>CM048650.1:84920729-90100729 GCA_026413185.1 Pueraria montana var. lobata | reverse complement strand
TTCAATGGAATTGTGTTTCCGTTGTTTTATTTTTTTCACCCCTTTAGTAAACAACAGAAACACAATTCCTTTGAAAATAGTTCAACGGAATCACATTTCCGTTGTTCAATTTTCTTTTCACCCTATATATTGTAACGAAATCGTGATTCCGTTGTACAAGAGTATTTTAGGAAATCAATAAAAAAAATACCCATGTGGATGGTGAGAATAGCAAATTGTGAGGTGAGAATAGCAAAGCCCGATTTTTAAAGCTCCTCCCGTGTGGACTCTACATTGAAATGTGTCACAAACATTGAGTCAATAGATCCAAGGAATCGAAGCAGTTGCGGTGTCCCGCATCACCGTCTCACCGCATCACCGTCTCACCGCATCACCGTCTGGTGCGGCCAAGGTGGTCACAACGACAATTGGGGGAAATGGAAAAAAAAAAAAAAAATCATCACAAAAAATCGATGATGTGTCATTAATTTTATTATTATTTAATTATATTTTATGACAATTTGAAACAACAAAAAAAAATGTTTGGTTAAAGTATTTAAAAAATATTAAACAATTTTGGATAGTTTAAAACTACCGAAATTGCTTCTCCTCTTTTCACACAATCATTAGACAAATTCCAATTCACGCACATGTTATAAAATTTCCAATGCAATTACAAAGATTAAAAAGCTTCAAATCGCACAAAACCTTCAACTAATTAGGTGGTTCATGCGATTATTAATTAACCTTCAATCAATTAACAATTTCACACACCTCCAAATTTTATCTGCAATTTTGATCCCTTGATTTTAATATCCAAATTTTAAAAAATTCATAATCTATAAACAATACAATTGAATATGTTATTTTTACTATTCATTATAGAGACATTTTTTTTTTGTAGGTAAAAGTTTATCAATAAACTGAACCAAGAAGTTTTGAAGCATTATGTGTTTGGTGAGGAGTTATTTTAATATTTTTCAATAATAAACTTAATAAAAAGTTTTGGAGCATTATGTATTTGGTGAGGGGTTATTTTAATATTTTTCAATAATAACTAACTTATTTATTAGTTATTGATTCTTTTGTTTTACAAGGGATCTCATTTGCGTTTCAATTGTTCAAGAGTGCCTTAATGAAAAAATATAGAAAATGCTTAATTGAGTTGAGAGTGCCTTAATTGAAAGAAGAAAAAAATATTTTCATCTTTATTTCTAATTTATATTATATAAGTAAATTAATTTTAAAAGAATAAATGTTAAAAAAATAATTTAAATTTAAAATAATATTTTGAAAAGAAGTTTAAAAAATTATTTTTAATATTTTTGTTCTATCGATAAAATATCACAACTTTTAAAATAAAAAAATATAAATATATTTTTAATTATTTTATATGTTTCACACTATAACCAATTTTCATTAACAAAAAAAAAAAAAAGTTTTACTTTTCTTAAAATTAATTTGATTATTTGTAATTTTTTTGTGACTTAAATATATTTTTAGTCCCTTAAGTATGAATTCTATTTTTTTTAGTCTCCCAAATTAAAAGTTACATTTTTCAGTCCTTCAAAATTAAGAAATATTTTTTTTAGTCCTTCCGTCAAATACGGCGTTAAGGGGATGTGATGTAACACACTATTTTACAATTAGTAACGGTTTTTAACTGCTAGAACTTGATTTTGGGATTTTTAAATTTTAAATACACTCTCTGCCGATTTAAAACCGCCAGAAAATAATAAAACAACAGAAAAATAAAAACAACTCTAAAATTAAAATCCCTAAACCCCAAAATCAATTCCAAACACATCATATTGAAATCCTCTTTGTTTTCTAGAAATTCAGAAGTCCAAAATCAATCTCAAAAGCAATTTAACCAATCGAAAATCCAAATCTAATAACCCCAACAAGAAGAACAAGAAGCAGCTTCCAAAGACAATCGAAGATGAGTCCTACGGCGAAGTCAAAGGAATCATCGGAAGCAAAGCGCTCGACGACACTGCCAGAATGGAGTACCCCATCGAGTGGAAAGACGGCCACGCGTCGCACTCCTCTTTGCTCGCGGAGGTCGGCGCGAATCTGGACCACCGCAACCGGAGCGGCGACCTCGCAGTGCTGCACATGGCGGCGGGGTATGTTAGGCCCGGCGTGGTGAAGCTGCTCTTGGATCTCGGCGCGGTGTCAGAGTGCTTACACTGCCCTGTAATACAATGGCTTCCTCCAATACTCCCAAACCTGAAAAGAATACCAAAAATGCAGAAATCTTCAAAACGGAAAAAGAGGAACCCGACACTTCAAAATAGCGAGCGACATGAGAGATCCGAAAAGGGAGCGTAGAAGAGGTAAAAATGAGCGTGTTTCCTATGAATCGTATCAGAACTATGATTAAGGGCGAAGATTCTGGAATCGAGTGGGGAGAGGAAGGTCGATGGGGACAGATTGGGAGGGTGGGTGAGGGACAAATTAAGAGCTTCATTTTATTGATCTGGGTTTTAGGGATTTATGAATAATGGGTTTTGATGTTTGACACTCACATTATTTATTTATTTATTTATTTACATCTTCTTTAGCTGTCAGAAATTGTATTCTAAGAGTAAATTAAAAAAATAGAATTTTGACAGTCATAAACTGCCACAAATCGTAACACTGTTTGTTACGTCACAGGTTTGGTTAACACCATCTTGACGAAGGGACTGAAAAAAGTATATTTTGATTTTGAAGGACTAAAAAAAGCGACTTTTTATCTAAGAAATTAAAACATGTATACCTCCATATTTGAAGGACTAAAAACATATTTATGCCTTTTTTTGTACATGTGTGAATAGCTGTACTCTACCTAATAATTGAAAATTAATTTCATCAAAGCATTGATATTATTGAAATAAATATTATCTCTTAAAAAATATTTTTCATATATATATATATATATATATATATATATATATATATCAATTATTATTATTATCATTATTATTATTATTATAAAAAGAAAGTTTTGTCATGTAGACAAATGCCACATAATATCACCATATTCATTCTTTTTTCACCTAAAATTTATCGATTTTTTCATCTTTTAATTGATAAAAACTTATTATTATGTTTAATTATAGTAATTAAGGTGAATATATATCCTGATTGAATTAATCAATTAAATTATTAAATTATCAAATTTTAATAGATTTTGACTTTATATAATATGATAGTCAGTTTATTAAAATTTATGGAATATTTTTTTTTATAATTTTTATAACTTTTTGTTTATTATCATTATTATATAATAATTTACTATAAATATATACATATCATTATCAATTATTAATTATCAATATATCAATCAATTATATTATTATTATTATTATTATTATTATAAAAAGAAGATTTTGTCACGTAAGTAGATGCTATGTGACAATATCACATTCATTCTTTTCCTT
Organism: Pueraria montana var. lobata; assembly: GCA_026413185.1. Classification (NCBI taxonomy): domain Eukaryota; kingdom Viridiplantae; phylum Streptophyta; class Magnoliopsida; order Fabales; family Fabaceae; genus Pueraria; species Pueraria montana. Next base: position 90,097,322 of record CM048650.1, on the reverse strand, counting down.
CTAAAATTTCACTAAATTATTTTATTTTTTAATTAAGCAAAATAAATATTTATGATAATTAAAGTAATTATTTAATTATGAAATACTTAATTATGGTAATCAATCAAGATTAGAATCTAATTAATAATATAAATATATATTTTGATTCAAATTAATTAATAATACTAATATATATTTTGATTCAAATTTGTAACAAATTTAAATTTAGAAATCTCACGAGATTTATTTTATGCAAATACAACTCATAATTTCTCTACTTAAAATACAATTTTTTTACATTATTTTATAATTTCTTAATTTTCAACTATTGATATAACTCAAAAGATTTAATGAAGAGGTTTTACAAAAGAAGATATGTTGAAAGTATGATAAGTATTGACCATTAATATTTTTACTTGATTTTATTTAACTCTGGTTGATTTTTTTTCAAATGTTTAATTTTTTTTTTATAGATTTTAAGATTTTAATTTGTAGATATAAATTTAAATATTTTAAATTAATTTAAAAAATTTGAAAAAAAAATTTACTCCATAAAATCTTATGGACTTAAATCTAAAATATTATTAGAGAAAATAAGTCATGCACTAACAATGTAAAATAGTTTTACCCTGTCATTCAATCACAATCCACTATGCACGGTAAACTTATTGACTTTTATGATAATTATTTTAAAAATCATATCAACGATGCATGATCATTAAACTCGTTATTATTCATATTTGAAACTAAGATATATATATATATATATATATATATATATATATATATATATATTACTATGATTTTAAAATGTTTTACTTTGAATTTTATTTTATTTTTATATCATATTAAAATTTGTCATATTTACATAAGGGTTCAAAAACATTTTTAGTTTTAAAATGTGCTTAGTATTACATGATTGAGTTTCTCATATTTAAAAGAAATCAATTATATATTTAATCCATTTGTCTAAGCTTATTTAAAAAAAAAACATTATATATATATATATATATATATATATATATATATATATATATTTGCTTTTTGATGTGTTTATCTATATTATTTTTTAAAAAGAAAAAGCAAAAAATATTTTTTTAAGAAATAAATCATATCTGATTCTTAAAAATTCACTTTTTTAAAAAATATATTATTTTAAGTTTAAACAAATTGACCATTACTTATTTATTTATCAATAGAGAAATATTATTTCTCATAATCATATTACTAATATATTTTTAAACACCAACAAATTTAAAGTCCGTGCAAAACCTAATTTTAGTACAATCCTCAATCTAACAAGCATAAATTCTTTCAAATATAGGCCCCTTCAACCCCATATCATAACTGTGTTGTTTGGATTAGTCATCAAAATATTGACACATCAGTTGTTAAATTAAACGGTCAACGTATGCTAAATTAAAAGTTGGATCAAAATTGCAGATTTTCAATAATTTAGAAACTAAAACTGCAGGAAAAGATGGAAACCAAAATTGTGAATCATGAATTATAGGAGAACCAAGAGTACAATTTAACAGAAGAAATAATAAGGGGTGTGAAAAGAAAGGGCCATGAGATTCCTGCCCTTGCCCACTCCATAAGTCCATAATTCATGATATGCAATTGTGATATATCTCAATTATTCTTTTTATTCTTGATTCTAAAGCTTGTGCTACTACCTGAAGAGTGAAGAAAGATTATAATAAATCAAATTATGAGTGGACAACATGGCAAGCATAAACTTGCAACTAAAACAAAATTTCATTTATTTAGCAAAAAAAAAAAATAACAAAATTTCATTTTTCTTGCATCACATTTACTGGCAAGATAGGAGCAGACATGATCTTCCATGTATTTGAGTAGTTTCAAGTTAATTTTCTGAATTTTTTACCTTTCTTTTTGATTTGCAAGAATAATAAAAACCTTGGAGAAAATACAAACTACCTACAATAACTAGGATGTGCACTGTCTAACACATCACTTTCCCGTTGAAATTTAACAATATCCAGAAATGTAAAATAATGCTAAAACCTATATAGTTTCTATTGATAGTTCGTTTCAGAAACATATCTGGTTTCTGACAACACAAATAGCACATGATGTGGCACCTAAGTTTGAGGACAGTAAAGAGAACTACAAATCATAGTTTTTTTTTTATCAGCAAATGTTAGTTGTTAATTTTTTGTTAGTGAGTTACACAAGAACAACATACATCTGCCTTCATTCGATCAATTAATTTACCTGATTTCAATAGCTTGGATATCAAAATGCTGCACAAATTCGAATTCCTGAAAGATTTAAAACTATATTAGAGGACCTCACAATAAAGTATAACCCATATAAATTTTCAACATATGTAGCAAACCAGAAGAAAGATATACAATAAAGAAAAAAAAAATAGAATTTTCTTAGAATTAGAATGTGGAACAGGAAGATGAAAAGGAATATTATGACAAATATATAAATGAAGCACCACAGTGACGAACTCCCTAGTGATCATATCATTTCATGTTACCATTGGCTGTTTAACATTGTTTTTTCTAGAGTCTCTTCAACTTTATTATTAAATTTCTTCTAAAAAGATGTCTTCTGCGTTCAGAACTCAGAAGCATGCTATGGGTTTTTTTACAAGTACTTAAATGACTCGAATACAATTTAATTTCCATGTGTGAAGCATCCTTATATGACCAAAGAACATAATATCTTTCTAACAGATTAGAAATACATTCCCAAACAAGAGGACAGGAATTTTTTCTTCATTCAAAGAATGAAGATAGAGTTTAGTTACAAATATATTAGAAATTGTTTTATGCTCTCATTTAAATTAAGTCAGTATACCTTTTGGTTCCTATTCTTCTCAGTCTTCAAAAACAAGATAAAACTCATGGAAGGCATAGCAAGTCAGAAATTACATTACATATGAATATTTTTTTCTCGCACTCTTCATTCCTACGCCAAGACAGGATTTCCAATACCTACAAAAACCAAATACTTAAGTGGGTGAAAAACTCAGTTCCATTTCATCTCATGTATTCCTCTATTTATTGTTTTTTATCTGTGGCACAAGTGTTTCTATGCTTGTGATATGCTATGTTAAACTCAAAGATGCAACACAGTCAATGCTGCATGAAATGAATATCCTCAACATGAAATCCATTCAAAACAATGAGGAACTAAATAAAACAGTTAGATATGCATAAAACATATATTTATTTTCATAGAAATATACAGAATATATTAAGCAGATAATTCTTAGTTCATAGTTCATCTAAGGTTGTCAAAGAATATAAGTATATAACTAATTCTTAGTACACTACTCCTTTACAACTTTTCCATGTACTAAACACCAAATAAACCATTTTAATATCAACACAATTTATTTGAAGCATACATTGCATGTGTATGTTTTCAAATATTTAAACTATATTGTATCAGCTGCTGAAATAGTCTATCCAAGTTTAATCAAGGGATACACTTAAAAATGAGAATTTTGAATTTATTTTCATGAATAGGATGGAGCTATTCATAATATTTATGGTTATCCGAGCCTAGCAACTACATAACCATGGCAGAATGAACCGAGAACCAGTTCGATAAAACACTGAAAGACAAATGCCCTAAGAAAAAAAAAATACAGATCTTGATAAATTGAAGCAAAGATTTGACTAATAAATCAAAATCATGAAATAGGATAGCAATTAATGATTTATAATTAAGTGGTAACATATACCTGACTTAAGCAGTCAAGGGAAATATGTGGAGTACCCTTGGAACTTGGGATGACAACAAACACATACCATTTAAACCTGATTGTCTGGAATAGAAGAAAACATGAACAAATTATTCCAATAGATAAAATATAAATACCCTTAGAGGGAGAAATACTAGCTACCAATTGATGTTGCCACAAGAGCCTGGTTCACAATACTGTGAAGATTTTAGTCCAGCAGAATCAAATCTTCCTTTGTACCCAAACTTTGTTTACTTCTCTTGGTATAATTTTCCAAAAGGATTTAAATCAGATAAAATCATTCGAAAGCAGACTTTTGGCAGAATCATTGCCACTAAAATCAGCAATAGCTTTTTCATAAGCTCTAATGGATTGAGCAAAGATCTCATGGTGCTATTCATCTGATTAGATGTGGCAATTTCAACTTTTTTCTGGTAGTAAATATAATGCAAAAAAAATTGTAAAAGAAATAGGAACCAGATAAGAGGAAAAAAAACATAAGGTAAAAATAAATTTTAAGAAATATAAATTAATCAAAACTTCTTCAAGAACAGTCAAGCCACCACGGGCACCAATTTTTTTTTACACCAGAAACAAGCATTTGTTAACCAATAGTTTCAAACAAATCAAGCACGAAAAGAAGAATAACACTATAACTTAATTTAGCACTAAAGTATCTAACCTTGTCATATCATTTTCCCGGAGTCAAAGCTCCCAGCAGCTGTTTCATGAAGAAACTCCATGGTCCTAACAATTCCTATTATTTTTCTAGTAGAGCACGAACCAAGGGATCAAAAGTTACAGCATTAGGAGGGAAACCACTATCCACCATTTCCAAAAGTAAGGCCTCTGCTTCATCTAACAACCCCTCTCTACGGAGCCCATTGATCATAATATTATAAGTCCGGATATTTGGATGACAGCCTTTCACAGAAAGAAGTTGAAAAATCTCTTTCGCAGCCTTTAATCTTCCACCTTTGCAAAGACCATCTATAAGTATGTTATACGTGCGTATATTTGGAGAAATTCCCATGTCAACAATGTGATGAAACAAGGCAATTGCCCTGTCAAGACACTCGCTTTTGAGATAATCATCTAACAACACATTGTAAGTGATCAAATCCGGCGCTTGACCACTCGCACGCATCGCCTCAACCAGGTCCCACTCATACAAGACTCTCCCAGATTTTGACAAACCATCAAGAAGACAATTATAAGTCACAGTATCCGGAACCAAATTCCTCTGATGCATTTCTGTCAACAGCCTCAAGGCTTCATCCACCATCTTAACCTTACAATACCCATTAATCAATGTACTATAGCTAATAACATTCGGTGATTGCCCTCTTTCAACCATTCTATCAAACACCTCTTTTGCCTCACTCACACAACCCCTCAAACAAAAACCATTCATCAAAGCATTGTAACTAACAACATCAGGCTCCAACCCTCTCTTAATCATCACACCAAACACATTCCTCGCCTCCGCAACCATCCCCAACTTACACAACGCATCAACCAATATATTAAAGGTATAAACATCCGGCCGAACGTTATCCCCTCGCATTACCATCTCATTCAACAACCTAACCGCTCCCTGAAACCTACCAACCTTACAAAAACCATGAATAAGAGAATTGTAAGTGAAAACATCAAGACAAATTCCTTTGCCAACCATCTCAGAACACAACACACAAGCCTCAGTCACAAGTCCCTCTTTACACAAACCATCAATAACAGTATTGTACATGATCAAATTAGGCCTAACTCCACCCTTCTCCATTTTCCTCAACAACTCAATGGCACTTTTGGTTTTGCCCACTTTGCACAACCCATTGATCAAAGTTCCATAGCAAACCTCATCAAAGGAGAACCCTTTGGAGACAGCATGGTCATGCAGGTTGAGTGCCTCAAAGGTAGAACCTTTGAGGCACAAACCTTTCATAATTGTGGTGAGGGCAAAAGGGTCAACCTCAAAACCCCTTTTGATAATTTTGCCCATGACGGAGAAGGCGGGGCCCACTTGGCCCAAGTGGGTGAGGGAGTTCATCATGATGCTGAGAGTGACGAGGGAGGGTTTTGGGGTGCCCTTTGAGTCTAACTGGGAGCAGAGGGAAACTACGGTGTAGTATTGCTTTGTCTTCATGATTGATGAGAGAAGCTTGTTGAGGGAGACAATGGGGGGTGGAGGGTGGAGGTGGAGCATGCGGTGGAAGGAGGAAACGGCGTCGTCGAAGGTGGGGGGTTTGGGGAGGGTTTTGCGCGGTGCACGAGAGTAGAAGCGGGTGAAGAGGAGGAGAAAAGGAGGAGTGGTGGGGTTCAGCATGGTGGAGTTGGAGAAGGAGACATGGAACTCATGAGAGTTTGTGTGTGTTGTGTGGAACAGCACAGAACAGAACAAGGTCTGTGATATTATCATACCAGTGACAGTCTTGTTGTGTAAGTAAAAGCTCTTCTGGATGGTTGGGATAGTTAAGAGTTTTTAATTTTAAAATATGATTTTGGAAATTAAATGGGGTTAAGTTAGGTTTTTACTCTGTTTTAAAACACTTTTTTAATTTCATGTTAAAAGAAGTATTTAGCGATACATTTTTTAACATACATTTTACCGTTGGTTAAAATCATTAAAAACTATAAAATTAAGATAGATAATAAATTAATGAAAAGTAAAATCTATCAAATTTTATGATTTTTAATAAATTTCAGTTATCAATAATAGAAAATGTGTTTAGAAAAGTGCATTAGAATATATGTTGTTAACATTTTTCTTAATATAAATGTTCTATAGTTCAAAAGGTTTTTTATTTATTAATTATATTATATAATTACAAATTGTTTTGTAGGATAAACTTGTTAATATTTATAATAAATATTTTAAAAGCCACATCTAATATACATGTTATTTGTTTTAAAGTTAAATTCTACTTGACAGTATATGTGAACCAGTCATTTCAAAAGCCATCAGAACCATGATACTATCTTTATAGCCTATCATGTAGCTTGCAAAACCTTTTTCATGAAAAGATTCAAACTTCAATTATACTATCTCTTGTTCTAATTATAAGAAACAAATTGACTTTTTCTTTGGTCCTAATTATAAGCAACATTCACTAATTTTTAAAATTATTCAAGATTAAATTTCTTTTATACCTTTACTTTATTGTTAACTATATTCTTTATGCATTTACTTATTTCTATGACAACCACTTAAGGCAAAATGTGTTTTTGGAATAAAAATTAAAAAAAATTGTATTAATTACTTTCCTTGGTATTGATAATTTGTCTTATGTTGCATATAATTAGGATAAGAGGTAATATTTTTTTTGTTTAACCAGGAGATATATGTCAACAACTGTACTTGCATTATATTTTGATCACTATTAGATAGTGTTGTCATAAGGCTCAATTTCTATCTTGAAGGTAATCATTGACACATTTGCTCATTTGAATGTTTTGACGAGATAGTATATATGCCTTTGAACCAAAACTAAGGAAAAATAAAAACGAAATTCATTTCCTTGAAAAAAGATCGATAGTTTTTCATTGCATATTAAACTTTAAACGAATGTTCATATTATTCTACTTCTACTAAACTCTAATATCATTTTTCCTTTGGGTAATGATGTTATTCACTTATTTCATGTTTGCTTATTTTGACACTTTTAATTACTCTAGTTATTTCTGTTTCCATAACGCCCCTTTACAGATTGGTATTTGATTCCTGAGCCTAGTACGATCTACAGTCTACACATCAAAATTATGGCATCTATAAGTAACTGATTTAACCTTTCCTTTTATTAGAAGTGTATCCTGATTTGACTCTCTTGTGTAGCAAGCAAACAAAGCTTTTGTGTCCATTCTCTTGTTACAAATGCTGATCTAATTTAAAGAACCACAAACAAAAAAGGGGGAAAAAAGAATGCAACATCCATTATGGCCACCATTGTTCTTTAAGTACTACATCTTGTAGCTCTTCATGTACAAGTAAACATGTGCATGCAATTGTAGGCTTGCTTCCTCATTTTCATTGAACTGCTGAGACTGACAGAACCTCCTCCCATTCCAGAAAGCATATATGCATGAAGCTACAACTAAAGAAAGGAATGACTGAGCCGGGGCAGCTTCAGCAATGGAATCAACTATCTGAGTCTCAGACATCCATCCATGCATGTGCATGAAAACTCCCTCAGGTTGGTTGGCCAGGAACAGATTTAGAAAAAAGCTTTTGGGATTAGAACTAATATTAGCTTAAAAATTGAATTAGACCTGTTGCTGATATGAAGATATTGGCAAAATTTGGTTGGCTTGAGATTCTCTATACATCATGAGTGTTGGAACCTAGCAATTTCTCCTCCTCTCTTGGAATTTCTGTGAGTTGAACACCAGACCGTGTAATCTTATTCCACTCGTTTTCAACTCTAAAAAATACCCACTGGAAGCGTCGTAACATCTCCAGAAGACTGATAGTAAACACTGTCAGGTAGTTATGGCGGAGATGGGCAGATAATTTGTATGTCCACGAGCAGCGCAGAACAAAGTTGCTTCCAATCACCCAAAAGTATATCTGCAGCTCAGAAATTGGATTCGTCAAATCAAATGAACATGTCTTGCATCTTTGTACTAAGATGTTTCAGCTTCTTACCCATTGTCGACCGTAGAACAGGTTGGAGATTACATTTGGTTTGTTGAACTTAAATATGCGGGAAAAGCCACTGTAAGACAAACGAAAAAAGATAAAATTTTCAATATAAAGTGAAATCAGTGTGATTACTTGTCATAAAAAGTAGAGTGCAGCATAAAACTAATATCTAGACACCCAGTGCATTTTTTTTATTCCCCATAGTTACCATTCTTCAGAGGCGAACCATGTTCGAGGTACGGTCGAGCACTAAATGTGGGCACCTCTCCCAGTGAGGAATCAATGTTTGGTTCCCCATGTTGTGAGGGACTAACCCTTCCGCTATACCTTGATTCAAACTTCTTTAATATTATTTTTTTTATCATAAAATTTAAATTTTAAATTTTTGTAGATGTAATGCTTGTATCTATGGAAATTGTGAGGTCTGACATTATCAACATGAAAGGGAAAGATGATAGATTTGGTACCTTAAATCCCAATCTCTGGTTATATCCCAGTAAAACGAATAGAGGGAATTAATGACACTTGAGAGAAGCCACAGTGGCCGATAAAGAGTTGTCCATTTCTCATGGAGGACATGGTACTTGAGGGCAGAAAGAAAAATTACTGGGACTGCTGTTGAATATTTTAAAGCTGGAAACAAATGCAAATGGTGTTAGAACACTAGGATATCAAGCAAATGCAATCATCACAACCATTATTTGAAATAAGCAAGACGAAGATTGATTTCTGTGCTTTTGAAGATGACGAGCATTTGCACTTTCAGGACAACCACTCAACCGGGACATCTTACACTTTCAGGAGAGCAAGGGATAAAGTTACAATTACCATTGAAGAGACAATTTTTTTCTTTGGTATCTCTGTACTGGCGAAGACATTGGAATAAACGCCATATATAAGGAAGAACAAGGACTATTGGTATTGCAACTGAGTGACTACCACAAACTGAATCAGCTTCAAGCCAAGCAATTGTGGCAACCTGCATATTATGAAAAATAAAAATATTGTATTCGAAGTCCCTATATCAATAAATATGGAAGGAAACATGTAAATTTGCACAGGCTAAAGATGACAAAGAATGGAACAATTAGTTTTGATGAAGCTACCACATATCACTCAGCTTGGTACCAATTGTATCAAAAAGATCTAGATGCAACTGAGAAGATTATAAACATAAAGTAAGATCAATGATAAAAGAAAAGTGCACATGCAAAATAGGTGTGGAGTTTTTAGTTTAATAAAAAAGATCTAATGAGTCATATACATGAATATAGAAACTTTCATATGCTTATTCTGTACATATAAATGTCACAATATTACAATAAGGTTATTATTTCAACTCAGAAGACAGATTAAACTCTAAAATACAGATAAACCAAAATAGAGATCGACAAGTTACAAGCAATATAAAGAAAAAGAAAATTCGGTAAACCATACCTGTCTGTTTACCATTCTGCAAACTGAACGTTCCAAATCTGAAAACACCTGTATGCAATGCACAATTAGGAGCCACTACTAGAAAAAGGAATTGATTATTTAACATAACAGTAAAGATCACAGCAGCAAGGCTTTTTTTTCCAGTAAATGATCAAATCAGTAAGGTGGTAATCAAGATATACAAATTGCTAAGCACTCAGGAATTGACATTTATGATGAAAATAGAAGAATGCACCAAGAAATATGCTATATTAGGCTATGTGCTGTACCTTTGCCATGGAGGTTAAAATATCAGCCACGAAAAAGTCGGGAAATGAAATTGGCTGTATGAAGAAAAGAAACATTATTTGTAAGACAAAATTATAAGCTTTATAAATGTCATACATGAGAAAATCAACAAGTAGCTATCAGATTTGTAAATTCACATCAATAAACTAAAAACACAAAACTATTGGATGTTTCAGGTGCTTTGTAAAAGGAACCAATGCAGATCAACACTCAAAATTCCATCAGGCACAACAGTCAAGAATCTTACCTGAAAAGGGAAAGCTATCCGAAATAATGTCCTCAAAAAGAAGTACCGAGAGGACAAATAGAAAATATCAAAGGGAAAGATCAAAATTACTGCAACAAGAATGTAGAGAAGCACCTGCAATATCATCAGATGATCAGCATAAATGGTAGACAAAATGATTCTCATAAAAAAGGATCACAGGAAGCAATCCATTTCCTGGCATATAGGAAGAGTTACTTCTAGCCTTCTTAAAAAAATTTAAGACATCAGCTTCCACATGAAATCATAACCAAGAGGCCTCTCAACACTAACACAAAAAATGACAAATCCATATATGTTTAATTTAATAAAATGAAAAATAATGCACATCAAAACAAGCCAATAAATATCATATTCAAAGCAGTCACATTCAACTGGAGGAGAGGAGAGAGAAAGCTACAAGGAATGAACAGAGGAGATACTAAACTGGTTGAGATGCAGCCAACGATACTTCCCCATGAGAATAGAGATAGAGGTAAGCAGTCATGCTAGTAGGGACAATGATTGTCATCCAAGTGCTACACTGAAAATAACATAAGAGTTGAAGTTAATATATAAACATGCATAATGGGTCTATATAGTAGCAGCAGCATCAATCCATGCTATTGACATATCTTCCAAGTTCCAAATCCTTTACTGTAACAAAAATTTAAAGTTGATGCAAAAACATAGACCGGAGGTTGAACTATATCTCTATCTTTATTGTGACAAGGCTTTTATAATCAGTACAACGAAATATAACAAAGCAGATAGAGATTAACAGGCATTTATAAGAGAGAAACTGAATAAAGGAATACTTTGCAAACCCTGTGTAAAATCTGAAGATTAACTTACAGATGTCTTTACTAAAAGGTCTTGGCAGCAGGGTTTTTCATTCAAATGTTAGCAAGATGGGCATGAGAGATGCCGATGCACAATCTTGTTGGAGGTTGTTGATTGATGATGTGTTAGGCATAGTTGACAGCTGATTCTAGGGTGTTTACAATGTTAATGGAATATTATTGATTTGGAATGGAGACATTCACTTGCCATTTAGTATGAATTCAATTGTAGGCTAGGAGCAAAGTGTGTTTCAACTGTCAACCTACAGTCTCTTTCTCTCCCCCCTCTCTACCTTTGACTAGCCTTCTACTGTCCCTCCACAAATTCTCTATTTTATATTTTCTCAACTGTTGACAACCCATACAAAGGCATAATTTGTTTTTGAGTGCCTAAGCATTTATTACTTTGATTACCAATATGTTTCCAAGAACCAGATACAGACAAATCCATGGTTGAAATATAGATTTTCAAAATCAAGAATCAAGAAAAAAAATCAAACAGCTTTCCACTTTGCATTGAATAATGTTTTCTCCAAAAAGAAGGCAAAGCAAAGGAGCTGACTACCTTCCATATCTCTTTGTGAGTAAGGTGGTTTTGATCAAGATCAAAAACCTTGGCATAGCTTACAGTGGATTGTAGAAATACCCACAAATTTACTCCCCAAAGCCAAACCATCATAGTCTGTATAGCAGTAAAGTAACAACAAAAACCATCAAGTTCCATAAAAATTGTGCTCAATGTACAACATATACAAGAGAATTAACCCCCAACTCACCACAAGAAGAAGAGGGTTGTAATACAAAAACGCTTCATATAAAAATAGATCTCGCAAATTTGCATCCATTCTCATGACAGAATCCCAACCAATCTGATGTAAGATCAGGAAAAAGAGAATATTAGGTGTGGAATAGGTAAGGAAATTATAAGAGATCTTCCCAAGAGATGCTCATTGTCATCCATGAACAATTATATATATTATAAAAGTGAAAAGACAGGTTCTGACCTTGCAGCAAGTAAAGCCCCATATCAGAAAGAGTGTCACCTGGAAAAATAAATATACATATATAGAAGAGGTTCATATACTGTACAAGTAAAAAAACAGAAATTAAAGAAAAATATCCAATTATGATAGGAATACAATTAAATTGACAGAGACTTCCACAAATATAAAATTCCAGTTTGCACAAGAGAATTTCTTTATTCTTAAAATTGAATTCATCTAACATTACTGAGGAACATTAGAATAACACAAACACTGCAATAAGATACAAGCTTACAGACAAAACATACTGCAGCAAATTTCCACAATCAGAAATTATAATGAAACCTGTGCATATATCTTTGAGCACAGGCATTATAAATAAATTGCAAAGTAAGAAGGAGAAAGCATATATGGCTGAACTTTGAGAGATCCAAGCAGGTATAATATGAACAAAGACCAAATAAATATAAAGAAACTTGCTAGCAATGTCATTGCTACAGCTACATAAAGGGGTGTGTTTCGTTTCTTTTTTCCACTTCATTCTTATTTTAATTTTCTTGAGTGCTTCAGTGAACAGTATCAATATAACATTTTGTCAGATTTCTTTTAAACCTAAGAAGCATTAAAAGAAAGAAAAAATACTACAGATCAAAAGACCTTCCAGTCCCCCTACAAATCGGAAAAAAGAAATCCCCCTGAAGAGAGTGGTATCTAGAACCAAACTTATGCAAATTGTGTAAGAAATACAGACCTTGAACCTCCAAAGAAAAGTTGGGGATGGCATAGCACTTTGCACAGGTGAAATTATATTCTTCATTTATCAATGCTATTGTATTATAGAACCTATCAGTGTGATTCTGCAGAACAAAATGAAAATAATTAGTCAAAATGAGTGTGAGAATAAAAGAAAAGCAGTAAGCACAACAACATCTTGGGGACAATGGAAGGGGTATAAACAGAAATATTTTTTCCTTTTTTCTATGAAATTGTAAAGGACATTATTAAAGCACAGCTTAATGCTATAAAGCTCCCACCATTACTGGGTTCTAAGGAAGGCTCAGACCCACTGCATGGGTCCTTTTTTCATCAGGAATAAAGGTCTTGCCACAAGTCAAACCTGTGACCTTCATGTCACATGATGACAACTCCAACCATGGCACCAAGGTTCCCACAGAGAACATTATTATGCAAATAAAAAGGTAAAAACAGGGGCTAGAACTTATCATCTTCCACAATACTAGTGGATTTCACACCACAGTCCACTACATGCATCTACCACTCAAAGTTCTATTAACTTGCTAATGAATAATCATTGCTAAGTGCTTCATCTATATTGTTTTGAGAGAGTTCAGTCTAAATTGCTTTATATTTTCTTCAAAAGTTAAATAACTTCTTGCTTATAATTCATTAGTACCTACGCATGTCATTGTCATAATGTAACCCGCTCCACTGTAAATCCAGGCACACATTAACAAAAGGCAGACATGAAATCTCCATTTATATCATATCACAATTCACTGTACTAAAGCTTCTACTGCTAAATTATGTTCAGAAACATAGCAATGCCCTTGGTCAGTTGCAACTTGCAAAGTAGGTAACCTTAACTTTTGTGTATACAGCATGGGCTCTAGGGTCACATCTCCAACATTCTAATGATTAACTGCAGTCATGAAAATTATACAAGTACTACTATTATCCAACCAGAAACTTTCAATTGTTATCAGATAAATGAGTCTGAAAGCATGGGTTCTAGGGCCCTTAATATTCTAATGATTAAACTGAAAGTCATAAAAATTATAATACTATTAATCTATTATCCAACCAGAAAATCCTAATTGTTATAAGTTTTGAACAGTTAAACTGGGGTTTTCATATGCTGGAACATACAGAAATGAGGGTTGTCAACTACCACCCCGGCATTATAAATGCTAAATCCAACGCCCCCACATAAAAAGCTAATAAATTTGGCGTGCACTACAGTACAAGCATATCCAATCCTTCAATAAATCTCAACCTTCCTTACATTAAAATCAAGAAAAATCAAAATTATAACAATAAAAGCTCACACAATTGACATGCACGGCATCAGGAGCAAATCCATTTCCATTTCCAATTCCCCAACAAATTGTAAAGCTAACAACTAAAAAATTCAAACCCAAAAAAACACAGCTTTAACAAACCACATCACATCACAAAGTATAACACCAACAACAACAGAGTCAAGGCCAAAACCCCACGTAACAGAATCCATCAAAATCAAAACTTGAGAACCACCCATCATTCAAAGAGCCCTACATCCTCGGAGATTCGAACAATCAGCTTCTGGGGCGAAGCAAAAAAACGAAATTGAATCAGATCAATTAATTACCCGTTATTGCGGTCAGCGAGTGAGTCAGATCTGAGAGCGGAATTATGGGAAACTTTTAAGCGCGAAGGACACTACATAACAGAGGAGAATGATGATGAAGATGTTGCGTCAATCTCAAAGCACGTTGCTTACTTGCATTGTTGGCAATGAGATTTGGTGAAAACAAAAACCGTCGCAGTGGCAGTGTGGTTATTTTACCCGCCACTCTGTCTCGCTGCTACGAAATTCACCGCAATTCTGAATTATGGTTTCCACAGCAGAAAAGAGAGAAAGGGGTTCACGGTGGATTCACTTGGAAGAATGGTTACTGTGATGTGATCATATTATCACTCTCCTCTTTTTTCTATTGGGTGAAAATGGAAAAGGAGACACAATGAAAATAAGAGGAATAGATTGGGACAAATTAGCCTATAGCTTTGATAATTATTTTTGAAAATGAAAATTAACACTTTTATGGGTTTTTATGACATTGTAAAATTCAAAAAGAAAAGTCCATAATGCACTAATTGTCTTTACTAGTAGTAGTTTTTATTTTTCAAAGTATTTGTCGTGGTATCTAGGCAAAATATACACAATCTTACATTATTCTTGTACTTATCGTAAAAAAAAATTTAATTACTTTGTATGTTCTTATATTTTTATCAAATTTTTAATTAGGTACTTGAACTTTTTTTTTTTAATTGAGTCTCTGAATTTTTATTTTTTTTAATTGGATTCCTGAATTTTTTTTTGTTTTTCAATTGGGTCCTTTTATTTAATTGTAGTTATGAAAAATTAACCGTAAACACCTAATTAAATGTGCAAACAGTGGATTGGTACTTCTAGAGTGTGTTGTAAAGTCAATTTTGATAGCTTTCTGCAAAGTTTCAACATTCTGCAGAACCAAATAATTATGAAATAATATCTGGGTTAAATTGACCTGTAGAGGTTGAAACTTTGCAAAAATCTCTCATAATTGACTAAGTTGTGCTTACAACACATTCTAGAAGCAATAATTTTGAGGTTAATTTTTCATAATGACAATTAGACGAGGGATCCAACCGAAAAAAAAAAATTCAGGGACCTAATTAAAAGAAAAAAAATCATGGACCTAATTGAAAATTTAGTAAAAGTATAAGAACATGCAGATTAATTTAACCTAAAAAAAAGATGGAGTTGGTTCTAATAATTAATGTTTTTAATTTAATATATTTAATTTAATTATATTTTTCAACTCTAAAGTATAAAGATTATGTAATTTTAGTCTCCTATTTTTAATTGTATTAATTGGGTCTGAAATTTTTTTTCTTTGTGAGAATTATGTCATTTTGTCAATTTGTCATTTAAAATTTAATGAAATAGGATGAAATGTCCATTTCTCACTCACATGTACTCTACTTGACAACATGGCACTTACGTAGGATAACAAGTGGCACTGACGTGTGTATGGCATGTAAATTTATTCTTTAATATTTTTCTTTTATGCAACGTTCCAATTTAAGGTTATTAAATATTTAGAGGTGAAATTTTCGTGCAACTTCTTCCTCTCATGTAATGGCTTTCTCCCTCTCACTTGAGAGCTTTTTCTTCTGAGAGCTTCTTCTTCTTCCTCCTATTTGAGAGTTTTTTCTTCAAACCTCACATGGGAGGTACAAGTGAGATGTCATGCCTTTTCCTCCCAGTTATGAAGAAGACCACAACCATACTACTATTGCGATTGGACGAATGAAAGTTCAAGACATAGATTCTTTGGGTGTGGGCATTTCCAAGTAAATTAATCAATGGGCTTTTCTAATGCATTTTTTTGTGGATTCATCCATTAATTCATTGTTCTGAATAAGGGAAGCACAAGAAGGCATACGACTTCTTTAGATGCTTTGATGAAGTCAATGAATGAGAAAAGAAGATAACGAGGAGTGAGGACTTTATTTAGGAGAGTTGACAAAATGAAGACGAGGCAAAGATTTTTGTACTTGGAGGGCTTTTGATGTCTTGGTGACTAGTATTGATTTTAAAGTTTGTTATTGTAACACAAAGTAAGACTCTATTTAGGTTGTTTATTGCTTAAAAAAATGTAGTTTAGGTGTTTTAAAATTAAGTGGTATAATGTAGTACATCTCTTGTTAACTTCCATCAGTTGTGCCAATTTTGTTAATTTCATTATAATGATCAATGTATTTTGCTATAGATGTAATTATTGGTTATGACACAATTATAATGGTTATCTAAAAGCACTTTGTGTTTAGCCTCACTTTCTCTCGAGTCCTTTCTATGTATACTGTATATATGACTCTATGAGGATCTAATGACACAAATATAATGTTTGCTCTGTTGTTACATTTGTTAGACCATTTTGAAAGAATAGTTGTGACTTAGTTATGACAAATAGTTGCTAACAACATATCAAATTTAAGTGTGTGATAGGGTTTTATCATGAAATGATAATGGTTATATGGGTCTATTTGGGTATAAATACTAATTATATAAGTAAATTGGTTAGAAGGAAACTACACATGACTAATACAAATTGAACTGACAATACTCTATGACTAAAACATTATTGTAAGATTAATTCCCAATGTGGTCCTTGCCTTTCCAAAAAAAAAATTACTTAATCTTGTTCACCAATGAATCCCTCACACATTTAATTAGTAGTATTTAAACCAACCTCATTTATTTATCATTTTTGGGGGATTCATAGTTTCTTTATTCATACTAAATAGTTTAATGTCCCAAGAAAATACAGTAATAAACCAACCTCTGCACCATATTAATGGCAAAGAGTTTGATAGTGAAGGGCCACAAACCTTGGGAATGGATGAATATGAAATACACATGTAATTAAGGGGTAATAGCCTTGTGTTATGTTATCCTAAGCCTTACTTTTACATATTCTAACTAATCACTATACCTATCTCGAATTTGTAGGTTGAGTTACTTTGGTATAGTCATTTGAGACGTGTATAAGATGATGATATAATTATTTTTATTAATGACCGCAAAGACAAAGTGTTGCTCTGTCAATCACTCATCTAGATAAAAAAATATTTGTCTCACCATGAAGTAGAATGTGATTTTGGACCTTATGCACGACTCATGCATCTAGATGTTGTATACCAGTATAAATTACATTCAATCATGCATCACGTGTTGTATCTTGGCTTTGATTGAATTATATTTTCAACTTCTTTTAAATTGTACTTTTGTATTTTTCCATATTATATTCTTAAATTTGTTAAAATTAAATTTATGATTTTGTTAAAGAGAAAAAGAGACAGTGTAAAATATTTTACACTGTCATCAAATCATAACCAACCATATATGGTAAGTTTGTTGACTTTTACAAAATTATCTTAAAAGTCATATAAACGGTGATTTATGATTGGATAACAGTGTAAAATTGTTTTACATTGTCAGTACATCACCATTAAACTCTTTGTTAAATATTATTTCTAACTTTTTTATGTTTTTCATTATAAATAGTCCTCACTTCTTCTTATTTGGTGTTTTATTTCATTTTCCTTGCATGTTAAAGAGTGGAAGTCAAGCCGAATCCTTTTTATATGCTGCTTATGGATTTTCTCTAGTAGGGATTTGAGAAATCATGATCGGGTTAGAGAAGATAATGACTAAAGCAATAAATAGAAGTCCATCTTTAAGAATTGTAACATATTTAATGCAAAAAAATATTATTTTGATCAATAAAATAATGATTTACCAAAATTTTGAGGTGGAAATTTTAATTTCATTTTTTTTTGTAGATTTAAGACTTAATAAATTAAAATAGTTACTAGTTCACTACTTCAAAATTCAGTATCGAGTATTTCATATTATTATAATTTGTACTTAATCAGTGATTAATTAAACCCTTTAAACCTTCATACCCCCTCGTATCAAAGTAGGCGCAAACCAAAACTTGAGCTTGGTAGTAGCTATGGCGAGCCCAGAAGAAGCAAAGCTCGAAACTTTCATGCAGTGGCTACAGGTTCGTTAATATGCTTAATAATTTGAGCCCAAAGGGCAACATAAATTAAGCTTTTATGGTGGATATTCAATGGTGCCTTTTGCCAAGTTTTGAATTTTGATTTGGCCTTGAATTCAGGCAAATGGGGTGGAGCTACGAGGTTGCAAGATCAAGTGGTGTGATTCCAAACGAGGGTTTGGCATCTTTTCTGATAAAGATGTTTCTGATGGTAATATCAATATGGACAGAGTTGAGAGAAGGAGTTGGTGTTATTGCTTGTTAGAGTATAACTGACATTGTTATTGTTTGCAATTGGAAAGTATGTGAATTTTTGCTAATGCCCTTTTGTTAATATCTTACAATATTGAAATTGAAAATACTGGTCTTGCTTTTGAAGCTTAAAAAGATGGGCATCTTCAGAAACAGAAAATTTTTTAGATGCTAAGTGTTGTTATCTGAATGGTTATAGTTCTGTGCCTTCACCACTGCTAAGAGAGAAAGTAATTTTGTTTTCTTTGAAAAGCAGGGGTTATGTTGGTTGTTCCACTAGATTTAGCAATTACTCCAATGAGGGTGTTGCAAGATCCTCTTCTAGGACCAGCATGTAGAGAAATGTTTGAAGAAGGGGATGTAGATGACAGGTTATTAATGATGCTGTTACTGACTGTGGAGCGTTTGCGTAAGAATTCTCTATGGAAACCGTATGTATGGTTGATTGTGTTTTACTTTGGGAATTCAGATTTCAGATTGTGTTGTGAGTTTCAATTACGGAGTGGTTAAAAATAAATCAGGTACCTTGATATGCTTCCAACCACTTTTGGAAATCCACTTTGGTTTAGTGACGATGAACTTCAAGAGCTAAGAGGAACAACATTATATCGTGCAACTGAATTGCAGGTAATTTATTATGTGACTATTTTTTTATACCATTTACCAGTTTAATTACAATTGTGCTTTTCTTGCCAATTTAAAGACATAGCATGATGAAAAAACAATACTGGTTATCCCTGTGTTGGCTTATGTGTATTTGTTTCCCAGAATTTCAAAAAGTAGTTCATCTGTTCGTGTGACCACTCTGTTCTGAAGCTCTCATCTATGTTTTTTGAGTAGTAATGGTCAACTTGAATTAGTTGTTTGCAGTATATTTTTTGGTAAATACTAAATACTTGAATGCCATTGGAGGAGCATGCACTAGATACAATATGAAAATTGCCTAAAAGTCAAACCTAGTTTTCTAACATGATCTCCATAGTCTATGATATAATGGATATCTAGAATTTATTTTTGGCTGATTTGACCTTCCAGGTGAACATGTTTAGTTTGTTTTATAGTGTTTGAGATAGAACCAGATGTCAAATCTGGTATTAGCATCTGGCTACCTTATTTAATAGTATATTTTATAACTGTCTTATCTTGCAGAAGAAAAGCCTGCTTTCTTTGTATGAAACTAAAGTGAAGGATACAGTGAAGAAACTTTTGGCTCTTGATGGAAATTCAGAGATGTATGTGTTGGGTAAAATTGTATCAATATATTCCCTGATTACCTTCTCAACTATCTTCAGAGTGATGAATCAAAATGTTCTAGATTTGTTTTCAAACAGCCATTTGTTACTTGTTAGCTAAATTTAAAACATACATTTAAATTGCTTCTCTTCTGTGTGACCTGTTTTTTCAGTGAGGTGTGCTTTGAAGATTTCCTTTGGTATGTAGTGTACTTCTAGTGAATTTTTATGGCTTCAACTGAAGTCCTTGGAGGTTGATAGTAGACTTGCCTTCTTGCTAGGGCAAATTCAGTATTTTGGAGTCGTGCTTTGAACATTCCAATGCCTCGTTCTTATGTATTTCCAGAAATGCAAGATGCTCATGACAGTAGCGTTCCAGAAGCTGATGAAAAAAGTGGGTCCATCTCTTATTTTTCTCTCGTTAATTTCTTATACAATTCTCTCTTCTGTTGTGTGTCCAATCAAGAGGTCATCATTTAGTATTTCTCTGAATTTGAGAGGTTAAAATGGTATTAAAATAGGGAAGTTTATTGCAGGAAGCCAGGTTAAGAAATCTGACAATCTGACCAAGGAAGGGACATGTAACACAATGACCGGAGACACTGTTTGGGTTGAGGGTCTTGTCCCTGGCATTGACTTTTGTAACCATGGTAAATTGTTGTTTTAACCCCTGAGATTTCACTTCCCCTGTACTTTCCTTTTCATTTCTTCAATGATTGTGTTTTGATTGTTCCCCTTTAGAAATTGTTTGATATGAAACCCATTCTTAGACCTTCACCTAGCAGCTTATAAATTTTGGTCAATTAATTTCTTGACATGATATGAAATTCTCTATGATCAAACAGCTTAGATATCAATCCTTGTTGATCCAATTCTGATAAATTTTGGTGCAAATTATGAAGTGATTATGGCCATGTGCTTTCCAACACTTCAAGCCCAAAGGGCTGTTCTGCGTGAAGGCATATTGATAAATTTCTGTATATTTCATTGATAGGACATATATTACCTTTAATATATGCCAGTTAGAATGTGGAGCCTTGCTGTTTGTCTTGATTTTTGTAAATGTTAAAAGGCTATTTTCCTTTGCATGTAATTTAAGCATTTAGCCAAATGGTTTCTAAATAATTGGTTTTCCTTTTCCTTTCGTAATGATAGGAGTATCATATATAGTTATAATGTTATATAGAGCAAGTAATGGATCCTGATGGAAAGTTTGCTACTGGGAAGATAGCAAATATCTATTATTGTTTTAATAAATAAATGTAAAGATAAATGAACTATTTGTATCAATAAACACGTATCCCTAGCTTTGTGCCAGGGTGAGTTATCTTCACGTCATATATACTAGATATATCAAATGTCTTACGTGATTTTCCTTGATTACATGGCCAATCAGATCTGAAGCCAATAGCAACATGGGAAGTTGATGGAACTGGTTTAGCAACAGGAGTTCCTTTCTCCATGTATCTTATTTCTGGTAACATTCTTTTTTGTGACTCTTCAGTGTCTTTGTTAACATCCAAATAAGTGTTTTCCTCGTATGTGCCTCTGCAGTTGTAGTAGTTACTTCAAATTTCTAATTTAATTTCTTTTTCTTTTTCTCTCCAATTAAGTAGTTTCATAATGTGATATGTCATGAAACTACTCCCCTTTAATTCTATTGTTTTCTTGATTGCAAAGCTGCTCAAAGTCCCTTGCAGATTGATCAAGAAATTTCCATTAGTTATGGAAACAAGGGAAACGAGGTACTTTATACTGTTCCATGGTTTAAAAAAACGAAGTCATTTTCCTATGTTATTTTTTATGTTCTAGTTTACTTTTCTGTTCTCTTTTTACCATTCATTTTAAGCATCAATCTTTTTAGCTGCAAGCAGAGGGGCCTGCAAGTGGGAAAATAAGGATTTTCATGTGGCCAACACTGGTGCAATGTCTTGTTGGCAGTTTATTCAACGTGACTGTAAAAGGTTTAAATGAACCAGATACAAAATTGTCTTGTCAAGAAACTGCAACAATGTGTTGCACTGTAGATTTGGCCCTTAAACTTATTCGAGTTAACTTGTACCATTATGAATACATACTTGCACATATATTTTGCTAAATAAATTAGAAAAAAGTGGAGCTTCTGTTCAGTTAAAGGGTGAAGTATAAGTTACTTTGAAGCTTATTTCAAGTACTAATGGTTTCCAAATTTTTCCTCTCGGTGCAGGAACTTCTGTATCTGTATGGTTTTGTCATTGATGATAACACAGACGACTATCTCATGGTAATGGCTTATACTTGGACCTTGTGCACCCAGAGTAAAATTTCTCTTTATTCTTTAACATGTTATTCCCCCTCTCTTAATTTTTCTTGTTAGCATAATTAGCATAATTCAGTTCCTACTTTCAAGAAGCTTTATTATGTTCATCTTTATAATTATGAATACCACCCCCTTTATTTGTTGCTTCATGGCAGCTTGAATTTGTGGGAAGGTTTACAAAAAATATTTAGTAATATCTATCTGTTTATCAATTCCTTGCAATAATTGCCCAATTAGTTTTGCAATTATACTTGCATTTCATACTTTGATGATACCTACTTAATTTTGTCTATGACTTCTGCCTTTTCGTTTATATTCTCTATCATGGGCTGTGTGATTCACTTGATCGCAGTTGTTACAGATATAGACATGGCTTACTAACTTATCATTGTTGTTGAGTCCTCCAGGTCCACTATCCAGCAGAAGCGATTAATACAATTTCCTTCGCAGAGTCCAAAAGCCAGCTTCTTGAAGTGCAGGTATGCTAGTAATTTAACTTCATCTTTCTGCCATTTTTTGAACAAGTAGAATATGATTTTTTGGCTAACTTCATACCTAATTGTTCTAAAATCTCCCCCTTCTGTAATTACACTTTCTGTTTCTTTGTGTTATGTTTACAGAAGGCTGAAATGAGATGTCTTTTACCCAAAACTTCACTGGATAATGGATTTTTTCCGTTAAACACCCAAAACAGTGAAGAAAATAACAAGTCCAAAGCTGACCAAGTTTGTAACTATAGTTGGAGTGGTCAACGCAAGATGCCATCTTATGTAAACAAGCTGGTGTTTCCTGAGAAATTTATGACTACTTTGAGGACCATAGCCATGCAAGAAGATGACCTTTTCAAGGTTTCCTCAATGCTGGAAGAGGTTCACTTTCTATGCAACACTTTACCTTTCATATTTCCCTTGGAATGTTAGACTATTAGTTCCTACCTTTGTCACTGAAATTGTATTTTCTCTTTCTTTGGTTAGTTTTCTATCAAGTTTACCACATTTCCTACCCCTTCCATTAGTTAACTACTACAGGTGAAGTAACCTAGCTACTTGACATGTAATCCCATGCTTTCCATCGTGGGGATGACAACAACCTCTTAACTTTGAAAGACAAAACAAACCTTGCCTTACCTACAGTTAATTTGCTTACAACTTGGTAATATTCAGACAGAAAATAAAACAACTGACCGTATAGGTCAATGTTGAACATGTGTGTCAATGTAAGTATATAACAATGCTATTGATGACAATATTCAAATACTGAATCAATCCATTGTAATGCAATTCATTTTCAAGACCAAATACAATTTACATGTTTTATTGATTATTTTATAATTTTCAACAAAACGTCATTAATGCATTAATAACTTTCATTTTTTGCTTTTATTTATTTTGGAAACCATTTGCTTATATAACCATGATTAGTACTGGTGAATTAAAGGTCAATTACAAGTCCTTCCTACCATTTTCCTTTGATTGTTGGCTGATTTTAAGCTGTGATAAAATGAGGTGAATTTATTACATTTAGCTAGAAGTTTAGAACCCTGAAGGTAAGTGATAAGCATTATATTATTTTGAATTGTTTATGTTCATGTTTCTATGAAGCTTGAAAGGGAGAGACAGCTATCAGATACAGATGTCCAATCAGCAGTGTGGGAGGTCTGTGGTGATTCTGGAGCTTTACAATTGCTTGTCGATCTTCTTCGTGTGAAGTGAGTGCCAGGAATTACATAACCATAACCGCTGATAGGATTATGTTAATTTATAAACTGACATGTTTTTTTGCCTTACTCCTAATCTGCATGCTTGTGATTGCAACTCAATTTCTGCAAATGATGTTTGAATCTCTTTTTTATATTCAATGCATCATTTCATTTTTTGAGTGAATAAGGACATACTAGAACATCAACATTGATGTATCTTATGTGCAATGCCTAACTGATTTCACTTCATTCAAGGATGATGGATCTTGAAGAGAGTTCCGGAACAGTGGAAAATGACCTTGATTTGCTCAAGAAAGCCCTTGTAATTGATAGCCATGAAGATAGCAAACAATGCATGAGCAATTTAAGGTAGAAACTAGTATACTTTACTATAGTATTATTCATATACCTTAAATTATTTGGGATTACTCTGATACCTATCGTTTTTCAAGGGTACAAGTACCTGGACTGAGAAGTCCATCATTTATTTCTTGTTAATTATATTTAACGGATTTTCGAAGATCATACTAAAATCTAAAATTATCAACCAACAAATATTTGACAATTTGCTTGTATTCATTCTTCCATTGAAATTATATGTTTAACATTTGTGGTTACGTACAAGTCTGATTTTGTAGAGTATGAAGTGACTGTTTATCTACTATTCATTTTCTCCCTTGTATTTTACTCTTAACAACATAATAATTAGAAATCTGATATCTTCCCTATGCATGGCACTTTTGAATTCTAATTATGATTCTAAACTAAGGTGATTCGTAAGTTTCAATCTCCAACATTGTACTAACCTTTTCATGATTTCATCCTCTAACATTGTACCAACACATTTCATTTTAAGTGTGGAAATGTTGCTTCTAATATAGACTTTGTTCTTTTCACCAAAACTTCAGCACCAAGGCAAATGACTCAGAGGAACCAAAGTTGATGACTAGAAACAAGTGGTCTGCTATAGTGTATAGGCGTGGCCAGAAACAGCTAACAAGGTTATTCTTGAAAGAAGCAGAACATGCTTTGCAGTTATCTCTGAATGAAGAAGAGGTCACTTCTCCTTGTTAACCATGTCACATTGTTTAGTCCTCTTCTTGTTTGAGTCCTAGTTACTACTTACTAGAGATCTTTAACTCAAATCTCTTTCATTTGTGCACTTAAAATCTAAGTGCCTATAAGTTCACTCGTCTTCATTTTGAGTAATTCTTACATAAGCTAAGTGTCTATAAGCACAACTAATTAAAAGCTTGAGATAAATTAAAATAATGGCAAACACTGTATTCATTGATTATGCCTATTCTAAACACTTTTCATTCAAGAATTGCTCTTCATTTCTGTTCTACACCTTAGTTAATTTTATCAGTTTATGTAATTATTGGAAGTGCTTAGGTATCACGGTATGTCCTTAAAAATTAGAAATGAGTTTTTTTTATATTTTTTTTAATGAAATATGTTATGATTAACTCATTCTAGTTATATCAAACTAGTGATACCTAATGAGTTTGAATTTTGGTAAATATTTCTTCACTCTTTTAACTCGATTAAAAAGTAATAAATTTAGAAATGCCCAACTGTGGACCCTCATTGCTAGAGCGATAAAAAAAATGTAATTAGTTAAAAAAAATATTACTAAGTTATCTAGGTAATTTGACAGTAAATAATTAAATTTTTTAGGTTTAAATATGTTTTTAGTCCTTGCAATTTAGTGTTTTTTTATTTTCATTCCTGCAAAAAAAAAATTGGTTTTAGTCCTTATAAATTATGTTTGTTTTATTTTTTGTTCTTAAAGCAGTTTAGATAGTGCTTTGAACAGTCAAAAAAAGCTATCTAAACCGCTTTAAGGACAAAAAACAAAATAAATATAATTTGCATGGACCAAAACAAAAAAAATATATTTTACAAGAACGAAAAGCAAAAAAATCTTAAATTACAAGGACTAAAAAAAATATTTTAGCCAATTTTTTAAACATACTCATCAGGACTTAATTGTATATAAAAAAGTTTTTACAAAATAAATTATACTTTGATGATCTTGATCATAAGGAATGTTTAATTACTTATTTTGATGTCTATACGTTTGTGTGTTGGTTTTTATACCTAAAAATTACACATTAATTTCTACACATGCGGTTTTAATTTTGTTTTAGTTTTTTTCCGTCAATTGTATCTTAATTCCATCAAGTAAAAACCATAAAAAAATTCTTGCTAAAGAGACAAAATAATAACTTGCTAGAAATTTTTTAGGGGCTTTACACTACCAATGAATAATTTTTAAGTATAGAGATCAAAACATAAAAAGGAAAAACAAATATAGCAAACAAATGAATTATTTAACCCCAAAAAAAAAAACTTAAAAAAGAGGTATTCTTTGGTACATTGATAATGAAAGAGGTATCTTATGATAAAATGAAATAAGGTTTGTACCGTACATTCATGCATATTTTTAAATTTGAGTTTTTTTTTTTTTTTATCATTTTTTAAATTTGAGTTAAGTTTTAAGATAAGTTAATAAAAAAAATTTGCGATGACTATTTATAATTAAGTCATGTAAAATTTTTAAAAATATGAAACATATTTATAATTAATTCAAAAATAAGTTTAAAAATCTTAAACCAACAGCAAAAATATAATAAAAGATTAAGTTTCTTTTAAAAAGGATATGACTTAATTTAATATATAAAAGTTAATTTTAAAATAATTAATGTAAGAGTGTAAAATTTTAAAAAAATAAATTAAAAGCATAAACCTATTTGAAAATATATGAAAATGAAGATTAAAATAATTAACATACACAACTTTGAACATGATTAATAGGTAAAAGATATATTGTATTAATTAAATTATATATCTTAAAAGAGAATCGAATAAAGCATTATCTCATTGGCTAGAAATAGAAATCCTATATGGACACATACATAAATTCAACTAAACATAATGCTTAAAAATAATGCCTATGCAAAAGTAGGATTTTCAGAAAAATTAGCAACAGTTATGAAAAACACCAAGTTAAAGTGCATTTATAAGCTAACCAAAATATATATATTAGGCTATACCAGAACTTGTACTAGTGTCTAGTGCTACTAGGGCTGGTTTAAATCAGCTACATTTATCCAAAAAGTGTTCTCAAATCCATTAAATTCAACTCTCTAGTCCTGCCATAAGCTTAAGCAACCATCCTACTAAATAAGCAGAAACTGCAGCTATGGCACCACTGAATAGTGTGACAGCAGCAGAGAAGGTGGTGTTTTGGCCAGCAATCCTTGCCTTTGCCACCCCAAGAAGAGCCAGGGCAAGTGCAGAAACAAGGCAGGCACTAACAAACTTGACAGAGTCATTGTCAGTGAATGGTATGAGGATGATGAAAGAGAGCAAAGGAGTTGAGCCAAAGAGCATGAAGGATGCAAAGGTGACAAGGCCATTCTTCCATGGCTTCACTTCTTGGTCTGCTGGCAGCATTCCCTTGTCTGCTACCATTCTCTGGTCCACCAGGATGTCATTGTACTTTGTGAATATGTTCACAACCTTGCACCGAGTAACAAAATTCAGTTAAGTTTGGGACTTAGCAGCAATTTAGCTAGGCCAAATATATTAATATTTAAATACAAAACTTTTGCTACAAATTTCTACCACTAATTATTCTTAGGTTTCATCTTAAAATCAATTGACATTAAATGAAGTTGTCCAACAGATATATAAGCTGCACCCCAAGAATTGAGACAGGCGATGTAAGACTTCCTAACAATTATATGAATATATAAATAAATAATATATTTACTAATAGTGTGAAAGTCTTTTATTACAACTCATTATGTATAATAAGTTTGTTGACTTTTATAATAATTACTTAAAAGTCATATCAATGATAGTTTCTTATTGGTTTTTGATTGGTGGACAATATAAAAGTTTATATTAAACTCTAATTATATTCCAAATGGTATGTTTTTCTCATGAGTAAATTACTCTTACACTCCCATAAAATTTTGAGATTGCACAAAATTTTCCTTTTTTTTTCCCTTATGCTAACCCCGTTAATAATTTAAAAAATATTACATTAACACCCCCTTATATATTACACTAACTCCTTACTTGTTTAAAAAACATTACACTATGTCCCCTCAAAAGGAAAGTTGATGTAAATGTTGAAAAAACAGGAAGAGTTTGTGTAATCTCAAAACCTCATAAAATGCCAATGTAATTTACTCTTTCTCATACATACCATGGTTGCATCATTGTAGTCCATCCCAAGATCTTGATAGTGTTTGACTAACTCTGTTTGCTCCTTGTCCCTTTGGTTCAAGACATCCCATTCTGTCACTCTCCTTTCCTCATTGATCACATCCTGCTCAGAGCTAGCTGACACAAAGTCCCCAAACCCCATTGATATTGCATCTGCCACTAGGTTTGAGACCCCAAGAACCAGCACATGCACTACATTCATTCAAAGTGTAGCATATCAGTTAAAATAGCATTTACACTTCCATATATAAAGGTATTCTATCTATTCATCAATTGCATGAGTCAGTATCAGTATTTCAGACAAACATGAATGGACAAATACATACATGGTGATAAGAACCTTAGCCACACAACAAAAGCTCCTTGTAATTGGATAGCCTAAAGTCTTAAATTCAAAACCCATAATGTAATTTGTTGCGAAAAGGACAAGCTAAAGTACCTATCATACAATCTTAGCACTACAAATCCCCACAAAATTAGTGGTGAAAAGGACAAAAGGTGCAAGTACATGCAATTATATATAGCACTATAAATCCCTTTTTCCTCCAGAACTTAAACATAGAGGTCTTTTATGCTCGACTATTTAACAAGGGAACACGTGACATTTTTATAAAAAAAAAAAATGAAAAAGAACTTGGTAAAATTGAAATTTAGAGAGAGAACGGAAGAAGGGCAATAACGATTTAAGAGCCGTTTGATAGAAAGTTAACATAGAAGCAGGAGTAGATTTGAATATAAACTTCAGTAGAATTTAGAGCATTATTATGACTGTATGGTGTACTAATTACGTTAGAATGTGATGAATTTTTAAGCAAAAAAAATATTTGATTATGAACAAATTTAGATTCGAGATGATTAAAAAGCAAACAAATTCATTGATTTTATTAAATATCAACCCTTAAAGATTAATTTTAAGCGGTTAAATATAGAAAAAAAATATTAAAAAATATTTATTATTGTAATGACACATTAATATCACAGGAGCACTATGAATAATTATAAGTTAACACAAACATGCATGTTTTTATTTAAGAAAAATAATTTGAATATTGATAACTTTAAGAGAGGATATATAAATTTTAAAAAAGGGAATGACAAATTCCAATGAATATGAGTGTGATTCAGTTCACAATAGACGCTAAACTTGGGAGGGAAGAAAAAAATCAGTTGAGAATACATGTTAAACTTGTGAGAGAAGAATAAGAAACTTGTAATTCCAGCAAAACACATCTTTAAAGAAGGACAAAGAATTTTAAGGGGGAGTTTTAAACATGAGAGTGTACCAACTAAGATTGACGTGAGTGGTTAAGGCCTCTTGTCCCTTAACCAAGGTCTTGGGTTCGAATCTTGGATATGAAAAAAATCTAGCTGAAAGGGATACCACTCATCGAGGTGCCGAACAAACTCCCGCGGGAGATTAGTCCCCGTCTCGTACAGGCAGGAGAAAACTTCTCGTCGTAGGACAAAAAAAAACATGAGAGTGTAACTAAATTCTAGAAAGAAGATTAGTCTCATATTTAAAACACTGAAAAGATATTCAGTCACCACAAAACCAAAACTCTTAATTACAATTATTCAATAAATAAATAAAAAAGACCGAAACTTGTAAAAATATTCAGTTACCACAAAACCAAAAATCCTAATTACAGTGATTAAATAAAAAATAAAAAAAAGACACATATACATACCAGAGGAACTAGTGCTAGCAGAGATGGAGGAAATGAGAGAAAAGCAAGTGATAATGGCATCAAGCCCTGCAAACACTATACTCTTCACATATTCTCCTTTCCAAGGCTCTCTTGGTCTCTCACCATTCCTGTCTGACTCACCACCACCGTCCTCCGCCGCCGTATGGAGGAGCCTTGCGGTGGTGCCACCTCTCTCACCCATCTTATTTTTAGTATTGTTTATAATTTTTGGAACTTTGTGGTGTACAGTGGTAAATTGTTTTTGTTACTGTTGTTTTCACTTTTTCAGTTTTGACAGTGGACTCATTCAGCTCAGAAAACTTCAAATTGGTGTCACTATGCATGCGATTGCACAAACACGTACCCAATGAGTGCACTTCTTCTTCACTGTTTTGAGAGTAATTGATTGACACGTTTTCATGATGATTCATCACCACATGGCCACCGTTTGACCTTCACCAACACTTCACTAGTTCACTTCTTATGCAAACTAACAAACAAAACACTCTTGCTACTTTTTTTTTTGTTATAAATGTTTTGACTTATGAAAATAATATTAACATTGAAGCAATTGATTTTTCTTTTTTTAATTTTGATTGAATTCTTTTAATATTTTCTTGTTTTTTTAGAGGGGTGTTTTTATTTTTAGTTATTAAATAAATGAAATTTTATTAATTAGAATACGAATAGAATATCAAACTAATACATATATTTCTTAATAATTAATTTTTTATTTAAGAGACAAATCTTATTAAATAAAAATTTAAATACAAAATAAATATTAAAATAATTGTTCAAAATACTAATTTTCATCACAAATAAAATTTTATTCTAAATTACAAATTAAAGTAAAAAAAAATCAAGTTTTTTTAAAAATATAAATGTATTTACCAAAAGGTATTTTAAGTAGGGTTAACTTTAATTTGATTCAATCTTAAATATAAGAATTAAAAATCGAATTGAACTGCATAATAATTTGGTTTTTTATTTTTATTTTTTCAGTTAACGATTTATTTTGTTTTTTTTATTTTTTTTCTACATCAGTATAACGATTTGGAACCATTTTTATTGATTTTAAATATGTTGTTCACACAATTACATTAAGTTTTGAAATTAAATAATATCCTAAAGTTTTTCAAATTAATTTCAAATAAAATTGTATATGTTATTAGCTGTGATTAAGGGAGTCTCGAGAATTTTAAAAGGAATATATAATACTTTATGTTCATTTTAAGTTTGAAAAGCATTTACGAATTATTTTCAGAGTTGCATTTTGAGTTTTATTTTTATCAATTCATAGTCATAGAAAAAATTAAATATAATTCATTTTCATGGAAATAAGTAAATTCTTACAAAATAAATAAGAATTTGATTTCAATAAATTGATAATATAAAGTTTTTTTTATAATATTATCTAGTTATAAATATATGAAAAGGTTGTTAATTTGTAATAACTTTAAAGTTTATATTTAAAATAAATTCTAATTAATTGAATACATAAAAATTAATCTCAATAAATAGTAGATAAAGAAAAGAAAATAAAAAAGTTTTATATTCTTTTTAAAATATTTTGATCTCTTTATTAAGTATTTTTAAAAAAAAAATTAAATTATACAGTATAAGATATTGAATATAAACATAATAAATTTTCAAAATGTTATTTTTAAAATAATATTTTCAAGAATATTATGAAACATTTCCCGAAAGAAACGAAGCCTTAGATAAAACTTTTGTGCATATATAATACGAGACTTTTCTTGATTAAAGAGATATTTTACTTACCCAAATGTTATAATCTATGGCTATTGGCTATAGTATAAAACACGTCATGATTTGACTGATTTACTAAATTAAGATTTTTTTTTTAAAAGAAAACAAAGAAACAAACCTAAAATAAGTCATTTTTTGTTTATTATGATATATATTTTTGTTTAGTCATACAGTTCTTTAAGCCGTAGAGTTAATTATGTTAAATTTCACTCAATAAAAAAACGTGTTGAAAAAACAAGTCTTGTATCATTAAATTTAAGTTCAACCGCTTGAGTGCAAAAAAAAAAAAAAACTACAAATGCTTTTACAATAAACAAATTTAAATCTGAGGCCTTCCATTAAAAAAAAATATAAAATACTAATTGAACATCAAATTATTTTCTTTTTCCTTTCACATGATATGAAAATGACAAAGAAATCAAGAATTTTAAAATAATGACTTCAAAAATAAAATTTGCATTTTGCATTGAGAACATATTAAAAGCTAGACCAAGGGCCTTCTTTCATCATTTTCCCCTCCAGAATTTGGCAGAGTCCCCAACTCTTCATCACCAGTGGATTTTGCACTATTGTCCCTTGGAGAAGGGTTTGAGACACTCCTCTTGGTGCTGGGGAATTTGTTATCAGGCAACATCTTCAATGTGATCCCCATAGCTATGAGTAGTAGTCCACTCCCATGTTGTTCTGTTAATGGTTTTGTAAATATCAAGTATGACAATAGCAATGTCACTGCCTTTCTAGCTGTTGTTATCTGTGACAAAATTCAATGAGGTAAGTTAGGATCACATAATGTGATTAAAGTTGAATTTTCTAACACCCCATATATATGCAAGTTATTTTTATATTTATGTCACCAATGAATGATTGACTTAAATAATAAGGTGACTGAAAATATTGTTGAGTTTGGATTTCCATTTCATCTCAACAAATTGCTAACACTTTATTTCCAAACACTTTTTCCTATTAGTTGAAATTCATGTAAGTCTTACTAATCTGATACTGGGGATCCACATTTAGTGTAACTCACATACTTTTTTTTTTTTTTACCAAACTCACATACTTAGGCTCAAATGAATTTCACCTAAAATAAAATAGTGTTAAAAAATGTGTTACTATGTTCAATTTTCAATTGAAATTCAAATTTTTAGTACTATAGAAAGATTAAACGTTTGGTCATTTAATGGCATTTAAGAGTAAGAGAGCATGGCGCATGGTGGTTTGTTTTTTCACAAGGGACTTATTAATGTTAGGCGCTGTAAGTAAAATGGTCCAAACTGACATGATAATAAAGGCAGTAGAATCATGTGAAAGCAATTTACCATAGCTGTGGTGGCAGCCCCAAAGATGGCAATGAGGGAGAGGACAGAAACTTGGCCTATAAATGTAGCCATTGCTTCAAAGACTAACACTCCATACACATAGGGATGCTGCAAGGACAAGAAAAAGGTGATTCTATTAAGAGAACATAAATGTAGTATAATAATGGAGAGTGGAAAAGGGGCTAAGTTTATTCCAAATTTACCTGTGAACATGAAGTCCATGCTTTGAATAATTCTCCTGTGAAAAGCATGGGTGGGATTAAGAAAGGCAAACCCACCACAGTAGAGCAGAAGAGCATCTCCATCTGTGTTAACAATTAAAAAGTATTAGAAATTTATATGGCTACTAATATACTATAATTGTTTAAGGTCCTTTTCAGATAAACTTCTCAATAATTACTTATAAGAAAATAAAAAGATGAAATGAATTAAACTTCTCTTCAACTTTTATAAAAACTACTATTTCATAGTGCTTAGGAGAAATTTATCAAAATTGGGTCTAAATCACATTTTGATATAAAAAGGGATATACACCTTAAAAGGCACAAAGAGGGTTAGAAAAAGATGAAAATCACCTGTGTGGTCTCAGGGTTCATAGTGAATATTGCTTCTTGCAGATTTCCCAGGAAAGAATCCATGACCAATGCTCCAGAAATCATAATAACACCAATGACACTGAAATTTGGTGATGTTTGTGCATCTGCTAGTGTGAACAGGATCAAGCCAAATACAAGAAGTATTGCAGATATATATTCATGCAATGGATACTTCCTTCTCAAACCCGGTATGAAGGCACCCATTATCATCACTGGCAGAACCTATCACACAAAAAATGGTCTGTTACATTGGAATGTTCAATGAATCAGTTAGCTACAACATGGTGACACAGTTTTAGGGGCCAAAAAGGGGCAAAAAAACATGATAGAATTTGGAGCCGTTGAACTATAACTGCCATCAATTCAACAATGATGCAAGCATATAGATGAGACAATTTGGTACTCCCTTTATAACTAACTTGGGAATAAGATAAAAACGCATTCAAGGTGTTTCAAGTGTAGCCCATACAAACATGTTTCCTTCAAAAATGGGTAAAGTAATGATATGATGGCTTTCTTCCATGTGCTTTTGTCACATACCTTTGTGGATTTGAACATGATTTGTGCAGGGTAGTTGAGAAAAGCCAAAGACCCCTTTGTTAGGCCATGAGAACCCATAAGCACAGCAGAGAGCTTCACATAAGTTTTCCATGGATTCACCATTTGCTTGCTTGTGAAGCCTTGGAGGTAAATCAGAAACAGGTACACAAACCCTTGAACAAATGTGAAGTACCAACCATAGCTAAAACAAGAAAAACAGAACCACCAATTTCACTGTTAGCCCCCATTCAAAGCTGCAAAACGGTAATAAATTAAATAGTAACAAGGTGATGAAATTCACCTGAAATGGAGCCTGTTATACACATATTCCTGCAAAATCAGGTCAATGTGAAAAAAAATTATTATTGAAAAGTAAATTATTCTCAGTACAGTAACAAAATACTAAAAAAGAAACAAAAATTCAAGCCAAAAGTCCCCAACAAGACATGAGAAACCATTTTCCTTAAAAATTAATCTTTAGTCTATTCATTATGAAAGAGAAGAAAATAAAATAAAAAGAAATTTACAAAATCAAACAAAACAAAATCAATTTTAACACACACACACACACACAAACAAAAAAAACTCAAATTTTTGTTTTTAATTTCTCCTCAAACATAGCCCATATTTCTGCAACCCATTTGCAGAAACTGTGAACCACAAAAATCACACTCAAGAATTCAAGAAAATCAAGAGAGAACAGAGCATATATACCTCACAGATGCCGTTAACAAGATATCCAAAGAAGAATCCAGATGAACAAATGAGGAATTGCTGCCATCTGGGTCTGTCAGAGAGTGAAATTCCAAACAAACTACGAGCCTGCTCTTTGTTCTTCATCTGTTCATAACACCCCTTCACCAACCCAAAATCCAATTCAACAAAAAGTCAAAATTTTTGGAACTCAAACCATCAACCAGCCTAAAAATCTTGCTCTTGCATGTTGACTTTGCCAACCCCAGAAGAAAAAAAAAAAAAAGAGAGAGTTTTGGTTACACAAAATGCAAACTTGTTTGATTAGTCTAAGCAAGCAAGTTCTATGGGGACACAACTTTGTGCATGGAAGGTTAAGAGAGAGAAAGTAAGAAGAGCGAGAAATTGAGAGAGAATTGTATGTGTGTGCAAGTACTTGTGTTCATTCACACAATCTCAGCTGTCTCCTCCTATGTAATGTGTTTATGTAATGTTGATTCTACGCAAAGGTGGAATTGAATTGAATAAATAAGGGAAGAGAGAGAGAGAGATTAATGTTTTCATTTTTTCAAGGGACGCTCTCATGGGAAAGGACTAAGGAGTATTAAATTGTGGCACAAGGAGAAGACCAGCTACTATGGCTAAAGGGCAGTTATGTCATGTGGGCTACATGCATATATCCCTTTCTTCATGCTCCTTGTTTTATTATAATAATAATAATAATATAATATAATATAATAATAAGAATATTGTTTTTATTATAACATAGTATAGTATAGACTATAGAGGTACATTGGAATGATTTAGGTGGGGACCTTTTAGTTTTGCTTTAACGTCACAAGTGCAGTGAGGTGCTCCATTACCAATGTAACTCCTGCTTATTGCACATTTTGGAGTTCCACTTAGAGGCCTTTGGATCCTCTGTAGCTGTGCTGCCTCTGCAGCAATGATCTTTATCATTGGATTTACATCACATGGTTGTTAAAGATAAAATATTTTTATAGTTAATTATAAAGGGCTGAGATGTTGCTGCAAGGACTGTAGGGCAGCAGAGAATCCAAACTCCACTCAGAGACACCAAATTAGGAATGATGATAATTTTCGAATGATTCATTCATGTATTAGAAGATTTAATTTAGGGGAAAAAATATGAATATGAATTTATTCTCCATATTTTTGGTTAAACATGGTCAATGATTTGTACTTTTATAAGTAATAGGTTAAATGATTATTTGGTGTTTTATCTCTTTTTTTTCAGTTTGATCTTACAATTATTAAAAATTTATTTTAATCATTTATCTTATTTAAAAAATTCAAAATGGTATTTTATTATCGTAAAAAAAATGGTCTTTATCTTTTAATTTTTAAAAATTCACGTTGGTGCCTTTTAAATAAGATAAGATACCAAAATGATTTTTTTAAACCATAAAAAACTATTTTGAACATTTTAAATAAGATAAAGATTAAAGTAAACTTTTTAAAAGATAAATAACCATTTTGAACAAAATAAATAAAATAAAATACTAAAATGGCCTTTTAACCTAATTTATTTCAATGAATTTGATTTTTAATTTTTAAAATAACATGTTTTTAATTTTAAAGTTAATAAAAAGTATATTGACATATTTTCAAAATATAAAGATTAAATTTATCGATATAAAAATAAAATAAAAATTGACCAAACTAAAAGTATAAAGACTAAATTTCTTTTAATTTATATACATGGTAATTGGTAAGGGTAGATATTTAATAAACTTTGACTAGTTTATTTGTTAACATAATGGAATAATATGGTAATTTTTTCTTAAATGTTTGTATATAAATGTTTCCCTTAATAATAAATTTTTTCTCATTAATTCACATATTTCCATTAATGAAATTTCTCAGTCAAACGTTATGAAGATTCCTTAAAATGTTTAATTTCCATTAATGATTTTTTCTTAATAACAATAATTATATTAAAAACAAGTCTAATAATGTATAACACTTTTCAGCCAAACGTTATGCAGGATTCTTTAATAAGTTTAATTTCCATTGATTTTTAGTATAAAATATTATTAATTAGTTAAAATTTATTTTAGACATATTTTTAAAATAATTATCACAAAATTCAACAATATTATCATATATATACCTAGATTGAATAATTACATGAAAAACATTTATAATATTAGTACATTTAAATTAAGTTCTTTAAATTATTAAAAGCTTTTTTATTCTTGCAATTAAAAAGAAAGGTTACATAATTTTTCTCACTACAAATTTATATATTAAAATTTTAATTTCCATTAATGAATTTTACTTAATAATAAAAATTATATTAAAAACATGTCAAATAATGTATAACATTTTTCAGTCAAACATTGTTGAGGATTCTTTAACAAGTTTAATTTCCAGTCATTTTCAGTGTAAATATTTTTAATTATTAATTAGTTAAAATTTATTTTAAATATAATTTTTAAAATAATTACTACAAAAATCAATAAGATAATTATATAATAATTTATGATTGAATAACAGTAATTTCTTTCACAATATTAGTACATTTAAATTACATTCTTTTAATTATTAAAAGCTTTTTTATTCTTGCAATTAAAGAAAAAGTCACATAATTTTCTCTCACTATAAATTATATTATGGAGGATTCTTTAAGAGTTTAATTTCCATTAATGAATTTTACTTAATAATAAAAATTATATTTTTTTTATATTAAAAACATGTCAAATAACTAGTATTTTAGCCTGTGTATTGCATAGGGGAAATATTTATTTTATACAACTAAAATTTATAATAAAAAAAATTTCTAAATATATAAATTATATTATAATTAAAAATAATAATTAATAATAATTTTTTATTTATGATAAATAATTTATATTGTGATATATCATTATTTTTAATTATTGATAATTTCTTTAAAAAATATTGAAATTCAAGTTAGAACTAAAGATATTAAAATGATAGGTTGAAAAAAGATAAAATGTTAATTTAAATAATTCGGTTGATATTAAAAGTATAAGAGAATATATTATATGCATGTTAGAAGTGTGTTTGAATTTTGAAGATAAAATATATATT
The DNA here is from genome assembly GCA_026413185.1 of Pueraria montana var. lobata. Classification (NCBI taxonomy): domain Eukaryota; kingdom Viridiplantae; phylum Streptophyta; class Magnoliopsida; order Fabales; family Fabaceae; genus Pueraria; species Pueraria montana. Next base: position 90,059,443 of record CM048650.1, on the reverse strand, counting down.
TGAAATTTGTTTTGATATTATGTTACAGCTTGTTAAAAGGGTATTTGTATTTTAAAGATAATATATATATATATATATATATATATATATATATATATATATATATATATTTGAAATTAGTTTCTGATGCGGGTTATGGGCTATAGCAGGTTGGGCTAAAAAAGTCTGAATTTAATTTAGGTCTAAAAAATGAAGTCAAGTCTTATAAAATCCTTTTTTTTAGAGCTTTTGGTGGGATTTTACTAGTTAAGTCTGCATCGAGTCCTAATCAGATCGGATTAAAAAACTCATGTTTAATTTGGGCATAAAATTTCAAGCCAAAATCCTATATTTTATCTAACGGGTTTGGGTTGGCCATTTGCCACCTCTAATTATCATCTAATCTAAACTTATATGAGGAGGTTGACTAGAGTCAATACTCGATATTAAAGTTGCACGAATACACATTAAAACATTATATAACTACTTATAAGTGACCTTAATTAGACTCTGTGGCACTAAAACCTATATATACTTCAAATATTACTGGGAAAGGTATATGTATTTCTTATTAGAGTAAATTACATTAACCATCATTGAGTTTTTGTGAAATTATACAAAATTTCCATGTTTTTTTAACATTCACAACAACTTCCTTTATAGGAGAATTTATTGTAATGTTTTTTAAACAATTAAGAGGGGTTAGTGTAATGTATAAAGAATGTCAATGTAATATTTTTCAAACAACTAAAGGTTGACGTAGAAATAAGAAAAAATAGAGAAATTTATGTAATTTCACAAAATTCAAAAATGATTAATATAATTTACTCTTATTATTATTATTCATTGTATACTTTGTATGAGATATTTTACAAACTTAAGCATTGAAATGTCTTAACTTACAGGTACCCTCGCCATCGCTTGTGCAGACCAAATTCAGGAAATTCGGTTTTTGCAAGACAATTCATCAATCAATTCGGACTTCCAATAATTCAGAATTCGAATTATCATCTTCTATATTTCGGACAGAACACAACTCATTATGCAAAATATACTCTAATATGAGATTATTAAGACAATTTTTTAGGGATTATTTTGCTATCTATTTTCTATTTAATAAAATAAAAATTATGGCTTAAAAGGTATTAATCAAGTATTCTGCTTTGAATTGAAATATATAAGATGTCAGGCAAGTACCAAACCACTCATTGTAGATAATGCATCAGGATAGGTGTAGTCGACATAGTAGAATATTGATCTCGTTTTATGATAGTAATAATACTATTAAAACACAATAATAGACAAATACTAGCAAGGAGTGAGAAATCTACACTTAGTGTAGATAAAATAGTAGTGCACACACATGCACCATTAACATAGCAGAAACCAACCCAAATAGGTTATCTCAGAATATATCATAAGCAAATTGATATATCTAAGAATAGACATTTTTAAAATTATTAAGGTGAGTTCACCTCATCATAACCAAGTTTTATTTTCAAATGTTAGGTCTATTCTTCTTAGAATAATTCTCTCCAAGTGTTCTTTATTTCAATTGATTATCGGCTTTTATTGATTCCTCGAATATAGTCTTTTAGATTAAACTTTGGGTTAGGATACTATTCCCTCTTCCTAAATTTTTACTTGTAAAATGCCAAAATTCAGTGCAAAGTCTTGGGAGGGATCAAACTTTTCAGTCTTGTAGTAGTTGTAGTCTTCACTTCACTAATGTGTTCATGTGCATCCAAATATGCACGAACTTGAATAAAATAACACCTTTGGCCCTTAGGCTTGGAGTTTTGAGTGTGCCACGTTCCAAATGTGCATCCAAGTGGCACGTGTCTTTCTTAACATCATGTAACTGAGAAAATTGACTCGTTTGGATTTGATGCAAAAATACAAAGATTATTGGTCCCTCGTTTCATCTAGCCCCTCGTGAAGAATCTTCACTCGGTGACCAAAATGAAATACTGCCGACACGGTAATCAACTTTCCTTTTACTATTAAAAATAAAAAAAAAGTAAGAAATTCAGCTCTACTTTTTCCTTTTTAAGTAACAACTCCGTATGAAAAAAAAAATTATGTATTTTCTCATAACAGTTTAATTTCTTGAAAAATAGTTCGTTCATAATGTGATATCAGAAAAGAATTCGATCCTTAGTACTTTCAATCTTTTAATAAAAAAGTTAAAACTTGATACAAAGTAAATTAGTTGATTATACTATTCACGTTTTAAGTTTATATAAGAGCTTTGCGTGAAAAGTTGTGATATAAGTTATTTTATATATTTATTTAACAAGTTAAACTATTGGGGCAAGTAGTTTATGCCGTAAAACTAACCTTTTTTTGTTTGTTTTGTTTTTTAACCACATACCATCTGAACTGATTATTAGTACATTACATTTTCTATCCTAAATAAAAGAAAAATTATTACATTACACCCCCGACAACAAAATTTAATTATGCTGTGTTTCAAAAAAAAAAGAAAAAGCGTTCAGTCACGTAGAATCTCGTTCAGAGCCGACAGAATTATTTTTGCATTCAAAATCATAGTTTTGACATAAATATCATTTTGTTATTTTTGCGTTGAAAAAAAAAAATAAGTTGCGTATATATTGATAAAAATATCTTAAAAATTTAATTATTAACACTACAATATTACTTCACTAATATATCTGGTGCATATATACTACTACTATAAAGGATATTAGATTCTGTCAAAAAAAAATAAAAATAAAGGATATTAGATTCAAAAATCGAAAAGTTCCAGTGTAGCTATTTCCTTAAACAGTATGACTATTTTTAGATAAGAGTTGGGAAAATATTTTTATGATTTTTTTTTTTTTTTAATTTTAATGCACAAAATAAAAAAGAATTTATTATTTTGAGAGTAAAGTACTTTTAAGTTTTCTCAATTAAAATTCAAACCTGCACTAATTTTGTTAAGTTTAGGCAAAAGTAACCAAAACTATTAGATAAACAAGTTAATGGTAGGGTTTTTAAAATAAAACATTGTTCACACGATCAATTATATCCCATATATTATTTACACATGATGAATGGATTACGTGGAATTCTGGCCTCTGGGTCTCTGTCTCCGAATCAGGATTTTAAATATTTTAATATGTTCCCCAATACATATGCTCTTGCAATTAATATTAACTTTCAAATTTTAATTGAGAACTTCACTATCAAATTTAAGTGACGCTATACGTGTGAATTAGTATTAATGTGAAACTTTAGATAACTTTCAACTTTGTTGACACGTTGCACAAAAGAAAAAAAAAAGTGAAAGAAACAAAGAAGAGTCGTGGAGAAGTGATTGAGACCATAATCAAATCAAATGCCTAAACCTTCAAATTTCAAATGCATTGTTAATTAACCATATTATACAATGAGAAGAAGAACTATGCACTTATAGTATAAAATAATTTTATACGATCATTTAATCACAATTTATCATATATGATAAATTTATTGACTTTTAAAAAATTATATTAAAAGTCATAACAACGATAATATATAATTGAATGACCGTATAAAATTATTTTATATTTTTAATATATTATCATTAAACTCTTATATAATATATCCATGGAATACACTCTTCTCCATAATTTGATGGTGGTGTTCCGTTTCAGTCACGTCCTCGTTTGGTGTCAATTTCCCTCAATCCAAAAAAGTAAACAGATCACGAGATTGGTTTGATTTCTTACCAAAAAAAGTTAATTATGAAAGAAAATTCACAAAGATGGAAAGTAATATTAGTTAAATATGTTTATTTGGTACGAAACTCGTACAGTTTATGCTATATATGTGCATGTATATCTTCTTAAAAGAACTTAATTAAGTGCAGGTTTTAAATCAGAGTAATATATTTTAGACAGTAGATACTTTATTGAAATTTATTTATTTTCTTTTATTTCCCTCTTTTTGACACCTTATTACTTATCATATTTATACCTTTTTTCTCTTATATTTCTTATGGAAAATAATAAAGTTAAATTATTACTTAAAATGATAGATGTTATATTTAAATGTATATTTTAGGAATTTAGTTGAATATATTGACAATGTAAATATGGACTGTTATATAATTAAAATTTATTAGTAGCTTTTATAATAATTATTTAAAAAATTAAAATTAACACAATTTTTAATTAACTACTAGTATAAAAAAATTTATACTACAAGTATATCAAAAATTATTTTAAAAAAAGTATATAAAAGTTAAATTCATATTTTATTTATTGCATGTTTTGATTAAAGTTTGCAAACTTAAATTTGGATTAAACTTAAGCTTGCAAACTGAGTTTGTAAAAGTATCCCAAGTCTTATTTCTTCCAAACTCAGTTTCAAGATAAAAATTTACTCTCAAATATATTTTTAAAGGATAACCAAATATAAGTCCAAAATAATTTTACTTTTAAATGTATTTTGGATCTTTCTATCGAAAATCCAAACATACTCTTACTTTATGCACGTGTTATTGAGTTGGCATGAAAACAAAGTTTCGAGATAATGAAGTCAACGTCAATTTATCTGACGGGGCAACAAATCAATTGGGATTTGGGAATCCATGTTGGGCCGGATCCGAGAAACAATTTCGGTTGTTTTTTTTTTTCTTGAAACAATTTCGGTTGTTTTTGGATTGTCAAGAAAACATTTAATTTTTTTTTTTCTGTATTGTCAAGAAATTGTTTCAACTTAAATATTTTTCTTTGGGTGTACACATAAATTTAATTAAGTCACTGAAATTTGACTTAAGTAGTAATAATGGAAGGGAGTTTGAGTATAGATTAGGCTCCTATTTATTTCAAAATTTAAAAAAAATCAATTCTCGTAATTTTAATGAAAACACATGTTTTATTAATAGTTCTACACCCAAAAAATGTAAATATAGTTCAAATATTAATTTAAAAATATATCTTAATTACATTAAACAATTTAAAATTAATTTCATCAAAATCAATTTTTATCAAACTCTGAACTTAATAGGTACTTCCTCCGTTCATTTTTAAGTGTCATTTAAGGTTGTTGCGTAGAAATCAAGAAATGAAATCATTTTTCTTAGTTCTAATAAAATAGTTATTGAGTTTCCTATTTTACCCCTCTTCTTTTCCATTCCACAATAAATGCATGTATAAATTAATTAAATATTAGAAAATAATTAAAGATATAATTGATAAAAGTGTAATTAATGTGATCTTGAACTTTGTAAACGACATATAATTAGAAACAAAAAAAAATTAAAAAATGTGACATTTAAAAAGAAACGGAGGGAGTAATAAATATATGCTAAAATACCCCCCCCCCCCCCCCCCCCCCCATAAATAACAAATAAATTACAAAAAAAAAAAAAGAACAACAAAAGACTTTTTTTTTTAAATAAAAATGTAAATAAGACATCTTTGGATGACAAGATGTGGTTTATAATTAGCTCTTCAATTCAGTGAATTGAACGCTCCTACGCATACTTCAGTCGAAGTTTTCTCAATATTATAAATTAAAGAGGCTTAGGATTTAGTCTAATGAGAGAAAGTAGACTAAAGTTCAACTAAAACGATTAGAGTGTTAATCAATTTTCAGATTAAATAATTAGCAAAAATTAATCAACACTACCGTGTCACTCTTTACGAAAACGCAACCAAAACACGTTAAATCAAATTTTATATGATTTTTTTAGAATGTTTTGAAAAAGAATGAAAGATAACTAATAAACAACAGGTCGTAAACTTAAATTAACAAAAAGAAAATATGAATGTAAATAGAAAATGCTCAAAGATGTGAAATGGTAAGACTCTCAAATTTGGAAGTTTTGAAGAATGAATATTACTACCATTTAAAAATAAAAAATGCATTTTACACGTTATGTAAAGATGTCGACTTCTCGGGTGTTGTACGAGCTTGCCACCTTTGAGTACACTCTACCAAAGCACATGCAACATGCAAGTGCCTTTGGTCATAGGGATTCTTATTCTTCCCTAAATTAATAGAGTATGTTGGGAAAATTTTTCTTTTCTTGGAACAGGAGCTAAATGTGCATATAGGTGCTTTTGAAGATAACCGAATCTTTTATATTTATCGATAATAAGTTATTTGAGTTGTTCCATGTCTAATGATCTTATTTGGGGCTAATACTTTGCTTATAGGTAACTACTTTCACATGCGTTATCCAAAAATTTGATATGAGCTTTTTTCTTCTAAGGGCAGTTGTTTTCTAGTATGAAACTAGCATGGCTTTAGTTAGGCATGCTTTAAATATAATTCGAGCTCCTGAATAACTTTGGCTCATATTGTTGGAGAATTATAAAGTCTCACGTTAAATAAATAAAGATAAGTTAAAGAGTATATAAACACAAAACAATTAAGATCAATTAGTTTAAATTTTTTAGATGATACACTTTATATACTTTACATCTAACCTAACTTTACACTCTCTTATTAGGCTCACACTCAACACTTCACATTCTAATTTGACAGTAGAGAACAAGAAAAAAAACTCAAATCAAATCAAATTATTAGTGGTATTTGTTCCAACCTCAAGTCTGCTGCATCGTTAGAATCATCGCATAAGAGACATTGTATGCTAGTTTAAGCCTCACATTTTTTTACTTAAAAGGCGCTTTGATGGGTTAAGGGAGGAAGGTGTTTATAAACTACCGTTTGCCTCAACTTCTAGGTGATATAAGGCTTTCTGGTGTACCGGAACAAGCCCCCTAGTCGAGGCTAAAGGGCAAGAGTTGCCTAGACCCTCCTTTTGGTGGCAATGTTTCAACTAGTTTGTTGACATCATTAGGATTACCGCATCCAAAATGTTGTCTGCTTTAGTGCTCGACTGTCCATCATGATTTTGTCCTAAAAGAGGTGCCTTGGTGGGTTAAGGGAGGAAAGTGTTTATAAACTACCATTAGCCTCAACTTCTAAGCGATGCGAGACTTTTTGGTGTACTAGAAAAAGCCCCTTAGTATGCACTCATTCTATCGCTAATGTTTCAACCTCAAGTCTACTGACATCTTTAAGGTCAACGCATCCACAATATTGTCTGCTTTGGTGCTCGGTGGCCCGTTTTGATTTTGTCTTTAAAAGGTGCTTTAGCTGGTTAAAGGAGGAAAACGTTTATAAACTACTCTTAGTCTCGATTCCAAAGTGATGTGAAACTATTTTAGTGTATCGGAACGGTAGCCCCAAGTCGAGGTTAAAGGGTTAGAGGGCCTATCAACCCTTGTGTGTGGACAAAGTTGTGACAAGCCACTGAGGACCACAATAAACAATACCTTAGATGTGGTGATCTTAACGATGTCAATGAACTTGAGGTTGAAATATTGGCACTAAAAAAAGTCGTAAGCCATACATGAGGGTTGATAGGCCTTCTGTCCCTTTAGCCTTGATCGAGGAGGCTATTGTTCTGGTATCCCAAAATAGTTCCACATTGCTTAAGAATTGAGGTTAAGGATAATTTATAAAAACCCTCCTCCCTTAATCCATCGAGGTGCCTTTTAAGAAAAAATCCATGACGAGAAACCTAACACCAAAGCAGACAATACCTTAAATTGCGGTGATCTTAACGATACTAGTGAACTTGTGGCCAAAACAATTACTTTCTGTACCTTTAGACAATTCTAAATAAACTCTTAGAATTTAACATACAAATAACGTTAAGTTATAGAGAGACTTTTTTTTTAAACCAATGAATTTGTATCCTTAGTTTATTTAAGTTGGATTATGTTTTTACACAACAAAATTCGTTGTTTACCTCTAATTTATGAAAACTAGTAGACAATTACGATTTATAATCCTTATTGTTTTACATAGTATCATAATTTGTGCAAAGGGCTCTTTCACATAACTCACAAAAAGGTTCTTGGTCTAAAGAATGGTAAAAACATAATACCTAAAAAGAAAAAGGATAAAAAAATTATTAGAACTCACAGTCTTTGAAAAACCATAGTTTTGATTATCGTTGAATTAGAAGAAAACTTTATCTCCACATGGAAGCTATATGAGCACAAGAATAAACAAGGAGAAAAAAGAAAATCTTAGTCATTACAAGAGAGATTAGAATAACCAAGATTCCTAAGAGTTTCTAAACCTTCATTCCTAGTAAGGTTTTTATAGTGAACCTAAACATGGTAAAAAATAAAAACTAGAAAAAGTTTTTTTTTTTTTTTTTTTTTTTTTTTTTTTTTTTTTTTAAGTTTGAAGCCCAAAAAGTATAAAATAATAATTAAAAATATTACTAATTAAAATATAAGATTAAAATAAAATAAAAAATAGAAAAATCGTAATAATATCCTAATAAGTGCTCTTAATATTTTATCAAATATTGCTCAATCATCAGCTTCCTCTTTAAATTTTGGATTCTTTCTTTTGATCAATCTTAATCAGCTCTCAACCAACTCTGAGATAAGATTTTCTTTTCCTGAGAAGATAATAAATACTACAAAATAGTAAAATAATCTAAAAAGATAAAAATACATAAAAATATTTAATTTCCTAAAAAATATTCCTAAATATCTTAAAAATACTACAAAAAGTTTATAAATGAAAAATAATAAAATAATCTAAAAGGATAAAAATAAACAAAAATATTTAGTTTTCTAAGAAAATATTCCTAAATATCTTAAAGATAATTATAAAAAGAATAATTAAATATAAACTAAATGCAATTAACTACCTTAAAAGCCATACCAATAATAATTTTTAATTGATTGATAGTGTAAATTTTTTTACACCAATAATACATTAAACTCTTTTAAATAAAAGTCAAATAATACCGTAATTAAAAACAGATTATATTAATTGTAATCTGTTTTTCTCTTTTCCATTCCTTTATTCACCAAAAAAAAAAAAAACATTTAATAATTTTTCCCCCACAGTACAAAAGTGGACAATGCTGAGCCCAATGGGCTTTCGAAATTTCACCTTCAACCAACCAACCGTAACGGTAGGAAACCCAACGGCTATATTTTCATTATCTTGTCATCTCCTCAAAAAATAAAATAAAAATAAAAATAAAAAAAATCACACACACCTCGTTTTCTTCCAAATACGAAACCTAGTACAACTAGTTCACTGTGTTTCAGAAGAAATTCACTGTGTTTCAGAAGAAAAAAGATTAAATTTTGACGATGAATTTGCGTACCCTCTTTCGTGATTAAGCAGAAATCAATTAATGGGGGTTGGTGGTAATTTCTGGGACCTGCTGAAGCCCTACGCGCGCCACGAGGGTTTTGATTTCTTGAGGAACAAGCGTGTTGCTGTGGACCTTTCCTTCTGGATTGTTCAGCACCAGAATGCCATCAAGGGCCATGCCAGAAAACCGCACCTTAGACTCACCTTCTTCCGCACCATCAATCTCTTCTCCAAGGTTCTCTACCCTAGAGAATGTGATATGAATTTAGGGAATTTTTTGGGCTTTTAAGGAAGATTTTGGGTTTTTCTAGGAACCTTTTGATTGAATAAGGGAAAAATTGAGATTAATTGGTTGGTTTAATCAAATTATTGTGTTAAAATGTGTTTTTACCTTTTTTGGTTTTTGCTTGATTGTTGAGTATGATTCTCATGTAACACTGACTAAGGTTTTACCCGTTAGGGTCGACATAGTGGTAGGGGATTTAAGTAATTTGCATGAGGTCTCAGGTTCAAACCTTCAACCCCTATTGCCGTTATTGTACACATAAAAAACACACCGATTATGGTTTAATGATTTAGACCTAATGTACTTATTGGTAGTATTGGATTGGAGTGTCATTCATTGTGAATGGGGGTAATCTAAATTAGTGTTCCTTTTATTTTTTATGTAGACTTAATGTACCTATTGGTAGTGTTCGATTGGAGTGTCATTCAATGTGATGGGGGTTAATCTAAATTAGTGTTCCTTTTATTTTTGATGTAGACTTAATGTACTTATTGGTAGTATTCGATTAGAGTGCCATTCATTGTGATGGGGGTTTATCTAAATTAGTGTTCCTTTTATTTTTGATATCTTGTATGTTAAGTTAGCTTGGATATGGAATGGTCAAACAGAGGCTGGATGTGATATTTGGTGATGATGATATGATGAGTTTTGCAGTTTGGTGCACTTCCCGTGTTCATTGTTGATGGGACTCCGTCGCCGTTGAAATCACAGGCCAGGATTGCAAGATACTTCCAGTCTTCTGGCATTGAATTGGCTAGCTTGCCGGTGCCTGAAGAAAGTGTTTCAGCTGAGAGGAGCCGTTTGTTTTCAAGTCGTGTTCAAGAATGTGTGGTGCGATATTTGCTTTACCTTGATGATTACCATCAACTTTAAACTATTTTTTGCTGATTCTATTTTGGCATTTCACTGCTACACATGTGCATTAATCCAAATTTGTTTTCCTAATGTTTACTTATTTACCTAGAACACTTCTTTAGTTACTTACTTGTCAGATATGGATGCAGGTTTGTCATATTTGTTTTCTGATAGTTACCTGTTCTCCGGTGATAGGAACTGGTTGAACTACTTGGAATGCCTGTACTAAAGGCTAAAGGAGAGGCTGAAGCACTCTGTGCTCAATTAAATAGTGAAGGTCATGTAGATGCTTGCATCACAGCTGACAGTGATGCATTCCTCTTTGGGGCCAAATGCATTATAAAATGTTTCTGTTCCAATTCCAAAGTAAGTGACCATCTTCATTATATTTTCCTTATATTTCATTTCATCTCTTGGCAGTTTATTATATAAAATATGATCTATCTATTTGAATACTGTTCTTGCATCTATGTTTGCTTAGTTCACATGTTTATATACCAGATGGAATGTACTAAATGGTAGCATGAATCTTGATACTAGTATTGGCTGATCACTTTAATTTTGAGTTTTCATAGCTTGCGTACTTGTTACAAACTCATGATTATTTGGCCTGATATAGTTCAAAGTTAAATTTATGATATCTATCAAACGCACTTCAATGTACCCCTTGCTTCTTCTTCCTTTACTGATCATGAATTGCTCACTTACTCTTCCATGATAGTTTGTCTTTTAGAAAAAAATTGACATTAATTTGTAGTATTTTCTCTGTCTTCATAGCTTAGCATTGACAGCAGTTGATTGATATCAGACATTTTCTTAAAAGTTTTACTTGTATATTTGAGTTCTAATGTCCTTTTAACTGTCTCGACAGTTGCAAACTTCAGATGTGCCTTTTCTGTTCAAAAGGCAGAGTATTAACATTTTAGAGAGATGCAATACTCTTTTATACTTATATGTATCTGCTTAAATATCCCTCCATTTTGAAAGCTTGTATTTTTTTTAATCCATATAATTTGAAAATATATTGCATGTAAGAAATATTTTAGTATATAACAACCTCCGATGACTTTTTTTCTATTATGTAGGGTCAGCTATATGGATTGAATGACCCTATTGTTTTCTATCAAAATTCATTGCATGCAGGAACCATTTGAATGCTACAATATATCAGATATCGAAGCTGGGCTTGGATTGAAGAGGAAACACTTAATAGCTATCTCTCTTATGGTTGGAAATGATCATAATATGAATGGTGTTCGAGGGATTGGGCTTGATACTGCACTTCATTTTGTTAAAGCTTTTAGTGAAGATGATATATTGAATAGGTATGAATCCTTCAAAGTGATAAGCATATATATCATCTGAAATATTTAAATGTTATGGAATGGTTGGCTTAATTGTACTTTTGCTCCCTCTAGTTTGGACTGCACAACTTTGGTATCTCATTTTTTTTTCTGAGCTAATTAAGTCCCTTTATTTTTAAAATTAAGCAAAATTTGGTCCTCTGTTGATTTTCTTTTACTTAAAACCCTCAAATTATTATTTTTGTATCTTAATATTTGGGGGTTTATGATTGAATTGGGACATGAAATCATTTTAAAAGTTTAGAAGTAAGAAATTTAATGGAAACTTACAAAATTTGAAGGATTTTATAAGATGTGAGATTAAGGTGTGAAGAGGAAAAAAATTGATTTTTTTTTTTTAAATTCGGGTGAAATTTGATGTTCTTTTAGCAGAAGACAATTCAGCCGATTCAATTTTAAAAGATTTTGAGTTTACAATGAGAATTTGTAGGTTCTAGGTAGAACAAAATTGATTGGGCGGGGGGGGGGGGGGAGACCAAATTTACTAAATTTTAAAGCTAGGACTTAATTGGCTTGAAAAAAACTTGGGAGACAAAATTCCTTTAAACCTTATTGAAGGATTTTAAAGGGGCCAAAATTCCTTAGAATTTTAACAAACTTCCCCCTTATTGAAGGATTTTAATGTGACAAAGTGAGACTTCCTTAATTTCCTTCTCCAAGAAGGTGTTTCTAACTTACCCCGTTTTTATTGTAATATTTAACAAGCTAAAGGGATGTCTATCCATTTCATTATTAAACCTTTAATTATATGTTATGTTGGCCTTTATGTTTAGAAATGAAATAGTGGTAATAAAGTGAGAATTAGATAACCTGGGTAAACATTTTGGTCTTGGCAATCTGACAAGGATCTTTAATGCAGATTACATGAGATAGGTAAAGGGAATACTTCACAAATTCCCCTCTGCATTAAAGTTGAGGACGATATGGATGTGGATGGGAACTCCCCAAATAGAAAACAATCTCATTGTTCTTTCTGTGGGCATCCAGGCAGCAAAAAAGATCATATGAAATTTCCCTGTGAATATTGTGTCACAAAGGATGATGAAGGTTGCCAGAGAAAACCAGAGGGTTTTAAATGTGATTGCATCTCCTGTGATATGGTATGACCTCACAATCAGAAAGTATTTCAGAAAGCCATGTCACTTATTTGGTTTTAAATTTATTGTTTCACTAAATGTTGTAGCTCAAAATATAATTTGCTGTAAATTTCTTCCTTTTTATAATTTTCAATAGCACTTAATAATATTTGATTGGCAGAATAGGAGACATAAGGAGAAAAAAAGACTGGAAAATTGGCACACAAAAATTTGTCACAAGATTGCGGAAGAGCCAAACTTTCCCAAGGATGAAATCATTGATATGTATTTATGCAATGACAATGGTTACTTTTCAGGTAATTTGAACTGTGAGATGAATCTTATCAATGACATTTTTGAATATGACTACTCTGTTAGGGTTGCTTATGTGTTTTATTGTATTGTCATTCATACTATATTTATACTCTGTTTGCAGCAAGTGATGGCCCTCACATTATATGGGGAAAACCCAATATTGAGATGCTGATTGATTTTTTAAACTTCCATCAGCATTGGGAACCATCCTACGTTCGACGGATGATGTTTCCTATCATGTCCACCATCTTTTTGAGAGATATGGCAACAACTACTGTAGAAACTATGTTATTTGGGCAATATGAATTTGATTCTGTAGAACGTGTCAAGGTGAGATACGGATATCAATTTTACGTGGTCAAGTGGAAACGTGCAGGGGTTAACATTGCCGGTAAAGTTCCATTAAAGGAATCAAGTGTGCAACAAGATGCTATAGAGGTTGATGAAACGGTGGATCTACTAGATGACTGTGATGTTCCGGAGATTCATGAAGAAGACGATGGATGTAGTTTTCTGCTTACAGATGAAAATATGGACCTTGTAGGAGCTGCAGGGGTTAACATTGCCGGTAAAGTTCCATTAAAGGAATCAAGTGTGCAACAAGATGCTATAGAGCTTGATGAAACGGTGGATCTACTAGATGACCGTGATGTTCCGGAGATTCATGAAGACGATGGATGTAGTTTTCTGGTTACAGATGAAAATATGGACCTTGTAGGAGCTGCTTTTCCAGCAGAAGTCGAAAGGTTTTGGCAAGAGCAGGTGTTTATTGTTTCCTATGGCTTATGTTTATTTTTGCTTTGTCATTTTAATATCCATGCATCCTAATTTTTTTAGATCTCTCTTGGTTACATTAAGAATTTGAAAATGAATCTGAGAAGTATGCAAGGATTTTAGTTTAATTAGCAGTTGGTAGAAGAGATTCAAATATGATGGTCATAAAAAATTTAGGGAATTATCACAGGGAGATTATAGAAAAAGTATTTCTTAGTAAAATATGTTCAGGGTCAACTATCCACTTTGCTCTTTATCAATGTTAAAAGAGTAACTAATCACATTTCAAATACTTTAAGAATGTATTTTTTTATTTTTTAAATTTTACCTTGAATATATATTTATATAATTAATTATCAAGAAATGTTGGTGCTTGAAATTTGCAGGAACTGAAGAGAAGAAAGAATTCAACATCAAGATCTCAAGAAAATGAAAAATCAGCATCACCAAACTCAAGAAGTGTTCAGCTAAACATTACAGAGTTCTACCCATCAACCAAAGTTAAACATAGGCAATCAAAACAAGGAGAAGAGTCAACCAAGAATGCTGATAGTCAAGGCAATGAGGGCTCAAAAATGAAAAGGAAAAAGTCAAGTCCTGATAAGATTCCAAAATCTGTGAGGCGCCGCCTTTTGTTTGATTAGTATGTATATATGCTTGAGTTTTGGATCTACTGACTTTAAAGTAATTAAGCAATGAAAATAGAGTTGTATTGACCTTATAATTTTTTTACGGTTGAATACAGGTCAGTAAGTATATATGTAATTAAAATACTAGTATTAGTTTGCAATCATCTTATCCTCTGAACCATTGTTAGTTAGTATATAGTTTTCTGTTTTTTGAATATCTAGATTTTTGACTTATCCAATTGGTGAATATGTGCAAAGCATTAAAAAATGTAAAAAAGAAAACACTAATAGTGAGTGAGTGTACATGTTTAACCAAGCAACAGTTTGCAATTGTGTAACCAAATATTAGGTAGTGTTTGACCTAGCTTTTTTGTGACTTTTTTTCTCCTTAAAAGAAGTTAGGCCAAACATTCTTTAATGTCTCCTTTGGGGAAGGAACGGGGACAATGATAGGTTAACTTGTGAGTTGTAAATATAAAATGGGTAAAATATGTTTTTAGTCCATGTACTTTCAGAAAAACTTGATTTTAGTTTATGTACTTTCGAATCAACCAGGTCAGTAAGTATATATGTAATTAAAATACTAGTATTAGTTTGCAATCATCTTATCCTCGGAACCATTGTTAGTTAGTATATAGTTTTCTGTTTTTTGAATATCTAGATTTTTGACTTATCCAATTGGTGAATATGTGCAAAGCATTAAAAAATGTAAAAAAGAAAACACTAATAGTGAGTGAGTGTACATGTTTAACCAAGCAACAGTTTGCAATTGTGTAACCAAATATTAGGTAGTGTTTGACCTAGCTTTTTTGTGACTTTTTTTCTCCTTAAAAGAAGTTAGGCCAAACATTCTTTAATGTCTCCTTTGGGGAAGGAACGGGGACAATGATAGGTTAACTTGTGAGTTGTAAATATAAAATGGGTAAAATATGTTTTTAGTCCATGTACTTTCAGAAAAACTTGATTTTAGTTTATGTACTTTCGAATCAACTATTTTAGTCCTTAAACTTTAAAAAACACTTGTTTTTAGTCTCTTCCCTCTAATGGTGTTAATAATGTGTTGTCCGTAATGGAAGCGACGAACTTCTCGTTGAGTTTGAGTCTATTTTTTTTAATAATTTGTAAAGTTTTTAACCGTCAATGATGTTGAGTTTAAATAAATGATAAATGTGTATTTTGTGATGGTTTATAGCCGCCAGAAACTATATTTACGTTAAAGTATTAACACCATTAGAGGGGAGGAACTAAAAACAAGTGTTTTTCAAAGATTGAGGACTAAAATGGTTGATTCGAAAGTACATGGACTAAAACCAAGTTTTTCTAAAAGTATCGGGACCAAAAACATATTTTACCCATATAAAATTAAGATTTGTGATTTTTAATTGATTGACACCGATAATATATCAAAGATAAACTATAATGTATCACATGAAGAGAATAAATTTAGGTCAAAGTTCAAGCTAATAAAAGAGTTTGTACAATTACTAGAAAAAAATATATTAATGAAAGAAAATATTTAATGTTAGGATAATTTCTGTTTGGATACCATTTAATGGATGCTTGTGCTTGCAATGAAGAGAATAAATTTAGGTCAAAGTTCAAGCTAATAAAACTGAAGTTTACCCTTGCACTTCAAAGAAAAGACAACCTTATTTATGTTCCTCTTTTCCAGGAAATAAAAAAAATGTTATATTAACACAAAATAAATTTTGTAAATATTTCTCTAATTTTAAAATGAGATTCCTTGTTCGTCTTCCTTTTATAGGCAACGTCCTTACTTAGAAAGTTTTATTTTATTTTCCGCTAAAAGGGACTAGAAGGTCCCAAATTAAATTAGAATCATGTTTACCATATTGATATAACATGATATAAAGGAATTTCTTTGTCTTTCAATTTATTTTACAATTCAATAAGTAAGACCTAATTTTATATTGTCAAAAGATTCCTAATAAAATGGAATTTTTTTAGCAAAAACTTACAAAGTTACACCTCTTTTTATTAAACAACTAGTGGTTAGTTGAGGTGGTACATGAATTTGAACATTGTATGTGCCTGACTGCCTCCGATGAGAGAGTATTTTCCGGTTATTGATTATCATTCTTTACTCTGAAACTATTTTTTTTTTTTTAAGTTTTAAATCACAGATATTTTTGGTAAAAATACTATGGACGGCAAAATTGTCATTTTAAGTATTTAATGCATTCAATTTTTGAATTTGAAATAACTTATTAAATTGGAATAACTATGTAACAATTGATCCATGCACTCCGTAGAAATACTCTTAAACTATTAAACTATTTTGTTAACTCCTACAATTATTCTAACACCAAAAGAAAAAAAAAAAAATACTCCTACTATTATTCCTTTCATTTATGCACTCCTAAGTATTTACCGAAGTTAAGATTGACCTTTATGAATTTTTTTGCTTAAATAAATTTTTGGTACATATAAAATAGGGTGTTTTTTTATTGAGTTTAATGGTGTTACAGTGACGGTGTAAACAAATTTTATACGGTCATCCAATCATAAATCATTGTTGGTATAACTTTTAAGATAATTTTATAAAAGTCAACAAACTTACCATACATGATGGGTTGTGATTGGATGATGGTGTAAAATTATTTTATATTGTCAGTGCATAATCATTTTTCTCTTTTTTATTTTAGTCTTTAAAAGTTTTTTTTTTTGTAATCCTTTAAAGATTTAAAATTCTTGTTTTAATCCATGCTGATTGATAACGTAATAACGACATTGATAGTACTAGACACCAAAAGAAAGTTACCTTAATAATTATAATTTGTATATTGAATTGAAATAGCAAAATAAGATAAAATAAAACAACATAGGATAAATAGACAACACTGTAGTATTTGTACATATGTGGGAAGTTTCAAAACAGATAACAACGGAAGTAACGAACAACCAAACATGTCTCCTTCGTCACTGTGCTCTCTTCAAACGCTCCCGCCAATATCTCACGCATTGCTTAACCGCCACCACAAACCGGCGCAGGATAGCACCGCCGGCGTACGGAGGAGAACGTCACACGTAGTTTGCGCCGAAAGAAGCAGCAGAGCTTCGACGCGAAGCGCAGATGATTACCACGCCACTCTCAAAGCTCTCAACTCCAAAGGCAGATTCCCCAGAAAATCACTTGGCCAGGTTTCCATCTTTTTCTGTTCTGTTTGTTTCTGAGAAAATTTGGGACGACCCATTGTGTTTTAATGCTCCAAAATTCATTTTTTTTTTTCTTTTTTGAGGTATTTTTATGGAAATTGTAGGGGGTGCTTCGTTAGGGTGTTTCATCGAACAGAGGGTGGGTGTGTCCATGGAGTGCTTTTTTTACCTGAATTTTGTGTTGTAGCACTTCAAAATCCAATCTTGTCCTTTTTGTTTTGTTGTTTGGAATGATTTTTGAGGAAACTTTTGAGTACTTCATTTGGGTCTGTTATCGAGCAGACGGTGTGTGTGTGAGTGGGTGCTTTGGTATGATCTGAATTTTGTGTTTTAGCTCTCCAAAATCCGATTTTATGTTATTCTTGTTTGGAGGTAGAAATTGCTTTTTTGGTGCTTGGTGTGAAATGAATCTGCTTCTGAAATTTTTGGTCATTTGGGTGTTGATGTAATTTGTAGCATTATATGTTGAATGCCGACATAAATGACCAACTTGCTGGTGCGGCTGGTGTTGAGCAAGGTGACGTGGTGTTGGAAATTGGGCCTGGAACTGGTTCCTTGACTAATGTTCTTTTAAATTCGGGCGCATTCGTTCTTGCAGTTGAGAAGGTTTGCTGATTTTCATCTGTAGAACTAATCTCAATACAAAGATAGATAGACACCATCTCATGCTTTCCTTGACTTGTTAGTTTCTTTGCAGTTTGTCTACATGGAGATAGTTAGGTGTACATGTTTGCACATGTGAATGCATGTAACTATGAGTTTATTCGTGTCCTTTTTGGTCTGTGTTGTTAATTTTTATATCTCTATAATTTAAATATTTATTGGCCACACTGTAGGTTGTGTGAAATTTCCAACTTTGTGGTTAAGTTGGAGTGGTGATTCTTCATTGCTGTCTTCTACTTAAACTCAAGTTTATGTTTTTGTATCTTTCATGTGATTCAGGATAAACACATGGCTGCCCTTGTGAGTGAAAGATTTTCAAGTACAGGAAAGTTAAAGGTACAAGTCATGTTGAATTTGAACTTTATATTGCATGCCTGTTGTATTCTTGTTGATGAGGTGCAAAATAGGTTTCTCAAGAAGTGAGATATAATGCAGTTACCATATTATATATAGAAGCTCAATATGCACTACCTAAAACGTGATTGGGATTACTAATACTCCTTGTCTGGCCTTTCCCTCAGTTTCTTCTTATTGCATTTAAAAGTTATGTCATACCTTGTAATTTCCCCATAGTTCTTGATATTTCAGTTTGTTCATTACATTGCGTGTCTGTATTTCATCTTCCAATCTGTGTGTCATGTGTCTGACTTTATGCTAAAATTATGATAACTCAGGACCACTTTTGCTGTATAAATTTTGTTTTGTGTTGATGTTTTGATCGAAACACCTGTAGGTTTTGACTGAGGATATTGTCAAATGTCATGTGCGCTCTCATATGTCATCATTGGTTGGAAGCATAAATCCAGAATCTAGAAATGCAAAAGTGAGGACTCTACTTCCTAAACTAGCAAACAACATTATTTAGTTATTTGTCAACGTTTAGAAGTTGTGCTTGCTTCGTCTTAATCATTTTGTTTTTCAAATAAGAAATAACATTATGCTCCACAGTTAAAATTACATTTGAAGCTTAAACCGTACAAGTTATAACTGCATAGATATACTAATATTTTTAAAAAAATTACGATTCTTTTGAGTTGTTTTGTGGGGTATCAATTTGGGAAGGCCCAGTGGCCCACTATGAGCTATGCAAAATTCGGGCTGGCCCAGATTTGATGTGGGCGAAAAAAAAAATCCTTACCAAAGTCTTTCTAGACACAATACTGGAGCTTTTTCCATAGTAAAAAACTCTAGGTGCCTATGGAGTCGGAAGAAATCATTTAAAAATAAATATTGCCGTTACCACTTGATAAAGGAGGATGAATTGAACTTATCATTCTGCTCCACTCATCACTGTAAGAATTAGAAATCATAGCTCGCACTTTGCATGGGTAGTAGAGGGAGCTTTAGTGGGTGTGATGAGTCAATTCACTTTTTTTTTTTTTAATTTTATTTATTTATTTATGCATTATATCTCTATGTTTGTCGTGAATCTTCCACTATTAATATTTTGAACCTAAATAAATTCATTTGGCAGCCTAACTTCAGGTTCCTAAAGTAGGCAGCTATATATTAACCATGAAGTTTTGATGTTCTGCTATGCCACTAAGGTTTGCAAGATTATACCTGAAAATATAGTGTAAGTCCTGAATTGGCCTGTTATGATATGTTGTTTGCAGGTGGTTGCCAACATTCCCTTCAATATCAGTACAGATGTGATCAAACTATTAATTCCAATGGGCGACATTTTCTCAGAAGTGGTTCTATTGCTCCAGGTTAGAATTAATAGCTCTCTAGTGTATACATAATTTATTGTCTAATTTTAGTTTTTCTCATTACCTCCTAACCTCTAATGTCCCCATCCCTATCACACAATCCCCTGCCCCCCATTTACTTGATCCGATGTTCAAGTGCTTCTCATGTTCATTGTTTTTGCATCTTGATTGGTATTACCAGCTTGAAGCACGGATAACTTAGTACAATGGAGAAAGAAATTATAGAAATTAGATAGATGAAGGTAGGACCAAATTATTTATGAAATGATCAAATCAATTGGCAAGAACTGGAGGTGTGATTGCAGAAGAGACATGTTTTCCAAAGGCCATGTTATGTTTTTCCGTGTCATTTTTTTTAGGTAATATTTCTTGTTTTGAAAGTGTGAAACTTGGCATATAATAAGGTTGCAGCCTTGTGATCTAGTGAATGTGGGTTTTGAGTCAGAGAAATAACCTCTTTGATTACAAGGTAAAGGCTATAACTATATATATGACACCTTCCACAGACTTCACAGGGACGGGAGCCAGGTGTAATGTTCCTCTGCGAGGAAACCACCTATTAGTCTATTACTAAGGGTCTATTAGAAAAAAAAAGGGAAGAAGATGGAGGGGTAAGCAAAAATGTGGGGAAGATTGAGGCAGAGTACAGAGTCTCTTGAATACCCTCTGTTTCGGATTTTGTCTTCCCTAGTAAACCCAACCCACAGGTATTGATATCACATTGACATCAGTATCTGCACAAGAATATTATGGTACACTCACCATAACTGAGTGTGTTTTGAACCAGTTTTTATTGACCTTCCTTTAAAGGTTTCACTGTCTTAATTCTTTTATCTTTAAAATTAACACCTCTTTGAAAAAAGACAAGTGTTCAACCTAATGGAATGAGAGTACCACGTCCAATAATAAGGGAAACCTCATATAATAACAGTTCTTACTAACCAGATCAAACCATTGCAGGAGGAGACCGCTGTGCGCTTGGTAGTGTCATCACTCCGGACCCCTGAGTATCGTCCCATCAATGTATTTGTTAATTTCTACTCAGGTACACATGCAGTACGAATAGTTTAGTGTTATGTTAAGCTAACCTTTTACAATTAAGGATCACAAGTTTTCCTACGGTAAATCAAATAAAACCTGTAAAACTGATCTCGTTACAGAAAAGCTTGAAACTCTCTGACCTGTATTTAACCTGTGTTGGCATTTATGACACAAGGAGCTGTAAACCAAGCAAATGCTAGTAAAAATATTGGTTTTACTGCTTTGCATGAGGTTTCTTAAGGAATTATTTAGGCATCAAAATGCAACCAGAGATTGTTATCCATTGCCCACAATTTGGTTAATTTTATGCTGAAGTTCTGACTTTCCTTTTCAGATCCAGAGTACAAGTTTAAAGTGCCAAGAACCAATTTTTTCCCTCAGCCTAATGTAAGTGTGTATGATCTTGATTGTGGCATTTTGCTTTAATACACTTGAGAACAGATAAATTATAAATTATCAATATGACTCATTTTCATATTTGTGTAGGTTGATGCAGCCGTTGTCTCATTCAAGCTGAAGCTACCGTCAGAATATCCCCAAGTTTCTTCCACTAAAAGCTTCTTCTCAATGGTAATCCTTTCCCCAGCATATACTGTCATGCATTGAGTTTTCAAGGATCTTCACCTTTAATTTCATTTGAAGTCTCTTCGCACTAAATCTCTCATGATGCACGAGCCACTGAAGATATCCATTTACTAATGTTTTCTTCCTAACAGCTACTGTAAACCAAGATAATGTTACGAACCTCTTTCACCATTTCAATGACACTTGAGTCCTATATATTTATAGGTTAATTCAGCATTCAATGAGAAGCGTAAGATGCTGCGCAAGTCACTTCAGCACATATGCACACCCCTTGAGATCGAAGAAGCTTTAACAAGCATAGGTCTTCTAGCTACTGTAAGTGACCAGTGTGTGCTACTCTTTTTAGTTTTTGTTTTTATTTTTATGCCCTCACTAAGCTTCATCAGTTCTGGTAATTTGTTTCTTAAGGATTCTGCTGACGCATATGAATTTCTGATGTTTACAGTCAAGACCTGAGGAACTAACGTTGGATGATTTTGTAAAGTTGCATAATTTGATTGCCAAGGAGTAGCAATCTGGATTACTGTGGTGGAATTGAAGAGCAGCCTCAAGCAGAAGAAGGCCCTTGAGATTCACATATTCATTATTAGGCTCTTTGTTGCAGCAGACATTTGATTCAAATAAGAGAACCAAAGTTTTAAGGAGAGCTATGCTATGGCATCTCAGATTGGGAATATATTAGAGTCTCAGCAATTTTCCTCTACCAATGTTTGAAGCACAGGGGCATGTTCATATCTGAAAAAAAGTTTGCAGCTCCAACCTAAATTATGTATATTCTGTGAAATACTGTACTACCTTGTGCAATATACAGCTTGTAAGTCTAACTGCCGTCAGAGGCAGTGTAACTGGACTGAATCAATCCCACTACACTGTAAATGAAGAGAAGTCTATTCTTGAAGCTGAAACAATTGCTTGCCTCGTCATAAAGGGAAAATAAGGATATGTTTTCAATTTTGTACGAATATTATAAACATCTAGCTATTCTAACCAAGGTTTGAAAAAATTGTCTGTGGCGGCTATTTCAACTGCAACGTCAAGGTTTTTGAAGTGTCTATGACCACAACATCACGTTCCGGACCGCAATTTAAATCTTTGATTATAACTAATAAAATGGTGTATCATGGTTAATTGTATTTGTCCCACCACCACCACCACACACACAAACCATGAAGATAATTTACAGAAAATAATCAGATATCTGAATGCTATTTTTATACACAATCAGAAAGTCTGTTAAGAACCAGCATAACCCCTGAACAATTTATCCATCCAGAGCCAACTCTACATCCCAAATCTTCCATGCCAAAACAACCAAGTCATGGCCATCAATAAAACCAACCATCCTAAAAGAAAAACTAAATTCTGTAGCCAAAACAAAAAGAAATTAAGAAAATTGACAACTCCAGTATTACAGTCCTGTTTAGATAAATTTATCCATAAACTACAAATAATAATTTATACATGAGTTAAAATGAGCTCTATGAAGAAGCTAAATTGTTCCATATCTAACACATGATCATGATCATGATCATCATGACACTAGCAATGAAACTGGTAGACAAGGTCCAATGCCCTCAACCTGACAGCATATGGATCATAGTCACTGACCCTCCCAACAAACCCATCATCGGAAACAACCCGCTTCTCCTCCGCCGCCGCGGCGGACGACGGCGAGAGGGGCCGTTTGGGGCGCTTGTTCTTGATGAAGCACTGCCTCATTTTCTCCTCAACCCTGTCAATGCTGCACTTTGAAGTGGTCTCTTCATCATCATCATCATCACCGTTGTCGTCCTCCTCCACCTGCATCGGGGCGGCGCCGGTGGCGGAGGACTCGGCGGCGGGGGGCGGCGAGGGGAGGGCGGAGAGGAAGGAGGAGAGGTGGCGGTGGGCGTGGTGGAGGGAGGAGTGGATTTGGTGGAGATGGGTGGGGTTGGATGATGAAGGTAGCTGTTTTGCCATGAAAGTGGCTTGTTGGAGAGAGAGAATGAGGTCTTGGATTGATGGGGGTGCCTCTTCCATGGAAAAGATCGAGTTTTTGGTTTTGGGTGTTTGTGGGAACACGAGTACTACAAAACTGGGGAGTGTGATGTGTTGGGTTGGGGTGATGTTAAATGCAGAGTGTACTGTCTGTGTGTGTACTCGGTATGGTGGCGTTTGTAGCGGAAGTTGAGGATGTTTTTTTATTTTATTGGGGGGTGTTACTGATATTATTGTTCTTTCTTGCAGTCAGGTGTATAATTGATGAATGTTTTTTCACCCATCTCGAGTGGACTGCTTCTAAGGTGGGAAAGACCTGTAGGGCTCCCACTGTGGGAAACGAACGTGATGCGTAGGATAGAATTTTTTTTTTAGATTTGTGTGAGCTTATAGTAGAAATGTTTACAATGGATTAAAATTTAAAAAACAAAATGTTCCTCTAACGAAAAAAACACTATTTTTCCAAAACCGGTTCCACTGCACACCCTTCTTTTCTTTATGCCGAAATCAGTGGAAAGTTTGCTTCTCTGTAGTAGTGATCCTTCTGGTGCGGCGAAGCTCCTTTGCTTATTTTATGGATAATAATAACCACTTATTATGTGGACAATTACTTTTCTGTGGTGACCAGAGGCCTTGTGGTCCTTTCCCCAAGCTCCAAACTCGCCATTTCACTGGAACTTGCACGATTCGCCGTCAGCGTTGAAGATTCTCCGATCCAAAAGGCACCAAGGAAGTCCATTGCGAGCGCACACGGCAGCGGTAGTCGCTGGAGGTCGGAGGAGGAAGAGAGAGGGATGTCGAAAGGAAGATGAGCGCGGTTGTCGTCGTGGACAAAAACCCAGATCTAACAAAATGAAACTCAGATCTAACAGAGCAAAGGGTGGCGGCTCGCAGTGGTACAGTTCAATGAGGGATGGTGGTTGTGTGTTTTAGCGAAGGGCAGCGGCTTGCAGTGGTGTGGTTCATACAGTGATTCCGGTGAGGTGTTGTGGCATCTGTGATGGGGCAGGAGAGGAAAAGGAAGAAGAATAAGGAGGATAATCAAATCAGAAAATAAGAGATTAAAAAGAGAAAAAGAAAAAACAAAATGAAAAGAATGTTAGAGAAACCGGTTTTTGGAAAAAGGGTATTCTTTTTGTTAGAGGGACTTTTTTTTATTTTTTATTTTATTTTAATTTAATCCAATGTAAACATTCCTACCGTGGACTCACACAAATCTAAAAAAAAATTCCTATCCTACGCACTATGTTTGTTTCCCACGGTGGGAGACCTACAAGTCTTTCCCACCGTAGAAGCAGTCTCTCAAGTGTTGAGATGTGTTTGGTAGAGAGAGAAAATAGAGGAAAAGGAACGAATAAATATATTTGGACACCTAAATACTAATAGACATTTAGTGAGAGAGAGAAAAAAGAAAGAAAAATATAGGTATAATAGGTGATATGATGTGATAGGAAAAGAGAGATAGAAAGAAATAAGAGGTATTGATAGAGTGTTTAAAAATAAGAAATGTTCAAATATCATTATTCAAAAGGAAATAATTAGGTACGAAAAGAAATGAAAAGAAAAAAAAGAGTGAAATATAGAGTAAAAAATAAAAATATAGATGATTTGATTCCAGAGAAATAAAAGTAAAATAAAATGAAAGTAAATTTTTTTATTATGGTAAGAAATACGGGGATAATGTAGCTTAATCAATTAAGGGGCAGGTTTAATCAATTAGAGAGTGGGTATATACTGTGTGCCCAGTTAATCGATTATATATGGGGTTTGAATCGAGCACATTTCTTTGTATATTACTGAAGAAATATTTTTGTGTGGGCCACACCATAGTTTGAATATTTCTTGTCTAATTCTTTGCTAGAAAAGAAATATCTTTTCTTCTTCTTCTTCTCTAAATTTCCATCCTTTTCTCCACACTTTCATTGTATTTTGTACATACCAAACACACAATAAGGTTCATACTCGCCCATAAACATTCAAATTGGTATTTATATTTTACATTTCATAAACAAGCAATTCTTTGAGTAAACTTTATTTAAAAAGTGTTAAAAAGAAGATATTAAAATTATATGCTAACATGTATGGTAAAGCACTCGAAAAACTTATAAGACCATCAACATCGGTGATATTTGCACGGTATTTGATGAAGGCAGTATCAGTTCCAAACCAGTATCATGGATGCGACAGTATTGGTTCCAAAATCAGGTTCTCTTTTTAGCACCGATGCTCAAATTTGAAAAAGTGGGCCATGTTAATTTTTTGCTTAAAAAAATAGAAATATTAAGTAAAATATTGATAAAATGTAAGTATGTGAGTTTTGTGGTGAGACCCAATAAGAACCCAAATAGAAGTACTGGGTTGGAGAGAATAAGTGCTTTTGAGTTTGTCTTGAAAAGAGTAACAATGAGTTATGTGTACATGTGAGACCATTTAAGAACCCCAATAGAGGTATTGCATTGGAGATACCTAATACCTGTATTTAGGTTCTTAAATGGGTCTCACATGTAGACATCAACAATGATATTTTTAAAACTGGACCAGTCAATGAACCGGTCAAGGCACCGGTTCAAGGTTCAATGGTTGAACCATGGTCGAACCGGTATTAATAAAATAATATTAAATAAATATAATATTACATAACTTTATAACATTAAAAACTAAAATAAAACTTAAAACATCATTTTACAAGTTTTTAACATTCAATATATATATATATATATATATATATATATATATATATATATATATATATAAGTCTAATCAAATATACCTTAATACTTAAGTTCAATTTTTAATAAAATACAATAATGTTCATTAACAATATTAAGTTTATATTTAGAATAAAAAAAGAAAATGACAAATAAATAAAATATAAAAAAATCAAGATATAAAAAATTATAAATTAATATAAATGAGCAAATTATATGTTTTACAAGAAAAAATTTAATAATAATTGATAAAATAATTTATATCTATTTGAAATAATTATTAAATATGTGTTTATATTCATCTTTAAAATATTTTATATTAAATTTAAAATTTTTGAAGAAAATAAATAAAAATTTTTAAAAAATAAAAAATACCGATTCAAACCGATTTTTTGCACCGGTTCTTGACCAGTTTAGCCGGTTTTAGACCGGTTTAACCGGTTCTAGAATCCTCCGATTTTATAGAGTATCCGAACCGGTCACTAGGCCGGTTCTCGGTCGAACCGGCCAGTCCGGTCCGGTTTTGACAACATTGCTCATTGTTACTCTTTTCAAGACAAACACTTCAAAAACACTAATTTTCTCCAACTCAATACCTCTATTTGGGTTCTTATCTGAGTCTTACAAAAAAACTCACATCTTTATATACCTTTATTTCTATTTTTTTTAAGAAAAAAATTAGCATGCCCACTTTTTCAAATTTAAGGAACGGTGCTTAAAAGAGAACCTCCTTTTAGATACTGATACTGTCGCATCCATGATTCTGCATAGGCACTGGTCTAAGTTTTTTAACTACCATATAAGTTAGTTTGACCAAATTTGTTAGTTGCAACAAATATGGTGAGTTGATTTTTGATTTCAGTATTTAAGATTTTTGTTGGTTGATTTTGTTGATTATTATAATTTATTAATGATGTAATAATTAAGAATGGAGGGTATATTTTTCTCTTCCAAAAAAATGGTTCTCAACCTGTTGATCAACATTTTTAGAGTAAAGGGGGAGAACAGATTATATTTTTTTGATGCATGGAGAACAGATTATTTTAGTTCACTTGTCATCAATTTATCCTTCAACAACTTCGTACTATTATACTTTCTTTTCAAATAAATAGTTAAAAAAGAGAAAGGAATTCAGAACGGGAAAATGTGGTGCAATATAATTCTGAATTCTTTATACCTGTGTAGTTAACTATATCACCTCAAAGTAAAAGAATCAGGATCACAAAGTTATTCAATATGAATATTGCAGTCTCACAGAACTCAGAAATTAAAAATGATGGGGAAAAAGATGCTTAAGAAATCATTGTTAAAGAAAAGTAACAAGAAAAAAAAAAACATTTTGTATTTTTGCAGGTCATTTTGTTTAAATAAATTGAAAGAGATTTAACTTTTTTACTACTATAATTTATCAAAAACTGAATTTATGTCATAGATAATGGCAGTGGCATTTTCCATTGAAACTATTGCACCGAATTTCATCAAATTCAACAATAAAACATGTTTGAGCTAGAATAACATTACAATGTAACTTGATGAAAAGTTCTCGTACTGCAACTCTTTTTATTAAATAACCAGTGATTAGTTGAGGTAGTTCATGAATTTGAACATTGTGTATGCCTGATTGCCTCTGTTTAGGATACTAACTTTTTGCATATTCGGTTTGCTCCCATTTCAACATTACTTAGAGGACCTATCCTGCACATAATGATAATTTATGACAAGAACAACACTTTTCTCTTTGAATTCCCTATAATATTTCAATGTATGGCTTTAGAGATATATTTGGTACTATAATATTTCAATGTGCAGTTATTGTTGTAGCTGCAGGGAACCTCCAGCCGTTTTGAAGATATATTTGGTATAACCAATTGCAAATGCAATAAATGAAAGAACTTTCTGCCATAAATATTATTAAAAATGGATCTGCAATAAATGGGAGAAATGATTCTTAGCAGGTATCTAGTTCTGAAAAATATAATGCAATATGTTAAATTCATTAAAGCAGGTCAATAACAATTACTCCTTCCAAAATAATAGTCTTTTTAGCTTTTTATTTTTGTTCTAAAATAATAATCCTTTTAACTTTTTTAAGCTATTTTTTCCAACAATGACCCTAGACATAATTAAGAAGATCAATTAATACTTGCATTGAAAAGAGACATCTATCATAAAAATAAGTTAGTGGATGACATGATATATTTGTTATTGGTGGATAGTGGGATAATTTATGACAAGAGTAGTTGAAAAAGTAAGGATATTTTCGTCTAAACTTGTATCAATTGAATGTTTCTTAATCAGTGTGCCACAATCTTAAAAGACTATTATTTTGGAACGGAGGAAGTATAAACAACATACCAAGTAAGTATCAAACATTGCCACAATATTCTATTGTGAATCATGTAATTATGTTTTCTTAATGATTTTATTTCTTTCATACTAATATATATATATTATCCCACTATCCAAAATTTTTAGATCCATCCGATGATAAGAACAAAAAGCATTATATAGAAAAACTTTGCTACTGAAAATATTTGGACTAGAATAAAAATATGTAATCGAACATTTGTTTAATCTGTTAAGCATTAACAAGAGTAGTGTGCTTGCTTGTTCTCTATGACCTACAATTGAGAGACTAAACTTGACTGTGTATGTTCAATGGAACTGAAAGCCTCTTGGTTGAACTTCAAAGTTGGGATTGCATCAAGCAGAACAGGTTCGGATTCAGGGTCATTAATTAACATGATGTTCTGTCTATAAGCAAAAAAATGAAAAATGAAAATAAAAAACAACCAATCTTAACAGTATAGAATGACATAAACTAAATTACGAATTAGACAAAGTATATTGTCTTGTGATCAACCATTATTTGGAGGGTCCAGAAACATTCAAATTCATGAACTTAAAATTATATATGACCAAACTTCTAAGTTTGAGAGTCAAGACCAGATCTGCTGAAGGTGAATCTTTAGTTGACACACTTGGACTTTTAATGCACACTCTGCAAGTGAAGGAAATCAAGGAATCTTCTGCCATAGCTGCATGCGCAGTTTCGAGGTTCAAGCTACATGCAGATGTTGCAGCCTATCCATCCCAAGAACTTGTCATCCCAAAATTGTGTGGTGTGAGGGGAAAATCCCTTGGTTAAACTATATGGAGTATGCAATGCTCACTCATCTCATAATAAATAGCCCTCTCCTCCTTTCACAAAAGGACCACACACCCTTTTCCTATGCAAGTTTTTTTTATTTCTCTTTCTTAGGCTCTCAACAACAATAATGTCAAGAAGAGTATCCATTGGAGATGTCGAGGACAGAAAGGCGAAAGATGGAGAAGGAGCCACCTACCTTTGGCGAAAAGCACCACCGCGAACGAGTCCTCCTCCACGTTCACACCTTCAAAATCCTGGAAACCCTCAGAGGATTCAGGTTCTTCTGCAAAACCTGTTGATATGCAATAACAAGTTCCACAATGCTCCGGGCTTTGGAGGACATCAAAATGAACATGAACATTTCTGGAGAGAAGGTTCTTCAGTACTCAGGAGTGTTCATGTCCATTTTGGTGTCTTCCATGGCCTTGAGCATTGCGAAACTTTTGGTTGCATATCAACAGCTTTCGGAGAAGAACCTGAATCTCCTGAGAGTCTCCGTGATTTGGAAGGTGTGAACATGGAGAATGACTCGTTCATGGTGGTGCTATTGCCATGTTTAAGAGACAGTAACAGCTGATTTGAGCCCAAGGTAGGTAGCTCCTCTTGATCTTGCACTTCAACTTCTGACCTCAAAGTCTCCAAATGGATAACATTGTTGAGAGGCTTAGAACGAGAAGCTGCAAAATCTTGCAAAGAAAAAGGCGTGTGTGGTGCTTTTGTGAAAGGAAGAGAGGGTGTTTTTATTATGAGATGAGTGAGCATTACATCTAGAAGGAAAATATGCGCATGCAAATCACCTCATGCTAGACATGGTAATGTGGTGGTTTAGCAACAAGAAGTTTTGCAATGCTAAATGCCTTAGAGGACACCAAAATGCTCACCAAGATGTAAAAAGAGCTAGAAATGAATGCTTTTGGGTTTAGACCCCAAAATTATTCATCTCACTTTCATCATCCATGTCAAACCTTCTCTTGCAAAGGGCACCCTTTTACCATAGTGCCACTCATGTACTCCATGGCACCACAACAAGGCTTTTTCCTTCACACCACACAATTTTAGGATGACAAGTTATTGGGATGGAGGAACTGAAACATCTGCATGGAAATTAAACCCTGAAACTGTGGGGCTATGGCAGCAGACTACTTCACTTGCTGAGAGTACACTAGAAGTCCCGTTTCGTGTGTCAACTAAACATTCACCTAAAGCAGATCTGAACGACTGAACATGACTCTCAACTTCGAAGTTTGGTCATTTTATGCACATAATGTTTCCATATAGTTTAATGCAATTCAAGTGGTAATAAATTAGATGGGGAAAGGGATCCTAGAAAATCTCATGAAAAAGGAAACACGTTCCAGGTGCTAAAAGACCATGACAAGGGGGAGGAATCTATGGAAAATGTAGAACATAATCAAGCTAGTATTGATGGAGCGGAAGAAGGACATCATAACTAGGGAAAGATATGGCATGAGAAAAAAGGGGATATATGTGAGAGAAATTATTAGGTAGATCGGGATCGCAATATGTGTTCACAGTTTCCACCAATGTTTATGTAACATGTATTTATTTATGAGAAAAAATTAATAATACTTAATTACATATAATTACGAAGATAAGTTACCTAATAATTTCTCATATATGTGGGGATCAAAAAGTGGTAACTAGGACAATTGGTGCCCCCTTTCAAATTTGCTATGAATAAAGATCAACATTCAATCACTTTTTGAGTGTGTTTGGTAAGACACTTGGAGAGCTTATGAGTTCCTTTGACTAACTTGTAAGCTATTTTGACCTTTTAACCAAGTAGAGGCCACTGCTAGGTCGACTCTATCTCTCCTTATCTCGTTCTTTTCATGGAAAGATTTGAGGCGATGATATCAACAAGGAGGTGGCCTCCCCTCCTACCGGTGATGCAAGGAGGGCCACCGATCTCTCACTTTTTCTTTGTTGACACGATATCCTCTTGTTTGCTAAGGACAAACCCTCTCAAGCTTATCTTATAGCAAAGGTCCTCCTCCTCCAGGATTTTTGTACTCTAGATGGATTGAAGGTTAGCTTGGAAAAATCTCTAGAGCTTGTACTTCCTATGGGGTTGCAAATGGAAGGAAGGACAAAACTACCATGCTCTCATGAATATCTAGGATTCATTCAATGTTTTTCATGTGTGGGGGGTATTCGTTAGTGGACTACGTGGAGGTCTTAAATCATGTGTATAATAAATTGGCCTCTTCTAACTAAGCTTGGAAGACTCACTTTGGCGAACTCAGTGCTATCTGTCACCCCCACAAATAGCATGCAAATCAATTGGTCCCCTCAGCATGTGTGATAAACTTGACAAAATAGTTAGAAGTTTCATTTGGAAAGAACCTTCTAATAGAGTTTGTGCCTTATGTCCATATTTCTCATATTGACTATGGTCTCTTGAGGGATATGGCAGTTAGTACTCCCTAGTAACCCCTTTCCTCTGGAAGTTTGAGATATTGTTTCTACCATTAATCCACGTTTGGTTGCTCAAGTCTCTGACATGTGGGTTTGTGAGCCCATGGTTTCAAGCCTTTACATAGTTAAAAGCAGTTATGCATTGTCACAAGCTTGACGAATTGGTCGTGGATTTGGAGAGTGACCTTTCTCCTTTCTCTGTGGGCTTCAGATTTGTTGGGATTCCGTTTATCACAAAGTCATTTGCAATTCAGACTCTAAGAATTAGCTTGTTCATGAGAAGACTTCTTACTATAGTAATGAAATAGCTATCATTAAAGAGTTTATGGCTCAGAACTAGTACTGTGAGATTTTCATACCTTGAGGGAAAGGCAACTATTATGCAGATTTTCTCACTAAATAAATGTTATTGCAAATATCTTTTTCTAATTTAAAAAAAATCAATTAAAGCTTGTGACAAATCACATTCCATGTTCGTCTTCCTTTTATAGGAAGGTCTTGACCTAGAAAGTTTTATTTTATTTCTCGCAAGAGAATATAAGGTTCTAAAATTTCTTAAAAACATGTATACCATATGATATAAAATGATATTAAGGAATTCCTTTGCCTTTCAATTTATTTTACAATTCAATAATGCAATAATATATTTTTTTTATTTTTGCAACAAATTTTCATTTTTACATGAATTTTTTTTGATAAAATAATTAATATTAGGTCTTAACAACCAATGTTTAATAAATCAATCCTCAACACTGGTTAGTATTCATCATAAAACTATTTTTAAACTTATATATTAATTCTTTAAAAAAAATTAGAAAAAGTGTTATCTAGTGAATCCAGTTTTAACTGTTTTTTTTTTTTTATACATATCCAGTTTTTACTTTTTGATCAAGCTAGAACTTAGAAGCAGTAATATTTTTTTTTTTTATTTGAGCAAATTACAGATTCAACTGTTAGCAGAATTTGTTCCGACCTCAGTTTAATGCCAACCAATTATTGTCCTTAATCTGCTTTAACTTTGAAGACTTTTTCTAGAGTTAATGAAGAAGAAAATGAATCACTATAATTTGGTGGTGGTTCTTAACTTCGTAGCACATGCTCTGACAGCACTGTCTTTGTCAAAACTATTACATGACCAAGAAAAAGGCAAGAGGAGACCACAAAACAAATATGGTGCTGAGTTATGAAACATGGGACATTGATTGCTTTGCAACATTAATTGAGGGTGGTGCATAAATTGATGAGAAAATTCTGTTTTCTAAGTACCCTGAAACAGTAATAAAATGGGTCTCTACGAGACAAGCCAAGTAAATTCAGATATTGAGAAATCAATCAAATAGTCACAGTGATGGTGTATATGTATCCCAACAGATTCACGAAGAACAACTCCTTCTCAGTTGGAATAGAGACACTGCAAACCCACAAAATTGTTCTAGCATGATTTACTATGTATCATATGATTCAGTCATGCTATACAAATAAAAAGATTGGTTAAAAAAATAACGGAACATATTGAGGTCACTCTAAGTTTACTAGCACGGATAGGATTTTAAGTTGAACAGCTGATTCCATATAAAAAAATTATTATAGTTTTAGATCACTACATGTTCATGGTCTTAATCAATCTTTACTTGACATATAATTGAGATTTTCAATTTACAATCATGAATTATTAACACTTAATTTCGTGTTATGTAGAGATTGGTCGGTTTCATAGTAATCCTGGACCATGTAATAATTTTGCGATTTGGGGGAGGGGGGAACAGATTATTTTAGTTCAACTTTCATCAATTTATCCTTCAAAATCTGCACACTATTATACTTTCTTATCAAACAAATACTAGAAAAAGAGAAAGGAATTCAGAAAGGGAGAATGTAGTGTGCAAGATAATTCCGAATTCTTTATACCTGTGTAGCTAATTATATAACCCCAAAGTAAGTTATAGAATGAACCTACAAATCCAGCACAGTAATGTTCCTCTAAACATTTTCCAGGATCACAAAGTTATGCAATATGAATATTGCATTCTCACAGAGAACCCAGAAATTAAAAACAATGGGGGAGACTGCTTAAGAAACCTTTGTGAAAAATATAAGTGATTAAAGAAAATTCATTTTGTATTTGCTGGACATTTTCTTTAAAAATGTGAATAAGACTCAAACTTTTTGTCCATAATTTATCAGAAACTGTATCTATGTCATAGATAATGCCACTAGCTTTTTTTCATTAAAACTATAATGCATTGGATTCCACCAGAATTCAACAGTAAAGCATGTTTGAGTGAAAGTAATATTAGGGTGAGTGACTTTGTGAGATGCTCTCAGGTTACACCTCTTTTATTAACCAACAAATGATTATTAACCAACAGATCATAGCATATCCTCTTATTAACAGTATTAAGCTTGGAAATTCAATTTACAGATTTAAGTATTTAACATTTTGTGCTTGAATTCCTGGTCTCCAAGTTTGTGCATATTCGGTTTGCTCTGATTTCAACATTACTTATGACAAGATCAAGACTTTTCTCTTTGAATTCTCTATAATATTTTAATGTATAGCTTTACAGATATATGTGGTATAATATTTCAATGTGCAGTTATTGTTGTAGCTGCAGGGGACCTCCAGCCATTTTGAAGATATATTTGGTATAACCAATTGCAAATGCAATAAATGAAAGAACTTTCTGCCATAAATATTATTAAAAATGGATCTGCAATAAATGGGAGAAATGATTGCTAGCAGGTATCAGATACATTTCTTTTTTTGGTTTGAACCTATGACCTCATGCATACTACCTCAACTCCCACCACTAAGTCAACCAAGGAGGTATCAGACACATTTCTAGTTTTGAAAAATATAAAATCATGCAATATGTTGAAATCATTAAAGCAGGTCACTAACAATTATAAACAACAACATAACAAGCCTTTTCTCATTAAGTATCAAACATTGCCATAATATTCTATTGTGAATCATGTAATTATGTTTTCTTAATGATTTTATTTCTTTCATACTGATATATATATATTATCCATTATCCAAAATTTTTAGATCCATTCGATGATAAGAACAAAAAGCATTATATAGAAAAACATTGCTACTGAAAAATAATTGGACAAGAATAAACATATGTAATCGAACGTTTGTTTAATCTGTTAAGCATTAACAAGAGTAGTGTGCTTGCTTGTTCTCTATGACATACAATTGAGAGACTAAACTTGACTGTCTATGTTCAATGGAACTGAAAGCCTCTTGGTTGAACTTCAAAGTAGGGATTGCTCAAGCAGAATAGGTTCGGATTCAGGGTCATTTGAATAACATGATGTTCTGGCTATAAGCAAAAAAATGAAAAATTAAAATCAAAAGCAACCAATCTTAACAGTACAGAATGACATAAACTAATTTACGAATTAGACGAAGTATATTGTCTTGTGATCAACCATTATTTGGTGGGTCCAGAAACATTCAAATTCACCAAGTTGTTGGTCCGAGTGGTACTAGATTTGATCTTCGTAAGTAAGGTCTCGAGTTTGAACCTTGTGGATGAAAAAATATAGTTGGAAGGGGAGATCCCACCGAAGATGGCCATTTAGGTTCCCTGACATTAGTTATCGGCAAATCCGGTAGATACTCCGTACCAACATGGTAATACCAAAAAAAGAAAGAAACATTGAAATTCAATGAACTTAAAATTATATGACCAGACTTCAATGTTTGAGAGTCAAGTCCAGATCTGCTGAAGGTGAACCTTTAGTTGACACACTTGGAGTTCCCTGGAGTGTAAGACCTCCAACGGGACTTTTAATGCACCATCAGCAAGTGAATGAATCTTCTGCCATAGCTCCGTATTTTCAAGGTTCAATCTCCATACCGACGTTACAGCCCAACCACCCCAAGAACTTGTCATCCCAAAATTGTGTGGTGTGAGGGAAAACCCTTGGTTAGACTATACGGAGGATGCAACACTCCCCCATCTCATAATAAATAACCCTCTCCTCCTTTCACAGAAACGCCACACACATTTTTTTCTTTGCAAATATTTTCATCTTCTTTTTCTTAGATTCTCAGCAATGCCAGGAAGAGTATCCATTGGAGATGTCGAGGACAGAAAGTTGAAGCGAAACGAGGATGAGCCACTATGAACGAGTCCTCCTCCATGTTTACACCTTCAAAATCACAGAGAACTTGGAGGATTCAGGTTCTTCTCCAAAACATGTTGATATGCAGCAAGAAGTTTCGTAATGCTCAAGGCCATGGAG
Organism: Pueraria montana var. lobata; assembly: GCA_026413185.1. NCBI lineage: Eukaryota > Viridiplantae > Streptophyta > Magnoliopsida > Fabales > Fabaceae > Pueraria > Pueraria montana. Next base: position 90,023,317 of record CM048650.1, on the reverse strand, counting down.
GACACCAAAATGAACATGAACACCAAAACCTGAAGAACCTTTTCTCCAAAAAATGTTGATGCTCATTTTGGTGCCCTTCATGGACTCATGCAATATGCAAAACTACTTGTTGCATATCAACAACTTTTGGAGAAGAACATGAATCCCACGAGAGTCTCTGTGATTTGGAAGGTGTGAACATGGAGGAGGACTCATTCGACATCTCAAATTGATACTCCTTTGGACATTGTTGAGAGCCTAAAAAAGAGAGGATGAAAGTATTTGCAAAGAAAAAGGCGTGTGTGGTGGCTTTTGTGAAAGTAGGAGAGGGGTATTTATTATGAGATGAGTGAGCATTGCATCTAGAAGGAAAATATGCGCATGCAAATCACCTCATGCTAGACATGGTAATGTAGTGGTTTAGCAACAAGAAGTTTTGCAATGCTCAATGCCTTAGAGGACACCAAAATGCTCACAAGATGAAAAAAGAGCTAGAAAAAATGAATGCTTTTGGGTTTAGACCCCAAAATTATTAATGATCACCTTTGTCCGTATTCACTTTCATCATTCATGTCAAACCTTCTCTTGCAAAGGACACCCTTTTTATCATAGAACACACATGTACTCCATGGCACCACAATAAGGCTTTTCCCTCACACCACACAATTTTAGGATGACGAGTTGTTGGGATGGAGGGTCTGCAACATCTGCATGGAAATTGATCACTGGAACTGTGTGGCTATGGCAACAGATTCATTCACAAGAGAGTGCATTAGAAGTCCCAATGGTGGTTCTTCTTCTCGTGTGTCAACAAAACATTCACCTAAAGCACATCTGAACGACTGAACTTGACTTTCAACTTAGAAGTTTGGTCATTTTATATGCACATAATGTTTCCATATAGTTTAATGCAATTCAAGTGGTAATAAATTAGATGGGGAAAGGGATTCTAGAAAATCTCATGAAAAAGGAAACACATTCCAGGTGGTAAAAGACCATGACAAGGGCCAGGAATCTATGGAAAACATAGAACCGAATCAAGCTAGTATTGATGAAGCGGGAGAAGGACATCATAACTAGGGAAAGATATGGCATAAGAAAAAAAAGGAATGTATGTGAGAGAAATTATTAGGTAGATTCTGGTCACAATGTGTTCACAGTCTCCACCAATGTTTATGTAACATGAATTTATGTTTTTTAATTTATACTTAATTACATATATGTACAAATATGAGTAATTATTTAAGAGTAAATAAATCTTGTTATATTAATTATTGATATGTGATTAATAGTGACATAAGGATATTGAAATGTTTAATACTAGTTAACTTTGTCTCACAAACGGTTAATAGAGTTATGCATAACTTTGTCTCACAAGCAGTTAATAGTATTATGTATTGAAATGTTTAATAATAATTAGTCATGTGTGAAACATTTCAAATTAGTATTTTTTTTTTATTAAAAATAACTATTTTTCAATGCATAACACTATTCATCATAAAACTATTTTTGAACTTATTAATTCTTTAAAAAAAATAGAAAAAAAATAGTGAATCCAATTTTTACTTTTTGATCAAGTTAGAACTTAAAGGAAATAATAGTTTTTGGAGAAGAGCTCACGATACATTCTCTAACACATTTCTTCAAATACCCTTTTAATTAGTTAAAATTTATTGAAAACTATAAAATCAAGAGAGTGAATAATTAAATATGATATGAGACTCATAAAATTTTGTCATTATCAATAAATTTTAACCAATAAAAGAAAGTATATTCAAAAGAGTGTGTGAAAGAGTGTTAATAGTACTTACTAGCATTTCTCTAATTTTTGTATATGAACAAATTTCAGATTCCACTGTTAGCAGAATTTGTTCGGACCCCGGTTTAATGCTAACCAATTATTGTCCTTAATCTGCTTTAATTTTGAAGACTGTTTTGTAGAGTTAACATTGGAAATTCTACCTTCCTTGGCATTTATTTGCTAATAAAGAAGAAAAGGAATCACTATAATTTGCTGCTGGTGGATCATAACTTCGTACCACATGCTCTGACAGCATTGTCTTTGTCAAAACTATTACCTAACCAAGAAAAAGGCAAGAAGAGACCACAAAACAGATATGGAACCGAGTTACGAAACATTGGACATTGATTGCTTTGCCACATTTGAGGATGGTGTATAAATTGATGTGAAAATTCTTTATTTAGTTTCAGTTTTCTAAGGGGATAAACGTACCCTGAAACAGTAATAAATGGGCCCCTACGAGCCAAGTAAATTCAGATACTGAGAAACCAATCAAATAGTCAGCGTAGGTATCCCAACACCAACAGGTTCACAATTGTCTAGCATGATTATTTTTTTTTTTTTTGAACTGTAGCATGATTTATTTTGTGTCATATGATTCATTCTTGCTCGTACTAACAAAAGGATTGGTTAATAAAAATAAAGGAACATATTGAGGTCACTCTAAATTTACTAGCACGGATAAGATTTTAAGTTGAACAGCTGATACCATATGAAAAATTATTGCAGAGTTTCAAATCACTACGTGTCTATAGTGTTGATCAATCTTTACACAATATTAATTGAGATTTTCAATTTACAATGAAGAGTTACTAACTATGTGTCAAAGTAGAGATTGATTCGGATCATAATGATCATGTACCATGCAATAATTTTTCGATTTCATACCTAATAAAGTTTTTAGAATAGGTGGGGGGAGAGAAACAGATTATTTTAGTTCAACTGTCATCAATTTATCCTTCAAAAACTGCATACTATTATAATTTCTTATCAAACAAATAGTAGAAAAAGAGAAAGGAATTCAAAAAGGGAGAATTTAGTGTGCAAGATAATTCCGAATTCTTTATACCTGTGTAGCTAACTATTTCACCCCAAAGTAAGTTATAGAATGAACCTACAAAGCCAGCACAGCAATGTCCCTCTAAACAGTTTCCAAGATCACAAAGTTATGCAATATGAATATTGCAGTCTCACACAGAATCCAGAAATTAAAAATGATGTGGGAAAATGCTTAAGAAACCACTGTGAAAAATAAAAGTGACTAAATAAAATTCATTTTGTATTTACTGGACATTTACTTTAAAAATTTGAAGAAGACTCAAACTTTTTGTCCATAATTTATCAGAAACTGTATTTATGTCATAGATAATGCCACTAGCTTTTTTTTTTTTTTTATAAAACTAATGCATTGGATTCCATCAAAATTCAACAGTAAAGCATGCTTAAGCGAAAGTAACATTAGGGTGAGTGACTTTGTGGGATGCTCTCATGTTACACCTCATTTATTAACCAACAAATGATTAGTTCAAGTAATACATGCGTATTTTATTTTAAACAAGATTTCAAGTTTGAACTTTGTATATGCCTAACTGCCACTGGTACTAGTGATCTTAGAGTATTTTTCCCGTTATTGATTAGCATTTTTTACATTGAAACTATCAAACCACTTCCTTAACTCCTGCCATTATTCCTTTCATTTAAAAAAAAAAAAACTTCAAATTTTTTTCCACCAAAAAAAAAAGTTTGGTAATTTAATTTACAGATTTAACATTTTGTGCCAGAATTCCTGGTCTCCAAGCTTTTGCAGATTCGGTTTGTTCTCATTTCAACATTACTTTTAGGACCTATCCTGCACATAATGATAATTTATGACAAGAACAAGACTTTTCTTTTTGAATTCTCTATAGTATTTCAATGTGTAGCTTTACAGATATATTTGGTATAATATTTCAATGTGCAGTTAATGTTGTAGCTGCAGGGGACCTCCAGCCGTTTTGAAGATATATTTGGTATAACCAATTGCAAATGCAATAAATGAAAGAACTTTCTGCCATAAATATTATAAAAAAATGGATCTGTTATAAATGGGAGAAATTGTTGCTTAATCAGTTATTAGCTACATTTCTAGTTCTGAAAAATAAAAAATCATGTAATGCAGGTAAATAGCAATTATAAATAATAACATACCAAGTCTTTTCTCAGCAAGTATCAATACAACATCATAATATTCTATTGTGAATCACGTAATTATGATTTTTTAATGATTTTATTTCTTTCATACTGGTATAGAAAAAAAATCTATTTATGTTTCATACTGATATAAAAAACCATTATGATATTTTAATGATTTTATTTCTTTCCCACTATCCAAATTTTTTAGATCCATCCTATGATAAGAACAGGAAGCATTATATAGAAAAATTTTGCTACTGAAAAAAAATTGTACAAGAAACAAAATATTTAATCAAACATTTGTTTAATCTGTTAAGCATTAACAAGAGTAGTGTGCTTGCTTGAATAAGTGATACCATGGACAAAAGAACTTCAACTTGGTATGCAAGAAATCCCACCAAAACCTTGGCCTGCATATGCTACAAAAGGAAACATATTTACACCACCAAGTGAATATGAAGGCCATATTACAGACAAAGAATTTGAATCCAATCTATAATTAGAAGCATTCCTCTATAGAAGCAGAAATTCTACACTCTTCTCTTTTTGAGCAGAACAGCCCCCTTTAGCTCTCTTAGATCATTGCCTTGCTTCTTGTTCTCCTGAAGTTGGTTGTAAAGAGTTACTGGCTGCAGTAGGTGTAGTAGGTTCAACATGTCTCTCAACATCTTCATTTCTTTCTGATGTGTGAGACTCATCAAGGGATTGGCTCATGGTAAATGTCACAGGTCTCACATGTTTTGTTTCAGAAGAGTTTTTCAACGGCAGACGGCATACTGGACAGGTAGATTGCTTTCTCAGCCATATATCAATGCAAGAAAGATGAAAAGTGTGGCCACATTTGGGCATGATGCGCAATACTTCTCTTTCTTTGTAATCTGCCAAACATATTACACACCTGTAGAAGCAAACTCAGTTATATATCTATCAAAGTGGTGTTTTTATATCATGAGCTCTTATAACAAAAACTAAAAGAGCAATGTTTAGTAGTAAGAAAATTACTGGATTAGTTTGAAATTTTCTGTCAAGGAAAATATGAGGAACTTGTTCTCTATGACCTACAATTGAGAGACTAAAACTTAACTGTGTGTGTTCAAGGGAACTGAAAGCCTCTTGGTTGAACTTCAAAGTAGGGATTGCATCAAGCAGAACAGGATCGGATTCAGGGTCATTAACATGATGTTCTGGCTATCAGTAAACAATGAAAAATTAAAATCTAAAGCAACCAACCTTAACAGTACAGAATGACATAGACTAAATTAAAAATTAGACAAAAAGTATATTCTCTTGTGCTCAACCATTATTTGGAGGGTCCTGAAACATTCAAATTCATGAACTTGAAATTATATGAAATATTAACAATGAAAAAGTAACTCCGCCTATAGTTTCATAGCTAGTCCCAAGCCCGGATAAAGGAGGAGGGGTTGTATTAGGCTCTCAGCAGCCAACATAATACTCATCGATATACCGAACATAGATCACTCACAATAGATTTTTGCTAATACTAGGTTGTTTCCCAAAAGTAACGTGTTGTATGGCTCAAGTACAGTGTCAAATGAGTTAGAGCCACTGCATCAGCAGCCAAATCTGTGAAGATTTGGTCTTTAACTGAGTTAAATGATGTCATGTGATCTACGTAGTTGAACCCATCTAGTGGGATACGGCTTCGTTGTTGTTGTTATTAACAATGGAAAAGTCTCCACTACAAGTACAATTAGAACATTTCCGTACATCTTAATATCTAACCAAGACAAATGACTATACACATTCATTGATACAAATACCCAATTTTCTACATCTGATTGAAAGTTTATAGCCAAGTCACAGATTTACTTTGGAAATAGAATGCAGCATTTGCATCACAATCAAAAGTTACAAAAAACAACAGAAAATTGCAGCAATCCTCATTCCTCATACACTAAGTACCGGATCAGAACAATAACCTACGAATCATGACCAAATAAAGTAGAGATTACAATATTGATAAAAGTTTCGTAAAAATTGAACATAGCACCCAAAATCAAGCCATGTTCACAAGCAAAAACAGTAAACAGGAAAAAAAAGGGGGTGAAGGAAGGAAAAGGCACAGCCGAACTTACCTGTTCTATATCAATTCTTGATTCAATCTCATACATCATCCGAGATTCAACACCCCCTCTTAGCCTTCCACAAATGATTCTGGTGCACACAAACACAATGAAAGTGGCACTCATCCCAAACCCAATGACCGTGGTCACCAAATTGGTACCTGAACCCAACATCTCCAACCCAAAAACCAATCCACAACAAGAAGATGCAGCCACAACCACAACACACACACCCCAAAAGCTAGAAGCACAAATAGCAACAGAAGCAGCACCACATCATATAGAACACACACCCCCACTTCATAGATTCTTCAACACAAACACATGATGATGGCACCCCAGATACACACACGTCAGGTAAAACTCCACACGTGACAAATCCAAAGAGACAAAAACAAGAGAAGATTGAAACTAAGAAAAACAGAGAAAATAAGAGATACCCATGTCAGAAAAATGGAAACTTTAGAGGTGTTCAGAGGAAAAGAAAAGAGAAAAACATGAAATTGTGAAGAGAGATGGAATGGAATCACACTGGCTTTGGTGTGACTCAAAGGATGGTGGTGGGGGAACAGACAAGAGCATAGAGAGAGAAAGAGAGAGAGAAAGAGAGACTCTTTTTCTTACTATTTGGAATTAGAACGGTGTTGGTGGGGTCCACTGCATGAGGTGGACCCTCACAGATGTTGGGGATTTGTGGATCAGACGGTTGAGAGTGGCTGTCAATTTTTCGGCGGCAAAAGATCTTAACGGTAAAAAAAACGATGAAACAGGAACACTGGATTTTGGAGATCTGACATATCTCAAACTTGCTTAAGCTTAAGTTAAGGAGTACAAGATTTGATGTTCAGTCTATTTCTCTTGTTGCATCTTTCTTGGAAAATTATTCTGATATGCAAAAAAGTCTTTTTAGGAATATGACATAACATACACTAAAATACACCTTCCATTATTATTTAATAGCAAAATTATCTTACTTTTTAATGTTTATAACAACTCTCTTTTAGAGATATATAGTATAATATAGTATAATGTATATATATATATATATATATAATAGGAGTGTCACTCATCTTATCTTTGTGTGTAAGAAAGAAATATCAACAAAACCAACCAGCGAATACATAGGTAACATCAAATTCTTGTGGATGATACTTATACTTTACTTTACCTTGTGCTCTGTCTCTTTGTACCTCTTCATAGACCTCTTTTGTTTTTTTGGGAGTAAAATAAACTAGAAGATATTTCATATTTTCAATAATTTAATTTTTTAGTCAATCTCACTCATTAAGGAAAGTAATAATAATGTTGACATAATCTTTTTAATACAGAATATTTACATGTGATTTTTTTTTGGTGCATAAGAAAATTAGGTGTATAATTAATTTTAAGAAAAAAGTTATTTGCTATTAAGAATAAATCTAGCTTGTATTAAGTTTTAAGTTGAAATATCAATGATATTTATCTACTTTTGTATTATAAATTATTAAAGTAGAATATACAAATTGCCAAACAGAATATTTTTTATGATAATTTATTGACTTTTACGATAATTTATTTAATAATCTTTTTTAAATAAGGCCTTTATAATATTGTAAGTTAATCTTTAATAAAATTTTAAGGTTAACATGCTTAATATTTAAAAATAAATAAACATATAACCATAATATAATAATACTAAAAAATATTATTTATATTTAATTAACTAAATCAATTTATTAAGTTAAAAAATATTTTCAAATTGTCTAAAGCCTAATTTTCAATTAAATTTTTTTTAAAAAAAATCTTGACCTTAACCTATATAAAAAGAAACTAATATATGCTAAATCTGATGTAGATTGGAGGACCTGCTCTATTCCAACCCTATATAAAAGTCAGGGTAGATAAGTTTTTTTTTTTTTTTTGCTAAATAAGGGTAGTTACGTTAAACATTAATGATCACTCTACCCTTTATTTCTTTTTAAGAATTTGTCAGTGAGAGTAACGCAATACCGTTCAGCAGTTAATGATGCTCTTATTCCCATCTCAGATTTATACTAAAATTAAATAATGTACTAGTAGATCTCTTTAATGCATATTATGTGCTGTCTTTATTGCATAATTATTCTTGTGACAAATTGCCACAAAGACCCCGTGGTATCTTGTGACTTGTAAAAAGTCAATGAATATAATATTGTAATTACTTAAGGAGAATGCTAATCAGACGTACTCTTACCATAATTTTTAATCAAATATTTTATTTATTAATTTTTTTCATTGATTTCTAAGATACTCTTCAGTAAAATCTATAACGTAAAGCAGATGTTAAATCCAAGAAGTGTTTACCCGTGGCAATTACAAAGGGCAATGAGTCTTTCGTCTTATCAAGTCTAGAATTATTTAAGGTTTAAAAAAAGTCATATTTTAAAAAAATATTTATTATTATATTAAATTATTAAGTGATAAATATTATTATTATTATTATTTGAGAAATGTTAGCAACACACTATTTATTATTAATTATATTTTATTAAAAACTACAAAATCATGACTAAGACTCAATAAAAAGTGATACTCACAAAGTTTTGTAAATTTCAATAAATTTTAGTCAATAATAAAAAGTGTATTAGAAAGTATATTGGTAATATTTTTCCTTTTGTTCATAAGACTATATAATCTTAAGGTATGTATAAATGTTGTTTTAAAATCATTGAAGTATAATTTTATTATTTATTTAAAAAAGTTAAGCAAAACAATTTTTCATCTATTTTGAACTTCACCTCTCCTAAAAAATCACTATTGAAATTAGTATAGAACTTGAATCCATGAATAAATGTATGATCTGTAAAAAAGATATTTTAATGAAAATGGTAATGATAATATCACACAATTAATTAGAGATTTTTTATATTGATTAATTTATATAGAAAATAGATTTATTTACTTCTTCTATTAAAAGTCAAATTGAACAATTTTCAGAATATAAAATCATGTTAGATTTTTTATTTGAATTTTAAAAATTAAAAAATTGAGCGAGAATAAATTAAAAATATTATATTAATCTTGAAAAGATTTAAGTTCTAGCGAATATTATAATATTGAACAAAAATCTTGATTTATTTTTAAAAATGAAGATATTACAAAGAAATATAAACAAAAGAGATTCACATATTCCATTAAATATATTAAGTTATTTCAAAAGATTATATTCCCTTTCAAATACATACATTGTTTTATTTTGATAATACTTACAATTATTGCTATGGATTAAAATGATTTTTAAAATTAAAATTACTCAAACTAAAATTTAAAAAGTACATTAAATAAATTTGTCATCTTATATATTAAAAATAAAATATCAAAGTACTTAATTATTAAATTTTAATCATCAATTTTATAATCAATAAAAAACAAAACAAAAAATAACATATTATATTGAATTAAACTTTAAATATAATATTCACCTTAACACCCCTTATGTTCCCATTTCCACCAACCCCTATTTGACCAAATCATGGACCTGTGCGTGCTTCTCAATGTGTCATGTGACAAGGAATAGAAAACATATATTATGTATGAGAAAAATACAAACACCAGCACTTAGCTCAAGGAAAAAAAGAATAGTATAGGAGGAAATGAAAGAAAAGACATCAGCCATTAATTAGGGAAGGGACTAGATACTTTATCTATAAAATCAATTAAACTTCAGTGTCAATAATAGTCAACACTATGTTTTGAAAACGATAGCCACTTCTTCCAACACGATACTGCTTAAAATACAATGAGATTTTTTCAAACTCATTTCAAGTTCTAACCATCATATGGTATCAAAGATGCCTTGGGTCAATTGCAACTTAATTGAAGGGGAAAACTTTAGGGACATGCTTCTCATCACTAAAAAATTAAAATAGAATTTATTTTTCTTGGTTGCATGAATTTGAAGTAGGATACGTACCAAAAATTTCATCAGCAAATTCTGCATATAAGTATATTCTATTTAATTTGAATAAACATTAAACAAAAAAAAAATTGAATAAACAGTTTGATCAAACCCTTATTAAATAAAGCTTATATCATAAGTTCGGTGACAAAATTATTGAGATAAATTTAAAAAAAATACTTAATTTGACAAGTTTTACTATGAAATTTATTGAAATGAACTTAAACAGGTTTATAAAAAAAATCATAAATCACTTTCCTAAAATCAAATAAATTCTTCTAAATGTTCCCTTACCTTAAGCCAAATGGATTGTGACATCATATAATTATGATAGTTAAATATGAGTTATTAAGCATTTTGAAGTATGACATATGTACTCTTTCTCACGAAAGCCAGAATTAATTTTAGGCAAGTGGGGGAAGATTCAATATAACCACTTTTCATTTGAATTGGCTGATTAATCATTTATATGATATTGCAAAGCGACAATGCTTGAAGATTCATGTTTAATTCAAAGCAGATTTGTAACATATGGCTCGAATCCATTGTTGTTCTCAATTTCTCATATGGTATTGTTCTTTTAACCAATGCACTAGCATAAAAGTTGTTGGCAATTTCACAATAGTTGATTCCATGATCCAAGTATCCTTGCTCTTTTTATGTATTAAAAAAAAAAAGTATCCTTGCTCTTTTCCTTTTTTCTTCTTGAAGGAAGGGGAAAGTACTTCAGTGTAAACTTTAGTACTGAAAATCAGATTCATAAGGACATAAATATAAAATAAAACAAATATCTGAACTTCGAAGGTAACATCATTAACATGCCCATAAAGATTAAAACTGTATTTCACAGTGAAAGATGACAGCTGGGGCCACTGGAAGCTAAAAGAATGACATAGTTATTTTTTGGCCTTGTAAAGAACTTTGGAGTTTGGAATTGATGTTTTGGATGGTTTCTCCTTATCACAGGCACAGTCGCACAGGGATGGTTAAGGAAAAAAGAAAGAAAATTTAAATTTATCTTTTTACAAATAAAAAAATAGTTTAATATGATATTATTACCTATAAAATAGCATATTTTTAATGAGAAAAAAGGCCTTATACTGTCAGTGTAAAATAATTTTACACAATCATCCAATCACAACCCAACATGTATCGTAAGTTTGTTGACTTTTACAAAATTATCTTAAAAGTCATACAAACGATGATATGTGATTGGATAATAGTGTAAAATTATTTTGCATCACCATTAAACTCATTTTTAATTTGAGTCTCCATAAAATTTTATAGATCAGAACTTTAAATTTTTATATTTTTTTCCGTTAACAATATAATCTTTATCGTTAACAATGTTTGATGTTTATATGCATAAAAAACATATAATATTATATGCATTCAACACAAAAATGCTTAATTATAATATAGGGAGTAAAATGTGTAAATTTTAAAAGTTGGATGCTAAAATGTATAAAAAAAAGTTGGATGTAAGAAGTGTAAAATTTTAAAAAATGAATGACAAAATTTGCAATTTAATTTATGTGCCACGTCAGTTGTCACATTAGCATAACCATACATCACCATTTGTATGTCACGTCAATAGTCCACATTAGTGGTCAATGTGTCACATCAGTGATCAACTAGCAATGTCAGATGGTCAACTAATAAGATAATAAAATATGCAAAATTTTGAAAATTAGATGAGAAAATGTACAAATAAAATAATTGAGTGGCAAAATATGCAATTAAGTCAATAAAAATAACGTTAAAACAGTCTTAATATCCAATTATAAAAAAATTTAATTGCCATACAAATATTGGTTTAGTTTATAAGAATAAAAGGTGTGTTTGGAAACAAATTACGTTGAATATAACGTCTGTTGGCCCCAATGACACAAGCTAGTTCCTTCTTCGTTTACTGCTTTGGAATTCATAAATTTCTGTTTAGAGGCTTTTAAATGATAAATCAAACACACACTAAGACTTATATCTTACAAGGATATAAATTCGAATCTCGTTGTTGATATAAAAACTTCATTGGTGGATAATCTGTGAGTATTTTTATAAGTGCTTTTTTGAGTAGTAAGACCAAGATCTTGACAAATTACTAGGATTCTACTCATCTAAACTTTGTCACACAAAAAAAATGAAGGTAAAAATAATTTAAATATACTAAAAGTGTAAAAGAATTTTTTTGTTATGTATGATAAAATTGTTAACTTTTACATTTTTTTTAAAAAAATTAATATTATTTTAAAAATCATACCTATACTGAATCTTAATTGGTTTGAGTGTAACAATTTTACAATTACAGGATATCAAAACTAAATTTATTGACATACAAAATTCAAAACATTTTTGAAATCTAATATTCTATATAGAGGCGGAAGAACATCTAATGATAAGAACAAATCAAAACACCAACAAGGTCCAACACAGTTGGTAGATAGTTGGGTTCTTTGAGCATGCTGAGAGGAGTTCAATTGTGTACGGAGAAAACTTTGTTGAGAGAGGTAAAACCTACTTCGATAATCACTATACACTTCGGGGAATTAGTCTTATGGCTTCTGGTTATGGAGATACCTTACTTTCAGGAAAGAAAAAAAAGAAGAACAACAAATCAAATAGGCAAATAAAAGTGAAAAGAACCACAACCAATAGAGTGAATGGTGTGAGATATTGATAATTGATCAACGGAACAGGATCAAGAACAAAGGAAAGAACAAAATGGGGTTAGAGTCGAAACTTCGAATACAAGAATGTTTTTGATTGAGAACAGAATATGACTTTAAAAAAATCTACAAAAGTATAGGTACATATGCTTGATTTGGTTCAGGTTTCATTGAGTTTGAGTTATGAAACTTGATAAGTATGTGCCCCCCCCAATATGTGAACCAATCTTCTGTTTCACACAATGATATTTAAACCGACTTGATGACACAAACTAATTCATTTTGTGTGTGTGTGTGTATATATATATATATATATATAAACTAATTCATTTTTTATTCTTGGATTTCATCAATTTGGCTCAATTAAGTTCTAGCTTTCAAAAAAAAAAAAAAAGTTTATAGGTTGGTTTGATTCCCTACCCACCCCTAAATTGCACGTTTATGGTACAATTAGTGCAAATATATTTATGTAAGAGTAACAGAAATTAAAATATAAAATTAGAATAGTTATATAATACAGTTTTACTGGTTATTGCCCTAGAGACAACAATTAAATATCGTATTTAATATCATTAAAATATTTTTTTTTCTATAGTATTGCCTATTCATGATATTTTGTGTCCGAAATATACATCAGAAATCTCCTCCATACATCAATGCATTCTCAAAAATTGACATGTAAGTTACTTACCAAAATTCTAGGGAACTAGTCAACTTAGGCCCCTTTGGAGAGTTATTATACTGGTAGAGACAGAACAAAGGTGTAGCCAATAATTCAGTGCAAATATGGTTCACACTTCAATGGATCCATTATGATCATGACCATGAAAATGAGGTGCCCACTAACTTGTCCTTTTGCTGAGAAAGAGAGAAAGTTAATCCATATTGCTCTATGGTCCAATTTCAGCAATAAATTGACATGGATATTAATACATGAAATTGAGTACCTATAGGCTATAGAGAAGAAGAAAATCTCCAATGTATCCTTTCGAACTATATATTTTCAGTTCTGTATGCTTAAGGAGGAAAGTGACAACAGTTAGTGCCTCATGTTATCAAAATCTTCATGACCTGATAAGGAAGGCAAGTTAAGGAGCCTATAAACGTCTCAAAATAAGACGTGTTGCCTTTTTCTTAACCAATGAGAGAATGAAGAGTTATCAAATAAACTTTCATTTTAAAAATATACTTCATAAAAGAATGAACATTAATAAATTTCCTTATCACCGACATATTACCGAGCTTGAGAAGTATGCCTAAATGCAGCATCCAAATTAAATCCTTATCACCAAAATATTGTTGATTCGAGTGGAACTAAGTTCGTTTCTCTAAAGCAAGACTTTAAGTTTGAGTTTTGTGGATAAAAAAAAAGGTTATTGGAAGGAGAAATTCCATTAAAGGTGGTCAATCATATTTTCCAACGAAAATTAGTCATAAGTAAATCCAGTGAATACTCCGTACCAATGTTATGGTGACTAAAAAAATAAATCCTTATCTACCTAGTGAAGTGAGTGACCATCCATTTATTAATAACATAAGATTTAACCATTTTCAAATTGGGTTGTCCGAACAATTATCTGTCTTTTAAGTTTGGTGTTTAAGGTACCGTAAACTGTTTGGTCGAATAATCGTCTAATCTCCTATGCCTTTCAAACTTAACATTTGAGGAATTGTGACTGTTCAGCTGAGAACCAAATCATATATGACAAATCGAATAGTAGATTTTGTGCCAAACCCATCCTTTCTCGTGGACCAAGCTACACTTGTAGAGTTATAAGACCGACCTAATACCATGACCGATCAATCCTAATGCATTAATTAATGGCTGGAAGAGGCCCTAAATCGAGAAAAGTCTATGGACTTCAGGCCTAAGATAAAGGATTCTAGATTCTTCTTACGAATATAGTTAAGGCATTATTTACATCACCCTTCAAAAATGAGAGGGGTTAGAGGAGGACATGTTCATTAAATAGGCTAGACATGACAAATATTATAGTCACATCTAAAGTTCACTAAACTCTTAGATAACACACTAAACTTTTAGAAGTCTCCAACAAATATGTTCTCGAACGTGAATACAAATCTTGAAAATAAAGATGACATTAGATCCTACACCTGATTTCACAATTGAACTCTCCCAACAAGATCTCAGCATCATATAATTAACGAAACTTATTTAATTAAATTTGAGACCCTGACTAACTTTTGGGGAAAAGAAACTGAAAAAAATGTAGACATTACTAAGAAAACTAGTTTATGAGTAAGTAATGACAAACTACCTTAGATTGTCCCTTTCTGATTTTTATACCTGGAAAGTGGCATCTGTGTAATAATTGGGTTGCTAGTTTCCATCATATCATGTCAGAATAAGAAATGCCAAAACTGAAAGGAAATAAATTAAATTTCAGAAAATATCCAAAGTGAGCTTATAGCAAAACCATCACAATTTCAAAACCCCAGAGGGAACTTATTCGTGGGATTTTTCATTTTCCTCTAAAGAGAGAGATGAGATATATATCAACATACTACATAGTAGCATATACAATGTCAGCTTAATCAAATTTCTTCTATAGTAAACCAACAGTTTAAGTTAATTGTGACTTTAGGCAAATTTTACTTGCAATGTTTAGGCTTGATTTACTGAAGAAGATACTTTTTTTTTTCTTTAAACCAAGAAATTCCCAGAAACACAGTTGTGAGTAGGGCTGTTCAGTTCGAACTGAACTAAATCGAACTGTCTTGAATTGTTTCGAACTACAAATGTGGTTTGCCCGAACTGAACTGAACTGCTAAACGGTTTGGGCGAACCGAAATAAACTATTTCTTAGGTGTCCTGACTAGACTAAACCGTTTTGAATTGAACTGCTCCGAACTGTACCGAATTGTTCTTTAAGAGCCATTTGTTTTGAGAAAATATTTTTTACTTTCACTTTTAATTACAAAAAATACCACATTATTTTAATTTTGCTTCTCATTTTTACATTGGTTTGTGTTAGAAAAAATTTGAATTAGATAAGTAATATAATAAAATAATATGATAAAATATGATAAAATATTGAATTTTTTTAATATTAATTGAATTAGTTGATAAAATAGATCGGTTTAACTAGATTTTAACTTGTTAAAAAAACAACTAAAATTTAACTTATGAACTAAGGTATGCGTAACTAAATATTCAACTTGCTGTCAATACAATCAACACTTGGTTCTTATAATGTGTAGGATTATAAAAATATAAAAGTTCATTTTGTTATCACAATAAAAAAAAAGCAAAAGATAATAATAGCTTTTATAATCAACATCAACATGATATACAATTGTTGGTATAGTAGAATTAAAAAATTTTAAGAACAATAATTAATAACTATTATTTGCAAAATCGTAAAACATATATTTTCTACTAGTGATGTTAGTCATGTTATTAGCTTACGTTATCCATAATCTATATATTTAAATGGAAATGGATACTGTGCACTTTAGAAACTTTCAAAGTAGACGAATAATATGAAATTTGGAAACGTGGCTGAGAACACTGCCATTATACTTCCATGTGTTGATATGCAAACTGCAGCATATTATGCCTAATAGCAACTGAACTGAATAACAGTTCGGTTAGCATCCTTTGAATGCAGTTCAGTTTTTAAAAACTGAACTGAATAGTTCAGTTCAGTTCTTAATAAGAAGAGTTTAGTTTTTTTTGGATCAGTTCAGTGCGGTTCAGTATCAATTCAGTTCAGTTCGGTATTTTTTTTTTGCCCAACCCTAGTTGTGAGACAGAAGAAAATGGCAAGAAACTCTAAACTGTTTTACATGTTGCACGTATGCTTGACTCAATGTGATAAATGATTATTTTAATATGAACCATTTAATTACTTAAGGTGATAAAATTATATACCAAATAAACACATGTCAGCATCAATTTGTCACTTGGAATTTACTTGGTTGCCTAATCCTTGAGTTTATCTTTTTTGTTTTTCTTCTATATTCTATCTTTCTTGCTTTACAAGATTAATATTCACAGGACATCAAATAAACAAGCTAGAAAGAAAAAGGGGTTCTCCTTTTTTCTGTCTTACGCAGCTAGACATTACTACTTAGGGAGGGGAAACCAAACACCTTTGGTAGTGTGTGATGTAGGTTACCATTTATAGCCAATGTGGCTCATTGCCAATATATCAACCTTTATCAATAATACAAGGAAGCAAAAAACTAGTACCAGTTCAAAAAAATTATTAATCAAATTGAAGTACTAAACAGGGATCAAATCAAGGTAAAAACTAAAAAGAGAAAATGCATCATCATGTAAAAAATCAAAACGTTGAAACATTAAGCAAGTTTCCACTTCAATATTGCTGTTTCATCTCAATTATTCTACTATTCAGCCTTTTTCGGATGTGGTGAATATTTCCCAATGCAAGCAATTTATTTTCATGAAAAACAAAACACACCACGTGACTATAACTTTACACATCGATATACATCCTTGGACCTAGCTTGATGTTGCGCAAGCAAAAGGGAATTGGAAAATATTCATAAACAGTGACACAAAAAGTTACATATGCATGTAAGGTAGTAAACAAGAAGAACTGAAACACAAATTAAGCAAGGTAGAAACTCAGTTACACTATCAAATCAAATCAAATCAAAATAATAACACACAAAGCCTTGTGGTGTAGAGACATGAAATGAAAGGACCTAGGAGCCCAAATTAGGAACTAAAAGAACACTCCATATTAGCATGCAGTCCTAAGCACATGAATGTCCTTATAAGGACAAACACAAGGGGCATCACTTTTATAAGTACATGTATGCTAAGCAACATGTAGCTAGCATATATAAAATCATGGGCTTCTGGGGAACCCTTCACCCTCTTCTGCTTCCTTCCATCAAGTTAGGACTCGGTACATTTTATCATATATACTCATGAAACCTATAAAAGCAATCAAAACCAATGGAATAAAATCACCTCTCTTGTCTGTATTCGTGTGTGTAAAACTAAACAACAGAGTTCACCGCTGGGTGGGTGGTAGGGTTTTTACTTTGTTTGAACAGGCACAAGTGTTTATTTATGATAAAAATTCTAATTAAATTATAAAAATTCTAATTTGATATAAAAATTAATTATAAAATGTGTTTAAATTATGTAATTAAATTACATAAGTTATTAAGTAAATTGATTAGCTAAGAAATTTTTTATTTGCAAAATTTATGTTAGTATGTAAAAAGTTTTTATTTTTCATAAATATTCTAATTAAATTATAGATAAGATTAAAATTCTAATTTGATATTATAATTAATTATAAAAATTGTTTAATTACATACGTTATTAATTAATTTGATATAAGAATTAAATTTAATATAACTTTAATATATTTCTTTTTATTTCACATAAGAATTGAGTTTCTTTCTTTTTTTTTTTTTTTTATAAAACGAAAACATTCAACCTTCAAAAAGATTTAACAAAGTCAGAAATGTGCTAATCTTAAAATTTCAGACACGAAAATAGTCTGATATTGATCTAAAGCCAACAAGAAAATATTGATTCAACTAATCAAATGATTGAACAGTGCCACAGCTCAATTCATTCTCCTGATTAGCTCATTGATGTTATTCTCCCGGTTTCCAGCGTCACCTCCCTCAACATAATGGTTTCTCTTCTTCTTTAAGCCACCCAAAGGAGCCTTGAGCAGGGTGTGTGAGTGTTGTAAACTTCTTAGTACTGTCTTCGATTCCTACGGATAAAAAAAAAAAAAAAAGCCTTGAGCTTAAATGGCCAAAGGAAGTTGTTAGGCTCCTTAAAGTGAGGTCCAACACTGATGATCTCATGGATCAGATCTTCAGTGGATATGATTCCATATCTGTCCAGAGCCTGCTCAATGATGGAGTTGCCAGTTAGAGCAGTTCTCTGCTTGTTTAGCTTTCCATACCCTCTCTTGTAAATAAGTTCTCTCACACTCTTGAGATTTGGGTATCCATAAGTCACATAGGGCTCAACTTTGTGCAGCATGTTCATTGTGGCTTTATTAACTTTGAGAAATACACCATTGAAAATCTGCCTCAATCGCAACAGCTGCAGGATCTTCCTTGACTTGGGGTCCATGGCATTAATATAACTTTATAATAATAAACAATTTCTATATATTATTGTTGTACTCCCTTTTTCATAATTTTTCCCTTACTGCCCTTTTCTTATCGAAGTGGCAAATGAGGAAGTGTCTAGAAATTGATTTCCGGAATGTATTTAACTCTTCCGGAAACTAATTTCCGGAATATATTTAGCTCTTTCGGAAACTAATTGCCGGAAGTATTACTAGGGAGTGCAACCAAAAGCCAGATTTACGAGGGAGCACAAGTGAAAGGCATTTTGTTCATGCAACAATTGCCAATGCCAACATCACTATCATCCATTCTTCTAAAGTAATTAAGTAGGATTCTTCATGGCCCAAATCAGAAAATTTAGAAAAAGTAAACCATACAAATTCAAAACCAGCAAAACAGTAATTAAGTAGAAGCTAATGAAGTGCAAAGTCCCAATTAATTCCTTATAGCTCTGAAATAGAAAACCACAAAACCTGTGGTAAGTGCATATTGAAGTCATAATTTGAAATACTGTAGATGAAGAGTTAGTTTAAGTGTTTAACAATTGATTAAAATAACTACCGAATGTGAACACAAATCCTATAATGTGAAAATTCTCACATGTAGCAAGTAATTTATGCATATTTTAGATGTATTATTGTTAATTTCAATAGTTTCTACTCTGTCTAATTTAGCTTAGGTGGCATGTTTCTTTCTTACAGAAATAGGCAAGCATTTTATCATTGTGTACATCTAGAAACAAAATTCATAGCCAACATCATAGTCATACCTGAATATACTAATCCATGTAAATAATAACAAATATGATCATGTTAATCGAGAGTGATGAAAATAAAGAAAAAAAATGCTTATGGGTAGTTGAAATTGAGCTACTTTGTTTCTTTTTTCCATTGCTCTCATTCAGCTTGTTTTCCATCCATTCAAAAATCTGCAGAAAGACAAATATCATTCCTTAAAAATTCAGAGGTGCATGCTAATTGGCAATGACTAATAATGTCAACATAAGAGAAAGCAATTCTTCCTTATCTTCATTTTGATGAATCAATTTTGGAAATCCTCTCTAAGTAAAATATGTAGAAATTTTGTAAGATATCACAATCAAGTATATACAGTGCACGAATCCCACAAATAAGCCAAGTCCAGCAAGTGCTAAGCTGCAAAAGACTTTAAAGTTTAAATAGACTTGCTAATTAGTAGTTCAAGTAGCAACAATAATCAAGAGTGATACACTACAACTTTATATATCCAAAGACAAAAGCATGGAAAATAAAGGATATGCAAGTACTGAAATGCAAAAACAAAGTTAAGAAAGGCAGGAGTGGGTACATTCTTTAACTGTGCAGGTAAAAGGATATTTTAGGAAATAAATAACAAAAATGTGAAAAGGGGAGTGCACTTAGCAGTTAGGGAGAGTGGATATAGCAAATTGCCGTGCTTGCTCTACACATTGTGACAACAAAGTCCAAGCAACTTGTGGGATTAGGCTTTGGTTGGATATATAGTCTGAGCTTTACTCTTCTTCCTTAATTTGGGCTGGGGTTTAGTTCAATTTCCTTTATTAACATTTTTCTTTTTCTCCCTCTTTCTTTTTTTCTTTTATAGACAAACATTTTCTACTAGAGACAATATTGCTCAAATCACATAAAAGCAACAAAATTCTTCCATTAAATATTTAATGCAATTGTATGTTCAGGATTTAAACTTGATCCAAACTAAAACTAGCGAAAAGAATGACTAAATTACTTTTTTAGTCACTCTTTTTTTTATTTAATTTGATCAATTTGATTAATTTATTATTAAAAATTTAATTTGATCTCTTAATTTTTAAAATTAAGTTAATAGCATCGTCCTTTTTGTCTATTTGACACTAATAGCGTTAAATTAATGGTTTTAACTCTTAAGGACACGTGTCCTTTGGTTAACACAATTAGTATCAATTATAAAATAAAAAAATAAAAATAAAGAGAAACAAAATTATAAGGGTTTATTAACTTTTTGGTTCCTCATCTTTCATGAATTTTCGTTTTAGTCCTTTAAATATGTTTTGACTAGTTTTATTTCTTCAAAAAAATTTCGTTCCATTTTTTGTCTCACAAATTCTATATCAAAGATAAAAAAAAATGGATGAATTTTTTTTCAATGAACTAAAAAAAGATAAAAAATTATGAGAAACTAGAAATAAAAATCTACAAAAATATGGACAATAATAAACCCAAATATGATAAAAGTACCATAAAGACAAGGTGTTTTTATAATTTATTTATTATTATTATTATTATTTTATTAAGGGAAAAAAAAAAACAAAAAAACAAGGGAGGGAAAATGAAGATGGAAGAGAACAACCCACTGAGGTAGTCCTAGGTCTGAACAACACAACACGCCCGCAGGTGTTGGCTTGGTATGGTGTCCTTCTTCTACGTTGTTGTTGATCTGCTGTGCATTATCCCTGTTTCCTACGCCATTTTTTTTCTCTGCTGAAACACGATAACTAGTGCATTCATTTTCTCAATTGAGTTACTAATTACTAAACTATACTATCCCTATTCCATTCTACAGACCAAAGATGGTGCAGTGGCAGAGACACGTTTTCCCCTTTCTTCGCCACATTCACAAGCGAGTACTGGAACCCCACGCCACTCATTCAGCTCCAAACCTTGTAATTTCTCGCTTAGCCTCTTCTCTTTCACAAGGTTAACACTTTTCTGTTTTTGCCCCTTTTGTTGTTTTCACTTTTGTGGTATTAGTTTAGTGAAATTTGTGACTTTTAAGGGTTCATTAGCATAAAACCTTGCTTTGGTATTGTAGGTCAGTTAGGGAGGAGGGCGTGGACAACAACAACAAATTTGCCCTGTTTCTCAAGACCCATTTATCTCGGTTTCCAACATCAGGTAAAGCTGTGTTTTGATTGCATGATCATCAGTTAAGTGCCTGTTTGAATAACATGTAAAATCAAATTCTCACACTAAAATTTATGGTTGAAATTAATTTCGACTAGGAAAATGTTTTAGTGGACACCCATTGGGTTGTTTATACCCGGAGAGAGAAAGAAATACTAGATGAAAGAGAAGTAATCGATGTGATAAGAAGAGAGAGATAAAGAGAAACAAGGGTGTCAATTGGGTGTTTGCACTGTTGAGGTATCCAAAAATTGGGGTTCTTTGGACAAACATCCTAATCACATTCATCAGCTTAAAATTAATTTTATTGTAATTAATTCTACCAAATTTTAAAACGAATGGATGCTAAGACATCTCTACTCCATTAGTGGGAACTGGGAAGGGAGAGCATCTCATGTGTACCATGATGGATTTTGTGTTTCCTACTTTCCATGTGTGTTTCCAGCCATGCTGTATGTGGTAATAGTAACCCAATTCAAATTAGCCAATTTTATGAATTAATTGTTAAGGTCGCCTCTTGTGAGTTGTGACTGAAGTGAGTGTTGTCAATGTTTTCAATCTCCTTCAGATCTTAGTAGGTTATATCCAGGCAAAATATTCATCTGATTGAAAGCAGTTTGGCTGGCATTTAAGTGTTAAATGATGAGTGCAATTTCCTTGCTTCTCTGGAGAAGGGTTTTGCTTGGACTGCGGTATTGAGTGGGATCAATAGTAATGATTTCTTGCAGCTTTGGAGACCTAAAACAGCCATCTCCCTTGATATTTGTGTTATGTGCTTGGCCAATTCTTATTTAGTTTACATTTGATTTTCTGATTGCTAATTTTTTTTGTAGAATAGGCTGTTTGGTGTTTGTGAAGAATATTGGGTTTGTCCTGACTCCTGACTCTCTAGAGACTTTATGACAATAATGTTTAAATCGTTTGAACTTTGAACAAGCAAAAGAGGTTAAGATTTTGTGAAACTGTGCTGTGTTTGCTTTTCTGTGGTGCATCTAGTTGGAGAGGAGTGCTTTGATCTTTCAAGGTGTTTAATGTTTTTACAAATGTTTTGGGAAGGAATAAGGTTTTTGGCTTCTCTTTGGTACTAGACTGATGGTCTTCTAAGTGGGTTGCCATTCCAGATTTGTGTAGAGATTGGACTGCCATTGTGCACTGTTATTCTTGAGTTCTGTTTTACTGGTTCTTTGTAATTTTTTCTTTAACTAGTTGTCTTGCTGGGGATATGTTATCCTATTTTTGTATATCTCTTTTTTATTAATGAATTTCTTTTTTATGTCAAACTCAAAACAAAATTACCTTCACGACAATTCTTCTTGCTGCTTGTTAAATTGTGGCAAACTCTTTCTTGAGCTGTGATCATACTCAATTATGTTTGGTGATTTAAATAAACAAATTTGTTCATATTGATTTATCTTTCAACTCATCAAATTACAACCTTGGGGCTTACTGAGCTAGTTTATAAATATTATAATTTTATATCTCTGTATGGATTGTTGCCGCTACATTGATCATATCCATTTCTTAACTTCATCTTTTGTATTTTATTACTTGAGTATTTCCATTTCAGGGAATTTCAAGTTCTACTCAGTTGCTGGCAAATTCATCTGAGGAAACACCTGTTTTGTCACCTTTAGCCCCAGTTTCATTATTGGGTAGTTCAAAAGGTGAAGATCAGAAGCAGAAAGCTGTTACTAAGCCAGAAAAAGTTCAAGCAATATTAAAGGCAATAAAGCAGGTTTGAGATGCCTTGTCACTGTTTGTGATTGTTTGCTTTTGGTTTTCTTATAAGCACAAGTTGGTTTTCTTACATTAAAGGGCATGCTTGATAAACCTGAAAAATTATACATTGAATGTATTTTGTTTGGAAGATTCTTATTTGAAGTGCTGAAAAGTACATTAAAGAAA
The DNA here is from genome assembly GCA_026413185.1 of Pueraria montana var. lobata. Classification (NCBI taxonomy): domain Eukaryota; kingdom Viridiplantae; phylum Streptophyta; class Magnoliopsida; order Fabales; family Fabaceae; genus Pueraria; species Pueraria montana. The sequence continues at coordinate 89,999,795 of CM048650.1, read as the reverse complement.
ACCTATAACACTTAGTATACCAAACATGGCAAAACCAAAGGAAATTATTGTCATTTAATAATTTAAATAGGAAAACAGTTGCTGTTTTATCCATTCTGTATAATGCATGTGCTGAATGACGTATTAACTATTCAGCATATTTCACTTTAAAAAAATTATTCAGTTTTTATATGCCTGAGAAAAGGGTAAAAGCTGTCACAGATGGCCAGAAAACACTGGGGTATGCTGGAGATGTTGCTGGAGAAGGGTCAATGTTTGTCAGAAAAGGAGAAAATGGCTTCATAACAGAGTGCGTGTAAGTGAGAGAGAGAATAGGGTTTCAGTTCTGATTCAAAGGAGGAGGCAAAATCCCAAATTGCCCCCCTAAAAATGCCCTAAATAACACTGTTTCATGCTTAAAATAGGTTTTGGTGATCCACTTCAGATGCGATTTTCTATGATTTTGCCTGTAATCGCAGCTGTGATGGCTGATTGGCTGCTACTTCAATTGCAACACTATATAATCAACGATTGTTATCAACACCCCCCCCCCCCCCCCCCCAAATGATCCGAATCTGTCAGATAATCACATTTCTAGTATGCATGTTAAAGTGGACATAAGTATCACCACAAGTATATTCAGTTTTGTTTCATTTATGTGGTGCCCCTGCCTAGCTACTTGCTAAGAAACTTTTGTGTGTTATTTTAATCAGTATGTAACAACTTTTGCAGACAAGTTGGCATCTAATAATTAGCCAATGAAATGCCTTCCCTGGTTTGCTGTGGAAACTGTCTTAACTTATGGTTTAAGAAGGGTCTGATTAATATCTGATTGGTTGCACTTTTTACATACCCTTTTTTCTATGGTATTTTAGAGTCCAAAGAAGGTCAACTTGGTTGCTGCTCTGGTTCGCGGTATGCTTGTTAAAGATGCATTGATGCAGTTGGAATTGACAATAAAACGAGCAGCAAAAACTGTATATCAGGTAGTAACACTAGGTATTTTTCATTGTCATTTTATTGGACAAGCTTGCAAAATCTATAATTTGAATTGCTTTCAAAGTTCCTCTGCGAATGCATCAGATTTTGATAATCTTTTTTCAACTCAATCTTTGCCCCCTCCCCTAGCCCTTTTACTTTTTGTGATTGATCTCAAGGGCCAGGTTTTCAATGAGGTTATATAAATTTTTACACTGGGACAATGTCATGACAGTGAGTAAGAAGGAATTGCAAATACATTTCCTTGTTAGATTTAATTTTCTAATTTCATGATTTTTTTTCCACCCATAACACCAATATCAAATTCTATGGGATCCTTGCTCTTCCATGCTTTACACTGGTATTTAACACAAAAATTTGTGATAATTTAGATTCGAGGTATGTTCGATTTCAGTGGAGGAGGAAGGTTATTCTATTACCTTCTATAGGGTAAAGCAAAATTGAAAGCATGTTTTAAAATCCTACATCTTGCAGGTTATTCATTCAGCCCGAGCAAACGCCTCTCACAATCATGGGTTAGATCCAGAACGTCTCATTGTTGGTAATATTTTGAAGTTCATAATAATTATTAGAAGTGAAATTGTTTTGTCACATGATTTACAATAGAATATTACGGCATCGTTTAATCCATGTAGACGACTACATCTAGTGGGAAAAGGCTTAGTTGTTCTATCTCTTATGATGCTGCATTCTTGTTTCTTACAGCGGAAGCATTTGTAGGAAAGGGGTTTTACAAAAAGAGACCTTGGTACCATGCCAAAGGAAGAATGGCATTGAGAATAAGACCAGAATGCAGGTTAACAGTTGTAGTAAGAGAGATAACTGCTGAAGAAGAGGCAGAGATTGCTAGGCTGAGGGTCCACAACTTCAAGAAACTCACTAAGCGTCAGAAACGACTCGTGCCTCATCAGCTTATTGAGTCGAATCCTATTTGGGGCCGCAAAAACAGATCTAGTGCTCAACACTTGAGTGCTGCACCTGCATGAGCTTTTGCTTGTTTCCAAGTTTCCATGCTTATGGCATTTTTGTGTGTAATAGATTCTTCTTGGCCATCACATAATATGGAAACAGTTGAGAAATTGGTCTGTCCCTTGTTGCAAATGATAGCATTTTGTATTGGATCATGTTTAGTAATATTCTCATTTATTAGCTTATTCTCCTTCCTACTAGGTACTATAAAGGATATGTCCTGTTCAATCAGCAGCATGAATCTCCTCTTGTTTTGAGAGGAAGTATAACCTATGATTTTTTATTTTTAAAATAAGGGTATTCGTGCATCATTTTATTAGTTGTGCTTTAATTATTTGTAGTATCTGGATTCTGGAGCGTTGAACTTATTAGCAACATATCAATCAGCAAATGATGAGTTTTGTCAACTGTAACTTTGATTTCATGTCAAAACTACAATACATAATATGGCACAGGTTTCAGTTTCAGATTGTTGTGCATTAATAGTAGGATCACTGTAAACGAACTCAACTCTCTACTTGGTTGGTTGGATTTGAAAGTGAACAACTCATGGACGGCATCATGCATGACTCTGGGATAGAGAAATGTTACTGTATACAACTCATACAATTATACAATTAAGGGAGAAAAGAGAAATAATTATGAGATACACATTATACGAATTGTTATATGAGGACTAAAGTATTAGAGTCAATGTTATTCTTTTGAAATAGTTCTTGTTTTCGATTTTAGGATTCGATTTTGTATTTTTTTAAAATGATTCAAAATGTAAAACCTGTATCATTATATTTACTATATAACTAAAAAATGTTATAAACTTAATAAAAATCACATAAAAAAATGAATCGAACAAACAACATAATCTTTGTAGCTACAAAATTTGCCAACTCTTTGATTTTAGGAAAGATAAATGCTAAGAACATGGGACATGGTCTTCTTGTAACAAAATGTTTATTCGAAATGAAAGCAGTAGATTTGTAAAATTATGATACGTCACTCACTGCAATGCAATTTCTGACAGTACGAGGCCGTTCTGTTCTTCTCATGCAAGCCGACAAACCTGAACCGCCTTTCTTTTGTCAGCTTATCTCTTATCTATCCATCTCTGCATTTTATGGCGTTTTCAGACCCTTTCCAATCCATTACGGCATTACCCATCAAAATGCACATTTCTATTACCAGCATGGGATATGTGGCACTGAATTTTTTTAAGACTGTGTTTGGTACAGAGGAGAGGAACAAAATAGATAGAAATAAAAAAAAATAGAAATAAATGAGAAATAAAATAATAAGTAAAATTATTTAATTGAAAAAAAATAGAGAAGAGATTATGAGAGAGATAAAGAGATGAGTAGAAATAGATAAAAAATAATATAGGTGGGTTCCACCATTTTTTAATTTATTTTTTACCTATTTCAATCTTACCAAACCTACAACACTCATTTTTATCTTCTCAATATTATTTCCATCTTTTGAAACAAACACAGCGTAAGAGTTTAAAAATACGTGTCGTTATTGTAAAAAGTTTTATACTCTAAACTAAGAGTTTAAAGGTGATGTACCGACAATGTAAAATAGTTTTACACTGTCATCAAATCACAAATCACTGTTTGAATGACTTTTAAGATATTTTTGTAAAAGTTAACAAAATAAATGATGAGTTGTAATTGGATGACAGTGTAACAGTGTATGACCATTTTTCTCTTAAACTAATTAGAAGTTGTTATTAATAAAAAATTTAAGATATTTTTTATAAAAGTTAACAAATTTATCATATATGATTGTGATTAAATGAAACTCTAAAATCCAGTTAATAGCCTATTTTCTCAAATTTTAAAGGCTGAGATTCAGTTCTATTATTAAAAAAAGAAATTGAAAAACATTGTTCTTCTTATGCTTTTTCTTCTTATTACTAGTATTACATAAATCTACTAGTAAGTTACTTGAAGCAGTAACACAATATGCTCTGCTTTTATTTTACTGTTAAATGATCCTTGGTGTTTGTTAATGTGTTCAATGGATTCTTGATAACTCCAATGGATATTAAAGTTATAAGAGTATTTCAGCAAAAGGGATAAATTGAATCTGTATTGCTTACCTAAAGAATTGTCTATATTTTACTTATAAAATAGTAGTAATTTGTATAATCTTTTAGTTTTGGAAGTGAGTTTATCAGCAACACTTCGCACCAGCATTTCACCACCCAATATTTTTTATCACTCATGACGCACAATGAAGGACAATTACCTCTGGATTAAGGTCTCGTTCCAAAACTAAGGAGTCAAGAAATCCAAAATTCAATGCATAGGAGGAATTGATGTAAATACTCAATAAGGTAAAAATTAAAATGCAGAGGTAAAAAAAATAAAATTAAGATACTCAAATAGTAGTGTTATAATTTGCCAATGCATAATATAGAAGATGAAAAGAAGAATCTGCACACCCTATCTTCTTGAATTTAGGAAACATTTCTGGCAATAGTAGAGTAGCTGTCTCAATTTTATATTCTTTTTTTGTGTGCTCTCAGTAGATAAACCGATTAAGTCGACTATCAATGCATGAGAAGGATAAGAGTAACAATTATGTGGCAAAGAAAAGTGAATAAGTCCATACTATACTACCTTAACTAGACGAATTGGACAACCTTCAACGATATTTCTACACTCAGAATCAATTCTTCAATGTGACATAAAGTTTCATATTATGGATTAATTACATGATCAGCCCCTTTCTTTGTACGTTTGGACCACATTGAATGGAGATATTTTCCAAATTTCAATACACAAACGGAGAAGGAACTCCAAAGGTGAATTAACATCCAGTTGGTTTCTAAACACATCCTAAGTCATACTACTATAAAAGAGGAAAGGAAATGCAAGTCACTATCAACTAAAATGAGAAATATGTTACTTATTTAATAACTAAGGAACTAGTGGGGTAAACTAAGTAACATGTTACACAATACCAGTAAGAGATCGTGTTTAATATCATATGTACTATATATACCATACTGCTAAGGCACGATGTTTATACTTTATACCATACTGCTTTCATCAATAATGTAGTAACCAGGGTGGAGGAAAAAATATGGTCCATAGAAAGAGAATTGGTTCCAAAATTTATGTAACACATCAATCACTCGTCAACACTATGGTTCAATTTTTGTAGCTGCCTCATTCTTGCTTAAGGCTGGTGGATTGTGGATATAAAAAGTTTCCATGGTAGGAACATGGATTCTGTTATGGTAGCACTATTAAGCTATTCTGTAATTATGTGGCAAGTTACGTTACCGAGTTCAATTTGGATTTAATAAATATTGATCACGTTATCCTATATATACCAATAATGCCTAAAAGAAAAAGTTGACCCGACTATATATATTAATTTAAGCTGTAAAATTATCATCAAGCCATGATGACACCTTGAAATATTGTACGAACCTCTATCAGTTATATAAGCTGAATTTATTGTGCAGTACAAATCATGGAGTTTTCACAAACCAAACCAATGCATGCTTGCAAAAGCCAATTGCAGTAGTTACATCGCACCCAAAATGGAAGCATTAAAATAAACTTTTAAGAAGTGTACAAAATAATAATGGAGATATCTAAAAGGTTGTTATTAACAACGACATTTATATAGTATTTTATTTTTCTTTCATTTTTTTTTATTTATCTTTCTATTATGATATATCATCTATCATATTGTTTATTTTTCTCTTTTTTTCCTTTTATCTCTTATTACAGCTAGTGAGTGTATGATGAACATCATTTTTTGCAATAATAGACTTGTATATAGTTCAAGTTTTAAGGATTTTGGTTCCTTTTGTTCAAGATTTTGTGTTTGAATCTTATTGAATGAATGAAAAAGGAAAAAACTTTATTCATTTAAAAGAGGTTCATCCCCCTTGACTGAAATTTAGTCGAGATTTAAACTAACTTCCAAGCATTTAAGACCAAATACTAATAATGGCCATGGGTACTTTCCGTCCAAATTTCTTACACTCATAAGAAAATATTTCATGAATACAAAAAATGGGATAAAAAAAATTATCTCTAGGATTTTAAGATATATTTTTTAGATACGTATATAGGGAAAGATTAAAAAAATATTATATATATTTTGTACGGTATTTATTATGTCTAAATAATAAAACTGGCAAGATTATTAGTTCAATGAAAGAAATCATGTCTTTTTTTTTTTTTTTGAATGCAAATAAGAAATCATGTTAGTAAGTGTTTGGATTAACTGTGGATCATCTAAAATTACATTAAAATATCAACTAATATAATTATAGGTAAATAATTTTTACTAGTTTGGTTTCATGTTGATTGAAAAATTGATTTTGAATCTAAAATTGTTTGAGTTGAAGAAATTTTAAATAATTTTTGTGCTGGATAAAAGAAAATATACTAAATTTGACTACTAATTTGCATTTAAAATTTTGCAAACATTTACTTTCCAATGATGGGAAAGCATGGATTAAGGTTTGCTTCCTTGAAAGCCAAGTTGAGCAAGAATCTTCAGAGAGCATCATGGGAAGGGTCAGTGATTGCAAACATGTCATCATCATTCCTCAAAGAGTAGTGTGAGTAACCATTTTAACTTTGCTACCATTTTCCATCCTAGGAGTTACAATAATCACCAAATCCCTCCCTCCAGTAAATGTTAAAACATTGAGAAAGTGGTGAAGCCTATCATTGTTGTGCCCCCATGAGGAAACTACACTAACACGAGCATACTGTGAAATGTAATCATCAGTCTTAGTTGAAAGTTTAGGTCTAGCATTCTCCTTTTTCATTCTCTTTTAAGTCGTATAGGACTTCCCCAAAACAATTAATTACTTATAGATAGTAACTATTAAAATAGATGCTAACAATAAATTATAAAAAAATTAAAACACAATTAAACCACTTAATATATTTTTTTTTTATATTTTTTATGTTACATTGAATATATTTTTTTGGCTACAATAAATTTTTTTATATATAATAACAAGAATAAAGTTTGAACCTACAACTTTTATTATTTTATTTTTGCTATATGAAAGGGGCTAAAGCTTGAGGAAACAAACAAGAGCAATCTGCTACATAAGAAGTTGCGACTCTTTACAAACTACTTAAATTTCTTGTCACTAGGACTCTAATCTTAATGGGTCTATTTACTTAATAATTATATAATAAAGAGAGTAAATATTATTAGTTAGAAAACAAAATAAAGCATTGATAACATTACTTCCTTCTTTTATAGTTAATGTTAATTTTTTTTGTTAGAGAAGTCAATATTGTTAAACAGTGATAGCACAACAACAAATTTTTTTTACACTCTTTTTTATTATTAGCTGAAAATTTATACGAACTCACAAAAAACATTGTGACTCTCCTTTAATGAACTCTCTACTTATACTTTTGTACTTTCTAATAAACATTACAAAAATAATTAACTTTAGGGACGAAACAATTTACATGTAATTTTTAAAAAATCGTCAATAAAATTTTAGTGACGCTGGTATTATTAGTAATAAAAAATTATTTTTTGCCACTAAATTTTATCACTATTACATTCATTTCTTGTAGTGAAATTTAGACCTATTATAAAAGGAAAATAACTAAATGTAAACATCTTTCATATTATAATACTACTTCCTCTGTGTTTTCTGACAAATCATAATTTGATTGGCTACTCAATTTTAATTAATTCATTTATGCATTCCGTGTTTTCATTTTTCATACAATATATAGCAGTGCTGGTATAAAATTTGTATTAAAAAATGTGTTAGCAACACTCTTGTTTATTTAACTTGTGTGTGGCCATAACAAGAAGGCAGTAACAGAATTTGGAATAGGGAACAGAGTGCAGCCGACAGGAAGGGAAACAGTGTCCCGTTCAGGTTACGCAAGCCATAAAGAAAGCCCTTGTACTCAAAACATCCCTTTTCTCTGTTTTTCACTTCCTTTTCAACTAGCATTGATCCTGTGGCTATTTTTTTTTTCTTTTTATTCTTTTATTTATTTTTTCTTATTATGCATTTTTACTGCTGAATTTGTTTTGTTCATTTATATTTGCATTACTGCTAAGTTAAACAAATGAGAATGAAAACTAATTAGCTCCAAATAAAATTTATTCTAGTAAAGTGTGAGTAATACACAAGTAAAATTTATTAGCAAAAAAGAAATAGAATCACTTATCTTGTTATAGAAAGAAAGTACTATTCAGCTGTTTTAAAAAAAAAAAAAATTTGCCAAAATTAGTAAAAAGTTTTTTTCTTCTGAAAAATAAGTTGTTTTCATGTATTTGAAAATTTGTAACTTATAACTATTTCTCAAAAGCCTCTTTTCTCCTCAAACATGTTATCACTAAATTACTCCCAAATTTCTCAATAGCTTTTCTTTTTTCAGCTTCATACATTTTTTTTTTGTAATTTACTATATAAAAATTGATTTTTGTGTTATATCTGAACAAAATTAATTATCTTAAAACTATTTTTAATCAACTTATCCAAACAAAAATTGATTCTAATTATAATTGATTATGATCAACTCAACGTGATGCCAACAATTTTGATTCCTCCACCAACAAATTAAGAAGGAGAAAACAATTTAAACAACTCAACAAAAACACGAAGAGTGAAGAGGGAAATCAACAAAAAAGAGCATGTGGCAATGGAAGGGTGCTGGTAATAGTGAGTTTGGCCTCATTCATTTTGTTTTCTCTTCTAATTGTCATTATTTTTATTTTATTTTCTATTTATTTTTATTATTATTTTTTGCATGGATTGTGTTTGATTTCCTTTTTTGTTTTTGGCTTAAGGTGGCTTGTTTGATGGGTGCGTGAAGAAGATAATGGCGACTTGATGGCGATGATGATGCTAGAGTAGTGGAACAATGCTGGAGATGGATGGAAGTTTATGCTAGTGTGGTGATAATTTGGTGTTTCGATGGGTGTGACTTAAGACATTGCTCCATCATTTTCATTTTCTTTTTATTTTCTCTGTTTTGGTTTCTAGTTCTCTAAGAATAGTCACATTCATCACTTTCTTGCTTTTTTGGTTCGTTATTCATTTATTTATTTTTTGTTGATGAACAACTGAGGTTGATAGATGTTGTATAGATCAATAGGCTAAATGTGTATCTGATTGTATATTGAGATGAGAAGTGTGATATGTAAAGTAAATTATATGTGCGCTCAATGATAAAGGGTTAAACATAACGAAAAAGAGACAAAAAGTTGTACAGAGATTGGGGAGGATGAAGAAGATGCTTTTTATTTTTTTTTATTTTTTAATTTTCGTTTCGGTTCTTGTCCATATGCAAGCTACGTGGCTAGACAACTAGGTACCTATAGGGCACTTAATGTGCCAAGTAACACTACTAATAGTGTTAAGTCACATACATCCATTTTGGACCAATTTATACTACTTTCGTTTCTATTTATAAGATATTGTTAATTAATTTATACATATTAAAAAAATTGATTAATTTAAGTTTTAATATTAAATTTATCTGTACTTATTATATTTTTTCAAATTTATCCTTAACATTATTAAAAGTCTATTTATCTTCTCTAATTTTTATAGAAGAGAGAAAGAAACAATTTAGAGTACCATTTAATTATGAATTAAAATAAATAAGTGTATTTTAGTAAAAAATAATAATTAATGCATAAGATAGTTAAAATAAAGTCTTATAAAAAAGTCAAAAAAATTTAAAAATTATATCTTACAAATAAGAACTAAAATAGTATTAAGATAGTGGATAAATGGTATAAGGAATACCCATCCTTACATAATGGAAACATCCACCTCATTCATCTAACAAGCAACATCTCATAATGATTTACTTATACATAAAATATTAAATGGTATAGAATATTAAAATTTTACTAAAGAGAAGTCGAACCCTGCCCTTAAAATACAGGGTAGTAGAACTATAAATAAAAGTTAAGTCAACGCTACTTCATAATCATCAGACTTACAATTTAATTACCATAAACTATCCGATTGAAGTCACCAAACTCACGACCGCCATGTGCTTAAATTCTTAAATTAGTCGCTAAAATTAAAATTATTAATTATTTTAATTATACAACTATGAAATAACATTTTAATTCTTATAATTAACAATTATTTATTATTTTAGTATTTAATATTAAGAATTGATCAACTTGATATTTGAAACAGAATAAAGGAAGAAGGAGGAAGGATAAAGGGAGCCTTATGATCCTTTCGGTGTGTGTTTGGAAACCACATCAAAATTCTGTTTCACACTTTCCAAAGTATTTTTCCACTTTCCTATGTACAAAATGTGACTGATAAAATTTTTTACTTTTTCGTTGAACGTAACGAAACATGTATACAAACACAGCCTCAATGTTTAGAACATTTTAAATTAAGAAAGGGAAGCAAAGAAAAAAAATGTAGAATTCATATATGTATATAACTAGGTTTTGTCTCGTGCAACGCACGGACTTTAAATTTGTTTGTTTTTGAAAATATATTAGTAATATGATTATCAGAAATAATATTCCTCTATTGATAAATAAATAAGTAATGGTCAATTTGTTTAAACTTAAAATAATATATTTTTAAAAAAGTATTTTTTAAAAAAGTGAATTTTTAAGAACCAGATATGATTTATTTCTTAAAAAAACATTTTTTGCCTTTTCTTTTTAAAAAATAATATAGATAAACACATCAAAAAGCAAAACAAAAATATTTATTTTATTAAAAAATGTTTTTTTTAAATAAGCTTAAACAAATGGATCCAATATATAATTGATTTCTTTTAAATATGAGAAACCCAATCATGTAATACTAAGCACATTTTAAAACTAAAAATGTTTTTGAACCCTTATGTAAATATGACAAATTTTAATATGATATAAAAATAAAATAAAATTCAAAGTAAAACATTTTTAAATCATAGTAATATATATATATATATATATATATATATATATATATATATATATATATATATAACAATATAATATAATATAAAATTATCTTAGTTTCAAATATGAATAATAATGAGTTTAATGGTCATACATCGTTGATATGACTTTTAAAATAATTATCATAAAAGTTAACAAACTTATCATACATAGTGGATTGTGATTGAATGAAAACGTAAAACTATTTTACACTGTCAGTGCTTGACCTATTTTCTCTAATAATATTTTAGATTTAAGTCAATAAGATTTTATGGAGTAAATTTTCTTTTTCAAATTTTTTAAATTAATTTAAAATATTTAAAATTATATTTACAAATTAAAATCTTAAAATCTATAAAAAAAAATAAATTAAAAATTTGAAAAAAAAATCAACCAGGGTTAAATAAAATCAAGTAAAAATATTAATGGTCAATGCTTATCTTACTTTCAACATATCTTCTTTTGTAAAACCTCTTCATTAAATCTTTTGTGTTATATCAATAATTGAAAATTAAGAAATTATAAAATAATGTAAAAAAAATTGTATTTCAAGTAGAAAAATTATGAGTTGTATTTGCTTAAAATAAATCTCGTGAGATTTCTAAATTTAAATTTGTTACAAATTTGAATCAAAATATATATTAGTATTATTAATTAATTTGAATGAAAATATATATTTATATTATTAATTAGATTCTAATCTTGATTACTGACCATAATTAAGTATTTCATAATTAAATAATTACCTTAATTATCATAAATATTTATTTTGCTTAATTAAAAAATTAAATAATTTAGTGAATTTTTAGAAGGAAAAGAATGAATGTGATATTGCCACCTAACATTTGTTTACGTGGCAAAATCTTCTTTTATTATAATAATAATAATATAATTGATTGATATATTGATAATTAATAATTGATAATGGTATATATATATATATATATATATATATATATATATATATATAGTAAATTATTATATAATAATGATAATAAATAAAAAGTTATAAAAATTATAAAAAAAAATAGTCCACAAATTTTAATAAATTGACTATCATATTATATAAAGTCAAAATCTATTAAATATTTGATAATTTAATAATTTAATTGATTAATTCAATCAGGATATATATTTACCTTAATTACTATAATTAAACATAATAATAAGTTTTTATCAATTAAAAGATGAAAAAAATCGATAAATTTCAGGTGAAAAAAGAATGAATATAGTGATATTATGTGGCATTTGTCTACATGACAAAACTTTCTTTTCATAATATATATATATATATATATATATATATATATATATATATATGAAAATTATTTTTTAAGAGAAAATATTTATTTCAATAATATCAATGCTTTGATAAAATTAATTTTCAATTATTGGGTAGAGTATAGCTATTCACACATGCACAAAAAAGTTACAAAGAATCAAATTAATTTTAAGAAAAGTAAAACGTTTTTCCTTTTGTTAATGAGAATTGGTTACAGTATGAAACATATAAAATAATTACAAATATATTTATATTTTTTTATTTTAAAAGTTGTGATATTTTATCGATAGAATAAAAATATTAAAAATAATTTTTTAAACTTATTTTTCAAAATATTATTTTAAATTTAAATTATTTTTATAACATTTATTCTTTTAAAATTAATTTACTTATATAATATAAATTAGAAGTAAATATGAAAATATTCTTTCTTCTTTCAATTAAGGCTCTCTCAACTCAATTAAGCATTTTCTATATTTTTTCATTCAGGCACTCTTGAGCAATTTAAACGCAAATGGGATCCCTTGTAAAGCAAAAGAATCAATAGCTAATAAATGAGTTAGTTATTATTGAAAAATATTAAAATAATCTTTCACCAAATACATAATGCTCCAAAACTTCTTGATTAAGTTTATTATTAAAAAATATTAAAATAATCCCTCACCCAACACACAATGCTTCAAAACTTCTTGGTTAAGTTTATTGATAAACTTCTACCTAAAAAAAAAATGTCTCTACAATAAATAGTAAAAGTAGCATATTCAATTGTATTATTTATAGATTCATTTAGTTTTGAACGGTAAAGAGAGAAAAATATGGTTTATAGTAATAAAATAATTAAATTACTTTTATTTTTTTATATTTCTCTCTTCTACGAAGGATAACTTACAATTATAACAATAAGAAACTATTTTTTTAATTTTTAAAGCTAAATTAGTTAATACCTATAATTTCATATATTGATTTAATATATTTCTCGTCTAATTTCTTCGTGAGTATCTAAATTTTAATTAGAGAAAAGCACAAACAACATCTAAAAAATTATATCTAAATTATATCTTTTTTTTTTTTGAAATTCTTACAAAATAGTTGTAATTACTAAATTATTTTACTACATCATAATCACTTTTTTTTTTAAATTTGTAATTGAGGTTCACACCGACGGCACCTAAAAATTCCAAACACACGTCCCAACAGTCTGTCCACTTCACACGTGTGACATTGCCAGCTGTATGCACCCCTTCGAAAAGGAAGGACCACTTTACACGTGGCAATTGTATCCAAGTCATCATTTTTTAAAGTAAGGATCAGTTTGGTTTATCTTCAACCACAAAAAAGTCGGTTTCATATAATTTTTAAAAAAAAATTAGAAAATTAGTTTTATTTGAAGATAAAACAAAATAATCTTTAAAATATAAATATATAAAAAAAGTTATACAAAATTTAATTATAACTTATCATGTATGATAAATTTGTTGACTTTTACAAAATTACCTTAAAAGTAATACCAATGGTGATTTATGATTAAATGATTGTATAAAATAATTTTATACCATCAATGTATCACCATTAAATTCATAAATATATTCTTAATTTTTTTTAAACTTAACATTCAAAATTAATTTTACTCATAAAAGTTAAAATTATATACTTCTGTTAAAAATAATTTTAGGAGGTTTAAAAAATTAAAATAATACACTAAACTAAAGTTAACGCGTAATGAAATTTTTTTTGCCATAATTCTACTGCAAAATAAACACATCCAAAATATATTGTGTAAAAAAAAACATGTACACATCAACTTCTAATTGCATATATATTTTAATTTAAAAAATTATAAGTATTAGCCATGCATGTTGACATTTTTATACCATAATCACATTAAAGTTTAGAATATTAAATATATGTTTAGTTTATTTTTTGATAAAATTATTTTTAAATAATTAAAATAACAGATTATTCTTAAAAATAAAAGTACATCAACAATAATTTAAAATATAATTTAAACAATTAATTTATTGAATAACAAATAAAATTACTTTTCAAATATACATAAAAATATAATTTTAAAATTTTAAATTTTTATACTTAAAGTAATTATACAAAGAAATGTTAAAAAATTGAATTTTTTACCCCTAAAAAAATTAATCTTATTCATCTTGTAATAATTCCATTTCATTTCTAAAATTTTCCAAAGACAAGCATGCACCGTAAGGAATGATTTTTCTCCACCACGTTAGCATTTATGAAAGAGGTTATAATATTAATACTCCGTAACAGTCTCTTGTATTTTTAAGAATTTAGATTGGTTTTTATTACATTAGATTAGATTAAGGTTTTTATTTTTATTTTCATTTCGTGTTTTGATTTTTTTATTATTTAACTACAAAATTGTTACTACTTTATTTTTAATTTATTATTTTAAAGATTTGTATAAAAAACAGAAAAATCAATTTTTTTTTACTATTTTCTGTATAAATATTCCAAAAATAAAAAAAAATAGTTATTTATAATTAAAAATAAAAAATAGTTTCTCAAAATAAACAAACTTTGGAATTTTCAATTCAAGGATATGATATGGGTGGCCTTATTATTATTTTTGCTTAATAAAAACAAATTTGGAGAATTTCGTACATATTCAAAATTTACCCAATCACAACGGTCGAAATGCCTGCCCAAGATCAATCCTGACCGTTGGATCACGAAACCTGTTCGACCTTTAAGCCGTGTTGCTCGAATCATAAGCTCGCTTTCCCCGTTGACAGTGTAAAATAACGCCTTTTACAGAGAGAATCTTCATCTTTGAGACAGCGAGTCTGACACACTATCTTCCATTTCGAGAGAGAGAGAGATAATGGTTGAAACTTGCAAGTTTGATTTTTGAATTGTGGGTGTGAACTGTGTTAAGTGAAGTGAAGTGAAGTGAAGTGAATACTTGTGTGTATCACTTCGTAGTTAAACTTGATCATTTCTCAGGCTTAGCTGGTGTGTATTTTTTATTATTTGTTTTTTTTTCAGACTTTATTATCACCATTGACTCTAGGTGAAATATTCTTCTGAATTCTTCACTTTTTTTTTTAGTATTATTATTATTAAATGAGATATTGAGCGTTTTGTGTCTGTTTCTCAATTATGAAGCAGAAACGGTTTCTGGGTGTTTCTGATTCCGAGGAAACTGTTTCTGGTTGGTAGTGCTAATGGCTTTTGAGCATGAAAGACGCGGTTTTGCGGAAGATCAGGCTTTGTCTGATTGCTGATTCTGGAAGCATTACATTTACATGACTTAATATTGTTGACAAGTTGTCAAAGCAAAGCTTTGGGGTGGTTGGTTGGTGATCCTTTCTCTGAGTCATTTCTATGTCACTACATTAGTGTGTGTCTGAGTCACAGAGATAAAGTGTTTCTGTGAAGTTTGAAGATTAAGCCACAGCAATTTGCTTTCTCAGTTATCCATATTCTTAAAAGGTTGGTTCTATATATATATTTTATATATTTTTATTTTTGGGTTTGTTGATTTGATTTGATCTCCTACTTCTGGAATGAAAAGTAGTGTTCTTTTGCTTCCTTCTTTTTTGTTTCTAATTTTTGTTTTTGTGAATGTTAGATTTTGTCTCTAACTATTTTGTGCTTTACAGAAGCATTGGAGATTGGAGAACAAGGCTCTTTTGTGGATCATCCAATGGCTCTCAACAGGATAAACTCTTGGAATATCAAGCAAGTCAACTTGATTTGAGGTATATATTACATATATATTTTTAAATTATATAATTTTTTTTTTCTGGTGATGGTTCATTGTACGAACTAGCGTGTATACAACTGTAGACAGAGACTTGTGTCTTCCCTTCAAAGGAAAGCCTCTCCCTTTCTCATAGCAGTAGCCCCATTTATGAGGAGAAAGATGGGAAAACACACAGCTAAGAAAGACTTCTACTTTCTCCACTCTCTCTAGAACAATCCTTGACCGTTGATATGGGTCAGAATCTAGCTGATTAAGCTCTCTCTCTTCTCTTAAGATTCATCTTTGACACTCTCACTGCAAAAAATCTTTTCTAACATGGTTGAAAAGTATAGTTGTGGTTTTGTTTCCTATTGACCAAAATACCCCTAGAAAGGGTACCATATTGCATTTGTGCCATGTGTTAGGTGTGTCTTTATCAGGGGTACTTTTGGATTTGTGTCTGAAATATCTGCCGACGGCTTCTTTATTGTTTTGCCGTTAAAAGTATTTTCCTTCGCTTTCATCAACAACAATATTTCATCTACCATGGTTTAGTTGCATTAATAATAATGTTTAATTTTTATTATAACAAATTTAATGTGTGCTTATAATTTTTCGAAGGGCATTGAATGGTCATTCTTGCTAAAGTGAGAGAAAAGACTAGTGGGGCAGGTTTGGGTACTTCAGTTTTGTTGGTCGAGTCATGCTTTCAGTAAACAAGCTTTGTGTGATCATATAGGAGATTCTCGAAGTTGTTGGGGTTATTGGGGTGGTGGTGGTTGTTTTTTTGTGCCTCAGAGTTTTCTATTGGAGTCTTAATTTATAATTTACGGATCATATGATTGCAACTGCTCCACCACAGCCTTATAATTTTCTATGCTTGATATCATTTTTCTATTTACCAATTGGCATCTGGGGAGCATTTCTTTGAAGAATTTGGTTTTTCTTGTGTTGTTCCATTTGTGGCAGCAGCTAATAATTGATTTCGCGCCTACCAAACCGAAATCATGGTGGAAGATGGCGATGAGGTTGCGGTTGTTGATGCACGTTCCACAGAAGACTGGTTGTTGCATGCACAGGAGCTTGTTCCTGTTGTTTTTGACAAGGCAAGAGAGGTTAAGGGATTTGCCGGTAGATGGAAGATGATCATTGCGAAATTGGAACAGATCCCTTCGCGGTTATCGGATTTGTCGAGCCATCCATGCTTCTCAAAGAATGCTCTTTGCAAGGAGCAGTTGCAGGCTGTGTCAAAGACACTTGGAGAAGCAATTGAATTGGCTGAGCTGTGTGTGAAGGAGAAGTATGAGGGTAAGCTTAGGATGCAGAGTGATTTGGATGCATTGGCTGGGAAGCTTGATCTGAATTTGAGGGATTGTGGGCTTCTGATCAAGACTGGTGTGCTTGGTGAGGCTACTTTGCCTTTGGCTGTGTCTAGTTCTGTGGCAGAATCAGATGCTGCAACACACAACAACATAAGGGAGCTTCTGGCGCGCCTTCAGATCGGGCATTTGGAAGCGAAGCATAGAGCTTTAGACAGTGTTGTTGAGGCCATGAAGGAAGATGAGAAGAGTGTTTTAGCTGTTCTTGGTAGGAGCAACATTGCTGCTTTGGTTCAATTGCTTACAGCTACCTCTCCCAGGATAAGAGAGAAAACAGTTACTGTCATATGCTCGCTTGCAGAATCCGGTAGCTGCGAAAACTGGCTAGTTTCTGAAGGAGTTCTGCCTCCTCTTATAAGGCTTGTTGAATCCGGCAGCGCGGTGGGGAAGGAGAAGGCCACGATATCCCTTCAGAGGTTGTCGATGTTAGCTGAAACAGCACGAGCAATTGTGGGACATGGCGGGGTTCGTCCATTGGTAGAACTTTGTCAAACCGGCGATTCTGTGTCACAGGCCGCGGCTGCGTGTACTCTGAAGAACATATCAGCTGTGCCTGAGGTGAGACAAGCTTTGGCTGAAGAAGGGATTGTGAGGGTTATGATCAATCTGCTTAA
The DNA here is from genome assembly GCA_026413185.1 of Pueraria montana var. lobata. Lineage (NCBI taxonomy): Eukaryota > Viridiplantae > Streptophyta > Magnoliopsida > Fabales > Fabaceae > Pueraria > Pueraria montana. The sequence goes on along the minus strand of CM048650.1, from coordinate 89,981,924 downwards.
CTGTGGAATTCTGTTAGGTTCCAAAGAGCATGCTGCAGAGTGCTTGCAGAACCTCACTGCAAGCAATGAGAATCTAAGGAGGAGTGTCATATCAGAAGGTGGTGTTAGGAGTCTTCTGGCTTATCTCGATGGTCCACTTCCTCAGGAATCCGCGGTTGGAGCATTAAGGAATCTGGTTGGATCAGTTCCTGAGGAATCATTGGTCTCCCTCGGTTTGATCCCCCGGTTGGTTCACGTGTTGAAGTCCGGATCCTTAGGTGCTCAGCAAGCAGCCGCAGCCGCAATATGCCGGGTTTGCAGCTCCACAGACATGAAGAAAATGGTTGGTGAAGCTGGCTGCATCCCTCTCCTTGTGAAGATGCTTGAGGCCAAGTCAAACAGTGCTAGAGAGGTTGCTGCTCAAGCAATTGCAAGCTTGATGGTTGTGTCTCAGAATAGAAGAGAGGTTAAGAAGGATGATAAAAGTGTGCCAAACTTGGTTCAGTTGCTTGATCCAAGTCCTCAGAACACTGCAAAAAAATATGCAGTTACTTGCCTTGGATCACTTTCTTCAAGTAAGAAATGCAAGAAGCTAATGATCTCATATGGGGCAATTGGGTATCTAAAGAAGCTTACTGAGATGGACATTCCAGGAGCTAAGAAGCTGCATGAAAGGTTGGAAAGAGGAAAATTAAGAAGTTTGTTTAGCAAGAAATAGAGGAAAAAATTGTTAACTTTCTTTTTGTTGTATCAAGAAGCAAAATGCTAAGCTGCAAACTGGAATGAACTAGTTTGCTAATCTATGTATTATAATCAGTGTCAGATTATATTATAAATATTTAAATTTGTGTAATCTCTCTCTTTAATTCGTTTTTCTTTTCTGAAATTCTTATGGGAATTCAATAATAAGTTAAATATACTTGTTTTGCTGTTATTTGAACTATTTAATCATATGAAAATTTCAAACTCAAGATAATTCTCTTTTGTCTTCATGCAGGGTTTTCTCCTTTTTTTGTTATTCATTGCCCACTTTGTGAATCTATATAATGATTGTGATCAACGTTGGATTATATTATAATAATTAAACTTTTTGTATCCTCTGTCTGTGTATATGTGTTTTCTTCTAAAAATTAGACTCTTGAAGACTGTTTGATGATTCCCTTTGGATGCCAACATGTGAAAAAGTTAAAACCTCGGATATCCATCCACCTTTATTAAACATGCAGTGAATTTTGTTAATGAGAAGCAACAGTTGTACAAGAACTTGAAAGTACAAATTGCATGAAAGCTATTGATGGGATTAGAATAAGCAAGGGATATAGAAAAACAAGAAACATAAGTGGCTTTGATGAAATTATGTAATATTTGTAATGGTTTTTTCTTTTTCTTTTTTTGGATTAATTTAATGGTGTTTTTTTTAGTTCTTGAAAAAAGTTTTGAATTTGATTCTAGTTTCTGACTTTTAACACTTTGATTTTAATTACTGTATTTTAAAAAGTATTTAAACTTTGATATTTGCATAAAAGGAAAAAAAGTTAGTTTCAGAGATTCAAGTTTAGATATTTTAAAAAATACATAAACAAAAATTATTGATTTTAAAAGATAAAAATTAAAATCAAGAGTAAATTTTACTTACAATAATAATTTTAGGAACTAAAACTACAATTAACTACCCCCGTTTTTGGTATATAACATTCCTTCACTCTAGCTGGTATATATTGGCATGGCAATAGTAATTAATCGGATAAACTATTACAGAAGTGATGAGTCCACTAAGGACTGTTACCTACCAGCTTCCTTTTATATTTTTTTATGTCATTACCTTCCAGCACTTAAAATATTTTATAATTTTGATCTGTTGTGTTTGTTCAGTTCGGATTCCTTTACAGGAAAGAAATGTGTTTGATTTTTTTTTTTGTTTAATTTATTATTTCACTACTATAAATAAAAATATTATTTATTTTAAATTTATTTTTATTTTCTAAGATAAATACAGAAAATATAAAAATAACAAAACTGTTTTTACTATTCCTTACATGGAATTCTTAAAATAAAAATTAACTAAGAAAAAATAATTTTATATTTTATAATTATTAATCAAAATAAAAAATTTACAAATCAAACTAACCTTAAGTTTTTGTTTTCCCCTGTAAGATAATGATTTCTTCTTTAACACTGATTAAAATTTGGATCATTTTGGACTTTTATATTTGAATGAAAACAAATTTAAGTTTTAGTGAACATTAATCTAATATTAGTCGTATTAACTTTTGGTCCTGAATTGATATGGTATTAAAAGAAATGCTAACAAAAGAAATTATAGCCATATTAGAAGAATTAAATCATATTAAAAAATGATTTTTTTTAAGTGTAATGTTTATAGAATGTTATTAATAATATTTACAATTATTGTTATTGTCAAAAGAAAATTTTTAATTTTTTTTATATTTAATTTGAGATCAACTATGTTGCAAGATCATTATTGGCATATAACCTTATCCGTTAAACATGTAATCAAAAGGTTCGATCCTTTGAGCTTTAACCCACTTAAATTCAAGGGTGCTTACACGCTTATTTTTGCACTTTATATACTAGCTAGCTTTACCAATTATGATACACATTTGAAGTTGGAAGATTGTTTAATCTAACTCTGGGTATATATACTTGGCTCAGTTAGTGTTTTTGAAAATTAACCTTTTTCTTGTAATGCTTACGTGCATCAAGATTTTGATGTCTTAAATAAGTCAAGGCCAAATGAATATTTCTTCACCAGTCCTCTTAGAAGACACTCTGTTTTGGGTATTTGGTCACCTTGAGCCACATTATACAAAATTTGGTGAGACACATCTTATTATTGAATAGTGACTATATCAATCTTGATATATGTTGCTTGTGTTGAGTTTGGCAGTTGGCACCCTGTTTGGAAGGAAATCTGAACCAAACCTTTTTGTGACTATGCTGCAAAGTTCTTCAACTATATTAAACATTTGAATTTAAATCAATAGATAATGGATGGAATCTTTTAGTTGGTTTGTTTGTATTAAATTCTGCACTTTCCATTCTTTTCCAAATGCTGTGTTACTCTTATCTTCATTTGCTAGTGCTGTTATACATGTGTAGAAAGAACCAAGGAATTTTTTTTTTCTGCTTATGTTATGTCAGTTTTGTGAACTTTGTTTAAAACCTTCTAAGTTTTGTTAAGCATAACCATGCAGTTTCTCTAGCCTGTTTCTTGGATAGTCAATCACCATTCCTTCAATGAATTGAATATTTATCTAACTTTTATTGTCCAAAAGTGTTGTCTACAATTTTGTTAGCATTAGTATCTTGAGGAGAGAAGATCAAGAAAGTTATATAAAATGTCTGAAACCCGCAATGCAACTGAACTGAATTTTGATAATTTGATACAATAACAGATCTTGTTAGAAGATAATAGCAAGTTAGTAGAATGTTTGGGCTATCTAAAATAACATTTTGATGATGATGATTTCCATTTTTTCCCCTTTGATATTTTTGTTTTAAAATAGAAACAAGGTAAAAGTGTCTCATAATATCATACCTAACATAATCTAAAATCTCTACTTAAACTTTTACTTACCTAGCCTTTTGTACTATCCTTTTTCAACAATAGAATCATTATCTTCAAAGGCTTGCTAATGCAATGTTTCTGGGGGCAGTTGAAGCATCCCCATCTGGTTAACTTAGTTGGCTATTTTTGTGAAGAAGAGTGAGCGCTTCTGGTCTACAGATAATAGCTTTTCAGATGCACACAAATATGTTTTTTATTTATTTTTATTTTTTATTTTTATTTTTTTAAAATTGGCTTTCAATATCAAAAGCACAAAAGCTGGTAATTTTGATCAGTTGAATAAAATTATTCATAATTTTCCACTTCAATAAATTCTTATGAAAGGGGTATCCTTCTTAAACAAACCGCACTCCAATAGACACAAACCTTGGAGGTAAAATCAGACCAAAACACACCTTTATATGGATGTATGTACAGATAAGAAGAGTGTTACTCTTATATCAGAGATAGAGATGAACAAATATAGATCATTAAATCTTATGTGAATGACAAAAGATTAAAGTGGTCCTATGCCTTCCTTTGTGGGTTGAAACTTACTCGACAAACTAGGAATTTCGTTATCTTAATACCGTTATAGTTATGACTACTGTTTAATTACTGCCTACTGTGGCCTCAGTCGCCTGTCATCAAATCACCAACTTTCTTGATCTTCTGGCACTAGGTAGGCGTCTTCCCCAGTACATGATCTTACAACTTTGCAGAAACTTGTGTTTTTGGTAAAAATATATGTAGGAAGATAAATAGATAGTAAATGCAAACATGTCTTAGCCATTTTGATTTACTTGAAGAGAAAGTGCTGTGTAGTCAAATTATAGAAATTGAGAGAGATTGAGCAAAGATTAGATATAATCACATTCAGCTTTGTAGCTACTGCTTGGTGTCATGCTTTTTTGAACTGGTGGTGTGCAAGTTGAAGCATCCATCTTGTTTAACTCAATTCTTAGCTTTCAAAACTACAATCAAACTTTGTAGTTGCTTTTTGTCCTCTACAAATATTAATCGTGCTTTTCTCTAACCATTGAACATTATATGTTTATTCTTTTCTTATTCAGAAGACAGAATTTACCAGAAGCAATGTTCTTTGGAGGAAAAGATTATTCGTTTCCTTTTTTTTTTTTTTTTTATTCACATCCCAAGCAAAGAATGATTCGCTTCTTTCTTTCTCTGAATGATCTTCATGCAACTTATTGTTAGGTTTGGACTTTGTATAGCTCACAATTTTTATAATAGTTTTGAATCATTTTGTATTCTGATGAAATGTCTTAAAATTTAGTATATAAATAAAAACTTTCATTAATCTGTTCACCAACATATTTTTGTTTAAAGTTTTTGAAATTTGACATATGCCAAATCTACTTAATAATTGGTTATATTTCGGTTTATAACAACAATAACAAAGTCTTATCCCACTAGTTATATTTTGGTTGATTGGAATTATTTTTTGTATGTATGAACTTATATTCAGCCCTTATTCTGCCATACAAATTATGCCAATTTCAATTTAGTCAAATTCATAAAAATTAATAACCGAAAAGCTATATGCATAATCCATTCATATATCTACTTTTCTCCTTTGCAAAACATTATTGATTCAGCAACTCTACTTTAAAAAGACTAAAGGTTGCCTTGTCTCTAACTATAGATCCATAATTTGGCCTTGCGTGTTACCTTCAACCTGGCCAATTCCAAAAGCAATTAAGCATCGCTTGAGCCTAAAGGGTTCAATATCTGCTACACTTTCTATTCACACCTTCTCCATAACAATAATTTATTTCTGTTCAGTATTCTCCAATGAATAAAAAGATTTCTTGTGTTGCTTATCTTTATTCGCATCCTTTCTCTTCTCAAGCAAAGAATTTAGCCTCTCTTTCTCTCATGAAATTCTCACAAGAAACTATCCCCTCTCTCTCTATATATGGGTTAGGATCATTGTTTGCTCATGCAAAGAAACCAAGCAGAAAAACAAAGACTGTTTCTCTTTTTAGTGAATTCAATCTCGTGCATCTGATCAACCTTTTTTTCCATTTACATCCCATTTTGTCCTTTACCTTTGCGTTTCTAAATTTAAAAAAAAAGAAGAAAAAATTAGAAAACAAAAAAATTAAAAAAATTATATTTTCTGTATATTATATTCGAGTTTGTTCTTTACCCTGTGTTTTTCTTCCTAGAACATTTAAAAAAAAAACTCAACAAAAAGAAAAAAAAAAACTTTTTTTCCTGTTTATTCTGTACCAGTTGTTCTTTATTGCATTTCTAAATTTCCTGTTTTCCAGACAATTAAAAAAACCTAAAAAAAATTTGTTTTTTCTTTCTATTTATTTTGTTCCAATTTGTTCTTGTTATCCTTTGTATTTCTAAATTTGTTATTTGCTTGCATAAATTTAAAATTAAAAAAAAACTTCAAATAAAGTAAAAGAAAAAAAGAAAACCCCTCTATTCTGACTTCTGAGTGCACGATCCTTACCTTGGAATCGCCCATTTTCAAATCAAACTGAATAGCTACAAGCTTACGACAAGAAGGAAAGGCTTCATTATTGGTATGTAATCTAAACAAGCAGTTCTACAATATTGTATTTTTGTTGTTGTTTCTTAATGTATTTTTTTTATTAATTTAAAATTCTTTCTACTGGTTATTCTATATAACATTCCAATTATATATTTGTTTCAATAATACTTGGCCTAAGAACTTTAACATTAATTTAAAACATCAAATTCCTTTATCTTTGACATATTTGAAGTAAAAGCTTAAATCCCAGATCATTTAGTTGTAGTCTGCTCAATGAGTGAAAGTGTGTATAGCTTTGAGAAAGGATTTGGAAGTTTTGGTTCTACTTGGTGTGTATTTCACGGTCCTTTTAGCAGGGTTTTCTTGAGCAATATGTTTGGGGAATGGGTAGCTTTGCTTCATTGATGTCTTTTTTTTTTACCTCATTTGGTTGAGTTTTATTTGTTTTATGATGCATGATCTTTTCTTATCCTTCAATCTATTTTCTTCTCGTTTTATCCTAATGAATATCTTCTTTTCTAGGAAAGCATATATATAGAATTCACCGTTTTGAAATTCTTCTTGGTCATTAAATTCAAGAATTTTCTTTTTCTATTTTGCAAAGAAATTATCTGTTTTTCTTAATATTCTTGAACATTTTTAGAATTTACCTATTTTCTCTTTCGCAATCAGCATGTCTATAGGTTTGGCCTTGGTACTTGGTAGTAAAATAAAGAAAACATCCTTTGCTGCCTCTGCAGCAGAAATTTTAGCCATTGATCACCTTCTCACACTTTATTAACCACTATTGAAATAAGTAATCAATGGTCCAGATTTTGCAGCACTGTGGCTGTAGAAAAAATTGGCTGTAGCTTGGTTGTCCAAAGCCCTTCCTCAAGGAGGCACTAAGTTTAAATAAATCCTAGCTACTTTGTGTAGGTGAAGTGACTTACTCATTTGGTTGTCAAAAGTCCTCCTCAAAGAGACACTAAATAAACAAATCCTACTCTGCACATGCAGGTAAAATGACCTACACACTCTGTCTTCCAAAGCACCTCCTCAAGGAAACACTAAGTAAATAAAACCTGTTCCACATAGGTAAATCCTCCTACAAAACGATTCTCACAATTGAGATGATCAGTCGGCGAAGGTACTTCCTTAAAAAAGAATCCAGGGAAATGGGAGAAAAAGCACAACTCGATACAAATAAACCCAAAAGAACAAAGGCATACAAACCATTATCTTGCTCGGGAAAAAAAATATAATTTACACTACAAAGAAAAGGGTATTCCCCTATGATTTTTTTGGTCCGTAGGAATCCAACACAGGTACCAGGTGATTTATAATAACTCACGCACCTTGACTTCAAAAACTGGAGATTGACCAATAATCTCGGTCAACCCCAACACCTATGTTTTCTTCAATTTCACAAGAGAGTACCATTGTCGCTCAGACATTGGGATACTAGCTAGGAGCAACTGAGCAATTTAAATGCTAAGAACGGTGGTGGGGATTGAGGAGGATCTTGATGATCTTTAGAGGCTTTGGATGGAGACTCTAAACCATTTGATGATGTCAACGAGGATTTTGTTGTTGTTAAGTTCCCGTAATTAGAGCCATGCACGTGGCTTTGGAAGCTCTGTCAGTATTTGGACAACATCACCCATAGTTGGTCTCTCTACAGCCTGTTCTTCAACACACACCATGGTTACATACAAAACATGCATCACCTTACGAAGTGGAAGTGTGGAACTAAGGGAAGTCTAGGATCAATAAATTTTAGAACTCCTTTCTTGTTAGATTCTGTCATTTTCCTGACCCATTGCACAATGTCCACGTTGTCACCAAATTCACCAACTGGTTTCCTGCTTGATATAAGTTCTAAAAAAACCACACCAAAATTGTACATATTGCTTTTCTCATCAACCTTCAATGTGTAGGCATACTCTGCAATCAAACATCAAATGAGAAACTATAAACAAGTATCATAAACTAAAATAAAGAGGCCACCTTAATTCGATACAATACTAAGCAAAGGCAATATGTGTAATGTAATATAATAGTTCATTTTATCTGATATTTTGCCAATCACCATCAATTTCTCGTTGTGAATGACTCTAACCTATTATTACAGTATTTATCCACCCATAGGTGGAGGTTATGGTAAAAAATCAAATGCCGCAGAGCTACCTACCATTTACTTTCGGTACCTGGCTTAGAAATAGGCTAAATTAGGGGACGAATCAAGAGGTCATTTGAATATGAAAGAAAACCAAAGTCAAGAAAAACCACATAGCAATGTTAAATAGCCTTATTAGGGGCATCACCTGAACATAGTCTACACACAAACCATGATGATGAGTCAAACAGTCAAATTCTGAACAATGATTGAACATGCAAATGCAATTACAATCGGACGGTATAATGAAATTTGCCTCATAAACTCAATATTGTATATTAAATTAACATACAATAGTCGAATGGAAATTTTTTTGCAAAGTTACAATTGTTTAAGTACTCAGACCAAAATATATTTCTTTTGTATGTTCTAGGTCTTTGTTTATCACCTTAAATATTTTACATAAAAGGCAACCTTCCTTCTTTTAATATTTTGTGATTGACTTGATAAAATTATTCAGAAAGTAAATTCTTTAGATTTGAATTTGTCAGAATACATACTTTTCCCTTTTAACTGATTTCCAATCATTTGGTCATATGTATTGTTATTTTACTGGTTTTTATTTTGTGAGCATATTTGAGTCTGTCTCCTCATTGTCCATTCCTTACATTTAAAAATAATTGAAACAAATGAGATTTTGAATCTTTGTTTTCTGAGGTGTTGGCTGGAAGTCTGAGGATGTGCATCCTATGTGGCTCTTATTCATGTTATCAAAATGTATACAAGTTAGTTATTTATGTCAAAGTAATAAGTTGGAGGCAAATACCTATCATAGCACTGATGTAATAGACTTGATTCACATGTAGAACTCAAATGGTAAGCCACTTGAACAGTTTGTGTCTTTCTTAGATGGCTTTGAGGGTAGTCAAGTTTGATTTTGTGCTGATAGATTCATATAGAAACATTATCAATGATTTCTTGTTTGTAAAGATTTTTCCTTATCAGTACCTAATTGTTTATCTTTACATTTTTTTGTTATGGGTATAATACTACATTAAGAGTTGGGGGTGAATTTTTAGTTTTTGATTGGTTGTATTTACAAGTATTATGTTCATGCAAAAATATTCAAATAACTATTATGTATTTTGTAATTCTCTGCATCACTTGATTGAGTTTGGTTGTTATGTTTGGTGTCCATTTTTGACTTGTGATTTGATAATTGGTTTGGACGTTTTTTGTCACTCATTTTTACTTGTTGGTTGACTTAACCAATAGAACAACCACTATCATTAACACACATATAAACATACACACAAAGGAAAGCAATGTGTAAGAGATAATATTAAGAATGTTTGATTCTAAGCAGTTTTGGTGTGGCCAGGTTGTTGATAGAGAGCTTGTTGCTGTCAAATACATAGAGAGGGAGACAAAGGTAAATCTTTTGTTGCCCCTACCTTTTTTATATCCCTTATTCTGTATTATATCAGCCTTGCCTTGTCTCTAAACATATAATGATGTATTCTGTACAAATATAATTGTGTTTTTGCACTGTGATAAGCTTTTTATTTGAAAAAATGAGTAGAATCAATTCATTACAATGTCCAGACTTAAATTTAGTTGTATAAAGGTTGTGGTATGTTTGTAGTTGTTACAATGTCTAGACTATAAAGGCCTAGAATTTCTCTCTAAACAGACACTAGAATCTCTCCCAATTTCCATTTGCCCATAGATATGTGCAGAAAGACTACAAACAAGACAAATCAATCTTCAATGAAGGATTCAAAGATATGTCTTGTAAGATATCTAGACGTGTGAAATCAGTCAGTGAGATCCTCTGCGTATGTATCAAGTCCCTCTCTAATCTAGTAACTCCAATATACCCACAACAAATACTATCTTTACAAAACTATCCAAAGCAAGAGAAACTCTCTGGTGTTATCATTAGTTGCTCCTTTTCCTTGACTCACTCACTGTTCTTCATTAGTGGAAGCAAACAATTCTACATGTCGGCCAAGTTCTTACCAATCAGCTTTGACTTTGGTTTCCTCAAAGCGTCAATATTGTCAAACCCACTAGCACCCTCTATATCAAATGGTAGGGGTGTGCAAAAAAAACGGTTTGAACCGAACCGGTTTCGAACCGAACCTGAACCGAATCGGTTTGGAGTCGAATCGGTTTCCTTAAAACGAACCGAATTGGTTTTCAAAACAAGTTCGGTTCGAACCGAATTATTTTTATAAATCAATTCGGTTCACTTAATAACCAAATTGTTTTTCTTTCTTATTTAAAACCAATTCGAAACCAGTTCGAAACCGGTTCAGAACCGGTTCGGAACCGAACTGGTTCTTTAAAACAATTCGGTTCCGAACCGATTCGACAAACCAATTCGCAAATTCAGATTTAAAAACCGAACCTATTAAAACGGTTCGGTTTGGTTCGGTTTTTTTACCGAACCGGTTTTTGAACACCCCTATCAAATGGTATACGTAGAGCATCTAACTTAGAGACCATGTTCCTAACAAAAATTGTCTTTGCCATCCTGAACATGTCTAGAGTCTCAATGTGTTTCTGACTCTCCTCACCTTCACAACATTTTTACCAAAACGTAAAATGTAAATTGTTGGAGACACGGTAAGCGTACCATGATCCATAAATCATTTCACCTATATATACCCAACAACCAAGTATTAGACCCACACATCACAACTTAGCTCTTCAGCATACACATATCTAAATGCTCCATCTTAGAAATCATATAGTTCATACTTCATAAATAATAATCATTGTAAATTCTCAAATCAACGTATTTACTTAATTAGCATATCAAATGAAAGGATCACCTACAACTCAAAATAAATACATTACCCTTATCCCTACCGCTATATATAGTTGCATTATACTGAAGTCATCAAAATACTACCTATCACATGCGGTGGAGGTCGACCAAAAAGATGAAGAAATTCTTAAGTAGATTAGTAACCCTAGGAAGTTTGCTACTCAACAACCTGCAAATTTAAAGGAAAGGAACGAGGCGAGTCATGAAGACTCAGTGAGAGCATAGTCAACAAAGTGAGCATAAAGGGGAAATTAAGTTCTTGCACAAATAAGAACATAATATATATTGATATCAATCTATGAACTTAAGTTTTCGTGTTGCTGAGAAACTCATCCATAGATACACAAGCCTTCAAAGTTTAAAGGGGCAATGACTTTTCCTAAAATTTGGCATATATCTATAATGGTTACTCATGAAGAATAATTATGTATATACCATAACATAATCGATTATGTTATACATATAATTGATTATATGTGTCTTACGAGAGTGCTTTACAAGGGGTATTAAGGTAAAACGGAACAAGCGTGCACACTTCAACGCACCTCTTCTCATTTTTGGGTGGAAGAATTTTGGGGTGGGTTAAACACTAATTTCTGTTAAATATAATAACTGAGAGAGCATAAAAAGTAGAGAAGAAGAGAAGAGATGAGAGTTTAGAGAGAATGAGAATTGTGTATATTCTTTCCAGGAAGAGTAGCCTATTTATAGATACAAGAGATAACTAGGAAGTTACAATAGATAAATAGAAATAAGGAAAGATCATAAAAGATAATACAAAAAGATATGGATAGCGACAAATAAATTATTCATAACACTCCCCCTTGGATGTCCATTATTTAAGAAGGCTTAATTGCAGATTTTATCATCCAACTTTTATTATTTTGTGAATTTTACCATCCAAGTTTTTTTTTCGCGTATTTTACCACCCAACTTTTATCATTTTGCAAATTTTATCACCAAACTTTCATCATTTTTGCGAATTTTATCACCCAACTTTCATCATTTTGCAAAATTTACCACCTAAATTTTCAATTTTTGCACATTTTACCATCACATTGGTAACAAAACGACGTCGTATTGTTTTTTCTTTAACTTTTTTTGTAACACATCAGCGATGGTAAAATGCGCAAAAATTAAAAACTTGGGTGGTAAAATTTGCAAAAATAAAACTTGGATGGTAAAATCTACAAAATGATGAAAGTTGGGCGGTAAAATTTGCAATTAAGCCATTTAAGAATGTGCCTCATTAAAATCTTACTAGGAAAAACCCTGTGGATGTACCATCGCATGTAAACAAAATATCCTGTTTGTGATTTACCATTATGAGGATCTGACAAATATCCTAAAAAATAATGAAGTACATGCTTAACTTCATTCCAATGTCTTCGTATAAGTGAAGAACTATATCTTGCTAATAAATTTACAACAAATGCTATATCAGGTTGTGTATAATTAGCAAGATACATCAATGCTCCTATAACACTAAAATATGGTACTTCAGGACCAAGTAATTCTTCATCATTTTCTTAAGGTCTAAAAGGATATAATTATCCACGTTTAAAGACCTTACAACCATTGGAGTGCATAATGGATGTGATTTGTCCATATAGAACCTTTTAAGCACTTGCACAAAAACAACTTTATTTAAATACTCAATTTGTAATCCTAAGCAGAACTTTGTCCTTGTTAGATCCTTCATCTCAAACTCTTTCTTTAAGCAATCAACAGCTTTTGGAAGCTCTTCAGGAGTTCCAATGATGTTTATATCATCTACCTAAATAACAATTATGGCAAATTCTTTTTTGGATCTTTTCATAAAAGTACAAGGACAAATGAGATCATTTTTATACCCTTCTTTTAACAAATACTCATTGAGACGATTATACCACATGCGTCTTGATTGTTTTAATCCATAGAGAGACCTATTCAATTTGATTGGGTAATCTTCTCTAGAACTTAAACTACTGGGCAAATTAAATCCTTCGAGGAGTTTCATATAAATGTCATTTTCTAAAGAGCCATACAAATTGGCTGTAACAACATCCATTAGATGTAAATTGAGTCCTTTGTGAGCAACCATACTAATTAAATATCGAAAAATACTTGCATCCACTGTAGGTGAATGTCTCTTTTAAAATCAATATTAAGTCTTTGTGAAAACTCTTAAGCAACTAGTTGTTCTTTGTATCTTACAATTTCACCATTCTTATTTTGCTTTTGCACAAAAACCCATTTGTATCCAACTGATTTTACATCTTCAGGTGTATGGACTACAGGTCCAAAAATAATTCGCTTAGCAAGTGAGTCTAATTCTGCTTCAATAGCATCTTTCCATTTTGGCCAATCATTTCTTTGTCGACAATATTTAATGGACTTTGGTTCTTGATCCTCAATATCATTTATTACATTTAGCGCTATATTATATGCAAATACTTCGTCAACGTTGACTTCATTTTGGTTCCATCATATTCCATTCATGACATAATTTGAGATCTCTTTATTTTCACTAATTTTAGGTACCTGAGTTCTTCTGGAACTAAAATATTAATTATGTCATAAAAATCTTTTAAAGTTTTCAGAACCTTAATTTGACCATTTAACTTTTTGGCTCCTTTTCTTATTTTTATCTTTGGAACCAACGGGTCTACCACGCTTTATGCGTACCACGCTTCATGTGTGTCTGAGACTCGTTTTGCAATTATATATTATCCAATAGGGATATCAAATTTTATTGGAGCATTAGCAGTTGATACATATAATTAAGCCATTCTTTTGGCTAAATTTTGTAAATGAAATATCTTTTGAACTTCTGGTTCACATTGTTTTGTTCGAGGATCAAGATGATAATTCATTCAACTAATCTCCTTTTTCCAACTGCTTACTAATCTCCCCCTCATGTTGGGAAAACTAATTCAAAATAACAATTGACACATCAAGTCATCTATTATTGATGATTCAACGTATTTTATTACATATGGAGATTTATACCCAACATATATTTCCATCCTTCTTTTAGGACTCATCTTAGTGTGTTGTGGTGTAACAACTGGAATATACAACACATCCACAAATTCTCAAATGAAAAAAATTAGATTGCTCACCAAAAATTAATTTCAAAGGGGAGAACTAATTATAACTTATTGGCGTGATGCAAATCAATACTACAACATGCAAGATTGCATGTCCCCAATAAGACATTGGAAGTTTTGATCTCATGAATAATGGTCTTGCAATCAACTTTAGATATTTACTAGTGATTCTGCAAGTCCATCTTGTGTATGAACATGCATGTACATGATGTTTAATATCAATTCCAATAGACATACAATACTCATTATAAACATGAGATGTAAACTCACCAGCATTATCAAGACATATTTCCTTAATTGGATAAGCAGGAAAATGATCTCTTAGCCGAATTAATTGAGAGCAGAAAAAGTAGAGAAGAAGAGAAGAGACGAGAGTTTAGAGAGAATGAGAATTGTGTATATTCTTTCCAGGAGGAGTAGCTTATTTATAGATACAAGAGATAATTAGGAAGTTACAATAGATAAATATAGATAAGGAAAGATCATAAAAGATAATACAAAAAGGTATGGACAACCACAAATAATTTATTCATAACAATTTCAAATATTTCCTGCACACTTCTCCTTTACCAAACAGATGAAGTTCGTACATCTCGCTCCACTTCTTTTCTTTTCTTGCTTACTTCCAGTCAACCAAACAAATGCGTAGGCCTCACTTATTTTTTATTCTTTCCTTCCTTCCCAGCAAAAGATAAACCAAACTGTGGATGAAACACATAATGGGTTTTCAGTCTGTCTAACTTCCGCCCCTCCTCATTCAAATATGTTATATTTGCTTAATATTTATTTGTGTCATCATTTTTTGAAAATTTGCATTTATAACATCCAGGAAGCATAAATTGTAAAGGGAGCATGGATGCAATTGTCACTACGACTACTGAAAGTGCACTGCAAATTGGAGGAGGTGTAGTCAAACGACAAGTGGGCTACTTTTTTAATTACAATGACAAATTTGAAGAGGTGAAACAATACATTGAGAAGCTGGATAATGCTAGGAAGAGGATACAAAATGAAGTTAATGATGCGGAAATGAATGGAGAAGAAATTGAAGATGACGTGAAGCATTGGTTAAAACAGGTGGATGAGAAGATCAAAAAATGTGAAAGTTTTATTCATGATGAACGCCATGCAAAGATAGGGTGTTCCATTGGACTCTTTCCAAATAACTTGCAGTTGAGGTATCGGTTAGGCAGAATTGCTACAAAGATGGTAGAGGAAATCAAAGCTGGTGAACTTTTGAACAAAAAGTTTGAAAAAGTTTCCCATCGAGTACGCCCATCCATGGATGCTGCTTTGTCAAACTTTGATTATGAAAGCTTTGGGTCGAGAAACGAAACTATGGAGAAGATTATGAAAGCACTGAAAGACTCTACAGTTAATATGATTGGAGTTTATGGGGCTGGTGGTGTGGGTAAGACCACTTTAGTCAAAGAAGTTGCTAAGAAAGCTCAAGAAAAGAAGTTGTTCAATATGGTGGTTATGGCAAATATAACAAGAAATCCTGACATAAAAAAAATTCAAGGACAAATTGCTGAGATGTTAGGAATGAGATTGGAAGAGGAAGGTGAGATTGTAAGAGCAGATCGCATTCGAAAGAGGTTAAAGAAAGAAAAGGAGAACACCCTTATAATCCTAGATGACCTCTGGGATGGGTTGGACTTGAATCGACTGGGGATTCCACGTGGAGATGACGATGATGGCAGCCAGATAGAAAAGGAAAAGTTATCTATCAATTTCAATAAGATGAAAAAAGAAAAGTTATCTGGCGATCATAAAGGATGCAAAATTCTTCTAACATCTAGAAGTATAAAAGTATTATGTAATGAGATGAATGTGCTGAAAAATTTCTTGGTAGGAGAACTTGATGAAGAGGAGGCGGAGACTTTGCTTAAGAAAGAGGCTGGAATACACATAAATAGTTCTGAGTTTGACATGAAAGCCATTGAAATTGCCAAAATGTGTGCCGGATTGCCCATAGCATTAGTTTCCATAGGAAGGGCACTAAAGAATAAGAGCTCATTTGTATGGGATGATGTCTGTCGACAAATTAAAAGGCGAAGTTTTACAAAAGAGCAAGAATCAGTTGAGTTCTCTGTAAAGTTGAGCTATGATCATTTAAAAGATGAGCAACTTAAGCATATTTTTTTACACTGTGCCAGAATGGGAAATGATCCTTTGATTATGGACTTGGTGAAGTTCTGTATTGGATTGGGTTTACTTCAAGGAATTCACACAATTAGAGAAGCGAGAGATAGGGTAAAAGTGTTGATACAAGAGCTAAAAGAATCAAGTTTGTTGATGGAAAGTTACAACACTGACCGCTTCAACATGCATGACATTGTGCGTGATGTTGCTCTTTCAATATCATCCAAAGAAAAGCATGTACTTTTCATGAAAAATGGGATACTAGATGAGTGGCCTCATGAAGATGAACTTGAAAGGTACACTGCTATATTTTTACACTATTGCGACATCAATGATGAGCTTCCTGAGAGTATATGTTGTCCTAGACTTGAAGTCTTACATATTGACACTAAAAATGAATTTTTGGAAATACCCGATGAGTTTTTTAAAGATATGGTTCGACTCAGAGTATTGGTATTGACCGGTGTTGATCTATCATGCTTACCTTATTCAATTAAATGCCTAAAAAAACTGAGAATGCTTTGTTTGGAGAGATGCACTCTAGGAAAAAACTTATCAATCATTGGAGAGTTAAAGAAATTACGAATTCTTACTCTTTCAGGATCTGATATTGAAAGTTTGCCCCTTGAATTAGGGCAATTGGATAAGCTGCAATTTTTTGACTTAAGCAATTGTTCAAAACTAAGAGTGATACCTTCCAATATCATATCAAGGATGAAAATTTTGGAAGAGTTTTACATGAGAGACAGCTTGATTCCTTGGGAGGCTAAGGAGAATATCCAAAGTGAAAATGCTAGTCTTTTTGAGTTGAGGCACTTGAATCAGTTGCGAAATCTAGACATACACATTCAGAGTGTTACCCATTTTCCCCAGAATTTGTTTTTTGACATGTTGGATAGTTACAAGATTGTCATTGGTGAATTCAACATGCTTACAATGGGAGAATTCAAAATCCCCGACAAGTATGAAGTGGTGAAATTTTTGGCATTGAACCTAAAAGAAGGTATTGACATTCATTCTGAAACATGGGTTAAAATGTTGTTCCAAAGTGTTGAATATTTGCTGTTGGGAGAACTTAATGATGTTCGTGATGTTTTCTATGAATTAAATGTTGAAGGATTTCCAAATTTGAAACATTTGTCCATTGTAAAAAATTTTAGCATTCAATACATTATCAAGTCAATGGAGCTGGCTTTTCCCAAATTGGAGTCCATGTGTCTTTACAAACTGGAGAATTTGGAGAAAATATGTGATAGTCAGCTTATAGAGGCCTCTTTCTGCAACTTAAAAATCATCAACATTAAAACATGTGATAAATTGGAAAACCTTTTCCCATTTTCCATGGTCAGGCTACTCACCTTGCTTGAAACAATTGAAGTGTGTGACTGTGATTCTTTGAAGGAGATAATTTCTGTTGAAAGACAATCTTATACTATTGGTGATGACAAGATTGAGTTTCCTCAATTACGAGTTTTAACATTACAATCTTTACAAGCATTTACATGTTTATATACCAATGATAAGATTCCTTCCAGTGCACAATCATTGGAAGACCAAGTGCCAAACATGAACAAAGATATTAGCACTGATGTTGGGAAAGGAGCAATCGATGCTTGCCTTTCACTCTTCAATGAAAAGGTATGTAAAAAATATTATCATAAATGTGTCCTTTACTTTATTCTACAATCTCTATTGTTTAATTAGGTCTGTTATTCCTCTAAAAGAAGTAACAAGTAATGATCTTTCAAGTTTTTCATTTCTCTTGGGCACATCAATTTTTGAAAATCAAAATTAGTTAATGTTGAGAAATTAATTATGTTTTCTTACAGGTTTCAGTTCCCAAATTAGAAAGGCTGGAGTTGTCATCAATCAACATTCAGAATATATGGAGTGACCAATCTCTGCATTGTTTTCAAAATTTGCTTACATTGAATGTGACAGATTGTGGTAATTTAAAATATTTAATGTCATTCTCCATGGCTGGAAGTTTGGTGAATCTCCAAAGCCTTTTTGTTAGTGCATGTGAAATGATGGAGGATATATTTCGTTCAGAAGATACAGAGGTGTGTGGATCCATCTAATTGAATTTGTTGTTTAATTGCATTAATTGCTGAGGTCTTTTATTTGATCACCTAACAACCACTTTTTCCTGCAGCAGAATATTGACATTTTTCCTAAGTTGAAGACAATGGAGATCGTCTGCATGGAAAAACTTAATACCATTTGGCAGCCCCATTTTGGTCTTCATTCCTTTCACAGTTTGGATTCTTTGATAATAGGAGAATGCCACAAACTTCATACGATTTTTCCTAGTTACACGGGACAAAGATTTCAGAGCCTTCAAAGCTTGACCATTACTAATTGCAAGTTAGTGGAGAACATATTTGATTTTGGAAATATTCCTCAAACTTGTGATAGAATTGAAACAAACTTGCATAATGTAATTCTAATAGAGCTGCCAAATTTGGTGCACGTATGGAAGGATGACACCAGTGAAATACTTAAATATAATAATCTGCAAAGCATAAGCGTTCATGGGAGTCCAAATTTAAAATATCTCTTTCCACTTTCTGTTGCTATTGACCTAGGAAAACTGGAAGTCCTCATGGTAAGTGATTGTGGGGGAATGAAGGAGATTGTTGCTTCGGACAAAGGTTCAAATGAAAATGCTATCACCTTTAAGTTTCCTCATCTAAACACTCTATCATTGATAAACTTATTTGAACTTGGGAGTTTCTACCGTGGAACTCACACTTTAGAGTGGTCTTCATTGAAGGAATTGGTTATATTCAATTGTTGCAAGCTGGAAGGGCTCACTGCAGAAATCACAAATTCACAAGTGAAGCCAATTGTTTTGGCTACAGAAAAGGTACATAGTACAAAAAGCGTGAATTAATAATCCCTCACCGAATATGTGAGAAGATGTCTTTTATTTCTTATAAAAAAAATAACACATTAAATATTTTGTTGCACATATGGTTCCAAGTATGTTTCGATTCTGATATATCTTTTTATTTATCTATTTTTTAGTTGATATACAACTTGAAAGGTATGGCAATGAGCTTAAAGGAAGCAGAGTGGTTGCAGAAATACATTGTTAGTGTTCACAGAATGCACAAACTACAAACACTTGGCTTGTCTGGATTGAAGAATACTGAAATTCTCTTTTGGTTTCTTCATAGACTCCCCAATTTAAAAAGCTTAATATTGGTTTTGTGTTCCATGAAAAGGATTTGGGCTCCTGCAAGCCATATTTCACGTGAAAAAATAGGTGTTGTTATGAAACTTAAGGAGTTGGAATTAAAGGCCATGTGGTCTTTAGAGGAGATAGGCTTTGAGCATGATCCACTTCTTCAAAGGGTAGAAAGCTTAACCATTGATGGATGTATGAAATTGACAAATTTAGCATCATCCTCGGTATCTTTCAGTTACTTAACAGAATTGGAAGTGACTGATTGTAGATTGATGAGGAATTTAATGACATCCTTAACTGCTAAAAGCTTGGTTCAACTCACAACCATGAAGGTAAGTGCCTGCCCGATGATTGTAGAAATCATTGCAGAAAATGAAGAGGAAAAAGTACAAGAGATTGAGTTTAGACAATTAAAATCTTTAGAATTGGTGTCTCTACAAAATCTCACAAGCTTTTGCAGTTCTGAGAACTGTGACTTAAAATTCCCATTATTGGAAAATTTAGTAGTGAGTGAATGCCCTCAAATGACAAAATTCTCTAAAGTCCAAAGTGCTCCAAACCTACAAAAAGTACATGTTGTAGCTGGAGAAAAAGACAAATGGTATTGGGAAGGTGATCTGAATGGCACTCTACAGAAACATTTCACAGATCAGGTACGCGTTAACCATCAGAAATTTTCATCATACCTACACAGATAAATTATTTTTCATTTCATTGAAAATTTTTGCAACTAAATATTACACAATTGAATAATATTATGTCAAAAAAACAAATATAATTGTATGTTTGTTTTTATCAGCCAAATTTTTTTTTATTCATAGGGTACCAGTGGTACCAGATTTAGATACATAATTTTTAGTGATCCCAACAAAAAACCGCTCTCGTTCCCAACTAGGAACCCGTCTCCCAGTACCCGAACCTGTCAAATGACCAATACAAATTGCCCTGTAATTAATATGCCATCAACTAATTCCCTTATACAATGAATGCCACATCATGCATCTGCAATAATGCATAGTCTAAACCCAACCACCTACAACGAAGAAAATTACACAGAAGACCACGTAAAACTTTTCTGCTCCGAAATGCTAGACCAACATGCACCGAACTCAGATACACCATCAAAGACATTTACATAATAGAACACATACCCTATCACAGACCCAGGAAACAGTTAAGAGCCAATGAGCATGTAATCCCTCTACCATATCCTACCATGTTTTGTGACTGTTCCAGCAACTTCGTCACAAAGCTTTGATGCAAAAAGAGGGGTTAACATACCAATCATAGAAGGAGCAGTTGAAGTTCTTAGTTTTTGCCAACAGCCAGCTCCATGCCTTTAGTTTAAATTGCTCTGTTACATAATCAAAATCCAGCACTCCCTGTCTGAAAATTATATTGTTCCTGTGACACCACAGTACCCACACACCATTGCACACCAAACAGACCTCCAAGGTTTTGTTTTCCCCCTCCCCAACCAGTAGCAATTGAATTGAAGAAATGTTGCCTTCAATCCAAGTGTTGTACCATATACACCCCCATCCATTGATAGCAATGATACCACACACTATGTTAAAAGGGACACTTGAAAAGCAAATGATCCATAGTTTCGTCAACCTTTTGGCAAAAGGTACACTTAGCATCACTATTTTGTAAGACCACATTTCTTTGCATCAGGTTTACCATTGATGGTAACCTATCCAGAGACATCCTCCATATAAAAACCGCAACAGATGAAGGAACGTGTAATCTCAACAAAAAGTTAAAAAATAAAGTATCAACATGGCCATTATTTGCTACCAACACCTTATAAGCATCTTTCACATTGTATAGCCCTGTTGATGTGTTTTTCCACACCAATATGTCCTCCTCTCCCTATATCATGTTGATCATCCCCAATTCCTGCATAAAAGAATCTAACATTGGAATCTCCCACAAAAACCACGGTCTTCTCCATTTTAATTCCCATGCCCATAGACCATTTGTCCAGCATCCCACCTCCCCCATACAAGCCTATTTTTGTTCTCAATTCATAAAGAGCCTTCTATATTTACTAGCAAATGACAAACCTCCATCCCCACCCACTAAGTGCCATAATTTCAACTTTTTGCCATTACCCGCCTTCCACCTAGTATTAATATCAAATCAAGAACCCCGTCCCTCCCCACAAGCTTCCACAAGGTCTTTCCACCATATAGAGTCCTTTTTGGACCTCCTCTTCACAATAACTCCATTGTTCAAGCCATACTTTGACTTTAAGACTCTTTGCCACAAAGTGTTTTGATAATGAGATATTCTCCACCTCCATTTCCTAAGGAGAGCCACATTAAAAGATGTAACATTTTTAACACCTAACCCCCCTTGTGAATTTGGTAAGCATACATCATCTCACTTCACCCATGCCATTTTTCTTTTATCCTCCCCCCACCCCCCCTCCCCCAATAAAAAATTTGTGTATCCTAATAATCTTCCTAGTAACGCAAGAAGGAACCTTAAAAGAATGAAAAGAAGAATAAAGGCAAAGAGGACAAAACCGAGTTGATGAGAGTAACCCTCCTGCCAAAAGATAGAGTCTTGTGCTTCCACATAGCCAACTTGCCCCTTATTTTCTCTAAGATAGGTTTCCAAGTAGGTCCTTTCCTTGGATTGGGACCTATTGGAATACCTAAATAAGGGAAAGGTAAGATCATCACTTTACAATTCAAGACCAAAGCAAACCTATTTAAAACCCCTACCTCTACTCCTATACCTGCCAAACTACTCTTGAAGAAATTTACTCTTAAGCCTGAGACAAGCTTAAAACATCTCAAAATAGTCTTTATGCACATGATGTTTTTACTAATTTATTTGCAAAGAACAAAGTTTCATCCGCGAGCTGCAAAAGGGAGACTTCTACCTATTCATTACCCACTATATACCCAGAAAATGAATTGTTCATTGTTGCTTGCCTCATCAAACCACTAAGGCCTTCCACCACTATGAGAATGGTGCAATGGGATCACCTTGCCTTAAACCCCTTTGAGCAACAAACTTTGAAGTTGGGCTATCATTGACAAGAATAGATACTGTCGCTTCGCATCATGTAAAAGAGAAACTCCCAACACACTCAATCATATGTTTTTTCAAAATCAACTTTGAAAATCAAGCATTCTTTCTTCATTTTCTTTGCTTCTTCCACCACTTCATTAGCCATAAGAACCCCATCCAACATGTATCTCCTACCCATAAAGGCACTTTTCCTATCATTAATAATGCTTTCGATGACCTTTTGCAACCTCTTGGCCAAAACTTTAGAAGTAACTTTATACAAACAACCAATCAAAGAAATAGGTCTAAATTCATCCAAACCTAGAGGATTCTCCCTTTTAGGTAGCAACGCAATGAATGACGGATTTCCACCTCTTGGAATGATACCATGCTTCCAAAAACTCTCCGTCATCTCTATAAAGTCACCTTTTATAGTCTCCCAACATCTTTTAATGAACATAAAATTGAACCAATCGGGTCCCGAATTTTTGTCCCCCCTCCACATTCCCACACCGCCTCTGTAACACCCCTTATATTCATTTAATTAATAATCCTATTTGAAAGCTTGTATTAATTTTAATAAAATTCTTTAATTAGTTACTTATGAAAAACTGTGTAAATTTTTCGTGCGATAAACATCGATAATAAAAGGTGGGATTAATTTAAACATCAATAACAAGAACATAACATTAATCATAATCACCATAAGGTTTTAATACATCAAATGATTAAACTGAAATGGAAATACATTAGAAAAAGAAATACATCATAAGAAAGATGCCATTATACGCCGACTCAAAACCCCTAATAGAGCAGTATCGACACACTAGTCACCTCCCTAGTTGTCAAGTTTGATAGGATGTCGTCCATCGCCTCCAGGTATGAGAGGTGATAGAGGCAGACATATATACTCGTCATCGATCCTAGGGTTGATAGTAGACTGCTCCCAGTCAAGTGCAGAGAATAATCCTGTAGGAAAAGGGAGCTCAGCTGACACCATCGGTTCACCTAACGATGGTAGGTTGCAAATGATGAGGCCTCCACTGCACTCGTCCTCGTCGAAAAGCCACTGCACTATCGGTCCAAATGTCACTTCCAAGTTCCATGCTGCTGGGTCCATCTTCGCAGAACAGAACATACAAAGAAACAGAAAAAGTATGGACTGAGGTTGTATTCTTTCGATGTCATTTCCATGGAAAGAGTCGAGACATTTTTCACTCCAACGCACAATCAATCAAGCAAACATATTTTACAGGGAACCTATCATATACTACTAAGTTATATCTAATCCTCATTACTAACATCGTCATCATCATCATCATCGTCATATGGATCCATACTCTCGGTTAATCAACCATCAAATCACAATTCATCCTTCGAGAAGTGACGGGGAGTAAGTATATCTCTGATCCTCAATCCTTGGAACACTGACACCTATCCCGACACGTCAGTTATCAATATCCATATTTATCTTGTTATGCGTAATCCTCCGGGCGAAACCCCACAAGAGATATACCTTCCGCTCCATCATAGATAGCCTGTCATTTATCGAGGTGTGAGAGCTGGCAATCGCTCATCCTGGCTCGTGGGTTGCAAGCCCACCCCTAGGATTCCACGCACTCACGCCATTCACCCCTTAGACCCATAAAAGGCCACGCCTTAAGCCATCTACAGTGTACCACACTGTAGCTTCCTGCATAACGTCCAAGCGTACCTTCCATCCAGCTTGGCTAATCCAAGCCCTTAAGGCTCTAAGGTACTTATCCTTGGAATAACTCTAAGAGGTCTATTCATTACAAGGGTCGTTCTCACCCTTCACATCACTATCATTATATCTTAATCATACATATCAATAAACATTCACAAGGGTCGTTCTCACCCTTCACATGATAATGATTTATAATTCAATTGGGAATGCCAATCACAAGGACATAGTGCAAGAAGCAATCATATGCGCTTAGTGGTACACCTTCCAATTTAATTATCCACTACTTAACTTAATTCTTAGTCAAGCATACTTGGACAAATATATCATAACCTTATCATCAAATATTTATTTAAGCCTTATACCACCATATTAAAGAATATATTTAACATTTGAAATATAAATTCCTATAAGGCAAACATAATACATGCTCTTTATAAATTGACAATGTCATCATAATTAAATTTCTTTTCTTATTATTTCTTCAAAATAAGACTATCCATAGGAAAATAAATACTTCCACATAAAATAATAACTTTTTCTCACGGAATATTTTTCATATATATATTCCTTAAAAATAAATCTATATATATAAGATAATTATTATTTTCACATAAAATGATAGCTTTCTCTTCTTAGAATATTATCCATAGTTATTCCTTTGCATAAGATTTTATGTATATAACATGAAATAATACTCCACCATTTAACTTTATTTGTTAAAAAACTTATTATAATAACTCAACTTTTTCACATAAAATGATATATAAAATATTATTCATAATAATTCCTTTACATAAAATTCTCTTTGTGTCACATGAAATAATACCTATCATTATAAAGGATCAATAATTAATTTGACTTACTATAAAAAAAGGTGCTAACTTAATATGCATTCCTTATCTAGAAGTGATGAGTTAAACTTAAAATCTCCCTTTTTGTGTAATTTCAAAGTAAAAACTATGTATATAAAGTAATAATTATTTTCACATAGCTTTTCGCATAAAATGGTAACTTTTTCCAATAAGATATAT
This sequence comes from Pueraria montana var. lobata, assembly GCA_026413185.1. Lineage (NCBI taxonomy): Eukaryota > Viridiplantae > Streptophyta > Magnoliopsida > Fabales > Fabaceae > Pueraria > Pueraria montana. Next base: position 89,956,720 of record CM048650.1, on the reverse strand, counting down.
TATCCATAATAACTCCTTTATAAATTTTACCCATGTCACATGAAATAATACTCATTATTTAACTCTAATAGTTAACTCATAACAATCCGTCCAAAAACTTATTATAATATTTCACATAAAGCAATACTACAATACGTGTTGTTTCTCATAAATTAATTTTCACCCTTCATAAATAATAACCTTTAGAGAAATACTCATTGTTTGAGAAAATAACCATAAGTATGTAATTTATTGTTTCACAACTAACTAATTTATGTAAGAAGCTAAAATAGAGATTCTCCCTTACATGTATAAAAACATGAGTTTTGGGACTGTTAGAGCCCAAAATCTGATTTTTTTAAATACAACTTAAAATATTAATTTCCAAAAATAGTTTGCAATCAAAAACAGTAGCATGACATATATTTAATATAATTTTAACTATATTTACTTTTTACCCATTTAATCTGCAAAAAGAAAATTAATCATCACACCCCTCACCTCACCTTATTCATGTCACACACCACACCACATGGCTATTTTTTTTTCTTCATCTATTTCCCTCATGGTCACACCAGGCCCATATACCTCATGTACTTTATCTATTTCAAGTACCAAATCAACATCATTTCATGCATGCAATAAAAATGGAAGCAACCATGACAACACTCCAACATCATCATCTTATGTTCTTCATGAATCAACCAACAATTTTCATGCAACAAAACATGGTAGCAACATGCAAGCAATAACAACAACACATGAAATATAGAGATCAAAGTAACAATTTAGCAAGAACATGAAATGAGAGGTTCTTCAAGAACCATCACAACCCAAACCATGGAGCAACATCAAAATGAAAGAAACAACCCCACTCCCCCCATACCTTAATTTTGTGTAGCCTAGGAGCAAGGTGGTTGAATCTTTTTCTCCTCCTCTCCTCCTCCTATGCTTGGCTGAAACTTCCTAGAGATAGAAGCTAGCTCCCAAGCTTTTCTCCTACACTCAAAACTTCACTATCTCACTAAAACTCTCTCTACTTTGCACTAGTAGCTTTGTTGTGTGTTTGTGTGAAACGAGCTTGGTAAGAGCTCTATTTATAGGTGAGGATGAAGGCTCTAGAAGGCTTTGGCTGAACACTCTTGCATGTGGGGTGGCAATGGAAACCAATGGTGTCTCTTGCTTGGAGAAAATTTAGGCTTGACCAAATGATGGGGATTTTGGAGTGTAGGAGAAGGTGAAGTGTGGAAGAAAGTAAATGACAAGTGAATAGTGATTTTGATTTCAGAAATCTCTCCCTCTCTCTCTCCCCACGTCAACTTCTCTCTCTGCCCCTCTCTCATATTCTTTTTTTTTAATTATTATTTATTTGTATTTTGGGTGGGTTTAGGTGTTGTAGCAACAAAAAGGCCCAATTTATTTTCTATTTTAAATGTTTCTAGGCTCAAAATTGGATGACAGCCAAATTTGTTACTAGTAACACCCTCCTGATTTGCTTTCTGGCCCTCAAATCAAAGTGTAACAGGCCAGTTTTACTGGTCGCACTTCTATTTCGCTAACTGCACCCCCGTTGGCAGATTTTTGTTTTCTAAATCTTAGGTCCAATTTCTTATGTTATTTTTTTTCTAGGACCATAATTATATATACCAAAACATATCTATTTAATTAACATACTAAATCAAATAATTAAATTCATAGCATCACCACATTCACATCACATATGCTAATTTAATCAATTTCAAACATCACACTACAAAAATCATCAACTAAATTACTCAAACAAAAATCTAACCAAGGCTTGAAATACTCAATCACAAATCAAGAAATATTTCTCATTATGAAAGAATTATTAAAACCTTGATACAAATTTACTTAAGGAATTAAATGCAATTTACCGCGCGTCAAATTCCTTTAAATCAATTATATTTTAAGAAATAATTAAATTCCTTAAAATATATCAAACAATTCTAATTCCTAAATGGGAAAAATTGGGTTGTTATAGCCTCCTTTACCTCCACTTCACTAAACTTTTCACATAACAATCTATTGTCTTCATCTCCAATTTTGTCAAAATGAACCCCATATAAGGTTGGTCTTTGCCATCTTGTGTCTTTGAATCTATTTTGGAAAAATTCCTTAACCCCTTGCTTGACTAACATCGAATCTTCTACCCATTGACCACCCACATCCAAACCTTTTATCTCACTCCTTCTTCGCCTCCAATTCACCAAAGCATGGAAATATTTTGTATTTCCATCCTCTTCTTTCAACCATTTACTTCTAGATTTTTGTTGCATAAGGGACTCATATCTACTTGACACTCTCCAATACTCCCCTACAAGGATCCTCCTCTCCTCCAATTCCATATCTTCCAACCCTTGGTGCTCATCCTTCAAGTCCATGGCATTGATCTTGGTAATAAGTTCCTTGCTTTGCTTTTGCAAGTCTCCAAAATTTTCCAAGTTCCACTTCTTCAAGTCCTTTTTGAGCAATTTTAATTTCTCCTTAAGAACATAAGTCGTCCACCCTTGCACTTTGTATGACTTCCACCATTTGTCCACCTCTTGTAAAAAATGACCATCCATGAACCAACAATTAAGGACCTTAAAAGGTTTAGGTCCCCAATCAATAATAGAGTTCTTCAACAAAATGGGACAATGATCTTAGAAACATCTCTCCAACACATATTGAATACTCCCCGGCCAACTTGACATCCACTCAAAAGAAACAACACTGGTCAATTCTACTTTTAGAATGCCCGTTTGTCCTATACCATGTGAATTTTCTACCCACCAATCGTATATCATGTACCTCCATTCGGTCAATTAAGTGGTTGAACTCCTCCATGTCCCTACCTCCCACTGGGTAATTATAAGCAGCCCTCATTTCTCCAAAATATCTAACCATATTGAAGTCCCTAAATAAGCACAAAGCTTCCCCATGATATTGATCCTTTACTGCAAGTAGCTCCTCCCAAAGCTTTCTTTTTTCCTCCAAAATGCAAGATGAGTAAACATTAATAATAGCACAATTGATAGAACCCTCCATCCACACAACTCTTAAGCCCAACAAGCCATTTCTGGATAGGACTTAGCTCACCACAAAGGTTCCCTTCTTCCAAATACAAAGAGTCCCATCAACTATGTTAACTGCTAGAAGTTCTCTCCATTCCAACTCATAATTTCCCCATAAAGAATAGCATAATTTTTTTGAAATTTCTCCCATTTTAGTTTTTTGTAGGCATGCCATATTCGCAACTTCATTCTCTATATTATTTCTAAATTCCCTCCATTTAACCTTCCCCCCCAACCCCATCACATTGTAGCTTAAAATAATCATTGATAAACTAACCTTTCCCCCTCCCCTACCTCGTCTCCCATCTTTGCCTTCCCTCTTTATCTCTTTCTTCCCACTCCATCATTCTCTTGACAATTTCTTTATCATCCCCTTCAAAAGTTACCCCCAAGGATTTCCCATGTTCCCAGACTTTTCTTGCTTCGGATACCTCGTCCTTGATCATAAGGATGTTGGTGCATTTAGATACTTCTCTCCTATTTTTTGACCTAAGTCCATGTTTCCTTCTACCCCATCGTAGCTTGTTCATCACCACCTAGTTCTTCTATAGCATCTTCACAGTGGCCCACCAGAGCATTGTCCATACATTTTGATGGGTATAATATAATTGTATGTTTATGTTGTAGCATGTGTTTTTACAAATAAAGAGAGGAAAAAAAGCATGTGTAAAAAATATATAAAGCATGTACATTATGTCTTTTTGTACAAATATAATTAGATTTATTTCTTCAATTAGATTTATTTCTTCATTAGGTTTGATTGGTCTAGGTTATCTTATTCGGTACTGTTGGATAAGCTTCTCCATAAGCACTTATAGGATTAAAAATAAGAAGGAAAATTCAAGTAAGCTTATCTTATACACAAAAATTAGCTTATGCCCAAGTTAAAATAAACTATTTAGATAAGCTAAATGATTTTAGCTTCTCCAAAATGTTAATTTTAACTTATGCATAAACTATTTTTAGCTAATGAAAAAACTTACTTCTTTTTTCTTTTCTTATAAGTGTTTATGGAGAAGTTTTATCTAAACAATTTATGTTCTCTTTCTTCTTTTGAATAAAACTTGTTGATATGTTGTAGAGGATCAATAGGATTTGGGGTGCCAACATAGTTGGAATGTCAATTCCCTATTGTGATGCATTCATATCAATATTTATATAAAAAAAATATGGAGAAGTTTTATCTAAACAGAACCTTTGTAGATATCAAGTCGGATTTAGTGTGAAAAATTCTAGCATAATTTGAGGATCAAAGTTGTATAATTAAATAGCGATCTTTGTCATACTCTTTGATTTATGAAAATATAATATTCACTTTGATTTAATTAAATCTAGGACCAGTAGAATGCTGAACACTAGGATCAGTCAAGTGGTGGAGAGTTTGAGTAATTTGCATAAGGTCCTAGATTTACATCTCATTACACAAAAAAAAATGTGACACACCAAAATTGTGTGTATTTATAAAAATTACACTTGTCTAAATCGATACAAAGTTCAAGCACATTTTTTTTTTAATGTTATGATATTAAAATTAAAAAAACATGCTTGGACTTTCTATCAATTTACACGAGTATAAGTTTTATTAAAATACACAGTTGTTTTTTTTCCTAGACATACACCTTTTAATCTATTTTTAGTCTCTACAATTTTTTACAACAGAAACTAAAACAAATTAAAAAGTATGTGTCTTGTTGGTTCTTAGACTAGAGAAAAGATAGAAACTACAAGAAAACACTTGTGCCATAACAAATCAAGGAAAACAAAATGCGCAATACCCAATAAAACACAGAACTAAAAAACAAAAAAAAAGATAAAGCACACACACGAATTATACTGGTTCACCCACAACCTTGGGCTACGTCCAGTCCCTACACATGTAGGATTACCACTAACACAAGCACCAATCGTGGTATTCTTTCTTCTGAAGCCTCCACAAGCTCCTACAACCAGTATTCTCCAAGCCTCTATAGGCTCCCCTAAGTATTCTTTCGAAAAGCCTCTCAAGGCTCCACTCCATTATTCTCTAAGCCTCTACAGGCTCTCCTCTAGTATTTTATAAGCCTTTGCAGGCTCTACCCAAGTATTATTTCAAAAAGCCTCTCCAGGCTTCAAACAAGAAGTAGCAACTGCTACTTAACTTACACAACACTATAGTTGTGCTTTCTCTATCAACCTTCAGAAGTAGCAATCCCCTAATTGCTCTTATGAGGTTTCCTATCCTAAATGGGTTTTGTTTGAGGATAGGTACCTAACACACCTTTCAAGGAGCACTCATCAGTAAGGCTCCACTGAGAAGATGTTTACAAAGACTCTATGGCTAGATGGATTTGGCTCTAAAGTCCTAGAGAGTCCGGGCTAAGGAAGACTAGTATCAGAAGCGAAAGATATATATGCACAATATAGCTTCTTGATCTATACCCTCTTTATCCTAATCTCCTTCCTAGCAATGAGCTTCAATAACTCTTCCTCCTTTTATAGGGTTTGAAGATGACTGTTGTTGTTTCCTTAAGAGGCTTGGAGGTCAAGGAGATTCGTTGTGTGTTGTCCTTGTCAATACAAATGGTTTCTCTTTCTTCCTTAGCTTTAACAACTTGCACACAATTTAAGTTCAAAATTGTGGCCATAGGTGCTTGCTATTGTTAGTGGCTCACGACCTCTCCTTTCTCCAGCTTAGTCATGAGTTTTTCTAGTTCAGAAAAGTGAGTCTTCTGCAGTTGGTAAGTCTTTTTCCTTCTCCAGGTAATTGCAGTTTTCTTGAGATTACTTGTCTTCTGGTTGTCTTGTTCGAATAGGACTTATGATGACAAGCTCTTTTTTCTCCAGGATGATTCATGTCTTCTGGAGAGCTTGTTACTTCAGATGCAATGCCTCAATGCATTGCTGCATGGCTTTCTTCATTGCTTTTGGTGTGTGCTTCTGAACTATGTAGACACGTCTGTCTTCATAATTCTCTTCTGCAATGCACGTTTTGATAATCCCTCAGTCATGTGTAGCTTATGGTATCTGCTCCTTGACTAAAGCTACCTCCAAAATCATGCTTCTAATCACATGCAACTTCTGATATCGGCACTTTGATATAGAAAACATGATTGCCCTTATGCTTCTGAAGTTGGACAGACTCTAAGCTTGAAATACCTTCACTATAGGCCAATATTTCACACCTTTTTCCATGCTTCTTGATTAAGTCCTATCTTTTAAAGCACACTCAAGGAAAACCATTAGTAGCACAAGTCTAAAGGACTTAGAATTTGCTTCTTAAAAGTTTGTTGTCATTAAAACACTTCAATTAAGAAATGATTTTGCTTCTACATGCACAACATAAGACTTAACAGAAGGACAAACAATTGAATTAGATTAATGAAATAGGTTGTGTTCAATCAGACTAAACATAAGATGATCCACACTAGACTAAGTATATTGGACTGATTTTGAGTCATTGTCAACATCTGTATAGACTAAAAGGAATAATTGTAAGGTGTAGAGACTAAAATGTAAAGATTGTGCATATCTAGAAACTAAATGAATAATTAAATTTATTATTTTTTAAAGGTGAAGTTCTATTTTTTCCCCTTGCATATAGTTTCTATACACTACTAACATTGAGTTTCTTCCCTTTTAAGGTTTCTTTTGAATATTCAAAGCATATGAGGCTTGTCGATTATCCTAAGATGAAGGGACTTCAGCAGGGCAAACCTTATTTTCCAGACAACTTCTTTAGCAATTTAAAGAAACTGGAATTTGATGCAGCAAGTCAAAGAGATATTGTAATTCCATCTCATGTACTTCCTTACTTGAAAAGCTTAGAAGAATTGAATGTACATAGTTGCGATGCAGTGCAGGTAATATTTAACATAGATGATAGTGAGGCCAATACCAAGGGAATAGTCTTTCGTTTGAAAAAGCTTACTTTAGAAGACTTGTCAAATTTGAAATGTGTATGGAACAAAAACCCCCGAGGAATAGTCACCTTTCCCAATTTGCAAGAAGTGCTTGTGGATGATTGTGGAAGCTTGGCAACACTGTTGCCTTTATCCCTTGTCAAAAATCTTGGGATGCTTAAGACACTTGAAATAGCGAGGTGTGACAAGTTGGTAGAAATTGTTGGAAAGGAAGATGCAATGCAGCATGGAACAACTGAAATGTTTGAATTCCCTTGTTTGTCCTTGTTACTTCTTTGTAAGCTGCCTCTACTTAGTTGCTTTTATTCTGGAAAACACTGTCTAGAATGCCCCATACTAGAAAGCTTAGACGTGTCCTATTGTCCTAAGTTGAAGCTATTCACATCAGAATTTCATGATAGTCACAAAGAAGCAGTTAGAGAGGCTCTAATTAGCCGGCTACAACAACCTCTGTTCGTGGTTGAAAAGGTGACAAAGCATTAGCACTTGTACATTTTGTGCTTCCTTTTCATTTCATTATATATTTTCCTCCTTCTAACTGCCACCATGCATTTTCTTTTGAAATCGTTTGGCCATGCTAGGTTGTTCCCAAACTGAAGGGATTGGCACTTAATGAGGAAAACATTAAGTTGTTGAGCGATGCACATTTGCCACAACACCTCCTCTGCAAATTAAATTATCTTGATCTATCCTTTGAGGACAATAGGAAAGATACTTTGCCTTTTGATTTCTTTCACAAGGTGCCCAATTTAGAACATCTTATTGTGAGGCAATGCTTTGGTCTGAAGGAGATATTTCCCTCTCAAAAACCTCAAGTTCATGACGGAATACTTGCAAGATTAAAAATATTAAGCCTATCTTATCTTGAAGAGCTGGAGTGGATAGGGTTAGAGCACCCATGGGTAAAGCCATACTCTGAAAAGCTTCAAATATTAACGCTTTTCAACTGCTCTCGGTTAGAAAAATTAGTGTGTTGTGCAGTATCTTTCATCAATCTGAAACAGTTGGTCGTGAACGACTGTGAAAGGATGAAGTATTTATTCACATTTTCAACTGCCAAAAGTTTGGTGCAACTTGAGTTACTAGGTATAAAGGATTGTGAATCAATAAAAGAAATAGTCAAAAAAGAAGATGAAGATGCTTCTCATGAGAGCATATTTGGACGCCTCACATCAATAGTGCTGGATTGCTTACCAAGGCTAGAAAGCTTTTATTCAGGGAATGCCACTTTGCAATTCTTATGTTTGCAAGCAGTGATTGTAGCTAAATGCCCCAATATGAAAACTTTCTCTGAAGGAGTCGTAAATGCGCTAATGATTATCGGGATTGACACTTCAATGGAGGAGTCTAATTTAACCTTTCAGGATGATCTCAACACGACAATCCAGAGGTTGTTTCACGAACAGGTAAGGAATTCATTATCCAAATTCAATTATTTATATTTAAGTAAATTTAATCCCTTCAAATTAAACGGGCCTCTCGTTGACGCCGAAATTCCACCATATTTTTGGAGCAATAATTAATTTATGATTTACAGGATGATTTTATTAAAGTGGTGTCATATCTTCATATAAACTATTTTTAATAATGCTTTAAGATTTTATCAACGATATTAAATGAAAAACAATTCAATACCTTCTGTTACTAATTTATAAGAGGATTTAAGTTATTATAATTTTTTTTTTATTTTAAGTTGATATACCTAATCCTTATGTAGATGTACCTAGAATAAATAATTAAAATTTGAGTAAAATACACTCCTTCGCTTAAAAAGATGCTTAAATTATACTTCTCTTCCTTTTTATTCTAAAAAAATATACACTCTTCCCTTGAAAAATAATGAGTTACACTTTAACCCTTTTCAATATAAACAAATCTCTTAATAATACTCAGTCTAATCCTTTTTACAAAACTCATTTAACTAACTCACAAAGATTAAAGAAATTAGTTAAATTAGTTGGTACTATTAAATTTGTCCTAGTTTTTTTTTTCTTTCAAAATTGCCCCAAATATTAATGAGACATTTTTCAAATATTTTTATTAGTTCTAATTCATTTTACCCTCATTCATCATAAACATATTTATTCTTTTCTTTTTTACTGCCTGCATTCCTTTTAAGTGTCATTTAAGGTTTTTGTACAGAAAATCAAGATATGCATTAAACCAATTATCCCATATGTTTAAGTTGTTTGATGAAGATATATGAATGACTTTCTATTAGAACTTGTTGGCATACTACGCACATGGATGTTCAGAATGTTAAAATGAGTTTTATAGTTGACTTTTTTAAAATTGGAAATATACTTTAGATGGTAAGATTTTGATCATTAATTGAAAATTAAGGGAGTTGATAACCAATTTAGTCCTTAAAATTGTATCTCGTTGTCATATTAGTCTTTGAAACTAAGAAAAACTCAAATAAATTCATAAATTTTTTTAGGATTTCACTTAAGTCTATTATTATTATTATTATTATTATTATTATTATTATTATTATTACTTACGTCCCCTGACCAAGAACCAAAATGAAAAAGAGTTAATTTTAGGGACTAAATTGGCCATTTACTAGAATGACGATGTGGCAGCAGTCTTTTTTATACAATTCCTTGTCCTTGTATTTACTTGAAACAAAACAGAATAGTTGAACTTGCATAATTATTCTTTTAATTTTGTTTTTAGGTTGAGCGGGATTCCAACATGGAAATAACAAATGGAGGGAACAATGATGGAAATAATTACATATTATGAATAAAGGTTTATGTTAAGTTTTATTTTTTAAGTGGTTTTGATGAGTGTTGACCTACATTTTTATGTATATATTCTCTGTTATTTGGTATGACTTTTAGTTAGTCACATTTTCTATTGCTTAGTTTTGTAATAATAATTTTGCTTTTTTTTTTATAAGTAAAATAATTCATTAAAGATAAAGGAAACAAGATCGATATTAAGCACATAGCATGCTCAAACCTCGCACCAAAACATGAGAAAACTGCAATATAAGTTCTGTATCCTGAAAACAGAACAACCTTCAGCACCTATCATATAGTTAATTATTGTTGTGATACGAGTCTGAGACACCTAACAGTTATAGTCCAAGACACCTGAAGCCAAAACATCACCTTCATAAGCAGCATAAATGAGACACCTAACACAATATGAAATTTACCCCCCACCCCTGTTTTTCATTAATACTGCATACTTGAGAAAGACATTTTTTGTTGAGGTTAAACCAGCACCATCATCAGTAAAGACGTAACAGCCAGGCCATCATTATACCACCCCAACAGCACAAGGAAGCAGAAAGAGGTGTACAAATGAAACAATAGTTGACCCATCAAGGAGCTAAACATCCTGTATGCACTTTTATGTTAGATTTCTTCTACAATAAATAACTGAAATTCTATTATAGTATTGACTCAACAACAACAACAACAAAAGCTTTATCCACTAGGTATTGACACAAAGAAGACAAAATCCGTGCCGAGTCCTGCTTCATGCTATAAACCCCTTTGAAGAACACTACAATAGATCACATTACCAATCCAACACATTATAGATCAGATCTCACTGAAAATTAACCTCCCACTACCAACACATTTGCTTCTAAATATTTGGTCTGAGTTGACCTTTTAGCAGGATCAACAAAACACAACATTCTGATAATGGACTTGACATTACTACTAAGCACTTCCTGGCCACACCTTCAGCTAGGTCACATTTGTTGTAACAAAATTGTTATCAAAGCAAGAGAAAATCAACCATACGAGCTCTGTGTTCAAGTAACATCAGCACCTTCCAAGACAATGGAGTACTTGTTCCCAGCCAACTAAACCAGTACATATTCAAGGAATTGATAATCCAATTTTTGAGCTCACTCCACCATTGGAATACAGTCCCACAAGTATTCAGAGCACCATGCTATACTAGCTGTTATCACCAATCCCAAATACCGGGTATGGAAAAAAAGCTGAAGTATTACTGAACCAAATATTGTCCCACAACACCTCAGGTAGTGACATTACCCATATCTATTTATGTTATAATATATAAATTCTGAGCCGTGGAATAATACGCTTACACATCAATGTCTTATTTTTTGCCACATAACATGATTTGCTGAGGTGTCATTCTCTCCTTGTAATTCATCACCTTACCATCTCTCTTTCAATTCTCATGAGTCTTTCTCTCTCCTAATAACTGAAGAGTAGCCTGATCCATAAACATGACAATGTTTGGTTTGCGATGAGATATATTCTTTTTTATTTTTTTTATTTTTTAACCAGGGAGTATTTGGGGCTTCTTATTTGGCATCCAACTAATCCTCCTCCTTCCGGATGAGATGTATTCTTATATTACACCTATTTGTACGGGAAAGGATGCCATGGGCGTTTTGTATCTTAGAACTTAGTTTCCTTTTTTTCTGCTTTTTCTTTGTCCCTTTAATTTCCGTTTACAGATAAAAAAAAATTACACCTATTTGTTTTGTACAAGCGCTGTTGTCATAATGTTTGATTGGACAATATTGACACAATTCTTAATTCTACACATGTTCTTATATTATAGCTAATTGTACATGTAGATATTTTAGTTAATTATTATAATATGAATATCATATTTGTTTCAGTTTTTATTGAATAAAATTCACACAATATTCTTGTAACGACCCAATTTTTCCCACTTAGGAATTTAAATTGTTTGATATATTTTAAGAGATGTTATTACTTTTTAAAATAAAATTTTATTGAAAGGAATTAGATGCGCGGTAAAATGCAGTTGATTCCTTAAGTATTTAAAGAAAAATGGGGGTTTTAAGAATTACTTATTTGTTATGAAATATAGGACATGATGTGTGATTAAATATTTCAAGCTTTGATTGAATTTTAATTGTTTTGAATTGATTGAAATTGATTTGAATTGCTTAACTTGGTGTATTTTAGTTTGATGTTTGAAATTCATTAAATTAGCATATGGATGTAATTTTATGAAATTTAATTATTTGACTTAGTATGATAATTAAATAGACATGCTTTGAATTATATAAATATGGACCTAGAGAGATAAAATAAGAAATTGGGCCTAAGATTTAGAAAACCAAAAATCTGTCAGGGGGTGTAGTCAGCGAAATGGTAGATGCAGCCAGTAAAACTGGTCTGCTGCACTTTGAGGCCCAGGAAGCAAAATAGAGGTGCAAACAATGATAGTTGGGCTGTTACACTTTTTTTTGGCCCAGAATGCTTAAAACAGAAAATAAATTGGGCCTTTTTGTTCTAAAACACCTAAATCCACCCAAAATGCAAATAAATTAGAAAAAAAAATGAGAGAGAGAGAGAGAGAAGTGACGTGGGGAGAGAGAGAGGAGAGATTCTGAAATTAAAAGAACTATTCACACATGCATAAGTCATTTCAATCTCCTCCAACACTCCAAATTTTCATAATTTGGTCAAGCCTTATTTTGCTCCAAGAAAAGCCATCCATTGGTCTCCATTGCCACCCCACATGCAAGAGTGTTCAGCCAAAGCCTTCTAGGACCTTCATCCTTCCCTATAAATAGAGCTCACTTCAAGCTCACTTCACACCACAAACAACTAGCCTTCTAGTGCTAAGTTGAGAGAAAGTTTGAGAGAAAGTTTGGTGAGATTTTGAGGTTTTGAGTGTTGGAAGAGAAGCTTGAGTTAGCTTCTCCCCTTTGGTGATTTCGGCAGCCCCTTGGAGGAGGAGAGGGGAAAATTTTCAAGCCACATTGTCTCCCTTGATCATCACGAAATTAAGGTATGGGGGGAGTGAGGTTTATTCTTTCAATTGTGATGTTTTTCCATGGTTTAGGTAGTGGTGGTTCTTGAAGAACCTCTTACTTCATGTTCATGTTTATATACTATCTTGAATCTTAAATGCTAAGTTTTCTTGATGACTAAATGGTGTGTTGTGGCTGCCATAGTTTTATATGTATGCAAAATGTTAAGTTTGATGCATTAGACATGCAAGTTTATGGTGTAAATGTGTTATTGGGCTGCTGCCATCTAAATTGCAACATGAATTGATGATGTTTGAGGCTGGAAATAAATCATGTAATTGAGCCTTGGTGTGACCATGAGAGAAATAGAAAAAAAAAATGGACTAAAGGGGGGTGTATGTAACGAAATGAGGGGGGTGTGTTAGCAAATTTTATGATTTAATTGTGTGTGTGTGACGTGAGTGTAAGTGAGGAAATGGGAATGTGTTAACAAAATTTATTTTAAGTGGTTAAATAAGTATTAAGTGATAAAATAATTTTCTAATTATAATTATATAATTTTGTTAAATAATATTCTCTAAAAGGTTATTTATTTGTTGAATAATTGTTTTTGAAATGATTATTTATTTTGTTAAATAATAAATATTCTCTAATAAGTTATTATTTTATGTGAGGGAAATAATAGTGTATGTGAAAAAGTTACTACTCTATGTGAAGTAATATAGTAAACTTTTGGAGGTATCTTTCTTTTTGAATGAATTCACTCAAATTATTAAAGTTAGATAATAAGTATTATTTCATGAGTTAAATGTAAAGGAATTATCATGAAAAATAGTTTATGGACTTTTATAGAGTATCCGTATTTGAAATTAATTCTAAGAGAAAAAGTTATTATTTTATGTAGAAATATTAATTTCTTGTGGATAGTCTTATTTTGAAGAAATATACAAGAAAAGAAATTAATCATGATATTGTCACTTCCGCGTATTAAGTTAATAATTACCTCATAAAAAATTAATATTTCAAATATTAATGATATTCTTTAATATGATGGTATGAGACTTAAATAAAAAATTTAGTGACAAGGCCATAATATATTTGACTAGAAAATGCTTAACTAAGAATTAAGTTAAGTAATGGTTAAAGTGGGAAGTGTATCATTGATGTGTATTAATGCTTCTTGCACTATGTCCTTGTGAATGATTATTAAAGTATGTTATAATTGTGGAAGGGTGAGAACGACCCTTGTAATGTTCGTGAGTACCTTAGAGCCTAAATGGATTGGACTTAGCCAAGCTAGATGGAAGGTATGTTTGGACGTGGTGCGGGAAGCTACAGCGTGGTACATTGTAGATGGTTTAGGGCATGATCTTTTGTGGGTCTAAGGGGTGAATGGCACGAGTGCGTGGAATCCTAGGGGTAGGCTAGCTACCTACGAGCCGGGATGAGCGATGCCAGCAATCACACCTCGATAAATGTCGGGTTATCTATGATGGAGCAGAGGGTATATCTCTTACGGGGTTTCGCCCAGAGGAATAACTCGTTATAAGATGAAATATGGATATTGATAACTGACGTGTCGAGATGTGGTGTCAGTGTACCAAGGATTGAAGGATCAGAGATATACTTACTCCCTCTCATTTCCCAAAGGATGAAATGTGATTGAAGGTTGATCAATCGAGAGTATGGATCCATACGATGACAATGATGAGGACAATGATGTTAGAAAAGAGAATTAGACACGAATTAGGTCCCTCGTAAACATGTGTGCTTGATTGATTGTTTGTTGGAGTGAGAAAACGTCACGACTCTTTCCATGGAAATGACATCGAAAGAATACAACCTCACTCCATATCTTTCTGTTTCTTTTGTATGTATGTACTCCAAAGATGGACCCAGTGTTTTGGCACGTGGAGGTGGAGTTCAGCCCGATGGGAAACTGGACTTACTACCCTGAAGATCATAGGCGCCGCTATCAAGGAAACATTATCGTTCGCTTCCAGCCCCTGCAAGGAGTACCCCTAGCACTGTCGGTAGATTGGACGTTTCGTGTTCGCCTATTCTTCCCTGTGGATTGGGAGCAAGTTGGGTGACGAGATGGAGCATTAGATTAGTATATTAGGTACTGCTCTGCTAGGGTCATAGGTTGGGATGGTTAATGTCTCATTGGTAGTTATGCTATTTATGTATTTCCTTCATTTCCATGTATTTTCATTTCAGTTGTAGTCTTTTCAAGTTGATGTACTAAACCTCTATGGTGACTATGTTAATGTTATGATCCTGTGGTATTGATGTTTAAATTAAATTCTCTTTTTATTAGAAATATTTGTCGCGCAAAAAAAAAAATTCACGGTTTTTACAACGAAAGTAAATAAATAGTATTATTAAAATTAATACAAGCTTCCAAAAATGATTATTAATTAAATGAATATAAGGGATGTTACAGTTCTAATAAAAGATGTTATGATTATTAGATAATTTTTTTATTGTTCAAAACAAGTTTTAAAAATATAAAAACAATTATTTGCATTATTTATATCTTAAGTTATTCTATCATTATTTTTTTCAATTAATCTTTCACCTACGTATTATTAACTTAGCAATCTATTTATTATTTATCAGTACGTTTATTAAATATTCCAGTGCTTTGCACGAGTTAGTGCTAGTATGATACATATCTGAAGTTGGAAGTTTGTATAACTTATATAACTCTGGGTAATTAATCTTGGCTCAGATAGTATTTTCGAAAATCAACCTTAGCTTTTCTTGTAATACTTATGTGCATCAAGATTTTGATGTCTTAAGTCATGGCCTAATCCAGTTCTTTTGAAAGACAGTGTTTAGGGTCTTTGGCCACCTTGACTCACATTATCCAAAATTTGCTGGGACACATCTTAACTATATATCAATTTTGATTTATGTTGCTTGTGTTGAGTTTAGCAGTTGGAAGTTGGCACTCTGGAAGGCAATCTAAACCAAACCTTTTTGTGACTATATATGCTGCAAAGTTCTTCAACTATCAAACATTTGAATTTAAATCAATAGATAATGGATGGAATCTTTTAGTTGGTTTGTATTAAATTCTGCATTTTCAGTGCTGTGTTACTCTTATCTACATCTGCTGCTGTTATATATCTGTAGAAAGAATCAAGGGATTTTTATTTTCTGCTTATGTTATGACAGTTTAATTTGTGATATTTCTTTAATACCTTTTATGATTTTAAAGCTTCTAAGTTTTGTTAAACATAACAATCCAGTTTCTCTGGCTTGTTCTTGGATAGTCAATCACCATTCCTTCAAATATTCATCTAACTTTTATTGTCAAAAACATTGTCTAAAAATTTGTTAGCGTTAGTATCTTGAGGAGAGAACATCAAGAAAGTTATATAAAATGTCATACGATCAGAAACACAGAATGTGACTGAACTGAATTGAATTTGATACAATATCAGATCTTGTTAGAAGATAATGACAAGTTGGTAGAATGCTAGGGCTATCAAATAATGAGGATTTTTCCATTTTCCCCCCTTTGATATATATATATATATATATATATATATATATATATATATATATATATATATATATTGAAAATAGAAACATAGGTAAAAGTGTCTCATAACATCATAACTAACATATTCTAAAATCTCTAATTAAACTTTTACTCACCTAGCCTTTTGTACTATTTTTTTCAACAAGAGAGAATCATTATCTTCTCAAAGTTAGGCTTGCTAATGCAATGTTTCTGGGGCTGTTGAAGCATCTCCATATGGTGAACTTAATTGGCTATTTTTGTGAAGATGAGTGAGCGCTTCTTGTCTTCAAATAATAGCTTTTCAGAGGCACAAGAATATGCTTTTTTTATAAAAAAAAAAAATCAAATTATCTTTCAATATGAAAAGCAAAAAAGATGGTAATTTTGATCGGTTGAATAAAAATATTCATATTTTTCCACTCCAATAAATTCTCATGAAAGGGGTATCCTTCTGAAACAAACCCCACTCCAATATGCACAAAATTTGATGGTAAAATCTGACAAAAACTCACCTTTATAGGGATGTATCAAATGAGATAGTCACTTTTATATCAAACTTAAATGAACAATTATAGATCATTAAATCTTAAGTGAATGACAAAAGATCAAAAAGGTCATATGCCTTTCTTACGGGTCAAAACTAACCCGGCAAGCTAGGAATTTCTCTACCTAAAGACCGTTATAGATATGATTGTTGTTTGTAACATCCCTTGTTACTAAGGATGGGAATAGGCCAGGCCATGCCAGGCTTTGCATAAATAGGCCTGGCCTGTTCTATAAAACTAAGGCCTAAGCCTGGCCTATTATCTAGCCTGGCCTGACCTTTTTAAAAGTCTGGTCTGGCCTATTAGCTTGTTTAAAAGCCTACTTTATATTAAAACAATTAAATAAATCCATATATCAATTTTTAAATAGGCAAAATTAAATAAACCAACAAGCCTTTTTATTTAAATTGCATGGTAAGTGCATTCCTATAATTATCCAAATATTGCCACGTACCACGTAATAAAACATAAACTCCTAACCCACCAAAACAATACAAGGGAACTAAGGGGGCGTTTGGTAGGGGAGAAGTTTTTTCATGCCCGAGAATGATGATTCCTAGGAATCATGATTCCTGGGAATGAATAAATCTGTTTGGTTGGTCATAAATATTCTTGGGAATATTTATATAAGTTACCTATGAATCAAAGAGTTATGTGGTATTTTTACCAATTACTTTAATTATTTACTGCATTAAATAGAGTAATGTGATATTTTTACTGCCGTAAAAAAAACTTTAACTCGGAAAAGTTAGATTCCCACCTCCCTCCATGGGAAAGTTTTTGTGGGAAACCTAGCTAAAAACATTCCCAGGAAACATTCTTTCCTAGGAATGTTATTTTTTAAAATTGATACCAAACATGGGAAACTAAGTTTCCCAATCTAAGATTTCCAGGAAACCTAAAACTTCTCCCCTACCAAACGCCCCCTAACAGTAGCAAGCATTTGAGGCTTCACGTGAAAACACTAGAGTTTAGTAGACTAGTGTCTACTGTTTAGTAGTCTGATTATTATTTGTTTTGATATATGAAATTGTTAATAATATTAATAATTTGATCTTGGTTTTATAAATTTTTTTCATTAATAATATTATTAGTAGTAGTAGTGTAATATGTATTTTTATTTTTATTATACTATTAAATAAATTGGCTGGTCTACCAGGCTTAACAAGCTTTTTTATAAGCCTAAGCCTAGCCTATTTAAATAAATAGACTTTTATTAAAGTCCAAGCCCGGCCTTTTTATTAAACAGGCCAGGCCAGGCTTTAAATAGACCAGGCCATAGGCCCCTATTTAAGGTCTGGCCTTTTCCCATCCCTACTTGTTACTATTAAAGATTTTCTTATTAATTATTCAAATTTGTGGAATAATTTGATGCTCGATTACTGAAAATAACTTTTAAACTACGAGGAAATTTGTCTTTCCCTTAAAACATTGTTTACTTCAAATTCCAAATGACAATCATCTACAATAACTTATCATCAATAATTCAAATCCCTTTTAAATCATATACCGGTCTTAATAAATCAATCTCATTGACATTAACTTCATTGTAAACCATGAAACATAACAAAATCTTCCTTTTAAGACAATTCTCATGTTCATCATTATACTATTCTATCACACAGAATATACTTATGCATTTATATTCTTGGAATTTAACACATTATACATTTGAGTCACATATAAAGAATTGGTACATCATAATATTAAAACCTTGTCTACCCTTTTTTATACAAGAAATGACTGAGACTCAGAGCAGTGACTCAAAGAAAATTTCAAAATACCCAATTAACCCATTCAACATCCTAGAAGGATCCTTTTCTTTCTCTTAAAACATCCACTTGTATCCACAGTGCTTATCGTAGCTTTTCCATTCCATCTTCGTTGTTTGCACAAGATCATTCGTCTAAATCTAAAAAATAAAGGCGTATGGAGTGAGTATCTCTCCTCCACTAAACTAACAAACAAATGACCATTACGGTCTCAGACAAACATACAGCATCAGCCACTTCACAGTGGTGCTCTCACGAGTCTTACTCGAAAGTCCTTAATCCTTTTCTCTATTTCTCTGTCTCATACAACTTATCACAACTCGGGCCCGCTGCCACTGGAACTCCCAAAACTCAGTAGACTTACATAATTTAAGTTGGATGACTTGCTAGGAGTACACCCTTCACCACGGTACAATGGTAGGGCTCTCACCAACACGGTTATGCCTCGCATTTGTCGTGATTGCCAAGTAGGCACTGTGGAAAACGTGACCACAAACTCGGCACTAGATCCCCAAGAAACATCATGTCAGCAAGCATACCTTAGGTACCACTCTGTGAGGCCATCCAATCTCTGAGGATTGACTCCTCAACCACTCACTCCCCTCGGAGTTCATCTTTTATAGGTTTGTGTGACTTCTTTGCCAAAGGTACCGAATGACAGTCTTCAACAACGTATGTCCCAGACATACCATATGGAGATCCAACTCCCCACTATCACAGTCGTTACACACTTCGACCCCATTCCTCACGAGTGCATCACTCACCACAGGCAAAGCCCCCACACAACCTCTTTAAGATTTGTCCATTCGGTCTTTGACCGTGTAGGGACATCTTCTACAATCCACGTGTTGCTTTTGTCTACAAATAAATCCATTTCAACCGTCTCACACGACTTAACGATAGAGGTTCTCCTCCTCCTTCCATTTCTCACCACGATTAGGACAATCAACAACTTTCAAAATCTCAAACGCATGTGCGTATTTCACTTCACCCAATCATGACCCAATTCATGATCTTTACCATCTTATTACATTTTATTGAGTCCTTACTCACTCTCAAGTTTTATGCTTGCTTAAGTCATTGAGTTCAAGGTCCATGAAAAGGTCCTAAATTTCTTTCTAAGTCCAAACATCCGGCGTTCTCCACGTGCATAAGTACTTTCTAATTACTAGTCCGTAATGTTATTAAATTCACACTCTGTTGTTATACTTGGTTCACTATTGTTCATACTGAATATCCTTAGCTACTAGAATTACCTTCTAGTATTCATAAATGCTCCATTTGGAGTTCATTTGTTCCAATACAAGAATGCAAGATTCTTGTTCCCACAAACAACAAACCATCACAAAAATTCACATGCATAAACAATATTCCAGCACTCATTACCCAAGGATCACATTCCTTCCGGTCTCCAATTCACAGTTAATAATAAGACAATCATCAATGACTAAATAATCCAATAATTCAAACTCAATTCATCACAAATCATTACATTCATATTTTTATGGAAATTTCCCTTTCTAGGTGAAATATTGCTTCACAATTACAATTAAAGTCATTAAGGCCAAATACACAATTAATACCATCACATTTCATTCATACACAGAGCTGTACATACCCACCAAAAATTATTTGACCCATCATATCAACTTAGAATTTCATAAAATTTTACAGAGACACTATAAATCATACCTAATTTATCATATAAATTTATCTCACTAAAATTCAACCCAAAAATATTATTTTTGAATTAAAAACAGTGGCTGGATGTGCTCTGTAGAACGCAATTCCATATTTTTAGAAAATACCATATAAACTTATTTTTCTGTGAAATTTTATAGAGAAAATTCCCAACATGTGGGCCATCACATATAATTTTCTCTGTATCAACAAACGACCAAAAATGATCTTTTTTATTTCCAAGTCCTTATTGTTTCAGAACAGAGTTTTTATTAAGAAAATGTAAATAATTACAAAAGGTACTTAAAAAATTCTGAGAAAAATTATGCATATTCCAAATAGTCCTAAAAGTGTTAAAAAAAATTCTCAAGATCAAATTCTCACAAAAATTAATTTTATACATTTAAATTTTTCTACAGTCCAGCTTTTCGGTTTTTCCAACATTAAATCACTAAAAATACTTCCCAGACTTTTATGACCTTAAACAAATTCAGGGATGACCCTCATAACGTATAAATCTAATTCATAGTTCCATTTTGCCAAAAATACGTCTCAAAATGTTTATAAAATTCAAAACAGTCCCTTTCACAGATTCGACAGTGTTTGAAATAATTTCGGAAAAAATAGTTTCAGTACTCAAAAAAATCCGAAAAAATTACCATGACATCTAGAGGCATTATAACTTAGGAAAATGTCTTTACATCATCAAAATAATGCACGAAAATTCAAATACAGCTGCAGTGCAAAAATGGCAACTAACTTATTTCAAAGTTTCCAAGTGTTCTTGAGACACCCATGGTGCCAAGAGACCAATATCAACAACAACAACCCATATATAACAAGAAAAACAAGAAAAAGCTTAGGGAAGAAAGAAACCCCTCCATACCTCCATGAAACAAAAATCCAATCGGAGGGTTTTGAAGCTCTTGAGCTCCTCTCTAACATACTAGAATTTGAGGAAGAAAGAATTTGATCTTGGCCATGAAAATCTAGAGAGAAGTTTGTGTTTCTAGAGAGAAGATGGAGAGAATTTGAAAACTTGAAGAAGAAGAGATGAAGATAACACAAAATTGAGGAGAAAGGAAAGTTAAAGTAAAAAGCAATTTTGTCCCCCTCCCTCATGACCTAGGGTCGGCACACACATCAAGGAGGCTTGGGTCCATGTTGATTTTTAAATTGGGCCCATATGGGGCCCATTAGGGTTAGGGTCTTTATGCGTTTTTGGTCATCTAGGACTAACAATCTCTAAGATGAAATTTTAATTTAATCTCACCTTATTTAATATTTTCTCTAAGACATAAAATAATTAATTAAATTCTTAACAATTTATTTCCATTAATTTTATTATTTCTATAATTAATCTGCCACTTATAATTAATTTAATAGTGAAACAAATTAATTAAATCATAAATAACTAATTCTATTTTTATTTTTGTCTAGTTCCTTCTATATTTGAATTAATAAAATTGGGCTTAATTAAGTTTAATTACCTTAATTACAATTTCTAGATCACTAATTTCCTTAGAACATTTAATTTCACTAATTAAAATTATTACTAACTTATTAGTAAATCATTTGTGCCATTAAAACTCTAATTTTTCATTCTAGACAAAAGTTCCACATATTTACCATAATGTCATTAATGAGTTGACAAAAACTCTTCTCTTTGACTTTTGACTAAGATGAGTCTATCTTTGACTTTCAAATTTTGAACTTCCCTCCACAATTTGTTTTAATGTCTCTACTTTGCCATTATTAAGTAATACTTATTTTAATTATTTGCCATTATTTTTATTAATTACTTAATTAATCACTAATTATATTTAATTACCCAAAACACATATTTTCTTATTTAAAATAAATAAATCCCAATTAAATTATAATTAAATCAAACAAGTACACACTTGTTGAGTTGTAATTTTTAGGGTATTACACTGTTTACCAAGGTATTGGTCATCTATTACTAAATCACCAACTTCCTTGATCTTTCGGTGCTTGGTAGGAGTCTTCTCCAGTAACATGGCCTTACAACTTACTAACTTAGTAGAAACTTGTGCTTTTGGTAAACATGTATATAGAAAGAGACGGATTCTACGGTGCCTAAGCCGCATGGGTCTTGCACCGTACGTGAGTTAATACGAACCATCAGATTTCTTATGCAAAAAGTGTGCGGCTATGATTTCAATACTTAATCTGGGTGAAGGGTGCTGAATAATGACCCTGGCTTTTATAAAAAAAAATAAAAAAATCACGCGAGTCCAGAGCTTCTAATAACCTTTGTTTATGGGATACGTCCTTATCTTTTTTTTTTTTATAATCAGTTACGTTCTTATCTTAAGGCACTGTATTTCAATTAAGTGATATATAATATATTTTTTAAAATTAATTTTTTTAATGAACTTATATTTTTTTAAATCAATTTTTTAATTTTTTTAAAAGAAAGTATAATTTAATTAAATAAACTTATATTGTTTAAAAATATTTTTTTAATATTTAAATAATTTGCTAATAATTTTGTTTTAAAACAAAAAAAATTCTTTATAATTATCATTTTTTACCAATTTTTGTTTAGTAATAAAATTTTGTAATATAAAAACTATTCAAAAAATAATAAAAATAAAATAAACCTATTATCTATCACTCTCAATTTTATTTTAACTAATTTAATTCAAATTCCTTTTTACCTTTTTTTTTTTAATTTAGAAATCCTTTTATCTATTTTATCACTCTCACATACATGTGCAAATCAACTTCTCATTTGTTACTACTACTCCATTCGTTGATATCGTATTATCCCTTAACATAGTCTTTTACTTGCATTACACCATTAATTATTACATTATTTATTTTTATTTTTAGTTAAAATATTTAGTCACTGAACAAAAGTTGATAAAAAATGAAAATTATAAAGAAAAATAATTTTGTTTTTGTTTAAAATTAATATTATCAGCAAATTATTTAAATATTAAAAAATTATTTTGAACAATATAAGTTTATTTAATTACATTATACTTTCTTTTAAATAAAGAAAAATTTTGATTTAAGAAAATATAAGTTTATTTAAAAATTGATTTAAAAATAAACATTTTATATATCACTATTTTTTTTAAAAATATAGTACTTGGAGATAGGAGCGTCACCCACCCACTGACAATCGTTACAAGTTGGCGGAACTGGAAGTAGTAATTGGGCTCGCGTGATTTTTTATTTTTTTATAAAAGTCAGGGCCATTATTCAGTACCCTTCACCCAGATTAAGTATTGAAATCATAGCCGCACACTTTTTGCATAAGAAATCTGATGGTTCGTATTAACTCACGTACGGTGCAAGACCCATGCGGCTTAGGCACCATTGAATCCGTCTATAGAAAGATAAATAGATAGATAGTAAATGCAAACATTGTCTTAGCCATTTTTGTTTACTTGAAGAGAAAGTGTTGTGCAGTCAAATTATAGAGATTGAGAGAGATTGAGCGAATATTAGATATATTCACCTTCTGCTTTGCAGCTATTGCTTGGTGTCATGCTTTTTTAAAATGATGGTGTGCAAGTTGAAGCATCCATCTCGTTTAACTCAATTCTTAGCTCTCAAAACTACAATAACCAAACTTTGTTGTTGCTTTTGTCCTCTACAAATATCGATTGTGCTTTTCTCTAACCATTGAACATTATATGTTTATTCTTTTCTTATTCAGAAGACAGAATTTACCAGAAGCAATGTACTTAGCAGGAAAAGATTATTCATTTCCATTTTTTTTTATTCATCACATATTCCACATTTTGCCAACTTGCCAAGCAAAGAATCAATTGCATTCTAATTGTCTTAAAATTCAGTACATAAATAAAAACTTTCATTCATCTGTTCACCAACTTATTTTCATTTAAAGTTTTGAAATTTGACATAATAATTAGTTATATTTCAGTTTATTGGAATTAATTTTTGTATATATGAACTTATTCAGCCCTTATTCAGCCATACAAATTACGCCAATTTCAATTTAGTCAAATTCATAAAAATCAATAACCGTAAAGCTATATGCATAATCCATTCATATATCTACTTTTCCCCTTTGCAAAACATTATTGATTCAGCAACTCTACTTTAAAAAAAATAAAGGTTGCCTTGTCTCTAACTATTGGACAATCTATAGATCCATAATTTGGCTTTGCGTGTTACCTTCAACCTAGCCAAATATTCCAAAAGCAATTAAGCATCACTTTAGCTTAAAGGCTTCATTATCTGTTACACTTCTATTCAAACCTTCTCAATAATTTATTTTTTTCTGTTCAGTATTCTCCAATGAATAAAAAGTTTTCTTGTGTTTCTTATCTTAACTCTCATTCTTTCTCTTGCCAAGCAAAGAATTTAGCCTCTCTTTAAAAAAAATTCACAAGAAACTATCCCTGCTCGATCTCTCTCTATATATACGGGTTAGGATCATTGTTATCTCACGCAAAAAACCAAGAAGAAAAACAGAGACAATTTCTCCTTTTAGTGAATTCAATTCGTGCTTCTGAATCTGATCAAACTTTTTCTTTACATCCCATTTTGTCCTTTAACTTTGCATTTCTAAATTAAAAAAAAAAATTTACAAAACCAAAAAAAAAAATTATGTATCTTATATTCGAGTTTGTTCTTTACCCTGTGTTTTTTTTCTAGAACATTTTTTTTAAAAAAACTCAAAACAAAAAGAAAATAACTTTTTTTTTTCTGTTTAGTCTGTTCCAGTTTGTTCTTTATTGTATTTCTAAATTTCCTATTTTCCAGACAATTAAAAAAAACTTCAAAAAGAAAAAAAATGATTTGTTTTCTATTTATTTTGTTCCAATTTGTTCTTGTTATCCTTTGTATTTCTAAATTTGTTATTTGCTAGCATAAATTTAAAATTAAAAAAAAATCAAATAAAATAAAAGAAAAAAAAATCTCTATTTTGACTTCTGAGTGCACGATCCTTACCTTGGAATTGCCATTTTCAAATCCAACTGAATAGCTACAAGCTTACGACAAGAAGGAAAGGCTCCATTATTGGTATGTAATCTAAACAAGCTGTTCTATAATATTGTACTTTTGTTGTTGTTTCTTAATGTATTTTTTTTTTATTAATTTAAAATTCTTTCTGCTGGTTATATTTTTTTCAATGATACCTGGACTAAGAATTAGATATATGGATTAACGTTATTTTAAAACATCAAATTCCTTTATCTTAATTTGACATATTCGAACTTAAAGCTTAAATCCCAGATCATCTAGCTGTAGTCTGCTTCTCAAAGTTTGTACCTAATGGGGAGTTCCTAGGCTCTATCTGAGTGGTGTGGCCAAACACTTTATGAATACTATTATATCGTATATGCATTGGTGTCTATGATCGAAATGTACCTCATATGAGTCATATCTTTAAGGAGAGCTTAATGAGTGAAAGTGTGAAAAGCAATGGGAAAGTATCTGGAAGTTTTGCTTCTACTTGGTGTGTAGTTCACAGTCCTTTTAGCAGGGTTTTCTTGAGTAATATGTTTGGGAACTGGGTAGCATTGCTAGCTTCATTGATTTTTTTTTTCTTCATTTGGTTGAGTTTTATTTGTTTTATGATGCATGATTTCTTCTTAGCCTTCAATCTATTTTCTTCTCGTTTTATTCTAATCAATATCTCGTTTTTAGCAAAACATATATATAGAATTCACCTCTTTCTTTATTTTGTTAAAGGATGAAATTCTTCTTGACATTAAAAATATTCAAGAATTTCCCTTTTCTCTTTTGCAAAGAAATTATCTTTATTCTTTTCTTAATATTCTTGAACATTTTTAGAATTTACCTATTTTTTCTTTCGCAATCAGCATATGTCTGTCTAGGTTTGGCCTTGGTAGTAAAATAAAGAAAACATCCTAACTAGCAACACACTCGATAATGCAGATCCTCTGCTGCCTTTGCATCAGGATTCTCTCTGCAGCAGAAATTTTAGCCATTGATCACCTTCTCTCACTTTATTAACTACTATTACAGTAACTAATCAACTGTCCAGATTTTGCAGCACTGTGGCTGTAGAAAAATTTGGCTGTAGCTCAGTTGTCCAAAGCCCTTCCTCAAGGAGGCACTAAGTTTAAATAAATCCTACTTTGTGTAGGTGAATTGACTTACAAATTTGGTTGTCAAAAATCCTCTTCAAAGAGACACTACATAAACAAATCCTACTCAGCACACATGCAGGTAAACTGACCTACACACTCTGTCTTCGAAAGCCCTCATCAAGGAAACACTAAGTAAATAAAACCTGTTCCACATAGGTAAATCATCCTACAAAATGATTCTCACAATTGAGATGATCAGTAGGCGAAGGTACTTCCTTAAAAAAGAATCCAGGGAAACGGGAGAAAAAGCGCAACTCGACACAAATGAACCTGAAACAACAAAGAAAGTCATAACAAACCATTATCTTGCTCAGGCAAAGAATATAACTTACACTACAAAGAAAAGAGTTTTCCCTATGATTAAGACAATCTCGTTCATTAAAATATAAGATTATATTTCGACTAACCACCTCGACTTAGAAAACTGGAGATTGACTAATAGTCTTGGTCGACCCTAACACCTATCTTTTCTTCAATTTCACAAGGGAGTACCATTATCGCTCAGACATTGGGATATTATAGGACCAACAGAGCACTTAAAATGCTAAAAAGAACGGGTGGTGGGGATTGAGGAGGATTTTGATGATCTTTAGAGGCTTTGGATGGAGATTCTAAACCATTTGATGATGTCAACAAGGATTTTGTGATTGTTATGTTCTCCTATTTAGAGCCATGGTGGCTTTGGAAGCTCTGTCAACATTTGAACTACTTCACCCATTGTTGGTCTCTCTACAGCTGTTCTTCAACACACAGCATGGTTACATACAAAACATGCATCACCTTATGAAGTGGAACTAAGGGAAGTCTAGGATCAAGAAATTTTAGAACTCCTTTCTTGTTAGATTCTGTCATTTTCCTGACCCATTGCACAATGTCCATGTCACCAACTTCACCAACTGGTTTCCTGCTTGATGTAAGTTCTAAAAATACCACACCAAAATTGTGCACATTGCTTTTCTCATCAACCTTCAATGTGTAGGCATACTCTGCAATCAAACATCAAATGAGAAACTATAAACAAGTATCATAAACTAAAATGAAGCAGCCACCTTAATTCGAAACAATAAGTAAAGCAAAGGCAATTATGTGTAAAGTAATATAATGGTTAATTTTATCTGATATTTTGCCTTTCACCATCAATTTCCTGTTGTGAATGACTCTAACCTATGATTACAGTATTTATCCACCATAGGTGGGGGTTATGGAAAAATATCAAAGGCTGCAGAGCTACCTTCCATTTACTTTTAGTATTTGGCTTAGAAATAGGCTATATTAGAGGATGAATCAAGAGATCATTTGAATATGATAACCAAAAGTTAAGAAAAACCACGTAGCAATGTTAAATAATTTAGGCCATAGGGGCATCACCTCAACATCAATAGTCTACACCTAAACCAATAAAACCATGATGGTGAGTCAAAAAGTCAAATTCTGAACATTGATTAAACAAGCAGTTATGATCGGGCGGGACAAGGAAATTTGCCACATAAACTCAACCTTGTATATTAAATTAAATGTAGTAGTTGAATAGTATAAAGATACAAGTCGAATGGAAATTTTCCTATACAGTTACAATTATATTTAAGTACTCAGACAAAAATGTTTCTTTTGTAAGTTCCAGGTCTTTGTGTATTGCCTTACATGTTTTACATAAAGGGAAGCCTTCCTTCTTTTAATATTTTGTGATTGTCTTGATAAAATTATTTAGAAAGTACATTCTTTAGATTCGAATTTGTCAGAAGACATACTTTTCCCTTTTAAATGATTTCCAATCATTTGGTCATATGTATTGTTATTTTATAGGTTTTTATTCTTGCTCCATGTGAGCATATTTGAGTCTGTCTCCTCATTGTCCATTCCTTACACTTATGCCAAATTTAAACAAATGAGATTTTGAATCTTGTTTTCTGAAGTCTGAGGATGTGCATCCTGTGAGGCTCTCTTTTTCATGTTATCAGGATGTTTACAAGTTAGTTATTTATGTCAAAGTAATAAGTTGGTGGTGAATACCTATCATGACACTAATGTAATAGACTTGATTCACATGTAGAACTCAAATGATAAGTCACTTGAATAGTTTGTGTCTTTTTTAGATGGCTCTGACAATAGTCAAGTTTGATTAATTGATTTCGTGCTGATAGGTTCATAATAGAAACATAATCAATGATTTCTTGTTTGTAAAGATTTTTCCTTATCAGTACCTAATTGTTTATGAGCTTAAATATGTTTTTAGTCCCTCAAATTTGGGAGTTTATCTTTTTTAGTCCTTCAAATTAAAATTTGCATTTTTTTTAGTTCCTCAAATTTGCGAAATGCTTTTTTAAGTCCCTCTTGCGGTAAAAAACCTACACAAATCGTGCATCCAAACCACAAAAAATTAGTCAAAAGGGACTAAAAAATGCATTTCAAAAATTTGAGGGACTAAAAAATGCAAATTTTAATTTGGGGGGCTAAAAAAGATAGACTCCCAAATTTGAGGGACTAAAAACATAATTAAGCCTTGTTTATGTTTACATTTTTTGTTATGGCCCTGCTATTCAAGAGAATAGGGTACCACTCTTCAAGGCTTGTGTGGAATTGGTTCATTAAGAGATAGGGGTGATTTTTTAGTTTTTGATTGGTTGTTGTTAGCAATAGCAACCGGAATTCTAAATATCAGAGCAATCACACGCACACACACAGACACGAGATTTAAGGAGGTTCGGCAAGTGTGCCTACGTCCTCGGGAGCAGAGCGGCTGTTTGTATTATTGTTATTTGGCCAATAGGGTTACATTAGTTTATATAGAATAAACCACGATACAGACTTACAATATTACCCCTGTGTCGTACCGCGGGGCTAAACCCCCGCACCCCAACCCACTTATTTCGTAACCCAACAACAAGTGGCCTAAACCCAATCTACTCACTCATAGAAAATGAGCCATGCACAACAATCTCCACCTTGGCGAATATTCGGCCTCGTGGAAGATAATAGCAAGTCCACTTCATATCCTATATATCTCTTGGGTTAGGGGTTCCAGTCACGTCTAGCACCGAGCAACATTCAACAAGTCCAAGCAATGCTTGAACTTGTCAGTTGTGACCGCCTTGGTTAACATATCAGCTGCATTCTCTGAAGTGTGAAGCTTCCTGAGCAAAATCTGACCAGATGCCATCAACTCCCTGATCTTGTGGAACCTCACATCAATATGCTTGGTTCTAGCATGATACACCTAATTCTTTGCCAAATCGATAGCACTCTGACTATCACAATGCAACTGAACTCCACCTTGCTCAATGCCCAGCTCCTTTGCTAGCCCTGTGAGCCACACAGCTTCTTTACTAGCCTCTGCTATTGCCATGTACTCTGCTTCAGTTGTTGACATTTCCACAGTAGACTAAACAATGGACTTCCAACAAATAGGCCCACCTGCAAGAGTAAAAACATACCCTGTTTTAGACCTCCTGTCATCCAAATCATCTGCATAGTCAGAATCCACATAACCCACAACAGAATGATCACCCTATTGACTGCCAAACATGATACCATGCCTTGTTGTACCCTTTAGGTACCTGAAGATCCACTTCACTGCTTCCCAATGTCATTTCCCTGGCTTTGACATAAACTTATAGACTTGGCTTACAGCATGTGCCAAATCTAGTCTAGTGCAAACCATAGCATACATCAGACAACCAACTGCATTGGCATATGGAACCTTTGACATGCATTCCACCTCTTCATCTGTCTTTGGGCACTGATCGACAGAAAGCTTGAAGTGGTTTGCAAGTGGAGTACTCATTGACTTAGCATTACTCATGCTAAACTTGTCCAGCACCTTCTCAACATAGCCCTGCTGTTAGAGCCATAGTCTTCTGGACCTCTTGTCCCTGTTAATCTCCATCCCAAGAATCTTTTTGGTAGGACCCAAGTCCTTCATGTCAAACTCCTTGCCCAACACGGATTTCAACTCATTCACATCACTCAAATGGTTACCAGCAATCAACATATCATCCACATAAAGTAGCAGAAACATAAAAGAGCCATCATCAAGGCTCCTCACATAAACACAATAGTCATACTCACATCGCCTATAGCCAATCCGAAGCATGTAAGAATCAAAACGTTTGTACCACTGCCTTGGAGATTGCTTCAATCCATACAGAGACCTCTTCAACTTATAAACTAGCCGGCCCGGTCCATTTTTACTAAACCCTTCTGGCTGCTCCATGTAAATCTGCTCCTCTAGATCACCGTGAAGAAAAGTTGTCTTCACATCCATCTGCTCCAAGTGCATATCTCGACTGGCTACCAAGGCTAATACTGCCCTGATAGAAGTATGTCTCACGACTGGGGAGAAAACCTCAACTTAGTCAATCCTCTTCTCCTGTGATTATCCTTTTGCTACTAGGCGAGCCTTGAACTTTTCCCCTTCTTTTTCTGATACTGGAGGTTTCCTCTTGTACACCCATTTACACCCTATGGCTATCTTGCCTGGAGGAAGCTCAACTAGCTCCCATGTCTGATTCTTTCACAAAGACTCCATCTCCTCCATCATAGCACCCATCCATCTGTCTTTCTCCTGGCTATTCATAGCCTCTTGAAAGGTAGATGGGTCTCCTGAACTGGTGAGAAGTGCAAAAGAAGGCAACTCTTTAAACCCATATCGGACAACGGGTTTAATAGTGCGACGTTCTCTATCTCTGACAAGAGTGTACTCATGCGGTCCTGTTGGACTATCTGGTCTAGGTTCAGGTACAAGTGTGGCCTCAGGTCTTGGACTGCATGATTTTGCCCTCTCGGGAATCACCGGCAAATGCTCAAAGTCCACCTGAACCTCCACGGAGCTAGGGGAAGCTCCATCTGGCATTGGTTCATGTGTCTCAACTGTCTATGGCATCATGGACTATTCATCAAACACTGCATCCCTGCTGATCACCATCTTCTTGGAAGCTGGATCCCAAAACTTGAAGCCCTTCACGCCTTTGGAATAACCTACGGAAACACACTTTTTCGACTTTGGATCAAGTTTAGATCTTTCATCACTGGATATATGCACAAAAGCAGGACACCCAAACATTCTTAAATTATTAAAATCAACCGGGTTACCTGTCCAGACTTCCTCTGCAACTTTCCCATCCAATGAAGCTCACGGTGATCGGTTGAGCAGATAACATGCCATGTTCACTGCCTCTGCCCAAAAGCCTTTGGAAAGGCCAGCATTCAACCTCAAACACCGACCCCTTTTCGTAAGAGACCTATTCATCCTCTCTGCAACACCATTCTGTTGTGGTGTTTTCCGCACTGAGAAGTGTCTCTGAATGCCATGTTCCTCACAGAATTTCTGAAACCGTGAGTTTGTGTACTCCCTGCCATTATCAGACCTCAAGTACCTGACTTTTCTGCCTGTCTGATTCTCCACCTCGGCCTTCCACAGCTTAAACTTCTCAAAGACTTCAGATTTCTTTTTCATGAAGTACACCCAGACCTTGCGAGAAAAATCGTCAATGAAGGTGACAAAATAATGGGAACCACCCAAGGACGAATCTCTAGTAGGACCCCACACATCAGTATGCACATAATCAAGGATCCCCTTGGTGGTGTGCTTCGCAGCTTTAAACCGCACTTTGGACTGTTTCCCAAGCACACAGTACTCACACAGTACTCACACAAGTCTAACTTGCAGCTCCAAACTCCCTTCAAGAGTCCTCCCTTATGAAGCTCCACCATCCCACACTCACTGAGATGGCCCAAACGCATGTGCCATAATCTGGTAGCATCATCATCAGACTCAACAGATGCAATGCGGCCTACAACTGTGCTTCCCAATAGTCTGTAAATATTGCCTACAGTCCGCTGTGCTTTCATCACAGTCAACGCACCCTTACACACTCTGAGGGTATCCCGATCTCCATCAGTCCTATAACTGAAATCATTGGCCTGCAAAGTACCAAGTGAGATCAGATTCTTCTTCAACTCAGGGATATGCCGGACATCACACAACATTCTCACTCCACCATCATCCATAGCAATCTGCACCTGTCCCATTCCAATAACAGCACAAGCTTTGTCGTCACCCAAATAGACACTGCCAAAATTGCCCGACCTGTATGTGGTGAACCATTCCCTATTGGGAGTCATATGGTAAGAACATCTAGAATCAAGAATCGACGCATCTGTAAGCTGACTGCATGAAACCGAGAGAACATCTCCCTCATTGTAGTAGTCTGAGTCGTCAGTCTCTGCCACATTCACAGAGCGGGATGCCCCTTCACCAGACTGCTTCAACTTTGGACAATTATTTCTGAAATGCCCTTGTTGTTTGCAATTGTCGAATAGAACTAATTTGCCATGTCTGGTTTTGGACTTATTCATCCTCCCAAAACCCCCTTTGCCTTTTGTCCTCCCACGTTCTTTATGCCCCTTTGCATACAGACCCTCGCCTTGAGAACACTCCCCTGCATTTTGTTTCCGTTGACAGTGGGACATAAGTGCAGCCGTGATCTCCTCTAGACTAATGGTGTCTTTCCCGTACGTTAGGGTGGTCACTAAATGCTCCTAGGAATTAGGCAAAGAACACAACAGAATTATTGCCTTATCCTCGTCCTCAATCTTCACATCAAGCCTCAGTAAATCACTGATAATCTGATTGAAGATGTTGATATGCTGTTGCAAATCAGAACCCTCCTGCATCTTCAACCGGTACAATTTTTGCTTCATGTACAGCTTGTTCGTCAGGGACTTGGACATATACTGACTCTCTAATTTCGTCCATACTTCCCCCGGAGACGTCAGGTCCATAACGTGGTACATGACCTCGTCTGCCAAACACAACCTTATGGTTGCCACAACCCTCTCCTTCAACTCCTCCCAATCCGCATCCTCCATGTCTGTAGGTTTCGTTGCGCGCAGTGCCTTTTGAAAACCTTGTTGTGCCAACATATCCTTAACCCTCCTCTGCCACACTGCGAAATTCCTAGTTCCATCGAACTTCCCCACTTCGAATTTCGCACTAGGGTTAAGCACCATCTGATACCAGTTGTTAGCAATAGCAACCAAAATTCTAAAGATCAAAGTAATCACACGCACACACACAAACACGAGATTTAACGAGGTTCGACAAGTGTGCCTACGTCCTCGGGAGCAGAGCGACTGTTTGTATTATTGTTATTTGGCCAATAGGGTTACATCAGTTTATATAGAATAAATCACGATACATACTTATAATATTATCCCTATACCGTACCGCGGGGCTAAACCCCCACACCCCCAACCCACTTATTTCGTAACCCAACAACAAGTGGCCCAAACCCAATCTACTCACTCATAGAATATTAGAGCCAGGTTCAACTTGGTGATCGGTTCGGACAAGTATGCCGATGGATCCAAGCATGGACACAAGGATCCCTTGTATCGAAAGTCTTCCTGGCAGTGGGTCCATACATGGAGGTTAGGCAGCATGTCCTGTAGCCATGAAATGGTGGAGGCGGCGATGCAAGGTAGTAGAGCATGTTGGCTTTAAAGGCGCCATCATTGGATACTCGTGGTAAAAATGGCTTTTGCTTGAGGGGGAGCTACCATGTGGAAGAGACTCACACTTGAGGGGGAGATTGTTGGAGTACAAGTGTGAAGATGAAGCCCCACATTGGGTAAAAATGGGAAAGTTGAGTAACATATAAGTGAGGAAGACCCATATACCTGTAGCCTTAAGGTTTTGGGTTGAAGGTGGTGTCAGGTTCACTTATGTGGTGTGCTCGTAGCCCATTGGTGAAGATCTCTCAGGTGTTTCATCCCCCTCCGTTGCACAACAGTTGTATTTACAAGTATTATGTTCACACAAAAATATTCAAACAACAATTATTTTTATTGTAATTCTCTGCAACACTTGATAGAGCTTGGTTATCGTGTTTGGCATCCATTTTTTATCTGTGATTTGATAATTGGTTTGGAAATTTTTGTTGCTCATTTTTTAATCGTTGCTTGGCTTAACCAATAGACACAACCTCTAGCATTAACACACTCATAGACATATACACAAAGGAAAGCAAGGTGTAAGAGACATTATTATAAATGTTTGATTCTAAGCAATTTTGGTGTGGCCAGGTTGTTGCTAGAGAGCTTGTTGTTGTCAAATAAGGAGGGGAAAAAAGGTAAATCTTTTGTTGCTCCTACCTTTCTTTATATCTTTTATTCCTTATTGTATACTTGCCTTGCCTTGTCTCTAAACATGTGATGATGATTTTGTACAATACAATTGTGTTTCTGCACTGTGATAAGCTTTTTATTTGAGAAAAATGAGTAGAATCAATTTGTTACAATGCCTGGACTTAAATTCAGTTGTATAAAGGCTGTGGTATGTTTGTAGTGTTTACAATGTCTAGACTAAAAGGGCCTTGAATTTCTCTCTAAACAATCACTAGAATCTCTCCCACTTTCTGTTTTCCTATATAGATGTGCAAAAAGACTAAAAATAATCCAAAACAATTTTCAATGAACGATTTGAAGATATGGCTTGTAAGATAGCTAGACGTGTGAAATCAGCCAGTGAGATCCTCTACATATATATCAAGGTCCTTACTAATCTACTAACTCCATTATACACACAACAGATATTATCTACTTACAAAACTACCCAAAGAAAGAGAAACTCTTTGGTGTTATCATTAGTTGCTCCTTTTCCTTAGCTCACTCACTGTTCTTCATTAGTGGAAGCAAACAATTCCTCTGAGATGTCAGCCAAATTCTTACCAATCAGCTTTGACTTGGGTTTCCTAAATGGTGCATTTGGAGCTTAAATATCGTCAAACCTACAAGCACCTTCTATATCAAATGGTGTACGCAAATCATCTAAGTTAGAGACCATGTTCCTGGCAAAAAATTGCCTTCGTTATCCCCAACATATCTAGAGTCTCAATGTGTTTTTGAACTCTCTAACCTTCACAACATTTTTACCAAAACGTACAATTAATATAAATTTGTGGAGACACGACAAGTGTACCGGTAGTACAAGTAATAAAGAGGTAAATAGAATATTGTCTCCACGAGGATTGTGATTTAATAACTACACAATTGTGTAATTGAAATTCAATTTCTCTAATATAGTTTATCCCCAATTCTTTGGTAAGTGAATCCTTTACTCCCAATTATGGCCCCTAATTCCTTGGGTGATCACAACTATCAATAAACAATAAGGCCCATAAATTACAACGAAATTGATATAATCTAACCTTATTCCTAGACATAAGAATTATGGTTATTAGATCAAACAATTTAAATCTCAGTTTCCTAATTGCAAATTTAAAAATTCAAATAAATATCAAAGAATGTCAATCCCGAGAATAGTGTTATTAAACCCGACTCGGCTCGACCGGTTGAACTAGTTGGATCGGAAACCAGACATGAAGTCGGGGTCAGTTCATGTATTGGAACAGTTATGTTGTTAACCTGGTGTTTACATCATCAAACCGGTATAACCGCTCTGATCTTCAATGGCAATTGATCAATCTTCAAGTTCTCTCTTGCTTCCAGACAAAGAATGTCTCAAAACCTTTATTTTTCACACTTATATGCGACTGGGATCACAAATCCTTGCAATGGGGTGTTGGGAGCCATTTCCTAGCATTGGGAATAGAGAATAAGACGCGTTGACACTGGGAATCGATTGGCACATGGTGGGTGCAGGGGTACTAGAACAAGTCAAGTGTGCTTCTTTGCAACACCAAGCGAAATGGTAGAGGCTTGTGGGAAAGGTGGTACCAAGCACCCTTCGTCTTGATTTCAAGGGCCAGATGTACAATAGACCTTGGGAAGGACGATGTTAGGCACCCCATGTATTTGACATTGGGATAAAAAAAACACCACAGTGTTGGCACCGCGCATTGTTCTAGTTGTGCTAAGTGCAACTTTTGAGTAGTATTATTGACATTTGGTGCCACTTCTCTAGCATCAGGCACCAAGTTGTCTATGAAGCTCAGGTGCTTGTGCGCTAGGCATGCTCATGTGTGCTGGGCACAATTCTCTTACTCATTTTTCATTTAAGACTCTCAGAAACATGAATCACAAAAAAAAATCAAACAATTGAGTTATTTTCTCATAAAATTTCATCATGTTAATGAAGTAATCACAAAACAGATCTAATAAATCTACATATGTTGTAGATTTATCATAAATTACATAAATATTCATTGATATAGATTTTAGTTTTTGAAAATCAAGAGTTACATGATCTCTTTTCTGCAATTTCAATTCACCCTCACCATAAATTTCATTTAATATAATGGCTTGAATAACTTTTAGGTCCCTGATAAATTTTTGAATTTTGCTTTTGATCCCTAATAAGTTTTTTTGTTGTTTTGACTCCCCAATATAGTAAAAATTTTGTTTCCAGTCCCTACCGTCAGTCAAGTGATGATGTGTTAATTAAAAATTCTAAAATGTTATTTGTGGTGGTTCAAAAACTGCCAATATTTGTTTATAATTTTAAGTTACAATATCCAACGTGACTGAGTCTTGAAGCATATACTCCAAAATAAACAAAATTTAATTTGGCATTTTAAAAACAACTACACGGCTACACCATTTAAAATTCAATGCCTAACTCCTGAAGCAATAAGCATCCAAAACCAATATTGAAGATAAAAAAAAACTAAGAGAAAAGAAACCTATGAAATGAATCAATCCCACCGGAATCTTCCAGAAACCCCAAAATGTGGCACGAATCGGTTTCCCACCTTCACTACGTTTTGGCATAAATGACTTTGTTTGCATGCGAGGGCAAGAACGCAGGAAACATAAATGCCGCCAATATCTTGATGGGGAAGAAGAGAAGAACCAATGGTGGTAGGTAGCAGATCCAGTACGCCGTTGCCACCACCAGTCCCCTCCGCCGCCGTCTTCGCGTTGCTGCCACCGTTCTCCGATCCTTTGCGCTGAAATATTCGTCCAGATCTAGTACGAGTAATATCTGAGGTTTGTGTGAGTAAGATTTGAGGTTTGTTGGGTTCACAGAGGGGGTGAGATCTGGATTTCAGATCTTTAATGTGGGTTTAAGATCTGAGGTTTGTTGGGTTCATAGAGGAGGGGTGAGATATGGGTTTTTTGTGCAAGATTTTATGTGAGATTTGGGTTCATAGAGGAGGGGACTCATTAAGAGCTCATTAAATAATTTAAAAATTAATGGACACATGGCAGGGACTCAAAACAAAATTTTTAATATATCAGGAACTCAAAACAACGAAAAAATTTATTGGGGACCTAAAGCAAAATTCGAGAATTTATCAGGGATTTAAAAGTTATTTAAGCCTAATATAGTCAATACTCTCATCATATTTTCAACCAGATTCTCTATATCTAACTCTGTTATAACCTAACCTGT
Source organism: Pueraria montana var. lobata (assembly GCA_026413185.1). NCBI lineage: Eukaryota > Viridiplantae > Streptophyta > Magnoliopsida > Fabales > Fabaceae > Pueraria > Pueraria montana. The sequence goes on along the minus strand of CM048650.1, from coordinate 89,919,030 downwards.
TAGAAGCAATAACCTCAAAATTTGCAACCTATCCAATTTCACTAAATTAAAGACATTAATTAGTTGTAACTTGTAAAATAGGATGACCAGTTTGAATTGTGGAAATTAATAGTGAAACAATGCTTATTATTTGTAAAACTAGATACCGTTTTTGCGACTTTATCAGCCTCCACCTTTATCTCTATCAAGGATTTTGAAGTGTTCTTCTTAGAAATTTTTAACATCTTGGGTATCCTTCTTTCTCTACTTTCAATGTCTACAAGCAACACCAACTTTGATTCATATATCCTTTGACTCTCTCAATAACAAAATATGATTTTGAATCACTCTATCTCTCTCTCTCTCTCTTCTTGAAAATCAACTCCTTATCTTGAGCGTGCAATCCTGATGGCGCTATCAAAATTTTCTTCAGTTCCCCAAACCCTTCACCCTAAAGAACCACAATCCAATAATCCATCAACTTCAAAATAATGTATGTAATAAAAAAACACGAAGAGGTAAATTTCTAAAGATAGATGTACCAAAACTTACATGAGAACTTATTTGAATTTCGAGATAAAATGGGCCATACTCCACACGTACCACCGACTAGCACTCTAAGTTACAAATACACACCATGTTCCTGGCACAGTTAAGTACTTCTTCATGGGTATATTAATACATAGTAGTAGAACATGCAATGTTAGAAGCCAATCTTCTAGTGTTTCCTTTGGATCATTTAACTCTTGGTACAAAAGAGGGCATGGAAAACAAAACCTTTAGCTTAGGGTCATAACAGTAGTTCCAAATCTAAGCATACTTACCATCTCAACTAGAGATAGACATAATCCAAGTTGCTCAAAACTACACTCGGACTTACTTGCGACCTCCCATAAACTTTGCCTAGTGTTCAAGTTGAACTTGGGATCAACATCATCAACCTCCCTCTTAGGCCATCCACAATGGGGTATCCATCATAGTATTCAAGAAATAAAACTGGTGCTTATTGAGGATCAACTGTTGGAGCAGAATCCAAAAATAGGAACAGGTTCTTATATAAGCACCGGATCTTAAGAAAATTATGGGACCTACATGTTTGTATTTTTATGAAAAGGTGATAAAATGTAATGATGTATTGTGGGACCCATTTAATAAAATTTGTAGAGTTGCTAGATTGGAGAGGTAAGGTTCTTAAATTATAAAAAGTAGAAATAGGTGATATGTAAAGGTGGGACCCATCTAAGAACCTCAAAGTGAGTTGTTGGATTGCAGATGCTATTAAATTCTGCTTCCCTTATCTATCTCAGTACAACGTAAGCATTATAATGTTGATGATTCATGTTTAGTCTTGTTTCACTGTGCATGTAAGCACTATTATGTTGATTTAGCCATTTCTCAGTACAATGTACGCATTATCATGTTGCAGTCATTAGCTTGATATTTACATGTGTGTGTAAAGAAAATGTTGCTTATTGTAACATGTTCATGCTAATTGAGAACACATCTGTTTGTTTGTACTTATGTTAAATTTTTATGGGAAATGCTTATAATACAATGGTTATGTTGCCAAATTTTATAAAAAAAACAAATTTTAAACATAGTTATTATTCAATTGTTGCAAATACATATGAGGCTCTATCTGCAACTTAATAGTATCCAAATTAAGTTAGGTAAGATAATGTACTAGAGGATTATGGATGGGGATATATTACCTTCATCAAAAAATGAAAGCCCTGCCTGTTTATACCGAGGGGCATTATATACCTGTGTTACATTTCTTCCACCCATTACTTTTATCTATTTATAGATGTCACCTTCTGGGGGCATTTTTCTTTCTCATTCCCAAGAATATGAGGATGGAAATACATATTTTCATGTTTGTTAGAAGGTTATGAAATTATATTCTGGGGTATGTTGTATTTTCAGGAAAGTTACATCTTCACGTTTCAAGCAGATTCTATTCCCATTAGGAGGGGGTGGGTATCTCACATTCGAGAATGGAAGTTATTTTCTACAATAACTACCTATTCCCACTACATTCTACTATATTCCTTTTTTCACTTTTACTTTTTCAGTTTTTAATTAAATAAAGTTTTAAATTTTTCTAAAATGACTAACTTCCAACCAAACATGTCTATGGGAATAACATTCCAAGGCATAATATTCTCGAGTGAAACCTAATCCAACAACACCCGTTGAGACACAACACCCATCAGGATGTAGCAACACAAGCGTAAAGCCGACTCAAGGTACAGATGATGCCCACAAAGGAGAATTAAAGCGCGAGATGCTAGACTTGCAAGTGAGATGCAAATGCAATATGCCAGTGGTTGCATTGGTAGTGAATTTGTCTTAGGACATTCAACTCCATATTGTGGTCGAGTCAAATAAAAAAGGCACACCTTTTGCTTCATCTTTGACAACATAAAACTCCTAATGTTTAAATTTCCAACACTTCACTCCTAAAACTCATTACCACTATATGTCATGAAATAAATCTCTAGATTAATGAGTTATGAATTTACCTCAAAGAGCTTTAAAGAGTGATTTTGAAGAGGTGGGTATTGCATCTTTCAACTCTGTTGTGCAATCGAAGGGGATAAAACACCGGGGAGATATTCACCAATGGGTCACGAGCCAACCACACAAGTGAATTTGACACCACCTTCAACCTAAAACCTTAAGGCATCGAGTTTGCGGGTCCATCCACTTATATGTTGCTCAACTTGTCCATTCCTACACAATGTGGGACTTCACCTTCACACTTGTACTCCAACAATCTCCCCCTCAAGTGTGAGTCTCTTCCACATGGTAGCCTCTTCCTAAAGTGGAAGCCATTTTCACCACGAGTATCCAATGATGGCACCTTTAGAGCCAACATGCTTTAGTACCTTGCACTGTCGTTCCACCATTCCACGGTACGGGACACGCTGCCTAGCTTCCATGTATGGACCCATCGCCAGGAAGACTTTCAATATAAGGGATCCCTGTGTCCATGCTTGGATCCATCACCAATCCACCATACTTATTTGAGTCGATCACCTGTTCGAACCATCAGCTCTGATACCAATTGTTGTGTAATCAAGGGGGATAAAACATCGGGGAGATCTTCACAAATGAGCTACGAGCAAACACACAAGTGAACCTGACACCACCTTCAACCCAAAACCTTAAGGCATTAGGTTTATGGGTCTTCCTCACTTATATGTTGCTCAATTTGCCCATTCCTACCCAATGTGGGACTTCACTGTCACACTTGTACTCCAACAAACTCAAAACACCATCTGCATGCTTGTGTACCTCGTGGGTGCAAGGAGTTTGGTGGGTTTTGAAATAATAGAGGGAGGAGAGAATGAGAAAGGGAACAAGATGAAGGTAGAGTTGAGAATAGAAGGGGCTTTCTACTCTTAAAGGAAGGGAAAAATGGACGAAGAAGTTTCAAGTCTTTATTTTAAAAGGGCTGGAGAGTTTTTTTTCCTTCTCTTTGTTTTTTAGTTAAACATGCCATTTCAAAAGTGGTCTTTTTATTTCATCTGTTCACCTTTCCGTCTCCTTTCCTTCCAATTTTTTACTAATCACTAAACATGTAGCCCACTTCTTTTTCATTCTTTCCTCCCCAGCAAAGGATAAACCAAACTGTGGATGAAACACATAATAGGTTTTTCCGTCTGTCTAACTTCCGCCCCTTCTCTCATTCCATCATTCCAAACAACATTAAATTCAGATCTGTTATATTTGTTTAATTTTTTTAGTATTTGTGTCCTTTTGTGTCATACTTTTTGAAATTTTGCATTGGTAACATTCAGGAAAAAGTTGTAGCCATAGTAGGAACCAACAAAACAAGAAGAAAGTGACAATTGTCAAGGGAGCATGGACGCAGTTGTCTCTACAACTACCGAAGGTGCACTGCAAAATGCAGGACGTTTGGTCAAACGACAAGTGGGCTACTTTTTTAATTACAATGACAAATTTGAAGAGGTGAAACATTACCTTGAGATGCTGGATAATGCTAGGAAGAGGATACAAAATGAAGTCAATGAAGCAGATATGAATGCAGAAGAAATTGAAGGTGACGTTCAGCATTGGTTAAAACAGGTGGATGAGAAGATAAAAAAATATGAAAGTTTTATTCATGATGAATGTCATTCAAAGACAAGGTGTTCCAATGGCTTCTTTCCAAATAACTTGCACTTGAGGTATCAGTTAGGCAGGATTGCTACAAAAATGGTAGAGGAAATCAAAGCAGACGGACTTTGGAATAAAAAGTTTGATAAAGTTTCCTATCGAATACGCCCATCCATTGATGCTGCTTTGTCAAACATTGGTTATGAAAGCTTTGGATCGAGAAACAAAACTTTGGAGATGATTATGAAAGCACTGGAAGACTCTACAGTTAATAAGATTGGAGTTTATGGGGTTGGTGGTGTGGGTAAGACCACTTTAGTCAAAGAAGTTGCGAAGAAAGCTCAAGAAAAGAAGTTGTTAAATATGGTGGTTATGGCAAATATAACAAGCAATCCTAACATTAAAAAAATTCAAGGACAAATTGCTGAGATGTTAGGAATGAGATTGGAAGAGGACAGTGAGATTGTAAGAGCTGATCGCATTCGAACGAGGTTAAAGAAAGAAAAGGAGAACATCCTTATAATCCTAGATGATCTCTGGGATGGGTTGGACTTGAATAGACTGGGGATTCCATGTAGTGATGATGATGGTGGCATCCAACAGGATGTTAGGGATATATCTGATTTTGGTTACAATAAGATGGAAAAAGAAGAGTTTTCTGCTGAATTCAATAGGATGAAAAAAGACAAGTTATCCACCAATTTCAATCAGATGAAAAAAGAAACATTTTCTGGTGATCACAAAGGATGCAAAATTCTTCTAACATCTAGAAGTAAAGAAGTAATATGTAATAAAATGGATGTGCAGGAGAGATCAACTTTCTTGGTAAGAGTCATTGATGAAAAAGAGGCAGAGACTTTGCTTAAGAAAGAGGCTGGAATACACGTCACAAATTCTGAGTTAGATGGGAAAGCTTTTGAAATTGCCCAAATGTGTGCTGGATTACCTATAGCATTAGTTTCCATAGGAAGGACACTAAAGAATAAGAGCTCTGTTGTATGGGAGGATGTTTGTCAACAAATTAAAAGACAAAGTTTTACAGAAGGGCAGGACTCTATTGAGTTCTCTGTAAAGTTGAGCTATGATCATCTAAAAAATGACCAGCTTAAGCATGTTTTTTTACATTGTGCTAGAATGGGAAATGATGCTTTGATTATGGATTTGGTGAAGTTCTGTATTGGTTTGGGTTTGCTTCAAGGAGTCCACACAATTAGAGAAGCAAGAAGTAAAGTAAATATGCTGATAGAAGAGATAAAAGAATCAAGTTTGTTGGTGGAAAGTTACTCCAGTGACCGCTTCAACATGCATGACATTGTGCGTGATGTCGCTATTTCAATATCATCCAAAGAGAAGCATGTACTTTTCATGAAAAATGGCATACTAGATGAGTGGCCTCACGAAGATGAACTTGAAAGGTACACTGCTATATTTTTACACTATTGTGACATCAATGATGAGCTTCCTGAGAGTATATATTGTCCCAGACTTGAAATCTTACATATTGAAAATAAAAATGATTTTTTGGAAATACCAAATGACTTTTTTAAGGATATGATTCGACTCAGAGTATTGGTATTGACTGGTGTTAATCTATCATTATTACCTTCATCAATTAAATGCCTAAAGAAACTGAGAATGCTTTGTTTGGATAGATGCACTCTAGGAAATAACTTATCAATCATTGGAGAATTAAAGAAATTACGAATTCTTACTCTTTCAAGATCTAATATTGAAAGTTTGCCCCTTGAATTTGGGCAATTGAATAAGCTGCAACTTTTTGACTTAAGCAATTGTTCAAAACTAAGAGTAATACCTTCCAATATCATATCAAGGATGAACATTTTGGAAGAGTTTTATACGAGTGACAGCTTGATTCTATGGGAGGCTGAGGAGAATATCCAAACTCAAAATGCTAGTCTTTCTGAGTTGAGGCACTTGAATCAGTTACGAAATCTAGACATACACATTCAAAGTGTTGCCCATTTTCCACCGAACTTGTTTTTTGACATGTTGGATAGTTACAAGATTGTCATTGGTGAATTCAACAAGCTTACAATGGGAGAATTCAAAATCCCTGACAAGTATGAAGCGGCAAAATTTTTGGCATTGAACCTAAAAGAAGGTATTGAGGTTCATTCTAAAACATGGGTTAAAATGTTGTTCAAAAGTGTTGAATATTTGCTGCTGGGAGAACTCAATGATGTTCATGATGTTTTCTATGAATTAAATGTTGAAGGATTTCCAAATTTGAAACATTTGTCCATTGTAAACAATTTTAACATTCAATACATTATCAAGTCCATGGAGCTGGCTTTTCCCAAATTGGAGTCCATGTGTCTTTACAAACTGGAGAATTTGGAGAAAATATGTGCCAATCAGCTTACAGAGGCCTCTTTCTGCAACTTAAAAATCATCAAGATTAAAACATGTGATCAATTGGAAAACCTTTTCCCATTTTGCATGGTCAGACTACTCACCATGCTTGAAAAAATTGAAGTGTGTGACTGTGATTCTTTGAAGGAGATAGTTTCTATTCAAAGACAAACTCATACTATTAGTGATAACAAGATTGAGTTTCCTCAATTACAAATTTTAAGACTACAATCTTTACCAACATTTACTTGTTTATATACCAATGATAAGAGGCCTTCTGGTGTGCAATCATTGGAAGACCAAGTGCCAAACCAGAACAAAGATATTACCACTGAAGTTGGGCAAGGTGCCATTGATGCTTGCCTTTCACTCTTCAATGAAAAGGTATGTAAAAACATTATCATAAAATATGTGTCCTTTACAATCTCTAATATTTAATTTGTATGTTATTCCTCTAAAATAAGTAAAAAGTCCTGCTTGTTTAAGTTTTGCCATTTCTCTTAGGCGCATCAATTTTTGAAAATCAAAATCTTATTGTTAAGACATTAATTATGTGTTCATACAGGTTTCAATTCCCAAATTAGAATGGTTGGAGTTATCCTCAATCAACATCCAAAACATATGGAGTGACCAATCTCAGCATTGTTTTCAAAATTTGCTTACATTGATTGTGACAAGTTGTGGTAATTTAAAATATTTATTGTCATTCTCCATAGCTGGAAGTTTGGTGAATCTCCAAAGCCTTTTTGTTAGTGAATGTGAAATGATGGAGGATATATTTCGTCCAGAAGATATAAAGGTGTGTGGATCCATCTAATTGAATTTGTTGTTTAATTGCATTAATTGCTAAAATCTTTTATTTGATCACCTAACAACAGCTTTTTCCTACAGCAGAATATTGACGTTTTCCCTAAGTTGAAGACAATGGTGATCATCTGCATGGAGAAACTTAATACCATTTGGCCGCCCCATATTGGTCTCCATTCCTTTCGCAGTTTGGACTCTTTGATAATAAGAGAGTGCCACAAACTTGTTACAATTTTTCCTAGTTATATGGGGCAAAGATTTCAGAGCCTTCAAAGCTTGACCATTACTAAATGCAAGTTAGTGGAAAACATATTTGACTTTGGAAATATTCCACAAACTTGTGATAGGAATGAAACAAACTTGCAAAATCTATTTCTAGAAGCGTTGCCAAATTTGGTACACGTATGGAAGGATGACACTTGTGAAATACTTAAATATAATAATCTGCAAAGCATATGTGTTGATGAGTGTCCAAATTTAAAATATCTCTTTCCACTTTCTGTTGCCAATGACCTAGAAAAACTGGAATCACTTAAGGTATGGAGATGTGGTGGAATGAAGGAGATTGTTGCTTGGGACAAAGGTTCAAATGAAAATTCTATCACCTTTAAGTTTCCCCATCTAAACACTGTATCATTTGTAGAGTTATATGAACTTGGGAGTTTATACTGGGGAACTCACACTTTAGAGTGGTCATCATTGAAGATATTGTTGATAGTCAATTGTTGCAAGCTAGAAGGGCTCACTACAGAAATCACAATTTCGCAGGTGAAGCCAATTGTGTTGGCTACAGAAAAGGTACATAATATAAAAAGCATGAATTAAGAATCTCTCACTGAAGGATGTGAGAAGATGTCTTTTATTTCTTATAGAAAGAATAACACATTAAATATCTTGTTGCACAATGGTTCCAAGTATGCTTCGGTAATGATAAATTTATTTCTTATAAAAAGAATAACACATTAAATATCTTGTTGCACATATGGTTCCACATGTATGCTTCGACACTGAAAAATCTTTTTTATTTATATATTTGTAGGTGATATACAACTTGGAATATGTGGGAATGAGCTTAAAGGAAGCAGAGTGGTTGCAGAAATGCATTGTTAGTGTTCACAAAATGCAAAAACTGCAATCACTTTACTTGTATGGATTGAAGGATACTGAAATTCTCTTTTGGTTTCTTCATAGACTTCCCAATTTGAAAAGCTTGTCATTGCAATTTTGTCACTTGAAAAGAATTTGGACTCCCGAAAGCCTCATTTCACATGAAAAAATAGGTGTTGTTTTGCAACTTAAGGAATTGGAATTAATTAATTTGGTCTATTTAGAGGAGACAGGCTTTGAGCATGATCCACTTCTTCAAAGGGTAGAACGCTTAGTCATTCGTGGATGTATGAAATTGATAAATTTAGCATCATCCTCAGTATCTTACTGTTACATAACACATTTGGAAGTGATGGATTGTAGATCGATGAGGAATTTAATGACATCCTCCACTGCTAGTAGCTTGGTTCAACTCACAACCATGAAGGTAAGTTCCTGCCCAATGATTGTGGAAATCGTTGCAGAAAATGAAGAGGAAAAAGTACAAGGGATTGAGTTTAGACAATTGAAATCTTTAGAATTGGTGTCTCTACGAAATCTCACAAGTTTTTGCAGTTCCGAGAAGTGCGACTTCAAATTCCCATTACTGGAAAATTTAGTAGTGAGTGAATGCCCTCGAATGAAAAAATTCTCTAAAGTCCAAAGTGCTCCAAACCTACAAAAAGTGCATGCTGTAGCTGGAGAAAAAGACAAATGGTATTGGGAAGGTGATTTGACTAGCACTCTACAAAAACATTTCACAGATCAGGTGCGCATTAGAGTATTTATTAACCATCACAAATTTTCATTGTACCTATACGCTGATATTTTTTTTCATTTCATTGAAAATTTTCGTAACTAAATATTCTACAATTGAATAATATTGTGTCATATAATTGTATGTTGCAGCATGTGTAATCTATGAAGCATGCGCATTATGTCTTTTTGTACATATATAGTTAGATTTATTTCTTCAGTAGGTTTGATTGGTCCAGGTTTCCTTATATATAGTAATCAAGTCTTATTTAATGTATAAAATTCTAGCATAATTATATGATCAAAGATGTATAATATACGAATTTACTTTTCTGTATTCACTTTTCTTCATATACCAAATTTGTATTATAACTAAGACTAAAAATCACTTTCGGTCCTTTATCTTTTTTTTTTTTTTGTTAAGTTTGGTTCCTCAGCTTTTAAAAAATTCATTTCATGAGTCATTTATGTTTTTAAAACCGTTCGTTTTGGTCCTTTCGTCAATGTAGATTTAACACCATTAATAATTTTAAGATATTGGAAGTTAAAAACCGCCACAAAACGCAAATTTTTGGTATTGTTTGTCAGAACCTGTTATCCCAGTTTGGTTTTTCTTGTTTGTAAGAACCTGTTATCCAAGTTTTACTTAGATATAGCTCTATATAGGTGTGTTTTTGGTATTGTTTTTCAATCAAAATTGGAGTTTTATTTTGGTAATTCATGTGATAAAGATTTCCATTACATATCAACGTGAATTATTGAAGTAAAACTCCAATTATGATTGCAGAATAACACCAAAAAATACCTATGAAATTGCATGTAAGTTTTGTCCATGTCAGTTAAAATTCTTGTTATCGTTACCTAATTTTTATTGAACTTTATAGTACAAATATTTCATGTGTTCACTAGGGTCCCTCAAGTGACGAGAATTTGGATAATTTGCATGAAATCCTGTGTTCACATCTTTTTGCAAAAAAAAAAATTGTAAGATGTAACACTGAAATTGATGTGTATTTAAAACAACTTACACTAGTCTAAAATGATAGAAAGTTCAAGCATGTTTTATTGTGCCAGCTGGGTTTTCACGTTTAAAATAATTTGCTTTCTCCTTCAAAGTAACTAAATATTATTTTTTTCAAGTGAGGTTCCGTTTGTTTTTTCCCCTGCCATATAGTTTCCATACACTTTTGACGTTGAGTTTCTTGGCTTTTAAGGTTTCTTTCGAATATTCACAGCATATGAGACTTGTCGACTATCCTGAGATGACGGGAGTTCGGCAAGGCAAACCTGCTTTTCCAGACAACTTCTTTGGCAGTTTAAAGCAATTGGAATTTGATGGAGCAAGTAAAAGAGATATTGTAATTCCACTTCATGTGCTTCCTTACTTGAAGAGCTTAGAAGAATTGAATGTACATAGCTGTAATGCAGCGCAGGTAATATTTGACATAGATGACAGTGAGGCCAAGACCAAGGGAATAGTCTTTCGTTTGAAAAAGCTAACTTTAAATGACTTGTCAAAGTTGAAATGTGTATGGAACAAAAACCCCCGAGGAATTGTCAGGTTTCCCAATTTGCAAGAAGTGGTTGTTTATGATTGTGTAAGCTTGTTAACACTGTTCCCTTTGTCGCTTGCCAGAAATCTTGGGAAGCTTAAGATACTTCAAATAGTGAGATGTCCCTCGTTGGTTACAATTGTTGTAAAGGAACTTGGAACAACTGCAATGTTTGAATTCCCTTGTTTGTCCTCGCTAACTCTTTGGGAAATGCCAGTGCTTAGTTGCTTTTATCCTGGAAAACACCATCTGGAATGCCCCATATTAGAATTCTTACACGTAGGCTATTCTCCTAAGTTGAAGCTATTCACATCAGAAGCAGTTACTGAGGCTCGAATTAGCCGGATACAGCAGCCTCTGTTCTTGGTTGAAAAGGTGACAAAGCATCAGCTCTTAAAACTTTTTGTACTTTTTGTTGTATATTTTCCTCTTATTGCTTTGTTTGGCCTTGCCAGGTTGTTCCCAAACTGAAGACATTGTCACTCAATGAGGAAAACATTATGTTGTTGAGCGCTGCACATTTGCCTCAAGACCTCCTCTGCAAATTAAATCTTCTTGGGCTATGCTTTGACAATGAGAAAGATACTTTGCCATTTGATTTCCTTCACAAGGTACCCAATTTAGACCATCTTCAAGTGAATGGACGCTTTGGTCTCAAGGAGATATTTCCCGCTCAAAAACTCCAAGTTCATGATGGAATACTTGCAAGATTTAATAAATTATTCCTAGATGAACTGAAAGAGATGGAGTCGATAGGGTTAGAGCACCCATGGGTAAAGCCATACTCTGAAAAGCTTCAAATATTAGACCTTTTGGAATGCTCTCGATTAGAAAATATAGTGTGCTCTGCAGTATCTTTCATCAATCTGAAATATTTGAGGGTGACGCTCTGTGGAAGGATGGAGTATTTATTCACATTTTCAACTGCCAAAAGTTTGGTGCAACTTGAGACGCTAAATATAGAGAAATGTAAATCAATAAAAGAAATAGTAAAAAAAGAAGATGAAGATGCTTCTGATGAGATCAGATTTGGACGGCTCACATGGTTAGTGCTGGATTCCTTACCAAGGCTAGTAAGCTTTTATTCAGGGAATGCCACTTTGCATTTCTCATGTTTGCAAACAGGAACGATAGCCGAATGCCCCAATATGAAAACTTTCTCCCAAGGAGTCGTAAATGCGCCCTTGTTTTTGGGGATTCGAAATCCAATGGACAATTCCAATTTTCACTTCCAGAATGGTATCAACACAACGATGGAGACGTTGTTTCACCAACAGGTAAGGAATTTTTAATCCAAATTGAATTGTTATTTGTTTATATTATGGTCCCTTTACAAATAAAAAAAAAAATATTAAGATCATTTTTATAAGTTTCAATTAACTAATTCATCATTATTAAAAAAAATTAGTTATTGTAGTTAATAATATTAAATTTGTCTTCAATTTGTATATTTTTTTCAAAATTATCCCTAATATTAATGACACAAAGTTTTATTTTTTTAGAATATGGCAATATTTTGTTTTAATTCTTTTAATCTATTTTGTCATTAATATATTTATTGTTTTAATTTTTATTGGCTATACATGTGAATAGTCAAAGTAAATTTCAAAAATGCTTTCCATTTACTCCTTTGAATTTTTATTAAGACATTAATGCATTCCATTTACTCCCTCCAACCCCTCTTATAAGTCTCTTTCAACTAATTCACATTCTTTAAAAAAAAAATTGGTTAATTTAGTTAGTGACATTAAATTTGTCAATATATTTTTGGATAGAAGAGGGTATCTTAGTAAATCTAATCCCTTGAAATTGGCCTATTGATGCCGAAATTTCAACATATTTTTGGAGCAATAATTAATTTATGATGCACAAGAAGGTTTATATTACAATGTTGTCATATATCTTCATACTAAATATTTTTATTAATATTTTTAATAATTTATTAAAAATATTCAATGAAAAGAAATTCACTTAATATGTTCAAAACATAAAAATATTCAATTCATTCTTTATTAATAATTGAAAGGACATCTCCAAAAAATAATTGAAAAGATTATTAAAAGAATTTTGTAAGAGGATTTAAGTTTTTATCATTATTAATTTTAAGTTGGTATACCTATCCTTGTGTAGATGTACTAAGATGAATAATAGAGATTTGTCCCTCTCTTGATAGATGTGAAAATTATACTTCTATTCCTATTTATTTCAAAATATACACTCTCATCTCTTATAGAGCTATTGAAGTGAGTCAACCTAGTTCATTCGAGTTAGACTCCTCACGGGTTGCTCAAAAAGTGAGCCAGCCCAACCCGACTCACTTTTTGGCAAGCCAAGAAATCGCCAACCTGGCTTAACCCACTGCGAATTGGTAGGTTAAATGGGTTGACTCACCTAAAATAAAATAAAAATAAAAAATAAAATCCAAACATTATTTTAATTTTTTGTGATAAAATATTATAACGATTAAACATTTAAAGTTAAACTAATGTTGGAGTATTTGTATTGTAGAGAGTAATTACCAAATAATTAAGGATGGGATATATTATATCTATAATCTATATATGCATGTTCAAGAATCAAAGTGAGTTTCATTTTTTTAAGTAACCCCCAACTCGGCTCACCATAGGTCCAACCAGGTGATGAGCCAGTTTCTAAGTGAGCTAAGCCATTTTTAACTTATAATTGAGGTGGGTTAATTTTTACCAACTCAACCCAGGTTAAACTCGTGGTGGGACAAGTTGGCTCACAAGTTGCAGCCCACGTTGACTACTATACTCTCTTGAGGGGAAAAAAGTTACAATTTAAGTCATTTTTAATATAAACAAATCTCTTAATAATAGCGAATAATTACGAATGTGTCTTCCAATGATATTGTCTTTTTCTACAACTTTTAATGCCACCACCCACTAACTCCATTAGTGACAATTCCGATGTGACAAGTGGTTAGCTGAAATTGTGATTTGTGGTGGTCTAAAATACTATTTTTGGCGGCTTAAAACGCTTAATACTTGCATTGGTAGATTGTTTAAAGTTAGCATTTGACAACTATTTTTGACTACCACAAAAGGAGAAGCCATTATGCCTCCATAAGCAGTATATCAATAATCTACTCTCATAATTTCTAGGGCACCAATTGTAAAACCTGTTAAACATTATTTTTGGCTTGATGATTCTACAAAAAAATTGGGTGGCAAAGAGGGCCTTCTAATTTGCAAAAGGAAATCATTGCAAAGAAGTTTAAGGATTTAAAGGCATTAACTTTACAGAAAGAAATGACTAGGGCTTGTTTGGATAAACTTCTTCATAAGCACTTTTAGGAAAAGAAATAAGATGGATAAATGAAAAAAGTTTCTCTATAAGCTAAAATTAACTTATGCATAGGTTAATTTGTAGAAGCTCTCCCATATTAGCTTCAGCAAAAGCTTATTTTTATCTTATGCATATGCTAATTTTACCTTACGGAGAAATTTTTTTTTTCCTTCTTATTTTCTTCTTCATTTGGTTGCACCATACTTTGCCCCATTCATGGACCACACACCACTCTTCTTGAAAATCCTGCACAACACAAAAACATTCTTCCTCTCCATACGAACCTCACCCCAAGTATGTATCAATACAACACTAAATCAAAGCTTAAACTCATGCATGACCAAATTGGTGTGATGAATGTGTGGGGCCTGACTTATGTGGTAAATAAAGGGTCTTCTTCATTCCGACAAGGCAGTCTTTTCCAGTTGTCTTCTAGTACCCATGGTTGGTGGAGGGACTGGTCCAAGAATCACTTTCGTATTTCCAATTCAATAACTAAAGAATCAGAAGCGGGGCTGACTAGGGCTGCCATGGATTGGATTGAAAAGAGATGAATCGTTGAGAGAGAGATAGAGAGAGAGAGAGAGATAGAGAGTTAAAGAAGAATTGGGGGTTAGTTTTTTTTTTTTCAATTGGTGAAAAAGGAAGAAATGTGGGAGAATTGGGATTATGGATGAGAGAGTTTTTGTTTAATGATTCAAATGAACACATTAATTAACTATAATACAAGAAGATTCTAGGTGTTTGAAATGTGCCAACAAAGAATGATGGGATGGGATTGGCTCAATGTTAATGGTGCATAAGGGCTTCTTTGTTTGTGGTGGTAAGAAATCACTAATAAACGCTAACCAAGTTTTGGAAGTTTTAAATCGTTAGAAAATATTTTTTAGACTGCCCCAAATCACAATGTCAGTAAACTATTTGTCACATTAGCATGGTCACTAATAGAGTTAGTAAGAGGGATTAAATTCATAGATTTTTAAAAGTTGAAGGACTGAATTCATCAATTTTAAAATACAGGACTAAATTTGACTGAAGTTACAAAGAACAAAGACACATTTTCCCGAAAAAAAAAATCTCTATTATTGATTTTGAAATTTCATCTTTTACTTAAGGTGACACAATTCATAGCATATGTTCAAACTTTTCTATTAATGATGGTGAGGATCACTACAAGAGATTTTTTTTTTCAAAAAGAAAATATCATTTACATTAAAATAGACTCAAATACAATCCATACATATTTTTCAATGAAGGAGAGTGTATATTTTAAAATCAAAGGAAAAGTTAGTGTAGTATAAGCTTTTCTAAGGTTAACAGAATGTAATTTACTCTAAA
Organism: Pueraria montana var. lobata; assembly: GCA_026413185.1. Lineage (NCBI taxonomy): Eukaryota > Viridiplantae > Streptophyta > Magnoliopsida > Fabales > Fabaceae > Pueraria > Pueraria montana. Next base: position 89,903,704 of record CM048650.1, on the reverse strand, counting down.
AAAAATTCTTATAACATGCATTACTTGCTGCACCAAAAATATGTAATAATTAATATATCTGTTAACTTTTACCAATAGGTTGTGTCATGAATCAATATCTCAAAAGTTTGTTTTATTAGGTAAAGACATACAAATGGTTTTATATTATGTCTCTAACATGTCTCTACATCCTTTTGGCTTAAAAATGGATAATACACAAATCCACTTACCTTTGTACTTTAATACCATGTCATGAACGAATAATCCCAATAGATTAAGATGCTACATAAAGGCCTATGAATGATTTTATATTTGTACTCTGACATGTTCCTTCGCACAATGGCTCTTTGGGCTTAAAGTGTGAAAATGATGCATAAGTGCATCTACCGTGTGTTAAAATTAACTTTTTACTAAAAGCCCATCCAAATGCACATACTCGTGGGAAAAAGAGCTACCTTATGCTGTGTTTGGTTGAGAGAATGGAAATAGAAGAGAAATATTTGAATTAAAGTAGAGTGTAGGAAGTGTTGGTCCCACATGGGACCCACCTTATTTCTCCTCCATTTCTCTCCTCCCTCCCTCAACCAAACAAAGCCATAAAGAAGACGGAGGCTATGGTGCGTAAGTTTAAACTCCTTACACACCATGCGAAAGGATATTTTAGCCAATAGATATATTGGGATTAAAATCAATGGTTAAAATTTTTTCTTCTTTCTTTTTTATTTTTTTATTTTTTTTTCTTTGTCTTTCCTTCTTTAGCCCTGATTCCTTCCCTCTTCTGCTATCGCTTCTCATCGTTAACCAGACATTGTTCTCTATGCCACGCCTTATGGCGTTGCCGCTGTGAGCCATAACGCACTTCATCCCCATGATCTCCCACTTCCCTTCCCATTCGTTCTGTCTCGTTTGTTCTTCACGAGACGTCATCAGTAACAGTACCAAGCATTATAGCAACATCAAATCTGAAGAATTGCATCGTAGGAGACCTACAAAGGACTTCATGGTTGCCTCACTCAAAGTGCAAAGGGAACCTCACCATCGGCCCGCTACTTTCGCACTCTAGTAATACCTCGTCGCTCGATGATGGCAGATTCTGGCGAACGTGAATCCATTCAAGATCCCAACTCTTAAAATCTCATCGTTCCATAAATACGTCACCGCTCGTTGATAGCAGAAGCCAAGAAGATGTCATCGACAACCTCAATATTCATTCTTCTGTGGTCTAGTAGAAGGAAGAGTGCATAGTGAAGAGGAGAAAAAAAAATAAAAGGGTAAACTGGGTCCCTAATAAAAAAAATTGTTGCATTGAATCCCTAATATATCAAAACTTTTGTTTTGAGTCCCTGCCATCAGTTAAGTGATGACGTGACACCTTGCGAACAAATCTTCCCAATTTTATCCGCTCGCTTTTTATCTTCATTTCTATTTTAATTTTTGACTCCATCTTGTTCTTTTGTTACTATTACCTAGAAGATGGTTTGTACCAAATCTATTGGTCCAAAGCCCAGCATGGTCTTTGTCTCTCTTTTACGCTTATTTTCTGATCATACGTTAAGTTGAATTCAAATTCACGTTTACTTTGCTTGCTCTTCACCTTCCTTTTTTCCATTTATATTCTTTGAACAACACACCTTTTTTTTCCTTTCCTTTATTTATTTATTAATTATTATTTTCTTTATTCACTTTCATTCATTATTTCGCTTTTCTTTTTCTTTAGATTTGTGCATTTTTTATTGAGCCTAAATTTAATTAACACATATTTTAGACTTTTTTTTCCTTTTTATATATTCTTACTCTTTAATTTTATTCTACCTTTTCATGCTATTTGGGCCTCTAGGCTGAAAACATTCTATTCAATCTAGTTGGATCTCTAAATCCCAATGCATTCTATTCTTCATAAGAAGACTAATTTGAGCCCAAAACATTCTATCTTCCTTTTTTTTTTCCTCTTCTTTTTTTTTCTTCTTCTTATTATCTTCTAACTTTTACATTTTCGGCTTGCTTTAGCCGAATAGTTTTGTCATCCTTTTCTTCTTTTATTTTCATTTCATTACCCTTTTCTACTCCCTCCATCCTTATATATAAGACATTTTTCACTTTATTGTTTGTCCATTTTTATAAGGCCTTCTTCTAATTTTCTAGTGCATTAATTATTTTTCTTCCTATGATACTTTTAATTAATTAGAGTATTCTCTCTCCAAACATTAACTACTCCTAAGTGAGAAGTAATTAAGTGGAAAGAGAAATAAAGGGTAATTTTGAAAGAATAATACAAATAATTGACAAATTTAATGTGATTAACTAAATTAACTACTTTTCTTAAGGGTATGAATTAGTTAAAAAGGTCTTATAAAAAGGGACGGAGGGAGTAATTTTTTGCATTCTTGGGCCATATAGGCCCCAGATTTTTAACCACCATTTATTCCTATTTTGCTCTTTCTAAATCTTAGGCCATTGGTACCCATCCCAAAAATAAATAAATTAAAAATATCAATAATAATAATAATAATAATAATAATAATAATAATAATAAATACTTGTATTTCAGGCCCATTACCAAAAGTGACTTAAACAACTCCTCCATAATTGCCGCATTAGAGATGCTCTTGCTATTCATATATATCTAAGTTGATTTCTATTTGATTGACATTGTAAATATTGGTATATAAATAATATATCAAAATCAAGCTCATAATTTAATTAGAAAATAAAAATGAAAATTCAATTTTAATACGTGATAGCTACAAATATCTAAATTAATGAGGCACATATTAATTAATAAATTACATAAAATACAGTTGCTGACTAAGATTGTTTGTATACATGTCACATTCTGGAGCAATTTTTTTCTCCTTTTTTCTCATCCCTTATTTTACTGCCATTAATCACAATATTTTTATAGATAAGGCATTTAATATATTTATACTTGTCCTTCCAGACATTGATAACCAAATTTTAAAATAAAATATCGTGATAAGCTTCATATTTTAAAATAATATGGTGATAGCCAAATTTTAAAATAATATTTTGAATGCTTTGATAACCTTCATATTTATTATATTTATATTTTTTAATTTTTACATTTAATATAGGTAATTACATCACTATTATTACTTGGAGAAAGAACAAATCATAATAAATTTCAATAGGCATAATTTTTTACACTTTTCAATTAAAAATGTAATTAATCATCTTCCTCAATTTTAATGTAATTATTTAATATACTATTAAATATTTTAAAATTTGATAGTTTTATTTATATACATATATTTTTCAAAAGAAATCATAATGAATTTCAATAGGCTTAAATTTTTTAAGACAATATTTCCTCAATTAAAAATATAATTAATAATCTTTTTCAATTTTAATATAATTTTATTTAATATGCAACTAAATATTTTAAATTTTTATTTTATTTATGTACATATATTTTTTAAATAAATAATAGATATAAATATTAAAATTATATAATTTAAACGAACCCTTGCATCGCATGGATGCATGGGATTAAATCTATTACAATATAATTTTCTACAATCAAAAGAAATCCAAGTGGTACACACATCATAAGCAAGTGGTCTTAATTATGAAGCTTAATATGTTCTTAATAAATGAAAGTTTATTTTCTCTTGTTTCTAAGAATATGTTACATCACTTAAGATTCTTTTTATCGATAAATAATTTTTTATTCAATTTTATAGAGCAAATATTTCATGCTTTAATTTAAAGATCATAAGATATGACAAACCGAAATTAACATGTGTATTTAAATCTAAAAAAATAAATATGAATCCACTAGGGTTGGCCTAGGGATAGGAGTTGGAATAGTAGACATGAGGACATATGTTTGAACTTAGTGGTACGTCAAAAAAATCTAAAAAAAATACACTCATCTAAAATGATAGAATGCTCAAGCATGTTTTATTTTTGTCAAGTGATTTTTTTCCTTGCCAATACAGTTTCCATACACCTGACGTTGAGTTTTTCTTGTCTTTTTAAGATTTTTTTGGAGTATTCAAAGCGTATGAGACTTGTGGATTATCCTGAGATGAAGGGAGTTTGGCACGGCCAACCTGCTTTTCAAGACAACTTCTTTGGCAGTTTAAAGAAATTAGATTTTGATGCAGCAAGTGAAAGAGATATTGTAATTCCATCTAATGTACTTCCTTACTTGAAGTCCTTAGAAGAATTGAATGTACATAGCTGCCATGCAGTGCAGGTAATATTTGACATAGATGACAGTGGGGCCAATACCAAGGGAATAGTCTTTCCTTTGAAAAAACTTACTTTAAAAGACTTGTCAAATTTGAAATGTGTATGGAAATGGAACAAAACTCCCCGAGGAAATGTCAGCTTTCCCAATTTGGAAGAAGTGGTTGTTGATGGCTGTGGAAGCTTGGTAACTCTGTTCCCTTCATCGCTCGCCAGAAATCTTGAGAAGCTTAAGACACTTGAAATCAAGGGGTGTTGGAAGTTGGTAGAAATTGTTGGAAAGGAGGATGCAATGGAACATGGAACAACTGAAATGTTTGAGTTCCCTTGTTTGTCCAAGCTAACTCTTTGGTATATGCCATTGCTCGGTTGCTTTTATCCTGGAAAACACCATCTGGAATGCCTCGTATTAGAAAGCTTACATGTGGGCAATTGTCCTAAGTTGAAGCTATTCACATCAGAATTTCATGATAGTCATGGAGAAGCAGTTATAGAGGGTCAAACTAGAGCTCCAATTACAATCAACCATCTACAGCAACCTCTGTTCTCGGTTGAAAAGGTGGCAAAGCATTAGCACTTGAAAATATTTATGTTTCCTTTTCTTTTTTATTATTTTCCCCTTCTAATTGAATTCCTTAATTTGGCCATAATTGCTAGGTTGTTCCCAAACTGAAGGAATTGACACTCAATGAGGAAAACATTATCTTGTTGAACGATGCACATTTGCCAAGAGACCTCCTTTGCAAATTAAATCTTGTCCTATGCCTTGACTATAAGAAAGATACTTTGCCTTTTGGTTTCCTTCACAGGGTACCCAATTTAGAACATCTTATAGTGAGGCAATGCTTTGGTCTGAAGGAGATATTTCCCTCTCTTGTTCATGAGGGAATACTTGCCAGATTGAATAAATTAACCCTATCTTGTCTTACAAATCTGGAGTCAATAGGGTTAGAGCACCCATGGGTAAAGCCATTCTCTGAAAAGCTTCAAATATTAATCCTTGACAACTGCTTTTGGTTAGAAAAAATAGTGCGTTGTGCAGTATCATTCAACAATCTGAAAGAGTTGAGGATGACACTCTGTGGAAGGATGGAGTATTTACTCACATTCTCAACCGCCAAAAGTTTGCTGCAACTTGAGACCCTATATATAGAAAATTGTGAATCAATAAAAGAAATAGTAAAAGAAGAAGATGAAGATGCTTCTCATGAGATCATATTTGGACAGCTCACAACAATAGTGCTGAATTCCTTACCAAGGCTAGTAAGCTTTTATTCAGGGAATGCCACTTTTCAATTGTTACGTTTGGAAACAGGGACAATAGCTGAATGTCCCAATATGAAAACTTTCTCTCAAGGAGGCATAAATGCGCCAATATTTTTTGGGATTAAAACTTCAATGGAGGACTCTGATATTCTCTTCGAATTCCACAATGATCTTAACACGACAATCCAAAGGTTGTTTCACCAACAGGTAAGGAGTTCATTATCCAGATTCAATTGTTTTATTTTTTTAACACTAAATTGAGAAATAAATGAGTTTCACTTATGCCTTTTCGAATATAAACAAATCTTTTAATAATTGTGAATAATTATGAGTGTGTCTCCCAATGATATTTTATCTTTTTAATAACGTTTAATGTCAACATCAACTAATTTACTTTTTTAGAAGGTAGGATGGAGTTTTAAATATCTTCATTATCTATTTTGAAATTTCATCTTCTAATGTCACAAAATTCATAGTAGAGGTTCAAAATTAGTTATTAATCATGGTGAGGATCACTATGAGAAAAAAAAAATCTTTATAAAGCTCATTGACATTAAAATGGTTCCCAAATATAATAATTTTTCATCTTTTAATGAAAGAGAGTGTATATTTTAAAATAGGAGGGAAAGAAATTGTAATATGAACATCTTTCAGGATAGTAGAGTAATTTACTCCAAAAAATTTCTTATAACATGCATTGAGTACTCCCCCAAAACATGTTGGCATACTACACATGGATGCTCAGAATGTTAAAACGAATTCTACTCTTCACTTCAACAACTTGCCTTGACTAAAATGGGAGATATTGGTATGGTGTAAAATTATTATAATCAATTCAAAAATTAAGAGAGTAGATTTTAACAACTTCATAGTTTATTATGCATATGCATCCATTTTATCATAATCTGTAATAAGTGAAATTTTTGTTTTAACTAAGAATATTACAAGCACCCTCCTAATACATTTATATGTTAAGCTCCTCAAATTAATAATTGTTTTGCATGTACAGGTGGAAAAGTCTGCATGCGGCATAGAGCATTTGAAATTTGGTGATCGCCCTCACATAGAAGAGATATGGCTTGGTGTAGTTCCAATCCCAAGTAACAATTGTTTCAACAATTTGAAATCTTTAATTGTGGTGGAATGTGAATCTTTATCCAATGTGATTCCTTCTTATTTACTTCCATTTCTACGTTACTTGGAAGAGATCCATGTAATCAACTGTCAATCTGTTAAGGCAATATTTGATGTGAAAGATATGGGAGTAGATATGAAACTTGCTTCTCAGCATTCTCTTCCTTTGAAGAAACTAATTCTATATCAGTTGCCAAATCTGGAGCATATCTGGAATGTGAATCCTGATGAAACCCTCAGCCTTCAAACCTTACAAGAAGTGTACATTTCTAACTGTCAAAGCCTTAAAAGTTTGTTTCCATCCTCAGTGGCCAATCATCTTGTTGTGCTTGATGTGAGAGATTGTAAAAGGTTGGTGGAAATTTTTGTAGAGGATGAGACAGCCTTGAAGGGAGCAACTAAACGGTTCATTTTCCATTGTCTGATGTCATTAACACTATGGAGATTGCCAGAGCTCAAGTATTTCTACCATGGAAAACACTCGCTAGAATGGCCAATGCTAACAAATCTAGATGTATATCATTGTGAGAAGTTGAAATTGTTTACAACTGAGCATTACAGTGGTGAAGTTGCAGATATAGAGGATCAACTTGGTATTTCAAATGATCAGCAAGCCATTTTCTTAGTTGAAAAGGTATTAAAACAACTTCCTCTTGAGTTTTCATTTTGTGCTTGTACGTCTTAATATATAAATTGTCAAAAAAGAACACTAGTCACATTTTTTGACATCCCATTAATTAGACCATCATAGAAAAACTCGGTAATAAAAGGAATGTTAGAAAAAAAATCACAGAATATTAGTAGAACTTTTTTTTCAATGAATACTGTAAATAGTGAGAGAACGAAACCCCTCTAATTAACATATACCTATTTTTATATAATGGGTAATTAAATAATAGTCTTTTCCATCATGAAATGATATCATATATGACTATTTTTTTTTCAACCCGAAAGATTAAATATATAGAAGTGCTGAAAGGACAGAGTTTTTCTTTGTAATTAATCTACAGTATATAAAAACTTGTTCAACTTGTGGAAGATCCTCTAACCAAAATACAGAAGAGGAAATATTGTTGGAAAATAAAAAGTCCCAAATCAGATGGGATAAATAAAAGAAAAAAGTATATAGAGTAAATTACACAAATCTCCCTTGAGGTTTGTTCTTATTATGCCTAGCACCCCTCTATTTTTTTACATTACTTTGAGCACCCCTAAGGAAGGGTAAGTGTAATATTTTTTAAACCTGAGAGGGGGGATCAGTGTAATGATTTATGCCTATAAGAAGGGGTCGGTGTAACGAAAGTCCAAAAATTATGGGATTTTTTGTAGGGTTCAAAAATGGAGGGGTATCGGGTGTAATAAAAACAAACCTTAGGAGGTATCCGTGTAATTTACTCAAGTATATAAGTATGAGATGTTGTGTCGAAGTTACACTGGGCCTTTTTGTACCAACTCCCATACTTGTATAAAAGCCCAATAATCTTACACTCCTCACATTGGGCTTGTGCAAAAATTCAACTTGGTATAAAAAATAAAACAAACAAAAGAAGAAACTAATAATCACAACATGGCCAAAAAAAAAAAAAAAACCCCAATTAGACTTGCCAGATAGTGTTGAAAAATAAAAGTTTCACAACATATGAGATAAAGAAAAGAGTGTAGGCTATTTTAGACTAAATTCCATACTTGTATAAAAGCCCAATAATTCTGCACCCCTCACATTGGGCCTGTGCAAAAATCCAACAAAAATAGTTAAGAGGGGATACAAAAATAGGCCATTGAACTTCTTAAAGTAGTCTTCCTCCATCATGCATAGTGTAAACTGCAAAGTGTGTTGCTAGCATTTTTGGTAAATGCAATTGATAGTATTAAAAATTTATCATACTTTTTCCTTTGTAATACAATACAATATCATAATTTTATTCATAGTAAAATGAGTTAGTTCATTATATATTTGTTTTGAATTATTTCTAGATTTTTCCAAACATGGAGCAATTGTCACTCAGAAAGGAAGACACCATAGCGATTTCACGTGGATTGTTTCAGGCAAAGGTAAATTTCCAAACTGTACACTGCTTTCATAACTCTTTCTTATTTTGCTCTTATTAGTTGGCGGAATGCTTGTTAATCACTTTACATGTCCTTTCTTTGTGTTTTAGATATTATTACACTCATTCTTTCATGATTTTTTCATCTTTTTCTCACTTAATGACCTTTTTGTTGCTTTTCTCATTAATTATACGGTATAATTTATACCCTTTGGTTTCATGATTCTTATTTTCTTAGTGGTTTTGATTCCTAGGTTATCCCTAACTTGGAGCATCAAGCAATAACTAAGGAAGACACTATGATTGGGCAAGGACAATTTGGTGCAAATGCTGCACACCTCCTGCAAAATTTAAAAGTTCTCAAATTGCAGTGCTATCATGAGGATGATGGGTCAAATATATTCTCAAGTGGATTACTTGAAAAGATACCCAGCATTGAAAATCTGATGCTTGCTTGTAGTTACTTCAATGAAATATTCACCTCCAAAACACCTAGTGCGGATTGTACCAAAATCATTACAAAGCTGAAAGGCTTACATTTGAACGGTCTCCAGAAGCTTAGTTCCATAGGGTTAGAGCACTCCTGGGTAGAACCATTACTTAAAACACTAGAAACATTGGATGTGCTTTACTGCCCTTGCCTGGAAATCTTAGTGCCTTCCAGTGTGTTCTTTTCAAATCTTACGTATTTGAATGTTGTTGCATGTCATGGATTGGTATATTTGCTCACATTCTCAACAGCCAGAAGTCTAGGTCAACTGAAGCACTTGTCCGTAAAGGATTGCCAAGCAATACAGGAAATAGTAAAAAGAGAAGATGAAAATGCTTCTGATGAGATCTTATTTGGATGGCTCACAAAATTATGGCTGGATTCCTTACCAAGGCTAGTAAGGTTTTATTCGGGAAATGCCAGTTTGCAATTCTCATGTTTGCAAAGAGCGAGAGTAGCTGAATGCCCCAATATGAAAACTTTCTCTGAAGGAGTCATTAATGCGCCAATGTTCGGCGGGATTCAAACTTCAACGGGGAATTGGGATTGTCACTTCGATGATGATCCCAACACAACAATCAAGATGTTGTTTAACCAACAGGTAAGGAATTCGTTATTCAAATTCAATTGTTATTTGTTTATATTCCGGTGTTTTTTTTATAAGTTTTAAATAACTAATTTATTAGATTAAAAAATTAGTTAATGTAGTTAGTAATATTAAATTTGTTTTATATTTATATATTTTTAAATTATTTTTAATATTAATATCACATAATTTTATTTTTTTAAATGTTTTTTTTTCATTCTTTTAATCTCTTTTATTGCTAATATATTTATTATTTTAATTTTTATAGGCTATACACGTGAATATGTAAAGTAAATTCTCAAAATGTTTTTTATATAAGACAAACTTAGACTATCAAAGCAATTAAGACATTAAATTAATGCAATAATTTTTGTGAAAATAATTAAGGATGAGATATGATATATTTATAATCTATATATGTGTGTTCAAGAATCAAAGTGAGTTTTAGATTTTTAAATAACCCCCCAACCCGGCTCACCACAAGTCCAACTAGGTGATTCAATTTCTAAGTGAGATGGGCCACTTTTTTACTTATAATTAAGGTGGGTTAACTTTGACCAACTCAACCTGACTTGAACTCGTGGTAGGCCAAGTTGGCTCGCAAGTTACAACCCACTTTGATAGCTCTAATCTTTTGAGGAAATACTTACAATTTAGGCCATTTTCAGTATAAACAAATTTCTTAATAATAGCGAATAATTATGAACACTTCTAATGATATTGTCTTTTTCTACAACTTTTAATGTCACCCCCAACTAATTTTGAAAATACCATTATTGATTTTAGTTTTTTTTAGAAACTGGAATGAAGCTTTAAATATCTTTATCAGTAAGAGAAATGCTAGCAATACACTATGTAACACATTTTTTTAACATACTCCTTACTCTTGGCTGAAATTTATTGGAAATCACAATTTTGGGTGGGTTTCACTTATCATTTAATGACTATCTATGTAACACCCTAAAAGATATTACATTTTTCCTGCTTATATTGCTAAATTATAAAAACTTAGAATATAAGAATATTAGAGTTTACTATGCAGAAACTAAAACTTAAACTTATATTACATAAACAAGTCTAAAACAAAGCTCTTGGCACTTATGTGTTGTACAAAACATAACAAAAGTTACATAAACATAAACTAACTCCCATACATTGGGAGGTACAAAACTATAAACATGTTCCTTCATGCAAGCAGCTCCATCCTCCAAGCTCCTCCCTTAAGCACGTCCACTTGCTTAACCTATAAAAACATGAAACTCAAACGAATGAGACATAATGTCTTAGTGAGTGCTTTAAGGACTCTTGACTGACTTTCTATTCTATAGATCATTTTCTTAACTCTTATGGTTTCTCCTTTCTTTTCTTGACACTTATACTCACAACTATTACCCCATCACATCAACATTACTATCTCCTTGAATCATACCTTAACCTTTACTTAGGCACCTAGAGTTGGCCACCTTGGTCAAATCTAAAGCCACTAGTAAACTAAGGCACCTAAACCATATTCTTAAATCTTTGACCTCTTACTAAGGTCTTATTCTCCTGTCATATTGGATGAGAGTATGCTTAACCTTGGGTGTTTGGATCTCAACTCCTTCTCCTTCTTCATCTTCTTTCTCCTTTTGCTCCTTTTTCTCTCTAACTTCCTTTCTTTCATTTTTCTTCTCTCTCTCTAACTCTCTTTTCCCTCCTCACTATAAGTTATGTGGTGTGTGTGGGCTTGGTGGGCCTTGGCTCCCCATTTGGGTCGTGTTATTTTGTTCCTGACAATTCCTAATATAAGGTAATTGTTATTAATAATGCCTAAGACTATCCTTTAACCAAGGAATATATGGACTATGCCATAAAAGAGGTCTCCATATATCTTTATTTCTAATGTCCATAAATTGGGGATGTTACACTCTTTCTTTCTCTCTCTTGATTTTCTAATTTTCAATCAATTTCAACCTATAGTGAAGTGTGTGTTATAAAGAGTGTGTTAGAGTGTATTTCTAGCACTCTTCTTATGACTAATAAGGGTTAAAAATAGCGAAAAGGGTTAGTTCCTTACAATGTGGTGAACTATAAATGGAATCCTCTCTAAAAGAGATGTCTACATTTAATATTTAACTCTTTCTTAAATAAGATTATCTCAAAAGAATGATACTTACGAGAAATTAAAAAAATGAAAAATATATCTTTGGTCCCAGTATTTATGGTCAAACTTAGTCATAATCTTTGGATTTTTAGATTGATAAATTCAATCATCAACTTTTGAAAATATGGGAATTTAGTCCTTTTTAACTAACTCCATTAATGACAGAGTTGATGTGGCAAGTGGTTAGTTGAAGTTGTGATTTGTGGTGGTCTAAACTATCATTTCTAGAGGCTTAAAACCCTTAAAACTTGCATTGGTAGATTTTTTTAAGTTAGCATTTGCTAACTAAGTTTGACTACCACAAACAAAAAAGCCATTATGCCTCCATAACCAATAAACAATCTAACACTCATAATTTTGGGGGAAACAATTGTAAAACCTGCGAAACATTACTTTTGGCTTTTTTTAGTTGTCTTCTAGTACTCTTGGTTGGTGCAGGGTCTGGCCCTAGAATTGCTTTTGTATTTCCAATTCAATAGCTTGAGAATAAGAAGCTAGGACCAACTAGGGGTGCCAGGAATTGGATTGAAAAGAGATGGATCATTGATAAAGATAAACAAAGAGAGATAAAGAAAGAAAGAAAAAATGAATGAAACATAATGTGTTAAGAATAATTAGGGATTAGTTTTTTCTTTTTCATTTGGGGAAGAAGGAAGAGAGGTGGGAGAATTGGGATTATGAATTAGAGAGTTTTTGTTTGATGATTCGAATGTACACACTAACTATATTATAAGAAGATTCTAGGTGTTTGAAATGTGCCAAGAAAGAATGATGGGATTCGGTTGCGTGTTGGGTGGTAGGATGGGGAATGGCTCAATGTTAATGGTGCATAAATGCTTCATTATTTGTGGTGGTAAAAAATCACTAATAAATGATAACCAAGTTTTGAAAGTTTTAAATAGCTGGAAAATATTTTTTTAGACCACCACAAATCACAATGTCAATAAAATATTTGCCATGTTAGCATGGTCACTAACGGAGTTAGTAAGAGGGTTTAAATTCATAGATTTTTAAAAGTTAGAGGACTAAATTCATCAATTTAAAAATATAGGGATCCAAGACTAAGTTTGACCGAAAATATAAAGAGCAAAAACACATATTTCCTAAAAAAAAATATCTCTATTATCGATATTGAAATTTCATCTTCTAATTAAGGTGACGTACACAATTCACATCATATGTTTAAAATTTTCTATTAATGATGGTGAGGATCATTGTGAGAGATTTTTTTTTTTCAAAAAAATGTTATTTAATTAAAATAGGCTCAAATACAATACAGATATATTTTTCAAAGGAGAGTGTATATTTTAAAATAAGAGGAAAAGTTAGTGTAGTATAAGTTTTTCTAAGGAAAAGTTAACTTACATACTTGATACACCAAAAATATGTAAAAATATCTTTGTTAGCTTTTACCAATAGGTTGTGTCATGAATAAATATCTCAAAAGTTTATTTTATTAGGTAAAGACATACAAATGGTTTTATGTTATATGTCTAACTTGTCTCTGCATCCTTTTGGCTTGAAAAATGGATAATACACCATTCCATCTACCTTTGGACTCTAATACCATGTCATGAACGAATAATCCCAAAAGATTAAGATGCTATGTAAATGCCTAGGAATGATTTTATATTTTTATTTTGACATGTTCCTTCGCGCAATGGATCTTTGGGCTTAAAATGTGAAAATGATGCATACAAAAGCTCGTGGGAAAGAGAGCTACCTTAGAGAAAGTAATTAATTAAGTTCTTATTGGACCAAAAAAAAAAATAGAATAGTAAAAAATTTCTTGCATTTGACCCATGTAGCCAGAAAAAAAATAAGGTTCATAATCTCCTTGTTTTTTAGCAAACCACCATGCTTTAAACGAGCTGACGACAATGTTTGGAGCCTTTAAACACATTGTTGAAGCCTTCAAAGAAAACATACACATGCCATCTATAAAGATGTAACAAGGTTAACGTTTTGAGTTAATTACACGGATCCCTCTAAGGTTTACTCTTATTACATATTACACTTAATACCCCTCTATTTTTTTACATTACTTTGAGTACCCTTAAGGGGGGTTAGTGTAAGATTTTTCAAACCTAAGAGGGAGTCAGTGTAACAATTTACGCTTAAGAGGGGGGGTCGGTATAACGGAAGTTCCAAAATTTGGGAGGATTTTTGTAGGGTTCAAAAATGGAGGGGTATCGGGTGTAATAAGAGCAAATCTCAGGAAGGGGTCCATGTAATTTACTCTAAAGTTTTAATACAAATAAGGATGTTGGAATTTGAAAGTAAGGTCATAACTGGAGAGGGAAAAATACCTCAAGAAGGAGCGAATGAGGTGTGTAAAGATCACAAAAAAAATTAGGTTTTGAAAATGAACACATTGAAAAAAAAAAAAAAACAAAGAAATGTATAAAGAGAAAATGAAAATTGGAAATATACTTATGTAAAAGGAAGATCAATACTTATGAATACCCAATTTTATCCTCTCACTTTTTATCTTCATGTCTATTTTAATTTTTGAGTCCATCTTGTTGTTTTGTTACTATTCCCTAGAAGATGGTTTAGACCACATCTATTGGTCCAAAGCCCAACATGGTCGTTGTCTCTCTTTTACTCTTATTTTCTGTTCATAGGTTAAGTAGAATTCAAATTCACTTTTACTTTACTTCCTTTTCTCCATTTATATATATTCTTTGAACTCCACATCTTTTTTTGCCTTTCCTTTACTTATTTATTCATTTATTTACATATTATTTTCTTTATTCACTTTTATTCACTGTTTCTATTTTTTCTTCTTCTTCTTCAGATTTGTGCATTTTTTATTCTTTAATTTTATTCTACCTTTTCATGCTAATTGGGCCTCTAGGCCCAAAAACATTCTATTCAATCTAGTTGGATCTCTAAATCCCAATGCATTCTACTCTTCATAAGTGGGATTAATTTGAGCCCAAAACATTCTATCACTTTTTTCCCTCTTCTATTTTTATTTTCTTCTTTTTTTGACAAATTAATTTCTTCTTCTTTTTATTATCTTCAATTTTTTACATTTTGGGCTTGCTTCGACCGAAAAGTTTTGTCATCCTCTTCTTTTATTTTCATTTCATCAACCTTTTAAAAAAATTTGCATTCTAGGGCTATCTAGGCTCAAGACCTTTAACCACCATTTATTTCTATTTTGCTCTTTCTAAATCCTAGACCATTGGTACCCATTCTAAAAAAAATCAATAAAAATAAATAAATAAATTTTTGTGTCTCAGGCACATCACCAAAAGTGACTTAAACAATTCCTCCATAATTGCACTATAAGAGATGTTCTTAATATATATATATATATATATATATATATATATATATATATATATATATAAAGTTTATTTCTATTTGATTGAGAATGTTAAAATTGGTACATAAGTAATATCTCAAAATTAAGCTCATAATTTAATAAGAAAATAAAAATGAAAATTGACTTTTAATACGTTATATGTAGCTACAAATATTTAAATTAATGAGGCACATATATAATTTTCTACAATCAAAAGAAAAATCCAAGCGGTACAGACGTCATAAGCAAAGCAAGTGGTCTTAATTATGAAGCTTAATATTTAATAAATAAAAGTTTAGAAACATGTTACGTCACTTAAGATTCTCTTTATCGATAACTAAATTTTTTATTCAATTTTATAGTGCAAATATTTCATGCTTTAATTTAAAGATAATAAGATGTGACAAACCGAAATTATTATGTGTATCTAAATCTAGAAAAAATACGCTCATCTAAAATTATAGAAAGTTCAAGCATGTTTTTATTTCTTTCAAGTGAAGTTCTTTTCTTTTTCTTTTTCCTTGCGATATACAGTTTCCATACACTCCTGACCTTGAGTTTCTTGTCTTTTTAAGGTTTTTTTGGAATATTCAAAGCGTATGAGACCTGTGGATTATCCTGAGATGCAGGGAGTTTGGCACGACAAACCTGAATTTCTAGACAACTTCTTTGGCAGTTTAAAGAAATTAGATTTTGATGCAGCAAGTGAAAGAGATATTGTAATTCCATCCAATGTACTTCCTTACTTGAAGTCCTTAGAAGAATTGAATGTACATAGCTGCCATGCAGTGCAGGTAATATTTGACATAGATGACAGTGGGGCCAATACCAAGGGAATAGTCTTTCCTTTGAAAAAACTTACTTTAAAAGACTTGTCAAATTTGAAATGTGTATGGAAATGGAACAAAACTCCCCGAGGAAATGTCAGCTTTCCCAATTTGGAAGAAGTGGTTGTTGATGGCTGTGGAAGCTTGGTAACTCTGTTCCCTTCATCCCTCGCCAGAAATCTTGAGAAGCTTATGACACTTGAAATCAAGGGGTGTTGGAAGTTGGTAGAAATTGTTGGAAAGGAGGATGCAATGGAACATGGAACAACTGAAATGTTTGAGTTCCCTTGTTTGTCCAAGCTAACTCTTTGGTATATGCCATTGCTCGGTTGCTTTTATCCTGGAAAACACCATCTGGAATGCCTCGTATTAGAAAGCTTACATGTGGGCAATTGTCCTAAGTTGAAGCTATTCACATCAGAATTTCATGATAGTCATGGAGAAGCAGTTATAGAGGGTCAAACTAGAGCTCCAATTACAATCAACCATCTACAGCAACCTCTGTTCTCGGTTGAAAAGGTGGAAAAGCATTAGCACTTGAAAATATTTATGTTTCCTTTTCTTTTTTTTTATTTTCCCCTTCTAATTGAATTCCTTAATTTGGCCATAATTGCTAGGTTGTTCCCAAACTGAAGGAATTGACACTCAATGAGGAAAACATTATCTTGTTGAACGACGCACATTTGCCAAGAGACCTCCTTTGCAAATTAAATCTTGTCCTATGCCTTGACTATAAGAAAGATACTTTGCCTTTTGGTTTCCTTCACAGGGTACCCAATTTAGAACATCTTATAGTGAGGCAATGCTTTGGTCTGAAGGAGATATTTCCCTCTCTTGTTCATGAGGGAATACTTGCCAGATTGAATAAATTAACCCTATCTTGTCTTACAAATCTGGAGTCAATAGGGTTAGAGCACCCATGGGTAAAGCCATTCTCTGAAAAGCTTCAAATATTAATCCTTGACAACTGCTTTTGGTTAGAAAAAATAGTGCGTTGTGCAGTATCATTCAACAATCTGAAAGAGTTGAGGATGACACTCTGTGGAAGGATGGAGTATTTACTCACATTCTCAACCGCCAAAAGTTTGCTGCAACTTGAGACCCTATATATAGAAAATTGTGAATCAATAAAAGAAATAGTAAAAGAAGAAGATGAAGATGCTTCTCATGAGATCATATTTGGACAGCTCACAACAATAGTGCTGAATTCCTTACCAAGGCTAGTAAGCTTTTATTCAGGGAATGCCACTTTTCAATTGTTACGTTTGGAAACAGGGACAATAGCTGAATGTCCCAATATGAAAACTTTCTCTCAAGGAGGCATAAATGCGCCAATATTTTTTGGGATTAAAACTTCAATGGAGGACTCTGATATTCTCTTCGAATTCCACAATGATCTTAACACGACAATCCAAAGGTTGTTTCACCAACAGGTAAGGAGTTCATTATCCAGATTCAATTGTTTTATTTTTTTAACACTAAATTGAGAAATAAATGAGTTTCACTTATGCCTTTTCGAATATAAACAAATCTTTTAATAATTGTGAATAATTATGAGTGTGTCTCCCAATGATATTTTATCTTTTTAATAACGTTTAATGTCAACATCAACTAATTTACTTTTTTAGAAGGTAGGATGGAGTTTTAAATATCTTCATTATCTATTTTGAAATTTCATCTTCTAATGTCACAAAATTCATAGTAGAGGTTCAAAATTAGTTATTAATCATGGTGAGGATCACTATGAGAAAAAAAAAATCTTTATAAAGCTCATTGACATTAAAATGGTTCCCAAATATAATAATTTTTCATCTTTTAATGAAAGAGAGTGTATATTTTAAAATAGGAGGGAAAGAAATTGTAATATGAACATCTTTCAGGATAGTAGAGTAATTTACTCCAAAAAATTTCTTATAACATGCATTGAGTACTCCCCCAAAACATGTTGGCATACTACACATGGATGCTCAGAATGTTAAAACGAATTCTACTCTTCACTTCAACAACTTGCCTTGACTAAAATGGGAGATATTGGTATGGTGTAAAATTATTATAATCAATTCAAAAATTAAGAGAGTAGATTTTAACAACTTCATAGTTTATTATGCATATGCATCCATTTTATCATAATCTGTAATAAGTGAAATTTTTGTTTTAACTAAGAATATTACAAGCACCCTCCTAATACATTTATATGTTAAGCTCCTCAAATTAATAATTGTTTTGCATGTACAGGTGGAAAAGTCTGCATGCGGCATAGAGCATTTGAAATTTGGTGATCGCCCTCACATAGAAGAGATATGGCTTGGTGTAGTTCCAATCCCAAGTAACAATTGTTTCAACAATTTGAAATCTTTAATTGTGGTGGAATGTGAATCTTTATCCAATGTGATTCCTTCTTATTTACTTCCATTTCTACGTTACTTGGAAGAGATCCATGTAATCAACTGTCAATCTGTTAAGGCAATATTTGATGTGAAAGATATGGGAGTAGATATGAAACTTGCTTCTCAGCATTCTCTTCCTTTGAAGAAACTAATTCTATATCAGTTGCCAAATCTGGAGCATATCTGGAATGTGAATCCTGATGAAACCCTCAGCCTTCAAACCTTACAAGAAGTGTACATTTCTAACTGTCAAAGCCTTAAAAGTTTGTTTCCATCCTCAGTGGCCAATCATCTTGTTGTGCTTGATGTGAGAGATTGTAAAAGGTTGGTGGAAATTTTTGTAGAGGATGAGACAGCCTTGAAGGGAGCAACTAAACGGTTCATTTTCCATTGTCTGATGTCATTAACACTATGGAGATTGCCAGAGCTCAAGTATTTCTACCATGGAAAACACTCGCTAGAATGGCCAATGCTAACAAATCTAGATGTATATCATTGTGAGAAGTTGAAATTGTTTACAACTGAGCATTACAGTGGTGAAGTTGCAGATATAGAGGATCAACTTGGTATTTCAAATGATCAGCAAGCCATTTTCTTAGTTGAAAAGGTATTAAAACAACTTCCTCTTGAGTTTTCATTTTGTGCTTGTACGTCTTAATATATAAATTGTCAAAAAAGAACACTAGTCACATTTTTTGACATCCCATTAATTAGACCATCATAGAAAAACTCGGTAATAAAAGGAATGTTAGAAAAAAAATCACAGAATATTAGTAGAACTTTTTTTTCAATGAATACTGTAAATAGTGAGAGAACGAAACCCCTCTAATTAACATATACCTATTTTTATATAATGGGTAATTAAATAATAGTCTTTTCCATCATGAAATGATATCATATATGACTATTTTTTTTTCAACCCGAAAGATTAAATATATAGAAGTGCTGAAAGGACAGAGTTTTTCTTTGTAATTAATCTACAGTATATAAAAACTTGTTCAACTTGTGGAAGATCCTCTAACCAAAATACAGAAGAGGAAATATTGTTGGAAAATAAAAAGTCCCAAATCAGATGGGATAAATAAAAGAAAAAAGTATATAGAGTAAATTACACAAATCTCCCTTGAGGTTTGTTCTTATTATGCCTAGCACCCCTCTATTTTTTTACATTACTTTGAGCACCCCTAAGGAAGGGTAAGTGTAATATTTTTTAAACCTGAGAGGGGGGATCAGTGTAATGATTTATGCCTATAAGAAGGGGTCGGTGTAACGAAAGTCCAAAAATTATGGGATTTTTTGTAGGGTTCAAAAATGGAGGGGTATCGGGTGTAATAAAAACAAACCTTAGGAGGTATCCGTGTAATTTACTCAAGTATATAAGTATGAGATGTTGTGTCGAAGTTACACTGGGCCTTTTTGTACCAACTCCCATACTTGTATAAAAGCCCAATAATCTTACACTCCTCACATTGGGCTTGTGCAAAAATTCAACTTGGTATAAAAAATAAAACAAACAAAAGAAGAAACTAATAATCACAACATGGCCAAAAAAAAAAAAAAAAACCCCAATTAGACTTGCCAGATAGTGTTGAAAAATAAAAGTTTCACAACATATGAGATAAAGAAAAGAGTGTAGGCTATTTTAGACTAAATTCCATACTTGTATAAAAGCCCAATAATTCTGCACCCCTCACATTGGGCCTGTGCAAAAATCCAACAAAAATAGTTAAGAGGGGATACAAAAATAGGCCATTGAACTTCTTAAAGTAGTCTTCCTCCATCATGCATAGTGTAAACTGCAAAGTGTGTTGCTAGCATTTTTGGTAAATGCAATTGATAGTATTAAAAATTTATCATACTTTTTCCTTTGTAATACAATACAATATCATAATTTTATTCATAGTAAAATGAGTTAGTTCATTATATATTTGTTTTGAATTATTTCTAGATTTTTCCAAACATGGAGCAATTGTCACTCAGAAAGGAAGACACCATAGCGATTTCACGTGGATTGTTTCAGGCAAAGGTAAATTTCCAAACTGTACACTGCTTTCATAACTCTTTCTTATTTTGCTCTTATTAGTTGGCGGAATGCTTGTTAATCACTTTACATGTCCTTTCTTTGTGTTTTAGATATTATTACACTCATTCTTTCATGATTTTTTCATCTTTTTCTCACTTAATGACCTTTTTGTTGCTTTTCTCATTAATTATACGGTATAATTTATACCCTTTGGTTTCATGATTCTTATTTTCTTAGTGGTTTTGATTCCTAGGTTATCCCTAACTTGGAGCATCAAGCAATAACTAAGGAAGACACTATGATTGGGCAAGGACAATTTGGTGCAAATGCTGCACACCTCCTGCAAAATTTAAAAGTTCTCAAATTGCAGTGCTATCATGAGGATGATGGGTCAAATATATTCTCAAGTGGATTACTTGAAAAGATACCCAGCATTGAAAATCTGATGCTTGCTTGTAGTTACTTCAATGAAATATTCACCTCCAAAACACCTAGTGCGGATTGTACCAAAATCATTACAAAGCTGAAAGGCTTACATTTGAACGGTCTCCAGAAGCTTAGTTCCATAGGGTTAGAGCACTCCTGGGTAGAACCATTACTTAAAACACTAGAAACATTGGATGTGCTTTACTGCCCTTGCCTGGAAATCTTAGTGCCTTCCAGTGTGTTCTTTTCAAATCTTACGTATTTGAATGTTGTTGCATGTCATGGATTGGTATATTTGCTCACATTCTCAACAGCCAGAAGTCTAGGTCAACTGAAGCACTTGTCCGTAAAGGATTGCCAAGCAATACAGGAAATAGTAAAAAGAGAAGATGAAAATGCTTCTGATGAGATCTTATTTGGATGGCTCACAAAATTATGGCTGGATTCCTTACCAAGGCTAGTAAGGTTTTATTCGGGAAATGCCAGTTTGCAATTCTCATGTTTGCAAAGAGCGAGAGTAGCTGAATGCCCCAATATGAAAACTTTCTCTGAAGGAGTCATTAATGCGCCAATGTTCGGCGGGATTCAAACTTCAACGGGGAATTGGGATTGTCACTTCGATGATGATCCCAACACAACAATCAAGATGTTGTTTAACCAACAGGTAAGGAATTCGTTATTCAAATTCAATTGTTATTTGTTTATATTCCGGTGTTTTTTTTATAAGTTTTAAATAACTAATTTATTAGATTAAAAAATTAGTTAATGTAGTTAGTAATATTAAATTTGTTTTATATTTATATATTTTTAAATTATTTTTAATATTAATATCACATAATTTTATTTTTTTAAATGTTTTTTTTTCATTCTTTTAATCTCTTTTATTGCTAATATATTTATTATTTTAATTTTTATAGGCTATACACGTGAATATGTAAAGTAAATTCTCAAAATGTTTTTTATATAAGACAAACTTAGACTATCAAAGCAATTAAGACATTAAATTAATGCAATAATTTTTGTGAAAATAATTAAGGATGAGATATGATATATTTATAATCTATATATGTGTGTTCAAGAATCAAAGTGAGTTTTAGATTTTTAAATAACCCCCCAACCCGGCTCACCACAAGTCCAACTAGGTGATTCAATTTCTAAGTGAGATGGGCCACTTTTTTACTTATAATTAAGGTGGGTTAACTTTGACCAACTCAACCTGACTTGAACTCGTGGTAGGCCAAGTTGGCTCGCAAGTTACAACCCACTTTGATAGCTCTAATCTTTTGAGGAAATACTTACAATTTAGGCCATTTTCAGTATAAACAAATTTCTTAATAATAGCGAATAATTATGAACACTTCTAATGATATTGTCTTTTTCTACAACTTTTAATGTCACCCCCAACTAATTTTGAAAATACCATTATTGATTTTAGTTTTTTTTAGAAACTGGAATGAAGCTTTAAATATCTTTATCAGTAAGAGAAATGCTAGCAATACACTATGTAACACATTTTTTTAACATACTCCTTACTCTTGGCTGAAATTTATTGGAAATCACAATTTTGGGTGGGTTTCACTTATCATTTAATGACTATCTATGTAACACCCTAAAAGATATTACATTTTTCCTGCTTATATTGCTAAATTATAAAAACTTAGAATATAAGAATATTAGAGTTTACTATGCAGAAACTAAAACTTAAACTTATATTACATAAACAAGTCTAAAACAAAGCTCTTGGCACTTATGTGTTGTACAAAACATAACAAAAGTTACATAAACATAAACTAACTCCCATACATTGGGAGGTACAAAACTATAAACATGTTCCTTCATGCAAGCAGCTCCATCCTCCAAGCTCCTCCCTTAAGCACGTCCACTTGCTTAACCTATAAAAACATGAAACTCAAACGAATGAGACATAATGTCTTAGTGAGTGCTTTAAGGACTCTTGACTGACTTTCTATTCTATAGATCATTTTCTTAACTCTTATGGTTTCTCCTTTCTTTTCTTGACACTTATACTCACAACTATTACCCCATCACATCAACATTACTATCTCCTTGAATCATACCTTAACCTTTACTTAGGCACCTAGAGTTGGCCACCTTGGTCAAATCTAAAGCCACTAGTAAACTAAGGCACCTAAACCATATTCTTAAATCTTTGACCTCTTACTAAGGTCTTATTCTCCTGTCATATTGGATGAGAGTATGCTTAACCTTGGGTGTTTGGATCTCAACTCCTTCTCCTTCTTCATCTTCTTTCTCCTTTTGCTCCTTTTTCTCTCTAACTTCCTTTCTTTCATTTTTCTTCTCTCTCTCTAACTCTCTTTTCCCTCCTCACTATAAGTTATGTGGTGTGTGTGGGCTTGGTGGGCCTTGGCTCCCCATTTGGGTCGTGTTATTTTGTTCCTGACAATTCCTAATATAAGGTAATTGTTATTAATAATGCCTAAGACTATCCTTTAACCAAGGAATATATGGACTATGCCATAAAAGAGGTCTCCATATATCTTTATTTCTAATGTCCATAAATTGGGGATGTTACACTCTTTCTTTCTCTCTCTTGATTTTCTAATTTTCAATCAATTTCAACCTATAGTGAAGTGTGTGTTATAAAGAGTGTGTTAGAGTGTATTTCTAGCACTCTTCTTATGACTAATAAGGGTTAAAAATAGCGAAAAGGGTTAGTTCCTTACAATGTGGTGAACTATAAATGGAATCCTCTCTAAAAGAGATGTCTACATTTAATATTTAACTCTTTCTTAAATAAGATTATCTCAAAAGAATGATACTTACGAGAAATTAAAAAAATGAAAAATATATCTTTGGTCCCAGTATTTATGGTCAAACTTAGTCATAATCTTTGGATTTTTAGATTGATAAATTCAATCATCAACTTTTGAAAATATGGGAATTTAGTCCTTTTTAACTAACTCCATTAATGACAGAGTTGATGTGGCAAGTGGTTAGTTGAAGTTGTGATTTGTGGTGGTCTAAACTATCATTTCTAGAGGCTTAAAACCCTTAAAACTTGCATTGGTAGATTTTTTTAAGTTAGCATTTGCTAACTAAGTTTGACTACCACAAACAAAAAAGCCATTATGCCTCCATAACCAATAAACAATCTAACACTCATAATTTTGGGGGAAACAATTGTAAAACCTGCGAAACATTACTTTTGGCTTTTTTTAGTTGTCTTCTAGTACTCTTGGTTGGTGCAGGGTCTGGCCCTAGAATTGCTTTTGTATTTCCAATTCAATAGCTTGAGAATAAGAAGCTAGGACCAACTAGGGGTGCCAGGAATTGGATTGAAAAGAGATGGATCATTGATAAAGATAAACAAAGAGAGATAAAGAAAGAAAGAAAAAATGAATGAAACATAATGTGTTAAGAATAATTAGGGATTAGTTTTTTCTTTTTCATTTGGGGAAGAAGGAAGAGAGGTGGGAGAATTGGGATTATGAATTAGAGAGTTTTTGTTTGATGATTCGAATGTACACACTAACTATATTATAAGAAGATTCTAGGTGTTTGAAATGTGCCAAGAAAGAATGATGGGATTCGGTTGCGTGTTGGGTGGTAGGATGGGGAATGGCTCAATGTTAATGGTGCATAAATGCTTCATTATTTGTGGTGGTAAAAAATCACTAATAAATGATAACCAAGTTTTGAAAGTTTTAAATAGCTGGAAAATATTTTTTTAGACCACCACAAATCACAATGTCAATAAAATATTTGCCATGTTAGCATGGTCACTAACGGAGTTAGTAAGAGGGTTTAAATTCATAGATTTTTAAAAGTTAGAGGACTAAATTCATCAATTTAAAAATATAGGGATCCAAGACTAAGTTTGACCGAAAATATAAAGAGCAAAAACACATATTTCCTAAAAAAAAATATCTCTATTATCGATATTGAAATTTCATCTTCTAATTAAGGTGACGTACACAATTCACATCATATGTTTAAAATTTTCTATTAATGATGGTGAGGATCATTGTGAGAGATTTTTTTTTTTCAAAAAAATGTTATTTAATTAAAATAGGCTCAAATACAATACAGATATATTTTTCAAAGGAGAGTGTATATTTTAAAATAAGAGGAAAAGTTAGTGTAGTATAAGTTTTTCTAAGGAAAAGTTAACTTACATACTTGATACACCAAAAATATGTAAAAATATCTTTGTTAGCTTTTACCAATAGGTTGTGTCATGAATAAATATCTCAAAAGTTTATTTTATTAGGTAAAGACATACAAATGGTTTTATGTTATATGTCTAACTTGTCTCTGCATCCTTTTGGCTTGAAAAATGGATAATACACCATTCCATCTACCTTTGGACTCTAATACCATGTCATGAACGAATAATCCCAAAAGATTAAGATGCTATGTAAATGCCTAGGAATGATTTTATATTTTTATTTTGACATGTTCCTTCGCGCAATGGATCTTTGGGCTTAAAATGTGAAAATGATGCATACAAAAGCTCGTGGGAAAGAGAGCTACCTTAGAGAAAGTAATTAATTAAGTTCTTATTGGACCAAAAAAAAAAATAGAATAGTAAAAAATTTCTTGCATTTGACCCATGTAGCCAGAAAAAAAATAAGGTTCATAATCTCCTTGTTTTTTAGCAAACCACCATGCTTTAAACGAGCTGACGACAATGTTTGGAGCCTTTAAACACATTGTTGAAGCCTTCAAAGAAAACATACACATGCCATCTATAAAGATGTAACAAGGTTAACGTTTTGAGTTAATTACACGGATCCCTCTAAGGTTTACTCTTATTACATATTACACTTAATACCCCTCTATTTTTTTACATTACTTTGAGTACCCTTAAGGGGGGTTAGTGTAAGATTTTTCAAACCTAAGAGGGAGTCAGTGTAACAATTTACGCTTAAGAGGGGGGGTCGGTATAACGGAAGTTCCAAAATTTGGGAGGATTTTTGTAGGGTTCAAAAATGGAGGGGTATCGGGTGTAATAAGAGCAAATCTCAGGAAGGGGTCCATGTAATTTACTCTAAAGTTTTAATACAAATAAGGATGTTGGAATTTGAAAGTAAGGTCATAACTGGAGAGGGAAAAATACCTCAAGAAGGAGCGAATGAGGTGTGTAAAGATCACAAAAAAAATTAGGTTTTGAAAATGAACACATTGAAAAAAAAAAAAAAACAAAGAAATGTATAAAGAGAAAATGAAAATTGGAAATATACTTATGTAAAAGGAAGATCAATACTTATGAATACCCAATTTTATCCTCTCACTTTTTATCTTCATGTCTATTTTAATTTTTGAGTCCATCTTGTTGTTTTGTTACTATTCCCTAGAAGATGGTTTAGACCACATCTATTGGTCCAAAGCCCAACATGGTCGTTGTCTCTCTTTTACTCTTATTTTCTGTTCATAGGTTAAGTAGAATTCAAATTCACTTTTACTTTACTTCCTTTTCTCCATTTATATATATTCTTTGAACTCCACATCTTTTTTTGCCTTTCCTTTACTTATTTATTCATTTATTTACATATTATTTTCTTTATTCACTTTTATTCACTGTTTCTATTTTTTCTTCTTCTTCTTCAGATTTGTGCATTTTTTATTCTTTAATTTTATTCTACCTTTTCATGCTAATTGGGCCTCTAGGCCCAAAAACATTCTATTCAATCTAGTTGGATCTCTAAATCCCAATGCATTCTACTCTTCATAAGTGGGATTAATTTGAGCCCAAAACATTCTATCACTTTTTTCCCTCTTCTATTTTTATTTTCTTCTTTTTTTGACAAATTAATTTCTTCTTCTTTTTATTATCTTCAATTTTTTACATTTTGGGCTTGCTTCGACCGAAAAGTTTTGTCATCCTCTTCTTTTATTTTCATTTCATCAACCTTTTAAAAAAATTTGCATTCTAGGGCTATCTAGGCTCAAGACCTTTAACCACCATTTATTTCTATTTTGCTCTTTCTAAATCCTAGACCATTGGTACCCATTCTAAAAAAAATCAATAAAAATAAATAAATAAATTTTTGTGTCTCAGGCACATCACCAAAAGTGACTTAAACAATTCCTCCATAATTGCACTATAAGAGATGTTCTTAATATATATATATATATATATATATATATATATATATATATATATATATATATATATATATATATATATATAAAGTTTATTTCTATTTGATTGAGAATGTTAAAATTGGTACATAAGTAATATCTCAAAATTAAGCTCATAATTTAATAAGAAAATAAAAATGAAAATTGACTTTTAATACGTTATATGTAGCTACAAATATTTAAATTAATGAGGCACATATATAATTTTCTACAATCAAAAGAAAAATCCAAGCGGTACAGACGTCATAAGCAAAGCAAGTGGTCTTAATTATGAAGCTTAATATTTAATAAATAAAAGTTTAGAAACATGTTACGTCACTTAAGATTCTCTTTATCGATAACTAAATTTTTTATTCAATTTTATAGTGCAAATATTTCATGCTTTAATTTAAAGATAATAAGATGTGACAAACCGAAATTATTATGTGTATCTAAATCTAGAAAAAATACGCTCATCTAAAATTATAGAAAGTTCAAGCATGTTTTTATTTCTTTCAAGTGAAGTTCTTTTCTTTTTCTTTTTCCTTGCGATATACAGTTTCCATACACTCCTGACCTTGAGTTTCTTGTCTTTTTAAGGTTTTTTTGGAATATTCAAAGCGTATGAGACCTGTGGATTATCCTGAGATGCAGGGAGTTTGGCACGACAAACCTGAATTTCTAGACAACTTCTTTGGCAGTTTAAAGAAATTAGATTTTGATGCAGCAAGTGAAAGAGATATTGTAATTCCATCCAATGTACTTCCTTACTTGAAGTCCTTAGAAGAATTGAATGTACATAGCTGCCATGCAGTGCAGGTAATATTTGACATAGATGACAGTGGGGCCAATACCAAGGGAATAGTCTTTCCTTTGAAAAAACTTACTTTAAAAGACTTGTCAAATTTGAAATGTGTATGGAAATGGAACAAAACTCCCCGAGGAAATGTCAGCTTTCCCAATTTGGAAGAAGTGGTTGTTGATGGCTGTGGAAGCTTGGTAACTCTGTTCCCTTCATCCCTCGCCAGAAATCTTGAGAAGCTTATGACACTTGAAATCAAGGGGTGTTGGAAGTTGGTAGAAATTGTTGGAAAGGAGGATGCAATGGAACATGGAACAACTGAAATGTTTGAGTTCCCTTGTTTGTCCAAGCTAACTCTTTGGTATATGCCATTGCTCGGTTGCTTTTATCCTGGAAAACACCATCTGGAATGCCTCGTATTAGAAAGCTTACATGTGGGCAATTGTCCTAAGTTGAAGCTATTCACATCAGAATTTCATGATAGTCATGGAGAAGCAGTTATAGAGGGTCAAACTAGAGCTCCAATTACAATCAACCATCTACAGCAACCTCTGTTCTCGGTTGAAAAGGTGGAAAAGCATTAGCACTTGAAAATATTTATGTTTCCTTTTCTTTTTTTTTATTTTCCCCTTCTAATTGAATTCCTTAATTTGGCCATAATTGCTAGGTTGTTCCCAAACTGAAGGAATTGACACTCAATGAGGAAAACATTATCTTGTTGAACGACGCACATTTGCCAAGAGACCTCCTTTGCAAATTAAATCTTGTCCTATGCCTTGACTATAAGAAAGATACTTTGCCTTTTGGTTTCCTTCACAGGGTACCCAATTTAGAACATCTTATAGTGAGGCAATGCTTTGGTCTGAAGGAGATATTTCCCTCTCTTGTTCATGAGGGAATACTTGCCAGATTGAATAAATTAACCCTATCTTGTCTTACAAATCTGGAGTCAATAGGGTTAGAGCACCCATGGGTAAAGCCATTCTCTGAAAAGCTTCAAATATTAATCCTTGACAACTGCTTTTGGTTAGAAAAAATAGTGCGTTGTGCAGTATCATTCAACAATCTGAAAGAGTTGAGGATGACACTCTGTGGAAGGATGGAGTATTTACTCACATTCTCAACCGCCAAAAGTTTGCTGCAACTTGAGACCCTATATATAGAAAATTGTGAATCAATAAAAGAAATAGTAAAAGAAGAAGATGAAGATGCTTCTCATGAGATCATATTTGGACAGCTCACAACAATAGTGCTGAATTCCTTACCAAGGCTAGTAAGCTTTTATTCAGGGAATGCCACTTTTCAATTGTTACGTTTGGAAACAGGGACAATAGCTGAATGTCCCAATATGAAAACTTTCTCTCAAGGAGGCATAAATGCGCCAATATTTTTTGGGATTAAAACTTCAATGGAGGACTCTGATATTCTCTTCGAATTCCACAATGATCTTAACACGACAATCCAAAGGTTGTTTCACCAACAGGTAAGGAGTTCATTATCCAGATTCAATTGTTTTATTTTTTTAACACTAAATTGAGAAATAAATGAGTTTCACTTATGCCTTTTCGAATATAAACAAATCTTTTAATAATTGTGAATAATTATGAGTGTGTCTCCCAATGATATTTTATCTTTTTAATAACGTTTAATGTCAACATCAACTAATTTACTTTTTTAGAAGGTAGGATGGAGTTTTAAATATCTTCATTATCTATTTTGAAATTTCATCTTCTAATGTCACAAAATTCATAGTAGAGGTTCAAAATTAGTTATTAATCATGGTGAGGATCACTATGAGAAAAAAAAAATCTTTATAAAGCTCATTGACATTAAAATGGTTCCCAAATATAATAATTTTTCATCTTTTAATGAAAGAGAGTGTATATTTTAAAATAGGAGGGAAAGAAATTGTAATATGAACATCTTTCAGGATAGTAGAGTAATTTACTCCAAAAAATTTCTTATAACATGCATTGAGTACTCCCCCAAAACATGTTGGCATACTACACATGGATGCTCAGAATGTTAAAACGAATTCTACTCTTCACTTCAACAACTTGCCTTGACTAAAATGGGAGATATTGGTATGGTGTAAAATCATTATAATCAATTCAAAAATTAAGAGAGTAGATTTTAACAACTTCATAGTTTATTATGCATATGCATCCATTTTATCATAATCTGTAATAAGTGAAATTTTTGTTTTAACTAAGAATATTACAAGCACCCTCCTAATACATTTATATGTTAAGCTCCTCAAATTAATAATTGTTTTGCATGTACAGGTGGAAAAGTCTGCATGCGGCATAGAGCATTTGAAATTTGGTGATCGCCCTCACATAGAAGAGATATGGCTTGGTGTAGTTCCAATCCCAAGTAACAATTGTTTCAACAATTTGAAATCTTTAATTGTGGTGGAATGTGAATCTTTATCCAATGTGATTCCTTCTTATTTACTTCCATTTCTACGTTACTTGGAAGAGATCCATGTAATCAACTGTCAATCTGTTAAGGCAATATTTGATGTGAAAGATATGGGAGTAGATATGAAACTTGCTTCTCAGCATTCTCTTCCTTTGAAGAAACTGATTCTAAATCAGTTGCCAAATCTGGAGCATATCTGGAATATGAATTCTGATGAATTTCACAGCCTTCAAGGCTTCCAAGAGGTGTACATTTATAGCTGTCAAAGGCTTAAAAGTTTGTTTCCAACATCAGTGGCCAATCATCTTGTTATGCTTGATGTGAAAGATTGTGCAAGGTTGGTGGAAATTTTTGTAGAGGATGAAGCAGCCTTGAAGGGAGCAACTAAACAACAGTTCATCTTCCATTGTCTGACTTCATTAACACTATGGAGATTGCCAGAGCTCAAGTATTTCTACCATGGAAAACACTCCCTAGAATGGCCTATGCTAAAATATCTAGATATATATCATTGTGACAAGTTGAAATTGTTTACAACTGAGCATCATAGTGGTGAAGTTGCAGATATAGAGGATCAACTTGGTATTTCAAATGATCAGAAAGCCGTTTTTTTAGTTGAAAAGGTATTAAAACAACTTCCTCTTGAGTTTTCATTTTGTTCTTGTACGTCTTAATATATAAATTGTCAAAAAAGAACACTAGTCACACTTTTTGACATCCCATTAATTAGACCATCATAGAAAAACTAGGTAATAAAAGGAATGTTAGAAAAAAAATCACAGAATATTAGTAGAACTTTTCTTTCAATGAATACTGTAAATGGTGAGAGAACGAAACCCCTCTAATTAACATATAACTATTTTTATATAATGGGTAATTAAATAATAGTCTTTTCCATCATGAAATGATATCATATATGACTATTTTTTTTTCAACCCGAAAGATTAAATATATAGAAGTGCTGAAAGGACAGAGTTTTTCTTTGTAATTAATCTACAGTATATAAAAACTTGTTCAACTTGTGGAAGATCCTCTAACCAAAATACAGAAGAGGAAATATTGTTGGAAAATAAAAAGTCCCAAATCAGATGGGATAAATAAAAGAAAAAAGTATATAGAGTAAATTACACAAATCCCCCTTGAGGTTTGTTCTTATTACGTCTAGCACCCCTCTATTTTTTTACATTACTTTGAGCACCCCTAAGGAAGGGTAAGTGTAATATTTTTTAAACCTGAGAGGGGGGATCAGTGTAATGATTTATGCCTATAAGAAGGGGTCGGTATAACGAAAGTCCAAAAATTATGGGATTTTTTGTAGGGTTCAAAAATGGAGGGGTATCGGGTGTAATAAAAACAAACCTTAGGAGGTATCCGTGTAATTTACTCAAGTATATAAGTATGAGATGTTGTGTCCAAGTTACACTGGGCCTTTTTGTACCAACTCCCATACTTGTATAAAAGCCCAATAATCTTACACTCCTCACATTGGGCTTGTGCAAAAATTCAACTTGGTATAAAAAATAAAACAAACAAAAGAAGAAACTAATAATCACAACATGGCCAAAAAAAAAACACCCCCAATTAGACTTGCCAGATAGTGTTGAAAAATAAAAGTTTCACAACATATGAGATAAAGAAAAGAGTATAGGCTATTTTAGACTAAATTCCATACTTGTATAAAAGCCCAATAATTCTGCACCCCTCACGTTGGGCCTGTGCAAAAGTCCAACAAAAATAGTTAACAGGGGATACAAAAATAGGCCATTGAACTTCTTAAAGTAGTCTTCCTCCATCATGCATAGTGTAAACTGCAAAGTGTGTTGCTAGCATTTTTGGTAAATGCAATTGATAGTATTAAAAATTTATCATACTTTTTCCTTTGTAATACAATACAATATCATAATTTTATTCATAGTAAAATGAGTTAGTTCATTATATATTTGTTTTGAATTATTTCTAGATTTTTCCAAACATGGAGCAATTGTCACTCAGAAAGGAAGACACCATAGCAATTTCACGTGGATTGTTTCAGGCAAAGGTAAATTTCCAAACTGTACACTGCTTTCATAACTCTTTCTTATTTTGCTCTTATTAGTTGGCGGAATGCTTGTTAATCACTTTACATGTCCTTTCTTTGTGTTTTAGATATTATTACACTCATTCTTGCATGATTTTTTCATCTTTTGCTCACTTAATGACCTTTTTGTTGCTTTTCTCATTAATTATACGGTATAATTTATACCCTTTGGTTTCATGATTCTTATTTTCTTAGTGGTTTTGATTCCTAGGTTATCCCTAACTTGGAGCATCAAGCAATAACTAAGGAAGACACTATGATTGGGCAAGGACAATTTGGTGCAAATGCTGCACACCTCCTGCAAAATTTAAAAGTTCTCAAATTGCAGTGCTATCATGAGGATGATGGGTCAAATATATTCTCAAGTGGATTACTTGAAGAGATACCCAGCATTGAAAATCTGAAAGTTGTTTGTAGTTACTTCAATGAAATATTCTCCTCCCAAACACCTAGTGCTGATTGTACCAAAATCATTACCAAGCTGAAAGGCTTACATTTGAACGGTCTCCAGAAGCTTAGTTCCATAGGGTTAGAGCACTCGTGGGTAGAACCATTACTTAAAACACTAGAAACATTGGACGTGAATTACTGCCCTTGCCTGAAAATGTTGGTGCCATCCAATGTGTCCTTTTCAAATCTTGTGTATTTGAATGTTTATAGATGTCATGGATTGGTATATTTGCTCACATTCTCAACAGCCAGAAGTCTAGGTCAACTGAAGCACTTGTCCGTAAAGGATTGCCAAGCAATACAGGAAATAGTAAAAAGAGAAGATGAAAATGCTTCTGATGAGATCATATTTGGATGGCTCACAAAATTATGGCTGGATTCCTTACCAAGGCTAGTAAGGTTTTGTTCAGGGAATGCCACTTTGCAATTCTCATGTTTGCAAAGAGTGACGGTAGCTAAATGCCCCAATATGAAAACTTTCTCTGAAGCAGATATAAATGCGCCAATGTTTGGCGGTATTCAATCTTCAATGGTGGATTGGGATTTTCACTTCCAAGATGATCTCAACACGACAACCAGGATGTTGTTTCAGCAACAGGTAAGGAATTCATTATTCAAATTCAATTGTTATTTGTTCATATTCCGGTGTTTTTTTTATAAGTTTTAATTAACTAATTTATTAGATTAAGAAATTAGTTAATGTAGTTAGTAATATTAAATTTGTTTTAAATTTATATACTTTTAAATTATTTTTAATATTAATATCACATACTTTAATTTTCTTAAAATGTTTTTCTTATTTTCTTTCTTTTAAACTCTTTTATTACTAATATATTTATTATTTTAATTTTTATTAGCTATACACGTGAATATGTAAAGTAAATTCTCAAAATGCTTTTTATATAAGACAAAGTTAGACTATCAAAGCAATTAAGACATTAAATTAATGCAATAATTTTTGTGAAAATAATTAAGGATGAGATATGATATATTTATAATCTATATATGTGTGTTCAAGAGTCAAAGTGAGTTTTAGATTTTTAAATAACCCCCCAACCCGGCTCACCACATGTCCAACTAGGTGAGTCGATTTCTAAGTGAGTTGGGCCACTTTTTACTTATAATTGAGGTGGGTTAACTTTTACCAACTTAACTCGACTTGAACTCGTGGTAGGCTAGGTTGGCTCGCAAGTTACAACCCACTTTGATAGCTCTAATCTCTTGAGGAAATACTTACAATTTAGATCATTTTCAGTATAAACAAATTTCTTAATAATAGTGAATAATTATGAACACTTCTAATGATATTGTCTTTTTCTACAACTTTTAATGTCACCCCCAACTAATTTTGAAAATACCATTATTGATTTTAGTTTTTTTTAAGAAACTGGAATGGAGCTTTAAATATCTTTATCAATAAGAGAAATGCTAGTAATACACTATGTAACACATTTTTTTAACATACTCCTTACTCTTGGCTGGCTGAAATTTATTGGAAATCACAATTTTGGGTAGGTTTCAGTTATCATTTAATGACTATCTATGTAACACCCTAAAAGATATTACATTTTTCCTACTTATATTGCTAAATTATAAAAACTTAGAATATAAGAATATCAGAGTTTACAAACAAGTCTAAAACAAAGCTCTTGTCAGGTAATTGTAGACATATGGATTATTGGTTTTATTTATAGGGAAATGCTAATTAGTGTCCTTAAGACACTGGTTAAGGAAGTAAAAGTAAAAAGATTTTGATTGGGATGTAGAAAATTGCACCCCTCGATGATTTTTAAATGCATTCTTATGTGATTGCCGATAATGCATGCCATGAACCAATGGTCCCAAAAGATTAAGCTATTAGTTAAAGTATATCACATGAATGATTTTATATTTATACTCTAACTTGTCCCTTCACACAAGCTCTTTGGGCGCACTTAAAGTGTGAATATAATGCATAAGTCCATCTACCTTGTGCTAAATATAACTTTAATTTTTACAAGAAGAATAGGGAGAACAAGGATTGATTTCTAAACTATCTAGTCACAAAGACTCAGATATTAATACCAACCAATAATCCCAAAAATTTAATGTAAGTTGTTGGTTGAAGACATGTGAATGATTTTCTATCACATCTATACATCCAAAACATCTTGGCATACTACACATGGATTCTCATAATGTTAAAATGAATCTACACTTCAGTTCAATAACTTGCCTTGACTATTTTTATTAAAATGGGAGATATTCTATGGTTTAAAATTATAATCACCAATTCAAAAATTAAGGGAGTATAGATTTTAACAACTTCATTGTTTATTATGCATA
The DNA here is from genome assembly GCA_026413185.1 of Pueraria montana var. lobata. Taxonomy (NCBI): domain Eukaryota; kingdom Viridiplantae; phylum Streptophyta; class Magnoliopsida; order Fabales; family Fabaceae; genus Pueraria; species Pueraria montana. The sequence continues at coordinate 89,868,684 of CM048650.1, read as the reverse complement.
TGCATGCATTTTATCATAATCTGTAACAAGTGAAAATTTTGTTTTAAATAAGAATATCACAAGCACCATCCTAATATATTTATATGTTAAGCTCTCCAAATTAATAATTGTTTTGCATGAACAGGTGGTAAAGTCTGCTTGTAATATACAGCATTTGAAATTTGGTGATCACCCTCACTTAGAGGATATTTGGCTTGGTGTAGTTCCAATCCCAAGTAACAATTGTTTCAACAATTTGAAATCTTTAATTGTGGTGGGATGTGAATCTTTATCCAATGTGATTCCTTCTTATTTACTTCCATTTCTACGTTACTTGGAAGAGATCCATGTAATCAACTGTCAATCTGTTAAGGCAATATTTGATGTGAAAGATATGGGAGTAGATATGAAATTTGGTTCTCAGCATTCTCTTCCTTTGAAGAAACTGAATCTAAATCAGTTGCCAAATCTGGAGCATATCTGGAATCTGAATTCTGATGAATTTCACAGCCTTCAAGGCTTCCAAGAGGTGTACATTTCTAGCTGTCAAAGGCTTAAAAGTTTGTTTCCAACATCAGTGGCCAATCATCTTGTTATGCTTGATGTGAAAGATTGTGCAAGGTTGGTGGAAATTTTTGTAGAGGATGAAGCAGCCTTGAAGGGAGCAACTAAACAGTTCATCTTCCATTGTCTGACTTCATTAACACTATGGGGATTGCCAGAGCTCAAGTATTTCTACCATGGAAAACACTCCCTAGAATGGCCCATGCTAACATATCTAGATATATATCATTGTGACAAGTTGAAATTGTTTACAACTGAGCATCATAGTGGTGAAGCTGCAGATATAAAGGATCAAATTGGTATTTCAAATGATCAGCAAGCCATTTTCTTAGTTGATAAGGTATTAAAACAATTTCCTCTCGAGTTTCCATGTTGTGCTTGCATGCTTGATTAATATGGATAAATTGTAAAAGAACACTAGTCACACTTTTTGACATCCCATGCCTATTCAAATGATTTGGGTCCACTTTTTATTAATTGGACCATCAAAGAGTATTACTAGTATTTTTCTTTCATTAATTGACTAGCTCTAGAAGAGAGAACAAAATCTCACTAATAAATATATAACTATTTTTATACAATGGGTAATGAAATAATAATATTTTCCCATCTAACATGAATTCATAGATGACTAGTTTAATTTTCAACGGTAAGATAATATATAAAAATTGTTTAACTTGTGGAGGATCCTCTAACCAAAATACAGAAGAGGAAATATAGTTAAGAGAGGATACAAACATAGGCCATTGAGCTTTTTAATTAAATAGTCTTCTTCCCCCATGCATGTTGAAAAGACAGTTAAGATGTTATTGCTAGCATTTTATGTAATTGCAATTGATAGAGTTAAAAATTTATCATACTTTTTCCTTTGTAATACAATATCAAAACTTTATTCACAGTAAAAATGAGTTGGGTCTCATTACAATCTTTTTTATATATTTGTTTTGAATAATTTCTAGATTTTTCCAAACATTGAGCAATTGTCACTCAGAAAGGAAGACGCCATGGCTATTTCACAAGGATTGTTTCAGGCAAAGGCAACTTCTCAAACTGTACTGCTTTCATAACTCTTTCTTGTTTTGCTCTTAATTATTACATGGCGGAATAATGCTTGTCAATCACTTTACATGTTTTTTTTTCTGTTTTAGATAATATTACACTTATTCTTGCATGTTTTTGTCTTCTTTTTCTCACTCAATGACCTTTTTTTGTTGCATTTATCATTAATTATACCCTTTGGTTTCATGATTCTTATTTTCTTAGTGGTTTTGATTCCTAGGTTATCCCTAACTTGGAGCATCAAGCAATAACTAAGGAAGACACTATGATTGGGCAAGGACAATTTGGTGCAAATGCTGCACACCTCCTGCAAAATTTAAAAGTTCTCAAATTGCAGTGCTATCATGAGGATGATGGGTCAAATATATTCTCAAGTGGATTACTTGAAGAGATACCCAGCATTGAAAATCTGAAAGTTGTTTGTAGTTACTTCAATGAAATATTCTCCTCCCAAACACCTAGTGCTGATTGTACCAAAATCATTACCAAGCTGAAAGGCTTACATTTGAACGGTCTCCAGAAGCTTAGTTCCATAGGGTTAGAGCACTCGTGGGTAGAACCATTACTTAAAACACTAGAAACATTGGTTGTGCTTTACTGCCCTTGCCTGGAAATCTTAGTGCCATCCAATGTGTCCTTTTCAAATCTTGTGCATTTGAATGTTTTTAGATGTCATGGATTGGTATATTTGCTCACATTCTCAACCGCCAGAAGTCTCAGTCTTCTTGAGTACTTGTGCGTACAGGATTGCCAAGCAATACAGGAAATAGTGTCCAAAGAGGGAGATCATGAATCCAATGATGACGAGATATCATTTGTACAGCTCAATGCTTTGCATCTTCAGTCTTTACCAAGCATTGTAGGATTTCACATGGGGACAGCTTCCAAGATGATATTCCCAAAGTTGTATCAAGTGAATTTAATGGGATGCCCTCAGATGAAATATTTCTATAGAAATGATTTGCATCAATTCGTATCTTCAGAAAGCAGCCTGAGTTAATGATCTGAACTCTGCGACTTTGTAGACAGGTATTAACCAGCCAAGCTAATACTCATATGTACTTATTTGGCTTACCAACAATCTCTTCCCACCTTCCTCCTTGACATCATTAGTCATACACACATAAAGATCGGTTCTATTATCATACACTTCCTTTCATAGTTTGCTTTTGGAAAATGTTTCTTGTTCACCATTTTTAACACACTACTATCTGCACCTTGCTTGGTGGGTGGGGGATATGATAGTGATGACATGATTATACCTACTCTTGGCTTTAATGATGTTTTGTCGAGTAACTTTAATTTCACAATGATATAGCGCACCCTACTATTTCTTAATTCTTTTCTAAATTAACGTAGAGAGATGCTAAGAACATGATTTTAGTGATGACATTGGGGGATCAAATTTAACCAAACCAATATGGTCCTGTTCCTATTTGGTTTTGTTTGGTCTGCTCTCGATTTTATAGGGATGGTTTCCCTTTCATCTTTGGTTGGTTTATCTATCCGCCTTCTAATTTTACTGAATTGATTATATCATATATAATTAACCTTGTGATCTCATATATACTTTTCTCTACTTTATTTTTGGATAAAGAATCATTACATGATAATTCGAATTGTCTCTCAACTAATGATATTTATCGAGTTAGCAGTGAACTGTCTCTAAATCTATACAATTAAAATATTAAATAAATATATATTCTACCTGAATCTTTATATGTAGTTTCAGTTTTTCTGAACTGACTTTTTCTTATTTGTTCAGGAATTCATTGTCAAGTACTCAAAACTGTTCACTTATACAGTCTTACTGATCTTGTAACACGGGGAAGTCTACTTTCTTGTTTGGTAAGTTCCAACAAAGATACATGTTCCTGCTATACTGCAATATTTTTATGACTTCCCTATCATTACATAAATATTGATCGTGTTTGATATTTTTGCTGCCTAATTTTCCCTTTCCATTGATATGAAACACTGCTTGAAATTGATATTAAGAACGATGACTAAATGGAACAAAATAAAAATGATTAGTTAATTCCAATAATGCACAAAGTTCAAAAATACTTTTAATTCAGAAGCAACAATTTTTTCCTTCTCAATTCATGCATTGGAACACACAATTTTATATTCAAATTTGCTAAAGCACTTCTAAAACCATAAACCAAACATAGGCTTACTCTGTAATCCATTCTGAAAATATGTTGAAAGAATACTTGTGCATTTTGCAAATCAAAGTTAGGGAGGCAATGCTCCCCGGTCATGAAATTCTTTGTCATCTTTCTCTTTTCAAGTTAGAAAATGTTTTATCTTATTTAAAAAAAATAAAAAATAAAAAGCCTTAGTATATGTTACTAGAATGACGATATGGAAGCAGTCTTTTTTATACAATTCCTTGTCCTTGTATTTACTTGTAACAAAATAGAATAGTTGAACTGGCATAATTATTCTTTTCATTTGTTTTTAGGTTGAGCGGGATTCCAACATGGAAATAACAAATGGAGGGAACAATGATGGAAATAATTACATATTATGAATAAAGGTTTATGTTAAGTTTTATTTTTTAAGTGGTTTTGATGAGCGTTGACCTACATTGTTATGTATATATTCTCTGTTATTTGGTATGACTTTTAGTTAGTCACATTTTCTATTGCTTAGTTTTGTAATAATAATTTCGCTTTTTTTTTTTAAAAAGTAATTCATTAAAGATAAAGGAAACAAGATCGATATTAAAGCACATAGCATGCTCAAACCTCGCACCAAAACTGCAATATAAGTTCTGTATCCTGAAAACAGAACAACCTTCAGCACCTATCATATAGTTAATTATTGTTGTGATACGAGTCTGAGACACCTAACAGTTATAGTCCAAGACACCTGAAGCCATAACATCACCTTCATAAGCAGCATAAATGAGACACCTAACACAATATGAAATTTACCCCCCACCCCTGTTTTTCATTAATACTGCATACTTGAGAAAGACATTTTTTGTTGATGTTAAACCAGCACCATCATCAGTAAAGACGTAACAGCCAGGCCATCATTATACCACCCCAACAGATCAAGGAAGCAGAAAGAGGTGTACAAATGAAACAATAGTTGACCCATCAAGGAGCTAAACACCCTGTATGCACTTGTATGTTAGACTTCTTCCACTATAAATCACTGAAATTCTATTACGGTATTGACTCAACAAGAACAACAACAAAAGCTTTATCCCACTAGGTATTGACACAAAGAAGACAAAATCCGTGCCGAGTCCTGCTTCGTGCTATAAACCCCTTGAAAGAACACTACAATAGATCACATTACCAATCCAACACATTATAGATCAGATCTCACTGAAAATTAACCTCCCACTACCAACACATTTGCTTCTAAATATTTGGTCTGAGTTCACCTTTTAGCAGGATCAACAAAACACAACATTCTGATAATGGACTTGACATTACTACTAAGCACTTCCTGGCCACACCTTCAGCTAGGTCACATTTGTTGTAACAAAATTGTTATCAAAGCAAGAGAAAATCAACCATACGAGCTCTGTGTTCAAGTAACATCAGCACCTTCCAAGACAATGGAGTACTTGTTCCCAACCAACTAAACCAGTACATATTCAAGGAATTGATAATCCAATTTTTGAGCTCACTCCACCATTGGAATACAGTCCCACAAGTATTCAGAGCACCATGCTATACTAGCTGTTATCACCAATCCCAAATACCGGATATGGAAAAAAAGCTGAAGTATTACTGAACCAAATATTGTCCCACAACACCTCAGGTAGTGACATTACCCATATCTATTTATGTTATAATATATAAATTCTGAGCCGTGGAATAATACGCTTACACATCAATGTCTTATTTTTTGCCACATAACATGATTTGCTGATGTGTCATTCTCTCCTTGTAATTCATCACCTTACCATCTCTCTTTCAATTCTCATGAGTCTTTCTCTCTCCTAATAACTGAAGAGTAGCCTGATCCATTAACATGACAATGTTTGGTTTGCGATGAGATATATTCTTTTTTCTTCTTTTTTTTTAACCAGGGAGTATTTGGGGCTTCTTATTTGGCATCCAACTAATCCTCCTCCTTCCGGATGAGATGTATTCTTATATTACACCTATTTGTACGGGAAAGGATGCCATGGGCGTTTTGTATCTTAGAACTTAGTTTCCTTTTTAATGCTTTTTCTTTGTCCCTTTAATTTCCGTTTACAGATAAAAAAAAATTACACCTATTTGTTTTGTACAAGCGCTGTTGTCACAATGTTTGATTGGACAATATTGACACAATTCTTAATTCTACACATGTTCTTATATTATAGCTAATTGTACATGTAGATATTTTAGTTAATTATTATAATATGAATATCATATTTGTTTCAGTTTTTATTGAATAAAATTCACACAATGTTCTTGTAACGACCCAATTTTTCCCACTTAGAAATTTAAATTGTTTGATATATTTTAAGAGATGTTATTACTTTTTAAAATAAAATTTTATTGAAAGGAATTAGATGCGCGATAAAATGCAGTTGATTCCTTAAGTATTTAAAGAAAAATGGGGTTTTAAGAATTACTTATTTGTTATGAAATATAGGACATGATGTGTGATTAAATATTTCAAGCTTTGATTGAATTTTAATTGTTTTTAATTGATTGAAATTGATTTGAATTGCTTAACTTGGTGTATTTTAGCTTGATGTTTGAAATTAATTAAATTAGCATATGGATGTAATTTTATGAAATTTAATTATTTGACTTAGTATGATAATTAAATAGACATGCTTTGAATTATATAAATATGGACCTAGAGAGATAAAATAAGAAATTGGGCCTAAGATTTAGAAAACCAAAAATCTGCCAGGGGGTGTAGTCAGCGAAATGGTAGATGCAGCCAGTAAAACTGGTCTGTTGCACTTTGAGGCCCAGGAAGCAAAATAGAGGTGCAAACAATGATAGTTGGGCTGTTACACTTCTTTTTGGCCCAGAATGCTTAAAACAGAAAATAAATTGGGCCTTTTTGTTCTAAAACACCTAAATCCACCCAAAATGCAAATAAATTAGAAAAAAAAATGAGAGAGAGAGAGAGAAGTGATGTGGGGAGAGAGAGAGGGAGAGATTCTGAAATTAAAAGAACTATTCACACATGCATAAGTCATTTCAATCTCCTCCAACACTCCAAATTTTCATAATTTGGTCAAGCCTTATTTTGCTCCAAGAAAAGCCATCCATTGGTCTCCATTGCCACCCCACATGCAAGATTGTTCAGCCAAAGCCTTCTAGGACCTTCATCCTTCCCTATAAATAGAGCTCACTTCAAGCTCACTTCACACCACAAACAACTAGCCTTCTAGTGCTAAGTTGAGAGAAAGTTTGAGAGAAAGTTTGGTGAGATTTTGAGGTTTTGAGTGTTGGAAGAGAAGCTTGAGTTAGCTTCTCCCCTTTGGTGATTTCGGCAGCCCCTTGGAGGAGGAGAGGGGAAAAATTTCAAGCCACATTGTCTCCCTTGATCATCACGAAATTAAGGTATGGGGGGAGTGGGGTTTATTCTTTCAATTGTGATGTTTTTCCATGGTTTGGGTAGTGGTGGTTTTTGAAGAACCTCTTACTTCATGTTTATACATTATCTTGAATCTGAAATGCTAAGTTTTCTTGATGACTAAATGGTGTGTTGTGGCTGCCATAGTTTTATATGTATGCAAAATGTTAAGTTTGATGCATTAGACATGCAAGTTTATGGTGTAAATGTGTTATTGGGCTGCTGCCATCTAAATTGCAACATGAATTGATGATGTTTGAGGCTGGAAATAAATCATGTAATTGGGCCTTGGTGTGACCATGAGAGAAATAGAAAAAAAAAATGGACTAAAGGGGGGTGTATGTAATGAAATGAGGGGGGTGTGTTAGCAAATTTTATGATTTAATTGTGTGTGTGTGTGTGTGACGTGAGTGTAAGTGAGGAAATGGGAATGTGTTAACAAAATTTATTTTAAGTGGTTAAATAAGTATTAAGTGATAAAATAATTTTCTAATTATAATTATATAATTTTGTTAAATAATATTCTCTAAAAGGTTATTTATTTGTTGAATAATTGTTTTTGAAATGATTATTTATTTTGTTAAATAATAAATATTCTCTAATAAGTTATTATTTTATGTGAGGGAAATAATAGTGTATGTGAAAAAGTTACTACTCTATGTGAAGTAATATAGTAAACTTTTGGAGGGATCTTTCTTTTTGAATGAATTCACTCAAATTATTAAAGTTAGATAATAAGTATTATTTCATGAGTTAAATGTAAAGGAATTATCATGAAAAATATTTTATGGACTTTTATAGAGTATCCATATTTGAAATTAATTCTAAGAGAAAAAGTTATTATTTTATGTAGAAATATTTAATTTCTTGTGGATAGTCTTATTTTGAAGAAATATACAAGAAAAGAAATTAATCATGATATTGTCACTTCCGCGTATTAAGTTAATAATTACCTCATAAAAAATTAATATTTCAAATTTTAATGATATTCTTTAATATGATGGTATGAGACTTAAATAAAAAATTTAGTGACAAGGCCATAATATATTTGACTAGAAAATGCTTAACTAAGAATTAAGTTAAGTAATGGTTAAAGTGGGAAGTGTATCATTGATGTGTATTAATGCTTCTTGCACTATGTCCTTGTGAATGATTATTAAAGTATGTTATAATTGTGGAAGGGTGAGAACGACCCTTGTAATGTTAGTGAGTACCTTAGAGCCTAAATGGCTTGGACTTAGCCAAGCTAGATGGAAGGTAAGTTTGGACGTGGTGCGGGAAGCTACAGTGTGGTACAATGTAGATGGTTTAGGGCATGATCTTTTGTGGGTCTAAGGGGTGAATGGCACGAGTGCATGGAATCCTAGGGGTAGGCTAGCTACCTACGAGCCGGGATGAGCGATGCCAGCAATCACACCTCGATAAATGTCGGGTTATCTGTGATGGAGCGGAGGGTATATCTCTTACGGGGTTTCGGCCGGAGGAATAACTCATTATAAGATGAAATATGGATATTGATAACTGACGTGCCGAGATGTGGTGTCAATGTACCAAGGATTGAAGGATCAGAGATATACTTACTCCCCCTCGCTTCCCAAAGGATGAAATGTGATTGAAGGTTGATCAATCGAGAGTATGGATCCATACGATGACGATGATGAGGACAATGATGTTAGTAATGAGAATTAGACACGAATTAGGTCCCCCGTAAACATGTGTGCTTGATTGATTGTTTGTTGGAGTGAGAAAACGTCACGACTCTTTCCATGGAAACGACATCGAAAGAATACAACCTCACTCCATATCTTTCTGTTTCTTTTGTATGTATGTACTCCAAAGATGGACCCAATGTTTTGGCACGTGGAGGTGGAGTTCAGCCCGATGGGAAACTGGACTTACTACCCTGAAGATCGTAGGCACCGCTACCAAGGAAACATTATCGTTCGCTTCCAGCCCCTGCAAGGAGTACCCCTAGCACTGTCGGTAGATTGGACGTTTCGTGTTCGCCTATTCTTCCCTGTGGATTGGGAGCAAGTTGGGTGACAAGATGGAGGATTAGATTAGTATATTAGGTGCTGCTCTGCTAGGGTCATAGGTTGGATGGTTAATGTCTCGTTGGTAGTTATGCTATTTATGTATTTCCTTCATTTCCATGTATTTTCATTTCAGTTGTAATCTTTTCAAGTTGATGTACTAAACCTCTATGGTGATTATGTTAATGTTATGATCCTGTGGTATTGATGTTTAAATTAAATTCTCTTTTATTAGAAATATTTGTCACGCAAAAAAAAAAATTCACGGTTTTTACAACGAAAGTAAATAAATAGTATTATTAAAATTAATACAAGCTTCCAAAAATGATTATTAATTAAATGAATATAAGGGATGTTACAGTTCTAATAAAAGATGTTATGATTATTAGATAATTTTTTTATTGTTCAAAACAAGTTTTAAAAATATAAAAACAATTATTTGCATTATTTATATCTTAAGTTATTCTATCATTATTTTTTTCAATTAATCTTTCACCTACGTATTATTAACTTAGCAATCTATTTATTATTTATCAGTACGTTTATTAAATATTCCAGTGCTTTGCACGAGTTAGTGCTAGTATGATACATATCTGAAGTTGGAAGTTTGTATAACTTATATAACTCTGGGTAATTAATCTTGGCTCAGATAGTATTTTCGAAAATCAACCTTAGCTTTTCTTGTAATACTTATGTGCATCAAGATTTTGATGTCTTAAGTCATGGCCTAATCCAGTTCTTTTGAAAGACAGTGTTTTAGGGTCTTTGGCCACCTTGACTCACATTATCCAAAATTTGCTGGGACACATCTTAACTATATATCAATTTTGATTTATGTTGCTTGTGTTGAGTTTAGCAGTTGGAAGTTGGCACTCTGGAAGGCAATCTAAACCAAACCTTTTTGTGACTATATATGCTGCAAGTTCTTCAACTATCAAACATTTGAATTTAAATCAATAGATAATGGATGGAATCTTTTAGTTGGTTTGTATTAAATTCTGCATTTTCAGTGCTGTGTTACTCTTATCTACATCTGCTGCTGTTATACATCTGTAGAAAGAATCAAGGGATTTTTATTTTCTGCTTATGTTATGACAGTTTAATTTGTGATATTTCTTTAATACCTTTTATGATTTTAAAGCTTCTAAGTTTTGTTAAACATAACAATCCAGTTTCTCTGGCTTGTTCTTGGATAGTCAATCACCATTCCTTCAAATATTCATCTAACTTTTATTGTCAAAAACATTGTCTAAAAATTTGTTAGCGTTAGTATCTTGAGGAGAGAACATCAAGAAAGTTATATAAAATGTCATACGATCAGAAACACAGAATGTGACTGAACTGAATTGAATTTGATACAATATCAGATCTTGTTAGAAGATAATGACAAGTTGGTAGAATGCCAGGGCTATCAAATAATGAGGATTTTTCCATTTTCCCCCCTTCGATATATATATATTGAAAATAGAAACATAGGTAAAAGTGTCTCATAACATCATAACTAACATATTCTAAAATCTCTAATTAAACTTTTACTCACCTAGCCTTTTGTACTATTTTTTTCAACAAGAGAGAATCATTATCTTCTCAAAGTTAGGCTTGCTAATGCAATGTTTCTGGGGCTGTTGAAGCATCTCCATATGGTGAACTTAATTGGCTATTTTTGTGAAGATGAGTGAGCGCTTCTTGTCTACAAATAATAGCTTTTCAGAGGCACAAGAATACGCTTTTTTTATAAATAAAAAAAATCAAATTATCTTTCAATATGAAAAGCAAAAAAGATGGTAATTTTGATCGGTTGAATAAAAATATTCATATTTTTCCACTCCAATAAATTCTCATGAAAGGGGTATCCTTCTGAAACAAACCCCACTCCAATATGCACAAAATTTGATGGTAAAATCTGACGAAAACTCACCTTTATAGGGATGTATCGAATGAGATAGTCACTTTTATATCAAAGTTAAATGAACAAATATAGATCATTAAATCTTAAGTGAATGACAAAAATCAAAAAGGTCATATGCCTTTCTAGTGGGTCAAAACTAACCCGACAAGCTAGGAATTTCTTTACCTTAAGACCGTTATAGATATGATTGTTGTTTGTAACATCCCTTGTTACTATTAAAGATTTTCTTATTAATTATTGAAATTTGTGAAGTAATTTGATGTTGGATTACTGAAAATAACTTTTAAACTACGGGAAAATTTGTTTTTCCCTTAAAACGTTGTTTACTTCAAATTCCAAACGACAATCATCTACAATAACTTATCATCAATAATTCAAATCCCTTTTAAATCATATACCGGTCTTAATAAATCAATCTCATTGACATTAACTTCGTTGTAAACCATGAAACGTAACAAAATCTTCCTTTTAAGACAATCCTCATATTCATCATTATACTATTCTATTACACAGAATATACTTATGCATTTACATTCTAAGAATTTAACACATTATACATTTGAGTCACATAAAAAGAATTGGTACATCATAATATTAAAACCTTGTCTAACCTTTTTTATACAAGAAATGACTGAGACTCAGAGCAATGACTCAAAGAAAATTTCAAAATACCCAACTAACCCATGCAACATCCTAGAAGGATCATTTTCTTTCTCTTAAAACGTCCACTCGTGTCCATAGTGCTTATCGTAGCTTTTCCATTCCATCTTCGTTGTTTGCCCAAGATCATTCGTCTAAATCTGAAAAATAAAGGCTTATCGAGTGAGTATCTCTCCTCCACTAAACTGACAAACAAATGACCATTACGGTCTCAGACAAACATACAGCATCAGCCACTTCACAGTGGTGCTCTCACGAGTCTCACTCGAAAGTCCTTAATCATTTTCTCTATTTCTCTGTCTTATACAACTTATCACGACTCGGGCCCGCTGCCACTGGAACTTCCAAAACTCAGTAGACTTACATAATTTAAGTTGGATTACTTGCTAGGAGTACACCCTTCACCACGATACAATGGTAGGGCTCTCACCAATACGGTTATGCCTCGCATTTGTCGTGATTGCCAAGTCGGCACAGTGGAAAACGCGAGCACAAACTCGGCACCAGATCCCCAAGAAACATCAAGTCAGCGAGCATACATCAGGTACCACTCTGTGAGGCCATCCAATCTCTGAGGACTGACTCCTCAACCACTCACTCCCCTCGGAGTTCATCTTTTATAGGTTTGTGTGACTTCTCTGCCAAAGGTACCGAATGACAGTCTTCAACAACGTATGTCCCAGACATACCATACGGAGATCCAACTCCTCACTATCACAGTGGTTACACACTTCTACCCCACTCCTCATGAGCGCATCGCTCACCACAGACAAAGCCCCCACACAACCTCTTTAACATTTGTCCATTCGGTCTTTGACCGTGCAAGGACATCTTCTACAATCCATGTGTCGCTTTTGTTCACGAATAAATCCATTTCAACCGTCTCACACGACTTAACAATAGAGGTTCTCCTCCTCCTTTTGCTTCTCACCACGATTAGGATAATCAACAACTTTCAAAATCTTAAACGCATGTGCGTATTGCACTTCACCCAATCATGACCCAATTCATGATCTTTACCGTCTTATTACGTTTTATTGAGTCCTTACTGATCACTCTCAAGTTTTATGCTTGCTTAAGTCATTGAGTTCAAGGTCCATGCAAAGGTCCTAAATTTCTTTCTAAGTCCAAACATTCGGCGTTCTCCACGTGCATAAGTACTTCCTAATTACTAGTCCGTAATGTTATTAAGTTCACACTCTGTAGTTATACTTGGTTCACTATTGTTCATAGTGAATATCCTTAGTTACTAGAATTACCTTCTAGTATTCATAATGCACTCCATTTGGAGTTCATTTGTTCCAATACAAGAATGCAAGATTTCTGTTCCCACAAACAACAAACCATCACAAAAATTCACATGCATAAACAATATTCCAGCACTTATTGCCCGAGGATCACATTCCTTCCGGTCTCCAATTCATAGTTAATAATAAGACAATCATCAATGACTAATTATTCAAAATCAATTCATCACAAATCATTACATTCATATTTTTATGGAAAATTCCCTTTCTAGGTGAAATATTCCTTCACAAGCACAATTAAAGTCATTAAGGCCAAATTCACAATTAATACCATCACATTTCATTCATACACATAGAACTATACATACCCACCAAAAATTATTTGACCCATCATATCAACTTAGAATTTCATGAAATTTTAGAAAATCACTATAAATCATACCTAATTTATCAAATAAATTTATCTCACTAAAATTCAACCCACAAATATTATTTTTGAATTAAAAACAGTGGCTGGATGTGCTCTGTAGAATGCAATTCCATATTTTTAGAAAATACCATATCAACTTCGTTTTGTGTGAAATTTTATAGAGAAAATCCCCAACATGTGGGCCATCACATATAATTTTCTCAGTATCAACAAACCACCAAAAATGCTCTTTTTTTATTTCCAAGTCCTTATTGTTTCAGAACAGAGTTTTTATTAAGAAAATGTAAATAATTACAAAAAGTACTTACAAAATTCTGAGAAAATTCATGCATATTAAAAATAGTCCTAAAATTGTTAAAAAATGTTTTCAAGACCAAATTCTCACAAAAAGTAATTTTCTACATTTAAATTTTTCTACTGTCCAGCTTTTCGGTTTTTCCAACATTAAGTCACTAAAAATACTTTCTGACCTTAAAAAAATTCAGGGATGACCCTCATAACATATAAATCGAATTCCTAGTTCCAGTTTTTCAAAAATGCATCCCAAATTTTTTATAAAATTCAAAACAGCCCCTTTCACAGATTCGATAGTGTTTGAAATAATTTCGGTAAAAATAGTTGCAGTACTCAGAAAAATCCGAAAAAATTACCATGACATCCAGAGGCATTAAAAATTAGGAAAATGTCTTTACATCATCAAAATCTTGCACGAAAATCAACACGAAAATTCAAACACAGCTGTAGTGCAAAAATGGCAACTAACTTATTTGAAAGTTTCCAAGTGTTCTTGAGACACCCATGGTGCCAAGAGACCAACATCAACAACAACAACCTGTATATAACAAGAAAAACAAGAAAAAGCTTAGGGAAGAAAGAAACCCCTCCATACCTCCATGAAACAAAAATCCAATCGGAGGATTTTGAAGTTCTTGAGCTCCTCTATAACATACTAGAATTTGAGGAAGATAGAATTTGATCTTGGCCATGAAAATCTAAAGAGAAGTTTGTGTTTCTAGAAAGAAGATGGAGAGAATTTGAAAACTTGGAGAAGAAGAGATGAAGATAACACAAAATGGAGGAGAGAGGAAAGTTAAAGTAAAAAGTAAAAGCAAAAAGCAATTTTGTCCCCCTCCCTCATGACCTAGGGCCGACACACACATCAAGGAGGCTTGGGTCCATGTTGATTTTTTAAATTGGGTCCATACGGGGCCCATTAGGGTTAGGATCTCTATGCATTTTTGGTCATCTAGGACTAACAATCTCTTAGATGAAATTTTAATTTAATCTCACCTTATTTAATATTTTCTCTAACACATAAAATAATAAATTAAATTCTTAACCATTTATTTCCATTAATTTTATTATTTCTATAATTAATCTGCAACTTATAATTAATTTAACAGTGAAACAAATTAATTAAATCATAAATCACTAATTCTATTTTTATTTATGTCTAGTTCCTTCTATATTTGAATTAATAAATTTGGGCTTAATTAAGATTAATTACCTTAATTAGAATTTCTAGATCACTAGTTTCCTTAGAACATTTAATTTCACTAATTAAAATTATTACTAACTTATTAGTAAATCATTTGTGCCATTAAAACTCTAATTTTTCATTCTAGACAAAAGTTCCACATATTTACCATAATGTCATTAATAAGTTGACAAAAACTCTTCCCTTTGACTTTCAAATTTTGAACTTCCCTCCACAATTTTTTTTAATGTCTCTACTTAACCATTATTAGGTAATACTTATTTTAATTATTTGCCATTATTTTTATTAATTACTTAATTAATCACTAATTATATTTAATTACCCAAAACACATATTTTCTTATTTAAAATAAATAAATCCCAATTAAATTATAATTAAATCAAACAAGTACACACTTGTTGAGTTGTAATTTTTAGGGTGTTATACTGTTTACCAGGGTATTGGTCATCTATTACTAAATCATCAACTTCCTTGATCTTCTGGTGCTTGGTAGGTGTCTTCTCCAATAACATGGCCTTACAACTTACTAACTTAGTAGAAACTTGTGCTTTTGGTAAACATGTATATAGAAAGATAAATAGATAGATAGTAAATGCAAACATTGTCTTAGCCATTTTTGTTTACTTGAAGAGAAAGTGTTGTGCAGTCAAATTATAGAAATTGAGAGAGATTGAGCGAATATTAGATATATTCACCTTCAGCTTTGCAGATATTGCTTGGTGTCATGCTTTTTTAAAATGATGGTGTGCAAGTTGAAGTGTCCATCTCATTTAACTCAATTCTTAGCTTTCAAAACTACAATAATCAAACTTTGTTGTTGCTTTTGTCCTCTACAAATATTGAGCGTGCTTACAAGAAAACACGCCATTAGTGTCGGCTAAAAGCCGACTCTAACACCAAAATACCGACTCTATTCCATGGATCAGCGTCAGATGCACGTCGGATATCACATGGACTCTAAAACACTAGAAGCTAAATTTCTTGCGTTGGTTTTCGAAACGAAAGCTATTTGAGTTGGCCTAGCTGACACTTAAGCATAGCAAACATATCGACGCTAGCATTGATTTTCTTTTTGAATTAAATTTTAATCAGTAGCATCGATTTTGCCAACTCTAATTTATTTTATTTTAGGATTTCATTTCACTTTGTGTTGGGTTAGCCACGTCCAGTTTTTTTATTTTATAATTTACATTTAAATTTGTGTCGGCTTAGCTAACACTGTTCTTAATTTATTTAATTGTTTTTTCTTTTAGAGTCGGCTTAGCCGACTCTAACATTTTTTAAAATAAAAATCTATCTGTGAATATCAAGCTATGCTAGTATTAAAAGAAGTTTGACAATTGTAAATGAATAAAAATATAATAATTTGTATCACAATTATCAATGTCATACTTATAAGACAAATGGGAGAACAAAAGTAAACAAGTATATCTTGGCCAAATTGCTGCTAGCTCAAATTCTATGGGAACATTAGCAAAATGAAATCATATTATTATAAAGGGCAAAATATGTTTTTAGTCACTCAACTATTGGGGGTTTTTCTTTTTAGTCCCTGACCTTTTTTTTGACCGGTCATGGTCCTTTAAGTATTGTTTCGTTTTCTTTTTGGCCCCTGCCGTTTGGGAGCTCCGTTAAGTGATGAGCTATCATCCGATGTGGCCAAACAGTAATTGCCACGTGTCAAGTTTGGTGACGTGGCAAAATATTTAATGTTTGTTTATAATGTTGAGCTGAGTTGTATATTTAGATTTTAAATATTGTTATTTAGTAATTAAATTATTTATTAAAAATAAAACAAAACTATTGGCTTTTACAAATCGATAAACAGCGAAATAGGAAATGGAAGCGTATTTGAGAAGCCAACATTAACGTTAGCTTTGCTAACCCATTCTCCATGTTTAGCAATGTTGTGTGAAACACTACCAGAGAGTACCAAATCGTTGCAGAGAGGCTGAATTCGAAACCCTAGCTGCCATTCGAGTAGAATATTCGTGTCAGTGAAGCTTACACATACGAATCATTGACGGAAGCGTGGGTGGTCCCGGAATCGTTGGTGGTCCCAGTGATGTAGAAGACGACATTTGTTTTCGACCGAGGTTAGTGTTTTGCTTGTTTGTGCGCGTTGTTGTGGTTAGTGTTTGCAATGAAGGCATGTGGGTGGGTTTGTGTATGTAGTGAAAGCATGTCAATGTGGGGGTCAGCAAAAGAAAAAAAAAAGCTTCACTAAAGTCATTGGATTCTTTGCTTTTATGGTTGGGAAAGGGATAACATGTGCATCGTTGAGTGTTTTCTTTTGTTTACTTTTTGAGGTGTACCTGGTTACACAGTGGAAGCATGTGCAGAAAAATAATATAATATTAATTTTTGTCCTAAATACTATTTTATTGATTGTGTTTTGGAATTTATTAATGTGATTCTTGTTTGTCTATTGTAGGGGATGCCTTTTACTTTGGTTATACACCATAATGGTTCTTCTGTCAAAGACCACGAGTTGTTTTATAAGGAAGTTGATGTTGATGCATATAAAAACCTAGATGTTGACACTTGGTCCTACTACGAAGCACTTGTTTTGGTCCAGGACTTGGGTTACAAATGTAGTCAATTTAGGCTGTGGTGGAAGCAGAAAGAAGCCAACTTTGAAGAAGGGTTGAAGGATTTTCGTGAAGACAAGCATGCAATTCAATTATGAAATTATGCATTGAGTAGAGATGATGGTGAAGCCGATTTGTATGTTGAACATTCGTCTGTCAATAAGCCTGATTATATTTCAGAGGAGGAGCTGATACAACTTGTAGAGGGTTTTCTGAATAATGTTGAAAGGAATGCTGCTGAAGTTGGTGATGACAATGTTCAACATGATGATCCAAAAGTTGATGTTCAGGTTGCTGATGAGGTGGAAGTGGAAGGTCCAAATGGAGGGACTGTGAATGATGCTACTGTGGAAGGGGTTGCTCCTAATGAAACTGATGTAGATGTTGGTGTGGATCGAGTGAATCAAAATCAAGAAACATATGTCAACGGTGAAGATGATGTAATGTCAACTGACTATTCTAAAAGTGAGGATGATTCATTTAGTCCAAGTACCACAGAAGCGAGTGATGAAGAGATGGATTTCGATAGTGAAGTTGTTGATGATCTGGGCAGTGATGACAATAATGGAACATGGGGAGAGAATTTTGCATTTGATGTACCTGATATGGATGATGCTAGAGATGAAATAGATGCTGACTACATGTCTGAGGAGTTGGACAGTGGGAGTGACTCAGATGGGGATGGCAATGTTAGGCATAACACCAAAATTAGGTTTAGACCCCATGAAATGTGCAAGGATTTTAAGTTTAGGGTTGGCATGCAATTCAGTTCACTGACCCAATTCAAGGAAGCTATAATGGAACACTGTATTTTGAATGGAAAAGAAGTTAGATTCATTAAGAATGACAAAAAAAGGGTCAGGGTTGGTTGCTCACAAAAATGTGGTTTTCTATGTTTGGTTAGCAAAGAAGAGGTAGAAGAAACCTATAGCATCAAGACTTTGTTTGATGAACATAAATGTGCGAGAGTGTTTTCCAACAAAAATGCCAAGTCTAAATGGGTAGCAAGGCAGATTATTGACAAGCTGAAGTCCAATTCTAATATGACTATAAATGAAGTGATTGATGATATAAGGAGTAGGTACTCAACTGGTATTACATCAACAACTGCTTATAGAGCTAGGCAAATTGCATGAGCCATTTGGAAAAGCAGTCATGTACCTGTAACTTTTGGGATCTTGTTGGTATTCCTTGTCGTCATGCTGTGTCTGCTATCAGGTACATTAAAGGTAAGCCTGAAAATTATGTTCATAGATACTACAAGAAAGATGTTTATGAGATGTGTTATGGGGAAGTCATCAGTCCTATAAATGGACATCAATAATGGCCAAGACAAAATGGAGAAGCAATTCTACCACCAAGTTATAAAAGAAGGCTTGTTAGACCAAAGAAGCTGAGGAGAAGGGAACCAGATGAAGGGTCAAGTAGAAATAGGGTAAGGCAAAGGGAACCAGATGAAGGTTCAAGCTCAACTAAGGTAAGGAAAACAGGAGTTGCAATGAAATGTAGGAGATGTGATGAACAATGACACAATGTTAGGACATGCAAGAAAGAGGTACCACAACAACAACAGTCAGAGGTTGACATTAATAGTCAAGAACCTGCTTCACAAACCACTGAATCTCAACCAACTCAGAGTAGTGCAGTTGTCAATAAGGTAAGATGATGTAATTTTTTTATGTATGCTTAAATTATTTTGTGTACATGTTAATATGGACCCTTTTGTGCAGGAAACTGGCACAGCAGCTGCAGTTAATGCACAACCAGCTGCAGTTAATATAGCAGCTGCGGTATCTGTGCCACCAGTAGGGCCTTCAGCTCTAAATGCAGCTCCCATTGAATCTATGGCAATAGTTGCAACTTCATATTCAAATACAAGTACAGTTGTATCTGTACCAGCAATTGCAACTTCAACTTCAACTCCAAATGAAGCTCCAGCTGTATCTGTTCCAGCAACTGCAACTTTAGCTCCATCTACAGTTAATGCATCACCTAAAAAAGCAGGATCAATTAGTGCTATGAAAACCAACACACCTATCACAAGTAGTGCACTAGTTCCAAAGCTAAACACTCCACTTGTCAAAACCACAATGAGAAAGGTAACGAAACAATTAGTTTGTGCTGGCACACTCAATGCAATTCAGGTAATAAAACTCATTTTTGATATTGTTTTTTGTAGGGTAAATCAGTGGATCCAGACCCAATGGTCTATGTGGCTAAAGAAGGCATTCAGATAGCGACAACCATGGTCTGAAAGCTCAAAAATTCCAATTTTATCAATTTTACAAATATTGTAACCATTCAAAATTATGTCAGCTAAAACTAATGTTAATTTGATATTGTCATTCCACCAGGCTAAGATGTTGAAAGAAAAAAATGGAGGAGTTTGTCCTAACACATTTGACCTTGGAGAAGCCACTGATTATTACAAAAATTTCCAAGAAACTTCTGTAAGCATAACTAATTTCTTTCTTACAATGATAGCCACAAAATATTACAAGAAGTTTCTTACAATGTTTCACTATTTATTTGCATCAAGAACTTATACAGAATTCCAGGATAATGAAGCATCAACTGAGGAAAAAGTGAACTTGTGCACCTATGGAGTTGATGGACCTATGGACCTATCTGTTTTGGAGTGTTCTATCACCCTTTTGAGAGAATGGACAACATCTGTTATGGCCATTAGTTCTTAGCCTTTTGTGTATTGTCTTTATTGGAATCAAATGTACTCTGCTATTGGCAGAATGAAACATGTGTTAATTTATGTTTTGGTGTCAATAGTTAGATTTGTGTCACTTATTTTGGTTCCTAAAATTGTTAGAAAATGGTGACACCTAACTAACTTTTGGATTTAATCCTTTTATTATTAATGATATATTATGGTTCAATATTTACTTCGTTCACTTTGGATTATTCAACTTTTGATATTAAATATATATGAAAAGTAAACACCAACAATTGTCTTCATTGAGGCACCAATCTAGAACAACCACTTTACATTAATAATCAATATCTTTTGGCAATTACATTACTTGGACACAAAACATACACCGGTCACGTATCCCAAACCTCCCAATTAACATAACTAAACATGTCAACAACCATTACTAAACAGAGGGAGTGACAGCAAACCAAAACCCTCAACACGAAATCCCCTAAGTCAATTCCATTTCTAGCATTTCCCAACATAGGCCATGCCTCCATACAAGGTTACCATCCATGACAGCATAGCAAAACCCACAAAAAATTTTCGTTTCCTCTTTTCAGCATTTGCTTTCTTCTACAACTTGTTCATCTTCTTCTGATGTTCCTCAACTGCTTCAGCAACCATTTGGTCAAGCACATCCAATTCACCATCCTTCACATCAGCCCATCTAAACCACGAACAATGCACTCCCTTCTGCAAGGATTTTTGATACAACTAAATAAATGAAAATAAACCAGTTTCATCCATAAAATAAAACAATGAAGAAAACACGAGATTACCCTCCAATTAGGGCACCTCCAGAACAATCTTCCTGGGTTATTGCACTGTGCGAAGTTATCAGCACTTCTCTATCTCTACAAAGGCATTTTTTCCAACCCTTGATAATGGGTGCCAATGGTGGGGCTGAAGACACCACACCCCTTGACCTTGACGATTCCGCTCGAGAACCTCTTCGACCCGATATTCTTTAATGCTAACCAACAAAATATTCACGACGATGGTGTGGAGCTTCCAACTTCTCCTTTACGGGCTAGGATTCAACGTAAAACACATCTCCCCCTTTTGTAACGTACACAAAAAAAATTAAATTAAAAAACAATATGATGTGGAAATTTTCTAAACATCTGTCACCAAACTTGACACATGACAATTACTGTTTGGCCAGATCGAATGACAGCTCATCACTTAATGGAGCTCCCAAACGGCAGGCACCAAAAAGAAAATGAAACATTACTTTCAAGACCATGACCGGTAAAAAAAAAGCTCAGGGACTAAAAAGAAAAACCCCCAATAGTTGAGGGACTAAAAACATATTTTGCCCTATTATAAATTAAAAACTAAGTAATACATGTAAACCCACCCACTAATAACCATGTATCAATCAAACACCCCTATTGCTACTGATAACTATGTATGAGTCAAACCATCCCTGCTACCAGTTGAACTAGCTTCCTCATTTCCTAACACAGCCCATACGAGCATTTCTAAAATCACATCTCTGATTCCAACATATTCAGCAAAACATACAGAAAACTTGTTCCAAGTAACAAAAGGGTATGTATTATGATGCAGCGTACGTGGTGGAATGATTTTAAATATCAATAACTCGTTGATTCAAAGAATACTGAGGGATTGACACAGGGGAATTGAGAAAGGTTCTCAATATTTCATTAAAATTCTCTCTGTCTTCCATAGGTTTTTGATACGAATATATAAGGGTAAATTCTAATCCTATCAAAATCCTAACAAATTGATAAATATAAATATCTAAATAAAAAGAAAAGATAAAAGGATCCTAACAAACTGATAAACATAAATATAAAAGCAGAGATAAAAGGAAAACTACTTAAAAGATAAAAAAAAGATGAGAAAACTACTTAATTGTTAGCCACTCTGCAGGACATCATTCTCCCCCGGATGAGAAAGATTCGCCCTCGAATCTAATGGGGGTTATCAGCGGAAGTGTTGTCACCCGAGAACGGTATAAGATGCTTCATATTGAAAACATCTGAGGTGTGAATGTGACTAGGAAGGCGCAAACGATAAGCATTCTGATTGATCTTCTCAGTAATCTCCAGGGGTCCAATCTTGCGAGCAGCAAGTTTGTTATATTCATGGGCTGGAAAATGATCCTTGGTCAGAATAGCCCAAACAAGGTCACCAACTAAAAAGTCCACATGTCTGCATTTTTGGTCAGCGTGTGCTTTGTATTTGGTAGTAGATGCGGTTAACTGCAAATGGGTCTGTTGGTGTATCTCGCGGAGCTGTTCAATCAACTCCTCAGCTGTAGCATGTGTACGTATGTTATTGGGGAGCATCAACAGGCCCAAAACTATGCCATAGATAACCTTAAAAAGACTGTACCCAGTGCTACGGTTAACCGCATGGTTGTGGGCAAATTCAGCTTGAGAAAGCTTAACATCCCACGATTTAATATTATCACCGACCAAGCTGCGCAGTAAATTACCAAGTGATCGATTCACAACTTCAGTCTGTCCGTCAGTTTGTGGATGGTAAGCGCTACTG
This sequence comes from Pueraria montana var. lobata, assembly GCA_026413185.1. Classification (NCBI taxonomy): domain Eukaryota; kingdom Viridiplantae; phylum Streptophyta; class Magnoliopsida; order Fabales; family Fabaceae; genus Pueraria; species Pueraria montana. The sequence continues at coordinate 89,845,925 of CM048650.1, read as the reverse complement.
AAGTTAAGAGAAGTGTTAGCTGATCTCCATAAACTTTGCCAGAAATGGCTTAGGAATCGTGTGTCACGATCAGAAACGATGGTAGTGGGTAGGCCGTGTAAACGATAGATTTCTCGAAAGAAAAGTTGTGCAACTTGAATAGCATCTGTTGTCCGTTTACAAGGAATGAAGTGTGCCATTTTTGAGAACCGATCAATGACAACAAAGATAGAGTCGTTACCACGCTGCGTACGTGGAAGGCCAAGCATGAAATCCATACTAATATCTGCCCAAGGTTGAGTGGGAATAGGAAGGGGCAGATATAATCCGGCATTAGAGGAGGTACCTTTTGCCATATGGCAAACACGACACCGGTCCACAAATTGTTCTACCTCCGTGTGCATTATGGGCCAATAATAAGAACTAGAAACGAGATGCAGGGTGCGATCACGACCCACATGACCTTCATTGTGCAATTCCTAGATACTTTTTAAGTGCAAACTACATGCTGGAATACAAAGTTTGAGCCCATGAAAAAGAAAGCCATCTTGTAGAACAAAATATATGCACTCACCATGTTGTATGTTGAGTAGTATTGCAGCAAAGAAGGGGTCACTAATATATAGTTCCCTAAAAGAATCAAACCCAAGGACTGTAATGTGCATCTCAGTAAGAAGGTTATGACGATGGCTTAAAGCATCGGCCACCCGATTAGAAACTCCAGCTTTATGCTTGATAACAAATATGAATTGTTCCAAGTAAGCATGCCAAGATGCGTGGCGTGCAGAAAGCTTATCTTGACTACCAATATATTTAAGAGCATCATGATCAGTAAAGAGAACAAATTCTCATTGGAAGAGATAGTGGCGCCAATGTTTGACTGCTTGAAATACGGCATAGAATTCTACATCATAAGTGTTGTAACGAAGCTTGGCACCTGAAAGTTTCTCGCTATAATAGGCTACTGGTCGTCCGGTTTGACTCAATATAGCACCAATACCAGATTTTGAAGCATCACAGTGAAGTTCAAATGGTAGAGAAAAATCAGGGAGTACTAATAGCGGTGCAGTAGTCAGCTTCTGTTTGATCTTAGTGAAGGCAGCTGCGGCATCAGCTGTCCAAGTGAATTTAGTGTTCTTCATGCAATAAGTGATGGGTGCCATGATGCTACTGAAATGAGGTATAAAACAGCGATAAAAGGATGCTAGACCATGAAAACTGCGCATAGCAGGAATGGAAGTAGGTTGGGGCCATTGATCTATGGCGGCAACTTTGGAACTATCTACAACAAGACCATTCTTAGAAACCACATATCCCAGAAAGTGAATAGTACCAGTCATAAAAACATATTTTTCCACAGCAGCATAGAACTTATCCCTGCGTAAGAGCAGTAGAACTTCGCGCAAGTGTTGGAGATGTAGTTCAGGAGTAGCACTATAGATAAGTATATCATCAAAATAGACAACAACATATTTGCCAATGAATGGGCGCAATGCTTTATTCATGACACGCATAAATGTGCTCGGGGCATTAGAAAGACCAAACGGCATCACTAACCACTCGTACAACCATTCACGAGTTTTGAAGGCAGTCTTCCATTCATCGCCTTGTCGGATCCGAATCTGATTATAGCCACTCTTTAAATCTAGTTTGCTGAATATTGTGGCACTAGCTAACTGATCAAGGAGGTCATCCAAACGTGGTATAGGAAAACGATAGCGTACTGTGATCTTGTTGATGGCACAACTATCCACACACATGCGCCATGTACCATCTTTCTTTGGAGTCAATAAAGCTGGGACAGCACAAGGACTAAGGCTCTCGTGAATATGACCTTTAGCCAATAATTCCTCCACCTGACGACGAATTTCTTCATGTTCTTTGGGGCTCATTCTGTAATGGGGTCGGTTAGGCAATGAAGCACTCGGAACCAAATCAATTTGATGTTTAATGTCACGAAGTGGTGGTAAAGTATGGGGTAGTGTTTTTGGAAAAATGTCTGCAAATTCCTCCAACAATGGTTGGATAGTAGAGGGAATGTTAGTGGTAGTGTTGGAAACAACATCCATAGGTTTAGAAAGGAGCACAAAAACATGTCCCGTCTCTAGCATAGCTTTTTCAAAAGGAGCTCGAGATAAAAGAGTGATACTGTCCCCAATGGTATGAGTCTTATTGGGTAGTAACACAATCTTTTTGCCACGAAATAGGAAGGTGTTTGCATGACCATCATGAATAGCAGAGCGATCAAATTGCCAAGGGCGACCTAGTAAAAGATGACAAGCATCCATAAGTACCACGTCACAAAATATTTCATCAGTGTAGGTAGTCCCAATAGAGAAATAGAGCAAAACACGGTGGGAAACAGTGACCCCAATACTCTTATTCAGTGTCAAAGATAGGTGCAGTATCTTCGTCAAGATCATTAGCTAATAGTCCTCAGTTGGTAGGATTTATTGTGCGACATTCTGCTTGATGATGGCCCATCTCACCATATTTAAAACAACGAATTCCTCTTGTGGTGCATTTTTGTATAGGTGCAGTTGGTTTTGTGTTTCAGCATGTATATGTGGTTGGGTAGTAGAACTGAGAACGGGACTAGGTGTCATGCGACGGGCTATTTTTTTTCAGCCTGTAATGCCCGCTGATGAGCCTCAGATATTGTCACTGGATCAAACATGTTAAGAACATCTCGGAGTTGTACGCGTAAGCCACCAATGTACTTGGAGACAAGTTGGATTGGTGATTCAGCAGTTTCAGTGCGTGCGAGTAAGGCATAGAATTCAGCGATGTAATCGTCCACAAACTGCGCTCCCTGGCGAATGAGTTGGAATCGCTGATATAACTCACGTTCATAGTTATATGGAAGAAACGTGAGTCTTAAATGCTTCTTAAACTTTTCCCAAGATGTAATCTTAGCCTTTCCAGAATGTACTCGGCCTTTCTTGAGTTGTTGGCACCATGCTTGTGCCCTTCCGCCGAGCCTCATGGTAACCAAAGGAACTCGACGAGTGTCTGGCACTTCTTTAAACTCTAGAATTTCCTCAACAGTGTTTAGCCAATCCAGAGATCATCTGCTTGGAGTTCACCATGAAATTCAGGAATATCAACTTTAAACCCTGCTTCCCAACGACGATCATTTTGATTGTTGTGAGCAAATGGGTTGTCATTAATGGCAGAATCATCATCTTTCGAATCTGACTGATCAAGTTGATTTACTGGCTGTTGGAGGGCAGCCACTTGCTGCGTCAATTGTTCAACCTGTAATCGTAATTGGGCGATCTCATCTCGCTGACGTACGTTGTCAAGGTTGGCATTACCAGCACATCTCCTTGGTGGCATTATGCAGGAACGAACAAACTACTGATACCAATCTGATGCAACGTACGTGATGGAATGATTTTAAATATCAATAACTCGTTGATTCAAAGAATACCGAGGGATTGGCATAGGGGAATTGAGAAAGGTTCTCAATATTTCATTAAAATTCTCTCTGTCTTCCGTAGGTCTTTGATATGAATATATAAGGGTAAATTCTAATCCTATCAAAATCCTAACAAACTGATAAATATAAATATCTAAATAAAAAGGAAAGATAAAAGGATCCTAACAAACTAATAAATATAAATATAAAAGCAGAGATAAAAGGAAAACTACTTAAAAGATAAAAAAAAGATGAGATAAATGCAAGCCACTCTGCAGGACATCATATTAACTAGAGCACAAACCTCCTCTTAGTGATAGCATGGTCATCACCAGTTGCAACAGAACCACCTAAATCAGGAACCTTGCTGACAATATCTTTCAAAAAATCTAAGACATTAAAAGTCTGCACACACTATTTTCTATAAAGGCAAGGATGCAAGTAACTCAGACATTTTAGAAACTAGAAAGTAAAGGTTAACACTAGAACAAACAACACATGTTCCAAAAGCAAGACCATCCCAACATTTTCTTGTACATATGACATATACATTGTTAGGTTCTAAGACCTTGGACGATGTCCAACCCCTCGAATTTCGGTTTTGATGATAACAACTAAAGGATAAATTTTTGAAGTATCTAATGATCTAGTTTGAGTGTTATAGGACTTACGTCGTCCAATTTCGCAATGGTATTGTATCTCTCAAACCTGGACTTTATGTTTTAATAAGGAAAGCGTCCAAATGAGTTTTTGTAAGAATTCTACAGGCAGCGTCCAATGCTCCTGTGAGAGCAAGCGTCCAACGACTACATAACCCACTCTGTAGTTTTTATCTTAAAATAATATTATAAAGAAATACGTTTTCAATGATTCTATATAATGCAACGATTATTCTCTCACATTTTAATATGACATTCTATTTGTTTTTTCGAATAGTATTGAACAGGAAAAGAAGAAGCTTCTCTCTGCAGACAAAGTACAAGTAGGAGAGGCGCTATATGTACGGCTGTCACTTCTATCTCTCCACCCTAAGTCAAAACGTGACAACGGTCACATGCAATGGAGAGAACCGCTCTTGGAAAAGAAAAAATCCCTCAATGGATATCTTTCAACAAGCTGTCTATAAATAGAGGAATGAGCTCATGTATCAGACTGACGAAAAATTAATAAAGAGCTGAATTTCCATCGAAACGACTGGACGATCAATACTTAAGCAAAACGAGCTTTCTTCTTAGCTTTGCTAAGCGATTCTGTATATTCGTGTTTACTGTAACATCCTCTCTGTGAGAGTTAGTCTTACTTTCTATTCTCAAACAATTCTGTTTGGAAAGCCAGGAGTGGCTTAGTGTTAAAGAATACTTGGGTTTGAGTTTAATCTCAAGGGGAGATTAAGGGTGTGCCAGGAGTGGCTTAGAGAATACTTGTAGCCAGAAGTGGCAAGGTTAGAATACTTGAGAGTAATCAGATCTTGATTAGTAGAACCCTTCAAAAGTTTTTGAAGGAGAACTGGACGTAGCTCAGTTGAGTGAACCAGTATAAAACTAAGTGTTCTATTCTCTCGCTTTCTAGCTTATTTGCATATCTATTAAACTATCTCTTCAACATACTACGAAAGTGATTCTTTAAACATTTTATCTAAGATTATCTATTACGTGTGTTCTAACGAAAAGCAAGAAGAGTAGTTTCATTGGACTGTTGTTTTTAAATTGCTGGACGATAGCATAATCTTCTGTTTTACTAAGTTCTTGTAAAACTAAAAGATTTACTATCTTCACATTAGTTAAAGTTTTTCAAAGAAATTATAAATACACTATTCAACCCCCCTTCTAGTGTATTTCTCTATATTTCATACATGTCTAATCATGTTTGTGCATGTGATAAATAGAAGGCACAAGATGGAAATTTAATGAGACTAAGCATATTATCATTAGAATTGCTCATTCCCCAAGAAATTTCAAAAAGACAAGCTATTAAATTATTTTATTAATATATTATATTAATAATTTCTAATTGATTTCTATTATTAATTATTAATTGAAGACAAAAGCTGTCAAAGAGATGCCCCAAACGTGAAATGCAAATACTGTGTTGAATGCTAAAGCGCTAAGTTGCTAAGCATCTAAGGTTTGCATGATAATAAAGTTTGCATTATCCAGACATAATAATTATGAAAAGAAATAGTAAATTAAATATTTTAGATTGTACTGTAGAAAAATAATTTCCTTGAAGGTGGGCTGAAGAAGGCCAATGTAGTTTGATCCTTATGTCCATTCTCTTTTAACACTCCATCTCTATGTCATTGATCAAAAGTTAAATGAATATAAAACTCATGATAAAGAAAATTTGAAAGGAAATAAAATGCTGCACAAAATAAAATAAGAAAACATATAATTGTTAAAACTAATTTTATATTTAACTCATTATATAATTTTAAAGATTGACAAACCTAAAACATTTTATGACGCAATTATAGCTGCATGGTCCAGACAAGTTTTTGAAGTACCTAAAATGCACATATTACATTTTAGTTCATGTTACATCATACACAAATTTATGGAAGATATGTAAATTCTTTTCACTACTAAGGAAATGTGACATTTATCAGAAAAGAAAATTGGATATGATATTTTTTTTTAACAAGAAAAAAATATGTACCAAGTAATCTTTAACCAAGCTTTTTTCTGCTTGAACATGGATATTTGATACATCTTCACCATGCTTATCTTGTAATGAGTTAAGCTGCTCCAACCATCTTGTAGTCATGGGATCAATTGCCTTCTTATTCTCACGGTCCAGCATTAGTGCACCTGGAGTAATGCAAGTTTGTTTGACTCAGTCCAATAAGAGACAGATGAAAAGAATAATCAAATGGGGATAAACTAGTAATGCAAGAAAATTTACCATTTACATCTGCCAGTAGGTTGTGTGTTATTGCATCATAATTTGAATTCATAGATAATGATGCAGACACAAATTCTTGATTCAGAGCATGATTTGTCAAGAAGTTTTCCCTGTTACACATTATTAAAAGTTTAAAACACTATTACTTCTTTAGATTCTAGCTCATGAAGAACAAGTCTGTGTAAAATAACTAGCAAAACTTACTTCACTGAAGATTTTATCTCTGCATGATTGTTCTTCTGGAGATTATAGAGGGACAAGTTGGCACTTTCCCACTGCTCCCTAGAATTGTCCACTGTCTTTGAGCTGCATAGCATTATAAAAATTCTAAGCAAAGAAGTATAAATCTTTTCTGAACTGAAGCCATGAAAAGCTTGTGAATAATTCTAATCCCATTGCCAATGTTAAATAATTTTGTGCATAGATTCTTATGGGTGGCATAGTTTAATAGTTTTGCACTTATGGTATATACTTTCTGTGTCTCTCTGCTATCCTCTAATCATGCACATACAAAGTCATAGAACCCTCCCCCCCCCCCCAAACTAAAAATAAATAAATATAAAAATAACTAAACAAAGAGAAAAAGAACAGAACAAAGCAAAAACTCACCACTCCAGAAGGCAATTCTCCATGGTAGCTTTAATATCACTAACTGAGAATATTTGTTCCACAAACAAAATGACTTTTCACATTCTCTACATACTAACTTCCTTAGTACCATCTTTTGAAACTTGCTGCATGTTGAGCATCTCTTAGACTGTTGCATGCTCGTGTCCTGCATATGTCTTGATGCCTCTGAGACCTAATACATATTTTTCAGAAGTCAGTGATCCTATACTTGATATGTTCATCCTTGACCATAGAGATTTGCAGTAGAAGGAAACAGGAGTCAATCTTGGCCATTCAATCTTACATGAATGGTCCAGAATCAAGATTAGATTAAAGTACAATCAATCTTCGCTATCCATGCAAGATTGAATAATCAAAATCATTTCCTCTCACCCAATGCATGCATGCATACATACATGTGTACTTACATGCAGCAAAATAAAAAATATATGTATAACCACACTCAGAACTACATTGATTGGAACTAGGCAGAAATTTCACAATCACCAAAAACAACAGTTTCAACACAAAGCTAGTTGAATCAGAGTCACTCACGCACAATTGCTAAGGTTGCTATGGCACAGTCAAAAGATTGAACATTTGAAATTCAATTCAACAAATATAAATGCCATAAATTAATATCAACTACTATAGTTGAGACACAAACTCGTAACATCACTCTAATTTCAACTCAGCAATCAAGTGAAAAGTAAGAAATAGTTCAACATTTCAGAAAGTAGCAGATAATAATTAAGAAAACGAGGAATAAAAAAGAAGAGTAGGAGTTAGGATTTTGAGAACCTTTCCATACACTTATTTTGAAAGCTTCTTTGCTGAGACCTCCCACATAGTTGCCAAGGTACCTCTGCAAGAGGCACGCCACCTGATTTTGAAAACCTTACACGTTTGGGTTAACAATTTGAATGTATAGGGTTAATAAATTGTTTCCTTTTTCATGAGATTAGTTGAAAAATAATAATCTCAGATCCCTAATTAATGCAAGAAAGAACCAGTGTTATTAACAGATACTACTTCACTTACATGTCGCCGCCTTCACAATAGCCAGTTATAATGCATATATGGTCCTCCTACAAAACATGAGGAAAATATTGACATAATGACATGGAATCAAAATAATTAAATGTAAAATCAATCAATAACAGATGAAATGATAGAGATTCTCACATGGTTGTGATGTTTTCAGAAACTACAATTTAAAACCACATATCCAAACAGAGGGAATCCTAACATTTTTTTTTTCGGAAGGCCAAATAAATATTATCAGAACAAAATGAATCTGATGTTTGTCACTAGATGTATCAAAACACCAGGTTCGAGAATAACAAAGTTTAAAGATACTAACAAAAGCAATAAACAAACATGATATAGTAGCCAAAACAAAACAATCCCTGCTATACTATTTCCTTGCACAAGCTTATATCCATTTCCGGCGCCAATGTGTCAAATACTGATAAAACAGAAAGTTGCAGCATGTGTAGCTGATTGGAAATATATCCTCCTCCCTCAACATTTAACAGCTTTTACAGAGAAAACTACCCCTCCTCCAAGGTTCTTCTTGCTACACCCAACAGTATACATTTGTTTCTGTTACTGTCATATATATATAAGGCTAAACCATAGATCCAAACAGAGGGAATCTTAACATGATTTTAAATTACAGCCAGTAACCACAATTTAAAACCACAGATCCTAAAAATGGTCTAAATTTTAGCTTCAAAAGCAATTGATAGCAATCAGATTCCAACAAAATAGAAGAATGCTTACAAGTAGTTGATAGTACTTAGCCTTCTTGAACAACTGAGTACTAAAATTCATCGAGAGTGGGCACCACACCATCCCTTAACAAATTGAGAAGACAAATTGAGAAAGGCCACTTGACATGGCGGCAAGCATTGAACTATCTAATCTGGTAGGGTTTGTTGCTTCAAATTGAGTCACCAACTCGGACACCTCAACACAAACCTCCGAACCTACACGAGTCCTTAGCTCGGTCCCTTACACAACATCGACGCTGGAGGCTGGAGTCCCATTCCCGTCGTCGATGGAGCCGCTGTCATCGTGGGACTTGTTGTGAAAGAAAAGGGATTAAGGGTTTTATGAGAAGAGGAAAGGTGTGCGGGAAGTATAGGCGGCGATTTAAACTATGTGAGAAGAATGAGAACGAGGAAGAGGAAGATGAAGACGGAGGAATGGGGCAAGTGGCCTCAATGGGAGAATGGGTTCGAGAGTGAAAGATTGATTTGGACTTTGGAGAGTGAGATTTGGTTCGAGGGAGAGAGATAGGGTTTCAAATTCAAAACCTGCCTGTGAAATTTTATTTGGGAATTAGGTTTCCGCTAAAATATGAGCGCGATAGTGTGCGAAATTTTAATAGCATGAGCGTCGGCTTCACCAACACTATCATTAATTAAATAAAATTAAAACAATTTCGTATATAGCGTCGGCTAATCCGACGCAAACAATAAAAATATTTCATAAATAAAATAAATTAATATTAAGCGTTTGCTAATCCGAAGCACATAATAAAAGATAAATCTGAAAATAAAAAAATTAATATTTAGCGCCGGCTAAGCCGATGCAAACGTAAATATTTCCTAAAACAAATAATAAATAAATAAAAATCAAGTTAGTGTCGATTAAGAGTTGGCCTAGCCAACGCTATTTGCGTCCGCCATCAGGCCTACACTGACTTGTGGCAGCTATTTGCGTGATTTCTTGTAGTGCTCTCTAACCATTGAACATTATATGTTTATTCTTTTTTTATTCAGAAGACAGAATTTACCAGAAGCAATGTACTTAGCAGGAAAAGATTATTCATTTCCATTTTTTTTATTCATCACATATTCCACATTTTGCCAACTTGCCAAGCAAAGAGTCATTTGCATTCTAATTGTCTTAAAATTCAGTACATAAATAAAAAACTTTCATTCATCTGTTCACCAACTTATTTTCATTTAATGTTTTTGAAATTTGACATAATAATTAGTTATATTTCAGTTTATTGGAATTAATTTTTGTATATATGAACTTATTCAGCCCTTATTCAGCCATACAAATTACGCCAATTTCAATTTAGTCAAATTCATAAAAATCAATAACCGTAAAGCTATATGCATAATCCATTCATATATCTACTTTTCCCCTTTGCAAAACATTATTGATTCAGCAATTCTACTTTAAAAAAAATAAAGGTTGCCTTGTCTCTAACTATTGGACAATCTATAGATCCATTATTTGGCTTTGCGTGTTACCTTCAACCTGGCCAAATATTCCAAAAGCAATTAAGCATCACTTTAGCTTAAAGGCTTCATTATCTGTACACTTCTATTCATACCTTCTCAATAATTTATTTTTTTCTGTTCAGTATTCTCCAATGAATAAAAAGATTTCTTGTGTTTCTTATCTTAACTCTCATTCTTTCTCTTGCCAAGCAAAGAATTTAGTTAAAAAAATTTCACAAGAAACTATCCCTGCTCGATCTCTCTCTATATATATGGGTTAGGATCATTGTTATCTCACGCAAAAAACTAAGAAGAAAAACAGAGACAATTTCTCCTTTTAGTGAATTCAATTCGTGCTTCTGAATCTGATCAAACTTTTTCATTACATCCCATTTTGTCCTTTAACTTTGCGTTTCTAAATTAAAAAAAAAAAAATTTACAAAACCAAAAAAAAAATTCTGTATATTATATTCGAGTTTGTTCATTACCCTGTGTTTTTTTTCTAGAACATTTAAAAAAAAAAACTCAAAACAAAAAGAAAATAACTTTTTTTTTTTTTTTCTGTTTAGTCTGTTCCAGTTTGTTCTTTATTGTATTTCAAAATTTCCTATTTTCCAGACAACTAAAAAAACTTCAAAAAGAAAAAAAAAAGATTTTTTTTCTATTTATTTTGTTCCAATTTGTTCTTGTTATCCTTTGTATTTCTAAATTTGTTATTTGCTAGCATAAATTTAAAATAAAAAAATCAAATAAAATAAAAGAAAAAAAAAATCTCTATTCTGACTTCTGAGTGCACGATCCTTAGCTTGGAATTGCCATTTTCAAATCCAACTGAATAGCTACAAGCTTATGACAAGAAGGAAAGGCTCCACTATTGGTATGTAATCTAAACAAGCTGTTCTATAATATTGTACTTTTGTTGTTGTTTCTTAATGTATTTTTTTTATTAATTTAAAATTCTTTCTGCTGGTTATTCTATATAACATTCCAATTATATATTTGTTTCAATGATACCTGGACTAAGAATTAGATATATGGATTAACATTATTTTAAAACATCAAATTCCTTTATCTTAATTTGACATATTCGAACTAAAAGCTTAAATCCCAGATCATCTAGCTGTAGTCTGCTTCTCAAAGTTTGTACCTAATGGGGAGTTCCTAGGCTCTATCTGAGTGGTGTGGCCAAACACATTATGAATTCTATTATATCGTTTATGCATTGGTGTCTATGATCGAAATGTACCTCATATGAGTCATATCTTTAAGGAGAGCTTAATGAGTGAAAGTGTGAAAAGCTATGGGAAAGGATCTGGAAGTTTTGCTTCTACTTGGTGTGTAGTTCACAGTCCTTTTAGCAGGGTTTTCTTGAGTAATATGTTTGGGAACTGGGTAGTTTTGCTAGCATCATTGATGTTTTTTTTTTTCTTCATTTGGTTTAGTTTTATTTGTTTTATGATGCATGATTTCTTCTTAGCCTTCAATCTATTTTCTTCTCGTTTTACTCTAATCAATATCTCTTTTTTTAGCAAAACATATATATAGAATTCACCTCTTTCTTTATTTTGTTAAAGGATGAAATTCTTCTTGACATTAAAAATATTCAAGAATTTCCTTTTTCTCTTTTGCAAAGAAATTATCTTTGTTCTTTTCTTAATATTCTTGAACTTTTTTAGAATTTACCTATTTTCTCTTTCGCAATCAGCATATGTCTGTGTAGGTTTGACCTTGGTAGTAAAATAAAGAAAACATCCTAACTAGCGACACACTCGGTAATGGAGATCCTCTGCTGCCTCTGCAGCAGAAATTTTAGCCATTGATCACCTTCTCTCACTTTATTAACTACTATTACAGTAACTAATCAACTGTCCAGATTTTGCAGCACTGTGGCTGTAGAAAAATTTGGCTGTAGCTCAGTTGTCCAAAGCCCTTCCTCAAGGAGGCACTAAGTTTAAATAAATCCTACTTTGTGTAGGTAAAGTTACCTACTCATTTGGTTGTCAAAAATCCTCTTCAAAGAGACACTACATAAACAAATCCTACTCTGCACACATGCAGGTAAAATGACCTACACACTTTGTCTTCCAAAGTCCTCATCAAGGAAACACTAAGTAATTGTAAATAAAACCTGTTCCACATAGGTAAATCATCCTACAAAACGATTCTCACAATTGGGATGATCAGTAGGCGAAGGTACTTCCTTTAAAAAGAATCCAGGGAAACGGGAGAAAAAGCGCAACTCGACACAAATGAACCTGAAACAACAAAGAAAGTCATAACAAACCATTATCTTGCTCAGGCAAAGAATATAACTTACACTACAAAGAAAAGAGTTTTCCCTATGATTAAGACAATCTCGTTCATTAAAATATAAGATTATATTTCGACTAACCACCTCGACTTAGAAAACTGGAGATTGACTAATAGTCTTGGTCGACCCCAACACCTATCTTTTCTTCAATTTCACAAGGGAGTACCATTATCGCTCAGACATTGGGATATTATAGGACCAACAGAGCACTTAAAATGCTAAAAAGAACGGGTGGTGGGGATTGAGGAGGATTTTGATGATCTTTAGAGGCTTTGGATGGAGATTCTAAACCATTTGATGATGTCAACAAGGATTTTGTGATTGTTATGTTCTCCTATTTAGAGTCATGGTGGCTTTGGAAGCTCTGTCAGTATTTGAACTACTTCACCCATAGTTGGTCTCTCTACAGCCTGTTCTTCAACACACAGCATGGTTACATACAAAACATGCATCACCTTATGAAGTGGAACTAAGGGAAGTCTAGGATCAAGAAATTTTAGAACTCCTTTCTTGTTAGATTCTGTCATTTTCCTGACCCATTGCACAATGTCCATGTTGTCACCAAATTCACCAACTGGTTTCCTGCTTGATATAAGTTCTAAAAATACCACACCAAAATTGTACTCATTGCTTTTCTCATCAACCTTCAATGTGTAGGCATACTCTGCAATCAAACATCAAATGAGTAACGATAAACAAGTATCATAAACTAAAATGAAGCAGCCACCTTAATTCGAAACAATAAGTAAAGCAAAGGCAATATATGTGTAAAGTAATATAATGGTTCATTTTATCTGATATTTTGCCTTTCACCATCAATTTCCTGTTGTGAATGACTCTAACCTATGATTACAGTATTATCCACCATAGGTGGGGGTTATGGAAAAATATCAAAGGCTGCTGAGCTACCTTCCATTTACTTTTAGTATTTGGCTTAGAAATAGGCTATATTAGAGGATGATGTTATGGGCCCTTGAGTAGGATCGAGTCACGGGTCTAGACACGGAAGACCCTTTCCTTCAACCTATAGTGAAAGCAAGAAGCAGACTCGTCCTTGACAGAACCCCTCCTAAACTAACACACGTTTTAGTGAGAGTGAGAAGCAGATTCATCCTTGACAGAACCCCTCCTAAACTAACACAAGTTTTCTGAAATATTTCTCATTAATTAAAATTTCAATCAAGTCTGCCTCTTTAAATAGGCTACAAAGATATCCTAATAATTGTCCTAATTGATAAAAATAAAGAGAATCCTAATTGATAAGATCATAACTAACAATTATCCTAATTGATCCTAATTGATAAAATATAAATAAAGAGAATCCTAACTAAAAAGATCTTATCTAATTATCCTAATGACTACAATAAAGATCTGATCTGAAATCGGAATTCAAATATCAAATCTTATTAAGATAGCAAAAGATAAAGAAGGAAGATAAACTAATTAAATCCTAATTTGTGGCCACATCAGATGAATCAAGAGATCATTTGAATATGATAACCAAAAGTTAAGAAAAACCACGTAGCAATGTTAAATAATTTAGGCCATAGGGGCATCACCTCAACATCAATAGTCTACACCTAAACCAATAAAACCATGATGGTGAGTCAAAAAGTCAAATTCTGAACAATGATTAAACAAGCAATTATGATCGGGCGGGACAAGGAAATTTGCCACATAAACTTAACCTTGTATCTTAAATTAAATGTAGTAGTTGAATAGTATAAAGATACAAGTCGAATGGAAATTTTCGTGTACAGTTACAATTATATTTAAGTACTCAGACAAAAGTATGTTTCTTTCGTAAGTTCCAGGTCTCTGTGTATTGCCTTACATGTTTTACATAAAGGGAAGCCTTCCTTCTTTTAATATTTTGTGATTGACTTGATAAAATTATTTAGAAAGTAAATTCTTTAGATTTGAATTTGTCAAAAGACATACTTTTCCCTTTTAACTGATTTCCAATCATTTGGTCATATGTATTGTTATTTTATCGGTTTTTATTCTTGCTCCTTGTGAGCATATTTGAGTCTGTCTCCTCATTGTCCATTCCTTACACTTATGCCAAATTTAAACAAATGAGATTTTGAATCCTGTTTTCTGAAGTTTGAGGATGTGCATCCTGTGAGGCTCTCTTATTCATGTTATCAGGATGTATACTAGTTATTTATGTCAAAGTAACAAGTTGGTGGTGAATACCTATCATGACATTGATGTAATAGACTTGATTCACATGTAGAACTCAAATGATAAGTCACTTGAATAGTTTGTGTCTTTTTTAGATGGCTCTGACAATAGTCAAGTTTGATTAATTGATTTCGTGCTGATAGGTACATAATAGAAACATAATCAATGATTTCTTGTTTGTAAAGATTTTTCCTTATCAGTACCTAATTGTTTATGAGCTTAAATATGTTTTTAGTCCCTCAAATTTGGGAGTTAATCTTTTTTAGTCCTTCAAATTAAAATTTGCATTTTTTTAGTTCTTCAAATTCGCGAAATGCTTTTTTAAGTCCTTCTTGCGGTAAAAAACTGACACAAATCGTGCATCCAAACCACCAAAAATTAGTCAAGAGGGACTAAAAAATGCATTTCACGAATTTGAGGGACTAAAAAATGCAAATTTTAATTTGGGGGGCTAAAAAAGACAGACCCATAACTAAGCCTTGTTTATGTTTACATTTTTGTTATGGCCCTGCTATTCAAGGAGAACAGGGTACCACTGTTCAAGGCTTGTGTGAAATTGGTTCATTAAGAGTTAGGGGTGATTTTTTAGTTTTTGATTGGTTGTATTTGCAAGTATTATGTTCACACAAAAATATTCAAACAACAATTATTTTTATTGTAATTCTCTGAAACACTTGATAGAGTTTGGTTATCTTGTTTGGCATCCATTTTTGACCTGTGATTTGATAATTGGTTTGGAAATTTTTGTTGCTCATTTTTTATTCGTTGCTTGGCTTAACCAATAGACACAACCACTAGCATTAACACACTCATGGACATATACACAAAGGAAAGCAAGGTGTAAGAGACATTATTATAAATGTTTGATTCTAAGCAATTTTGGTGTGGCCAGGTTGTTGCTAGAGAGCTTGTTGTTGTCAAATAGAGAGGGGAAAAAAGGTAAATCTTTTGATGCTCCTACCTTTCTTTATATCTTTTATTCCTTATAATATACTGGCCTTGCCTTGTCTCTAAACATGTGATGATGATTTTGTACAAATACAATTGTGTTTCTGCACTGTGATAAGCTTTTTATTTGAGAAAAATGAGTAGAATCAATTTGTTACAATGTCTGGACTTAAATTCAGTTGTATAAAGGCTGTGGTATGTTTGTAGTGTTTACAATGTCTAGACTAAAAGGGCCTTGAATTTCTCTCTAAGCAATCACTAGAATCTCTCCCACTTTCTGTTTTCCTATATAGATGTGTAGAAAGACTACAAACAATCCAAAACAATTTTCAATGAACGATTTGAAGATATGGCTTGTAAGATAGCTAGACATGTGAAATCAGCCAGTGAGATCCTCTACATATATATCAAGGTCCTTACTAATCTACTAACTCCAATATACACACAACAGATACTATCTATTTACAAAACTACCCAAAGGAAGAGAAACTCTCTGGTGTTATCATTAGTTGCTCCTTTTCCTTGGCTCACTCACTGTTCTTCATTAGTGGAAGCAAACAATTCCACTGAGATGTCAGCCAAATTCTTACCAATCAGCTTTGACTTGGGTTTCCTAAATGGTGCATTTGGAGCTTAAATATCGTCAAACCTACTAGCACCCTCTATATCAAATGGTGTACACAGATCATCTAAGTTAGAGACCATGTTCCTGGCAAAAAATTGCCTTCGTCATCCCCAACATGTCTAGAGTCTCAATGTGTTTCTGAACTCTCTAACCTTCACAACATTTTTACCAAAATGTACAATTAATATAAATTTGTGGAGACACGACAAGTGTACCGGTAGTACAAGTAATAAAGAGGTAAGTAGAATATTGTCTCCACGAGGATTGTGATTTAATAACTACACAATTCGTTTAATTACACCTTTGATCAAGAAAATAAGAAAAAGTGATTTAAATCCTTTCTAATTAGGTAATTGAAATTCAATTTCTCTAATATAGTTTATCCCCAATTCTTTGGTAAGTAAATCCTTTACTCCCAATTATGGCCCCTAATTCCTTGGGTGATGACAATTATCAATAAACAACAAGGCCCATAAATTACAACAAAATTGATATAATCTAACCTTATTCCTAGGCATAAGAATTATGGTTATTAGATCAAAACTATTTAAGTCTCAGTTTCCCAATTGCAAATTTAAATTTCAAATAAATATCAAAGAATGTCAATCCCGAGAACAGCGTTATTAAACCCGACTCGGCCCTGCCGGTTGAACTAGTTGGACTGGAAACCAAACATGAAGCTGGGTCGGTTCATGTATTGGAACAGTTATGTTGTTAACCTGGTGTTTACATCATCAAACTGGTATTAAACCGGTATAACCGCTCCGATCTTCAATGGCTGTTGATCAATCTTCAAGTTCTCTCTTGCTTCCAGACAAAGAATGTCTCAAAACTTTTATTTTTCACACTTAAATGTGACTGGGATCACAAATCCATGCAATGGGGGTGTTGGGAGCCATTTCCTAGCATTGGGAATAGAGAATAAGACGTGTCGGCACTGGGAATCGATTGGCACATGGTGGGTGCAGGGGTACTAGAACAAGTCAGGTGTGCTTCTTTGCAACACCAAGCGAAATAGTAGAGGCTTGTGGGAAAGGTGGCACCAAGCACCCTTCGTCTTGATTTCAGGCACCGGATGTACAATAGACCTTAGGAAGGACGATGTTAGGCACCCCATGTATTTGACATTGGGATAAAAAAACACCACAGTGTTGGCACCGCACATTGATCTAGTTGTGCTAGGTGTAACTTTTGAGTAGTAATATTGACTTTTGGTGACACTTCTCTAGCATCGGGCACCAAGTTGTCTATGAAGCTCAGGTGCTTCTGTGCTAGGCATGGTCATATGTGCTGGGCACAATTCTCTTACTCATTTTTCAAGAGTTACATGCTCTCTTTTCTGCAATTTCAGTTCACCATCACCATAAATTTCATTTAATATAATGGCTTAAATAACTTTTAGGTCCTTGATAAATTTTTGAATTTTGCTTTAAGTCCCTAATAATTTTTTTTGTTGTTTTGACTCCCCAATATATTAAAAATTTTGTTTCAAGTCCCTACCGTCAGTGAAGTGATGACGTGTTAGTCAAAAATTTTAAAATGTTATTTGTGGCGGTTCAAAAACTGCCAATATTTGTTTATAATTTTTAAGTTACAATATCCAACGTGACTGAGTCTTGAAGTATATACTCCAAAATAAACTTTCCTCCACCGACCCATATACTCCAAAATAAAAATAAAAAATTAATTTGGCATATTAAAACAACTGCACGGCTACACCATTTAAAATGCAATGCCTAACTCCTGAAGCAATAAGCATCCAAAACCAATATTGAAGATAAAAAAAACTAAGATAAAAGAAACCTATCAAATGAAGCAATCCCACTGGAATCTTCCAGAAACCCCAAAATGTGGCACCAATTGGTTTCCCACCTTCATTACGTTGTGGCATAAACGACGTTTTCATGCGGGGGCAAGAACACAAGCAACATAAGCACCGCCAATATCTCGATGGGGAAGAAGAAAAGAACCAACGGTGGCAGGTAGCAGATCCAGTACGCCGTTGCCACCACCAGTTCCCTCCGCTGCCGTCTTCGCATTGCCGCCACCGTTCTCCTTTGATCCTTCGTGCTGAAATCTTCGCCCAGATCTAGTACGAGTAAGATCTGAGGTTTGTGTGAGTAAGATTTGAGGTTTGTTGGGTTCACAGAGGGGTGAGATCTGGATTTTAGATCTTTAATGTGGGTTTCAGATGTGGTTTTTTTGTGCAAGTAAGATCTGAGGTTTGTTGGGTTCATAGAGGAAGGTTGAGATTTGGGTTTTTTGTGCAAGTAAGATTTTGTGTGAGATCTAGGTTCATAGAGGAGGGGACTCATTAAGAGCTCATTAAATAATTTAAAAATTAATGGACACGACATCACTTAACTAACGACAGAGACTTGAAACAAAATTTTTAATATATCAGGGACTCAAAACAACGAAAAAATTTATTGGGGACCCAAAGAAAAATTCGACAATTTATCAAGGACTTAAAAGTTATTTAAGTCTAATGTAGTCAATACTCTCATTATATTTTCAACCAGATTCTCTATATCTAACTTTGTTATAACCTAACCTGTTAGAAGCAATAACCTCAAAAGTTACAACCTATCCAATTTCACTAAATTAAAGACATTAATTAGTTGTAACTTGTAAAATAGGATGACCAGTTTGAATTATGGAAATTAATAGTGAAACAATGCTTATTGTTTGTAAAACTAGATACTGTTTTTGTGACTTTATCAACCTCCACCTTTATCTCTGTCAAGGATTTTGAAGTGTTCTCCTTAGCAATTTTTAACATCTTGGGTATTCTTCTTTCTCTACTTTCAATGTCCACAAGCAACACCAACTTTGATCCATATATCCTTTGACTCTCCCAACAACAAAATATGATTTTGAATCATTCTCTCTCTCTCTCTCACTCTCTTCTTGAAAATCAACTCTTGATCTAAAGTGTGCAATCCTGTTGGCTCTATCAAAATTTTCTTCAATTCCCCTAACCCTTCACCCTAAAGAACCACAATTCAATAATCCATCAACTTCAAAATGATGTATGTAATAAAAAAACACGAAGAGGTAAATTTCTAAAGATAGATGTACCAAAACTTACATGAGAACTTATTTGAATTTCAAGATAGGATGAGCCATACTTCACACGTACCATCAACTAGCACTTTAAGTTACAAATACACACCATGTGCTTCGCACATTTAAGTACTTCTTCAAGGGTATATTAATACATAGTAGTAGAACATGTAATGTTAGAAGCCAATCTTCTAGTGTTTCCTTTGGATCATCTAACTCTTGGTACAAAAGAGGGCATGGGAAAAAACCTTTAGTTTAGGGTCATAACAGCAGTTCCAAATCTAACCATACTTACTAGCTCAATGTTGGTGATTTTGGCAAGTGCACCAAATCTCTCAAGTAACACAATGATAAGTAAGTATCGTCTCCACAGGGACTAGTGCGATAGTTGGGTAATTAATGGACTATGAAGATTAAGAATTGAAGTAACCAAAATTAAAAGACAAGTGCATAAAAATAAAGAGTAAAAGGAAGAAAATTGGTTGAGGAATTTTGTTGAACACTTGGTATGCGTAGAAAATTGGGTTGTTATCAATGGATGAAGTCGTCAGGGTTTAACTTCATTAGACGTTCCTAACATGCAATCACTAACTATTTTTATTCAATCAAGATATGTTATCATCAACCC
The DNA here is from genome assembly GCA_026413185.1 of Pueraria montana var. lobata. Classification (NCBI taxonomy): domain Eukaryota; kingdom Viridiplantae; phylum Streptophyta; class Magnoliopsida; order Fabales; family Fabaceae; genus Pueraria; species Pueraria montana. The sequence goes on along the minus strand of CM048650.1, from coordinate 89,826,008 downwards.
ACAAAATTATTCAAGCCTTAATCCCCTAAGCGAAAGAACCTAAGTCCCTTGATTCCACTATCAATCCCTTGAATTAGTGTAACCAAGGTACTTGCATTAAGAAAAAGGGTTTTAGTGATGACCAACCCTCCTTACCCTATCCCTAGGCATAAAGACGATTGGTTGCCTTCTTCAGTTCGCAATTCAAAAGAATTTCCCAATTACAATTGAAATTATAGGATCGTGCAATTGGTTGATCAGGCCAAAAACAAGCATTAAGCATAGAAGAAGAAAAATAACAATCTTTATTGGACAAGAATAAAGCGCAATTACATGGAAGTAGTAGTCTAATTACATCAAACCCCAACGAGGATGAATTTAGCTACTCATAGCCATGGGTGAAGACAAATTTGATGAAGAAAGAGATGAAGAAGAATCCCTAAGCATAGAACTGTCGTCGGCTTTCTCTCTAATCTTTCTTTCTTCCCAAACATGGAAATCTGCCTTATTCTGAATAAGATTCGCTTTTTATAACAATCGGGCTTTTCTTCTAAATGGGCTTTTATCTTTAGCAAAGTTGGCTTAAGCTGCACAAACAAGTTTGGCTTAAGCCAGAGCAAAAACAAGTGTATTTCAGAGTTGGCTTAAGCCGCACCAACTCGGTGCGCTTAAGCTAAGTCAATAGTGCAAATTTCTCCTCCAGAGTTGCGCTTAAGCCACACCAACTCAGTGTGCTTCAGCCAAGTCAGTAACTCCAATTTCCTTCCAGAGTTGCGCTTAAGCCGCACCAACTTAGTGTGCTTAAGCCAAGTCAGTAGCTTCAATTTCTTTCCAGAGTTGTGCTTAAGCCACACCAACTTAGTGCGCTAAAGCTAAGTCAGCAGCTCCAAAATTCTCTCTTTTCTTCCACAACGGTGACAATGCCTTTCAACTCCTCTCTAAATGATCCTTCATCAATTTTCCTACCAAACATAAACAAACTGACCAAGATCAAGTGTAAAAAGTAGAAATTAACAACTCCTAAATAAACTAAACTTTTATTCAAAATTAAACTAAAATGAACATAACAAAGCTCAAAAGCATAGGAGTTATCACATAATTGCCCCCAAAATAACTACAAAAAGTAGGAATATAGGGCAATTATCAACACCACAAACTTAGAACTTTGCTCGTCCTCGAGCAACAAACAAGTAACAACCTAAAGTAATTCCTAAGACACTAAAGACACAAAGACATGGCCTACAATAAATTCCCTAACTCATCAACATCGAGCATGGTATCAAACAAATTTCCAGATCAACTCAGTCCAAACATAATGCGGTGCCCACAGTAAAATTCAAGTGACAATCATTAAGAGATTAATATGAATGATGAAGAATGCAATGAACCACCAATGTTCCTTGGTCCTCACAAAGTGTATCACATAATCAAACTACAAAAGGTGAATGTATCTCTCAAGCAACTCATTGAAACCATACATATTGAATTTGCTTTTTGTCTCTCAACAACTCACAATTATCAAACATGTAAGCGAGGATTAAGGATTTTCTTGGCTTGTAACGTGGCTGGGCTTACAACAAAATTGGTTTTTCAAGGATTCAAAACATCTAAGAATATGAGAGCAAAAAGAGAACAATCCTCAACTCAGTCTCAACAACAATTATCAGTCAATTAGGCCCCAAGTTCCTTCAACAAACCAAACCACTTTATTTTACCTCACCTATGTCCCACTGCAATTTATTTATTTTCTTTTCTTTTCTTATTATTTTTTTATAGCTTTGAAACTGTAGGACAAAGATGAACCATAAGCATTTTCAATTTTTTTTTGACAGTCATACTAACTGTGAAACTAGAATTCCCTTGGGGTACCCTTCTTTTTATCATTTTTGGGTGTTTTGTAAAACACCTCAAACTTAATGTACAACCTTATTCCTCAATTTGCTCTCCTATTCCTAGGAAGGGACAACATTTGTTTATTTTCTTTTAAGGCTAAGGGTTATGCATCAAGAAAATTTTCTATTTGGCTCAAAGAGAGTGCAATGGATTTTATTGGAAAAAGGAAAAAGGCTTTTTGGCTAGTGACTTAAAACAACAAACAAGGCGTTGATCCTTTCCAAGCTAGCATGCAAAACAAGGGACTCAAGAGATTCAAGCAAAATCATATGTGAAAATATCGATGGTGCTACTCAGCATATATCACAATAAATTCCTCACCAAGGTAGGTCTCGTCAAGGAAACAAAGGCATCAAAACAAACATGCCACACACATTAACCACAATCAGAAATTCACAAGGACCCAGAAGTGCAACCACAACATGCATTAGACCAAAACTACTTTTATTCATGCTTCAAATGAAAACAAGAAAGCAACTACAGGCCAAGTCACATAACAAAAAGCAAAAACTAAGATTTAGTCTAAAAACATAAAGTAATAAAAACAAGAAAAGTGAGGGAAAAGAAATACCAACCTTGGGGGGACTAGTTATCATAGTCCTCCCCCATCTCTCATCAAATGCCCATCATCACCCCCTTAGGCAAGAATGTGCTGGTCCCCAGCACTCACTTGGTCAATCAACATGGGCCGCAAACTTCGGCTCAACACCCAAAACTTAAAAGGATGCCAAGTATACCATAAAAAGAAGGGAAAAGTAAGAGATAAAGAAGGAGGGAAAAGTTTTTTTTCTTTTTTCAGGGGTGCGCTTAAGCACCCTAGAAGGTGGAGGTGAGTGTGTGCAGGGGTTCATTTAAGCGGTACCAAGTTGGTACACTTAAGCAAACCCAAATATGTGCCTTATCAGATGATGGCTTAATCCGCGCACCAACTTGGTATGCTTACGCCATGTCAGTATGCATGTTTTTGAACTGCAGAAGTTAGCTTAAGTCACACCAACTGTGTGGGCTTCAGCCTTGACAGAAAACACTTAAGAATTTAAAAACAAATGCAAGAATGTAGATATGCAAGACACATAACTAACATGAAAATAAATGCAAAGAAGGGATAGAGAGCTGGGTTGCCTCCCAGTAAGCGTTTCTTTAACGTCATTAGCTTGATGGGTGAGTGACCTCAAGGGTCACTGAGCTGAATGCTTGTGGTCAACCCCAACCCCTTGGGGGGTTCTTGGTGTCAAAGACATTAAACGTCACCTCTTCATTCTCCACTGCAAGCTTGAACTTTCCATCCCCCACATCAATAACAGCCTTTGCGATCTTCATGAAAGGTCGTCCTAAGATGATGGGAATCTGTGAATCTTCCGCCATGTCCATGACAACGAAATCGGCATGGAATGTAAATTTGTCGACTTTCACCAGCATGTTTTCCACCACCCCATGAGGGTATATAATGGATCGATTAGCAAGCTATAATGTCATGCAGGCTGGCTTTACCTCCACATCTCCAACTCTCTTTAGCATAGAAAGAGGCATCAGGTTAATGCTCGCCACCAAATCAAGGAGTGCTTTGTCAACAGAAAGGTTCCCAATGGTTACGGGAATAGTGAAGCTCCCAGGATCCTTAGGTTTGGCAAGCAATGTCTTTTGAATAACCCTGCCTCCAACTCAATGGTGTCTTCCTCATTTAACTTCTTTTTCCTTGTCAGGAAGTCCTTCAAGAACTTGGCATAGGTCGGCATTTGCTTCAAGGCCTCCAAGAATAGGATATTGATGAAGAGTTGTTTGAGAATGTCCAAGAACCAGGCAAACTGCCTCTCTTTATCAATTTTTGTTGGAGTTTTAGGATAAGGGAGCTCAGTAGTGAGAGAGGCTCTGGCTTTTAACTTTTCTTTGGTACTCCGAGCTCTAGCCCACTTCATCTTTGAGTCCCCATCTGTGTTGTGAACTCCAACCTTTTTAACTTCAACTTCCTCCACTACTTCATCTTCTTTATTCACCGTGTCACACTCTGACCCACTAAAGGTAAAGATTGCACGACAGTTAGCCTTGGGATTGGTCTGAGTGTTGGCTGAAAAGCCACTCTTAGTGTGCTCTGACAATTCCGCCACCTGTTTTGCAAGCTGCCCAACTTGAGTCTCCAAGTTTCTGAGAGAGGCGTCAGTGCTCTTCTGATTAGAAATTGAGACTTGCATAAATTCTATGAGCGTCTCTTCCAGCTTTGTTTGGTGATCATAAAGGTTGGGTTTTTGTTGAAGAGGCCTATTAGACTGTCCGTAATAATTTTGCCTTCCCATGTAGTTCGCCTCTTGCTCCCATGAGTTGGAAGCATATTGGCATTGCTCCAAAGGATGATTGCCTCCACAGTTTGCACAACTGTGCACTTGGTGATGAAACTGAGAAAAAGCAACCTTCATTAATTGTTAAGGGAGATTCGCCATTTGTACCTTGAGTGCTTCCACCTGAGCCATAATTGCATCTTGAGAATTTAGCTCCATTACCCCTCTGCGTGGAGCTCTATCATGTTAAGCTTCAAAATCACTGGCTGCCATATTTTCAATCAACTCTATGGCTTCTTCCAATGTCTTGTTCTTGATCACTCCTCCTCCAGCTGCAGCATCGAGCATCACCTTTGTTTGTGCCTTTAGACCCCCAAGGAAGATGTAGAGTTGATCAACCTGACCAATCTTATGGTTGGGACATTTCATTAAGAGAGTCTTGTATCTCTCCCAGGCTTCATGGAGTGGCTCGTCAACTTTTTGTCGGAAGCCCAATATATCAGTCTTTGCTTGGCTTATCTTCACTTCGGGAAAGAAACGATCTAAGAACTTTCTTTCAAATTCACTCCATGTGGTAAGACTCTGAGATGGAAGACTGTCCAGCGACTTCAATGCATTTCCTAGAAGGGAGAAATGAAACACCCTCATATACAGATTCTCTTCTTCATTCTGGGCTACCCCTGTTATGCCATACAGATCATAAAAATTGGTCAAGTGGTTGTATGGGTCTTCATTTTCTAAGCCAGCAAATGCATGTTGACTGAGAAGTGTGAGCAAGGCTGGCTTAGCTTCAACTGTGCGGTTGGCATTCCTTGGCCTGGCAATACTAGAGAAAACTTGTGGACCATTATTGTTGACTTGATCCACAAGAGTTCTCCTGGCAGGTTGTTCTTCTTCTGCCATCTCCTCTTCAAATGGAACTACCTCTTCGCCTGAACTGGAAGACTCTTTTGAAGGAGGGATAGAGGAACTCTCCTCCAATGTCAACTGTTGTGCTAGTTGCTTTGCTCTTTTAGTTTGACTACTAAGCAGCCTAGCAGTCTTCTCAATCTCAGGAATGAAACGAAGCTCTTCAGGATTAGTTTTGCTCCTTGTACCTATGGTACCTGGCATAAACAAAATCACAAGCAAACTAGAACAACTAGAAAGACAGTTAGCACCAGATGAGGAAAATAAAAAAAATGCGAAAGAATAAAAGAATGTTTAAAGTCCACAAAAAGATACTAAAAATTTGCCTAATTACCGAGACACAAGTCCCTGGCAATGGCGCCGGAAACTTATTGGTGATTTTGGCAAGTGCACCAAATCGCTCAAGTAACACAATGATAAGTAAGTATTGTCTCCATAGGGACTTGTGCGATAGTTGGGTAATTAATAGCAAATTTAATGGACTACGAAGATTAAGAATTGAAGTAACCAAAATTAAAAGACAAGTGCATAAAAATAAAGAGTAAAAGGAAGAAAATTGGTTGAGGAATTTTGTTGAACACTTGGTACGCGTAGAAAATTGGGTTGTTATCAATGGATGAAGTCGTCAGGGTTTAACTTCATTAGACGTTCCTAACATGCAATCACTAACTATTTTTATTCAATCAAGATATGTTATCATCAACCCACAAAATTATTCAAGCCTTAATCCCTTAAGCAAAAGAACCTAAGTCCCTTGATTCCACTATCAATCCCTTGAATTAGTGTAACCAAGGTGCTTGCATTAAGAAAATGGGTTTTAGTGATGACCAACCCTCCTTACCCTATCCCTAGGCATAAAGACGATTGGTTGCCTTCTTCAGTTCGCAATTCAAAAGAATTTCCCAATTACAATTGAAATTATAGGATCGTGCAATTGGTTGATCAGGCCAAAAAAAAGCATTAAGCATAGAAAAAGAAAAACAACAATCTTTATTGAGCAAGAATAAAGCGTAATTACATGGAAGTAGTAGTCAAATTACATCAAACCCCAACGAGAATGAATTTAGCTACTCATAGCCATGGGAGAAGACAAATTTGATGAAGAAAGAGATGAAGAAGAATCCCTAAGCATAGAACCGCCGTCAGCTTTCTCTCTAATCTTTCTTTCTTCCCAAACGTGGAAATCTGCCCTATTCTGAATAAGATTCACTTTTTATAACAATCGGGCTTTTCTTCTAAATAGGCTTTTATCTTCAGCAAAGTTGGCTTAAGCTGCACAAACAGGTTGGGCTTAAGCCAGAGCAAAAACAAGTGTATTTTAGAGTTGGCTTAAGCCGCACCAACTCAGTGCGCTTAAGCTAAATCAGTAGCGCAAATTTCTCCTCCAGAGTTGCGCTTAAGCCGCACCAACTCAGTGTGCTTCAGCCAAGTCAGTAACTCCAATTTCCTTCCAGAGTTGCGCTTAAGCAGCACCAACTTTGTGCGCTTAAGCTAAGTCAGTAGCTTCAATTTTTTTCCAGAGTTGTGCTTAAGCCGCACCAACTTAGTGCGCTTAAGCCAAGTCAGCAGCTCCAAAATTCTCTCTTTTCTTCCACAACGGTGACAATGCCTTTCAACTCCTCTCTAAATGATCCTTCATCAATTTACCTACCAAACGTAAACAAACTAACCAAGATCAAGTGGAAAAAGTAGAAAATTAACAACTCCTAAATAAACTAAACTTTTATTCAAAATTAAACTAAAATGAACATAACAAAGCTCAAAAGCATAGGAGTTATCACATAATTGCCTCCAAAATAACTACAAAAAGTAGGAATATAGGGAAATTATCACTCAACTAGAGATAGACATAATCCAAGTTGCTCAAAACTACACTCGGACTTGCTTGTGACCTCCCATAAACTTTGCCTAGTGTGCAAATTGAACTTGGGGTCTACATCATCAACCTCCCTCTTAGGCCATCCACAATGGGGTATCCATCACAGTATTCAAGAAATAAAACCAGTGCTTATTGTGAATAAATTGTTGGAGCAGAATCCAAAAAATAGGAACAGGTTCTTATATAAGCACCGGATCTTAAAAAAATTATGGGACCTACATGTTTGTATTTTTATGAAAAAGGTGATAAAATGTAATGATGTATATGTATTGTGGGACCCATTTAATAAAATGTGTAGAGTTGCTGGATTGGAGAGGAAAGGTTCTTAAATTATAAAAAGTAGAAATAGGTGATATGTAAAGGTGGGACCCATCTAAGAACCTCAAAGTGAGTTGTTGGGTTGCAGATGCTATTAGATTCTGCTTCCCATAGCAATCTCAGTACAACGTAAGCATTATCATGTTGATGGTTCATGTTTAGTCTTGTTTCACTGTGCATGTAAGCGCTATTAGCTTGATATTTACATGTGTGTGTAAAGAAAATGTTGCTTATTGTAACATGTTCATGCTAATTGAGAATTCATATGTTTGTTTGTACTTATGTTAAATTTGTTTGGGAAATGCTTATAATACAATGGTTATGTTGCCAAATTTTATTAAAAAAATGAATTTTAAACGTAGTTATTATTCAATTGTTACAAATACATATGAGGCTCTATCTGCAGCTTAATAGTATCCAAATTAAGTTAGGTAAGATAGTGTACTAGAGGATTATGGATGGGGATATATTGCCTTCATCAACAAATGAAAGCCCTACCTGTTTATTTTGAGGGGCATTATATACCTGTGTTACTTTTCTTCCACCCATTACTTTTATCTATTTATAGACTTCTGGGGGCATTTTTCTTTCTCATTCCCGAGAATATGAGGATGGAAATACATATTTTCATGTTGGGTTAATTAAGTTTTTAGTCCCTAAACTTTTTCAAAATTTGGTTTTTAGTCCCTAAACATACTTTAGTTTGACTGGTCAAGGTCCCTAAACTTTTTAAAAATTTGGTTTTTAGTCCCTGAACAAAATTTTGACCGGTCAAAGTTCTTAAACTTTTTAAAAATTCGATTTTTAGTCCCTAAACTTTTTAAAAATTCAGTTTTTAGTCCCTGAATTAATGAGATTTCAGGGACTAAAAATCAAATTTTTAAAAAGTTCAGGAACTAAAAATGGAATTTTTAAAAAGTTTAAGGACCTTGACCGGTCAAACTAAAGTTTAGGGACTAAAAACTGAATGTTTAAAAAGTTTAGGGACCTTGACCAGTCAAACTAAAGTTTAGGGACTAAAAACTGAATTTTAAAAAAGTTTAGGGACTAAAAACTTAGTTAACCCTTTCATGTTTGTTAGAAGGTTATGAAAATATATTCCTGGGTATGTTGTATTTCTAAGAAAGTTACATCTTCATGTTTCAAGCAGATTCTATTCCCATTAGGAGGGGGTGGGTATCTCATATTCAAGAATGGAAGTTATTTTCTACAATAACTACCTATTCCCACTACATTCTACTATATTCATTTTTTCACTTTTACTTTTTCAATTTTTAATTAAGTAAAATTTTCAATTTTTCTAAAATGACTAACTTCCAACCAAACATGTCTATAGGAATAACATTCCAAGGCATAATATTCTCGAGAATGTGTTTCTCCAAAAATGCAAAATTATACTGTCAAACGACAAATTCAGTTGAACCAAGTTCATATTCTTAGGTACTACATGTTCTCCATCTCAAATCTGTGGTTTCTATTCCCTTTACTCTATAAGTCATAGAAGGTTCCTCTATTCCTCAATGTTGATTTGGTATCACCTATGAGTGTCATCCTTTTATTGTTTAAAAAACTAATTCTGAAGATCTCAGTTATTCAACTCTTACTCATTGCTCTCTGTAAAGGTAAAGTCTCTACCCTTAATCCTTATCCCATTTATATAACTCTGTAAGCTATCATCATTTGTTTCCTTGCCATTATGCTTTAGTCTCAACTCCATTATCCATTACTATTACCAAGATAACTACATAAGCATTATCCCATTCAAGATGGCGATCGACCATGATTAAGGAGATGATGACTTTAGAGTCTAATCATAGATGGACTCTTGTTCCACCTTCCCCTAAGAAGTCTACAATATGGTCATATAGCAAATAGCATTGAGCAAAATAAAAAAAAAATAAGAAATAGGAAATTTGAAAATAGAAGAGATTCAGGATAACAAAAAGAATGAAAAAGAACAAGATATAAGAAGGAAACAAAGGGAACAAAATCGACCCTAAAGAAAAGGGATAAAAAAGAATGAAAAAAAGATAAAAATAAATACAATAAAAAAAGAAAAAATAGAGAATGGGAAGGGAGAAGAAAGAAAGATAAATAGGAAAAGAAAAATAAGAATCAAAGGGAAAATAGAGAAATTAATGCTGAAGAAAAAACCAAAGACGTCACTTGGGTGTGACAGACTCGTTGGAGACTCGCTAGTGACCAGAGGATGCAGGAGTGGAAGAGACAAGTTGATGGAAAGTCTTGCTTGGGGCTTACATAAGGTTGCCTATGTTACGTTAAGTAGAATGAATTGCTATTTATGTAAGGAATTTTTTTTAACGGTTTTTTAGGGGCTTATAAAGCTCAAATGGATGCTAGGTTAAACATGTGCAACAAGCTCAACGAGAAAGCTCAAGAGAAAATCTCCATTACTTAAAAAACCCGATCCTACAAGCCAACTTCGATAATTTTATAACCAAGTGAAACCTAATCCAACAACACCCGTTGAGACACAACACCCATCAAGATGTAGCAACACAAGTGTAAAGCCAACTCAAGGTGCAGATGATGCCCACAAAGGAGAATGGAAGCGAGAGACACTAGAATTGCAAGTGAGATGCAAATGCAATATGCCAGTGGTTGCATTGGTAGTGAATTTGTTTGAGGACATTCAACTCCATATTGTGGTCGAGTCAAATAAAAAAGGCACACATTTTGCTTCATCTTTGACAACATAAAACTCCTAATGTTTAAATTTCCAACACTCCACTCCTAAAACTCATTACCAATATATGTCATGAAATAAATCTCTAGATTAAGGAGTTATGAATTTACCTCAAAGAGCTTTAAAGAGAGATTTTGAAGAGGTGGGTATTGCTTCTTTCAACTCTGTTCTGCAATCAAGGGGGATAAAACACCAGGGAGATATTCACCAATGGTTCACGAGCCAACCATATAAGTAAACTTGACACCACCTTCAACCCAAACCATTCCACGGTGTTGGACGCGCTGCTTGGCTTCCATGTATGGACCCACTGCTAGGAAGACTTTCGATACAAGGGATCCCTGTGCCCATGCTTGGATCCATCGCTAATCCACCATACCCGTCCGAGCCGATCACCTGTTCGAACCATCGGCTCTGATACCAATTGTTGTGCAATCGAGGGGATAAAACACAGGGGAGATCTTCATGAATGAGCTACGAGCAAACCACACAAGTGAACCTGACACCACCTTCAACCCAAAACCTTAAGGCATTAGGTTTGTGGGTTTTTCTCACTTATATGTTGCTCAACTTGCCCATTCCTACCCAATGTGGGACTTCACCTTCACACTTGTACTCCAACAAATTCAAAACACCATCTGCATGCTTGTGTACCTCATGGGTGCAAGGAGTTTGGTGGGTTTTGAAATAATAGAGGGAAGAGAAAATGAGAAAGGGAACAAGATGAAGGTAGAGTTGAGAATAGAAGGTGCTTTCTACTCTTAAAGGAAGGGAAAAATGGACGAGGAGGTTTCAGGTCTTTATTTTAAAAGGGCTGGAGAGTTTTTTTTCCTTCTCTTTGTTTTTTAGTCAAACATGTCATTTCAAAAGTGATCTTTTTATTTCATCTATTCACCTTTCCGTCTCCTTTCCTTCCAATTTTTTACTAATCACAAAACATGTAGCCCACTTCTTTTTCATTCTTTCCTCCCCAGCAAAGGATAAACCAAACTGTGGATGAAACACATAATAGGTTTTTCCATCCGTCTAACTTCCACCCCTTCTCTCATTCCATCATTCCAAACAACATCAAATTCAGATATGTTATATTTGCTTAATTTTTTGAGTATTTGTGTCCTTTTGTGTCATACTTTATGAAATTTTGCATTGGTAACATTCAGGAAAAAGTTGTAGCCATAGTAGGAACCAACAAAACAAGAAGAAAGTGACAATTGTCAAGGGAGCATGGACGCAGTTGTCTCTACAACTACCGAAGGTGCACTGCAAAATGCAGGACGTTTGGTCAAACGACAAGTGGGCTACTTTTTTAATTACAATGACAAATTTGAAGAGGTGAAACATTACCTTGAGATGCTGGATAATGCTAGGAAGAGGATACAAAATGAAGTTAATGAAGCAGATATGAATGCAGAAGAAATTGAAGGTGATGTTCAGCATTGGTTAAAACAGGTGGATGAGAAGATAAAAAAAATATGAAAGTTTTATTCATGATGAATGTCATTCAAAGACAAGGTGTTCCAATGGCTTCTTTCCAAATAACTTGCACTTGAGGTATCAGTTAGGCAGGATTGCTACAAAAATGGTAGAGGAAATCAAAGCAGACGAACTTTGGAATAAAAAGTTTGATAAAGTTTCCTATCGAGTACGCCCATCCATTGATGCTGCTTTGTCAAACATTGGTTATGAAAGCTTTGGATCGAGAAACAAAACTTTGGAGATGATTATGAAAGCACTGGAAGACTCTACAGTTAATAAGATTGGAGTTTATGGGGTTGGTGGTGTGGGTAAGACCACTTTAGTCAAAGAAGTTGCGAAGAAAGCTCAAGAAAATAAGTTGTTAAATATGGTGGTTATGGCAAATATAACAAGCAATCCTGACATTAAAAAAATTCAAGGACAAATTGCTGAGATGTTAGGAATGAGATTGGAAGAGGAAAGTGTGATTGTAAGAGCTGATCGCATTCGAACGAGGTTAAAGAAAGAAAAGGAGAACATCCTTATAATCCTAGATGATCTCTGGGATGGGTTGGACTTGAATAGACTGGGGATTCCATGTAGTGATGATGATGATGGCATCCAACGGGATGTCAAGGATATATCTGATTTTGGTTACAATAAGATGGAAAAAGAAGAGTTTTCTGCCGAATTCAATAGGATGAAAAAAGACAAGTTATCCACCAATTTCAATCAGATGAAAAAAGAAACATTTTCTGGTGATCACAAAGGATGCAAAATTCTTCTAACATCTAGAAGTAAAGAAGTAATATGTAATAAAATGGATGTGCAGGAGAGATCAACTTTCTTGGTAGGAGTCATTGATGAAAAAGAGGCAGAGACTTTGCTTAAGAAAGTGGCTGGAATACACGTCACAAATTCTGTGTTAGATGGGAAAGCTTTTGAAATTGCCCAAATGTGTGCTGGATTACCTATAGCATTAGTTTCCATAGGAAGGACACTAAAGAATAAGAGCTCTGTTGTATGGGAGGATGTTTGTCAACAAATTAAAAGACAAAGTTTTACAGAAGGGCAGGACTCTATTGAGTTCTCTGTAAAGTTGAGCTATGATCATCTAAAAAATGACCAGCTTAAGCATGTTTTTTTACATTGTGCTAGAATGGGAAATGATGCTTTGATTATGGATTTGGTGAAGTTCAGTATTGGTTTGGGTTTGCTTCAAGGAGTCCACACAATTAGAGAAGCAAGAAATAAAGTAAATATGCTGATAGAAGAGCTAAAAGAATCAAGTTTGTTGGTGGAAAGTTACTCCAGTGACCGCTTCAACATGCATGACATTGTGCGTGACGTCGCTATTTCAATATCATCCAAAGAAAAGCATGTACTTTTCATGAAAAATGGCATACTAGATGAGTGGCCTCATGAAGATGAACTTGAAAGGTACACTGCTATATTTTTACACTATTGTGACATCAATGATGAGCTTCCTGAGAGTATATGTTGTCCCAGACTTGAAATCTTACATATTGAAAATAAAAAAGATTGTTTGGAAATACCAAATGACTTTTTTAAAGATATGATTCGACTCAGAGTATTGGTACTGACCGGTGTTAATCTATCATTATTACCTTCATCAATTAAATGCCTAAAGAAACTGAGAATGCTTTGTTTGGATAGATGCACTCTAGGAAATAACTTATCAATCATTGGAGAGTTAAAGAAATTACGAATTCTTACACTTTCAGGATCTAATATTGAAAGTTTGCCCCTTGAATTTGGGCAATTGAATAAGCTGCAACTTTTTGACTTAAGCAATTGTTCAAAACTAAGAGTAATACCTTCCAATATCATATCAAGGATGAACATTTTGGAAGAGTTTTATACGAGTGACAGCTTGATTCTATGGGAGGCTGAGGAGAATATCCAAACTCAAAATGCTAGTCTTTCTGAGTTGAGGCACTTGAATCAGTTACGAAATCTAGACATACACATTCAAAGTGTTGCCCATTTTCCACCGAACTTGTTTTTTGACATGTTGGATAGTTACAAGATTGTCATTGGTGAATTCAACAAGCTTACAATGGGAGAATTCAAAATCCCTGACAAGTATGAAGCGGCAAAATTTTTGGCATTGAACCTAAAAGAAGGTATTGAGATTCATTCTAAAACATGGGTTAAAATGTTGTTCAAAAGTGTTGAATATTTGCTGCTGGGAGAACTCAATGATGTTCATGATGTTTTCTATGAATTAAATGTTGAAGGATTTCCAAATTTGAAACATTTGTCCATTGTAAACAATTTTAACATTCAATACATTATCAAGTCCATGGAGCTGGCTTTTCCCAAATTGGAGTCCATGTGTCTTTACAAACTGGAGAATTTGGAGAAAATATGTGCCAATCAGCTTACAGAGGCCTCTTTCTGCAACTTAAAAATCATCAAGATTAAAACATGTGATCAATTGGAAAACCTTTTCCCATTTTGCATGGTCAGACTACTCACCATGCTTGAAAAAATTGAAGTGTGTGACTGTGATTCTTTGAAGGAGATAGTTTCTATTCAAAGACAAACTCATACTATTAGTGATAACAAGATTGAGTTTCCTCAATTACAAATTTTAATATTACAATCTTTACCAACATTTACTTGTTTATATACCAATGATAAGAGGCCTTCTGGTGTGCAATCATTGGAAGACCAAGTGCCAAACCAGAACAAAGATATTACCACTGAAGTTGGGCAAGGTGCCATTGATGCTTGCCTTTCACTCTTCAATGAAAAGGTATGTAAAAACATTATCATAAAATATGTGTCCTTTACAATCTCTAATATTTAATTTGTATGTTATTCCTCTAAAATAAGTAAAAAGTCCTGCTTGTTTAAGTTTTGCCATTTCTCTTAGGCGCATCAATTTTTGAAAATCAAAATCTTATTGTTAAGACATTAATTATGTGTTCATACAGGTTTCAATTCCCAAATTAGAATGGTTGGAGTTATCCTCAATCAACATCCAAAACATATGGAGTGACCAATCTCAGCATTGTTTTCAAAATTTGCTTACCTTGATTGTGACAAGTTGTGGTAATTTAAAATATTTATTGTCATTCTCCATGGCTGGAAGTTTGGTGAATCTCCAAAGCCTTTTTGTTAGTGAATGTGAAATGATGGAGGATATATTTCGTCCAGAAGATATAAAGGTGTGTGGATCCATCTAATTGATTTTTTTTTTGTTGTTGGTATAGTTGAATTTGTTGTTTAATTGCTTTAATTGCTAAAATCTTTTATTTGATCACCTAACAACAGCTTTTTCCTACAGCAGAATATTGACGTTTTCCCTAAGTTGAAGACAATGGTGATCATCTGCATGGAGAAACTTAATACCATTTGGCAGCCCCATATTGGTCTCCATTCCTTTCGCAGTTTGGACTCTTTGATAATAAGAGAGTGCCACAAACTTGTTACAATTTTTCCTAGTTATATGGGGCAAAGATTTCAGAGCCTTCAAAGCTTGACCATTACTAAATGCAAGTTAGTGGAAAACATATTTGACTTTGGAAATATTCCACAAACTTGTGATAGGAATGAAACAAACTTGCAAAATCTATTTCTAGAAGCGTTGCCAAATTTGGTACACGTATGGAAGGATGACACTTGTGAAATACTTAAATATAATAATCTGCAAAGCATATGTGTTGATGAGTGTCCAAATTTAAAATATCTCTTTCCACTTTCTGTTGCCAATGACCTAGAAAAACTGGAATCACTTAAGGTATGGAGATGTGGTGGAATGAAGGAGATTGTTGCTTGGGACAAAGGTTCAAATGAAAATTCTATCACCTTTAAGTTTCCCCATCTAAACACTGTATCATTTGTAGAGTTATATGAACTTGGGAGTTTATACTGGGGAACTCACACTTTAGAGTGGTCATCATTGAAGATATTGTTGATAGTCAATTGTTGCAAGCTAGAAGGGCTCACTACAGAAATCACAATTTCACAGGTGAAGCCAATTGTGTTGGCTACAGAAAAGGTACATAACATAAAAAGCATGAATTAAGAATCTCTCACTGAAGGATGTGAGAAGATGTCTTTTATTTCTTATAGAAAGAATAACACATTAAATATCTTGTTGCACAATGGTTCCAAGTATGCTTTGGTACTGATAAATTTATTTCTTATAAAAAGAATAACACATTAAATATCTTGTTGCACATATGGTTCCACACGTATGCTTCGACACTGAAAAATATTTTTTATTTCTCTATTTGTAGGTGATATACAACTTGGAACATATGGGAATGAGCTTAAAGGAAGCAGAGTGGTTGCAGAAATACATTGTTAGTGTTCACAAAATGCAAAAACTGCAATCACTTGTCTTGCATGGATTGAAGGATACTGAAATTATCTTTTGGTTTCTTCATAGACTTCCCAATTTGAAAAGCTTATCATTGCAATTTTGTCACTTAAAAAGAATATGGACTCCCGAAAGCCTCATTTCACATGAAAAAATAGGTGTTGTTTTGCAACTTAAGGAATTGGAATTAATTAATTTGGTCTATTTAGAGGAGACAGGCTTTGAGCATGACCCACTTCTTCAAAGGGTAGAACGCTTAGTCATTCATGGATGTATGAAATTGATAAATTTAGCATCATCGTCAGTATCTTACAGTTACATAACACATTTAGAAGTGATGGATTGTAGATCGATGAGGAATTTAATGACATCCTCCACTGCTAATAGCTTGGTTCAACTCACAACCATGAAGGTAAGTTCCTGTCCAATGATTGTGGAAATCGTTGCAGAAAATGAAAAGGAAAAACTACAAGGGATTGAGTTTAGACAATTGAAATCTTTAGAATTGGTGTCTCTACATAATCTCACAAGTTTTTGCAGTTCCGAGAATTGCGACTTAAAATTCCCATTACTGGAAAATTTAGTGGTGAGTGAATGCCCTCGAATGAAAAAATTCTCTAAAGTCCAAAGTGCTCCAAACCTACAAAAAGTGCATGCTGTAGCTGGAGAAAAAGACAAATGGTATTGGGAAGGTGATTTGACTAGCACTCTACAAAAACATTTCACAGATCAGGTGCGCATTAGAGTATTTATTAACCATCACAAATTTTCATTGTACCTATACACTGATATTTTTTTTCTCATTTCATTGAAAATTTTCGTAACTAAATATTCTACAATTGAATAATATTGTGTTATAAAACATATATAATTGTATGTTGCAGCATGTGTAAAATATGAAGCATGCGCATTATGTCTTTTTGTACATATATAGTTAGATTTATTTCTTCATTAGGTTTGATTGGTCCAGGTTTCCTTATATATAGTAATCAAGTCTTATTTAATGTATAAAATTCTAGCATAATTATATGATCAAAGATGTATAATATAAGAATTTAATTTTCTGTATTCACTTTTCTTCATATACCAAATTTGTATTATAACTAAGACTAATCACTTTCGGTCCTTTATTTGTTTTTTTTTTAAGTTTGGTTCCTCATCTTTTAAAAAATTCATTTCAGTCATTTATGTTTTTAAAACGGTTCATTTTGATCCTTCCGTCAATGTAGATTTAACACCGTTAATAATTTTAAGATATTGGTGGTTAAAAACCGCGCCACAAAATGCAATTTTTTGGTATTGTTTGTAAGAACCTGTTATCCCAGTTTAGTTTTTCTTGTTTGTAAGAACCTGTTATCCCAGTTTTACTTAGATATAGCTATTTATAGGTGAGTTTTTGGTTTTGTTTTTCAATCAGAATTGGAGTTTTATTTTGGTAATTCGTGTGATAAAGATTTCCATTACATATCAACGTGAATTACTGAAGTAAAACTCCAATTATGATTGGAGAATAACACCAAAAAATACCTATGAAATCGCATGTAAGTTTTGTCCATGTCAGTTAAAATTCTTGTTATCATTAACAAATTTTTATTAAACTTTATAGTACAAATATTTCATGTGTTCACTAGGGTCCCTCAAGTGACGAGAATTTGGATAATTTGCATGAAATCCTGTGTTCACATCTTATTAAAAAAAAATATCGTAAGATGTGACACTGAAATTGATGTGTATTTAAAAAAACTTACACTAGTCTAAAATGATAGAAAGTTCAAGCATGTTTTATTGTGCCAGCTGGGTTTTCATGTTTAAAATAATTTGCTTTCTCCTTCAAAGTAACTAAATATTATTTTTTCAAGTGAAGTTCTTTTTTTTTCCCTTGCCATATATTTTCCATACACTTCTGACATTGAATTTCTTGGCTTTTAAGGTTTCTTTTGAATATTCACAGCATATGAGACTTGTCGACTATCCTGAGATGACGGGAGTTCGGCATGGCAAGCCTGCTTTTCCAGACAACTTCTTTGGCAGTTTAAAGAAATTGGAATTTGATGGAGCAAGTAAAAGAGATATTGTAATTCCATCTCATGTACTTCCTTATTTGAAGAACTTAGAAGAATTGAATGTACATAGCTGCGATGCAGTGCGGGTAATATTTGACATAGATGACAGTGAGGCCAAGACCAAGGGAATAGTCTTTCGTTTGAAAAAGCTTACTTTAAAAGAGTTGTCAAATTTGAAATGTGTATGGAAAAGAAACACAAGAGGAATTGTGAGCTTTCCCAATTTGCAAGAAGTGATTGTTGAAGATTGTGGAAGCTTGGTAACACTGTTCCCTTTATCCCTTGCCAGAAATCTTGGGAAGCTTAAGACACTTAAAATAGGGCGCTGTCCCTCGTTTGTTGCAATTGTTATAAAGGGAGATGCAACGGAACTTGGAACAACTGAAATGTTTGAATTCCCTTATTTGTCCTTGCTAAATCTTTGGAGTATGCCAGTGCTTAGTTGCTTTTATCCTGGAAAACACCATATTAGAAAACATAAATGTGTGGCATTGTCCTAAGTTGAAGGTATTCATATCAGAATTTCAAGATAGTCCCAAAGAAGGACTTATAGAAGCTCCAATTAGCCGGCTACAACAACAACCTCTTTTCTCAGTTGAAAAGGTGACAAAGCATTATCACTTAAACTTTTTGTGCTTCCTTTTCTTTTCGTTATATATTTTTCTCCTTCTAACTGTCACCATGCATTTTCTTTTGAATTCGTTTGGCCTTAATTGCTAGGTTGTTCCCAAACTGAAGAGATTGACACTCAATGAGGAAAACATGATCTTGTTGAGCGATGCTAATGCTAATTTGCAACAAAACCTCCTCTGCAAATTAAGTGTTCTTGCGCTAAGCTTTGTCAATGAGAAAGATACTTTGCCATTTGATTTCCTTCAGAAGGTACCCAGTTTAGAACAACTTGAAGTGAGCACACTCTCTGGTGTCAAGGAGATATTTCCCTCTCAAAAACTCCAAGTTCATGACGGAATACTTACCAGATTGACTAAATTATTCCTGAGTGTCCTTCAAGAGATGGAGTCGATAGGGTTAGAGCACCCATGGGTAAAGCCATACTCTGAAAAGCTTCAATTATTAAGCCTTTTCAACTGCCCTCGGTTAGAAAAATTAGTGTGCTCTGCAGTGTCTTTCATCAATCTGAAACAGTTGACGGTGACGCTCTGTGGAAGGATGGAATATTTATTCACATTTCCAATTGCCAAAAGTTTGGTGCTACTTGAGTTCCTAAATATAGAGAAATGTGAATCAATAAAAGAAATAGTAAAAAAAGAAGATGAAGATGCTTCTCATGAGATCATATTCGCACAGCTCACAACAATAGCGCTGAATTCCTTACCAAGGCTAGTAAGGTTTTATTCAGGGAATGCCACTTTGCATTTCTCATGTTTGAAAACAGGGATGGTAGCTGAATGCCCCAATATGAAAACTTTCTCTTACGGAGTCATAAATGCACCCTTGTTTGTCGGGATTCGAAATTCAATGGACGATTCTGATTTTCACTTCCACAATGATATCAACACGACAATGGAAATGATGTTTCACCAACAGGTAAGGAATTTATTATCCAAATTGGATTGTTATTTGTTTATATTCCGGTGTTTTTTTATAAGTTTCAATTAATTAATTCATCTCGATTAAAAAAACTATTATTGAGTTTCAAAATTTTTAAAAACAACAACCAGTTTTTAGTTTTAGTATTTTTTTTTCCTCTAATTTTTAGTTTCAAAATAAACTATTTTAAGAGTATTTTGTGTGGTGGTGACAACGATGGCAATAGTAACTATAAAGGTGGTGGTGATGCCGGTAGTGATGGTTGGCGATGGTGGTATTGGTGCCGATGGCTGCAGTATCGATGGTGGTGGTAGTAGTGCCAGTGGTGGTGGCGGTGACGGTGGCATTGGGGGTGGCAGTGGTAGCGGTGATGGTGGGGTGATGTCGGTGGTGGTGGTGGTAGTTTGTGGTGGAGGCGGTGATGTCGGTGGTGGCAGCGGCGGCGATAGTGACGGTGGTGGCAGCAACAACAGGAATGACCATTATCAAATGTAGGAAGAGTGTACCTTTTTAAAACTAAAAACTAAATGCACAAATTCTTTTTTCTTGGTTTTGAACATGAATGTAAAAGTGTTTTAAAAATGAGCTAAAAATTGTTTCAACTCCATTTTTGACAAACACGTTTTGTTTTAAAAATTGCATTTGAAAAACAAAAATAAAAAACTCTTAACCACCCCAAATAGCGGACATGTAGTTAGTAATATTAAATTTGTCTTAAATTTATATATTTTTTAAAATTATTCCTAATATTAATAAGACATACTTTTATTTTTTTTAATTTTTTGTTTTAATTCTTTTAATCTTTATTTTCATTAATATATTTATTGTTTTAATTTTTATTGGCTATACATGTGAATTGTCAAAGTAAATTCTCAAAATGCTTTTTATACAAGAGATTAAGACATTCTTGCATTAATTACTCTTTGACCTCTAAGTAGGGTCCCATTTTCCTATGGATGGGAACATGCATAGCCGTTCTTTTCTCTGACTTGCTCAACTAGGGCTTACATCATCTCTTTATGAGGTATAACATCTTACATACCCCTCTAGGTACCTTACATAAATTTTCTATGGGTATAACCCCTCTCCTACCTTTTAGGTAGCATTAAGTTACACACATTCTCAGCATTTTTCACCTAACAATTTTGCTCACAACTCATCATATACCCTATCATTGCGAATAACCAAGCATACAATGCATAGGCATACACATCATTCATACTCTAGTTTGTTGCTAATTTGTGTAGTTTATATTGTATCTTTATTAGTTATGATCCAACTACTTGTCATCTTTGACTGGACTTTAGCCAAGAGAGGTGTCCCTCTCATTATGACCTCTTACTAGCATTGGTCAAAAGTGGTTGAACTACCTTTCGTTATCAAAGGAGTTCCTCTAAAAAATTATTCCCTTACTAAAGAATGAGCTTGTCCTTCCTTATGAAAATCCCTTTCTTACTTGTGAAGAGGTTGCTTTCTCCTATGGGTGTTAAGGTGACGGTCCTTTCACTCACCTCTAGGGGGCCTCTTAGCCCTATCATGCGATAACTCCAAGTGACTTGGCCAACTCTTTCTTTCTCTTTGTAAGCATAACTTTTATCTAACTTTCTCTTTTCTCTTTGGAATATAATTCCTTTTTCTGTTTGAAGACACTATTTTTCTCTTTTTTAAAACTTATTTTCATAAAAATCATTTAGTAAACCTTTTGCAATCGATCTCACCTTGGTAATACAATGGATCCTAAGCCTTTTGCACATTGTGGTATGCTGAGTGTGCAACTCTCGGACGTGACTGGTACCAGGGAAGGATTTTACCCCATGTCACCGAGTGGATATCCTTTCTAAAAACCCTTCTTTGAAACTATATTCTTTCCTCAAAACCTTTCAGAAACTTAGGGGAAAAATCACCATCTATAAACTTAGGGAAGCACCCCATTTATAAACTTTGGGGAAACACCCCATCTATTTGCTAAGAGGCATAGGTATAGTCTTAAGTGTTTTAGTTATCTTTTATTAATGAGGGTTTATCATAACATACAATCCCAGGCAGATGCAACAATCACATTAATGCAACACTTATGGCTACACCTGAAGTGGATCAGAAGGCCACTAGAAGAGGGTTGAATAGTAACACTTGACTGACTATAGCTTTTTCTATAAAAGAACATGTAGCTTCTAAAGTCTCTTCTTAAGTACAACTTGGACTTTAGAAACTTTGTTAGGAGCAAGACTTATCCTTCTGTAGCCCTTTAGAAGAAAATAATTATCTAATAAAATACTTCCAAGTTACTGCTTAAGAAGTTACTTCAAAAATTTAGATTCTAGCTAATGTAGATTCTAGTTTTATCTTTTCTCAAGAAAAGTAGATGTTGCTTCTGATCTTTGAAACTCGTTTTGTAAAAACTTCTTATGAGTTATATCAATGTTATTACCTTTGTAAAATATGTTTTTCCAAAATATAAAGTAAGTAAGCAACTAATCAGAAGCAGTAAAGAAGGATAAAGTGCACACACATTATATTGGTTCACCCACAACCTTGAGTTACGTCCAATCCCTACACCTATAAGATTTCCATAACACAAGCACCAACTGTGGTATTCTTTCTTTTGAAACCTCCATAGGCTCCTACAACCAGTATTCTCCAAGCCTCTGTAGGTTCCCCCAAGTATTCTTTCGAAAAGCCTCTCCAGGCTTCACCTGAGTATTCTTTCGAAAAGCCTCTCCAAGCTTCACTTGAGTATTCTCTCGAAAAGCCTCTCTCTGGTGAGCCAACTTGTGTGGGCTGGGTTGACCCGTTTTGACACATTTACTTAAAGGTATCCTTTGACCATTAAATATAAAGACTATTGCATAAAAGATGTCTCTTTATTATTTATCACTAATGTCCATAAACTGGGGATGTTACATTCTTCACTAACTCCATTAGTGACAACACTGATGTGGCAAGTGGTTAGCTGAAGTTGTGATTTGTGGTGGTCTAAAATACCATCTTTGGCAACGTAAAACCCTTAAAACTTGCATTAGTAGATTGTTTAAAGTTAGCATTTGCTAACTATCTTTTACTACCAAAAATAGAGAAGAAATTATGCCTTCATAACCATTGCAAAGAAGTCGAAGAAAATAAAGGATTTAAAGGCACTAACTTTAGAGAAAGCAATGACTAGGGCTTGTTAGGATAAACTTCTCCATAAGCACTTATAAGAAAAGAAAATAAAGACAATGAAAAAAAAATCTCCATAAGCTAAAATTAGCTTATGCATAAGCTAATTTGTAAAAGCTTTCTCATATTAGAATCTACAAAAGCTTATTTTTTACTTATGCATAAGTTAATTTTAGCTCAAGGAGAAGTTTTTTTTTCTTTCTTTTTTCCTTCTTATTTTCTTCGCCATTCTGTTGCACCATACTTTGCCCCATTCATAAGCCACACACCACTCTTTTTGAAAATCCTACACAACACAAAAAAGTATCAACATAACAATAAATCAAAGTTTAAACTCATGCATGACCCAACTAGTCCAATGACCGTGTGGGGCTTGACTTTTGTGGTAAATAAACCCTTGGTTGGTGGAGGGACTGGTCCTAGAATCACTTTTGTATTTCTAATTCAATAATTGAAGAATCAGAAGTTAGAACTGACTAAGGGTGTTATAGATTGGATTGAAAAGAAATGAATCACTATGAGAAAGAGAAAGAGAGAGATAATGCATAAAGAAGAATTTGGGTTTAGTTTTTTCTTTTTCAATTGGTGAAGAAGGAAGAGAGGTGGGATAATTGGGATTGTGAATGAGAGAGTTTTTGTTTGAAGATTCAAATGTACACACTAACTATAATATTAGAAGATTCTAGGCGTTTGAAATGTTCCAAGAAAGAACAATGGGATGGGATTGCGTGTTGGGTGGTATGATGGGATTGGCTCAATGTTAATGGTGCATAAGGGCTTCTTTGTTTGTGGTGGTAAAAAATCACTAATAAATGGTAACCAAGTTTTGGAAGTTTTAAATCACTAGAAGATATTTTTTAGACCACCACAAATCACAAGGTTAGCAAACTATTTGTCACATTAGCATGGTCACTAGTGAAGTTAGTAATAAGAGGGATTAATTCATAGATTTTCAAAAGTTGAAGGACTGAATTCAAAAAAATTAAAAAATACAAGGACCAAGACTAAGTTTGACTGAAGATATAGAGAGAAGAAACACATTTTCCCTAAAAAAATATCTCTATTATTGATTTTGAAACTTCATCTTCTAATTAAGGTGACACAATTCATAGCATATGTTCAAAATTTTCTATTAATGATGGTGAGGATCACTGCAAGAGATTTTTTTTTCAAGAAAAATCATTTACATTAAAATAGACTCAAATACAATACATATATATTTTTCAAGGAGATTGTTGTTGCGAATTTGGCAAGTGTACCAAATCGTTCAAGTAACAAAGGGTAAGTAAAGTATCGTATCCACAGGGACTTGTACGATAATTGGGTAATTAAAAGTAAATTTTAATGGACTGCGAAAATTGAGAATTTAGTAACCAACTTTAAAGACAAGTGCATAAAAATTAAAGAGTAAAAAGGAAGAATTTGGGTTGTAGAAAATTAGCAAACACTTGGTGTGCGCAGAAAATGTGTTTAAATCAATTAAAATAAATCGCCGGGGTTTAACTTCGTTGGACTTCCTATCATGCAATCACAACTCAATCTTATTCAATTAAATTTTAGTTATCATCAACCCACAAAATTACTCAAATCTTAATTCCTTAAGCAAAAGAGCCTAAATCCCTTGATTCCACTATCAATCCCTTGAATTAGTGTAACCAAGGTATTTGCATTAAGAAAAAGGGTTTTAGTGATGACCAACCCTCTTTACCCTATCCCTAGGCATAAAAACGATTGGTTGTCTTCTTCAGTTCGCAATTCAAAAGAATTTCCCAATTACAATTGAAATCATAGAATCATGCAATTGGTTGATCAGGCCAAACACAAGCATTAAGAGTGGAAGAAGAACAATAACAATACTAAACTTGAATAAAGAGAAGAGTGTAATTACATGAAATTAGGTCCAACTACATTAAACCCCAACGAAAAGAGAACTTAGCTACGCATAGCCATAGGGGAAGAAGCAAGAGATGGAGAAAGAATGGAGAAAGCCAAACACATTAAGCTCCCGTCTCGGACCTCTTGTTTCTTTCACGTACAAAGTATTTTTGATGCCTAGGCTAGAACAGAAAAACCCTATTTAAAGCTATGGGCCAACAAGGGTTTAAGCCCAAAAGAGATCAAAACAGAAAAATAGAGATAAATCTCGCAGAGCTCGATGCACAGGTGTGCACTCCGAGTGCACGGGTGTGCAACGCTCTCAGACACTTTAAAAACTTGCACAGGCATGTGATTTGGTTTGCACAGGTGTGCAAAGCTCCCAGGACTTCCAAAAATGCTCTTTTTGCCTCCGCAAGACTTCCAAAGCTCTAAACTTTAGCCCAAATGATCTTCAACGCATCAAATCTCTCATGGAACATCCCCATTGCTTAATCTAAGCTTCACATAAGTTCCTAAAAACACAAGAAAACAACCCAAGATCAAGCATAAAAGGGTAAAAACAAGAAATTCCTAACTAAACTAAACTTTTATTAAAACTCAACTAAAATGAAGATAAACAAAGCTCAAAAGCATGGAAAATATCAACTAATTGCCCACAAAATCACTACAAAATATAGTAATATTAGGCAATTATCAATTGTATATTTTAAAATAAGAGGAAAAGTTAGTGTAGTATAAGTTTTTCCAAGGATAATAGAATGTAATTTACTCTAATTTTTTTTTATAACATTACTTGCTACACAAAAAATATGTAATAATATCTTTGTAAGCTTTTACCTATAAGTTTTGTCATGAATCAATATCTCAAAACTTTATTTTAATGGGTAAAAACATACAGATGGTTTTATATTACATCTCTAACATGTTTTTACATCCTTTTGGCTTGAAAAATGGATAATACACAAATCCACCTACTTTTTTACTCTAATTCCATGCCATGAACGAATAATCCCAAAAGATTAATATGCTACATGAAGGCCTATGAATGATTTTATATTTGTACTCTGACATGTTCCTTCGCATAATGGCTCTTTGAGCTTAAAGTGTGAAAATGATGCTTAAGCGCATCTACCTTGTGTTAAATTTAACTTTTTACCAAAATTTCATCCAAATGGACACAAAAGCTCGTGGGAAAGAGAGCTACCTTAGAGAAAGGAATTAAGTTCCTATTGGATCAAACAAAAATGAAAAGAAAGAGCAATCAAATTTCTTGCATTTGACCCATGTAACCAGAAGAAAAAATAAGGTTCATAATATCTCTCTATTTTTGTAGCAAACAACCATGCCTTAAACGAGTTGACGACATTGTTTGGAGCCTTCAAACAAAATATACACATGCCATCTATAAAAGAGATATAACAAGATTAAAGTTTAAAACAAAGGAGGTTGTGATTTGAAAATGCAGTCATAACTAGAAAGGGAAAAAATACCTCAAGAACGAGCGAATGAGGTGTGTAAAGATCACCTAAAAAAATTAGGGTTTGAAAATGAACACAATGGGAAAAAAAAAAAAGGAAAATTTAGAAAAATGAAAACAAAGAAATGTATAAAGAGAAAATGAAAATTGGAGTTATACTTAGAGGAAGATCAATGTTTATGAATATCCAATTTTATCCTCTCGTTTTTTTATCTTCATTTCTTTAATTTTTTAGTCCATCTTGTTCTTTTGTTACTATTACCTAGAAGATGGTTTGGACCACATCTATTGGTCCAAAGCCCAGCATGGTCCTTGTCTCTCTTTTACTCTTATTTTCTTATCATAGGTTAAGTTGAATTCAAATTCACTTTTACTTTGCTTCCTCTTCACCTTCATTTTTTCCATTTATTTGAATGCAATGCATCTTTTTTTTTTCCTTTACTTTATTTATATATTATTTTCTTTATTCACTTTCATTAATTATTTCCCTTTTTTCCCTTCAGAATTGTGCATTTTTTATTGAGCCTAAACTTAATACATATTTTAGCCTTTTTTTTTTTCTTTTATTCTTATTCTACATTTTCATGCTAATTGGGCCTTTGGGCCTAAAGCATTCTATTCAATTGAGTTGGATCTCTAAATCCCAATGCATTGTATTCTTCGTAAGCAGACTAATTTGAACCCAAAACATTCTATCATCCTTTTTTTCCTCTTCTTTTTTTATTTCTTCTTCTTCTTCTTCTTCTTCTTCTTCTTCTTCTTCTTCTTCTTATGTTCTAATTTTTACATTTTGGGCTTGCTTCGGCCAAAAAGTTTTGTCATCCTTTTTTTTTAAAAGGAGTTTTGTCATCCTTTTCTTCTTTTATTTTCATGTCATTACCCTTTTCTAATTTTTTGCATTCTTGGGCCATCTAGGCCTTTTAACCACCATTTATTTCTATTTTGCTCTTTCTAAATCTTAGGCCATTGGTACCCATCCTAAAAATAAATAAAAGAAGATTAATAATAATAAACAAATAAATATTTGTAATTTAGGTCCGTCACCAAAAGTGACTTAAACAACTCCTCCATAATTGCACCATTATAGATGCTCTTACTATTCATATATATCTAAGATGATTTCTATTTGATTGACAATGTAAAGTTCGGTATATAAATAATATATCAAAATCAAGCTCATAATTTAATTAGAAATTAAAAATGAAAATTGAATTAGAATACGTGATAGCTACAAATATCTAAATTAATTAATGAGGCACATATATAATATAATTTTCTACAATAAAAAGAAATTCAAGTGGTACATACGTCATAAGCAAGTAGCCTTAATAATGAAGTTTAATATGTTTTTAATAAGTTTAGGCTTTATCGCTCATAGTGGTCTTATCCTGCTCGAACATGATTACCTCCAGTGGAGGATACATGTAGTCTAGACAAAAATAAATAAATAAAAGTTTAGTTTCTCTTGTTTCTAAGAACATGTTACATCACTTAGGATTCTTTTTATCGATAGATAATTTTTTATTCAATTTTATAGTGCAAATATTTTATGCTTTAATAAGATATGACAAGCCGAAATTAATATGTGTTTTTAAATCTAGAGGAAAAAAACACGAATCCACTAGGGTCAGCCTAATGGTGGGGGAGTGTAGTATGCATGAGAGCATAGGTTTGAATCTTAGTGTGACCATTGTATATAAAAGAAATCTAGAATAAATACACTCATCTAAAATGATAGAAAGTTCAAGCATGTTTTATTTTTTTTCAAGTTTTGTTTTCCTTGCCATATACAGTTTTCATACACTCCTGACATTGAGTTTCTTGTCTTCTAAGATTTTTTTGGAATATTCAAAGCGTATGAGACTTGTGGATTATTCTGAGATGAAGGGAGTTTGGCATGGCAAACCTGAATTTCCAGACAACTTTGGCAGTTTAAAGAAATTGGAATTTGATGCAGCAAGTAAAAGAGATATTGTAATTCCATCTAATGTACTTCCTTACTTGAAGAGCTTAGAAGAAGTGAATGTACATAGCTGCCATGCAGTGCAGGTAATATTTGACATGGATGACAGTGGGGCCAATACCAAGGGAATAGTCTATCCTTTGAAAAAACTTATTTTAAAATACTTGTCAAAACTGAAATGTGTATGGAAATGGAACAAAACTCCCGGAGGAATTGTCAGCTGCTTTCCCAATTTGGAAGAAGTGGTTGTTGATGGTTGTGGAAGCTTGGAAACACTGTTCCCTTCATCCCTTGCCAAAAATCTTGGGAAGCTCAAGACACTTGAAATATATAGCTGTTGGAAGTTGGTACAAATTGTTGGAAAGGAAGATGCAATGGAACATGGAACAACTGAAATGTTTGAATTCCCTTGTTTGTCCAAGCTGACTCTTTCTTATCTGCTACTGCTTAGTTGCTTTTATCCCGGGAAACACCATCTGGAATGCCCCATATTAGAATGCTTGGATGTGTCCTCTTGTCCTATGTTGAAGCTATTCACATCAGAATTTCATGATAGTCATAGAGAAGCAGTTATTGAGGGTCAAATTAGAGCTCCAATTACAATTAGCCATCTACAGCAACCTCTGTTCTCGGTTGAAAAGGTGGCAAAGCATTAGCACTTGAAAATATTTTAATTTGTTTCCTTTTGTTTTCATTATTTTCCCCTTCTAATTGAATTCCTTAATTTGGCCGTAATTGCTAGGTTGTTCCCAAACTGAAGGAATTGACACTCAATGAAGAAAACATTATCTTGTTGAGCGATGAACATTTGCCACAATACCTCCTTTGGAAAGTAAATTTTCTTCACCTATTGGCACTCAATAAGAACCATACTTTGCCTTTTGATTTCTTTCACAAGGTACCCAATTTAGAACATCTTCAAGTGAATGCATGCTATGGACTGATGGAGATATTTCCCTCTCAAAAACTCCAAGTTCATGAAGGAATACTTGCTGGATTGAATATATTAGAACTGTATGATCTTACAAATCTTGAGTCGATAGGGTTAGAGCACCCGTGGGTAAAGCCATACTCTGAAAAGCTTCAAATATTAAGGCTTCTCAACTGCCTTCGATTACAAAAATTAGTGTGCTGTGCAGTGTCTTTCATCAATCTCAAAGAATTGGTTGTGACACTCTGTCAAGGGATGGAGTACTTATTCACATTTTCAACTGCCAAAAGTTTGGTGCTGCTTGAGATCCTATTTATAAGGAATTGTGAATCAATAAAAGAAATAGTGAAAAAAGAAGATGAAGATGCTTCTGATGAGATCATATTTGGACAGCTCTCAACAATAGGGCTGAATTTCTTACCAAGGCTAGTAAGCTTTTATTCAGGGAATGCCACTTTGCAATTGTTACGTTTGGAAACAGGGACAATAGCTGAATGCCCCAATATGGAAACTTTCTCTCAAGGAGGCATAAATGCGCCAATATTTTTTGGGATTAAAACTTCAATGGAGGACTCTGATATTCTCTTCGAATTCCACAATGATCTTAACACGACAATCCAAAGGTTGTTTCACCAACAGGTAAGGAGTTCATTATCCAGATTCAATTGTTTTATTTTTTTAACACTAAATTGAGAAATAAATGAGTTACAGTACTTTTGTATTTTTGAATATAAACAAATCTCTGAATAATTGTGAATAATTATGAGTGCGTCTCCCAATTATATTTTATCTTTTCTATAACTTTTAACGTCAACATCAATTAATTTTGAACATCTTATTATGGATTTTAGTTTTCTTAGAAGGTAGAATGGAGTTTTAAATATCTTCATTATCTATTTTGAAATTTCATCTTCTAATGTCAAAAAATTCATAGTAGAGGTTCAAAGTAGTTATTAATCATGGTGAGGACCGAGAGATAAAAAAATCTTTATAAAGCTCATTAACATTAAAATGGTTCCCAAATATAATAATTTTCTTCTTTTAAGGAAAGAGAGTGTATATTTTAAAATAGGAGGGAAAGAAAATGTAATATAGACATCTTTCAGGATAGCAGAATAATTTACTCCAAAAAGTTTCTTATAGCATGCATTGAGTACTCCCCCAAAAACATATACTAATTAATATCTTTGTTATCTGTTACCAATACTTGCTTTATCTTTTACCAATAGTTTTTTTTTCTGTCATGAATAGATATGTCAATAGTTTATTTTGTCAGGTGAAGAAATACAGATTGATGGTTTTTATCTATATTAGCAGTGTGCCTTTGCATGCTTTTGGCTTGAAACATGCCGACATGTCATGAACCAATGGTCCCAAAAGATTAAGCTACTAGGTAAAGTAGATCACATGAATGATTTTATATTTATACTCTAACCTGTCCCTTCACACAGGCTCATTGGGCACGCTTAAAGTGTGAATATAATGCATAAGTCCATCTACCTTGTGCTAAATATAACTTTAATTTTTACAAGAACAATAAGGAGAACAAGGATTGATTTCTAAACTATCTAGTTAATACTAATACCAACCAATAATCTCAAAAATTTAAGTTGTTAGGTGAAGATATGTGAATGATTTTCTATTACATCTATACACCCAAAACATGTTGGCATACTACACATGGATGCTCAGAATCTTAAAACGAATTCTACACTTCACTTCAACAACTTGCCTTGACTAAAATGGGAGATATTGGTATGGTGTAAAATTATAATCATCAATTCAAAAATTAAGAGAGTAGATTTTAACAACTTCATAGTTTATTATGCATATGCATGCATTTTATCATAATCTATAACAAGTGAAAATTTTGTTTTAAATAAGAATATCACAAGCACCGTCCTAATATATTTATATGTTAAGCTCTTAAAATTAATAATTGTTTTGCATGAACAGGTGGTAAAGTCTGCTTGTAATATACAGCATCTGAAATTTGGTGATCACTCTCACTTAGAGGATATTTGGATTGGTGTAGTTCCAATCCCAAGCAACAATTGTTTCAACAATTTGAAATCTTTAATTGTGGTGGAATGTGAATCTTTATCCAATGTGATTCCTTCTTATTTACTTCCATTTCTACGTTACTTGGAAGAGATCCATGTAATCAACTGTCAATCTGTTAAGGCAATATTTGATGTGAAAGATATGGGAGTAGATATGAAACTTGCTTCTCAGCATTCTCTTCCTTTGAAGAAACTGATTCTAAATCAGTTGCCAAATCTGGAGCATATCTGGAATATGAATTCTGATGAATTTCACAGCCTTCAAGGCTTCCAAGAGGTGTACATTTATAGCTGTCAAAGGCTTAAAAGTTTGTTTCCAACATCAGTGGCCAATCATCTTGTTATGCTTGATGTGAAAGATTGTGCAAGGTTGGTGGAAATTTTTGTAGAGGATGAAGCAGCCTTGAAGGGAGCAACTAAACAACAGTTCATCTTCCATTGTCTGACTTCATTAACACTATGGAGATTGCCAGAGCTCAAGTATTTCTACCTTGGAAAACACTCCCTAGAATGGCCTATGCTAACATATCTAGATATATATCATTGTGACAAGTTGAAATTGTTTACAACAGAGCATCATAGTTGTGAAGCTGCAGATATAAAGGATCAAATTGGTATTTCAAATGATCAGCAAGCCATTTTCTTAGTTGAAAAGGTATTAAAACAATTTCCTCTCGAGTTTCCATGTTGTTCTTGCATGTCTTGAATAATATGGATAAATTGTAAAAGAACACTAGTCACACACACTTTTTGACATCCCATGCCTATTCAAATGATTTGGGTCCACTGTTTATTAATTGGACCATCAAAGAGTATTACTAGTATTTTTCGTTCATTAATTGACTAGCTCTAGATGATGAGAGAACAAAATCTCACTAATGAATATATAACTATTTTTATACAATGCGTAATGAAATAATAATATTTTCCCATCTAACATGAATTCATAGATGACTAGTTAATTTTCAACGGTAAGATAATAGGCTTAAATATGTTTCGGGTCCCTGATAAATTAGCGAATTTTGCATTGGGTCCCTATTAAATTTTTGCTTTTTGTTGGGTCCCCAATAAATTTTTTATTTTGTTTTTGGTCCCCTAAAGCACTTTAGATAGTGCTTTAAATTGCTTTAAAAAGTGGTTTAGATAGTACTTTAGGGACAAAAACAAAATAAAAAAATTATTGGGACCCAATAGAAAGCAAAAATGCTAATATATCAGGGATCCGAAACATATTTAAGTCAAGATAATATATAGAAGTACGTGATGAAAGGATATCTTTTTCTTTTGTAATTAATCTACAGTATATATAAAAATTGTTTAACTTGTGGAGGATCCTCTAACCAAAATACAGAAGAGGAAATATAGTTAAGAGAGGATACAACCATTGGCCATTGAGCTTTTTAATTAAAGTAGTCTTCTTCCCCATGCATGTTGAAAAGACACTGTAAGATGTTATGATTAATTGCTAGCCTTTATTGTAAATGCAATTGATAGTGTTAAAAATTTATCATACTTTTTCCTTTATCAAAACTTTATTCATAGTAAAATTGAGTTGGGTCTCATTACAATCTTTTTTATATATTTGTTTTGAATAATTTCTAGGTTTTTCCAAACATTGAGCAATTGTCACTCAGAAAGGAAGATGCCATGGCGATTTCACAAGGATTGTTTCAGGCAAAGGCAACTTCTCAAACTGTAATGCTTTCATAACTCTTTCTTATTTTGCTCTTAATTATTATATGGCGGAATAATGCTTGTCAATCACTTTACATGGTTTTTTTTTTTCTGTTTTAGATAACATTACACTTATTCTTGAATGTTTTTGTCTTCTTTTTCTCACTCAATAACCTTTTTGTTGCTTTTATCATTAATTATACCCTTTCGTTTCATGATTCTTATTTTCTTAGTGGTTTTGATTCCTAGGTTATCCCTAACTTGGAGCATCAAGCAAAAACTAAGGAAGACACTGTGATTGGGCAAGGACAATTTAGTGCAAATGCTGCACACCTCCTGCAAAATTTAAAACTTCTAACATTGTTTTGCTATCATGAGGATGATGAGTCAAATATATTCTCCAGTGGATTACTTGAAAAGATACCCAGCATTGAAAATCTTAAAGTTGCTTGTAGTTCCTTCAATGAAATATTCCCCTCCCTAAAACCCAGTGCTGGTTGTACCAAAACCATGTCAAAGCTGAAAGGCTTACAATTGGATTTTCTCCACAAGCTTAGTTCCATAGGGTTAGAGCACTCGTGGGTAGAACCATTACTTAAACTAGAAACATTGAGTGTGACTGACTGCCCTTGCCTGAAAATCTTAGTGCCATCCAATGTGTCCTTTTCAAATCTTGTGTCTTTGAATGTTTATAGATGTCATGGATTGGTATATTTGCTCACATTCTCAACAGCCAGAAGTCTCAGTCTTCTCAAGTACTTGTGCGTACAGGATTGCCAAGCAATACAGGAAATAGTGTCCAAAGAGGGAGATCATGAATCCAATGATGATGAGATCATAGCATTTGGTCAGCTCAATGCTTTGCACCTTCTGTTTTTACCAAGCATTGTAGGATTTCACACGGGGACAGCTTCCAAGTTGATATTCCCAAAGTTGTATCAAGTGAATTTAATGGGATGCCCTCAGATGAAATATTTCTATAGAAATGATTTGCATCAATTCGTATCTTTGGAAAGCAGCCAGAGTTAATGATCTGAACTCTGCGACTTTGTAGACAGGTATTAATAACCAGCTAAGCTAATATGTACTTAGTTGGCTTACCAACATTCTCTTCCCACCATCCTCCTTGACATCATTAGTCATACACATAAAGATGGGTTCTATTCTTGTACACTTCCTTTCATAGTTTGCTTTTGGAAAATGTTTCTTGTTCACCATTTTTAACACACTATTATCTACACCTTGCTTGGTGGGTGGGGGATATGATAGTGTATTAGTGATGACATTGATTATACCTACTCTTGGCTTTAATGATGTTTTGTCCAGTAACTTTAATTTCATAATGATATAGCACACCCTAATATTTCTTAATCCTTTTTCTAAATTAACGCAGAGAGATGCTAAGAACATGATTTATTGATGACATGGGATCTCAAATTTAACCAAACCAATATGGTTATGTTCCTATGTGGTTTTGTTTAGTCTGCTCTCAATTTGATCGGGATGGTTTCCCTTTAATTTTTTGTTGGTTTATCTGGTCACCTTCTAATTTTATTAAATTGATTATATCATATATAATTAACCTTGTGAAATGATCCCCAATCCCAAATGTTTTGATCTCTTATATATACTTTTCTACTTTACTTATGGACCTAAAAAATTGTTACATGATTATATAATTCAAATTGTCTCTCAACTAACGATATTTATCGATTTAGCAGTGAACTTTCTCTAAATCTATACAATTAAAATATTAAATAAATATATATTCTACCTGAATCTTTATATGTAGCTTCAGTTTTCTGAACTGACTTTTTTCTTATTTGTTTCAGGAATTCATTGTCTATATAGTACTCATGAACTGTTCACTTATACAGACTCACTGGCTGTAACACGGGGAAGTCTTCATTCCTGAATGGTAAGTTCTAACAAGATACGTTGTTCCTACATGCATATGTACAGCAATTTTTATGACTCCCCTATCATGACATAAATATTGATCGTGTTTGATATTTTGCTGCCTAATTTTCCTTTCCGTTTATATGAAACACTGCTTGCAATTGATATTAAAAACGATGACTAAATGGAACAAAATAAAAACGATAAGTTAATTCCAATAATGCACAAAGTTCAAAAGTACTTTTAATCTAGAAGCAACAATTTTTTCCTTCTCAATTCATGCATTGGAACATACTATTTTGCATTCGAATTTGTAAAAGTACTTCTGAAACCATAAACCAAACATAGGCTTACTCCGTAATCCATTCTGAAAATATGTTGAAAGAATACCTGTGCATTTTACATATCAAAGTTAGGGAGGCAATGCTCCGCGGTCATGAAATTCTTTGTCATCTTTCTCTTTTCAAGTTAGAAAATGTTTTATCTTATTTAAAAAAAATAAAAAATAAAAAGCCTAGTATATGTTACTAGAATGAGGATATGGTAGCAGTCTTTTTTATACATTCCTTGTCCTTGTATTTACTTGTAACAAAACAGAATAGTTGAACTTGCATAATAATTCTTTTACTTTTGTTTTTAGGTTGAGCGGGATTTCAACATCCAAATAACAAATGGAGGGAACAATGATGGAAATAATTACATATTATGAATAGAGGTTCATGTTATGTCTTATTTTTTTAAGTGGTTTTGACGAGTAACGTTGACCAACAATGTTATGTATATATTCTCTATTATTTAGTATCACTTTTAGTTAGTCACCATTTCTATTGCTTAGTTTTGTAATAATACTTTCTCTATTTTTTATTTAATAAATCAAATAATTCATTAAAGATAAAGAAAACAAGATTGATCTTTAAGCACATAACATGCTCAATCCTAGCACCAAAACATGAGAAACTGCAATATAAGTTCTGTATCCTGAAAACAGAACAACCTTCAGCACCTATAGTCCAAGACACCCTGAAGCCAAAACATCAACTTCATAAGCAGCACAAATGAGACACCTAACACAATATGAAATTTAGCCCCACTCCCTCCACCCCTGTTTTCCATTAATACTGCATACTTGAGAAAGATTTTTTTTTTTGTTGAGGTTAAACCAGCACCATCATCAGTAAAAACGTAATAGCTAAGGCCATCATTATACCACCCCAACCGCACAAGGAAGCAGAAAGAGGTGTACAAATGAAACAATAGTTGACCCATCAAGGAGCTAAACATCCTGTATGCACTTGTATGTTAGACTTCTTCCACTTGATCCATTAGATAAATCACTGAAGTTCTATTATGGTATTGACATGTTGGTTTTAATTTTGGGATAAAGAAAAAATAGCAGAGCAATGAAGCAACAGTGACTGAGTTTTTTTCACGGCAGAAGCTTGTATTTTTATTGAAAATAACTCATATTTAAACACACTGAAATAATAGAATTAGAAGATCATGCTCCATGATTTTAGGAACTGCTACTAATCATGGAAAAATGAAGAGTGTGCTTGTGTACACGTTGGATGCAGCATTCACGCGTTCCGAGGCACCATTTTGTGAGAAGCAAGACTTTCTTGCTTTTGATTGAATGTTGGTTTGAGGGGTTTTAAAAGTAAAAACAAACATGCCGAAAATTACTGAAGTTGACCCATCAAGGACCTAAACATCCTGTATGCACTTGTATGTTAGCTTCCTCCACTTATCCATTAGATCAAGGTTCTAAATATCAGTTGTGGTTGCGGTTTCGTTGCGTTTGTTGATATCGCGGGAAATCGCGGACAAATACAGTCAATACAGCCCCAATCACGGTCACGTTGTGGTCACAGACAGTTAAAAATCTTTGACGTTGCGGTTCAAATCATGGTCGCGGACCATTTCTTAAAACCTTGCATTAGATAAATCACTTAAGTTCTATTATGGTATTGACACAACAACAGCAACAACAAAAGCCTTATCCCACTAGGTATTGACACAAAGAAGACAAAATCCGTGCCGAGCCATGCTTCATGTACTGAGGTATATGATACAACAGGTCAGATATAAACCCCTTGAAAGAACACTACAACAGATCACATTACCAAACCCACACATTATAGATCAGATCTCACTGAAAACCTCCCACTACCAACACATTAGCTTCTAAATAATTGGTCTAAGTTCACCTTTTAGCAGGATCAACGAAACAAATTAACCATTCTGATACTGGACTTGACATTACTACTAAGCACTTCCCAGCCACACCTTCAACAACTGAGTCATATTTGTTTTAACAAAATTGTTATCAAAGCAAAAGAAAATCAACCATACGATCGAGCTCTGAGTTCAAGTAACAGAACCATCGATCAGCACATTCCAAGACATTGAAATTATTTTTCCCAGCCAAACTAAACCAGTACATATTCAAGAACTTGATACATACAATTTTTTAGCTCGTTTCCACCATTGAAATACAGTCCCTACTAACCATTATCCCTTCAAGCGACATATTTCTTCGTTTTTCTCTTGTTGCAGGTGCGGTACGGACACCGAGTATTGGTTACATCAGTTGAGAGACTGTCCACGTTCTCAACAGATTTGGAGGATCATGAAAATGGATGCTAACCGCGACTTCTATTCTCTGGATGGTGCTACCTGGTTAAGTCAATTTGTTACAGGAGGCTAAGGACAACTATTTGGTATTATATGTCTTTGAGAATAAACAATGGTCACTTTTTATAAATTTTATTTATATAAAAGTAAATATTTATCCTATATAATGCATCTATAAGCTAAAATACCAATAGCTTAATACACATGTATCATTAGTGTAAATTTTTATAATATCAAATAAGAAATTATCGGTAACATAACTTTTCCACTTTATTTGAAACAGAAGAAAGCAAGAGAAATGAAAAGGAAAGAGAGGGAAGTACATTTATCAAAAAGAAAAATCCTAATTTGATATGCAAGAAAATAAAAAAGCAAAGAAAAAATGTGGTGAGTCTCACTCAAATAAGACAAAGCTTAGATGAATATAAAGATAATAATATCTTTATTTATTATATCTTTTTTATTTAAGATATTTATGTCATTTTATATACATTTTTTTTTTTCCTTCTACTTTTTATACAACTTAAAAAATAATCTCATTTTCTATTTTTTTCTTTTATTTTTTTTTCTGAACTAAAAGCATTAGATATGAATAAAAAAAACAAAGCATTAGATAACTTCTTATTGACGGAGCATATAAAAAATTTACACTATCGATTCATATTAATTTATGAATATTCTTCTAGTCGTTTATCAGCAATCCCATCTGTAACACCCGTGCATTGAAAAAGACAATATTATCACCTTTATAAAACAAAAAATACTATTTTATTTTGTAAAGATAAGCTTTTACGTCACGCAATAGTGGACGTTGTTGAGGTGCGTGTGGCAAAAACCAAACTGGCGCAGTTGAGTTGAATCTCTCCACGGCACTCATCCAATCCAAGCACCAATCAAACGGAGTTGCAAAGTCCCAACGCGTGGCACGTTGACATCGGAATCATCGAACGGTGCGAGATTGTTCCAGGCCAAGGACGAAACCATAGATAGAGCTT
The DNA here is from genome assembly GCA_026413185.1 of Pueraria montana var. lobata. Lineage (NCBI taxonomy): Eukaryota > Viridiplantae > Streptophyta > Magnoliopsida > Fabales > Fabaceae > Pueraria > Pueraria montana. The sequence goes on along the minus strand of CM048650.1, from coordinate 89,787,957 downwards.
AAATAAACATTCCCATTTGTTTGTTTGGTTGCTCCGTAAACAGAGGACCAAACAAGCCCTTATCACAACTCTATCTAACATAGGACGGACAGGCCCAAAACAAAAAAAAAAAAAAGCTTCGTCTCTCGTTCCGATTCCCCAGCACAATTTCCTTCACCCAAACACACTTGGTACTCTCTCTCTCTCTCTCTTTCTTTCCCTCTTGTGGTTTTTTTTTTTTTATTCGTTTATTAAGAGTTGGGAATTCACGTGCCCCAGTTGGTGGATCCTTTGACCTTGCTGCTTGAGATAGTAAAGTTGCAAGCTTTGAAGGTGGGGCTTGCGAGTTTTGATTTTGGGTCAACTTAAAGGGGTGTTGATTTGATTGGGTAGTTGAGATTTTATGATTTGATTTGATGGGTTGGTTATTATTATTGTTACTATGAATGTTGTGTTGTTTTTACTTTTAGTGTGCTCGGTTGCGTTGAGAATGATAAGGGAAATCGAAGATTTTGAAGATGTGGTTGTTGTTATAACAGAGGAAAGGGATTGATGTAACTGGACTACAGGGTAGTTCAGATGGATCGATTCGCTTTCTCTCTTGTCTTTTGAGTTAAGCTTTTTGTTTTGACAATATGAATCGTAATCCTTATTAATGGATTATACGTTATTTTGATGACTGACTGTGTCTTATTCAAAAAAAAATTGGGGGGGGGGGGGGGGGGGGGGGGGGTGTTGTTGAAAGCTGTTTGGATGAGTAGTCTATTGTTATTGGAATGTTGATGCTCTTAGATTTGCTCATTGGTATCAATATTTTGGCATAGATAAGTGAAGTATTTGTCTGACTGTTGTTCTTCTTTTGGGTGAATTCTAAGTACCCTGGTCAATATGCAGATATCTATCTTGTTTTTTGATTCTCACAAATAACCCTCTTCTCTTGCCTTCGAACTTGCAAATTAAATATTCTTTTTAGACTATTGAGTGACTTACTAACTAACCTATTCTACTGTAGCTAAAGTTAGAGGTAGAGAATTCATGCAGTCCTTCAAATCTTGTCTGTAAAGCAGGACCTGATGATGGTCATATTTGTTGGTGAGGTGAAGAACAACAGATTTGCAAAACATCACTGTTTAGTGATTCTAGTTCTAGTTCTAGATTAAAAAAAGTGGAACTTTTTCATTTTCTTCCAAGTTCTTATTTGGAAACAGAGCCAGGATTGAGTGTTATGTATTATATAGTTTCCAGAATACCTCTTAAACCCTGCAAGATGAGACCTAAAGTAGCCACAGTTAGAAGGGCTAATACAATATTTATGGAGTTTATTCTATTCTACCGAGCCACCCTCACAAATTGACTCTTACTCTATTTCCAAGGATGACGGTTTTGGAGATGTCTTCTTGTTTATGACAGAGCACAACTGTATTATTTGATCAATGTAGCTGACTCCACTTAGTGAAAAATGCTTTTGTTTTTGAGGAGGATTAACTGGTCAATTAGTGGTTGCTTGAGTGCTCTGAACAGTACTTGTGAGAATGGATATGGGGTTTGCTGAAATTGAGGAAAATTCAAGCAAGGAATAATTAGGGATTTGGTGGGGTGGAGATTTAATTCTGTGTAGGAAATCACAGTTGGGCTGCTGTTGAAATTAATAAAATAGGGTAGGAGTCTAGAAGATGAAAGAAGAAAAATAATCTAGGGTATCACTGCAAGAGTCAATAGTGGTGTTGCGTTGCAGCACAGCCCCCTGCTGCTTCTGTATGGCCTGTAGTGGAGGCGTGGACCAGTTCAGTATCACAGTTGTTATGGAATCACAGCTGCTTTTGCATGGAATCTCAGCCATATCAGCTGCTATTCTTTCCATGTATGGAAACCCCTTTTTTGGCCACATGAACGATGTTGTTAGATGCTGTTTAAGGGGGTCAATCTTGGGATCTACCCCCCCCCCCCCCCCCCCCACACACACATTTTGTTTCATCAAAACACAAATCCTATATCGTTATGCAGTATAAATTATTTAGTTTGTATTATAATATTTATGATTGCTACCATCCCACTTTTTGCTATCCCACTAGAACATGGTAGCTAACATCGCGTCTCAGCACGTAGAATAGTACAATTCTACAATTTTGGGAAGCCTCTCCGTGCTCGTCCATGCTTAGAATTGGTGGAGAGCAGAATCGGTGGAATCGCCGTGCAGAATCGCGAAATCGTGGAGGCGCCATCTCTTAACGAGTTCACATGCGTCAATTTTTTTGGGGCCAACTCTCAGGGTTTGGCCAAACTTTTGGGTTTTTTTTTCGTTTTGGGCTTCTAAACCCTAAGTCCATAAAACCCAATCCACTATCCTAAATTTTACCGCTCAAACACATGAAAAGTTACACTTACTGAGCGGAAAAATTGAAGAGTTACTGCTGTGAAGCTTTCCCTCTCGCAAGTCACAACTTCCGCACGAACCACTGCGACCAAAGGTCTTCTCCGCCGCATTGGAAGTTTTATTCTGCCGCAAATTGAAGAGTTGTTCTCTACCTCTCTGTTTTTTCTCCTCTGCCTGCACAACTCTGTTTTTCAACTTCACTATCTTTTTTCACGTTTTTTGGTTCACTCTGCCTCTGCAGCTGTTTTGCTTATGAGAGTTACTTTTTTTCAACTTCACTATTCTCATTAAACTTTCTAATTCTTCCGAATATACCTTCTTCCATTATTCACCTTTTCTTGTTCATTCTGCCTCTGCTCTGTGCGCTCTGTTCTGTTGTTGCTAATATGGTTAATAAAGGACACGGAGATGGAGAGGATGGAAGAATTGTGGACATCTTGAGTGATTATGATTTTAATTTGGATGATCTATTTTAGTCTTTTAGAGTTTAGAGGTCTAGCCTATTGTTCATGTCTTGTGTTTTATGAATTCTGTATGAAGTTTGTTTAGTCATTGACTTACTTATGCTTATCAATTTGATTATGAATTTAAGCTTAATTAAGTATTTCATGTGTGGTATAAGTGTTTTTTTATCATATTTTACTATGTTAGATGCATATATATTAATTTTATAAGTCTTGTAGAATCTACGTTTCGAGTTACGATTTTACGATTCACGATTCTATGACCCCTTTCCGAGTCAGGGTAGAAACTCGAGTTTGACTACCATGCACTAGAATGTGTTCGGGGCTGACCGTTGCTTGCCGTTATGGGATTGATAACTATAGTTCTTGGTTTTAATTGCCATGAATTATCATCTCATCAAGAAGATCTGCAGAACAAAATTGCTCAAGAATGAATCACTAATCTCTCTCTAAATGGATTTTTTGCAGTTTCCTGCCCAAATTAACTGATTCTAACTTGATCTGATGAGTAAACTTTTACAAAATTTAGGGGATGTCACTTTGTGTTTGTGAGGTGGGTAATAAAAAAGTAGAACCTAGACATTATCACATGATGCCACTTAGATAAGAGTGGAAGGTCTACTAAATATTCCTGCTGATTGATTATCATGGTTTTGTGATCTTGTTGAAGATTTTGTGGAAGTGCTAAATTCTAATTCTCAGAAAGATTATCAGCTTTTTTGAAAATTTTTGATAATATCTGTCTTACTTTTTTAATTTTCGTACTGCTATAGTTGATGAGTTTAAGTGTTTAACAACTTAATATGACACCTTTTCCTTTTAAAAAAACTCTCTGCATGCATTGCTGCATCAAGTGAGATTTCTAAAACTCTTTGATTTTAGACAATATCACTTTTAAGTTTTAACTTTACCTACTCCTTTCTCCTAATTTAGTTGACATGAACTGTGCTGTAATTTTGTTATATGGCAGCAATTAGAGTAGAAGATGAGTACATTGGATGCAACAAGGGCCGAACTTGGTCTTCTTGTTTTATATTTGGGCAAGGCTGAAACAAGGGACAAAATATGCAGGGCAATACAATATGGTTCCAAATTTTTGAGTAATGGGGAACCTGGTACTGCTCAGAATGTAGACAAAACAACCAGCTTGGCACGAAAAGTCTTCCGTCTTTTTAAGGTTGGGTTATTTTTACTTTCCGAGTTTTGAAACATGCTTTTTCATCTGTTCATATTTTCTTTTTGTCATTTAGGTAGTTGCAGTCTATAGTGATATTTTTTTTTTTTTTTCTGTATCATTTTCCTTATGTGTATCCCCTTTGATTGATTTGTTTAAAAAAACAAGAAATCTGTAGTACGCATAATTTTCTTTTTTTTTCGGGGTTCAGAGGGACATAATTGGAAAAAGGATAAGGCTTAAATACAATTTTGTAGAGTATGAGCCAGTTGTAACATTCAAATAGTCATTTTGGCTTAAAATTAGATGTTGCAACTTGCAAATAATTAGTTCATACAATGACCATCACTCTTTAATTCGCAGTTTGTCAATGACCTACATGCTCTGATAAGTCCAACACCACAGGGCACTCCACTCCCCCTAATTCTGTTGGGAAAGGTATGAGAACTCTAAGAACGTTTCACCTTTTTTTCATCTTTGTTTTATTTTCCTAATATGTTGTTGATTTTTTTTTTTCAGTCCAAGAATGCACTACTCTCCACTTTCTTGTTTCTTGATCAATTTGTGTGGCTTGGCAGATCAGGCATCTACCAGGTCGGAAATAATAAAATATATATTTTTCTTTAGCATCATGTTTGTTTCTGTATTATTATATGGAAATACCATCTAGCAGTGTATAAGAGTTTTGTGTCTAACTACAGAATAAAGAACGCACCGAACTAATTGGCCGGATATCTCTTTACTGTTGGCTGGGTTCCTCAGTGTGTACCACCTTGGTTGAGGTCTGTGGCTTTCCTACCTTCATTGATGCTAATATGTGTGCATGTATGTCCTCATATCCATTCACTATTAACCTTTGTGTGACATGTTTTACTCATTTGATCAGCTCGGGGAGCTTGGAAGACTCTCTGCATCAATGAAGAAGTTAGAGAAAGATCTCAAGAACAAGAATAAATATGATGTATGTTGTCCATACTTGTGTATAAATTCTTCAAACTTCCTGTTTTTGGTTTCTTTGGACTGTGATTGCCTTACTTTTTTGTATGTGTATTCATTACCTATGGCTGCAGGATGAGCAATACCGTGCCAAACTAAACAACTCAAATGAGAGGACTCTATCACTTATCAAAGCAGGAATTGATACAGTGGTAGCAGTTGGACTGCTTCAATTGGCACCCAAGACAGTTACTCCTCGCGTGACCGGGGCATTTGGATTTGTTTCGTCTCTAATATCTTGCTATCAGGTACCTGCTAGTATAATGATAGTTTGCTTCCTTTGTGCTTCTATTTTCCTACCCTAAAACCTTGTATCCATGTCCTATCTGTGTGCATGAACATACATACCTTTTGCACAACTAATGACCAAGGAATACAAAAATACAGACAAAATTAGGGGGTGTTTACTTGCACCTTTGTTTCCCGTGTTCATTTTCTGTTTTCACTTTTTAATTACAGAACTGTCACATTGTTTTTAATCCGTTTGCTGTTTTCAAAGATTTGTACAGGAAACATTGAAAACAATTTTTTTTTGTTTTCTTTGTTTCCTATATAAATCTTTGAAAACAGAAAACAGATTAAAAACAAGGTGACAATTTCGTAATTAAAAAGTGAAAACAGAAAACACAAGTACAAGTAAACGCTCCCTTAGCTCTTGACTTTTTTTGTTTTTTTCTTTTTCTCAAGAACAGTAACAACCGCATTAGCAATGTTTTAAATTAAGTTTCATAATAGTTGTGTCTCTCTTGGTCATTGGAAGGTCGTGATTTTTTTCGAGTTGTAAATATTCTTGGGACTACCGGTTTCAATGACAAGAATTTCTGGTTTGTGCAATGCAGTTGCTTCCTGCCCCGGCCAAGTCCAAAACTTTGTGAAGTGTGGAAGAATAGAATGGTTCTCATGATGTGCCATTTAATTATATGAATTGGTCAGGAAATGTTGGTTGGTGTGAGCATTGACCAATTTTCATCATAGTTACAGTTGTTCTCAAAAACTGCTGTGTAGGGTATCTTTCTATTTTGGTCCTTCAAAATATATGCAACAATAATATGTTGCTCCATGATTTACAAATACATAAATTTGTACCCTAAAAGACATGCAATATCAAATTGGTTCCCCCACTTCCCCTCAATGCTTGTTTCATTGTATTATCAAAGCGGTCCTTCAAATAACATCAAATTGATCCTTGAAAGGACAAAACCGAATGCGTTGATTTTATCATTAAAGGATTAATTTGATGTTTATAAAAGGCTAATGCGATGTGGTGTATAAGTCATGACTAAAAAAGTTTATTTATTCGTCATTGTTTTCCTAGTGTGAGAATGAATGGTATATCCCACTAAGCAAGTTGCTAGTGGTCATATTATGAGCTAGTGCTTTCTACTGTTGTGACCAAGCCACGCATTAAGATTGCTGGTACTGATGATGACATGAAGGGTTGATTGGAATATTGCTTCACATGTTTCTACTTGCTGATACTGATCACAACTAAGAAAAGAGCATGGGGTTAAATGTTTTTTATTTCTATAAAATTTCATGTTTTTAATTTTAGTCTTCATAAAAAAAATTGTTCATTTTTAGTTTCTGTTTTTTTTTTTTTTTTTCATCGTCATCTGGGAGGTACTAAAGAACATGCAGCAACTTTTCCTATTCTAACCCCTTATAATCGAAACCATTCACCCTCTTCAATTAAACAAGCAATTACCGTTTTTTATACAAGATAGATGGATCATATACACTATCATTCATCTGAAACCCTCTAAAGACCGAGTCTTAAGCCCTTGAAAATTCATGAGAATCTATTTATTTCACTTGAAATTTACACTACCATAAACTCTTGAGAAAATAAAGGACATTCTCCCCCTACCTCAGACTATTCAGTTTAAGAGATTAAGAAAAGGGAAGATTGCTCAGCTCTAAACTTTGGACACTTAATGAGTTTTAGGTGTAAAAACCTGGTGATTATATAAAGCTTGATTAAGGATCAACACAACACCAAAAAAATGATAACCTCAAATATAGAATTCACCATTAAGTTTCTTTCAGATTATCATCATCAATTCTATCCAAGATACATGGCATACATCAAATCATGTTCCCACTAAAAACTCATGTTTTTGAACACGATCTACCATCACAGGTACTGATATTTTTAATAAAATTTTCACCAATTTATCACCATAACATATCACCGATAAGCCAAAAGAAAATTAGCTGTAGATTTGCATATATCAGGACTTACACCAACATTCCACCTTGACAATTCAGCAAGAGCACCAAAAGCATACTATAAACTTACTCATTACAGCCGATAGAGCCAATACACACTATAAGTTTAGAGAAGTGATACGCATGCAACAATTCAAACAACATTTTGTACAACATCATTTTTTATGTCTCTCTCTTTCCTCATCATTTATTACATTTCAAATTTCCTTCTCCTTTCTCTCTTTCTCTCTCGTTTTATGCATATTTTGTTGTACAAGTATCATTTCTCATAAGTTTATATGTTCATTTTCCTTGCATACAAGTAAGTTAGTAGACAAAACTATGTACGAAGGACAAGTGGCTGATTTCCATGACATTCTATAATTATTTTTTTGTTTATTTAATTTAAAAAAAAAAAACCAATAAAACCAGCTCCCGCCTGATTTCGTCTCATTTGTGCAGAAATAATTCATACTACTATATAGCATTCCTCTACTCAAAATGACGCGTCACTAACAATAACTTATCAATTTATAAGTTACACCAGCATTTGTGGGGAATTAAAACTGATCTATTTCTCAAAAATGGGAGACAAAATTACGATTTAAATTTGGTAGACCAAATGCAGCCATTTTTTATTTTGAAAGAATAAAAACATATTTAACTCTTTAAATAATATACTTTCACAAAATAAAACAATTTACAAAAGTACAAAACTGTAATCTTAAATTTTTTCCAATAAAAAAAAAAGAAATATAATTTAAAAACCGAGTGATATAATAGAATAAAATAATCGGAAAAGTAACAAGCCACAGTAGAAAATTAGAGAGAGAGAGAGAGAGAGAGAGAGAGAGAGACCAGTCATAAGTCATAACTTTCCACATCTCATACATCTCTCGATCAATATATTTTAGGCAAAAATTACGCTTCCATTAATACATCAAAACCCTTTTTCGCTACAAGGACTTAGTAAGAGTTATATTGTGTGCTAGTTTTTTGAACTTAGCCCTTCGTGATATAAGCTTTTGCTTAAGTTGATTATGTTCTAGGTTTACGATGTTTTTATTATTCAATTAAAATAGGTACATTTTTCTGTTCAATTTTTTTTTGTATTTTATTGAAATTTAGTCTTTTTTTTTTATAAAACGTCATTTTCATTAACTTTTTGCTCAAAACATTTTATGAAATTTGTTTCAAGAAAACATTCTCATCTTTATACTAAAAAATGTTAAATTTATTTTATTGTATTTTTCATAATTGTCTATAGACAGTCCAGCTCAAGGCACAAGCAAATGCTAAATGTGAAACATAAAGTTAACTATCATTTATTCACTAAATAAAGCATTTGACTCAATAATTTAATAAACCATTATCAATTTTTGGTAAATAAACCATTATTCAACAAACCAATTTGCATCCACTATATAATAAAAGACATTTTAAGGAAATAGCCAAATAAGAATGGTAGTAGACACTAAAAAATTTACTAAAAATACCAGCACAGAATTTGGTTTGTCTAACTTAACGCAGAATTAAGTGATTATATAAGGTAACGACTTGAGAGAAATCTCAAGTTTCAAGCATCAGATGCTAAACCGTAGAAAAAAGATGTAATACTTGCCTAACACCCAATACCATATCTACAAGAGAAGTAAATACTTAGAATCAAATCAGTAGCCAGAGCACAGAAAGACCAGAATTTTTGAAGGGTGATCATTACACAGAAAACAGGAAAACTGATTTGAATGCAATCACTCCTCACATGGGGAGATTCTTTTTTTTTTTTTTTTTGTCCTTTTCTTTATTTAGGAGGGGATTATAAAAGTACTTTATACCAGCAAAGATCAGAGGGCATATTCTGGATCAAAATCATCAACATCATATTCTTCCTCCTCCCACTCATCTTCCACGATTCCTTGTCCACGCAATATAGTCACAATCTGCTGGAAATCTCTCAGTTCTCTTTGCTCGGCTGAAATTTCTTGTGATTCATTTCCAGATGTCACTACATGTTGATGGTTAGCCAGCTGGTCCCTCTTCAACACAAACATTCCAGAGGGCTGCAGAATATCCACATTGAATGGTGGTGACAATGAACCTCCCAGAACTTGAACATGAGAAACACTGCAATCACAATTTTCTTCAAGTTAGGAACTTAGCACAACCATCTGCCATATGACTTCTATGCAATATTTAGCGATACTTTTTCAACTGAAAGTAGCAGCATAACCGTCTCATGAAGTTTGCATAAACTCATACTACATGGAACAGAGGCAGGGTAAAATTGATATAGATAATCAGCAACATAAAACAAAATAGGGGGGGGGGGGGGGGGGGGGGGGGGGCGCGGTCGTCTTGGTAAACAAATATTTTTGAGGTGGATACATGCCATGAACAGCTGCTTGAGGAAGTTTTTACCCACCCAATGCAAGTGCAGGTCTAAGTGAGACAATCCTGCTCCAATCCTGACTTGATTATATCCCCAAAGCTAATACATATAAAACCCGAGCGACCTAGAAGTTTATTCTCATTTATTAACTTACTTAGAATGAAAGAGGAAACTTGTGCAAATTCATTCAAACAACATTGTTGCAAACACTTTTGGCCAATACACAAGACTTCATGATTGCCACATTATTTAGCATACAAAAGACAAAAATGATATTAAAAATTTAAAACATAGCATTGCGTAAGGCTTATTAGGCATTTATTTAGGATACTAAATCTACTCTGCCACTAAGTTTAATAAAACCTCAACAATAAACCAATTTGACAGATACAAACCAAATGAGAGACAGAACGCACCAAATGTATAATAAACCATCCATTTCTTGTCTCTGTACCCTTCCCAAAAGCTCAATCTGCAAGATACCCCCAATACAAAGCACAGGTTCTGGAAGCTTGAACTTCTGTAGCCGGTTTTCCTGTTCATGAGAATTTTTTCAGAAATTATCATGTAAAGCAGTTCTTGGAGTTATAAATGAAAGTGCAGAGGGTTACACAAACAGAATCATTAAAATATGATGCTAATAATTACTGTCATACAGCTTTTATTTTATTTTGCTCAGCAACATCAAGCTAGGTTATTCTGTTTTGGAGGTAAATAGATGTTCCCATTATCCAACAATTTTTATTTTTCAATTTACTTACAATATTTACATTGAATAATATATAGACCCAGAATCAAACTCATGGAAGTGCCTAAGGATCCAACAAAAAAATCAAGCTTAATATAATTCATTCACTCCCTATCACATACATAACACATTATGGACATTGACAAACACCTGAAGGGACAGAGGATCTTACCAACAAATGTATTTCCGTATAGAATTGAAGATATAGTTGCCCACTTTCTGTCAGCCAAATATAATATTATACCTTCTTATACATGCCTTTTTTCATTTTTTATTTTTCTACCTTGTGAAGAGCCAATTTGTTTATATGGCTGGCTTTAAAGTTGTACAGATCAGTCAATTTCTGTCTCTATGTATCAATGTAGAGAAAATATTATTAATGACCATAATTAGGCTGAATGAATGGTATTTACTTATTTATTATTATGATAAAAGCTTGGGTGCTTTTGGTATTGTTCTTCAGTCAAAATTAGAGTTTCATGATCCCAGAATTAAAAGTTGGTGTGGGCTATTGACATAGTCTGCCATCCGCCATCCAAAACACTGGTAAAAGTGCAATAATAGTACAAAGTTGAACAAAGTGAAATAGAAGGTCTGCAACCTAGGGAGGGTCCAAGATGTAGGATAATTCACATCATTTTTAACAGTGGAATGTAAATTGGGTGACCAAAGTATTTTTTTTTTCTTATGGGGTGATTTCTTATTAATGCATATCATGTAGAGAGGATACATTATACGGTTGTAAAGAAATACAGTGCTTGCCTAAATTTGACTATATAATTGTGGGTGTACTAAATACCATAGTAGTTAATAGCGGCCACCCTCCAAAAATGCTATAGCGGGATAGTGGTAGCAGGATGACCGCTATTTTGATCAGAGGGCATTTATATTACAAGATTTATATATTATATATGCATGCTGAAAAATAAAGAAAAACACCTAAAATTAAACACATTCAGAATTAAGATTTATAACCTAAGTTTCCCAAAACAGAAAAAGCTGCACAACAACCTATCACCATATCTGAAACAGAAAAATAGCCATTGGTGGTGGTTGAATAGGCTGAGAGGATGGCTGAACAGGTTCAGTAGTAGAGGGTGAAGCCATAGTTGCTGAAGTTCAAAAGAAAGAAGAAAGTTGGACAGTAAAAGAAGAAAAGGGCCTTTGAAGGTCGTTACAGGCCTGTTGAAGGTCGCCGGAACCGCCGCTGCCGGAAGCACCACCGGAAGCGCTGCCGGAGAAGGGTATGAAGGTTGAGCAGTGGGGCTGGGGTTGAGAGGGTGGCAATATTAGTGCGGCACTGATTCTCGAAGGTGTGGGGGGTTAATAGGTTAAAGAGTAAAAAGGTGTGACATCTCATTAAAAAAACCCAATTAGTAAAACGGTGTGTTTTGGTATCTCACTAAAAAAACTCAGTAAGTAAAACGATGTGTTTTGGCTTCTCATTTAAAAAAACCCCTGACCAGCCAAAACGACGACGTTTAGAGTCGTCTTCTTCCCCCCAACCCTAAAACTGACTGTCACGTCTACAAAAGCTGCGAAACTCCACAATAGTGCGCAATTTTGGCCGCGAACAGCGGCACGACTGCCACAACAGCAAGGTGCGACGCGACGCAACCTTCAGGAGTGGCAGCCGGCCGCTCCACATCTCCACTATAGCGCGCGATCGCACCACTATTAACTACTATGCTAAATACCTGCTAAAACCAGATGATGATGACGATAACCACAGAGATAACAATGAAGATGATGATTTACTTATAAAATAGGGTCTTCCTTATCCAATGCTCAAAAACAAGCCTAAGTTGCAATAAGACTTTTTTCAATATTCTGTTTTCTTCAATCAAAAGCATCATATTCTGTTATATAAGGCAATTATTACAATTTAAGACAAATTTTAGAGTACAGTTATAAAGGAGAGTGAGGTATCCTTTAATAGCAAACAACATCTAGTTTTCACACCAAGCATCGGGCAATCAATGAAACAGAAATTATTCAATGGAAAAACCAGTAGACAAACTAGATAAGATATAAGTTAAATACCTGAGACATTGGAAACTCTGGTGAAGTATAGGTCCATACAAACATTTCATCATCTACAGCATCTGAAGAGGCTTTAGGATGACCCATTTTAAACCGAACAGATTTTGCTGAATATATTGGTGACCCCATCTGAAATTGAGCTGGACAAGGCATAATATTGTTAGCAAAAAGGAATAGAAATATAAAATAGATGGGTCAAGCACATAGTTTGTGAAGATTTCAAAGTGTACCTTGAAAAGGCTGGATATTGATTTGTGTAATAACACAAATTTGAGAGACCAACTCGTATGTTAATGTCTCAGGCACATTGGGATTACTTTGTCCATTACTTGACCAGTAGTAATATCTACCATTAATGTTATCTCTTGGCTCTAGAGTATTATCAATGCTCTCCTGAGGAAAGTTATCAGTGCTAGAAGCACCAACTGTCTTAGCAATGCAATTCATTGCAACAGATGACATGAGAGCTCTACCTAAATAAGCATAGACTCTATGTTCTCTCAGTAGAGTTAGCCATTCCATAGAATAGCTAGATCCAACCTCTGCATGTTCCTCCGCTCCATTTTGATTCAGTTCAACAACAAAAACAACTCTTGATAACTGAGGAAACATTCTCAAGCATAGCTGCTTGCAAAGACCATTTGCAATCACTGCAAACCAAAACAGAGTTGATCAAATTTGTAACCTAATGTAAAATGCAGGGCAACAAGGAACTAGAATTGAGTTTTCATGAAACTGAGGCATCGGATGAGAAACAAATGCATAGTTTGAACTAGTATAACTTACCAAAGTGTCTCCAAGATCGCGAAACACAGGTGACCCGAACAAGATCAGATGGATCATCCAGACACATGAGTATCTCAAGAGACGTATCAGAATCAAGACAGCTGAGGAAATCTTTACGATCTTCCATTGTGGACATGATGGTGAACAAACACCACTAGGATATCTTCTCAAGCCTGATTGAATTGGCTCATAAAGTCAACTGCAATAGCCACTTTAAAGTGAAAAATCCAGATACTCAAAACAAAAAGTATAATCTTGTTATACAACTTCTTTTTTTTGTCAAATAGGTTCCTTCTCGTGAATGCTTGCTACCAAATTTGAAATAAATACATCCATATCTCAAAAATTGGGAAATTTCTACCCCCTCTATTTTCTGAGACTTGGAGCATAATAATGGGGATACAAAGATTGAAAATTTTTCCACCCCACAGGCTAATCAAATAATGACACAAACAGAAAATGGTTGAATAGATTGCAACGGTGAGGGATGAAAACCGTTATCAACCCAGCATAAAATCAAACAATATTTTAAAAAAAATGAAAATCAATTGAGTAATGGGTTATGATTTATGAAATTCAGGCATTCGGGGGCTAAAATCGCTCGGAATCAACACAAGAGGGGGGCGGGGGGAGATTTCGAAAAAAAATTTGAATAGACAAAGAGAAAGGAAATTAAGTGGGGAAATTTCTGAAGAAACAAGGAAAATTGAGGGTAAAGGGCAAAAGGGTGTGTGTGTTGAAGAAACAAGGAAAAAACAAAAACTTTACCTTTGATGAGTAGAAGGAGACACGTCCGTTGCAGAAGCGAAACCCTAGGAGTGGAAGGGAGAGAAGATTGAACAGGTAGAGAGAGAATGGTAACTTTGTTGTTGGTTAGTACGAAGAGAGAAATGGCGTACCAATTATTTATAGACTTATAGTAATGCTGAATAACGAGGGTGAAACTATTCACTCTTTCTTAATAGTGTGCATTTCCTTCATGAGTAAATTACAGCAGCACCCCCTGAGGTTTCATGTAATTACACATAACCTCACTCTTTTTTATTTTCCTACACTAGCACCCCTTTAAGTTTGAAAACATTACACTAACACCCCCTGATATATTTGTAAACATTACAGTGGCACCCCCTCAAACCTTACACTAACACCCCCTACAGGGGTGCCAAAGTAATGGTTAAAAAAGCAGGGGGTGCATGTGTAATTACACGAAACCTCAGGGGGTGTTGCTGTAATTTACTCTTCCTTCATTGCCCGTCATTTTTATTTGGACAGTTCTGACTAATTTATTATAGATATTCATTCCCGACCATTGGATGGAATTTTTTCAAATCCTGCGCACCCACGGTTCTCTCTTTCTTCATTTGAAATATTTTCTCACTCTTCTGCGCGAAAAACTCCTAGAAGCTCTATTCCTTTCGGGCATAGGTGTGGGCGCCGACATCAACTCCATTTCTTCCCTTTTTTGTCCGTCTTTGGAAAAAAGCTTTTTCCCTTCTCCTATTCTTTTCCCCTTGATTAATTTTAGAAGTTTTTTGGGCTGTCCTCCTCTCTTCAAAATTATGCACAACAATATCATTATTTCTATATTATGTACCGAAATATTTCTTTTTTAGGAAAAATGTGAATTTGTTCTTGGGAGAGCCGAATTCACACTTAAGTTTTCAAACTTTTTTTTAGATCCGTTAAGAATTCGAATCCCCCAAACCGGAATTCTTAATGGTTTTTTTCATTTTTATTTTATTTTTAATTTGGTTTTAACTTTTTTTTTGTTTAATTGTATATTTTACCATCAAACCTTTGTGATTTTATGAATTTTACTACTTAAGTTTAATTTTTGCGAATTTTATCATTATATTATTCAATTTTCTCTAATTTTAGTTTTGATGTTGTTTGTGAGGATGACTTTTTGCGCTATTTTTTTCATGCTTATGATGTTGTTTGGTTCCAACATTAGTTCAGTCTGATAGTCTTCATGTAGATGAATCCAACGGTACAAGCTTCACTTGTTGAATCGGTCTAAAAAGGCTTCATAATAGTGTCCCAAAATGCAAAAAATCAGTTTGTGGACTTAGTGAATTCCTTTAAGCATTTCTTGAGGGACACTTTTTGAGCGATTTTGCCGATGTTTATGATTTTTTTTGTTCAAACAATAATTGAGTCTCATAGTTTGGATGTAGATGAGTCCACTAGTACAAGTTTGTCATCTTGAATCGGTCTAAAAAGGCTTCAAAATGGTGTTCCAAAACGCAAAAAATCACTTTGTGGACTTGGTGAATTTCTTTTAAGGTTTTAATGAGGGACACTTTTTGAGCGATTTTGGCCATGTTTGTGATGTTTTTGGTTTGAACAACATTTGAGTCCCATAGTTTTTATGTAGATGAATCCAATGGTACGACTTTCACATCTTGAATCGGCCTAAAAAAGTTTGAAAATCGTGCCCCAAAACGCAAAAAAAATAAAATTGAACTCAGTAAATTCCTTTGGAGAAATTCCTTTAATTTTTTGGGGTCACTTTTTGCGCGATTTTGTCCCTGTTTATGATGGTTTTTTGTTTGAACAATAGTTATGTCCCATAGTTTTCATGTTGATGAATATAATGGTACAACTTTCACATCTTGAATTAGTCTAAAAAAGCGTCAAAATAGTGCTCGAAAACGCAAAAAAATCACTTTATAGACTTAGTGAAATTGTATACGATAAATTCTTTTATTTTTGTGAGTGACGACTTATTGTGTTCTTTTGCCCGAAAACATTTTATTAATTACGTGTCAAGTAATCTTGCAAAAGGTTTGTCTTTTGCATGCAGAAAAGACATATATTACATTAATAACAAAGTTCATAACACAATACATACATTACCGACAAATCGAAATTAAAATAGGTTCTCATTACATCAACCCTAACAATTAACCCACATAGTGAGAACCAGTTCCACATCGTGTAGGTTTTCTGTTACGTGCAGGATTTTTACGGGGTTGTGCATGTTGTTGGGGTTTTGGACATTGTTTTGGTTCATGGCCTTCCTAGTGAAAATGATGTTGATTTTGATTCATTGTCTTATTGAAATCCTCCTTGTTGTAATTTAAATCATAACTTGGTGGAGTAAAATTATCAATGTTTGGTGCTAAAGAACTGCCACCCTCGTTATGCTGAAATGATTGAACGTTGGTTGCGTACATATTTTGGATGTATGCATTAGCTGACTCAAGTGTTCCAATGTGTGCACCAAACAAATTGTTAACGAATTGATCTGGAGTGCATTCGAACGACTGGGAAGGATTATCAAAATAGTGAGGTTGTTGTTGAGACGGAGTGAATGCAAATGAATGACGAGGTGGTTCAATGTCTTCATTCTCCATGGTGTCCGCAACTTGGGGGCTAGGTTGTGGAGATGTATTCCCCCTTCGTGTACATTGTTGTGTTGAAATTTCCCGTGGGTCTTGCAACTGTTATTGCACCGATAGGAACAAATGTGAAATTTTGCGATACCATTCCAGGTAATCACGATGGTGGTGAGGAAGACCATTAATAGGTTGCCCCCACTAAGGCCCTATCTTGTCATTCATTCGAAATCCCAATCCACTTTGCATGCTTCTCTTTCCTACTTTCGCCAGTTCTCCCTCACATATCGATTTTGTGTAGTCGATCTAGATTATGAGGTGGATTGGGAATTTCCTGCCATAGTCCAAATTAGAGCTTTACTCTATCTGTTTGCTGCCATTCTACGATTGAGAAACAGATTAAAGAAGTACAAGCACTCCAAACGTTGCAATCAATGAATGCATTTGCTGGCACAATTGAATGATAAGAGGTATATGGCATCCATAAGAACTGTAAAATTTAGCATGGTTAATATAATGACAATACATGAACCGTAAATAAAATTTACCTCTTGAGGATGCATGTGATCGATTCTTGATCTGTACCCTATAAGATCACCATCTGGAGTTTTAGAAAACTTTAGCCCCTGTTAGTCCATCTAGTAAATGACATTTATGTTAGCATAAATGGTGCATATGTACGTACAACACTAATAACAAATTGTTATTACCTAATAACAAATGGATACATTGGGTCATGATCGACTATTGGTGCAATAAAAGGCATACGATACCATGCCCAAGATTGCAACAACGATGCACACCCACCCATTGTTTTGAAATTTGGGTCAGTAGCCCTGTACATCTCTTTGTACAAAGTCTCTAAACAAGCAAAACCCCAACTGTAGCGCATAGTACGCTTAAGATCAACCAAAAAGGGTAGAAACATTAGGTGAACTTTGTTGCCTGTTTTGTCAGGCATCAATACTCCCCCAATTAACCTTAGTATGTACACTCTACAATGGGCTTCTAATTGTTGTATTGTTGGTTCTACTTGGAAAAGTGTTATATTTTGTTGCAACCATTTAAGTTTGAGTGTCGATCCTATTAGTGCTTCCCGCTTTAGGGGAACCACGCCCAAGTATTTGTCGCTCATTTCTTCCCAGTCAAACAATGTTGGGCCAGTAATTGGTTTTCCGTCGACCTTTAGTCCTAGTTGGAGCGCCACATCTTCCAAGGTTATTGTGCATTCACCAACAGGAAGATGAAACGTGTGAGTTTCAGGTCTCCACCTTTCTACCATAACAGTAATCAAATGATGATCAACCTTTAAATGTCTTATCTTTGCCACTTGAGCAAACCCAGCTTGTTCCAACAATGGTTCTATTGCCAGACGAGGAGCAGGCATTGAATGACAATATGATTCGATTAATTTTTCATTAGTTCCCTACAAAGACAATACTATAGTTATTAACCTAGAAAACTAAAGACGTTTATAGAATATGAATGTAAATAACAATTGAGTAGAACTTACCATATTATGTATCTTTGTAGATCTATGTTGGTGTTGTTTCCATAGCTAAGATGCAGGCTGCATTGTGATGTTGGTAACTTACGACAAAAATGAAGATGTTTAAACTGTCGAAGAAGTGTGAACTTGATTATGTGAGTTGGTGTGTATCTTTGAGTGTTCAAAGGATATTCATTTATAGGATGCAAATAGTTTGTATCTAGAACAGTAATTACGTTCGAGAGTTGCTTAACCTAATACAAATGACACGGGTCTGAACAAAAGACATATGTACAGTGCACACATCAAAATCGATGCGATCTACGTCGTTTATTTTGTCGATGCAATCTCGACCACTACTTTTACTGCCACAAAGGACAAATGATTATAAGATTCTCTACCAAACACACAGTGCACACATCTGTAAGCGTGCCATGACAGAGCATGAGTAAGTGTGCATGTCTTTAGTGCATCTGGAATCATGCTGCGATAGAGCATAAGTAAGCGTGCATGTCTTTTGCACATATGTAAGTGTACCACGATAAAGCATGAGTAAGTGTGCATGTATTTAGTGCATCTGGAATCGTGTTGCGACAAACCATGAGTAAGTGTGCATGTCTTTAGTGCATCTGGAATTATGCTGCGACAGAGCATGAGTAAGCGTGCATGTTTTTTGCACATTTGGAATTGTGTCGTGACAGAGCATGAGTAAGCGTGATGCATCAGAGCATGAGTAAGCATGATTGTCTTTTGCACATGTAAAATGAACGGTAGAGATTGCATTGACAAAATCAACACCCCAAATCTATCTAAACGTGTATAAATACAAGTAGAATGTTCAAACCCAAAACACAACACAACCTCACTGTCAAAGTTCATTATACTTATACTGAACCCAAAATCCCTCTTCACCTAAAAAATCTTCTCAAATCATGATCAGTTCTAGTTCCAGTATGCAACAGTTATTTGTCTATTACAACGGAGACATTCTCTTACAAGAAAGTGTAAGGGCATTGTATAGATGCCCTCTACCAGTGGCATTTTCTGTTAGGAGAAACGTGTCATTACATGTCTTGAAACAGAAGATTCAGCAACGAATCCACATTGCTGCGCACCAAAGGGTTGCCACTGTATATTTTCGCCACTCGTTATCCATTGGAGATGGTTACATATACTATGGGTCGTCGCCCTTTTATGATGACGACGATGTTCGCAATATGTTTACAGTGATATCCAATTACCCTTCTCTTCGTTCAGCTGAAATATATGCAGAGTTGGAGGATATTGCAGAGGAACCATATTATTGACCTAACGATTGTTCGCACGGGTATTATTATTCTCAACCTGATTGTTCATCTAACCATACACAACCTGAACCCTTCCACTCACTTGACTTAAACACACCTTTTACCCAACTGTTGGGCTCATCATCATGTGATTTTCATGACATTTTGCCGCCTCAGTGTAGTCCACATCAGTGCGAGGCACTCACAACACTCTAACCTACCCCCATCAATTCAACAACAAAATGATCATGTGACTGCAATACATCATGAATTCGTAGATCCAATGACTGAAATACATCAAGAATTCATAGGGTCCTTTAGTGAACACGAAGACGACATCTTGTCTACCCACGCCGAGGGCAAAGATAACAATAACAAGATTGTCGTATGCCCCTCATCTGCTCCATTTGCCCATAACCCCCCAAACACATGCTTGCTTTGAACTTGGATCAAATCGAGCAAGATGCAGAATACGATCATTTCTTCGACCGTGAAAGTATTCCAAAATAGCCCATTGCAACACTACGGGTTGGGATGCAATTCCCAACAAAAGATGCACTTACGTCTGTTTTCCAGGAGTTTGCCATAAAGGAACATGTTGAATACAAGACATACAAGTCTGACAAATCACGATTAACTGTGTACTATCCCAATGGATGTGATTGGTATTGTAGAGCACACTTTTCAAAGAAGACCAAGGTGTGGAAGATTAAAAAACTGGAAGGTTCGCATCAATATGTGGCACCAATCCTTTCTCAAGATCATTCCAAGCTAGTCTCCAAAACGATTGCAGAACAAATCTTGCCATTCATTAGCGAAGATCCAAAAATTTCAGTATTAGTGTTGATTGAAGAAATAAAAAAAAGTCTACGGCTACACAACCACCTACAGAAAAGCATGGCTGGCAAAACAAAAGGCAATCGAACAATTGTATGGCAAATGGGAGGAATCATACAAACAATTACCCGGATGCCTCCTAGCCATGAATGAAAAAGTTCTTGGAACAATCATACATTTAGAGACACAACCGGTCATTGAAAATAATAGTATCGTTCCTGGTAAGGCAAAATTCCATCGACTTTTTTTGACTTTCGAACCATGCATAAAGGGGTTTGCATTTTGCAAGCCAACTGTCCAAGTTGATGGAACTTAGTTGTATGGAAAATACATTGGGACTTTATTGATTGCTGTGGCACAAGACGGGAACAATCACAACTTTCCGATTGCCTTTGCCATTGTCGAGGGTGAGATAACAGAAGCTTGGTTTTTCTTTCTCAAAAATCTGAGAACGCATGTTACACCTCAAATGGGAATTTGTTTAATTTCAGACAGGCACGAATCTATCAAGAATGCCTACAATAGAGAAGACAGTGGGTGGGGGGACAACAAACAGTGCATGTGTATTGCATTCGACACATTGCACAAAATTTCATGAGGAAGTATAGGAATGTTGAAATGTGCAAACAAGTTGTCAAAATGGGTAAGTAATGCATTCATGTCAAATACATTTTTTTTATAGGTACCAATCTTGACAAATTTATATTTACATTATGCAACTCCTCATGGTATGCATATACGGAGACCATGTTCAATCACCATTATAATGATCTCTGGTCAAATAATGCACAGGTTGCAAATTGGCTTGATTACATCCCAAAGCAAAAATGTGCTTAGGCATTTGATGAAGGTCGTCAGTGGGGACACATGACAACCAACCTTGCCGAGTCCATCAATTCAGTGCTGAAGGGTACACATTATTTACCAATAACAGCGGTGGTCAAAGAAACATGCTGGAGGTTGGGTAAACTATTCGCAAGGAGAGGGATGGAAGCACACGCAATGATGACATCCGACCAACATTTTGGGGAAATTGTAACAAAGTCTATTAGTGATGCCACGACAAAATCCACCACTCATCATGTTGAATCATTTGACCGCCAAAATAAAACTTTCATCGTCACCAAAATGATAAACCCACGCGAGTTTGGACGATCTCCAGGGAGATTCGAGGTCTTTTTTGAAACACGAAAGTGCGACTGTTGAAAATTTCAAGCATTACACTTGCCTTGCCCGCATGTCATTACTGCCTGTGCACATGTTCGCATAGACCCTAAGTCATTTGTGTCTCCCATTTACAAGTTGGAAAATGTTTTCAACGTGTACAACCATTCGTTCGGCTTACTTCCCGATGAATCGATGTGGCCAAAAAATATCGAAGATCAATGTTGTCATGATCCAGAGATGCGAAGAGATCCCCATGGTCGTCCAAAATCAAGTCACATACGCACAGAGATGGACTTGAGAGAAAGGGGTCACCCAAAAAAATGTAGTATATGTCGAACCGTTGGCCATTGGAAAAACAAATGTCCTAACAAGCCATGAGAACTTTCAAGCCAACAACAATAAATTCTCTTGTATTGTTGTATGTATGTTTGTTATTTATTTTCTTGTATTGTTGTATTGTATGTTTGTTATTTATTTCATTTGAAGAGTGTTTTTAAAATAAAATAAAAATATTTTCTTGTATTGTTGTATTGTATGTTTGTTATTTATTTAATTTGAAGAGTATTTTTTAAATATATTTTGGGGTGCAATTATACAAATAATTATGATTAAAATATGTTGAATAAAAATAATATAAATAATTATAAAAATAAATTAAGAATATTAAAATTAAAAATTAAAAAAAATGAAAAAACCCGTTAAGAATTCGGATTTCAGAAACCAGAATTCATAACAGGTCTATTAAAAAAAAGTTGAAAATGAAGTGTGAATTCGGCTCTCCCAAGGCTGAATTCACACCTTCTCCAAAAAGGAGGGCATTTAGGTGCAGAATCTACGAAGGATGCATTCTTGTGCATAATTTTGGAGAAAAGGGGCACAGTAGAAAAAAAGCCATTAATTTTAAGAAAAACCATACCTTGATTGAACCCTAACCCATTGGTTGTTGTCTCTACTGCCAGCAACAATGATTCAATAGATGCATCGTCCGTGCCACCATTGCAGGTATTATTCCTTCAATTTTTTGGTCATTATTTTCCTCTCTTCTTTCTGATATCGATTAACTTCAAGCCTTATGTCACCTGCGTGGATGTTGGTCCAGGCCTATATAGTGACTCTGTCAAAGAGGTTGTTAGTTACTATTAGGCTGAGTTCTATCGCATTTGGGTTCAGGTAATCTCTCTCGCTCTCTCTCACTCTACTAAGTTTCTCGATTACACAGATTTTGTGAGTTTGAAGTGGTAGGCTTAAAATGAGGTCTGTGTGCATTATGTTCATTTCATTACTTTATTTACCCATGTATTCAACTGTTCCGTTGAATTTCTTTCTTCTTCTTTTATTTTTGTTATAAAGCTTTTATTTTATTTTTTATTGTTGCAACCAGCATGTTTGCTGGAGGTTGTGCTTAGTTTTCTCTATTTTATTCATCTTTTTTCAGTTTGACTCTATTTTATTCATCCTTTATTTTATATTCATGCTAACAATTTTACTCTGTTTCACTTTCTTGGATCTGGATTGTCTAACGTTAGCGCGCGAACGTTATCCTAACGTTGGAATGATCGGGGCCATTGGATTAATACTTTTTGTTAGACACTGACACGTGTATTAAAAACTTTTTATTTTAACCATTTATCTGTTCAACTTGTTTTACCTTGTACTCCAAAGTCGAAGTCATGCACGAAAGCCCAACAACCCTTCCGTTGCCAGAAGAGATAGAGCTTAAACAAGATTCTGAGTCCAATTTTTATGCTCATACCCCAAACAGAACCAAATTTGGGGTTTCTCAAGGATTCACTGAGATAAAGAATAGCTTCACTCACTGAACCCTTGTTTTGGTTATTGTTGTGTTATAGAGGATTGTCATTTGTGATTTGATGAAAAAGGGAGCCTCCATCTCAATTTGTTTGGTTCTAATGGGGTTAAACTTGGTTGGCCAATTCTTCAGCAGATTGTTAGAATAGGTTGTTTGTACATTTAGGTTATAGAATATTGTGTTTTTGTTTTCTGTTACAAAACCAAATTGGGTGTACAAATTGTTATATTAGAAGCAATGTAGATACAATACTGGAATTATACTTCATTTGTGATTAATCTGAGAATGTTGGATAATGGCAAGAGAGTATGATCAAGTTTTGCTACTTCTTTGTGACTTCTACATGTAAAGTGAGCCCGGGTGTTCCTTATACACAATTGTTCAACCAAATGCTAGATTACTCATGCCTAAGAGTCTTTGGGTGTGCTTGTAAAACTGTAATTCATTATAACTACAACAATAATCATAACATTTAGAAGTAAATTAAACTTTACACTCTTCTCTGAAATTCTCTTTCTCTTCTCTTAATAATTAACATGTGTCAAACACTGCACTTAGTGTTAGCTTAAGTTAGAAAGAGTAAGGTAGTTAGAAGTAAATTAAGTCATAAAACAATGTAAGAGCGTAATGCATGGTTTTAAATTGCGGACCGCAACACTTGTTGCGGCCGCAATATTGCGGTTGCGGAGCTCACTGCAACGGCAACAGACCGCAATTGCGGTGTGAATCAAATTCACGTGAAACACCGCAACGCAACGGTGTTGTGTTCGCAACAAATCCGCAACGGAGCCGCAACGTCCGCAACAGAACTGCAACACGATCTTGGTCCTCCTTTTTTCTCAAAAAAGCTAGATCAGACTTGCTACCGAGTGCCCTTGTGCGTACCTTTTGTTTGTGTTCCTGTTTCCTTTCTCATCTACGTTTGGAGGGGAGTGAAATTGGGAAAGCTGAGGGTCGTGGGACAAGAGGAAGGGGGAAAGAGAGAGAGATCGTGGGAGCAATCTTACAATCCCGGATTTTTGGATGGACCTCCGTGTTGCCTCATCGCTGTGATTGTTGGAGATCGAGATAGTAGGATCTGCAATCTGCTCCCATGCTTCATAGACAATAGCTGCGCAGGACTTTTACTCCAAAGGCTGCTAGGGTTGTAGTAACATTAGGTTAGAAGAATTGGGCCAATATGGGCCCAACGTTTTCTTAAGTTTGTTAGGCCTTTATTGTTTATTTTTTGGTAATATGAGAATACAAAGCAAGCAAAAAAAAAAAAACACTAAGAAATAGCACAATATTTTATCAAAAGACTCTCTAAAAAACTAAGTTTGTTAGGCTTTTGTTTTAATTTTTTAAGGAACTAAGAAGAAAATTTGAGGAATTAAATTCTTTAAGATAATTAATTTTAGATTTATATACCATTATTTTTATTACAAATCTATTATAAATTATTCATTAAAATGATGCAAAATCTTTAAAATGAATGAAAATTTATACAATCTTATATATAAAAGATATTTCAATAATTACAATAATTATAGTTTTTTTTTATGTTTGGTGCAAACATGAAATAATTTCACGCCGCAACAGTCGCAATCCGCATCGCAGTAACCGCAATGTCCGCAACCGCAGTAGCCGCAACCGCGACCGCAATTTAAAACCATGGCGTAATGTAATCTAGTCTATGTTTACAAAAGTAAACACAAACATAAAATTGAAAAATCTGCAAAATTGTGCAGAAAACAGAATTATGCATAAACAATATTACTATGGACTAATTAATTGTGCAGAAAACATAAAATCCATTCACAAAATTGGGGATTGAAATGTTATTTATTCTTTTATTCCATGTCGTGTTGTTTTCTCACTCTCGTTGATCTCCTATTGCAAAATCCAGAATAGAAAGCTATTGCTAGGCAAAACTCCTAAACTAAACCATAAAATTAAGGAAAACAAACAAGTAAATGAAAGCTTTAGGTGTATCACATACTTTTCAGTTGAAATGCATCTATTGAGATCAGGAAAGACACCTTTGTTAAGTATCTTAAATAAAATCATGCGCGTCCTTACTATCAAATAATTTTTTAATTTCAATTGATCAATAATGGTTTATACAAATCTCATGTAAAATTAACTTCAAGAATTTGATTTAATTCAAGTAATTGATTGTATCGTGGAACTCTCATTTCTCTTTATTGGAATTACTATCTTCATTTGGTTTTTGAGCATTGTCCTCATCATTTTAAAGTCCATATCTTTTCTTTGCCCACTTTAAGAAGCAATTCAACATTCCAGTTTTATATCTACATTATTCCTGATATAAAACTTGATTCAGCAAAACTTAATTATACTCTCTTGCCATTATATAAAACTTGATTTTCCTCCACAAGCAGCGGCACCGCATCGGGGTTAGTAGCGGGCAGGGGATTTTCATTAGGTATGCTCATGTTTTTTGTTATTTCTAATTTAAGTATTATTTCTTCTTTTCACCTAAATAAATTCTTTAGTGTGTTTTTGTTATTCTAATTTATTATTTATTTTTAGGATTAACAGATTAATTGCTTGCTGTTGTGAACCTGGATTATTAAATAGATGGAGAAACAAGGAAGGCTCTTATGGAAAACTTTGAACTCTATGATCTCTGTTAGCTTTCTATGCCATTGCATTTTCATCTTCGTTTCTCCTATTAACAAACAAAACTATAAAACCCATTGCCTCTCTCTTTTTTCATTCTTTCGAGTATAGATTCATTTTATGTTTTCACTAATTAAAAATAATGACCAATTGAATTCAATTCAATTTATTATGTGTTATATTACATATGCACTTTGCAGGTTTGCTAGAGGTTGTGCCTAGCTTTCTCTATTTTATTCATGTTTGTTCCATTTGAAGCTCTAGATATTATAGAAGATTTGCTCAATTTTACAAGTTCCTTCACCCTATTTCTTAATATTCTCTCTGCATTATGGTCTAGCTTAGTTCTTATTCTACTTCCCTTTGTCTTAATCTTCTCTGTGCATATTCCCATTTCACCGATAGGATGAATAGATTGGATAATCTTATTGGATATGCTCATAGAGATGGTATGAGCTTTAATCTATTATATCATGTCTCTGTCATTGGTTTCATAATATGACTTGGCATTATGCAGTCTAAATCAAAACCTGCAATGGTTGTTATAAGTTCCTTTTTCTTCTATTTGAGTCATACTATATTATGCAGACATGACACATTGGTTTTGTACTTTTGGAATTCTTTTGATTGCTAAGAAGCCATGTTCACTTTTTTTACGGGATGGAAAGACTAGGGAGGACTTGAATAGATATTCTATAGAGCTTGATGAAAGGCGTCTCCCAGAATTGGGTCGCAGGACTTTGGAAATATTTAGGTAGTATATGCAATTAGTTCTGGACTCTTATCTTTTCTTATGCTAATTATGCATTTATATTCTCCTTTGCATTTCTGGTTGTTTGTTATTTGAATAAATGATCAGTCCACATTTCTCTTAATTTTATCTTTTATCTTGATTCTTGATTTTGTTTAATAGATGTGGAGATTGTGTTTGCATATGATTGAGTCTGATTTTCATTTTATGTCTATGGGGGTTATGGTTCCTATGGGTCAACATTTTATGAAAAAATTTCCTGCTTAATTTTTGGATCTGAACATTCATCATTCTTGCTTAATTAATCTATTTGAATGCTTCCCAACACACATCATCTTGCATTTACAGTTTTCCTATTCCAGCTTAACTTTTCATATCAACAATTGAACACATGGGTTTCTCTTGCTTGAGGACAACGTTGAATTATGAATTCTCACAAGGTTTCAAATTACTGTGAAAATTGTGGATACAAGGCATATTAAGCCAGAGATGAATATCCTCAATTCCTTAAATTCCTACTTTATTTGAAACTTAGTAGTTATTAATCTTTTTTACTTTAATTTTAGTTTTTAAAACTAATTTCTCTATATCCCAAGTTTCTTTGGAGCTAACAAATATTTGTTAGCAGACACAGGATATGGAATTTTTTTTTTGTCATGGTTTGGAGGATACTTGGTCTTGGGCGGAAAGGAGATTGGGAATAGGAATTCTAAGTACGCCAGCATTGAAGTGCACATGCAGCTTCTATGTTGATGAAAAGCTCTTTGTGCTGTCACTTTATAAGATGGCTTCATCACTAAAAGCTTATTTTTAAAGCTCAAATTTCTATTGCATAAAAGAATAATATTAGTTCAGTTGACGAAATTTTAGTAACATGAAATTATGAATAATGAATTTATACACAGGTTGTCTTCACCCCAGATCAATGGCTCCCCTAATCCTCCTTTTCTCTGCTCATGGTTAATTACTTTTAATACTTTTATTGTGTCCAACTGTCCATTCTTTGTAAGCATAATTTCATTTACATTTTTTGTATTGAAAATGAATATTAATTAATCTTACAATGTTGGGATATATCTGTCATAAATATAATTCTAACAAACAGACTCATGTCATTTTTACAGGTCGTAGTTTCTATCTTAGAAACGGGTTCCATTGTTTTATACATCAAGGATGTTGAGAAGCTCTTTGTTTAGTCACCAAGGTTACACAATTTGTTTCCAAAGCTAATAAAGAAACTTTCAGGGTTAGTGTTAATACTTGGTTCCCAGTTCTGACATTTTGAATTATACAGAAGTTGATGAAAAGCTTAGTGTTATTCCTTTACAACATACCTGGTCAAACCACCTCAAGACAAGACCCATCTTTTGAGTTGGAAAACCAAACTGAAAGAGGACATAAAAATATTTCAGTTTAAAGATAGCAAAAACCACATTGCGAAGTACTTGCAGTAAGTGACATTGATTGTGATAACTTGGATTCAATTTGCCATGCCGACACTATGATACTCAGTGGCCAAACTAGCCATGATAACTTCCCCCCTCCTTTTGTAAATAGACTTACTTAGCAATGTTGTCAAGTATATGAAGTATTCTTAGAAGCCTTTTTAGTTTCAAGCTACACTGCACCGTTCATTAGCAGTTTTTTTGTATCATCTTTATAGACCTTTACCCTTGATCCCAAATAGAAGTTCTTTGAAATTTGGAGATACAAAGATTAAAAAGAATCTGACAGTCAAATATATTTTATATTAAATTGTCATCCAATTAATCATCAATGAAGGGTGTAACATTATTTAACGTACCTTAATATTTGGATGAAGATTTTTAATTAGTGATACAATGCAATTTTTTTTTTTCACGTTATTAACTTTTATTTTATAGAATATATGGTATTTTATTGATATTTATGTCAGAATTTCACTTTGCGGGTGCAAACTCTTTTTGTATGTTTTGAGATTTTAACATAATTTTATGCTGTTTTTTATTCTAATTGGTTTTTAATAATTTTCTTGTCTTACTGTGTATAAGTACTTTAATACGGCATATTACAAAGTATCAATTCAATACAAGGATTAACGTAATATTCCATATATTCTTACATGGTCAGTATGAATATTTTTATATTATAAATTCAAAATATAAATATAAGTTTAATTAAAGTTATTAAAATTACTTTAAATAAACAATCAGTTTTAGTTTTTTTAAATAATTATTTCAACTTTCTACTTTTAAATTGTAAAGATATATTATTAAATTTCCAGAACTAATTTTTATTTTATTATAAATAAATATTTTAGTGATAAAGCATTATTTCATATGATATTGAAGTTTAAATATTTTTATTTTGTGAGATGAAAATTTGTTATAAAATGAATACAACTATTATTTAATTATTATAATTTTTTTGTTTGTCATATTAATTTTTATATTAAAAATAAAAAAACAAGTCCCACGCATCGCCAGGTAGATTAACTAGTAACCTCACCAAACACAAAAGCCATTTCATAATTGCTCTATTATTTTTATCTTTAAAAAAAAACCTACCAAAATCGTCCCATTTATGTTTTATAAAAAAAAATCTACACCCATATTACATGATGAGAAATGCTAGGAATACAGAGTGCTGCTACAACTTTCACTGTTTAGTATAATTTGTAAGATAACTTTATTTATTATAAAAAAATATAATTTTTATTGGATAAAATTATTCAAACCTTACATGTTTGAGGGAGTCATTTAGACTAACCACTTGTTGGCACATTTTACTTAATATTAAATTTTGATATAAATAAATTCATATAAAAGTCACACGTCTAAAAAACAAAATAATATTTATTAAATTTAATAAACATATAATATTTAATAAGTATCATAACAAATAGGAAAATATGCTATGTACTAATAATATAAAGTAGTTTTATACTGTCATTCAATCTCAAACTGTATAATAAGTTTATTCATTGACTTTTAAAATAATCACCTTAAAAATGTATCAACAATGATTAAATACTGTATTTCTTAAATATAATCTGATGTCAAATTATTAGGTGTAAAAATTAAGAAATAAGTTATTATTTACCTTTGGTAATTTGTTAATATAGTTGAATCTTTCAATTTTAAAATATGTTTTATAAACTAATTTTTTAATAAGATATTATATATATTTAGCAATTTACTAATATTACTAGTATTTTAGCTGTGCAATTCACATGATAAAATATATTTTTATATTAAAATTTATAATAAATAAATATTTTATAATTTATAAATTATATTATTATTAAAATTCGTTATAAATAAATATTTTTGAATATATAAATTATATTTTAAATTTATGATGAACCATTTATATTGTGATACAAAGTTATTTTTAACTATTCATATTTTTTAATAAAAAATTTAAAATTTAATTTGAAAATAAAAATGAAAAAGATATATTGAAATGATAAGAGCCGTAGGGATGGGTAACACACACACAGCTTATATAGTATTCTTAAGCATTATACTTATTAAATACATATATAGTATATAGTCAACTTAAATAACGTATCATTAAATATTTAAATGTTGTTTTTATTAAATATAATGTATTCAATAAACTTTTATTATACACAATATATACTTAAATTAATTGAATTAGTTTTGATATTTATAAATTTTTTCGAATATTATATCTAATAAAAATAATATTATATATAAAATTTTTCATCCCCACCATCCATTTTCTTGAAATTTAATGGTTGTAATGAGTAACTAATATTAACTATTAGATTTCAAGAAAATGAATAGTGAGGATGAAGAGGAAGACTCTTAGACTTATTCTTGGAGTAAGTGGATCCCTCTTCTCTCTCTATATATATAGTCAATGGCTAAGTGTAACACCCTGTTACATTAGACACAACTCATACTAATGTTTTATCTATTTTACTTATTATAAAAACGAGGGTAAATTTTTTCGCGATTAAATGAAACATTTATTAAACATATTTAAAATTCAGAAAATATTATATAAAGAACCATGATCTTCTTTTAAATAAATATTAGCTCATATTACAAAAAAAAATACAGAGAAATTATGTACTAGCTAATCCCAACCCATACATCAATTAATCCTAGTTAGAGTAGAACACAATTTCTACCCTAACCCAAATACAGGAATAAATAAAAATACCCTTTGTCAGCTCGTATTGTTTTGTCAGTGTCCACAGTCTCTAAAATAACCACATCAGCAAAAGGGCTTAATCACTGGCTTGACCGTTGTCTTCACCTATCCAATCAACAAGTACATACACATAAAAGAAAGAGAAAGGAGTGAAACTTGATTCTAATATATATATATATACATACATATATATATATATATATATATATATGTATTACTAACTGTATAAACTACCGTCAATTAATATAATAGCGGGGGAACCTAGTGTCTATCTCGTCCTCACATCTCCTCCTTCAAAACACAGTATGGATCCATACTGCACTATTGATCAATCACTTATCATAATACCACCTTCAGGAAGTGATGGGGAGTAAGTATACCTCAACCGCTGCCACAGTCCTATACCTGTGCAGCTCCACAATCCACATGGTACTCGACACCATTCCCAGTGTCGCTCAATATCAATAATCATATCAGTATCCATATCAAATCACGGGGCAATCCCCAAGGGGTCACATCCCCGTTACATCACGAGGTATACCCTCCGCATCATCATGAAGTTGTCTCTGCGCTTATCAAGGTGTTACGAGCTGGTACTATCAGTCCCGGCACGTAGGGGGTCGACCTACCCATTGGAATGTCACACACTCGATGCCTTCCACCCCTTAGACCTTAGCCAAGGTCACGCATATCAACTCGTGGCATACCAAACCGTAACTTCCCACTCCATCTCCCATTAGGCCTTCCACCTAACTTGGCTACACCAAGTCACATAACTAATACGTACTCTCAGAATACATCTGTAGACACTTATTTATCTTTCACGAGTCGTTCTCATTCATATATATAACGTATCTTTACCTCAACAGGTAGAGGTTCATCATCATAGAATAGAGATACAACAAAACTTAACAATCATAAAATTCAGAGATATTTCTGGTCTCAGCTACTTTGAGCACCAACACAGGATATCAACACATTTGCCTTACATACAGATAAACAATGTTATCATAGTACAATTATCATATCATATATTAAATATCTAATATAAGGATTTATATAATATCATAAAATACTTATGCAAGACATTAGATACTTAATTTTTAATTTAACAATTAGCTAATGCTTAACTAATCTCTGCTTCTATTAAAATTTTATTAAAACTTTTAAATTTGTTTTATCCTTCCTTCTTGTCTAATTCCTTAACTTAAAGTGTTAAAAAGAAAAACTTTCTAACTCATTATAAAATATTTCTTGTATAAATATAATAGATTTCTAATATTGGTAAATTCCTTTTTGATGTGGAAGATTAGATTAGACTGCAACCGCTTGACATACTTAGAATTTTCCATAAACTGCCTTTTTTTTTTGGTGGAATCCATAAACTACCTTTATAAACTATTGGTAAGAAAATCATTCTTCTGGTGTGGAAGGTCAGATGAAATTGCAACCACATAGCATACTTTGGACTTCCTTTAAAATTTATACTAAGAAATTTTTTTTATACTTTAAGAAAACATTTTCTTTCATAAATAAATAAGTAATTAAATTTACAAACATTTTCCATTCCAATTTTATATTTATATTTAAAATTATATTTCTTTCTGTTCTTCCCCAACCCGAAAACAAAACAAGAAAGAATTGAGATCTAAATTTTAAAAGCTAGTTCTAAATAGTAGGAATAAGCATATAAGACATTAATAAGAATTTTTGACTTGTTTCCTCTATTCTTGCTAAAAACCCGAGACTATAAATGGTAAAACAAAATCCAATTTTTATTTGTAAACTTAGTTTTAAATGTGTTAAAACTTCTAACTCAAAATTCTTCTTGTTTCCTCATCTATTCCCTAATCCGAGAAAACCTGTTTAAGGATGATTTAATTTTCATCATGATAGCTTGAGGATATTTAAGAAAAGTTAAAAATGAAATTTGATTTATAAGAGATATGCAATCTGGCCATAAGGCCGTGAGTTCAAGGAAACAAAAGCACACATTTAGTGCTTGTCTCTTGGTAAAAACGTGAGGTGCTGAAGTTAATTTTTCTGAAATTGTTTGACAAATTAATAAATTTGAAATAGGCAAATAACATAGAATTTTGAATTGGCCACCAGGCCGTGACTCTTTGAAGGCCCAGGGACTCGATATTGAGTTATTTCTTTGTTATATTATGATCTCCTAAAATTGATGCTTATCCTAATTAAAGAAAGTAAAGATATTAAAGGGATAAATTAGATTCAAGAGACATATATTTGATACTAAAGTGAATAATAAATTCTGTTATCTTTAGAAACCGAAACAGTGAGGTTAAGAAAAGTAAGATTTCCATATCTTTAATTGAAACCAAATTTCCTGCACCAGGGCCTCTCATCATTACTGAGTTCCAGTACTAAGTCTTACCCAATTCTAATCCTTTTATTATTCCTATTTAGATTAGGTGAGGAAAGATAAAGTGATAAAAAGAAATATTGGTTTTTAACTTTCTAAAAAAAATGCCACACATACAGTGAAGCCTTTCAAGTGTCTTTTGTTTTATTATCAAATCTAGTAACAAAACCCATCTTTTGGTCAGACAAACACTGTATCTACATCCCTGATTTTTTTTTTTAAAACATAAAACCCTTTTGTGTATTAAAATAAAAGCTGGTTTTCCTTTTGGGTAGACAGCAAACGAAGATGACAAGAGAGGAATAAGGAATACAAGGAAAGAATCAAAAGGGTAAAGCTTCTATGTCATAAAGACACAAAATAAGGATAAATACAAGTGAATCAAAGTCTCACTCCCCCCTTACCAAGAGAGTGAGTTTCGTTCAGTGAAGGAGGAGGAGACAGGAAGCAAGCTTCAAGTTTCAGGTCCTTGAGCTGGTCCAAGGAAGAAGAAGATGGTTTTGGGTGCTTTGAAGGTATTGTTTTTGTGTTGTTTGAGAGGTGATTTTTGAGTGAAAAGAATAGAGAAAAGAGAGTAGGCTCTGCTGGTGTGTACAGCCGGCGAGAATGAGAGGCTGAGAAGTGAGAAGCTTCCATTTACAGGCATTTTAATTTTAGTTTTTATTACTACTACTATTATTATTATTATTATTATTATTATTATTAATTTGTCCTTTTCTTTTCTTGCTCAAGAAGTTGCTGACGTGTGAGTGAGAGAAGAGTGTGAGCTATAATGGAGAATGTGAGGCTGATGGAAAAAATTGACAGCGCAAGGGATCTACATAGGTAAAATTTTATCTGTGTTTCTTCTAACTTTTAACCAAATAATTTTATTTTAAATTGAAACTTTTTAAAATAAAATAAAATAAAATAAATTAAATTAAATTAAGTTGAAACTTTTTAGGAGACTTTAAGTTATATTTGCTATGAATTATTATGACTTAGAATTACACTTTTTATAATTCACCCAAAAAAAAGAATTACATTTTTATAATTATTTTTGAAATATTCGAATTAGTTAAATATTTTCAATCAATAATTCACATTAATTTCGTTTTAGCTTTATAAATTCCCAAATTTTACCAAAAATTATATTTTTATGTGTGACTTAAAATGAATTGACTTTGTCAGTTTCATCAAGTTTTGATATTAATCTTATACTGACTGGCCTATTAGTAGTTTGTCTAGAGCATTTTGTAAAATTTTCTCAGAAGTCTCTAAATTTTTTTAGAAAATTACCCTAACCATATTTAAGCTTATTATAAAACATGATTTTAAGTTCGAATAATTATTTTATAACTATTTGAGACTTATCTCACGTTTGCCACAAATATTGATAATTCAATATAATTGTTGTTCTAATAGTTATTTTAGATTTTCATATGGAATAATTATTAAAATTTTCAATTATATAGAATATAAAATATTAGTCACAATATTGTGATTTAATAATTTATTATCCTATTTGGGCTTATCAATTCTTAAAAACAAGATTAAGAACCAACAGACAGTTAAATATATATAGCAAAAATCAGGGTGTTACACTAAGTATTACATTCATTAAGCATAATATATTTATTAAATTTAATAAATAATGAATTTAATAGGCATGGACTATCAATATAAAAAATTTATACTATTAACTAATTAAAAATCATCTTTGTATAACTTTTAAGATAGCTATTATAAAATCAAACAATCTTACCGTATATAATGGTTTATAGTTAAACATATAACAATGTAAAAAAACTTTTGTACGATCAATGCATCTCTTATTTTTTGCCTTGGCCACCTAAACCAATATCTAGTTGATCTACGTGATTAGTGGTTTAAAATTGATTGTCTAAAAGCATTAAATACTATATTTATTAAATACAATAGTAGCTACATTATTAAATATTTTAATTAAGAGAAAAATTATTATATATATTCGTATATTAATATTATATGAATA
Source organism: Pueraria montana var. lobata (assembly GCA_026413185.1). Lineage (NCBI taxonomy): Eukaryota > Viridiplantae > Streptophyta > Magnoliopsida > Fabales > Fabaceae > Pueraria > Pueraria montana. Next base: position 89,752,947 of record CM048650.1, on the reverse strand, counting down.
TATAAATAATTTCCTATTTTAAAATATATATTTTAGGCTAATTTTTTTAAACAATAATACAAATATCACATTTTTTTAAAGGATACATACATACATACATACATATATATATACATACATATATATATATAGGTATTAAGTTTGTAATCATTATTTTTTATTTCATAATATATTTTTAATACATATTTATAGATTTATTTGAAAAATCATATGTTCAATAAACATGTGTTATATTTAGTATATTTAATAAATATATTGTATTTGATAAATATTATACTTAATAATATTGGTTAGTTCCAATATATAATTCTAAATTGTGTTTATTAAATATGATATGTTGTCAAATTGAATAACATCAATAAATGTTTAAATATTGTATTTATAACAATATAATGTGTTTTTTTTTAATACTTTGTTAAACATAGTATATATCCAAAATGAATTAATTTTAATATTAATAATTTAAAAATATTATATAATCTGATTAAAAGACATGAATTCATCAAATATAATGTATTTATTGTTTTTTGTTAAATTAACAATTAATTAGATAAGTTAAATATAGATGATAATAAATAATAAATAATACAAAAATGAAGATGAAATTAAAATTAAATTCCATGTTTAATACTTTATTCATGTCTTACTTATATATATTTGGTGTGGTTTGCTCAAGACCAAGGAGGAGTTGAAGCCGGCTAATTTTAATTATAGGCTGGGTAATGGTGAAACCTCGGTGTAGTTTGGTAATTGGTACAAGGAAGGTTTCTTGTGTAGAGATGTTCTTCCCTTTGTTCACATAGCAGACTCCTCTCTTTGCATGCGGGATCTCATTCAGAATGGCACGTACGTGTGAAGCTTGGATGCCATTAATTCGAACCACATTGTTCCTAGTGACTTTGATGAAAGGTTCCAAAATGTGGAATGCATGCTGGCTCCTTCTCTCTTGGACTCCTGGTTTTGGTGACCTTATTTGCGAAATGGATAACCAAGACTAGGTAGTCATTGTTAATTCAGGTGCATAGAATTTTCTGGAGCTCGATCATAAACCGTGACTGGGTTGTTTCTTTGATGTACATCTTAGTAGAGATGCAAACAAAGTAGCTCACTTTTTAGTCAATAATAGAGTCCGCCACCACCAAGCGCGTTGATCAATTGGTGTGGGGTTGTTTCAGCTTAACCAGTGATCTCGAGAGCTAATTTATAAAACTAGGGGACTAAATATTACAATTCAAAACTAGGGAGACCAAAATCGTGGACTTGGGAAATTAGAGAGACCAAAATTATAATTTAGCCTATATATTAATTGTAACAACCGATTATCACTACACATAGAGCTGGACATTTGGGCTTGGGCCCGTGGGATTACTCGTTTACCCGTAGCCCGTACGGTATATGGGTTAAGTTATTTCGAGCTCATTTAAAATGCGAGCTTTTTAGTCCGGCCCGTTTAAACAGCGGGTTAAACGGGTTTAACCGCGGGCTAAATGGGTAGAACGCGGGCTTTGCGTATTTTAATTTAAAAAAATATATAATTTGAATACCTTAATAAAATTTAAAGTAAAATAAAAAAGATAAACCTAAAGACTAGAGAGTTAGTAAGTGACGTGAGTAAACAGAGAATTGTTAGAAGTTAGTATTGATTTAGGCATAAAAACTTGATATTTGATAGTAAATAAGTGGAGTCCTCACTCCTTAATAAGTAAAGCCATCAATGAATTGAAATTCCTCCCAAGACTCTATTTTCGGTGATAGGTGTTGCATATGTATTAATGTATATAAATTATTTAGCTTTTTTTTTTTTTTTTTTTGTAAAAAATGGTTAAATTTTAGTTTTAAAAATTTAATTTTCAATTTTTTTTCCTATTGAAGGCCGGCCCGTTTAGTCTGCAGGCCAAACAGGACAATTGTGGGCCCGCTAAAATAGAGCCCGTTTATTTTGCAGGCTTACCCATTTGCCCAGCTCTAACTACACGTCAACAACTACTTTCAAATCAGAAGGGTTCAATTTTAAGGAAAATCTTTAAATTTATTTATTTAATAAAAAGATGGGTAAATTTTTTGCTTTTGCATACATACAACATACTAAGCATACATGGAAGGAAATAACTGCAAACAACATCCACAAATAAACCTCATAAACATAAAATAAGTCCACATATGCCATAAGTCTCGTAGCCAAAATAAAACCAACAACATAATTCAAACTCTAAACATAAGAACGAAAACTACCAAATAAAACATATGTGCCTGCCCAAAATATAAATACATTAAAATCCATATAAATATCCAGAACCGGGAGCGGGGGCTAACAACATAGACTACTCCCCAGGCTGGCCATAACAAATATTACCACACTGCGACTGGGACGAGATGAAGGAGAAGGAAAAAGAAGAGTGCCACCATGATCCAACGGAGTAGTCCTTCCCAACAAGCCTGACGTGGAAGATCCTGTCCAACTGATGCATCAACATCTGCTCCCGTGAAAACAATGTCGCGATCATAGCAGTCAAACACAAATACGCAAGGATGAGCTTACAAAACCAGCTAATCATTTCTATAAATCTAAGCATTTTAATATTATTATAATAATATTTACACAATATATTATACAGAACAAATATCTAGATCACTTATCAACAACATGAAAGACATTGTACTTATGTAGATAGCTCAACTAGTACTGCATCACAACAACATAAAAAGACATGAAAGACATTATACTTATTTATATTTATATCCTGGAAGGGAAGTGAAAATTGCAGTATGCATGGCATGCAAGAATCTTGTAACTTTTTTTTTATAAGCATCTTCTAACTTACCATACGGGAAGAAGAATTCCCGATGTTCATTACTGTATTGTGACTGTATAATGAGGACAGCATGTTGGATTCCCTGAACAAATACAAAAAGTGAGTTGATAAAAAAAAACTACATATAAAAGATTCAGGTGGACTATAGATACTTGAATATGCATTCAGAGAAATGTACACTACTATCCCCATAAATTTCTCGAGTTGGGAAGCAATTGGAATTAATTATTATGTATCTTTAAAGTACAAAATTAGTAAAAAAAAAAAAAGTATATATATGACCAAAACCAGGGCGATGCAATCATTTTAACAAGTTATATTAGGAAATGAGCCAATAAATTTAATAAAAACAGAAGGGGGAAAACTAGAGAAAGCTAAAGATAACCATCATTATGCAACCAAATCCAACAAAATTGGGAGAGAATGGACTAAATAAGCCCACATAGGAATATATAGGACCATATTGGTTTGGGTAAATTCGATCCCTCGATATCATCACTAAATCATCTTCTTAGGCATCTCTAACATACATCAATTTAGAAATAGTTGAATGTGCAATCACATTATGAAGGTCTGTTCAACAAAATGTAATCCATGTTATCACTACTATAAAGTGTGTTAAAAACGGTAAACAAGAAACATTTTCCAAAAGCAAACTATTAGGAAGTATATAAAAATAGAACTGATCTTTATGTTCTTATGACTTGCCCCAGACAGTGACAACATATGCAATATGATAGCAAGGAGGAACTTAAAAACAGAGTATATACATGCAAGGAAATTTAGCAAAAGCATGGTAAAAGATGAAGATGTTGGTTAGCCAAATAAGTGCATATGTATTCCCTAACCATGAGTATTAACTTAGCTAATTTATACTTACCTAAAAATTCAGTTCTTCCAATTAAATTTGCTCATGAGGCTTGAATTGATGCAAATCAGGTACATAGGAATATTTCATTTGAGGGCATTCCATTAGGGTCACTTGATCCAAGGATGGGAATTTCAACTCGTACGTCCCTGAGTAAATTCCTACTATGCTTGGTAAGGATTTAAGAGACAAAACGCTGAGCTGCTCAAATGTTATTTCTTCATCATTGGATTCATGATCTCCCTCTTTGGCCACTATTTCCTGTATGGCTTGACAATCTCGTATGGACATGTGCTTCAGTTGACGACCTAGACTTTTGGCTGTTGAGGATGTGAACAAATATACCAATCCATGACATTCTTCAACATTCAAAGAGGTAAGATTTGAAAAAGACACAGTGGATGGCACCAAAAATTTCATGCTGGGGCAGGAAAACACTTCCAATGTTTCTAGTGTTTTAAGTAAGGGTTCTACCCATGAGTGCTCTAATCCTATGGAATTCAGCTGTTGGAGACTCTTCAAATGTAATCTTTTCAGCTTTGAAAGGACTTCGGTACAATCAGTGCAGGGTCTTTGAGAGGAGAATATTTCATTGAAGGAACTACAAAACACTTCAAGACTTTCAATGCTGGGTGTCTCTTCAAGTAATCCACTGGAGAATATATTTGACTCGTCATCCTCATGATAGCACTGCAATTTGAGAACTTTTAAATTTTGCAGTAGGTGTGCAGCATTTGCACCAAATTGTCCTTGTCCTATCATATTGTCTTTGCAAGTGATTGCTTGATGCTCCAAGCTAGGAATAACCTAAGAAAATTAGAAGCAAAGGGTACATAATGAAAAATACAAGAAAAAGGTCATCAAGAGAGAAATAGGAAAAAAAAAAAAAAGCAAAATAGGAGTTATGAAAGCAGTACAATGTGAGAAATTGTCCTTGCCTGAAACTGTCCTTGCGAAATCCCCATGGCATCTTCCTTTTTGAGTGATAATTCCACCAGGATTGGAAAAACCTAGGAATTTAATTGTTCAAAACAAATATTGGACAAAGATTGTAATGAGATCCAACTGAATTTTGATTGTATTGAAAGGAAAAATATTTGATAAATTTCACACTTTCAATTTCAATTATGAAAATGTTAGCAATACACTGTTTGACACTATGTTTTGGCATGCTAAAGGGAGATTACTTTAAGAAGTTCGATAGCTTTTTTTGTATTATCATTTTTTTCTCTCTTTTAATAATTTGAAGAGTACTAACAATACATTCTTTATAAATTATTACCTGAAGTTTATTGAATATAACAAAATAATAAGTAGAAAAAAGCTTGGGTATTGTTGACTTTCCCCATCAAAAGACTGGGTTAAGGATGTTAGAATTTGGGTTTGTGCCTAATTCAACCCTACAAAATCGATGGTACTATCTCTAGCCAATGTGGGACTTCAACACACCCCTTTTTTGTCCACGACTACCCACCATAATGTGGGACATCAACACGACTACCTGCCACAACTAAGGTGGGCTAGGGGTGACCACAATTAAGGTGGTTTTCTAACACTCCCCCTCACGCTCTAGGCTAGCATGATAAACACGGATGGCCCACCAATGGAGTTAGGATAGGCTTTGATACCATGTTAGAACATGGGTTTGGACCTAACTCAACCCTACAAAACTGGCTTGTAAGGTGAGGATTGCTCCTCACTTATATACTTTATCTCAACACTATCTCTAGCCATTGTGGAACTTCAACACGTCCCCTTTTTGCCCACAGCTATTCTCCACAATGTGGAACTTCAACACATATCTCTTCTGCCCATGACTACCTACGACAACTAAGGTGGGCTAGGAGCGAGCACAATTAAGGTGACTTTCCAACAAAGGTTAATGCTAACAGGTCATTACATCAAAATAATGGACATGCACCAATTTGTTTCAGTCTTTGAATAAATTAACAAGTATATAATTTCAAAATATTATAGTAAATATTTAATACAATAATAATAACAATGAAATTATTATCATTATATTATTTGTATTTATTTGAATAAATCTTCCTATTAAGTTTAAAAAGACTTTTCAAAGGGTGATGATATTTAGACACTCCTTTATTTTAAACACCCATCAACACCTCTTATTTCTCTCTATCTCTCTCTTTCTATCATCTTATATCTATATTTTTATCTCTTTTTTCTCTCTCACTAGGTGTCAACTAAACATTTAGGTGTCCAAATATATTTTTCCCTTTTCAAAAGGCTTAAAACATGACATTTTTAATTCAATAAAATTTTTTGAAGTCTTCACTTGCTTATTTAGCAAATAAACCTCTTAGATTAAGCCTATGGGCCCTAGACAAGCTGTTTTACCTATTTCTATATATCCCTATTCATGCATGTAAAACTCTCTTTTGAGATTGTATAAGTAGTTCTGGGCTTTTGCCACGTTTACTCACAAAAAAATATTGTTTTAATTGTCACCAACAATGGCAAGCTTTAAATTCTGTAACCTTTTTGGTTCCTGATAAGTATATATATGATTAATAATACTTGATTTATGGACAGAATAACCATTGAGATTAATAACATAGAATGTTAGTATTATGAGTGAAGAAAAGATTAATTAAGATAATGTCATACTTTCAAATAATTTGTTGCTTTAATGTAAAAACACAATTCTAATGCAAATCAGTTTTGCAAGATAAAATCCTTTCCCGTGTTTATTTATGCATACTCAATAAATATGACACTAGATAGAGAAAAGTAAGATTTCATTCTCTCGTCATCTTAGCTAGTCAATGAAAGAAAGATTTTGATAGTACTCTTTGATAGCATTTTTTTAACATTATTTTATTATGGGCGTTTTTTTATTATTATTTTTTTAATGCTAGCTGGCCCCATTAATAGGAAGTGAACCTAAATTATTTAGACCAGTATGGGATGTGAAAATGCGTGTGACTAGCAATTTGTTTAATAATTTATGCACAACATGAAAACTGGAGATCGAGGAGGTCCTTTCGGTACCTTTTCAACTGAGAAAACAGCTTTCCGATCTTCTATATCTGCAACTTCACCACTATGATGCTCAGTTGTAAACAATTTCAACTTGTCACAATGATATATATCTAGATATGTTAGCATAGGCCATTCTAGCGAGTGTTTTCCATGGTAGAAATACTTGAGCTCTGGCAATTTCCATAGTGTTAATGAGGTCAGACAATTGAAAATGAACTGTTTTTCTCCCTTCAAAGCTGCTTCATCCTCTACAAAAATTTCCACCAAACTTTCACAATCTCTCACATCAAGCATAACAAGATGATTGGCCACTGATGTTGGAAACAAACTTTTAAGGCTTTGACAGTGAGAAATGCACATTTCTTGAAATTCTTGAAGGCTGAGAATTTCATCTGGATTCAAATTCCAGATATGCTCCAGATTTGGCAACTGATTTAGAATCAGTTTCTTTAAAGGAAGAGAAATCCGAGAAGCTGGTTTCATATCTGCTCCTGTATCTTTCACATTAAATATTGCCTTAACAGATTGACAGTTGCTTACCTCGATCTCTTTCAAGTTACATAGAAATCGAAGTAAATAAAAAGGAATCACATTGGATAAAGATTCACATTCCACCACAGTTAAAGATGTCAAATTGTTGAAACAATTGCTACTTGGGATTGGAACTACACCAAGCCATATCTCTTCTAAGTGAGAGTGATCACCAAATTTCAAAAGCTCTATATCGCATGCAGACTTTTCCACCTGTACGTGCAAAACAATTATTAATTTGAAGACCTTAACATATAAATATATTAGGATGGTGCTTGTAATATTCTAATTTAAAACAAAAATTTCACTTATTATAGATAATGATAAAATAGCACAATAAACTATATGTGAAGTTGTTAAAATCTACTCCCTTAATTTTTCAACTGATGATTATCATTTTACACTATACCAATATCTCCCGTTTTAATAAAAAGACTTAAATATGTTTTTGATCTATGATATATGACCAAAATTTGTTTTGATCCCCAATAAAATTTTATAAAAAAAATTTTCCCTAATAAATTTTTTATTTTGTTTGTGGTCCCTCAGCTCAAGCACTATTTAAATCACTTTTCAAAGTATTATCTAAACAAATTTGAGGATAAAAATAAAATAAAAAATTTATCAGAGACCAAAAAATTAAAAAAATATATATTGGAGACCAAAACAAAAGTTCGGTCATTTTTCAGGAATCAAAAACATATTTAATTCTAATAAAAATAGTGAAGGCAAGTTGCTGAACTGAAATGTAGAATTCATTTAAACATTCTTAGTATCTATGTGTAGTATGCCAACATGTTCAGGATGTACACACAGATGTAATACAAACCATTTATGTCTTCACCTAACAACTTATATTTTTAGGATAAATTTACATTCGGCTATCATGAGAGATGCCTATTTTACACTCTCTTTTGTTCTTATTTTAAAATATACACTCTTTTTTTCTGGAAATTAAGATGAATATTTATTATTGTCGAGTCTATTTTAATGTAAATGAGCATTTTAGAGTTTTTTTTTCTGTCGTAGTGATCCTCACTATAATTAACAACTAATTTTGAACCTCTACTATGAATTTTGTGACCTAAGATGAAATTTCAAAAGCAATAACAGAGATGTTTAAAGCTCCACTGTATCAATAAAAAATAAAATCAGGATTCAAAATAGTTAATTAGTTGACGGTGACACTAAAAGTTGTAGAAAAGACAAGATATCATCAGAGACACAATTTAAGCATCTCTTAAAAGAGAGAGTATAATTTACTCAATTATTTTATTATTCATTTTAGGTACATATACATAATATTATGTATACCAACTTAAAATTAATAATTATAAAAACTTAAATCCTTTTATAACACTCTTTTAATAATCCTTTCAATACCCTAAAAAAAATAATCCTCACAATTAATAATAAAGAAGGTGTTGAATATTTTCATGTTTTGAAAATATTTAAAGGACTTATTTTCATTTAGAATATAAATTACATTCCCTTCTCTTAATAGATACGATTATTACACTATTCTTTTCTCTTATGTTAAAATATACAATTTAGTTCATTTAAAGTAAATTACACTCTCTTTCCTTAAAAGATGTGAGTATTGCATTACCCTTTCTTCTTATGTTTATAGAATAAATTACAGTTTCTTCTTTGAGATGGGAGTATACATTGACCTTCTTCTTATGTTAAAATATATAATTTAGTCTAGTTAACTTAACATCACTAAACAATATTCATTATAAAATTTTAAAATATGTTCTTTAATTAAAATATATACTAAAATATTTTTAACTTACTACATTATTATTCACTCACTCGATAAATATTTTTATGCAATATATAATTAAATTTTAAATAATTAAAAATAAAAATTATGAGATAAATTATATATATATATAACAATATATCAATATATATATTAAATTACTAATTTTTATTAAAAGAAAATAAGAAAAATTTAATGTATATATACACATGTGTGTGTTTAAATATATCTGGGTGTGTGTACGAGTGCATGTATACAAATATTAAATTTTATAATAATTATATTTGTTTAAGAATATATTTTTAATATAAATAGGTTCATTTAAAAAATTTGTATGTTAAATATAAATTAACATTATATTTATTCAATTTCATAAATATATTATATTTAATAATTATAACAATTAATAATATATAAGAAAAAACAAATTTATTTAAATATTAGGCTCATTTGAATGTTAAGCCCATTTGAAACTGATTTCTGAGTGATTTGTGGCTTGCACATTATGAATGTTAAGCACTAACAAATGAATTTGGATAATGAATTCCTTACTTGTTCATGAAACAGCCTCTGGATTGTCGTGTTGAGATCATCGTGGAAGGTTAAACTAGAATCCTCCTGTGAAGTTTTAATCCCCTCAAACATTGGCTCATTTACGACTCCTTCAGAGAAAGTTTTCATATTTGGGCATTTAGCTACTCTCGCTTCTTCCAAACATGAGAATTGCATAGTGGCATTCCCTGAATAAAATCTTACAAGCCTTGGTAAGGAATCCAGCCTTAATGTTATGAGCCGTTCAAATATCATCTCATGAGAAGCATCTTCATCTTCTTTTTTTACTATTTCTTTTATTGATTCACAATTCTCTATAATTAGTATCTTAAGTTGCACCAAACTTTTAGCAGTTGAAAATGTGAATAAATATTCCATCCTTTCACAGTCCGTCACTTCCAACTCTTTCAGATTGATGAAAGATACTGCACAGCACACTATTTTTTCTAACACAGAGCATTTGAGAATGTTTAATATCTCAAGCTTTTCAGAGTATGGCTTTACCCATGGGTGCTCCAACCCTATAGACTCCAGCTCTTGAAGGCGATTTAGGAATAATTCATTCAATTTGGCAAGTATTCCGTCATGAACTTGGAGCTTTTGAGAGGGAAATATCTCCTTCAGACCAAAGCATCTTTGCACTCGAAGACATTCTAAAATGGGTACCTTGTGAAGAAAATCAAAAGGCAAAGTATCTTTCTTATTGTCATAATCATCAAAGGATAGATCAAGAATATTTAGTTTACAAAGAATGTCTTGTGGCAAATGTGCATCGCTCAACAACATAATGTTTTCTTCATTGAGTGTCAATTCCTTCAGTTTGGGAACAACCTAGCAATTAAGGCCAAACGAATTCAAAAGAAAATGCATGGTGGCAGTTAGAAGCTATAGGAGCAAAATATATAATGAAAAGGAAAGGAAACTAAAAAGGTTAAAGTGATTATGCTATAATTTATCACCTTTTCAACCATGAAAAGAGGTTGCTCTATAACTGCATCTTTGTGACTATTATGAAATTCTGATGTCAATAGCTTCAACGACAAAGGACAATAGGACACATCTAAGCTCTTTAATACGGGGCATTCCAGTTGGTGTTTTCCAGGATAAAAGGAACTAAGCAGTGGCAGCTCATAAAGAACCAACCGGGACAAACAAGGGAATTCAAACATTTTAGTTGTTCCATCTTCCATTGCATCTTCCTTTCCAACAATTTCTACCAACTTGTCACAACTCCATATTTCAAGCGTATTAAGCTTCCCAAGATTTTTGTCAAGGGATGATGGGAACAGTGTTGCCAAGCTTCCACATTTAGTAACAAACACTCCTTGCAAGTTGGGAAAGCTGACAATTCCACGGGGGTTTTTGTTCCATACACATTTCAAATTGGACAAGTCTTTTAAAAAAAGCTGTTCCAAAGGAAAGACTATTCCCTTGGTGTTGGCCTCACTGTCACCTATGTCAAATATTACCTGCACTGCATCGCAGCTATGTACATGCAATTCTTCTAAGGCCTTCAAGTAAGGAAGTACATGAGATGGAATTACAATATCTCTTTTACATGCTCCATCAAATTCCAATTTCTTAAAACTGCCAAAGAAATTGTCTAGAAAAGCAGGTTTGCCGTGCCGAACTCCCACCATCTCAAGATAATCGACAAGAATCATCTGCTTTAAATATTCAAAAAGACCCTTAAAAGACAAGAAACTCAATGTCAGAATAATCGACAAGTCTCATGTATACTTCATAAATACTTCATAATTAAGACCACTTGATTATGGCATGCGTACCACTTGGATTTACTTTTCATTGTAGCCAGAAAACTATATATGTGCCTCATTAATTGTCAAATACAAATCAGTTTATGTATGTCATTTAAAGTATGAGCATCTCTAAGAATAGTGTAAATATAGAGTTATTCATCAATTCACTTTCAATCCAAAGCCTGAAATTTTATTTATTTATTTATTTATTTATTTATTTATTATTATTATTATTATTATTATTATTATTATTATTATTATTATTATTATTATTATTATTATTATTTAATGTTAGAATAGATTCCAATGGCCAAAAATGTTGAAAGAGCAAAATAGGAATAAATGGGGGCTAAAGGTCTTGAGCCAAATGGCCCAAGAATGCGAAAAAGCATAAGTTATTGATATATCTACTCCCTTTTTTTGTTAAGTACACTTCCCTTTAATTTTTGTAAAATCAAATTAGTTAAATAACCTTTCTTTTTCAAACCCTCTCCCTCATACACTCCCTCTTTCATAGTAACAACACATTCCCTCTCTCTTTGATCACAGCTCCCTTGTCTCTTTCACTCCCTTAATCCCCCTTCGATCTCTTACTCTAGTCTTCCTTTATTCCTCTCTTACTCAGCCTCTTACTCTAGCATTAAGATTTTTTATCCTCCAAACTCTAATGTAATATGTTTACGCTTCCAACTACTTTTCTTCCTTATTTTATTTTTGTCCACTCACACAACACCATTAATGTCTCTCATTTTATATGGCTAAATCTTGAATTTGTCCAAGCTGCTATAGTGGAGTGCCTCTTAAAGTGGTCCAGATTGAAGGTTTGAGATCATTTATATGTTTTCTTCACTTCAATTGCTTCACAATAGTACAATTTTTTCTTTATATAGGGTTTTTAATGGTCATAGTGTTCTGTTTGAATTTTTCGAATGTTTTTTTAACATTATGAAAAGTACTTTCTGGAACACAAAATAATATTCCAAAAAGTACTTTTTGCAACACAGTTTTATTTTTTAAGATTTCGGATAGTACTTTCCAGAACAAAAAACAGTATTCCAGAAAGTACTTTTTGGAATGTAAAAATAAAATTGTGTTCTAGAGAGTATTTTACAAAATGTTAAAAATAAAACATTGTTTTGGAAAGTACATTCCAAAATAATGGTTATGAATCAACGTTATGGGTGTAAAAGATATATATAATAATATAAATTAGAAAAAAAAAAGGAAATGGGAATGTACTTAGCAAAAAACAGGAGTGGATATAGCAAAAGTCAAAATCATAAAATGATAATGAAATGAAAATAAAAGGAGAAAAGGATAACAAAACTTTTTGGCCCAAGCAAGCCAAAAATGTAAAAATTAGACGATAATAATAAAAATAAAAATAAAAGTAGAAGAGAAAAAAAAGGATGATAGAATGTCTTGGGCTCACATTAATCCTCTTATAAAGAATAGAATGAATAGGAGATCAAATTAGAAAGAATGTTTTTGGCCTAAATGCCCAATTTTTATGGAAAGGTAGAATAAAATTAAACCATAAGAATAAAAGGAAAAAAAAAGACTAAAAGATGTGTCAAGTTTAGGCTCTAGAATGCACAAATTTGAAGAAAAGAAAGATTGAGAAAAAATAAATGAAAATAATATATAAATAAACAAAGAGAGAAAAGATTAAAATTGAAATTGAACTCAACTTAACCAATGATAAGAAAATAAGAACTGGCTTTTTCTTTATATATATATATATATATATATATATATATATATATATATATATATGAGGAGGGATCCACCTACTCTAAGAGAGTTACTCCTCATCCACACCATTTATTTTCTTGAAATCTAATGGTTGTAATGAGCAACTAATCTTAACCATTAGATTTCAAAAAAATGAATGGCCGAGATGGAGAGTAAGACTATGTTTGGCAACTCATTTCAGCTAACTTCTAGCTTTTTTTATTAGCTGAAAAGTATGTTTGACTATTCGGTAAACAAGCTTTTTTTAGTAGCTTCTAGCATTTTTTGAAATGCTACTTCAAGTAGCGTTTTTTAAAACGCTAGCTTCTAGCTTTTAGCTTTTTATATTTTATTCCTTTTTATCCTTAAAATATTTATTAAATTTTCTTGTTACCCTTTTAAAATAAAACATTGTTTTTATTATTTATTTGTTTTATTTTATTTTTGTTATGACATTTTACATTTTTATATTACATTATTTATTTTAATCATTGTACTATTTATAATATTTAATTTATTTTTTCAACATGATACTTCATGAAATTGACAATGATAAATGTTAGATTTTTTTTGAATAATTTTATATTATACGATTTATTTTAACTATTGCGCTAATTAACATAATAAAAGTATAATGTCTACTTAAGTGTATTTTTTTTACTTTATTTTAAACTTGATTAAAAATATTTTAAGATATAGTATAAGATTAATAGTAGAATACTTAATTTATAGTAAAGAGTTTTGCTTCTTCAAAAAAAATAGTAGAATACTTAATATGAAAAAATGTAATAATTGAAACTAAAAATGTAATGAAAATAATTTATCTATAAATAAAAAATTACAAGAGTTTAAAATTAATTAAAAACTAAAATTATAACACCTCAAAATATTTTTTTATCCATTAAATAAAATTAAAATTTATACAAAAATATCATATAAATATGTCTATTTCTGTCATTTGACATTTTTCAGCCACTTCAACATGTTATTTTACCGAACACTTACAATTTAATAAGATAGCCGAACAGCTTTCAGCTAGTTTTTCAGCTTTCAGCTAGTTTTGCCAAACATAACCTAACTCTCTTAGAGTTACTCTTAAAGTAAGTGGATCCCTTATATATATATATATATATATATATATATATATATATATATATATATATATATATATATATATATATATATATTGTGTTTGTCTTTCAAACTCTATATTCATGAAGTGTTCTTTATACACCCCATTCACTCCTTTTTAAGGTATTTTTCTGTCATTATGACTTTGATTTCAAATTCTAACCTCCTTCTTTGTTTTTAACTTTAACTTTGTTATATTTTCTTGTTTTTTTTTTTTTATAGATGGTCTGTGTATTATTTGTTTGAAGGCTCCAAACATTGTTGTTAGATTGTGTTATGCGTGTTGATTTGCTGTGACAACAATGAGATTATGAGCCTTATCTTGTTATGTGGGTTAAATGCAAGAAATTTGAGTGCTTTATCTTTTTATTTTTTTCAATCCAATAGGAACTCAATTTCTTTCTATAAGGTAGCTCTTTTTCCCTATTTTTTTGTCCCAATTTTGATTTATGACAATCTTTCATCCAGGTTATATTCATTTATCTATCATAAAGCTACCATTATTGCTTTATACACTCAAAAACTCATTTTCTGCTGGAACAAACCAATCAATAAATGACTAGAAAATAATTGTTGGAGTGCACAAAGTGATGGTGATAGCTTCGTTTGGGCACGAAGGAATATAATCTGAGTGGAGGGTATATAATAATAGAAATGTGAAACAAAGATAGAAGGAATTAGCTACATTGGAGGATGAAATTGAATATCTAATGGATTAAACGAAAATGAAAGACAGGAGCAGTTAAATTTCTTGCATTTAACCTATGTAATTTGTCAAATGGCACTTATAAGAAGAAAATTGTAGATATGTTATTTTCAGTTTGGCCATTGTAATAAGAAAAATGTACTTGAATTTTAATATACGAGATGTATTATAAATAATAATGAAATGAAATTGTTTTGTCTTGATTTTGTATCTATTTCTAACTCTGTATTTTAATTTTTGAATTGAAATATTCTACATCAGGGATACAATGTAGTTGTAGTGTTGTCTTTAAAAAAAATACACTTTGTACATTAATTGTTCCATAATTGATGTAGAAAGAGATCTTTTATGGATTGGTTGTAGTCATAATCACAATGCAGAATATAAAATTGTCTACATCAACTTTGGATTTGATTTTTCCATCCTTACTTTTAGTTCCTAAGGACAGAAAAAAGGTAAGGAACTAAAACCAGTTAAAAAAAGTTCAAAACTAAAAATAGGAATCCTAAAAAAATTGAGACTAAAAAAATAGTAAATTCGATATTTATTTATTCATGACACATACCTTATTGGTAAATGATAAACCAAGTGTTGGTAAAAGCTAACAAAGATATTAGTACATGTTTTTGGTGGATCCCACTTCTAGACTGTGAGAGATAATCATTAAATAAGAAGTAAGATCCACTAAAATTGGTGATTTTCAACCAATCACATAGAGAGTGTTAGAAAGAGTGTGTCACTAGCATTCCTCTTTTAATTGTAAGAAAACTTTGGGAGTAATTACATTTGTATATCATGAGATATGCCTATATTACACTCTTTTAAAGATGAATATTAATTTATATTTGTGTGCATTTTAATGTAAATGAGCTTTTTAAAGATTTTTTTTTTTTACCCTAGTGATCCTCACTACGATTAACCACTAATTTTGAATCTCTACTATGAATTTCGTTACCCTAGAAGTTGAAATTTCAAAAACAATAATGGAGACCATTGTACTCCCTCACTCCCATTTTAAAAATCATTTTAAAAAAATTGTTTATCTCTTTTTAGAACATCTTTTTCTAAGTATCTATTGCATTAATTATTATTTTTATAGAGTACCTTTAATTAATTAACAATTTTTTTAGCCAAAGATAATAAATGTTGGAAATTAATGAGATAAACACTTTCTCTCTCTTATTGGGATTGGAGAAGACGCGTAACAATTAGGTAAGAAGCAATTAAGTGGAAAGAGAGATGATTAATTTAAAAAAAAGGGTAATTTTGGAAGAACATTACAAATTTTTGACAAATTTATTGTCACTAACAATATTAACCATTTTTCATAAAGAATGTAAAATAGTTAAAAGAGTCTTATAAAAAGAATGGAGAAAATACATTTTAAAAAACCAAAATCAAGATGTTCAAAATTAGTTGAGGTGATATTAAAAGTTATACAGAAGATGAAATATCATTGGAAAACACACTCAAATTTGTTTATATTCAAAAAGGAAAAAGTGTAACTCATTAATTTACTCAAAGGAGGAGATTGTATATTTTAGAATGAGACAGAAGATAAGTATAATTTAAGCATCTCTTAAAGAGGGAGTGTAATTTACTCAACTTTTTAATATTCATTATAGGTACATCTATATGGTTAATGAGGTATACCAACATAAATTAAAATTAATATGATAAAAACTTGAATCTTCTTATAATATTCTTTTAATAATCCTTTCAATAACTTCAAAACATAATCCTCTAAATTACTAATAAAAAGGTACTGAATATTTTCATATTTTGAAGATATTAAATGAATTTGATTTCATTTAGAGTAAATTATATATCCCTTCTTATGAGAAATACGAGGATTACACTATCCTCTCCTCTTAGGTTGAAATATTAGACCTTTTAAATTAATACCATTAAAATAAATTACACTCCTTTTTCTTGAGAAGTGCGAATATTACTCCATCGTCTCTTCTTATCTTAAAATGTAGAATAAATATTTACACTTTTTTCTTTGAGAAGTGAGTATTACATTATTGTTATCTTCTTATGTTAAAATATATAATTTAGTTTAGTTAACTTAACATCGTTAAAGAATATTCATTATAAGACGTTAAAATACATTCTTTAATTTTAATATTACAAAAATATTAATTTTGTAAGTTATCATTCACATACTCTATAAATATTTTTTTTTGCAATACATAATTAAACTTAAAATAATTAAAATTAATTTATTAAAACAATAATTAAAAATAGAAATTATAATAAAGTGTAATTTATTTCCAATTATAATAAAGTGTAGTTTATTTGCATTTGTAAACGAAGGAAAATGTGTATTAAAACACAAAGAATGATGACGTGATGTGTAATATTTGCATATTTGACGAGGTAATAATATAAAAAATATTTTTATCAAAATTTTTAAACAAAAGCTAACATATAACTTTAACGATAAATTAAAATAAAAAGTAAAAGAATTGAATTAGGATAATGAATTCCTTACCTCTTGGTGAAACAACCTCTCGATTGTCATGTTGAGATCATCGTGGAAGTGACAATCCCAATCCTCAGTTGAAGTTTGAATCCCCTCAAAGATTGGGGCATTTACTAATCCTTCAGAGAAAGTTTTCATATTGGGGCATTTAGCTACCATCGCTGTTTCCAAACACGTGAATTGCAAAGTGGCATTCCCTGAATAAAACCTTACTAGCCTTGGTAAGGAATCCAGCCTTAATTTTGTGAGCCGTTCAAATATGATCTCATCATAACCATCTTCATCTTCTTTTTTTACTATTTCTTTGATTGATTCACAATTCTCTACGTGTAGGGTCTTAAGTTGCAGCAAACTTTTGGCGGTTGAAGATGTGAACAAATACTCCATCCTTTCACAGTCGCTCACAAACAACTCTTTCAGATTGATGAAAGATACTGCAGAGCACACTAATTTTTCTAACCGATGGCAGTTGAGAAGCTCTATTAATTGAAGCTTTTCAGAGTATGGCTTTACCCATGGGTGCTCTAACCCTATCCACTCCAGCTCTTGAAGTTGAAATAGATATAAAAGTTTCAATCTAGCAAGTATTCCGTCATGAACTTGGGGTTTTTGAGAGGGAAATATCTCCTTCAGACCAAAGCATTTCTGCACTCGAAGATGTTCTAAACTGGGTACCGTGTGAAAGAAATCAAAAGGCAAAGTATCTTTCTCATTGCTATCATCCTCAAAGCATAGCCAAAGAATATTTAATTTGCAAAGGAAGTCTTGTGGCAGATGTTCATCGCTCAACAAGACAATGTTTTCCTCATTGAGTGTCAATTGCTTCAGTTTGGGAACAACCTAGCAATTAAGGCCAAACGAATTCAATCAGAACGAGGAAAATAATGAAAAGAACAATTAACAAGAAAAATAAAATAAAATTAAGTGCTAATGTTTTGTCACCTTTTCAACGGACAACAGAGGTTGCTGTAGCTGGCTAATTGTAATTGTAGCACTAACTTCTTGACACTCTATAACTGCTTCTTTATAACTATCATGAAATTCTGATGTGAATAGCTTCAACTTAGGACAATAACCCACGTGTAAGCTTTGTAATATGGGGCATTCCAGATGGTGTTTTCCAGGATAAAAGCAACTAAGCAGTGGCATATTCCAAAGATATAGCCAGGACAAACAAGGGAATGCAAACATCTGATTCGTTCCATGTTCCACTGCATCTTCCTTTCCAACAATTTCTACCAACTTCTCACACCTCTCAATGTGAAGTGTCTTGAGCTTTCCAAGATTTCTGGCCAGGGATGAAGGGAACAGTGTTGCCAAGCTTCCACAATCTTCAACATCCACTACTTGCAAATTGGGAAAGCTGACAATTCCTCGTGGGTTTTTGTTCCATACACATTTCAAATTTGACAATTCTTTTAAAGTAAGCTTTTTCAAAGGAAGGACTATTCCCTTGGTGTTGGCTTCAGTATCATCTATGTCAAATATTACTTGCGCTGCATCGCAGTTATGTACATTCAATTCTTCTAAGGCCTTCAAGTATGGAAGTACATGAGATGGAATTACAATATCTCTTTTAATTGCTCCATCAAATTCCAATTTCTTAAAACTGCCAAAGAAGTTGTCTATAAAAACAGGTTTGCCGGGCCGAACTTCCATCATCTCAAGATAATCGACAAGAATCATATGCCTTGAATATTCAAAAAAATCCTTAAAAGCCAAGAAACTCAACGTCAGTATAATCATCGAGTCTCATGTATGCTTCATAATTAAGACCACTTGATTATGGCATGTGTACCACTTGGATTTACTTTTCATTGTAGCTAGAAAACTATATATGTGCCTCATGAATTGAGATATGTAAAATTATCTCGTATTAAGATTCAATTTTCAATTTTGTTTTCTAATAAAATTATGAGTTTAATTTTTATATATTGTACATTGTCAAATAGAAATCAGTTTATATATGTCATTTAAAGTAAGAGCATCTCTAAGAATGGTGCAAATATAGACGAGTTATTCATCAATTCACTTACGGTCCGAAGCCCAAAATTTTATTCATTTATTTATTCATTTATTATTATTATTATTATTATTATTATTATTATTATTATTATTATTATTATTATTCATTTTTTTATTCAATGTTAGAATGGATTCCAATGGCCAAAGCTGTAGAAAGAGCAAAATAGGAATAAATGGTGGCTAAAGGTCTAAGGCCAGATGGCCCAACAATGAAAAATAAATCATAAACTATTGTTATATCCACTCCCCTTATTTGTTAAGTATACTCCCCTTTCCTTTTTTTAAATCAAATTACTTAAATAACCTTTCCTTTTCAAACATTATTCTCTCCTTTGCATACTCCTTCTTTCATAGTAACAACACATTCCTCCTCTCTTTCATCACACTCCCTCCTTTCTTTCACTCCCTTCATCCCCCTTCGATCCTCTCTTACTCGGTCTCTTGCTCTAGCGTTAAGGTTTTTTCATCCTCTAAACTCCAATGTAGTATGTTTACACTCCCAACTACTTTTCTTCCTTATTTATTTTTGTCTACTCAGACAATACCATTAATGTCTCTTATTTTATATGGCTAAATCTTAAATTTGTCCAAGTTGTTGCAGCGGAGTGCCTCTTAGAGTCGTCCAAATTGAAGGTCTGACATCATTTATATGCTTTCTCCACTTCAATTACTTCACTATTATACATTTTTTCCTTTATACAGGGTTTTTAATTATCATAGTGTTCTACTTGAATTTTTTCGGATGTTTTTTTTTTAACATTCCAGAAAGTACTCTCTAAAACACAAAAAATATTCTAGAAAGTACTTTTTGGAACACGATTTTATTTTTTAACATTTCGGAAAGTAATTTCTAAAGCACAAAAACAATATTCTATAAGGTACATGATGGAATGTTAAAAATAAAATTGTGTTCTGGAAAGTACTTTCTGAAATGCCAAAAACAAAACATTATTTTGAAAAGTACATTTCCGGAATAATGGTTATTTATCAGTGTTATGGGTATAAACGGTATATATGATAATAAAAATAAAAAATAAATAAATGGGAGTGTACATAGCAAAAAAAGGGGAGTGAATATAACAAAAGTCAGAATCATATAATGATAATGAAATGGAAATAAAAGAAGAAAAGGATGACAAAACGTTTTGGCCCATGCAAGCCCAAAATGTAAAAATTAGTTGATAATAATAAAAATAAAATATAAAAGTAGAAGAGAAAAAGAAAAGAAAAAAAAAAAAAAAAAAGAATGATAGAATGTTTTGGGCTCATATTAGTCATCTTATGAAGAATAGAATGAGGGAGTAACAATTTCCACTCTCCCTTATTACTAGTACACTCTCTTTTTTATTTTTATTTTCCTAAAATACCCAAAAAAAATACACTCCCCCTTTGCAATAACCATACGTCTTGCATTTCAAAATTTGTTCCTCCATTTCAGAATTGTCATCAATTGCATTCGGAAAATTGATCCAAATTGAAATTGTAACAAAATCCTTTCTTCCTTGCATAGACACAATGAATCCTTCAATTCAACAATATTCCAATATTTTGTCTCCCACGTGTTGCAATCATAATAAAACTCCATTATCACAACTCTTTTACACCAACCCAGACCATGATTCTCTAAAACAGGGGAGTATAAAAAACTAAAAGAAAAAATCAACGTGGATGCTTGAAATTTTACACCACAAAGTAAATAAAACAAATTGGTTCCCTTCGTTGGAATATTTATTGCACTGAGATTCACAATATAGAAACCTAGCGTGTAGCAACAAGATTTTGCAAAATGGTTACTGACGTCGATAGGATATGCAATTGATGCCGATGGTGACCGATGCAGTATGCCACTACGTACCACAGCGACTTGGGGAAGGTGTGAGGCGATCTGGACGGAAAGTGACAATTGACAAAGCAGAAGAAACCTTCTTCAACGATTTTGACAAAAGAACGACTCTGATCTTTAACGGGTGAGCCAATTTCAATGAGGAGTGATTGTATTATGCGATTATGTTAACCAGATCTTCTATCTTGGAGGAAAAAGGATGAGCGGGGAGGGAGTGTGTTTTTTCAGAAAAGAGACGTGAGAGAGAAAGAGAAGAGATGAAGGGACTGGATAATTTAGGGAAAAAAAATTAAGAAGGGGGAGTGGAAATTGCAACTCCCATAGAATGAATAGGAGATCAAATTAGACATAACAATATATATATATATATATATATACACCTCATTTGCTCCTTCTTAAGGTATTTTCTCTCTCTCATTATGACTTTGTTTTCAAATTCTAACCTCCTTTGTTTTACACTTTAACCTTGTTATATCTTCTTTTTTATAGATGGTGTGTGTATTTTTTGTTTGTAGGCTCCAAACAATGTGTTCGAAGACTCCAAACATTGTCATTAGATTGTTCTATGTGTGTTGGTTTGCTATGACAACAAAGAGATTATGAACCTTATCTTGTTACATGGGCCAAATGCCTTCTACTAGACTTAGCTAACCCCCATTGGTGATAATAAAGATATTTAAAGTTTCATTCACCAACATGTCATTGGTCCGAGCGGTCCTAAACTCAGTTTCTTAGAGAAGATTAGCCTTCGACAAAGTCAATAGATATTTCGCACTAATAACATGGTAACAAAAAAAAAGCTTCATTCTACTTTATAAAAAATTAAAATCAACAATAGGATTTTAACTGAATTTCTTTTCATTTAATAATTTAATAAAATATTAAAAGTATTGTTGAAAATATTTTGTACGAAAATATATGACATCAATGTGATAAAAGCCTTCCTATAAATTATAAAGTAATTATTGCTCCAAAAATATGTTGGAATTTTGGCATCAATGAGGCCCATTTGAAGCTGATTCCCCGAGTGATTTGTGATTTGCATTATGAATGTTAAACACTATGTTCTTGGTTTGAAACGAGGCCCATTTGACGAGATTAAATTTATTTAGATATAAATAAATAACAATTGAATTTTATTTGGATAATGAATTCCTTACCTGTTGGTGAAACAACCTCTCGATTATCATGTTGAGATCATCGTGGAAGGTTGAATCAGAATCCTCCGTTGAAGTTTTAATCCTCTCAAACATTGGTGCATTTACGACTCCTTGAGAGAAAGTATTCATATTGGGGCATTTAGCTACTGTGGCTTCTGCCAAACATGAGAATTGCAAAGTGGCTTTCCCTGAATAAAACCTTACAAGCCTTGGTAAGGAAACCAGCCTTAATTTTGTGAGCTGTTCAAATATGATCTCATCATAATCATCTTCATCTTCTGTTTTTACTATTTCTTTTATTGATTCACAATTCTCTATAATTAGGATCTTAAGTTGCACCAAACTTTTGGCAGTTGAAAATGTGAATAAATACTCCATCCTTCCACAGTCCCTCACAGCTAACTCTTTAAGATTGACAAAAGATACTGCACAGTGCACCAATTTTACTAACTGATAGCAGTTGTAAAGAGTTAATATTTGAAGCTTTTCAGAGTATGGCTTTACCCATGGGTGCTCTAACCCTATCCACTCCACCTCTCCAAGATGAGATAGGCTTAATTTATTCAATCCCGCAAGTATTCCATCATGAACTTGAGGTTTTTGAGAGGGAAATATCTCCTTCAAACCTAAGCATTTGTACACCCAAAGATGTTTTAAATTGGGTACCTTGTGAAGGAAATCAAAAGGCAAACTATCTTTCTTATTGTTATCATCCTCAAAGCTTAGCCAAAGAACATTTAATTTGCAAAGGAAGTCTTGGGGCAAATGTTCATCGCTCAACAAGATAATGCTTTCCTCATTGACTGTCAATTCCTTCAGTTTTGGAACAACCTAGCAAGGCCAAAAGAATTAAGAAAAAAAAAAAAATGCACAGTTGCAGTTAGGAGGAGGTAAATATATAATGAAAATAAATGGAATCACAAAATGTTTTGTCACCTTTTCAACCGAGAACAGAGGTTGTTGTAGCTGGCTAATTGGACTCTCTATAACTGCTTCTTTGTGACTACCATGAAATTCTGATGTGAATAACTTCAACTTAGGACAATAGGACACATCTAAGCTTTCTAATATGGGGCATTCCAGATGGTGTTTTCCAGGGTAAAAGCAACTAAGCAGTGGCAGCCTATAAAGAAGCAACGAGGACAAACGAGGGAATTCAAACATTTCAGTTGTTCCAAGTTGCATCCCCTCTTCCTTTCCAACAATTTCTTCTAACTTCTCACACAACTGTATTTCAAGTTTCTTAAGTTTTACAAGATTTCTGGCACGAGATGAAGGGAACAGTGTTTCCAAGCGTCCGCACTTAAAAACAGCAACTTCTTGCAAATTGGGAAAACTAACAATTCCTTGAGGTTTTTCGTTCCATACACACTTCAAATTTGGCAACTCATCTAAAGTAAGCTTTTTCAATCGAGAGACTATTCCCTTGGTTTTCTTCATTTCAATGTCATCTATATCAAATATTACCTCTACTGCCCCGCAGCTATCCACCTCCAATTCTTCCAAGCTCTTTAAGCAAGCAAGTATTTGAGATGGAACCACAGCATCTTTTATAATGTCCTTCACCACCAATGTTTTTAAACTGCGAAAGTAGTTATCTGGAAAAGCAGCTTTGCTGTGCCATAATTCCTCCACCTTAGAATCCTTCGTAAGTGTCAAATGCTTTGAATGTTCAAAAGAAACCTACGAAAATGATGAAATATGAAAAGTGGATATGGCAAGACAAATATAAGAACTTCACTTGAAAAATATAATATTATGTTCTCAAAAAGAGTACTGAACCACCTTAGATTTTGAACTTCCTTTATAAAGGGTAATGATATCTTCACACCCCTCATTTTTAACACTACCTCTACACCTCCTTATGGAAGAGATAAAAATTTCCGTTCTTCCTTTTTTACCATAAAAAAAGGGTATAAGGGCAGTTTAAAAAATTGAGAATGTGAAAGAAACACTATTTACTTTATAAATTTACACCGTTAATTTTTTAACTTTTCTAATTAATCCGTAAAACTTTAGCTATTATTTCAATAAATCATCAGTTAAAGGTTTAATTTACTGATTAACGAAGATGTCATGTGACAATATTTATCTTCAAAAAATCTAGATCATCAAATAAATTATGTAAAATATAAATTTATGACATTTTTAAAACACTCCAAATAAAATAAAAAACCAATAATACCACCACCGGCCACCATACCATATTGCAAGTTTCCAAGGAAACAACATCATCAGTTCTTAACCAACTTATCTTTGGACAGTGGAACCCATAAAGCTCACCAGCACATTTGTTAAAATACCTGGCTTGTTTATCTCACAGCTTCTTGTAGGAGGCATGATTACATGTATTTGGTTTAATTTATTTTTAAAAATAATTATTTTTAATGCAGAATTATCCAATAATAGAACATGTACTGAAAGTTTTCATTGAAAAGAAAAATAATTGGAGTGAAGGGACAATGATAATTTGTGATGGTTAATAAATAATCTAATAGATGCATACCTTATCGGTGGAAATATTTTGCAGAGTGGCATTCAAATCGCCTTCCCAATACCATATGTCTTTTTCACCAGCTGCAACATGTATTTTTCGTAGATTGGGTGCACTTTGGACTTTAGAGAATGTTTCCATGAGAGGGCAATCACTCACTACTAAATTTTCAAGTGAGGGGAACTTTAAGTCACAATTCTCAGAACTGCAGAAACAAGTGAGGCTTTGTAGAGACACCAATTCTATAGCTTTCAGTTGTCTAAACTCAATCACTTGTGCTTTTTCCTCTTCTGTGACGATTTTCACAATCCTTTGACAGAGACTTACCTTCATGGTTGTGAGTTGAACCAAGGACTTGGCAATTGAGGATGTCATTAAATTCCTCAATCCTAAACAATTAGTTACTTCCAGATATGTCAAGCAACTGAAAGACACCGAGGAAGGCGTTAAACTTTTCAATTTTGGACATCCAGAAATGACTAAGCGCTCTACCATTTGAAGAAGCAGGTCATGTTCAAAGCCTATATTCTGTAAATACCACAAATTGTTAAATATCAACTCCTTAAGTTGTACTACAACCCCTATTTTTTCATGTGCAACAAGGCTTGTAGAAGCCCAAACCCCTTCGAAGAGACAATTTTTCAATGTTATGCTTTCCAAATTAGGAAGTCTATGAAGCAACCAAAAGAGAATCTCGGTATTCTTCAATCCAGACAAGACAAGTGATTGTAGTTTGTGCATTCTATGAACACTAACAATGTAGTCCTGCAACCACTCTGCTTCCTTCAAGCTTATTGACACATATTCCAAGTTGTGTATCACCTAAAAAAAGGAGTTATCAAAGCATATTTAGAATCACAATCATGCATGCAAAATAATATAAGATGAATTAATTTTTTTTATAAGAAATAAAAAGATAACTTCTCACATCCTTCAGCAAGAGTTTCATTTAAGTTTCATGGCTTTCTTAATTCATGTTTTTTATTTTGTACCTTTTCTGTAGCTAGAAAGATTGGCTTCACTTGTGAATTTGTGGTTTCTTCCAACTTGCTACAAACAAATATAAATAATTTTTTCAACAATGGAAATTCTAACGTGTGTGTTCCCTGATAGAAACTCCTGAGTTCAAATAAATGTTGTAATGATAGAGTGTTTAGTTGGGGGAACCTAAAGGCGACGACTTGTTCATTTGATCCATTGTCCCAAGCAACAATCTCCTTCATTCCCCAGCACTTACATACATCAAGGGTTTCGAGTTTTTCTAGGCCATTGGCAACCGAAAGTGGGAAGAGATATTCTAACATTTCACTGTCATAAACGACAATGCTTTGCAGATTATTAAAGTTAAGAATTCCATCAGTGTCCACCTTCCATACATGCACCAACTTTGGCAGTCCTTTTAAAAACACATCATGCAAGTTTGTCTCCTTCCTACCATTAGTTTGTGCAATATTTCCAAAGTCAAATATGGTTTCCACTGACTTGCAATCAATAATGACCAAACTTTGAAGGCTCTGAAATCCTTGCCCTGCGTAACTAGGAAAAATTGTAACAAGTTTGTTGCATTCTCTTATTTTCAAAGAATCCAAACTGTGAAAGGAATGAAAACCAACATGGGGCTGCCATATGGTATTCAATTTTTCCATGCAGTTGATCTCCATTTTCTTCAACTTGGGAAGAATGTCAATATTCTGCTACAAGTAAAAGTAGTCATTAAGTGATCAAATAAAAGACCTTAGCAATTAATGCAATTAAACAACAAATGACATTAACAATTTAGTTAAATTAAATGAATCTACACACCATTGCATCGTCTGCACTAAATATGTCCTCCATCAATTCACATCCACTTACGAAAAGGCTTTGGAGATTCACTAAACTTCCGGCCATGGAGAACGACAATAAAAATTTTAAATTGCCACAATCTGATACATTCAATGTAAGCAAATTTTGAAAACAATACGAAGACTGGTCATTCCATATCTGCAGGATGTTGATTGAGGACAACTCCAACCACTCTAATTTGGGAATTGAAACCTGTAAGAGCTCATAATTATTGTCTTGAGGGTAACTAATTTTGTTTTTCAAAAATTGACTTACCCAAGAGAAAGGGCAAGACATAAAGAGCATGAATTCTTATTTCTTTTAGAGAAATAATATATCAAATTGAACATTAAAGATTCTAAATGTGAAGTAAAGGATAAACATTTATGATAATATTTTTTTACATACCTTTCCATTGAAGAGTGAAAGGCAAGCATTGTTATCTTGTCCAGCTATGGTGGTAATTTCTTTGAGCTCCTTGTTTTGAACTTGGTCTTCCAATGATTGTGAGATGGAAGGCATCTTATCGTTGGTATATAAACAAGAAAATGCTGGTAAAGATTGTAATGTTAAATTTCGTAATTGAGGAAACTCAATCTTGTTTGCTTGCACATCACCGACAGTATATGATTCTCTTTCAACAGAAACTATCTCCTTCAAATAATCACAATCACACACTTCAATTGTTTCAAGCATGGTGAGACATCTGAGCATGGAAAATGAGAAAATATTTTCCAATTGACCGCATGTTTTAATCTTGATGATCTTCAATTTGCAGAAAGAGGCCTCTGTTAGCAGATTGTCACATATTTTCTCCAAACTCTCCAATTTGTAAAGACACAGGGACTCCAATTTGGGAAAAGCCAGTAAAGGGTGAAACCGCCCCATTGAGTTGATAATGAACTGAATGTCAAAATTGTTTACTACTGACAAATGCTTCAAATGTGGAAATCCTTCAACATTTAATTCATAGAAAACATTGTGAACATCCTTGAGTTCTCCCAGCAGCAAATATTCAACTCTTTTGAACAACATTTTAATCCATTTTTCAGAATGAATGTTAATACCATCTTTTAGGCTTAATGCCAAAAATTTCTTCACTTCATACTTGTCAAGGACTTTGAATTCTTCCACTGAATGCATGTTGAAATCTCCAATGACAATCTTGTAACTATCCAACCTGTCAAAGATCAGGTTTTGTGGAAAATGGGCAACACTTGGCATGTGTATTTCTAGAGTACTTAATTGATTCAAGTGCCTCAACTCAGAAAGAATAGCCTTTTCACTTTGAATTTTCTCTTCAGCCTCCCGTACAATTAAGTCATCTCTCATATAAAACTCTTCCAAATTGTTCATCCTTGATATGACATTGGAAGGTATTACTTCTTGTTTTGAGCAATTGCTTAAGTCAAAAAGTTGCAGCTTATCCAATTGCCCAAATTCAAGGGGAAAACTTTCAATATTAGATCCTGAAAGAGTAAGAATTCGTAATTTCTTTAACTTTCCAACGATTGATAAGTTCTTTCCAAGAGTGCATCTCTCCAAACTAAGCATTCTCAGCTTTGTTAAGCAGTTAATCGAAGAAGGTAAGGATGAAAAATGAACACCAGTCAGTATCAGGACTCTGAGTTCAATCATATCTTTAAAAAAGCCGTCTGGTATTTTCAAAAGACCATCTTTACTGTCAATATGTAAGACTTCAAGTCTAGGACAGTATATACTCTCAGGAAGCCCATCATTGAAATCACAATTGTGTAAAAATATAGCAGTGTACCTTTCAAGTTCATCTTTGTGAGGCCACTCATCGAGTATGTCATTTTTCATGAAAAGTACATACTTTTCTTTGGATGATATTGAAAGAGCAACATCGCGCATGATGTCATGCATGTTGAAGCGGTCACTAGAGTAACTTTCCACCAACAAACTTGATTCTTTTAGCTCTTCTATCCACGCATTTACTCTACATCTTGCTTCTCTAATTGTGTGGACTCCTCGAAGCAAGCGCAAACCAATACAGAACTTCACCAAGTCCATAATCAAAGCATCATTTCCCATTCTAGCACAATGTAGAAAAATATGCTTAAGCTGCTCATTTTTTAGATGATCATAGCTCAACTTTACACAGAACTCAATAGATTCCTGCCCTTCTGTAAATCTTTGTCTTCTTATTTGTTTACAAACATCGTCCCATACAACAGAGCTCTTATTCTTTAGTGTCCTTCCTATGGAAACTAATGCTATAGGCAATCCAGCACACTTTTTGGCAATTTCAATAGCTTTCTCATCAAACACAGAATTTGTGTCAAGTATTCCAGCCACTTTCTTAAGCAAATTCTCTGCCTCCTTATCATCAATGACTCCTAACGGGAAAGCTGATCTCTCCTGCACATCCATTTGATTACGTATTACTTCTTTACTTCTAGATGTTAGAAGAATTTTGCATCCCTTGTGATCACCTGATAACTTTTCTTTATTTATCTTATTGGAATCGACAGATAACTTGTCTTTTTTCATCTTATTGAAATCGGCAGAAAACACTTCTTTTTCCATCTTATTGTAACCAAAATCAGATATATCCTTGACATCCAGTTGGCTCCCACCATCATCATCACTACATGGAATCCCCAATCTATTCAAGTCCAATCTATCCCAGAGATCATCTAGGATTATAAGGGTGTTCTCCTTTTCTTTCTTTAACCTCTTTCGAATGCGATCTGCTCTTTCAATCTCACTTTCCTCTTCCAATTTCATTCTTAACATCTCAGCTATTTGTCCTTGAATTTTTTTTATGTCAGGATTTCTTGTTATATTTACCATAATCACCTTAAACAACAACTTTTTTTTAGCTATCTCAGCAACTTCTTTGACTAAAGTGGTTTTACCCACACCACCAACCCCATAAACTCCAATCATATTAACTGTAGAGTCTTCCAGTGCTTTCATAATTTTCCCCATAGTTTCATTTCTCGACCCAAAGCTTACATAACCAGTGTTTGACAAAGCAACATCCATGGATGGGCCAGCCCGATAGGAAACTTTATCAAACTGTTTATTACAATGTCCATCTACTTTGATTTCCTCTACCATCTTTGTAGCTTTTCTTCCAAATCGATACCTCAACCACGAGTTATTGGGAAAGATCAATCCAATGGAACAGCTTGTCTTTGCATGGCGTTCATCACGAATAAAACGTTCATATTTTTTCATCTTCTCATCCACCTGTGATAACCAATGCTTCACGTCATCTTCAATTTCTTCTGCATTCATTTCTGCATCATTAACTTGATGTCGTATCCTCTTCCTAGCATCATCCAGCATCTCAATGTAATGTTTCACCTCTTCAAATTTGTCATTGTAATTGAAAAAGTAGCCCACTTGTCGTTTGACCACACGTCCTGCAATTTGCAGTGCACTTTCGGTAGTCGTAGAGACAACTGCATCCATGCTCCCTTGACAATTGACACTTTCTTCTTGTTTTGTTGGTTCCTACTACGGCTACAACTTGTTCCTGAATGTTACGAATGCAAATTTTCAAAAAGTATGACACACACAAATACTAAAACAATTAAGGTTGTGTTTGGAAGAGGTATTTTAAAATTTCATGCTATTTCAAATGCTTGAAATTTGAATTGTTTTGATTTAAATTTATTTTATTTTTAAGTGCTTTATTTGGATAAATCCATTAAAAATTCTTAAATTTCAAATTCTTAATGTGGATAGGGTAATTTAATTTATATCATATGCTAAAATTATTTTTAAATATATATTTGAAAATCTTAAATTTTAAAATTAAACTTTATGAAAATAAACATTAGTCCATTTTTAATAATATAAAATTAATTTTAAATATTAAATAATTCAAAAATACAAATATTAATACTTTTTATGTCAATATTGATATAGAGAAGAAAGATAGAGGAGAAAGGAGGGAGAAGTAGGGGCGTTCATGAGTCGGTTTGGCCAAACCCATGACTCAACCCAATCAAATATGAACGGGTTGGGTTGGGTCGGTTTTTTTTTTTTTTTTGTGAAACCCAACCCAAACCAACCCGTTCATAAATAGGTTGGTTCGGATTTGATCAACAGGTCAAAACATTTAAATTTGTTTATTTTTTTTAATCTAGTATTTGTTTATAAGCTAAAATTTTATTAAAATGTCTTGAATTCAACACAAAACCAGTGTCATGCAAATAGGATGGGGTATACATATCCTTTACCCAAATTTGTAATAATAACATAAAAAGGATAAAATAAAATTAAATTCATAAAACCCCATACATTCATTTTAATTGCAAGTTGCAACATTCATTTTAAAAATTTCAATCATTCATCGAGTCATCATATCCTCAATTTTTTTTTAAAAGTTCACGGTATACAATAAATACTTAATAACTTGAATTCAATAGAGATAATCACTGAATCAGTATTCACTACACCATAGTTACATAAAAAAAATCCAATGTTCTTAAATGTGTAGTGCAACTAAAATTTCAACTAAATCTAAAATAGTCTAATACAAATTAAATATATTATATAAATAATAATAATAATAATAAAAATAAACAACGGATTCACAGATTGGGTTAACGTGTTCAGAAATCAAAACCCGTGACCCAACCCATACGTCAATGGGTTTAAATGGGTTGGGTCGGGTTCAACTCGATCATACCAAATACTCTAGCCAATGTTTTTGGGTCGGTTTGGGTTAATTAGGGTTTGCGGGTGACCTATACCCGTGAACACCCCTAGGGAGAAGATAAAGGAGAGAAAGAGAGAAGAGAGAGAGTGAAGAGATGGTCAAATGAGAGGGAAAAAAAGAGAAGGAAGAGAAAGAGAGAAAAGAAAGATAGGAGAGAGAGGAGGGGGAGAATAAAGAGAGATGACAGGTGAAGAAGAGAAAGAAGGGAGAGATGAGAGAACAAAGAAGGGGGGAAAATTATCCAACATATATGCATATCAATTTGCCAATATATCTTATCACTTTAACAAAGATTTGAAGAAGACAAAGACAACTGAAGGAATAATATAAAAATGTTCAGGACATGTAATAAAAAATACTAACATTGGAGAAATGAGAGGAGAGACTAAATATAAAATCAAATCCAAAAAAAAGAAGAAAGAAATTAATTACAGAAACTGAAAAAATAAATATTCATACTGAATATAAGGGTTATTATGAAATTGTGGTAAATTAGAAGATAAAATAAAAATTGATTCCCTAATTTTGTGTTTCATAATTGTCCATAAATTGGTTTTTATATGGAAACATCCTGATGTTGCCACGTGGAATATGATTCTTTGTCAAATTGTTCCAAAAATTGACACACAGACTTTTTTTTATAGTAATAATAATTATTATATTATATTATATTATATTATTATAGATGGTAAATTTAATGTGCAAAAATGAGATAGTATATATATTTTTTAGATATGAATGAGAATTATATTATGATAATATATTTTATAGATTATACATTCTTCAATGACTATTGAAATATAATTAGTGTTTTAAAATGATATTAATTTATTGATTGAATAAATATAATAATTATTTTATTATGTTATAATACTAATGATAATGATTCAATTTTTGTTTGTGCCGATATATTAAAAAGGTTGTTTTTATTTTATTAAAAAAGTTTATATATTGGAGCTCCCGATAATGCCACGTGTAGTTTTCTTTTCTTTTTTTAAATCACTTCATTTCTAGAGTTCTTGAGAATGCTACATGTAACTTTCCTTTTCAAAACATTTTTGTTTGTATATATTATTATTATTATTATATTATTTCAACTACTATATGACTTCCTCTATTTGCTAGGGATGCTATTTGCAAGTGTTATTAGGATCTGACTAGTTATCAACTTGATTAAAATACTAGGTCATTGGGTGAGTACTGGTCAAATCAATGAGTCATTGGTTAAATCACATGAATCATATATGATGTTTGAATTTTATTTTATATGCAAAAGATAATGTATATAAATTAAAATTGTCATAAATAAACTAAGTAAACACTTTAGCTGGTGGCCATATACATTTTAAGCATCCTAAAGAGCCAAGTTCGAAACCCACCCTTGCAAAAATATGTTTCGATTTTTAGATTGAAAATTATGTTTCTACACAAGTGCCAAACAAGCCACTTGTGATTGCAGAACTTGAGTTGATGAGGGTGAAAGCTAACCGGGTGGAGGAATTGGAAAAAAAATTTGGACAATGTCCACTGAAAGCTAAAGTCAGTCATTGAAGATGTCCACTCAAAGCTGAAGTCGGTCATTGAAGATGTGGAAAAATTTTCTATTGCAAAAAAACGATTAGAAGAAAAGGAGAAGAAGTCGTTGGAGGAAGATAAGCTTCTCCATGGTAAGGTGGCGGTATTAGAGATTGGCCTTTCATTGAAGAAGATTGAATGTGAAAGGAAAGACTGCTCTTCGCGAGAACTAATGAATGCAATATTGCTGATTTTATTGTACTTGAGGAAAATAAGAATGGATTCAAGCTAATTATTGAGCAAGTGTAGTATTACCCCAACCTCGATCTTAGTCATACAGGGTTACATAAGTATTTTGTTGATGGTGAACTTGTGGATCTTTTTTCACCTCCTACAACACCTGGAGTTCAATGATTTTCTAAATTTGTTTCAAGTTTTTCCTTGCTATTGTTGCAGGTTATTTTTTGGTCAGCCATGTTTGCCAAGATGACAACTGTTTGACTTTGAATTTTTATTTTCGAACACTTAAATTCATTTTTCATACTTAATTTTGCTCATTTAATTACTCTAATAAATCTACATCTCATGTAGATTTATAGAGTTGTTTTGCATTATTGTGCAATAGATCATGGACAAATTTTGAGAAAACAACCCAATAATAGAAAAATTCATGTGATTCATATTTTTGAGGTCTTTATTGGAAAATGAATCATTTTACTTGGTTATTTGGGTTTAGCAATGTATGAGACATGAGCACAAAAATATGATAATATTTGGATACAAGAAGAGTGATTTCTCAACTAGAAGGACCCAAATGAAGAACTAGAGCAACAAGACAAAGTTCAAAATTGTGAAGAAAAGATTGTCAATTTGGTGCCTAATGCCAGAATGTGGGCGCCTAGCCCTAACACGAAGAAATTTTTTTTGAAAAAGTATGGCGCCCACAACCGAAAAGAGTGTCGTCCAGTGCTAGGATTGGCGCCCAACACTAGCGCAGAGAAAAAAATCTAAAAAAGCATGGTGGTGCCCAACGCTAGAAGAGTGGCACCTAGCGCTAGGATTGGCTACCAATGCCAAAATTGTGGTGCCCAGCGCCAGGCTGTTCGCAACTTCCCAATTTATGACGATTTCTCAAGCATAATGCGTTTTAGCGGCTTGATAAGCTCCAAACTCGCTACATATTGGAAGAAATTACCTTTTTACATAATTTTTTGACTCATATGAGGATCGAAAGTGAGGAAAAACTTGAGGATTCATCATTATTGAATCTTGAAGAATTTGGTTTGATTTTCAATGATTCATGACTACTTCTCTATCTTTTACTTATCTTTGTTTAATGTTTATTACTTTAATGAGTTTCTAAACCCCTTTGGGTTAGGTTATGATGAACCTTGGTTGAATCTTTTGCGATGACTTCTTGTTTACGTCTTTCTTTTGTTATGATAATTTAACCATTGAATTTTTACTTAATGTCTTTCTATGATTGACACTCATTAAGAATTGTTCGGTAATTCAAATCTTGCAATTGGAATTTAAACTATTCCAATTCAATAGTCATACAAATCTTGAGCCTAGGGACAAAGATATATAGTTTGTATGCTTTAGCATGAATTTCTTTCTCTTAATGCTTAAAACAAATCTTGTTCGCCTAAGGGATTAGGGTAAATAATTGAAGGTAAAAGGTTTATTTGGTTAGGGATTAGGATTAAATTAATTTAGAAAAATTGGAGGTAAAGTACATAACAGAAGAGGATTTAGAAAAAAAAAAAAAAAAAAAAAAGGAAATTGCCTTAGGGGAAATTAAGGGGATTCTAATACATAATTATTTTTTGTTGATTGCATTTCTCATACTAGTTAATTGCGTTATATTATTATACTTTGAATTAAATCAAAAACCCAAAATTGATTTCCCCTTTATTCCTAAATTAACAAGTAGTTAATTGGTTGTGTTGTTATTAAATCTCAATTCATATGAAGACGATACTTTACTTTCACTTTATTACTAGTACAATTAGTACAATTGTCGCGTCCTTGTATGTGGTGCTTGTAGCTATGTACTATGTTCGATTATGCTTTATGAGATTGTAATGCTTGCATTGTCTTGTTCCAGGGCCAATTGTCCAAGCTTATCTTACCTTGAATAAGCAATGAATATTGTTTGTATGGCGAAGATGGTAAAGAGACAAATGATTTTCTTTCTTTAATAAATATTTTTAGATGGTTGACTTTTTTTATATAAACTTGCAATATCATTCATACTTTTAGGCAGTCAACCATCTGGAATTTGTATAGCGATCTTCGCTTCTGGTGATTGTGGTTCCTTTGGCCAACCTTCTCCTACAGGTCTTAGGGTGTCTAAGGGATTGCATGGTTGACCTTCACTCATAAGTCTTACCCTATGTTTGGATAAAGAGAGAAGTAGAGAAGAAAGAAAGAGGATGGAAAGAAGTAGGAGGGAAGAGAGAATGAGTAAAAAATAAATAGATTTTTATAGTGTTTGGATTGAAAGAAGTAGGAGAGAAGTAAAAGAGAAAGAAAAGTTAATTCTTCTCTTCACTCATTTGATTGAATAGAAAAATGAAGAAAAAGAAAATGATCTTTTTTAAAAAGACACATTTACCCTTTATGTATATATAATATAATATAATATAATATAATATAATAATTTTTAAAATAATATACAATAATATATATTTTTTATGGAAAGCTGAAAGAAATTATTATCTAAAAAAAATTATTCAGTTTAAATATAGAAAAATTATTTTTTATCAAAAAATGTATATATAAAAACAAACTAGTGAATCAAGTGTTTATACACCACGCATTGCCGCATGATGATGCCATCCTCTATGCATAAAATTTGAAGCTTTATTCCAGCGAAAGTTTGATCAAACTACCTCCATGTATACGCTATTCAAACTGAGATATGCTATTGAAGATTGTAAGCATAGTGAGGTTACTTTTGTAAATTTACGTGATGCATTCTTTCATCCGTCAGTTTTCTTTGCATTTGAGAAGAGATTTTATTTTGTTGTGGGTCCCACAATCAATTTTCTCTCTTCCCTACTTCTCTTCTAAACCAAACTGCAGAAAATAATTTTTTCTTACCCACTTCTCTCTTCACAACTTCCTTCTTCACATTCTCGATCAAACCAAACAATGCGTTAAGGTGCTTGGGGGCGTCGTGAAGCTGACCTTTAGTCGCAAGTCTTAGGGTATATGGGGGGTCGGCAACCTTCACTTGTAGGTCTTAGGGTGCCTGGGGGTTGTATGGCTAACCTTTGCTCACAAGTCTTAAAGTGCTTAGGGGGTTGTTTGGTTGACCTTTCACTCGTGTGTCTTAGAGGATTAAAAAACAATACATATATAGGTTATGTACAAATTACTTCTAAACAAAAAATGTTATTAGATATAACTTGAATTGAAAAATGTTGTTTCATGTTTATGTGCTATAGTTGAAAAAGGAAGATCCAAACATACTAGGTGGAAAGGCCATGATGAAGCTTCTATAGTAAGGAAGCTCCTTCATCTTTTTCTTCTGCATCTTTAAAAGGTCAGTCCTTCCCAGTTAATAGTGGCATCACCGACCAATCCATCTTTATGCACCTCGCGGTACGTCTCCTACCTTGATCATTCTTAGGATAACCTAGAGACATATCCTTTGAACGCTTTTTGCTTTGTCGTTTCTTAATCTGGTAGTTCTCTGCATCGTTGCTTCATACACCAGTCTAAGAGTCAACCAACAGTAGCCTACTCTAGCCACTTTTTGTTTTGTCAACTATTTTTCTCAATTCACCTAATTGTCATCCCTTGCGTCGATGGTCGTCCTTTGCCTCATAGTGCCTTTGTTCCACTTTGTGTGGTTTCTTCCCAGTTTTGTGGTTGTGACATGCTTGCTATTCGTTCTGTGCTTGCAATCAGTTGTTGAAAATGGGTTCCTGATTCCATTGGCTCCATTTTCAATGTTTCCCTCGTTCTCTATGGCAGTTATGCGACATGTGATTGTCACTTTGGTTATTAAGTTCTTAACGAGCAATGGTCATTGGGAAAAGTTTTTCTGGAGACCTCACGATGGGGACTGAATGTTCTTGCTAAGGAACAGGACCCACTGAGGAGTCCTAAGACCCAAGAGGGACTCAAGAAACCCCAACGAGCTATAACTTAGTTTCCTAAACCTTAGTGTAGTAAGGGCACCACACCTAACTATTTATATTGTGTCTTTAACAATTAAGGTATTAGATGACAGTGATGGTAATCAACCTCCAAACACGTTAGATGGCAGTGCCCCATCACACTGCTGATATGCACGTTTTTGGTGGTGCATACAACCTGGCATGTCAGAGAGTGATGTGCCTTCTATAGTTGCCACATGTCTCCGACATGTTAGAAGGTGGTACAGTCTTTGTCGCTATACACATCCCCTTTTGGGTTGTGTTAATTAAATTTGGCTTGATAACCCCATTGTATGGATGTCAAGAGGATCTACTTGACAGAGGGGTCTTAGGTGCACAAAAGGCAATCAGGCAAGTAAAGGCTTCTTGAATAGGCACGTGAGTTGGCCAAAACCATCACAATTCTGGATGGGTAATAGCCCTCAAGCACTAAGCCAAGAGGTGTGAGCAAATGTAATGTTCGATTATAAAAGGTCAGATGATTAATAGCCCCTTAAGCGTTAAGCCAAGAGTTGTGAGAGCTTGCAAGGATAGACCATAAGAGGCTGAATAATTTAAACCTTCTTATTATTTAACATACTTATTCTTAAATTAGAAAGATGTTCATGAAAAGTTTTAAATTTTAACATTAATCCTAATTTAAACTAAGAAAAATAGAATCAAGAAATTAAAACAATAAAATTTGACTAAAACTAATAAAAATAAAAATGGATAAAAAAAGAAACATTCAACTTAAATAATGAAAAAGGAATGCAAGAGATCACAAGCTAGGCTTGCAGCCTTTCACGTGGATATAAAAAAGAAAAGAAAAACACATGAAATTTACATTAACTAATAACAAAAGTAAAATAAACAATAAATAATCATATAAAAATAACAAGCAACGTAGTGGCTCAAAGGCCTCCATGATATTCTATATATGCTTAGGAGTTAGGTCGCATCTAAAAAAAAAATCAGTAACATGCCTAGTATATTCTGAACAGGGAAAGACTTACACTTAGTTTGGATTGGCGTAATTTAAGAATACCGCAGTCCGCAGTGTCTCACCACGTCAGAGAGTAGTTTTAAGGCTACCACGGATTTATCAACATGCAAATCCACCACATTTCCGATCACACACTTAAACATATGAATGATATTTTAGCACAAGAGATAATAATAATAATAATAATAATAATAATAATAATAGCATAACATATTTTACCTCGCTGGTTTGGTGCTTCACGTGGTTCCTAGTTCACTGAGGTAGGGTTGGTTAGAGAGGAGGTCAGTGCAGTTCGTTGACGCATAGCGAGTGGGATAGTGTTCATATGCTATGAATAGTATAGCAGCTTGAGGTGTCAGGCACACACACACACAACAAAAACGTAGCAGCAGCCAGCAACTATATATATGCTGGGAGAGACATGGCGGAGACACAGGTAAGCGAAAGTGGGGTACTGAGAGAGTGAAGGGATGGGTTGGCTACTTGGCTAGGCTATCATGGGGCTGGCTGGTTGAAGCATAAGAAGAGCCAAATGTGAGTGAGTGTGTGTGCAAGAAAAATCAGAGTGCTGAGTTGAGTGTGGTTCGTTGAGGATAAATCTGAGAACAAAAGTGAGGATCGTGCTGAGTTTGTGTTAGTGTTGTTATGTGAGGGCAAGGACGATGTAGGGCCAGTCTATGGGTCATGATGCAGTGAGGAAAAAAAAAGAAATAATAATGAGAAAGTGGAGGCGCAGTGGAATGCGTGCGCGTTATGATATTCAAAAGAGAGGGGGGAAAAATGTGCAATTGTAGGCGGAGAATTTTCCCACCCGTAGAGTTGGTAGAGTAGGTGAGAGAGAAAGATTAAAGTAGTGTATATTCTGTGAAAGAGAAGTGGTTGTCGGGTGGTGGTAAGACCAGCATTATTTCTTTTACCTTTTCTTGTACTATAAAGCTAGGATTAAAAAAGAAAAAAACTAGAAGACACAAGAAACTAAGAAAGAGGATTGAAGAAAAAACAAATACTCCCATGAAAAGAAAGGAATAAGAAAGGAATCGATCAATTATTTGTGTGATCATTGTAGGCGGAGAATTTTCCTACCCGTAGAGTTGGTAGAGTAGGTGAGAGAGAAAGATTAAAGTAGTGTATATTATGTGAAAGAGAGAGTGGTTGCCGGGTGGTGGTAAGACCAGCATTATTTCTGTCACCTTTTCTTGTACTATAAAGCTAGGATTAAAAAAGAAAAAAGCTAGAAGACGCAAGAAACTAAGAAAGAGGATCGAAGAAAAAACAAATACTCCCATGAAAAGAAAGGAATAGGAAAGGAATCCATAAATTATCTGTGTGATCATTGTAGGCGGAGAATTTTCCTACCCGTAGAGTTGGTAGAGTAGGTGACAGAGAAAGATTAAAGTAGTGTATATTCTGTGAAAGAGAGAGTGGTTGCCGGGTGGTGATAAGCAGTGTTATCATATTTGGATTGATCATTGATTCGATCGGAATATTGAATTATTAGGTTAGGAATCAATTCGATGAATTAATAGTTGATCGTATGATTTAGTCTATATTAAAAAATAATAAAAAATTCATAATCCGTAAATTTTTTAATAAAAAAATTCTAATAATTTCATAACCTGTAAACTTGTACATTTTTTTTGTGTGCAGAAAAGATAGCTTATAAACTTATACCCTTAAATATTTAAAGTTTAACAAAATTCAACATATTTAAAAGCATAGTTATGAACTTGTTTAAGAATCTTGAGCAGCATATTTTTTTCTAGAATTCAACATACACAATCTTAAGTTATAATTTAAAATATATCATTATCATCTATTTATTAAAACTATCATTGTTGTATACCGACAGACATAATCTAATATATATATATAAATCTATTTTATTTAGACAATACAATTTTTTCATTCATCCCATTATTGTTCTGATAAAAAATAATCATTTTTCAAACTAATAAGTGTATTGGATGAGATAAGATAAATACAAGTTTTACTTGTAGATGACAATATAAGCCAAGGAGAAAAAGCCAAATTGGAAGTGACAATAGCTTTATCATCTCAAATCCTAAGATGCAATTGTGCTTGGTAAAAAAAAAGTAAGCAAATTTATAAATAACATAAGTATAAGATATAAATGGAATTTTCTCATATGAGTGTTGTTGTTCTCCTGTAAAAAAAAAAAAACCCAAAATTGCATGACCCACCGAGTCAATCGGGTCACCAGTTCATACATCAAACCGGCCAGGTCATTCCAAGTCACATCGGGTCGTATGCATACCCAGTCCAAATGGTAACTCGGATCGGTTGGGTGTCCAGTTCCCGGGTTAATGGGTCGACCCAGCTAATCCGAGCCAGGTCTGATAACATTTGTGGTAAGACCAACATTATTTCTTTGCAAACGTTGAAAAAGTTAATAGTAGCCGTCCAGATATAATTTTTATAATTCTACGGTGAGAAATTGTACTATTTATTATTATACCAAAAACTTTTATTTACTCAATGTATATATATTCTTTAAAATTTGTTGGTAACTTAAATTTTAAAATAAATTTTGTAACATTTATTATTTAACCTTTAAATAGAAAAATTATACCAATTTAATAATAAATTGCTATGAAAAAGGCATTATTATCTATCATAAGAAGAAAATAAAAGAGAACTGAAGGAAGAGAAACTCATGGCTAATTCCAACTTCTTATTTAAATGCACAACAATACTATTTTAATACTAAAGAGAATTTTCTTCTTTAAAAAAAAGTGTTACGAAAGGATTTTTAATCAATTAAAAGGAAGATAAAATTAACGGTTATTTTAAAAATTTTCAACCATTATAAAATCCTTATAAACTCAAAAAGTACGAACCATAGGATTTAAAGGACTATATCTGGACGGTTGTTATTAACTTTGACACGGTGCCAAAGTTTTTCAAATGTGGCACGCTAGCCATTGTCTTCTTTGCACCTTTTCTTGTATAAAGTTAGGATTAAAAAAGGAAAAAGCTAGGAGCACAAGAAATCATAGTTTTAAAAACCAATTCCGATTGACCGATTGGATCGGAAACCAATAATACAACCGATTCGAGTTAGTAATTCGATCGGACATATTATTGACCTGGTATGAACCATTACGAACTGGCCGATTTTTCAGTTGAACCATCAAATCGCATGTTGTGGTTCAGACCGGTTCTTGACTGCAAACTATCTCTCTCTGCTGCAAGACTCTAACTTTCTCTCTCTGCTAAAGCTGCCTTCTTGGCGGTCTTTTCTCTTTCTACGTAAACTCATAGGCTACAGCTACACAGCCTACACTCTTCCCACGTTCACATACAAAATCAAAAGAAAATACACAAAAAGCCAACTTTGAATTCGACGCTTGAACCATTTAGTCACCAAGCTCATCATAGCCTACCACTATGCTACGGTTGCTTTTAGCTATGCCAAATACAAGCGTGTGTGTGTATATATATATATATATATATATATAAAATTGGATAAAATATGTTTTTGATTTTTCATTTTTTCATGATTTCTATTTTTAGTTCCTCATAAATTTTTTTTCTATTTTTAGTCCCACAAAAATTATTCTATTTTATTTTTAGTCCTTCATAGATTGTTTTGTTATGTTTTTAGTCCCTAACGTTAATTTCAACGGTTAAGTGATAACATGACGGACATAAACCGTGTGTCTGAAAATTTTCTGATTAAGTTTCTACTGACTTTTAACAGCTACAAATTTTTTGACCGTAAAAAATGTTTACTTTTGTAATATTTTCTTGTAATTTCAGAAAATTTGGTGTTCGAGGTTTTAATTTTATTTTTATTTTTATTTTTTTAACATTTTTGACGGTTTTAATCTGCCAAAAAATTTCAGTAGTTAAAAACTGCTAGAAAACTTAGATAGAAATTTTTCAGGCGTAAATTCTGCTCACTACGACATCACTTAACAGATAAAATTAATGTCAGGGACTAAAAACAAAATGAAACAATTTTTTAGGGACTAAAAACAGAGAAAAAATTTATGAGGGACTAAAAATATAAATCATGAAAAAATGAGGAACCAAAAACATATTTTACTCATTATAATTTTATTATGTATCACTAAGATACCAAGTTTTGAATTAGATTGTTATTTTTAAGGTAAGATATGAAATTTTCAAATTTTTTAATAGAGACCGGATTATATGGGTCAATTAGTAATTCATTAGTCCAACCATTGATCCAGTATCTTGACCAGAACGATTACTGGTTTGATTTTTAAAACTATGCAAGAAACTAAGAAATAGGGTCGAATAATAATTATCTAAATTAATAATAGCATTCCACCTACTACTGATCTTTTGTTTGAATCTAACTTTTCTTTGCTTTTTTTCTTTATTTTGTTATTATTACTTTTTACTTAAATGTACTTAATTTTGGTCTCTTAGGTATTTTAATTGTATGATTTTGGTCACCCCAATTTTCAATTATGCAAAATTGGATCTTTCAGTTATCATAAATGTATAATTTTAGTTTTTCCGTCAATCTTTCATTAAATATTTAATAGATTTTATTAACATGTTACTAGATGATGATGTGACATATAATGTATTATCTTGACACATGCGACACACATATGAGGGTTCACTTCACTATCAAATATAATTAGATGTAACACTTATGCATTGCATTTTTTATTTAAATATAAAAATATGATTTGAATATATATATATATATATATATATATATATATATATAATATTAAGAAATAATTTTATTTATCAGTTCATAATTTATTATAAACAGTTTGATATTTTTTATTTGTAGGAATTGAAGACAATTATTGAGGGTTTATAATAACCCACGCATCTTGACTAAGCTAGACACTCTCGGTATAAATAGTGTTATTTTAAATTAAACTAAATATCTATAAAATTCATATTTTTAATTATTATTGTTCATACAACATATTTTCAAGTAACTTAATTAAAAATAAATTTATTTCTAAATAAAAATAAAAATAATATATATATATATATATATATATACATAATACTTTCTTTCTTAATTTATATTCATAATTATTAAATGAAATAAAGTATTATGAAATAGGCTTAATATGTTGTTAGTCCTTGTAAAATGATTGAGTTTTGATTTTTGTCCTTATAAAATGACGAAATTTTAGTTTTTGTCCCTATAAAACATTTTTCTTCAATTTTTGTCCCTTGAAAATCTGAAATCGTTACTTTTCTCCTTAACATTCATTTTAAGGTACATAAATAACATTCGTTTTAGGGATCTAGTAAAAATTGTAGACATGTCACACACTCACTAACATGATACCACAAAAACTAGTGTCACACTTAGGATACTTGACCTTCCGTTAAGCACATAAGTAGTTAATAAGTGTCACATAATTGGGACCAAAACAAATGATTTCATCTTTTTGAGATATAAAAACAAAAAAAGAATTACAAGGACAAAAATCAAAATCCACTCATTTTACAATAAATAAAATAATATTTAATCCTATGAATTATTTTAAAATTAACTACATATTTATAAAATCATTACTTTTAATTATTATTGTTACCCATGAAATATATTTTAGAGTACCTAATTTTAAAAAAAAATAAATTTGAGTATAATAATAATATAATATTTATTATTTTTATTATCATCATCATCATCATCATCATCATCATTATTATTATTATTATTATTATTATTATTATTATTATTATTATTATTATTATCTAGTTTCTTTTTTTTTTACAAAAAAAAGTATTACTATAAATTATTTATAGTATCAAAATATATTTCATGTTATTTATTATGAATATTGTTTTGTATTATTATATTTTTAGTATCATTAAATTTTAATTTAATAGCATTAGGACATTTAAATCTTATTTGGTACATTCTTTCTATAGTTAACTTTCTTATTTGTTAAAGAGGAATGCTAACGACACTATTTGTGGCACGCTCTTTCTTATACTAAATGTGATGTGGGATCACCAACTTGGT
The DNA here is from genome assembly GCA_026413185.1 of Pueraria montana var. lobata. NCBI lineage: Eukaryota > Viridiplantae > Streptophyta > Magnoliopsida > Fabales > Fabaceae > Pueraria > Pueraria montana. Next base: position 89,708,878 of record CM048650.1, on the reverse strand, counting down.
CCAACCAATCATAGAGAATATTAGAAAGAGAGTGTTAGAGACAGCATCACTAGCATTTCTCTCTCTAACATTCTCTTATTTATTAAAGAGGAATATTAGTGACGTTCTCTCTAACACTCTCTATGATTGGTTGAAATTTATTGAAAATCACCAATTTGGTGGGTCCCACATCACCAAAATTGGTGACTTTCAATAAATTTCAACAAATCACAAAGAGAGTATAAGAAAGAAAGTGTCATAGTGTTGCTAACATTCCTCTTTATTAAATCCATTAAATGCTCAAAGGTTATAGTTCATTGTGCAACTTAAGAGCCAATAGTTATATTTCAATTATTTTATTTATTATTTATTAAAAATTATTTTACAAAACAAAATTTTAAAATAAAAATGTAAACTGGTAAATATATATAATAATATACTTAATACAAAAAATTGTTACAAAATTTAATACTTATATCTATATATGTATACATATATCTTAAAAATTATTATTTTATTATAGTTTAAATATTAGTTTGTAAAACATCATTTAAAATAAAAAATATAAATACAATATAATATAACATAATATACACACAAACAAACACATAATTATTTATTTCTTAATTTATATCCTTAATTATTTATTAAAACAAAAAAATTATGAATCATTTTGTAAAGAGAAGTACAGAGGGACACTTTTGTGTATTGTGTGTGCGAGACATGCATTGTAAAATTTGAGACAATAATGTAGTAGAAAGTATGTGGGAATTTTGCTGGTGGAGGCTGTGAAAGGTTATTGAACCTGGACTTGGGGGTAATTATGCTTGGGTTAGAAATCCCAATGACTCATGTTGATCCCATGGAGTCGAGGCATACTCATACAAAGTTGGGTACGTCTCAAAAAACTGATGCCCAAGTTATGCTTACAAGATGCCTATATATGCTTTGATATTGTTTGTATGTATGCTTTGATACATTTGTTTTATGCTCTGATATATTTGCTTTGCTATATTAGACTTAGGTGGAGTCTAATTTTTCTTTAGGATATACATATGTTTTAACATATATGATATCATATGCTTTGATGTACATATATTGAAAATTTAATAAGGTTTGTCATCATCAAAAAAGGATAAATTGTTGGAACCAAAGACATATGAAGCGTTTGACCCCTTAGAGTTGTGATGATAACAAAGGTTACTCAAGTTTGAAATACTAACAAAGTGTATTAAGTATTGTTGGTGTGAAATGTGATTAGCCGTAGTGTCGACTAACACCAGTCGATTCCCAATTCAGTGATTGACTCAAGGAAGGGATTATGTTCCTTGATTGGGTCCATGGTCCACTGCAAAAAGCTTTCCAACAACTATAAATCTATGGTTTCTATGCTACGCTACTCCTATGAGAAATTGCAGTAATCGAAAGCTATAAACGGCTAAATATAAAAGCTTGAAAGTAAAAGAATGCCATTAAAAGCAATAAAGGAAACGAAAATGCAAGAGTAAATCTAGGTAAAAGGAAGGTAATTTGATTCTTGGAGGTTCTGTGCGTCTTTTACATTGTATCCTCAGGGAGTCGAATTTGCTTATCCTTAACTAAGTAATCAAATATCTGATTAGATCTAGAGATGTCAAAGAGATAAGGTTCCTTTCCCTTAGCCTCTTTTCCTTTAATAAAAGGTCTCAAGGTAGGACAGGAGTAAGGCTTCCCCTTCACCAATTTGGCTACCAAATCTGCATCAGATGAATCTTCTTCTTCCTTAACTATCATAGAAATGGTTTAGGGATTCATGTTACCTTTATGCGACTTCCTTTGATCTTTCTCATTGATGAACTACTCTACTCTAGAGGCCTTAATGGCTAGTTGCACTAAGTCCACACAATCCTAAGTAATTAACCGTTCTCTTAATTAGGAAGTCATGTTGCCAACTAGGGCTGTTCAAAATAATTGAACTGAACTGAAAACTTTAATAACAAAACTAAACTGAAAACTTCAATAACAAAACTAAACTGAACTTAAAAAAACTAAACTGTTTATAAATAAACCAAACTAGAACTGTTATTTAAAATCAGTTTTTTAAGACTAAACTATTTCAAAAAATAGTTCAATGCACTACACTAAACTTAAATTTTTTCCCTATTAACAACCCTTCTCCTTCTGTTCATTTGTACAGTCTCGTAATTTCAAACCAGCAACCTGGAAAAAAAAAGTCAATTGCTTTTTCATTTAATACAATCTTCATAATTCAGATAATTTAGCTTCAGAGTAAAATAATCCCATTTTCATTGGACAACACCCAACCTGATAAAATAATCTCATTTCAATAACTACTTAAATTTAAGAACCTCTGCGAACCTGCAAACTTTACTGGATTATAATTTGTACATAAATCAAAGACTCTTGGATTTGATTACAATATTACAATAAAGCCATCCATGATTTTCATGGATTTATAATACTTCTAGTGTTTATTTCAAATTCAGACACACAAACTAGAATATATCTAAACAAATGACTTTTTTTTTTCAACTCTATCCTTTTTCATAATATTTACTTGTATTATCATGCTAAATCAATGGTTGTGCAAATTGTTAGTTATCCTTTTTTTTTCCAAAACAATTTGGTGTGGTTCAAAAAAGTTCATAACAGTTTGGTGTAGACTGGAGAATAGTTCAGTTTGAAACAGTTTAGGGAATTTAAAAATAGTTTAGTTCAATTCGTTCCAACCATTTTGTAGTTCAATTCAGTTTTAGTGAACTGCATTTCCAATTCAATTCAATTATTCATAGTTCAATGTAGTTCAATTCATTTTGCCCACCCCTATTGCCAACAGCTTTGCTGCCGTACTCTGTTTCTGGAAATTGGACATTACACTTCTCCTTCGCCAGAATCTTTTCAGAAAATTAGCAACATATTCATTAGCCAACTGCTTGATGTTCATCAAGTCAGCCACGGGTTCATCTAGTTGAGGAGAATAAAATCTATCATGGAAGCAACGTTCCATATCAGCCCAATTGTTAATAGAATTGGGAGGTAAGCTAGAGTACCATGTGAAAGCTGTTCCTGTTAATGACAATGGAAACAACTGTAGTCGATAATAATCATTTTGACTAGCCTCCCCACATTGAGCCGTAAATCGACTAATGTGCTCCATAGTCGACTTGCCATCTTCCCTTGAGAATGTGGCAAAATCAGGAATCTTATAGCCTCGTGGTAAAGGCGTCAATCTGTCAACCCATTCAAGGTATGGCTTCCTGTACACATGTCTGTCAATGGGCTTCAATTGTACTTCAAAATGTTTTCGGATAGCATTGGCTATTACATTTGGACCAATAGTTGAAGGGGTTATGGATCTAGGCTGAGTCCATACATACCAAAATGGTTTCTATGCATACAAAATTTGGCTATTGCATTTAAAAAGTTATATATATATATATATATATATATATATATATATATATATATATATATATATATATAGGAGGGATCAAATGACATTGGTGTAACTTACAACAACTGTTACTTGAGCTAGGTAGGACCACACGTGATAAAACTCTTTCTGAGATAATTTAACATAGCTTAATACCAAAGACTGGAACTTGAAACCATTAGTTAAGCTGAAATAATCTCACACCTGCTGACTTACGCACTCGGTGGTGCATCCAAAATGATTATTGCTAAAGTTTTATCTAATTATTTATAAATTATATAATTTATTTCAAAAAAGATTTTGCAATAACCAAATAGAAAGAAGATTCAAAATGGTTATTGCTAACAATAGTAGGCTTTCAAAATAATAAAACAGGAAGGAATTCAAAATTATTATCACTAATAATTAACGTTATCAATTATTATTTAGAAATTATTCAATATTTTGGCAAAGCCATCAAAATAACCAAATAGGAAAGAGATTCAAAATGGTTATCACCAAGAACCTTTTCATTAGAACCAAATTGATCATCGGTAATCGCCCATTTTATATTTTAAAAAATTGATTTATGATTTTAATAAGATACTTATATTTTACAATAAATAGATATGTGAATGCAAAAGACACTACGTTATAATGAAGTTTGTGTGAGTGTTCTTATTGGTGAGGATAAGGAGAATGGATGTAAGGGTTGTCTATGGGTCTGATGCAGTGGGAAAAGAAAATGAAATAATTAATGATAAAGGGGAGGCGCAATGGAATGCGCATTGTGATATTCAACAAGAGAGAAAAAAGAAATCCATGAAATTGTGTGTGATCATTGTACACGGAGAGAAAGATTAAAATAAGTGTATTGTGGGAAAGAGATAGTGGTTGCAGCGTGGTGGTAAGACCTACATTATGTCTTTGCACCTTTTCTTGTATAAAGCTAGGATTAAAAAAGGGAAAAGCAAGGAGACACAATAAACTAAGAAAGATGGCCGGATGATAATTATCTAAATTAACAAAAGCATTCCAACTACTACCGGCCTGTTCACATCTGATTTTTCTTTTTCTTTTATTATTTGTTACTATTATCTAGCTTAAATATGTTTTTGTCCTTGTAATTATATCTATTTTTGCTTTTAGTCTCTTTTTTTTGTTTAGTTTTCCTTCCTAATTTTTAGATGCTTTGTTTTTAGTCCCTCTTGTCACTCTCAATTACAAAAAAAGTTGATATGGTTGACGATGATGATGTCAGGTCATCAAGCACCACATCACCAAATGATGATATCATTGTGTGCTGTGTCAATAAAAGATGCATGATGTCATCAAATGTTGATGTCATAAAAAATGTCACATCATTAGATGATGACATCATTATGGACTAAAGCACAAGTGACATATTTGTAGGGAGTATAAACAAAAAAAAAATTACAGAGACTAGAAGCAAAAAGTGACATATTTGCAAGAACAAAAAGTTATTTAAGAATGAGTTAAACATTTACTATCATATACTCTCTATAATCACAGACTCAATACTTTCACGCACTTGACACCCTCAAATTTATGCAAATTTTCACCATGAAAATCTAACCACAAAACTATCAAAACTTTATGAAATAGTGAATGTTAGACTGACATGCTTTAACTTTCTTTCATTTGAATCACGACATCAAGTTTTTGCAAATTCTCACCAAAAAAGTTGACCCATGATGTGCCACCCTTAATCCACTACCATCACTTATGACTAGTGCCAAAAAAACTGTAGTCTCAAGACTAGGTTGGACTTCATTGTGTCGCACTTTGGTACTAGAGGAAACCATTCTCATCTCACACCATGACAATGTTGAAACCAAAGACATGGAAAATGTCAAGCCCCTAAAATCTTATAGTTTTGATTAATTGATGAAGTTTGTTGTGCTATACAAATAGAAAATTTGTCCAATAAAGCTATAAGTATAACCGTTCTATCCTAGACGCACTACTTAGATATACGTCCAAAGATTTTATGAAAGAATCAGCGTCCAACGCGCTAATAAAAAGTTTTGTCCAAAAGCTTTTTATGAAAACCCAATGTTCAATGTGTTGTTATAAGTATCGTCCAAAGGATTTCATAGAAAACTTTCATCCAACATTTTATCACATAACATAAGTTTTCTATCGTCCAAATGAACACATGCTTAAAAGTTCTTCCTTTTATATGTTCGTTTCATTAAGGTTAAGTGGTTTGATATTCTATCCTCTTATGAACATTAACGATATTCTCTTTGAATTGAAAATGCTCTATAGTTTAAATATCTTTAGCATTTAATGGAAAGTAGGATATTCTAAGTATAAGTACAACCTCTTATCAAAAGTAGTCAACCTTGACAAGGCTAATGCAGAGAGAGAAAGCCAAAATAAGGAATATACAGAAAAGCAAGTCTACGTGTAAAAAAAGCACAAGTGCTCTTTGGTGAAGAAAGGACAACCTCAATCTCTATCCTACTTCAGAAGAAGACATATATGAAAGAAGAGGAAACGTGAAAGATGTCTCTCTGCATTTAATGAAGACTCGAAACTAGAAAAATCAAAGAACCCATTTAAAAACAGCGAACACTTTCTTGAAGAGCCTATATAAACAAGACTTGAAGAAAAGAACAAACTATTACGAACTCTGAACGAACAATCTTTCAATGCTTTGAACAAATCTCTAAGTGTTTCTCTAGACAAAAGTTCTTACCAAGCTTAAATAAGGAATATACAGAAAAGCAAGCCTATGTGTAGAAAAAGCACAAGTGCTTTTTGGTGAAGAAAGGACAACCCCAGTCTCTCTCCTCCTTCAGAAGAAGACATATATGAAGAGGAAACATGAAAGATGTCTCTATGCATCTAATGAAGACTCAAAATGAGAAAAATCTAACAACCCATTTAAACACAACGAACACTTTGAAGAGCCTATATAAACAAGACTTGAAGAGAAGAACAAACTGTTACGAACTCTGAATGAACAATCTTTCAATGCTTTGAACAAATCTCTAAGTGTTTCTCTAGACAAAAGTTCTTACCAAGCTTAAACTGGTTATCCTTTCCTTAGCGAAGTAACCTTGTACTCATGCTAAACTTTCATATCCTCATTCTATGAATTGATTATCTTGTAATCTTTTCAAGCAGATTAATTGTTTGTGAAAGCCTAGAAAGGCTTAGTGACAAAGAATACTTGGGATTAACAATCTTGGGGTAAGATTGTTGTTTGTTTAAGCCATAAGTGGCATCAAGAATACCTACATGTAACTAGTGTAATTACAGGAACCCTTCGTATTAAAAGAGAACTGGACATAGCTTGGGTTAAGTGAACCAATATAAAAAGCTTATGTTCTTGTTGCTTTTGTTTTCCTTCACGTTTTCACTAGACGATAACTTTTATCTTAATGGAAATGTGGTTTTGTAAAAAGTTTTTAAAAAGCAAACATACACACTATTCAAACCCCTCTTTCTAGTGTATTTCTTGTCTTTTCAAACAACCCCTATAATCATTTAACCACCTATGGTAGCCATTAGTGACCCAAACACCACCCATTAGAACACACTTCATATAGCCACAATGTTTAGCCAAAAGCATAGGAAGTCACTACCTATTGAACTTGGGAGATGAGGAGAAAGATGTGAATGGTGTATGACTTATTCTACATGTGGTGTATAACTCACAGTTTTATTACAATATACCTTGAGTGAGGTTCTTTGCTAACTTAAGCATCAGAGTGTCTTGTAGATACTTGATGATCGCTTATGGAGTTCAAAATTGTAGAGTTTAGAGAATTAGAATTTGGACCATCATTTGTGACACTTTGAACCATTCAGAAAGGGTGAAGCTTCAAGAAAGATAAGGGAAGAAGGAGGAGAAAAGAAAAGTGCGAAGATGGGGATGGGGAGTATTTTAACTTTTAAACCTTTATTTTATTTTAATAGTTAATTTAATTCTTAAATACCTTTTTTGTCCCTACAAATATGTGAGTTTTTAATTTTAGTTTTGCAATTCTTCTTTTCTTTTTACTCCCTACAAATGTCACTTTTTTCTTTTAGTCCTCTTAATTTCTTTTTCTAGTATCTACAAATATCTCACTTTTGTTGTTAGTCCCTGATAATGCCATCATTTGATGATGACCTTTTATGAGGTCAACATTTAATGACATCATCTTTTGCTAATGTGGCACACGATGATATTAACATTTGGTGATGTGGCGCTTGACGGTGTTAGTGTGATGTCATCACTATCAACCATGTCAGCTTTTTTTAATTGAGAGTGATCGGAATGATTAAAAACAAAATATCTAAATATTACAAGACGAAAACCTAAAAAAATGATAGGGACTAAAAACAAAAATTGATATAATTAAATGGACCAAAAAATATTTAAACCTTATTATTTTGACTTAATTGTATTTAATTTTGGTCTCTTAATTAGGTATCTTAGTTGTATTTTGACATGTCACTTGGTGATGCTGTGATAGGCGGCGTGTTAACTAAGATATATGGCACACATATGACAGTTAAATTAGATGTAATACTCGTGCATTGCATGTGTTTAATTAAATATAAAAATAGAATTCGAACATATAAAAAAATATATTAAATAATATTTTATCAGGTTGTAATTTATTATAAGAAATACATTGTAAATAGTGTTATTTTAAATTTAACTAAATATCTATAAAATCCTTATTTTAATTATTATTGTTCATAGAACATATTTTAAAATACTTTAACTAAAAATAAATTTATTGTTAAATTAAAGATTAAAAATACAATACACTTAATATACACAATAATTTATTTCTTAATTTCTATTCATAATTATTTAAATAATTTGTTTTTTGTTTTTCACCTTTCTAAAACTTCAATCACTATTATATTTTCTGGTCCCTATAAAATGACAAATTTCTGATTTTGGTCCCTGAAACATTTTCTTTGATTTTTATCCCTCCAAAATGTGAAATCATTATTTTTCTCCCTTACAGTCATTTTAAGGTAGATACATAATTTTTATTTTTGGGATTTATAAAAAAATTTAAAGGTATCACATGCTAACATAATACTGCAAAAACTAGTAAGTGCCACCTAGCTAGGATGGTCTAGCTCATAAACAAATAACAAGTGTCACATGACAATAGGAACCAAAAACAATGGTTTTATATTTTTGAGGGATGAAAACAAAAGGAAAACAATTACAAAGACAAAAATCAAAGCCCACACATTTTAGAGTAAAAAAAAACATATTTAATATTATGAACTATTTTAATATTAACTACCTATTTATTAAATTATTACCTTTAAATATTATTATCTACGAAATATATTTTAAAGTACCTAATTTAAAAAACAAATAAATTTGAGTAGAAGTATTAATATGATATTTAATATTGTTATTATAGTATTTATGTTTCTAACTTTTTTTTTTTTGTATTTATACATCTAACTTCTTTTTTTTTTTCCAAAAAAAAAGTATTACTATAAATTATTTATAGTATCGAAATATATTTAATGTTATTTATGAATATTGTTTTGTATTTTTTTTAATATGATTAAATTTAAATTTAATAGCATTAGGGCCATTAAACATTCTTATTTGTTAAATTCATTAAAGGCTCAACAGTTATAATTCAATGTGCAGCTTGTTCTATCATAAAATAATCCAAGATATACGTATATGCCATTTATTGTGTTTATTACTTATATGTTGTACAATGGAAATTCTTCCAGTATAGATTTGAGATAATCTAATAAGAACATTCAAGTGTGTAATCTGAGATGTTCTTAGCTCTTTTTGGGCTTTTATTTGCGAGCTATTACGTTGATCCTAGATCACTTGGGCTAAAGAGGTAGTTTCCATTATCGTGGTTAGGTGTGCCTTCCCCCATACTCACCAGGTGTTGTTGGTCAAGTTAGCCTCATTGTTGATTGGGGGAAACTAATTTTGCCAATGATGTGCAAGTAGTTCAGGTGTCAACAGGGGAAGGCACACAACCCTCTAGCCTCGAGCACGAAGGGCATAGAGGCTAAGATGTGCGGATTGGTTCAGGTGCCGACTCACGAAAGTACTCAGCCCTTCAACCTCAAGAACCAAGGGCAAAGAGGCTAAGTTGCAATAGGTTCGGGGATCGGTCTTAATAGCATGTTGGTAGCAAACCATTGAGGGAGGTGAAGGGATTAACAGGACGCAGTATTTCAGTATGAAAAATTACAAGTTGTGGCGTTTCGGTGCCTGCTGGACACGTCACTTCATGGACCAGGGTACTTAATGCCATTATGACATAATGTCACGTGTCGCAAGGTGACTTGTGTGTTTTTCAAAATGGTAATGATTGCTAAAGCACTTAAGAAGATGCATGTGTGGGTGGGTGTGTCATTTCAGGGACCCTTTTCGTTGGCTAAAAATAGGAAGGGCGGACCCTTGCCCTAGGCAACCACTTCCTTCTTTCCTAGAACTTACAATTGTGAGAAGTTTACACCATCATGCTGGGAATCGCTTTGATCCCACAGTGGGTAAGCATAAAACTGAGAAACCTACTTGCCTGCACCCCAAAAGAACACTTTTCCATATTCAACTTCAATTGGTAGTTGCCCATGGTATCAAAAAGCTCTTGTAGGTCAGCTGCCCGACAATGTACTCCAGTTGACTTAACCACCATATCATCCACATATGCCTCTATATTCCTCCCAACTTGTCATGCCAAGATCTTATCCATGAGCCTTAGTAAGTTGCACCATTATTTAATCCAAAAGGCATAACCCTATAACAATAGTTCGCTTGGTCAACTATGAATGCAATTTTGTCTTCATCCTGAAGGTGCATCCTAATTTGATTATATCCTAAATATGCACGCATGAAGCTAAGGAGTTTGAACCCCGACGCTCCATCTACCAAACAGTTAATATTAGGCAAAGGGTGGGGATCCTTGGGACAAACCTTATTTAAATATGTGAAATCGGTGCACTTCTTCCATTTGCTACTTGGCTTCTACACCATAACAACATTAGCTAACTAAGTCGGGTATTAAATCTCTTTAATATGGTGAGAGGACAACAACTTAGTTCTTTCTTCCACAATTTCCTTCCTCTTATCCTCTTCAAACTTCCTTATTTTTTGGGCGATCAATTTAACCTGGGGGTCTAACGCCAACCTGTGACAGTGGAAATTGGGATCTATGCCCTAATATCTACTGAACACCATGAGAAAGCATTAGCGTTATGCTATAGAACCCTTACTAGCTCGGTCTCAACCTCGAGAGATAAGTTTGACCCCAGCTTCACCTTTTTGCCTTCAATAATGGTGACTTCCTTCAAGTTCTCTATTAAGGTTGGTCTTTGATCTACAAAATCTTACCTTGGATTGAGGTCCAAGAAGTGCACTTAGTGTCCTGATACTGACCTATAAAGGTGTCTCTTACTTCTTGGGCTTTTTTCATAGCATTTGCAGGCAACCTCCCAATCTACCTCGATCGTCCCCATAGTACCATCGTCTAATGGGTATTTGACCTTCAAGTGCAATGTCGAGACAACTGCACCCAACCTACTGAGCACTGGTCTCTCGAGCACATAAAACATTATATGATAAAGGGGTGTTAACTACTAAATACCTCACCATAATGGTCTTTGCCATGCACCCCACATTTAAGGTCGTAGTCAGGTCAACATATCCTTTGACTTCGATTTGTTCACTTGCAAAACCTATCAAATCTCCCAAACACCACGCAATATAAGACATGGGTCAAGCTTCCTTGTTTCACCAGAACACATTTGACATTGAACCCCACCATGATCGTAAAGATCACTATGATCTTTCTTGTGCGGAGTTACCCCCATCAAAATCTACATTGGTAAACATAATGTCTAATGTGTGTTGGTTCCTTTCCACCATAATTTTCATTACTGACCTAGCGTACTTTTTCCTCACCACCAACATCACGCAATTGCCTTTGAACCCCTTGCAATGGATTTAAAGTCCCTAAAAATGACCTCCTAGTGTAGGACACCTACATTTGCTAAAAGGGTGGTGGAAGGTGCGAAGGCCCCCGATCCTACTTGTCTTTACCTTCAGAGTCCTTTGGATCAGATTGTCGTCGATCATACTTGGCCAACAAGGCAACTTTGATCAATTGTTTTATTTGATGAATAAGCATGAAGCACTTTTTTGTATCATGTTCGTACACCATGTGGAAATCACACCATATGTCGTTTCAAGACCTAAGTTAATTACCTATTGATAGACGACGGGTAATTCAACAACAACGTGTTGTTGACATCCCTTAAGATCTAACTTCATGACACCATGAGGGGGGTCAGGTTTGTTACTTCTTTGTCTCTCTTTTGCCTCCTGTTTGATTTTGAATTCCTCTAGTCTTCATCTCTCCCCCATATCCTTTCAGTCCATACTTGTCACACTTTTTAATTTAGTTTGATTTCGGAAGCAAATAATCTTTTGTAAATGGCTTAGTATACAAAGTCAATTGTTTCTTCTCCATCACCTTGTTCCTCACCATAAGTTTTTCTGCCTCTATGTGGCATGTTGCACATGATTGTATTTTCGCCATTTGATAAACCAATGACTCTCTGAATTGCCCAACCCGTAACCCTTTACAAAAGGCTGCCACAAACATCCTTCTATGATGCCATTAAACTTTGTCAAAAAATCCTTTAACAACTCCCCTGACTATTGGCCCACATCGAAAAGGTTTGCCTTGAAAGATGGATTCTACTTGTTCACCATAAACTAAGCAACGAATAGGCATAAGACTTCTCAAAATCGACGATTGACTTGTTTGAAAGTTCGCTAAACCAATCAAGGGCAACCGCTAACAACATCGCTGCAAACATCTTGCAATGAAGTGTGTCGTTCCCATCATTGATTAGAAGTTGAGCTCGGTAAGTCTTTAGATGCTGATTTGGATCCCAGGTCCCATCGAAAGGTGTCACCTTGGGGATAAAATATGGGACAGAATCGGTTCAACCTCGATTGCTGTCATAAAGGGTAGGAAATCTCTTAGCGGCTCCACAGCCGCATCAACATCAGCCCTCCTTAAGTTTGCCACCTTCATTCATAGGGCCTCCTAGGCCTCACTGGCCATTCTCCTGATCTCCTCATTATCCCTATGCATAGCCTTTTATACCTCTTATGCTTTATTAGCAATCCTCCTTACTTCCTCATTCTCCCTCCTTAACTTCTCTATGAAAGCCATGATTTGCTGCAACGTTAGGGGACCACTATCATGATTCTTTGACATTATAGTGTTTGGTGGCATCTCATCGTCACGAGTTTTGTCATTCAAGGAAAACAAGGGCGTCGAGAAGAGTTTCATGGAGCCCCACGGTAAGCACCAAAATATTATATTATTGCTTAAAAATTAATTTATAAAACATAATTTAAAATAAAAATGCAAATATATACGAATATAATATAGATAGACTTATAAACAAATATATATTTCTTTATTTTAAATTTACTAAATATCTATAAGATCTTCTTTTAATTATTATTATTCATAAAATACATTATAAAGTAGTTTTACATTGTCATCCAATCATAAATTACCATGTATGGTAAATTTGTTTATTTTTACAACTAGTGCATGTTCCCGTGCGATGCAAATGAAAGTCAAATCAACAGTGATATGTGATTGGATGACAGTGTAAGATTGTTTTACACCGGCAGTGTATAACCATTAAACTCTTATTTCTTAATATCTATCCTTAATTATTTATTAAAACAATATGTTACGAATTATTTTGAATTTCACTACATATTTGAAAAATTATTATTTTTAATTATTATTGTTCGATAAATATATTTTAAAGTACCTTAAAAATAAATAAATTTTAGCATAAGTATTAATATAATACTTAATATTGCTATAAGTTTGATTTTCTCTGTGTGCAAAATTCTCTTAGGCCAGTGGCAGCCACGCACCGTGAGCGGGATTAGTCTCTGACCTAGTGGATTAGAGGACACTCGTGGTCTCTGACCTAGGACTACAAAAAAAAATACTATACTATTTACATAGCTAACTTGTTTTGTATTTATATATCTAAGTTGTTTTTTCTTCACCAAAAAAGTATTACTATAAATTATTTATAGTATCCAAATATATTTTTAGGTCACCATGACATTGGTGCATAGTTTCCAATGACTAATCTCCCTTGGGAACCTGGTTGGTCACCTTTAGTGGGGTCTCCCCTCCCATTCGAACCTATAACATTCGAACCAATGACTTGGTAGTATCCAAATATATTTAATGTTATTGATTAATATTGTTTTGTATTAATAATTTTTCTAATATCATCATATTTTAATTTAATAGTATTAGGACCACCACTGACACTACCATCATTGTCGGTATCACCACCACAACTGCCTACATTGGCATCACCATCATCGTCAGCATTGCCACCACCATCGTCACTGCCACTACCACCACTGCTGGTGGCACTATTGACACTACCTTCATTGGCATAAACGCCACTACTACTAACACTACCACCATCACCACTACTGCTACTGTTGTTGCCACATTATCATTGTTGTTGCCACCACCATACAAAAAACACCCTTAAACTAATTGAATAGGGTAGGAAAATTTTCAAAGTAAATTTATTTGGAAACTAAAGATTAAATAAAAGAACTATAACTAAATGTTAAAAACTAAAAATTGATTATTGTTTTAATTTTTTTTAATCTAATAGCTAAAAATTACCCCCCAAACTGTTTTGTAATCCAAAATCGATTTAGAACTAATTTGCAAAAGAGTCAAACTGATCTTTCAAAAAAAATTGTTTTTGAATCCAAACCAATTTTATTATTAGGTTTAGTTTTGGTTTAAATTTTTGAAGAAACCACACCATGCCTTTCCTTTTACAGCTTCTTTAATTCTAAGGACTTACACAAGCATGTTTGCCTATATCCCTTAAAAATACACGCGCAAGTAATCTATAACTTTTTACAAATAAAAGGGACACAAATGACAACTTTTTACAAGTGGCATCTTCTAAGTCATCAGTCCAAAATTCAACTTTTTTCAGAATTAGCTACTAAAGGGAAAAAAATTCAAAATTCAAACACAAAACAAAGTAGATCCAATGAACGTGAGTGAATGTAACATGTTTACTGATTGTGAACCATTAAATGAAATTTTGAACCATCATGTAATCAAGCCTCAAACCCATCTCTTTCTATTACCTTCTCTCTCATCTTCCACGTTCCAGAAAAGCTTTGAAATCCTCCCCCTCCGGTCACCGGCTCCGGCCTAACGAGGTCACGGTTTGGAAAAATAAACCGATTAAATTACTTCCCATCTTCTACTCTTCGTTTTTTCCTAAAAAAAAAATTCGAAAAATCCTCATTCATCAAACCGTTTCCCTCCAGTCACTGGCTCCGGCACCGTTTCCGGCCTAACTAGGCAGCGGTTTGGAAAAGTAAACCGATTAAGTCCCTTCTCATCTTCTACTCTTCGTTTTTTCCTAAAAACAAATCCACATTCAACAAACCCTAACTGGCGCGAGAGGAGTGTTTTTTTTGTTTCGTCTTTCTTCTTTTCTTCTACCTTTTTACACTTTACAGGTTCATCAAAGCGAGAAAGTTTGATATGTGAGTTCTGTAAGGAAAGACATTGTACACTGCAAGAGGGAGAAACGAAGAAGGAAAGTGAGTTTGAAGCCTGCATTTTTTGCAATCGGGTTTAGTTTTTTAATTTTAAATATCAAAATTTGAAATTTGAACGGGCTTTGAAGCAAATTTCAGTCCTCTATTTCTTACTCCTTCCCTCACCCTCATTTTCTTTTTTTACTATATACAGTAGAATGAGCATGCGAAGGGAAAAGCCATCGAGAAGAGAAGTCAAAAGGGAAAAGCCATCGAGGAATGCAAAAATCACACTCTTCCCTTCGATAACCATTCCATTCAACAACTCCTAAAGGTACGTTTTTTTTTAGCTAATTTATCTAATATTATTGTTGTTCGTTGGATTCTGGTGTAGAAAAGAACGACTTTGATCCAACTCCTTGCGGAAAGAAAGTATCTTCTTGTGCTTGCTATTGAGATTTAGGATCTAATATTTCTCTATTTTTAAATGTTTTCGTTGAATTTCGATGGGTTTTGGCCAAAATCTAAGTTGTAAAAATAGCTTTTGGTTTGTGAGTGAGTGATTGAGTGAGTTAGTGATTATTTTTGTTTTCAAATATTATTCTCTCTCTTTTTTATAGTTTTTCTTTGAATTTTGATGTAGGAAAGAACAACTTTGATCCAACTCCTTGCAAAAAGAAAGTATCTTCTCATGCTTACTGTTGTGATCTAAGATCTAATATTATTCTTTCTCTTTTTTATAAATTTTGAATGATCTATATAAAAAGTGTGTTTTCTGCTTCAGTATTCAAAAAATTTAACTTGAGGTTCTGTAGACTATATAAGGAATTAATGGCTCTCATGATTTATCTCTTTTTGCTTGAATCCAAACATGAATCCGTGCCTTTTTTTTTTTTTTTTCCAATGGGTCTCCAAGCCCTTATAAATGCCCAAGAATTGTTGTCTCATAGATCATTTGAGTTTCTATTTTCTATTTCACTCTCTCTCTCTCTCTTTTTTTGCTTGCTGCTATGTGAAACTACAAAATTGAATATTAAGATTGCAAATTAAACTTTATTTCTAGCTATCTACTAATGTGTGAGAAAGTGAAAGATTGAATATTAAGATTGATATGCTTTTGTTTCCCCCTTAATCTTCCAATTTTAATGTGTGTTGTTCTATTGATTTTGTTGTAGGATTTTTCTTTTATTTTTATTTTTATGAGTTGTTCTGATTCAAACGATAAGCGAAGAAAAATAAATGATTCGAATCACCTGCTATTGTTCTCTCTATCTTTTGATCAGGGTTAGAGTTTTTTTGGGGGAAAAGATATTAGAGACTTCTCTGTGTTATGCAAATACTATATGGGCAATACTGAAATAATGATTGCAATACTGACATATACTACAATACTGATTTGAGGAAAAGAGAGGCAAAAAGTTGAAAGGTTCAAAGGACAAACCAGTCCAATTAAGAACAACATAGGCTGACACGGGAACAAATATTGGGATTCAAAATATGCATTTCAAACCTTGATTCTTTGTTGCTTCCTCCTAAAGTTTTAGTTATTTTGGTTTTTTTCTTATTTTTTTAATCTTTTTTCTAAGTACATTCCTTTTCATAAGAACACTCTTAATCTAATGAGGTGTTAACATTTCAGCTTAGAATTTCAAGTTTAGTTCTTTGGGGAGAAGCCAAAATGTTCCTCGCTCTGTATATGGGTTTGATCTATAGAATGGAAATGCAACTTGAATAATTGGAGAAAGGTAAGAAAATCTTCTCCTTTATTATTATTGTTAGTAACATTTTTATCCAATGACTTTCTACAACATTTCTTTCAATCTCCTGTATATTTGATTGAAAACAGAAGTAAAGATGCATATCATATAGTTTGGTTTGGGTTAGTTCTGACTATCCGAAACTAAAATAATTAAGAGTTTACAGCAATCCAACCTATGGATAGATTATCTAATTGAGTTTACACGGGAACAAATATTGGGATTCAAAATATGCATTTAAAACCTTGATTGGTTTACCGGGTGCACATGAGGTGTTGAGTACTATTTGTTTACTTTCAGGAATTTGCTTTTTACTTAATTTATACTATAGATAATAAGGTATGCACCTTAATTTAGAGAGATAAATAATTTATCTGAAATCAAATAAATGGATAAAAAATTCTGATAAATGATTGGGTTGTACGAACACTTGGTAAGCTCTTTATACCAAACTTTGAACACTCTGATTTTGGAATGTTCTAAATTCTGATTTTATCCCTCTATGTTTGCTACCATTTTCCTTAGATTTTACATTCTTATGTATTATTTGTGTTTGTGGTATTTGTTGGGAAAAGCTTTTCTGCACTTTTTCTTTACTTTTACCTTTAGTCAAGTCTTTATAGACAGTATTAAAGTCTCCAATATGACATCAAATTGCTTTAAATAGTAAACTCAATTTATTTTATGTTAACAAAAATATATGATTAATATAAATTATGTTGTACTGTAATTTTACAATTTTTTTATTATTATAAAATTGATATTTTATTATAATTTATACTTCAAACATTTATTTCATTATTAAATACAATAAATCTAGACAATATGTATAACATACACAGTATTAATTATTAATGGTCTCCAATATGACATCAAATTGCTTTAAACAGTAAACTCAATTTATTTTATGTTAACAAAAATATATGATTAATATACTTATCAACCAACTTTTTACATCCCTTTAGGTTGCACAGTTAGTAATATATCGACATACTTATAAATATATTTTTTCTTGATTTTCTTTTCCAACTTAACTAATTTATTGAATATATTATTTTATTTAACATAGAAAATATCAAAAAAATATAACAAATGGGATGAAATTTTTCCATGAAGTATGAAGAGAAATTTAGACTAACTCATAAATGAACAATTTTCTTTAAATTACCTTAAACTTGAATTATTCGAAAGAAATTATAAGTGGGAGGAAAGCAAGTCATCAAGCTTTTGGTCAACAATGAATATTGGTTTCTTTTTTTTTTTTTTTTTTTTTTTGAAAATGACAAGAAAAGAACAATATTCAGAACTCCTGGGAGGGGATGAATGACTCTTGCTGAACCATTTTTTGTAAAGATACTCGTGTAGTGAGCTTGGTAGACTGATTTGTTTAACTTAATCTAAGTGACAGTAAGCCATTCATATAGCACATCACATGGGGTGACCCAGTTTGTGTGTGGATATTTATACATAAGTCAATTTTATTATCTGTAGTGTATATTTATCAGTTAATTGAAATAGTGTATAAGGGAATGGTGGACTAAAATGTACAATCTGTTATTGTGTTATAAGGTTTTGATGGATTATTTATCTGTAGTGGATATTTATCTGTAGTGGATATTTATCTGTAGTGTATATTTATCAGTTAATTGAAATAGTGTATAAGGGAATGGTGGACTAATATGTACAATATGTTAGTGTGTTATAAGGTTTTGATGGATTATATACACAATGTATTAGCAAATGCAGCAAATGACATGAAGGTATATATACTTGGTTCAATTTTTTGTAACATATGTATATGTAATAAAGTAACATGAATATTTAATTTTTTATGAAATTTTTATATTCATACTTAATTTATTTGTCATTTATATTAATACAAATTAATTCTTATATAATAATTAAAAATAACCCGTGCATTGCATGGGTCCCAAAACTAGTTCTATAAATATAACGTTAGGAAGTGTCATATCCCGAGCAACAATTGAGTTAAAATGTCGGAAATTCACTAAAACCCGTACATCTTATTTTGCTTCATTAATATTAGAATTCTTTAGTTTTAAGTTTCAGTTATGGCTTCCAACCAAGAAGTAACAATCCCTTTGAGATATTGGGTAGACAACGAACAAAAGCGTGTAGTTATGGCGGAAGCAAGTGGACACTTTATAGATGTTCTCTTTAGTTTCCTCACCCTTCCATTGGGAACTATCATTAGGCTTGGGAACACATTTAACCAACCGGTGGAGATTGGTTGCATCAACAATCTGTTCGATAGTGTGGAGGATTTGGGCTCTAATGTTTTCTGGAACGACATCTGCAAGCAAATGTTGCTTACTCCGCACAACCCGTTAGAAGTGTCTTACCAGAGACTAAAACTGAAGGTGGATGATACACAGCCCACAAAGTATTTTGTGTGTCACATCTGTTCAAAGGGAACTCGTTTCTCACTAAGTACTTTTGATGAGGTAAAGTGCCACTGTGGGAACTTGATGAAAAGAGAGATAGATCTGCAGGAAGAGCCTGGTGGGGGCAATGGTGTTTTTGTTAAAGGGGATGCCATGTTCCTGATCTTAGATGATTTGAAAGTAATTCGAAGCTCTCCAAGTGACTCCTTTAAACCCCCCCTCCATCTCGGACACAAAGAACTCAGAATGATGGAAGAAAAGTCTCTAGACGTTGACAAGAATAAGGTAATATTGCTTTTTATTCATTTGAGGTGGTACTTGCATGAGTTATTAGGAGGGGAATGGACAAAATAAATTCCTCCAATTATTATTATATTTGGGCTGACAAAAGTTACAAAATAGAGATTTTGCCTTATTTTTTCTCTTCTATCCTCCAAATTTCTAGGTCAAATAAGAGATTTTTACAAAATAGTATATTAGACTTGTGCGCACTTAAAATTTTGACCATGAATATGTATTGGGAAACAAATAGGAGTCTTAAGTTTATGTCAATGAAAAAAATAAAAAACTTTAGGGGATTAAATGATTCTTTTGTGGTAGAAATTTCAGATACATTGAATTCAAGACATTTTTGTGCCTAGCACTTACGAACTTCCTCGAGTTCCCTATTTAGCTTGTAAAATTGTAGATGCCAGGACTTTTCCTTTACGTAAATACTTTGATAGTGGAATGAGTTGTCCTTCTTTAATGAATTAACTTACATTCTTAAAACTTGCTCTGTTTTCTGCATTCTTTTTGCTTTTCTTCAGATATTTAGCATACTAAAGCAAGCATTGACCTCCAAATCTCCTCTAAGTGTTGTACTGGAAAACGGAGAATCTAAGCCATTTAAGCCATCGTACTCTTTCTCAACAGATACTGGCCCAAGTCATTGGAAAGATTTTGTAGAAATCAAGGTGATAGTGAGCAAATCACAGAACAAGATCTTGTTTGTTGAAGCAGATGGAGATTTTGTCGATTTTCTAGTCAGCTTCCTCACAACACCTCTTGGATCTATTCTGTACCTTGTGAATGACAAATTATCCTTGGAAAGCATTGATAACCTGTACACAAGTGTGAAGAATATCGATCCATCATGGTTCATAGGGTCATCAAACAAATCCTTACTGAATCCAAAGGTCGCTCCTCATTTTGGTTGTGGGAGCAATCCATTAAATGCTTCACAAGAAGACACTGCCAAGTTTTGGTATGGCACTGGAGTAGTGAAAGATAAAAGGGGGCGTATCATCTGTGAAAAGAATATGATTTCAAAGAAAAAAGATTTGCTAAAAGATCCAAAAGATATCAAACTTTTGGACCCAAGATCTTCAGATGGAGCAAGAAAATTTGATGTGGGATTCATGAAGAGGCCATGTCTGTTTGTTGTGAGTGATGATCTGGAAGTGAAAGCAATGACAACTACTTCTAGCATTCCGTGTCCATTTATGGAGAATAACCAGTCGTTGGATGATTTGGAGGAACATTTGGTGGAAATAAGGAAGTCACAGGTAATATTAATTCACAATATTGGTTTAAGAAAATTCGATTCATATCAGTGGTTTTAGTTAACAATATTTGTCTTAGTTTTGTCAATTTGCTATAATGAACTTGCACAATATTTCTTCCATGTTACCGTTTAGGCCTTTTTCAATTTAGAAGTAACGTTTGTTATGTCTATTTTGGTCAGGCACTAAACCTGTTAATGGCTTCTTTGACATCCAACAAACAGGCTTTCACAAGGAGCCTATCCTGCCTATTGTGCAAGTGGAAATGCCAAAGATACATTCCATTTTGGAATTTATTGGGAAGGAAGAAAAAGAGACATGGAAAGAAAAAAGAAATGGAAGAGAAAGAAAGTGAGAGAGATAATAATAATAATAATATGATGGGGGAATGAAATAAAGGAATGAGAAGAAAATGAAGTAGAGAGGAGTTGGAAAATAAAGTAGGTATGTGATAACTGATAAGGGGCAGTGTAGAGCAATCCTGCAATTTAATGTGTAAAGTGAATTGAATGGCCATGTAATATTTAATTCTTGGTTTATTCTACGGCTGAATAGCATGACATATGATCCACTCGTGGACTATCAAAGTTACTGGGTGCAGGAGGTGGACAAGGTACAGTACCTGTTTGGTTTGTTACAGTAAAATCAAAAGTCTTTAAATTTGCAAAACCTTTTCACTCTTTTTTTTTCCTTCTCTTTTTCTTTTATATGCATGAGTTTCTGATTAGGTTTGAGATTTGGGAACACTCACTCACTATGTATCTTTGTCATTGTTTTGAGATTGAGTTTGAGTTCTGAGATTGAGTTTTCGATTGGGTTTGCTATAATCTCTTTATCAATTTTTTGTTTCTTTTGCCCACAAAATTGTTCAATTCACATCTCAAAAATAACCACAACGGCTGCATAGGTTAAGAGTAAAGTGTCAATTTAGTTTCTAAATTTGTATGTTGTTGTGAATGTTAATTTTGTTTATGAAATTAAGAAAAACTTAAATAAGTCCTTAAAATTTTAAAGATTTCATTTAAGTTCCTAAAAATAATTCATTTTTCTCATTTTTATCCCTAGGACACTTGAGTGATAATAACAATACAAATTTAAGGACCAAAATGAGAAAAAGGTGTTAATTTTAGAAACTTAAATGAAATTCTAAAAAATTCAGGGGCTCATTTGAGTTATTTTTAATTGCAGGAACTAAAATGACAACAAAATATAAATTTAGGGATTAAATTGATCATTTATTCTAAAATTAATTAATATTCACATGGCAATATCAACAAAATTAATGTTTATAGGGATAACAAACAAATAACGTATATTCAACTTACCAGTTTAATAAGTACCAAGTAATTGATATAAACCATTCATTTTTTAAATAATATATTGGACGACCTATAGTGGATGTTCACTGGTGGATCGCATAATTGCTTATCCAACTGTAGAATAAACCTTAAGTTACAATTGTTATTAGGCTATAAGAAATTGATCCCCAGAAGGTCATTAGAATTAATCTCTTTATTTATTTATGAACATTATTTTAATTTTTAAAACTATAAAAGAAATAAATAAAAATATAAAGAAAATAAAATAAAAATAAAAAATGGACAAAATTAAGTGTGCAAATTTGTCATGTCGTCATGTCATGTCAGTGTCACGTTAAGCACATTATCAGTATCTCATCAACATGTGTCAAACTGTTACATAATTTGCAATATCAGTTAGGATATCAATGTCACATCAACACTTACATGTCATGTCAGGAATTTTTATTAAAAAATTGCCAGATTAACAATTGACCAATATTGCTAAATTTTAAAAGGTGTGAACAAATGTATAATAATTTTTTTTTGAAAGATCAAAATTAAATGGTTTAACTTAACTTCTTATCTCTTTAATCTATCAGTTTCAGTATCTTTAGTTATAACTTGAATTTAAATATATATTTTTAAAATTATCAATAATTAAAATAACAATATATTATAATGTAAATTATCATAATCTAAAATATGATTTATATATTTAAAAAATTTATTTATTATTAATTATAAATTTTAATTATATAAAATAAACATTTATTTTATATAATATACACGTGCTAATATACCAGTTCCAATTATATATCACGGTAATTGTTTGACAGCAGTAAATCAATAAAAAAAAAATTATTTGACAGCTCAAGCTTCAATTATTATAGATTACAACAGTAAACTAAAACAAATAATTTGAGACTTCAATCTCTGTTTGACAGCAAAAAAGCAATAAAAAGTTGTTTGACAGCTGAAGATTAAATTGTTTGACAGCTCAAGCTCAAGCAATAAAAAACAGTTCAACATCTCCACAATAAGAGAGTCATTCGTTTATTTAGATGTGACCTAGAAACTGAATTTATTAATCAGAGGCGGATTATGGGATTGAATGGAGCTTGTTTATATTGATAGGCTCGGCAGACTAATTAAATAGAGAGAAGTTACAAGAGATATAACATGGGATTCACGTGAATGTTACGGAAGCATATATTTGGATGGAGTATTTATTTTTTATTGGTTCCTCGCACTATATGAGTTTTTAATTTTTTTTTTATCTGTAGGAATCGAACACGATATCGGAGGGTTTATAATAACTCAAACATCTTGCTCAACCAACCGAATTATATCCCATTGATTTTTAACTTTTCTTTTTTACACCATTGGTATATGTTTTGGATCTAGAATTAATTTTATAATCATACTTATAATTTTATAATCATTATTAATTGATATAAATACAAATCTAGAAAGAAAAAAAAAGTAGTTATAGTATTGAGCATCATTTACAAGTCCAATACTAAACTCACACATTATAACAAGATATAAGAAGCTAAGACTAGTCTGTAACATCCCGAAAATTACAACCCAATAAGTATGAACGTGAGAGATTTAATTAGAAAATTTTCTTGTTGGGGAGAATTGTAACACTGTGATTTTTCGTAACGTATATTAAGTGTTTGATAAATACCATAAAATGAAATTAAATTTAAATTCATAGTGTTATTGTGAGATTTTTTGGGACTTTTACGTAAGTTCCGTAAGTTGTAGAAAAAGAAAAAAAAAAAAGAGAAGGGACTGTCCTTAGAGGAAGGGTGGCTGCAAATAGCAAAATATGAAATTTTATCCAGCTTCTCTCTTCTCTCATTCTCTTCAATTTTTCCTTCCTGCCGGAAACCCTCTGCTCTCTCTCCTCCTTCAATGGCTGTGGCATAAAAGGGCCTAAAAGAAGTCATTTTTTTGTTGGTTGCTTTAAGCTTTGTATGAAAGCCATAACATCATCTCTTTACCATCCCAACCAAGTGTCCTTTTCCTCTTCATCTCTTCCTCTCTCTGTGGCTGGAACTAAACCCCAAAGGTAAGAGAATCTTATCTATTTTCAGTTTAAGTGTGGTTGAGAGTTAGGGGGCTCAACCACATACAACATGTCTGTCCCTCTTGTTGTTTGTGTTGTGTTTGAGTATTTGTGATTCTCCTGGCAGTGGCTGTGTGAGTGTGTATGAATTGATTATTTTTGTTTTTGACTCTCTAAATTGATTGGAAAGACTCCTAAAACAAAGGAGACAATGTCCAAATTTTCTTGAAATTATTTGATAAGCTTTGCATGTGAAAATCAACCACAAAACAAAGTGGCAGTGGCTGTTTGGTTCGTCCAGCTCTGGACAGCCTCCACGATTTTGTGATTTTTGGGAGATCTAACCGTTGATTTTTCAGGAAATTTGTTTTGAATGAAAATAGATAAAAAAAGGAACAACTTTTATCTTGATACTATAGAGATAAAACCTCGTTTTAAAGTTCATCCATGACTTCCAAAATGTTTATTCTGTTTTCGAGTTTCCCCTGGAACATGTTTCGGTTTTTCTCAAATTTCCACTTGTGTGCTTAATGTTTATTTTTCGTTTTTACACCATTAAAAATTAGACAAAACAAGGTTTTTAACCATATAAATTAAAAAAATTATCATGTCCAATTTCTAAATTAACCTTTTAAAAAGAAACAGGGCAAGAGTTTTGGGCTCTGTTTTGAGTTTGAAACTTAGGCTGTTAGAAAAAAATTTACTGGGAATAATAAGGAAAGAATTTTGGGACAAGGGTTATCTTTTTAGAAAGATAAAGATGTTACCTTTCTACTGTAAAAAGTTCAGCTCAAAACAAGTTTGGGAAGTGGGAGAAATTTACATTTCTTTGAGCTATGTTCAGTGATCACTCAAAATTCAGGGCTGCTGACTTAGAAAATTTTTATAAAATTTTCTAGATGTTGATTTTATAAGTGGGATACCTTTCTATAAAATAGATTTCTAGAGCTTCGATTTGATGTAAAAATTTTTAAATTCCGAGATCATTTGCTTGTATCAGTGAGAGCTCATATTCAGTACTGTCAAAGAGAAATATTTGAAAGAAAAACCCTAAAATTTCAAGAAGACAAAGGAGAAAAGGGATTCAAAGGTTTCTCCATCAAACTAAGGATTCTAGGTAAGGATCATGGCATTTAATTTCATTTTAGACCATTTGGAATGTAGAAAAACATGTTGTTAAGTTTAGATTCAAGATTTGATCAAGAACCATGAAAAGATGAAATTGATTTTGGGTTTTTATATAATTGATATTAGAAGCTTGAAATAATTGTTTGGAACCATGTTTGATTGATTGGATGATGTGTTGTGATGGATTGAAATTGCTTGATTTGGCTTGATTGTGTTGTGAATGATGTTGGAAATTGTTGAATGTTTATATTTTTGTAGGTGATTGTTTAAAATTACTTATTTAATTGTGATTATTAACATATTGCATATGCATGAGTCTTTTTGAGGGATTTATAAAGATTGAAGTGAAAAATAATTGATGTTGGCTAACCGGGACTGCGGTAGCCATGAAAAGGAAAAAGAAAAGAAAGAAAAGAAAAGAAAGAAAAGAAAGAATAAATATTGACTAACTGGGACTGCGGTAGTCATGAGAAACGAGTTGATATATGAGAAATGATTTTGTTGACTAACCGAGACTGCAGTAGTCATGTGAAATGAATATGATTTGAGAATTGATTTTTGGGGTGAGCAGAATTTGTTAAACAGGACTTTATAGTCTGTGATTATATAGTCTGTGGGGTGAAGGATATTGGCAATTCCACATGTGGCTGTAATCTGGAACGGGATGCTGTTGTGGTGGCCTTCCGGGTCTCTTAATTTTGTTTAGCTTATTCGCGTTTAGTAAGGGCTTATAGGTGAATTGCAGTGCGTAATGGTAGGCCAGTTTCTTACTAAACACTCAAAGGGGAAGTCTCCATGGAGCATGGTCAAAATGATTTTGAGTCAAAACTTCATTTGCATAAATCATACTGCATTTGTTTATGTATGTGATTGATTAATTGTTATATGAAATGTACAAGATTGATATTGATTCTAATTGTATGAGAAATTAAATGCCTGATCATGTAAAATTTTGTTCCTAGATTCTAGGGAAGATTGATTTGCAGGAGTTTGAAGATATAGTTAAAAGATGAAGATGCAGAAATTCCAGAGCATATAGGATGAGACTATTTTGGGTAAACAATAATCTGTAGTACTCAGAATTATTTTGTAGCAGTGTTTATATAAATTTTAATGATGTAAATTATAGAATATATTTTGGATTGTAAGAGAACGTATCAGAACTTTGAAATAAATATATAATATAAATTAAATAGTTAAATTATGTTTTATATGAAAAGGGTGTTACATAGTCCACATGTGGTAGCAGTTTTGAAGTTTGAGCAAGCCACTTAGCTGTATTAAAATATTTTTCAAGAGCCATATCAATCAAAATACAGAAATCGAGTTTTAAATACTACGTCCATTTTTATTTATAAGACCAAAATTTAAAATAGATTAATTATTTTTAGACTAAAATACTCCTAATTAATTAAGAAAGAAGTTGTATTAATAAACATTTAAAAGAGAAAGAGAAGCATTAATGATAATGATATTTTTGAAAAAATGTATAAATTGAAGATAAATTTATTATTATTAACTAAATTAATTATTTTTCTTAATCTTGATGAATTAGGTAATTGGATTTTATAAATAAAAATCAATGTAGTATATAAATAGAAAATTACTACAAACATTAAAATTTGATTTGACACAAAATGAAATTGTAGGGGGTAATTGTGAAGAGGGAATCAATAATGAAAGTATTAAATTTGACAACTAGGATATATTTCTTTTTACTTTATTTGAAGAACTAACAAGAAAATCAAGGGTCACATGAGACTAACTGTTGAGAGATTCAGCAAAAAATAACTGTTGAGAGAAATGATGGGTCCTATACATGTGTCAATGACTCAATGACCGAATGGAACATGGATGCACCGAGTGAAAATGGACCCGCAAACACCAAGCATCCAATCCTAGCCGCTGCTCTGAATCAACATCAAAATTAGACCAGTGGCAATAACAAATAAATTATCAGCAGCAGGAGAAGCATGACGAGATTTTCATACGATTTTGTGTTTCTCCTATTTCTGTTTTTTAATTTAAAAACTGTTATTTAATTAATTCAACAATTCAATAATTATTTTATTATTAACAAATAATTTAATTATCTTATACACAAGTGACAAATCTTTGTCATCTTATTATTAATCCATGTGGCTGGCTGTGTGGTGTGTCAAAGTTACTGTCACATCACCTACTAAGGGCTGGAAACTAATTATCTTCACAGAAAAAAATAAATAAATACAAGACTAAAAGTGCTTGACAAATTTATGAGTGACTAAAAGTAAAACTTACTATATTTTGAGAGAGAAAAAATCATTAATATTTTTAATAATAACAATTTAACTTTTTCTTGATATTTAGAATTTTAGAAACTAAAATGAAAAGTTTAGGCTATTTGAAAGTATTTCTTTTTAGAAAATTTGAATATGATTTCTTTTTGTCCTGAGTAAAAAATTATGTGTATCCCTTAATCCATTGAGTAAATTAATCCTTCTCGCAATGTGTGAGTATTTTTTTAGGAAATTTGAATTTGATTTTGTTATGTGTTGAGTATTTTTTTAATAGATAAAGTTAACTCATCTTGTGTGATTCCTAATATATTTTGAGTCAAAATCGATTTTTATTCATGGGAATAAATTCGAATATATTTGATCTTATTCTATAACCTTAGTTTATTATATTCAATTTTTGATATAGACTAATTTATTGCATCTTTTTTTGTTTTACTCGTGATATTTAAATTTTGAACATGTAGCTCCTTATGTATGCTTTAACCACTCCTCCTAATTTATTTTGTTTTCTTTTTCTCTCACACTCTTTCATAATTTGAATCCAATTACTAGTTAGCTTTTAGACTACATTGAATGCTAGCTTTTTGGCTCATTTGCGGAGAAATAAATTCCTTTTGGAATCCTGTAAATAGACTGATGTTAAATTCTCCAGCATTTGTTGAAGAAAGGGGTATCTCTTCATGTCTAATACTTACGAGGAATTGGCTATCCTCACCTTATGAAAAATTTGGAAGTATAAAATTCTTTGGCATTCTATAAAAAATAAAATAAAAAGAAGAAAAGGAGTGACACCATAAGAAAACGTTTAACACAAGAAGTGCAAACATAATAAAAGCTGAAAAGGAAAATACATCAGAAAACCTTAACATCATATCCTAAACGCAACAAACTCAATGTTAGGAAAAGCACACCATGATCCTCACAACAACCTCATATCAAGAAGACCCAATCTAGCATTTCCCAGTGACTAATGCTTGTCATGAGCATGCCTATATACATGAACCAGGATCATTACACCAGCATGAAAAAGGATATGAAGTTCTTCCTTTTTGAGAGATCCACCTCCATGATAGTAGCTTTATTGTTTCTAGCATCTCCACCAAATCCTGCTTTTTGTGTGAAAAAACATATGCATTTTGATTTTTTCAAATAACCTACACCACCACAAACAACATGCCAAATATAAGCATTTTCTCTTAGCCAATTAAATAAACCTCGAAATTGCAAAAAAAATCAGACAAAGGAAAATGCAAAGGAGCCTGAAATCTCCATCATACTAAGCACTGATACCACAAAGGGGCAAACAGAGAGCATTCCAAAAAAAAAAAAAGTGCGTTGAAGATTCTTCCACAGCACGCATATTATTAGGTATTGGTTCTTTGTTGTCAACGAAGCGAACTACATGCCTCATTTATTATCAGAATAACGAGTTCAATATTTTATGTTGCAATGCTTTGCTGCTCTAATTAAAAATCGTCATTTTATGTCTATATAAAAACTTACAAAATATGCCTCATGGTTAAAACAAATGTCTGATGCCCAAATGCAGATTAATGTAAAAGTAAACTTTCGAGTTCTTCAAATTTATATGTATTGTTACATTAATTCTCTAAAAATTTTATTTCACAAATTATTATTTTTTAAATGTACCATATCATCATATTAATTTTTGAAAGATTTTGTCACCAAATTAATTAAATATCAAACTCATCCTTAAATTAGTCTCGGGAATTAAGATTCTCTTGTGTCATCACTCACTTTATGATGAAAATAATAAATAATAAGTCTTCAAAGAACTAATTTAGTAATAGTCTTTTAAAGAACTAATAAGATGATGTTGTATTTGATGACAAGTTTTTTTTTTTTTTTTTTTAGAAAACTAATGTAGTGATATGAGTAACTTGATTTACTCTTAATATTAGTAAATAACCTTTGGCAGTGGCAGGGTGATGAAGAAGCTAGTGTCGATTATGAAGGAGAGGATAGTGATGCCGACGGGTTTGAAATTGGATAAGAAGGAGGATGCTCTTGATCCGAAAGGAACTAGGGCAATTGTTGAAATCGAGCTTAATTAGGATAAGAATTCAAGCATGAAACTTTCCTCTCATGATGCTATACTGTCCTTGGTTAGGATATGGGTTTAAACTTTCATATTAATCCAATATTTATGAGAGAGGATATGGGTTTAAACTTTCATATTAATCCAATATTTATGAGAGGGACGTACGTGGATCCATATGGAGGTGTGAAGGGGGGAGGTGGGGTGGATCTAATCATTTTAAGGTAAGTGCTAGCTAATACAGTATCTTGGTTGGTTCAGGCGTGTTTGTTTCAAGGTATGAAATTTCATTTCTGGGAATCACATTCCCAGGAATATTATGCCCAGGAATATTATTTCCATGTTTGTTTGACCATAGGAATTTCAGAAAAAATAAAATTTATTTAATTAAAAAATAAAAAGTAAAAAAGAAATGTGGGAGAAAGAGGTGGGGATAGGTAGTTATTGTAAAAAATAACTTCTATTTCCATGGGAATCCAAGATACCCACCATTCTCAATGGGAATAAGAAGCAACATTCGGCAACGAGTCCTCGTTAGGATCACCATCTGAGGTATTGTCCGTTTAGGTGCTGGATCATCATGATTTTGTCCTTGTAAAAGGCACCTTGGTGGGTTTAAGAGAAAGGAGTGTGTTTATAAGCTATCATTGGCCTTGACTCCTAAGAGATGTGGGACTTTGAGGCTACCGGAACAATAATTAATACTTCAACTTTTTCTCTGCAACCCCAACAACCAGTATTTGGGATGGTAATAACAGCTAGTATAACATGATTTTGTAAACAATGAATAGTGATGGAGTGAGCTTTGCTCTTGCTTTGACATCAGTTTTGTTACAGCACACATGACTCAGTTGAAGGTGTGGCCAAGAGATGCTTAGAAGTAATGTCACTTGTCAAGTCCAGTATCAGAATGGTGTGTTTCATTGATCAAATATTTAGAAGCAGCTATAATTGAAGTTTGATTAACAAATCTGATTTGATGGGTGCAGGAAGTTGGTTCTGTTTTCATAAGAACTAAGTTCCTTTATTTTTTATGAATTATTTGGCTTATAAAAAAATGACAGAAAAAGTATTATTACAAAACTAAAACTATAGAGTATCTGTAACTGACTAGAAGTCATACCAAATAGTAGTGAACACATAACAATGTAGGTTAATAATACTCGACAAAACCACTTAAGAATTAAGACTTAACAAAAACCTTTATTCATAATATTGCCATCATCGTTTCCTCCATCCGATATTTCCATGTTGGAATTCCACTCAGCCTAAAAACAAATAAAAACAATAATTATGTTAAGTATAACTATTCTGTTTTGTTACGTGTAAATACAAGGACATGAATCCATATAGAAAAAAACTGCTGCCATATAGTCCTGCTAGTAATATAAACAAGGTTTTTTTTTAATAAGAAAACATTTCTAACTGGAAAGGAGAAAGAAGATAGAGTTTCACAATTGGGGGGACATTCCCTCCTTTTGATATGCAAAATGTACAAGTATCCTTTCAACATATTTTCAAAATGGATTATATTGTAAGTTTTGAACTTTGTACATTATTGGAATTAACTTATCATTTTTATGTTATTCTATTTAATCATCGTTTTTAACATCAATATTTGTGCAATGATAGGGAAGTCATAAAAAATGTAGTTTTACAGGAACATATATCTAGTAATAACTTACCAAATAGGAAAGAAGACTTGCCAGTGAACAGTCATGATTACTAGACAATGAATTCCTGAAACAAATAAGAAAAGGTTAGTTGAGAAAAACTGAAATTACTTATAAATTGTTAGTGCATTCTAATTAAATTCTTTAAACAATGGAGGATTTATTATATATTTGAGATAAAAAATATTATAAGAGAAAAAATAACTATACACTTGTAGTGTAAAACAGTTTTATATTGTCATCTAATCACATACCACCATGTACAGTAAGTTTGTTGACTTTTAATTACATGTAGCTCTGTCTCATAAAACTAGAAAAAAAAAATAATCAAAGAAAACAATCATAATGAAACCAAACCCAGCGAAATAGGGAGAGGAATTGAGGACTAAGTTAAATAACAGAGCATAGGAATAGGACCATATTGGTTTGCTAATTTGTCCCTCAATATCATCACTAAATCATCCTCTTAGACATCTATAATATACATTATTTTAGAAATAGTAGAATGTGCAATCACATTATAAAGGACTGTTCAACAAAAATAATAGAGCCAATATAGTAAAAAGTGTAATCCATGTTATCACTACTATATTCCCCCCCCCCCCCCCCCCCCCCCCCCCCAAACAAGGCATAATAATAGTGGGTTACAAAAGCAAACTATTGAAGGAAATGTACCAGAAATAGAACTGATCTTTATGTTCTTATAACTTGCCTCAGACAGTGCACAACATTTGCAATATGATGGCAAGGAGGAAGGTAAAAACAGAGTATATACATGCATGGAAATTTAGCAAAAACATGGTAAAAGATGAAGATGTTGGTTAGCCAAATAAGTGCATATGTATTCCTTAACC
Organism: Pueraria montana var. lobata; assembly: GCA_026413185.1. NCBI lineage: Eukaryota > Viridiplantae > Streptophyta > Magnoliopsida > Fabales > Fabaceae > Pueraria > Pueraria montana. The sequence continues at coordinate 89,676,799 of CM048650.1, read as the reverse complement.
ATGAGTATCAACTTAGCTAGTTAATACCTACATAAAAATTCAGCTCTTCCAATTAAATTTGCTCATGAGGCTTGAATTGATGCAAATCAGGTACATAGGAATATTTCATTTGAGGGCATTCCATTAAAGTCACTTGATCCAAGGACGGGAATTTCAACTTGAAAGTCCCTGAGTAAATTCCTACTATGCTTGGTAAAGATTCAAGAGACAAAAAGCTGAGCTGCTCAAATGTTATTATCTCTTCATCATTGGATTCATTTTTTTTTTTGAGGGAATTCATCATCATTGGATTCATGATCTCCCTCTTTGGACACTATTTCCAGTATTGCTTCACAATCTCGTATGGAGATGTGCTTACCTAGACTTTTGGCTGTTGAGGATGTGAACAAATATATCAATCCATGGCATTCTTCAACATTCAAAGAGGTAAGATTTGCAAAAGTCTCGGTGGATGGCACCAAAATTTTCAGGCTAGGGCAGGAAAGCACTTCCTATGTTTCTAGTGTTTTAAGTAAGGGTTCTACCCATGAATGCTCTAATCCTATGGAATCAAGTTGTTGGAGACTCTTCAAATGTAACCTTTTCAGCTTTGAAAGGACTTTAGTACAATCGGTGCTAGGTCTTTGAGAGGAGAATATTTCATTGAAGGAACTACAAACCACTTCAAGACTTTCAATGCTGGGTACCTCTACAAGTAATCCACTGGAGAATATATTTGACTCATCATCCTCATGATAGCACATCAATTTGAGAACTTTTAAATTTTGCAGGAGGTGTGCAGGATTTGCACCAAATTGTCCTTGTCCAGTCGTATTGTCTTTGCAAGTGATTGCTTGATGCTCCAAGCTAGGCATAGCCTAAGAAAATTAGAAGCAGGAAAGGATACATAATGAAAAATACTAGAAAAAGGTCATTAAGAGAGAAATAGGATGAAATAAAAAAAGAAAACAAAATAGGAGTTATGAAAGCAGTACAATTTGAGAAATTGTCCTTGCCTGAAACTGTCCTTGTGAAATTCCCATGGCATCTTCCTTTTTGAGTGATAATTCCACCAAGATTGGAAAAACCTAGGAATTTAATTGTTCAAAACAAATATAGGACAAAGATTGTAATGAGATCCAACTGAATTTACTATGAATATAGTTTTGATTGTATTGAAAGGAAAGATATTTGATAAATTTCACACTTTCAATTTCAATTATGAAAATACTAGCAATGTACACTATTTGACTCTATCTTTTAAACACTCCATGTTTTGGTATGATGATGGGAGATTACTTTAATAAGCTCAATAGCTTCTTTTTGTATTCTCATTTTGTCCTCTCTTTTTCTTTGAAGAATATTAACAACACACTCTTTATTATTATCTAAAATTTATTGAGTATTACAAAATAACAGTTTAAAAAAGCCTGGGTATTTTTTACTTCCTCCCCTGCCAAAAGACTAGATTAAGGTTAATGGGTCTGTTTGTTTAAACTAAAAAAAAGCAATTTTAAGAAGCAGATAGGATTTGCTTCTTAAAAAAAACAAAAAATTGCTTTTTTTGTTAAAAAAAATAATTTATACAAACACACTAAAAAAAGCAAAAAAATTGCTTTTTTTTTATTAAAAAAAAATGTTTTTTTAAAAAAAAAAATAAGTTTAAACAAATGGAACCAATACTAACAGTTCATTGCATCAAAATAATGGATATGCACCAATGAGTTTCAGTCTTTGAATAAATTAACAAGTATATAATTTCAAAATATTATAGTAAATATTTAATACAATAATAATAACAATGAATTTATTATCATTATATTATTTGTGTTTATTTAAATGTTAAAGCTAAAAAGACTTTTCAAATAGTATAAAACTTAACCCTTTACCAAAATAAACTTCTAAGAAATCTTGACTTGCTTATTTAATTAGCAAATAAACCTGGCTTAGACTAAGCTTATATGAGCCCTTGATGAGCTGTTTAACCTATTTCTATCCCTACTCATGCATGTAATACTCTCTTTTGAGATTGCATATGTAGTTGTGGGCTTTTGCCACGTTTATTCTCATAAAATATATTTTTAATTGTGACAAACAACGGCAAGCTTTAAAATTATGTAGTGCTTGTTATAAAGTCTATAGATGATTAATGATACTTGATTTATGGACAGAATGAAATTGATAACTTAAATGATAGCATTATGAGTGAAGAAAAGACTAAAATGTCATACTTTCAGATAATTTGTTGATTTAATGTATAAACACAATTCTAACGCAAATCAGTTTCACAAGAAAAAATCATTTCCTTTATTTATTTATGCATACTCATCATTAAATGACACAAGATAGAGAACTGATTAACAAATGTCTTCTATCATTTTTAATTCTTGCCGGCCGGGTTTTCAAACAAACTCTTATACTTTATTATTAAACCATTTATATTCAATATAATAATTTTCTATATTCATTTATTTCCAGAACAATGTGTGAATCGTTTTTTAGTTTATCGTAGCTTTGAGTGATAAAGTAGTCATATTATATTCTGTCAAAAAAAAAAAAGTAGTCATATTATACTATTTCCTCATTAGATTTTAAGAAAATGAATAATAAGGATGAAGAGTAAATCTCTTATACTTACTTTTGAAATGAATGGATCCCTACTCTTTCATTAAACAAGGGGAGAAAACTAAATAAAATTAGCTTTATATTGGATGAGAAAAAAGTAGGTTTTCATTCTCCCGTTATCTAAGCTAGTCGATCAATGAAAGAAAGATATTGGTAATACCCTTTGATAGCGTTTTTTTTAACATTATTTTATTATTGGTGTTTTTCTCAATGCTGGTCCCATTAACAGAAAGTGAGCTTAAATTCTTTAGACCTGCATGCGATATCAAAAGGTGTGGGACTAGCAATATCTTTAATAACTTATGCATACTGAGACATGCAAGCACAACATGAGAACTGGAGTGGAAAACTTTTTGGTACCTTTTCAACTGAGAAAACGGCTTGCTGATCTATTGAAATAACAAGAGGATCCGCAACTTCACCACTTATGATGCTCAGTTGTAAACAATTTCAACTTGTCACAGTGATATATATCTAGATGTGTTAGCATTGGCCATTCTAGGGAGTGTTTTCCATGGTAGAAATACTTGAGCTCTGGCAATTCCCATAGTGTTAATGAGGTCAGACAATTGAAAGTGAACTGTTTAGTTTCTCCCTTGATGGCTGCTTCATCCTCTACAAAAATTTCTACCAATGTTGCACAAGATCTCACATCAAGCATAACAAGATGATTGGCCACTGATGTTGGAAACAAACTTTTAAGGCTTTGACAGTTAGAAATGTACACTTCTTGTAAGTCTTGAAGGCTGAGAATTTCATCAGGATTTAGATTCCAGATATGCTTCAGATTTGGCAACTGATTTAGAATCAGTTTCTTTAAAGGAAGAGAAATCCGAGAAGCTGGTTTCATATCTGCTCCTGTATCTTTCACATCAAATATTGCCTTAACAGATTGACAGTTGCTTACCTCGATCTCTTTCAAGTTACATAGAAATCAAAGTAAATAAAAAGGAATCACATTGGATAAAGATTCACATTCCACCACAGTTAAAGATGTCAAATTGTTGAAACAATTGCTACTTGGGATTGGAACTACACCAAGCCATATCTCTTCTAAGTGAGAGTGATCACCAAATTTCAAAAGCTCTATATCGCATGCAGACTTTTCCACCTGTGCGTGCAAAGCAATTATTAATTTGAAGACCTTAACATATAAATATATTAGGATGGTGCTTGTAATATTCTCATTTAAAATAAAAATTTCACTTATTATAGATAATGATAAAAAGCACAATAAACTATATGTGAAGTTGTTAAAATCTACTCCCTTAATTTTTCAACTGATGATTATCATTTTACATTATACCAATATCTTCCGTTTTAATAAAAAGACTTAAATATATTTTTTATCCATGATATATGACCAAATTTTGTTTTGATCCCCAATAAACTTTTATAAATTTTTTGATTCCTAATAAATTTTTTATTTTGTTTGTGGTCCCTCAGCTCAAGTGCTATTTAAATCACTCTTCAAAATACTATCTAAACAAATTTGAGGATAAAAATAAAATAAAATATTTATTAGAGACCAAAAAATTAAAACAAAAATATTGGAGACCAAAACAAAAGTTCGGTCATTTATCATAAATCAAAAACATATTTAATTCTAATAAAAATAGTGAAGGCAAGTTGCTGAACTGAAATGTAGAATTCATTTAAACATTCTGAGTACCTATGTGTAGTAATACAAATCATTTATGTCTTCACCTAACAACTTATATTTTTAGGATGAATTTACATTCGGCTATCATGAGAGATGCCTATTTTACACTCTCTTTTGTTCTTATTTTAAAATATACACTTGTTCAGGGAGGACGGTCCAACACGTTTTTTTTTCTTGAAATTAAGATGAATATTTATTATTGTCGAGTCTATTTTAATGTAAATGAGCATTTTAGAGATTTTTTTTTTCTGTCGTAGTGATCCTCACTATAATTAACAACTAATTTTGAATCTCTACTATGAATTTTGTGACCATAAGATGAAATTTCAAAAGCAATAACAAAGATGTTTAAAGCTCCACTGTATCTTTAAAAAATAAAATCAGGATTCAAAATAGTTAATTAGTTGACGGTGACACTAAAAGTTATAGAAAAGACAACATATCATCAGAGACGCAATTTAAGCATCTCTTAAAAGAGAGTATAATTTACTCAATTATTTTATTATTCATTTTAGGTACATATACATAATATTATGTATACCAACTTAAAATTAATAATTATAAAAACTTAAATCCTCTTATAACACTCTTTTAATAATCCTTTCAATACCCTAAAAAAAATAATCCTCACAATTAATAATAAAGGTGTTGAATATTTTCATGTTTTGAAGATATTTAATGAACTTCTTTTCATTTAGAATATAAATTACATCCCCTTCTCTTAATAGATACGAGTATTACACTATCCTTTTCTCTTATGTTGAAATATATAATGTAGTTCATTTAAAGTAAATTACACTCTTTTTTCTTAAAAGATGCGTGTATTGCATTACCCTTTCTTCTTATGTTTATAGAATAAATTACAGTTTCTTCTTTCATATGGGAGTATACATTGACCTTTTTCTTATGTTAAAATATATAATTTAGTCTAGTTAACTTAACATCACTAAACAATATTCATTATAAAATTTTAAAATATGTTCTTTAATTAAAATATATACTAAAATATTTTTAACTTACTACATTATTATTCACTCACTCGATAAATATATATAATTAAATTTTAAATAATTGAAAATAAAAATTATGAGATAAGTTATATATATATATATATATATATATATATATATATTAAATAACTAATTTTTATTAAAAGAAAATAAGAAAAATTTTAATGTATATATACACATGTGTGTTTAAATATATCCGGGTGTGTGTGAGCGCGTGTACAAATATTAAATTTTATAATAATTATATTTTATTTAAGAATATATTTTTAATATAAATAGGTTCATTTAAAAAATTTGTATGTTAAATATAAATTAACATTAAATTTATTCAATTTCATAAATATATTATATTTAATAATTATAACAATTAATAATATATATGAAAAAAACAAATTTATTTAAATATTAGGCTCATTTGAACGTTAAGCCCATTTGCAACTGAAGGAAATCAAAAGGCAAAGTATCTTTCTTATTGTCATCATCATCAAAGCATAGATCAAGAATATTTATTTTGCAAAGGAAATCTTGTGGCAAATGTGCATCGCTCAACAACATAATGTTTTCTTCATTTAGTGTCAGTTCCTTCAGTTTGGGAACAACCTAGCAATTAAGGCCAAACGAATTCAAAAGAAAATGCATCGTAGCAGTTAGAAGCTATAGCAGGAAAATATATAATGAAAAGGAAAGGAAACTAAAAAGGTTAAAGTGATAATGCTTTAATTTGTTACCTTTTCAACCATGAAAAGAGGTTGCTCTATAGCTGCTTCTTTGTGACTATTATGAAATTCTGATGTGAATAGCTTCAACGACAAAGGACAATAGGACACATCTAAGCTCTTTAATATGGGGCATTCCAGTTGGCAGTTCATAAAGAAGCAACCGGGACAAACAAGGGAATTCAAACATTTTAGTTGTTCCATCTTCCATTGCATCTTCCTTTCCAATAATTTCTACCAACTTGTCACACCTCCATATTTCAAGTGTATTAAGCTTCCCAAGATTTTTGTCAAGGGATGAAGGGAACAGTGTTGCCAAGCTTCCACAATCTATAACAAACACTCCTTGCAAGTTGGGAAAGCTGACAATTCCTCGGGGGGTTTTGTTCCATACACATTTCAAGTTGGACAAGTCTTTTAAAGTAAGCTTTTTCAAAGGAATGACTATTCCCTTGGTGTTGGCCTCACTGTCACCTATGTCAAATATTACCAGCACTGCATCGCAGCTATGTACATGCAATTCTTCTAAGGCCTTCAAGTAAGAAAGTACATGAGATGGAATTACAATATCTCTTTTACATGCTCCATCAAATTCCAATTTCTTAAAACTGCCAAAGAAATTGTCTAGAAAAGCAGGTTTGGCGTGCCAAACTCCCATCATCTCAAGATAATCGACAAGAATCATATGCTTTGAGTATTCAAAAGACCCTTAAAAGACAGGAAACTCAATGTCAGAATACTCGACAAGTCTCATGTATACTTCATAAATACTTCATAATTAAGACCCCTTGATTATGGCATGTGTACCACTTGGATTTACTTTTCATTGTAGCTAGAAAACTATATATGTGCCTCGTTAATTGTCAAATACAAATCAGTTTATATATGTCATTTAAAGTATGAGCATCTCTAAGAATGGTGCGAATATAGAGGAGTTATTCATCAATTCGCTTTCGGTCCAAAGCCTGAAATTTTATTTATTTATTTATTATTATTATTATTATTATTATTATTATTATTATTATTTAATGTTAGAATAGATTCCAATGGCCAAAAATGTTGAAAGAGCAAAATAGGAATAAATGGTGGCTAAATGTCTTGAGCCAAATGGTCCAAGAATGCCAAAGACCATAAGTTATTGATATATCTACTTCCCTTTTTTTGTTAAGTACACTCCCCTTTCATTTTTGTCAAATCAAATTAGTTAAATAACCTTTCCTTTTCAAACCCTTTCCCTTGTACACTCTCTTTCATAGTAACAACACATTCCCTCTCTCTTTGATCACCCCTCGTCTCTTTCACTCCCTTAATGCCCTTCAATCTCTTGCTCTGATCTCCCTTTATTCCTCTCTTGCTCAGCCTCTTGCTCTAGTATTAAGGTTTTTTATCCTCCAAACTCTGTAATATGTTTACGCTCCCAACTACTTTTCTTCCTTATTTTATTTTTGTCCACTCACACAACACCATTAATGTCTCTCATTTTATATGGCTAAATCTTGAATTTGTCCAAGTTGCTATAGCGGAGCGCCTCTTAGAATAGTCCAGATTGAAGGTTTGAGATCATTTATATGTTTTCTTCACTTCAATTGCTTCACAATAGTATAGTTTTTTTTTTCTTTATATAGGGTTTTTAATGGTCATAGTATTCTGCTTGAATTTTTTGAATTTTTTTTAATATTCTGAAAAGTACTTTCTGGTACACAAAATAATATTCCAAAAAGTACTTTTTGCAGCACAGTTTTATTTTTTAAGATTTCGGATAGTACTTACCAGAACAAAAAAATAGTATTCAAGAAAGTACTTTTTGGAATGTAAAAATAAAATTGTGTTCTAGAAAGTATTTTACAAAATGTTAAAAATAAAACATTATTTTGGAAAGTACATTCCAAAATAATGGTTATGAATCAACGTTATGGGTATAAAAGGTATACATAATAATATAAATTAGAAAAAAAAAATGAGAATGTACTTAGCAAAAAACAGGAGTGGATATAGCAAAAGTCAAAATCATAAAATGATAATGAAATGAAAACAAAAGGAGAAAAGGATAACAAAACTTTTTGGCCCATGCAAGCCAAAAATGTAAAAATTAGACGATAATAATAAAAATAAAAAATAAAAGTAGAAGAGAAAAAAAAGGATGATAGAATGTCTTGGGCTCACATTAGTCCTCTTATAAAGAATAGAATGAATAGGAGATCAAATTAGAAAGAATGTTTTCGGCCTAAATGCCCAATTTTTATGGAAAGGTAGAATAAAATTAAACCATAAGAATAAAAAGGAAAAAAAAAAAAGACTAAAAGATGTGTCAAGTTTAGGCTTTAGAATGCACAAATTTGAAGAAAAGAAAGATAGAGAAAAAATGAATAAAAATAACATATAAATAAACAAAGAGAGAAAAGATTAAAATTGAAATTGAACTCAACTTAACCAATGATAAGAAAATAAGAGTAAAAGAACTGGCTTTTTCTTAGGAGAGGAAGACATCTTATATGAAAGTGAGAGGCTTAAATCTGAACTATATAATCTGGACCATATAGGCTTAAGTCCTCTCACTATATATATATATATATATATATATATATATATATATATATATATATATATATATATATATATATATATATATATATATATATATATATATATATATATATATATATATATATATGAGGAGGGATCTACCTACTCCAAGAGCAACTCAAAGAGAGTTACTCCTCATCCACACCATTCATTTTCTTGAAATCTAATGGTTGTAATGAGTAACTATTCTTAATCATTAGATTTCAAGAAAATGAATGGTGAAGATGAAGAGTAAGGCTGTGTTTGACAAGTCATTTCAACTAGCTTCTAGATTTTTTATTAGCTGAAAAGTTTGTTTGACTATTCGGTAAACAAGATTTTTTTAGTAGCTTCTAGCGTTTTTTGAAATGCTACTTCAAATAGAATTTTTTAAAATGCTAGCTTCTAGCTTTTAACTTTTTATATTTTATTCCTTTTTATCCTTAAAATATTTATTAAATTTTATTGTTACCCTTTTAAAATAAAACATTGTTTTATTATTTATATGTTTTATTTTATTTTTGTTATTACATTTTACATTTTTATATTACATTATTTATTTTAACCATTGTACTATTTATAATATTTAATTTATTTTTTCAACAAGATACTTCACAAAATTGACAATGATAAATGTTAGATTTTTTTTTGAATAATTTTATATTAGACGATTTATTTTAACTATTACGCTAATTAACATAATAAAAGTATAATGTTTACTTAAGTGTATGTTTTTTTACTTGATTTTAAACTTGATAAAAAATATTTTAAGATATAGTATAAGATTAATAGTAGAATACTTAATTTATAGTAAAGAGTTTTGCTTCTTAAAAAAAAATAGTAGAATACTTAATATGAAAAAATGTAATAATTGAAACTAAAAATGTAATGAAAATAATTTATCTATAAATAAAAAATTACAAGAGTTTAAAATTAATTAAAAAGTAAAATTATAACACCTCAAAATATTTTTTTATCCATTAACTAAAATTAAAATTTATACAATATATCATATAAAGATGTCTACTTTTTTCATTTTACATTTTTCAACCATTTCAACATTTTACCAAACACTTACAATTTAAGAAGCTAGCTTAACAACTTTTAGCTAGTTTTTCTGCTTTCCAGCTAGTTTTGCCAAACATGGCCTAACTCTCTTAGAGTTACTATTGGAGTGGAGTAAGTGGACCCCTTATATATATATATATATATATATATATATATATATATATATATATATTGGTATTAAGTTTGTAATCATTATTTTTTATTTCATAATATATTTTTAATACATATTTATAGATTTATTTGAAAAATCGTATGTTCAATAAACATGTGTTATATTTAGTATATTTAATAAATATATTATATTTGATAAATATTATAGTTAATAATATTGGTTAGCTCCAATATATAATTCTAAATTGTATTTATTAAATACTAGGGATAAAAGAGGCACTTTGTGCCTCACTGTTTCTCTCTCTCTCTCTCTCTCTCTCTCTCTCTCTCTCTCTCTATATATATATATATATATATATATATATAAAATAAATAAATAAAGGAGGTTATAATATTTTTTTTTACAAAAGGGGGAATGTGCGTGCATTAAAATAAGAGCAGACATTCCAACTATGTTGGCACTCCTGAACTTACCTATAGCAACACTACCCAGATATAGATTAAAAAGATAAAAGATAACAAAGAGACATGGGGGGCATAAACCGAAACCCATGAAAAAAGACAGAACTACAATCACTTGAATCTATAGCTAGGGAGGCTATTTCTGTTCCTAAAAACATCATAAAAAATGATGGGAGGGCTACTGTCCCACCAGCAAAAATCATGAACAAAAAGGCCAAGGGAGGCGATTTTATTTGCACAAGTGCTACCTTCCCTGAAAATATGTGAAACTGTGAACTTCATATTATGTGTAAGAGAGATGCACTTCTTCCACCTGTTGCGGATTTCCCAAGGAACCAAATTTGTATTATCAAAAGTTGAGACCACCAAATTTGAATCACATTCCAGCCACAATATATAATAGTGGGTGGTTTGTGAAAGTAGTTATAAAAATGTGGAAGTGGAGGTTAACTTTTTTCTGTAAACTGAGTGGAAAAAAGGATACCATAAAAAGTGGAGAAGAATCAGAAGTAATTATTATATGTTTATATTATTTAAGGATAAAACAGTCCTAAAAATATGGAGACCAAAAAATGATTTCTGAAGATGATATCCCCTTTATATAATGGTATAGATGATATGCATGTTGTCAAATTAAATAACATGAATAAATGTTTAAATATTGTATTTATAGCAATATAATGTGTTTTTTAATACTTTGTTAAACATAGTATATATCCAAAATGAATTAATTTTAATATTAATAATTTAAAAATATTATATAATCTGATTAAAAGATATGAATTCATCAAATATAATGTATTTATTATTTTTTGTTAAATTAACAATTAATTAGAGAAGTTAAATGTAGATGATAATAAATAATAAATAATACAAAAATGAACATGAAATAAAAATTAAATTCCATGTTTAATACTTTATTCATGTCCTACTTATATATATTTGGCGTGGTTTGCTCAAGGGCCAAGGAGGAGTTGAAGCCGGCTAATTTTAATTATAGGCTGGGTAATGGTGAAACCTCGGTGTAGTTTGGTAATTGGTACAAGGAAGGTTTCTTGTGTAGAGATGTTCTTCCCTTTGTTCACATAGCAGACTCCTCTCTTTGTATGCGGGATCTCATTCAGAATGGCACGTACGTGAAGCTCGGATGCCATTAATTCGAACCACATTGTTCCTAGTGACTTTGATGAAAGGTTCCAAAATGTGGAATGCATGCTGGCTCCTTCTCACTTGGACTCCTGGTTTCATGACCTTATTTGCGAAATGGATAACCAAGACTTGGTAGTCATTGTTAATTCAGGTGCATAGAATTTTCTGGAGTTCGATCATAAACCGTGACTGGGTTGTTTCTTTGATGTATATCTTAGTAGAGATGCAAACCAAGTAGCTCACTTTTTAGTCAATATTAGAGTCCACCACCACCAAGCGCATGGATCAATTGGTGTGAGATTATTTCAACTTAACCAGTGATCTCGGGATTGAGTCCTGGGTATGCAGCTGCTGCGTTAAATATTTGTAAGTGAAGGATACTTGTGGTCTAGACCAAAATATTAAAAAACTTTAATCAAAGATTATTAACCCTAACCTCTTCCCCTCAACCTCTCTCCATTAAAGTTTTTTTTTAATAATTAATGGTTTACAATTAATTTATAATTAACTTAATAACTCTACTAATCACAATTATTAGTTAATAATATGGAGAACCAAAATTGCCAATTTGTAAAATTAGGGGACTAAATGTTACAATTCAAAACTAGGGAGACCAAAATCGTGGATTTAGGAAATTAGGGGGACCAAAATTACAATTTAGCCTATATATTAATTGTAACAACTGATTATCACTACACATAGAGCTGGGCATTTGGGCTTGGGCCCGCGGGGTTACCCGTTTACCTGCAGCCCATACGGTATATGGACTGAGTTATTTCGAGACCATTTAAAATGTGAGCTTTTTAGTCCAGCCCGTTTAATCTACGGGTTAAACGGGTAGAATGCGGGATTTGCGTATTTTAATTTAAAAATATATAAAATTTGAATACCTTAATAAAATTTAAAGTAAAATTTAAAAAAAATAAACCTAAAGACTAGAGAGTTAGTAAATGATGTGAGTGACAGAGAAGAGTTAGAAGTTAGTATTGATTTAGGCATAAAAACTTGATATTTGATAGTAAATAAGTGGAGTCCTCACTCCTTAATAAGTAATGCCATCAATGAATTGAAATTCCTCCTAAGACTCTATTTTTGGTGATAAGTGTTGCATATGTATTAATGTATATAAATTATTTGTTTTTTTTTTTTAAAAAAAAAAAGGTTTAAAAATGGTTAAATTTTAGTTTTAAAAATTTAATTTTCAATTTTTTAAATTTTTTTTGGGGTTGTGGGCCGGCCCGTTTAGTCCACAGGCTAAACGAGACAATTGCAGGCCCGCTAAAATAGAGCCCGTTTATTTTGCAGGTTTACCCATTTGTCCAGCTCTAACTACATGTCAACAACTACTATCAAATCGGAAGGGTTCAATTTTAAGGAAAATCTTTAAATTAATTTATTTAATAAAAAGATGGGTAAATTTTTTGCTTTTGCATACATACAACATAGTAAGCATACATGGAAGGAAATAACTGCAAACAACATCCACAAATAAACCTCATAAACATAAAATAAGTCCACATATGCCATAAGTCTCGTAGCCAAAATAAAACCAACAACATAATTCAAACTCTAAACATAAGAACGAAAACTACCAAATAAAACATATGTGCCTGCCCAAAATAAATACATTAAAATCCATGTAAACATCCAGAACGGGGAGCGGGGCTAACAACATAGACTACTCCCCAGGCTGGCCATAACAAATATTACCACACTGCGACTGGGACGAGATGAAGGAGAAGGAAAAAGAAGAGTGCCACCATGATCCAACGGAGTAGTCCTTCCCAACAAGCCTGACGTGGAAGATCCCTTCCAACTGATGCATCAACATCTGCTCCCGTGAACACAATGTCGCGATCATAGCAGTCAAAAACAAATACGCAAGGGTGAGCTTACAAAACCAGCTAATCATTTCTATAAACCTAAGCATTTTAAAATTATTATAATAATATTTACACAATATATTATACAGAACAAATATCTAGATGACTTATCAACAACATGGAAGACATTATACTTACATAGATAACTCAACTGCATGACAACAACATAATTAAAAAGACATGACACAATGGTAAACATCCAACTACATCATAACAACATGATACATATATAATCAAATATCTCAATAAATGGATGCAAATACTATGCAGATACCTCAACATAGATTTCATGGATGCATATACTGCATATACTAATCAAATACATCATAACAACATACTATGAATTCTTGCAACATCAAATCTCTTCTTCTGCATAGTGTCTGCATCCAGTAACATCTCTTAATAAACCATTTGTACACTCATTTACATTCTCTCAATAAACCTTTAAATGAGTTTAATTTTCATGCACTTGGCATTCAACAAACTTATCCTATGTATAATTTTTAAACTAGTTATTATAAAAGTAAAAAAATTTACCATACTTGATAATATATTATTAGATAACGGTGTAGAAAACCCTTACTATGTAAGTGCATTCTAATTAATTTTTTTTTTTTTAAAATGGAGGATTTATGATATATTTGAGATAAAAAATAATTTAAAAGGTATCTAAGTTAAAAATGTGATGAAATATAGATGATTTTTTAGATATGAAGAAAAGATTTCAAAGAGGACAAACATCTGAAAATTTTCAATTTCGTGTAAAATTAGATATGGTGTTTTAATTAGTGAGTTTTTAATAGAAAAGAATTTTAAGAAATTAATCAATTTAGAGATTTTGAAAAAAGAAGAAGAAGAGAATTTATGAGTTTTGAAAAGCGGAATTGATGAATGAATTTTATTGTAACAATTTAAACAAGTTAAGGAATTAATTTTGAACAAAAAGATCAATATTTCACACAATCATAATAAAAGAGTGAAGAATATAATTATACCTTAAAAATATTGACTACTTTTTAAAAATATTATATATAAAAATAAAGAAAAAAGTATAGAATTTTGGGGGCGGCATTAACTGGGAAGTGCATTCCCAACTTTGATATGTAAAATGCACAACTATCATTTGCATGCAACATACTTCCAAAATGGATCACAGTGTCAGCTTTGAACTTTGTGAATTATTGGATGTAACTATGGTTTTTATTTTGTTCTATTTAGTCATCAATTTAAATTTCAATTTCTAGTGTTTTATATAAATGTAAAAGGGGAAATTAGGCAGCAAACATGTCATTCACGATCAATATTTATATCCTGAAAGGGAAGTGAAAATTGCAGTATGCATGACATGCAAGAATCTTGTAACTTTTTTTTTTTTTTTAAAAGCATCTTGTAACTTACCATACGGGAAGAAGAATTTACATTGTTCATTACTGTCATTGTGACTGTATAATCCCTGAACAAATACAAAAGGTGAGTTGATTAAAAAAAAACAACTATATATAAAAGATTCAGGCCGGTGGACTAAATATACTTGAACATGCATTCAGAGAAATGTACACTACTATACCCAAAAATTTATTTAGTTGGGAAGCAATTGGAATTAATTATTATGTATATTTAAAGTAAAAAATTTGTAAAAAAAAAAAGTATATATTATTGTGCAATCAAAATATTAATGTGTGTGTGTAACAAAATATTTTTCTTGATTGCACAATAATAATTATTTAACAATCAGAAGATATTTTGTTACATACACACATTAATATTTTGTTATTTTATTTTTGTTTAAAATTTCATATATATATAATATTTAACAATATAATTAAAATTACCTATATTATATTTAATAATTATATCCATTAGTACTATCAAGAAAAATAACAATTTATTTAAGTATTTAGAAAAATACTATATTAATAACATCAATTTTTTTTATGAATAACATCAGTTAAATGCTAATTTTATTTAATATTTTCAATTTAATGTTTTGTAGGAAAATATGACACGACTGTTATAAAAACCTTCCTATAAAAAATATTTCTCTTTTTATTTTCTAAATTAATATCCTAAGAATACTTATTAGCATTTGTCCATGCTCCAAAAAATATGCTGGAATTTTGGCACCAAGGAGGCCATTTGATGGGATTAAATTTACTGAGATATAAGCAAATAACAATTAAATTTGGATAATGAATTCCTTACCTGTTGGTGAAACAACCCCTCGATTGTCACGTTGAGATCATCATGGAAGGTTAAGTCAGAATCCTTCGTTGAAGTTTTAATCCCCTCAAACATTGGCGCATTTATGACTCCTTGAGAGAAAGTATTCATATTGGGACATTTAGTTATGGTGGCTTCTTCCAAACATGAGAATTGCAAAGTGGCATTCCCTGAATAAAAGCTTCCCAGCCTTGATAAGGAATCCAGCGTTAATGTTGTGAGGCGTCCAAATATGATCTCACGAGAAGCATCTTCATCTTCATCTTCTTTTTTTACTATTTCTTTTATTGTTTCACATTTCTCTATAGATAGGCTCTCAAGTTGCAGCAAACTTTTGGCAGTTGAAAATGTGAATAAATACTCCATCCTTTCACAGTCCTCCACAACCAAACGTTTCAGATTATTGAAATACACTGCAGAGCACACTAATTTTTCTAACCGAGAGCATTTGTGAATGTTTAATATTTCAAGCTTTCGCGAATATGGCTTTACCCATGGGTGCTCCAACCCTATCAACTCCAGCTCTTGAAGGCGATTTAGGTATAAATTTTCCAATCCAACAAGTATTCCGTCATGAACTTGAAGTTTTTGAGAAGGGAATATCTCCTTGAGACCATAGCATCTTTGCACTCGAAGACATTTTAAACTGGTTACCTTGTGAAGGAAATCCAAAGGCAAAGTATCTTTCTTATTGTCATCATCCTCAAAGGATAGATCAAGAATATTTATTTTGCAAAGGAAATCTTGTAGCAAATGTGCATCGCTCAACAAAATAATGTTTTCTTCATTGCGTGTCAATTTCTTCAGTTTGGGAACAACCTAGCAATTAACGCCAAACGAATTCAAAAGAAAATGCATGGTGGCAGTTAGAAGCTATAGCAGGAAAATATATAATGAAAAGGAAACTAAAAGGGTTAAAGTGATAATGCTTTAATTTGTCACCTTTTCAACCATGAAAAGAGGTTGCTCTATAGTTGCTTCTTTGTGACTATGATAGGTCCAAAGAGCCCATTATGAGCAAGAGGCCCAAAAGAATGGTGCAGCCCCCAAGTTGGTTAAAGGATTTTAAGTTCGGATAACTTTAAAATATAGACGTTATGAGGAGAGCTGTTTACAGCTAGCATTGTAACTAGGATTTTGCCACCTGTACGTAGATCCTTGAAAATGTTGTTTTCAGCTTTGTATTTAGCCTTGAGGGCCAGTAATAATACGCAGGATGAATATTGGCATTTTCTAGCTTTTTGGTAGAGTAGCTTATAGTTATTAACCTAGCCGTCACATTGATAGGCCTAAAAACCTATCAGACTATTATGAAATTCTGATTTGAATAGCTTCAACATAGTACAATAGGACACACCTAAGCATTCTAATGTGGGACATTCCCGATGGTGTTTTCCAGGATAAAAGCAACTAAGCACTGGCAGCTAATAAAGAAGTAATCGGGACAAACAAAGGAATTCAAACATTTTAGTTGTTCCATGTTCCATTGCATCTTCCTTTCCAATAATTTCTACTAACTTGTCACACCTCCATATTTCAAGTGTTTTAAGCTTCCCAAGATTTTTGTCAAGGGATGAAGGGAACAGTGTCGCCAAGCTTCCACAATCCATAACAAACACTTGTTGAAAATTGGGAAAGCTGACAATTCCTTGGGGGTTTTCCTTCCATACACTTTTCAAATTTGACAAGTCATTTAAAGTAAGCTTTTTCAAAGGAAGGACTATTCCCTTGGTGTTGGCTTCACTGTCATCTATGTCAAATATTACTTGCGCTGCATCGCAGTTATGTACATTCAATTCTTCTATGGCCTTCAAGTAAGGAAGTACATGAGATGGAATTGCAATATCTCTTTTACTTGCTCCATCAAATTCCAATTCTTAAAACTGCCAAAGAAGTTGTCTAGAAAAGCAGGTTTGTCGGGCCGAACTCCCGTCATCTCAAGATAATCGACAAGAATCATATGCTTTTAATATTCGAAAAAAACCTTAAAAGCCAAGAAACTCAACATTAGGATAATCGACAAGTCTCATATGCCTCATAATTAAGATTTAAGACCACTTGTTTATGGCATGTGTACCACTTGGATTTACATTTGATTGTAGAAATATGTGCCTCATTAATTGAGATATCTACAATTATCTTGTATTAAAATTCAATTTTCATTTGTGTTTTCTAATAAAATTATGAGCTTAATTTTGATATATTGTACATTGTCAAATAGAAATAAGTTCATATATGTCATTTAAAGTAAGAACATCTCTAAGAATGGTGTAAATATAGAGGAGTTATTCATCAATCCACTTTCGGTCCAAAGCCCAAAATTTTATTTATTTATTTATTTATTTTATTATTATTATTATTATTATTATTATTATTCATCATTTTTTATTTTATATTTGAATGGATTCCAATGGCCAAAAATGTAGAAAGAGCAAAATAGCAATAAATGGTAGCTAAAGGTCTTGAGCCCAGATAGCCCAAGAATGCAAAAAATCACTGGCTATTGCTATATCCAGTGTTATCAGACCCGGCCCGGTCATCGACTCGGCGGAGGTACTGGGTCACTGGGTCAGGGGTCAACTCGGTGAGTCAATAGTTGACCCGCATGACTCGGCCTGTAATAAAAAATAATAAAAAATTCATAACCTGTAAACTTTTTAATAATTTTTTTTTAATAATTTCATAACCTGTAAACTTGCACACTTTTTTTGTATGCAGAAAAGATAGCTTATAAACTTATACCTTTAAATATTTAAAGTTTAACAAAATTCACCACATTTAGAAGCATAGTTATGAACTTGTTTAAGAATCTTGAGCATCATATTTTTTTTCTAAAATTCAACATACACAACCTTAAGTTATAATTTAAAATATATCATTATCATCTATTTATTAAAAGTTAAAAATATCATTGTTGTACACCCGCAGACATAATCTAATATATATATATATATATATATATATATATATATATATATATATATATATATATATATATAAACCTATTTTATTTAGACAATACAATTTTTTCATTCATCCCATTATTGTTCTGATAAAAAATAATCATTTTTCAAACCAATAAGTGTATTGGATGAGATAAAATAAATACAGGTTTTACTCGTAGATAACAATATAAGCCAAGGAGAAAAGGCCAAATTGAAAGTGACAATAGCTTTATCATCTCAAATCCTAACATGCGATTATGCTTGGTAAAAAAAAGTAAGTAAATATATAAATAACATAAGTGTAAGATATAAATTAAATTTTCTTATATGAGTGTTATTGTTCTCCTGAAAAAAAAAAAAAAACCAAAATTCATGACCCGCCGAGTCAGCCGAGTCACCGGGTCACCTCCAAACTGGCCGAGTCAACCCGGGTCACACCGGGTCGATTGCATAACCGATTCGATTGATGACTCGGACCGGTTGGGTGACCGGCTCCCGGGTCAATGGGTCGACCCGGCCGGTCCGAGCCGGGTCTGATAACTATGGCTATATCTACTCCCCTTTCTTGCAAAGTACACTCACCTTTCATTTTTTTAAAATCAAATTACTTAAATAACCTTTCCTTTTCAAATTTTCTTCTCTCCCTCGTACACTCCCTCTTTCACAACAACAACACATTTTCCCTCTTTCATCACACTCCTCTCTTTCACTTCCGTCATTCCCTTTCGATCTCTTGCTTTGTTCTCTCTTTATTCCTCTCTTGCTCAGTTTCTTACTCTAGCATTAAGGTTTTTCAAGGCTCCAAACACTGTCGTTAGATTGTGTTATGCGTGTTGGTTTGTTGTGACAACAATGAGATTATGAACCTTATATTGTTACATGGGCCAAATGCAAGAAATTTGACTACTTTATCTTTGGTTTTTTTTTTTTTTTTTGTAATCCAATAGGAACTCAATTTCTTTCTATAAGGTATAGCTCTTCTTCCCTATTTTTTGTTCTGTATATTATTTATGAGAATCTTTCATCCAGGTTATATTCATTCATCTACGATGCAGCTACTATTGTTGCTTTATACACTCAAAAACTCATTTTCTACTAGAACAAACCGATCAATAAACCACTAGAAAATAAGTGTTGGAGTCTACAAAGTGATGGTGATAGCTTCATTCGAGCACAAATGAATATATTCTGAGTGGAGGTTATATAATAATAGAAATGTCAAACAAAGAGAGAAGGAGAGCTACATCAGAGGAAGAAATTGAATATCTACTGGATTAAACGAAAACAACAAGAAAGGAGCAGTTAAATTTCTTGCATTTAACCTATGTAATAAGTCAAATGACACTTATAATAAGAAAATTATATATATGTTATTTTCAGTTTAGCCATTATAATAAGAAAAATGTACTTGAATTTTAATATACGAGATGTATTATAAATAATAATGAAATGAAATTGTGTTGTAAGGTTTTTGTATCTATTTCTAACTATATCTTTTTAATATTTGAATTGATATATTCTACATCAAGCATACAATGTAGTTACAGTGTTGCCTTTAAAAAAAAAATAGACTTTGTACATCAATTGTGGAACAATTGATGTAGAAAGAGATCTTTTCTTGATTGGTTGTAGTCATAATCACAATGTAGAAAGTAAAATTTTCTACATCAGTTTTGGATTCAATTTTTTCGTCCTTACTTTTAGTTCCTAAGGGCAGAAAAAAAAAAGAGTTAAGGGACTAAAATCAATTAAAAAAAGTTCAAGGACTAAAAATAGAAATTCTAAAAAATTTAGAGACAAAAATTATAGTAAACCCAATATTTATTCATGAAACAAACCCTTATTGGTAAATGATAAACCAAGTGTTGGTAAAAGCTAGCAAATATATTAGTACATGTTTTTGTTGTAGTACTTAATGTATTTTAATTATAAGAAAAATTTAGAACATTGAGTTTAATGGTCATACACTGACAGTGTAAAATAGTTTTACACTGTCATTCAATTACAAATCATCGTTGATATGACTTTTAAAGTAGTTATCATAAAATTAAGTCAACAAACTTACCATAAATGGTGGATTGTGATTGGATGACGGTGTAAAACTGCTTTACATTGTCAATGCATAACCTATTTTCTCAATTACATTTGTCTAATGAGAGATGCCTATATTACACTCTTTTTTCTTCTTTTTTAAAGTTTACACTCTTTTCTCTTGAAAGATGAATATTAATTATATTTGAGTCCATTTTAATGTAAATGTGCTTGGTACTATGAATTTTGAATCTCTACTAAGAATTTCGTTACCATAGAAGATGAAATTTCAAAAAAATAATGGAGACCATTGTACACCCTCATTCCTTTTTTAAAAGACCACTTACAAAAAATTGTTTGTCTCTTTTTATAAGACATTTTTCTAATTGTCTGTTGCATGAATTATTTTTTCATAGACTAACTTTAATTAATTAACAATTTTTCAGCCAAAAATAATAAATGTTGGAAAATAATGAGATAAAATATTTCTCTCTTATTAGGATTGGAGAAGATGAGTAGTAATTAAGTGAGAAGCAATTAAGAGAAAAGAGAGAGATGATTAATTTAATAAAAAAAAGTAATTTTGGAAGAACATTATAAATTATTGACAAATTTAATGTAACTAACTACATTAACCAATTTTCTAAAACAATGTGAATTAGTTAAAATACATTTTAAATGTGAATTAGCAATTAAGTGAGAGTCTTATAAGAAGGAATGATGAAAATACATTTTAAAAAACCATAACCTTCAACCCAAAACCTTAAGGCATTAGGTTTGCGGATATTCCTCACTAATATCTTGCTCAACTTGCCCATTTCTAATCAATTCGGGATTTCACCTTCACACTTGTACTCCAACAAAGAGGAAAGAGAAGTATAATTTAAGCATTTCTTAAAAGAGGGAGTGTAATTTACTCAACTTTTTATTATTCATTATAGGTACATCAACTTGGTTAGTGAGGTATACCAACATAAAATTAATATGATAAAAACTTGAATATTGTTATAACATTCTTTTAATAATCCTTTCAATGCCTTAAAAACATAATCCTCTCAATTACTAATAAAAAGGTATTGAATATTTTCATAATTTGAAGATATTAAATGAATTTGATTTCATTTAGAATAAATTACATCCCTTCTTCTAAAAAATACAAGGATTATCTTCTTCCTCTTAAGTTGAAATATTAGTCCATTTAAATTAATACCATTAAAATAAATTATACTCCTCTTCCGTGAGAAATGTAAATATTACACTATCATCTCTTCTTATCTTAAAATGTAGAAAAAATATTTACACTTTTTTCTTTGAGATGCGATTATTACATTATTCTTATCTCCTTATGTTAAAATATATAATTTAGTTTAGTTAACTTAACATCATTAATGAATATTCACTATAAGACGTTAAAATATATTCATTAATTATAATATGTACAAAAATATTAATTTTGTAAGTTATCATTCACACACTTGATAATTTTTTTTTTTTTGCAATACATAATTAAACTTAAAATAATTAAAAGTAATTTATTAAAATAATAATTAAAAATAGAATTATAAGATAGTTTATATATGTATACCTCTCTCTCTCTCTCTCTATATATATATATATATATATATATATATATATATATATATATATCTTATATTAATTAATATTAATATATACACTTTAATTTTTCTGACACACTCACACCCATACCCCCACCCACACCAGTGTTATTAAACCCGGCTTGGCCCGGCCGGTTCGACCCACTGAACCGGAAATCGGGCATATTGCCGGGTTGGGTTAGTAATTGGATCGTTTCTGCATTCAACTTGGTGCCACGTCATTGAATCGGTCCTGAACCGGTGAAAACCGGTGTATTCGCTCGGACCGGACCGCTTAGAAACCCGTGAATACTCCCTCTGATTTTTTCGTGTTTTGTTTTCCGCATGTCCCAAGGCTTGGAAAGCTGTGGTCGCATGTCCCAAGGCTTGAAAAGTTGTGTTTTTGGTGGCCCAATGTGCACGTGGGCCAAGATTCAATGTTGGTAGTTGTTTACAATACCAAGGAACTGACCTGTACGTGTAATGCAAGCTGTGTACGTGTAACAGTAAAGTAAAAGTTGGTTTTATTATCAAAAATTAATAAAAATGCATACAAGAAACACACCATGACAGGATCGAACCAGCATACAAGAAGCCTTTGAGTGATAACTTACCACTAGGCTATCACAGTTATATATTTAAAATGTTCGAAAATAATATATATACCATATTTTAATTATTTTATTAATTACACCGGTTCATGCGAGTCAACCAGTGACTCACCGGGTTGACCCCTGACCCAGTGACTCAGTACCCTGACCGAGTCAAAGACCGGTCCGAGTCTGATAACATTGACCCACACACGTCCATGCCCGTGCACGTGTGCACACAAATACAAGTTTCCAATAAATATATTATATTTGATAAGCATAATATTTATAAACACACACAAGTATTCAATAATATGTTATATTTGATAAATATAATAGTCCTAATTTTATGAAAATTAATTACATATTATATTTAATAATTATAAAAATTAATACTGTATAAGAAAAGTATCAATTTATTTATATATTTATAAAAAATTATATTAATAACACCAATTAAATACTACCTTAATACTTATATTTTATTTATTTTACTTTTATGTGTGTGTGTGTGTGTGTGTGTATAATTTTTAATATTATTATTTTAAAATATGTTTTTTGAAAATAATGATTAAACATAAATACTTTTTAAAATGTATAATTTAATTTAGCATAATTCATAATATTTTTTTAAAAATATTTAAAGGTATAAATTAACAGATAAATTGTTATATATACATATATTATATTACATAAATATTATAATAAAATGTAATTTATTTGCATTTGTTAACGGAGAAAATGTGTATTAAAACACAAAGAAGGATGACGTGACATGTAATATTTGGATATTTGATGAGGTAATAATATAAAAAATATTTTGATCATAATTTTTTAATCAAAGCTAACATATAACTTTAACTAAAAATTAAAAAAAAAAAAAAGTAAAAGCAATTGAATTTGGATAATGAAGTCCTTACCTCTTGGTGAAACAACCTCACGATTGTCATGTTGAGATCATCGTGGAAGTGGCAATCCCAATCCTCAGTTGAAGTTTGAATCCCCTCAAAGATTGGGGCATTTACTAACCCTTCAGAGAAAGTTTTCATATTGGGGCATTTCGCTACCATCGCTGTTTCCAAACACATGAATTGCAAAGTGGCATTCCCTGAATAAAACCTTACTAGCCTTGGTAAGGAATCCAGCCTTAATTTTGTGAGCCATTCAAATATGATCTCATCATAACCATCTTCATCTTCTTTTTTCACTATTTCTTTTATTGATACACAATTATCTATGTGTAGGATCTTAAGTTGCAACAAACTTTTGGCAGTCGAAGATGTGAATAAATACTCCATCCTTCCACAAAGCGTCACCACCAGCTCTTTGAGAATGATGAAAGACACTGCAGAGCACACTAATTTTCTAACCGAGGGCAGTTGAGAAGGTATAATATTTTAAGCTTTTTAGAGTATGGCTTTGCCCATGGGTGCTCCAAGCCTATCGACTCCATCTCTCCAAGATAAAATAGGGTTAATTGCTTCAATCCAGCAAGCATTCCTTCATGAACTTGGAGTTTTTGAGAGGGAAATATCTCCTTCAGACCAAAGCATTTCTGCACTCGAAGATTTACTTTTTTCATTGTAGCTAGAAAACTATATATGTGTCTCATTAATTGAGATATCTAAAATTATCTCGTATTAAAATTCAATTTTCATTTTTTGTTTTCTGATAAAATTATGAGCTTAATTTTGATATATTGTCTATGTACCATTTTTACATTGTCAAATAGAAAACAGTTTATATATGTCATTTAAAGTAAGAGCATCTCTAAGAATGGTGCAAATATAGAGGTGTACATTCAAGTCACTTTCGGTCATAAGCCAAATTTATTATTATTATTATTATTATTATTATTATTATTATTCATCAATTTTTTTAATTCATTGTTAGAATGGACTCCAATGGCCGAAAATATAGAAAGAGCAAAATAGGAATAAGTGGTGGCTAAAGTCTTGGGCCCAGAAGAATGAAAAACCCAAAGATGATAACGAAATAAAAATAAAAAAGAAAAAGAAAAAGGATGACAAAATTTTTTGGCCCATGCAAGCCAAAAATGTAAAAATTAGAATAGGATTTTTTGGCCTAGATGGCCCTAGAATGAAAAAACCCAAAGATAATAATACAAATTAAAAAAAAAAAGTAGAAGAGAAGAAAAAAAAAAAAAAAGAGGATGATAGAATGTTTTGGACTCAAATTAGTCCTTTTATGAAGAATAGAATGCATGGGGCTTCAGAGATCCAATTAGACTTAACAGAATGTTTTGGGCCTAGAGGCCTAATTAGTATGAAAAGGTAGAATAAAATTAAAGGCAGAAGAAGGAAAAGAAAAGGCTAATATATATATATATATATATATATATATATATATATATATATATATATTAGTTTTCATTTTCTATTTTTTTTTGTTTTTAATGTGTTCACCTTTGATACTCTAAACTCATGAGGTGTACTTTATACATCTCATTTGCTCCTTCTTAAGGTATTTTTTTTTTCTTTTTCTGTAATTATGACTTTGTTTTCCAATTCTAACCTCCTTTGTTTTAAACTTTAACCTTGTTATATCTTTTTTTTTATTATTATTATAGATGGTGTGTGTATTTTTTGCTTGAAAGCTCCAAACAATGTGTTTGAAGACTCCAAATATTGTCATTAGATTGTGTTATGTGTGCTGGTTTGCTATGACAACAAAAAGATTATGAAACTTATCTTATTGCATGGGTCAAATACAAGAAATTTGACTGCTCTATATTTTTTTATTTAAATCCAATAAAAACTCAATTTCTTTCTATAAGGTAGCTCTCTTTCCCTATTTTTTGTTCCACGTTTGTTTTATGATAATCTTTCATTCAGGTTATATACATTCATCTATGATAAAGCCACCACTGTTGCTTTATACACTCCAAAACTCTTTTTTGACTGGATTAAACCTATAAGTGTTGGAGTGTACAAAGTGATGGTGATAGCTTCGTTTGGGCACAAATTTTTTTTTTGATGCATAAAATGGCAG
Source organism: Pueraria montana var. lobata (assembly GCA_026413185.1). Classification (NCBI taxonomy): domain Eukaryota; kingdom Viridiplantae; phylum Streptophyta; class Magnoliopsida; order Fabales; family Fabaceae; genus Pueraria; species Pueraria montana. The sequence goes on along the minus strand of CM048650.1, from coordinate 89,651,178 downwards.
ATAGGGTAGGCACCCCCAAACTACCGAGCAGGGAGCCAATGACATGCTGGGGATCCTCAGACCAAGCACTGTCGCTACGAAGTGGTTATCAGCAGTGCCCAGTTTGATCCAGGACTTATTGTCATTGCCGAACTGAGGGCCAGCAGAGGCCCACCAGAGGACTTAGTTGCTGCCCCTGGCGCCAAAGGATCTCTCTGAGTAGGTATGCCCACCAAGAGGGATTTTTATTGGCATCCGGAGGGTTCGAACCTCGTCCCAAGGGGTCTGGGAGTGAGATTCTTACCGGGACCTTCATTTGCCAATTGTGCCAACCCTCATTGGCTCGTTTGGGCACAAATGAATATAACCTGAGTGGAAATTATACAATAATCGTAATTTGAAACAAAGAGAGAAGGAGAGCTACATTGAAGGAAGAAATTGAATATCTATTGGACGATTAAAGGAAATCAAAAAGAAAGGAGCAGTTAAATTTCTTGCATTTAACCTATGTAATAAGTCAAATGGCACTTATAATAAGAAAATTGTAGATATGTTATTTTCAGTTTAGCCACTTGTAAATAATAATAAATTGAAATTGTTTTATATGGTTTTTGTATCTGTTCTAACTCTGTATTTTTAATTTTTGAATTGAAATATGCTATAGTTGTAGTGTTGTCTTTTAAAAAATAGACTTTGTACATCAATTATTCCACAATTGATGTAGAAAGAGATATTTCTAGATTGGTTGTAGTCAAAACCATAATGTAGAATATAAAATTTTTCACATCAATTTTGGAGCCGATCTAAAATGTACTGACTTTCTATATATTAGCTTATTCTACATACACTCACAGGTATAAAAAATAATCAATTTAAAAAGCTCTTTCTATACTAGTGCATAAAATTCACTCATTATAGATTTTTCATACAATTCAAGCATGTGCATAAGTTATTAAAATCCACTCTCTTAATTTTTCAAATAATGATTATAATTTTGCGTTATACCATCTAAAGTATATACTTTGACTTAGAAAAGTTAAGTCAGGTTGTTGAAATCCATATGCAGTATGCCAACATGTCCTACGTGTTAATTAATAAGGATGTAATAGAATATCATTCACAAATCTTCAACTACCAACTTAAACTTTGGACTCTTTGGTTCATCACGTGGTATTAAAGTCTCTACGATTAGATAGTTTAGAAACACATACATTTTGTCCATATTATTTTAGTTAAAAGTTAAATTTAACACAAGGTAGATGAACTTATGAGTCATTTTCACACTTTAAGCACAAAGATCTCTTTGTGAAGGGACATGTTAGAGTATAAATATAAAATCATTCATGTGCCTTTACGTAACAGCTTAATCTTTCGTGATTATGGTTCATGACATGGTATTAGAGTCTAAAGGTAGGTGGATTTGCCTATTATCCACATAGCCAAAGGGATGCAAAGGTAAGTTAGAGATATAGTATAAAACCATTTGTATGTCTTTACCTAAAAGAAATAAACTTTTGAGATATTGATTTATGACACAACCTATTGGTAAAAGATTAAACAAGTGTTGGTAAAAGCTAGCAAATGTATATTACATGTTTTTGGTGTAGCAAGTAATGTATGTTATAAGAAATATTTTAGAGTAAATTACCTTCTGCTATCCTTTGAGAAGCTCAAATTATATTCACTTTTCCTCTTATTTTAAAATATACAATCTCCTTCCTTAACAGATAATCATTATTGTATTTGAGTCTATCATGTGAATGAGCCTTTTTAATGAGGGCTAAAAAGCCCGAAACAGATTACAAAAACATACTACATGGCACAAAAAGACCCATTACATCCTGAAATAAAAACATACTACACCCAACAGGGAATGAAGAAATAACAATAAGCTTTTTTTTTTAATTATTTTTAAATATTGCAGTGACCCTCACCGTGATTAACAACAAATCTTGAACATATGATATGAATTTTGTGACCTTAATTTCAAAATGAAAATTCAAAATGGATAATAGAGATATTTTTTGGTTTCTAATTTGGAGACAACCATATTTGAGACACAATTAGATATATACAAAATGTGGACATCTCTTTTAGTGAGAATTTGAATCATAGTTCACTACATGGTGGAAGACTAATCCATTCCATTGGACTTAGCTAACCCCATTGGTGATAATAAAGATGCTTAAAGCTTCATTTAATAACATGTCATTGATCTGAGTGGTACTAGACTCAGATTCCTTAAGTAATGTCTCAAGTTCGAGCATACTTCATACTCATAACATGATAAAAAAAAAGCTTTATTCTACTTTATAAAAACCTAAAATCATCAATAGAATTTTCAAAATTAGTTGGTGCTGACATTCAAAGTTGTAGAAAAAGACAATATCATTGGGAGGCACATTCATATTTATTCGCAATTATTAACATATTTGTTTACATTGAAATTTGTCTAAAGTGTAACACATTTATTTTTCTCAAGGAGGAGAGTGTTTATTTAAAAATAAAAGGGAAGAGAAGTACTTTACACATCTTTCAAGAGAGAGTCAAATTCCTATTATTCATTTTAGCTACATCTACATATCTACATAAGGTAAGGTATACCAACTTAAAATTAATAATTATAAAAACTTAAATCCTCTTAATCTCTTATATATTTTTTCTTTTTTAATAATCCTTCTAGTTATTATTAATAAACAAGGTATTGAGTATTTTATGTTTATAAATGAATGAAATGGAATAAGTTTGCTTTCTTAAAAAAAATGAATTTCTTTTCATTTAATATTTTAATAAAATATTAAAAGTATTGTTGAAAATATTTTGTAAGAACATATATGAGACATCACTGTAATAAAAGCCTTCCTAGAAATCTTAAATTAATTATTGCTCCAAAAAAAATGATGGAATTTTGGCATCAAGGAGACCCATTTGATTATTTGAAGCTGATTTCCCGAGTGATTTGTCGCTTGCATTATGATTTTTTTTTTTACTGTACTTGCATTATGAATGTTAAACACTATGTTCATGGTTTGAAACAAGGCCCATTTGATGAGATTAAATTAATTTAGATATATAAGCCAAAAAAACAATTGAATTTTAATAATGAATTCCTTACCTGTTGGTGAAACAACATCTTGATTGTTGTGTGGTGATCATCGTGGAAGTGACAATCCCAATCCCCTGTTGAAGTTTGAATCCCGCCGAACATTGGTGCATTTATGACTCCTTTAGAGAAAGTTTTCATATTTGGGCATTCAGCTACTCTCGCTCTTTGAAAACATGAGAATTGCAAAGTGGGATTTTCTGAATAAAACCTTACTAGCCTTGGTAAGGAATCCAGCCATAATTTTGTGAGCCATCCAAATATGATCTCATCAGAAGCATTTTCATCTTCTCTTTTTACTATTTCCTGTATTGCTTGGCAATCCTTTACGGACAAGTGCTTCAGTTGACCTAGACTTCTGGTTGTTGAGAATGTGAGCAAATATTCCAATCCATGACATCTATAAACATTCAAATACACAAGATTTGAAAAGGACACATTGGATGGCACCGACATTGTCAGGCAAGGGCAGTAATTCACGTCCAATGCTTCTAGTGTTTTAAGTAATGGTTCTACCCAGGAGTGCTCTAACCCTATGGAACAAAGCTTCTGGAGACCGTTCAAATGTAAGCCTTTCAGCTTTGTAATGATTTTGGTACAATCAGCACTAGGTGTTTGGGAGGAGAATATTTCATTGAAGTAACTACAAGCAAGCATCAGATATTCAATGCTGGGTGTCTTTTCAAGTAATCCACTTGAGAATATATTTGACTCATCATCCTCATGATAGCACTGCAATTTGAGAACTTTTAATTTTGTCCTCTGGTGTGCAGCATTTGCACCAAATTGTCCTTGCCCAATCATAGTCTCTTCCTTAGTTATTGCTTGATGCCCGAAGTTAGGGATAACCCAGGAATCAAAATTAACCACTAAGAAAATAAGAATCACGAAAGGAATATAATGAGAAAAGCAAGGAAAAGGTTATTAAGAGAGAAAAAAAAAGGAGAAAAACATGCAAGAATAAGTGTAATAATATCTAAAACAGAAAGAAAGAAAATGTTAAGTGATTAACAAGAATTCCGCCAAGTAATAAGAGCAAAATAAGAAAGAGTTATGAAAGCAGTACAATTTGAGAATTTGTCTTTGCCTGAAACAATCCTCGTGAAATCGCCATGACGTCTTCCTTTCTGAGTGACAATTGCTCCATGTTTGGAAAAATCTAGAAATTATTCAAAACAAATATATAAAAAAGACTGTAATGAGACAACTCATTTTACTATGAATGAAGTTTTGATATTGTATTACAAAGGAAAAAGTCTGATGGATTTTAACACTCTATCAATTGTATTTACAAAAAATGCTAGCAACACACCTTACACTTTATTTCAACGTGCATGGTGGAGAGGAAGACGACTTTAAGAAGCTCGATGCCTCTTTTAACTTTTTTCCTCTTTATTTTCGTTAGAGGATCCTCCACAAGTTAAACAAATTTTATATACCGTAGATTAATTACAAAAGAAAAAGATGTCCTTTCGGTACTTCTATATATTTAATCTTACCGTTGAAATATAAATTAGTCATATATGATTTCATGTCAGGATTACCCATGATATATAAAGAGTTATATATTAGTGGGGTTTCGTTCTCTCATCATTTAGAGCAATTCAATGAAAGAAAAATACTAGTAATACTTTGATATTTTTTAACATTCCTTTTATATTTCTATGATGGTCCAATTAATAGAAAGTGGACCCAAACCCAAACCATTTGAACCGGCATGGAATGTCAAAAAGTGTGTGGCTAGTATTCTTTTACAATTTATCCATATTAAGACGTGCAAGCACAACATAAAAACTCAAGAGGAAGTTGTTTTAATGCCTTTTCAACTAAGAAAATGGCTTGCTGATCAATTGAATTACCAAGTTGATGATCCTCTATATCTGCAACTTCACCGCTATGATGCTCAGTTGTAAACAATTTCAACTTGTCACAATGATATATATCTAGAGATGTTAGCAAAGGCCATTCTAGCGAGTGTTTTCCATGGTAGAAATACTTGAGCTCTGGCAATTTCCATAGTGTTAATGAGGTCAGACAATTGAAAATGATCTGTTTAGTTTCTCCGTTCAAGGCTGCTTCATTCTCTACAAAAATTTCTGACAACCTCTCACAATATCTCACATCAAGCTTAACAAGATGATTGGCCACTAATGTTGGAAACAAACTTTTAAGGCTTTGACAGTTAGAAATGTATACTTCTTGTAAGTCTTGAAGCCTGATAATTTCATCAGGATTCAGATTCCAGATATACTCCAGATTGGGCAACTGATCCAGATTCAGTTTCTTCAATGGAAGAGAAAGCTGAGAAGCCAGTTTCACATCTGCTCCTATATCTTTCATATCAAATATTGCCTTAACGGATTGACAGTTTCTTACTTTGATCTCTTCCAAGTTACACAGAAATGGAAGTAAATAAAAAGGAATCACATGGGATAAAGATTCACATTCCACCACAATTAAAAATTTCAAATTGTTGAAGCAATTGTCACTTGGGATTGGAACTACACCAAGCCATATCTCTCTTAAGTGAGGATGATCACCAAATTTCAAATGCTCTATGTCGCATGCAGACTTTTCCACCTGTACATGCAAAACAATTATTAATTTGAAGAGCTGAACATATAAATATATTAGGAGGGTGCTGGTAATATTTTTACTTCAAACAAAATTTTCACTTATTATTGATTATGATAAAATGCATGCATATGCATAATAAACTATGAAGTTGTTAAAATCTACTCCCTTAATTTTTTAATTGGTGATTATAATTTTACACCATACAATATCTCCCATTTTAATAAAAATAGTCAAAGGCAAGTTGTTAAACTGATGTGTAGAATTCATTTTAACATTCTGAGAATCCATGTGTAGTATGCCAACATGTTCTGGATGTATAGATGTAATAGAAAATCATTCAGATGTCTTCACGCAACAACTTTTAAATTTTTGGGATTATTGGTTGGTATTAGCATTAGAGTCTTTGTGACTTGATATTTTAGAGATCAATCCTTGTTCTCCCTTTTATATTCGTGAAAAAGTTATATTTAGCACAAGGTATATGGACTTATGCATCATATATATTCGGGAAAAGAGCATTCAGTCGTCCTAAACTTTACTCATTTTACAAATAGACACCTTAAACTTTAATTTTGTCCAAATTGATTCTTAAACTTTATTTCTTTTACAAATAAGCACCATAAACTTTAATTTTGTTTCAATCAATCCTTAAACTTTACCTCTTTTACATATAGACACCTAAATTTCAATTTCATCTCAATTAATTCTTAAAATTTACTAACTTCATAAATAATTTTTTATATTAAATTATAGTTAAATTACTAATAAAAAAAATCTCAACTGATTATTTGTTTAATCTTAACTATTTATTAGTTTTATTTTTTTAAATCACTTTTCCAAACATTTGTTTTATAAGCTAAATAATTCATTAATATAATATTGCTTGTTATGAGCACAAGAGGTACCCAAAATAAGACCCATTACAAGAGCAAGTTACTGCATAAAAAACATACAGTAAACTGAAGCTAATATTTACGTATTACAATACAATTTCACTCCTAAATTTCTATACTCATTGTATAGCTATTAAATCCTCACCAAACCGCAAACGTGTGCCTCATACCTTTCTCTGATTACTTTTTCAAACATTAAAACATAATAAAATTAAAAATCAAATAAAAACTTTTTTGATTAATGTTATTATTTCTCCTTTTTATGTGTCTTGTAAATTCATATTCTTTATTATATTTTAAATATTAAAAAATTAGTTGTAATAAAAAAATTAATAAATGATTAACATTTAAGATAAATAACTTGAAAAAAACTATTTGTAAAAAAGATAAATGTTAAAGATAAATTAAAATACAATTAAAGTTTAAGGTGTCTATTTACAAAAAAGTTAAAATTAAAGTATCAATCATAATAAATTTGAAGTTCATGGTGTCTATTTGCAAAAGAGACAAAGTTTAAGGATTAATTGAGACAAAATTAAAGTTTAGGATGTCTATTCGCAAAAGAAGTAAAGTTTAAGGAGGCTTAATGATCTTTTCCCTATATATTCACACTTTAGCCCGAAGAGCTTGCGTGAAGGGACAAGTTTAGAGTATAAATATAAAATCATTATTCATGTGATTGACTTTACCTAATAAAGAAGTATTGATTTCAATTATCTAGTCAATTACTAATAAAGAAGTATTGAATATTTTCATGTTTTGAATATATTAAATGGATTTCTTTTGATTTAATATTTTTAATATTTTCATTGTATTATCAAAACGGTCCTTCAAATAACATCAAATTGATCCTTGAAGGACAAAACTGAATGCGTTGATTTTATCATTAAAGGATTAATTTGATGTTTATAAAAGGCTAATGCGATGTGGTGTATAAATCTTGACTAAAAAAGTTTATTTATTCGTCATTGTTTTCCTAGTGTGAGAATGAATGGTATATCCCACAAAGTTTTTTCTACTGTTGTGACCAAGCCACGCATTAAGATTGCTGGTACTGGTGATGACATGAGGGGTATTGGAATATTGCTTCACATGTTTCTACTTGCTGATACTGATTACAACTAAGAAAAGCGCATGGGGTTAAATTTCAGGTTTTTAATTTTAGTCTTTATAAAAAAAATTGTTCATTTTTAGTTTCTGTTTTTTTTTTTTTCATCGTCATCTGGGAGGTACTAAAGAACATGCAGCAACTTTTCCTATTCTAACCCCTTCTAATCGAAATCGTTCACCCTCTTCAATTACACAAGCAATCACTGTTTTTTTATACAAGATAGATGGATCATATACACTATATCATTCATCTGAAACCCTCTAAAGACCAAGTCTTAGGCCCGTGAAAATTCATGAGAATCTATTTATTTCACTTGAAATTAACACTACCATAAACTCTTGAGAAAATAAAGGATATTCTCCCCCTACCTCAGACTATTCAGTTTAAGAGATTAAGAAAAGGGAAGATTGCTCAGCTCTAAACTTTGGACACTTAATGAGTTTTAGGTGTAAAAACCTGGTGATTATATAAAGCTTGATTAAGGATAACACAACACCACAAAAATGATAACCTCAAATATATAATTCACCATTAAGTTTCTTTCAGATTATCATCATCAATTCTATCCAAGATACATGGTATACATTAAATCATGTTCCCACTAAAAACTCAGGTTTTTGAACACGATCTACCATCACAGGTACTGATTTTTTTAATAAAATTTTCACCAATTTATCGCCATAACATATCACCGATAGGCCAAAAGAAAATTAGCTGTAGATTTGCATATATCAGGACTTCACCAACATTCCACCTTGACAGTTCAGCAGGAGCACCAAAAGCATACTATAAACTTACTCATTACAGCAGGTAGAGCCAATACACACTATAAGTTTAGAGAAGTGATACGCATGCAACAATTCAAACAACATGTTGTACAACATCATTTTTTATGTCTCTCACTTTCCTCATCATTTATTACATTTCAAATTTCGTTCTCCTTTCTCTCTTTCTCTCTCATTTTATGCATATTTTGTTGCACAAGTATCATTTCTCATAAGTTTATATGTTCATTTTCCTTACATACAAGTAAGTTAGTAGACAAAACTATGTACGAAGGACAAGTGGCTGATTTCCATGACATTCTATAATTATTTTTTTGTTTATTTAATTTTAAAAAAAACCAATAAAATCAGCTCCCGCCTGATTTCGTCTCATTTGTGCAGAAATAATTCATACTACTATATAGCATTCCTCTACTCAATATGACGCGTCACTAACAATAACTTATCAATTTGTAAGTTACACCAGCATTTGTGGGGAATTAAAACTGATCTATTTCTAAAAAATGGGAGACAAAATTACGATTTAAATTTGGTAGATCAAATGCAGCCAATTTTTTTATTTTGAAAGAATAAAAACATATTTAACTCTTTAAATAATATACTTTCACAAAATAAAACAATTTACAAAAGTACAAAACTATAATCTAACATTTTTTCCAATAAAAAAAGCTATATATTTTAAAAAACCGAAAGTGATAGAGTAGAATAGAATAATTGGAAAAGTAACAAGCCAAGGTAGAAAATTAAAGAGAGAGAGAGACCAGTCATAACTTTCCACATCTCATACATCTCTCAATCAATATATTTTAGGTAATAAATATGCTTCCGTTAATACATCAAAACCTTTCTTTGCTACACGGATTTAGTAAAAGAGTTAAACCAAGTCGCCTATCAATTATTGGACTATTAACGTGATCACCTCTACATCTCTTGAAGAAATTCAAATTCAAACTTATCTATTAGTTTGTTGTATTTTTAAATTCAAGTTTAATCTATGTTATAGATAAATTAGTAGATAACTTAGGGTTCTGATATTCAGTTTGCACTCTATTTATATCTCTTGTACACAAACAATTCAAGTTGAATAAACCACACCTTTTATCTTTCTATATAGTATCACAGAGCCTATAACTTAATAGCCAATCGATCCCTTTTTTTTTTCCTCATGGCCATTGTCAAGCCCCTCGTTGAACTCACCATTGCTTCCACTCTACCCATCAAGCTTAGTTCCACCAATTACTATACGTGGTATAAACAGATAACTCATCTCCTTGAAGCCAATGAACTTCTTGGCTATGTCACGGGAACCACAGCATGTCCTTCATCCCAAATTACTTCTAAAGGTGCATCTATGTCAAACCTAGCCTATTCACACTGGAAATGCCAGGACCATTATATCTTTCTGGCACTTTTAGCTTCGTGTGGCTCTGAAGCTCAAATCATAATTACCTCCGATGATTCCTCTACTATTGCCTGGTCACCTCTCGAAAAGCAGTTTGCCAATCACTCTCGGACTCGCATCATGTCTCTCAAGGAATGCTTGTCCTCTGTTAGAATGAGTACATCTAGTGTTGCTGACTATCTTCGCTCTATCAGAGTGATTGCCGATGAACTTGCACTCATTGGACACCCCATTGATGATCTAGATCTTGTAATCGCTGCTCTCAATGGTCTCCCACCTACGTTTCGAGAGTTCACATCCTCCATCCCTACGTGTGACTCTCTACTCTCCTTTGACGAGCTTTACGATAAGCTCATTGACTTTGAAATCTTTCTCTAGCGAGATGATCAAAACTCGCGCTCTACTCCCATGACTGCCAATTATGCAAAACAACGATATGGCTTCAATTCCTCTCGTGGCGGGAAACACTCCACCTTTCGTGATCTATCAAAGAACCGCAACAACAATTCATCTGCCAACACTAGCAATAACTTTCGACGTCCGATCTACCAATTTTGTGATCGTATAGGCCACACTGGCAAAACTTGTTATCAAATTCATGGCTATCCGTCCACCGATAAGCAAACTCGGGCCCATCTAGCTCAACATGAGGCGTCTGATGATCAAAGTTGGCTCCTTGACTCCAAAGCCTCACATCATGTAACCAAGGACTTTGCTAACCTTTCAGTGTCCAACAAATACAATGGATCCGACCAATTGGTCGTTGCTAACGGTAAGGGCCTTCCCATACAATATTTTGGCTCAACCTCCATTCCCACCTCCTCCACTCCCATTCACCTTTCGAATGTTTTGCATGTACCTTCTGTCACACAAAATCTTATTTCTGTTGCTCAATTATGCAAAACTAACCATGTTTCCATTGAATTTTTCCCTTCTTATTTCGAGGTGAAGAGTTTGCGCACAAAGGCGGTTCTTCTGCACGGCAAGAATGATGATTATGTGTACCGGCTAACTTCCAAATCCACTCCCTAGGCCTTCTATGCCCATTGTCCCTCTACCTCACTATGGCACAACCGTCTTGGTCACCCAGCCTACCCTGTCCTCCAGCAAGCATTGAAAAGCCGTTAAATCCCAATAAAACCATCCAATAGTCGCTGTGTTGATTTTCTAGGTAGCAAGAGTCATAAGCGTCCATTCAATAAGTCGAGCCTTGTTAGTCGTACTCCTCTTCACATTGTTTATTCCGATGTATGGGGTCCAACCTCAATAAATTCAATAAATGGATATTCTTACTATGTCATTTTCATTGACTTATTCTCACGATATGTTTGGCTATATCCAATAAAATTCAAATATGAAGTTTCTCACATTTTCCCTGTGTTTAAAGCCCTTGTTGAAAACCAATTAAACACCAAAATTAAGACCCTGTATACTGACAATGGCGGTGAATACATTAAATTACGTTCATTTCTTCAAACTCATGACATTTCTCATCTAACTACTCCCCCTCATACCCCTGAACATAATGGAATCTCTGAACGAAAGCATCGTCATCTTGTCAAAATAGCCCGTTGTCTGTTACACCATGCATCCCTTTCCCTAAAATTATGGTGTTATGCACTACAAACAGTAGCGTATCTCCTCAATAGAATGCCCACCCTCACATTAGACAAAAAGTCCCTACTAGAAACCCTGTTTCATTGTCCACCCAATTATAACAAACTAAAAGTTTTTTGTTGTCTTTGTTTTCCTTGGCTTACACCATACACAACTAATAAACAGCAAACCAAATCCAAACCGTGTGTCTTCCTAGGTTACAGTCTTACCTAGAGTGCATACCTCTGCTTTGATCCTTCAGAGGCTAAGTTGTTCACCTCTAGGCATGTCGAATTTATCGAAAATGTGTTTCCCTATTCTTCCGCTTCTAGTCAACAACACACGACTGCTACACCTCACATTCAAAATTCAAATTTTCCTACCAACCCTAATGCAACCACCCTCACAATCCAACCAAACCAATCCTTCGAAATTCCCTCACTTCCAATCACAACCATTCACGTTCAAACACCTCCAATTTTTCAAAACACAAATCCAAATTCATTAACCAACTTGCGGCCCCCACCCTCCATTCATTATCCTTCTACATCTCAAAATCCACCCACCTTATCTTCCCCACATAATCCACGTCCCCAATTACAAAACCAATCACAAACTCCCCAACATATCACCTCACCAACCCAGCCTTATATCACCGAACCAACAAACCTCATCACCGAAACCACCTTATCTCATCAACCATTATCGCCAAATCCATCCAATTCCCATTCACCAAATTCGGCAATTCAAAATCACCATCATCTTAACAACCAACCAACGCCACCTCATATATCCAATACCGAACCAACATCAACCAATGAAACAATATCCTCACTTCAAATTCAAGCCAAATCCCCTTAAACATCTCACTGCAACAACCAATTCAAAATCAAATTAAATTATCCCAACCTACATCCAATATCCAATCTCCGCAACCATCCATATCTAATATACCTGAACACAATAACCAAACTGGAAATTCAATCTCGCAGTACACATGTTCATCATCTCCTACCAATGTAGACGCTCCTCCCCATGTTCCAAGGCTCCACTCTCGACTCACCCTATGGTGACTCATTCTAAGAATGGAACCTTCAAACCCAAACAAGCCCACGTAGCTACCAAATTCCCTTTTCCCTCTCTAGTTGAGCCAACATGTGCTACGCAGGTCATGAAACACCCTGAGTGGAAAGCAGCCATGTCAGAAGAATTTAATGCACTCATTGCCAATGGAACCTGGACACTTGTCCCTCCATAGCCGAACCTTAATGTCATTGGCAACAAATGGGTCTTTCGACTCAAGCGGAACATTGATGGGTCTATTTCCCAATACAAAGCTCGCCTTGTTGCAAAAGGCTATCATCAATGACATGGAATTGATTACCATGAAACATTCAGACCAGTGGTAAAGCCACAAACAATTAAACTAGTTCTTTGTCTAGCACTATCCAATGGGTGGTCTCTTAGTCATATGGATGTTAACAATGCGTTCCTTCATGGCACAATCTCTGAGGACATATATATGTCTCAGCCTCCCGACTTCGTCCATCCGCAACTCTCGAATCACATTTGCAAGCTTCGCAAGGCACTTTATGATCTCAAACAGGCACCGAGAGCATGTCATCATGCACTCAAGAGCTTTCTCCTCCGCTACGGATTCGTCAACTCTAAATCCGACACCTCATTGTTTATCTACAATTGAGGTCAAATCTTGACTTATTTCCTTGTTTATGTTGATGATTTGCTGCTTATAGGTAATGACAAGTTGTTCATTAAGCAATTTCATGATGCACTGGCCTCACAATTCTCTTTGAAAGATCTGGGCACACCTACACACTTTCTGGGAGTTGAAATTGTTCCCACATCACATGGGCTCTTTCTCAGTCAGCATCACTATATTTGTGATCTTCTCCATGCACACAACATGCATGATGCTCGACCAGTCAGCACTCCTTTATCCACCACATGCAATCTCGCATTAGGTGATGTCTTCTGTAACACCCTGAAAATTGAGGAATTATACTGGTGGCCATACCTGTTGGTATAGGAAGTGCACTTATCTAAATTATTGTTTTTTTTTTTTGTAAAGGGAGAAAGCTAGATTGTTTGAATTTAAGAATGAAAATAGCTTAGATGAAGTGCATACCAATTGTTTGATGAATTTCTTGAATGGATATATTGCCTTTGATGTTAGAATTGATAGAATCCCATTATCTCTCCATAGGATTACATGTTATTGCCATATTTCTTTGATTAAATGTTGATTTGGGAATCTATTCTGTTCACGTTAGTCTGCTGCCATGTACCGCTTAAGCCTTATTTTGATAAAAATAGCTCGTTAAAATGATGTGATTTGAACCTTAAAATGTTGTATTATGATGGTATGAGCTTTGTGCCCTTTACTGTCACAAATATGTAGCAGACAGCAGGGGACTCTCTGTTCCTGCATAATGGAAAATTTATACATTTTTACGTGTTATAATTTATGGTTTGGGTCTTGGCAAAATTGTGTTAAAATTTAAGAAAGTCTGGACATTAATTAGAGAGATTTTGGTGATGATCTAGTGCCATTTTGTATCATGATTTTGCTGCTATAACAGGGGGTATCTCTGCTGCTGCATAATTCTGTTATTGCAGAATTTTAAAGAACAAAAATCATGTTTTAAGCTTTAGCAAAGTTGTATGAAAGGTTGGAGAAAGTTTGGGCAAGGTTTGGTGAAGTTTTGTGACTTGAAAATGTTTATAGAAAGTGAAAAATGAATCATACTATCTTGTGTGGTTGGATGTTTACGAGTGATATTTAATTGGCTTAGGAAATAATATGTGATTATGAATTTATACATCGTCTTGATGAAAACTAAATATTTTAATATATAAAATGAGTGTTCCGAAATTGAAGCTTAAGAGTAGATAAAGAATAGTTAATATTTCATGTGATGTAATGAATATATCTGTATGTAATTGATTTATAATTACAAGTTTAGATTTACTTGATTGTATTTGAATTGGTAAAGAGAATTGATTGATAGATGGTGAGCTTGAAAGCTACCTATATTTGACGAAAAAGTTATGATGAATAAATTTAGAATGTTTGATATTATGGGTGATGTTGAGGATTATTATGTTGCGAATTGATTACTAGGTTTCTGTTGTGGTTTGTTTCCATACCTTTTGAAAAAGGGGTATGAGGGAAAGTATTGAAAAATAGAGCAAACTCTGCCGGATTTTCCGGAGGGATTATGAAACTTGAGATTAGATAAATTCTCTTAGTTATTATATGAATTTTATAAATATATATTTATATATTTATATAAATATATATATATATATATATATATATATATATATATATATATATATAATTATGAGGCTATTAGTATGGGGATTGATTATTGAATATTACTACAATTGGTTGAGCATCTTCCTTTTGAGCGGCTATTGAGCATAAGGCACTTAGTTATATACAAAAGGAAGGTATTATGGTATGGAATTCTTGGCTCCCAATTATCTACTCAAATATATGATATTAATAACGGGGTCAAGTTATGGACCATAGTAATATATGGTGATTTAAGGCCTATATAATTGAGGTTATCAATTACCCAAGTGTAGAATTGAGTTGGTAGGTATATGTGAGGGTTGTTGATGGTTAAATTATAATTTAGTGAATAGAATAAGATACAAATGCTAGAATAATAGCAGAGTGTTTAAGATGGGGAAGTAAGTGATTGCAAAGTTTGAGAGTGTGATTTGGATGTTAGAAGTCGAATTCAATAAGTGATTAAATTGGTGATAGTAGATTGGAATGGTTTGAGACAATTTAGAAATCATCCAAATGGTGATTTGGTTGGAATTATGGAAATAGGATGTAGCTTTAAGTTAGAGACTTAAATCATATTTAGAATACCTTCTATGAAGAGAAAAATGTGAGAAAATTATAGGAAAAGTCTTTTGTAGTGTTTAGACATAGAAAGTTGAGGTCTAGACATGTATAAAGGGTGATTAAAGCACCGTTAAGCTAAGAATTTTGTCATTATTCAAAACAAAATAGCAAGTAACCCATCTAGATGAACTTAATAAGTATAGTTTAAAGATTTAGCCAAAATCACTAGATTTACCTTAACAAGTGCTTAGGTAAGCCTATAATTGGAAAAGAACATCAATATCCTTACTCCTTAGCTAAACATTGTGTTTTAGTATCATGCCATACTCAAATTGGTGAGTGCTAGTTAGTAAAACTAAAACAAGATGATAAGAGTCAAAACTGCGCATTATAGGTACCTTAGAAATGACCCGAAATGGTAAAAAGACCAATTTTGGCACTGCATAACTCCTTGTATAGAATGAGTTTCGGAACGAATTTTTTTTTCCACAGTTTTGTATTACCAAAGTCTAGTTCTCCACAAAATTTCATGGCCATTGGACTTACATAGCTCATTTTGGATCCCTAGGTTTACTTTGACCCAAAACTAGTTCCTTAAGTGACCCGAAATGCCTAGATTTTGATCCAAGATGAATTTTGAGGTGAGACCAATTCCTACAATCCTATTTTTAGGTATATAAAATCTGTTTTTAGGATTTAAAAAGTTTCTCCCTATGGATTTTAAATTCACCTTTGAAAACCACCTCTTTTCTAAGCCGTTTTTGACCTAAAACTTGAAACGTACGTCATTTTCAAATTGTTTGATTTTTTTAAATAAAAAAAAAGCCCACAACCTTGTTTTAGTACCCTCTAAATCTTTTTTGAGGTCCCACATAAGTTTAAGGATTATACAATGAATTTGGTAGAAAAACCAGTTTTCTAGAGACATGCATTTTGCAAACTTATAATGTGCGTCATTTCCAAACCGCTTTGAGTTTTTGAGTCAAACCAAAACCATTAGATCAAATTTAATGCATATTAAATCTGTTTTCAAGTCCCAAAGGATTTCAAATTTTGTAGCTCAATTGGCGTGGAAAACCATTTTCTATAATTCCTTAAAACCGCAAACTTAAAACGCGCGTAGTTTTCGAACCGTAACTCCGATTTGGATGAAACCAAAACTCACGATCTTGTTTTTAAGTGAAATAAATCTATTTTTGGGTTCTAAAATGAACAGATCACTGTATCATAAGTTTGCTTCCCAAAATCACCTCTTAGAAAGCTTAATTCAAAGGAAATCCTTAGGTGAAAGACTTGTTCTTGACCTAGAGGCCTACCTAGTAGTTTACCTACAACTTATATAGGATAAATTAACTCTAAATCTTCAATGTTGAGTAGATTTAAGTATTGCCTTGAAGATAGCTATACTGTCTACCTAGTAGCTTAGATAAATTTCTATCGAATCCACTCTATGTTAGTGAGCCTATAGCCTTGAGAGTGAATATGCTTAGATGAAAACCATATATACCCTTTGAGAACAAACCTTATCTATGCTTTGTGTTGGAGAAAGAGATAGTAAGTTAGAAACGAGCCCCTTAAGAGGAACACTTCCTTATGGCAGAAGTCTAAGACTAGCTATAGAAAAATAGATTGGCCTGAGAGTAGGCAAAGATGATTATAGTCCTAGCTTAGCTTAACCTTACACTCAGTGAATTTCGGGGACGAAATTCCTTAAAGGAGGGGAGTATTGTAACACCCTAAAAATTACAACCCAATAAGTATGAACGTGAGAGATTTAATTAGAAAATTTTCTTGTTGGGGAGAATTGTAACATTGTGATTTTCCTAATTATATGATTAAGTGATTGATTAATAATGAAAGAGCAAACTAAATTTAAATTGTGTTGATTGATATAATAATTAACTTGAGTTCTATGTTTTGTTATGTGCCATAGTGTTATTGTGATATTTTTGAAATTTTTACGTGAGTTCCGTAAGTTGTAAAAAAAAAATGGACAAGAGGGTGTTCTTAGAGGAACATGATACGAAAAGTAAAAATCTTAATTAAAATCCCAAATCCTACTAGAAACAACGTTAAGCTTTCGATTTTCTTCATTCTTCTTTTTCCTTTGCGAAGCTCTCTTCTCTCTCTCCTTTTTCTGCTCCTGGCCGAGAGCTACCCAGGGAGAAGGGAAGTCATTTTTGTTGCTTGGCTAGTTGCATACAAGGCTTGGTGATCCACTCTTAATTACCAACCGCTCATCTTCTCTTCCTCTCTCTCAGCTGAACCAAAAACCCAAGGTGAGGGGGACTCTTTGTGGATTCTATTTTTAGTTTAAGGGTGGTTGAGAGTTAGGGGACTCAACTACTTACAGCATGACTGCCCCTCTTTGGCTGTTGTGTGTGTTTGTTTGAATGCTTGAATGTAAAAAGTTGATAAAATGCGTTTGAAAACCCTTGACAGTGGCTGTGTGAGTGCATGTCCTGACTTTAGTG
Organism: Pueraria montana var. lobata; assembly: GCA_026413185.1. Lineage (NCBI taxonomy): Eukaryota > Viridiplantae > Streptophyta > Magnoliopsida > Fabales > Fabaceae > Pueraria > Pueraria montana. The sequence continues at coordinate 89,633,375 of CM048650.1, read as the reverse complement.
TTATTTTTGTTCTTTTGAAACTGAGTGGGAAGGCCCTGGAACAAGGGAATCCATGCCCAATTTTCGTAAAATTAATTGATGAAGGTTGTATGTTGAAAACAAACCCCAAAATAATGTAACAGTGGCTGTCAGGTTCGCATGTCCCTGGATAGATCCCACGGTTTTGTGATTTTTGAGAGATCTAACCGTTGGTTTTTCACAAAATTTATTTTTAATGAAAACAGACACAAAAAGGAACAACTTTTATTTTGACACCATGGAGAGAAAACCTCGTTTTGAAGTTCATACGTGGCTTTCAAAATGGATGTTCTGTTTTCAAGTTTCCCTGGAACATGTCTCGATTTTTCTCAAATTCCCACTTTTGTGCTTAATGTTTCTTTTTAGTTTTTGAACCATTAAAAACTAGACAAAACAAGATTTTTAAACATATAAATTACAAAAAATTTCAGGTCCAATTTCTAAATTAACTTTTTGAAAAGAAACAGGGCAAGGGTTTTTGAGTTCTGTTTTGAGTCCGAAACTTAGGCTATTAGAAACAAATTTACTGGGAACAATAGGGAAATAATTTGGGGGTAAAGGTTATATTTTAAAAAGATAAAGATGTTATGTTTTTCCTGTAAAAAGTTCAGCTCAAAACAAGTTTGGAAAGTGGGAGAAATTCACATTTCTTTGAGCTATGTTCAGTGAGCAATCAAAATTCAGGGCTGCTGACTTAGAAAAATTTTATAAAATTTTATAGATGTTGATTTTAGAAGTGGGATACCTTTCTATAAAATATATTTCAAAATCTTCGATTTGATATAAAAAGTTTTAAATTCCGAGATCATTTGCTTGTATAAGTGAGAGTTCATATTCAGTACTGTCAAAGAGAAATATTTGGGAGAAAAACCCTAAAATTTCAAGAAGACAAAGGAGAAAGGGAGAAAAGGGATTCAAAGGTTTCTCCATCAAACTAAAGATTCTAGGTAAGGATCATGACATTTAATTTCATTTATACCATTTGGAATGTAGAAAAACATGTTAGGTTTAGATTCAAGATTTGATCAAGAGCCATGAAAAGATGAAATTGATTTATATGATTGATATTAGAAGCTTGAAATAATTGTTTGGAACCATGTTTGATTGATTGGATGATGTGTTGTGGTGGATTGAAATTGATTGGTTGGTTTGTTGTTGGATTGAAATTGTTTGATTTGGCTTGATTGTGTTGTGAATGATGTTGGAAATTGTTGAATGTTTATAGTTTTGTAGGTGATTGTTTAAAATTACTTATTTAATTGTGATTATTAACATATTGCATATGCATGAGTTTTTTTGGAGGATTTATAAAGATTCAATTGAAAAATGATTGATGTTGGCTAACCGGGACAGCGGTAGCCATGAAAAAATGATTTGACAGATGAGGAATGATTTGACAGATGAGAATTGAATCTTTGGGGTGAGCAGAATAAGTTAGACAGGACTGTATAGTCTATGATTATATAGTCTGTGGGGTGAAAGATATTGGCAATTCCACATGTGGCTGGAAACTGGACTGAGTTGCGGTTGTGGTGGCCTTCCGGGTATCTTGATCTCCTAATTCTGTTTAGTTTATTCTCGTTTAGTAGGGGCTGATAGCTGAATTGCAGTATGTAATGGTAGGTCAGTTACTTACTAAACACTCAAAGGGGAAGTCTCCATGGAGCATGGTCAAAAATGATTTTGAGTCAAGAACTGCATTTGCATAATCATACTGCATTTGCTTATGTATGTGATTGATTAATTATTATATGAAATGTACATGGTTGATATGGATTCTAATTGTATGAGAAATTAAATGTCTGATCTTGTAAAATTTTGTCCCTAGATTCTAGGGAAGTTTGATTTGCAGGTGTTTGAAGATATAGTTAAAAAAATGAAGATGCAGAAATTCCAGAGCATATAGGATGAGACTATTTTGGGTAGACAATAATTGTATGACTTATAATTATTTTGTATTAGTGTTTCTGTAAATTATTATGATGTAAATTACAAAACATATTTTGGATTGTAAGAGAACGTATCAAAACTTTAAAATAAATATATAATATAAATTAAATAGTTAAATTATGTTTTATAAGAAATGGGGGTTACATCTTCTCCTGTGATGTCACTGCTTACCGCCAGCTTGTCGGCTCCATGCAATACCTCTCCCTCACACGCTTGGATATAGCATTCTTTGTTAACAAGCTCTCTCAGTACATTAAGGCCCCTACTAAAATTCACATGCAAGCTGCCAAGCGAGTCCTCCGGTATCTCAAAGGAACAATAGATTTTGGACTTCAACTGCGATCATCTCCTGATCCACATCGCCATGCCTTTTGTAATGCGGACTGGGCTGGCGACTCCTCTGACATGAAGTCCACAGGTGCCTATGTAATCTACTTTGGTCCGAATGTCATCTCCTGGAGCTGCAAGAAGCAGTCCACAGTTGCCAAATCCTCCACAGAAGCTGAATACCGAACAATAGCCACCACTGTCACTGAATTACTCTGGCTATAACAACTCCTCAAGGAGCTTCACATTCAACCTGCTCTGTCTCCAACGGTGCATTCTGATAACATTGGAGCAACGTATCTCTATGGAAACCTGGTATTTCACTCGTGCATGAAGCATCTCGCAATTGACTATCACTTTGTGCTGGATCTAGTAGCCAATAAGCAACTCCAGGTTTTGCATGTTCCATCTAGTCACTAGCTTGCTGATCTTCTCACCAAAGCTCTTTTATCTTCACGTCACAAATTTCTGATGGACAAGATTGGTGTTGTCTTCGCTACCACCATCTTGTGGGGGCATATTGGACTATTGACGTGATCACCTCCACATCTCTTGGAGAAATTCAAATTCAAACTTAGCTATTAGCTTGTTGACGTGATCACCTCCACATCTCTTGGAGAAATTCAAATTCAAACTTATCTATTAGTTTGTTGTATTTTTAAATTCAAGTTTAATCTATGTTATAGATAAATTAGTAGATAACTTAGGGTTCATATTCAGTTTGCAATCTATTTATATCTCTTGTACACAAACAATTCAAGTTGAATAAACCACACCTTTTATCTTTCTATATCAATCAATGATACTAAAAAACTGGTTATATTGTGTGCTAGTTTTTTTAACTTAGCCCTTCGTGATATAAGCTTTTGCTTAAGTTGATTATGTTCTAGGTTTACGATGTTTTTAGGGTAAAATATGTTTTTGGTCCCTCATTTTTTCATGATTTCTGTTTTTAGTCCCTTATAAATTTTTTCTCTGTTTTTAGTACCTAAAAAATTGTTCTGTTTGGTTTTAGTCCTTCATAAATTGTTTTGTTATGTTTTTAGTCCCTAACGTTAATTTCAACGGTTAAGTGATGACATGGCGGACATAAACTGTGTGTCTGAAAATTTTCTGATTAAGTTTCTAGTGACTTTTAATAGCTACAAATTTTTTGGCTGTAAAAAATGTTTACTTTTGTAATATTTTCTTGTAATTTAAGAAAATTTGGTGTTCGAGGTTTTAATTTTTTTTTATTTTTTAACATTTTTGACGGTTTTAGTCTGCCAAAAAATTTCAGCAGTTAAAAACTGCTAGAAACTTGGATAAAATTATTTCAAGCGTAATTCTGCTCACTACGACATCACTTAACAGATAAAATTAATGTTAGGGACTAAAACCAAAATGAAACAATTTTTGAGGGACTAAAAACCGAGAAAAAATTTATGAGGGACTAAAAACAGAAATCATGAAAAAATGAGGGACCAAAAACATATTTTACCCATGTTTTTATTATTCAATTAAAACAGGTACATTTTTCTGTTCAAATTTTTTTTTTGTATTGTATTCATTTAATTTTCAAATTTTTTTTTATAAAATAACATAATTCATTCTTGAAATTTAGTCTTTTTTATTTTTTATTTTTTATTTTTTATAAAACATCATTTTCATTAACTTTTGCTCAAAACATTTTATGAAATTTGTTTCAAGAAAACATTCTCATCTTTATACTAAAAAATGTTAAATTTATTTTATTTTATTTTTCATAATTGTCTATAGACAGTCCAGCTCAAGGCACAAGCAAATGCTAAATGTGAAACATAAAGTTAACTACTACCTCCGTCTCTATTTATAAAACATTTTGAAAATTCTTTATCCCTTTTTATAAGACTTCATTCTAACTATTTTATACATTAAAGAAGATAAATAGACCCTCATTATTAATCCCAATAATGTCAAGGGTAAAATTGAAAAAATATTAGTTATAGAAAAATTTATAATGAATACCTAGATTAACCAATTTTCTTAATAAGCGTAATTTAGTCAACGATATAAATAGGAACGGAGGTAGTATCATTTATTCACTAAATAAAGCATTTGACTCAATTATTTAATAAACCATTATCAATTTTTGGTAAATAAACCATTATTCAACAAACCAATTTGCATCCCCTATTTAATAAAAGACATTTTAAGGAAATAGCCAAATAAGAATGGTAGTAGACACTAAAAAACTTACTAAAAATACCAGCACAGAATTTGGTTTGTCTAACTTAACGCAGAATTAAGTGATGATATAAGGTAACGACCTGAGAGAAATCTCAAGTTTCAAGCATCAGATGCTAAACCGCAGAAAAAAGATGTAATACTTGTCTAACACCCAATACCATATCTACAAGAGAAGTAAATACTTAGAATCAAATCAGTAGCCAAAGCACAGAAAGACCAGAATTTTTGAAGGGTAATCATTACACAGAAAACAGGAAAACTTGTTTGAATGCAATCACTCCTCACATGGGGAGATTCTTTTTTTTTTTTTTTTGGTCCTTTTCTTTATTTGGGAGGGGATTATAAAAGTACTTTATACCAGCAAAGATCAGAGAGCATATTCTGGATCAAAATCAACAACATCTTATTCTTCCTCCTCCCACTCATCTTCCACGATTCCTTGTCCACGCAATAGTCACAATCTGCGGGAAATCTCTCAGCTCTCTTTGCTCGGCCGAAATTTCTTGTGATTCATTTGCAGATGTCACTACACGTTGATGGTTAGCCAGCTGGTCCCTCTTCAACACAAACATTCCAGAGGGCTGCAGAATATCCACATTGAATGGTGGTGACAATGAACCTCCCAGAACTTGAACATGAGAAACACTGCAATCACAATTTTCTTCAACTTAGGAACTTAGCACAACCATCTGCCATGTGACTTCTATGCAATATTTAGAGATACTTTTTCAACTGAAAGTAGCAGCATAACAACCGTCTCATGAAGTTTGCATAAACTCATACTACATGGAACAGAGACGGTAAAATTGATATAGATAACCAGCAACATAAAACAAAATAGAGAGAGAGGGGGGGGGGGGGGGGGGGTGGCTGTCATATTGGTAAACAAATATTCTTGAGGTGAGAGGATACATGCCATGAACGGCTGCTTGAGGAAGTTTTTACCAAGTGAGGGACAAAAACCCACCCAATGCAAGTGCAGGTCTAAGTGAGACAATCCTGCTCCAATCCTGACTTGATTATATCCCCAAAGCTAATACATATAAAAACCCAAGCGACCTAGAAGTTTATTCTCATTTATCAACTTAGAATGAAAGAGTAAACTTGTGCAAATTCATTCAAACAACATTGTTGCAAACACTTTTGGCCAATACACAAGACTTCATGATTGCCACATTTTTTTGCATACAAAAGACAAAAATGATATTAAAAATTTAAAACATAGCATTGCGTAAGGCTTATTAGGCATTTATTTAGGATACTAATGCCACTAAGTTTAATAAAACCTCAACAATAAACCAATTTGACAGATACAAACCAAATGAGAGACAGAACGCACCAAATGTATAATAAACCATCCATTTCTTGTCTCTGTACCCTTCCCAAAAGCTCAATCTGCAAGATACCCCCAATACAAAGCACAGGTTCTGGAAGCTTGAACTTCTGTAGCTGGTTTTCCTGTTCATGAGAATTTTTTTTTCAGAAATTATCATGTAAAGCAGTTCTTGGAGTTATAAATGAAGGTGCAGAGGGTTACACAAACAGAATCATTAAAATATGATGCTAATAATTACTGTCATACAGCTTTTATTTTATTTTGCTCAGCAACATCAAGCTAGGTTATTCTGTTTTGGAGGTAAATAGATGTTCCCATTATCCAACAATTTTTATTTTCAATTTACTTACAATATTTACATTGAATAATATATAGACCCAGAATCAAACTCATGGAAGTGCCTAAGGATCCAACAAAAAAATCAAGCTTAATATAATTCATTCACTCCCTATCACATACATAACACATTATGGACATTGACAAACAGCTGAAGGGACAAAGGATCTTAGCAACAAATGTATTTCCGTATAGAATTGAAGATATAGTTGCCCACTTTCTGTCAGCCAAATATAATATACCTTCATATATATGCCTTTTTTCATTTTTATTTTTCTACCTTGTGAAGAGCCAATTTGTTTATATGGCTGGTTTTAACGTTGTACAGATCAGTCGATTTCTGTGTCTCTACGTATCAATGTAGAGAAAATATTATTAATGACCATAATTAGGCTGAATGAATGGTATTTACTTATTTATTATTATGATAAAAGCTTAGGTGCTTTTGGTATTATTCTTCAGTCAAAATTAGAGTTTCATAATCCCAGAATTAAAAGTTGGTGCGGGCTATCGACATAGTCCGCCATCGGAAACACTGGTAAAAGTGTAATAATAGTACAAAGTTGAAGAAAGTGAAATAGAAGGTCTGCAACCTAGGGAGGGACCAAGATGTAGGATAATTCACGTCATTTTTAACAGTGGAATATAAATTGGGTGATGAAAGTATTTTTTTTCTTATGGGGTGATTTCTTATTAATGCATATCATGTAGAGAGGATACATTATACGGTTGTAACAAAATACAGTGCTTGCCTAAATACCTGCTAAAACCAGATGATGACGATGATAACCACAACAATAACAATGAAGATGATGATTTACTTATAAAATAGGGTCTTCCTTATCCAATGCTCAAAAACAAGCCTAAGTTGCAATAAGACTTTTCTCAATATTCTGTTTTCTTCGATCAAAAGCATCATATTGTGTTATATAAGGCAATTATTACAATTTAAGACAAATTTCAGAGTACAGTTATAAAGGAGAGTGAGGTATCCTTTAATAGCAAACAACATCTAGTTTTCACATCAAGCATCGGGCAATCAATGAAACAGAACTTATTCAATGGAAAAACAAGTAGACAAACTAGATAAGATATAAGTTAAATACCTGAGACATTGGAAACTCTGGTGAAGTATAGGTCCATACAAACATTTCATCATCTACAGCATCTGAAGAGGCTTTAGGATGACCCATTTTAAACCGAACAGATTTTGCTGAATATATTGGTGACCCCATCTGAAATTGAGCTGGACAAGGCATAATATTGTTAGCAAAAAGGAATAGAAATATAAAATAGATGGGTCAAGCACATAGTTTGTGAAGATTTCAAAGAGTACCTTGAAAAGGCTGGATATTGATTTCTGTAATAACACAAATTTGAGAGACCAACTCATATGTTAATGTCTCTGGCACATTGGGATTACTTTGTCCATTACTTGACCAGTAGTAATATCTACCATTAATGTTATCTCTTGGCTCTAGAGTATTATCAATGCTCTCCTGAGGAAAGTTATCTGTGCTAGAAGCACCAACTGTCTTAGCAATGCAATTCATTGCAACAGATGACATGAGAGCTCTACCTAAATAAGCATAGACTCTATGTTCTGTCAGTAGAGTTAGCCATTCCATAGAATAGCTAGATCCAACCTCTGCATGTTCCTTCGCTCCATTTTGATTCAGTTCAACAACAAAAACAACTCTAGATAACTGAGGAAACATTCTCAAGCATAGCTGCTTGCAAAGACCATTTGCAATCACTGCAAACCAAAACAGTGTTGATCAAATTTGTAACCTAATGTAAAATGCAGGGCAACAAGGAACTAGAACTGAGTTTTCATGAAACTGAGGCATCGGATGAGAAACAAATGCATAGTTTGAACTAGTATAACTTACCAAAGTGTCTCCAAGATCGCGAGACACAGGTGACCCGAACAAGATCAGACGGATCATCCAGACACATGAGTATCTTACGAGACCTTTCAGAATCAAGACAGCTGAGGAAATCTTTACGATATTCCATTGTGGACATGATGGTGAACAAACACCACTAGGATATCTTCTCAAGCCTGATTGAATTGGCTCATAAAGTCAACTGCAACAGCCACTTTAAAGTGAAAAATTCAGATACTTAAAAAAAAAAAAAAAAAAAAAAACATAGTCTCGTTTGACAACTTTTTTAGGTCAAATTGGTTCCTTTTCATGAATACTTGCTACCAAATTTAAAATAAATACATCCATATCTCAAAAATTGGGAAATTTCTACCCCCTTTATTTTCTGAGACTTGTAGCATAATAATGGGGATACAGAGATTGAAAATTTTTCCACCCCACAGGCTAATCAAATAACGACACAAACAGAAAATGGTTGAATAGAATGCAACGGTGAGGGGTGAAAACCGTTATCAACCCAGCATAAAATAAAACAATTTTTTGAAAAAACAAAAACATGAAAATCAATTGAGTAATGGGTTATGAAATTCAGGCATTTTGGGGGTAAAATCGCTCGCAATCAACACAAAAAAGGAGGAAATTTCGAAAAATAAAATTGAATAGACAAAGAGAAAGGAAATTAAGAGGGGGAATTTCTGAAGAAACAAGGAAAACTGGGGGTAGAGGGTAAAACGGTGTGTGTGTTGATCGGAAAGTGAGATAAAGAAAAAAAAACAAAACTTCACCTTTGATGAGTAGAAGGAGACATGTCGTTGCAGAAGCGATACCCAAAAAAAAAAAAAAAAAACTTCCAAAATCCTGTCGTTTATTTATGTTTGGTAAAAAAACATAAAAAAAATGTATGTTTGGTAAGAAAACAATTAAAAAATCTACAACTATATTGCATCAAGAGAAATGTTAGCAACATGCTAACAGATAACAGAGAGTTCTGCTAACATTTCACTGCTATAATTTGAAAGATAATTATTATAAAAAATAATAATAATTTCAGTAAAAATATTAATAATAATAATAATAATAATAATTTACATATTCAAAGTTTAAACTTTATATATTTTTGACAAATATTAGTTATCAATAAAATCGATAAATACTTCACACTATTATCATAATAATCTAAAAAAACCTTACATATTTGAGAGACTCAAGTTCAATCTAGAAAACCTTAAGGAATGAGGAGATCCCTCACCAATTACTGTTCACAGTCATTGATGATGTAAGGCCTTTGCCAGCTTTGTTGCAATGAAAGTATTCCTTTTATAAAAAAAAAAAAAAAAGTTCAATGTAATTCATATCAACCAATTGTTGGCACTTTTTATTTAATATTAAATTTCAATATAAATAAATTCATAAAAAAAGTCACATGTTTAAAAACATAAACAACATTTAGTAAATTTAATAAACATAAAATATTTAATAAGTATCATAATTAATAGAAAAATAGGTTATACACTAACAATATAAAACAATTTTACAATATCATCTAATATAAGTTTGTTGACATTTAAAATACTTACCTCAAAAGTCATAACAACTTATTAATATATTTATTAAGTACTATCTTGCTTGAATATAATTTATTGTCAAATTATTAGATGTAAAAATTAAGAAATAAATTATTATATATCTTTAGCAATTTATTAATATATTTGAATATTTCAATTTTAAATTATGTTTTATAAACAATTTTTTTAAACAACAATACAAGTTAATATATTTAAAAATACCATAATTAATATATTAATGTATTATAAATAAAATTGACTTTCTAACAATAATAAATATTATATTTATTAAATATATAGCATATATATAGTCAAATTAAATAACATGATTAAATATTTAAATATTGTATTTATTAATACAATATATTTAAATATTTAATAAATTTTCATTACACACAATATATGTTTAAAATAAATTAATTTTGATAATTATAATTTTTGAAGTACTATTTTTTTAAATATAAAATATTGTCAAATTAAACAATATGGATAAATATTACATTCATTAAATATCATATATTTACCCTTTTAAATTTTTATTATACACAATATATGTTTAAAATGAATTAATTTTGATCATTATAATTTTTTAAATACTCTTTTATTAAATATAATATATAATCAACTTAAAAAATATGCATAAATATTTCATTCATTAAATATAATATATTTACTAAAGGGTAAAATTAAGAAATATATTATTATATATATTTATATATTATATTAATATAGATTTCTATTTTTCTACTCTAAAATAAACATTTTTAATGTTATTAAAACATATGCTATATTATAAGAATATTAATTATAGTTTATATTAAATATTAAATATAATCTACAATTAGCTTAAATAGCACTCTTAATCATTATATTTATATTTATTAAATACATAGTATATAGTCAACTTAAATAACATGATTAAATATTTAAATATTATTTTTTATTAAATATAACATATTAAATAAATTTATTATACACAATGTATAATTAAAATGAATTAATTTTGATATTTATAAAAAAATTAATTTAAACACAATACATATCAGTATAAAAATGTATACTATTAACTAATCAAAAATCATCTTTATATAAATTTTTAAGATAATTGTTATTATAAATACAAACAATCTTAACATATACTATAACGGTTAATTTGTGGTTAGACATATTACAATTGTAAAAACTTTTGTACTATCAATGCATGTCTTATTTTTTTTTCTTGATTGAAACAATCTCATGTCAATTGATTTACGCGATTGGTGGTCCAAATTTGATTGTCTAAAAACATTAAATAATATATTTATTAAATACAATAGTAGCCATATTATTAAATATCATAATTAAGAGAAATTTTTTTATATATATGTATGTTTATCAATATATTAATATTATGTGAATATATATAAATTCTCCTATTTTAAAATATATATTTTAGGCTATTTTTTAAACAATAATACAAAAATTACAATTTTTAACAGATATATATAGGTACTAAGTTTGTAATAATTATTTTTTATTACTTAAAAAAGATTTTTAATACATACTAGTATTTATAGATTTATTTGAAAAATCATATGTTCAATAAAAATATATTATATTTAGTATATTTAATAAATATATTATATTTGATAAATATTATATTTAATAATATTGGTCAGTTCCAATAATTCTAAATATTGTATTTGTTAAATATGAAATGTAGTCAAATTAAATAACATGAATAAATATTTAAATATTGTATTCATAGCAATATAATGTGTTTATAAATACATTCATAATTTTAATATTCATAATTTTATAAATATTATATAATCTGATTAAAAGATATGATTTCATTAAATATAGTATATTTATAAATTTTTTTGTTTAATGTAACAATTAATTAGAGAAGTTAAATAGAGATGGTAATAAATAATACAAATATGAAAATGAAATTAAAATTAAATTTCATATGTAATACTTTATTCATGTCTTACTTATATATATATATATATATATATATATATATATATATACTTCTCGGGTACTTTTGTTAAAGTGAAACACCCTTTGCTATGTTATTCATCAAGTCTCAATTTTGTGCTTGACGTCGTATCCATATTTCAAAAGGGTTACACCAGGGATGCCTTCATTTTTCATATAAAAAAATGCACTTATGAATTAAGTTTAATTCATGCGAACAATTCCAAGTTTTTTTGCCCCCTTCTCTATCTGAAGTTGGTTCATGCAATGGTGGCTAAAGGTATTGAGCCCAAATGGCCCAAGAATCCATAAAATTAGAAAATGATAATGAAATGAAGGGTGTTTCTTCCTGCATCCCACAAATTTCTTAGCCTTTCTGAAATGTAGAGGTGTTGTGAGAAATTTGTGGGATGCAAGAAGAAATAGTTTGAAATGAAAATAAAAGAAGAAAGGGATGACAAAATTTTTTGACCCATAAAAGCCCAAAATGTAAAAATTAGAGGATAATAATAGAAATTAAAAAGTCAATGTAGTATAGAAGAAAAAAAAGAATAAAAAGGATGATTGAATGTTTTTGGCTCATATTAGTCTTCTGAGGAAGAATAGAATGCATAGGGCTTTAGAGATCCAATTTGGGAAATTGCTATTTACACTCCCCTTTTATACTAATGCACTTCCCTTCTCACTTTTTGTCCCTAGTCTACCCCATATTAAACACACTCCCCTCCTCCTCCTCTTCTCATATAATTCTCTTCCGAAAAAAAAAAAAAGAAAAACACTTCTGCATCCGCAGTCCCACTCCACGACTCTTGCACTCATACATATGATACTATAATGATAATAAGTATAACAAGGAAAATCAGAAAAGTATTTTCATGGGTTAGCATATCTAGCAATGGTCATATTCTAATGAATAAGCCTTTGTTGAGAGAAAGAAAAAGTGGAGAAAGAAAAATAATGATCAAAGAGAGGCAGATGAATAATTGTAACACCGTGGATAGTACCCATTATATTGGTAATTGCATACCCAAACAAATTAATCGACATAACAATGTCCTTTGGCGAGATGCTGTTGTGCAGTGGTTATTCTTTGGGTAACCTAATTTGGTAGAGACTTTATATAGTTCAATTGAGTTTTAGAGTTTGAATTTTGTCACATGTGCAAAAGTTAGAATGGAGTGTTTGGAAAAACATCATGGGATGAGGGAGAGTGTGTTTTTTGGGAAGAGTTATGTGAGAGGTGGAGGGTGTGTTTTTTTATTCCTAAAAATAGTTAAATAAGGGACAAAGAGACAACAAAGAGAGTGTGTTTTGCTATATATGCAGGGTAGTTTGGAGAAAATATGACAAGGGGGTGTACTAGTATAAAGGAGGAATGTATATAGCATTTGCCTCCAATTTGACTTAACATAATGTTTTGGGTCTAGAGGTCCAATTAGTATGAAAAGGCAGAATAAAATTAAAGCATAAGTGTTCACATCGATGGCAAGGGCACCAATCGGTGTAGTATTTTCGATATTTTGAGTACAAAGTCGTCTCCACAGGGACTTGGTTGTACCAAGATTTGTGTAAAATCAATATCTAGGCAAAAGAATAAGTTGTTTTAGTGAAAATGGTTCAGGAAATAAATTCTAAGTTATAAAATAAGCTACTAAAAACAGGATAGATTTCAAAGAAACAAAAGATCAAACAGTTGGTGTGCAGCAGTTGAAAACAACTATCAAACGAACTAGTTTGGGCATTCGGTGATACTTGGCAAACATCTCAGTAATATAAATGATTTTTCTCCATTTAATGAAAACTAGTGCTATCTCAACCCACTTAAGTTTTCTAACCTTGATTCCTCTAGTGAAAGAAGCTAAAGCACTTAACTCTACTCCTAATCCCTTAGCAAGTGAAGTTAAATGATTTGTTTAAGAGCAAGGATCATTAAGAGACTAACAAACATCACTTCATTCCTAGATGAGACATTCATTAGACACCATTATCAAATCTCAGCTTTCAAAGCATTTCCTATTGACAATAAAAACAAATAGAAAAGTGCTTGGGTGATCAAGCCAAGAACCAGCATTAAGTACAAAGAATAGCATTAACACTGAATATTCATTAAATAGATGGTAAGAGTAATTACATGAGAGTTGCTAGTACACCAAATCCCCAACTACAAAGAAGTTAGCTCCTCATTGTCATGATAAGCCACTAAAAATTATAATGAACAAAGGAAAATGGAAGAGAATTGGTGAAGGGGTAAAGGAATGTGGTAAGTGAGAGCCTCAGCCGCCAACACACAACCCTAGAATGATTTGATATTGATCCCAATGACAAGACACTTTAAATAGGCTGAGAATCTCTGTTTTGTCACTTCTGCATAAAGGCACAACTCGCTTAGCGAGCAATAACTTGCTAAGCGAATTACATTAAATCCAATTTCTTCTTCAGGCAGAGAGATCAATTCGCTTAGCAAGCATGAGCTCGCTAAGCGACCTTGATGTGTCCAAGTTGCCTCTTTAGCTTCCAATCCCGCTAAGCGAATAGAACTTCTTGCTTAGCATTCAACTTGCCACATGTCCTCTTCAGAGCGACTTCTCTCGCTAAGCGGCAGCATTAGCTTGCTGAGCGAGTTGCCTTGAATTCCTCAACTTCAACTTTTCTTCCAGTGTACTAGACTCTACAAAACATAGTTGAAAAGCTAATAAGATCATAAAACTAACTACATGAAAACTAAATCCTAAAAGAAGTAATTCCTAACTAAAAAGTACTAATCAAAGCAATAAATGAGAAAAAGTGAGATAATTGCTGTAAAAATTAAGTGCAAATGTAAGTATGCACAACAATTATCAAACTCCCCCAAATTTACAGCTTTGCTTGTCCTCAAGCAAAAGTAAACTAAAACTAAACCGAACTAGACTATGTTAGATTATTGGCAAGACCAAGGACTAGGATCAATCACAATTCCTAAGACACAAGCATGCTTATTCAAAACAAGTCAATCGCACAACTCAAGGTCACACTTGCAATGGTGCACATGATCAAATCATAAAAAGAATGCATTTAAGAGTTCAAGAGATCAAGAAGTATGGAAATTAGTAATGAAAAGATGAAGAACACTTCGCTTCTCACAGGGCTAATATTTCACTCAAGCACACAAGTGTTACAGCTACAAGAGATTTTCAATAAATCCCAATTGGAATCACACAACCCAACTTTGCACATCATCTCATTCAAATGCAATTGCACACACACAACATGGATCACTAAGGACTTATTAGGGCTGAAACTTGGCTGGGCTGCAAAATAAAATTGGTTTTTTCTAAATATTCAAAGTACCTAAGGATTTAGGAGAGCATTCACTAATCCCTTTTCCAAATCATGAGGCAACCAACTTCAACTTTGTTTCCCAACCTTTTATTTACAAACTTAAAACAACAGCATAAACTTGAAATTGTTTTTGATTTTGAATTTTGAATTTTTTTTTGTTATACATCACTGTAGCTTTGCCAACTGTGTATGCTGCCTTTTCATATCAAATCCTTGCACATGAACAAACTCCCCCAAATTTGGAACAAATTTGCCTCAAACCATGATATGCTCTCCTATCCCCTAAGGTAAGGTATGCATTTTGTTTTTCTTTTAGGCTCAAAGGTTCAAGAACAATTTATTTCATTGTTAAGGCTCAAGGGGTTAGCAAGGGATTCATCATTAGACACAGGTTGGCTTTTCGGCTAAGTGGCTGAAAATTAAAACAAACAATGCCTTGATCATGTCCATATCATATATGCACTCAAACAAAATCCAAGAATCATGCAAAATCAAGAGTGTAAAACCAACGGTTTCTCTCAACAGTTAAGATTCACACAGCTCACACGTGTAAATGCGAAGCATTCAAAAACTTTTCAAAACACTGCATGCCATACAAATTAACCACAATCACTCACGAGCAAGCAATTTATGAAACCACCAATGTAACCACTAAGCGTATTCACTTGAAATCGCGGTTTTCACAAAAACATATATTTTTTTTTTTTAAAACAAGCATTGCATCACAAAGAAAGCAAATTGATCTATCATCTAAAATCATGCCCCAAAAAGATGGAATGCTAAAGTAAAAACCATGCATCATAAATCCAACTGTACCCAAAAGGTAGTAAAATGTACCAGCAGAAATAAAACCAAAATGTACCAACAAAACAGAAACTAAAGTGCTGAAACTGAAATTGATAACTAAAGTGCGGAAAAGTAAAAGAGATGTCCTGAAACATGAGAAATTTGGCCTCTAGACAGATGGCCATGGCCTCTATACTCTCTCCACTGTCTCCTTAGCAGCTCCTCCAGTGCCTTCAGCTCAACCTTCACAACTACCATCCCACTAGCTCCAGTAGCTCTAGATGTACTTGTAGAGGCAGCATCGCCCCCTCCAAAAGTACTAGGCCTATCCCTAGGCCAAGCTTGGCAAGTTGAGAATTCCTCAGGGGTCATGACAAGCTACTGGAGTGAGAGATTGTAGAGGTTCTCCATAATCATCAACTGCCCCAATTGTAAGGCATCCTCTCTCTGGGCTTGCTCCTACATGGTGATCTGAAATGACTCAGTGGTGACAAAGTCACCCTCGAGGACTGAGCTTGCACGGGGTTGACGGTGTGGTTGCTTAGGAGGAAGGGCATTAGGATCTGCCTTGTTGATGTAGTTCTTAAGAATGTACACTTTATCCAACACAAGGTTGAGCTTGTGAAAAATGGTGGAGTCAGAAACAACGCCTTTTGCAGGACACATGGTAGTAATGAGAGTAGGAAAACCCAATCTGCATGAGTTGGAAGCAACCATAGAAGCAATCTCCTTAGTGATCAATGACCCTAAGTCCATATCCATCATCATTCACATTCCATAATGAGTTCTACTCACTCTACGTTGATATCAAACATGTGAGAGTTGGGTGCCAAGTTGGCAAATGAGAAGGTGGCCCATATCTGAGTGAGGGTAGTCATGGGCAGTCTGTCGGTACCCTTCTCAAAAGTTCCACCTAGAATACAAAGCTTGTTTGCTATTTCATCATACTTCTTAGCACTATTCTTAAATAGAGAAAATGTAGTGAGCTGCTCTTCGGGAGCAATAACAACTGGAGTCTTGAGAAAATGGTTAAGGGTCTTGGCATCAAACTTGATTACTTTACCCCTAACAATGGATTGACGTGGCACACTACCTTCTGGATCGTAGGCATTTGCATAAAATTCTTTTAGCAATGCCTCGTCAATCTTATCCTCAGGTAATTGACCAAGCACCTTATCCCACTGTCGACGTTCATACTTTATTCTGAAATCATCAAAGTCTCCAGGGTAGAGCTTCACCCTTCTCTTAGGTAGCAAAAGTCGAGGCATAATTTCCCCAAAGCACTTTTGAGCTTCAACACTCGGGAATCAGCATGAATCAAACTCAAATAAGGCCTCTTCAGCAACATGCTCTAGTTCAGGAACAAATTGAGCAGCTCGAGAAGAAGAAGCCTTTCTCTTCTTAGATGCAGCACCTTGAGATGGACGAGGTGGAGCCATCTGCAAGATCAATTCCTAACAAAGTTAGTATTAAAGAGAGTAGACAAGAAATTGAAATTACATAACAGAGTTGCAGGAATAAATATGAATCACTTAGTGGAACTATCCCCGCTTAGTGATTCACACAAATTATAAGGAAAACAAAAAGGACCGCTTAGTGAGTGAAACCTCATTTAACGAATTAAAAAAAATGCAAGAAGTTGTAGACAGAGGGAAAAAGGCGGCTTAGTGAGTAAGTGCTCGCTTAGCCACTATGCAAACGAAAAAAGAATGTTGTATGACCCACTTAGCGAGTGAGTACTCGCTTAGCGAATGAACTCTGGAAAATTTTCCAGATTCATAAGAATGCAGATTAATGCATGAAGAACATATAAAGAACACTATGAACAAAAACCCAGAAATTCATCCGCTCGCTTAGCGAGTTGACACTCGCTTAGAGCTTGGATCAAATTCTGAAAAAAAAAAAGAGAGGCATTCTTATGAACACCTTGAATGCATAAACTTAATGCATCAAAATGGCAGAAAAACAATAACGGTAACACAATCAGCCCGATTGGAAAACAAGAAGAACTATTTACCAACATAAAACAAGAATGATACCCTAAGCTTAAACACAATACATAAGAAATAAGAAGACAAGAGAACTAAAGAACTAAGACACCTTCGAGCAGAAAGCATTACCAACTACAACAGCAAAGTAAGAACAAATAAGAACACACAAAACATACCAAGGGATGAAAAACAAGAAAGCAATGAAAGAAAGAGATGACATGAATGGCTTACTTGGATGAATGCAATTCAAAGATGAGTAGTGAAGGATGAATGCAGCAAAATAAGTCAATGGGTATGAGAAAGAGGAAAAAGGGTAAGAGTGAAGAGAAGAGGGTTTTGGGAAGAGAAAGAGAAGTAGAGAGAAAAAGGGAAAGCTGCCTGAGGGAGTGGAAGAGGTGGTTACTGCTCAGAACAGTTACTATGGTCCCGCTTAGTGAGACAATCCTCTTGCGAAGCTGAAAATCACAGAGTAAGAGACCTTTGGTTTTTCCTCCCTCAAAATTTCATTTTTGAATTTGAAATTTTAAATATTTTTTTTTTTCAAAAACATAAGGTGAGGTTGCTTAGCAAATTCATCATGAAAAACAATTTTAATTCAAATAGAGAAGTTTGATCGCTTAGCGAATACAAACTCGCTTAACAAATTCTATGAAAACATATTTTAACAAATAAAAACAAGGCAAAGAGAAATGCTTGCTAAGCTAGCAAAGCTCACTTACCGAGTTATGCAGAATGAACAGAGGTAAGATATGAATGATGCTGACTCGCTTAGCAACAATAATGTCGCTTAGTGAGATGATCAATGTAAACAAAATCATAGAGAACTCACTTAGCGACACACATCTCGCTCAATGAGAGAATGCACAAGAAGAAACTTCAAGTGCAAGCAAGCATAGCAAATCGTAAAAATAAAGGAGAAACTAAAGTGCAAGAAGGAGGGATAAAAATCCTGGGTTGCCTCCCAATAAGCACTTCTTTAACATCACTAGCTTGAGGGGTTAAAAGATTAGGGATCTTGAAGATGAATGATGGTGGTGAGCCTTTCAATTTCTCCACCATTGTATGGCTTTACTCTTTGGCCATTGACAACCCAGCTTCGTTGAGGGTCAGAGGATGATGGATCAATAAGTTCCACAGCACCATAGGGCTTGACTTCTTTGTCGATGAAAGGGCCAGACTACTTGGACTTGAGTTTCTCAGGAAAAAGCTTTAATATTGAATTGAACAATAAGACTTATTGACCAACATGGAATTCTCTTTTCAACAACTTTTTGTCATGGTAATCCTTGACTCTCTCTTTGTAATGTTTTGAGGACTCATAAGCATAAGTTCTCAATTCTTCAAGCTCCAAGAGTTGCAATCTTCTATGTTCAGCGGATTATGACAGATCAAAGTTCAAGAATTTCAAGGCCCAATATGCCTTATGTTCCATTTCCACAGGCAAATAGCAAGCTTTGCCATAAACCATTTGGAAAGGAGTGAGACCAATAGGCATCTTCATGGCTGTTCTATATGCCCATAAGGCATCATCTAACTTGTGAGCCCAATCTTTCCTTGAGGATGCCACGGTATTCTCTAAGATCGTCTTAATTTCTCTATTGGATACTTCTGCTTGGCCATTGGTCTACAGATGATAAGGAGAAGCGACCTTATGCCTAACATCATAATGTTGTAGAAGCTTTTTCAATTGAGTATTGCAAAAAAATGAGTTCTGCCATCACTGATGAGGACTCTTGGCATTCCAAATCTTGAGAAGATTTGCTTCTTGAGAAATTTTATCACAGTCTTAGCATCATTTTTCTGACATGCAGCAGCTTCAACCCATTTGCTAACATAATCCACTACTGCTAAAATGTACTCATTGGATAATGATGATGGAAGAGGGCCAACAAAATCAATCCCCCAACAATCAAACACTTCCACCTCTAAAATGTTCTGTAGTGGCATCCCATGCCTTCTTGAGATGCTTCCAGTTCTTTGGCACTTGTCACATAATTGAGCATGAACATGAGCATCCTTGAAAATTGTAGGCAAATAGAATCTGGATTGAAGCACCTTAGCAATTGTCCTATCACCATTGTAGTGACCATCATAAGGAAAGTTATGACACTGCCAAAGAATATCGTTAGCTTCCTCATGAGACACACATCTCCTTAATAAGTTATCAGCCATAAGTTTGAACAAATAAAGATCATCCCAAATGTAGTGAGTGAAATCACGGAAGAATTTCTTCCGTTGGTGCCAATTCAAACCTTCTGGAATTAGTCCAGCTGCCTTGAAGTTTGCCATGTCATCAAACCAAGGTCTTTCCTGTACCAACATCAATAATTCATCTGGAAACTCCTATCTAATTTCAGCTTCCTTGTGAGTCACTTCCTCATTCACTAACCGAGATAAATGATCAGCTACCAAATTCTCACAGCCTTTTTTTATCTTTGATTTCAATATCAAACTCTTGCAATAAAAGAATCCACCGAATTAGCCTTGGCTTGGAATCGAGCTTGGTGAGGAGATATTTAATTGCTGCATGGTTTGTGTAAACAATTACCTTAGACCCAATCAAATAGGATCTAAACTTCTCCAAGGCATAAACAATGCCCAATAAGTCCTCAGTTGTGGCATAATTCAGTTGTGCATCATTCAACACCTTGCTAGCATAGTAAATGGAATGGAAAACTTTATTTTTGCGCTGCCCCAAAACTGCACCCACTGCATAGTCACTTGCATCACACATTAACTCAAAATCTTAAGTTCAATTAGGAGCAACTATCACAGGGGCTGTAATGAGCTTCTTTTTTAGCAAGTTAAAAGCATTCAAACATTCTTCATCAAAGTGGAATTTGATCTCCTTGACATGCAAACTGCAGAGAGGTTTGGAGATCTTAGAGAAATCCTTGATAAACTGTCTATAAAAACCTGCATAACCAAGGAAACTCCTAACACCTTTAACATTTACCGGAGGTGGTAACTTTGCAATAACATCTATCTTGGCTTTGTCAACTTCAATGCCTCTAACAGAAATTATATGGCCAAGAACAATGCCTTCTTGAACCATAAAGTGGCATTTTTCCCAATTAAGTACCAAGTTGGCTTCAATGCATCTTTTCAAAACTAGCTCAAGATTAGAGAGGCATAGATCAAAAGATGCTTTACAAATAGAGAAATCATCCATGAAAACCTCGATGCACTTCTCCATAAGATCCATAAAAATAGCTAGCATGCAACGTTGGAAAGTTGTAGGAGCATTACATAACCCAAAGGGCATTATTCTATAAGCAAACACTCCAAAGGGACAAGTAAAGGCAGTCTTCTCTTGGTCTTCTGGATCAACCGCAATTTGGTTATATCCGGAGCAGCCATCTAAGGCCTGACCACCTACCCCCTATCCCTTATGTTTAGGAGCGGGATCCGCCCAAGAACGACCAGTCCTGTGGTGGTACGGAAGGCACAGACTCTGCAAATGTCATGTGCCCCTTTACTAATAAAGGAAAGAAAGCCTCAACCAGAACCACATTCCTTTTGCGTGCGGGCGCTTAAGTAGTTAGGGGGTGTAGGAGGAAGAAACCTAAGAGAAGAGCGTCTTCTCTCTCTTAGGTTTTTTTTTTTTTTTTCAGACTCCACCGGACGATTGTTGTCTTTTTTCAATAATGCTTTATTGGTCACCCCTGCGAGGCATTGCTGATAACATCGCTTGTTATATAGTTGCTTTAGCCTAGGAGCCAACCTAGCTAAGGTTCACTCCTTTTTTTTATTTCCTTGAGAATGAAAAGTCCTTATCCTCACCTACAGTAAGCACTTTTTCTTTGTTTGTTCTTTGTGCGAGTTCAGTGCTTCTCTAATTCATAGTGGGACCCGCCATTCATTAATAGGGGTTCTTCCTTTTCTATCTATTAGGATTTGCTCATAGAAGAAAGAAGATCAGGCAGTTTACTGCTAAATGGGGCTAGGAACTCTTATCCCGAGGGGCCAAAAGGCAAATAAACGGCCTACTAAAGACAGATTGTCAGTGGTTATTTTCATTGCAACTCATTACCCAACAACGGCCACCCTTCCTAGGTTTAAGCTAATAGGGCTTGATGCCTAGCGACTTCCTTTTACGGGTTGTCTATCGATCTCACTGGTTCACTCCCTTGAGGAATGTTCCTTGAGTCGTGATGCTTTGATTATTGTCTTTCGAATTAAGGATTTGTCTGGCTGGCTTTTGTCTTCAGGTGCCTTGCCTTTAAGTTAAGGCTTCGTTCCACTCCTCTTCTGTTGCTCTTATCTCTACCTTTCATTTACATAGATATCCCCTATATCTTTTCCCATTCGTTAGGGCAGCGGTTGGAGAGGTAAAAGCTAAATTGGAGGCTATTTTTCGAATCGTGTGCCAGAGCAAGGTAGTTCCTTTATTTTTCAAGGAAGCTAGGCAAGGAAGAGCCTTTCGGGCTGAAGAATAAGAAGATGCCTATTTCTATTTCATATTTAAGAAAGGGCGATAGGAAGAACAACAAGTGAATCAACCGGTGGTATGTTCTTCTACACGTGATCGTGCTCTAGACCTATGGGATTCAAAACCAAGGGGGCTGCCCTGCCAGGTCATCGGGCGTACTCTATCTTGAATCTGGGGGAATTTGTTTCAGCATCTGTCCTACTGCTATTTAAGGTGCTGGCTGATGAAAGACATCCCCAGAATGCCCATTTTTTGTGCCTATCTCACTTGTTTATAGCTCTTATGGGTCTTTTCGTTGCTTTCACATGATGCAATATTTAGGCCTCCTAAACCTGTTCTCTCACCCAAGCCTCACAGCATTCATATTCCAAGCACTAAGTATTCCTTGCCTGCTCAGATGCGTCAATCCACCTATCGGTAGCCTTTTCCCCGCATAGATAACTTAAAAAAAGTTCTTGGTAGGAGGGAACTAATACTTTTGATAAGGTTCATTGCTATTTGCTCTCCCGTCACGCTAGCATTTTAGAGACTATCTTAGCCCAAAGTGAGGGATCACAATAAGGATTACCAAAAGTAGGCAGTACTGCAGTACCAGTCCACGACTACCATTTCTATAACTTAACTTCCCTGCCCCTTGTCCACTCAGTCTCCTTTTCAGACTTCAGGAGCATTGAGTAAAGGTAAGCACAGGGGCTATAAGATCTACTCATTCAAAAGGAAAGCGCACCCAAAATTTTATTTTCACAATAAGAGTTAGTGGAATGGACCCTTTCTTCATACCAGTGGGGGAAAGAAAAGAGGTCCACTACGAGAGGAGAGAGTGATTCAGCCGCTAACAAGCGCAGGTTTTTCATGAAATGAATGGTTCTTTGGGAAACGAATGTTGATGAGGAGGTGTTACATAGTATCAAAAAGGAAACCTGGGCTCCGTTCGAAGAGACGAAGTTTGGTCCTTCTCCCTCACATGCTCCTTCCCATGAGCTACTTGGTTGGCTTCGTGAATGAGAATGCTGATCACCCTCACGCGGGATGAACATTTAAAGGGTTGAAAGGGTAGCGACGGGATGTAGATGTTGATTTTTGAGGTCGCGTACTGTAGTTATAATGCCTTTGACACGGTTGAGGCTTCTACTTTTCTTTAGTCCCAGCATGACCGACCAAGTGTAACGACCGCAGAAGGTATGGCCGAACAATTCATCTCTAAGTCAACAGCATGTCGGGCAGGTCAAAGATGATCCTCAAATCCGGGGAGAATTAAGAGGAACCTAAGTGAGGACGAAAAATGGATATTACGCACTCCTTACTGTCTATCTTTATCCACCAACCCCCATCCCCCCAATAGAATAAAGAATCTTTAGTGCCTCGTGAAAGTAATTACTGGTAAAGCCATACTCCGTAATATTAGAAAAAATCTCATATAACATAGATTTGCCAGATCCCCAATGAATGATCTGCTCAACTATATTGGAATATGTCCAGTTTTCCGGCAGGGAAAATTATGTGTTACGGTAAGTTTTTTGACACTTTCGGTGAAAGCATTAAAGTATGTATCCACAGCATTTTGCTCTAGGGGATCATAGTTCAAATTCGTATGGGGAGCGAGGAAGGGTTAGATTAGAAGGAGGGGGACTACGAACACCCGTCCCATGAAGCGCCAGGGAACCTTGCATTCCTCCTGGGCTGGGCTCAAGGATTGCAATCAGTCACTTCCTTTGTAGTCGTCAGCTCGTTCTTGACAGATCTGATCAGGTGTTAATAATCTGGAGTAAAAGGATTCGAACCTTTGCATGTCGGTACCAAAAACCGATGCCTTACCACTTGGCTATACTCCATACGACCTTATTTTGGACGGTAGACCGAATAGGGAAAGGGGGAAGGGAGAAGTAGGGCTCGAAGAACAAGTTGTGCAAGAACGCGGGGATATAGCAAGTTAAAATTAAAAGTAAACTTTCAATACACATGTCAAAATCTAAAAAAAAGAACTCATCTAATGGCCAAAATCACTTGAATGTCACCGTAACGTACCATGTTAAAGTTAGGGAATCCGGATCCCACTTTCTTAGAGTTGAATAATTCATTTTGTTTGGCCAATTTGGGGTTATGGAATATGGATTTAGATATAAGTATGGCTTATATAAACTGGGAATAACCAAAGATGATCAGGAGGAAGTTACTGAAGATTGGCTTGAGGTATGTTTCATTAGGTATGCTCATGTTTTTTGTTATTTCTAATTTAAGTATTATTTCTTCTTTTCACCTAATTAAATTCTTTAGTGTGTTTTTGTTATTCTAATTTATTATTTATTTTTAGGATTAACAGATTAATTGCTTGCTGTCGTGAACCTGGATTATTAAATAGATGGAGAAACAAGGAAGGCTCTCACGGAAAACTCTGAACTCTATGATCTTTGTTAGCTTTCTATGCCATTGCATTTTCATCTTCTTTTCTCCTATTAACAAACAAAACTATAAAACCCATTGCCTATCTCTTTTTTCATTCTTTTGAGTATAGATTCATTTTATGTTTTCACTAATTAAAAATAATGACTAATTGAATTCAATTCAATGTATTATGTGTTATATTACATTTGCACTTTACAGGTTTGCTAGAGGTTGTGCCTAGCTTTCTCTATTTTATTCATGTTTTTTCCATTTGAAGCTCTAGATATTATAGAAGATTTGCTCAATTTTACAAGTTTCTTCACCCTGTTTCTTAATATTCTCTCTGCATTATGGTCTAGCTTAGTTCTTATTCTACTTCCCTTTGTCTTAATCTTCTCTGTGCATATTCCCATTTCACCGATAGGATGAATAGATTGGATAATCTTATTGGATATGCTCATAGAGATGGTCTGAGCTGTAATCTATTATATCATGTCTCTGTCATTTGTTTCATAATATAACTTGGCATTATGCAGTCTAAATCAAAACCTGCAATGGTTGTTATAAGTTCCTTTTTCTTCTATTTGAGTCATACTATATTATGCATACATGACACATTGGTTTTGTACTTTTGGAATTCTTTTGATTGCTAAGAAGCCATGTTCACCTTTTTTACGGGATGGAACAACTAGGGAGGACTTGAATAGATATTCTATAGAGCTTGATGAAAGGCGTCTCCCAGAATTGGGTCGCAATACTTTGGAAATATTTAGGTAGTATATGCAATTAGTTCTGGACTCTATCTTTTCTTATGTTAATTATGCATTTATATTCTCCTTTGCATTTCTGGCTGTTTGTTATTTGAATAAATGATCAGTCCACACTTCTCTTAATTTTATCTTTTATATTGATTCTTGATTTTGTTTAAGAGATGTGAAGATTGTGTTTGCATATGATTGAGTCTAATTTTCATTTTATGTCTATGGGGGTTATGGTTCCTGATGCGTTGCATTCTACATCATTCATGCATAGCATTTTACTTAGGAAATATTGCATATTCTTACATTTAGGATTCATTTACCTTGCATTTGCATTGTTTTTCATTTCTTTTTGGAACCGGTTACGCTTTTGGTATTTTCATGTTTCAAGGTTGTGTCTTGAGCTCTAAGACAACAATTTAAGGAGAAAGATGTATGGTGACTCCAAAGATTGAAGCCAAAAGCATAGGGACACTTGAAGATTAAAAGAAAAGCACAACCGGGTCACCTGACAGAAGTCATGGCCATGACTTTCATAGTCACGGTCATGACTATGCTGAATTCCACATTTTGGGATCCCTAACAGATGTCATGGCCATGACATTCAGAGTCATGGTCGTGACCCAATCTGACCTTCAGCTTCGCAGATGACAACAAATTGTCATGGCCGTGACATTCAGAGTGGTTGTGACCTGCACTAGATTGACAATCTTATCTTTTGCGATCTTAATTGTAATTTGGGCTTAAATCTTTATCTTTTCCTTAGCCCATTCTCTTTAAATAGAGTGTTTTACTTAGGATTAGACACTCTGGATTTTAGGATTAGCATACGTTTTGGAGATAGAGTGGAAGATTCTTCTTCTTCTTCAACTCTTTTTCTGGTTTGTTATGTTTTCTTTTAATTTCATTGTTGTTTCCATGACTATGAGTGAGTAGTCTTTTTGTTTCAGGATTGGGGCTTAGCCCTTTACAACTATTATGCTTATTTGATTTATCTTTATGTTCTTTTGATTTCTCCTCTTGATTTCTCTTTTATTGCTTTTATCTATGCAAAGCGCTTGGCCACCGTTTTTCATAATCATAGACGCTTAGGGAAGAACTGAGAGGTGAACCTAATCGTTGGATCCATAGGGGAGGAACTTAGGTATTAAATCATGAAAGTTGGTTTAATCCTTCGAGGAATCAATGAATTAACAAAGAACTTAATGGGTTTAATTGAACTTAATTACCACGAGAGTAGGGGTTAATTCAATTAGATACACCTTTGTATCTTGAGAGGGAACAAAGGTTACCTTAGTTTAATTCACCTTCAAAGAGAACCAACAAGAACATAGGTAGAAAGATTAAGTTAATAGGAAGTCTTGGTGTGAAACCCAATCCTGGAAGTTTTCTCATTATTTCAATATTTTCAAATATTTGCTCTATTTTATCTTATCTTTATCTTATCTTATTTTAATCTTAATCTTATCTCATCTTTATCTTAGCTTTATTTTATTTTTATCTTCAATTTAATCTTTTCAAATCTTTTCTTATTCAATCAAATCTTTCCTTTTGCTTAATTTCAATTAAATTGTGAAAATTACAAAGCCAAAATGTAGTTCCTGTGGAGACGATAATTTTGTTACTTGACGATAACCGTGCACTTGCGGTAAATCTCACATCAATTCCTATGGGTCAACATTTTGTGAAAAATTTTCCTGCTTAATTTTTGGAAATGAACATTCATCATTCTTGCTTAGTTAATAGATTTGAATGCTTCCTAACACACATCATCTTGCATTTACAGTTTTCCTATTCTAGCTTAACTTTTCATATCAACAATTGAACACATGGGTTTCTCTTGCTTGAGGACAACGTTGAATTACGAATTCTCAATTTCTCTATATCCCAAGTTTCTTTGGAGCTAACAAATATTTGTTAGCAGACACAGGATAGGGAATTTTTTTTTGTCGTGGTTTGGAGGATACTTGGTCTTGGGCGGAAAGGAGATTGGGAATAGGAATTCTAAGTACGCCAACATTGAAGTGCACATGCAGCTTCTATGTTGATGAAAAGCTCTTTGTGTTGTCACTTTATAAGATAGCTTCATCACTAAAAACTTATTTTTAAAGCTCAAATTTCTATTGCATAAAAGAATAATATTAGTTCAGTTGACGAAATTTTAGTAACATGAAATTATGAATAATGAATTTATACACAGGCTGTCTTCACCCCAGATCAATGGCTCCCCTAATCCTCCTTTTCTCTGCTCATGGTTAATTACTTTTAATACTTTTATTGTGTCCAACTGCCCATTCTTTGTAAGCATAATTTTATTTACATTTTTTGTATTGAAAATGAATATTAATTAATCTTACAATGTTGGGATATATCTGTCATAAATATAATTCTAACAAACAGACTCATGTCATTTTTACAGGTCTTAGTGTAACGAGCCATCTACGTTACATAACTATTAAAGCTAAGGTTCATTGATTTCCTTTTAGTTTAGAAACTCTTTCATTAGTTTACTTTATGAAAATATTGCATGAACTTTTCGCATTTCCAAAAGTAATAATTAAAGTTCAAAACTAAAAGAAAATATAATTTTCACTACAAACAACTCTTAGAGCTTATACATGAGACCAACCTAAGCTGGTCATCTCTATTCATGTAACTATATAGACCAAACAAAAGAAAAGAGAGAATGCAGCTTCAATCTCGTGCTTGCTCCATCTACCAAGCCTCCAATAGGAGTCCATCTAGAAAGCCATCTGCTCCCCCGAACACAATGTTCGAGATCATCACAGGCACGAACCACACATGGAAACATTGCAAAGGTAAGCTTACCAACAAAATTATGCATATAAGTAGATAAGTGAATTTCCAATTATTAAGGAAAAGGACGAGAAAACTAGATTTTGTATACTTCAAAATACTATACACAATAAATTAAAATGGCATACAAAACTCTTAGTTCATAACTTCAAAACTCAATTCAGCAATAAACACCAATAAACAACATAGTTCTATCACTAATTATTACCATGAATTATCAAATCTCATGGATTCAATCAAATCAACAAATCCCATAAATCCTCATCTAACATCAACAACATAAACCATCACCGCTCATCATCATGAGCCATAAGCATCATAAGTCACATCTCAACATAATACAATCACCAACATCTCTCATCACAAAGTGATGTACAACATAAATCACTAGACAACCTTAGTTGACAAGACTGACTCTACTCCATGGAGTTTCAACATCATATGAGCGGTCCTCATAGGCCCCATCCCCTACCATAGTCTCACCTTTGACCATTCAGGGAGTCCCTTGAGCTACCATGTGGAGGAAGTGTGATTTTAATTGAATATAGACAAGTGTGGGTATTGGCTTACCTTTGTAAGGTTTGCAAAACCTTACATCTATAGGAATTCGCCCACTTGGCTATTCTATAGGCCCATCGTTGGCCACCACAAAAACCTCCGACACTAGGTTGAGAGCCCACCTAGCACCCTCAACTTACGTGCCTACCCATATGTCTGTGCTCCAACTGTGCACACATATGCACCAACCGTGCAAATACAACATTCGGAATATTTCTGTGCATCAACTATGCACCAATCATATTCCAACGGAAAAACATATTTGGAACCCCTTACAGTCTTAGATACGACACCTCCGTACCCGCCATCTCCAATGGCCAGACTTATAGTTCCAAATACATCTCAACAATCCATAACCATGATAACAATCCATCCTCTATACACTAAAATGGTCACTAAACCTCTTGGGAAGTAGTTCTCAACACTCCAACATGCCATTTCGGAGTCAAAACATAGGGGTGGTACTTGGGAAGATATACCACTAGGCAAGACCCCTGGGTCACTTTAGTGGGCCGAAATTTTGGGGTGAAACTCACCCTTCCAAGTATACCATTTTCTAATAAAAACCTTCCCAAAGGACATAGCTAAACCTCCAACATATAGGGACAGATACAATACAAGATTATCATTCATCAATATCTTCTCATCAATAATTTATTACATTTAAATAATTCATTTATAGAATTTACAATTCATTTAAGTCCGTCTTATCAAGATATGACATTTTTGACAACCACCAAACCAATTCAACAAATTATATCCCATTAACCATAATATACTAACCCCAACAACAAAGTCATTTTCTCATAGATAAACTTACTTTGAACACATCATAGAGATAAACAACATTCTTACAAGATCCACCCTATAGTCAAAAGACTGTGTCACACAAATATATTTCAAATATTAATTACTCAATATTCACATCTCAATAAACAAACATCACCATTCCAATAATTTTATCACATTAACAAAATTGACCAAATGAGGTCGATTTCTCTTTGGAAGTACTGAATGTGAGCTCTCACTGATTGTAGCAAATGACCTTGGAATTCAAATTTTTTTATATAGAATTAAAGCTCTTGAACCCTATTTTTCAAAATGGTATCCCAATTTTAAAATAGACAACTAGAGAGTTTTCTAAAATTCCTACAAGTTGAAAGTACCGAATTTGACATTCCAGTGAACATGGTTCAAAGAAAGTAAGTTTTCTAACACTTCCCAAACTTGTTTTGAGTTGGAAGTTTTACAGGATAAAGGTAACACATTGGTATTTCAAAAAATGATATCCCATGTCTTCAAATTCGTTCCCAATTGTTCCCAGTAAAATTTTCTCTAACAGCCTAAATTTCGGACTCCAAACAAAGCTCCAAACCCTTATCTTGTCCCTTTTCAAAAAGTTAATTTAGGAATTGGATATGATAATTTTTGTAAATTACACAGTTAAAGCTCCAAATAAAATTTGGGCATGGTCTCCTTTGTTTTAGGAGCCTTCCCAAGTAATTTAGAGAGTCAAAAACAAAAGAAATCAATCCATACACACTCACATAGCCACTGCCAGGAGTTTCAACCCATTTCATCAACTTTTCACATTTAAACATTCAAACAAATACACACAACAGTCCAGATGAGAGGCATTCATGCTGTGTGTGATTGAGTCTCCTAACTCTCAACCACACTTAAAATGAAAATAGAGAAGCTTCCCTTACCTTTGGATTTAGTTCCAGCTGAGAGAGGAAGGGATGAAGAGGAAAAGGAAACTTGGTTGGGATGGTAAAGAGATGATACTTTGGCTTGCATACAAAACTTAAAGCAATCAACAAAAATGGC
This sequence comes from Pueraria montana var. lobata, assembly GCA_026413185.1. NCBI lineage: Eukaryota > Viridiplantae > Streptophyta > Magnoliopsida > Fabales > Fabaceae > Pueraria > Pueraria montana. Next base: position 89,602,912 of record CM048650.1, on the reverse strand, counting down.
TTCTTTTGCCCCTTGAGTGCCACAGCCAAGCTTGGAAGGAGGAGAGAGAACAGAGCTTCGGGAGAAATGAGAGTGTTACGGCCAAGAATGAAGAGAAGGAGAGAAAGAAGAAGCTTGTGCACGTCTCTTATTTGGAAAATTTTGAAATTTTGCTTGCACCCACCCTTTCTCTAGGACACCCCCTTCTCTTTTTTTTTTTTTTCTACAACTTACGAAACTCACTTAAAAGTCTAAAAAATCTCACAATAACACTATGACACATAACAAAACATAGAACTTAAGTTAATTATTACATCAATCAACATAATTTAAATTTAATTTTCTCTTACGATATTTATCAATCACTTATAATACCTTACGAAAAATCACAGTGTTACACTTAGTTTCTATCTTAGAAACGGGTTCCATTGTTTTATACAACAAGGATGTTGAGAAGCTCTTTGTTTAGTCACCAAGGTTACACAATTTGTTTCCAAAGCTAATAAAGAAACTTTCAGGGTTAGTGTTAATACTTGGTTCCCAGATCTGACATTTTGAATTATACAGAAGTTGATGAAAAGCTTAGTGTTATTCCTTTACAACATACCTGGTCAAACCACCTCAAGACAAGACCCATCTTTTGAGTTGGAAAACCAAACTGAAAGAGGACATGAAAATATTTCAGTTTAAAGATAGCAGAAACCACATTGCGAAGTACTTGCAGCAAGTGACATTGATTGTGATGACTTGGATTCAATTTGCCATGCCGACACTATGATAGTCAGTGGCCAAACTAGCCATGATAACTACCCCCCTCCTTTTGTAAATAGACTTACTTAGCAATGTTGTCAAGTATATGAAGTATTCTTAGAAGCCTTTTTAGTTTCAAGCTACACTGCACCGTTCATTAGCAGTTTTTTGTATCATCTTTATTGACCTTTACCCTTGATCCCAAATAGAAGTTCTTTGAAATTTGGAGATACAAAGATTAAAAAGAATCTGACAGTCAAATATATTTTATATTAAATTGTCATCCAATTAATCATCAATGAAGGGTGTAACATTATTTAACGTACCTTAATATTTGGATGAAGATTTTTAATTAGTGATACAGTGCAATTTTTTTTGCACGTTATTAACTTTTATTTTATAGAATATATGGTATATTATTGATATTTATGTCAGGTTTTCACTTTGCGGGTGCAAACTCTTTTTATATGTTTTGAGATTTGAACATTATTAATTTTATGTTGTTTTTTATTCTAATTGGTTTTTAATAATTTTCTTGTCTTACTGTGTATAATTACTTTAATACGGCATATTACTAAGTATCAATTCAATACAAGGATTAACTAGTAAAAATATGCACTTTACAGGTAATTTACAGGTAATTTTTATATTAAAAATAAAAAACAAGTCCCACGCATCGCCAGGTAGATTAACTAGTAACCTCACCAAACACAAAAGCCATTTCATAATTGCTCTATTATTTTTATCTTTAAAAAAAAACCTACCAAAATCGTCCCATTTATGTTTTATTAAAAAAAATCTACACCCATATTACATGATGAGAAATGCTAGGAATAGAGAGTGCTGCTACAACTTTCACTGTTTAGTATAATTTGTAGGATAACTTTATTTATTATAAAAAGAAATATAATTTTTTATTGGATAAAATGATTCAAACCTTACATGTTTGAGGGCGTCATTTAGACCAACCACTTGTTGGCACATTTTATTTAATATTAAATTTTGATATAAATAAATTCGTATAAAAGTCACACGTCTAAAAAACAAAATAATATTTATTAAATTTAATAAACATATAATATTTAATAAGTATCATAACAAATAGGAAAATATGCTATGTACTAATAATATAAAGTAGTTTTATACTGTCATTCAACCTCAAACTGTATAATAAGTTTATTCATTGATTTTTAAAATAACCACCTTAAAATATATCAACAATGATTAAATACTGTATTTCCTAAATATAATCTGATGTCAAATTATTAGGTGTAAAAATTAAGAAATAAGTTATTATTTACCTTTGGCAATTTGTTAATATAGTTGAATCTTTCAATTTTAAAATATGTTTTATAAACTAATTTTTTAATAAGATATTATATATATTTAGCAATTTACTAATATTACTAGTATTTTAGCTGTGCAATTCACATGATAAAATATATTTTTATATTAAAATTTATAATAAATAAATATTTTATAATTTATAATTTATATTATTATTAAAATTCATTATAAATAAATATTTTTGAATATATAAATTATATTTTAAATTTATGATGAACCATTTATATTGTGATACAAAGTTATTTTTAACTATTCATATTTTTTAATAAAAATTTAAAATTTAATTTGAAAATAAAAATGAAAAAGATATATTGAAATGATAAGAGCCGTAGGGATGGGTAACACACACACAGCTTATATAGTATTCTTAAGCATTATACTTATTAAATCCATATATAGTATATAGTCAACTTAAATAACGCATCATTAAATATTTAAATGTTGTTTTTATTAAATATAATGTATTCAATAAACTTTTATTATACACAATATATACTTAAATTAATTGAATTAGTTTTGATATTTATAAAATTTTTTGAATATTATATCTAATAAAAATAATATTATATAAAATTTTTCATCCCCACCATCCATTTTCTTGAAATTTAATGGTTGTAATGAGTAACTAATATTAACTATTAGATTTCAAGAAAATGAATGGTGAGGATGAAGAGTAAGTCTTTCAGACTTACTCTTAGAGTAAGTGGATCCCTCCTCTCTCTCTATATATATAGTCAATGGCTAAGTGTAACACCCTGTTACATTAGACACAACTCATACTAATGTTTTATCTATTTTAGTTATTATAAAAACAAGGATAAATTTTTTCGCGATTAAATGAAACATTTATTAAACATATTTAAAATTCAGAAAATATTATATAAAGAACCATGATCTTCTTTTAAATAAATATTAGCTCATATTACAAAAAAAAATACAGAGAAATTATGTACTAGCTAATCCCAACTCATACATCAATTAATCCTAGTCAAAGTAGAACACAATTTCTACCCTAACCCAAATACAGGAATAAATAAAAATACCCTTTGTCAGCTCGTATTGTTTTGTTAGTGTCCGCAGTCTCTAAAATAACCACGTCAGCAAGAGGGCTTAATCACTGGCTTGACCGTTGTCTTCACCTATCCAATCAACAAGTACATACACATAAAAGAAAGAGGAAGGAGTGAAACTTGATTCTAATATATATATGTATTACTAACTGTATAAACTACCGTCAATTAATATAATAGCGGGGGAACCTAGTGTCTATCTCGTCCTCACATCTCCTCCTTCAAAACGTAGTATGGATCCATACTGCACTATTGATCAATCACTTATCATAATACCACCTTCAGGAAGTGATGGGGAGTAAGTATACCTCAACCGCTACCACAGTCCTATACTTGTGCAGCTCCACAATCCACATGGTACTCGACACCATTCCCGGTGCCGCTCAATATCAATAATCATATCAGTATCCATATCAAATCACGGGGCAATCCCCAAGGGGTCACATCCCCATTACATCACGAGGTATACCCTCCGCATCATCATGAAGTTGTCTCTATGCTTATCAAGGTGTTACGAGCTGGTACTATCAGTCCCGGCACGTAGGGGTTCGACCTACCCATTGGGATGTCACACTCGATGCCTTCCACCCCTTAGACCTTAGCCAAGGTCACACATATCAACTCGTGGCATACCAAACCGTAACTTCCCACTCCATCTCCCATTAGGCCTTCCACCTAACTTGGCTACACCAAGTCACGTAACTAATATGTACTCTCAGAATACATCTGTAGACACTTATTTATCTTTCACGGGTTGTTCTCATTCATATATATAATGTATCTTTACCTCAACAGGTAGAGGTTCATCATCATAGAATAGAGATACAACAAAACTTAACAATCATAAAATTCAGAGATATTTCTGGTTTCAGCTACTTTGAGCACCAACACAGGATATCAACACATTTTCCTTACATACAGATAAACAATGTTATCAGAGTACAATTATCATATCATATATTAAATATCTACTATAAGGATTTATATAATATCATAAAATACTTATGCAAGACATTAGATACTTAATTTTTAATTTAATAATTAGCTAATGCTTAACTGATCTCTGCTTCTATTAAAATTTTATTAAAACTTTTAAATTTGTTTTATCCTTCCTTCTTGTCTAATTCCTTAACTTAAAGTGTTAAAAAGAAAAACTTTCTAACTCATTATAAAATATTTCTTGTATAAATATAATAGATTTCTAATATTGGTAAATTCCTTTTTGATGTGGAAGATTAGATTAGACTGCAACCGCATGACATACTTAGAATTTTCCATAAACTACCTTTTTTTTTTTGGTGGAATACATAAACTACCTTTATAAACTATTGGTAAGAAAATCATTCTTCTAGTGTGGAAGGTCAGATGAAATTGTAACCACATAGCATACTTTGGATTTCCTTTAAAATTTATACTAAGAAATTTTTTTTATACTTTAAGAAAACATTTTCTTTCATAAATAAATAAATAACTTACAAACATTTTCCATTCCAATTTTATATTTATATTTAAAATTATATTTCTTTCTGTTTTTCCCCAACCCGAAAACAAAACAAGAAAGAATTGAGATCTAAATTTTAAAAGCTAGTTCTAAATAGTAGGAAAAGGCATATAAGACATTAATAAGAATTTTTGACTTGTTTCCTCTATTCTTGCTAAAAACCCGAGACTATAAATGGTAAAACAAAATCCAATTTTTATTTGTAAACTTAGTTTTAAATGTGTTAAAACTTCTGACTCAAAATTCTTCTTGTTTCCTCATCTATTCCCTAACCCGAGACAACCTGTTTAAGGATGATTTAATTTTCATCATGACACCTTGAGGATATTTAAGAAAAGTTAAGAATGAAATTTGATTTATAAGAGATATGCAATCTGGCCTTAAGGCCGTGAGTTCAAGGAAACAAAAGCACACATTTAGTGCTTGTCTCTTGGTAAAAACGTGAGGTGCTGAAGTTAATTTTTCTGAAATTGTTTGACAAATTAATAAATTTGAAATAGCTAAGTAACATAGAATTTTGAATTGGCCACCAGGCCATGACTCTTTGAAGGCCCAGGGACTCGATATTGAGTCATTTCTTTGTTATATTATGATGTTAGTTGCTATAATTACTTACTTTTTAAGTAGTTTTTAAGGCAATTATCTATCTTTTTCTCTCATTTGGAGTGTTGTTTTACTCAATTTCTGTTAATATTGCAATTTAGTTAGAATTTCCTTAGTTTTCTAGTTTTATGGTTATGTCTTAGTGTTTTGCCCCACTTTTTGTAGGAATTGGAGATTAAAGTTGAAGAACACGTTTGGGAGCTGCATTCTGAGCTTAGGAAGCAGTGGAAGGTCCTTTGCAAGAGAAATCTGTTGAAGTGCAGAATTTTCAAATCAGCCAAGCCAAAATCCCTGGCTGAGCCAAATGTCACTTTGGAGAAATTCTGCACATGTATATAAAGGACTGACCCTCAGAAGTTCAGTAGTTTTTGGACATTTTTCAGTAGCAGTTTTTGTAGCTCGTTTTGTACTGTTTAGTAAGAGAGAAAAGCTCTCTCTTTAGTTCTTAGTTTTCTCTTCATCTCCTTCCCCTCCATGTGTATTTTCCAGTTGCTCATACCCATGAGTGGCTGAGTTCTGTAGTTGTTAGGGGTTAGATGTAACCATTCTCAAAACTCTCTTGTATCTTTTGATATTATATATATATATATATATATATATATATATATATATATATATATATATATATATTATGCATATTTGTATTTAAAGTTAGTATTTTGCTTCTTTTCTTAAAGCTTGTTGTGGCTTGATCACCCATGGCATAATCCTTGGACATGACTGTTGTTGGGAAACACTTTCGTTGTCTAGAACTGAAGCAATATACCTCATGAACTTCGTGTCTAGGAATGGAGCTTAGTTCATGAGTTATCTTGTGGTCTCTAGACTTAAAGTTAGTTGCTTCGTTAAGTTGTTGAGGAATCAAGGCTTGGTGGAGTAATATAAGACTCTCTGCATCTAAGGAATTAGGGCTGAGAATGTTTTTATTGACTGATTTTAACATTTAAATGCAAATAGAATGTTTATTGTGTGCATGCAAGAAGAGAGTAGAGAATGGTGAGATCTAACCCCTGCAACATCTTCATCTATCTGTTTTAACCTCTGTCTACTGCTGTGTTTACTTTAAAATCACAAAAACATCTTTTTAATTTCTGTTCTGCATTAGTTCTGTTATAATCTTTTACAAAACCAACCAAAGTTTTCGTTTTTATCACTTTCTTGTGAAAACCAGTTCAGTCTAGCTAGTATTTATGTGAACATTGCCTATATCAAGCAAATCCCTTGGGAAAATGATACTTGGACTTATCCATTTTACTGCTTGTGCGATTTGGTACGCTTGCCAATCCGTCTAACATATGATCTCCTAAAACTGATGCTTATCCTAATTAAAGAAAGTAAAGATATTAAAGGGATAAATTAGATTCAAGAGACATATATTTGATATTAAAGTGAATAATAAATTCTGTTATCCTTAGAAACCGAAACAGTGAGGTTAAGAAAAGTAAGATTTCCATATCTTTAATTGAAACCAAATTTCCTGCACCAGGGCCTCTCATCATTACCGAGTTCCAGTACTAACTCTTACCCAATTCTAATCCTTTTATTATTCCTATTTAGATTAGGTGAGGAAAGACAAAGTGATAAAAAGAAATATTGGTTTTTAACTTTCTAGAAAAAACGCCACACATACAGTGAAGCCTTTCAAGTGTCTTTTGTTTTATTATCAAATCTAGTAACAAAACCCATCTTTTGGTCAGACAAACACTGTATCTACATCCCTGATTTTTTTTTTTTAAAACATAAAACCCTTTTGTGTATTAAAATAAAAGCTGGTTTTCCTTTTGGGTAGACAACAAATGAATATGACAAGAGAGGAATATGGAATACAAGGAAAGAATCAAAATGGTAAAGCTTCTATGTCATAAGGACACAAAATAAGGATAAATAGAAGTGAATCAAAGTCTCACTCCCCCCTTACCAAGAGAGTGAGTTTCGTTCAGTGAAGGAGGAGGAGAGAGGAAGCAAGCTTCAAGTTTCAGGTCCTTGAGCTGGTCCAAGGAAGAAGAAGATGGCTTTGGGTGCTTTGAAGGTATTGTTTTTGTGTCGTTTGAGAGGTGATTTTTGAGTGAGAAGAATAGAGAAAAGAGAGTAGGCTCTGCTGGTGTGTACAGCCGGCGAGAATGAGAGGCTGAGAAGTGAGAAGCTTCCATTTATAGGCATTTTAATTTTAGTTTTTATTACTATTATTATTATTATTATTATTATTATTATTATTATTATTATTATTATTATTATTATTATTATTATTATTATTAATTTTTCCTTTTCTTTTCTTGCTCAAGAAGTTGCCGACGTGTGAGTGAGAGAAGAGTGTGAGCTATAATGGAGAATGTGAGGCTGATGGAAAAAATTGACAATGCAAGGGATCTACATAGGTAAAATTTTATCTGTGTTTCTTCTAACTTTTAACCAAATAATTTTATTTTAAATTGAAACTTTTTAAAATAAAATAAATTAAATTAAATTAAGTTGAAACTTTTTAGGAGACTTTAAGTTATATTTGCTATGAATTATTATAACTTAGAATTACACTTTTTATAATTCACCAAAAAAAAAAAGAATTACATTTTTATAATTATTTTTGAAATATTCGAATTAGTTAGATATTTTCAATAAATAATTCAGATTAATTTCGTTTTAGCTTTATAAATTCCCAAAATTTACCAAAAATTATATTTTTATGTGTGACTTAAAATGAACTAACTTTGTCAGTTTCATCAAGTTTTGATATTAATCTTATACTGACTGGCCTATTAGTAGTTTGTCTAGAGCATTTTGTAAAATTTCCTCATAAGTCTCTAAAATTTTTGAGAAAATTACCCTAACCATATTTAAGCTTATTATAAAACATGATTTTAAGTTCGAATAATTATTTTATAACTATTTGAGACTTATCTCACGTTTGCCACAAATATTGATAATTCAATATAATTGTTGTTCTAATAGTTATTTTAGATTTTCATCTGGAATAATTATTAAAATTTTCAATTATATAGAATATGAAATATTAGTCACAATATTGTGATTTAATATTTTATTATCCTATTTGGGCTTATCAATTCTTAAAAACAAGATTAAGAACAAACAAACAGTTAAATATATATAGCAAAAATCAGGGTGTTACACTAAGTATTACATTCATTAAGCATAATATATTTATTAAATTTAATAAATAATGAATTTAATAGGCATGGACTATCAATATAAAAAATTTATTCTATTAACTAATTAAAAATCATCTTTGTATAACTTTTAAGATAGTTATTATAAAATCAAACAATCTTACCGTATATAATGGTTTATAGTTAAACATATAACAATGTAAAAAAACTTTTGTACGATCAATGCATCTCTTATTTTTTGCCTTGGCCACCTAAACCAATATCTAGTTGATCTACGTGATTAGTGGTTTAAAATTGATTGTCTAAAAACATTAAATACTATATTAAATACAATAGTAGCTACATTATTAAATATTTTAATTAAGAGAAAAGTTATTATATATATTCGTATATTAATATTATATGAATATATAAAAAATTTCCTATTTTAAAATATATATTTTAGGCTAATTTTTTTAAACAATAATACAAATATCACATTTTTTTAAAGGATACATACATACATACATACATACATACATACATACATACATATATATATATATATATATATATATATATATATATATATATATATATATAGGTATTAAGTTTGTAATCATTATTTTTTATTTCATAATATATTTTTAATACATATTTATAGATTTATTTGAAAAATCATATGTTCAATAAACATGTGTTATATTTAGTATATTTAATAAATATATTGTATTTGATAAATATTATACTTAATAATATTGGTTAGTTCCAATATATAATTCTAAATTGTGTTTATTAAATATGATATGTTGTCAAATTGAATAACATCAATAAATGTTTAAATATTGTATTTATAACAATATAATGTGTTTTTTAATACTTTGTTAAACATAGTATATATCCAAAATGAATTAATTTTAATATTAATAATTTAAAAATATTATATAATCTGATTAAAAGACATGAATTCATCAAATATAATGTATTTATTATTTTTTGTTAAATTAACAATTAATTAGATAAGTTAAATATAGATGATAATAAATAATAAATAATACAAAAATGAAGATGAAATTAAAATTAAATTCCATGTTTAATACTTTATTCATGTCTTACTTATATATATTTGGTGTGGTTTGCTCAAGACCAAGGAGGAGTTGAAGCCGGCTAATTTTAATTATAGGCTGGGTAATGGTGAAACCTCGGTGTAGTTTGGTAATTGGTACAAGGAAGGTTTCTTGTGTAGAGATGTTCTTCCCTTTGTTCACATAGCAGACTCCTCTCTTTGCATGCGGGATCTCATTCAGAATGGCACGTACGTGAAGCTTGGATGCCATTAATTCGAACCACATTGTTCCTAGTGACTTAGATGAAAGGTTCCAGAATGTGGAATGCATGCTGGCTCCTTCTCTCTTGGACTCCTGGTTTCGTGACCTTATTTGCGAAATGGATAACCAAGACTAGGTAGTCATTGTTAATTCAGGTGCATAGAATTTTCTGGAGCTCGATCATAAACCGTGACTGGGTTGTTTCTTTGATGTACATCTTAGTAGAGATGCAAACAAAGTAGCTCACTTTTTAGTCAATATTAGAGTCTGCCACCACCAAGCGCGTTGATCAATTGGTGTGGGGTTGTTTCAGCTTAACCAGTGATCTCGAGAGCTAATTTATAAAACTAGGGGACTAAATGTTACAATTCAAAACTAGGGAGACCAAAATCGTGGACTTGGGAAATTAGGGAGACCAAAATTACAATTTAGCCTATATATTAATTGTAACAACCGACTATCACTACACATAGAGCTGGACATTTGGGCTTGGGCCCGTGGGATTACCTGTTTACCCGTAGCCCGTACGGTATATGGGCTGAGTTATTTCGAGCCCATTTAAAATGCAAGCTTTTTAGTCCGGCCCGTTTAAACCGCGGGTTAAACGGGTTTAACCACGGGCTAAATGGGTAGAATGCGGGCTTTGCGTATTTTAATTTAAAAAAATATAAAATTTGAATACCTTAATAAAATTTAAAGTAAAATAAAAAAGATAAACCTAAAGACTAGAGAGTTAGTAAGTGACGTGAGTAACAGAGAAGAGTTAGAAGTTAGTATTGATTTAGGCATAAAAACTTGATATTTGATAGTAAGTAAGTGGAGTCCTCACTCCTTAATAAGTAAAGCCATCAATGAATTGAAATTCCTCCCAAGACTCTATTTTCGGTGATAGGTGTTGCATATGTATTAATGTATATAAGTTATTTGGCTTTTTTTTTTATATAAAAAATGGTTAAATTTTAGTTTTAAAAATTTAATTTTCAATTTTTTTTTCCTATTGAAGGCCGGCCCGTTTAGTCCGCAGGCTAAACGGGACAATTGTGGGCCCACTAAAATAGAGCCCGTTTATTTTGCAGGCTTACCCATTTGCCCAGCTCTAACTACACGTCAACAACTACTTTCAAATCGGAAGGGTTCAATTTTAAGGAAAATCTTTAAATTTATTTTTTTAATAAAAAGATGGGTAATTTTTTTGCTTTTGCATACATACAACATACTAAGCATACATGGAAGGAAATAACTGCAAACAACATCCACAAATAAACCTCATAAACATAAAATAAGTCCACATATGCCATAAGTCTCGTAGCCAAAATAAAACCAACAACATAATTCAAACTCTAAACATAAGAACGAAAACTACCAAATAAAACATATGTGCCTGCCCAAAATATAAATACATTAAAATCCATGTAAATATCCAGAACCGGGAGCGGGGGCTAACAACATAGACTACTCCCCAGGCTGGCCATAACAAATATTACCACACTGCGACTGGGACGAGATGAAGGAGAAGGAAAAAGAAGAGTGCCACCATGATCCAACGGAGTAGTCCTTCCCAACAAGCCTGACGTGGAAGATCCCTTCCAACTGATGCATCAACATCTGCCCCCGTGAAAACAATGTCGCGATCATAGCAGTCAAACACAAATACGCAAGGATGAGCTTACAAAACCAGCTAATCATTTCTATAAATCTAAGCATTTTAATATTATTATAATAATATTTACACAATATATTATACAGAACAAATATCTAGATCACTTATCAACAACATGAAAGACATTGTACTTATGTAGATAGCTCAACTAGTACTGCATCACAACAACATAAAAAGACATGAAAGACATTATACTTATTTATATTTATACCCTGGAAGGGAAGTGAAAATTGCAGTATGCATGGCATGCAAGAATCTTGTAACTTTTTTTTATAAGCATCTTCTAACTTACCATACGGGAAGAAGAATTCCCGATGTTCATTACTGTATTGTGACTGTATAATGAGTACAGCATGTTGGATTCCCTGAACAAATACAAAAAGTGAGTTGATAAAAAAAAAACTACATATAAAAGATTCAGGTGGACTATAGATACTTGAATATGCATTCAGAGAAATGTACACTACTATCCCCATAAATTTCTCGAGTTGGGAAGCAATTGGAATTAATTATTATGTATCTTTAAAGTACAAAATTAGTATAAAAAAAAAGTATATATATGACCAAAACAAGGGCGATGTAATCATTTTAACAAGTTATATTAGGAAATGAGCCAATAAATTTAATAAAAACAGAAGGGGGAAAACTAGAGAAAGCTATAGATAACCATCATTATGCAACCAAATCCAACAAAATTGGGAGAGAATGGACTAAATAAGCCCACATAGGAATATATAGGACCATATTGGTTTGCGTAAATTCGATCCCTCGATATCATCACTAAATCATCTTCTTAGGCATCTCTAACATACATCAATTTAGAAATAGTTGAATGTGCTATTACATTATGAAGGTCTGTTCAACAAAATGTAATCCATGTTATCACTACTATAAAGTGTGTTAAAAACGGTAAACAAGAAACATTTTCCAAAAAGCAAACTATTAGGAAGTATATAAAAATAGAACTGATCTTTATGTTCTTATGACTTGCCCCAGACAGTGACAACATATGCAATATGATAGCAAGGAGGAACTTAAAAACAGAGTATATACATGCAAGGAAATTTAGCAAAAGCATGGTAAAAGATGAAGATGTTGGTTAGCCAAATAAGTGCATATGTATTCCCTAACCATGAGTATTAACTTAGCTAATTTATACTTACCTAAAAATTCAGTTCTTCCAATTAAATTTGCTCATGAGGCTTGAATTGATGCAAATCAGGTACATAGGAATATTTCATTTGAGGGCATTCCATTAGGGTCACTTGATCCAAGGATGGGAATTTCAACTCGTACGTCCCTGAGTAAATTCCTACTATGCTTGGTAAGGATTTAAGAGACAAAACGCTGAGCTGCTCAAATGTTATTTCTTCATCATTGGATTCATGATCTCCCTCTTTGGACACTATTTCCTGTATGGCTTGACAATCTCGTATGGACATGTGCTTCAGTTGACGACCTAGACTTTTGGCTGTTGAGGATGTGAACAAATATACCAATCCATGACATTCTTCAACATTCAAAGAGGTAAGATTTGAAAAAGACACAGTGGATGGCACCAAAAATTTCATGCTGGGGCAGGAAAACACTTCCAATGTTTCTAGTGTTTTAAGTAAGGGTTCTACCCATGAGTGCTCTAATCCTATGGAATTCAGCTGTTGGAGACTCTTCAAATGTAATCTTTTCAGCTTTGAAAGGACTTCGGTACAATCAGTGCAGGGTCTTTGAGAGGAGAATATTTCATTGAAGGAACTACAAAACACTTCAAGACTTTCAATGCTGGGTGTCTCTTCAAGTAATCCACTGGAGAATATATTTGACTCGTCATCCTCATGATAGCACTGCAATTTGAGAACTTTTAAATTTTGCAGTAGGTGTGCAGCATTTGCACCAAATTGTCCTTGTCCTATCATATTGTCTTTGCAAGTGATTGCTTGATGCTTCAAGCTAGGAATAACCTAAGAAAATTAGAAGCAAAGGGTACATAATGAAAAATACAAGAAAAAGGTCATCAAGAGAGAAATAGGAAAAAAAAAAAAAAAAGCAAAATAGGAGTTATGAAAGCAGTACAATGTGAGAAATTGTCCTTGCCTGAAACTGTCCTTGCGAAATCCCCATGGCATCTTCCTTTTTGAGTGATAATTCCACCAGGATTGGAAAAACCTAGGAATTTAATTGTTCAAAACAAATATAGGACAAAGATTGTAATGAGATCCAACTGAATTTTGATTGTATTGAAAGGAAAAATATTTGATAAATTTCACACTTTCAATTTCAATTATGAAAATGTTAGCAATACACTGTTTGACACTATGTTTTGGCATGCTAAAGGGACTTTAAGAAGTTCGATAGCTTTTTTTGTATTATCATTTTTTTCTCTCTTTTAATAATTTGAAGAGTACTAACAATACATTCTTTATAAATTATTACCTGAAGTTTATTGAATATAACAAAATAATAAGTAGAAAAAAGCTTGGGTATTGTTGACTTTCCCCACCAAAAGACTGGGTGAAGGTTGTTAGAATTTGGGTTTGTGCCTAATTCAAACCTACAAAATCGATGGTACTATCTCTAGCCAATGTGGGACTTCAACACGCCCCTTTTTCGTCCACGACTACCCACCATAATGTGGGACTTCAACACGACTACCTGCCACAACTAAGGTGGGCTAGGGGTGACCACAATTAAGGTGGTTTTCTAACACTCCCCCTCACGCTCTAGGCTAGCATGATAAACACGGATGTCCCACCAATGGAGTTAGGATAGGCTTTGATACCATGTTAGAACGTGGGTTTGGACCTAACTTAACCCTACAAAACTGGCTTGTAAGATGAGAATTGCTCCCCACTTATATACTCTATCTCAACACTATCTCTAGCCATTGTGGAACTTCAACACGTCCCCTTTTTGCCCACAGCTATTCTCCACAATGTGGAACTTCAACACATCTCTCTTCTGCCCACGACTACCTACGACAACTAAGGTAGGCTAGGAGTGAGCACAATTAAGGTGACTTTCCAACAAAGGTTAATGCTAACAGGTCATTACATCAAAATAATGGACATGCACCAATTTGTTTCAGTCTTTGAATAAATTAACAAGTATATAATTTCAAAATATTATAGTAAATATTTAATACAATAATAATAACAATGAAATTATTATCATTATATTATTTGTATTTATTTAAATAAATCTTCCTATTAAGTTTAAAAAGACTTTTCAAAGGGTGATGGTATTTAGACACTCCTTTATTTTAAACACCCATCAACACCTCTTATTTCTCTCTATCTCTCTCTTTCTATCATCTTATATCTATATTTTTATCTCTTTTTTCTCTCTCACTAGGTGTCAACTAAACATTTAGCTGTCCAAATATATTTTTCCCTTTTCAAAAGGCTTAAAACTTGATATTTTTAATTCAATAAAATTTTATGAAGTCTTCACTTGCTTATTTAGCAAATAAACCTCTTAGATTAAGCCTATGGGCCCTAGACAAGCTGTTTTACCTATTTCTATATATCCCTATTCATGCATGTAAAACTCTCTTTTGAGATTGCATAAGTAGTTCTGGGCTTTTGCCACGTTTACTCACAAAAAAATATTGTTTTAATTGTCACCAACAATGGCAAGCTTTAAATTCTGTAACCTTTTTGGTTCCTGATAAGTATATATATGATTAATAATACTTGATTTATGGACAGAATAACCATTGAGATCAATAACATAGAATGTTAGTATTATGAGTGAAGAAAAGATTAATTAAGATAATGTCATACTTTCAAATAATTTGTTGCTTTAATGTATAAACACAATTCTAATGCAAATCAGTTTTGCAAGATAAAATCCTTTCCCGTGTTTATTTATGCATACTCAATAAATATGACACAAGATAGAGAAAAGTAAGATTTCATTCTCTCGTCATCTTAGCTAGTCAATGAAAGAAAGATTTTGGTAGTACTCTTTGATAGCGTTTTTTTAACATTATTTTATTATGGGCGTTTTTTTATTATTATTTTTTTAATGCTAGCTGGCCCCATTAATAGGAAGTGAACCTAAATTATTTAGACCAGTATGGGATGTGAAAATGCTTGTGACTAGCAATTTGTTTAATAATTTATGCACAACATGAAAACTGGAGATCGAGGAGGTCCTTTCGGTACCTTTTCAACTGAGAAAACAGCTTTCCGTTCTTCTATATCTGCAACTTCACCACTATGATGCTCAGTTGTAAACAATTTCAACTTGTCACAATGATATATATCTAGATATGTTAGCAAAGGCCATTCTAGCGAGTGTTTTCCATGGTAGAAATACTTGAGCTCTGGCAATTTCCATAGTGTTAATGAGGTCAGACAATTGAAAATGAACTGTCTAGTTTCTCCCTTCAAGGCTGCTTCATCCTCTGCAAAAATTTCCACCAAACTTTCACAATCTCTCACATCAAGCATAACAAGATGATTGGCCACTGATGTTGGAAACAAACTTTTAAGGCTTTGACAGTTAGAAATGCACACTTCTTGAAATTCTTGAAGGCTGAGAATTTCATCTGGATTCAGATTCCAGATATGCTCTAGATTTGGCAACTGATTTAGAATCAGTTTCTTTAAAGGAAGAGAAATCCGAGAAGCTGGTTTCATATCTGCTCCTGTATCTTTCACATCAAATATTGCCTTAACAGATTGGCAGTTGCTTACCTCGATCTCTTTCAAGTTACATAGAAATCGAAGTAAATAAAAAGGAATCACATTGGATAAAGATTCACATTCCACCACAGTTAAAGATGTCAAATTGTTGAAACAATTGCTACTCGGGATTGGAACTACTCCAAGCCATATCTCTTCTAAGTGAGAGTGATAACCAAATTTCAAAAGCTCTATATCGCATGCACACTTTTCCACCTATACGAGCAAAACAATTATTAATTTGAAGACCTTAACATATATTAGGATGGTGCTTGTAATATTCTCATTTAAAACAAAAATTTCACTTATTATAGATAATGATAAAAAGCACAATGAACTATATGTGAAGTTGTTAAAATCTACTCCCTTAATTTTTCAACTGATAATTATCATTTTACACTATACCAATATCTCCCATTTTAATAAAAAGACTTAAATATGTTTTTGATCCATGATATATGACCAAATTTTGTTTTCATCCCCAATAAAATTTTATAAATTTTTTGATCCCTAATAAATTTTTTATTTTGTTTGTGGTCTCTTAGCTCAAGCGCTATTTAAATCACTTTTCAAAGAACTATCTAAACGAATTTGAGGATAAAAATAAAATAAAAAATTTATTAGAGAACAAAAAATTAAAAAAAAAATGGAGACCAAAACAAAAGTTCTGTCATTTATCAGGAATAAAAAATATATTTAATTCTAATAAAAATAGTGAAGGCAAGTTGTTGAACTGAAATGTAGAATTCATTTAAACATTCTGAGTATCTATGTGTAGTATGCCAACATGTTCAGGATGTACACATAGATGTAATACAAATCATTTATGTCTTCACCTAACAACTTATATTTTTAGGATGAATTTACATTCGGCTATCATGAGAGATGCCTATTTTACACTTTCTTTTGTTCTTATTTTAAAATATACACTCTTTTTTTTCTTCTTGAAATTAAGATGAATATTTATTATTGTCGAGTCTATTTTAATGTAAATGAGCATTTTAGATATTTTTTTCTGTCGTAGTGATCTCACTATAATTAACAACTAATTTTGAACCTCTACTATGAATTTTGTGACCATAAGATGAAATTTTAAAAGCAATAACAGAGATGTTTAAAGCTCCACTGTATCTTTAAAAAATAAAATCAGGATTCAAAATAGTTAATTAGTTGACGGTGACACTAAAAGTTATAGAAGGGACAAGATATCATCAGAGACGCAATTTAAGCATCTCTTAAAAGAGAGAGTATAGTTTACTCAATTATTTTATTATTCATTTCAGGTACATATACATAATATTATGTATACCAACTTAAAATTAATAATTATAAAAACATAAAACCTCTTGTAACACTCTTTTAATAATCCTTTCAATACCCTAAAAAAAATAATCCTCACAATTAATAATAAAGAAGGTGTTGAATATTTTCAAGTTTTGAAGATATTTAATGGACTTCTTTTCATTTAGAGTATAAATTACATCCCCTTCTCTTAATAGATACAAGTATTACAGTACCATGTTCTCTTATGTTGAAATATACAATTTATTTCATTTAAAGTAAATTACACTCTCTTTCCTTAATAGATGCAAGCATTGCATTACCCTTTCTTCTTATGTTTATAGAATAAATTACAGTTTCTTCTTTGAGATGGGAGTATACATTGACCTTCTTCTTCTGTTAAAATATATAATTTAGTCTAGTTAACTTAACATCACTAAACAATATTCATTATAAAATTTTAAAATATGTTCTTTAATTAAAATATATACTAAAATATTTTTAACTTACTACATTATTATTCACTCACTCGATAAATATTTCTATGCAATATATAATTAAATTTTAAAATAATTAAAAATAAAAATTATGAGATAAATTATATATATATAACAATATATCAATATATATATATATATATATATATATATATTAAATTACTAATTTTTATTAAAAGAAAATAAGAAAATTTTAATGTATATATACACATGTGTGTTTAAATATATCCGGGTGTGTGTGCGCGTGTACAACTATTAAATTTTATAATAATTATATTTTATTTAAGAATATATTTTTAATATAAATAGGTTCATTTAAAAAATTTGTATGTTAAATATAAATTAACATTAAATTTATTCAATTTCATAAATATATTATATTTAATAATTATAACAATTAATAATATATATGAAAAAAACAAATTTATTTAAATATTAGGCTCATTTGAATGTTAAGCCCATTTGAAACTGATTTCTGAGTGATTTGTGGCTTGCACATTATGAATGTTAAGCACTAACAAATGAATTTGGATAATGAATTCCTTACCTGTTCATGAAACAGCCTCTGGATTGTTGTGTTGAGATCATCGTGGAAGGTTAAACTAGAATCCTCCTGTGAAGTTTTAATCCCCTCAAACATTGGCGCATTTATGACTCCTCCAGAGAAAGTTTTCATATTTGGACATTTAGCTACTGATGCTTCTTCCAAACATGAGAAATGCAAAGTGGCATTCCCTGAATAAAAGCTTACTAGCTTTGGTAAGCAATCCAGCACTAACCTTGTGAGGCGTCCAAATATGATCTCATGAGATGCATCTTCATCTTCTTCTTTTACTATTTCTTTTATTGATTCACATTTCTCTATACTTAGGATCTTAAGTTGCACCAAACTTTTGGCAGTTGAAAATGTGAATAAATACTCCATCCTTTCACAGTCCCTCACTTCCAACTGTTTCAGATTGATGAAAGATACTGCACAGCACACTAATTTTTCTAATCGAGAGCATTTGCAAATGTTTAATATTTCAAGCTTTCCAGAATATGGCTTTACCCATGGGTGCTCCAACCCTATCGACTCCAGCTCTTGAAGGCGATTTAGGTATAATTCATTCAATTTGGCAAGTATTCCGTCATGAACTTGGAGCTTTTGAGAGGGAAATATCTCCTTCAGACCAAAGCATCTTTGCACTCGAAGACATTCTAAAATGGGTACCTTGTGAAGGAAATCAAAAGGCAAAGTATCTTTCTTATTGTCATAATCATCAAAGGATAGATCAAGAATATTTAATTTACGAAGAATGTCTTGTGGCAAATGTGCATCGCTCAACAACATAATGTTTTCTTCATTGAGTGTCAATTCCTTCAGTTTGGGAACAACCTAGCAATTAAGGCCAAACGAATTCAAAAGAAAATGCATGCTGGCAGTTAGAAGCTATAGGAGCAAAATATATAATGAAAAGGAAAGGAAACTAAAAAGGTTAAAGTGATAATGCTATAATTTATCACCTTTTCAACCATGAAAAGAGGTTGCTCTATAACTGCTTCTTTGTGACTATTATGAAATTCTGATGTAAATAGCTTCAACAACAAAGGACAATAGGACACATCTAAGCTCTTTAATATGGGGCATTCCAGTTGGTGTTTTCCAGGATAAAAGGAACTAAGCAGTGGCAGCTCATAAAGAACCAACCGGGACAAACAAGGGAATTCAAACATTTTAGTTGTTCCATCTTCCATTGCATCTTCCTTTCCAACAATTTCTACCAACTTGTCACAACTCCATATTTCAAGCGTATTAAGCTTCCCAAGATTTTTGTCAAGGGATGATGGGAACAGTGTTGCCAAGCTTCCACATTTAGTAACAAACACTCCTTGCAAGTTGGGAAAGCTGACAATTCCACGGGGGTTTTTGTTCCATACACATTTCAAATTGGACAAGTCTTTTAAAGTAAGCTTTTTCAAAGGAAAGACTATTCCCTTGGTGTTGGCCTCACTGTCACCTATGTCAAATATTACCTGCACTGCATCGCAGCTATGTACATGCAATTCTTCTAAGGCCTTCAAGTAAGGAAGTACATGAGATGGAATTACAATATCTCTTTTACATGCTCCATCAAATTCCAATTTCTTAAAACTGCCAAAGAAATTGTCTAGAAAAGCAGGTTTGCCGTGCCAAACTCCCACCATCTCAAGATAATCGACAAGAATCATCTGCTTTAAATATTCAAAAAGACCCTTAAAAGACAAGAAACTCAATGTCAGAATAATCGACAAGTCTCATGTATACTTCATAAATACTTCATAATTAAGACCACTTGATTATGGCATGCGTACCACTTGGATTTACTTTTCATTGTAGCTAGAAAACTATATATGTGCCTCATTAATTGTCAAATACAAATCAGTTTACGTATGTCATTTAAAGTATGAGCATATCTAAGAATAGTGTAAATATAGAGTTATTCATCAATTCACTTTCGGTCCAAAGCCTGAAATTTTATTTATTTATTTATTTATTTATTTATTTATTATTATTATTATTATTATTATTATTATTATTTAATGTTAGAATAGATTCCAATGGCCAAAAATGTTGAAAGAGCAAAATAGGAATAAATGGGGGCTAAAGGTCTTGAGCCAAATGGCCCAAGAATGCGAAAAAGCATAAGTTATTGATATATCTACTCCCTTTTTTTGTTAAGTACACTCCCCTTTAATTTTTGTAAAATCAAATTAGTTAAATAACCTTTCTTTTGCAAACCCTCTCCCTCATACACTCCCTCTTTCATAGTAACAACACATTCCCTCTCTCTTTGATCACAGCTCCCTTGTCTCTTTCACTCCCTTAATCCCCCTTCGATCTCTTACTCTAGTCTTCCTTTATTCCTCTCTTACTCAGCCTCTTACTCTAGCATTAAGGTTTTTTATCCTCCAAACTCTAATGTAATATGTTTACGCTTCCAACTACTTTTCTTCCTTATTTTATTTTTGTCCACTCACACAACACCATTAATGTCTCTCATTTTATATGGCTAAATCTTGAATTTGTCCAAGATGCTATAGTGGAGCGCCTCTTAAAGTGGTCCAGATTGAAGGTTTGAGATCACTTATATGTTTTCTTCACTTCAATTGCTTCACAATAGTACAATTTTTTTCTTTATATAGGGTTTTTAATGGTCATAGTGTTCTGTTTGAATTTTTCGAATGTTTTTTTAACATTCTGAAAAGTACTTTCTGGAACACAAAACAATATTCCAAAAAGTACTTTTTGCAACACAGTTTTGTTTTTTAAGATTTCGGATAGTACTTTCTAGAACAAAAAACAGTATTCCAGAAAGTACTTTTTGGAATGTAAAAATAAAATTGTGTTCTAGAGAGTATTTTACAAAATGTTAAAAATAAAACATTGTTTTGGAAAGTACATTCCAAAATAATGGTTATGAATCAACGTTATGGGTATAAAAGATATATATAATAATATAAATTAGAAAAAAAAAAAAGAAATGGGAATGTACTTAGCAAAAAACAGGAGTGGATATAGCAAAAGTCAAAATCATAAAATGATAATGAAATGAAAATAAAAGGAGAAAAGGATAACAAAACTTTTTGGCCCAAGCAAGCCAAAAATGTAAAAATTAGACGATAATAATAAAAATAAAAATAAAAGTAGAAGAGAAAAAAAAGGATGATAGAATGTCTTGGGCTCACATTAATCCTCTTATAAAGAATAGAATGAATAGGAGATCAAATTAGAAAGAATGTTTTTGGCCTAAATGCCCAATTTTTATGGAAAGGTAGAATAAAATTAAACCATAAGAATAAAAGGAAAAAAAAAAGACTAAAAGATGTGTCAAGTTTAGGCTCTAGAATGCACAAATTTGAAGAAAAGAAAGATTGAGAAAAAATAAATGAAAATAATATATAAATAAACAAAGAGAGAAAAGATTAAAATTGAAATTGAACTCAACTTAACCAATGATAAGAAAATAAGAGTAAAAGAACTGGCTTTTTCTTTATATATATATATATATATATATATATATATATATATATATATATATATATATATATATATATATATGAGGAGGGATCCACCTACTCTAAGAGAGTTACTCCTCATCCACACTATTTATTTTCTTGAAATCTAATGGTTGTAATGAGCAACAAATCTTAACCATTAGATTTCAAAAAAATGAATGGTCAAGATGGAGAGTAAGACTATGTTTGGCAACTCCTTTCAGCTAACTTCTAGCTTTTTTTATTAGCTGAAAAGTATGTTTGACTATTCGGTAAACAAGCTTTTTTTAGTAGCTTCTAGCGTTTTTTGAAATGCTACTTCAAGTAGCGTTTTTTAAAACGCTAGCTTCTAGCTTTTAGCTTTTTATATTTTATTCCTTTTTATCCTTAAAATATTTATTAAATTTTCTTGTTACCCTTTTAAAATAAAACATTGTTTTTATTATTTATTTGTTTTATTTTATTTTTGTTATGACATTTTACATTTTTATATTACATTATTTATTTTAATCATTGTACTATTTATAATATTTAATTTATTTTTTCAACATGATACTTCA
The DNA here is from genome assembly GCA_026413185.1 of Pueraria montana var. lobata. Taxonomy (NCBI): domain Eukaryota; kingdom Viridiplantae; phylum Streptophyta; class Magnoliopsida; order Fabales; family Fabaceae; genus Pueraria; species Pueraria montana. The sequence continues at coordinate 89,580,533 of CM048650.1, read as the reverse complement.
TGAAATTGACAATGATAAATGTTAGATTTTTTTTGAATAATTTTATATTATACGATTTATTTTAACTATTATGCTAATTAACATAATAAAAGTATAATGTCTACTTAAGTGTATTTTTTTTACTTTATTTTAAACTTGATTAAAAATATTTTAAGATATAGTATAAGATTAATAGTAGAATACTTAATTTATAGTAAAGAGTTTTGCTTCTTCAAAAAAAATAGTAGAATACTTAATATGAAAAAATGTAATAATTGAAACTAAAAATGTAATGAAAATAATTTATCTATAAATAAAAAATTACAAGAGTTTAAAATTAATTAAAAACTAAAATTATAACACCTCAAAATATTTTTTTATCCATTAAATAAAATTAAAATTTATACAAAAATATCATATAAATATGTCTATTTCTGTCATTTGACATTTTTCAGCCACTTCAACATGTTATTTTACCGAACACTTACAATTTAATAAGATAGCCTAACAGCTTTCAGCTAGCTTTTCAGCTTTCAGCTAGTTTTGCCAAACATAACCTAACTCTCTTAGAGTTACTCTTGAAGTAAGTGGATCCCTTATATATATATATATATATATATATATTGTGTTTGTCTTTCAAACTCTATATTCATGAAGTGTTCTTTATACACCCCATTCACTCCTTTTTAAGGTATTTTTCTGTCATTATGACTTTGATTTCAAATTCTAACCTCCTTCTTTGTTTTTAACTTTAACTTTGTTATATTTTCTTGTTTTTTTTTTTATAGATGGTCTGTGTATTATTTGTTTGAAGGCTCCAAACATTGTTGTTAGATTGTGTTATGCGTGTTGATTTGCTGTGACAACAATGAGATTATGAGCCTTATCTTGTTATGTGGGTTAAATGCAAGAAATTTGAGTGCTTTATCTTTTTATTTTTTTCAATCCAATAGGAACTCAATTTCTTTCTATAAGGTAGCTCTTTTTCCCTATTTTTTTGTCCCAATTTTGATTTATGACAATCTTTCATCCAGGTTATATTCATTTATCTATCGTAAAGCTACCATTATTGCTTTATACACTCAAAAACTCATTTTCTGCTGGAACAAACCAATCAATAAATGACTAGAAAATAATTGTTGGAGTGCACAAAGTGATGGTGATAGCTTCGTTTGGGCACGAAGGAATATAATCTGAGTGGAGGGTATATAATAATAGAAATGTGAAACAAAGATAGAAGGAATTAGCTACATTGGAGGATGAAATTGAATATCTAATGGATTAAACGAAAATGAAAGACAGGAGCAGTTAAATTTCTTGCATTTAACCTATGTAATTTGTCAAATGGCACTTATAAGAAGAAAATTGTAGATATGTTATTTTCAGTTTAGCCATTGTAATAAGAAAAATGTACTTGAATTTTAATATACGAGATGTATTATAAATAATAATGAAATGAAATTGTTTTGTCTTGATTTTGTATCTATTTCTAACTCTGTATTTTAATTTTTGAATTGAAATATTCTACATCAGGGATACAATGTAGTTGTAGTGTTGTCTTTAAAAAAAATACACTTTGTACATTAATTGTTCCATAATTGATGTAGAAAGAGATCTTTTATGGATTGGTTGTAGTCATAATCACAATGCAGAATATAAAATTGTCTACATCAACTTTGGATTTGATTTTTCCATCCTTACTTTTAGTTCCTAAGGACAGAAAAAAGGTAAGGAACTAAAACCAGTTAAAAAAAGTTCAAAACTAAAAATAGGAATCCTAAAAAAATTAGAGACTAAAAAAATAGTAAAGTCGATATTTATTTATTCATGACACATACCTTATTGGTAAATGATAAACCAAGTGTTGGTAAAAGCTAACAAAGATATTAGTACATGTTTTTGGTGGATCCCACTTCTAGACTGTGAGAGATAATCATTAAATAAGAAGTAAGATCCACTAAAATTGGTGATTTTCAACCAATCACATAGAGAGTGTTAGAAAGAGTGTGTCACTATCATTCCTCTTTTAATTGTAAGAAAACTTTGGGAGTAATTACATTTGTATATCATGAGATATGCCTATATTACACTCTTTTAAAGATGAATATTAATTTATATTTGTGTGCATTTTAATGTAAATGAGCTTTTTAAAGATTTTTTTTTTTACCCTAGTGATCCTCACTACGATTAACCACTAATTTTGAATCTCTACTATGAATTTCGTTACCCTAGAAGTTGAAATTTCAAAAACAATAATGGAGACCATTGTACTCCCTCACTCCCATTTTAAAAATCATTTTTAAAAAATTGTTTATCTCTTTTTAGAACATCTTTTTCTAAGTATCTATTGCATTAGTTATTTTTTTATAGAGTACCTTTAATTAATTAACAATTTTTTTAGCCAAAGATAATAAATGTTGGAAATTAATGAGATAAACACTTTCTCTCTCTTATTGGGATTGGAGAAGACGCGTAACAATTAGGTAAGAAGCAATTAAGTGGAAAAAGAGATGATTAATTTAAAAAAAAAAAGGGTAATTTTGGAAGAACATTACAAATTTTTGACAAATTTATTGTCACTAACAATATTAACCATTTTTCATAAAGAATGTAAAATAGTTAAAAGAGTCTTATAAAAAGAATGGAGAAAATACATTTTAAAAAACCAAAATCAAGATGTTCAAAATTAGTGGAGGTGATATTAAAAGTTATACAGAAGATGAAATATCATTGGAAAACACACTCAAATTTGTTTATATTCAAAAAGGAAAAAGTGTAACTCATTAATTTACTCAAAGGAGGAGATTGTATATTTTAGAATGAGACGGAAGATAAGTATAATTTAAGCATCTCTTAAAGAGGGAGTGTAATTTACTCAACTTTTTAATATTCATTATAGGTACATCTATATGGTTAATGAGGTATACCAACATAAATTAAAATTAATATGATAAAAACTTGAATCTTCTTATAATATTCTTTTAATAATCCTTTCAATAACTTCAAAACATAATCCTCTAAATTACTAATAAAAAGGTACTGAATATTTTCATATTTTGAAGATATTAAATGAATTTGATTTCATTTAGAGTAAATTACATATCCCTTCTTATGAGAAATACGAGGATTACACTATCCTCTCCTCTTAGGTTGAAATATTAGACCTTTTAAATTAATACCATTAAAATAAATTACACTCCTTTTTCTTGAGAAGTACGAATATTACTCCATCGTCTCTTCTTATCTTAAAATGTAGAATAAATATTTACACTTTTTTCTTTGAGAAGTGAGTATTACATTATTGTTATCTTCTTATGTTAAAATATATAATTTAGTTTAGTTAATTTAACATCGTTAAAGAATATTCATTATAAGACGTTAAAATACATTCTTTAATTTTAATATTACAAAAATATTAATTTTGTAAGTTATCATTCACATACTCTATAAATATTTTTTTTTGCAATACATAATTAAACTTAAAATAATTAAAATTAATTTATTAAAACAATAATTAAAATAGAAATTATAATAAAGTGTAATTTATTTGCAATTATAATAAAGTGTAGTTTATTTGCATTTGTAAACGAAGGAAAATGTGTATTAAAACACAAAGAATGATGACGTGATGTGTAATATTTGCATATTTGACGAGGTAATAATATAAAAAATATTTTTATCACAATTTTTTAAACAAAAGCTAACATATAACTTTAACGATAAATTAAAATAAAAAGTAAAAGAATTGAATTAGGATAATGAATTCCTTACCTCTTGGTGAAACAACCTCTCGATTGTCATGTTGAGATCATCGTGGAAGTGACAATCCCAATCCTCAGTTGAAGTTTGAATCCCCTCAAAGATTGGGGCATTTACTAATCCTTCAGAGAAAGTTTTCATATTGGGGCATTTAGCTACCATCGCTGTTTCCAAACACGTGAATTGCAAAGTGGCATTCCCTGAATAAAACCTTACTAGCCTTGGTAAGGAATCCAGCCTTAATTTTGTGAGCCGTTCAAATATGATCTCATCATAACCATCTTCATCTTCTTTTTTTACTATTTCTTTTATTGATTCACAATTCTCTACGTGTAGGGTCTTAAGTTGCAGCAAACTTTTGGCGGTTGAAGATGTGAACAAATACTCCATCCTTTCACAGTCCCTCACAAACAACTCTTTCAGATTGATGAAAGATACTGCAGAGCACACTAATTTTTCTAACCGAGAGCAGAGGGAAAGGTTTATTAATTGAAGCTTTTCAGAGTATGGCTTTACCCATGGGTGCTCTAACCCTATCCACTCCAGCTCTTGAAGTTGAAATAGATATAAATGTTTCAATCTAGCAAGTATTCCGTCATGAACTTGGGGTTTTTGAGAGGGAAATATCTCCTTCAGACCAAAGCATTCCTGCACTCGAAGATGTTCTAAACTGGGTACCTTGTGAAAGAAATCAAAAGGCAAAGTATCTTTCTCATTGCTATCATCCTCAAAGCATAGCCGAAGAAGAGTTAATTTGCAAAGGAAGTCTTGTGGCAGACGTTCATTGCTCAACAAGACAATGTTTTCCTCATTGAGTGTCAATGCCTTCAGTGTGGGAACAACCTAGAAAGGCCAAACGAATTCAATCAGAACGAGGAAAATAATGAAAAGAACAATTAACAAGAAAAATAAAATAAAATTAAGTGGTAATGCTTTGTCACCTTTTCAACGGAAAACAGAGGTTGTTGTAGCTGGCTAATTGTAATTGTAGCACTAACTTCTTGACACTCTATAACTGCTTCTTTATAACTATCATGAAATTCTGATGTGAATAGCTTCAACTTAGGACAATAGCCCACGTGTAAGAATCGTAATATGGGGCATTCCAGATGGTGTTTTCCAGGATAAAAGCAACTAAGCACTGGCATATCCCAAAGAATTAGCAAGGACAAACAAGGGAATGCAAACATCTGATTCGTTCCATGTTCCACTGCATCTTCCTTTCCAACAATTTCTACCAACTTCTCACACCTCTCAATGTCAAGTGTCTTAAGCTTTCCAAGATTTCTGGCAAGGGATGAAGGGAACAGTGTTGCCAAGCTTACACATTTAGTAACAACCACTTCTTCCAAATTGGAAAAGCTGACAATTCCTCGGGGGGGTTTGTTCCACACACATTTCAAATTTGACAAGTCTTTCAAAGTAAGCTTTTTCAAAGGAAGGACTATTATTCCCTTGGTGTTGGCTTCACTGTCATCTATGTCAAATATTACTTGCGCTGCATCGCAGTTATGTACATTCAATTCTTCTAAGGCCTTCAAGTAAGGAAGTACATGAGATGGAATTACAATATCTCTTTTAATTGCTCCATCAAATTCCAATTTCTTAAAACTGCCAAAGAAGTTGTCTAGAAAAGCAGGTTTGCCAGGCTGAACTCCCGTCATCTCAAGATAATCGACAAGAATCATATGCTTTGAATATTCGAAAAAATCCTTAAAAGCCAAGAAACTCAACGTCAGTATAATCATCGAGTCTCATGTATGCTTCATAATTAAGACCACTTGATTATGGTATGTGTACCACTTGGATTTACTTTTCATTGTAGCTAGAAAACTATATATGTGCCTCATGAATTGAGATATGTAAAATTATCTCGTATTAAAATTCAATTTTCAATTTTGTTTTCTAATAAAATTATGAGTTTAATTTTTATATATTGTACATTGTCAAATAGAAATCAGTTTATATATGTCATTTAAAGTAAGAGCATCTCTAAGAATGGTGCAAATATAGACGAGTTATTCATCAATTCACTTACGGTCCAAAGCCCAAAATTTTATTTATTTATTTATTCATTTATTATTATTATTATTATTATTATTCATTTTTTTATTCAATGTTAGAATGGATTCCAATGGCCAAAGCTGTAGAAAGAGCAAAATAGGAATAAATGGTGGCTAAAGGTCTAAGGCCAGATGGCCCAACAATGAAAAATAAATCATAAACTATTGTTATATCCACTCCCCTTATTTGTTAAGTATACTCCCCTTTCCTTTTTTTAAATCAAATTACTTAAATAACCTTTCCTTTTCAAACATTCTTCACTCCTTTGCATACTCCTTCTTTCATAGTAACAACACATGCCTCCTCTCTTTCATCACACTCCCTCCTTTCTTTCACTCCCTTCATCCCCCTTCGACCCCTTGTTTTGGTCTCCCTTTATTCCTCTCTTACTCAGACTCTTGCTCTAGCTTTAAGGTTTTTCATCCTCTAAACTCCAATGTAGTATGTTTACACTCCCAACTACTTTTCTTCCTTATTTTATTTTTGTCTACTCACACAATACCATTAATGTCTCTCATTTTATATGGCTAAATCTTAAATTTGTCCAAGTTGCTGCAGCAGAGCACCTCTTAGAGTCGTCCAAATTGAAGGTCTGACATCATTTATATTCTTTATCCACTTCAATTGCTTCACTATTATACAATTTTCCCTTTATATAAGGTTTTCAAAGATCATAGTGTTCTGCTTGAATTTTTTTGGATGTTTTTTTAATGATCATAGGGTTAATAAAGAATGCACAAATCTAATGGAAAGAAAGAGGGGAAAAAATAAAGAAAATAATAAATAAATAAAAAAAGTGTTGTATTCAGATATATAAATGGGAAAAAAGAAGGTTAAGAGGAAGCAATGTAAAAGTGAATTTCAACTCAACTTCACTTGTGATAAAAATAATAATAAGAGTAAAAGAGAGTGAAAAATCATGATGGGCTTTGGCCCAATAGACATGGTCCAAATCATCTTCAAGGTAATAGTAACTAAAGAATAAGATGGATTCAAAAATTAAAATAAAAATAAGGATAACAAGTGGGAGGATAAAATTAGCTATTCATAGACATCGATCTTCTTTAATTTTATATAAGTATGATTCAATTTTCATTTTCTTTGTATACTTTTCTTTGTTTTGTTTTTATAAAATTTCTTTGTCTTTAGTGTGTTCATCTTTCAAATCATAAACTCAGGAGGTGTTGTTCTTTATACGCCTCATTCACTCTTTCTTGAGGTATTTTTTTCTTTGACTATGACTTTATCTTCAAATCCTGGCCTCCTTTGTTTTAAACTTGAACTTGGTTATATGTCTTTATAGATGGTGTTTTCATGTTTGAAAGTTCCAAACAATGTGTTAAAAGGCTCCAAACATTGTCATCAACTCATGTAAGGCATGGTAGTTTGTTACAACAATAGAGATTAGGAAATTATTATATACACCCCCTCAGTTTTACTAATATACATTCTTTTTATATTTTTTTTCTAAATAATATCCTTTTTCCGAAAATAACTTTTTGGAATGTAAAATTTTTAACACTTTTGAAAAGTTTTTTTTGAAATGTTTAATTTTTAGATTCCAGAAAGTCATTTTTCGGAAGTGTTAAAAAATTTCACATTTTGGAAAGTACTTTTTGGAGGTCAATTTTTAGGGAAAAAAAAAGGGCACCAATTGCCTATAAGTTGCTTTGCGTTTGCTACACGTTGATATACCCACTTTCTCAATTTCTTAAGAAGAAACCCTAGAAAAAAAAAATTATGAGACTCTGGAAGAAGTCATAGGAATATGAATCCCATGGATGAATCGCCATGGACTATCCCAAACAATGCAAAGGTAATAAAGATATCATTACATGTTGGTAAAAGCTAACAAAGATATCATTACATGTTTTTGGTGTAGCAAGTAATCTATATTATGAGAAATATTTTAAAGTAAATTACATTCGGCTATCCTTGGAGAAGCTTAAATTGTGTTCATTTTCTCTATTAATTTTAAAATATACACCCTCTTCTCTTGAAAGATTAATATGTATAGTATTTGTGTCTATTTCAATGTAAATGAGTTTTTTTAAAAAAATAAAATAAAATCCTCATGCAGTGATCCTCGTCACCATGATTAGCAACAAATTTTGAACATTTGCTACGAATTTTGTGACATTAATTGGAAGATGAAATTTCAAAATCGATAATAGAGATAAATTTTGGTTCACAAGTATGTTCCTTTAGAGACAGTCCTATTTGAAATAGAGTCAGATGCTAGATGTGGACTTCTCTTTTAATAAGGTTTTAATTCATAGTTCGCAATATTGCAAAGGTCAAACCCCTTATGCTAAACCCAACTCTCATCGGTAAAAATAAAGATATTTTTTTTATCCGTAGGAATCTAAGACAATACGAGAGAGTTTACAACACTCACGCACCCTACTAAACCAACTGAGCTATTTAAGGCTTCATTCTAATTTATAAAAAAAAAAAAACACTAAAATTTATAATAGGATTTTTGAAAGTAGTTGGTGGTGACATTAAAAACTATAGAAAAAGACAATGTCATTGGGAGGTACATTCATAAGTATTCACTATTAATAAGATATTTGTTTATATTAAAAATGGCTTAAAGTATAACTCATTTATTTGTACATCTTTCAAGGCACGGATAAATTTCTATTATTCATTTTAGGTACATCTATATAAGATTAGTTATAACAACTTAAAATTATTCTATTTGTCTCAAACTGACTGATGTTTTAGCATTAAAAAAAATTCATATTGGTTGATGTTTATAGTTTTTAATAAGATATTAAAATTTTTTATTCCAAATTTACCTCTAATAAATTACATCAATCTAATGATTATTGAGTACTGTGCTTATTCATTTTACAACTACCACCATTAATCACCCAATAATTATAATTAATGTATTTATGAAGAGTAAGAATATATATTTTAGTAAAATTGTTTTAACAAGTTACTTATTCGTTGTTGTTCTTAATCCATGTGAAAAAAACCTTAAACATTATTTATTTTGGAACGGAGAGAGTAATAAATATAAAACCTAAACCCTCTTATAAAATTCTTTTATTAATTATTTCAGTTATTAATGAAGAAGTTATTGAGTATTTTTATGTTTTGAAGAAATTAATTGAATTTCTTTTCATTAAATACTTTTAATAAAATATAAAGAGTATTTTTGAAAAAACTCCCTCCAATTCTTTTTATCTGTCGTTTAAAGTTGTTTTGTAGAAACTAAGAAATTTAATAAATTTTCTTGATTCTAATAAAATAGTTGTGGGATTTTCTGTTTTACCCATTTTCCTTTCCATTCCACAATAGATGCATGTGTAAATTAATTAAGTATTAGGAGAGAAGTAAAGGTATAATTGATAAAAGAGTAATTAATATGATCTTGAACTTTGCAAACGACAGATAAATAGAAACAATTTTTTTTCAAAAATGCGACACTTAAAAAGAAACAAAGGGAGTATTTTGTTTCCTTCAATCCTGTCCAATTAACTAATTCACCAAGATTAAGAAAATTCGTTAATTTAGTTAAGAGCATTAAATTTATCCTAAATTAGTGTTTTCTTCCAAAATTACCCTTATAAAGAAATCATGCAAATATTAATAGGTTATGTTTTTCTCATTGTTACGTCATTCTTGAAATGACTTTAATTGAGTACATTTTTGTGAAAAAAACAATTAATCTAAGAAACATTTTAGATTGTACCTTATAATACCACTTTTAATTTAGACTTTATAAAAAAAACAGGATGGAGTATATGACACCACTCTAATAAAAATCTTCCTTTAAATCATAAATTAAATATTATTGCACAAAAAAATATACTCGAATTTAAATTAATTATTTTGGCATCAACAAGCCCCATTTGACGAGATTAAATTTACTTGAGATATAAATAAATAAAAATTGAATTTGGATAATGAATTCCTTACCTCTTGGTGAAACAACCTCTTGATTGTCATGTTGAGATCATCGTGGAAGTGACAATCCCAATCCTCAGTTGAAGTTTGAATCCCCTCAAAGATTGGGGCATTTACTAATCCTTCAGAGAAAGTTTTCATATTGGGGCATTTAGCTACCATCGCTGTTTCCAAACACGTGAATTGCAAAGTGGCATTCCCTGAATAAAACCTTACTAGCCTTGGTAAGGAATCCAGCCTTAATTTTGTGAGCCGTTCAAATATGATCTCATCATAACCATCTTCATCTTCTTTTTTTACTATTTCTTTTATTGATTCACAATTCTCTACGTGTAGGGTCTTAAGTTGCAGCAAACTTTTGGCGGTTGAAGATGTGAACAAATACTCCATCCTTTCACAGTCCCTCACAAACAACTCTTTCAGATTGATGAAAGATACTGCAGAGCACACTAATTTTTCTAACCGAGGGCAGTTGAGAAGGTATAATAATTCAAGCTTTTCAGAGTATGGCTTTACCCATTGGTGCTCTAACCCTATCCACTCCAGCTCTTGAAGTTCAAATAGATATAAATGTTTCAATCTAGCAAGTATTCCGTCATGAACTTGGGGTTTTTGAGAGGGAAATATCTCCTTCAGACCAAAGCATTGCCACACTCGAAGATGTTCTAAACTGGGTACCTTGTGAAAGAAATCAAAAGGCAAAGTATCTTTCTCATTGCTATCATCCTCAAAGTATAGCCAAAGAATATTTAATTTGCAAAGGAAGTCTTGTGGCAGATGTTCATCGCTCAACAAGACAATGTTTTCCTCATTGAGTGTCAATGCCTTCAGTGTGGGAACAACCTAGCAATTAAGGCCAAACGAATTCAATCAGAACGAGGAAAATAATGAAAAGAACAATTAACAAGAAAAATAAAATAAAATTAAGTGCTAATGCTTTGTCACCTTTTCAACGGAAAACAGAGGTTGTTGTAGCTGGCTAATTGTAATTGTAGCACTAACTTCTTGACACTCTATAACTGCTTCTTTATAACTATCATGAAATTCTGATGTGAATAGCTTCAACTTAGGACAATAACCCACGTGTAAGCTTTGTAATATGGGGCATTCCAGATGGTGTTTTCCAGGATAAAAGCAACTAAGCACTGGCATATCCCAAAGAATTAGCAAGGACAAACAAGGGAATGCAAACATCTGAGTCGTTCCATGTTCCACTGCATCTTCCTTTCCAACAATTTCTACCAACTTCTCACACCTCTCAATGTCAAGTGTCTTAAGCTTTCCAAGATTTCTGGCAAGGGATGAAGGGAACAGTGTTGCCAAGCTTCCACAATCTTCAACATCCACTTCTTGCAAATTGGGGAAGCTGACAATTCCTCGTGGGTTTTTGTTCCATACACATTTCAAATTTGACAATTCTTTTAAAGTAAGCTTTTTCAAAGGAAGGAATATTCCCTTGGTGTTGGCTTCACTGTCATCTATGTCAAATATTACTTGGGCTGGATCGCAGTTATGTACATTCAATTCTTCTAAGGCCTTCAAGTATGGAAGTACATGAGATGGAATTACAATATCTCTTTTAATTGCTCCATCAAATTCCAATTTCTTAAAACTGCCAATGAAGTTGTCTATAAAAACAGGTTTGCCGGGCCGAACTTCCATCATCTCAAGATAATCGACAAGAATCATATGCCTTGAATATTCGAAAAAATCCTTAAAAGCCAAGAAACACAACGTCAGTATAATCAACAAGTCTCATATATGCTTCATAATTAAGACCACTTGATTATGGCATGTGTACCACTTGGATTTACTTTTTATTGTAGCTAGAAAACTATATATGTGCCTCATGAATTGAGATATCTACAACTATCTCACATTTTTTGAGTCCTTATAATATTTTGTTCATTTTGTATTGGTCCCTTTGAAAAATATTTGATAGGGACTAATAACAAATTATCTACATATTTTAGGGAGTCAAACGAAAAATTAGCTATATTAGAAGGACTAAGACAAAATAACAACGACCCAAAACAAATTTTTTGTTTTTATTAGGGACTCAACGCAAAAAAAAAATTATTAGGGACCTAAAACGAAAATCACTAATTTATTAAGGACCCAAAACATATTTAAGCCAAATATTTTTCAACAATTTAAAACTTTTAAAACTTGGTTATAATTTATTAGTGATTTTTTACCACCACAAACAAAGAAGCCATTATGCACCATTAACATTGAGCCAATCCCATCCTACCACCCAACAAGCAATCCAATCCCATCATTCTTTCTTGGCACATTTCAAACACCTAGAATCTTCTTATAATATAGTTAGTGTGTACATTTGAATCATCAAACAAATACTCTCTCATTCATAATCCTAATTCTCCCACCTCTCTTCCTTCTTCACCAAATGAAAAAGAAAAAACTAACCCCTAATTCTTCTTAATGCTCTATCTTTCTTCCTTTCTTTATCTCTCTTTGTTTCTCTTTCTCAATTATCCATCTCTTTTCAAACCAATCCATGGCACCCCTAGCCAGTCCCAACTTCAGATTCTTCAGCTATTGAATTGGAAATACAAAAGCTATTCTAAGACCAGTCCCTCCACCAACCAAGGATACTAGAAGACAACTGGAAAAGACTGCCTTGTCGGAATGAAGACCTTTTATTTACAAAAGTCATGTCCCACACGATCATCACACCAATTCGGTCATGCATAAGTTTAAGCTTTGATTTAGTGTTGTGTTGACATTTACTTGGGGTGAGGTTTGTATGGAAAGGAAGAATGTTTTTGTGTTGTGTAGGATTTTCAAGAAGAGTGGTGTGTGGCCTATATATGGGGCAAAGTATGGTGCAACCGAATAGAGAAGAAAAAAAGAAGGAAGAAGGAAAAACAAAAAGGCTTCTTCATGAGCTAAAATTAGTTAATGCATGATAATTGTTGGGCATACTTATATTTGCACTTAATTTTCACAGCAATTATCTCACTTTCTTCTCATTTATTGCTTTGATTGGTCCCTTTTAGTTAGGAATTACTTTCTTTTAGGTTTAGTTTTCACGTAGTTAATTTTAGGATCTTATTAGCTTTTTAACTGTGTTTTTGCAGAGTTCTAGTACATTGGAAGAAGAGTTGAAGTTGAGGAATTCTAGACAACTCGCTCAGTGAGCTGATGATGTCACTTAGTGAGAAAGGTCGCTCTGAAGAGGGCACGTGGCAAGTTGAAGGCTAAGTGAGAAGTTCTGTTCGCTTAACGGGATTGGACGCTGAAGAGGCAACTTGGACATGTCAAGGTTGCTTAGCGAGCTCATGCTTGCTAAGCAAATTAATCTCTCTACCTGAAAGAGAAATGGAATTTATTGTAATTCGCTTAGCGAGTTATGCCTTTATGCAGAAGCGACAAAACAGAGATTCTTAGCCTATTTAAAGTGTCTTGTCATTAGGATCAAGGGGAGATCATTCTAGGGTTGTGTTTTGGCGGCTGAGGCTCTCACCTACCTCATTCCTTCCATTCTTCACCATTTTCGCTTCCATTTTCCTTTGTTCTTTGTAATTTTTGGTAGTTTCTCATGACAATGAGGAGCTAACTTCTTTATAGTTGGGGATTTGGTGTACTAGCAACTCTCATGTAATGACTCTTACTATCTATTTAATGAATATTCAGTGTTAATGCTATTCTCTGTGTTTAATGTTGGTTATTGGCTTGATCACCCAAGCACTTTTCTATTTGTTTTTATTGTCATTGGGAAATGCTTTGAAAACTGAGATTTGAGAATAGTGTCTAATGAATGTCTCATCTAGGAATGGAGTGATGTTTGTTAGTTTCTTAATGATCCTTGCTCTTAAACAAATCATTTAACTTCACTTGCTAAGGGATTAGGAGTAAAGTTAAGTGCTTTAGCTTCTTTCACTTGAGGAATCAAGGTTAGCAGACTTAAGTGGATTGAGATAGCACTAGGGTTTTCATTAAATGGAGAAAAATCATTTATATTACTGAGATGTTTGCCAAGTATCGCCGAATACCCCAACTAGTCCATTTAATCGTTGCTTTTAGCCGCTGCACACCAACTGTTTGATATTTTGCTTCTTTGAAATCTGTCTTGTTTTTAGTTGTTTATTTTAGAACTTAGAATTTATTTCCTGAACCATTTTCACTACTCAACATATACTTTTTTTTCATTTTTCCTTTGTATTTTCTTCTCCTACAAGTGTTTATGGAGAAGTTTATCCATATAGGCTCTAGTCATTGCTTTCTCTAAAGTTAGTGCCTTTAAATCCTTTCTTTTCTTCAACTTTTTTGCAATGATTTCCTTTTGCATATTAGATAGGTCTCTTTGCCACCCAATTTTTGTAAAATCATCAAGCCAAAGTAATGTTTTGCAGGTTTTACAATTGGTCCCCCAAAAATTATGAGTGTTAGATTGTTGATTGATTATAGAGGCACAATGGCTTTTCTATTTGTGGTAGTCAAACATAGTTAGCAAATGCTAACTTAAAAAAATTCTACCTTGCAAGTTTTAAGGGTTTTAAGCCTCTAGAAATGGTATTTTAGACCACCACAAATCACAACTTCAACTAACCATTTGCCACATCAGCTTTGTCATTAATGGAGTTAGTGAAGAAGGACTAAATTCACATATTTACAAAAGTTGATCATTGAATTCATCAATTTAAAAATGTAGAGATTATGACCAAGTTTGACCGTAAATACAGGGACCAAAGATATATTTTTTGCTTTTTTTTAATTTCTCATAAGTATCATTCCTTTGAGATAACCCTGTTTGAGAAAGAGTCAAATACTAAATGTAGACATCTCCTTTAGAAAGGATTCCATTTATACTTCGCCCCATTGTAGGGGTCTAACCTTTTCCGCTATATTTAACCCTTATTAGTGATAAGATGAGTGCTAGCAATACACTCTAACACACTATTTAGTCTTTACTAGATGAACAAGTGTGCTTTGCACAATGAAAAAGGTAGACATCAGGAGAGAGAGTAAAAAAAATAGGTGAAAAAATGAAAAAAAAAATTGTGGGTCCTCAACATACCATATAATGACACTTGCCAAGAGCTGCACAGATTTTATAATAATATAGATGACACACACTCTAGTCTTTATAACACACACTTCATTATAGGTTGAAATTTATTAAAAATTAGAAAATCAAGAAATAGTGTAACATCCTCAATTTATGGACATTAGAAATAAATATATATGGAGACCCCTTTTATGGCACAGTCTATATATTTAATGGTTAAAGGGTAGCCTTAGGCATTATTAATAACAATTATCTTATATTAGGAATTGTCAGGAACAGAATAATAAGACCCAAATGGGGGAGCCAAGGCCCAAGGTGGGCTGAGGCCCAAGGTGGGCTGAGGCCCACCAAGCACATACACACCATATGATTTATAGTGAGGAGGGAAGGGATAGTTAGAGAGAGAAAAGAGAAAAGAAAGAAAGGAAGTTGTAGAAAAGGATAAATAAGAGGAAGAGAGAGAAGGAGTTGAGATACAAACACCCAACCCCAGAGATCATCTCCATGTGTTCCCCGAGATGAGTGTTTCCCCCTTTCCCTCTCCCCTGAGTATTGCATTGATAATTGTCATTGATTCTTCCCTTTTTCCATTTTCACACATTATTCATGGTGTTTGGGGAGAATGATGATTTTAAGTTGTTTTGCTTAGATCTTAAGTTCCTTTGTTGAGGTTTAGTGTTTGGAATTATAACGAATGATTTTTGGTGTGTTTATTGTGACTTTGGATGCTTGGAAAGCCATTAATGGAGTTGGAAGCTCGAATTCGCGTTGCAGATTTCTCAAATTGGCATAAGCACAAATATTTTGGCTTAAGCGAATTTTGATGGAATGTAAGGCCTTGAAGTTTAGACGGATTTGGCTTAAGCTAAAATATTTTGGCTTAAGCGGATTTATTTAGCTTAAGTGGAAATTTATTGGCTTAAGAGAAATTTGGACTGAACGTAAGGTTTGGAAGTTTAAATAAATTTGGCTTAAGCACAATTTATTTAGCTAAAGTGAATTTATTTGGCTTAAGTGGAAATTTGTCGGCTTAAGCCAATTTAGCAGAAAGTTAGAGATAAAGTAGCTTGATAATGTTGAAGGCTAGGTTTTGTTTAAATGTTTCTCATGTTTTTTTCCTTGCATATTGTGAATGTTTGACTTTGTATGATGTTAATTGTTATTGACAATGGTAGCCTCATTCGTAATTGTATTCATGAGATTGTTGCATTTGCTTGGGGTTGTATGTGACAATAACTCCTCTTTTATAAAAGATACCTAAAACACTTAAGACTATATATATGCCTCTTAGTTAATAGATGGGGAGTTTCTCCTAAGTTTCATAAAAGGTTTCAAGAAAAGAATATAGTTTCAAAGAAAGGTTTTTAGAAAGGCCCCTTAGTGACGTAGGGTAGAACCTTTCCCAATACCAATCGTGTTTGAGAGTCACACGCTCGGCATACCACAATGTGCAAAGAACTAAGGATCCCCTAGATCACCAAGGTGAGATGAGGTTTTTGAAAGGTTTGCAAAAGGGATTATATAGAAAGGTTTTAAAAGAGAAAAGAGAATGAGATTTCAAAAGGACAACAAGGGTTCCAAGAAAGAAAAGAAGCTAGGCAACTTTAATGAGTTATAAGAGAGGGCAGAGAGGCCCCCTTGTATCACAGGGAAAGGATCGCCATCCTTCATATGTAAGGGGAACAACAACTTCCTTCAAGAAGGAATGAGGGGTCCATCAATAGGAAAGGTAGACTTATCCTTTAGTAGAAAGGGGAACTCTTTCAATAATGAAAGGTAGTTCAACTACTTTTTACTGGTGGTAATTAAGAGGTCATAGTTAGAGGGACGCCTTTCTTGACTTGAGCTCAGCCAAA
This sequence comes from Pueraria montana var. lobata, assembly GCA_026413185.1. NCBI lineage: Eukaryota > Viridiplantae > Streptophyta > Magnoliopsida > Fabales > Fabaceae > Pueraria > Pueraria montana. Next base: position 89,563,919 of record CM048650.1, on the reverse strand, counting down.
TATGACAACTAGCTGGATCATAACTAATAAAGAAATTATACAAACTACACATATTAGAAACAAACTAGAGTACGAATGTTGTGTATGCCTATGCAATATATGCTTGTTTGTTCCCTACGAAAGGATAGATGATGAGTTGTGAGTATAGTTGCTAGGAGAGAATGTGAGGTAAACTTATACATTAGATGAAAATGTGTGTATACTAATGGGTAGAAGAGCGGTTATATCCCATAGAAAGTTTATCTAAGCTACCCAGATGGGTATACAATGTGTTATACCTCGTAGAGTAGTGATGTAAGCCCTAATTTGGCAAGTTATATAAAGGAAATGTTAAGCATGTTTTCATCCATTGTGACAGAAGAATAGGACTTTAGTGAGAGGTCAAAGATTTAAGAATATGGTTTAGGTGCCTTGGTGTACTAATGGCCTTAGATTTGGCCAATATGGTCATCTCTTTAGGTGCCTAAGTAAAGGTTAAGGTATGATTTAAGGAGATATTAATATTGATGTGATGGGGGTAATAGTTGTGAGTATAAGTATCAAGAAAAGAAAGGAGAAGTCATGAGAGTTAAGAAAAGGATCTCTACAATGGAGAGCTAACCTATAGTCCTTAAAGCACTCACTGAGACACTATGTCTCATTCCTTTAAGTTTCATGTTTTTATAAGTTAAACAAGTGGATGTGCTTAAGGGAGGAGCTTGGAGCATGGAGTTGATTGCATGGAGGAAGATGTTTATAGTTTTGTACCTCCCAATGTATGGGAGTTAGTTTATGTTTATGTAACTTTTGTTATGTTTTGTATGATACATAAGTGTCAATAGCTTTGTTTTAGACTTGTTTATGTATAATAAGTTTTAGATTTATTTTCTGCATATATAGTAAACTCTGATATTCTTATATTCTAAGTTTTTATAATTTAGCAAAAAAAAAGGGACAAAATGTCATATCTTCTAGGGTGTTACAGAGAGAGTCATTAAATGATAAGTGAGACCTACCCAAAATTGTGATTTCTGATCAATTTAAGCCAATAGTAGGGATTATGTTAAAAAAATGTGTTAGAGAGTATATTGTTAGCGTTTCTCTTGGTGATAAAGATATTTCAAGCTTCATTATAGTTTCTAAAAAACTAAAATCAATAATTGGATTTTCAAAATAAGTTGATGGTGACATTAAAAGTTGTAGAAAAAGACAATATCATTAGAAAGCAAATTCATAATTATTTACTATTATTAAGATATTTGTTTATACTGAAAATGACCTAATTTTTTTTTTTAAAAAAAGCAAAAACTTCATTAATATGAAAATGACCTAAATTGTAAGTTATTTTTTTCCTCAAGAGAGTAGAGCTATCAAAGTGGGTTGTAACTTGCAAGCCAACCTGCCCTACAACGGGTTCAAGTTGGGTCGAGTTGGTAAAAGTTAACCCACCTCAATTATAAGTAAAAAGTGGCCCATCTCACATAGAAACCGACTCACCTAGTTGGACTAGTGGTGAGCCGGGTTGGGGGTTATTTAAAAAACTAAAGTTCACTTAGATCTTGAACACGCATATACAGATTATAGATATATCATATATCTCATCCTTAATTATTTTCAATAAAATTCTTGTATTAATTTAATGTCTTAATCTCTTTAATAGTCTAATTAACTTTAAATATTCACATGTATAACCAATAAAAATTAAAATAATAAATATATTAGTAATAAAAGAGATTAAAAGAATGAAAATATAAAAAAAATATTTTTAAAAAATAAAAGTGTGTCTTATTAATATTAAAAATAATTTTAAAAAAATATATAAATTTAAGACAAATTTAATACTCCCTCCGGTCCTTTATATAAGAAACAAATAACTAAATCATCAAGACCAATAAAAATAGTTAAGTTAGTTAATTATAATTAACAATGTCATAATTTTAATTTTATTTCAAACCCCTTAAATTGATTGGTTTAAGTAGTGGTTATATTAATGACACTACACCTCCACCAATAAGTGTAACTTGTATTGTTAATAGACCAAATAAATGCATGAGAAATAAGTATGTATCTCATTAATGGATTTCACAAGATGAAGGATAAAAAAGAAAACTAATAATTAATACATCTTAAAGTGGGTCTATGTTTCTTATAAGTAGTAACAAAAAAAGAACATATTTTGTTTCTCATATAAAGGACCGGAGGGAGTATTACTAACTACATTAACTAATTTTCTTAATCTAGATCAATTAATTAATTAAAACTTATAAAAAGCACTAGAATATAAACAAATAACAAATGAATTTGAATAATGAATTCCTTAACTTTTGGTGAAACAACCTCTAGATTGTCGTGTAAAGAAATTTCGGCATTATTATGAATGCTGATTAGCACTAAGTTCTAATTTTTTATCATTTGAGGGGATTAAATTTACTTAAGAATTAATTAAGATGTAAGCAAAAAAAAAAAAAAAAACAATTGAATTTGGATAATGAATTCCTTACCAGTTGGTGAAACAACATCTTAATTGTCGTGTTGGGATCATCGTGGAAGTGATAGTTCCAATCCCCCACTGAAGTTTGAATCCCGCCGAACATTGGCGCATTTATGACTCCTTCTGAGAAAGTATTCATATTGGGGCATTTAGCTACCATCGCTATTTGCAAATATGAGAATTGCAATGTGGCATTCCCTGAATAAAACCTTACTAGCCTTGGTAAGGAAACCAGCCTTAATGTTGTGAGCCATCCAAATATGATCTCATCAGAAGCCTTTCCATCTTCTCTTTTTACTATTTCCTGTATTGCTTGGCAATCCTCTATGGACAAGTGCTTCAGAAGACCTAGACTTCTGGCTGTTGAGAATGTGAGCAAATATACCAATCCATGACATTGAAAAACATTCAAATACGTAAGATTTGAAAAGAACACGCTGGAAGGCACTAAGATTTCCAGGCAAGGGCAGCAAACCACATCCAATGATTCGAGTGTTTTAAGTAATGGTTCTATCCGTGAGTGCTCTAACCCTATGGAACTAAGCTTGCGGAGACCATTCAATTTTAAGCCTTTCAGCTTTGAAACGATTTTGGTACAATAAACACTCGGTTTTCGGGAGGAGAATATTTCATTGAAGGAGCTACAAACAACTTCAAGATTTTCAATGCCTGGCATCTTTTCAAGTAACCCACTTGAGAATATATTTGACTCATCATCCTCGTGATAGCACTGCAATTTGACAACTTTTAAATTTTGCAGGAGGTGTGCAGCATTGGCAGCAATTTGTCCTTGCCCAATCATAGTGTCTTCCTTGGTTATTGCTTGATCCTCCAAGTTAGGGATAACCTAAGAAAATTAGAAGCAGGAAGTGTTATAAGTATAATGAAAAATACAAGAAAATAGTCATGAGGTGAGAAATATGACAAAAATAAAAGTAAAATAGGAGAGTCATTGTCCTTGCCTGAAACTGTCCTTGTGAAATTGCCATGGCGTCTTCCTTTTTGAGTGATAATTGCATCAATTTTGGAAAAACCTAGGAATTGTTCGAAACAAGTATAGGACAAAGATTGTAATCAGATCTAACTCAATTTACTATGAATATAGTTTTGATTGGATTAAAAAGGAAAAACATTTGATAAATTTCACACTTTTAATTATCAAAATGCTAGCAATACATTGTTTGACACTATATTTTAAACACCATTTTTGACATGATGAATGGAGATTACTTTAAGAGGCTTGGTAGCTTCTTTTTGCATTCTCATTTTTTGTCTTTTTATGGACATGCACCAAGCAATAAGGACGCCCAATAGAATTAAAATTAAATGGTTGAAGGACTTCATTGGAAGAGGATCAAATATTAGAATAGTATTTATCATGGTATTTTATTTTATTTTAATTTCTCTAAAGCCAGATAATGACACTTACTTGTAGAGTCATTATTTAATTGTTGGCATCTTTTAGGTTATATATATTAGTGTATGTTTCCTTACCTATATTATCATCAATGAAGAAATATCAATCTTAATTTCAGTTCTTTGTGGCTTTTTCTCAAGTTTTTAATGGTAGATTGTTAGGTGCAGTAGTAGCAAAGCTTAGCATCCTAACATATGGTTGTTTCCTTTTGAAGGAACCTTGGGCATGGCTACGTTCTCCTTGCTGAATTCAGTGGTGGCCTTAAGCACGTTCAAGGGGGGCGACTGTCCAGGGTCCCACTTTTAGAGGGGCACTAATTTTTCTCTATTTAGTCTATATAAATATTAAAATTATTATGAAAAATGAGATGATTACGAATAATTTTTTAGGGAAACAATTATTAGTAATTAGACAACTAATAGGTGATGTTTTTATTTATCAACAAAAATCTATCTACAATTTTGGAAAAATGAACCGACAATCTATGCATACTGGTAAATGCATGTAAAGTAGTGAGATATATTATTTCCTTCCACTTTTATTGGTGTTAACGTAATTACGTAAACAAAGGTTTCAAACTTTTTCAGTTCAGTCAGGGCACCAAAAATCCCAGGATCGCCTTGACTGAATTGCCAATATGCCAATTATCTACCATGGTCTCAAGGTTAAAATGAATTGATGATTCAAGAATGTAGTGATCAAGTTTGATTTATTGAAAATGACTATTGGTCTCTTGTAGTATGGGTTGGGTGTGAACATATCCATCCATGGGTTACTCTCATTAGGGTTTTTCATAAGGCACCTCTATTTTTTCCTGGGGCACCCCATTGGAAATAATAAATAGTTGTGCTGACTATTTTACTTTTTTCCCTTTTATTGTGAACCCTTACGGATTACCCTTTCCATAGAACAACTCCACATTCGGATTATGCAATCCAGAATATTTAGGGCATTCCAGAAATGTATTACGGAATGCCCAATCCGTAATACATTGTTGTATATTCCGTAATACATTTCCGGAATGTTGCTAAATGTTCCGGATTTGATAATCTGTAATAAATTAAAAATATATAATTTATTGTGTAGGGACAGAATATGCTTACAGATTGCCCTTTCATATATGTATATAATAATCCTTAATAATCTGCAACCTTTTCATATATGCTTACGGATTGCCCTTCCATATTTGATAATCCGTAACCTTTTCATATATGTATCTAATTAAGTATTTATATAATATAATGCTTACGGATTGCCCTTTCCGTAGCGCACCTCCACATTCGGATTATCAAATCCGGAATGTCCCTAAATATTCCGGATTTGATAATCCATAATAAATTAAAAATATATAATTTAATTTGTAATAATACAATTTAATTTGTAATTGTATAATTTAATTTGTAATTGTAATAATATAATTTAATTCCAGATTTATATAATTTAATTTGTAATCCGTAAGAAATTAAAATTGTATAATTTAATATGTAATTGTATGATTTAATCTGTAATTGTATATAGTATTACGGAATGTACAATCCGTAATTCTATTTATACAATTGCGAATCATACAATCCGTAAACCTTATAACACAATTACGGATTGTGTAATCCGTAATGTATAATATATTATACATTACGGATTACACAATCCGTAATTGTGTTATAAGGTTTATGGATTGTATGATCCATAATTGAATAAATAGAATTACGGATTATACATTCCGTAATACTATATACAATTACGGATTGCTCAATCCATAATGTATAATTACATATTGAGCTATATTCTATTACGGATCCATCATTCCATAACATTGTTAAATGAAAAAAAATTTACCAGATAAATAACTTAAATAGAAACCTCATCTATGAAGGAAAGAGGAGAACGAGGACAAGAGAAGAAAAATGGATTGGGTGTGAAGAAGAGACAGCGAGAATGGGGTGCGAAGGAGAGAGCAGCATAAAGATGTATAATAAATAAGGGTATTATAGGAATATTGAAAACTATGGGGTGTACCAAGAAAAAAAGGAGGTGCCTTAAGTAAAAGCCCTCTCATCACTCAAACAGAACTTATTGCTGGACCGAACATTCAGGTTTGTTGGATGGGCCAAGGGTGTGAAGAGTGAGGGGCAGAGTAAGAATTTTACAAAAAAAAAAAAAAAAAAAAAAGTGAACGGTGTGAAGAGGAAAAAGGATTGAGAATAGTTGCACCCTTTTAGAGAGGGGATTAATAACATATGGGCTCGTTAGTTTTTTGGAGTCAGATTCTCTTTGTGTTCATCCTTGCAACTGTTTCTATTGAATTGCTTTTTGTCTCATGTATAAAGGTTGAACTGCCCGGGTCAAAGGCCCCGTCAGCTATATATTCCCACCGAACACACACACACACACACACACACACACACACACACATATATATATATATATATATATATATATATATATATATATATATAACCATTTATTTGATTTTATTTATGCTTTATTATATTAACACATTTAAAGAACTTTGGTGTTTTTCGTAGTCAATTGCATGTTTCTATTTTAAGAGTGAAGAATAAATCATACCTAAACATTATGATTTGAATCCATAAAAATTAAAATTGTTCAACAACAAAAAATATTGTATATGGAAAAAGATATTCCAAAAAATATAATATAATGTAATTGATACACTTTATTTATATTTTTATTTTATTTTAGACTTTTTATATTATTACATATTGATATTGAATATTTTCTATGGTAAAAATAAAAATAAAATAAAAATAAATACCATGCATAGCACGGATAGAAAACTACTAAGATTACAAAGTACAAACATACTCTAGAATAGGCCAACTGGCTTATACTTATATGTAATCCAATGGGTTTTAGTCTTTGAATAAATTAACAAGTATATAGTTTCAAAATATTATAGTAAATATTTAATACTAATAATAACAATGAAATTGTTATAATTATATTATTTACATTTGTTTAAATAGGTCATTCTCTTGTTGTGTTTAAAAGGCTTTTCGAACAGTATAAAACTTATCCTTTTAAACAAAAAACTTTTAAGAAGACCTGAGTTGCTTATAATTTAGCAAATAAATCTGGCATAGACTAAGCTTATAGGCCATTGAAAAGTTGTTTGATCTATTTCTACCCTTCCTAATTAATACATATTGTAATACTGAATCTCTTTTAGAGATTGCATGTGTAATACTGGGATTTGTCCACGCTTACTGACAACAACAAAAAAGTGACACAATGGTCAGCTTTCAATTTATGTAACGTTTCTGGTGCCGGATATAAAGTATATAGATGATTAATAATACTTTATTTATAGACAGAACAACAATGGAAACTGATAACTTTGAATGTTAATATTATGAGTGAAGAAAAGACTAAGATAATGTCATACTTTGTAATAATTTGTTTCATTAATGTATAAATATAATTCTGATGCAAATCACTTTTGCAAGATAAAATCCTTTCCTATGTTTATTTATGCATACTCACTAATTGACACAAGATAGAGAAACTGATTAGCAATTCTATCATTTTTAATTCTTGCCGGCTTTTCAAACGATCTACCTTATACTTTTCTATTCTTAACATTTATATTCAATATAATTATTTTCTTCATTCATTTATTTGCCCGTACAAATGCTTGAATCTTAGTTATATATACCATTTCATTGAAAGAAGGGAGAAAATTAAATAAAAATCGTTTTATATTGGATGAGAAAAGTAGGTAATAATACTCTTTGATAGCCTTTTTCTTAACATTATTTTTTCATTGTTCTTTTTTTTATTATTTTTTTAAATGCAGTTCCCATTAATAGTAAGTGAACCTAAATTATTTAGACCAGCATGGATGTCAAAAAGTGTGTGACTAGCAATTTCTTTAATAATTTATGCATATTGAGACATGCAAACACAACATAAAAACTGGAGATGAAATATTTTTGGTACCTTTTCAACTGAGAAAATGGCTTGCTGATCAATTGAAACACCAAGTCGATCCTCTATATCTGCAACTTCCCCACTATGATGCTCAGTTGTAAACAATTTCAACTTGTCACAATGATATATATCCAGATGTGTTAGCATTGGCCATTCTAGCGAGTGTTTTCCAGGGTAGAAATACTTGAGACCTGGCAATTCCCATAGCGTTAATGAGGTCAGATAACGGAAAATGAACTGTTTAGTTTCTCCCCTCAAGACTGCTTCATCCTCTACAAAAATTTCTACCAGTGTTGGACAATCGTTCACATCAAGCATAACAAGATGATTGACCATTGCTGTTGGAAACAAACTTTTAAGTTTTTGACAGCTATAAATGTACACTTCTTGTAAGTCTCGAGGGCAGAGAGTTTCATCAGGATTCAGATTCCAGATATGCTCCAGATTTGGCAACTGATTTAGAATCAGTTTCTTCAAAGGAAGAGAAATCCGAGAAGCTGGTTTCATTTCCGCTCCTGTACCTTTCACCATCAAATATTGCCTTAACAGATTGACAGTTTCTTACCTCGATCACTCTCAAGTTACATAGAAGTCGAAGTAAATAAAAAGGAATCACAATGGATAAAGATTCACATTCCGCCACAGTTAAAGATGTCAAATTGTTGAAACAATTGCTATTTGGGATTGGAACTACACCAAGCCATATCTCTTCTAGGCGAGGGTGATCACCAAATTTCAATTGCTGTATATCACATGCAGTCTTTTCCACCTGTACGTGCAAAACAATTATTAATTTGAAGAAGTCCTCTTATGTTAGCACATTCTAATTAAATTTTTTGCTTAAATTTGTTTTAAGTCCATGTAAATATAGCTATATTTGGTTTTATTCCTTGATATTTTTTTGTTACTTTTAGATCCTAGCATTTTCTTGATGTTCTTTTTTAATCCTTACCATGAACTCTAGTTAGTTTAGTGTTGATATGGCTAACAAAATGAAGAATAATAATTAAGATAATTAAATTATTTTTAGGTGTGAAATCTAATTAAGTAATGTAATTATTATTTTATATAAATAGATAATTACACATAATTTACTTTATAATTTATTTTTAATTTTTATGAACAGTGCTTTTTTATTGCTTTTAATATTGTTTTTACTTTTTAATTTACTAATTTTTTGGGGTCACCGTCACATTTTGCCGGAAAACCCTATAATTAAATCTGTACAGAAGGACATAAGGCGCATGCTTCATATTTTACACGTGCTACAACACAGAATTGAATAGGAGTTTTCATTATGACATAATTATCCAATTGTAGAATATTTAGTTACGAAAATTTTCAATCAAGTGAAAAATAAATATATGTGTATATAGTTACGATGAAAATTTCTGATGGTTAATAAATACTCCAATGCGTACCTGTAGATCTGAGAAATGTTTCCTTAGAGTGCCATTCAAATCACCTTCCCAATACCATTTGTCTTTTTCTCCGGCTGCAACATGTACTTTTTGTAGGTTTGGAACACTTTGGACTTTAGAGAATTCTGTCATTTGAGGGCATTCACTCACTACTAATTTTTCTAGTAATGGGAATTTTAAGTCACACTTCTCGGAATTGCAAAAACTTTTGAGTTTTTTTAGAGACACCAATTCTAAAGATTTTAATTGTCTAAACTCAATCTCTACTTTTTCCTCTTCATTTTCTACAACAATTTCCTCAATCATTGGGCAGGTTCTTACCTTCATGGTTGTGAGTTGAACCAAGCTTTTAGCAGTTGAGGATGTCATTAAATTCCTCATCAATCTACAATCCCCCACCTCCAAATGTGTTAAGTAACTGAAAGATACTGAGGATGACGCTAAATTTGTAAGTTTATACATCCAACAATGACTAAGCGTTTTACCCTTTGAAGAAGCGGGTCATGCTCAAAGCCTATCTCCTCTAAATATCTCAAACGAGTTAATATCAACTCTTTAAGTTGCATAACAACACCTATTTTTTCTTGTGAAATGAGGCTTTCGGGAGGCCAAATCTTTTTCAAGTGACACATTACCAATCTTAACCTTTCCAAATTGGGAAGTCTATGAAGAAACCAAAAGACAATTTCTGTATTCTTCAATCCATACAAGCTAAGTGATTGAAGTTTGTGCATTCTGTGAACACCAGCAATGTTTTTCTGCAACCACTCTGCTTCCTTTAAGCCCATTCCCATACATTCCAAGTTGTATATCACCTACAAAATATATAAATTAAAAAGATTTATCAGCATCGAAGCATACTTGGAACCATTGTGCAACAAGATATTTAATGTGTTATTCTTTCTATAAGAAATAAAAGACATCTTCTCACATCCTTCAGTGAGAGATTCTTAATCCATGCCTTTTATTTTTTATACCTTTTCTGTAGCTGAAACAATTGGCTTCACTTGTGAATTTGTGATTTCTGTATTGATCCCTTCCAACTTGTGACATTTGTCAATAAACAACTTCTTCAATGATGGCCACTCTAAAGTGTGAGTTCCCCAGTAGAAACTCCGAAGTTCATATAAATAATAAAACGATACAATGTTTAGATGAGGAAACTTAAAGGTGATAGCATTTTCATTTGAACCTTTGTCCCAAGCAACAATCTCCTTCATTCCCCCACATCCCCATACCTGAAGGATTTCCAGTTTTTCTAGGTCAGTGGCAACAGAAAGTGGAAAGAGATATTTTAAATTTGGACTCCCATCAACTGTTATGCTTTGCAGATTATTGTATTTAAGTATTTCACTAGTGTCATCCTTCCATACGTTCACCAAATTTGGCAGCCCTTTTAGAAATATATGGTTCAAATTTGTTTCGTTCCTATCACAAGTTTGTGAAATATTTCCAAAGTCAAATATGTTTTGCACTAACTTGCAATTAGTAATGGTCAAGCTTTGAAGGCTCTGAAATATTTGCACCATATAACTTGGAAAAACCGTAACAAGTTTGTGGCACTGTCTTATTATCAAAGAATCCAAACTGTGAAAGGAATGAAGACCAATATGGGGCTGCCAAATGGTATTAAGTTTCTCCATGCAGATGATCTCCATTGTCTTCAACTTAGGGAAAACATCAATATTCTGCAGCAGGAAAAAGCGGTTGTTAGGTGATCAAATAAAAGACCTCAGCAATTAATGCAAGTAAACAACAAATAATAAGAATCAAATTCAATTAAATGAATCCACACACCTCTGCATCTTCTGGACGAAATATATCCTCCATCATTTCGCATGCATTTACAGAAAGGCTTTGGAGATTCACCAAACTTCCAGCCATGGAGAATGAAAGTAAATATTTTAAATTACCACAATCTGTCACATTCAATGTAAGCAAATTTTGAAAACAATGCAAGGATTGGTCACTCCATATCTTTTGGATGTTGATTGAGGACAACTGCAACCTTTCTAGTTTGGGAATTGAAACCTGTAAGAACACATAATTTATGTCTCAACAGTAACTGATTTTGATTTTCAAAAATTGATGTGCCCAAGAGAAATGGCAAGGCTTAAAAGAGCACGATTTCTTACTTATTTTAGAGGAATAACATACTACCAAATTAAACATTAAAGATTGTAGAGTAAAGGGACATATTTATGATAATATTTTTTACATACCTTTTCATTGAAGAGTGAAAGCCAAGCATCCATGTCACCTTGCCCAACTTCAGTGGTAATATCTTTGTTCATGTTTGCCACTTGGTCTTCCAATGATTGTGCATTGGAATGCATCTTATAATTGATATTAAAACAAGTAAATGCTGGTAAAGATTGTAATGTTAAAAGTCGTAATTGAGGAAACTCAATCTTGTCATCACTAACAGTACGAGTTTGTCTTTCAACTAAAACAATCTCCTTCAAAGAATCACAATCAAACACTTCAATTGTTTCAAGCTTGGTGAGGAGTCTGACCATGGAAAATGGGAAAAGGTTTTCCAATTGACCACAAGTTTTAATCTTGATGATTTTTAAGTTGCAGAAAGAGGCCTCTGTAAGCTGATTGTCACATATTTTCTCCAAATTCTCCAGTTTGTAAAGACACATGGACTCCAATTGGGGAAATGCCAACTCTATTGACTTGATAATGTACTGAATGCCAAAATTGTTTACAATAGACAAATGTTTCAAATGTGGAAATCCTTCAACATTTAATTCATAGAAAACATCACGAACATCATTGAGTTCTCCCAACAGCAAATATTCAACTCCTTTGAGCAACATTTTAATCCATTTTTGAGAATGAATGTCAATACCATCTTCAAGGTTCAATGCCAAAAATTTCACCACCTCATGCTTGTCCGGGATTTTGAATTCTTCCACTGGAAGCATTTTGAATTCTCCAATGACAATCTTGTAACTCTCCAACTTGTCAAAAAAAATGTTCTGCGAAAAATGGGCAACACTCCGGATGTGTATGTCTAGATTTCGTAACTGATTCAAGTGCCTCAACTCAGAAAGAATGGCCTTTTCACTTTGAATTTGCTCTTCAGCCTCCCGTAGAATCAAGTCATCTCTCATATAAAACTCTTCCAAACTGTTCATCCTTGATATGACATTGGAAGGTATTATTTCTAGTTTTGAGCAATTGCTTAAGTCAAAAAGTTGAAGCTTATCCAATTGCCCAAATTCAAGGGGAAAACTTTCAATATTAGATCCTGAAAGAGTAAGAATTCATAATTTCTTTAACTTTCCAACAATTGATAAGTTCTTTCCAAGAGTGCATCTCTCCAAACTAAGCATTCTCAGCTTTGTTAGGCAGTTAATCGAAGAAGGTAAGAATGAAAAATGAACACCAGTCAGTATCAGGACTCTGAGTTCAATCATATCTTTAAAAAAGCCGTCTGGTATTTTCATAAGACCATCTTTACTGTCAATATGTAAGATTTCAAGTCTAGGACAGTATATACTCTCAGGAAGCCCATCATTGAAATCACAATTGTGTAAAAATATAGCAGTGTACCTTTCAAGTTCATCTTTGTGAGGCCACTCATCGAGTATGTCATTTTTCATGAAAAGTACATGCTTTTCTTTGGATGATATTGAAAGAGCAACATCGCGCATGATGTCATGCATGTTGAAGCGGTCACTAGAGTAACTTTCCACCAACAAACTTGATTCTTTTAGCTCTTCTATCCACGCATTTACTCTACATCTTGCTTCTCTAATTGTGTGGACTCCTCGAAGCAAGCGCAAACCAATACAGAACTTCACCAAGTCCACAATCAAAGCATCATTTCCCATTCTAGCACAATGTAGAAAAATATGCTTAAGCTGCTCATTTTTTAGATGATCATAGCTCAACTTTACACAGAACTCAATAGATTCCTGCCCTTCTGTAAATCTTTGTCTTCTTATTTGTTTACAAACATCGTCCCATACAACAGAGCTCTTATTCTTTAGTGTCCTTCCTATGGAAACTAATGCTATAGGCAATCCAGCACACTTTTTGGCAATTTCAATAGCTTTCTCATCAAACACAGAATTTGTGTCAAGTATTCCAGCCACTTTCTTAAGCAAATTCTCTGCCTCCTTATCATCAATGACTCCTACCGGGAAAGCTGATCTCTCCTGCACATCCATTTGATTACGTATTACTTCTTTACTTCTAGATGTTAGAAGAATTTTGCATCCCTTGTGATCACCTGATAACTTTTCTTTATTTATCTTATTGGAATCGACAGATAACTTGTCTTTTTTCATCTTATTGAAATCGGCAGAAAACACTTCTTTTTCCATCTTATTGTAACCAAAATCAGATATATCCTTGACATCCAGTTGGCTCCCACCATCATCATCACTACATGGAATCCCCAATCTATTCAAGTCCAATCTATCCCAGAGATCATCTAGGATTATAAGGGTGTTCTCCTTTTCTTTCTTTAACCTCTTTCGAATGCGATCTGCTCTTTCAATCTCACTTTCCTCTTCCAATTTCATTCTTAACTTCTCAGCAATTTGTCCTTGAATTTTTTTTATGTCAGGATTTCTTGTTATATTTACCATAATCACCTTAAACAACAACTTTTTTTTAGCTATCTCAGCAACTTCTTTGACTAAAGTGGTTTTACCCACACCACCAACCCCATAAACTCCAATCATATTAACTGTAGAGTCTTCCAGTGCTTTCATAATTTTCCCCATAGTTTCATTTCTCGACCCAAAGCTTACATAACCAGTGTTTGACAAAGCAACATCCATGGATGGGCCAGCCCGATAGGAAACTTTATCAAACTGTTTATTACAATGTCCATCTACTTTGATTTCCTCTACCATCTTTGTAGCTTTTCTTCCTAACCGATACCTCAACCAAGAGTTTTTGGGTAAGATCAATCCTATGGAACAGCTTGTCTTCGCATGGTGTTCATCACGAATAAAACGTTCATATTTTTTCATCTTCTCATCCACCTGTGATAACCAATGCTGAACGTCATCTTCAATTTCTTCAGCATTCATTTCTGCATCATTAACTTGATGTCGTATCCTCTTCCTAGCATCATCCAGCATCTCAATGTAATGTTTCACCTCTTCAAATTTGTCATTGTAATTGAAAAAGTAGCCCACTTGTCGTTTGACCACACGTCCTGCAATTTGCAGTGCACTTTCGGTAGTCCGAGAGACAACTGCATCCATGCTCCCTTAACAATTGACACTTTCTTCTTGTTTTGTTGGTTCCTACTACGGCTACAACTTGTTCCTGAATGTTACGAATGCAAATTTTCAAAAAGTATGACACAAATACTAAAAACATTAAGGTTGTGTTTGGAGGAGGAATTTTAAAATTTCATGCTATTTCAAATGCTTGAAATTTGAATTGTTTTGATTTAAATTTATTTTATTTTTAAATGTTTTATTTGGATAAATCCATTAAAAATTCTTAAATTTTTAATTTTTAATCTGGATGGGGCAATTTAATTTATACCATATGCTAAAATTATTTTTAAATATATATTTGAAAATTTTAATTTTAAAATTAAACTTTATGAAAATAAATATTAGTCAATTAAAATTATTTTTAAATATATATTTGAAATTTTTAATTTTAAAATTAAACTTTATGAAAATAAATATTAGTCAATTTTTAAATATTTATTAATTCAAAAATACTAATAGTAATACTTTTTATGTTAGTATTGATATAGAGAAGAAAGATGGAGGAGAAAGGAGAGAGAAGTAGAGGTATTCACAGGCCGGTTTGGCCAAACCCATGACCCAACCCAATCAAATTTGAATGGGTTGGGTTGGTTGGGTTAGTTTTTGAATTTTTATTTTATTTTTTTTAAAACCCAACCCAAACCAACCCATTTACAAATGACTTGATTCGAGTTAGATCAACCGGTCAGAGCATTTAAATCTATTTATTTTTTTAAAATCTAGTATTTGTTTATAAGCTAAATTTTTATTAAAATGAACTTGAATTTAGTACAAAACCTATACAATGCAAATAGGATGGGGTATATATCCTCTACCCAAATTTGTCGTAATAATATAAAAAGGATAAAACAAAAACAAATACATAAAATCTCATACATTCATTTTAATTGCAAGTTGCAACATTAATTTTAAAGATTTCAAGCTTTCGTCAAGTCATCCATCCTCAATTTTTTTTAAACAACAACAACAACAACAACAACAACAATGTATTCACGGGTACCCATACGTCAATGGGTTTGAATGAGTTGGGTCGGGTGCAACACGAACATACTAAATACTCTACCCAAACTTTTTGGGTTGGTTTGCTACCTTATTCACACGATTCAGAGCACAGTATGCTACGAGTCGACCCCACCACCTGACGGCAATAGCCCTTTCCAACATTCAGCAAGTAGAAAACAAGTACCTTCGTGACTTCATGGAACGATTTGCTGAAATCTCAGTCCGAATCCGGAATTTAAATCCCCAGGTAACACTGACCGCCATGCTGATGGCCCTAAAATCAGGACCATTCTCAGACAGCCTATGCAAAAAACTGCCACAAAATATGGATGAACTAAGAGCTAGCCAGGGTAGCCGGGTACATTCAGATAGAAGAGATGACAAAATTCTAAGAATAGGTCAAAGGGGAATCACGAAAAAGAAATGATGAGCGTGAAAAAGGAAGTACCAGTCGCGAGAAACCAAGTGGAGGAAAATCCAAAGTTGAGTGACCGCCCCACGTCCTAGGTACAATTATTGCACTCCTCTCACAAAGAGTAGAAGTAGGATTCTGGAAGAAGCTTGCAATGCCGAGCTGATTAGCCTACCCAGACGAAACCGATCTCCTAAAAAGCAGATAGATCAAAATACTGCAGACACCACCAGATACACGGACACCCTACAGAAGATTGTACAACACTAAAGGACAAAATTGAAAAGTTAATTCAAGACCGCAAGTTATGATGTTTTGTCCAAAATGGTGGCCACAGATCCGAACAAGACCGAAATCGAGATCAAGGCGAAGACTGAGATCGAACCCAAAGAATTAGGCAAGCAAGGGAAAAATGACAGGAAGGACAAAATATTGCTCCCGAGACTCGGCTCCGAGGCGTTATCAATATGATAGTTGGAGGATTCGCCAAGGGAGGAAGTTCGAGTTCGGCAAGGAAAGGCATCTACGTGGAATACGATTAGTCAACTCGACCTCAGTTAAACCCAGAGCCCCGAGAAGCCTACCTCTAATCACATTCACGGACGAGGACTTCGAAGGGATAGAACTGAATCATGACGACTCGGTGGTGGTTAAAGTTGAGGTCGCCAATTTTCTGGTATGTAAAGTCCCGATAGATCAAGGTAGTTCAACCAACATATTGTATCGGTCCACCTTTAAACAATTAGGCATTCCAGAAGATAAAATATAGTCGTTCCTAGAACAACTTGTCGGGTTCTTAAGAGAAATGGTTGACACCAGAGGTTACATAGACATCCTCACTACATTCGGGGACGAGAAATAATCGAAGACTATTATGGTCAGGTACTTCTTTGTCAACGCACTCACTTCCTACAACATACTCATCGGCCAACCGGCGTTGAACAAATTAGGAGCGATAATCTCAACCCTCTATTTGGCAATGAAATTCCCGAGTTTCGAGGAAAGAGTAATAATTGTAAAAGTTGAACAGGAAACAACTCGGGAATGCTACTTAATTAGAAAGCTTGAAAATAGCAAGTGGTAAAAAACTGGTCGAGCCAAGAATAAAACAAGTTGCATGCACTTCTTTCATGGTAGGCCCGAGCAAGGAAGCAGAACTCGATCCACGAGAAGGGGAACCAAGAGCAGAACCCACAGAAGAGGTGAAGCCCTTCCAGTTAGGTGAAGAGCCGAATCAATGCACCAAACTCGAATCCCAGCTAAACAAAGAAATACATAATTCAATTGCCAAAGTACTAACACAGAATGTCGACATTTTCGCTTGTTCTGCAGTAGATATGCTAGGAATTGACCATGATTTCCACTGCCACCGGTTAGCCATCTATCCAAAGACTAGACCAATCTCTCAAAAGAAAAGGAAACTAGGGGCCGAAAGGGGAAAAGCGGTTGGGGAGGGAAATGAAGAAGTTGTTGAACGCTGGATTCATAAGGGAAGCACACTACACTACATTGTTGGCTAACGTAGTAATGGTGAAAAAAAACAAATGGCAAATGGAGAATGTGCATTGACTACACAAACCTAAACAAAGCGTACCTGAAGTGAAAAAGAGAGAGGGATGATGAAAAAGGAGAGGAAAAAGTCCGACAAAGCAGAAGAACAAGGTCACCGGAGAAGAAGGAAGAAAGCAAAGACGAAGAATTATGCTTCAATAGATGCGAAACCCTTTTTATAATCCCATTGACTATGGTCAATCAAAAGACGAGTCTCTCGAAACCGTTAGATTATGACCACTGGTGATAAGATCAGATGGTCAAGGAACACTTAAGAATCCCGAGGCTGTTTTGAAATAAAAAGGCATAATCATTATGCAGCCCTAGGGAAAAGGCGAAACATTAAATACATTTTTGAAATGTTGTGACCCTTAACAGAAAAGACAACGTGACCATTAAAAAGGGATGATGCCGAATTAAAGGACTCATAAAGCACTCGGACTCGACCCATCATTCACTAAAGCTCCTATAGTGTGCTTCAAAGCTTGGGGGCATATGTACTACTCAGACTTGACACTCTGCCCAACATGGTGGCCGAGAGACAAGTAGACATCATTATAGTAGAGAGTTGACTCGGCCAAAGATAATAATAAAAAGGAAAGTCTATCTTATCCTTAGGAAGATATGAAAAGATCGAATAAGATTAAGGAAGAGAATAATCATATATATGTTATCATCCTATCATATATGATAAGATTTATAACAGGAAACTAAGCCCATGGACCTAAGAAAAAGACTATAAATATACAACCAATACTCTAATATCAAGTACTCAATTCTTAACCCTCAAAACACCTTACTTGAATATCTACTCCTCTAACTTGAGTGTTGGATCGAGTGTCTTTGCAGGTAAACCCCACCATCATATCAGGAGGAGTAACATCGCAAGCAAGGTTTTGCCAATTCTTGTAGGAACACTACCTAAACTTTTTGGGTCGGTTTAGGTTAATTCGGGTTCGTGAGTGACCCATACCCATGAACACCCCTAGGGAGAGGGTAAAGGAGAGAAAGGGAGGAGAGAGAGAGAGAGAGAGAGAGAGAGAGAGAGAGAGAGAGAGAGAGAGAGAGAAGGTCAAATGAGAGAGAGAGAAAAAATAGAAGGAAGAAAGAGAAAGAGAGGAAAGAAAGATAGGAGAGAGAGAGAGAGAGAGAGAGAAGGAGGGGGAGAATAAATAAAGATGATAGATGAAGAAGGTAGAGAAAAGATGGAGAGGAGAGAGAAGAGAAAGGAGAGAGGCGAGATAGAGAACAAAGAGAGAGGAGAAAGAGAAAGAAAAGATAGAGAGAGAAGAGACATGGAGGTGAGAGAAGATTGTTTCTAATAGTCCTATTACATTTGTCTCCAATTGTTTCTATTACCTTAATTGAAACATATGTTAATCATAATTACTTTAATTAATTCATTTCACAACATATATCAGTCATAATTACTATAAATAACTAATAGAGTTATATATTTTAACATATAAAAATGTTATTGTGTTTAGCAATATTCAATGATTATATTTAATTAAAAATAAATTATAATTATATATAAAAATATTCAATAAGTATAATTTTAATCTTGATTGGATTTGAAAAAAAAAATTGACTTATTTCTATTTAAGATGATTTTTGAGTTAGTTATAGGATTTTTTTTTTCCCATTTTCATTTAAACAAATGAACATTGCATTTTATGTCATTAATTGTCCATTTTAAATTAATAATCAATTTTAGTTTTTAGTCCATCAAAATGCTATTAAATTATTTAGGATTGACAACATCTGCAATAAATACATAAATAGTGTGATAATAAATAAACAGTTTAATATAGAAATAATTTAAATGGAGATTTCAATTTTAAAAAATATATAAAACAAGGCTTAAATATGATTTTAGTCCCTCGAATTGGGGGTTTATTTTTTATAGTCCTCCAAATTAAAGTTTGTTTTTTTTAGTCCCTCAAATTTGATAAATGCTTTTTTTAGTCCTTCTCCCCAACGCCATTAGTTTGCGCCAAATAGGGTATATTGAATTCGCAATTTGTGGCGGCTTTTGACCGCCAAAATTTGATTTCGTAATTTAAATTTTAAAATACAATTTTCGGCAGTTAAAAATCGCCACAAATTATACAAATAAAAAAAATAAAAATTGATAATTTAGAATCACTTCCAGAACCCTATTTTTTTCTTCCTCCTCGTACTCCACCTTCCCCAAAAGCAATGCATTGTGAGATCCACCCTCCCTCTCTCTCATCAAACTGTCAAAACCAACCACGCGCTTCCAATCTCACCCTCCTCGTACTCTGTCGGCACCCTGGCTGTGCCCACCGCGGAGCCCTTCCTCTCCCGATTCCAGCCACCTCTGGCCCTAGCACCCCCAACCTCGTGAGCGGCCTCGCCAACGCCATGATGAACAACATCCCCGTCATCACCATCACTGACCAAGTGTAACTTGCTAACTTACTCATTCTAAAAAATAAGTGGTGTAAGTTAGCAAACCCTTGCTAACTTACACAACTTATTTTTTAGAATGAGTAAGTTAGCAAACTATAACTACAAAATTGTAAAAATACACCTAAGGTATAACTTACTAACTTACTCCTTCTAAAAAATAAGTTGGTGTAAGTTAGCAATCTTCTTGATTTAATATTTTTATAAGATATATATATTTTGCAATAAATAGATATGTCAATGCAAAGCGACACTTGGGTTATAATCAAGTTTGCATCACAAACAAATAAAAATAGGGATATTCACATGTAGTGGTAAGATGTGAATGTGAAATGACTCAAACCGACCAATCCCTTTCATTTGGATTTTTTGAATATTTAAATCGAACCCAACCCAATACATTCAAACTCATTCATGTACTGGTTAGATAACAGGTTTCTTATTTTTGAACTTGTAAACTCAACTCTTTAACATAACATTTTATTATTATTATTATTATTATTATTATTATTATTATTATTATTATTATTATTAAATTACAAAAGTACAAATATTAGTGAATAACAATCGTGACAAAATAAAAATTATCTTTTTTTGACAAGAAAATACAAATTATCTTAAATATTAATTGTTTAGTAACATAAGTTCGTCATAGATCAACTTATCTAAAAGGTTTATTTATTGTTACTCATAAAAGATTTAGTCAAATAA
This sequence comes from Pueraria montana var. lobata, assembly GCA_026413185.1. Lineage (NCBI taxonomy): Eukaryota > Viridiplantae > Streptophyta > Magnoliopsida > Fabales > Fabaceae > Pueraria > Pueraria montana. The sequence continues at coordinate 89,543,296 of CM048650.1, read as the reverse complement.
TAAATAAGTTATAAGTAAAGAAATACAATAGCTTTAAAATGTGCATTTTTTTTAAAATACAAAACCTTTAGAATATGTTAAAATTTGTAAGAAAAAAAATTCTAATTTTAACCCAACCCGTATAATTTTGAGCGAGTTGGATAATGGGTTTAGTAACTTTAGTCAAACCTAACTAAAATCAGCCTGTGAGCATCCCTAAATACAAAGAGCACACAAAATAAAAATTTTAAGGATTAAATATGTTTTTGGTTTCTATAAGTTTTTTTTTCATCCTTATAATTTTTTTTTCAAAATGGTCCTTGTAGAAATATTTTTTTGTTTAGGTCCTTGTTATTTTTGTTTTAGTCCTGATAATATATTTATTTTTTGTTTTTTACCTTATAATATGTAGATCATTTACTTTTAGTTCCAATCAAATATTTTTAAAGAGACTAATTCAAAATGAACAAAACATTATAAGTACTAAAACAAAAAAAATAGATATATTACAATCACTAAAACAAAATAATAAAGATTAAAACAAAACAAAAAATACAGAGATCATTTAAAAAAATTATAAGGACCAAAATAAAAAAAAAGTATATTATATATATATATATATATATATATATATATATATATATATATATATATATATAAGCCTAATTTTAAAAAGATGTTCATAACAAATTTTAAATTTCAATATTAATCATAATTTAATCTAAGAAAAACATAATCAAGATAAATAATAAAATTTGATTAAAACTAATAAAAATAAAAATGGATAAAAAAAAAAAAAGAAACATTCAACTTAAATAATGAAAAAGGAACGCAAAAAACAACACATCAAATTTACAATTAACTAATAACAAAAGTAAAATAAACAATTAAAAAAAAAAAAAAAGTAACGTAGGATCTCAAAAGGACCTCAGATATTCTATATGCTGATGAATTAGGTGTCCCCATCTAAAAGAAAAGGTACAACATGTCCAGTATATTCTGAATAGGGAAAGACTTACAGTGTGTTTGGATGAAGAAAATCACGGTGTCTCATTTTCACAATGAGTAAGTTTAAGGTTACACGGTTTTTTCAACTTGCGATCCACCGTACGTGTTTCCAAACTGACACAAACATGTGAATGAGATTTTAGCACAAGAGATAATAATAGTAAATAAATAAGAAAGACTAAAAGAGCATAACATATTTTACCTGGCTGGTTCGTTGCGGCTTGCACGTATAGTCAGAAAGAGTGAGACACAAGTAAGAGAAAGTGGAGTGTGAGAGAGTGAAGGGATGGGTTGAGGCGTTCACTGATGACTGAGCGAGAGAGTGAAGCATAAAATCTAGCCAAAGGTGGTGAGTTTGTGCAAGAAAAATCAGAGTGAGTGTGGTGCGTTGAGGATCAATCTGGAGCAAACGTGAGGATCATCGTGGCGAGCTATGTGTGAGTGAGTGTTCCGTGTTCCTATGGTGAGGACTGGGACGATGGATGTGTATGTAGGGGTGCTCATAAGTTAGTTATTCCAATAACTATAACTAGAACTACTAAATAACTAAATTGTAAATAGTTATTATAACTATAACTATAACTAGTTTTATATAACTAGTTATGATTTGGAATAATTAGTTATTATTTTTAAAAACTAGTTATATAACTGGTTATGAATATACAACCGGTTATATAATTAGTTATATCTAAAACTAGTTATATAACCTAAACTAGTTATATAACCACATGAGTATTGGGATTTGGATTAGCAAAACTAGTTATATAAAACTAGTACAATTTTGAACTCGTGAACTTGCTTCCGAACTTAGCAACATTCCAACTTTGTTTTTTGTCAATATGTCTTCGAATCTCCTTGTTAAATCATAGAGCTACCACTAGTACATTTCTAAAAAATCTAGCTAGCTAGTTTTTTGTATGGGAATATGTTTTATAAGATAATTATCAAATATCTCGGTTTGCAATTTATTAAACCGCGTTTCTTTACTGAGTTGGGCGTTGACAAATACCTCTCTCTGTTTTTGAGTTTAAATTTGATTAATTGGGTAAAATTCTTATATTAACATCTAATCATGTTTATTGATACATCATCAAAAGAATTAAAAAGTAAAAAAAAAAATAGTATTAAAAGAAAAATAGGTGTGGTGACATATTGTTTGTGACAAGAACCAAAACAAAAAAAAATTGAAATTATAAGAACTAAAAATTAAAATTTTAAAGCATATATAGTGATCAAAACTAAAATTGAAAGTAAATTATAGAGATAAAAATATATGGGACTTTATTATTATTAGAGACAAATTTAGTTTGAAAATTATTTTTGTTAGATAATAATTTGTAATTTTATATATTTATGTTGTGAAGTTAAAATTTGATATAAAATATATTTACATTATTATAAAAAATTATAACCTTATATAATTAGTTTGCTATAATTTTTTCGGTAACATATATTTTATATACTTTATAGCCTATACACATTATGTGATTATTCTTTCTAAAATATTGATAAATATGAAAACAAAAAGATGTTTGATGGGTTATTTTTTCAAATTTGGGTACTCATGTATGCTGTCAAATGCAAACTGTTTGTTACTTGTTTTTCTAAAAAACGAAAACGTATAACTTCCTACAATTCGTGCCACAAAGCCTTCTTAGGAAATAGCTGCTAGCTGTGAAAATCAGTATTAATTGCTACTCAAATAGTTAACATCGACGTAAATTTTTTCTTTGAAGAAGCAATGAACCACATCCATGCTATTTAGGAGAAGAGAGGACTGAAGAGTGAGAAAAAAATGAAATTAACTTTTATTAAAATCAGTTATAACTGGTTATTAACTATAACTATAATTATTTTTAACTAGTTAAATAAACTAAATAACTACATCTTGATTTAATGAATAAAACAGTTATACTTTTATAACTAGTTTTAGCTAACTAGATATTTTATAACTAGTTAGTTACAATTATCCTTAACTAGTTTCATAACTAAATAATTTGAGCACCACTATGTGTATGGGTCTGATGAGGTTGGTAAAAAATAAATGAAACAACTAATGAGGGAGGAGAGGTGCAGTAAAATAATTAATGCTCAGAAGACTGAAAAAGGGAATCCAATGAAAATTGAGTGTGTGCAAAACGTGAATCATGTTGTCGTTCAGTGGATGAGTGTTTTTTTTAACAAAAAAACACACCAAAAACAGTGAGATAAAAAAGAGTTAATCACTTCATGAAATTATACTAGTTAATTAAATTGGTCCTTAAAATTAATAAAGTGACAAAATGGTCTTTGAAATATATTATTAATAAATTTAGTTTTTAAAATTGTAATGGATAAACAAATTACTTTCCCGTTCTACTATATATGACGTTTTAGCAACAAAAAAAAAATTATTTCAAATTAGTTGTCATTTTACAAAATCAATGAAGCATTAGATATTTTTTTGTCCATAGAATACTTTTAGTGGGAGTAGTTGTTACTGACTAGTAAATGAGAAAAAAATGTAATTAATTAGATAGATAAAAGGATATATTAAGAAGTTACATGATATATTTATGAAATTCAAAATATTAATTAATTGTATTTTTTAATATCTGTGTCAAAATTTTAAACATTATGTAAATTGGAACGAAGGTAGTAGACCTTAAAATATATAAAATGGCAAAATAGTCCCTAAAATTGTAAATTATCAATTAATGTAGGCTCTGGAATTGTAATGATCAATCAAATAGACCCTAAAATTAAAAGTGGCTTATTTGCACGTTTTGGTCAACTTTCAAAATTTTTACAAATTATTCTTACAAAGCTTTTCTCTTGCATATGTTCACCTTAATTTTGCACATTTTATCACCTCTAAATTGCATTTAAGCTTTTAGAAAATGATGAATTTCTCTCTTCTCATTTTTTTTTATATCTAAATACATCAACTTTTTTATTCTCAATCTTTCTTTCTACTCTATTTTCTCTATGGTCATGTTTGATAGAGAAAAAAGAAATATTAAGAATGAAAATAAAAAGAGCAAGTAAAAATAAATGAAAAATAAAATAAATATTAAAAGTATTTGATTAAAGAGAAAAAAAAAGAAAAACATAAATAAAAAATAATAAAATAAATTCTATCATTTTAAAAATTATTTCTACTTTATTTTTTTTTTCTCCAAACACACTACATTGTTTTCATTAAAGTTCTTAATTTCTCACCTACCAAAAGAGTACGAGTATATCAAAGGTAGTAAAAGACTGAAAGTACTCCTATTGGCATTATAAATAATCAATTTAGGAGGTGTTGCTATAATTTGCTCAAATAAAAAATAAATATTTTGATCGATATACCTTAATATGAGATAATGGAGACCAATCTTGATCCCATGTAGCAGATTAAGAGGTCTTGATCAATTACTTTTTCAAAAGATCCTCCTATTGGCATTATAAAATAACAACATATTTTGTGAAAAATGCATGCCATGGGAATAAGAATGGAGGATATCAAACCACAATTTGACTCTATAAATTCCTTCGATCTCTGCATCCTCCCTTACTACTCGTAACTCTTCACACTAGCTACTGTGAAACAACCTTATTTCTCCTATAGGGATTTTAAGTTTGTAGGCCAGGATTTCAAGGGTGAACATTATGTTTGCTCCTCTAATGGGACTGACTATTATTCTTTTTTGGTTTAAATATGTTTGAGATCCATGGTAAATAACTTATTTTTGTCTTAGGTCCCTAATAAAAAATTTTGTTGCATTGAATCCTTGATATATTAAGACTTTTGTTTTGAGTCTCTACCATCAGTTAACAGATGATGTGGCACCTTGGGAACAAATCTTCCCAATATATATCAGTCGTTGAGATTGTGTCATGTTATCACTTAACTGACGATAGGGACTCAAAACAAAAGTTTTAATATATCAGGGATCCAATGCAACAAATTTTTTTATTAGGGACTGATAATTGCCTTGAGAGCATTATTTCAATAACCATAATTGAGACAATTATCTTAATATTTCAATTCTTTTCAACTTGTTTTGTCTTGTTAATAATCAATTTGCAAATAAAATTAGAATGTCATTAGGATAGTTAATTAGGTCATTTTTCTTCTTATTAGATATATTTTGTGTAGTAGAAAGAGGGTAAAAGTAGCAGATGATGATGGAGCCAAAGGAAAAAATCAAAAGCAAAGAATGATCCATACTTAAGCGTACCCTATCTTGCAATTAAGCACATATTGCAGTAACTATCAGAATTGAAGAAAAGAGCCACGCTTAAGCAAGCTTTCATCCAAGCTTAAGCATGGATTCCAGATTGGACCAAGCTTCAGAGTTGGTCACGCTTAAGCGTGACCTGACTCGAGCTTAATCGACATGTCCAGAGCCCAGATCTTCATCAGTATCACTCGTGCTTAAGTGAGTTGCCTATGGCACTTAACGTGAGTGCATCACGTGTTTTTTTTAAAGGCTCGTGACAGGTCTTATTTATGGCAAAGATCCAATGATTTGACCTAACTTTGATCAGAGTACATTCCCCTTGGAGTGGGTGCTGGCTAGGAAGCTTCTTCCATGGGGAGACTAACAACCTTAGGGTCCATCTACTTGTAATTTCATTTCTTATTTTTATTTCCTATTTTTATTGTTTAATTACAAAACTATCATTTTGTTTTCAATCTGTTTCTTTTCTTCAAATGTTTGTACATGAAACATAGAAAACAAAAACAAAAAAAATTATTTTTAATATTTCCTATACACTGACCAATCACTCTCATTTGGATTTTTTGAATATTTGAGTTGAACCCAATCCAACCCATTCAAACTCATTCATGTATGAGTTGGATAACAAGTTTTGATTTTTGAACCCGTAAACCCAACTCGTTGATGTGATGTATATTTTAAATTACAAATATTAGTGCATAACAATTGTTACAAAAATACAAATTTTCTTGAGTATTAATTGTTTTGTAAAATAAATTAGTCATAGACTTATCTAAAAGATTTATTTATTGTTACTTATAAAATATTATTCAAATAATAAATAAGTTATAATTAAAGAAATACAATAGCTTTTAAAATGAGCACTTGTTTTTAATTAAAAAAATACAATACATTTATAATATGTTAAAATTGGTAAGAAAAAAACTTTATTTTCTAGAAAATTTAAAATAATTTTAAATTTTCAGAGCCGATTGACCAAACACAAGCCAACACGTTTGTAATCAGGTTGGTTCTGTTCGAGTTTGACCACAAATCACACAAGTCCAACCCAACCCGTATAATTCTTATCGAGTTGGGTAATGAGTTTAGTCAAACCTAAACAAAATTAGCCCACGTGAGCTCCCCTAAATAAACAGAGCACAAAAAATAATAATGTTAAGTTTTAAACATGTCTTTGGTCTCTATAATATACTATTTTTTTATCCTTATAAAATTATTTCTTTCAAAATAATTCTTGTAAAATTCTTTTTTTTGGTTAGGTCCTTGTTATTTTGTTTTAGTCGTTAGAAATAATCATCTTTTTCATTTATGACCTTGTAAAATGTATAGATCATTTACTTTTGGTTCCTATCAAATATTTTTCAAAGGGACTAATTAAAAATGAACAAAATATTACACTGACTAAAACGAAAAAATAAATATATTACAAGAATTAAAACAAAATAACAAGAATCAAAACAAAAAAATTACAAGAACCATTTTAAAAAATAATTTTACAGGGACAAAAACATATTTAAGTCTAATTTCAAATGACTTTCCTATTCTTCGATGCATATTTATTATTAAATTAGAAAGATGTTCATAAAAGTTTTTAAATTTCAATATTAATCATAATTTAATCTAAGGGAAACAGAATCAAGTTAAATAGTCAAATTTGACTGAAACTAATAAAAATAAAAATGGATAAAAAAGAAACATTCACCTTAAATAATGAAAAAGGAAGGCAAGAGATCACAAGGCTTGCAGCCTTTCATCATGTACGTGGATCTAAATCAGAAAAGAAACAACACATCAAATTTACATTAACTAATAACGAAAGTAAAATAAACAATAATAATTAAAAAAAAAAAAAAGCAACGTAGGGGCTCAAAAGGGCCATCAGATATTCTATATGCTTAGGAGTTAGGTCCCATCTAAAAAAAAAAAAATAGCTACAACATGACCAGTATATTCTGAATAGGGAAAGACTTACAATGTGTTTGGATTAGCGGTGATTTAAGAAAATCACGGTGTCTCATTTTCACCATGAGTAATTTTAAGGTTACACGGTTTTTTCAACTTGTGATCCACCGTGTTTTCAAACTGACACAAACATGCGAATGAGATTTTAGCACAAGAGATAATAATAATAATAATAATAATAAAAAAAAAAACAAATAAGAAAGAATAAAAGAGCATAACATATTTTACCTAGAAAGGTCATTGCAGTAATTGGTTGACGCATATATGGAGGTGCATGGCTAGCGGGCTAGTGTCCAATCATACGCTATGGATATATATATATATATATAGCAGTCTGAGATGTGAGCCACACACACAACAAAAGGTAGCAGCAGCCAGCAACTATATTATAATATGGGAGAGACACAAGTAAGAGAAAGTGGAGTGAGAGTGAAGGGATGGGTTGAGGTGTGGTAGTTCAGTGTACGTGTTGAATTGAGTAATGACTGAGAGAGAGTGAAGGGATGAATATTGGCCACTTGGCTAGGCTTTCATGGGGCTGGCTGGATGAAGCATAGGATCTCATCTAGCCAAAGGTGAGTACGTGTGTGCAAGAAAAATTATCAGAGTGCTCAGCTGAGCGTGGTGCTTTGAGGATCAATCTGAGAGCAAAACTGAGGATCATGCTGGTGAGTATGTGTGAGTCTTCTTATGGTCAGGATAAGGACGATGGATGTAGGGGCTGTCTCTGTCTATATGGGTCTGATGAGGGAGGTGGTGTAGTTCAATAATTAACGCCTTGTCATATTCAGATGAGTGAAAAAATTAAGGAATCCAACGAAAATTGCGCCCACGCTATGGTCGACCAATGAATTAAGTGGTCCAGCTTTTTTTTATTGGTTTTTGTAACGTGCTCCAGCTTTTTTGATTTTTTGATAACGTGGTCCAGCTTTTATTGTCCACCATATTTATTTGACGGTCAAGTTTTATCGCTTGGAACCTTTTTATACCAGATTTTTTTAATTTAATTAAGTTTTTATTATATATATGCATTTGACTCATTTGCTCTTAACCGTGTTTCAAAATTCGAATCAGCTCGGCTCGCCAGGTCGAACCTATAAAATTGGGAATCGAGCACATGACCGAGGTGAGTATTTTGGATCAGACTTGTATTGACCCGCCTTTGACGTCATTAAGCTAGCTTCAAACAAGATTAAACCAGTGAAACTTGTAATTGGGTGGTTGCTGTTATGCGCGGCCTACGACATTAATGTTGAAATGACAGAGTCCAGGATTGAACCCATGCCTTTGGAGTCTCTTGAAAGATAGTTAACCACTAAACTACTACATTTGTTTATCATATGAATGAATAAAATACCAACAAGCCCTTAGTCCAAGTGGTGATGGGCTCGATCCCCTTAAAGAAGGTCTCGGGTTCAAGCCTTGTGAATGGAAAAAACGTGGTTAGAAAGGGAGACCCCACTAAAGGTGGTTAGTCAAGTTCCTTAATAGAGATTAATCATCGGCAAAGTCAGTGAATACTTCATACCAATAACATGGTAACAAAAAAAAAAATATGAATGCATAAAATAACATATATACATTTATTTTAATCTTTACATTGATTCATGTGGTTCAATAGTGACCTAGTGGTTGTAAAGTGGTCGACGACGCCCATTTAGTTAAGGAATACTTTTTTTTTACAATAGATACACATGTGATATACCTTTTACATCAAAGAAGGCTTTGAACGAGGAGTTTTTAATTTTCCTCCGTGATCACTTCTCACATAGATAATGTTGGAACTATTTTCATTTTGTATCCTTTTATAGAAGCATTTGAAGGCTTCAAATGTCTGATCCTTAGTAGAGAGTGTAACGACCTGTCTACGTTACATAACTATTAAAGTTAAGATCTTTGATTTCCTTTCTTTTAGAAAAACTCTTTCATTAGTTTACTTTATGAAAATATTGCATGAACTTTTCGCATTTCCATAAATAATAATTAAAGTTCAAAACTAAAAGAAAATATAATTTTAACTACAAACAACTCTTTGAACTTATACATGAGACAAACCTAAGCTGGTCATCTCTATACATAACTCAACTAGAGAAAAGAAAGTAGGAAAAACATCTTCAATCTCGAACTCGCTCTATCTACCATGCCTCCAAGAGGAAGATCCACCTAAAAAGCCATCTGCTCCCCCGAACATGATGTCTGAGATCATCACAGACACAAACCACACGTGCAAACATTGCAAGGGTAAGCTTACCAAACAAAACTATACATAATAACTAAAAATGTTATACTAAACTTAGTTCATAAACATATTTATAACATGAATCCTCAACAAGATCAACAACATAAACCATCACCACTCATCACAATGAGTCATAACATCATAAGTCACATCTGACATCAACATAATACAATCACCAACATCCCTCATCACAAAGAGATGTACAACACAAACCACTAGACAACCTCAGACAACAAAACTGACTCTACTCCATGGAGTTTCAATATCATATAAGCGGTCCTCATAGGCCCCATCCCCTACCATAGTCTCACCTTTGACCATTCAAGGAGTCCCTTGAGCTACCCTGTGGAGGAAGTGTGGTTTTATCGAATATAGACAAGTGTGGATATTGGCTTACCTCTGTAAGGCTTGCAAAACCTTACATCTATAGGAATTCGTCCACTTGGCTATTCTATAGGCCCACCGTTGGCCACCACGAAAAACCTCTGGCACTAGGTTGAGAGCCTACCTAGCACCCTCAACTTACGTGCCTACCCATATGTCTGTGCACCAACTATGCACACCTATGCACCAACTGTGCATATACAACATTCGGAATATTTCTGTGCACCAACTATATGCACCCACCATTTTCCAGTGGCAAACATATTTGGAGTCCCTTATAGTCTTAGATACGGCACCTCCGTACCCACCATCTCCAATGGCTCGACGAAATGGTCCAAATATATCTCAACAACATCAACAATCCTCAACCATGACAATAGTCCATCCCCTATACACTAAAAGAGTCACTAAACCTCTTGGGAAGTAGTTTTCAACACTCTAACACGCCATTCGGAGTCAAAACATAGGGGTGATACTTGGAAAGATATCCCACTAGGCGACACCCCTGGGTCGCTTTAGTGGGCCAGAGTTCTGGCATGAAACTCACCCTCCCAAGTATACCATTTTCTATAAGAATCTTCCCAAAGGACATAGCTAACTCCTCTTTAACATATAGGGATGGTTCCAACACATAATTCACATACACATCATCATCATCTTTTCAAAATCATACTCATTAATATTTAATTTCAAATTCTTAAAACATCATAATCTTCTCAATTTTATGGCTTGATTGTTGTTGGAAAATGCTTTCATAGTCTTGAATTGAAGCAAAATACCCAATGAATTTTGTGTCTAGGAATGGAGCTTACTTCATCGGTTGTCTTGAGTCACTAGATATAAAACTAGTTCCCTTCTTAAGTTTTGGAGGAATCGAAACTTAATAACAAAACTAAGACTCTTTTTACCTAGAGGATTAGGGCTAAGAAAGTATTTATTGACTGATTTTAACATTGAGTTACAACAAGTATATATATTGTGCGTTCAAGCAAAAAAAAAGTGAAGTTTGGTGAAGTGTAACCTCCACAATACTTTATCATTTGAAAACCCTTGGTTTTAAGCTTTGTTTTCACTATAAAATCACAAAAAAAGTATCTTTAACTTTAGTTATGTTTTTGTTCTATTTTAAGTTTCACAAAATCAATTAAAAGTTCATGTTTTTATTGCTTTCTTGTGATATTTGTTAGCTTAGTGAGTAATTTTGTGAATATTGTCCAATATTACCCAAGTCCCTTAGAAAATGATACTTGGACTTTTCAAGATACTACTTGTGCAATTTAGTATGCTTGCCAAAGAGATATATAACATATCCTATGTGTAACATGCATCCCTGTTAATTTCTCCATCATTTTGTATGATTGATCCCTTATATTTATACTTAGAAACATGCGCTGTGACATCTTCTCCCATTTTTACTTCCAAGTCAAATTCCTCTTCTCTCTTGCTAAAATTGCAATGCATATATACTCTGTCATGCTCCTACTTAAGCGAAAATCCTTTGTTTCCAAAGTCCACCTCTAGAATTCAAGCTTATTGTTATTTGCTTCCCTTTGATTCCTTAATCAAGACTATATCATTCACAAAAAGCATGCAATTAGGGATAATCTTTTGTATGAATTTAAAATAATATCTAAATTTTGTAAGAATTTGTAATTTTTTTGTTAAATTAAGGTAAGGGCATTTTCTAATTAAAAAATGTTTTAAAAAAAAAGTTTTAGGAGAAAATTTGGTTTTCAAACTTATTTTGGAATTCAAAACCAATTGTTAAGGCTTGTTTGAGGTGATTGGAAGTTTTTTGGTTTTCAAATGTAACTTTTAAAACAAAACGCGCTTGGCTAAAATGGAGCTGAAATGGTTTTTAACTTCATTTTTTTTGAAAAGGTTTGCAAGAACAAAATAGAGAAGCGTCCCAATTATGTTAGCACCCTAATCCCTACTTTGCAGCAATCTTCTATTTATCAATGAAGAAAAAAGAAAAAAAGAAAAGCAGGGAGGACTAAACCAAAGCCTATGTCAGAGAACTATACAAATCTATATTGTGGAAGTCAAGATCTATTTTGGCTGAATTCTTCCCAACAAAAATTGGGAATAGTGCCCCACCAAAAAGAATTTTGAGTATCTATCTATACTATGATCTCAGCCCACATGTTGCCTTCTCGAAAAATATGACACACAAAAATGAATATTTAGCAGCAAGACCATACAATTGAACCATCTATTTTGTAGCTTCCAAGGGACCATAAGAGAGTTTCCAAAAGCCTGAACAACTAACTTGGAGTGTGTTTCCAACCATAGTTTGCTCCACCCTTTTTCTCTTGCTATCTCCATTGTAGTGACAACCCCACATAATTTTGCATCAAATGCATTCTGTAATCCAACACATGGCGAAACTTCCCATGACAATTGCACTATTGTCTCTAAAAACTCCCTCGCAAGCAACATGCCCCAAGCATCCTCTAGTTATGCCATCAACATATTACATTTTATCCAGAAAGGGAGGGGAGGGTGCCAAGAAAAATGATCTGAGAATTTGGGTTTTATCCTTAAACTAATTTAATAGGGTAGGAACTTTCATAGTGAGTTTATTTGGAAATTAAAAATTAGATAAAAGAACAAAACTAAATTTTAAAAACTAAAAACTGATTGCTATTTTAAAATTTTTTTAATCTAACAACTAAAAATCACCCCAAACAGGCCCTAAACAGTTTTGTAATTCAAAATCGATTTAGAACTAATTTGCAAAATATTCAAACTGATCTTTCAAAAAAAAATATTTTTAAATCCAAATCAATTTTATTATTAAGTTTAGTAATGGGTTTAAATCTTTGAAAAAAATCAAACCATGCCTTTCTTTTTATAGCTTCTTTAATTCCAAGGACTTACACAACCCTCGAGCAAGTTTGCCTATCCCTTAAAAATAAACGCGTAAGTAATTCTATAAATATAGAGTTAGGAAGTGCCATATCCCGAGCAACAATTGAGTTGAGATGTTAGAATTCTTTAGTTTTAAGTTTCAGTTATGGCTTCCAACCAAGAAGTAATAATCCCTTTGAGATATTGGGTCAATAATGAACCAAAGCGTGTAGTTATGGCGGAAGCAAGTGGAGACTTTGTAGATGTTCTCTTCGGTTTCCTCACCCTTCTATTGGGAACTATCATCTGGCTTGGGAACACATTTCACCAACCGGTAGAGATTGGTTGCATTAACAATCTGTTCAATAGTGTGGAAGGTTTAGACCCTGATGTTTTCTTGAACAACATCTGCAAGCAAATGTTGCTTTTGTCCGCACAACCCGTTAAAAGTGTGTTACCAGAGACTAAAACTGAAGGTGGATGCTACACATCCCACAGAGTATTTCGTGTGTCACATCTGTTCAAAGGGCACTCATTTCTCACTGAGTACTTTTGATGAGGTAAAGTGCCACTGTGGGAACTTGATGAAAAGAAAGATAGATCTGCTGGTAGAGCCTAGTGGGGGCAATGGTGTTTTTGTTAAACGGGATGCCATGTTCTTGATCTTCAATGACTTGACAGTGCTCTGAAGCTCTCCAAGTGACTCCTTTAAACCACCCCTCTAACTCGGACACAAAGAATTCGGAATGATGGAAGAAAAGTCTCTAGATGTTGGCACAAACAAGGTAATATTGCCTTTTATTCATTTGAGGTGTACTTGCATGAGTTGTTTGGTTAGATGATAAACTGGACTTTGATTGCATTTTGATGTGAGTTTAGATGTCATTTTCATACATTTTGAATATATTTTATTGGCAAAACTCACTGTTTGGTGTTAGTTGATACAAGACAGGTACTCAAGAGGCTTCATGAGGAAAAGAGTTGAAAATTGCATTTTTTTTTGGAGCAAAAATGCCACTGTCTGGAGGACCAAGAAAAAAGGGCTAGAATTGAAGTAACGCAAGGACCTTACCATGGCCATGCTCGTTGCGTAGCAGAATTGGACCTTTATGCAAGGACCACGGCCGTGGTCATTTTACCACGGTCGTGGTAAGTTACGCTGTCAGCCCATTTAAATTTTGAATTATTATAAATAGGATGAGAAACCCTTTTATCTTTTATCTTTTGTTCTATTTCGAAAACTGAGGGTTCTGGGTGAGAAAGAGGTCCTGTGAGAGACTCTGAGCTGCGGGAAGACGTAGAGAACACCATTGGGGATCATCACTGTAAAGTTTCTTCCCTTTTGTAATCTTTATGTCTTCTTTTGAGTTTTCTGGCTTAATCATGAACATGAGTGGCTAGTTTCTCTTAGCCCCGGATTGTGATGTAGCTGTACCTTTGTACCCCGGTTCTAATTTTAATAAAACCTCGATGTTATTCAGTTATTTGTATCTCTTCACTACTTTTATTGCTTTTAGGGCCGATCAGTCTAAACATAAGTTAATCTCTTGTCTATGATCAATTGCTTGTGATTAACTGAACTGTGAAGTGATTAGATTTGTACAATTTGCATGATCAAACTTATTGTATAAATTTCCAGTAGATTAACCTGTTAATCAACCTCTCTGAGATTTATCATTTGCTCTAAATTAATTCACCTATGATCAATTGGGAATTAAATTAGGGGAAATAGTGTTATTAACTATGATCAATTGTTAATTAACGAATTTAAGAGGTCGCTGGCAAGTAACACATTTAGGGATTTTATTAAGATTAGAATTGGGGGAAAAAGGGGTACATGTGAAATCACAATCCTAGGCTTCTTTATCATAATTGTTCTCACAGTAATCTTTCTGCTCTGATTCTCTTTCTTTTGAAAAGAATAATTGACCAACATACTTCTCAATTTGATTTTTATATTCTGGATTGCTTAGTTATTTGCGAGATTAATTATTTGGGAACGCGACTGGTCCTTTGGGTTCGATATCCGGACTCCTAGAGTCCACTGTTACAACTGCGTAGGGTACGCTTGCCCTCTGCGAACACATTTTTACGCATCATTAGAACATAGAAGGAGGGGAATGGAAAAAATAAATTCCTCCCAATTTCCATTATTTTTTCTCTTCTATCCTCCAAATTGTCTAGATCAAATAAGAGACTTTTACAAAGTAGTACGTTAGACATGTGCGCACCTAAAAGCTTAAGCATGAATATGTATTGTGAAACAAATTAATATGAGTCATAAGTTTATGCCAATGAAAAAAAAATACTTTAGGGGATTAAAATGATTGTTTAGTGGTAGAATCAAATACATTGAATTCTAGACATTTTTGTGACTTGCACTCACAACTTATGTATGAAGCTGATAACCTTCCTCGAGTTCCTTAATTAGCTTGTAAAATTGTAGATGCGCATGATCTTTCCTTCATGGCAATACTTTAATTTGATAGTAGAATGAATTTTTCTTGTTTAATGAATTATAACTTTACAGTCTGAAAACTTGCTTTGTTTTCTCTCTCTCTCTTTCACTCTTTCAGATATTTAGCATACTAAAGCAAGCATTAACCTCCAAATCTCCTCTAAGTGATGTATTGGAAAATGAAGAATCTAAGCCATCGTACTCTTTCTCACCAGATATTGATATTGGCCCAAGTCATTGGAAAGATTCTGTAGAAATCAAGGTGATAGTGAGCAAATCACAGAACAAGATTTAATTTGTTGAAGCAGATGGAGATTTTGTTGATTTTCTAGTAAGCTTCCTAACACTACCTCTTAGATCTATTCTGTACCTTGTGAATGGCAAATTATCCTTGGGAAGCATTGATAACTTGTACACAAGTGTGAAGAATCTCGATCCATCATGGTTCATAGGGTCATCAAACAAATCCTTATTGAATCCAAAGGTCGCTCCTCATTTTGGTTGTGGGAGCAATCCACTAAATGCTTCACAAGAAGACACTAGTACTGCCAATTATTGGTATGGCACTGGAGTAGTGAAAGATAATAGAGGGCATATCATCTGTGAGAAGAATATGATTTCAAAGAAAAAAGATACGCTAAAAGATCCAAAAGATATCAAACTTTTGGACCCAAGATCTTCAGACGGAGCAAGAAAATCTGATGTGGGATTTATGAAGAGGCCGTGTCTATTTGTTGTTAGCGATAATCTGGAAGTGAAAGCAATGACAACTACTTCTAGCATTCCGTGTCCATTTATGGAGAATAACCAGTCGTTGGATGATTTGGAGGAACATTTGGTGGAAATAAGGAAGTCACAGGTAATATTAATTCACAATTTTAAGAAAATTTGATTCACATAAGTGGTTTTAGTTAACAATATTTGTGTTAATTTTGTCAATTGGCTATAATGAACTTGCACAATATTTCTTCACCATGTTACCGTCTAGGCCTTTTTCAATTTAGAAGTGACATTCGTTATGTCTATTTTGGGCATGCACTAAACTTGTTGATGGCTTCTTTGACATCCAACGAAGCTGCTTTCACAAGGAGCCTATTCCACCTATTGAGGAAGTGGAAATGTCAAAGATGCATTCCATTTTGGGGTTTATTGGGAAGGAAGAAAATAAGACACAGAAAGAAAAAAGAAATGGAAGATAAAGAAAGTCAGAGAGATATATAATAATAATATGATGGGAAAGAAACAAAGGGATGAGAAGAAATCGAAGTAGAAAGGAGATGGAAAAGAAAATAGGTACATATATATTAACTGCCTGAACAAGCCAAAGAATGAAGTTAAAGGCTAAATTTTATGGGTGATAATAACTGATAAATGGCAGTGTAACTGTAGAGCAATCCAGCAATATTTTGGTGTGTGAAATTGTAATGTTTAAGTGAATGGGATGGCTATGTAGTATTTAATTCTCTTGTTCTATGAAAGTCATTAGAACGTTGGTCCATAGTTCTACAACTGCTATTAGGCTGTGAGAAATTGACCCCTGAAAGATCTTTGGTATTCATCTCTTTATGATATCATCATGCACATCCTGTGTTAACAATCTATCTATATAAAAACTTAGAAAAAAAATATGCCTCGTGATTAAAACAAATGTCTGATGCCCAAATGCAGATTAATGTAAAAGTAAACTTTCGAGTTCTTCAAATTTATATGTATTGTTACATTAATTCTCTAAAAAATTTATTTCACAAATTATTATTTTTTTAAATGTATGCCATATCATCATATTAATTTTTGAAAGATTTTATCACCAAATTAATTAAATATCAACCTCATCCTTAAATTATTCTCTGGAATTAAGATACTCTTGTGTCATCACTCACTTTATGATGAAAATAATAACTAAATCTACAAAGAACTAATTTAATGATAGTAATATTTTTAAGAACTAATAAGATGATGTTGTATTTGATACGGGTAACTTGATTTACTCTTAATATTAGTAAATAACCTTTGGCAGTGGCAGGGTGATGAAGAAGCTAGTGTCGATTATGAAGAAGCGGATAGTGATGGGTTTGAAATTAGATAAGAAGGAGGAAGCTCCTGGTCCAAAAGGAACTGGGGCAATTGTTGAAAACGAGCCTAATTAGGATAAGAATTCAAGCATGAAACTTTCCTCTCATGATGCTATAGTATAGTGTCCTTGATGAGCACATGGGTTTAAAACACCTTAAACTTTGGTGGAGGCTAGAGTGAAGTAGTAATTTTCTTCCCTCACCGGTGAGGAATCATAAATAACCGTAGGATATAATGATAAAAAATCCAATGGTTCAGATTAGTTACCTGATACCTGCAAGGATATATACATTAATAATTAAGTTATTTTTATGAATTTAATTTATAATTTGAAAAATTGCAAATTTTAAATTAATAAATATTAATTAATTTGGGACAGTTTTGTTGTCTTCTTCCGCTTTCCATGGACACGAATTCATCTCTCCATCCACGGGCCTCCCCAATATGCTATCCAATCTCTGAGCACCACTGACCCCATATGTGCCTTCCTCACCCTCCGCCGCCTGCGGCTTGTCCTGAACCCCTGGCAACTGCAGTTTCACCACTTTCTCACCGTTGTTTTTTCAAATCTGGATTTTTTTTCCAGATCTGCATCAACGATTCCTCCCTCCATGCTCTCGTCGATAACTCCTACCACAGCCACAGCACTGACGACCTCCCCTCCTCCACCACCAACCACGCCTTCCGCCGTGACGATTTTCAGTGGTGGTTTTTCTTTCCCGTTTCCTCTCTCTCGCACCACTACCGGCACCATTTGCTCTTCCCCTTTCTTCACCAACAACAAAAACACAAACATGAATAGACAACCTCAAACACAACGCACACCCCAAATACAAAGAATGCTAACAAACACTTTTCGAACCTAACTTTAGATCTCGTTAGCTACAATAGACCGTGACAACATTGATGAAGAATCCTTCTTCTTCATTTTCTTTTTTATCGCAACCCCTCCCTCCACCTGACTGCTTCACTATCAATTTACAGACAAACAATGCCTTCCACCATTTTTTTATTTTGATAATTCATATATTAGTTGGTTAATTGGTTAATCACTTTAAACTGAATGCATGTTGAAAGTTTATAATACCACAAAATTCAAATTTTCTACCAAATGACCACTGAATACGACCTGCATAAGCCCCCAAAAAATTGGTCATAGTTTAGAACTTGAGAGACACGGTTGTGGATCTCTTTATCATTAGATTGTTGATGGTGGAAGAAGATTTGAGAAAGAACAGAAAAAATGAAAGAGAGAGGAGTAAATATTGCCAAATAAAAAACCAATTTTTAAATGAATTTTGCAGTTTATTTTTATTATTATTAATATATTATTTTGCATTTTTAAATTAAGACTCATTTTTAAAATTATTATATTTTATTTGCGTTTTATTTTTTAAATTTATATTAAATTAAAAAATTATTTTTTTCCGGTAAAAACCTAATATTACCGGTAAATTTACTCCTTCATCGGTGAGGGAGAGAATTTCCGACTTCACCCTAGCACCCACCTTAAACTTTCATATTAATCCAATATTTATGAGAGGGACGTGGACCCATATGGAGGTGTGAAGGGGGAAGCTAGGTGGGGTGGATCTAATGACGATGAGCTGTAAGGCATAATAGTTGGACACATCAGACTCACAGTGCGTGTTTGGTTTCATTGCACAATTGATTCTGAGTCCAGAATTGATTTTAGATAAATTTTGACATATTTGGTTTCACATTGGATAAGAGTTCATAATTGATTCTGGATCCAGAATTGATTCTAAGTTGAGGCAACTATGAGTAACTTTTGCATTGGATCCAAAATTTTGTACCGAGTTTTACTCCTAACTTACTTTCATAATAAAAACATCAAAACATAAATCATATCACTTCAAAATCAATTTTAACCAAAATCAATTTTATAAAATCAATTTCATTCAAAATCAATTTTGTCAACGCTCATCCAAACACGCACACAATCCAATGACAATTGAAATGGCTTCGCTTTGAAACACCTGAAACAACTAGTTAAGTAACCAACTCTCCCACAAATAGATACTATTAACAACTAACAAATATTAACAGACACCTAACAACATCAAATTCAAATATGTTCTATTTGCTGAATGTTTTACTTTTATGTATTTGTTTCCTTTTCTGTCATAAAATTTGAAAATTTGCATGTGTAATATTCAGGAAAAAGTTATAGCTGTAGTAGGAATTAAAAAAGCAAGAAGAAAGTGTCAGTTGTCAAGGGAGCATGGAACAAGTTGTCTCTACCACTACTGAAAGTGCACTGCAAATTGCAGGATGTGTGGTCAAACGACAAGTGGGCTACTTTTTTAATTACAATGACAAATTTGAAGAGGTGAAACATTCCATTGAGATGCTGGATAATGCTAGGAAGAGGATACAACATCAAGTTAATGATGCAGATCTGAATGCAGAAGAAATTGAAGATGACATTCAACATTGGTTAAAACAAGTGGATGAGAAGATAAAAAAGTATGAAAGTTTTATACATGATGAATGCCATGCAAAGACAATGTGTTCCATTGGTTTCTTTCCAAATAATTTGTGGTTGAGGTATCGGTCAGGCAGAAATGCTACAAAGATGGTAGAGGAAATCAAAGCAGATGGACATTTGAATAAAAAGTTTGATAAAGTTTCCTATCGGGAGGGCCCATCCATGCATGCTGCTTTGTCAAACACTGGTTATGTAAGCTTTGGGTCGAGAAATGAAACTATGGAGAAGATTATTGAAGAACTTGAAGACTCTACAGTTAATATGATTGGAGTTTATGGGGCTGGTGGTGTGGGTAAGACCACTTTAGTCAAAGAAGTTGCTAACAAAGCTCAAGAAAAGAAGTTGTTCAATATGGTGGTCATGGCAAATATAACAAGAAATCCTGACAAAAAAAAAAAATTCAAGGACAAATTACTGAGATGTTAGGAATGAAATTGGAAGAGGAAAGTGAGATTGTAAGAGCATATCACATTCGAAAGTGGTTAAAGAAAGAAAAGGAGAAAACCCTTATAATCTAGATGATCTCTGGGATAGATTGGACTTGAATAGATTGGGGATTCCATGTAGTGATGATGATGGTGATGGAAGCCAACGCAATGTCAATGATATATCTGATTTTGGTTACAATAAGATTGAAAAAGAAGAGTTTTCTGCCGATTGCAATAAGATGAAAAAGGAAAAGTTGTCTTCTGATTTCAGTAAGATGAAATAAGAGAAGTTATTTGGTGATCACAGAGGATGCAAAATTCTTCTAACATCTAGAAGTAAAGTAATATGTAATCAAATAGATGTGCAGGAGAGGTCAACTTTCTCGGTAGGAGTCATTGATGAAAAGGAGGCAGAGACTTTGCTTAAGAAAGTGGCTGGAATACAAGAAAAAAATTATGTAATTGATGGGAAAGCTATTGAGATAGCCAAAATGTGTGCTGGATTGTCCATAGCATTAGTTTCCATAGGAAGGACACTAAAGAATAAGAGCTCTGTGCATGGGAGGATATTTGTCAACAAATTAAAAGACAAAGTCTAACAAATTAAAACTTGGATTGGTCATCACCTCGGTTGAGATGCTGGGTCACCAGAACCATTGATCACTAATTGAACCATATTAACTGGCGTAAAGATTAAAATATATGTATATATATATTATTTTATGCATTCATATGCTAAACTAATGTAATAGTTTAATGGTTAACTATCTTCCGAGAGACACTAAAGGCATGGGTTTGATCCTAGACTCTATCATTTTTTTTATTTATATTTTGGTTAATAAAGTAGACTTTGGGGCGTGTGCAAAAGCAAGCTTTAATAGGTTCTAACACATTGGGTAACACACAACATGTTCCTGACCACACAATGGGTCACACACAACAACACAACTTTAATGCCTTGGGCCACAATAATAGTAACCACACAACAGCTTAGACCAAGAAAAATAGGTCTACCAAGTACCAAGTTTCAGCAATTTTATCCGATTTGAAGATGATTTAATGAGGTCACAACCAAGTTAGTTGCATGTCCAATCCAAAATATAACTCGACTTGGTCATGTGCCTGGTTCTTAGTCCAATTGATTCGACTGGTCGAACCGAGTCAGGTTTTAAAACATTGCTAAGAGCAAATAAGTCAAATAGATATGTATCATAAAAACTTAAATTAATTGATGAAATAAAGGGTTCTAGGTGACAAATCTTGAACGTCGAATATTATACAAATAAATGTGGAGGACATTAAAAGCTAGACCACTTAATTCATTGGTCGACCACTTGGAACAAGGAGGAAGCTTCCACTCAATGGAACAATGCTAAAACGTGCCAAGTACTGAGAGAATGCCATAAATGACAATCAACCCCTATTTGTACACAAGCAAAATTTCCATTTTTTAGCGACTTTTAGTTTGGTTCAAAATTTTCGCTCAGCTAAAGTGCAAAACAACCTAAGTGCGAAACAGAGTCTAGCTAAGCTCCTAGATTTAGCTCATCCATTCATGGGTCTTTTGCTTCCTGCCTCTTGTTAGCTTAGCTCCACATTTTCGCTCAGCTAGATTTCCAAAAATTTTGCTTTTCTTAAGATGGCTCTTTCACTTAGCTAGATTTTGTGGCTAAGCTAAATCACGCTAGAGGCACTTCTCAAGAGCTTCAAATTTATGCTCCAAGTTGCTTTTCCACTTTCCACTCCATTTCTACAAAAGTAGACAACATAATAAGATGCAACCTATGAACTTAAATATCTAAACCAAAAATTTAATATTTACAAAACTAAGATAACATGAGTAAAACATCACTCTAAATGTGGATAAAATTATATTAATTGCCTTATCAATCTTGTAAAAATTAAATATTTAAGGCAATTATCAGGATACATGGGGGGTGACTTAAATGGAGTGAGGCATTGAAGGTTATTTGTTATCGCAAAGTACCTACCAAACTCAAAGGTAAGTTTTATTGCACAACTATACGTCCAACTATTCTATATGGTAGTGAATATTGGACTTTAAAGGGACAATGTGAGAGAATAGTGGGAGTAATAGAAATGAGAATGTTAAGATGGATGTGTGAACATACAAGAAAGGAAAAAAATAAGGAATGACTATATACAGAAAAAGATTCCTGTAGCACCCATTGAGGAAAAGAAGACAAAAAATGGGTTAAGGGTGGTTTGGACACGTACAAATAAGGCCACAAGAGGTGCCAAATAAAAGAATAGATTGCATGATTTTTAGTCTTCTAAAAAGGAGAAGAGGGAGACCAAAAAAGGATGTTGGAGGATATTGTCAAGGGAGATCTCAAGCTAAATAATATTCCTAAAACTTAGTTGTTTTGGCGGATAGCGATGTATAATCCATGTAGCAGACCTCACCTAGTGGGATAAGGTTTTGTTGTTGTTGTATTTTAAATTTTGAAATATTTCTTTGAACCTATTAAAACACTTAGTTTCAGAGGAAAACAAATTTGGCTTTGTGATAATGGATGATTACTCTAGATACACATGTTACTCTCTACTAAGGATCAGACATTTGAAGCCTTCAAATGCTTCTATAAAAGGATACAAAATGAACATAGTTCCAACATTATCTATGTGAGAAGTGATCACGGAGGAAAATTAAAAACTCCTCATTCAAAGCCTTCTTTGATGTAAAAGGTATATCACATGTGTATCTATTGTAAAAAAAAATTATTCCTTAACTAAATGGGCGTCACCGACCACTTTACAACCACTAGGTCACTATTGAACCACATGAATCAGTGTAAAGATTAAAATAAATGTATATATGTTATTTTATGCATTCATATTTTTTTTGTTACCATGTTATTGGTATGAAGTATTTACCGACTTTGCCGATGATTAATCTCCGTTGAGGAACTTGAGTAACCACCTTTAGTGGGGTCTCCCCTTCTAATCACGTTTTTTTTTCCATTCACAAGACTTGAATCCGAAATCTTCCTTAAAGGGATCGAGCCCAACACCACTTGGACTAACGGCTTGTTGGTATTTTATGCATTCATATGATAAACAAATGTAGTAGTTTAATGGTTAACTATCTTTCAAGAGACTCCAAAGGCATGGGTTCAATCCTGGACTCTGTCATTTCAACATTAATGTCGTAGGCCGCGCATAACAACAACCACCCAATTACAAGTTTCACTGGTTTAATCTTGTTTGAAGCTAGCTTAATGACGTCAAAGCCGGGTCAATACAAGTCTGATCCAAAATACTCACCTCGGTCATGTGCTCGATTCCCAATTTTATAGGTTCGACCTGGTGAGCCGAGCTGATTCGAATTTTGAAACACGGTTAAGAGCAAATGAGTCAAATGCATATATATAATAAAAACTTAATTAAATTAAAAAAATCTGGTATAAAAAGGTTCCAAGCGATAAAACTTGACCGTCAAATAAATATGGTGGACAATAAAAGCTGGACCACGTTATCAAAAAAACAAAAAAGCTGGAGCACGTTATAAAAAGCAATAAAAAAAAAGCTGGACCACTTAATTCATTGGTCGACCGTAGCGTGGGCGCCATTTTCATTGAATTCCTTAATTTTTTCACTCCTCTGAATATGACAAGGCATTAATTATTGAACTACACCTCCTCCCTCATCAGACCCATATAGACAGACTCACATACTCACGAGGATGATCCTCACTTTTGGTCTCAGATTGTTCCTCAACGCACCACGCTCAGCTCAGCAGTCTGATAATTTTTCTTGCACACACGTACTCACCTTTGGCTAGATGAGATCCTATGCAAAACCAGCCAGCCCCATGAATGCCTAGCCAAGTGGCCAATATTCATCCCTTCACTCTCTCTCAGTCATTACTCAATTAAACACGTACACTGAACTACCACGCCTCAACCCATCCCTTCACTCTCTCACTCCATAGCATATGATTGGACACTAGCCCGCTCGCCATGCACTTCCATATATGCCTCAACCAATTACTGCAATGACCTTTCTAGGTAAAATATGTTATCCTCTTTTATTCTTTCTTATTTATTTATTTATTTATTTATTATTATTATTATTATTATTATTATCTCTAGCTTGTGCTAAAATCTCATTCTCATGTTTGTGTCAGTTTGAAAACACGGTGGATCACAAGTTGAAAAAACCTTGTAACCTTAAAATTACTCATGGTGAAAATGAGACACCGTGATTTTCTTAAATCACCGCAAATCCAAACACATTGCAAGTCTTTCCCTATTCAGAATATACTGGTCATGTTGTAGCTTCTTTTTCTTTTAGATGGGACCCAACTCCTAAGCATATAGAATATCTGATAGCCCTTTTGAGCCCCTACGTTGTTGTTTTTTTTTTTTTTTTTTTTATAATTATTATTGTTTATTTTTCTTTTGTTATTAGTTAATGTAAATTTGATGTGTTGTTTCTTTTCTGATTTAGATCCACGTACGTGATGAAAGGCTGCAAGCCTTGTGATCTCTTGCCTTCCCTTTTCATTATTTAAGGTGAATGTTTCTTTTTTATCCAATTTTATTTTTATTAGTTTCAGTCAAATTTTACTAGTTAACTTGATTCTGTTTTCCTTAGATTAAATTATGATTAATATTGAAATTTGAAAACTTTTATGAACATCTTTCAAATTTAATAATAAATATGCATCAAAGAATAGGAAAGTCATTTGAAATTAGACTTAAATATGTTTTTGTCCCTGTAAAATTATTTTTTAAAATGGTTCTTGTAATTTTTTTTGTTTTGATTTTTGTAATTTTGTTTTAATCCTTGTAATATATTTATTTTTTCGTTTTAGTCAGTGTAATATTTTGTTCATTTTTAATTAGTTCCTTTGAAAAATATTTGATAGGGACTAAAAGTAAATGATCTATACATATTTCAAGGTCATAAACGAAAAAAATGAATATTTATAACGACTAAAACAAAATAACAAGGACCTAACAAAAAAAAAAGAATTTTACAAGAATTATTTTGAAAGAAATAATTTTATAAGGATAAAAAAAACAGTATATTACAGAGACCAAAGGCATGTTTAAACCTTAAAATTATTATTTTTTGTGCTCTGTTTATTTAGGGGAGCTCACGTGGGCTAATTTTGTTTAGGTTTGACTAAACTCATTACCCAACTCGATAAGAATTATACGGGTTGAGTTGGACTTGTGTGATTTGTGGTCAAACTCGAACATAACCAACCTTATCACAAATGTGTTGGCTTGTGTTTGGTCAATCGGCTTTAAACATTTAAAATTATTTTAAATTTTGTAGAAAATAATTTTTTTTTTCTTACCAATTTTAAAATATTATAAAGGTATTGTATTTTTTTTTTAATTTAAACAAGTGCTCATTTTAAAAGTTATTGTATTTCTTTAATTATAACTTATTTATTATTTGAATAATCTTTTATAAGTAACAATAAATAAATCTTTTAGATAAGTCTATGACTAATTTATTTTACAAAACAATTAATACTCAAGAAAATTTGTATTTTTGTAATAATTGTTATGCACTAATATTTGTAATTTAAAATATACGTCACATCAACGAGTTGGGTTTACGGGTTCAAAAATCAAAACTCGTTATCCAACACATACATGAATAAGTTTGAATGGGTTGGATTGGGTTCAACTCAAATATTCAAAAAATCCAAATGAGAGTGATTGATCAGTGTATAGGAAATACTATATATATATATATATATATATATATATATATATATATATATATATATATTTGTTTTCCTATTTATATATGTTTGTACAGGAAATAAAAATAGGAAATAAAAATAAGAAATGAAATTACAAGTAGATGGACCCTAAGGTTGTTAGTCTCCCCATGGAAGAAGCTTCCCAGCCAGCACCCACTCCAAGGGGAATGTTCTCTAATCAAAGTTAGGTTAAATCATTGGATCTTTGCCATACCTGTCACGAGCCTTTAAAAAAACACGTGATTCACTCACGTTAAGTGCCATAGGCAACTTGCTTAAGCACGAGTGATACTAATGAAGATATGGGCTCTGGACATGTCGCACTTAAGCTTGAGTCAGGTCATGCTTAAGCATGACCAACTCTGAAGCTTGGTCCAATCTGGAATCCATGCTTAAGCTTGGATGAAAGCTTGCTTAAGCGTGGCTCTTTTCTTCAATTCTGATAGTTACTGCAATCCGTGCTTAAGTGCAAGATAGGGTACGCTTAAGCATGGATCATTCTTCGCTTTTGATTTTTTCCTTTGGCTCCATCATCATCTGCTACTTTTACCCTCTTACTACTACACAAAATATATCTCAAAAGAAGAAAAATTACCTAATTAGCTATCCTAATGACATTCTAATTTTATTTGCAAATTGACTATTAACAAGACAAAACAAGTTGAAAAGAATTGAAATATTGAGATAATTGTCTCAATTATGGTTATTGAAATAATGCTCTCAAGGCAATTATCAGTCCCTAATAAAAAAAAAAATTGTTGCATTGGATCCTTGATATATTAAAACTTTTGTTTTGAGTTCCTATCGTCAGTTAAGTGATGACATGACACCATCTCAACGACTGATATATTTTGGGAAGATTTGTTCCCAAGGTGCCACGTCATCTGCTAACTGATGGTAGAGACTCAAAACAAAAGTCTTAATATATCAAGGATTCAATGCAACAAAATTTTTTATTAGGGACCTAAGACAAAAATAAGTCATTTACCATGGATCTCAAACATATTTAAACCAAAAAAGAATAATAGTCAGTCCCATTAGAGGAGCAAACATAATGCTCACCCTTGACATCCTGGCCTACAAACTTAAAATCCCTATAGGAGAAATAAGTTTGTTTCACAGTAGCTAGTGTGAAGAGTTACGAGTAGTAAGGGAGGAGCAAAGATCGAAGGAATTTATAGAGTCAAATTGTGGTTTGATATCCTCCATTCTTATTCCCATGGCACACATTTTTCACAAAATATGTTGTTATTTTATAATGCCAATATGATGATCTTTTGAAAAAGTAATTGATCAAGACCTCTTAATCTGCTACATGGGATCAAGATTGGTCTCCATTATCTCATATTAAGGTATATCGATCAAAATATTTATTTTTTATTTGAGCAAATTATAGCAACACCTCCTAAGTTTTTATCAAATTACATATAACCTCATCCTTTTTTATTTTCCTACACTAACCCCCTTTAAGTTTGAAAACATTACCCTAACACCCCTTATATGTTTGAAAAAATTACATTGACACCCCCTCAAACCTTACACTAACACCTCGACAAAGGGGGGTGAAAGTAATGGTTAAAAAAGCAGGAGATGCTTGTGTAATTATATAAAATCTCAAGGAGTATTACTGTAATTTGCTCTTTTTTATTTTCATATTTGTAATATGTAAATAATTTACTTTTAGTCTCTATCAATTTTTTAAAAGAGACTAATTCAAAATAAACTAAATATTATAGAGACTGAAACAAAAGAATGGATATTGCATGATTAAAACAAAATAAAAAAAATCAAAACTAAAAAGAATACTAAAAAATTACTGTATATTGATTAATTTAAATCAAAATTTGTTACTAATTATATTAATTAATTTTTTAATCTTAATTAATTAAGTCTTACAAGAATATAAGAAAACGAAATGTAATACTTATTACTTTTGAAACGAACGTACGATCACGTGTTTCCAAATGTACTTGTTATCAGGCCATGCTTCCAGCAGTCCATATATTTCAACATGCACTCCATGTTAAATTTTAAAATGCTTAATTATTAATTTAGTTCCTTAATTATTTTAAAAAGCTCAATTAGATCATCTAATCATATCATCTAATTTTCAAAAATGTCTTAATCATGACCATTTCATCCAATTAAGTTGACACTATTAAGATTGTGAATTCCAGTGATTTTCCTTTACGAATAGTGACAATTTTTAATCGTCATTATGTTTATTATTGTTGGAGTTCAAATGTGAATGTGAACTCTCATATTAGATATAAATGAGCAAGTTGAGTAACATATATAGGTGAAAAAGACCTACAAATCTAATGTCTTAAGATTTTGAGTTAAAGATGATGTCAAGTTCACTTGTGTGATTTGCTTTGACTCATTTATGGGGATCTCCCCGATATTTTGTCTCCTCGATTGCACAACAATTATTATTTTAAAATTAAAAATTATAACAAAAAAATGAACCAAAATCATTTTTAAAATTATTTATATGTTTTTTTTCTCCTCAAAACAAACTATTAAATTATAGCTAAGGAGGTCAAACTCAGTTGGTTTAACAAGATGTGTAAGTGTTGTAAATTCCAATAGTGTTTTCGATTCCTACATATAAAAAAAAATACTACTCCTTCAGTTTCTTTTTAACTATCGGATTTTTGAAAAAAAAATTGTTTTCATTTATCAGTCGTTTACAAAGTTAAATATCACATTAATTACTTTTTTATCAATTATATCCTGACTTGTCTCCTAATCTTTAATTATTACTCCCTCTGTTCCAGATTATATGACCTTTTAGAGAAAAAAAATTTGTTCTAAATAGATGTCGTTTTACAAAACCAATGCTGCATTAAATATCTTTTTTCAGGACTATCTTTAATCAATACTTAGTGGGAGTAGTGTACTATGTGTAATTAATTTGAGAGATAAAGGATATAATAGGAAGTTACCTAATATTTTATAGAAAATTTAACAAATTAATTATATTTCTTAATATTTGTGTCAAAACTTTAAATGCATATAAACTGAAAAAGAAAGAGTATATATATACATTTATTGTAGAGTGAAAAGGAAGAAATGGATAAAATAAGAAAATCTACAATTATTTTATTAGAATCAATAAAATTTATTATATTTTTTAATTTTTAAATAATAATCTTAAACACAAATAAAAAGAAATTAAGAGAGCATCAAATTACGGATCTTAATTTCTCACCCACCAAAGCAGTACGAGTATATCAAAGGTAGGGATGGCAAAGTGTACCCGGACCCTACGGGTACCCGCAAAAATATCCGCAAGCGGGTCGGGTAAATACCCGCTTATTGGGGCTGAGGCCAGGTATTTACCCGCAAATTTTTGCGGGTACGGGTACGGGTACTATAGTACCCGCCCCGCCCCACCCCGCACCTACCATATATATATATATATAATTAAAATAACTTAAATAAATAATTATGTTATATATATATACTTTTATGTAAAAAAAAACTATATTTTCCATAAACTAACACTAATAGTAAAAGGTTTATGTTATAACTTACAATAATTTTATATTTTATATTTTTAATATTATGTGTGGATACTTTTAATGTTAAGTTTAAATTATTTAAGTGTGAATTTTCAATTTATTTGTAATAATTTTTTTAATTAATATTTTTATAACTTAAAAGCAATTTTGGTTCATCTATTTTGCACAATCCGTAATTTTGGTCCCCCTATTTTAAAATAGAGACGTTTAGTCTCCCAATTTTGTAAAATTTGTAATTTTGATCCTTCCATCAAATTGAAAGCGTTGACTGTTAAGAGATTAACGTTAACCTTAACGTGGTCCAAATATAGTGACGTAACACGAGATTATTTATTTAGTTTTTAATTATTTTAAATACTGAGTAGAATAATTGATGAAAAATATATTTTAAAAAAAGATAATATCATTTATTTGACTACGACGTGCCATGTACTTCAACAATGTAGAACTAGTTTAAAATAAATGATTAAGACCTGTGATTTCTATTTTAGGACTCACGACTACCCCAACCATTAAAATCGACATGACATGTGCTTTAGTGACGTAGATAAACAAATAATTATTACTCAGTATTTAAAATAATTAAAAAATAAATAAATAATCTCGTGTGACATCACCATATTTGGGCCACGTCAAGGTCAACGTTAATCTCTTAACTGTCAATGCTTTCAATTTGATGAAATGACCAAAATTACAGATTTCACAAAATTAGGGGACTAAATATCTCTATAGAGGAACCAAGATTGTTGATTGTGCAAAATAAAAATGTCTCTATTTTAAAATAGGATGACTAAAATTGCGGATTGTGGAAATAGGGGGACCAAAATTACATTTAGCCCACAACCCGCAATCCATTTAGCTCGCAAAATAAATGGGCTCTATTTTTTTGAGCCCACAACCGTCCCGCATAGTTCGCGGGCTAAACGGGTCAGTCTGCAACGGCAAAAAAAATTAAAAATTAAATTTTAAAAACTAAAATTTAATCATTTTTAAACTTTTTTTTTTTTTTGGAAGAAACTCAAAACAAACATCATCTTTACTGAATCAATATTCAAGCACTACTCAATCAATACTAAATCAAAATATTGTATCACCAAGACACCAACCATATAGAAAGTACTTAATTTGTCAAGTCTAAATCTAAACAAATCAAGTGCAAATTTTAAATGCACACA
Organism: Pueraria montana var. lobata; assembly: GCA_026413185.1. NCBI lineage: Eukaryota > Viridiplantae > Streptophyta > Magnoliopsida > Fabales > Fabaceae > Pueraria > Pueraria montana. The sequence goes on along the minus strand of CM048650.1, from coordinate 89,512,741 downwards.
AATACAATACAAATAAACTTTATTCAATTCTAATTTTTAAATAAATTTTATTTTAATTATAATTATTATATTTTTATATTTTTTATATTAAAATGCAAAAAACTCGCGGACTGTCCGTTTAACCCGCGGTTGAGCCCGTTTAACCCGCGGGTTAAACGGACCGGGCTAAAAAGCTTGCAATTTAAATGGGCTTAAAAAATCTGGGTCCGTATACCGTGCGAGTTGCAGGTTTAACGGGTCGTCCGCGGGCCTAAACCCAAATGCCCGGCTCTAAACGTTACTAATCAAAGCAGTACGAGTAAGATTTAACGGTTAATACAAACCTTTATTGATAATATGTAATTACCATATCATTGTTTCTTCCCTCTATTATTTCGATGTTGCAATCCACTCAACATAAAAACAAATTAAAAGAATGGGTCTTGCTAACCAGTGTCTTTAGATATCAGGTAAATGGAATGTAAGCTCAATTACATCCTCCAAATCCAATAGATGTAAAAATAATTGTTCTAATTGCTGTAGTAGTTATTTTTATCCAGGCTCTTAACATCTCCTTTGACATCCCTCTAAAGCCAACTTCCTTATTTGTGTGTTAAAGGAGATTCAATGTCTATAAGGATTTCGAAGGATGAGTATCAGAAAGGCATTGATTCACAGTCGGATTATGCTAGCGAAATGTGAGAAACTGATTAAGACATAAGAGTTTCCCACCAAGTTATCAAAGTTCTAGAAACCCATCTTCCTAACTTTCTGTCATTCTTCAACACCTTCATGCCTTTCTGTCATTCTTCTTTTAAGTCCTCCTGATAAGATTCTTTGTGATCTTCTAGATTCAATTTGTGGCCTAGGAATGTGAAGTGGACTATCAAATGTAGGCTCAGATGAAGATTCTAAGGGGTATTCACTCTCTTTAATTAGACTTCTCTAATGACTCAGAAATCACATTTATCAGTCGTGTGTTAGGTTCTAATGATTTTTACTGGGAAGATCAAAAAATTATAGGAAAGGGTTTATGTTTGTGAGAGTTGAGTGGTTTATTTTCTTTGAGGCTTATCCTTTTAGATTGCTTCTACGGTGGGAAAGTTGTAGAGGTATCCCACCGTGGGAAAGTAACTTTCCACTATTAGATAAAATAAATTTTACTTCAACGGTTCAATTTTTTTTTGTCTTTTCTATTTCTATTTTTTCTTTTTCTTTCTCTCTTTCTCTCATTCCCCATTTACCCCTTCTCTCTTTCTTCCTCTTGGGATGTTCTCTCACAGTCCCTTATTGTCTTCTTCTCCCCACCCTCCGATTCTCTTCTTGTGTCTTTTTCCTTTCTACCCGGTTGTGCCGCCGCATAGTGCAACGCGGTTCTCTCCGAGTGCGAATGCAAGCCGTCGAGGCTCCCTGCGAGCGCAACCGTGATGGCGAAATGTTGCGCCATCGCCGACAGATAGGTTCCCGTTGGAGATAGAATGCTCCAATGCGCACAAGTTTCCCTTTAAATTAGGACCCTTGCAATATGAAATCAAAGAGTGCAACGCGTGATGGAGTTCAACCACGACGTGCACAACAGTGCTGCTAAAAGCCCAAAGTTATTACCTTGGTGTGATTGATGAACGAATTGTGCGTGTTGTTGCTGTAAGAGGGTGGCATGCATGGTTCAATTTAAAAAGGAAAAAAACTTGGGTGTTTGTAATTTTGTGGAAAGTTTGAGACTTTGTTCTAAAATGTTGATGGTTGTGTGTGTGAGGTTCGACATTTTCTAGGGGATGTTGTGAGTGGCCTGTAGCAAGGGAAGGGCGGCGTGGTTGTGGTTATCCATGGGGACTTGGAGAGGAAGGTCATCCGATGGTAGGTAGGAGAGGGTTTGACTGGATTTGTGTTATAAAAGAGGAGTAAATAAGGAAATTTAGGAAAAAAAAGAAAAAGAAAAATAAAAAAAGAATAATTTTCAGCCATAGATCTAAAGTGAAAGAAATCTAATGGTAGGAAGTTACTTTTCCATTCCACGACGGGAGACTTAAGCAACTTTCCCATCTTAGAAACAGTCTATTCTTTTATGGGAAGCTTTGGATATAGCCATTGGAGAGGATTTTGTGAAAGATTTAATTATGTAGAATCTCACGTTGATCATAATGACCCTACAAGGGTCACTTTCTCTCTCTTATCTTTAGCAATTTATTGGAAATTGTCGATCAACTTTCGCATTTTTATTTATGAATCAACTCATTTATGGATCACATTTTAATCACATTCCTTGCTGAGTTGTTGCAGTTGCAGCTCTAATAATTCTTTACTTATTAGAACCCTCTTCGAAAGCTTTTCTGTGCTTCTGATTATTTGATTTTCTAAAGGCTTTTAAAACTTAATACTTTTGAAACTAAAAATTGGAGAAAAAATAAAAAATTACGTTAAAAGGGAAATTAATTTAGTCTTTTATATTTTAAAGTGAGTTAAAATGCTCATTTCGAAACAATAATTGTTTTTAATTTTAGGACACAATTTTGAATATTTTTATTGATTTAGGACGTGAAACTTGTCCCATTAGATTTATGTACATGAAAACTATAGTACCCAACTGATGTTCGAATAAAAAAGGACCATAAATAGGGTGGAAATCGCACAAAAATTAAATCTAACGAGCAACCAAAAAATTAAAAAAATTTATATATATGTATATATATTTTTCTGGTTGTTTGTGAGACTCATTTTTCACATGATTTTCATCATGTTTATGACTCTTTATGGTTTGAATATCAGTTGGTTATGATAGTTTTCATATAAGTGAATCTAATGAGACAAGTTTTAAGTCTCGAATAAGTAAAAAAAGGTTCAAAATCATGTCCTAAAGTCGAAAACAATCATTATTTCGGAAGGACCATTTTGACTCACTTAAAAAATATAAAGACCTTAATTAAGCTTTTTAAAATAGAAGAAACCAAATTGAATATAATTAAAAATATAAAGGACTAAAAGTGTATTTTAGCCTTCTATTAGTATTGTGAAAACAGGATTGAACTAGCCGGTCCGACCAGTCTGAGCTGGATCAAATCAGTCATACAGTCGACCCGGATTAACCTAATTTGACCCAGTTGGGTTTAATCAAAACTAGTGACCTGGACCATATTTGGTGACTCGGACCAAGTTGAGTAGTTTTTTTTTTAATTCCTAAAATGACGTATCTATTTGAAATTCTTTCCATGGTACCATTTGAAAATTTGAAACCCATGGCAAAAGCTTCCTAATTCAAATGTTGTATGCTTGGTATTCATAATATTCCAACAATTTTTTTTTGTTATAAAAAAAATTCTAGCAAAGCTTTTTGTAAAAAGTGAGAGTTCTTTCTAAATTGTTAATAGCTAATTGTTTAATAGTGTATAATAATATAATAATATGCTTCTACAACATGTTAAATTGTTAAGAACTAATTGTTGAATGATAGTATATAATAATATGTTCCTATAATATTATTTTGGTTTTGATAACAATATATAATAACTAATTATTATTATTATTATTATTATTATTATTATTATTATTATTATTATTATTATTATTATTATTATTATTATTATTATTATTATTATTATTATAGTATGATATAATATTTATGTGTTTTATACATCTTCACTAGACTTGTTCATCACCCTCCAACAACTTTTATACTTATCCGTGAAAAATTGCAAGAGTATCCGTAGTAATTTAATGATAATACTCAACAAAATAATTTATTTATAATACTAAATAAATGATTATGTAAATCGTAAATTATTAAATTCTTTTTCAATTTTCCTGTACTTTACCGTGACAATGATTTTAAATTTGGAGTAGGGTTTAATCATATATTGTTAGCTATGTTACATATATAATTTTTTAATATATATTGAACCAATCAGTTCAATAAATGTCCTCTGAGTGGACGATTAACACGTTACGAGTCGATGATCGGATTGATTTTTACAATACTGCCTTCTACGAATATAACGTTAGAAAGTGCCATATCTTGAGTAACAAACAATTGAGTTGAGATGTAAGAAATTGCACTAAAACCCGTTCATTTTGCTTCATTAATATTAGAATTCTTCAGTTTTAAGTCTCAGTTATGGCTTCCAACCAACTTTTGAGATATTGGGTGGACAATGAACGAAAGCGTGTAGTTATGGCGGAAGCAAATGGAGACTTTGTAGATGTTCTCTTTAGTTTCCTCACCCTTCCATTGGGATCTATCATCCGGCTCGGGATCACATTTAACCAACTAGTAGAGATTGGTTGCATCAGCAATCTGTTCAAGAGTGTGGAAGATTTGGGCTCTGATGTTTTCTGGAACAACATCTGCAAGCAAATGTTGCTTTCTCCACCCAACCCATTAGAAGTCTCTTACCAGAGACTAAAACTGAAGGTGGATGATACCCCACCCACAAAGTATTTCGTGTGTCACATCTGTTCAAAAGGCACTGATTTCTCGCTGAGTACATTTGATGAGGTAAAGTGCCGCTGTGGGAACTTGATGAAAAGACAACTAGATTTGCTGGTAGAGCCTGCTGGGGGCAATGGTGTTTTTGTTAAAGGGGATGCCATGTTTTTGATCTTCGATGACTTGAAAGTGCTCCGAAGCTCTCCAAGTGACTCCTTTAAACCACCCCTCCAACTCGGACACAAAGAATTCAGAATGATGGAAGAAAAGTCTCTAGACGTTGACACGAACAAGGTAATATTGCTTTTTATTCATTTGAGGTGATACTTCATGAGTTGTTTGGTTAGAACATAAAAGGAGGGGAATGGAAAAAATAAATTTCCTCCCAATTTCACTTATTTTTTCCCTTCTATCCTCCAAATTTCTAGATCAAATAAGAGATTCTTACAAAATATAGTATGTTAGATTTGCATGCACTTAAAAGCTTGAGCATGAATATGTATTGTGAAGCAAATAGGAGTCATAAGTTTATGCCAATGAAAAAAAAGAAAAAAAAAAACTTTAGGGGATTATAATGATTGTTTTGTGGTGGAGAGTTCAGATACATTGAATTCAAGACATTTTTGTGACTTGAACTTACTACTTATGTATGAAGCTGATAAGTGATAACATTCCTCGAGTTCCTTAATTAGCTTGTAGAATTGTAGATGCGCACGACCTTTCCTTCACGGCAATACTTTGATAGTGGAATGAATTTTGCTTGTTTAATGAATTATAACTTTACATTCTGAAAACTTGCTTTGTTTTCTGTTTTCTGTTTTCTTTTCTCTAGATATTTAGCATACTAAAGCAGGCATTAACCTCCAAATCTCCTCTAAGTGATGTATTGGAAAACAGAGAATCTAAGCCATCGTACTCTTTCTCACCAGATATTGTCCCAAGTCATTGGAAAGATTCCGTAGAAATCAAGGTGATAGTGAGCAAATCACAGAACAAGATTATGTTTGTTGAAGCAGATGGAGATTTTGTTGATTTTCTAGTCAGCTTCCTCACACTACCTCTTGGATATATTCTGTACCTTGTGAATGGCAAATTATCCTTGGGAAGCATTGATAACTTGTACACAAGTGTGAAGAATCTTGATCCATCATGGTTCATAGCATCATCAAACAAATCCTTATTGAATCCAAAGGTCGCTCCTCATTTTGGTTGTGGGAGTAATCCACTAAATGCTTCACAAGAAGACACTAGTACTGCCAATTATTGGTATGGCACTGGAGCAGTGAAAGATAATAGGGGGCGTATCATCTGTGAGAAGAATATGATTTCAAAGAAAAAAGAAATGCTAAAAGATCCAAAAGATATCAAACTTTTAGACCCAAGATCTTCAGATGAAGCAAGAAAATCTGATGTGGGATTTATGAAGAGGCCGTGTCTATTTGTTGTTAGCGATAATCTGGAAGTGAAAGCAATGACAACTACTTCTAGCATTCCGTGTCCATTTATGGAGGATGACCAGTCGTTGGATGATTTGGAGGAACATTTGGTTGAAATCAGGAAGTCACAGGTAATATTCACAATCAAATATTGGTTTAAGAAAATTTGATTCATATCAATGGTTTTAGTTAACAATATTTGTCTTAATTTTTTCAATTAGCTATAATGAACTTGCACAATATTTCTTCCATGTTATCATCTAGGCCCTTTTCAATTTAGAAGTGACGTTCGTTATGTCTACCTTGGACAGGCACTAAACCTGTTGATGGCTTCTTTGACATCCAACGAAGCTGCTTTCACAAGGAGCCTATTCCACCTATTGAGGAAGTGGAAATGCCAAAGATGCATTCCATTTTGGGGTTTATTGGGAAGGAAGAAAAAGAGACACAGAAAGAAAAAAGAAATGGAAGATAAATAAAGTGAGAGAGATATATAATAATAATATGATGGGAAAGAAACAAAGGGATGAGAAGAAATCGAAGTAGAAAGGAGATGGAAAAGAAAGTAGGTACATATTAACTGCCTGAACAAGCCAAAGGAAGAAGTTAAAGCCTAAACTTTATGGGTGATAATAACTGATAAGGGGTAGTGTAGAGCAATCCTACAATATTTTGGTGTGTAAAATTGTAATGTTTAAGTGAATGAGATGGTTATGTAGTATTTAATTCTCTTGTTCTATGAAAGTCATTAGAATGTTGGTCCATAGTTCTACAACTGCTATTAGGCTTTGAGAAATTGACCCCGAAAGATCTTTGGTATTCATCTCTTGATTATATCATCATGCACATCCTGTGTTAACAATCTATCTATATAAAAACTTACAAAAATATGCCTCATGATTAAAACAAATGTCTGACGCCCAAATGCAGATTAATGTAAAAGTAAACTTTAATTCTCTAAAATATTTATTTCACAAATTATTATTTTTTAAATGTACCATATCATCATATTAAGTAATTTTTGAAAGATTTTATCACCAAATTAGTTAAATATTAAACTCATCCTTAAATTAGTCTCCAGAATTAAGATTCTCTTGTGTCATCACTCACTTTATGATGAAAATAATAAATAAATCTTGAAAGAACTAATTTAATGATAGTAATATTTTAAAGAACTAATAAGATGATGTTGTATTTGATATGGGTAACTTGATTTACTCTTAATATTAGTAATAACCTTTGGCAGTGGCAGGGTGATGAAGAAGCTAGTGTCAATTATGAATGTTGATTTGAATGACCTGAAGCTGCAACAACAGATTTTTGAAAGTCTATTTTTATGATATTCTTTAGGATTTTGTTACTTGCTCTTCATGTAGCAGATTTTTAGGAGTTTGATTTACATTTCAAATATTAGGAGATAGGATTATGTTTTTTTTTAATTTTAAATTATGCTATTATCCCTAAAAATAAGAGATGTATCTGATATGCATTGTGCTCTTTATATAGAGCTGTTTCAATAAAATAAAATAAGCTTTCTCTGCATGTTAATTTTCCTTGCTCTCATAAACCCCAAAAACAACAAATTGGTATCAGAGCTCTCATCTGAGGGATCTATGAGATTGAATGAGCCTACCCATAATTCATAAACACAAACACACACCTACGTCAAAATGAATCCAGAAGGTTCATCCATTCCAATTGCACTTCCATTGTTTGATGGAAAACATTATCACCTTTGGGCTGTTAGAATGGAAGCCTATCTTGATGCTTGCGATCTCTGGGAAGCCGTTAAAGATGAGTACGAAGTTCCACCCCTACCAGATAATCCAACGGTTGCTCAAATCAAAAATCACAAAGAGAGGAAACAGAGAAAGTCAAAAGCAAAAGCAACCTTGTTTGCTGCAGTATCGTCGACTATGTTGATCAAAATAATGACGCTAAAAACACCCAATGAGATTTGGGAGTTTTTGAAGGAAGAGTACGATGGAAATGAAAAGGTGAAAGGGATGCAAGCGCTGAACTTGATTTGAGAATTTGAGATGCAGAGAATGAAGGAATCAGAGACAATTAAGGAATACTCTGACAGGCTTCTTGGCATAGTCAACAATGTAAGGCTCCTTGGTACTGATTTTTCAGATGATAGAATTGTTCAAAAAATTCTAGTCACAGTACCTGAAAAATTTGAAACCACGATTACATCCTTGGAGAACTCAAGGGATTTATCAAGCATTACTTTGGCAGAATTGGTGAATGCAATACAGGCACAAGAACAAAGGAGGCTTCTGAGGCAAGAAGGATCTGTAGAAGGAGCTTTCCAAGCCAAGAACTACAAAGGCAGCAAATACAACCAAAGCAACAACAGACGCATCTTTTCGCCTTGTCCCTACTGCAAAAAAAATAATCATCCACACAACAAGTGTTGGTGGAGGCCAGACGCAAAATGCCACAAGTGTGGTCAGTTGGGACATGTGGAAAAAATATGCAAGTCTCACCATCAACAACAGGAGGTCAAGGTTGCAGAGGATCAACTAGAAGAGGAACAACTCTTTACAACATCATGCTTTACAACCAACAACTCCAAAAAAGGTTGGCTTATAGATAGATGTTGTACAAATCACATGACTCATGATCGAGAGCTCTTTAAAGAGCTTAATGAAACTGTGATTTCTAAAGTAAGAATTGGAAATGGATCACATATTGCTGTGAAAGGCAAAGGAACAGTTGCAATTGAAAGCCATGCAGGTTTGAAATTAATTTCTGATGTCTTATATGTTCCTAAGATTAATCAAAATTTGTTAAGTGTTGCTCAGTTGATGGAGAAAGGCTACAAGGTGTCGTTTGAACACAAAATTTGTGTGATTAAAGATGCAAACAACTTAGAAGTGGTCAAAGTTCATATGAAAGGCAAGAGTTTTTCCTTAGATTTGATGAGGGAGGAGCAAGAAGACAAGGAAGATGACAATGCCAACAAGAAACAACAAGAGAAGAAGCCGCGTGAGAAAAAACTTGAAGACCAGAAGCCTCAACAAAATAAGCCTACAAAGACTGAGATGGTTTTGAAGATCAAATTGAACAACAACAATTGTATTTCAAAAATTCCAAAAACCATTATGAAGTTTAAAGGTGTGGAATCTATAAATCTTGACAAAGACAAGGATTTGGTGATGGTAAAAGGAGCTATGGATGCAAGTCAAATGATTCAATATCTGAAGGATAAGCTGAAGTGGAATGTGGTGGTGGTCCCATCCAAGAAAGACAATGAGAAAAATTACAAGCAAAATAAAAGAAGAAAAGCAAGAGCCAGATTTGAATTTTTTTGAAAATTATAACTTTGAACATGCAACTTCAAGTCAAGGAGGAGTGTTGATTTGAATGACCTGAAGCTGCAACAACAGATTTTTGAAAGTCTGTTTTTATGATATTCTTTAGGATTTTGTTACTTGCTCTTCATGTAGCAGATTTTTAGGAGTTTGATTTACATTTCAAATATTAGGAGATAGGATTCTGTTTTTTTTAATTTTAAATTATGCTATTATCCCTAAAAATAAGAGATGTATCTGGTATGCATTGTGCTCTTTATATAGAGCTGTTTCAATAAAATAAAATAAGCTTTCTCTGCATGTTAATTTTCCTTGCTCTCATAAACCCCAAAAACAACAATGAAGGAGAGGATAGTGATGGGTTTGAAATTGGATAAGAAGGAGGATGCTCCTGGTCTGAAAGGAACTGGGCCAATTGTTGAAAATGAGATTATGATAAGAATTCAAGCATTAAACTTTCCTCTCATGATGCTATAGTGTCCTTGATGAGCACATGGGCTTAAACTTTCATATTAATCCAACATTGGTATCTAGAAAGTATTCTCTAATCATTTTAAGGTAAGGGCTAGCTGATACGGTATGTTGGTTGGTTCAGTAATACTTCAACTTTTTCTGTGCAACCACAACAACCAGTATTTGAGATGGTGATAACAACTAGTATAGCATGATTTTCAAAACAGTGAATAGTGATGGAGTGAGCTTTGCTCTTGCTTTGACATCAGTTTTGTTGCAGCACATATATATGAAGACTCAGTTGAAGGTGTGGCCAAGAGATGCTTAGAAGTAATGTCCATTGTCAAGTCCAGTATCAGAATGGTCACTGGTGTGTTTCATTGATCCGGCTACAAGGTCAACTCTGACCAAATATTTAGTTAGCATGGATTGCTCCTAATATGGTATGAGGCATTGGCTATAATGGAAGTTTGATTAACAAATCTGATTTGATGGGTGCAGGAGGTTGGGTTCTGTTTTCAGGATACAGGACTTGTATCGCAGATTTCTCATGTTTCGCTCCTAATCTTTAACATTCCTTTTGCATAAGAACTAATTTTCTTTGTCTTTAATGAATTATTTGGCTTATAAAAAAATGACAGAGAAAGTATTATTACAAAACTAAAACTATACAGAATCTGTAACTGACTAGAAGTCATACCAAATAATAGTGAACACATAACAATGTAGGTTAACACTACTCCACAAAACCACTTAAGAAATAGTAAGACTTAACATAAACCTTTATTCATAATATTGCCATCATTGTTTCCTCCATCCGACATTTTGATTTTGGAATTCCACTCGGCCTAAAAACAAATTAAAAGAATAATTATGTTAAGTTTAACTATTCTGTTTTGTTATGTGTAAATACAAGGACATGAATCCATATAGAAAAAAGACTGCTGCCATATAGTCCTTCTAGTAATATAAACCAAGGCTTTTTTTTTTTTTTTTTTTTAATAAGAAAACATTTCTAACTGGAAAGGAGAAGGAAGACAAAGTTTCACAATTGGGGGGACATTCCCTCCTTTTGATATGCAAAATACACAAGTATCATTTCAACATATTTTCAAAAATGGACTACATTGTAAGTTTTGAACTTTGTACATTATTGGAATTAACTTATCATTTTTATGTTACTCTATTTAATCATCGTTTTTAACAATAATATTTGTGCAATGATAGGGAAGTCATAAAAAATGCAGTTTTGTAGGAATAGATATCTAGTAATAACTTACCAAACAAGAAAGAAGACTTGCCAGGGAATAGTCATGATTACTAGACAATGAATTCCTGAAACAAATAAGAAAAAGTGAGTTGAGAAAAACTGAGAAAAACTGAAATTACTTATAAATTGTTAGTGCATTCTAATTAAATTCTTTAAACAATGGAGGATTTATTATATATTTGAGATAAACAATATTATAAGAGAAAAAAACTATACACTTATAGTGTAAAACAATTTTATATTGTTATCTAATACCACCATGTAGAATAAGTTTGTTGACTTTTAATTACATGTAGCACTGTCTCAAAAAACTAGAAAAAAAAAATCAAAGATAACAATCATAATGAAACCAAACCCAACGAAACAGGGAGAGGAATTAAGGACTAAGTTAAATAACAGAGCATAGGAATAGGACCATATTGGTTTGCTAATTTATCCCTCAATATCATCACTAAATCATCCTCTTAGACATCTATAATATACATTATTTTAGAAATTAATTAAGAAATAGTAGAATGTGCAATCACATTATGAAGGACTGTTCAGCAAAAATAATAGAGCCAAGGTAGTAAAAGGTGTAATCCATGGTATCACAACTATATTTCCCCCCAAACGGTAAACAAGAAACCTTTTCCAAAAGCAAACTATTGAAGGAAGTGTACCGGAATAGAACTGATCTTTATGTTCTTATAACTTGCCTCAGACAGTGCACAACATGTGCAATATGATGGCAAGGAGGAAGGTAAAAACAGAGTATATACATGCATGGAAATTTAGCAAAAACATGGTAAAAGATGAAGATGTTGGTTAGCCAAATAAGTGCATATGTATTCCTTAACCATGAGTATCAACTTAGCTAGTTAATACCTACATAAAAATTCAGCTCTTCCAATTAAATTTGCTCATGAGGCTAGAATTGATGCAAATCAGGTACATAGGAATATTTCATTTGAGGGCATTCCATTAAAGTCACTTGATCCAAGGACGGGAATTTCAACTTGAAAGTCCCTGAGTAAATTCCTACTATGCTTGGTAAATATTCAAGAGACAAAATGCTGAGCTGCTCAAATGTTATCTCTTCATCATTGGATTCGTGTTCTCCCTCTTTGGACACTATTTCCTGTATTGCTTCACAATCTCATACGGACATGTGCTTCAGTTGACCTAGACTTTTGGCTGTTGAGGATGTGAACAAATATATCAATCCATGACATTCTTCAACATTCAAAGAGGTAAACTTTGGAAAAGACACTGTGGATGGCACCAAAATTTTCAGGCTAGGGCAGAAAAACACTTCCAATGTTTCTAGTGTTATAAGTAAGGGTTCTACCCATGAGTGCTCTAACCCTATGGAATTAAGCTGTTTGAGACTCTTCAGATGTAACCTTTTCAGCTTTAAAAGGACTTTGGTACAATCAGTGCTAGGTCTTTGAGAGGAGAATATTTCATTGAAGGAACTACAAACCACTTCAAGACTTTCAATGCTGGGTATCTCTTCAAGTAATCCACTAGAGAATATATTTGACTCTTCATCCTCATGATAGCACATCAATTTGAGAACTTTTAAATTTTGTAGGAGGTGTGCAGCATTTGCACCAAATTGTTCTTGTCCAATTATATTGTCTTTGCAAGTGATTGCTTGAAGCTCCAAGCTAGGAATAACCTAAGAAAATTAGAAGCAGGAAAGGGTACATAATGAAAAATACAAGAAAAAGGTCATTAAGAGAGAAATAAGACAAAAAGAAAAGAAGCAAAATAGGAGTTATATGAAAGCAGTACAATTTGAGAAATCGTCCTTGCCTGAAACTGTCCTTGCGAAATTCCCATGGCATCTTCCTTTTTGAGTGATAATTGCACCAAGTTTGGAAAAACCTAGGAATTTAATTGTTCAGAACAAATATAGGACAAAGATTGTAATGGAATCTAACTCAATTTACTATGAATATAGTTTTGGTTGTATTAAAAAGAAAAAATATTTGACAAAATTCACACTTTCAATTTCAATCATGAAAATGCTAGCAATACACTATTTGACTCTATGTTTTAAACACTCCATGTTTTGGCATGATGATGGGAGATTACTTTAAGAGTTTAATGGTGATGTACTGACAGTGTAAAAAAGTTTTACATGGTCATCCAATCACAAGTCACAATTAGTGTGACTTTTAAGATAATTTTGTAAAAGTCAATAAATTTACTATATATGATGAGTTGTGATTGGATGATGGTGTAAAACTATTTTACACTGTCAGTACATAACCCTTTTTCTCTTACTTTAATAAGCTCAATAGCTTTTTTTGTATTCTCATTTTGTCCTCTCTTTTTATTTGAAGAAAATTAACAACACACTCTTTATTATTATCTAAAATTTATTGAGTATTACAAAATAACAGTTTAAAAAAGCCTGGGTATTTTTGACTTCCCCCCTGCCAAAAGACTAGATTAAGGTTAATGGGTATGGGTCTGATTGTTTAAACTAAAAAAAAGCAATTTCAAGAAGCAGATAGGATTTTTTTTTTAAATAAGTTTAAACAAATGGACCAATACTAACAGGTCATTGCATCAAAATAATGGACATGCACCAATGAATTTCAGTCTTTGAATACATTAACAAGTATATAATTTCAAAATATTATAGTAAATATTTAATAATAATAACAATGAATTTATTATCATTATATTATTTGTATTTATTTAAATGTTAAAGCTAATAAGACTTTTCAAATAGTTTAAAACTTAACCCTTTAACAAAATAAACTTTTAAGAAGTCTTGACTTGCTTATTTAGCAAATAAACCTAGCTTAGACTAAGCTTATATGAGCCCTTGATGAGCTGTTTAACCTATTTCTATCCCTACTCATGCATGTAATACTCTCTTTTGAGATTGCATATGTAGTTGTGGGCTTTTGCCACGTTTACTCATAAAATATTTTTTTAATTGTGACAAACAATGGCAAGCTTTAAAATTATGCAACCTTTTTGGTGCCTGATATAAAGTCTATAAGTGATTAATAATACTTGATTTTTTTCCTGGGTCAGAGACCATGGCTATCCTCCAATCCACTGAGTCAGAGACTAATCCCGTTCGCGGTGCATGGTTGCCGTTGGCCCAAGGAAATTTTGCACATGAAAGAAAATCGAACACGGGTTTTCCCCCTAAATATATCATTTCCCTACATGTGAACGCAGCAGGACCTTACACCACTGCGCCAACCCTATAGGTGATTAGTAATACTTGATTTAGGGACAAAATGAAATTGATAACTTAAATGTTAGTATTATGAGTGAAGAAAAGACTAAAATGTCATACTTTCAGATAATTTGTTGATTTAATGTATAAACACAATTCTAACGCAAATCAGTATCACAAGATAAAATCCTTTCCTATGTTTATTTATGCATACTCATTAAATGACACAAGATAGAGAACTGATTAACAAATGTCTTCTATCATTTTTAATTCTTGCCAGGTTTTCAAACAAACTCTTCCTTATACTTTATTATTAAACCATTTATATTCAATATAATTATTTTCTATATTCATTTATTTCCCGAACAATGCGTGAATCTTTTTTTAGTTTATCATAGCTTTGAGTGATAAACTATTCATATTATACTATTTCATTAATACTACCTTAATACTTGTATTTTATTTTACTTACATATATATATATATATATATATATATATATATATATATATATATATATATATAATTTTTAATATTATTATTTTAAAATATATTTTTTGAAAATAATGATTCGGACTCGAACCGTAGACCTTCTCGCTAAAATAGTATCTGTATAAATACTTTTTAAAATATAATTTAATTTAGCATAATTCATAATATTTTTAAAAAAATATTTAAAGGTATAAATTAACAGATAAATTGTTACATATAATAAATCTTGTTGACTAGATTCATTAAACAATAATATATATATATATATATATATATATATATATATATTATAATAAAGTGTAATTTATTTGCATTTGTAAACGGAGGAAAATGTGTATTAAAACACAAAGAAGGATGACGTGACGTGTAATATTTGCATATTTGAGGAGGTAATAATATAAAATATATTTTTATCACAATTTTTTAAACAAAGCTAACATATAACTTTAACGGAAAAAAAAAAGGTAAAAGCAATTGAATTTGGATAATGAATTCCTTACCTGTTGGTGAAACAACCTCTCGATTATCATGTTGAGATCATCGTGGAAGTGACAATCCCAATCCTCAGTTGAAGTTTGAATCCCCTCAAAGATTGGGGCATTTACTAATCCTTCAGAGAAAGTTTTCATATTGGGGCATTTAGCTACCATCGCTGTTTCCAAACACGTGAATTGCAAAGTGGCATTCCCTGAATAAAACCTTACCAGCCTTGGTAAGGAATCCAGCCTTAATTTTGTGAGCCGTTCAAATATGATCTCATGAGAAGCATCTTCATCTTCTTTTTTTACTATTTCTTTGATTGATTCACAATTCTCTACGTGTAGGGTCTTAAGTTGCAGCAAACTTTTGGCGGTTGAAGATGTGAAAAAATACTCCATCCTTTCACAGTCCCTCACAAACAACTCTTTCAGATTGATGAAAGATACTGCAGAGCACACTAATTTTTCTAACCGAGGGCAGTTGAGAAGGTATAATAATTGAAGCTTTTCAGAGTATGGCTTTACCCATGGTTTCTCTAAACCTATCGACTCCAGCTCTTTCAGTCCAAGCAAGAGTAATTGTTTCAATCCCGCAAGTATTCCGTCATGAACTTGGAGTTTTTGAGAGGGAAATATCTCCTTGAGACCATAGCATTTCTGCACTCGAAGATGTTCTAAAATGGGTACCTTGTGAAGGAAATCAAAAGGCAAAGTATCTTTCTCTTTGCTATCATCCTCAAAGCATAGCCGAAGAAGAGTTAATTTGCAAAGGAAGTCTTTTGGCAGATGTTCATCGCTCCACAAGACAATGTTTTCCTCATTGAATGTCAATTCCTTCAGTGTGGGAACAACCTAGAAAGGCCAAACGAATTCAATCAGAACGAGGAAAGTAATGAAAAGAACAATTAACAAGAAAAATAAAATAAAATTAAGTGCTAATGCTTTGTCACCTTTTCAATGGAAAACAGAGGTTGCTGTAGCTGGCTAATTGTAATTGTAGCACTAACTTGACACTCTATAACTGCTTCTTTATGACTATCATGAAATTCTGATGTGAATAGCTTCAACTTAGGACAATAGCCCACGTGTAAGCTTTCTAATACGGGGCATTCCAGTTGGTGTTTTCCAGGATAAAAGCAACTAAGCACTGGCATACTCCAAAGACTTAGCCAGGACAAACAAGGGAATGCAAACATCTCAGTCGTTTCATGTTCCACTGCATCTTCCTTTCCAACAATTTCTACCAACTTCTCACACCTCTCCATTTCAAGTGTCTGAAGCATCCCAAAATTTCTTGCAAGAGACAAAGGGAACAGTGTTTCCAAGCTTACACAATTAGTAACAACCACTTCCTCCAAATTGGGAAAGCTGACAATTCCTCGTGGGTTTTTGTTCCATACACATTTCAAATTTGACAATTCTTTTAAGGTAAGCTTTTTCAAAGGAAGGACTATTCCCTTGGTGTTGGCTCCACCGTCATCTATGTCAAATATTGCCTGCACTGCCTCACAGCTATGTACATGTAATTCTTCTAAGGTCTTCAAGTAAGGAAGTACATGAGATGGAATTACAAAGTCTCTTTTACTTGCTCCATCAAATTCCAATTTCTTAAAACTGCCAAAGAAGTTGTCTAGAAAAGCAGGTTTGCCGGGCCAAACTTCCATCATCTCAAGATAATCGACAAGAATCATATGCTTTGAATATTCGAAAAAGTCCTTAAAAGCCAAGAAACTCGACGTCAGTATAACCAACAAGTCTCATGTATGCATCATAATTAAGACCACTTGATTATGGCATGTATACCACATGGATGTATTTTTCATTGTAGCTACTAGCTAGAAAACTATATATGTGCCTCATTAATTGAGATATCTACAATTAATTTTCATTTTTGTTTTCTAATAAAATTATTAGCTTAATTTTGATACATTGTACATTGTCAAATAGAAATCATTTCATATATGTCATTTAAAGTAAGATAATCTCTAAGAATGGTGCAAATATAAAGGAGTTATTCATCAATTCACTTCAGTCCAAAGCCCAAAATTTTATTTATTTGTTTATTTATTATTATTATTATTATTATTATTATTATTATTATTATTATTCATCATTTCTTTTTATTTAATGTTAGAATGGATTCCAATGACCAATGGGATCTAGCTCAATTGGTTGAGCATGTTGCGTAAGTTGTTGTAAACCTCTGGTACCTGTTCTTGATTCCTACATATCAAAAAAAGAATGGATTCCAATGGCCAAAAATGTAGAAAGAGCAAAATAGGAATAAATGGTGGCTAAAGGCCTTAAGCCTAGATGGCCCAAGAATGCAAAAAATCATAGGCTATTGCTATATTTACTCCTTTTTTTTTTTTTTGCAAAATTAACTGCTTTTTTTAAAAAAAAAAAATCTAATTACTTAAATAACTTTTCATTTTCAAACTTTCTTCTCTTTCTCGCACACTCCCTCTTACATAGCAACAACACATTTTTCCTCTCTTTCATCACACTCCTTCCTCTTTTTCACTCCCTTCATCCCTTTTCAATCTCTTGCTCTGGTCTCCCTTTATTCCTCTCTTGCTCTAGTGTTAAGGTTTTTCATCCTCCAAACTCCAATGCAGTATGTTTTCACTCCCAACTACTTTTCTTCCTTATTTTATTTTTGTCCACTCACATAACACCATTAATGTCTCTCATTTTATATGGCTAAATCTTAAATTTGTCCAAGTTGCTACAACGAAGCGCTCTTAGAGTCGTCCAGATTGAAGGTTTGACATCATTTATATGTTTTCTTTACTTTAATTGCTTCACTATTGTACAATTTTTTTTATTTATATAGGGTTTTAATGGTCACAATGTTCTTTGCTTGATTTTTTTCAGATGTTTTTCTTAACATTCCAGAAAGTATTTTCTGGAACACAAAACAATATTCTAAAAAGTACTTTTTGTAACACAATTTTGTTTTTTAACTTTCCGGAAAGTACTTTCCATAACACAAAAACAGTATTATAGAAAATACTTTCCAAAATGCTACAAATAAAATTGTTCTGGAAAGTATTTTCCGGAATGTTAAAAACAAAAAATTGTTATAGAAAGTACATTCCAAAATAATGGTTATAAATCAACGTTATGGGTAGAGTCGAGTATTTGGACTTGGGCCCACGGGCCACTTGTATAACCCGCAGCCTGCACGGTATATAGGTATAGTTTTTTTAGCCCATTTAAATTGCGGGCTCTTTAACCTGGCTTGTTTAACCCGCAGGTTAAACGGGTTTGACCGTGAGTTAAACGGGCAGTTCGCGGGCTTTATATGTTTTAATTTGAAAAAATATAATAATTTGAGCTTTAATAAAACTAGGTTTTTTTTTAAATTGCTTTAATAAAACTAAGTTTTTTTTTAAATTGCTTTAATAAAACTAAAAGTAAAATAAAAATAAAACTTAGAAATTAGAATAGAAACTTAGTGTTAGCCTGTTAGGACTTAGTATTTAGTGCTTAGTGTTTAGTAGATTTAGTTGTCCTTGGTTTTCATCTTTTTTATGTAACTTTCATCTTGTTTTTTGTATTGGCCATTGGTAATTTGGTACCCCTTGACCCTTGTTTTTGATTTGATTTTTAACTTTTTAAATTTGATTTTTTTTAGACAATTGTTTTTAAAAGGGTTTAAAAAATGGGTTAAATTTTTAGATTTTTAAAATTTGATTTTTAGTTTTTTAATTTTTTGTGTGGATGCCAACTGACCCATTTAGCCTGCGGGCTAAACGATGCGGTTGCGGGCTCATTAAAACATAGTCTATTGGCTGGGTTTTGCGAGTGCAGGCTTAAACAGACGGGTTTACCTGTTTACCCAGCTCTAGTTATGGGTATATAAGGTATATATGATAACATAAATTAGAAGGAAAAAAAAGAATGAGAGTGTACTTAGTATAAAAGGGAAGTGGATATAGGAAAAGCAAAAAATCATAAAATGATAATGAAATGAAAACAAAAGAAGAAAAGGATAACAAAAGTTTTTGGCCCATGTAAGCCCAAAATGTCAAAATTAGATGATAATAAAAAAAAATAGAAGAGAAAAAAAAGGATGATAGAATGTCTTGGGCTCATATTTGTCCTCTTACGAAAAGTAGAACGAATAGGAGATCAAATTAAACTTAACAGAAGATTTTGGGCCTACGGGCCCAATTAGTATAAAAAGGTAGAATAAATTTAAAGCATAAGAACCCTAAACTCATGAGTTGTTCTTTATACACCTCATTCGCTCCTTCTCAAGGTATTTTTTCTCTCTCAATATGACTTTGTTTTTAAATTCTAACCTCCTTTGTTTTAAACTTTAACATTGTTATATCTTTTTTTATTTTATTTTTTTATAGATGGTGTGTGTATTTTTTGTTTGAAGACTCCAAACATTGTCGTTAGATTGTGTTATGCGTGTTGGTTTGCTATGACAACAATGAGATTATGAACGTTATGTTGTTACATGGGCCAAATGCAAGAAATTTGACTGCTTTATCTTTTTTTTAATCCAATATATAGGAACTCAATTTCTTTCTAAAAGGTAACTCTTTTTACTATTTTTTGTTCCATGTTTGATTTATGATAATCTTTCATCCAAGTTATATTCATTCATCTATGATAAAGCTACCATCGTTGCTTTATAAACTCCAAAACTCATTTTCTACTGGAACAAACCGATCAATAAAATAACTAGATAATAAGTGTTTGAGTGTACAAAGTAATGGTGATAGCTTTGTGTTTGGGCACAAATGAATATAATCTGAGTGGAGGATAATAATAGAAATGTGAAAAAAGAGAGAAGGAGAGCTACATCTGAGGAAGAAATTGAATATCTATTGGATTAAATGAAAACAAAAAGAAAGAAGCTGTTAAATTTCTTGCATTTAACCTACGTAATAAGTCAAATGGCACTGATAATAAGAAAATGGCTTAAATATGTTTTGGGTCCCTGATAAATTAGCGAATTTTGTGATGGGTCCTAATAAAATAGACTTTGCACATCAATTATTCCACAATTGATGTAGAAAGCGATCTTTCAAGATTGGTTGTAGTCAAAACCACAATGTAAAATGTAAATTACTTTGCATTAATTTTACAGTCGATCTAAAAAGTACTGACTTTCTATATATTAGCTTATTCTATGTACACTCACAAGTATAAAAAATAATCAACTTAAAAGCTCTTTTATACTAGTGCATATAACTCACTTATTATAGATTTTTCATAAAATTCAAGCATATGCATAAGTTATTAAAATCCACTCTCTTAACTTTTCAATTAATGATTATAATTTTGCATTTTACCATCTAAAGTATATCTTCTATTTTAGAAAAGTTAAGTCAGGTTGTTGAACTGATGGGTAAAACTCGTTTTAGCATTTTGAACATCCATAATATACCAATATGTCCTACGTGTTGAAGGATGTAATAGAAAATCATTCACATGTCTTCAACTACCAACTTAAACTTTGGGATCTTTGGTTCTTCACATGGTATTAGAGCATTTTCAATGCGGGTGCTTATATGAGTTGTTCAAAGTTAAGCAACGTTACGTAACAAATTTTTTCAATCACAAAATTTAATGCGACTCAAGTTAAACACTTACTCTAACAACTTTAGCATTGGAGTAATTTTTTCTGTAAAGTTCTTAAATTTACGTGATATTATAGGGCCTACAAATTTAAGATAAGCAACCAATTTAAGCAATCATTGAAGGTGCTCTTAAAGTCTCTATGTCTAGATAGTTTAGAAATAAATACATTTGTCCATATTCTTTTAGTAAAAAGTTAAATTTAACACAAGGTAGATGGACTTATGCATCACTTTCACACTTTAAGCCCAAAGATCTCTTTGTCAAGGGACATGTTAGAGTATAAATATAAAATCATTCATGTGCCTTTATGTAACAGATTAATCTTTTGAGGTTATTGGGTTCATGACATGGTGTTAGAGTCTAAAGGTAGGTGGATTTGCACATTTCAAGCCAAACATGCATAGGCATGTTAGAGATGTAATATAAACCATTTGTATGTCTTTACCTAAAAGAAATAAACTTTTGAGATATTGATTTATGACACAACCTATTGGTAAAAGATTAAACAAGTGTTGGTAAAAGCTAACAAAAATATCATTACATGTTTTCAGTGTAGCAAGTAATGTATGTTATATGAAATATTTTAGAGTAAATTATCTTCCGCTATCCTTCGAGAAGCTTAATATATTCACTTTCCCTCTTATTTTAAAATATACACCTCCTTCCTTAAAAGATAAACATGTATTGTATTTAAGTCTATCATGTGAATGAGCTTTTTTTAGAAGAAAAAAAATCTTGCAATGACCCTCACCATTATTCACAAACAAATGTTGAACATATGATGCGAATTTTGTGATGTTAATTTGAAAATGAAATTTCAAAATGGATAATAGAGATATTTTTTGGTTTCTAATTTGGAGACAACCATATTTCAGACACAATCAGATATATACTAAATGAGGACATTTCTTTTAGTGAGAATTCGAATCATAGTTCATTACATTGTAGAAGACTAATCCCTTTCACTAGCTAGACTTAGCTAATCCCCATTGGTGATAATAAAGATATTTAAAGTTTCATTCACCAACATGACATTGGTCTGAGCGATACTAAACTTAGATCCCTTATGCATTGTTTCGAGTTCGAGTCTTATGGATGAAAAAAGTGATTGGGAAGGGAGACACCACTAAAGGTAGCTAGTCAGGTTTTCCGAAGAAGATTAGTCATTAACAAAGTCAGTGGATACTTCGCACTAATAACATGGTAAAAAAATATATATATAAAGTGTAACTCATTAATTTTCTTAAGGGAGGAGAGTATATATTTTAAAATGAAAAGGAAGAAAAGTATAATTTACACATCTTTCAAGTGAGGGAGAACTTTCTATTATTCATTTTAGCTACATCTACATATGGTAAGGTATACCAACTTAAAATTAATAATTATAAAAATTAAATCCTCTAATAATTTTTTTTAATAATCCTTTTAGTTATTAATAAACAAGGTATCGAGTATTTTTTTTGTTTTGAAGATATTAACTGAATTTCTTTTCATTTAATATTTTAATAAAATATTAAAAGTATTGTTGAAAATAGTTTGTGCGAAAATATATGACATCATTGTGATAAAAGCCTTCCTATAAATTATAAAGTAATTATCGCTCCAAAAATATGTTGGAATTTTGGCATCAACAAGGTCCATTTGAAGCTGATTCCCAGAGTGATTTGTGATTTGCATTATGAATGTTAAACACTATGTTCTTGGTTTGAAACGAGTCCCATTTGACAAGATTAAATTTATTTAGATATAAATAAATAACAATTGAATTTTATTTGGATAATGAATTCCTTACCTGTTGGTGAAACAACCTCTCGATTGTCGTGTTGAGATCATTGTGGAAGGTTAAATCAGAATCCTCCATTGAAGTTTTAATCCTCTCAAACATTGGCGCATTTACGACTCCTTGAGAGAGAGTATTCATGTTGGGGCATTTAGCTACTGTGGCTTCTTCCAAACATGAGAATTGCAAAGTGGCTTTCCCTGAATAAAACCTTATTACTAGCCTTGGTAAGCAATCCAGCTCTAATGTTGTTAGGCGTCCAAATATGATCTCATGAGAAGCATCTTCATCTTCTTTTTTAACTATTTCTTTTATTGATTCACAATTATCTATAGTTAGGATCTTAAGTTGCACCAAACTTTTGGCAGTTGAAAATGTGAATAAATGCTCCATCCTTGCACAGTCCCTCACAGCCAACTCTTTAATATTGACAAAAGATACTGTACAGTGCTCTAATTTTACTAACTGAGAGCAGTTGTGAAGGGTTAATATTTGAAGCTTTTCAGAGTATGCCTTTACCCATGGGTGCTCTAACCCTATCCACTCCACCTCTCCAATATGAGATAGGCTTAATTTATTCAATCCCGCAAGTGTTCCGTCATGAACTTGAGGTTATTGAGAGGGAAATATCTCCTTCAAACCTAAGCATTTGTACACCCAAAGATGTTTTAAATTGGGTACCTTGTGAAGGAAATCAAAAGGCAAAGTATCTTTCTTATTGTTATCATCCTCAAAGCTTAGCCAAAGAAGATTTAATTTGCAAAGGAAGTCTTGGGGCAAATGTTCATCGCTCAACAAGATAATGCTTTCCTCATTGACTGTCAATTCCTTCAGTTTTGGAACAACCTAGCGAGGCCAAAAGAATTCAAAAAAAAAAAAAAAATAGAATGCACATTTGCAGTTAGGAGGTAAATCTATAATGAAAAGAAATGGAATCACAAAAAGTTTTGTCACCTTTTCAACCGAGAACAGAGGTTGTTGTAGCTGGCTAATTGGACTCTCTATAACTGCTTCTTTGTGACTACCATGAAATTCTGATGTGAATAACTTCAACTTAGGACAAAAGGACACGTCTAAGCTTTCTAATCTGGGGCATTCCAGACGGTGTTTTCCAGGATAAAAGCAACTAAGCAGTGGCAGCTTATAAAGAAGCAACGAGGACAAACGAGGGAATTCAAACATTTTAGTTGTTCCAAGTTCCATTATTGCATCTTCCTTTCCAGCAATTTCTACCAACTTGTCAGAACACTGTATTTTAAGTGTCTCAAGCTTTACAAGATTTCTAGCAAGGGATGAAGGGATCGAAACAGCATTGGCAAGCATCCACATTTATGAACAAAAACTTCTTGCAAATTGGGAAAACTAACAATTCCTTGAGGATTTTTGTTCCATACACACTTCAAATTTGGCAACTCATCTAAAATAAGCTTTTTCAGTCTAGAGACTATTCCCTTTGTTTTCTTCATTTCAATGTCATCTATATCAAATATTACCTCTACTGCACCGCAGCTATCTACCTGCAATTCTTCCAAGCTCTTTAAGCAAGCAAGTATTTGAGATGGAACCACAGCATCTTTTATAATGTCCTTCACCACCAATGTTTTTAAACTGCGATAGTAGTTATCTGGAAAAGCAACTTTGCTGTGCCATAATTCCTCCACCTTCGAATCCTTCGTAAGTGTCAAATGCTTTGAATGTTCAAAAGAAACCTACGAAAATGATGAAATATGAAAAGTAGATATGGCAAGACAAATATAAGAACTTCACTTGAAAAATATAATATTATGTTCTCAAAAAGAGTACTGAACCACCTTAGATTTTGAACTTCCTTTATAAAAGAGTAATGATATCTTCACACCCCTCATTTTTCACACTACCTCTACACCTCCTTATGGAAGAGAGAAAAAATTTTCCGTTCTTCCTTTTTTTTTACCATGAAAAAGGATCCAAGGGTAGTGTAAAAAATTGAGAATGTGTAAGAAACATGATTTTCTTTATAAATTTACACTGTTAATTTTTTTCTAATTAATCCATAAACTTTAGCTATTATTTCAATAAATCCTTCAGTTAAAGGTTTAATTTACTGATTAACGAAGATGTCATGTGACAATATTTATCTTCAAAAAATCTAGATCATCAAATAAATTACGTAAAATATTAATTTATGACATTTTTAAAACACTCCAAATAAAAAAAAATACCAATAATAACACCACTGGCCACCATACCATATTGCAAGTTTCCAAGAAAACAGCATCATCAGTTCTTAACCAACTTATCTTTGGACAGTGGAACCCATAAAGCTCACCAGCACATTTGTTAAAATACCTGGCTTGTTTATCTCCACAGCTTCTTGTAGGAAGCTTGATTACATGTATTTGGTTTAATTTATTTTTAAAAATAATTATTTTTAATGACATAATTATCCAATAGCAGAACATTTACTGAAAATTTTCATTGAAAAGAAAAATAATTGGAGTGAAGGGACAATGATAATTGGTGATGGTTAATAAATAATCTAATAGATGGATACCTTATCAGTGGAAAATTTTTGCAGAGTGGCATTCAAATCGCCTTCCCAATACCATATGTCTTTTTCACCAGCTGCAACATGTATTTTTCGTAGATTGGGTGCACTTTGGACTTTAGAGAATTTTTCCATGAGAGGGCAATCACTCACTACTAAATTTTCAAGTGAGGGAAACTTTAAGTCACACTTCTCAGAACTGCAGAAACAAGTGAGGCTTTGTAGAGACACCAATTCTATAGCTTTCAGTTGTCTAAACTCAATCACTTGTGGTTTTTCCTCTTCTGCGACGATTTTCACAATCCTTTGACATAGACTTACCTTCATGATTGTGAGTTGAACCAAGGTCTCAGCAGTTGAGGATGTCATTAAATTCCTCAATCCTAAACAATTAGTTACTTCCAAATATGTCAAGTAACTGAAAGACACCGAGGAAGGTGATAAACTTGTGAACCCGTAAAGCCACTTTGTGGCATAAGTCAAAAAAGGCTTGGAGAAAAATTTCAACTCTACTATGCTAGGCTGTAAAATTGGTTGGAAGGGTAGAAATTTTGTTGTAACATTTAATGCATATGCTCCAAGCTTTGCCTATAAATAGCAAGCCATTTTACACATCTTGGCATCCCACTACAATTGTAGTAATCTTAGAGAGAGAGTTAGCAACACTAGTAGTGTGTGTTCTCCTATTGTAAGAGAGAGTGTAATTGTTCTCTCCTTATAGTTAGAGAGAGGTTGTAATTTTCTTCCACTTAGTAAAAATATTTCTCTGGTCTTGCTCGTGGTTTTTCCCTTATCCGTTGAGGATTTTTCACGTTAAAATATTGTGTGCCAATTCCTATTTTTCTCATCTCTTATTTTAGTTGTGAATTATTATTTTGTTACTATGGTGTCCAACAGTGGTATCAGAGCCAATAGGTTCTGATATTGTTCCACTACGATACACGCTGGTATGCTGGTATAGTGCCGGAGAAAATTCTTAGTATGCTCTGTGGTTGCGGTATAGTATGATCTACCACATCAGAAAAGAATTATTCTTGTTATTGGATATAGAGTGAGGTAGTGTGAAAGTGCATGTCTAGGAAAGTTCTAGCTAAGGAAAGACTTGGTATTTAAGCGTGTCCGTTGGTGACCCACCTCTCTTTCCAGGGAACTTACTTGGTGCACTGGTTCACGGTCTACAGTCACTATTCCAGTAGGCGGTACTATATACAGTGGAAGTTATGTAAGTCAGTTCTTTAGTGTGAAACCATGGCAGCAAAATACGAGATTGAGAAGTTCAACGGGAATAATTTCTCCCTATGGAAATTGAGGATAAAAGCAATTTTGAGGAAGGACAATTGTCAAGATGCAATTGAAGGCAGACCTGCGGAGATCACTAATGAAAGGTGGAAAGAGATGGATGACAATGCTGTTGCCAATTTGCACTTAGCAATGGCGGATTTGGTTTTGTCCAGTGTTGCGGAGAAGAAGACCGCGAAGGAGATTTGGGATACTCTCCACAAATTGTACGAGATCAAGTCACTTCACACCAGAATATTCTTAAAGAGGAAACTCTACACTCTTAGAATGAGTGAGTCCACTTCAGTGACGGACCACATCAACAATCTGAATACTCTATTCGCTCAACTTTCTGCATCAGATTTCAATGTAGAAGAAAATGAACGGGCAGAGCTTCTACTTCAAAGTTTACCAGATTCGTATGATCAACTCATCATCAACATAACAAACAATAATATTGTCGGCCGTCTAACCTTTGATGATGTTGCCGGAGCTATTCTTGAAGAAGAATCCAGGCGAAAGAATAAGGAAGATCGACTGGAAAATTCCAAGCAAGCAGAAGCTTTAACGATGACGAGAGGCAGATCAACGGAACGTGGCTCCAGTGGGAGTCAAAATCATGGTAGATCAAAGTCTCGAAGAAGGAAGAACATCAAATGCTACAATTGTGGCATGAGAGGGCACTTGAAGAAAGATTGTTGGCACAAGAAGAGTGGAGGAAAGAATTCTAAAGGTGGAAGACAACTTCATGATTGTTGGATATTGGATTCGGGTGCAACCTGGCACATGACTCCACGTCGAGATTGGTTTTGCACTTATAAACCTATCTCGGAAGGATCCGTGTTCATGGGAAATGATCATGCCTTGGAAATTGCTGGAGTCGGTACTGTCAAATTAAAAATGTACGATGGTACTGTTCGCACACTTCA
The DNA here is from genome assembly GCA_026413185.1 of Pueraria montana var. lobata. Lineage (NCBI taxonomy): Eukaryota > Viridiplantae > Streptophyta > Magnoliopsida > Fabales > Fabaceae > Pueraria > Pueraria montana. The sequence continues at coordinate 89,485,584 of CM048650.1, read as the reverse complement.
AGGGGTACGTCATGTGAAGGGCTTGAAGAAGAACTTATTGTCCGTTGGGCAATTGGATGACCTCGGGTGCAAGATCCATACTGAAGGTGGGATCTTAAAGGTAGTGAAAGGCAATCTTGTAGTGATGAAAGCTGAGAAGATCACAACCAATCTATACATGCTTTTAGGAGATATGTTGCAAGAAGCAGATGCATCAATTGCAGCAGCAAGTCAAGAAGAAGCAACGATGATGTGGCATCGTAGACTTGGACATATGTCAGAACGAGGCCTGAAAGTCCTTGCAGAACGTAATCTCCTGCCTGGGCTCAAAACGGTCAATTTACCATTTTGTGAGCATTGTGTGATAAGTAAGCAACATAGGTTGAAGTTTGCTAAAGTAACTACTAGAAGCAAACACATACTAGACTTGGTCCATTCGGATGTGTGGGAATCACCAGAAGTATCCCTGGAAGGAGAAAAGTATTTTGTATCATTCATTGATGATTATTCCAGGAGATTGTGGGTGTACCCAATTAAGAAGAAGTCAGATGTGTTTCCAGTATTCAAGGAATTCAAAGCACAAGTAGAGCTTGAAACTGGAAAAAGAATTAAGTGCTTGAGGACAGACAATGGAGGAGAATATGTAGATGGTGACTTTTTAGCATTATGCAAACAAGAGGGTATTTTAAGACAATTCACAGTTCCACATACACCTCAGCAGAATGGTGTGGCAGAGCGGATGAACAGAACTCTCCTAGATAGAACAAGAGCTATGCTGAGAACAACAGAAGTAGCCAAATCTTTCTGGGCAGAAGCAGTTAAAACTGCCTGTTTTGTGATAAATCGATCACCATCAACAGCGATTGGTTTAAAGACGCCGATGGAGATGTGGAAAGGCAAACCAGCTGATTATTCTTCCTTACATGTGTTTGGATGTCCTGTGTACGTGATGTACAACTCCCAATAAAGAACAAAGTTGGATCCAAAATCCAGGAAATGTATATTCTTGGGTTATGCTGACAATGTTAAGGGGTATCGCTTGTGGGATCCCACTGCCCGCAAGGTTGTTGTTAGCAGAGATGTAGTTTTTGGTGAAAATGAATTGCAAAGTGAGCATAAAAATGACAGCACTACCAAAGACACTACTATAGTGCAGATAGAGAAGATGTCTGGAGAAGATGACTTTTCTGAAGCAGAACATGAGCATGAAGAACAAGAGCCAAATGAGGTCAATGACGGAGGAGGTCTTCGACGATCAACAAGACAAAAATCTAAACCAAGTTGGCACTCGCAGTTTGTCATGGCAAGCCATGATGCGTACTGTCTTCTAACTGAAGAAGGAGAACAATCAACCTTTCAAGAGGCCGTGAGTAGTTCGGATGCTTCTCAATGGATGGCAGCAATGCATGAAGAAATGGAAGCCTTGCATAGAAATAAGACATGGGAACTTGTTGAACTTCCAAAGGGTCGAAAGCCATCGGAAACAAATGCGTATACAAGATCAAACGAGATGGCAATGATCAAGTGGAACGATATCGTGCAAGACTGGTGGTCAAAGGATATGCTCAGAAAGAAGGTGTTGATTTCAATGAGATATTCTCACCAGTTGTTCGATTGACAACAATTAGAGTTGTTCTGGCTATGTGTGCTGCATTTGATTTACATCTTGAGCAACTTGATGTAAAGATTGCTTTTCTCCATGGAGAACTTGAAGAGGAGATATATATGCTCCAACCAGAAGGCTTTAAAGAACAAGGAAAAGAAAACTTGGTTTGTAGGTTGACCAAATCTCTGTACGGTCTAAAGCACGCGCCAAGATGTTGGTACAAGAGATTTGATTCCTTCATTATTAGCCTTGGTTACAACAGACTGAGTTCAGACCATTGTACGTACTACAATAGGTTTGATGATAATGATTTCATCATTTTGCTGTTGTATGTGGATGACATGTTGGTGGTAGGCCCCAACAAAGATCGAATCCAAGAATTGAAGGCAGAGTTGGCTAGGGAGTTTGATATGAAGGACTTGGGACCTGCAAACAAGATTTTAGGGATGCAAATTCACCGAGACAGAAAAGATAGGAAGCTTTGGCTTTCACAGAAGAATTACTTACAAAAGGTCTTGCGGCGCTTCAACATGCAAGACTGTAAGCCAATTTCTGCCCCATTTCCTGTCAATTATAAGTTATCCTCAAGTATGAGTCCTAGTAATGAAGCAGAGAGGATGAAAATGTCTCGAGTACCGTATGCATCAGCGGTGGGAAGCCTTATGTACGCCATGATTTGTACAAGGCTAGACATTGCACAAGCAATGGGAGCAATTAGTAGGTTCATGGAAAATCCTGGAAGAGAGCACTGGAACGCTGTTAAGAGGACCCTTAGATACATCAAAGGATCCTCGGATGTTGCATTATGTTTTGAAGGATTGGAATTTATTGTCAGGGGCTATGTTGATTCAGATTTTGCAGGTGATCTTGATAAAAGAAAGTCTACTACTGGTTATGTGTTTACACTTGCAGGAGGGGCGGTAAGCTGGTTATCCAAATTACAGATTGTTGCAGCTTTGTCTACTACAGAAGCTGAGTACATGGCAGCTACCCAGGCATGCAAGGAAGCTATTTGGATTCAAAGGCTATTGGAAGAACTTGGGCACAAGCAGCAAAAGACTACTGTATATTGTGACAGTCAAAGTGCCTTGCACATTGCAAGGAATCCAGCCTTTCATTCTAGGACAAAGCACATAGGTGTTCAATATCACTTTGTCAGAGAAGTAGTAGAGGAAGGAAGCGTGGACATGCAGAAGATTCACACCAAAGATAACCTAGCAGATGTTATGACGAAGCCAATCAATACAAACAAGTTTACATGATGTCGATCCTCCTTTGGCCTATCAGAAACGTAAGCAGCAAAGAAATGGCAAGGTAGAGAGATATTTGAAAGCTCACAAAAGTAGCTTTAAGTGGGAGATTGTGAACCCGTAAAGCCACTTTGTGGCATAAGTCAAAAAAGGCTTGGAGAAAAATTTCAACTCTACTATGCTAGGCTGTAAAATTGTTTGGAAGGTAGAAATTTTGTTGTAACATTTAATGCATATGCTCCAAGCTTTGCCTATAAATAGCAAGCCATTTTACACATCTTGGCATCCCACTACAATTGTAGTAATCTTAGAGAGAGAGTTAGCAACACTAGTAGTGTGTGTTCTCCTATTGTAAGAGAGAGTGTAATTGTTCTCTCCTTATAGTTAGAGAGAGGTTGTAATTTTCTTCCACTTAGTAAAAATATTTCTCTGGTCTTGCCCATGGTTTTTCCCTTATCCGTTGAGGATTTTCCACGTTAAAATATTGTGTGCCAATTCCTATTTTTCTCATCTCTTATTTTAGTTGTGAATTATTATTTTGTTACTCTGGTGTCCAACAAAACTTTTCAATTTTGGACATCTAGAAATGACTAAGCGCTCTACCATTTGAAGAAGTGGGTCATGTTCAAAGCCTATATTCTGTAAATACCACAAATTGTTAATATCAACTCCTTAAGTTGTACTACAACCCCTAATTTTTCATGTGCAACAAGGCTTGTAGAACCCAAACCCCTTCGAAGAGACAATTTTTCAATGTTATGCTTTCCAAATTAGGAAGTCTATGAAGCAACCAAAAGAGAATCTCGGTATTCTTCAATCCAGACAAGACAAGTGATTGTAGTTTGTGCATTCTATGAACACTAACAATGTAGTCCTGCAACCACTCTGCTTCCTTCAAGCTCATTGACATATATTCCAAGTTGTGTATCACCTAAAAAAAGGAGTTATCAAAGCATATTTAGAATCACAATCATGCATGCAAAATAATATAAGATGAATTAATTTTTTTATAAGAAATAAAAAAGATAACTTCTCACATCCTTCAGCAAGAGTTTCATTTAAGTTTCATGGCTTTCTTAATTCATGTTTTTTATTTTGTACCTTTTCTGTAGCTAGAAAGATTGGCTTCACTTGTGAATTTGTGGTTTCTTCCAACTTGCTACAAACAAATATAATAATTTTTTCAACAATGGCAATTCTAACGTGTGTGTTCCCTGATAGAAACTCCTGAGTTCAAATAAATGTTGTAATGATAGAGTGTTTAGTTGGGGGAACCTAAAGGCGACGACTTGTTCGTTTGATCCATTGTCCCAAGCAACAATCTCCTTCATTCCCCAGCACTTACATACATCAAGGGTTTCGAGTTTTTCTAGGCAATTGGCAACCGAAAGTGGGAAGAGATATTCTAACATTTCACTGTCATAAACGACAGTGCTTTGCAGATTATTAAAGTTAAGAATTCCATCAATGTCCACCTTCCATACATGCACCAACTTTGGCAGTCCTTTTAAAAACACATCATGCAAGTTTGTCTCCTTCCTACCATTAGTTTGTGCAATATTTCCAAAGTCAAATATGGTTTCCACTGACTTGCAATCAATAATGACCAAACTTTGAAGGCTCTGAAATCCTTGCCCTGCGTAACTAGGAAAAATTGTAACAAGTTTGTTGCATTCTCTTATTATCAAAGAATCCAAACTGTGAAAAGAATGAAAACCAACATGGGGCTGCCATATGGTATTCAACTTTTCCATGCAGTTGATCTCCATTTTCTTCAACTTGGGAAGAATGTCAATATTCTGCTACAAGTAAAAGTGGTCATTAAGTGATCAAATAAAAGACCTTAGCAATTAATGCAATTAAACAACAAATGACATTAACAATTTAGTTTAATTAAATTAAATGAATCTACACACCATTGCATCGTCTGCACTAAATATGTCCTCCATCAATTCACATCCACTTACGAAAAGGCTTTGGAGATTCACTAAACTTCCGGCCATGGCGAACGACAATAAAATTTTTAAATTGCCACAAAGACTGGTCATTCCATATCTGCGAGATGTTGATTGAGGACAACTCCAACGACTCTAATTTGGGAATTGAAACCTGTAAGAGCACATGATTATTATCTTGAGGGTAACTAATTTTGTTTTTGAAAATTGACTTACGCCCAAGAGAAAGGGCAAGACATAAAGAGCATGAATTCTTATTTCTTTTAGAGAAATAAAATATCAAATTAAACATTAAAGATTGTAAATGTGAAGTAAAGGATAAACATTTATGATAGTATTTTTTTACATACCTTTCCATTGAAGAGTGAAAGGCAAGCATTGGTGTCTTGTCCAGCTATGGTGGTAATTTCTTTGAGCTCCTTGTTTTGCACTTGATCTTCCAATGATTGTGAGGTGGAAGACTTCTTATGGTTGGTATATAAACAAGAAAATGCTGGTAAAGATTGTAATGTTAAATTTCGTAATTGAGGAAACTCAATCTTGTTAGCTTGCACATCACTGACAATATATGATTCTCTTTCAACAGAACTATCTCCTTCAAAGAATCACAATCACACACTTCAATTGTTTCAAGCATGGTGAGACATCTGAGCATGGAAAATGAGAAAATATTTTCCAATTGACCACATGTTTTAATCTTGATGATCTTCAATTTGCAGAAAGAGGCCTCTGTTAGCTGATTGTCACATATTTTCTCCAAACTCTCCAATTTGTAAAGACACAGGGACTCCAATTTGGGAAAAGCCAGTAAAGGGTGAAACCGCCCCATTGAGTTGATAATGAACTGAATGTCAAAATTGTTTACAATAGACAAATGTTTCAAATGTGGAAATCCTTCAACATTTAATTCATAGAAAACATCGTGAACATCCTTGAGTTCTCCCAGCAGCAAATATTCAACTCCTTTGAACAACATTTTAATCCATTTTTCAGAATGAATGCTAATACCATCTTTTAGGTTTAATGCCAAAAACTTCACCACTTCATACTTGTCAGGGACTTTGAATTCTCCCACTGATTGCATGTTGAAATCTCCAATGACAATCTTGTAACTATACAACCTGTCAAAGATCAGGTTTTGCGGAAAATGGGCAACACTTGGAATATGTATTTCTAGAGTACTTAATTGATTCAAGTGCCTCAACTCAGAAAGAATAACCTTTTCACTTTGAATTTTCTCTTCAGCCTCTCGTAGAATCAAGTCATCTCTCATATAAAACTCTTCCAAACTGTTCATCCTTGATATGACATTGGAAGGTATTACTTCCAGTTTTGAGCAATTGCTTAAGTCAAAAAGTTGCAGCTTATCCAATTGCCCAAATTCAAGGGGAAAACTTTCAATATTAGATCCTGAAAGACTAAAAATTTTTAATTTCTTTAACTTTCCAACGATTGATAAGTTCTTTCCAAGAGTGCATTTCTCCAAACTAAGCATTCTCAGCTTTGTTAGGCAGTTAATCGAAGAAGGTAAGAATGAAAAATGAACACCAGTCAGTATCAGGACTCTGAGTTCAATCATATCTTTAAAAAAGCCGTCTGGTATTTTCAAAATACCATCTTTACTGTCAATATGTAAGACTTCAAGTCTAGGACAGTATATACTCTCAGGAAGCCCATCATTGAAATCACAATTGTGTAAAAATATAGCAGTGTACCTTTCAAGTTCATCTTTGCGAGGCCACTTATCTAGTATGTCATTTTTCATGAAAAGTGCATGCTTTTCTTTGGATGATATTGAAAGAGCAACATCACGCACAATGTCATGCATGTTGAAGCGGTCAATGGAGTAACTTTCCACCAACAAACTTGATTCTTTTAGCTCTTGTATCAACACTTTTACCCTATCTCTTGCTTCTCTAATTGTGTGAATTCCTTGAAGCAAACCCAATCCAATACAGAACTTCACCAAGTCCGTAATCAAAGCATCATTTCCCATTCTAGCACAATGTAGAAAAATATGCTTAAGCTGCTCATTTTTTAGATGATCATAGCTCAACTTTACAGAGAACTCAATAGATTCGTGCTCTTCTGTAAAACTTTGTCTTCTAATTTGTTGACAAACATCCTCCCATACAACGGAGCTCTTATTCTTTAGTGCTCTTCCAATGGAAACTAATGCTATAGGCAATCCAGCACACATTCGGGCAATTTCAATAGCTTTCTCATCAAACACAGAATTTGTGACGTGTATTCCAGCCACTTTCTTAAGCAAATTCTCTGCCTCCTTTTCATCAATGACTCCTACTGAGAAAGCCGATCTCTCCTGCACATCCATTTGATTACATATTACTCGTTTACTTCTAGATGTTAGAAGAATTTTGCATCCCTTGTAATCACCTGATAACTTTTCTTTTTTATCTTATTGGAATCGACAGATAACTTATCCTTTTTCATCTTATTGAAATCGACAGAGAACTTTTCTTTTTTCATGTTATTAAAATCGGCAGAATACTTGTCTTTTTTCATCTTATTGAAATCGGCAGATAACACTTCTTTTTCCATCTTATTGTAACCAAAATCAGATATATCCTTGACATCCAGTTGGCTTCTACCATCATCATCACTACATGGAATCCCCAATCTATTCAAGTCCAATCCATCCCAGAGATCATCTAGGATTATGAGGGTGTTCTCCTTTTCTTTCTTTAACCTCTTTCGAATGCGATCTGCTCTTACAATCTCACTTTCCTCTTCCAATTTCATTCCTAACATCTCAGCAATTTGCCCTTGAATTTTTTTTATGTCAGGATTTCTTATTATATTTGCCATAACCACTGTATTCAACAACTGTTTTTTAGCTTTGTTAGCAACTTCTTTGACTAAAGTGGTCTTACCCACACCACCAGGCCCATAAACTCCAATCATATTAACTGTAGAGTCTTCCAGTGCTTTCATAATCTTCTCCATAGTTTCGCTTCTCGACCCAAAGCTTACATAACCAGTGTTTGACAAAGCAGCATCCATGGATGGGCCCACCCGATAGGAAACTTTATCAAACTTTTTATTCAAATGTCCATCTGCTTTGATTCCCTCTACCATCTTCGTAGCATTTCTGCCTAACCGATACCTCAACCACAAGTTATTTGGAAAGATCAACCTAATGGAACGCCTTGTCTTTGCATGGCGTTCATCATTAATAAAACTTTCATATTTTTTGATCTTCTCATCCACCTGTTTTAACCAATGCTGAACGTCATCTTCAATTTCTTCTCCTTTCTTTTCTGCATCATTAACTTCATTTTGAACCCTCTTGCTAGCATCATCCAGCCTCTCAATGTATTGTTCCACCTCTTCAAATTTGTCATTTTAATTAAATAAGTAGCCCACTTGTCGTTTGACCACACGTCCTGCAATTTGCAGCGCACTTTCGGCAGTCCCAGAGGCAACTGCGTCCATGCTCCCTTGACAATTGAGACTTTCTTCTTGCTTTTTTGGTTCCTACTACGGCTACAACTTTTTCCTGAATGTTACACATGAAAAATTTCAAAAATTATGATACAAAAGGACACAAATACACAAAACATTTAGCAAATAAAACAGATTTGAATTTGACCGATACTGTCAGGTGTCTGTTAATATTTGTTAGTTGTTAATATCTGTTAGTGGGAGAGTTGGTTACTTAGCTAGCTAGTTGTTAATATCTGAATCTGATTGTTGAGCTGAGACACAGAAGAAGTAAGACATATTGCGTAAGGCACTTTTTTTTTCTCGACATGAGATTTTGCTTTAATTGAACATTGAACAAGAGCTGCTTGGACGTGCATCACTAAGAGAGAGAGAGTGTGTTTTGCAAATTTTACTTGTATCCAACTTAAAAAGGATGTTTGTGAGAGGAGAGAGTGTATATTACATTGCAATCTATCTATCTATTTATACTATAATTTCTGAGACGCGGGATGTGACGTTGCCACCTCAGAATTTTAGAATACTAGAATTCTTCCACTACAGCATTTTTGCTTATGTGGCATACTTTTGTTATTTCTCCATTAGCTATACCCTCTTTAAATTTTCATTTGTTATACCCACTTTAAAATTTCATTAAAATCTAATTAAATCTCATTTAATCAGTTACTAGACTATCATCTCTCATCAAAATCTGTCCATATCATTTGTTATTTCTCTTTCTCTATTATTTACAGTTTCATGGTGTCTCTCACTGAAGTTTCATCTTTCTCTATTTTCTGATGTTGCTTATGTTATCGTTGATGTATTTTTTACAGTTATCTCGCTGAATTTTCATCTGCATACTTATAGTTTTGATTGGGTATCTTTTTCTGTGTGCACAGATACAGAGTTCAGCATTTCTCTTCACAATACTCTTTTCACTTATGAAATTTTTAAGCATGTTAGTATTTCTTTCACGTATATTTTACATATTGGTTAAATTGGTGTGTCATATCAAAATTCACCTAATGCAAGGTAAGAGTGTGCAATGCAACAATAATGGTTTCCATATAAATTTTTCCTACTGTAGTTTTTTTAATTTGATTATTTCAATTTCCCTTTTTTCTTAAAATCAATTTTTTGGTTTTGTTTTTTGTTTAAAACAGTTGTCAAGGAGGATCTTTTGATACCACTGTCTCTCTCTGTTTCATTGTTTTTCAGGTGTTGTACATTTGAGCATTTACTACTAATAAATTTATGTTACAGAGACAACTATATTTATCAGATACGTATTCTAAATGGCAGGATATTTTCTTAGATGAATATATTAAAGTGCATGATGGTTGGATGGATGTCATGTCTTCGCAAGGGTTGTCTTTGCTTTTCATATCTCTGGTTGTCAAGTGACAGATAATGGATTACAACCCTTAAAGGATCTTGCATTCTATCTGTATAAAAATTATTAAGAGCTTCAGGACTTGAGACAGTGACATACAAACTGAAAAATCAGGCACTATTTTATTGATTTATATTGCATTAATTTGTCATCTGATGATGATATTTAGGTGATACTAGCACTGACAGTGGTGGTGACTGACAAGTTACCGGCTGCAGGGTGGTCTCGGGTGGAAGAAAGGCTGCAATGGAGAAACAACCTGCAAGAGACAGGCACATGCTAAGTGCCTGAGGACAACATTTCATCAGTTACTAAACTGTCATTAAAATTTAAGCTTATTTTTCTCTGAATTTAAAGTCTGAAACAAAGGCTATTTATCAATTACTAACTGTCATTAAAAAATTTTCATATAATTCTCTTTCAAGTAAAAATTAATATGTATCAGCTCTTTCTGTAGATTTAGGTGAGTATCACTATTTGAGACGTCTAACATCACCTTTTTGACCTAAATTTTCATTTAGGTGAAATAGTAGTTCTATTATATTTTTTTCTATTTGGTATGCTCTTTTTTCTAGCTGAACCAAAACTAAAGCTGTGGGGTAAAAGGGAGATAAACATTTTCATCAGAGAAATATCAAGCCAACTGTTAGAGTACAAGTGTGAAAGTGAAGTCTCACATTGGGTAGAAATGGGCAAGTTGAACAACATATTAGTGAGGAAGACCACAAACCTAATACCTTAAGGTTTTGGATTGAAGGTGGTATCAGGTTCACTTGTGTTGTGCTCGTAGTCCATTGGAGAAGATCTCCCCGGTGTTTCATCCCCTCCTTTGCACAACACCAACAATGAAGATATGTGATAGGGTTCCAATCCCTCACTTCTTTCTTTCCCTTATTTTTCATTTTCATTTATCGTCTACAAACAAATTCATGTTTAGGGTTTCATATTTTTTGTGTTTCTTTATCCTCAACTCAACAATAAGCAATTCTCACTTCTCACTCCGCTTTTGTTCATCTCTCACGCATTATCATTTTCTATTACTTCCTCTTTACTCATTGAGATACGAGTGCTGTAGTTTCATCTTGTGCCTAAGAGATTAATTAATTATATCGCTTTATTCACTGATATCTTTCTCTTATATGTCAAAAATAATCTATTAGAATTAGTTACTCTGCCTCTTAGTTGAAACATCATGTCTTCTAATCAATGGATCATTTTTCAACATTCGCTTCTGAATTATTTCTTGTGATTACTGCCTTGTCATTGTGAATGTCAGGAAATGGAGTCCCGTTGTGAGCCAAAAATTAAGTGTAGTGAAGATGAGAATAATCATTCTCTAAAGTAAAAATTAATATGTATCAGCTCTTTCTATGGTTTCAGGTGGGTATCACTATTTGAGGCGTTTAACATCACCTCTTTGACCTATACTACTGCTACTATTAAAAAATAAAAGAATGTTCTCACAGAAAAAGAACCTCGTGCTATAGTAGTTCTATTCTCTCTTTTTTTTTTATTTGGTATGCTCTTTTTGTTTCTTAAATATCATTTTTCATATGGTTTAATTGATCATTTTAGTAAGATCAAATGTAGTGTCTATCTATTTATAATACATAAATTGTGAGCCAAGAACATAATAATAAAAAAAATTAGGAGCTGAGTAAGCATACACTGACATGTTGATATACTACTATTTACCATGTCAGCATATTTGCTGATACGTCAATGTTATAGAAATTCTACCTTCTATTGCATCTCTCCTCTACCAAATGCATGCTCTATATAATCCACCCCTTTCATTCCTGGTTTATACCTAAATTAACTTGTGAAAGGTGCTATTCGTGCTCTCCTCTTGTGAATACTCTAAACTTCAGCTGTCACCAAATGTTGCAATTCTCACTAATGTAGGTGATATTCATTCATTCTCTTATTTCACTCTTCATAAGTTTAAGTTTTTCTTGACCCATAATTTGGAGACCCCTTTGTAAAAAGAAGTCTTCTTTCCTGTAACTCTTCACTGTCTTCTAATAGTTTCTAATAATGTATACTTAGTAGATTCAAATTTTTTTTGTCAGGTGTGGACCTTATGAGATCAAGTCTAAAATTGATTAGTTTAACAAAGAGAACTAAAGCGGTCACAACTGAATTGCATGTGTTGATTTCTCAGATTAAGTCTCTAAGTGGTGACAGTAGGCAATTTCTAATGGCAATTTTTTGTTGTTCTCCTATGATTATGTTGAAAAGTTGGTTTTGTTTGATACTTTGATATTATGCACCCCTGCATTTACTTATATGATTCCTCTTTGCAATTTGCATAAGTATGATCACGGGTTTTGTCACAAAGTATTGCATAATTGAAATCTTTGAAACCATATAATCAGTTGAAAATAAATCCATACAGAATTATAGTATCTCTAAATCCACATTCGATTTGTGCATTAGACTTGTGATATTTTTTTCCTTTGATTTGCACATGATAATTAGCTAAAAGATTAATATTAACACCAAAATCATTATTAAAAGATTTGGCTAATCAAATACCAGATCTATAATTAAAGAAACAAGGGGTGAGGAGATTGAGTATTTTTATGTTATAAAGAGAAATGCTACTTCCTTCTATTAAATTAGCGGCAAAAGTAGCCGAACCACATAAAGTTGCCACTTGTCAACATAAAATATTTATTTAAATAGCAAATTACACTGGCACCCCCTGATTACACTAATTACACATGCACCCCTCCTTTTTTTTATATTACTTTAGCACCCCTTCTATTAACGGTGTTAAGTAACGGTTCTAATTTAATGTTAAATGACTAAATTGTCCTATCTTTTAAATGTGAAATCGAAAATACCCTCTAACTTAACCCTAAGGCATCTCCAACTCCAACCAAATAACGCCGCCATCTAAATCAAAGTTTCCAGGCCGAAACAAAGGCGTCAATGTGTGCACGGCGGAAAACGGCGATGCAGATCACAGAACGACGTCATCATCGACCATGGCATCATCGTCAAATGCATCGAGATACAGAGCTCCGTCTCCGAAGGTAACCTAACCTTTCCAGTTTGGATCTAAGCCTCTACTTCTGAGATATGCTCTCGTCGGAGAAATCTTTGGTACCATATCGGAAGCTAGTGTGTCTGAACCTCTCCGCACACATTTACTCGGATAGTCTCAAGCGATCAAGGTTTGGTGCGAATCAACTTTTCCTTATTGTTTTGCTAATTGGGATTTGCATTAATGGGATTTAAGAAAAAATTCTGCTTTTTAATCCCCTTTTCTAAGTTAAGCTGATTTATTATTCTATTGCTAAGTTTCTTTTATTTGGGTGGAATAATACTATCCACTGGTTGCTGATTTTTACTTTCTAATGTCACAAATTCGTGGCTTTGTCCCAGGGTGCTTTTGAAGGTGTAGGCTTTGGACTTGGACTTGGAAGGCATTTTGCTGGAAAAAAAAGAAGAAGGAAATTTGGAGTTGCATCATGAATTATGCTGGTTTATGTTACAGTATGGTGTTGTCATTGTGATAGCAATATGGCTATACAATTTTTTCTTCCCTTTGAAGAATTTTGTTTTGAGAATTTTGTTAAGCACTTCATTATGATAATTTTTTTTGTTTTGCTTTATCTGTTTAATATTATTTTCCTCCTTCAAATTTTGTGTGGATTTTTATTATTTTTTTGGAAGGGTTGTTTTGATTTTGTGTTTTGTGTTCTGGGTTTTTGGCTCCTCTGTTCATTAGCCTATGCATTTTCATCAAATCTTCCAACATTTTTCTCAGCAAACACAAGGAAGGGGATGAGGGTTTTTTAGGAAAAAATTTACTTAAAAATCATGTGACAATTATGTGAATCCTATCCTTAACAGAGTTAACCTCATTTAACGGAGAGGGGGTGCAAGTGTAACGGGAATGAAAAAGTTAGGGGGGTTTTTTGTAGGGTCAAAAAAAGGAGGAGGTGCATGTGTAATTAGTATAAAACTTAGGAGGTATCACTGTAATTTACTCTTATTTAAATCAACCTTTTAAATTTTTCCTCCTTCCCAAACTTACCCTTGTCCCATATGACCATGTGCGCAATAACAGGTGGTGAGGCACCACCCAGAACACTTGTGTCATGCGACTCATGCCAACCATACCATCCCTTTTAAACTCACTGTTGAAGAACCCTCTCTCATGGAGGAATGGCTTCTGTTAGTAAGTTTCAAGAACTTAACAATGCCATGGTTGTTATGGCTCAAACTTTATCTATGCAAGTTTTAGTATTTTAGTTTTTTTCAAATTTGATATTTAACTGTGTGAACAAACCAAGCAACCAAAAAACCCCTCTTGTGGTATTTAAAACTTTCCACTTGTTGTATCACAAACCAAGCAATTAGAAAACCCCTCTTCCAATGATAAAGACACCACCTCCCATTGAACCTAGTTTGCCCCTCTGCTCATCGAAAGAATCGGAGGACCAGCAACTCCGATTTGCCAACAATTGCACGAAACAGCACCACTGAACGCGTTTTGTCATGAACGACGTCGTATGTGCGGAAGGAAAAGGAAAAGGAAAAGGGCAAGAGGGAGCGCGCGTTTAGCATCGCGACCCTCCACTTCAATGCCTTCGTTTTGCCGGAAATCCTCTGCTTTCTGGTGTCAATATGTGTGTCCTCCACTTCAGATCTACTCTACCAGAGCATTCTGAAGCCTTCGTCATCTTCTACCTTGTGGCCATGTACTGTGCTTGTGAAGTTGTGGGAAGAATGAAGGGGTATGGTCGACTGGTAGTGTGGGAAACGAGTAAATTTGGAAATAACCTAGATTTTAAAATGTTAATTAAATAAATATGTTGTTGTAAAATTATTGACACATGTCAAATTTTTATTCAGTCGGAGCATTATTTAGCGTATTCATGTCTGAGGATATAGCACCTCTCTTGCACAAGAAAGACAAAGAGCTTTTAGAGAGAGTTTGTTAATTATTGCATAGTACTTATTGAATAATTGTCATTTTAATCAAATTGTATCTCTTAATTACAAATTAGTCATTAATATATAACTGATAATTAAATATAATTTAAAATTATCAGTTACTGATTTTAAATCATAAAATTATCACGTTTATTAAAATCTCAAATTATCTGTTACTCAAAACTAATTGCAACACACCCCTTAAATAAAAAGAATATTAATTGCAACACAATTATCACATTTCATTGTAGTGCAATTGTCTGAATTAATTTTTGTTTCTAAAATATTTATTACAAACTTTGATTTCATTATCATTCTCTTTAACGTATGATATCCTATATTAAACCGATTATTAAATTTAAAATAAATTTAATTAATTTTATACCAAAATATATCTAAATTTAAAAGACCCTTGCATAATTTATCAATAAAATTTAATAATATAACACCTCGATTATGAAATCATTAAAAAAATTGTTTTTAATTATATATTATTATTAGATTTTATTTTATTTTTATTTTATCAGGTAATTTTGTTGTGTTTTTGTTTTACGTGATTTGTTTCATAATTAGACCGGGAGATATCAATTGTCAAATATTTTGGAACTAATTTTCAAATATTTCATATTACAATACATAATACATAAATTAAAGAATATCCTAAAAATAAATGTGATAGGTAAGTAAATATTAAAAAAAGATTATAATATCCAAACTTTGTACGTTGCAATAAGCTACAGTATAGAAATTATTATAAATAATGAAAATAATAATTATTATAAGTAATTATTATATGGTTAAAATAATAACAAATACTAATAAAATATAAAAAAATATATATAATTATTATAATTATTTGTACTGTAGTCACGTGACCATTGGATTACTTAGATCACTTTAGCATTGTTATTCGAAGCAGAATTCTGATAATTCTTTAAAAATTATAAATGTGCTTCATATATTTGTATTATTATATTCAAAATATAAAAGATTTGGTCAGAAATAAAATAGAAATCACATAGACTTTGCGTAATAATTCAGAAATTAAAAATAGCATAGTATCAAAACAATTACTTTTTTTTAAAAAAAATATTTCAAGAAATTAAAATATTTAGAATTATCGCTTAAAATAATTTAAAAATATTTTTATAAAACAATAAATTAAAATAAATTCAACTCAACACACGTTCAATTAGTGGATGACAGACCTTATCACATAACTTTCACCAAACCATCCCGTTCAACGATCAAAATTTTTTATAAGTTTAAAATAATAATAAAGATAAGTGTTATAAAAATTAATAATTTTATCATATATAAAGATAATAAAAAGTTATACAAATATTTTGTATAAGTTTACAAATAGTGTGTATCTTATGAAAAATTTAAAAATAAACTTTTTAAAATATTTCAAAAATAAAAATATTTTTACCCTTGTCTAGTTGTAATAAAGAGTGAGTAAACGGGATAAAAAGCATAGGAGATTAAATTTCTATACTAAATAAATAAAAAAGTACACTTATGATACCATTTAAATAAGTTTTTGGTTCCTGTAATTTTTTTTTTCACATCTAAAATTTGAAATCACTATTTTTTGTTCTTATAAATGTGTGAATTTTGGTTTTGATCTCTGAAAATTTATTAATTGATTTTCATCTTTCCAAAATCTAAAATCACAGGTTTATTTCTAAGGTAGATAAATAATATTTATTTTAGAGATCTAGACAAAAATTTAGAGGCGTGACTATCACATGCTAACATGATATCATATATACTAATAGGTGTCACCTTAAATGATTATTTGACCTTCTATTAAACACAGGCAATTAACGAATGACACATAATAGTAAATACCAAAATAATATCAGTTTTTGTGGGATGAAAATAAAAAAAATTATATAAACTAAATTCAAAACACACTCATTTTATAAGAACTAAATACATATTTAAGTCAAACTAAATATCATAATGTGTATGACGTTAGACTGAGAAAGAAAATACGAAGACAAGCTACATAATAGTTTTAGGACCAATATCCCTGTAGGAACAAAATATTAATCCAAATGATTAACATATAGAAATCTTTTGAGTTTAGAGTCAAACAAGATATCAAAAGTATACCCCTGTGAATGTAAAAGTACAAACTAAGGCTAATAAAATTAGCCTTAAAGTTTCAGTAAGCAATAAGAAATACTCCATTCTAAGAATCTTGTTAAGTTCTCGAAATAAAACTGTTTAAGAAAATAAAACTGTCCTTTTCTATTATATAAAGGAAAGTACTCAGTTTTCTCAAAAAAGAGAAGGAGAAAACGATGAAAAAGGAAAATAGAAAACTACTTAAAACATAAGAAGCAAGATGATGATCCAAACACGAAGAGCACGATAACTCAAATAGAAGTGCATCTAAAATGGTTATTGTTTAAGCTTTATTTAATTATTTATCAATAATCAATGTTTTGGCAAAGCTTTTGCAATAACCAAATAGAAAAGAGATTCAAAATGGTTATCACTAACAATGGTAGGCATTCATAATAATTGAACAAGTAAGAGATCTAAAATAATTATCACTAATAACCTTTATTATCATTGTTTAGAAATTATTTAATATTTTAATAAGTCTTTCGCATAACCAAATAGAAAAAAAATTCAAAATGGTTATTACTAACAACCTTAATATCCTTTTACTTGTAATTTTATTTCTTACTAGATTTTGACCCGTGCGATGCACAGGGAAGACTTATTATGTGAGTATTTTGAATTTAATATTTGGTTATTTTGTCAAATTGAGAGTATAAATTCAACCCGTTTTCCAAGTGTTAGGTTAACAAAATTGCTGCACATCATAGAACCCACTACAATTGTTTCCATGGTTAGAATCACAGACTCATAAGCTCAGTTCATGCTAGTATTTTTTTGTGAATGAAATCCAAGTTGTGAAAACAATCCAACCACCAGAACAATATATAGTAACACCTTGACAGGCTAAAACTTTAGAAATTTAGAAGAAATCCAAAAATAAAACATAATAATTCTTGCCTAAGCACTTAAAGAAATCGTTTACTACATAAAAGTGCAATAAAAGAAAAGAAAAGGAAAGAAACCTGTAATCTTCTTTAATTGCCACTTGCCATACCAACTCCTTATAGCCGAACATTTAAATGTTCCCCTGCATCAATTCATCTGCATAATACCAATGATGCATAATGAGGAATTGGATGGTTAAAGTTGTTGAATAATCTGATACAACAGGAACATTATTATATCAAAAAGTGTGATCCTTAGATAAAAATAATAAAAAAGAGGTTACTAAAAAAAATTAAATCTAATGAAAGATTAAATTAATTCTTGAGGGTCTAATAAGCTCATAAATAATCCTTAAAGCAAATGACAATACCAAAAAATTAAATTAAATCTGATGAAACATTTTTTTAGAAAAAAATAATAAGAATCACATGTCTTAACATATACAAAAGCTCAAGATCAAGTTGACAAAAAACTGACCTTAAAAACACGAAGGACCAATCATCATATATACATATGTGACAAAAATCTTTGTTTAACTCATGAAAAAAGTTTTGAAAGAGCAAAAAGAGGATTACATATCACTGTTATCAATATATAGTATATGTAAAAAAAAATTGATATAAAAAAAGATAAATTACGTTTCTAATATTTAATCTTGGAAGTTGCAATTAATTTTTTATAACCAAAAGTGAAACCCTTATCATGAAGATATATATTTTTTTATCTTGCAATTCCTTATCATCTTGTAATAAACCAAGTGCTTAACATGCATCTTTAAAAGTATTATATGTACCATTGACTGTTCTGATGCCGTCAGAACTGATGCATCCCTTTTGAATATTTAACAAAAGCCTCAAATAATAATCATCTCCATTTCCATGAGGTACATGAGAAATTCTTCCAATTGCAAAATCTTTTAAAATATTAATTAATAAACCTTTTAAAATTGACTAAATTACAATTTTGGTCACTCTTTAATTGAATAATGTTGGACTGGATGATTCTGATGAATTGATAAACTGAATACATTTGTTTTAAAATCAAATTGAATCTCATCCACTGATTTCACTAATAAATCATTTGTTTTAATTTAACAAAATTTTAAGATATAAAATTAATGATATAAAAATTTCTCATAAAATGTTTTTTTTATCCATCATAAAATGTTGTTAATTTTTTTTAAAAAGCTTGAAAAGCATCAGACTAGCACCATTAATCCCAACTAGGTTGACACCAAAGGAACTAGAAATCACATGCTCCCAAACTAAAACTTATTGATAGAACAAAGCAAAACAAGAAAAAGTGGGGGGACCAAACCTAAACCCACCAAATCAACAAAATCTATAAGCTGGAAGGCCAAGCCAATCCCTAGAGAAGAATTCCCTAATACAAGCAGGGACAGAATCCCACCAAACTAGTCCAGACGACGAGATTCCAAGATTAGCAAGGCGGTCAGCACAACAGTTACCTTCACGGTAAATATGGGACACAACAAACTCCATAGATGAGAGATGGGCTAGACAATTTTTCCATTTAACTTGAAGCTGCCAAGGAACAATATGAGGAGCCTGAAAAGCTTCAACGACCAGTTTTGAATCACACTCCAACCAGAGCTTCAACCAACCTCTCTGAAGAGCTAAATCTACTGCTGTTATTGCTGCAACAAGTTCAGCATGCAAAGAATATGAGTATCCAATCTGCAACAAAAACCCACCCAAGAAATCACCCGCTGAATCTCTAAACAAAGCTCCACAAGCTGCAGGTCCAGGGGCTCCTTTGGCTGCCCCATCTGAATTACATTTAATCCAGCCCCTAAGAGGTGGGCACCAAAAAACTTGTTTAATATTAGGGGCTCTCGCAACATGTCCCAAAACATGAAACTATTTCAGAATAGACCAATCAACAACAGAGTTTCGCATGGTTCCCTTGGAAAAATTACCCGAAAGGGAAACAGCTGCTACAATATTATTTCTAATCCTGTTCACAGTCATTGGGCCACATTGAAATCTAGCATGGTTACAGCTTATCCAAAGGAACCAAATGGTGTTAACAATAGCTGCAACAAAAATATCCTGAAGTTGAGTACTGGAGGCTTTCGATGCATTAGATAATAACATGAGCAAAGAAGAATTATCTATGTGGCACTAAAGAGTATAACTCAACCAATTCCATAGCTCGACTGCTACTGGACAAGTGAGGAACAAATGATCAGCAGTTTCCACATGCTCATCACAATGAGAACACATGGACACCAATGTGCAACCACGAGCTTGTAAAATATCATCAGTAGGTATTTTACCCTGCAGATATCTCCAAACTAGAAAAGATCTAGATGGAGGAATTGAAGATCTCCATAAAATTTTACTCCAGGGAACCAAAAAGGACTGGCTATGCAAAAAATCATAAGCCCCCTTAAAAGACAGAACACCTGAATCCGAAGGGCACCAAACAACATAATCCGGTTTAGGGACAAGAGGTAAAGGGGTCTCTCGCATCATATTTGCCACATCAGAAATAATTCAGCAAAAACATCAGGAATCCGCCATTCATTCTGATAAATAAAATCACTAACTTTAGATTGAAGCCCAGAATGCATTGAAGGAGGCAAATTCACTATATCAACAATAGGATTATTGAGCCATTTGTCCGTCCAGAAAGAAATAGAGCAACCAGAATCGAGCACCCATTTAGAATTGGAACGAGCAACATCAACAAAAGGCCTAAGACTTGGCCAAAGAGAAGACCTAACATACATAGTCAAGGCCTTTCCAGCTCGTAGAAATCGGGAACGCATAAAAGAGGCCCATTGACAACTAGAGAAAAGAAAATTCCAGCTAAGCTTTAGCATAGCTGCATTATTAATTCTACAAAAAGGATGAATACCCAGACCACCTGCTTCAACAGGAGAGCAAACCTTGTGCCATGCCACCGTAACCATCTATCGTTGATGTATATCCCCTGCCCAGATAAAATTACGCGTCCATGAATCTAACTGTTTTAACAAAGATGTAGGCCAAGCATAAATATGAAAGGAGTGTATAAGCATACCCTGGATAACAAACTTGACTAATTGCACTTGTCCCATAATTGAGAGCAAGGATCCTTTCCACTTAGAAAGCTTTGATTTAATTTTATCTGCAATTGGCTGTAAATGAGTTCTTCGAGGCTTACCAAGAAACAGTGGCACCCCTAAGTAAACAAATGGAAGGCTTCCCATAGAGAATCCTAGAATATCTTTAATAGCTATCACTCTACGTGGAGACAGGTTGCAAGAATAGAAGCGACATTTGGAAAAACTGAGAAGTTGTCCAGACTCCTCCCCATACAGTCTAAGAAGAGACATTAAAGACTGTAGAGATTTTTTAGAGCCACGACAGAAAACCATAACGTCATCAGCAAAAAGAACATGGCTAGGAACCACAGTTCCCCTTGGCCCGAAATGAGCTTAAGCTTATTCTCCTGAACCAGCTGAGAAATACCACGGCTTAACACCTCTTCAGCTAAACAAAACAACAAAGGGGAGAGAGGGTCACCTTGACAAACACCTCTTTTACATTAAAAGAAGCTGACAGGCTTGCCATTCACTAGAAAAGACAACTTAGCTAAGCTAAGAATAGTTTGAATCCA
The DNA here is from genome assembly GCA_026413185.1 of Pueraria montana var. lobata. Lineage (NCBI taxonomy): Eukaryota > Viridiplantae > Streptophyta > Magnoliopsida > Fabales > Fabaceae > Pueraria > Pueraria montana. Next base: position 89,464,353 of record CM048650.1, on the reverse strand, counting down.
ATGGCAAAAAGTGGGACAAAAACCAAACGCTTTTAAACCATCAATTAAAAATTACCAATCAATGGTATCAAAGGCCTTCCTAATATCTAGCTTAAGAGCTAGATTACCTCCAAAGGAACGGTCAGGCAACATATTGATGGCTTCCGAAACAACCCCAATGTAATCCTTATAGAACGACCTCTAATAAATCCTCTCTGTTGTGGAGAAATAATACCAGGGGCTACCAACGCAAGACTCTCAGCAAGAATTTTTGTAATAATCTTAAATTGAAAATTTGCAAGTGCAATAGGATGAAACTGTTTAATAGTATCCGCTCCAGGGACTTTAGGAATTAACACCACCATATTAGAATTAAGGTTAGGCATAATCCAACCTTGAGAAAAAAATTGAAATGTGGAATCAAACACATCTTCCCCCACAATATCCCAAAAGGTTTGATAAAAACATCCCCCAAAACCATCAGGACCATGGGCACCTTCGTTGTTCATCCTAAACACTGCAGACTTCACTTCTTCACGAGTAGGCACATTCGTAAGCATCACATTATCTTGAGAAGATACAACACAAGGGACGATATTCCCAATGAGATGATTAGCTGTACAATTATTATCAGAAGCATAAATATCCTGAAAATAAGACAACACTTCGCTTTCAAGCTCCTCTTGAGAGTTCAATATATTCGTACCTTTCTTTAGAAATGACATTTTCTTGGACATCTGTTTGATACGAGCCATTTTATGGAAAAAAGAAGTGTTACGATCACCAAAACAGTGCCATTTTATTCGAGACTTTTCTTTCCAAAAAGATTCTTGGAATCCAAGGGCTTTCTGATATTCAATCTGAGCATTTAGTTCTTGATCCTTAAGATCAGAAGAATACCCTTCAAAATCAATGATACTCTGAACGTCATCCAAATCCTTCTTAGCATGAGCAACCCGTAACTGAATATCTCCAAACACTAGATGATTCCATTGCTTGAGATCAGCTTTCAAAAGCTTGAGTTTTTGACTAAGAATATACATTGGACACCCAACAATCTTTCTCTGCCAAGCCTCCCTAACCACACGACGACAATCAGAATGCTCAGTCCACATCTTCAAAAACTTGAAAGGAGAGGCAAAGGACTTGCAGCCCCTTTGTAAGGAGAGAAGAAGGGGATGGTGGTCTGAGTGCATACGGGTTAGAGAACAACAAGAAATTGTCTGCCAAAAAGAGAAACAAGAATCGTTACATAAAGCCCTGTCCAGTCTCATGTTTATATAGGCCCGACCTTGCCTTCCATTAGACCATGTAAACCTCGGACCTGATGTAGGAAGGTGAGTTAAACCGCAACTATCAGACTAGGCCTGGAATTCATTACATGAGATAGAAAGGGGAAGCCTACCTCCACACTTTTCATGTGCTCCCAAAACAGCATTATAATCTCCTAAAAAGCACCAAGGATCCTCAGAAGATTGTTGGAGAATGGCAAGCTCTTCCCACAGATTTCTTCTAGCTACATAAGAGGTACTAGCACCACATTATGTTGTTAATGATATTAGCTGATGATGTTAATGATATATTATTAATTTTGCAAAAAAAAAGGAAGACATATTATGAATTTGGTTCAAATTAGATTTGACTCAAAGTTGACAATTTGGTTCGAAATAAACATGACAACTATCTAAATTTTAGTTGTTTAATTTTTCTTCTACTCTTTATCATTATAATTAATCATATGATATAAAATTTAATGATGTTGACATGTTGTCATTCATTAGTAAATTGAATATCAACATTTGTTTCAAAATTAAATTGAATATCATGCAATGATTTCACTATTAAGATATAGCAAATATTAACATTTATTTTAATTTGACTCAATTATTTTTATAAAATTAATGTAAATTTTAATTAAATATATATGTTTAATTTAATTAATTATATTAATGAGTAATGATATATTAACAATCCAGTTAAAAATACAATTTGACAGGTTGTATGACCTCCATGAGACATATTTACATATTTCAAAACTGCTTGTATGACCTCCATGAGACAACCCCATCCAAGTTTCGTGTTGAGTCAATAAAAAACATCACATATTTTAGAGTTGCTCAAACATTAACTCAAGGGTGTTGCAAGCAGGAAAAAGTCCCAAGCCCTTGATATCAAATAAAATAATCTTCTATTCTTATTGTGTGCTAAAATTGATAGTGAGAAATGCATATTTTACGTTAGTTACATAAAGAAAGTAAATATATGCAACAAATTGAAAATTAGCATGAACATAAACTTCCTGTGCAAGTCCAATACCTAAAAATCAAATTTTGTAGGAACTCCCTTCAAAATTATGAATTTGATTGTATATTAAAATCAGAGATAGGAAAAAAAGAATATCTTATATAAAAAAAAAGGCCATTGATTTACCCAGTTAAAAATACCCCATCCCATTTTCATGTTGAGTCAATAAAAAACATTACATATTTCAAAACTGTTTGTATGACCTCCATGAGACAATCCCATCCAAGTTTCGTGTTGAGTCAATAAAAAACATCACATATTTTAGAGTTGCTCAAACATTAACTCAAGGATGTTGCAAGCAGGAAAAAGTTCCAGGCCCTTGATATCAAATAAAATAATCTTCTATTCTTATTGAGTGCTAAAATTGATAGTGAGAAATGCATATTTTGCGTTAGTTACATAAAGAAAGTAAATATATGCAACAAACTGAAAATTAGCATGAACATAAACTTCCTGTGCAAGTCCAATACCTAAAAATCAAATTTTGTAGGAACTCCCTTCAAAATTATGAATTTGATTGTATATTAAAATCAGAGATAGGAGAAAAATAATATCTTATAAAATAAAGTCCATTGGTTGACCCACCAATGTTTGTCCTCTAACATCAGCCTCAAATATGACCTTTTCCTAGCTCCTGTCAGAATCAACGATGACTTCATCCTCATTTTCACATTCTCATTAAAATGATGGTCCTAATTTGAGAAAAGCAATTTACAAATGCATCATGAATTTTATATCAACTGCAGAACCTGACAGGGTTTTGTAAGACGTTTACTCATATATAAAAAGAAGCATGACATGCAATGAAACCAAATATAAGAAGGTCAATATTTATTTTGGGTATCTGTGAGGGCTGAATTTCCGTTTTTGAGTGATAATTTAGAGGTTCAATATTCAAATTCAAATATTTTATTTATTTCATTTATATTTTCCATAATAAATATGAATGGGAAATTGAAAATTAATTATTAGGAGTATTCACTATTTATTAACTGGTTGAAATTATATTTTTAAGTGATAATTCAGAGATTAGATATTCAAATTCAAATATTTTATTTATTTGTATCCAAAAAAATATATTTTATTTATATTACCCGTCATAAATATTTTTGATCAGTTATCCGTAATAAATATTACCCCTAATAAATATGAACAGAAAATAAAAAACTTAATTATTAGGGGTAGTGAATATTTATTACGGTATCTATGAGGGTTGAATTGCTGTTTTTAAGTGATAATTCAGAGGTTAAATATTCAAATTCAAATCTTCAAAATTGATTCTATAAATAAATAAATTTTATTTATATATATTCCATACGAAAATGTTAAAAAAATTATTCGTATTAATAAATTCAACACTGGAAAAATTATATATTTGAATTTGTATTTGAGTTCAAATCTATATTTTTGAGAATCCCTCCGTTTTTAATCATTCACGGTTTTTTATACATTTTTTAAAATAGGAAATAAAATAAAAATAATTAAAAAGTGTTAAAAACAAGTATAATAAAAAAAAATATTAAAAAGTGTTACATTAAAAAAAAGTGATAAAAGTTACATTAAAAATATATTATTAACATTTCTGTTTAAATAATTTAACATGTTTAATAAACATATTAATTATTTTGGAACAAAAGTATTTTATTTCCATAATTTTGTGGCTGCACTTTGGAATAACTTTGGGGCTGCCCGTTTTCAAGCATTTATTATAAACATCATTTTTGTGTATTGATTTCGAAATGATTTCTATTTTATACACAAAAATAATGTTTATATTACACAAAAATACACCTTTACATAGATTAATTGATTTTGAATTGATTTCTATTTATACACAAAAGTAATATTTATATTACACAAATTTACACCTCTTTACGAAAATAATGTTTGTATATTTTTTAATTTAATTATATTAAAGTCATAAGTTAATATTTTAATTTTTAATTTTCTTGTTAATTTAATTGTATATTTAAATTATCTTAATGTTTATATTAAAATCTTTATATTAGACTTATTATATTAAAATATTTTGATTATACTTATTTTTAATCATAAGAAATAATATATTAGTCATTAGAAATAAAAATATACATTATAACTTTATATATATATTATAAATAATCTTTTCTATACAAAAAATAATCTTTTCTATAAATATAAAATTAAAAATATTAAAATACCAAAATTTTGAGCGGGAAAATATTTCCTTTTATGAGAATAACATAACATGAAAATACAAATATGTCCCTATTTTAGGCGGAAAATTATATCCTTTTTAAGATGAGCGTGAAAATATTTCCTTTATGAGAATAACATAATATGGAAATACAAATATGCCCCTATTTTAGGCGGGAAATTATTTATTTTTAGGATGAAAAACTATTACTTATATATATATATATACATATATATATATATATATCTTTATATATATATATATATATATATATATATATATATATATATAAAGATAAAGATTTTCATTTTCTATGTTCACTGTTAAATTACAAAACTATCACTTTGTTTTTAATTTGTTTCCTATTTTCAACGATTTAGACAAAAAATATAGAAAACAAAAAATAAGTTATTTTAAGTATTTTCTGTACAAATCTTTGAAAACGGGAAGCAAATTAAAAATAAGGTGATAACTTTATAATTAAAAACTGAAATCAAAAACTGAAAAACAAGAAATGAAAACACAAATAAACGAGCCCTTAGGTTTTATACTTTTTTTAAAGGGAGGTTTTATACTTAAAAACATTCAAATAATTGATTTAATATTTTAATAATATATATATATATATATATATATATATATATATACACATATATATTTTACAATAAATAGATATGCCAATGCAAAGCGACACTTGGGTTATAATCAAGCTTGCATCACAAACAAATAAAAATAGGGGTATTCACAAGCATCGGTAACTCATGAACTCGAATTGACTAAAACCGACCAATCACTTTCATTTGGATTTTTTGAATATTTTTGAACCCGTAAACCCAACTCGTTGACATGACAATTTATTATATATATATATATATATATATATATATGTATGTATATATATATTACAAAAGTACAAATATTAGTGAATAACAATTGTTACCAAAAATACAAATTATCTTAAATATTAAATGTTTAGTAACATAAGTTCGTCATAGATCGACTTGTCTAAAAGGTTTATTTATTGTTACTCATAAAAGATTTATTTAAATAATAAATAAGTTATAATTAAAGAAATACAATAGCTTTAAAATGTGCATTTATTTTTAATTAAAAATACAATACCTTTAGAATATGTTAAAATTTGTAAGGAAAACAAATTCTATTTTCTAGAAAATTTAAGACAATTTTAAATGTTCAAACGACCCAATTGACCAAACACAAACCAACCTGCTTGTGATCAGGTTGGTACAAGTCAAATTTGACAACAAAATCACACAAACCTAACCCAACCTGTATAATTTTGAGCGAGTTGAATGACGGGTTTAGTCAAACCTAACCAAAATAATCCTATGAGCACCCCTAAATAAAAAGAGCACACAAAATAATAATTTTAAGGTTTAAATATGTTTTTTTATCCCTATAATATACTCTCTTTTTTTTATCCTTGTAAATACATTCATTTTTTGTTTTTAACCTTATAATATGTAGATCATTTACTTTTAGTCTCTATCAAATATTTTTCAAAGGAAATAATTCAAAATGAACAAAATATTACAAGGACTAAAATGAAAAAAAAAATATATTACAATGACTAAAACAAAATAATAAAAATACAAGGACCATTTAAAAAAAAAGTCTAAAACAAAAAGAATAGTATATTACAGAAATAAAAAATATTTAAGCCTAATTTTAAAAAGATGTTCATAAAAAATTTAAATTTCAATATTAATCATAATTTAATCTAAGAAAAACATAATCAAGATAAATAATAAAATTTGATTAAAACAAATAAAAATAAAAATGGATAAAAAAAAAATTCAACTTAAATAATGAAAAAGGAACGCAAGAGATCACAAGGCTTGCAGCCTTTCATCGCGTGGATCTAAAACGGAAAAGAAACAACACATCAAATTTACAATAACTAATAAAAAAAATAAAAAAATAAAAAGAAGAAGAAGAAGCAGCAGCAACGTAGTGCTTAGGAGTTAAGTGTCCCCATCTAAAAGAAAATCTACAACATGTCAATTATATTTTGAATAGGGAAACTAGGAAAGACTTACAGTATGTTTGGATTTGCGGTGATTTAAGAAAATCACGTTGTCTCATTTTCACAAAGAGTAAGTTTAAGGTTGCACGGTTTTTTCAACTTGTGATACACCGTGTTTTCAAACTGACAAACATGTGACTGAGATTTTAGCACAAGAGATGATAATAATAATAATAATAATAATAAAAGAGCATAACATATTTTACCTGGCGCTGGTTGGGTGGTGCACTGCACGTAGTCAGAAAGGAGATCATTGCAGTTGGTTGACGCATATATGGAGGTGCATGGCGAGCGGGCAGCATAGAAGCTTGAGGGTGTCAGCCACACATCAAAAACGTACGCTGGGAGAGAGTGAGACACAATTAAGTAAGCCAAAGTGGTGTGAGAGAGTGAAGGGATGGGTTGAGTGGTAGTTTCAGTGTACTTGGCTACTTGGCTAGGCTTTCATGGGGCTGGCTGGTTGAAGAATAAGATCTAGCCAAAGTACTGAGTTTGTGCAGGAAAAATCAGAGTGCTGAGCTGAGAGTGACTGTGGAGCGTTGAGGATCAATCTGGAGCAAACGTGATGAGGATCATTGTCGTGAGTATGTGTGAGTGTTCCATGTTCCTATGGTCAGGATAAGGACGATCGATGTACGGGCTGTGTATGGGACAATGGGTCTGATGAAGTAGGTGAAAAATAAATGAAATAATTAATGAGGGAGGAGAGGTGCAGTACGTAACATAATTAATTAATGCCTTGTCATTTTCAGAAGAGTGAACAAAGAATCCAATGAAAATTGAGTGTGTGCAAAACGTGAATCATCTTGTGGATGAGAGTGTTTTTAACCAAAAAAAAAAAAAACACACACACACAATGAGATGAAAGAGTTAATCAGTTCTTGAAATTATACTAGATAATTAGATTGGTCCTTAAAATTAATAAAGTGACAAAGTGTTCTTTTTTTTTTTTTTTTGAAGAGAAAATCAACTTATCACATTTCATTCAAAATAAAGTGACAAAGTGTTCTTTGAAATATATATTGCTAATCAATTTAGTTAATGAAATTGTAATGGATAAACAAATTACTTCATCCATTCCACTTTATATGACATAGCAACAAAAAAAAATTTCAAATTAGTTATCATTTTACAGAACCAATAAAGCATTAATTTTTTTTTTTCCATGGAATACCTTTAGTGGGAGTAGTTGTTACGAGTAGTAAATGAGAAAAAAATGTAATTAATTAGAGAGAGAAAAGGATATATTTAGAAGTTACTCCCTCTATCCCAAAATGAGTATCATCTTATGTTTCTTTACACAGACCAAGAAAATCTATTAAATAGATGAAAGAGAGAAGTAATTTAACAAAATTAATCTTTTTATTAATATTGCATTAAAAAACTAAAGTGACACTTATTAGGGGTATTAGTGAAAAAAAGTAATTAATATTACATTGAAAAGCCAAATGCGACACTCATTTTTGAACAAATTTTTTCCAAATACGACACTCATTTTGGGATGGAGGGAGTATATGATATATTTTATGAAATTCAAAATATTAATTATATTTTTTAATATCTGTGTCAAAATCTTAAACGTCATATAAAATGAAACAAAGGAGTAGTCCTTAAAATATATAAAATGACAAAATAGTTCCTAAAATTGTAAATTACAGGTTAATGTAGGCTCCAAAATTGTAATGATCACTCAAATAGACCCTAAAATTAAAAGGGTTTAATTGCACACCTTTTGCCCAACTTTTAAAATTGGTACAAGTTATTCTTACAAAGCTTATCTCTTGCATATGTTCACCTTAAATTTATATAATTTTACACATTTTATCACCTCTAAATTGCATTTAAGCTTTTAGAAAATCATAAAAGTGTTTAAAAAAAAAAAGAAGAGATTTAAGCCTTTGACATCTTCCTTCTCTACTATCATCAAAGTCACTAAGTCATGTGACTTGGTTGGTACATATATAAAACAATAATGTATATATCATTAATATATTTGTTAATTGTACTTTTGATCCTCTAAACGTATGTTTATATTGTATGAAAAATTATTAAAAGTTAAGAGGATAAATTTATTTATTAAATATTTAAAATCTAATTACAAAATCTAATTTAATTTTTTTCATTATTAATATATCTTATTTAAATTGTGAATATATTTAAGTTATAAAGAAATAATATTTTTAAATACACATTTATATAAATTAGAATAGTATAAGATATTTAAAAATCTATAATTATTTGAATATATATATATGCCTTCTCTCAACTCTCAAACCTTCTCTCACTCTTCTCTTGTAATTCAAAAGTGATCTCTGCTATTTGGAAATAAAATATATTGAAGAATTTTGAAAAGCTTTGTTGTAAGTTTTCTTGTCTATTTACTTTTATTACCTATTTTACCTACTTCTGTCCCTTATTATCCATCTCTATTAGATATGTATGCATTGATCCTCAAATCTGGTATCAGAGCCTTAGGACGCTGATAGTAGGTTGGAGTTAATATCCGTCTTGTCTATTTCTATTCTCTGTATCATCTCTCTTAGAATTTCCAATTAAAGACATTACGCTTATTATTCCAGTTATTATCTTTAGTTGTTGTCTACCATCTGGTGCGTTGGTCAGCCGGTAAGGGTGGTCCCGGTAGTCAGTCCCGTTAAGTGTTAGGGCAGTAAAACCGTTGGTTTAGCCTGGTGATCCCGGATTGGGGGGTAGAAACACTAAAATAATGTCTAGTTTAATAAAAATGATGTCTTTAAAAGGAAAAGAAAAGATAGAAGATATAGAATTAGAACAAGAACAAGAACAGGAACAATCTTCAAACACTATTTTGATTGGTTTGAAATAAACTGTTTACCAAAATTACAGATAAATATGTTAAAATTTGCAGAAAAAATATGGAAAACCTCTAAAGGTGAGGTAATAAGACATATTCCCCCTTTAGAAGATATTAAATTTCTGAATGTTCAAAATAATGAAGTAATAGCCTCTCCATTTAAAATGATAACTGAAAATAAAGAACTATTAGAAAAACAGCTTGCTAATAGAACTGATATACAAAAAATACATTACCAATTAAATTATACTAATCAACTACTTCATCAAGTAGCCTTAGAAGTAAATGATTCCGATAAAAAAGAAAACATTATTCCTAAAGAAAATCTTAAGTTAGAACGACCTTTGATAAAACCTTATAAGTTTTCTGAACTAGAATTAAAAAATTTAAAAATAGGAAAAGACATAGTTTTAGATCAAATAAATGAAAAATTAGGAAAATTAAATATTAACCAAATAAATACCATTTCTAACATTCCAGCCGAAGAATTAGGTGAAATAGAGGAAGAATTAGGACAATTTGAAAATTCCATATTTAAATTAAAAAATAATCAAGGAAGAAATTTTAACAAATTTACTCCTAGACCAACAACAAGAAATTTTTACAATAGACCAAGCCTCCCTGACCTTCAATACGAAGAATGGGAATTGGAGAGTTCGTCAGCCTTTGATGGATTAGCAATCTATGAATGGAATATTGATGGAATGACTGATCATCAAATTTTACGAAAAACTAATGAAATGACCATGGCAGCCTCTGCCTATAGGGTCAAACACTCTAAACAACAAACTTTAACTTTAATTATTGCCGGATTTACAGGAATGCTTAAAAGTTGGTGGGATAATTATTTAACAGTAGAACATAAATATTTGATTAACAATAGTGTAAAACAGGAACAAGAAAACACTATACCTATAATGGTAGAAACTTTAATTATCGCAATAATCCATAATTTTATACGAGATACCAATCTATTTAATGAAAGAACTTCAATGTTACTACATAATCTGAGATGTCCTACTTTAGGAGATTTTAGATGTATGCAGATAACTTTATGACAATGGTCCTAACCAGACATTGTCGTGAAGCTTTTTGGAAAGAAAAATTTATAGCAGGATTACCCATAAATTTTGGAATTAAAGTACGAGAACACTTGCAACAAGAATACCCAAATATGCCTATCTCTGAATTAACCTATGGAAGAATTATTTCTACTGTAAAAAATGCTGGCTTAGAATTATGTAACAAAATGAAAATAGAAAATAGAATTAAGAAAAACCAAGCTAAAGGAATAACAGAATTAGGAAACTTTTGTGCTCAATATGGGTATGAAAGACTTTCTCCCCCTTCTACAAAAACAAAAAAGATTATAAAAAGAAATAAACCTGTTAAACCCAACAACATAGCCCCTTTTAGAAAAAGAAAACCCTATCCTCAAAAAACTGATAATACCAATAATACCCCTGTTCAAAATAAAAGAAAAACTAATATTGTTTGTTATAATTGTGGCCGATTTGGTCATATGAAAAAAGATTGTAGAGTAAAAGAAAAAATTAACGAACTAAACATGAGTGATGAATTAAAAGAACAAATCGCTAAGATAATGTTAAATGATATAGGCGAATCAGAAGAAGAGCAAGATACTTTAATAGATCAGGAAAATTCAACTTCTGATAGTGAAAATGAATTAGAAAACTGTGATTCAGAAAATTGTGAATGCTCCTATCAGATAAATATGATTAGAGCATAAACTAAATTAGCTTTAGAAATGCTTGATAAAATATCTAATGAAGAAGAAAAACATAAATACTTAACAAAAATAAAAAATATGTTATTAGAAGAACACCCTGAATAAAGATATAAACCAGAAAAGTTTGTAGGATATGATTTTGCTAGTATTCTAAAAAAGGCTGAAATATAGAAACGAAAAGCCACTGTAAATGATTTACAGCAGGAAATAAATGAATTAAAAACCAAAATACAAATCATAAAAACTGAGTTAAACAAGTTAAAAGAAAATGGTTTAATTAAAGATATTGCTCTATCACAATTAACGGAATCCTCAAAAGAAGAAATAATAATTCCAGATGAAAATGAGACTATTAATAGAATTAAAACTCTACAGCAAAAATGGCAAGCAAGGGTTACTCTAAAGATAGGAAAATCATTTCATAAAACATTTACTGCATTAATAGATTCAGGAGCTGATCTTAACTGTATACAGGAAGGATTAATTCCTACACAATATTATGAAAAAACTGTTCAAAAATTAACTGCTGCTAATAATGCTAGATTAATTGTACAATTTAAATTAACAAATGCTCATATTTGCAATAAAGGAAAATGCTTTAAAAATACGTTTATTTTAACTAAAGATATTACCGAAGAAATGATATTAGGTACCCCATTCTTAACTCAAATATATCCTTTTGAAGTATCTGAACAAGGAATAAAAACTAACTGCCAACATCAAGAAATCTTATTTGAATTTTTAAAACCTATAAAACAAAAAGAACTTCATAACCTGAAAGAAATAGAAGAAAATACCTTCATAAATATAATTAGTAATAAAAGCAATCAAGTAACCCTTTTACAGAAAGAAATAACATACCAAAGAATAGAAGAACAATTAAACACTAAAATTATCAAAGAAAAAATAAAAGAAATTGAAAATTCTTTTATAAAAGAAGTCTGTGCTGAAATACCCAACGCCTTTTGGAACAGAAAAACTTTTACAGTAAGTCTACCATATGTAAAAGACTTTCATGAAAGTAAAATTCCTACTAAAGCTAGGCCCGTACAAATGAATAAAGAAACCCTTGAATACTGTAAAAAAGAAATACAAGAATTTTTAAATAAAGGATTAATTAGGCCCAGCAAATCTCCATGGAGTTGTGCTGCATTCTATGTGCAAAACGTCTCCGAAATTGAAAGAGGAGAACCTAGGATGGTAATTAATTATAAACCTTTAAATAATGCCTTAGAATGGATAAGATATCCATTACCAAATAAGAAAGATTTAATTGGAAGATTATGTGAAGCCACAATTTTTTCAAAATTTGATATGAAATCAGGATATTATCAGATAAAAATTGAAGAAAAAGATAAGTATAAAACAGCTTTTGCTGTACCTTTTGGGCATTATGAATGGAATGTAATGCCTATGGGATTGAAAAACGCTCCATCAGAATTTCAAAATATCATGAATTCTATTATTAATCCTCATAGCCATTATGCTTTAGTATACTTAGATTATGTATTAATTTATTCAACTTCGATAGAACAACATTTAAAACATCTAAGAATATTTAAAAATATAATTAAACAAAATGGAATTGTTATTTCTCAGAAGAAAATGAAATTAGCACAAACCAAAATTAGATTCTTAGGTCATGAAATATACCAGGGAAAAATCACCCGAGTAACTAGAAGTATAGAATTTGCCTCAAAATTTCTTGATGAAATAAAAGATAAAAACCAATTACAAAGATTTTTAGGTTGTCTGAACTATGTGTCTGATTTCATTCCTAATATTAGAATTCTTTGTAAACCCTTATTCAATAGGCTTTGGAAAAATCCCAACCCTTGGTCAATCGAACATACTGAAATAATTGTTAAAGTTAAATCCCTAGTAAACAGTCTCCCTTGTCTAGGTATCCCTAATCCATGTGCCTTTATGATAGTGGAAACTAATGCCTCCGAAGTTGGATTTGGAGGTATTCTGAAACCAAAATTATCCGACAAATCTTTAGAACAAATTGTTAGGTTTCATTCTGGAGCTTGGATGGAAGCTCAGTCTAAATATAGTACTATTAAAAAAGAAATTTTATCCATAGTTTTATGTATTATGAAATTTCAAAGTGATTTGGTAAATAATTTTTTTTATTAAGAATTGACTGCCAGTCGGCAAAAAATGTTTTAGAAAAAGATGTTAAAAATATTGTTTCAAAACAAATCTTTGCCAAATGGCAAAGCCTTTTGTCCTGTTTTGATTTTGAAATAGAATTTATTAAAGGAAAAAATAATTCTATTCCTGATTTTTTAACCCGTGAATTTTTGCAGGGTAATTATCCAAAAAGATGAGGCCCACTGGCCCATCAATAGCAAGACCTTTAACTTTAGATGATTTAGCCCCCACCTTTGCCCAAAAGCTTGAAAAAACCCCCTCGAATTCAAGAATTCTTCTAGCCTCCCTCACTTCTACTTCAAACCGATTTACCCCTCTACTTCCTGAAAACACTTCCAAAGAAAAAGAAAAGGCCGCTTCCTTAAGCCAACTCCTTGAACAACCCGTTGAACATGTAAGTAAAGATGAGTGTCAAAAAATTCTTTATCTGGAACCTGAATTTGAAAATCTTTCTACCCTTGAATACTCCAAAGGTTCTCTCCTCAAGGTTGGGGATGGATTCCCAAGGACCAGTCTTTGAATAAATCTCCAAAATTTTACCAATTAATTTTAATGGATACTAAATCTGTGGAAATAACCCATAACCTTGATAGAATAGATCGTTCGAAAATCAGTTATTCCAGTATGAAAATCCTTAAGGTCATTACCTTTGCTGAGTGGGCTCAGCATCCCAGAACAGCCAAAAGATTTACTAGAAATTTTGACCCTCCCACTTATAATTATTATGATTATCAAGAAGCCTGGTATAAGGTTCTTCTACAGCCTAATCCCAACCATTCTTGGTACCTCTACTTTAAATCCACCATTACCTATGAATTACCTGTATGGTTTCAAGATTGGTTCCACTCCATGGGACCCGTTAAAGCCATTTTTCCAAAAGAAGTAGCCAAATACTACACTAAATATAAAGAATTAACCCCCCAAACTCCAGCTCATTTAAAACTATTATCCTTCTGTTCTACCATGGGAATTAGCTGGCTATTAAAAAATTTGTATGAATTTCATCAGCACCGCCCTGATGCCTTTCCCAAGGCTCTGTGTCTCAGAGTAAAGGTATTCTGGTGGGAAAAATATAACATTGATTTCTTGGTCACCAAATTTAACAACTGGGACCAAAGAAAAGGAAAAGGAATTATGCCCCCCACTCCTGAAAAGAAAATATTTCGTGAAAAAACTATTGCAGAACAACTCATTGAATTATACAAAGAAGAAAGAAAGAGTTTAATTGCCGCATTATCCTCAATCGGATCTGACGAAGAAACTGGAGAAATAGGAAATAGCAATCCTTATCTTCAAAATGAAGATGATTGTTATGGAATTCAAAATATTCCCAGTCTTGATGAATTATGAAATCCAGCTGTCGTCAGAGTTATTTGCAAAGACTCCTCGATTGTCCTCACTGAACAAATAAAGATAAAAGTAATTGATTACTGGCCCACAGAATTTCTTGAAAATTTAAAAAGACTGAAAAGCACTGAAGACTTTTTGGCATTGGCCGACAAGCTTTTTATAAAGCAGCCATCAGTAAGTCACCAAAGGTAATTTTGAACATTTGGCATCCGAATTTGAAGTCTGTCGACACTTTGAAGTCCGCAATTGACATCCGTCGACAATTTGAAATCCGAAGTTGAAGTCCGTGTTATTTAGGATCTCTATAAATACTTGTAAGAAGCAAGAGTAATGGCATCGATTGCTTAGCCTTCTCTCTAAACTCTCAAACCTTCTCTCTCTCTTCTCTTGTAATTCAAAAGTGATCTCTGCTATTTGGAAATAAAATATATTGAAGAATTTTGAAAAGCTTTGTTGTAAGTTTTCTTGTCTATTTACTTTTATTACCTTTTTTACCTACTTTTGTCCCTTATTATCCATCTTATATACACATACACACACACACAAATATTTATTATTTTTTATAAATAATCAAATACATATATACTAACATAAATTTGTAAAATTATAAAGTACATGAATATATTAAAAAATATAATAGCATAGAAATTTATAGATAATAAACTTAATACACGTACAAGACACCAGATATTACCCTAATATTTTTTATAGTTAAACATGAAAAAAATATTATTATAAATTATAGTAACAATTTATATTATATATATACCAATACTACATTTGTTGCATTTTTTGTTTCCCAAGTGTAAGTTTATATTTGTTGTATGAAAAATATTAAAAGGATAAATTTATTTATTAAATATATAAAAATATTTATTAGTTAAATTATACAATATCTTTATCAATTTTTTATTAAATATTTTTATTTCTAAATAACTATCCTACAAATAAAAGGGTGAAAGATGTATAAATAATTTAAAAATAATACATAATTTTATATAATTATTAAAGTAAAATAATATTACAAGTTGAGATGACAAATTTATTAATTTAATTTTTTATTTTAATTATATAAATTTATTTATTGAATATATAAAAATCTTTATTAGTTAAATTATACAATATCTTTATCAATTTTTTATTAAATATTTTTATTTCCAAATAACTATCCTACAAATAAAAGGGTGAAAGATGTATAAATAATTTAAAAATAATACATAATTTTATCTAATTATTAAAGTAAAATTATTTAATAAATAAATTTGTCATCTTAATTTTTTTCCGTTTATCTAAATATAAAAAAATCTAATGGTGAAAAAATAGTCTTCCACGGTGGGAGACATGTTCGGGTCCCCCACTGTAGCCCGCATAAGGATGTATATATCTAAGGCGCATAAGACTTGAATTGACGTGTAACAAAACATACATTAAGGGTTCATTTAGTAGAAAGGAAAAAAAATGTTTTAAAAGAAACAAAGATATAAATAAAAAAGAGATAATATGGGTGAATGAAAATAAATGAAAAATATAATGAAAATAACTAGTGAATCCTCCACTAAAAAAATATCAGAAATTTACAAATAACAAAATTTTACAAAGACTAAAACTAAGTAGAATCATATATGTAGAGACTTAAAATATATTTAAGCCTAAAGGTATTGATATAATAATTAATATGATGTTATAAAAAAAAATATAGATAAAAATAAATTATAAGTGATAATTAAATATCTAAAAAATTAGATGTTTAAAAATTACTATATTTGTAAAATAATATTCGGTGAAAGTGTATAAATTATATTATATTATATACTTTGATGATGTAAATTATATTCATCGAAATAATATTAATTGACTTTATCGGTGAATTGGTCAAATTATTTTGTCTTAAATATGTTTTCAGTCCTTTAAATTTGGGATAAATAAAAAATAGATGAGTAAAAATAAGTAAAAAAAAAATAGAATGGAAATAGGAAGAATGGAAATAAAAAGGATAAGTAAAAATATTGACTTTTAAAAAGGATAAGTGAAAAGGATAAGTAAATTTGGGATAAAAATAATTAATAAATTTCATAAGTTTAAATTTCTCCTCATTTTTTATAACTAAACATACCGACTTTTTTTTCTCAATCTTTCTTTATACTTTATTTTCTTTATGGTTTTGTTTGGTAGGGATGAAAGAAATAGAAAGAATGGAAATAAAAAAGATGAGTAAAAATAGATGAAAAATAAAATGAATATCAAAAGTATTTGGTTAAAGAAAAATAAAGAAAAAATGAGAAAAATAAAATAAAGTAAAAAATAATAGAATAAATTCTCAACTTTGTTTTTTCTCCTCCAAACACATCAAATTATTTTCATTTAAGTTTTTAATTTCTCACCTACCAAAAAGGAGTACGATTATATCAAAGGTAGTAAAAGACTGAAAGTTTTGACTTGTAAATTTCAGTTTATCCGCTAACGTGTTGGAGCTGGAGGTTACTATTAGGGATGGCAATGGGTAGGGTCTGGGTAGGGTCCTATAGTACCTGTCCCCATACCCGCGTTTAAAAAAAATACCCGTACCCGGCCCCATACCCGCGCGGGTAGCAACTTTAATCCCCATCCCCGTACCCGCTAGGTACCTATATACCCATACCCGCACCCGCTACCCGCACTTTACTTATGTATGAAGTTAATAAATCAATAAAAAATATACTTAAATGTAATTTTGGTCCCCCTATTTTGCACAATCCGTAATTTTAGTCATCCTATTTTAAAATAGAGACATTTAATCCTCCTATTTTGCACAATCAGCAATCTTGGTCCCTATATAGAGACATTTAGTCCTCCAATTTTGTAAAATCCGTAATTTTGGTCATTTCATCAAATTGAAAGCATTGACAGTTAAGAGATTAACATTGACCTTGACGTGACCCAAATATAATGATGTGACACGAGATTATTTATTTATTTTTTAATTATTTTAAATACTGAGAAATAATTATTTGTTTATCTATGTCACTAAAGCACATATTACGTTAATTTTAATGGTTGAGGTAGTCGTGAGTCCTAAAATAGAAATCACAAGTCATAATCATTTATTTTAAACTAGTTCTACATTGTTGAAGTACATGGCACATCGTAGTCAAATAAATGATATTACTTTTTTTTAAAATATATATTTCATCAATTATTCTACTCAATATTTAAAATAATTAAAAACTAAATAAATAATCTCATGTCACGTCACTATATTTGGATCACGTTAAGGTTAATGTTAATCTCTTAACAGTCAACGCTTTCAATTTGATGGAAGGACCAAAATTACATATTTTACAAAATTTGGAGACTAAACGTCTCTATTTTAAAATAGGAGGACCAAAATTACGGATTGTGCAAAATAGATGAACCAAAATTGCATTTAAGCTATAAAAATATTAATTAAAAAAATTATTACAAATAAATTGAAAATTCATGCTTAAATAATTCAAACTTAACATTAAATCACATAATATTAAAAATATAAAATTATTGTAAGTTATAACATAAATCTTTTACTATTAGTGTTAGTTTATGGAAAATATAAAATTATTTTTTTTACAGAAAAGTATTGATATAACATAATTATTTATTTAAGTTATTTTAATTATATATATATATATATGGTAGGTGCGGGGCAGGGCGGGGTGGGTACTATAGTACCCGTACCCGTACCCGCACCCGCAAAAAATTGCTGGTAAATACCCGGCCCCGGCCCCGGCCCCAGCCCCAATAAGCGGGTATTTACCCGACCCGCTTGCGGATATTTTTGCGGGTACCCGTAGGATCCGGGTACACTTTGCCATCCCTAGTTACTATGTCTGTGTGAACAAAGAAAAGTGTGCGGGCAGCGTAACAGTTCGTGAAACAGTGTGCACATAAATATATGCACAGAACTGAACCGGACGAGTTTACTGCTGGGGTATGTTTATATTTACTTCTGTACTTTTTTGGGTATAATTTCTTGTTGGGTTAGGTCTCTCATTAATGTGTATCACGTTGCGTGCGGCCTATGAGGTAGATAGTTCGGCCTCAAGGTGTCTTGGACTATATGATAGGTGTTGAAGGTTGGTTCTGATTTTGGAATACTGAACTTATATTATAAAGTAAATTATACAAATCATTTATCAAGTTTCGTAAAATTACATAAATACTATTTACTTTTTTAATCATTACATTAGTCTTTTTTATAGGGGTGTTAGTGTAATATATAAAAAGTATTAGTGTAATATTTTAAACATTAAGGGGTATTAGTATAACATATAAGATTGTGTCAGTGTAATATTTTCAAATATAAAAGGGTTAGCCTCTGTTTGTTTGTTTGTTTGTAGTAAAAGAGAATTGAAAAGGAGTAAAATGAACAGTAAAACGTCCACACTTTTACACTCTACTTTAATTAAAAAATAATATCATCTACATATATCTTAATCATAGGAAGATCATTTTTATGAGTTTTTTTTTCTTCTTCTTTTTTTTCTAAAAAGAGTTGTATCCACTTTACTTCTAGAAAAAAAAATCATTATTTTTATCAAGAAGCTACTTAGCTTATCATACCAAGCTCTAGGAGCTTGCTTTAAACCATAAAATGCTTCGATTAACTTGTAAACATAATTTGGATGCTTCTAATCTTTAAACCCAGAGGTTGATGCACATATACTTCTTCATTAATAAAGCCATTTAGAAATGCACTTTTCACATCTATTTGAAATAATCTAAAATTTTTATGTGTAGCATTTGCAAGTAAGATTCTAATTGCTTCTAATATAGAAAAAAGAGCGAAAGTTTCATCATAGTCAACACCTTCTTGTTGATTGTATCCTTGTGCTACTAACTTTGCTTTTATTTTTGACAACCTTCCCCACTTCATCCATCTTGTGTTTTGAATACCCACCTTGTTTCAATGATAGATTGATTCTTTGGTGGTGAAACAAGCATCCAAACTTTATATATATATATATATATATATATATATATATATATATATATATGAAGGTAGGAAACCCGCAAGTATCAATATATCACTAATGATCCCAACTAGGTTGGCACTAAAGGAGATAAAACCTTTACTGCACGATCCTAATTTATTAAAAAAACCAAAATAAATATAGCATGGGGGACTAAAGCCAAAACCCATGATAAACAACCAGCAAATGCAAAATAATAAAGTCCCACCAAATATTGAAATGAAGCTTGGAGCAGAGTCCCACCAAATAAAGCCAGAAGCTTAGATCCCCATATGAAGCCAATCTGTCAACACAACAAGCATCCAAACTTGATTCTTCTTAAATTGATCAAGTTCTTCTTGCATAGCTTTTACCCAATATTCATCACTGAGTGCTTCATCTATGCTTTTTGGTTCAGCTTTTGATTATGATGCTATTGCACCAATTTCCTTTCTAAAGTGTGATCGTGTTTTCACTCCTTGAGATGTTTCTCCAATGATTTGATCATGAAGATGAGCAGTAACTAGCTTTCATCCTTAGCTTTTGATTTTGAAAGGACTTTTCTTTGTCTGAAGCATTTTGATCTTCTATAGGTTCAATTATGTTTCTTTTGGATCTTCTAAAATTCTCACAAAGATAATGTTGAAACTATTTTCATCTTGTACCCTTCTACAGAAGCTTCTAAAGGCTTCAAATGTCTCATCCTTAGTAGAGAGGAACAAAACTCGTGTATTTAGAGTAATCATCCACTATCACAAAAGCCATATTTTTTTCCTTCCTAAGCAAAGTGTTTTAGTAGGTCCAAAGAAATATTCCAAAATTTAAAATAATTTCTAAAATTTGTAAGAACTTTGTGAATTTTTGTTAAATTAAGGCAATGACATTTTCTAATTAAAAGATGTATAAAAACATTTTTTTTAAAACAAGTTTTAAACCATTAACACCGCCACAATCGCCGACACCACAACCAATGACACTATTACCACCGTTAGCATCGCCGCCGCCACCATCGTTGCCCCTACCACTAGTACCACCACCATCGTTGGCACCATTTCTAGCGGCAACGCCGACACTACCACCATCGGCATTGCCACAAACCACCACCACCACCACCACCGACATTACCACCATCACCATTGACATTACCACCACCATTCTTGTCGCCGCCACCACACAAACAAACCTTTAAACTAATTTAATAGAGTAGGAAACTTTCCAAATGAGTTTATTTGAAAACTAAAAATTAGGTGAACTAAAACTAAATTTTAAAAACTAAAAACTGGTCGTTGTTTTTAAATTTTTTATCTAACGACTAAAACTCACTCCAAATGGCCAAACGTCCCAAAGTGTTTTGTAATTCAAAAATCAATTTAGAACTTATTTGCTAAAAATTCCAAACTGATCTTTCAGAAAAATCATTTTTAAATCCAAACCAATTTTATTATTAGGTTTAGCTTTGGTTTAATTTTTTGAAGAAAAAAAAATCAAACCATGTCTTTCTTTTTGCAGCTTCTTTATTTTCAAGGACTTACACAACCCTCTAGCATATTTGCCTATCCCTTAAAATTACATGTGCAAGTAATTCTTTAAAGGCTAAAATACACTTTTAGTCCATTATGTTTTTTTTTTATATTTAGTTTGGCCCCTTATCTTTTTAAAAGTTTAATTTAGTCATTTATGTTTTTAAAGTGAGTTAAAATATATGGTTCTTCCGAAAAAATAATCGTTTTCAATCTTGAGACACGATTTTGAACATTTTTTTACTGATTTAGAACGTATAACTTGTCTTATTAAATTTACGTACATGAAAACTACAATACAATAAACTGATGTTCGAACCAAAAAGGGTTATAAACACAATCAAAATTGAGCAAAAAGTAAACCTAACAAACAACCAAAAAATTGAATTTTTTTTTATAAGTTAAAGATATTTTATTATAGAAGACCAAATTAATTTGTCACAAAATGTGTCAAAGTTTAGTGAAAAAATATTACAAGGGATGAAAAATATATCAATACAAAACAGTCCCTCAGCCTTTTACACCCTTAAAGTGAAGCCCTCACTATGTATGCAGAAGTACCCACTGTATTAGGTGAAAGATATATCAAGTGAAGCCCTCAGCCACCGGCACCAACTTCCCATTACTTCTTCTAATTTTGAAAGTGATGAATCGGCCATAGCTGTCCAAGACAAAACAGCTAATTACAATTAAAAAATGCATATTCAAAGACACTTTTACATCTACTCTGCGAAACTGCCACAACCTTTATAACGATACTTATTAACCCGAAGCCTTTTGTTCAGCAAACCTCAACACCCCAAATCACTTCTTTTATTCATTCATAAATGTCACTGTACGATCCCAAATCTGAACCATTTTCATTCTCAACAATCCTTCAGCACCCACCATCCACCACTGAACATACCTGCAGCATTTTGACAGACCCACCACACACATACCCAACTACACCCACTGAACATACTCTCCCATTCCACCTTTCAATGTCTGTTACAGCTAATAGCTCCTCCACACACAGATACATATTTCCTCATTCCACCAAGGTTGGTCCCCTCCCTATCCTGTCAACAACAAAATCTTCCCTCGTCATTGAGCTAGATTAGACCAAGGTAAGCTTTAGGATTCAATATTTTTGTTGCTTGTGAGACTCATTTTTCACATAATTTTCATCGTGTTTATGGCTCTTTTTGGCTCGAATATAAAACATAAAGAACTGTAGCCTTGTATGAATATAATGTTAGGAAGTGCCATATCCTGAGCAACAAACAAATGAGTTGAGATGTCAGAAATTTCACTAAAACTCGTACATCTTGCTTTGCTTGGTCATTAATACTAGTACGTATTAGAATTCTTTAGTTTTAAGTTTCAGTTATGGCTTTCAACCAAGAAGTAACAATCAGTTTGGAATATTGGGTGGACAATGAACGAAAACATGTAGTTATGGCGGAAGCAAGTGGAGACTTTGTAGATGTTCTATTTAGTTTCCTCACCCTTCCATTGGGAACTATCATCCGGCTTGGAAACACATTTCACCAACCCATAGAGATTGGTTGCATCAACAATGGTGTTTTTGTTAAAGGGGATGCCAAGTTCTTGATCTTGGATGACTTGACAGTGCTCCGAAGCTCTCCAAGTGACTCCTTTAAACCACCCCTGCAACTCAGACTCAAAGAATTCAGAACGATGGAAAGCAAGCCTCTAGACATTGACACGAACAAGGTAATATTGCCTTTTATTCATTTGAGGTGGTACTTGCATGAGTTATTTGGTTAGAAGGAGGGGAATGGAAAAAATAAATTCCTCCCAATATTGTTGTAGTTGGGCCGACAAAAGTTAGGGAACAGAGATTATGCCTTATTTTTTCTCTTCTATCCTCCAAAATTCTAGATCAAATAAGAGATTTTTACAAAATAGCATGTTAGACTTGCGTTCACTTAAAAACTTGAGCATGAATATGTATTGTGAAACAAATAGGAGTCATAAGTTTATGCCAATGAAAAAAACAAAATCCTTTAGGGGATTATAACGATTGTTATGTGGTAGAAAGTTCAAATACATTGAATTCAAGACATTTTTGTGACTTGCACTTATAACTTATGTACGAAGCTGATAACCTTCCTCGAGTTCCTTAATTAGCTTGTAAAATTTTATACATTGAATTCAAGACATTTTTGTGACTTGCACTTTCCTTCACGGCAATACTTTAATAGTGGAATGAATTTTGCTTGTTTAATGAATTATAACTTTACAGTCTGAAAACTTGCTTTGTTTTCTGTTTTCTTTTTTTCAGATATTTAGCATACTAAAGCAAGCATTAACCTCCAAATCTCCTCTAAGTGTTGTAATGGAAAACGGAGAATCTAAGCCATCGTACTCTTTCTCACCAGATATTGGCCCAAGTCATTGGAAAGATTCTGTAGAAATCAAGGTGATAGTGAGCAAATCACATAACAAGATTCTGTTTGTTGAAGCTGGCGGAGATTTTGTTGATTTTCTAGTTAGCTTCCTCACATTACCTCTTGGATCTATTCTATACCTTGTGAATGGAAAATTATCCTTGGGAAGCATTGATAACTTGTACACAAGTGTGAAGAATCTCGATCCATCATGGTTCATAGAGTCATCAAACAAATCCTTACTGAATCCAAAGGTCGCTCCTCATTCAGGTTGTGGGAGCAATCCACTAAATGCTTCACAAGAAGACACTAGTACTGCCAATTATTGGTATGGCACAGGAGTAGTGAAAGATAATAGGGGGCGTATCATCTGTTAAAAGAATATGATTTCAAGGAAAAAAGATATGCTGAAAGATCCAAAAGATATCAAACTTTTGGACCCAAGATCTTCAGATGGAGCAAGAAAATCTGATGTGGGATTTATGAAGAGGCCGTGTCTATTTGTTGTGAGCGATGATCTGGAAGTGGAAGCAATGACAACTACTTCTAGCTTTCCGTGTCCATTTATGGAGAATGACCAGTCGTTGGATGATTTGGAGGAACATTTGGTGGAAATCAGGAAGTCACAGGTAATATTCACAATCAAATATTGGTTTAAGAAAATTTGATTCATATCAATGGTTTTAGTTAACAATATTTGTCTTAATTTTGTCAATTAGCTATAATGAACTTGCACAATATTTCTTCCATGTTACCATCTAGGTCCTTTTCAATTTAGAAGTGACGTTCGTTATGTCTATTTTGGACAGGCACTAAACCTGTTGATGGCTTCTTTGACATCCAACGAAGCTGCTTTCACAAGGAGCCTATTCCACCTATTGAGGAAGTGGAAATGCCAAAGATGCATTCCATTTTGGGGTTTATTGGGAAGGAAGAAAATAAGACACAAAAAGAAAAAAGAAATGGAAGATAAAGAAAGTGAGAGAGATATATAATAATATGATGGGAAAGAAACAAAGGGATGAGAAGAAATCGAAGTAGAAAGGAGATGGAAAAGAAAATAGGTACATATTAACTGCCTGAACAAGCCAAAGGAAGAAGTTAAAGCCTAAACTTTGTGATAATAACTGATAAGGGGCAGTGTAACTGTAGAGCAATCCTGCAATATTTTGGTGTGTGAAATTGTAATGTTTAAGTGAATGGGATGGTTATGTAGTATTTAATTCTCTTGCTCTATGAAAGTCATTAGAACATTGGTCCATAATTCTACAACTGCTATTAGGCTTTAAGAAATTGACCCCCGAACCGAAAGATCTTTGGTATTCATCTCTTGATGATATCATCATGCACATCTTGTGTGAACAATCTATCTATATAAAAACTTACAAAAAAATATATCTCATGATTAAAACAAATGTCTGATGCCCAAATGCAGATTAATGTAAAAGTAAACTTTCAAGTTCTTCAAATTTATATGTATTGTTACATTAATTCTCTAAAAATATTATTTCACAAATTATTATTTTTTAAATGTACCATATCATCATATTAAGTAATTTTTGAAAGATTTTATCACCAAATTAATTAAATATTAAACTCATCCTTAAATTAGTCTTGGGAATTAAGATTCTCTCGTGTCATCACTCACTTTATGATGAAAATAATAACTAAATCTTCAAAGAACTAATTTAATGATAGTAATATTTTAAAGAACTAATAAGATGAAGTTGTATTGGATGACTAAATTTTTTTTAGAAAACTAATGTAGTGATATGGGTAACTTGATTTACTCTTAATATTAGTAAAGAACATTTGGCAGTTGTAGGGTGATGAAGAAGCTAGTGTCGATTATGAAGGAGAGGATAGTGATGGGTTTGGAATTAGATAAGAAGGAGGACGCTCCTGGTCCAAAAGGAACTGGGGCAATCGTTGAAAACGATAAGAATTCAAGCATGAAACTTTCCTCTCGTGATGTTAAGTATAGCAGTGTCCTTGATGAGCACATGGGTTTAAACTTTCATATTAATCCAATATTTATGAGAGGGACGTGGACCCATATGGAGGTGTGAAGGGGAAGCTAGGTGGGGTGGATCTAATGACGATGAGCTGTAAGGCATAATAGCTGGACAGGTCAGACTCACAGTGCATGTTTGGTTTCACGTTCCATAATTGATTCTGAGTCCAAAATTAATTTTAGATAAATTTTGACATATTTTGTTTCACATTGGATAAGAGTTCATAATTGATTATGGTCCAGAATTTATTCTAAGTTGAAACAACTATGAGTAGCTTTTGCATTTGATCCAAAATTTTGTACTGCGTTTTACTCCTAACTTACTTTCATAATAAAAACATAAATCACATCACTTCAAAATCAATTTTGTAAAATGAATTCCATTCAAAATCAATTTTGTCAACGCTCATCCAAATACGCACACAATCCAATGACAATTGAAACGGCGTCTCTTTGAAACACCTGTTACCTTGGCACCCTTCATTTCTATTCTCTTCTTTACTTGCCTCTGTTCATTTTTCAGAGGTTTTCTATTCGCTTTATGCTTTATGGTGGGATACGGTATCTTGGTATCTAGAAAGCATTCTCTAATCATTTTAAGGTAAGGGCTAGCTGATACGGTATGTTGGTTGGTTCAGTAATACTTCAACTTTTTCTGTGCAACCACAACAACCAGTATTTGGGATGGTGATAACAGCTAGTATAACATGATTTTCTAAACAGTGAATAGCGATGGAGTGAGCTTTGCTCTTGCTTTGACATCAGTTTTGTTACAGCACATATGACTCAGATGAAGGTGAGGCCAAGAGATGCTTAGAAGTAATGCCAATTGTCAAGTCCAGTATCAGAATGGTGTGTTTCATTGATCAAATATTTAGAAGCAGCTATAATTGAAGTTTGATTAACAAATCTGATTTGATGGGTGCAGGAGGTTGGTTCTGTTTTCAGGATACAGGACTTGTATCATAGTTTTCTCATGTTTTGCTCCTAATCTTTAACATTCCTTTTGCATAAGAACTAATTTCCTTTATCTTTAATGAACTATTTGGCTTATAAAAAAATGACAGAGAAAGTATTATTACAAAACTAAAACTATAGAGAATCTGTAACTGACTAGAAGTCATACCAAATAATAGTGAACACATAACAATGTAGGTTAACACTACTCGACAAAACCACTTAAGAAATAAGACTTAACATAATCCTTTATTCAAAATATTGCCATCATTGTTTCCTCCATCCAATATTTCCATGATGGAATTCCACTCAGCCTAAAAACAAATTAAAACAATAATTATGTTAAGTATAACTATTCTGTTTTGTTACGTGTAAATACAAGGACATGAATCCATATAGAAAAAAAGACTGCTGCCATATAGTCCTTCTAGTAATATAAACCAAGGCTTTTTTTTTTTTTTTAATAAGAAAACATTTCTAACTGGAAAGGAGAAAGAAGACAGAGTTTCACAATTGGGGGGACATTCCCTCCTTTTGATATGCAAAATGCACAAGTATCCTTTCAACATATTTTCAAAAAGGATTACATTGTAAGTTTTGAACTTTGTGCATTATTGGAATTAACTTATCAATTTCATGTTATTCTATTTAATCATCGTTTTTAACATCAATATTTGTGCAATGATAGGGAAGTCATAAAAAATGCAGTTTTACAGGAACATGAAGGAAGACTTGCCAGTGAACAGTCATTATTACTAGACAATGAATTCCTGAAACAAATAAGAAAAAATGAGTTGAGAAAAACTGAAATTACTTATAAATTGGTAGTGCATTCTAATTAAATTCTTTAAACAATGGAGGATTTATTATATATTTGAGATAAAAAGTATTATAAGAGAAAAAAAAATTATACACTTATAGTGTAAAACAGTTTTATATTGTCATCTAATCACATACCACCATGTACAGTAAGTTTGTTGACTTTTAATTACATGTAGCTCTGTCTCATAAAACTAGGGAAAAAAATCAAAGATAACAATCATATAAGCCTCACAAGGCTTGAATCCTACATATACGTGCACATAACGTATACTTTTCATCACTACAAGGCTCGAGTTCTATCTGACACTCAAAGAGGTATCATAAAAATTAATAACGAAAGAGGAGGGAAAGTCTAGAAATTAGATAGCCAAGAAAGTATAACAGAAAACAATCAAACAACCTTATAGGAGTGATCGCGTGGTAATTCCTTAAATATATCATTTAAAATGCAAATTTGCCAGGAAATTATTTTTATTAGATAAATGAGAATGTAATATATATTAAATTTTATAAACATACAATGCTTTAAACAGAAAAGTTTAATATAATTTAAATATCCATAATAGTATAATTTACTTTTAATAAATCCTCTATCATGTATAACTCCACAGCTTAGAAAATACTAAAATAGTAACATTATAAATATTTTTTAATAAATAAACATTGGACAACATTGATAGGAATAGGATGCAATACAATATTTAACATGTTTAAATTTTTTTAATTTACCTTTTAACTTGAAATTATTGTTTTATTTATAAGAAGCAATAAACACGAAGTGTAACTTAATTTTTAGTGGCATGCACTGAGAGATGGCTACGAGGTGTAAGCATAATAGGTGGACAGGTCAGACTCAGAATCACAGGGTACCATTCTTCTCTAATCTCTTCACTTCACTTGCCTCCGTTCATTTTTCAGAGGTTTTCCAAGAGGACTCCACGTACAGTTAAAAATCTCTGAATCCAAGTTGGGGCGTTATCAAAATATATTTTCAGCCAATTCGGAAAAGAGAGAAAAAGGAGTTCCCCTGTAATGGCCATGCAAATTTATTCAGTATAAAGAAAGAAGCCTTGTTTGGTGAGTGATTTGTGCTGGAGGTGTTCCTTTGGCTGATGAGAAAATTCTTCAAATGGGATTTACATTTGAAGGGAAGGACCAACCGTTGATAGAAAAATTAAATCAATTAGAATAGAGAGATAGGAAGGATAAGTCCTCTGGGGAGAAATGTGAACTTGTAATGTCAATTGTCAAGTCCAGGAAAATCAGAATGATGCGTTTCGTTGATTGTGCTACAAAAGGTGAACTCTGACCAAATATTTAGAAGCATCTTCAGTTAGCATGGAACGGATTGCTCCCACTCTGGTATGAGGCATTGAGTATGATGGAACTTTGATTAGAAAATCTGATTTTTGAAGTTGGGCTGGTGGATCCTAGCTCTCATGCAAGTGGTTCTCTCCTTGCAACTCTTACAAGGGAGTATGGTTATTTATAGTGAATAGATCATGGGTCTTAAGGAAGGGGTGAATTTGTATATCTCAAGCCATAGTGGAATGCATATGTTGTTGAGGAGGCCGTTAAAGGATTTTGCATACACTGATGGCACTGGTTGAGTTAGTTTTTTGGCAGTGGATGCGCCCTTAGTTCTGATATATAATGTGTTGGTACTTGGTAGTGAGATTTGATATATACTGTGTTGGTAGTGTGTGGTTTTCAGTGTGGTCTATTGTAGTGTTCTTTCAAGGGGTTTATAGTTGACCTGTTCTTTCATATATATGGGTGGTATAATGATGGTCTTGGTTATTGTTCAAGTCTCAAGTATGCAGTATTAGTGAAAGACATGTTAGTTGCTATAATTACTTACTTTCCAAGTAGTTTTTAAGGCAATTATCTATCTTTTTCTCTCATTTGGAGTGTTGTTTTACTCAACTTCTGTTAATATTGCAATTTAGTTAGAATTTCTTTAGTTTTTCTAGTTTTATGGTTATGTCTTAGTGTTTTGCCCCACTTTTTGTAGGAATTGGAGATTGAAGTTGAAGAACACATTTTGGAGCTGCATTCTGAGCTTTGGAAGCAGTGGAAGGTCCTTTGCAAGAGAAATCTGTTGAAGTGCAGAATTTTCAAATCAGCCAAGCCAAAATCCCTGGCTGAGCCAAATGTCACTTTGGAGAAATTCTGCACGTGTATATAAAGGACTGACCCTCAGAAGTTCAGCAAGTAGCTTGGACATTTTTCAGTAGCAAACTCTGTAGCTCGTTTTGTACTGTTGTAGTGGAGAGAAAAGCTCTCTCTTTAGTTCTTAGTTTTCTCTTCATCTCCTTCCCCTCCATGTGTATTTTCCAGCTGCTCATTCCCATGAGTGGCTGAGTTCTGTAGTTGTTAGGGGTTAGATGTAACCATTCTCAAAACTCTCTTGTATCTTTTGATATTATCTATATATATTCTGCATATTTGTGTTTAAAGTTAGTATTTTGCTTCTTTTCTTAAAGCTTGTTGTGGCTTGATCACCCATAGCATGATCCTTGGACATGACTGTTGTTGGGAAACACTTTCGTTGTCTAGAACTGAAGCAATATACCTCATGAACTTCGTGTCTAGGAATGGAGCTTAGTTCATGGGTTATCTTGTGGTCTCTAGACTTAAAGCTAGTTGCTTCGTTAAGTTTTTGAGGAATCAAGGCTTGGGGGAGTAATCTAAGACTCTCTGCACCTAAGGAATTAGGGCTGAGAATGTTTTTATTGACTGATTTTAACATTTAAATGCAAATAGAATGTATATTGTGTGCATGTAAGAAGAGAGTAGAGAATGGTGAGATCTAACCCCTGCAACATCTTCATCTATCTGTTTTAACCTCTGTCTACTGCTGTGTTTTACTTTAAAATCACAAAGACATCTTTTTAATTTCTGTTCTGCATTAGTTTTGTTATTATCTTTCACAAAACCAACCAAAGTTTACGTTTTTATTGCTTTCTTGTGAAAACCAGTTCAGTCTAGCTAGTATTTATGTGAACATTGCCTATATCAAGCAAATCCCTTGGGAAAACGATACTTGGACTTATCCATTTATTACTTGTTCGACTGGTGCACTTGCCAATCCATTAACAAGACACCAGCCCGTAGGAACTGCTGCAGAACTGCCTTTTTTATGGTTGAAGTTTGTTGGTCCTAATAAAGTGTGTGTGGTTTTGCAACTTCTGTGGGGGGTTCAATTTCATATTGGGTTAGGTGTTTCACTAATGTGTATTACATGCTGCTCGAGGTTGGTGTTATGACTTCAGGTTGTCTTGGACTATATAATAGGTGCTGAAGGTTGGTTTTGTTTTCAGTATACAGAGGCTTGTATTGTTATTTTCTCATGTTTTGGTGTTAGGCATGAGCATTCGTTGTACTTAAGATCTAGTGTCCATTATCCTTAATGAATTATTTGGCTTGTAAAAAATAATAAAAAAGGATGGAGAAAGTATATTATTACAGAGCTAAAACTGTAGAGAATCTGTAACTAACTAAAAATCACACCAAATAATAAAGAATGCATAATGTAGGTCAACTTTACTGAACATAACAACTTAAAAAATAAGACTTAACCTAAACCTTTATTCATAATATGCAATTAACACCATAGCATTGTTCCCTCCATCTGTTATTTCGATGTTGGAATCCCACTCAACCTAAAAACAAATTAAAAGAATAATTATGTAAATTTATTCCGTGAATAATTATGTAAGTTTAACTATTCTGTTTTGTTACAAGTAAATAAAAGGACATGGAATCCATATAAAAAGACTGTTGCCATATAGTCCTTCTAGTAATATAGTAAGCTTTTTTTTCTTTTTTTATAAGATAAACATTTTCTAACTGGAAAAGAGAAAGATGACAGAGTTTCACGATTGGGGGGTTTGCCTCCCTTTGGTATTCAAAATATACAAGTATCCTTTCAACATATTTTCAAAATGGATTATATTGTTAGTTATAAATTTTGTGCATTATTGGAATTAACTAATCATTTTTGTTTTGTTCCATTTAATCATCGTTTTTAACATCAATTTCAAGCAGTGTTTCATATAATTGGAACGGGGAAATTATGAAGCAAAAGTATCAAACACGATCAATATTTATGCAATGATAGTTTTTGTTGGAACTTACCAAACATGAAAGAAGACTTGCCCATGTTACAGTCAGTAAGATGTATAAGTGAACAGTCCATGTGTACTTCACAATAAATTCCTGAAATGAGTAAGAAAAAGTGAGTTGAGAATAATTGAAACTACATATAAAGATTCGGGTAGAATATATATATTTAATACTTTATTTGTATGCACTTAGAAGTTCACTGCTAACTCGATAAATTTCATTAATTAGTTGGGAGACAATTCGAATTATCATGTAATAACTAGTTATACTTCTCGATGTCCAAAAATAAAGCAGAAAAGTATGTATGAGACCAAAACATTTGGGACGGGGATCATTTAACAAGGTTATATATGATACAAGCAATTTTATAAAATTAGAACCTAGGCCCCAGTGGTCCAGTGGACCAGCTAAAATCAACCAAACACGAAAGGGAAACCATCCCAATAAAATTGAGAGCAGACTAAACAGAGTCGCATAGGAACAGGACCTTATTGGTTTGGTTAAATTTGATCCCTCAATGTCATCACTAAATCATGATCGTAGCATCTCTCTACGTTAATTTAGAAAATAATCAAGAAAAAGTAGAATGTGCTATATCATTATGAAAAGTTACTCGATAAAACATCAATAAAGCCTAGGTAGTAGCTAGTAGGTATAATCAATATCATCACTATTATATCCCCCACACCCAAGCAAGGTGTAGATAATAGTGTGTTAAGAATGGTGAAAACAAACCATTTTCTGAAAGCAAACTGCAAAAGAAAGTGTACAATAATAGAACGACTGTTACGATCACACAACTTGCCTCAGTGCACAACATAACCAATGATGTCAAGGAAGAAAATGTATGTAAGAGATGACAGAGTTGGTAAGCCAAATAAGTACGTATGTACTCCCTAACCATGAGCATTAGCTTAACAAGTTAATACCTGCCAACAAAGTCGCAGAGTTCAGATCATTAACTGAGGCTGCTTCCTCTAACATTTTCTTTGTATGCTCATAGGGTGTGAATTGCCGCGACAAATAATTATAGAAATATTTCATCTAAGGGCATCGCATTAAATTCACTTGATACAAATTTGGGAATATCAACTTGGAAGTCCCCGTGTGAAATTCTACAATGCTTGGTAAAGAACCAAGGTACATAGCATTGAGCTGTCCAAATGTTATCTCGTCATCATTGGATTCTTGATCTCCCTCTTTGGACACTATTTCCTGTATTGCTTGGCAATCCTTTACGGACAAGCGCTTCAGAAGACCTAGACTTCTGGCTGTTGAGGATGTGAACAAATATACCAATCTATGACTTCCAGTAACATCCAAATATGTAAGATTTGAAAAGGACACACTGGATGGCACTAACATTTTCAGGCAAGTGCAGTTAACCACCTCCAATGTTTCTAGTGTTCTAAGTAATGGTTCTACTCACAAGTGCTCTAACCCTATGGAACTAAGCTTGTGGAGATTATTCAAATGTAAGCCTCTCAGCTCTGAAACAATTTTGGTACAATCAGCACTAGGTTTTTGGGAGGAGAATATTTCATTGAAGGAACTACAAGCAACTTTAAGATTTTCAATGTAGGGTATCTTTTCAAATAATCCACTTGAGAATATATTTGACTCATCATCCTCATGATAGCACTGCAATTTGAGAGCATTTAATTTTTCTTGTGGTGTGCAGCATTTCAACCAAATTGTCCTTGCCCAATCATAGTCTTAGGGATAACCTAGGAATCAAAACCACTAAGAAAATAAGAATCACGAAAGGAAAGGGAATAATGAGAAAAGCAAGGAAAAGGTTATTAAGAGAGAAAGAAAAGAGAAAAACATGCAAGAATAACTTAATAAGTGTAATAATATCTAAAACAGAAAGAAAGAAAATGTCAAGTGATTAACAAGAATTCCGCCAAGTAATAAATAAGAAAGAGTTATGAAAACAATACAATTTGAGAATTTGTCTTTGCCTGAAACAATCCTTGTGAAACCGCCATGGCATCTTCCTTTCTGAGAGACAATTGCTCCATGTTTGGAAAAATCTAGAAATTATTCAAAACAAATATATAAAAAAGACTGTAATAAGAACTCTTTACTGTGAATGAGGTTTTGATATTGTATTAGAAAGGATTAAAGGAAAAAGTCTGATAGATTTTAACACTATCAATTGCATTTACAAAAAATGCTAGCAACACACCTTACACTTTTTTTAAGATGCATGGTGGAGAGGAAAACAACTTTAAGAAGCTCAATGCCTCTTTTTGTATCCTCTCTTAACTTTTTTCCTCTTTTATTTTCTTTAGAGGATCCTCCACAAGGTAAACAAATTTTACATAACTTAGATTAATTACAAAAAAAAAAAGAAGATATCCTTTCAGCACTTCTATATATTTAATCTTACCATTGAAATATAAATTAGTCATATATGATTTCATGTCAGGATTACCCATTATATAAAAATAGTTATATATTAGTGGGGTTTCGTTCTCGATCTCATCATTTAGAGCTATCCAATGAAAGAAAAATTCTAGTAATACTCTGATATTTTTTAACATTCCTTTTATTTTTCTATGATGGTCCAATTAATAGAAAGTGGACCCAAACCATTTGAACAGGCATGGAATGTCAAAATATGTGTGGCTAGTATTCTTTTACAATTTATCTATATTAAGACGTGCAAGCACAACATCAAAACTCAAGAGGAAGTAGTTTTAATACCTTTTCAACTAAGAAAATGGCTTGCTGATCAATTGAAATACCAACTTGATCCTCTATATCTGCAACTTCACCACTATGATGCTCAGTTGTAAACAATTTCAACTTGTCACAATGATATATATCTAGATATGTTAGCATAGGCCATTCTAGTGAGTGTTTTCCATGGTAGAAATACTTGAGCTCTGGCAATTCCCATAGTGTTAATGAGGTCACTACAAGAAAATTGACTTATAGTGACAGACAAAAATTGTCACTAAAAGTAAAAAAATGGGTAGGTATAAGTCAATATGACATTGACCAATGGACAATTCATCCGTCCATTATGAGAGGTATATAGCAATGACTATTTCATTGTCACTATAAGGATTTTATGTGTCACTATAACCTAAACTTTTACCTACAGCCTTTTGTGTCATTATAACCTTAACTTTTACCTACAGTTTGGCTGTAGGTAGAAGTTATTGACTTATATAACTGTAGGTAGAATAGATATTAATTACAAAAAATATACCCAATCACCATTTGTATTTTAATGGAAAATAAAAGAATGCATTTTTTTTTTAATTTTTAAGAATAAAAATTGAACCACCTTTAAAATACAAAATAATTTAAATTGTATCACATCTTTAAATAATTAAAATATATTCAAGCAATGACATTAATATTAAAAAAAATCTAAAAAGATAAGAAATTTAATTTCTATGCAAGTATAAAAAAGAATTATTTCATGTGAAGATGAATAAATTTTATTACACTAATAGAATATACTATAGGAGAAAAAGGGAAATTTCATATTTGAATAGGTGGTTCTAAAAATGAACACTCAAACTTGAAAGCATAGTTTTTACACAGTGACTATCTATAAAACCTCCAAGATATTTTTAGACCTTGTCAAAAATTCCCACCAACTCCAATAGTAGAGTGTTGTGGTTGTTCCTACTGTTAAACCTCTTTCTGTTTTGAACCGATTGCTGCTGTACATGAATTCAAGAACTGTTCCACCTTCCCTTATAGGATAAACCCTGTAAATAGTGAAAATATAAGGATGAATATATAAGTGCTTAAAAATAATCATATATCAAGTGGATATATATCAATTCCTCGTGCAATTGCAATTTACTGAATTTTAAATGATAAAGGTATGTTTGTGTTCATCTACCTCTAAGTGTGTACACACTAAACTATTTATCTTCTAATTAATTTGAATTCAAATACTTGTTAAATTTCATCCATTGCCTTCAATTGTCAACAAAAAATAAATAGTTTGGTAAATGCATTCGAATACGCATTTTTAGAATAATTGAGCTTCAAGTTAGCTTGCTTACTTGATATTATTGCTGGACATTCCTCTAAGTTAGAAAGTATAGAACTGGTAGAGCAACCACATCTTCGAAGTTCACTAAGAAAGTTAAATTTGAAAGAAAAAACATTCTAAATACCTGCTGCTCTGTTTTTTCTGAATCCCGAGTCAAGTCCCATACTTCCAAGGTTCTCATCACCTGAACAACTATTTTCCCTCCTGACAAGGGATTCAGCCAACAGTTTTGGCTTTTCCCTCTTCTCTAGAAATAAACAAGGTTGGTTTAGAAAAATCAGTCAACAAATTGTAAGGTAAAATAACAAAGTTCAGTTTGGTTGAAGAAAAAAAAAATAAAAAATTCCCCTGTCCAAGTACAAGATCTGGCAGCACAATGTAGAAAACTAAAAATGCAATTCCTACTTTCTCTTCACATTCCTTTACAAGATTCTGCTGACAATCAATTGTGTGCAGCTATGACAATAGCAATTAACTCAGAAACTCAGTGATAATACATTGAACTAAAGGAAATATTAATAGTAAATTGATCTTAGTAACCAATATTGATTTGCTTACATTATTAACACCGCTCAGTTCCTAACTAGAGGCAAAGTGATTCACATTTTCACACACAAGGTAACTGTGGTCTTGATTGAAGAGAAATGTTTAAACATTTCAAGGCTCAAAACAAATAAAAAGAAAACTACAAACCAGACCTTCTGCAACCAACTGATCAAGCACTCCAGGCTGGATATGTGGTTTACGTGCTTTCTGACTTAAGCACTCCAGGCTGGATATGTGGTTTACATGCTTTCTGACTTAAGCACTCCAGGCTGGATATGTGGTTTACATGCTTTCTGACTTAATAGTGGCTGCAACTGCAATGAAGGAAAAGTGTGATGCAATATAGAAATAGTTGCCAGAGGTTGCGATGCAACTCTCTGCCGCCATAGTGCACAATTGATAACTATGGCACAACTAACTTATAGGAAAGCTAAGACTTGAACAAGGAGAGAGACATGTACTCGGAAACCTTAACAGATGACAATAACTTTTAAATTTGAAGAGCTCATGAATTTAAAGAGATCACAGAGCAATGAAATAAACAAATGAATTAAATAAAGGAGGCTTACACCTAAGAACCTATGCCTGTCAATGTTGGGAAACTAGTGAACTCTTGAAGTTGGACAGGTAATTATAGTCATCCTTAGTTTCCTTATGCATATCAAAGCCGTCCCAAGAATGAAGTTGGGAATTGGTCCTGGAAATGAAAAAAATGAAACAATAGAAAAAATTATTCTTCTTTAGAAATAATAGGGAAAAATTTTAAAAACATAATTTAATTAGCGTTTAAAAATGAAATATTATATGATTTAATTAATTAATTAATTAATATTGTTACTATTAGTTTAGGAATTGGATTTGCGAGTGAAATAGAACAAGAGTGGGTGCTTACATCAACAGGGAACAGAAGGCGAGCTAACTGACTTGCACGTTGAGAGTGTAGTTTCCATTTCCTAAAACAAAGAAACAAACAAAGGCATGGGTGAGTGGCATGTGAGTGAAATATGGTAATATACACAATGCTTGTGAGAGTAAATTAGCTGAGAGTTTGCATGGCCAAGCATTCAAGAACTAGATAATTTAGTTCTTGAATTCTTTGAAGCAACTTATAAGAGCAGCCAGCCTGTCACCACCAGCTAACTCTGCACACATGCACTGTTACAAAATTATAATAGACATTATAGTTAAAGACCCAAATCAGGGAGGAGAACCTTTGTTCTTTGTGCATTGCATCAAATTCAAAGAGAAAAACAACCATATAGAAACTTATGTCATTATCAAGCATTCAAAGTCAGAAACTAGATTGCATAAACAACTTGCCTGATCTGTCATTTAAACTGATCTGCTGGTTGCACTATAGTTGAAAAGCAGGAATACCCATGTATATATACTCCACTGATCTGCAACAGAAAAATATACACATCAGAAACACAATGAACCAAGCATAGATGACAACTTTGTTCGTTGTTCTTTGTGCATTTGGATTAGTTCCAAAACGCAAGGAAAGAATAAACCCAAACATTAACTACGACTAAATCTCTTCTCAGGTTAAAAACAAATATAGTTTTACTAGTGCTAGTGTGACCAACGATGTCAATTCAACATTATAATACCAATACTGATAAAAGCAAGGCCACTAAGGAAATTTATCAAACACTTGGAAATGTGTTCAGTAATAAAGCAATAACAGAGAAGAATAACAAATTAAACTAAGGTGACAAACCAAAGAGCTTATAAACAAGGTGATGACACAAAAACCATGCAAACCAACTAAATCAAGGTGATCTGATCACACTGTGATTCAACAAAAACCGAATAGAATAGGAAAATCATGACATGGTTTAAGATTAAAAGAAGAGAAAGAAAGAGAGAATCAGAATCGCGTGCTTACTGTGATAAACGACATGAGCAAAGAGATTGGGAAGAAGGGAATAATTGAATTAGAGACGTGATCAAGATTTGGAATAAACCAAGTGTATTAGGGTTCGTGAAGAAGAATTAGGGATTTTGTTTGAGACTAACACGATTTGAATGAGAGAGACAGAGACTAAGAGTGAAGAGAGACAGGGAGGTTTTCTATAAAATGAAATGGATTAGGCTTTTGTATAATTTGTATAATTTAAAGAGGGGTGCGTGGCAGTTGCAACTTGCAATGGGGAAGCTTGTGCCTCGCGCGTCGCGCCCTCGTGGGACTTGGTAGAATTTTTACTTACACTCAGTATGTGTAGGTAGAAGTTCTTTTTTGTATTCTACCTATACTAATCTGTGTGTGTCACTAGAAGTGTCCGTAGCTGCATGTCAATTTTCTTGTAGTGGGTCAGACAATTGAAAATGAACTGTTTAGTTTCTCCGTTCAAGGCTGCTTCATCCTCTACAAAAATTTCTGACAACCTCTCACAATATCTCACATCAAGCTTAACAAGATGATTGGCCACTAATGTTGGAAACAAACTTTTAAGGCTTTGACAGTTAGAAAAGTATACTTCTTCTAAGTCTTGAAGGCTGATAATTTCATAAGGATTCAGATTCCAGATATACTCCAGATTTGGCAACTGATCCAGATTCAGTTTCTTCAATGGAAGAGAAAGCTGAGAAGCCAGTTTCACATCTACTCCTATATCTTTCACATCAAATATTGCCTTAACGGATTGACAGTTTCTTACTGTGATCTCTTTCAAGTTACCCAGGAATGGAAGTAAATAAAAAGGAATCACATGGGATAAAGATTCACATTTCACCACAATTAAAGATTCCAAATTGTTGAAGCAATTGTCACTTGGGATTGGAACTACACCAAGCCATATCTCTTCTAAGTGGGGATGATAACCAAATGTTAAATATTTTATATCACATGCAGACTTTTTCCACCTGTATATGCAAAACAATTATTAATTTGAAGAGCTGAAATATAAATATATTAAGAGGGTGCTGCTAATATTCTTACTTAAAACAAAATTCACTTATTATTGATTATGATAAAATGCATGCTTATGCATAATAAACTATGAAGTTGTTAAAATCTACTCCCTTAATTTTTGAATTGGTGATTATAATTTTACACCATACAATATTTCCCATTTTAGTAAAAATAGTCCAGGCAAGTTGTTAAACTGAAGTGTAGAATTCATTTTAACATTCGGAGAATCCATGTGTAGTATGCCAACATGTTCTGGATGTATAGATGTAATAGAAAATCATTCACATGTCTTCATGCAACAACTTAAATTTTTGGGATTATTGGTTGGTATTAGTATTAGAGTCTTTGTGACTAGATATTTTAGAGATAAATCCTTGTTCTCCCTTTATATTCGTGAAAAAGTTATATTTAGCACAAGATAGATGAACTTATGCATCATATTCACACT
The DNA here is from genome assembly GCA_026413185.1 of Pueraria montana var. lobata. Lineage (NCBI taxonomy): Eukaryota > Viridiplantae > Streptophyta > Magnoliopsida > Fabales > Fabaceae > Pueraria > Pueraria montana. The sequence goes on along the minus strand of CM048650.1, from coordinate 89,425,018 downwards.
TTAGCCCGAAGAGCTTGTGTGAAGGGACGAGTTTAGAGTATACATATAAAATCATTATTCATGTGATTGACATTACCTAATAAATAAGTATTGATTTCAATTATCTAGTCAATTACTAATAAAGAAGTATTGAATATTTTCAAGTTTTGAAGATATTAAATGGATTTCTTTGATTTAATATTTTTAATAAAATATTAAAAAATTATTAAAAATGTTTTGTACCAAGGTATCACACCACTGTAATAAAACCTTACTATAAATCCTAAATTAATTATTGCACCAAAAATATGCTGGAATTTCTGCATCAACGAGGCCATTTCCATTTAATTTGAACTTCGAAGGAATTAAATTTACTTAGATATAAATAAACAAATAACAATTCAATTTAGAGTCAAGAAAAAAGAAAAAAAAATACAATTTGGATATTGAATTCCTTAATTACCTGTTGGTTAAACAACCTCTCGATTGTCTTGTTGAGATCATCGTGGAATTCGAAGAGAATATCAGACTTCTCCATTGAAGTTTTAATCCCAACAAATATTGGCGCATTTATGCCTCCTTGAGAGAAGGTTTTCATATTGGGGCATTCAGCTACCGTGGCTGTTTCCAAACATAACAATTGCAAAGTGGCATTCTTTGAATAAAAGCTTACTAGCTTTGGTAAGGAATTCAGCTCTAATGTTGTGAGCCGTCCAAATATGATCTCATGAGAAGCACTTCATCTTCTTTTTTTACTATTTCTTCTATCGATTCACAATTCCTTATAAATAGCACTACACCAAAAGTGACTTTTGGTGGCAATTATATTACCTTTTAGCGGCAATAAAAATAGTCGCTAAGATGTTTACTGGCAATTAGATATTAGCCAGTGTATCCAGGGTCGCTACAGGTATTACCAACAATTATGACGACTGCTGGTAAAACCCCTTTTTATTGCCGGGAAAACTAAGTACTTTTTTCAGGCAATACTAATGGCAATTTAAATGGCTACTAAACTTAATTTTCCTATTCTTGCTTCAATCCTTTAGTGACCTTTATTATTGCCAGTAAAGACCCGTTTTATGACTTTATGCCATCACTCTTAATTTTAAATGCCAACCTTACAACAACAACGTCAAAAAAGCTTTAGGCATCAGCTTCAATTTGTTTTGAGCATTGGTAAGCAACAATTCAAATAAAATCATATAGTTATAATTCTAATAAGATACTGAAAGTCAATAGTGCAAAATGATTTATATAAAAAGTATCATGTTTCTTCTAGCATAACATCCTCAAAACACTGTAATTCCAGAACATAAAATTGGTCTAGAGATGACAACAGCTCTTGCAATACTGCAACAACAAAAAATGTAATTAGGACTCATGGCATCAAAATAGATGACTCACAGCAAACCAACCTAGCTACCACCAAGCAATATCTTTTGCATTTTAAAGACTAATATTACATATAGAAAGGCTAGAAATAGGTATAATTAAAATTTTATAATTTGAAAGAACTGTACACTTTCTTTGCACCTGTGATTAGTACCTTGTGGGGTCTTTCAAGTTGTAAGTAATGCCAAGAGAAATGATATTGTTCATTCATATTTGGGTACCTGTATTATAAAAATGTTCATTCAATGCCAGCATATTGCAAAATGGTTTCCTATATCATAGCCTTTGTAGCTGTACGATGCATATTCATAATAAATTAAGTAAAGTTTATCAGGAGAATTGTCAGAACAAATAAAAAAGATTTGAAGATGCAGAGCTCAGATGAATTACTTGGAGTATCTGAAGCACTTGATTTTGGCACTGTCTCACTGATCTTTTATTTGTTTCCCGCCCTAGGCTGAGATGGAGAAGGAGATGACGGTGGCTTTAAATCATCATAGCTTATAAAATAAACATCAAATTAGTTTATGCTCCACAATCCACAATGGAAAAGTTGGTTATGTCCTAAAATCCTAATCCTTATAACTCAATAAAAAAAGAGTATCAGAATTCACTACATAATATTTTAGTATCTGTTGTTTAGGCAATATTTCTAATATTGCTTACACAGTATAGGGAGAAAGTGGTTGTTTTGCCACTGGCTAGCACTCACTTAACTATTTAAAATTCAACAAACAGTCCCATAATTTTAGATTGGGAAAAGACAGCATAATTGATGGGATTATTAGTTTAGCATAGGTCAATCACACCACACCAGCACATATACTCCCATTCATAATTGTAGACAAGAATCTAACAAGCACAGATTAAGTAACAATGACTTTCAACATATCTACATTACTTTCCAAGCACATGAACAACATTGCACTAATAATTGTAGACAAGAATCTAACAAGCACGGATTAAGTAAAAATGGTGATATTGACCTCAGTATATATGTATTCCTAATACCACGCGCTGGCGCAACAGATAGCAAAGGCAGCAATCAAATTTAAATTTCTATATATTAGCTGCACATATATCTATCATAATTTACAACTACACATGAAAAAATATCACGTATAACTACCTGAAGGTTTGACACCTGACCCCAAATAAAGTATCTTCCCGATAGGGTTATATTATGAGTTTCCCTGAAAGCATCAGTAGGCTGCTCCATACATCCAGTTCTCTCTATCTGAAGAGTGACAAAATAATTAGTCGAATAGAACCCTGCGCTTTGGTGTAATTAGTATCTGATTCAGAATGACTCACTGTGTATGGAAGTCCACTAGCTAGCAATGCTTCTTCTTCCTTCCATTTCCAAATCAGGAATCCCCAAAACAAACTTTAGAAGCAGAATTAAGAAATCAGTTAAACTGCTTGATGATGTCAATATGTGAATATGACTACTCCTTAGCTACAAACTACAAATATGGAAATTGTTGTACACAGCTAGTACATGAGAAAGCTTTCATACTCACTAGAGGATAACTGCAGGAAAGCCAATTTTGTTTGTTCCCAGTAAAGTAACCAATATGAAGTGATTTACTTTGGCAACAGTTGCTGTAAGGTAGAAAGAACAGACACATTGCATTTTTGTGTTTTCAAGATTAGAACAATGTAAATTAATGACTGCTTAAGGCAAAAATATAAACTAAATAATAGAGATGTTGATTTCAAAACTTTCTTGCCTTACCTTGTCTACCTCCCCTTGCACTTGTACTATCAAGCTTCAATTGTTCAACACTCTGCACATATTTATATCTTTTAATGTATATCTATTTTACACAAGATATTAGCCATATAACATTTCAAATAATTAATCACTACGGTACCTGAACTAATGCACCAGCCCTCCAAGCATTTTGCACTCCAGCTCTGACTCTAAATCCAAGCTTTATAAGCTCCCTGGATGAGAGAGAGTCAGAGACTATCACTCCTTAGCATTTTGAAAAAGTTATTATCTTAGAAAAGAGAACTGTGGAGCAAAAACTAATAAAATGTACCTGACTGTCTGTGAGCCAACTCTACCAGTAGCACCTGCAACAAATACTAAATTGTCATCCTTGGAATCTGTTTTCTCATAAATCCCCTAAGCAGTACCCATACTAGATTTTGTTGAACCATGTATATAAGATGCATGTTTGGATTCTTGTTAGATGATCCAAAATCATGTTTAAATACCACAGCCAATGTGATTTCAGGTAATTGTTCACATGTATGGTCCCACATTGAGGAATTGATTCTCAATCTAAAATTGATTGAATCAAATTGCATTCAAACCAATCTGTGGATTTGCCAAGCCTAATTTTAGAATCACAACCTACAATCAAAGGATTTGGTTATAATCTCAACATTTCTCAAACCCTAAAAAAAGAAAACGAATCGGATAATGCAAAATACATGAAATGAAACAATTCAAACAGAGAACAAGCCATTTTTGCATTTCTTTTCAATTCAAACAAATAAAAATCAATAAAATAAACTTGTAGCGATTCAAAATCAAAGTCACATGAGTCACACAACATTAATTAGTTGTCAAGCCTCTTATATGGGTCAAATACTGGATAACTAAGAAGGCATTATATATTGATTATTTTGCTTAATGATAATCCAAGTGCATATTTTTCTCCCTAATTGTTTTCTGATCAAGTTTAATCATGTGTGCATTTTTATCTAGTATTTAAAACAAATAACAAAAAAACAGAGTAAAAGACTAAATGTGAGGAAATGAAAACAACAGAAATGGAATCGCACTCACAATCGATGAGAAATCACTGATTTAATTAGAGAATGAGAAGCGCACCATAGGGCTCAATATTTGCAAAACAGAGTAACCATGAGAAACCGAAAACAATAGAACTAGAATCACTCACAATCGATGAGTAATTAGGGTTTTGATTAGAGAACAAGATGCACACCACAAATAGGGCTCGATATTTGCAACTAAACGTGAGAAAACGAAAATAATAGAAGGAGAATCACTCACAATCGATGAGAAATCAGGGTTTTGATTAGAGAATCAGAAGCGCACCACAAATAGGGCTCGAAATCTGCAAATCCAACGAGAATTAGAAATCGCATTTGTGCTTAGCGTTTGAAGAGCGATTAGGGTTCAAAGAATTGCACTCAATAGTAGTGTGAGTGAGACTGAGGCGAGAGTTGTGAGTGTCGTGAGAGATGGAATATTTTAGAGCGAAAATTATTTGAATTTTGAACTCGTGAACCTGACTAAAAGCCTTGTATCCAGTAGTGGAGTCTTGGTCATAGAAACGAGAGAATGGGAAGCAAGTCGGAAAGAAAAATGGTCATAGTTTCGTATTATCAGCTAATATTGTTTTAATGGCCATTAATAATAACAGCCGGTAAATAATAACTTTTCAAATGTAATTACCGGCAATTACATTATTACCATTATCAAATTGTCATTAAAAGCTAATTTTGCAGTAGTGTAGGATCTCAAGCAGAACCAAACTTTTGGCAGTTGAAAATGTGAATAAATACTCCATGCTTTCACAGTTCTTCAAATTCAACTCTTTCAGATTGATGAAAGACACTGTACAACACACTAATTTTTCTAACAAAAAGCAGTTGTCAAGGTTTAATATTTGAAGCTTTTCAGAGTATGGCTTTACCCATGGGTGCTCTAACCCTATCGACTCCAGCTCTTCAAGATTATGCAGGGTTAATTGTTTCAATCCGGCAAGTATTCCTTCATGAACTTGGAGTTTATGTGAGGGAAATATCTCCTTCAGACCAAAGCATTCGGACACCCGAAGATGTTCTAAATTGGGTACCTTGTGAAGGAAATCAAATGGCAAAGTATCTTTCTCATTGTCAAAGCATAGCGCAAGAACATTCAATTTGCAAAGGAGGTCTTGGGGCAAATGTGCATCACTCAACATGATGATGTTTTCCTCATTGAGTGTCAATTCCTTCAGTTTGGGAACAACCTAGAAAGGCCAAACGAATTCAATTATAAGGAGGAAAATAATGAAAAGAAAAGGAAACAAAAATATATTGAAGTGCTAATGCTTTGCCACCTTTTCAACCGAGAGCAGAGGTTGCTGTAGATGGCTAATTATAATTGGAGCTCTAATTTGACCCTCTATAACTGCTTCTTTATGACTATCATGAAATTCTGATGTGAATAGCTTCAACTTAGGACAATTTCCTACGTGTATGCTTTCTAATACGGGGCATTCCAGATGGTGTTTTTCAGGATAAAAGCAACTGAGCAATGGCATATCCCAAAGAGTTAGCTTGGACAAACAAGGGAACTCAAACATTTCAGTTGTTCCATGTTCCATTGCATCCTCCTTTCCAATAATTTCTACCAACTTCCAACACCACTTGATTTCAAGTGTCTTAAGCTTCTCAAGATTTCTGGCAAGGGATGAAGTGAACAGAGTTACTAAGCTTCCACAACCACCAACAACCACTTCTTCCAAATTGGGAAAGCTGACATTTCCTCGGGGAGTTTTGTTCCATTTCCATAAACATTTCAAATTTGACAAGTCTTTTAAAGTAAGATTTTTCAAAGGAAAGACTATTCCCTTGGTATTGGCCCCATTGTCATCTATGTCAAATATTAGCTGCACTGCATGGCAGCTATGTACATTCAATTCTTCTAAGGTCTTCAAGTAAGGAAGTACATTGGATGGAATTACAATATCTCTTTTACTTGCTGCATCAAAATCTAATTTCTTTAAACTGCCAAAGAAGTTGTCTAGAAATTCAGGTTTGTCGTGCCAAACTCCCTTCATCTCATGATAATCCACAAGTCTCATACGTTTTGAATATTCCAAAAAAACCTTAAAAAGACAAGAAACTCAACGTCAGGAGTGCTTGAAAAAAATAAAACATTCTTGAACTTTCTATCATTTTAGATGAGTGTATTTTTTCTAGATTTAGATACACATATTAATTTCGGTTCGTCACGTCTTATTATCTTTAAATTAAAGCATGAAATATTTGCACTATAAAATTGAATAAAAAATTAGTTATAGATAAAAAGAATCTTAAGTGACGTAACATGTTCTTAGAAACAAGAGAAACTAAACTTTTATTTATTAAAAACATGTGAAGCTTCATAATTAAGACCACTTGCTTATGACGTCTGTACCGCTTGGATTTTCTTTAGATTATAGAAAATTATATAAGTGCCTCGTTAATTTAAATATTTGTAGCTATCACGTATTAAAATTAAATTTTCATTTTTATTTTCTTATTAAATTATGAGCTTAATTTTGAAATATTATTTATTTACCGATTTTAAGATTATCAATCAAATAGAAAGCAACTTAGATATATATTAATAATAAGAGCATCTCTTATGGTGCAACTATAGAGTTGTTTAAGTCACTTTTGCTAATGAGCTTGAGACACAAAATTTTATTTATTTATTATTATTGATCTTTTTTATATTTATTTTTTGAATGGGTACTAATGGCCTAGAAAGAGCAAAATAGGAATGATTTTTGCTATATTCACTCCCAATCTTTGCTATGTGCACTCCCATTTATTTTTTTAAATTTTTATTATCATATATACCCTTTATACACATAACGTTGATACATAATCATTATTTTGGAATGTACTTTCAGAAAAATGTTTTGTTTTTAACATTCTGAAAAGTACTTTTCGAAATACAATTTTTTTAACATTATGGAAAGTATTTTCTGGAATGTTAAAAAAAACATCCAGAAAAATTCAAGCAAAACACTAGGACCATTAAAAATATATATAAAGGAAAAAGTGTTCAATAGTGAAGCAATTGAAGTGGAGAAAGCAAATAATTGATATCGGTCCTTCAATTTAGACAACTCTATGAGGCGTTTTGCTGCAGCAACTTGGACAAATTTAAGATCTAGCCATACGTTGCTATATATATATATATATATATATATATATATATATATATATAGACATTAATGGTGTTGTCCGAATGGACAAAAATAAAACAAGGAATTGGGAGCATAAACATACTACATTAGAGTTTGAGGGTGCTTTAGGGGGAGAAGGTTTCAGAAGATCAAACACTTATTTTGGCATGTGGGTTGTTGGTGTATTTGGAAAATGCATAACAGTACACTTTTTTAAAGTGGAAAAGCAAAATTTATGGGTATTATGGCACATATTAAAGCTATATCGTGGCAATGGTTGAGCTATAATAAAGGGGTCAAACTAGTTTTTTTTTTCATCCTGGTGTACCAACCCAACGGGGTGCATCTTATAGTCATTGATGAATCTCATATTGACTTCTTTTATGTTCTTCTTTCAAAAGGATCCCTGCTAATACAAATGATAATGTATTAGGTTGACTCCTTTTTTTTTTAGAAGGAAGATTGTCACTTTTGTTAGTGTAACTCTCTGTACATCTTATGCAACTTACATCAGTATGTAAATCTTTTGAATATAATATCATAATATATTTTGCCTTCCAAAAAAAAAAATTAGAGTTTGAGGGATGAAAAAACCCTAATGCTAGAGTAAGAGAGGAATAAAGGAAGACCAGAGCACGAGATTGAAGAGGCGTGAAAGAGTAAAAGAAAGGAGGGAGTGTGATGAAAGAGAGGGAGTGTGATGAAAGAGAGGGAGTGTGATGAAAAGGAAAAGTTAATTAAGTAATTTGATTTTTTTTTTAAAAAGGAAAAGGGGAGTGTAGTTAGCAAAAAAAAGGGAAGTGAATATAACAATAACCAATAATAATAAATGGTGGTTAAAGGTCTTAGGCATAGATGGCCCAAGAATGCAAAAAAAAAAAAAAAAAAAAAAAAAAAGGTTAATGAAATGAAAATAAAAGAAGAAAGGCTTTTACTATATCTACTCCCCCTTTTTTACTAAGTACGCACCCATTTATGTTTTTCTAATTATTATTATTATTATCATATATACCCTTTATACCCCTAATATATATAATTATTATTCCGGAATGTACTTTCCAGAAAACTATTTTGCATTCCAGAAAGTACTTTCCGGAATGTTAAAAAATAAAACTATGTTCCGAAATGTACTTTCCGGAATAATATTTTGTGTTCCGGAAAGTACTTTCCAGAATGTTAAAAAATAAAATTTTATTCTAGAAAGTTCTTTTTGAAATACTATTTTGTGTTTCAGAAAGTACTTTCCATAATGTTAAAAAATAAAATTATATTCCGAAAAGTACTTTCCGGAATACTGTTTTGTATTCTGGAAAGTGCTTTCCAGAATGTTAAAAAATAAAACTATATTCTGGAAATTACTTTTTGGAATACTATTTTGGGTTTCGGAAAGTACTTTCTGGAATGTTAAGAATAACATCTGGAAAAATTCAAGCACAACATTAAGACCATTAAAAACACCATATAAAGGGAAAATTGTACAATAGTGAGCAGTTGAAGTGAAGAAAACATATAATTGATATTGGTCCTTCAATATGGACGACTTTAAGAGGCACTTCGTTGCAACAACTTGAATAAACATATTGAGATTGAGCAAGGGAGGAGTAAAGGAAAGTAGTTGGAAGCGTAAACATATTGCATTGGAGTTTGGAGGATGAAAAAATCCTAACGCTAGAGCAAGAGATTGAGCAAGTGAGGAGTAAAGGAAGACCAGAGCAAGAGATTAAAGGGGGGATGAAGGGAGTGAAAAAGAGGGGGTGTTGTTGCTATGAAACATGAAGTGTGTTGTTGTGCTGAAAAGGGGAGTGTGTGCGAGAGAGAAGAAGGTTTGAAAGGGAGAGGTTATTTAAGTAATTTAATTTTAAAAAAGGAAAGGGGAGTGTACTTAGCAAAAAAAAAGGAGTGGAAATAGCAAGAGCCAAGAAGAAAAGGATGACAAAACTTTTTGGCCGAAGCAAGCCCAAAATGTAAAAATTAGAAGATAATAAGAAGAAAATAAAAATACAAGAGGGAAAAAAGGTGATAGATTGTTTTGGTCTCAAATTAGTCCACTTATGAAGAATAGAATGCATAGGGATTTAGAGATCCAACTAGATTGAATAGAATGTGTTTGGGCCTAGTGGCCCAATTAGCATGAAAAGATAGAATAAATTAAAGAATAAGAATAAAAAGGGGAAAAAGGGCTAAAAGATGTGTTAAGTTTTGGCTCAATAAAAAATGCATAAATTTGAAGAAGAAGAAACAGAGAAAAATGAATGAAAGTGAATAAAGATAATAATAATAATATGTAAATAAATGAATAAATAAATAAATAAAGGAAAGGTGAAAAAAAAAAAAAAGATGTATTGAGTTCAAAGAATATAAATGGAGAAAAGGAAGGTGAAGAGGAAGTAAAGTAAAAGTGAATTCGGATTCAACTTAACTTATGAACAGAAAATAGGAGTAAAAGAGAGACAAAAACCATGTTGGGCTTTGGAACAATAGATGTGGTCTAAACCGTCTTCTAGGTAATAGTAACAAAAGAACAAGATGGACTCAAAAATTAAAATAGACATGAAGATGAAAAGCGAGACGATAACATTGTTCATAAATATTGATCTTCCTTTTGCATAAGTATAACTCTAATTTTCATTTTCTCTTTATACATTTCTTTGTTTTCATTTTTCTAAAACTTCTTTATTTCTTTTTTTATTGTGTTCATTTTCAAAACCTAAATTTTTTATGTGATCTTTACACACCCCATTCGCTCCTTCTTGAGGTATTTTTCCCTCTATATTTATGACTTCATTTTCAAATTCTAACCTCCTTTATTCTAAAACTTTAACCTTGTTACATCTTTATAGATAGCATGTGAATATTTTGTTTGAAGGCTTTAGAAGATTTGTTTAAAGGCTCCAAACATTATCGTCAGCTCGTTTAAGGCATGGTGGTTTGCTACAAAAACAAAGAGATTATGAACCTTTTTTTTTTTCTGGCTACATGGGTCAAATGAGAGAAATTTGATTGTTCTATCTTTTTGTTTTGTTTGGTCCAATAAGAACTTAATTCCTTTCTCTAAGGTAGCTCTCTTTTCCACAAGCTTTTGTGTGCATCATTTTCACACTTTAAGCCCAAAGATCCATTGTGAGAAGGAACATGTCAGAGTAAAAATATAAAATCATTCACAGGCCTTTATGATGCATCTTAATCTTTTGGGATTATTCATTCATGACATGGTATTAGACTCCAAAGGTAGGTGGATTTGTGTATTATTCATTTTTCAAGCCAAAAGGATGCAGAGACATGTTACATATATAATATAAAACCATTTGTATGTCTTTACCTAATAAAATAAACTTTTGAGATATTGATTCATGACAAAACCTATTGGTAAAAGTTAACAAAGAAATTTTTACATATTTTTGGTGTAGCAAGTATGTATGTTATATAAAAAAAAAAAAAGATTAGAATTACATTATGTTATTCTTAGAAAAGCTTATACTACACTAACTTTTCCTGTTATCTTAAAAATATACGCTTTCCTTCTTTGAAAAATATATATGTATTGTATTTGAGTCTATTTTAATGTAAATGATATTTTTTTTTTTGAAAAAAAAATCTCTTGCAATGATTCTCACCATCATTAATAGAAAAATTTGAACATATGTTGTGAATTGTGTCACCTTAATTAGAAGATGAAATTTCAAAATCGACAATAGAGATATTTTTTTTAGGGAAATGTGTTTTTGCTCTATGTATTTTCTGTCAAATTTAGTCTTGGTCCCTATATTTTCAAATTGATGAATTTAGTCCTCCAACTTTTGAAAATCTATGAATTTAAACCCTCTTACTAACTACTTTAGTGACCATGCTAACCTGGCAAATAGTTTATGATATTGTGATTTGTGGCGGTCTAAAAAATATTTTGGGTTAAATATGTTTTGGGTAGGTGATAAATTAGCGAATTTTGTTTTGGATCCTTAATAAATTTTTCTTTACGTTGAGTCCCTAATAAAACAAAAAATTTGTTTGGGTGCTTGTTATTTTGTCTTAATCCTTCTAATATATCTATTTTTTCATTTGAGTCCTTATAATATTTTGTTCATTTTGTATTGGTCCCTTTGAAAAATATTTGATAGGGACTAATAAGAAATTATCTACATATTTTAGGGACTCAAACGAAAAATTAGATATAAGAAGGACTAAGACAAAATAACAACAACCCAAAACAAATTTTTTGTTTTATTAGGGACTCAACGCAAAAAAAAAAATATTAGGGACCTAAAACAAAATTTGCTAATTTATTAGGGACCCAAAACATATTTAAGCCAAATATTTTTCAACAATTGAAAACTTTTAAATCTTGGTTATAATTTATTAGTGATTTTTTACCACCGCAAACAAAGAAGCCATTATGCACCATTAACATTGAGCCAATCCCATCATTCTTTCTTGGCACATTTCAAATACCTAGAATCTTTTTATAATATAGTTAGTGTGTACATTTGAATCATCAAACAAATACTCTCTCATTCATAATCCTAATTCTCCCACCTCTCTTCCTTCTTCACCAAATGAAAAAGAAAAAACTAACCCCTAATTCTTCTTAATGCACTATCTTTCTTTCTTTCTTTATCCCTATTTGTTTCTCTTTCTCAATTATCCATCTCTTTTCAATACAATCCATGGCACCCCTAGTCAGTCCCAACTTCAGATTCTTCAGCTATTGAATTGGAAATACAAAAGCGATTCTAGGACCTATCCCTCCACCAACAAAGGATACTAGAAGACAACTGGAAAAGACTGCCCTGTCGGAATGAAGACCTTTTATTTACCACAAAAGTCAGGTCCCACAAGGTCATCACACCAATTTGGTCATGCATAAGTTTTAGCTTTGATTTAGTGTTGTGTTGACATTTACTTGGGGTGAGGTTTGTATGGAAAGGAAGAATGTTTTTGTGTTGTGTAGGAGTTTCAAGAAGAGTGGTGTGTGGTGTAACACCCTTATTTTATTTTACTGTTTGTAAATGTTTTTCTATAAATATTATGAGAAATTATGTACTTTATTTTATAGAAACTTTCTGTACATATTTTCATAATAAAATTTATACAGTTCTATTCAGAAAATTTTTCTAAATCTTTTGATATCTTTGTTTTTGTTTGAATTGCTTGTTGACTGGACAATTGTATCAGATAGCTATCCAAGATAAATTTTCTGGTGTAACATTTTTGACTAGACTATAATCTAATAAAAATATAATTAAATATATATTTAAAATATATACAGTTGAGAAATTAAAATGTTAATTTTGAATTGTTAGGATTTTCTGAAAGTTAGACCTCTGTGAAATTAGTGCGATAAAATTCTAAGGTAGAAAATTAAGATAAAATTTGTATGACACCTATGGAATTATCTATTAATTATAACATACTTAGAATAATTGTTAAAATTGTTTAAGTAAGAAAAATAAAAATAAAAGTATTAGCCAATCAAAATTTGACAACTCAATGTTTCTAATGTGATTAAATTAAGCTAATTAGACTTTGATTAAGAGATAATTAAGACACTACCCCAAGGTTTTTGATAGTGAGGAATTTAATGGTGGTGTTAGTTTCTTCAAATTATAATTAGTTTGTAAGATAATTAAAAAGCCCTAAAACATTCTAGAATAATCTATAATTACATACAATTTTTTACTTTTGACCAAGGAAATTGGCAACTCACCTAAGGAACTTATTGTAACCATCCAAGTGGGCTGGAAAATTTCATCAAATGGACTGCTTTGGACCTTGCAGCTGCACGTGTAGGTATAAGAAATTTGGGTTGAGAAAATTTATAGAAACATAAGAAATAAAAGCAAAAGAAAAAGTTTACAAACCTATCTCTCAAGAAACCCAAAACCTTGAGTTTTGGGCAGCTGCAGCTCCTCCATGAAACCTTCATCTTTTCTTCCAAAATCAAAAATTAAACCAACCAAAACCTCACAAACTTCACTATACCTTAGGCCAAAGAGAAAGATTTAGAAGAAAAACCCAAAAATTTCAAGAAGACAAGGGAGAAAAGGAATTCAAGGGTTCTTCATCAAATTAAGGATCCAAGGTAAGGATCTTGGCATTTAATTTCAATTTAGACAAATTAGAAGTAGGAAAAACATGTCTTGAGGTCTAATTTCAAGAACCATGAAAAGATGAAATTGATTTAGGGATTCTATATATTTGATGTTAGAAGTTTGAAATTGATGATTGAAACAATGTTTTGTTGATCTCTTGATGTGTTGTGATGGATTGTGATGGATTGAAACTTGATTTGGTTGTTTTTTATTGAAATTGATTTGGTTGATTTTGAGAAAAATGTTGGAATTATGGCATAGGCCATTCACGGCCATGATGAGGAAGAAAGGGATATCATGTGGAAATTTTAAAATAACCAAGGGTAAAATAGTCATTTCACATGTAGGGATAATATTGGAATTTTACAAAAAGTTTAAGGGCAATTTAGTAAATTATAAAATATTCAAGGGTAAAATAGTAATTTCATATGTTCTAGAAAGTTTAGGGATAATTTTGGAATTTTGAGAAAAGATCAAGGGCAAAATCGGAAATAATAGAAAAGAGTAAGGGTAATTTGGTAATTTTACCCTTGAGGGCAAAATTGGAATTTTTGAAAAAGAGCAAGGGTAGTTTAGTAAATTTTTATAGTAATGACCTAATTGGTATTTTAGTAAAATACTAATGTTATAATGTTAATTGTTGAATGTTTATATTTCTTTATGTGATTGTTTAATGTTAATTTATACTTATGATCATTATCACATGGCATAAGCATGCATGAGTCTTTTTGGGGGTTCTACAAAGATTCAAGTGAAAAAAATGATTGATGTTGGCTAACCGGGACTGCGGCAGCCATGAAAAGAAAAGAAAAGAAATGAAAAGAAAAGAAAAGAAATGAAAAGAAAGAAAATAAATGAAAAGAAAGAAAAGAAAGAAAAGAAGAAAGAAAAGAAAGAATAAATGTTGACTAACCGAGACTGTGGTAGTCATGAGAATTGAATCTTTGGAGTGAATTACAATCTCAACGTGAATTAATTGAAGTTCAGCAACTCGCTATGAAAACCCAACAAGACCAAATGAAGCAAGATATTGAAAAGGAGATGAAACGTCAAATGACTGCTTTAGTTGGGGGTTTATCATTTAGCGGACTATTTAGTGGTTCAAGTGTGCCATCAAATAATGTAAGTTGTTTTGTTATTAAAGTTTTTTCATTAATACGTCTATTATGATTCTCATTACATGGTTACATTTCTAAAATATTATTAATTACTTTATATTTTATTAATATTAATTGTTTCTTTTATTTATTTGCATGATCAAAATCCTTGAAGATACTACTTTTTACCATCATTTTAAAGATTCTAAAATTGTAGTAGTTTTATAGTGATTTGATTAATGTATATTGTTTGGATCTAGAACATTGTTAGGTATTTATTGTGTTTTATTTTAGTTTTTGTCATTGAAAATGTAATGGATAATTTATATTTTAATATTATATTTGAATGTTTATATATTTTAATTGATATTCATTTTAGCATTTAAAAAATACTTTTCCTACATTATTATTACATGCGAATAATTGTGACAAATTAGACATCACTATGATTTCTAATAATTTAGTGATAAAATATTAATAATTGAAAGTAATTAGTAATTTAGCAAAAAAAAATTGTAATTGTGACAAAAAAGTTTGACACTAATAATGACAATAATAATTATTATAAACTTTAATAGTGACAATTAATTTATCACTATTGTTCTATATATTTGTGACAATTCATTATCATCACTACTATGTATAATTATTAGTGGCAATTTTTTTTGTCACAATAAAGGTTAATTTTAGTGACATTCAAAAATATTGTCACTAGTACAACAGTGACTTGAGTACTAGTGACAATCAAAATATTGTCACAAGATGTTTATAGTGACGAATTTATAGCTTTTAGTGATGAATATTGCTATCACAAAAACTAGTTTTTCTTGTAGTGTGAGCAGAGTAAGTTAGACAGGACTGTATAGTCTATGATTATATAGTCTGTGGGGTGAAGGATATTGGCAATTCCACATGTGGCTGGAAACTGGACTGAGTTGCAGTTATGGTGGCCTTCCTGGGTATCCTGATCTCCTAATTCTGTTTAGCTTATTCGCGTTTAGTAGGGGCTGATAGCTGAATTGCAGTGCGTAATGGTAGGCCAGTTACTTACTAAACACTCAAAGGGGAAGTCTCCATGGAGTAGGGTCAAAATGATTTTGAGTCAAAACTGCATTTGCATAAATCATAGTGCATTTACCTTATTTATGTGAATTATTAGTCGTTATATAAAATTTCCTGGTTGATATTGTTTCTAATTGTATGAGAAATTAAATGCCTGATCCGGTAAAATTTTGTCCCTAGATTCTAGGGAAATGTAAATACAGGTGAATGGAGAATAGAAGATAAAAATGCAGAGATCACCAGAGCTGTAGGACGGGAATATTTTGGGTAGATAATAATTTTATTTCTTAGAAATATTTTGTAGTAGCGTTTATGTAAATTTTAGTGATGTATTAATAGAAAATATTTTAATTTTAATAGAATGTATTAGTACTTTTATGTATAATTTAAATTAATTAATTAACTTAAGTTTAAAATTAGAAGGGGGGGGGTTACATGTGGCTATATATGGGGCAAAGTATGGTGCAACCTAATAGAGAAGAAAATAAGAAGGAAGAAGGAAAAACATAAAAGCTTCTTCATGAGCTAAAATTAGTTTATGCATAAGTTAAAAATAAGCTTTTGCATAAACTAATATGAGACAACTTCTATAAATTAGCTTATGCATCAGATAATTTCAACTTATGTAGATTTTTTTTCCCATTTTTCCTTTGTATTTTCTTCTCCTACAAGTGCTAATGGAGAAGTTTATCCATATAGGCTCTAGTCATTGCTTTCTCTAAAGTTAGTACCTTTAAATCCTTTCTTTTCTTCAACTTTTTTGCAATGATTTCCTTTTGCATATTAGATAGGTCTCTTTGCCACCCAATTTTTGTAGAATCATCAAGCCAAAGTAATTTTGCAGGTTTTACAATTGGTCCCCCAAAAATTATGAGTGTTAGATTGTTGATTGGTTATAGAGGCACAATGGCTTTTCTATTTGTGGTAGTCAAACATAGTTAGCAAATGCTAACTTAAAAAAAATCTACCTTGCAAGTTTTAAGGGTTTTAAGCCTCTAGAAATGGTATTTTAAACCACCACAAATCCCAACTTCAACTAACCATTTGCCACATCGGCTTTGTCATTAATGGAGTTAGTGAAGAAGGACTAAATTCACATATTTACAAAAGTTGATTATTGAATTCATCAATTTAAAAATGTAGAGATTATGACCAAGTTTGACTGTAAATACAGGGACCAAAGATATATTTTTTGCTTTTTTTTTTTTAATTTCTCATAAGTATCATTCCTTTGAGATAACCTTGTTTGAGAAAGAGTCAAATACTAAATGTAGACATCTCCTTTAGAAAGGATTCCATTTATACTTCGCCACATTGTAGGGATCTAACCCTTTCCGCTATATTTAACCCTCATTAGTGATAAGATGAGTGCTAGCAATACACTCTAACACACTATTTAGTCTTTACTAGATGAACACATGTGCTCTGCACAGTGAAAAAAGTAGACAGTAGGAGAGAGAGAGTAAAAAAAATAGGTGAAAAAATGAAGAAAAAAAATTGTGGGTCCTCAACGTACCATACAATGACACTTGCCAAGAGCTGGACAAATTTTATAATATTATAGATGACACACACTTTAGTCATAATCACAATGTAGAATATAAAATTTTCTACATCAACTTTGGATTTGATTTTTCCATCCTTACTTCTAGTTCCTAAGGACAGACAAAAGGTAAGGAACTAAAACCAATTAAAAAAAGTTCAAGACTAAAAACAGGAATCCTTAAAAGATTAGAGACTAAAAAAATAGTAAATTCGATATTTATTCATGACACATACCTTATTGGTAAATGATAAACCAAGTGTTGGTAAAAGCTAACAAAGATATTAGTACATGTTTTTGGTGGGTCCCACTTCTAGACTATGAGAGATAATCATTAAATGAGAAGTAAGATCCACTAAAATTGGTGATTTTCAACAAATTTCAACCAATCACATAGAGAGTGTTAGAAAGAGAGTGTCACCAGCATTCCTCTTTTAATTATAAGAAAACTTTGGGAGTAATTACATTTGTATATCATGAGATATGCCTATATTACACTCTTTTTTCTTCTTTTTTAAATTTTACACTCTTTTCTCTTGAAAGATGAATATTAATTATATTTGTGTGCATTTTAATGTAAATGAGCTTTTTAAAGATTTTTTTCTACCCTAGTGATCCTCACTATGATTAACCACTAATTTTGAATCTCTACTATGAATTTCGTTACCATAGAAGTTGAAATTTCAAAAACAATAATGGAGACCATTGTACTCCCTCACTTCCTTTTTAAAAGACCATTTTTAAAAAAATGTTTGTCTCTTTTTAGAACATCTTTTTCTAATTATCTATTGCATTAATTTTTTTTTTCATAGAGTACCTTTAATTAATTAACAATTTTTTTTAGCCAAAAATAATAAATGTTGGAAATTAATGAGGTAAACACTTCTCTCTCTTAATAGGATTGGAGAAGATGGGTAACAATTAGGTAAGAAGCAATTAGGTGGAAAGAGAGAGATGATTAAATTTTTTTTTTTAAAAAAAGCGTAATTTTGGAAGAACATTACAAATTTTTTACAAATTTATTGTCATTAACTACATTAATCAATTTTCATAAAGAATGTAAAATAGTTAAAAGAGTCTTATAAAAAAGAATGGAGAAAATACATTTTAAAAAACCAAAATCAAGATGTTCAAAATTAGTTGAGGTGATGTTAAAAGTTATACAGAAGATGAAATATCATTGGAAAACACACTCAAATTTTTTTTATATTCAAAAGGAAAAAGTGTAACTCATTAATTTATTTCTCAAAGGAGGAGATTGTATATTTTAAAATGACAGGGAAGATAAGTATAATTTAAGCATCTCTAAAAGAGGGAGTGTAATTTACTCAACTTTTTAATATTCATTATAGGTTCATCTACATGGTTAATGAGGTATACCAACATAAATTAAAATTAATATGATAAAAACTTGAATCTTCTTATAACATTCTTTTAATAATTTTTTCAATAACTTCAAAACACAATCCTCTAAATTACTAATAAAAATGTATTGAATATTTTCATATATTGAAGATATTAAATGAATTTGATTTCATTTAGAGTAAGTTACATCCCTTCTTATGAGAAATACGAGGATTACACTATCCTCTCCTCTTAGGTTGAAATATTAGAACTTTTAAATTAATACCATTAAAATAAAGAGTTTAATGGTGATACACTGACAGTGTAAAATCATTTTACACAGTCATCCAATTACAAATCACCGTTGATGACTTCTTTTTAAAAGTCAACAAATTTACCATACATGGTGGATTGTGATTGGATGACAGTGTAAAACTTTTTACACTGTCAGTGTATAGTCCTTTTTCTCTAAAATAAATTACACTCTTTTTTCTTGAGAAGTGCGAATATTACACCATCGTCACTTCTTATCTTAAAATTTAGAATAAATATTTACACTTTTTTCTTTGAGAAGCGCATTATTGTTATCTTCTTATGTTAAAATATATAATTTAGTTTAGTTAACTTAACATCGTTAAATAATATTCATTATAAGACGTTAAAATATATTCTTTAATTTTAATATTACAAAAATATTAATTTTGTAAGTTATCATTCACATACTCTATAAATATTTTTTTTTTGTAATACATAATTAAACTTAAAATAATCAAAAGTAATTTATTAAAATAATAATTAAAAATAGAAATTATAAGATAGTTTATATATGTATACCTCTCTCTTTCTCACTCTGTGTGTGTATGTATGTATATTATATTAATATTAATATACACTTGAATTTTTCTAGCACACCCACACCCACATCCCCACCCATATCCCCACCCACACACATACATGCCCATACACGTGCGCACACACATACAAGTTTCCAATGAATATAATATTTATAACACACACAAGTATTCAATAAATATGTTATATTTAATAAATATAATACTTCTAATTTTATGAAAATTAATTACATATTATATTTAATAATCATAAAATTAATACTGTATAAGAAACATATCAATTAATTTATATATTTATAAAACATTATATTAATAACACCAATTAAATAGTACCTTAATACTTGTATTTTATTTTACTTACTTACATATATATATATATATATATATATATATATATATATATATATATATAATTTTTAATATTATTATTTTAAAATATGTGTTCTGAAAATAATGATTTGGACTCGAACCGTAGACCTTCTCGGTAAAATAGTATCTGTATAAATAATTTTTAAAATATAATTTAATTTAGCATAATTCATAATATTTTTTAAAAGAATATTTAAAGGTATAAATTAACAGATAAATTGTTATATATAATAAATCTTGTTGACTAGATTCATTAAACAACAATATATATATATATATATATATAATAATAATAATAATAATAATAATAAAGTGTAATTTATTTGCATTTGTAAACTAAGGAAAATGTGTATTAAAACATAAAGAAGGATGATGTGACGTGTAATATTTGCATATTTGAGGAGGTAATAATATAAAAAAATATTTTTATCACAATGTTTTAAACAAAGCTAACATATAACTTTAACGAAAAATTAAAATAAAAAGTAAAAGCAATTGAAGTGACAATCCCAATCCTCAGTTGAAGTTTGAATCCCCTCAAAGATTGGGGCATTTACTAATCCTTCAGAGAAAGTTTCCATATGGGGCATTCCAGATAGTGTTTTCCAGGATAAAAGCAACTAAGCAATGGCATACCCCAAAGAATTAGCAAGGACAAACAAGGGAATGCAAACATCTCAGTCGTTTCATGTTCCACTGCATCTTCCTTTCCAACAATTCCTACCAACTTGTCACACCTCTCCATTTCAAGTTTCTGAAGCTTCCCAAAATTTCTGGCAAGGGACAAAGGGAACAGTGTTTCCAAGCTTACACATTTAGTAACAACCACTTCCTGCAAATCGGGAAAGCTGACAATTCCTCGAGGGTTTTTGTTCCATACACATTTTCAAATTTGACAATTCTTTTAAGGTAAGCTTTTTCAAAGGAAGGACTATTCCTTTGGTGTTGGCTCCACTGTCATCTATGTCAAATATTGCCTGCACTTCATCACAGCTATGTACATGTAATTCTTCTAAGGCCTTCAAGTAAGGAAGTACATGAGATGGAATTACAATATCTCTTTGAATTGCTCCATCAAATTCCAAATTTCTTAAAACTGCCAAAGAAGTTGTCTAGATAAGCAGGTTTGCCGGGCCAAACTCCCGTCATCTCAAGATAATCGACAAGAATCATATGCTTTGAATATTCGAAAAAATCCTTAAAAGCCAAGAAAGTCAATGTCAGTATAATCAACGAGTCTCATGTATGCTTCATAATTAAGACCACTTGATTATGGCATGGGTACCACTTGGATTTACTTTTCATTGTAGCTAGAAAACTAATATGTGCCTCATGAATTGAGATATGTCAAATTATCTCGTATTAAAATTCAATTTTCATTTTTGTTTTCTAATATAATTATGAGTTTAATTTTTATATATTGTACATTGTCAAATAGAAATCAGTTTATATATGTCATTTAAATTAAGAGCATCTCTAAGAATGGTGCAAATATAGAGGAGTTATTCATCAATTCACTTGCAGTCCAAAGCCCAAAATTTTATTTATTTATTTGTTTATTCATTTATTATTATTATTATTATTATTATTATTATTATTATTATTATTATTATTATTATTATTATTATTATTATTTATTTATTTATTTATTTAAAGTTAGAATGGATTCCAATGGCCAAAGATGTAGAAAGAGCAAAATAGGAATAAATGGTGGCTAAAGGTCTAAGGCCAGATGGCCTAAGAATGAAAAAAAAAAGTCATAAACTATTGTTATATCCACTCCCCTTTTTTTGTTAAGTATACTCCCTTTTCCTTTTTTTTTAAAATCAAATTACTTAAATAATCTTTTCCTTTCAAATTTTCTTCTCTCCTTCGCAAACTCCTTCTTTCATAGTAACAACACATTCCTCCTCTCTTTCATCACACTCCCTCCTTTCTTTCATTCCCTTCATCCCCCTTCGATCCCCTGTTTTGGTCTCCCTTTATTCCTCTCTTACTGAATCTCTTGCTTTAGTATTAAAGTTTTTTCATCCTCTAAACTCCAATGTAGTATGTTTACACTCCCAACTACTTTTCTTCCTTGTTTTATTTTTGTCTACTCACACAATACCACTAATGTCTCTCATTTTATATGGCTAAATCTTAAATTTGTCCAAGTTGCTGCAGCGGAGCACCTCTCAGAGTCGTCCAAATTGAAGGTCTGACATCATTTATATGCTTTCTCCACTTCAATTGCTTCACTATTATACAATTTTTCCTTTATATAGGGTTTTTAATGATCATAGCTAGTGTTTTGCTTGAATTTTTTGGAATGTTTTTTAATGATCATAGGGTTAATAACGAATGCACAAATTTGAAGGAAAGAAAGAAAGAGGAAAAAAAATAAAGAAAATAATAAATAAATGAATAAATAAATAAAAGATGTGTTGTATTTAGATATATAAATGGGAAAAAGGAAGGTTAAGAGGAAGCAATGTAAAAGTGAATTTCAACTCAACTTGACTTGTGATAAAAAAAAAATAATAAGAGTAAAAGAGAGAAAAATCATGATGGGCTTTGGCCCAATAGACATGGTCCAAATCATCTTCAAGGTAACAATAACTAAAGAATAAGATGGATTCAAAAATAAAAATAAAAATAAAGA
Organism: Pueraria montana var. lobata; assembly: GCA_026413185.1. Lineage (NCBI taxonomy): Eukaryota > Viridiplantae > Streptophyta > Magnoliopsida > Fabales > Fabaceae > Pueraria > Pueraria montana. Next base: position 89,402,721 of record CM048650.1, on the reverse strand, counting down.
TAACAAATGGGAGGATAAAATTAGCTATTCATAGACATCGATCTTCTTTAATTTTGTATAAGTATGATTCAATTTTCGTTTTCTTTGTATACATTTCTTTGTTTTGTTTTTCTAAAATTTCTTTGTCTTTTGTGTGTTCATCTTTCAAATCATAATCTCATGAGGTGTTATTCTTTATACGCCTCAGTCACTCTTTCTTGAGGTATTTTTTTCTTTGACTATGACTTTATTTTCAAATCCTAGCCTCCTTTGTTTTAAACTTGAACTTTGTTATATGTCTTTATAGATGGTGTTTGCATGTTTGAAAGTTCCAAACAATGTGTTAGAAGGCTCCAAACATTGTCATCAACTCATGGAAGGCGTGGTAGTTTGTTACAACAATAGAGATTAGGAAATTATTATATACACCCCCTCAGTTTTACTAATAAACATTCTTTTTATATATTTTTTCTAAATAATATCCTTTTTCCGAAAATCACATTTTGGAATGTAACCAGTCGTTGGATGATTTGGAGGAACATTTGGTGGAAATAAGGAAGTCACAAGTAATATTAATTCACAATATTGGTTTAAGAAAATTCGATTCATATCAATGGTTTTAGTTAACTATATTTGTCTTAGTTTTGTCAATTTGCTATACTGAACTTGCACAATATTTCTTCTATGTTACCGTTTAGGCCCTTTTCAATTTAGAAGTAACGTTTGTTATGTCTATTTTGGTCAGGCACTAAACCTGCTAATGGCTTCTTTGACATCCAACAAACAGGCTTTCACAAGGAGCCTATCCTGCCAATTGTGCAAGTGGAAATGCCAAAGATACATTCCATTTTGGGGTTTATTGGGAAGGAAGAAAAAGAGACACGGAAAGAAAAAAGAAATGGAAGAGAAAGAAAGTGAGAGAGATAATAATAATAATATGATGGGGAATGAAATAAAGGAATGAGAAGAAAATGAAGTAGAGAGGAGTTGGAAAATAAAGTAGGTATGTGATAACTGATAAGGGGCAGTGTAGAGCAATCCTGCAATTTAATGTATAAAGTGAATTGAATGGTCATGTAATATTTAATTCTTGGTTTATTCTACGGCCGAATAGCATGACATATGATCCACTTGTGGACTATCAAAGTTACTGGGTGAAGGAGGTTGACAAGGTACAGTACCGGTTTGGTTTGTTACAGTAAATTTGCATAACCTTTTCTCTTTTTTTTTCCCTCTTTTTCTTTTATATGCATGAGTTTCTGATTAGGTTTGAGATTTGGGAACACTCACTCAGTATGTATCTTTGTCATTGTTTTGAGATTGAGTTTATGAGTTCTGAGATTGAGTTTTCGATTGGGTTTGCTATATTCTCTTTGCCAATTTTTTGTTTCTTTTGCCCACAAAAATGTTCAATTCACATCTCAAAAATAACCACAACGGCTGCATAGGTTAAGAATAAAGTGTCAATTTAGTTCCTAAAATTGTATGTTGTTGTGAATGTTAATTTTGTTTCTGAAATTAAGAAAAACTTAAATAAGTCCTTAAATTTTTTTAAGATTTCATTTAAGTTCCTAAAAATAATTCATTTTTCTCATTTTTATCCCTAGGAACACTTAAGTGGTAATAATAATACAAATTTAAGGACCAAAATGAGAAAAGATGTTAATTTTAGAAACTTAAATGAAATTCTAAAAAATTCAGGGACTCATTTGAGTTGTTTTTAATTGTAGGAACTAAAATGACAATGAAATATAAATTTAGGGACTAAATTGATCATTTACTCTAAAATTAATTAATATTCACATGGCAATATCAACAAAATTAATATTCATAGGGATAAAAAACAAATAACGTATATTCAACTTACCGGTTTAATGAGTACCAAGTAATTAATATTAACCATTCATTTTTTAAATAATATATTGGACGACCTATAGTGGTGGTTCACCGGTGGACCGCTTAATTGCTTATCCAACTATAGAATAAACCTTAAGTTACAATTGCTATTAGGCTATAAGAAATTGACCCCCAGAAGGTCATTAGAATTAATCTCTTTATTTATTTTTGAACATTATTTTAATTTTTAAAACTTTTATTTTGATAACTATAAAAGAAATAAATAAAAATATAAAGAAAATAAAATAAAAATAAAAAATAGAAAAAATTAAGTGTGTAAATCTGTCATGTTAGCATGTCAGTGTCACGTTAAGCACATTGTTAGTACCACATCAACATATGTGTCAAATTATCACATCATTTGTTATATCAGTATATCAATGTCACATCATTTGTTATATCAGTATATCAATGTCACATCATTTGTTATATCAGTATATCAATGTCACATCAACACTTACATGCCATGTCAGAAATTTTCATTAAAAAATTGCCAGATTAACAATTGACGAATATTGCTAAATTTTAAAAGGTGTGAACAAATGTATAATAATTTTTTTTTTGAAAGATCAAAATTGAATGGTTTAACTTCTTATCTCTTTAATCTGTTAGTTTCACTATCTTTAGTTCTAACTTGAATTTAAATATATTTTTTAAAATTATCAGTAATTAAAATAACAATATATTATAATATAAATTATCATGATCTAAATTATGATTTATATATTTAAAAATATTTATTTATTATTAATTATAAATTTTAATTATATAAAATAAACATTTATTTTATATAATATACACATGCTAATATACCAGTTCCAATTATATATCACGGTAATTGTTTGACAGCAGTAAATCAATAAAAAAAAATTATTTGACAGCTCAAGCTTCAATTATTATAGATTATAACAATAAACTAAAACAAATAATTGGAGACTTCCATCTCTGTTTGACAGCAAAAAAGCAATAAAAAGTTGTTTGACAGCTGAAGCTTAAATTGTTAAAGATTATAATTGTTTGACAGCTCAAGCTCAAGCAATAAAAAAAGCAGTTCAACATCTCCACAATAAGAGAGTCATTCGTTTATTTAGATGTGACCTAGAAACTGAATTTATTAATCAGAGGTGGATTATGGGATTGAATGGAACTTGTTTATTTTGATAGGCTCGTCAGACTAATTTAATAGAGAGAAGTTACAAGAGATATAACATGGGATTCACGTGAATGTTACGTAAGCATATATTTGGATGGAGTATTTATTTTTTATTGGTTCCTCGCACTGTATGAGTTTTTTTTAATTTTTTTTTATTCGTAGGAATCGAATGGAGGATTTACAATAACTCACGCACCCTGCTCAACCAATCGAGCTAGACCCCCTTGATTTTTAACTTTTCTTTTTTACGCCATTGGTATATGTTTTGGATCTAGAATTAATATTATAATCATACTTATAATTTTATAATCATTATCAATTGATATAAAGTACAAATCTAGAAAGAAAAAAAAAGTAGTTATAGTATTGAGCATCATTTACAAGTCCAATACTAAACTCACACATTATTACAAGATATAAGAAGCTAAGACTAGTCCACATGTGGTAGCAGTTTTGAAGTTTGAGCAAGCCACTTAGCTGTATTAAAAATATTTTTCAAGAGCCATATCAATCAAAATACAGAAATCCAGTTTTAAATACTACGTCCATTTTTATTTACAAGACCAAAATTTAAAATAGATTAATTATTTTTAGACTAAAATACTCCTAATTAATTAAGAAAGAAGTTGTATTAATAAACATTTGAAAGAGAAAGGGAAGCATTAATGATAATGATATTTTTGAAAAAATGTAGAAATTGAAGATAAATTTATTATTATTAATTAAATTAATCATTTTTCTTAATCTTGATGAATTAGGTAATTGGGTTTTATAAATAAAAATCAATGTAGTATGTTAATAGAAAATTACTACAAACATTAACATTTGATTTGACACAAAATTAAATTGTAGGGGGTAATTGTGAAGAGGGGATCAATAATGAAAGTATTAAATTTGACAACTAGGATATATTTCTTTTTACTTTATTTGAGGAACTAACAAGAAAATCAAGGGTCACATGAGACAAACTGTTGAGAGATTCAGCAAAAAATAACTGTTGAGAGAAATGATGGGTCCTATACATGTGTCAATGACTCAATGCCCGGATGTAACATGGATGCACCGAGTGAAAATGGACCCGCAAACACCAAGCATCCAATCCTAGCCGCTCTGAATCAACATCAAAATTAGACCAGTGGCAATAACAAATAAATTTTCAGCAGCAGGAGAAGCATGACGAGATTTTCTTACGATTTTGTGTTTCTCCTATTTCTATTTTTTAATTTAAAAACTGCTATTTAATTAATTCAACAATTCAATAATTATTTTATTATTAACAAATAATTTAATTATCTTATACACAAGTGACAAATCTTTGTCATCTTATTATAATCCATGTGGCTAGCTGTGTGGTGTGTCAAAGTTACTGTCACATCTCCTACTAAGGACTGGAAACTAATTGTCTTCACAGAAAAAAAATAAATAAATACAAGACTAAAAGTGCTTGACAAATTTATGAGTGACTAAAAGTAAAACTTACTATATTTTGAGAGAGAAAAATCATTAATATTTTTAATAATAACAATTTAACTTTTTCTTGATATTTAGAATTTTAGAAACTAAAATGAAAAGTTTAGGCTATTTGAAAGTATTGCTTTTTAGAAAATTTGAATATGATTTTTTTTTTGGTCCTGAGTAAAAAATTATGTGTATCCCTTAACCCATTGAGTAAATTAATCCTTCTCGCAATGTGTGACTATTTTTTTTAGAAAATTTGAATTTGATTTTGTTATGAGTTGAGTATTTTTTTAATAGATAAAGTTAACTCATCATGTGTGATTCCTAATATATTTTGAGTCAAAATTGATTTTTATTCATGGGAATAAATTCCAATATATTTGATCTTATTCTATAACCTTAGTTTATTATATTCAATTTTTGATATAGATTAATTTATTGCATTTTTTTTTGTTTTACTCGTGATATTTAAATTCTGAACATGTAGCTCCTTATGTATGCTTTAACCACCCCTCATAATTTATTTTGTTTTCTTTTTCTCTCACACTCTTTCATAATTTGAATCCAATTACTAGTTAGCTTTTAGACTACATTGAATGCTAGCTTTTTGGCTCATTTGCGTTGAAATAAATTCCTTTTGGAATCCTGTAAATAGACTGATGTTAAATTCTCCAGCATTTGTTGAAGAAAGGGGTATCTCTTCATGTCTAATACTTACGAGGAATTGGCTATCCTCACCTTATGAAAAATTTGGAAGTATAAAATTCTTTGGCATTCTATAAAAATAAAAAAAAAGAACAAGAAAAGGAGTGACACCATTAGAGTTTATCAGCAAGCATATTGTTAGGTTTTTTTTTTTTTTGAATGGGCAAAAATTTCATTAATAAGAAAATGTTTAACACAAGAAGTGCAAACATAATACAAGCTGAAAAGGAAAATACATGAGAAAACCTCAACATCATTTCCTAACCGCAACAAACTCAATGTTAGGAAAAGCACACCATGATCCTCACAACAACCTCATATCAAGAAGACCCAATCCAGCGTTTCCCAGTGACTAATGCGTGTCATGAGCATGCCTATATACATGAACCAGGATCATTACACCAGCATTAAAAAGTATATAAAGTTCTTCCTTTTTGAGGGATCCACCTCCATGATAGGAGCTTTACTGTTTCTAGCATCTCTGCCAAATCCTGCTTTTTGTGTGAAAAAACATATGCATTTTGATTTTTCCAAATAACCCACACCACCACAAACCAAACAATATGCCAAATATAAGCTTTTTCTCTTAGCCAATTAAATAAACCTCAAAACTGCAAAAAAAATTTGACAAAGGAAAATCAAAGGAGCCTGAAATTCCCACCATACTAAGCACTGATACCACAAAGGGGCAAACAGAGAGCATTCCAAAAAAAAAAATGTGCGTTGAAGATTCTTCCAAAACACACATATTATTAGGTATTGGTTCCTCGTTGTCAATGGAGCGAACTACATGCCTCATTTATTATTAGAATAACGAGTTCAATATTTTATCTTGCAATGTTTTGATGCTAATTAAAAATCGTCATTTTATGTCTATATAAAAACTTACAAAATATGCCTCATGGTTAAAACAAATGTCTGATGCCCAAATGCAGATTAATGTAAAACTAAACTTTCGAGTTCTTCAAATTTATATGTATTGTTACATTAATTCTCTAAAAATTTTATTTCACAAATTATTATTTTTTAAATGTACCATATCATCATATTAATTTTTGAAAGATTTTATCACTAAATTAATTGAATATCAAACTCATCCTTAAATTAGTTTCGGGAATTAAGATTCTCTTGTGTCATCACTCACTTTATGATGAAAATAATAAACAATAAATCTTCAAAGAACTAATTTAGTAATAATCTTTTAAAGAACTAATAAGATGATGTTGTATTTGATGACTAATTTTTTTTTTTTCAGAAAACTAATGTAGTGATATGAGTAACTTGATTTACTCTTAATATTAGTAAATAACCTTTGGATTATGAAGGAGAGGATAGTGACGCCGACGGGTTTGAAATTGGATAAGAAGGAGGACGCTCCTGATCTGAAAGGAACTGGGGCAATTGTTGAAAACGAGCTTAATTAGGATAAGAATTCAAGCATGAAACTTTCCTCTCATGATGCTATATTGTCCTTGATTAGGATATGGGTTTAAACTTTCATATTAATCCAATATTTATGAGAGGGACGTACGTGGACCCATATGGAGGTGTGAAGGGGGAAGGTGGGGTGGATCTAGTCCTCGTTAAGGTAAGTGCTTGCTGATACGGTATGTTGGTTGGATCAAGGGTGTTTGTTTCAAGGTATGAATCGAGTCCTCATTAGGATCACCATCCGAGGTATTGTCCGTTTAGGTGCTGGATCGTCACGGTTTTGTCAAAGGTACCTTGGTGGGTTTAAGAGAAAGGAGGGTGTTTATAAATTACCATTGGCCTTGACTCCTAAGCGATGTGGGACTTTGTGGCTACCGGAACAGTAATTAATACTTCAACTTTTTCTCTGCAACCACAACAACCAGTATTTGGGATGGTAATAACAGCTAGTATAACATGATTTTCTAAACAATGAATAGTAATGGAGTGAGCTTTGCTCTTGCTTTGACATCAGTTTTGTTACAGCACATATGACTCAGTTGAAGGTGTGGCCAAGAGATGCTTAGAAGTAATGTCAATTGTCAAGTCCAGTTTCAGAATGGTGTGTTTCATTGATCAAATATTTAGAAGCAGCTATAATTGAAGTTTGATTAACAAATCTGATTTGATGGGTGCAGGAAGTTAGTTTTGTTTGCATAAGAACTAATTTCCTTTATTTTTTATGAATTATTTGGCTTATAAAAAAATGACAGAAAAAGTATTATTACAAAACTAAAACCATAGAGTATCTGTAACTGACTAGAAGTCATACCAAATAATAGTGAACACATAACAATGTAGGTTAACAGTACTCGACAAAACCACTTAAGAAATAAGACTTAACATAAACCTTTATTCATAATATTGCCATCATCGTTTCCTCCATCCGATATTTCCATGTTGGAATTCCACTCAGCCTAAAAACAAATTAAAACAATAATTATGTTAAGTATAACTATTCTGTTTTGTTACGTGTAAATACAAGGACATGAATCCATATAGAAAAAAGACTGCTGCCATATAGTCCTTCTAGTAATATAAACCAAGGTTTTTTTTTTTTTTTAATAAGAAAACATTTCTAACTGGAAAGGAGAAAGAAGATAGAGTTTCACAATTAGGGGGACATTCCCTCCTTTTGATATGCAAAATGTACAAGTATCCTTTCAACATATTTTCAAAATGGATTATATTGTAAGTTTTGAACTTTGTACATTATTGGAATTAACTTATCATTTTTATGTTATTCTATATAATCATTATTTTTAACATCAATATTTGTGCAATGATAGGGAAGTCATAAAAAATGCAGTTTTACAGGAACATATATCTAGTAATAACTTACCAAACAGGAAAGAAGACTTGCCAGTGAACAGTCATGATTACTAGACAATGAATTCCTGAAACAAATAAGAAAAAGTGAGTTGAGAAAAACTGAAATTACTTATAAATTGTTAGTGCATTCGAATTAAATTCTTTAAATAATGGAGGATTTATTATATATTTGAGATAAAAAATATTATAAGAGAAAAAAAACTATACACTTTTAGTATAAAATAGTTTTATATTGTCATCTAATCATATACTACCATGTATAGTAAGTTTGTTGACTTTTAATTACATGTAGCTCTGTCTCATAAAACTAGAAGAAAAAAATCAAAGAAAACAATCATAATTAATGAAACCGAACCTAGCGAAATAGGGAGAGGAATTGAGGACTAAGTTAAATAACAGAGCATAGGAATAGGACCATATTGGTTTGCTAATTTATCCCTCAATATCATCACTAAATCATCCTCTTAGACATCTATAATATACATTATTTTAGAAATTAATCAAGAAATAGTAGAATGTGCAATCACATTATGAAGGACTGTTCAACAAAAATAATAGAGCCAAGATAGTAAAAGGTGTAATCCATGTTATCACTACTATATTTCCCCCCCAAACAAGGCATAATAATAGTGTGTTACAAAAGTAAACTATTGAAGGAAGTGTACCGGAATAGAACTGATCTTTATGTTCTTATAACTTGCCTCAGACAGTGCACAACATATGCAATATGATGGCAAGGAGGAAGGTAAAAACAGAGTATATACATGCATGGAAATTTAGCAAAAACGTGGTAAAAGATGAAGATGTTGGTTAGCCAAATAAGTGCATATGTATTCCTTAACCATGAGTATCAACTTAGCTAGTTAATACCTACATAAGAATTCAGCTCTTCCAATTAAATTTGCTCATGAGGCTTGAATTGATGCAAATCAGGTACATAGGAATATTTCATTTGAGGGGATTCCATTAAAGTCACTTGATCCAAGGACGGGAATTTCAACTTGAAAGTCCCTGAGTAAATTCCTACTAAGCTTGGTAAAGATTCAAGAGACAAAACGCTGAGCTGCTCAAATGTTATCTCTTCATCATTGGATTCATGATCTCCCTCTTTGGACACTATTTCCTGTATTAATTGACAATCTCGTATGGACACGTGCTTCAGTTGACGACCTAGACTTTTGGCTGTTGAGGACGTGAACAAATATACCAATCCATGACATTCTTCAACATTCAAAGAGGTAAGATTTGAAAAAGACACAGTGGATGGCACCAAAAATTTCATGCTAGGGCAGGAAAACACTTCCAATGTTTCTAGTGTTTTAAGTAAGGGTTCTACCCATGAGTGCTCTAATCCTATGGAATTAAGTTGTTGGAGGCTCTTCAAATGTAACCTTTTCAGCTTTGAAAGGACTTTAGTACAATCGGTGCTAGGTCTTTGAGAGGAGAATATTTCATTGAAGGAACTACAAACCACTTCAAGACTTTCAATGCTGGGTACCTCTACAAGTAATCCACTGGAGAATATATTTGACTCATCACCCTCATGATAGCACATCAATTTTAGAACTTTTAAATTTTGCAGGAGGTGTGCAGCATTTGCACCAAATTGTCCTTGTCCAGTCATCTTGTCTTTGCAAGTGATTGCTTGATGCTCCAAGCTAGGCATAACCTAAGAAAATTAGAAGCAGGAAAGGATACATAATGAAAAATACTAGAAAAAGGTCATTAAGAGAGAAATAGGATAAAATAAAAAAAGAAAACAAAATAGGAGTTATGAAAGCAGTACAATTTGAGAAATTGTCTTTGCCTGAAACTGTCCTTGTGAAATTCCCATGGCATCTTCCTTTTTGAGTGATAATTCCACCAAGATTGGAAAAACCTAGGAATTTAATTGTTCAAAACAATTATAGGACAAAGATTGTAATGAGATACAACTGAATTTACTATGAATATAGTTTTGATTGTATTGAAAGGAAAAATATTTGAGAAATTTCACACTTTCAATTTCAATTATGAAAATGCTACCAATGTACACTATTTGACTCTATCTTTTAAACACTCCATGTTTTGGCATGATGATGGGAGATTACTTTAATAAGCTCAATAGCTTCTTTTTGTATTCTCATTTTGTCCTCTCTTTTTCTTTGAAGAATATTAACAACACACTCTTTATTATTATCTAAAGTTTATCGAGTATTACAAAATAATAGTTTAAAAAAGCCTGGGTATTTTTGACTTCCTCCCCTGCCAAAAGACTAGATTAAGGTTAATGGGTCTGTTTGTTTAAACTAAAAAAAGCAATTTTAAGAAGCAGATAGGATTTGCTTCTTAAAAAAAAAAAACAAAAAATTGCTTTTTTTTTATTAAAAAAAACGTTTTTTTTATAAAAAAAAAATAAGTTTAAACAAATGGAACCAATACTAACAGTTCATTGCATCAAAATAATGGATATGCACCAATGAGTTTCAGTCTTTGAATAAATTAACAAGTATATAATTTCAAAATATTATAGTAAATATTTAATACAATAATAATAACAATGAATTTATTATCATTATATTATTTGTGTTTATTTAAATGTTAAAGCTATAAAACTTAACCCTTTACCAAAATAAACTTCTAAGAAGTCTTGACTTGCTTATTTAATTAGCAAATAAACCTGGCTTAGACTAAGCTTATATGAGCCCTTGATGAGCTGTTTAACCTATTTCTTTCCCTACTCATGCATGTAATACTCTCTTTTGAGATTGCATATGTAGTTGTGGGCTTTTGCCACGTTTATTCTCATAAAATATATTTTTAATTGTGACAAACAACGGCAAGCTTTAAAATTATGTAGTGCTTGATATAAAGTCTATAGTTGATTAATGATACTTGATTTATGGACAGAATGAAATTGATAACTTAAATGTTAGCATTATGAGTGAAGAAAAGACTAAATTGTCATACTTTCAGATAATTTGTTGATTTAATGTATAAACACAATTCTAGCGCAAATTAGTTTCACAAGAAAAAATCATTTCCTTTGTTTATTTATGCATACTCATCATTAAATGACACAAGATAGAGAACTGATTAACAAATGTCTTCTATCATTTTTAATTCTTGCCGGCCGGGTTTTCAAACAGACTCTTCCTTATACTTTATTATTAAACCATTTATATCCAATATAATTATTTTCTATATTCATTTATTTCCCGAACAATGTGTGAATCTTTTTTTAGTTTATCACAGCTTTGAGTGATAAAGTAGTCATATTATATTCTGTCAAACAAAACAAAAAAGCAGTCATATTATACTATTTCCTTATTAGATTTCAAGAAAATGAATTGTGAGAATGAATAATAAGTCTTTTATACTTACCCTAGGAGGAGGGATCCATTCACTTCAAGTGTAAGTATAAAAGACTTATTCTTCATCCTCACCATTCATTTTTTTGAAATCAATGGTTGTAACAAGTAACCAATCTTAACCATTAGATTTCAAGAAACTGAATGGTGAGGATGAAGAGTAAATCTCTTATACTTACTCTTCTTAACAAGGGGAGAAAACTAAATAAAATTAGCTTTGTATTGGACGAGAAAAAAGTAGGTTTTCATTCTCCCGTTATCTAAGCTAGTCGATCAATGAAAGAAAGATATTGGTAATACTCTTTGATAGCCTTTTTTTTTTTAACATTATTTTATTATTGGTGTTTTTCTCAATGCTGGTCCCATTAACAGAAAGTGAGCTTAAATTCTTTAGACCTGCATGCGATGTCAAAAAGTGTGGGACTAGCAATTTCTTTAATAATTAACTTATGCATACTGAGACATGCAAGCACAACATGAGAACTGGAGAGGAAATCTTTTTGGTACCTTTTCAACTGAGAAAACGGCTTGCAGATCTATTGAAATACCAAGAGGATCTGCAACTTCACCACTACCACTATGATGCTTAGTTGTAAACAATTTCAACTTGTCACAGTGATATATATCTAGATGCGTTAGCATTGGCCATTCTAGCGAGTGTTTTCCATGGTAGAAATACTTGAGCTCTGGCAATTCCCATAGTGTTAATGAGGTCAGACAATTGAAAGTGAACTGTTTAGTTTCTCCCTTCATGGTTGCTTCATCCTCTACAAAAATTTCTACCAATGTTGCACAAGATCTCACATCAAGCATAACAAGATGATTGGCCACTGATGTTCGAAACAAACTTTTAAGGCTTTGACAGTTAGAAATGTACACTTCTTGTAAGTCTTGAAGGCTGAGAATTTCATCAGGATTTAGATTCCAGATATGCTCCAGATTTGGCAACTGATTTAGAATCAGTTTCTTCAAAGGAAGAGAAAGCTGAGAAGCTGGTTTCATATCTGGTGCTGTATCTTTCACATCAAATATTGCCTTAACAGATTGGCAGTTGCTTACTTCGATCTCTTTTAGGTTACATAGAAATCGAAGTAAATAAAAAGGAATCACATTGGATAAAGATTCACATTCCACCACAATTAAAGATTTCAAATTGTTGAAACAGTTGTTACTTGGGATTTGAACTGCACCAAGCCATATCTCTTCTAGGTGAGGGTGATCACCAAATTTCAAATGCTCTATATTGCATGCAGACTTTTCTACCTGTACATGTAAAACAATTATTAATTTCAACACCTTAACATATAAATATATTAGGAGGGTGCTTGTAATATTCTTGTTTGAAACAAAAATTTCACTTATTACAGATAATGATAAAAATGCATAATAAATTATGAAGTTGTCAAAATCTACTCCCTTAATTTTTCAACTGATAATTATCATTTTACACTATACCAGTATCTCCCATTTAAATAAAAATAGTAAAGGCAAGTTGTTGAACTGAAGTGTAGAATTCATTTTAACATTATGAGAATCCATGTATATAGCATGCCAACATGTTCTGGATGTATATAGATGTAATACACAATCGTTCGTATGTCTTCACCTAACAACTTAAATTTTTGGAAAGACTTATATTCGGCTATATATCATGAGAGATTGCCTATATTGCACTCTCTTTTCTTCTTATTTTAAAATATACACTTTTTTTTTTCTTAAAAGATGAATATTTATTATAGTTGAGTCCATTTTAATGTGAATGTGCTTTTTAATTTTTTTTAGAAAATTACATTAATATCTCTTGAGATTTTTTTGAATTACACGCAATACCCCTCCTTTTTAATGTTTACAACAACCTCCCATATAGGGATGTTGGTGTAATATTTTAGGGAGTGTCAGTGTAATGTTTTTAAACATTAAAAGAAGTTAGTGTAATGTATAAAGGGGGTGTCAGTATAATTTTTTCATACATTAAGGAGAGTTAGTGTAGGAATAGAAAAAAAAATGATATTGTGTGTAATATAAAAAAAGTTTAGAAAGTGAATGTAATTTACATTTTTTTTATGTCATAGTGATCCTCAATATAATTAACGACTAATTTTGAACCTCTACTATGAATTTTGTGACCATAGAAGATAAATTTCAAAAACCATAATGGAGATTTTTAAAGCTCCATTTGTACCTTTTAAAAAACTAAAATCAGGATGTTCAAAATTAGTTGACAGTGACGCTAAAAGTTTCAGAAAAGATAAACTATTATTAGGAGACACACTCACAATTATTCACAATTATTAATGTTGTGTTTGTTATGTGCCAAATAGCACAGAAAGGGAAGGAAGAGCGAAAAGGAGTGGGGGACGGTGCGATTGCATTCGTTTGGGAAGACCGAAAAAGATGCCAAATATTTGATAAATGTGTGGGTCCCATGCTACAGCATTTCTACTTTGAAATGCGAAGATTTGTGAAGAAAAAAACAATGTGCATGCAATCTTACTTTTTTGCCCCAACTCTCGTGCAACGTTATGCAAAGATTTCAACCTCTCTCCGCCTGTCATAACCGATTATGCTGCAAGCATAATCAATTATTCTTGAGCATAATCAATTATGTTTGCATGCATAATCGTTTTTAATTTTTTAAAATTGTGTTTTTTTTTTAAATTGCAAAATTAGATTACAAACAAGGATTTATGTTTAAGGGTAAAACCGTATTTTTATTATAAATTTATTTCTCTCTTTTTCTTTGTATACTTACCAAACAACTTTGATTCAAATATTTTCTCTCTCTTTCACTCTATTTCTCTCCAACCAAACAACCTCTATTTCTACCTTATTTCTCACCTATTTTCTTTCTTTTCTTTTTTCACCTACTTAATTCCCCTCTTTATTTCTTCTCCCCCTACCAAACACAATGTAAGAGATTTATTTATATTAAAAAAAAGCAAAAGTGTAACTCATTCATTTATTTCTCAAAGAAAGGGAGAGTATATTTTAAAATGAGAGGTAATTTAAGCATCTCTAAACCAAAAAAATGAGAGGGAAGAGAAGTGTAATTTAAAGAGAGAGTGTAATTTACTCAAATATGTTAAGCTTAAATATGTTTTTGTTTCCTGAAAATTTTTCAGATTTTGCCTTTGGTCTCTAATGTATTTTTCAATTGACTTTTGGTCTTTGAAAAATTTAGTTCATTTAACTTAACATAGTTAAAGGAAATTATACCCGCCTTTCTTAAGAGATGCGGGTATTACATTACCCTTCTTTCTTATGTTAAAATGTAGAATAAATTACATTTTCTTATTTGAGATGCAAGTATTACGTTTTCCTTCTTATGTTAAAATAAATAATTTAGTCCAATTAACTTAATACCACAAAAAATATTTATTATAAGATTTTAAAATATATTCTTTAATTAAAATATATACTAAAATATTTTTAATTTACTAAATTATCATTCTCTTGCTTGATATTTTTATGCAATATATAATTAAATTTTAAATCAATAAAAATAAAAATTCAGAGATAAATTATATATGTATGTCAATATATATATATATATATATATATATATATATGTATTTTAAACTAATTTTTTAAACAAAAATAAAATAATAAAGTTTTAATGTTTATATATACATGTGTGTGTGAACAATTATTTGTTGGTGCACGTGTGGGTGAGTGTAGGTGTGGGTGTGGGTTTGTGAGAATATGTGCATGCGCGTGAGTATACATGTGTGCATGTTTGTACAAATATTCATTTTTATAATAGTTTTATTTTAGTTAATAATATAATTTTAATGTAAAAATTATTTAAAAATTGTATGTTAAATATAAATTAACATTATATTTATACAATTCCATAAATATATTATATTCAATAAATATAATATTTAGTAATATTATTAAAACTAAATGATTATAAATAATATTTAATAATTATAACAATTAATACTATATAAGAAAAATACAAAATTATTTAAATATTAGGCCCAACTGAATATTAAGCTTATTTGAAATTGTTTTCCTTGTGATTTGTGGCTAAGCACTAACTTTTCAAAACAAGACCTATGGATTAGATTTACTTAAGATATAAGCAAATAACAACAATGGCCAAATTACTCTTTTGGTCCCTTATCTTTATTTTAGGTTGTAATTTGGTCCTTTATTTTTTAAAAGATGCAAAATGATCCTTTATCTTTATTTTAAGTTGTAATTTGGTCCATTATTTTTTAAAAGTTACAAAATGGTCTCTTAAGTAATTTTTTTTATAGCATGTTTACCCCATAATGTATTTTTTAATTTTTGTTGGGATAAACATGCTATAAAAAAATTATTTAAAGGACCATTTTACAACTTTTAAAAAATAAAGGACCAAATTACAATCTAAAATAAAGATAAAGGACCAAAAAAGTAATTTAGCCTAACAACAATTTGGATAATGAATTCCTTACCTGATGAAACAACCTCTTGATTGTCGTGTTGAGATCATGGTAGAAGTGACAATCCCAATCCGCCGTTGAAGTTTGAATTCCGTCTAACATTGGTGCATTTACGACTCCTTCAGAGAAAATTCTCATATTAGGGCATTTAATTATCGTCGCTGTTCCCAAACATGAGAATTGCAAAGTGACATTCCCTGAATAAAACCATACTAGCCTTGGTAAGGAATCCAGCCTTAATTCTGTGAGCCGTTCAAATATGATCTCTTCAGAAGCATTGTTCTCATCTTTCTTTACTATTTCTTTTAGTGATTCACAATTCTCTATAATAAGGATCTCAAGTTGCACCAAACTTTTGGCGGTTGAAGATGTGAATAAATAATCCATCCTTTCACATTTCGTCACTTCCAACTCTTTCAGATTAATGAAAGATACTGCACAACGCACTAATTTTTCTAACCGAGAGCATTTGTGAATGTTTAATATTTCAAGCTTTTCAGAGTATGGCTTTACCCATTGGTGCTCCAACCCTATCGACTTCAGCTCTTTTAGTTTATATAGGGTTAATCCATTCAATCCGGCAGGTATTCCATCATGAACTTGGAGTTTTTGAGATGGAAATATCTCCTTCAGACCAAAACATCTGATCAGCCCAAGAAATTCTAAACTGGGTACCTTGTGAAGGAAATCAAAAGGCAGAGTATCTTTCTCATTGTGATAATCCTCAAAGCATAGACCAAGACCATTCAATTTGCAAAGGAGATCTTGTGGCAAATGCGCATCGCTCAACAACATAATGTTTTCTTCATTGAGTATCAATTTCTTCAGTTTGGGAACAACCTAGCAAGGCCAAACGAATTCAAAAGAAAATGCGCAGGATGGCAGTTAGAAGCAGGAATATATATAATGAAAAGAAAAGGAATCACAAAAAGGTTTAATGCTAATGCTTTGTTACCTTTTCTATGGAGAATAGAGGTTGCTGTAGCCCGCTAGTTGGTGCACTAACTTGACCCTCTATAACTGCTGCTTTGTGACTTTGAATTTCTGATGTGAACAGCTTCAACTTAGGACAATAGGCCACGTATAAGCTTTCTAATATCTCCAGATGGAGTTTTCCAGGATAAAAGCAACTAAGCAGTGGCAGCTTATAAAGAACCAACGAGGACAAACAAGGGAATTCAAACATTTCAGTTGTTCCAAGTTCCATTGCATCTTCCTTTCCTATAATTTCTACCAGCTTGTCACACTTCTCTATTTCAAGTGTCTCAAGCTTTACAAGACTTCTAGAAAGGGATGAAGGGAACAGAGTTACCAAGCTTGAACAATCAGTAACACACACTTCTTGCAAATTGGGAAAACTAACATTTCCTTGAGGATTTTTGTTCCATACAGACTTCAAATTTGACAAGTCATCTAAAATAAGTTTCTTCAAACGAAAGATTGTTCCCTTGGTCTTGGCCTCTGTGTCATCTATGTCAAATATTACCTGCACTGCGTCGGAGCTATGTACATTCAATTCTTCTAAGGTCTTCAAGTGAGGAAGTACATGAGATGGAATTACAATATCTCTTTTAATTGCTTCATCATCAAATTCCAATTTCTTAAAACTGCCAAAGAAGTTGTCTAGAAAAACAGGTTTGCCGTGCCGAACTCTCGTCGTCTCAAGATACTCGACAAGAATCATATGCTTTGAATATTCGAAAAAAACCTTAAAAGCCAAAGAAACTCAAAGTCATGAATCAGGATAATTGACAAGTCTCATATGCCTCATAATTAAAAGACCACTTGCTTATGGCTTATGGCATGTGTACCACTTGGACTAACATTTGATAGTAGAAAACTCTATATATATATGTGCCTCATTAATTGAAATATCTGCAATTATCTCGCTTTAAAATTCAATTTTTCACTTATTTTTTAATTAAATTATATACCATTTTTACATTGTCAAATAAAAATCAACTTAGATGTGACATTTAAAGTAAGAGCATTTCTAATAGTACTGTAATTACGGAGAAGTTATTTAAGTCACTTTTGGTAATATGCCAGAAGCCCTTTTTTTTAATATTGTTATTCATAATTTATTTATTTATTTTTGGAATGGGTTCCGAATCCGATCGCCTATGATGTAGAAAAGAGCAAAATAGGAATAAATGATGGCTAAAGTTCTTGGCCCAAATAGCTCGAGAATGCAAAAAATCATCAGTAAAGGATAATGGAATAAAAATAAAGAAGAAAAGGATAACCAAATGAAAATAAAAGTTGAAAGGATGACAGTAGTCTTTGGCCCATGCAAGCCCCCTTTTTTTAAAAAAAGAAAAAGATTATAATAAAAAAAATATAAAAGTAGAAGAGAAGAAATGAAAATGGCCTTTGCTTCCTGCACCCCACGTTTTACTTCCTACATCCATAGGAAACCCAAATGGACCAAATTACCCTTGCAACCAACCTGTTCCCCCCACTTCCCAACCCACCTCTTCTTCAAAACCACCATCACCACCACGTTTTCCTCACTCACCCAAATCTCCATAGACAGCAATTCAGACAAAAGCAAGCAGTAATAGGTACCCAATTGCCCAAAAAAAAAAAAAACCAGTGCATGCGTTTTCCTCATTGCCAGCGCTTGTTCTTCAAGGCTGTTATCAATCCATTTCGAAATGCCAAACGGAAGTTAAGAATTGCTGCCAAGAATCGTGCTAACAAAAAGAGAAAGATTATGACAATAAAAATGGGGAGATGGATGCGTTGATTGAAAGGAGTAGTGTGAGGAGAAAGGTCCTTATATGTGCACCTCTAGTTTGGCACTATGAGTGCTCCTATGTCGAGGTTTTCTAATAACAGAGGGAATTACATAAGGCCTTTACCTCCTGTAGATAATCTCTAGTTCGTTAAAAATTAAGATGTGAGATGCCATCTTATAAAGGTTCCTTCTACTAGAGGCTTTGGGAAGCTCCATCTTATACGCGCTTGTTCAGAACAAGCACTCTTTCAGATTAAGGATTCCAGAACATTAAATTTGGTGCATAATTCCAATAATGTCATCCCGGAATTTTTTTTTTTTCCAAGCATATTTCTGGAATAGTTATTATGGAAGCTTGTTATTACTCTTCATGGATAGAGTAATCCGAAATGGTTGTTGATTTCGGGATTACTCAATCCAGAACACTACTGTCAGCAAGCTTCCGGAATAACTATTTTGGAAATATGCCACAAATATTTCGAAATGATTAGTTTGGAAATCAATAACTATTCCGGATTACTCTATTAGTAATATTGTTAGCAAGCTTCTAGAATAGTTATTTTGGAATATTAACCTCTTACAGAATATGCAATCCGGAAAAAAACTGTGATAACAGATTTAAAAGGAAAAAAGAACTTGAAACAGTAACTTCCCCGAGGCTATGACGCCGGAGATGCACACAGATGAAACGAAACATGATGAAAGAAAGTTCATGGGGTGTGAAGAATTAGGAGAAAGAAAGAAGTTATAAGTTATAATAAGAGAAAGGTACTTTGGGGATATTATAAAATGTGGGGGTGCAGGAAGTAAAAGCCAATGAAAACAAGGATGATAGGATGTTTAGGGCTTATATTAATCCTCTTATGAAGAATAGAATGCATTGGACTTTAGAGATCCAATTAGATTAAACAGGATATTTTGTAAACTTAATAAAAAAATTATCCTTTTGTTTCTTTTATTCTTATGCTTTAATTTTATTCTACATTTTTATATTAATTAGGGCTGTAGACAATAAAGAATGCATAGATATGAAGAGAAAAAAGAGAAAAAAATGAACGAAAGTAAATAAAGAAAAGGCAATAAAAGATGTGTTGAATTAGGAGAATATAAATGAAAAAAAGGAAGGTGAATAGGAAGCAAAGTAAAAGTGAATTCGAACTCAACCTATGATAAAAAAAAATACAAGAGAGGTATTCTTTATGCATCTCATTGTCTCCTTCTTGATGTATTTTTTTTCTCTCTTTGATGTCTCTAAGTATGACTTCGTTTTCAAATCCTATCCCTCCTTCTTTGATTTAAACTTTAAACTTGTTATCTCTCTATTATAGATGTGTGTATATTTTGTTTGAAGGCACCAAGCAATGTGTTCAAAGGTTCAAAACATTGTTGTCAACTTGTGTAAGGCATGGCGGCAGGGAGGGAACTAGGTAGTGTTTTAGGGGCAGCCACCCCCCTGAAGGAACTTAAACTTCTTAATACTTACTATTAAATTTGGAAATTCGCCCCCTATTCTAACTTTTCTAAATAGAATTTAAATTAACATATTAGTATACTATCATTATTAATATTTTATATTTGTAAATGACTTAATTATGTTTTTAATCCTTCAAATTAGAGGGTATGATTTTTTAGTCTTCCAAATAAAATTTCTATCTTTTAGTCATCAAATTTGAAAAATGCCTTTTTAGTCTCTCAGCTAGAATTTGATGGATTAAAAAATATAAATTTTTATTTGAGGAAAGGGAATAAAATGAGCATTTTTTAAATTTAAGAGACTAAAAATAGATAATTGAATTTGGATAATGAATTCCTTACCTGTTGGTGAAACATCCTCTCGATTGTTGTGTTGAGATCGTCGTGAAAGGTTAAATCTGAATCCTCCCTTGAAGTTTGAATCCCATAAAATATTGGCGCATTTATGACTCCTTTAGAGAAAGTATTCATATTGGGGCATTTAGCTACTATTGCTGCTTGCAAACACGAGAACTGCAAAGTGGCATTCCCTGAATAAAACCTAACCAGCTTTGATAAGCAATCCAGTGTTAATGTTGTGAGCTGTCCAAATATGACCTCATCTGAAGCATCTTCATCTTCTTTTTTCACTATTTCTTTTATTGATTCACAATTCTTTATAATTAGGGTCTCAAGTTGCACCAAACTTTTGGCCGTTGAAAATGTGAATAAATATTCTATCCTTTCACAGTCTGTCACTTCCAACTGTTTCAGATTAATGAAAGATACGCCACAGCACACTAATTTTTCTAACTGAGAGCAGTCGTCAATCCTTAATAATTGAAGCTTTTCAGAGTATGGCTTTACCCATGTGTGCTCCAACCCTATTGACTCCAGCTCTCCAAGAAAATACAGGCTTAATTGTTTCAATCCGGCAAGTATTCCATCATGAATTTGGAGTTTTTGAGAGGGAAATATCTCCTTCAGACCAATGCATCTTTCCACTCGAAGATGTTCTAAACTGGGTACCCTGTGAAGGAAATCAAAAGGCAAATTATATTTTTTATTGTCATCATCCTCAAAGCTTAGCCGAAGAACATTTAATTTGCAAAGGATGTCTTGTGGCAAATGTGCATCGCTCAACAACATAATGTTTTCCTCATTGAGTGTCAATTCTTGCAGTTAAGGAACAACCTAGAAAAGCCAAACGAATTCAAAAGTAAAAGGTGGCAGTTAGAAGGAGGAAAATGACGAAAAGAAAAGGAAACAAAAAATAGAATTCAAAACTAACTGCTAATGGATTGTCACCTTTTCAACCAAGAACAGAGGTTGCTGAAGCTGGCTAATTGTAATTGGAGCACTTACTTGACTCTCTATAACTGCTTCTTTGTGACTATCATGAAATTCTGGTGTGAATAACTTCAACTTAGGACAAAAGGACACGTCTAACCTTTCTAATCTAGGGCATTCCAGATGGTGTTTTCCAGGATAAAAGCAACTAAGCAGAGGCAGCTTACAAAGAAGCAACTTCCACAAAGAAGGGAATTCAAACATTTCAGTTCTTCCAAGTTCCATTGCATCTTCCTTTTCAACAATTTCTACCAACTTGTGACAGTTTTGTATTTCAAGTGTCTTGAGCTTTGCAAGATTTCTGGCAAGGGATGTAGGGAACAACATTGCCAAGCATCTGCACTGACGAACAGTAACTTCTTGCAAATTGGGAAAACTCACAATTCCATCAGGATTTTTGTTCCATACACACTTCAAATTTGACAAGTATTTTAAAGTAAGTTTTTTCAAAGTAAAGACTATTCCCTTGGCATTGGCCCCACTGTCATCTATGTCAAATATTACCTGTGCTGCATCGGAGCTATGTACATTCAATTCTTTTATGCTCTTCAAGTAAGGAAGTACATGAGATGGAATTACAATATCTCTTTGACTTGCTCCATTAAATTCCAATTTCTTTAAGCTGCCAAAGTTTTCTGGAAAAGCAGGTTTGCTGTGCCAAACTCCCGGCATCTCAAAATAATCCACAAGAATCATATGCTTTTGAATATTCAAAAAAAGCCAAGAAACTCAATGTCAGGAACAAGTCTCATATGCTTCACAATTAAGACCACTTACTTACAACATGTGTACCACTTGGATTTACTTTTGATTGTGGAAAACTATATATGTGCCTCATTAATTAAGATATCTGCAATTATTTTTCATTTTTACTTTCTAATTAAATTATGAGCTTAATTTTGATATATTGTTGCATACTTTTTTCATATTGTCAAATAAAAATTAGCTTAGATATGACATTTAAAGTAAGAGCATTTCTAATGGTGCAATTATGGAGTTATTTATATCACTTTTGGCAATAGGATGATGGGTTCAATTGGCCTAAAGAGCAAAAGTAGGAATAAATGGTGGGTAAAAAATCATAAAAGGATAATGAAATGAAAATAAAAGAAGAAAAGGATGAAAAAACTTTTTCGCCTATGCAAACCCAAAATGTAAATATTAGAATATAATAATAAAAAAATAAAAGTAGAAAACAAGGAAAAAAAAAAGGATAATAGAATGTTTTGGGCTCATATTACTCCTTTTATGAAGAATAAATAAATACAGGCCCAATTAGTATGAAAAGGTAGAATAAAATTAAAGTATGTCTTCACCTAACTACTTAAACTTTGGGATCATTTATTGATCACATGGTATGAAAATCTCTAGGTCTAGATAGTTTAGAAATAAGTCCCTGTGGTCCATATTCTTTTAGTAAAAAATTCAATTTACGACAAGGTAGATGGACTTTAAGCCCAAAGAGCTCTTTATGTAACAGCCTAAAGGTAGGTGAATTTTTGTATCATCCATGTTTCAACCCAAAAAGGACGCAAAGGCATGTTACATATGTAATATAAAACCATATGCATGTCTTTACCTAAAATAAAAAAACAAAATTTTCATATATTGATTCATGACCTATTGGTAAAATATCAAACAAATGTCGGTAAAAGCGAACAAAGACATCATTACGTGTTTTTAGTATAGCAAGTAATGTATTATTACGCTATCCTTAGAGAAGTTTATACTATATTTACATTCCCTCATATTTTGGCATATACACTTTCTTCCCTTAAAAGATAAATATGTATTGTATTTGAGTCCATTTCAATTTAAATGAGTTTTTTTTTTTTGAAAAATCTCTTCTAGTGATCCTCATCACCATGATTAACAGCAAAATTTGAGCATCTGCTATGAATTTTATGACCTTAATTAGCGGATGAAATTTCAAAATTGATAATAGAAATATTTGTTGGTTTCTCATAAATATCCTCCTTTAAAGATAATTTTGTTTGAAACACAACTAGATGCTAAATGTGGACTTCTCTATTATCGAGGATTTGAATATAGTTCCCTATATTGCAAAGGTCTAACCCCTTTTATTAGATCCAACCCCTACTGGTGATAATAAAGATATTTAAAGCTTCGTTGTAGTTTATAAAAAATAAAATAAAAAGTAAAACAAAGGATTTTCAAAAGTAGTTGGTGGTGACATTAAAAACTGTAGAAAAAGACAATATTGTTGGCAGGCACATTCATGATTATTCACTGTTATTAAAATACTTCCTTATTCTAAGATGACTGATGTTAAATATTTTTCATATAGATTAAAAATAACGATAAACAAGTTACTTATCAAAACAATTTTACTAAAATATCTTTACTCTCCATAAATACGTTACATGTAACTATTGAGTGACATAATGGTGGCGGTTGAAAAATTGATAGGCACAATACTCAAAAACCATTAGATTTATGTAATTTATTTGGGACAAATTTGAAATAAAAGTTTTAATATCTCATTGAAAACTAAATACATCAGTAATATGGATTTTTTTAATGTTAAAACATTAGTTATTTTGGAACAAAGAGAGTATTATTTGTTTATATTGAAAATGGCTTGAAGTATATAACTAATTTATTTCTGAAGGGTGAGAATGTATACTTTAAAATAGGGTTAACTAAGTTTTTACTCCCCTAAACTTTTTCAAAATTCGGTTTTTAGTCCCTAAACAAAAGTCTGGCTGGTCAAGGTCAACTTTTTAAAAATTCAGTTTTTAGTTCCTGAACAAAAGTTTTACTGGTCAAGGTCCTTAAATTTTTTAAAAATTCAGTTTTTAGTCCTTGAAATCTCATTAATCCAGGGACTAAAACCGAATTTTTAAAAAGTTTAGGGACTTTGACCTGTCAAACTTTTGTTCAGGGACTAAAAATCGATTTTTTAAAAAGTGTAGGGACCTTGACCAGTCAAACTTTTGTTTAGGGACTAAAAATCAAATTTTGAAAAAATTTAGAGACTAAAAACTTAATTAACCCTTTAAAATAAATGGGAAGAGAAGTATAATTTACACATTTTTTGGTCTGTTGTACAAAGATATATGACACCACTGTAATAAAAACCTTCCTGTCTATTATAAATTAATTATTACTCTAAAAATATGCTCATTTGACGAGATAATATTAGGTAGATCTAGACTATCACCTGTTCATAGTTTCGACCAATCTTTATGTGATACTATGTAAATTTTGTAATCTATGAAAAAGAATTAATAATACTTGATTACATGTAAGGATTGGTCGAGACTATGTAGTGGTCGAGCACCACCTAATATTTCTCTATGGGATTAAATTTACTTATATATAAATAAATAACTAATGAATTTCGATAATGAATTTCTTACCTGTTGGTGAAACATCTCAACTGTCGTGTTGAGATCATTGTGGAAGGTTAAATTAGAATCCTCTGTTGAAGTTTGGATCCCATCAAACATTGGTGCATT
The DNA here is from genome assembly GCA_026413185.1 of Pueraria montana var. lobata. Classification (NCBI taxonomy): domain Eukaryota; kingdom Viridiplantae; phylum Streptophyta; class Magnoliopsida; order Fabales; family Fabaceae; genus Pueraria; species Pueraria montana. The sequence continues at coordinate 89,377,921 of CM048650.1, read as the reverse complement.
TACGACTCCTTCAGAAAAAGTTTTCATATTGGGACATTTAGCTACCATCGCAACTACCAAACTTGAGAATTGTAGAGTGGCATTCCCTGAATAAAAGCTAAACAGCGTTGGTAAGGAATCCAGTGTTAATGCTGTGAGACGTCCAAATATGATCTCATCATTACCATCTTCATCTTCTTTTTTTGCTATTTCTTTTATTGATTTACAATTCTTTATAATTAGGGTCTCAAGTTGCACCAAACTTTTGGCAGTTGAAAATGTGAATAAATACTCCATCCTTTGGCAGGAAAGTACATACAACTCTTTAAGATTGATGAAGGATACTGCACCACACACTAATTTTTCCAACCAAGGGCAGTTTAAAAGGCTTAATAATTGAAGCTTTTCAGAGTATGGCTTTACCCATGGGTGCTCTAACCCTATCGACTCCAGCTCATTCAGGCCAAACAAGAATAATTTTTTCAATCCGGCGAGTATTCCGTCATGAACTTGGAGTGTTTTAGAGGGAAATATCTCTTTCAGACCAAAGCATGTCTGCACTCGAAGATGTTCTAAACTGGGTACCTTGTGAAAGAAATCAAAAGGTAAAGTATCTTTCTCTTTGTTGTAATCCTCAAAGCATAGCCGAAGAACATTTAATTTGCAAAGCAAGTCTTGTGGCAAATGTGCGTCGCTCAACAAGATAATGTTTTCCGCATTGAGTGTCAATTCCTTCAGTTTGGGAACAACCTAGCAATTAAGGCCAAACGAATTCAATTAAAAGGAGGAAAATAATGAAAAAAAAAGAAAAGAAAAGAAGTTAAAAGTGCAATGCAGTCACCTTTTCAACTGAGAACAGAGGTTGCAGTAGATGGCTAATTGTAATTGGAGCTCCAACTTGAACCTCTGCTTGTTTGTGACTATCATGAAATTCTGATGTTAATGGCTTCAACTTAGGACAATAGCCCACGTGTAACCTTTCTAATATGGGGCATTCCAAATGGTGTTTTCCAGTATAAAAGCAACTAAGCACGGGCATACTCCAAAGATTTAGCTCAGACAAACAAGGGAATTCAAACATTTCAGTTGTTCCATGTTCCATTACAGCATCTCCCTTTCCAACAATTTCTACCAACTTGTCACACCTCTCCATTTGAAGTGTCTTAAGCTTCACAAAATTTCTGGCAAGGGACAAAGGGAACAGTGTTGCCAAACTTACACAATTAGTAACAACCACTTCTTGCAAATTGGGAAAACTCACAATTCCTCCGGGATTTTTGTTCCATACGCATTTCAAATTTGACAATTCTTTTAAAGAAAGTTTTTTCAAACGAAAGACTATTCCCTTGGTCGTGGTCTTGGCTTCACTGTCATCTATGTCAAATATTACCTGCGCTGCATGGGAGCTATGTACATTCAATTCTTCTAAGGTCTTCAAGTAAGGAAGTACATGAGATGGAATTACAATATCTCTTATAGTTGCTCCATCAAATTCCAATTTCTTTAAACTGCCAAAGAATTTGTCTGGAAAAGCAGGTTTGCCGTTCCGAACACCCTTCGTCTCAGGATACTCTACAAGTCTCATGTGCTTTGAATATTCGAAATAAACCTTAAAAGCAAAGAAACTCAACATCAATGTATGGAAGCTGTGCACAGCAAGAAAATAAAAAAGATCGCTTGAAAAAAAATTATAGCTCAGGGGATAAAGGCCAACAAGTTTGTTTTCACGAATTGATTTGTGTAGCTATAGAAGTGATTTATTCCTTTGGTGGGAGTCATTAAAAAAAATAGGAATAGCAGCGCCTTATTATGCACGTATATTTTTTGTCTTGTTTGTAGTAAAGGTGCATTGTTTTTTTAGGCTTTCGTGTGGGTTGTTACGTTTGTACCTACCTCGGACACATTTATAATTTTTTTTTAACAAACTTTAACAATAAGGATATTTAAGTAATTATAATATATATTTCTAGGAAAACATAATGTCAACCAAACACATTTTAATTATTCATGGGTATATAACAAATATTCTCAACCATTTTTAATAATTAACAAACACATTTTTTATAAAATACCCGGGAATAATATTCCCTTGTTATATTCCCAAGAATAATATTTCCGAGACTAAAAATATTATCCGTGAAACAAACACCCCCATAGGTATTAAAATGGGAGGCTTTAAACTATAGAGACCTAAATAGAAAATTGTTGTAACTATAGAGACTAAAAAGATAATTAAACCTTCTAATTATTCATGCGTACCTGATTTATGAAATGTTTTTGTAGAGTGCCATTCAAATCACCTTCCCAGTACCATTTGTCTTTTTCTCCGGTTACAACATGTACTTTTTGTAGGTTTGGAGCACTTTTGACTTCACAGAATGTTGTCATTCGAGGGCATTCACTCACTACTAAATTTTCCAGTAATGGGAATTTGAAGTCACACTTCTCGGAACTGCAAAAACTTGTGAGATTTTGTAGAGACACCAGCTCTAAAGATTTTAATTGTCTAAACTCAATCTCTTGTACTTTTTCCTCTTCATTTTCTACAATGATTTTCTCAATCATTAGGCAGGAATTTACCTTCATGGTTGTGAGTTGAACCAAGCTTTTAGCAGTGGAGGATGTCATTAAATTCCTCATCGATCTACAATACATCACTTCCAAATGTGTTATGTAATTGTAAGATACTGAGGATGACGCTAAATTTATCAATTTCACACATCCACGAATGACTAAGCATTCTACCCTCTGAAGAAGCAGGTCATGCTCAAAGCCTATCTCCTCTAAAGACCACATGCCCTGTAATTCCAACTCCTTAAGTTGCATAACAACACCTATCTTTTCACGTGAAATGAGGCTTGCAGGAGCCCAAATCCTTTTCATGGGACACGATCCCAAAACTAAGCTTTTTAGATTGGGAAGTCTATGAAGAAACCAAAAGAGAATTTCAGTATTCTTCAATTTAAACAAGACAAGTTTTTGTAGTTTGTGCATTCTGTGAACACTAACAACGTATTTCTGCAACCACTCTGCTTCCTTCAAGCTCATTGCCATAAATTCCAAGTTGTATATCACCTAAAAAATAGATAAAAAGAATGATTTATCAGTATCAAAGCATACTTGAAACAATATGTGCAACTAAATATTTAATGTGTTATTTTATATAAGAAATAGAAGACATATTCTCATTCTCACATCCTTTAGTGATACATTCTTAATTCATGCTTTTTGTTATGTACCTTTTCTGTAGCCAAAACAATTGGCTTCACTTGTGAATTTGTGCTTTCTGTAGTGAGCCCTTCCAGCTTGCAACAATTGAGTATCAACAATTCCTTCAATGATTGATGGCCATTCTAAAGTGTGAGTTCCCCGGTAGAAACTCACAAGCTCAAATGATGATTGTAGCGATACACACTTTAGATGAGGAAACTTAAAGGTGATTGCATTTACATTTGAACCTTTGTCCCAAGCAACAATTTCCTTCATTCCCCCGCACTTCAATACCTGAAGGATTTCCAGTTTTTCTAGGTAATTGGCAACAGAAAGTGGAAGGAGATATTTTAAATTTGGACTCCCAATAACAATTATGCTTTGCAGATTATTATATTTAAGTATTTCACTGGTGTCATCCTTCCATACATGCACCAAATTTGGCAATGCCTCTAGAAATATTTTATGCAAGTTTGTTTCATTCCTATCACAAGTTTGTGGAATATTTCCAAAGTCAAATATGATTTCCACTAACTTGCAATTAGTAATGGTCAAGCTTTGAAGGCTCTGAAATCTTTGCCCCATATAACTAGGAAAAATCGTAATAAGTTTGTGGCACTCTCTTATTATCAAAGAATCCAAAACTGCAAAAGGAATGAAGACCAATATAGGGCTGCCAAATGGTATTAAGTTTCTCCATGCAGATGATCTCCATTTTCTTCAACTTTGGAAAAACGTCAATATTCTGCTGCAGGAAAAAGTGGTTGTTATGTGAGCAAATTAAAGACCCCAACAATTAATGGATTTAAACAAGAAATGATAGTATGAATCAAAGTCAATATTAAATGAATACACACACCTCTGCATCTTCTGGACGAAATATATCCTCCATCATTACACATGCGCTTACAAAAAGGCTTTGGAGATTCACCAAACTTTCAGCCATAGAGAATGACAGTAAATATTTTAAATTTCCACAATCTGTCACATTCAATGTAAGCAAATTTTGAAAACAATGTTGAGATCGGTCACTCCATATCTTCTGGATGTTGATTGAGGATAACTCCAACCATTCTAATTTGGGAATTGAAACCTGCAAGAACACATATTATTGTCTCAACAATAAGATTTTGATTCTCAAAAATTGATGTGCCCAAGAGAAATGGCAAGACTTAAACAAGCACGACTTTTTACTTCTTTTAGAGGAATAACATAAAAATTAAACATTAGAGATTGTAAAGGAACATATTTATGATAACGTTTTTTTACATACCTTTTCATTGAAGATTGAAAGGCAAGAATCAGTGGCACCTTGCTCAACTTCAGTGATAATATCTTTGTTCCTGTTCCGCACCTGGTCTTCCAATGATTGTGCACTACAAGGCATCTTATCATTTGTATATAAACAATTAAATTCTGGCAAAGATTTTAATGTTAAATGTCGTAATTGAGGAAATTCAATCTTGCCATCACTGATAGTATGAGTTTGTCTTTCAACAGAGACTATCTCCTTCAAAGAATCACAGTCACACACTTCAATTGTTTCAAGCATGGTGAGGAGTTTGACCATGGAAAATGGGAAAAGGTCTTCCAATTTATCACATGCTTTAATCTTGATGATGTTTAATCTGCAGAAAGAGGCCTCTGCAAGTTGATTGTCACATATTTTCTCCAAATTATCTAGTTTGTAAAGACACATGGACTCCAATTTGGGAAAAGCCAGTAAAGGGTGAAACCGCTCCACTGAGTTGATAATATATTGAATGCCAAAATTGTTTACAATGGATAGATGTTTCAAATTTTGAAATCCTTCAACATTTAATTCATAGAAAACATCATGAACATCATTTAGTTCTCCCATGAGCAAATATTCAACACTTTTGAACAACATTTTAACCCATCTTTCAGAATGAATGTCAATGCCTTCTTTTAGGTTCAGTGCCAAAACTTTCACTTCATACTTGTCTGGGATTTTGAATTCTCCCACTGAAAGCACGTTGAATTCTCCAATGACAATCTTGTAACAATCCAACTTGTCAAAGAACAAGTTTTGCGGAAAATGGGCAACACTTGGAATGTGTATGTCTAGAGTTCTTAATTGATTCAAGTGCCTCAACTCAGAAAGACTAGCATTTTCACTTTGGGTTCCTTCTTCAACATCCCATAGAATCAAGTCGTCTCTCATATAAAACTCTTCCAAACTGGTCATCCTTGGTATCATATTGGAAGGAATTATTCTTAGTTTTGAGCAATTGCTTAAGTCAAAAAGTTGCAGCTTATCCAATTGCCCAAATTCAAGAGGCAAACTTTCAATGTTAGACCTTGAAAGAGTAAGAATTCGTAATTTCTTTAACTCTCCAATGATTGATAGGTTCTTTCCTAGATTGCATCTCTCCAAACAAAGCATTCTCAGTTTTTTTAGGCATTTAATTGAAGAAGGTAAGCATGATAGATTAACACCGGTCAATACCAATACTCTGAGTCAAATCATATGTTTAAAAAAGTCATCTGGTATTTCCAAACATTTATTTTTATTGTCAATATGTAAGACTTCAAGTCTAGGACAATATATACTCTCAGGAAGCTCATCATTGATGTCACAATAGTGTAAAAAAATAGCAGTGTACCTTTCAAGTTCATCTTCGTGAGGCCACTCATCTAGTATGCCATTTTTCATAAAAAAAACTTGTTTTTCTTTGGATGATATTGAAAGAGCAACATCACGCACAATGTCATGCATGTTGAAACGGTCACTAGAGTAACTTTCCACCAACAAACTTGATTCTTTTAGCTCTTCTATCAGCATATTTACTCTTTTTCTCGCTTCTCTAACTGTGTGGACTCCTTGAAGCAAACCCAAACCAATACAGAACTTCATCAAGTCCATAATCAAAGCATCATTTCCCATTCTAGCACAATGTAAAAAGATAGACTTGAGCTGCTCATTTTTTAGATGATCATAGCTCAACTTTACAGAGAACTCAATAGATTCCTGCCCTTCTGTAAAACTTTGTCTTTTAATTTGTTGACAGACATCCTCCCATACAAAGGAGCTTTTATTCTTTAGTGTCCTTCCTATGGAAACTAATGCTATAGGCAATCCATCACACATTTTAGCAATTTCAATGGCTTTCTCATCAAACACAAAATTTTGGACGTGTATTCCCGCCACTTTCTTAAGCAAAGTCTTGGCCTCGTTTTCATCAAGGACTCCTACCGAGAAAGTTGATCTCTCGTGCATATCCATTTGATTACATATTACTTGTTTTCTTCTAGATGTTAGAAGAATTTTGCATCCATTGTGATCGCCAGATAACTTTTCTTTTTTTATCTTATTGAAATCTACAGATAACTCTTCTTTTTTCATCTTATTAAAGTCTGCAGATAACTCTTCTTTTTCCATCTTATTGAAATCAGCAGATAACTCTTCTTTTTCCATCTTATCATAACCAAAATCAGATACATCATTGACATCCCGTTGGCTTCCATCATCATCCTCACTACATGGAATCCCCAATCTACTCAAGTCCAATCCATCCCAGAGATCATCAAGGATTATAAGGGTGTTCTCTTTTTCTTTCTTTAACCTCTTTCGAATGCGATCTGCTCTTACAATCCCACTTTCCTCTGCCAATCTCATTCCTAACATCTCAGCAATTTGTCCTTGAATTTTTTTTATGTCAGGATTTCTTGTTATATTTGCCATGACCACCATATTGAACAGCTTCTTTTCTTTAGCCTTCTTAGCAACTTCTTTGACTAAAGTGGTCTTACCCACACCACCAGGCCCATAAACTCCAATCATATGAACTGTAGAGTCTTCCAGTGCTTTCATAATCTTCTCCGTAGTTTCGTTCCTCGACCCAAAGCTTTCATAAACAATGTTTGACAAAGCAGCATCAATGGATGGGTGTACCCGATAGGAAACTTTATCAAACTTTTTATTCCAAAGTTCATCTGCTTTGATTTCCTCTACCATCTTTGTAGCATTCCTTCCTAACCGATACCTCAGCTGCAAGTTATTTGGAAAGAAACCAATGAAACAACTTGTCTTGGCATGGCGTTCATCATGAATAAAACTTTCATATTTTTTTATCTTCTCATCCACCTGTTTTAACCAATAATGGACATCGTCTTCAATTTCTTCTGCATTCATTTCTGCATCCTTAACTTCATTTTGTACCCTCTTCGTAGCATTATTCAGCATCTCAATGTAACGTTTCACCTCTTCAAATGTGTCATTGTAATTAAAAAAGTAGCCCACTTGTCGTTTGACCAGACGTCCTGCAATTTCCAGTGCACTTTCAGTAGTAGTAGAGATAACTGGGTCCATGCTCCCTTGACAATTGACACTTTCTTCTTGCTTTTCTGGTTCCTACTGCGGCTACAACTTTCCCCTAAATGTTACAAATGCAAAATTTCAAAAATTATGACATAAAAGGAAACTAATACATAAAACCTTTAGCAAATAGAACATATTTGAATTTGATGTTGTTAGGTGTTTGTTAATATTGTTGATATCTGTTAGTGGGAGAGTTGGTTACTTAACTATATGTTAATATCTGTTTGTTGGGCTGAGACACAGAAGAATTAAGGCATGTTGCCTATAGAAAAGAGGAAATGTAGGGAGGGCGAGATAGCTAGTCATTTCATTTAGATTGGAGTCTTAGGGCAGGGAGGTGCCAACCCTTGAAGATATGCCATGTATTCTGCATTTAGAGGACTTGAAAATAACAGGGAGAAAATACAATAATTTTTGTTATTTCTCTAATTGAATCATTATAGATTTAAATAACATAGAATGGGAATATAACAATCCCTAAGAATGAGTAACTAAAAAGGGAAGCATCAAAGAATATTAAATTGGTTATATCAGATGGATATCCATTTATTTTCAAAACCAATCATGCTAATTATTAGTAGCAAATTCTTATGAATTAGATTAGAAATAATTCCTAAAAGTGTTACTCTGGTTCAAACAAATTCATATTCTGATCCTATCAGATTCCCTCACACTCCCCCTCAAATTTGTGCAAAGATGTTTGTCATGCCCAACTTGCTGACTTAGATTTCAAATATTTGTCTCATTTAACCCTTGGCTATAATATTTGTTACCAGTTATGTACTTGGAACAAATGAAATACAAATCACACTTTTTCAACTTTTTCATTTACAAAATGTCTGTCTGTCTTAACATGTTTAGTTCTATCATGTAAAACTAAATGTGAAATATTGATAGATGACTTGATGTCCCAATACAGTTTCATAAGATTACTATTGTCTCTAGAGTTCTTCGAGTACCCTCTATAGCCTGAGTACTTCACACACTGCTTTTTCCATTGACTTAAACACAACTTTAGCACTACTAGTATCACTACAAAAAAAAAAAAAAAAGTTTTTTTGTAATGACAACATTGATCACTGAAACCTTAAAAATTCATCACTAGGCATATCTAGTGACGATATTTTGATTTGTCACCAATCTATTTATCTATCTATTTATAATATATAAATTCTAAGCTACTAAACCATATGCAGCCACATCACTTTGTTATTCTTTGCCACGTCAGCATAATTGCTTATGTGTCAAATTCTCTACAATCTATTCTGAGACAAGGATTGCGAGATTGCCATCTCAGATTTTCAAAATGCATACATTCATCCATTTCAACATTTTTGCTTACATGGCATATTCTCCTCATTTCACCATTTGTTAAACACTTTTTAAGGTCTTAAACAAATTCATTTTATCAGTTACTAAACTGTCATTATTCTCTCAAGCAAAGGAGTTTAAAGTTGGAAAGGGAATGTGAAAACTGAAAACTGTGTAACTGACAAAAATTGGTGTAACCACACACTCTCCCACGATTTACTCTCCCATGATTTGTATTATTCTTTCCAGATTCAATACCACGTCTCTCTCCTCCATCTCTATCACCCTCAAACCCTTTTCCTCTCCCACATTGGCATCTCCTTCTCTTTCTTTCGCATCTCCTTCTCCTTCATTTTATTTTCATTTCAATGCTCTGAAATTCATTACATTCTCCTTTTTTTTTAACTCTCAAACCATATTCTTCACTAAACTCTGTTCCGTTTGAATTGCAAGCAGAAGAAGAGACAATTGCAAAATGATTTCGGTACAGTGTTGGCGAAGAAGCGAAAGGGAGAGACTATGGAATAAGGAGGAAAGCCTAAATATCAGATGTTGATGGGGGAACACCCAATGTGTGACACCCCAGGGATACATCCTTGCCTTCTTTTTTCTGTTGTGAGTGGTTTCTTCCACACGGTACATTCCTTCTCTTCCATTCTCATTTCTTCTCCTTCTTCTCAACTCTTATGCCATCAAGAAACTTATTATTGTTTGTAAGCATGGAAATAGAATCACAGAGATTGGGATAGATCTGAATATCAGCCAAGTCCCTATGCCACCAAGAACTTGCTTCAATATTGTTGTCTTTATGTGCATATAGATCAAAAATTTTGTTCTCTAGATATCAAGTTATAAAGACAGCGATTACATTGGCCATGGCTTGAGCAACGAGTTAAATATTAAAGAATTCGGAGCAAAAGGCTGAGGCAGATATGTGCCAAAATATTTTTTGCTTTAGTTTGCATGAAAGGTTTAGAGATGTTAAATGTGTACCAGAATGGTTAATTGTTGGTCATCTAATTTTTTTTTTTTTTTTCAGATTGATTTTGTCTGGTTATCCACTGCTGCCCATTTCAAAGATAACAGTAATAATAATATCAATTTATTACAGTTTGTTGGGGTTGAAATTGAGTCAGGTTTGGTGACTAGGCACAGAAAACTTGCAAGGAACTATTTTTATTGGCAAACATCTCTCGCTGCCCTTGGTTATGTAGAAGCTTTCTCACAGAGAACATTGACTTTCATGGATAAAGGGAATTGTTTAGAACTTCAAGTCTTCAAATCAAAGGTGACAAAAAAGTCTTCATTCCCTTCTAATACAGATAGATCGGTTAGTTTGCTATAAGGGATACTGTGTGGGTAAGAAGTTGAGCTAACAGTACTTACACCATCCCACCAACTCAAGCTGCATACCCCATCATTGAGTTACACAGTTTCGTCTATAAAAGTCGCACATACAACATCTGCAAAGATCTCCAACTCCAATTTATCCTCGCAAAGTACTTGAATTCTACATTGGCCACTTGCAGTGTATCCATAGTGAGTATTTCATTTATGGTTCTAATGTTATTGTCAGCAAGCAGTCACACAAATGTTGTCGGAGCACGCAATCTTCTGGAATCAACATTGCCAAAGCCAGAAGTGCCACAACTCCCCAAACCTGAGTTGCCACCTCTGCCAAAAGTCCCTAAATTACCAAAACCAGAGCTCCCTAAGGTCCCTGAATTGCCTAAGCCTGAGATACCTAAAGTTCCTGAATTGCCAAAATCTGAGCTGCCTAAAGTCTCTGAATTGCCAATTCCTAAAGTGCAATCCGTGTCTTCTTCATTCCTACCTCTCACTCACTCAATAACTCTCATTTGACATTAAAATTTATGTAACTCCCATGTCTACAATTAATGTATTATTCTTAGGTAACTCCTATTTTTGCAATCTGTGTGTTATTGTCATTACAATGACATTAAAACTTTTGTAACTCTCATATCTGCAATTAATGCATTATCTTCATTACACTCTGTAAAATCAGTATGCACAACAGTAGAACTCACAGATGGCATCGTCAGTGTCACAACTTTTTTTAATTCATGGAGATTGTGGACTGCCATTGTCAGATGAGCAATGGTATTCCATCTATCTATTTTTGTTGTGAGTATTTAATTTAATCAATTTACTAATTAGCGATTTTTACTTGGATTTTAAAGGAAAGATTAAGCAATGAACAAGAGGTAAGCTATGGTATTTCATCTGTCTTTTTTTGTAACAGGGTTGGTGATGCTATTTTTTTTCTGTAACAGGGGTGTTAGAATTCTTGGCTAGGGTGTATACCAAGAAATTGATTGGTACTTTATCAGTTTATCTTCTCAACAGGAGTATAAATTTGGTGTTTCTTCTTTCACCATTTTCTTCCTAATTTTTTTTATCTATATTTAGAACAATATAGGCTGCTCAGGTACTGATTTGGCACTGATATTGGTTGTGTGCATGTGCCTTTTGCTTCCCATTCCTCTCATTCTTATCATTACATTCTCTTCTATTCTCATTTCTTATCGTTACTTTTTCTTTATTACATTCACTTTTCTTCTATTTTCATTTCTTATACTTTAAGGTTTTGAAGCTCCATTTTTTGACTGCTAGCAAGACATGTGCTGCCCATACAACATAACTTATGGAAACCACAACTGAGTATTTCTTTGCTTTTGTATTCAGTCTTTAAAAAGAACTTACTTAAGAGAAGTTTAGTTAGACATTCATTCACTTTGGTTCATCTATAACTCTTTTCTTTTAAGTTAAAATTTTAGCCTGCTATACTCATTATTTTTGGTCCAATTATATATTTTTTTTGGTTCTATAATTCTACTTCAATACTTGATGTGTAATAATATTTTGGCCAAGATATACCAAGTATACAAAATCAAGATTATAATTACTATGAAAAAAAATGTTATGGTATAAAACAAAAAAAAGCAGAGTAATCTTGACATTTATTTTCATACTGATGTTATTGCCCCAATTTCCATTATACATGTATTCATACTAATCTTAACTGAAGCATTGAAATTGAATCTTCTCTCTACCTATAATTTTAATTTCATGGGTTTTGAGACTATCATTGCCAGATGAGAAATGGTATTTCATTGAACATTGGAATTGGGTGATGCATGAAATACCACTGATGAATCTATGCTTTTTGAGATGGCAATGTCACAGCATGCGTCTCAAAATTTATATATTATAAATAGATATATGTATTCTACATATAATCCTTACACATTTCCAATTTCAACAAATATTTCACAATTTTAAAATGTAATAATTCAACATAATATTTTTTAACATAATTCTAATCTCTTTAAAATACATAGTATACATGCTTCTCCCTCATTCTGTCTCATCTCCTATTGTAATAGAAAAACTGTTACAACCACAATCAATGTTTAGCAGTTAAGGCTTTAATGAAAAATTTGTCAGTTACAACAGATGCTTGTAGCACTCTCCATTTCAAGAATTAGTGTTTGTTCCTGTTTGTTAAATTTCTGAATGATAAAAAAGAAAGATACCTTCTATTGTGTCTCCTCCTTTTATCTCCGCTAAATATTCTCCTTGCACCCACTATGAAACTCCCACTTTCACCCATCCTTCCCCATACAGTTTTTTGGATTTAACTTTTTTTTTCTACTCTTGTATGTCTCTTTCTATTATTTTGTCTATTTGTTTGTTTCTTTTCATCTACCATTTTATTTTATTTTTTTGCAGAGGAGGAAGAGAAGTTGTTGAAGGTGGTGAAGAAACTGCCATGGGAGGATTGTCTCTTTCAAAAGAACAAGAAGATCTGCAAAATGCCAATCAACCTGTTGTGGTACAAAATTATTTAATTGCCTTTGCATATTATTTTATTTCTAAAATTATGAATCTCATTCGAGGTTATCCTTGTGTTAACTTCTCTTTGACCAATTTTAACTGACTCCAAGGTGACACTTTACTCATTTGATGCAAATTCTGAACAAAATTGCTAGCATAAAATATAGCATCCTTCTGTTGGCAGGCATAGGATTTTTTTCTTTTGGTTGTATCAGAGACAAGGGGCAAGATGTACTACACTTGCCCCCATCAAAAGGGTATGTGCTACACTTGCCCCCATCAAAAGGGTATGTAAGGAAATGGTTATAACACTTTCATTTTTCTCCCCTTCATGATTCTCAAGTTTTTTTTTTTTAATGTTATTCCATAAAATAGATTAATTAATTAATTAATTAATCTAACATTCTACAAATATTAATAGCATATAAGATAATAACTTGATTTAGGTAGAAGATCTAGTTTGGAATCTTATAGAACCTTGTTAGCAATGTCTTGGATTTAGCTGTTAACTACTACTATGTAATCACTCATAAATTAGTTTCATATTTATAGTATAATTTAAATGGTAGAATTGGTAAGAGGAAGGTGAAAAATATGAAGGATAAAAATAGAAGTGAGAAAATATGGTAATGTCTATACTAATAATTTACATGCAACATAGGACTTAATTGAAAATTTGAAAGTGCTTTCAGGGACCAAAATGACAATACATGGTTAAGTTCAAGGACCAAAATATTACTAAGTGGTTAAATTCAGAAACTAAAATGGCAGTAAGTTGTTAAGTTCAGAGACTAAATTGAAAAGTTAACTTTTAGACACATGGCAACCATGTGGATGACACGTGGCAACCACGTGGATGACACGTAGCAACCGTCAGCTACACAGAGGTGCCATGTAGGTGCACACGTTAAGGATAATGGAGGAAAGTTAACGACAAGACCAATCTGTCGTACTTTTTGCACATTCAAGGACTAAATTCGAATTTTTCATTTTTTAGGGACTAATCTGTCAACGCTTCACACTTTCAAAGACCAGAATGGGTATTTACCCTACTAACAACCTTAAGTTTTCATAATGACCAAACACGAAAGAGATCCAAAATTATCATCACTAATTTATATTTAAAAACCGATTTATGATTTTAATAAGATATTAATATTTAACAATAAATAGATATGTCAATGCGAAGCAACATTTATGCTCTATTTATTTGGTTGGTGAGAAATACAAGGAGAGAGTAACTAAAAATAATGGTAATTGTTTGGTGGAGTAGAAAATAGAGTAAAAACAATTTGAAAAAATGGTGGGACTCACTGCATATTTTTACTCTATTTCTCACTTATTTCTACTCGCATACTTATCTTTACCCTATTCCTTCTCGATTTCTCTCCAACTAAACACATTTAATTTTCACTTTATTGTTAACCTATTTTCATTCAACTTTCTATTTTTATCCACTCTATTTCTTTTCTTTCTATCAAACGCACCCTTAGGTTATAATAATGTTTGCATCACAATCAAATAAAAGGAGCACACGAAATAATAATTTTAAACAATTTAAATGACCTTCCTATTCTTTGACTTATTTATTTTTAAAATAGAAAGATAAGTTTATAAAAAAAATTAAATTTTAATATTAATCATAATTTAAACTAAAAAAAATAGAATCAAGATAAATAATAAAATTTGACTAAAACTAATAAAATAAAAGTAGATAAAAAAAAAAAAAAAAACCTTCAAAACTTAAACAATGAAAAAAGAACGCAAGAGAGATCACAAGGCTTGCAGACTTTCACGTGGATATAAAAATGAAAAGAAACAACACATCAAGTAAACATCAACTAATAACAAAAGTAAAATAAAAAATTAATTAATAAAAAGAAAATAACAGGCAACATAGGGGCTCAAAGTCCCCTCTGATGTTCTATGCTTAGGTGCGATATAAAAAAAGCTGCAACACATGGCCAATATATTCTGAATAGGGAATGACTTACAGTTTTTTTGGATTGGCGGTGATTTAAGAAAATCACGGAGTCCTACCACCTTTCTTTACCACTTCGGAGAGAATAGTTTTAAGACTACGACTGGTTTTTCAACATGCAGATCCACCCGTTTCCAAGCACATACTTAAACATGTGAACGATATTTTAGCACAAGAGATAATAATATTTATAATATTAACAAAAAAAAAAAAAAGGAGCATAACATAACAAAAACGTAGCAGCAGCCAGCTACAATATATATATATATGGTGGGAGAGAGCGTGAGACTATACACAAGTAAGCGAAACAACTGTGTGAGGTGAAGAATGGTGGCTTGCGGGGTCAAATGATGAGTATGTGAGTGTGGTGCGTTGAGGATCAATCTGAGAGCAAAAGTGAGAATCGTGGTGAGTATAGTATGTGTGAGTGTTCTTAATTCTTTTGGTGAGGATAAGGACAATGTAGGACTGTCTATGGGTCTGATGCAGTGGAAATAAAAAAAAAAAAAGGAATAATGATGAGGTAGTGGAGGCGCAGTGGAATGTGCGTTGTGATATTCAAAAGAGAGAGAAAAGGAAACCATAAAAAAGTGCGTGTGTGTGTGTGCAACGTGAATCATGTTATGGTTCAGTGGGTGAGAGTGTTTATTTTATTTTCTTTTCCTTTTTAAAAAAAGAAGAGCTGTGAGGTACGTGCCTGTTTTTGTGAGGAGTGAAAATGTGAGTGTGAGAGAGAGATATTAAAAAAAGTGTATTATGGGGAAAGAGAGAGTGGTTGCAGCGTCGTGGTAAGACCTGCATTATTTGTCTTTGCACCTTTTCTTATATAAAGCTAGTATTAAAAAAGAAAAAAAGCTAGGAGACACAAGAAACTAAG
The DNA here is from genome assembly GCA_026413185.1 of Pueraria montana var. lobata. Classification (NCBI taxonomy): domain Eukaryota; kingdom Viridiplantae; phylum Streptophyta; class Magnoliopsida; order Fabales; family Fabaceae; genus Pueraria; species Pueraria montana. The sequence continues at coordinate 89,362,363 of CM048650.1, read as the reverse complement.
AGGGTCGAATGATGATTATCTAAATTAACAAACACATTCCAACTACTACTGACCTTTTGTTCGCATTTGATTTTTCTTTTTCTTTTTTCTTTATTGTTATTATTATTAATTTTGACTTAATTATATTTTTTATCCCTACATATTTTAATTATGTGATTTTGGTTACCTCCTGTTTCAATTACGTAAATATGGTCCTTTAGATCGATATTTTAATTATGTGATATTGTATAAATTTCTTAATTATGTGATATTGTATAAATTTTTAACTGAACTTGCACAATCATTAAACTCAAAAAGATATACTATGTGTATTTTTTTTTTTTATCAAAATCAACCGTGCTAATTGTCAAGTTTTTTTTATTTTTTTTAAAGGAATTGTCAAGTTTTTATAATGGGGTAATGATTAAAAAAATAAAATATATCAAATATTATAGATCGTTGAAACAATTTAATAAATATTTTCAAATAGATTATATTTTTAATGCAGTTTCCATATTTCTTATTTTGCAAAACAATAAGAATTGTTACTTTTTTATAACACTTAATAGTTTTTTTCTTACTGCAAACACTTAATAGTTAATAATACAATATATAACTGATTGTACATGACAAAATATGAGTAATGTTCTTAGTTATTTTTCTGTCAATTTCATTTAAGCAAATCACCTATTTTCTTAAATTAATATTAATTTGATATTTTGCCATTCAAAATAAAATATTAATTTGATATTTTTCTCTACATTAAAATATATTTCTGTTCCTTATAATGGTAATATTTTCCATCATTAACTTGTATAAATCATTTGTTAAATTCACATGACAAATAATTTATTTTACTCACAGTAGTGTTAGTAACTCTTAATCTATTAATATTTATTTATATATTATTATTTTATAATTATCTTTTATTTGAACGGATTATTATACAATTATCAAAATTGTATAATAAATATCATTAATGTGGACAATTTGATTCTTCATTAAATATAATTATGTATGTTAAATTTGATTAGGTTCAATTAACAGTTATGTAAAATTAAAATCTCCATCAGCTACTCGCATTAGTTTAAGTCTACTTTATATATTTATGTGCAACATTTCTTCCATAGTAACATGCAAATAATTGCTCAAAAACAAACAATATAAAAAATTAGCATAAAAAAATTTGGAGGAATGTATTATAACTAAAATATATATAGAAATTCGTACATCATATTTGTGTTAATTAATTGTATTTTTTTTTTCTATGAATTCTAAGAGTGTACCATGCATTTGTTAAACTCACACTTTTATGATGGTGTTGGCTAGGGTGGGGAGCAACTCATGTCTCCCACCGTGAGAAATCCCACATTTAGATAAGTACATTACAGACCCCAAAGATTACAATGCGGATATATTAATAGTAACACAAAAAATTTCTATTCCTTTCTCAATGACCAAACGCTACCATAGATCTGTAGATCCGTTTCTCTCAATGACCAAACAAAATCGTAGATCTGCAAAGACGGTGATGATTTTGTTTGAGTTCAGTGACTTCCATTTTGCAGACTGGTTTCATCGTTGCATGTTCACAATCTTCTCGCACTATCAAGAGGCTCTGATGGGAGCCTATCTCCTGGCGACGATGCCATTGCATTCGCATTCAAAGAGAACATCATTGTCGTGCTCTTATGCTTCCTCAACACACCACACTCCATGGACCTTGCTTTGTCGCTACTACAGTACCTCTCTCAAATGAGATATTAGGGTTACAAAAAAAAAAATTAGGAAATAGAGGGGTCGAAATGTAATGGGAAAAAGAAATGAAAAACTAAACAAAATCTTAACCATTAATTTAATATATATATATATATATATATATATATATATATATAACCCGGTTAAGATTAGATGCACCTTAGAACAATTAAATTTCAAGAAATTGAATGATAAGGATAAAGACTAAGTGTGTGTGTGTGTGTGATAATTTATTTATAAATTTTGATCCTTAGTTATTATTTTAAATAAATTATTTTAAATTTTACTAAATATCTATAAATTTCTTATTTTTAATTATTATTGTTCATGAAACATATATATTTTAAAGTAACTTAAATAAAAATAAATTTTCATCTAAACTAAAAAAATTAAATTAACATATGTATATATAATAATAATAATAATAATAATAATAATAATAATAATAATAATAATAATAATTTATTTCCTAATTTCTATTCGTAATTATTAATTAAAATAAAGTATATGAAATATAAAATCATTACTTTTAATAATTATTTTCCATGAATATATTTTAATGTATACAATTTAAAAAAAATTGAGCATGATTATTAATATTATATTTAATATTATTATTAAAGTTTTTATATATAATTCAACGGTTGGATCGATAAAAATCATTTTATATCAAGTTATTAAAATGGTGTAACTCTTTTAGAGTTACACTGGTGTAATTTGATCCCTCCTCATATATATATATATATATATATATATATATATATATATATATATATATATATAAGCTAAATTGCTTTATTTGTCCCTTATCTTTATTTTAGGTTGTCATTTGGTCCTTTATCTTTTAAAAGTTGTAAAATGGCCCTTTATCTTTATTTTAAGTTGCAATTTGATCCTTTATTTTTTAAAGTTGCAAAATGATTCCTTAAGTAATTTTTCATAGCATGTTTATCCCTCAAGTAATGTATTTTTTAATTTTTTTGGGATAAACATGCCATGAAAAAATTACTTAAGGGACTATTTTGCAACTTTTAAAAAATAAAAGACCAAATTGTTACTTAAAATAAAGATAAGGGACGATTTTGCAACTTTTAATAGATAAAGGTTCAAATTGCAACATTAAATAAAGATAAGGGACCATATGAATAATTTAGCCATATATATATATCCAAATTATTTTGTATTTGAGTTTAATGGACTATGCACTGACAGTATAAAATAATTTTACATTGTCATCCAATAATAAATCACCGTTGATATGACTTTCAAGATAAATTTGTAAAAGTCAACAAACTTACCATACATGGTGGGTTGTGATATGACTTTCAAGATAATTTTGTAAAAGTCAACAAACTTACCATACATGGTGGGTTGTGATTGGATGACAGTGTAAAATTATTTTATACTGTCAGTGCATAGTCCATTTTCTTTTTGTATTTATATATCTAACTCTTTTTTTTCATCGAACAAAGTATTAGTATTATTTATAGTATCAAAATATATTTAATGTTATTTATGAATTTTTTTTTTGTATTATTAATTTTTTTTAATATCATTAAATTTTAATTTAATATCATTAGGATTGTTAGATCTTATTATGTGTGTTCTTTTTTTAATTAACTGTCTCCTTTGTTAAATGTAACATCCTAGTTTCTTTGGCCCTCTAGAAAAATGAACCCCAGTCAACTACTTTGTACTTGCTAAGGGACAAATACATGCATGTTGCTAGAGCTTGTGTGGTTGCAAGCTTCTGAAATTACATTCATACGCATGCATGTTTTAAATTGCCCTTACAAGTATAATTAAATTTATTTAAATGTTATAAATGAGAAACATCGTATAGAGTGATTGTCAACTCTCCTAAGTACTGATAGGTGTAAGGAGCTAATCTCCTTGTGCCACCGCTCAATAAAAGCTAACACCAATGTTATGTTTGAAATAGTGTAGCATGCATGTGTGAGAAAGGCCAGCCCTAACCTGTCCACCAAATCCTTCACTTGGTCGTCTTGAGATAGGGGTTGTTAGAACTAAAGACATGGAAGATGTCTAACCCTAAAAAATTTCATAGTTATGATGATAAAAAATATCTTAAAATTTGATGAATTAATGAGTTTGAATGAGTCATGCTGGAAAAACATGCGTGCAATGTTGTTATAGGTATAATCTTTCTTAACATAGACACCAAAAATGTTTTAAATGAACCTGCGTCTAAAGTGCTCAAAATGGACTTTGTCCAATGTTTTTTATAAAAACACATAGCGTCCAACGTGCTAGTGAAAAGGACTACGTCCAATGATTTACAAGAAAACCCAACGTCCAATGCGTTGTTTCCTTCCTCCAATGAGTTAAGAAAACTTACATATGTCTTATATATTCCTTAAGTTTTCTTTGTCCAAAAAGGGAACACGTGTAAAGCATGTATATCTATGTTGATCCTTTGAAAAGTTTCATTGCTCTTATATTCCTTCTCTTTTTGTATTTTGCCTTAACGTTTGAATTTTAAAGATTTGTTATAAGGTAGGATAAGCACTACTCCTATTCAGATATGCTTTTAATCATACAAGTAGTGAAGAGGAGGAAGGAGAATGCTCAAAAAAGGATGATTTTTCCATAAAAGAACAATACCTTATGTTTTTTTTGGTAAACAAACGAAAGAACAATACCTTCTGTACTATCAATTTCTCTCTCCTCACCAGAAATGGACACGTTGCAAGAAGCATATGTCTTGTCTTGAACGAGAAGATTTTACGGGCTTGCACTCTCACAATGGATATTTCTTTCAAGCCTATAAAGACATCAAGAGAAGACTTGAATTAATATCAAGAAATATCTAAGGCTACAAATATACTCATTATTGGACGAAACATATTTCTAAAAACAAGCGCTCTGAAAGTTCATCCATCGCTTAGCAAAGTTTTGTAATTTATGTGCCACATTTACAAATCCTCATTTTGTGAGTAGATTTTGTGTAATCTTGTCGAACATCTGTTTGTTTGTGAAAGCCAGAAGTGACTTAGTGTGAAAGAATACTTGGGTTATGAATTTCAGGGGGAGATTGTTTGTTGTAAAGCCAATAGTGGCTTAGAAAATACTTTGTGTAGCCAGAAGTGGCAGTAAGAATTAGACATAGCTCAGTTTAAGTGAACCAGTATAGAAATAAGTGCTCTTGGTTTTTCGCTTTTGTTCTTTACCTCATACTTTTCCTCAGATGAAATCTTTTACAAACTTGTTTTTATAAATTTGTGTTTTTGCGAAGTCTTGCAAAAAGTTTTCCAATGTTTACACATACACCATCCAACCCCCCTTCTAGTGTGCTTCTTTTGTTTCAAGGGTAAGACCTTACCCCTGTGGCTGACCAGGTTTAGTTCCTTGCAAGGGTTTCCTTCCCACACACACAAGGCAATATGGTCATAAAGGACTCGGGCAAAACTATTTGTAGGACCTTTCGAAAAATGAGGCCCACATACCTAAGGCTCAACAAGCTTTGTAGCCTCTATAGCAACATCTGTAGTAGCCTCAACAGGCTCAACATGATCAATGATCATATGTGGCACCATACTTGAGAGAATAACACTAACAATTTTAAAATAGCATTAAAAATTAAAAAAAATACGAATTATAATAAAAATTATAATATTACAAATTATAATACTATAAAATAAAAAACAAAATATTAGGTAATAAATATCACAAAATAAAAATATTACAAACTATAATATTACAAAATAATACATTTAAAAAACAAACCTGATGCATAACAAAAATATATTTCTATTGTGTATCAGATTCTAATGCACAACAAAAATATGTTTTCATTAGGTATCTAGTTCTGATAGACAACAAAAATATGTTTTCATTGTGCATCCATTTCTGATGCACAATTGAAACACATTTTCGTTGTGCATCAAATTATGATATACAATAGAAATGTTTTTGTTGTGCATCATTCACAATGAAAATGTGTTTCCGTGTGTACGATACACAATGGAAACACATTTCGTTGTGTCTGATTTTGAATCACACAAAACATGTGTTCATTGTGTATGGTACACATGAAAACATGTTCCAACAAACATACAAAATGAAAACGAAAAAAATAGGAAAACTTACCTAAGGAAGAAGATAAGGGGTTTGCGTTGAAAGTGACCCCAACAGTGGGTGTGTCTCTGATGATGGGAAAAGGGGTTAGTGCAAAAGAGAAGAAAAGTAAGGGAAGGGGAAGGGAGGTGCATTGAGGGTGGGGTTGGGGTCTAAGGGTTGGGATTGTTTAGAGAGTAAAATATGTTTTCGGTCCTTGTAATTTTGATCAATCGTGGATATAGTCCTTGTACTTTCAAATCGATGTTTTAGTCCCTATACTTTAAAAAATAAGTGGATTTGGTCACCTACACACTAACGATGTTAGCTCCATTCTTGGCGGTGTGATTTGTGGTGGTCTAATACAATTTCTAGTGATTTAACCCCCCCCCCCCCCCCCCCCCCCCCCCCCCCCCCCCCCCCCAAAAAATTGTATTTAAACAAGTGATAAAAATCAAGAACTACCAAGTATTGGTGGATTACATGCTTAATTTCTCACATGACTCAAACAACTCAAAGCTTGGAGGGTTAGGGATCAAGACCTAAAAACCCATCCATGGCTACAACAAATCCCATGAAAATCAAAGAGATTAGGGAGGAAGATGACAATCGAGCACTCTTTTTTTTTATAGCAAAAAGTGACATGCAGAGAGAAAGTAAGGACTAAGATCCCAACTAGGTTGGCACCGAAGCCTTACAAATCTACTACAATACGCGAATATCATATAAAAATGAAGAGAACAAAAGCATGGGGGGACATAAACCAAGACAATCAAGCACTCACAATCACTTCTATTACAAAACCCAACCCTCAATCAAGCTTAATCATCAAAATCCCTAAATCTCCTAACTTAGGGTTCAAAAAGGGGAAAAAAGGGGAAGACAACAAATCAAAAGGGTAGGGATAGACAAGGGGGAAGCACTCACCTCCGGAAACACATAGAAATGAGCTCCAGGTATTAGGTCTTTAGATCTCTGCTCCTTGTCCTTCTTCCTCTTATTTCTCTTCTTCCTTCTTCTCCTTATTCTCTCTAACTTTCCCTTTCTTTCTTTCTTTCTTTTCCCCTCTCTAACTCTCCCTTCATTTCTCTACTTAAACCATGGGTATGTGTGTGGGCTTGGTGGGCCTTGGCTCCCCATCTGGGTCCTATTATCCTATTCCTGTCAATTCCTATTAGAAGGTAACTATTATTAATCATGCCTAAGGGTATCCTTTAACCATTAATTATAAAGACTATGCCACAAAAGAGGTCTCTATATATACTTATTTCTAAGGTCTATAAATTTGGAATGTTACATTTAGCATTGTCGTGCTAATATGAGCACATTTGTGTTGGACTCTACGCTCTAGCTTTGATGTCTTTTTATAAAAAGAAAAGAGGGAGTGAAGGTTTGGATATCTTTTGCTGTATTATGAAATTAGATATCTGAGAGTGAGAAAGTGACTGTGAAGGGGATTGAAGCTTGGAAGGAATGTGAGGAACATCACGGGGATTCATACTTGTAAAAGTTTCTTCCCTATTTTTTTCTTCATGTATTTGTTTGTAATTATGTGCCTCCTTATTTCCATGGCTGACTATTTTTCTCATTCTAGGGTTGTGATGTATCTGTGATGTAATTCCCTAATGGTTATTTTAATTGAATTCCTTCGCCAGTCAATTATATTGCTTCTCTACTTAGTCATGCTTCAGAACTGATCACTCTTTTATGCTAGTCAATTATATGTTCATGACCAACAACTTATAATTGATGAAATTGAGAAGCAATTGAGTATGTAAAATGTCATATGATTAACTTTGTATTGTGAACTTCTAACCTAATTAAATAATCTATTTTAATCATCCTCTTTGTGCTTGTCCTTTTCCTAATTAATTTCAACCCTACATGATCAATTGGGTAGCTAGTTAATTAGGGGAAAGATGATTAATAGGTCATGATCAAAATCTATTAATTAATTCAAGAGAAACGATTAGTAATTGACCATTAACTTAGGGTTCAAGAGGAATAAACATTGGGGGTACTTACTAGCACAACAAAAATCACAACCCTAGGCTTTACTATATGATAATCCTTTAAATAGTCACCATTTGTTTTCTTAAATCTATTTTTGCAAAGTAATTGATAACTTTTCTCAAACCAACTGTTAAAACTGAATTGCTTAGTCTGCTTGCGAGTTTAAATGTTTTGGAACCAACTCTAATTCTTTGGGTACGATATTTGGACTTAAGGTCTACAATTATTGTCGCATAGGGTATGCTTTTCGGCACCTTAGGATGGTTTTTGGGGGTGTTAGTGTAAATGTTACCGCTCTAACTTAGGCCTTTTTGTTTTGTTTGTATATATAGGAGGTTAGTCAGGATTTTTGCCATGTGATATATGTTTATGATGTACGATATACAGGGTATGTATGACTAACCATGACCACGTACTATGTTATAATATTTTGTTAATACATCGCTATTTATTTACGCCACAAATCGTTTATTTATTGTCACTAATTTAGCTTTAAAAAGAAGAATTTTACTCATTTTTTTATATTAATAAAATAATTTTTTTTTTACAGAAATATTTAATAAATAACTTAAGAATACGTTTAAATGAATTATAAAATGAATTCAATAATTTGGGTAGAGTCAATGTCATATCAATCCAATATTTATGAGAGGGACGTGGATTGTATGGAAGTGTGAAGGGGCAAAGTGGGGTGGACCTGGATGGCTCTAGAGGGACTGAAACATATATAATCTTTTTTTATGACAAAAAAAAGGTTTTTCATCAACCGCACAAAGCTTGAATCCTATATATAAGTGCACATAAACGCGCGCAAGAGATATATAATTTTCATCACTACAATGATCGAGTTCTATTTACCACTCAAAGAGGTATCATAATTATTAAGAACCTGATCTACATCTAATCTAATGATGGAGGAGGCAAAGTCTAGAAACTAGTTAGCCAAAATATAATAGAGGAAACAATCAAACAGCAATATATACAAGTTATCGCGTGGTAATTCCTTTAATATATAATTTAATATGTAAATTTGCAAGAAAATTATTTATAATAGATAAACTAAAATGTAATATATATTAGTTTTTATAAAAAAAAAAACAATTTTTAAAATATAACTTAAATATCTATAAAAGTACAATTTACATTTTATAAAACCCTCTATATAATTCCACAGCATAAAAAATATTAAAAAATAATATTACAAATAATTTTTTAATAAATAAAGATTCGACAACATTGATAGGATGTAATACAATATCTAACATGTTTAATTTTTTTAATTTACATTTTAACTTGAAATTATTGTTTTATTTATATGAATCGATAAACACTTACTCTAACTTATGTTTTAATGGCACGCACACAAGGATGGCGGTGAGGTGTAAGCATAATAGGTGGACAGGTGAGACTCAGAATCACAGGGTCGGCAATCCAATGACAATGGAAACCGCGTGGCTTTAAAATGGTACCATTCTTCTCTAATCTCTTCACTTCACTTGCCTCTGTTCATTTTTCACAGGTTTTCAAAGAGTCCTCCATGTGCAGTTAAAAATCTCAGAATCCAAGTTTGGGCGATATCAAAATATTTTTTAAGTTGGGTTGGTGGATCGAGTATGCTCCAACTCTTAAAAGGGAGTACGGTTATTTATAGTGAATAGTTCACATGTCTTGAGGAATGGGTGGATTTGTATATCTTAGGCAATAGAGAAATCCATACGTTGAGAAGGTAGTTAAAGATTTTGCATATACTGATTGCACTGGTTGAGTTAGTTTTTTGGCAGTGGATGCGCGCTTAGTTCTGATATATAATGTGTTGGTACTTGGTAGTGGAAGGTCTTCAGTGAGATTTGATATATACTGTGTTGGCAGTGTGTGGTTTTCAGTGTAATCTATTCTAGTCTTCTTTCAAGGGTGACCTGTTCTATTATGTACCACAGTACATGATGCTCTACTGAGCACAAATTTGTCTTCATCGTGTCAATATTAAAATAGAACATGAGTGATTTATCTAGTTGATTAAGTGGAAGAAGTCTAACATACAAGAGTGCACACAGATTGTTCAGTTCTCTGAATCTCTGATGCGTCAACTATTGTTTTATTTGTACACCTGTTTCTGCTTCCAAGTACATTTGGGGTGGTATAATGATAGTCTTGGTTGTTGTTCACGTTTCAAGTTTGCAGTATTAATGAAAGACAACAGCTTGTAGGAACTGCTGCAGAACTGCCTTTTTGATGGTTGAAGTTTGTTGGTCCTAATAAAAGTGTGTGTGGTTTTGCCACTTCTGTTTTGGGGAGGAGGGGGTTCAATTTCATATTGGGTTAGGTGTTTCACTAATGTGTATCACATTACATGCTGCTTGAGGTTGGTGTAATGACTTCAGGGTATGATAGGTGCTGAAGGTTGGTTTTGTTTTCAGTATACAGAGCTTATATTGTTGTTATCTCATGCTTCGGTGTTAGGCATGAGCATTCTTTGTACTTAAGATCTAGTGTCATTTATCCTTAATGAATTATTTGGTTTATAAAATAAAATAAAAGATGGGAAAGTATATTATTACACAACTAAAACTGTAGAGAATCTGTAACTAACTAAAAATCACACCACATAAGAAAGAATACATAATGTAGGTCAACTTTACTCGACAGAATAGCTTAAAAAATAAGACTTAACCTAAACTTTATTCATAATATGCAATTAATACCATAGCATTGTTCCCTCCATCTGTTATTTCGATGTTGGAATCCCACTCAACCTAAAAACAAATTAAAAGAATAGTTGTGTAAGTTTTTTTATCCGTGAATAATTATGTAAGTTTAGCTATTCTGTTTAGTTACAAGTAAATAAAAGGACATGGAATCCATATAAAAAGACTGCTGCCATATAGTCCTTCTAGTAATATAGTAAGTTTTTTTTCTTTTTTTTTTATAAGATAAACATTTTCTAACTGGAAAAGAGAAAGATGACAGAGTTTCACGATTGGGGAGATTGCCTCCCTTTGGTATGCAAAATACACTAGTATCCTTTCAACATATTTTCAAAATGGATTATATTGTTAGTTTTAAATTTTGTGCATTATTGGAATTAACTTATCATTTTTGTTTTGTTCCATTTAATCATAGTTTTTAACATCAATTTAAAACAGTGTTTCATATTACGAAGCAAAAATATCAAACACGATCAATATTTATGCAATGATAGTCTTTGTTGGAACTTACCAAACAGGAAGGAAGACTTGCCCATGTTACAGTCAGTAAGACTGTATAAGTGAACAGTCCATGAGTACTTCACAATAAATTCCTGAAACAAATAAGAGTGGGTAACAAATAAGAGTGGGTTGAGAATAACTGAAACTACATACAAATATTCAGGTAGAATATATATTTAATACTTTATTGTATGCATTTAAAGAAAGTTCACTGCTAACTCGATAAATTTCATCAATTAGTTCATAGACAATTCGAATTATCATGTAACAACTAGTTATAATTCTTGAAGTCCAAAAATAAAGGAGAAAAGTATATATGAGACCAAAACATTTGGGATGGGGATCATTTAACAAGGTTATATATGATATAATCAATTTTATAAAATTAGAACCTTGGGTCCAGTGGACCAGATAAAACCAACCAAAAATGAAAGGGAACCCATCCCAATAAAATTGAGAGCAGACTAAACAGAGTCACATAGAAACAGGACCATATTGGTTTGGTTAAATTTGTTCCCTCGATGTCATCACTAAAATCATAATCATAGCATCTCTCTATGTTAATTTAGAAAATAATTAAGAAATAGTAGGATGTGCTATATCATTATGAAAAATTACTCGACAAAACATCATTAAAGCCCAGGTAGTAGGTATAATCAATGTCTTTACTATGGTGAACAAGAAACATTTTCCAAAAGCAAACTATGAAAGGAAGTGTACAAGAATAGAACCGATCTTTATGTGTGTATGACTCATGATGCCAAGGAAGAAGGTGGGAAGAGAATGTTGGTAAGCCAACTAAGTACATATGTATACTCCCTAACCATGAGTATTAGCTTAATTAGCTGGTTAATACCTGTCTACAAAGTCGCAGAGTTCAGATCATTAACTCGGGCTGCTTTCCGAAGATACGAATTCATGCAAATCATTTCTATAGAAATATTTCATCTGAGGGCATTCCATTAAATTCACTTGATACAACTCTGGGAATATCAACTTGGTAGTCCCCGTGTGAAATCCTACAATGCTTGGTAAAAACAGAAGGTACAAAGCATTGAGCTGTCCAAATGTTATCTCATCGTCATTGGATTCTTGATCTCCCTCTTTGGACACTATTTCCTGTATTGTTTGGCATTCCTGTATGCACAAGTACTTCAGAAGACTGAGACTTCTGGCTGTTGAGAATGTGAGCAAATATACCAATCCATGACATCTAAAAACATTTCAAATACTCAAGATTTTGAAAAGGACACATTGGATGGCACCAAGATTTTCAGGCAAGGGCAGAAAATCACGTCCAATGCTTCTAGTGTTTTAAGTAATGGTTCTACCCATGAGTGCTCTAACCCTATGGGACTAAGCATGTGGAGACTATTCAAATGTAAGCCTTTCAGCTTTGAAACGATTTTGGTGGAATCAACACTAGGTTTTTGGGAGGAGAATATTTCATTGAAGGAACTACAAAAAACTCCAAGATTTTCAATGCTTGGTATCTTTTCAAGTAATCCACTTGAGAATATATTTGACTCATCATCCTCATGATAGCACTGCAATTTGAGATCTTTTAATTTTTTCAGGTGGTGTGCAGCATTTGCACCAAATTGTCCTTGCCCAATCATATTGTCTTCCTTAGTTATTGCTTGATGCTCCAAGTCAGTGATAACCTAGGAATCAGAACCACTAAGATAATAATAATCACGAAATGAAAGGGTATAATTAATGAGAAAATCAACAAAAAGGTAAAGAAGATAACAAAAACATGCAAGAATAAGTGTAATGAAATCTAAAACAGAAAAAAAAGGACATGTAAAGTGATTGACAAGCATTCCGCCAATTAATAAGAGCAGAATAAGAGTTATGAAAACAGTACAGTTTGAGAAGTTGCCTTTGCCTGAAACAATCCTTGTGAAATAGACATGGCATCTTCCTTTCTGAGTGACAATTGCTCAATGTTTGGAAAAATCTAGAAATTATTCAAAACAAATATATAAAAAAAGATTGTAATGAGACCCCAACTCATTTTACTATGAATGAAGTTTGGATGTTGTATTACAAAGGAAAAGTATGATAAATTTTTAACACTATCAATTGCATTTACAAAAAATGCTAGGGGAGGAAGACTACTTTAAGAAGTTCAATGGCCTATTTTGTATCCTCTCTTAACTATATTTCCTCTTCTGTATTTTGGTTAGAGGATCCTCCACAAGTTAAACATTTTTCATATACTGTTAGATTAATTACAAAAGAAAAAGATATAATTTCATCACTTTTATATATTTATCTTTCCGTTGAAAAATAAACTAGTTTTATGAATTCATGTTAGAAGGGTAAAACCTATTATTTCATTACCCATAATATAAAAAATAGTTATATATATTTATTAGTGAGATTTTGTTCTCTCATCATTTAGAGCTAGTCAATTAATGAAAGAAAAATACCAGTAAAACTCTTTGATATATTTTTCAACATTCCTTTTATTGCTGAGTTTTTCTATGATGGTCCAATTAATAGAAAGTGGACCCAAATTATTTGAGTCGCCATGGGATGTCAAAAAGTGTGTGACTAGTGTTTTTTTACAGTTTATCCATATTGAAATACCAAGTTGATCATTTGAAATTGTTTTAATACCTTTTCAACTAGGAAAATGGCTTGCTGGTCATTTGAAATACCAAGTTGATCCTCTATATCTTCAACTTCACCACTATGAAGCTCAGTTGTAAACAATTTCAATGTCACAATGATATATATCTAGATGTGTTAGCATTGGCCATTCTAGCGAGTGTTTTCCATGGTAGAAATGCTTGAGCTCTGGCAATTCCCAAAGTGTTAATGAGGTCAGACAATGGAAAATGAACTGCTTAGTTGCTCCCTTCAAGACTGCTTCATCATCCACAAAATTTTGCCAACCTCGCACAAGAACACACTTCAAGCATAACAAGATGATTGGTCACTGATGTTGGAAACAACCTTTTAAGGTTTTGACAATTAGAAATGTACACTTCTTGAAAGTCTTCAAGGCTAAGAATTTCATCATGATTCAGATTCCAGATACACTCCAGATTTGGCAACTGATTTAGAATCAGTTTCTTCAAAGGAAGAGAAATCCGAGAAGCTGGTTTCGTATCTGCTCCTGTATCTTTCACATCAAATATTGCCTTAACAGATTGACAGTTGTTTACTTCGATCTCTTTCAAGTTACATAGAAATCGAAGTAAATAAAAAGGAATCACATTGGATAAAGATTCACATTCCACCACAGTTAAAGATGTCAAATTGTTGAAACAGTTGCTACTTGGGATTGGAACTACACCAAGCCATATCTCTTCTAGGTGAGGGTGATCACCAAATTTCAAATGCTGTATATCGCATGCAAACTTCTCCACCTGTATGTGCCAAACAATTATTAATTTTTTTTGGCACAGAAAACAATTATTAATTTGAAGCGCTTAACAATTCAATAAAATATTTAAATGAAATTTTATTAACTAGTTTTATAAAACAATAATAAAAAAAATTAGAGAAAAATGGCTATGCACTGATAGTGTAAAAAGTTTTATACTGTCATCCAATCACAACTCACCATGTATGGTAAATTTGTTGACTTTTAAAAAATTATCTTAAAAGTCATATCAACAGTTATTTGTGATTAGACGACTGTGTAAAATAGTTTTACACTGTCAGTGTATTACCATTAAACTTAAAATTAATGTGTGTGTGTCTCTCTCTCTATATATATATTATAGTAAAGTGTAATTTATTAGCATTTTTTAGGGGTGGTAGGGTGTAAAGGATGTTTTGATAATAATTTTTTTTACGGAACCTATGAAACTTTAACGTAAAATTAAAAAAAGTAGTAAAAAGAGTCTTATTTTTGAATATGACAGTAGAGAGAAATGTATTTTTTAAAACAAAAAAATGTGATATTAATTTGTATCTCTCAAGAGAGAGTATTATTAATTACTCTTTCATTTAATATTTTCAATAAAAATTAAAAATATTTTGTATTAAGATATGACACCTCTGTAATAAAAGTCTTCCTAGCTATAAAATCATAAATTAATTAATGCTCCAAAAATATGCTGAAATTTTGGTATCAACAAGGCCCATTTGAAGCTAATTTCTCGAGTGGTTTGTTAAGCACTGGTCAATTTTAAATTAGGCCCATTTGAGGGGATTTTTTTTTTTCAGGTACATTTGAGGGGATTAACTTTACTTAAAATCATAGCTTTTAAAATCAAACCCGACCATCCAGTTTGACCGGTTGGACCGAGAACCGGTCTGGGGACCGGTCAAATAATTCTAAAAAATCAGAGCATTGTGAACAGGTCAAACCAGTCTAAAACTGGCCAATGTTGGTAAGAATCGATCATGAATCGATGCAGAAAACCGGTTTAAAACGTTTTTTTTTAGACTTTTTATTCTCTTTTTAGTTTTAATTTTAATATAAAATATTTTAAAGATAAATAAAAGTACATATTTAATAATAATTACAAATAAGTATAAATTGTTTTATCAATTTTTTTCTTATAAAATATATAACTTACTCACTTATCTAAATTTGCAATTTTTTATATCTTGAATTCTTATAAGTTTATATTATATTAATTTGTCAATTTCTTTTTTAATTCTAAATGTAAACTTGTTATTGTTAATGAACACTGTTGCATTTTATTAAAATTTAAATTTAAGTATTATGATTTATTTTATTTGGACTTTTATGTATATTTTGAATGTTAAGAACCTAAAAAAAATGATGTTTTATTTTAATTTTTAATGTTATAAAGTTATCAACCAGGCCCGTTTAATTTGAAGTGATTAAATTTACTTAAAGATATAAACAAATAACAATTGAATTTGGATAGTGAAGTCATTACCTGTTGGTGAAACAACCTTTTGATTGTCATGTTGAGATCATCTTGGAAGGTTAAATTAGAATCCTCTGTTGAAGTTTGAATCTCATAAAACATTGGGGCATCTATGACTCCTTCAGAGAAAGTTTTCAATTGTTCGTGGATGAGAGATTAAGGAGCCAGATATGAAACATGAGGTGAGTGGTTTATGGAGGAAAGGGATCAAAGAAGAGGTATTTTACTGAGATGTAACAGTGGTTAAAAAAAACAGAAAGTTTGTTATTTCAAAAATCTAGATCAAGGTGTGGCTGAAGGAGGGGGATGCACACTCAAAATTCTTTCATGCTGGTGTCAAAGCTAGAAAGAGATGTAACCATTTCTACTTTGAAAGGTGATCATGGTTTACTGGTTGATGTTACTGGACTCAAAAATGCAGTGAATTCTTATTTCTAGTCTCACTTTTTCTGAAGATGAGACCCATTCTTGATGGAGTTACTTTTGCCACATTGTCAGCCTCTCAGAATGAAAGGATAACCACTACTTATGTTAGAAGAAATAGATGAAATTGTCATTAAGTACCATGATGGGAATAAGAGCCCTGATGATCATGATGGTTTTAGTTTTAATTTTATTACATCCTTTTCTGAAATAATGAAAAATGACGTGTTCAATGATGCAAGAATTAGATATGAATGCTAAACTATCAAAGAGCCTTTTGTCTTATTTTGTGCCCTAATTCCTAAAAGTGATCGCCCTTATAATTTTGGAGCTTTTCGTCCTATCTCTCTAGTGGGTTGTTTGCATAAACTTGTAGTCAAGTCTCTTACTACAAAGCTGGGGATGGTTATTGATATCTTACTGCTTGAAATCAATCACCTTTCATTGATAACAAGCAGATTTGAAATGGAATTGTGGTCATTAATGAAGTGGTGGAGTACGTAAAAAGGATTGGAAAAGGTTGTCTAATCTTTAAAATTGACTTTGAAAAGATGTACAATTCAGTTGATTATATACTAGGCATATTTTGATTTAATGATAAGTAGCGGCTATGGATTCAAGGACATTGATAACAAGCATATAGGAAGATGTTTGGCCGTCTTTGGTCAAGTCTAGCATCACAAAAAGTCAAAGCATTTGCTTGGAAGGTAATCATTATTGATAGAATCCCTCCAAAGCCAAATCTATCTAAAAGAAAAGTTTTTCCCCATGATCATAATCTTACGTGTGATTTTTTTAACAAAGATATAGAATCTATAGAGCATCTATTGTTTTCTTGTAATGTTTAATATAGATTTTGGCAAAGTTGTATCAATGGTCAGGTTTTAATACGGTTCTACCACACAATGACATAGGATTAGCAAATGGAAAAAAATACATGGAGTGCTGGAAGATTTTGTGACTTTGCATCATATGGTCTAGTTGTTTACGTAGAAATCAAATATATTTTAGTTAAGCATATTTGAATTCTGATTACTTAATTGACATGATTAAGATGAGCAGGTGGTTGAGGCTTAAGGCTAGGCTAGAAATCTGTTGTATGATATTATGAGTGGTGGACAAATCTGATGATTGGAATGTTAGTTAAGGGCCTTAGTTAGTTCATTAATTAGGCTGAGATAGTTAGAAGAAATAAATAAGGCATGTTGCTTATAAATAGGAAGAGGAATTGAGAAGGGGAAGTCATTTTGGTAAAATAGAATTGGGACTAGGGAGAGTCCTAGATCTCTCCAATATCCAAGGAATTCTTTGTAGAGATACACTCAATCAATAAGGAAATTATGTTTTTCTTCCATTTCTGATCTAGTTTCTATCAATTGGTATTAGAGCTCTGACCTTGGAGTTGTGCGTAAACTGTTTGTGGAAATTATTCCAAGATTTGATGGAAGGGAGGCGTATTGGTGGCCTATGATGCACGGATACGATACGAGTATCGGATACGATACGTATCCGATACGACGATACATCAATTCTTGAAAATATAGGATACGATACGTTTAAGATACGTATTAAAAAATTAAAATTAAGAATATATTTATTAAACATTAATAAAAAAAATATATATTAGAAATTGCAAAATTGTCATCCAAAAATTCAAATTAAGAACATACTTCCTACTTTTAAAATATAAAAATAAAATAAAAACTAAATGACTTTTTATTGCCTAGCTAGAGATAGGAAAAGTATCAATTTCATCTCCTCCTTGACCATCATCAGTAAATAAGACAGCTTCTATGTCTGGTTCATCAAGAGACAATGATGCCACTTCAAGATTTCCAACACCATCAAAGCTACCCCATGCATCTCCACCAATGTCCCACATCTTGGTACTCCCTTGCATGTATTCATTACTTTTCCTAGACAAGAGTCGCAAATTAGTATGTACATAAACTAAGTCTTCCGCTCTTTTAGGATTCAACTTGTTTCTTTTCAATGAGTGAATGAAGGAATAAGTACTCTAATTTCTTTCACAACAAGAAGTAGGTTGTACAAGAAGCCTTAAAGAAAGCTTTTGAAGGAGAGGGGCAGAAGAACCATGCATCACCCACCAAGATTTAGGATCTAATGTCCCTCTATCTTCAATTGAGTCAAAAGAAGCAAAACTATTTGCTTTCGATGAGAAATCAGCATATTCAAGTGCAACCTTTCTTCTTTCCTCAGCAGTTGTGAAAAACTTTTTCAAACACTTGTTCCTCTCCCCATAAATCTCTTCATCCTCATGTGGGGGAATTCTATTTGGGGCCCCTTGGAGCCATTCCTCACTGTAGTACCTATGAATCAAACAAAAATTAATAGATAAAAAATATAATAGCTATCTAATTATTTATAAAAAATAGTTAAAAAAAGTAAATATTTGATAGGCTAATTTTACCTAGGATTCAAAGAGTGAGCCATGCAGTGGAGAGGTGTGCAACTCTTAGTCCACCTATCAATTAGTATAGAATAAACAACTTCATAAAAGGTTGATGTATCATCTAACTCTTTTCCTTCATGTCTATATATAGATGCCTTCACTTTTTCTATCATGGTATCCCACATCTCATAGACCATATGAAGTGTGGGACTATCGGTATCACAAGCTCTAAGCATACTATAAATAGGATCAGTGAAACTAAGAATATATGAAATTTTGTCCCACCATACATCATTCAAAATAAATTCTTTCACAACTTGGGCCTTGCTTACATCATCCTCTTTGTAAGAGTTCCATTCTTCACTAATAACCATTGACTGAAAAGAACCCTTCAAAAGTTTAAATCTTTTCAACATCACTATAACAGATGCAAAGCGTGTTTCGGCAATGGCAAGCAATTTCAAAGTTGAGAAGTGATTAAAAATTGCCAATCTCATGGAGTGATTCATGATAAAGCTCCTAACAAAAGAAACATCATCAACAACTTGAGTAATCCAACAACATTCACCATAAGCTACCTCATTTTTTTCAGTGTTCTTGGCAGCACAAATGTTCTTCAATGCAAGGTTTAGTGTGTGAACAACACAAGGAGTCCAAAACTTTTGGAAAAGAAACTTCAATGATCATTCCAGCACCTTTGCATACAGGAGCATTATCTGTTATAATTTGAACCACATTTTCTTCCCCCACTTCTTTTATAACTTCTGCCATCCTATCAGCCATGTAATGCTTGTTTTTAATTTCATCTGATGCATCAATAGCTTTTAAAAAAACTGGACCCCCTTCACTTGTTGCCATAAAATTAATTAAAGGTCTTCTTTGGATATCTGTCCATCCATCAGAAACTATGCTAATGCCTCTTGCCTTCCAAGTTGATTTGATTGGTTTAAGCAACCTTTCAACATGTGTCTTCTCTTGTTATAAGAGAGTTGTCCTCAAAGCATTGTATCCAGGAGGAAGAAAACCACCAATATTATGATTTGCAGCAAACAAATAAGAATTTACATAATAAGGATTTCTTGCGAGGTTGAAAAGCAACCCAGAAGAATAAAACATCCTACCAATGATAGCTTTAAGATTGTCTCTATCTGATATATTAAATGATTTTCCCAAAGGATCATCACTTTTCCTCCTTTTTGATGAAGAACTCCCATGTATTTTTTCAGTGGGTAATGGGACATGCTTAGGCTTGATTCTCTTTTCAGCCAATTCAACAATTGATTTCAATTCAGCCAAATATTCATCATTCACCTTTGGGCAGACAACAATTCCTTGTCCATAAATTCTCAACAAATGAGTTTTCACTCTGGAATAAGAACCATTATGATTTTGTTGACAAAAGTTACAAGACCAACTCTTGTTTCCTCCACCTAGTGCTCCTTTATTTGATATGTTAACGTTAGCCCAAAGAGGTGCACGATCATCTTGCACAGCATTAGCAGTAAGGAACTTACTTGGAATTTTTGACTTGGTATTAGAACTACTTGGGTTTGACGTTGACATTGTGAATATAAAATTTAATGCTTCTGCAAATAAATAAATAAATAAATAATAATAATAATAATAATAATAATAATAATAATAATAAAAAATTAATAATAGTAATAATTATTATAATAATATATAACAGAAAAGTACAAAATGCATATTAAAATGAAAAAATAATACAAATTAAAATTAGAGTACAATCAAATTAGAACGAATATTAATAGAATAAATTATAAATTTATAATACATATTTTTATATTCAAAAAAGTTTATTACAATTTACGTGGTTGTAAATCGTAGAAAGTCATAAAGTGGCAAAAGATACTAAATATTAAAACATTAAAAACTTGAGATAAAGGTTTGATGAAAATTGGAATACAGCTGTAAAAGTAACATTGATGACTTGATGTTAAAGGGGCAGAACCGAAAAAGAAAGGCACAAGAAGACAAAATTTCAAGTTAACTTAGACTGAGAAAGAAAAGCTACTTTACACACTTTCACTTTGTCACATAGCAAGAAGAGAGTAAATAAAAGAGAAGGGAACAGACGCACCGTACCTAATTAGAGACTAAAGAGATGCAGCGCAGGAGAAGAAGAGAACTTCAATGATGCAGCCCAACAAATGCACCAGCAGGTCCAGCACCGTCCACGAGTCACGACTATCTTCCCCCTTTGTGTGTTTTTGCAGCGTCTATGGTGTCGATTTATATAGATAATTTTTAAGATGGCTTAAGTTGGATCCAAAATTCATAAATCAAGATCGAATCCACTATCTTATCTCTAGAAACGTATCTTATCTTTGAAAATGTATCTTATCTCCAAAAATAACGTATCGCAACGTATCCGATACGTATCAGGTGATTTATTTTTTATTTTTTAAATATATTGGTTATGGATACTCGTTGGATACATATCCAAAGCATATCCGTACGTATTTGTATCGAATACGTATCCGATATATGGATACAGGAGCAGTTTTTGCGTATCCGTGCATCAGAGTTGGTGGCTGATCAATGCAGAGCAATATTTTAGGGACAACAGAGTACTATAAGAGATGAAACTATCTTGGGTTGGTGAATTTGCATTGAGAAGAGAAGCTTTCAAATGGTGCGTTTCTTGTAAGGAAAACAACCCGAATGCAACCTGGTGGACTTTGCAGAAGGCAATGCTCAAAAAATTTAAACTAGAAGTTTGGGTTTATCTTCAAGATTCAGAATTTGCGGAGCAAGAAAATATATGTGGAGATGAAGTGCAAGAGGAGAAAAAAGTACCCGTAGCATGGACATGAATTGTAACGACCCAATTTTTCCCATTTAGGAATTTAAGTTTTTTTTTATCTATTTTAAGGAATTTGATCAATTTAAAGGAATTTGACGTGCAGTAAATTGTAGTTAATTCCTTAAGTAAATTTGTATTGGGGTTTTAATAATTCTTTCATCATGAGAAATATTTATTGTTGCGTGATTGAGTATTTCAAGCCTTGGTTAGATTTTTGTTTGAGTAATTAGTTAGTGATTTTTGTAGTGTGATGTTTGAAATTAATTAATTTA
The DNA here is from genome assembly GCA_026413185.1 of Pueraria montana var. lobata. Taxonomy (NCBI): domain Eukaryota; kingdom Viridiplantae; phylum Streptophyta; class Magnoliopsida; order Fabales; family Fabaceae; genus Pueraria; species Pueraria montana. The sequence goes on along the minus strand of CM048650.1, from coordinate 89,340,530 downwards.
GCATGTTGACGTAATTTAATTAAAATTCTGATTTAGTATGTTAATTGCATAGATATGTTTTGGTATATATAATTATGGGTCTAGAAAAATAGGAGAAGTATTTGGACCTAGGAAGTTAGAAAACAAAATTCTGCCAAGGGGTGCATATAGCAGTATGGGGAGTACAGCTAGTAAAATTAGCCTGTTGCAAATAAAGGTTCAAAAAGTAAAACAAGGTGTGAGAGTGGTAACAGATTGAGCTATGGACTGTTTTTGGCCCAGTTAACTTGAAACAGACCTATTTTACAAAAAGGCTTAGTCTAAACTACCCAAAACCCACCCAAAACATAAGAAAAAAAAATAGAGAGAGAGAGATTTAAGTGAGAGATAGAGAGGATCTGAACACAAAAAATAAAATCTCTCTTAACTCACTGTTCACTCATGCATAAGTCACTTCAACCTTCTCCAACACTCCAAATCTTCATAATTTGGTCAAGCCTTAAATCTCTCCAAACAAGACCACCCATTGGCCTCTCTTGCCACCACCAACATGCAAGCTTTAGCCAACACTTTTCTAGACTATTCGCCCTCATCTATAAATAGAGCTCTCACCAAGATCATTTACACACTAAAGCCACAAAGCATGCTAGTGCAAAGTAGAGAGAGTTTTAGTGAGATAGTCAAGTTTTGGTGTTGGAGAAAGCTTGGAGAGGGAGCCTTGCCCCTTGGAGGTGTTCAGCTAGCCTTTAGAGAGGAGGAAGAAAATTTTCCAGGCACCACCTTGCCCCTTTTAGGCTTCACGAAATTAAGGTATGGGGGGAGTGGGGTTGTTTCTTTCATTTTGATGTTGCTTCATGGTTTGGGTTGTGATGGTTCTTGAAGAACCTCTCATTTCATGTTCTTGCTAAATGTTACTTTGATCTCTATATTCATGTGTTCTTGTTGTTATTGCTTGCATGCTGCTACCATGTTTTATTGCACGAAACTTGTTGGTTGATTCATGAAGAACATAAGATGATGATGTTGGAGTGTTGTTATTGTGGCTGCCATAGTTTTATATGTATGCAAAGTGTTAGTTTGATGCATGAGACATGCAAGTTGATGGTGTAAATGTGTTATTTATTGGGCTGCTGCCATTTTAATGCAACGTGAAAAATGATGTTTTGGTGTTGGGAATAAATTATGTACACGATGAAATTGGGTCTTGGTGAGACCATGTGAGAAAAAATAAAATAAAATACATGTGCAGGTGTGTGTGACGTGAGGAAAAGGAAGGGAGGGGTGTGTGTTAGCAATCTATTTTAAAATGGTTAAGTGAGTGTGACATGAGTGTATGTGAGGGTCTGTGTGTGATGTGAATAAGGTGGGGTGGGGGTGTGATGAGTAATTCAATTTTTTTTTAGGTGTTTAAATGGATGAGAAATGTTTTGGTAAAAAAAAAATGGATGAGAAATGTCATTAAAATCATTTTAAATTATTATGTTACTGTGTTTTTAAATAAGTTATTATTACAAAATTACTTTTGGAAATTAATGCTTCAAGTTATACATAAAAAGTAAAATTTTGTTCTCTAATAGTCCCAAAAGTCACGCTCCTACATGGATGAGGGACAAATTATATTTTGTTTCTTTTAAATGATTAATTAATCGATAAATTTGTGAGTAATTTTGTGAGGAAATAAATATTTTCTTTAAAGGTTATTAATTATGAAGAGTGAATATTATTTTATGTGAAATGTAATTATAATGAAACTTTGAAATAATTGTTAGAAGTATAAATCCTTTTTTCGATTACTAAAGTTAAATAGTGAACATTATTTCATGTGTTATAAATAGGATTCTTACACAAGAGAATTATTATGAATAATATTTTATGTGAAAGATATATGATCTTATGTGAAAAAGCTATGAGAGTTATTATAACAAGTTTTTGATTAATGAAATTAAGTAGTGAAGTATTGTTTCATATGAATAAAATCTTATGCAAAAGAATAGTTATGAAGGAAAAGCTATCATGTGAAAATGATTATTATCTTATGTGTAGATTTATTTTTAAGGAATATATATATAGAAAAATCTTCCGCGAGAAAAAGTTATTATTTTATGTGTTAGTATTTATTTTCTTATGGATAGTCTTATTTTGAAGAAATGATAAGAAAAGAAATTTAATTATGATGACATTGTCAAATTTATAAAGAGTGTGTATTATGTTTGCCTTATAGGAATTTATATTTCAAATGTTAAATATATTCTTTAATATGGTGGTATAAGGCTTAAATAAATATTTGATGATAAGGTTATGATATATTTGTCCAAGTATGCTTGACTAAGAATTAAGTTAAGTAGTGGATAATTAAATTGGAAGGTGTACCACTAAGTGCGTATGATTGCTTCTTGCACTATGTCCTTGTGATTGGCATTTACAATTGAATTATAAATCATTATCATGTGAAGGGTGAGAACGACCCTTGTGAATGTTTATTGATATGAATGATTAAGATATAATGATAATGATGTGAAGGGTGAGAACGACCCTTGTAATGAATAGACCTCTTGGAGTTATTCCAAGGATAAGTACCTTAGAGTCTTAAGGGCTTGGATTAGCCAAGCTGGATGGAAGGTGTGCTTGGACGTGGTGCGTAAAGCTACAGCATGGTACACTATAGATGGCTTAGGGCGTGGCCTTTTGTGGGTCTAAGGGTGAATGGCCTAGGGGTGGGCTTGCAACCTACAAGCCGAGATGAGTGATTGCCAGCTCGCACACCTCGATAAATGCTGGGCTATCTGTGATGGAGCGGGGGGTATATCTCTTGCGGGGTTTCGCCTGGAGGATTACGCGTAACAAGATAAATATGGATATTGATAACTGACGTGCCGAGATAGGTGCCAGTGTACCAAGGATTGAGGATCAAAGATATACTTCCTCCTCATCGTTGCTTGAAGGATGAATTGTGATTTGATGGTTGATCAACCAAGAGTATGGATCCATACGATGACGACGACGATGTTAGTAATGAGGATTAGTTATAACTTAGTAGTAAATGGTAGGTCCCCCGTATTGTGTGTTGGAGTGAGAAAATGTCTCAACTCTTTCCATGGAAACGACATCGAAATAATACAACCTCACTCCATACTTTCTTTTTTTGTTTCTTTGTATGTTCTGTTCTGCGAAGATGGACCCAGTAGTATGGAACTTGGAAGTGACATTTGAATCGATAGGGCAATGGCTTTTCTACTAGGACAAGTGCAGTGGAGGCCTCATCAATCGTAACCTGCCATCGTTAGGTGAACCTAAGGTGAACCTATGGTGTCAGTTGAGCTCACTTTTCCTGCAGGATTATTCTCTGCACTTGATTAGGAGCAGTCTACTCGAAGACAAGTATATATGTCCGCCTCTGTCACCTCTCATACCTGGGGGCGATGAACGACATCCTATCGAGCTCGACAACGAGGGAGGGGACTAGTGTGTCGATACTGCTCTGTTAGGGGTTGAGTTAGGGTATAATGGCGTCTTTCTTATGATGTATTTCCCTTTTCGATGTATTTCCATTTCAGTGTAATCATTTGATGTACTAAAACCTTATGGTGATTATGATTAATGTTATGTTCTTGTTATTGATGTTTAAATTAATCCCATCTTTTATTATCGATGTTTATCGCGCGAAAAATTTACACAGTTTTTCATAAGTAACTAATGAAAGAATTTTATTAAAATTAATACAAGCTTTCAAATAGGATTATTAATTAAATGAATATAAGGCGTGTTACATGAATTGATAAAGAGAAAGAACAAGAATTGGGAGATATCAAAATCTTGAAGAAAAGCAAAGAAGAAAGCTGAATGGTTGAGGCAAAAATGAAGCAAAAACAAAATGTATCACTGACATTCAGACATTCATGGATGGGTGGATAACATGTCAGCCAGGCAATCCACAACCACTATAAGAACCACAAGAATCATACCAAGTCATGGAGGGCAGGTCATCAACAATGGTGGAGTTCTAGGCAGTCCCAATAAGTGAGATGTAAAAGGATACGGGCAATCTCATAAAGGCAATGCTTAGCAAAAGTGGGTATTCTTTCAGAGTACAGTATTAGAATCGATGGCTTTTTTGTGAGGGATGATGTCAATACAAAGGTGATGACATTGAAAAAAGAACCAAAACTAACCTTGAAGGGGTTGGTCTCGTGCAGGCCGGGCTACCCACCACCGTCACATGAATCGCTGGACTTAGGCTGGTCTAAGGGATGAACACCAATAGTGAGCAGGTGGTGGACGTATCCAAGAGGAACATTGAACTCAAGTTCTTCCATGAACGTAGAAGGTCATTAACCATGAACAAACTCTGGCCTACATGCTTGTTGATCCATCTTCCGCTACTAGAACCACCAGAGCTGATTTGTTAGGTGGTGCGATGCACATAGAGGCACGTAGCTAGGATCTAAAGGCAAGGAAGACTTGCTGCATGACCCCTTTTTATGAGTTGTATTACTCGTGGGAAAAAGCAAAATGTTGGGTCAGGGTCAATGTTTCAATTTGGGGCCCTGATGAGTTAGACCAATTCTTTTGTTCAATTGTACAAGTCTAGCATAATAATATTGGTGTTATTTCTCTTCGATGTTGGCTCTATTCAGTTGCTCAAAGAGGTTAAACAAAAGGATGGCAACAAAAGCTACTGCATTAGTTTAAGGCACTTACCCAGCATTGCAAATATGGTTGGGTCATTATCCTTCCAATAGTGGGACCTGGGAGGGAGTTTTATGGCTATCCTAGTTATGAACATTGGTAGGGAATATACTGATAATAAAGCAAAGATCAAATGGCAACAGATAACTTTTGAGATTCTACAAATTTAGAGCATTTTCGCCATCCGGTGAATGTTTAGGGGGAGTATTATAGGTTTGTTAGTTGAGCGACTTAGTTGGTTAGTTCGTTATGGTTAAGGGGGAGTTGTTTTTTGGGGAACAGAATTGGGACTAAGGAGAGGCCTAGATCTCTCGAATATCCAGAGAATTCTTTGTAGAGATACACTCAATCAATAAAGAAAATTTGTTTTTCTTCCATTTTTTATCCAATTTCTACCATCTTATTTCTTGCATGTCCTCTTACTGTACTTCCTTGAATACTACTTGATATAATTGGGATAGGGGGAATACTACTTTATATAATTGGGATAGGGGTACCCCTTGTACTCTATAACATCTTGTGTGTTCTTCAGTCAAAATTAGAGTTTCATGATCCCAGAATTAAAAGTTGGTGTGGGCTATCGACATAGTCCGCCATCCGCCATCAAAAACACTGGTAATAGTGTAATAATAGTACAAAGTTGAACAAAGTGAAATAGAAGGTCTGCAACCTAGGGAGGGTCCAAGATGTAGGATAATTCACATCATTTTTAATGGTGGAATGTAAATTGGGTGACCAAAGTATTTTTTTTTTCTTATGGGGTGATTTCTTATTAATACATCATGCAGAGAGGATACATTATACGGTTGTAACGAAATACAGTGCTTGCCTAAATTTGACTATATAATTGTGGGTGTACTAAACACCTGCTCAAACCAGATGATGATGAGGATAACCACGGCGATAACAATGAAGATGATGATTTGCTTATAAAATAGGGTCTTCCTTATCCAATGCTCAAAAACAAGCCTAAGTTGCAATAAGACTTTTTTCAATATTCTGTTTTCTTCAATCAAAAGCATCATATTCTGTTATTTAAGGCAATTATTACAATTTAAGACAAATTTCAGAGTTCAGTTATAAAGGAGAGTGAGGTATCCTTTAATAGCAAACATCTAGTTTTCACATCAAGCATCGGGCAATCAATGAAACAGAAATTATTCAATGGAAAAACTAGTAGACAAACTATATAAGATATAAGTTAAATACCTGAGACATTGGAAACTCTGGTGAAGTATAGGTCCATACAAACATTTCATCATCTACAACATCTGAAGAGGCTTTAGGATGACCCATTTTAAACCGAACAGATTTTGCTGAATATATTGGTGACCCCATCTGAAATTGAGCTGGACAAGGCATAATATTGTTAGCAAAAAGGAATAGAAATATAAAATAGATGGGTCAAGCACATAGTTTGTGAAGATTTCAAAGAGTACCTTGAAAAGGCTGGATATTGATTTCTGTAATAACACAAATTTGAGAGACCAACTCGTATTTTAATGTCTCAGGCACATTGGGATTACTTTGTCCATTACTTGACCAGTAGTAATATCTACCATTAATGTTATCTCTTGGCTCTAGAGTATTATCAATGCTCTCCTGAGGAAAGTTATCAGTGCTAGAAGCACCAACTGTCTTAGCAATGCAATTCATTGCAACAGATGACATGAGAGCTCTACCTAAATAAGCATAGACTCTATGTTCTCTCAGTAGAGTTAGCCATTCCATAGAATAGCTAGATCCAACCTGTGCATGTTCCTTCGCTCCATTTTGATTCAGTTCAACAACAAAAACAACTCTAGATAACTAAGGAAACATTCTCAAGCATAGCTGCTTGCAAAGACCATTTGCAATCACTGCAAACCAAAACAGTGTTGATCAAATTTGTAACCTAATGTAAAATGCAGGGCAATAAGGAACTAGAATTGAGTTTTCATGAAACTGAGGCATCGGATGAGAAACAAATGCATAGTTTGAACTAGTATAACGTACCAAAGTGTCTCCAAGATTGCGAGACACAGGTGACCCTTACAAGATCAGTCGGATCATCCAGACACATGAGTATCTTAAGAGACGTATCAGAATCAAGACAGCTGAGGAAATCTTTACGATATTCCATTGTGGACATGATGGTGAACAAACACCACTTGGATATCTTCTCAAGCCTGATTGAATTGGCTCATAAAGTCAACTGCAACAGCCACTTTAAAGTGAAAAATTCAGATACTTTAAAAAAAAAAAAAAAGCATAGTCTCGTTTGACAACTTTTTTTGGTAAAAGTGGTTCCTTTTCATGAATACTTGCTACCAAATTTGAAATAAATACATCCATATCTCAAAAATTGGGAAATTTCTACCCCCTTTATTTTCTGAGACTTGTAGCATAATAATGGGGATACAGAGATTGAAAATTTTTCCACCCCACAGGCTAATCAAATAACGACACAAACAGAAAATGGTTGAATAGAATGCAACGGTGAGGGGTGAAAACCGTTATCAACCCAGCATAAAATAAAACAATTTTTTGAAAAAACAAAAACATGAAAATCAATTGAGTAATGGGTTATGAAATTCAGGCATTTTGGGGGTAAAATCGCTCGCAATCAACACAAAAAAGGAGGAAATTTCGAAAAATAAAATTGAATAGACAAAGAGAAAGGAAATTAAGAGGGGGAATTTCTGAAGAAACAAGGAAAACTGGGGGTAGAGGGTAAAACGGTGTGTGTGTTGATCGGAAAGTGAGATAAAGAAAAAAAAACAAAACTTCACCTTTGATGAGTAGAAGGAGACATGTCGTTGCAGAAGCGATACCCAAAAAAAAAAAAAAAACTTCCAAAATCCTGTCGTTTATTTATGTTTGGTAAAAAAACATAAAAAAAAATGTATGTTTGGTAAGAAAACAATGACGACTTCTACGGTGCACCAGTAAATAGGTGGTGCACCGTGCACAAGTATATAATATTGCTATTTGCAACCCCAAAATTACTATTCACATCTTTATGTGTTTAATTTTTTTTTTATTGTAAGTAGGTTTTTTTATTATAGCAATATATATATATATATATTTAACTTAATGGGTTATTTTTTTTATTTTAAAGCAGCAAAATTACGTTTAAGCCCCAGTAATTTACTGTAGTAAAAATATATATTTAATTTAATAGGTTACTTTTTTTTATTTTAAAACACCGAAATTATGTCCCAAAATAATTCAGAGTACTATCGGGGCTTGGACGTAATTTCGGTGCTTTAAAATAAAAAAAGTAACCTATTAAATTAAATATATATTTTTGCTACAGTAAATTACTGGGGCTTAAACGTAATTTTACTGCTTTAAAATAAAAAAAATAACCCATTAAGTTAAATATATATATATATATATATATATATATATATATATATTGCTATAATAAAAAAACCTACTTACAATAAAAAAAAATTAAACACATAAAGATGTGAATAGTAATTTTGGGGTTGCAAATAGCAATATTATATACTTGTGCACGGTGCACCACCTATTTACTGGTGCACCGTAGAAGTCGTCAGAAAACAATTAAAAAATCTACAACTATATTGCATCAAGAGAAATGTTAGCAACATGCTAACAGATAACAGAGAGTTCTGCTAACATTTCACTGCTATAATTTGAAAGATAATTATTATAAAAAATAATAATAATTTCAGTAAAAATATTAATAATAATAATAATAATAATAATAATAATTTACATATTCAAAGTTTAAACTTTATATATTTTTGACAAATATTAGTTATCAATAAAATCGATAAATACTTCGCACTAATATCATAATAATCTAAAAAAACCTTACATATTTGAGAGACTCAAGTTCAATCTAGAAAACCTTAAGGAATGAGGAGATCCCTCACCAATTACTGTTCACAGTCATTGATGATGTAAGGCCTTTGCCAGCTTTGTTGCAATGAAAGTATTCCTTTTATAAAAAAAAAAAAAAAAAAGTTCAATGTAATTCATATCAACCAATTGTTGGCACTTTTTATTTAATATTAAATTTCAATATAAATAAATTCATAAAAAAAGTCACATGTTTAAAAACATAAACAACATTTAGTAAATTTAATAAACATAAAATATTTAATAAGTATCATAATTAATAGAAAAATAGGCTATACACTAACAATATAAAACAATTTTACAATATCATCTAATATAAGTTTGTTGACATTTAAAATACTTACCTCAAAAGTCATAACAACTTATTAATATATTTATTAAGTACTATCTTGCTTAAATATAATTTATTGTCAAATTATTAGATGTAAAAATTAAGAAATAAATTATTATATATCTTTAGCAATTTATTAATATATTTGAATATTTCAATTTTAAATTATGTTTTATAAACAATTTTTTTAAACAACAATACAAGTTAATATATTTAAAAATACCATAATTAATATATTAATGTATTATAAATAAAATTGACTTTCTAACAATAATAAATATTATATTTATTAAATATATAGCATATATATAGTCAAATTAAATAACATGATTAAATATTTAAATATTGTATTTATTAATACAATATATTTAAATATTTAATAAATTTTTATTACACACAATATATGTTTAAAATAAATTAATTTTGATAAGTATAATTTTTGAAGTACTATTTTTTTAAATATAAAATATTGTCAAATTAAACAATGTGGATAAATATTACATTCATTAAATATCATATATTTACCCTTTTAAATTTTTATTATACACAATATATGTTTAAAATGAATTAATTTTGATCATTATAATTTTTTAAATACTCTTTTATTAAATATAATATATAATCAACTTAAAAAATATGCATAAATATTTCATTCATTAAATATAATATATTTACTAAAGGGTAAAATTAAGAAATATATTATTATATATATTTATATATTATATTAATATAGATTTCTATTTTTCTACTCTAAAATAAACATTTTTAATGTTATTAAAACATATGCTATATTATAAGAATATTAATTATAGTTTATATTAAATATTAAATACAATCTACAATTAGCTTAAATAGCACTCTTAATCATTATATTTATATTTATTAAATACATAGTATATAGTCAACTTAAATAACATGATTAAATATTTAAATATTATTTTTATTAAATATAACATATTAAATAAATTTATTATACACAATGTATAATTAAAATGAATTAATTTTGATATTTATAAAAAAATTAATTTAAACACAATACATATCAGTATAAAAATGTATACTATTAACTAATCAAAAATCATCTTTATATAAATTTTTAAGATAATTGTTATTATAAATACAAACAATCCTAACATATACTATAACAGTTAATTTGTGGTTAGACATATAACAATTGTAAAAACTTTTGTACTATCAATGCATGTCTTATTTTTTGTCTTGATTGAAACAATCTCATGTCAATTGATCTACGCGATCGGTGGTCCAAATTTGATTGTCTAAAAACATTAAATAATATATTTATTAAATACAATAGTAGCCATATTATTAAATATCATAATTAAGAGAAATTTTTTTATATATATGTATGTTTATCAATATATTAATATTATGTGAATATATATAAATTCTCCTATTTTAAAATATATATTTTAGGCTATTTTTTAAACAATAATACAAAAATTACAATTTTTAACAGATATATATAGGTACCAAGTTTGTAATAATTATTTTTTATTACTTAAAAAAGATTTTTAATACATACTAGTATTTATAGATTTATTTGAAAAATCATATGTTCAATAAAAATATATTATATTTAGTATATTTAATAAATATATTATATTTGATAAATATTATATTTAATAATATTGGTCAGTTCCAATAATTCTAAATATTGTATTTGTTAAATATGAAATGTAGTCAAATTAAATAACATGAATAAATATTTAAATATTGTATTCATAGCAATATAATGTGTTTATAAATACATTCGTAATTTTAATATTCATAATTTTATAAATATTATATAATCTGATTGAAAGATATGATTTCATTAAATATAGTATATTTATTAATTTTTTTGTTTAATGTAACAATTAATTAGAGAAGTTAAATAGAGATGGTAATAAATAATACAAATATGAAAATGAAATTAAAATTAAATTTCATATGTAATCTTTATTCATGTCTTATATATATATATATATATATATATATATATATATATATATATATATACTTCTCGGGTACTTTTGTTAAAGTGAAACACCCTTTGCTATGTTATTCATCAAGTCTCAATTTTGTGCTTGACGTCGTATCCATATTTCAAAAGGGTTACACCAGGGATGCCTTCATTTTTCATATAAAAAAATGCACTTATGAATTAAGTTTAATTCATGCGAACAATTCCAAGTTTTTTTGCCCCCTTCTCTATCTGAAGTTGGTTCATGCAATGGTGGCTAAAGGTATTGAGCCCAAATGGCCCAAGAATACATAAAATTAGAAAATGATAATGAAATGAAGGGTGTTTCTTCCTGCATCCCACAAATTTCTTAGCCTTTCTGAAATGTAGAGGTGTTGTGAGAAATTTGTGGGATGCAAGAAGAAATAGTTTGAAATGAAAATAAAAGAAGAAAGGGATGACAAAATTTTTTGACCCATAAAAGCCCAAAATGTAAAAATTAGAGGATAATAATAGAAATTAAAAAGTCAATGTAGTATAGAAGAAAAAAAAGAATAAAAAGGATGATTGAATGTTTTTGGCTCATATTAGTCCTCTCAGGAAGAATAGAATGCATAGGGCTTTAGAGATCCAATTTGGGCAATTGCTATTTACACTCCCCTTTTATACTAATGCACTTCCCTTCTCACTTTTTGTCCCTAGTCTACCCCATATTAAACACACTCCCCTCCTCCTCCTCTCATATAATTCTCTTCCGGAAAAAAATAAGAAAAACACTTCTGCATCCGCAGTCCCACTCCACGACTCTTGCACTCATACATATGATACTATAATGATAATAAGTATAACAAGGAAAATCAGAAAAGTATTTTCATGGGTTAGCATATCTAGCAATGGTCATATTCTAATGAATAAGCCTTTGTTGAGAGAAAGAAAAAGTGGAGAAAGAAAAATAATGATCAAAGAGAGGCAGATGAATAATTGTAACACCGTGGATAGTACCCATTATATTGGCAATTGCATACCCAAACAAATTAATCGACATAACAATGTCCTTTGGCGAGATGCTGTTGTGCAGTGGTTATTCTTTGGGTAACCTAATTTGGTAGAGACTTTATATAGTTCAATTGAGTTTTAGAGTTTGAATTTTGTCACATGTGCAAAAGTTAGAATGGAGTGTTTGGAAAAACATCATAGGATGAGGGAGAGTGTGTTTTTTGGGAAGAGTTATGTGAGAGGTGGAGGGTGTGTTTTTTTATTCCTAAAAATAGTTAAATAAGGGACAAAGAGACAACAAAGAGAGTGTGTTTTGCTATATATGCAGGGTAGTTTGGAGAAAATATGACAAGGGGGTGTACTAGTATAAAGGAGGAATGTATATAGCATTTGCCTCCAATTTGACTTAACATAATGTTTTGGGTCTAGAGGTCCAATTAGTATGAGAAGGCAGAATAAAATTAAAGCATAAGTGTTCACATCGATGGCAAGGGCACCAATCGGTGTAGTATTTTCGATATTTTGAGTACAAAGTCGTCTCCACAGGAACTTGGTCGTACCAAGATTTGTGTAAAATCAATATCTAGGCAAAAGAATAAGTTGTTTTAGTGAAAATGGTTCAGGAAATAAATTCTAAGTTATAAAATAAGCTACTAAAAATAGGATAGATTTCAAAGAAACAAAAGATCAAACAGTTGGTGTGCAGCAGTTGAAAACAACTATCAAACGAACTAGTTTGGGCATTCGGTGATACTTGGCAAACATCTCAGTAATATAAATGATTTTTCTCCATTTAATGAAAACTAGTGCTATCTCAACCCACTTAAGTTTTCTAACCTTGATTCCTCTAGTGAAAGAAGCTAAAGCACTTAACTCTACTCCTAATCCCTTAGCAAGTGAAGTTAAATGATTTGTTTAAGAGCAAGGATCATTAAGAGACTAACAAACATCACTTCATTCCTAGATGAGACATTCATTAGACACCATTATCAAATCTCAGCTTTCAAAGCATTTCCTATTGACAATAAAAACAAATAGAAAAGTGCTTGGGTGATCAAGCCAAGAACCAGCATTAAGTACAAAGAATAGCATTAACACTGAATATTCATTAAATAGATGGTAAGAGTAATTACATGAGAGTTGCTAGTACACCAAATCCCCAACTACAAAGAAGTTAGCTCCTCATTGTCATGATAAGCCACTAAAAATTATAATGAACAAAGGAAAATGGAAGAGAATTGGTGAAGGGGTAAAGGAATGTGGTAAGTGAGAGCCTCAGCCGCCAACACACAACCCTAGAATGATTTGATATTGATCCCAATGACAAGACACTTTAAATAGGCTGAGAATCTCTGTTTTGTCACTTCTGCATAAAGGCACAACTCGCTTAGCGAGCAATAACTTGCTAAGCGAATTACATTAAATCCAATTTCTTCTTCAGGCAGAGAGATCAATTCGCTTAGCAAGCATGAGCTCGCTAAGCGACCTTGATGTGTCCAAGTTGCCTCTTTAGCTTCCAATCCCGCTAAGCGAATAGAACTTCTTGCTTAGCATTCAACTTGCCACATGTCCTCTTCAGAGCGACTTCTCTCGCTAAGCAGCAGCATTAGCTTGCTGAGCAAGTTGTCTTGAATTCCTCAGCTTCAACTTTTCTTCCAGTGTACTAGACTCTACAAAACATAGTTGAAAAGCTAATAAGATCATAAAACTAACTACATGAAAACTAAATCCTAAAAGAAGTAATTCCTAACTAAAAAGTACTAATCAAAGCAATAAATGAGAAAAAGTGAGATAATTGCTGTAAAAATTAAGTGCAAATGTAAGTATGAACAACAATTATCAAACTCCCCCAAATTTACAGCTTTGCTTGTCCTCAAGCAAAAGTAAACTAAAACTAAACCGAACTAGACTATGTTAGATTATTGGCAAGACCAAGGACTAGGATCAATCACAATTCCTAAGACACAAGCATGCTTATTCAAAACAAGTCAATCACACAACTCAAGGTCACACTTGCAATGGTGCACATGATCAAATCATAAAAAGAATGCATTTAAGAGTTCAAGAGATCAAGAAGTATGGCAATTAGTAATGAAAAGATGAAGAACACTTCGCTTCTCACAGGGCTAATATTTCACTCAAGCGCACAAGTGTTACAGCTACAAGAGATTTTCAATAAATCCTAATTGGAATCACACAACCCAACTTTGCACATCATCTCATTCAAATGCAATTGCACACACACAACATGGATCACTAAGGACTTATTAGGGCTGAAACTTGGCTGGGCTGCAAAAGAAAATTGGTTTTTTCTAAATATTCAAAGTACCTAAGGATTTAGGAGAGCATTCACTAATCCCTTTTCCAAATCATGAGGCAACCAACTTCAACTTTGTTTCCCAACCTTTTATTTACAAACTTAAAACAACAGCATAAACTTGAAATTGTTTTTGATTTTGAATTTTGAATTTTTTTTTTGTTATACATCACTGTAGCTTTGCCAACTGTGTATGCTGCCTTTTCATATCAAATCCTTGCACATGAACAAACTCCCCCAAATTTGGAACAAATTTGCCTCAAACCATGATATGCTCTCCTATCCCCTAAGGCAAGGTATGCATTTTGTTTTTCTTTTAAGGTTCAAGAACAATTTATTTCATTGTTAAGGCTCAAGGGGTTAGCAAGGGATTCATCATTAGACACAGGTTGGCTTTTCGGCTAAGTGGCTGAAAATTAAAACAAACAATGCCTTGATCATGTCTATATCATATATGCACTCAAACAAAATCCAAGAATCATGCAAAATCAAGAGTGTAAAACCAACGGTTTCTCTCAACAGTTAAGATTCACACAGCTCATACGTGTAAATGCGAAGCATTCAAAAACTTTTCAAAACACTGCATGCCATACAAATTAACCACAATCACTCACGAGCAAGCAATTTATGAAACCACCAATGTAACCACTAAGCGTATTCACTTGAAATCGCGATTTTCACAAAAACATATATATTTTTTTTGAAAACAAGCATTGCATCACAAAGAAAGCAAATTGATCTATCATCTAAAATCATGCCCCAAAAAGATGGAATGCTAAAGTAAAAACCATGCATCCATAAATCCAACTGTACCCAAAAGGTAGTAAAATGTACCAGCAGAAATAAAACCAAAATGTACCAACAAAACAGAAACTAAAGTGCTGAAACTGAAATTGATAACTAAAGTGCGGAAAAGTAAAAGAGATGTCCTGAAACATGAGAAATTTGGCCTCTAGACAGATGGCCATGGCCTCTATACTCTCTCCACTGTCTCCTTAGCAGCTCCTCCAGTGCCTTCAGCTCAACCTTTACAACTACCATCCCACTAGCTCCAGTAGCTCTAGATGTACTTGTAGAGGCAGCATCGCCCCCTCCAAAAGTACTAGGCCTATCCCTAGGCCAAGCTTGGCAAGTTGAGAATTCCTCAGGGGTCATGACAGGCTACTGGAGTGAGAGATTGTAGAGGTTCTCCATAATCATCAACTGCCCCAATTGTAAGGCATCCTCTCTCTGGGCTTGCTCCTACATGGTGATCTGAAATGACTCAGTGGTGACAAAGTCACCCTCGAGGACTGAGCTTGCACGGGGTTGACTGCGTGGTTGCTTAGGAGGAAGGGCATTAGGATTTGCCTTGTTGATGTAGTTCTTAAGAATGTACACTTTATCCAGCACAAGGTTGAGCTTGTGAAAAATGGTGGAGTCAGAAACAATGCCTTTTGCAGGACACATGGTAGTAATGAGAGTAGGAAAACCCAATCTGCATGAGTTGGAAGCAACCATAGAAGCAATCTCCTTAGTGATCAATGACCCTAAGTCCATATCCATCATCATTTACATTCCATAATGAGTTCTACTCACTCTACGTTGATATCAAACATGTGAGAGTTGGGTGCCAAGTTGGCAAATGAGAAGGTGGCCCATATCTGAGTGAGGGTAGTCATGGGCAGTCTATCGGTACCCTTCTCAAAAGTTCCACCTAGAATACAAAGCTTGTTTGCTATTTCATCATACTTCTTGGCACTATTCTTAAATAGAGAAAATGTAGTGAGCTGCTCTTCGGGAGCAATAACAACTGGAGTCTTGAGAAAATGGTTAAGGGTCTTGGCATCAAACTTGATTACTTTACCCTTAACAATGGATTGACGTGGCACACTACCTTTTGGATCGTAGGCATTTGCATAAAATTCTTTTAGCAATGCCTCGTCAATCTTATCCTCAGGTAATTGACCAAGCACCTTGTCCCACTGTCGACGTTCATACTTTATTCTGAAATCATCAAAGTCTCCAGGGTAGAGCTTCACCCTTCTCTTAGGTAGCAAAAGTCGAGGCATAATTTCCCCAAAGCACTTTTGAGCTTCAACACTCGGGAATCAGCATGAATCAAACTCAAATAAGGCCTCTTCAGCAACATGCTCTAGTTCAGGAACAAATTGAGCAGCTCGAGAAGAAGAAGCCTTTCTCTTCTTAGATGTAGCACCTTGAGATGGACGAGGTGGAGCCATCTGCAAGATCAATTCCTAACAAAGTTAGTATTAAAGAGAGTAGACAAGAAATTGAAATTACATAACAGAGTTGCAGGAATAAATATGAATCGCTTAGTGGAGCTATCCCCGCTTAGTGATTCACACAAATTATAAGGAAAACAAAAAGGACCGCTTAGTGAGTGAAACCTCATTTAACGAATTAAAAAAAATGCAAGAAGTTGTAGACAGAGGGAAAAAGGCGGCTTAGTGAGTAAGTGCTCGCTTAGCCACTATGCAAACGAAAAAAGAATGTTGTATGACCCACTTAGCGAGTGAGTACTCGCTTAGCGAATGAACTCTGGAAAATTTTCCAGATTCATAAGAATGCAGATTAATGCATGAAGAACATATAAAGAACACTATGAACAAAAACCCAGAAATTCATCCGCTCGCTTAGTGAGTTGACACTCGCTTAGAGCTTGGATCAAATTCTGGAAAAAAAAGAGAGGCATTCTGATGAACACCTTGAATGCATAAACTTAATGCATCAAAATGGAAGAAAAACAATAACGGTAACATAATCAGCCCGATTGGAAAACAAGAAGAACTATTTACCAACATAAAACAAGAATGATACCCTAAGCTTAAACACAATACATAAGAAATAAGAAGACAAGAGAACTAAAGAACTAAGACACCTTCGAGCAGAAAGCATTACCAACTACAACAGCAAAGTAAGAACAAATAAGAACACACAAAACATACCAAGGGATGAAAAACAAGAAAGCAATGAAAGAAAGAGATGACATGAATGGCTTACTTGGATGAATGCAATTCAAAGATGAGTAGTGAAGGATGAATGCAGCAAAATAAGTCAATGGGTATGAGAAAGAGGAAAAAGGGTAAGAGTGAAGAGAAGAGGGTTTTGGGAAGAGAAAGAGAAGTAGAGAGAAAAAGGGAAAGCTGCCTGAGGGAGTGGAAGAGGTGGTTACTACTCAGAACAGTTACTATGGTCCCGCTTAGTGAGAGAATCCTCTTGCGAAGCTGAAAATCACAGAGTAAGAGACCTTTGGTTTTTCCTCCCTCAAAATTTCATTTTTGAATTTGAAATTTTAAATAATTTTTTTTTTCAAAAACATAAGGTGAGGTTGCTTAGCAAATTCATCATGAAAAACAATTTTAATTCAAATAGAGAAGTTTGATCGCTTAGCGAATATAAACTCGCTTAACAAATTCTATGAAAACATATTTTAACAAATAAAAACAAGGCAAAGAGAAATGCTTGCTAAGCTAGCAAAGCTCACTTACCGAGTTATGCAGAATGAACAGAGGTAAGATATGAATGATGCTGACTCGCTTAGCAACAATAATGTCGCTTAGTGAGATGATCAATGTAAACAAAATCATAGAGAACTCACTTAGCGACACACATCTCGCTCAATGAGAGAATGCACAAGAAGAAACTTCAAGTGCAAGCAAGCATAGCAAATCGTAAAAATAAAGGAGAAACTAAAGTGCAAGAAGGAGGGATAAAAATCCTGGGTTGCCTCCTAATAAGCACTTCTTTAACATCACTAGCTTGAGGGGTTAAAAGATTAGGGATCTTGAAGATGAATGATGGTGGTGAGCCTTTCAATTTCTCCACCATTGTATGGCTTTACTCTTTGGCCATTGACAACCCAGCTTCGTTGAGGGTCAGAGGATGATGGATCAATAAGTTCCACAGCACCATAGGGCTTGACTTCTTTGTCGATGAAAGGGCCAGACTACTTGGACTTGAGTTTCTCGGGAAAAAGCTTTAATATTGAATTGAACAATAAGACTTATTGACCAACATGGAATTCTCTTTTCAACAACTTTTTGTCATGGTAATCCTTGACTCTCTCTTTGTAATGTTTTGAGGACTCATAAGCATAAGTTCTCAATTCTTCAAGCTCCAAGAGTTGCAATCTTCTATGTTCAGCGGATTATGACAGATCAAAGTTCAAGAATTTCAAGGCCCAATATGCCTTATGTTCCATTTCCACAGGCAAATAGCAAGCTTTGCCATAAACCATTTGGAAAGGAGTGAGACCAATATGCATCTTCATGGCTGTTCTATATGCCCATAAGGCATCATCTAACTTGTGAGCCCAATCTTTCCTTGAGGATGCCACAGTATTCTCTAAGATCGTCTTAATTTCTCTATTGGATACTTCTGCTTGGCCATTGGTCTACAGATGATAAGGAGAAGCGACCTTATGCCTAACATCATAATGTTGTAGAAGCTTTTTCAATTGAGTATTGCAAAAAAATGAGTTCTGCCATCACTGATGAGGACTCTTGGCATTCCAAATCTTGAGAAGATTTGCTTCTCGAGAAATTTTATCACAGTCTTGGCATCATTTTTCTGACATGCAGCAGCTTCAACCCATTTGCTAACATAATCCACTACTGCTAAAATGTACTCATTGGATAATGATGATGGAAGACGACCAACAAAATCAATCCCCCAACAATCAAACACTTCCACCTCTAAAATGTTCTGTAGTGGCATCCCATGCCTTCTTGAGATGCTTCCAGTTCTTTGGCACTTGTCACATGATTGAGCATGAACATGAGCATCCTTGAAAATTGTAGGCAAATAGAATCTGGATTGAAGCACCTTAGCAATTGTCCTATCACCATTGTAGTGACCATCATAAGGAAAGTTATGACAATGCCAAAGAATATCGTTAGCTTCCTCATGAGACACACATCTCCTTAATAAGTTATCAGCCACAAGTTTGAACAAATAAAGATCATCCCAAATGTAGTAAGTGAAATCATGGAAGAATTTCTTCCGTTGGTGCCAATTCAAACCTTCTGGAATTAGTCCAGCTGCCTTGAAGTTTGCCATGTCATCAAACCAAGGTCTTTCCTGTACCAACATCAATAATTCATCTGGAAACTCCTCTCTAATTTCAGCTTCCTTGTGAGTCACTTCCTCATTCACTAACCGAGATAAATGATCAGCTACCAAATTCTCACAGCCTTTTTTATCTTTGATTTCAATATCAAACTCTTGCAATAAAAGAATCCACCGAATTAGCCTTGGCTTGGAATCGAGCTTGGTGAGGAGATATTTAATTGCTGCATGGTTTGTGTAAACAATTACCTTAGACCCAATCAAATAGGATCTAAACTTCTCCAAGGCATAAACAATGCCCAATAACTCCTCAGTTGTGGCATAATTCAGCTGTGCATCATTCAACACCTTGCTAGCATAGTAAATGGAATGGAAAACTTTATTTTTGCGCTGCCCCAAAACTGAACCCACTGCATAGTCACTTGCATCACGCATTAACTCAAAATCTTGAGTTCAATTAGGAGCAACTATCACAGGGGCTGTAATGAGCTTCTTTTTGAGCAAGTTAAAAGCATTCAAACATTCTTCATCAAAGTGGAATTTGATCTCCTTGACATGCAAACTGCAGAGAGGTTTGGAGATCTTAGAGAAATCCTTGATAAACTGTCTATAAAAACCTGCATAACCAAGGAAACTCCTAACACCTTTAACATTTACCGGAGGTGGTAACTTTGCAATAACATCTATGTTGGCTTTGTCAACTTCAATGCCTCTAACAGAAATTATATGGCCAAGAACAATGCCTTCTTGAACCATAAAGTGGCATTTTTCCCAATTAAGTACCAAGTTGGCTTCAATGCATCTTTTCAAAACTAGCTCAAGATTAGAGAGGCATAGATCAAAAGATGCTTTACAAATAGAGAAATCATCCATGAAAACCTCGATGCACTTCTCCATAAGATCCATAAAAATAGCTAGCATGCAACGTTGGAAAGTTGCAGGAGCATTACATAACCCAAAGGGCATTATTCTATAAGCAAACACTCCAAAGGAACAAGTAAAGGCAGTCTTCTCTTGGTCTTCTGGATCAACCGCAATTTGGTTATATCCGGAGTAGCCATCTAAGGCCTGACCACCTACCCCCTATCCCTTATGTTTAGGAGCGGGATCCGCCCAAGAACGACCAGTCCTGTGGTGGTACGGAAGGCACAGACTCTGCAAATGTCATGTGCCCCTTTACTAATAAAGGAAAGAAAGCCTCAACCAGAACCACATTCCTTTTGCGTGCGGGCGCTTAAGTAGTTAGGGGGTGTAGAAGGAAGAAACCTAAGAGAAGAGTGTCTTCTCTCTCTTAGGTTTCTTTTTTTTTTTTTTCAGACTCCACCGGACGATTGTTGTCTTTTTTCAATAATGCTTTGTTGGTCACCCCTGCGAGGCATTGCTGACAACATCGCTTGTTATATAGTTGCTTTAGCCTAGGAGCCAACCTAGCTAAGGTTCACTCCTTTTTTTTATTTCCTTGAGAATGAAAAGTCCTTATCCTCACCTACAGCAAGCACTTTTTCTTTGTTTGTTCTTTGTGCGAGTTCAGTGCTTCTCTAATTCATAGTGGGACCCACCGTTCATTAATAGGGGTTCTTCCTTTTCTATCTATTAGGATCTGCTCATAGAAGAAAGAAGATCAGGCAGTTTACTGCTAAATGGGGCTAGGAACTCTTATCCCGAGGGGCCAAAAGGCAAATAAACGGCCTACTAAAGACAGATTGTCAGTGGTTATTTTCATTGCAACTCATTACCCAACAACGGCCACCCTTCCTAGGTTTAAGCTAATAGGGCTTGATGCCTAGCGGCTTCCTTTTACGGGTTGTCTATCGATCTCACTGGTTCACTCCCTTGAGGAATGTTCCTTGAGTCGTGATGCTTTGATTATTGTCTTTCGAATTAAGGGTTTGTCTGGCTGGCTTTTGTCTTCAGGTGCCTTGCCTTTAAGTTAAGGCTTCGTTCCACTCCTCTTCTGTTGCTCTTATCTCTACCTTTCATTTACATAGATATCCCCTATATCTTTTCCCACTCGTTAGGGCAGCGGTTGGAGAGGTAAAAGCTAAATTGGAGGCTATTTTTCGAATCGTGTGCCGGAGCAAGGTAGTTCCTTTATTTTTCAGGGAAGCTAGGCAAGGAAGAGCCTTTCAGGCTGAAGAATAAGAAGATGCCTATTTCTATTTCATATTTAAGAAAGGGCGATAGGAAGAACAACAAGTGAATCAACCGGTGGTATGTTCTTCTACACGTGATCGTGCTCTAGACCTATGGGATTCAAAACCAAGGGGGCTGCCCTGCCAGGTCATCGGGCGTACCCTATCTTGAATCTGGGGGAATTTGTTTCAGCATCTGTCCTACTGCTATTGAAGGTGTTGGCTGATGAAAGACATCCCCAAAATGCCCATTTTTTGTGCCTATCTCACTTGTTTATAGCTCTTATGGGTCTTTTCGTTGCTTTCACATGATGCAATATTTAGGCCTCCTAAACCTGTTCTCTCACCCAAGCCTCACAGCATTCATATTCCAAGCACTAAGTATTCCTTGCCTGCTCAGATGCGTCAATCCGCCTATCGGTAGCCTTTTCCCCGCATAGATAACTTAAAAAAAGTTCTTGGTAGGAGGGAACTAATACTTTTGATCAGGTTCATTGCTATTTGCTCTCCCGTCACGCTAGCATTTTAGAGACTATCTTAGCCCAACGTGAGGGATCACAATAAGGATTACCAAAAGTAGGCAGTACTGCAGTACCAGTCCACGACTACCATTTCTATAACTTAACTTCCCTGCCCCTTGTCCACTCAGTCTTCTTTTCAGACTTCAGGAGCATTGAGTAAAGGTAAGCACAGGGGCTATAAGATCTACTCATTCAAAAGGAAAGCGCACCCAAAATTTTATTTTCACAATAAGAGTTAGTGGAATGGACCCTTTCCTCATACCAGTGGGGGAAAGAAAAGAGGTCCACTACGAGAGGAGAGAGTGATTCAGCCGCTAACAAGCGCAAGTTTTTCATGAAATGAATGGTTCTATAGGAAACGTATGTTGATGAGGAGGTGTTACACAGTATCAAAAAGGAAACCTGGGCTCCGTTCGAAGAGACGAAGTTTGGTCCTTCTCCCTCACATGCTCCTTCCCATGAGCTACTTGGTTGGCTTCGTGAATGAGAACGCTAATCACCCTCACGCGGGATGAACATTTAAAGGGCTGAAAGGGTAGCGACGGGATGTAGATGTTGATTTTTGAGGTCGCGTACTGTAGTTATAATGCCTTTGACACGGTTGAGGCTTCTACTTTTCTTTAGTCCCAGCATGACCGACCAAGTGTAACGACCGCAGAAGGTATGGCCGAAGAATTCATCTCTAAGTCAACAGCATGTCGGGCAGGTCAAAGTTGATCCTCAAATCCGGGGAGAATTAAGAGGAACCTAAGTGAGGCCGAAAAATGGACATTACGCAATCCTTACTGTCTATCTTTATCCACCAACCCCCATCCCCCCAATAGAATAAAGAATCTTTAGTGCCTCATGAAAGTAATTACTGGTAAAGCCATACTCCGTAATATTAGAAAAAATCTCATATAACGTAGATTTGCCAGATCCCCAATGAATGATCTGCTCAACTATATTGGAATGTGTCCAGTTTTCCGGCAGGGAAAATTATGTGTTACAGTAAGTTTTTTGACACTTTCGGTGAAAGCATTAAAATATGTATCCACAGCATTTTGCTCCAGGGGATCATAGTTCAAATTCGTATGGGCAGCGAGGAAGGGTTAGATTAGAAGGAGGGGGACTACGAACACCCGTCCCATGAAGCGCCAGGGAACCTTGCATTCCTCCTGGGCTGGGCTCAAGGATTGCAATCAGTCACTTCCTTTGTAGTCGTCAGCTCGTTCTTGACATATCTGATCAGGTGTTAATAATCTGGAGTAAAAGGATTCGAACCTTTGCATGTCGGTACCAAAAACCGATGCCTTACCACTTGGCTATACTCCATACAACCTTATTTTGGAAGGTAGACCGAATAGGGAAAGGGGGAAGGGAGAAGTAGGGCTCAAAGAACAAGTTGTGCAAGAACGCGGGGATATAGCAATTTAAAATTAAAAGTAAACTTTCAATACACATGTCAAAATCTAAAAAAAAGAACTCATCTAATGGCCAAAATCACTTGAACGTCACCGTAATGTACCATGTTAAAGTTCGGGAATCCGGATCCCACTTTCTTAGAGTTGAATAATTCATTTTGTTTGGCCAATTTGGGGTTATGGAATATGGATTTAGATATAAGTATGGCTTATATAAACTGGGAATAACCAAAGATGATCAGGAGGAAGTTACTGAAGATTGGCTTGAGGTATGTTTCATTAGGTATGCTCATGTTTTTTGTTATTTCTAATTTAAGTATTATTTCTTCTTTTCACTTAATTAAATTCTTTATTGTGTTTTTGTTATTCTAATTTATTATTTATTTTTAGGATTAACAGATTAATTGCTTGCTGTTGTGAACCTGGATTATTAAATAGATGGAGAAACAAGGAAGGCTCTCATGGAAAACTCTGAACTCTATGATCTTTGTTAGCTTTCTATGCCATTGCATTTTCATCTTCTTTTCTCCTATTAACAAACAAAACTATAAAACCCATTGCCTATCTCTTTTTTCATTCTTTTGAGTATAGATTCATTTTATGTTTTCACTAATTAAAAATAATGACTAATTGAATTCAATTCAATGTATTATGTGTTATATTACATTTGCACTTTACAGGTTTGCTAGAGGTTGTGCCTAGCTTTCTCTATTTTATTCATGTTTATTCCATTTGAAGCTCTAGATATTATAGAAGATTTGCTCAATTTTACAAGTTTCTTCACCCTGTTTCTTAATATTCTCTCTGCATTATGGTCTAGCTTAGTTCTTAATCTACTTCCCTTTGTCTTAATCTTCTCTGTGCATATTCCCATTTCACCGATAGGATGAATAGATTGGATAATCTTATTGAATATGCTCATAGAGATGGTCTGAGCTGTAATCTATTATATCATGTCTCTGTCATTGGTTTCATAATATAACTTGGCATTATGCAGTCTAAATCAAAACCTGCAATGGTTGTTATAAGTTCCTTTTTCTTCTATTTGAGTCATACTATATTATGCATACATGACACATTGGTTTTGTACTTTTGGAATTCTTTTGATTGCTAAGAAGCCATGTTCACCTTTTTTACGGGATGGAACAACTAGGGAGGACTTGAATAGATATTCTATAGAGCTTGATGAAAGGCGTCTCCCAGAATTGGGTCGCAATACTTTGGAAATATTTAGGTAGTATATGCAATTAGTTCTGGACTCTATCTTTTCTTATGTTAATTATGCATTTATATTCTCCTTTGCATTTCTGGCTGTTTGTTATTTGAATAAATGATCTGTCCACATTTCTCTTAATTTTATCTTTTATATTGATTCTTGATTTTGTTTATGAGATGTGAAGATTGTGTTTGCATATGATTGAGTCTGATTTTCATTTTATGTCTATGGGGGTTATGGTTCCTGATGCGTTGCATTTTACATCATTCATGCATAGCATTTTACTTAGGAAATATTGCATATTCTTACATTTAGGATTCATTTACCTTGCATTTGCATTGTTTTTCATTTCTTTTTGGAACCGGTTACGCTTTTGGTATTTTCATGTTTCAAGGTTGTTTCTTGAGCTCTAAGACAACAATTTAAGGAGAAAGATGTATGGTGACTCCAAAGATTGAAGCCAAAAGCATAGGGACACTTGAAGATTAAAAGAAAAGCACAACCGGGTCACCTGACAGAAGTCATGGCCATGACTTTCACAGTCACGGTCGTGACTATGCTGAATTCCACATTTTGGGATCCCTAACAGATGTCATGGCCATGACATTCAGAGTCATGGTCGTGACCCAATCTGACCTTCAGCTTCGCAGATGACAACAAATTGTCATGGCCGTGACATTCAGAGTGGCCGTGACCTGCACTAGATTGACAATCTTATCTTTTGCGATCTTAATTGTAATTTGGGCTTAAATCTTTATCTTTTCCTTAGCCCATTCTCTTTAAATAGAGTGTTTTACTTAGGATTAGACACTCTGGATTTTAGGATTAGCATACGTTTTGGAGATAGAGTGGAGGATTCTTCTTCTTCTTCAACTCTTTTTCTGGTTTGTTATGTTTTCTTTTAATTTCATTGTTGTTTCCATGACTATGAGTGAGTAGTCTTTTTGTTTCAGGATTGGGGCTTAGCCCTTGACAACTATTATGCTTATTTGATTTATCTTTATGTTCTTTTGATTTCTCCTCTTGATTTCTCTTTTATTGCTTTTATCTATGCGAAGCGCTTGGCCACCGTTTTTCATAATCATAGATGCTTAGGGAAGAACTGAGAGGTGAACCTAATTGTTGGATCCATAGGGGAGGAACTTAGGTATTAAATCATGAAAGTTGGTTTAATCCTTCGAGGAATCAATGAATTAACAAAGAACTTAATGGGTTTAATTGAACTTAATTACCACGAGAGTAGGGGTTAATTCAATTAGATACACCTTTGTATCTTGAGAGGGAACAAAGGTTACCTTAGTTTAATTCACCTTCAAAGAGAACCAATAAGAACATAGGTAGAAAGATTAAGTTAATAGGAAGTCTTGGTGTGAAACCCAATCTTGGAAGTTTTCTCATTATTTCAATATTTTCAAATATTTGCTCTATTTTATCTTATCTTTATCTTATCTTATTTTAATCTTAATCTTATCTCATCTTTATCTTAGCTTTATTTTATTTTTATCTTCAATTTAATCTTTTCAAATATTTTCTTATTCAATCAAATCTTTCCTTTTGCTTAATTTCAATTAAATTGTGAAAATTACAAAGCCAAAACGTAGTTCCTGTGGAGACGATAATTTTGTTACTTGACGATAACCGTGCACTTGCGGTAAATCTCACATCAATTCCTATGGGTCAACATTTTATGAAAAATTTTCCTGCTTAATTTTTGGAAATGAACATTCATCATTCTTGCTTAGTTAATGGATTTGAATGCTTCCCAACACACATCATCTTGCATTTACAGTTTTCCTATTCAACTTTTCATATCAACAATTGAACACATGGGTTTCTCTTGCTTGAGGACAACGTTGAATTACGAATTCTCAATTTCTCTATATCCCAAGTTTCTTTGGAGCTAACAAATATTTGTTAGCAGACATAGGATAGGGAATTTTTTTTTGTCGTGGTTTGGAGGATACTTGGTCTTGGGCGGAAAGGAGATTGGGAATAGGAATTCTAAGTACGCCAACATTGAAGTGCACATGCAGCTTCTATGTTGATGAAAAGCTCTTTGTGTTGTCACTTTATAAGATAGCTTCATCACTAAAAACTTATTTTTAAAGCTCAAATTTCTATTGCATAAAAGAATAATATTAGTTCAGTTGACGAAATTTTAGTAACATGAAATTATGAATAATGAATTTATACACAGGCTGTCTTCACCCCAGATCAATGGCTCCCCTAATCCTCCTTTTCTCTGCTCATGGTTAATTACTTTTAATACTTTTATTGTGTCCAACTGCCCATTCTTTGTAAGCATAATTTTATTTACATTTTTTGTATTGAAAATGAATATTAATTAATCTTACAATGTTGGGATATATCTGTCATAAATATAATTCTAACAAACAGACTCATGTCATTTTTACAGGTCTTAGTGTAACGAGCCATCTACGTTACATAACTATTAAAGCTAAGGTTCATTGATTTCCTTTTAGTTTAGAAACTCTTTCATTAGTTTACTTTATGAAAATATTGCGTGAACTTTTCGCATTTCCAAAAGTAATAATTAAAGTTCAAAACTAAAAGAAAATATAATTTTCACTACAAACAACTCTTAGAGCTTATACATGAGACCAACCTAAGCTGGTCATCTCTATTCATGTAACTATATAGACCAAACAAAAGAAAAGAGAGAATGCAGCTTCAATCTCGTGCTTGCTCCATCTACCAAGCCTCCAAGAGGAGTCCATCTAGAAAGCCATCTGCTCCCCCGAACACAATGTTCGAGATCATCACAGGCACGAACCACACGTGGAAACATTGCAAAGGTAAGCTTACCAACAAAATTATGCATATAAGTAGATAAGTGAATTTCCAATTATTAAGGAAAAGGACGAGAAAACTAGATTTTGTATACTTCAAAATACTATACACAATAAATTAAAATGGCATACAAAACTCTTAGTTCATAACTTCAAAACTCAGTTCAGCAATAAACACCAATAAACAACATAGTTCTATCACTAATTATTACCATGAATTATCAAATCTCATGGATTCAATCAAATCAACAAATCCCATAAATCCTCATCTAACATCAGCAACATAAACCATCACCGCTCATCATCATGAGCCATAAGCATCATAAGTCACATCTCAACATAATACAATCACCAACATCTCTCATCACAAAGTGATGTACAACATAAATCACTAGACAACCTTAGTTGACAAGACTGACTCTACTCCATGGAGTTTCAACATCATATGAGCGGTCCTCATAGGCCCCATCCCCTACCATAGTCTCACCTTTGACCATTCAGGGAGTCGCTTGAGCTACCATGTGGAGGAAGTGTGATTTTAATTGAATATAGACAAGTGTGGGTATTGGCTTACCTTTGTAAGGTTTGCAAAACCTTACATCTATAGGAATTCGCCCACTTGGCTATTCTATAGGCCCATCGTTGGCCACCACGAAAACCTCCGACACAAGGTTGAGAGCCCACCTAGCACCCTCAACTTACGTGCCTACCCATATGTCTGTGCTCCAACTGTGCACACATATGCACCAACCGTGCAAATACAACATTCAGAATATTTCTGTGCACCAACTATGCACCAATATTCCAACGGAAAAACATATTTGGAACCCCTTACAGTCTTAGATACGACACCTCCGTACCCGCCATCTCCAATGGCCAGACTTATAGTTCCAAATACATCTCAACAATCCATAACCATGATAACAATCCATCCTCTATACACTAAAAGGGTCACTAAACCTCTTGGGAAGTAGTTCTCAACACTCCAACATGCCATTTCGGAGTCAAAACATAGGGGTGGTACTTGGGAAGATATACCACTAGGCAAGACCCCTGGGTCACTTTAGTGGGCCGAAATTTTGGGGTGAAACTCACCCTCCCAAGTATACCATTTTCTAATAAAAACCTTCCCAAAGGACATAGCTAAACCTCCAACATATAGGGACAGATACAATACAAGATTATCATTCATCAATATCTTCTCATCAATAATTTATTACATTTAAATAATTCATTTATAGAATTTACAATTCATTCAAGTCCGTCTTATCAAGATATGACATTTTTGACAACCACCAAACCAATTCAACAAATTATATCCCATTAACCATAATATACTAACCCCAACAACAAAGTCATTTTCTCATAGATAAACTTACTTTGAACACATCATAGAGATAAACAACATTCTTACAAGATCCACCCTATAGTCAAAAGACTGTGTCACACAAATATATTTCAAATATTAATTACTCAATATTCACATCTCAATAAACAAACATCACCATTCCAATAATTTTATCACATTAACAAAATTGACCAAATGAGGTCGATTTCTCTTTGGAAGTACTGAATGTGAGCTCTCACTGATTGTAGCAAATGACCTTGGAATTCAAAATTTTTTATATAGAATTAAAGCTCTTGAACCCTATTTTTCAAAATGGTATCCCAATTTTAAAATAGACAACTAGAGAGTTTTCTAAAATTCCTACAAGTTGAAAGTACCGAATTTGACATTCCAGTGAACATGGTTCAAAGAAAGTAAGTTTTCTAACACTTCCCAAACTTGTTTTGAGTTGGAAGTTTTACAGGATAAAGGTAACACATTGGTATTTCAAAAAATGATATCCCATGTCTTCAAATTCGTTCCCAATTGTTCCCAGTAAAATTTTCTCTAACAGCCTAAATTTCGGACTCCAAACAAAGCTCCAAACCCTTGCCCTGTCCCTTTTCAAAAAGTTAATTTAGGAATTGGATATGATAATTTTTGTAAATTACACAGTTAAAAATCATGTTTTGTTTTTGTTTTTGATGTCTAGTTTTTAATAGCACAAAAACAAAAACAAAACATTAAGTGTACAATTAGGAATTTAAGAAAAACCGAGACATGTTCCAGGGGAACTCGAAAAACAGAACAGCCACTTTGTGGGTCACGGATGAACCTTGAAACGAAGTTATCTCACCAAAGTGTCAAAATAAAAGTTTCTCCATTTTTTGTTTATTTTCATTTAAAACAAATTTTATGAAAAACCAACGGTTAGATCTTTGAAAAATGACAAAATCGTGGGGGCTGTCCAGAGCTGGACGAACCAACAGCCACTGCCACTTTTATTTTTGGGGTGAATCTCACATTGAAAACCTTGTCAAACAATTTTAATAAAATTTGGGTATGGTATCCTTTGTTTTAGGAGCCTTCCCAAGTAATTTAGAGAGTCAAAAACAAAAGAAATCAATCCATATACACTCACACAGCCACTGCCAGGAGTTTCAACCCATTTCATCAACTTTTCACATTCAAACATTCAAACAAATACACACAACAGTCCAGATGAGAGGCATTCATGCTGTGTGTGATTGAGTCTTCTAACTCTCAACCACACTTAAAATGAAAATACAGAAGCTTCCCTTACCTTTGGATTTAGTTCCAGCTGAGAGAGGAAGGGATGAAGAGGAAAAGGAAACTTGGTTGGGATGGTAAAGAGATGATACTTTGGCTTGCATACAAAACTTAAAGCAATCAACAAAAATGGCTTCTTTTGCCCCTTGAGTGCCACGGCCAAGCTTGGAAGGAGGAGAGAGAACAGAGCTTCGGGAGAAATGAGAGTGTTACGGCCAAGAATGAAGAGAAGGAGAGAAAGAAGAAGCTTGTGCACGTCTCTTATTTGGAAAATTTTGAAATTTTGCTTGCACCCACCCTTTCTCTAGGACACCCCCTTCTTTTTTTTTTTTTCTACAACTTACGAAACTCACTTAAAAGTCTAAAAAATCTCACAATAACACTATGACACATAACAAAACATAGAACTTAAGTTAATTATTACATCAATCAACATAATTTAAATTTAATTTTCTCTTACGATATTTATCAATCACTTATAATACCTTACGAAAAATCACAGTGTTACACTTAGTTTCTATCTTAGAAACGGGTTCCATTGTTTTATACAACAAGGATGTTGAGAAGCTCTTTGTTTAGTCACCAAGGTTACACAATTTGTTTCCAAAGCTAATAAAGAAACTTTCAGGGTTAGTGTTAATACTTGGTTCCCAGATCTGACATTTTGAATTATACAGAAATTGATGAAAAGCTTAGTGTTATTCCTTTACAACATACCTGGTCAAACCACCTCAAGACAAGACCCATCTTTTGAGCTGGAAAACCAAACTGAAAGAGGACATGAAAATATTTCAGTTTAAAGATAGCAAAAACCACATTGCGAAGTACTTGCAGTAAGTGACATTGATTGTGATAACTTGGATTCAATTTGCCATGTCGACACTATGATACTCTGTGGCCAAACTAGCCATGATAACTTCCCCCCTCCTTTTGTAAATAGACTTACTTAGCAATGTTGTCAAGTATATGAAGTATTCTTAGAAGCCTTTTTAGTTTCAAGCTACACTGCACCGTTCATTAGCAGTTTTTTTGTATCATCTTTATAGACCTTTACCCTTGATCCCAAATAGAAGTTCTTTGAAATTTGGAGATACAAAGATTAAAAAGAATCTGACAGTCAAATATATTTTATATTAAATTGTCATCCAATTAATCATCAATGAAGGGTGTAACATTATTTAACGTACCTTAATATTTGGATGAAGATTTTTAATTAGTGATACAATGCAATTTTTTTTTTTCACGTTATTAACTTTTATTTTATAGAATATATGGTATTTTATTGATATTTATGTCAGGTTTTCACTTTGCGGGTGCAAACTCTTTTTATATGTTTTGAGATTTGAACATTATTAATTTTATGTTGTTTTTTATTCTAATTGGTTTTTAATAATTTTCTTGTCTTACTGTGTATAATTACTTTAATACGGCATATTACTAAGTATCAATTCAATACAAGGATTAACTAGTAAAAATATGCACTTTACAGGTAATTTACAGGTAATTTTTATATTAAAAATAAAAAACAAGCCCACGCATCGCCAGGTAGATTAACTAGTAACCTCACCAAACACAAAAGCCATTTCATAATTGCTCTATTATTTTTATCTTTAAAAAAAAACCTACCAAAATCGTCCCATTTATGTTTTATTAAAAAAAATCTACACCCATATTACATGATGAGAAATGCTAGGAATACAGAGTGCTGCTACAACTTTCACTGTTTAGTATAATTTGTAGGATAACTTTATTTATTATAAAAAGAAATATAATTTTTTATTGGATAAAATGATTCAAACCTTACATGTTTGAGGGCGTCATTTAGACCAACCACTTGTTGGCACATTTTATTTAATATTAAATTTTGATATAAATAAATTCATATAAAAGTCACACGTGTAAAAAACAAAATAATATTTATTAAATTTAATAAACATATAATATTTAATAAGTATCATAACAAATAGGAAAATATGCTATGTACTAATAATATAAAGTAGTTTTATACTGTCATTCAATCTCAAACTGTATAATAAGTTTATTCATTGATTTTTAAAATAACCACCTTAAAATATACCAACAATGATTAAATACTGTATTTCCTAAATATAATCTGATGTCAAATTATTAGGTGTAAAAATTAAGAAATAAGTTATTATTTACCTTTGGCAATTTGTTAATATAGTTGAATCTTTCAATTTTAAAACATGTTTTATAAACTAATTTTTTAATAAGATATTATATATATTTAGCAATTTACTAATATTACTAGTATTTTAGCTGTGCAATTCACATGATAAAATATATTTTTATATTAAAATTTATAATAAATAAATATTTTATAATTTATAAATTATATTATTATTAAAATTCATTATAAATAAATATTTTTGAATATATAAATTATATTTTAAATTTATGATGAACCATTTATATTGTGATACAAAGTTATTTTTAACTATTCATATTTTTTAATAAAAAATTTAAAATTTAATTTGAAAATAAAAATGAAAAAGATATATTGAAATGATAAGAGCCGTAGGGATGGGTAACACACACACAGCTTATATAGTATTCTTAAGCATTATACTTATTAAATACATATATAGTATATAGTCAACTTAAATAACGCATCATTAAATATTTAAATGTTGTTTTTATTAAATATAATGTATTCAATAAACTTTTATTATACACAATATATACTTAAATTAATTGAATTAGTTTTGATATTTATAAAAAAATTTGAATATTATATCTAATAAAAATAATATTATATATAAAATTTTTCATCCCCACCATCCATTTTCTTGAAATTTAATGGTTGTAATGAGTAACTAATATTAACTATTAGATTTCAAGAAAATGAATGGTGAAGATGAAGAGTAAGTCTTTCAGACTTACTCTTGGAGTAAGTGGATCCCTCCTCTCTCTCTATATATATAGTCAATGGCTAAGTGTAACACCCTGTTACATTAGACACAACTCATACTAATGTTTTATCTATTTTAGTTATTATAAAAACGAGGATAAATTTTTTCGCGATTAAATGAAACATTTATTAAACATATTTAAAATTCAGAAAATATTATATAAAGAACCATGATCTTCTTTTAAATAAATATTAGCTCATATTACAAAAAAAAAATACAGAGAAATTATGTACTAGCTAATCCCAACTCATACATCAATTAATCCTAGTCAAAGTAGAACACAATTTCTACCCTAACCCAAATACAGGAATAAATAAAAATACCCTTTGTCAGCTCGTATTGTTTTGTCAGTGTCCGCAATCTCTAAAATAACCACGTCAGCAAGAGGGCTTAATCACTGGCTTGACCGTTGTCTTCACCTATCCAATCAACAAGTACATACACATAAAAGAAAGAGAAAGGAGTGAAACTTGATTCTAATATATATATGTATTACTAACTGTATAAACTACCGTCAATTAATATAATAGCGGGGGAACCTAGTGTCTATCTTGTCCTCACATCTCCTCCTTCAAAATGCAGTATGGATCCATACTGCACTATTGATCAATCACTTATCATAATACCACCTTCAGGAAGTGATGGGGAGTAAGTATACCTCAACCGCTACCACAGTCCTATACTTGTGCAGCTCCACAATCCACATGGTACTCGACACCATTCCCGGTGCCGCTCAATATCAATAATCATATCAGTATCCATATCAAATCACGGGGCAATCCCCAAGGGGTCACATCCCTGTTACATCACGAGGTATACCCTCCACATCATCATGAAGTTGTCTCTACGCTTATCAAGGTGTTACGAGCTGGTACTATCAGTCCCGGCACGTAGGGGTTCGACCTACCCATTGGGATGTCACACTCGATGCCTTCCACCCCTTATACCTTAGCCAAGGTCATGCATATCAACTCGTGGCATACCAAACCGTAACTTCCCACTCCATCTCCCATTAGGCCTTCCACCTAACTTGGCTACACCAAGTCACGTAACTAATATGTACTCTCAGAATACATTTGTAGACACTTATTTATCTTTCACGGGTTGTTCTCATTCATATATATAATGTATCTTTACCTCAATAGGTAGAGGTTCATCATCATAGAATAGAGATACAACAAAACTTAACAATCATAAAATTCAGAGATATTTCTGGTTTCAGCTACTTTGAGCACCAACACAGGATATCAACACATTTGCCTTACATACAGATAAACAATGTTATCAGAGTACAATTATCATATCATATATTAAATATCTAATATAAGGATTTATATAATATCATAAAATACTTATGCAAGACATTAGATACTTAATTTTTAATTTAATAATTAGCTAATGCTTAACTGATCTCTGCTTCTATTAAAATTTTATTAAAACTTTTAAATTTGTTTTATCCTTCCTTCTTGTCTAATTCCTTAACTTAAAGTGTTAAAAAGAAAAACTTTCTAACTCATTATAAAATATTTCTTGTATAAATATAATAGATTTCTAATATTGGTAAATTCCTTTTTGATGTGGAAGATTAGATTAGACTGCAACCGCATGACATACTTAGAATTTTCCATAAACTACCTTTTTTTTTTTGGTGGAATCCATAAACTACCTTTATAAACTATTGGTAAGAAAATCATTCTTCTAGTGTGGAAGGTCAGATGAAATTGTAACCACATAGCATACTTTGGATTTCCTTTAAAATTTATACTAAGAAATTTTTTTTATACTTTAAGAAAACATTTTCTTTCATAAATAAATAAATAACTTACAAACATTTTCCATTCCAATTTTATATTTATATTTAAAATTATATTTCTTTCTGTTTTTCCCCAACCCGAAAACAAAACAAGAAAGAATTGAGATCTAAATTTTAAAAGCTAGTTCTAAATAGTAGGAAAAAGCATATAAGACATTAATAAGAATTTTTGACTTGTTTCCTCTATTCTTGCTAAAAACCCGAGACTATAAATGGTAAAACAAAATCCAATTTTTATTTGTAAACTTAGTTTTAAATGTGTTAAAACTTCTGACTCAAAATTCTTCTTGTTTCCTCATCTATTCCCTAACCCGAGACAACCTGTTTAAGGATGATTTAATTTTCATCATGACACCTTGAGGATATTTAAGAAAAGTTACGAATGAAATTTGATTTATAAGAGATATGCAATCTGGCCATAAGGCCGTGAGTTCAAGGAAACAAAAGCACACATTTAGTGCTTGTCTCTTGGTAAAAACGTGAGGTGCTGAAGTTAATTTTTCTGAAATTGTTTGACAAATTAATAAATTTGAAATAGCTAAGTAACATAGAATTTTGAATTGGCCACCAGGCCATGACTCTTTGAAGGCCCAGGGACTCGATATTGAGTCATTTCTTTGTTATATTATGATGTTAGTTGCTATAATTACTTACTTTTCAAGTAGTTTTTAAGGCAATTATCTATCTTTTTCTCTCATTTGGAGTGTTGTTTTACTCAATTTCTGTTAATATTGCAATTTAGTTAGAATTTCCTTAGTTTTTCTAGTTTTATGGTTATGTCTTAGTGTTTTGCCCCACTTTTTGTAGGAATTGGAGATTAAAGTTGAAGAACACGTTTGGGAGCTGCATTCTGAGCTTAGGAAGCAGTGGAAGGTCCTTTGCAAGAGAAATCTGTTGAAGTGCAGAATTTTCAAATCAGCCAAGCCAAAATCCCTGGCTGAGCCAAATGTCACTTTGGAGAAATTCTGCACATGTATATAAAGGACTGACCCTCAGAAGTTCAGTAGTTTTTGGACATTTTTCAGTAGCAGTTTTTGTAGCTCGTTTTGTACTGTTTAGTAAGAGAGAAAAGCTCTCTCTTTAGTTCTTAGTTTTCTCTTCATCTCCTTCCCCTCCATGTGTATTTTCCAGCTGCTCATACCCATGAGTGGCTGAGTTCTGTAGTTGTTAGGGGTTAGATGTAACCATTCTCAAAACTCTCTTGTATCTTTTGATATTATATATATATATATATATATATATATATATATATATATATATTATGCATATTTGTATTTAAAGTTAGTATTTTGCTTCTTTTCTTAAAGCTTGTTGTGGCTTGATCACCCATGGCATGATCCTTGGACATGACTGTTGTTGGGAAACACTTTTGTTGTCTAGAACTGAAGCAATATACCTCATGAACTTTGTGTCTAGGAATGGAGCTTAGTTCATGAGTTATCTTGTGGTCTCTAGACTTAAAGTTAGTTGCTTCGTTAAGTTGTTGAGGAATCAAGGCTTGGTGGAGTAATCTAAGACTCTCTGCATCTAAGGAATTAGGGCTGAGAATGTTTTTATTGACTGATTTTAACATTTAAATGCAAATAGAATGTTTATTGTGTGCATGCAAGAAGAGAGTAGAGAATGGTGAGATCTAACCCCTGCAACATCTTCATCTATCTGTTTTAACCTCTGTCTACTGTTGTGTTTACTTTAAAATCACAAAAACATCTTTTTAATTTCTGTTCTGCATTAGTTCTGTTATAATCTTTTACAAAACCAACCAAAGTTTTCGTTTTTATCACTTTCTTGTGAAAACCAGTTCAGTCTAGCTAGTATTTATGTGAACATTGCCTATATCAAGCAAATCCCTTGGGAAAATGATACTTGGACTTATCCATTTTACTACTTGTGCGATTTGGTACGCTTGCCAATCCGTCTAACATATGATCTCCTAAAACTGATGCTTATCCTAATTAAAGAAAGTAAAGATATTAAAGGGATAAATTAGATTCAAGAGACATATATTTGATATTAAAGTGAATAATAAATTCTGTTATCCTTAGAAACCGAAACAGTGAGGTTAAGAAAAGTAAGATTTCCATATCTTTAATTGAAACCAAATTTCCTGCACCAGGGCCTCTCATCATTACCGAGTTCTAGTACTAAGTCTTACCCAATTCTAATCCTTTTATTATTCCTATTTAGATTAGGTGAGGAAAGATAAAGTGATAAAAAGAAATATTGGTTTTTAACTTTCTAAAAAAAACGCCACACATACAGTGAAGCCTTTCAAGTGTCTTTTGTTTTATTATCAAATCTAGTAACAAAACCCATCTTTTGGTCAGACAAACACTGTATCTACATCCCTGATTTTTTTTTTAAAACATAAAACCCTTTTGTATATTAAAATAAAAGCTGGTTTTCCTTTTGGGTAGACAACAAATGAATATGACCAGAGAGGAATATGGAATACAAGGAAAGAATCAAAATGGTAAAGCTTCTATGTCATAAGGACACAAAATAAGGATAAATACAAGTGAATCAAAGTCTCACTCCCCCCTTACCAAGAGAGTGAGTTTCGTTCAGTGAAGGAGGAGGAGAGAGGAAGCAAGCTTCAAGTTTCAGGTCCTTGAGCTGGTCCAAGGAAGAAGAAGATGGCTTTGGGTGCTTTGAAGGTATTGTTTTTGTGTTGTTTGAGAGGTGATTTTTGAGTGAGAAGAATAGAGAAAAGAGAGTAGGCTCTGCTGGTGTGTACAGCCGGCGAGAATGAGAGGCTGAGAAGTGAGAAGCTTCCATTTATAGGCATTTTAATTTTAGTTTTTATTACTATTATTATTATTATTATTAATTTGTCCTTTTCTTTTCTTGCTCAAGAAGTTGCTGACGTGTGAGTGAGAGAAGAGTGTGAGCTATAATGGAGAATGTGAGGCTGATGGAAAAAATTGACAACGCAAGGGATCTACATAGGTAAAATTTTATCTGTGTTTCTTCTAACTTTTAACCAAATAATTTTATTTTAAATTGAAACTTTTTAAAATAAAATAAATTAAATTAAATTAACTTGAAACTTTTTAGGAGACTTTAAGTTATATTTGCTATGAATTATTATAACTTAGAATTACACTTTTTATAATTCAACAAAAAAAAAAGAATTACATTTTTATAATTATTTTTGAAATATTCGAATTAGTTAGATATTTTCAATCAATAATTCACATTAATTTCGTTTTAGCTTTATAAATTCCCAAAATTTACCAAAAATTATATTTTTATGTGTGACTTAAAATGAACTAACTTTGTCAGTTTCATCAAGTTTTGATATTAATCTTATACTGACTGGCCTATTAGTAGTTTGTCTAGAGCATTTTGTAAAATTTCCTCATAAGTCTCTAAATTTTTTGAGAAAATTACCCTAACCATATTTAAGCTTATTATAAAACATGATTTTAAGTTCGAATAATTATTTTATAACTATTTGAGACTTATCTCACGTTTGTCACAAATATTGATAATTCAATATAATTGTTGTTCTAATAGTTATTTTAGATTTTCATCTGGAATAATTATTAAAATTTTCAATTATATAGAATATAAAATATTAGTCACAATATTGTGATTTAATATTTTATTATCCTATTTGGGCTTATCAATTCTTAAAAACAAGATTAAGAACAAACAAACAGTTAAATATATTTAGCAAAAATCAGGGTGTTACACTAAGTATTACATTCATTAAGCATAATATATTTATTAAATTTAATAAATAATGAATTTAATAGGCATGGACTATCAATATAAAAAATTTATTCTATTAACTAATTAAAAATCATCTTTGTATAACTTTTAAGATAGTTATTATAAAATCAAACAATCTTACCGTATATAATGGTTTATAGTTAAACATATAACAATGTAAAAAAACTTTTGTACGATCAATGCATCTCTTATTTTTTGCCTTGGCCACCTAAACCAATATCTAGTTGATCTACGTGATTAGTGGTTTAAAATTGATTGTCTAAAAACATTAAATACTATATTAAATACAATAGTAGCTACATTATTAAATATTTTAATTAAGAGAAAAGTTATTATATATATTCGTATATTAATATTATATGAATATATAAAAAATTTCCAATTTTAAAATATATATTTTAGGCTAATTTTTTTAAACAATAATACAAATATCACATTTTTTTAAAGGATACATACATACATACATACATACATATATATATATATATATATATATATATATATATATATATATATATATAGGTATTAAGTTTGTAATCATTATTTTTTATTTCATAATATATTTTTAATACATATTTATAGATTTATTTGAAAAATCATATGTTCAATAAACATGTGTTATATTTAGTATATTTAATAAATATATTGTATTTGATAAATATTATACTTAATAATATTGGTTAGTTCCAATATATAATTCTAAATTGTGTTTATTAAATAATATGATATGTTGTCAAATTGAATAACATCAATAAATGTTTAAATATTGTATTTATAACAATATAATGTGTTTTTTAATACTTTGTTAAACATAGTATATATCCAAAATGAATTAATTTTAATATTAATAATTTAAAAATATTATATAATCTGATTAAAAGACATGAATTCATCAAATATAATGTATTTATTATTTTTTGTTAAATTAACAATTAATTAGATAAGTTAAATATAGATGATAATAAATAATAAATAATACAAAAATGAAGATGAAATTAAAATTAAATTCCATGATTAATACTTTATTCATGTCTTACTTATATATATTTGGTGTGGTTTGCTCAAGACTAAGGAGGAGTTGAAGCCGGCTAATTTTAATTATAGGCTGGGTAATGGTGAAACCTCGGTGTAGTTTGGTAATTGGTACAAGGAAGGTTTCTTGTGTAGAGATGTTCTTCCCTTTGTTCACATAGCAGACTCCTCTCTTTGCATGCGGGATCTCATTCAGAATGGCACGTACGTGAAGCTTGGATGCCATTAATTCGAACCACATTGTTCCTAGTGACTTTGATGAAAGGTTCCAAAATGTGGAATGCATGTTGGCTCCTTCTCTCTTGGACTCCTGGTTTCGTGACCTTATTTGCGAAATGGATAACCAAGACTAGGTAGTCATTGTTAATTCAGGTGCATAGAATTTTCTGGAGCTCGATCATAAACCGTGACTGGGTTGTTTCTTTGATGTACATCTTAGTAGAGATGCAAACAAAGTAGCTCACTTTTTAGTCAATATTAGAGTCCGCCACCACCAAGCGTGTTGATCAATTGGTGTGGGGTTGTTTCAGCTTAACTAGTGATCTCGAGAGCTAATTTATAAAACTAGGAGACTAAATATTACAATTCAAAACTAGGGAGACCAAAATCGTGGACTTGGAAAATTAGGGAGACCAAAATTACAATTTAGCCTATATATTAATTGTAACAACCGATTATCACTACACATAGAGCTGGACATTTGGGCTTGGGCCCGTGGGATTACTAGTTTACCCGTAGCCCGTACGGTATATGGGCTGAGTTATTTCGAGCCCATTTAAAATGCGAGCTTTTTAGTCCGGCCCGTTTAAACAGCGGGTTAAATGGGTTTAACCGCAGGCTAAATGGGTAGAACGCGGGCTTTGCGTATTTTAATTTAAAAAAATATAAAATTTGAATACCTTAATAAAATTTAAAGTAAAATAAAAAAGATAAACCTAAAGACTAGAGAGTTAGTAAGTGACGTGAGTAACAGAGAATTGTTAGAAGTTAGTATTGATTTAGGCATAAAAACTTGATATTTGATAGTAAATAAGTGGAGTCCTCACTCCTTAATAAGTAAAGCCATCAATGAATTGAAATTCCTCCCAAGACTCTATTTTCGGTGATAGGTGTTGCATATGTATTAATGTATATAAATTATTTAGCTTTTTTTTTTTTTGTAAAAAATGGTTAAATTTTAGTTTTAAAAATTTAATTTTCAATTTTTTTTCC
This sequence comes from Pueraria montana var. lobata, assembly GCA_026413185.1. Lineage (NCBI taxonomy): Eukaryota > Viridiplantae > Streptophyta > Magnoliopsida > Fabales > Fabaceae > Pueraria > Pueraria montana. Next base: position 89,299,888 of record CM048650.1, on the reverse strand, counting down.
AGTTGAAGGCCGGCCCGTTTAGTCTGCAGGCCAAATAGGACAATTGTGGGCCCGCTAAAATAGAGCCCGTTTATTTTGCAAGCTTACCCATTTGCCCAGCTCTAACTACACGTCAACAATTACTTTCAAATCAGAAGGGTTCAATTTTAAGGAAAATCTTTAAATTTATTTATTTAATAAAAAGATGGGTAAATTTTTTGCTTTTGCATACATACAACATACTAAGCATACATGGAAGGAAATAACTGCAAACAACATCCACAAATAAACCTCATAAACATAAAATAAGTCCACATATGCCATAAGTCTCGTAGCCAAAATAAAACCAACAACATAATTCAAACTCTAAACATAAGAACGAAAACTACCAAATAAAACATATGTGCTTGGCCAAAATATGAATACATTAAAATCCATGTAAATATCCAGAACCGGGAGCGGGGGCTAACAACATAGACTACTCCCCAGGCTGGCCATAACAAATATTACCACACTGCGACTGGGACGAGATGAAGGAGAAGGAAAAAGAAGAGTGCCACCATGATCCAACGGAGTAGTCCTTCCCAACAAGCCTGACGTGGAAGATCCCTTCCAACTGATGCATCAACATCTGCTCCCGTGAAAACAATGTCGCGATCATAGCAGTCAAACACAAATACGCAAGGATGAGCTTACAAAACCAGCTAATCATTTCTATAAATCTAAGCATTTTAATATTATTATAATAATATTTACACAATATATTATACAGAACAAATATCTAGATCACTTATGAACAACATGAAAGACATTGTACTTATGTAGATAGCTCAACTAGTACTGCATCACAACAACATAAAAAGACATGAAAGACATTATACTTATTTATATTTATACCCTGGAAGGGAAGTGAAAATTGCAGTATGCATGGCATGCAAGAATCTTGTAACTTTTTTTTATAAGCATCTTCTAACTTACCATACGGGAAGAAGAATTCCCGATGTTCATTACTGTATTGTGACTGTATAATGAGTACAGCATGTTGGATTCCCTGAACAAATACAAAAAGTGAGTTGATAAAAAAAAAAACTACATATAAAAGATTCAGGTGGACTATAGATACTTGAATATGCATTCAGAGAAATGTACACTACTATCCCCATAAATTTCTCGAGTTGGGAAGCAATTGGAATTAATTATTATGTATCTTTAAAGTACAAAATTAGTAAAAAAAAAAAGTATATATATGACCAAAACAAGGGCGATGTAATCATTTTAACAAGTTATATTAGGAAATGAGCCAATAAATTTAATAAAAACAGAAGGGGGAAAACTAGAGAAAGCTAAAGATAACCATCATTATGCAACCAAATCCAACAAAATTGGGAGAGAATGGACTAAATAAGCCCACATAGGAATATATAGGACCATATTGGTTTGCGTAAATTCGATCCCTCGATATCATCACTAAATCATCTTCTTAGGCATCTCTAACATACATCAATTTAGAAATAGTTGAATGTGCTATCACATTATGAAGGTCTGTTCAACAAAATGTAATCCATGTTATCACTACTATAAAGTGTGTTAAAAACGGTAAACAAGAAACATTTTCCAAAAAGCAAACTATTAGGAAGTATATAAAAATAGAACTGATCTTTATGTTCTTATGACTTGCCCCAGACAGTGACAACATATGCAATATGATAGCAAGGAGGAACTTAAAAACAGAGTATATACATGCAAGGAAATTTAGCAAAAGCATGGTAAAAGATGAAGATGTTGGTTAGCCAAATAAGTGCATATGTATTCCCTAACCATGAGTATTAACTTAGCTAATTTATACTTACCTAAAAATTCAGTTCTTCCAATTAAATTTGCTCATGAGGCTTGAATTGATGCAAATCAGGTACATAGGAATATTTCATTTGAGGGCATTCCATTAGGGTCACTTGATCCAAGGATGGGAATTTCAACTCGTACGTCCCTGAGTAAATTCCTACTATGCTTGGTAAGGATTTAAGAGACAAAACGCTGAGCTGCTCAAATGTTATTTCTTCATCATTGGATTCATGATCTCCCTCTTTGGACACTATTTCCTGTATGGCTTGACAATCTCGTATGGACATGTGCTTCAGTTGACGACCTAGACTTTTGGCTGTTGAGGATGTGAACAAATATACCAATCCATGACATTCTTCAACATTCAAAGAGGTAAGATTTGAAAAAGACACAGTGGATGGCACCAAAAATTTCATGCTGGGGCAGGAAAACACTTCCAATGTTTCTAGTGTTTTAAGTAAGGGTTCTACCCATGAGTGCTCTAATCCTATGGAATTCAGCTGTTGGAGACTCTTCAAATGTAATCTTTTCAGCTTTGAAAGGACTTCGGTACAATCAGTGCAGGGTCTTTGAGAGGAGAATATTTCATTGAAGGAACTACAAAACACTTCAAGACTTTCAATGCTGGGTGTCTCTTCAAGTAATCCACTGGAGAATATATTTGACTCGTCATCCTCATGATAGCACTGCAATTTGAGAACTTTTAAATTTTGCAGTAGGTGTGCAGCATTTGCACCAAATTGTCCTTGTCCTATCATATTGTCTTTGCAAGTGATTGCTTGATGCTTCAAGCTAGGAATAACCTAAGAAAATTAGAAGCAAAGGGTACATAATGAAAAATACAAGAAAAAGGTCATCAAGAGAGAAATAGGAAAAAAAAAAAAGCAAAATAGGAGTTATGAAAGCAGTACAATGTGAGAAATTGTCCTTGCCTGAAACTGTCCTTGCGAAATCCCCATGGCATCTTCCTTTTTGAGTGATAATTCCACCAGGATTGGAAAAACCTAGGAATTTAATTGTTCAAAACAAATATAGGACAAAGATTGTAATGAGATCCAACTGAATTTTGATTGTATTGAAAGGAAAAATATTTGATAAATTTCACACTTTCAATTTCAATTATGAAAATGTTAGCAATACACTGTTTGACACTATGTTTTGGCATGCTAAAGGGACTTTAAGAAGTTCGATAGCTTTTTTTGTATTATCATTTTTTTCTCTCTTTTAATAATTTGAAGAGTACTAACAATACATTCTTTATAAATTATTACCTGAAGTTTATTGAATATAACAAAATAATAAGTAGAAAAAAGCTTGGGTATTGTTGACTTTCCCCACCAAAAGACTGGGTGAAGGTTGTTAGAATTTGGGTTTGTGCCTAATTCAACCCTACAAAATCGATGGTACTATCTCTAGCCAATGTGGGACTTCAACACGCCCCTTTTTGTCCACGACTACCCACCATAATGTGGGACTTCAACACGACTACCTGCCACAACTAAGGTGGGCTAGGGGTGACCACAATTAAGGTGGTTTTCTAACACTCCCCCTCACGCTCTAGGCTAGCATGATAAACACGGATGTCCCACCAATGGAGTTAGGATAGGCTTTGATACCATGTTAGAACGTGGGTTTGGACCTAACTCAACCCTACAAAACTGGCTTGTAAGGTGAGAATTGCTCCCCACTTATATACTCTATCTCAACACTATCTCTAGCCATTGTGGAACTTCAACACGTCCCCTTTTTGCCCACAGCTATTCTCCACAATGTGGAACTTTAACACATCTCTCTTCTGCCCACTACTACCTATGACAACTAAGGTAGGCTAGGAGTGAGCACAATTAAGGTGTTAATGCTAACAGGTCATTACATCAAAATAATGGACATGCACCAATTTGTTTCAGTCTTTGAATAAATTAACAAGTATATAATTTCAAAATATTATAGTAAATATTTAATACAATAATAATAACAATGAAATTATTATCATTATATTATTTGTATTTATTTAAATAAATCTTCCTATTAAGTTTAAAAAGACTTTTCAAAGGGTGATGGTATTTAGACACTCCTTTATTTTAAACACCCATCAACACCTCTTATTTCTCTCTATCTCTCTCTTTCTATCATCTTATATCTATATTTTTATCTCTTTTTTCTCTCTCACTAGGTGTCAACTAAACATTTAGGTGTCCAAATATATTTTTCCCTTTTCAAAAGGCTTAAAACTTGATATTTTTAATTCAATAAAATTTTATGAAGTCTTCACTTGCTTATTTAGCAAATAAACCTCTTAGATTAAGCCTATGGGCCCTAGACAAGCTGTTTTACCTATTTCTATATATCCCTATTCATGCATGTAAAACTCTCTTTTGAGATTGCATAAGTAGTTCTGGGCTTTTGCCACGTTTACTCACAAAAAAATATTGTTTTAATTGTCACCAACAATGGCAAGCTTTAAATTCTGTAACCTTTTTGGTTCCTGATAAGTATATATATGATTAATAATACTTGATTTATGGACAGAATAACCATTGAGATTAATAACATAGAATGTTAGTATTATGAGAGAAGAAAAGATTAATTAAGATAATGTCATACTTTCAAATAATTTGTTGCTTTAATGTATAAACACAATTCTAATGCAAATCAGTTTTGCAAGATAAAATCCTTTCCCGTGTTTATTTATGCATACTCAATAAATATGACACAAGATAGAGAAAAGTAAGATTTCATTCTCTCGTCATCTTAGCTAGTCAATGAAAGAAAGATTTTGGTAGTACTCTTTGATAGCGTTTTTTTAACATTATTTTATTATGGGCGTTTTTTTATTATTATTTTTTTAATGCTAGCTGGCCCCATTAATAGGAAGTGAACCTAAATTATTTAGACCAGTATGGGATGTGAAAATGCGTGTGACTAGCAATTTGTTTAATAATTTATGCACAACATGCACAACATGACTAGCAATTTTCGGTACCTTTTCAACTGAGAAAACAGCTTTCCGATCTTCTATATCTGCAACTTCACCACTATGATGCTCAGTTGTAAACAATTTCAACTTGTCACAATGATATATATCTAGATATGTTAGCATAGGCCATTCTAGCGAGTGTTTTCCATGGTAGAAATACTTGAGCTCTGGCAATTTCCATAGTGTTAATGAGGTCAGACAATTGAAAATGAACTGTTTTTCTCCCTTCAAAGCTGCTTCATCCTCTACAAAAATTTCCACCAAACTTTCACAATCTCTCACATCAAGCATAACAAGATGATTGGCCACTGATGTTGGAAACAAACTTTTAAGGCTTTGACAGTTAGAAATGCACACTTCTTGAAATTCTTGAAGGCTGAGAATTTCATCTGGATTCAGATTCCAGATATGCTCCAGATTTGGCAACTGATTTAGAATCAGTTTCTTTAAAGGAAGAGAAATCCGAGAAGCTGGTTTCATATCTGCTCCTGTATCTTTCACATCAAATATTGCCTTAACAGATTGGCAGTTGCTTACCTCGATCTCTTTCATGTTACATAGAAATCGAAGTAAATAAAAAGGAATCACATTGGATAAAGATTCACATTCCACCACAGTTAAACATGTCAAATTGTTGAAACAATTGCTACTCGGGATTGGAACTACTCCAAGCCATATCTCTTCTAAGTGAGAGTGATCACCAAATTTCAAAAGCTCTATATCGCATGCACACTTTTCCACCTATACGAGCAAAACAATTATTAATTTGAAGACCTTAACATATATTAGGATGGTGCTTGTAATATTCTCATTTAGAACAAAAATTTCACTTATTATAGATAATGATAAAAAGCACAATGAACTATATGTGAAGTTGTTAAAATCTACTCCCTTAATTTTTCAACTGATAATTATCATTTTACACTATACCAATATCTCCCATTTTAATAAAAAGACTTAAATATGTTTTTGATCCATGATATATGACCAAATTTTGTTTTCATCCCCAATAAAATTTTATAAATTTTTTGATCCCTAATAAATTTTTTATTTTGTTTGTGGTCTCTTAGCTCAAGCGCTATTTAAATCACTTTTCAAAGAACTATCTAAACGAATTTGAGGATAAAAATAAAATAAAAAATTTATTAGAGAACAAAAAATTAAAAAAAAAATGGAGACCAAAACAAAAGTTCGGTCATTTATCAGGAATAAAAAATATATTTAATTCTAATAAAAATAGTGAAGGCAAGTTGCTGAACTGAAATGTAGAATTCATTTAAACATTCTGAGTATCTATGTGTAGTATGCCAACATGTTCAGGATGTACACATAGATGTAATACAAATCATTTATGTCTTCACCTAACAACTTATATTTTTAGGATGAATTTACATTCGGCTATCATGAGAGATGCCTATTTTACACTTTCTTTTGTTCTTATTTTAAAATATACACTCTTTTTTTTCTTCTTGAAATTAAGATGAATATTTATTATTGTCGAGTCTATTTTAATGTAAATGAGCATTTTAGATATTTTTTTCTGTCGTAGTGATCTCACTATAATTAACAACTAATTTTGAACCTCTACTATGAATTTTGTGACCATAAGATGAAATTTCAAAAGCAATAACAGAGATGTTTAAAGCTCCACTGTATCTTTAAAAAATAAAATCAGGATTCAAAATAGTTAATTAGTTGACGGTGACACTAAAAGTTATAGAAGGGACAAGATATCATCAGAGACGTAATTTAAGCATCTCTTAAAAGAGAGAGTATAATTTACTCAATTATTTTATTATTCATTTCAGGTACATATACATAATATTATGTATACCAACTTAAAATTAATAATTATAAAAACATAAAACCTCTTGTAACACTCTTTTAATAATCCTGTCAATACCCTAAAAAAAATAATCCTCACAATTAATAATAAAGAAGGTGTTGAATATTTTCATGTTTTGAAGATATTTAATGGACTTCTTTTCATTTAGAGTATAAATTACATCCTTTTCTCTTAATAGATACAAGTATTACAGTACCATGTTCTCTTATGTTGAAATATACAATTTATTTCATTTAAAGTAAATTACACTCTCTTTCCTTAATAGATGCAAGCATTGCATTACCCTTTCTTCTTATGTTTATAGAATAAATTACAGTTTCTTCTTTGAGATGGGAGTATACATTGACCTTCTTCTTCTGTTAAAATATATAATTTAGTCTAGTTAACTTAACATCACTAAACAATATTCATTATAAAATTTTAAAATATGTTCTTTAATTAAAATATATACTAAAATATTTTTAACTTACTACATTATTATTCACTCACTCGATAAATATTTCTATGCAATATATAATTAAATTTTAAATAATTAAAAATAAAAATTATGAGATAAATTATATATATAACAATATATCAATATATATATATATATATATATTAAATTACTAATTTTTATTAAAAGAAAATAAGAAAATTTTAATGTATATATACACATGTGTGTTTAAATATATCTGGGTGTGTGTGCGCGTGTACAACTATTAAATTTTATAATAATTATATTTTATTTAAGAATATATTTTTAATATAAATAGGTTCATTTAAAAAATTTGTATGTTAAATATAAATTAACATTAAATTTATTCAATTTCATAAATATATTATATTTAATAATTATAACAATTAATAATATATATGAAAAAAACAAATTTATTTTAATATTAGGCTCATTTGAATGTTAAGCCCATTTGAAACTGATTTCTGAGTGATTTGTGGCTTGCACATTATGAATGTTAAGCACTAACAAATGAATTTGGATAATGAATTCCTTACCTGTTCATGAAACAGCCTCTGGATTGTTGTGTTGAGATCATCGTGGAAGGTTAAACTAGAATCCTCCTGTGAAGTTTTAATCCCCTCAAACATTGGCGCATTTATGACTCCTCCAGAGAAAGTGTTCATATTTGGACATTTAGCTACTGATGCTTCTTCCAAACATGAGAAATGCAAAGTGGCATTCCCTGTATAAAAGCTTACTAGCCTTGGTAAGCAATCCAGCACTAACCTTGTGAGGCGTCCAAATATGATCTCATGAGATGCATCTTCATCTTCTTCTTTTACTATTTCTTTTATTGATTCACATTTCTCTATACTTAGGATCTTAATTTGCACCAAACTTTTGGCAGTTGAAAATGTGAATAAATACTCCATCCTTTCACAGTCCCTCACTTCCAACTGTTTCAGATTAATGAAAGATACTGCACAGCACACTAATTTTTCTAATCGAGAGCATTTGCAAATGTTTAACATTTCAAGCTTTCCAGAATATGGCTTTACCCATGGGTGCTCCAACCCTATCGACTCCAGCTCTTCAAGGCGATTTAGGTATAATTCATTCAATTTGGCAAGTATTCCGTCATGAACATGGAGTTTTTGAGAGGGAAATATCTCCTTCAGACCATAGCATCTTTCCACTCGAAGATGTTCTATACTGGGTACCTTGTGAAGGAAATCAAAAGGCAAAGTATCTTTCTTATTGTCATCATCATCCTCAAAGCATAGACCAAGAAAAATTATTTTGTAAAGGAAATCTTGTGGCAAATGTGCATCGCTCAACAACATAATGTTTTCTTCATTGAGTGTCAGTTCCTTCAGTTTAGGAACAACCTAGCAATTAAGGCCAAACGAATTCAAAAGAAAATGCATCGTAGCAGTTAGAAGCTATAGCAGGAAAATATATAATGAAAAGGAAAGGAAACTAAAAAGGTTAAAGTGATAATGCTTTAATTTGTCACCTTTTTAACCATGAAAAGAGGTTGCTCTAAAGCTGCTTCTTTGTGACTATTATGAAATTCTGATGTGAATAGCTTCAACGACAAAGGACAATAGGACACATGTAAGCTCTTTAATATGGGGCATTCCAGTTGGTGTTTTCCTGGATAAAAGGAACAAAGCAGTGGCAGTTCATAAAGAACCAACTGGGACAAACAAGGGAATTCAAACATTTTAGTTGTTCCATCTTCCATTGCATCTTCCTTTCCAATAATTTCTACCAACTTGTCACAGCTACATATTACAAGCGTATTAAGCTTCCCAAGATTTTTGTCAAGGGATGATGGGAACAGTGTTGCCAAGCTTCCACAATCTATAACAAACACTCCTTGCAAGTTGGGAAAGCTGACAATTCCACGGGGGTTTTTGTTCCATACACATTTCAAATTGGACAAGTCTTTTAAAAAAAGCTGTTTCAAAGGAAAGACTATTCCCTTGGTGTTGGCCTCACTGTCACCTATGTCAAATATTACCTGCACTGCATCGCAGCTATGTACATGCAATTCTTCTAAGGCCTTCAAGTAAGGAAGTACATGAGATGGAATTACAATATCTCTTTTACATGCTCCATCAAATTCCAATTTCTTAAAACTGCCAAAGAAATTGTCTAGAAAAGCAGGTTTGCCGTGCCGAACTCCCACCATCTCAAGATAATCGACCAGAATCATCTGCTTTAAATATTCAAAAAGACCCTTAAAAGACAAGAAACTCAATGTCAGAATAATAGACAAGTCTCATGTATACTTCATAATTAAGACCACTTGATTATGGCATGCGTACCACTTGGATTTACTTTTCATTGTAGCTAGAAAACTATATATGCGCCTCATTAATTGTCAAATACAAATCAGTTTATGTATGTCATTTAAAGTATGAGCATCTCTAAGAATAGTGTAAATATAGAGTTATTCATCAATTCACTTTCGGTCCAAAGCCTGAAATTTTATTTATTTATTTATTATTATTATTATTATTATTATTATTATTATTATTATTATTATTATTATTATTATTTAATGATAGAATAGATTCCAATGGCCAAAAATGTTGAAAGAGCAAAATAGGAATAAATGGGGGCTAAAGGTCTTGAGCCAAATGGCCCAAGAATGCGAAAAAGCATAAGTTATTGATATATCTACTCCCTTTTTTTGTTAAGTACACTCCCCTTTAATTTTTGTAAAATCAAATTAGTTAAATAACCTTTCTTTTTCAAACCCTCTCCCTCATACACTCCCTCTTTCATAGTAACAACACATTCCCTCTCTCTTTGATCACAGCTCCCTTGTCTCTTTCACTCCCTTAATCCCCCTTCGATCTTTTACTCTAGTCTTCCTTTATTCCTCTCTTACTCAGCCTCTTACTCTAGCATTAAGGTTTTTTATCCTCCAAACTCTAATGTAATATGTTTACGCTTCCAACTACTTTTCTTCCTTATTTTATTTTTGTCCACTCACACAACACCATTAATGTCTCTCATTTTATATGGCTAAATCTTGAATTTGTCCAAGCTGCTATAGTGGAGCGCCTCTTAAAGTGGTCCAGATTGAAGGTTTGAGATCATTTATATGTTTTCTTCACTTCAATTGCTTCACAATAGTACAATTTTTTCTTTATATAGGGTTTTTAATGGTCATAGTGTTCTGTTTGAATTTTTCGAATGTTTTTTTAACATTCTCAAAAGTACTTTCTGGAACACAAAACAATATTCCAAAAAGTACTTTTTGCAACACAGTTTTATTTTTTAAGATTTCGGATAGTACTTTCCAGAACAAAAAACAGTATTCTAGAAAGTACTTTTTGGAATGTAAAAATAAAAATTGTGTTCTAGAGAGTATTTTACAAAATGTTAAAAATAAAACATTGTTTTGGAAAGTACATTCCAAAATAATGGTTATGAATCAACGTTATGGGTATAAAAGATATATATAATAATATAAATTAGAAAAAAAAAAAGAAATGGGAATGTACTTAGCAAAAAATAGGAGTGGATATAGCAAAAGTCAAAATCATAAAATGATAATGAAATGAAAATAAAAGGAGAAAAAGATAACAAAACTTTTTGGCCCAAGCAAGCCAAAAATGTAAAAATTAGACGATAATAATAAAAATAAAAATAAAAGTAGAAGAGAAAAAAAAGGATGATAGAATGTCTTGGGCTCACATTAATCCTCTTATAAAGAATAGAATGAATAGGAGATCAAATTAGAAAGAATGTTTTTGGCCTAAATGCCCAATTTTTATGGAAAGGTAGAATAAAATTAAACCATAAGAATAAAAGGAAAAAAAAAGACTAAAAGATGTGTCAAGTTTAGGCTCTAGAATGCACAAATTTGAAGAAATGAAAGATTGAGAAAAAATAAATGAAAATAATATATAAATAAACAAAGAGAGAAAAGATTAAAATTGAAATTGAACTCAACTTAACCAATGATAAGAAAATAAGAGTAAAAGAACTGGCTTTTTCTTTATATATATATATATATATATATGAGGAGGGATCCACCTATTCTAAGAGAGTTACTCCTCATCCATACCATTTATTTTCTTGAAATCTGATGATTGTAATGAGCAACTAATCTTAACCATTAGATTTCAAAAAAATGAATGGTCAAGATGGAGAGTAAGACTATGTTTGGCAACTCATTTCAGCTAACTTCTAGCTTTTTTTATTAGCTGAAAAGTATGTTTAACTATTCGGTAAACAAGCTTTTTTTAGTAGCTTCTAGCGTTTTTTGAAATGCTACTTCAAGTAGCGTTTTTTGAAATGCTACTTCAAGTAGCGTTTTTTAAAACGCTAGCTTCTAGCTTTTAGCTTTTTATATTTTATTCCTTTTTATCCTTAAAATATTTATTAAATTTTCTTGTTACCCTTTTAAAATAAAACATTGTTTTTATTATTTATTTTTTTTATTTTATTTTTGTTATGACATTTTACATTTTTATATTACATTATTTATTTTAATCATTGTACTATTTATAATATTTAATTTATTTTTTCAACATGATACTTCATGAAATTGACAATGATAAATGTTAGATTTTTTTTTAATAATTTTATATTATACGATTTATTTTAACTATTACGCTAATTAACATAATAAAAGTATAATGTCTACTTAAGTGTATTTTTTTACTTTATTTTAAACTTGATTAAAAATATTTTAAGATATAGTATAAGATTAATAGTAGAATACTTAATTTATAGTAAAGAGTTTTGCTTCTTCAAAAAAAAAGTAGAATACTTAATATGAAAAAATGTAATAATTGAAACTAAAAATGTAATGAAAATAATTTATCTATAAATAAAAAATTACAAGAGTTTAAAATTAATTAAAAACTAAAATTATAACACCTCAAAATATTTTTTTATCCATTAAATAAAATTAAAATTTATACAAAAATATCATATAAATATGTCTATTTCTGTCATTTGACATTTTTCAGCCACTTCAACATGTTATTTTACCAAACACTTACAATTTAATAAGATAGCCTAACAGCTTTCAGCTAGCTTTTCAGCTTTCAGCTAGTTTTGCCAAACATAACCTAACTCTCTTAGAGTTACTCTTGAAGTAAGTGGATCCCTTATATATATATATATATATATATATATATATATATATATATATATATATATATATTGTGTTTGTCTTTCAAACTCTATATTCATGAAGTGTTCTTTATACACCCCATTCACTCCTTTTTAAGGTATTTTTCTGTCATTATGACTTTGATTTCAAATTCTAACCTCCTTCTTTGTTTTTAACTTTAACTTTGTTATATTTTCTTGTTTTTTTTTTTTTTATAGATGGTCTGTGTATTATTTGTTTGAAGGCTCCAAACATTGTTGTTAGATTGTGTTATGCGTGTTGATTTGCTGTGACAACAATGAGATTATGAGCCTTATCTTGTTATGTGGGTTAAATGCAAGAAATTTGAGTGCTTTATCTTTTTATTTTTTTCAATCCAATAGGAACTCAATTTCTTTCTATAAGGTAGCTCTTTTTCCCTATTTTTTTGTCCCAATTTTGATTTATGACAATCTTTCATCCAGGTTATATTCATTTATCTATCATAAAGCTACCATTATTGCTTTATACACTCAAAAACTCATTTTCTGCTGGAACAAACCAATCAATAAATGACTAGAAAATAATTGTTGGAGTGCACAAAGTGATGGTGATAGCTTCGTTTGGGCACGAAGGAATATAATCTGAGTGGAGGGTATATAATAATAGAAATGTGAAACAAAGATAGAAGGAATTAGCTACATTAGAGGATGAAATTGAATATCTAATGGATTAAACGAAAATGAAAGACAGGAGCAGTTAAATTTCTTGCATTTAACCTATGTAATTTTTCAAATGGCACTTATAAGAAGAAAATTGTAGATATGTTATTTTCAGTTTAGCCATTGTAATAAGAAAAATGTACTTGAATTTTAATATACGAGATGTATTATAAATAATAATGAAATGAAATTGTTTTGTCTTGATTTTGTATCTATTTCTAACTCTGTATTTTAATTTTTGAATTGAAATATTCTACATCAGGGATACAATGTAGTTGTAGTGTTGTCTTTAAAAAAAATACACTTTGTACATTAATTGTTCCATAATTGATGTAGAAAGAGATCTTTTATGGATTGGTTGTAGTCATAATCACAATGCAGAATATAAAATTGTCTACATCAACTTTGGATTTGATTTTTCCATCCTTACTTTTAGTTCCTAAGGACAGAAAAAAGGTAAGGAACTAAAACCAGTTAAAAAAAGTTCAAAACTAAAAATAGGAATCCTAAAAAAATTAGAGACTAAAAAAATAGTAAATTCGATATTTATTTATTCATGACACATACCTTATTGGTAAATGATAAACCAAGTGTTGGTAAAAGCTAACAAAGATATTAGTACATGTTTTTGGTGGATCCCACTTCTAGACTGTGAGAGATAATCATTAAATAAGAAGTAAGATCCACTAAATTTGGTGATTTTCAACCAATCACATAAAGAGTGTTAGAAAGAGTGTGTCACTAGCATTCCTCTTTTAATTGTAAGAAAACTTTGGGAGTAATTACATTTGTATATCATGAGATATGCCTATATTACACTCTTTTAAAGATGAATATTAATTTATATTTGTGTGCATTTTAATGTAAATGAGCTTTTTAAAGATTTTTTTTTTTACCCTAGTGATCCTCACTACGATTAACCACTAATTTTGAATCTCTACTATGAATTTCGTTACCCTAGAAGTTGAAATTTCAAAAACAATAATGGAGACCATTGTACTCCCTCACTCCCATTTTAAAAATCATTTTTAAAAAATTGTTTATCTCTTTTTAGAACATCTTTTTCTAAGTATCTATTGCATTAATTATTTTTTTATAGAGTACCTTTAATTAATTAACAATTTTTTTAGCCAAAGATAATAAATGTTGGAAATTAATGAGATAAACAATTTCTCTCTCTTATTGGGATTGGAGAAGACGCGTAACAATTAGGTAAGAAGCAATTAAGTGGAAAGAGAGATGATTAATTTAAAAAAAAAAGGGGTAATTTTGGAAGAACATTACAAATTTTTGACAAATTTATTGTCACTAACAATATTAACCATTTTTCATAGAGAATGTAAAATAGTTAAAAGAGTCTTATAAAAAGAATGGAGAAAATACATTTTAAAAAACCAAAATCAAGATGTTCAAAATTAGTTGAGGTGATATTAAAAGTTATACAGAAGATGAAATATCATTGGAAAACACACTCAAATTTGTTTATATTCAAAAAGGAAAAAGTGTAACTCATTAATTTACTCAAAGGAGGAGATTGTATATTTTAGAATGAGACGGAAGATAAGTATAATTTAAGCATCTCTTAAAGAGGGAGTGTAATTTACTCAACTTTTTAATATTCATTATAGGTACATCTATATGGTTAATGAGGTATACCAACATAAATTAAAATTAATATGATAAAAACTTGAATCTTCTTATAATATTCTTTTAATAATCCTTTCAATAACTTCAAAACATAATCCTCTAAATTACTAATAAAAAGGTACTGAATATTTTCATATTTTGAAGATATTAAATGAATTTGATTTCATTTAGAGTAAATTACATATCCCTTCTTATGAGAAATACGAGGATTACACTATCCTCTCCTCTTAGGTTGAAATATTAGACCTTTTAAATTAATACCATTAAAATAAATTACACTCCTTTTTCTTGAGAAGTGCAAATATTACTCCATCGTCTCTTCTTATCTTAAAATGTAGAATAAATATTTACACTTTTTTCTTTGAGAAGTGAGTATTACATTATTGTTATCTTCTTATGTTAAAATATATAATTTAGTTTAGTTAACTTAACATCGTTAAAGAATATTCATTATAAGACGTTAAAATACATTCTTTAATTTTAATATTACAAAAATATTAATTTTGTAAGTTATCATTCACATACTCTATAAATATTTTTTTTTGCAATACATAATTAAACTTAAAATAATTAAAATTAATTTATTAAAACAATAATTAAAAATAGAAATTATAATAAAGTGTAATTTATTTGCAATTTTAATAAAGTGTAGTTTATTTGCATTTGTAAACGAAGGAAAATGTGTATTAAAACACAAAGAATGATGACGTGATGTGTAATATTTGCATATTTGACGAGGTAATAATATAAAAAATATTTTTATCACAATTTTTTAAACAAAAGCTAACATATAACTTTAACGATAAATTAAAATAAAAAGTAAAAGAATTGAATTAGGATAATGAATTCCTTACCTCTTGGTGAAACAACCTCTCGATTGTCATGTTGAGATCATCGTGGAAGTGACAATCCCAATCCTCAGTTGAAGTTTGAATCCCCTCAAAGATTGGCGCATTAACTAATCCTTCAGAGAAAGTTTTCATATTGGGGCATTTAGCTACCATCGCTGTTTCCAAACACGTGAATTGCAAAGTGGCATTCCCTGAATAAAACCTTACTAGCCTTGGTAAGGAATCCAGCCATAATTTTGTGAGCCGTTCAAATATGATCTCATCATAACCATCTTCATCTTCTTTTTTTACTATTTCTTTTATTGATTCACAATTCTCTACGTGTAGGGTCTGAAGTTGCACCAAACTTTTGGCAGTTGGAAATGTGAATAAATACTCCATCCTTTGGCAGAACAACACATTCAACTCTTTCAGATTGATGAAGGATACTGCACCGCACACTAATTTTTCTAACCGAGAGCAGAGGGAAAGGTTTATTAATTGAAGCTTTTCAGAGTATGGCTTTACCCATGGGTGCTCTAACCCTATCCACTCGAAATAGATATAAATGTTTCAATCTAGCAAGTATTCCGTCATGAACTTGGGGTTTTTGAGAGGGAAATATCTCCTTCAGACCAAAGCATTCCTGCACTCGAAGATGTTCTAAACTGGGTACCTTGTGAAAGAAATCAAAAGGCAAAGTATCTTTCTCATTGCTATCATCCTCAAAGCATAGCCAAAGAATATTTAATTTGCAAAGGAAGTCTTGTGGCAGATGTTCATCGCTCAACAAGACAATGTTTTCCTCATTGAGTGTCAATGCCTTCAGTGTGGGAACAACCTAGCAATTAAGGCCAAACGAATTCAATCAGAACGAGGAAAATAATGAAAAGAACAATTAACAAGAAAAATAAATAAAATTAAGTGCTAATGCTTTGTCACCTTTTCAACGGAAAACAGAGGTTGTTGTAGCTGGCTAATTGTAATTGTAGCACTAACTTCTTGACACTCTATAACTGCTTCTTTATAACTATCATGAAATTCTGATGTGAATAGCTTCAACTTAGGACAATAACCCACGTGTAAGCTTTGTAATATGGGGCATTCCAGATGGTGTTTTCCAGGATAAAAGCAACTAAGCAGTGGCATATCCCAAAGAAATAGCAAGGACAAACAAGGGAATGCAAACATCTGATTCGTTCCATGTTCCACTGCATCTTCCTTTCCAACAATTTCTACCAACTTCTCACACCTCTGCATGTCAAGTGACTGAAGCTTTACAGCATTTCTGGCAAGGGAAGAAGGGAACAGTGTTGCCAAGCTTCCACAATCATTAACAACCACTTCTTCCAAATTGGGAAAGCTGACAATTCCTCGTGGGTTTTTGTTCCATACACATTTCAAATTTGACAATTCTTTTAAAGTAAGCTTTTTCAAAGGAAGGACTATTCCCTTGGTGTTGGCTTCACTATCATCTATGTCAAATATTACTTGCGCTGCATCGCAGTTATGTACATTCAATTCTTCTAAGGCCTTCAAGTATGGAAGTACATGAGATGGAATTACAATATCTCTTTTAATTGCTCCATCAAATTCCAATTTCTTAAAACTGCCAAAGAAGTTGTCTAGAAAAGCAGGTTTGCCAGGCCGAACTCCCGTCATCTCAAGATAATCGACAAGAATCATATGCTTTGAATATTCGAAAAAATCCTTAAAAGCCAAGAAACTCAACGTCAGTATAATGAACGAGTCTCATGTATGCTTCATAATTAAGACCACTTGATTATGGTATGTGTACCACTTGGATTTACTTTTCATTGTAGCTAGAAAACTATATATGTGCCTCATGAATTGAGATATGTAAAATTATCTCGTATTAAAATTCAATTTTCAATTTTGTTTTCTAATAAAATTATGAGTTTAATTTTTTATATATTGTACATTGTCAAATAGAAATCAGTTTATATATGTCATATAAAGTAAGAGCATCTCTAAGAATGGTGCAAATATAGAGGAGTTATTCATCAATTTACTTACGGTCCAAAGCCCAAAATTTTATTTATTTATTTATTTATTTATTTATTATTATTATTATTATTATTATTCATTTTTTTACTTAATGTTAGAATGGATTCCAATGGCCAAAGACGTAGAAAGAGCAAAATAGGAATAAATGGTGGCTAAAGGTCTAAGGCCAAATGGGCCAAGAATGAAAAAAAAAATCAAAAACTATTGTTATATGCACTCCCCTTTTTTGTTAAGTATACCCACCTTTTTTTTTTTAAATCAAATTATGTAAATAACCTTTCCCTTTCAAACCTTCTTCTCTCCTTCGCACACTCCTTCTTTCATAGTAACAACACATTCCTCCTCTCTTTCATCACACTCCTCCTTTCTTTCACTCCGTTCATCCCCCTTCGATCCCTTGTTTGGTCTCCCTTTATTCCTCTCTTACCCAGTCTCTTGCTCTAGAGTTAAGGTTTTTTCATCCTTTAAACACCAATGTAGTATGTTTACACTCCCAACTACTTTTCTTACTTATTTTATTTTTTTCTACTCATACAATGCCATTAATGTTCCTCATTTTATATGGCTAAATCTTAAATTTGTCCAAGTTGCTGCAGCGGAGCGCCTCTTAGAGTCGTCCAAATTGAAGGTCTGACATCATTTATATGCTTTCTCCACTTCAATTGCTTCACTATTATACAATTTTTCCTTTATATAGGGGTTTTAATGATCAAAGTGTTCTACTTGAATTTTTTCGGATGTTTTTTAATGATCATAGGGTTAATAAAGAATGCACAAATATGAAGGGAAGAAAGAAAGAGGAAAAAAATAAAGAAAATAATAAATAAATGAATAAATAAAAAAAAGATATGTTGTATTCAGATATATAAATGGGAAAAAGGAAGGTTTAGAGGAAGCAATGTAAAAGTGAATTTCAACTCAACTTCACTTGTGATAAAAAAATAATAATAATAAGAGTAAAAGAGAGAAAAAAATCATGATGGGGTTTGGCTCAATAGACATGGTCCAAATCATCTTCAAGGTAATAGTAACAAAAGATTAAAGATGGATTCAAAAATTAAAATAAAAATAAAGATAACAAGTGGGAGGATAAAATTAGCTATTCATAGACATCGATCTTCTTTAATTTTATATAAGTATGATTCAATTTTCGTTTTCTTTGTATACATTTATTTGTTTTGTTTTTCTAAAATTTCTTTGTCTTTAGTGTGTTCATCTTTCAAATCATAAACTCATGAGGTGTTGTTCTTTATATGCCTCATTCACTCTTTCTTGAGGTGTTTTTTTTCTTTGACTATGACTTTATTTTCAAATCCTAGCCTCCTTTGTTGTAAACTTGAACTTTGTTATGTCTTTATAGATGGTGTTTGAATGTTTGAAAGTTCCAAACAATGTGTTAGAAGGCTCCAAACATTGTCATCAACTCATGTAAGGCGTGGTAGTTTGTTACAACAATAGAGATTAGGAAATTATTATATACACCCCCTCAGTTTTACTAATATACATTCTTTTTATATTTTTTTTCTAAATAATATCCTTTTTCCGAAAATCACTTTTTGGAATGTAAAAATTTTAACAATTTTGAAAAGTATTTTTTTGAAATGTTTAATTTTTAGATTCCAAAAAGTCATTTTCCGGAAGTGTTAAAAAATTTCACATTTCGGAAAATACTTTTTGGAGGTCAATTTTTAGGGGAAAAAAGGGGCACCAATTGCCTATAAGTTGCTCTGCGTTTGCTACACGTTGATATACCCACTTTCTCAATTTCTTTAGAACAAACCCTAGAAAAAAAAAATGAAATTATGAGACTTTGGAAGAAGTCATAGGAATATGAATACCATTGATGAACCATCATGGACTATCCCAAACAATGCAAAGCTAATAAAGATATCATTACATGTTGGTAAAAGCTAACAAAGATATCATTACATGTTTTTGGTGTAGCAGGTAATCTATATTATGAGAAATATTTTAAAGTAAATTACATTTGGCTATCCTTAGAGAAGCTTAAATTGTATTCATTTTCTCTCTTAATTTTAAAATATATACTCTCTTCTCTTGAAAGATTAATATGTATAGAATTTGTGTCTATTTGAATGTAAATGAGTTTTTTTTTTAAAAAAAAAATTCTCATGCAGTGATCCTCATCACCATAATTAGCAACAAATTTTGAACGTTTGCTATGAATTTTGTGACCTTAATTGGAAGATGAAATTTCAAAATCGATAATAGAGATAAATTTAGGTTTCACAAGTATGTTTCTTTAGAGACAGTCCTATTTGAAATAGAGTCAGATGCTAGATGTGGACTTCTCTTTTAACAAGGATTTAATTCATAGTTCGCAATATTGCAAAGGTCAAACCCCTTACGCTAAACCCAAATCTCATCGGTAAAGTAAAGATATTTTTTTATTCGTAGGAATCCAAGACAATACCAGAGAGTTTACAACACTCATGCACCCTACTCAACCAACTAAGCTATTTAAGGCTTCATTCTACTTTATTAAAAAAAAAACTAAAATTTATAATAGGATTTTTGAAAGTAGTTGGTGGTGACATTAAAAACTGTAGAAAAAGACTGTCATTGGGAGGCACATTCACAAGTATTCACTATTAATAAGATATTTGTTTATATTAAAAATGGCTTAAAGTATAACTCATTTATTTGTACATCTTTCAAGGCACGGACAAATTTCTATTATTCATTTTAGGTACATTTATATAAGATTAGTTATAACAACTTAAAATTACTCTATTTGTTTCAAAATGACTGATGTTTTAGCATTAAAAAAATTCATATTGATTGATTATTACAGTTTTTAATAAGATATTAAAACTTTTATTCCAAATTTACCTCTAATAAATTACATCAATCTAATGATTATTGAGTACTGTGCTTATTCATTTTTCAACTACCACCATTAATCACCCAATAATTATAATTAATGTATTTATGAAGAGTAAGAATATATATTTTAGTAAAATTGTTTGAACAAGTTACTTATTTGTTGTTGTTCTTAATCCGTGTGAAAAAACCTTAAACATTTTTTATTTTGGAATGGAGAGAGTAATAATTATAAACCTAAATCATCTTATAAAATTCTTTTATTAATTATTTCAGTTATTAATGAAGAAGGTATTGAGTATTTTTATGTTTTGAAGAAATTAATTGAATTTCTTTTCATTAAATACTTTTAATAAAATATAAAGAGTATTTTTGCAAAAACTCCCTCCAATTCTTTTTATCTGTCGTTTAAAGTTGTTTTGTAGAAACTAAGAAATTTAATAAATTTTCTTGATTCTAATAAAATAGTTGTGGGATTTTCTATTTTACCCATTTTCCTTTCCATTCCACAATAGATGCAGGTGTAAATTAATTAAGTATTAGGAGAGAAGTAAAGGTATAATTGATAAAAGAGTAATTAATATGATCTTGAACTTTACAAACGACAGATAAATAGAAACAATTTTTTTTCAAAAATGCGACACTTAAAAAGAAACAAAGGGAGTATTTTGTTTCCTTCAATCTGGTTCAATTAACTAATTCACCAAGATCAAGGAAATTAGTTAATTTAGTTCAGAGCATTAAATTTATCCTGAATTAGTGTTTTCATCCAAAATTACCCTTATAAAGAAAACATACAAATATTAATAGGTTACGTTTATCTCATTGTTACGTCATTCTAGAAATGACTTTAATTGAGTACATTTTGGTGAAAAATCAATTAATATAAGAAACATTTTAGACTATACCTTATAATACCACCTTTAATTTAGACTTTATAAAAAAAAAACAGGAAGGATGGAGTATATGACACCACTCTAATAAAAATCTTCCTTTAAATCATAAATTAAATATTATTGCACAAAAAAATATACTCGAATTTAAATTAATTATTTTGGCATCAACAAGGCCCATTTAACGAGATTAAATTTCCTTGAGATATAAATAAATAACAATTGAATTTGGATAATGAATTCCTTACCTCTTGGTGAAACAACCTCTCGATTGTCATGTTGAGATCATCGTGGAAGTGACAATCCCAATCCTCAGTTGAAGTTTGAATCCCCTCAAAGATTGGGGCATTTACTAATCCTTCAGAGAAAGTTTCCATATTGGGGCATTTAGCTACCATCGCTGTTTCCAAACACGTGAATTGCAAAGTGGCATTCCCTGAATAAAACCTTACTAGCCTTGGTAAGGAATCCAGCCATAATTTTGTGAGCCGTTCAAATATGATCTCATCATAACCATTTTCATCTTCTTTTTTTACTATTTCTTTTATTGATTCACAATTCTCTACGTGTAGGGTCTTAAGTTGCACCAAACTTTTGGCAGTTGGAAATGTGAATAAATACTCCATCCTTTGGCAGAACAACACATTCAACTCTTTCAGATTGATGAAGGATACTGCACCGCACACTAATTTTTCTAACCGAGAACAGTTGAGAAGCTCTAATATTTGAAGCTTTTCAGAGTATGGCTTTACCCATGGGTGCTCTAACCCTATCCACTCCAGCTCTTGAAGTTGAAATAGATATAAAAGTTTCAATCTAGCAAGTATTCCGTCATGAACTTGGGGTTTTTGAGAGGGAAATATCTCCTTCAGACCAAAGCATTTCTGCACTCGAAGATGTTCTAAACTGGGTACCGTGTGAAAGAAATCAAAAGGCAAAGTATCTTTCTCATTGCTATCATCCTCAAAGCATAGCCAAAGAATATTTAATTTGCAAAGGAAGTCTTGTGGCAGATGTTCATCGCTCAACAAGACAATGTTTTCCTCATTGAGTGTCAATTGCTTCAGTTTGGGAACAACCTAGCAATTAAGGCCAAACGAATTCAATCAGAACGAGGAAAATAATGAAAAGAACAATTAACAAGAAAAATAAAATAAAATTAAGTGCTAATGTTTTGTCACCTTTTCAACGGACAACAGAGGTTTCTGTAGCTGGCTAATTGTAATTGTAGCACTAACTTCTTGACACTCTATAACTGCTTCTTTATAACTATCATGAAATTCTGATGTGAATAGCTTCAACTTAGGACAATAACCCACGTGTAACCTTTGTAATATGGGGCATTCCAGATGGTGTTTTCCAGGATAAAAGCAACTAAGCACTGGCATTTCCCAAAGAAATAGCAAGGACAAACAAGGGAATGCAAACATCTGAGTCGTTCCATGTTCCATTTCATCTTCCTTTCCAACAATTTCTACCAACTTCTCACACCTCTGCATGTCAAGTGACTGAAGCTTTACAGCATTTCTGGCAAGGGATGAAGGGAACAGTGTTGCCAAGCTTCCACAATCATTAACAACCACTTCTTCCAAATTGGGAAAGCTGACAATTCCTCGTGGGTTTTTGTTCCATACACATTTCAAATTTGACAATTCTTTTAAAGTAAGCTTTTTCAAAGGAAGGACTATTCCCTTGGTGTTGGCTTCACTATCATCTATGTCAAATATTACTTGCGCTGCATTGCAGTTATGTACATTCAATTCTTCTAAGGCCTTCAAGTATGGAAGTACATGAGATGGAATTACAATATCTCTTTTAATTGCTGCATCAAATTCCAATTTCTTAAAACTTCCAAAGAAGTTGTCTATAAAAGCAGGTTTGCCAGGCCGAACTTCCATCATCTCAAGATAATCGACAAGAATCATATGCCTTGAATATTCAAAAAAATCCTTAAAAGCCAAGAAACTCAACGTCAGTATAATCATCGAGTCTCATGTATGCTTCATAATTAAGACCACTTGATTATGGCATGTGTAGCACTTGGATTTACTTTTCATTGTAGCTAGAAAACTATATATGTGCCTCATGAATTGAGATATGTAAAATTATCTCGTATTAAGATTCAATTTTCAATTTTGTTTTCTAATAAAATTATGAGTTTAACTTTTATATATTGTACATTGTCAAATAGAAATCAGTTTATATATGTCATTTAAAGTAAGAGCATCTCTAAGAATGGTGCAAATATAGACGAGTTATTCATCAATTCACTTACGGTCCAAAGCCCAAAATTTTATTTATTTATTTATTCATTTATTATTATTATTATTATTATTATTATTATTATTATTATTCATTTTTTTATTCAATGTTAGAATGGATTCCAATGGCCAAAGCTGTAGAAAGAGCAAAATAGGAATAAATGGTGGCTAAAGGTCTAAGGCCAGATGGCCCAACAATGAAAAATAAATCATAAACTATTGTTATATCCACTCCCCTTATTTGTTAAGTATACTCCCCTTTCCTTTTTTTAAATCAAATTACTTAAATAACCTTTCATTTTCAAACATTCTTCTCTCCTTTGCATACTCCTTCTTTCATAGTAACAACACATGCCTCCTCTCTTTCATCACACTCCCTCCTTTCTTTCACTCCCTTCATCCCCCTTCGACCCCTTGTTTTGGTCTCCCTTTATTCCTCTCTTACTCAGACTCTTGCTCTAGCTTTAAGGTTTTTCATCCTCTAAACTCCAATGTAGTATGTTTACACTCCCAACTACTTTTCTTCCTTATTTTATTTTTGTCTACTCACACAATACCATTAATGTCTCTCATTTTATATGGTTAAATCTTAAATTTGTCCAAGTTGCTACAGCAGAGCACCTCTTAGAGTCGTCCAAATTGAAGGTCTGACATCATTTATATTCTTTATCCACTTCAATTGCTTCACTATTATACAATTTTCCCTTTATATAAGGTTTTCAATGATCATAGTGTTCTGCTTGAATTTTTTTGGATGTTTTTTTAATGATCATAGGGTTAATAAAGAATGCACAAATCTAATGGAAAGAAAGAGGGGAAAAAATAAAGAAAATAATAAATAAATAAATAAAAATGTGTTGTATTCAGATATATAAATGGGAAAAAAGAAGGTTAAGAGGAAGCAATGTAAAAGTGAATTTCAACTCAACTTCACTTGTGATAAAAATAATAATAAGAGTAAAAGAGAGAGAAAAATCATGATGGGCTTTGGCCCAATAGACATGGTCCAAATCATCTTCAAGGTAATAGTAACTAAAGAATAAGATGGATTCAAAAATAAAAATAAAAATAAGGATAACAAGTGGGAGGATAAAATTAGCTATTCATAGACATCGATCTTCTTTAATTTTATATAAGTATGATTCAATTTTCATTTTCTTTGTATACTTTTCTTTGTTTTGTTTTTCTAAAATTTCTTTGTCTTTAGTGTGTTCATCTTTCAAATCATAAACTCATGAGGTGTTGTTCTTTATACGCCTCATTCACTCTTTCTTGAGGTATTTTTTTCTTTGACTATGACTTTATCTTCAAATCCTGGCCTCCTTTGTTTTAAACTTGAACTTGGTTATATGTCTTTATAGATGGTGTTTTCATGTTTGAAAGTTCCAAACAATGTGTTAAAAGGCTCCAAACATTGTCATCAACTCATGTAAGGCATGGTAGTTTGTTACAACAATAGAGATTAGGAAATTATTATATACACCCCCTCAGTTTTACTAATATACATTCTTTTTATATTTTTTTTCTAAATAATATCCTTTTTCCGAAAATAACTTTTTGGAATGTAAAATTTTTAACACTTTTGAAAAGTTTTTTTTGAAATGTTTAATTTTTAGATTCCAGAAAGTCATTTTTCGGAAGTGTTAAAAAATTTCACAGTTTGGAAAGTACTTTTTGGAGGTCAATTTTTAGGGAAAAAAAAAAGGGCACCAATTGCCTATAAGTTGCTTTGCGTTTGCTACACGTTGATATACCCACTTTCTCAATTTCTTAAGAAGAAACCCTAGAAAAAAAATAAATTATGAGACTCTGGAAGAAGTCATAGGAATATGAATCCCCTGGATGAATCGCCATGGACTATCCCAAACAATGCAAAGGTAATAAAGATATCATTACATGTTGGTAAAAGCTAACAAATATATCATTACATGTTTTTGGTGTAGCAAGTAATCTATATTATGAGAAATATTTTAAAGTAAATTACATTCGACTATCCTTGGAGAAGCTTAAATTGTGTTCATTTTCTCTATTAATTTTAAAATATACACCCTCTTCTCTTGAAAGATTAATATGTATAGTATTTGTGTCTATTTCAATGTAAATGAGTTTTTTTAAAAAAATAAAATAAAATCCTCATGCAGTGATCCTCGTCACCATGATTAGCAACAAATTTTGAACATTTGCTACGAATTTTGTGACATTAATTGGAAGATGAAATTTCAAAATCGATAATAGAGATAAATTTTGGTTCACAAGTATGTTCCTTTAGAGACAATCCTATTTGAAATAGAGTCGGATGCTAGATGTGGACTTCTCTTTTAATAAGGTTTTAATTCATAGTTCGCAACATTGCAAAGGTCAAACACCTTATGCTAAACCCAACTCTCATCGGTAAAAATAAAGATATTTTTTTTATCCGTAGGAATCTAAGACAATACGAGAGAGTTTACAACACTCACGCACCCTACTCAACCAACTGAGCTATTTAAGGCTTCATTCTAATTTATAAAAAAAAAAAACTAAAATTTATAATAGGATTTTTGAAAGTAGTTGGTGGTGACATTAAAAACTGTAGAAAAAGACAATGTCATTGGGAGGTACATTCATAAGTATTCACTATTAATAAGATATTTGTTTATATTAAAAATGGCTTAAAGTATAACTCATTTATTTGTACATCTTTCAAGGCACGGATAAATTTCTATTATTCATTTTAGGTACATCTATATAAGATTAGTTATAACAACTTAAAATTATTCTATTTGTTTCAAACTGACTGATGTTTTAGCATTAAAAAAAATTCATATTGGTTGATGTTTATAGTTTTTAATAAGATATTAAAATTTTTTATTCCAAATTTACCTCTAATAAATTACATCAATCTAATGATTATTGAGTACTGTGCTTATTCATTTTACAACTACCACCATTAATCACCCAATAATTATAATTAATGTATTTATGAAGAGTAAGAATATATATTTTAGTAAAATTGTTTTAACAAGTTACTTATTCGTTGTTGTTCTTAATCCATGTAAAAAAACCTTAAACATTATTTATTTTGGAATGGAGAGAGTAATAATTATAAAACCTAAATCCTCTTATAAAATTCTTTTATTAATTATTTCAGTTATTAATGAAGAAGTTATTGAGTATTTTTATGTTTTGAAGAAATTAATTGAATTTCTTTTCATTAAATACTTTTAATAAAATATAAAGAGTATTTTTGAAAAAACTCCCTCCAATTCTTTTTATCTGTCGTTTAAAGTTGTTTTGTAGAAACTAAGAAATTTAATAAATTTTCTTGATTCTAATAAAATAGATGTGGGATTTTCTATTTTACCCATTTTCCTTTCCATTCCACAATAGATGCATGTGTAAATTAATTAAGTATTAGGAGAGAAGTAAAGGTATAATTGATAAAAGAGAAATTAATATGATCTTGAACTTTGCAAACGACAGATAAATAGAAACAATTTTTTTTCAAAAATGCGACACTTAAAAAGAAACAAAGGGAGTATTTTGTTTCCTTCAATCCTGTCCAATTAACTAATTCACCAAGATTAAGAAAATTCGTTAATTTAGTTAAGAGCATTAAATTTATCCTAAATTAGTGTTTTCTTCCAAAATTACCCTTATAAAGAAATCATGCAAATATTAATAGGTTATGTTTTTCTCATTGTTACGTCATTCTAGAAATGACTTTAATTGAGTACATTTTTGTGAAAAAAACAATTAATCTAAGAAACATTTTAGATTGTACCTTATAATACCACTTTTAATTTAGACTTTATAAAAAAAAACAGGATGGAGTATATGACACCACTCTAATAAAAATCTTCCTTTAAATCATAAATTAAATATTATTGCACAAAAAAATATACTCGAATTTAAATTAATTATTTTGGCATCAACAAGCCCCATTTGACGAGATTAAATTTACTTGAGATATAAATAAATAAAAATTGAATTTGGATAATGAATTCCTTACCTCTTGGTGAAACAACCTCTTGATTGTCATGTTGAGATCATCGTGGAAGTGACAATCCCAATCCTCAGTTGAAGTTTGAATCCCCTCAAAGATTGGGGCATTTACTAATCCTTCAGAGAAAGTTTCCATATTGGGGCATTTAGCTACCATCGCTGTTTCCAAACACGTGAATTGCAAAGTGGCATTCCCTGAATAAAACCTTACTAGCCTTGGTAAGGAATCCAGCCTTAATTTTGTGAGCCGTTCAAATATGATTTCATCACAAGCATCTTCATCTTCTTTTTTTACTATTTCTTTTATTGATACACAATTCTCTACGTCTAGCATCTTAAGTTGCAGCAAACTTTTGGCAGTTGAAGATGTGAATAAATACTCCATCCTTCGACAGTCCCTCACAAACAACTCTTTCAGATTGATGAAAGATACTGCACAGTACACTAATTTCTCTAACCGATGGCAGTTGATAAGCTTTAATAATTCAAGCTTTTCGGAGTATGGCTGTACCCATGGGTGCTCTAACCCTATCCACTCCAGCTCTTGAAGTTGAAATAGATATAAATGTTTCAATCTAGCAAGTATTCCGTCATGAACTTGGGGTTTTTGAGAGGGAAATATCTCCTTCAGACCAAAGCATTTCTGCACTTGAAGATGTTCTAAACTGGGTACCGTGTGAAAGAAATCAAAAGGCAAAGTATCTTTCTCATTGCTATCATCCTCAAAGCATAGCCAAAGAATATTTAATTTGCAAAGGAAGTCTTGTGGCAGATGTTCATCGCTCAACAAGACAATGTTTTCCTCATTGAGTGTCAATGCCTTCAGTGTGGGAACAACCTAGCAATTAAGGCCAAACGAATTCAATCAGAACGAGGAAAATAATGAAAAGAACAATTAACAAGAAAAATAAATAAAATTAAGTGCTAATGCTTTGTCACCTTTTCAACGGAAAACAGAGGTTGTTGTAGCTGGCTAATTGTAATTGTAGCACTAACTTCTTGACACTCTATAACTGCTTCTTTATAACTATCATGAAATTCTGATGTGAATAGCTTCAACTTAGGACAATAACCCACGTGTAAGCTTTGTAATATGGGGCATTCCAGATGGTGTTTTCCAGGATAAAAGCAACTAAGCAGTGGCATATTCCAAAGAAATAGCAAGGACAAACAAGGGAATGCAAACATCTGAGTCGTTCCATGTTCCATTGCATCTTCCTTTCCAACAATTTCTACCAACTTCTCACACCTCTGCATGTCAAGTGACTGAAGCTTTACAGCATTTTTGACAAGGGACGAAGGGAACAGTGTTGCCAAGCTTCCACAATCATTAACAACCACTTCTTCCAAATTGGGAAAGCTGACAATTCCTCGTGGGTTTTTGTTCCATACACATTTCAAATTTGACAATTCTTTTAAAGTAAGCTTTTTCAAAGGAAGGACTATTCCCTTGGTGTTGGCTTCACTATCATCTATGTCAAATATTACTTGCGCTGCATCGCAGTTATGTACATTCAATTCTTCTAAGGCCTTCAAGTATGGAAGTACATGAGATGGAATTACAATATCTCTTTTAATTGCTGCATCAAATTCCAATTTCTTAAAACTGCCAAAGAAGTTGTCTATAAAAGCAAGTTTGCCAGGCCGAACTTCCATCATCTCAAGATAATCGACAAGAATCATATGCCTTGAATATTCAAAAAAATCCTTAAAAGCCAAGAAACTCAACGTCAGTATAATCATCGAGTCTCATGTATGCTTCATAATTAAGACCACTTGATTATGGCATGTGTACCACTTGGATTTACTTTTCATTGTAGCTAGAAAACTATATATGTGCCTCATGAATTGAGATATGTAAAATTATCTCGTATTAAGATTCAATTTTCAATTTTGTTTTCTAATAAAATTATGAGTTTAATTTTTATATATTGTACATTGTCAAATAGAAATCAGTTTATATATGTCATTTAAAGTAAGAGCATCTCTAAGAATGGTGCAAATATAGACGAGTTATTCATCAATTCACTTACGGTCCAAAGCCCAAAATTTTATTTATTTATTTATTCATTTATTATTATTATTATTATTATTATTATTATTATTATTATTATTATTCATTTTTTTATTCAATGTTAGAATGGATTCCAATGGCCAAAGCTGTAGAAAGAGCAAAATAGGAATAAATGGTGGCTAAAGGTCTAAGGCCAGATGGCCCAACAATGAAAAATAAATCATAAACTATTGTTATATCCACTCCCCTTATTTGTTAAGTATACTCCCCTTTCCTTTTTTTAAATCAAATTACTTAAATAACCTTTCATTTTCAAACATTCTTCTCTCCTTTGCATACTCCTTCTTTCATAGTAACAACACATGCCTCCTCTCTTTCATCACACTCCCTCCTTTCTTTCACTCCCTTCATCCCCCTTCGATCCTCTCTTACTCGGTCTATTGCTCTAGCGTTAAGGTTTTTTCATCCTCTAAACTTCAATGTAGTATGTTTACACTCCCAACTACTTTTCTTCCTTATTTATTTTTGTCTACTCAGACAATACCATTAATGTCTCTTATTTTATATGGCTAAATCTTAAATTTGTCCAAGTTGCTGCAGCGAAGTGCCTCTTAGAGTCGTCCAAATTGACGGTCTGACATCATTTATATGCTTTCTCCACTTCAATTACTTCACTATTATACATTTTTTCCTTTATACAGGGTTTTTAATTATCATAGTGTTCTACTTGAATTTTTTCGGATGTTTTTTTTAACATTCCAGAAAGTACTCTCTAAAACACAAAAAATATTCTAGAATGTACTTTTTGGAACACGATTTTATTTTTTAACATTTTGGAAAGTAATTTCCAAAGCACAAAAACAATATTCTATAAGGTACATGATGGAATGTTAAAAATAAAATTGTGTTCTGGAAAGTACTTTCTAAAATGCCAAAAACAAAACATTATTTTGAAAAGTACATTTCCGGAATAATGGTTATTTATCAGTGTTATGGGTATAAACGGTATATATGATAATAAAAATAAAAAATAAATAAATGGGAGTGTACATAGCAAAAAAAGGGGAGTGAATATAACAAAAGTCAGAATCATATAATGATAATGAAATGGAAATAAAAGAAGAAAAGGATGACAAAACGTTTTGGCCCATGCAAGCCCAAAATGTAAAAATTAGTTGATAATAATAAAAATAAAATATAAAAGTAGAAGAGAAAAAGAAAAGGAAAAAAAAAAGGATGATAGAATGTTTTGGGCTCATATTAGTCATCTTATGAAGAATAGAATGAGGGAGTAACAATTTCCACTCTCCCTTGTTACTAGTACACTCTCTTTTTTATTTTTATTTTCCTAAAATACCCAAAAAAAAATACACTCCCCCTTTGCAATACCCATACGTCTTGCATTTCAAAATTTGTTCCTCCATTTCAGAATTGTCATCAATTGCATTCGGAAAATTGATCCAAATTGAAATTGTAACAAAATCCTTTCTTCCTTGCATAGACACAATGAATCCTTCAATTCAACAATATTCCAATATTTTGTCTCCCACGTGTTGCAATCATAATAAAACTCCATTATCACAACTCTTTTACACCAACCCAGACCATGATTCTCTAAAACAGGGGAGTATAAAAAACTAAAAGAAAAAATCAACGTGGATGCTTGAAATTTTACACCACAAAGTAAATAAAACAAATTGGTTCCCTTCGTTGGAATATTTATTGCACTGAGATTCACAATATAGAAACCTAGCGTGTAGCAACAAGATTTTGCAAAATGGTTACTGACGTCGATAGGATATGCAATTGATGCCGATGGTGACCGATGCAGTATGCCACTACGTACCACAGCGACTTGGGGAAGGTGTGAGGCGATCTGGACGGAAAGTGACAATTGACAAAGCAGAAGAAACCTTCTTCAACGATTTTGACAAAAGAACGACTCTGATCTTTAACGGGTGAGCCAATTTCAATGAGGAGTGATTGTATTATGCGATTATGTTAACCAGATCTTCTATCTTGGAGGAAAAAGGATGAGCGGGGAGGGAGTGTGTTTTTTCAGAAAAGAGACGTGAGAGAGAAAGAGAAGAGATGAAGGGACTGGATAATTTAGGGAAAAAAAATTAAGAAGGGGGAGTGGAAATTGCAACTCCCATAGAATGAATAGGAGATCAAATTAGACATAACAAAATGTTTAGGCTTAGAGGCCCAATTAGTATGAAAAGATACAATAAAATTAAAGCATAAGAATAAAATGAAAAAAAAGGCCAAAAGATGTGTTAAGTTTAGGCTCGAGAATGCACAAATACGAAGAAAAGAAAGAAAGAGAAAAAAAAATGAATGAAATAATATATAAATAAATAAAAAGGAAAAAAGGTAAAATTGAAATTGAACTCAACTTGAGCAATGATCAGGAAATAAGAGTAAAAAAGCTGGCTCTCTCTCTCTCTCTTTATATATATATATATATATATATATGAGGAGGGATCCACCTACTCTAAGAGAGTTACTCCTCATCCACACCATTTATTTTCTTGAAATCTAATGGTTGTAATGAGCAACTAATCTTAACCATTAGATTTCAAAAAAATGAATGGTCAATATGGAGAGTAAGACTATGTTTGGCAACTCATTTCAGCTAACTTCTGCTTTTTTTATTAGCTGAAAAGTATGTTTGACTATTCGGTAAACAAGCTTTTTTTAGTAGTTTCTAGCGTTTTTTGAAATGCTACTTCAAGTAGCGTTTTTTAAAACGCTAGCTTCTAGCTTTTAGCTTTTTATATTTTATTCCTTTTTATCCTTCAAATATTTATTAAATTTTCTTGTTACCCTTTTAAAATAAAACATTGTTTTTATTATTTATTTGTTTTATTTTATTTTTGTTATGACATTTTACATTTTTATATTACATTATTTATTTTAATCATTGTACTATTTATAATATTTAATTTATTTTTTCAACATGATACTTCATGAAATTGACAATGATAAATGTTAGATTTTTTTTGAATAATTTTATATTATACGATTTATTTTAACTATTACGCTAATTAACATAATAAAAGTATAATGTCTACTTAATTATATTTTTTTTTTACTTTATTTTAAACTTGATTAAAAATATTTTAAGATATAGTATAAGATTAATAGTAGAATACTTAATTTATAGTAAAGAGTTTTGCTTCTTAAAAAAAATAGTAGAATACTTAATATGAAAAAATGTAATAATTGAAACAAAAAATGTAATGAAAATAATTTATCTATAAATAAAAAATTACAAGAGTTTAAAATTAATTAAAACTAAAATTATAACACCTCAAAATATTTTTTTATCCATTAAATAAAATTAAAATTTATACAAAAATATCATATAAATATGTCTATTTCTGTCATTTGACATTTTTCAGCCACTTCAACATGTTATTTTACCGAACACTTACAATTTAATAAGATAGCCTAACAGCTTTCAGCTAGCTTTTCAGCTTTCAGCTAGTTTTGCCAAACATAACCTAACTCTCTTAGAGTTATTCTTGAAGTAAGTGGATCCCTTATATATATATATATATATATATATATATATATATATATATATATATATATATATATATATATATATATTGTGTTTGTCTTTCAAACTCTATATTCATGAAGTGTTCTTTATACACCCCATTCACTCCTTTTTAAGGTATTTTTCTGTCATTATGACTTTGATTTCAAATTCTAACCTCCTTCTTTGTTTTTAACTTTAACTTTGTTATATTTTCTTGTTTTTTTTTTTTTATAGATGGTCTGTGTATTATTTGTTTGAAGGCTCCAAACATTGTTGTTAGATTGTGTTATGTGTGTTGATTTGCTGTGACAACAATGAGATTATGAGCCTTATCTTGTTATGTGGGTTAAATGCAAGAAATTTGAGTGCTTTATCTTTTTATTTTTTTCAACCAATAGGAACTCAATTTCTTTCTATAAGGTAGCTCTTTTTCCCTATTTTTTTGTCCCAATTTTGATTTATGACAATCTTTCATCCAGGTTATATTCATTTATCTATCATAAAGCTACCATTATTGCTTTATACACTCAAAAACTCATTTTCTGCTGGAACAAACCAATCAATAAATGACTAGAAAATAATTGTTGGAGTGCACAAAGTGATGGTGATAGCTTCGTTTGGGCACGGAGGAATATAATCTGAGTGGAGGGTATATAATAATAGAAATGTGAAACAAAGATAGAAGGAATTAGCTACATTGGAGGATGAAATTGAATATCTAATGGATTAAACGAAAACGAAAGACAGGAGCAGTTAAATTTCTTGCATTTAACCTATGTAATTTGTCAAATGGCACTTATAGGAAGAAAATTGTAGATATGTTATTTTCAGTTTAGCCATTGTAATAAGAAAAATGTACTTGAATTTTAATATACGAGATGTATTATAAATAATAATGAAATGAAATTGTTTTGTCTTGATTTTGTATCTATTTCTAACTCTGTATTTTAATTTTTGAATTGAAATATTCTACATCAGGGATACAATGTAGTTGTAGTGTTGTCTTTAAAAAAAATACACTTTGTACATTAATTGTTCCATAATTGATGTAGAAAGAGATCTTTTATGGATTGGTTGTAGTCATAATCACAATGCAGAATATAAAATTGTCTACATCAACTTTGGATTTGATTTTTCCATCCTTACTTTTAGTTCCTAAGGACAGAAAAAAGGTAAGGAACTAAAACCAGTTAAAAAAAGTTCAAAACTAAAAATAGGAATCCTAAAAAAATTAGAGACTAAAAAAATAGTAAATTCGATATTTATTTATTCATGACACATACCTTATTGGTAAATGATAAACCAAGTGTTGGTAAAAGCTAACAAAGATATTAGTACATGTTTTTGGTGGATCCCACTTCTAGACTGTGAGAGATAATCATTAAATGAGAAGTAAGATCCACTAAAATTGGTGATTTTCAACCAATCACATAGAGAGTGTTAGAAAGAGTGTGTCACTAGCATTCCTCTTTTAATTGTAAGAAAACTTTGGGAGTAATTACATTTGTATATCATGAGATATGCCTATATTACACTCTTTTAAAGATGAATATTAATTTATATTTGTGTGCATTTTAATGTAAATGAGCTTTTTAAAGATTTTTTTTTTACCCTAGTGATCCTCACTACGATTAACCACTAATTGTGAATCTCTACTATGAATTTCGTTACCCTAGAAGTTGAAATTTCAAAAACAATAATGGAGACCATTGTACTCCCTCACTCCCATTTTAAAAATCATTTTTAAAAAATTGTTTATCTCTTTTTAGAACATCTTTTTCTAAGTATCTATTGCATTAATTATTTTTTTTAGAGTACCTTTAATTAATTAACAATTTTTTTAGCCAAAGATAATAAATGTTGGAAATTAATGAGATAAACACTTTCTCTCTCTTATTGGGATTGGAGAAGACGCGTAACAATTAGGTAAGAAGCAATTAAGTGGAAAGAGAGATGATTAATTTAAAAAAAAAAGGGTAATTTTGGAAGAACATTACAAATTTTTGACAAATTTATTGTCACTAACAATATTAACCATTTTTCATAAAGAATGTAAAATAGTTAAAAGAGTCTTATAAAAAGAATGGAGAAAATACATTTTAAAAAACCAAAATCAAGATGTTCAAAATTAGTTGAGGTGATATTAAAAGTTATACAGAAGATGAAATATCATTGGAAAACACACTCAAATTTGTTTATATTCAAAAAGGAAAAAGTGTAACTCATTAATTTACTCAAAGGAGGAGATTGTATATTTTAGAATGAGACGGAAGATAAGTATAATTTAAGCATCTCTTAAAGAGGGAGTGTAATTTACTCAACTTTTTAATATTCATTATAGGTACATCTATATGGTTAATGAGGTATACCAACATAAATTAAAATTAATATGATAAAAACTTGAATCTTCTTATAACATTCTTTTAATAATCCTTTCAATAACTTCAAAACATAATCCTCTAAATTACTAATAAAAAGGTACTGAATATTTTCATATTTTGAAGATATTAAATGAATTTGATTTCATTTAGAGTAAATTACATCCCTTCTTATGAGAAATACGAGGATTACACTATCCTCTCCTCTTAGGTTGAAATATTAGACCTTTTAAATTAATACCATTAAAATAAATTACACTCCTTTTCTTGAGAAGTGCAAATATTACTCCATCGTCTCTTCCTATCTTAAAATGTAGAATAAATATTTACACTTTTTTCTTTGAGAAGTGAGTATTACATTATTGTTATCTTCTTATGTTAAAATATATAATTTAGTTTAGTTAACTTAACATCGTTAAAGAATATTCATTATAAGATGTTAAAATACATTCTTTAATTTTAATATTACAAAAATATTAATTTTGTAAGTTATCATTCACATACTCTATAAATATTTTTTTTTTTTTGCAATACATAATTAAACTTAAAATAATTAAAATTAATTTATTAAAACAATAATTAAAAATAGAAATTATAATAAAGTGTAATTTATTTGCAATTATAATAAAGTGTAGTTTATTTGCATTTGTAAACGAAGGAAAATGTGTATTAAAACACAAAGAATGATGACGTGATGTGTAATATTTGCATATTTGACGAGGTAATAATATAAAAAATATTTTTATCACAATTTTTTAAACAAAAACTAACATATAACTTTAACGATAAATTAAAATAAAAAGTAAAAGAATTGAATTAGGATAATGAATTCCTTACCTCTTGGTGAAACAACCTCTCGATTGTCATGTTGAGATCATCGTGGAAGTGACAATCCCAATCCTCAGTTGAAGTTTGAATCCCCTCAAAGATTGGGGCATTTACTAATCCTTCAGAGAAAGTTTTCATATTGGGGCATTTAGCTACCATCGCTGTTTCCAAACACGTGAATTGCAAAGTGGCATTCCCTGAATAAAACCTTACTAGCCTTGGTAAGGAATCCAGCCTTAATTTTGTGAGCCGTTCAAATATGATCTCATCATAACCATCTTCATCTTCTTTTTTTACTATTTCTTTTATTGATACACAATTCTCTACGAGTAGCATCTTAAGTTGCAGCAAACTTTTGGCGGTTGAAGATGTGAATAAATACTCCATCCTTTCACAGTCCGTCACAAACAACTCTTTCAGATTGAAGAAGGATACTGCACCGCACACTAATTTTTTTAACCGAGAACAGTTGACAAGCTCTAATTTTTTAAGCTTTTCAGAGTATGGCTTTACCCATGGGTGCTCTAACCCTATCCACTCTACATCATGAAGGTCATACAAGATTAATTGTTTCAATCCAGCAAGTATTCCTTCATGAACCTGGAGTTTTTGAGAGGGAAATATCTCCTTGAGACCAAAGCATGTATGCACTTGAAGATGTTCTAAACTGGGTACCTTGTGAAAGAAATCAAAAGGCAAAGTATCTTTCTCATTGCTATCATCCTCAAAGCATAGCTGAAGAAGAGTTAATTTACAAAGGAAGTCTTGTGGCAGATGTTCATCGCTCAACAAGACAATGTTTTCCTCATTGAGTGTCAATTCCTTCAGTGTGGGAACAACCTAGAAAGGCCAAACGAATTCAATCAGAACGAGGAAAATAATGAAAAGAACAATTAACAAGAAAAATAAAATAAAATTACGTGCTAATGCTTTGTCACCTTTTCAACGGAAAACAGAGGTTGCTGTAGCTGGCTAATTGTAATTGTAGCACTAACTTGACACTCTATAACTGCTTCTTTATGACTATCATGAAATTCTGATGTGAATAGCTTCAACTTGGGACAATAGCCCACGTGTAAGAAATCTAATATGGGGCATTCCAAATGGTGTTTTCCAGGATAAAAGCAACTAAGCAGTGGCATTTTCCAAAGAATTAGCATGGACAAACAAGGGAATGCAAA
Organism: Pueraria montana var. lobata; assembly: GCA_026413185.1. Taxonomy (NCBI): domain Eukaryota; kingdom Viridiplantae; phylum Streptophyta; class Magnoliopsida; order Fabales; family Fabaceae; genus Pueraria; species Pueraria montana. The sequence goes on along the minus strand of CM048650.1, from coordinate 89,262,523 downwards.
CATCTGAGTCGTTCCATGTTCCATTGCATTTTCCTTTCCAACAATTTCTACCAACTTCTCACACCTCTCAATGTGAAGTGTCTTAAGCTTTCCAAGATTTCTGGCAAGGGATGAATGGAACAGTGTTGCCAAGCTTCCACAATCTTCAACATCCACTTCTTGCAAATTGGGAAAGCTGACAGTTCCTTGGGGGTTTTTGTTCCATACACACTTCAAATTTGGCAACTCATATAAAGTAAGCTTTTTCAATCGAGAGACTATTCCCTTGGTTTTCTTCATTTCAATGTCATCTATATCAAATATTACCTCTACTGCCCCGCAGCTATCTACCTGCAATTCTTCCAAGCTCTTTAAGCTAGCAAGTATTTGAGATGGAACCACAAAATCTTTTATAATGTCCTTCACCACCAATGTTTTTAAACTGCGAAAGTAGTTATCTGGAAAAGCAACTTTGCTGTGCCATAATTCCTCCACCTTAGAATCCTTCGTAAGTGTCAAATGCTTTGAATGTTCAAAAGAAACCTACGAAAATGATGAAATATGAAAAGTAGATATGGCAAGACAAATATAAGAACTTCACTTGAAAAATATAATATTATGTTCTCAAAAAGAGTACTGAACCACCTTAGATTTTGAACTTCCTTTATAAAAGAGTAATGATATCTTCACACCCCGCATTTTTCACACTACCTCTACACCTCCTTATGGAAGAGAGAAAATATTTTCTGTTCTTCCTTTTTTTTACCATAAAAAAGGATATAAGGGTAGTGTAAAAAATTGAGAATGTGTAAGAAACATGATTTTCTTTATAAATTTACACTGTTAATTTTTTTTTCTAATTAATCCATAAACTTTAGCTATTATTTCAATAAATCCTTCAGTTAAAGGTTTAATTTACTGATTAACGAAGATGTCATGTGACAATATTTATCTTCAAACAATCTAGATCATCAAATAAATTAAGTAAAATATTAATTTATGACATTTTTAAAATACTCCAAATAAAAAAATACCAATAATAACACCACCGGCCACCATAACATATTGCAAGTTTCCAAGGAAACAGCATCATCAGTTCTTAACCAACTTATCTTTGGATAGTGGAACCCATAAAGCTCACCAGCACATTTCCTCTTAAGAAACAATGAGTACATAGCCATTTGTTAAAAACACCTGGCTTGTTTATCTCCATAGCTTCTTGTAGGAGGCTTGATTACATGTATTTGGTTTAATTTATTTTTAAAATAATTATTTTAATTACATAATTATCCAATAGCAGAACATTTACTGAAAATTTTCATTGAAAAGAAAAATAATTGGAGTGAAGAGACAATGGTAATTGGTGATTGTTAATAAATAATCTGATAGATGCATACCTTATCAGTGGAAATATTTTGCAGAGTGGAATTCAAATCGCGTTCCCAATACCATATGTCTTTTTCACCAGCTGCAACATGTATTTTTCGTAGATTGGGTGCACTTTGGACTTTAGAGAATGTTTCCATGAGAGGGCAATCACTCACTACTAAATTTTCAAGTGAGGGGAACTTTAAGTCACACTTCTCAGAACTGCAGAAACAAGTGAGGCTTTGTAGAGACACCAATTCTATAGCTTTCAGTTGTCTAAACTCAATCACTTGTGGTTTTTCCTCTTCTGCGACGATTTTCACAATCCTTTGACATAGACTTACCTTCATGATTGTGAGTTGAACCAAGGTCTTGGCAGTTGAGGATGTCATTAAATTCCTCAATCCTAAACAATTAGTTACTTCCAAATATGTCAAGTAACTGAAAGACACCGAGGAAGGCGATAAACTTTTCAATTTTGGACATCCAGAAATGACTAAGCGCTCTACCATTTGAAGAAGCAGGTCATGTTCAAAGCCTATATTCTGTAAATACCACAAATTGTTAAATATCAACTCCTTAAGTTGTACTACAACCCCTATTTTTTCAAGTTTAACAAGGCTTGCAGAAGCCCAAACCCCTTCGAAGAGACAATTTTTCAATGTCATGCTTTCCAAATTAGGAAGTCTATGAAGCAACCAAAAGAGAATATCGGTATTCTTCAATCCAGACAAGACAAGTGATTGTAGTTTGTGCATTCTATGAACACTAACAATGTTGCCCTTCAACCACTCTGCTTCCTTCAAGCTTATTGACATATATTCCAAGTTGTGTATCACCTAAAAAAAGGAGTTATCAAAGCATATTTAGAATCACAATCATGCATTCAAAATAATATAAGATGAATTAATTTTTGTTATAAGAAATAAAAAGATAACTTCTCACATCCTTCAGCAAGAGTTACATTTAAGTTTCATGGCTTTCTTAATTCATGTTTTTTATTTTGTACCTTTTCTGTAGCTAGAAAGATTGGCTTCACTTGTGAATTTGTGGTTTCTTCCAACTTGCTACAAGCAAATATATATATTTTTTTCAACAATGGCAATTCTAAAGTGTGTGTTCCCCGATAGAAACTCCTGAGTTCAAATAAATGGTGTAACGATAGAGTGTTTAGTTGGGGGAACCTAAAGGTGACAACTTGTTCATTTGATCCATAGTCCCAAGCAACAATCTCCTTCATTCCCCAGCACTTACATACATCAAGGGTTTCCAATTTTTCTAGGCCATTGGCAACCGAAAGTGGGAAGAGATATTCTAACATTTCACTTTCATAAACAACAATGCTTTGCAGATTATTAAAATTAAGAATTCCATCAGTGTCCACCTTCCATACATGCACCAACTTTGGCAGCCCTTCTAAAAAGACATCACGCAAGTTTGTCTCACTCCTACAATTAGTTTGTGGAATATTTCCAAAGTCAAATATGATTTCCACAGACTCACAATTAATAATCACCAAACTTTGAAGGCTATGAAATCCTTGCCCCACGTAACTAGGAAAAATTGTAACAAGTTTGTTGCATTCTCTTATTATCAAAGAATCCAAACTGTGAAAGGAATGAAAACCAACATGGGGCTGCCATATGGTATTCAATTTTTCCATGCAGTTGATCTCCATTTTCTTCAACTTGTGAAAAATGTCAACATTCTGTTACAAGTAAAAGACCTTAGCAATTAGTGCAATTAAACAACAAATGACATTAACAATATAATTTAATTAAATTAAATGAATCTACACACCATTGCATCGTCTGCACTAAATATGTCCTCCATCAATTGGCATCCACTTACGAAAAGGCTTTGGAGATTCACTAAACTTCCGGCCATGGAGATTGACAATAAATATTTTAAATTGCCACAATCTGATACATTCAATGTAAGCAAATTTTGAAAACAATACAAAGACTGGTCATTCCATATCTGCGAGATGTTGATTGAGGACAACTCCAACGACTCTAATTTGGGAATTGAAACCTGTAAGAGCACATAATTATTGTCTTGAGGGTAACTAATTTTGTTTTTGAAAAATTGACTTACGCCCAAGAGAAAGGGCAAGACATAAAGAGCATGAATTCTTATTTCTTTTAGAGAAATAAAATATCAAATTAAACATTAAAGATTGTAAATGTGAAGTAAAGGATAAACATTTATGAGAGTATTTTTTACATACCTTTCCATTGAAGAGTGAAAGGCAAGCATTGGTGTCTTGTCCAGCTATGGTGGTAATTTCTTTGAGCTCCTTGTTTTGCACTTGGTCTTCCAATGATTGTGAGGTGGAAGACTGCTTATGGTTGGTATATAAACAAGAAAATGCTGGTAAAGATTGTAATGTTAAATTTCGTAATTGAGGAAACTCAATCTTGTTAGCTTGCACATCACCGACAGTATATGAGTCTCTTTCAACAGAAACTATCTCCTTCAAAGAATCACAATCACACACTTCTATTGTTTCAAGCATGGTGAGACATCTGAGCATGGAAAATGAGAAAATATTTTCCAATTGACCACATGTTTTAATCTTTATGATCTTTAATCTGCAGAAAGAGGACTCTGTGAGTTGATTGTCACATATTTTCTCCAAATTCTCCAGTTTGTAAAGACACATGGACTCCAATATGGGAAAAGCCAGTAAAGGGTGAAACTGCTCCATTGAGTTGATAATGTACTGAATGCCAAAATTGTTTACAATAGACAAATGTTTCAAATGAGGAAATCCTTCAACATTTAATTCATAGAAAACATCGTGAACATCCTTGAGTTCTCCCAGCAGCAAATATTCAACTCCTTTGAACAACATTTTAATCCATTTTTCAGAATGAATGTTAATACCATCTTTTAGGTTTAATGCCAAAAACTTCACCACTTCATACTTGTCAGGGACTTTGAATTCTCCCACTGAATGCATGTTGAAATCTCCAATGACAATCTTGTAACTATCCAACCTGTCAAAGATCAGGTTTTGCGGAAAATGGGCAACACTTGGAATGTGTATTTCAAGAGTACTTAATTGACTCAAGTGCCTCAACTCAGAAAAAATAGCCTTTTCACTTTGAATTTTCTCTTCAGCCTCTCGTAGAATCAAGTCATCTCTCATATAAAACTCTTCCAAACTGTTCATCCTTGATATGACATTGGAAGGTATTACTTCTAGTCCTGAGCAATTGCTTAAGTCAAAAAGTTGCAGCTTATCCAATTGCCCAAATTCAAGGGGAAAACTTTCAATATTAGATCCTGAAAGACTAAAAATTTTTAATTTCTTTAACTTTCCAACGATTGATAAGTTCTTTCCAAGAGTGCATTTCTCCAAACTAAGCATTCTCAGCTTTGTTAGGCAGTTAATCGAAGAAGGTAAGAATGAAAAATGAACACCAGTCAGTATCAGGACTCTGAGTTCAATCATATCTTTAAAAAAGCCATCCGGTATTTTCAAAAGACCATCTTTACTGTCAATATGTAAGACTTCAAGTCTAGGACAATATATACTCTCAGGAAGCCCATCATTGAAATCACAATTGTGTAAAAATATAGCAGTGTACCTTTCAAGTTCATCTTTGCGAGGCCACTTATCTAGTATGTCATTTTTCCTGAAAAGTACATGCTTTTCTTTGGATGATATTGAAAGAGCAACATCACGCATAATGTCATGCATGTTGAAGCGGTCAATGGAGTTACTTTTCTCCAACAAACTTGATTCTTTTAGCTCTTGTATCAACACTTTTACCCTATCTCTCGCTTCCCTAATTGTGTGAATTCCTTGAAGCAAACCCAATCCAATACAGAACTTCACCAAGTCCATAATCAAAGCATCATTTCCCATTCTAGCACAATGTAGAAAAATATGCTTAAGCTGCTCATTTTTTAGATGATCATAGCTCAACTTTACAGAGAACTCAATAGATTCGTGCTCTTGTGTAAAACTTTGTCTTCTAATTTGTTGACAAACATCCTCCCATACAACGGAGCTCTTATTCTTTAGTGCCCCTCCAATGGAAACTAATGCTATAGGCAATCCAGCACACATTCGGGCAATTTCAATAGCTTTCTCATCAAACACAGAATTTGTGACGTGTATTCCAGCCACTCTCTTAAGCAAATTCTCTGCCTCCTTTTCATCAATGATTCCTACTGAGAAAGCCGATCTCTTCTGCACATCCATTTGATTACATATTACTCGTTCACTTCTAGATGTTAGAAGAATTTTGCATCCCTTGTAATCACCTGATAACTTTTCTTTTTTTATCTTATTGGAATCGACAGATAACTTATCCTTTTTCATCTTATTGAAATCGACAAAGAACTTTTCTTTTTTCATGTTATTAAAATCGACAGAATACTTGTCTTTTTTCATCTTATTGAAATCGGCAGATAACACTTCTTTTTCCATCTTATTGTAACCAAAATCAGATATATCCTTGACATCCAGTTGGCTTCTACCATCATCATCACTACATGGAATCCCCAATCTATTCAAGTCCAATCCATCCCAGAGATCATCTAGGATTATGAGGGTGTTCTCCTTTTCTTTCTTTAACCTCTTTCGAATGCGATCTGCTCTTACAATCTCACTTTCCTCTTCCAATTTCATTCCTAACATCTCAGCAATTTGTCCTTGAATTTTTTTTATGTCAGGATTTCTTGTTATATTTGCCATAACCACTGTATTCAACAACTGTTTTTGAGCTTTGTTAGCAACTTCTTTGACTAAAGTGGTCTTACCCACACCACCAGGCCCATAAACTCCAATCATATTAACTGTAGAGTCTTCCAGTGCTTTCATAATCTTCTCCATAGTTTCGTTTCTTGACCCAAAGCTTACATAACCAGCGTTTGACAAAGCAGCATCCATGGATGGGCCCACCCGATAGGAAACTTTAGCAAACTTTTTATTCAAATGTCCATCTGCTTTGATTTCCTCTACCATCTTTGTAGCATTTCTGCCTAACCGATACCTCAACCACAAGTTATTTGGAAAGATCAATCTAATGGAACACCTTGTCTTTGCGTGGCGTTCATCATTAATAAAACTTTCATATTTTTTGATCTTCTCATCCACCTGTTTTAACCAATGCTGAACGTCATCTTCAATTTCTTCTCCTTTCATTTCTGCATCATTAACTTCATTTTGAACCCTCTTCCTAGCATCATCCAGCCTCTCAATGTATTGTTCCACCTCTTCAAATTTGTCATTGTAATTAAATAAGTAGCCCACTTGTCGTTTGACCACACGTCCTGCAAATTGCAGCGCACTTTCGGCAGCCGCAGAGGCACCTGCGTCCATGCTCCCTTGACAATTGACACTTTATTTCTTGTCTTTTTGGTTCCTACTACAGCTACAACTTTTTCCTGAATGTTACATATGCAAAATTTCAAAAATTATGGCACAAAAGGACAGAAATACACAAAACATTCAGCAAATAAAACAGATTTGAATTTGACCAATGCTGTCAGGTGTATATTTGTTAGTTGTTAAATATCTGTTAGTGGGAGAGTTGGTTACTTCACGTGATTGTTGAGCTAAGACATAGAGGAAGGAAGTAACACATATTGCCTACGGCACTTCACGTGATTGAAATTATGTTTTTTTTTTTTTTTTTCGACATGAAATTTTGCCTTCATTGAACAAGAGCTGCTGGACGTGCATCACTAAGACTTGCTAAACCAATAAGACACTGGTTAATGAATTAAAAAAGGAAATGCTTTATTGGATATCATATGACAACACATTTTTAAATCATAGGAGAGCGCATTTTTACACATCCTAATAAAAACTTTTTCCCCTTTTATTTCTTGAGCATTTGCCAACAATAAATAAAAATTACAATTATATGATACCATCATTTTTTTATAGTTAATATTAGTTGTTAGTTTTTTGTTAAAATTTTAGTGAGGTATTCGAACACATGACCTTTCCCCCTTCTCCCTTCGATCTAAATAAGTTTAAGTATGTTTTTGGTATATGTAAAGTAAGTAAATTTTGATTGTGCTTCCTGTAATTTTTTTCGGCATCTAAATTTTTTTTTTTGAAGCCAGCATCTAAAATTTGAAATCACTATTTTTAGTTCTTATAAAATGTGTGAATTTTGGGTTTGATCTCTGAAAATCCTTTTAATTGATTTTCATCATTCCAAAATCTAAAATCACAATTTTTTGGTCCTTAACTTTCATTCTTAAGGTAGGTAAATAATATTCGGATCTAGAAAAATTTTTAGAGGTATCACTCTCACATGCTAACATGATACCACATACACTAATGGGTGTCACCTTAAATTATTATTTGATCTTCTATTAAACACAAGTAATTAACGAGTGACACATAATAACAAGGACCAAAAATAATTATCTCAATTTTTGAGTGATGAAAATAAAAGAAAATTTTTACATAGACTAAATTTAAAATGCACTCATTTTAGAAGAACTAAATACATATTTAAATCCAACTAAATATCATAATGTGTACAATTTTGTCACACAAATGACGTTAAACCGAGAAAGAAAATATGAGGACAAGCTACAAAATACTTTTAGGACCACTATCCCTATAGGAACAAAATATTAATCCAAATCCAAGTCCAAATAATTAACATTTAGAAGTCTTTCATGAGTTTAGAGTCAAAAGGGATATCAAAAGGATACGCTTGTGAATGTAAAAATACAAACTAAGGCTAATAAAATTAACCTTAGAGTTTCAGTAGCAATAAGAAATAATCCATTTTAAGCAACACACACATGCTATAAAAGGAAAGTACTCAGTTTTCTCTAAAAAGAGGAGAAAAAGATGAAAAAGGGAAAGAAAAAAAAAAAACTACTTACACAGTGAAGCAAGATGATGGCCCAAACACAAAGTGCACGATAATTCAAACAGAAAGTGCATCCAAAATGGCTTGTTTATATATAAAAGGAAAGTACTTAGTTTTCTCTAAAAAGAGAAGGAGAAAAAGATGAAAAAAAAAAAAAAAAAACTACTTACATGAGAAGCAAGATGATGATCCAAATACAAAGTGTGTGATAATTCAAATAGAAAGTGCATCCAAAATGGCTATTGTTTAAGCTTTATTTAATTATTTATAAATCATCCAATGTTTTGGAAAATATTTTGCAATAACCAGATAGAAAAAAAATATTCAAAATGGTTATCGCTAGGCTTTCATAATAATCAAACAAGGAAGAACTCTAAAATAATTATAACTAATAACCTTTATTGTTGTTGTTTAGAAATTATTTAATATTTTGGTAAGTCCTTCGCAATAACCAAATATAAAAGAAATCCAAAATGGTTACACTAACTATGTTAGGGTCCGTTTACTTGTAATTTCATTTCTTATTTTTATTTTCTATTTTCATTGTTTATAAAACTATCACTTTGTTTTCAATCTGTTTCTGTATTCAAATTTGTATAAGAAACATAGAAAACAAAAACAAAAAGTTATTTTTAGTATTTCTTATCCAAATCTTTGAAAACAAAAAGCAAATTAAAAAAAAAGGTGAAAACTTTATAATTAAAAAGTGAAAATAAAAACACAGAAAAACAAGAAATGAAGACACAAATAAATAAGCCCTTAGGTTTTATACTAAAAAACATTTAAATAATTGATTTATGATTTTAATAATATATATAGAGATTCACTTACTCCAAGAGTAAGTCTAAGAGAGTTACTTGTAACCTGTGAGTCCAAATTGAATATAATTGACCAATAACTTTCATTTGGATTTTTTGACTATTTGAGTCGAAACCAACCCAACTTGTTCATGTACAGGTTGGATAACGTGTTTTGATTTTTAAACCTGTGAATATAACTCGTTGATGTGACATTTTATTAAATTTATTATTTATATATACATATATTTTAAATTATAAAAATACAAATATTAGTGAATAACAATTGTTACAAAAATACAAATTTTCTTCAGTATTAATTGTTTAGTAACATAAGTTAGTCATAAACTTGTCTAAAAGGTTTATTTATTGTTTCTCATAAAAGATTATTCAAATAATAAATAAGTTATAATTAAAGAAATACAATAGCTTTGAAATGAGCACTTGTTTGTAATTAAAAACAAATACAATACCTTTAGAATATGTTAAAATTAGTAAGAATTCTATTTTCTATAGAATTTAAATAATTTTAAATGTTCATACTCAAATGACCCAACACAAACCAACATTTTAGTGATCAATCGGTTCAATTCAAGTTTGATAACAAAATGACACAAACTCAACTCAACCTAACCCAATTCGTATTATTTTGATTGAGTTGGGTAATGAGTTTAATCAAACTTAAACAAAATCAACCCTTGAGCACCCCTACATAAAAAGAGCACACAAAATAATAATTTTAAGGTTTAAATATGTCTTCGGTCCCTATAATATAATACTTTTTTTGTTTTGATCCTTATAAAATTATTTTTTTTCAAAATAGTTCTTATAAAATTTTTTTTTTTTTTGTTTTGTTTAGGTCCTTGTTATTTTGTTTTATTCTTTATAATACATTCATTTTTTCGTTTTTGACTTTGTAATATGTAGATCATTTACTTTTAGTCCTTATCAAATAGTTTTCAAAGGGATAAGTCAAAATGAACAAAATATTACAAGGAATAAAATGAACAAATAAATATATTACAAAGATTAAAACAAAACAAAAATAAGAATGATTTTAAAAAATAATAATTTATAAGGATCAAAAGATTCAAAACAAAAAAGTAATATATTATATGAACAAATTTAAGCCTAATTTTAAAAATATTAAGCGACTTTCCTTTTCTTTGACATTTATTATTAAATTAAAAAGATGTTCATAAAAAAATTTAAATTTCAATAATGATCATAATTTAATCTAAGGAAAACAGAATTAAGATAAATAATAAAAATTGACTAAAACTAATACAAATAAAAATGGATAAAAAAAAAAAAAGAAACATTCAACTTAAATAATGAAAAAGGAACGCAAGAGATCACAAGGCTTGCAGCCTTTCATCACCTGGATCTAAAACGAAAAAAGAAACAACACATCAAATTTACGTGTGTTTGGAAACCCTTTAAAATCATGGTGGAGCATGGTGAGGTGAATCAAATTTGATTTTGACCAAAATTTTGCATGTTTGGTTATCTTAGTAGAATCAATTTTAGTAAAAAAAAAATCATGGTGGAGTTGAAGCAAATAGGAGTAGCTTCTACTTCTACCAAAATCAATTCTAATTGGATTTTATCTAATTTACCCTCACATTAATACCCTCATTCAAAGTCTTGCTATATTTATTTAATTTTGTATGCATTTTATCGAATTTACCCTCACACTCATACCCTAAATAGTATGATAAATCATATTTTAAAAAAACAAAATATTGTTTCTTATTTATTGATTCAAAAATATAATTAAAAGTCTTGCTATATTTATTTAATTTTAAATGCATTTTATCTAATTTACCCTCACACTCATACTCTAAATAGTATAATAAATGATATTAAGAAAAAAAGAATGGTAAAAATTAAAAGTTGTATTGCACTTTATATTATGTTTCTTATTTGTTCTTTTTTAATTTAGATACATTTATGTTTGATGCTTATGTTAATTTAATATTTTTATTATCTATTTTATCCAATTTTAATGTTTTATAAGGGATGTGGTTCTCTTAATTTTAATTATGATTATTTAATTTTAATTTTGTGTGTGTGTGTGTGTCTATATCTTTATATATATAAAAGTTGTAGTCTTGGATATTTAAGTAATTTTCTTTTTTCCGCTCATTTTAAGGATAAAAGAGTAATTCTATTCATCATTTTTCCGCTCATAATTTTAAGACTAAAAGAGTAATTTTAACTTTTTCGCTCTTTTTAAAGATAAAAGAGTAATTTTGGAAGTCTTTTTTGTTATTAAAATAAGTTTAATTAATATCTTTTAATATAATAAGTCTAATATAAAAATTTTAATATAAGCATTGAGATAATTTAAATATATAATTAAATTAACGAAAAAATTAGTAAAAATTAAATATTAACTTATGCTATATATAATATAATTAAATTAACAAAAAAAAAGTGAAAATAATTAATTAAATTATGACTAATATATTATTTCTTATGATTAAAAAATAAGTGTAATTAAAATATTTTAATATAATAAGCATAATATAATGAGTTTAATATAAACATTAAGATAATTTAAATATATAATTAAATTAAAATAAAGTAAAAATAACTAATTAACTTATGACTAATATATTATTTCTTATGATTAAAGATAACTATAATTAGAAATCAGTATAATATTAACAATTTTAATATAAACATTATTTTTGTTTATAAATAGAAATTAGTTAATATTTTTTTTGGTCCTGGGTCAGAGACCATGGTGTCCCCCAACCCACTGGGTCAAAGACTAATCTCGCTCGCGGTGCGTGGCTGCCGCTAGCCCCAGGGAATTTTGCACCCGAAGGGAATCAAACACGGGGTTCTCCCACTAAATAGATCGTTTCCCTCATGTGAACGCAGCGCAGCGAGGCCTTACACCACTGCGCCAATCCTTTGGGTTAGAAATCAGTTAATATATGTAAAGGTGTATTTTTGTGTATAAATAGTAATCAATTCAAAATCAATTAATATATGTAAAGATTTATTTTAAATTATATACAATAATTATGAGGACTAAAAGTTTTTAAAATATTTTAATAAATTAAATTAATTCAATATTAATTTATGATAATAATAATAATAATAACAATATGATGATGATATGATATGATTATATAATTACTTTATGAAATTAAATTGTACAAAATTTAAAATTTGAACAATGTCTAATAATTTGTCCAATTGCATTTAATTAGCAATTGATATAATTTTATGTTATATAATTGATATAATTGACAGAATCGATTTTATAGAATTGACCAAAATTAAATGGTAATCGAATTTGATTGCAATTAAATGGTAATTGAAATTTCGTAAAATGAATCATTCTCTAATATCAATATTTAATTATGTATATATTTTATAACTGATAATTAAATTATTGATTGCAAATAATTGATTTATACAATTGAGTTATATTATAATTATATCAAAATCAATTCAATATTATGATTACTTTTCGTAATTAATTAATTTGATTATAAAAACAATATTTCTTGGTGAGTTTATTCGCTAACCATGAGAATGCACACTGAGTTTCATAGGAGCTATGATAGAATGTTATCTCTCGCTGATGTCATCAGACAAATAATGGTGGGTTAGACAATGAAAAACATTATTTTTTTCATCTGTTTTTTTTTTCTTCATCATGGTTTTCTATCATCTTTTATACTAATCAATGGTTCATTTTTTTATACTATTTTTGTAGTTAATCCCTGCAAATGTGGAAAACAATTTTATTTATCTGAGACAAGAAAAGATTGTTCTAGAATGACGACGAGATGATGTTTAATGCATGCTCAAGGGAAGAAAAAAGACATAACGAACAATATATTACTATTGTATGTTGATGAGTCTTACAGTGAACGATGCTGATCATTTCACATTTCTTGAGTATAATATTGAGATCATGTATGTGGAATTAATTAGACATGGGGTATGAGATTTTATTTTTAGGTTTTTCAAGATTTCTTAAAATATAATTTAGTTGGTGTTTAAATTGTTAACGTGTTAGACCAATTTTATTTTATTTATTTTCATATATTCAATTTTATTCCGTCTTTTGTTAGAACAATGGTGTTGTCTACTTTACAAATTATTTTTCTCTTTTATGTGCATTAAATTTTGGAATACACAAAAAAAATGTGGTCATTATTTTAATATCAAATAGAGTTAAAAAAATAGTCAATAAATAAAAAAATATTGTTTTAATATCAAACGTGTTGTGCTCATTATTTTAATATATTTGACAAATTGTGGTATACTTTATAATAATTATTATTATTATTATTATAAGATATTAAATAATTTTATTAAGAAAATAAAAATAATTTTACAAAAAATTAAATAAAGGAAGGAAAAAATTGAACAAAAAATTAAATAACATTTTATGATGAAATAATAATTAAGGACAGTAAACTAAATTATGGTTAACTATTCTGATTTCAATTTTATTATGTTTATTTATACTATATATAATTATATTATATTAACTTTAATTAATTAACAAGTGATCATTCATAATCATATAATAATGAACAAAATTATAATGACCATTGATTTACTTTAAATTATGAATATTGTACAAAAAAAAAACAAATAACATTAATATTTATGGCTAAATAATATTTAGTCCATCCACTTATATTATGTTTACCTATACTATTTTTAATTAAATTAAAAATCACGTTATTGTTTCAATTCCATATTTAAATTTTTTTAATTAAATTACAAACCATGTTACTGTGTCAATTCTATATTTAAAAAATATTATTTTAACTTTCAAATGAATTATAATTTATTCTAAAGAATTCAAATAAACTCTAATATATTAACTTTCAAAATTCATGATTGATAGAATAATCGATAATTCAACATATTAATTATGGAAAATTCTGTAAAATAAATTAAAAGATATGTTAATATATTAATGTTAGAGTAAAGGAATTTTAACTTTTAAAATACAAATATTCTTATTTGCAAAATGAAGGGTAATCTAGCAAATCATTTATGAAAATGTGCTAAAATTAATTAAAAGTAATTATAATTTAGATGAATCTATTCAAATAAACTCTAATATTTTAACTTTCAAAATTCAAATATTATGATAGGCTGAATAATAGGTAATTCAACACATTAATTATGGCAGATTATAAAAATATAATTAATTTAAAGTAGTTGGAATTTATTTTGAAAATTCCAAATCAAATATTTTAAATTTCAAATTCGAATATTATGATTGACAAAATAATTGGTAATTTAGCATATTAATTATTTCAAATTGTGTAAAATAAATTAAAGGCTTAAACATGAATTTAGTACCTATAACTTTGAATTTTTTCAATTTTGATCCCTGTAATTTTTATTTTTTTTAATTTTTAGTCCCTATAATTTTTTTCCAATTTTAATCCCAAAGATTGAACTTACAGGGACTAAAAATGAAAAAAAAAATATTACAAGGATCAAAATTAAAAAAATGCAAACTTACAAGGACTAAATTAATATTTAAGGCTAAATTAAAAGATATACTAATATATTAATGACAGAGTAAAAAAATTAAATCAACTCTAATATTTTTAATATAATTAACTCTTATATTAATGTGTTCAATTATTTTATTTTTAGTAGAATTGATTTTAAATAGTTATATTTAAGTAAAATATATATTTAAATTAAATCTAAGAAAAATATACCTTAAAATATGTAATGTAAATTCTAAAAATCATATTTAATATCATTGATAATCATTTCAATTTATTTTGTTTATGATAAATTTGATGTTAACAAAAGATGAGATAAAAAATTATATCTTTGCAGAATTAGATAGATTGTTGCAAAGTAACATAAAAAGAGTTGGCTGATTTTTCTACAATGGCTCAACCAAATATCAATGTCTTTGGTCAATCAATTAATAGGTTGATATGAATTCTTGCTTTAGTTGTAGAGCATGCACAATTATTGAAGACCGTGACATCTGAACAAAGGGTAATAATATATGATAAAATGATATGTCAAGTGTATCAAAACCGTGACATCTGAACAAAGGGTAATATTATATGATAGAATGATATGTCAAGTATATCAAAAGAAAGCATAATGTTTATTTCTTAATTTATGGGTATGGAAAACATGTAAAACATTTATATGGAGGGTTATTTCAACTACTATTATATCTAAAGGAAAAATTATTTTAACAGTTGCATCAAGTGGAATGACAACATTCTTAATTCTAGGAGGGAGAACAACTTATTCAAGATTTGTCATTTCAATTCTCTACTCGCAATATAAAATTTTATATTATTATGCACGGAAAAAAAAGAAGTGTGCATTAAAAGGTTAACATTAATTGATGAACAGGTTTTAAATAGTGTATATATTGAGAATATGTTATTCATTAATATGCATATGAAATATTGTAGACCAATAAATTCATCCATGTCTTTTAAATTTTACTGAAAAATAATATGAAATAAAAATTATTCATGGGATGAAATTTTTTTACCAAAGGTTTTTGTCAAATTAAAATTAAAATTTATTTTACGTAATTAATATATATTTAATTACATAATAAAAATTAAATTAAATCAACTTAATCACGATTATTTTTTGCACGCAAAATTAGTGTATAAAATTAATTTTTAAGCAAATAATTATTCATATTTTATTCATTATATTTTCACTTAAATAAATTATTCAAGATTTCTTCTACTTGGACAAATTTTTATTTTCTTTTATACATTGATATTATTTGCTAATATATTAAAATAAAAAATGTGTATAAAATATAACACATTGGGATGAATTTTTTTTTAAAGGAAGTAGAAAATTTCCAATTAATTCAAGGGAATGAAGAACTTACTTGAAATCACCCTAATATCTAAATTATTATGGTAAAATTATATTATTTTATTATAATAATTTTAATCTAAATATTTTTTATGACTGTCTCTTTTCTGACTTAAATAAATTATCAAATGTTTTAATTTACGAACATAGACAATATGGAAAAAATATAACAAATGGAGATGAATATTTTTCATGAAAGTATGAAGGAAAATTTAGACTTACCATATTAGTCAAATATATAAAATATAACACACGGGAATTGAGTTTTTTTTATATATAAAAACAAGTAGGAAAATTTACACTAATTCATAGGGATAAACATTTGTACTAAACATTTTTGTCCAATCAAAATTAAGATTTTTCTTATATAACTAATATATTTAATTCCATAACAAAAATCAAATTTAATCAATATAACCACTATTGTTTTCTCCACGCACAATTAGTGTCTAAAATTAATTTTTAAGCAAACAATTATTTGTTTTTTATTTATTATATTCTCACTTAAACTTAAATAAATTATTCATGATTTTCTTCTACTTGGACAAATTTTATTTTTCTTTTATACATTGATATGTTTAAAAAAATATATTAAAAAATTATATATAAAATATAAAATATAACACATAGAGATGAATATTTTTTTTTATAAAAGCAATTAGAAAATTTTCACTTAATTCACGGATATGAACAATTTATCTAAAATGAAATTAATATCTAAATTCTATTTAATTATAATAATTTTAATTTAATTGTATTTTTTTTGTTGTCTCTTTCTTGACTTAAATAATTTATTGAATATTTTATCTTACGAATATAGAAAGTATTCAAAAATATAACAAATGGAGTTGAATATTTTTTATGAAAGTATGAAGAAAAGTTTAGACTTAACTTACCAGATAAAATACATAAAATATCACATACGGGGATGAACAATTTTTATAAAAAAAAGTACAAAAATTTAAAATAATTCACCGGGATAAATTTTTTTTTATTAAAGATTTGTGTCCAATCAAAATTAAAATTTCTTTTACATAATTATTATATATTTAATTACATAACAAAAATTATATTAAATTTAAAATTAATTCACCGAGATAAACTTTTTTATTAAAGATTTTTGTCCAATCAAAATTAAAATTTCTTTTACATAACTATTATATATTTAATTACATAAAAAAAATTATATTAAATCAACTTAATTACTATTATTTTCTTCATGCAAAATTAGTGTCTAAAATTAATTTTTAAGCAAATAATTGCTCCATTTTTATTTATTATCTTCTAACTTAAAGAAATTATTTAAGATTTTCTTCTACCTAAACAAATTTTAATTGGGTTTTAATAATTGATATGCATATGTCAATGTATTAATTATAACACATAGGGATGAATATTTTAAAAAAAAAAAGTAGAAAATTTTCACTTAATTCACAGGGATAAACAATTTATGTGAAATCACATTAATATCTAAATTATTATGATAAAATTATATTTTTAATTATAATAATTTTAATTTAAATGTATTTGTTTATGTCTGTCTATTCCCTGACTTAAATAATTTATTGATTGTTTTATTTTACGAACATAGAAAGCATAAAAAATATAACAAATGGAGATGAATAATTTTTCATAAAAATATGAAGAGAAGTTTAGACTTAATTTACCATATTAGATATATAAAATATAACACACAGGGATGAATATTTTTTATTAAATAAGTCAGAAAATTTATTTTGAATTCATGGCGATAAACTTTTTTACTAAAGATTTTTGTCTAATCTAAATTAAAATTTCTTTTTCATAATTTATATATTTAATTACATATCAAAAATCAAAGTAAATCAATATAATCACTATTATTTTTTCTACTCAAAATTAGTGTCTAAAATTAATATTTAGGCAAATAATTAATTATTTTTATTTATTATCTTCTCAATTAAAAAAATAATTCATGATTTTCTTCTACCAAGATAAATTTAATTTTCTTTTATATGTTGATATGTATATGCCAATATATTTTTATATATCAAATATAACATAGGGATATATTTTAATTTTTTTAAAGCATGTAGCAATTTTTCACTTAATTCATTGGAATGAAACATTTACCTGAAATCACATTAATATCTAAATTATTGTGGTGAAATTATATTTTATTATAATAGTTTTAATTTAAATATATTTTATGGCTGCTTCTTTCACGAGTTAAATAATTTATTGAATTTTTTATTTGTAAACATTGAAAGTATGAAAAAATATAACAAATTGGGATGAATATTTTTCATAAAAGTATGAAGAGAAATTCGAACTTAACATATGAGATAAAATATAACACATGTGAATGAATTTTTTTTTTATATATAAAAACAAGGAGAAAAATTTACACCGAAGACAAGTCATACATTTTATTTCTTAACTATGATAAATTTGGTAAATTTTATGATCCATTTTATTTTACAATCAAGAAAATATTATTATAAGTACAATTTAGAACATATTTATTGAATTATTTTTTTTCAGTTTTTCTTTTATAAGGTTGTTTTGCATATGTCTCATATGATTGGAAGATTCAAGATTCAGTTATTTTAACCATTGTTTGAGTAATTTGTTTGTAGTATTTGTTATTCATTTATGGAACACTAAAAAAAATGAAATAAATAGGATGTTATTATGTTTTGAATAATGTCATGTCTCCTTATTTTATCAACAATTTCAAATGTGTCATTTGTTGTCAAAATACAGTAGTTTTCCACATAATGTTATTGTTGCTAAAGTACATACAAAACAAAATAAAAATAAAATTTCTCAAACACTTTGTTTATCCCGTGCATCGTACGAGTCAAAAAACTAGTATAACTAATTATAATAGAAAAGTTTACATAGATATTAAAACCCATTTTGGTCATTATATCCTCAAAAATAATTTTGATTCAAAGTATCAAAATAATATTCTTTTAAAAAATCACTTTTCTGATATCTATTATCCAAACAAAAATCACGTTACTCCATAATCAATTCTGACCATAATCAATTCTGTAAAATCAATTTAATTCAAAATCAATTTTGTCATCGCTAATCCAAATACACACTACATTAACTAATACTCCCTCCTTTCATAAACTCTTGAATAACAAAAGCAAAATAAACAATAAAAAAAAAAAAGTAACGTAGGATCTCAAAACTGAAAGAAAAGGTACAACATGTCCAATATATTATGAATAGGGAAAGACTTACGGTGTGTTTGGATTTGTAGTGAATGTAGAAAATCACGGTGTCTCATTTTCACCATGAGTAAGTTTAAGATTACACGGTTTTTTCAACTTGCGATCCACCGTGATTCCAAACTGACAAACAAGTGAATGAGATTTTAGCACAAGAGATGAAAATAATACTAATAATAATAAATAAGCCATATAAGAGCATAACATATTTTACCTGGCTGGTTGGGTGCTGCACGTAGTCAGAAAGAGTGAGACACAAGTAAGAGAAAGTGGAGTGTGAGAGTGAAGGGATGGGTTGAGGCGTTCACTGATGACTGAGTGAGAGAGTGAGGGGTTAGCTTAGCTAGGCTTTCATGTGGCTGGCTGGTTGAAGCATAAGATCAAGCCAAAGGTGAGTTTGTGCAAGAAAAATCAGAGTGAGTGTGGTGCGTTGAGGATCAATCTGGAGCAAACGTGAGGATCATCGTGGCGAGCTATGTGTGAGTGAGTGTTCCGTGTTCCTATGGTGAGGACTGGCATGATGGATGTGTATGGGTCTGATGCAGTTGGTAAAAAATAAATGAAACAACTAATGAGGGAGCAGAGGTGCAGTAAAATAATTAATGCTCAGAAGACTGAAAAAGGGAATCCAATGAAAATTGAGTGTGTGCAAAACGTGAATCATGTTGTCGTTCAGTGGATGAGTGTTTTTTAACAAAAAAAAAAAACACACCAAAAACAGTGAGATAAAAAAGAGTTAATCACTTCATGAAATTATACTAGTTAATTAAATTGGTCCTTAAAATTAATAAAGTGACAAAATGGTCTTTGAAATATATTATTAATCAATTTAGTTCTTAAAATTATAATGGATAAACAAATTATTTTTTCCGTTCCATTTTATATGATGTTTTAAAAATAAAAAAAATATTTCAAATTAGTTGTCATTTTACAAAATTAATGAAGCATTAGATTTTTTTTGTCCATGGAATACTTTTAGTGGGAGTAGTTGTTATTGACTAGTGAATGAGAAAAAATTAATTAATTAGAGAGATAAAAATGTATATTAAGAAGTTACATGATATATTTTATGAAATTCAAAATATCAATTAATTATATTTTTTAATACCTGTGTCAAAACTTTAAACATCAAATACAACGAAGGGAGTAGAGCTTAAAATATATAAAATGGCAAAATAGTCCCTAAAATTGTAAATTATCAATTAATGTAGGCTCTGGAATTGTAATGATCGATCAAATAGACCCTAAAATTAAAAGGGTTTATTTGCACCTTTTGGCCAACTTTCAAAAATTTTACAAATTATTCTTACAAAGCTTTTCTCTTGCATATGTTCACCTTATAATTTTGCACATTTTATCACCTCTAAATTGCATTTAAGTTTTTAGAAAATGATAAATTTCTCTCTTCTCATTTTTTTATATCTAAATACATCAACTTTTTTATTCTCAATCTTCCTTTCTACTCTATTTTCTCTATGGTCATGTTTGGTAGAAAAGAGAAAAATATTAAAAATGAAAATAAAAAGAGCAAGTAAAAATAGATGAAAAATAAAATAAATATTAAAAGTATTTGATTAAAGAAAATAAATAAATAAATAAGAAAAAAATAAATAAAAAATAATAAAATAAATTCTATCATTTTAAAAATTATTTCTACTTTATTTTTTTCCTCCAAACACACTACATTGTTTTCATTGAAGTTCTTAATTTCTCACCTACCAAAGGAGTACGAGTATATGAGCAATACTAAAGCCTCCGACGAAGTTTTGCCGAATTATTAGTTGACCCAATAAAAAGAAAACACCTGTCAGCTCTCCGATTTTAATTTTTTAATTAATTACAATTCAAAGTTTTCTTAATCTGTCACGTGAAAGTACCATTCACTTTTGATTTTTTTTCCACTTCTACCCCTTTTTCATTAACGACACCCTTTTCATTCACTCCCCTCCGTGCCACTTTTCCGCTTCTTTTTTTTTTTTTTTTCTCACACAAAATATCACCTGCAAAGAAACTTAAGGAAAAATTTGTTGAAAAATTGAAAGAAAAAAGATGGAAGACAAAAGGTAAATTTCAAAAGACGATTGAAATTACGAACAAGTGAAAAGTTGTTGAAAATTTGAATGAAAAAAGATGGGGAATCTGAAAAAAAAAAAAAATACTAAGATGAACAACTATGCAGCAATCCAGCAACTCCCGAGTTATCTCTATAGCTTCCTCCCAGAGCAATTTTTTTTTTTTTTTTTTTGATACAAATGAAATTAAGACAACAAAAACTAAATGGTGGAAATCCACTGCATATCCACATTCGAGGCTCCCCAATTTGGCAACATATTATGAGCGATGGATTCAGACCCAGCACATGGAGAAAAAAAAAGGGGGAAATTGAGATCTAGGGATTTACGAACGAAGAGGAGTCTTTAAGCTGATTGTAGTGGAGCTACCATGGACAGCGGCGGCGGAGGAAATAGAATGGAGGCGGAGCTGTGGTTGTACACGATAAACAAGCTACTGAACGCGCGCGTTCCTTCATGATTCGTGCGCGCGAGTCGGACACGCTCCTGACTAGCGAGTTGCAGACCAACGACCGCCACCGCCGATGTGGGGAATGTCAACACGCCAGAAGCCTCCGCCGGCCGAGATGACGACTAGGGGTTGTCGTTGTAGCCAAAGGGTGTGGTAGTCGTGTATTCCGGTGGGTGTGATAGTCGTGTGTCAAAGGGCAATTTGGGAAATGTCAAAATTTTAAAATATAAAATTAAATAAATATTTTATAATTAAGTCACTTGACAGGTGTCAAAATTGAGGGATTCGAAGGATGGGTCGGCTTCTTCTGTTCGGAGGCTAAATCATTTCTCTTATACTTTATATTTACTTCTCTACTTTTTGGGTACAATTTCTTGTTGGGTATTGGGTGACTCATTAATGTACCTATGAGAGGTAGATATTTCGGCTTCAAGGTGTCTTGGAATACAGAACTTATATTATATTGCATTTTCTCATATTCTTGTAAGACTTAATTAATTAAGATTAAAAAATTAATTAATATAATTAGTAACAAATTTTGATTTAAATTAATCAATATGCAGTAACTTTTTAGTATTCTTTTTAGTTTTGATTTTTTTATTTTGTTTTAATCATGCAATATCCATTCTTTTGTTTCAGTCTCTATAATATTTAGTTTATTTTGAATTAGTCCCTTTAAAAAAAATTGATAGAGACTAAAAGTAAATTATTTACATATTATAAATATGAAAATAAAAAGAGCAAATTACAATAACACCCCTTGAGGTTTCATATAATTACACAAACATCTTCTGCTTTTTTAATCATTATTTTCACCTTCTTTGTAGGGGTGTTAGTATAAGGTTTGAGGAGGTATCAATATAATTTTTTCAAACATATAAAGGGTGTTAGGGTAATATTTTCAAACTTAAAGGGGTTAGTGTAGGAAAATAAAAAAGGATGAGGTTATATGTGTAATTTGATAAAAATTTAGGTGTTGCTATAATTTGCTCAAATAAAAAATAAATATTTTGATCGATATACCTTAATATGAGATAATGGAGACCAATCTTGATCCCATGTAGCAGATTAAGAGGTCTTGATCAATTACTTTTTCAAAAGATCCTCCTATTGGCATTATAAAATAACAACATATTTTGTGAAAAATGCGTGCCATGGGAATAAGAATGGAGGATATCAAACCACAATTTTACTCTATAAATTCCTTCGATCTCTGCATCCTCCCTTACTACTCGTAATTCTTCACACTAGCTATTGTGAAACAACCTTATTTCTCCTATAGGGATTTTAAGTTTGTAGGCCAGGATTTCAAGGGTGAGCATTATGTTTGCTCCTCTAATGGGACTGACTATTATTCTTTTTTGGTTTAAATATGTTTGAGGTCTATGGTAAATGACTGATTTTTATCTTAGGTCCCTAATAAAAAAAATTGTTACATTGAATCCTTAATATATTAAGACTTTTGTTTTGAGTCTCTACCATCAGTTAACAGATGACGTGGCACCTTGGGAACAAATCTTCCCAATATATATCAGTCGTTGAGATTGTGTCATGTTATCACTTAATTGACGATAGGGACTCAAAACAAAAGTTTTAATATATCAGGGATCCAATGCAACAAATTTTTTTTATTAGGGACTGATAATTGCCTTGAGAGCATTATTTCAACAACCATAATTGAGACAATTATCTTAATATTTCAATTCTTTTCAACTTGTTTTGTCTTGTTAATAATCAATTTGAAAATAAAATTAGAATGTCATTAGGATAGTTAATTAGGTAATTTTTCTTCTTATTAGATATATTTTGTGTAGTAGTAAGAGGGTAAAAGTAGCATATGATGATGGAGCCAAAGGAAAAAAATCAAAAGCGAAGAATGATCCATGCTTAAGCATACCCTATCTTGCACAGATTGCAGGAACTATCAGAATTGAAGAAAAGAGCCACGCTTAAGCAAGCTTTCATCCAAGCTTAAGCATGGATTCCAGATTGGACCAAGCTTCAGAGTTGGTCACACTTAAGCATGACCTGACTCGAGCTTAATCGACATGTCCAGAGCCCAGATCTTCATCAGTATCACTTGTGCTTAAGCGAGTTGCCTATGGCACTTAACGTGAGTGCATCACGTGTTTTTTTTTAAAGGCTCGTGACAGGTCTTATTTATGGCAAAGATCCAATGATTTGACCTAACTTTGATCAGAGAACATTCCCCTTGGAGTGGTTGCTGGCTGGGAAGCTTCTTCCATGGGGAGACTAACAACCTTAGGGTCCGTCTACTTGTAATTTCATTTCTTATTTTTATTTCCTATTTTTATTGTTTAATTACAAAACTATCATTTTGTTTTCAATCTGTTTCTTTTCTTCAAATGTTTGTATAGGAAACATAAAAAACAAAAGCAAAAAAAATTATTTTTAGTATTTCCTATACACTGACCAATCACTCTCATTTGGATTTTTTGAATATTTGAGTTGAACCCAATCAAACCTATTCAAACTCATTCATGTATGTGTTGGATAACGAGTTTTGATTTTTGAACCCATAAACCCAACTCGTTGATGTGACATATATTTTAAATTACAAATATTAGTGAATAAAAATTGTTACAAAAATACAAATTTTCTTGAGTATTAATTGTTTTGTAAAATAAATTAGTCATAGACTTATCTAAAAGATTTATTTATTGTTACTTATAAAAGATTATTAAAATAATAAATATGTTATAATTAAAGAAATACAATAACTTTTAAAATGAGCACTTGTTTAAATTAAAAAAAAATACAATACCTTTATAATATTTTAAAATTGGTAAGAAAAAAAATTTATTTTCTACAAAATTTGAAATAATTTTAAATGTTTAAAGCCGATTGACCAAACACAAGCCAACACATTTGTGATTAGGTTGGTTATGTTCGAGTTTGACCACAAATCACACAAGTCCAACTCAACCCGTATAATTCTTATCGAGTTGGGTAATGAGTTTAGTCAAACCTAAACAAAATTAGCCCACGTGAGCTCCCCTAAATAAACAGAGCACAAAAAATAATAATTTTAAGGTTTAAACATGCCTTTGGTCTCTGTAATATACTGTTTTTTTTATCCTTATAAAATTATTTCTTTCAAAATAATTCTTGTAAAATTCTTTTTTTTTTGTTAGGCCCTTGTTATTTTGTTTTAGTCGTTATAA
Organism: Pueraria montana var. lobata; assembly: GCA_026413185.1. Classification (NCBI taxonomy): domain Eukaryota; kingdom Viridiplantae; phylum Streptophyta; class Magnoliopsida; order Fabales; family Fabaceae; genus Pueraria; species Pueraria montana. The sequence continues at coordinate 89,237,714 of CM048650.1, read as the reverse complement.
ATATTCATTTTTTTCATTTATGACCTTGAAATATGTATAGATCATTTACTTTTAGTCCCTATCAAATATTTTTCAAAGGAACTAATTAAAAATGAACAAAATATTACACTGACTAAAACGAAAAAATAAATATATTACAAGGATTAAAACAAAATTACAAAAATCAAAACAAAAAAAATTACAAGAACCATTTTAAAAAATAATTTTACAGGGACAAAAACATATTTAAGTCTAATTTCAAATGACTTTCCTATTCTTTGATGCATATTTATTATTAAATTTGAAAGATGTTCATAAAAGTTTTTAAATTTCAATATTAATCATAATTTAATCTAAGGAAAACAGAATCAAGTTAACTAGTAAAATTTGACTGAAACTAATAAAAATAAAATTGGATAAAAAAGAAACATTCACCTTAAATAATGAAAAGGGAAGGCAAGAGATCACAAGGCTTGCAGCCTTTCATCACGTACGTGGATCTAAATCAGAAAAGAAACAACACATCAAATTTACATTAACTAATAACAAAAGAAAAATAAACAATAATAATTAAAAAAATGAAATAAATAAAAAAAGCAACGTAGGGGCTCAAAAGGGCTATCAGATATTCTATATGCTTAGGAGTTGGGTCCCATCTAAAAGAAAAAGAAGCTACAACATGACCAGTATATTCTGAATAGGGAAAGACTTGCAATGTGTTTGGATTTGCGGTGATTTAAGAAAATCACGGTGTCTCATTTTCACCATGAGTAATTTTAAGGTTACAAGGTTTTTTCAACTTGTGATCCACCGTGTTTTCAAACTGACACAAACATGAGAATGAGATTTTAGCACAAGCTAGAGATAATAATAATAATAATAATAATAATAAATAAATAAATAAATAAATAAGAAAGAATAAAAGAGGATAACATATTTTACCTAGAAAGGTCATTGCAGTAATTGGTTGAGGCATATATGGAAGTGCATGGCGAGCGGGCTAGTGTCCAATCATATGCTATGGAGTGAGAGAGTGAAGGGATGGGTTGAGGCGTGGTAGTTCAGTGTACGTGTTTAATTGAGTAATGACTGAGAGAGAGTGAAGGGATGAATATTGGCCACTTGGCTAGGCATTCATGGGGCTGGCTGGTTTTGCATAGGATCTCATCTAGCCAAAGGTGAGTACGTGTGTGCAAGAAAAATTATCAGACTGCTGAGCTGAGCGTGGTGCGTTGAGGAACAATCTGAGACCAAAAGTGAGGATCATCCTCGTGAGTATGTGAGTCTGTCTATATGGGTCTGATGAGGGAGGAGGTGTAGTTCAATAATTAATGCCTTGTCATATTCAGAGGAGTGAAAAAATTAAGGAATTCAATGAAAATTGCGCCCACGTACGCTACGGTCGACCAATGAATTAAGTGGTCCAGCTTTTAATGTCCACCACATTTATTGGTATAATATTCGACGTTCAAGATTTGTCGCCTAGAACCCTTTATAGCATATTTCAGCAATTAATTTAAGTTTTTATAATACATATCTATTTGACTCAGCTCTTAGCAATGTTTTAAAACCTGACTCAGTTCGACCAGTCAAATCGATCGGACTGAGAACCAGGCACATGACCAAGTCGAGTTATATTTTGGATTGGACATGCAACTAATTCGGTTGTGGCCTCATTAAATCGTCTTCAAAATGGATTAAATTGCTGAAACTTGGTACTTGGTAGACGTGTTTTTCCTTGTCTAAGCTGTTGTGTGGTTGCTATTATTACGGCCCAAGGCATTAAAGTTGTGTTGTTGTGTGTGGCCCATTGTGTGGTAAGGAACATGTCGAGTTATATTTTGGATTGGACATGCAACTAATTCGGTTGCGACCTCATTAAATCATCTTCAAACCGGATTAAATTGCTGAAACTTGGTACTTGGTAGACGTGTTTTTCCTGTTCTAAGCTGTTGTGTGGTTGTTATTATTGCAGCCCAAGGCATTAAAGTTGTGTTGTTGTGTGTGGCCCATTGTGTGGTCAGGAACATGTTATGTGTTATTGATAATTGTCTTATATTCCTACTTTTTGTAGTAGTTTAGGGGCAATTATTTGATATCTTTCATGCTTTTGAGTTTTGTTATGTTCATTTTAGTTGTGTTTTAAATAAAAGCTTTGTTTAGTTAGGAATTTTAGTTTTTACCCATTTACACTTGATCTTTGGTTTGTTTTCTTATGTTTTTAGGAGCTTTCGGAAGCACGGAGCAAGTTTGGAGAGGTCTCAAGAATAAATGATTCGTTAAGGATCAATTGGGTTGAAGTTTAACGCCTTGAAGGTCTTGCAGAAGCAAAAGAAGCTTGTAGGAAGCCTTGCACAAGTTGTGCAACGATCCGTGCACCCGTGCTTCGTGCGTTGCAAGAATAATTCTTAATTTTCTGTTTTATCTTTTGTTTAGCCTTAAATAGGGATTTTTTAGTCTGTCCTAGGGTTCTAAAAGTTGTATAACGAAAGGAAGAGAATCCCGAGACGTGTGTGACGGCTTTGATGCGCTTTATTTGGAAGCTTGTATTAATTTTAATAATACTCTTTATTTGCTTTCGTTGTAAAAACTATGAAATTTTTTCGCACAACAAACATTTCGAATTTAATTCAAACATCAATACCATAGGAACCTAACATTAACATAACCACCACAGAGGTTTAGTACATCAACTTGAAAAGATTACAACTGAAATGAAAATACATGGAAATGAAGGAAATACATAAATAACATAACTACCAACGAGAACATTAACCATCCTAACCCATGACCCTAGTAGAGCAGCACCTAATATACTAATCTAATCCTCCCTCTCGTCACCCAACTCGCTCCCAGTCCACGGGGAAGAATAGGCGAACACGAAATGTCCAATCTACCGGCGATGCCAGTGGTACTCCTTGCAAGGGTTGGAAGCGAACGATAATGTTTCCTTGGTAGTGGCGCCTACGATCTTTAGGGTAGTAAGTCCAGTGCCCCATCGGGCTAAACTCCACCTCCACGTGCCAAAACGCTGGGTCCATCTTCGAAGTACATACATACAAAAGAAACAGAAAGATATGGAGTGAGGTTGTATTCTTTCGATGTCGTTTCCATGGAAAGAGTCGTGACATTTTCTCACCCCAACAAACAATCAATCAAGCACACATGTTACGGGGGACCTAAGTTGTGTCTAATTCTCATTACTAACATCATTGTCCTCATCATCGCCATCGTATAGATCCATACTCTCGGTTGATCAACCTTCAATCACATTTCATCCTTTGGGAAGCAAGGGGGAGTAAGTATATCTCTGATCCTTCAATCCTTGGTACACTGACACCACATCCCGGCACGTCAGTTATCAATATCCATATTTTATAACGCGTTATTCCTCCGGGCGAAACCCCGCAAGAGATATACCCTCCGCTCCATCATAGATAGTCGGACATTTATCGAGGTGTGCGAGTTGGCATTGCTCATCCCGGCTCGTAGGTAGCTAGCCTACCCTTAGGATTCCACGCACTTGCGCCATTCACCCTTTAGACCCACAAAAGGTCACGCCCTAAACCATCTACAGTGTACCACGCTGTAGCTTCCCGCACCACGTCCAAACATACCTTCCATCTAGCTTGGCTAAGTCCAAGCCATTTAGGCTCTAAGGTACTCACTAAATATTACAAGGGTCGTTCTCACCCTTCCACAGTTATAGCATACTTTAATTATAAATAATCATTCACAAGGACATAGTGCAAGAAGCATTAATACACACATCAATGATACACTTCCCACTTTAACCATTACTTAACTCAATCCTTATTTAAGCATTTTCTAGTCAAATATATTATGGCCTTGTCACTAAATATTTTATTTAAGTCTCATACCACCATATTAAAGAATATCATTAATATTTGAAATATTGATTTTTATGAGGTAATTATTAACTTAATATGCATAAGTGACAATATCATAATAAATTTCTTTTCTTGTATATTTCTTCAAAATAAGACTATCCATAAGAAATTAAATATTTTCACATAAAATAATAACTTTTTCTCTCATAATTAATTTCACATACGGATACTCTATAAAAGTCTATACGTAAAATATTTTTCATAATAATTCCTTTACATTTTACTCATCAAATAATACTTATTATCTAACTTTAATAATTTCAGTGAATTCGTTCAAAGAGAAAAATCCCTTCAAAAGTTTATTATATTGCTTCACATAGAGTAGTAATTTTTTTTCACGTACATTGCTATTTCCCTCACATAAAATAATAACTTATTAGGGAATATTTATTATTTAACAAAATAAATAATCATTTCAAAATCAATTTATTCAACAAATAAATAACTTTTTAGGGAATATTGTTTAACAAAATAAATAATCATTTCAAAATCAATTAGTCAACAAATAAATAACCTTTTAGGGAATATTATTTAACCAAATAAATAATCATTTCAAAATCAATTAATCAACAAATGAATAACTTTTTAGGGAATATTATTTAACCAAATAAATAATCATTTCAAAATCAATTAATCAACAAATGAATAACTTTTTGGGGAATATTATTTAACAAAATTATATAATTATAATTAGAAAAATTATTTTATCACTTAATACTTACTTTAACCATTTAAAGTAAATTTTGTTAACACATTCCTATTCCTTCACGTCACACACATAATTAATTCACAAGATTTGCTAACACACCTCCTCCTTTCGCTACACACACCCCCCTTAGTCCATTTTTTTTTCTTTTCGTGGACACAACAAGGCCCAATTACATAATTTATTTCCAGTCTCAAAACATCATCAATTCATGTTGCAATTTAGATGGCAGCAGCCCAATAACACATTTACACCATAAACTTGCATGTTTCATGCATCAAACTTAACATTTTGCATACATATAACACTATGGCAGCCACAACACACCATTTAGTCATCAAGAAAACTTACCATTTCATATTCAAGATAGTATATAAACATGAACATGAAGTAAGAGGTTCTTCAAGAACCATCACTATCCAAACCATGGAAAAACATCACATTTGAAAGAATAAACCCCACTCCCCCCATACCTTAATTTCGTGATGATCAAGGGAGACAATGTGGCTTGAAAATTTTCCCCTCTCCTCCTCCAAGGGGCTGCTGAAATCGCCAAAGGGGAGAAGCTAACTCAAGCTTCTCTTCCAACACTCAAAACCTCAAAATCTCACCAAACTTTCTCTCAACTTAGCACTAGAAGGCTAGTTGTTTGTGGTGTGAAGTGAGCTTAAAGTGAGCTTTATTTATAGGGAAGGATGAAGGTCCTAGAAGGCTTTGGCTGAACACTCTTGCATGTGGGATGGCAATGGAGACCAATGGATGGCTTTTCTAGGAGCAAAATAAGGCTTGACCAAATTATGAATTTTGGAGTGTTGGAGGAGCTTGAAATGACTCATGCATGTGTGAATTTAATTTTCAGAATCTCTCCCCATGTCACTTCTCTCTCTCTCTCTCATATTTTTTTTTCTAATTTATTTGCATTTTGGGTGGGTTTAGGTGTTTTAGAACAAAAAGGCCCAATTTTTTTTTTTCTGTTTTAAGCATTCTGGGCCAAAAAAAGTGTAACAGCCCAACTATCCTTGTTTGCACCTCTATTTTGCTTCCTGGGCCTCAAAGTGCAACAGACCAGTTTTACTGGCTGCACCTTCATTTTGCTGACTACACCCCCTGGCAGAATTTTGGTTTTCTAAATCTTAGGCACAATTTCTTATTTTATCTCTCTAGGTCCATATTTATATAATTCAAAGCATGTCTATTTAATTATCATACTATGTCAAATAATTAAATTTCATAAAATTACGTCCATATGCTAATTTAATTAATTTCAAACATCAACATAAAATACACCAAGTTTAAGAAATTCAAATCAATTTCAGTCAATTCAAAGCAATTAAAATTCACTCAAAGCTTGAAGTATTTAATCACACATCATGTCCTATATTTCATAACATTAAGTAATTCTTAAAACCCTCATTTCTTTAAATACTTAAGGAATCAACCGCATTTTACCGCGCATCTAATTCCTTTCAATCAAATTTTTATTTTAAGAAATAATAACATCTCTTAAAATATACCAAACAATTTAAATTCCTAAGTGGGAAAAATTGGGTCGTTACACTTTTTATGCCTAGGGATAGGGTAAAAAGGATTAGGCATTGTTAGAACCCCTATTCCTAATGCAAGTACGTGGTTACACTAATTCAATGGATTGATAGTGAAATCAAAGGACTTAGGTTCTCTCACTTAAGGGATTAAGGTTTGAATAAATTTGTAGGTTGATGATAACAAAAGTTTATTTGAATAAGAAAATTATTGATTGCATGTTAGGATGACTTAATGAAGTTAAACCCCGACGTAATTCTTCCATTGATCTAAACCCAATTTTCTGTGCATGCTACGTGTTTGGTGAATTTACCCAAATTCAATTTCTCTTCTTTTACTCATTTAATTTATGCACTTATCTTAATTTTGGTTACCTCAATTCTCTAAATTTCGTAGTCTATAAAATATACTTTTAATTACCCAATTATAGTACAAGTCCCTGTGGATACGATACTCTACTTACCCTTTGTTACTTGCATGATTTGGTACACTTCCAATAATCCCAACAGTTACCCAATGTGTTAAAACCTATTAAAGCCTACTTTTGCACATGTGATATACCTTTTACATCAAAGAAGGCTTTGAACGAGGAGTTTTTAAATTTTCTTCCATGATCACTTCTCACATAGATAATGTTGGAACTATTTAAACTTTGTATCCTTTTATAGAAGCATTTGAAGGCTTCAAATGTCTCATCCTTAGTAGAAAGGAACATATGTATCTAGAGTAATAATCCATTATCACAAAGCCAAATCTTTTTCCTCTGAAACTAAGTGTTTTAATAGGTTCAAAGAAATATTTCAAAATTTAAAATACAACAACAACAAAGCCTTATCCCACTAGGTGAGGTCGGCTATATGGATTACACATCACCATTTGCCGTGTTTAAAAAAACAAAGTTTTAGGAATATTATTTAGCCTGAGATCTCCCTTGACAATATCCTCCAACGTCCCTTTTTGGTCTCCCTCTTCTCCTTTCAGAAGACTAAAAATCATGCAATATATTCTTTTAATTGGCACTTCTTTGTGGCCGTCTTGTACGTGTCCAAACCACCCTTAAGCCATTTTTTGTCTTCTTTTCCTTAATGGGTGCTACACGAATCTTTTTCTGTATATAGTCATTCCATATTTTGTCCTTTCTTGTATGTTCACACATCCATCATAACATTCTCATTTCTGTTACTCCCACTATTCGATCATATTGTCCCTTTAAAGTCCAACATTCACTACCATATAGAATAGTTGGATGTATAGTTGTGCAATAAAACTTACCTTTGAGTTTGGTAGGTACTTTGTGATAACAAATAACCTTCAATGCCTCACTCCATTTAAGTTATCCCCTATGTATCCTGATAATTGCCTTAAATATTTAATTTTTACATGATTGATAAGGCAATTAATCTAATTTCATCCACATTTAGAGTGATGTTTTACTCATGTTATCTTAGTTTTGTAAATATTAAATTTTTAGTTTAGATATTTAATTTCATAGGTTGCATCTGATTATTTTGTCTACTTTTGTAGAAATGGAGTGGAAAGTGGAAAAGCAACTTGGAGCATAAATTTGAAGCTCTTGAGAAGTGCCTCTGACGTGATTTAGCTTAGCCACAAAATCTAGCTAAGTGAAAGAGCCATTTTGAGAAAAGAAATTTTTTTGGAAATCTAACTGAGCAAAAATGTGGAGCTAAGCTAACAAGAGGCAGGAAGCAAAAGGCCCATGAATGGATGAGCTAAATCTAGGAGCTTAGCTAGACTCTGTTTCGCACTTAGGTTGTTTTGCACTTTAGCTGAGCGAAAATTTTGAGCCAAACTAAAAGTCACTGAAAAATGGAAATTTTGGTCGTGTATAAATAAGGGTTGATTGTCATTTATGGCATTTTCTCAGTACTTGGCACATTTTAGCATTGTTCCATTGAATGGAAGCTTCCTCCTTGTTCCATTTCTTCATCTTCCTCCATGTATTTTGTTGTTACTCATGGTTATGAGTAGCGAATTCCTTCCATTGTTGGGGTTATATGTAACCAAACTCAAACTTTCTTGTATCTTTTGATATATATATATATATATATATATATATATATATATATATAGATATATTCAGTGTATTCAATGTTAGTATTTGTTACTTTGCGTAATACTTGTTGTGGAGTGGTCAACCATGGCATGTTTTTTATGACTTGATTGTTGTTGGAAAATGCTTTCATTGTCTTGAACTGAAGCAAAATACCCAATGAACTTTGTGTCTAGGAGTGGAGCTTACTTCATCGGTTATCTTGAGTCACTAGATGTAAAGTTAGTTCCTTTCTTAAGTTTTGCAGGAATCAAAACTTAATAACATAACTAAGACTCTTTTCACCTAAGGGATTCGGGCTAAGAAAGTATTTATTGACTGATTTTAACATTGAGTTACAAAAAATATATATATTGTGTGTTCAAGCATAAAAAGAAAAAAAAGAGTGAAGTTTGGTGAAGTCTAACCCTGACAATACTTTATCATTTGAAAACCCTTGGTTTTAAGCTTTGTTTTCACTATAAAATCACAAAAAAATTATCTTTAACTTTGGTTCTATTTTTGTTCTATTTTAAGTTTCACAAAATCAATTAAAAGTTCATGTTTTTATTGCTTTCTTGTGATATTTGTTATCTTAGTAAGTAATTTTGTGAATATTGTCCAATATTACACAATTCCCTTGGGAAACGATACTTGGACTTTTCAAGATACTACTTGTGCAATTTAGTATGCTTGCCAAAGAGATATATAACATATCCTATGTGTGACATTCATCCCCGTTAATTTCTCCATCATTTTGTATGATTGATCCCATATATTTGTACTTAGAAACCTGTGGAGTGACATCTTCTCGCATTTTTACTTCCAAGTCAAATTCCTCTTCTCTCTTGTTAAAATTGCAATGCATATATACTCTGTCATGCTCCTACTTAAGCGGCAATCCTTTGTTTCCACAGTCTAACTCTAGAGTTCAAGCTTATTGTTATTTGCTTCCCTTTGATTCCTTAATCAAGACTATATCATTCGCAAAAAGCAAGCAATTAGGGATAATCTTTTGTATGAATTTAAAATAATATCTAAAATTTGTAAGAATTTGTAATTTTTTTTGTTAAATTAAGGTAAGGTCATTTTCTAATTAAAAAATGTATAATTTTTTTTTAAAAAAAAAAACAAGTTTTAGGAGAAAATTTGGTTTTCAAACTTATTTTGGAATTTGAAACCAATTGTTAAGGCTCGTTTGGGGTGATTGCAAGTTTTTTGGTTTTCAAATGTAACTTTCAAAACAAAATGCCCTTGGCTAAAATGGAGTTTAAATGGTTTTTAACTTTTTTTTTTTTTTGTTGAAAAGGTTGGCAAGAACAAAATAGAGAAGCATCCCTATTATGTTGGCACTCTAATCCCTACTTTGCAACAACCTTCTATTTATTGATGAAGAAAAAAGAAAAAAAGCAAAGCATGGGGGGACTAAACCAAAGCCCATGTCAGAACTGTACAAATCTATATTGTGGAAGTCGAGATCTATTTTGGCTGAATTCTTCCCAACAAAAATTGGGAATAGTGTCCCTCCAAAAAGAATTCTAAGTATCTATCTATACTATGATCTCAACCCACATGTTACCTTCTCAAAAAATATATGACACAAAAAAATGAATGTTTAGCAGCCAGGCCATACAATTGGACCATCTATTTTGTAGCTTCCAAGGGAACATACGAGAGTTTCCAAAAGCCTGAACAACTAACTTGGAGTATGTTTCCAACCATAGTTTGCTCCACCATTTTTCTCTGGTTATCTCCATTGTAGTAACAACCCCACATAATTCTGCATAAAATGCATTCTATAATCCAATACATGGCGAAACTTCCCATGACAACTGCACTACTGTCTCTAAAAACTCCCTCGCAAGCAGCATGCCCCAGGCTTCCCCTAGCTACGCCATCAATATTACATTTTATCCAGAGAGGGGAGGGGGGGAGGGTGCCAAGAAAAAAAGATTTGAGAATTTGGGTTTTAGTTTAAAAAAAACAATTATTGGTGCATTTAATAGTAGCCATTCTCGTTGTTGTCATCGTCACCACTCCTGGGCCGCCATCACGACCACTGATAGCACCACAACTATCAACATTGCCACCAACAGCACGAGTACCCCCACTTACACTAGCATCGCCACCACCATCGCCATCACCACCACTAGCACAACCACTACCACCACTAATGAAACTGCCACCACCATCACCTGCACTAGCATCATCACCACCATTGACATTGCTAGCACTAATAGTACCACCACCACCACCACCACCATTGCTAGCACCTGACATTACCACCATCGATATTGCCACCACCACCATGACCACTAACACTACAACATCACCACTATTGTCACCGTCACTACCATCATTGTCACCGCCGCTGCCACTATTGTTGTCGCCACCACCACACAAACACATCCTTAAACTAATTTAATAGGGTAGGAACTTTCAAAGTGAGTTTATTTGGAAATTAAAAATTAGATAAAAGAACAAAACTAAATTTTAAAAACTAAAAACTGATTGCTATTTTAAATTTTTTTAATTTAACAACTAAAAATCACCCCAAACGGCCCTAAACTGTTTTGTAATTCAAAATCGATTTAGAACTAATTTGCAAAATATTCAAACTGATCTTTTAAAAAAAAATTTAAATCCAAATCAATTTTATTATTAAGTTTAGTGTTGGATTAAATCTTTGAAAAAATCAAACCATGCCTTTCTTTTACTGCTTCTTTAATTCCAAGGACTTACACAACCCTCGAGCAAGTTTGCCTATCCCTTAAAAATACACGTGTAAGTAATTCTATAAATATAAAGTTAGGAAGTGCCATATCCCGAGCAACAATTGAGTTGAGATGTCAAAAATTTCACAAAAACCCATACATCTTATTTTGCTTCCTTAATATTAGAATTCTTTAGTTTTAAGTTTCAGTTATGCTTCCAACCAAGAAGTGACAATCCCTTTGAGATATTGGGGCAATAATGAACCAAAGCGTGTAGTTATGGCGGAAGCAAGTGGACACTTTATAGATGTTCTCTTTAGTTTCCTCACCCTTCCATTGGGAACTATCATCCGACTTGGGAACACATGTCATCAACCGGTAGAGATTGGCTGCATCAACAATCTGTTCAAGAGTGTGCAAGATTTGGGCCATGATGTTTCCTAGAACGACATCTGCAAGTGAATGTTGCTTTCTCCACGTAACTCGTTAGAAGTGTCTTACCAGAGACTAAAACTGAAGGTGGATGATACATAGCCCATAGAGTATTTCGTGTGTCACATCTGTTCAAAGGGAACTGATTTCTCATTGAGTACTTTTGATGAGGTAAAGTGCCACTGTGGGAACTTGATGAAAAGAAAGATAGATCTGCTGGTAGAGCCTGGTGGGGGCAATGGTGTTTTTGTTAAAGGGGACGCCATGTTCTTAATCTTCGATGACTTGATAGTGCTCCGAAGCTCTCCGAGTGACTCCTTTAAACCACCCCTCCAACTCGGACACAAAGAATTCAGAATGATGGAAGAAAAGTCTCTAGACGTTGGCACAAACAAGGTAATATTGCCTTTTATTCATTTGAGGTGTACTTGCATGAGTTGTTTGGTTAGAACATAGAAGGAGGGGAATGGAAAAAATAAATTCCTCCCAATTTCCATTATTTTTTCTCTTCTATCCTCCAAATTGTCTGGATCAAATAAGAGACTTTTACAAAATAGTATGTTAGACTTACGCGCACCTAAAAGCTTGAGCATGAATATGTATTATGAAACAAATTAATAGGAGTCATAAGTTTATGCCAATGAAAAAACAAATACTTTAGGGGATTAAAATGATTGTTTAGTGGCAGAATCAGATACATTGAATTCAAGATATTTTTGTGACTTGCACTTACAACTTATGTATGAAGCTGATAACCTTCCTCGAGTTCCTTAATTAGCTTGTAAAATTGTAGATGCGCAGGATCTTTCCTTCATGGCAATACTTTAATTTGACAGTGGAATGAATTTTTCTTGTTGAATGAATTATAACTTTACAGTCTAAAAACTTGCTTTGTTTTCTTTATCTCTCCTTTTTTTTTTTTGTTTCCCCAGATATTTAGCATGCTAAAGCAAGCATTAACCTCCAAATCTCCTTTAAGTGATGTATTGGAAAATGGAGAATCTAAGCCATTGTACTCTTTCTCACCAGATATTGATATTGGCCCAAGTCATTGGAAAGATTCTGTAGAAATCAAGGTGATAGTGAGCAAATCCAAAACAAGATTCAGTTTGTTGAGGCAGATGGAGATTTTGTTGATTTTTTAGTCAGCTTCCTCACACTACCTCTTGGATCTATTCTGTACCTTGTGAATGGTAAATTATCCTTGGGAAGCATTGATAACTTGTACACAAGTGTGAAGAATCTTGATCCATCATGGTTCATAGGGTCATCAAACAAATCCTTATTGAATCCAAAGGTCGCTCCTCATTTTGGTTGTGGGAGCAATCCACTAAATGCTTCACAAGAAGACACTAGTACTACCAATTATTGATATGGCATTGGAGTAGTGAAAGATAATAGGGGCATATCATCTGTGAAAAGAATATGATTTCAAAGAAAAAAAAATATGCTAAAAGATCCAAAAGATATCAAACTTTTGGACCCAAGATCTTCAGATGGAGCAAGAAAATCTGATGTGGGATTTATGAAGATGCCGTGTCTATTTGTTGTTAGCGATAATCTGGAAGTGAAAGCAATGACAACTACTTCTAGCATTCCGTGTCCATTTATGGAGAATAACCAGTCATTGGATGATTTGGAGGAACATTTGGTCGAAATAAGGAAGTCACAGGTAATATTAATTCACAATATTGGTTTAAGAAAATTTGATTCATATCAATAGTTTTAGTTAACAATATTTCTGTTAATTTTGTCAATTGGCTATAATGAACTTGCAAAATATTTCTTCACAATGTTACCGTCTAGGCCCTTTTCAATTTAGAAGTGACATTCATTATGTGTATTTTGGTTAGGCACTAAACCTGTTGATGGCTTCGTTAACATCCAACAAAGCTGCTTTCACAAGGAGCCTATTCCACCTATTAAGGAAGTGGAAATGCCAAAGATGCATTCCATTTTGTGGTTTATTGGGAAGGAAGAAAATAAGACACAGAAAGAAAAAAGAAATGTAAGATAAAGAAAGTGAGAGAGAGAGAGAGATATAATAATAATATGATGGGAAAGAAACAAAGGGATGAGAAGAAATCGAAGTAGAAAGGAGATGGAAAAGAAAATAGGTACATATTAACTGCCTGAATAAGCCAAAGGAAGAAGTTAAAGCCTAAACTTTATGGGTGATAATAACTGATAAGGGGCAGTGTAACTGTAGAGCAATCCTGCAATATTTTGGTGTGTGAAATTGTAATGTTTAAGTAAATGGGATGGTTATGTAGTATTTAATTCTCTTGTTCTATGAAAGTCATTAGAAAGTTGGTCCATAATTCTACATATGCTATTAGGCTTTGAGAAGTTGACCACCGAAAGATATTTGGTATTCATCTCTTGATGATATCATCATGCACATCCTGTGTGAACAATCTATCTATATAAAAACTTACAAAAAATATGCCTAATGATTAAAACAAATTAATGTATGATGCCCAAATGTAGATTAGTGTAAAAGTAAACTTTCGAGTTCTTCAAATTTATATGTATTGTTACATTAAATCTCTAAAAATTTTATTTCACAAATTATTATTTTTTAAATGTACCATATCATCATATTAATTTTTGAAAGATTTTATCACCAAAATTAATTAAATATTTAACTCATCCTTAAATTAGTCTATGGTATTAAGATTCACTTGTGTCATCACTCACTTTAAGATGAAAATAATAACTAAATCTTCAAAGAACTAATTTAGTGATAATCTTTTAAAGAACTAATAAGATGATGTTGTATTTGATGACCAAATTTTTTTTAGAAAACTAATGTAGTGATATGAGTAACTTGATTTACTCTTAATATTAGTAAATAACTTTTGGCAGTGGCAGGGTGATGAAGAAGCTAGAGTCGATTATGAAGGAGAGGATAGTGATGGGTTTGGAATTGGATAAGAAGGAGGATGCTCCTGGTCCGGAAGGAACTGGGGCAATTGTTGAAAACGAGCTTAATTAGGATAAGAATTCAAGCATGAAACTTTCCTCTCATGATGCTATAGTATAGTGTCCTTGATTGAGCACATGGGTTTAAACTTCCATACTAATCCAATATTTATGAGAGGCACGTACGTGAGGGGGAAGCTAGGTGGGGTGGATCTAATGACGATGAGTTGTAAGGCATAATAGCTGGACAGGTTAGACTCACAATGCGTGTTTGGTCTCACGTTGCATAATTGATTCTGAGTCCAGTATTGATTTTAGATAAAGTGTCTATTTGGATTAGCGTTGGCAAAATTGATTTTGAATAAAATTAATTTTATAGAATTGATTATGGTTAGAATTGATTATGAAGTAACGTGATTTTTGTTTGGATAATCGATATTAGAAAAGTGATTTTTTTAAGAGAATGTTGTTTGGATACTTCGAATCAAAATTGATTTTGAAGATATAATGACCAAAATGAGTTTTAATGCCTATGTACACTTTTAAAATCAATTTGATGTGAGAGTAAATTAGACAAAATCCAACTAGAATTGATTTGAATCAAAATTGATTTTGAAGGTATAATAACCAAAATGAGTTTTATGCCTATGTGCACTTTTAAAATCAATTTGATGTGAGGGTAAATTAGACAAAATCCAACTAAAATTGATTTTAGTAGAAGTAGAAGCTACTTCTACTTGCTTCAACTCCACCATGATTTTTTCCATCAAAATTGATTATACTAAGATAACCAAACATGCAAAATTTTGGTCAAAATCAAGTTTAACCCACCTCACCATGGTCTACCATGATTTTAAAGCTAATCCAAACACACAAATTTTGACATATTTGGTTTCACGTTGGATAAGAATTCATAATTGATTCTAAGTTGAAGCTACTATGAGTAGCTTTTGCATTGAATCCAAAATTTTGTACTGAGTTTTACTCCTAACCTACTTTCATAATAAAAACATCACACTTCAAAATCAATTTTAACCCAAATCAATTTTATAAAATCAATTCCATTCAAAATTAATTTTATCAACGTTTATCCAAACACGCACACAATCCAATGACAATTGAAACGGCGTGGCTTTGAAGCACCTGTTACCTCGGCACCCTTCTTTTCTATCCTCTTCTTCACTTGCCTCTGTTCATTTTTTCAGAGGTTTTCTATTCGCTTTATGCTTTATGGTGGGATACGGTATCTAGGTATCTAGAAAGCATTCTCTAATCTTTTGAAGGTAAGGGCTAGCTGATACGGTATGTTGGTTGGTTCAGTAATACTTCAACTTTTTCTGTGCAACCACAACAACCAGTATTTGGGATGGTGATAACAGCTAGTATAACATGATTTTCTAAACAGCGAATAGCGATGGAGTGAGCTTTGCTCTTGCTTTGACATCAGTTTTGTTACAGCACATATGACTCAGATGAAGGTGTGGCCAAGAGATGCTTAGAAGTAATGTCAATTGTCAAGTCCAGTATCAGAATGGTGTGTTTCATTGATCCTGCTACAAGGTGAACTCTTACCAAATATTTAGTTAGCATGGTTTGCTCTCAATCTGGTATGAGGCGCTGGCTATAATGGAAGTTTGATTAACAAATCTGATTTGATGGATGCAGGAGGTTGGTTCTGTTTTCAGGATACAGGACTAGTATTGTAGTTTTTTCATGTTTCGGTCCTAATCTTGAACATTGCTTTTGCATAAGAACCAATTTCCTTTATCTTTAATGAATTATTTGGCTTATAAAAAAATGACAGAGAAAGTATTAGTATTATTACAAAACTAAATCTATAGAGAATCTGTAACTGACTAGAAGTCATACCAAATAATAGTGAACACTTAACCCTGTAGGTTAACACTACTCGACAAAACCACTTAAGAAATAAGACTTAACATAAACCTTTATTCATAATATTGCCATCATTGTTTCCTCCATCCGATATTTCCATGTTGGAGTTCCACTCAGCCTAAACAAATTAAAACAATAATCATGTTAAGTATAACTATTCTGTTTTTGTTACTTGTAAATACAAGGACATGAATCCATATAGAAAAAAGACTGCTGCCATATAGTCCTTCTAGTAATATAAACCAAGGATTTTTTTTTTTTTTTAATAAGAAAACATTACTAACTGGAAAGGAGAAAGATGACAGAGTTTCACAATTGGGGGAACATTCCCTCCTTTCGATATGCAAAATGCACAAGTATCATTTCAACATATTTTCAAAATGGACTACATTGTAAGTTTTGAACTTTGTACATTATTGGAATTAACTTATCATTTTTATGTTACTCTAAATTTTTCTTGATACTTTCATTTAAAATATTCATCCCCGTTTGTTATATTTTTTTCAAATTTTTTATGTTCGTAAAATAAAACATTCAATAAAATATTTATATTAGAAAAGAGACAACCATAAAAAATACATTCAAATTAAAATTATAATAATAAAAAATATAATTTCACCATAATGATTTAGATATTAATGTGCCTTCAGCTAAATTGTTCGTCCCCGTGAATTAAATGAAAATTTCTACTTGCGTTTATAAGAAAAAATATTCATCTCTATGAATTATATTTTATATATAATTTTTATTTTAATATAAAGAAAATTAAAATTTATCCAGGTAGAAGAAAATCATGAATAATTTATTTAAGTGAGAAAATAATAAATAAAAAATGAATAGTTAATTTCCTAAAAATTACTAATTTTGCTTGAAGAAAATAGTAGTATTTATATTGATTTAATTTTTTTATGTAATTAAATATATATTAATTATGTAAAGGAAAATTTTGACTTTTATTGGACAAAAATATTTAATTAAAAATTTTATCCCTATGAATTCAGTTTAAATTTTCCTACTTTTTTTTATAAAAAAAATGTTCAGTCCCGTGGGTTATATTTTATATATTTTATGTGATAAGTAAAGTCTAAATTTCTATTTATACTTTCATGAAAAATACTCATCCCCATTTGTTATAATTTTTTTATACTTTCTAAGATGGTAAAATAAACCATTGAATAAATTATTCAAATAAGGATAGAGATAGTCATAAAAAATAAATTCAAATTAAAATTATTATAATAAAACATATAATGTCACCATAATAATTTAGATATTAATGTGACTTCAGATAAATTGTTCTTCCCCGTGAATTAAGTGAAAATTTCTACTTATTTTTATAAGAAAAAATTACATCCCTATGTATTATAATTTATATATAATTTTTATTTTAATATATTGACATATACATATCAATGCATAAAAGAAAATTAAAATTTGTCCAGGTAGAAGAAAATCATGAATAATTTATTTATGTTAGAATATAATAAATAAAAATGAATAATTATTTGTTTAAAAACTAATTTTAAATACTAATTTTGCATGGAGAAAATAATAGTGATATGTTGATTTAATTTGATTTTTTTACTAATTAAATATATATTAATTATGCAAAAGAAATTTTAACTTTCATTGGACAAAAATATTTAGTAAAAATATTTATTCTTGTGAGTTCAATGCAAATTTTCCTACTTGTTTTCATAAAAAACTTTCATCCCTCCTGTGTGTTATATGTTGTATATATTTATATGGTAAGTTAAGTCTAAATTTCTCTTCATACTTTCATGAAAAGTACCCATCCCCAATTGTTATATTCTCTTCATATTTTCTATGTTCGTAAAATAAAATATTCAATAAATTATTTAAATAGGAAAAGAGACAACAATAAAAAAAAATATTCAAATAAAAATTATAATGATAAAAAAATATAATTTCATCATAATAATTTAGATATTAATGTGACTTCAACTAAATTGTTCATCTCCGTTAATTAAGTAAATTTTGTTTTACTTGATCTTATTAAAAAAATTATCCCTATGTGTTATATTTTATATACAATTTATATTTTAATATATTGGCATATACATATCAATGCCTAAAGAAAAATTAAAATTTGTCCATATAGAAGAAAATCATGAATAATTTATTCAAGTAAGAAGATAATAAATAAATGAATAATTATTTGCTTAAAAATTAATTATAGACACGAAATTGTGTGGAGAAAAAATAGTGATTATGTTAATTTAATTTGATTCTTGTACTGTAATTAAATATATATTAATTATGTAAAAATATATATTAATTGGACACAAGAAGAGTGATTTCTCAACTACAAGGACCCAAATGAAGGACTAGAGCAACAAGACAATGTTCAAAATTGTGAAGAAAAGATTGTCAATTTGGTACCTAATGCTAGAATGTGGGCACCTAGCCCTAATGCGAAGAAAAAAAATCCGAAAAAGTATGGCACCCACGGCCAAAAGATTGTTGTCCAGTGCTAGGATTGGTGCCCAACACCAGCACGGAGAAAAAAATCTAAAAAAGCATGGTGGTGCCCAATGCCAGAAGAGTGGCACCCAGGGCTAGGATTGGCTACCAATGCCAAAATAGTGGTGCCTAGTGCTAGGCTGTTCGCAACTTCCCAATTTATGACAATTTCTCAAGCATAATGCTTTTGAGTGGCTTGATAAGCTCCAAAGTCGCTACATATAGGAAGAAATTACCTTTCTACATCATTTTTTTACTCATATATGAGGTTCGAAAGTGAGGAAGAATTGGAGGATTCATCATCGACTATTGGATCTTGCAATATTTTGGTGTGTGAAATTGTAATATTTAAGTGAATGGGATGGTTATGTAGTATTTAATTCTCTTGTTCTATGAAAGTCAGTAGAAAGTTGGTCCATAATTCTACATCTGCTATTAGGCTTTGAGAAATTGACCCCCGAAAGATCTTTGGTATTCATCTCTTGATGATATCATCATGCACATCCTGTGTGAACAATCTATCTATATAAAAACTTACAAAAAATATGCCTAATGATTAAAACAAATTAATGTCTGATGCCCAAATGTAGATTAGTGTAAAAGTAAACTTTCGAGTTCTTCAAATTTATATGTATTGTTACATTAATTCTCTAAAAAATTTATTCCACAAATTATTATTTTTTAAATGTACCATATCATCATATTAATTTTTGAAAGATTTTATCACCAAAATTAATTAAATATTTAACTCATCCTTAAATTAGTCTCTGGTATTAAGATTCACCTGTGTCATCACTCACTTTAGGATGAAAATAATAACTAAATCTTCAAAGAACTAATTTAGTGATAATCTTTTAAAGAACTAATAAGATGATGTTGTATTTGATAACCAAATTTTTTTTAGAAAACTAATGTAGTGATATGAGTTACTTGATTTACTCTTAATATTAGTAAATAACTTTTGGCAGTGGTAGGGTGATGAAGAAGCTAGAGTCAATTATGAAGGAGAGGATAGTGATGGGTTTGGAATTGGATAAGAAGGAGGACGCTCCTGGTCCAGTAGGAACTGGGGCAATTGTTGAAAACGAGCTTAATTAGGATAAGAATTCAAGCATGAAACTTTCCTCTCATGATGCTATAGTATAGTGTCCTTGATTGAGCACATGGGTTTAAACTTCCGTATTAATCCAATATTTATGAGAGGGACGTATGTGAACCCATATGGAGGTGTGAAGGGGGAAGCTAGGTGGGGTGGATCTAATGACGATGAGCTGTAAGGCATAATAGCATAATAGTTGGACAGGTTAGACTCACAATGCGTGTTTGGTTTCACGTTGCATAATTGATTATGAGTCCAGTATTGATTTTAGATAAAGTGTCTGTTTGGATTAGCGGTGGCAAAATTGATTTTGAATAAAATTAATTTTATAGAATTGATTATGGTTAGAATTGATTATGAAGTAACGTGATTTTTGTTTGGATCATCGATATCAGAAAAGTGATTTTTTAAGAGAATGTTGTTTGGATGCTTCGAATCAAAATTGATTTTGAAGGTATAATGACCAAAATGAGTTTTAATGCCTATGTACACTTTTAAAATCAATTTGATGTGAGGGTAAATTAGACAAAATCCAACTAGAATTGATTCGAATCAAAATTGATTTTGAAGGTATAATAATCAAAATGAGTTTTAATGCCTATGTGCACTTTTAAAATCAATTTGATGTGAGGGTAAATTAGACAAAATCCAACTATAATTGATTTTAGTAGAAGTAGAAGCTACTCCTACTTGCTTCAACTCCACGGTGATTTTTTCCATCAAAATTGATTCTACTAAAATAATCAAACATGCAAAATTTTAGTCAAAATAAAGTTTGACCCACCTCACCATGGTCTACCATGATTTTAAAGCTAATCCAAACACACAAATTTTGACATATTTGGTTTCACGAGAATTCATAATTGATTCTGAGTCCATAATTGATTCTAAGTTGAAGCTACTATGAGTAGCTTTTGCATTAAATCCAAAATTTTGTACTGAGTTTTACTCCTAACTTACTTTCATAATAAAAACATCAAAACATAAATCTCATCACTTCAAAATCAATTTTAACCAAAATCAATTTTATAAAATCAATTCCATTCAAAATCAATTTTATCAACGCTCATCCAAACACGCACACAATCCAATGACAATTGAAACGGCGTCGCTTTGAAACACCTGTTACCTCGGCACCCTTCTTTTCTATCCACTTCTTCACTTGCCTCTGTTCATTTTTCAGAGGTTTTCTATTCGCTTTATGCTTTATGGTGGGATACGGTATCTTGGTATATAGAAAACATTCTCTAATCTCTAATCATTTTAAGGTAAGGGCTAGCTGATACGGTATGTTGGTTGGTTCAGTAATACTTCAACTTTTTCTGTGCAACCACAACAATCAGTATTTCGGATGGTGATAACAGCTAGTATAACATGATTTTCTAAACAGCGAATAGTGATGGAGTGAGCTTTGCTCTTGCTTTGACATCAGTTTTGTTACAGCACATATATATGACTCAGTTGAAGGTGTGGCCAAGAGATGCTTAGAAGTAATGTCAATTGTCAAGTCCAGTATCAGAATGATGTGTTTCATTGATCCTGCAACAAGGTGAATTCTTACCAAATATTTAGTTAGCTTGGTTTGCTCTCAATCTGGTATGAGGCGCTGGCTATAATGGAAGTTTGATTAACAAATCTGATTTGATGGGAGCAGGAGGTTGGTTCTGTTTTCAGGATACAGGACTAGTATTGTAGTTTTTTCATGTTTCGGTCCTAATCTTGAACATTGCTTTTGCATAAGAACTAATTTCCTTTATCTTTAATGAATTATTTGGCTTATCAAAAAATTAGAGAGAAAGTATTAGTATTATTACAAAACTAAATCTATCGAGAATCTGTAACTGACTAGAAGTCATACCAAATAATAGTGAACACATAACCCTGTAGGTTAACACTACTCGACAAAACCACTTAAGAAATAAGACTTAACATAAACCCTTATTCATAATATTGCCATCATTGTTTCCTCCATTCGATATTTCCATGTTGGAATTCCACTCAGCCTAAAAACAAATTAAAACAATAATCATGTTAAGTATAACTATTCTGTTTTGTTACGTGTAAATACAAGGACATGAATCCATATAGAAAAAAGACTGCTGCCATATAGTCCTTCTAGTAATATAAACCTAGGATTTTTTTTTTTTTAATAAGAAAACATTACTAACTGGAAAGGAGAAAGATGACAGACTTTCACAATTGGGGGAACATTCCCTCCTTTTGATATGCAAAATGCACAAGTATCATTTCAACATATTTTCAAAATGGACTACATTGTAAGTTTTGAACTTTGTACATTATTGGAATTAACTTATCATTTTTATGATACTCTAAATTTTTCTTGATACTTTCATTTATAATATTCATCCTCGTTTGTTATATTTTTTTCAAAATTTTTATGTTCGTAAAATAAAATATTCAATAAAATATTTATATCAGAAAAGAGACAACCATAAAAAATACATTCAAATTAAAATTATAATAATAAAAAATATAATTTCACCATAATGATTTAGATATTAATGTGCCTTTAGCTAAATTGTTCGTCCTCGTGAATTAAATGAAAATTTCTACTTGCGTTTATAAGAAAAAAATATTCATCCCTATGTATTATATTTTATATATAATTTTTATTTTAATATAAAGAAAACTAAAATTTATGTAGGTAGAAGAAAATCATGAATAATTTATTTAAGTGAGAAAATAATAAATAAAAAATGAATAGTTAATTTCCTAAAAATTAATTTTTTGACACTAATTTTGCTTGAAGAAAATAGTAGTATTTATATTGATTTAATTTTTTATGCAATTAAATATATATTAATTATGTAAAAGAAAATTTTGACTTTGATTGGACAAAAATATTTAATTAAAAATTTTATCCCTGTGAATTCAGTTTAAATTTTCCTACTTTTTTTTATAAAAAAATGTTCAGCCCCATGTGTTATATTTTATATATTTTATGTGATAAGTAAAGTCTAAATTTCTATTTATACTTTCATGAAAAATATTCATCCCCATTTGTTATAATTTTTTGATACTTTCTAAGATGGTAAAATAAACCATTGAATAAATTATTTAAATAAGGATAGAGATAGTCATAAAAAAATCAAATTAAAATTATTATAATAAACCATATAATTTCACCATAATAATTTAGATATTAATGTGACTTCAGATAAATTGTTCTTCCCAGTGAATTAAGGTAAAATTTCTACTTATTTTTATAAGAAAAACTTACATCCCTATGCATTTTAATTTATATATAATTTTTATTTTAATATATTGACATATACATATCAATGCATAAAAGAAAATTAAAATTTGTCCAGGTAGAAGAAAATCATGAATAATTTATTTATGTTAGAATATAATAAATAAAAATGAATAATTATTTGTTTAAAAATTAATTTTAAATACTAATTTTGCATGGAGAAAATAATAGTGATATGTTGATTTAATTTGATTTTTTTACTAATTAAATATATATTAATGTGCAAAAGAAATTTTAACTTTCATTGGAAAAAAAATATTTAGTAAAAATATTTACTCTTGTGAGTTCAATGCAAATTTTCCTACTTGTTTTCATAAAAAACTTTCATCCCTCCTGTGTGTTATATGTTGTATACATTTATATGGTAAGTTAAGTCTAAATTTCTCTTCATACTTTCATGAAAAGTACCCATCCCCAATTGTTATATTCTCTTCATATTTTCTATGTTCGTAAAATAAAATATTCAATAAATTATTTAAATAGGAAAAGAGACAACAATAAAAAAAATATTCAAATAAAAATTATAATGATAAAAAAATATAATTTCATCATAATAATTTAGATATTAATGTGACTTCAACTAAATTGTTCATCTCCGTTAATTAAGTAAATTTTTTTTTACTTGATCTTATAAAAAAAATTATCCCTATGTGTTATATTTTATATACAATTTATATTTTAATATATTGGCATATACATATCAATGCCTAAAGAAAAATTAAAATTTGTCCATATAGAAGAAAATCATGAATAATTTATTTAAGTAAGAAGATAATAAATAAATGAATAATTATTTGCTTAAAAATTAATTATAGACACGAAATTGTGTGGAGAAAAAATAGTGATTATGTTAATTTGATTTTTGTAATGTAATTAAATATATATTAATTATGTAAAAATAGTGATTATATTAATTGGACACAAGAAGAGTGATTTCTCAACTACAAGGACACATATGAAGGACTAGAGCAACAAGACAATGTTCAAAATTGTGAAGAAAAGATTGTCAATTTGGTACCTAATGCCAGAATGTGGGCGCCTAGCCCTAACGCGAAGAAAAAAAAAATCTGAAAAAGTATGGCACCCACGGCCAAAAGATTGTTGTCCAGTGCTAGGATTGGCGATCAACACCAGCACGGAGAAAAAAATCTAAAAAAGCATGGTGGTGCCCAATGCTAGAAGAGTGGCACCCAGGGCTAGGATTGGCTACCAATGCCAAAATAGTGGTGCCCAGAGCCAGGCTGTTCGTAACTTCCCAATTTATGACAATTTCTCAAGCATAATGCTTTTGAGCGGCTTGATAAGCTCCAAAGTCGCTATATATAGGAAGAAATTACCTTTCTACATCATTTTTTTTTACTCATATATGAGGTTCGAAAGCGAGGAAGAATTGGAGGATTCATCATCGACTATTGGATCTTAAGAATCTGGTTTGATTTTCAATGATTCATGACTACTTCTCTATCTTTTACTTATCTTTGTTTAGTGTTTAGTACTTTTTAATGAGTTTCTAAATCCCTTTGGGTTAGGTTATGATGAACCTTGGTTGAATCTTTTGTAATGATTTCTTGTTTACATCTTTCTTTTGTTATGATAATTTAACCATTGAATTTTTACTTAATGTCTTTCTATGATTGACACTTATTAAGAATTGTTTTGTAATTCAAATCTTGCAATAGAAAAATTGGGATTTAAATTATTCCAATTCAATAGTCGTACAAATCTTCAGCCTAGGGACAAAGATATATAGTTTGTATGCTTTAGCATGAATTTCTCTCTTAATGCTTAAAACAAATCTTGTTCACCTAAGGGATTAGGATAAATAATTGAAGGTAAAAGGTTTATTTGCTTAGGGATTAGGATTAAATTAATTTAGAAAAATCAAAGGTAAAGTACATAACAAGAGGATTTAGAAAAAAAAAAAAAAAAGGAAATTGCCTTATTGGAAATTAAGGGGATTCTAATACATAACTATTTTTTTGTTGATTGCATTTCTCATACTTGTTAATTGCGTTATATTATAATTTGAATTAAATCAAAAACCCAAAATTGATTTCCCCTTTATTCCTAAATTAACAAGTAATTAATTGGTTGTGTTGTTATTAAATCTAAATTTATGTGAAGACGATACTTTACTTTCACTTTATTTCCTTGTATGCGGTGCTTGTAGCTATAAGTACTATGTTCGATTATGCCTTATGAGCTTGTTATGCTTGCATTGTCGTAGCTATGTTCGATTATGCCTTATGAGCTTGTTATGCTTGCATTGTCTTGTTCTTAGGCCAATTGTCCACGCTTCTGTTACCTTGAATAAGCAATGAATATTGTTTGTATGGCGAAGATGGTAAAGAGACAAATGACTTTCTTTCTTTAATAAATATTTTTAGATGGTTGACTTTTTTTTTTATATATAAACTTGCAATATCATTCATATTTTTAGGCAATCAACCATCTGGAATTTGTATAGTGATCTTCGCTTATGGTGATTGTGGTTCCTTTGACCAACCTTCTCCTACAGGTCTTAGGGTGTCTAAGGGATTATATGGTTGACCTTCACTGGTAAGTCTTAAGGTGCTTGGGGGCGTCGTGAAGCTGATCATTGCTTGCAGGTCTTAGGGTATGCAGGGAGTCGAGAAACCAACCTTTGTTCATAAGTCTTAGAGTTCCTCAAGGGTCGTGAAGCTGACCTTTGCTCGCAAGTCTTAGAGTGCCTGGGGGGTTAGGCGACCTTCACTTGTAAGTCTTAAGGTGCCTAGGGGCAGTATGGCTAACCTTTGTTCACAAGTCTTAAAGTGCTTAGGGGGTTGTTTGGTTGACCTTTCACTCGTATGTCTTAGAGGATTAAAAAACAATACATATATAGGTTATGTACAAATTACTTCTAAACAAAAAATGTTATTACATGTATAACTTGAATTGAAAAATGTTGTCTCATGTTTATGCGCTATAGTTGAAAAAGGAAGATCAAAACATACTAGGTGGAAAGGCCATGAGGAACCTTCTATAGTAAGGAAGCACCTTCGTTGTTTTCTTCTACAACTGTAAAAGGTCAGTCCTTCCCAGTTAACAGTGACATCACCGACCAATCCATCTTTGTGCACCTCGCAGTACGTCTCCTACCTTGATCATTCTTAGGATAACCATAGAGACATATCCTTTGAATGCTTTTTGCTTTGTCTCTTCTTAATCTGGTCATTCTTTGCATCGTTGCTTCATACTCCAGTCTAAGAGTCAACCAATAGTAGCCTACTCTTTTTTGTTTTGTCAACTGTTTTTCTCAATTCACCTAATTGTCATCCCTTGTGTCGGCCACTTGTTCAGTGGCACGATGGTCGTCCTTTGCCTCGCAGTGCCTTTATTCTACTTTGTATGGTTTCTTCCCAGTTTTGTGGTTGTGACATGCTTGCTATTCGTTCTGTGCTTGCAATCAGTTGTTGAAAAAATGGGTTGCTCATTTCATTGGCTCCATTTTCAATGTTTCCCTCGTTCTTTATGGTAGTTTTGTGACATGTGATTGCCACATTGGTTATTAAGTTCTTAGTGAGCAGTGGTCCTTGGTAAAAGTTTTTCTGGAGACCTTATGATGGGAACTAAATGTTCTTGCTAAGGAATAGGACCCACTGAGGAGTCCTAAGACCCAAGAGGGACTCAAGAAACCCCAACGAGCTATTACTCATATGCCTAAACCTTAGTGTAGTAAGAAGAGCACCGCACCTAACTATTTACATTGTGTCTTTAACAATTAAGGTATTAGATGATAGTGATGGTAATCCACCTCCAAACGCGTTAGATGGCAGTGCCCCATCACATTGCTGATATGCACGTTTTTGGTGGTGCATACAACCTGGCATGTCAGAGAGTGATGTGCCTTCTATAGTTGCCACACATCTTTGACATGTTAGAAGGTGGTACCGTCTTTGTCACTATACACATCCCCTTTTGGGTTATGTTAAATTTGGCTTGATAACCCAATTGTATGGATGTCAGGAGGATTTACTTGACAGAGGGGTCTTAGGTGCACAGAAGGCAATCGGGCAAGTAAAGGCTTCTTGAATAGGCATAACATGAGTCAGCCAAAACCATCACAATTTTGGATGGGTAATAGCCGTCAAGCACTAAGCCAAGAGGTGTGAGCAAATGTAATCATCGGTTATAAAAGGTCAGATGATTAACAGTCCCTCAAGCGTTACGCCAAGAGTCGTGAGAGCTTGCAAGGATCGACCATAAGAGGCCGAATAGTTCAAACCTTCCTATTCTTTAACATACTTATTCTTTAATTAGAAAGATGTTCATGAAAAGTTTAAAATTTTAACATAAATCATAATTTAAACTAAGAAAAATAGAATCAAGAAAAATAATAAAATTTGACTAAAACTGATAAAAATAAAAATGGATAAAAAAGAAACATTCAACTTAAATAATGAAAAAGGAATGCAAGAGATCACAAGCTAGGCTTGCAGCCTTTCACGTGGATCTAAAAAAGAAAAGAAAAACACATGAAATTTACATTAACTAATAACAAAAATAAAATAAACAATAAATAATATTAAAAAAATAACAAGCAACGTAGTGGCTCAAAGGCCCCTCTGATATTCTATATATGCTTAGGAGTTAGGTTCCATCTAAAAAAAATCAGTAACATGCCCAGTATATTCTGAACAGGGAAAGACTTACAGTTAGTTTGGATTGGCGGTGATTTAAGAAAACCGCAGTGTCTCACCATGTCAGAGAGTAGTAGGCTACCACGGTTTTTTCAACATGCAAATCCACCACGTTTCCAGTCACACACTTAAACACGTGAATGAGAGTTTAGCACAAGATATAATAATAATAATAATAATAATAATAAAAGGTATAAAAGAGCATAACATATTTTACCTGGCTGGTTCGGTGCTGCACGTGGTTCCTAGTTTACTAGGTTTGGTTAGAGAGGAGGTCAGTGCAGTTGGTTAAACCATATATGGAGGTGCATGTGCATGGCGGGCTATAGATAGCAGGTTGAGGTGTGAGCGAGGGGATGGGTTGACAAAGACCGTATGAGACTGAGAGAGTGAGGGGATGGACTGGCTACTTGGCTTGGCTTTCATGGGGCTGGCTAGCTGAAGCATAAGAAGAGCCAAAGGTGAGTGAGTGTGTGTGCGAGAAAAATCAGAGTGCTGAGTTGAGTGTGGTTCGTTGAGGATCAATCTGAGAGTAAACAAAACGAAATAATAAATGAGGTAAGGTGCAGTGCAGTAGAATGTGGGTTGTCATATTCAGAAGAGTGAAAAAAGGAATGCATCATGCATGAAAAAGAGAGTTTTCCAGTGGGTGAGAGTGCTTTTTAACAAACAAAAAATGCTTTTTAGCACTCAAAAACTTATTTGACACCTTGTAATATAGAGATAAAAGAGAGAAAAATATAAATATAATAAGTGATATGGTTTAATAAAGAGATAAAAAAAAATGAATATTAAGTAGGTGTTTTAAAAGTAAAATGTTAAAAAACCATTACTCTTTAAAAAGAGAGTGAGTGCTTATGAATTACTAGTGTGATTTTGTGAGGAAAGAGAGTGATCATGAAAAAGTGAGTGCGGGATCAATGTAGATGGAGAATGTCCCTGAACCCCTAGACTACGTAGACCACGTGAGAGAAGAAGATTAAATAAAACAAGAATGCCTCTTGGACACTTATATGCCAATATACACACACTTGGATAGAGAAAGAAATAAAAGATAGAAAAGTGATAAAAATAATAAATATATGATGTAATAAGAGGATAGATATGGAGAAAAATTATGGATATATATGAAATATTGATAATGTTTAGGTATGAAAAATCATTGCTAATTAAAAAGAAGTGTATTATGAGAAGAGTAATTATATATGAACATCTTTTATTATCAAATATCTATTTGACGTCCTTTTATTCACTCTATCTCTTTCTTGTCATATCATATCTCTTATAACCCAATCACTTCTCACTTTTTTTTTTTTCTCTATAGGTTTAGATGAGTATTTTCGATGTCCACCACACATTATTCTTATTGGAAAGAGAAACTGGTTGCAGCGTGGTGATAAGACCTCATTATTTGACTTTGCACCTTTTGTTTTATATAAAGGGATAAGATTTGCGCACTTATCTTTGTAGGCAATGGCTACGGTGGAGAAGTTGGAAAACTGTCCAGCATGGGCAAGTTTTTTACCACCGTTAGATTTGAACATTTTGAAATCAATGGTCGAATTTTCTCTTTCTTTTTCTTTTTTCTTTTCCCTCTTTTTTCCCTTCCTTCCCCGATTACCCTTTCCTCTTCTTCTCTCTTCACCCACAATCATTGTCACTACTTCACCTCTCTTGTATAACCAACAATAACCCATTATTCCTCACTCCATCTTGCACACACCTAGATCGAAAAATGAAATATTTTTTCCATTGCTTGACCCCAACAGTCAGGGACGGAGCCAGGTTCTAACCTTAGGGGGGGCCAACTATTTTCAAAATATGCATCAAATTTCTTATGAAATATTCATATGTTTTAAAATATTAATTAGTAATTTATCAAAATATTAAGAGAAGATATATTTAAACAAAAAACAAACTAAACATTTTTTTTAAAAACTTAAGATTACAAAATTCAATCTTCAATTTCACATTTTTTAAGAAAAGGTCCTATTAATTATTTTCTAAAAATCTATAATTTAGAATAGATTATATTAATGATCAAAGAATGAGATAGGAATCATTAAAAAAGAATTTGTCTCAGATTGTTAAAAACTATATCAAAAGAATGTTATGTGATCGCAATATAGATCATTGTCCTAGAATTTTGACATATATATTACAATTTTTACATATATTTAGTACAACTCGAATTCAATTTGTTTTCCAAGATTTGTTCAGCAACATATTTGTATTCATACACTCAAGACCATAGACATGTTAGAATCTCACAAACAATGTCCAATAAACAAAAACAAGAGCAGAAAAAGGGAAAAAAATACAAAGAAGTGATTGGAAAGAGAAAATATTAAGCTTACTCCATTTGTAATTAGTTAGTGTGTCACAATCTTCAATTTCTCAATACCTTATATAGTGTTTGTAATTAAGCTTACTCCATTGCAAATGTTAATAAGTAACTTTTAATTCTCGTATCATTTATAATAAAATCAAACAAAGAGAATGCTAATAAAAACACTATTGAAAAGGAAAAATAAAAAATAGACAATAAAAGAAAAACACTATTGAAAAGGAAAACTAAATGATAGTCGAATATTTTGTCTAAAAAGAGAAAAAAAACAATTATTTCCAAATTAAATACTATAAAAGAGAAATAAAATATTTATCTAAAGGCAAATGCTAACCAGTGCCCTTAGGGCACTGGTTAAAGAGCTAAAAGGAAAAATGTTTTTATTGGAAGGTAGAAAATTGCGCTGTCCATGAATTTTTTTGCGCTCTCCTATGATTTTCACAATAAATACTTTCTCCTTTTAATTCCTTAACCAGTGTCCTTAGGGAACTGGTTAGCAAGACCCTTATATAAAAAGATTAAATATTTTATCTTCACAATAAATACTATAAAAAATAAATTAAATGTCATTATCTTAACAATACAAATTATAAAAGGAGAATAATATATTTTATCAAAAATTAAAAAAGAAAGAAATAACACTAAATGTTATTATCTGATCCCAAAATAAAAATTAATACTCTAATATTAAACTATATATCTTATATATTAAAAATTGCAAATAAAAAAAAATTAGGGTACCTCCGTCCCTGCCAACAGTATCAGTCCATCCCGACAACAACAACTGTTTCCGCTTGCAATTTGTGGTCGCACCTTGGCAACAGTGGGATGCCTCTAAATGCATGTTCCAGATCTGAAATTTCAAGAAATAAAGAGAAACGAAGGAACAAAGTCGGAGGTGGACAACATCGTTTCAAAGGTTGTGTTGGCTACATAAAAAAAAACAAATGAAAGCATGGTTGTTGGGTTAAGGTTGGGGCTGGTTGCTTTGTGTCCCAGAAAAGATGAGATGTTGTTGACACAAAACTTGCAGTACAAAGACAAATTGCAACTTCAAGAAGCACACATTCTCGATTGGGTCTCCTATTCCCACATGCACCAATCCTCCAAGCACATCCAAGCAAAGACCCAATTTTAGAGCATTGATTGGACAAGTGCGTTGAGGAAGAGGACCACCAACGTGCGGTGGCGGATACAGTGTGGTTGGTGGTGGGTATATCACCACCGGAGGGTTACCACTTAGGGTTGATTATGTTGATGGTAGAGAAGGGAAGAATAGGAGGAAAGAGAAAAAAAAACACAGAGGGGTAAACTAGGCAAGAGAGGAGAAAAAAGAGAAAAGAAAAAGAAAAAAATTAGCCGTTGATTTAAGAATTTCCAAATCTAACGGTTATAAAAAAAAATTGCCCATGGTGGACAATTTTTTCAACTTCCCCACCGTAGCCAGCGCCATCTTTGTAGGGTAAAAAAGGAAAAAGCTAGCAGACATAAGAAAGAGTGTCGGATGATAACCATTCCATTTATTTGCATCTGATTTTCCTTTTTCTTTTTTCTTTATTTTGTTATTATTATTATTTTGATTAAAAATGAAATGAAATAAATTAAACTCAAGTTTTCTTTATTTTTAATTTATTTTCCTTTTCTTTGTTTATTTTTTGTTTTATTTTTTTATATTTTTATGTATTTTTGTATTTTATTTATTATTTTTGTTCTGATTGTAAATTTATATTGTTGCATTTAATTTATAATCATTATCAGTATTTTCCCTGTTTCGTATAGATATTTGGTATCAATAATACCAACAATTCAAAGCCCTTCAAAGTACAAATGGCAAAATTTTACAGGTGGCACTTTCACATCAAACAGTACAAATTTGAGGTTTTTGAATAGGCTTAAATGTAATTTTGGTCCCTCTATTTTACACAATCTGCAATTTTAGTCCCTCTATTTTAAAATAGAGACATTTAGTCCCTCTATTTTGCACAATCCTCAATTTTAGTCCCCCTATTTTAAAATATAGACATTTAGTCCCTCCATTTTGCTCAATTCGCAATTTTAGTCCCCATATTTTAAAATAAAGTCATTTAATCCCTCAATTTTGTAAAATCCGTGATTTTTGTCCTTTTGTCAAATTAAAAGCGTTGATCATTAAGAGATTAACGTTGACTACGATGTGGTATGTGCTTAGTCAGGTGGAATTTGTTTAAAATAAATTATTAAGACTCGTGATTTTCATATTAGGACTTACGACTACTATTGGCCATTAGAATAAATGGTTTTACCTTTTTTTAAAATATGTTTTTCATCAATTATTCTACTCAGTATTTAGAATAATTAAAAACTAAACAAATAATTTTGTATGACATCATTATATTTGGACCACGTCAAGACTGATGTTAATATTTTAACGGTCAATGCTTTCAATTTGATGGAAGAACCAAAATTACGGATTTTACAAAATTGGGGAACTAAATGTCTCTATTTTAAAATAGAGGGACCAAAATTACGGATTTTACAAAATTTGGGGACTAAATGTCTCTATTTTAAAATAAAGAGACCAAAATTGCGGATTGTACAAAATAGAGGGACTAAATGTCTTTATTTTAAAATAGAGGGACTAAAATTACGGATTGTGCAAAATAGGGGGACCAAAATTGTAATTAAGTCTTTTGAATATTAACTAAATAAGGAATTTACAGTACAAAAGTCACAATTGGACCGTATGTGAAGTGATCCCCCGTTGTCTCTCCACCGGCCCAACATCAAAAACGACACAAAAAAAAAAAAAAAAAAAACTTACCATGGAAACGTTTTAAATCCTTTTGTGCGGCTGCACTCTGCAGACCAAAATATTAATAAGCACCAAGAGGTCTTCTTCGGGCACGCTCAAGACAGAGGTCAAAAGCAAAAATTCATCGAGCATTGCAAAAGGTGTTTCATGGGTAAATCCTCTCTCTCGTGGGGCTTTATGCTTCATCAAAATGGCAATTATTCAGAGAAAGTAGGACACAAGGGTCTGGAACTCTATGAATATTGAGTTTGAACAAGAAAGGCGGAGGTGATGGCTAATATCAACAATAAGGGTAACATTTCAAATTTGAATTTCAAATGTAGCACACGATTAATTGATTTGAATCATTCAATCATCATTATTAAAAAAAATCCAAATTTATTTAACTATAACTAATATTAGTTATTAATAAATTTTATCATATTTATTTTTAAAAAGACTATAAGACATGGACGTTCAATAAAATTAGTGTCCAAAATTAAATTTTAGGCAAATAATTATTCATCTCTTATTTACTATCTTCTCACTTAATTAAATTATTTAAGATATTCTTTTATGTAGACAAATTTTAATTTTATTTTATATGTTAATATGTATATGTCAATTTATTAAAAAAAGTGACACATGGGGATGAACTTTTTTTTTTATATAGAAGCAAGTAGAAAAATTATTGCTTAATTCACGGGGATGAAAATTTTACTTGAAATCATATTAAAATCTATATTATTATATTACTATTATACTTTTTTTGCTATAAAAATTTAATTGAAATATATTTTTTATGGCTTTTTCTTTCCTGACTTAAATAATTTATTGACTATTTTATTTTATTTAACATAAAAAGTATGAAAAAAATTAAATGGGGATGAATATTTTTCATGAAAAAATGAAAAGAAATTTAGACTTAACTTATAGGATAAAATATATCACAGGAAAGTGAATATTTTTATAAAAGCAAGTAGAAAAATTTTCTTTTATAAAGACAAATTTTAATTTTCTTTTATATATTAATATGTATATGTCATTTTATTAAATTAATATATATATATATATATATATATATATATATATATATATAATATGACACATGGGATGAGCTTTTTTTATATAGAAGCAAGTAGAAAAATTTTGGCTTAATTTACGAGGATGAACTATTTACTTGAAATCATATTAATATCTAAATTGGTATAGTATTATTATACTTTTTTCTTATAAAAATTAGTTAAAATATGTTTTTTATGGCTTTCTCTTTCCTAACTTAAATAATTATTAAATGGTTTATTTTACTTAGCATAAAAAGTATGAAAAAATATAATAAATGGGGATGAATATTTTTCATGAAAGAATGAAAAGAAAATTATATTTAACTTATAGGATAAAATATATAAAATATAACCCAGGCATGTGAATATTTTTATAAAAGCAAGTAAAAAATATGCACATAATTCACGGAAATGAAATTTTTTACTAAAAGCAAGTAGAAAAATATTCTTTTATGTAGACAAATTTTAAATTTCTTATATATATATATATATATATATATATATATATATATATATATGGGGATGAACTTTTTTTTATATAAAAACAAGTAGGAAAATCTTTGCTTAATTCACGGGGATGAACAATTTATATATACTTATTTTAATATCTATATTATTATAGTACTATTATACTTTTTTTGTTTAAAAAATTAATTGAAATATATTTTTTATGGCTTTCTTTTTCCCGACTTCAAAAATTTATTGAATGTTTTATTTTATTTAAATGTGTACCAAAATTGTGATTTTCAACAAATTTCAATCAATCACACAGAGATTGTTTGCAAGAGAATGTCAGATAAAGTGTTATCAGCATTCCTCATATAAATTATATATAAAATATAACATATGGGGATATTTTTTTTATGAAAACGTGTAGAGAAAATTATATTGAATTTACAGGAATGGTCTTTTTTACTAAAATTTTTTGTCCAATAAAAATTAAAATATAAATTATATATAAAGGATGTTTCTTATTAATACATGATCGTTATCCATAAATTAATTTATTTTCAACTTTGACAAATTCACTAAAAACTTTATGTTTTCATTTTCAAATAAAAGCTACTTTTTTTTTTATTCATAGGAATCGAAGACAGTATGAGGGGTTTACAATAACTCACGCATATTTTTCAACCAACTGAGCTAGTCCCATTGATTTTAAAATAAAAGCTTCTATAATCCATGTAAACAATTATTTTTAACAGTAATTTCAATTTATTTTCATTATGCGTTAACAAATAATGTGAAGGAATATATTTTCAATCAGCTTTTCATACAAGTGATTAGGAAAATGCCTATAATATTTGCATACAAGTTGAACATATTTGAAAATTGAAAAAGGATGCAAGTTATTTAATAAGTAAAGTTTTATTAAACAATATTTCCTTTTAACAGGTTACTAATTTTTTTATATGGTTTATTTTTAGATGTTGTTGGAGTAGTGGATGCAATGTCTCCTTTTCGTTTTTTGATTACACATATTTTTTTTATTTTTTATTTTTTGAGAATGATCACACATATGTTAAATCTAAAAAAATAAGATCAAAGGAATTTTGGCAACCTCCGTATACTAATAATTATCTGCGAAATCAATAATTATTAACAAAAATAAAGAGAGATTGTCCGTGCCCGTGCAATCTAGTTTATATACACGGTGAAGAATGAGGCTAAAGTTACATGATGTAATGCAACTTAGGAACAAAATGTTAGTAGTTGGTAACTCATGATATGGAAGCTCTTGCATGGTAAAACACACACCAATCTGTGCAACATGGCTTGTATAACTATTTTTTTTTTTTTTTATATAACACTTCATTTTTCCTTTTCTCAACAAATTTCAAGGTTGTCCGCTTTTTCTTTTCTTTTTTTCAAATGGAAGTTGACTATTTTTCTAGTCATGAATATCTGATGATGATTGAACAAACTCTGGAATTGCAATTCGTGCTTAACACAGGAAATGGTGTGAATGGTTTTACACTCAATACTTGTCTTGGGGTGTTCATATATATTGACCCACCGTAAACATCAAGGTACATACATATGTGGCAGTCAAATTGGCATATCAAGTTATTACAATTTTTCACAAGAAATTCTAAATATACTTCTATGTAATAAGGCGTAGCTCATATACATAAGTAAATAGAATTTGAGATTATACGATTATTGATAATTGCCTCATATTCCTACATTTTGTAGTAATTTTTTTGGGCAATTAGTTAATATTTTCCATGCTTTTGAGTTTTGTTTATCTTTATTTTAGTTGAGTTTTAATAAAAGTCTAGTTTAGTTAGAAATTTCTAGTTTTTATCTTTTATGCTTGATCTTTGGATTATTTTCTTATGTTTTTAGGAGTTTTGTGGAAGCAAAAGAAGCTTGTAGGAAGCCTTGAAATGGGTTTGTGCAACCAAGTTGTGCACTTGTGCAATTTCTGAAGAGTGTTGAAAATCTGAAGACAATGAGTTGCATAGACTGTGCGAAAATTCGTTCACCCCGTGCATCGCGCATTGCAAGATTAATTCTTAATTTTCTGTTTTATCTTTTGTTTGGGCTTGAACCCTTTTTGGCCCATAGCTTTAAATAGGGATTTTCTAGTCTGTCCTAGGGTTCCGATACTTTGTGCAAAGAGAAAAACAAGAGATCTGACGATGGCTTAGAACACGTTTTGGCTAGGTTCTCCATGCTTTCATCATCTCTTGCTTCTTCCCCTATGGCTATGCATAGCTAAATCCATTCTTCGTTAGAGTTTAATGTAATCGAGTCTACTTTCGTGTAATTACTCTTTTATTATTCAATTAAGCATCTTTATTGTTTCTCTTCTATGCGTAATGCTTGTTTTTGGCTTGATCACCCGATTGCATGATTCTATATATTCGATTATAATTGGGAAATTTGATTGAATTGCGAACTGGAGAGAACACCCTATTCTTTTTATGCCTAGGGATAGGGTAAAAAGGATTGGGCATCATTAGAACCCTTATTCCTAATGCAAGTACTTCGGTTACACTAATTCAAGGGATTGATAGTGGAATCAAAGGACTTAGGTTCTCTCACTTAAGGGATTAAGGTTTGAATAAATTTGTGGGTTGATGATAACAAAAGTTTATTTGAATAAGAAAATTAGTGATTGCATGTTAGGATGACTTGACGAAGTTAAATCCCAACATAATTCTTCCATTGATCTAAACACAATTTTCTGCGCACGCTATGTGTTTGGTGAATTTACCCAAATTCAATTTCTCTTTTTTTACTCCTTTAATTTATGCACTTGTCTTAATTTTGGTTACCTCAATTCTCAATTTTCGTAGTCTATTTAATTTTGTTATTAATTACCCAATTATCGTACGAGTCCATGTGGATACGATACTCTACTTACCATTTGTTACTTGAACGATTTGGTACACTTGCCAAAATCGCAACAATTATATGATTTGATATTTGATGAAAAGTGGGATAGAATCAATGAACATGCATGTATGCAGGGCGGAGCTAGCTTAATTTTTATTTAATATGTTTAAATTTTTTAAATTTACCTTTTAACTTGAAATTATTGTTTTGTTTTTATGAAGTGATAAACACGTACTCTAACTTAACTTTTAATGGCATACACACAGAGATGGCGATCAGGTGTAAGCATAATAGGTGGAAAGGTCAGACTCAGAATCACAGGGTACCATTTTTTTCTGTAAAACAGGGTACCATTAATCTTGTTGGTTCACAAGGAAAAAAGAATCAGAAACTATCAAGAACTATGAACCAAACCAAGAAACCCAAGAACACACAATAAACGTAGACCCAAAAGAAAGAACGTACAAGATAAATCAAGAACACAACGCAATTATGTAACCCCCCTTCTAATTAATTAATTTCCATCTAAAATCCATAAAAAGAATTTACCATTTAAATAAATACATTTCATTAAAATTTAAAGTTTGTCATTATAATTTACATTATTAAAATTTACAGAAAATACTACTACCAATTTATTTCTAATTAATACAAAAGTATCTAAAGCCAAAAACACCCATTCCTATAGCTCTGGAAAATATCTGCATCTTTAACTTCTAATTAATCTTCAAAATACCTGCAATTCACACTCCCCTAGAATCTGGGGACAACATTACCGGATCAGGCATTTAATTTCTCATACAATTAGAATCCATATCAACCATGTACATTTCATATAATAATTAATCAATCACATACATAAGCAAATGCAGTATGATTTATGCAAATGTAGTTTTGACTCAAAATCATTTTGACTCTGCTCCATGGAGACTTCCCCTTTGAGTGTTTAGTAAGTAACTGGCCTACCATTACGCACTGCAATTCAGCTATCAGCCCCTACTAAACGCGAATAAACTAAACAGAATTAGGAGATCAGGATACCCGGAAGGCCACCACGGCAGCATCTCTGTCCAGATTACGGCCACATGTGGAATTGCCAATATCCTTCACCCCACATACTATATAATCACAGACTATACAGTCCTGTCTAACTTATTCTGCTCACCCCAAAGATTCAATTCTCAAATCATATTCATTTCACATGACTACCGCAGTCTCGGTTAGTCAACATTTATTCTTTCTTTTCTTTCTTTTCTTTTCTTTTCTTTTCTTTTCTTTCTTTTTCATTCTCATGGCTACCGCAATCCCGGTTAGCCAACATCAATTATTTTTCACTTGAATCTTTATAAATCCCCCAAAAAGACTCATGCATATGCAATATGTTAATAATCACAATTAAATAAGTAATTTTAAACAATCACCTACAAAAATATAAACATTCAACAATTTCCAACATCATTCACAACACAATCAAGCCAAATCAAGCAATTTCAATCCAACAACAAACCAACCAATCAATTTCAATCCATCACAACACATCATCCAATCAATCAAACATGGTTCCAAACAATTATTTCAAGCTTCTAATATCAATTATATAAAAACTCAAAATCAATTTCATCTTTTCATGGTTCTTGATCAAATCTTGAATCTAAACTTAACAACATATTTTTCTACATTTCAAATGATCTAAAATGAAATTAAATGCCATGATCCTTACCTTGAATCCTTAGTTTGATGGAGAAACCTTTGAATCCCTTTTCTCCCTTTCTCCTTTGTCTTCTTGAAATTTTAGGGTTTTTCTCCTAAATATTTCTCTTTGACAGTACTGAATATGAGCTCTCACTGATATAAGCAAATGGTCTCGGAATTTAAAATTTTTTATATCAAATCGAAGCTCTTGAAATATAGTTTATAGAAAGGTATCCCACTTCTAAAATAAACATCTAGAAAATTTTATAAAAAATTTCTAAGTCAGCAGCCCTGAATTTTGAGTGATTACTGAACATAGCTCAAAGAAATGTAAATTTCTCCCACTTCCAAAACTTGTTTTGAGCTGAACTTTTTACAGTATAAAGGTGACATCTTTATATTTCTAGAAAGGTAACCCTTGCTCCCAAATTCGTTACCTACTATTCCCAGTAAATTTATTTCTAACAGCCTACGTTTCAGACTCAAAACAGGGCTCAAAAACCCTTGCCCTGTTTCTTTTAAAAAGGTTAATTTAGAAATTGTGCATGATAATTTTCTTAATTTATATGGTTAAAAACCTTGTTTTGTATAGTTTTTAATGGTGTAAAAACGAAAAATAAACATTAAGCAAAAAAGTGGAATTTTGAGAAAAAACCGAGACATGTTCCAGGGGAAACTCGAAAACAGAACAACCATTTTGAGAGCCATGGATGAACTTCAAAAAGAGTTTTTCTCTCCATGGTATTAAAATAAAAGTTTTTCATTTTTTTGTCTATTTTCATTCAAAGCAAATTTCATGAAAAACCAACGGTTAGATCTTCTAAAAATCACAAAACCGTGGGAGCTGTCTGGGGATACGCGAATCTGACAGTCACTGTTACATTGGTTTTGGGTTTGTTTTTCACATGCAAAGCTTATCAAATAATTTCAAGAAAATTTGGGCATGGTCTCCTTTGTTTTAGGAGCATTCCCAATCAATTTCAAAGATTAAAACAATCCAAAGACAACATATAAAAATCTCACACAGTCACAGGACACAAATCACAACTAGCTCATTTCGGGTTTTTCAAAATAACCATGGTATTTACATATCATCAACAACAGCCACAATCCATATTTAACAAGAAAACAAGGAAATAGCTTAGGGAAAAAAAAGAAACCCCTCCATACCTCGGCGAAATCGAAATCCAATCGGTGGGTTTTGAAGCTCTAGTCTCCCTCTATGATATATCCAATTTTTAATCGGTAGAAACTTTGATTTGGAGGCTCAAATATTAGAGAGATGCAGAATATTTAGAGAGAAGGAGAGAGAGGATAGGGTTTCGGAGGAAGGAGAGAAAAATGAAGAATGAGGGATGAAGCAAAGTCATTCACGTTTTAATTTGGATAAAATTTGATATTTTGCTATTTGCAGACACCCTTCCTCTAAGGACACCCCTCTTCTCTTATTTTTTTTTCTACAACTTACGGAACTCACGTAAAAGTCTAAAAAAATTCACAATAATACTATGAATTTAAATTTAATTTCCTTTTACGGTATTTATCAAACACTTAATATACGTTACGAAAAATCACAGTGTTACAATTCTCTCCAACAAGAAAATTTCTAATTAAATCTCTCACGTTCATACTTATTGGGTTGTAATTTTCGGGGTGTTACAAATTACGTGGTTCAGCCAATGTGACCTACATCCACGGGAAAGAGTAGCTTCACTATGAAACCATAATCAATACAAGATACAACAGAGAACCCCTTGGTTCTGCCCTCACAAGTTTAAGAAGAACTCTCAGCAAGTACCCAAGCCTCACTCTGTTCCTATCTCCCTTTTGTGTACCCAATGTTTCTGTTATCTCTTCACTCACACCCCTGTTATGGCTCACTAACATACAGTTAGTTAGTTATGCTCTCACACATGCTCCTAACAGAGATCCCATGCCCTCTATTTATAGGCTCCAAGAGTCTCTAGGATTTGTAATAGAAAACATAACAAAAAACTGCCTTTTTAGATCATGCGTATCAGACTAATGAAACAGACTATCCCAATTTTCTGACCATCAGACGGTTCTTAGTCTGCACTAGATGATCCTCATCAGACCGAGCACCCATCAGAATAAGCAACTATCAGATTGAACATTTATCAGACTGAGCATCATCAGACTCAACATGGATTTAGAGTCACAGACACCAAATCTCTTCACTTCACTTGCCTCTGTTCATTTTTTAGAGGTTTTCCAGGAGGCCTCCATGTTGTCTTTCTGGCACTCTTAGCTTCGTGTGGCTCTGAAGCTCAAATAATTATTACCTCTACTAATTCGTCTACTGCAGCTTGATCAGGTCTTGAAAAGCAGTATGCAAATTGCTCCCGAACTCGTATCATGTCCCTCAAGAAATACCTATCATCCGTTAGTATGGGTACATCTAACGTTGTCGACTACCTTCACTCCATCAAAGTAATTGTTGATGAACTTGCCCTCATCAGACACCATATTGATGATATGGATCTAGTAATTACTACCCTTAATGACCTGCCTCCTGCATTTCAAGAGTTCATAACATCCATTCGTGTGTATGGCACTCCAATCTTATTTGATGAGCTTTATGACAAGCTCATTGGTTTTGAAATCTTTCTCCAACTAGATGATCAAAACTAACGCTCAACTCTAGTCACTACCAACTATGCACAACAATGATCTGGCTTCCATTCCTCTTGAGGCAGAAAATACTCCACTTCTCGTGGTCCATCATAGCAACAATTCATTTGCCAACACTAGTGACAACTCATAGCGTCAAGTCTATCAATTTTGTGATCATATAGGCCTCATTGCTAAGACTTGCTACAAAATTTATGGCTATCCATCCACCAATAAGCGACCTCATGCTCATCTAGCCCAACATGAGGCCTCAGATGATCAAAGCTAGCTTCTTGACTCTAGTGCCTCCCATCATGTTGCCAAGGACCTCACTAATCTTTCGGAGTCGAGCAAATACAATGGCTCTGATCAGCTAGTCATTGCGAATGATAAGGGGCTTCCTATCCAGCACTCTGGCTCAAGTTTCATTCCCACATCCTCCACCCCCATTCATCTTTCAAATGTTTTACATGTCCCCTTTGTGACACAAAACCTTATTTCTGTCTCTCAATTATGTTAAACTAACCATGTTTCTATTGAATTTTTTCCTTCTTAATATTTCGAGGTGAAAAGTTTGAGCACAGGGACTGTTCTTCTATTCGGCAAGAATGATAATCATGTGTACCAACTATCCTCCAAATCCACCCCTCAAGCCTTCCATGCCCATTGCCCCTTAACCTCTCTATGGCACAACCGTCTCGGCCACCCCGCCTATCGAGTCCTCTAGCACGTGTTACTAAAAACTACCCTAAATGGAGCCTAAACTATTTTTAATTCAAAATCGATTTAGAACTAATTTGCTAAAAATTCAAACTTATATTTCAAAAAAATTATTTTATTATATTAGGTTTAGTTTTGATTTAAGTTTTTGAAAAAATCAAACCATACCTTTCTTTTTACCGCTTCTTTAATTCCAAGGACTTACACTTACACAACCTCAGAGCATGTTTGCCTATCCCTTAAAAATACACGCGCAGGTAATTTTATAAATATAACGTTAGGAAGTGGCATATCTCGAGCAACAATTGAGTTGAGATGTCAGAAATTTCACTAAAACCTGTACATCTCAGTTTGCTTCCTTAATATTAGAATTCTTTAGTTTTAAGTTTTAGTTATGGCTTCCAACCAAGAAGTGACAATCCCTTTGAGATATTGGGTCAATAATGAACCAAATCATGTAGTTATGGCGAAAGCAAGTGGACACTTTATAGATGTTGTCTTTAGTTTCCTCACCCTTCCATTGGGAACTATCATCTAGCTTGGGAACACATTTCATCAACTGGTAGAGATTGGCTGCATCAACAATCTGTTCAAGAGTGTGGAAGATTTGGGCCCTGATGTTTTCTAGAATGGCATCTGCAAGTGAATGTTGCTTTCTCCGCACAACCCGTTAAAAGTCTCTTACCAGAGACTAAAACTGAAGGTGGATGATACACAGCCCACAGAGTATTTCGTGTGTCACGTATGTTTAAAAGGCACTGAATTCTCACTGAGTACTTTTGGTGAGGTAAAGTGCCAGTATGGGAACTTGATGAAAAGAAAGATAGATCAGCTGGTAGAGCCTAGTGGGGGCAATGGTGTTTTTGTTAAAGGGGACGCCATGTTCTTGATCTTCAATGACTTGATAGTGCTCTGAAGCTCTCCAAGTGACTCCTTTAAACCACCCCTCCAACTCGGACCCAAAGAATTCAGAAAGATGGAAGAAAAGTCTCCAGACGTTGACACAAACAAGGTAATATTGCTTTTTATTATTCATTTGAGATGGTACTTGCATGAGTTGTGTTTTGGTTAAAACTTAAAAGGATGGGAATGGAAAAAGTAAATTCCTCCTAATATTGTTATAGTTTGGCCGACAAAAGTTAGGGAATAGAGATTTTGCCTTATTTTTTCTCTTCTATCCTCCAAATTTCAGATACATTGTTTTGTGGTAGAAAGTTCAGATACATTGAATTCAAAAGTCAATACATTTTAGTGACTAGCACTTACCACTTGTGTATGAAGCTGATAACCTTCCTCGAGTTCCTTAATTAGCTTGTAAATTCCGAGGACTTTTCCTTTACCACAATACATTGATAGTGGAATGAATTTTTGTTGTTCAATGAATTATAATTTTACAGTTTGAAAACTTGCTTTGTTTTCTGTTTTTTTTCTTCTTCAGATATTTAGCATACTAAAGCAAGCATTAACCTACAAATCTCCTTTAAGTGATGCATTGGAAAACAGAAAATCTAAGCCATCGTACTCTTTCTCACCAGATATTGTCCCAAGTCATTGGAAAGATTTTGTAGAAATCAAGGTGATAGTGAGCAAATCACATAACAAGATTTTGTTTGTTGAAGCAAATGGAGATTTTGTTTATTTTCTAGTCAGCTTCCTCACACTACCTCTTGGATTTGTACTTTGTGAATGGCAAATTATCCTTGGGAAGCATAGATAACTTGTACACAAGTGTGAAGAATCTCGATCCAGCATGGTTCATAGCATCATCAAGCAAATCCTTATTGAATCCCAAGGTAGCTCCTCATTTTGGTTGTGGGAGCAATCCACTAAATGCTTCACAAGAAGACACAAGTACTTCCAATTATTGGTATGGCACTGGAGTAGTGAAAGATAATAGGGGGAGTATCATCCGTGAAAAGAATATGATTTCAAGGAAAAAAGATATGCTGAAAGATCCAAAAGATATCAAACTTTTGGACCCAAGATCTTCGGATGGAGCAAGAAGATCTGATGTGGGATTTATGAAGAAGCTGTCTATTTGTTGTTAGCGATAATCTGGAAGTGAAAGCAATAACAACTACTTCCAGCATTTCGTGTCCATTTATGGAGAATAACCAGTTGTTGGATGATTTGGAGGAACATTTGGTGGAAATAAGGAAGTCACAGGTAATATTAATTCACAATATTGGTTTAAGAAAATTTGATTCATATCAATGGTTTTAGCTAACAATATTTGTGTT
Organism: Pueraria montana var. lobata; assembly: GCA_026413185.1. Taxonomy (NCBI): domain Eukaryota; kingdom Viridiplantae; phylum Streptophyta; class Magnoliopsida; order Fabales; family Fabaceae; genus Pueraria; species Pueraria montana. The sequence continues at coordinate 89,193,232 of CM048650.1, read as the reverse complement.
AATTTTGTCAATTGGCTATGATGAACTTGCACAATATTTCTTCACCATGTTACCATCTAGGCCCTTTTCAATTTAGAAGTGACGTTCGTTATGTCTATTTTGGTCAGCCACTAAACCTGTTAATGGCTTCTTTGACATCAAACGAAGCTACTTTCACAAGGAGCCTATTCCACCTATTGAGGAAGTTGAAATGCCAAAGATGCATTCCATTTTGGGGTTTATTGGGAAGGAAGAAAATAAGACACGGAAAGAAAAATGAAATAGAAGATAAAGAAAGTGAGAGCGAGATATAATAATAATATGATGGAAAAGAAACAAAGGGATGAGAAGAAAACAAAGTAGAAAGGAGATGGAAAAGAAAATAGGTACATATTAACTACCTGAACAAGCCAAAGGAAGAAGTTAAAGCCTAAACTTTATGGGTGATAATAACTGATAAGGGGCAGTGTAACTGTAGAGCAAACCTGCAATATTTTGGTGTGTGAAATTGTAAGGTTTAAGTGAATGGGATGGTTATGTAGTATTTAATTCTCTTGTTCTATGAAAGTTATTAAAACGTTGGTCCATAATTCTACAACTGCTATTAGGCTTTGAGAAATTGACCCCCGAAAGATCTTTGGTATTCATCTCTTGATGATATCATCATGCACATCCCGTGTGAACAATCTATCTATATAAAAACTTACAAAAAATATGCCTTATGATTAAAACAAACATCTGATGGCCAAATGCAGATTAATGTAAAAGTAAACTTTCGAGTTCTTCAAATTTAATGTATTGTTACATTAATTCTCTAAAAATATTATTTCACAAATTATTATTTTTTAAATGTACCATATCATCATATTAGTTTTTGAAAGATTTTATCACCAAATTAATTAAATATTAAACTCATCCTTAAATTATTCTCTGGAATTAAGATTCTCTTGTGTCATCACTCACTTTAGGATAAAAGTAATAACTAAATCTTCAAAGAACTAATTTAGTGACAATCTTTTAAAGAACTAATAAGATGATGTATTTGATGACTAATTTTTTTTAGAAAACTAATGTAGTGATATGAGTAACTTGATTTACTCTTAATATTAGTAAATAACCTTTGGCAGTGGCAGGGTGATGAAGAAGCTAGTGTCGATTATGAAGGAGTGGATAGTGATGGGTTTGGAATTGGATAAGAAGGAGGATGCTCCTGGTCCGAAAGGAACTGGGGCAATTGTTGAAAACGAGCTTAATTAAGATAAGAATTCAAGCATGAAACTTTCCTCTCATGATGCTATAGTATATTGTCCTTGATGAGCACATAGGTTTAAACTTTCATATTAATCCAATATTTATGAGAGGGACGTGGACCCGTTGGAGGTGTGAAGGGGGAAGCTAGGTGGGGTGGATCTAATGACGATGAGCTGTAAGGCATAATAGCTGGACAGGTCAAACTCACAGTGCATGTTTGGTTTCACGTTGTATAATTGATTATGAGTCCATAATTGATATTAAATAAATTTTGACATATTTGATTTCAAGTTGGATAAGAGTTCATAATTGATTCTGGGTCCAGAATTGATTCTAAATTGAAGCAACTGTGAGTAGCTTTTGCGTTGCATCCAAAATTTTGTACTAAGTTTTACTCCTAACTTACTTTCATAATAAAAACATCTAAACATAAATCACATCACTTTAAAATCAATTTTAACCAAAATCAATATTATAAAATTAATTCCATTCAAAATCAATTTTGTCAACGCTCATCCAAACACACACACAATCCAATGACAATTGCAACGGCGTCGCTTTGAAACACCTGTTACCTAGGTACCCTTCTTTTCTATTCTCTTCTTCACTTGCCTCTGTTCATTTTTCAGAGGCTGTCTATTCACTTTATGCTTTATGGTGGGATACGGTATCTTGGTATCTAGAAAGCATTCTCTAATCATTTGAAGGTAAGGTATAACAGCTAGTATAGCATGATTTTCTAAATAGTGAATAGTGATGGAGTGAGCTTTGCTCTTGCTTTGACATCAGTTTTGTTACAGCACATATGACTCAGTTGAAGGTGTGGCCAAGAGATGATTAGTAGTAATGTCAATTGTTAAGTCCAGTATCAGAATGGTGTGTTTCATTGATCCTGCTACAAGGTGAACTTTGACCAAATATTTAGTTAGCATGGATTGCTCCCAATCTGGTATGAGGCGCTGGCTATAATGGAAGTTTGATTAACAAATCTGATATTTGATGGGTGCAGGAGGTTGGTTCTGTTTTCAGGATACAGAACTTGTATCGTAGTTTTCTCATGTTTTGCTCCTATCCTTGAACATTCCTATTGCATAAGAACTAATTTCCTTTATCTTTAATGAATTATTTTGGCTTATAAAAAAACGACAGAGAAAGTATTAGTATTATTACAAAACTAAATCTATAGAGAATCTGAAACTGACTAGAAGTCATACCAAATAATAGTGAACACCTAACAATGTAGGTTAACACTACTCGACAAAACCACTTAAGAAATAAGACTTAACATAAACCTTTATTCATAATATTGCCATCATTGTTTCCTCCATCCGATATTTCCATGTTGGAATTCCACTCAGCCTAAAAACAAATAAAACAATAATTGTGTTAAGTATAACTATTCTGGTTTTTTACGTGTAAATACAGGGACATGAATCCATATAGAAAAAAGACTACTGCCATATAGTCCTTCTAGTAATATAAACCAAGGCTTTTCCTTCTTTTTTTTTAATAAGAAAACATTTCTAACTGGAAAGGAGAAAGAAGACAGAGTTTCACAATTGGGGGGACATTCTGATAATTGCCTTGTTTTCCTAATTTTTGTAGTAGTTTAGGGGCAATTGTTCGACATCTTTCACACTTTTGAGTTTTGTTTATCTTCATTTTAGTTGAGTTTTGAATAAAAGCTTGGTTTAGTTAGAAATTTTATTTTTTACCCTTTTTACACTTGATCTTTTGGTTGTTTAGTGTGTTTTTAGGAACTTTGTTGAAGCTTGGGGAAAGCTTTGGTGATGTCCCGAGAGGAATGATGCGTCAAGGATCAATTGGGATGAAGTTGAGAGCCTTGAAGGTTTTGCGGGAGCAAAAGAAGCTTGTTGGAAGCCTTGGAACATGTCTGTGCAATCAAACTATGCACATGTGCAAACTCTAAAATTCTGAAGTTAGATAGCTTTGCACAGCCTGTGCATGAGCAGCTGAGAGAAAAACCCCTATTTTTCTATTTTGTTTTATTTTGGACTTCAACTCTTTTTGGCCCATAGTCTTAAATAGGGATTTTCTGTCTTAGTTCCGGGTACCGATATGTTGTGCGTAGAGAGAAACAAGAGATCCGACGACGGCTTAGAACGCGTTTGCCTTGGTTCTCCATGCTTTCCTCATCTCTTGCTTCTTCCCCTATGGCTATGCGTAGCTAAGTCCATTCTTCGTTGGGGTTTAATGTAATTGAGTCTACTTCCATGTAATTACTCTTTTATTATTCAATTAAGCATCATTATTGTTCCTCTTCTATGCGTAATACTTATTTTTGGCTTGATCACCCGAATGTATGATTCTATATATTCAATTATAATTGGGAAATTTAATTGAATTGTGAACTGGAGAGAACACCCAATACTTTTTATGCCTAGGGATAGGGTAAAAGGATTGGGAATCGTTAGAACCTCTATTCCTAATGCAAGTACTTTGGTTTCACTAATTCAAGGGATTGATAGTGGAATCAAAAGAATTAGGTTCTCTCATTTAAGGGATTAAGGTTTGAATAAATTTGTGGGTTGATGATAAAAAAAGTTTATTTGAACAAGAAAATTAGTGATTGCATGTTAGGATGACTTGATGAAGTTAAACCCCAACGTAATTCATTCATTGATTTAAACCCAATTTTCTACGCACGCTATGTGTTTGGTGAATTTACCCAAGTCCGATTTCTCTTCTTTTTCTCATTTAATTTATGCACTTATTTTAATTTTGGTTACCTAAATTCTCAATTTTCGTAGTCCATTTAATTTTGCTATTATTTATCCGATTATCGTACAAGTCCTTATGGATACGATACTTTACTTACCCTTTGTTACTTGAACGATTTGGTACACTTACCAAAATCGCAACACATTCCCTCCTTTTGATATGCAAAATGCACAAGTATCCTTTCAACATATTTTCAAAATGGATTACATTGTAAGTTTTGAACTTTGTGCATTATTGGAATTAACTTATCATTTTTATGTATCCTTTCAAAATGGATTACATTGTAAGTATCCTTTCAACATATTTAATCATCGTTTTTAACAACAATATTTGTGCAATGATAGGGAAGTCATAAAAAATGCAGTTTTACAAGAACAGATATCTAGTAATAACTTACCAAACAGGAAAGAAGACTTGCCCGTGAATAGTCATGATTACTAGACAATGGATTCCTGAAACAAATAAGAAAAAAGTGAGTTGAGAAAAACTGAAATTACTTATAAATTGTTAGTGCATTCTAATTAAATTCTTTAAACAATGGAGGATTTATTATATATTTGAGATTAAAAATATTATAAGAGAAAAAAAAAACTATACATTTATAGTGTAAAATAATTTTATATTATCTTCTAATTACATATCACCATATACAATAAGTTTGTTGAATTCTAATTACATGTACCTCTGTCTCATAAGACTAGAAAAAAAAAAAATCAAAGATAACAATCATATAAGCCGCACAAGGCTTGAATCCTACATGTACATGCACATAACGTATACTTTTCATCAGTACAAGGTTCGAGTTCTATCTGACACTCAAAGAGGTATCATAATTATTAACGAAGGAGGAGGGAAAGTCTAGAAATTTGATAGCCAAGAAAGTATAACAGAAAACAATCAAACAACCTTATAGGAGTTATCGCGTGGTAATTCCTTAAATATATAATTTAAAATGCAAATTTGCCAGGAAATTATTTTTATTAGATAAATGAGAATGCAATATATATTAAATTTTATAAACATACAATGCTTTAAACAGAAAAGTTTAATATAATTTAAATATCCATAATAGTATAATTTACTTTTAATAAATCATCTATCGTGTGTAATCCCACAGCATAGAAAATACTAAAATAATAACATTATAAATATTTTTTTTAATAAATAAACATTGGACAACATTGATAGGAATAGGATGTAATACAAGGTGCAGGCTATTTTGGGAGACCTTATAATGTCCCCCACAATGGAAAACTAATTTTAGTCATAGGATAAGTCTATTTTTTGAGATTGATGTGGGACTACCGTACAATTGCCTACACTAGATTTTTTTTTTTTAAAAAAAGGGATTTTTTTTCTGTTTAAGGTTTTTTTTTATAAAAAAAAAAAGACCATTCTTCTCCATTGTTGCTTATTGATGTGGGACTACCATACAATTACCTACACTAGATTTTTTTTTTAAAAAAAAGGGATCCTTCTTCTTCTGTTTAAGTTTCTAGTGGTTTTTAACTACTGCAAATTTTTTGACAAACTAAAACTGTCAGAAATGTTAAAAAATAAAATAAAAAATCAAAATTCCGAACACTAGATTTTCTGAAATCACAAAAAATGGTACAAAAATAAACATTTTTTACCACCAAAAAATTTGCAACGGTTAAAAGTCACTAAAAACTTAATTAGAAAATTTTCACACACACAGTTTATGTCTGCTATGTCATCACTTAACAGTTAAAATTAATGTTAGGGACTAAAAACAGAATAAAATAATTTATGATGGACTAAAAACAGAATAGAACAGAATAATTTATGAGGGACTAAAAACAGTAAAAAAATTTATGAGGGATTAAAAATAAAAATCAAGATAAAATGACGGACAAAAAAATGAGAAGAGAGGCGGAAGCAAAGCAACAATGGAGAATAATTGTTGTTTTTTTTATATAAAAAACTTAAACAGAAAAAAAAGATCCCTTTTTAAAAAAAAAATCTAGTGTGGGTGATTGTACGGTAATCCCACATCAATCTCAAAAAATAGACTTATCCTATGGCTAAAATTAGTTTTCCATGGTGGGAGACGTTACAAGTTCCCCCAAAATAGCCCTGCGTCTGTAATACAATATTTAACATGTTTAATTTTTTTTTTAATTTACCTTTTAAATTGAAATTATTGTTTTATTTATAAGAAGCAATAATCACGAAGTGTAACTTAATTTTTAGTGGCATCAGGCATGCACTGTGAGATGGCTAGCTACGAGGTGTAAGCATAATAGGTGGACAGGTCAGACTCAGAATCACAGGGTACCATTCTTCTCTAATCTCTTCACTTCACTTGCCTCTGTTCATTTTTCAGAGGTTTTCCAAGAGGACTCCACGTACAGTTAAAAATCTCTGAATCCAAGTTGGGGCGTTATCAAAATATATTTTCAGCCAATTCGAAAAAGAGAGAAAAAGGAGTTTCCCTGTAATGGCCATGCAAATATATTCAGTATAAAGAAAGAAGCCTTGTTTGGTGAGTGATTTGTGCTGGAGGTGTTGCTTTGGCTGATGAGAAAATTCTTCAAATGGGATTAACATTTGAAGGGGATGACCAACCGTAGATAGAAAAATTAAATCAATTAGAATAGAGAGATAGGAAGGATAAGTCCTCTAGGGAGAAATGTGAACTTGTAATGTCAATTGTCAAGTCCAGTAATATCAGAATGATGAGTTTCGTTGATCCTGCTACAAAAGGTGAACTCTGACCAAATATTTAGAAGCATCTTCAGTTAGCATGGAACGGATTGCTCCCACTCTGGTATGAGGCATTGAGTATGATGGAACTTTGATTAGAAAATCTGATTTTTGAAGTTGGGCTGGTGGATCCTAGCTCTCATGCAAGTGGTTCTCTCCTTGCAACTCTTATAAGGGAGTATGGTTATTTATACTGAATAGTTTACATGTCTCAATGAAGGGGTGGGTTTGTATATCTTAGGCCATAGCGGAACAGCATTATTTCTTTGCAGACATTGGCTAGCGTGACACAGTCACGAAACTTTGGTAGCATGGCAAAGTTAATAATAGCTGTTCAGATATAACTTTTATAATCCTACTATGAGAAATCACACTATTTATTATTATACCAAAAACTTTTATTTACTCTATGTATATATATTTTTTAAAATTTGTTGGTAACTTAAATTTTATAATAAATTTTGCAACATTTATTATTTAATCTTTAAATAAAAAAATTATCCCAATTTAATAATAAATTGCTATGAAAAAGACATTATTATCTATCATAAACATAGGCAAATAGAAGAAAATAAAGAAAGCTGAAGGAAGAGAAATTCATGCCTAATTCCAACATCTTATTTAAATGCACAACAATACTATTTTAATACTAAAGAGGATTTTCTTCTTTTAAAAAAAGTGTTACCAAAGGATTTTTAATCAATTAAAAGGAAGATAAAATTAACAATTATTTTAAAAATTCTCAACCATTATAAAATCCTTATAAACTCAAAAAGTATGAACCATAGGATTTAAAGGACTATATCTAAACGGCTATTATTAACTTTGTCACGGTGCCAAAGTTTTTCAAATGTGACACACTAGCCATCGTCTTCTTTGCACCTTTTCTTGTATAAAGTTAGGATTAAAAAAGGAAAAAGCTAAGAGACACAGGAAATCATAGTTTTAAAAACCAATTCGGATTAGCCAGTCGGATTAGGAACCGGTAATACAATCGATTCGAGTTAGTAATTCAATCGGACATATTATTGACCTGGTATGAACCTTTGCAAACCGGCCGATTTTCTAATTGAACCATCAAACCGTGGGTTGTGGTTCAGACCGGTTCTTGACTGCAAACTATCACGCCTCTGATTTCCAAGCTAGAATCACGTGTTTCAATACTTTTTACATATCCCAATGTTCTCTCTCTGCTGCAAGACCCTAACTTTCTCTTTCTGCTAAAGCTACCTTCTTGGTTGTCTTTTCTCTTTCTACGTAAACTCATAGGCTATAGCTACACAGCCTACACTCTTCCCACATTCACATACAAAATCAAAAGAAAAAACACAAAAAGCCAACTTTGGAATCGACGCTTGAACCATTTAGTCACCAAGCTCATCATAGCCTACCACTATGCTACGGTTGCTTTTAGTTATGCCAAATGCAACCATATATATATATATATATAATATTATAATGTATCACTAACTAAGACACCAAGCTTTGAATTATACAATTATTTTTAAGGTAATGTATAAAATTTTCAATTTTTTTAATAAATACCTGATCATACAGATCAATTAGTGATTTATTGGTCCAACTATTGACCCAGTGATCTAGTACTTTGACCGGATCGATCACTTGTTCGATTTTTATAACTATGCAAGAAACTAAGAGGGTTGAATAATAATTATCTAAATTAATAATAGCATTCCACCTATTACTGATCTTTTGTTTGAATCTAACTTTTCTTTTCCTTTTTTCTTTATTTTGTTATTATTATTTTTTTACCTAAATGCACTTAATTTTGGTCTCTTAGGTATTTTAATTGTATGATTTTGGTCATCCTAATTTTCAATTATGCAAAATTGGATCCTTCAATTATCATAAATGTATAATTTTAGTTTTTCCGTCAATCTTTCATTAAATATTTAATAGATTTTATTAACAAGTTACTAGATGATGATGTGACATATAATATATTATCTTGACACATGCGATACATATATGAGGGTTAACTTCACTATCAAATATAATTAGATGTAACACTTATGCATTGCATATTTTTATTTAAATATAAAAATATGATTTGAATATATATATATATATATATATATATATATATATATAATATTAAGAAATAATTTTATTTATCAGTTCATAATTTATTGTAAACAATTCAATATTTTTTTATTTGTAGGAATTAAAGACAAGTATTGAAGGTTTATAATAACCCACGCATCTTGACTAAGCTAAACCCTCTCGGTATAAATAGTTTTATTTTAAATTTAACTAAATATCTATAAAATTCATATTTTAAATTATTATTGTTCATACAACATATTTTAAAGTAACTTAATTAAAAATAAATTTATTTCTAAATAAAAATTAATATATATATATATACATAATAATTTCTTTCTTAATTTATATTCATAATTATTAAATGAAATAAAGTATTATAAAATAGGCTTAATATGTTGTTAGTCCTTGTAAAATGATTGCGTTTTGATTTTTGTCCCTATAAAATGACGAAATTTTAGTTTTTGTCTCTATAAAACATTTTTCTTCAATTTTTGTCCCTTGAAAATCTGAAATCATTATTTTTCTCCTTAACCTTCATTTTAAGGTACATAAATAACATTCGTTTTAGGGATCTAGTAAAAATTTTAGACATGTCACACACTCACTAACATGATGCCACAGAAACTAGTGTCACACTTAGGATACTTGACCTTCTGTTAAGCACATAAGTAGTTAATAAGTGTCACATAATTGGGACCAAAAACAATGATTTCATATTTTTGAGATATAAAAACAAAACAAAAATTACAAGGACAAAAATAAAAAAAATCCACTCATTTTACAATAAATAATATTTAATCCTATGAATTATTTTAAAATTAACTACATATTTATAAAATCATTACTTTTAATTATTATTGTTACCCATGAAATATATTTTAGAGTACCTAATTTTAAATAAATAAATAAATTTGACTATAATAATAATAATAATAATAATAATAATATATTATTATTATTATTATTATTATCTAGTTTCTTTTTTTTTACAAAAAAAAAAGTATCACTATAAATTATTTATAGTATCAAAATATATTTCATGTTATTTATTATTAATATTGTTTTGTATTATTATATTTTTAGTATTATTAAATTTTAATTTAATAGCATTAGGACATTTAAATCTTATTTGGTGCATTCTTTCTATAGTTAACTTTCTTATTTGTTAAAGAGAAATGCTAGCGACACTATCTCTGGCACGCTCTTTCTTATACTAAATGTGATGTGGGATCACCAAATTGGTTCAACCAATCATAGAGAGTATTAGAAAGAAAGTGTTAGAGAGAGCATCACTAGCATTTCTCTCTTTAACATTCTCTTATTTATTAAAGAGGAATGTTAGTGACGTTCTCTCTAACACTCTCTATGATTGGTTGAAATTTATTGAAAATCACCAATTTGGTGGGTCCCACATCACCAAAATTAGCGACTTTCAATAAATTTCAACAAATCCCAAAGAGAATGTCATAGAGTTGCTAACATTCCTCTTTATTAAATCCATTAAATGCTCAACGGTTATAGTTCATCGTGCAACTTAAGAGCCAATAGTTATATTTCAATTATTTTATTTATTATTTATTAAAAATTATTTTACAAAACAAAATTTAAAATAAAAATGTAAACTATAATTAATACAAAAAATTGTTACAAAATTTAATACTTATATCTATATATGTATACATATATCTTAAAAATTATTATTTTATTATAGTTTAAATATTAGTTTGTAAAACATCATTTAAAATAAAAAAAATATAATATAATACACACACAAACAAACACATAATTATTTATTTCTTAATTTATATCCTTAATTATTTATTAAAACAAAAAAATTATTAATCATTTTGTAAAGAGAAGTCTAGAGGGACATTTTTTGTGTATTGTGTGTGTGAGACATGCATTGTAAAATTTGAGACAATAATGCGGTAGAAAGTATGTGGGAATTCTGCTGGTGGAGGTCGTGAAAGGTTATTGAACCAGGACTTAGGGGTAATTATGCTTGGTGTAGAAATCCCAATAACTCATGTTGATCCCATGGAGTCGAGGCCTACTCATACAAAGTTGGGTACTTCTCAAAAAGCTGATGCCCAAGTTATGCTTACAAGATGCCTATATATGCTTTGATATTGTTTGTATGTATGCTTTGATATATTTGTTTTATGCTATGATATATTTGCTTTGCTATATTAGACTCAGGTGGAGTCTAATTTTTCTTTAGGATATATATGTTTTAGCATATATGATATCATATGCTTTGATGTACATATATTGAAAATTTAATAAGGTTTGTCATCATCAAAAGAGGATAAATTGTTGGAACTAAAGACATATGAAGCGTTTGACCCCTTAGAGTTGTGATGATAATAAAGGTTACTCAAGTTCGAAATAATAACAAAGTGTGTTAAGTATTATTGGTGTGAAATATGATTAGCCGTAGTGTCGACTAACACCAGTCGATTCCCAATTCAACGATTGACTCAAGGAAGGGATTATGTTCCTTGATTGGGTCCATGGTCCACTGCAAAAAGCTTTCCCGCAACTATAAATCTATGGTTTCTATGCTATGCTACTCCTATGAGAAATTGCAGTAATCGAAAGCCATAAATGGCTAAATATAAAAGCTTAAAAGTAAAAGAATGCCATTAAAAGCAATAAAGGAAACGAAAATGCAAGAGTAAATCTAGGTAAAAGAAAGGTAATTTGATTTTTGGAAGTTCTGTCCGTCTTTTACATCGTATCCTCAGGGAGTCGAATTTGCTGATCCTTAACTAAGTAATCAAATATCTGATTAGATCTAGAGATGTCAAAGAGATAAGGTTCCTTTCCCTTAGCCTCTTTTCCTTTAATAAAAGGTCTCAAGGTAGGACAGGAGTAAGGCTTCCCCTTCACCAATTTGGCTACCAAATTTACATCAGATGAATCTTCTTCTTCCTTAACTATCATAGAAATGGTTTAGGGATTCCTGTTACCTTTATGCGACTTCCTTTGATCTTTCTCATTGATGAACTACTCTACTCTAGAGGCCTTAATGGCTAGTTGCACTAAGTCCACACAATCCTAAGTAATTAACCGTTCTCTTAATTAGGAAGTCATGTTGCCAACTAGGGTTGTTCAAAATAATTGAACTAAACTGAAAACTTTAATAACAAAACCAAACTGAACTTAAAAAAACTAAACTATTTATAAATAAACCAAACTAGAACTATTATCTAAAATCAATTTTTTAAGACTAAACTATTTCAAAAATAGTTCAGTGTACTACACTAAACTTAAAAAATTCCCCTGTTAACAATCCTTCTCCTTCTATTCATTTGCACAGTCCCGTGCTTTCAAACCAGCAACCTAGAAAAAAAAAAGTCAATTGCTTTTTTCATTTAATACAATCTTCATAATTCAGATAATTTAGCTTTAGAGTAAAATAATCCCATTTTCATTGGACATCACCCAACTTGATAAAATAATCTCATTTCAATAACTACTTAAATTTAAGAACCTCTGCGAACCTACAAACTTTACTGGATTATAATTTGTACATAAATCAAAGACTCTTGGATTTGATTACAATATTTCAATAAAGCCATCCATGATTTTCATGGATTTATAATACTTCTAGTGTTTATTTCAAATTCAGACACACAAACTAGAATATATCTAAACAAATGACTCTTTTTTTTTCAACTCTATCCCTCTTCATCATTTTTACTTGTATTATCATGCTAAATCAATGGTTGTGCAAATTTTTAGTTATCCTTTTTTTTTTTCAAAATAGTTCAAAACAATTTGGTGTAGTTCAAAAAGTTCATAATAGTTTGGCATAGACCGGAGAATAGTTCAGTTTGAAACAGTTTAAAACAGTTTAGGGAATTTAAAAATAGTTTAGTTCAGTTCGTCCCAACCATTTTGTAGTTCAATTCAGTTTTAACGAACTGCATTTCCAGTTCAATTCAATTATTCATAGTTCAATGTAGTTCAATTCATTTTGCCCACCCCTACTGCCAACAGCTTTGCTGGCGTACTCTGTTTCTGGAAATTGGACATTACACTTCTCCTTCGCCAGAATCTTTTCAGAAAATCAGCAACATATTCATTAGCCAACTGCTTGATGTTCATTAAGTCAGCCATGGGTACATCTAGTTGAGGAGAATAAAATCTATCATGGAAGCAACGTTCCATATTAGCCTAATTGTTAATAGAATTGGGAGGTAGGCTAGAGTACCATGTGAAAGCCCTGTTAATGACAATGGAAACAACTGTAGTCGATAATAATCGTTTTGACTAGCCTCCCCACATTGAGCCGTAAATTGACTAATGTGCTCTATAGTTGACTTGCCATCTTCCCTTGAGAATGTGACAAAATCAGGAATCTTATAGCCTCGTGGTAAAGGCGTCAATCTATCAACCCATTCAGGGTATGACTTCCTGTACACGTGTCTGCCAATGGGCTTCAATTGTACTCCAAAATGTTTTCAGATAACATTGGCTATTACATTTGGATCAATAGTTGAAGGGGTTATGGATCTAGGCTGAGTCCATACATATCAAAATGGTTTCTATGTATACAAAATTTGGCTATTACATTTAAAAAGTTATATATATATATATATATATATATGATGGATCAAATGACACTGGTGTAACTTACACCAACTATTACTTGAGCTAGGTAGGACCACAGGTGATAAAACTCTTTCTGAGATGATTTAACATAGCTGAATACCAAAGACTTGAACTTGAAACCATTAGTTAAGCTGAAATAATCTCACACCTACTGACTTATGCACTCAGTGGTGCATCCTAAATGATTATTGCTAAAGCTTTACCTAATTATTTATAAATTATATAATATATTTCAAAAAAGATTTTGCAATAACCAAATAGAAAGAAGATTTAAAACGGTTATTGCTATCAATAGTAGGCTTTCAAAATAATAAAACAGGAAGGAATTCAAAATTATTATCACTAATAATTAACGTTATCAATTATTATTTAGAAATTATTCAATATTTTGGCAAAGCCATCAAAATAACCAAATAGGAAAGAGATTCAAAATGGTTATCACCAAGAACCTTAGGCTTTCATAATGACAAAACTAGAAATAGAACCAAATTGGTCATCAGTAATCGCCCATTTTATATTTTAAAAAAATTGATTTATGATTTTAATAAGATATTTATATTTTACAATAAATAGATATGTGAATGCAAACGACACTACGTTATAATGAAGTTTGTGTGAGTGTTCTTATTGGTGAGGATAAGGAGAATGGATGTAAGGGTTGTCTATGGGTCTGATGCAGTGGGAAAAGAAAATGAAATAATTAATGATAAAGGGGAGGTGCAGTGGAATGCGCATTGTGATATTCAACAGAGAGAAAAAAGAAATCCATGAAATTGTGTGTGATCATTGTACGCGGAGAGAAAGATTAAAATAAGTGTATTGTTGGGAAAGAAATAATGGTTGCAATGTGGTGGTAGGACTTGCATTATGTCTTTGCACGTTTTCTTGTATAAAGCTAGGATTAAAAAAGGGAAAAGCAAGGAGACACAAGAAACTAAGAAAGACGGCCGGATGATAATTATCTAAATTAACAAAAGCATTCCAACTACTACCGGCCTGTTCACATCTGATTTTTCTTTTTCTTTTTTTATTTGTTATTATTATCTAGCTTAAATATGTTTTTGTCCTTGTAATTATATCTATTTTTGCTTTTAGTCTCTTTTTTTTTTTGTTTAGTTTTCCATCCTAATTTTTAGATGCTTTGTTTTTAGTCCCTCTTGTCACTCTCAATTACAAAAAAAGTTGATATGGTTGACAATGATGATGTCAGGTCATCAAGCACCACATCACCAAATGATGACATCATTGTGTGCTGTGTCAATAAAAGATGCATGATGTCATCAAATGTTGATGTCATAAAAAATGTCACATCATTAGATGATGACATCATCATGCACTAAAGCACAAGTGACATATTTGTAGGGAGTATAAACAAACAAAAAATACAGAGACTAGAAGCAAAAAGTGACATATTTGTAAGAACAAAAAAGTTATTTAAGAATGAGTTAAACATTTACTATCATATACTTTCTATAATCACAGATTCAATACTTTCACACACTTGACACCCTCAAATTTATGCAAATTTTCACCATGAAAATCTAACCACAAAACTTTATGAAATAGTGAATGTTAGACTGACATGCTTTAACTTTCTTTCATTTGAATCACGACATCAAGTTTCTGCAAATTCTCACCAAAAAAGTGCCACCCTTAATCCACCACCATCACTTATGACTAGCGCCAAAAAAATTGTAGTCTCAAGACCAGGTTGGACTTCATTGTGTCCCACTTTGGTACTAGAGGAAACCATTCTCATCTCACACCATGACAATGTTGAAACCAAAGACATGGAAAATGCCAAGCCCCTAAAATCTCATAGTTTTGATTAATTGATGAAGTTTGTTGAGCTATACAAATAGAAATTTTGTCCAATAAAGCTATAAGTATAATCGTTCTATCCTAGATGCAGTACTAAGATATACGTCCAAGATTTTATGAAAGAATCAGCGTCCAACGCGCTAATTAAAAGTTTTGTCCAAAAGCTTTTTATGAAAACCCAATGTTCAATGTGTTGTTATAGGTATTGTCCAAAGGATTTCATAGAAAACTTTCATCCAACATTTTATCACATAACATAAGTTTTCTATCATCCAAATGAACACATGCTTAAAAGTTCTTCCTTCTATACGTTCGTTTCATTAAGGTTTAAGTGCTTCAATATTCTATCCTCTTATGAACATTAACGATATTCTCTTTGAATTGAAAATGCTCTATAGTTTAAATATCTTTAGCATTTAATGAAAAGTAGGATATTCTAAGTATAAGTACAACCTCTGATCAAAAGTAGTCAACCTTGACAAGGCTAGTAAAGAGAGAGAAAGCCAAAATAAGGAATATACAGAAAAGCAAGTCTACGTGCAAAAAAAGCACAAGCGCTTTTTGGTGAAGAAAGGACAACCTCAATCTCTGTCCTACTTCAGAAGAAGACATATATCAAGAGGAAACGTGAAAGATGTCTCTCTGCATTAATTGAAGACTCGAAACGTGAAAAATCAAAGAACCCGTTTAAACACAACGAACACTTTCTTGAAGAGCCTATATAAACAAGACTTGAAGAAAAGAACAAACTATTACGAACTCTGAATGAACAATCTTTCAATGCTTTGAACAAATCTCTAAGTGTTTCTCTAGACAAAAGTTCTTACCAAGCTTAAATAAGGAATATACAGAAAAGCAAGTCTGCATGTAGAAAAAGCACAAGTGCTTTTTGGTGAAGGAAGGACAACCCCAGTCTCTCTCCTCCTTCAGAAGAAGACATTATGAAGAGGAAACATGAAAGATGTCTCTATGCATCTAATGAAGACTCAAAATGAGAAAAATCAAAGAACCCGTTTAAACACAACGAACACTTTGAAGAGCCTATATAAACAAGACTTGAAGAGAAGAACAAACTGTTACGAACTCTAAATGAACAATCTTTCAATGCTTTGAATGAATCTCTAAGTGTTTCTCTAGACAAAAGTTCTTACCAAGCTTAAACTGGTTATCCTTTGCTTAGTGAAGTAACCTTGTACTCATGCTAAACTTTCATATCCTCATTCTATGAGTTGATTATCTTGTAATCTTTTCAAGCAGTTTAATTGTTTGTGAAAGCCTAGAAAGGCTTAGTGACAAAGAATACTTGCGATTAACAATCTTGCAGTAAGATTGTTGTTTGTTTAAGCCATAAGTGGCATCAAGAATACCTACATGTAACTAGTGTAGTTATAGGAACCCTTCGTATTAAAGCAGAACTAGACATAGCTTAGGTTAAGTGAACCAATATAAAAAGCTTATGTTATTGTTACTTTTGTTTTCCTTCACGTTTCACTAGACGATAACTTTTATCTTAACGGAAATGTGGTTTTGTAAAAGGTTTTTAAAAAGCAAACATACACACTATTCAAACCCCTCATTCTAGTGTATTTCTTGTTTTTTCAAACAACCCCTATAATGAATTAACCACCTATGGTAGCCATTAGTGAGACCCAAACACCACCTATTAGAACACACTTCACATAGCCACAATGTTTAGCCAAAAGCATAGGAAGTCACTACCTATTGAACTTGGGAGATGAGGAGAAAGATACGAATGGTGTATGACTTGTTCTACATGTGGTGTATGACTTGCAGTTTTATTACAATATACCTTGAGTGAGGTTTTTTGCTAACTTAAGCATCAGAGTGTCTTGTAGATACCTGATCATCGCTTATGGAGTTCAAAATTGTAGAGTTTAGACAATTAGAATTTGGACCATCATTTGTGACACTTTGAACCATTCAGAAAGGATGAAGCTTCAAGAAAGATAAGGGAGGAAGGAGAAGAAAAGAAAGGTGCGAAGATGGGGATGGGGAGTATTTTAACATTTAAGCCTTTATTTTATTTTAATAGTTAATTTAATTCTTAAATACCTTTTTTGTCCCTACAAATATGTAATTTTTAATTTTAGTTTTGCAATTCTTCTTTTCTTTTTACTCCCTACAAATGTCACTTTTTTTCTTTTAGTCCTCTTAATTTTTCTAGTATTTACAAATATCTCACTTTTGTTGTTAGTCCCTGATAATGCCATCATTTGATGATGTGATACCTTTTATGAGGTCAACATTTAATGACATCATCTTTTGCTGATGTGGCACACGATGACATCATCATTTGGTGAAGTGGTGCTTGATGATGTTAGTGTGATGTAATCACTATCAACCATGTCAGCTTTTTTTAATTGAGAGTGATCGGAAGGACTAAAAACAAAATATCTAAATATTACAAGACGAAAACCTAAAAAAATGATAGGGACTAAAAACAAAAATTTATATAACTACATGGACCAAAAAATATTTAAACCTTATTATTTTGACTTAATTGTATTTAATTTTGGTCTCTTAATTAGGTATCTTAGTTGTATTTTGACATGTCACTTGGTAATGCTGTGACAGGCTGCGTGTTAACAAAGATATATGGTACACATATGACAGTTAAATTAGATGTAATACTTGTGCATTGCATGTGTTTAATTAAATATAAAAAAATATATTACATAATATTTTATCAGGTTGTAATTTATTATAAGCAATACATTGTAAATAGTGTTATTTTAAATTTAACTAAATTTCTATAAAATCCTTATTTTTAATTTTTATTGTTCATAGAACATATTTTAAAATACTTTAACTAAAAATAAATTTATTGTTAAATTAAAAATTAAAAATACAATACACTTAATATACACAATAATTTATTTCTTAATTTCTATTCATAATTATTGTAAATAATTTGTTTTTTTGTTTTTCACCTTTCTAAAACTTCAATCACTATTATATTTTCTGGTCCCTATAAAATGATAAATTTCTTATTTTGGTCCCTGAAACATTTTCTTTGATTTTTATCCCTCCAAAATGTGAAATCATTATTTTTCTCCCTTACATTCATTTTAAGGTAGATAAATAACTTTTATTTTAGGGATTTATAAAAAAATTTAAAGGTATCACATGCTAACATAATACTACAAAAACTAGTAAGTGCCACCTAGCTAGGATGGTCTAGCTCATAAACAAATAACAAGTGTCACATGACAATAGGAACCAAAAACAATGGTTTTATATTTTTGCGGGATGAAAACAAAAGGAAAACAATTACAAAGACAAAAATCAAAGCCCACACATTTGAGAGTAAAAAAAAAAAAATATTATGAACTATTTTAATATTAACTACATATTTATTAAATTATTACCTTTAAATATTATTATCCACAAAATATATTTTAAAGTACCTAATTTAAAAAATAAATAAATTTGAGTAGAAGTATTAATATGATATTTAATATTATTATTATAGTATTTATGTTTCTAACTTTTTTTTTTTTTGTATTTATACATCTAACTTGTTTTTTTCCAAAAAAAAAAGTATTACTATAAATTATTTATAGTATCGAAATATATTTAATGTTATTTATGAATATTGTTTTGTATTATTTTTTTAATATGATTAAATTTAAATTTAATAGCATTAGGGCCATTAAACATTCTTATTTGTGAAATCCATTAAAGGTTCAACAGTTATAATTCAATATGCAGCTTGTTCTATCATAAAATAATCCAAGATATATTTATGTGCCATTTATTGTGTTTATTACTTATATGTTGTACAATGGAAATTCTTCCAGTATAGATTTGAGACAATCTAATAAGAACATTCAAGTGTGTAAGCTGAGATGTTCTTAGCTCTTTTTTGGCTTTTATTTGCGAGCTATTACGTTGATCCTGGATCACTTGGGATAGTGACGTAGTTTCCATTATTGTGGTTAGGTGTGCCTTCCCCCATGCTCACCAGGTGTTGTTGGTCGAGTTAGCCTCATTGTTGATTGGTGTTGATTAGGGGAAACTAATTTTGCCAATGATGTGCAAGTAGTTCAGGTGCCGACAAGGGAAGGCACAGAACCCTCTGGCCTCAAGCACGAAGGGCATAGAGGCTAAGATGTGTGGGTTGGTTCAAGTGCCGACTCAGGAAAGTACACAGCCCTCCAACCTCAAGAACCAAGGGCAAAGAGGCTAAGTTGAAACAGGTTCGGGATCGGTCTTGATAGCATGTTGGTAGCAAACCATTGAGGGAGGTGAAGGGATTAATAGGAAGTAGTGTTTCAGTGCGAAAAATTGCAAGTTATGGCGTTTCAGTGCCTGCTGGACACGTCACTTCATGAACCAGGGTACTTAATGCCATTATGACATAATGTCACTGTCGCAAGGTGACTTGTGTGTTTTTCAAAATGGTAATGATTGCTAAAGCACTTGAGAAGACGCATGTGTGGGTGGGTGTGTCATTTCAGGGACCCTTTTCGTTGGCTAAAAATAGGAAGGGTGGACCCTTGCCCTAGGCCACCACTTCCTTCTTTCCCAGAACTTACAATTGTGAGAAGTTTACACCACCGTGCTGGAAATCGCTTCGATCCCACAGTGGGTAAGCATAAAACTGAGAAACCTACTTGCCTGCACCCCGAAAGAACACTTTTCCATATTCAACTTCAATTAGTAGTTGCCCATGGTATCAAAAAGCTCTTGTAGGTCAGCTGCCCGACAATGTGCTCCAGATGACTTAACCACCATATCATCCACATATGCCTCTATATTCCTCCCAACCTGTCATGCCAAGATCTTGTCCATGAGCCTTAGTAAGTTGCACCTACATTATTTAATCCAAAAGGCATAACCTTATAGCAATAGTTTGCTTGGTCAACTATGAATGCGATTTTGTCTTCATCCTGAAGGTGCATCCTAATTTGATTATATCCTAAATATGTATGCATGAAGCTAAGGAGTTTGTACCCCAACGCTCCATCTACCAAACAGTTAATATTAGGCAAAGGGTGGGGATCCTTGGGACAAACCTTATTTAAATATGTGAAATCGGTGCACTTCTTCCATTTGCCACTTGGCTTCTACACCATCACAACATTAGCTAACTAAGTCAGGTATTGAATCTCTTTAATATGGTGAGATGACAACAACTTAGTTCTTTCTTCCACAATTGCCTTCCTCTTATCCTCTCCAAACTTCCTCATTTTTTGGGCGATCAATTTAACCTGGGGGTCTAACACCAACTTGTGACAGTGGAAATTGGGATCTATACCCTAATATCTACTGAACACCATGCGAAAGCATTAGTGTTATGCTATAGAACCCTTACTAGCTTGGTCTCAACCTCGAGAGATAAGTTTGACCCCAGCTTCACCTTCTTGCCTTCAATAATGGTGACTTCCTTCAAGTTCTCTGCTGAGGTTGGTCTTGGATCTAAAAATCTTACCTTGGATTGAGGTCCAAGAAGTGCACTTAGTGTTCTGATACTGACCTATAAAGGTGTCTCTTACTTCTTAGGCTTTTTTCATAGCATTTGCAGGCAACCTCCCAATCTACCTCGATCGTCCCTATAGTACCATCGTCTAATGGGTATTTGACCTTCAAGTGCAATGTCGAGACGACTACACCCAACCTATTGAGTACTGGTCTCTCGAGCACACAAAATATTATATGATAAAGGGGTGTTAACCACTAAATACCTCACCATAATGGTCTTTGCCATGCACCCCACACTGAAGGTCATAGTTGGGTCAACATATCCTCTGACTTCGATTTGCTCACTTGCAAAACCAATCAAATCCCCCAAACACCACGCAATATAAGACATGGGTCAAGCTTCCTTGATTTACCAGAACACATTTGACATTGAACCCCATCATGATCGTAAATATCACTATGATCTTTCTTGTGCAGAGTTACCCCATCAAAATCTACATTGGTAAACGTAATGTCTAATGTGTGTTGGTTCCTTTCCACCATAATTGTCATTACCAACCTAGCGTACTTTTTCCTCACCACCAACGTCACGCAATCGCCTATGAACCCCCTGCAATGGATTTAAAGTCCCTAAAAATGACCTCCTGGTGCAGGACACTTGCACTTGCTAAAAGGGTGGTGGAAGGTGCGGAGGCCCCCAATCCTACTTGTCTTTACCTTCAGAGTCCTTTGGATCAGATTGTCGCCGATCATACTTGGCCAACAAGGCAACTTTGATCAATTGTTTGATTTGATGAATAAGCATGAAGCACTTTTTTGTATCATGCTCGTACACCATGTGGAAATCACACCATATGTCGCTTCAAGACCTAAGTTAATTGCCTATTGATGGGCGACGGGTAATTCAACAACAACGTGTTGTTGACATCCCTTAAGATCTAACTTCAGGACACCATGAGGGGGTCAGGTTTGTTACTTCTTTGTCTCTCTTTTGCCTCCTGTTTGATTTTGAATTCCTTTAGTCTTCATCTCTCCCCCATATCCTTTTAGTCCATACTTGTCACACTTTTTACTTTAGTTTGATTTCGGGTGCAAATAATCTTTTGTAAATGGCTTAGTATACAAAGTCAATTATTTCTTCTCCATCACCTTGTTCCTCACCATAAGCTTTTCTACCTTTATGTGGCATGTTACATGTGATTGCATTTTCGCCATTCGATAAACCAATGACTCTTCGAATTACCCAACCCGTAACCTTTTACAAAAGGCTGCCACAAACATCCTTCTATGATGCCATTAAACTTTGTTAAAAAATCCTTTAACAACTCCCCTGACTATTGGCGCACATCGAAAAGGTTTGCCTTGAAAGGTGGATTCTACTTGTTCACTATAAACTAAGTAATGAATAGGCGTAAGACTTCTCAAAATTGATGATCGACTTGTTTGAAAGTTCGCTAAACCAATCAAGGGCAACCGCTAACAACATCGCTACAGACATCTTGCAACAAAGTGTGTCGTTCCCATCATTGATCAGAAGTTGAGCTCGGTAAGTCTTTAGATGCTGATTTGGATCCCAGGTCCCATCAAAAGGTGTCACCTTAGGGATCAAAAAATGGGATAGAATTGTTTCAACCTCGATCGCTGTCACAAAGGGTAGGAAATCTCTTAGCGGCTCCACAGTCGCATCAACATCAGCCCTCCTTAAGTTTGCCACCTTTATTCATAGGGCCTTCTAGGCCTCACCAGCCATTCTCCTGATCTCCTCATTATCCCTATGCATAGCCTTTTATACCTCTTATGCTTTATCAGCAATCCTCCTTGCTTCCTCATTCTCCCTCCTTAACTGCTCTATGAAAGCCATGATTTGCTGCAACGTTAGGGGACCACTATCATGATTCTCTGACATTATAGTGTTTGGCGACATCTCATCGTCACGAGTTTTGTCGTTCAAGGAAAACAAGGGCTTCAAGAAGAGTTTCACGGAGCCCCACGGTAGGCACCAAAATATTCTATTATTGTTTAAAAATTAATTTATAAAACATAATTTAAAATAAAAATGCAAATATGTACGAATATAATATAGATAGACCTATAAACAAATATATGTTTCATTATTTTAAATTTACTAAATATCTATAAGATCTTCTTTTAATTATTATTATTCATAAAATACATTATAAAGTAATTTTACATTGTCATCCAATCATAGATTACCATGTATGGTAAATTTGTTTATTTTTACAACTAGTGCGTGTTCCCGTGCGATGCAAATGAAAGTCAAATCAACAGTGATATGTGATTGGGTGACAGTGTAAGATTGTTTTACACCGTCAGTGTATAACCATTAAACTCTTATTTCTTAATTTCTATCCTTAATTATTTATTGAAACAATATGTTACGAATTATTTTGAATTTCACTACATATTTGAAAAATTATTATTTTTAATCATTATTGTTCGATAAATATATTTTAAAATACCTTAAAAATAAATAAATTTTAGTGTAACTATTAATATAATACTTAATATTACTATAAGTTCGATTCCTTCTGTGTGCAAAATTCTCTTGGGCCAGCGGCAGCCACGCACCTTGAGTGGGATTAGTCTTTGATCCAGTGGGTTGGAGGACACTCGTGGTCTCTGACCTAGGACCACAAAAAAAAAATACTATACTATTTACATAGCTAACTTGTTGTATTTATATATCTAAGTTGATTTTTCTTCACCAAAAAAGTATTACTATGAATTATTTATAGTTTCCAAATATATTTTTAGGTCACCATGACATTGGTGCATAGTATCCAATGACTAATCTCCCTTGGGAACCTGGTTGGTCACCTTTAGTGGGGTCTCCCCTCCCATTTGAACCTATACCATTCGAATAATCAATTTTTAATTTAATAGTATTAGGACCACCACCGACACTACCATCATTGTCGGTATCACCACCACAACTGCCTACATTGGCACACCATCATCGTCAGCATTGCCACCACTGTCGTCAGTGCCACTACCACTAGTACTACCACCACTGTTGGCGGCACTACTGACACTACCTTCATTGGCATAAACGCCACTACTACTAACATTGCCACCATCACCACCACTGCTACTGTTGTTGCCACATTACCATTGTTGTCGCCACCACCATACAAAAAACACCCTTAAACTAATTGAATAGGGTAGGAAAATTTTCAAAGTGAATTTATTTGGAAACTAAAGATTAAATAAAAGAACTATAACTAAATGTTAAAAAATAAAAATTGATTATTTTTTTAATTTTTTTTAATCTGCTAATAGCTAAAAATTACCCCCAAACTGTTTTATAATCCAAAATCGATTTAGAACTAATTTGCAAAAGAGTCAAACTGATCTTTCAAAAAAAATTGTTTCGAATCCAAACCAATTTTATTATTAGGTTTAGTTTTGGTTTAAATTTTTGATGAAACCAAACCAATGCCTTTCTTTTTACCGCTTCTTTAATTCTAAGGACTTACACAAGCATGTTTGCCTATATTTGCCTATATCCCTTAAAAATACACGCGCAAGTAATCTATAACTTTTTACAAATAAAAGGTTGGAAGGAGAAGACCTTGTCGAAAGCAGGGAGAGAAGTGCTTATAAAGTCAGTGGTGCAGTCTATACCAACTTATGTCATGAGTTGTTTTCAACTTCCCTCTTCCCTCTGCTCTGATATTGAAAGGATGACTGCAAGGTTTTTTTGGGGGGGTGATCCGGAAACCAGAAAGATTCATTGGCTGAGTTGGGAAGCCCTCTCAAAGTCAAAAAACATGGGGGGCCTCGGTTTCAGAAGAGTAAAGGCTTTCAACAAGGCTTTACTAGCCAAGCAACTTTGGAGGGTGATGCATCAAAAGCAATCTCTTTCATCTCAGGTTCTCAAAGTGAAGTATTTCCCAAATTCATGCCCTCTGAAAGTTAACAAACATTTCAGACCAAGCTACATTGGCAAAGTATCCATTCATCTAGGGACTTGGTGGAATCCGGGGCTGTTTGGAGAATTGGAGATGGGCAGCAAGTCAAAATTTGGCAAGATAAATGGTTCCCTCATACAGCTGATAACCTTATTCACTGGGATCAAAACTCTGGAACTGACCAAAACATGTTGGTGGCTGACTTAATCTCCCAAGATACTAGACAATGGGATGCTCACAAAATCATGGAATTATTTCCAGCTTCTATTGGAGCTAAAATCCTTGCTATACCTCTGAGGGTATGTCATCAGGAAGATTGCCTTATCTGGAATCTTAATGAAGATGGTGAGTACACTGTTAAATCAGGGTACCATCAAGCTTTGGCCATGAATCCTACTTCTCTTGCTTCCTGAAGTTCTATTGCAGGGAACCTTTGGAGTAAAATATGGAAAATTCCAGCAATCCCCAAGTGTAGAAACTTGGTTTGGAGGGCATGTAAGAATGTCCTTCCAGTCATGAGTAACCTAAGAAGAAGGGGAAATGATGTTGACCCAATCTGTCCGAGGTGTGGTGAAGGTCCAGAAACTGTCATCCATGCGCTGCTTCTTTGTAATGTGGTCAAAAGGACCTGGTTTGCCTCCCCTTTGGGGGGTACTCATCATGTTCAGGAAGATAGCTCCTTTTCCACATGGTTGGAGTCATGTTTTAACCTGGGAGATATGGAATTTATGGAGAAAATAGCCAATCTTATATGGGCTATATGGAAAGGGAGAAATCAATGGGTTTTCAATCACAAGGAAAACCCAATCTGGTTGACTTTGGATATAGCTCACTCGCTGCACTTCACTGAGGAAAAACCAATTATCAAAGCTACCAGCTGTTGTCATTGGAAGAAACCAGAGATAGGAACCATAAAATGCAATTTTGATGCTTCTGTGGTTAAAGAGAAAGGAACGGGCCTGGGAATCATCTTTAGAGATCATGATGGACGAATTCTTGCTTCAGCATCCAAACTGATACCTAGTTGGGTGGAACCTCACATAGCTGAAGCTTTGGCTTTTCGTTGGGCTATTGATCAATCTCGCCAGTTGCAATTCACCTCCATCAGTTTTGAAACTGATTGTCAACGCCTCTTTTATGCTTGGAAAGATGATTCTAATGCATCTAATAGCTATTTTGCAGGGATTCTTCAAGATTGCAGGTTCTTGCATGCTGATAACCCCCCTTTTGTTCTGTCTTGTGTGAATAGGCTAGCTAACATAGCAGCAGATAAACTAGCTAGTTTAGCTTTTTTGGTCTTTGATCTTTTTTGGTTTCAGAATTTTCCTCCTCAGATTCTTGCTATTGCTGAGAATGATGTAATGCCTTCGGACTATGCTATTTCTGGTTAATTTTACATCTTTTCCCTCAAAAAAAAAAAAAAAAAAAAAAGAGATACAAATGACAACTTTTTACAGTGGCATCTTCTAAGTCATCAGTACAAAATTCAACTTTTTCAGAATTAGCTACTAATGGGAAAAAAATTCAAAATTCAAATTTCAAACACAAAACAAAATAGATCCAAGGGACGTGAGTGAATGCAACATGTTTACTGATTGTGAACCATTAAATGAAATTTTGAACCATCATGTACTCAAGCCTCAAACCCATCTCATTCTATTATCTTCTCTCTCATCTTCCACGTTCCAGAAAAGCTTTGAAATCCTCCCCCTCCGGTCACCGGCTCCGGCGCCGTTTCTGGCCTAACGAGGTCACGGTTTGGAAAAATAAACCGGTTAAATTTACTTTCCATCTTCTACTCTTCGTTTTTTCCTAAAAAAAAATTCGAAAAATCCACATTCATCAAACCGTTTCCCTCCGGTCACTGGCTCCGGCACCGTTTCCGGCCTAACTAGGCAGCGGTTTGGAAAAGTTAACCGATTAAGTCCCTTCTCATCTTCTACTCTTCGTTTTTTCCTAAAAACAAATCCACATTCAACAAACCCTAACTGGCACGAGAGGAGTGTTTTTTTGTTTCGTCTTTCTTCTTTTCTTCTACCTTTTTACACTTTACAGGTTCATCAAAGCGAGAAAGTTTGATATGTGAGTTCTGTAAGGAAAGACATTGTACACTACAAGAGGTAGAAACGAAGAAGGAAAGTGAGTTTGAAGCCTGCGTTTTTTACAATTGGGTTTAGTTTTTTAATTTTAAATATCAAAATTTGAAATTTGAACGGGCTTTGAAGCAAATTTCAGTCCTCTATTTCTTACTCCTTCCCTCACCCTCATTTTCTTTTTTTTACTGTATACAGTAGAATGAGCATGCGAAGGGAAAAGCCATCGAGAAGAGAAGTCAAAAGGGAAAAGCCATCGAGGAATGCAAAAATCACACTCTTCCCTCCGATAACCATTCCATTCAACAACTCCTAAAGGTACATTTTTTTTAGCTAATTTATCTAATATTATTGTTGTTCGTTGAATTCTGGTGTAGAAAAGAACGACTTTGATCCAACTCCTTGCGGAAAGAAAGTATCTTCTTGTACTTGCTATTGAGATTTAGGATCTAATATTTCTCTATTTTTAAATGTTTTCGTTGAATTTCGATGGGTTTTGGTCAAAATCTAAGTTGTAAAAATAGCTTTTGGTTTGTGAGTGAGTGATTGAGTGAGTTAGGGGTTATTTTTTTTTTTTTTCAAATATTATTCTCTCTCTTTTTTATAGTTTTTCTTTGAATTTTGATGTAGGAAAGAACAACTTTGATCCATCTCCTTGCAAAAAGAAAGTATCTTCTCATGCTTACTGTTGTGATCTAAGATCTAATATTATTCTTTCTCTTTTTTATAAATTTTGAATGATCTATATAAAAAGTGTGTTTTCTGCTTCAGTATTCAAAAAATTTAACTTGAGGTTCTGTAGACTATATAAGGAATTAATGGCTCTCATGATTTATCTCTTTTTGCTTGAATCCAAACATGAATCTGTGCCTTTTTTTTTTTTTTTTTTTAATGGGTCTCCAAGCCCTTATAAATGCCCAAGAATTGTTGTCTCATAGATCATTTGAGTTTCTATTTTCTATTTCACTCTCTCTCTCTTTTTTTTTTGCTTGCTGCTATGTGAAACTACAAAATTGAATATTAAGATTGCAAATTAAACTTTATTTCTAGCTATCTACTAATGTGTGAGAAAGTGAAAGATTGAATATTAAGATTGATATGCTTTTGTTTCCCCCTTAATCTTCCAATTTTAATGTGTGTTGTTCTATTGATTTTGTTGTAGGGTTTTTCTTTTATTTTTATTTTTATGAGTTGTTCTGATTCAAACGATAAGCGAAGAAAAATAAATGATTCGAATCACCTGCTATTGTTCTCTCTATCTTTTGATCTAAGGGTTAGAGTTTTTTTTGGGGGAAAAGATATTATAGACTTCTGTGTGTTATGCAAATACTATATGGGCAATACTGAAATAATGATTGCAATACTGACATATACTACAATACTGATTTGAGCAAAAGAGAGGCAAAAAGTTGAAAGGTTCAAAGGACAAACCAGTCCAATTAAGAACAACATAGGCTGACACGGGAACAAATATTGGGATTCAAAATATGCATTTCAAACCTTGATTCTTTGTTGCTTCCTCCTAAAGTTTTAGTTATTTTGGTTTTTTTCTTATTTTTTTAATCTTTTTTCTAAGTACATTCCTTTTCATAAGAACACTCTTAATCTAATGAGGTGTTAACATTTCAGCTTAGAATTTCAAGTTTAGTTCTTTGGGGAGAAGCCAAAATGTTCCTCGCTCTGTATATGGGTTTGATCTATAGAATGGAAATGCAACTTGAATAATTGGAGAAAGGTAAGAAAATCTTCTCCTTTATTATTATTGTTAGTAACATTTTTATCCAATGACTTTCTACAACATTTCTTTCAATCTCCTGTATATTTGATTGAAAACAGAAGTAAAGATGCATATCATATAGTTTGGTTTGGGTTAGTTCTGACTATCCGAAACTAAAATAATTAAGAGTTTACAGCAATCCAACCTATGGATAGATTATCTAATTGAGTTTATACGGGAACAAATATTGGGATTCAAAATATGCATTTAAAACCTTGATTGGTTTACCGGGTGCACATGAGGTGTTGAGTACTATTTGTTTACTTTCAATAATTTACTTTTTACTTAATTTATACTATAGATAATAAGGTATGCACCTTAATTTAGAGAGATAAATAATTTATCTGAAATCAAATAAATGGATAAAAAATTCTGATAAATGATTGGGTTGTACGAACACTTGGTAAGCTCTTTATACCAAACTTTGAACACTCTGATTTTGGAATGTTCTAAATTCTGATTTTATCCCTCTATGTTTGCTACCATTTTCCTTAGATTTTACATTCTTATGTATTATTTGTGTTTGTGGTATTTGTTGGGAAAAGCTTTTCTGCACTTTTTCTTTACTTTTACCTTTAGTCAAGTCTTTATAGACAGTATTAAAGTCTCCAATATGACATCAAATTGCTTTAAATAGTAAACTCAATTTATTTTATGTTAACAAAAATAT
Source organism: Pueraria montana var. lobata (assembly GCA_026413185.1). Classification (NCBI taxonomy): domain Eukaryota; kingdom Viridiplantae; phylum Streptophyta; class Magnoliopsida; order Fabales; family Fabaceae; genus Pueraria; species Pueraria montana. Next base: position 89,164,108 of record CM048650.1, on the reverse strand, counting down.
ATGATTAATATAAATTATGTTGTACTGTAATTTTACAATTTTTTTATTATTATAAAATTGATATTTTATTATAATTTATACTTCAAACATTTATTTCATTATTAAATACAATAAATCTAGACAATATGTATAACATACACATTATTAATTATTAATGGTCTCCAATATGACATCAAATTGCTTTAAACAGTAAACTCAATTTATTTTATGTTAACAAAAATATATGATTAATATACTTATCAACCAACTTTTTACACCCTTTAGGTTGCACAGTTAGTAATATATCGACATACTTATAAATATATTTTTTCTTGATTTTCTTTTCCAACTTAACTAATTTATTGAATATATTATTTTATTTAACATAGAAAATATCAAAAAAATATAACAAATGGGATGAAATTTTTCCATGAAGTATGAAGAGAAATTTAGACCAACTCATAAATGAACAATTTTCTTTAAATTACCTTAAACTTGAATTATTCGAAAGAAATTATAAGTGGGAGGAAAACAAGTCATCAAGCTTTTGGTCAACAATGAATATTGGCTTCTTTTTTTTTTTTTTTTTTTTTTTTTAAAATGACAAGAAAAGAACAATATTCAGAAGCTCCTGGGAGGGGATGAATGACTCTTGCTGAACCATTTTTTGTAAAGATACTCATGTGTAGTGAGCTTGGTAGACTGATTTGTTTAACTTAATCTAAGTGACAGTAAGCCATTCATATAGCACATCACATGGAGTGACCCAGTTTGTATGTGGATATTTATACATAAGTCAATTTTATTATCTGTAGTGTATATTTATCAGTTAATTGAAATAGTGTATAAGGGAATGGTGGACTAAAATGTACAATCTGTTATTGTGTTATAAGGTTTTGATGGATTATTTATCTGTAGTGGATATTTATCTGTAGTGTATATTTATCAGTTAATTGAAATAGTGTATAAGGGAATGGTGGACTAATATGTACAATCTGTTAGTGTGTTATAAGGTTTTGATGGATTATATACACAATGTATTAGCAAATGCAGCAAATGACATGAAGGTATATATACTTGGTTCAATTTTTTTAACATATGTATAAGTAATAAAGTAACATGAATATTTAATTTTTTATGAAATTTTTATATTCATACTTAATTTATTTGTAAGAAAGTAACCTGAATATGTAAGTATGTAATAAATGACATGAAATTTTTATAAGTAAGAAACTAACATGAATATTTAATTTATTTGTCATTTATATTAATACAAATTAATTCTTATATAATAATTAAAAATAACCCGTGCATTGCATGGGTCCCAAAACTAGTTCTATAAAATATAACGTTAGGAAGTGTCATATCCTGAGCAACAATTGAGTTAAAATGTCGGAAATTCACTAAAACCCGTACATCTTATTTTGCTTCATTAATATTAGAATTCTTTAGTTTTAAGTTTCAGTTATGGCTTCCAACCAAGAAGTAACAATCCCTTTGAGATATTGGGTAGACAACGAACAAAAGCGTGTAGTTATGGCGGAAGCAAGTGGACACTTTATAGATGTTCTCTTTAGTTTCCTTACCCTTCCATTGGGAACTATCATCAGGCTTGGGAACACATTTAACCCTAGTTATAAAAACCGGACCGGACCGGTTCGACCAAAAACCGGTGGCCTGACCGGTCCGGTTCGGCTATCGGACCGGATATGTCATCGACCCGGATCAACCCGGTTTGATCCGGTCGGGTTTGGTAGAAAATCGGTGACCCGGACCCGGTTGACCTGGGGTTGAACCGGTTTTGCTAAGTTTTTTTTTTTTTTTTTTTACAATTCTTGTAAACAATATAGTTATTTGGAATTCTTTCCATAGTACCATTTGAAATCCATGACAAAAGTTAATTGCTAAATAGTATAATATAATAATATGTTCCTATAACATTTTAATTAAATTGTTAATAGCTAATTGCTTAATAGTATATAATAATATGTTCCTATAATATTATTTTGATGTTGACAATAATATATAATAGCTAATTATTATTATCTTGATCTTGATATGATTTAATATTTATGTGTTTTATACATCTTCACCATACTTGCTCATGGTCCTCCAACAACTTTTATACTTAGCCGTGAAAAATAATAAGAATTTCTTTAGTAATTTAATGATAATATCCAACAAAATAATTTATAGTAATAAATGATTATGTAATATTTATAGTTTGATCATGATTGATTTTAATTTTAGAGTATGAATTATGGATTGATCACATTTTGTTAGCTATATTATATATATTTTTAATTTTTTTATTATATACCGGGTCAAATCGGGTCAATTAGTGACCCACCGGTTCGACCACTGACCCATCAACTCAGTACCTCGACCGGGTCGATGACCGGTCCGGTTTTCACAATACTGCATTTAACCAACCGGTGGAGATTGGTTGCATCAACAATCTGTTCAATAGTGTGGAGGATTTGGGCTCTAATGTTTTCTAGAACGACATCTGCAAGCAAATGTTGCTTACTCCTCACAACCCGTTAGAAGTGTCTTACCAGAGACTAAAACTGAAGGTGGATGATACACAGCCCACAAAGTATTTTGTGTGTCACATCTGTTCAAAGGGAACTCGTTTCTCACTAAGTACTTTTGATGAGGTAAGGTGCCACTGTGGGAACTTGATGAAAAGAGAGATAGATCTGCAGGAAGAGCCTGGTGGGGGCAATGGTGTTTTTGTTAAAGGGGATGCCATGTTCCTGATCTTAGATGATTTGAAAGTAATTCGAAGCTCTCCAAGTGACTCCTTTAAACCCCCCCTCCATCTCGGACACAAAGAACTCAGAATGATGGAAGAAAAGTCTCTAGACGTTGACAAGAATAAGGTAATATTGCTTTTTATTCATTTGAGGTGGTACTTGCATGAGTTATTAGGAGGGGAATGGACAAAATAAATTCCTCCAATTATTATTATATTTGGGCTGACAAAAGTTACAGAACAGAGATTTTGCCTTATTTTTTCTCTTCTATCCTCCAAATTTCTAGGTCAAGTAAGAGATTTTTACAAAATAGTATATTAGACTTGTGTGCACTTAAAATTTTGACCATGAATATGTATTGGGAAACAAATAGGAGTCTTAAGTTTATGTCAATGAAAAAAATAAAAAAACTTTAGGGGATTAAATGATTCTTTTGTGGTAGAAATTTCAGATACATTGAATTCAAGACATTTTTGTGCCTAGCACTTACGAACTTCCTCGAGTTCCCTATTTAGCTTGTAAAATTGTAGATGCCAGGACTTTTCCTTTACGTAAATACTTTGATAGTGGAATGAATTGTCCTTCTTTAATGAATTAACTTTACATTCTTAAAACTTGCTCTGTTTTCAGCATTCTTTTTGCTTTTCTTCAGATATTTAGCATACTAAAGCAAGCATTGACCTCCAAATCTCCTCTAAGTGTTGTACTGGAAAACGGAGAATCTAAGCCATTTAAGCCATCGTACTCTTTCTCAACAGATACTGGCCCAAGTCATTGGAAAGATTTTGTAGAAATCAAGGTGATAGTGAGCAAATCACAGAACAAGATCTTGTTTGTTGAAGCAGATGGAGGTTTTGTCGATTTTCTAGTCAGCTTCCTCACAACACCTCTTGGATCTATTCTGTATCTTGTGAATGACAAATTATCCTTGGAAAGCATTGATAACCTGTACACAAGTGTGAAGAATCTCGATCCATCATGGTTCATAGAGTCATCAAACAAATCCTTACTGAATCCAAAGGTCGCTCCTCATTTTGGTTGTGGGAGCAATCCATTAAATGCTTCACAAGAAGACACTGCCAAGTTTTGGTATGGCACTGGAGTAGTGAAAGATAAAAGGGGGCGTATCATCTGTGAAAAGAATATGATTTCAAAGAAAAAAGATTTGCTAAAAGATCCAAAAGATATCAAACTTTTGGACCCAAGATCTTCAGATGGAGCAAGAAAATTTGATGTGGGATTCATGAAGAGGCCATGTTTGTTTGTTGTGAGTGATGATCTGGAAGTGAAAGCAATGACAACTACTTCTAGCATTCCGTGTCCATTTATGGAGAATAACCAGTCGTTGGATGATTTGGAGGAACATTTGGTGGAAATAAGGAAGTCACAGGTAATATTAATTCACAATATTGGTTTAAGAAAATTCGATTCATATCAGTGGTTTTAGTTAACAATATTTGTCTTAGTTTTGTCAATTTGCTATAATGAACTTGCACAATATTTCTTCCATGTTACGTTTAGGCCTTTTTCAATTTAGAAGTAACGTTTGTTATGTCTATTTTGGTTAGGCACTAAACCTGTTAATGGCTTCTTTGACATCCAACAAACAGGCTTTCACAAGGAGCCTATCCTGCCTATTGTGCAAGTGGAAATGCCAAAGATACATTCCATTTTGGAATTTATTGGGAAGGAAGAAAGAGAGACATGGAAAGAAAAAAGAAATGGAAGAGAAAGATAGTGAGAGAGATAATAATAATAATAATATGATGGGGGAATGAAATAAAGGAATGAGAAGAAAATGAAGTAGAGAGGAGTTGGAAAATAAAGTAGGTATGTGATAACTGATAAGGGGCAGTGTAGAGCAATCCTGCAATTTAATGTGTAAAGTGAATTGAATGGTCATGTAATATTTAATTCTTGGTTTATACTACGGCTGAATAGCATGACATATGATCCACTCGTGGACTATCAAAGTTACTGGGTGAAGGAGGTGGACAAGGTACAGTACCTGTTTGGTTTGTTACAGTAAAATGATAAGTCTTTAAATTTGCAAAACCTTTTCTCTCTTTTTTTTTCCTTCTCGTTTTCTTTTATATGCATGAGTTTCTGATTAGGTTTGAGATTTGGGAACACTCACTCACTATGTATATTTGTCATTGTTGAGATTGAGTTTGAGTTCCGAGATTGAGTTTTCGATTGGGTTTGCTATAATCTCTTTATCAATTTTTTGTTTCTTTTGCCCACAAAATTGTTCAATTCACATCTCAAAAATAACCACAACGGCTGCATAGGTTAAGAGTAAAGTGTCAATTTAGTTTCTAAATTTGTATGTTGTGAATGTTAATTTTGTTTATGAAATTAAGAAAAACTTAAATAAGTCCTTAAAATTTTGAAGATTTCATTTAAGTTCCTAAAAATAATTCATTGTTCTCATTTTTATCCCTAGGACACTTGAGTGATAATAACAATACAAATTTAAGGACCAAAATGAGAAAAGGTGTTAATTTTAGAAACTTAAATGAAATTCTAAAAAATTCAGGGACTCATTTGAGTTATTTTTAATTGCAGGAACTAAAATGACAACGAAATATAAATTTAGGGACTAAATTGATCATTTACTCTAAAATTAATTAATATTCACATGGCAATATCAACAAAATTAATGTTTATAGGGATAAAAAACAAATAATGTATATTCAACTTACCAGTTTAATAAGTACCAAGTAATCCTGTCCAAAAAAAAAAAAAGTACCAAGTAATTGATATAAACCATTCATTTTTTAAATAATATATTGGACGACCTATACTGGATGTTCACTTGTGAATCACATAATTGCTTATCCAACTGTAGAATAAACCTTAAGTTACAATTGTTATTAGGCTATAAGAAATTGATCCCTAGAAGGTCATTAGAATTAATCTCTTTATTTATTTATGAACATTATTTTAATTTTTAAAACTATAAAAGAAATAAATAAAGGAAATAAAATAAAAATAAAAAATGGACAAAATTAAGTGTGTAAATTTGTCATGTCGTCATGTCAGCATGTCAGTGTCACGTTAAGCACATTGTTAGTATCTCATCAACATGTGTCAAACTGTTACATAATTTGCAATATCAGTTAGTATATCAATGTCACATCAACACTTACATGTCATGTCAGGAATTTTTATTAAAAAATTGCCAGATTAACAATTGACTAATATTGCTAAATTTTAAAAGGTGTGAACAAATGTATAATAATTTTTTTTTGAAAGATCAAAATTAAATGGTTTAACTTAACTTCTTATCTCTTTAATCTATCAGTTTCAGTATCTTTAGTTCTAACTTGAATTTAAATATTTTTTTTTTAAAATTATCAATAATTAAAATAACAATATATTATAATGTAAATTATCATAATCTAAAATATGATTTATATATTTAAAAAAATTATTTATTATTAATTATAAATTTTAATTATATAAAATAAACATTTATTTTATATAATATACACGTGCTAATATACCAGTTCCAATTATATATCACGGTAATTGTTTGACAGCAGTAAATCAATAAAAAAAAAATTATTTGACAGCTCAAGCTTCAATTATTATAGATTACAACAGTAAACTAAAACAAATACTTTGAGACTTCAATCTCTGTTTGACAGCAAAAAAGCAATAAAAAGTTGTTTGACAGCTGAAGATTAAATTGTTAAAGATTATAATTGTTTGACAGCTCAAGCTCAAGCAATAAAAAACAGTTCAACATCTCCACAATAAGAGAGTCATTCGTTTATTTAGATGTGACCTAGAAACTGAATTTATTAATCAGAGGCGGATTATGGGATTGAATGGAGCTTGTTTATATTGATAGGCTCGGCAGACTAATTAAATAGAGAGAAGTTACAAGAGATATAACATGGGATTCACGTGAATGTTACGGAAGCATATATTTGGATGGAGTATTTATTTTTTATTGGTTCCTCGCACTATATGAGTTTTTAATTTTTTTTTATCTGTAGGAATCGAACACGATATCGGAGGATTTATAATAACTCAAATATCTTGTTCAACCAACCGAATTATATCCCGTTAATTTTTAACTTTTTTTTTTTACACCATTGGTATATGTTTTGGATCTAGAATTAATTTTATAATCATACTTATAATTTTATAATCATTATCAATTGATATAAATACAAATTTAGAAAGAAAAAAAAAGTAGTTATAGTATTGAGCGTCATTTACAAGCCCAATACTAAACTCACATTATAACAAGATATAAGAAGCTAAGACTAGTTCACAGGTGCATTCTAGGGTGGGAAAGTTTAACAAGTCTCCCACCATGGGAAACAAACCTGATCTGTAGGATTGTGATCTTTTTCAAGATGAGAATAACACTATCATAGACATACATGTACTGGATTAAAACCCATCAAAATATATATTTAATTTAGTATTGCTATTCGCACCACCAAAATTGCTATTCACATCCCCACGTATTTAATTTAATTACTGTAGCAATATATATATATATATATATATATATATATATATATATATATATATATATATATATATATATATATATATATATATATATATATATATATTTTAATTTAATGGGTTACTTTTTTTATTTTAAAGCAGTGAAATTACGTCCAAGCCCTTGGTAATTTACTGTAGCAAAAAATATATATTTAATTTAATGGGTTACTATTTTTATTTTAAAGCAGCAAAATTACGTCCAAGCCCTAGTAGTGCTCTGAATTATTTTTATTTCCAAAAATATCCTTTCCACGGAATCGTGATTCCATGGCAAAATACACTATGGAATCATGATTCTGTTGTGTATTTTATCAACGAAAAGACTATTCTGTTTCGTATTTTGTCCACGGAATCATGCTTCCATTTCATATTTTTTTTGCATCCCTAGGTACACAATGGAATCTTGATTCCGTTGTACATTTTATATAATAGAATCATGATTACGTGGAAAGGTTATGTTTGGTAAAAAAAAAATTAAGCACATGGGAATGTGAATAGCAATTTTGGAGGTGCGAATAACAATGCTAAATTAAATATATTTTTTGCTACAGTAAAATGCTACAGTATTTACTATTCCCCCACATGGACCACTTGCACCTAGTCTCCACGCTAGAATTCGTCTCTTTTGACACCCAAGATCAAAGTGAAATTCTACGTTATTTTTTTTTTCTCACATTCCCATGTGCTTAATTTTTTTTTACCAAACATACCCTTTCCACGTAATCATGATTCTATTATATAAAATGTACAACGGAATCAAGATTCCATTGTGTACCTAGGGATGCAAAAAAAATATGAAATGGAATCATGATTCCGTGGACAAAATACGAAACAGAATAGTCTTTTCGTTGATAAAATACACAACAGAATCATGATTCCATAGTGTATTTTGCCATGGAATCACGATTCCGTGGAAAGGATATTTTTGGAAATAAAAATAATTCAGAGCACTACTAGGGCTTGGACGTAATTTTGCTGCTTTAAAATAAAAATAGTAACCCATTAAATTAAATATATATTTTTTGCTACAGTAAATTACCAAGGGCTTGGACGTAATTTCACTGCTTTAAAATAAAAAAAGTAACCCATTAAATTAAAATATATATATATATATATATATATATTGCTACAGTAATTAAATTAAATACGTGGGGATGTGAATAGCAATTTTGGTGGTGCGAATAGCAATACTAAATTAAATATATATTTTGGTGGGTTTTAATCTAGTACATGTATGTCTATGATAATGTTATTCTCATCTTGAAAAAGACCTCAATCCTACGGATCAGGTTTGTTTCCCATGATGGGAGACTTGTTAAACTTTCCCACCCTAGAATGCACCCTAGTTCACATGTGGTAGCAGTTTTGAAGTTTGAGCAAGCCACTTAGCTGTATTAAAAATATTTTTCAAGAGCCATATCAATCAAAATACAGAAATCCAGTTTTAAATACTACGTCCATTTTTATTTATAAGACCAAAATTTAAAATAGATTAATTATTTTTAGACTAAAATACTCCTAATTAATTAAGAAAGAAGTTGTATTAATAAACATTTGAAAGAGAAAGAGAAACATTAATGATAATGATATTTTTGAAAAAATGTATAAATTTAAGATAAATTTATTATTATTAACTAAATTAATCATTTTTCTTAATATTGATAAATTAGGTAATTGAATCTTATAAATAAAAATCGATGTAGTATGTAAATAGAAAATTACTACAAACATTAAAATTTGATTTGACACAAAATTAAATTGTAGGGGGGTAATTGTGAAGAGGGGATCAATATTGAAAGTATTAAATTTGACAACTAGGATATATTTCTTTTTACTTTATTTGAGGAACTAACAAGAAAATCAAGGGTCACATGAGACTAACTGTTGAGAGATTCAGCAAAAAATAACTGTTGAGAGAAATGATGGGTCCTATACATGTGTCAATGACTCAATGCCCGGATGGAACATGGATGCACCGAGTGAAAATGGACCCGCAAACACCAAGCATCCAATCCTAGCCGCTCTGAATCAACATCAAAATTAGACCAGTGGCAATAACAAATAAATTTTCAGCAGCAGGAGAAGCATGACGAGATTTTCTTACGATTTTGTGTTTCTCCTATTTCTATTTTTTAATTTAAAAACTGTTATTTAATTAATTCAACAATTCAATAATTATTTTATTATTAACAAATAATTTAATTATCTTATACACAAGTGACAAATCTTTGTCATCTTATTATAATCCATGTGGCTAGCTGTCTGGTGTGTCAAAGTTACTGTCACATCTACTACTAAGGACTGGAAACTAATTGTCTTCACAGAAAAAAATAAATAAATACAAGACTAAAAGTGCTTGACAAATTTATGAGTGACTAAAAGTAAAACTTACTATATTTTGAGAGAGAAAAATCATTAATATTTTTAATAATAACAATTTAACTTTTTCTTGATATTTAGAATTTTAGAAACTAAAATGAAAAGTTTAGGCTATTTGAAAGTATTGCTTTTTAGAAAATTTGAATATGATTTTTTTTTGTCCTGAGTAAAAAATTATGTGTATCTCTTAACCCATTGAGTAAATTAATCCTTCTCGCAATGCGTGACTATTTTTTTAGAAAATTTGAATTTGATTTTGTTATGAGTTGAGTATTTTTTTAATAGATAAAGTTAACTCATCATGTGTGATTCCTAATATATTTTGAGTCAAAATTGATTTTTATTCATGGGAATAAATTCTAATATATTTGATCTTATTCTATAACCTTAGTTTATTATATTCAATTTTTTATATAGACTAATTTATTGCATTTTTTTTTTTGTTTTACTCGTGATATTTAAATTCTAAACATGTAGCTCCTTATGTATGCTTTAACCACCCCTCATAATTTATTTTGTTTTCTTTTTCTCTCACACTCTTTCATAATTTGAATCCAATTACTAGTTAGCTTTTAGACTACATTGAATGCTAGCTTTTTGGCTCATTTGCGTTGAAATAAATTCCTTTTGGAATCCTGTAAATAGACTGATGTTAAATTCTCCAGCATTTGTTGAAGAAAGGGGTATCTCTTCATGTCTAATACTTACGAGGAATTGGCTATCCTCACCTTATGAAAAATTTGGAAGTATAAAATTCTTTGGCATTCTATAAAAAAAAAAAAAAAAAAGAAGAAGAAAAGGAGTGACACCATTAGAGTTTATCTGCAAGCATATTATTAGGTTTTTTTTTTTTTGAATGGGCAAAAATTTCATTAATAAGAAAATGTTTAACACAGGAAGTGCAAACATAATACAAGCTGAAAAGGAAAATACATGAGAAAACCTCAACATCATTTCCTAACCGCAACAAACTCAATGTTAGGAAAAGCACACCATGATCCTCACAACAACCTCATATCAAGAAGACCCAATCCAGCGTTTCCCAGTGACTAATGCGTGTCATGAGCATGCCTATATACATGAACCAGGATCATTACACCAGCATTAAAAAGGATATAAAGTTCTTCCTTTTTGAGGGATCCACCTCCATGATAGGAGCTTTACTGTTTCTAGCATCTCTGCCAAATCCTGCTTTTTGTGTGAAAAAACATATGCATTTTGATTTTTCCAAATAACCCACACCACCACAAACCAAACAATATGCCAAATATAAGCTTTTTCTCTTAGCCAATTAAATAAACCTCAAAACTGAAAAAAAAAATTGACAAAGGAAAATTCAAAGGAGCCTAAAATTCCCACCATACTAAGCACTAATACCACAAAGGGGCAAACAGAGAGCATTCCAAAAAAAAAAATGTGCGTTGAAGATTCTTCCAAAACACACATATTATTAGGTATTGGTTCCTCGTTGTCAATGGAGCGAACTACATGCCTCATTTATTATTAGAATAACGAGTTCAATATTTTATCTTGCAATGTTTTGATGCTAATTAAAAATCGTCATTTTATGTCTATGTAAAAACTAGGGGTGTGCAATGGGTCGGGTCGGTTGGGTTCGGGCCAAAAAACCAAATCCGATCCAACCCAACGGGTTGACAATTGTGGCCCGAACCCGCCCAAAGCACACATTCGGGTTGGACGGGTTTCGGTTTGGGCGGGTCTGGGTTTAGGCGGGTGGGTTGATGCGGGTATGGACCAAGTGGGCCAAAATCACATTTCACTGGCCCAATTCGAATTATGTTCTTTTTTATTTTTATTTTTGTTGTTTATCCAATATTTTCAATTTCAAGATACTTTTTAATATCCTTTCATTTGGGCCAACATTATTATTTGGGCCTCATCAAATTTATTTACAGTTTTTTCTTTATTTTGTTCAACTTAAAAATAAATCATAATCCTTGAATTGGGCCAATTAAATTTTAAGTGGAATGACCCAAATTTTAATTTACAACTATTAAAAAAATTATAAAACAATTAAATCCAGCATTTAACATTTTTTTTACTGAGTATACTCAATAAAAATAAAAGGAATACAATCAAATGAATTGTAATGCTGCAATATAATTTACGGAAAAAAAAAGTCCAATTCAAACACTTCCAAGTGGACTATATGTTGTACATCAAGACAATTCTCAAATTGAAGGTGGACACCTGTAATAATAAATGTTGAAAATTTTAGTTAGTAATTAGTCTTATATAAACAACACCACACTCCAAGTCTGGGATAACTTAAAAATTATAACAATGTAAGCCAATGTAAAATATGATTTTAAATAAATAAAAGACTATGCAATGTAATTTAACAATTGAATAATAAGCAAATATGAGTTTCCAAGTTGAAAAATAGTTGAAGATTGGATTGGTCCCTAGTATAATAAGCAATATGAGTTTCCAAATTACTACACGTAAGTTTTGCTGAGAATCCTTCAAACATACAATTGAAAAAAATATGATTAAAGAACTAATTAGGAAAATTTTAGGCACTGGAATAATAAGCAAATATGAGTTTCCAAGTTCAAACATAGTCTTTGCCACTAAAGCACCATTTGATTTCGTGCTGGACTATTCAAATCCGTAATTTTCCGAATAAAATGACAGAAAGCTCATGCATTACAGAATGACTTCCAGAACAAACAAAATTGTTGTCTAAAATTAAGTAAAAATAAAATGAAATTGCACTTCAAAGAATAAAATGATAATTTGTTTTTACCATGAATAAACTCTAAACATGCAGCAGTAATATTGCATCCTTCAACATTTAATGGGGTAAGCTTCTCTAAACCTGTGAACCAGAAAGCGAGAAAGGAATACTGGCCCTCAATCTTCAGATCCGCGATATGGTCTTTCAAGAAAGTCTTTTTGGCTTTGGCTTCGGGACTGGAAGCCATAGAAGAGAAAGGGAGAGGAAAAGACGATTTAGAACAAGAAGAAGATTCATAAGAGGGAAATGAAGGGAGTATCTGTGACTTGGGAGAGAACAATATTAGGGTCTGGAAGGGAACCACGCAAGATGAGAAATGAAGTGTGAAACTGGTAAACAAAGCTTTTATACTTAGGGTTTTTTAAATACCCTCTTTTAGATTTGGTCGGTTTCGGGTTCCTATGGGTCACGTATTTGAATCCGAAACTGACCAAAAAAACCCATGTGAAATCGTTTTTTCAACCCGACTTACCCGTCAACCCGCCCAAACCCACCCAAATACCAACTTTTTTTTTTTCGGTTTTCTCGGTTTCGGTTCGGGTCGGATATTTTGCTCACCCCTAATAAAAACTTACAAAATATGCCTCATGGTTAAAACAAATGTCTGATGCCCAAATGCAGATTACTGTAAAACTAAACTTTCGAGTTCTTCAAATTTATATGTATTGTTACATTAATTCTCTAAAAAATTTATTTCACAAATTATTATTTTTTAAATGTACCATATCATCATATTAATTTTTGAAAGATTTTATCACTAAATTAATTGAATATCAAACTCATCCTTAAATTAGTTTCGGGAATTAAGATTCTCTTGTGTCATCACTCACTTTATGATGAAAATAATAAACAATAAATCTTCAAAGAACTAATTTAGTAATAATCTTTTAAAGAACTAATAAGATGGTGTTGTATTTGATGACTAATTTTTTTTTTCCAGAAAACTAATGTAGTGATATGAGTAACTTGATTTACTCTTAATATTAGTAAATAACCTTTGGCAGTGGCAGGGTGATGAAGAAGCTAGTGTCGATTATGAAGGAGAGGATAGTGACACCGACGGGTTTGAAATTGGATAAGAAGGAGGACGCTCCTGATCTGAAAGGAACTGGGGCAATTGTTGAAAACGAGCTTAATTAGGATAAGAATTCAAGCATGAAACTTTCCTCTCATGATGCTATATTGTCCTTGATTAGGATATGGGTTTAAACTTTCATATTAATCCAATATTTATGAGAGGGACGTACGTGGACCCATATGGAGGTGTGAAGGGGGAAGGTGGGGTGGATCTAATCATTTTAAGGTAAGTGCTTGCTGATACGGTATGTTGGTTGGATCAAGGGTGTTTGTTTCAATGTATGAATCGAGTCCTCGTTAGGATCACCATCCTAGGTATTGTCCGTTTAGGTGTTGGATTGTCACGGTTTTGTCAAAGGTACCTTGGTGGGTTTAAGAGAAATGAGAGTGTTTATAAACTACTATTGGCCTTGACTCCTAAGCGATGTGGGACTTTGTGGCTACCGGAACAGTAATTAATACTTCAACTTTTTCTCTGCAACCACAACAACCAGTATTTGGGATGGTAATAACAGCTAGTATAACATGATTTTCTAAACAATGAATAGTAATCGAGTGAGCTTTGCTCTTGCTTTGACATCAGTTTTGTTACAGCACATATGACTCAGTTGAAGGTGTGGCCAAGAGATGCTTAGAAGTAATGTCAATTGTCAAGTCCAGTTTCAGAATGGTGTGTTTCATTGATCAAATATTTAGAAGCAGCTATAATTGAAGTTTGATTAACAAATCTGATTTGATGGGTGCAGGAAGTTGGTTTTGTTTGCATAAGAACTAATTTCCTTTATTTTTTATGAATTATTTGGCTTATAAAAAAATGACAGAAAAAGTATTATTACAAAACTAAAACCATAGAGTGTCTGTAACTGACTAGAAGTCATACCAAATAATAGTGAACACATAACAATGTAGGTTAACAGTACTCGACAAAACCACTTAAGAAATAAGACTTAACATAAACCTTTATTCATAATATTGCCATCATCGTTTCCTCCATCCGATATTTCCATGTTGGAATTTCACTCAGCCTAAAAACAAATTAAAACAATAATTATGTTAAGTATAACTATTCTGTTTTGTTACGTGTAAATACAAGGACATGAATCCATATAGAAAAAAGACTGCTGCCATATAGTCCTTCTAGTAATATAAACCAAGGTTTTTTTTTTTTTTTTTTTAATAAGAAAACATTTCTAACTGGAAAGGAGAAAGAAGATAGAGTTTCACAATTAGGGGGACATTCCCTCCTTTTGATATGCAAAATGTACAAGTATCCTTTCAACATATTTTCAAAATGGATTATATTGTAAGTTTTGAACTTTGTACATTATTGGAATTAACTTATCATTTTTATGTTATTCTATATAATCATTATTTTTAACATCAATATTTGTGCAATGATAGGGAAGTCATAAAAAATGCAGTTTTACAGGAACATATATCTAGTAATAACTTACCAAACAGGAAAGAAGACTTGCCAGTGAACAGTCATGATTACTAGACAATGAATTCCTGAAACAAATAAGAAAAAGTGAGTTGAGAAAAACTGAAATTACTTATAAATTGTTAGTGCATTCGAATTAAATTCTTTAAACAATGGAGGATTTATTATATATTTGAGATAAAAAATATTATAAGAGAAAAAAAACTATACACTTGTTGTATAAAATAGTTTTATATTGTCATCTAATCATATATCACCATGTATAGTAAGTTTGTTGACTTTTAATTACATGTAGCTCTGTCTCATAAAACTAGAAAAAAAAAAAAATCAAAGAAAACAATCATAATTAATGAAACCAAACCTAGCGAAATAGGGAGAGGAATTGAGGACTAAGTTAAATAACAGAGCATAGGAATAGGACCATATTGGTTTGCTAATTTATCCCTCAATATCATCACTAAATCATCCTCTTAGACATCTATAATATACATTATTTTAGAAATTAATCAAGAAATTGTAGAATGTGCAATCACATTATGAAGGACTGTTCAACAAAAATAATAGAGCCAAGATAGTAAAAGGTGTAATCCATGTTATCACTACTATATTTTCCCCCCAAACAAGTCATAATAATAGTGTGTTACAAAAGCAAACTATTGAAGGAAGTGTACCGGAATAGAACTGATCTTTATGTTCTTATAACTTGCCTCAGACAGTGCACAACATATGCAATATGATGGCAAGGAGGAAGGTAAAAACAGAGTATATACATGCATGGAAATTTAGCAAAAACGTGGTAAAAGATGAAGATGTTGGTTAGCCAAATAAGTGCATATGTATTCCTTAACCATGAGTATCAACTTAGCTAGTTAATACCTACATAAGAATTCAGCTCTTCCAATTAAATTTGCTCATGAGGCTTGAATTGATGCAAATCAGGTACATAGGAATATTTCATTTGAGGGGATTCCATTAAAGTCACTTGATCCAAGGACGGGAATTTCAACTTGAAAGTCCCTGAGTAAATTCCTACTAAGCTTGGTAAAGATTCAAGAGACAAAACGCTGAGCTGCTCAAATGTTATCTCTTCATCATTGGATTCATGATCTCCCTCTTTGGACACTATTTCCTGTATTAATTGACAATCTCGTATGGACACGTGCTTCAGTTGATGACCTAGACTTTTGGCTGTTGAGGACGTGAACAAATATACCAATCCATGACATTCTTCAACATTCAAAGAGGTAAGATTTGAAAAAGACACAGTGGATGGCACCAAAAATTTCATGCTAGGGCAGGAAAACACTTCCAATGTTTCTAGTGTTTTAAGTAAGGGTTCTACCCATGAGTGCTCTAATCCTATGGAATTAAGTTGTTGGAGGCTCTTCAAATGTAACCTTTTCAGCTTTGAAAGGACTTTAGTACAATCGGTGCTAGGTCTTTGAGAGGAGAATATTTCATTGAAGGAACTACAAACCACTTCAAGACTTTCAATGCTGGGTACCTCTACAAGTAATCCACTGGAGAATATATTTGACTCATCACCCTCATGATAGCACATCAATTTTAGAACTTTTAAATTTTGCAGGAGGTGTGCAGCATTTGCACCAAATTGTCCTTGTCCAGTCATCTTGTCTTTGCAAGTGATTGCTTGATGCTCCAAGCTAGGCATAGCCTAAGAAAATTAGAAGCAGGAAAGGATACATAATGAAAAATACTAGAAAAAGGTCATTAAGAGAGAAATAGGATAAAATAAAAAAAGAAAACAAAATAGGAGTTATGAAAGCAGTACAATTTGAGAAATTGTCTTTG
Source organism: Pueraria montana var. lobata (assembly GCA_026413185.1). Lineage (NCBI taxonomy): Eukaryota > Viridiplantae > Streptophyta > Magnoliopsida > Fabales > Fabaceae > Pueraria > Pueraria montana. The sequence goes on along the minus strand of CM048650.1, from coordinate 89,147,367 downwards.
CCTGAAACTGTCCTCTTGAAATTCCCATGGCATCTTCCTTTTTGAGTGATAAGTCCACCAAGATTGGAAAAACCTAGGAATTTAATTGTTCAAAACAAATATAGGACAAAGATTGTAATGAGATACAACTGAATTTACTATGAACATAGTTTTGATTGTATTGAAAGGAAAAATATTTGAGAAATTTCACACTTTCAATTTCAATTATGAAAATACTAGCAATGTACACTATTTGACTCTATCTTTTAAACACTCCATGTTTTGGCATGATGATGGGAGATTACTTTAATAAGCTCAATAGCTTCTTTTTGTATTCTCATTTTGTCCTCTCTTTTTCTTTGAAGAATATTAACAACACACTCTTTATTATTATCTAAAGTTTATTGAGTATTACAAAATAATAGTTTAAAAAAGCCTGGGTATTTTTGACTTCCTCCCCTGCCAAAAGACTAGATTAAGGTTAATGGGTCTGTTTGTTTAAACTAAAAAAAAGCAATTTTAAGAAGCAGATAGGATTTGCTTCTTAAAAAAAAAACAAAAAATTGCTTTTTTTTATTAAAAAAATGTTTTTTTATATAAAAAAATAAGTTTAAACAAATGGAACCAATACTAACAGTTCATTGCATCAAAATAATGGATATGCACCAATGAGTTTCAGTCTTTGAATAAATTAACAAGTATATAATTTCAAAATATTATAGTAAATATTTAATACAATAATAATAACAATGAATTTATTATCATTATATTATTTGTGTTTATTTAAATGTTAAAGCTATAAAACTTAACCCTTTACCAAAATAAACTTCTAAGAAGTCTTGACTTGCTTATTTAATTAGCAAATAAACCTGGCTTAGACTAAGCTTATATGAGCCCTTGATGAGCTGTTTAACCTATTTCTTTCCCTACTCATGCATGTAATACTCTCTTTTGAGATTGCATATGTAGTTGTGGGCTTTTGCCACGTTTATTCTCATAAAATATATTTTTAATTGTGACAAACAACGGCAAGCTTTAAAATTATGTAGTGCTTGATATAAAGTCTATAGTTGATTAATGATACTTGATTTATGGACAGAATGAAATTGATAACTTAAATGTTAGCATTATGAGTGAAGAAAAGACTAAATTGTCATACTTTCAGATAATTTGTTGATTTAATGTATAAACACAATTCTAGCGCAAATTAGTTTCACAAGAAAAAATCATTTCCTTTGTTTATTTATGCATACTCATCATTAAATGACACAAGATAGAGAACTGATTAACAAATGTCTTCTATCATTTTTAATTCTTGACGGCCGGGTTTTCAAGCAGACTCTTCCTTATACTTTATTATTAAACCATTTATATCCAATATAATTATTTTCTATATTCATTTATTTCCCGAACAATGTGTGAATCTTTTTTTAGTTTATCACAGCTTTGAGTGATAAAGTAGTCATATTATATTCTGTCAAACAAAACAAAAAAGCAGTCATATTATACTATTTCCTTATTAGATTTCAAGAAATGAATTGTGAGGATGAATAATAAGTCTTTTATACTTACCCTAGGAGGAGGGATCCATTCACTCCAAATGTAAGTATAAAAGACTTATTCTTCATCCTTACCATTCATTTTCTTGAAATCAATGGTTGTAACAAGTAACCAATCTTAACCATTAGATTTCAAAAAATTGAATGGTGAGGATGAAGAATAAATTTCTTATACTTACTCTTCTTAACAAGGGGAGAAAACTAAATAAAATTAGCTTTGTATTGGATGAGAAAAAAGTAGGTTTTCATTCTCCCGTTATCTAAGCTAGTCGATCAATGAAAGAAAGATATTGGTAATACTCTTTGATAGCCTTTTTTTTTTTAACATTATTTTATTATTGGTGTTTTTCTCAATGCTGGTCCCATTAACAGAAAGTGAGCTTAAATTCTTTAGACCTGCATGCGATGTCAAAAAGTGTGGGACTAGCAATTTCTTTAATAATTAACTTATGCATACTGAGACATGCAAGCACAACATGAGAACTGGAGAGGAAATCTTTTTGGTACCTTTTCAACTGAGAAAACGGCTTGCAGATCTATTGAAATACCAAGAGGATTTGCAACTTCACCACTATGATGCTCAGTTGTAAACAATTTCAACTTGTCACAGTGATATATATCTAGATGTGTTAGCATTGGCCATTCTAGCGAGTGTTTTCCATGGTAGAAATACTTGAGCTCTGGCAATTCCCATAGTGTTAATGAGGTCAGTGAACTGTTTAGTTTCTCCCTTCATGGTTGCTTCATCCTCTACAAAAATTTCTACCAATGTTGCACAAGATCTCACATCAAGCATAACAAGATGATTGGCCACTGATGTTCGAAACAAACTTTTAAGGCTTTGACAGTTAGAAATGTACACTTCTTGTAAGTCTTGAAGGCTGAGAATTTCATCAGGATTTAGATTCCAGATATGCTCCAGATTTGGCAACTGATTTAGAATCAGTTTCTTCAAAGGAAGAGAAAGCTGAGAAGCTGGTTTCATATCTGGTCCTGTATCTTTCACATCAAATATTGTCTTAACAGATTGGCAGTTGCTTACTTCGATCTCTTTTAGGTTACATAGAAATCGAAGTAAATAAGAAGGAATCACATTGGATAAAGATTCACATTCCACCACAATTAAAGATTTCAAATTGTTGAAACAGTTGTTACTTGGGATTTGAACTACACCAAGCCATATCTCTTCTAGGTGAGGGTGATCACCAAATTTCAAATGCTCTATATTGCATGCAGACTTTTCTACCTGTACATGTAAAACAATTATTAATTTCAACACCTTAACATATAAATATATTAGGAGGGTGCTTGTAATATTCTTGTTTGAAACAAAAATTTCACTTATTACAGATAATGATAAAAATGCATAATAAATTATGAAGTTGTTAAAATCTACTCCCTTAATTTTTCAACTGATAATTATCATTTTACACTACACCAGTATCTCCCATTTAAATAAAAATAGTAAAAGGCAAGTTGTTGAACTGAAGTGTAGAATTCATTTTAACATTATGAGAATCCATGTATATAGTATGCCAACATGTTCTGGATGTATATAGATGTAATACACAATCGTTCATATGTCTTCACCTAACTACTTAAATTTTTGGAAAGACTTATATTCGGCTATATATCATGAGAGATTGCCTATATTGCACTCTCTTTTCTTCTTATTTTAAAATATACACTCTTTTTTTCTTGAAAGATGAATATTTATTATAGTTGAGTCCATTTTAATGTGAATGTGCTTTTTAATTTTTTTTATAGAAAATTACATTAATATCTCTTGAGATTTTTTTGAATTATACACAATACCCCTCCTTTTTAATGTTTACAACAACCTCCCATATAGAGATGTTGGTGTAATATATTTTAGGGAGTGTGAGTGTAATGTTTTTAAACATTAAGAGAAGTTAGTATAATATATAAAGGGGGTGTCAGTATAATTTTTTCATATATTAAGTAGAGTTAGTGTAGGAATAGAAAAAAAAATGCTATTGTATGTAATTTAAAAAAAGTTTAGGAAGTGATTGTAATTTACATTTTTTTTATGTCATAGTGATCCTCAATATAATTAACAACTAATTTTGAACCTCTACTATGAATTTTGTGACCATAGAAGATAAATTTCAAAAACCATAATGGAGATGTTTAAAGCTCCATTTGTACCTTTTAAAAAACTAAAATCAGGATGTTCAAAATTAGTTGACAGTGACGCTAAAAGTTTCAGAAAAGATAAACTATTATTAGGAGACACACTAACAATTATTCACAATTATTAATGTTGTGTTTGTTATGTGCCAAATAGCATAGAAAGGGAAGGAAGAGCGAAGAGGAGTGGGGGACGGTGCGATTGCATTCGTTTGGGAAGACCGAAAAAGATGCAAAATATTTGATAAATGTATGGGTCTCATGCTACAGCATTTCAACTTTGAAATGCAAAGATTTGCGAAGAAAAAAAAGATGTGCATGCAATCTTACTTTTTTGCCCCAACTCTCGTGCAACGTTATGCAAAGATTTCAACCTCTCTCCACCTGTCATAACCGATTATGCTGCAAGAATAATCAATTATTCTTGAGCATAATCAATTATGTTTGCATGCATAATCGGTTTTAATTTTTTAAAATTGTGTTTTTTTTTTAAATTGCAAAATTAGATTACAAAAATGGATTTATGTTTAAGGGTAAAACCGTATTTTTATTATAAATTTATTTCTCTCTTTTTCTTTGTATGCTTACCAAACAACTTTAATTCAAATATTTTCTCTCTCTTTCACTCTATTTCTCTTCAACCAAACAACTTCCATTTTTACCTTATTTCTCACCTATTTTCTTTCTTTTCTTTTCTCACCTACTTAATTCCCCTCTTTATTTCTTCTCTCCCTGCCAAACACAATGCAAGAGATTTATTTATATTAAAAAAAGGCAAAAGTGTAACTCATTCTTTTATTTCTCAAAGAAAGGGAGAGTATATTTTAAAATGAGAGGTAATTTAAGCATCTCTAAACCAAAAAAAAAAAAAAAAATGAGAGGGAAGAGAAGTGTAATTTAAAGAGAGAGTGTAATTTACTCAAATATGTTAAGCTTAAATATGTTTTTGTTTCCTGAAAAATTTTCAGATTTTGCATTTGGTCTCTAATATATTTTTTAATTGACTTTTGGTCTTTGAAAAATTTAGTTCATTTAACTTAACACATTTAAAGGAAATTATACCCTCCTTTCTTAAGAGATGCGGGTATTACATTACCCTTCCTTCTAATGTTAAAATGTAGAATAAATTACGTTTTCCTTCTTATGTTAAAATAAATAATTTAGTCCAATTAACTTAATACCACAAAAAATATTTATTATAAGATTTTAAAATATATTCTTTAATTAAAATATATACTAAAATATTTTTAATTTACTAAATTATCATTCTCTCGCTTGATAAACATTTTTATGCAATATACAATTAAATTTTAAATAAATAAAAATAAAAATTCAGAGATAAATTATATATGTATGTCAATATATATATATATATATATATGTTTTTTAAACTAATTTTTTAAACAAAAATAAAATAATAAAGTTTTAATGTTTATATATACATGTGTGTGAACAATTGTTTGTTGGTGCACGTGTGGGTGAGTGTAGGTGTGGGTTTGTGACAATATGTGCTTGCGCATGATTTCGTCTCATTTGTGCAGAAATAATTCACACTACTATATAGCATTCCTCTACTCAAAATGACGAGTCACTAACAATAACTTATCAATTTGTAAGTTACACCAGCATTTGTGGGGAATTAAAACTGATCTATTTCTAAAAAATGGGAGACAAAATTACGATTTAAATTTGGTAGATCAAATGCAGCCATTTTTTATTTTATTTTGAAAGAATAAAAACATATTTAACTCTTTAAATAATATACTTTCACAAAATAAAACAATTTACAAAAGTACAAAACTATAATCTAACATTTTTTCCAATAAAAAAAGCAATATATTTTAAAAAACCGAAAGTGATAGAATAGAATAGAATAATTGGAAAAGTAACAAGCCACAGTAGAAAATTAAAGAGAGAGAGAGACCAGTCATAACTTTCCACATCTCATACATCTCTCAATCAATATATTTTAGGTAACAAATATGCTTCCGTTAATACATCAAAGCCTTTCTTCGCTACACGGATTTAGTAAAAGAGTTAAACCAAGTCGCCTATCAATCAATGAGACTAAAATTGTGTGCTAGTTTTTTGTACTTAGCCCTTCGTGATATAAGCTTTTGCTTAAGTTGATTATGTTCTAGGTTTACGATGTTTTTATTATTCAATTAAAATAGGTACATTTTTCTGTTCAATTCTTTTTTGTATTGTATTTATTTAATTTTCAAGAGTATTTTTTTTTATAAAATAACATAATTCATTCTTGAAATTTAGTCTTTTTTTTTTTTTTTTTTTATAAAACATCATTTTCATTAACTTTTGCTCAAAACATTTTATGAAATTTGTTTCAAGAAAACATTCTCATCTTTATACTAAAAAATGTTAAATTTATTTTATTTTTCATAATTGTCTATAGACAGTCCAGCTCAAGGCACAAGCAAATGCTAAATGTGAAACATAAAGTTAACTACTACCTCCGTCTCTATTTATAAGACGTTTTGAAAATTCTTTGTTCCTTTTTATAAAACTTCATTTTAACTATTTTATGCATTAATTATTTTTTATCTAAAATATCCTTATTTATTATAATACATTTATTGAATATTACTCTCAATGTCTCTTTCTCTCTCATATGAAGATTGGAAAAGATAAATAGATTCTCATTATTAATCCTAATAATGTCAAGGATAAAATTAAAAAAAATATTATAATTATAGACAAATTTATTATAAATATCTAGATTAATCAGTTTTCTTAATAAACATAATTTAGTTAACAATATAAATAGGAACGGAGATAGTATCATTTATTCACTAAATAAAGCATTTGACTCAATTATTTAATAAACCATTATCAATTTTTGGCAAATAAACCATTATTCAACAAACCAATTTGCATCCCCTATTTAATAAAAGACATTTTAAGGAAATAGCCAAATAAGAATGGTAGTAGACACTAAAAAACTTACTAAAAATACCAGCACAGAATTTGGTTTGTCTAACTTAACGCAGAATTAAGTGATGATATAAGGTAACGACTTGAGAGAAATCTCAAGTTTCAAGCATCAGATGCTAAACCGCAGAAAAAAAATGTAATGCTTGCCTAACACCCAATACCATATCTACAAAAGAAGTAAATACTTACAATCAAATTAGTAGCCAAAGCACAGAAAGACCAGAATTTTTGAAGGGTAATCATTACACAGAAAACAGGAAAACTTGTTTGAATGCAATCACTCCTCACATGGGGAGATTCTATTTTTTTTTTTTTGTCCTTTTCTTTATTTGGGAGGGGATTATAAAAGTACTTTATACCAGCAAAGATCAGAGGGCATATTCTGGATCAAAATCATCAACATCATATTCTTCCTCCTCCCACTCATCTTCCACAATTCCTTGTCCACACAATATAGTCACAATCTGCTGGAAATCTCTCAGTTCTCTTTGCTCGGCCGAAATTTCTTGTGATTCATTTCCAGATGTCACTACATGTTGATGGTTAGCCAGCTGGTCCCTCTTCAACACAAACATTCCAGAGGGCTGCAGAATATCCACATTGAATGGTGGTGACAATGAACCTCCCAGAACTTGAACATGAGAAACACTGCAATCACAATTTTCTTCAAGTTAGGAACTTAGCACAACCATCTGCCATATGACTTCTATGCAATATTTAGAGATACTTTTTCAACTGAAAGTAGCAGCATAACAACCGTCTCATGAAGTTTGCATAAACTCATACTACATGGAACAGAGGCAGGGTAGAATTGATATAGATAATCAGCAACATAAAACAAAATAGAAACGGGGGGACGCGCAGGGGTGGGGGGGGGTGTCGTCTTGGTAAACAAATATTCTTGAGGTGAGAGGATACATGCCATGAACGGCTGCTTGAGGAAGTTTTTACCAAGAGAGGGACAAAAACCCACGCAATGCAAGTGCAGGTCTAAGTGAGACAATCCTGCTCCAATCCTGACTTGATTATATCCCCAAATAAAAACCCAAGCGACCTAGAAGTTTATTCTCATTTATCAACTTAGAATGAAAGAGGAAACTTGTGCAAATTCATTCAAACAACATTGTTGCAAACACTTTTGGCCAATACACAAGACTTCATGATTGCCACATTTTTTTTGCATACAAAAGACAAAAATGATATTAAAAATTTAAAACATATTGCATAAGGCTTATTAGGCATTTATTTAGGGTACTAAATCTACTCTGCCACTAAGTTTAATAAAACCTCAACAATAAACCAATTTGACAGATACAAACTAAATGAGAGACAGAACGCACCAAATGTATAATAAACCATCCATTTCTTGTCTCTGTACGCTTCCCAAAAGCTCAATCTGCAAGATACCCCCAATACAAAGCACAGGTTCTGGAAGCTTGAACTTCTGTAGCCGGTTTTCCTATTCATGAGAATTTTTTTTCAGAAATTATCATGTAAAGCAGTTCTTGGAGTTATAAATGAAGGTGCAGAGGGTTACACAAACAGAATCATTAAAATATGATGCTAATAATTACTGTCACACAGCTTTTATTTTATTTTGCTCAGCAACATCAAGCTAGGTTATTCTGTTTTGGAGGTAAATAGATGTTCCCATTATCCAACAATTTTTATTTTTCAATTTACTTACAATATTTACATTGAATAATATATAGACCCAGAATCAAACTCATGGAAGTGCCTAAGGATCCAACAAAAAAATCAAGCTTAATATAATTCATTCACTCCCTATCACATACATAACACATTATGGACATTAACAAACACCTGAAGGGACAAAGGATCTTACCAACAAATGTATTTCCGTATAGAATTGAAGATATAGTTGCCCACTTTCTGTCAGCCAAATATAATATACCTTCTTATATATGCCTTTTTTCATTTTTATTTTTCTACCTTGTGAAGAGCCAATTTGTTTATATGGCTGGTTTTAAAGTTGTACAGATCAGTCAATTTCTGTGTCTCTATGTATCAATGTAGAGAAAATATTATTAATGACCATTATTATTAAGATAAAAGCTTAGGTTTGGTATTGTTCTTTAGTCAAAATTAGAGTTTCATGATCCCAGAGTTAAAAGTTGGTGTGGGCTATCGACATAGTCCGCCATCAAAAACACTGGTAGAAGTGTAATAATAGTACAAAGTTGAACAAAGTGAAATAGAAGGTCTGCAACCTAGGGAGGGACCAAGATGTAGGATAATTCACATCATTTTTAACAGTGGAATGTAAATTGGGTGACCAAAGTATTTTTTTTCTTATGGGGTGATTTCTTATTAATGCATATCATGTAGAGAGGATACATTATACGGTTGTAACGAAATACAGTGCTTGCCTAAATACCTGCTAAAACCAGATGATGACGACGAAAACCACAGCGATAACAATAAAGATGATGATTTACTTATAAAATAGGGTCTTCCTTATCCAATGCTCAAAAACAAAGCCTAAGTTGCAGTAAGACTTTTTCAATATTCTGTTTTCTTCAATCAAAAGCATCATATTCTGTTGTATAAGGCAATTATTACAATTTAAGACAAATTTCAGAGTACAGTTATAAAGGAGAGTGAGGTATCCTTTAATAGCAAACAACATCTAGTTTTCACATCAAGCATCGGGCAATCAATGAAACAGAACTTATTCAATGGAAAAACCAGTAGACAAACTAGATAAGATATAAGTTAAATACCTGAGACATTGGAAACTCTGGTGAAGTATAGGTCCATACAAACATTTCATCATCTACAGCATCTGAAGAGGCTTTAGGATGACCCATTTTAAACCGAACAGATTTTGCTGAATATATTGGTGACCCCATCTGAAATTGAGCAGGAGCAAAAAGGAATAGAAATATAAAATAGATGGGTCAAGCATATAGTTTGTGAAGATTTCAAAGAGTACCTTGAAAAGGCTGGATATTGATTTCTGTAATAACACAAATTTGAGAGACCAACTCGTATGTTAATGTCTCAGGCACATTGGGATTACTTTGTCCATTACTTGACCAGTAGTAATATCTACCATTAATGTTATCTCTTGGCTCTAGAGTATTATCAATGCTCTCCTGAGGAAAGTTATCAGTGCTAGAAGCACCAACTGTCTTAGCAATGCAATTCATTGCAACAGATGACATGAGAGCTCTACCTAAATAAGCATAGACTCTATGTTCTCTCAGTAGAGTTAGCCATTCCATAGAATAGCTAGATCCAACCTCTGCATGTTCCTTCGCTCCATTTTGATTCAGTTCAACAAAAAAAGCAACTCTAGATAACTAAGGAAACATTCTCAAGCATAGCTGCTTGCAAAGACCATTTGCAATCACTGCAAACCAAAACAGTGTTGATCAAATTTGTAACCTGATGTAAAATGCAGGGCAACAAGAAACTAGAATTGAGTTTTCATGAAACTGAGGCATCGGATGAGAAACAAATGCATAGTTTGAACTAGTATAACTTACCAAAGTGTCTCCAAGATCGCGAAACACAGGTGACCCGAACAAGATCAGATGGATCATCCAGACACATGAGTATCTCAAGAGACGTATCAGAATCAAGACGGCTGAGGAAATCTTTACGATATTCCATTGTGGACATGATGGTGAACAAACAACACTAGGATATCTTCTCAAGCCTGATTGAATTGGCTCATAAAGTCAACTGCAATAGCCACTTTAAAGTGAAAAATTCAGATACTCAAAACAAAAAGTATAATCCTGTTATACAACTTTTTTTTTTGTCAAATAGGTTCCTTCTCATGAATGCTTGCTACCAAATTTGAAATAAATACATCCATATCTCAAAAATTGGGAAATTTCTACCCCCTTTATTTTCTGAGACTTGGAGCATAATAATGGGGATACAGAGATTGAAAATTTTTCCACCCCACAGGCTAATCAAATAATGACACAAACAGAAAATGGTTGAATAGATTGCAACGGTGAGAGATGAAAACAGTTATCAACCCAGCATAAAATCAAACAATATTTAAAAAAAAAAAATGAAAATCAATATAGTAATGGGTTATGATTTATGAAATTCAGGCATTCGGGGGGGTAAAATCGCTCGGAATTAACACAAAAGGGGGGGAAATTTCGAAAAATAAAATTGAATAGACAAAGAGAAAGGAAATTAAGTGGGGAAATTTCTGAAGAAACAAGGAAAATTGAGGGTAAAGGGCAAAAGGGTGTGTGTTGAAGAAACAAGGAAAAAAACAAAAACTTCACCTTTGATGAGTAGAAGGAGACACGTCTGTTGCATATAGGGATGACAATGGGTAGAGTCTGGGTAGGGTCTTATAGTACCCGTCCCTATACCCGTGTTTAAAAAAAATACCCGTATCCGGCTCCATACCCGCGCGGATAGCAACTTTAATCCCCATCTCCGTACCCGCTGGGTACCTATATACCCATACCCGCACCCGCTACCCGTACTTTACTTATGTATGAATTTAATAAATCAATAAAAAATAGGTTTAAATGTAATTTTGGTCCCTTTATTTTGCACAATCCGCAATTTTAGTCATCCTATTTTAAAATAGAGACATTTTGTCCTTCTATTTTGCACAATCAGCAATCTTGGTCCCTCTATAGAGACATTTAGTCACCCAATTTTATAAAATTCGTAATTTTGATCATTTCATCAAATTGAAAGCATTGACAGTTAAAAGATTAACGTTGACTTTGACGTGACCCAAATATAGTGATGTGACACGAGATTATTTATTTATTTTTTAATTATTTTAAATACTGAGTAATAATATTTGTTTATCTACGTCACTAAAGCACATGTCACGTCAATTTTAATGGTTAGGGTAGTCGTGAGTCATAAAATAGAAATCACAAGTCTTAAGCATTTATTTTAAACTAGTTCTACATTGTTGAAGTACATGGCACGTCGTAGTCAAATAAATGATATTACCTTTTTTTAAAATATATTTTTCATCAATTATTCTATTCAATATTTAAAATAATTAAAAACTAAATAAATAATCTCGTGTCACGTTACTAAATTTGGACCACGTTAAGATTAACGTTAATCTCTTAATAGTCAACGCTTTCAATTTGATGGAAAGACCAAAATTACATATTTTACAAAATTGGGAGACTAAATGCCTCTATTTTAAAATAGGGGGACCAAAATTGTGGATTGTACAAAATAGATTAACCAAAATTGCATTTAAGCTATAAAAATATTATTACAAATAAATTGAAAATTCACGCTTAAATAATTCAAACTTAACATTAAAAACATCCACACATAATATTAAAAATATAAAATATAACATTATTGTAAGTTATAACATAAATCTTTTACTATTAGTGTTAGTTTATGGAAAATATAAATTTTTTTTTTTTTACAGAAAAGTATATATATAACATAATTATTTATTTAAGTTATTTTAATTATATATATATAGTAGGGGCGGGGCGGGTACTATAGTACCCGTACCCGTACCCGCACCGGCAAAAAATTGCGGGTAAATACCCGGCCCCGACCCTAGCCCCAATAAGCGGATATTTACCCGACCCGCTTGCGGATATTTTTGCGGGTACCCGTAGGGTCTGGGTACACTTTGCCATTCCTAGTTGCAGAAGCGAAACCCTAGGAGTGGAAGGGAGAGAGAAGATTGAACAGGTAGAGAGAGAATGGTAACTTTTGTTGTTGGTTAGTAAAAAGAGAGAAATGGCGAATGGCGTACCAACTATTTATACACTTATAGTAATGCTGAATAACGAGGGTGAAACTTTTCACTCTTTCGTTAATAGTTTGCATTTCCTTCATTGCCCTTCATTTTATTTGGACAGTTCTGACTAATTTATTATAGATATTCATTCCCCACCATTGGATGGAATTTTTGTAAATCCTACGGAATCCCATGCACCCACTGTTCTCTCTTTCTTCATTTGAAATATTTTCTCACTCTTCTGCACTAAAAACTCCTAGAAAGCTCTCTTCCTTTCGGGCATAGGTGTCGGTGCCGACATCAACTCCATTTCTTGCCTTTTTTGTCCGTCTTTGAAAGAAAGAAAGAAACTGATTAAAACACTTTTTTTGCCTTCTCCTATTCTTTTCCCCTTGATTAATTTTAGGAGTTTTTTCGTGCTCCTCTCTTCATAATTATGCACAACAATGTCATTCTTTCCATATTATGTACTGAAATACATCCTTTTTGGGAAAAGTATGAATTCAGTTTTGGAGGAGCCGAATTTACACTTAAGTTTTCAAACTTTTTTTTTAAACCCGTTAAGAATTCGGATCTCCCAAACCTAAATTCTTAATGGTTTTTTTTTCATTTTTATTTTATTTTTAAAATATTTTTAATTTGATTTTAACTTCTTTTTTTTTGTTTAATTGTATATTTTACCATCAAATCTTTGTGATTTTATGAATTTTACTACCTAAGTTCAATTTTTGCGAATTTTATCATTGTATTATTCAATTTTCTCAAATTTTAGTTTTGATGTTATTTGTGAGGGTGACTTTTTGCGCTATTTTTTTATCCTTATGATGTTTTTTGGTTCCAACATTAGTTCAGTCTGATAGTCTTCACGTAGATGAATCTAATGGTACAAGCTTCACTTCTTGAATCAATCTAAAAAGGCTTCATAATGGTGTCCCAAAATGCAAAAAATCAGTTTGTGGACTTAGTGAATTCCTTTAAGCATTTCTTGAGGGACACTTTTTGAGTGATTTTGTCGATATTTATGATGTTTTTTTGTTTGAACAATAATCGAGTCTCATAGTTTTGATGTAGATGAGTCCACTAGTACAAGTTTGTCATCTTGAATCGATCTAAAAAGGCTTCAAAATGGTGTCCCACGACGTAAAAAAATCACTTTGTGGACTTGGTGAATTTCTTTTAAGGTTTTAATGAGGGACACTTTTTGAGCGATTTTGGCCATGTTTGTGATTTTTTTGGTTCAAACAACATTGAGTCTCATAGTTTTTATGTAGATGAATCCAATGATACGACTTTCACATCTTGAATCGACTTAAAAAAGTTTGAAAATTGTGCCCCAAAAAGCAAAAAAAAAATGAACTTAGTAAATTCCTTTGGAGGAATTCCTTTAATTTATGATACGATTTTTTGGGGTCTCTTTTTGCGCGATTTTGTCCATGTTTATGATGGTTTTTTGTTTGAACAATAGTTATGTCCCATAGTTTTCGTGTAGATGAATCCAATGGTACAACTTTCACATCTTGAATTGGTCTAAAAAATGGTCAAAATCTTGCTCAAAAATGCAAAAAAATCACTTTATAGACTTAGTGAAATTGTATATGATAAATTCCTTTATTTTTGTGAGTGACGACTTATTGTGTTCTTTTGCCCGAAAACATTTTATTAATTACGTGTCAAGTAATCCTGCAAAAAGTTTATCTTTTGCAGGCAAAAAAGACAGATATTACATTAATAACAATGTTCATAACCCAATACATACATTACCGACAAAGTGAAATTAAAATCGGTTCTCATTACATCAACCCTAACAATTAACCCATATAGTGAGAACCAGTTCCACATCGTGTAGGTTTTTTGTTACGTGTAGGATTTTTACGGGGTTGTGCATGTTGTTGGGATTTTGGACATTGTTTTGGTTCATGGCCTTCCTCATGAAAATGATGTTGATTTTGATTCATTGTCTTATTGAAATCCTCCTTGTTGTAATTTAAATCATAACTTGGTAGAGTAAAATTATCAATGTTTGGTGCTAAAGAACTGCCACCCTCGTTATGCTTAAATGATTGAACGTTGGTTGCGTACATATTTTGGATGTATGCATTAGCTGACTCAAGTGTTCCAATGTGTGCACCAAACAGATTGTTAATGAATTGGTCTAGAGTGCATTCGAACGATTGGGAAGGATTCTTAAAATAGTGAGGTTGTTGTTGAGACGGAGTGAATGCAAATGAATGACGAGGTGGTTCAATGTCTTCATTCTCCATGGTGTCTGCAACTTGGGGGCTAGGTTGTAGAGATGTATTCCCCCTTCGTGTACATTGTTGTGTTGAAATTTCCCATGGGTCTTGCAACTGTTGTTGCACCAATAAGAACAAATGTGAATTTTCGCGATACCATTCCAAGTAATCACGGTGGTGGTGAGGAAGACCATTAATAGGCTGCCCCACTAAGGCCCTATCTTGTTGTTCATTCCAAATCCCAATCCACTTTGCATGCTTTTCTCTCCAGTTTTCGCCAATTCTCCCTCGTATGTCAATTTTGTGTAGTCAATCTAGATTATGAGGTGGATTGGGAATTTCCTGTCATAATCCAAATTGGAGCTTTACTCTATCTGTTTGCTACCATTCTACGATTGAGAAACAAATTAAAGAAGTACAAGCACTCCAAATGTTGCAATCAATTATTACATTTACTGGCACAATTGAATGGATAAGGGGAATATGGCATCCATAAGAACTGTAAAATTTAGCATTGTTAATATAATGACAATACATGAACCGCAAATAAAATTAACCTCGGATTAATGAATTAGTTTTTAACCTCATGGGGATGCATGTGATTGATTCTTGATCTGTACCCTATAAGATCACCATGTGGAGTTTTAGAAAACTTTAGCCCCCTGCTAGTCCATCTAGTAAATGACATTTATGTTAGCATAAATGGTGCATATGTATGTACAACACTAATAACAAATGGATACATTGGGTCACGATCAACTATTGGTGCAATAAAAGGCGTACGATACCATGCCGAAGATTGCAACAATGATGCCTGCATATCTCTTTGTACAAAGTCTCTGAACAAGTAGAACCCCAACTGTAGCCTCGAGTACGCTTAAGATCAACCAAAAAGGGTAGAAACATTAGGTAAACTTTGTTGCCTATTTTGTTAGACATCAATACTCCCCCAATCAACCCTAGTATGTACGCTCTACAATGGGCTTCTAATTGTTGTATTGTTGGTTCTGCTGGGAAAAGTGTTATATTTTGTCGCAACCATTTAAGTTTGAGTGTTGATCCTATTAGTGCTTCCCCCTTTGGGTGAACCATGCCTAAGTATTTGTCGCACATTTCTTCCCAGTCAAACAATGTTGGGCCAGTAATTGGTTTTCCGTCGACCTTTAGTCCTAGTTGAAACACCACATCTTCCAAGGTTATTGTGCATTCACCAACAGGAAGATGAAACGTGAGTGTTTTAGGTCTCCACCTTTCTACCATAGCAGTAATCAAATGATGATCAACCTTTAAATGTTTGATCTTTGCCACTTGAGCAAACCCAGCTTGTTCCAATAATGGTTCTATTACTGGATGAGGAGCAAGCATTGAATGACAATATGATTCGATTAATTTTTCATTAGTTCCCTGCAAAGACAATACTATAGTTATTAACCTAGAAAAATAAAGACATTTATAGAATATGAATGTAAATAACAGTTAAGTAAAACTTACCATATTATGTATCTTTGTAGATCTATGTTGGTGTTGTTTCCATAGCAAAGATGCAGGCTGCATTGTGATGTTGGTAACTTACGACAAAAATGAAGATATTTAAACTGTCAAAGAAGTGTGAACTTGATTATGTGAGTTGGTGTGTGTCTTTGAGTGTTCAAAGGATATTCATTTATAGGATGCGAATGAGTTTGTATCTAGAACAGTAATTACGTTCGAGAGTTGCTTAACCTAACACAAATGACACGGGTCTGAACAAAAGACATATGTACAGTGCACACATCAAAATCGATGCGATCTACATCGTTTATTTTGTCGGTGCAATCTCGACTGCTACTTTTATTGCCACAAAGGACAAATGATTATAAGATTCTCTACCAAACACAGTGCACGAATCAATTTTTGATTGATCTTGGCCGTCAATTTCGCCGGTGCAATCACAACCCCTAATTTTTCTACCTCACTAGATGAAAGGTTTTGTCAATGATTGTTGCCTACAAATATAACTGGCATAGGTATTACCTTGCACACAACATCATTAGGCTATAATGAATATTCGTAACATCAAATCACTATATGCTTCACAAACTCCTCTTTATTGAAATGAGTTCATCTATTGTCTGGGCTTTTGTATATTACAATAGGCAAATGATTACAACTGAGCGTGGTTGCACATCGTTTGTCAGCGAGGACACAAGGTCAGCTTGTCTTCATCAAGACATGACACTTGAGGCCTTGATGCAAGCCATCCAAAGTAAGATTACACCATCTTTACATGACAAAGAAGTAATCGGCGTCTATTATCGATGGCCTATATCCAATGTTCATGGTTGTATTGATTATAGGGCATGGAAACTTCAAGATGATGAGGATGTACAAACGATGTTTTCTATATTCGCAGAAAATCCTAACCTTATATGTGTTGAGTTGTGCGCTATTACGGAAAGCTCGCAACCATAGGCACAAATCCAACCACAGTCCCAATTCAGTGTTTGGGATGTTATGGAAAAATTGCTTGATAAAACAATGAAACTTGAGTGAGATTATGTAGAGATTACAATCTCTCTTTATTGAAATGTTTATTTTTTATGTTATTTAGATTTCAACGTTTAATGTTTGTAATTTTAAAGTTGTATTAGTTATCTTGTTATTATTAATGCAGTGTATTAAATTTGTAACATCCAATATATATATATATATATATATATATATATATATATATATATATATATATATATAATTATTTAGTTATTATATGATAAAGATTTCTTAATCATATAATTATTTAGCAAATAAAAAGATTTAGATATTAAATAAGATTTGTAGAGATTATTTAATAATAACAATAATAATAAAAAGATTAGGGACTGCATTAGTAATGTTTAGCTAAAATCAAATCTGAATATTGCAAGTTTTAGAATAAACAAATAATATATAGATATCTAGAATAAAAGATATAGCTTTTAATGGAATAAGAAAGATTAAATAAAGAATTTTATCTTTTCGGCAAAAAGGAATTCGTTTAAATTCCTATAGTGATTAAGAAGGAATAAGAAGATTGATAGGATAAAATAAAATCTGGTATGAGATTAGATAGTTTAAAAATAAATAAAAGATAAAGAAAGATTGGTTAAACCAAATCTGTTGTAAATAATAAAATATATCATGCAATCAAATCTTAAATCATGTACAACAATTATATAAGAATAGGTAGACAGATCCTTTTCCTAGAACTAGAATCACACACTTACTAAATAGAAAATTAGTGGGCTGCTTAAGGATTGAGGAGAAGAAGGAAACGGAAGGAATTCCGTTGACGCAGTCAATATAGAAGAGGAAACATAAAGAGGAGAGCGAATTACTTGCTTCAAGAGGTGAGTAAAACATTTTTTTTAAAAACCCTCCATGGTACGTTATTGAAATATATGATTTTCGGGGTTCTTGATAAGAGGAACTTAGGGGTTTAGTAATCCTAGATGTTGTAGTCGGTTTATATGCTATTGTTCATGCATAACATTATAATACTTATAATACTGAAATTATTAAAATTGCTTTTTTCTAGTAGAATATTGGTTATCGTACTTTTTCTTATTTTCTGGAAAAGACCGCAATTTAGTACTTTGTATACAATTGAATACGTTGGTTGGGGATTGATTGGTAATACGACTTATAGATTACACGTTTATATACGTGAATAGTATTCGGCGAATAGCAAGAAACATTAGTTGCAGCGGTTGATTATGATTTTGGAGGAGAAATTGCTATTGACACCATGAGAATTACTTACGTACAAACCCAGGGCCAATTTGCTTACGAGATGCGTGATCTGCGTATTATTATTATTATTATTATTATTATTATTATTATTATTATTATTATTACGTACAAACCCAGGGCCAATTTGCTTACGAGATGCGTGATCTGCGTATTATCATCATCATCATCATCGTCATCGTCATCATCATCATCATTATTATTATTTCATCTGGGATGAGGAAGAGATTCAGATACCTCCATCTGAGATGGGGAAGGCAGTGGGACGTCATTACATGAATATGAGCTCATAGACCTTTTACGAATATGAAATCCACACCGGTTCTGGGAACCAAAGAGTCAAGTCTAGTGATTCTGGAAATTACTGAGTTGTGTCTGTGGTATTTATTTGAATGCATTGATGTGTTGATATTTTCTTTATTGGGAATGTTATGGTTATAAATTGTGGTTGTGGTAATTTGACTTTTATTGGAGTGTGTGTGTGTGTGTGTGTGTATATATATATATAATATTTATTTTATTTTATTTTAATTTCTTTGCAGGTACCATGGATGAGTTTTTCTGGATTACTGCGAAGGCTGGAAACAACACTATTTGCGAACTTTTTAGAACTTATTTTATTCACTGAGATTATCATCTCATTAAAAGTGTTGTATTCAGAGCACGAGGAGGAAGCTGTTGAAACTGAGGAGACTTGAAGACCTAGTTTTATTTAGTTACATTTATTTTAGCTTGGTTAGTGTTTTGGAATAAATGCCGGATGTGGCTGATTTCGTTATACTTTTAGAGTTCGTTTCTTTTAGATGCCCATATTTGAGATTAATGTTTTTCTTGTAAGGACTAATTTATTTGATCCTTTTCTATGATATTTGAGGTATTTTAAACCATTGTGGATTCGAAAATTTTATATTTTACACTATATTTTATTATGGGTTATGGTAACGAAGGGCGTTACAAAATTCAGTGATATTTTAGCATGTTAGTCATTCGATTATGTTGTGCATTGTTAATGTTGTAAGATGTTCTTTCAATGTACATCTATTTTAGTTTGCAATATTAATGTTGTGTCTTTAGTGTGATAGAGCATGAGTAAATGTGCATGTCTTTAGTGTATCTGGAATCGTGCTACGACAGAGCATGAGTAAGCATGCATGTCTTTTGCACATTTGTAAGCGTGCCACAATAGAGCATGAGTAAGTGTGCATGTCTTTAGTGCATATGGAATCGTGCTGCGACAGAGCATGAGTAAGCGTGCCACGTTAGAGCATGAGTAAGTGTGCATGTATTTAGTGCATCTGGAATTGTGTTGCGACAGAGCATGAGTAAGCGTGCATGTCTTTTGCGAATTTGTAAGTGTACCACGATATAGCATGAGTAAGTGTGCATGTATTTAGTGCATCTGGAATCATGTTGCAACAAACCATGAGTAAGCGTGCATGTCTTTAGTGCATATGGAATTGTGTTGCGATAGAGCATGAGTAAGCGTGCATGTCTTTTGTGCATTTGGAATTGTGCCGCAAGAGTAAGCGTGATGCGTCATAGCATGAGTAAGCGTGATTGTCTTTTGCACATGTAAAATGAACGGTCGAGATTGTATCGACAAAATCAACGCCCCAAATCTATCTGAATGTGTATAAATACAAGTAGTATGTTCAAACCCAAAACACAACACAACCTCACTGTCAACGTTCGTTATACCTATATTGAACCCAAAATCCCTCTTCACCTAAAAAATCTTCGCAAATCATGACCAGTTCTAGTTCCAGTACGTAACAATTATTCGTCTATTACAACGGAGACATTCTCTTACAAGAAAGTGTAAGGGCATTGTATAGATGCCCTCTACCAGCGGCATTTTCTGTTAGGAGAAACGTGTCATTACATGCCTTGAAACAAAAGATTTAGCAACGAATCCACATTGCTACGCACCAAAGGGTTGCCACTGTATATTTTCGCCACCCGTCATCCATTAGAGATGGTTACATATACTATGGGTCGTCGCCCTTTTATGATGACGAGGATGTTCGCAATATGTTTATAGTGATATCCAATTACCTTTCTCTACGTTCAGTTGAACTATATGCAAAGGAACCATATTATCGACCTAACGATTGTTCGCACAGGTATTATTCTTCTCAACCTAATTGTTCATCTAACTATACACAACCTGAACCCTTCCATTCACTTGACTTAAACACACCTTTTACCCAATTGTTGGGCTCATCATTATATGATTTTCATGACATTTTGCCGCCTCAATGTAGTCCACATCAGTGCGAGGCATTCCCAACACTCCAACCTACCCCATCAATTCAACAACAAAATGATCCTGCGACTGCAATACATCATGATTTTGTAGATCCAATGACTGCAATACATCAAGAATTCGTAGGGTCCTTTAGTGAACATAAAGATGACATCTTGTCTACCCACGCCGAGGGAGAAGATAACAACAACGAGACCGTCGTAGGCTCCTCATCTGCTCCATTTGCCCACAACCCCCCCCCCCCCCCCCCAAACACATGCTTGCTTTGAACTTAGATCAAATTGAGCAAGATGTAGAATACAGTCATTTCTTCGACCGTGAAAGTATTCCAAAAGAGCCAATTGCAACACTACAGGTTGGGATGCAATTGCTGACAAAAGTCGCACTTACATTTGCTATCTAAGAGTTTGCCATAAAGGAACATGTTGAATACAAGACATACAAGTCAGACAAATCACAATTAACTGTGTATTGTCCCAATGGATGTGATTGGTATTGTAGAGCACACTTTTCGAAGAAGACCAAGGTGTGGAAGATTAAAAAATTGGAAGGTTCGCATCAATGTGTGGCACCAATCCTTTTTCAAGATCATTCCAAGCTAGTCTCCAAAAAGATTGCAGAACAAATCTTGCCATTCATTAGCGAAGATCCAACAATTTCAGTATCAATGTTGATTGAAGAAATAAAAAAAGTCTATGGCTACACAACCACTTACAGTAAAGCATGGTTGGCAAAACAAAAGGCAATCGAACAATTGTATGGCAACTAGGAGGAATCATACAAATAGTTACCCGGAAGCCTCCTAGCCATGAATGAAAAAGTTCCTGGAACAATCATACATTTAGAGACACAACCGGTCATCGAAAATAATCGTATTGTTCCTGGTAAGGCAAAATTCCATTGACTTTTTTGGACTTTCGAACCATGCATAAAGGGGTTTGCATATTGCAAGCCAATTGTCCAAGTTGAAGGAACTTGGTTGTATGGAAAATACATTGGGACTTTATTGATTGCTATGGCAAAAGACGGGAACAATTACATCTTTCCAATTGCCTTTGCCATTGTCGAGGGTGAGACAGCAAAAGCTTGGTTTTCTCAAAAATCTAAGAACGCATGTGACACCTCAAATGGGAATTTGTTTAATTTCAAAGAGGCATGAATCTATCAAGAGTGCTTACAATCGAGAGGACAGTGGGTGGGGGGGGGGGGGGGACAACAAACAGTGCATGTGTATTGCATTCAACACATTGCACAAAATTTCATGAGGAAGTATAGGAATGTTGAAATGCGCAAACAAGTTGTCAAAATGGGTAAGTAATGCATTCATGTCAAATACATTTTTTTTCTTTTATAGGTACCAATCTTGAAAAATTTATATTTACATTGTGCAACTCCTCAGGGTATGCATATACGGAGATCATGTTCAACCGCCATTATAATGATCTCCGGTCAAATAATGCAGAGGTTGCAAATTGGCTTGATCGCATCCCAAAGCAAAAATGGGCTTAGGCATTTGATGAGGGTCGTCAGTGGGGACACATGAAAACCAACCTTGTTGAGCCCATCAATTCAGTGCTAAAGGGTACACATTTTTTACAACGATGGTCAAAGAAACATGCTGGAGGTTGGGTAAACTATTCGCAAGGAGAGGGATGGAAGCACACGCAATGATGACATCCAACCAACATTTTGGGGAAATTGTGACAAAGTCTATCAGTGATGCCACGACAAAATCCACCACTCATCATGTTGAATCATTTGACCGCCAAAATAAAACTTTCATTGTCACCAAAACTATAAACCCACGCAAGTTTGGACGACTTCCAGGGAGACTCAGGGTCTTCTTTGAAACACGAAAGTGCGACTGTCGAAAATTTCAGGCATTACAGTTTCCTTGCCCGCATGTCATTGCTGCCTGTGCACATGTTCGCATAGACCCCAAGTCATTTGTGTCTCCCGTTTACAAGTTGGAAAATATTTTCAACGTGTACAACCATTCATTCTGCTTACTTCCTGACAAATTGATGTGGCAGAAAAATACCGAAGATCAATGTTGTCATGATCCAGAAATGCGAAGAGATCCTCGTGGTTATCCAAAATCAAGTCGTATACGCACAAAGATGGACTTGAGAGAAAGGGGTCACCCAAAAAAATGTAGTATATGTCGAACCGTTGGCCATTCGAAAAACAAATGTCCTAATAAGCCATGAGAACTTTCAAGCCAACAACAATAAATTCTCTTGTATTATTGTATGTATGTTTGTTATATATTTTCTTGTATTGTTGTATTGTATGTTTGTTATTTATTTCATTTGAAGAGTGTTTTTAAAATAAAAAAAATATTTTCTTGTATTGTTGTATTGTATGTTTGTTATTTATTTAATTTGAAGAGTATTTTTTAAATATATTTTGGGGTGCAATAATATAAATAATTATGATTAAAAATGTTGAATAAAAATAATATAAAAAAAATTAAGAATATTAAAGTTAAAAATTAAAAAAAAAAATCCATTAAGAATTCAGATTTTAGAAACCAGAATTCATAACGGGTCTATAAAAAAAAGTTGAAAAGGAAGTGTGAATTTGGCTCTCCTAAGGTCGAATTCACACATTCTCCAAAAAGGAGGGCATTTAGGTGCATAATCTACGAAGGGGGCATTCTTGTGCATAATTTTGGAGAAAGGGGCACAGTAGAAAAAAAAACCATTAGTTTTAAGAAAAACCATACCTTGATTGAACCCTAACCCATTGGTTGTTATCTCTGCTGCTAGCAATAATGATTCAATAGATGTATCATCCGTGCCACCATTGCAGGTATTATTCCTTCCATTTTTTGGTCATTATTTTCCTCTCTTCTTTCGGATTTCGATTAACTTCTAGCCTTATGTCACCTGCGTTGACGTTGGTCCAGGCCTATATAGTGACTTTGTCAAAGAGGTTGTTAGTTACTATTAGGCTGAGTTCTATTGCATTTGGGTTCCGGTAGTCTCTCTCGCTCTCTCTCACTCTACTAAGTTTCTCGATTACACAGATTTTGTGAGTTTGATATGGTAGGCTTAAAATGAGGTCTGTGTGCATTATGTTCATTTCATTACTTTATTTACCCATGTATTCAACTGTTCCGTTGAATTTCTTTCTTCTTCTTTTATTTTTGTTATAAAGCTTTTATTTTATTTTTTATTGTTGCAACCAGCATGTTTGCTGGAGGCTGTGCTTAGTTTTCTCTATTTTATTCATCTTTTTCAGTTTGACTCTATTTTATTCATCCTATTCTCATCATTTATTTTAAGGTTAACTAAGTTTTTAGTCCTTAAACTTTTTCAAATTTCGATTTTTAGTCCTTAAACTTTAGTTTGACTGGTCAAGGTCTCTAAACTTTTTAAAAATTTGATTTTTAGTCCTTGAACAAAATTTTGACCGGTCAAGGTCCCTAAACTTTTTAAAAATTCGGTTTTTAGTACCTAAAGTTTTTAAAAATTCAGTTTTTAGTCCCTGAATTAATGAGATTTCAGGGACTAAAAACTGAATTTTTAAAAAGTTTAGGGACTTTGACCAGTCAAATTAAAGTTTAGGAATTAAAAACCAAAATTTGAAAAAGTTTAGGAACTTCGACCAGTAAAACTAAAATTTAGGAACTAAAAATCGAAATTTGAAAAAATTTAGGAACTAAAAACTTAGTTAACCTTTTATTTTATATTCAAGCTAATCTATAACTTTACATGTGTTTGACTTCCTCTGGAGGATAGTTACTGTAGATTCTTCAGTGTATTGGCTTTTTTGTCCTTCGCTAATTGGTCGTGACATTCTCATACTTTGTTTGTTAGTGAGTTTGGACAGTTCTATAAGTTAAGTGTGTTGGTGATTATGTCCTTTGCTGGTTGATTTTTGTTGGTGTGCATAACACGGTTCATTCTTCATTATTTGTCGATTTGTTCATTCTGCTCACTCTACTCTCTTACAGGCCACATCTATAAAGTAGCTTCTTCTAGAATCTGGACATGGATTCGTTGAACCTGGACATACCTATTTCTATTTGTAAAGAGACCTTAATTTATTTTTAACAAATCCCGCGCACGTATTTCTTACTCCACATCATTTCTCTTTCTTCTCTTGAAACTCTCCTGATGGTCTCTTCGTTTTTGCTCACCGGTGCCCTTACACCGAAGCTTTTTCCGTTGCCTTTTAGTAAGCTATGTTTTAGAAAAATAAACCGAGTAAAACCCTTCTTGCCTTTTCCTATGTTTCTCCTAAAAAAATTTCAAGAAAAAACACACCTTGAACCTGGTGCATTCAATGTGATTCTTCTTTAACACTGTATGATTCCTGAGAAAGCAGCACTGAATTTTTATTTTTTGAATTTTTGCTTAATGTGTTTTATTGGATAATGGTAATTTTATTCACTCTTCAGGACTAAACCGAATTTCATTTCCTTTTTCTGAATTTTTTTGTGATGGCTTGTCTCTGCATGGATAGATAATCCAGGTATGTTTAAATGTATATCTAAGGGGAAGAATGTGTTCATTATATACTATGTTGCTTAGTGAATAAAAGAAATTGCTTTTTGAAAATGCAGGTTCAAAATCATCAAAATATAAAATACAATGGAACAATTCAGGTCTTAAAATATATATGGAAAACTGAGGGTTTTAGAGGAATGTTTAAAGGAAACAAAACTAATTGTGCTCATATAATAGTCCTTTAGCTATGAGCAAGCTTCCAAGTATGTTTCTTCACATTTGTTTTCTGATATTTATTTCATTGCTCTGTTGTAAATTTGTTAATTCAATATCAGTCTCCCTCTAATTATGCTTTAATATTACTGCAGGGGTATTTTATTTTATGGCTCTACCAGCGGCTACCTGGAAATGGTACAACTAAACCTCTCCACTAAATATCTCTATCATGCATCTGAACAATAATACAACAGCGAAACAGTTGTTCCATCTATCCATATAATAGTCTGGGGATCATATTATTAAAGGAAAATTACATGGGAACATACAAGAGAATTTTTATTAAAAAAAGAGTTGTACATGAGAATAATTTTCTTCGTCCTTACATGGTGATTTGATTATTTTATTTTGTTGATTTTGATGATCTGACCAAATTTGCAAGTTGATTCATTTTACCCTTTTGTGTACTAATGTTAGCTCCATTTTTTGCAGGTGCATATAGTTTTTCTTAGTTTTGCATCTTTTTATTTTTGTCCAAAGATAAACAGGGTTAGTCATTTTTTACAATGAGAGCTGCTGCAGAGTACAACTAAGAAAATACAAGTAATGAAGATTTTTCATGGATTGCACTCAGATCTGTTTTTGATTTGTGCATTGATTCCACCCTATTATTTAGGTTTTGGATAATTGGGAACTAGTGAAATGGGTTGTGGGATTTCTTTTTGAAGTTTAGATTTTTAGTTTTTATTTTTTTACATTTTGATGCAGTTAATTGATCTGGCTAAATGGATCTGTTAGCAACTTCCAACTGGGATGTGTGCTGCTGTTATATTTTGTTTACATTTCTTGAATATTTGTTTAGGTGTTCTACTGTGAAAGTTAGCCGATTTTGAAGATGAATTGTTATAATCTTCAGCTGAACACCTTCTCAGCCTGTGAAGAGAGGCTCTCTTCCCATTGATGATCTGTCTTTTGCCCTAAGCCGCACAGAGCTGAGGTTTTAATGAACTTGGCTATTCAATTGTTAAAATGGCATTTAGGGTGAGAATTGGAAATCATTTGGTATGAGAGTTGTTTATTAGAGTCAATGGAGCCTCTAATGTAAAAAAAAAAAAAAAAAAAAAACTGGTTCAATTACTAATAGACAAATTTTATGCTTAGATGTAGATCCAGGTTTGAGAGCCATCAGAGAATTGGGGAACATGTGGTATGGTTCTTGGTTTTGCCAATATTTTTCTAGAGATTATTTAACATGTCAAATGGTTTATTCATTATTTGTTTTAGACTATGCAGGCAAAGGCTCTTGCAGAAAAGAATATGCGTGACTGCCACGTGTAGGAGTTAAGAGGAGAGAAATGTAATTTTCTATCAAATTTTCCTATTCACATGTTTCACATTTTCTCTTGCAGAATCTTATTTTATGCAGAGGGTAACAGAAGCTCTTGATGCTGATGTTAAAAGGTGGTCAAGTGGGAAGACAGGAAACTTGAGGGCATTACTTTCAGCAATACAATATTTATGTGTAACCATCCTAAATGTGCCCTTGATAGATAGATAAGAACTTGCCATAGATCTTTTTTTCCTTACTCTCTTGAACCTAATCACAGTAGATAATTGTGGGATTGTTGGATACCAAAGTTGTTGTGCATATGCTCATAACATCCATTATATTTTTTGTATTGTTGACATTGTCATATGCTCAGGAGGATGAAGATGAACCTCTTTCAAATTTGTTGAGGACAACAATTGGAAATGGTATACTTTGTATCCCTACAGCTTGTGGGCTTGCAATTACTCTACTATAGTCGATATTTAAACCTTTTCCTTTCTTGAGATGCAGGTCCTCCTGTATCAGCTTTTGAGTGGACAAGGGAAATATACACTCAAATTTGTCAAATCAGAATAACAATAACCAGACATTCTCAAGAAAACATTGGCGTATTTTACAATTTCAAGATATACATATGTTTAAAAAGTGAAGAAATTTTGGTTTAATGTAATAAGTAATAAAAGCATAATTGTTGATCTTTCTATCACGGAGCTGATTCAGGAGATGGTGGCTTAATGTGCCTCAACTTATATATTTGATGTAATCTGTTAATTGGCAAAACTGTTTATACTTTAAATTCTACTTCTTGATAAAGGTTTAAAGGATTAGCTTCTCAAAAAGGAGAAAGGGAAACATAAATATAGTAAGACTGCAACTTAATATTATGAATTGATCCGCACTGCAAGAGCAAATTGAAACATTGATTACATAATAGCAATTCTATAAAAAATTCTTTTAGAATCCAACATGAACGATTTGCTTATTACGCGGTTAAGAACCATGAGTTGCAGCTTTTTCATGTTTGTAGTCCATGTCTTTTATTTTTATACTTTGATTTCAAAGATTCGATTGGTCTTAGAGTGCCTTTGACGATATGATATTTTATGAATGCTAATATTGAAGTTCCTTCATTCACTTTTTGAAAATTATATCAATTTAATATTGAAATGCTTTGTAATTATCTAATACCTTTTAATCTATTCAAAATGTCCATCAGCAGTGGCTTTTAACTATTTTTAATTATTTTAATTGTTCTGGTCTTGTGTTCATAAAGTTTTTAATTAAAATTAATAATAATTATATTATTAAATTTTCACTGTAATTATTTGTATTTGGATTGAAAATGTTAATTCTCTACTTTAATTGTATTATTCACACAACATATGTAATAGCAGTTAATGATTTATACTATATTTTAAGGTTATGTTGTAAGTCCTTGAACTATTTAGAAAATTTTAATTAGGTCTTTGAATTATTTTTTTTATTGAGTCTTTATGTATTTATTTTTGAATTGAATCCTTTCTTTTTACTGCTGGTACAGAAAATTAATTTTTGATACGTACAGAAAATTAATTATAATAATAAAAATTAGTTATTAAATTTGACCTATGCAAGAAAGAAAGAAAGACAAAAATCCTAAATTAACTAACCATTGTTTAAATTAAAAAACAAGAAAGAAATTGGATAACCTTAAGTATATTTTTTATATAAATAATAAATTCAAGTCAGGTTCAGTTTTATAAATAATAAAAGAATAATAGTGTTATTAGCAATTATAATCAAAGAAATAATCAAATTGGCTATATATATACATATTTGGCCAACGTATGGTATCTTATACTCCTCTCATGTGTTTTGGGATGATGTTTATTTAATTACCCAATCTTAATATTTTGGTTCAAAGTTTTTTAACTTTTGACCAATTTTTATGAGTCAAAGTACTAAATTATATAAATTTTATCAAGTTATAAATAATAAGCACTATCTAATTATATATAAAAGATAATAATAAAAGGACCAAATGAAGAAATAAATAATCCTTACATTTAGGGAACGTTCGGTACAAGTAATCTTTTTTATGTCTAAGAATCATAATTCATGGAAATAATAAATCATGGGAATCATAATTCTTAAAAATGACTAAAATTTGGATTTGGGAATCAAAGATTAACGTGCTATTTTTACCAAAAAAATTAATTATTTACCAAATTAAATGATCTAATAAGAGTAATATGAAAAACTTTAATAATTTTACCATAGTAAAACTCTTTTTTTAATTCGAAAAAGTTAGATTCTCATATCCTCTCATGAGAAAGTTTTAGCGGAAAACTCTATTAAAAAATGATTATTAAAAATGTTAGATTCCTGGGAACGATTTTTACAATATGCATACTAAACATAAAAATTTAACATTTCCAATCTAAGATTCCTGTGAAACTTAAAAGAATTCCCCAATCAAACACCCCATTAGTTTATATCATTACAGAACAAAAAATAATTTATTACATATTATGTTTAGACAATTTTATTATAATAATATTTTTCAAGTTTAACAATAGGCATAAAAACGAATGTTACCCATCTTAAATTTGATAATCTTTCCTTTTTAAAATAAATAAATAATAATAATATTGTTTTAAAGTTCTTGATTAAAAAAGTGTGTCTATATATATGTGTGTGCTATAATTTTTTTTTCAAAATAAATAACTATACATGTAACAAAATTAAACATTTTAAACATACGTACCAAACAAAATTGTTTATTTTTTAACATATTAGATTTTTGATATTTTGATTAAAAAAAATAAAATCCCAGGCAACGCCGGGAAGAATAGCTAGTTATACTAATGGTAACAATTTTACTCTGTTTCACTTTCTTGGATCTGGATTGTCTAACGTTAGCGCCCGAACGTTATCCTAACGTTGGAATGATTGGGGCCGTTGGATTAATACTTTTTGTTAGACACTGACACGTGTATTAAAAACTTTTTATTTTAACCATTTATCTGTTAAACTAGTTTTACCTTGTACTCCAAAGTCGAAGTCGTGCAATGTAGATACAATACTGGAATTATACTTCATTTGTGATTAATTTGAGAATGTTGGATAATGGCAAGAGAGTATGATCAAGTTTTGCTACTTCTTTGTGACTTTTACATGTAAAGTGAGCCCGGGTGTTCCTTATACACAATTGTTCAACCAAATGCTAGATTACTCATGCCTAAGAGTCTTTGGGTGTGCTTGTAAAACTGTAATTCATTATAACTATAACAATAATCATAACATTTAGAAGCAAATTAAACTTTACACTCTTCTCTGAAATTCTCTTTCTCTTCTCTTAATAATTAACATGTGTCAAGCACTGCACTTAGTGTTAGCTTAAGTTAGAAAGAGTAAGGTAGTTAGAAGTAAATTAAGTCATAAAACAATGTAAGAGCGTAATGTAATCCAGTCTATGTTTACAAAAGTAAACACAAACATAAAATTGAAAAATCTGCAAAATTGTGCAGAAAACAGAATTATGCATAAACAATATTACTATGGACTAATTAATTGTGCAGAAAACATAAAATCCATTCACAAAATTGGGGATTGAAATGTTATTTATTCTTTTATTCCATGTCGTGTTGTTTTCTCACTCTCATTGATCTCCTATTGCAAAATCCAGAATAGAAAGCTATTGCTAGGCAAAACACCTAAACTAAACCATAAAATTAAGGAAAACAAACAAGTAAATGAAAGCTTTAGGTGTATCACATACTTTTCAGTTGAAATGCATCTATTGATATCAGGAAAGACACCTTTGTTAAGTATCTTAAATAAAATCATGCGCGTCCTTACTATCAAATAATTTTTTAATTTCAATTGATCAATAATGGTTTATACAAATCTCATGTAAAATTAACTTCAAGAATTTGATTTAATTCAAGTAATTGATTGTATCGTGGAACTCTCATTTCTCTTTATTGGAATTACTATCTTCATTTGGTTTTTGAGCATTGTCCTCATCATTTTAAAGTCCATATCTTTTCTTTGCCCACTTTAAGAAGCAATAACAGCAGTATCTTTTGAAGCTTTCTCATATTAATCACCAAAATAAAGTATAATTCAACATTCCAGTTTTATATCTACATTATTCCTGATATAAAACTTGATTCAGCAAAACTTAATTATACTCTCTTGCCATTATATAAAACTTGATTTTCCTCCACAAGCAGCGGCACCGCATCGGGGTTAGTAGCGGGCAGGGGATTTTCATTAGGTATGCTCATGTTTTTTGTTATTTCTAATTTAAGTATTATTTCTTCTTTTCACCTAAATAAATTCTTTAGTGTGTTTTCGTTATTCTAATTTATTATTTATTTTTAGGATTAACAGATTAATTGCTTGCTGTTGTGAACCTGGATTATTAAATAGATGGAGAAACAAGGAAGGCTCTTATGGAAAACTTTGAACTCTATGATCTCTGTTAGCTTTCTATGCCATTGCATTTTCATCTTCTTTTCTCCTATTAACAAACAAAACTATAAAACCCATTGCCTCTCTCTTTTTTCATTCTTTCGAGTATAGATTCATTTTATGTTTTCACTAATTAAAAATAATGACTAATTGAATTCAATTCAATGTATTATGTGTTATATTACATATGCACTTTACAGGTTTGCTAGAGGTTGTGCCTAGCCTTCTCTATTTTATTCATGTTTATTCCATTTGAAGCTCTAGATATTATAGAAGATTTGCTCAATTTTACAAGTTCCTTCACCCTGTTTCTTAATATTCTCTCTGCATTATGGTCTAGCTTAGTTCTTATTCTACTTCCCTTTGTCTTAATCTTCTCTATGCATATTCCCATTTCACCGATAGGATGAATAGATTGGATAATCTTATTGGATATGCTCATAGAGATGGTCTGAGCTTTAATCTATTATATCATGTCTCTGTCATTGGTTTCATAATATGACTTGGCATTATGCAGTCTAAATCAAAACCTGCAATGGTTGTTATAAGTTCCTTTTTCTTCTATTTGAGTCATACTATATTATGCAGACATGACACATTGGTTTTGTACTTTTGGAATTCTTTTGATTGCTAAGAAGCCATGTTCACTTTTTTTACGGGATGGAAAGACTAGGGAGGACTTGAATAGATATTCTATAGAGCTTGATGAAAGGCGTCTCCCAGAATTGGGTCGCAGGACTTTGGAAATATTTAGGTAGTATATGCAATTAGTTCTGGACTCTATCTTTTCTTATGTTAATTATGCATTTATATTCTCCTTTGCATTTCTGGTTGTTTGTTATTTGAATAAATGATCAGTCCACATTTCTCTTAATTTTATCTTTTGTCTCGATTCTTGATTTTATTTATGAGATGTGGAGATTGTGTTTGCATATGATTGAGTCTGATTTTCATTTTATGTCTATGGGGGTTATGGTTCCTATGGGTCAACATTTTATGAAAAATTTTCCTGATTTTTGGATCTGAACATTCATCATTCTTGCTTAATTAATCGATTTGAATGCTTCCCAACACACATCATCTTGCATTTACAGTTTTCCTATTCCAGCTTAACTTTTCATATCAACAATTGAACACATGAGTTTCTCTTGCTTGAGGACAACGTTGAATTACGAATTCTCACATGGTTTCAAATTACTGTGAAAATTGTGGATACAAGGCATATTAAGCCAGAGATGAATATCCTTAATTCCTTACATTCCTACTTTATTTGAAACTTAGTAGTTATTAATCTTTTTTACTTTAATTTTAGTTTTTAAAACTAATTTCTCTATATCCCAAGTTTCTTTGGAGCTAACAAATATTTGTTAGCAGACACAGGATATGGAATTTTTTTTGTCATGGTTTGGAGGATACTTGGTCTTGGGCGGAAAGGAGATTGGGAATAGGAATTCTAAGTACGCCAACATTGAAGTGCACATGCAGCTTCTATGCTGATGAAAAGCTCTTTGTGCTGTCACTTTATAAGATGGCTTCATCACTAAAAGCTTATTTTTAAAGCTCAAATTTCTATTGCATAAAAGAATAATATTAGTTCAGTTGACGAAATTTTAGTAACATGAAATTATGAATAATGAATTTATACACAGGTTGTCTTCACCCCAGATCAATGGCTCCCCTAATCCTCCTTTTCTCTGCTCATGGTTAATTACTTTTAATACTTTTATTGTGTCCAACTGTCCATTCTTTGTAAGCATAATTTCATTTACATTTTTTGTATTGAAAATGAATATTAATTAATCTTACAATGTTGGGATATATCTGTCATAAATATAATTCTAACAAACAGACTCATGCCATTTTTACAGGTCTTAGTTTCTATCTTAGAAACGGGTTCCATTGTTTTATACATCAAGGATGTTGAGAAGCTCTTTGTTTAGTCACCAAGGTTACACAATTTGTTTCCAAAGCTAAAAAAGAAACTTTCAGGGTCAGTGTTAATACTTGGTTCCCAGATCTGACATTTTGAATTATATAGAAGTTGATGAAAAGCTTAGTGTTATTCCTTTACAACATACCTGGTCAAACCACCTCAAGACAAGACCCATCTTTTGAGCTGGAAAACCAAACTGAAAGAGGACATGAAAATATTTCAGTTTAAAGATAGCAAAAACCACATTGCGAAGTACTTGCAGTAAGTGACATTGATTGTGATAACTTGGATTCAATTTGCCATGCCGACACTATGATAGTCAGTGGCCAAACTAGCCATGATAACTTCCCCCCTCCTTTTGTAAATAGACTTACTTAGCAATGTTGTCAAGTATATGAAGTATTCTTAGAAGCCTTTTTAGTTTCAAGCTACACTGCACCGTTCATTAGCAGTTTTTTGTAACATCTTTATTGACCTTTACCCCTTGATCCCAAATAGTTCTTTGAAATTTGGAGATACAAAGATTAAAAAGAATCTGACAGTCAAATATATTTTATATTAAATTGTCATCCAATTAATCATCAATGAAGGGTGTAACATTATTTAACTTACCTTAATATTTGGATGAAGATTTTTAATTAGTGATACAATGCAATTTTTTTTTTCACGTTATTAACTTTTATTTTATAGAATATATGGTATTTTATACCCAAGGGGTCTAGCTTAGTTGGTTGAACATGGTGTGTGAGTTATTGTAAACCCTTTGGTACCGTGTTCGATTCCTACATATCAAAAAAATATATGGTATTTTATTGATATTTATGTCAGGTTTTCACTTTGCGGGTGCAAACTCTTTTTATATGTTTTGAGATTTGAACATTAATTTTATTTTGTTTTTTTTATTATAATTGGTTTTTAATAATTTTCTTGTCTTACTGTGTATAAGTACTTTAATACGGCATATTTCAAAGTATCAATTCAAAACAAGGATTAACGCAATGTTCCATATATTCTTACATGATCAGAATGAATATTTTTATATTATAAATTCAAAATATAAATACAAGTTTAATTCAAGTTATTAAAATTACTTTAAATAAACAAACAGTTTTAGTTTTTTTAAATAATTATTTAAACTTTCTACTTTTAAATTGTAAAGATATATTATTAAATTTCCGGAACTAATTTTTATTTTATTATAAATAAATATTTTAGTGATAAAGCATTATTTCATATGATATTGAAGTTTAAATATTTTTATTTTGTGAGATGAAAATTTGTTATAAAATGAATACAACTATTTATTATTTTTAATTATTATAATTTTTTGTTTGTCATATTAATTTTTATATTAAAAATAAAAAACAAGTCCCAGGCATCGCCAGGTAGATTAACCAGTAACCTCACCAAACACAAAAGCCATTCATAATTGCTCTATTATTTTTATCTTTAAAAAAAAAACCTACCAAAATCGTCTCATTTATGATTTATTAAAAAAAATCTACACCCATATTAGATGAAGAGAAATGCTAGGAATACAGAGTGCTGCTACAACTTTCACTGTTTAGTATAATTTGTAAGATAACTTTATTTATTATAAAAAAATATAATTTTTTTATTGGATAACATGATTCAAACCTTACATGTTTGAGGGAGTCATTTAGACCAACCACTTGTTGGCACATTTTATTTAATATTAAATTTTAATATAAATAAATTCGTATAAACGTCACATGTATAAAACACAAAATAATATTTATGAAATTTAATAAACATATAATATTTAATAAGTATCATAACAAGTAGGAAAATATGCTATGTACTGATAATATAAAGCAGTTTTATACTGTCATTCAATCTCAAACTGTATAATAAGTTTATTCATTGGCTTTTAAAATAACCACCTTAAAAATATATCAACAATTATTAAATACAGTATTTCTTAAATATAATCTGATCTCAAATTATTAGGTGTAAAAATTAAGAAATAAGTTATTATTTACCTTTAGCAATTCGTTAATATAGTTGAATCTTTCAATTTTAAAATATATTTTATAAACTAATTTTTTAATAAAATATTATATATATTTAGCAATTTACTAATATTACTAGTATTTTAGCTGTGCAATTCACATGATAAAATATATTTTTATATAATTAAAATTTATAATAAATAAATAATTTATAATTTATAAATTATATTATTATTAAAATTCATAATAAATAAGTATTTTTGAATATATAAATTATATTTTAAATTTATGATGAACCATTTATATTGTGATACAAAATTATTTTTACCTATTCATATTTTTTAATAAAAATTTAAAATTTAATTTGAAAATAAAAATGAAAAAGATATATTGAAATGATAAGAGCCGTAGGGATGGCTAACAAACACACAGCTTATATAGTATTCTTAAGCATTATATTTATTAAATACATATATAGTATATAGTCAACTTAAATAACATATCATTAAATATTTAAATGTTGTTTTTATTAAATATAATGTATTCAATAAACTTTTATTATACACAATATATACTTAAATTAATTGAATTAGTTTTGATATTTATAAAAAAATTCGAATATTATATCTAATAAAAATAATATTATATATACAAATTTTCATCCCCACCATCCATTTTCTTGAAATTTAATGGTTGTAATGAGTAACTAATCTTAACCATTAGATTTTAAGAAAACGAATGGTGAGGATGAAGAGTAAGTCTCTTATACTTACTCTTAGAGTAAGTGGATCTCTCTCTCTCTCTCTCTCTCTCTCTCTCTCTCTCTCTCTCTCTCTCTCTATATATATATATATATATATATAGTCAATGGCTAAGTGTAACATCCCGTTACGTTAGACACAACCCACACCAACGTTTTATCTATTTTAGTTATTATAAAAACGAGGGTAAATTTTTTCGTGATTAAATGAAACATTTATTAAACATATTTAGAATACAAAAAATATTATATAAAAGAACCATGGTTTTCTTTCAAATAAATATTAGCTCATATTACAAAATAAATATAGAGAAATTATGTACTAGCTAATCCCAATCCATACATCAATTAATCGCAGAACACAATTTCTACCTTAACCCAAATACAGGAAGAAATAAAAATAGCCTTTGAATCTTGTATTGTTTTGTCAATGTCCGCAGTCTCTGAAATAACCATGTCAGCAAGAGGGCTTAATCACTGGCTTGTCCATTGTCTTCACATATCCAATCAATAAGTACATACACATAAAAGAAAGAGAAAGGAGTGAGACTTGATTCTAATATATATATATATGTATTACTAACAGTATAAACTACCGTCAATTAATATAATAGCGGGGTAACTTAGTGTCTATCTTGTCCTCACATCTCATCCTTCAAAACGCAGTATGGATCCATACTCCATGATTGATCAATCACTTATCACAATACCACCTTCGTGAAGTGATGGGGAGTAAGTATACCTCAACCGCTGCCACAGTCTCATACCTGCGCAGCTCCATAATCCACATGGTACTTGACATCATTCCCGTTGTCGTTCAATATCAATAATCATATCAGTATCCATACTCAAATCACGGGGCAATCTCCCTAAGGGGTCACATCCTCATTACATCACGAGGTATACCCTCCATGTCATCATGAAGTTGTCTCTATGGTTATCGAGGTGTTATGAGCTAGCACTATCAGTCCCTGCACGTAGGGGACCGACCTACCTATGGGGACGTCACACACTCGATGCCTTCCACCCCTTAGACCTTAGCCAAGGTCACACATATCAACTCGCGGCGTACCAAACCGTAACTTCCTGCTCCATCTCCCTTTAGGCCTTCCGCCTAACTTGGCTACACCAAGTCACGTAACTAATACATACTCTCGGAATACATCCGTAGACACCTATTTATCTTTCACGGGTCGTTCTCATTCATATATATAACGTATCTCTACCTCAACAAGCAAAGGTTCATCATCATAGCATAGAGATACAGCAAAACTTAACAATCATAAAATTCAGAGATATTTTTGGTCTTAGCTACTTTGAGCACCAACACAGGATATCAACACATTTGCCTTACATACAGATAAACAATGTTATCATAATACAATTATCATATCATATATTAAGTATCTAATATAAGGATTTATATAATATCATAAAATACTTAAGCAAGACATTAGATACTTAATTTTTAATTTCACTAATGATTAATTTAACAATTAGCTAATGCTTAACTGATCTCGGCTTCTATTAAAATTTTATTAAAACTTTTAAAATTGTTTTGTCCTTCCTTCTTGTCTAATTCCTTAACTTAAAGTGTTAAAAAGAAAAACTTTCTAACTCAATATAGAATATTTCTTGTATAAATATAATAGATTTCTAATATTGGTAAATTCCTTTTTGATGTGGAAGATTAGATTAGACTACAACCACATGACATACTTAGAATTTTCCATAAACTACCTTTATAAACTATTAGTAAGAAAATCCTTTTTCTGGTGTGGAAGGTTAGATGCAACTGCAACCACATAGCATACTTTGGATTTCCTTTAAAATTTATACTAAGAAATTTTTTTTATACTTTAAGAAAACATTTTCTTTCATAAATAAATAAATAATTAAATTTACAAACATTTTCCATTCCAATTTTATATTTATATTTAAAATTATATTTCTTTCTTTTCTTCCCCAACCCGAAAACTAAACAAGAAAGAATTGAGATCTAAATTTTAAAAGCTAGTTCTAAATAGTAGGAATAAGCATATAAGACATTGATAAGAATTTTTGACTTGTTTCCTCTATTCTTGCTAAAAACCCGAGACTATAAATGGTAAAACAAATCCAGTTTTTATTTGTAAACTTAGTTTTAAATGTGTTAAAACTTCTAACTCAAAATTCTTCTTGTTTCCTCATCTATTCCCTAACCCGAGACAACCTGTTTAAGGATGATT
Organism: Pueraria montana var. lobata; assembly: GCA_026413185.1. NCBI lineage: Eukaryota > Viridiplantae > Streptophyta > Magnoliopsida > Fabales > Fabaceae > Pueraria > Pueraria montana. The sequence continues at coordinate 89,109,369 of CM048650.1, read as the reverse complement.
TAATTTTCATCATGACACCTTGAGGGTATTTAAGAAAAGTTAAGAATGAAATTTGATTTATAAATAAGAGATATGCAATCTGGCCATGAGGCCGTGAGTTCAAGGAAACAAAAGCACACATTTAGTGCTTGTCTCTTGGTAAAAATGTGAGGTGCTGAAGTTAATTTTTCTGAAATTGTTTGACAAATTAATAAATTTGAAATAGGTAAGTAACATAGAATTTTGAATTAACCACCAGGCCGTGACTCTTTGAAGGCCCAGGGACTCCATGTTGAATAATTTCTTTGTTATATTATGATCTCCTAAAACTGATGCTTATCCTAATTAAAGAAAGTAAAGATATTAAAGGGATAGATTAGACTCAAGAGACATATATTTGATACTAAAGTGAATAATAAATTCTGTTATCCTTAGAAACTGAAACAGTGAGGTTAAGAAAAGTAAGATTTCCATGTCTTTAATTGAAACCAAATTTCCTGCATCAGCGCCTCTCATCATTACCGAGTTCCAGTACTAAGTCTTACCCAATTCTAATCCTTTTATTATTCCTATTTAGATTAGGTGAGGAAAGATAAAGTGATAAAAAGAAATATTGGTTTTTAACTTTCCAAAATAAACGCCACACACATACAGTGAAGCCTTTCAAGTGTCTTTTGTTTTATTATCAAATCTAGTAACAAAACCCATCTTTTGGTCAGACACACACTGTATCTACTTCCCTGATTTTTTTTATTTTTTTTAAAACATAAAACCCTTTTGTGTATTAAAATAAAAGCTGGTTTTCCTTTTGGGTTGACAGGAAACGAAGATGACAAGAAAGGAATAAGGAGTACAAGGAAAGAATCAAAAGGGTAAAACTTCTACGTCATAAAGACACAAAATAAGGATAAATAGAAGTGAATCAAAGTCTCACTCCCCCCTTACTAAGAAAGTGAGTTTCGTTCAGTGAAGGAGGAGGAGAGAGGAAGCAAGCTTCAGGTCCTTGCGTTGGTCCAAGGAAGAAGAAGATGGCTTTGGGTGCTTTGAAGGTATTGTTTCTGTGTTGTTTGAGAGTTATTTTTGAGTGAGAAGAATAGAGAAAAGAGAGAAGGCTCTGCTGGTGTGTACAGCCAGCGAGAATGAGAAGATGAGAAGTGAGAAGCTTCCATTTATAGGCATTTTAATTTTAGTTATTATTATTATTATTATTATTATTAATTTTTTCTTTTCTTTTCTTGCTCAAGAAGTTGCTGACGTGTGAGTGAGAGAAGAGTGTCAGCTATAATAGAGAATGTGAGGCTAATGGAAAAAATTGACTGCGCAAGGGATCTACATAGGTAAAATTTTATCTGTGTTTCTTCTAGCTTTTTAACCAAATAATTTTATTTTAAATTGAAACTCTTTAAAATAAAAAATTAAATTAAATTAAGTTGAAACTTTTTAGGAGACTTTGAGTTATATTTGCTATGAATTATTATGACTTAGAATTACACTTTTTATAATTCACCAAAAAAAAAAGAATTACATTTTTATAATTATTTTTGAAATATTCAAATTAGTTAGATATTTTCAGTCAATAATTCACATTAATTTCGTTTTAGCTTTATAAATTCCCAAATTTTACCAGAAATTATATTTTTATATGTATGACTTAAAAATGAATTGACTTTGTCAGTTTCATCAAGTTTTGATATTAATCCTATACTGACTGACCTATTAGTAGTTTGTCTAGAGCGTTTTGTAAAATTTCCTCAGAAGTCTTTAAAATTTCTAAGAAAATTAACCTAATCATATTTAAGCTTATAAAACATGATTTTAAGTTTGAATAATTATTTTATAACTATTTGAGACTTATCCTCACGTTTGCCACAAATATTGATAATCCAGTATAATTGTTGTTCTAATAGTTATTTTAGATTTTCTTCTGGAATAATTATTAAAATTTTTAATTATATAGAATATAAAATATTAGTCACAATATTATGATTTAATATTTTATTATCCTATTTGGCATTATCAATTCTTAAAAACAAGATTAAGAACAAACAGACAGTTAAATATATATAGCAAAAATCAGGGTGTTACATTAAGTATTACATTCATTAAGCATAATATATTTATTAAATTTAATAAATAATGAGTTTAATAGGCATGAACTATCAATATAAAAAATTTATACTATTAACTAATTAAAAATCATCTTTGTATAACTTTTAAGATAGTTATTATAAAATCAAACAATCTTACCGTATATAATGGTTTGTAGTTAAACATATAACAATGTAAAAAACTTTTGTACGATCAATGCATCCCTTATTTTTTGTCTTGGCCACATAAACCAATATCTAGTTGATCTATGTGATTATTGGTTTAAAATTGATTGTCTAAAAACATTAAATACTATATTTATTAAATACAATAGTAGCTACATTATTAAATCACTACTACAAAAAAGGCTTTTAACATCGGTTAAAAAAGGCCTTTAACATCGGTTTAGAACCGATGTTGAAGCGAGCGATGTTGAAAGTGAGACACTTTCAACATCGGTTTTATAAACGATGTCAAAAATCACTTTTACATCGGTTCTAGATTTAACCGATGTAAAATGTGTGCCAGAAGTGTAAATCTGTTAAACTTTCTACATCGGTTGTGGCTTCAACCGATGTAGAAAGTTCCTATACAACATCAGTTTTCAGAATAATCGAAGTTGTTTAGGCACTTTCTACATCGGTTGAATCCACAACCGATGTAGAAAGTCATTTTTAAAAAACAAATTTGGTACTTTCCAGCTACAATTTATTAGCCAATTCCGGTATCAACAAAAGTATAAGTTCACTCTAATTTATCAATTTTTACAATAACAAAAATGAAATCTCACTAATAATTAGAGATGAGTGCACTCTATCCAGAAAGTGAGAACAATTAGGGACATAATTTGTAGAACCAAAGTCCTAAGGCTAATTATAATTATATCTAGAAAATTAAATTGTAAATAGAAAAAAAAAACAATGAATCAGATCTGTACCTGGATGTTCATGGCCTTCTTGTTGGCCTCTAATTGGCTACCTACACAATCAGAAAATAAAAATGAGAAATATAAAAAGGGATCTAAGAGGAACGCACATAATGGGATAAAACCAAAATGCCACACATTATCAGGTGTACACACTGCTCTAGCAGTAAATATTTTATGCTTTATAATTGAGCTAAAGTTTAGCTACATGCCTACATAGATCATTTTCTGCATCTATTTTTTTTTTTCTTTTTTTCTTTTTCAGTTTAACAAATAGTATGAAAAACTCTTGGACAGATACCCATATTCTAAACTACAAAAATTGCATTAAATCTTATTGAACACTACCATAACACATAGGATCCTAGAGCATCAGAAATAAAATAGATAATTGCAACAAACCAGATGTTAACAAAATAAGTAATTATATCTTCTTCCCTATAAACTAATATCCAGATTAAGAGATTACATGTCAAATAAGTAAACAGAAATTTCAAGTGTCAAATATATTGTCTATCAAGAGATAATAAGAAAGTTAATTACATAGCTTTGTAGTCTTGGTTTCTACTAGTTTGTTAATATTTAATACAAGACTTAAATGCATGAAGTTAACAGTTCTAGATTATAATTTACCTAAAATCCAAAAACTACCTTCAAATAAAAAATTATCCTATTTCTCAAGCACATCAATGCCTTATTTACTTGAAATAAAAATAAAAATTTCATAGGGTATTTTTTTAACTTACTTTGCAACAAATGGTGAGTTCCTTATCCACGTCCATCTCAAAATTATATAAGTACATTTTAGAACCTACAGAATAAAAACATATCAAAGAGTTAATAAGAAATTACTCTTTTTTAACCAAATACTAAAAGAACAAAGTATTTTTTTATTATTCTACTTTCTACGCTAGCTTCATCTATCATCTATTTATTATTAAAGCAATAATCTAATCTCAAATAATCCAACTATTAGAGAAGTGCTAAGTGCCAACATTTTCAACTTAATACATGACAGGGCATTATGGCTTATACAAGTGAAAGTGTGAAAGTTAATTACATAGCTATTGTACTGGTTTGATTACAATAGAGTTCAGGATCTAGCTTGCAGGTGGGAACTCTTGCAGTTATTTAGGAGGACTGCCAGGGGAAAACAATCAAAGACAATTCTGCAGGGAACTTATCCATAACTTGCTTGAGTATATCCTCAAGAACCTCAATCCCACACGCATAGAGCAACTGCTGCTTCTTGTTTTCTTCAAACTTTGTTCTTTTACTTCCACAGAACAATAAATTTTTTCCAGCAATTAATATATCAACAATTTGCAAAAGGCTATATAGCAAATTTCTTTAACATTGAAAAGATCACTCAATAATATAAATTCAATTTTAATACACTAGACAAGAGAAAAATACAAAAGAGAAAGAGAGAAAATGATTCCAGTCTTGAATATAGAAATTTAAAGTTAAACAATTCATACTCTTCTTTAATATTTGCTTGTTGAAGCCACTGCACAAATGCCTATGGTCTATTAAGGACTATGTAACCCTGTCATAGAGCAGAGATGAGTAAGACTCCACAAGAATAAGGAATAAACTAGTGAGAATATACATCTCTGCTTGTTGAAGTTCACTTATAATGCATTCATTTGTGCTTGAAACAAGTAAAATAGTCTAAGTATAAACTAATATAAGTATAAGAAAAACTAGTAAATTTGATCAAACACATGGTAGGCACGTAAATATGATCACGCAAACCTCAACCAACAGCTCCAATGTGGCACTCCCAAACAACACACTCGGAAGCCCCGGCGGCACCAAAGACTCTCCAACAAGAACCCTATCTCTCAACATCATTAACACAAACACCACAGTCTCATCATCATCGTTCCCTAACCCTCTTAGAACACCGGGATACATCTTTCTTTGCTGCAAAACCACCGCAACAGCCACGACTTCTTGAACTCCAAAAATGACATCGCGAATCCAACAAACGACTTCCGCAACAACCCTACCCTCACTTTTTCCCTCCTTCTTCGGTGCTCCAACGCAATCCTCCCGAACTCGGCGAGCTTGAAATCGAAGTTCTTCGCCACCTCCAACGCCAAGCTCGCGCAGCGCGATCTACCTCCGAGTAACAGTGCCACCTTCTGTCGCGCGGCACTCCTTGCTATTCACTTTTACCATTTGTCGTTCAAGCGTCCTAAGAGTGAGAAGCACCTTTACCATTTGGAATGAGAGTGAGTTAGGGATTCTGAGAATGAGGAAGCCCCTTTACCTATTGGAGTGAGTTAGGGATTCAAAGAAACTTCGAGATAATATTACAAAATTGCCACCGGTTCCTTTCATAACATCGGTTATATATTAAGAACGATGTAGAAATCATAGATTTGACATCGGTCATCAAATAACCGATGTAAACAACATTAAAAAAATTACAACCTTGCCACCGCGTTTTTTATTACATCGTTTTTTAAATAACCGATGTTAAAATGGCGTTGTAGAAAGTCTTTTTTGTAGTAATGAATATTTTAATACATATTTATTGATTTATTTGAAAAATCATATGTTCAATAAACATGTGTTATATTTAGTATATTTAATAAATATATTATATTTGATAAATATTATACTTAATAATATTGGTTAGTTCCAATATATAATTCTAAATGGTGTTTATTAAATAAGATATGTTGTCAAATTAAATAACATGAATAAATGTTTAAATATTGAATTTTTAGCAATATAATGTGTTTTTTAATACTTTGTTAAACATAGTATATATCCAAAATGAATTAATTTTAATATTCATAATTTAAAAAATATTATATAATCTGATTAAAAGACATGAACTCATGAAATATAATGTATTTATTATTTTTTGTTAAATTAACAAATAATTAGAGAAGTTAAATATAGATGATAATAAATAATAAATAATACAAAAAAGAACATGAAATTAAAATTAAATTCCATGTTTAATACTTTATTCATGTCTTACTTATATATTTGGTGTGGTTTGCTCAAGACCAAGGAGGAGTTGAAGCCGGCTAATTTTAATTATAGGCTGGGTAATGGTGAAACCTCGGTGTAGTTTAGTAATTGGTACAAGGAAGGTTTCTTGTGTAGAGATGTTCTTCCCTTTGTTCACATAGCAGACTCCTCTCTTTGCATGCGGGATCTGATTCAGAATGGCACGTACGTGAAGCTTGGATGCCATTAATTCGAACCACATTGTTCCTAGTGACTTTGATGAAAGGTTCCAAAATGTGGAATGCATGCTGGCTCCTTCTCTCTTGGACTCCTGGTTTCGTGACCTTATTTGCGAAATGGATAACCAAGACTTGGTAGTCATTGTTAATTCAGGTGCATAGAATTTTCTGGAGCTCAATCATAAACCGTGACTGGGTTGTTTCTTTGATGTACATCTTAGTAGAGATGCAAACAAAGTAGCTCACTTTTTAGTCAATATTAGAGTCCGCCACCACCAAGCGCGTTGATCAATTGGTGTGGGGTTGTTTCATCTTAACCAGTGATCTCGAGAGCTAATTTATAAAACTAGGGGACTAAATGTTACAATTCAAAACTAGGGAGACCAAAATCGTGGACTTGGGAAATTAGAGAGACCAAACTTATAATTTAGCCTATATATTAATTGTAACAACCGATTATCACTACACATAGAGCTGGACATTTGGGCTTGGGCCCGTGGGATTACTCGTTTACCCGTAGCCCGTACGGTATATGGGCTGAGTTATTTCGAGTCCATTTAAAATGCGAGCTTTTTAGTCTGGCCCGTTTAAACAGCGGGTTAAACGGGTTTAACCGCGGGCTAAATGGGTAGAACGCGGGCATTGCGTATTTTAATTTAAAAAAATATAAAATTTGAATACCTTAATAAAATTTAAATTAAAATAAAAAAGATAAACCGAAAGACTAGAGAGTTAGTAAGTGACGTGAGTAACAGAGAATTGTTAGAAGTTAGTATTGATTTAGGCATAAAAACTTGATATTTGATAGTAAATAAGTGGAGTCCTCACTCCTTAATAAGTAAAGCCATCAATGAATTGAAATTCCTCCCAAGACTCTATTTTCGGTGATAGGTGTTGCATATGTATTAATGTATATAAATTATTTAGCCTTTTTTTTTTTGTTGTAAAAATTGGATAAATTTTAGTTTTAAAAATTTAATTTTCAATTTTTTTTCCGGTTGAAGGCCGGCCCGTTTAGTCTGCAGGCCAAACAGGACAATTGTGGGCCCGCTAAAATAGAGCGCATTTATTTTGTAGGCTTACCCATTTGCCCAGCTCTAACTACACGTCAACAACTACTTTCAAATCAGAAGGGTTCAATTTTAAGGAAAATCTTTAAATTTATTTATTTAATAAATAGATGGGTAAATTTTTTGCTTTTGCATACATACAACATACTAAGCATACATGGAAGGAAATAACTGCAAACAACATCCACAAATAAACCTCATAAACATAAAATAAGTCCACATATGCCATAAGTCTCGTAGCCAAAATAAAACCAACAACATAATTCAAACTCTAAACATAAGAACGAAAACTACCAAATAAAACATATGTGCCTGCCCAAAATATAAATACATTAAAATCCATGTAAATATCCAGAACCGGGAGCGGGGGCTAACAACATAGACTACTCCCCAGGCTGGCCATAACAAATATTACCACACTGCGACTGGGACGAGATGAAGGAGAAGGAAAAAGAAGAGTGCCACCATGATCCAACGGAGTAGTCCTTCCCAACAAGCCTGACGTGGAAGATCCTGTCCAACTGATGCATCAACATCTGCTCCCGTGAAAACAATGTCGCGATCATAACAGTCAAACACAAATACGCAAGGATGAGCTTACAAAACCAGCTAATCATTTCTATAAATCTAAGCATTTTAATATTATTATAATAATATTTACACAATATATTATACAGAACAAATATCTAGATCACTTATCAACAACATGAAAGACATTGTACTTATGTAGATAGCTCAACTAGTACTGCATCACAACAACATAAAAAGACATGAAAGACATTATACTTATTTATATTTATACCCTGGAAGGGAAGTGAAAATTGCAGTATGCATGGCATGCAAGAATCTTGTAACTTTTTTTTATAAGCATCTTCTAACTTACCATACGGGAAGAAGAATTCCCGATGTTCATTACTGTATTGTGACTGTATAATGAGTACAGCATGTTGGATTCCCTGAACAAATACAAAAAGTGAGTTGATAAAAAAAAAACTACATATAAAAGATTCAGGTGGACTATAGATACTTGAATATGCATTCAGAGAAATGTACACTACTATCCCCATAAATTTCTCGAGTTGGGAAGCAATTGGAATTAATTATTATGTATCTTTAAAGTACAAAATTAGTAAAAAAAAAAAAGTATATATATGACCAAAACAAGGGCGATGTAATCATTTTAACAAGTTATATTAGGAAATGAGCCAATAAATAAAAACAGAAGGGGGAAAACTAGAGAAAGCTAAAGTTAACCATCATTATGCAAGCAAATCCAACAAAATTGGGAGAGAATGGACTAAATAAGCCCACATAGGAATATATAGGACCATATTGGTTTGGGTAAATTCGATCCCTCGATATCATCACTAAATCATCTTCTTAGGCATCTCTAACATACATCAATTTAGAAATAGTTGAATGTGCTATCACATTATGAAGGTCTGTTCAACAAAATGTAATCCATGTTATCACTACTATAAAGTGTGTTAAAAACGGTAAACAAGAAACATTTTCCAAAAGCAAACTATTAGGAAGTATATAAAAATAGAACTAATCTTTATGTTCTTATGACTTGCCCCAGACAGTGACAACATATGCAATATGATAGCAAGGAGGAACTTAAAAACAGAGTATATACATGCAAGGAAATTTAGCAAAAGCATGGTAAAAGATGAAGATGTTGGTTAGCCAAATAAGTGCATATGTATTCCCTAACCATGAGTATTAACTTAGCTAATTTATACTTACCTAAAAATTCAGTTCTTCCAATTAAATTTGCTCATGAGGTTTGAATTGATGCAAATCAGGTACATAGGAATATTTCATTTGAGGGCATTCCATTAGGGTCACTTGATCCAAGGATGGGAATTTCAACTCGTACGTCCCTGAGTAAATTCCTACTATGCTTGGTAAGGATTTAAGAGACAAAACGCTGAGCTGCTCAAATGTTATTTCTTCATCATTGGATTCATGATCTCCCTCTTTGGACACTATTTCCTGTATGTCTTGACAATCTCGTATGGACATGTGCTTCAGTTGACGACCTAGACTTTTGGCTGTTGAGGATGTGAACAAATATACCAATCCATGACATTCTTCAACATTCAAAGAGGTAAGATTTGAAAAAGACACAGTGGATGGCACCAAAAATTTCATGCTGGGGCAGGAAAACACTTCCAATGTTTCTAGTGTTTTAAGTAAGGGTTCTACCCATGAGTGCTCTAATCCTATGGAATTCAGCTGTTGGAGACTCTTCAAATGTAATCTTTTCAGCTTTGAAAGGACTTCGGTACAATCAGTGCAGGGTCTTTGAGAGGAGAATATTTCATTGAAGGAACTACAAAACACTTCAAGACTTTCAATGCTGGGTGTCTCTTCAAGTAATCCACTGGAGAATATATTTGACTCGCCATCCTCATGATAGCACTGCAATTTGAGAACTTTTAAATTTTGCAGTAGGTGTGCAGCATTTGCACCAAATTGTCCTTGTCCTATCATATTGTCTTTGCAAGTGATTGCTTGATGCTCCAAGCTAGGAATAACCTAAGAAAATTAGAAGCAAAGGGTACATAATGAAAAATACAAGAAAAAGGTCATCAAGAGAGAAATAGGAAAAAAAAAAAAGCAAAATAGGAGTTATGAAAGCAGTACAATGTGAGAAATTGTCCTTGCCTGAAACTGTCCTTGCGAAATCCCCATGGCATCTTCCTTTTTGAGTGATAATTCCACCAGGATTGGAAAAACCTAGGAATTTAATTGTTCAAAACAAATATAGGACAAAGATTGTAATGAGGTCCAACTGAATTTTGATTGTATTGAAAGGAAAAATATTTGATAAATTTCACACTTTCAATTTCAATTATGAAAATGTTAGCAATACACTGTTTGACACTATGTTTTGGCATGCTAAAGGGACTTTAAGAAGTTCGATAGCTTTTTTTGTATTATCATTTTTTTCTCTCTTTTAATAATTTGAAGAGTACTAACAATACATTCTTTATAAATTATTACCTGAAGTTTATTGAATATAACAAAATAATAAGTAGAAAAAAGCTTGGTTATTGTTGACTTTCCCCACCAAAAGACTGGGTGAAGGTTGTTAGAATTTGGGTTTGTGCCTAATTCAACCCTACAAAATCGATGGTACTATCTCTAGCCAATGTGAGACTTCAACACGCCCCTTTTTTGTCCACGACTACCCACCATAATGTGGGACTTCAACACGACTACCTGCCACAACTAAGGTGGGCTAGGGGTGACCACAATTAAGGTGGTTTTCTAACACTCCCCCTCACGCTCTAGGCTAGCATGATAAACACGGATGTCCCACCAATGGAGTTAGGATAGGCTTTGGTACCATGTTAGAACGTGGGTTTGGACCTAACTCAACCCTACAAAACTGGCTTGTAAGGTGAGAATTGCTCCCCACTTATATACTCTATCTCAACACTATCTCTAGCCATTGTGGAACTTCAACACGTCCCCTTTTTGCCCACAGCTATTCTCCACAATGTGGAACTTCAACACATCTCTCTTCTGCCCACGACTACCCACGACAACTAAGGTAGGCTAGGAGTGAGCACAATTAAGGTGACTTTCCAACAAAGGTTAATGCTAACAGGTCATTATATCAAAATAATGGACATGCACCAATTTGTTTCAGTCTTTGAATAAATTAACAAGTATATAATTTCAAAATATTATAGTAAATATTTAATACAATAATAATAACAATGAAATTATTATCATTATATTATTTGTATTTATTTAAATAAATCTTCCTATTAAGTTTAAAAAGACTTTTCAAAGGGTGATGGTATTTAGACACTCCTTTATTTTAAACACCCATCAACACCTCTTATTTCTCTCTATCTCTTCTATCATCTTATATCTATATTTTTATCTCTTTTTTCTCTCTCACTAGGTGTCAACTAAACATTTAGGTGTCCAAATATATTTTTCCCTTTTCAAAAGGCTTAAAACTTGATATTTTTAATTCAATAAAATTTTATGAAGTCTTCACTTGCTTATTTAGCAAATAAACCTCTTAGATTAAGCCTATGGGCCCTAGACAAGCTGTTTTACCTATTTCTATATATCCCTATTCATGCATGTAAAACTCTCTTTTGAGATTGCATAAGTAGTTCTGGGCTTTTGCCACGTTTACTCACAAAAAAATATTGTTTTAATTGTCACCAACAATGTCAAGCTTTAAATTCTGTAACCTTTTTGGTTCCTGATAAATATATATATGATTAATAATACTTGATTTATGGACAGAATAACCATTGAGATTAATAACATAGAATGTTAGTATTATGAGTGAAGAAAAGATTAATTAAGATAATGTCATACTTTCAAATAATTTGTTGCTTTAATGTAAAAACACAATTCTAATGCAAATCAGTTTTGCAAGATAAAATCCTTTCCCGTGTTTATTTATGCATACTCAATAAATATGACACAAGATAGAGAAAAGTAAGATTTCATTCTCTCGTCATCTTAGCTAGTCAATGAAAGAAAGATTTTGGTAGTACTCTTTGATAGCGTTTTTTTAACATTATTTTATTATGGGCGTTTTCTTATTATTATTTTTTTAATGCTAGCTGGCCCCATTAATAGGAAGTGAACCTAAATTATTTAGACCAGTATGGGATGTGAAAATGCGTGTGACTAGCAATTTGTTTAATAATTTATGCACAACATGAAAACTGGAGATCGAGGAGGTCCTTTCGGTACCTTTTCAACTGAGAAAACAGCTTTCCAATCTTCTATATCTGCAACTTCACCACTATGATGCTCAGTTGTAAACAATTTCAACTTGTCACAATGATATATATCTAGATATGTTAGCAAAGGCCATTCTAGCGAGTGTTTTCCATGGTAGAAATACTTGAGCTCTGGCAATTTCCATAGTGTTAATGAGGTCAGACAATTGAAAATGAACTGTCTAGTTTCTCCCTTCAAGGCTGCTTCATCCTCTACAAAAATTTCCACCAAACTTTCACAATCTCTCACATCAAGCATAACAAGATGATTGGCCACTGATGTTGGAAACAAACTTTTAAGGCTTTGACAGTTAGAAATGCACACTTTTTGAAATTCTTGAAGGCTGAGAATTTCATCTGGATTCAGATTCCAGATATGCTCTAGATTTGGCAACTGATTTAGAATCAGTTTCTTTAAAGGAAGAGAAATCCGAGAAGCTGGTTTCATATCTGCTCCTGTATCTTTCACATCAAATATTGCCTTAAGAGATTGACAGTTGCTTACCTCGATCTCTTTCAAGTTACATAGAAATCGAAGTAAATAAAAAGGAATCACATTGGATAAAGATTCACATTCCACCACAGTTAAAGATGTCAAATTGTTGAAACAATTGCTACTCGGGATTGGAACTACTCCAAGCCATAACTCTTCTAAGTGAGAGTGATCACCAAATTTCAAAAGCTCTATATCGCATGCACACTTTTCCACCTATACGAGCAAAACAATTATTAATTTGAAGACCTTAACATATATTAGGATGGTGCTTGTAATATTCTCATTTAAAACAAAAATTTCACTTATTATAGATAATGATAAAAAGCACAATGAACTATATGTGAAGTTGTTAAAATCTACTCCCTTAATTTTTCAACTGATAATTATCATTTTACACTATACCAATATCTCCCATTTTAATAAAAAGACTTAAATATGTTTTTGATCCATGATATATGACCAAATTTTGTTTTCATCCCCAATAAAATTTTATAAATTTTTTGATCCCTAATAAATTTTTTATTTTGTTTGTGGTCTCTTAGCTCAAGCGCTATTTAAATCATTTTTCAAAGAACTATCTAAACGAATTTGAGGATAAAAATAAAATAAAAAATTTATTAGAGAACAAAAAATTAAAAAAAAAAATGGAGACCAAAACAAAAGTTCGGTCATTTATCAGGAATAAAAAATATATTTAATTCTAATAAAAATAGTGAAGGCAAGTTGCTGAACTGAAATGTAGAATTCATTTAAACATTCTGAGTATCTATGTGTAGTATGCCAACATGTTCAGGATGTACACATAGATGTAATACAAATCATTTATGTCTTCACCTAACAACTTATATTTTTAGGATGAATTTACATTCGGCTATCATGAGAGATGCCTATTTTAGACTTTCTTTTGTTCTTATTTTAAAATATACACTCTTTTTTTTCTTCTTGAAATTAAGATGAATATTTATTATTGTCGAGTCTATTTTAATGTAAATGAGCATTTTAGATATTTTTTTCTGTCGTAGTGATCTCACTATAATTAACAACTAATTTTGAACCTCTACTATGAATTTTGTGACCATAAGATGAAATTTCAAAAGCAATAACAGAGATGTTTAAAGCTCCACTGTATCTTTAAAAAATAAAATCAGGATTCAAAATAGTTAATTAGTTGACGGTGACACTAAAAGTTATAGAAGGGACAAGATATCATCAGAGACGCAATTTAAGCATCTCTTAAAAGAGAGAGTATAATTTACTCAATTATTTTATTATTCATTTCAGGTACATATACATAATATTATGTATACCAACTTAAAATTAATAATTATAAAAACATAAAACCTCTTGTAACACTCTTTTAATAATCCTTTCAATACCCTAAAAAAAATAATCCTCACAATTAATAATAAAGAAGGTGTTGAATATTTTCATGTTTTGAAGATATTTAATGGACTTCTTTTCATTTAGAGTATAAATTACATCCTTTTCTCTTAATAGATACAAGTATTACAGTACCATGTTCTCTTATGTTGAAATATACAATTTATTTCATTTAAAGTAAATTACACTCTCTTTCCTTAATAGATGCAAGCATTGCATTACCCTTTCTTCTTATGTTTATAGAATAAATTACAGTTTCTTCTTTGAGATGGGAGTATACATTGACCTTCTTCTTCTGTTAAAATATATAATTTAGTCTAGTTAACTTAACATCACTAAACAATATTCATTATAAAATTTTAAAATATGTTCTTTTATTAAAATATATACTAAAATATTTTTAACTTACTACATTATTATTCACTCACGCGATAAATATTTCTATGCAATATATAATTAAATTTTAAATAATTAAAAATAAAAATTATGAGATAAATTATATATATATAACAATATATCAATATATATATATATATATATATATATATATATATATATATAATTACTAATTTTTATTAAAATAAAATAAGAAAATTTTAATGTATATATACACATGTGTGTTTAAATATATCTGGGTGTGTGTGCGCGTGTACAACTATTAAATTTTATAATAATTATATTTTATTTAAGAATATATTTTTAATATAAATAGGTTCATTTAAAAAATTTGTATGTTAAATATAAATTAACATTAAATTTATTCAATTTCATAAATATATTATATTTAATAATTATAACAATTAATAATATATATGAAAAAAACAAATTTATTTAAATATTAGGCTCATTTGAATGTTAAGCCCATTTGAAACTGATTTCTGAGTGATTTGTGGCTTGCTCATTATGAATGTTAAGCACTAACAAATGAATTTGGATAATGAATTCCTTACGTGTTCATGAAACAGCCTCTGGATTGTTGTGTTGAGATCATCGTGGAAGGTTAAACTAGAATCCTCCTGTGAAGTTTTAATCCCCTCAAACATTGGCGCATTTATGACTCCTCCAGAGAAAGTGTTCATATTTGGACATTTAGCTACTGATGCTTCTTCCAAACATGAGAAATGCAAAGTGGCATTCCCTGTATAAAAGCTTACTAGCCTTGGTAAGCAATCCAGCACTAACCTTGTGAGGCGTCCAAATATGATCTCATGAGATGCATCTTCATCTTCTTCTTTTACTATTTCTTTTATTGATTCACATTTCTCTATACTTAGGATCTTAATTTGCACCAAACTTTTGGCAGTTGAAAATGTGAATAAATACTCCATCCTTTCACAGTCCCTCACTTCCAACTGTTTCAGATTAATGAAAGATACTGCACAGCACACTAATTTTTCTAATCGAGAGCATTTGCAAATGTTTAACATTTCAAGCTTTCCAGAATATGGCTTTACCCATGGGTGCTCCAACCCTATCGACTCCAGCTCTTCAAGGCGATTTAGGTATAATTCATTCAATTTGGCAAGTATTCCGTCATGAACATGGAGTTTTTGAGAGGGAAATATCTCCTTCAGACCATAGCATCTTTCCACTCGAAGATGTTCTATACTGGGTACCTTGTGAAGGAAATCAAAAGGCAAAGTATCTTTCTTATTGTCATCATCATCCTCAAAGCATAGACCAAGAAAAATTATTTTGTAAAGGAAATCTTGTGGCAAATGTGCATCGCTCAACAACATAATGTTTTCTTCATTGAGTGTCAGTTCCTTCAGTTTAGGAACAACCTAGCAATTAAGGCCAAACGAATTCAAAAGAAAATGCATCGTAGCAGTTAGAAGCTATAGCAGGAAAATATATAATGAAAAGGAAAGGAAACTAAAAAGGTTAAAGTGATAATGCTTTAATTTGTCACCTTTTTAACCATGAAAAGAGGTTGCTCTAAAGCTGCTTCTTTGTGACTATTATGAAATTCTGATGTGAATAGCTTCAACGACAAAGGACAATAGGACACATGTAAGCTCTTTAATATGGGGCATTCCAGTTGGTGTTTTCCTGGATAAAAGGAACAAAGCAGTGGCAGTTCATAAAGAACCAACTGGGACAAACAAGGGAATTCAAACATTTTAGTTGTTCCATCTTCCATTGCATCTTCCTTTCCAATAATTTCTACCAACTTGTCACAGCTACATATTACAAGCGTATTAAGCTTCCCAAGATTTTTGTCAAGGGATGATGGGAACAGTGTTGCCAAGCTTCCACAATCTATAACAAACACTCCTTGCAAGTTGGGAAAGCTGACAATTCCACGGGGGTTTTTGTTCCATACACATTTCAAATTGGACAAGTCTTTTAAAGTAAGCTTTTTCAAAGGAAAGACTATTCCCTTGGTGTTGGCCTCACTGTCACCTATGTCAAATATTACCTGCACTGCATCGCAGCTATGTACATGCAATTCTTCTAAGGCCTTCAAGTAAGGAAGTACATGAGATGGAATTACAATATCTCTTTTAATTACTCCATCAAATTCCAATTTCTTAAAACTGCCAAAGAAATTGTCTAGAAAAGCAGGTTTGCCGTGCCAAACTCCCACCATCTCAAGATAATCGACAAGAATCATATGCTTTGAATATTCAAAAAGACCCTTAAAAGACAAGAAACTCAATGTCAGAATAATCGACAAGTCTCATGTATACTTCATAAATACTTCATAATTAAGACCACTTGATTATGGCATGCGTACCACTTGGATTTACTTTTCATTGTAGCTAGAAAACTATATATGTGCCTCATTAATTGTCAAATACAAATCAGTTTATGTATGTCATTTAAAGTATGAGCATCTCTAAGAATAGTGTAAATATAGAGTTATTCATCAATTCACTTTCGGTCCAAACCCTGAAATTTTATTTATTTATTTATTTATTTATTTTTTATTATTATTATTATTATTATTATTATTATTATTATTATTTAATGTTAGAATAGATTCCAATGGCCAAAAATGTTGAAAGAGCAAAATAGGAATAAATGGGGGCTAAAGGTCTTGAGCCAAATGGCCCAAGAATGCGAAAAAGCATAAGTTATTGATATATCTACTCCCCTTTTTTTGTTAAGTACACTCCCCTTTAATTTTTGTAAAATCAACTTAGTTAAATAACCTTTCTTTTTCAAACCCTCTCCCTCATACACTCTCTCTTTCATAGTAACAACACATTCCGTCTCTCTTTGATCACAGCTCCCTTGTCTCTTTCACTCCCTTAATCCCCCTTCGATCTCTTACTCTAGTCTTCCTTTATTCCTCTCTTACTCAGCCTCTTACTCTAGCATTAAGGTTTTTTATCCTCCAAACTCTAATGTAATATGTTTACGCTTCCAACTACTTTTCTTCCTTATTTTATTTTTGTCCACTCACACAACACCACTAATGTCTCTCATTTTATATGGCTAAATCTTGAATTTGTCCAAGCTGCTATAGTGGAGCGCCTCTTAAAGTGGTCCAAATTGAAGGTTTGAGATCATTTATATGTTTTCTTCACTTCAATTGCTTCACAATAGTACAATTTTTTCTTTATATAGGGTTTTTAATGGTCATAGTGTTCTGTTTGAATTTTTCGAATGTTTTTTTAACATTCTGAAAAGTACTTTCTGGAACACAAAACAATATTCCAAAAAGTACTTTTTGCAACACAGTTTTATTTTTTAAGATTTCGGATAGTACTTTCCAGAACAAAAAACAGTATTCCAGAAAGTACTTTTTGGAATGTAAAAATAAAATTGTGTTCTAGAGAGTATTTTACAAAATGTTAAAAATAAAACATTGTTTTGGAAAGTACATTCCAAAATAATGGTTATGAATCAACGTTATGGGTATAAAAGATATATATAATAATATAAATTAGAAAAAAAAAAAGAAATGGGAATGTACTTAGCAAAAAACAGGAGTGGATATAGCAAAAGTCAAAATGATAAAATGATAATGAAATGAAAATAAAAGGAGAAAAGGATAACAAAACTTTTTGGCCCAAGCAAGCCAAAAATGTAAAAATTAGACGATAATAATAAAAATAAAAATAAAAGTAGAAGAGAAAAAAAAGGATGATAGAATGTCTTGGGCTCACATTAATCCTCTTATAAAGAATAGAATGAATAGGAGATCAAATTAGAAAGAATGTTTTTGGCCTAAATGCCCAATTTTTATGGAAAGGTAGAATAAAATTAAACCATAAGAATAAAAGGAAAAAAAAAGACTAAAAGATGTGTCAAGTTTAGGCTCTAGAATGCACAAATTTGAAGAAAAAAAAGATTGAGAAAAAATAAATGAAAATAATATATAAATAAACAAAGAGAGAAAAGATTAAAATTGAAATTGAACTCAACTTAACCAATGATAAGAAAATAAGAGTAAAAGAACTGGCTTTTTCTTTATATATATATATATATATATATATATATATATATATATATATATATGAGGAGGGATCCACCTATTCTAAAAGAGTTACTCCTCATCCACACCATTCATTTTCTTGAAATCTAATGGTTGTAATGAGCAACTAATCTTAACCATTAGATTTCAAAAAAATGAATGGTCAAGATGGAGAGTAAGACTATGTTTGGCAACTCATTTCAGCTAACTTCTAGCTTTTTTTATTAGCTGAAAAGTATGTTTGACTATTCGGTAAACAAGCTTTTTTTAGTAGCTTCTAGCGTTTTTTGAAATGCTACTTCAAGTAGCGTTTTTTAAAACGCTAGCTTCTAGCTTGTAGCTTTTTATATTTTATTCCTTTTTATCCTTAAAATATTTATTAAATTTTCTTGTTACCCTTTTAAAATAAAACATTGTTTTTATTATTTATTTGTTTTATTTTATTTTTGTTATGACATTTTACATTTTTATATTACATTATTTATTTTAATCATTGTACTATTTATAATATTTAATTTATTTTTTCAACATGATACTTCATGAAATTGACAATGATAAATGTTAGATTTTTTTTGAATAATTTTATTTTATACGATTTATTTTAACTATTACGCTAATTAACAAAATAAAAGTATAATGTCTACTTAAGTGTATTTTTTTTACTTTATTTTAAACTTGATTAAAAATATTTTAAGATATAGTATAAGATTAATAGTAGAATACTTAATTTATAGTAAAGAGTTTTGCTTCTTCAAAAAAAATAGTAGAATACTTAATATGAAAAAATATAATAATTGAAACTAAAAATGTAATGAAAATAATTTATCTATAAATAAAAAATTACAAGAGTTTAAAATTAATTAAAAACTAAAATTATAACACCTCAAAATATTTTTTTATCCATTAAATAAAATTAAAATTTATACAAAAATATCATATAAATATGTCTATTTCTGTCATTTGACATTTTTCAGCCACTTCAACATGTTATTTTACCGAACACTTACAATTTAATAAAATAGCCTAACAGCTTTCAGCTAGCTTTTCAGCTTTCAGCTAGTTTTGCCAAACATAACCTAACTCTCTTAGAGTTACTCTTGAAGTAAGTGGATCCCTTATATATATATATATATATATATATATATATATATATATATATATATATATATATATATATATATATTGTGTTTGTCTTTCAAACTCTATATTCATGAAGTGTTCTTTATACACCCCATTCACTCCTTTTTAAGGTATTTTTCTGTCATTATGACTTTGATTTCAAATTCTAACCTCCTTCTTTGTTTTTAACTTTAACTTTGTTATATTTTCTTGTTTTTTTATTTATTTATAGATGGTCTGTGTATTATTTGTTTGAAGGCTCTAAACATTGTTGTTAGATTGTGTTATGCGTGTTGATTTGCTGTGACAACAATGAGATTATGAGCCTTATCTTGTTATGTGGGTTAAATGCAAGAAATTTGAGTGCTTTATCTTTTTATTTTTTTCAATCCAATAGGAACTCAATTTCTTTCTATAAGGTAGCTCTTTTTCCCTATTTTTTTGTCC
The DNA here is from genome assembly GCA_026413185.1 of Pueraria montana var. lobata. Classification (NCBI taxonomy): domain Eukaryota; kingdom Viridiplantae; phylum Streptophyta; class Magnoliopsida; order Fabales; family Fabaceae; genus Pueraria; species Pueraria montana. The sequence goes on along the minus strand of CM048650.1, from coordinate 89,089,458 downwards.
CAATTTTGATTTATGACAATCTTTCATCCAGGTTATATTCATTTATCTATCATAAAGCTACCATTATTGCTTTATACACTCAAAAACTCATTTTCTGCTGGAACAAACCAATCAATAAATGACTAGAAAATAATTGTTGGAGTGCACAAAGTGATGGTGATAGCTTCGTTTGGGCACGAAGGAATATAATCTGAGTGGAGGGTATATAATAATAGAAATGTGAAACAAAGATAGAAGGAATTAGCTACATTGGAGGATGAAATTGAATATCTAATGGATTAAACGAAAACGAAAGACAGGAGCAGTTAAATTTCTTGCATTTAACCTATGTAATTTGTCAAATGGCACTTATAAGAAGAAAATTGTAGATATGTTATTTTCAGTTTAGCCATTGTAATAAGAAAAATGTACTTGAATTTTAATATACGAGATGTATTATAAATAATAATGAAATGAAATTGTTTTGTCTTGATTTTGTATCTATTTCTAACTCTGTATTTTAATTTTTGAATTGAAATATTCTACATCAGGGATACAATGTAGTTGTAGTGTTGTCTTTAAAAAAAATACACTTTGTACATTAATTGTTCCATAATTGATGTAGAAAGAGATCTTTTATGGATTGGTTGTAGTCATAATCACAATGCAGAATATAAAATTGTCTACATCAACTTTGGATTTGATTTTTCCATCCTTACTTTTAGTTCCTAAGGACAGAAAAAAGGTAAGGAACTAAAACCAGTTAAAAAAAGTTCAAAACTAAAAATAGGAATCCTAAAAAAATTAGAGACTAAAAAAATAGTAAATTCGATATTTATTTATTCATGACACATACCTTATTGGTAAATGATAAACCAAGTGTTGGTAAAAGCTAACAAAGATATTAGTACATGTTTTTGGTGGATCCCACTTCTAGACTGTGAGAGATAATCATTAAATGAGAAGTAAGATCCACTAAAATTGGTGATTTTCAACCAATCACATAGAGAGTGTTAGAAAGAGTATGTCATTAGCATTCCTCTTTTAATTGTAAGAAAACTTTGGGAGTAATTACATTTGTATATCATGAGATATGCCTATATTACACTCTTTTAAAGATGAATATTAATTTATATTTGTGTGCATTTTAATGTAAATGAGCTTTTTAAAGATTTTTTTTTTTTTACCCTAGTGATCCTCACTACGATTAACCACTAATTTTGAATCTCTACTATGAATTTCGTTACCCTAGAAGTTGAAATTTCAAAAACAATAATGGAGACCATTGTACTCCCTCACTCCCATTTTAAAAATCATTTTTAAAAAATTGTTTATCTCTTTTTAGAACATCTTTTTCTAAGTATCTATTGCATTAATTATTTTTTTATAGAGTACCTTTAATTAATTAACAATTTTTTTAGCCAAAGATAATAAATGTTGGAAATTAATGAGATAAACACTTTCTCTCTCTTATTGGGATTGGAGAAGACGCGTAACAATTAGGTAAGAAGCAATTAAATGGAAAGAGAGATGATTAATTTAAAAAAAAAAGGGTAATTTTGGAAGAACATTACAAATTTTTGACAAATTTATTGTCACTAACAATATTAACCATTTTTCATAAAGAATGTAAAATAGTTAAAAGAGTCTTATAAAAAGAATGGAGAAAATACATTTTAAAAAACCAAAATCAAGATGTTCAAAATTAGTTGAGGTGATATTAAAAGTTATACAGAAGATGAAATATCATTGGAAAACACACTCAAATTTGTTTATATTCAAAAAGGAAAAAGTGTAACTCATTAATTTACTCAAAGGAGGAGATTGTATATTTTAGAATGAGACGGAAGATAAGTATAATTTAAGCATCTCTTAAAGAGGGAGTGTAATTTACTCAACTTTTTAATATTCATTATAGGTACATCTATATGGTTAATGAGGTATACCAACATAAATTAAAATTAATATGATAAAAACTTGAATCTTCTTATAACATTCTTTTAATAATCCTTTCAATAACTTCAAAACATAATCCTCTAAATTACTAATAAAAAGGTACTGAATATTTTCATATTTTGAAGATATTAAATGAATTTGATTTCATTTAGAGTAAATTACATCCCTTCTTATGAGAAATACGAGGATTACACTATCCTCTCCTCTTAGGTTGAAATATTAGACCTTTTAAATTAATACCATTAAAATAAATTACACTCCTTTTTCTTGAGAAGTGCGAATATTACTCCATCGTCTCTTCTTATCTTAAAATGTAGAACAAATATTTACACTTTTTTCTTTGAGAAGTGAGTATTACATTATTGTTATCTTCTTATGTTAAAATATATAATTTAGTTTAGTTAACTTAACATCGTTAAAGAATATTCATTATAAGACGTTAAAATACATTCTTTAATTTTAATATTACAAAAATATTAATTTTGTAAGTTATCATTCACATACTCTATAAATATTTGTTTTTGCAATACATAATTAAACTTAAAATAATTAAAATTAATTTATTAAAACAATAATTAAAAATAGAAATTATAATAAAGTGTAATTTATTTGCAATTATAATAAAGTGTAGTTTATTTGCATTTGTAAACGAAGGAAAATGTGTATTAAAACACAAAGAATGATGACGTGATGTGTAATATTTGCATATTTGACGAGGTAATAATATAAAAAATATTTTTATCACAATTTTTTAAACAAAAGCTAACATATAACTTTAACGATAAATTAAAATAAAAAGTAAAAGAATTGAATTAGGATAATGAATTCCTTACCTCTTGGTGAAACAACCTCTTGATTGTCATGTTGAGATCATCGTGGAAGTGACAATCCCAATCCTCAGTTGAAGTTTGAATCCCCTCAAAGATTGGGGCATTTACTAATCCTTCAGAGAAAGTTTCCATATTGGGGCATTTAGCTACCATCGCTGTTTCCAAACACGTGAATTGCAAAGTGGCATTCCCTGAATAAAACATTACTAGCCTTGGTAAGGAATCCAACCTTAATTTTGTGAGCCGTCCAAATATGATCTCATCACAAGCATCTTCATCTTCTTTTTTCACTATTTCTTTTATTAATTCACATTTCTCTATGTGCAGGATCTTAAGTTGCAGCAAACTTTTGGCAGTTGAAGATGTGAATAAATACTCCATCCTTTCACAGTTCGTCACTTTCAACTCTTTCAGATTAATGAAAGATACTGCACAGTGCACTAACTTTTCTAACCGAGAACAGTTGAGAAGGTATAATATTTGAAGCTTTTCAGAGTATGGCTTTACCCATGGGTGCTCTAACCCTATCCACTCCAGCTCTTTCATGTCAAACAACAATAATTGTTTCAATCCGGCAAGTATTCGGTCATGAACTTGGAGTTTTTGAGAGGGAAATATCTCCTTCAGACCAAAGCATTGCTGCACTCGAAGATGTTCTAAACTGGGTACCTTGTGAAAGAAATCAAAAGGCAAAGTATCTTTCTCATTGCTATCATCCTCAAAGCATAGCCAAAGAATATTTAATTTGCAAAGGAAGTCTTGTGGCAGATGTTCATCGCTCAACAAGACAATGTTTTCCTCATTGAGTGTCAATGCCTTCAGTTTGGGAACAACCTAGCAATTAAGGCCAAACGAATTCAATCAGAACGAGGAAAATAATGAAAAGAACAATTAACAAGAAAAATAAATAAAATTAAGTGCTAATGCTTTGTCACCTTTTCAACGGAAAACAGAGGTTGTTGTAGCTGGCTAATTGTAATTGTAGCACTAACTTCTTCACACTCTATAACTGCTTCTTTATAACTATCATGAAATTCTGATGTGAATAGCTTCAACTTAGGACAATAACCCACGTGTAAGCTTTGTAATATGGGGCATTCCAGATGGTGTTTTCCAGGATAAAAGCAACTAAGCAGTGGCATATTCCAAAGATATAGCCAGGACAAACAAGGGAATGCAAACATCTGATTCGTTCCATGTTCCACTGCATCTTCCTTTCCAACAATTTCTACCAACTTCTCACACCTCTCAATGTGAAGTGTCTTAAGCTTTCCAAGATTTCTGGCCAGGGATGAAGGGAACAGTGTTGCCAAGCTTCCACAATCTTCAACATCCACTACTTGCAAATTGGGAAAGCTGACAATTCCTCGTGGGTTTTTGTTCCATACACATTTCAAATTTGACAATTCTTTTAAAGTAAGCTTTTTCAAAGGAAGGACTATTCCCTTGGTGTTGGCTTCACTATCATCTATGTCAAATATTACTTGCGCTGCATCGCAGTTATGTACATTCAATTCTTCTAAGGCCTTCAAGTATGGAAGTACATGAGATGGAATTACAATATCTCTTTTAATTGCTCCATCAAATTCCAATTTCTTAAAACTGCCAAAGAAGTTGTCTATAAAAACAGGTTTGCCGGGCCGAACTTCCATCATCTCAAGATAATCGACAAGAATCATATGCCTTGAATATTAAAAAAAATCCTTAAAAGCCAAGAAACTCAACGTCAGTATAATCATCGAGTCTCATGTATGCTTCATAATTAAGACCACTTGATTATGGCATGTGTACCACTTGGATTTACTTTTCATTGTAGCTAGAAAACTATATATGTGCCTCATGAATTGAGATATGTAAAATTATCTCGTATTAAGATTCAATTTTCAATTTTGTTTTCTAATAAAATTATGAGTTTAATTTTTATATATTGTACATTGTCAAATAGAAATCAGTTTATATATGTCATTTAAAGTAAGAGCATCTCTAAGAATGGTGCAAATATAGACGAGTTATTCATCAATTCACTTACGGTCCAAAGCCCAAAATTTTATTTATTTATTTATTCATTTATTATTATTATTATTATTATTATTATTATTATTATTATTATTATTATTATTATTATTCATTTTTTTATTCAATGTTAGAATGGATTCCAATGGCCAAAGCTGTAGAAAGAGCAAAATAGGAATAAATGGTGGCTAAAGGTCTAAGGCCAGATGGCCCAACAATGAAAAATAAATCATAAACTATTGTTATATCCACTCCCCTTATTTGTTAAGTATACTCCCCTTTCCTTTTTTTAAATCAAATTACTTAAATAACCTTTCCTTTTCAAACATTCTTCTCTCCTTTGCATACTCCTTCTTTCATAGTAACAACACATGCCTCCTCTCTTTCATCACACTCCCTCCTTTCTTTCACTCCCTTCATCCCCCTTCGACCCCTTGTTTTGGTCTCCCTTTATTCCTCTCTTACTCAGACTCTTGCTCTAGCTTTAAGGTTTTTCATCCTCTAAACTCCAATGTAGTATGTTTACACTCCCAACTACTTTTCTTCCTTATTTTATTTTTGTCTACTCACACAATACCATTAATGTCTCTCATTTTATATGGCTAAATCTTAAATTTGTCCAAGTTGCTGCAGCAGAGCACCTCTTAGAGTCGTCCAAATTGAAGGTCTGACATCATTTATATTCTTTATCCACTTCAATTGCTTCACTATTATACAATTTTCCCTTTATATAAGGTTTTCAATGATCATAGTGTTCTGCTTGAATTTTTTTGGATGTTTTTTTAATGATCATAGGGTTAATAAAGAATGCACAAATCTAATGGAAAGAAAGAGGGGAAAAAATAAAGAAAATAATAAATAAATAAAAATGTGTTGTATTCAGATATATAAATGGGAAAAAAGAAGGTTAAGAGGAAGCAATGTAAAAGTGAATTTCAACTCAACTTCACTTGTGATAAAAATAATAATAAGAGTAAAAGAGAGAGAAAAATCATGATGGGCTTTGGCCCAATAGACATGGTCCAAATCATCTTCAAGGTAATAGTAACTAAAGAATAAGATGGATTCAAAAATTAAAATAAAAATAAGGATAACAAGTGGGAGCATAAAATTAGCTATTCATAGACATCGATCTTCTTTAATTTTATATAAGTATGATTCAATTTTCATTTTCTTTGTATACTTTTCTTTGTTTTGTTTTTCTAAAATTTCTTTGTCTTTAGTGTGTTCATCTTTCAAATCATAAACTCATGAGGTGTTGTTCTTTATACGCCTCATTCACTCTTTCTTGAGGTATTTTTTTCTTTGACTATGACTTTATCTTCAAATCCTGGCCTCCTTTGTTTTAAACTTGAACTTGGTTATATGTCTTTATAGATGGTGTTTTCATGTTTGAAAGTTCCAAACAATGTGTTAAAAGGCTCCAAACATTGTCATCAACTCATGTAAGGCATGGTAGTTTGTTACAACAATAGAGATTAGGAAATTATTATATACACCCCCTCAGTTTTACTAATATACATTCTTTTTATATTTTTTTTCTAAATAATATCCTTTTTCCGAAAATAACTTTTTGGAATGTAAAATTTTTAACACTTTTGAAAAGTTTTTTTTGAAATGTTTAATTTTTAGATTCCAGAAAGTCATTTTTCGGAAGTGTTAAAAAATTTCACAGTTTGGAAAGTACTTTTTGGAGGTCAATTTTTAGGGGAAAAAAAAAGGGCACCAATTGCCTATAAGTTGCTTTGCGTTTGCTACACGTTGATATACCCACTTTCTCAATTTCTTAAGAAGAAACCCTAGAAAAAAAATAAATTATGAGACTCTGGAAGAAGTCATAGGAATAAGAATCCCATGGATGAATCGCCATGGACTATCCCAAACAATGCAAAGGTAATAAAGATATCATTACATGTTGGTAAAAGCTAACAAAGATATCATTACATGTTTTTGGTGTAGCAAGTAATCTATATTATGAGAAATATTTTAAAGTAAATTACATTCAGCTATCCTTGGAGAAGCTTAAATTGTGTTCATTTTCTCTATTAATTTTAAAATATACACCCTCTTCTCTTGAAAGATTAATATGTATAGTATTTGTGTCTATTTCAATGTAAATGAGTTTTTTAAAAAAAATAAAATAAAATCCTCATGCAGTGATCCTCGTCACCATGATTAGCAACAAATTTTGAACATTTGCTACGAATTTTGTGACATTAATTGGAAGATGAAATTTCAAAATCGATAATAGAGATAAATTTTGGTTCACAAGTATGTTCCTTTAGAGACAATCCTATTTGAAATAGAGTCAGATGCTAGATTTGGACTTCTCTTTTAATAAGGTTTTAATTCATAGTTCGCAACATTGCAAAGGTCAAACCCCTTATGCTAAACCCAACTCTCATCGGTAAAAATAAAGATATTTTTTTTATCCGTAGGAATCTAAGACAATACGAGAGAGTTTACAACACTCACGCACCCTACTCAACCAACTGAGCTATTTAAGGCTTCATTCTAATTTATAAAAAAAAAAAAACTAAAATTTATAATAGGATTTTTGAAAGTAGTTGGTGGTGACATTAAAAACTGTAGAAAAAGACAATGTCATTGGGAGGTACATTCATAAGTATTCACTATTAATAAGATATTTGTTTATATTAAAAATGGCTTAAAGTATAACTCATTTATTTGTACATCTTTCAAGGCGCGGATAAATTTCTATTATTCATTTTAGGTACATCTATATAAGATTAGTTATAACAACTTAAAATTATTCTATTTGTTTCAAACTGACTGATGTTTTAGCATTAAAAAAAATTCATATTGGTTGATGTTTATAGTTTTTAATAAGATATTAAAATTTTTTATTCCAAATTTACCTCTAATAAATTACATCAATCTAATGATTATTGAGTACTGTGCTTATTCATTTTACAACTACCACCATTAATCACCCAATAATTATAATTAATGTATTTATGAAGAGTAAGAATATATATTTTAGTAAAATTGTTTTAACAAGTTACTTATTCGTTGTTGTTCTTAATCCATGTGAAAAAACCTTAAACATTATTTATTTTGGAACGGAGAGAGTAATAATTATAAAACCTAAATCCTCTTATAAAATTCTTTTATTAATTATTTCAGTTATTAATGAAGAAGTTATTGAGTATTTTTATGTTTTGAAGAAATTAATTGAATTTCTTTTCATTAAATACTTTTAATAAAATATAAAGAGTATTTTTGAAAAAACTCCCTCCAATTCTTTTTATCTGTCGTTTAAAGTTGTTTTGTAGAAACTAAGAAATTTAATAAATTTTCTTGATTCTAATAAAATAGATGTGGGATTTTCTATTTTACCCATTTTCCTTTCCATTCCACAATAGATGCATGTGTAAATTAATTAAGTATTAGGAGAGAAGTAAAGGTATAATTGATAAAAAGAATAATTAATATGATCTTGAACTTTGCAAACGACAGATAAATAGAAACAATTTTTTTTCAAAAATGCGACACTTAAAAAGAAACAAAGGGAGTATTTTGTTTCCTTCAATCCTGTCCAATTAACTAATTCACCAAGATTAAGAAAATTCGTTAATTTAGTTAAGAGCATTAAATTTATCCTAAATTAGTGCTTTCTTCCAAAATTACCCTTATAAAGAAATCATGCAAATATTAATAGGTTATGTTTTTCTCATTGTTACGTCATTCTAGAAATGACTTTAATTGAGTACATTTTTGTGAAAAAAACAATTAACCTAAGAAACATTTTAGATTGTACCTTATAATACCACTTTTAATTTAGACTTTATAAAAAAAAACAGGATGGAGTATATGACACCACTCTAATAAAAATCTTCCTTTAAATCATAAATTAAATATTATTGCACAAAAAAATATACTCGAATTTAAATTAATTATTTTGGCATCAACAAGCCCCATTTGACGAGATTAAATTTACTTGAGATATAAATAAATAAAAATTGAATTTGGATAATGAATTCCTTACCTTTTGGTGAAACAACCTCTTGATTGTCAAGTTGAGATCATCGTGGAAGTGACAATCCCAATCCTCAGTTGAAGTTTGAATCCCCTCAAAGATTGGGGCATTTACTAATCCTTCAGAGAAAGTTTCCATATTGGGGCATTTAGCTACCATCGCTGTTTCCAAACACGTGAATTGCAAAGTGGCATTCCCTGAATAAAACCTTACTAGCCTTGGTAAGGAATCCAGCCTTAATTTTGTGAGCCGTTCAAATATGATCTCATCATAACCATCTTCATCTTCTTTTTTTACTATTTCTTTTATTGATTCACAATTCTCTACGTGTAGGGTCTTAAGTTGCAGCAAACTTTTGGCGGTTGAAGATTTGAACAAATACTCCATCCTTTCACAGTCGCTCACTTCCAACTCTTTCAGATTGATGAAAGATACTGCAGAGCACACTAATTTTTCTAACCGAGGGCAGTTGAGAAGGTATAATAATTGAAGCTTTTCAGAGTATGGCTTTACCCATGGGTGCTCTAACCCTATCCACTCCAGCTCTTGAAGTTGAAATAGATATAAATGTTTCAATCTAGCAAGTATTCCGTCATGAACTTGGGGTTTTTGAGAGGGAAATATCTCCTTCAGACCAAAGCATTTCTGCACTCGAAGAAGTTCTAAACTGGGTACCGTGTGAAAGAAATCAAAAGGCAAAGTATCTTTCTCATTGCTATCATCCTCAAAGCATAGCCAAAGAATATTTAATTTGCAAAGGAAGTCTTGTGGCAGATGTTCATCGCTCAACAAGACAATGTTTTCCTCATTGAGTGTCAATTGCTTCAGTTTGGGAACAACCTAGCAATTAAGGCCAAACGAATTCAATCAGAACGAGGAAAATAATGAAAAGAACAATTAACAAGAAAAATAAAATAAAATTAAGTGCTAATGTTTTGTCACCTTTTCAACGGACAACAGAGGTTGCTGTAGCTGGCTAATTGTAATTGTAGCACTAACTTCTTGACACTCTATAACTGCTTCTTTATAACTATCATGAAATTCTGATGTGAATAGCTTCAACTTAGGACAATAACCCACGTGTAAGCTTTGTAATATGGGGCATTCCAGATGGTGTTTTCCAGGATAAAAGCAACTAAGCAGTGGCATATTCCAAAGATATAGCCAGGACAAACAAGGGAATGCAAACATCTGATTCGTTCCATGTTCCACTGCATCTTCCTTTCCAACAATTTCTACCAACTTCTCACACCTCTCAATGTGAAGTGTCTTAAGCTTTCCAAGATTTCTGGCCAGGGATGAAGGGAACAGTGTTGCCAAGCTTCCACAATCTTCAACATCCACTACTTGCAAATTGGGAAAGCTGACAATTCCTCGTGGGTTTTTGTTCCATACACATTTCAAATTTGACAATTCTTTTAAAGTAAGCTTTTTCAAAGGAAGGACTATTCCCTTGGTGTTGGCTTCACTATCATCTATGTCAAATATTACTTGCGCTGCATCGCAGTTATGTACATTCAATTCTTCTAAGGCCTTCAAGTATGGAAGTACATGAGATGGAATTACAATATCTCTTTTAATTGCTCCATCAAATTCCAATTTCTTAAAACTGCCAAAGAAGTTGTCTATAAAAACAGGTTTGCCGGGCCGAACTTCCATCATCTCAAGATAATCGACAAGAATCATATGCCTTGAATATTCAAAAAAATCCTTAAAAGCCAAGAAACTCAACGTCAGTATAATCATCGAGTCTCATGTATGCTTCATAATTAAGACCACTTGATTATGGCATGTGTACCACTTGGATTTACTTTTCATTGTAGCTAGAAAACTATATATGTGCCTCATGAATTGAGATATGTAAAATTATCTCGTATTAAGATTCAATTTTCAATTTTGTTTTCTAATAAAATTATGAGTTTAATTTTTATATACTACCTCCGTTCCAAATTATATGACGTTTAAGGTTTTGGCACAGGTATTAAGGAATGCAATTAATTTGTTGAATTTCCTAGAAAATATTAGGTAACTTCCTAATATACCCTTTATCTCTCTAATTAATTACTCATAGTACACTACTCCCACTAAGTATTAATTAAGGGTAGTCCTGGAAAAAGACATTTAATGCAGCATTGGTTTTGTAAAACGACATCTATTTTGGAACAAATTTTTTTCTCTAAAACGTCATATAATTTGGAACGGAGGTAGTATTGTACATTGTCAAATAGAAATCAGTTTATATATGTCATTTAATGTAAGAGCATCTCTAAGAATGGTGCAAATATAGACGAGTTATTCATCAATTCACTTACGGTCCAAAGCCCAAAATTTTATTTATTTATTTATTCATTTATTATTATTATTATTATTATTATTATTATTATTATTCATTTTTTTATTCAATGTTAGAATGGATTCCAATGGCCAAAGCTGTAGAAAGAGCAAAATAGGAATAAATGGTGGCTAAAGGTCTAAGGCCAGATGGCCCAACAATGAAAAATAAATCATAAACTATTGTTATATCCACTCCCCTTATTTGTTAAGTATACTCCCCTTTCCTTTTTTTAAATCAAATTACTTAAATAACCTTTCCTTTTCAAACATTCTTCTCTCCTTTGCATACTCCTTCTTTCATAGTAACAACACATTCCTCCTCTCTTTCATCACACTCCCTCCTTTCTTTCACTCCCTTCATCCCCCTTCGATCCTCTCTTACTCGGTCTCTTGCTCTAGCGTTAAGGTTTTTTCATCCTCTAAACTCCAATGTAGTATGTTTACACTCCCAACTACTTTTCTTCCTTATTTATTTTTGTCTACTCAGACAATACCATTAATGTCTCTTATTTTATATGGCTAAATCTTAAATTTGTCCAAGTTGCTGCAGCGGAGTGCCTCTTAGAGTCGTCCAAATTGAAGGTCTGACATCATTTATATTCTTTCTCCACTTCAATTACTTCACTATTATACATTTTTTCCTTTATACAGGGTTTTTAATTATCATAGTGTTCTACTTGATTTTTTTCGGATGTTTTTTTTTAACATTCCAGAAAGTACTCTCTAAAACACAAAAAATATTCTAGAAAGTACTTTTTGGAACACGATTTTATTTTTTAACATTTCGGAAAGTAATTTCCAAAGCACAAAAACAATATTCTATAAGGTACATGATGGAATGTTAAAAATAAAATTGTGATCTGGAAAGTACTTTCTGAAATGCCAAAAACAAAACATTATTTTGAAAAGTACATTTCCGGAATAATGGTTATTTATCAGTGTTATGGGTATAAACGGTATATATGATAATAAAAATAAAAAATAAATAAATGGGTGTACATAGCAAAAAAAAGGGGAGTGAATATAACAAAAGTCAGAATCATATAATGATAATGAAATGGAAATAAAAGAAGAAAAGGATGACAAAACGTTTCGGCCCATGCAAGCCCAAAATGTAAAAATTAGTTGATAATAATAAAAATAAAATATAAAAGTAGAAGAGAAAAAGAAAAGAAAAAAAAAAAAAAAGGATGATAGAATGTTTTGGGCTCATATTAGTCATCTTATGAAGAATAGAATGAGGGAGTAACAATTTCCACTCTCCCTTATTACTAGTACACTCTTTTTTATTTTTATTTTCCTAAAATACCCAAAAAAAATACACTCCCCCTTTGCAATACCCATACGTCTTGCATTTCAAAATTTGTTCCTCCATTTCAGAATTGTCATCAATTGCATTCGGAAAATTGATCCAAATTGAAATTGTAACAAAATCCTTTCTTCCTTGCATAGACACAATGAATCCTTCAATTCAACAATATTCCAATATTTTGTCCCCCACGTGTTGCAATCATAATAAAACTCCATTATCACAACTCTTTTACACCAACCCAGACCATGATTCTCTAAAACAGGGGAGTATAAAAAACTAAAAGAAAAAATCAACGTGGATGCTTGAAATTTTACACCACAAAGTAAATAAAACAAATTGGTTCCCTTCGTTGGAATATTTATTGCACTGAGATTCACAATATAGAAACCTAGCAACAAGATTTTGCAAAATGGTTACTGACGTCGATAGGATATGCAATTGATGCCGATGGTGACCGATGCAGTATGCCACTACGTACCACAGCGACTTGGGGAAGGTGTGAGGCGATCTGGACGGAAAGTGACAATTGACAAAGCAGAAGAAACCTTCTTCAACGATTTTGACAAAAGAACGACTCTGATCTTTAACGGGTGAGCCAATTTCAATGAGGAGTGATTGTATTATGCGATTATGTTAACCAGATCTTCTATCTTGGAGGAAAAAGGATGAGCGGGGAGGGAGTGTGTTTTTTCAGAAAAGAGACGTGAGAGAGAAAGAGAAGAGATGAAGGGACTGGATAATTTAGGAAAAAAAAATTAAGAAGGGGGAGTGTAAAAGTAATAAAGGGGAGTGGAAATTGCAACTCCCATAGAATGAATAGGAGATCAAATTAGAAATAACAATATATATATATATATATACACCTCATTTGCTCCTTCTTAAGGTATTTTCTCTCTCTCATTATGACTTTGTTTTCAAATTCTAACCTCCTTTGTTTTACACTTTAACCTTGTTATATCTTCTTTTTTATAGATGGTGTGTGTATTTTTTGTTTGTAGGCTCCAAACAATGTGTTCGAAGACTCCAAACATTGTCATTAGATTGTTCTATGCGTGTTGGTTTGCTATGACAACAAAGAGATTATGAACCTTATCTTGTTACATGGGCCAAATGCCTTCTACTAGACTTAGCTAACCCCCATTGGTGATAATAAAGATATTTAAAGTTTCATTCACCAACATGTCATTGTCCGAGCGGTACTAAACTCAGTTTCTTAGAGAAGATTAGCCTTCGACAAAATCAATAGATATTCCGCACTAATAACATGGTAACAAAAAAAAAGCTTCATTCTACTTTATAAAAAATTAAAATCAACAATAGGATTTTAACTGAATTTCTTTTCATTTAATAATTTAATAACATATTAAAAGTATTGTTGAAAATATTTTGTACGAAAATATATGACATCAATGTGATAAAAGCCCTCCTATAAATTATAAAGTAATTATTGCTCCAAAAATATGTTGGAATTTTGGCATCAATGAGGCCCATTTGAAGCTGATTCCCCGAGTGATTTGTGATTTGCATTATGAATGTTAAACACTATGTTCTTGGTTTGAAACGAGGCCCATTTGACGAGATTAAATTTATTTAGATATAAATAAATAACAATTGAATTTTATTTGGATAATGAATTCCTTACCTGTTGGTGAAACAACCTCTCGATTGTCGTGTTGAGATCATCGTGGAAGGTTAAATCAGAATCCTCCGTTGAAGTTTTAATCCTCTCAAACATTGGCACATTTACGACTCCTTGAGAGAAAGTATTCATGTTGGGGCATTTAGCTACTGTGGCTTCTTCCAAACATGAGAATTGCAAAGTGGCTTTCCCTGAATAAAACCTTACTAGCCTTGGTAAGCAATCCAGCTCTAATGTTGTGAGGCGTCCAAATATGATCTCATCAGAAGCATCTTCATCTTCTTTTTTAACTATTTCTTTTATTGATTCACAATTCTCTATAATTAGGATCTTAAGTTGCACCAAACTTTTGGCAGTTGAAAATGTGAATAAATACTCCATCCTTCCACAGTCCCTCACAGCCAACTCTTTAAGATTGACAAAAGATACTGCACAGTGCACCAATTTTACTAACTGATAGCAGTTGTAAAGAGTTAATATTTGAAGCTTTTCAGAGTATGGCTTTACCCATGGGTGCTCTAACCCTATCCACTCCACCTCTCCAAGATGAGATAGGCTTAATTTATTCAATCCCGCAAGTATTCCATCATGAACTTGAGGTTTTTGAGAGGGAAATATCTCCTTCAAACCTAAGCATTTGTACACCCAAAGATGTTTTAAATTGGGTACCTTGTGAAGGAAATCAAAAGGCAAACTATCTTTCTCATTGTTATCATCCTCAAAGCTTAGCCAAAGAAGATTTAATTTGCAAAGGAAGTCTTGGGGCAAATGTTCATCGCTCAACAAAATAATGCTTTCCTCATTGACTGTCAAATGCTTTAGTTTTGGAACAACCTAGTGAGGCCAAAAGAATTCAAAAAAAAAAAAAAAGAAAGAAGAATGCCCAGTTGCAGTTAGGAGGGGGTAAATATATAATGAAAAGAAATGGAATCACAAAAAGTTTTGTCACCTTTTCAACCGAGAACAGAGGTTGTTGTAGCTGGCTAATTGGACTCTCTATAACTGCTTCTTTGTGACTACCATGAAATTCTGATGTGAATAACTTCAACTTAGGACAATAGGACACGTCTAAGCTTTCTAATATGGGGCATTCCAGATGGTGTTTTCCAGGATAAAAGCAACTAAGCAGTGGCAGCCTATAAAGAAGCAACGAGGACAAATGAGGGAATTCAAGCATTTCAGTTGTTCCAAGTTCCATTATTGCATCTTCCTTTCCAACAATTTCTACCAACTTTTCACAAGACTGTATTTTAAGTGTCTGAAGCTTTCCAGGATTTCTGGCAAGGGAAGAAGGGAACAGCGTTGCCAAGCGTCCACAATTAAGAACAGAAACTTTTTGCAAATTGGGAAAACTAACAATTCCTTGAGGATTTTTGTTCCATACACACTTCAAATTTGGCAAGTCATATAAAGTAAGCTTTTTCAATCGAAAGACTATTCCCTTGGTTTTCTTCATTTCAATGTCATCTATATCAAATATTACCTCTACTGCCCCGCAGCTATCTACCTGCAATTCTTCCAAGCTCTTTAAGCAAGCAAGTATTTGAGATGGAACCACAGCATCTTTTCTAATGTCCTTCACCACCAATGTTTTTAAACTGCGAAAGTAGTTATCTGGAAAAGCAGCTTTGCTGTGCCATAATTCCTCCACCTTAGAATCCTTCGTAAGCGTCAAATGCTTTGAATGTTCAAAAGAAACCTACGAAAATGATGAAATATGAAAAGTGGATATGGCAAGACAAATATAAGAACTTCACTTGAAAAATATAATATTATGTTCTCAAAAAGAGTACTCAACCACCTTAGATTTTGAACTTCCTTTATAAAAGAGTAATGATATCTTCACACCCCTCATTTTTAACACTACCTCTACACCTCCTTATGGAAGAGAGAAAAATTCCCGTTCTTCCTTTTTTACCATAAAAAAGGGTATAAGGGTAGTGTAAAAATTTGAGAATGTGAAAAAAACATTATTTTCTTTATAAATTTACACCGTTAATTTTTTAACTTTTCTAATTAATCCATAAAACTTTAGCTATTATTTCAATAAATCATCAGTTAAAGGTTTAATTTACTGATTAACGAAGATGTCATGTGACAATATTTATCTTCAAAAAATCTAGATCATCAAATAAATTATGTAAAATATAAATTTATGACATTTTTAAAACACTCCAAATAAAAAAAAATACCAATAATAACACCACCGGTCACCATACCATATTGCAAGTTTCCAAGGAAACAGCATCATCAGTTCTTAACCAACTTATCTTTGGACAGTGGAACCCATAAAGCTCACCAGCACATTTGTTAAAATACCTGGCTTGTTTATCTCCACAGCTTGTTGTAGGAGGCTTGATTACATGTATTTGGTTTAATTTATTTTTAAAAATAATTATTTTTAATGACATAATTATCCAATAGCAGAACATTTACTGAAAATTTTCATTGAAAAGAAAAATAATTGGAGTGAAGGGACAATGATAATTTGTGATGGTTAATAAATAATCTAATAGATGCATACCTTATCAGTGGAAATATTTTGCAGAGTGGCATTCAAATCGCCTTCCCAATACCATACGTCTTTTTCACCAGCTGCAACATGTATTTTTCGTAGATTGGGTGCACTTTGGACTTTAGAGAATGTTTCCATGAGAGGGCAATCACTCACTACTAAATTTTCAAGTGAGGGGAACTTTAAGTCACAATTCTCAGAACTGCAGAAACAAGTGAGGCTTTGTAGAGACACCAATTCTATAGCTTTCAGTTGTCTAAACTCAATCACTTGTGCTTTTTCCTCTTCTGCGACGATTTTCACAATCCTTTGACAGAGACTTACCTTCATGGTTGTGAGTTGAACCAAGGACTTGGCAATTGAGGATGTCATTAAATTCCTCAATCCTAAACAATTAGTTACTTCCAGATATGTCAAGCAACTGAAAGACACCGAGGAAGGCGTTAAACTTTTCAATTTTGGACATCCAGAAATGACTAAGCGCTCTACCATTTGAAGAAGCAGGTCATGTTCAAAGCCTATATTCTGTAAATACCACAAATTGTTAAATATCAACTCCTTAAGTTGTACTACAACCCCTATTTTTTCATGTGCAACAAGGCTTGTAGAAGCCCAAACCCCTTCGAAGAGACAATTTTTCAATGTTATGCTTTCCAAATTAGGAAGTCTATGAAGCAACCAAAAGAGAATCTCGGTATTCTTCAATCCAGACAAGACAAGTGATTGTAGTTTGTGCATTCTATGAACACTAACAATGTAGTCCTGCAACCACTCTGCTTCCTTCAAGCTTATTGACACATATTCCAAGTTGTGTATCACCTAAAAAAAGGAGTTATCAAAGCATATTTAGAATCACAATCATGCATGCAAAATAATAGAAGATGAATTAATTTTTTTTATAAGAAATAAAAAGATAACTGCTCACATCCTTCAGCAAGAGTTTCATTTAAGTTTCATGGCTTTCTTAATTCATGTTTTTTATTTTGTACCTTTTCTGTAGCTAGAAAGATTGGCTTCACTTGTGAATTTGTGGTTTCTTCCAACTTGCTACAAACAAATATAAATAATTTTTTCAACAATGGAAATTCTAACGTGTGTGTTCCCTGATAGAAACTCCTGAGTTCAAATAAATGTTGTAATGATAGAGTGTTTAGTTGGGGGAACCTAAAGGCGACGACTTGTTCATTTGATCCATTGTCCCAAGCAACAATCTCCTTCATTCCCCAGCACTTACATACATCAAGGGTTTCGAGTTTTTCTAGGCCATTGGCAACCGAAAGTGGGAAGAGATATTCTAACATTTCACTGTCATAAACGACAATGCTTTGCAGATTATTAAAGTTAAGAATTCCATCAGTGTCCACCTTCCATACATGCACCAACTTTGGCAGTCCTTTTAAAAACACATCATGCAAGTTTGTCTCCTTCCTACCATTAGTTTGTGCAATATTTCCAAAGTCAAATATGGTTTCCACTGACTTGCAATCAATAATGACCAAACTTTGAAGGCTCTGAAATCCATGCCCTGCGTAACTAGGAAAAATTGTAACAAGTTTGTTGCATTCTCTTATTTTCAAAGAATCCAAACTGTGAAAGGAATGAAAACCAACATGGGGCTGCCATATGGTATTCAATTTTTCCATGCAGTTGATCTCCATTTTCTTCAACTTGGGAAGAATGTCAATATTCTGCTACAAGTAAAAGTAGTCATTAAGTGATCAAATAAAAGACCTTAGCAATTAATGCAATTAAACAACAAATGACATTAACAATTTAGTTTAATTAAATTAAATGAATCTACACACCATTGCATCGTCTGCACTAAATATGTCCTCCATCAATTCACATCCACTTACGAAAAGGCTTTGGAGATTCACTAAACTTCCGGCCATGGAGAACGACAATAAAAATTTTAAATTGCCACAATCTGATACATTCAATGTAAGCAAATTTTGAAAACAATACGAAGACTGGTCATTCCATATCTGCAGGATGTTGATTGAGGACAACTCCAACCACTCTAATTTGGGAATTGAAACCTGTAAGAGCTCATAATTATTGTCTTGAGGGTAACTAATTTTGTTTTTCAAAAATTGACTTACCCAAGAGAAAGGGCAAGACATAAAGAGCATGAATTCTTATTTCTTTTAGAGAAATAATATATCAAATTGAACATTAAAGATTCTAAATGTGAAGTAAAGGATAAACATTTATGATAATATTTTTTTACATACCTTTCCATTGAAGAGTGAAAGGCAAGCATTGTTATCTTGTCCAGCTATGGTGGTAATTTCTTTGAGCTCCTTGTTTTGAACTTGGTCTTCCAATGATTGTGAGATGGAAGGCATCTTATCGTTGGTATATAAACAAGAAAATGCTGGTAAAGATTGTAATGTTAAATTTCGTAATTGAGGAAACTCAATCTTGTTTGCTTGCACATCACCGACAGTATATGATTCTCTTTCAACAGAAACTATCTCCTTCAAATAATCACAATCACACACTTCAATTGTTTCAAGCATGGTGAGACATCTGAGCATGGAAAATGAGAAAATATTTTCCAATTGACCACATGTTTTAATCTTGATGATCTTCAATTTGCAGAAAGAGGCCTCTGTTAGCAGATTGTCACATATTTTCTCCAAACTCTCCAATTTGTAAAGACACAGGGACTCCAATTTGGGAAAAGCCAGTAAAGGGTGAAACCGCCCCATTGAGTTGATAATGAACTGAATGTCAAAATTGTTTACTACTGACAAATGCTTCAAATGTGGAAATCCTTCAACATTTAATTCATAGAAAACATTGTGAACATCCTTGAGTTCTCCCAGCAGCAAATATTCAACTCTTTTGAACAACATTTTAATCCATTTTTCAGAATGAATGTTAATACCATCTTTTAGGCTTAATGCCAAAAATTTCTTCACTTCATACTTGTCAAGGACTTTGAATTCTTCCACTGAATGCATGTTGAAATCTCCAATGACAATCTTGTAACTATCCAACCTGTCAAAGATCAGGTTTTGCGGAAAATGGGCAACACTTGGCATGTGTATTTCTAGAGTACTTAATTGATTCAAGTGCCTCAACTCAGAAAGAATAGCCTTTTCACTTTGAATTTTCTCTTCAGCCTCCCGTACAATTAAGTCATCTCTCATATAAAACTCTTCCAAATTGTTCATCCTTGATATGACATTGGAAGGTATTACTTCTTGTTTTGAGCAATTGCTTAAGTCAAAAAGTTGCAGCTTATCCAATTGCCCAAATTCAAGGGGAAAACTTTCAATATTAGATCCTGAAAGAGTAAGAATTCGTAATTTCTTTAACTTTCCAACGATTGATAAGTTCTTTCCAAGAGTGCATCTCTCCAAACTAAGCATTCTCAGCTTTGTTAAGCAGTTAATCGAAGAAGGTAAGGATGAAAAATGAACACCAGTCAGTATCAGGACTCTGAGTTCAATCATATCTTTAAAAAAGCCGTCTGGTATTTTCAAAAGACCATCTTTACTGTCAATATGTAAGACTTCAAGTCTAGGACAGTATATACTCTCAGGAAGCCCATCATTGAAATCACAATTGTGTAAAAATATAGCAGTGTACCTTTCAAGTTCATCTTTGTGAGGCCACTCATCGAGTATGTCATTTTTCATGAAAAGTACATACTTTTCTTTGGATGATATTGAAAGAGCAACATCGCGCATGATGTCATGCATGTTGAAGCGGTCACTAGAGTAACTTTCCACCAACAAACTTGATTCTTTTAGCTCTTCTATCCACGCATTTACTCTACATCTTGCTTCTCTAATTGTGTGGACTCCTCGAAGCAAGCGCAAACCAATACAGAACTTCACCAAGTCCATAATCAAAGCATCATTTCCCATTCTAGCACAATGTAGAAAAATATGCTTAAGCTGCTCATTTTTTAGATGATCATAGCTCAACTTTACACAGAACTCAATAGATTCCTGCCCTTCTGTAAATCTTTGTCTTCTTATTTGTTTACAAACATCGTCCCATACAACAGAGCTCTTATTCTTTAGTGTCCTTCCTATGGAAACTAATGCTATAGGCAATCCAGCACACTTTTTGGCAATTTCAATAGCTTTCTCATCAAACACAGAATTTGTGTCAAGTATTCCAGCCACTTTCTTAAGCAAATTCTCTGCCTCCTTATCATCAATGACTCCTACCGGGAAAGCTGATCTTTCCTGCACATCCATTTGATTACGTATTACTTCTTTACTTCTAGATGTTAGAAGAATTTTGCATCCCTTGTGATCACCTGATAACTTTTCTTTATTTATCTTATTGGAATCGACAGATAACTTGTCTTTTTTCATCTTATTGAAATCGGCAGAAAACACTTCTTTTTCCATCTTATTGTAACCAAAATCAGATATATCCTTGACATCCAGTTGGCTCCCACCATCATCATCACTACATGGAATCCCCAATCTATTCAAGTCCAATCTATCCCAGAGATCATCTAGGATTATAAGGGTGTTCTCCTTTTCTTTCTTTAACCTCTTTCGAATGCGATCTGCTCTTTCAATCTCACTTTCCTCTTCCAATTTCATTCTTAACATCTCAGCAATTTGTCCTTGAATTTTTTTTATGTCAGGATTTCTTGTTATATTTACCATAATCACCTTAAACAACAACTTTTTTTTAGCTATCTCAGCAACTTCTTTGACTAAAGTGGTTTTACCCACACCACCAACCCCATAAACTCCAATCATATTAACTGTAGAGTCTTCCAGTGCTTTCATAATTTTCCCCATAGTTTCATTTCTCGACCCAAAGCTTACATAACCAGTGTTTGACAAAGCAACATCGATGGATGGGCCCGCCCGATAGGAAACTTTATCAAACTCTTTATTACAATGTCCATCTACTTTGATTTCCTCTACCATCTTTGTAGCTTTTCTTCCTAGCCGATACCTCAACCATGAGTTTTTGGGTAAGATCAATCCAATGGAACAGCTTGTCTTTGCATGTCGTTCATCACGAATAAAATGTTCATATTTTTTCATCTTCTCATCCACCTGTGATAACCAATGCTGAACGTCATCTTCAATTTCTTCTGCATTCATTTCTGCATCATTAACTTGATGTCGTATCCTCTTCCTAGCATCATCCAGCATCTCAATGTAATGTTTCACCTCTTCAAATTTGTCATTGTAATTGAAAAAGTAGCCCACTTGTCGTTTGACCATACGTCCTGCAATTTGTATTGCACTTTCGGTAGTCTTAGAGACAACTGCATCCATGCTCCCTTGACAATTGACACTTTCTTCTTGTTTTGTTGGTTCCTACTACGGCTACAACTTGTTCCTGAATGTTACGAATGCAAATTTTCAAAAAGTATGACACAAATACTAAAAACATTAAGGTTGTGTTTGGAGGAGGAATTTTAAAATTTCATGCTATTTCAAATGCTTGAAATTTGAATTGTTTTGATTTAAATTTATTTTATTTTTAAATGTTTTATTTGGATAAATCCATTAAAAATTCTGTAATTTTTAATTTTTAATCTGGATGGGGCAATTTAATTTATACCATATGCTAAAATTATTTTTAAATATATATTTGAAAATTTTAATTTTAAAATTAAACTTTATGAAAATAAATATTAGTCAATTTTTAAATATTTATTAATTCAAAAATACTAATAGTAATACTTTTTATGTTAGTATTGATATAGAGAAGAAAGATGGAGGAGAAAGGAGAGAGAAGTAGAGGTATTCACGGGCCGGTTTGGCCATACTCATGACCCAACCCAATCAAATTTGAATGGGTTGGGTTGGTTGGGTTAGTTTTTTGAATTTTTTTTATTTTTTTTAAAACCCAACCCAAACCAACCCATTTACAAATGGCTTGATTCGAGTTAGATCAACCGGTCAGAGCATTTAAATCTATTTATTTTTTTAAAATCTAGTATTTGTTTATAAGCTAAAATTTTATTAAAATGAACTTGAATTTAGTACAAAACCTATACAATGCAAACAGGATGGGGTATACATCCTCTACCCAAATTTGTCATAATAATATAAAAAGGATAAAACAAAAGCAAATACATAAAATCTCATACATTCATTTTAATTGCAAGTTGCAACATTCATTTTAAGGATTTCAAGCTTTCATCAAGTCATCCATCCTCAATTTTTTTTAAACTTCACGGTATACAATAAATACTTAATAACTTGAATTCAATAGAGATAATCACTCAATCAGTACTCGGTGCACCATAGTTACATAAAAAAAAATCCAATTATCTTAAATGTGTAGTGCAACTGAAATTTCAACTAAATCTAGAATAGTCTAATACAATTTTTATAATAATAATAATAATAATAATATATTGATAATAATAATAATAATAATAATAATAATAATATTAAACAATGTATTCACGGGTACCCATACGTCAATGGGTTTGAATGAGTTGGGTCGGGTTCAACACGAACATACTAAATACTCAACCCAAACTTTTTGGGTTGGTTTGCTACCTTAGTCACACGATTCGGAGCACAGTATGCTACGAGTCGACCCCACCACCTGACAGCAGTAGCCCTCACCAACATTCAGCAAGTAGAAAACAAGTACCTTCGTGACTTCATGGAACGATTTGCTAAAATCTCAGTCCGAATCCGGAATTTAAATCCCCAGGTAACACTGACCGCCATCCTGATGGCCCTAAAATCAGGACCATTCTCAGACAGCCTATGCAAAAAACTACCACAAAATATGGATGAACTAAGAGCCAGGGTAGCCGGGTACATTCAGATGGAAGAGATGACAAAATTCCAAGAATAGGTCAAAGGAGAATCACGAAAAAGAAATGATGAGTGTGAAAAAGGAAGTACCAATCGCGAGAAACCAAGTGGAGGAAAATCCAAAGTTGAGTGACCGCCCCCATGTCCTAGGTACAATTATTGCACTCCTCTCACAGAGAGTAGAAGTAGGATTCTGGAAGAAGCTTGCAATGCCGAGCTGATTAGCCTACCCAGACGAAACCGATCTCCTAAAAAAGTAGATAGATCAAAATATTGCAGACACCACTAGATACACGGACACGCTACAAAAGATTGTACAACATTAAAGGACAAAATTGAAAAGTTAATTAAAGACCGCAAGTTATGATGTTTTTTCCAAAATGGTGGCCACAGATCCAAACAAGACCGAAATCGAGATCGAGGTGAAGACTGAGATTGAACCCAAAGAATTAGGCAAGCAAGGGAAAAATGACGGGAAGGACAAAATATTGCTCCCGAGACTCGGCTCCGAGGCGTTATCAATATGATAGTTGGAGGATTCGCCAAGGGAGGAAGTTCTAGCTCGGCAAGGAAAGGCATCTACGTGGAATACGATTAGTCAACTCGACCTCAGTTAAACCCAGAGCCCAGAGAAGCCTACCTCTAATCACATTCATGGACGAGGACTTCGAAGGGATAGAACTGAATCATGACGACTCGGTGGTGGTTAAAGTTGAGGTCGCCAATTTTCTGGTATGTAAAGTCCCGATAGATCAAGGTAGTTCGACCAACATATTGTATCGGTCCACCTTTAAACAATTAGGCATTCCAGAAGATAAAATATAGTCGTTCCTAGAACAACTTGTCGGGTTCTTAAGAGAAATGGTTGACACCAGAGGTTACATAGACATCCTCACTACATTCGGGGATGAGAAATAATCGAAGACTATTACAGTCAGGTACTTCTTTGTCAACGCACTCACTTCCTACAACATACTCATCGGCCAACCGGCGTTGAACGAATTAGGAGCGATAATCTCAACCCCCTATTTGGCAATGAAATTCCCGAGTTTCAAGGAAAGAGTAATAATTGTAAAAGCTGAACAGGAAACAACTCGAGAATGCTACTTAATTAGAAAGCTTGAAAATAGCAAGTGGTAAAAAACTGGCCGAGCCAAGAATAAAACAAGTTGCATGCACTTCTTTCATGGTAGGCCCGGGCAAGGAAGCAAAACTCGATCCACGAGAAGGGGAACCAAGAGCAGAACCCACAGAAGAGGTGAAGCCCTTCCAGTTAGGTGAAGAGCCGAATCAATGCACCAAACTCGGATCCCAGCTAAACGAAGAAATACATAATTCAATTGCCAAAGTACTAACACATAATGTCGACATTTTCACTTGTTCTGCAGTAGATATGCTGGGAATTGACCATGATTTCCACTGCCACCGGTTAGCCATCTATCCAAAGATTAGACCAATCTCTCAAAAGAAAAGGAAACTAGGGCCGAAAGGGGAAAAGCGGTTGGGGAGGGAAATGAAGAAGTTGTTGAACGCTGGATTCATAAGGGAAGCACACTACACTACATTGTTGGCTAACGTAGTAATGGTGAAAAAAAACAAATGGCAAATGGAGAATGTGCATTGACTACACAAACCTGAACAAAGCGTACCTGAAGTGAAAAAGAGAGAGGGGTGATGAAAAAGGAGAGGAAAAAGTCCCACAAAGAAGAAGAACAAGGTCACCAGAGAAGAAGGAAGAAAGCAAAGGCGAAGAATTGTGCTTCAATAGATGCGAAACCGTTTTTATAATCCCATTAACTATGGTCAGTCAAAAGACGAGTCTCTCGGAACCGTTAGATTATGACCACTGGTGATAAGATTAGATGGTCAAGGAACATATGAGAATCCCGAGGCTGTTTTGAAATAAAAAGGCATAATCATTATGCATCCTTAGGGAAAAGGCGAAACATTAAATACATTTTTGAAACGTTGTGACCCTTCACAGAAAAGACAACATGACCGTTAAAAAGGGATGATGCCGAATTAAAGGACTCATAAAGCACTCGGACTCGACCCATCATTCACTAAAGCTCCTATAGTGTGCTTCAAAGCTTGGGGGCATATGTACTACTCAAACTTGACACTCTGCCCAACATGGTGGCTGAGAGACAAGTAGACATCATTATGGAAGAGAGTTGACTCGGCCAAAGATAATAATAAAAAGGAAAGTCTATCTTATCCTTAGGAAGATATGAAAAGATCGAATAAGATTAAGGAAGAGAATAATCATATATATGTTATCATCCTATCATCTATGATAAGATTTATAACAGGAAACTAAGCCCATGGACCTAAGAAAAAGACTATAAATATACAATCAATACTCTAATATCAAGTACTCAATTCTTAACCCTCAAAACACCTTACTTGAATCTCTATGCCTCTAACTCGAGTGTTGGATCGAGTGTCTTTGCAGGTAAATCCCACCATCGTACCAGGAGGAGTAACATCGCAAGCAAGGTTTTGCCAATTCTAGTAGGAACACTACCTAAACTTTTTGGGCCGGTTTAGGTTAATTCGGGTTCGCGAGTGACCCATACCCATGAACACCCCTAGGAAGAAGGTAAAGGAGAGAAAGGGAAGAGAGAGAGAGAGAGAGAGAGAGAGAGAGAGAGAGAGAGTGAAAAGGTCAAATGAGAGAGAGAGAGAAAAATAGAAGGAAGAAAGAGAAAGAGAGGAAAGAAAGATAGGAGAGATATAGAGAGAGAGAGAGAGAGAGAGAAGGAAGGGGAGAATAAGAGAGATGATAGATGAAGAAGATAGAGAAAAGAAGGAGAGGAGAGAAAAGAGAAAGGAGAGAGGCGAGATAGAGAACAAAGAGAGAGGAGAAAGAGAAAGAAAAGATAGAGAGAGAAGAGACATGGAGGTGAGAGAAGATTGTTTCTAATAGTCCTATTACATTTGTCTCCAATTGTTTCTATTACCTTAATTGAAACATATGTTAATCATAATTACTTTAATTAATTCATTTCACAACATATATCAGTCATAATTACTATAATTAACTAATAGAGTTATATATTTTAACATATAAAAATTGTATTGTGTTTAGCAATATTCAATGATTATATTTAATTAAAAATAAATTATAATTATATATAAAAATATTCAATAAGTATAATTTTAATCTTGAATGGATTTGAAAAAAAAAATTGACTTATTTCTATTTAAGATGATTTTTGAGTTAGTTATAGGATTTTTTTTTCCCATTTTCATTTAAACAAATGAACATTGCATTTTATGTCATATTAATTGTCCATTTTAAATTAATAATCAATTTTAGTTTTTAGTCCATCAAAATGCTATTAAATTATTTAGGATTGACAACATCTGTAATAAATACATAAATAGTGTGATAATAAATAAACAATTTAATATAGAAATAATTCAAATGGAGATTTCAATTTTAAAAAATATATAAAACAAGGCTTAAATATGATTTTAGTCCCTCGAATTGGGGGTCTATTTTTTATAGTCCTCCAAATTAAAGTTTGCTTTTTTTAGTCCCTCAAATTTGATAAATGCTTTTTTTAGTCCTTCTCCCCAACGCCATTAGTTTGCGCCAAACAGGGTATATTGAATTCGCAATTTGTGGCGGCTTTTGACCTCCAAAATTTGATTTCCTAATTTAAATTTTAAAATACAATTTCCGGTGGTTAAAAACCGCCACAAATTATAAAAATAAAAAAAAAAAAAAAACTGATAATTTAGAATCACTTCCAGAACCCTATTTTTTTCTTCCTACTCGTACTCCACCTTCCCCAAACGCAACGCATTGTGAGATCCACCCTCCCTCTCTCTCATCAAACTGTCAAAACCAACCACGCGCTTCCAATGTCACCCTCCTCGTACTCCGTCGGCACCCTGGCTATGCCCACCGCGGAGCCCTTCCTCTTGCGATTCCAGCCACCTCCGGCCCTAGCACCACCAACCTCGTGAGCGGCCTCGCCAACACCATGATGAACAACATCCCCGTCATCACCATCACTGGCCAAGTGTAACTTGATAACTTACTTATTCTAAAAAATAAGTGGTGTAAGTTAGCAAACCCTTGCTAACTTACACCACTTGTCTTTTAGAATGAGTAAGTTAGCAAACTATAACTACAAAATTGTAAAAATACACCTAAGGTATAACTTACTAACTTACTCCTTCTAAAAAATAAGTTGGTGTAAGTTAGCAATCTCCTTGATTTAATATTTTTATAAGATATATATATATATATATATATATATATATATATATATATATATATATATTTTGCAATAAATAGATATGTCAATGCAAAGCGACACTTGGGTTAATAATCAAGTTTGCATCACAAACAAATAAAAATAGGGATATTCACATGTAGTGGTAAGATGTGAATGTGAAATGACTCAAACCGACCAATCACTTTCATTTGGATTTTTTGAATATTTGAATCGAACCCAACCCAATACATTCAAACTCATTCATGTACGGGTTAGATAACAGATTTCTTATTTTTGAACTTGTAAACTCAACTCCTTAACATAACATTTTATTATTATTATTATTATTATTATTATTATTATTATTATTATTATTATTATTAAATTACAAAACTACAAATATTAGTGAATAACAATCGTGACAAAAATAAAAATTATCTTTTTTGGACAAGAAAATACAAATTATCTTAAATATTAATTGTTTAGTAACATAAGTTCGTCATAGATCAACTTATCTAAAAGGTTTATTTATTCTTACTCATAAAAGATTTAGTCAAATAATAAATAAGTTATAAGTAAAGAAATACAATAGCTTTAAAATGTGCATTTTTTTTAAAATACAAAACCTTTAGAATATGTTAAAATTTGTAAGAAAAAAATTCTAATTTTAACCCAACCCGTATAATTTTGAGCGAGTTGGATAATGGGTTTAGTGACTTTAGTCAAACCCAACCAAAATCAGCCTGTGAGCATCCCTAAATACAAAGAGCACACACAATAATAATTTTAAGGATTAAATATGTTTTTGGTTTCTATAAGTTTTTTTTTCATCCTTATAATTTTTTTTTCAAAATGGTCCTTGTAGAAATATTTTTTTGTTTAGGTCCTTGTTATTTTTGTTTTAGTCCTGATAATATATTTATTTTTTGTTTTTTACCTTATAATATGTAGATCATTTACTTTTAGTTCCAATCAAATATTTTTAAAGAGACTAATTCAAAATGAACAAAACATTATAGGGACTAAAAAAAAAATAGATATATTACAATCACTAAAACAAAATAATAAAGATTAAAACAAAACAAAAAATACAGAGACCATTTAAAAAAATTATAAGGACCAAAATAAAAAAAAAGTATATTATATATATATATATATATATATATATATATATATATATATATATAAAAGCCTAATTTTAAAAAGATGTTCATAAGAAATTTTAAATTTCAATATTAATCATAATTTAATCTAAGAAAAACATAATCAAGATAAATAATAAAATTTGATTAAAACTAATAAAAATAAAAATGGATAAAAAAAAAAAAGAAACGTTCAACTTAAATAATGAAAAAGGAACGCAAGAGATCACAAGGCTTGCAGCCTTTCATCACGTGGATCTAAAATATTGAAAAAGGAACGCAAGAAACAACACATCAAATTTACAATTAACTAATAACAAAAGTAAAATAAACAATAAAAAAAAAAAAAAGTAACGTAGGATCTCAAAGGGCCCTCAGATATTCTATATGCTGATGAATTAGGTGTCCCCATCTAAAAGAAAAGGTACAACATGTCCAGTATATTCTGAATAGGGAAAGACTTACAGTGTGTTTGGATGAAGAAAATCACGGTGTCTCATTTTCACAATGAGTAAGTTTAAGGTTACACGGTTTTTTCAACTTGCGATCCACCGTGATTCCAAACTGACACAAACATGTGAATGAGATTTTAGCACAAGAGATAATAATAATAATAATAATAATAATAATAATAATAAAAGAGCATAACATATTTTACCTGGCTGGTTGGGTGCTGCATGTAGTCAGAAAGAGTGAGACACAAGTAAGAGAAAGTGGAGTGAGAGAGTGAAGGGATGGGTTGAGGCGTTCACTGATGACTGAGTGAGAGAGTGAGGGGTTAGCTTAGCTAGGCTTTCATGTGACTGGCTGGTTGAAGCATAAGATCAAGCCAAAGGCGAGTTTGTGCAAGAAAAATCAGAGTGAGTGTGGTGCGTTGAGGATCAATCTGGAGCAAACGTGAGGATCATCGTGGCGAGCTATGTGTGAGTGAGTGTTCCGTGTTCCTATGGTGAGGACTGGGACGATGGATGTGTATGGGTCTGATGAGGTTGGTAAAAAATAAATGAAACAACTAATGAGGGAGGAGAGGTGCAGTAAAATAATTAATGCTCAGAAGACTGAAAAAGGGAATCCAATGAAAATTGAGTGTGTGCAAAACGTGAATCATGTTGTCGTTCAGTGGATGAGTGTTTTTTAACAAAAAAAAAAACACACCAAAAACAGTGAGATAAAAAAGAGTTAATCACTTCATGAAATTATACTAGTTAATTAAATTGGTCCTTAAAATTAATAAAGTGACAAAATGGTCTTTGAAATATATTATTAATCAATTTAGTTCTTAAAATTGTAATGGATAAACAAATTACTTCCCTGTTCTACTATATATGACGTTTTAGCAACAAAAAAAAATTATTTCAAATTAGTTGTCATTTTACAAAATCAATGAAACATTAGATATTTTTTTGTCCATAGAATACTTTTAGTGGGAGTAGTTGTTAGTGAATAGTAAATGAGAAAAAAATGTAATTAATTAGAGAGATAAGAGGATATATTAAGAAGTTACATGATATATTTTTTAATACCTGTGTCAAAACTTTAAACATCAAATGCAACGAAGGGAGTAGACCTTAAAATATATAAAATGGCAAAATAGTCCCTAAAATTGTAAATTATCAATTAATGTCGGCTCTAGAATTGTAATGATCGATCAAATAGACCCTAAAATTAAAAGGGTTTATTTGCACCTTTTGGCCAACTTTCAAAATTTTTACAAATTATTCTTACAAAGCTTTTCTCTTGCATATGTTCACCTTAAATTTATATAATTTTGTACATTTTATCACCTCTAAATTGCATTTAAGTTTTTAGAAAATGATAAATTTCTCTCTTCCCATTTTTTTATATCTAAATACATCAACTTTTTTATTCCCAATCTTCCTTTCTACTCTATTTTCTCTATGATCATGTTTGGTAGAGAAAAGAAAATTATTAAGAATGAAAATAAAAAAAAGTAAAAATAGATGAAAAATAAAATAAATATTAAAAATATTTTATTAAAAAGAAAAAGAGAAGAAATAAGAAAAAAAATAATAGAATAAATTTTATCATTTTAAAAATTATTGCTACTTTATTTTTTTTCCTCCAAACACACTACATTGTTTTCATTAAAGTTCTTAATTTCTCACCTACCAAAGGAGTACGAGTATATCGAAGGTAGTAAAAGACTGAAAGTATTGACTTGTAAATTCAAATTTGTCGGCTAACGTGTTTGAGCTGGACTGCTGGAGGTTACTGTGTCTGTGTGTGGGAACAAAGAATAGGACAGCGTGTGGGCAGGGTATCAGTTCGCGGAACAGTGTGCACATAAATATTTGCACAGAACCGAGCTGGACGAGTTTACTGGTGGGGTGTCTTTATATTTACTTCTCTACTTTTTGGGTACAATTTCTTGTTGGGTATTGGGTGTCTCATTAATGTACCTATGAGAGGTAGATATTTCGGCTTCAAGGTGTCTTGGAATACGTAACTTATATTATATTGCATTTTCTCATATTCTTGTAAGACTTAATTAATTAAGATTAAAAAAATTAATTAAATATAATTAGTAACAAATTTTGATTTAAATTAATCAACATACAGTAATTTTTTAGTATTCTTTTTAGTTTTATTTTTTTACTTTGTTTTAATCATGTAATATCCATTCTTTTGTTTCAGTCTCTATAATATTTAGTTCATTTTCAATTAGTCCTTTTAAAAAAAATTGATAGAAACTAAAAGTAAATTATTTACATATTACAAATATGAAAATAAAAAGAGCAAATTATATATATAAACAACTATTACATCACTCAATAATTTTTAACTGGATGATATTTTCTTAAAATCCACCGTTGGATTGAAAGTTCCTTCCACATAGATCATGTATACAAAATTTCATATAAATCCAAAATTATTTGCTACATCATTCATATAGATTAAAATCGACGTAATATAAACTTTTCAAAATATACTAAAATATGGATCAATTGATTACCTTCTTATTGTTGTTCAATTTTGACAAAATTTGATATAGACAATCTTGATAATATGTAGATACAATTCAACGGTTAGATCGATAAAAATCACATTCTATATCAAGTTATTGAATGGTGTAATAATTGGTATCATTTGATCATTCCTCATATATATATATATATATATATATATATATATATATATATATATATATATATATATATATATATGTATATATGTGTGTGTGTGTGTGTCTAAATATCATTGCTCTTTCACATATTTTGGAGGGACCAAAATCATACTTTACTCAATTTTATTATTTATCTCGATTATGTTTTTCTTAATTTAAATTAGGATTAATATTAAAATTTAAAATTTTTTAGGCTAAATTGCATTTTTTATTTTTCTATAATTTTATTATGCAATTTTGATTGTGATTGTGGTCTCCCATTTTTTAATTATGTGATTTTAAACCTCCAATAAAATTTATGATTTAGAAAATTGAGAAAATCATAAAAGTGACTGGGGAGGAATTTCAGCCCATGATCTTTTCCTTTTCTTTCGTCAACTAAACTACTAAGTAACTTAATTTATTTGAGTCATAATATGAACACTGTGTTTTTTTTAGAGGAATATAAACACTATGCTATATATAAAAAAATAAATATTTTTTAAAATACTTATTCAATGTTAAATCTAGTTTAAAAACAATCAATAATAAATTTATATAACAAAAATAAATGTAATTTTTTTATAAATAAATTATATAATTTATTATTTAATATATTTTTCACACAATCAATATAAGAAACATACAATCACTTTGTCTCTCATCTCTTTTTTTTTTATCTCATTTTTCTTCTCATCTTTTTCAATACATCACTAATATTATATTAATTATATTAATATTATAATATTTATATAATTTAATATATTAAATAATATACCATATTACTTATTTTAATATTATTTTATATAGTATAAGTGATGTAGTAGAAAAAAATAGAAAGGTGGGAAGAGAAACTATTATTTATTTTTTCATACAATAAATATATAAATATACAATTGTCTATGTGTTTATATTTATTGTATGAAAAATATATTAAATAATTAATTATATAATTTATTTACTAAAAAAATATATTTATTTTTGTTATATAAATTTATTATTCATTATTTTTAAACTAGATTTTAACCTTGAATTAATAAATGTTTTTAAAAAATTATATTTATTTTTGTTATATTATGATTCAAGCAACTTAATTGGTTTAGTGGTTTAGGTGTTAAAATAAAAGGATAAGGCCATGGATTAAAATCCCCTCAACCTGGTGATACTCCGATAGAAGCTAATGCCACCCACTAGCAGAGGTGAAAGATGTTCTTCCAATTAAATTAACACATGTAGATATCAAAGGCTGTTTGGGAAAATAATTTACTTATCCCACACTCGTCTAAATATTGCATTCTTTGTAAGCATCGGGAGTGAATTTATGCATTCTCCATATGAAGGAAATCTCGAAGTCGTGTAATGAATTCTTCGATATCTAAAGGCTACTCTAGATTAAGGTCTCTTCTTCAAGAAGAATGAGAAAAGAAGGGTTAAAGTGTACACGAATGTAGACTGAGAGCATGTTTGGATTTCAGTTTGGTGGCTTCAAACTTCATTTTAGATCATCAAACGGGTAATTTTGTGTCCAACATTTCACTCTAAAATAAGTTTGGTGCAAAACAACCTGAGGGATCCATTTCAATTTTCCATTTCCAGTTTGGATAATTTAATGAAAAGCAACTAATTTCCAATAATAACTATTTCCCATTTTACCCACCCTGTATATGCATAACTCGTCTGATATAATACAGAGGTTTTATGAGACTGTTATTACTGATAACTAGCAGCAGAGGTTATTGTCTGTGTTTTGGTTTTGGAAGTACATACACGAACCTCTGCACGCTCTGGAACTGTTTTCATCTTTTTGAATCACAAAGGATTTTAGAATATGGATCAGTTGTAAGGATAAACCTTTGGCATGGATTTCCTTATCGGATTTTATTTGTAAGGTAGTTTTAGTTTTTTGTTCTGTAAGTTGTTAATCATAATGTTATATGCTGTACTCATCTAGTCTTATATTTAAATTTAAAATTGTATTAGTTCATTTTATGTAATTTTTTATTATTGTGTATTTTAATTTGGAGCATATAAAGCTTAATTATTAATGTTTTTGGACTCTTATTATTTATTAATGAAATTTTTTAATATTATTTTGACATTTTTTTTTAGTGATTTGTTGATTATTTTAACAATATATTTCTAGTTCACATTTAATATTATATTATAAACTTCATACCCTTTTCAGTAATTACACATTAAAAAGTAATTCTAATTAGTATTATCCAAACAAGTTTCATTTCATCAAACATACTTTGGAGTAAAGAAATATCTAAACATAAATTCAGTTGTTTAAACTCATTTTTTAGCAAACTTAAGTTTCCAACATACTTTTGATTCAAACTTAAGTTCATGAACTTTAATCCAAACATGCACTGAGTAGGTTCAATTGATGATAGTAGATCAACGTCAGCCTACTATGAGAAATAGAGTGATGTTGCTAGAAGTAGTGTTGAAGCTGAGTTTAAGTCAACGGAAAAAGGAGTGTGTGAAGTACTCTGGCTAAAAAGCGTACTAGAAGAACTCTAGAGACAAATAGTACTCCTTTTTTGGGTGAACCTAGGATCGAACCTCTCTCAACATATGTTTTTCCACACAAACAGACCTAGGATTGAACTCTTGATCACATATTTAAGAGACAAAGTTATCTGTCAATCATCATGTCACACCACGTTGTAGACAAATAGTACTCTTATGAAGTGGTATTGTGACACTAAGTCATCTATCAACATTGCACATAATTCAATTTTACATATGATAGAACTAAACATGTTGAGATAGACAGACATTTTATAAATGAAAAAGTTGAAAAAGGTGTGATTTGTATTCCATTTGTTCCAAGTACGTGTTCAATGAGACAAATATTTGAAATCTAAGTCAGCAAGTTGGGCATGACAAACATCTTTGCACCAACTTCAGGGGAGTGTGAGGGAATATTTTACAATTAGAATATGAATTTGTTAACAAAAAGTACATTGATATCTGTGTGATATAAGCAATTTAATATTCTTTGATGTTTCCCTTTTTAGTTACTGATTCTTAGGAATTACTCCTATTCTATGTTATTTTTTTTATCCGTAGGAATCGAAGACAGTACCAAGGAGTTTACAATACTCACGCACCTTGCTTAACCAACTGAGCTAGACCCCTTTGGTCCATTCTATGTTATTTAAATCTATAATGATTCAATTGGAGAAATAAAAAAAAATATTGTATTTTCTCCCCATGTTATTTTCAAGTCCTCTAAATGCAGAATACATGGCATATCTTCAAGGGTTGGCACCTCCCTGCCCTAAGGCTCCAATCTAAATGGCTAGCTATCTCTTTCTCCCAACCTTTCCTCTTCTTTATAGGTAATATGTCTTCTTCAATGTCTCATCCTAAAAAATAGATATTAACAACTAGTTAAGTAACCAACTCTCCCACAAATAGATACTATTAACAACTAACAAATATTAATAGACACCTAACAACATCAAATTCAAATATGTTCTATTTGCTGAATGTTTTACTTTTATGTATTTATTTCCTTTTCTGTCATAAAATTTGAAATTATGCATGTGTAATATTCAGGAAAAAGTTGTAGGTGTAGTAGGAATTAAAAAAGCAAGAAGAAAGTGTCAATTGTCAAGGGAGCATGCAACAAGTTGTCTCTACCACTACTGAAAATGCATTGCAAATTACAGGACGTGTGGTCAAACGACAAGTGGGCTACTTTTTTAATTACAATGACAAATTTGAAGAGGTGAAACATTGCATTGAGATGCTGGATAATGCTAGCAAGTGGATACAACATCAAGTTAATGATGCAGATCTGAATGCAGAAGAAATTGAAGATGACATTCAACATTGGTTAAAACAGGTGGATGAGAAGATAAAAAAGTATGAAAGTTTTATTCATGATGAACGCCATGCAAAAACAATGTGTTCCATTGGTTTCTTTCCAAATAATTTGTGGTTGAGGTATCAGTCAGGCATAAATGCTACAAAGATGGTAGAGGAAATCAAAGCAGATGGGCATTCGAATAAAATTTTTGATAAAGTTTCCTATCGGGTGGACCCATCCACGCATGTTGTCTTGGAAAGTGGGTTATGGGCCTAACTCAACCTTACAAAATCGGCTTATAAGGTGAGGGTTGCCCCCACTTATATACACTATTTTGGCATTATCACTAGTCGATGTGGGATCTCCAACACACCCCCTCACGCCGAGGACTGGACATCTCGAGCGTGAAGTTTGTAGGACTGGACATCTGCAGGTGGTCCGATAAAGGGTGGCACGATAGGCCCACAATAAGGCACAATTGGCCCAACAACAGATCGCTAGGATAGGCTCTGATACCATCTTAGAAAGTGAGTTATGGGCCTAACTCAACCTTACAAAACCGGCTTATAAGGTGAGGGTTGCCCCCTACTTATATACACTATTTTCGCCTTATCACTAGTCGATGTGGGATCTCCAACATGCTGCTTTGTCAAACACTGGTTATGTAAGCTTTGGGTCGAGAAATGAAACTATGGAGAAGATTATGGAAGCACTTGAAGACTCTACAGTTAATATGATTGGAGTTTATGGGGCTGGTGGTGTGGGTAAGACCACTTTAGTCAAAGAAGGTGCTAACAAAGCTCAAGAAAAGAAGTTGTTCAATATGGTGGTCATGGCAAATATAACAAGAAATCCTGACATAAAAAAAATTCAAGGACAAATTGCTGAGATGTTAGGAATGAAATTGGAAGAGGAAAGTGAAATTGTAAGAGCATATCACATTCGAAAGAGGTTAAAGAAAGAAAAGGAGAAAACCCTTATAATCCTAGATGATCTCTGGGATAGATTGGACTTGAATAGATTGGGGATTCCATGTAGTGATGATGATGGTGATGGAAGCCAACACAATGTCAATGATATATCTGATTTTGGTTACAATAAGATTGAAAAAGAAGAGTTTTCTGCCAATTGCAATAAGATGAAAAGGGAAAAGTTGTCTTCTAATTTCAGTAAGATGAAAAAAGAGAAGTTATCTAATGATCACAAAGGATGCAAAATTCTTTTAACATCTAGAAGTAAAGTAATATGTAATCAAATAGATGTGCAGGAGAGATCAACTTTCTCGGTAGGAGTCATTGATGAAAAGGAGGCAGAGACTTTGCTTAAGAAAGTGGCTGGAATACAAGAAAAAAAATTCTGTAATTGATGGGAAAGCTATTGAGATAGCCAAAATGTGTGTTGGATTGTCCATAGCATTAGTTTCCATAGGAAGGACACTAAAGAATAAGAGCTCTGTTGCATGGGAGGATATTTGTCAACAAATTAAAAGACAAAGTCTAACAAATTAAAACTTGGATTGGTCATCAACTCGATTGAGATGCTGGGTCACCGGAACCACTGATCGCTAACTGAACCACATTAACTGGCGTAAAGATTAAAATAAATGTATATATATTATTTTATGCATTCATATGCTAAACTAATGTAATAGTTTAGTGGTTAACTATCTTCCGGAAGACACTAAAGGCATGGGTTTGATCCTAGACTATATCATTTTTTTTTATATTTTGGTTAATAAAGTAGGCTTTGGGGCGTGTGCAAAAGCAGACTTTAATAGGTTCTAACACATTGGGTAACACACGACATGTTCTTGACCACACAATGGGTCACACACAACAACACAACTTTAATGCCTTAGGCAACAATAATAGCAACCACACAACAGCTTAGACCAGGAAAAACAGATCTACCAAGTACCAAGTTTCAACAATTTAATCCGGTTTGAAGATGATTTAATGAGGTCACAACCAAGTTAGTTGTATGTCCAATCCAAAATATAACTCGACTTGGTCATGTGCCTGGTTCTCAGTCCGATCGATTCGACTGGTCGAACCGAGTCAGGTTTTAAAACATTGCTAAGAGCAAATGAGTCAAATAGATATGTATCATAAAAACTTAAATTAATTGCTGAAATAAAGGGTTCTAGGCGACAAATCTTGAACGTCGAATATTATACAAATAAATGTGGGGGACATTAAAAGCTGGACCACTTAATTCATTGGTCGACCGTAGCGTGGGCGCAATTTTCATTGGATTCCTTAATTTTTTCACTCCTTTGAATATGACAAGGCAGTAATTATTGAACTACACCTCCTCCCTCATCAGACCCATATAGACAGGCCCTACATCCATCGTCCTTATCCTGACCATAAGAAGACTCACACATACTCACGAGCATGATCCTCAGTTTTGGTCTCAGATTGATCCTCAACGCACCACGCTCAGCTCAGCACTCTGATCATTTTTCTTGCACACTAGATGAGATCCTATGCTTCAACCAGCCAGCCCCATGAAAGCCTAGCCAACCCCTCACTCTCACTCAGTCACGTACACTGAACTACCACGCCTCAACCCATCCCTTCACTCTCTCACTCCACTTTCTCTTACTTGTGCTAAAATCTCATTCGCATGTTTGTGTCAGTTTGAAAACACCGTGGATCACAAGTTGAAAAAACCGTGTAACCTTAAAATTGCTCATGGTGAAAATGAGACACCGTGATTTTCTTAAATCACCGCAAATCCAAACACATTGTAAGTCTTTCCCTATTAAGAATATACTGTCATGTTGTAGCTTTTTTTTTTTTTTTAGATGGGACCTAACTCCTAAGCATATAGAATATCTGATGGCCCTTTTGAGCCCCTACGTTGCTTTTTTTTTTTTTTATATATAATTATTATTGTTTATTTTACTTTTGTTATTAGTTAATGTAAATTTGATGTGTTGTTTCTTTTCTGATTTAGATCCGCGTACGTGATGAAAGGCTGCAAGCCTTGTGATCTCTTGCCTTTCTTTTTCATTATTTAAGGTGAATGTTTCCTTTTTATCCATTTTTATTTTTATTAGTTTCAGTCAAATTTTACTATTTAACTTGATTCTGTTTTCCTTAGATTAAATTATGATTAATACTGAAATTTAAAAACTTTTATGAACATCTTTCAAATTTAATAATAAATATGCGTCAAAGAATAGGAAAGTCATTTGAAATTAGACTTAAATATGTTTTTATTCCTGTAAAATTATTTTTTTTAAAATGGTTCTTGTAATTTTTTTGTTTTGATTTTTGTTATTTTGTTTTAATCCTTGTAATGTATTTATTTTTTCGTTTTAGTCAGTGTAATATTTTGTTCTTTTTAATTAGTCCCTTTGAAAAATATTTGATAGGGACTAAAAGTAAATGATCTATACATATTACAAGGTCATAAACCAAAAAAATGAATATTTATAACGACTAAAACAAAATAACAAGGACCTAACAAAAAAAAAGAATTTTACAAGAATTATTTTGAAAGAAATAATTTTATAAGGATAAAAAAACAGTATATTATAGAGACCAAAGGCATGTTTAAACCTTAAAATTATTATTTTTTGTGCTCTGCTTATTTAGGGGAGCTCACGTGGGCTAATTTTGTTTAGGTTTGATTAAACTCATTACCCAACTCGATAAGAATTATACGGGGTTGGGTTGGACTTGTGTGATTTGTGGTCAAACTCGAATAGAACCAACCTGATCACAAACGTGTTGGCTTGTGTTTGGTCAATCGGCTCTGAACATTTAAAATTATTTTAAATTTTCTACAAAATAAAGTTTTTTTCTTACCAATTTTAACATATTATAAAGGTATTGTATTTTTTTAATTAAAAACAAGTGCTCATTTTAAAAGCTATTGTATTTCTTTAATTATAACTTATTTATTATTTGAATAATCTTTTATAAGTAACAATAAATAAATCTTTTAGATAAGTCTATGACTAATTTATTTTACAAAACAATTAATACTCAAGAAAATTTGTATTTTTGTAACAATTGTTATGCACTAATATTTGTAATTTAAAATATACGTCACATCAACGAGTTGAGTTTACGGGTTCAAAAATCAAAACTCGCTATCCAACACATACATGAATGAGTTTGAATGGGTTGGATTGGGTTCAACTCAAATACTCAAAAAATCCAAATGACAGTGATTGGTCAGTGTATAGGAAATACTAATTTTTTTTTTTTGGTATTTGTTTTCTATGTTTCCTGTACAAACATTTGAAGGAAAGAAACAGATTGAAAACAAAATGATAGTTTTGTAATAAAACAATAAAAACAGGAAATAAAAATAAGAAATGAAATTACAAGTAGACAGACCCTAAGGTTGATAGTCACCCCATGGAAGAAGCTTCCTAACCGGCACCCACTCCAAGGGGAATGTTCTCTGATCAAAGTTAGGTCAAATCATTGGATCTTTTCCATAAATAAGACCAGTCGCGAGCCTTTAAAAAAAAACACGTGATGCACTCACGCTTAAGCGCCATAGACAACTCGCTTAAGCACGAGTGATACTGATGAAGATCTGAGCTTTGGACATATCGTGCTTCTTAAGCGTGACCAACTCTGAAGCTTGGTCCAATCTGGAATCCACGCGTAAGCTTGGATGAAAGCTTGCTTAAGCATGGCTCTTTTCTTCAATTCTGATAGCTACTGCAATCTGCGCTTAAGTGCAAGATAGGGTACGCTTAAGCATGGATCATTCTTCACTTTTGATTTTTTCCTTTGGCTCCATCATCATATGCTACTTTGTCCTCTTACTACTACACAAAATAAATCTAATAAGAAGAAAAATTACCTAATTAACTATCCTAATGACATTCTAATTTTATTTGCAAATTGATTATTAACAAGACAAAACAAGTTGAAAAGAATTGAAATATTAAGATAATTGCCACAATTATGGTTATTGAAATAATGCTCTCAAGGCAATTATCAGTCCCTAATAAAAAAAATTTGTTGCATTGGATCCCTGATATATTAAAACTTTTGTTTTGAGTTCCTATCGTTAGTTAAGTAATGACATGACACAATCTCAACGACTGATATATATTGGAAAGATTTGTTCCCAAGGTGCCATGTCATCAGTTAACTGATGGTAGGACTCAAAACAAAAGTCTTAATATATCAAGGATTCAATGCAACAAATTTTTTTTATTAGGGACCTAAGACAAAAATCGGTCATTTACCATGGACCTCAAACATATTTAAACCAAAAAAGAATAATAGTCATTCCCATTAGAGGAGCAAACATAATGCTCACCCTTGAAATCCTAGCCTACGAACTTAAAATCCCTATAGGAGAAATAAGGTTGTTTCACAATAGCTAGTGTGAAGAATTAGGAGTAGTAAGGGAGGATGCAAAGATCAAAGGAATTTATAGAGTCAAATTGTGGTTTGATATCTTCCATTCTTATTCCCATGGCATGCATTTTTCACAAAATATGTTGTTATTTTATAATGCCAATAGGAGGATCTTTTGAAAAAGTAATTGATCAAGACCTCTTAATCTGCTACATGGGATCAAGATTAGTCTCCATTATCTCATATTACGGTATATCGATCAAAATATTTATTTTTTATTTGAGCAAATTATAGTAACACCTCCTAAGTTTTTATCAAATTACACATATAACCTCATCCTTTTTTATTTTCCTACACTAAACCCCTTTAAGTTTGAAAACATTACCCTAACACCCCCTTATATGTTTGAAAAAACTACATTGACACCCCCTCAAACCTTACACTAACACCCCCTACTAGGGGTGTTCGCGGTGCGGTTTGGTTCGATTTTTGGCTTAAAAGTCATCTGAACCAAACAAGGAATTTGAGTGTGGTTCGGTTTCGTTTGGTTTAAATATATTATGAAATCCGAACCAAACCAAACCAATCTTTTGCGGTTTGGTTTGGTTCGGTTTTTGCGATTTTAAAAATCTACTATTAAATATTAAAAAAATCAAAATATTTATCAATTCATTGTGACGCTTCCACTGTTAGAGCATTGTTTAATTTTTTTTATCAATGAAAAAAGAAATTCGTTATAAAACAAGGCACCAACATCAAATATTATAAACACCACTAATCCACAAATGAAAACAATCAGTATCAGCCCTGTTACATGACAATATTACTAATGTTACATTAAATTGAAATCAAACAAGAAAGTTGTCCAAGCATAATACAAAGAAAAAAAATGTCGAGGTAGATTTGAAACACAATCTATAATTATCAATCTTAATGTGTGTGCCACTTGCACTTGCTCATCTATGGCTAGATTTTCATATTTCTCATTCATATTGAGGTGAGTTTTAAACTTGTAATTCAAATCTAGATATCAAATCATTATATATATATATATATATATATATATATATATATATATATATATATATATTTTGCATCTTACAGTGCCTTTGTGAACTTTAAGAGAAAGATAGAAAACAAGTATTCAAATATTATACTATATAAGTGAACAAAAAACATTTCATTACCTATTGTGCATCCAGGAAAAAACATACTTATATATAACTTGTGGTTCGGTTTGGTTTGGATCGGTTTCACATTTCCAAACCACAAACCGAACCGAACCGTGCGGTTTAGAAAAATAAAAAACCAAACAAAACCAATAAAATTCGGTTTTCTATCGATTTTCGGTTTTTTGGGTCGGTTTTCGGTTTTCCGTTTGGGTTGGTTCGGTTTTGAACACCCCTACCCCCTACAAGGAAGGTGAAAGTAATGGTTAAAAAAATAAGAGGTGTTTGTGTAATTACATGAAACCTCAAGGGATGTTACTGTAATTTACTCTTTTTATTTACATATTTGTAATATGTAAATAATTTACTTTTAGTCTCTATCAATTGTTTTAAAGGGGCTAATTCAAAATGAACTAAATATTATAGAGACTAAAACAAAACAATGGATATTACATGATTAAAACAAAATAAAAAAATCAAAACTAAAAAGAATACTAAAAAATTATTGTATATTGATTAATTTAAATCAAAATTTGTTACTAATTATATTAATTAATTTTTTAATCTTAATTAATTAAGTCTTACAAGAATATGAGAAAATGCAATATAATACTTATTACTTTTGAAACGAACGTACGATCACGTGTTTCCAAATGTACTTGTTATCAGGCCATGCTTCCTGCAGTCCATATATTTCAACATGCACTCCATGTTAAATTTTAAAATGCTTAATTATTAATTTAGTTCCTTAATCATTTTAAAAAGCTCAATTATATCATCTAATCATGTCATCTAATTTTCAAAAATGTCTTAATCATGACCATTTCATCCAATTGAGTTGACACTATTAAGATTGTGAATTCCAGCGATTTTCCTTTACGAATAGTGACAATTTTTAATCGTTACTATGTTTATTATTGTTGGAATTCAAATGTGAAGGTGAACTCTCATATTGGATAGAAATGAGCAAGTTGAGTAACATATATAGGTGAAAAAAATCCACAAACCTAATACCTTAAGGTTTTAAGTTAAAGATGATGTCAAGTTTACTTGTGTGATTTGCTTTGACTCATTGATGGAAATCTCCCAAATATTTTGTCCCCTCGATTGCACAACAATTATTATTTTAAAATTAAAAACTATAACAAAAAAATGAACCAAAATCATTTTTAAAATTATTTATATGTTTTTTTTTCTCCTCAAAACAAACTATCAAATTACAACCAAGGGAGTTTAACTCAATTGGTTTAACAAGATGCGTAAGTGTTGTAAACCCCAGTAGTGTTTTCCTACATATAAAAAAAATACTACTCCCTTAGTTTCTTTTTAACTATTGGATTTTTGAAAAAAATTTGTTTTCATTTATCAGTCATTTGCAAAGTTAAATATCGCATTAATTACTCTTTTATCAATTATACCGTGACTTATCTCC
The DNA here is from genome assembly GCA_026413185.1 of Pueraria montana var. lobata. Classification (NCBI taxonomy): domain Eukaryota; kingdom Viridiplantae; phylum Streptophyta; class Magnoliopsida; order Fabales; family Fabaceae; genus Pueraria; species Pueraria montana. The sequence continues at coordinate 89,045,843 of CM048650.1, read as the reverse complement.
TAATATTTATTTATTACTCGTTCCGTTCCAAATTATATGACCTTTTAGAAAAAAAAATTGTTTCAAAATAGATGTCGTTTTACAAAACCAATGTTGCATTAAATGTCTTTTTTCAAGACTACCTTTAATTAATACTTAGTGGAAGTAGTGTACTATAAGTAATTAATTAGAGAGATAAATGATATAATCGGAAGTTACCTAATGTTTTATAGGAAATTTAACAAATTAATTATATTCCTTAATACTTGTGTTAAAACCTTAAACGTCATATAAATTAGAAAAGAAGAAGTATATACATGCATTTATTGTAGAATAAAAAAGAAAAAATGAATAAAATAAGAAACATTACAATTATTTTATTAAAATCAAGAAAATTTATTATATTTCTTAATTTTTAAATAATAATCTTAAACACAAATAAAAAGAAATCAAGAGAGCATCAAATTACGGATCTTAATTTCTCACCTACCAAAGCAGTACGAGTATATCAAAGGTACCGCTGGAGGTTAGTGTGTCTGTGTGAAAGTGTGTACTTGGAAATTCAAATTTGTCCGCTAACGTGTAGGAGCTGAACGGGTTAGGATCCTCTCCATTTCTTCCATTACCAAGCTTTTAACAAAATAAATATTAATCTTCATAAAGTGTGAATCATCTTCATTTTATTTATTTACCAAAAACCATATGAAATGGAAGAAATAGAGGAAATGGAGAGAAAAAGAAATGGAGAGGATCCTAACCCGAGCTGAACTGCTGGAGGTTACTGTGTCTGTGTGTGTGAGCAAAGAATAGGACAGCGTGCAGGAAACATCACAGCTTGGGACAGACTGTGTGCGGCCAGCCTATCAGATAGTTCACGGAACCATGTGCACATAAATATATGCACAGAACTGAATATTTACTTCTGTTTTTCTTTTGGGTACAATTTCGTGTTGGGTTGTGAGTAGGGATGACGATGGGTAGGGTCTGAGTAGGGTTCTATAGTACCCGTCTTTATACCCGTGTTTAAAAAAAATATCCGTATCCGGCTCCATACCCACGCGGGTAGCAACTTTAATCCCCATTTCCGTACCCGTTGGGTACCTATATACCCATACCCGCACCCGCTACCCGCACTTTACTTATGTATGAAGTTAATAAATCAATAAAAATTAGACTTAAATGTAATTTTGGTCCCCTATTTTGCACAATCCGTAATTTTAGTCATTCTATTTTAAAATAGAGACATTTAGTCATCCTATTTTGCACAATCAGCAATCTTGGTCCCTATATAGAGACATTTAGTCCCCCAATTTTGTAAAATCCGTAATTTTGGTCCTTTCATCAAATTGAAGGCATTGACAGTTAAGAGATTAACATTGACCTTGACGTTACCCAAATATAGTGATATGACACGAGATTATTTATTTATTTTTTAATTATTTTAAATACTGAGAAATAATTATTTGTTTATCTACGTCACTAAAGCACATATTACGTTAATTTTAATGGTTGGGGTAGTCGTGAGTCCTAAAATAGAAATCACAAGTCTTAATCATTTATTTTAAACTAGTTCTACATTGTTGAAGTACATGGCACATCGTAGTCAAATAAATGATATTACTTTTTTTTAAATATATTTTTCATCAATTATTCTACTCAATATTTAAAATAATTAAAAACTAAATAAATAATCTCATGTCACGTCACTATATTTGGATCACGTTAAGTTTAATGTTAATCTCTTAACAGTCAATGCTTTCAATTTGATGAAAGGACCAAAATTACATATTTTACAAAATTGGGAGACTAAACGTCTCTATTTTAAAATAGGGGGACCAAAATTGTGGATTGTGCAAAATAGATGAACCAAAATTGCATTTAAGATATAAAAATATTAATTAAAAAAATTATTACAAATAAATTGAAAATTCATGCTTAAATAATTCAAACTTAACATTAAATGCATCTACACATAATATTAAAAATATAAAATTATTGTAAGTTATAACATAAATCTTTTACTATTAGTATTAGTTTATGGAAAATATAAAATTATTTTTTTTACAGAAAAGTATATATATAACATAATTATTTATTTAAGTTATTTTATATATGGTAGGTGCGGGGCGGGGCGGGGCGGGTACTATAGTACCCGTACCCGTACCCGCACCCGCAAAAAATTGCTGGTAAATACCCGGCCCCGGCCCCAGCCCCAATAAGCGGGTATTTACCCGACCCGCTTGCGAATATTTTTACGGGTACCCGTAGGATTCGGGTACACTTTGCCATCCTTAGTTGTGCGTCTCATTAATGTGTATCACACTATCACTTGCGTGCTGCCTATGAGGTAGATATTTCGGTTTCAAGGTGTCTTGGACTATATGATAGATGTTGAAATCATAAATTTGTTCTTATAAATAATCAAATTAAACTTTTAATTTAATTCTTATAATAATAAAATAACAGCACTTATTATAAAAATAAAACAACAACCAACAACAGGGAGGAGGTAGATTTTTCATGTTTTGGTGGCTTGAGCATTACTTGGGTTTCCTTTACCTTAAAACTAGAGAATATGTGACTAACTAAAAATCATTAGGTCAACGTTACTAATCAAAGCAGTACGAGTAAGATTTAACGGTTAACACAAACCTTTATTGAGTTAAAAAAAAACACACAAACCTTTATTGAGTTAAAAAAAAACACACAAACCTTTATTGATAATATGTAATTACCATATCATTGTTTCTTCCCTCTATTATTTCGATGTTGCAATTCACTCGACATAAAAACAAATTAAATCTTGCTAATCAGTGTCTTTAGATATCAGGTAAACGGAATGTAAGCTCAAGTACATCCTCCAAATCCAATAGAAGTAAAAATAATTGTTCTAATTGTTGTAGTAGTTATTTTTATCCAGGCTCTTAACATCTCCTTTGACATCCCTCTAAAGCCAACTTCCCTATCCGTGTGTTAAAGGAGATTCAATGTCTATCAGGATTTCGAAGGATGAGTATCAGAAAGGCATTGATTCACAGTCGGATTATGTTAGTGAAATGTGAGAAATCGATTAAGACAGAAGAGTTTCCCACCAAGTTATCAAAGCTCTGGAAACCTATCTTCCTACCTTTCTGTCATTCTTCAGCACCTTCATGCCTTTCTATCATTCTTCTTTTAAGTCCTCCTAATAAGATTCTTTGAGATCTTCTAGATTCAATTTGTGGCTTAGGAATGTGAAGTGGACTATCAAATGTAGGCTCAGATGAAGATTCTAAGGGGTATTCACTCTCTTTAATTAGACTTCTCTAATGACTCAGAAATCGCATTTATCAGCCATGTGTTAGGTTCTAATGATTTTTGCTTGGAAGATAAAAAAATTATAGGAAAGGGTTTATGTTTATGAGAGTTGAGTGGTATATTTTCTTGGAGGCTTATCCTTTTGTACTACTTCTACTGTGGAAAAGTTGTAGAGGTATCCTACCATAGAAAAGTAACTTTACATCAACGGTTCAATTTTTTTTGGTTTTTTCTATTTCTTTTTTTCTTTTTCTTTCTTCTTTCCCCATTTACCCCTTCTCTCTTTCTTCATCTTGGGATGTTCTCTCACAGTCCCTTATTCTCTTCTTCCCCCACCCTCCGTTTCTCTTCTTGTGTCTTTTTCCTTTCTATCCGGTTGTGCCGTCGCATAGTGCAATGAGGTTCTCTCCGAGTGCGAATGCAAGCCGTCGAGGCTCCTTGCGAGCGCGACCATGATGGCGAAATGTTGCGCCATCACCGACAGATAGGTTCCCGTTGGAGATAGAATGCTCCAACGCGCACAAGTTTCCCTTTAAATTAGGACCCTTGCAATATGAAATCAAAGAGCACAACGCGTGATGGAGTTCAACCACGACGTGCACAACAATGCTGCTAAAAGCCCAAAATTATGACCTTGGTGTGATTGATGAACGAATTGCATGTGTCGTTGCTGTAAGAGGGTGGCATGCATGGTTCAATTTAAAAAGGAAAAAAATTTGGGTGTTTGTAATTTTGTGGAAAGTTTGAGACTTTGTTCTAAAATGTTGATGGTTGTGTGTGTGAGGTTCGCATTTTCTAGGGGATGTTGTGAGTGGTCTGTAGCAAGGGAAGGGCGGCGTGATTGTGGTTATCCATGGGGACTTGGGGAGGAAGGTCACCCGATGGTAGGTAGGAGAGGGTTTGACTGGATTTGTGTTATAAAAGAGGGGTAAATAAGGAAATTTAGGAAAAAAAGAAAAAAAAATAATTTTCAGCCATATATCTAAAGTGAAAGAAATCTAATGGTAGGAAATTACTTTTTCACGGCAAGAGACTTAAGCAACTTTCCCATCTTAGAAACAGTCTATCCTTTTATGGCTTTGTTGTCAAAAGCTTTAGATATAGTCATTGGAGAGGATTTTGTGAAAGATTTAATTATGTAAAATCTCACGTTGATCATAATGACCCTACAAGGGTCACTTTCTCTCTCTTATCTTTAGCAATTTATTGGAAATTGTCGATCAACTTTCGCATTTTTATTTATGAGTCAACTCATTTATGGATCACATTTTAATCACATTCCTTGCTGAGTTGTTGCAGTTGCAGCTCTAATAATTCTTTACTTATCAGAACCCTCTTCGAAAGCTTTTCTGTGCTTCTGATTATTTGATTTTCTAAAGGCTTTTAAAACTTAATACGTTTGAAACTAAAAATTGGAGAAAAAAATTAAAAATTACGTTAAAAGGGAAATTAATTTAGTCTTTTGTATTTTAAAGTGAGTTAAAATGCTCTTTTCTAAACAATAATTGTTTTTAATTTTAGGACACAATTTTGAATTTTTTTATTGATTTAGGACGTGAAACTTGTCCCATTAGATTTATGTACATGAAAACTATAGTACCCAACTGATGTTTGAATAAAAAATGACCATAAATAGGGTGGAAATCGCACAAAAATTGAATATCAGTTGAATATCATGTTTATGAGACTCATTTTTCACATGATTTTCATCATGTTTATGACTCTTTATGGTTTGAATATCAGTTGGTTATAATAGTTTTCATATAAGTGAATCTAATGAGACAAGTTTTAAGTCTCGAATAAGTAAAAAAAGGTTCAAAATCATGTCCTAAAGTCGAAAACAATCATTATTTCGGAAGGATCATTTTGACTCACTTTAAAAATATAAAGACCTTAATTAAGCTTTTTAAAATAGAAGAAGCCAAATTGAATATAATTAAAAATATAAAGGACTAAAAGTGTATTTTAGCCTTCTATTAGTATTGTGAAAACAGGCTTGAACTAGCCGGTTCGACTGGTCCGAGCTGGATCGAATCAGTCATACAGTCGACCCGGATCAACCTGATTTGACCGAGTTGGATTTAATCAAAACTAGTGACCTGGACCATATTTGGTGACTTGGACCAAGTAGAGAAGTTTTTTTTTTTAATTCCTAAAATGACGTATCTATTTGAAATTCTTTCCATGATACCATTTGAAAATTTGAATCCCATGGCAAAAGCTTCGTAATTCAAATGTTGTATGCTTGGTATTCATAATATTCCAACAATTTTTTTTTGTTATAAAAAAATTCTAGCAAAGCTTTTTATAAAAAGTGAGAGTTCTTTCTAAATTGTTAATAGCTAATTGTTTAATAGTGTATAATAATATAATAATATGCTTCTACAACATGTTAAATTGTTAATAACTAATTGTTGAATGATAGTATATAATAATGTGTTCCTATAATATTATTTTGGTCTTGAAAACAATATATAATAACTAATTATTATTATTATTATTATTATTATTATTATTATCTTGATAGTATGATATAATATTTATGTGTTTTATACATCTTCACCAGACTTGTTCATCACCCTCCAACAACTTTTATACTTATCTATGAAAAATTGCAAGAATTTCCTTAGTAATTTAATGATAATACTCAACAAAATAATTTATTTATAATACTAAATAAATGATTATGTAAATCGTAATTTATTAAATTCTTTTTCAATTAAATTTGGAGTAGGGTTTAATCATATATTGTTAGCTATGTTATATATATAATTTTTAAATATATGTTGAACCAATCAGTTCAATAAATGCCCTCTGAGTGGACGATTAACACGTTACGAGTCGATGACCGGATTGATTTTTACAATACTGCCTCCTACGAATATAACGTTAGAAAGTGCCATATCCTGAGTAACAAACAATTGAGTTGAGATGTAAGAAATTTCACTAAAACCCGTTCATTTTGCTTCATTAATATTAGAATTCTTTAGTTTTAAGTTTCAGTTATGGCTTCCAACCAACTTTTGAGATATTGGGTGGACAATGAACGAAAGCGTGTAGTTATGGCGGAAGCAAATGGAGACTTTGTAGATGTTCTCTTTAGTTTCCTCACCCTTCCATTGGGATCTATCATCCGGCTCGGGATCACATTTAACCAACTGGTAGAGATTGGTTGCATCAGCAATCTGTTCAAGAGTGTGGAAGATTTGGGCTCTGATGTTTTCTGGAACAACATCTGCAAGCAAATGTTGCTTTCTCCACGCAACCCATTAGAAGTCTCTTACCAGAGACTAAAACTGAAGGTGGATGATACCCCACCCACAAAGTATTTCGTGTGTCACATCTGTTCAAAGGGAACTGATTTCTCGCTCAGTACATTTGATGAGGTAAAGTGTCGTTGTGGGAACTTGATGAAAAGACAACTAGATCTGCTGGTAGAGCCTGGTGGGGGCAATGGTGTTTTTGTTAAAGGGGATGCCATGTTCTTGATCTTCGATGACTTGACAGTGCTCCGAAGCTCTCCAAGTGACTCCTTTAAATCACCCCTCCAACTCGGACACAAAGAATTCAGAATGATGGAAGAAAAGTCTCTAGACGTTGACACGGACAAGGTAATATTGCTTTTTATTCATTTGAGGTGATACTTCATGAGTTGTTTGGTTAGAACATAAAAGGAGGGGAATGGAAAAAATAAATTTCCTCCCAATTTCACTTATTTTTTCCCTTCTATCCTCCAAATTTCTAGATCAAATAAGAGATTCTTACAAAATATAGTATGTTAGACTTGCGTGCACTTAAAAGCTTGAGCATGAATATGTATTATGAAACAAATAGGAGTCATAAGTTTATGCCAATGAAAAAAAAGAAAAAAAACTTTAGGGGATTATAATGATTGTTTTGTGGTGGAGAGTTCAGATACATTGAATTCAAGACATTTTTGCGACTTGAACTTAATACTTATGTATGAAGCTGATAAGTGATAACATTCCTCGAGTTCCTTAATTAGCTTGTAGAATTGTAGATGCGCACGACCTTTCCTTCACGGCAATACTTTGATAGTGGAATGAATTTTGCTTGTTTAATGAATTATAACTTTACATTCTGAAAACTTGCTTTGTTTTCTGTTTTCTTTTCTCCAGATATTTAGCATACTAAAGCAAGCATTAACCTCCAAATCTCCTCTAAGTGATGTATTGGAAAACAGAGAATCTAAGCCATCGTACTCTTTCTCACCAGATATTGTCCCAAGTCATTGGAAAGATTCCGTAGAAATCAAGGTGATAGTGAGCAAATCACAGAACAAGATTATGTTTGTTGAAGCAGATGGAGATTTTGTTGATTTTCTAGTCAGCTTCCTCACACTACCTCTTGGATATATTCTGTACCTTGTGAATGGCAAATTATCCTTGGGAAGCATTGATAACTTGTACACAAGTGTGAAGAATCTTGATCCATCATGGTTCATAGCATCATCAAACAAATCCTTATTGAATCCAAAGGTCGCTCCTCATTTTGGTTGTGGGAGCAATCCACTAAATGCTTCACAAGAAGACACTAGTACTGCCAATTATTGGTATGGCACTGGAGCAGTGAAAGATAATAGGGGGCGTATCATCTGTGAGAAGAATATGATTTCAAAGAAAAAAGAAATGCTAAAAGATCCAAAAGATATCAAACTTTTAGACCCAAGATCTTCAGATGAAGCAAGAAAATCTGATGTGGGATTTATGAAGAGGCCGTGTCTATTTGTTGTTAGCGATAATCTGGAAGTGAAAGCAATGACAACTACTTCTAGCATTCCGTGTCCATTTATGGAGGATGACCAGTCGTTGGATGATTTGGAGGAACATTTGGTTGAAATCAGGAAGTCACAGGTAATATTCACAATCAAATATTTGTTTAAGAAAATTTGATTCATATCAATGGTTTTAGTTAACAATATTTGTCTTAATTTTGTCAATTAGCTATAATGAAGTTGCACAATATTTCTTCCATGTTATCATCTAGGCCCTTTTCAATTTAGAAGTGACGTTCGTTATGTCTACCTTGGACAGGCACTAAACCTGTTGATGGCTTCTTTGACATCCAATGAAGCTGCTTTCACAAGGAGCCTATTCCACCTATTGATGAAGTGGAAATGCCAAAGATGCATTCCATTTTGGGGTTTATTGGGAAGGAAGAAAAAGAGACACAAAAAGAAAAAAGAAATGGAAGATAAAGAAAGTAAGAGAGATATATAATAATAATATGATGGGAAAGAAACAAAGGGATGAGAAGAAATTGAAGTAGAAAGGAGATGGAAAAGAAAATAGGTACATATTAACTGCCTGAATGAGCCAAAGGAAGAAGTTAAAGCCTAAACTTTATGGCTGATAATAACTGATAAGGGGTAGTGTAGAGCAATCCTGCAATATTTTGGTGTGTAAAATTGTAATGTTTAAGTGAATGAGATGGTTATGTAGTATTTAATTCTCTTGTTCTATGAAAGTCATTAGAACGTTGGTCCATAGTTCTACAACTGCTATTAGGCTTTGAGAAATTGACCCCCGAAAGATCTTTGGTATTCATCTCTTGATTATATCATCATGCACATCCTGTGTTAACAATTTATCTATATAAAAACTTACAAAAATATGCCTTGTGATTAAAACAAATGTCTGACGCCCAAATGCAGATTAATGTAAAAGTAAACTTTAATTCTCTAAAATATTTATTTCACAAATTATTATTTTTTAAATGTACCATATCATCATATTAAGTAATTTTTGAAATATTTTATCACCAAATTAGTTAAATATTAAACTCATCCTTAAATTAGTCTCCAGAATTAAGATTCTCTTGTGTCATCACTCACTTTATGATGAAAATAATAAATAAATCTTGAAAGAACTAATTTAATGATAGTAATATTTTAAAGAACTAATAAGATGATGTTGTATTTGATATGGGTAACTTGATTTACTCTTAATATTAGTAATAACCTTTGGCAGTGACAGGGTGATGAAGAAGCTAGTGTCAATTATGAAGGAGAGGATAGTGATGGGTTTGAAATTGGATAAGAAGGAGGACGCTCCTAGTCCGAAAGGAACTAGGCCAATTGTTGAAAACGAGATTATGATAAGAATTCAAGCATTAAACTTTCCTCTCATGATGCTATAGTGTCCTTGATGAGCACATGGGTTTAAACTTTCATATTAATCCAACATTGGTATCTAGAAAGTATTCTCTAATCATTTTAAGGTAAGGGCTAGCTGATACGGTATGTTGGTTGGTTTAGTAATACTTCAACTTTTTCTGTGCAACCACAACAACCAGTATTTGGGATGGTGATAACAGCTAGTATAACATGATTTTCAAAACAGTGAATAGTGATGGAGTGAGCTTTGCTCTTGCTTTGACATCAGTTTTGTTACAGCACATATATATGAAGACTCAGTTGAAGGTGTGGCCAAGAGATGCTTAGAAGTAATGTCAATTGTCAAGTCCAGTATCAGAATGGTCACTGGTGTGTTTCATTGATCCTGCTACAAGGTCAACTCTGACCAAATATTTAGTTAGCATGGATTGCTCACAATCTGGTATGAGGCATTGGCAATAATGGAAGTTTGATTAACAAATCTGATTTGATGGGTGCAGGAAGTTGGGTTCTGTTTTCAGGATACAGGACTTGTATCGCAGATTTCTCATGTTTCGCTCCTAATCTTTAACATTCCTTTTGCATAAGAACTAATTTCCTTTGTCTTTAATGAATTATGTGGCTTATAAAAAAACGACAGAGAAAGTATTATTACAAAACTAAAACTATAGAGAATCTGTAACTGACTAGAAGTCATACCAAATAATAGTGAACACATAACAATGTAGGTTAACACTACTAGACAAAACCACTTAAGAAATAGTAAGACTTAACATAAACCTTTATTCATAATATTGCCATCATTGTTTCCTCCATCCGATATTTTGATGTTGGAATTCCACTCGGCCTAAAAACAAATTAAAAGAATAATTATGTTAAGTTTAACTATTCTGTTTTGTTATGTGTAAATACAAGGACATGAATCCATATAGAAAAAAGATTGCTGCCATATAGTCCTTCTAGTAATATAAACCAAGGCTTTTTTTTTTTTTTAATAAGAAAACATTTCTAACTGGAAAGGTGAAAGAAGACAGAGTTTCACAATTGGGGGGACATTCCCTCCTTTTGATATGCAAAATGCACAAGTATCATTTCAACATATTTTCAAAATGGACTACATTGTAAGTTTTGAACTTTGTATATTTTTGGAATAGAACTGATCTTTATGTTCTTATGACTCGCCTCAGACAGTGCACAACATATGCAATATGATGGCAAGGAGGAAGGTAAAATCAGAGTATATACATGCATGGAAATTTAGCAAAAACATGGTAAAAGATGAAGATGTTGGTTAGCCAAATAAGTGCATATGTATTCCTTAACCATGAGTATCAACTTAGCTAGTTAATACCTACATAAAAATTCAGCTCTTCCAATTAAATTTGCTCATGAGGTTTGAATTGATGCAAATCAGGTACATAGGAATATTTCATTTGAGGGCATTCCATTAAAGTCACTTGATCCAAGGACGGGAATTTCAACTTGAAAGTTCCTGAGTAAATTCCTACTATGCTTGGTAAAGATTCAAGAGACAAAATGCTGAGCTGCTCAAATGTTATCTCTTCATCATTGAATTCATGATCTTCCTCTTTGGACACTATTTCCTGTATTGCTTCACAATCTCGTACGGACATGTGCTTCAATTGACCTAGACTTTTGGTTGTTGAGGATGTGAACAAATATACCAATCCATGACATTCTTCAACATTCAAAGAGGTAAGATTTGAAAAAGACACAGTGGATGGCACCAAAAATTTCATGCTAGGGCAGGAAAACACTTCCAATGTTTCTAGTGTTTTAAGTAAGGGTTCTACCCATGAGTGCTCTAATCCTATGGAATTAAGCTGTTGGAGACTCTTCAAATGTAACCTTTTCAGCTTTGAAAGGACTTTGGTACAATCGGTACCAGGTCTTTGAGAGGAGAATATTTCATTGAAGAAACTACAAAACACTTCAAGACTTTCAATCCTGGGTATCTCTTCAAGTAATCCACTGGAGAATATATTTGACTCGTCATCCTCATCATGATAGCACTGCAATTTGAGAACTTTTAAATTTTGCAGTAGGTGTGCAGCATTTGCACCAAATTGTCCTTGTCCTATCATATTGTCTTTGCTGGAGATTGCTTGATGCTCCAAGCTAGGCATGACCTAAGAAAATTAGCAGAAAGGGTATAATTAATGAAAAATACAAGAAAAGGTCATTAAGAGAGAATTACATAGGACAGAAATAAAAGCAAAATAGAAGAGTTAAGAAAGTAATACAATTTGAGAAATTGTCCTTGCCTGAAATTGTCGACCTTGCAAAATTGCCATGGCATCTTCCTTTTTGAGTGATAATTGCACCAACTTTGGAAAAACCTAGGAATTTAATTGTTCAAAACAAATATATAGGACAAAGATTGTAATGAGATCTAACTCAATTTACTATGAATATAGTTTTGATTGTATTAAAAAGGATAAATATTTGATAAAATTCGCACTTTCAATTTCAATTATGAAAATGCTAGCAATATACTATTTGACCCTATCTTTTGAACACTCCATGTTTTGGCATGATGAAGGGAGATTACTTCAATAAGCTCGGTAGCTATTTTTTTTTTTACAACAGCTGGGTAACTTCTTATTGTATTCTCATTTTTACTCTCTTTTTAATTGAAGAGTACTAACAATATACTCTTTATTATTATCTGAAATTTATTATTACAAAATAACAGGTAAAATAAGCCTAGGTATTGTGGACTTCTCCCCACCAAAAGACTAGATTAAGGTTAATTAATATTTTTTATCAACAAATGTTAATTTGTTAATTTTATTAAAAATGTTAGTGGAAGGGATTCGAATCTACGACCTTATAGCTCCTGGATTAAGGTTAATACTAACAGGTCATTGCATCAAACTAATGGATATGCAGCAATGAGTTTCAGTGTTTGATTAAAATTAACTACTATATAATTTCAAAATATTATATTAAGTATTTAATACAATAATAATAACAATAAATTTATTATTATTATTATTATTATTATTATTATTATTTAAATAGGCCATCCTAGTTAGGCTAGAAAGACTTTTCAAATGGTTTAAAACTTCACCATTTTAACTAAATAAATTTTTAAGAAGTCTTGACATGCTTATTTAGCAAATAAACCGGGTCTATACTAAAAGCTTATTTGAGCCCTTCATGAGCTGTTTAACCTATTTCTATCTCATGCATGTAATACTCTCTTTTGAGATTGCATAAGTAGTCGTGGGATTTAGCCACATTTACTCACATAGAATATTTTTTAATTGTCACAAACAATATGGCAAGCTTTAAAATTATGCAACCTTTTCAGTGCCTGATATAAAGTATATAAATATAGACGATTAATTATACTTGATTCATTGACAGAATGAAATTGATAACTTAGAATATTAGTATTTCTTTCTTCTTCTTTTTTTTTGAAAAAGGAAAAATGGATATATCATCAATCAAAAACAAATTGTACATCAGATAGGATGAGGTGAGCCACGGGCAACCTCAATCCAGCATTGTTCTCCTAATGAGTGAAGAAAAGACTAAAATGTCATACTTTCAAATAATTTGTTGCTTTAATGTATAAACACAATTCTAATGAAAATCAGTTTCTCTTCAAAAAAAAAAAAAAATGAAAATCAGTTTTGCAAGATAAAATCCTTTCCTATGTTTATTTATGCATACTCACTAAATGACACAAGATAGAGAAACTGATTAACAAATATCTTCTATCATTTTTAATTCGTGTCAGTTTTTCAATCAAACTCTACCTTATACTTTATTCTTAAACCATTTATACTCTTTTTTGAAAAACTTAAACCATTTATATTCAATATAACTATTTTCTTCAGTTATTTCCCGGACAATGCGTGAATCTTTATTTAGTTTATCATAGTTTTGAGTGATATACTAGTCATATTATACGATTTCATTGAAAGAGGGTAGAAAACTAAATAAAATTAGTTTTAAATTGGATGAGAAAAGTAGGATTTCATTCTCTTGTCATCTTAGCTAGTCAATGAAAGAAAGATGTTAGTAATACTCTTTGGTAGCGTTTTTTTAACATTATTTTATTATTGGTCTTCTTCTTCTTCTTTTTTTTTTTATTTTTTATTTTTTATTGTTGGTCCCATTAATAGAAAATGGACCTAAATTATTTAGACCAGCATGGGATATCAAAAAGTGTGTGACTAGGAATTTCTTTAATAATTTGCATATTAAGACATGCAAACATAATATGAAAACTAGAGAGGAAATCTTTTTGGTACCTTTTCAATTGAGAAAACGGCTTGCTGATCAATTGAAACACCAAGTTGATCCTCTATATCTGCAACTTCACCACTATGATGCTCAGTTGTAAACAATTTGAACTTGTCACAATGATATATATCTAGATGTGTTAGCATTGGCCATTCTAGCGAGTGTTTTCCATGGTAGAAATACTTGAGCTCTGGCAATCCCCATATTGTTAATGAGGTCAGACAATGGAAAATGAACTGTTTAGTTTCTCCCTTCAAGGCTGCTTCATCCTCTACAAAGATTTCTACCAACCTTGCACAAGATCTCACATCAAGCATAACAAGATGATTGGCCACTGATGTTGGAAACAAGCTTTTAAGGCTTTCACAGTTAGAAATGTACACTTCTTGTAAGTCTTGAAGGCAAAGAGTTTCATCAGGATTCAGATTCCAGATATGCTCCAGATTTGGCAACTGATTTAGAATCAGTTTCTTCAAAGGAAGAGAAATCCGAGAAGCTGGTTTCATATCTGATCCTGTATCTTTCACATCAAATATTGCCTTAACAGATCGACAGTTGCTTACTTCGATCTCTTTCAGGTTACATAGAAATCGAAGTAAATAAAAAGGAATCACATTGGATAAAGATTCACATTCCACCACAATTAAAGATTTCAAATTGTTGAAACAATTGTTACTTGGGATTTGAACTACACCAAGCCATATCTCTTCTAGGTGAGGGTGATCACCAAATTTCAAATACTCTATATTGCATGCAGACTTTTCCACCTATGCATGAAAAACAATTATTAATTTCAACACCTTAACATATAAATATATTAGGAGGGTGCTTGTGATATTCTTGTTTGAAACAAAAATTTCACTTGTTACAGATAATGATAAAAATGCATAATAAAGTATGAAGTTGCTAAAATCTACTCCCTTAATTTTTCAACTGATAATTATCATTTTACACTATACCAGTATCTCCCATTTAAATAAAAATAGTAAAGGCAAGTTGTTGAACTGAAGTGTAGAATTCATTTTAACATTATGAGAATCCATGTATATAGTATGCCAAGATGTTCTGGATGTATATAGATGTAATACACAATCATTCACATGTCTTCACCTAACAACTTAAATTTTTGGAAAGACTTATATTCGGCTATCATGAGAGATTGCCTATATTGCACTCTCTTTTCTTCTTATTTTAAAATATACACTCTTTTTTCTCTTGAAAGATGAATATTTATTATAGTTGAGTCCATTTTAATGTGAATGTGCTTTTTAATTTTTTTTTTAGAAAATTACATTAATATCTCTTGAGACTTTTTTGAATTACACACAATACCCATCCTTTATAATGTTTACAACAACCTCCCTTATAGGGATGTTGGTGTAATATTTTAGGGAGTCTCACTGTAATGTTTTTAAACATTAAGAGAAGTCATTTTAATATATAAAGGAATGTCAGTATAATGTTTTCAAACATTAAGGAGAATTAGTGTAGGAATAGAAAAAAAAAATGATATTGTGTGTAATTTAAAAAAGGTTTAGGAAGTGAGTGTAATTTACATTTTTTTATGTCATAGTGATCCTCAATATAATTAACAACTAATTTTGAACCTCTACTATGAATTTTGTGACCATAGAAGATAAATTTCAAAAACCATAATGGAGATGTTTAAAGCTCCATTTGTACCTTTTAAAAAACTAAAATCATGATGTTCAAAATTAGTTGACAGTGACGCTAAAAGTTTCAGAAAAGATAAACTATTATTAGGAGACACACTCACAATTATTCACAATTATTAATGTTGTGTTTGTTATGTGCGAAATAGCACAGAAAGGGAAGGAAGAGCGAAGAGGAGCGGGGGACAGTGCGATTGCATTCGTTTGGCAGGACCAAAAAAGATGCAAATATTTGATAAATGTATGGGTCCCATGATGCAGCATTTCTACTTTGAAATGCGAAGATTTGCGAAGAAAAAAGCAATGTGCATGCAATCTTACTTTTTTGCCCCAACTCTCGTGCAACGTTATGCGAAGATTGCAACCTCTCTCCACCTGCCATAACCGATTATGCTGCAAGCATAATCAATTATTCTTGAGCATAATCAATTATGTTTGCATGCATAATCGGTTTTAATTTTTTAAAATTGTGTTTTTTTTTTAAATTGCAAAATTAGATTACAAAATTGGATTTATTTTTAAGGGTAAAATCGTATTTTTATTATAAATTTATTTCTCTCTTTTTCTTTGTTTACTTACCAAACAACATTAATTCAAATATTTTATCTCTCTTTCACTCTATCTCTCTTCAACCAAATAACATATATTTCTACCTTATTTCTCATCTATTTTTTTCTTTTCTTTTCTCACCTACTTAATTCCCCTCTTTATTTCTTCTCCCCCTACCAAACACAATGTAAGAGATTTATTTATATTAAAAAAAGGCAAAAGTGTAACTCATTCATTTATTTCTCAAAGAAAGGGAGAGGTAATTTAAGCATCTCTAAACCAAAAAAAAAAAAAAATGAGAGGAAAGAGAAGTGTAATTTAAAGAGAGAGTGTAATTTACTCAAATATATTTTTGTTTCCTGAAAATTTTTCAGATTTTGCATTTGGTCTCTAATATATTTTTTTATTGACTTTTGGTCTTTGAAAAATTTAGTTCATTTAACTTAACATAGTTAAAGGAAATTATACCCTCCTCATTACCCTTTCTTCTTATGTTAAAAAGTAGAATAAATTACATTTTTTATTTGAGATGCAAGTATTACGTTTTCCTTCTTATGTTAAAATAAATAATTTAGTCCAATTAACTTAATACCACAAAAAATATTTATTATAAGATTTTAAAATATATTCTTTAATTAAAATATATACTAAAATATTTTTAATTTACTAAATTATCATTCTCTCGCTTGATAAACATTTTTATGCATAATTAAATTTTAAATCAATAAAAATAAAAATTCAGAGATAAATTATATATGTATGTCAACAAATATATATATATATATATATATATATATATATATATGTTTTTAAACTGATTTTTTAAATAAAAATAAAATAATAAAGTTTTAATGTTTTTATATACATGTGTGCGTGAACAATTGTTTGTTGGTGCACGTGTGGGTGAGTGTGGGTGTGGGTGTGGGTTTGTGAGAATATGTGCGTGCGCGTGGGTATACATGTGTGCATGTTTGTACAAATATTAATTTTTATAATAGTTTCATTTTAGTTAATAATGTAATTTTAATATAAAAATTATTTAAAGTTTGTATGTTAAATATAAATTAACATTATATTTATTCAATTCCATAAATATATTATATTCAATAAATATAATATTTCATTTTAGTTAATAAATAATTTTAATAATTATAACAATTAATACTATATAAGAAAAATACAAAATTATTTAAATATTAGGCCCAATTGAATGTTAAGCCCATTTGAAAGTGATTTTCCGAGTGATTTGTGGCTAAGCACTAACTTTTCAAAACAAGACCTATGGATAAAATTTACTTAAAGATATAAGCAAATAACAACAGTTGAATTTGGATAATGAATTCCTTACCTGATGAAACAACCTCTCGATTGTCGTGTTGAGATCATGGTAGAAGTGACAATCCCAATCTGCCGTTGAAGTTTGAATTCCATCTAACATTGGTGCATTTACGACTCCTTCAGAGAAAATTCTCATATTAGGGCATTTAATTATCGTCACTGTTCCCAAACATGAGAATTGCAAAGTGACATTTCCTGAATAAAACCATACTAGCCTTGGTAAGGAATCCAGCCTTAATTCTGTGAGCCGTTCAAATATGATCTCTTCATAAGCATCGTTCTCATCTTTCTTTACTATTTCTCTTAGTGATTCACAATTCTCTATAGTAAGGATCTTAAGCTGCACCAAACTTTTGGCGGTTGAAGATGTGAATAAATAATCCATCCTTTCACATTTCGTCACTTCCAACTCTTTCAGATTAATGAAAGATACTGCACAGTGCACTAATTTTTCTAACCGAGAGCATTTGTGAATGTTTAATATTTCAAGCTTTTCAGAGTATGGCTTTACCCATTGTTGCTCCAACCCTATCGACTCCAGCTCTTTTAGTTTATATAGGCTTAATCCATTCAATCCGGCAGGTATTCCGTTGTGAACTTGGAGTTTTTGAGAGGGAAATATCTCCTTTAGACCAAAACATTGCACCAGCATAAGATGTTCTAAACTGGGTACCTTGTGAAGGAAATCAAAAGGCAGAGTATCTTTCTCATTGTGATAATCCTCAAAGCATAGACCAAGACCATTCAATTTGCAAAGGAGATCTTGTGGCAAATGCGGATCGCTCAACAACATAATGTTTTCTTCATTGAGTATCAATTGCTTCAGTTTGGGAACAACCTAGCAAGGCCAAACGAATTCAAAAGAAAATGCATGATGGCAGTTAGAACACAGGAAAGTATATAATGAAAAGAAAAGGAATCACAAAAAGGTTTAATGCTAATGCTTTGTTACCTTTTCTATGGAGAACAGAGGTTGCTGTAGCCCGCTAGTTGGTGCACTAACTTGACCCTCTATAACTGCTGCTTTGTGACTTTGAATTTCTGATGTGAACAGCTTCAACTTAGGACAATAGGCCACGGATAAGCTTTCTAATATCTCCAGATGGAGTTTTCCAGGATAAAAGCAACTAAGCAGTGGCAGCTTATAAAGAAGCAACGAGGACAAACAAGGGAATTCAAACATTTCAGTTGTTCCAAGTTCCATTGCATCTTCCTTTCCTACAACTTCTACCAGCTTCTCACACTTCTCTATTTCAAGTGTCTCAAGCTTTACAAGACTTCTGGCAAGGGATGAAGGGAAGAGAGTTACCAAGCTTGCACAATTAGTAACAAACACTTCTTGCAAATTGGGAAAGCTGACAATTCCACGTGCGGTTTTGTTCCATACACATTTTAAATTTGGCAACGCTTTTAAAGTAAGCTCATTCAGAGGAAGGACTATTCCCTTGGTCTTGGCTTCACTGTCATCTATGTCAAATATTACCTGCACTGCATCGCAGCTATCTACATTCAATTCTTTTAAGGCCTTCAAGTAAGGAAGTACATGAGATGGAATTACAATATCTCTTTTAATTGGTCCATCAAATTCCAATTTCTTTAAACTGCCAAAGAAGTTGTCTAGAAAAGAGGGCTTGCCCTGCCGAACTCCCGTCATCTCAAGATAATCGACAAGAATCATATGCTTTGAATATTCGAAAAAAACCTTAAAAACCAAGAAACTCAACGTCAGGATAATTGACAAGTCTCATATGCCTCATAATTAAGACCACTTGCTTATGGCTTATGGCCGCATGTGTACCACTTGGACTCACATTTGATTGTAGAAGACTCTATATATATATATATGTGCCTCATTAATTGAGATATCTGCAATTATATCGTATTAAAATTCAATTTTTCACTTATTTTCCAATTAAATTATATACCATTTTTACATTGTCAAATAAAAATCAACTTAGATGTGACATTTAAAGTAAGAGCATTTCTAATAGTACTGTAATTACGGAGGAGTTATTTAAGTCACTTTTGGTAATATGCCAGAAGCCCTTTTTTTTTAATATTGTTATTCATAATTTATTTATTTATTTATTTTTGGAATGGGTTGAGAATGCAAAAAATCAGTAAAGGATAATGGAATAAAAATAAAGAGGAAAAGGATAACCAAATGAAAATAAAAGTTGAAAGGATGACAGTAGTCTTTGACCCATGCAAGCCCTTTTTTTTTAAAAAACAATTATAATAAAAAAATATAAAAGTAGAAGAGAAGAAATGAAAATGGCCTTTACTTCCTGTATCCCATGTTTTACTTCCTGCACCCCATAGGAAACCCAAATTGACCAAATTACCCTTGCAACCAATCTGTTCCCCCCACATCCCAACCCACCTCTTCTTCAAAACCACCATCACCACCACCACCACCACGTTTTCCTCACTCACCCAAATATCCATAGACACCAATTCAGACAAAAGCAAGCAGTAATAGGTACCCAATTGCCAAAAAAAAAAAAAAAAAAAACACCAGTGCATGTGTTTAGCGTTTTCCTCATTGCCAGCGCTTGTTCTTCATGGCTGTTATTAATCCATTGCGAAATGCCAAACGGAAGTTAAGAATTGCTGCCAAGAATCGTGCTAACAAAAAGAGAAAGATTATGACAATAAAAATGGGGAGATGGATGCGTTGATTGAAAGGAGTAGTGTGAGGAGAAAGGTCCATATATGTGCACCTATAGTTTGGTATGAGTGCTCCTGTGTCGAGGTTTTCTAATAACAGAGAGAATTACATAAGGCCTTTACCTCCTGTAGATAATCTCTAGTTCGTTAAAAATTAAGATGTGAGATGCCATCTTATAAAGGTTCCTTCTACTAGAACAAGCACTCTTTCCGATTAAGGATTCCAGAACATTAAATTTGGTGCATAATTCCAATATTGTCATCCCGGAATATATTTTTTTTCCAAGCATATTTTTGGAATACTTATTATGGAAGCTTGTTATCACTCTTTTGGATAGGGTAATCCGGAATGGTTGTTGATTTCTGGATTACTCAATCCAGAACACTGTCAGCAAGCTTCCGGAATAACTATTCTAGAAATATGCCACCAATATTTCGAAATGAGTCGTTTGGAAATCAATAACTATTCCGGATTACTCTATTCGTAGTATTGTTAACAAGCTTCTAGAATAGTTATTTTGGGATATTAACCTCTTACAGAATATGCAATCTGGAAAAAAAAACTGTGATAACAGATTTAAAAGAAAAAAAGAACTTGAAACAGTAACTTCCCGAGGCTATGACGCTGGAGATGCGCACAGACGAAACGAAACATGATGAAAGAAGGTTCATGGGGTGTGAAGAATTAGGAGAAAGAAAGAAGTTATAAGTTATAATAAGAGAAAGGTACTTTGGGGATATTATAAAATTTGGGGGTGCAGGAAGTAAAAGCCAATGAAAACAAGGATGATAGGATGTTTAGGGCTTATATTAATCCTCTTATGAAGAATAGAATGCATTGGACTTTAGAGATCCAATTAGATTAAACAGGATATTTTGTAAATGTAATACATTTTTTTATCCTTTTGTTTCTTTTATTCTTATGCTTTAATTTTATTCTACATTTTCATATTAATTGGGGCTCCAGGCAATAAAGAATGCATAGATATGAAGAGAAAAAAATGAAAGAAAGTAAATAAAGAAAAGGCAATAAAAGATGTGTTGAATTAGGAGAATATAAATGAAAAAGAGGAAGGTGAATAGGAAGCAAAGTAAAAGTGAATTCGAACTCAACCTATGATAAAAAAAAAAATACAAGAGAGGTATTTTTTATGCATCTCATTCTCTCCTTCTTGATGGATTTTTTTCTCTCTTTGATGTCTCTAAGTATGACTTCGTTTTCAAATCCTTTCTCTCCTTCTTTGATTTACACTTTAAACTTGTTATCTCTCTATTATAGATGTGTGTATATTTTGTTTGAAGGCACCAAGCAATGTGTTCGAAGGTTCAAAACATTGTTGTCAACTTGTGTAAGGCATGGCGGCAGGGGCGGAACTAGGTAGTATTTTAGGGGCAGCCACCCACCTTAAGGAACTTAAACTTCTTAATACTTACTATTAAAATTGGAAATTTGCCCCCTATTCTAACTTTTCTAAATAGAATTTGAATTAACATCTTAGTATACTATCATTATTGATATTTCATATTTGTAAATGACTTAATTATGTTTTTAATCCCTCTAATTAGAAGGCGTGATTTTTAAGTCTTCCAAATAAAATTTGTATCTTTTAGTCATTAAATTCGAAAAATGTTCTTTTTAGTCTCTTTGATAGAATCTGAGGGACTACAAAATGTAAATTTTTATTTGATTGAGGAAGAAAGAGAACAAAATGAGCATTTTTTAAATTTAAGAGACTAAAAATAGATAATTGAATTTGGATAATGAATTCCTTACCAGTTGGTAGAACATCCTCTCGATTGTTGTGTTGAGATCGTCATGAAAGGTTAAATCTGAATCCTCCCCTGAAGTTTGAATACTGTAAAATATTGGCGCATTTATGACTCCCTCAGAGAAAGTATTCATATTGGGGCATTTCGCTACTATTGCCGCTTGCAAACATGAGAACTGCAAAGTGGCATTCCCAGAATAAAACCTAACCAGCTTTGGTAAGCAATCCAGCGTTAATGTTGTGAGCTGTCCAAATATGATCTCATCTGAAGCGTCTTCATCTTCTTTTTTCACTATTTCTTTTATTGATTCACAATTCTTTATAATTAGGGTCTCAAGTTGCACCAAACTTTTGGCAGTTGAAAATGTGAATAAATACTTCATCCTTTCACAGTTTGTCACTTCCAACTTTTTCAGATTAATGAAAGATACGGCACAGCACACTAATTTTTCTAACCGAGAGCAGTCGTTAATCCTTAATATTTGAAGCTTTGCAGAGTATGACTTTACCCATGGGTGCTCCAACCCTATCGACTCTAGCTCTACCAGTTCATACAAGGATAATTGTTTCAATCTGGCAAGTATTTCGTCATGAACAGGGAGTTTTTGAGAGGGAAATATCTCCTTCAGACCAATGCATCTTTCCACTCGAAGATGTTCTAAACTGGGTACCCTGTGAAGGAAATCAAAAGGCAAAGTATCTTTTTTATTGTCATCATCCTCAAAGCATAGCTCAAGACGAACTAATGTGCAAAGGAGGTCTTGTGGCAAATTAGCATCCCTCAACAACGCAATGCTTTCCTCATTGACTGTCAATGCTTGCAGTTTAGGAACAACCTAGAAAAGCCAAACGAATTCAAAAGTAAAAGGTGGTAGTTAGAAGGAGGAAAATGACGAAAAGGAATCAAAAAATAGAATTCAAAGCTGTTAATGCATTTTCACCTTTTCAACCAAGAATAGAGGTTGCTCAAGCTGGCTAATTGTAATTGGAGCACTTACTTGACTCTCTATAACAGCTTCTTTGTGACTATCATGAAATTCTGATGCGAATACCTTCAACTTAGGACAATAAGACACGTCTAACCTTTCTAATTTGGGGCACTCTAGATGGTGTCTTCCAGGATAAAAGCAACTAAGCCGAGGCAGCTTATAAAGAAACAACTTCGACAAACAAGGGAATTCAAACATTTCAGTTCTTCCAAGTTCCGTTATTGCATCTTCCTTTCCAACAATTTCTACCAACGTGTCACAGTTCTGTATTTCAAGTGTCTCAAGCTTTGCAAGATTTCTGGCAAGAGATGAAGGGAACAGCGTTGCCAAGCTTCCACAATCATTAACAATCACTTCTTGCAAATTGGGAAAGCTGACAATTCCTCGGGGGGTTTTGTTCCATACACACTTCAAATTTGACAAGTATTTTAATGTAAGTTTTTTCAAAGTAAAGACTATTCCCTTGGCATTGGCCCCACTGTCATCTATGTCAAATATTACCTGCGCTGCATCGGAGCTATGTACATTCAATTCTTTTATGCTCTTCAAGTAAGGAAGTACATGAGATGGAATTACAATATCTCTTTTACTTGCTCCATTAAGTTCCAATTTCTTTAAACTGCCAAAGTTTTCTGGAAAAGCAGGTTTGCCGTGCCAAACTCCCGGCATCTCAAAATAATCCACAAGAATCATATGCTTTTGAATATTCAAAAAAAGCCAAGAAACTCAATGTCAGGAACAAGTCTCATATGCTTCACAATTAAGACCACTTACTTACAACATGTGTACCACTTGGATTTACTTTTGATTGTGGAAAACTATATATGTGCCTCATTAATTAAGATATCTGCAATTATTTTTCATTTTTACTTTCTAATTAAATTATGAGCTTAATTTTGATATATTGTTGCACACCTTTTTCATATTGTCAAATAAAAATTAGCTTAGATATGACATTTAAAGTAAGAGCATTTCTAATGGTGCAATTATGGAGTTATTATATCACTTTTGGCAATAGGCTGAAAGCCCAAAAATTTATTTATTTATTTATTTATTTATTTATTATTATTATTATTATTATTATTATTATTATTATTAGAATGGGTTCAATTGGCCTAAAGAGCAAAAGTAGGAATAAATGGTGGGTAAAGGTCTTGGGCCGAGATAACTCAAGAATGCAAAAAAATCATAAAAGGATAATGAAATGAAAATAAAAGAAGAAAAGGATGACAAAACTTTTTGGCCCATGTAAACCCAAAATGTAAATATTAGAATATAATAATAAAAAATAAGAGTAGAAAACAAGAAAAAAAAAAAGAAAAAAAAGGACAATAGAATTTTTTGGGCTCATATTAGTTCTTTTATGAAGAATAAATAAATAGATGCCCAATTAGTATGAAAAGGTAGAATAAAATTAAAGCAATATGTCTTCACCTAACTACTTAAACTTTGGGATCGTTTATTGATCACATGGTATGAAAGTCCCTAGGTCTAGATAGTTTAGAAATAAGTCCTTGTGGTCCATATTCTTTTAGTAAAAAATTAAATTTAAGACTAAGGTAGATGGACTGGCGGTGACAGAGGTGGCAGCAATGGTAGAATAGTGGTGGTGATGGCAGTGGCGGAGGTGGCGCCAGTGGTGATGGTGACAGTGGTGGCGGCGGCAGAATGGTGGCGGAGGTGCGGTGGAATGGTGGTTATGGTAGTGAGAGTGTTTTTTTAAAATTAAAAACCAAATTCACAAAACCCTTTTTCTTGGTTTTGAAAAGGAATGTAAAAGTGCTTCAAAATTGAGTTAAAAACCATTTCAACTTCATTTTTGTCGAACATGTATTGTTTTGAAAATTACATTTGAAAATCAAAAACTCGCAACCACCCCGAACGGGCCCTAATATTTTGAGATTATTTGTTCATGACATGGTATTAGAGTCAAAAGGTAGGTGAATTTGTGTATCATCCATGTTTCAACCCAAAAGGACGCATAGGCATGTTACATATATATGTAATATAAAACCGTATGCATGTCTTTACCTAAAATAAAAAACAAAAAATTTTCATATATAGATTCATGACCTATTGCTAAAATATCAAACAAATATCGGTAAAAGCTAACAAAGATATCATTACGTGTTTTCAGTATAGCAAGTAATGTATTACTACGCTATCCTTAGCAGGGACGGAGGCAGACTTAGAAGCCAGCAGGCGCCAACTACAAAATCTAAATCCAACGAATACATAAACATTAAATTCCATGTAAAATAATTATAATTATGTGTTATCTAAAACAGTTCAAAAATATATTTACATAAAAGAAAAATTATTTTTTAGGACTCAAGATCATAAATGTTAATAGTTACGTTGACATGTCAAAGAACCTTCATAGTATTATAAGGTATAGATGCTGACTATAAAGATTTTTATGAAAAGTCACTATTAATTATGTTCTAAATGTTACTAAATCATAAAGGATTATGTTACTAATTATTGTTAATAATTATTGTTTAAGAATTTGCTTTCACATTGTTGAAAATAAAAGAAAAAGAATGTTGTATATAAAAGGAAAAACTATTAAAAAGGAAAATAAATAATATTCAAATATTTTCTCTAAAAGAGGAAAAATGTAATTATCTATATAATCTTTTTATACAAAGAGAAGTAGTATCTTTGTTAAAAAGATAAATGATCTCATTATCTTTACAATGAATACTATCAAATAGAAATAAAATATTTTGTCAAAAACATAAAATAAGATAAATAATACTACTATACAAATAACACTTAAATGTCATTATTTGTATAATTAAGTTCTTTTAATTATAAATAATTACTCTAATATTTAAATATTATACATAATAACATTTTTTTTTCATAATTAACATAATAACAACTTTTAGTAAAAAAAAAACATAATAACAAATTTAAAATTAAAAAAGTCAGGGGGGCCAAGCTACCATGTAGCTTCGTCCCTGATCTTTAGAGAAGTTTATACTATATTTACATTCCCTCATATTTTAACATATACACTTTCTTCCCTTAAAAGATAAATATGTATGGTATTTGAGTCCATTTCAATTTAAATGAGTTATTTTAAAAAAAAAATCTCTTCCAGTGATCCTCATCACCATGATTAACAGCAAAATTTGAGCACCTGCTATGAATTTTACAACCTTAATTAGCGGATGAAATTTCAAAATTGATAATATTTGGTTTCTCATAAATATCCTCCTCTAGAGATAATTTTGTTTGAAACACAGCTAGATGATAAATGTGGATTTCTCTATTAATGAGGATTTGAATCATAGTTTGCTATATTGCAAAGGTCTAACTCCTTTTATTAGAACCAACCCCTATTGGTGATAATAAAGATATTTAAAGCTTCGTTGTAGTTTATAAAAAATAAAATAAAAAGTAAAACAACGGATTTTCAAAAGTAGTTGGTTGTGACATTAAAAACTGTAGAAAAAGACAATATTGTTGGGAGGCACATTCATAATTATTCTCTGTTATTAAGATACTTCCTTATTCTAAGATGACTGATGTTAAATGTTTTTTATATAGACCAAAAATAATGATAAACAAGTTACTTATCAAAACAATTTTACTAAAATGTCTTTACTCTCCATAAATACTTTACATGTAACTATTGAGTGGGTGGCGGTTGAAAAATTGATAGGCACAATACTCAAAAACCTTTAGATTTATGTAATTTATTTGGGACAAATTTGAAATAAAAGTTTTAATACTTCTTGAAAACTGAATACATTAGTAAATATGGATTTTTTTTAATGTTAAAACATTAGTCATTTTGGAATAAAGAGAGTACTATTTGTTTATATTGAAAATGGCTTGAAGTATATAACTAATTTATTTCTGAAGGGTGAGAGTGTATATTTTAAAATAAATGGGAAGAGAAGTATAATTTACACATCTTTCAAGAGATGGACAAATTTCTATTATTCATTTTAGGTACATCTACATAATTAAGGTTAGGTATTCCAATTTAAAATTAATAGTCATAAAAACTTAAATCCTCTCATAATCGTTTCAGCTATTAATAATAAAGGTACTAAGTATTTTTATGTTTTGAAGATATTAAGTGAATTACTTTTCATTTAACATTTTTTTAATAAAATATTAAAGGTATTATTGAAATTATTTTGTATGAAGATATATTTTTTGGTCCGTTGTACAAAGATATATGACACCACTGTAATAAAAACCTTCCTATCTGTAATAAAAACCTTCCTATCTGTTATAAAATTAATTATTACTCTAAAAATATGCCAATTTGACGAGAAAATATTAGGTAGATCTAGACTATCACCTGTTCATGGTTCCGACCAATCTTTATGTGATACGTATGTAAATTTTTTAATCTATGACAAAGAATTAATAATACTTGATTACATGTAAAGATTGGTCGAGACTATGTGGTGGTCGAGGACCACCTAATATTTCTCTATGGGATTAAATTTACTTATAAGTTATATATAAATAAATAACTAATGAATTTCAATAATGAATTTCTTACCTGTTGGTGAAGCATCTCAACTGTCGTGTTGAGATCATTGTGGAAGGTTAAATTAGAATCCTCTGTTGAAGTTTGGATCCCATCAAACATTGGTGCATTTACGACTCCTTCAGAAAAAGTTTTCATATTGGGACATTTAGCTACCATCGCAACTACCAAACTTGAGAATTGCAGAGTGGCATTCCCTGAATAAAAGCTTAACAGCATTGGTAAGGAATCCAGTGTTAATGCTGTGAGACGTCCAAATATGATCTCATCATTACCATCTTCATCTTGATTTTTTGCTATTTCATTTATTGATTTACAATTCTTTATAATTAGGGTCTCAAGTTGCACCAAACTTTTGGCAGTTGAAAATGTGAATAAATACTCCATCCTTTGGCAGGAAAGCACATACAACTCTTTAAGATTGATGAAGGATACTGCACCACACACTAATTTTTCCAACCAAGGGCAGTTTAAAAGGCTTAATAATTGAAGCTTTTCAGAGTATGGCTTTACCCATGGGTGCTCTAACCCTATCGACTCCAGCTCATTCAGTCCAAACAAGAATAATTTTTTCAATCCGGCGAGTATTCCATCATGAACTTGGAGTGTTTTAGAGGGAAATATCTCCTTCAGACCAAAGCATGTCTGCACTCGAAGATGTTCTAAACTGGGTACCTTGTGAAAGAAATCAAAAGGCAAGGTATCTTTCTCTTTGTTGTAATCCTCAAAGCATAGCCGAAGAACATTTAATTTGCAAAGCAAGTCTTGTGGCAAATGTGCATCGCTCAACAAGATAATGTTTTCCTCATCGAGTGTCAATTCCTTCAGTTTGGGAACAACCTAGCAATTAAGGCCAAACGAATTCAATTACAAGGAGGAAAATAATGAAAATAAAAGAAAAGAAAATAAGTTAAAAGTGCAATGCAGTCACCTTTTCAACTGAGAACAGAGGTTGCAGTAGATGGCTAATTGTAATTGGAGCTCCAACTTGAACCTCTGCTTGTTTGTGACTATCTTGATATTCTGATGTTAATGGCTTCAACTTAGGACAATAGCCCACGTGTAACCTTTCTAAAATGGGGCATTCCAGATGGTGTTTTCCAGTATAAAAGCAATTAAGCACTGGCATACTCCAAAGATTTAGCTCAGACAAAAAAGGGAATTCAAACATTTCAGTTGTTCCATGTTCCATTACAGCATCTCCCTTTCCAACAATTTCTACCAACTTGTCACACCTCTCCATTTGAAGTGTCTTAAGCTTCACAAAATTTCTGGCAAGGGACAAAGGGAACAGTGCTGCCAAACTTACACAATTAGTAACAACCACTTCTTGCAAATTGGGAAAACTCACAATTCCTCCGGGATTTTTGTTCCATACGCATTTCAAATTTGACAATTCTTTTAAAGTAAGTTTTTTCAAACGAAAGACTATTCCCTTGGTCTTGGTCTTTGCTTCACTGTCATCTATGTCAAATATTACCTGTGCTGCATGGGACCTATGTACATTCAATTCTTCTAAGGTCTTCAAGTAAGGAAGTACATGAGATGGAATTACAATATCTCTTTTACTTTCTCCATCAAATTCTAATTTCTTTAAATTGCCAAAGAATTTGTCTGGAAAAGCAGGTTTGCCGTTCCGAACACCCTTCGTCTCAGGATACTCTACAAGTCTCATGTGCTTTGAATATTCGAAATAAACCTTAAAAGCAAAGAAACTCAACGTCAATGTATGGAAGCTGTGTACAGCAAGATAAAAAAAAGATCGCTTGAAAAGAAATTATAGCTCAGGGGATAAAGGCCAACAAGTTTGTTTTCACGGATTGATTTGTGTAGCTATGGAAGTGTTTTATTTCTTTGGTGGGAGTCATTAAAAAAAATAGGAATAGCAGCGGCCTTATTATGCACATATATTTTTTGTCTTGTTCGTAGTAAAGGTGCATTGTTTTTTTAGGCTTTCATGTGGGTTGTTACGTTTGTACCTACCTCGGACACATTTATAATTTTTTTTAACAAACTTTAACAATAAGGATATTTCAATAATTATAATATATATTCCTAGGAAAACATAATGTCAACCAAACACAGTTTAATTATTCATGGGTATATAACAAATATTCTCAACCATTTTTAATAATTAACAAACACATTTTTTATAAAACACCCGGGAATAATATTCCCATGTTATATTCCCAGGAATAATATTTCCGAGACTAAAAATATTATCCGTAAAACAAACACCCTCATAGGGATTAAAAAGGGAGGTTTTAAACTATAGGGACCTAAATGGAAAATTGTTGTAACTATAGGGACAAAAAAGATAATTAAACCTTCTAATTATTCATGCGTACCTGATTTATGAAATGTTTTTGTAGAGTGCCATTCAAGTCGCCTTCCCAGTACCATTTGTCTTTTTCTCCAGCTACAACATGTACTTTTTGTAGGTTTGGAGCACTTTTGACTTCACAGAATGTTGTCATTCGAGGGCATTCACTCACTACTAAATTTTCCAGTAATGGGAATTTGAAGTCACACTTCTCGGAACTGCAAAAACTTGTGAGATTTTGTAGAGACACCAGCTCTAAAGATTTTAATTGTCTAAACTCAATCTCTTGTACTTTTTCCTCTTCATTTTCTACAATGATTTTCTCAATCATTAGGCAGGAATTTACCTTCATGGTTGTGAGTTGAACCAAGCTTTTAGCAGTGGAGGATGTCATTAAATTCCTCATCGATCTACAATACATCACTTCCAAATGTGTTATGTAATTGTAAGATACTGAGGATGACGCTAAATTTATCAATTTCACACATCCACGAATGACTAAGCGTTCTACCCTCTGAAGAAGCAGGTCATGCTCAAAGCCTATCTCCTCTAAAGACCACATGCCCTGTAATTCCAACTCCTTAAGTTGCATAACAACACCTATCTTTTCACGTGAAATGAGGCTTGCAGGAGCCCAAATCCTTTTCATGGGACACGATCCCAATACTAAGCTTTTTAGATTGGGAAGTCTATGAAGAAACCAAAAGAGAATTTCAGTATTCTTCAATTTAAACAAGACAAGTTTTTGTAGTTTGTGCATTCTGTGAACACTAACAACGTATTTCTGCAACCACTCTGCTTCCTTCAAGCTCATTGCCATAAATTCCAAGTTGTATATCACCTAAAAAATAGATAAAAAGAATGATTTAACAGTATCAAAGCATACTTGAAACAATATGTGCAACTAAATATTTAATGTGTTATTTTATATAAGAAATAGAAGACATATTCTCATTCTCAGATCCTTTAGTGATACATTCTTAATTCATGCTTTTTGTTATGTACCTTTTCTGTAGCCATAACAATTGGCTTCACTTGTGAATTTGTGCTTTCTGTAGTGAGCCCTTCCAGCTTGCAACAATTGAGTATCAACAATTCCTTCAATGATGGCCATTCTAAAGTGTGAGTTCCCCGGTAGAAACTCACAAGTTCAAATGATGATTGTAGCGATACACACTTTAGATGAGGAAACTTAAAGGTGATTGCATTTACATTTGAACCTTTGTCCCAAGCAACAATTTCCTTCATTCCCCCGCACTTCAATACCTTAAGGATTTCCAGTTTTTCTAGGTAATTGGCAACAGAAAGTGGAAGGAGATATTTTAAATTTGGACTCCCAATAACAATTATGCTTTGCAGATTATTATATTTAAGTATTTCACTGGTGTCATCCTTCCATACATGCACCAAATTTGGCAATGCCTCTAGAAATATTTTATGCAAATTTGTTTCATTCCTATCACAAGTTTGTGGAATATTTCCAAAGTCAAATATGATTTCCACTAACTTGCAATTAGTAATGGTCAAGCTTTGAAGACTCTGAAATCTTTGCCCCATATAACTAGGAAAAATCGTAATAAGTTTGTGGCACTCTCTTATTATCAAAGAATCCAAACTGCAAAAGGAATGAAGACCAATATAGGGCTGCCAAATGGTATTAAGTTTCTCCATGCAGAGGATCTCCATTTTCTTCAACTTTGGAAAAACGTCAATATTCTGCTGCAGGAAAAAGCGGTTGTTATGTGAGCAAATTAAAGACCCCAACAATTAATGGATTTAAACAAGAAATGATAGTATGAATCAAAGTCAATATTAAATGAATACACACACCTCTGCATCTTCTGGACGAAATATATCCTCCATCATTACACATGCACTTACAAAAAGGCTTTGGAGATTCACCAAACTTTCAGCCATAGAGAATGACAGTAAATATTTTAAATTACCACAATCTGTCACATTCAATGTAAGCAAATTTTGAAAACATTGTTGAGATCGGTCACTCCATATCTTCTGGATGTTGATTGAGGATAACTCCAACCATTCTAATTTGGGAATTGAAACCTGTAAGAACACATATTATTGTCTCAACAATAAGATTTTGATTCTCAAAAATTGATGTGCCCAAGAGAAATAGCAAGACTTAACCAAGCACGACTTTTTACTTCTTTTAGAGGAATAACATAAAAATTAAACATTAGGGATTGTAAAGGAACATATTTATGATAATGTTTTTTTACATACCTTTTCATTGAAGATTGAAAGGCAAGAATCAGTGGCACCTTGCTCAACTTCAGTGATAATATCTTTGTTCCTGTTTCGCACATGGTCTTCCAATGATTGTGCACTACAAGGCATCTTATCATTTGTATATAAACAAGTAAATTTTGGCAAAGATTTTAATGTTAAATGTCGTAATTGAGGAAACTCAATCTTGCCATCACTGATAGTATGAGTTTGTCTTTCAACAGAGACTATCTCCTTCAAAGAATCACAGTCACACACTTCGATTGTTTCAAGCATGGTGAGGAGTTTGACCATGGAAAATGGGAAAAGGTCTTCCAATTTATCACATGCTTTAATCTTGATGATGTTTAATCTGCAGAAAGAGGCCTCTGCAAGTTGATTGTCACATATTTTCTCCAAATTATCCAGTTTGTAAAGACACATGAACTCCAATTTGGGAAAAGCCAGTAAAGGGTGAAACCGCTCCACTGAGTTGATAATATATTGAATGCCAAAATTGTTTACAATGGATAGATGTTTCAAATTTTGAAATCCTTCAACATTTAATTCATAGAAAACATCATGAACATCATTGAGTTCTCCCATGAGCAAATATTCAACACTTTTGAACAACATTTTAACCCATCTTTCAGAATGAATGTCAATGCCTTCTTTTAGGTTCAATGCCAAAACTTTCACTTCATACTTGTCAGGGATTTTGAATTCTCCCACTGAAAGCACGTTGAATTCTCCAATGACAATCTTGTAACTATCCAACTTGTCAAAGAACAAGTTTTGCGGAAAATGGGCAACACTTGGAATGTGTATGTCTAGAGTTCTTAATTGATTCAAGTGCCTCAACTCAGAAAGACTAGCATTTTCACTTTGGGTTCCTTCTTCGACATCCCATAGAATCAAGTCGTCTCTCATATAAAACTCTTCCAAACTGGTCATCCTTGATATGATATTGGAAGGAATTATTCTTAGTTTTGAGCAATTGCTTAAGTCAAAAAGTTGCAGCTTATCCAATTGCCCAAATTCAAGAGGCAAACTTTCAATGTTAGACCATGAAAGAGTAAGAATTCGTAATTTCTTTAACTCTCCAATGATTGATAGGTTCTTTCCTAGAGTGCATCTCTCCAAACAAAGCATTCTCAGTTTTTTTAGGCATTTAATTGAAGAAGGTAAGCATGACAGATTAACACAGGTCAATACCAATACTCTGAGTCGAATCATATGTTTAAAAAAGTCATCTGGTATTTCCAAAAATTTATTTTTATTGTCAATATGTAAGACTTCAAGTCTAGGACAATATATACTCTCAGGAAGCTCATCATTGATGTCACAATAGTGTAAAAAAATAGCAGTGTACCTTTCAAGTTCATCTTCGTGAGGCCACTCATCTAGTATGCCATTTTTCATAAAAAAAACTTGTTTTTCTTTGGATGATATTGAAAGAGCAACATCACGCACAATGTCATGCATGTTGAAGCGGTCACTAGAGTAACTTTCCACCAACAAACTTGATTCTTTTAGCTCTTCTATCAGCATATTTACTCTTTTTCTCGCTTCTCTAATTGTGTGGACTCCTTGAAGCAAACCCAAACCAATACAGAACTTCATCAAGTCCATAATCGAAGCATCATTTCCCATTCTAGCACAATGTAAAAAGATGGACTTGAGCTGCTCATTTTTTAGATGATCATAGCTCAACTTTACAGAGAACTCAATAGATTCCAGCCCTTCTGTAAAACTTTGTCTTTTAATTTGTTGACAGACATCCTCCCATACAAAGGAGCTTTTATTCTTTAGTGTCCTTCCTATGGAAACTAATGCTATAGGCAATCCATCACACATTTTAGCAATTTCAATGGCTTTCTCATCAAACACAAAATTTTGGACATGTATTCCCGCCACTTTCTTAAGCAAAGTCTTGGCCTCGTTTTCATCAAGGACTCCTACCGAGAAAGTTGATCTCTCGTGCACATCCATTTGATTACATATTACTTGTTTTCTTCTAGATGTTAGAAGAATTTTGCATCCATTGTGATCGCCAGATAACTTTTCTTTTTTTATCTTATTGAAATCTACAGATAACTCCTCTTTTTTCATCTTATTAAAGTCTGCAGATAACTCTTCTTTTTCCATCTTATTGAAATCAGCAGATAACTCTTCTTTTTCCATCTTATCATAACCAAAATCAGATACATCATTGATATCCTGTTGGCTTCCATCATCATCCTCACTACATGGAATCCCCAATCTACTCAAGTCCAATCCATCCCAGAGATCATCAAGGATTATAAGGGTGTTCTCTTTTTCTTTCTTTAACCTCTTTCGAATGCGATCTGCTCTTACAATCCCACTTTCCTCTGCCAATCTCATTCCTAACATCTCAGCAATTTGTCCTTGAATTTTTTTTATGTCAGGATTTCTTGTTATATTTGCCATGACCACCATATTGAACAACTTCTTTTGTTTAGCTTTCTTAGCAACTTCTTTGACTAAAGTGGTCTTACCCACACCACCAGGCCCATAAACTCCAATCATATTAACTGTAGAGTCTTCCAGTGCTTTCATAATCTTCTCCATAGTTTCGTTTCTCGACCCAAAGCTTTCATAAACAATGTTTGACAAAGCAGCATCAATGGATGGGTGTACCCGATAGGAAACTTTATCAAACTTTTTGTTCCAAAGTTCATCTGCTTTGATTTCCTCTACCATCTTTGTAGCATTCCTTCCTAACCGATACCTCAGCTGCAAGTTATTTGGAAAGAAACCAATGAAACAACTTGTCTTTGTATGGCGTTCATCATGAATAAAACTTTCATATTCTTTTATCTTCTCATCCACCTGTTTTAACCAATAATGGACATCGTCTTCAATTTCTTCTGCATTCATTTCTGCATCCTTAATTTCATTTTGTACCCTCTTCATAGCATTATTCAGCTTCTCAATGTAACGTTTCACCTCTTCAAATGTGTCATTGTAATTAAAAAAGTAGCCCACTTGTCGTTTGACCAGACGTCTTGCAATTTCCAGTGCACTTTCAGTAGTCGTAGAGATAACTGGGTCCATGCTCCCTTGACAATTGACACTTTCTTCTTGCTTTTCTGGTTCCTACTACTACTACAACTTTCCCCTAAATGTTACAAATGCAAAATTTCAAAAATTATGACATAAAAGGAAACAAATACATAAAACCTTTAGCAAATAGAACATATTTGAATTTGATGTTGTTAGGGTTTGTTAATATTGTTGATATCTGTTAGTGGGAGAGTTGGTTACTTAACTATTTGTTAATATCTGTTTGTTGGGCTGAGACACAGAAGAATTAAGGCATATTGCCTATAGAAAAGAGGAAAAGTTGGGAGGGCGAGATAGCTAGTCATTTAGATTGGAGTCTTAGGGCAGGGAGGTGCCAACCCTTGAAGATATGCCATGTATTCTGCATTTAGAGAACTTGAAAATAACAGGGAGAAAATACAATGATTTTTGTTATTTCTCTAATTGAATCATTATAGATTTAAATAACATTGAATGGGAATAACAATCCCTAAGAATGAGTAACTAAAAAGGGAAGCATCAAAGAATATTAAATTGGTTATATCAGATGGATATCCATTTATTTTCAAAACCAATCATGCTAATTATTAGTAGCAAATTCTTATGAATTAGATTAGAAATAATTCCTAAAAGTGTTACTCTGGTTCAAACAAATTCATATTCTGATCCTATCAGATTCCCTCATACTCCCCCTCAAATTTGTGCAAAGATGTTTGTCATGCCCAACTTGCTGACTTAGATTTCAAATATTTGTCTCATTTAACCCTTGGCTATAAATGATTTCAAATATTTGTTACCAGTTATGTACTTGGAACAAATGAAATACAAATCACACTTTTTTCAACTTTTTCATTTACAAAATGTCTGTCTATCTGAACATGTTTAGTTCTATCATGTAAAACTAAATGTGAAATATTGATAGATGACTTGATGTCCCAATACAATTTCATAAGATTACTATTGTCTCTAGAGTTCTTCGACTACCCTCTTTAGCCTGAGTACTTCACACATTCCTCTTTCCATTGACTTAAACACAACTTTAGCACTACTACTAGCACTACAAAAAAAAAGGTTTTTTTTGTAATGACAACATTGATCACTAAAACCTTAAAAATTCATCACTAGGCATATCTAGTGACGATATTTTGATTTGCCACCGATCTATTTATCTATCTATTTATAATATATAAATTCTGAGCTACAAAACCATATGCAGCCACATCACTTTGTTATTCTTAGCCACGTCAGCATAATTGCTTATGTGTCAAATTCTCTACAATCTATTCTGAGACAAGGATTGTGTGATTGCCATC
Organism: Pueraria montana var. lobata; assembly: GCA_026413185.1. Classification (NCBI taxonomy): domain Eukaryota; kingdom Viridiplantae; phylum Streptophyta; class Magnoliopsida; order Fabales; family Fabaceae; genus Pueraria; species Pueraria montana. Next base: position 89,009,718 of record CM048650.1, on the reverse strand, counting down.
TCAGATTTTCAAAATGCATACATTCATCCATTTCATCATTTTTGCTTACTGGCATATTCTCCTCATTTCACCATTTGTTAAACACTTTTTAAGGTCTTAAACAAATTCATTTTATCAGTTACTAAACTGTCATTATTCTCTCAAGCAAAGGAGTTTAAAGTCTGAAAGGGAATGTGAAAACTGAAAACCGAGTAACTGACAAAAATTGGTGTAACCACACACTCTCCCACGATTTACTCTCCCATGATTTGTATTATTCTTTCCAGATTCAATACCACGTCTCTCTCCTCCATCTCTATCACCCTCAAACCCTCTTCCTCTCCCACATTGGCATCTCCTTCTCTTTCTTTCTCATATCCTTCTCCTTCATTTTATTTTCATTTCAATGCTCTGAAATTCATTACATTCTCCTTTTTTTTAACTCTCAAACCATATTCTTTACTAAACTCTATTCCGTTTGAATTGCAAGCAGAAGAAGAGACAATTGCAAAATGATTTCGGTACAGTGTTGGCGAAGGACCGAAAGGGAGAGACTATGGAATAAGGAGGAAAGTCTAAAAATCAGATGTTGATGGGGGAACACCAAATGTGTGACACCCCAGGGATACATCCTTGCCTTCTTTTTTCTGTTGTGAGTGGTTTCTTCCACACGGTACATTCCTTCTCTTCCATTCTCATTTCTTCTCCTTATTCTCAACTCTTATGCCCTCATGAAACTTATTATTGTTTGTAAGCATGGAAATAGAATTGCAGAGATTGGGAGAGATCTGAATATCAGCCAAGTCCCTATGCCACCTAGAACTTGCTTCAATATTGTTGTCTTTATGTGCATATAGATCAAAATTTGTGTTCTCTAGATATCAAGTTATAGAGACAGCGATCACATTGGCCATGGCTTAACCAACAAGTTAAATATTAAAGAATTCGGAGCAAAAGGCTGAGGCAGATATGTGCCAAAATATATTTTGCTTTAGTTTGCATGAAAGGTTTAGAGATGTTAAATGTGTACCAGAACGGTTAATTGTTGGTCATCTAATTTTTTATTTTTATTTTTTCAGATTGATTTTGTCTGGTTATCCACTTCTGCCCATTTCAAAGATAACAGTAATAATATCAATTTATTACAGTTTGTTGGAGTTGAAATTGAGTCAGGTTTGGTGACTAGGCACAGAAAACTTGCAAGGAACTATTTTTATTGGCAAACATCTCGCTGCTCTTGGTTATGTGGCAGCTTTCTCACAGAGAACATTGACTTTCGTGGATAAAGGGAATTGTTTAGCACTTCAAGTCTTCAAATCAAAGGTGACAAAAAAGTCTTCATTCCCTTCTAATACAGATAGATCAGTTAGTTTGCTATAAGGGATACTGTGTGGGTAAGAAGTTGAGCTAACAGTACTTACACCATCCCACCAACTCAAGCTGCATATACCATCATTGAGTTACACAGTTTCGTCTATAAAGTCGCACATACAACATCTGCAGTGTACACTACACTCACAAAACATATCTAAACACTTGCAAAGATCTCCAACTCCAATTCATCCTCGGGAAGTACTGGAATTCTACAATGGCCACTTGCAGTGTATCCATAGTGAGTATTTCATTTATGGTTCTAATGTTATTGTCAGCAAGCAGTCACACAAATGTTGTTGGAGCACGCAATCTTCTGGAATCGACATTGCCAAAGCCAGAAGTGCCACAACTCCCCAAACCTGAGTTGCCACCTCTGCCAGAAGTCCCTATATTACCAAAACCAGATCTCCCTAAGGTCCCTGAATTGCCTAAGCCTGAGATACCTAAAGTTCCTGAATTGCCAAAATCCAAGCTGCCTAAAGTCTCTGAATTGCCAATTCCTATAGTGCAATCTGTGTCTTCTTCATTCCTACCTCTCACTCACTCAATAACTCTCATTTGACATTAAAATTTATGTAACTCCCATGTCTACAATTAGTGTATTATTCTTAGGTAACTCCTATTTTTGCAATCTGTGTGTTATTGTCATTACAATGACATTAAAACTTTTCTAACTCTCATATCTGCAATTAATGCATTATCTCCAGTACACTCTGTAAAATCAGTATGCACAACAGTAGAACTCACAGATGGCATTGTCAGTGTCACAACTTTTTTTAATTCATGGAGATTGTGGACTGCCATTGTCAGATGAGCAATGGTATTCCATCTATCTATTTTTGTTGTGAGTATTTAGTTTAATCAATTTACTAATTAGCGATTTTTACTTGGATTTTAAAGGAAAGATTAAGCAATGAACAAGAGGTAAGCTACGGTATTTCATCTGTCATTTTTTGTAACAAGGTTGGTGATGCTACAGGGGTGTTAGAATTCTTGGCTAGGGTGTATTCCAAGAAATTGATTGGTACTTTTTCAGTTTATCTTCGCAACAGGAGTATAAATTTGGTGTTTCTTCTTTCACCATTTTCTTCCTAATTTTTTTTTATCTATATTTAGAACAATATAGGCTGCTCAGGTACTGATTTGGCACTGATATTGGTTGTGTGCCTGTGCCTTTTGCTTCCCATTCCTCTCATTCTTATCATTACATTCTCTTATATTCTCATTTCTTATCATTACTTTTTCTATATTACATTCACTTTTCTTCTATTTTCATTTCTTATACTTTAAGGTTTTGAAGCTCCATTTTTTGACTGCTAGCAAGACATGTGCTGCCCATACAACATAACTTATGAAAACCACTACTGAGTATTTCTTTGCTTTTGTATTCAGTCTTTAAAAAGAACTTACTTAAGAGAAGTTTAGTTAGACATTCATTCACTTTGGTTCATCTATAACTCTTTTCTTTTGAGTTAAAATTTTAGCCTGCTATACTCATTATTTTTGGTCCAATTATATACTTTTTTTGATTCTATAATTCTACTTCAATACTTGATGTGTAATAATATTTTGGTCAAGATATACCAAGTATACAAAATCAAGATTATAATTACTATGAAAAAAAAATGTTATGGTATAAAAAAAAAAAAGCAGAGTAATCTTGACATTTATTTTCATACTGATGTTATTGCCCCAATTTCCATTATACATGTATTTTGCCTTGAATATATATATATATATATATATATATATATATATATATATATATATATATATATAACTTCGACTTAACTGAAGCATTGAAATTGAATCTTCTCTCTACCTCTAATTTTAATTTCATGGGTTTTGAGACTATCATTGCCAGATGAGAAATGGTATTTCATTGAACATTGGAATTGGGTGATGCATGAAATACCACTGATGAATCTCTGCTTTTTGAGATGGCAATGTCACATCATGCGTCTCAAAATTTATATATTATAAATAGATATATGTATTCTACATATAATCCTTACACATTTCCAATTTCAACAAATATTTCACAATTTTAAAATGTAATAATTCAACATAATATTTTTTTAACATAATTCTAATCTCTTTAAAATACATAGTATACATGCTTCTTCCTCATTCTGTCTCATCTCCTATTGTAACAGAAAAGCTGTTACAACCACAATCAATGTTTGGCAGTTAAGGCTTTAATGAAAATTTTGTTAGTTACAACAAATGCTTGTAGCACTCTCCATTTTAGAAATTAGTGTTTGTTCCTGTTTGTTAAATTTCTGAATAATCAAAAAGAAAGATACCTTCTATTGTGTCTCCTCCTTTTATCTCCTCTAAATTATTCTCCTTGCACCCACTATGAAACTCCCACTTTCACCCGTCCTTCCCCATACAGTTTTTTGGATTTAACTTTTTTTTTTCTACTCTTGTATATCTCTTTCCATTATTTTGTCTATTTGTTTGTTTCTTTTCATCTACCATTTTATTTTATTTTTTTGCAGAGGAGGAAGAGAAGTTGTTGAAGGAGGTGAAGAAACTGCCATGGGAGGATTGTCTCTTTCACAAGAACAAGAAGATCTGCAAAATGCCAATCAACCTGTTGTGGTACAAAATTATTTAATTGCCTTTGCATATTATTTTATTTCTAAAATTATGAATCTCATTCAAGGTTAATCCTTGTGTTAACTTCTCTTTGGCCAATTTTAACTGACTCCAAGGTGACACTTTACTCATTTGATGCAAATTCTGAACAAAATTGCTAGCATAAAATATAGCATCCTTCTGTTGGCAGGCATAGGATTTTTTTTCTTTCGGTTGTATCAGAGACAAGGGGCAAGATGTACTACACTTGCCCCCATCAAAAGGGTATGTAAGGAAATGGTTATAACACTTTCATTTTTCTCCCTTTCATGATTCTCAAGTTTTTTTTTAATGTTATTCCATAAAATATATTAATTAATTAATTAATTAATTAATCTAACATTCTACAAATATTAATAGCATATAAGATAATAACTTGATTTAGGTAGAAGATCTAGTTTGGAATCTTATAGAACCTTGTTAGCAATGTCTCGGATTTAGCTATTAACTACTACTACGTAATCACTCATAAATTAGTTTCATATTTATAGTATAATTTAAATGGTAGAATTGGTAAGAGGAAGGTGAAAAATATGAAGGATAAAAATAGAAGTGAGAAAATATGGTAATGTCTATACTAATAATTTACATGCAACATAGGACTTAATTGAAAATTTGAAAGTGCTTTCAGGGACCAAAATGACAATACATGGTTAAGTTCAAGGACCAAAATATTAGTAAGTGATTAAATTCATAAACTAAAATGGCAGTAAGTTGTTAAGTTCAGAGACTAAATTGAAAAGTTAACTTTTGGACACATGGCAGCCACGTAGATGACACGTGGCAACCACGTGGATGACACTTGGCAACCACGTGGATGACACTTGGCAACCACGTGGATGACACTTGGCAACCACGTGGATGACACTTGGCAACCACGTGGATGACACGTAGCAACCGTCAGCTACACAGAGGTGCCATGTAGGCGCGCACATTAAGGATAACGGAGGAAAGTTAACGACAGGACCAATCTGTCGCACTTTTTGCACATTCAAGAACTAAATTCGAATTTTTCATCTTTTAGGGACTAATCTGTCAACGCCTCACACTTTCAAAGACCAAAATGGGTATTTACCCTACTAACAACCTTAAGTTTTCATAATGACCAAACACGGAGGAGATCCAAAATGATCATCACTAATTTATATTTAAAAACCGATTTATGATTTTAATAAGATATTTATATTTAACAATAAATAGATACGTCAATGCGAAGCAACATCTATGCTCTATTTATTTGGTTGGTGAGAAATACAAGGAGAGAGTAACTAAAAATAATGGTAATTGTTTGGTGGAGTAGAAAATAGAGTAAAAACAATTTGAAAAAATGGGGGGACTCACTGCATATTTACTCTATTTCTCACTTATTTCTACTCGCATACTTATCTTTACCCTATTCCTTCTCAATTTCTCTCCAACTAAACACATTTAATTTTCACTTTATTGTTAACCTATTTTCATTCAACTTTCTATTTTCATCCACTCTATTTCTTTTCTTTCTATCAAACGGACCCTTAGGTTATAATAATGTTTGCATCACAAACAAATAAAAGGAGCACACGAAATAATAATTTTAAACAATTTAAATGACCTTCCTATTCTTTGACTTATTTATTTTTAAAATAGAAAGATAGGTTTATAAAAAAATTAAATTTTAATATTAATCATAATTTAAACTAAAAAAATAGAATCAAGATAAATAATAAAATTTGACTAAAACTAATAAAATAAAAGTAGATAAAAAAAATAAAACAAAAAAACTTCAAAACTTAAACAATGAAAAAAGAACGCAAGAGAGATCACAAGGCTTGCAGACTTTCACGTGGATATAAAAATGAAAAGAAACAACACATCAAGTAAACATCAACTAATAACAAAAGTAAAATAAAAAGTTAATTAATAAAAAGAAAATAACAGGCTACATAGGGGCTCAAAGTCCCCTCTGATGTTCTATGCTTAGGTGCGATATAAAAAAAGCTGCAACATGGCCAATACATTCTGAATAGGGAATGACTTACAGTTTTTTTGGATTGGCGGTGATTTAAGAAAATCACGGAGTCCTACCACCTTTCTTTACCACTTCGGAGAGAACAGTTTTAAGACTACGACTGGTTTTTCAACATGCAGATCCACCCGTTTCCAATCACATACTTAAACATGTGAACGAGATTTTAGCACAAGAGATAATAATATTTATAATATTAACAAAAAAAAAAAGAAGAAAAAGGAGCGTAACATATTTTACCTGGCTGGTAATTCGCTGCTGCACGTGGTTCCCAGTTCACTGGATAGCATAGCAGTTTGAGGTGTGAGCCACACACAAACTAAAACAAAAACGTAGCAGCAGCTACCTACTATATATATATATATATGGTGGGAAAGAGCGTGAGACTATACACAAGTAAGCGAAACAACTGTGTGAGGTGAAGAATGGTGGCTTGCGGATCAAATGATGAGTGTGTGAGTGTGGTGCGTTGAGGATCAATTTGAGAGCAAAAGTGAGAATCGTGGTGAGTATAGTATGTGTGAGTGTTCTTAATTCTTTTGGTGAGGATAAGGACAATGTAGGGACTGTCTATGGGTCTGATGCAGTGGAAATAAAAAAAAACGAATAATGATGAGGTAGTGGAGGCGCAGTGGGATGTGCGTTGTGATATTCAAAAGAGAGAGAAAAGGAAACCATAAAAAAGTGCGTGTGTGTGTGTGCAACGTGAATCATGTTATGGTTCAGTGGGTGAGAGTGTTTATTTTATTTTATTTTATTTTTTAAAAAAAGAACAGAGAGTTATTGCTTGTGAGGTACGTGTTTGTTTTTGTGAGGAGTGAAAATGTGAGTGTCAGAGAGAAAGATTAAAAAAAAGTGTATTATGGGAAAGAGAGAGTGGTTGCAGCGTCGTGGTAAGACGTGCATTATTTGTCTTTGCACCTTTTCTTGTATAAAGCTAGTATTATTAAAAAAGAAAAAAAGGAAAAAGTTAAACGTATAGTTGGATTTTATACGTCCAACGTGTATCTAAATGTATGGTTAATTATGTATAAAAAAATAGTTTATTTTATTTTATTAATAATAAATTAATATAATTGAATAAAAATTATTAATATGATTAATTTTGATTATACGTGGTTAATTATTTATGTAAATATGATTAATTTTATTTTATAAATAATTAATAATGACATAAAGTTATTAATAATTTCACATGATTAACTATATATGTAAATATGGTTAATTTTATTTCATAAGTGATTAAAAGTGTTATGAAATTATTAATTATTATATGTGATTAACTACATATGTAAATATAGTTAATTTTACTTCACAATTGGTTAAAAGTAAATAAACATGATTGTATCAATTATTGATATATAGTTAATAATATCACAAGATTATTGAAATGTTTAATAGTGATTAATTTTATTTCACAAGTAGTTAATCGTGTTAAGAGGTTATTGAAATGTAAAATAGAAGTTAACCACTTGTGAAATAAAATTAATCATATTTATATACGTGATTAATCAATTCACTAAATGAACATCAGATGTACGTTTTTCAGGTGTACGAATATCATTACTTAGGAGACACAACAAACTAAGAGGGTCGAATGATGATTATCTAAATTAACAAACGCATTCCAAATACTACTGATCTTTTGTTCGCATTTGATTTTTCTTTTTCTTTATTGTTATAATTATTAATTTTGACTTAATCATATTTTTATCCCCCGGATATTTTAATTATGTGATTTTGGTTACCACTTGTTTCAATTACGTAAATATGGTCCTTTAGATCGATATTTTAATTATGTGATATTGTATAAATTTTTAACTAAAATTGCACAATCATTAAACTCAAAAAGATATATTATGTGTATTTTTTTTTTATCAAAATCAAGCATGCTAATTGTCTAGTTTTTTTATTTTTTTTAAAAGGAATTGTCAAGCTTTTATGATGGGGCAATGATTAAAAAAAATAAAATATATCAAATATTATGGTTCATTGAAACAATTTAATAAATATTTTCATATAGATTATATTTTTAAAGTAGTTTCCATATTTCTTATTTTGCAAAACAATTTAATAACATATTTTAATGTAGACAAAAATATCAAATTAATAGTTAATAATACAATATATAATTAATTGTACATGACAAAATATGAGTAATGTTCTTAGTTATTTTTCTGTCAATTTCATTTAAGCAAATCACCTATTTTCTTAAATTAATATTAATTTGATATTTTGCCATTCAAAAAAAAATATTAATTTGATATTTTTGTCTACATTAAAATATGTTTTTGTTCCTTATAATGGTAATATTTTTCCATCATTAACTTGTATAAATCATTTGTTAAATTCACATGACAAATAATTTATTTTACTCACAGTAGTGTTAGTAACTCTTAATCTATTAATATTTATTTATATATTATTATTTTACAATTATCTTTTATTTGAAAGGATTATTAATTATATAATTATCAAAATTGCATAATAAATATCATTAATGTGGACAATTTGATTCTTCATTAAATATAATTATGTATGTTAAATTTGATTAGGTTCAATTAACAGCTATGTAAAATTAAAATCTCCATCAGCTACTCGCATTAGTTTAAGTCTACTTTATATATTTATATGCAACATTTCTTCCATAGTAACATGTAAATAATTGCTCAAAAACAAACAACAAAAAAATTCGCATAAAATTTTTTTGGAGGAATGTATTATAACTAAAATATATATAGAAATTCGTACACCATATTTGTGTTAATTAATTGTATTTTTTTCAATGAATACTAAGAGTGTACCATGCATTTGTTAAACTCACTTTTATGATGATGTTGGCTAGGGTGGGGAGCAACTCATGTCTCCCACTGTGAGAAAATGTTAGGATGAATTCCCAACATTCAACTAGGGTTCCTACTAAGTAATAAAGATGCTGAAAGAAATTAACGAGAGAAAATGAAACAGCAATATTCATTCAACATAAATGTTCTCCATGAACAATTACACTAAAATATAAGAGAGAAACCTAATTACTTTGGGCTTAAAACAACATAAGCCCATTTAGGGAAAACAACAAATAACATAATCAAAAGCAAAGGCCTATCAGGATTTATAATAATCCTTGGTCCAATATGGCAATGATGTTATATGTTTGGGCCTGCTAACATCACCCCCATCTGCAAGAGCAACCTTGTCTGCAAGGTTGAGGTCCACGTGGCACAGTGTGAGAGGAGGGGAGTGTAAGGTGCGGATTGTGTTTGTTGTGGATGGTTGGGATTTAGTAGGTGAGGAAAAAGGAGGATCGGATGGTGGGGAGTTGGAAGGAGTGGGCAATTGGGATACAACTGGTGGGGTTGGGAAAAGTGAGGAGTGGGACGGTGGGATTTGACTAAGGTCAGAAGGGAAGAAAGACGTAGGGGAGGGAATGGCCAAAGAAGGTGGGACACATGGCAAAAGAGGTTGGGGGAGTACCATGGGGGAGGAATGGACGGTGTAGATGAGGAAGGAAGGGATTTTTGAATTAAAGTTGAATCCAAGGGTGAAGGGTAAGGCTCGTGGGTTAAGGAGAGAGCAGAAGTGGTAGATATTGGTGTACTTATGTCTACGGGTGAGGTCAGAGGGTTAGATACAGGTTGGGATTTTTGGTGAGAGAAAGGAGATTTCTCCACAAAGGTGTGAAGGGTTTGGATATCTAAGGGAGGGTGGCGAGGAAATAAGGGTGGTTGGGGGCCATGGTAATGGCGCATAAGGGGGATGTGGACCACTGGGTGGATTTTGGAGTCTAAGGGCAGAGCCAGCTCGTAGGAGACCATACCAATTCAACGAAGAACCTCGTAAGGACCAAAATAGCGTTTGACCAGTTTCTGAGATATGCGTCGAACAACTAATTGTTGACGATAAGGGTGGAGCCGCAGCCAAACGAAATCACGCAATTCGAAACTGGAATCCTTCCTCTTGTTATTTGCTTGATCCTGCATACTCTGACGGGTCAATTTTAAATATATCTTGAGTTCCTGCAGAATTGATTGACGCTGTCGCAAGGTATCATTACGAACATCAATGATTGTCGAACCTGGCATGTAGTCACGTAACGACTGCGGGGGTCTCTCGTAGAGAGCTTGTAAAGGAGTCATGCCGGTGGCGGAATGGAAAGCGAAATTAAACCAATATTCCGCAAGGTGCAAATACTTGAACCAAAGACGAGGTTGGTCACTTACGTAACAGAGGAGGTAAGTCTGTAAGCTTTTGTTCACAACTTCTATTTGCCTGTCCGTTTTCGGATAATAGGCAGTGTTGTATTGTAACTTGGTTCCTTGGATTTTGAACAGGTTTTTCCAAAAAGAGCTCAAGAAAATGGGTTGCAGTCTGTGGTGATGGTTTTGGGAAGCCCGTGTAGACGGCAAATCTCCACAGAGAAGCGCAAAGCGAGATCAATAGCTGAAAACTTTGTTGATAACACCACAAAATGCACATATTTGGTGAGACGATCACATATTACCCACATGGTGGTGTGTCCAAAAGATGCAGGAAGGTGAGTAACAAAATCCATTGTTATGTCGTCCCACACACGCTTAGGAATTGATAAAGGCTGAAGTAATCCCATCTTCTTCTGTGGCAGGTATTTGTTCTATTGACACACGGAGTAGAGCTTAACAAATTGTTTGGTCTCTGTGTACAATCCTGGCCAATAAAATGAAGCAGCTACTCTGGCTAGAGTGGGCTTGAGACCAGAGTGTCCCGATAGAGGTGTCGAGTGATATTCTATTAGAATAGACTGACAAAGATCCTGAACTGGTGGAACAAAAATGTGATTGTGCAACCAAATAAGCCCATCTTGGACATGAGAGGACCTCTGTTTAATAGGGTCAGAGGAATAATCCTGCAACAGCTTGATATCGGTAGGTTCAGAAGAGTAGTAACAACAGAGCACATCCAACAAGGCGGGAACTGGGGAGGAAGTGATGGACAATAAGATATCTGGCTCCTAAAATTGGTGAGACAAAGCATCAGCCATTGTGTTAGCTTTCCCAGGTTTGTAGAAAATTTCAAAGTTATAGCCTTGTAGTTTACAAGCCCACTTCTGTTGTTCGGGGGTTTGGATTGTTTGGGTCAACAAATTTTTGACACTCTTTTGATCTGTAAATATGTGAAAAGTTATGCCCACAAAATACTGATGCCATTTTTGTATGGCTTTTGTGACAGCAAAAGTTCATGGATATAGGCAGAAGAAGCTTGGAGCTTGGGGTTCATTTTCTGGTTAAAGAAGGCAATGGGGTGCCCATTTTGGAGGAGAACAGCTTCAATCGCTACACCAGAGGCATCAGTTTCAATTGCAAAAGGGAGGGAGAAATCTGGCAAAGCAAGCATAGGAACCCTTGTGATGATTTCTTTTAATTCTGTAAATGCCTTTGTGGCTTGGTCCGTCCATGTAAACTGTGTAAACTTAGTGGAACTTAACAACTCAGTGAGAGGAGCAGTGAGTGTGGTGTAGTGTTTAATGAAATGCTGATAAAAATCGGTAAGACCGAGAAATCCCCTTAAAGTCGTAAGTGAATGTGGCAATGGCCAGTCTAGTATAGCTTGAACTTTTTCAGCATCAGGGGACACACCTTTGGATGAGATAACATGACCCAAATATTGAACAGTATTCACAACAAAAACACACTTGGAAAGCTTAGCATAAAATTAATTAGAAACAAGCAATTTTAAAACCAAGTGTAAATGTGTAATGTGATCAGAAATTGAATTACTGTAAATAAGAATATCATCAAAGAATACTAACACAAAGCGTCTGAGATAGGGTCTGAGAAGGTCGTTCATGGCAGATTGGAATGTAGAAGGGGCATTAGTAAGCCCAAAAGGCATAACTAGGAATTCATAATGCCCATCACACGTTCTAAAAGCAATCTTGTGAGTGTCCTCCGAAACAACACTAATTTGGTGGTAACCGGATCTGAGGTTAATTTTAGAGAAGATAGAGGTAGATCCAAGCTCATTCAATAATTCCTCCACTGTAGGAATAAGAAATTCGTCTTTGACACTAACTGCATTAAAGGCGCGATAGTCCACACAAAATCGCCAAGTGCCATCCTTCTTTTTGATGAGAAGGATAGGAGATGAATAGGGGTTGTGGCTAGGGACAATGATTCCTTGCTCTAACATTTCCTATATGATAGCAGCCATGGCTTCCATTTGTGAATATGGGTAATGGTAGGGTCTAACATTAATGGGAGGTGTGTTGGGAAAGAGAGGGATATAATGGTCATGTGGGCGTGGAAGGGGAAGGCATTTGAGTGACTGGAAGAGGGTGGGATAAGAGAGAAGAATGGTTTTGATTTCCTTAGGTAATTGGGAGAAAACAGGACTGGTGTCTAAAGGTTGGGAGAGTTTTGGGGGGGATGGGGAAGTAACATCAAATGTCAATAAATATAAGGAGGCAATGGAATCAGAGTGTAAGAATTGACAAAATTGATGATAGGAAGAGTGGGATGAGTGAGGGTGATGAGGGAGTCATGGTAAGCAAAGGTAAGTAGGCATGGCAAATAAACCCGTACCCGTGGGTACCGCCCCGAACCCGCCCCGACTTTGACGTGGAATACCCGTTTTGACCGGGTACGGGTACGGGTACGGGTATTACCCGAATTTTTTAAACGGGGATGGGGACGGGGATGGGTATTAAACTATACCTGTACCCATACCCGTATACCCGCTACCATTATATTTTTTTGTCACAACATATATATACATTATAATTTTTAAAAATATAAATTCAATAGCTTAATAGTTAAATAATTTTAATTATAATAATAGTTAAATAACAAACTTAAAATTATACATTTAACTAAAAATATAATTTAATTCTTAATTATTTGCCTTTAATTCCTTTGTTATTCATTTTATACATATATTATTTGAATAAAAACATAATTAATAACTTAATATATGATTTATTTAAAAATATATAAGTAAACTAAATTATAAAAAATAGTGTAATGGGTTACCCGCGGGTATACCCGAACCCGATAAAACCCGACGGGGATGGGGATGGGTATTAAAATATTAAACCTGCATCTTTTATACCCGAACCCGTACCCGTCCTGCCTTTTGCGGGGATGGGGACGGGGAGAGCCAAACCCATCCCCGACCGGCACCGTTGCCATCCCTAAATGTAAGGCTAGGAATGGCAAAGTCTGCCCAAATTTGGCCCAAGGTAGAAAGCCAATCAAGTCCCAAAAATATGTCAACACCCTCAATAGGAAATAAGTAACAATCGACAGTAAAATCATAACCCTGTAAGTGTAGTGGCACTTGCGAACAAAAACTTGTACAATTAATGTAAGCACCATTTCCCACCATGACAAAAAAATTTGGAGTTGGCTGGATGTTAAGGCGCAGGTGAGTAGCTAGTCATCGTTGGAGAATGTTATGAGAACTGCTTGTGTCAATCAGTACCACAACTGGGAGGTTTGCAATACGCCCTTGAAACTTGAAAGATTTAGGAGAAGGGTGGCCACCAATTGCTTGTGGTGAGAGTTAGAAATGGAAACTGTCATCACTAGAGTGAGAATCTGATGCATCAAGTTGCTATGACGGAGAATCCAAATTGTCCTCCTCATCAACCATTAGAAGCAGAAACCATCCAGCCTTACATTTATGGCCAATGATAAATTTTTCATCACAATGGTATCAAAGGCCTTGAGCTCGTTGTTCTTGCATTTAAGCTGTTGTGAAATGTTGAATGGGTAAGGAAGTAGTGGATGAGGATTGGTGAGGTGAAGGGTTTGGGCAAGGTGTTTGGTAGGTGGGGTTGGGAATGGAGGAATGTGTTGGGTGAAATTTCCTGGGACCGGATTCTTAATTTTTTCTTCCACTAATTTAGCTTGGCCAATAGCTTGAGAGAGGGAGCCAGGATGTAACATGGCAAGTTCTCTACTGATTTCAAAAGTTAACCTGGAAATAAAACAATTGAGAATATTTGTGGGGGTAAGACCCAAGACCATATTACGCAATTTCACAAAATCAGTTTGATAATCTGTCACAGATCCGGTTTGGCGAAGCTTAAACAATTCAACTTGGTGATTAGCATAAGTAGAGGGGCCAAATCTGAGTTCTAAAGCCCTTGTAAAAGAAGACCAATCAGACAAAATATGGTTATGAGTCATCCATTTAAACCAACTAAGTCCTTCACCTTTCATGTAAAAAGCCACCATTGGAAGACGTTGGTCAAGGGGTACTTGGTAACATTGGAAAAATTGTTCTGCTTGAAAAATCCAGTCCAACGGTTTAGATCCATCAAAGGGGTTTAATTGTAATTTAGGAGGTCGAATCGGTGGGGGTGGGGTTAGGTTGAAAGGGGGTAAAAAGCTATGTGTAGGAATAAACTGGTTAAAGTGTGGAAATGGTTAGGAAAAGGGTGGTGAGGAAGTGTGGGTAGTGGTGTGGATGTGAGGTGGGATTGAAAAAAGGGGAACGATGAAATCTATTGTGGTTGTGGATAAAGGTTGGGTGGATGTACTAAGGGGTGGAGGTGGTGGTGGTGGTGGTCTAAGTGTGTGGGTGATGGGTGGTGAGACACATGGGATGAAGGAGGGGAAGTAATGAGGGGTGGTATAAAACCTGGTGGAAAAGTAGAACAGAAGTTAGAGAGTCTCATACCAAACAGTGGTGGTCCCAGCGGTTGCATCAGATTCATGGATGATAGTTGGTCCTAAAGCCTGGATAAGCATGCCTGTAGTGCTTCTTGCCTAGAATCCATGGACTGTTGGAGCGACAAGTGACGACTGTCATGGAGTTGTTATTGGTTTTCAAACTGAGTCTGCAGAATACTCAGTTTTTTCAGTAATGGTCTGGAGGGTTTCCTCCATCTCCTTCTCCTTGTTAGGTTTGGGAGGCATTGAGACAAGAATGAAAGCACCAAAATGTTAGGATGAATTCCCAACATTCAGCTAGGGTTCCTACTAACTAATAAAGATGCTGAAAGAAATTAATGAGAGAAAATGAAACGGCAATATTCATTCATCATAAATGTTCTCCATGAACAATTACACTTAAATATAAGAGAGAAACCTAATTACTTTGGGCTTAAAATAGCAGAAGCCCATTTAGGGAAAATAACAAATAACATAATCAAAAGCAAAGGCCCATCAAGATTTATAATAATCCTTGGTCCAGTATGGCAATGATGTTATACGTTTGGTCCTGCTAACAGAAAGTCATTCCCACATTTAGATAAGTACGGTACAAACCCCAAAGATTACAATGCGGATTTAACCCCAAAAATTACAATACGGATTTATTAATAGTTATGATTCAACACAAAAAATTCAATAGGCAAACTTTCAATAATAGGTCCTGAAAGAGTAAGAATTCGTAATTTCTTTAACTCTCCAATGACTGATAGGCTCTTTCCTAGAGTGCATCTCTCCAAACAAAGCATTCTCAGTTTTTTTAGGCA
Organism: Pueraria montana var. lobata; assembly: GCA_026413185.1. Taxonomy (NCBI): domain Eukaryota; kingdom Viridiplantae; phylum Streptophyta; class Magnoliopsida; order Fabales; family Fabaceae; genus Pueraria; species Pueraria montana. The sequence goes on along the minus strand of CM048650.1, from coordinate 88,994,260 downwards.
TTTAATTGAAGAAGGTAAGCATGATAGATTAACACTGGTCAATGCCAATACTATGAGACGAATCATATCTTTAAGGAAATCGTCTGGTATTTCCAAAAATTCATTTTTACTATCAATATGTAAGACTTCAAGTCTAGGACAATATATACTCTCAGGAAGCTCATCATTGATGTCACAATAGTGTAAAAAAATAGCAGTGTATTTCATGTTCATCTTCATGAGGCCACTCATCTAGTATGCCATTTTTCATAAAAATACATGCTTTTGTTTGGATGATATTGAAAGAGCAACATCGGGCACAATGTCATGAATGTTGAAGCGGTCAGTAGAGTAACTTTCCACCAACAAACTTGACTCTTTCAGCTCTTCTATCAATACATTTACTCTATATCTGGCTTCTCTAATTGTGTGGACTCCTTGAAGCAAACCCAAACCAATACAGAACTTCACCAAGTCCATAATCAAAGCATCACTTCCCATTCTAGCACAGTGTAAAAAAATAGACTTGAGTTCCTCATTTTTTAGATGATCATAGCTCAACTTTATAGAGAACTCAATAGATTCCTGCGCTTCTGTAAAACTTTGTCTTTTAATTTGTCGACAAACATCCTCCCATACAAAGTATCTCTTATTCTTTAGTGCCCTTCAGATGGAAACTAATGCTATGGGTAATCCAGCACACATTTTGGCAATTTCAATAGCTTTCCCATCAAACATGGAATTTGTGACGTGTATTCCAGACACTTTCTTAAGCAAAGTCTCTGCTTCCTTCTCATCAATGACTCCTACCAAGAAAGTTGATGTCTCCTGCAGATCCATTTGATTACATATTACTTCTTTACTTCTAGATGTTAGAAGAATTTTGCATCCCTTGGGATCGCCGGATAACTTTTCTTTTTTCATCGTATTGAAATAAGCAGATAACATGTCTTTTTCCATCTTTTTGAAATTGACAGAAAACTCTTATTTTTCCATCTTATTGTAGCCAAAATCAGATATATCCTTGACAACCCGTTGGCTGCCATCATCATCATCATCACTGCATGGAATCCCCAATCTATTCAAGTCCAATCCATCCCAGAGATCATCTAGGATTATAAGGGTGTTCTCTTTTTCTTTCTTTATCCTCTTTCGAATGTGGTCTGCTCTTACAATCTCAGTTTCCTCTTCCAATCTCATTCCTAACATCTCAGCAATTTGTCCTTGAATTTTTTTTATCTAAGGATTTCTTGTCATATTTGCCATAACCACCGTATTGAACAACTTCTTTTCTTGAGCTTTCTTAGCAACTTCTTTGACTAAAGTGGTCTTACCCACACCACCAACCCCATAAACTCCAATCATATTAACTTTAGAGTCTTTCAGTGCTTGCATAATCATCTCCATAGTTTTTGTTCTCGATGCAAAGCTTTCATAACCAGTGTTTGCCAAAGCAGCATCAATGGATGGGCGTACTCGATAGGAAACTTTATCGAACTTTTTATTCCAAAGTTCATCTGTTTTGATTTCCTCTACCATCTTTGTAGCATTCCTGCCTAACCGATACCTCAACTGCAAGTTATTTGGAAAGAAACCAATGGAACACCTTGTCTTTGCATGGTGTTCATCATGAATAAAACTTTTATATTTTTTTTATCTTCTCATCTACTTGTTTTAACCATTGTTGAACATCATCTTCAATTTCTCCTGCATTCATTTCCGCATCCATAACTTCATTTTGTACCCTCTTCGCTCTTCCTAGCATTACTCAGCATCTCAATGTAATGTTTCACCTCTTCAAATTTGTCATTGTAATTAAAAAAGTATCCCACATGACGTTTGACTGCACCTCCTCCAATTTGCAGTGCACTTTCAGTAGTCGTAGAGACAACTGTGTCCATGCTGTTGGAAAATATTTTCCTCATAATTTAAAATTTAAAGTTAAAATATATTTTATTCAGTTTTGTTTTTAAGGATAAAATCTTTCCACTATCTTTTTTGTTTTTCTCCTTATATTTTCCGTTCCTATCTTCTAGGAATTTCTCTTTTACTTGGTGAATCTTTTTCTAAACGTTATAAGCCCTTTGTTTGTTAAGGAGATTTTATTATATTCTGTTTTTATTATGTTACCATTTGAGCATGTTGTCGCTGTTGATTGCTACACATTTGTAGCCCTCTATATATTGTGCTGCCTGTTGAGAAAAAGAACACGTAACATAGTACACACAAAGCAGTAAAAATACTATCCAGTTTTGCATATTCTTTAAAGAAGAGATATTCTTTCTTTCTTAATATTTTATTATTATTATTATTATTATTATTATTATTATTATTATTATTATATATTTTGGTGTGTTTGGTTCGGGGATCCTTCTCTGCATAAGATTGATCTAACGGGTTGACGTATCTTGTGAAAGGAGTGCATTAATTTCAAGTACCAGTGCAGTGGGGCGTTTTCTCTCTAAGGATAGCGCATTGCGCGCTTCAACCCAGGCTTACTCTAAACTCTCTTTTATTATATTTATTTTTTGTACCATTTGATTGCTATAAGAATTGCTATGTGTTTTGATTCTATATAAAATGCCACTGTTCATGTTTACTGTTCTGGATTTGCTAAGTTCTTGTCTAACACATGCTCCCTTGAAAATTGACACTTTAATTTCTTCTTGTTATGTTGGTTCCTACTATGGCTACAACTTTTTTCCTGAATGCTACAAATGCAAAATTTCAAAAATTATGACACAAAAGGACACAAATACTTAAAAATTATTCAACAAATTGAATAGATTTTATATTATTAGATGTCTGTTAATATTTGTTAGTTGTTAGTATCTGTCAGTGGGGGAGTTGGTTACTTGGCTAGTTGTTAATATCTGTTTGTTGGGTTGAGATACCGAAGAAGTAAGGCATATTACCTATAAAAAAGAGGAAAGGCTGAGGGGGAGAGATAGCTAGTCATTTATCAAAAGAAATGGGGCCTTAGGGCAGGGAGGTGCTGACCCTTTAAGATATGTCGTGTATTCTGCATTTAGGGGACTTGAAATTAACAGAGGGACAAAAGCCACTTTTGCACCCTGAATTTTTTACTATAATGATTATAACATTAATTGTGCATTAAATGATGTCAGTGCTCAAATTTGGTTGAAGTTCCTTTAAACTGAAGATCTCCATATGACTCTAAAGTTCAAGCATATATAAATAGCAAGGAAAATGCATTAAACAGTTGTTGGCTACATAAAATCCACATTAACAATTCTCCAGCAACCTCATTGTTTTTCTTCCATTACCATTTATTGTATATCTTTAGAAGAGATGTTCTACAACTTTCAATCATAGTCTATATTGATCATCATAAGACAATAGTTGTACTTTCAATCTTTTATGAAACAAAAGCTGTGTGAAGCCTGAAAAGGCTTGTATTAAAGAATACTTTGGATTGAGCTTGGAGAGGTTAGTAATAGGATACTTGGGTTCTGAGGATTAAGCAATCCTTTGTAATTTGCTTCATCGTAGTAAAAAATCTTGGTTGAGTGTTAAGGACTAGACATAGCCCAGAGGTGGTGAGTGAACAAGGATAAAAGTCTATATGTTCATTTTTGTTATCCCTTCTATCTTATATGTTTTCCCTAACTGAAGGTGGGATTTGATTATGAATAAGTCTTTTTTGAAAAACTAGGATTTTATACAAATTTGCTTTGAACATCTTAGCTTATAAGACGATACTCATTCATTTGTTGCAAAAACCTTTGTGATGTAACATTTCTTCAGAAGGTTTTGAACTGTCAATTTTTTTAAAAGTTTACAGAACATAATTCAACCCTGTTTCTCATATTTTATGTTTATCTTTTACAATTGGAATTTGTGTGAGTGTATAGTTACTCGCCCCATCTGAGTTGCACAACTATCAACAGTGACAATTGTCATCAGTTAGTCCTTTTAGTTGTAAATCCTAAGCTAGTTAGTTGCAAGTTAGTTAGGTTAATCTTTGTATGAATACCATCTTTGTAACAAAACCTATAAGAAGACTCATTCAATAAAAAATTAGACGTTTTCTCTTTAATTTTCTATTCTCAGTTTCTTTGAAACTCGATATGGTATTAAGAGCTATTGATCCTTGATGGTCACTTCTTCCCTTCCGCCTCCTCTGCCACCCACACCATCATCAGTGATGATGTCTCTTTATGATCCGGTGACCTTTTCCAATTCAATTTCTAAGAAGCTCGATGAGAATAATTTTCTTCTCTAGGGGCAACAGATTGAACTTGTGATCAAAGCACAGAGGCTTCATCACTTCCATTCCATTATGATTTCTGAATCAATTTGATTAGATGCAGGACTCTTGAATTCTTCGTATATTGCATGGGAACAACAAGCTCAAATTCTTCTTTCGTGGTTGAAATAGTTATTATCCTCTTCAATTCCCTTAAGAGTTCTTGGTTGCATTCACTCCAACGAGCTCTAGGATAAGCTTCACGCCTACTTCTAGAAGCAATCACGTGTGTAGGTGCATCAATTGAGAATGACTCTTCGCGCAACAAACATTGAAGATGGCTCCATATGGAAGTTTTTATTAGGCATCTGTTAGGATTTAAGCACAAAAGGAGAGCCCAACCTAAAAGCCTAGTCCATCAGGTGGGAGAGCCTCATGACTTAAGTAACAATTAAACTTGTTATTCTACTCAATGTGGGGACTCCAAACATTCTCACCTATTTTAAGAGCCCGACATCCACGACGGCTTTTACTCTATCAACATTGACCTAAAGGTAGCCTTTTTCCTTTTGCTCTCAAGCAGCTAGGTAAGCTGGATTATTTCTTGGAATTGAAGTCAAGTTTCTTCCCACTGGTGCTATGTTAATTTCTCAAGGGAAATATATACGGTACCTGTTGCATCGTACCAATATGTTTGAAGCCAAAGGCATTTCTACTCCTTTGCCTGGTGGACTCAAACTGTCTAAGTTTGGGTAGTGACTACATGGAGGATCCAACTTTGTACAGATCTATAGTTGGTGCATTACAGTACACCACAATTACTTACAGTGTTAGTAAAGTCTGCCAATTCATGAGTCAAACCTCTGAATTCTCAATGGCAAGCTGTGAAGCGTATTCTGAGGTATCTTAAGGGTACCACTGATTATGGTCTCCTTCTACAACCTAGTCTTCAGAAAAACCCCTACCCCCTCTATGCTTACTGTGATGCTGATTGGGGATCAGATGTTGATGACTGCAGGTCAACATCAGGTGCTTGCTTATTCTTTGGACCGAATTTAATTTCTTGGTGGTCCAAGAAAAAGACATTTGTTGTCAAGTCAAGTGCCGAGGCTGAATATAGAAGTCTTGCAGCTGCAGCTTCAGAGATCCTCTGGGTTCAATCTCTCTTTCAAGAATTACAAGTTCAGTGCTCCACTCCTCGCATTTATTGTGACAACCAAAGTACTGTGGCTTTGAGTCACAACCTGTGCTTTATTCCAAGACAAAACATATGGAGCTGGATATCTTTTTTTGTTAGATAAAAAGTTCTGGCACAGTCCCTCAGTGTTCATCATGTTCCTTCTCAAGATCAAATTGCAGATATTCTCACTAAACCTTTGTCCAAGCTGCGGTTTACTGCTCTTAGAGACAAACTCAGAGTTCTTGGTAGTCACCAATCACCCTGAGTTTGTAGGGGGGAATTTTATAGTATAGTTTGTGTAATTGGCTTGAGTAATACTACTCTTGTAAATGTAGTTGTTTCCTATCACTATCTGACAGATGTAGGTAGTTAGTATTCAGTTATTAGTTAGTTACAGAAATCTTCTGTACTCAGCTCTATATATAGAGAGAGCCTCTATGTACTCACAAATAGATCAATAATACAATTCTCTTTGATTCTAGTTTCTCTCTATAATTCTAACATCATGAGAAAGCATATTATAAAAATAATAAAAAAAATCATTCACATCCGTTTAATTAAATAGCATTTTGCCCAGCTTATTTTGAGTTTCTCTTCTTAAAAGGAGAAATTGGACCAAAATATATTTTCTAAAAAGCTCTTAAAAAAATAAACATCTTAATTTATATAATGAAAAGGGAAAAAGTAGCTTTAAAAAAAAAAATTGGTATAGGGGCTTTTAGAATAAAGTTGGCTTCTCTTCCAACAACCCCCCCCCCCCCCCCCCCCCCCCCCCAATCATCTCCTTTAAGCTAAAAGAAAAGAAAACTATCACAGAATTTCTATTTTTTAAAGTTCTTATTTTGATCTTTAACTTTAAAGTGATTTTTAAACCAAAAAAAGTCGAGTCAAAAAGAGCCTTAACAACATAAGTTTTTTGGAATAGTTATTAGTTCATGACACATCAATTGGCAAATGTTTTCCCTAAATCTTTGAGAAATCCTCGGATAAGCTAGTAACAAGACCAAGAACTTCACAAAGTAACAACCAAACACCTAATCCTATTATTCTCAAAATTGTTTACTCATTAAGCTCTCTTTAAAGATGTGAGAATCACACTCCAACCAGAAAACACCAGAGTGTAGCAACTAATTCGTTTACATTATTTTAACTACAACTTGAGAAAAAAAATATGATAATATTCATATAAAAATTATATAATATAAAATATAACTTCATAAAAAAAATGTCTAATATATCCTAAAGCAACAGACTACAACTACATGATCTGCTAAGTTCTCAGTTTAAATATGTCAAAGATAAAGGAATTTAATGTTTTTAAAAATATATAACTTGTAATGTTAATCCCTATTTCAGATTCCTAATCAAATATCATTGAAACAAATTTATAATGTTGGAATGTCATAGAACAACCAGTAAAAAAAATCTTAAAGAAATAAAATAAATAAATTAAGAATCAACAACAAAAATATAATCTTATAGAACAGCTTGTTTGTATTACATACCAATGGAGATCTTTCTGCTTGTTGTAGCTATTCAGTTTCACTTGAAAATGGTGATTCAAAGGTAAGGATCATGCACTCAGAAAAGAGTTTTTTTTCCTCTTCTTGTTCTTTTTGCAGGGTTTTTTTTTTTTTTTTAATTTTAAAATTATGCCAGAAAATAACAAATATGGAAATACAAAGGATAAAAGACCCAACTGGAACGTAATAATCAGAACATAAATTTTTTCCTTCTCTTTCTGAAGTTTTCTTTGAAAGATTTGTGCAGCAAACAATAAAATCAGAAAACACAAAGGATAGAGAACAAACCAGAACAGAATAAACAGTTTTCTTTTTTGGTTTTTTTTTTTAATTTGTTCAAGCAAATAACAAATTTGGAAACAGAAAGGGTTAAAACACTAGAACATAAAATGCAGAAAATAACCTTTTTAATTTTTTTGTTTTTTGAATTGTTTTGCTTTAAAAAAAAGTACTCAAGCAAATTACAAATTTAGAAACACAAGTGTAAAGAACAAACTGGAACCTAATAAACAGAAATGACCAATTTTTTTTTCGTTTTTAAATATGTTCTAGCCAAAAGACAAATTTAGAAAAATAAAGGTAAAGACAAAGTGGGATGTGTGAATTAAAAAAAAATGGCTGATCAATTTCAGAGGCAAAGGATTCAATTCACTGAAGAGAATTTGTTTTTTGTTTTTCTTATTGGTTGTGTCAGCAAACAGTGATCCTAACCCACATATATACTTTGTGAGAATTTTTATCATGAGGAAAAGAGAGGCTAAATTCTTTGCCTGGCCAGAGAGAGAATGAGAGTTAAGAAAAGAAAAGGATGAATTATTTTTCTTCATTGAAGGATACTGAACATAAAAGGAAAATTCTTTGATTTGTTGAGAAGATATGAATAAAACAAGTAAAAATTAATGGAACCTTTAAGATCAAGTGATGTGCTTTTGGAATTTAGCAAGTTCGTATTTGGATAAACAGTTTAAACAATTATTCAATAAGAAACTCTTCCTGATGGGCTTGACCCTAAAACATATTGAAATAAATAAATAAATAAACTTATGTGAAGGTGAAGGTCATTAATCACTTTCATGAACTCAAATGAGCTCCGCATAAACTCTTCTAAATACCTCCTAAGTTTGAAATTTCAAATTTATTAACAAGCAAAGCCAAATTCTGGGCTATTGATTGTCCAATAGCTAAAGATCGAGAAGGCAAATTTTAGTTTTCTTAAGTAGGCTACATAATATTTGATTATGCATTATACTTTTCAAAGCTATGGCAAATGATTTCTATGAATTTAGCTAAATTGAAAATGGTGTAAATTTGATACAATCATATATGCCTAATAAGTTTTTACACAAAAAAAAAATGGTGATATCTTACAAAAATTAATTCCAAAAAGTTTAAACGAAAAATAAGGTTGTGAACATATCATAGATTTTTAATTGAACGGTTAATTTTAAGACATTTCATTGGAGTACATATTGATTTATTGTAAGATGATGCGCTATACAAAGTCTAAACCTAACAATGAGTTTTGTGTGAAAACCATCAAGGGGAAGAAAGAAGCGAAAAATTCCTTTCTTGCTAGAGAAAGTGAATACAACTTAGAAAAAGGAAAAGAATAGTCTTTCTCTCCGAAGGTGTACATTGCTTTTGGAACATAACAAATTTTGAAACCTTAATTTATTAACAATGAAAGGTAAATCTTTTATTTTTTTTTTTTTAATAATGGAAAGGTAAAGTCTGTGTCTTTTTTTCTCAACAGATCATTCATTAATTATAAATGTCCAAGAAGTCACATAATTCGTAATACTCTTCGGTACCTGTACGGGTACGGGTACGCGGTACGTGATTTTACAAAGAATTGGTATGTGAGAGGTATACATAGTTGCTATGTTCTGGTATGCTCTTTAGGTTTGCAATATTATCTAATATATTAAATGATACATTACTAATAAAAAAATCATTTACATAAAAATTATATAATGTAAAATATAGAATATTATGAATACAAATTATTTTAAATGTTAAATATATTATATTTATATTAATTTTTATATTATATACATTTTAAAGATAATTTTCAGTCAACTTTTTTTATATGGATGTTATCTTTTCTAACTTTTCACGTGACCATCTTTATATATATCAATTCTTAATTTTATTTCTTCATGATAATAAATGTTTTCTTTGGATCAAGACAATAATAATTGCCTTCATTGCAGTTTACAATGTGATCATAATTGTGTTTATAATAATTGCCCTCATGCTCGTTGCAGTCCATGCTGATTAAGTTCAACCCTTCAACTTATTTTTAGTCCCCTCACATATCCCATCTAATTCACGAATTGGGAAGAACCAGTACCACGAATTGGTACGCAAGTACCAATCCGCGGTTCGCGAGGAAATAGAAGAATTATACTACTATGTGTCCAACTACATTCACAGGCACACAAGATGCTAAAAACAGTGTTACAACAGTGCATAAAACATCAAGGTAGAATAGGCACACACACTCCACTAACAAACTAACAAAGTAGCAATCCTGCACTTTCCAAAAAATAGAAAACACATTCTCAAATTACAATGAAGCCTAGATAGTGCATGAGCTTTTCTTCACTTTTTTTCTTTGTAGTTCGTTCCAGATCTGTCCGTGGTTGCTGCAACTCAAGACAAGACAACAGAAAACCGACCTCTAGTGGTTAAGGTACCATTGCAATAAGGGCTCTACAAGCTCCGTTGAAAAGGAAAAATGTGGAGGAAAAAGATAGAGACTGAGAGAATAACTACATAGGTAAGCAGCAAGAACAGATAGATATAGAGAAGAGAAGAAGATGCCAATAGTTATTGGACAAGGGAAAGAGGGCAGTGGGGTTAGAGGTGGTGACTGGAGGAGGAGGTGAAGAGATGGAGGTTAGGAAGGTAAAAGATTACATCGTTAAGCACATTCTCTTTCAGTAGACCAAAATGGCTAAGCATGTGTTTAGTTTTACTTGACATGCATACATACATGCAGAGAGAGAAAGTGAGACCTTTTCAGCTAAAAACTATATAAATTTTGGTTATATGCTTTCTGAATACAAAACGTTAACTCAAACACGCACTAAATGGATTTATTTTTGTTCCTAGATAATATGACTAAGGCTTACAGCTGCAATCAGTAACTCATTGTCTCCTCCTAAAGGTGAGTTATCTTCTAATGTCATTTCCAAATTTCATTTTTGTTGGAGTTGGCTTTGTTTACGGATACCTGTTATGTAAGAAATTATTTAAGCAGAAATTTCATGAATAATTTTATTCAAGTGATCAAATTCACACGTTTTTGCTTCAATGTTTTTCCTTTTCATATTGAAAGTCAATTTTAAAGAAAAGCATATGCATGTGCTTTTGTAAAGCTTTCATTTGTAAACAAAAAGCATTTGCTCATCTTCAAAGAAATAGCCAATTTCACCAAATGGAGATACTTCAACTGCCCCAGAAACAATACTTCAGCAAGCCTACATCTTTAAAGATAACGATTCTGTTATTGAAAAAGAATAATATATACGCCTATGTAGATTTTAGTTATTTTTCAATGATAATGTTACGAGACACTTCTTTCAAAAAAAACATTATCAAAGGCGAAAATTGAAAGCATCCTCATCAAACTGTTGTTTCTAGATAGTCCTACCAATACCATATATAGTACCAAGGTTTAATTATCTTCTAATAAGATCCGATGTTGTATAAAAGTCAAATCAATTCAATTATATTCTGACCTTTATTTATATCACCTTATTGATCTTTCTCCTGAAGATACTATATATTGCTAACAAAAATTAAGACAATTCTTTGGACTATAAATGTTAGGTCAACATTCAATTCATTGCAGGAATGGTGATTGGCTAGCTCTCATATATAAACAGGCAAGAGAAACTGAAATGTTATGCTTAACATAACTTAGAAGCTCTAAAAGCATAAAAGGTTTTAAACAAAGTTCACAAAAGATGAGCAGAAAAAGAAATCCTATAAATTATATATATGTTGAATAGCAGCAGATAAAGATAAGGTAAACACACAATATTTGGAAGAGAATAGAAAATAGACTGAGTCTAATCCAAACAATCCAACTAAAGGATTGCATCCATTATCTATTAACATTTTTTGGTCATAGGTCAAAGACCACGGGTGTCCCCCAACCCACTAAGTCAGAGACTAATCCTGCTGGCGGTGCGTGGCTGCCACTGGCCCAAAGGAATTTTGCAGACGGAGGGAATCGAACACGGATTTCCCGCTAAATAGATTGTTCCTCCTCATGTGAACACAGCAGGGCCTTACAACAGTGTGCCAACCCTTTGGATTGCATCCATTATCTATTAATTTAAATTCAAATGTTTGAATTCTACCTCTAGTAATTAACAGCAGAGCTTCACAACATAGTCACAAAAAGGTTTGGTTCAAATTAGCTGCAAACAGGGAGCCAAAATCTGTTGTATTTTTTGAGTTTTGGAGAGTATTACAAAAGGCAAAGTCCCACATTGCCTATGATAACTTTGCCTCACTAGTTTATATATCCTTTTGTGTTTAAAGCTTTCAAAGAGGCTAGTAAGAGGTGGAAGCTTGGCGCGCATGAGTTTGGGCCTAATGGGCCTTTCGTAGTGCAAATCCGTCGATTGGCCCCCCCTGCACGTGCGAGAATGGTCTTTGTACTGTTTTTACACTGTGATTTAATAAAATTATTTATTATTTTCAGTTTAAGTTTATTTGAATTTAAAGCTTATCCGAAAATCATGTTTTTATGTTACTATTTTATTAAGTTGTGTGGTTACGAAAAATAAGGGATTTTATTTTGTGACCGTTTTGTATATATGATTGTATCTGTTTATGCCCGTTTTAAATGAACAATCATATCTGTTTATGACCATTTTAAATGTACGATCGTATCAATTTATGACCATTTTAAATATACGATCGTATCTGTTTATTACCGTTTTAAAGATCTTATCGTATATTTCATTTTAACATTCATTTATTAACGTTTTAATTTTTTCATTTTAAATACCCATTCGTGCTACACGTTTGGGACATACTCTCACACTCTCTTCGTCTTTTCTCTTCTGTTCCTGGGTTATAATTCGTACTTGCCAGTTCTATTGCCTCAGTGCATTCTGAGAGGTTCCTGTTGTATCCTGGGGGGCTTGCGCAGTAATTCGCAGATAAGACCTTTAGGGCAGTGATCTTGCACACCTCAGGAAGTGTGTTTTCTTTAAGAGTGGCTACAATCTAAAGGACTTATGGCTGGTAAAAACAAATCCGTACCCGCTGACACGCCGCAGCCTTCTTCTCCGGTCAACAACAATGTTGGTTCGATCCCCGCCAACTATGCAAAGCCATTGCCAGACGTCTCAAAGATTGAAGTGTTCCCTGGACAGAACTTTCGCCGGTGGCAGGAGCATGTCTCCACTTTGTTGGACATGCATGGAGTAGTTTTTGCTCTCACCACTCCGAAGCCAAAATCCACTGCAACTACTAAACAGATTGATGACTTGACCCAGGCCAATAAGGTATGTCGTCACACTTTGCTCAGTGCCCTATCTAATGATCTGTTCGATGTCTATTGTTCCTACAAGGAGGCCAAAGAGATATGGGATTCTATTCTCCTGAAGTACACTGCCGAAGATGTTGTCAGACAAAGGTCCATTATTGGCAACTACTATCGCTGGGAAATGATCGAAGGCAAGGATATCAAGGTTCAGATAAATGAATACCACAAGCTGATTGAAGATCTAAAAGTAGAAAACATCAACCTTCCAGATGAGTTTGTATCTGATTTGCTGATTGAAAAATTGCCTGCATCTTGGCCTGACTACAAGCAACAGTTGAAGCACAAGCACAAGAAGATGTCACTATCAGAACTGATCACGCATATCATTATTGAAGATACCAACAAAAAGGAGTGTGCTACAGCAAGAGCAAAAGCATTATCTGCCAAGGCAAACGTGGCTCAGGACAAACCAAATAAGAAAAGGTACGAGCAGAAACCTGATCACAATAATAAAAATAAATTTAAAAATAATATCTCGCATTCTTCTAACCCAACCTTCAAGAAGAAGGGAAACTATTTTGTTTATGGAAAGCCAGGACACTATGCACCTCAGTGCAAGTTTCGCATCATGAGAAACGACAACCCTCCTAAGCCTAGGGTCAACCTGGCTGAAAGGGATGATGTTATAGCTGCGGTTGTTTCTCAAGTGAATGTGGTGACCGATATGAGTAAATGGGTAGTAGATTCTGGGGCTACCCGACACATCTGTGCAAATAGAAATGCGTTAACCTCCTACAATATTGTGGGGGATGAAGAAGAACATGTGTATCTTGGTGATTCTAAGACCACTCCGGTTCTAGGAAAAGGAAAAGTTCTTCTGAAGCTCACATCTGGGAAGACTCTAGCTTTGACTGATGTGCTACATGTGCCCTCTATTAGAGTCAATTTAGTTTCTATAGCACTTTTGGGAAAGGTTGGGGTGAAAGTGTCCTTTGAATCGGACAAAATTGCTATGATAAGTGGGTAAAGGGTATTGTGATCAGGGACTCTTTGTACTGAATGTTCTGAAGTTATGAATAAAACTGCATCTACTTCTGCTTATATGGTTGATTCCTATGATATGTGGCATGCTAGATTAGGACATGTGAATTCCTCGTATGTTATAAAATTGCAACGACTAGGCCTAATCAACATGCATGATAAACAAAGTAGAAAATGTGATATATCTGTTGGATCTAAATTAACAAAGAAAACATGTTCTATTGTGCAACGTGAAACTGAACCTCTTAGCTTAATTCATTCTGATCTTGCTGATTTGAAACAAACTATGACTAGAGGAGGTAAAAGTTATTTTATAACCTTTATAGATGATTTCTCTAGATATACTAAAGTTTATTTGATTAGACATAAAGATGAAGCGTTTAACATGTTTTTGTCTTATAAAGCTGAAGTGGAAAATCAGTTAAATAGAAAAATTAAAAGAATAAGATCCGATAGGGGTGGTGAGTACACTTTGTTTAATGACTTTTGTGAAAAGGAAGGTATAATCCATAAGGTAACCCCACCATATTCACCTGAGTCAAATGGAGTAGCTGAGAGGAAAAATAGAACCCTTAAGGAGATGATGAATGCTCTGCTTATTAGTTCCTCGGCACCTGACAACCTTTGGGGAGAAGCCTTTTTAACAGCTTATTTCTTGCAAAATATGGTCCCACATAAGAAAATAGGGAAAACACCTTATGAGTTATGGAAAGGATATACACCAAACCTGAAATATTTGAGAGTGTGGGGGTGCTTAGCTAAAGTGATGTTACCAGATCCTAAGAAAATGAAAATAGGACCTAAGACTTCTGATTGCATGTTCATTGGTTATACGGAACATAGTGTTGCCTATAGGTTTCTTGTCCTTAAGAGTAATGTGCTTGATTGCAATACCATAGTAGAGACTAAGAATGTTGAATTCTTTGAGGACTTTTTTCCCTTGAGGTCTACCTATGATTCTGAACAACCTGTAGAAATTTCTAGTGAAACTATGATTGAGGATTTGAGGAGGAGTAAGGGACAAAGGAAAGAGACATCGTTTGGAGATGATTTCTACACATATCTTGTTGAGGATGACCCGTTGAGTTTTTCGGAAGCTGTTACTTCTTCTGATGCTAACCTTTGGAAACAAGCCATTAAGACTGAGATTGATTCTATTGTGAAAAATCATACTTGGACTCTAGTAGATTTACCAGAAGGAGCAAAGCCTATTGGATGCCAGTGGATCTTTAAGAAAAAGTATAATCTTGATGGATCAATAGATAAGTATAAGGCTAGATTGGTAGCTAAAGGGTTCACTCAAAAGGAAAACATAGATTTCTTTGATACCTTTGCGCCTGTTACCAGGATTTCCTCTATTAGAGTTTTGATAGCCTTAGCGGAAATTCATAAGTTAGTCATTCACCAAATGGATGTGAAGACAGCTTTCTTGAATGGTGATCTAAAGGAAGAGATTTATATGACTCAACCTGAAGGGTGTGTGGTTCATGGTCATGAAAACAAAGTGTGCAAACTTTTGAAATCCCTATACGGTTTAAAACAGGCACCAAAACAATGGCATGAAAAGTTTAATGAGACTTTACTTGATTATGGCTTTTCTGCTAGTGCTGCTGATAGATGCGTGTATACAAAATATGAGAATGGTGATTGTGTCATTATATGCCTGTATGTGGATGACATGCTGATTTTTGGTACATGCAATGATATAGTTTTGAGAACTAAATCTTTTTTGGCATCTAAATTTGATATGAAAGACATGGGTGAAGCAAGTGTAATTTTGGGAGTTACAATCATAAGGAAGGGAGATAGTATATTACTATCCCAAGGACATTATGTTGAGAAACTTCTAAGGAAGTTTGGATATTATGACTCTAAGTCAGTGAGTACCCCTTATGATGCTAACTCTCAATTGAAGAAAAATAGAGGAGAACCAATTGATCAAACTCAATATGCCCAAATCATTGGGAGCTTACTGCATTTAATGAATTTCTCTAGACCTGATATTGCATATGCAGTAGGTAGATTGAGTAGATACACTCATAGTCCTAATTAGGACCATTGGGATGCACTTGCGAGACTCATGAGATACTTGAGAGATACCATGGACTATGGTATTGAATATAGTGGATTTCCCGCTGTACTAGAAGGGTACAGTGATGCTAACTGGATCTCTAATTCAGATGAGACAAAATCCACTAGTGATTATGTGTTTACACTTGGTGGTGGTGCGATTGCATGGAGATCAGCCAGACAAACTATTATAGCTAGATCAACAATGGAGTCAGAGTTTGTTGCTCTAGAAATGGCTGGTAGTGAGGCTGAGTGGTTGAAAAACTTCTTAGCTAATATTCCTTTGGGAATGAAACCAACCCCCATCAGTGTCTATGCATTGTGACTCTCAATCAGCAATAGCTGTAGCTAAAAACAAAATTTTCAATGGGAAAAATAGACATATACAATTGGGACATAATGTAGTAAAGCAGCTGCTAAAGGATGAAATAATTTCCATAGATTATGTGAAGTCAGAAGGAAATTTAGCAAATCCTCTGACAAAACCCCTGGGGAGGAACATGATATTAGAAACATCAAAGGGAATGGGACTTAAGCCAATTGAAAACAAACAAGTGATGGTAACCCAACCTTTGTGATTGGAGATCCCATGAAAAAGGTTCATATGGGTAAGAACAAGTCACTTGTCAGTTCTGCTAGCACTAAAATTGATTTTAATCAATTTTTAATTTTCTGTCCCTTCCTATGGTGTGAGAAAGTGCTAGATACTGCATTAATGTGAGGTTAAGCTTTATAGTTAAGCTTTATGTGATAATGAGAAAGCTTAACAACTTATAAAGTTTTTAATGAATTTCATATCCCTTATGGGTGGTGTATGATTTGCAACACACACTTGATGGAATCACCTATATGAGTGTCAAGTGGGGCCGCTTGTATGAGATCCTGGCAAAATCTCTAGAGCACTCATGAATACTGGGCACACGTATGGCCTAGTAGCGCAACATAGCGATAACGGCAACGATTGTGGGGGTGTACTGTGATTGGTAGACCGCTAATACACGTCAAGTGTTTTTGGTTCATATAGCTTGCTACACCAACTACACTGTGTGTTAAGTCTTATCAGTCTACGTCTGGTTCATATAGCTTGCTACACCAGGTTTGACGCATTACATCTCATGTAATAACCCAAGAATTCTTTTCTTCTTTCTTTTTAAAAAAAATGTTTTATTTTGCCTTTTGTAATATGTGGGGGATTGTTGTTTTTTTTTTAGTTTTGGAGAGTATTACAAAAGGCAAAGTCCCACATTGCCTAGGATAGCTTTGCCTCACTAGTTTTTATATCCTTTTGTGTTTATAGCTTTCAAAAAGGCTAGTAAGAGGTGGAAGCCTCACGCGTATGAGTTTGGGCCTAATGGGCCTTTCGTAGTGCAAATCCGTCGATTTGCCCCCCCTGCGCGTGCGAGAATGGGCTTTGTATTATTTTTACACTGTGATTTAATAAAATTATTTATTATTTTCGGTTTAAGTTTATTTGAAAATCATGTTTTTATGTTACCGTTTTATTAAGTTGTGTGGTTACGAAAAATAAGGGATTTTATTTTGTGACCGTTTTGTATATATGATCGTATCTGTTTATGCCTGTTTTAAATGAACGATCATATCTGTTTATGACCGTTTTAAATGTACGATCATATCTGTTTTTGACCGTTTTAAATATACGATCGTATCTGTTTATTACCGTTTTAAAGATCTTATCGTATATTTCATTTTAGCGTTCATTTATTAATGTTTTAATTTTTTCGTTTTAAATACCCATTCGTGGATAAGTCCTTTAGGGCAGTGCTCTTGCACGCCTCAGGAAGTGTGTTTTCTTTAAGAGTAGCTACAGAATCAACACAAGCAGCATAACCAAAATAGATGAGTCTTTAATCAGATGTGTCCTAGTAGATATTAGAATATATGTAGGTTAAGGTGGGCAAAAACCCAAAACGAACTAGACTTTTTAAGAGAGCTGGAGGGGAAATATTCATTAGGAGTATTTTGGTTTTCGCTAGCTGTCTATCTCGGTCAGATACATAACAGAAATAAATTTTCATTGTGTTATGGGAGGTGTCAAATTTTAGGAGTATTTTTGTCAAAAACTGCATTTCTGAAAAGTAGAGTCTTAATTCTGTCCAAAAAAAAATAGAGTCTTAATAATCATTTGAGGGGTGTCAATAGTAATGCCCTTGAGAAAAAAGGGAGTGATGGACTTGGCCTGCTTACTGAACTGATGGACATCTATTGATAGATGTTCCCCGTAAAGAAACAAAGAATTTTTGTATTTTATTCAAAATAATAAAGAAACGAAGCATGATCATTGATTCAGTCGTTTATTTTAGGATGACGGGCATGTTCAGATTAATTTATTTTAAAATTCAAAGTTATTAACTCTTTTAAAAAAATTTTAAAAGTATTATACCAAAAAAAAAACTTTTAAAAAGTATTTATTTTTTGGTTAAATCTTAACACACACACAAAGTTAAATACTTTAAATTTATAAAAAATTATTTAATTTTAATACCAAAATATTAAATAAATTAAATATATGTATTTAATAGATCTATTAAAAAATAAATATTTTATTTAATATTTTTTAAAAAAAATTAAATCATTCTCTAGAATTGTATGCTTTACATGCACATGACAATTAATTAGACAGAATTAAGTAATTTTTTTATTCGAAAAAATAACTATTTTATAAAAAGGACACAAATATATTCTAGGAAAAGGTTACCGTAAAATATATGGTTTGGACTTTCTGATTCTAAATATAAATTTTGTGATGACAATGGATACTGTATATGCTTATTATACTTACGTTTAAGATAAAGATATCTACTTGTATCCATACCTACAGCAACTTCAATGTTTAATTATATTCAACAGCATTTATAATTTATATATAAACTCAAATTCATTAGTATTTTTTTTATATACTGAAATTTCATGAGTATTTTTTAGTTAAATAGAATGTGATTTCTATCTAAAGAATTAGTAAAATTAATTTTTTTTTGTGAACAGTAAAATTAATGTGTAATAATATTAATATATTTGTGTGCACGTGCAAGAATAGGAGACAAAATGTGCACTATATTTCCCAAACCACACCCTCATTTTCATAAATCTTTACAGATAATTATATCTAGGCTTGGATTTAAATCATTTGATGAGCAGAGACTCTTGTGTCCAAACAATTGGGGTTCGTAAAAGTCGATCAGAGTAGCAAGTTGATGAGTTTTCTTGTTTTTTGACATGCATAAGCATCAAATGATATGAGCGTTGAACCAGAGAGAGAGAGCAATCAGTGGCAATAGTGATTTCCGGCACCTTTTCTTCTCTGCTATTGGAGTTGTCACATGGAAACAGTGACCTTAATTAAAGCATGGTAACCATGGTTTCTTGAAGCTAAGGTCTATAGCAAAGGATATTCCTAAATGTTCTGCATGTAGCAGCTACGTACTAAGATAACATGTGTCATTTAAGTCTCTATAAGCCACACCTATGGCACTGCTCCCATTCAGCTAGCTATGTGGATTTGAAAATTGCCAGTAATATAATTTTTTAAGCCATTGTTTACGGTTAATTGAATTTATTAAAACTTATAAAATTGTGATTGAGACCTGTTAAACAAAATTTACATCATTTTTGTATTTTTTTTAATAATTTTCAATCAATAAAAAAGTTTATTAAAAAAAAAATATGTATGCTATAGCGTTTTCTCGTGTAGGCGCATTGTGTAATCATTTGCTTTGGAATATTTAAACATGTTTATGATGGGTCAACGGGCCGGTACAACCTACAACACAATATTATGTTGGTGCAAGTGAAACTAGGCTCGAATTACTTAAGAAAGGTCTCGACTTTGAGTACTGTGGATGGAAATAACGTGGTCGAAACTTGGAAGGGAACACTAGTGGAAAAAAGACATTTTACAAGCATGGTTTTACATTAGTTATTAAAGAAACGATGTAAAAAAAGGTGATGGGGATTTTGTAATTTTTTTAAGGCTTAATTATTCATTTGGACCCTTAATTATTTATGAATATTCAATTAGGTCCCTCAATTTTTAAAAAGTTCGATCAGATCCTTTATTTAGCAAAATTGCTTCAATTATACACTTTCTGTCAATTTTACGATGTTGACTAATGTCTGACTCATCACCTTCTTCCTTTTCTTTCTCTAACCCTTCCTCATCACTCAAAAACCATGGCCACACCACACTCTATCACCCACGACACCACCAACCTCCGCACCAGCCCAAGCCATTGTTGTCGTGCCACCACACCACCACCAACGTCCACAAATCCAGATCTGCACCGCTACCCACAACACCACCAACCTCTGTTCCCAGCCTAAACCACGTCGCCGTGCCACCACACCACCACCAATATCCACGAATCTAGATTTGCACCACCACCCACAACACAACCAACCTCCGCACCCAGCCCAAACCACGTTGCTATGCCACCACACCACCACCAACGTCCACGAATCTAGATCTGCACCGCCACCTACAACACCACCAACCTCTACACCCAGCCCAAACCACCACCGCTGCACCACCATCGCCCCACCACCAACCTCCACAAACCTAGATCTACACCCACCACCCAAACACCATACCCAACCGCACATCACACCCACGACCCACCAACCTCCGCACCTAGCCCAAGCCACCACCGTCACGCCACCATCATCCACCACGAACCCAAATCCACCCTTCTTGCCTCGCACACCATTCTAGATCTAGATCTGTTTTTCTTTTTTTTTAATTTTTATTCTTGGTTTGATTTCACTTGATCTTAGACAAAGACGGTGATTAGGGTTCTGATTGTGTTGATTTGGAGGTGGTTAGGGTTCTGATCTTGGTTTTATTTTTTTAAAATTATAATAAATAAATCGGTAGCTATAAACCGTCACTTTTTTAAAACTGTTATTTTTATTATATTTTTAATTTAAAAATAAATAATAAATATAGTGGCGGCTTTTAACCTCAACTATTCGTAAAATTAAATCGCCATAAATCGTAACTTAACACCATCTACTCCAACTGGACGGAAAGGGTATGATTGTAGTGTTTTTAATAATTAGAGGACCTGGTTGAACTTTTTAATAATTGAGGGACCCAATTGAACTTTTACAAATAATTAAGGGATCAATTATATAATTAAGCCTTTTTTTAAAAAAAAATTACATGTTACTGAATAATCATGTAAAATAACACATTTTACATCAATTATATACATATTTTTTGTGTGTGAAATTGTTAATACATCGATTATACATATAATTGATGTAAAAAGTGTTATTTTACATCAATTATATTTATAACCAATGTAAAATGGATTTAAAAAATCTCATATCTTCTCTCTCTAGTAGATATTTCCCAGACTTGAACCTCTCCCAAACCTTTTCGTTACCCCCTATCCCCTACCTCATCTCAAAATTCACCAACTTGGTCTTTGAGAAACTCACCTCCCTCCCCAACATGTGTGGCACCATCAACACCCCCTATCCACCTCTGCTCCAACTCCAACAACAACCCTAACCCTAAAACCTACTGTTGTCACTATAGTTACCCCTCCCACCGCCTACCACTACGACACCACAACCTCCTCCTTTCGATCTGTGCACTCCTCCCTCCACCATATGGACCACGCCCTATCCACCCTTTGATTCGCACTCTCCTCGCTCTAGTCTTTCATTTGCTACCTCCCTTCATAGCTCTCCAACCCGTACCACTCTGTGGTTGTGAAGATCGCCATCTCTCCAACGTCCACCACACCACAAAGCTCCTCTAGCATTCCATTTGTGCACTCTACCTCTTGAAGAAGCTCCTCAATCTCGTGAAAGGCTGCGCAACTACACTTTGAGATCATCAACTTCTGCAATGAATTACAGCTCAAGGGCATAACAATGGCAACATATCAGGTTCAATGGGGCTTAATGAAAACGAGATTTAATGGAGATCTAAAGATTAGTTTAAGTTCACCATCAATTTACTTTTTTTTTTAATTGTTACAGGTTATAATGTTTGTTGGCTTGGAACACAGAATACATTCATAAAATATTAAGAGAAATAAATTTTTGTTCTTAATCTTCAATGTTGAATGATGAGGCGATGGTGAGTGGTGATGCGTAAAACATGTTTGTTAAGGGCAAGCATACCCTACGCGGTTACAGTGGACCTATGTCTGGATATCTTTACCCAAAGGACTAGTTGTAGTTCCAAAATAACTTAATTACAATAAACTAATTAAACAATTTACATTTAATTGACAGTTTGAAAAAGGGGTTTTTATCAATTATTTCATAAAAACAAAATAGAAATGAGCAAACAGTATCAGTAAAAGAGAACTATCAAACAGACAAGCCTATGATTGTGATTTCACTTGTATCACTTTCCCCTAATTCTTATTCTAATTAAAACCTTAACTCATACTTCAATCGCCAGTTACCTCTTAAAATTATTAGTTAGACTTTGGTCATGGTCTAACAATGCTCTTTTCCCTAATTTAATTCTAAATTAATTGGTTATATAGAAGTCTCTTAAATTAGGGTAAAGGATAATTCACAGAGAGGTTGATTAAAAATTATTAATCCACTAGAAATTCATACAACAAGTTTGATCATACATGCTATATGAATTCAATTACTTCAAAAATCGATTAATCACATGCAGATAGTCACTAACAAGCAATTAACTAATATTCAGAGTGATCAATTCTAAAATAATAATTAACACAATGAAGAAAAACAATTGACTGAATAACAAAAGGGATTCAATTATAATCAGAACTGTGGTACAAGGGTACAATTACATCACAATCATGACTTTAAGAAATTAATTAGCCAAACATGGTTACAATGAAGCTAGGGATGGCAATGGGTAGGGTCTGGGTAGGGTACTATAGTACCCGTCCCCATACCCGCTCTTTAAAAGAATCCTTGTACCCAGACTCATACTCACTTGGGTAGTAACTTTAATACTCGTGTCCTTCCCCGTTGGGTACCTAATTGCCCATGTATCCGTTACCCATACTTTGAATAATTATAAAAAATTGATAAATAAAATATTGATTAAAAATACAATAGTAATTAAATTAAAATCTCATTCAAGGATCTTAATATAATAAATAGGAAAATTTGATAAAAGAAGCAAATAAGGAAGGTGATTTTTTTTTAAATTAAAGAACGCGATCTATCTTTAAGTGAATAAAGATTAAAGATCATGATCTATTTCTATAAGAAACATAATTCTTTTTTGTTGTGAATTAAATACGTGATCTATCTCTTAGCAAATAAAGAACGTGATATTTTTTTTTCTGATGGATTAAGGAACATGATTGATCTCTTAGGTATTTTTATTATGATTATGATTATAATTATGATTATGATTATGATTATTATTATTATTATTATTATTATTATTATTATTATTATTATTATTATTATTATTATTATTATTATTATTATAAAATAAAAATGGTGTAGATAATATGCATACCAGTATTCTACCACTAAATAGTAGTAACTAGGAAGCAACCAATTTTCTATTTCATTCAAGTAACACTGTAAACCAATGGCATATAAGAGGACAAACCTAGGTTCTTAGAATTTTAATGACTATTGTACTACTCGAACTGACACTCCACCGAGTAGCTGACCTGGCCGAGTGGAATGAGCTTACTCGGACCTAGGCAGTTATAACAGAAAGTGTATCTTATTGAGAGATAAGATATAGGAAGATCATGATAAAAGATCAAACCATCTCTATCATAAATTGTGAGATTTGAGGAGATTTGATAGGAAAATAACCCTATCAAATCTATCTTTTTATACTCTATAAATACAACAACACTCCATCAAATCGAGGTACGAAAATTCTATTCCCAATTATGATACCTGCCTCCTACCTCTGCACCTCTAACTTGAGCGTTGGAGTGTCATTGCAGGTACACCCCCCACCATTTACGGAGGAGAACTCAACGGAGCCACCGCATCAAAATACTTACCAAATCTGGTAAGAACATTTGGCGCCCACCGTGGGGCTCGGTGAAACTTTTTCTAGCTACACCGATCAACGCAAAACAATCACAATTGCAGCAACCCAAGGCAAAATAGCAAACCACAAAAAGCTACCATAGGGACCAGAAACCCTAACCCAGGGAACACTGGCACCTGGGGATACCCAAGGAGGTAACCCCAACAATGTGGCACCCATCCCGCGTCAGGCGCTTGAGAATCACCTGTTGATCCAAGCCCTACAAAGGGAAGTGAACACGCTGAAGCAAAATAGTACAAAAGAGATAGAGGATCTCCGCAAGGAGAACGCCATTCTCCGAGAGCAATACCAGAAACTGCAAGAGGACCAGAGCGCACACTCGGCTGTCCACGCAACTACCAACAGACAACCTGACTGAACAGAACAGGATGATACTACTTGGAGTGAGGCAGACCAGACAATAGGCCACATGGAATCCAGACCCATATCCGTTTAGCGAACGGTCCCAAGACGGAACACATCGCTCAAGACAACAAGACGACACCCGTTCATAGATGGCATAATGGAAACACGACTACCGGCTGGGTGGAAACCTCTGTCTATGGACCGTTATGACGGCCTAACGGACCAGGATGAACACATCGACGCGTTCGTCAAGCAAGTGAACCTATACACAAAAGACGATGCCATCATATGCCGTGTTTTCCCAACCACTTTGAAGGGGGCAGTGTTGAACTGGTACACGCGCCTCCCTCCTCACTCAATTGACTCTTTTGCCACACTCATCACTCATTTCGGCTCCCAATATGCTAGGAGTCAGCCTCACCACTTGACAGCAGTGGCATTAGCCAACATTCGACAAGAGGACAACGAGTCCCTTTGAGACTTCATGGAGAGATTTGCTAAAGTCTCAGTTAGAATCCGAGACCTAAATCCTCAAGTAGCACTAACTACCATGCTGATGGCACTGAAATTCGGACCCTTCTCGGACAGCCTCTGCAAGAAGCCGCCCCATGACATGGACGAGCTCAGAGCAAGAGCAGTAGGGTATATTCAAATGGAAGAGATGACAAAGTTCAGAGAACATGTTAGAGGCGAATCCCATGTCTTTGAGTGCCTGGGGGGTCAGCCAACCTTCGCTTGTTGGTGGCCTTAGGGTGCCTGGGGTTGTATGGCTAACCTTTGCTCGCAAGTCTTAAAGTGCTTAGAGGGTTGTTTGGTTGACCTTTCACTCGTATGTCTTAGAGGATTAAAAGCAATACATATATAGGTTATGTACAAATTACTTCTAAACAAAAAAATGTTATTATATGCATAAATTGAATTGAAAAATGTTGTTTCATGTTTATGCGCTATAGTTGAAAAAGGAAGATCAAAACATACTAGGTGGAAAAGCCATGAGGAATCTTCTATAGTAAGGAAGCTCCTTCATCATTTTCTTCTGCAACTTTAAAAGGTCAGTCCTTCCCAATTAATAGTGACATCACTGACCAATCCATCTTTATGCACCTCGCGGTACGTCTCCTACCTTGATCATTCTTAGGATAACCTAGAGATATATCCTTTGAAGGCTTTTTGGTTTGTTGCTTCTTAATCTGGTAGTTCTCTGCATCGTTGCTTCATACACCAGTCTAAGAGTCAACCAACAGTAGCCTACTCTCGCCACTTTTTTGTTTTGTCAACTATTTTTCTCAATTCACCTAATTGTCATCCCTTGTGTCGGCCACTTGTTTAGTGGCACGATGGTCATCCTTTGCCTCATAGTGCCTTTGTTCCACTTTGTGTGGTTTCTTCCCAGTTTTGTGGTTGTGACATGCTTGCTATTCATTCTATGCTTGCAATCAATTGTTGAAAAAATGGGTTCCTGATTCCATTGGCTCCATTTTCAATGTTTCCCTCGTTCTCTATGGCAGTTTTGTGACATGTGATTGCCACTTTGGTTATTAAGTTCTTAGTGAGCAATGGTCATTGGGAAAAGTTTTTCTGGAGACCTCACGATGGGGACTGGATGTTCTTGCTAAGGAACAAGATCCACTGAGGAGTCCTAAGACCCAAGAGGTACTCAAGAAACCCCAATGAGCTATTACTTAGATTACTAAACCTTAGTGTAGTAAGAGCACCACACCTAACTATTTATATTGTGTCTTTAACAATTAAGGTATTAGATGACAGTGAAGGTGATCCACCTCCAAACAAGTTAGATGGCAGTGCCCCATCACACTGCTGATATGCACATTTTTGGTGGTGCATACAACCTGGCATGTCAAAGAGTGATATGCCTTCTATAGTTGCCACATGTCTCTGACATGTTAGAAGGTGGTACAGTCTTTGTCACTATACACATCGCCTTGGATTATGTTAAATTTGGCTTGATAACCCAATTGTATGGATGTCAAGAGAATCTACTCGACAGAGGGGTCTTAGGTGCACAGAAGGCAATAGGGCAAGTAAAGGCTTCTTGAATAGGCACAACGTGAGTCAGCCAAAATCATCACAATTCTAGATGGGTAATAGCCCTCAAGCACTAAGCCAAGAGGTGTGAGCAAATGTAATGATCGGTTATAAAAGGTCAGATGCAGGGGCGGAACCAGGAATTAATGTTTGGGGGGGCCAAAATCCAATAAATAGACAATCCTCAAAATTCTTGCAAAATATTTATATGTTTTTCACAAAGATTTATTAAACATTTTTTTAAACATCTAAAATTACAAATGTAATAACCAATTTCACATGTCACTGAGACTGAGAATCTTTATGAAACTTATAATAAAAATTGGTATCTGAGTTAACCATATATATATATTTTTTATGAAAGTTTTTATTTATTTAAGTTTCAAAAATCAATTAAAGTCTATAAATTATGTTACTTACTAAATTATCTTTTAGGAAAATAGTAGCCAACAACCATTGAAGAATAAATTTGCTTTCAGATAGTTGAAAAATAGAAGAAGAAAAATGTTGTGTCATAGCAAACCTCACAATTACAAGAAATACAATGACGATATGAGAAAAACAACGAGAATATAAGAAAAATGGTGATAGGAAGATAAAATATTTGTTGATGAAGATTTAAGTTTTCAATCTTGTATATAGTATTTATAAATTTGATCTATTGACAAAGGTTAATAAATAAGTTTTAATTCTCAAACTACAATTATTTATAACTTTTAAAATAATAATAATATATTATAAAAAATAAATAATACTCAAATATTTTATCTAAATAAAGCAAAAAATACAATTACTTCTATAAGAATATAATATTTTGTTAAAAAATAAAACACTTAATTATTTAAATACTTAAACCCCTAAATAAAATTAATTACCTAAAATTACAAATGTAATAACCAATTTCACATGTCACTGAGACTGAGAATCTTTATGAAACTTATAATAAAAATTGGTATCTACGTTAACCATATATATATATATATATATATATATATATATATATATATATATATATGAAAGTTTCTATTTGAAATACAGTGAAACACACTAGAAGGGGGTTGAATAGTGTGTTTATATTTTCTTCGAAATCCTTTAAAAATATGAAGATAGTATATCTTGAGTTTTACAAAAACCTTGTGAAACAGAAGACTATGCTATCGTTCAGTGGTTCAAATGCAACAGTTCAATGAAACTGCTTTTTCTCGTTTTTCGTCAGAACACACGTAAAATATTTTCGTAGATAAAATGTGTAAAGAAA
This sequence comes from Pueraria montana var. lobata, assembly GCA_026413185.1. Taxonomy (NCBI): domain Eukaryota; kingdom Viridiplantae; phylum Streptophyta; class Magnoliopsida; order Fabales; family Fabaceae; genus Pueraria; species Pueraria montana. The sequence continues at coordinate 88,967,049 of CM048650.1, read as the reverse complement.
CACTTTCGTGGTATGTTGAAGAGATAACTTAAGAGATATGCAAGTAAGCTAGAAAGCGAGAGAATAGAACACTTAGTTTTATACTGGTTCACTCAAACTGAGCTACGTCCAGTTCTCTTTCAAAAACCTTTGAAGGGTTCTACTAATCAGAATCTGATTACTAACAAGTATTCTAACCTTGTCACTTCTGGCTACAAGTATTCTCTAGGCCACTCCTGGCACACCTTTAATCTCCCCCTGAGATTAAAGCAAACCCAAGTATTCTTTAACACTAAGCCACTCCTGGCTTTCCAAACAGAAATTGTTTGAGTATAGAAAGAAAGAGTAACTCTCACAGAGAGGATATTACAATAAACATGAATACACAGAATCGCTTAGCAAAGCTAAGTAGAAAGCTCTTTTTCGCTTAAGTGTGGATCGTCCAATCGTTTTGACAGAGTTTCAGCTCTTTTTAAATCTTCGTTACTACTTGATGCATGAGTTGGTTCCTCTATTTATAGGCAGCTTGGTGTAAAGTATCCGTTGTGGGATCTGTTCCTTTGCCAAAAGCAGTTTTCTCCAAAAAAATGTGACCGTTGTCACGTTTCAACTTGGGGTGGAGAGATAAAGGAGACAACCGTACATGTAGCGCCTCTGCTACTTGTACTTTTTCTGTAGAGAGAAGCTTCTCTGTTCCTGTTCAATACTTTTTTAAATTCAAATAGAATGTCATGTTAGAATGAGAGAGAATAATCGAGCATTCCAGAGAATCATCATTGAAAACGTATTGTCACATTATATAACTTTTAAGATAGAAAACAGAGTGTAGGTTATATAGTCATTGGACGCTTGCTTTGCAGAAACATTGGACGCTGACTGTTGTTCTTTACAAAACATATTTGGACCCCTTTCTTATGGAAACATAAAGTCTAAGTTTGAGAGATACAATACCATTTCGGCATTGGACGACATAGATCCTATAACACTCAAACAAGACCATTAGATACTTCAAAATTTATCCTTTATTTGTTATCATCAAAACCGAAATTCGAAGGGTTGGACATCGTTCAAAGTCTTAGAACTTAACAATATCCCCCTTTTTGATGATGACAAATAATGTTAAATTTTGATGTTAACAGGCACATAATCATGTATGAATACAATAAATCATGTGAGAGATGATTATGTTATGCCAGTGTATGTTGACAGGGTTAATATATATGAAATGAAGTACTCCCCCTGAGTTCAACATTTCTTATGCATCTAATAACAGTGTATAATAAACAGCAAGAATATATCAGATATAACAGATATCAGAGTGTAAAACATATCAAGGATACGGATGCGGAATATTTGAAATAAACACCTCATGTATTAAAGACGTTTTGATAAAATAGCCAATATATTCACAGAATGTTAGCTATATACTTCTATGACATCAAAATTCCAATTTCTCCCCCTTTGTCATTAACAAAAATGGGTTTGAAAGATGGAAAAATGACTTGACCATCATGGTCACCTATGGCTGTGGAGGTGGTTCTTGCGGTGGTGGTGGTGGTGGTGGTTGTTCTGGTGGTGCTTGGGTAGGTGATGCTGGTTGATGAGGTTGTGGTTGGACGGGTGGTGCTGGTTGTTGGAGTTGTTGTGGTTGGATGGGTGGAATGGTATGAGCAACTTGTCCAAGCAGGTTGGCTGCATTATTTTGAATTTGATTCACAAGTGTCTGGGAGAGGCTCATGAATTGTTCAGTGATGGCATTCTGCAGCATCATGTGATGTTGAGCAGCCTCAGCTTGCTACCTTTGCTGAAATGCTTGAAGAGTTGCTTCGATTTCTAGTTGTTGTTGTCTCAGAGCCTGTTGCATGATCTCGTGAACACGATCTTCTGAGACCCCTTGAGGTTCAGCAAATCACAAGGGATGGATGCCCCTTGGATGTGAAGATCCTGTGGGAACCAGTTGACGTGTACCCGAGTGAGCTTCAGTAGATGCATATACAATGGGGAAGCTGGTTATATCTTCAGCAGGAGGTTTTTCTGCAGTTGATTCCATGGGCTTGGATGCTTCAACAATAGGCTCTCCATCATCCTTGGACTTTCCAGATTGGACGGTAGGTTCTTCATGTGAAGTGACAAAGTGTTCCACGTCTACTGGTACAGTTGGGTCCAAGTTAAGATGAACTAGCACCTGTGTTACCTTGGCAGATGCTTCATCCAACTCTGCTTGTGTAGCTTTTGGCTTGGCAACCTGATCTTCCTTTTCTGTGGTTACAGCCTCAGCTTGCTCAAGAGCCAGCTGCTCTAAACGAGCTTGTTCTGCTGCTCTGGCCTCTTCTGCCTTGTGCTCCTCATGCAGAGTTTGGAGTTCCTCCATAAACTCTATGCGATCCAATGTCTGAAGATCAAACACTTTGTTGCTTCTGATGATAGGCAATGTCTTCATTAACTCCAGATAGTCATCTGAATCTTTCAGAAAGTAAGCAAAGGTGTCTGTGAAGTGATGAGTCTTCACTAGACACAGCACCTCAAGACCATGAGGGGGTGAACAAAATCATTCTTGGAGCTGCCGGAGGAGGAGGCCTTCTGGGAGTCATTTCATAAGATCTGGCGCCAAAAGATAATGGAATCGAAGGTTCCAAGTGGACGTGTAAGCTTACCAGTCTTGTCAAACAGGTGACCCCAAGTATGAGAGGATTTTTGTAGGGTTTCAACTTTCTCTTCCCTGCTTGGCATCTCAATGCCATAGAACTTGTAACCTTTCTTTCGGCCAGCATCATATACGGGTAGTCTAGGACACACCCTGTTTGGTACAAACTTTATTTCTGCAGTGCGGCTGATGTGAAGGTTTGGTGGGTAGGCAATGGCTTGGTTTGGTATATACATCTGTTGAAGAAGTTTGCCAAGATCATCATAGTCGCTTGGCTGGAAATTAAGCACTGGAGTTCCAACAGGTAGAGACAGGAACTTTGTAATAGGAGTCCAGATGCAAACATCCCTGACCCATTGTACATCTGGACGCTGCTTCGACTTGGAAGGGTCCAAGCTTTCTTTAATGGCTAACTTCAATTCTGCGGCCAGTTCAATATCCCTGCTAACAGGGGGCTTCTTGGACAGTGCCTTCTTCTTTCTTGGAGTCTTCCCTTTCTGCTCTGCAACCGTCTTTGTGAACTTAGAAGCAACCTCTACCTCTGGTTCAGGCAGTTCTTCTGCTGCTGGACCCACCCTTTATCAGGTTCCAGTTGGACAAAAGTAAGGTTGAGCCATTCGGAACAAGTGTGGATACACTTCTCTTGTCCAAGTTGGCAAGGGATTGCTAATTATTGCTCCTTCTGGCATTGCAGCATAGTCAGCTGAAGGATTATGAGCATAATCATACCTCTTCCACTCTGGTGCTGAGGCAGTAGTCAGATGCCTCTCCAAAGGTTCTTGTAGAGGCCTCCATATCACATCGCGCCTCTTACAGTAATTTTGTTCATTCCGTTTAAGGAATGCAATAGGGAAACATTCCCTGTCTTCTTCTTCTTTGGTTTTCTGCCTGGGGGGTATGGTCCATGGGGACTAGGTATCCCTCCATGCATCCCTTGGACGCACAAACTTTGACAGGTCCAAGTGAAGATGTGGATGTTGGGTTGTTGATGTGGATGGAGCACTGGATGGAGCTGGTAGTGGGGCACTGGTGGATATGTTGTCGGTGTCTTGGGAGGAAGGTGGTGGAAATGCAACTCTCCTTGGCCTAGTTGCCTGAGTCTTAACTCATCGAGGCATGTTAGAAGGAAAGGAAGTTGGTTCAACAGGTTGTACCTTTTGCCTCTTTTGCTGAGGGGCCTCCTTCTCCTCTGCTTTCTTCTTGATTTGACCAATTGGAATCTAGTCATCATCATCATAGTCGTCCAGCATTTGAAGCTTCCAAACCTTTGGCTTTCTGGAGCAGGCTTCACTGAAGCTGCCTTTGGACGCTGCTCAGCTTGAGCAGGTTTAGACGCATCAGTCCTTGGACGCTTCTCTGCCTGGGACTGGGCAGTGGAGGTGTCAGCATGTCTTTTCTTGGTTCTTCTCTCCTTTTCAGCATATTCCTCATGCTTCTGAGACATTTGTCGTGTTACCTTTCTGCTCCCCTGTTCCTCCATCAACCTTTTGATCTTCCTGCCAATACCAAGAAGATCAATCTACTCCTCATCATCATTGGAGATAATCTTGCTTTGTTCATGACGTTGCCTGTTGATGCTATCTTCATCCAAGTCCCTTAGGACCTTGGCTGTCAGCTTAATCTTCATAGCCTTTATGTTGGACTCGCCAAATGGTTGTTGTGTTGCCACCATTTGCCCTTTCTTCATGATATCTTCGTAAATAGCTTCGTCCAATTCATCAAAGAAGCATTGATAGACCTTCTGGTCCCAGAAGATCTTGTTCAGCAGGGCGATGTAGAAGATGTCATCATTTCCACCAACAGTCTTCATCATTCTAACAATATTGATGTAAATGGTGTGAGGAAGGTTGAAGGGGATACCTTCCATAATGTGGAATATCACAAACTTGTGTAAGTCCGTGACTGAGTCCTTAGACCCAGCTTTATGCAGGATACTCTTGTTGCACACCTGCTGCCAGATTTTTGCTTCCTCACATAGGTTCTTGTACTCAATCTTCATTGAGGCTGTGGATTTGATCTTGCAAAGCACGTTTACAATGTGATTGTCGTACTGCTTGGCCCAGTCTGCTTTGTACTGGTTTTGCTCCCTGATGCAGCCAGTTACCTTTGCAATGGACTCAGTGGACAGAGTCACCTCTCGTCCAAGTACAGTGGCCACGAGCTCCCTTGTGCTCTGGAATTTGGCATTCCTCCAGAACATCCTGATCAACTCAGGGAATATCTTCTGGTTTTCGTTGAAGTAGCCTCTGATTCCACACTTCAGAAGGCTCTCGTTCAGGTTCAGGCCCAGCTTCTCCTGCTTTTCAATGTCGAACAAGTGCTCAATGTGCACTGTAGCAGCACCTTAACACACCACCATGGTCTCAGGGTAGGTGTGGACGTCGAGTTCAGAGTTGCTTGAGCTTGTAGAGTTCGACATGGTAGAAAAGTTTGGATTTTTAGGTTTTCTGATAGGGTTTTGAGTTTCTGAGAGAGAATGCTTAAGGGTGACGATAATCTCACAAAAGATGGGTACGGTAGGGATTTTCTGAGACGATTTGACAGTTGTATATATGGGCTTTGTTTGGAGAATGTGAGATGGTTTTGGGCTTTTTGAATATTCGAAATGGGAGTTATGCCATTAAGCCCGCCATGATGAGACGTGCGAAGAATGTGGGAAACTGTGTATGGTTACTATTAGGTGACTCAGCATAGAACATTAACTCATACTTACTCTGAAATGAATGGTTTTGGCCATTTGAACAATAATAAAAAATGCTAAGTTAAAAACATCGTCCAGGTGTTGGACTTAAGTGTAACATATGCAATGCACGTGCATGACTTAGTGATCCTTGGAAGACATGTCCTTTGGACGCTATGGTTTTATTGGACGCATCATGTAGATGTTAATCATTCCTTTACAAAGTCCATGCCAAGTTTGTTCCTCAGAAGGATTAACTTGTCTTCAGTAACGGGTTTAGTAAATATATCAGCAAGCTGATTATCTGTGGTTACAAAGTGTAGTTCCACAGTACCCTTCTGAACATGATCTCTTATAAAGTGATGTTTAATCTCTATATGCTTAGCCCTTGAATGCAATATGGGATTCTTAGAGAGATCTATGGCAGCTTTACTATCATAGAAAATAGGAATTTTACTCTCATGTATGTTGTAGTCCTCAAGTTGATGTTTGATCCATAAGATTTGAGAACAACATTTTGCAGCTGAAATATACTCTGCTTCAGCAGTGGACAGTGCAATGGTTCCTTGCTTCTTGTATATCCAGGAGACTAGATTACCACTAATGAAGTGACATCCTCCACTAGTGCTTTTTCTTTCAATTCTGTCTCCAGTATAATCAGCATCTCAGTATCCAACTAACCTGAAATCTTTCTGCCTTTTGAAATATAGACCAAGATTAGTGGTTCCAGCAAGATATTGAAAGATTCTTTTAACAGCAGTTAAATGAACTTCCCTTGGGTCAGATTGAAATCTGCCATATAAGCATACACTGAACATGGTGTCAGGTCTGGACGTTGTGACGTATAGGAGTGATCCTATCATTCCTCTGTATAGAGTGTTATCTACTTTCTTTGAGTTGTCGTCCAGTCCAAGTACTGTTGTTGGATGCATAGGTGTTTTCATTGGTTTTACATCGTCCATCTTGTACTTTTTTAGTAGCTCTTTGACATACTTAGTTTGATGCATGTATATGCCCTTTTCAGTTTGTTTGATTTGAAGTCCAAGGAAGAATTTCAGCTCACCCATCATGCTTATCTCAAACTCTGTTTGCATTAATTTGGCAAATTCTTCCCAGAGAGACTCATTAGTGGCACCAAATATGGTATCATCAACATATATTTGTGCAATAATAAAATCAGAAGAGTAGTCTTTGCGAAACAATGTAGTGTCCACTTTTCCTCTTGAAAAACCATTTTCTGACAGAAATGAGCTGAGTTTTTCATACCAAGCTCTTGGTGCTTGTTTCAATCCATATAATAAAGCTTTGTTAAGTTTGAAAACATGATTTGGAAAAGCATCACTTTCAAAACCTGGGGGTTGTTCCACATAGACTTCTTCCTTTATGAATCCATTGAGGAATGCACTTTTTACGTTCATTTGATATAGCTTCATATTACTATGAGCTGCAAATGATAGTAAAATGTGAATTGCCTCTAGACGTGCAACAGGAGCATAAGTTTCAGTATAATCTATACCTTCCTGTTGTGAGTAACCTTTTGCTACCAACCTCACTTTGTTTCTCACAACATTACCTGCTTCATCCAGCTTGTTTCTGAACACCCACTTTGCTCCTACAACTTCTTTGTCGTTAGGGAGTTCTACTAGCTTCCAGACATTGTTCTTTTGAAACTGGTCAAGTTCTTCCTGCATTGCTTTGACCCAGCTTTCATCTTCTAAGGCATCGTCCACAGTCTTGGGTTCTATTTGCGATATGAGTGTTGTGTGGCCTCGCTGTCGTTGAAGTGAGGATCTGGTTTTGACTCTATCTTTTGGGTCTCTGATGATTTGCTCCTCTGGATGATGTTTCTTCATTTGCCAGTTGCGTCCAGTTGGTTCTCTTTGTTCTTCTGCTGGACCGTCCAGTGGTGCATTGGACTTTTCAACTGAGACATCATGGTTGGACGAATCTGATGACTTACTTGCATTGTCCAATCTGAGATCTGCAAATGATTTAGCTCTGATAATTCCTTATCAGGCTTGTTGTCATTGAACTTCACATGGATAGCTTCTTCAACAACTAAGGTCCTAGAGTTATAGACTCTGTATGCCTTTGAAGTTTCAGAATATCCAAGCAATATTCCTTCATCACACTTAGAATCAAATTTTCCCAAGTTATCCTTAGTGTTCAGAATGAAACATTGACATCCAAATTGATGGAAGTAGGATATGTTGGGTCTTCTTCCCTTCCACATTTCATATGGAGTCTTTTTCAATATCGGCCTTATATAGATTCTGTTTTGTAAATAACAGGCAGTGTTCACTACTTTAGCCCAGAAGTGTTTAGGGGTTGAATTATCATTCAACATGGTTTTGGCCATCTCCTGGAGTGACCTGTTTTTCCTCTCAACAACACCATTCTGTTGTGGTGTTCTGGGTGTTAAGAAGTTGTGAAGGATACAATTATCCTCACAGAACCTCTGAAAACTTTCGTTTTTGAATTCTCCCCCATGATCACTTCGGAAAGAAGTAATGCATACTCCTTTTTCATTTTGAACTCTTTTGCATAATTTATAAAAAGCCTTGAAGGACTCATCTTTGTGGGATAGGAACATGACCCATGTCCATCTAGTATAATCATCCACTATAACCAATCCATATCTCTTACCACTTACTGAGGCTGTTCTTGTGGGTCCAAACAGATCAATATGTAACAGCTCAAGAGGTCTAGAAGTGGAAACGATGTTTTTACTTTGAAAAGAACTTTTCACTTGTTTCCCTTTCTGACAAGCTTCACAAAGAAGATCATCTTTATATGACATACTTGGTAGTCCTCTTACGAGGTTGTGCCTATTCAGCTTTGAGATTAGCCTCAAGCTTGCATGACCAAGTCTTTTATGCCATAGCCAATGATTTTCTTGTACTGAAACTAGGCATAATACATTTTGACTTGATAGTTCCCCAAGTTTAATCTTGTACAGATTACCTTGTCTCTTTGCAGTAAAGAGAAGGGATCCATCATAGTTTCTGACTGTACATTCACCTTTGTTAAAGGCAACATCATATCCACTGTCACATAATTGGCTTATGCTAAGTAGATTGTGTTTAAGACCTTTAATATAAAGAACTTTATCAATACAAGGATAGGGTGGTATACCAATCTTACCTACGCCAGCTATCATCCATTTCTGATTCCCTCTGAAAGTGACTGTCCCACCAGCTTTGGGTAGAAGGCTTTGGAACATACACCTTTCTCCTGTCATGTGATGTGAGCACCCACTATCCAGGTACCATGATTGGAGTTTCTTTCCTGCTGTTAAGCATGTCTGCAACAGAGACAATTTTATCCTTAGGTACCCAAATTGACTTGGGTCCTTTTTTGTTAGTTTGAAGGGCATTGGACGCTCCCTTCTTAGGCAGGTGTCTGCATTTGGACATTATATGTCCAGGTTTCCCACAGAAGTAGCAGACATCTATTTCCTCGTCATGAATATATTTCTTTCCCTTGTATCCATGTCCTGACCTGTCATTTGGTCTCTTACATCCTTCAAACTTTAAAAGCATTTTAAGGTTGTCAGAGCCCTTAACAAAGTTTGACAGATCCTTCTTTAGGCAGTCAATCTCTTCATGAAGTTTTACAACATCATGTGGTTGACCTCTTAAGGAAGTATCTGCTTCAACTTTCAGAAGCTTCTCAACTAGCCTTTTGTTTTCTGCTTTGAGATTTTGAATCTCTATGGAAAGATTCCTTTCTCTAGTCCTTGAATCCTCACAGGATTTATGGGCTCGAGCTGCATCATTCCAGAGAGTTCGTCTCTCCGCATTTGTAATTTCATTTTGCCTTAAGAGCTCTGTAAACTTTTTCTGTAAATCCTCCTTTTCACTTTCAAGTTGTTTGAAACTTTTCTCTAAAACTTCTTTTTCTTTTGAAAGTGGTCTGGACGATTTCTATAAAGTTCTGTAGGCCTTTGACAGAATAGAAGAGTTTGAAAGTAATTCATGATAAGCTTCTTGAAGTGAATCTAAGTCATTAAGATCTACCTCATCTTCTTCTTCTAGTTCAGAGGAATCTGTTGAAGTGTTTGCCATCAGACATATATGTGCCTCTTCTTCTTCTTCATCGTCCGATGATGAGTCATCGTCCAGGTCTTCCCATGTGGACATCAGAACTTTCTTGCCCTTCCTTTTGCTGAAGAATTTCTTCTTCTTATCCTTGCTCTTGTCGAAATCTGGGCATTCTGATTTGAAGTGTCTTGGCTTTTTGCATTCGTAGCATACGATTGGACTCTTCTCCTTCTTTTCTTTGAGGCCTTTCCTATTTAGGTTTCTCCATCTGGATCCACCTTTCTTCTTCCACATAGCATGTATCCTCTTGGATATGAAGGATAGTTCATCATTCTCGTCTGAGTCATCATCTTCAGATTGTTCGTTTGATGATGTTTCAACTTGCATGGCTTTGGACGATGGTGCTTTCCTTGGCTTCTGGACGCTGAGCGCCAGAGACTTGTTTTTCTTACCATCACCATCTTGATGCAGTTCTAGTTCATGCACTTTGAGAATTCCCATGAGTTCTTCTAGTGACATATCATCCAGTTCTTTTGTTGCTCTCAAGGCTGTAACCTGCGGTCTCCATTGCCTATGCAAACTTCTTAGAAATTTGTCAATATGTTCATAGTTATTATAATCTTTACCATGTGCTCTAAGTTCATTTAGTATGGTTTGAAACCGTCCAAACATACCTTGTATGTCCTCGTTTTCTTCCATACTAAACAATTCATATTGACGAGTAAGGAGACTGAGTTTGTTACATTTTACCTGGGTGGAACCCTCATACGTTAACGCAAGAGTGTCCCATATTTGTTTTGCGCTTTTGAGACTGTGCACCTTGTTGTATTCTTGTTCGCTTAGTGCACACATGATGATGTTTCTAGCTCTGGAGTTGAGATGAAATCTTTGTTTCTACTCCTCCGTCCATCTAGTCTTTGGGATTTGGATGAGGTTCGCATCAAGTGGAATGTAGTCGCCCATCTCCACAACGTCCCACATGTCAATATGGCTAGATTCAAAGAATGCTGTCATTCTTTGTTTCCAGTAATCATATTTGACACCGTTGAAGAGTGATGGTCTGTTCACAGCTTGTCCCTCGTTTTCCATCTTTCTTAGGATCTTTCCTCTGTACTGCTAAGTACTCAACCCAAGAGGCCGAGCTCTGATGCCAACTAAAATACAGAGAAACACACTAGAAGGGGGGTTGAATAGTGTGTTTATATTTTCTTCGAAATCCTTTAAAAATATGAAGATAGTATATCTTGAGTTTTACAGAAACCTTGTGAAACAGAAGACTATGCTATCGTTCAGTGGTTCAAATGCAACAGTTCAATGAAACTGCTTTTTCTCATTTTTCGTCAGAACACACGTAAAATATTTTCGTAGATAAAATGTGTAAAGAAACACTTTCATGGTATGTTGAAGAGATAACTTAAGAGATATGCAAGTAAGCTAGAAAGCAAGAGAATAGAACACTTAGTTTTATACTGGTTCACTCAAACTGAGCTACGTCCAGTTCTCATTCAAAAACCTTTGAAGGGTTCTACTAATCAGAATCTGATTACTAACAAGTATTCTAACCTTGCTACTTCTGGCTACAAGTATTCTCTAGGCCACTCCTGGCACACCTTTAATCTCCCCCTGAGATTAAAGCAAACCCAAGTATTCTTTAACACTAAGCCACTCCTGGCCTTCCAAACAGAAATTGTTTGAGTATAGAAAGAAAGAGTAACTCTCATAGAGAGGATATTACAATAAACACAAATACACATAATCGCTTAGCAAAGCTAAGTAGAAAGCTCTTTTTCGCTTAAGTGTGGATCGTCCAGTCGTTTTGACAGAGTTTCAGCTCTTTTTAAATCTTCGTTACTACTTGATGCATGAGTTGGTTCCTTTATTTATAGGCAGCTTGGTGTAAAGTATCCATTGTGGGATCTGTTCCTTTTCCAAAAGCAATTTTCTCCAAAACATGTGACCGTTGTCACGTTTCGACTTGGGGTGGAGAGATAGAGGAGACAACCGTACATGTAGCGCCTCCGCTACTTGTACTTTTTCTGCAGAGAGAAGCTTCTTTGTTCCTGTTCAATACTTTTCGAAAATTCAAATAGAATGTCATGTTAGAATGAGAGAGAATAATCGAGCATTCCAGAGAATCATCATCGAAAACGTATTGTCACATTATATAACTTTTAAGATAGAAAACAGAGTGTAGGTTATATAGTCATTGGACGCTTGCTTTACAGAAGCATTGGACGCTGATTGTTGTTCTTTACAAAACATATTTGGACACTTTTCTTATTGAAACATAAAGTCTAAGTTTGAGAGATACAATACCATTTCGGCATGGACGACGTAGATCCTATAACACTCAAACAAGACCATTAGATACATCGTCCAAAGTCTTAGAACTTAACACTATTTATTGAAGTTTCAAAAATCAATTAAAGTCGATAAATTACGTTACTTACTAAATTATCTTTTAGGACAATAGTTGCCAACAACCATTGAAGAATAATTTGCTTTCAGATAGTTGAAACATAGAAGAAGAAAAATGTTGTGTCATAGCAAACCTCACAATTACAAGAAATACAATGACGATATGAGAAAAACAACGAGAATATAAGAAAAATGGTGATAGGAAGATAAAATATTTGTTGATGAAGATTTAAGTTGTCAATCTTGTATATAGTATTTATAAATTTGATCTATTGACAAAGGTTAATAAATAAGTTTTAATTCTCAAACTACAATTATTTATAACTTTTAAAATAATAATAATATATTATAAAAAATAAATAATACTCAAATATTTTATCTAAATAAAGCAAAAAATACACTTACTTCTATAAGAATATAATATTTTGTTAAAAAATATAACACTTAATTATTTAAATACTTAAACCCCTAAATAAAATTAATTACCTAATATATATATATATTAAAAAATTAATATATATATATATATAATAAAAATTAAATTAAAAAAAGTCGGGGGGGGGGGGGGGGGGGGGGGGGGGGGGGGGGAGGGGGGTGTTGAGTCTCCCCCAAAGCATAGAGTAGGTCCGCCCCTGGTCAAATGATTAACAACCCCTCAAGCGTTAAGCCAAGAGTCTTGAGAGCTTGCAAGGATCGACCATAAGAGGCCGAATAGTTGAAACATTCCTATTCTTAACATACTTATTCTTAAATTAGAAAGATGTTTACATAAATCCTAATTCAAACTAAGAAAAATAGAATCAAGAAAAATAATAAAATTTGACTAAAACTAATAAAAATAAAAATGGATAAAAATAGAAACATTCAACTTAAATAATGAAGAATGTCCCTGACCCCTAGAGTAGGAGGTGAGAGAGAAAGATTAAAGTAAGTGTATATTCTGGGAAAGAGAGAGTGGTTGCCAAGTGGTGGTAAGACCAGCATTATTTCTTTGCACCTTTTTTTGTACTATAAAGCTAGGATTAAAAAAGGAAAAAGCTAAGAGACACAAGAAATTAAGAAAGAAGGTCGATGAAAAAACAAATAAAAAGAAAGGAATCCATAAATTATTTGTGTTGAATGTGTGATCATTGTAGGCGGAGAATTTTCCTACCCGTAGAGTAGGTGAGAGAGAAAGATTAAAGTAGTGTATATTCTGTGAAAGAGAGAGTGGTTGCCGGTGGTGGTAAGACCAGCATTATTACTTTGCAGACATTGGCTAGCGTGACACAGTCAAGAAACTTTGGTACCATGGCAAAGTTAATAGTAGGTGTTCAGATATAGCTTTTATAATCCTACGATGAGAAATCACATTATTTAAAAGTAGGTGTTCAGATATACCAAAAACTTTAATTTACTCTATGTATATATATTCTTTAAAATTTGTTGGTAACTTAAATTTTATAATAAATTTTGCAACATTTATTATTTAATCTTTAAATAGAAAAATTATCTCAATTTAATAATAAATTGCTATAAAAAAAAAGGCATTATTATCTATCATAAACATAGACAAATAAAAGAAAATAAAAGAAAACTGAAGGAAGAGAAATTCACGACTAATTCCAACATCTTATTTAAATGCACAACAATACTATTTTAATACTAAAGAGGATTTTCTTCTTTTAAAAAAAAGTGTTACGAAAGGATTTTTAATCAATTTAAAGGAAGATAAAATTAACGGTTATTTTAAAAATTTTCAACCATTATAAAATCCTTATAAACTCAAAAAGTGTGAATAGTAGGATTTAAAGGACTATATTTGGATGGTTGTTATTAACTTTATCACGGTGCCAAAGTTTTTCAAATGTAGCACGCTAGCCATTGTCTTCTTTGCATCTTTTCTTGTATAAAGTTAGGATTAAAAAAGGAAAAAGCTAGGAGACACAAGAAATCATAGTTTTAAAAACTAATTCAGATTGGCCGGTTGGATCGGAAACAGGTAATACAACTGATTCGAGTCAGTAATTCGATTGGACATATTATTGACCTGGTATGAACGGTTGCAAACCGACCAATTTTTCGGTTGAACCATCAAACCACGGGTTGTGGTTCAGATCGGTTCTTGACTGCAAACTATCACGCTTCTGATTTCCAAGCTAGAATCACGTGTTCCAATACTTTTTACGTATCCCAATGTTCTCTCTCTGCTGCAAGGCTTTAACTTTCTCTCTCTGCTAAAGCTGCCTTCTTGGTTGTCTTTTCTCTTTCTACATAAACTCATAGGCTACAGCTACACAGCCTACACTCTTCTCATATTCACATACAAAATCAAAAGGAAATACACAAAAAGCCAACTTTGGATTCGACGCTTGAACCATTTAGTCACCAAGCTCATCATAGCCTACCACTATGCTACGGTTGCTTTTAGCTACGCCAAATGCAAGCATATATATATATATATATTTATCTACAATATTATAATTTTATTATGCATCACTAAGACACCAAATTTTGAATTAGACAGATTTTTAAGATAAGGTATGAAATTTTTAAATTTTTTAATAGAGACTGGATCATACGAGTTAATTAATGATTCACTAGTCCAATCATTGACTCAGTAACCTAGTACTTTGACCGAATCGATTACTGGTTCAATTTTTAAAACTTTGCAAGAAACTAAGAAAGAAGGTCGAATAATAGTTATCTAAATTAATAATAGTATTCCTCCTACTACTGATCTTTTGTTTGAATCTAACTTTTCTTTATTTTGTTATTATTATTTTTTACTTAAATGTACTTAATTTTGGTCTCTTAGGTATTTTAATTGTATGATTTTGGTCACCCCAATTTTCAATTATGCAAAATTGGATCCTTCAGTTATCATAAATGTCTAATTTTAGTTTTTCCGTCAATCTTTCATTAAATATTTAATAGATTTTATTAACATGTTACTAGATGATGATGTGACATATAATGTATTATCTAGACACATGCGACACACATATGAGGGTTAACTTCACTATCAAATATAATTAGTTGTAACACTTATGCATTGCATATTTTTATTTAACTATAAAAATATGACTTTAATATATATATATATATATATATATATATATATATATAATATTAAGAAATAATTTTATTTATAAGTTCATAATTTATTATAAACAATTCAATACTTTTTTATTTGTAGGAATCGAAGACAAGTATCGAGGCTTTATAATAACCCATGCATCTTGACTAAGCTAGACGGTATAAATATTGTTATTTTAAATTTAACTAAATATCTATAAAATTCATATTTTTAATTATTATTGTGCATACAACATATTTTAAAGTAACTTAATTAAAAATAAATTTATTTCTAAATAAAATTAAAAATAAGATATATATACATTATAATTTCTTTCTTAATTTATATTCATAATTATTAAATGAAATAAAGTATTATGTAATAGGCTTAATATGTTGTTAGTCCTTGTAAAATGATTGAGTTTTGATTTTTGTCCCTATAAAATGACGAAATTTTAGTTTTTGTCCCTATAAAACATTTTTCTTCAATTTTTGTCCCTTGAAAATCTGAAATCGTTATTTTTCTCCTTAACATTCATTTAAAGGTACATAAATAACATTCATTTTAGGGATCTAGTAAAAATTTTAGACATGTCACACACTCACTAACATGACACCACATAAACTAGTGTCACACTTAGGATACTTGACCTTCCGTTAAGCACATAAGTAGTTAATAAGTGTCACATAATTGGGACCAAAAACAATGATTTCATATTTTTGAGATATAAAAACAAAACAAAAAAATTACAAGGATAAAAATCAAAATCCACTCATTTTACAATAAATAAAATAATATTTAATCTTATGAATTATTTTAAAATTAACTACATATTTATAAAATCATTACTTTTAATTATTATTGTTACCCGTGAAATATATTTTAGAATACCTAATTTTAAAAAATAATTGAGTACAATAATAATATAATATTTATTATTATTATTATTATTATTATTATTATTATTATTATTATTATTATTATTATTATTATTATTATTATTATTATTATCATCTAGTTTCTTTTTTTTTTACAAAAAAAAAGTATTACTATAAATTATTTATAGTATCAAAATATATTTCATGTTATTTATTATGAATATTGTTTTGTATTATTATATTTTTAGTATCATTAAATTTTAATGTAATAGCATTAGGACATTTAAATCTTATTTGGTGCATTCTTTCTATAGTTAACTTTTTTATCTGTTAAAGAGGAATGCTAGCGACACTATCTCTGGCACGCTCTTTCTTATACTAAATGTGATGTGGGATCACCAAATTGGTTCAACCAATCATAGAGAGTATTAGAAAGAGAGTGTTAGAGAAAGCATCACTAGCATTTCTCTCTGACATTCTCTTATTTATTAAAGAGGAATGTTAGTGACGTTCTCTCTAACACTCTCTATGATTAGTTGAAATTTATTGAAAACCACCAATTTGGTGGGTCCCACATCACCAAAATTGACGACTTTCAATAAATTTCAACAAATCACAAAAAGAGTATAAGAAAGAAAGTGTTATAGTGTTGCTAACATTCCTCTTTATTAAATCCATTAAATGCTCAACGGTTATAGTTCATTGTGCAACTTAAGAGCCAATAGTTATATTTCAATTATTTTATTTATTATTTATTAAAAATTATTTTACAAAACAAAATTTAAAATAAAAATGTAAACTGATAAATATATATAATAATATACTTAATACAAAAAATTGTTACAAAATTTAATACTTATAACTATATATATGTATACATATATCTTAAAATTTATTATTTTATTATAGTTTAAATATTAGTTTGTAAAACATCATTTAAAATAAAAAATATAAATATAATATAATATAATATAATACACACACAAACAAACACATAATTATTTATTTCTTAATTTATATCCTTAATTATTTATTAAAACAAAAAAATTATGAATCATTTTGTAAAGAGAAGTCCAGAGGGACACTTTTGTGTATTGTGTATGAGACATGCATTGTAAAATTTGACACAATAATGTGGTAGAAAGTATGTGGGAATTCTGCTGGTAGAGGCCGTGAAAGTTTATTGAACCTGGACTTGGGGTAATTATGCTTGGTGTAGAAATCCCAATGACTCATGTTGATCCCATGGAGTCGATGCATACTCATACAAAGTTGGGCATGTCTCAAAAAGCTAATGCCCAAGTTATGCTTACAAGATGCCTATATATGCTTTGATATTGTTTGTATGTATGCTTTGATATATTTGTTTTATGCTCTTATATATTTGCTTTGCTATATTAGACTCAGGTGGAGTCTAATTTTTCTTTAGGATATATATGTTTTAACATATATGATATCATATGCTTTGATATACATGTATTGAAAATTTAATAAGGTTTGTCATCATCAAAAAAGGATAAATTGTTGGAACCAAAGACATATGAAGCGTTTAACCCCTTAGAGTTGTGATGATAACAAAGGTTACTAAAGTTCGAAATACTAACAAAGTGTGTTAAGTATTGTTGGTGTGAAATGTAATTAGTCGTAGTGTTGACTAACACCAGTCGATTCCCAATTTAGCGTTTGACTCAAGGAAGGGATTATGTTCCTTGATTGGGTCCTTGGTCCACTGCAAGAAACTTTCCAGCAACTATAAATCTATGGTTTCTATGCTACGCTACTCCTATGAGAAATTGCAGTAATCGAAAGCTATAAACGGCTAAATATAAAAGCTTGAAAGTAAAAGAATGCCATTAAAAGCAATAAAGGAAACGAAAATGCAAGAGTAAATCTAGGTAAAAGAAAGGTAATTTGATTTTTGGAGGTTCTATGCGTCTTTTACATCGTATCCTCAGGGAGTCGAATTTGCTGATCCTTAACTAAGTAATCAAATATCTGATTAGATCTAGAGATGTCAAAGAGATAAGGTTCCTTTCCCGTAGCCTCTTTTCCTTTAATAAAAGGTCTCAAGGTAGGACAGGAGTAAGGCTTCCCCTTCACCAATTTGGCTACCAAATCTGCATCAGATGAATCTTCTTCTTCCTTAACTATCATAGAAATGGTTTAGGGATTCCTGTTACCTTTATGCGACTTCCTTTGATCTTTCTCATTGATGAACTACTCTACTCTAGAGGCCACAATGGCTAGTTGCACTAAGTCCACACAATCCTAAGTAATTAACCGTTCTCTTAATTAGGAAGTCATGTTGCCAACTAGGGCTGTTCAAAATAATTGAACTAAACTGAAAACTTTAATAACAAAACTAAACTAAACTTAAAAAAATTGAAGTGTTTATAAATAAACCAAACTGGAACTGTTATCTAAAATCAGTTTTTTAAGACTAAACTATTTCAAAAAATAGTTTAGTGCACTGCACTACTTAAAAAATTTCCCTGTTAACAATCATTCTCCTTCTGTTCATTTGCACAATCCCGTGCTTTCAAACCAGCAACCTGGAAAAAAAAAGTCAATTGCTTTTTTCATTTAATACAATCTTCATAATTCAGATAATTTAGCTTCAGAGTAAAATAATCCCATTTTCATTGGACAACACCCAACCTGATAAAATAATCTTATTTCAATAACTACTTAAATTTAAGAACCCCTACGAACCTGCAAACTTTACTAGATTATAATTTGTACATAAATCAAAGACTATTGGATTTGATTACAATATTACAATAAAGCCATCCATGATTTTCATGGATTTATAATACTTCGAGTGTTTATTTCAAATTCAGACACACAAACTAGAATATATCTAAACAAATGACTTTTTTTTCAACTCTATCCCTCTTCATCATTTTTACTTGTATTATCATGCTAAATCAATGGTTGTGCAAATTGTTAGTTATCCTTTTTTTTTTTCCAAAACAGTTCAAAACAATTTGGTGTAGTTCAAAAGAGTTCATAACATTTTGGTGTAGACTGGAGAATAGTTCAGATTGAAACAATTTAAAACAGTTTAGGGAATTTAAAAATAGTTTAGTTCAGTTCGTCCCAACCATTTTGTAGTTCAATTCAGTTTTAGCGAACTGCATTTCCAGTTCAATTCAATTATTCATAGTTCAATGTAGTTCAATTCATTTTGCCCACCCCTATTGCCAACAGCTTTGCTGGTGTACTCTGTTTCTGGAAATTGGACATTACACTTCTCCTTCGCCATAATCTTTTCATAAAATCAACAACATATTCATTAGCCAACTGCTTGATGTTCATTAAGTCAGCCATGGGTACATCTAGTTGAGGAGAATAAAATCTATCATGGAAGCTACGTTCTATATCAACCCAATTGTTAATAGAATTGGGAGGTAGGCTAGAGTACCATGTGAAAGCCGTTTCTGAGATGATTTAACATAGCTGAATACCAAAGACTTGAACTTGAAACCATTAGTTAAGCTGAAATAATCTCACACCTGCTGACTTACGCACTCGGTGGTGCATCCAAAATGATTATTGCTAAAGCTTTATCTAATTATTTATAAATTATACAAATATATTTCAAAAAAGATTTTGCAATAATAACCAAATAGAAAGAAGATTCAAAATGGTTATTGCTAACAATAGTAGGCTTTCAAAATAATAAAACAGGAAGGAATTCAAAATTATTATCACTAATAATTAACATTATCAATTATTATTTAGAAATTATTCAATATTTTGGCAAAGCCATCAAAATAACCAAATAGGAAAGAGATTCAAAATGGTTATCACCAAGAACCTTAGGCTTTCATAATGACCAAACTAGAAATAGAACCAAATTGATCATAGGTAATCGCCCATTTTATATTTAAAAAAAATTGATTTATGATTTTAATAAGATATTTATATTTTACAATAAATAGATATGTGAATGCAAACGACACTACGTTATAATGAAGTTTATGTGAGTGTTCTTATTGGTGAGGATAAGGAGAATGGATGTAAGGGTTGTCTATGGGTCTGATGCAATAGGAAAAGAAAATGAAATAATTAATGATAAAGGGGACGCGCAGTGGAATGTGCATTGTGATATTCAACAGAGAGAAAAAAGAAATCCATGAAATTGTGTGTGATCATTGAACGTGGAGAGAAAGATTAAAATAAGTGTATTGTGGGAAAGAGATTGTGGTTGCAGCGTGGTGGTAAGACCTGCATTATGTCTTTGCACCTTTTCTTGTATAAAGCTAGGATTAAAAAAGGGAAAAGCAAGGAGACATAAGAAACTAAGAAAGACGGCTGGATGATAATTATCTAAATTAACAAAAGCATTCCAACTACTACCAACCTGTTCACATCTAATTTTTCTTTTTCTTTTTTTATTTGTTATTATTATCTAGCTTAAATATGTTTTTGTCCTTGTAATTATATCTATTTTTAATTTTAGTCTCTTTTTTTTGTTTAGTTTTCCTTCCTAATTTTTAGATGCTTTGTTTTTAGTCCCTCTTGTCACTCTCAATTACAAAAAAAGTTGATATGGTTGACGATGATGATGTCAGGTCATCAAGCACCACATCACCAAATGATGACATCATTGTGTGTTGTGTCAATAAAAGATGCATGATGTCATCAAATGTTGATGTCATAAAAAATGTCACATCATTAGATGATGACATCATCAAGGACTAAAGCACAAGTGACATATTTGTAGGGAGTATAAACAAAAAAAAAATTACAGAGACTAGAAGCAAAAAGTGACATATTTGCAAGAACAAAAAAGTTATTTAAGAATGAGTTAAACATTTACTATCATATACTCTCCATAATCACAAACTCAATACTTTCACGCACTTGACACCCTCAAATTTATGCAAATTTTCACCATGAAAATCTAACCACAAAACTATCAAAACTTTATGAAATAGTGAATGTTAGACTGACATGCTTTAACTTTCTTTCATTTGAATCACGACATCAAGTTTTTGCAAATGCTCACCAAAAAAGTTGACCCATGATGTGCCACCCTTAATCCACCACCATCACTTATGACTAGCGCCAAAAAAACTGTAGTCTCAAGACCAAGTTGGACTTCATTGTGTCCCACTTTGGTACTAGAGGAAACCATTCTCATCTCACACCATGACAATGTTGAAACCAAAGACATGGAAAATGCCAAGCCCCTAAAATCTCATAGTTTTGATTAATTGACGAAGTTTGTTAAGCTATACAAATAGAAAATTCGTCCAATAAACCTATAAGTATAATTGTTCTATCCTAGACGCACTACTAAGATATACGTCCAAAGATTTTATGAAAGAATCAGCGTCCAATGCGCTAATAAAAAGTTTTGTCCAAAAGCTTTTTATGAAAACCCAATGCTCAATGTGTTGTTATAAGTATCGTCCAAAGGATTTCATAGAAAACTTTCATCCAACATTTTATCAAATAACATAAATTTTCTATCGTCCAAATGAACACATGCTTAAAAGTTCTTCCTTCTATATGTTTATTTCATTAAGGTTTAAGTGCTTTGATATTCTATCCTCTTATGAACATTAACGATATTCTCTTTGAATTGAAAATGCTCTATAGTTTAAATATCTTTAGCATTTAATGAAAAGTAGGATATTCTAAGTATAAGTACAACCTCTGATCAAAAGTAGTCAAC
The DNA here is from genome assembly GCA_026413185.1 of Pueraria montana var. lobata. Lineage (NCBI taxonomy): Eukaryota > Viridiplantae > Streptophyta > Magnoliopsida > Fabales > Fabaceae > Pueraria > Pueraria montana. The sequence continues at coordinate 88,945,663 of CM048650.1, read as the reverse complement.
CTTGACAAGGCTAGTACAGAGAGAAAAAGCCAAAATAAGGAATATACAGAAAAGCAAGTCTACGTGTAAAAAAAGCACAATCGCTTTTTGGTGAAGAAAGGACAACCTCAATCTCTGTCCTACTTCAAAAGAAGGCATATATGAAGAGGAAACGTGAAAGATGTCTCTCTGCGTTTAGTGAAGAGTCGAAATGCGAAAAATCAAAGAACCCATTTAAACACAACGAACACTTTCTTGAAGAGCTATATAAACAAGACTTGAAGAAAAGAACAAAGTATTACGAACTCTGAACAAACAATCTTTCAATGCTTTGAACAAATCTCTAAGTTTTTCTCTAGACAAAAGTTCTTACCAAGCTTAAATAAGGAATATACAGAAAAGCAAGTCTACGTGTAGAAAAAGCACAAGTGCTTTTTGGTGAAGAAAGGACAACCCCAGTCTCTCTCCTCCTTCAGAAGAAGACATACATGAAGAGGAAACATGGAAGATGTCTCTATGCATCTAATGAAGACTCAAAATGAGAAAAATCTTAAACACAACGAACACTTTGAAGAGCCTATATAAACAAGACTTGAAGAGAAGAACAAACTATTACGAACTCTGAACGAACAATCTTTCAATGCTTTGAACAAATCTCTAAGTGTTTCTCTAGACAAAAGTTCTTACCAAGCTTAAACTGGTTATCCTTTGCTTAGCGAAGTAACCTTGTACTTGTAACCCCCTTTTTAATTAATTAATTTCTATATAAAATCCATAAACACGAAATTTACAAATAAAATAAATACACTCCATTAAGTTTAAAGTTTGTCATTATAATTTACATTATTAAAATTTACATAAAATACTACTACCAAATTATTTCTACTTAATACAAAAGTATTTAAAACCAAAAACCCATATTCCTATAGCTCTGGAACATGTCTGCATCTGTGACTTCTAATTAATCTTCTTTATACCTGCAATCACACTCCCCTAGAATCTGGGGACAGCATTACCGGATCAGGCATTTAATTTCTCATACAATAAAACAATTTCAAACAAATACATATCATAACAAATTAATTAGTTACACACATAATTAAATGCAGTATGATTTATGCAAATGCAGTTTTTGACTCAAATTCATTTTTGACCCTGCTCCATAGAGACTTCCCCTTTGAGTGTTTAGTAAGTAACTGGCCTACCATTACGCACTGCAATTCAGCTATCAGCCCCTACTAAACGCGAATAAGCTAAACAGAATTAGGAGATCAGGATACCCAGGAAGGCCACCACGACCGCATCTCTGTCCAGATTACAGCCACATATGGAATTGCCAATATCCTTCTCCCCACAGACTATATAATCACAGATTATACGGTCCTGTATAACAAATTCTACTCACCCCAAAAATCCTTTCTCAATCATTTTCATTTCACATGACTACCGTAGTCTCGGTTAGTCAACAATTCATTTCTCAATCAGTTTCATTTCACATGACTACCGCAGTCCCGGTTAGTCAACAAAAGTCATTTCTCATAGATCAACTCAATTCTCATGACTACCACAGTCCTGGTTAGTCAACATAATTATTTCTCATTTGATACTTTTATAAATCCCCCAAAAAGACTCATGCCAATGAATTTTGTTCATGATCACAATCAAATAAATAATTTGTACACATTAACATACAAGAATACAAAAATTTAAGCAATTTACATTATAACATTAGTATTTTTGTAATTTCCGAAAATGCCCTCAATCTTTTTCCAAAATACCCAATGTGTCCCTACATGTAAAATGACCATTTTGCCCTTGGTTTTATAAAAATTTCCACATAATATCCCTTGCATTTAGGGCTGGCCGAATGGTCTACAAGCCATTCTCAACAATTCTTCCAAAGCCACAAACTCCAATTCCAATCAAAATTCAACCAAATTTCAATTCAATTAAAATCAAGCAACTCAAATTTCAACCATCACAACACATTAAAAATTCAATCACACATCATTCCAATCCATGAATTACAATCACAAGCATCAAAAACACAAAACCCCTAAATCAATTTCAAGTTTTCATGATTCTAGGTCACAAATTGAATCTAACCCTACAACATGTTTTCTTCTAATTCCAAGGGTTCTAATTGAAATTAAATGCCTAGATCCTTACCTTAAACTCTTTAATTGAAGAAAAAGCCTTGAATTCCTTTCTCCCTCACTCCTTGGTCTTGTAGGAATTTTTTGGGATTTCCTCCAATTTCTTTTCCTTTTTGCCGATTAGCTTAGGGTTTAGGAATTTTGGATGGTTTGGTTTCTTAATTTGGGATGAGATGATGAGTTTAAGATGTAAAGAAAATTGAAACTGCAGCTGCTAGCTTTGGAGACTCACGGTTCTATTTTTGGGAAAAAATAGCTTTTGTGACTTTTTGCCTTTTACTTAAGTTATTTGCTTCATTAAACTAAGAATTAACCAAATTGGATTCCCCCTTCAGTTCCAGCAGCTGCTGCATGTCCAAATATCCTTATTGGCCAAGGGAATTGAGTCACCAAAGGCACTTGGACAGCCAAGGAGTTCCAAGTCACTTGCCTACTCCAAAAGTCAACATTTCAAGAACTTTGTAGAAAATTCTAGAAGGTAATTAGGGCTGCTAATTATTTTACAATGTGATTAGAATTTGAAGAAAATAACATCACCATTGGATTCCTCACTATCAAAAACCTTGGGGTAGTGTCTTACTTATCTCTTAATCCAAGCCTAATTAGCTTAATTTAGTGATCTTAGAAAAGCCTAAGTTGTCACTTTTTGATTGGTTAAGGTTCTAAATTAAAATTTTCTTGGTTAAATATTTTTAATGATTATTCTAAGTATATTACAATTATTAGATAATTATATAGACATCCTATGATTTTTTTCTAAATTTTCTGTCTTAAATTTTTACCGTAATAATTTCTCAAGTTCTAACTTTCAGAAAATCCTAACAATTCTGAATAAGCATTTTAATTCTTTATCTGTATATATTTTTAATCTATATTCTATTACCTTTCTTTTAAGTTATAAATGAGTTCAAAATTCTATACTTGAAAATTTAACCTGGACAGCTGTCTGACATAGCAGTCCAGTCAACAATCAATTTCGGCAAAAACAAAGACATTTGGAAATTCAGAAAATTCTTCTGAGTAGAACTGTATTAATTTCATTAAGAAAATATGTTCATAAAGTTCTATAAAATATAGTGCTAATGTGTTCATAATGTACATATATAAATGCGTACAAATAGTAAAATGAGGATGTTACAGTACTCATGCTAAACTTTCATATCCTCATTCTATGAGTTAATTATCTTGTAATCTTTTCAAGCAGTTTAATTGTTTGTGAAAGCGTAGAAAGGCTTAGTGACAAAGAATACTTGGGATTAACAATCTTGGGGTAAGATTATTGTTTATTTAAGCCATAAGTGGCATCAAGAATACCTACATGTAACTAGTGTAGTTACAGGAACCCTTCGTATTAAAGGAGAACTAGACATAGCTTGGGTTAAGTGAACCAATATAAAAAGCTTATGTTCTTGTTGCTTTTGTTTTCCTTCACGTTTTCACTAGACGATAACTTTTATCTTAACGGAAATGTGGTTTTGTAAAAAGTTTTTAAAAAGCAAGCATACACACTATTCAAACCCCTCATTCTAGTGTATTTCTCGTCTTTTCAAACAACCCCTATAATCAATTAACCACCTATGGTAGCCATTTGTGAGACCCAAGCACCACCCATTAGAACACACTTCACATAGCCACAATATTTAGCCAAAAGCATAGGAAGTCACTACCTATTGAACTTGGGAGATGAGGAGAAAGATGCGAATGGTGTATGACTTGTTCTACATATGGTGTATGACTCGCAGTTTTATTACAATATACCTTGAGTGAGGTTCTTTGTTAACTTAAGCATCAGAGTGTCTTGTAGATACCTGATCATCGCTTATGGAGTTCAAAATTGTAGAGTTTAGGCAATTAGAATTTGGACCATCATTTGTGATACTTTGAACCATTCAGAAAGGATGAAGCTTCAAGAAAGATAAGGGAGGAAGGAGAAGAAAAGAAAGGTGCGAAGATGGGGATGGGGAGTATTTTAACATTTAAACCTTTGTTTTATTTTAATAGTTAATTTAATTGTTAAATACCTTTTTTGTCCCTACAAATATGTCAATTTTTAATTTTAGTTTTGCAATTCTTCTTTTCTTTTTACTCCGTACAAATGTCACTTTTTTCTTTTAGTCCTCTTAATTTATTTTTCTAGTATCTACAAATATCTCACTTTTGTTGTTAGCCCCTGATAATGCCATCATTTGATGACGTGATACCTTTTATGAGGTCAACATTTATTGACATCATCTTTTGCTGATGTGGCACATGATGACATCATCATTTGGTGATGTGGCACTTGATGATGTCAGTGTGATGTCATCACTATCAACCATGTTAGCTTTTTTTAATTGAGAGTGATCGGAAGGACTAAAAACAAAATATCTAAATATTACAAGATGAAAACCTAAAAAAATGATAGGGACTAAAAACAAAATTGATATAATTACATGGACCAAAAAATATTTTAACCTTATTATTTTGACTTAATTGTATTTAATTTTGGTCTCTTAGTTGTATTTTGATATGTCACTTGGTGATGCTGTGACAGGCGGCGTACTAACAAAGATATATGGTACACATATGACAGTTAAATTAGATGTAATACTTGTGCATTGCATGTGTTTAATTAAATATAAAAAAATATATTAAATAATATTTTATCAGGTTGTAATTTATTATAAGCAATACTGTAAATAGTGTTATTTTAAATTTAACTAAATATCTATAAAATCCTTATTTTTAATTATTATTGTTCATAGAACATATTTTAAAATACTTTAACTAAAAATAAATTTATTGTTAAATTAAAAATTAAAAATACAATACACTTAATATACACAATAATTTTTTTCTTAATTTCTATTCATAATTATTGTAAATAATTTGTTTTTTGTTTTTCACCTTTCTAAAACTTCAATCACTATTATATTTTCTGGTCCCTATAAAATGACAAATTTCTTATTTTGGTCCCTGAAACATTTTCTTTGATTTTTATCCCTCCAAAATGTGAAATCATTATTTTTTTCTCCCTTACATTCATTTTAAGGTAGATAAATAACTTTTATTTTAGGGATTTATAAAAAAATTTAAAGGTATCACATGCTAACATAATACTGCAAAAACTAGTAAGTGCCACCTAGCTAGGATGGTCTAGCTCATAAACAAATAACAAATGTCACATGACAATAGGAACCAAAAACAATGTTTTATATTTTTGAGGGATGAAAACAAAAGGAAAACAATTACAAAGACAAAAATCAAAGCCCACACATTTTAGAGTAAAAAAAAACATATTTAATATTATGAACTATTTTAATATTAACTACATATTTATTAATTATTACCTTTAAATATTATTATCCATGAAATATATTTTAAAGTACCTAATTTAAAAAATAAATAAATTTGAGAAGATGTATTAATATGATATTTAATATTATTATTATAGTATTTATCTTTCTAACTTTTTTTTTTGTTTTATACATCTAACTTGTTTTTTTTCCAAAAAAAAAAGTATTACTATAAATTATTTATAGTATCGAAATATATTTAATGTTATTTATGAATATTTTTTTGTATTATTTTTTCTAATATGATTAAATTTAAATTTAATAGCATTAGGGCCACTAAACATTCTTATTTGTTAAATCCATTAAAGGCTCAATAGTTATAATTCAATGTGCAGCTTGTTCTATCATAAAATAATCCAAGATATATTTATATGCCATTTATTGTGTTTATTACTTATATGTTGTACAATGGAAATTCTTCCAGTATAGATTTGAGACAATATATTAAGAACATTCAAGTGTGTAATCTGAGATGTTCTTAGCTCTTTTCGGGTTTTTATTTGCGAGCTATTACGTTGATCCTGGATCACTTGGGATAGGGAGGTAGTTTCCATTATCATGGTTAGGTGTGCCTTCCCCCATGCTCACCAGGTGTTGTTGGTCGAGTTAGCCTCATTGTTGATTAGGGGAAACTAATTTTGCCAATGATGTGCAAGTAGTTCAGGTGCCGATAGGGGAAGGCACACAACCCTCTAGCCTTGAGCACGAAAGGCATAGAGGCTAAGATGTGAGGGTTGGTTCAGGTGCCGACTCAGGAAAGTACACAGCCTTCCAACCTCAACAACCAAGGGCAAAGAGGCTAAGTTGCAACAGGTTCGGGATCGGTCTTAATAGCATGTTGGTAGCAAACCATTGAGGGAGGTGAGGGGATTAACAGGACGCAATGTTTCAGTGCGAAAAATTGCAAGTTGTGGCGTTTCGGTGCCTCCTGGACATGTCACTTCATGAACCAGGGTACTTAATGCCATTATGACATAATGTCACATGTCGCAAGGTGACTTGTGTGTTTTCAAAATGGTAATGATTGCTAAAGCACTTGAGAAGATGCATGTGTGGGTGAGTGTGTCATTTTAGGGACCCTTTTCGTTGGCTAAAAATAGGAAGGGCGGACCCTTGCCCTAGGCCACCACTTACTTATTTCCCAGAACTTACAATTATGAGAAGTTTACACTACCGTGCTGGAAATCGCTTTGATCCCACAGTGGGTAAGCATAAAACTGAGAAACCTACTTGCCTGCACCCCGAAAGAACACTTTTCCATATTCAACTTCAATTGGTAGTTGCCCATGGTATCAAAAAGCTCTTGTAGGTCAGCTGCCTAGCAATGTGCTCCAGCTGACTTAACCACCATATCATCCACATATGCCTCTATATTACTCCCAAACTGTCATGCCAAGATCTTGTCCATGAGCCTTAGTAAGTTGCACCTATATTATTTAATCCAAAAGGTATAACCCTGTAGCATTAGTTCGCTTGGTCAACTATGAATGCGATTTTGTCTTCATCCTGAAGGTGCATCCTAATTTGATTATATCCTAAATATGCATGCATGAAGCTAAGGAGTTTGTACCCCGACGCTCCATCTACCAAATAGTTAATATTAGGCAAAGGGTGGGGATCCTTGGGACAAACCATATTTAAATATGTGAAATCGGTGCACTTCTTCCATTTGCCACTTGGCTTCTACACCATCACAACATTAGCTAACTAAGTCGGGTATTGAATCTCTTTAATATGGTGAGACGACAACAACGTAGTTCTTTCTTCCACAATTGCCTTCCTCTTATCCTTTCCAAACTTCCTCATTTTTTGGGCGATCAATTTAACCTGGGGGTCTAACACCAACCTGTGACAGTGGAAATTGGGATCTATGCCCTAATATCTACTGAACACCATGCGAAAGCATTAGTGTTATGCTATAGAACCCTTACTAGCTCGATCTCAACCTCGAGAGATAAGTTTGACCCCAGCTTCACCTTCTTGCCTTCAATAATGGTGACTTCCTTCAAGTTCTCTACTGTGGTTGGTCTTTGATCTACAAAATCTTACCTTGGATTGAGGTCCAAGAAGTGCACTCAGTGTTCTGATACTGACCTATAAAAGTGTCTCTTACTTCTTAGGCTTTTTTCATAGCATTTGCAGGCAACCTCCCAATCTACCTTGATCGTCCCCATAGTACCATCGTCTAATGGGTATTTGACCTTCAAGTGCAATGTCGAGACGACTGCACCCAACCTATTGAGTACTGGTCTCTCGAGCATACAAAACATTATATGATAAAGGGGTGTTAACCACTAAATACCTGACCATAATGGTTTTTGCCATGCACAACACACTGAAGGTTGTAGTCAGGTCAACATATCCTCTGACTTCAATTTGCTCACTTGCAAAACCAATCAAATCCCCCAAACACCACGCAATATAAGACATGGGTCAAGCTTCCTTGATTTACCATAACACATTGGACATTGAACCCCATCATGATCGTAAAGATCACTATGATCTTTCTTGTGCGGAGTTACCCCATCAAAATCTACATTGGTAAACGTAATGTCTAATGTGTGTTGGTTCCTTTCCACCACAATTATCATTACCGACCTAGCGTACTTTTTCCTCACCACCAACGTCACGCAATCGCCTATGATTCTATGAACCCCTGCAATGGATTTAAAGTCCCTAAAAATGACCTCCTGGTGCAGGACACCTGCACTTGCTAAAAGGGTGGTGGAAGGTGCGAAGGCCCCCGATCCTACTTGTCTTTACCTTCAGAGTCCTTTGGATCAGATTGTCGCTGATCATACTTGGCCAACAAGGCAACTCTGATCAATTGTTTGATTTGATGAATAAGCATGAAGCACTTTTTTGTATCATGTTCGTACACCATGTGGAAATCACACCATATGTTTCTTTAAGACCTAAGTTAATTGCCTATTGATGGGCGACGGGTAATTCAACAACAACATGTTGACATCCTTTACGATCTAACTTTAGGGCACCATGAGGGGGGTCGGGTTTGTTACTTCTTTGTCTCTCTTTTGCCTCCTGTTTGATTTTGATTCCTCTAGTCTTCATCTCTCCCCTATATCCTTTCAGTCCATACTTGTCACACTTTTTACTTTAGTTTGATTTCGGGTGCAAATAATCTTTTGTAAATGGCTTAGTATACAAAGTCAATTGTTTCTTCTCCATCACCTTGTTCCTCACCATAAGCTTTTCTGCCTCTATGTGCCATGTTGCACGTGATTGTATTTTCGCCATTCGATAAACCAATGACTCTCTGAATTGCCCAACCCGTAACCCTTTACAAAAGGCTGGCACAAACATCCTTCTATGATGCCATTAAACTTTGTCAAAAAATCCTTTAACAACTCCCCTGACTATTGGCGCACATCGAAAAGGTTTGCCTTGAAAGGTGGATTCTACTTGTTCACCATAAACTAAGCAACGAATAGGCATAAGACTTCTCAAAATCGATGATCGACTTGTTTGAAAGTTCGCTAAACCAATCAAGGGCAACCGCTAACAGCATCGCTACAAACATCTTGCAATGAAGTGTGCCATTCCCATCATTGATCAGAAGTTGAGCTCGATAAGTCTTTAGATATTGATTTGGATCCCAGGTCCCATCGAAAGGTGTCACCTTGGGGATCAAAAAATGGGACAGAATCGGTTCAACCTCGATCGTTGTCGCAAAGGGTAGGAAATCTCTTAGCGGCTCCACAGTCGCATCAACATCTGCCCTCCTTAAGTTTGCCACCTTCATTCATAGGGCCTCTTAGGCCTCACCGGCCATTCTCCTGATCTCCTCATTATCCCTATGCATAGCCTTTTATATCTCTTATGCTTTATCAGCAATCATGCTTGCTTCCTCATTCTCCCTTCTTAACTTCTCTATGAAAGCCATGATTTGCTGCAACGTTAGGGGACCACTATCATGATTCTCTGACGTTATAGTGTTTGGCAGCATCTCATCGTCACGAGTTTTGTCGTTCAAGGAAAACAAGGGCATCGAGAAGAGTTTCACGGAGCCCCACGGTAGGCACCAAAATATTCTATTTGTAACGACCTGCCTTCATTACTTAACTACTAAAACTATAGTTCGTTGGTTTTTATTTAGTTTAGAAACTCTTTCATTAGTTTACTTATGAAAATATTGCGTGAACTTTTCGCACTTCCAAAAGCAATAAATAAAGTTCAAAACTCAATATACAAATCATGCATTTATAAAACATGACTAAATCAAAACTTTTAGAAGAAGATATATTTTTAACTACAAACAACTCTTGGAGCTTATACATAAGACAAACCTAAGCTGGTCATCTCTATACATATAACTATATAGACCAAACAAAGAAAAGAGAGAACACAACTTCAATCTCGTGTTCGCTCCTTCTACCACGCCTCCAAGAGAAAGAGTCCACCTAGAAAGCCATATGCTCCCCCGAACACGATGTCTGAGATCATCACAGGCACGAACCACACATGCAAACATTGCAAGGGAAAACTTACTAAACAAAACTATACATATAAGTAGATAAATGAATTTCCAATTATTAAGGAAAAGGACGAGAAAACTAGATTTTGTATACTTCGAAATTCTATACATAATAACTGAAAACGTTATATAAAACTCAGTTCATCAATACCAATAAACAACACCATCATGGCTCAACCATCTCAAATAGTTCATACAACATAGTTATATCACCAATCTCATGGATTACTAATCAACAAATGTTATAAATCCTTAGTTAACATCAACAACATAAACCATCACCACTCATCATCATAAGCCATAAACATCATAAGTCACATCTAACATCAACTGTCACAAACCTCAACATATACAATCACCAACAACCCTCATCACATAATGATGTACAATATAAACCACTAGACAACCTCAGTCAATAAGACTGACTCTACTCCATGGAGTTTCAACATCATATGAGCGATCCCTCATAGGCTCCATCCCCTACCATAGTCTCACCTTTTGACCATTCAGGGAGTCCCTTGAGCTGACCCTGTGGAGGAAGTATGGTTTTATAGAATATAGACAAGTGTGGGTATTGACTTACCTCTGTAAGGTTTGCAAAACCTTACATCTATAGGAATTCGCCCACTTGGCTATTCTATAAGCCCACCGTTAGCCACCACGAAAACCTCCGGCACTAGGTTGAGAGCCTACCTAGCACCCTCAACTTACCTGCCTACCCATATGCCTGTGCACCAACTGTGCACACCTACACACCAACTGTGCAAAATACCACATTCGAAATATTTCTGTGCACCCACCGTATTCCAACGACAAAACATATTTGGAGTCCCTTTCAATCCTTAGATACGACACCTCTGTACCCGCCATCTCCAATGGCCTTACTTGAGGGTCCAAATACATCTCAACAATCCACAACCATGACAACAATCCATCCCCTATACACTAAAAGGGTCACTAAACCTCTTGGGAAGTAGTTCTCAACACTCCAACATGCCATTCAGAGTCAAAACATAGGGGTGGTACTTGGAAAGATATCCCACTAAGTGAGACCCCCGAGTCACTTTAGTAGTCCGGAGTTCTGGCGTAAAACTCACCGTCCCAAGTATACCATTTTCCAATACAAAATTCTTCCCAAAGGTCAAGCTAACTCCTTTTTAACATATAGAGATGTTTCCAACACATATTTCACATACATAATCATCATCTTTTCAAAATCATACTCATCAATAATTCATATACATCTCAATAATAATACATTCACCTTATCAAAACATAATTATTGCAACAATATTGAAATCACCTTAACATAGTATAAACACCTCAAAAACAACATAATTATCTCAACATCAATATACTATTAAGCATAAGCCACACTCTTATTCGTTTTAGAAAACATCCATAAGAAATATTTGATTTTACTTTCAAAGCATTTAGGATCATCTTAAGCTCTCATTTGAAATTAAAAGATTATTTACATCTTTCATGAAGATCATATTTCCAATTTCTCACTCTAAAAAGAATTGAGTTTTGGCTATTTTGATAGATTACATTCTCGATATAACAGATTACATTTCGAATTAGCATATTACAAATCTAGGTAATCGATTACAACTAACCCAGAATCAATAATACACACACTAAGACTCGAATTAACTGATTACAAACATATGTAATCGATTAAAACAGACCCAACACCCAAAAACCAACCCCTGTAACTCATTTAATCGATTACCACATGGTGTAATCGATTAAAATGATTCAAAACTGCATAACACTCAATTTTTCAACCCATGTTATTACCCATCCCCAAACCTAACTCAAAACCACTTTATCCATACATGAGATTAAGAATCATTCCAACACATCGCAAATCAACAGAAAGAAGAAAAGAGCAAGCTTCCCTTACCCAAAACTTTGAGATTTTTCTTGATGAAGAATTCAAAAGAAGGATCTTGAAACCCCTAGAGAGACCTTTTCCAAATTCTTGCTGCTAGTTCAACTAGAAAAGGATCTAACCAACCAGAAAGTAAGCTCAAATCAAATTTTAACCCATCAACTAAGATTCTATATGAAACCCATTTCATGACTACTTGGTGGGAGAAGAAAACTGAACTTAGAGACCAAAGGAGAAGAAGAGGAGTGCTTACCAACACAATAACAAATAAAGAAGCTTTAGAGAAGGAGGATTAAGTCACCAAGAGTGTGGAAATCCCATTTCTACTGAAGAGGGAAGAGAGGCTCGAAGAAGAGGAGAGGAACGAAGGAAATGAAGGAAAGAGTGAGGCATTCCTATGACTAAGGCTTAGTAAAAATTTAAATGTTTACTAGTTGCACCTTTGTTACTTCTAAAGACACCTTTTTTTTTCTACAACTAAAGAAACTCACATAAAAGTCCCAACAATCTCACAACCTACACTCTAAGCCTAACCATTCATGAAAATCTAATAATAATACCATGGCACATAATCAAAAACATAAAACTTTAATTAATTATTATATCAAATAACAAGATTTAAATTTAGTTTCCTCTTGTATCTTAAATCAAACACTTAATCATACATTATGAAAATCACAATGTTACACTATTATTGTTTAAAAATTAATTTATAAAACATAATTTAAAATAAAAATGCAAATATATATGAATATAATATAGATAGACTTATAAACAAATATATATTTCCTTATTTTAAATTTACTAAATATCTATAAGATCTTCTTTTAATTATTACTATTCATAAAATACATTATAAAGTAGTTTTACATTGTCATCCAATCATAAATTACCATGTATGGTAAATTTGTTTATTTTTACAACTAGTGCATATTTCCGTGCGATGCAAATGAAAGTCAAATCAACAGTGATATGTGATTGGATGACAGTGTAAGATTGTTTTACACCGTCAGTGTATAACCATTAAACTTTTACTTCTTAATTTCTATCCTTAATTATTTATTAAAACAATATGTTACGAATTATTTTGAATTCTACTACATATTTGAAAAATTATTATTTTTAATTATTATTGTTCGATAAATATATTTTAAAGTACCTTAAAAATAAATAAATTTTAGCGTAAGTATTAATATAATACTTAATATTACTATAAGTTTGATTCCCTCAGTGTGCAAAATTCTCTTGGGCCAGCGGCAACCATGACCGTCAGCGGGATTGGTCTCTGACTTAGTGGGTTGGAGGACACCCGTGGTCTTTGACCTAGGACCACAAAAAAAAATACTATACTATTTACATAGCTAACTTGTTTTGTATTTATATATCTAAGTTGATTTTTCTTCACCAAAAAAGTATTACTATAAATTATTTATAGTATCCAAATATATTTTTAGGTCACCATGACATTGGTGCATAGTATCCAATGACTAATCTCCCTTGGGAACCTGGTTGGTTACCTTTAGTGGGGTCTCCCCTCCCATTCGAATCTATAGCATTCGAACCAATGACTTGGTAGTATCCAAATATATTTAATGTTATTGATTAATATTGTTTTGTATTAATAATTTTTCTAATATCATCAAATTTTAATTTAATAGTATTAGGACCACCACTAACACTACCATCATTGTCGGTATCACCACCACAACTGCCTACACTAGCATCACCATCATCGTCAGCATTGCCACCACCGTCCGTCACTGCCACTACCACTAGCACTACCACCATTGCTGGCGGCACTACTGACACTACCTTCATTGGCATAAAAGCCATTACCACTAACACTACCACCATCACCACCACTGCTACTATTGTTGCCACATTATCATTGTTGTTGCCACCACAATACAAAAAACACCCTTAAACTAATTGAATAGGGTAGGAAAATTTTCAAAGTAAATTTATTTGGAAACTAAAGATTAAATAAAAGAACTATAACTAAATGTTAAAACTAAAAATTGATTATTGTTTTAAATATTTTTTAATCTAATAGCTAAAAATTACCCCCAGACTGTTTTGTAATCCAAAGTAGATTTAGAACTAATTTGCAAAAGAGTCAAACGATCTTTCAAAAAAAATTATTTTTGAATCCAAACCAATTTTATTATTAGGTTTAGTTTTGGTTTAAATTTTTGAAGAAACCAAACCATGCCTTTCTTTTTAGCAATGTTTTTAAAACCGAACCGGTCATTGAACCGGTCAAGGCACTGGTTCAAGATTCAATGGTTCAACCGTGGTTCAACCGGTATTAATAAAATAATAATAATAATAAAAGAATTTATAAAATAATATTAAATAAATATAATATTACATAACTTTATAACATTAAAAACTATAATAAAACTTAAAACATCACTAAAAGTTTAATTAAATATATCATAATACATAAGTTCAAATTTTAATAAAATAAAATAATGTCCATTAACAATAACAAATTTACATTTAGAATAAAGAAAGAAAATGACAAATTAATATAATATAAAATTATCAAAAATCAAGATATAAAAAATTATAAATTAATATAAATGAGCAAATTATATGTTTTACAAGAAAATAATAATAATAATTGATAAAATAATTTATATCTATTTGAGATATTTATTAAATATGTATTTTTATTTATTTTTGAAATATTTTATATTAAATTTAAAATTTTAAATGAAAAAATTAAAAATTAAAAAAAATAAAAAATACTGGTTCAAACTGGTTTTTGGCTACCAATTCTTGACCGATTTTGGCCCGATTTGACCGGTTTCCACCGGTTCCGAGTTCTTTCGATTTTATGGAGTATCCGGACCAGTCACCAGACTGATTCCCAATCAAACCAATCAAACCATCCGGTCTGATCCGATTTTAAGAACATTGCTTTTTAGAGCTTCTTTAATTCTAAGGACTTACAGAAGCATGTTTGCCTATATCCCTTAAAAATACACGTGCAAGTAATCTATAACTATTTACAAATAAAAGGGACTGACAACTTTTTACAGGTGGTATCTTCTAAGTCATCAGTCCAAAAGTCAACTTTTTCAGAATTAGCTACTAAAGGAAAAAAAATTCAAAATTCAAATTTCAAACACAACAAAATAGATCCAATGGACGTGAGTGAATGTAACATGTTTACTGATTGTGAACCATTAAATGAAATTTTGAACCATCATGTACTCAAGCCTCAAACCCATCTCTTTCTATTACCTTCTCTCTCATCTTCCACGTTCCAGAAAAGCTTTGAAATCCTCCCCCTCCGTTCACCGGCTCCGGCCTAACGAGGTCACGGTTTGGAAAAATAAACCGATTAAATTACTTCCCATCTTCTACTCTTCGTTTTTTCCTAAAAAGAAATTCGAAAAATCCCCATTCATCAAACCGTTTCCCTCCGGTCATTGGCTCCGGCACCGTTTCCGGCCTAACTAGGCAGCGGTTTGGAAAAGTAAACCGATTAAGTCCCTTCTCAGCTTCTACTCTTCGTTTTTTCGTAAAAATAAATCCACATTCAACAAACCCTAACTGGCGCGAGAGGTTTCGTCTTTCTTCTTTTCTTCTACCTTTTTACACTTTACAGGTTCATCAAAGCGAGAAAGTTTGATATAGGAAGAAGAAAGCATATGTGAGTTCTGTAAGGAAAGACATTGTACACTGCAAGAGGGAGAAACGAAGAAGGAAAGTGAGTTTGAAGCCTGCGTTTTTTTCAATTGGGTTTAGTTTTTTAATTTTAAATATCCAAATTTGAAATTTGAACGGGCTTTGAACCAAATTTCAGTCCTCTATTTCTTACTCCTTCCCTCACCCTCATTTTCTTTATTTACTATATACAGTAGAATGAGCATGCGAAGGGAAAAGCCATCGAGAAGAGAAGTCAAAAGGGAAAAGCCATCGAGGAATGCAAAAATCACACTCTTCCCTCCAATAACCATTCCATTCAACAACTCCTAAAGGTACATTTTTTTAGCTAATTTATCTAATATTATTGTTGTTCGTTGAATTCTGGTGTAGAAAAGAACGACTTTTATCCAACTCCTTGCGGAAAGAAAGTATCTTCTTGTGCTTGCAATTGAGATTTAGGATCTAATATTTCTCAATTTTTAAATGTTTTCGTTGAATTTCGATGGGTTTTGGTCAAAATCTAAGTTGTAAAAATTTGGTTTGTGAGTGATTGAGTGAGTTTATTGGTTAATTTTTTTTCAAATATTATTCTCTCTCTCTTTTTTATAGTTTTTCTTTGAATTTTGATGTAGGAAAGAACAACTTTGATCCAACTCCTTGCAAAAAGAAAGTATCTTCTCATGCTTACTGTTGTGATCTAGGATCTAATATTATTCCTTCTCTTTTTTATAAATTTTGAATGATCTATATAAAAAGTGTGTTTTCTGCTTCAGTATTAAAAAAATTTAACTAGAGGTTCTGTAGACTATATAAGGAATTAATGGCTCTCATGATTTATCTCTTTTTGCTTGAATCCAAACATGAATCTGTACCTTTTTTTTTTCAATGGGTCTCCAAGCCCTTATAAATGCCCAAGAATTGTTGTCTCATAGATCATTTGAGTTTCTATTTTCTATTTCACTCTCTCTCTCTCTCTCTCTCTCTCTCTTTCTCTCTCTCTTTTGCTTGCTACTATGTGAAACTATAAAATTGAATATTAAGATTGCAAATTAAACTTTATTTCTAGCTATCTACTAATGTGTGAGAAAGTGGAAGATTGAATATTAAGATTGATTTGCTATTGTTTCCCCCTTAATCTTTCAATTTTAATGTGTGTTGTTCTATTGATTTTGTTGTAGGGTTTTTCTTTTATTTTATTTTATTTTTATGAGTTATTCTGATTCAAACGATAAGCAAAGAAAAATAAATGATTGGAATCACCTGCTATTGTTCTCTCTATCTTTTGATCTAAGGGTTAGAGTTTTTTTGGGGAAAATATATTATAGACTTCTCTGTGTTATGCAAATACTATATGGGCAATACTGAAATAATGATTGCAATACTGACATATACTACAATACTGATTTGAGGAAAAGAGAGGCAAAAAGTTGAAAGGTTCAAAGGACAAACCAGTCCAACTAAGAACAACATAGGCTTACACGGGAACAAATATTGGGATTCAAAATATGCATTTAAAACCTTGATTCTTTGTTACTTCCTCCTAAAGTTTTAGTTATTTTGGTTTTTTTCTTGTTCTTTTTTATCTTTTTTCTAAGGACACTCCTTTTCATAAGAACACTCTTATGCTCTGTTTTGTTGTGAAGAGAGAAATAGAGTGGAAAGAAATAGAAGAGAGATAATTTGAAAAAAGAGAAATAGAGTAGAAATAAAGTTGAATGTTAAACTGTTTGGTTTAAGAGAAATAAGTGAGAAATAGAGTGAAAATAATATTATAAAATTATTTGATTATGTTAAAATTACTCTTGCACCCTTGTAAGAAGGCATTGTCATTCACAAAAAATTATTTTCATTGGGGCATTTCTGTCATTACGTGAAAAAACTGTCAAAAAGCTGCACAACTGTGGGATATTTTGTTTCAGTTGGGAGACAGACATTACTTTGCGGGACTCACATATTCAACTTGTTTCTGCACTGAATCAGCTCTACCAAACCGCGAATCACAATTCTGTCCGCGGGCTTATTATTTCTCTTGCGCAAACCGAACAGAGCGTTAATCTATTGAGGTGTTAACATTTCAGCTTAGAATTTCAAGTTTAGTTCTTTGGGAGATGCCAAAATGTTCCTCGCTCTGTAGATGGGTTTGATCTATAGAATGGAAATGCAACTTGAATAATTGGAGAAAGGTAAGAAAATCTTCTCCTTTATTATTATTGTTAGTAACATTTTTATCCAATGACTTTCTACAACATTTCTTTCAATCTCCTGTATATTTCATTGAAAACAGAAGTAAAGATGCATATCATATAGTTTGGTTTGGGTTAGTTCTGATATCCGAAACTAAAATAATTAAGAGTTTACAGCAATCCAACCTACGGATAGATTTTCTAAATGAGTTTACACGGGAATATATTGGGATTCAAAATATGCATTTAAAACCTTGATTGGTTTACCGGGTGCACATGAGGTGTTGACTATTTGTTTACTTTCAGGAATTTGCTTTTACTTAATTTATACTATAGATAATAAGGTATGCAACTTAATTTAGAGAGATAAATAATTTATCTGAAATCAAATAAATGGATAAAAAATTCTGATAAATGATTGGGTTGTACGAACACTTGGTAAGCTCTTTATACCAAACTTTGAACACTCTGATTTTGGAATGTTCTAAATTCTGATTTTATCCCTGTATGTTTGCTACCATTTTCCTTAGATTTTACATTCTTATGTATTATTTGTGTTTGTGGTATTTGTTGGGGAAAGCTTTTCTGCACTTTTTCTTTACTTTTACCTTTAGTCAAGTCTTTATAGACAGTATTAAAGTCTCCAATATGACATCAAATTGCTTTAAATAGTAAGCTCAGTTTATTTTATGTTAACAAAAATATATGATTAATATAAATTATGTTGTACTGTAATTTTACAATTTTAAATTATGTTGTACTGTAATTTTACAATTTTATTATTATTATTAAATTGATATTTTATTATAATTTATACTTCAAACATTTATTTCATTATTAAATACAATAAATCTAGACAATATGTATAACATACAGAGTGTTAATTATTAATGTCTCCAATATGACATCAAATTGCTTTAAACAGTAAACTCAATTTATTTTATGTTAACAAAAATATATGATTAATATACTTATCAACCAACTTTTTACATCCCTTTAGGTTGTACAGTTAGTAATATATCGACATACTTATAAATATATTTTTTCTTGATTTTTTTTTTCCAACTTAACTAATTTATTGAATACATTATTTTATTTAACATAGAAAATATCAAAAAAATATAACAAATGGGATGAAATTTTTCCATGAAGTATGAAGAAAAATTTAGACTAACTCATAAAATGAACAATTTTCTTTAAATTACCTTAAACTTTGAATTATTCGAAAGAAATTATAAGTGGGAGGAAAGCAAGTCATCAAGCTTTTGGTCAACAATGAATATTGGCTTCTTTTTTTTAAAAAAAAAAATGACAAGAAAAGAACAATATTTAGAAGCTCCTGGGAGGGGATGAATGACTCTTGCTGAATCGTTCATGTGTAGTGAGCTTGGCAGACTGATTTGTTTAACTTAATCTAAGTGACAGTAAGCCACTCATATAGCACATCACATGGAGTGACCCAGTTTGTGTGTGGATATTTATACATAAGTCAATTTTATTATCTGTAGTGTATATTTATCAGTTAATTGAAATAGTGTATAAGGGAATGGTGGACTAATATATACAATATGTTAGTGTGTTATAAGGTTTTGATGGATTATATACACAATGTATTAGCGAATGCAGCAAATGACATGAAGGTATATATACTTGGTTCAATTTTTTTAACATATGTATAAGTAACAAAGTAACATGAATATTTAATTTTTTATGAAATTTTTATATTCATACTTAATTTATTTGTAAGAAAGTAAGAAAGTAACCTGAATATTTAAGTATGTAATAAATGACATGAAATTTTTATAAGTAAGAAACTAACATGAATATGTAATTTATATTAATACAAATTAATTCTTATATATTAATTAAAAATAACCCGTGCATTGCACGGGTCCCAAAACTAGTTCTATAAATCTGACGTTAGGAAGTGTCATATCCTGAGCAACAATTGAGTTGAAATGTTGGAAATTCACTAAAACCCGTACATCTTATTTTGCTTCATTAATATTAGAATTCTTTAGTTTTAAGTTTCAGTTATGGCTTCCAACCAAGAAGTAACAATCCCTTTGAGATATTGGGTGGACAATGAACGAAAGCGTGTAGTTATGGCGGAAGCAAGTGGACACTTTATAGATGTTCTCTTTAGTTTCCTCACCCTTCCATTGGGAACTATCATCAGGCTTGGGAACACATTTAACCAACCGGTGGAGATTGGTTGCATCAACAATCTGTTCAATAGTGTGGAGGATTTGGGCTCTAATGTTTTCTGGAACGACATCTGCAAGCAAATGTTGCTTGCTCCGCGCAACCCGTTAGAAGTGTCTTACCAGAGACTAAAACTGAAGGTGGATGATACACAACCCACAAAGTATTTTGTGTGTCACATCTGTTCAAAGGGAACTCGTTTCTCGCTGAGTACTTTTGATGAGGTAAAGTGTCACTGTGGGAACTTGATGAAAAGAAAGATAGATCTGCAGGAAGAGTCTGGTGGGGGCAATGGTGTTTTTGTTAAAGGGGATGCCATGTTCCTGATCTTAGATGACTTGAAAGTAATTCGAAGCTCTCCAAGTGACTCCTTTAAACCCCCCTCAGACTCGGACACAAAGAACTCAGAATGATGGAAGAAATGTCTCTAGACGTTGACAAGAACAAGGTAATATTGCTTTTTATTCATTTGAGGTGGTACTTGCATGAGTTATTGGGAGGGGAATGGACAAAATAAATTCCTCCAATTATTGTTATATTTGGGCCGACAAAAGTTACAGAACAGAGATTTTGCCTTATTTTTTCTCTTTTATCCTCCAAATTTCTAGGTCAAATAAGAGATTTTTACAAAATAGTATGTTAGACTTGCGCGCACTTAAAATTTTGACCATGAATATGTATTGGGAAACAAATAGGAGTTGTACGTTTATGTCAATGAAAAAAATAAAAAAACTTCAGGGGATTAAATGATTCTTTTGTGGTAGAAATTTCAGATACATTGAATTCAAGACATTTTTGTGACTAGCACTTACGAACTTCCTCGAGTTCCCTATTTAGCTTGTAAAATTGTAGATCCCAGGACTTTTCCTTTACGTAAATACTTTGATAGTGGAATGAATTCTCCTTCTTTAATGAATTAACTTTACATTCTTAAAACTTGCTCTGTTTTTTGCTTTCTTTTTGCTTTTCTTTAGATATTTAGCATACTAAAGCAAGCATTGACCTCCAAATCTCCTCTAAGTGTTGTACTGGAAAACGGAGAATCTAAGCCATTTAAACCATCGTACTCTTTCTCACCAGATACTGGCCCAAGTCATTGGAAAGATTTTGTAGAAATCAAGGTGATAGTGAGCAAATCACAGAACAAGATCCTATTTGTTGAAGCAGATGGAGATTTTGTCGATTTTCTAGTCAGCTTCCTCGCAACACCTCTTGGATCTATTCTGTACCTTGTGAATGACAAATTATCCTTGGAAAGCATTGATAACCTGTACACAAGTGTGAAGAATCTCGATCCATCATGGTTCATAGAGTCATCAAACAAATCCTTACTGAATCCAAAGGTCGCTCCTCATTTTGGTTGTGGGAGTAATCCACTAAATGCTTCACAAGAAGACACTACCAAGTTTTGGTATGGCACTGGAGTAGTGAAAGATAAAAGGGGGTATATCATCTGTGAAAAGAATATGATTTCAAAGAAAAAAGATATGCTAAAAGATCCGAAAGATATCAAACTTTTAGACCCAAGATCTTCAGATGGAGCAAGAAAATCTGATGTGGGATTCATGAAGAGGCCGTGTTTATTTGTTGTGAGTGATGATCTGGAAGTGAAAGCAATGACAACTACTTCTAGCATTCCGTGTCCATTTATGGAGAATAACCAGTCGTTGGATGATTTGGAGGAACATTTGGTGGAAATAAGGAAGTCACAGGTAATATTAATTCACAATATTGGTTTTAGAAAATTCGATTCATATCAGTGGTTTTAGTTAACAATATTTGTCTTAGTTTTGTCAATTTGCTATAATGAACTTGCTCAATATTTCTTCCATGTTACCGTTTAGGCCCTTTTCAATTTAGAAGTAACGTTTGTTATGTCTATTTTGGTCAGGCACTAAACCTGCTAATGGCTTCTTTGACATCCAACAAACAGGCTTTCACAAGGAGCCTATCCTGCCTATTGTGCAAGTGGAAATGCCAAAGATACATTCCATTTTGGGGTTTATTGGGAAGGAAGAAAAAGAGACACGGAAAGAAAAAAGAAATGGAAGAGAAAGAAAGTGAGAGAGATAATAATAATAATAATAATATGATGGGGAATGAAATAAAGGAATGAGAAGAAATGAAGTAGAGAGGATTTGGAAAATAAAGTAGGTATGTGATAACTGATAAGGGGCAGTGTAGAGAAATCCTGCAATTTAATGTATAAAGTGAATTGAATGGTCATGTAATATTTAATTCTTGGTTTATTCTACGGCCGAATAGCTTGACATATGATCCACTCGTGGACTATCAAAGTTACTGGGTGAAGGAGGTAGACAAGGTACAATATCTGTTTGGTTTGTTACAGCAAAATGATTAGTCTTTAAATTTACAAAACCTTTTCTCTTTTCTCTTTTTTTTTTTTTTTTCTCTTTTTCTTTTATATGCATGAGTTTCTGAATAGGTTTGAGATTTGGGAACACTCACTCACTATGTATCTTTGTCATTGTTTTGAGATTGAGTTTGAGTTCTGAGATTGAGTTTTCGATTGGGTATGCTATATTCTCTTTGCCAATTTTTTGTTTCTTTTGCCCACAAAAATGTTCAATTCACATCTCAAAAATAACCACAACGGTTGCATAGGTTAAGAGTAAAGTGTCAATTTAGTTCCTAAAATTGTATGTTGTTGTGAATGTTAATTTTGTTTATGAAATTAAGAAAAACTTAAATAAGTTCTTAAATTTTTTTAAGATTTCATTTAAGTTTCTAAAAATAATTCATTTTTCTCATTTTTATCCCTAGGAACACTTAAGTGGTAATAATAATACAAATTTAAGGGCCAAAATGAGAAAAGATGTTAATTTTAGAAACTTAGATGAAATTCTAAAAAATTTAGGGACTCATTTGAGTTATTTTTAATTGTAGGAACTAAAATGACAACGAAATATAAATTTAGGGACTAAATTGATCATTTACTCTAAAATTAATTAATATTCACATGGCAATATCAACAAAATTAATATTCATAGGGATAAAAAACAAATAATGTATATTCGACTTACCGGTTTAATAAGTACCAAGTAATTGATTCCCTTCAAAAAAAAAAAAAAAAGTACCAAGTAATTGATATTAACCATTCATTTTCTAAATAATATGTTGGATGACCAATATTGGTAGTTCATCGGTGGATCGCTTAATTGCTTATCCAATTGTAGAATAAACCTTAAGTTACAATAGTTATTAGGCTATAAGAAATTGACCCCCAGAAGGTCATTAGAATTAATCTCTTTATTTATTTATGAACATTATTTTAATATTTAAAACTATAAAAGAAATAAATAAAAATATAAAGAAAATAAAATAAAAATAAAAAATAGACAAAATTTAGTGTGTAAATTTGTCATGTTGTCATGTTAGCATGTCAGTGTTACGTCAAGCACATTATTAGTACCTCATCAACATATGTGTCAAACTGTCACATCATTTGTTAATCAGTATATCAATGTCACATTAGCACTTATATGTCATGTCAGGAATTTTCATTAAAAAATTGCCAGATTAACAATTGACCAATATTGCTAAATTTTAAAAGGTGTGAACAAATGTGTAATAATTGTTTTTTGAAAGATCAAAATTGAATGATTTAAATTAACTTCTTATCTCTTTAATCTATCAGTTTCAGTATCTTTAGTTTTAACTTGAATTTAAATATTTTTTTTAAATTATCAATAATTAAAATAACAATATATTATAATGTAAATTATCATAATCTAAAATATGATTTATATATTTAAAAATATTTATTTATTATTAATTATATAAAATAAACATTTATTTTATATAATATACACATGCTAATATACCAGTTCCAATTATATATCACGGTAATTGTTTGACAGCAGTAAGTCAATAAAAAAAAATTATTTGACAGCTCAAGCTTCAATTATTATAGATTATAACAATAAACTCAAACAAATAATTTGAGACTTCCATCTCTGTTTGACAGCAAAAAAGCAATAAAAAGTTGTTTGACAGCTGAAGCTTAAATTGTTAAAGATTATAATTGTTTGACAGCTCAAGCTCAAGCAATAAAAAAAACAGTTCAACATCTCCACAATAAGAGAGTCATTCGTTTATTTAGATGTGACCTAGAAACTGAATTTATTAATCAAAGGCGGATTATGGGATTGAATAGAACTTGTTTATTTTGATAGGCTCGTCAGACTAATTAAATAGAGAGAAGTTACAAGAGATATAACATGGGATTCACGTGAATGTTACATAAGCATATATTTGGATGGAGTATTTATTTTTTATTGGTTCCTCGCACTGTATGAGTTTCTAACCTTTTTTTTTTATCCGTAAAAATCGAACACGATATCAGATGATTTATAATAACTCAAGCATCCTGCTCAACCAATCGAACTAGACTCCCTCAATTTTTAACTATTCTTTTTTACACCATTGGTATATCTTTTGGATCTAGAATTAATTTTATAATCATTATCAATTGATATAAATACAAATCTAGAAAGAAAAACAAAGTAGTTATAGTATTGAGCATCATTTACAAGTCCAATACTAAACTCACACATTATAACAAGATATAAGAAGCTAAGACTAGTCCACATGCGGTAGCAGTTTTGAAGTTTGAGCAAGCCACTTAGCTGTATTAAAAATATTTTTCAAGGGCCATATCAATCAAAATACAGAAATCCAGTTTTAAATGCTACGTCCATTTTTATTTATAAGACCAAAATTTAAAATAGATTAATTATTTTTAGACTAAAATACTCCTAATTAATTAAGAAAGAAGTTGTATTAATACACATTTAAAAGAGAAAGGGAAACATTAATGATAATGATATTTTTGAAAAAATGTATAAATTTAAGATAAATTTATTATCATTAATTAAATTAATCACTTTTCTTAATATTGATGAATTAGGTAATTGAATCTTATAAATAGAAATCGATGTAGCATGTAAATAGAAAATTACTACAAACATTAAAATTTGATTTGACACAAAATGAAATTGTAGGGGGTAATTGTGAAGAGGGGATCAATAATGAAAGTATTAAATTTGACAACTAGGATATATTTCTTTTTACTTTATTTGAGGAACTAACAAGAAAATCAAGGGTCACATGAGACTAACTGTTGAGAGATTCAGCAAAAAGTAACTGTTGAGAGAAATGATGGGTCCTATACATGTGTCAATAACTCAATGCCCGGATGGAACATGGATGCACCGAGTGAAAATGGACCCGCAAACACCAAGCATCCAATCCTAGCCGCTCTGAATCAACATCAAAATTAGACCAGTGGCAATAACAAATAAATTATCAGCAGCAGGAGAAGCATGACGAGATTTTCTTACGATTTTGTGTTTCTCCTATTTCTATTTTTTAATTTGAAAACTGTTATTTAATTGATTCAACAATTCAATAATTATTTTATTATTAACAAATAATTTAATTATCTTATACACAAGTGACAAATCCTTGTCATCTTATTATTAATCCATGTGGCTAGCTGTGTGGTGTGTCAAAGTTACTGTCACATCACCTACTAAGGGCTGGAAACTAATTGTCTTCACAGAAAAAAATAAATAAATACAAGACTAAAAGTGCTTGACAAATTTATGAGTGACTAAAAGTAAAACTTACTATATTTTGAGAGAGAAAAAATCATTAATATTTTTAATAATAACAATTTAACTTTTTCTTGATATTTAGAATTGGGTTAATTAAGTTTTTAGTCCCTAAACTTTTTCAAAATTCGATTTTTAATTCCTAAACTTTAGTTTGACTGGTCAAGGTCCCTAAACTTTTTAAAAATTTAGTTTTTAGTTCCTGAACAAAATTTTGACCGGTCAAAGTTCCTACACTTTTTAAAAATTTGGCTTTTAGTCTCTGAATTAATGAGATTTCAGGGACTAAAAACCGAATTTTTAAAAAGTTTAGGGACTAAAAACTGAATTTTTAAAAAGTTCAGGAACCTTGATCGGTCAAACTAAAGTTTAAGGACTAAAAACCGAACTTTTAAAAAGTTTAGGGACATTGACCAGTCAAATTAAAGTTTAAGGACTAAAAATCGAATTTTAAAAAAGTTTAGGCACTAAAAACTTAATTAACCTTTTAGAATTTTAGAAACTAAAATGAAAAGTTTAGGCTATTTTAAAGTTTTGTTTTTTAGAAAATTTGAATATGATTTTTTTTTGTCCTGAGTAAAAAATTATGTGTATCCCTTAACCCATTGAGTAAATTAATCTTTCTCACAATGCGTGTCTATTTTTTTTAGAAAATTTGAATTTGATTTTATGAGTTGAGTATCTTTTTAATAGATAAAGTTAACTCATCATGTGTGATTCCTAATATATTTTGAGTCAAAATCGATTTTTATTCATGGGAATAAATTCCAATATATTTGATCTTATTCTATAACCTTAGTTTATTATATTCAATTTTTGATATAGACTAATTTATTGCATCTTTTTTTGTTTTACTCGTGATATTTAAATTCTGAACATGTAGCTCCTTATGTATGCTTTAACCACCCCTCATAATTTATTTTGTTTCCTTTTTCTCTCACACTCTTTCATAATTTGAATCCAATTACTAGTTAGCTTTTAGACTACATTGAATGCTAGCTTTTTGGCTCATTTGCAGTGAAATAAATTCCTTTTGGAATCCTGTAAATAGACTGATGTTAAATTATCCAGCATTTGTTGAAGAAAGGGGTATCTCTTCATGTCTAATACTTACGAGGAATTGGCTATCCTCACCTTATGAAAAATTTGGAAGTATAAAATTCTTTGGCATTCTATAAAAAAAAAAAAAAGAAGAAGAAAAGGAGTGACACCATTAGAGTTTATCTGCAAGCATATTATTAAGTTTTTTTTTTGAATGAGCAAAAATTTCATTAATAAGAAAATGTTTAACACAAGAAGTGCAAACATAATACAAGCTGAAAAGGAAAATACATCAGAAAACCTCAACATCATATTCTAACCACAACAAACTCAATGTAAGGAAAAGCACACCATGATCCTCACAACAACCTCATATCAAGAAGACCCAATCCAGCATTTCCCGTGACTAATGCGTGTCATGAGAATGCCTATATACATGAACCAGACTCATTACACCAGCATGAAAAATGATATGAAGTTCTTCCTTTATGAGAGATCCACCTCCATGATAGCAGCTTTACTGTTTCCAGCATCTCCACCAAATCCTGCTTTTTGTGTGAAAAAACATATGCATTTCGATTTTTCCAAATAACCCACACCACCACAAACCAAACAACATGCCAAATATAAGCTTTTTCTCTTAGCAAATTAAATAAACCTTGAAACTACAAAAAATGATTAGACAAAGGAAAATGCAAAGGAGCCTGAAATCCCCACCATACTAAGCACTAATACCACAAAGGGGCAAACATAGAGCATTCCAAGAAAAAAAAAATGTGTGTTGAAGATTCTTCCACAGCACACATATTATTAGGTATTGGTTCTTCGTTGTCAACGGAGCGAACTACATGCCTCATTTATTATCAGAATAACGAGTTCAATATTTTATGTTGCAATGTTTTTATGCTAATTAAAAATCGTCATTTTATGTCTATATAAAAACTTACAAAATATGCCTCATGGTTAAAACAAATGTCCGATGCCCAAATGCAGATTAATGTAAAAGTAAACTTTCGAGTTCTTCAAATTTATATGTATTGTTACATTAATTCTGTAAAAATTTTATTTCACAAATTATTATTTTTAAATATACCATATCATGATATTAATTTTTGAAAGATTTTATCACTAAATTAATGAAATATCAAACTCATCCTTAAATTAGTCTCGGGAATTAAGATTTTCTTGTGTCATGACTCACTTTATTATGAAAATAATAAATAATAAATCTTCAAAGAACTAATTTAGTAATAATCTTTTAAAGGACTAATAAGATGATGTTGTATTTGATGACTAATTTTTTTTTTTTTAGAAACTAATGTAGTGATATGAGTAACTTGATTTACTCTTAATATTAGTAAATAACCTTTGGCAGTGGCAGGGTGATGAAGAAGCTAGTGTCGATTATGAAGGAGAGGATAGTGACGTCGACGGGTTTGAAATTGGATAAGGAGGACGCTCCTGATCCGAAAGGAACTGGGGCAATTGTTGAAAACTTTCATATTATTCCAATATTTATGAGAGGGACGTACGTGGACCCATATGGAGGTGTGAAGGGGGAAGGTGGGGTGGATCTAATCATTTTAAGGTAAGTGCTAGCTGATACGGTATGTTGGTTGGTTCAGGGGTGTTTGTTTCAAGGTATGAAATTTCATTCCTGGAACTCGTTAGGATCACCATCCGAGGTATTGTCCGTTTAGGTGCTGGATCGTCACGAATTTGTCCTTGTAAAAGGCGCCTTGGTGGTTTAAGAGAAAGGAGGGTGTTTATAAGCTACTATTGACCTTGACTCCTAAACGATGTGGGACTTTGTGGCTACTG
Source organism: Pueraria montana var. lobata (assembly GCA_026413185.1). NCBI lineage: Eukaryota > Viridiplantae > Streptophyta > Magnoliopsida > Fabales > Fabaceae > Pueraria > Pueraria montana. The sequence goes on along the minus strand of CM048650.1, from coordinate 88,917,255 downwards.
GAACAATAATTAATACTTCAACTTTTTCTTTGCAACCACAACAACCAGTATTTGGGATGGTAATAACAGCTAGTATAACATGATTTTCTAAACAATGAATAGTGATGGAGTGAGCTTTGCTCTTGCTTTGACATCAGTTTTGTTACAGCACATATGACTCAGTTGAAGGTGTGGCAAAGAGATGCTTAGAAGTAATGTCAATTGTCAAGTCCAGTATCAGAATGGTGTGTTTCATTGATCAAATATTTAGAAGCAGCTATAATTGAAGTTTGATTAACAAATCTGATTTGATGGGTGCAGGAAGTTGGTTCTGTTTGCATAAGAACTAATTTCCTTTATTTTTTATGAATTATTTGGCTTATAAAAAAATGACAGAAAAAGTATTATTACAAAACTAAAACTATAGAGTATCTGTAACTGACTAGAAGTCATACCAAATAATATTGAACACATAACAATGTAGGTTAACAGTACTCGACAAAACCACTTAAGAAATAAGACTTAACATAATCCTTTATTCATAATATTGCCATCATCGTTTCCTCCATCCGATATTTCCATGTTGGAATTCCACTCAGCCTAAAAACAAATTAAAACAATAATTATGTTAAGTATAACTATTCTGTTTTGTTACGTGTAAATGCAAGGACATAATCCATATAGAAAAAAGACTGCTGCCATATAGTCCTTCTAGTAATATAAACCAACGTTTTATTTTTTTTAATAAGAAAACATTTCTAACTGGAAAGGAGAAAGAAGATAGAGTTTCACAATTGGGGGGACATTCCCTCCTTTTGATATGCAAAAATGTACAAGTATCCTTTCAACATATTTTCAAAAAGGATTATATTGTAAGTTTTGAACTTTGAACATTATTGGAATTAACTTATCATTTTTATGTTATTCTATTTAATCATCGTTTTTAACATCAATATTTGTGCAATGATAGGGAAGTCATAAAAAATGCAGTTTTACAGGAACAGATATCTAGTAATAACTTACCAAACAGGAAAGAAGACTTGCCAATGAACAGTCATGATTACTAGACAATGAATTCCTGAAACAAATAAGAAAAAGTGAGTTGAGAAAAACTGAAATTACTTATAAATTGTTAGTGCATTCTAATTAAATTCTTTAAACAATGGAGGATTTATTATATATTTGAGATAAAAAATATTATAAGAGAAAAAAAAACTATACACTTGTAGTGTAAAACAGTTTTATATTGTCATCTAATCACATATCACCATGTACAGTAAGTTTGTTGACTTTTAATTACATGTAGCTCTGTCTCACGAAACTAGAAAAATAAAATCAAAGAAAACAATCATAATGAAACCAAACCCAGCGAAATAGGGAGAGAAATTGAGGACTAAGTTAAATAACAGAGCATAGGAATAGGACCATATTGGTTTGCTAATTTATCCCTCAATATCATCACTAAATCATCCTCTTAGACATCTATAATATACATTATTTTAGAAATTAATTAAGAAATGGTAGAATGTGCAATCACATTATGAAGGACTGTTCAACAAAAATAATAGAGCCAAGATAGTAAAAGGTGTAATCCATGTTATCACTACTATATTTCCCCCCGAAACAAGGCATAATAATAGTGGGTTACAAAAGCAAACTATTGAAGGAAATGTACCGGAATAGAACTGATCTTTATGTTCTTAAAACTTGCCTCAGACAGTGCACAACATATGCAATATGATGGCAAGGAGGAAGGTAAAAACAGAGTATATACATGCATGGAAATTTAGCAAAAACATGGTAAAAGATGAAGATGTTGGTTAGCCAAATAAGTGCATATGTATTCCTTAACCATGAGTATCAACTTAGCTAGTTAATACCTACATAAAAATTCAGCTCTTCCAATTAAATTTGCTCATGGGGCTTGAATTGATGCAAATCAGGTACATAGGAATATTTCATTTGAGGGCATTCCATTAAAGTCACTTGATCCAAGGACGGGAATTTCAACTTGAAAGTCCCTGAGTAAATTCTTACTAAGCTTGGTAAAGATTCAAGAGACAAAACGCTGAGCTGCTCAAATGTTATCTCTTCATCATTGGATTCATGATCTCCTTCTTTGGACACTATTTCCTGTATTAATTGACAATCTCGTATGGACACGTGCTTCAGTTGACGACCTAGACTTTTGGCTGTTGAGGATGTGAACAAATATACCAATCCATGACATTCTTCAACATTCAAAGAGGTAAGATTTGAAAAAGACACAGTGGATGGCACCAAAAATTTCATGCTAGGGCAGGAAAACACTTCCAATGTTTCTAGTGTTTTAAGTAAGGGTTCTACCCATGAGTGCTCTAATCCTATGGAATTAAGTTGTTGGAGGCTCTTCAAATGTAACCTTTTCAGCTTTGAAAGGACTTTAGTACAATCGGTGCTAGGTCTTTGAGAGGAGAATATTTCATTGAAGGAACTACAAACCACTTCAAGACTTTCAATGCTGGGTACCTCTACAAGTAATCCACTGGAGAATATATTTGACTCATCACCCTCATGATAGCACATCAATTTTAGAACTTTTAAATTTTGCAGGAGGTGTGCAGCATTTGCACCAAATTGTCCTTGTCCAGTCATCTTGTCTTTGCAAGTGATTGCTTGATGCTCCAAGCTAGGCATAACCTAAGAAAATTAGAAGCAGGAAAGGATACATAATGAAAAATACTAGAAAAAGGTCATTAAGAGAGAAATAGGATAAAATAAAAAAAGAAAACAAAATAGGAGTTATGAAAGCAGTACAATTTGAGAAATTGTCTTTGCCTGAAACTGTCCTTGTGAAATTCCCATGGCATCTTCCTTTTTGAGTGATAATTCCACCAAGATTGGAAAAACCTAGGAATTTAATTGTTCAAAACAAATATAGGACAAAGATTGTAATGAGATACAACTGAATTTACTATGAATATAGTTTTGATTGTATTGAAAGGAAAAATATTTGAGAAATTTCACACTTTCAATTTCAATTATGAAAATGCTAGCAATGTACACTATTTGACTCTATCTTTTAAACACTCCATGTTTTGGCATGATGATGGGAGATTACTTTAATAAGCTCAATAGCTTCTTTTTGTATTCTCATTTTGTCCTCTCTTTTTCTTTGAAGAATATTAACAACACACTCTTTATTATTATCTAAAGTTTATTGAGTATTACAAAATAATAGTTTAAAAAAGCCTGGGTATTTTTGACTTCCTCCCCTGCCAAAAGACTAGATTAAGGTTAATGGGTCTGTTTGTTTAAACTAAAAAAAAGCAATTTTAAGAAGCAGATAGGATTTGCTTCTTAAAAAAAAAAAACAAAAAATTGCTTTTTTTATTAAAAAAACTTTTTTTTTATAAAAAAAAAATAAGTTTAAACAAATGGAACCAATACTAACAGTTCATTGCATCAAAATAATGGATATGCACCAATGAGTTTCAGTCTTTGAATAAATTAACAAGTATATAATTTCAAAATATTATAGTAAATATTTAATACAATAATAATAACAATGAATTTATTATCATTATATTATTTGTGTTTATTTAAATGTTAAAGCTATAAAACTTAACCCTTTACCAAAATAAACTTCTAAGAAGTCTTGACTTGCTTATTTAATTAGCAAATAAACCTGGCTTAGACTAAGCTTATATGAGCCCTTGATGAGCTGTTTAACCTATTTCTTTCCCTACTCATGCATGTAATACTCTCTTTTGAGATTGCATATGTAGTTGTGGGCTTTTGCCACGTTTATTCTCATAAAATATATTTTTAATTGTGACAAACAACGGCAAGCTTTAAAATTATGTAGTGCTTGATATAAAGTCTATAGTTGATTAATGATACTTGATTTATGGACAGAATGAAATTGATAACTTAAATGTTAGCATTATGAGTGAAGAAAAGACTAAATTGTCATACTTTCAGATAATTTGTTGATTTAATGTATAAACACAATTCTAGCGCAAATTAGTTTCACAAGAAAAAATCATTTCCTTTGTTTATTTATGCATACTCATCATTAAATGACACAAGATAGAGAACTGATTAACAAATGTCTTCTATCATTTTTAATTCTTGCCGGCCGGGTTTTCAAACAGACTCTTCCTTATACTTTATTATTAAACCATTTATATCCAATATAATTATTTTCTATATTCATTTATTTCCCGAACAATGTGTGAATCTTTTTTTAGTTTATCACAGCTTTGAGTGATAAAGTAGTCATATTATATTCTGTCAAACAAAACAAAAAAGCAGTCATATTATACTATTTCCTTATTAGATTTCAAGAAAATGAATTGTGAGGATGAATAATAAGTCTTTTATACTTACCCTAGGAGGAAGGATCCATTCACTCCAAGTGTAAGTATAAAAGATTTATTCTTCATCTTCACCATTCATTTTCTTGAAATCAATGGTTGTAACAAGTAACCAATCTTAACCATTAGATTTCAAGAAATTAAATGGTGAGGATGAAGAGTAAATCTCTTATACTTACTCTTCTTAACAAGGGGAGAAAACTAAATAAAATTAGCTTTGTATTGGATGAGAAAAAAGTAGGTTTTCATTCTCCCGTTATCTAAGCTAGTCGATCAATGAAAGAAAGATATTGGTAATACTCTTTGATAGCCTTTTTTTTTTTTTAACATTATTTTATTATTGGTGTTTTTCTCAATGCTGGTCCCATTAACAGAAAGTGAGCTTAAATTCTTTAGACCTGCATGCGATGTCAAAAAGTGTGGGACTAGCAATTTCTTTAATAATTAACTTATGCATACTGAGACATGCAAGCACAACATGAGAACTGGAGAGGAAATCTTTTTGGTACCTTTTCAACTGAGAAAACGGCTTGCAGATCTATTGAAATACCAAGAGGATCTGCAACTTCACCACTATGATGCTCAGTTGTAAACAATTTCAACTTGTCACAGTGATATATATCTAGATGTGTTAGCATTGGCCATTCTAGCGAGTGTTTTCCATGGTAGAAATACTTGAGCTCTGGCAATTCCCATAGTGTTAATGAGGTCAGACAATTGAAAGTGAACTGTTTATTTCTCCCTTCATGGTTGCTTCATCCTCTACAAAATTTCTACCAATGTTGCACAAGATCTCACATCAAGCATAACAAGATGATTGGCCACTGATGTTCGAAACAAACTTTTAAGGCTTTGACAGTTAGAAATGTACACTTCTTGTAAGTCTTGAAGGCTGAGAATTTCATCAGGATTTAGATTCCAGATATGCTCCAGATTTGGCAACTGATTTAGAATCAGTTTCTTCAAAGGAAGAGAAAGCTGAGAAGCTGGTTTCATATCTGGTCCTGTATCTTTCACATCAAATATTGCCTTAACAGATTGGCAGTTGCTTACTTCGATCTCTTTTAGGTTACATAGAAATCGAAGTAAATAAAAAGGAATCACATTGGATAAAGATTCACATTCCACCACAATTAAAGATTTCAAATTGTTGAAACAGTTGTTACTTGGGATTTGAACTACACCAAGCCATATCTCTTCTAGGTGAGGGTGATCACCAAATTTCAAATGCTCTATATTGCATGCAGACTTTTCTACCTGTACATGTAAAACAATTATTAATTTCAACACCTTAACATATAAATATATTAGGAGGGTGCTTGTAATATTCTTGTTTGAAACAAAAATTTCACTTATTACAGATAATGATAAAAATGCATAATAAATTATGAAGTTGTCAAAATCTACTCCCTTAATTTTTCAACTGATAATTATCATTTTACACTATACCAGTATCTCCCATTTAAATAAAAATAGTAAAGGCAAGTTGTTGAACTGAAGTGTAGAATTCATTTTAACATTATGAGAATCCATGTATATAGTATGCCAACATGTTCTGGATGTATATAGATGTAATACACAATCGTTCATATGTCTTCACCTAACAACTTAAATTTTTGGAAAGACTTATGTTCGGCTATATATCATGAGAGATTGCCTATATTGCACTCTCTTTTCTTCTTATTTTAAAATATACACTCTTTTTTTTCTTGAAAGATGAATATTTATTATAGTTGAGTCCATTTTAATGTGAATGTGCTTTTTAATTTTTTTTTAGAAAATTACATTAATATCTCTTGAGATTTTTTTGAATTACACACAATACCCTTCCTTTTTAATGTTTACAACAACCTCCCTTATAGGGATGTTGGTGTAATATTTTAGGGAGTGTCAGCGTAATGTTTTTAAACATTAAGAAAAGTTAGTGTAATATATAAAGGGGGTGTCAGTATAATATTTTCAAACATTAAGGAGAGTTAATGTAGGAATAGAAGAAAGAAGTATTGTGTGTAATTTAAAAAAAGTTTAGGAAGTGAGTGTAATTTAAATTTTTTTATGTCATAGTGATCCTCAATATAATTAACAACTAATTTTGAACCTCTACTATGAATTTTGTTACCATAGAAGATAAATTTCAAAAACCATAATGGAGATGTTTAAAGCTCCATTTGTACCTTTTAAAAACTAAAATCAGGATGTTCAAAATTAGTTGACAGTGACGCTAAAAGTTTCAGAAAAGATAAACTATTATTAGGAAACACACTCACGATTATTCACAATTATTAATGTTGTGTTTGTTATGTGCCAAATAGCACAGAAAGGGAAGAAAGAGCGAAGAGGAGTGGGGGATGGTGCGATTGCATTCGTTTGGGAAGACCAAAAAAGATGTAAAATATTTGATAAATGTGTGGGTCTCATGCTACAGCATTTCTACTTTGAAATGCAAAGATTTGCGAAGAAAAAAAAGATGTGCATGCAATCTTACTTTTTTGCCCCAACTCTCGTGCAACGTTATGCAAAGATTTCAACCTCACTCCACCTGTCATAACCGATTATGCTGCAAGCATAATCAATTATTCTTGAGCATAATCAATTATGTTTGCATGCATAATCGGTTTTAATTTTTTAAAATTGTGTTTTTTTTAAATTGCAAAATTAGATTATAAAAATGGATTTATGTTTAAGGGTAAAACCGTATTTTTATTATAAATTTATTTCTCTCTTTTTCTTTGTATGCTTACCAAACAACTTTAATTCAAATATTTTCTCTCTCTTTCACTCTATTTCTCTTCAACCAAACAACTTCCATTTCTACCTTATTTCTCACCTATTTTCTTTCTTTTCTTTTCTCACCTACTTAATTCCCCTCTTTATTTCTTCTCTCCCTGCCAAACACAATGCAAGAGATTTATTTATATTAAAAAAAGGCAAAAGTGTAACTCATTCTTTTATTTCTCAAAGAAAGGGAGAGTATATTTTAAAATGAGAGGTAATTTAAGCATCTCAAAACCAAAAAAAAATAAAAAATGAGAGGGAAGAGAAGTGTAATTTAAAGACAGAGTGTAATTTACTCAAATATGTTAAGCTTAAATATGTTTTTGTTTCCTGAAAATTTTTCAGATTTTGCATTTGGTCTCTAATATATTTTTTAATTGACTTTTGGTCTTTGAAAAATTTAGTTCATTTAACTTAACACATTTAAAGGAAATTATACCCTCCTTTCTTAAGAGATGCGGGTATTACATTACCCTTCCTTCTAATGTTAAAATGTAGAATAAATTACGTTTTCCTTCTTATGTTAAAATAAATAATTTAGTCCAATTAACTTAATACCACAAAAAATATTTATTATAAGATTTTAAAATATATTCTTTAATTAAAATATATACTAAAATATTTTTAATTTACTAAATTATCATTCTCTCGCTTGATAAACATTTTTATGCAATATACAATTAAATTTTAAATAAATAAAAATAAAAATTCAGAGATAAATTATATATGTATGTCAATATATATATATATATATATATATATATATATATATATATATATATGTTTTTTAAACTAATTTTTTAAACAAAAATAAAATAATAAAGTTTTAATGTTTATATATACATGTGTGTGAACAATTGTTTGTTGGTGCACGTGTGGGTGAGTGTAGGTGTGGGTTTGTGAGAATATGTGCTTGCGCATGATTGCGTCTCATTTGTGCAGAAATAATTCACACTACTATATAGCATTCCTCTACTCAAAATGACGAGTCACTAACAATAACTTATCAATTTGTAAGTTACACCAGCATTTGTGGGGAATTAAAACTGATCTATTTCTAAAAAATGGGAGACAAAATTACGATTTAAATTTGGTAGATCAAATGCAGCCATTTTTTATTTTATTTTGAAAGAATAAAAACATATTTAACTCTTTAAATAATATACTTTCACAAAATAAAACAATTTACAAAAGTACAAAACTATAATCTAACATTTTTTCCAATAAAAAAAGCAATATATTTTAAAAAACCGAAAGTGATAGAATAGAATAGAATAATTGGAAAAGTAACAAGCCACAGTAGAAAATTAAAGAGAGAGAGAGACCAGTCATAACTTTCCACATCTCATACATCTCTCAATCAATATATTTTAGGTAACAAATATGCTTCCGTTAATACATCAAAGCCTTTCTTCGCTACACGGATTTAGTAAAAGAGTTAAACCAAGTCGCCTATCAATCAATGAGACTAAAATTGTGTGCTAGTTTTTTGAACTTAGCCCTTCGTGATATAAGCTTTTGCTTAAGTTGATTATGTTCTAGGTTTACGATGTTTTTATTATTCAATTAAAATAGGTACATTTTTCTGTTCAATTCTTTTTTGTATTGTATTTATTTAATTTTCAAGAGTATTATTTTTTTATAAAATAACATAATTCATTCTTGAAATTTAGTCTTTTTTTTTTATAAAACATCATTTTCATTAACTTTTGCTCAAAACATTTTATGAAATTTGTTTCAAGAAAACATTCTCATCTTTATACTAAAAAATGTTCAATTTATTTTATTTTTCATAATTGTCTATAGACAGTCCAGCTCAAGGCACAAGCAAATGCTAAATGTGAAACATAAAGTTAACTACTACCTCCGTCTCTATTTATAAAACGTTTTAAAAAAATTTTGTTCCTTTTTATAAAACTTCATTTTAACTATTTTATGCATTAATTATTTTTTATCTAAAATATCCTTATTTATTATAATACATTTATTGAATATTACTCTCAATGTCTCTTTCTCTCTCATATGAAGATTGAAAAAGATAAATAAATTCTCATTATTAATCCTAATAATGTCAAGGATAAAATTAAAAAAAATATTATAATTATAGACAAATTTATTATAAATATCTAGATTAATCAGTTTTCTTAATAAACATAATTTAGTTAACAATATAAATAGGAACGGAGATAGTATCATTTATTCACTAAATAAAGCATTTGACTCAATTATTTAATAAACCATTATCAATTTTTGGTAAATAAACCATTATTCAACAAACCAATTTGCATCCCCTATTTAATAAAAGACATTTTAAGGAAATAGCCAAATAAGAATGGTAGTAGACACTAAAAAACTTACTAAAAATACCAGCACAGAATTTGGTTTGTCTAACTTAACGCAGAATTAAGTGATGATATAAGGTAACGACTTGAGAGAAATCTCAAGTTTCAAGCATCAGATGCTAAACCGCAGAAAAAAAATGTAATACTTGCCTAACACCCAATACCATATCTACAAAAGAAGTAAATACTTAGAATCAAATTAGTAGCCAAAGCACAGAAAGACCAGAATTTTTGAAGGGTAATCATTACACAGAAAACAGGAAAACTTGTTTGAATGCAATCACTCCTCACATGGGGAGATTCTATTTTTTTTTTTTTTGTCTTTTTCTTTATTTGGGAGGGGATTATAAAAGTACTTTATACCAGCAAAGATCAGAGGGCATATTCTGGATCAAAATCATCAACATCATATTCTTCCTCCTCCCACTCATCTTCCACAATTCCTTGTCCACACAATATAGTCACAATCTGCTGGAAATCTCTCAGTTCTCTTTGCTCGGCCGAAATTTCTTGTGATTCATTTCCAGATGTCACTACATGTTGATGGTTAGCCAGCTGGTCCCTCTTCAACACAAACATTCCAGAGGGCTGCAGAATATCCACATTGAATGGTGGTGACAATGAACCTCCCAGAACTTGAACATGAGAAACACTGCAATCACAATTTTCTTCAAGTTAGGAACTTAGCACAACCATCTGCCATATGACTTCTATGCAATATTTAGAGATACTTTTTCAACTGAAAGTAGCAGCATAACAACCGTCTCATGAAGTTTGCATAAACTCATACTACATGGAACAGAGGCAGGGTAGAATTGATATAGATAATCAGCAACATAAAACAAAATAGAAACGGGGGGACACGCAGGGGTGGGGGGGACGCGCAGGGGTGGGGGGGGGTGTCGTCTTGGTAAACAAATATTCTTGAGGTGAGAGGATACATGCCATGAACGGCTGCTTGAGGAAGTTTTTACCAAGAGGGACAAAAACCCACGCAATGCAAGTGCAGGTCTAAGTGAGACAATCCTGCTCCAATCCTAACTTGATTATATCCCCAAAGCTAATACATATAAAAACCCAAGCGACCTAGAAGTTTATTCTCATTTATCAACTTAGAATGAAAGAGGAAACTTGTGCAAATTCATTCAAACAACATTGTTGCAAACACTTTTGGCCAATACACAAGATTTCATGATTGCCACATTTTTTTTGCATACAAAAGACAAAAATGATATTAAAAATTTAAAACATATTGCATAAGGCTTATTAGGCATTTATTTAGGATACTAAATCTACTCTGCCACTAAGTTTAATAAAACCTCAACAATAAACCAATTTGACAGATACAAACTAAATGAGAGACAGAACGCACCAAATGTATAATAAACCATCCATTTCTTGTCTCTGTACCCTTCCCAAAAGCTCAATCTGCAAGATACCCCCAATACAAAGCACAGGTTCTGGAAGCTTGAACTTCTGTAGCCGGTTTTCCTATTCATGAGAATTTTTTTTCAGAAATTATCATGTAAAGCAGTTCTTGGAGTTATAAATGAAGGTGCAGAGGGTTACACAAACAGAATCATTAAAATATGATGCTAATAATTACTGTCACACAGCTTTTATTTTATTTTGCTCAGCAACATCAAGCTAGGTTATTCTGTTTTGGAGGTAAATAGATGTTCCCATTATCCAACAATTTTTATTTTTCAATTTACTTACAATATTTACATTGAATAATATATAGACCCAGAATCAAACTCATGGAAGTGCCTAAGGATCCAACAAAAAAATCAAGCTTAATATAATTCATTCACTCCCTATCACATACATAACACATTATGGACATTAACAAACACCTGAAGGGACAAAGGATCTTACCAACAAATGTATTTCCGTATAGAATTGAAGATATAGTTGCCCACTTTCTGTCAGCCAAATATAATATACCTTCTTATATATGCCTTTTTTCATTTTTATTTTTCTACCTTGTGAAGAGCCAATTTGTTTATATGGCTGGTTTTAAAGTTGTACAGATCAGTCAATTTCTGTGTCTCTATGTATCAATGTAGAGAAAATATTATTAATGACCATTATTATTATGATAAAAGCTTAGGTTTGGTATTGTTCTTTAGTCAAAATTAGAGTTTCATGATCCCAGAATTAAAAGTTGGTGTGGGCTATCGACATAGTCCGCCATCAAAAACACTGGTAGAAGTGTAATAATAGTACAAAGTTGAACAAAGTGAAATAGAAGGTCTGCAACCTAGGGAGGGACCAAGATGTAGGATAATTCACATCATTTTTAACAGTGGAATGTAAATTGGGTGACCAAAGTATTTTTTTTCTTATGGGGTGATTTCTTATTAATGCATATCATGTAGAGAGGATACATTATACGGTTGTAACGAAATACAGTGCTTGCCTAAATACCTGCTAAAACCAGATGATGACGACGAAAACCACAGCGATAACAATAAAGATGATGATTTACTTATAAAATAGGGTCTTCCTTATCCAATGCTCAAAAACAAAGCCTAAGTTGCAGTAAGACTTTTTCAATATTCTGTTTTCTTCAATCAAAAGCATCATATTCTGTTGTATAAGGCAATTATTACAATTTAAGACAAATTTCAGAGTACAGTTATAAAGGAGAGTGAGGTATCCTTTAATAGCAAACAACATCTAGTTTTCACATCAAGCATCGGGCAATCAATGAAACAGAACTTATTCAATGGAAAAACCAGTAGACAAACTAGATAAGATATAAGTTAAATACCTGAGACATTAGAAACTCTGGTGAAGTATAGGTCCATACAAACATTTCATCATCTACAGCATCTGAAGAGGCTTTAGGATGACCCATTTTAAACCGAACAGATTTTGCTGAATATATTGGTGACCCCATCTGAAATTGAGCAGGAGCAAAAAGGAATAGAAATATAAAATAGATGGGTCAAGCATATAGTTTGTGAAGATTTCAAAGAGTACCTTGAAAAGGCTGGATATTGATTTCTGTAATAACACAAATTTGAGAGACCAACTCGTATGTTAATGTCTCAGGCACATTGGGATTACTTTGTCCATTACTTGACCAGTAGTAATATGTACCATTAATGTTATCTCTTGGCTCTAGAGTATTATCAATGCTCTCCTGAGGAAAGTTATCAGTGCTAGAAGCACCAACTGTCTTAGCAATGCAATTCATTGCAACAGATGACATGAGAGCTCTACCTAAATAAGCAAAGACTCTATGTTCTCTCAGTAGAGTTAGCCATTCCATAGAATAGCTAGATCCAACCTCTGCATGTTCCTTCGCTCCATTTTGATTCAGTTCAACAACAAAAACAACTCTAGATAACTAAGGAAACATTCTCAAGCATAGCTGCTTGCAAAGACCATTTGCAATCACTGCAAACCAAAACAGTGTTGATCAAATTTGTAACCTGATGTAAAATGCAGGGCAACAAGAAACTAGAATTGAGTTTTCATGAAATTGAGGCATCGGATGAGAAACAAATGCATAGTTTGAACTAGTATAACTTACCAAAGTGTCTCCAAGATCGCGAAACACAGGTGACCCGAACAAGATCAGATGGATCATCCAGACACATGAGTTTCTCAAGAGACGTATCAGAATCAAGACGGCTGAGGAAATCTTTACGATATTCCATTGTGGACATGATGGTAACAAACAACACTAGGATATCTTCTCAAGCCTGATTGAATTGGCTCATAAAGTCAACTGCAATAGCCACTTTAAAGTGAAAAATTCAGATACTCAAAACAAAAAGTATAATCCTGTTATACAACTTTTTTTTTTTGTCAAATAGGTTCCTTCTCATGAATGCTTGCTACCAAATTTGAAATAAATACATCCATATCTCAAAAATTGGGAAATTTCTACCCCCTTTATTTTCTGAGACTTGGAGCATAATAATGGGGATACAGAGATTGAAAATTTTTCCACCCCACAGGCTAATCAAATAATGACACAAACAGAAAATGGTTGAATAGATTGCAACGGTGAGAGATGAAAACAGTTATCAACCCAGCATAAAATCAAACAATATTTAAAAAAAAAAATGAAAATCAATATAGTAATGGGTTATGATTTATGAAATTCAGGCATTCGGGGGGGTAAAATCGCTCGGAATCAACACAAAAGGGGGGGAAATTTCGAAAAATAAAATTGAATAGACAAAGAGAAAGGAAATTAAGTGGGGAAATTTCTGAAGAAACAAGGAAAATTGAGGGTAAAGGGCAAAAGGGTGTGTGTTGAAGAAACAAGGAAAAAAACAAAAACTTCACCTTTGATGAGTAGAAGGAGACACGTCCGTTGCAGAAGCGAAACCCTAGGAGTGGAAGGGAGAGAGAAGATTGAACAGGTAGAGAGAGAATGGTAACTTTTGTTGTTGGTTAGTAAAAAGAGAGAAATGGCGAATGGCGTACCAACTATTTATACACTTACAGTGATGCTGAATAACGAGGGTGAAACTTTTCACTCTTTCGTTAATAGTTTGCATTTCCTTCATTGCCCTTCATTTTATTTGGACAGTTCTGACTAATTTATTATAGATATTCATTCCCCACCATTGGATGGAATTTTTGTAAATCCTACGGAATCCCATGCACCCACTGTTCTCTCTTTCTTCATTTGAAATATTTTCTCACTCTTCTGCACTAAAAACTCCTAGAAAGCTCTCTTCCTTTCGGGCATATGTGTCGGTGCCAACATCAACTCCATTTCTTGCCTTTTTTGTCCGTCTTTGAAAGAAAGAAAGAAACTGATTAAAACACTTTTTTTTTGCCTTCTCCTATTCTTTTCCCCTTGATTAATTTTAGGAGTTTTTTCGTGCTCCTCTCTTCATAATTATGCACAACAATGTCATTCTTTCCATATTATGTACTGAAATACATCCTTTTTGGGAAAAGTATGAATTCAGTATTGGAGGAACCGAATTTACACTTAAGTTTTCAAACTTTTTTTTTAAACCCGTTAAGAATTCGGATCTCCCAAACCTAAATTCTTAATGGTTTTTTTTTCGTTTTTATTTTATTTTTAATTTTTTAAAATATTTTTAATTTGATTTTAACTTTTTTTTTGTTTAATTGTATATTTTACCATCAAATCTTTGTGATTTTATGAATTTTACTACCTAAGTTCAATTTTTGCGAATTTTATCATTATATTATTCAATTTTCTCAAATTTTAGTTTTGATGTTATTTGTGAGGGTGACTTTTTGCGCTATTTTTTTATGCTTATGATGTTCTTTGGTTCCAACATTAGTTCAGTCTGATAGTCTTCACGTAGATGAATCTAATGGTACAAGCTTCACTTCTTGAATCAATCTAAAAAGGCTTCATAATGGTGTCCAAAAATGCAAAAAATCAGTTTGTGGACTTAGTGAATTCCTTTAAGCATTTCTTGAGGGACACTTTTTGAGCGATTTTGTCGATATTTATGATGTTTTTTTGTTCGAACAATAATCGAGTCTCATAGTTTTGATGTAGATGAGTCCACTAGTACAAGTTTGTCATCTTGAATCGATCTAAAAAGGCTTCAAAATGGTGTCCCACAACGTAAAAAAATCACTTTGTGGACTTGGTGAATTTCTTTTAAGGTTTTAATGAGGGACACTTTTTGAGCGATTTTGGCCATGTTTGTGATTTTTTTGGTTCAAACAACATTGAGTCTCATAGTTTTTATGTAGATGAATCCAATGATACGACTTCCACATCTTGAATCGACTTAAAAAAGTTTGAAAATTGTGCCCCAAAAAGCAAAAAAAAAAATGAACTTAGTAAATTCCTTTGGAGGAATTCCTTTAATTTAAGATACGATTTTTTGGGGTCTCTTTTTGCGCGATTTTGTCCATGTTTATGATGGTTTTTTGTTTGAACAATAGTTATGTCCCATAGTTTTCGTGTAGATGAATCCAATGGTACAACTTTCACATCTTGAATTGGTCTAAAAAATGGTCAAAATCTTGCTCAAAAATGCAAAAAAATCACTTTATAGACTTAGTGAAATTGTATATGATAAATTCCTTTATTTTTGTGAGTGACGACTTATTGTGTTCTTTTGCCCGAAAATATTTTATTAATTACGTGTCAAGTAATCCTGCAAAAAGTTTATCTTTTGTAGGCAAAAAAGACAGATATTACATTAATAACAATGTTCATAACCCAATACATACATTACCGACAAAGTGAAATTAAAATCGGTTCTCATTACATCAACCCTAACAATTAACCCATATAGTGAGAACCAGTTCCACATCGTGTAGGTTTTTTGTTACGTGTAGGATTTTTACGGGGTTGTGCATGTTGTTGGGATTTTGGACATTGTTTTGGTTCATGGCCTTCCTCATGAAAATGATGTTGATTTTGATTCATTGTCTTATTGAAATCCTCCTTGTTGTAATTTAAATCATAACTTGGTAGAGTAAAATTAACAATGTTTAGTGCTAAAGAACTGCCACCCTCGTTATGCTTAAATGATTGAACGTTGGTTGCATACATATTTTGGATGTATGCATTAGCTGACTCAAGTGTTCCAATGTGTGCACCAAACAGATTGTTAACGAATTTGTCTAGAGTGCATTCGAACGATTGGGAAGGATTCTTAAAATAGTGAGGTTGTTGTTGAGATGGAGTGAATGCAAATGAATGACGAGGTGGTTCAATGTCTTCATTCTCCATGGTGTCTGCAACTTGGGGGCTAGGTTGTAGAGATGTATTCCCCCTTCGTGTACATTGTTGCGTTGAAATTTCCCGTGGGTCTTGCAACTGTTGTTGCACCAATAAGAACAAATGTGAATTTTCGCGATACCATTCCAAGTAATCACGGTGGTGGTGAGGAAGACCATTAATAGGCTGCCCCACTAAGGCCCTATCTTGTTGTTCATTCCAAATCCCAATCCACTTTGCATGCTTTTCTTTCCAGTTTTCGCCAATTCTCCCTCGTATGTCAATTTTGTGTAGTCAATCTAGATTATGAGGTGGATTGGGAATTTCCTGTCATAATCCACTCTATCTGTTTGCTACCATTCTACGATTGAGAAACAGATTAAAGAAGTACAAGCACTCCAAATGTTGCAATCAATTATTACATTTACTGGCACAATTGAATGGATAAGGGGAATATGGCATCCATAAGAACTGTAAAATTTAGCATTGTTAATATAATGACAATACATGAACCGCAAATAAAATTAACCTCGGATTAATGAATTAGTTTTTAACCTCATGGGGATGCATGTGATTGATTCTTGATCTGTACCCTATAAGATCACCATGTGGAGTTTTAGAAAACTTTAGCCCCCTGCTAGTCCATCTAGTAAATGACATTTATGTTAGCATAAATGGTGCATATGTATGTACAACACTAATAACAAATGGATACATTGGTTACGATCAACTATTGGTGCAATAAAAGGCGTACGATACCATGCCGAAGATTGCAACAATGATGCCTGCATATCTCTTTGTACAAAGTCTCTGAACAAGTAGAACCCCAACTGTAGCCTCAAGTACGCTTAAGATCAACCAAAAAGGGTAGAAACATTAGGTAAACTTTGTTGCCTATTTTGTTAGACATCAATACTCCCCCAATCAACCCTAGTATGTACGCTCTACAATGGGCTTCTAATTGTTGTATTGTTGGTTCTGCTGGGAAAAGTGTTATATTTTGTCGCATTTAAGTTTGAGTATTGATCCTATTAGTGCTTCCCCCTTTGGGTGAACCATGCCTAAGTATTTGTCGCACATTTCTTCCCAGTCAAACAATGTTGGGCCAGTAATTGGTTTTCCGTCGACCTTTAGTCCTAGTTGAAGCACCACATCTTCCAAGGTTATTGTGCATTCACCAACAGGAAGATGAAACGTGAGTGTTTTAGGTCTCCACCTTTCTACCATAGCAGTAATCAAATGATGATCAACCTTTAAATGTTTGATCTTTGCCACTTGAGCAAACCCAGCTTGTTCCAATAATGGTTCTATTACTGGATGAGGAGCAAGCATTGAATGACAATATGATTCGATTAATTTTTCATTAGTTCCCTGCAAAGACAATACTGTAGTTATTAACCTAGAAAAATAAAGACATTTATAGAATATGAATGTAAATAACAGTTAAGTAAAACTTACCATATTATGTATCTTTGTAGATCTATGTTGGTGTTGTTTCCATAGCAAAGATGCAGGCTGCATTGTGATGTTGGTAACTTACGACAAAAATGAAGATATTTAAACTGTCAAAGAAGTGTGAACTTGATTATGTGAGTTGGTGTGTGTCTTTGAGTGTTCAAAGGATATTCATTTATAGGATGCGAATGAGTTTATATCTAGAACAGTAATTACGTTCGAGAGTTGCTTAACCTAACACAAATGACACGGGTCTGAACAAAAGACATATGTACAGTGCACACATCAAAATCGATGCGATCTACATCGTTTATTTTGTCGGTGCAATCTCGACTGCTACTTTTATTGCCACAAAGGACAAATGATTATAAGATTCTCTACCAAACACAGTGCACGCATCAATTTTTGATTGATCTTGGCCGTCAATTTCGCCGGTGCAATCACAACCCCTGATTTTTCTACCTCACTAGATGAAAGGTTTTGTCAATGATTGTTGCCTACAAATATAACTGGCATAGGTATTACCTTGCACACAACATCATTAGGCTATAATGAATATTCGTAACATCAAATCACTATATGCTTCACAAACTCCTCTTTATTGAAATGAGTTCATTTATTGTCTGGGCTTTTGTATATTACAATAGGCAAATGATTACAACTGAGCGTGGTTGCACATCGTTTGTCAACGAGGACACAAGGTCAGCTTGCCTTCATCAAGACATGACACTTGAGGCCTTGATGCAAGCCATCCAAAGTAAGATTACACCATCTTTACATGACAAAGAAGTAATCGGCGTCTATTATCGATGGCCTATATCCAATGTTCATGGTTGTATTGATTATAGGGCATGGAAACTTCAAGATGATGAGGATGTACAAACGATGTTTTCTATATTCGCAGAAAATCCTAACCTTATATGTGTTGAGTTGTGCGCTATTACGGAAAGCTCGCAACCATAGGCACAAATCCAACCACAGTTCCAATTCAGTGTTTGGGACGTTATGGAAAAATTGCTTGATAAAACAATGAAACTTGAGTGAGATTATGTAGAGATTACAATCTCTCTTTATTGAAATGTTTATTTTTTATGTTATTTAGATTTCAACGTTTAATGTTTGTAATTTTAAAGTTGTATTAGTGATCTTGTTATTATTAATGCAGTGTATTAAATTTGTAACATCCAAAATATATATATATATATATATATATATATATATATATATATATAATTATTTAGTTATTATATGATAAAGATTTCTTAATCATATAATTATTTAGCAAATAAAAAGATTTAGATATTAAATAAGATTTGTAGAGATTATTTAATAATAACAATAATAATAAAAAGATTAGGGACTGCATTAGTAATGTTTAGCTAAAATCAAATCTGAATATTGCAAGTTTTAGAATAAACAAATAATATATAGATATCTAGAATAAAAGATATAGCTTTTAATGGAATAAGAAAGATTAAATAAAGAATTTTATCTTTTCGGCAAAAAGGAATTCGTTTAAATTCTTATAGTGATTAAGAAGGAATAAGAAGATTGATAGGATAAAATAAAATCTGGTATGAGATTAGATAGTTTAAAAATAAATAAAAGATAAAAGATAAAGAAAGATTGGTTAAACCAAATCTGTTGTAAATAATAAAATATATCATGCAATCAAATCTTAAATCATGTACAACAATTATATAAGAATAGGTAGACAGATCCTTTTCCTAGAATTAGAATCACACACTTACTAAATAGAAAATTAGTGGGCTGCTTAAGGATTGAGGAGAAGAAGGAAACGGAAGGAATTCCGTTGACGCAGTCAATATAGAAGAGGAAACATAAAGAGGAGTGTGAATTACTTGCTTCAAGAGGTGAGTAAAACATTTTTTTAAAAACCCTCCATGGTACGTTATTGAAATATATGATTTTCGGGGTTCTTGATAAGAGGAACTTAGGGGTTTAGTAATCCTAGATGTTGTAGTCGGTTTATATGCTATTGTTCATGCATAACGTTATAATACTTATAATACTGAAATTATTAAAATTGCTTTTTTCTAGTAGAATATTGGTTATCGTACTTTTTCTTATTTTCTGGAAAAGACCGCAATTTAGTACTTTGTATACAATTGAATACGTTGGTTGGGGATTGATTGGTAATACGACTTATAGATTACACGTTTATATACGTGAATAGTATTCGGCGAATAGCAAGAAACATTAGTTGCAGCGGTTGATTATGATTTTGGAGGAGAAATTGCTATTGACACCATGAGAATTACTTACGTACAAACCCAGGGCCAATTTGCTTACGAGATGCGTGATCTGCGTATTATTATTATTATTATTATTATTATTATTATTATTATTATTATTATTATTATTATTATTATTATTATTATTATTATTATTATTATTATTATTATTATTATTATTATTATTATTATTATTATTATTATTATTATTATTATTATTATTATTATTATTATTATTATTATTATTATTATTATTATTATTATTATTATTATTATTATTATTATTATTATTATTATTATTATTATTATTATTATTATTATTATTATTATTATTATTATTATTATTATTATTATTATTATTATTATTATTATTATTATTATTATTATTATTATTATTATTATTATTATTATTATTATTATTATTATTATTATTATTATTATTATTATTATTATTATTATTATTATTATTATTATTATTATTATTATTATTATTATTATTATTATTATTATTATTATTATTATTATTATTATTATTATTATTATTATTATTATTATTATTATTATTATTATTATTATTATTATTATTATTATTATTATTATTATTATTATTATTATTATTATTATTATTATTATTATTATTATTATTATTATTATTATTATTATTATTATTATTATTATTATTATTATTATTATTATTATTATTATTATTATTATTATTATTATTATTATTATTATTATTATTATTATTATTATTATTATTATTATTATTATTATTATTATTATTATTATTATTATTATTATTATTATTATTATTATTATTATTATTATTATTATTATTATTATTATTATTATTATTATTATTATTATTATTATTATTATTATTATTATTATTATTATTATTATTATTATTATTATTATTATTATTATTATTATTATTATTATTATTATTATTATTATTATTATTATTATTATTATTATTATTATTATTATTATTATTATTATTATTATTATTATTATTATTATTATTATTATTATTATTATTATTATTATTATTATTATTATTATTATTATTATTATTATTATTATTACAAACCCAGGGCCAATTTGCTTACGAGATGCGTGATCTGCGTATTATCATCATCATCATCATCGTCATCATCATCATCATTATTATTATTTCATCTGGGATGAGGAAGAGATTCAGATACCTCCATCTGAGATGGGGAAGGCAGTGGGACGTCATTACATGGATATGAGCTCATAAACCTTTTACGAATATGAAATCCACACCGGTTCTGGGAACCAAAGAGTCAAGTCTAGTGATTCTGGGAATTACTGAGTTGTGTCTGTGATATTTATTTGAATGCATTGATGTGTTGATATTTTCTTTATTGGGAATGTTATGGTTATAAATTGTGGTTGTGGTAATTTGACTTTTATTGGAGTGTGTGTGTGTGTGTGTGTGTGTGTGTGTGTGTATATATAATATTTATTTTATTTTATTTTAATTTCTTTGCAGGTACCATGGATGAGTTTTTCTGGATTACCGCAAAGGCTGGAAACAACACTATTTGCGAACTTTTTAGAACTTGTTTTATTCACTGAGATTATCATCTCATTAAAAGTGTTGTATTCAGAGCACGAGGAGGAAGCTGTTGAAACTGAGGAGACTTGAAGACCTAGTTTTATTTAGTTACATTTATTTTAGCTTGGTTAGTGTTTTGGAATAAATGCCGGATGTGGCTGATTTCGTTATACTTTTAGAGTTCGTTTCTTTTAGATGCCCATATTTGAGATTAATGTTTTTCTTGTAAGGACTAATTTATTTGATCCTTTTCTATGATATTTGAGGTATTTTAAACCATTGTGGATTCGAAAATTTTATATTTTACACTATATTTTATTATGGATTATGGTAACGAAGGGCGTTACAAAATTCAGTGATATTTTAGCATGTTAGTCATTCGATTATGTTGTGCATTGTTAATGTTGTAAGATGTTCTTTCAATGTACATCTATTTTAGTTTGCAATATTAATGTTGTGTCTTTAGTGTGATAGAGCATGAGTAAATGTGCATGTCTTTAGTGTATCTGGAATCGTGCTACGAAAGAGCATGAGTAAGTGTGCATGTCTTTTGCACATTTGTAAGCGTGCCACAACAGAGTACAAGTAAGTGTGCATGTCTTTAGTGTATCTGGAATCGTGCTACGACAGAGCATGAGTAAGCATGCATGTCTTTTGCACATTTGTAAGCGTGCCACAATAGAGCATGAGTAAGTGTGCATGTCTTTAGTGCATCTGGAATCGTGCTGCGACAGAGCATGAGTAAGCGTGCCACGTTAGAGCATGAGTAAGTGTGCATGTCTTTAGTGCATCTGGAATTGTGTTGCGACAGAGCATGAGTAAGCGTGCATGTCTTTTGCGAATTTGTGAGTGTACCATGATATAGCATGAGTAAGTGTGCATGTATTTAGTGCATCTGGAATCGTGTTGCAACAAACCATGAGTAAGCGTGCATGTCTTTAGTGCATATGGAATTGTGCTGCGATAGAGCATGAGTAAGCGTGCATGTCTTTTGCGCATTTGGAATTGTGCCGCAAGAGTAAGTGTGATGCGTCATAGCATGAGTAAGCGTGATTGTCTTTTGCACATGTAAAATGAACGGTCGAGATTGTATCGACAAAATCAACGCCCCAAATCTATCTGAATGTGTATAAATACAAGTAGTATGTTCAAACCCAAAACACAACACAACCTCACTGTCAACGTTCGTTATACCTATATTGAACCCAAAATCCCTCTTCACCTAAAAAATCTTCGCAAATCATGACCAATTCTAGTTCCAGTACGCAACAATTATTCGTCTATTACAACGGAGACATTCTCTTACAAGAAAGTGTAAGGGCATTGTATAGATGCCCTCTACCAGCGGCATTTTCTGTTAGGAGAAACGTGTCATTACATGTCTTGAAACAAAAGATTTAGCAATGAATCCACATTGCTGTGCACCAAAGGGTTGCCACTGTATATTTTCGCCACCCGTTATCCATTAGAGATGGTTACATATACTATGGGTCGTCGCCCTTTTATGATGACGAGGATGTTCGCAATACGTTTATAGTGATATCCAATTACCTTTCTCTACGTTCAGTTGAACTATATGCAAAGGAACCATATTATCGACCTAACGATTGTTCGCACAGGTATTATTCTTCTCAACCTAATTGTTCATCTAACTATACACAACCTGAACCCTTCCATTCACTTGACTTAAACACACCTTTTACCCAATTGTTGGGCTCATCATTATATGATTTTCATGACATTTTGCCGCCTCAATGTAGTCCACATCAGTGCGAGGCATTCCCAATGTAACACTGTGATTTTCATAATGTATGATAAGTGATTTAATTAAAATATAAGAGAAATTAAATTTAAATTATGTTACGTAATGAGTTAATTAATAAATTGAATGAATTGTTATATGTTGTCAGATGCTAAGTGAGTTTCAATGGTTTTTAGACCTTATATAATTACTTCTCTATGAAATTTTGTACAGATTTGGAGAAAGATAGTCCGAAAATCATCAGACAATATAAAAAAATATACCAAGATAAGTGATAGATGTATGAAAAAGGAATTAAATTTAAATCATGTTATTTAATGAACTATATAAATAAAATAGATTATTTTGTTTATGTGATTATTGCGTGTTTAGTAGTTTTCGTAATAATTTCAATTTTTCGTAAGTTTTGTTATAGAAAAAAAGAGGGGGTGTGAGGTTAGAAAAAAAGGTGGGTGCAAATAGCAAAGGTTGAAGTTTATCTCAAATCAGAACGTGATCAACCTTCTTTCTTTCACATTTTCTACATTCTTCTTGGCTTCCTCCCGCGAGCTCTCTGTTCTGTCCTCCTTCCTCACCGGCCGTGGCACTCAAAAGGGGAAAAGAAGCCATTTTGTTAGTTACTTTAAGATTTGTATGCAAGCCAGAGCATCATCTCTTCACCATCCCGATCAAATTTCTTTTTCCTCTTCAGCTCTTCCTCTCTGTACATGGCTGGAGCTAAACCCCAAAGGTAAGGGAAGCTTCTCTATTTTCAGTTTAAGTGTGGTTGAGAGCTAGGGGGCTCAACCACATACAGCATGTCTGCCCCTCTTGTTGTTTGTATTGTGTTTGAGTAATTATGATTCTCTTGGCAGTGGCTGTGTGAGTGTGTATGGATTGATTATTTTTGTTTTTGACTATCTAAATTACTTGGAAAGGCTCCTAAAACAAAGGAGACCATGCCCAAATTTTATTAAAATTGTTTGACAAGGTTTTCAATGTGAGATTTACCCAAAAATAAAAGTGGCAGTGGCTGTTTGGTTCGTCCAGCTCTGGACAGTCCCCACGGTTTTGTGATTTTTGGAAGATCTAACCGTTGGTTTTTCACGAAATTTGTTTTGAATGAAAATAGACACGAAATGGAGAAACTTTTATTTTGACATCTTGAAGAGAAAACCTCATCTCAGGGTTCATCTGTGACCCACAAAGTGGCTATTCTGTTTTTCGAGTTCCCCTGGAACATGTCTCGGTTTTTCTTAAATTCCTAATTGTACACTTAATGTTTTGTTTTCTTTTTTGTGCTATTAAAAACTAGACAAAACAAGGTTTTTAACTGTGTAATTTACAAAAATTATCATGTCCAATTCCTAAATTAAATTTTTGAAAAGGAACAGGGCAAGGGTTTGGAGCTTTGTTTGGAGTCCGAAATTTAGGCTGTTAGAGAAATTTTACTGGGAACAATTGGGAACGAATTTGAGGACATGGGATATCAATTTTGAAAGACCAATGTGTTACCTGTATCCTGTAAAAATTCTAGCTCAAAACAAGTTTTGGAAGTGTTAGAAAACTTACTTTCTTTGAACCATGTTCACTGGAAAGTCAAATTCAGTACTGTCAACTTGTAGGAATTCTAGAAAATTATCTAGTTGTCTATTTTACAATTGGGATACCATTTTGAAAAATAGGATTCAAGAGTTTTAATTCTATATAAAAAGTTTTGAATTATGAGGTCATTTGCTACAATCAGTGAGAGCTCACATTCAGTATTGCCAAAGAGAAATCGACCTTATTTGGTCAATTTGGTTAATATAATATAAATTATTGGAATGTTGATGTTTGTTTATTGAGGTGTGAATTTTGTAAGTAAGTTTATTCTATGAGCAAATGACTTTGTTGTTGAGATTATTATATTATTGATTGAGGTGCTTAAAATTTTGTTGAGAACATTATTTATTATTGAGGTGTATGTGTATTGTTGAGAAATTGAAATGGAATGTTGTTGAGATGTATTTGGATCCTTAAGTCAGGCCATTGGAAATGGCGGGTATGGAGGTGCCGTATATAAGATTGTAAAGGATTCCAAATATGTTTTGATGCTGGAATACAGGGTGTGCATAGTTGATGCACAAAAATATTCCGAATATTGTTGTGCACAATGGTGCACAGACATATGAGTAGGCACGTAAGTTGAGGGTGCCAGTTGGGCTCTCAACCTAGTGCTGGGGATTTTCGTGGTGGCTAACGGTGAGCCTATAGAATAGATGAGTGGGCGAATCCCTATAGATGTATGGTCTTGCAAACCTACAGAGGTAAGCCACTATAGCACTTGTCTATTTTCGATAAAATCACACTTTCCCCGTAGGGTAGCTCAGGGGACTCCCTGTATGGTTAGTAGACACTGACTATGGTGGGGGAGGTGGCCTATGAGGACCGCTCATATGGTGTCGAAACTCCATGGAGTAGAGTCAGTCTTGTCGTCTGAGATTGTCTAGTGGTCATGAGTTGTCGCCAGGCAGCCAAGGACTTGGGCCTTGGACCTGGAGGGTTCCTGGGGCGGTCAGTTGAGGGTTGGGGCCCAACCCAATAGGCTGGCGACCAGGGGTGTTACATAAAAGGGCGTTGTGATGGTTATGGCTCATGATAATGAGTGGTGATGGTTTATGTTGATAATGGATGTTTGAACAATGTTGTTGATGATTGGTTGAGTATATGGGATTTCTTATGACGAGTTAAATGTACATGTATTTTTAAAATACCAAGTTTTAACATTGAGAAAATTATATATATGTATCTTTATGTTTTATTTAATAGCAAATTATATTTAAATGTGTTTATTCTAGTAAGCTTACCCTTGCATGTGGCACATGTGGTTGTGACTGTGATGATCTCGAACTATGTTCGGGGGAGCAGATGGTTTTAGGTGGATATTTCTCTTGGAGATTTTGTGGATATAGCGTACGAGGAATTGAAGACATTATCACTTCTTTCTCTTTCTTTGTTGGGTCTCATGTATAGAATGGACTTGCTTTGGGGTATTTTGTATTTATCATGTGAAAATGTATGTACACATAGTTTTATTTAGTTAAGCTTTGTATAAGAGATGTTTATAAATTGAGCTTTAAATTTAATATGTTAGTTTTGGGAATCGTGAAAAATTCTTCAATAATTTATCAATAAACTAATTATAGAGTTTTTAAAATTTAATGAAATAAAATCTTTAGTATAACAAATCTGTAACGAAGATGGGTCGTTACAATAGTGGTATCAGAGCAGTTCGATTCAAACCGGACTGTGAGTTATGTGTCTCCTGTGTTTTCTATGTGCATTGTGTGAAATTGCTTGACATTGTTGAAGTGTGTTGGTTGTTCGTTATACCATAAATTCTAACCGCACTGTCATGAAATATTGAGACTGGCCATCTCAATATTTTGTGCGAAGCGAGTATGACATTATGGCAAACGAAAACTAGATCAAGAGTAGTTACTCTTGAACTCCCTTGGTTGTGTGCATGTTTTAGGAAAAATAATTTTTTTTTTTATATGTGAGAAGGATGTGCAGTTGCTTTCAACTTCTTGGTTCTTGCTTGGATGCTTGAATATGTAACTATAGGATGTTTTAGTGCATGTGCTTCTTATTGATGTGAATAGGAAAATTTTGTGTTCAGTGTAGTTTACTTTAAATTGTTGAGTTATAGGAAAATGATAATTGGTTGTTGAGCCATGTTCACTTAATTCTCCTAGGATATCAGTGGCTTGGTATTTGTTGTATGTTTGAATGTGGTTATTTCCCTGGGGGAAATATTTGTTGCTTGTGAGTCACTTAAGTGTGGTTTCCCTAGGGATTCTTAGTAGTGTCTGCCATTGGAAATCCATAATGGAATGCAATGTTTGATATGATGGTAGATGATGACTAACAAGGTTTGAGTAGACAAAGAACAGAGTGGGATCAAGATCCCTTAGACCAATAACTTACCTTAGATAGAGTGTGTTGAGAACTAGTGATTTTAGATCAATACTATATGTAGAATGAGTTTTCTTTTAAAATAATCGATGATAGATTTATCATATTGTTGTTGTTCTTTCTTGATGTTTTCTTTAGTATTTTGAAATATTTGAGGTAGTTAAAATAGTTTTCTTTTGGAAAGATGAAGTTGTTGTTTTAACTTTATTTGTCCGAGTTGTTTTGCAAAATGCTTGGTATAGAAGCTCTTTTCTATTTTAAACTATTGTTTTTCCCCAGTAATGGCAAGTTGGTTTTCTTTTGAAAAGAATGATGATGCTTTGATTTCGTTTAATTTAGATGTCTTGTAAAAGTTTTACTACTCAGTTTTGTTTTCTATTTATGTGGTTGCATTTTCTCAACAAGACATCGGTCCTAAAATCTTTTGATGTTATTGATTTAACTACAAGGTATTTCCCCAAGTATGTTTATCCCTTTCAGGCTAAAACTAAATTACCCTTCTGAGGATGTGAACAAAGTTTTAAAATTGCGTGTGACCTAAAATCTATTTCATGGAGACTGTCATCCTATGGTTTTCTTTGTTTTCTCTTTTCTTCATCCTCAATGATATGTTGTTTCCAAACTTGGCTGAGATACAAGTTGGTATTTCCAAAAAAATCTTCTGGAGCTTGCTTCAAAAAAAAAAAAATGTTTTAATGATTTTCTTGTGTTAGATAAATGAGTTTTACTACTATTTTTTTTAAAGTAAAGGAAATCAGTTTTTGTGAAACACCGCAACGATGCATGTATTCCCTTTTAGTTTTGAATCTATGTTTCACTTTGTAGTGTTTTTGTTTCAAAGTTGATATTGATTGTTTTAAAATGAACTTGTTCTTTTAGAATTGATTTACAAAGTAGAAATGGCACATTGGATTTTCACCCTTTTGTTCAAACATGTTTTGCCTATGACCTTGATTTTAAAATGGTTGAAAGGTTTTGATTAAAATGCTTGTTGTTTTTGAAACCTATTAACCTCACCACTTATGTGTTTTATTTTAGAATGGCTCTTGATGTTTATTCCCTTTAGGGAATCCTTTGAAAACCTATAATTTGAAAACTTGTTTTAGTTGTTTTCAGGTGATGATTTGTATTGCACAAAGTTTCTTTCATGTTGTCACGTGACGACTTTCAACTCTTGATGTTTTGTTTTCAATCACACTACTTTTTCCCTTATTGCATAAAACTTTGACACATGAATTATCTTCGGAGATTCTCACTTGATTTCTTGTTTTAAATGATTTGGGGTTCATGTGTTTTCAATTGGACACACATGTAGAAAGGGTTTTCATTTAAAAATGTGTTATCGATTTGTTTATTCATCTTGAAACATATTTTGAAATTTCTTTTGGAAAAAAAAAAAAAAGATTAAATAAGTCTTATGTGTTTAAGTCTAATAGGGGGTTTAAGAATTCTTATATGTTTTGGAGATCCTTTTGTTAAATGGAATAAGATGTTTTGAAATGTGATGAGTTTTGACATGTTTAATAATGCAGTACGAGTTTGACTTCTTCATACTAAAGAGTGTTTTGAAACCTTCTTTTGGAAAATAGCTTAAAGATGTTTTATGGTTTTGAACTTGTTGGAGAGTATAAGTTCCTTTTGTGGGTGTGTTTTGAACATCTTATTCTGAAAAGTAGATTAAAGTATGTTTTAAGTGTTTAAGATTGAGGGAAATTTATTTGTGTTTTGGAAAAGTCCTGGATAAAGTGGAATTGAACGTTTTGAGTTAACATAAGTTTTCATGCTTTTAAATGTTTTGATTTATATTTTGAAAGAAAAAGGATTTGTTAAGAGTCTTCGTTTTATTTGAGAAGTCGTGTGGTACTGATGTGAGAGAAAGTTGCTAGTGATATTCTTTTTGGAAGGATTAAAATTGGAAAATCAAGAGTAAACTACCTTATGGAAGGAAGACTTGATTGGACAAAGAGTTGAGGAAAGATTTAAGATTAACAAAAAGGTGAAGATAGTGTGTGTGTATATAAGCAGTGTTATAGTATTTTCACCACAATCAAATTTCGAGGACGAAATTTTTCTTGTTGGGGAGAATTGTAACACTGTGATTTTCGTAATGTATGATAAGTGATTTAATTAAAATATAAGAGAAATTAAATTTAAATTATGTTACGTAATGAGTTAATTAATAAATTGAATGAATTGTTATATGTTGTCAGATGCTAAGTGAGTTTCAATGGTTTTTAGACCTTATATAATTACTTCTCTATGAAATTTTGTACAGATTTGGAGAAAGATAGTTCGAAAATCATCAGACAGTATAAAAAAATATACCAAGATAAGTGATAGATGTATGAAAAAGGAATTAAATTTAAATCATGTTATTTAATGAACTATATAAATAAAATAGATTATTTTGTTTATGTGATTATTGCGTGTTTAGTAGTTTTCGTAATAATTTCAATTTTTCGTAAGTTTTGTTATAGAAAAAAAGAGGGGGTGTGAGGTTAGAAAAAAAGGTGGGTGCAAATAGCAAAGGTTGAAGTTTATCTCAAATCAGAACGTGATCAACCTTCTTTCTTTCACATTTTCTACATTCTTCTTGGCTTCCTCCCGCGAGCTCTCTGTTCTGTCCTCCTTCCTCACCGGCCGTGGCACTCAAAAGGGGAAAAGAAGCCATTTTGTTAGTTACTTTAAGATTTGTATGCAAGCCAGAGCATCATCTCTTCACCATCCCGATCAAATTTCTTTTTCCTCTTCAGCTCTTCCTCTCTGTACATGGCTGGAGCTAAACCCCAAAGGTAAGGGAAGCTTCTCTATTTTCAGTTTAAGTGTGGTTGAGAGCTAGGGGGCTCAACCACATACAGCATGTCTGCCCCTCTTGTTGTTTGTATTGTGTTTGAGTAATTATGATTCTCTTGGCAGTGGCTGTGTGAGTGTGTATGGATTGATTATTTTTGTTTTTGACTATCTAAATTACTT
Organism: Pueraria montana var. lobata; assembly: GCA_026413185.1. NCBI lineage: Eukaryota > Viridiplantae > Streptophyta > Magnoliopsida > Fabales > Fabaceae > Pueraria > Pueraria montana. The sequence continues at coordinate 88,887,141 of CM048650.1, read as the reverse complement.
GGAAAGGCTCCTAAAACAAAGGAGACCATGCCCAAATTTTATTAAAATTGTTTGACAAGGTTTTCAATGTGAGATTTACCCAAAAATAAAAGTGGCAGTGGCTGTTTGGTTCGTCCAGCTCTGGACAGTCCCCACGGTTTTGTGATTTTTGGAAGATCTAACCGTTGGTTTTTCACGAAATTTGTTTTGAATGAAAATAGATACGAAATGGAGAAACTTTTATTTTGACATCTTGAAGAGAAAACCTCATCTCAGGGTTCATCTGTGACCCACAAAGTGGCTATTCTGTTTTTCGAGTTCCCCTGGAACATGTCTCGGTTTTTCTTAAATTCCTAATTGTACACTTAATGTTTTGTTTTCGTTTTTGTGCTATTAAAAACTAGACAAAACAAGGTTTTTAACTGTGTAATTTACAAAAATTATCATGTCCAATTCCTAAATTAAATTTTTGAAAAGGAACAGGGCAAGGGTTTGGAGCTCTGTTTGGAGTCCGAAATTTAGGCTGTTAGAGAAATTTTACTGGGAACAATTGGGAACGAATTTGAGGACATGGGATATCAATTTTGAAAGACCAATGTGTTACCTGTATCCTGTAAAAATTCTAGCTCAAAACAAGTTTTGGAAGTGTTAGAAAACTTACTTTCTTTGAACCATGTTCACTGGAAAGTCAAATTCAGTACTGTCAACTTGTAGGAATTCTAGAAAATTATCTAGTTGTCTATTTTACAATTGGGATACCATTTTGAAAAATAGGATTCAAGAGTTTTAATTCTATATAAAAAGTTTTGAATTATGAGGTCATTTGCTACAATCAGTGAGAGCTCACATTCAGTATTGCCAAAGAGAAATCGACCTTATTTGGTCAATTTGGTTAATATAATATAAATTATTGGAATGTTGATGTTTGTTTATTGAGGTGTGAATTTTGTAAGTAAGTTTATTCTATGAGCAAATGACTTTGTTGTTGAGATTATTATATTATTGATTGAGGTGCTTAAAATTTTGTTGAGAACATTATTTATTATTGAGGTGTATGTGTATTGTTGAGAAATTGAAATGGAATGTTGTTGAGATGTATTTGGATCCTTAAGTCAGGCCATTGGAAATGGCGGGTATGGAGGTGCCGTATATAAGATTGTAAAGGATTCCAAATATGTTTTGATGCTGGAATACAGGGTGTGCATAGTTGATGCACAAAAATATTCCGAATATTGTTGTGCACAATGGTGCACAGACATATGAGTAGGCACGTAAGTTGAGGGTGCCAGTTGGGCTCTCAACCTAGTGCTGGGGATTTTCGTGGTGGCTAACGGTGAGCCTATAGAATAGATGAGTGGGCGAATCCCTATAGATGTATGGTCTTGCAAACCTACAGAGGTAAGCCACTATAGCACTTGTCTATTTTCGATAAAATCACACTTTCCCCGTAGGGTAGCTCAGGGGACTCCCTGTATGGTTAGTAGACACTGACTATGGTGGGAGAGGTGGCCTATGAGGACCGCTCATATGGTGTCGAAACTCCATGGAGTAGAGTCAGTCTTGTCGTCTGAGATTGTCTAGTGGTCATGAGTTGTCGCCAGGCAGCCAAGGACTTGGGCCTTGGACCTGGAGGGTTCCTGGGGCGGTCAGTTGAGGGTTGGGGCCCAACCCAATAGGCTGGCGACCAGGGGTGTTACATAAAAGGGCGTTGTGATGGTTATGGCTCATGATAATGAGTGGTGATGGTTTATGTTGATAATGGATGTTTGAACAATGTTGTTGATGATTGGTTGAGTATATGGGATTTCTTATGACGAGTTAAATGTACATGTATTTTTAAAATACCAAGTTTTAACATTGAGAAAATTATATATATGTATCTTTATGTTTTATTTAATAGCAAATTATATTTAAATGTGTTTATTCTAGTAAGCTTACCCTTGCATGTGGCACATGTGGTTGTGACTGTGATGATCTCGAACTATGTTCGGGGGAGCAGATGGTTTTAGGTGGATCTTTCTCTTGGAGATTTTGTGGATATAGCGTACGAGGAATTGAAGACATTATCACTTCTTTCTCTTTATTTGTTGGGTCTCATGTATAGAATGGACTTGCTTTGGGGTATTTTGTATTTATCATGTGAAAATGTATGTACACATAGTTTTATTTAGTTAAGCTTTGTATAAGAGATGTTTATAAATTGAGCTTTAAATTTAATATGTTAGTTTTGGGAATCGTGAAAAATTCTTCAATAATTTATCAATAAACTAATTATAGAGTTTTTAAAATTTAATGAAATAAAATCTTTAGTATAACAAATCTGTAACGAAGATGGGTCGTTACACCCAACACTCCAACCTACCCCATCAATTCAACAACAAAATGATCCTGCGACTGCAATACATCATGAATTTGTAGATCCAATGACTGAAATACATCAAGAATTCGTAGGGTCCTTTAGTGAACATAAAGACGACATCTTGTCTACCCACGCCGAGGGCGAAGATAACAACAACGAGACCGTCGTAGGCTCCTCATCTGCTCCATTTGCCCACAACCCCCCCCCCCCCCAAACACATGCTTGCTTTGAACTTGGATCAAATCGAGCAAGATGTAGAATACAGTCATTTCTTTGACCGTGAAAGTATTCCAAAAGAGCCAATTGCAACACTACGGGTTGGGATGCAATTCCTGACAAAAGTCGCACTTACATTTGCTATCTAAGAGTTTGCCATAAAGGAACATGTTGAATACAAGACATACAAGTCAGACAAATCACAATTTACTGTGTACTGTCCCAATGGATGTGATTGGTATTGTAGAGCACACTTTTCGAAGAAGACCAAGGTGTGGAAGATTAAAAAATTGGAAGGTTCGCATCAATGTGTGGCACCAATCCTTTCTCAAGATCATTCCAAGCTAGTCTCCAAAAAGATTGCAGAACAAATCTTGCCATTCATTAGCGAAGATCCAACAATTTCAGTATCAATGTTGATTGAAGAAATAAAAAAAGTCTATGGCTACACAACCACTTACAGTAAAGCATGGTTGGCAAAACAAAAGGCAATCGAACAATTGTATGGCAACTAGGAGGAATCATACAAATAGTTACCCGGAAGCCTCCTAGCCATGAATGAAAAAGTTCCTGGAACAATCATACATTTAGAGACACAACCGGTCATCGAAAATAATTGTATTGTTCCTAGTAAGGCAAAATTCCATTGACTTTTTTGGACTTTCGAACCATGCATAAAGGGGTTTGCATATTGCAAGCCAATTGTCCAAGTTGAAGGAACTTGGTTTTATGGAAAATACATTGGGACTCTATTGATTGCTATGGCAAAAGACGAGAACAATTACATCTTTCCGATTGCCTTTGCCATTGTCGAGGGTGAGACAGCAAAAGCTTGGTTTTCTCAAAAATCTAAGAACGCATGTGACACCTCAAATGGGAATTTGTTTAATTTCAAATAGGCACGAATCTATCAAGAGTGCTTACAATCGAGAGGACAGTGGGTGGGGGGGGGGGGGGGACAACAAACAGTGCATGTGTATTGCATTCGACACATTGCACAAAATTTCATGAGGAAGTATAGGAATGTTGAAATGCGCAAACAAGTTGTCAAAATGGGTAAGTAATGCATTCATGTCAAATACATTTTTTTTTTCTTTTATAGGTACCAATCTTGAAAATTTTATATTTTCATTGTGCAACTCCTCAGGGTATGCATATATGGAGATCATGTTCAACCGCCATTATAATGATCTCCGGTCAAATAATGCAGAGGCTGCAAATTGGCTTGATCGCATCCCAAAGCAAAAATGGGCTTAGGCATTTGATGAGGGTCGTCAGTGGGGACACATGAAAACCAACCTTGTTGAGTCCATCAATTCAGTGCTAAAGGGTACACGTTTTTTACAACGATGGTCAAAGAAACATGCTGGAGGCTGGGTAGACTATTCGCAAGGAGAGGGATGGAAGCACACGCAATGATGACATCCAACCAACATTTTGGGGAAATTGTGACAAAGTCTATCAGTGATGCCACGACAAAATCCACCACTCATCATGTTGAATCATTTGACCGCCAAAATAAAACTTTCATTGTCACCAAAACTATAAACCCACGCAAGTTTGGACGACTTCCAGGGAGACTCAGGGTCTTCTTTGAAACACGAAAGTGCGACTGTCGAAAATTTCAGGCATTACAGTTTCCTTGCCCGCATGTCATTACTGCCTGTGCACATGTTCGCATAGACCCCAAGTCATTTGTGTCTCCCGTTTACAAGTTGGAAAATATTTTCAACGTGTACAACCATTCGTTCTGCTTACTTCCTGACGAATTGATGTGGCAGAAAAATACCGAAGATCAATGTTGTCATGATCCAGAAATGCGAAGAGATCCTCGTGGTTATCCAAAATCAAGTCGTATACGCACAAAGATGGACTTGAGAGAAAGGGGTCACCCAAAAAAATGTAGTATATGTCGAACCGTTGGCCATTCGAAAAACAAATGTCCTAATAAGCCATGAGAACTTTCAAGCCAACAACAATAAATTCTCTTGTATTATTGTATGTATGTTTGTTATATATTTTCTTGTATTGTTGTATTGTATGTTTGTTATTTATTTCATTTGAAGAGTGTTTTTAAAATAAAAAAAAAAAATGGGCTTTCATGAGTATTGCATTCGACACATTGCACAAAATTTCATGAGGAAGTATAGGAATGTTGAAATGCGCAAACAAGTTGTCAAAATGGGTAAGTAATGCATTCATGTCAAATACATTTTTTTTTTCTTTTATAGGTACCAATCTTGAAAATTTTATATTTTCATTGTGCAACTCCTCAGGGTATGCATATATGGAGATCATGTTCAACCGCCATTATAATGATCTCCGGTCAAATAATGCAGAGGCTGCAAATTGGCTTGATCGCATCCCAAAGCAAAAATGGGCTTAGGCATTTGATGAGGGTCGTCAGTGGGGACACATGAAAACCAACCTTGTTGAGTCCATCAATTCAGTGCTAAAGGGTACACGTTTTTTACAACGATGGTCAAAGAAACATGCTGGAGGCTGGGTAGACTATTCGCAAGGAGAGGGATGGAAGCACACGCAATGATGACATCCAACCAACATTTTGGGGAAATTGTGACAAAGTCTATCAGTGATGCCACGACAAAATCCACCACTCATCATGTTGAATCATTTGACCGCCAAAATAAAACTTTCATTGTCACCAAAACTATAAACCCACGCAAGTTTGGACGACTTCCAGGGAGACTCAGGGTCTTCTTTGAAACACGAAAGTGCGACTGTCGAAAATTTCAGGCATTACAGTTTCCTTGCCCGCATGTCATTACTGCCTGTGCACATGTTCGCATAGACCCCAAGTCATTTGTGTCTCCCGTTTACAAGTTGGAAAATATTTTCAACGTGTACAACCATTCGTTCTGCTTACTTCCTGACGAATTGATGTGGCAGAAAAATACCGAAGATCAATGTTGTCATGATCCAGAAATGCGAAGAGATCCTCGTGGTTATCCAAAATCAAGTCGTATACGCACAAAGATGGACTTGAGAGAAAGGGGTCACCCAAAAAAATGTAGTATATGTCGAACCGTTGGCCATTCGAAAAACAAATGTCCTAATAAGCCATGAGAACTTTCAAGCCAACAACAATAAATTCTCTTGTATTATTGTATGTATGTTTGTTATATATTTTCTTGTATTGTTGTATTGTATGTTTGTTATTTATTTCATTTGAAGAGTGTTTTTAAAATAAAAAAAAAAAAATTCTTGTATTGTTGTATTGTATGTTTGTTATTTATTTAATTTGAAGAGTATTTTTTAAATATATTTTGGGGTGCAATAATATAAATAATTATGATTAAAAAATGTTGAATAAAAATAATATAAAAAAATTAAGAATATTAAAGTTAAAAATTAAAAAAAAATCCATTAAGAATTCAGATTTTAGAAACCAGAATTCATAACGGGTCTATAAAAAAAAGTTGAAAAGGAAGTGTGAATTTGGCTCTCCTAAGGTCGAATTCACACATTCTCCAAAAAGGAGGGCATTTAGGTGCATAATCTACGAAGGGGGCATTCTTGTGCATAATTTTGGAGAAAGGGGCACAGTAGAAAAAAAAACCATTAGTTTTAAGAAAAACCATACCTTGATTGAACCCTAACCCATTGGTTATTATCTCTGCTGCTAGCAATAATGATTCAATAGATGTATCATCCGTGCCACCATTGCAGGTATTATTCCTTCCATTTTTTGGTCATTATTTTCCTCTCTTCTTTCGGATTTCGATTAACTTCTAGCCTTATGTCACCTGCGTTGACGTTGGTCTAGGCCTATATAGTGACTTTGTCAAAGAGGTTGTTAGTTACTATTAGGCTGAGTTCTATTGCATTTGGGTTCCGGTAGTCTCTCTCGCTCTCTCTCACTCTACTAAGTTTCTCGATTACACAGATTTTGTGAGTTTGATATGGTAGGCTTAAAATGAGGTCTGTGTGCATTATGTTCATTTCATTACTTTATTTACCCATGTATTCAACTGTTCCGTTGAATTTCTTTCTTCTTCTTTTATTTTTGTTATAAAGCTTTTATTTTATTTTTTATTGTTGCAACCAGCATGTTTGCTGGAGGCTGTGCTTAGTTTTCTCTATTTTATTCATCTTTTTCAGTTTGACTCTATTTTATTCATCCTATTCTCATCATTTATTTTAGGGTTAACTAAGTTTTTAGTCCTTAAACTTTTTCAAATTTCGATTTTTAGTCCTTAAACTTTAGTTTGACTGGTCAAGGTCTCTAAACTTTTTAAAAATTTGTTTTTAGTCCTTGAACAAAATTTTGACCGGTCAAGGTTCCTAAACTTTTTAAAAATTCGGTTTTTAGTACCTAAAGTTTTTAAAAATTCAGTTTTTAGTCCCTGAATTAATGAGATTTCAGGGACTAAAAACTGAATTTTTAAAAAGTTTAGGGACTTTGACCAGTCAAATTAAAGTTTAGGAATTAAAAACCAAAATTTGAAAAAGTTTAGGAACTTTGACCAGTAAAACTAAAATTTAGGAACTAAAAATCGAAATTTGAAAAAATTTAGGAACTAAAAACTTAGTTAACCTTTTATTTTATATTCAAGCTAATCTATAACTTTACATGTGTTTGACTTCCTCTGGAGGATAGTTACTGTAGATTCTTCAGTGTATTGGCTTTTTTGTCCTTCGCTGATTGGTCGTGACATTCTCATACTTTGTTTGTTAGTGAGTTTGGACAGTTCTATAAGTTAAGTGTGTTGGTGATTATGCCCTTTGCTGATTGATTTTTGTTGGTGTGCATAACACGGTTCATTCTTCATTATTTGTCGATTTGTTCATTCTGCTCACTCTACTCTCTTACAGGCCACATCTATAAAGTAGCTTCTTCTAGAATCTGGACATGGATTCGTTGAACCTGGACATACCTATTTCTATTTGTAAAGAGACCTTAATTTATTTTTAACAAATCCCGCGCACGTATTTCTTACTCCACATCATTTCTCTTTCTTCTCTTGAAACTCTCCTGATGGTCTCTTCGTTTTTGCTCACCGGTGCCCTTACACCGAAGCTTTTTCCGTTGCCTTTTAGTAAGCTATGTTTTAGAAAAATAAACCGAGTAAAACCCTTCTTGCCTTTTCCTATGTTTCTCCTAAAAAAATTTCAAGAAAAAACACACCTTGAACCTGGTGCATTCAATGTGATTCTTCTTTAACACTGTATGATTCCTGAGAAAGCAGCACTGGATTTTTATTTTTTGAATTTTTGCTTAATGTGTTTTATTGGATAATGGTAATTTTATTCACTCTTCAGGACTAAACCAAATTTCATTTCCTTTTTCTAAATTTTTTTTGTGATGGCTTGTCTCTCCATGGATAGATAATCCAGGTATGTTTAAATGTATATCTAAGGGGAAGAATGTGTTCATTATATACTATGTTGCTTAGTGAATAAAAGAAATTGCTTTTTGAAAATGTAGGTTCAAAATCATCAAAATATAAAATACAATGGAACAATTCAGGTCTTAAAATATATATGGAAAACTGAGGGTTTTAGAGGAATGTTTAAAGGAAACAAAACTAATTGTGCTCATATAATAGTCCTTTAGCTATGAGCAAGCTTCCAAGTATGTTTCTTCACATTTGTTTTCTGATATTTATTTCATTGCTCTGTTGTAAATTTGTTAATTCAATATCAGTCTCCCTCTAATTATGCTTTAATATTACTGCAGGGGTATTTTATTTTATGGCTCTACCAGCGGCTACCTGGAAATGGTACAACTAAACCTCTCCACTAAATATCTCTATCATGCATCTGAACAATAATACAACAGCGAAACAATTGTTCCATCTATCCATATAATAGTCTGGGGATCATATTATTAAAGGAAAATTACATGGGAACATACAAGAGAATTTTTATTAAAAAAAGAGTTGTACATGAGAATAATTTTCTTCGTCCTTACATGGTGATCTGATTATTTTATTTTGTTGATTTTGATGATCTGACCAAATTTGCAAGTTGATTCATTTTACCCTTTTGTGTACTAATGTTAGCTCCATTTTTTGCAGGTGCATATAGTTTTTCTTAGTTTTGCATCTTTTTATTTTTGTCCAAAGATAAACAGGGTTAGTCATTTTTTACAATGAGAGCTGCTGCAGAGTACAACAAAGAAAATACAAGTAATGAAGATTTTTCATGGATTGCACTCAGATCTGTTTTTGATTTGTGCATTGATTCCACCCTATTATTTAGGTTTTGGATAATTGGGAAGTAGTGAAATGGGTTGTGGGATTTCTTTTTGAAGTTTAGATTTTTAGTTTTTATTTTTTTACATTTTGATGCATTTAATTGATCTGGCTAAATGGATCTGTTAGCAACTTCCAGCTGGGATGTGTGCTGCTGTTATATTTTGTTTACATTTCTTGAATATTTGTTTAGGTGTTCTACTGTGAAAGTTAGCCGATTTTGAAGATGAATTGTTATAATCTTCAGCTGAACACCTTCTCAGCCTGTGAAGAGAGGCTCTCTTCCCATTGATGATCTGTCTTTTGCCCTAAGCCACACAGAGCTGAGGTTTTAATGAACTTGGCTATTCAATTGTTAAAATGGCATTTAGGGTGAGAATTGGAAATCATTTGGTATGAGAGTTGTTTATTAGAGTCAATGGAGCCTCTAATGTAAAAAAAAAAAAAAAAAAAAACTGGTTCAATTACTAATAGACAAATTTTATGCTTAGATGTAGATCCAGGTTTGAGAGCCATCAGAGAATTGGGAACATGTGGTATGGTTCTTGGTTTTGCCAATAGTTTTCTAGAGATTATTTAACATGTCAAATGGTTTATTCATTATTTGTTTTAGACTATGCAGGCAAAGGCTCTTGCAGAAAAGAATATGCGTGACTGGCACGTGTAGGAGTTAAGAGGAGAGAAATGTAATTTTCTATCAAATTTTCCTATTCACATGTTTCACATTTTCTCTTGCGGAATCTTATTTTATGCAGAGGGTAACAGAAGCTCTTGATGCTGATGTTAAAAGGTGGTCAAGTGGGAAGACAGGAAACTTGAGGGCATTACTTTCAGCAATACAATATTTATGTGTAAACATCCTAAATGTGCCCTTGATAGATAGATAAGAACTTGCCATAGATCTTTTTTTCCTTACTCTCTTGAACCTAATCACAGTAGATAATTGTGGGATTGTTGGATACCAAAGTTGTTGTGCATATGCTCATAACATCCATTATATTTTTTGTATTGTTGACATTGTCATATGCTCAGGAGGATGAAGATGAACCTCTTTCAAATTTGTTGAGGACAACAATTGGAAATGGTATACTTTGTATCCCTACAGCGTGTGGGCTTGCAATTACTCTACTATAGTCGATATTTAAACCTTTTCCTTTCTTGAGATGCAGGTCCTCCTGTATCAGCTTTTGAGTGGACAAGGGAAATATAGACTCAAATTTGTCAAATCAGAATAACAATAACCAGACATTCTCAAGAAAACATTGGCGTATTTTACAATTTCAAGATATACATATGTTTAAAAAGTGAAGAAATTTTGGTTTAATGTAATAAGTAATAAAAGCATAATTGTTGATCTTTCTATCACGGAGCTGATTCAGGAGATGGTGGCTTAATGTGCCTCAACTTATATATTTGATGTAATCTGTTAATTGGCAAAACTGTTTATACGTTAAATTCTACTTCTTGATAAAGGTTTAAAGGATTAGCTTCTCAAAAAGGAGAAAGGGAAACATAAATATAGTAAGACTGCAACTTAATATTATGAATTGATCCGCACTGCAAGAGCAAATTGAAACATTGATTACATAATAGCAATTCTATAAAAAATTCTTTTAGAATCCAACATAAACGATTTGCTTATTACGCGGTTAAGAACCATGAGTTGCAGCTTTTTCATGTTTGTAGTCCATGTCTTTTATTTTTATACTTTGATTTCAAAGATTCGATTGGTCTTAGAGTGCCTTTGACGATATGATATTTTATGAATGCTAATATTGAAGTTCCTTCATTCACTTTTTGAAAATTATATCAATTTAATATTGAAATGCTTTGTAATTATCTAATACCTTTTAATCTATTCAAAATGTCCATCAGCAGTGGCTTTTAACTATTTTTAATTATTTTAATTGTTCTGGTCTTGTGTTCATAAAGTTTTTAATTAAAATTAATAATAATTATATTATTAAATTTTCACTGTAATTATTTGTATTTGGATTGAAAATGTTAATTCTCTACTTTAATTGTATTATTCACACAACATATGTAATAGCAGTTAATGATTTATACTATATTTTAAGGTTATGTTGTAAGTCCTTGAACTATTTAGAAAATTTTAATTAGGTCTTTGAATTATTTTTTTTATTGAGTCTTTATGTATTTATTTTTGAATTGAATCCTTTCTTTTTACTGCTGGTACATAAAATTAATTTTTGATACGTACAGAAAATTAATTATAATAACAAAAATTAGTTATTAAATTTGACCTATGCAAGAAAGAAAGAAAGACAAAAATCCTAAATTAACTAACCATTGTTTAAATTAAAAAACAAGAAAGAAATTGGATAACCTTAAGTATATTTTTTATATAAATAATAAATTCAAGTCAGGTTCAGTTTTATAAATAATAAAAGAATAATAGTGTTATTAGCAATTATGATCAAAGAAATAATCAAATTGGCTATATATATACATATTTGGCCAACGTATGGTATCTTATACTCCTCTCATGTGTTTTGGGATGATGTTTATTTAATTACCCAATCTTAATATTTTGGTTCAAAGTTTTTTAACTTTTGACCAATTTTTATGAGTCAAAGTACTAAATTATATAAATTTTATCAAGTTATAAATAATAAGCACTATCTAATTATATATAAAAGATAATAATAAAAGGACCAAATGAAGAAATAAATAATCCTTACATGTAGGGAACGTTCGGTACAAGTAATTTTTTTTATGTCTAAGAATCATAATTCATGGAAATAATAAATCATGGGAATCATAATTTTTAAAAATGACTAAAATTTGGATTTGGGAATCAAAGATTAACGTGCTATTTTTACCAAAAAAATTAATTATTTACCAAATTAAATGATCTAATAAGAGTAATATGAAAAACTTTAATAATTTTACCATAGTAAAACTCTTTTTTTAATTCGAAAAAGTTAGATTCTCATATCCTCTCATGAGAAAGTTTTAGCGGAAAACTCTATTAAAAAATGATTATTAAAAATGTTAGATTCTGGGAATGATTTTTACAATATGCATACTAAACACAAAAATTTAACATTTCCAATCTAAGATTCCTGTGAAACTTAAAAGAATTCCCCAATCAAACACCCCATTAGTTTATATCATTACAGAACAAAAAATAATTTATTACATATTATGTTTAGACAATTTTATTATAATAATATTTTTCAAGTTTAACAATAGGCATAAAAACGAATGTTACCCGTCTTAAATTTGATAATCTTTCCTTTTTAAAATAAATAAATAATAATAATATTGTTTTAAAGTTCTTGATTAAAAAAGTGTGTCTGTATATATATGTGTGCTATAATTTTTTTTCAAAATAAATAACTATACATGTAACAAAATTAAACATTTTAAACATACGTACCAAACAAAATTGTTTATTTTTTAACATATTAGATTTTTGATATTTTGATTAAAAAAAATAAAATCCCAGGCAACGCCGGGAAGAATAGCTAGTTATACTAATGGTAACAATTTTACTCTGTTTCACTTTCTTGGATCTGGATTGTCTAACGTTAGCGCCCGAACGTTATCCTAACGTTGGAATGATGGGGCCGTTGGATTAATACTTTTTGTTAGACACTGACATGTGTTTTAAAAACTTTTTATTTTAACCATTTATCTGTTAAACTAGTTTTACCTTGTACTCCAAAGTCGAAGTCGTGCAATGTAGATACAATACTGGAATTATACTTCATTTGTGATTAATTTGAGAATGTTGGATAATGGCAAGAGAGTATGATCAAGTTTTGCTACTTCTTTGTGACTTTTACATGTAAAGTGAGCCCGGGTGTTCCTTATACACAATTGTTCAACCAAATGCTAGATTACTCATGCCTAAGAGTCTTTGGGTGTGCTTGTAAAACTGTAATTCATTATAACTATAACAATAATCATAACATTTAGAAGCAAATTAAACTTTACACTCTTCTCTGAAATTCTCTTTCTCTTCTCTTAATAATTAACATGTGTCAAGCACTGCACTTAGTGTTAGCTTAAGTTAGAAAGAGTAAGGTAGTTAGAAGTAAATTAAGTCATAAAACAATGTAAGAGCGTAATGTAATCCAGTCTATGTTTACAAAAGTAAACACAAACATAAAATTGAAAAATCTGCAAAATTGTGCAGAAAACAGAATTATGCATAAACAATATTACTATGGACTAATTAATTGTGCAGAAAACATAAAATCCATTCACAAAATTGGGGATTGAAATGTTATTTATTCTTTTATTCCATGTCGTGTTGTTTTCTCACTCTCATTGATCTCCTATTGCAAAATCCAGAATAGAAAGCTATTGCTAGGCAAAACACCTAAACTAAACCATAAAATTAAGGAAAACAAACAAGTAAATGAAAGCTTTAGGTGTATCACATACTTTTCAGTTGAAATGCATCTATTGATATCAGGAAAGACACCTTTGTTAAGTATCTTAAATAAAATCATGCGCGTCCTTACTATCAAATAATTTTTTAATTTCAATTGATCAATAATGGTTTATACAAATCTCATGTAAAATTAACTTCAAGAATTTGATTTAATTCAAGTAATTGATTGTATCGTGGAACTCTCATTTCTCTTTATTGGAATTACTATCTTCATTTGGTTTTTGAGCATTGTCCTCATCATTTTAAAGTTCATATCTTTTCTTTGCCCACTTTAAGAAGCAATAACAGCAGTAGCTTTTGAAGCTTTCTCATATTAATCACCAAAATAAAGTATAATTCAACATTCCAGTTTTATATCTACATTGTTCCTGATATAAAACTTGATTCAGCAAAACTTAATTATACTCTCTTGCCATTATATAAAACTTGATTTTCCTCCACAAGCAGCAGCACCGCATCGGGGTTAGTAGCGGGCAGGGGATTTTGGATCCACCAGCAGGTTTCCACCGCGTCAGGATTGGACTTGAGGTATATGAACTGGGAATAACCAAAGATGATCAGGAGGAAGTTACTGAAGATTGGCTTGAGGTATGTTTCATTAGGTATGCTCATGTTTTTTGTTATTTCTAATTTAAGTATTATTTCTTCTTTTCACCTAAATAAATTCTTTAGTGTGTTTTTCTTATTCTAATTTATTATTTATTTTTAGGATTAACAGATTAATTGCTTGCTGGTTTGAACCTGGATTATTAAATAGATGGAGAAACAAGGAAGGCTCTTATGGAAAACTTTGAACTCTATGATCTCTGTTAGCTTTCTATGCCATTGCATTTTCATCTTCTTTTCTCCTATTAACAAACAAAACTATAAAACCCATTGCCTCTCTCTTTTTTCATTCTTTCGAGTATAGATTCATTTTATGTTTTCACTAATTAAAAATAATGACTAATTGAATTCAATTCAATGTATTATGTGTTATATTACATATGCACTTTGCAGGTTTGCTAGAGGTTGTGCCTAGCTTTCTCTATTTTATTCATGTTTGTTCCATTTGAAGCTCTAGATATTATAGAAGATTTGCTCAATTTTACAAGTTCCTTCACCCTATTTCTTAATATTCTCTCTGCATTATGGTCTAGCTTAGTTCTTATTCTACTTCCCTTTGTCTTAATCTTCTCTGTGCATATTCCCATTTCACCGATAGGATGAATACATTGGATAATCTTATTGGATATGCTCATAGAGATGGTATGAGCTTTAATCTATTATATCATGTCTCTGTCATTGGTTTCATAATATGACTTGGCATTATGCAGTCTAAATCAAAACCTGCAATGGTTGTTATAAGTTCCTTTTTCTTCTATTTGAGTCATACTATATTCTGCAGACATGACACATTGGTTTTGTACTTTTGGAATTCTTTTGATTGCTAAGAAGCCATGTTCACCTATTTTACGGGATGGAAAGACTAGGGAGGACTTGAATAGATATTCTATAGAGCTTGATGAAAGGCGTCTCCCAGAATTGGGTCGCAGGACTTTGGAAATATTTAGGTAGTATATGCAATTAGTTCTGGACTTTATCTTTTCTTATGTTAATTATGCATTTATATTCTCCTTTGCATTTCTGGTTGTTTGTTATTTGAATAAATGATCAGTCCACATTTCTCTTAATTTTATCTTTTATCTCGATTCTTGATTTTGTTTATGAGATGTGGAAATTGTGTTTGCATATGATTGAGTCTGATTTTCATTTTGTGTCTATGGGGGTTATGGTTCCTATGGGTCAACATTTTATGAAAAAATTTCCTGCTTAATTTTTGGATCTGAACATTCATCATTCTTGCTTAATTAATCGATTTGAATGCTTCCCAACACACATCATCTTGCATTTACAGTTTTCCTATTCCAGCTTAACTTTTCATATCAACAATTGAACACATGGGTTTCTCTTGCTTGAGGACAACGTTGAATTACGAATTCTCACAAGGTTTCAAATTACTGTGAAAATTGTGGATACAAGGCATATTAAGCCAGAGATGAATATCCTTAATTCCTTACATTCCTACTTTATTTGAAACTTAGTAGTTATTAGTCTTTTTTACTTTAATTTTAATTTTTAAAACTAATTTCTCTATATCCCAAGTTTCTTTGGAGCTAACAAATATTTGTTAGCAGACACAGGATATGGAAGGTTTGGAGGATACTTGGTCTTGGGTGGAAAGGAGATTGGGAATAGGAATTCTAAGTACGCCAACATTGAAGTGCACATGCAGCTTCTATGTTGATGAAAAGCTCTTTGTGCTGTCACTTTATAAGATGGCTTCATCACTAAAAGCTTATTTTTAAAGCTCAAATTTCTATTGCATAAAAGAATAATATTAGTTCAGTTGACGAAATTTTAGTAACACGAAATTATGAATAATGAATTTATACACAGGTTGTCTTCACCCCAGATCAATGGCTCCCCTAATCCTCCTTTTCTCTGCTCATGGTTAATTACTTTTAATACTTTTATTGTGTCCAACTGCCCATTCTTTGTAAGCATAATTTCATTTACATTTTTTGTATTGAAAATGAATATTAATTAATCTTACAATGTTGGGATATATCTGTCACAAATATAATTCTAACAAACAGACTCATGTCATTTTTACAGGTCTTAGTTTCTATCTTAGAAACGGGTTCCATTGTTTTATACATCAAGGATGTTGAGAAGCTCTTTGTTTAGTCACCAAGGTTACACAATTTGTTTCCAAAGCTAATAAAGAAACTTTCAGGGTTAGTGTTAATACTTGGCTCCCAGATCTGACATTTTTAAATTATACCGAAGTTGATGAAAAGCTTAGTGTTATTCCTTTACAACATACCTGGTCAAACCACCTCAAGACAAGACCCAACTTTTGAGTTGGAAAACCAAACTGAAAGAGGACATGAAAATATTTCAGTTTAAAGATAGCAGAAACCACATTGCGAAGTACTTGCAGTAAGTGACATTGATTGTGATGACTTGGATTCAATTTGCAAATGCCGACACTATGATACTCAATGGCCAAACTAGCCATGATAACTTCCCCCCTCCTTTTGTAAATAGACTTACTTAGCAATGTTGTCAAGTATATGAAGTATTCTTAGAAGCCTTTTTAGTTTCAAGCTACACTGCACCGTTCATTAGCAGTTTTTTGTATCATCTTTATTGACCTTTACCCTTGATCCCAAATAGAAGTTCTTTGAAATTTGGAGATACAAAGATTAAAAAGAATCTGACAGTCAAATATATTTTATATTAAATTGTCATCCAATTAATCATCAATGAAGGGTGTAACATTATTTAACTTACTTTAATATTTGGCTGAAGATTTTTAATTAGTGATACAATGCAATTTTTCTTTTCACGTTATTAACTTTTATTTTATAGAATATATGGTATTTTATTGATATTTATGTCAGGTTTTCACTTTGCGGGTGCAAACTCTTTTTATATGTTTTGAGATTTGAACATTAATTTTATGTTGTTTTTTATTCTAATTGTTTTTTAATAATTTTCTTGTCTTACTGTGTATAAGTACTTTAATACGGCATATTTCAAAGTATCAATTCAATACAAGGATTAACGTAATATTCCATATATTCTTACATGGTCAGTATGAATATTTTTATATTATAAATTCAAAATATAAATATAAGTTTAATTAAAGTTATTAAAATTACTTTAAATAAACAAACAGTTTTAGTTTTTTATTAAATAATTATTTAAACTTTCTACTTTTAAATTGTAAAGATATATTATTAAATTTCCAGAACTAATTTTTATTTTATTATAAATAAATATTTTAGTGATAAAGCATTATTTCATATGATATTGAAGTTTAAATATTTTTATTTTGTGAGATGAAAATTTGTTATAAAATGAATACAACTATTTATTATTTTTAATTATTATAATTTTTTGTTTGTCATATTAATTTTTATATTAAAAATAAAAAACAAGTCCCAGGCATCGCCAGGTAGATTAACTAGTAACCTCACCAAACACAAAAGCCATTTCATAGTTGCTCTATTATTTTTATCTTTAAAAAAAAAAACCTACCAAAATCGTCTCATTTATGTTTTATAAAATAAAATCTACACCCATATTACATGAAGAGAAATGCTAGGAATACACAGTGCTGGTACAACTTTCACTGTTTAGTATAATTTGTAAGATAACTTTATTTATTATAAAAAATATAATTTTTTATTGGATAACATGATTCAAACCTTACATGTTTGGGGAGTCATTTAGACCAACCACTTGTTGGCACATTTTATTTAATATTAAATTTTAATATAAATAAATTCATATAAAAGTCACATGTCTAAAAAACAAAATAATATTTATTAAATTTAATAAACATATAATATTTAATAAGTATCATAACAAATAGGAAAATATGCCATGTATTGATAATATAAAGCAGTTTTATATTGTCATTCAATCTCAAACTGTATAATAAGTTTATTCTTTGGCTTTTAAAATAACCACCTTAAAAATATATCAACAATGATTAAATACTGTATTTCTTAAATATAATCTGATGTCAAATTATTAGGTGTTAAAATTAAGAAATAAGTTATTATTTACCTTTAGCAATTTGTTAATATAGTTGAATCTTTCAATTTTAAAATATGTTTTATAAACTAATTTTTTAATAAAATATTATATATATTTAGCAATTTACTAATATTACTAGTATTTTAGCTGTGCAATTCACATGATAAAATATATTTTTATATAATTAAAATTTATAATAAATAAATATTTTATAATTTATAAATTATATTATTATTAAAATTCATAATAAATAAATATTTTTGAATATATAAATTATATTTTAAATTTATGATGAACCATTTATATTGTGATACAAAATTATTTTTAACTATTCATATTTTTAATAAAAATTTAAAATTTAATTTGAAAATAAAAATGAAAAAGATATATTGAAATGATAAGAGCCGAAGGGATGGCTAACACACACACAACTTATATAGTATTCTTAAGCATTATATTTATTAAATACATATATAGTATATAGTCAACTTAAATAACATATCATTAAATATTTAAATGTTGTTTTCATTAAATATAATGTATTCAATAAACTTTTATTATACACAATATATACTTAAATTAATTGAATTAGTTTTGATATTTATAATTTTTTTTGAATATTATATCTAATAAAAATAATATTATATATAAAATTTTTCATCCCCACCATTTATTTTCTTGAAATTTAATGGTTGTAATGAGTAACTAATCTTAACCATTAAATTTCAAGAAAATGAATTGTGAGGATGAAGAGTAAGTCTCTTATACTTACTCTTGGAGTAAGTGGATCTCTCTCTCTCTCTCTCTCTCTCTCTCTCTCTCTCTCTCTCTCTCTCTCTATATATATATATATATATATATATATATATATATATATATATATATATATATATATAGTCAATGGCTAAGTGTAACACCTCGTTACATTAGACACAATCCACACTAATGTTTTATCTATTTTAGTTATTATAAAAATGAGGGTAAATTTTTTCGCGATTAAATGAAACATTTATTAAACATATTTAGAATATAGAAAATATTATATAAAGAACCATGATCTTCTTTTAAATAAATATTAGCTCATATTACAAAATAAATACAGAGAAATTATGTACTAGCTAATCCCAATCCATACATCAATTAATCCTAGTCAGAGCAGAACACAATTTCTACCCTAACCCAAATACAGGAATAAATAAAAATAGCCTTTGAATCTCGTATTGTTTTG
Source organism: Pueraria montana var. lobata (assembly GCA_026413185.1). Lineage (NCBI taxonomy): Eukaryota > Viridiplantae > Streptophyta > Magnoliopsida > Fabales > Fabaceae > Pueraria > Pueraria montana. Next base: position 88,868,122 of record CM048650.1, on the reverse strand, counting down.
TCAGTGTCCGCAGTCTCTGAAATAACCACGTTAGCAAGAGGGCTTAATCACTGGCTTGATCGTCGTCTTCACGTATTCAATCAACAAGTACATACACATAAAAGAAAGAGAAAGGAGTGAGACTTGATTCTAATATATATATGTATTACTAACAATATAAACTACCGTCAATTAATATAATAGCGGGGGAACCTAGTGTCTATCTCATCCTCACATCTCATCCTTCAAAACGCAGTATGGATCCATACTCCACAATTGATCAATCACTTATCACAATACCACCTTTGAGAAGTGATGGGGAGTAAGTATACCTCAACCGCTGCCACAGTCCCATACCTGTGTAGCTCCACAATCCACATGGTACTCGACACCGTTCCCAGTGTCGCTCAATATCAATAATCATGCCTGTATCCATACTCAAATCATGGGGCAATCTCCCCAAGGGGTCACATCCCCGTTACATCACGAGGTATACCCTCCGCGTCATCATAAAGTTGTCTCTGTGCTTATCGAGGTGTTACGAGCTGGCACTATCAGTCCAGCCATGTAAGGGGCCAACCTATCCATTGAGACGTCACACACTCGATGCCTTCCACCCTTAGACCTTAGCCAAGGTCATGCATATCAACTCGCGGTGTACCAAACCATAACTTCCCGCTCCATCTCCCATTAGGCCTTCCGCCTAAGTTGGCTACACCAAGTCACGTAACTAATACATTCTCTAGGAATACATCCGTAGACACTTATTTATCTTTCATAGGCCGTTCTCATTCATATATATAACGTATCTCTACCTCAACAGGCAGAGGCTTATCATCATAGCATAGAGATACAACAAAACTTAACAATCATAAAATTCAGAGATATTTCTGGTCTCAGCTACTCTGAGCACCAACACAGGATATCAACACATTTGCCTTACATACAGATAAACAATGTTATCAGAGTACAATTATCATATCATATATTAAGTATCTAATATAAGGATTTATATAATATCATAAAATACTTAAGCAAGACATTAGATACTTAATTTTAATTTCACTAATGATTAATTTAACAATTAGCTAATGCTTAACTGATCTCTGCTTCTATTAAAATTTTATTAAAACTTTTAAATTGGTTTTATCCTTCCTTCTTGTCTAATTCCTTAACTTAAAGTGTTAAAAAGAAAAACTTTCTAACTCATTATAAAATATTTCTTGTATAAATATAATAGATTTCTAATATTGGTAAATTCCTTTTTGATGTGAAAGATTAGATTAGACTGCAACTACCTTTATAAACTATTAGTAAGAAAATCCTTCTTCTGGTGTGGAAGGTTAGATGAAACTGCAACCACATAGCATACTTTGGATTTCCTTTAAAATTTATACTAAGAAAAAAAATTTATACTTTAAGAAAACATTTTCTTTCATAAATAAATAAATAATTAAATTTACAAACATTTTCCATTCCAATTTTATATTTATATTTAAAATTATATTTCTTTCTTTTCTTCCCCAACCCGAAAACAAAACAAGAAAGAATTGAGATCTAAATTTTAAAAGCTAGTTCTAAATAGTTGGAATAGCATATAAGACATTAATAAGAATTTTTAACTTGTTTCCTCTATTCTTGCTAAAAACCCGAGACTATAAATGGTAAACCAAAATCCAGTTTTTATTTGTAAACTTAGTTTTAAATGTGTTAAAACTTCTAACTCAAAATTCTTCTTGTTTCCTCATCTATTCCCTAACCTGAGACAACCTATTTAAGGATGATTTAATTTTCATCATGACACCTTGAGGATATTTAAGAAAAGTTAAGAATGAAATTTGATTTATAAGAGATATGCAATCTGGCCATGAGGCCGTGAGTTCAAGGAAACAAAAGCACACATTTAGTGCTTGTCTCTTGGTAAAAACGTGAGGTGTTGAAGTTAATTTTTCTGAAATTGTTTGACAAATTAATAAATTTGAAATAGGTAAGTAACATAGAATTTTGAATTAGCCACCGGGCCTTGACTCTTTGAAGGCCCAGAGACTCCATGTTGAGTCATTTCTTTGTTACATTATGATCTCCTAAAACTGATGCTTATCCTAATTAAAGAAAGTAAAGATATTAAAGGGATAAATTAGATTCAAGAGACATATATGTGATACTAAAGTGAATAATAAATTCTGTTATCCTTAGAAACCGAAACAGTGAGGTTAAGAAAAGTAAGATTTCCATCTCTTTAATTGAAACCAAATTTCTTGCACCAGGGCCTTTCATCATTACCGAGTTCCAGTACTAAGTCTTACCCAATTCTAATCCTTTTATTATTCCTATTTAGATTAGTTGACGAAAGATAAAGTGATAAAAAGAAATATTGGTTTTTAACTTTCTAAAAAAAACGCCACACACATACAGTGAAGCTTTTCAAATGTCTTTTGTTTTATTATCAAATCTAGTAACAAAACCCATCTTTTGGTCAGACACACACTGTATCTACAACCCTGATTTGTTTTTTTTTAAAACATAGAACCCTTTTGAGTATTAAAATAAAAGCTGGTTTTCCTTTTGGGTTGACAGCAAACGAAGATGACAAGAGAGGAATAAGGAATACAAGGAAAGAATCAAAAGGGTAAAGGAAGAGGAGAGTGATTTTCGTTCAGTGATAAATACAAGTGAATCAAAGTCTCACTCCCCCCTTACCAAGAGAGTGAGTTTCGTTCAGTGAAGGAGGAGGAGAGAGGAAGCAAGCTTCAAGCTTCAGGTCCTTGAGTTGGTCCAAGGAAGAAGAAGATGGCTTTGGGTGCTTTGAAGCTATTGTTTTTGTGTTGTTTGAGAGTGATTTTTGAGTGAGAAGAATAGAGAAAAGAGAGAAGGCTCTACTGGTGTGTACAGCCGGCGAGAATGAGAGGCTGAGAAGTGAGAAGCTTCCATTTATAGGCATTTTAATTTTAGTTATTATTATTATTATTATTATTAATTTTTTCTTTTCTTTTCTTGCTCAAGAAGTTGTTGACGTGTGAGTGAGAGAAGAGTGTGAGCTATAATAGAGAATGTGAGGCTGATGGAAAAAATTGACTGCTCAAGGGATCTATATAGGTAAAATTTTATCCGTGTTTCTTCTAGCTTTTTAACTAAATAATTATATTTTAAATTGAAACTTTTTAAAATAAATTAAATTAAGTTGAAACTTTTTAGGAGACTTTAAGTTATATTTGCTATGAATTATTATGACTTAGAATTACACTTTTTATAATTCACCAAAAAAAAAAGAATTACATTTTTATAATTATTTTTGAAATATTCAAATTAGTTAGATATTTTCAGTCAATAATTCACATTAATTTCGTTTTAGCTTTATAAATTCCCAAATTTTACCAGAAATTATATTTTTATATGTATGACTTAAAAATGAACTGACTTTGTCAGTTTCATCAAGTTTTGATATTAATCCTATATTGACTGACCTATTAGTAGTTTGTCTAGAGTGTTTTGTAAAATTTCCTCAGAAGTCTCTAAAATTTTTGAGAAAATTACCGTAACCATATTTAAGCTTATAAAACATGATTTTAAGTTTGAATAATTATTTTATAACTATTTGAGACTTATCCTCACGTTTGCCACAAATATTGATAATCCAGTATAATTGTTGTTCTAATAGTTATTTTAGATTTTCATCTAGAATAATTATTAAAATTTTCAATTTTATAGAATATAAAATATTAGTCACAATATTGTGATTTAATATTTTATTATCCTATTTGGCCTTATCAATTCTTAAAAACAAGATTAAGAACAAACATACAGTTAAATATATATAGCAAAAATCAGGGTGTTACACTAAGTATTACATTCATTAAGCATAATATATTTATTAAATTTAATAAATAATGAATTTAATAGGCATGAACTATCAATATAAAAAATTTATACTATTAACTAATTAAAAATCATCTCTGTATAACTTTTAAGATAGTTATTATAAAATCAAACAATCTTACCGTATACAATGGTTTGTAGTTAAACATATAACAATGTAAAAAACTTTTGTACGATCAATGCATCTCTTATTTTTTGTCTTAGCCACATAAACCAATATCTAGTTGATCTACGTGATTAGTGGTTTAAAATTGATTGTCTAAAAACATTAAATACTATATTTATTAAATACAATAGTAGCTACATTATTAAATATTATAATTAAGAGAAAAATTATTATATATATTCGTATATTAATATTATATGAATATATAAAAATTTTCCTATTTTAAAATATATATTTTAGGCTAATTTTTTTAAACCATAATACAAATATCACATTTTTTTAAAGGATACGTACATACACACACACATATATATATATATATATATATATATATATATATATATATATATATATATATATATATATATATATATATATAGGTATTAAGTTTGTAATCATTATTTTTTATTTCATAATATATTTTTAATACATATTTATAGATTGATTTGAAAAATCATATGTTCAATAAACATGTGTTATATTTATTATATTTAATAAATTTATTATATTTAATAAATATTATACTTAACAATATTGGTTAGTTCCAATATAAATTCTAAATGGTGTTTATTAAATATGATATGTTGTCAAATTAAATAACATCAATAAAGGTTTAAATATTGTATTTATAGCAATATAATGTGTTTTTTAATACTTTGTTAAACATTGTATATATCCAAAATGAATTAATTTTAATATTCATAATTTAAAAATATTATATAATCTGATTAAAAGACATGAATTCATCAAATATAATGTATTTATTATTTTTTGTTAAATTAACAATTAATTAGAGAAGTTAAATATAGATGATAATAAATAATACAAAAATGAACATGAAGTTAAAATTAAATTCCATGTTTAATACTTTATTCATGTCCTACTTATATATATATATATATATATATAATACAAACATTTATTAAACATATATTACATAAATCTAATAGATATATTATATTAAGGGTTAATTGAGTTTTTAGTCCTTCTAAAATTTTAGGACTAAAATTGATGAATAAAAATAAATGAAAGACTAAAAATTGTCAAAAAAAAATTATAGAAACTAAGAGCAGAAATCTAAAATTTAAGAGAAACAAAAAACTTAATTAATCTTTATAATAATAAATAAAAAACTAATATTGTATAAAAATTTATTTATTTATAAATTTATATAAATACTATGTTAATAGTATTAAATGCTACACTAAAACTTTTTTCTCTAGTCTAGTTAACTTAATTATATTTGGCGTGGTTTGCTCAAGGCCAAGGAGGAATTGAAGCCGGCTAATTTTAATTATGAGCAGTGCTATATAGCACAAAAGAGTTAACGCACGAAACGCATGAAACGTTAAATGGATGGCTGTCAATTTTTTAAATTTATTATTAATTAACAGTTAAATAATATATAAAATGGATTTTGGACATGCTAATTTGATGAAACGTTCCAAAATGTGGAATGCATGCTGGTTCCTTCTCTCTTGGACTCCTGGTTTCGTGACCTTATTTGCGAAATGGATAACCAAAACTTGGTATTCATTGTTAATTCAGGTGCATAGAATTTTCTGGAGCTCGATAATAAACCGTGACTGGGTTGTTTCTTTGATGTATATCTTAGTAGAGATGCAAATTAACCAAGTAGCTCACTTTTTAGTTAATATTAGAGTCCGCCACCACCAAGAGCGTGGATCAATTGGTGTGGGATTGTTTTAGCTTAACAAGTGATCTCGGGCGCTAATTTGTAAAACTAGGGAACTAAATGTTACAATTCAAAACTAAGGAGACCAAAATCGTGGATTTGGAAAATTAGGAGACCAAAATTACAATTTAGACTATATATTAATTGTAACAACCGATTATCACTACACATAGAAATGGGCATTTGGGCTTGGGCCTGCGGGCTTACTTGTTTACGCGTAGCCCATATAATATATGGGCTGAGTTATTTCGAGCCCATTTAAAATACGAGCTTTTTAGTCCGACCCGTTTAATTCGCGGGTTAAATGGGTTTAACCGCGGGCTAAACGGGTAGAACGCGAGCTTTGCGTATTTTAATTTAAAAAATATAAAATTTGAATACCTTAATAAAAGTTAAAGTAAAATAAAAAAAATAAACCTAAAGACTAGAGAGTAAGTGGAGTCCTCACTTCTTAATAAGTAAAGCCATCAATGAATTGAAATTCCTCCCAAGACTCTATTTTCGGTGATAGGTGTTGCATATGTATTAATGTATATAAATTATTTGGCTTTTAAAAAAAAAGTTTAAAAATGATTAAATTTTAGTTTTAAAAATTTAATTTTCAATTTTTTTAAATTTTTTTGGGTTGCGGGCCGGCCCGTTTACTCCACAGGCTAAACGGGACGATTGCGGACCCGCTAAAATAGAGCCCATTTATTTTGCGGGCTTATCCATTTGCCCAACTCTAACTACACGCCAACAACTACTTTCAAATCGAAAGGGTTCAATTTTAAGGAAAATCTTTAAATTAATTTATTTAATAAAAAGATGGGTAATTTTTTTTCTTTTGCATGCATACAACATACTAAGCATACATGGAAGGAAATAACTGCAAACAACATCCACAAATAAACCACATAAACATAAAATAAGTCCACATATGCCATAAGTCTCATAGCCAAAATAAAACCAACAACATAATTCAAACTCTAAACATAAGAATGAAAACTACCAAATAAAACATATGTGCCTGCCCAAAATAAATACATTAAAATCCATGTAAACAATCAGAACGGGGAGCGGGGGCTAACAACATAGACTACTCCCCAGGCTGGCCATAACAAATATTACCACACTGCGACTGGGACGAGATGAAGGAGAAGGAAAAAGAAGAGTGCCACCATGATCCAACGGAGTAGTCCTTCCCAACAAGCCTGATGTGCAATATCCCTTCCAACTGATGCATCAACATCTGCTCCCGTGAACACAATGTCGCGATCATAGCAGTCAAACACAAATGCGCAAGGGTGAGCTTACAAAACCAGCCAATCATTTCTATAAACCTAAGCATTTTAAAATTATTATAATAATATTTACACAAGATATTATACAGAACAAATATCTAGATCACTTATCAACAGCATGAAAGACATTGTACTTATGTAGATAGCTCAACTGCAACATGAGAGACATTATACTTATTTATATTTATACCCTGGAAGGGAAGTGAAAATTGCAGTATGCATGGAATGCAAGAATCTTGTAACTTTTTTTTATAAGCATCTTGTAACTTACCATACGGGAAGAAGAATTCCCGATGTTCATTACTGTATTGTGACTGTATAATGAGTACTGCATGTTGGATTCGCTGAACAAATACAAAAAGTGAGTTGATAAAAAAAAAACTATATATAAAAGATTCAGGTGGACTATAGATACTTGAATATGCATTCAGAGAAATGTACACTACTGTCCCCATAAATTTCTTTAGTTAGGAAGCAATTGGAATTAATTATTATGTATCTTTAAAGTACAAAATTATATTAGTAAAAAAAAGTATATATCTGACCAAAAAAGGGCGATGAAATTATTTTAACAAGTTATTTACGAAATGAGACAATAAATTTAATAAAAACAGAAGGGAAAACCAGAAAAAGCTAAAGATAACAATCATTATGAAACCAAACCCAACAAAATTGGTAGAGAATGGACTAAATAAGACGACATAGGAATAGGACCATATTGGGTTTGGCTAAATTTGATCCCTGGATACACTAAATAATCTTCTTAGGCACCTCTATCAATTTAGAAATAAATTAAGAAATAGTAGAATGTGCAATCACATTATGAAGGACTGTTCAAACAAGAATCATTTTCCAAAAGCAAACTATTAGGAAGTATATAAAAATAGAACCGATCTCTATGTTCTTATAACTTGCCTCAGACAGTGCACACCATATGCAATACGATGGCAAGGAGGAAGGTAAAAACAGAGTATATATATGCATGGAAATATTTAGCAAAAACATGGTAAAAGATGAAGATGTTGGTTAGCCAAATAAGTGCATATGTATTCCCTTAACCATGAGTAATACCTACCTAAAAATTCAGCTCTTCCAATTAAATTTGCTCATGAGGCTTGAATTGATGCAAATCAGGTATATAGGAATATTTCATTTGAGGGCATTCCATTAAAGTCACTTGATCCAAGGACGGGAATTTCAACTTGAAAGTCCCTGAGTAAATTCCTACTAAGCTTGGTAAAGATTCAAGAGACAAAACGTTGAGCTGCTCAAATGTTATCTCTTCATCATTGGATTCATGATCTCCCTTTTTGGACACTATTTCCTGTATTGCTTCACAATCTCGTATGGACATGTGCTTCAATTGACCTAGACTTTTGGCTGTTGAGCATGTGAACAAATATACCAATCCATGGCATTCTTCAACATTCAAAGAGGTAAGATTTGAAAAAGTCACGGTGGATGGCACCAAAATTTTCAGGCTAGGGCAGGAAAACACTTCCAATGTTTCGAGTTTTTTAAGTAAGGGTTCTACCCATGAGTGCTCTAATCCTATGGAATTAAGCTGTTGGAGACTCTTCAAATGTAACCTTTTCAGCTTTGAAAGGACTTTGGTACAGTCGGTGCTAGGTCTTTGAGAGGAGAATATTTCATTGAAGGAACTACAAAACACTTCAAGATTTTCAATGCTGGGTATCTCTTCAAGTAATCCACTGGAGAATATATTTGACTCATCATTCTCATGATAGCACATCAATTTGAGAACTTGTAAATTTTGCAGGAAGTGTGCAGCATTTGCACCAAATTGTCCTTGTCCAATCATATTGTCTTTGCAAGTGATTGCTTGATGCTCCAAGCTAGGCATAACCTAAGAAAATTAGAAGCAGGAAAGGATACATAATGAAAAATACAATAAAAAGGTCATTAAGAGAGAAATAGGACAACAAAAAAAAAAATCAAAATAGGAGTTATGAAAGCAGTACAATTTGAGAAATTGTCCTTGCCTGAAACTGTCCATGCAAAATACCCATGGCATCTTCCTTTTTGAGTGATAATTCCAACAAGATTGGAAAAACCTAGGAATTTAATTGTTCAAAACAAATATAGGACAAAGATTGTAATGAGATCCAACTGAATTTACTATGAATATAGTTTTGATTGTATTGAAAGGAAAAATATTTGATAAATTTCACACTTTCAATTTCAATTATGAAAATTCTAGCAATACACTATTTGACTCTATCTTTTAAACACTCCATGTTTTGGCATGATGATGGGAGATTACTTTAATAAGCTCAATGGTTTCTTTTTGTATTCTCATTTTGTCCTCTCTTTTTCTTTGAAGAATATTAACAACACACTCTTTATTATTATCTAAAATTTATTGAGTATTACAAAATAACAGTTTAAAAAAGCCTGGGTATTTTTGACTTCCCCCCTGCCAAAAGACTAGATTAAGGTTAATGGGTCTATTTGTTTAAACTAAAAAAAGGAAATTTTAAGAAGTAGATAGGATTTGCTTCTTAAAAAAAACAAAAAATTACTTTATTTTTTAAAAATAATTTATACAAACACACTAAAAAAGGCAAAAAAAACTGCTTATTTTATTAAAAAAAAGCATTTTTTTAAAAAAAAAGTTTAAACAAATGGAACCAATACTAACAGGTCATTGCATCAAAATAATGGATATGCACCAATGAATTTCAGTCTTTGAATAAATTAACAAGTATATAATTTCAAAATATTATATAGTAAATATTTAATACAATAATAATAACAATGAATTTATTATCATTATGTTATTTGTATTTATTTAAATGTTACAGTTAAAAAGACTTTTCAAATAGTATAAAACTTTACCAAAATAAACTTTTAAGAAGTCTTGACTTGCTTATTTAATTAGCAAATAAACCTGGCTTAGACTAAGCTTATATGAGCCCTTGATGAGCTGTTTAACCTATTTCTATCCCTACTCATGCATGTAATACTTAGTCTCTTTTGAGATTGCATATGTAGTTGTGGGCTTTTGCCACGTTTACTCTCAATATTTTTTTAATTGTGACAAACAAAGGCAAGCTTTAAAATTATGTAACCTTTTTGGTGCTTGATATAAAGTCTATAGATGATTAATAATACTTGATTTATGGACAGAATGAGATTGATAACTTAAATGTTAGTATTATGAGTGAAGAAAAGGCTAAAATGTTTCTGTCAAAAAAAAAAGCAAAAATGTCATACTTTCAGATAATTTATTGATTTAATGTATAAACACAATTCTAACGCAAATCAGTTTCACAAGATAAAATCATTTCCTATGTTTATTTATGCATACTCATCATTAAATGACACAAGATAGAGAACTGATTAACAAATGTCTTCTATCATTTTTAATTCTTGCCGGCCGGGCTTTCAAACAAACTCTTCCTTATACTTTATTATTAAACCATTTATATTCAATATAATTATTTTCTATATTCATTTATTTCCAGAACAATGTGTGAATCTTTTTTTAGTTTATCATAGCTTTGAGTGATAAAGTAGTCATATTATATTCTGTCAAAAAAAAAAGAGTAGTCATATATACTATTTCCTCATTAGATTTCAAGAAAATGAATAGTGAAGATAAAAAGTAAGTTTCTTATATTTATTCTTGAAGGGAATAGATCCCTCCTCTTTCATTAAACAAGGGGAGAAAACTAAATAAAATTAGCTTTATATTGGATGAGAAAAAAGTAGGTTTTCATTCTCTCGTTATCTAAGCAAGTCGATCAATGAAAGAAAGATATTGATAATACCCTTTGATAGCGTTTTTTTTAACATTATTTTATTATTGGTGTTTTTCTCAATGCTGGTCCCATTAACAGAAAGGGAGCTTAAATTCTTTAGACCTGCATGCGATGTCAAAAAGTGTGGGACTACCAATTTCTTTAATAACTTATGCATACTGAGACATGCAAGCACAACATGAGAACTGGAGAGGAAATCTTTTTGGTACCTTTTCAACTGAGAAAACGGCTTGCTGATCTATTGAAATACCAAGAGGATCTGCAACTTCACCACTATGATGCTCAGTTGTAAACAATTTCAACTTGTCACAGTGATATATATCTAGATGTGTTAGCATTGGCCATTCTAGCGAGTGTTTGCCATGGTAGAAATACTTGAGCTCTGGCAATTCCCATAGTGTTAATGAGGTCAGACAATTGAAAGTGAACTGTTTAGTTTCTCCCTTCATGGCTGCTTCATCCTCTACAAAAATTTCTACCAATGTTGCACAAGATCTCACATCAAGCATAACAAGATGATTGGCCACTGATGTTGGAAACAAACTTTTAAGACTTTGACAGTTAGAAATGCACACTTCTTGAAATTCTTGAAGGCTGAGAATTTCATCTGGATTCAGATTCCAGATATGCTCCAGATTTGGCAACTGACTTAGAATCAGTTTCTTTAAAGGAAGAGAAATCCGAGAAGCTGGTTTCATATCTGCTCCTGTATCTTTCACATCAAATATTGCCTTAACAGATTGACAGTTGCTTACCTCGATCTCTTTCAAGTTACATAGAAATCGAAGTAAATAAAAAGGAATCACATTGGATAAAGATTCACATTCCACCACAGTTAAAGATGTCAAATTGTTGAAACAATTGCTACTTGGGATTGGAACTACACCAAGCCATATCTCTTCTAAGTGAGAGTGATCACCAAATTTCAAAAGCTCTATATCGCATGCAGACTTTTCCACCTGTACGTGCAAAACAATTATTAATTTGAAGACCTTAACATATAAATATATTAGGATGGTGCTTGTAATATTCTCATTTAAAACAAAAATTTCACTAATTATAGATAATGATAAAAAGCACAATAAACTATATGTGAATATCTCCCCTTTTAATAAAAAGACTTAAATATGTTTTCAATCCATGATATATGACCAAATTTTGTTTTGATCCCCAATAAAATTTTACAAATTTTTTGATCCCTAATAAATTTTTTATTTTGTTTGTGGTCCCTCAGCTCAAGCGCTATTTAAATTACTTTTCAAAGCACTATTTAAACAAATTCGAGGATAAAAAATAAAATAAAAAATTTATTACAGACAAAAAAATTTTAAAAAAAATATTGGAGACCAAAACAAAAGTTCGGTCATTTGTCAGGAACAAAAAACATATTTAATTCTAATAAAAATAGTGAAGGCAAGTTGCTGAACTGAAATGTAGAATTCATTTAAACATTCTGAGTATCTATGTGTAGTATGCCAACATGTTCAGGATGTACACATAGATGTAATACAAATCATTCATGTCTTCACCTAACAACTTATATTTTTAGGATGAATTTACATTCGGCTATCATGAGAGAAGCCTATTTTACACTCTCTTTTGTTCTTATTTTAAAATATACACTCTTTTTTTTTTCTTGAAATTAAGATGAATATTTATTATTGTCGAGTCTATTTTAATGTAAATGAGCATTTTAAATATTTTTTTCTGTCGTAGTGATCCTCACTATAATTAACAACTAATTTTGAGCCTCTACTATGAATTTTGTGACCATAAGATGAAATTTCAAAAGCAATAACAGAGATGTTTAAAGCTCCGCTGTATCTTTAAAAAACTAAAATCAGGATAATCAAAATAGTTAATTAGTTGACGTTGACACTAAAAGTTATAGAAACGACAAGATATCATCAGAGACGCAATTTAAGCATCTCTTAAAAGAGAGAGTATAATTTACTCAATTATTTTTTTATTCATTTTAGGTACATATACATAATATTATGTATAGCAACTTAAAATTAATAATTATAAAAACTTAAATCCTCTTATAACACTCTTTTAATATTCCTTTCAATACCCTAAAGAAAATCCTCACAATTAATAATAAAGAAGGTGTTGAATATTTTCATGTTTTGAAGATATTTAATGAACTTCTTTTCATTTAGAATATAAACTACATCCCCTTATCTTATGTTGAAATATACAATTTAGTTCATTTAAAGTAAATTACACTCTCTTTCCTTAAAAGATACGAGTATTGCATTCTTCTTATAGAATAAATTACAATTTCTTCTTTGAGATGGGAGTATACATTGACCTTCTTCATATATTAAAATATATAATTTAGTCTAGTTAACTTAACATCACTAAACAATATTCATTATAAAATTTTAAAATATATTCTTTAATTAAAATATATACTAAAATATTTTTAACTTACTACATTATTAGTCACTCACTCGATAAATATTTTTATGCAATATATAATTAAAATTTAAATAATTAAAAATAAAAATTATGAGATAATTTGAATGTTAAGCCCATTTGAAACTGATTTCTGAGTGATTTGTGGCTTGCACATTATGAATGTTAAGCACTAACAAATGAATTTGGATAATGAATTCCTTACCTGTTCATGAAACAGCCTCTGGATTGTCGTGTTGAGATCATCGTAGAAGGTTAAACTAGAATCCTCCTGTGAAGTTTTAATCCCCTCAAACATTGGTGCATTTACGACTCCTTCAGAGAAAGTTTTCATATTTGGGCATTTAGCTACTGATGCTTCTTCCAAACATGAGAAATGCAAAGTGGCATTCCCTGAATAAAAGCTTACTAGCCTTGGTAAGGAATCCAGCACTAACCATGTGAGCCGTCCAAATATGATCTCTTCAGAAGCGTCTTCATCTTCTTTTTTTACTATTTCTTTTATTGATTCACAATTCTCTATAACTAGGATCTTAAGTTGCTCCAAACTTTTGGCAGTTGAAAATGTGAATAAATACTCCATCCTTTCACAGTCCTTCACAACCAACCTTTTCAGATTGATGAAGGATACTGCACAGCACACTATTTTTTCTAACCGAGAGCATTTCAGAATTTTTAATATTTGAAGCTTTTCAGAGTATGGCTTTACCCATGGGTGCTCCAACCCTATAGACTCCAGCTCTTGAAGGCGATCTAGGTATAATTCATTCAATTTGGCAAGTATTCCGTCATGAACTTGGAGCTTTTGAGAGGGAAATATCTCCTTCAGACCAAAGCATCTTTGCACTCGAAGACATTCTAAAATGGGTACCTTGTGAAGAAAATCAAAAGGCAAAGTATCTTTCTTATTGTCATAATCATCAAAAGATAGATCAAGAATATTTAGTTTACAAAGAATGTCTTGTGGCAAATGTGCATCGCTCAACAACATAATGTTTTCTTCATTGAGTGTCAATTCCTTCAGTTTGGGAACAACCTAGCAATTAAGGCCAAACGAATTCAAAAGAAAACGCATGGTGGAAGTTAGAAGCTATAGGAGCAAAATATATAATGAAAAGGAAAGGAAACTAAAAAGGTTAAAGTGATAATGCTATAATTTATCACCTTTTCAACCATGAAAAGACGTTGCTCTATAACTGCTTCTTTGTGACTATTATGAAATTCTGATGTGAATAGCTTCAACGACAAAGGACAATAGGACACATCTAAGCTCTTTAATATGGGGCATTCCAGTTGGTGTTTTCCAGGATAAAAGGGAATTCACACATTTTAGTTGTTCCATGTTCCATTGCATCTTCCTTTCCAATAATTTCTACCAACTTGTCACACCTCCATATTTCAAGCGTATTAAGCTTCCCAAGATTTTTGTCAAGGGATGAAGGGAACAGTGTTGCCAAGCTTCCACAATCTATAACAAACACTCCTTGCAAGTTGGGAAAGCTGACAATTCCTCGGGGGTTTTTGTTCCATACACATTTCAAATTGGACAAGTCTTTTAGAATAAGCTTTTTCAAAGGAATGACTATTCCCTTAGTGTTGGCCTCACTGTCACCTATGTCAAATATTACCTGCACTGCATCGCAGCTATGTACATGCAATTCTTCTAAGGCCTTCAAGTAAGGAAGTACATGAGATGGAATTACAATATCTCTTTTACATGCTCCATCAAATTCCAATTTCTTAAAACTGCCAAAGAAATTGTCTAGAAAAGCAGGTTTGCCGGGCCAAACTCCCGTCATCTCAAGATAATCCACAAGAATCATATGCTTTGAATATTCAAAAAAATCCTTAAAAGCCAAGAAACTCAACGTCAGTATAATCAACAAGTCTCATGTATGCTTCATAATTAAGACCACTTGATTATGGCATGTGTACCACCTGGATTTACTTTTCATTGTAGCTAGAAAACTATATATGTGCCACATTAATTGAGATATCTACAATTATCTCGTATTAAAATTCAATTTTCATTTTTGTTTTCTAATAAAATTATGAGCTTAATTTCCGTATATTATTTATATGCCATTTTTATATTGGGCTCGATCACCTTAAGGAAGGTCTCGGATTCAAGCTTTGTGGAGGAAAAAAACGTGGTTGGGAGAGGAGATCCCACTAAAGGTGGCCAGTCAGGTTTCCCGACAGAGATTAGTCATCGGCAAAGTCAGTAGATACTTCACACCAATAATATGGTTACCCCCACCACCCAAAAAAAATACTATTTTTATGAGGAGTGTTAGGAGCACACTTTTTCTAACACATTCTCTGTTATTAGTTAAAATTCTTTGAAAACTACAAAATCAGGAGAAAGAATCATTAAATAAGATGTGAGAACCATATTTTTTTGTGATTTTGAATAAATTTTAACTAATAAGAAAGAGAGTGTCAAAAAAGAATGTGATAGAGAATGTGTTCATAGCATTTCTCATTAGTTTAGATATGACATTTAAAGTAAGAGCATCTCTAATGATACAATTATGTAGGAGTTATTTAAGTCACTTTTGATAATAGGCTGAAAGTCTAAATTTATTATTATTATTATTATTGTTGTTGTTGTTGTTGTTGTTGTTGTTGTTGTTGTTCAATTGACCTAAAATGTAGAAAGAGCAAAATAGGAATATAAATGATGGCTAGAAAAAGGATAATGAAATGAAAATAGGAAAAAAGGATGACAGAACTTTTTGGCCCATGGAAGCCTAAAATGTAAAAATTAGAAGATAATAATGAAAAGAAAAGAAAATAAAAGTTTAAGAGAAAAAGAAAAAGAAAAAGAAAAAGAAAAGATGATAAAATATTTTGGGTTCATATTAGTCCTCTTAGGAGAAGAATAGAATACACAGTGGCTTTAGATATCCAATTAAGGCAATTACTTCCTGCACCTCATAAATTGCTACCTGCACCCCCTTTTAATTTTAAAACGAAGTTAAAGTCCCAAAATACCCTCCTCTTCTTTCTTTCCTAACCCTGATCCTCTCATAGCCACCATACGCAGACCACCACCGCCACCTTAACCCAGATCCAATTCTAAACCAAAATTTTTAATTTGACCAATCAAATTCAGATTCATAATTCCTGTCAATATGCATGGTCATATTCATGAAACACACCTTTCAATTGTTTATCCACTTGCCTTTATATCAAACCCATCAAAATAAATCAGCATGCAGGCGCTATAAATTCTTCCACCGAAAAAATGGACAAAATAAATATTAAAAAAAAACTATTACAAGGCATCAAGAAAAATGAAGCTGCATATTCAGCCGAATAAGATTAATACGAGGAAATGTCATTCCGGAAGATTGGCGCTAAATTGCGAAACATGAAAACAACAATCTGGAACTTTTTCATTTCCGAAATTGACATTGCAGAATAGATTTTTCAATCTGGAAATGTCTTCCGGAATAAGGAATCCGAAACATTCAAAAACATCACCCTCTATTACAGAATAGAGAATCTAGAATTATGCAAACATGCATTCCAGATTAAGTTATCTGGAATGAATGTTGTTTTTTGGATAAATAATCTAGAATTATTTTTGCATAATTCCATAAGAGCCAATCCATAAGGGCACAAAAGTTTTTTTTATTCCGGATTTGTCAATCCAGAATTATAAGCAGATCTGAAAAAAGAAAAATTTCTACGGACTTACCTTAAACAATAACTTCGCCAATGACCTATGAAAGGGGTGACTGCCAAAGTGAGAGGGAGCCACCCACGAGAGGAAGGTACAAAAGACTTAGAGGAACTTATAAAAAAGGTAAGGGCAATTTTGGAAATTTCAAAGTATGGAGGTACAGGTAGTAATTTATGTGGTGCAGGAAGTAATTGCCTCCAATTAAATTAAACTAAGACAGTTGCTATATCCACTCCCCTTTTATACTAATACACTCCCCTTTCTCATTTTTTTCCCAAACTACCCTGCCAGCAAAGCACACTCCCCTCTTCCCTTTCTCCCCTACTTTAACTCTTTTCTAGAAAAGAAACACACCCTCCCAATCTGACTATCCCGCACACCACGATCACGGGAGCAAGAAAGGAACATAATTAAATATATAACATTCATATGATTCTGAGTGTCTAACGGCAGAAATCCGCCATCCGAGGGTAATTCGTTTGGTTAAGTGGCAAAGCCTCAACGCAAACCTCAACATAGACGATCTAAGAGGTGCTTTTTTAATTTTAATTTTTCAACTCAATTATTTATAGCAAGATAAATAATATTAGCATAGCGTAATACTAATGTATTTCTTATTGTGTTAATGTGTGGATGTTAGTGTGAAATTTTGTCGGTGGAAAATTTATGGTTTGATTTCTTTTCAATTTTGAAAACATTGTGAAAATATAATAGTGCGAGACGAGGGGGTGAAAGTTTTGGAATGTTTAGAGATTAGATTAGATATGGGGAAGTAATTTGGATATTGGGAGCTGCATTTCCAAGTGAATATGCTTTTATGAGAAAACTTGCTTCAAGATTTTTTATTTCTAGGGTTCAATTTTGGAAGCCACCGGAGAAGGGTCTGGAGATTTTGGAAATGAGGATAGCTACAGTGAGGTAGATCGGGAGCGCACGATTAATTTGTGATGTTAAAGAATATTGTAACGCTAATTAATTTGTTAAATGTGTTGCTATAGGGGAGTGTTTTTTCTTTTTTCTGGAAGAGAATATATGATAGGGAGAAAGAGATGAGGGGAGTGTGTTTGGCGGGGTAGTTTGGGGATAAAAATGTAAAGGGGAGTGTATTAGTATAAAGGGGGAGTGGAAATAGCAATAGCCTTAAACTAAATAGAATGTTTTGGGCCTAGAGGTCCAATTACAATTAGTATGAAAAGGTAGAATAAAATTAAAGCACAAAAATAAATGGAAAAAAAGCTAAAAGATCATGTGTAAGTTTAGGGTCAATAAAGAATGCAAAAATCTAAAGAAAAAAAAAGAAAGAGAAAAAAAATTAATGAAAATAAATAAAGAAAATAATATATAAATAAACAAATAAATAAATAAACAAAAGCTGAAAAAAGATTTGTTGAATTCAATAAATAGGAAAAAAGAAGGTGAAGAAATTGCAAAGTAAAAGTGAATTTGAACTCAACTTAACCTATTATTAGAAAATAGGTGTTAAAAGAGACAAACACCATGCAAAGCTTTGGCTTAATATACATGGTCCAAACGATCTTCAAGGTAATAGTAACAAAAGCATATGATGGGTTCAAAAATTAAAATAAAAATGAAGATTAAAAAAATGAGAGGATAAAATTGGGTATTCATAGACATCAATATTCTTTTTATATAAGTATCATTCATATTTTTGTTTTCTCTTTATGCTTTTCTTTGTTTCTATTTTTCTAAAAAAAATTTAGTGTGTTTATCTTTCAAACCCTAAACTCATGAGGTGTTCTTTATACACCTCATTCACTCCTTGAGGTATTTTTTTTCTCCATCTAATTAGGACTTCATTTTCAATTCCTAACCTCCTTCTTTGTTTTAAACTTTAACCTTGTTATATCTCTTTTATAGTGGCATGTATGTATATTTTGTTTGAAAGCTCCAAATAATGTGTTAGAAGGCTCCAAGCATTGTCATTAACTCATGTAAGGAGTGGCAGTTTGTTACAACACTAAAGAGATTATGGTCCTTATATTTTTTCTGGTTATATGGGTCAAATGCATGAAATTTGTCTACTCTAACTTTTTTTTGTTTGTTTGATCTAATAGGAACTAAATTTCTTTTCCAAGGTAGCTCTCCCCCCCCCCCCCCCCCCCCCCCCCCCCCCCCATTTTTGTTTCACATTTCTTTTATTATAAACCTTTCATTCAAGTTATATCAATTCATATTTGATAAAGCTACCATTGTTGCTTTATACACTCCAATACTCATTTTCTACTAGATCAAACCTACAAACCACTAGAGAATGAGTGTTGGAGTGTACAAAGTGGTGGTGATAGCTTTGTTCGCACATGAACGAATATATATAGTCTTTGTAGGGGTTTATAATAATAGAAACAAGAGAAGGAGAGCTACATTGGAGAAAGAAATTGAATTTCTATTGGATAAAACAAAAAATAAAAAAGAAGGAACAATCAAATTTCTTACATTTAGCCTATGTAATCAATGAAATGGCACTTATAGTAGGAAAATTGTAGATATGTTGTTTTCAGTTTAGCCATTATTATAAGGAAAATGTAGTTGAATTTTGATAATGAGATGTATTATATATAATACAGAAATGAAATTGTTTTGTGTCGTTTCTAATTTTGTATTTGTAGTTTTTGAATTGGATATTCTATACCAGTGAGACAATGTAGTTGTAGTGTTGTCTTATAAAAAATATACTTTCTACATCGGTTATTCCACATTCGATATAGAAAAAGGGTCTTTCAAGTCACAACCACGACGAAGAATGTAAAATTTTCTATATCAATTTGGAACCGGTCTAGAAAGTGTTGACTTCCATATTGGCTTATTCTACGTACACTCACAAAAATGGTTTAGAATGTAAAAACAACCAATCTTAAATCACTTTCTATATTAGTGCATAAAATTCACTTATTAAGATTTTTGATAAAATGCAAGCATATGAACATGTTGTTAATTATATCCATTCTCTTACTTTTTCAATTAATGATTACAAGTTTGCATTTTACCATCTAAAGTATATGTTCCATTTTAAAAAAGTGAAGTCAAGTTGTTGAACTGAAGGGTAAAACTCATTTGAACAATTTGAATCTTCATGTGTAGTATGCCAACATGTCTTACCTGTTAAAGATGTAATTGAAAATCGTGCTCTTGTTTTCACTTAACAACTTAAACTTTGGAATCTTTTGTTGATCACATGGTATTAAAGTTTCTGAAGTCTAGATAGTTTAGAAATCAATCCTTGTTAACCATATTCTTTTATTAAAAAGTTAAATTTAACACCATAGATGGACTTATGAGTCATTTTCACACTTTAAGTGCAAAGGTTTCTTTGTGAAGCCACATGTTAGAGTATAAATATAAAATCATTCATGTGTCTTTATGTAACAGCTTAATATTTTGAGATTATTGCTGGTTTAGGACATGGTATTAGAGTCTAAAGGTAGGTGGATTTGTGTATTATCCACGTTTCAAGCCAAAAGGATGCAGAGGTATGTTAAAGATGTAATATAAAACCATTTGTATGTCTTTACCTAAAAGAAATAAACTTTTGAGATATTGATTCATGACACAATTTATTGGTAAAAGATCAAATAAGTGTTGGTAAAAGCTAACAAAGATATCATTACATGTTTTTGGTTTAGTAAGTAATTATATTATAAGAAATATTTTAAAGTAATTAAATTACATTTGGCTATCCTTGGAGAAGCTTAAACTATATTCATTTTCTCTATTATTTTAAAATATACACTCTTTTCCCTTGAAAGATAAATATGTATTGTATTTGAGTCCATTTCAATGTAAATGAGTCTTTATTTTTTTTTTTATAAAAAAAATCTCTTGCAATGATCCTCATCACCATGATTAACAACAAATTTTGAACATTTGCTACAAATTTTGTGACCTTAATTGGAGGATGAAATTTCAAAATCGATAAAAGAGATAATTTTTGTTCCACAAGTATCCTCCTTTAGAGACAATTTTGTTTGAAACACAGTCAAATGTTAAATGTAGACTTCTTTGACTTCTCTTTTAACGAGGATTTCAAAACATAGTTTGCAACATTGTAGAGGTCTAACCCTTCTACTAAATCCAACTCTCATTGGTAATAATAAAGATATTTGGCTTCATTCTACTTTACAAAAAACTAAAATCAATAATAGGATTTTCGAAAGTAGTTGGTGGTGACATTAAAAATTGTAGAAAAAGACAAAATCATTGGGAAGCATGTTCATAATTATTCACTATTATTAAGATATTTGTTTATATTGAAAATGGAATAACGTATAACCCATTTATTTCTCGAGGTAGAGGGTGTATATTTTAAAATAAAAAGGAAGAGACGTATAATTTACACATCTTTCAAGAGAGAGATAAATTTCTATTATTCATTTTAGTTACATCTACATCAGGTTAGGTATAGCAACTTAAAATTAATAATTTGGTTTAATGATTATTTGTGTCCTCTAATTTATCTTTTAGGTTTAATTTGGTGTTCTTATTATTTAAATGTTCAATTAGGTCTTGTATTTTTTAAAAATGGTTCAATTAGGTCCTTTACTTTTAAAATGTTCAATTAGTCTTTTATTTTTTAAAGTAATTCAATTTGATTTCATTTTTCTCCCATATGCTCTGAAAAATTTTAAAATAGGATCAAAATTGGTTTTAAATGCGAGCAAATTGAATTCTTTTTAAAAATAAGGGACCTAATTGAACATTTTAAAAGTAAAGTACCTAATTGAACCTTTTAATAATAAGAAGACTAAATTTGAATCTAAAAAATAAATTAGAGGAACATAATAGTAATTAAACCTAATAATTATAAAACTTAAATCCTCTAAGAAAATTCTTTTAACAATCCTTTCAGTTATTAATAAAGAAGGTATTGAGTATTTTTCCAAAATATGCTGGAATTTTGGCATTAACGAGGCTCATTCAAAGGGATTAAATTCACTTAGATATAAACAAATAACAATTGAATTTGGATAAAGAATTCCTTACCTGCTCGTGAAACAGCATCTCGATTGCTGTGTTAAGATCATCGTGGAATGTTAAATCAGAATCCTCTGATGAAGTTTTAATCCCCAAAAGAATTGGCGAAATTACGACTCCTTGGGAGAAAGTTTTCATACTGGGGCATTTAGCTACCATCGCTATTTCCAAGCATGAGAATTGCAAAGTGGTATTCCCTGAATAAAAGCTTGCTAGCCTAGGTAAGGAATCCAGCCTTAATTTTGTGAGCCGTCCAAATATGATCTCATGAGAAGCATCCTTATCTTCTTTTTTAACTATTTCTTTAATTGAATCACATTTCTGTATAGATAGCGACTCAAGTTGCACCAAACTTTTGGCAGTTGAAAATGTGAATAAATACTCCATCCTTCCACAAAGCGTCACCACCAGTTCTTTGAGATTGATGAAAGACACTGCAGAGCACACTAATTTTTCTAACCGAGGGCAGTTGAGAAGGTTTAATATTTGAAGCTTTTCAGAGTATGGCTTTACCCATGGGTGCTCTAACCCTATCGACTCCAACTCATTCAGTGCAAACAAGAATAATTGTTTCAACCCCGCAAGTATTCCGTCATGAGCTTGGAGTTTTTGAGAAGGAAATATCTCCTGGAGACCAAAGCATTTCTGCACTCGAAGATATTCTAAATTGGGTACCTTGTGAAGGAAATCAAAAGGCAAAGTATCTTTCTCATTGTTATAATCCTCAAAACTTAGCCGAAGAACATTTAATTTGCAAAGGAAGTCTTGTGGCAAATGTCCATCGCTCAACAAGATAATGTTTTCCTCATTGAGTGTCAATTCCATCAGTTTGGGAACAACCTAGAAACGCCGAACAAATTCAATTAGAAGGAGGGAAATAATGAAAAGAACAATAAAAAAAATTAAGTGCTAATGATGTCACCTTTTCAACGGAAAACAGAGGTTGTTGTAGCTGGCTAATTGTATTTGTAGCTCTAACTTGACCCTTTATAACTGCTTCTTTGTGACTATCATGAAATTCTGATGTGAATAACTTCAACTTAGGACAATAGCCCACTTGTAACCTTTCTAATATGGGGCATTCCAGAATGTGTTTTCCAGTATAAAAGCAACTAAGCACTGGCATACTCAAAAGACTTAGCAAGGACAAAGAAGGGAATTCAAACATTTCAGTTGTTCCATGTTCCATTACAGCATCTCCCTTTCCAACAATTTCTACCAACTTGTCACACCTCTCCATTTGAAGTGTCTTAAGCTTCATAAAATTTCTGGTAAGGGACAAAGGGAATAGTGTTGCCAAGCTTACACAATTAGTAACAACGACTTCTTGCAAATTGGGAAAGCTGACAATTACTCCAGGGTTTTTGTTCCATACGCATTTCAAATTTGACAATTCTTTTAAAGTAAGTTTTTTCAAACGAAAGACTATTCCCTTGGTCTTGGTCTTGGCTTCATTGTCATCTATGTCAAATATTACCTGCGCTGCATGGGTGCTATGTACATTCAATTCTTCTAAGGTCTTCAAGTAAGGAAGTACATGAGATGGAATTACAATATCTCTTTTACTTGCTCCATCAAATTCCAATTTCTTTAAACTGCCAAAGAATTTGTCTGGAACACCCTTCGTCTCAGGATACTCTACAAGTCTCATGTGCTTTGAATATTCGAAATAAACCTTAAAAGCAAAGAAACTCAATGTCAATGTATGGAAGCTGTGTACAGCAAAAAAAAAAAAAGATCACTTGAAAATAAATTATAGCTCGGGATAATGGCCAACAAGTTTTTTTTTCACTGATTGATTTGTGTAGCTATGGAAGTGTTTTATTTCTTTGGTAGGAGTTATAAAAAAAAAATACGAATAGCAGTGGCCTTATTATGCATGTATATTTTTTGTCTTGTTTATAGTAAAGGTGCATTGTTTTTTTAGGCTTTTCGTGTGGGTTGTTACGTTTGTATCTACCTCAGACACATTTATATTTTTTTTTAACAAACTTTAACAATAAGGATATTTTAGTAATTATAATATATATTCTTAGGAAAAAATAATGTCAACCAAAAAACACATTTTAATTATTCATGGGTATATAACAAATATTCTCAACCATTTTTAATAATTAACAAACACATTTTTTATAAAATACTCGGGAATAATATTCTCATGTTATATTCCGAGGAATAATATTCCCGAGACTAAAAATATTATCCGTGAAACAAACACCCCCATAGGAATTAAAAAGGGAGGTTTTAAACTATAGGGACCTAAATGGAAAATTGTTGTAACTATAGGGACTAAAAAGATAATTAAACCTTCTAATTATTCATGCTACCTGATTTATAAAATGTTTTTGTAGAGTGCCATTCAAATCACCTTCCCAGTACCATTTGTCTTTTTCTCCGGCTACAACATGTACTTTTTGTAGGTTTGGAGCACTTTTGACTTCACAGAATGTTGTCAATCGAGGGCATTCACTCACTACTAAATTTTCCAGTAATGGGAATTTGAAGTCACACTTCTCGGAACTGCAAAAACTTGTGAGATTTTGTAGAGACACCAACTCTAAAGATTTTAATTGTCTAAACTCAATCTCTTGTACTTTTTCCTCTTCATTTTCTACAATGATTTTCTCAATCATTAGGCAGGAATTTACCTTCATGGTTGTGAGTTGAACCAAGCTTTTAGCAGTGGAGGATGTCATTAAATTCCTCATCGATCTACAATACATCACTTCCAAATGTGTTATGTAATTGTAAGATACTAAGGATGACGCTAAATTTATCAATTTCATACATCTACGAATGACTAAGCGTTCTACCCTCTGAAGAAGCAGGTCATGCTCAAAGCCTATCTCCTCTAAAGACCACATGCCCTGTAATTCCAACTCCTTAAGTTGCATAACAACACCTATCTTTTCACGTGAAATGAGGCTTGCAGGAGCCCAAATCCTTTTCATGAGACACGATCCCAATACTAAGCTTTTCAGATTGGGAAGTCTATGAAGAAACCAAAAGAGAATTTCAGTATTCTTCAATTTAAACAAGACAAGTTTTTGTAGTTTGTGCATTCTGTGAACACTGACAACATATTTCTGCAACCACTCTGCTTCCTTCAAGCTCATTGCTATAAATTCCAAGTTGTATATCACCTAAAAAATAGATAAAAAGAATAATTTATCAGTATCAAAGCATACTTGAAACAATATGTGCAACTAAATATTTAATGTGTTATTTTATATAAGAAATAGAAGACATATTCTCATTCTCACATCCTTCATTGATACATTCTCAATTCATGCTTTTTGTTATGTACCTTTTCTGTAGCCAAAACAATTGGCTTCACTTGTGAATTTGTGCTTTCTGTAGTGAGCCCATCCAGCTTGCAACAATTGAGTATCAACAATTCCTTCAATGATGGCCATTCTAAAGTGTGAGTTCCCCGGTAGAAACTCACAAGTTCAAATGATGACTGTAGTGATACACACTTTAGATGAGGAAACTTAAAGGTGATTGCATTTACATTTGAACCTTTGTCCCAAGCAACAATTTCCTTCATTCCCCTGCACTTCAATACCTTAAGGATTTCCAGTTTTTCTAGGTAATTGGCAACAGAAAGTGGAAGGAGATATTTTAAATTTGGACTCCCAATAACAATTATGCTTTGCAGATTATTATATTTAAGTATTTCACTGGTGTCATCCTTCCATACATGCACCAAATTTGGCAATGCCTCTAGAAATATTTTATGCAAGTTTGTTTCATTCCTATCACAAATTTGTGGAATATTTCCAAAGTCAAATATGATTTCCACTAACTTGCAATTAGTAATGGTCAAACTTTGAAGGCTCTGAAATCTTTGCCCCATATAACTAGGAAAAATCGTAATAAGTTTGTGGCACTCTCTTATTATCAAAGAATCCAAACTGCAAAAGGAATGAAGACCAATATAGGGCTGCCAAATGGTATTAAGTTTCTCCATGCAGATGATCTCCATTTTCTTCAACTTTGGAAAAACGTCAATATTCTGCTGCAGGAAAAAGCGGTTGTAATGTGCGCAAATTAAAGACCCCAACAATTAATGGATTTAAACAAGAAATGATAGTATGAATCAAAGTCAATATTAAATGAATACACACACCTCTGCATCTTCTGGACGAAATATATCCTCCATCATTACACATGCACTTACAAAAAGGCTTTGGAGATTCACCAAACTTTCAGCCATAGAGAATGACAGTAAATATTTTAAATTACCACAATCTGTCACATTCAATGTAAGCAAATTTTGAAAACAATGTTGAGATCGGTCACTCCATATCTTCTGGATGTTGATTGAGGATAACTCCAACCATTCTAATTTGGGAATTGAAACCTGTAAGAACACATATTATTGTCTCAACAATAAGATTTTGATTCTCAAAAATTGATGTGCCCAAGAGAAATGGCAAGACTTAAACAAGCACGACTTTTTACTTCTTTTAGAGGAATAACATAAAAATTAAACATTAGGGATTGTAAAGGAACATATTTATGATAATGTTTTTTTTACATACCTTTTCATTGAAGATTGAAAGGCAAGAATCAGTGGCACCTTGCTCAACTACAGTGATAATATCTTTGTTCCTGTTTCGCACATGGTCTTCCAATGATTGTGCACTACAAGGCATCTTATCATTTGTATATAAACAAGTAAATTCTGGCAGAGATTTTAATGTTAAATGTCGTAATTGAGGAAACTCAATCTTGCCATCAATGATAGTATGAGTTTGTCTTTCAACAGAGACTATCTCCTTCAAAGAATCACAGTCACACACTTCAATTGTTTCAAGCATGGTGAGTAGTTTGACCATGGAAAATGGGAAAAGGTCTTCCAATTTATCACATGCTTTGATCTTGATGATGTTTAATCTGCAGAAAGAGGCCTCTGCAAGTTGATTGTCACATATTTTCTCCAAATTATCCAGTTTGTAAAGACACATGGACTCCAATTTGGGAAAAGCCAGTAAAGGGTGAAACCGCTCCACTGAGTTGATAATATATTGAATGCCAAAATTGTTTACAATGGATAGATGTTTCAAATTTTGAAATCCTTCAACATTTAATTCATAGAAAACATCATGAACATCATTGAGTTCTCCCATGAGCAAATATTCAACACTTTTGAACAACATTTTAACCCATCTTTCAGAATGAATGTCAATGCCTTCTTTTAGGTTCAATGCCAAAACTTTCACTTCATACTTGTCAGGGATTTTGAATTCTCCCACTGAAAGCACGTTGAATTCTCCAATGACAATCTTGTAACTATCCAACTTGTCAAAGAACAAGTTTTGCGGAAAATGGGCAACACTTGGAATGTGTATGTCTAGAGTTCTTAATCGATTCAAGTGCCTCAACTCAGAAAGACTAGCATTTTCACTTTGGGTTCCTTCTTCAACATCCCAGAGAATCAAGTCGTCTCTCATATAAAACTCTTCCAAACTGGTCATCCTTGATATGATATTGGAATGAATTATTCTTAGTTTTGAGCAATTGCTTAAGTCAAAAAGTTGCAGCTTATCCAATTGCCCAAATTCAAGAGGCAAACTTTCAATGTTAGACCATGAAAGAGTAAGAACTCGTAATTTCTTTAACTCTCCAATGATTGATAGGTTCTTTCCTAGAGTGCATCTCTCCAAACAAAGCATTCTCAGTTTTTTTAGGCATTTAATTGAAGAAGGTAAGCATGATAGATTAACACCGGTCAATACCAATACTCTGAGTCGAATCATATGTTTAAAAAAGTCATCTGGTATTTCCAAAAATTTATTTTTATTGTCAATATGTAAGACTTCAAGTCTAGGACAATATATACTCTCAGGAAGCTCATCATTGATGTCACAATAGTGTAAAAAAATAGCAGTGTACCTTTCAAGTTCATCTTCGTGAGGCCACTCATCTAGTATGCCATTTTTCATAAAAAAAACTTGTTTTTCTTTGGATGATATTGAAAGAGCAACATCACGCACAGTGTCATGCATGTTGAAGCAGTCACTAGAGTAACTTTCCACCAACAAACTTGATTCTTTTAGCTCTTCTATCAACATACTTACCCTTTTTCTCGCTTCTTTAATTGTGTGGACTCCTTGAAGCAAACCCAAACCAATACAGAACTTCATCAAGTCCATAATCAAAGCATCATTTCCCATTCTAGCACAATGTAAAAAGATACACTTAAGCTGCTCATTTTTTAGATGATCATAGCTCAACTTTACAGAGAACTCAATAGATTCCTGCCCTTCTGTAAAACTTTGTCTTTTAATTTGTTGACAGACATCCTCCCATACAAAGGAGCTTTTATTCTTTAGTGTCCTTCCTATGGAAACTAATGCTATAGGCAATCCATCACACATTTTAGCAATTTCAATGGCTTTCTCATCAAACACAAAATTTTGGACGTGTATTCCTGCCATTTTCTTAAGCAAAGTCTTGGCCTCGTTTTCATCAAGGACTCCTACCGAGAAAGTTGATCTCTCGTGCACATCCATTTGATTACATATTACTTGTTTTCTTCTAGATGTTAGAAGAATTTTGCATCCATTTTGATCGCCAGATAACTTTTCTTTTTTTATCTTATTAAAATCTTCAGAGAACTCTTCTTTTTTCATCTTATTGGAGTCTGCAGATAACTCTTCTTTTTCCATCTTATTGAAATCAGCAGATAACTCTTCTTTTTCCATCTTATCATAACCAAAATTAGATACATCATTGACATCCCGTTGGCTTCCATCATCATCCTCACTACATGGAATCCCCAATCTACTCAAGTCCAATCCATCCCAGAGATCATCAAGGATTATAAGGGTGTTCTCTTTTTCTTTCTTTAACCTCTTTCGAATGCGATCTGCTCTTACAATCTCACTTTCCTCTGCCAATCTCATTCCTAACATCTCAGCAATTTGTCCTTGAATTTTTTTTATGTCAGGATTTCTTGTTATATTTGCCATAACCACCATATTGAACAACTTCTTTTCTATAGCTTTCTTAGCAACTTCTTTGACTAAAGTGGTCTTACCCACACCACCAGGCCCATAAACTCCAATCATATTAAATGTAGAGTCTTCCAGTGCTTTCATAATCTTCTCCATAGTTTCGTTTCTCGACCCAAAGCTTTCATAAACAATGTTTGACAAAGCAGCATCAATGGATGGGTGTACCCGATAGGAAACTTTATCAAACTTTTTATTCCAAAGTTCATCTGCTTTGATTTCCTCAACCATCTTTGTGGCATTCCTTCCTAACCGATACCTCAGCTGCAAGTTATTTGGAAAGAAACCAATGAAACAACTTGTCTTTGCATGGCGTTCATCATGAATAAAACTTTCATATTCTTTTATCTTCTCATCCACCTGTTTTAACCAATAATGGACATCGTCTTCAATTTCTTCTGCATTCATTTCTGCATCCTTAACTTCATTTTGTACCCTCTTCATAGCATTATTCAGCTTCTCAATGTAATGTTTCACCTCTTCAAATTTGTCATTGTAATTAAAAAAGTAGCCCACTTGTCGTTTGACCAGACGTCCTGCAACTTCCAGTGCACTTTCAGTAGTCGTAGAGATAACTGGGTCCATGCTCCCTTGACAATTGACACTTTCTTCTTGCTTTTCTGGATACTACTACGGGTACAACTTTTCCCTAAATGTTACAAATGCAAAATTTCAAAAATTATGACATAAAAGGAAACAAATACATAAAACCTTCAGCAAATAGAACATATTTGAATTTGATGTCGTTAGGTGTTTGTTAATATTGTTGATATCTGTTAGTCGGAGAGTTGGTTACTTAACTATTTGCTAATATCTGTTTGTTGGGCTGAGTGAGACACAGAAGAATTAAGGGATATTGCCTATAGAAAAGAGGAAATATTGGGAGGGAGATAGCTAGTCATTTAGATTGGAGTCTTAAGACGGGTGCTAACCCTTGAAGATATGCCATGTATTCTGCATTTAGAGGACTTGAAAATAACAGGGAGAAAATACAATAATTTTTGTTATTTCTCTAATTGAATCATTATAGATTTAAATAACAGAGAATGGGAATAACAATCCCTGAGAATCAGTAACTAAAACGGGAAGCGTCAAAGAATATTAAATCGGTTATTAGCATGTTTGGATATGCAGTGTGGTGGTGCCAACTTGATTATTTTTTCACGGTCACAGCAAAGCAACTCTTTGTTGCTTCCAATTTCTCAATTATTCACCACAATTTTGGGAGCTAAGAATCGATTATGCTTGGAATCCAAACATGCTATATATCAGACGGATATCCATTTATTTTTGGAATAAAATCATGCTAATTATTAGTAGCAAATTCTTATGAATTAGATAATAAATAATTCCTAAAAGTGTTACTCTGCTTCAAACAAATTCATATTCTGATCCTATCAGATTCCCTCACATTCCCCCTCAAATTGGTGCAAAGATGTTTGTCATGCCCTACTTGCTGACTTAGTTCAAATATTTGTTACCAGTTATGTACTTGGAACAAATGGAATACAAATCTTTTTTCAACTCTTTCATTTACAAAATGTGTGTCTATCTTAATATGTTTAGTTCTATCGTGTAAAACTAAATGAGCACTTGGTGTCCCAATACAATTTCGAGCGGAACTCTCATTGCATGTGCTATTGTGATGCTATTGTGATAGTAGCAAGTTACTTTATTGGTTTTAATGGAAAATGTTTAAAAAAACTAAAAAATGAGACTCGAACACGTCACATTCAAGGCTTACCACTAATCCATTATATTTTCTTAGCAAAAATATAATACAAATAATATATATATCATCTTTAAATAATTAAATTATTTATACTGGTTCATGCGGTTTAATTAGTGATCCACTGGTTCAATCATTGACTCATGAACTCAGTACCTCGACGGGTCAATGTCTGGTCCGCTTTTAATAACATTGATTATACCTTCTAATACGTTTCCTCTCTCGTGACTGCTCTACAATTAGTACCTTGTGTTTCCCCTCATATGTGTGGCTGCTCTACAATTATTACCCTGAACAGATCATGTTTGGTGGGATTTGTAATCCAGTCCCTCTCATTGACGAAGATGACAGTAGAGCTCTTACTAAAATTAACCCTTTCACATTGTTCTATAATCTTTCTGTTGATGGAGTTTTCTATCAGAATGACAAGTTTTGAAAACTAGAGTTGTATTTCGTCATGCCACTGATGAAGTAAGTATATTAATAATATTCTCTTCCATTTTAATCTGGATTTTTCTTATAACCATTTTCTATGTTTCGTGAATTTTTATTAATCCATAGTTTCAAACTCGGAACGCATAGGACTGTTGGGGATGTCCTAGACAATCGTAAAACAAAGTTGAAATTGTTAAGCTTTGATTCATTACAAGTCCAAGCAATTATCATACATTGTTTCATCTGAAGTCAACGGAAAAAGAGACACTGTTGTTTAACTAATCCATATTTTTCTGTTTCTAGATGTTTACTACAATTCTATATATCATGCCCACTTTTTACTATTTCTCAAGTAGAGTTATCTAATCGTCATGCTTAGCTTCGGTTGATAGAAAGTCTTCATTAGAAAAGAATACAAGGTATAAATTTACATGTATTGATCACTCATGGATTTATTACTATTTTTATTATTATTGCTAAAAAATAATCTAGGAGTCACATGTTAAATTTACTATTCAATTGTGATCGTCCCTCAATCTTTGTGTTACTGCTTATGCTATTGATGATCACAAAACAATACTCCCTCCGTTCCATATTATATGATGTTTTAGAGAAAAAAATTGTTCCAAAATAAATGTCATTTTACAAAACTAATGCTGCATTAAATATCTTTTTCCATGACTACCCTTAATCAATACTTAGTAGGAGTAGTGTATAATGAGTAATTAATTAGAGAGATAAATGGTATATTAGAAAATTACCTAATGTTTTCTAAGAAATTCAACAAATTAATTGCACTCCTTAATACCTGTGTCAAAACCTTAAACATCATATAAACTGGAATGGAGGGAGTATGTTTTATTATTCAAATTTGTTCTTAACTTCCTACCCTCTCCATGTACAGGTTTTCCTTCCCAACGAAAAGATTGTAAACATTAAGGAGGCGTTTGGGTAGGGGAGAAATTTTACCTTTCCAATAATCATAAATTGGGAAACTTAGTTTGCCATGTTTGGTATGTATTTTAAGAAAAAAAATATTCCCAAGTTTCCCAATTGAGGCATGCCCTAATCCTGATGAGCTCTTGATATCCAACTCATCTAAACTTTATTAACACAAATAAAAAAATGAATTAACCTAGTCTAGAAAGTAGCTAGTCTTCACCAAGGTGAGTATTCCTCTCCTAACATGATTTATTCCATACTCAAAGTGACATCACCAAGATTCGAATACAGGACCACTTGGTTAAGGGACACAAGTCACTATCACTTATGCCAACCAATGTTATTGGTCTAGTGTATTTCTTATATGAGGAAGAAGTTGGGTTATAATCAATAGGACATGGTAAGCTCTCTCTCTCTCTCTCTCTCTCTCTCTCTCTCTCTCTCTCTCTCTCTCTCTCTATATATATATATATATATATATATAATTAATTTAATAATTATTAGTATAATATTTATCCTATTACATAAAATATATGTACAATATTATTATGCAAAAAAAATATAAGATTTATATATAATACATATAAATGTAACAATATACATATTATAACAAAATAAATATATTAAATATAATATATAGTAATATATTAATTCATATATATATATATATATATATATATATATATATATAATTTTGACACATAAAGTTAAATTATTTATTAATTAAAATATTAAAAATTAAATAATTATTATTCAAAAAAATTAAAGAAAAAAATTTGAATAATAATAATTATTTTAAAAACTTATATAATTTAGTTAAAATTATATTTTTTTTATAATTTTCATAATTTATTATAATAAATTAACAATTATTTTTTAGAAAATTATATGTAATTTTAATGAAACAGTAATTTTGTCATTTGAACATAATTTATATTATATCCTATCATTATTTGATTTGTTATATGTTTTTATCCTAATCTCATATCGTATCATATCATATCATATCTTGACCATCAAATGAACCTTAATTATCAATATTGGACATTAGGAGCATAAGAGGTAGGCATCTCTCTAGCTATACATGACTAAACTAAGGAGATTGCATTTAATTAGTGTAATGGACTTTTTTATGGTATAGGTTTTTATCATTAATAATAATTACATGCTACTATTTATTGTTTTTTTTTTTCTAAAACTGGCATTTTAAACAAATCATATCTCTTAAATAAAAATTAATTATTAATTTATATCTACTAAAATTACAATGTTAAATTATCAGTTACTCAATACAAATTATAAAATTACTACTATTTTTTTAAGAATTACAATCACTACTAATTACACATGACATAAGTATGATTGGATTTATTTTTTTTGGCTTAAATATGTTTTGAGTCTATGATAAATTAGCAAATTTTGTTTTGGGTCCCTAATAATTTTTTTCTTTGTGTTGAGCCCTAATAAAACAAAAAATTTGTTGAGTCTTTGTTATTTTGTCTTAGTCCTTCTAATATATCTAATTTTTCATTTGAGTCCTTATGATATTTTGTTCATTTTTTAGTAGTCCCTTTAAAAAAATTTTGATAGGAACTAATAAGAAATTATCTACATATTTTAGGGACTCAAACGAAAAAACCGATATATTAGAATAACTAAGACAAAATAACAAGAACCCAAAATATATTTTTTTTTTGTTTTATTAAGACTCAAAACAAAATTCGCTAATTTATGAGAGACCCAAAATATATTTATTTATTTTTACTAAAACATTCAACCAATATTTAGGGCATGTTTGGATAAACTTATCTCTAAACACTTTTAAGAGAAGAAAATAAGAAGAAATAAATGAAAATGCTTAAGCTAATTTGTAAAAGTTTTCTCATATATCTTCTCTAAAAGATTATTTTTAGCTAATTTTTGCTTATGGAGAAACTCATTTTATTTTTTTGCTTCTTGTATGTTTTTCTTATAAGTGCTTCTGAATAAGCTTATCTAAACAGACCTTATATAGACACCATTATCTTGGCTTTATAATGTATGTTACTCCACACAATATTTAAATAAATTTTAATAATAAATGAAATTTTAAATAAACCTTTAATTTATACTTTTCAAATATAACTAAATTTAAAATGCCTATGCATATCATACTAGTCACTAGAATGTTATTAAAATACTTTTTATTTCCCACAATGTTATTAACTCCCATTCATATTGTAGGGCTTTTTGATTTTAATTTATACTAGGTATCATTATGATATTCCAGCCATAACAATTCTAATTTCTTATTTCCCACTATGTTATTAACGTCCACATGATGTTTTTTTTTTTTTTTTAAAATTTTTGTGTTCCTATAAATCTAAGTGCAATAACGGTAATGTCCTTTATGGTGTTACACTATCTAGGTGAATTTATTGGAAATGAAACCAAATTGAACCGATTTTAAAAAATAAGGACCTAATTGAAACTTTTAAAAATAAAGAGATCAAATTGAACCTAATAAATAAATTAAGGGACCAAAAAGTTATTTAATCATTTATTTAATAGAATTCTGACATAACGTGGACAGGGGTATCAATTAAAAATGAATTATAATCTCTGAACTTAGTTGTAAACTTTTAAAGTACAGAACTAATTAAAAAGTAGAGACCTAATTTTAGAAATAAATTAATTTAATCTTGTTTTTAATCATTGTTTTGATCTTCCAATATTTCAAATTGTTGATATTTTGGTCTTTTACATAAGATTAAAAATTCAACCCAGAAATAGGTGTTCACATTAATCAATAAGTAAAATCTCATATCCACTCATTAAATAACATAGGCCCACTCTGTTAGTGCACCAATGTAGGTGTCACAACGAGGATTACAATGAGATGATGAAAAATGGACCAAAAAAAAAAAAGGAACTCGCCAACAAGATTTATTAAGGCAAAACACTGGGAAAACCATTTAAAAAGAAAATCGACTATGAAAATAAATTTTGGATTTGGAAGTTGATTACATGTAAGGAATATGCTTACACCCTGCATCATTCGTCCTAAGACGACTACATCTAACTAAATGTACAAAATTAGTATAACTTTTAAAAATTTTGTTTTACCCCTTTGGAAATAAAAGAATTAAATTTTAATAAATAAATGATATTTATTTAGAATGAGAACTAAATTATAAAAAAATAATTTTGGTCCAGCGATTTGATTCCTACTACTACGTGTATCCTCTGATTCAATGAGGAACTCAAAGTCGCATAGTTCTTTATAAAATGTTTGTGTGTTGATGAACTTTCTTGTTTTTAATTTTTATTTAAACTTACATATATATATATATATATATATATATATATATATATATATATATATAAAGCTCTCACGTTAACCCAAATGGATAAAAAATGGCTATATTTAATGTTTTGGAAAAGCTTTTTCAATAACTTAATAGAAACAAGATTCAAAATGGTTATCACTAACAATCATAGACTTTCATAATATTCAATTAGGAAGGAGATTCAAAATGATTATCACTAATAACCTTTAATATTATTGTTTAGAAATTATTTAATATTTTGACAATGCCTTCAGAATAACCAAATAGGAAAGTGATATAAAATGGTCGTTTATAACAACCTTAAGTTTTCATACTGACCAAACATGGGGGAGATAAAAAATGATCATCACTAATTTATATTTAAAAAACAATTTATGATTTTAATAACATGTTTATATTTCACAATAAATAGATATGTCAATGCGAAGAAACACTTATGCTTTGTTGGTAACAAATATAAGGGAGAGAGTGAACGAAAATAATGGTAGTTGTTTACTGGAGTAGAAATAGAGTGAAAACAATTTGGAAAATGGTGAAATTCACTGCTTTTTTTTTATTCTATTTCCACTCACACTTATATTTTTCCTATTTCTTCTAGATTTCTCTCCAATTAACATCTTTACTTTTCACTTTATTGTTCACTTATTTTGATTCACTTTTTCTATTTTCATGTATCCAATTTCTTTTCTTTCTATTAAATGGACCCTTGGTTATAATAAAGTTTGCATCACAAACAAATAAAAAGAGCACACAAAATAATAATATTAAAAACAGCTACAACATGCTCAATATATTCTTTATAGGGAAAGACTTACCGGTTTTTTTGGATTTGCGGTGGTCCTACCACGTTTTTTCACCACTTGAGAGAGAATATGTAGTTTTAAGACTACCACTGTTTTCTCAATTACATGCAGATCCACCCGTTTCCAAACACATACTGAAATATTTGAACAAGATTTTAGCACAAGAGATAATAGTAGTAATAATATTAACCAAAAAAACAAAAAGAGCATGCGTAACATATTTTACCTGGCTGGCATTCGCTGCACGTGGTTCCTAGTTTACTGATAGCATAGCAATTTGAGGTGTGTCAGCCACACTCAAAACAAAAACGTAGCAGCAGCCAGCAGCCAGCAGCTATATATATATATATATGGTGGGAGAGAGCGTGAGACTATATATGCGACATGCTGGAGACAAAAGAAAGCAAAAAAAGGCTGTAAGAACGGGGATGGTGGTGAGTATGTGTGATGAGTGTTCTTATGGTGAGGATAAGGACGATGGATCTATGGGTCTGATGCATGCAGTGGAAAAAACAAGACGAATAATGATCAGGTAGGGGAGGCACAGTGGAATGTGCGTTGTGATATTCAAAAGTGAGAAAAAAAGAATCCATAAAAAAGTGTGTGGGCGCAACGTGAATCATGTTATGGTTCAGTGGGTGAGACTTGAGACTTAAGAGTGTTTAATTTTCTTTAAAAAAATGGAAAAAAGAACAGAGAGTTAGTGCTTGTGAGGTACGTGTCTGTTTTTGTGAGGAGTGAGTGGGTAATGATAATTTTTTTTTTATGAAGCATGTAATAATATTTGAACATTCTTTTATTTTTAACATTTCACTAACACTTCTAATTTTTCTCTATATCTTTTCTTATCACATCATAAACCTTATATAATATCTATATTTTTCTCTTTTTCATTAGGTGTCTAATAGCAATGTGAATGTCCATTTATCTTTCTCGGGGATGAAAATGTGATGAGTGTGAGAAAGATTAAAAAAAAGTGAAAATCTAGGACTATTATGGATATGGGTGTGGTGCAATTAATGATGGGTGGCGCTGGCGTTGGTTTTGGAGGCGTAGCTTGTTCGTTTGGGAACA
Organism: Pueraria montana var. lobata; assembly: GCA_026413185.1. Taxonomy (NCBI): domain Eukaryota; kingdom Viridiplantae; phylum Streptophyta; class Magnoliopsida; order Fabales; family Fabaceae; genus Pueraria; species Pueraria montana. The sequence continues at coordinate 88,830,902 of CM048650.1, read as the reverse complement.
AGAGTTGCTGGTTCAATTGATAGACTGGTTGGTGACAGTTGCTATTGATCCTGAAGTTAGTGGGGGACAGGCAGGTAGTCTCTGTTGCCTCTGCTTATTCTATTCTGTCTAAAGCTGTGGAACCAATTTCTGAGTTGCTGGAGCATGTTGTTTTCGAAGTTTTGGAGATGCGGGGTACCAGCAAAAGTTCTGGATTTTTCATGGATGCTCTTATATGAGCGGGTGCCTACTAAAGAGGCTCTGATTCAAAGGGGTGTGCAAGTTGATTCGACGATGTGTGTGTTTTGTACACATGGGGTGGAGAATGCTAATCATTTGTTTCTACAATGTTGCTTTGCTTATCAGGTTTGGTGTTGGGTATATAGGTGGCTGGGCCTGTGTGTTGTTCAGCATTATAGACTACAGGAACATTATATTCAGCATGGAGCGTTTTTTAAGGGGAAGTGTATGAGGAAATTTAGACATCTGCTTTGGCATGCCACATGTTGGAGTTTGTGGTTACATCGGAATAAAGTGGTGTTTAAGAATGTTGTGCCTGATATTTCAAGTGTTGTGTCTCATATACAACAAATCTCTTGGTCTTGGTTTAAGTATAAGGGACCATCCTCTATTGGTGTAACCTTTTCAACTTGGTGCAACAACCCGCTGGAGTGCTTTGCAGTTACAGTCTGGTTTACATCAGCTCTGGCCGGTGCAAGTTGTTCATGAATTTTGTACTGGTTTCTTAGTTTTCTTTGTTTGCTTTCTGTAAAACTCTTTTGTTTTGGAGAGTCACATTTCGTGCCCTGCCTAATAAATTATTTGATTTGCCTTAAAAAAAAGTGTATTATATATGGGAAAGAGAGTGCTTGCAGCGTGGCGGCAGTTCCTGCATTATTTGTCTTTGCACCTTTTTCCTTTATGATAAAGCTAGGATTAAAAAAAGGAAAAAGCTAGGAGACACAAGAAACTAATAGAGAGGGTCGAATGATCATTATCTAAGCTAGGATTTAAGTTTCAATACAACTTTGTTGATCATCAAGTTATGCTATAAGAAATAATTATTTATCTAAATAATATAGTCATTTATAAAGGTTGATTATTGTCCTTTCTCTCTAATAATTTTCATTTTACATGTGTTTAAATTTGGATATGTATTTTTAATATATCACATATTTTCTTAAATTAATATTAATTTGATATTTTTGTCTACATTAAAATATGTTTTTCCCTTATAATGGAAATATTTTTCGATCATTAACTTGTATAAATCATTTGTTAAATTCACGTTGACAAATTATTTATTTTACTCATAGTAGTGTTAGTAACTCTTATTATTTATTTTAGAGTTACTCTTAGAGTAAGTGGATCCCTTCTCATATATATATATATGAGGAGGGGTCCACTTACTCCAAGTGTAAGTATAAGAGACTTACTCTTCATCCTCACCATTCATTTTTTTGAAATCTAATGGTTAAGATTAGTTACTTGCTACAACCATTAGATTTCAAGAAAATAAATGGTGAGGATAGAAAGTAACTCTCTTATACTTACTCTTGGAGTAAGTAGATCCCTCCTCTCTCTCTATATATATAGAGTACGACTCCTGTGAGAACACTTTCTTATGTGAGAACATGAGAACAACTAATAACAACCATCAGATCAAGATTAAAAATAATAAATGATTGATATTAAAATATTTAAAATTCAAATTATATTTTAGGAAGTGATAATTAAGATCTTTTATAGGTTTATTTTTTATTAGATTATATATTAGATCATAATTTGAATTTTAAATATTTTAATCTCAACCGTTTATTATTTTTAATATTGATCTGATGGTTGTTATTAGTTGTTCTCATGTTCTCACATAAGAAAGTGTTCTCACAGGAGTCGTACTCTCTCTCTCTCTCTCTCTCTCTCTCTCTCTCTCTATATATATATATATATATATATATATGAACCTTGGTTGAATCTTTTGTAATGACTTCTTTTTTACATCTTTCTTTTGTTATGATAATTTAACCATTGAATTTTTAGTTAATGTCTTTCTATGATTGACACTCATTAAGAATTGTTCCGTAATTCGAATCTTGCAAATGAAAAATTGGGATTTGAACTATTCCAATTCAATAGTCATACAAATCTTGAGCCTAGGGACAAAGGTATATAGTTTGTGTGTTTGAGCTTGAATTTCTTTCTCTTAATGCTTAAAACCAATATTGTTCTCCTAAGGGATTATGGTACATAATTGGAGGTAAAAGGTTTATTTCCTTAGGGATTGGGATTAAACTAATTTAGAAAAATCGGAGGTAAAGTACATAACAAAAGAGGATTTAGACAAAAAGGAAATTGCCTTAGGGGAAATTAAGGGGATTCTAATACATAACTATTTTTTGTTGATTGTATTTCTCATACTTGTTAATTGTGTTATATTATACTTTGAATTAAATCAAAAAACCAAAATCAATTTCCCCTTTATTTTTAAATTCACAAGTAATTAATTGGTTGCGTTGTTATTAAATCACAACCCATGTGGAGATGATACTTTACTTTCACTTTATTACTAGTACGACCGATACACTTGTCGCGTCCTTGTATCTGGCACTTGTAGCTATAAGTAATATGTTCGATTATGCTTTATGAACTTATTGTGCTTACGTTGTCTTATTCCTGGATCAATTGTCCAAGCCTCTCTTACCTTGTATATGCAATGAATCCTATTTGTATGGCAAAGATTGTAAAGAGACAAATGATTTTCTTTCTTTAAAAAATATTTTTAGATGGTTGAGTACTTTTTTTTATATATATAAACTTGCAATATCATTCATATTTTTAGGCAATCAACCAACTGGAATTTGTATAGCGATCTTCCCTTATGTTGATTGGGGGTTCCTTTGACCGACCTTCTCCTATAGGTCTTACGGTGTCTAAGGGGTTGTGTGGCTGACCTTCACTTGTAAGTCTTAAGGTGCTTGGGGGCGTCGTGAAGCTGATCTTTACTAGTAGGTCTTAGGGTATGTGGGGAGTCGATAAGCCAACCTTCGCTTATAGCTTTTAGAGTGCCTCGAAGGTCATGAAGCCAACCTTCACTAGCAAGTCTTAGAGTGCCTAGGGGGTCATACAATTGACCTTGGCTTGCAGGTCTTACGGTGCCTAGGGGCTTGTATGGCCTACTTTTGCTCATAGGTCTTAAAGTGCTTGGGGGGTTGTTTGGTTGACCTCTTGCTCATATGTCTTAGAGGATTAAAAACAATACATATACAAGATAATAGTTTTAAAAACCGAAACGGTGATCGAATCGGTCAAGGCACTGAGTCACTGGGTAAATGGTCGAACCAATAGGTCACTAATTGACTCGTATGACCCGGTTATAAATAACATAAAATGCAGAATAGGAATATATGTATTGTTTTCCTTAATTATATCACAAGCTAGTGTGGTAGTTTAGTGGTAAGGAGAGTTGCTACTGTTTAGAGGGATGCAGGTTCGATTCCTCACCATGCCTTATATATATATATATACATACATATATATATATATATACATATATATATATATATATATACATACATATATATATATATATACACACATATATATATATATGCATTATTGAGGCTGCAACTACACACACGCACAACAAACTCTTGGGCCACGCATAAGCCTTGGTGAGTGAGCTCCTTAGGCCACGCGATGCATAGAACAGATATACCCTTGCATGACGTGCCTTGGACCACGCGACACCTTAGGTTGCGCACACCTTGGACAAGCAACATACAGCTTAAATTTGAAATTTTTTTGGTTCGCCCGGTTAGCCCAACATCGAATTTCATCAGTTAAACCCGGGTTGATGCCAGTTTAGTGCCGGTTTGATGATGTCATACCGAGTTAAGATCAACTCTGATCCAACACTTAGCTCGACCCAGTGACATGCCCGGTTCCCAATCCTACCAGTTTGATTTTTAAAACTATGTACAGGATTATAGGTTATGTGCAAATTACTTCAAAACAAAACATGTTATTATATGTATAACTTCTATAGTAGGGAAGCTCCTTCGTCGTTCTCTTCTGCAACTTTAAAAGGTTAGTCCTTCCCAATTAGTAATGACACCACCGACCAATCCATCTTTGTGCACCTCGCAGTACGTCTCCTACCTTGATCATTCTTAGGACAACCATAGAGACATATCTTTTGAACACTTTTCACTTTGTTACTTCTTAATCTGGTTATTCTCTACATCGTTGCTTTAGACACCAGTCTAAGAGTCAACAAATAATAGCCTATTCTTGTCACTTTTTTATCTGTCAATCATTTTTCTTAATTCACCTAATCGCCATCCCTTGTGTCTACCACTTGTTCAGTGGCATGATGGTCGTCCTTCGCCTCGCAGTGCCTTTGTTCCACTTTGTGTGGTTTCTTCCCAGTTTTGTGGTTGTGACATGCTTGTTATTCGTTCTGTGCTTGCAATCAATTGTTGAAAAAATGGGTTGCTCATTCCATTGGCTCCATTTTCAATGTTTCCCTCATTCTCTATGGTAGTTCTGCAATATGTGATTGCCACTTTGGTTATTAAGTTCTTAGTGAGTAATGGTCACTGGGAAAAGTTTTTCTGGAGACACGATGGGAACTAAATGTTCTTACTAAGGAATAGGACCTACTGAGGAGTCCTAAGACCCAAGAGGGACTCAAGAAACCCCAACGAGCTATTGCTCATATGCCTAAACCTTAGTGTAATAAGAAGAGCAACATGCCTAACTATTTATATTGTGTCTTTAACAATTAAGGTATTAGATGATAGTGATGGTAATCCACCTCCAAACACGTTAGATGGCAGTGCCCCATCACATTGCTGATATGCACGTTTTTGGTGGTGCATACAACCTGGCATGTTAGAGAGTGATGTGCCTTCTATAGTTGCCACACATCTTTGACGTGTTAGAAGGTGGTACAGTCTTTGTCACTATACACATCCCCTTTTGGGTTATGTTAAATTTGGCTTGATAACGCAATTGTATGGATGCAGGAGGATCTACTTGATAGAAGGGTCTTAGGTGCACAAAAGGCAATCGGGCAAGTAAAGGCTTCTTGAATAAGCACAACGTGAGTCAGCCTAAACCATCACAAATCTGGATGGGTAATAGCCCTCAAGCACTAAGCCAAGAGGTGTGAGCAAATGTAATAATCGGTTATAAAAGGTTAGATGATTAACAACCCCTTAAGCATTAAGCCAAGAGTCGTGAGAGCTTGCAAGGATCGACCATAAGAGGCCAAATAGTTGAAACCTTCCTATTCTTTAACATACTTATTTTTAAATTAGAAAGATGTTCATGAAAAGTTTTAAATTTTAACATAAATCCTAAGAGTTTAATGGTGATACATTGACGGTGTCAAACTATTTTATACGGTCATCCAATCATAAATCACTGTTGATATTACTTTTAAAGTAATTTTGTAAAAGTCAACAAACTTACCATACATGATGGATTGTGATTGCATGAAGGTATAAAACTTTTTACACTGTCAGTACATAGCCCTTTTTCTCAAATCCTAATTTAAAGTAAGAAAAAATAGGATCAAGAAAAATAATAAAATTTGACTAAAACTAATACAAATAAAAATGGATAAAAAAGAAACATTCAACTTAAATAATGAAAAAGGAATGCAAGAGATCACAAGCTAGGCTTGCAACCTTTCACGTGGATCCAAAAAAGAAAAGAAAAACACATGAAATTTACATTAACTAATAACAAAAGTAAAATAAACAACAAATAATAATAAAAAACATGACAAACTATGTTTTTGGTCCCTAAACTTTTTCACATTTATAGTTTTGGTCCCTAAACTTTTTTACGACCGGTAAAACTCCTCATACTTTTTTTCCATCCATGTTTAGTCCTTTTTATCTATTTTGGATGTTAAGTGATGACGTGACGTTAATTTTATTATTATTTTATTTTATTACATTTTCTGGAGGTTAAAAACTGCCAAAAATTGCATGGAAAAAGTGTTTTTAAAAAGATTAATAATTTGTGGCGGCTAATATGAAAACGTGAACTTGTTCAACTAATTCACATCTTAATCAAAGAAATATATCATTCAAACCAACATAACAAATTAATCAAAATCAAAGATATAAATTATTCAAATATCAAATAAATTCCAATAACAAAGCATCCTTGTGATTTGCAAACAAGAGTAAAAAAGTGCACTGTGTAACACCCTCATTTTTATTATGTTACCAATTGTAAAAATATTTTTATATAAATATTATGAGAACCTATATGCTGTATTTTATAGAAACTTTCTGTACATATTTTCATAATAAAATTAATATAGTTCTACTCAGTAAAATTTTCTAAGTCTTTTGATATCCTTGTTTTTGTTTGAATTGTTTGTTGACTGGACAGTTGTGTCAGATAGCTGTCCAAGATAAATTTTCCAGTATAACATTTTGGATTAAACTGTACTCTAATAAATCAAAAATTTAATGTAGATTTAAAATATATACAGTTGAGAAATGAAATTACTTGTTGACTGGACAGTGTGTCAAACAGCTGTCCAGGAAAAAATTTTCAATGTAAAATTTTGGAGTAAACTGTAATCTAATAAATAGATATAGATTTAAAATATATACAGTTGCGAAAGTAAAATGCTAATTTCGAATTATTAGGATTTTCTGAAAGTAATAACTCTATGAATTTTTTTACGATAAAATTTTAAGGTAGAAAATTAAGATAAAATTTGTATGACATCTATGAAATTATCTAATAATTGTAATATACTTAGAATAATTATTAAATTTGTTTAACTAAGAAAAATAAAAAATAAAAGTGTTAGCCAATCAAATTTTGACAACTCAAAGTTTCTAATCTAATTAAATTAAGCTAATTAGACTTTGGTTAAGAGATAAGTAAGACAGTACCCCAAGGTTTTTGATAGTGAGGAATTTAATGGTGGTGTTAGTTTCTTCAAATTCAAATTAGTTTGTAAGATAATTAAAAAGCCCTACAATATTCTAGAAAAATCCACAAAATTCTACACTTTTGACCTTTGACCAAGTCAATTGGTCACTCACCTAAGGCACTAGTTTTACACGTACAAGTGGCTGAAATTGGTGACCAAAGGGACTGCTATTGGACTGCAGCTGGACGTGAGCTAATACTCCAATTTGGTGGAGAAAATTTTATAAAAACTTAAGAAACAAAAAGCAAAAGAAAAAGCTAATAAGGCTAGCCTTCCAAAGCTCTTCCAGACTGTGAGCTTCTGTACAGCTGCTGCCCTCCATTTCTCTTCATGCTTTCTTCCAATTCCAAGAATTAAACCAACCAAAACCTCCCAAATTTCAATATACCTTTGGCCAAAGAGATGAGATTTGGGAGAAAATCTCAAAAATTTCAAAAGACAAGAGAGAAAGGGAGAAAAGGGTTCAAGGGATTTCTTCATCAAACTAAGGATTCTAGGTAAGGATCTTGGCATTTAATTTCAATTTAAACAAATTGGAAGTAGGAGAAACATGTCCTTAGGTTTAATTTCAAGATTTGATCAAAAAATATTAAAAGATGAAATTAAATTAGGGCTTTTATATCTTTGATAAAATAAGTTGAAATTTTATGGTTGAATGAATGTTTTGGTTGATATCATGCTGTGTTGTGATTGATTGAACCTTGAATTGATTTGTTCTTGATTGAAATTGGCTTGGTTGTGTTGAATTTGATGTTGGAACTTTGAGAAAAATTGTTGGAAATGGTATCAAGACCATTTGGCTATGGTTAGTTTGCAAGAGATATTATGTGGAAATTTTCAATTAACCAAGGGCAAAATAGTAATTTTACATGTAGGGACACATTGGGAATTTTATAAAAAGTTTAAGCGCATTTTCGGCAATAATTAAAAAGTATAAGGGCAAAATGGTAATTTCACATATTCTAGAAAGTTTGAGAACATAATTGGAATTTTAGGAAAAGATCAAGGGTAAAATTGGAAATTTTATAAAATAGTAAGGGTAATTTAGTAATTTCACATTTAGAGGACAATTGGAATTTTATGAAAAAATCGAGGGTAATTAGGTAATTTCATAGGTTCTAGAACAATTAGGGACATATTCGGAATTTCATAAAAAGATCAAGGGCAAAATGAGAAATTTTAGAAAATAGTAAGGGTGATTTGGTAATTTCACACTTTGAGGGCAAAATTGGAATTTTAGAAAATATCAAGGATAGTTTAATAATTTTACATAGTAATGAACTAGTTGGTATTTTATTAAAGTGTTAATGTTATAATGTTAATTATTGACTTTCTATAATTATTATGTGATTGTTTAATAATAATTATTTACTTATTAGCATCATTATCATATTGCATGATCATGAGTCTTTTGAGAGAAAAATAAAGATTTTAAACGAGTTTGATAAATGAGAATGATTTTGTTGACTAACCGGGACTGTGGTAGTCATGGAAAAATAAATATTTTTGGGGGAATTGATTTCCAGGACTGTGATGACTGACCGAGACTGCGGTAGTCATGTATTTGAAAATATAAATTGAGAATTGATGAATTGAGAATTTGATAGTCCTGAGAAATGGTTGAGCAGAGTAAGTTAGACAGGACTGTATAGTCTGTGGGGTGAAGGATATTGGCAATTCCACATGTTGCCGTAATCTGGACAGAGATGCTGCCGTGGTGGCCTTCCGGGTATCCTGATCTCCTAATTCTACTAGCTTATTCGCGTTTAGTAGGGGCTGATAGCTGAATTGCAGTACGTAATGATAGGCCAGTTACTTACTAAACACTCAAAGGGGAAGTCTCCATGGAGCAGGGTCAAAATGATTTTATGGTCAAAAGGATTTTGAGTCAAAACTATATCTGTTTTATAAACTTGCATTTTCATAAAGCATACTGCATTTGCATTATTTATGTGAATTCTTAATTATGAAATGAAATATCATTGATTGTAATTGTTTTTCTGTGTATTAGAAATTAAATGCCTGATCCGGTAAAATTTTGTCCCCAGATTTTAGGGAAGTTTTGATTTCAAGTGAAGGAAGAAGAGTTAGAAGAAAAGATGCAGATAATTCCAGAGCTATAGGATGGAAAATTTGGGGAAAAAAATAGTTTTAGTAATAGATCATTTTAAAAAAAATAAAAATGTTTTTGTAAAATTTTAGTGATGTAAATTTGAATATATTTAGATTTTAATAGAATGTATTAGAACAATTATGTATAAAATAAATTATATAGCTAAATTAAAGTTTATTAGAAGGGGGGTTACACACTTAACCTACTTTAGCAAATAGATTAAGATCGATGAAGTTTTCCCACCAACTCGCCACAATTTTTGTCTATAGTGAAAGCAATTGCTCCCTATTGTGAACTAATTGCTCCTTATGCCATAGATGCAATGACTTTAATATTTTTTCGAAACTCCCTTGAATTGTAGGCATGTGTAATGATTTTGAAAACCCTTTCAAATATTCATTGATTTTGAGTTGGTGAATCTCCTCCATGTAACCCTTCAGCGCATCAAACCCGCGCCTCCCAAAACCCAACCCCGCCATCACCACACACACCACCTTCAACATCAAAGCCCCAAAACCCAACCCCGTCGGTGCACCAAAAGGCAAATTTCGGCCTTGCAAGTAGAAATGTGCCCCGAGGCCCGAGTTAGTTGATGCCACCATTGGGGGTGGGTTGGTTCTCTCGAGGTGCTCCGCTATGCGTGGTAGCGATGTGTTGGACTTCCGGAACCTGAAGGTGGTTTCTACCGTGGGGCGCAGCGCGAAGGGCGTGGTGTTCCTGCCGTGGGCGTATGGTGCGGGGAGTGGCTAGTGCTGAAAGTTGTGTTGACGACAGCGACGGTGTTGGTGATGTTGTTGGCGGAGGTGAAGCGGCGAGTGCGGCAGGTTTCAAGCATTTGACGCTCTCCTCCTTCTCTTCTTTGGTGTCAAGCGTTGCAAATCTTAAACCTGATCTCACAGCACAACTTAGTCTAAACCAGATCTGGAACTGATTGATTTTCTTTTTTAGCTTTTTGCAAATGAATCACAAGGATGCTTTGTTATTTGGAATTATTCGAATGCGTAAAAGGCTTATAGCTATTTTGATTCTGATTTTGAGTTGTTGCTTACTTTTGTTTCCATTTTCGATCTTCTTTATTTTGAATTGTTGATTCTGAATGTGAAATAGTTGAACCATTTTATTTTTTTTTCCAGATTCTAGCATTTTGTGGAAGTCGTTACAAATTATTAATCTTTTAAAAAATACTTTATCCATGTGATTTCTGGTGGTTTAAAACCATCAGAAAATGAATCGTAATAAAATAATAATAAAATCAATGCCACATCATCACTTAACGGCAAAAATAGACGAAAATGACTAAAATCATGGATGGAAAAAAAGTATAAGAATTTTGACCGGTTGTAAAAAAAAGTTTAGGGAACAAAACCATAAATATAAAAAAGTTTAGGGGACCAAAAACATAGCGTGTCCATAAAAAAATAACAACCAACGTAGAGGTTCAAAGGCCCCTCTGATATTCTATATATGCTTAGGAGTTAGGTCTCATCTACAAAAAATAACAATAAAATCAGTAACATGCCCAGTATATTCTGAACAGGGGAAGACTTACAATTAGTTTGGATTGACGGTGATTAAGAAAACCGCAATGTCTCACCACGTCAGAGAGTAGTTTTAAGGCTACCACGGTTTTTCCAACATGCAGATCCACCACGTTTCTAAACACACACTTAAACATATGAATGATATTTTAGCACAAGAGATAATAAGAAAAAAGGAATAAAAGAGTGTAACATATTTTACCTGGCTGGTTCGGTGCTGCACGTGGTTCCTAGTTCACTAGCTAGGGTTGGATAGAGAGGAGGTCACTGGAGTTGGTTGAAGCATATATGGAGGGTCATGGCGGGTTAGTGTTCATATGCTATAGATAGCATAACAGCTTGAGGTGTCAGTCACACAACAAAAAGCGTTGCAGCAGCCAGCAACTATATACATGCTGGGAGAGACATGGCGGAGACACAGTTAAACGAAAGTGGAGTACTGAGAGAGTGAAGAGATGGGTTGGCGAAGAAGACCGGATGAGGCATGGTAAATAGTTCGGTATGTTTAAATAATTAGGTGATGACTGAGAGAGAGTGAGGGGATGGGTTGGCTGATTGAAACATAAGAAGAGCCAAAGGTGAGTGAGTGTGTGTGTGCAAGAAAAATCAGAGTGCTGAGGTGTGGTTCGTTGAGGATCGTGCTGAGTTTGTGTTAGTGTTGTTATGGTGAGGATAAGGACGATGTAGGGCCTCGCTATGGGTCCGATGCAGTGGAAAAAACAAAACGAAATAATTAATGAGAGGCAAGGAGCAGTGGAAAGTGGGTTGTCATATTCAGAAGAGAGAAAAAAGGAATGCATCATGCATGAAAAAAGATGGTTTTTCAGTGGGCGAGAGTGCTTTTTAAGAAACAAAAAATGGTTTTGAATACTCAAAAACTTATTTGACACTTTGTAATAAAGAGATAAAAGAAAGAAAAATATAAATATGATAAATAATATTTTTTTTGGATTAAAATATAAGTAACAAAAATTGTATATGTGTTGGACTAAAATATAAATAAATTTTAATTAATTCTTTTCTATTTAATGATATTACCTTTAAAATATCTTTTATTTAATTAGAGTTTTGTTTCTAATAACTTTTTTTTTTGTCCTATGCAATTAAATATAAGAGATACTTTAGGAAATATGTTAATTTTTTTTATTGAGACTATCAAATTAAATGATGTCAACTAATTTTTTTAAAAGGTGTAAGTCAATTTTTTTTTTGTTTATACTTCAGTCCAGAGAAAGTATGATTTAATAAAAAGAGATAAAAAAATAAATATTAAATAGGTATTTTAAAAAGTAAAATATTAAAAAATCATTACTCTTTAAAAAGAAAGTGAGTGCTTATGAATTACTAGTGTGTTTTTGTGAGGAAAGAAAGTGATCATGAAAAAGTGAGTGTGTCATCAATGTAGATGGAGAATGTCCTTAGACCCCTAGACTACGTACACCACGTCAGAGAGGAAGATTAAATAAAACGAGAATGTCTCTTGGACACTTATATGCCAATATACACACTTGGAGAGAGAAAGAAATAAAATATAGAAAAGTGGTAAAAATAATAAATATATGATATAATAAACGGACAGATATGGAGAAAAAGTAAGGATATAAATGAAATATTTATGAGTGGATATATTTAGACACTTCTAAATATTATATGCCTCACTAATATCTTTAATTTCTTTTTATTCCTGTTCCATCACATCACATTATCTATTATATTATCTTTATTTCTATTTATAAGATGTTATTTTGAAGATTTTTTGTTTCTTTTTATAAAACTTTATTTTTACTATCTTATGTATTAATTATTTTTTGTCTAAAATGTCCTTATTTATTATAATACATTAATTGAAGTTACTTTAAATGTCTATTTCTCTCTCCTATGAATATTGGAGAAGATAAATAGATTCTCATTATTAATTCTAATAATATCAAAGATAAAATTAAAAAAATATTACAACTACATACAAATTTATTATTAATATATAGATTAAGTAACATTTTTAATAAATATAATTTAGTCAACATTATCTTATAAATAGAAACAGAAATAATATTTATATTTTTCTCTCTACTTTTTTTATCTCTCTCAATATGTCATATGCCATTGGATGTCAGAAATATTTTTTTTCTAATATTTATAATGTTTAGGTATGAAAAATCATTGCTAAAAAGAAGTGTATTATGAGAAAGAGAAACTGGTTGCAGCCTCGTGATAAGACCTCATTATTTGACTTTGCACCCGAAATTTTTTTTTCTCCAATATTTATAATGTTTAGGTACGAAAAATCATTGCTAAAAAGAAGTGTATTATGAGAAAGAGAAACTGGTTGCAGCTTCGTGATAAGACCTCATTGACTTTGCACCTTTTGTTTTATATAAAGGGATAAAACCTGCATACTTATCTTTGTAGGAAAAAAAGGGAAAAGCTAGCAGACATAAGCAAGAGTGTAGGATGATAACCATTTGTTGGCATCTGATTTTCCTTTTTCTTTTCTGTTTATTTTGTTATTATTATTATTTTGTTTCAAAATAAAATGAAATAAATTAAACTCAAGTTTTTTTTATTTTTAATTTATTTTCCTTTTCTTTGTTTATTTTTTTTATGTATTTTTGTATTTTATTTATTATTTTTGTTCTGATTGCAAATTTATATTGTTGCATTTAATTTATAATCATTATAAGTATTTTCCCTGTTTCTTATAGATATTTGGTATTTATATACACGGTGAAGAATGAGGCTAAAGTTACTCTTGATGATATGGAAGCTTTGGAACAAAATGTTAGTAGTTGGTAACTCATGATATGGAAGCTCCTTCCATGGTAAAACACGCGCCAATCTGTGCAACATTGCTGGTATAACTATTTTTTTATAAAACACTTCATTTTTCCTTTTCTCAACAAATTTTAAGGTTGTCCTCTTTTTCTTTTCTTTTTTTCAAGTGGAAGTTGACTATTTTTCTAGTAATGAATATCTGATGATGATTGAACTGGATATGCAATTCGTGCTTAGCACAGGACATGGAGTGAATGGTTTACACTCGATACTTGTCTTGGGGTGCTCATATACATAACTGTTGTGCACAAACTCTGGAATTGCAATTTGTGCTTAGCAAAGGAAATGGTGTGAATGGTTTTACACTCAATACTTGTCTTGGGGTGCTCATATACATAAGGGTTGTTGTGGCATCAGAGGGGGTTAAAACACCGGAGATCTTTACTAATGGGTCATGAGCAAACCACATAAATGAATCTGACATCACCTTTAACCAAAAACCTTAAGGCATTAGGTTTGTGGGTCTATCCACTATATGTTGCTCAACTTTTCCATTCATATCCAATGTGGGGTTAAACATCAATGGACCACGAGCAAACCACACAAGTAAACTCGACACCACCTTCAACCCAAAACCATAAGACATTAGGTTTGCAGGTCTATCCATTTATATATGGCTCAACTTTCCCATTTCTATCCTATGTGGGACTTCACCTTCACACTTGTACTCCAACAATAAGTAAATAGAATTTGAGATTATACAATTTGTCTTGTTTTATGCATTTGAGATTATACGATTTGAGATTTGACGAAAAGTGGGATAGAATCAATGAACATGCATGTATGCAGGGCGGAGCTAGCTTAATTTTTATTTAATATGTTTAAATTTTTTAAATTTAATTTTTAACTTGAAATTATTGTTTTATTTTTATGAAGTGATAAATACTTACTCCAACTTAACTTTTAATGGCATACAAATAGAGATGGCAATTAGGTGTAAGCATAATAGGTGGAAAGGTCAGACTCAGAATCACAGGGTACCATTCTTTTTTTTTTTTTTTTTTTCTTTTGTATAACAGGGTACCATTCTTCTCTAATCTCTTCACTTTACTTGCCTCTGTTCATTTTTCAGAGGTTTTCCAAGAGGCCTCCACATGCAATTAAAAATCTTAGAATCCAAGTTAGGGTGTTATCAAAATATTTTTTCAGCCAATTCGGAAAAGAGAGAAAAAGGAGTCTCCCAGTATAGGCCATGCAAATATTTTGTATAAAGAAAGAAGCCTTCTTGTTGGAAGAGTGATTTGTGCTAGACGTGTTCCTTTGGCTGATGAGAAAATTCTTCAAATGGGATTAACATTATTTTGAAGGGGAGGACCAACCGTTGATAGAAAAATTAAATCAATTAGAATAGAGAGATAGGAAGGATAAGTCCTCTAGGGAGAAACGTGAACTTGTTATTGGACTATTGACATGATCATCTCCACATTTCTTAGAGCAATTCAAATTCAAGTTTAGCTATTAATTTGTTGTAATTTAAATTCATGTTAATTCAAGTTATAGATAATTTAGTAGATAACTTACGGTTTTGTTATTCCTCTATACTTTATATAAATCTCTTGTACACAAATAATTATTTTGAATAAAACTCCAATTCTATCTTCTTCTATATGGCATCACAAAGCCTCTAGCTTAAAAGCCAAATTGATCCTTTTTTTTTTCTCCTCATGGCTGTTGCCAAGCCCCTTGTTGAACTCACACTACGCCATAATTATTGATATACAGCACTTTTTTTCCTATTAGATAGCGCTTTTTAAGTGCTATGTCTGTTGGTGCTATATAAATATATATAGCACTGACAAAAAATCGCTGTAAATGTGTAGAATAGTATATAGCGTTTATCTAAAAAAGCGCTATATATATGGAGAGATATACAGCATTTGTCTTAAAAAGCGCTATATATATATATAGTATATCACAGCACTTTTATGCAGTGCATATATAGCATTATCCAGAAGAAAACGCTGTCTATATATACAGCGCTATCTGTGTATATCTTTTTTTTTATAATCTGATTTGGTTCTTTTTTAATTTTTCCAAACCCATACACATGATCCAAGCTATCCATACACAGAAACAGACCATAAAAAGCTCATTTTCATTTTGAAATTAACTTCTACACATAATCCAAGCTATATATCTTGTTACATAAATTGGATTAGAATGAGACAAGTTTTCATCTTATCCTATCAATGAGGATAACAAGAATGAGACGTGATTTTTCCTAAAACATTGTAAATTTTCCTAAAACATTGAAAATAGAGGGTTTCATAATTTGGTACATACTTAAAAGGAAGAGCAAAATCCAATATTAGTGCAAAAAATGGTTTTCATCATTTGGTGAAGCAGGTTAGAGGTCCAAATCATCAACAACTGCCTCGGTTGTTGTCAGCAGCAATGACACTGCATGACAACAAAATAGTTAATAATAAACAAACTCAGTTTAGTGAAGCTTTTTTCAATACTCTAGGCAAAGAACATGCAGTGCAATGATATGATTTACTTAGCAGCAATGAATGATATTATTCCAGTCTTTACCTTATCAACATAGGCATATGCTTCAGCAGAATAAACACCAACTAAGCATAAAAAGAAAACTTGAGAAAAAACATTAAGTATAGAGTATGGTATAATGTCAAGTGAAATAAACAAGACAACAAGTGGTGCAAAGTGCAAACTAGAAACTAGTAATAAAGATCAAACAATTCAAACCAACAGGGAACTCACTTTTTAATATATCACCAAATCAGTCTTCCACATGCTCTTGGGGAGTCTCCCCTATTCCACTACACTACAATACACCACACACTATGATACTATACAATACCCTCCCTATAAAAAATTTATAGAATCTCTTAGCACCTGTTTAGACTTTAGACAAAAATAAGAATGACAACAAATCAGGTTGAGTATTTGACAACAAAGCTCATTTTGATTTTGATTTTATTCATCCATTAAAACAAGGTTGTTCCTCTTGTAATTTTCAAAATGCACATTAGATTAGAGAAAGAAACGTGTTTACTTAGCTAATTGCATAATCTATAGTTTCTCTACCACAAATAGTATACTGATGCAGCAAATGTTAATCAGAGAGAAAAAAACTGTGTGTTTCTTGAAAGTAATAATATTAACCAACTTAATTTTTAAAATGCACATTAGATTAGAGAAAGAAAAGTGTTTACTTAGCTAACTGCATAACTATTCTAATTGCAGAAACATCTATAGTTTCTCTACCACAAATAGTATACTGATGCAGCAAATGTTACTCAGAGAGATAATCTTACTCAGATCACAGAATATGCTTTCTCTGAGCTTAAATTGTAAAACAAAATATGCTTTCTCTGAGCTTAAATTGTAAAACAGAAAATCACAGTACCAAAAGAACCACCAAACAAGAAAACAAGGAATACAAAAAGGAACCCAAGACTCTCTAAAGGCATAATAATCACAGTAGACTAGAAGGCTATGAAGCACCGATAGTTCAATTTGCTTCACGTATCCGTATCCGATACCAATACTCTTGGATACTTCACCGATACGTATCGGTGAAGTATCCAAATCTATGAAGCACCGATAATTCAATTTGCTTCACGTATCCCATACCGATACACTTTGGATACTTCACCGATACACGTATCGGTGAAGTATCCAAGCTTTTATAGCATTTTACGAAAATCCAATACAACTACATGAATCATGTAAGTATGTCTAATATAGAAACATTGTCCCTTAATGAACCAAAAATGGAAATTGTTCTCTTTATGTGAATGATTTCAAGAAAGGATGAGATTGATAGTACTGTTCATATATGTAATTAATACAAAGTAATTTATGATGACAATGATTTATAATTTTAGTTTTAGTAATGTCAAAGAAGTATGTTTTTAATTTAGATTTGCAGAATTACAATTATATATTTACCATGTTTTATAAATTTTTATACATTTCTAAATATTTATTTTACACGTATCGTATCCTATATATTTTTAAAATAATCGTATCACCGTATCGGATATGTATCGTATCCGATACACGTATCGTATCTGTGCATCATAGCTAGAAGGGAATGAGTGAGGCTAACCTATAAGCATTTCTGGATTACATATTGACACCAATCTTCCCTAACTTCAGTGATTTGATCATCAAAATATTGCTTCCAGTTGCAATTTGGGAAGTGCTACAAAAATAAAAAATAAAATTAAAACCAAGTGAGATACAACTTAAAGAATGATATGGGACCTAAAATCACATACATCAATTGGGATTGTTCCCCTTTCAGAGTAGTTGATGATTTCCTTCATATATCGACAAACATAATACCCACAATCGTTGTTGTTGGGTTGCCTCGGACCCTATATAAAACAAAAAACACAAACATCAAAATATCTAGGATTAATATGATTAATTGATTTTCACAAAACAATTGTAAACTACCTTAATCGTGTTCTACTTGATGTTGCTTGACTTTTTCTTTGAAACCTTAGCTCCTATTTGAGCCCGATAAGTTTGCATAACCCTAATTAATGAAGATAAACAACCCATATATAAGTAAAAAATGTACATCAACACACACAATGTCAAAGATAGATAAATTCTTACATGTCAAACAACTTCTTCAAATCTGGCCTTATACTAATGTCATTCTCCAATGGGTCCAAATAATAAAATATCTCCTTCTTAAGATTGATTCCAACCAAGACCCAATGTTGGCTAAAAAATAAATAGGTGATTCAGCAAATTTAAATTGCATAGAACATTCAAAATAATGCATTATTGGAAATAAAGTAAGGGAAAAAAAAGTTTTACCCTGTATTGATCGGTTCAAGAACAAACTTATCAATCACCTTTTTATCAATAAAAATGTCAACTATTTTGGTCCTTCTTTCATCCATAGTTAATTTATGTGTTGTTATTTGGGGGGGATAAGAAGAAGAACGCCTTATGAGTTGCCACAACAAAAGTGTGATACAAGTACCTTATGAAACAAAATTTAATAATGAATTAGAAATATTATAAACGAGATATTAATGAAAGTTAAAAAGTGTATGACACAGTTGTTTACCCAATATATATGGAAATAGCAGATGCTCCTAACCATTCATAGTCTATAATTTCTCCAACAACTTCTTCACTAAGTATTTCTTTATGTTCATCTAGCCCAAATATGTCTCCCTCCATTTCTAACGGGCCAAGTGAGTCCACTTCAATTTCAGGTGTAAGTGAAGATAGTTGCAATATTCAGGAAGACTAACACCAACAACTACATGGGGAGAATGTTGACTAGGTTCGTTTCCTCGACTCTTTCTTGCTCGTGCAATAGACTCATTTGTATTTTGGACCCCCTTCTTTCCGGATTCAGAGGAACCCTAAAATAAATTAATTAGATGAATTAGCTAGTGGATAAAATATTGTCATAAACAATGATCAATTAACACTATTGTTCAAACATACCATAGCAGTGACCTATATGAGCTTCAATGGCCATGCTACAAAAGTACCAATTGCATCTTTTATTGTCATTATGTCATCATCATCATTAGGTACTGGCAATGAGGCATCTGGCTCAACAACAACTTCAACACTCACTTTTAGATGACCATCAGGTAGAGGTCTACCATGTAGTGTATCACTCCGAATGTTATGCACTTTCCCATATGCAACCAGGAGAAGTAAAGGTGATAATACAAATAGTTTACAACAGGAGACCCCCTAGATGATAAAACATAATCATATGAACAAATATTTTAAGTAAGTATTTTCACACTAACGCTAAAGCGAATACAAAGAAATCAATTACCTCAGGAAAGTTATTAGATGGGATGGTGCAACTCCCGTTGCCACTACGAATCACATCATCAGTTTGTTGTATACTATTTGTCTTATCCTTTTGTTGAATGGCCAAAAACTGATTTTCCATCCAATTCACTCTTGCATTCAAGTCTTTCACTTGAGCGGTCAATGTTTTATGCTCTTGTATTGTGGGTCGCTTTTGAGGTGGGAAATAGTCCTTATGAGTGACTCCAAATCCCGCAGCCCTAACACGGCCAGGATACTCTGGTACACATAAAGCCCGAGAAAGAATGTCCGAACGAGAGTCATGAACTTCCTCAGGAGGTAAAGTTTGTGATAGCACCTCCTAAAACATATATGAAGCAAACATGTTACTTGTCCCAAATTTGTTGCACTTCATACAAGAAACAAAAGTGATGGTAATTATTATATACTTACACATTGATTCCAAACTTGTCGAACATTTTCATTGTCAATCTCTCCTTTCTTGTTCACACGAGCACGCTTCCACAATTCGTGACAGGAAACACTGCTAACCTTTGATCTTGATTCCTTTATCTATTTATTGAGACAATAATCATGCCAATTACAATTCATTGTTGGCAACTTGTATATTATATATTTGTATGGGCATATATACACTTACCATTTCTTGCTCGAGTCGTGCATATCCCTTGCATGAGGCCCTATATGGGTACTTAGATTGTAATGCTCTTTCCTTGTTTTTTTGGCTTAGTTCCTGTATCAATAGGTAGTAAACGTATTATGTTATGGACATCAACTACATATTATGTTTTGAATCAAATGCTAATGATAATATATATGAATTATGGATTACCTGAAAAGATTTACTTGTATGTCTTGCCACAAATTCTCTCCATTGACTATCATCGATTATGGATGCATACAATGTAGGAGGATTATCTAGATAATTCTTGTCCTTGTCCTTTAGATAACGAGTAGCCAAGCTAGTTCCAAAATTCCTATGCAACGTACCCACCTCCTTAAGTACCCACTTCTTGTGAGATTCATCAACAGTAAAAGTCATCTACCCAAAAAAAATGTTAATTAAAAAATGTAAGTTGGTTGACCTAACAAGTAATTTGAATAAATGGATAGAATTAGTATATTACCTTTACATCCAACCAAATGGAATCCTTATATTTTTTCGCATCTTTACTATTCCATTTATTACATGTTATAGGAATATTACATCGAACATAGGACCCGATATAACTGGTAAACTCATCACCTCCAGGCTTAATTGGTTGACCCCTATCATTCCATGTAACCTAATAAAATGAACGAGCACATGTTAGTTTTTAAAGATGAAACACAATTAAGATTTCAAACTAGACAGTGAATAGATTACCTCAAATATCTTTCCCTCACTTCTAGCTCGAATGATCTTCTTCATAAAAACTATTCCTTTCCTCAGCAAAAGGACTATCACCGTCATCAGGAGATGCTATTTACCTGTAAGAAAAGAGATACAAATGGCTGCATGGAAATTCATGCTCCCATAAATTTCCTCTAACAATAATAACACAACAAACCAAAGACAAGTGCATTGCATTGCATAAAATGTTTCCACAAAAACCATCTTATATTAAATTCAGCCAATATTATAATATTTCTCCCTAACAATGTATCTTTGTGCTTTCTTGCATTGTATTACAATGACCATTTTTTTCCAACGAATTATTGTAAAAAAAACAAAAAGAAAATTATTCTAGACAATTATATGAGAGGAAATACAACACGAACAATTAAGGACACAAATCCACAAAGAAAGGTTGTGAGCCTTTCAAGAGGTGATGATATTGATATGTCTAAGCCAACCTTTCCTCTTCCTAGACAAATTTTGCATAGTACTTTTATATCTCTTATAGACACGAAATGATGGATTGATCCAAATCCCTTCATTGTGGTCGTCTCTTCTGTAAAGGATATCATCTGTGGTTGGATCACTCTGAAGCAAATATGACCTTTCAAACAAAGGATTATCTTCAGTATCTGCATCATTAGCCCTTGTATCTTGATTGTGATGATCATCTATTTTATTGGTCAACAACACAATAGACCAATTAACATCAGCAGGATCAGTGACATAGAACACTTGTTGAGCTTGTGATGCTAAGATAAATGGCTCATCCTTGAATCCAACCCTATTAAAGTTCACTTGCATGAATCCTGCCCCATCTTATCGAACACCATTGTTGTTATCAACCCACTTGCAACCAAATATAGGCAATCGAAAATTTATGTAATCCAACTCCCACATACATTCAATTACCCCGAAATATGACATGTCCTCATATGTGGGGTTTTTATCTTTGGCACTTAAAGTATGCAAGGAATTAGCCACCAATGTTACACCGCTATTTTGCATAGTACTTTGATCATCTCGTTCTTTTGTATAAAGGGTGTACCCATTAATGACATAAGCGGTGTAAGACAAGACATTTAAAGTTGGATCATTTGCTAAACATCTCAACCTTTCAGAAATTGAAGAGGAATTTGCAGCAAACTCTGCCAAAATATGGTTTTTTAGCCACTGTGTAAAAATCCCATTGTGTTCTCTTGTTATCCAAATGTCATTCCTACCTGGGTGCAACCTCTTAAGCATGTCTTTATGTCTTTTAACATAAGGTTGGACCTCACTATCATTGTGTAGGACATACAACTGTGCTTGCTCCCATTCTTTCCTTGATATGGTGACTACTCTTTTTCTATTAATCCCTTCTCCTTCGGTTCTCCCTGAGTGTCGAGACTTCAGAAGCCCTATTGATTCAACATTAGACAACTAATTGGTACAAAATTCAACAGCTTCTTCAAGTATGTATCGTTCCACAATACAACCCTCTGGTTGACTTCGATTCTTCACGTACCCCTTTAATATCTTCATATAACGCTCAACCGGGTACATCCATCTCATATAAGCCAGCCCACAGTATCGTGTCTCTTTAACCAGGTGAATAGTAAGATGAACCATTATATCAAAGAAAGAAGGTGGAAAATACATCTCAAGCTCACACAAAGTGATAACAATTTCTCTTTGTAGTGCTTGCAATTTCTCAGTGTCAATTGCCTTGCTGCAAATGGCTTTGAAGAAGTAACATAGTTTAGTTATGGTCCATCTCACTTTTTCAGGCAAAATAGAACGTATAGCTATTGGTAGCAAATGCTCCATGAGAACATGACAATCATAAGACTTTGGCCCTTTCAATTTTAGTTCCCTCATAGATACAAGGGTCCTAATGTTTGAAGAGTACCCCTCTGGAACTTTAACTCCTTGTAGAAACTTACAAAAAGATATTTTCTCCTTTCTAGAGAGAGTATGAGCAGTCGGAGGAAGAAATTGATGTCTACCCTTCTTTATGGGTGCCAATTCTGTTCTAATTCCCAAATTGAGTAAGTCCAACCTTGCATTGATGCCATCCTTAGACTTTCCTTTTACATTTAGTAGTGTACCAACCACACTATCACAAGCATTTTTTTCGATATGCATGACATCAAGGAAATGTCTTACATACAAGGACTTCCAATATGGCAATTAAAAAAAAATAGACCTTTCTTTCCACCCACTTATGACTAGCTCTCTCGCAAAAGGTTTACCAAATTTACTGGTTATATCCCTTACCTTTTCAAAAACCATATCACCATACAACAATTGTGGAGCTCTGCCTTCTTCTGATCTCCCATTAAATGCTTTTCTCCACCCTCGATAACGATGTTTAATAGGTAAGAATTTATGGTTGCAAAGAAAGACATTTTTCTGACCATGTTCCAACAGCATCCAATCTGTATTATCCTCACATATAGGACATGCACATTGTCCCTTGATACTATATCCTGATAAGTTACCGTACACTGGAAAATCATTAATCGTGCCGAACAACATTGCCCTTAGGTTGAAAGTTTCTTCATATACCCATCATACACCTCTACACCTGTGTCCCACATATGCTTCAAGTCTTCAATCAAAGGAGCCAAGTATATGTCTATGTCATTCCCTGGTTGTTTACGACCTGAAATTAACATAGACAACATCATGAACTTCCTCTTCATGCAGAGCCATGGAGGTAAGTTATATATCATCATAACCACCGGCCATGTGCTATGGGAGTTGCTCTGGAAACTATGCGGATTCATTCCATCAGTAGACAATGCAAGACGTAAGTTTCTCGGTTCTTTCCCAAAATCAGGGTAATCAAGGTCAATTTTCACCCATTGAGGAGAATCTACGGGGTGCCGAAGCTTTCCATCCTTTATCCTTTTCTCTGCATTCCATCTCAAGTTCTCTGCATCTTCTGCACTATGATACATGCGCCTAAACCTTGGTATTATGGGAAAGTACCATACCACCTTGAAAGGTGCTGAATTTTTATTTCTATAATGCAAGGCATTACATTTAGGACATTTATCCAATGATGCATATTCATTTCAAAAAAGGATGCAATCATTAGGACAAGCATGTATCTTCTCGTAGCTCATGCCAATTGAGGATAACATTTTTTTAGCCTCATACATTCGACTAGGAAGCACATTAGGTTGTGGTAGCATAGCTTTTGAAAGGGTTAGTAATTCTGTGAAGCTCTTATCAGACCATCCATTTGCCGCTTTCAAATTGTACAACTTTAGCACTGCCGTTAGTCTTGTGAATTTGATACAACCATCATACAGTGATATCTTTGAATCACTAACCAATGTGTCAAACATCTCAGGACAATCTCGAAGATCCTCTTCAACAACATTTGCAATCTCTTCAACTTGATCCCATTCATATGCTGTGTCAGGCTCACTTTGTGCACCACTCACACTTTCCTGCAAATCATGATCAGCCTGCTTGTTTCTCTCTTCACCGTGTCTTGTCCAACATGTATAGCTTTTATCAATCCCATTGCACACTAAATGCTCTTCCAACTCATATGCATTAACTACCATTGAATAACAACAACCCAAGCAAAGGCACATGATTCTACTAGGGTCTTTTGCATGCTCAACTGTAAATCTACAAAACTCTTTCACTCCTTCCTGATATTCATTTGACAATCGATTGGCAAACATCCATTTCCGATCCATATTGTCTCGATCTATCAGATTAGTCATTAACAATATTTACATTGATGTCAACATGCAATGACTACATGCATGTATGATTTCTACTCCTTCATTAAGTACAAGGTGAGGATCCTATCCTATCCAGAATTGTCAAATTTGCATTATATTATTATATGACTCTTATTATTGATCTAATAAAATTTTGGCAGGATTTCCCATTGGTTCTCCAAGCACACGACTTAATTCAAGTGGTATAGACACTCAAATTAACTATGTACCCGGAGAACTATGGGAAATAAAAACCAAAATATTTATTAGATCAATAATAGAGACATACAATAATGTCCTATATGCGAATCTACAATTCTAAACTGTCCACAAGGACAATTCAAGAACTACTTGTATACTATGTCGTTGAACACAATATACAAGTTGTTCTTAAACAGGAAACTAAGGTAAATGCATATGCCTACATGTATGAGTTAATAAGAATAAAAACTATTTCAATTGAAAGTGTTAACACCACTAACAATAACAAAAGGTAAGAGTTTTTAACTTACCTCAACTTCAAGCAAATTGTGATTTACGTAAAACGTAAGTCCAAAACTCAAGAACTAAAAAAGAAATGAAACGCATTAATCGATTCAATCAAATTAATTTGTTTTGCCTAAAAGAAGTAACTACATATATAATTGAAAAAAAATGAAACACATTAATTAATCCAATCAAATTATTGTCCCACATAAGGAGTAATCAGTCAGAAAATTCAAGTAGATTTTTTCCTTACCTAGTTAATTTCAAATCCTCTAATCAGCCAATAGAATAATCAACAGAAAACAGTCTCCTAGATGTACATGACCAGTCTTGCCCCTACTCTGCAACCAGAGACCAACAAAAAATAAGACAATTAGTAAACAATGATAAAATATTAAGTTCTAGAAATGTTTGTACTCAATCAATTTCCAGAAAGTTCTAGTAAGTTTTCCCAAAATATTAAGTTTTGCTGATTAAAAGAGAAAGAGAGATAGACAAGTGAGGAAAAAGAAAATAAATCCTCTAGATAACCTGGTCTTTATTTTTTTGGTTAATTATAACCTTATGATTATAATTAGTTAATATACAAATGAAAGAGATTTATAATTATAAAGAAAGTGACCTTATGATTAACTCTGCTAGGAGAAGCACATGGAAGTCACGATATGAATATATCCCTAACACTAAATGAAGGGACAAACAATATATCTATACTAAGCGTTATGGTTGGACTCCCAGTAATGTTTCTAGAGTTTACCTATTAATAAAAACCTCCATGTGATTATAAAAATAAATTACTGACATAACTGCACAATTTTGTAGATTTATACACACAAATATCCATGCTTCTATTAAAAATTAGAGAGAACAATTTTGTAGATTTATACACACAAATATCCACGGTTTCAGTAGACGTAACTGCACAAAAATGCAGTACCAGCAACACCATAACTAGCCACATAGCGTGTTTTATGCATCATCTAATCATCTTAATTTCAAAGTGTCAACTGCACTGGTTACTCAAAATACTGCACAAGCCATATGATATCAGAAAAAAGAGATAACCATGAAAGAGAAAACACACCAAAACATCTTCAACTAGTCAAGTAATTGCCATAACAAGTCAAGTAAGTCATGTCAGTACTCAAAATGAATGAGTTAGTGGTTTATCAATCATTCATTTATTAACATCTATAATTTTGTTACCAGGGGGCAGGAGAACTATTTGGAGCTGCAATTATGAGTGTTCAATGGGCAGAATATAAATAGCTTCTTTATTCATAATTAAATCCCTATTTCTTGTATTTATTAATTATGTTTATATTAAGTGTAGTATTTTGGTGAAAGTAAAGGCAGAGAAGGTCAAATTCAAATTAAATTTCTTTAACTATTATAGTTCAGTTAATTATTTTTGTATTAAAAAACTGAACTATTATAGTTTACAAAACTACTAAAAAGCCAAGCAGAGCACCAACAAAGACTTGGGAAGGAGTGTGACCTAGAAGTTCCTTGAGCTTCCTTTCACTAATTGGATGCCCTTGAAACAAGTCAGCCACAATCAAATTAAGCACCTGTGTCGAGCCACACAATTTTCTGGTCAAAGATTTTCTACTTGTGTCTAGTTCAAGTAAAATAACAAGTAGCATTATAATAACATACTTGAAAAGTAAAAATAAGTAGAGTACAACTTGGAAGAGCAACTTAAAACATAATAAGTAGAGCTTAGCTTTTGGCTTACAACATCCTCTAAATCAATAAGTAATTTCTTTCAGCACTTAAAATTTAAGGTTCTACATCCACAGAAAATAAAGGTACATTCAAGGATAATGTCTATGAAACATATATACATTAACACAACAGAACCAATACACAAAGAAATACAAAATTTCCAGTACTCAGATCAATTTCCAGCACTCAAATCATAACAAACTAAAGAGACATAAAGGAATTTCTAACTCAGAATCAAACCCCCCTACCTTGAGAAAAGAGGAGAAAGAGAAATCAAAATGGAAACCGTGAGATGCACCAGACACACCTACATCGCAACTTCAATGCTTCACGAACAGCAATTGAAATGCTAAAACCACAAAATCAAAACCCTGAGAAAAGAGGAGAAAGAGAAATCGAAATGGAAACCATGAGACACACCTTCAACGCCACAGATGCACCTTCAACGCAACTTCAACACTTCACAAATGGCGATTGAAATGCTAAAACCACGAAATCAAAACCGTGAGAAAAGAGGAGAAAGAGAAATCGAAATGGAAACTGTGAGACGCACCAAACGCACCTTCAACGCCACAGATGCACCTTCAACGCAACTTCAATGCTTCGCGAACGGTGATTGAAATGCTAAAACCACGAAATCAAAACTGTGAGAAAAGAGGAGAAAGAGAAATTGAAATGGAAACCATGAGATGCACCAAACGCACCAATCCGTGAGACGCACCTTCAACGCTTCTTCAACGACCATTGTAGGATTTTTATTTGAGTGTGAGGTTTTGAGTAAGTGTGAGTGTGAGTGTGAGGAGCGCGAACAATGCAAGGAACAGAATGAGTTGATTCAACTTTTTTATCTAACAATACACCATGTATTAGAAGAAGCGCAGTAAACTGTATCAACAATAACTCATATAGCGCGTATTTAAAAAAGCACTGTAAATATTTTAAAAAAAATTGAAATTATACGGCGCTTATTCTAATAAGTGAAATATTAATGCTCCGTGTTTTTTAATATAGCGTCTATTTAACAAAACGCTGTATAAGAGGTGCTATATATATTAAATTTTGGCGTAGTGTCACCATTGCTTCCACTCTACCTACCAAGCTTAGCTCCACCAATTATCATATGTGGTACAAGCAAATGACTCATCTCTTTTAAGCCAATGAACTTCTTGGCTATGTCATGAAGACCACATTGTGTCCTCCATCCAAAAATTAATTCTGACGGTGCATCTGTTTCCAATCCAGCTTACTCACACTGGAAACGCTAAGACCACTATGTCTTTCTGGCACTCTTAGCTTCGTGTGGCTCCGAAGCTCAAATAATTATTACCTCTACTAATTCGTTTGCTGCAGCTTAGTCACGTCTTGAAAAACAGTATGCAAATCGCTCCCTGACTCGTATCATGTCCCTCAAGGAATGCCTATCATCCGTTAGTATTGGTACATCTATCGTTGTCGACTACCTTCGCTCCATCAGAGTAATTGTCGATGAACTTGCCCTCATCAGATACCTTATTGATGATATGGATCTTATAATTACTACTCTTAATGGCCAACCTCCTGCGCTTCAAGAGTTCACATCATCCATTCGTGTGTGTGACACTCCAATCTTATTTGATGAGCATTATGACAAGCTCATTGATTTTGAAATCTTTCTCTAGTGAGATGATCAAAACTAACACTCTACTCCAATCACTACCAACTATGCACAACAGTGATCTGGCTTCCATTCTTCTTGAGGCAGGAAATACTCCACTTCTCATGGTCCATCACAGAATCATAGCAACAATTTATCTGCCAAACCAACACTGATGATAACTCATAGCATCAAGTCTGCCAATTTTGTGATTGTATAGGCCATACTACCAAGACCTACTACAAAATTCATGGCTATCCATCCACCAATAAGCGACCTCAGGCTCATCTAGCCCAACATGAGACCTCAGATGATCAAAGTTGGTTTCTTGACTCTAGAGCCTCCCATCATGTTACCAAGGACCTCACTAATCTCTAGGAGTCGAGCAAATGCAATGGCTCTGATCAACTGGTCATTGCGAAAGTTAAGGGGCTTCCTATCCAGCACTTTGACTCAACTTTCATTCCCACATCCTCCACCCCCGTTCATCTTTCAAATGTTTTACATGTTCCCTTTGTGACACAAAATGTTATTTCTGTATCTTAATTATGTAAAACTAACCACGTTTCTATTGAATTTTTCCCTTCTCAATATTCCTTTCAAATGTTTTATAGGGACGGTTCTTCTACGCGGCAAGAATGATAATCATGTGTATCGACTATCCTCCAAATCCACCCCTCAAGCCTTCCATGCCCATTGCCCCTCAACCTCCCTATGGCACAACCGTCTCAACCACCCCGCCTATTCGATCCTCTAGCACACATTACTAAAAACTACCCCAAATGGAGCCTAAATTATTCATTTTTAAATTAGAATCAATTTAGAACTAATTTGCAAAAAATTCAAACTTATCTTTCAAAAAAATTATTTTATTATATTAGGTTTAGTTTTGATTTAAATTTTTGAAAAAATAAAACTATACCTTTTTTTTTTTATTGCTTCTTTAATTCCAAGGACTTGCACTTACACAACCCTCATAGCATGTTTGCCTATCCCTTAAAAATACATGCGCAGGTAATTTTACAAATATAACGTTAGGAAGTAGCATATCTCAAGTAACAATTTAGTTGAGATGTCAGAAATTTCACTAAAACCCGTACATCTTAGTTTGCTTCCTTAATATTAGAATTCTTAGTTTTAAGTTTCAGTTATGGCTTTCAACCAAGAAGTGACAATCAGTTTGAGATATTGGGTCAATAATGAACCAAAGCGTGTAGTTATGGCGGAAGCAAGTGGACACTTTATAGATGTTCTTTTTATTTTCCTCACCCTTCCATTGGGAATTATCATCTGTCTTGGGAACACATTTCATCAACCGGTAGAGATTGGTTGCATCAACAATCTGTTCAAGAGTGTGGAAGATTTGGGCACTGATGTTTTCTGGAACGACATCTGCAAGCGAATGTTGCTTTCTCCGCGCAACCAGTTTGAAGTGTCTTACCAGAGACTAAAACTGAAGGTTGATGATACACAGCCCACAAAGTATTTTGTGTGTCACATCTGTTCAAACGGAAGTCGTTTCTCACTGAGTACTTTTGATGAGGTAAAGTGCCACTGTGGGAACTTGATGAAAAGAAAGATAGATCTGCTGGTAGAGCCTGGTGGGGGCAATGATGTTTTTGTTAAAGGGGACGCCATGTTCTTGATCTTCGATGACTTGACAGTGCTCTGAAGCTTTCTGAGTGACTCCTTTAAACCACACCTCCAACTCGGACACAAAGAATTCAGAAAGATGGAAGAAATGTCTCTAGACGTTGACACGAACAAGGTAATATTGCTTTTTATTATTCATTTGAGGTGGTACTTGCATGAGTTGTGTTTTGGTTAGAACTTAGAAGGATGGGAATGGAAAAAGTAAAATCCTCCTAATATTGTTATAGTTTGGCCCACAAAAGTTAAGGAACAGAGATTTTGCCTTATTTTTTCTCTTCTATCCTCCAAATTTCAGGTACATTGTTTTGTGGTAGAAAGTTCAGATACATCGAATTCAAAAGTCAAGACATTTTTGTGACTTGCACTTAGCACTTGTGTATTAAGCTGATAACCTTCCTCGAGTTTCTTAATTAGCTTGTAAAATTGTAGATTCTGAGGACTTTTCCTTTACCGCAATACTTAGATAGTGGAATGAATTTTTGTTGTTCAATGAATTTTAGTTTTACAGTCTAAAAACTTGCTTTGTTTTCTGTTGCTTTTTTCAGATATTTGGAATACTGAAGCAAGCATTAACCTCCAAATCTCCTTTAAGTGGTGTGCTGGAAAACAAAGAATCTAAGCATCGTACTCTTTCTCACCAGATATTGGCCCAAGTCATTGGAAAGATTCCGTAGAAATCAAGGTGATAATGAGCAAATCATATAACAAGATTCAGTTTGTTGAAGCAGATGGAGATTTTGTTGATTTTATAGTCAGCTTCCTTACACTACCTCTTGGCTATTCTGTACCTTGTGAATGGCAAATTATCCTTGGGAAGCATTGATAACTTGTACACAAGTGTGAAGAATCTCGATCCATCATGGTTCATAGGGTCATAAAACAGATCCTTATTGAATCCAAAGGTCGCTCCTCATTTTGGTTGTGGGAGCAATCCACTAAATGCTTCACAAGAAGACACTAGTACTGCCAATTATGGGTATGGCACTGGAGTAGTGAAAGATAATAGAGGGCATATCATCTATGAGAAGAATATGATTTCAAAGAAAAAAGATATGCTAAAAGATCCGAAAGATATCAAACTTTTGGACCCAAGATCTTCGTATGGCGCAAGAAAATCTGATGTGGTATTTATGAAGAGGCTGTGTCTATTTGTTGTTAGTGATAATCTGGAATGAAAGCAATGACAACTACTTCTAGCATTCCATGTCCATTTATGGAGAATAACCAATCGTTGGATGATTTGGAGGAACATTTGGTGGAAATAAGGAAGTCACATGTAATATTAATTCACAATTTTAAGAAAATTTGATTCATATAAGTGGTTTTAGTTAACAATATTTGTGTTAATTTTGTCAATTGGCTATAATGAACTTGCACAATATTTCTTCACCATGTTACTGTCTAGGCCCTTTTCAATTTAGAAATAACATTCGTTATGTCTATTTTGGGCAGGCACTAAACCTGTTGATGGCTTCTTTGACATCCAACAAAGCTGCTTTCACAAGGAGCCTATTCCACCTATTGAGGAAGTGGAAATGCCAAAAATGCATTCCATTTTGGGGTTTATTAGGAGGGAAGAAAATAAGCACAGAAAGAAAAAAGTAATGGAAGATAAAGAAAGTGAAAGAGATATATAATAATAATATGATGGGAAAGAAACAAAGGGATGAGAAGAAATCGAAGTAGAAAGGAAATGGAAAAGAAAATAGGTACATATTAACTGCCTGAACAAGCCAAAGGAAGAAGTTAAAGCCTAAACTTTATGGGTGATAATAACTGATAAATGGCAATGTAACTATAGAGCAATCCTGCAATATTTTGGTGTGTGAAATTGTAATGTTTAAGTGAATGGGATTTATTTAATTCTCTTGTTCTATGAAAGTCATTAGGACATTGGTCCATAGTTCTACAACTGCTATTAGGCTTTGAGAAATTGACCCCCGAAAGATCTTTGGTATTCATCTCTTGATGATATCATCATGCACATCCTGTGTGAACAATCTATCTATATAAAAACTTACAAAAAATATGCCTTGTGATTAAAACAAACGTCTGATGCCCAAATGCAGATTAATGTAAAAGTAAACTTTCGAGTTCTTCAAATTTATATGTATTAATTCTCTAAAAAATTTATTTCATAAATTATTATTTTTTAAATGTATACCATATCACCAAATTAATTAAATATCAAACTCATCCTTAAATTATTCTCTGGAATTAAGATACTCTTGTGTCATCACTCACTTTATGATGAAAATAATAACTAAATCTTCAAAGATCTAATTAATGATAGTAATATTTTAAAGAACTAATAAGATGATGTTGTATTTGATATGGATAACTTGATTTACTCTTAATATTAGTAAATAACCTTTGGCAGTGTCAGGGTGATGAAGAAGCTAGTGTCGATTATGAAGGAGCGGATAGTGATGGGTTTGAATTGGATAAGAAGGAGGAAGCTCGTGGTCCAAAAGGAACTGGGGCAATTGTTGAAAACGAGCTTAATTAGGATAAGAATTCAAGCATGAAACTTTCCTCTCATGATGCTATAGTGTAGTGTCCTTGATGAGCATATGGGTTTAAACTTTCATATTAATCCAATATTTATGAGAGGGAGGTGGACCCATATGGAGGTGTGAAGGGGGAAGCTGGGTGGGGTGGATCTAATGATGATGAGCTGTAAGGCATAATAGCTGGATAGGTCAGACTCACAGTGCATGTTTGGTTTCACATTGCATAATTGATTCTGAGTCCATAATTGATTTTAGATAAATTTTGACATATTTGGTTTCACATTGGATTAGAGTTCATAATTGATTCTAGGTCCAAAATTGATTCTAAGTTGAAGCAACTATGAATAACTTTTGCATTGGATCCAAAATTTTGTACTGAGTTTTACTCCTAACTTACTTTCATAATAAAAACATCAAAACATAAATCATATCACTTCAAAATCAATTTTAACCAAAATTAATTTTATAAAATCAATTCTATTCAAAATCAATTTTGTCAACGCTCATCCAAACACGCACACAATCCAATGACAATTGAAACGGCTTAAACCATGTATATTCAATATAACTATTTTCCATATTCAGTGATTTCCCAAACAATGCGTGAATCTTTATTTAGTTGATCATAGTTTTGAGTGATAAACTAGTCATATTATATGATTTCATTGAAAGAAGGGAGAAAACTAAATAAAATTAGTTTTATATGGGATGAGAAAAGTAGGATTTCATTCTCTTGTCATCTTAGCTAGTCAATGAAAGAAAGATGTTAGCAATACTCTTTGATAGCATTTTTTTAACATTATTTTATTATTGGTCTTCTTTTTTATTTTTTTAATGTTGGTCCCATTAATAGAAAATGGACCTAAATTATTTAGACCAGCATGGGATATCAAAAAGTGTGTGACTAGCAACTTCTTTAATAATTTGCATATTAAGACATGCAAGCATAATATGAAAACTAGAGAGGAAATCTTTTTGGTACCTTTTCAATTGAGAAAATGGCTTGCTGATCAATTGAAACACCAAGTTGATCCTCTATATCTGCAACTTCACCACCATGATGCTCAGTTGTAAACAATTTGAACTTGTCACAATGATATATATCTAGATGTGTTAGCATTGGCCATTCTAGCGAGTGTTTTCCATGGTAGAAATACTTGAGCTCTGGCAATCCCCATATTGTTAATGAGGTCAGACAATGGAAAATGAACTGTTTAGTTTCTCCCTTCAAGGCTGCTTCATCCTCTACAAAAATTTCTACCAACCTTGCACAAGATCTCACATCAAGCATAACAAGATGATTGGCCACTGATGTTGGAAACAAACTTTTAAGGCTTTCACATTTAGAAATGTACACTTCTTGTAAGTCTTAAAGGCAAAGAGTTTCATCAGGATTCAGATTCCAGATATGCTCCAGATTTGAAAAGTGATTTAGAATCAGTTTCTTTAAAGGAAGAGAAATTCGAGAAGCTGGTTTCTTATCAAATATTTAACAGATTGACAGTTGCTTACTTCGATCTCTTTCAAGTTACATAAAAATTGAAGTAAATAAAAAGGAATCACATTAGATAAAGATTCACATTCTACCACAGTGAAAGATGTCAAATTGTTGAAACAATTGCTGCTTGGTATTGGAACTACACCAAGCCATATCTCTTCTAGGTGAAGGTGGTCACCAAATTTCAAATGCTCTATATCGCATGCAGACTTTTCCACCTATACGTGCAAAGCAATTGTTAATTAATTTGAAGACCTTAACATATAAATATATTGTAAGGTGAAGGTTGTTCGCCTCTTATATATTTTAATTTGATCATAACACTATTTGATGTGAGATCTCTAACATATATGAAGAGGGTGTTTGTAATATTCTTATTTAAAACAAAAAATCACTTATAACATATTATGAAAAAGAATAATGATACTTGAACATCCCTTTATTTTAAACATTCCACCAACATCTCTCATTTTTCTCTATCTCTCTCTTCCTATCACATCAAAAACTTTGTGTGATAAACTGGATTTTGACTGTTTTTATTGGAAAAACTCACTATTTAGTGCTATTTTATTGGCAAAACTCATTGTTTAGGTGCCATTTCTATACATTTTGAACATATTTTATTGGCAAAACTCACTGGTGCTAGTTTATGTAAGACAGGTACTCAAGAGGCTTCGTGAACAAAAGAGCTGAAAAACACACTATTTGGAGTAAAAATGCCACTATTGGAAGACCACAGCCATGGTGGTCTTAGCTATGATCAATTGATGTCATTTAGTTATTGAATCTCTTTATCGCTTAAATTACTTTTAGAATTGATCACTCTAAATCAAAATTTATCTCTTAGCTATGATCAATTGCTTGCGATTAATGGAACTGTAAAGTGATTGAATTCCTACAATTTGCATGATCAACCTTATTGTATGAATTTCTAGTGGATTAATCCTTTTAATCAACCTATCTAAGGTTCAACGTTTGCCCTAAATTAATTCACTTACGATCAATTGGGAATTAAATTAAGGAAAACAACATTAGTAAATTGATATCTATATTTCTTCTCTTTTTTTTTTCACTTTTTCACTAGGTGTCTAATAGCATTATGAATGTCTATTTATCTTTTTCCTATGATAAAATGCATGCAAATGCATAATAAACTATGAAGTTGTTAAAATCTACTCTCTTAATTTTCCAAGTGGTGATTATAATTTAAATTATACTAGGGCCAATCCTGAGATTTTTAGTGTCTTGGGCAAACAAAAAAAATTATGCCCTCATAATTTTTAAATAGTCTTTCTTACATTTTTTGTTGCAAAACTCATTAATAATAAGTTCATAATCAAGGATCTTTAAAAAATAATTTTTGATAAAAATCAAGCAAAACTGTTTAATCTACCTTGTGACATAATAGATCACAAATAGGATTTTAACATTTTCAATTTCGATAAACTTCTTTTAATAGATGCAATAAAAACATGAATAATTAATATATTATTTTATAAGTTGTACATGCATTAGGAAAGGAATTAAATGTCTTCCAAGAACTCAATATCATAAAGTTTGATTTTGATTCAATTGTTAAAATATTTCTAATGACTTTTAATTCGTCAAATAAAATTTTACCATCAAGATAATAAAAATTATCATGTTTTAGAGAAGTTTCAATTTTTATTGTTTTGTTTTTTGTTTCAAAATCGGTCATTGTTTGAGAAGGACTATTTTGACTCATTTTAAAAACATAAAAAACTAAATTGAACGTTTTAAACCATAAAGGACCAAACTGAATATAATATAAAACATATCTGACTAAAAGTATATTTTAGCCTATTTGAATATATTGTAATAAAAACCATCTATAAATCATAAATTAATTATTGTTCCAAAAATATGCTGGAATCTCAGCATCAACGAAACACATTTGAAAGTTAAGCCCATTTAAAGTTGATTTCCAGAGTGATTTGTGGCTTCCATTATGAATGTTAAGCACTAAGTTTTCAGTTCAAAACGAGGTCCATTTGATGGCATTAAATTTACTTGAGATATACGCAAATAACAATTGAATTTGGATAATGAATTCCATACCTGTTCGTGAAACAACCTGTTGATTGTCATGTTGAAATCATCGTGGAAGGTTAAGTCAGAATCATCTGTTGAAGTTTGAATACCGTACAACATTGGCGCATTTACGACTCCTTCAAAGAAAGTTTTCATATTAGGGCATTTAGCTACCATCGCCTCTTCCAAACATGAGAATTGCAAAGTAGCATTCCCTAAAAAAAAAACCTTACTAGCCTTGGTAAGCAATCCAGCCTTAATTTTGTGAGCCGTCCAAATATGATCTCTTCAGAAGCATCTTCATCTTCTTTTTTAACTATTTCTTTTATTGATTCACATTTCTCTATAATAAGGATCTTAAGCTGCGCCAAACTTTTGGCGGTTGAAGATGTGAATAAATAATCCATCCTTTCACATTTCGTCACTTCCAACTCTTTCTAATGAAAGATATTGCACAGTGCACTAATTTTTATAACCAAGAGCATTTGTGAATGTTTAATATTTTGACCTTTTCAGAGTATGGCTTTACCAAATTGGTACTCCAACCCTATCGACTCCAGCTCTTTTAGTTTATAAAGGCTTAATCCATTCAATCCTGTAGGTATTCCGTCGTGAACTTGGAGTTTTTGAGAGGGAAATATCTCCTTCAGACCAAAACATTGGACCGGCATAAGATGTTCTAAACTGGGTACCTTGTGAAGGAAATCAAAAGGTAGAGTATCTTTCTCATTATGATCATCCTCAAAGCATAGACCAAGAGCATTCAATTTGCAAAGGAGATCTTGTGGCAAATGTGCATCGCTCAACAACATAATGTTTTCTTCATTGAGTATCAATTGCTTCAGTTTGGGAACAACCTAGCAAGGCCAAATGAATTCAAAAGAAAATGCAGGAAGGCAGTTAGAAGCAGGAAAATATATAATGAAAAGAAAAGGAATCACAAAAAGGTTTAATGTTAATGCTTTGTTACCTTTTCTATGGAGAACAGAGGTTGTTGTAGCCCGCTAGTTGGTGCACTAACTTGACCCTCTATAACTGCTGCTTTGTGACTTTGAATTTCTGATGTGATCAGCTTCAACTTAGGACAATAGGCCACGTATAAGCTTTCTAATATCTCCAGATGGAGTTTTCCAGGATAAAAGCAACTAAGCAGTGGCAGCTTATAAAGAAGCAATGAGGACAAACAAGGGAATTCAAACATTTCAGTTGTTCCAAGTTCCATTACATCCTCCTTTCCTATAATTTCTACCAGCTTGTCACACTTCTCTATTTCAAGTGTCTCAAGCTTTACAAGACTTCTGGAAAGGGATGAAGGGAACAGAGTTACCTGTAACGACCCGCTATCGTCACAAGACAACTTAACTACTATATTGCGAAAAGATTTAATTAAAAACATATTATAAGTTATTTATAAAAATAAGTGTAAATTTTTCGCGCAAGATCACTAATCATTCATAACATTCATCATTAAGAAATATACATCACATACATAACTACATCTAAAATTATCCATACATAAATACATATATATCAGAAGTATAGGTACCAAACCATATGGTCATATACAAACTGCAGACCAAAAGTCTGATATATCTCAAAAGGTTTGGAATATGTATGTACCAGTACAAATTATTAACCATTCCCTACTAGTTGGCCACAACTACATATTACCCTTAGCTAGAAACTAGGACAATATAAGAAAAGATAAGGAATAGATGAAGTAGGTCTCCTGTGACTTCAGCCACGAAGAGCTTGATCTGCCGGTAGTTCGCCGTCTGCTCCCGCGAAGAATCGCGATCATCACAATCAAACACATACAAACAAACAGCGCAAGGATAAGCTTACAGAACAAACATACATTTCAAATAAAACATTAAATTTAGACTAACATATTCACAAAGTTAAATAATAACAATATACAGTAAAATCCAATTCAATAGGTAAATCACCAACATATCCTCAAAGAATATGTCCTAGTTATGCACTATATGTAGACACGACTCCATGGAGATTTTCACCAGTCGAGTGACCAGCACAGTCAAATCCCTTAACATAGTCCAATTCGACCATTGGGGGAAACGCCGATACTGGTCTTGGAAATAAATTAGTGGCTTTGTCAAGATAGGCGTACGTGGGTAGTGGCTCACCACAACACAAGATCTGCAGAAATCTTGGCCTCAATGTGGAATCGCCCGTCCATCCTATCCCCTGGGCCCATGTACACGACCCCACCAATCTTTCTGTCACTAGGTTGAGGGCTACACTCCCACTCTCAACTTACGTGTCAACTCGTATCCACAGTCACGATCCACTATGGACTCATGCATGTATGCACGTACAATCCAACAAAACAACATATCCACAGTCATCGTCCACTGTGGTCAACAACAACATATCACTACAAAAAAATTAACAAATAACGGCTGGTTATATTGTCAGTTGCGGCGGTTGTAACCGCCGCCATTAATACATTACGGCGGTTCAAAAACCGCCGCACTTTGAAGTGTCGCCAACTCATTTTGCGGCGGTTATGAGAACTGCCGCTCAAACCGCCGCCACTAAATTCGCGGCGGTTCCAACCGCCTCCATTCCACTGACAAAAGTGTAGGAAAAAATATTTTTTAAACCTAACGGCACTTTTAAACCGTCGCAAAAATTTTTTAAAAAACATTTTTTAAAATATTACGGCGGTTATTTACCAGCCGAAAAAAAAAAAAAAAAAAAATATATATATATATATATATATATATATATATATATATGTAGTGGCGGTTTTGAAACCGCCGCAAATATTAATTTTAAATATGATCGAAAATATTACGGCAGTTTGAACCGCCGTAATTTGTAATTCATAAAATGTTAATTAATTATAAAGGCGGTTTGAAACCGCCGCAATCTAAAAGTTTAAAAATAAATTTTGTTGGTAACGTCGGTTAAAACTGTCGCAATTTTAAAAGAATTTTTTAAATTGTGCACTCTGTTTTTAAAATTTTAATTTTTTAAACTTGATTAGTAGTTAATTTTTAATATGGAACTTAATAAAATTATTAACAAGCATTCATAAATTAAACCACGCATACATGTGTGTGTATATATAATTTGTAAATGAGATATTATAAAAAAAGCACTGCATAAATGAAAACATGCTAGTTAATATATATAATTCGTAAGTGGACACATGAAATGAATTTCACATCCATAATTCATAGTCATTTAGCAAAATGGCACTAAATAAATGCATAAGACAAAGGTCTCTTAGTTCTTAACAAAAAGGTGAAATCAAAGGTCTTAGCCACTGATAATTTGACTTGGATCATGGAAAATTTTCCATTTCTTAATCTCCGAGTTTTGTGTACATGATGATCAAGCTTAGGGATATTTAGGGTGTTAGTGGTGCTGGAGGATGGATGTAGCGGATTGGAAATTTGTTAGTATGTTGTTTGGTGGTTATAGGGAATGGTAGATCCTAATGTTAGTATGCTCTTTGTCTACTCATATCTTTCTTATTCCAAAAAAATAATTTTGGGGGAAAAACTATTTAAGTTCCTTAACTTTTATAAGCATGGAAAAGAATTTTCAGTTCTTTAAAAAGGATGGCATCAAGATAATGAAAAGAAAATTTTTAATTGAACTAACTTTGTCCCTAAAATACAATGTTTTTATTTTATTTTATGCATTTAATTCTTAGTACTGAATAGTAAAAGAACAAAGTAGCACTCACTAGAAGCAATGCCAAAGGTGGAAAAGAATGAGCCACGTGCAACAGAGGAAGAGAGTTGAGAGAGATAAGAGAGTAAAGAAGGGGCTTCACGAATATGTAAAAAGGACACATTTAATTTAGTTCGAAACCAGCAAGCACGAGGTATTGTGTCAAATAACAAGAATTAAGAGAGTTAAGTATCAAAATCACAAACTATCTTATGATTTCACAAGTAACACAACACATCAACTTGTCACTAGAAATTCATTTAAATTATCCGAATGTCAGCCAATAACTAAAACATTAGTCTTTGTCCCTAAACAGAGTAAACTAAGTCAAAATGAAATAAAAGGTATGAATCACACATAGCTAATCTACACTAACCAAAAACCACTGTATGGCATATAGAATGTTGCAGCTAACTCACTCTAAAACTACATCACAAGTATAAGCAGTTTTGCCCCATTCATGCTCCAAATGTGGACATTTAGGGAGCTGCAAAAAATTACCCACAACAGTCATAGCAGAACATAATGTTAAGAACTATTGTGAGAATAACACAAACTGCCTAGTACTGAAAGTTGTCATGACTTTTATAGAAATAACCAAGGCATCTGCAGAATTATAATGCCCACAGGCTATTTGTATAAATGTCAGAACACACTTTAACCACCCCTCCATTTATTTCCTGACTAAGACTCCAACCTATATAAATAAATGAAAAAATTAAGAAAAATATCAAGGCTTTCTTTGTTTTATGAAATAGCAAAGAATTGATAAAATAATAAATCTTACAAAATAATAATTATTTTAAAATTAGAAAACATGTATGATTTTCTTTCATGTGTTTAAATTAACAACTTAATTTGAACATTTATTCAATAAATTTTCAGCACATAATAACTCATAATAAATTTGACTCTAAAATTTATTAAAATAAGTTTAAAAAACTTAATTATAATAAACTTCACTAAAAAACTTATAATTGATGTAAAATAAAAGTGACTTAAATTAAAAGTCATTCTCCTACGTATATACATCTAAATAAATTGTAGAGAAATAATATTTCGACATTCTATCATTTTATATAATTCATTAACATTCATTGTTTATCTTTATCTCTTTCTTTCTCTTTTTTTATTTCATCATATCACTTAGTATCATACATATATTTTTCTCTTCTATCTTTTTCTCTCACAGCATGTATCTAATAAATTGTTAGGTGTCCAGCAATCATTTTTTTTTTTAATTATGTACACTCTTACAAGCACTCATCTAACTTAATTAAGAATGTGAAAAAAGAAAAGATCCACACTAAACAAAGAAGCCATTCCTCGATCTTCAATAATCCTGCATGTGAGGCAATTTTCACATGACATGTAGACTAACCATGACAAAATACATGAAGTTTGACCTTTAAATTAAATTCATGTGCATGTAGCAGATTGAGACAAACAAAACGATAGTGGGTTTCCATGCTATTAAAGGTTTTTTCTTTATGATGCACACAGATCTTACTTGAGAATATTTTCTTTACAAGGAAAGTTGGACACACATATTCAAAGTAAGTGCTCACAGTTATTTTCATGTTACGAGGATGACTTGAAGTTTCTTGAACAATAGTGGTAATTGCTTAAAGATTCTCTAATTCTAACTTGGTACTGCAACAAAGTTCAGAGTCCTAAACCCCACATGTTTCTATCACTCTTTAAACTAACTAAGACGTGAATTAAAGTTTCTCCTGATTTTGTGTAGAGAAACACGACTTAACACTAGCCTATCACCAATCGCACAATCAAGTGCTGCATTGCAATAGAAGCACCAATCCAAACACAAACCAGTTCCAATCCAAAAAATAAGATAAAAGCAACATGCAAACAATTATATTTAAGTTAACGACATAACTTAAACTTAACTGAACCATTATGTAACTGCATTAGAATATCTTATTAAACAGCACAGCGTAAAACAAATAAGAGAAAAAGTACTTTAACAAGTTATACACTTCACAGAACATAAATGCCCCTTTTATTTTGAGAATTAACAGATAAAGCATTAACAACCACTGATGTTTCCAATCAAGAAACCAACACATAAAGCCTCACAAGTAGTGGAAAACAAAAATTGAACAAGAAAAGGAGATACCTTTGAGTAAAAGTTGAAGCTTGGAAACGGGTCTGGCTAAAAATAGCGATTTTTTCTTCACAAAGATGCTTTATATGGTGTGGGAAGAAAGAAATGCATTTGAAGCTGTGGGTAGAAGAGAACTTGTGCAATGTTAGAGAGCAAGCAACACTAATGAAAAAATGAAAACACATCACTCACCAAACGCGACGTCAAAGGAGCAGGACAAGGAGCCACACGCACTAACTGAAGAAGTGGATGATGTCCATATTGGTTCACCGGCTGAAGGGGCCAAGTTCTCCACTTTCGAATAACCCTAGCCTGACGCAAAGAGAAGGACTTGTGAGTTGTGAACAGAGACGATGGTTTAGGAGAAGAGAGACTCTACTATTTTGAGAGAAATGGCAAAAAGAAAAGTGAAAGGGCGGGTTGTGAAATTTTCAGAGGGATTAGGGAAACTAAAACGTAAAAGTAATTTTAGTATTTTTTTTATTTTTCTAATTTAATTAAGCTGAGGCGGTTAGTAAAGCCCTCCGCTAGATATAAGTAACTTACGACATTCCTTCTAAAACCGCCACGACCTCCACTTAAACTGCCACAATCAATGAGCCAATTGCGGCGGTTGTAGAAAACTGCCGCAAGAACTGCCGCAACAATTAAGCAGAGGCAGTTTGAAGTAAACCGCCGTAAACTAAGCACCGCGAATTGATAATTTTCTTGTAGTGTATCCACAGTCACCATCCACTGTGGTCCACAACATATATCCACAGCCATTATCCACTGTGGTCAACAACACATATCCATTATGGTTTCAAAGTTAAAGAAAACATCGAAGTTAACCGGACACTAGTCACCGGACGTTGGTCACCGGACGCTGATCAAAACCTTAAAATTTTTAACTTTTAAACTGTTTAGAACACTTTGGAGTTTTTCTAAAATCTCTTAAAAACATTCGAAATAATAGAAATTATAGAAATCATCTTTAAAACTTTAGAAAGATTTTGAAAGGAAGTTAAAAGATAAAATAACAATATAATCTCTTGGGTTTTGAAATCGAAACACCAACAAGTATATTTTCAAAAGAATAAAACCATAAGCAAATCAAAGATTTACAAAAACGACAATAATAATTTTAGTGAGTAAAAGCCAAAACTGTCTTTAATACAAAACGGTCCACTTTTATGTTTAGAATTTCAACTCATCTCAAACATATTGTAGAAAACTTGATTTCATGTTGTAATCAATTGGAAATATATTTTCAAGAAAGAAAATAATAATTCATAAGTCATCTTATATAAAGAGAACCAAAATTTTCCAAAAACATATAAAAATCTCGAAAACAGATTTTCTTCACTGCACATGGGTCAGTTTCAAGGAGACTTTTAAAATATAAATATAATGAATTTGAAAGCATATCATACACCGTTAGAAAGCTTGAGATGTATATTTTCTAACCATATAACTCGTTTTTGAATACGATTTTTGTAGAAATATAGAATTGCAAAACAAGGTACGATGTCCATTCACGTTTTCCTGACTGGACGGTCAACTTTCGAGGGCCATAAATCCTTCGATTTTCAATATTTTTGAGCATTTATTCTGCCAAAACTGTAGCCCCGGATGTCTATTTTCATCTCCAACAAATGAAATCCAATTTCATTCACCACAACCAAAGTTATCATAAAAATACTAACATATGTTCAGAAACAATGTACCAGACAGTAAGCACTTTGTTTTCAGCTATCATATAGTTCCAATCAATCAACTTATATCACAAACAAATTATCAAAACATTACTTCAGAATCAATACACATCACAACATATCCATACATCAAAGAATACATGAAAACTGTAAACTTTCCTTACCTCGAAGAGATGCTAAAATAAGAGCTTTGAATGATGGAGGAGTGAAGGAACTTTTAGTTTTCTGGAGCACGAATATTAAACCACCACTATGAACCAACAACAGATCATAGTATAAAAACTTGGGACTTAGAAATTTTGAAGGAGAACTTTTGGAGAAGTATAATTACTCAACGGTGAGGGTTGTCGGAAAAAATGACGTTAGATAGAGATAAAGGGGTTGCAAATAGAAAGTTTTAGAAATTGAAATTTGACGGAGAATTGGAAAGCTGGAGTCTCGATTACGTGAAGGGAGAATAAGAATGAGAAGGTAAGTTACTAGACGCAAAATTTATAGACATATGATATGACACTGTTTTATTTTTTTATTTTTTATTTTTTTCAACCAGCATCTTCCTATGTCAGCAAAATTTGAAGGCTAGCTTTGAAAATCTAACCAAATTGAAGTTAAAGAAAAGGAAACGTGCAGATTTTCAAACCAAATTGAATGAAGAAGACAAACTGCACTCCCAATTTTAATTCACGCGGTTTGGCTCAGAGTGTATTTAGGAAGCCTTTGAAATTTTTGCTACAAAGTACGTATGAGTAAATTATGGTAGGTGTACTTATAGCTTTAGGTAGAATAATTAGCAGGTAAGGTAACAAAATACAAATCAAGCTAATTAAATTAGTAAATGTATGACTTACTAACTTTAATTTTGGACATCTAATAAAATTTAGAATGTCTTATAATTTTTCTAACTCTAAAAA
Source organism: Pueraria montana var. lobata (assembly GCA_026413185.1). NCBI lineage: Eukaryota > Viridiplantae > Streptophyta > Magnoliopsida > Fabales > Fabaceae > Pueraria > Pueraria montana. Next base: position 88,786,573 of record CM048650.1, on the reverse strand, counting down.
AAGTTCTCAAAATCACACTCTTTGGAACTACGTTAAAATATTATTATTTTAATCAAGTGTAACAGAATAACATAAAAATTTTATAGGAACCTAATTATAATTATTAGAGACTAATTATAATTAAATCCTTTTAATTTCTTGACTATTTTTTCACTTTCACAGTGTATTCTTACACTGCCAGTGTGCAACACAGTCCCGATTTCAGTGAAATTTTCCACTAAAACTTACACAGAAAAATCACACACGTTTATTAATTGTATTTTCTCATGAAATTAAATTTAATTATCTCTTGTAATTATTTTCAATCACTTTATCATAGATTAGAAAAATCACGGTGTTACATTACCAAGCTTGCACATTGGGACAACTAACAATTCCTTCAGGATTTTTGTTCCATACACACTTCAAATTTGACATGTCATCTAAAATAAGTTTCTTCAAATGAAAGACTGTTCCCTTGGTCTTGGCCTCTGTGTCATCTATGTCACATATTACCTGCACTGCGTCAGAGCTATCTACATTCAATTCTTCTAAGGTCTTCAAGTAAGGAAGTACATGAGATGGAATTACAATATCTCTTTTAATTGCTTCATAATCAAATTCCAATTTCTTAAAACTGCCAAAAAAGTTGTCTAAAAAAGCATGTTTGCCATGCCGAACTCTCATCGTCTCAAGATACTCAACAAGAATCATATGCTTTGAATATTCGAAAAAAAACCTTAAAAGCCAAAAACTCAAAGTCATGAATTAGGATAATTGACAAGTCTCATATGCCTCATAATTAAGACCACTTGCTTGTGGCTTATGGCATGTGTACCACTTGGACTAACATTTGATAGTAGAAAACTCCATATATACATGTGCCTCATTAATTGAGATATCTGCAATTATCTCGTATTAAAATTCAATTTTTCACTTATTTTCTAATTAAATTATATACCATTTTTACATTGTCAAATAAAAATCAACTTAGATGTGACATTTAAAGTAAGAGCATTTCTAATAGTACTGTAATTACGGAGGAGTTATTTAAGTCACTTTTGGTAATATGCCGGAAGCCTTGTTTTTAATATTGTTATTCATAATTTATTTATTTTTGGAATGGGTTCCGAATTCGATCGCCTATGATGTAGAAAAGAGCAAAATAGAAATAAATGATGGCTAAAGGTCTTAGCCCTAATGGCTCGAGAATGCAAAAAATCATCAGTAAAGGATAATGGAACAAAAATAAAGAAGAAAAGGATAACCAAATGAAAATAAAAGTTGAAAGGATGACAGTAGTCCTTGGCACACGCAAGCCCCTTTTTTTAAAAAAAAAATATTATAATAAAAAAATATAAAAGTAGAAGAGAAGAAATGAAAATGGCCTTTACTTCATGCACTCCATAGGAAACCCATATGGACCAAATTACCCTTGCAACCAACCTGTTCCCCCCCACTTCCCAACCCACCTATTCTTCAAAACCACCATCACCACCATGTTTGTAACACCCTAATGGGTACTACCCTCTAACGTACATCTTAGTTATCAACATGGATAATATAAACATATATGATATCATTACTTAAGAGTATAACTGTTCGAGAGTTTACATCATTCTTAATTAATTACATCATATACATAAAAGGGTAATTCCCACATACAGGACCCTATGACAAAAGAATACATAAAGGGGTCTTTCACAAAACTAGCCTATAAAGATATTAATACACAAAATATAATATCTTCTAAGCCTCTTGTCTCTATGCTTCAAACCTGTTTAATCTGGAACATAAACACTAAACTAATGAGATAGGGTCTCAGTAAGTGTTAAAGACATGCATCATAATATTACATCATCCATAAAGGTACTATAAAGAAAGGTCACATGTCACTTTTACCTCTCTATTGACATAATCTTAACATTTTCTTTGCATGCTTAAAGTTAACTTTCTTTATTCTTTTTCCGTCCTACGGCATCTATTGAGCTCAATATATTGAAAGGCGTCCCTTTCCTTTTATGCCTTGGCCTCGTATTATTCTCCTCTAGCCCGAGGAGCTATGCCACATCTTCGGAAGGTAAGAAGTGACAGAAGATCCCACCTACCTTCTAAAGCGGGCAATTCATTTCATTTGCATGCTTAACTTAACAATATATATATATATATATATATATATATATATATATATATATATATATATATATATATGGGAGGGGATCAACTTACTCCAAGAGTAAGTTTAAAGAGTTACTCTTAATCTGAACCCTTTATTTTATTTTATATTAAAGGCTCAGATTAAGTTCTTAAAATGTTACTTAATGAAGCACGTGACTTTGTTTTCCACTTCTTGATCTTTGTCTTCCTGTTCGTAGTGGACTTTCCATCTTCTTATTCTGTAACAATTCTCTGTAACTGGGAGCTCTTCAAGCTTTGCAACGGTGACAGGTACACTCCCTTCATATTGTACCAGAAAAAGTAACTTGTTTGCATTTTTTCTTTCCAATTCTCTGTCTCATGCGAACAGTCCCTTTCACTTTTTTTGTTGCGTTATTTCTTTGACACGAATGAACCACTTGTTGTCTGCCGCTAATGTCACCCAATTCGCTACACTACTGTCACCACCCCAATCGAAGACGCCACCACCTAGTCCGCTAAGAATAGAGAGCCACAACCCAAATTGTTGTCATCCATAATCAACCTTGTTCATGCTCTGTTCTAATAAATGTTCTGTAGCCATATTTTGTAGTTAGCACTTGTACATAATTTAGTATTTTATAATTTTAACTAAATGTTGGAATCATATCTTAATTACCCTATTGATCATGCTTTATTAAAATATTCCAACTCACAAAGTTCATGCTTAATATGATATGAATATGACACACTCTATTTATTTCTATTTATTTAAACTAATTTATAACATGAGAATTTTATTTTTTGCAAATTCTTATTATTGAAATAGTTTAGCTTTGTGCAAAACCTATCTTGTTCAATGACAACAGATACTTTTCATAGTTGTGCAAGACAAGAAATTGAAGCCATCGATGTCATGCCTACGGATACATGGACTTCCTTTGAAGAGGTTATGCCACCAAATTCTCCAAATGTTGGTGAAGAATTGAATATCGAACCTTGTGTTGGGATGGAGTTTGAGTCTATTGAAAAGGTTAGAAAATTTTATACTTCATTTGCTAAGAAGAATGGTTTTGGAATACGTGTTCGATCAAGTAAACCAAAGATAGCAGTTTTGGTATGTTGTAGTGAAGGTCAACACAAAGCAAAAAGTTGTGTGGATGGAGAAATTCAGGATAACATTTGTCAAAGGAAAAGAAAGTGCTCAACTCTTCGAAAAGGTTGTGAGGCTTCACTTACTATTTCAAGAGGCGACACAGAAAGCAATTGGGTTATTAAATCATTCAACAATGATCATAATCATGTAATGCTTAGCCCCAAAAGTGTGTGCTATATGAGGTGTCATAAGAAGATGAGTGCTGCTGCAAAAATTCTGGTGGAAAAATTTGAGGAAGAAGGATTACCTACAGGAAAGGTTGCTGCTGTTTTGAACAATGGTGATTCATCTTTCTCTAATAGAGATTGCTGGAATCATATCAGAAATCTTCGAAGGAAGAATTTAGATGTTGGAGATGCTGAAGCTGTTTTCAATTATTGTAAGCGAAAACAAGTTGAAAATCCTAATTTTTTCTATGCAATCCAATGCGATGATGAGTCTCGGATGGTCAATTTCTTTTGGGTGGATGCTAGATCAAGAGTAGCTTACCAACAATTTGGAGATGTTATAACTTTTGATACTACATATAAAACCAACAAATATAGTATGCCGTTTGCCCCATTTACTAGATTGAATAATCACTATCAGTCAATTTTGTTTGGTTGTGCCTTATTACAAGATGAGTCAGAGAATTCTTTTACATGGTTGTTTCAGACTTGGCTAGAGGCAATGGGTGGGAAAAAACCTGTATCTATCTTAACTGATCAAGATTTAGCAATTGGAGCTGCTATTGCAAAAGTATTTCCAGAAACGCATCACCGCCTTTGCTTGTGGCATATTAGGAAGAAGTTCCCTGAGAAGTTAGCTCACATATATCATAAAAGATCTATTTTCAAGCGTGACCTTAAAGGATGCATTCGAGACTCACCTAGTACTCAAATATTTGAAGAATGGGATCACTTAAGGATTGAGTATAATTTGGAAGGAAATGAATGGCTTCATGGGCTATACAGGATTAGAGAATCATGGGTACCTATTTATAATAGGAATACATTTTTTGCTGGGATGAATACTACTCAGAGAAGTGAGAGTATTAATGCTTTTTTTGATTCTTTTGTACATGCAACAACAACCCTCCAAGAATTTGTGGTGAAGTTTGAAAAGGCGGTTGATAGCCAGTTGGAGGCAGAAAGAAGGGAAGATTATGAATCTAGGCATAAATCTCGTATTTTGAGTACTGGGTCCAAACTTGAGCACCATGCTGCATCTGTTTATACGAGGAATGTTTTTGGAAAATTTCAAGATGAGCTTGGGAAGATCAACCAATTTACTAAGCAAAAGATAAAGAGAGACGAGCCTAGTTATGTCTATCGAGTGTCTAGTTGTTATGATGCTCGAGATACATTTACTGTTGATGTAGATTTGGACTCAAAGATTGCTAAATGTGGCTACCAACTTTATGAGTTTATGGGGATATTGTGCAGACATATACTGATGATTTTTCAAGCAAAAGGGATTGTTGAAATTCCAAATCATTTTGTTTTGCAACGTTGGACTAAGGATGCTAACAAAGGTCTTGAAGTCAGTTATACTGAAGATAACTTTGCTGGTTCGTCCACTACACCCAGGATTTTAAGAAGGATGCATGCACAACAACAAGCAAACATATTAGTTGATCTTGCTAAAGAATCAGAGGAGATATTTAAGTTCATTATTTTACAATTTGCACAGACTCATAAGTCAGCAATTGCGATGCAAACAAATTTTAATGTTGCTGACAACATGCCTCTTTTAGAGTCAAATCTCACAAATGCGAACCAACATTGCACATTGGAGCAAGTGAGTGAAGCACCACATTTGATTCTTGGAGACCCACACATATCACAAACAAAGGGGAGAAAAAAAGATGGGGAAAAAGTGACTCAAAATGGTAGATTTAAGAGTGGGCTTGAAATATCACTTAATAAGTCGTTAGTCAAAAGGAAATCATGCCATGAATGTGGAGAACATGGTCACAACAGCAGGACTTGCAAGAAAAAAAAAGAATGATTAATATTTCAGGTAATATTCTTGTTTTCCTGTTAACTACTATTAGATTAGATTCTGTTAGTTTCTGCCCTTGTTAGATTAGATTCTGTTATTTTTTGCCCATGTGTATTTAGAACTGTTAACTATAACAGATCATGTATTTTTTTCATTATAACAACTAATTAGTATTGCATTTATCTTTTGCAGGTCTATATGATGCAGGACTATTTTCTTAGTTCATGGAAGATATGTGGTTTTTTGTTTGGAGGCTGTTTTAGTTTTTGTTAAAAAAAATTATATGTACTGGAATTTGTTTGGGTTAGTCATCTTGATTCTATATATGTGCAGGGTTGTTTTGCTTTGGTTGAGAACTTTTACTACCTTTTCTACTTAGCAATAAACTATTAGCCATCAATGTCATAAGCAGTCAGTATGAAAGAAATTTTATCATGCATGTTTGAAGGCTTGCCTTGATGATTGGCTTAAATGGCTTAAATTTAATATAGTGCATGTTGCACTTCCCCTATACTGCTATCAAATTTGAACTTTTGGGATAATTGATTCAGAATACGCTATCTAATTCTCCTTGACTAAGTAGTTTAGAGTTATATCCTTGCCACCTCTTTTCTGTCAACAATGATAAAAGTGCAAGCATTACATCTATTTCCATATTCAGCTTAAGAGTTTAACAAATTGAAAAGACCCTAAGTTATGGCTAGTTAGAGTGTATTAAACCCTTTGGCCATTTAAGGCTGCAGTGTTTAATTCCGTTCCTTACAGAGCAATCTAGCTTGCATCTCCCCCACATAAGATTTTATTCTTTATTACAAATTGAAATTTCAGATAATTCCTTACCTCATTTTAATTGAGTAATGCTATCACAGTAATCAAATCTGAGAGTAGTTCTTATTTTATTATAAACTATTCTCAAATCTAGAGCCAACTTTATAATTACCACGCATTTCTACAATAATTACTTCGAGAATTTCAATTCAAAAGGGAGAAGCTGATAGTTTTTATTGCTGTAATTTGATCATTGATAGTTCAGCTTACATAGAATGCACAATCACCACTAATGGCTGGCAACTAACAGTGCAAAAGCTTGTGTAGCTCTCGTGTAAGTTTCAATAATTTTAGATACTGCAATGTGTAATGTGTAGATGTAGTGGTGGTGTGCAGAAACTTCCAGTTGAATAGTATGAAGCAATATGTCAGAACAAGTATAATGCTACCATTCAGTCGCTCAAAACACAAACTAGTCTTATGACTCCAGTCCAGGATAACCAATGGGGCCTTAATGTCACATAAAATACTTTTCCCATACAGGTGACAAAAGAATTATGCTTCCAATTTGAAAGAAACAAAGTATTTTGTAATTCAATTCAAAGTGACATCTCTGATTAAATGTTGGAAATATGATGACTGCAAGTAGAGAATGGAAGCAATCAAGCTTTTTCATTAATTCTACAATTGTTTTCTTAAAGCAAATCATTTCATATAAAAGATAACTAACTTAAGCACAATGTGTGCAAAAGCTAGCTTTACAATTCTCAATTCAGAACACCCAACAAGCAAACCACCCCAAACCCCTATACATTGGATTCCAACAATTATCTATGCAGACATAGACCCCTTATTTGTGTCTTGCTCCCAATTGGCAATTAACGAAACAAGTCCATAGCTGTTAAGCAACACAGTAATCATCACCCAGCATCTGGTCTCCACTACTCTTGTTTGACATCACCAAGATAGCACACCTCATTGCACCTGCGATATTCAACCAGTCCCATTAATTCTACAATTCTAATACACTTTGTTGCACCAGCATCAAATGAAAATTTGAAGATCATAAAACATAAAACAGACCAAAATTCAGTTTCATATACAAAAACTTGGCATCTAGTAACCCTGTGTGATAACCATGTGTGATAACCATGTGTGAATGAATTGGGATTGTTGATAACCCACTGCCCTCTTGGATTGGGATTGGATTAACCCTTTTACTTTACGACATGGGCATCATGGGTTTAGTGTTCTTGCAGAAATAGTATGTGTGAAAATGGACATCGTGGGTTCAAAACCCTCCACGCCCCCTCTCCCTTGACCCCCTTCACCCCTCCAATGCTATCGTGCTCTACCTTGCCGCTATCTGTTCTGCAATCAAAGTTCGATTTTGCAAAGGAATCGAATCCAGAAGCTTCGATTCTCAATCGCCGAGAAACGAAGGCCAAAAATAATTATTTCTAGGGTTTCTTTATCTCTGTTTGGGAATGGGAGGTCGAGAAAAGGACGACGATTTGCAAATGGCGATTTGGATGAGCATGCAACACACGACGCTGGAGCCATATAAGAAGAGGAAGGAAGGAAGGAACAAGCGTTTCAGAGAAAATGGGAAGAGGGAGACTCGAAGGAACAAGCTAATGTGTTTTTCGTCGGGGGAAGAAGGAGAATTGTCAACGTGATGTATGTTTAGTGAACTAATATAAACCATTGGATTTAAGAGAAATAAAGGGTTCAGATTTAGAGTAACTCTTTAAACTTACTCTTGGAGTAAGTTGATTCCCTCCCATATATATATATATATATATATATATATCCTTCTTTGATCCCCAAAGGAATCCCCTCTTTCATTCATTAAACATATCATTATCCTCATAGATCATGTAAACGTACCAAATGTATTAAGGAAAATAACTTGGAAAGGATAGAACTCAACATAATGTTCTAGGGGTCAGTAGCTTAAGCCAAAATCTTGCGCTTAAGCCAGCCTAACCCTGGCACCTCGCGCTTAAGCGCCAAATCCTAGGGCTTAAGCGCCAGAGTGCCACGCTTAAGCACCAAACACTTGTGCTTAAGCATCAGAGTACTACAATTGAACCTGGTCCCTGGAGCTTTGTGCTTAAGCGCCATGCAGAGCTCGCTTAAGCTAGAGTCTGCGACTCTGCAGGTCATAAGGTTCGTGATTGTGTGTAACCCTTTACCATAAATGCTACCCAACATAAAAAAGACATGACACAATGGTAAACATCCAACTACATCATAACAACATGATACATATTTGGTTGGCTGTATTTGGTTGCTGCACAATGCTGTTATTTTCAGAAACGGCAAGGTGGATTATCTGGGTCTATTATTTCAGATTAAATCATTAACTTGGAGATGGATGGTATACAAATTTGGCTTCAAACCAGGGTGAACTTTGCATCTTGGTGCACTAACCCAAGACCCTGTATCAGCTGGTGAATGCTTCTGTTGGATTGTCTTTTGGTCAGGAAGTAATTTATAAATTACTCAAGAATATAGTTCTCTCAGGTCGAATTATTTGGTGATCAATTACTATAGGCATAGTTTTGGGGAAATACTTTGTACATCTCGTATAGCCTCTTGTACTAAGCCTCTTTCTCTATATAATATATATATATATATATATATATATATATATATATATATATATATATATATATATATATAATTTCCTATCAAAAAAAAAAAAACATGATACATATATAATCAAATATCTCAATAAATGGATGCAAATACTATGCAGATACCTCAACATAGATTTCATGGATGCATATACTGCATATACTAATCAAATACATCATAACAACATACTATGAATTCTTGCAACATCAAATCTCTTCTTCTGCATAGTGTCTGCATCCAGTAACATCTCTTAATAAACCATTTGTACACTCATTTACATTCTCTCAATAAACCTTTAAATGAGTTTAATTTTCATGCACTTGGCATTCAACAAACTTATCCTATGTATAATTTTTAAACTAGTTATTATAAAAGTAAAAAAATTTACCATACTTGAAAATATATGATTAGATGACAGTGTAGAAAACCCTTACTATGTAAGTGCATTCTAATTAATTTTTTTTAAACAATGGAGGATTTATGATATATTTGAGATCGAAAATAATTTAAAAGGTATCTAAGTTAAAAATGTGATGAAATATAGATGATTTTTTAGATATGAAGAAAAGGTTTCAAAGAGGACAAACATCTGAAAATTTTCAATTTCGTGTAAAATTAGATATGGTGTTTTAATTAGTGAGTTTTTAATAGAAAAGAATTTTAAAAAATTAATCAATTTAGTGATTTTGGAAAAAAAAAAAAAGAAGAAGAAGAGAATTTAGGAGTTTTGAAAAGCGGAAAATTGATTAATGAATTTTATTGTAACAATTTAAACAAGTTAAGGAATTAATTTTGAACAAAAAGATCAATATTTCACACAATCATAATAAAAGAGTGAAGAATATAATTATACCTTAAAAATATTAACTACTTTTTAAAAATATTATATATAAAAATAAAGAAAAAAGTATAGAATTTTGGGGGCGGCATTAACTGGGAAGTGCATTCCCAACTTTGATATGTAAAATGCACAACTATCATTTGCATGCAACATACTTCCAAAATGGATCACAGTGTCAGCTTTGAACTTTGTGAATTATTGGATGTAACTATGGTTTTTATTTTGTTCTATTTAGTCATCAATTTAAATATCAATTTCTAGTGTTTTATATAAATGAAAAAGGGGAATTAGGCAGCAAACATGTCATTCACGATCAATATTTATATCCTGAAAGGGAAGTGAAAATTGCAGTATGCATGGCATGCAAGAATCTTGTAACTTTTTTTTTTCTTAAAGCATCCTGTAACTTACCATACGGGAAGAAGAATTCACATTGTTCATTACTGTCATTGTGACTGTATAATGAGTACTGCATGTTGGATTCCCTGAACAAATACAAAAGGTGAGTTGATTAAAAAAAAACAACTATATATAAAAGATTCAGGTGGACTATATACCTGAACATGCATTCAGAGAAATGTACACTACTCTACCGAAAAATTTCTTTAGTTGGGAAGCAATTGGAATTAATTATTATGTATATTTAAAGTACAAAATTTGTAAAAAAAAAAAAAAGTATATATTATTGTGCAATCAAAATATTAATGTGTGTGTAACAAAATATTTTTCTCGATTGCACAATAATAATTATTTAACAATCAAGAGATATTTTGTTACATACACACATTAATATTGTTATTTTATTTTTGTTTAAAATTTCATATATATATATATATATATATATAATATTTAACAATATAATTAAAATTACTTATATTATATTTAATAATTATATCCATTAGTACTATCAAGAAAAATAACAATTTATTTAAGTATTTAGAAAAATACTATATTAATAACATCAATTTTTTTGTGATGAATAACATCAGTTAAATACTAATTTTATTTAATATTTTCAATTTAATGTTTTGTAGGAAAATATGACACCACTGTTATAAAAACCTTCCTATAAAAAATATTTCTCTTTTTATTTTCTTAATTAATGTCCTAAGAATACTTATTAGCATTTGTCATTGCTCCAAAAAATATGCTGGAATTTTGGCACCAAGGAGGCCATTTGATGGGATTAAATTTACTGAGATATAAGCAAATAACAATTAAATTTGGATAATGAATTCCTTACTTGTTGGTGAAACAACCCCTCGATTGTCGTGTTGAGATCATCATGGAAGGTTAAGTTAGAATCCTGTGTTGAAGTTTTAATCCCCTCAAACATTGGCGCATTTATGACTCCTCCAGAGAAAGTATTCATATTGGGACATTTAGCTACTGTGGCTTCTTCCAAACATGAGAATTGCAAAGTGGCATTCCCTAAATAAAAGCTTCCTAGCCTTGGTAAGGAATCCAGCCTCAATGTTGTGAGCCGTCCAAATATGATCCCATGAGAAGCATCTTCATCTTCTTTTTTTACTATTTCTTTTATTGATTCACAATTCTCTATAATTAAGATCTTAAGTTGCACCAAACTGTTGGCAGTTGAAAATGTGAATAAATACTCCATCCTTTCACAGTCCTTCACAACCAACTTTTTCAGATTGATGAAAGATACTGGAGAGCACACTAATTTTTCTAACCGAGAGCATTTGTGAATGTTTAATATTTCAAGCTTTCCAGAATATGGCTTTACCCATGGGTGCTCCAACCCTATCAACTCCATCTCTTGAAGGCGATTTAGGTATACATTTTCCAATCCAGCAAGTATTCCGTCATGAACTTGGAGTTTTTGAGATGGGAATATCTCCTTGAGACCATAGCATCTTTGCACTCGAAGACATTTTAAATTGGGTACCTTGTGAAGGAAATCAAAAGGCAAAGTATCTTTCTTATTGTCATCATCATCAAAGCATAGATCAAGAATATTTATTTTGCAAAGGAAATCTTGTGGCAAATGTGCATCGCTCAACAAGAGAATGTTTTCTTCATTGAGTGTCAATTCCTTCAGTTTGGGAACAACCTAGCAATTTAGGCCAAACGAATTCAAAAGAAAATGCATGGTGGCAGTTAGAAGCTATAGGAGGAAAATATATAATGAAAAGGAAAGATAATGCTTTAATTTGTCACCTTTTCAACCATGAAAAGAGGTTGCTCTATAGCTGCTTCTTTGTGACTATTATGAAATTCTGATTTGAATAGCTTCAACATAGGACAATAGGACACATCCAAGCATTCTAATGTGGGGCATTCCAGATAGTGTTTTCCAGGATAAAAGCAACTAAGCACTGGCAGCTCATAAAAAAGCAACCGGGACAAACAAGGGAATTCAAACATTTTAGTTGTTCCATGTTCCATTGCATCTTCCTTTCCAATAATTTCTACCAACTTCTCACAGCTCTCTATTTCAAGTGTCTTAAGCTTTCCAAGATTTCTGGCAAGGGATGAAGGGATCAGTGTTGCCAAACTTCCACAATCTTCAACATTCACTTCTTGCAAATTGGGAAAGCTGACAATTCCTTGGGGGTTTTTGTTCCATACACATTTCACTGTTGACAAAGCTTTCAAAGTAAGCTTTTTCAAAGGAAGGACTATTATTCCCTTGGTGTTGGCTTCACTGTCATCTATGTCAAATATTTCTTGCGCTGCATGGCAGTTATGTACATTCAATTCTTCTAAGGCCTTCATGTAAGGAAGTACATGAGATGGGATTACAATATCTCTTTTAATTGCTCCATCAAATTCCAATTTCTTAAAACTGCCAAAGAAGTTGTCTAGAAAAGCAGGTTTGCCAGGCCGAACTCCCATCATCTCAAGATAATCGACAAGAATCATATGCCTTGAATATTCAAAAAGACCCTTAAAAGACAAGAAACTCAATGTTAGAATAATCGACAAGTCTCATGTATACTTCATAATTAAGAACACTTGATTATGGCACGTGATTTACTTTTCATTGTAGCTAGAAAACTATATACGTGCCTCATTAATTGAGATATGTACAATTATCTCGTATTAAAATTCAATTTTCATTTTTTTTCTTATAAAATTACGAGTTTAATTTTGATATACTGTACATTGTCAAATAGAAATCAGTTTATATATGTCATTTAAAGTAAGAGCATCTCTAAGAATGGTGCAAATATAGAGGAGTTATTCATCAATTCACTTTCGGTCCAAAGCCCAAAATTTTATATATTTATTTATTCATTTATTATTATTATTATTATTATTATTATTATTATTATTATTATTATTATTTAATGTTAGAATGGATTCCAATGGCCAAAGATGTAAAAAGAGCAAAATAGGAATAAATGGTGGCTAAAGCCTAAAGGTCTTGAGGCCAGATGACCCAAGAATGAAAAAAAAATCATAAGCTATTGTTATATTCACTCCCCTTTTTTGTTAAGTATACTCCCATTTCCTTTTTTTTTTTAAAATCAAATTACTTAAATAATCTTTCCTTTTCAAACCTTTTTCTTTCCCTCGCACACTCCTTTCATAGTAACAACACATTCCTCCTCTCTTTCACACTCCCTCCTTTCTTTCACTCCCTTCATCCTCCTTCGATCCCTTGCTCTTGTCTCCCTTTATTTCTCTCTTACTCAGCCTCTTGCTCTAGCGTTAAGGTTTTTTCATCTTCTAAACTCCAATGTAGCATATTTACACTCCCAACTACTTTTCTTCCTTATTTTATTTTTGTCTACTCACACAATACCATTAATGTCTCGATAAAATAGTATCTGTATAAATACTTTTTAAAATATAATTTAGCATAATTCATAATTTTTTTTTAAAAATATTTAAAGGTATAAATTAATAGATAAATTGTTATATATAGTAAATCTTGTTGACTAGATTAATTAAACAATAATATATATATATATATATATATATATATATATATAATAAAGTGTAATTTATTTGCATTTGTAAACGGAAGAAAATGTGTATTAAAACACAAAGAAGGATGACGGGACGTGTAATATTTGCATATTAATTTGAGGAGGTAATAATATAAAACATATTTTTATCACAATTTTGTAAAGCTCCATTGTACCTATTAAAAAAAATTAAAATCAGGATGTTCAAAAGTAGTTGACGTGACACTAGAACTTATAGAAAAGATAAAATATAATTATGAGACACACTCATAATTATTCACAATTATTTAGAGATTTGTTTATATTAAGAAAGGCAAAAGTGTAACTCATTAATTTATTTCTCAAAGGATAGGGAGTGTATATTTTAAAATGAGAGTTAATTTAAGCATCTCTAAACTAGAGAGAGAGAGAGAGGGAAGAGAAGTATAATTTAAGCATCTCTTAAAAAAAGAGTGTAATTTACTCAATTATTTTATTATTCATTTTAGGTACATCGTATGTATACCAACTTAATATTAATAGTTAAAAAAACTTAAATCCTCTTATACCATTCTTTTAATAATCCTTTCAATACCATAAAAAAATTAATCCTCACAATTAATAATAAAGAAGACATTGAATATTTTCATGTTTCAAAGATATTTAATGAATTTCTTTTCATTTAGAGTAAATTGCATCCCATTCTCTTAAGAAATACGAGTATTACATTGCTCTTTCCCCTTATGTTAAAATATACAATTTAATTCATTTAACTTAACACCATTAAAATAAATTACACCCTCTTTCCTTAAGAGATGTGAGTATTAAATTACCTTTCTTTCTTATATTAAAATGTAGAATAAATTACATTTTATTCTTTGAGATATGAGTATTACATTATCCTTCCTCTTATGATAAAATATATAGTATAATTTATTCTAGTTAACTTAACATCGCTAAAGAATATTTATTATATGATTTTAAAATATATTCTTCAATTAAAATATATACTAAAATAATTTTAATATTCTAAGTTATCATTAACTCACTCTTAATAAATATTTTTATGCAATATATAATTAAAAATAAAAATTACGAAATAAATTATATATGTAAAAAACAAGGCCCATTTGAGGTGAATAAATTTACTTAAGATATATGTAAAAAACAATAGAATTTGGATAATGAATTACTTACCTGTTGGTGAAACAACCTCTCGATTGTGGTGTTGAGGTCATCGTGGAAGATTAAATCAAAATCCTCTGCTGAAGTTTTAATCCCGTTAAACATTGGCGCATTTATGACTCCTTCAGAGAAAGTATTCATATTGGGGCATTTAGCTACTGTGGCTTCTTCCAAACATGAGAATTGCAAAGTGGCATTCCCTGAATAAAACCTTACTAGCCTTTCTAAGGAATCCAGCGTTAATTCTGTGAGGCGTCCAAATATGATCTCATGAAAAGCATCTTCATCTTCTTTTTTAACTATTTCTTTTATTGATTCACAATTCTCTATAATTAGGATCTTAAGTTGCGCCAAATTTTTGGCAGTTGAAAATGTGAATAAGTACTCCATCCTTTTACAGCCCCTCACTTGCAACTTTTTCAGATTGATGAAAGATACTTCACAGCACACTAATTTTTCTAACCGAGAGCATTTTCCAATCCATAATATTTGAAGCTTTTTAAGGTATGGCTTTACCCATGGGTGCTCTAACCCTATCGACTCCAGCTCTTTTAGTTTATATAGGGTTAATTTATTCAATTTGGCAAGTATTCCGTCATGAACATGGAGTTTTTGAGAGGGAAATATCTCCTTCAGACCATAGCATCTTTCCACTCGAAGATGTTCTATACTGGGTATCTTGTGAAGGAAATCAAAAGGCAAAGTATCTTTCTTATTGTCATCATCCTCAAAGCATAGATCAAGAATGTTTAATTTGCAAAGGAACTCTTGTGGCAAATGTGCATCACTCAACAACATAATGTTTTCCTCATTGACTGTCAATGCTTGCAGTTTAGGAACAACCTAGAAAAGCCAAACAAATTCAAAAGTAAATGGTAGCAGTTAGAAGGAGGAAATAACGAAAAGAAAAGGAAACAAAGAATAGAATTCAAAATCGCTAATGCTTTGTCACCTTTTCAACCAAGAACAGAGGTTGCTGAAGCTGGCTAATTGTAATTGGAGCACTAACTTGACTCTCTACAACTGCTTCTTTGCGACTATCACGAAATTCTGATGTGAATAACTTCAACTTAGGGCAATAGGACACGTCTAAGTTTTGTAATAGGGGGCATTCCAGATGGTGTTTTCCAGGATAAAAACAACTAAGCAGAGGCAGCTCATAAAGAAACAACTTCCACAAACAAGGGAATTCAAACATTTCAGTTCTTCCAAGTTCCGTTATTGCATCCTCCTTTCCAACAATTTCAACCAATTTGTTACACCTGCATATTTGAAGTGACTGAAGCTTTACAGCATTTTTGGCAAGGGATGAAGGGAACAGTGTTGCCAAGCTTCCACAATCTCTAACATCCTCTTTTTGCAAATTGGGAAAGCTGACAATTCCTTGGGGGTTTTTGTTCCATACACATTTCACTGTTGACAAGTCTTTCAAAGTAAGCTTTTTCAAAGGAAGGACTATTATTCCCTTGGTGTTGGCTTCACTGTCATCTATGTCAAATATTACTTGCGCTGCATCGCAGTTATGTACATTCAATTCTTCTAAGGCCTTCAAGTAAGGAAGTACATGAGATGGAATTACAACCTCTCTTTTACATGCTGCATCAAATTCCAATTTCTTAAAACTGCCGAAGAAGTTGTCTAGAAAAGCAGGTTTGCCAGGCCGAACTCCCATCATCTCAAGATAATCGACAAGAATCATATGCTTTGAATATTCGAAAAAAACCTTAAAAGCCAAGAAACTCAACATTAGGATAATCGACAAGTCTCATATGCCTCATAATTAAGATTTAAGACCACTTGTTTATGGCATGTGTACCACTTGAATTTACATTTGATTGTAGAAAACTATATATGTGCCTCATTAATTGAGATATCTACAATTATCTTGTATTAAAATTCAATTTTCATTTGTGTTTTCTAATAAAATTATGAGCTTAATTTTGATATATTGTACATTGTCAAATAGAAATCAGTTCATATATGTCATTTAAAGTAAGAACATCTCTAAGAATGGTGTAAATATAGAGGAGTTATTCATCAATTCACTTTCGGTCCAAAGCCCAAAATTTTATTTATTATTATTATTATTCATCATTTTTTATTTAATATTTGAATGGATTCCAATGGCCAAAAATGTAGAAAGAGCAAGATAGCAATAAATGGTAGCTAAAGGTCTTGAGCCCATATAGCCCAAGAATGCAAAAAATCAAAGGCTATTGCTATACCTACTCCCCTTTCTTGAAAAGTACACTCCCCTTTCATGTTTTTTAAAATCAACTTACTTAAATAACCTTCCTTTTCAAATTTTCTTCTCTACCTCGTACACTCCCTCTTTCACAGCAACAACACATTTTACCTCTTTCACCACACTCCTCTCTTTCACTTCCTTCATTCCCCTTCGATCACTTGCTTTATTCTCCCTTTATTCCTCTCTTGCTCAGTCTCTTACTCTAGCATTAAGGTTTTTCAAGGCTCCAAACATTGTTGTTAGATTGTGTTATGCGTGTTGGTTTGTTGTGACAACAATGAGATTATGAACCTTATATTGTCACATGGGCCAAATGCAAGAAATTTGACTACTTTATCTTTGTTTTGTTGTTGTTGTTTTTTTTTTTTTTTTGTATTCCAATAGGAACTCAATTTCTTTCTATAAGGTATAGCTCTTCTTCCCTATTTTTTGTTCTATATTTGATTTATGATCATCTTTCATCCAGGTTATATTCATTCATCTATGATAAAGCTACTATCGTTGCTTTATACACTCAAAAACTCATTTTCTACAAACCGATCAATAAACCACTAGAAAATAAGTGTTGGAGTGTACAAAGTGATGGTGATACCTTCATTCGAGCACAAATGAATATAATCTGAGTGGAGGGTATATAATAATAGAAATGTCAAACAAAGAGAGAAGGAGAGCTACATCGGAGGAAGAAATTGAATATCTATTGGATTAAACGAAAACAAAAAGAAAGGAGCAGTTAAATTTCTTGCATTTAACCTATGTAATAAGTCAAATGGCACTTATAATAAGAAAATTGTATATATGTTATTTTCAGGTTAGCCATTATAATAAGAAAAATATACTTGAATTTTAATATACGAGATGTATTATAAATAATAATGAAATGAAATTGTGTTGTAAGGTTTTTGTATCTGTTTCTAACTTTGTATTTTTAATATTTGAATTGAAATATTCTACATAAGGATACAATGTAGTTATAGTGTTGCCTTTAAAAAAATAGACTTTGTACATCAATTGTTCCACAAT
The DNA here is from genome assembly GCA_026413185.1 of Pueraria montana var. lobata. NCBI lineage: Eukaryota > Viridiplantae > Streptophyta > Magnoliopsida > Fabales > Fabaceae > Pueraria > Pueraria montana. The sequence goes on along the minus strand of CM048650.1, from coordinate 88,768,694 downwards.
TGATGTAGAAAGAGATCTATTCTTGATTGGTTGTAGTCATAATCACAATGTAGAAAGTAAAATTTTCTACATCAATTTTGGATTCGATTTTTCCGTCCTTACTTTTAGTTCCTAAGGACAGGAAAAAAAAGAGTTAAGGGACTAAAATCGATTAAAAAAAGTTCAAGGACTAAAAACAGAAATCCTAAAAAATTTAGAGACTAAAATGATAGTAAACCCAATATTTATTCATGACACAAACCTTTATTGGTAAATGATAAACCAAGTATTGGTAAAAGCTAGCAAATATATTAGTACATGTTTTTGTTGTAGTACTTAATGTATTTTAATTATAAGAAAACTTTAGGAGTAATACATTGAGTTTAATGGTCATGCACTAACAGTGTAAAATAGTTTTATAGTGTCATTCAATTACAAATCATCGTTAATATGACTTTTTAAGTAGTTATCATAAAAGTCAACAAACTTACCATAAATGATGGATTGTGACTGGATGACGGTGTAAAACTGCTTTACACTGTCAATGCATAACCTATTTTCTCAATTACATTTGTCTAATGAGAGATACCTATATTACACTCTTTTTTCTTCTTTTTTAAAGTTTACACTCTTTTCTCTTGAAAGATGAATATTAATTATATTTGAGTCCATTTTAATGTAAATGAGCTTGGTACTATGAATTTTGAATCTCTACTAAGAATTTCGTTACCATAGAAGATGAAATTTCTAAAACAATAATGGAGACCATTGTACACCTTCACTCCTTTTTTAAAAGACCATTTTCAGAAAATCGTTTGTCTCTTTTTATAAGACATTATTCTAATTGTTTGTTGCATGAATTATTTTTTCATAGACTACCTTTAATTAATTAACAATTTTTTAGCCAAAAATAATGAGATAAAATATTTCTCTCTCTTATTAGGATTAGAGAAGATGAGTAGCAATTAAGTGAAAATAGAGAGATGATTAATTTAATAAAAAAAAAGGTAATTTTGGAAGAACATTACAAATTATTGACAAATTTAATGTCACTAACTATATTAACCAATTTTCTAAAAGAATGTGAATTAGTTAAAATACATTTTAAATGTGAATTAGCAATTAAGTGAGAGTCTTATAAAAAGGATAGAAAATACCTTTTGAAAAATCAAAACCTTCAACCAAAAACCTTAAGGCATTAGGTTGCGGATCTTCCTCACTAATATGTACTCCAACAAAGAGGAAAGAGAAGTATAATTTAAGCATTTTTTAAAAGAGGGAGTGTAATTTACTCAACTTTTTATTATTCATTATAGGTACATCAACTTGGTTAGTGAGGTATACCAACATAAAATTAATATGATAAAAACTTGAATATTCGTATAACATTCTTTTAATAATCCTTTCAATACCTTAAAAACATAATCCTCTCAATTACTAATAAAAAGGTAATGAATATTTTCATATTTTGAAAATATGAAATGAATTTGATTTCATTTAGAGTAAATTACATCCCTTCTTCTAAAAAATACAAGGATTATCTTCTCCCTCTTAAGTTGAAATATTAGTCCATTTAAATTAATACTATTAAAATAAATTATACTCCTCTTCCTTGAGAAATGTGAATATTACACTATCGTCTCTTCTTATCTTAAAATGTAGAATAAATATTTACACTTTTTTCTTTGAGATGCGATTATTACATTATTCTTAACTTCTTATGCTAAAATATATAATTTAGTTTAGTTAACTTAACATTGTTAATGAATACTCACTATAAGACGTTAAAATATATTCTTTAATTATAATATATACAAAAATATTAATTTTGTAAGTTATCATTCACACACTCGATAATTTTATTTTTTTTGCAATACATAATTAAACTTAAAATAATTAAAAGTAATTTATTAAAATAATAATTAAAAATAGAAATTATAAGATAGTTTATATATATATATACCCCTCTCTCTCTCTCTCTCTCTCTCTCTCTATATATATATATATATATATATATATATATCTTATATTAATTAATATTAATATATACACTTTAATTTTTCTGACACACTCACGCCCATACTCCCACCCACACACGTCCATGCCCGTGCACGTGTGCATTCAGATACAAGTTTCCAATAAATATATTATATTTGATAAATATAATATTTATAACACACACAAGTATTCAATAAATATGTTATATTTGATAAATATAATAGTCCTAAATTTATGAAAATTAATTACATATTATATTTAATAATCATAAAAATTAATACTGTATAAGAAAAGTATCAATTTATTTATATTTATAAAAAAATTATATTAAAAACACCAATTAAATGCTACCTTAATACTATATATATATATATATAGAATTTTTAATATTATTATTTTAAAATATGTTTTTTTGAAAATAATGATAAAACATAAATACTTTTTAAAATATATAATTTAATTTAGCATAATTCATAATATTTTTTTAAAAAATATTTAAAGGTATAAATTAACAGGTAAATTGTTATATATATATATATATATATATATATGTATATATATTATAATAAAGTGTAATTTATTTTCATTTGTTAACGGAGAAAAATGTGTATTAAAACACAAAGAAGGCTGACGTGACGTGTAATATTTAGATATTTGAGGAGGTAATAATATAAAAAATATTTTGATCATAATTTTTTAAACAACGCTAACATATAACTTTAACGAAAAATTTTAAAAAAAAAGTAAAAGCAATTGAATTTGGATAATGAATTCCTTACCTCTTGGTGAAACAACCTCTCGATTGTCATGTTGAGATCATCGTGGAAGTGACAATCCCAATCCTCAGTTGAAGTTTGAATCCCCTCAAAGATTGGGGCATTTACTAATCCTTCAGAGAAAGTTTTCATATTGGGGCATTTAGCTACCATCGCTGTTTCCAAACACATGAATTGCAAAGTGGCATTCCCTGAATAAAACCTTACTAGCCTTGGTAAGGAATCCAGCTTTAATTTTGTGAGCCGTTCAAATATGATCTCATCATAACCATCTTCATCTTCTTTTTTTACTATTTCTTTGATTGATTCACAATTCTCTACGTGTAGGGTCTTAAGTTGCAGCAAACTTTTGGCGGTTGAAGATGTGAACAAATACTCCATCCTTTCACAGTCGCTCACTTCCAACTCTTTCAGATTGATGAAAGACACTGCAGAGCACACTAATTTTTCTAACCGAGGGCAGTTGAAAAGGCTTAATAATTGAAGCTTTTCAGAGTATGGCTTTACCCATGGGTGCTCTAACCCTATCCACTCCAGCTCTTGAAGTTGAAATAGATATAAATGTTTCAATCTAGCAAGTATTCCGTCATGAACTTGGGGTTTTTGAGAGGGAAATATCTCCTTCAGACCAAAGCATTGCCGCACTCGAAGATGTTCTAAACTGGGTACCTTGTGAAAGAAATCAAAAGGCAAAGTATCTTTCTCATTGCTATCATCCTCAAAGCATAGCAAAAGAATATTTAATTTGCAAAGGAAGTCTTGTGGCAGATGTTCATCGCTCAACAAGACAATGTTTTCCTCATTGAGTGTCAATAACTTCAGTGTGGGAACAACCTAGAAAAGCCAAACGAATTCAATCAGAACGAGGAAAATAATGAAAAGAACAATTAACAAGAAAAATAAAATAAAATTAAGTGCTAATGCTTTGTCACCTTTTCAACGGAAAACAGAGGTTGCTGAAGCTGTCTAATTGTAATTGTAGCACTAACTTGACACTTTATAACTGCTGCTTTATGACTATCATGAAGTTCTGATGTGAATAGCTTCAACTTAGGACAATAGCCTACGTGTAAGAATTCTAATATGGGGCATTCCAGATGGTGTTTTCCAGGATAAAAGCAACTAAGCAGTGGCATATTCCAAAGAAATAGCAAGGACAAAGAAGGGAATGCAAACATCTGAGTCGTTCCATGTTCCATTGCATCTTCCTTTCCAACAATTTCTACCAACTTCTCACACCTCTCCATTCGAAGTGACTGAAGCTTTATAGCATTTTTGACAAGGGATGAAGGGAACAGTGTTGCCAAGCTTCCGCAATCATTAACAACCACTTCTTCCAAATTGGGAAAGCTAACAATTCCTCGTGGGTTTTTGTTCCATACACATTTCAAATTTGACAAGTCTTTTAAAGTAAGCTTTTTCAAAGGAAGGACTATTCCCTTGGTGTTGACTTCACTGTCATCTATGTCAAATATTACTTGCGCTGCATCGCTGTTATGTACATTCAATTCTTCTAAGGCCTTCAAGTATGGAAGTACATGAGATGGAATTACAATATCTCTTTTAATTGCTCCATCAAATTCCAATTTCTTAAAACTGCCAAAGAAGCTGTCTATGAAAGCAGGTTTGCCGGGCTGAACTCTTGTCATCTCAAGATAATCGATAAGAATCATATACTTTGAATATTCGAAAAAATCCTTAAAATCCAAGAAACTCAACGTCAGTATAATCAACGAGTCTCATGTATTCTTCATAATTAAGACCACTTGATTATGGCATGTGTACCACTTGGATTTACTTCATAATTAAAACTATATATGTGCCTCATGAATTGAGATATGTAAAATTATCTCATATTAAAATTCATTTTTGTTTTCTAATAAAATTTTGAGTTTAATTTTTATATATTGTACATTGTCACATAGAAATCAGTTTATATATGTCATTTAAAGTAAGAGCATCTCTAAGAATGGTGCAAATATAGAGGAGTTATTCATCAATTCACTTACGGTCCAAAGTCCAAAATTTTATTTATTTATTTATTCATATATTATTATTATTATTATTATTATTATTATTATTATTATTATTATTATTATTCATTTTTTATTTAATGTTAGAATGGATTCCAATGGCCAAAGATGTAGAAAGAGAAAAATTGGAATAAATGGTGGCTAAAGGTCTAAGGCCAGATGGCCCAAGAATGAAAAAAAAAATCATAAACTATTGTTATATCCACTCCCCTTTTTTGTTAAGTTTACTCCCCTTTTCTTTTTTTAAATAAAAAATACTTAAATAATCTTTCCCTTTCAAACCTTCTTCTCTCCTTCGCACACTCCTTCTTTCATAGTAACAACACATTCCTCCTCTCTTTCATCACTCTCCCTCCTTTCTTTCACTCCCTTTATCCCCCTTCGATCCCTTGTTCTGGTCTCCCTTTATTCCTCTCTTACTCAGTCTCTTGCTCTAGCGTTAAGGTTTTTTATCCTCTAAACTCCAATGTAGTATGTTTACACTCCCATCTACTTTTCTTCCTTATTTTATTTTTGTCTACTCACACAATACCATTAATGTCTCTCATTTTATATGGCTAAATCTTAAATTTGTCCAAGTTGCTGTAGCGGAGCGCTTCTTAGAGTCGTCCAAATTGAAGGTCTGACATCATTTATATGCTTTCTCCACTTCAATTGCTTCACTATTATACAATTTTTCCTTTATATAGGATTATTAATGATCATAATGTTCTGCTTGAATTTTTTCGGATGTTTTTTTTAACATTCCAGAAAGTACTCTCTAAAACGCAAAAAATATCTAGAAAGTACTTTTTGGAACACGATTTTTTTTAACATTTCGAAAAAGTAATTTCTAGAACACAAAAACAATATTCCAGAAAGTACATTATGGAATGTTAAAAATAAAATTGCGTTCTGGAGAGTACTTTCTTGAATGTTAAAAACAAAACATTGTTTTGAAAAGTACATTTCCGGAATAATGGTTATGTATCAGTGTTATGGGTGTAAAGCAGTATATATGATAATAAAAGAAAAAATTGGAGTGTACATAGCAAATAAAGGGGAGTGGATATAACAAAAGCCGAAATCATAAAATGATAATGAAATGAAAATAAAAGAAGAAAAGGATGACAAAACTTTTTGGCCCATGCAAGCCCAAAATGTAAAAATTAGACGATAATAATAAAAATAAAATATAAAAGTAGAAGAGAAAAAAAAAAGAAAAGAAAAAAAAAGGATGATATAATGTTTTAGGCTCATATTAGTCCTCGTATGAAGAATAGAATGAATAAGAGATCAAATTAGACATAACAAAATGTTTTGGCCTAGAGGCCCAATTAGTATGAAAAGATAGAATAAAATTAAAGCATAAGAATAAAACGAAAAAAATAAAGCCAAAAGATGTGTTAAGTTTAGGCTCAAGAATGCACAAATATGAAGAAAAGAAAGAAAGAGAAAAAAAAGAATGAAATAATATATAAATAAATAAAGAGGAAAAAAGGTAAAATTGAAATTGAACTCAACTTAACCAATGATCAGGAAATAAGAGTAAAAAAGCTCTCTCTCTCTCTCTCTCTCTCTCTCTCTCTCTCTCTCTCTCTCTCTCTCTCTCTCTCTCTATATATATATATATATATATATATATATATATATATATATATATATATATTTGTTTTTAGTGTGTTCAACTTTCAAACCCTAAACTAATGAGGTGTTCTTTATACACCTCATTCGCTCCTTCTTAAGGTATTTTCTCTCTCTCATTATGACTTTGTTTTCAAATTCTAACCTCCTCCTTTGTTTTACACTTTAACCTTGTTATATCTTCTTACCTTGTTATAGATGGTGTGTGTATTTTTTGTTTGTAGGCTCCAAACAATGTGTTCGAAGACTCCAAACATTGTCATTAGATTGTTCCATGCGTGTTGGTTTGCTTGACAACGAAGAGATTATGAACCTTATCTTGTTACATGGGCCAAAAGCCTTCTACTAGACTTAGCTAACCCCTATTGGTGATAATAAAGATATTTAAAGTTCCATTCACCAACATGTCATTGGTTCGAACAGTACTAAACTCAGTTTCCTGGAGAAGATTAATCTTCAACAAAATTTATGGATACTTCGCACTAATAACATGGTAACAAAAAAAGAGTTTCATTCTACTTTATAAAAAACTAAAATCAACAATAAGATTTTCACTGAATTTCTTTTCATTTAATATTTTAATAAAATATTAAAAGTATTGTTGAAAATATTTTGTACGAAAATATATGACATCATTGTGATAAAAGCCTTCCTATAAATTATAAAGTAATTATTGCCCCAAAAGTATATTGGAATTTTGGCATCAACAAGCCCCATTTGAAGCTGATTCCTAGAGTGATTTGTGATTTGCATTATGAATGTTAAACACTATGTTCTCGGTTTGAAACGAGTCCCATTTGACAAGATTAAATTTATTTAGATATAAATAAATAGCAATTGAATTTTATTTTGATAATGAATTCCTTACCTGATGGTGAAACAACCTCTCGATTGTGGTGTTGAGATCATCGTGGAGGGTTGAATCAGAATCCTCCGTTGAAGTTTTAATCCTCTCAAACATTGGCGCATTTACGATTCCTTGAGAGAAAGTATTCATATTGGGGCATTTAGCTATTGTGGCTTCTTCCAAACATGAGAATAGCAAAGTGGCATTTCCTGAATAAAACCTTACTAGCCTTGGTAAGCAATCCAGCTCTAATGTTGTGAGCCATCCAAATGTGATATCATCGGAAGCATCTTCATCTTCTTTTTTTACTATTTCTTTTATTGATTCACAATTCTCTATAATTAGGATCTTAAGTTGCACCAAACTTTTGGCAGTTGAAAATGTGAATAAATGCTTCATCCTTGCACAGTCCCTCACAACCAACTCTTTAAGATTGACAAAGGATACTGCACAGTGCACTAATTTTTCTAACTGAGAGCAGTTGCGGATTTTTAATATTTTAAGCTTTTCAGAGTAGGGCTTTACCCATGCGTGCTCTAACCCTATCCACTCCACCTCTTGAAGGTGAAATAGATATAATTTATTCAATCCGGCAAGTATTCTGTCATGAACTTGGGGTTTTTGAGAGGGAAATATCCCCTTCAGACCAAAGCATCTGAACACCCAAAGATGTTCTAAATTGGGTACCTTGTGAAGGAAATCAAAAGGCAAAGTATCTTTCATATTGTTATAATCCTCATAGCTTAGCCCAAGAATATTTAATTTGCAAAGTAAGTCTTGTGGCAAATGTTCATCACTCAACAAGATAATGTTTTCCTCATTGACTGTCAATTCCTTCAGTTTTGGAACAACCTAGCGAGGCCAAAAGAATTCAAAAAAAAAAAAATGCCCAGTTGCAGTTAGGAGGAGGTAAATATATAATGAAAAGAAATGGAATCTCAAAAAGTTTTGTCACCTTTTCAACCGAGAACAGAGGTTGTTGTAGCTGGCTAATTGGACTCTCTACAACTGCTTCTTTGTGACTACCATGAAACTCTGATATGAATAACTTCAACTTAGGACAAAAGGACACGTCTAAGCTTTCTAATATGGGGCATTCCAGATGGTATTTTCCAGGATAAAAGCAACTAAGCAGTGGCAGCCTATAAAGAAGCAACGAGGACAAACGAGGGAATTCAAACATTTCAGTTGTTCCAGGTTCCATTATTGCATCTTCCTTTCCAACAATTTCTACCAACTTGTCACACCTGCATATTGCAAGTGTCTCAAGCTTCCCAAGATTTCTGGCAAGGGACAAAGGGAACAATGTTGCCAAGCGTCCACAATCATAAACATTCACTTCTTGCAAATTGGGAAAACTAACAATTCCTTGAGGATTTTTGTTCCATACACACTTCAAATTTGGCAACTCATCTAAAGTAAGTTTTTTCAATCGAGAGACTATTCCCTTGGTTTTCTTCATTCCAATGTCATCTATATCAAATATTACCTCTACTGCCCCGCAGCTGTCTACCTGCAGTTCTTCCAAGCTCTTTAAGCAAGCAAGTATTTGAGATGGAACCACAGCATCTTTTGTAATGTCCTTCACCACCAATGTTTTTAAACTGCCAAAGTAGTTATCTGGAAAAGCAGCTTTGCTGTGCCAAAACTCCTCCACCTTAGAATCCTTCGCAAGTGTCAAATTCTTTGAATGTTCAAAAGAAACCTACGAAAATGATGAAATATGAAAAGTGGATATGGCAAGACAAATATAAGAACTTCACTTGAAAAATATAATATTATGTTCTCAAAAAGAGTACTGAACCACTTAGATTTTGAACTTCCTTTATAAAGGGTAATGATATCTTCACACCCCTCATTTTTAACACTACCTCTACACCTCCTTATGGAAGAGATAAAAATTTCCGTTCTTCCTTTTTTACCATAAAAAAAGGGTATAAGGGCAGTTTAAAAAATTGAGAATGTGAAAGAAACACTATTTACTTTATAAATTTACACCGTTAATTTTTTAACTTTTCTAATTAATCCGTAAAACTTTAGCTATTATTTCAATAAATCATCAGTTAAAGGTTTAATTTACTGATTAACGAAGATGTCATGTGACAATATTTATCTTCAAAAAATCTAGATCATCAAATAAATTATGTAAAATATAAATTTATGACATTTTTAAAACACTCCAAATAAAATAAAAAACCAATAATACCACCACCGGCCACCATACCATATTGCAAGTTTCCAAGGAAACAGCATCATCAGTTCTTAACCAACTTATCTTTGGACAGTGGAACCCATAAAGCTCACCAGCACATTTGTTAAAATACCTGCCGTGTTTATCTCCACAGCTTCTTGTAGGAGGCTTGATTACATGTATTTGGTTTAATTTATTTTTAAAAATAATTATTTTTAATGACATAATTATCCAATAGCAGAACATTTACTGAAAATTTTCATTGAAAAGAAAAATAATTGGAGTGAAGGGACAATGATAATTGGTGATGGTTAATAAATAATCTAATAGATGCATACCTTATCAGTGGAAATATTTTGCAGAGTGGCATTCAAATCGCCTTCCCAATACCATATGTCTTTTTCACCAGCTGCAACATGTATTTTTCGTAGATTGGGTGCACTTTGGACTTTAGAGAATGTTTCCATGAGAGGGCAATCACTCACTACTAAATTTTCAAGTGAGGGGAACTTTAAGTCACAATTCTCAGAACTGCAGAAACAAGTGAGGCTTTGTAGAGACACCAATTCTATAGCTTTCAGTTGTCTAAACTCAATCACTTGTGCTTTTTCCTCTTCTTGGACGATTTTCACAATCCTTTGACAGAGACTTACCTTCATGGTTGTGAGTTGAACCAAGGACTTGGCAATTGAGGATGTCATTAAATTCCTCAATCCTAAACAATTAGTTACTTCCAGATATGTCAAGCAACTGAAAGACACCGAGGAAGGCGTTAAACTTTTCAATTTTGGACATCCAGAAATGACTAAGCGCTCTACCATTTGAAGAAGCAGGTCATGTTCAAAGCCTATATTCTGTAAATACCACAAATTGTTAAATATCAACTCCTTAAGTTGTACTACAACCCCTATTTTTTCATGTGCAACAAGGCTTGTAGAAGCCCAAACCCCTTCGAAGAGACAATTTTTCAATGTTATGCTTTCCAAATTAGGAAGTCTATGAAGCAACCAAAAGAGAATCTCGGTATTCTTCAATCCAGACAAGACAAGTGATTGTAGTTTGTGCATTCTATGAACACTAACAATGTAGTCCTGCAACCACTCTGCTTCCTTCAAGCTTATTGACACATATTCCAAGTTGTGTATCACCTAAAAAAAGGAGTTATCAAAGCATATTTAGAATCACAATCATGCATGCAAAATAATATAAGATGAATTAATTTTTTTTATAAGAAATAAAAAGATAACTTCTCACATCCTTCAGCAAGAGTTTCATTTAAGTTTCATGGCTTTCTTAATTCATGTTTTTTATTTTGTACCTTTTCTGTAGCTAGAAAGATTGGCTTCACTTGTGAATTTGTGGTTTCTTCCAACTTGCTACAAACAAATATAAATAATTTTTTCAACAATGGCAATTCTAACGTGTGTGTTCCCTGATAGAAACTCCTGAGTTCAAATAAATGTTGTAATGATAGAGTGTTTAGTTGGGGGAACCTAAAGGCGACGACTTGTTCATTTGATCCATTGTCCCAAGCAACAATCTCCTTCATTCCCCAGCACTTACATACATCAAGGGTTTCGAGTTTTTCTAGGCCATTGGCAACCGAAAGTGGGAAGAGATATTCTAACATTTCACTGTCATAAACGACAATGCTTTGCAGATTATTAAAGTTAAGAATTCCATCAGTGTCCACCTTCCATACATGCACCAACTTTGGCAGTCCTTTTAAAAACACATCATGCAAGTTTGTCTCCTTCCTACCATTAGTTTGTGCAATATTTCCAAAGTCAAATATGGTTTCCACTGACTTGCAATCAATAATGACCAAACTTTGAAGGCTCTGAAATCCTTGCCCTGCGTAACTAGGAAAAATTGTAACAAGTTTGTTGCATTCTCTTATTTTCAAAGAATCCAAACTGTGAAAGGAATGAAAACCAACATGGGGCTGCCATATGGTATTCAATTTTTCCATGCAGTTGATCTCCATTTTCTTCAACTTGGGAAGAATGTCAATATTCTGCTACAAGTAAAAGTAGTCATTAAGTGATCAAATAAAAGACCTTAGCAATTAATGCAATTAAACAACAAATGACATTAACAATTTAGTTTAATTAAATTAAATGAATCTACACACCATTGCATCGTCTGCACTAAATATGTCCTCCATCAATTCACATCCACTTACGAAAAGGCTTTGGAGATTCACTAAACTTCCGGCCATGGAGAACGACAATAAAAATTTTAAATTGCCACAATCTGATACATTCAATGTAAGCAAATTTTGAAAACAATACGAAGACTGGTCATTCCATATCTGCAGGATGTTGATTGAGGACAACTCCAACCACTCTAATTTGGGAATTGAAACCTGTAAGAGCTCATAACTATTGTCTTGAGGGTAACTAATTTTGTTTTTCAAAAATTGACTTACCCAAGAGAAAGGGCAAGACATAAAGAGCATGAATTCTTATTTCTTTTAGAGAAATAATATATCAAATTGAACATTAAAGATTCTAAATGTGAAGTAAAGGATAAACATTTATGATAATATTTTTTTACATACCTTTCCATTGAAGAGTGAAAGGCAAGCATTGTTATCTTGTCCAGCTATGGTGGTAATTTCTTTGAGCTCCTTGTTTTGAACTTGGTCTTCCAATGATTGTGAGATGGAAGGCATCTTATCGTTGGTATATAAACAAGAAAATGCTGGTAAAGATTGTAATGTTAAATTTCGTAATTGAGGAAACTCAATCTTGTTTGCTTGCACATCACCGACAGTATATGATTCTCTTTCAACAGAAACTATCTCCTTCAAATAATCACAATTACACACTTCAATTGTTTCAAGCATGGTGAGACATCTGAGCATGGAAAATGAGAAAATATTTTCCAATTGACCACATGTTTTAATCTTGATGATCTTCAATTTGCAGAAAGAGGCCTCTGTTAGCAGATTGTCACATATTTTCTCCAAACTCTCCAATTTGTAAAGACACAGGGACTCCAATTTGGGAAAAGCCAGTAAAGGGTGAAACCGCCCCATTGAGTTGATAATGAACTGAATGTCAAAATTGTTTACTACTGACAAATGCTTCAAATGTGGAAATCCTTCAACATTTAATTCATAGAAAACATTGTGAACATCCTTGAGTTCTCCCAGCAGCAAATATTCAACTCTTTTGAACAACATTTTAATCCATTTTTCAGAATGAATGTTAATACCATCTTTTAGGCTTAATGCCAAAAATTTCTTCACTTCATACTTGTCAAGGACTTTGAATTCTTCCACTGAATGCATGTTGAAATCTCCAATGACAATCTTGTAACTATCCAACCTGTCAAAGATCAGGTTTTGTGGAAAATGGGCAACACTTGGCATGTGTATTTCTAGAGTACTTAATTGATTCAAGTGCCTCAACTCAGAAAGAATAGCCTTTTCACTTTGAATTTTCTCTTCAGCCTCCCGTACAATTAAGTCATCTCTCATATAAAACTCTTCCAAATTGTTCATCCTTGATATGACATTGGAAGGTATTACTTCTTGTTTTGAGCAATTGCTTAAGTCAAAAAGTTGCAGCTTATCCAATTGCCCAAATTCAAGGGGAAAACTTTCAATATTAGATCCTGAAAGAGTAAGAATTCGTAATTTCTTTAACTTTCCAACGATTGATAAGTTCTTTCCAAGAGTGCATCTCTCCAAACTAAGCATTCTCAGCTTTGTTAAGCAGTTAATCGAAGAAGGTAAGGATGAAAAATGAACACCAGTCAGTATCAGGACTCTGAGTTCAATCATATCTTTAAAAAAGCCGTCTGGTATTTTCAAAAGACCATCTTTACTGTCAATATGTAAGACTTCAAGTCTAGGACAGTATATACTCTCAGGAAGCCCATCATTGAAATCACAATTGTGTAAAAATATAGCAGTGTACCTTTCAAGTTCATCTTTGTGAGGCCACTCATCGAGTATGTCATTTTTCATGAAAAGTACATACTTTTCTTTGGATGATATTGAAAGAGCAACATCGCGCATGATGTCATGCATGTTGAAGCGGTCACTAGAGTAACTTTCCACCAACAAACTTGATTCTTTTAGCTCTTCTATCCACGCATTTACTCTACATCTTGCTTCTCTAATTGTGTGGACTCCTCGAAGCAAGCGCAAACCAATACAGAACTTCACCAAGTCCATAATCAAAGCATCATTTCCCATTCTAGCACAATGTAGAAAAATATGCTTAAGCTGCTCATTTTTTAGATGATCATAGCTCAACTTTACACAGAACTCAATAGATTCCTGCCCTTCTGTAAATCTTTGTCTTCTTATTTGTTTACAAACATCGTCCCATACAACATAGCTCTTATTCTTTAGTGTCCTTCCTATGGAAACTAATGCTATAGGCAATCCAGCACACTTTTTGGCAATTTCAATAGCTTTCTCATCAAACACAGAATTTGTGTCAAGTATTCCAGCCACTTTCTTAAGCAAATTCTCTGCCTCCTTATCATCAATGACTCCTACCGGGAAAGCTGATCTCTCCTGCACATCCATTTGATTGCGTATTACTTCTTTACTTCTAGATGTTAGAAGAATTTTGCATCCCTTGTGATCACCTGATAACTTTTCTTTATTTATCTTATTGGAATCGACAGATAACTTGACTTTTTTCATCTTATTGAAATCAGCAGAAAACTCTTCTTTTTCCATCTTATTGTAACCAAAATCAGATATATCCTTGACATCCAGTTGGCTCCCACCATCATCATCACTACATGGAATCCCCAATCTATTCAAGTCCAATCTATCCCAGAGATCATCTAGGATTATAAGGGTGTTCTCCTTTTCTTTCTTTAACCTCTTTCGAATGCGATCTGCTCTTTCAATCTCACTTTCCTCTTCCAATTTCATTCTTAACATCTCAGCAATTTGTCCTTGAATTTTTTTTATGTCAGGATTTCTTGTTATATTTACCATAATCACCTTAAACAACAACTTTTTTTTAGCTATCTCAGCAACTTCTTTGACTAAAGTGGTTTTACCCACACCACCAACCCCATAAACTCCAATCATATTAACTGTAGAGTCTTCCAGTGCTTTCATAATCTTCCCCATAGTTTCATTTCTCGACCCAAAGCTTACATAACCAGTGTTTGACAAAGCAACATCCATGGATGGGCCCGCCCGATAGGAAACTTTATCAAACTCTTTATTACAATGTCCATCTACTTTGATTTCCTCTACCATCTTTGTAGCTTTTCTTCCTAATCGATACCTGAACCACGAGTTTTTGGGTAAGATCAATCCAATGGAACAGCTTGTCTTTGAATGGCGTTCATCACGAATAAAACGTTCATATTTTTTCATCTTCTCATCCACCTGCTTTAACCAATGCTGAACGTCATCTTCAATTTCTTCTGCATTCAATGCTGCATCATTAACTTGATGTCGTATCCTCTTCCTAGCATCATCCAGCATCTCAATGTAATGTTTCACCTCTTCAAATTTGTCATTGTAATTGAAAAAGTAGCCCACTTGTCGTTTGACCACACGTCCTGCAATTTGCAGTGCACTTTCGGTAGTCCTAGAGACAACTGCATCCATGCTCCCTTGACAATTGACACTTTCTTCTTGTTTTGTTGGTTCCTACTACGGCTACAACTTGTTCCTGAATGTTACGAATGCAAATCTTCAAAAAGTATGGCATCCACAAATACTAAAACAATTAAGGTTGTGTTTGGAGGAGGTATTTTAAAATTTCATGCTATTTCAAATGCTTGAAATTTGAATTGTTTCGATTTAAATTTATTTTATTTTTAAATGCTTTATTTGGATAAATCCATTAAAAATTCTTAAATTTCAAATTCTTAATGTGGATAGGGTAATTTAATTTATATCATATGCTAAAATTATTTTTAAATATATATTTGAAAATCTTAAATTTTAAAATTAAACTTTATGAAAGTAAACATTAGTCAATTTTTAAATTTTTAATAATTTAAAATTAATTTTAAATATTAAATAATTCAAAAATATAAATATTAATACTTTTTACGTTGATATAGAGAAGATAGTAGAAGAGAAAGAAGGAGGGAGAAATAGGGGTGTTCACGAGTCGGTTTGGCCAAACCCATGACTCAACTCAATCAAATCTGAACGGGTTAGGTTGGGTTAGTTTGTTTTGTTTTGTTTTTTTGTTTTTATGTAAAACCCAACCCAAACCAACCTGTTCACAAATAGATTGGTTAGGATTTGATCAACAGGTCAGAACATTTAATTTTTTTTTTAAATCTAGTATTTGTTTATAAGCTAAAATGTTATTAAAATGCCTTGAATTCAGCACAAAACTAGTACCATGCAAATAGGATGGGGTATACATATCCTTTACCTAAATTTGTCATAATAACCCAAATTTGTCATAATAATATAAAAAGGATAAAATAAAAGTAAATTCATAAAACCTCATACATTCATTTTAATTGCAACTTGCAACATTCATTTTAAAAATTTCAATCATTCATCAATTAGTCATCATATTCTCAATTTTTTTTAAACTTCACAGCATACAATAAATACATAATAACTTGAATTCAATCGAGATAATCACTGAATCAGTACTCATTGCACCATAGTTACATAAAAAAAAATCCAATTTTCTTAAATGTGTAGTGCAATTGAAATTTCAACTAAATCTAAAATAGTCTAATAATAATAATAATAATAATAATAATAATAATAATAATAATAATAATAAACAATGGATTCACGGATTGGGTCAACGTGTTCAAAAATCAAAACCCGTGACCCAACCCATACGTTAATGGGTTGGGTCGGGTTCAACTCCATCATACTAAATACTTTGGCCAATGTTTTTGGGTTGGTTTGGGTTAATTAAGGCTTGCAGGTAACCCATACCTGTGAACACCCCTAGGGAGACGATAAAGGAGAGAAAGAGAGAAGAGAGAGAGTGAAGAGAGGGTCAAGTGAGAGAAGAAAAAAAAAGAGAAGGAAGAGAAAGAGAGAAAAGAAAGATAGGAGAGAGAGGAGGGGGGAGAATAAAGAGAGATGACAGATGAATAAGAGAAAGAAGGGAGAGAGGAGAGAGAAAAGAAGGGGGAAAAAATTATCCAACGTATATGCATATCAATTTGCCAATATATCTTATCACCTTAACAAAGATTTGAAGATGCCAAAGACAACTGAAGGAATCAACATGTAATGAGGGGTTATTATGAAATTGTGATAAATTAGAATATAAAATAAAAATTGATTCCCTAATTTTGTGTTTCATAACTGTCCATAAATTGGTTTTTATATGGAAACATCCTGATGTTGCCACGTGGGGTACGACTCATTGTCAAATTGTTTCAAAAATTGACCCCCAGACTTTTTTTTATAGTAATAATAATTATTATATCATATTATATTATTATATTATTATTATTATTATTATTATAGATGGTAAATTTAATGTGTAAAAATGAGATAGTATATATATATTTTAGATATGAATGAGAATTATATTATGATAATATATTTTATAGATTATACATTTTTCAATGACAATTGAAATACAATTAGTGTTTTAAAATGATATTAATTTATTGATTGAATAAATATGATAATTATTTTATTATGTTATAATACTAATGATAATGATTCAATGTTTGTTTGTGCCGATATATTAAAAAGGTTGTTTTTTTTTTGTTTAAAAAAGTTTGAGAAATGCTAGGAACATACTCTCAGACACACTCTTTTGAATACACTGCTTCTAATTGGCTAAAATTTATCAAAAATCACAAAATTTTGCGGGTCCCACATGTTATTTAATGATTCTCTCTCATGATTTTGTAATTTTCAATCAATTTTAACCAATAGAAGAGAGTATATTAGGAAGAGTGTGTTAGAGAGTGTGTTGCTAGCACTCCTCAAAAAGTTTATATATTGGAGCTCTGGATAATGCCACATGTATACTCTTCATCTTCACCATTCATTTTCTTGAAATCTAATGGTTGTAATGAGTAACTAATCTTAATCAATAGATGTCAAGAAAAGCCTGCAACATGCCCAATATATTTTGAATAGAGAAAGACTTACCCTTTTTTTCTTTTTTTGGATTGGCAGTGATTTAAGGAAGGGTGATAATTTCAAGGCTACCACGGTTCTTTCAACATGCGGATCCACCGGTTTCTAAACACACACTTAAGCATGTGAACGAGATTTTAGCACCAGAGATAATAATAATAATAATAATAATAATAATAATAATAAAGAGGTTAAATGTCACCTTTGATCCTTTATATTTTAATATTTTTTTGTTTTGGTACATCAAGTTTTAAAAGTTTTATTTTGGTTCTTTATGTTTTCGAAAGTTTTATTCTAATCATTTTTCATATTTCCGTTAACAATGTTAATATTTCATTAAATTTTAAATTTTAAAATAATTAAATTAAAATAATAGTTATTATCTTTATTTTATTTTTAAAATTATAAAATCACTAAAAAAAAAATTCCAGCCATTCATCTTCAACTTCAAACAAATTCAATTTCCAGATTCACAAAAATTCACGCAAACGCTCGCTTCATTGCGCCGTCGTCGTCTGGTTCCGTAGCGACCCCTTATTGCTCGAATCTACCCAGAACACGCACAACTCCATCAGTACCATGTTCGATTTGGCTCGAGTTACCGATAATAGTGATAGATCCTGGGCCCATATATTTGTTGACAATTGCTGTAATTTCAGTTTACATGATATGGTATATGGTATGTGGATTATAAATGTGTGGAAAGGTGCTCAGGGGATGGGTCGTTTTTTTTTTGGGTCTTGGTAATGGCTAATTTGGTTGCTGGTATGTGTTGTTTATGCCGAATATATATGCTGGTTTTTGTTGCAGAATTAGCTTTTTGGTTTATGAAGAGTAAATCTACCTTTTTTTTTTTTTTTTTAACGACGGTTTTTAGTTTTTATTATTTAAATTTAATTATTTAAAAATTTAAAAATTAACAAGATATTAATATTGTTAACAAAAAATTATAAAAATGATTAAAATGAAACTTTTGAAAACATAAAAAAATAAAATAAAACTTTTAAAATTTGATGTACTAAAATAAAAAAATAAAAAAATATAAAAGATCAAGTGACATTTAACCTAATAATAATAATAATAATAAAAGAGCGTAACATATTTTACCTGGCTGGTTTGCTACTGCAGTTGGTTCACGTATATATGGAGGTGCATGGTGGGCAGGCTAGTGTTCATATGGTATGACAATGGATAGAATAGTGAGGTGTGACTTAGTGAGCCACACAACAAAAAAGTAGCAGCAGCCAGCAACTATATTATATATAAATATGGTGGGAGAGAGCGTGAGAAACAAGGCTTGGAGGATGTCAGAACGGGGATGAACAATGGTGGCTTTCGGGTCAAATATTGATGATGACTGAGAGGGTGAGGGGATGCAAGGGTTGGCTAGGTTTTCAACGGGGTGGTTGAAGCATAAAAATTGCCAAAGGTGAGTGAGTACGTGCAGGAAAAATCAGAGTGCTGAGCTGAGCGTGGTGCGTTGAGGATCAATCTGAGAGCAAAAGTGAGGGAGGATGGTGGTGGTGGTGAGTAAGTGTGAGTGTTCTTATGTTGACTTGTTGAGGATAAGGACGATGAATCTATGGGTCTGATGCAGTGGAAATAATTAACGAGGAAGGAAGGGGAGGTGCAGTGGCGTGTGCGTTGTGGTATTCAAAAGAGACAAAAGGAATCCATCAAAAACTTTTGTTTACAACGTAATCTGGGTTGTCATTCTGTGGGAGTGGGTGAGAGTCTTATTTTAAAAAAGGAAAATGTTAAACTACGAAAAGAGACAAATTGTTTTTGGTTGGTCAATTTTTTTATACATAACTACCATCGATTTCCGTCAAATACAAATTATTAGTTGTTGCTTGATCATTTAAAAATATTACAAGTATTTCTTCGTACAATTCCTACAGAATATCCTTCATAATAAATAGAAATTTTCTTTTAAAAAAAAGACCTTATGGGAAAGATCTAGAGAGTGGTTGCAGCGTAGTGTTTGTCTTTGTACCTTTTCTATTTTATAAAGATGGGGAAAGACCTGCTCCACCTCCACAGGAATATTGTAGCTAGAAATAGTATTTCTTGACATATATCAAGATGTGTTTGATGAATTTTTAACACTCCTAAGAATATTTTTAAAGTTTTAAAATAATAAATTAAAAATAAAAGTAAAAATTGAAGTTATAGTAGAATTAAAAAATAACTTCTCACATTTTCATGGAAATGTAACTTTCTTGTCCCATTAGCATGGGAAAAAAGTTGTGTAGACACGGAAATGTAACTTTCATGATAACAGAAAATACTTGAGAATATTTTTTAATATTCTCCTAACAAATATGAGAATAAATATTTCCTGAAACAAACGCCCTTCAGTGTTGGAGGCAATTATGCTAGTTGGTTGACGGCTATTTTTAATTGATGGTTACCGCTGGGTCAGCTCTAAATTCATTATTAATACCCTTCATTATTAATACCAAGGCAATTATTATATATACTTCCTTCATTATTAATATACCTTCTCTTATATTTATTTTTTCAAAAATATCTTTTATATATACCTCCTCTTTGCTATATATATATATATATATATATATATATATATATATATATATATATATATATATATATAAATTGGTCCTTGAACTAAATCAAATTTTTTTTATTCTTTTAAAGATTAAATTGTCAACACATTACATTTTCATTAAATCACGGATTATGAAAATAATTGACAGAATTAGATTGGACATTGAATTCCACGGTCTAACAACATAAATGTCATATCATTGTCAAAATGATTTTTTTATTAATATGAAAATGGAAACTATGGTTGAGACTTGAGAAGCCCGTTCTGTTAGCTAATAAAAAAAGTCTTTTTTTTAACAGAATAAAAAAAAATACTTGAGAAGGCCATTTGTATGGATATGGATGGATGGATAGTAAAACTCTATTTCAAGCCGATTCAAACATACCCGTAAGATCATTTTATTATTAATATGAAAATGAAAACTATGGTTGAGACTTGAGAAGCCCGTTCTGTTAGCTAATAAAAAAAGACTTTTTTTTAACAGAATAAAAAAAGACTTGAGAAGGCCATTTGTATGGATATGGATGGATGGATAGTAAAACTCTATTTCAAGCCGTTTCAAAGATACCTGTAACATCATTTTATTATTAAAAAAATGTCAAAGAAAGAGACATACATAAGGCCAGGATGTTCACAAAACGTCAATCACAGGAAATAATGAAAAGAAATATAATATTTAAATATATATTTTATTCTTTATAAAATGACTTTATTTGATTTTAGTCTTTTAAAATTTTATAAAATTTAAATTTTTAAAAATTAAGTCTGATCATCACTTAGTAATAATGTATAATACATCTAACCATATTGTTTTTTTTTTTTTATACAGTAGTAATGAAAGTAAAAGACAGAAAGCAAATTAAATCACTCCAAGGTTGTCTTGATGTAAGACTTCCAAGGCAAAGTCTGGGATTGATTTCCAACTTGTAAAGCCACTATGAGTTGCACCCCACCTGGCAAGTGTGTCCACAACTTTGTTCTCCTCCCTTGAGATGACCAAGAACTCCAGTCTCCACCACCCAATCACGACGGGCTAAGGTCCTAACCTCATGGATGACATCTTCATGCAAATGCCAAGAGACCCTCTCCTCCACCAATTCCTTTACAGCCTGAACAGAATTATTACAGTCAGACTCACAGATCACTAACCTCACCCCAGCTTGTCAGCACATATAGTAAGGCTGATATTGATATTGAACATTAACTCATTTGGTGGTTAGGAAATACAATAATAGTATAGGATAGAATAAGTATTCTATCGTGCCGCAATCAACAACTATTTAGTGCACCAATAAGATATGATTTATTTATCGTATAGCCTATTATATCCTATGAGGGGGAGTTAGGTTGGAAAACAAAAAGATATGATACTCTTTCTTTCTCCCTCCCTTCTAGGGATGGTAATGGGTAGGATGGATAGAGTACTATAGTATCCGTTCCCATACTCGCACTTCAAAAAAATCCCCATACCTAGATCATACCCACGTGGATAGTAACTTTAATACCCGTGCTATTCTCCATTGGGTACCTAAATGCCTATACCCGTTACCTACACTTTAATTAATTATGGAAAATTGATAAATAAAATGTTGATTAAAAATACAATAGTAATTAGGCTTAAATGCAATTTTAGTCCCCCTATTTTGCATAATTTGTAATTTTGGTCCTCTTATTTAAAATTGAGACATTTAGTATCCTTATTTTGCATAATCCGCAATTTTAGTCCCCCTATTTTAAAATTGAGACATTTAGTCCCCCAATTTTATAAAATCTGTAATTTTGGTTCTTTCATCAAATTGAAGCATTGATCGTTAAGAGAATAATGTTGACCCTAACGTGACCCAAGATTATTTGTTTATTTTTTTAATTATTTTAAATACCGAGTAGATAAATTGATGAAAAATATATTTTTAAAAAAAGGTAAAATCATTTATTTTAATGGCTGGAGTAGTTGTGAGTCGTAATATGGAATCATGAGTTTTAATAATTTATTTTAAATTATTCCCACATCACTGAAACACATGTTACGTTGTAGTCAACATTAATTTCTTAATGGTCAACGATTATAATTTGAAAATAGATGGACTAAAATTGTGGATTGTACAAAATAGGAGGACTAAATGTCTCAATTTTAAAACAAGGGACTAAAATTGTGAATTATACAAAATGGGGGACCAAAATTGCATTTAAGCCTAGTAATTAAATTAAAATCTCATTTAAAGATCTTAATATAATGAAAAGAAAAAAAATGAGAAAAAGAACAAATAAGGAAGGTGATTTTTTTAATTAAATCTTTAAGTAAATAAAAATCATGATCTATCTTTATAAGGAATATAATTATTTTTTTTGTGAATTAAATAATGTGGTCTATCTCTTAGCCAATAAAGAACATGATTTTATTTTTATTTTTTATGGATTAAGGAACATGATTTATCTCTTAGATATTATTATTATTATTATTATTATTATTATTATTATTATTATTATTATTATTATGGGTTTGGGTAGGGTTGGGTACTAAGGTACCCATACCCGCACCCGTACCCGTTAAAATTTGTGGGTAATTATCCGTACCCGAGCCCATACCCACTAAGTGGGTAATTACCCTACCCATCATGGGTAATTTTTGTGGGTACCCATAGGGTCTAGGTAGAATTGCCATCCCTACTCCCTCCCTTTGGGGATCTATCGCCATCTCCATTGTCATGAGTAGAGGTGGACCTATTTGTTAGCCAAGCGGGGCCATGCCCCCCAACCCCCGCCCTTGATTTTTTGGAAAATCTTTTAATTAATATAAATGTTTTTATTATTAAATGATTTATTTTGATAATTTTTTAGTTATCAGATAAGATTTTATGCTTTTTTAAAGACTTTGTTAAACAATTAACGTGGCTTGTGGGCCTTTCTTTATGGCTCCACAAATGTTAAATAAATACCTTTAAAAAATATAGGATAAATTTTAAAAATTAATTTATGTTTAATTTTTTTAAAATTTTAAATTCTTTTATTAGTAGAAGTGTAAAACATACTTAATAAATTCTTTTATAAGTAGAACATAATATAGACTTACAAGTATATTATAAGAGTTTAATGGCTATGCACTAACAGTGTAAAACAATTTTACACTGTCATTCAATCACAAATCAATAGGTAGTTATTATAAAGGTCAACAAACTTATTATACACGGTAGTTTGTGCTTAGATGATTGTGTAAAACTATTTTACACAGTTAGTATATATTCCTTTTTCTCATATTATAATATTAGCAAGCATGTTTTGATAGTTTTATTTGTTTCTTATCTCATAAAATGAAGTTTTTAATTTATTTTCATGTGTTAATTTGTATTATATGCATAAAAAATGTAATTAATTTAAATATTTGTATATATAATTTAATTATTTTAATTTATGTTATTGAAGGTTGTTAGTAACAAATGAAAATAAGTTTTTAAAAAAATTATGTAATTGTTGGCCCCCCTATCCTTCAATCTTGGGTCCACCCTGGTCATGAGCACTATTGCCGCCATTGTCATCTTCGCCACTGCTATCGCTACCACTGTCGTCACCACTATTGCTACCACCACCCCAACACCATCATTGTCACATCCATCGTAGCATCCACCATCCACCACCATTGCCGCCACCACCCTGACATCATTGTTGCCGCTACCGCACCGCCACCACCATCGTTATTGCCACAGTCGTCATCATTGTCACTTTCGTCACCTTTTCTATTGTAGCAACCGCTATCACCATTACCACCTCAACTACAATCGCCACTGCCACCGTCATTATCATCACTACCATTGTTGTTGTAGCAACTACCACTGTTACCATTACCGTTGTTGCTACCACCACCACTCCTACCATTGCCACCATCATTGTCGCTGCCATTGCCAATACCACTATTGTCACCAGTACTCTATGACCACAACCATCGGAACCACCATCACTACCACTATCGCTTCCACCTCTACTGCCACTATCACCTCCACTTTTACTACCACCATTAGACTCGTTATCATTTTCTGGTTCGTATCAAATACAAGACAATATAACATAATAATGTTATTTGGTTGTATGAAATATTGGATATGATATTAATGTTTACCCTGCTCTTATATCTTATTCTATCACATCATATCCTGACTACCAAATTGATCTAAGTGTTCGAGATGATATTCATATAGGCCTTCACATGGCCTTCACATCATTATATTTTTGACAAATTATGTTTTTAATATATTTAGGAATTTTTCTTAGTAAATTGCATATTTGTTTTGTTTATATTATTATTTTCTATACAGGAAAAAAAAATCTCAACCTGGAATGAAGGTTCACCCTAACCCAATACAAAGGGGTTTAGCTATTCATAACAATATTCAACTTAAAAGAAATATTAATAGATAGATAAATGACCATGAATCCTAAGAATCAAACTCAAAATTTTCAAAATCCACAGCGAGAGATGAATCTTCCAGTCTTTCTTCACTTTTGATCTTCAAAACGGTCCAAAGAAACCTCTAAACGTCAAATTATCCTTTTTTGTAGCGAGTTTGCATTTTCCCAATTAGGATGAAAAATATCATATCCAGGTCCTAAGTGTGAGTGTTCTTATGTTGACTTGTTGAGGATAAGGACGATGAATCTATGGGTCTGATGCAGTGGAAATAATTAACGAGGAAGGAAGGGAGTAGGTGGGAGTGGGTGAGAATCTTCAAAACAATTTTGTTTACAACGTATTCCGGGTTGTCATTCTGTGGGAGTGGGTGAGAGTCTTATTTTAAAAAAGGAAAATGCTAAACTACGAAAAGAGACAAATTGTTTTTGGTTGGTCAATTTTTTTATACATAACTACCATGGATTTCCGTCAAATACAAATTATTAGTTGTTGGTTGATCATTTAAAAATATTACAAGTATTTCTTCGTACAATTCCTACAGAATATCCTTCATAATAAATAGAAATTTTCTTTTAAAAAAAGACCTTATGGGAAAGATCTAGAGAGTGGTTGCAGCGTAGTGTTTGTCTTTGTACCTTTTCTATTTTATAAAGCTGGGAAAAGACCTGCTCCACCTCCACATGAATATTGTAGCTAGAAATAATATTCCTTGGCATACATAAAAATGTGTTTAATGAACTTTTAACACTTTTAGAAATATTTTTAAAGTTTTAAAATAATAAATGAAAAATAAAAGTAAAAATTGAAGTTATAGTGGAATTAGAAAATAACTTCTCACATTTTCATGGAAATATAATTTTTCCACCCCATTAGCATGGAAAAAAAGCTGTGTAGACACGAAAATGTAACTTTCATGATAATAGAAGATACTTGAGAATATTTTCTAATATCCTCCTAACAAACATGAGAATAAATATTCCGTGAAACAAACGCCCCTCAGTGTTGGAGGCAACTACGCTAGTTGGTTGACGGCTATTTTTAATTGATGGTTATCGCTGGGTCAGCTCTAAATTCATTATTAATACCCTTCATTATTAATACCAAGGCAATTATTATATATACCTCCCTTCATTATTAATATACCTTCTCTTATATTTATTTTTTCAAACATATCTTTTATATATACCTCCTCTTTGTTATATATATATATATATATATATATATATATATATATATATATATATATATATATATATATATATATATATATATATATTAAACTAGTTATTTTGACCCATACGATGCACGGGATAAATAGAGAATTTGAGTATTTTTATTTGGATTTTATTTTTTTATTTAACTGTAAAAATGGACATAGACATCTGTAAAAAAAATATGGCAACTTTTACTTGATTTTTTTTCCATGATTAAATGTCCAAATTTATATGTTCGGAAGCAAAATCTCAAGTAAACCTCATATATGTTATAAAGTTGCCACATTTTTTTATGAGCACATATGAAATTTTGACGGATAAAAAGAGTGTATTTGAATATATTTGTCTTATAATTACTCTTACAACTACTACTTTTATAAAAAAAAAATATATTAATTTTTGGGCTTGTGAATTTTAGCTAATAAATTCTTAGGATACCTTTTTTTTAGGACTGTATTTGGCTAATAAATTCTTTAGGATAATTTTTTTTTCATCCATGGATATAATGGAATACTCTCTTGACTTCCAAAAATCTATAATTATAAAAACGAATGATTACCAAAATCGATTAGCCCTAATATGGTTATTTGTGCAATGCACGGATATAAATATGAAATAATGTGATATAAATAGAATATAAAATAGTTTAAAAAATATGATTTTTTATACTATCAAAATTAAAAATCAAAATAAAAAAAATAAGAGTGTTTTGATGTAAAAAGAAATTTAAACATCATTCATATAAAAGTTATATACATTAAATTTAAATATAAATATCTATGAGTTTCTTGACATAAAAACATCAATGATTATAAAAAAAAAAATTACCCAAATGGATTTGTCCTAGTATGCATACCCGTGCTACGGATGTATATATATATGGATTAGCGCAACATAAATAAAATATATAATAGCTTAAAAAATATAATTTTTATACTTTCAAATTAAAAAAAAATGAAGGATATTTTGATATAAAAAGAAATTTAAACATCATTCATATAAAAGTTGTATACATTAAATTTAAAAATAAATATCTAAGAGTCTCTTAACATCAAAAACTAATGATTATAAAAAAAATATTAGTCATCCCAATGGATTTACCTTAGTATGGTTACCCGTGATAGATGGATACAAATATGGATTAGTGTAACATAAATAGATTATATAATAGTTTAAAAATATACATATATTTTATACTTTCAAATTGAAAAAAATGAAGGATGTTTTGATATAAAAAGAAATATAAATATCCTTCAATTAAAAGTTGCATACATTAAATTTAAATATAAATATCTAAGAGATTCTTGAAAACAAAAAACCAATAATTATATATATAAAAACAATTACCCAAATGGATTTGTCCTAGTATGTGTATCTGTACGATGGATGGATATAAATATGGATTAACAAAACATAAATAGAATATATATTAGTTTATAAAATATAATTTTTATAATTTCTAATTAAAAAATGAAGGATGTTTTGATATAAAAAGAAATTTAAACATCATTTGTGTAAAAGTTGTATAAATTAAATTTAAATATAAATATCTAAGAGTCTCGTCACAAAAAAAAAAACAATGATTATAAAAAAATAATAATCACCCAAATTGATTTGCCCTAGTATGGTTACCGTATAATAGATGGATTAGCGCAACATAAATAACATATATAATTGTCTAAAAATATAATTTTTTAAACTTTCAAATTAAAAATATGAAGGATGTTTTGATATAAAAAGAAATATAAGTATCATTCTTATAAAAGTTGTATACATTAACTTAAATATAAATATCTAAAAGTCTCTTGACGTCAAAAAACCAATGATTGTAAAAAAAATCACCCATATGGATTTGTCTTAGTTTGGTTACCTGTGCGACATATAGATATAAATATGGATTAGCGCAACATAAATAGAATATAATTGTTAAAAATATATAATTTTTTATACTTTCAAATTAAAAAAAGGAAGGATGTTTTGATATAAAAAGAAATTTAAACATCATTCATAAGAAAGTTGTATACATTAAATTTAAATATAAATATCTTATAGTCTCTTGACATAAAAAAAACTAATGAATATAAAAAAGTACCCAAATGGATTTCTCCTAATATGGTTACCTGTGTGATGGATGAATATAAACATGAATTAGCTCAACATAAATATAAAATATAATTGTTTAAAATATATAATTTTTATACATTCAATTTAAAAAAAATGAAGGATGTTTTGAAATACCAAAAAAAAATTAAACATCATTCATATAAAAGTTGTATACATTAAAATTAAATATAAATATATAAGAGTCTCGTGACATGAAAAACCAATGTTTATAAAAGAAAATCACCAATTGGATTTGTTCTAGTATGGATACTCGTGCAACAAATGAATATAAATATGGATTAACACAACATAAATAAAATATATAATAGTTTAAAAAAATATAATTTTTATAATTTCAAATTAAAAAATGAAGGATGTTTTGGTATAAAAAGAAATTTAAACATCATTCACATAAAAGTTGTATAAATTAAATTTAAATATAAATATCTAAGAGTCTTTTAACATTAAAAAACCAATCATTATAAAAAAAAATTAATCACCCAAATAGATTTGTCCTAATATGATTACCATGTAACAGATAGATATTAAGATGGATTAGCGCAACATAAATAACATATAAAATTGTTTCAAAAAATATATTTTTTTATACTTTCAGATTAAAAATATGAAGGATGTTTTGACATAAATATAAGCACCATTCTTATAAAAGTTGTATACATTAATTTAAATATAAATATCTAAGAGTCTCTTAACATTAAAAAACCAATGATTATAAAAAAAATTAATCACCCAAATGGATTTGTCCTAGTATGGTTATCCATGCGATGGATGGATATAAATATGAATTAGTGCAACATAAATAGAATATAATTGTTACAAAATATATAATTTTTTATACTTTCAAATTAAAAAAGATGAATAAAAAAATGAAGGATGTTTTGATATAAAATGAAATTTAAACATCATTCATATAAAAGTTGTATACATTAAATTTAAATATAAATATCTCAAAGTCTGTTGACATAAAAAAACTAATGAATATAAAAAAATTAATCATCCAAATGGATTTACCCTAGTATGGTTATCTGTGTGATAGATGAATATAAATATGGATTAGCACAACCTAAATAGAATATATAATTGTTTAAAATATATAATTTTTTATACTTTCAAATAAAAAAAATGAAGGTTTTGATATAAAAAGAAATTTAAACATCATTCATATAAAAGTTGTATACATTAAAATTAAATATAAATATCTAATAGTCTCTTGGCATAAAAAATAAGTGATTATAAAAAATAAAAAAAAAAATCATCCAAATGGATTTGTTCTAGTATAGATACCCATTCAACAAATGAATATAAATATGGATTTACGCAACATAAATAAAATACATTATAGTATAAAAATATATTTTTTACACTTTTTAATTTAAAAAATGAAGGATATTTTGATATAAAATAAATTTAAACATAATTCATATAAAAATTGTATACATTTAATTTAAATACAAATATCTAAGAGTCTCTTAACATAAAAGAACCCGATGATTATTAAAAAAAATCACCCTAATGGATTTGCCCTATTATAGTTACCCGTGCGACAGATTGGTATAAATATGGATTAGTACAACATAATAGAATATATAATTGTTTATAAATATAATTTTTGATGGTTTCAAATTAAAAAAAAAATGAACAATGTTTCGGTAGAAAAAGAAATTTAAATATCATTCATATAAAAGTGGTATATTAAAATTAAATATAAATATATTAGAATCTCTTGACATAAAAAAAACTAATATTAAAAAAAATCACTCAAATAGATTTACTCTAGTATGGATACCCGTGATGCAATATTAATGTGATTCCTAGCTACAATATTTTTTCGGGATGTGATTCCCGGTAATGCAAGATGATCTCGTAAAATAAATGTCCCCTTATATTAATGTTTCTAATATAGTGAAAATACCACTCAATTTGATTCAATTTCAGCCATAATTTTATACTAATAAATTTGTAAATACGTTATTTATATTTATTAAAATTTGTTTTCAATTTTTTATTAAAATTTAAATACAGTGTTTATATAATGTTTATATTAAATTAAGTAAAAATAATAAATTATATTTAAAAAATTAATTAAAAATACTAAATTAATAGATATATTTTATCAAGGGCTACTTACGTTTAAATAGAAGAGAAGGTCCCTTTCAAATTCTTTCAGTTAATTGAATTTTGCATGAAATAATAATGAATGGGATTTGAAATTGATGCATGAAAAGCATGAAACAAAAATGAAATTTAATGTAATCCAATAATTTAGCTTCAAACAAAAATTAATCAAATAATTAATGATTGACAAAAATAAAATTACATGAATGCATATGACTGCTAATTATATATATATATATATATATATATATATATATATATATATATATATATATATATATATATAAGATAAAGATTATTAGTAGTTAAAAACTTATTGAAGAAAACAATTTTCTATCCATTTTGAATTTGACAATGCATTAATTTTATTTTAATTACTACTATTATTTATTAATACTAATTTATCTATTTAAAAAAAGTAGATTCAAATTTTAATTATTAACCAAAATGGACAAATCATAGTAATTAGTAATTAATAGGTGAGGATGTTAACTACACTTGACACTCTCTTTCTAATACTCACTTTATGATTGTTTAGAATTTATTGAAAATTATCATTTTTGGTGTGTCCCACATTTAAATAAGGAAAGATAGTCATCATCAAAACTGATTATTTTTAATAATTTTTAGTCAATCATAGAGTGAGTGTTGGAAAGAGAGTGTGAGAGAGAGTGTCGCTAGCATCTACCCTTAATTTGTCTATTTGGAATTAAGTTTATTAAAATTTATTTTCAATTCTTTTATAAAAATTAAAATATGTTAGCTATTTATATAATGTTTTACTAAATTAATTAAAAATACTAAATTAATTGTTAATTAATTATTTTATATTTATACTAAATTAATTGATATAATATTTATATTATATGTAAGATTTTTGTTTATATAGATTTATTAAAAATACACCTTTACATATATAAAGATATTTGATTTTGATTTTTTTTCAAAATTATTTCAATTAATAATATAATTAAGGATAAAATATGTTTTTGGTCCATGTAAAATATGCAAAATATTAATTTTATCCCTCATTTTTTTTGTATTAATTTGGTCCCTCTAAAATTGAAACCTATTTTTGTAGGTCCCTATTAATACCAATAACTTATTTTTTTTTAATTTTCTAAATTTACAATAACAAAACATGAAATTTTGATAAATATAAAATTTATAATTCATTTCTACGTGTAACTCCGTAGGCACGTCAGATTATCATTTAACAAAATTATCAACGAGGATCTACAAAAATATGTTTCAATTTAGAGGAACCTAATTAATACAAAAAAAATTTGGAGGATAAAATTAATATTTTGCATATTTTATGGGGACCGTAAACATATTTTACCCTATAATTAATCTCGCAATATTTTACAACATTAATTTAATCTAAAAAATAGATGTAATTTAATCAAACTAAATTAATTAATTAAAAATATATTATTATATATATTAACATAATTGATTTCAAAAATGCTATTAATATAGAAATTTATTAAAATTAATTGATATTAGTTGTAATTAATCTTCGTGAATAACATATTTAGGTTTATAATTCCTATTCGATTCATAAATTAATAATTTAATTATTAATTTTTTACTTGTCAGTAATTTCTTTTTATTTGTCAATAAATCTATAATAATTTAAGTAATATCAGTAAGATTTTTAAATTAAAATTTGGGAAAATAATTTAAGCAATCTTTTTATTTGTCTGTAGTATCAATTATATTTGTCAATTTATATAAGGATTTTAATTTTGGCTGAAACGAATGTAATGTCAAACTATACCTATCTTTTTGAAAACAAATATTAAGAATTAAAAATAATTAAATCAACACATATAATTGAAAGTTCTATTTACCAAATATTGAAAATATTGCTATTTAAAACTTAAGTATTCTCCATTAGGGGTGGAAACAGGCCAGGCCAGGCCAGGCTTTGGCGGGCCTGAGCCTGGCCTACATCATAATTACTAAGCCTGGGCCTGGCCTATTTACCTGTTACAAGCCTTTTTTTAAGCCTTAGCCTGGCCTGTTTAAAAGCCTGGCCTGGCCTGAAAGCCTGTTTACGTGGCTTGTTCTATAAAAGGGCCTATAAACAAGCCAATAGGCCTATAGGCCTAACTAGGCCAACGAGCCTAAACAGGCTAACGGGCCTTATTCATAACTTAAAATATTTAATATTTTCTAAAGACTAATATTAAATATAAATATTATATATATTATATTAATGTAATATATATAAATATATAATATTATATATATTATTATATAAATAGGCCAGCCTGTTAGGCTTAATAGGCTTTTTTTAAAGCCTAAAGCCTGGTCTTTTTAATCAAAAAGGCTTTTTAAAAAGCCTAAGCCTAGCCTTTTTAATAAACAGGCCAGGCCAGGCCAGGCCTTTGGCGGGCCAGGCCGTAGGCCCCCGACGGGCCGCCTGGCCTATTTCCACCCCTATTCTCCATTCACTAATTTTGTTTTTTCAACTACTCGCACATCAATATTCTTCAATCACTAAAAATTTTGATTTTTATAATTTAAATTATTGGGATAATGAGCACTAAGAAAATAAAATAAATTACAGTACCAAAATTGGGACAAAATATAAAAATGCCTTACTTTCAAGTAATAACAAATTTAGCATATGTCCTAAATTACTTAAATTAAAAAGGTACACACATTAGGCTAAAGTTTTATATATATATATATATATATATATAGAGAGTACGACTCCTGTGAGAACACTTTTTTATGTGAGAACATGAGAACAACTAATAACAACCATCAGATCAAGAATAAAAATAATAAACGGTTGAGATTAAAATATTTAAAATTCAAATTATGATCTAGTATATAATCTAATAAAAAGTAAATCTATAAAAGATCTTAATTATCACTTCCTAAAATATAATTTGAATTTTAAATATTTTAATCCGAACCATTTATTATTTTTAATCTTGATCTGATGGTTGTTATTTGTTGTTCTTATGTTCTCACATAAAAAAGTGTTCTCACAGGAGTCGTAGTCTATATATATATATATATATATATATATATATATATATATATATATATATAAAAGCTAAAGATTTATTGATGTTAAAAAAGAGCATAAGACTATATATATATAAAAAAAAAAAAAAAACATAAGACATGCTCATCTTACAACCAATTGTAAAACATTCCAGTCCAATCCTCTACACATGGTAACCTATAAACGAAATCTGACCAAACTTACAATACATTACCCGTGCCACTGTACACAACCACATCACATAATTTAAGAAACTAAATTAGCTTAGTTTTTAATTCTTCAATCACAGTTAACTTGCATTGTGTAGCTCGCTTTCACACTCCCAGTCCAATTTCCTGTGTCAGTGATTAGGTTCCAAAATTATTCTTTTACAGCCACCTCCCTCTTGCCAAGTTGTGTCCCATGGTCCTGTCAGCGAGTAAGCTCAAATATTTTCGTGTTTTGGATTCACTCCCAGTCAATGCTGGCTCAAGCATAAAGCAACTAAAACTCAAACTTTAGGCCCACAAAAAAAAAATTCTATTAATTTTTATAAAGCAAAATGGCCTCATATGTTGACAAAAAGTACATGTATATTGACAAAAAAGGCCTACTATATAGCTATTTCATTTAAAGTAAAATGTTTCTCTTAAAATTTGCTTTAGGTCTCACCTACCATTGGGCTAGCCCTGCTCCCAGTCTTGGACAATCTTGTTATCTATGGTAAACATCTAAAGGTTTAGAGATCAAAATTAGCCATGGAAAATAAGACTGCAAAACAAGTCAACATCACTCAATGTAACAGGTATTACCTCTCGATATAGAAAATGCAAAACAATTCCTCCTCTAATGGAAACACAAAATTTGTACACTCCAAGAAAATTTGAAATCGGGAAATAAACTCAAAATATAATATTACAATACAGGTTGATAAGATTAGAAAGAGAATGAAATTTACAACGAAATAATATGAAAGTAATGATAACCAAACCGCGATTCTAGACATAGAGACAAAACAATTTCTCCATTAGGGGATTGCATATTAAATAGAGCAACAACATCCTTTATAATTCTAAAAATGGCATTAGTACCATTTAAAAAAGTCTCCATTAGTATTGAAAAAAAATGGAATACCGGCTGAAAACTCCATTTTTATAAGGAACCATCCTAAAAAAAGAAAAAAATAAATTGTTGAACCCATGGCCACTCACGTTTAAATAGAAGAGAAGACTAAGCATCTTGAAATCTTGCTCATGAAAAAATGTTAATAGTGAATATTTTTAATGTAATTGACAAATTGACAAATGCTAATTAATTGACAAATTGACATAGAAAATAAAATTACAAAAATGATCCTGATTTTGATGGGAAAAACATTTCTTTTTGATATCCAACGATATTGTCTAGATAGGAATTATAAACTTAAATAAGTTATTCACGAAGATTAATTAAATTAATATCAATTAATTTTAATAATTTTAATAGCATTTTCGAAATTAATTATGTTGATATATATATATATATATATATATATATATATATATATATATATAAGTGTATTTTTAATTTTTAATTAATATATATAAATATAAATTTTAAATATAAACTTTATATGTCTTTATATATTCTGTCAAAATTAAACTCCCCTATATATGTTTATATTTATAGTAATAAAATATTATAAATTATAAATGTCAAAAAATTGTGACACATTATCTTTTAATTATATCTTTATATATTCTGTCAAAATTAAACTCCCAATCAATCTCTATATTAAGAAATTAATAATATAATTTAAGAAATTATTAATAGAATAAAGTTAATTTTCCCGATCAATATCTATATTAAACTCCAAAATAATTATGATAATAATTGATTTCTATTATTTTTTTTAATTTAATTATATTATAGTCATTAGTTAATATTTTATTTTATACTTATTTTTTTGTTAATTTAATTATATATTTAAATTATATTAATGTTTATGTCAAAATCTTTATATTAGACTTATTATATCAAAATATTTTAATTACACCCATTTTATAAATACATAATTTTTAATCATTTAATTATATTATAGTCATAAGTTACTCATTAAATTATATCATGAATAAGTAATAATATATATAATAATATAATATAAAACATTGTGAATATATATATATATATATATATATATATATATATATATATATTATAACTTTATATATATTATAAATAAATAATCTTTTCTATAAATATAAAATTAAAAATATAGAAATGCCAAAATTTTGAGTGGGAAATTATTTTCTTTTTAAGATGAGCGGAAAAATATTTCCTTTATGAGAATAAGATAACACGAAAATACAAATATACCCCTATTTTAGGTGGGAAAATATTTTTTTTTTAGATGAAAAACTATTACTTTTATATATATAAAGATTGGTCCTTAAATTAAATCAATTTTTTATTCTTTTAGAGATTAAATTGTCACCATATTACACTTTCATTAAGTCATGGATTATGAAAATAATTGACAGAATTAGATTGGACATTGAATTCCACGGTCTAACAACATAAATGTCACATCATTGTCAAAATGATTTTATTATTAATATGAAAATGACAACTATGGTTGAGACTTGAGAAGCCCGTTCTGTTAGCTAATAAGTAAAAAAAGACTTTTTTTTAACAGAATAAAAAAAGACTTGAGAAGGCCATTTGTATGGATATGGATGGATGGATAGTAAAACTCTATTTCAAGCCGATTAAACATACCTGTAACATCATTTTATTATTAATATGAAAATGAAAACTACAGTTGAGACTTGAGAAGCTCGTTCTGTTAGCTAATAAAAAAAGACCTTTTTTTAACAGAATAAAAAAAAAAAACTTGAGAAGGCCATTTGTATGGATATGGATGGATGGATAGTAAAACTCTATTTCAAGCCGATTCAAACATACCTGTAACATCATTTTATTATTAAAAAAAATGTCAAAGAAGGAGAAATACATAAGGCCAGGATGTTCACAAAACGTCAATCACAGGAAATAATGAAAAGAAATATAATATTCAAATATATATTTTATTCTTTATGGAAGACTTTCAATGCAAAGTCTGGGATTGATTTCCAACTTGTAAAGCCACTATGAGTTGCACCCCACCTGGCAAGTGTGTCCACAACTTTGTTCTCCTCCCTTGAGATGACCAAGAACTCCAGTCTCCACCACCCAATCACGACGGGCTAAGGTCCTAACCTCATGGATGACATCTTCATGCAAATGCCAAGAGACCCTCTCCTCCACCAATTCCTTTACAGCCTGAACAGAATTATTACAGTCAGACTCACAGATCACTAACCTCACCCCAGCTTGTCAGCACATATAGTAAGGCTGATATTGATATTGAACGTTAACTCATTTGGTGGTTAGGAAATACAATAATAGTATAGGACAGAATAAGTATTCTATCATGCTGCAATCAACAACTATTTAGTGCACCAATAAGATATGATTTATTTATCGTATAGCCTATTATATCCTATGAGGAGGAGTTAGGTTGGAAAACAGTAAGATATGATAGTCTTTTTTTCTCCCTCCCTCCCTTTGGGGATTTATCACCATCTCCACTGTCATGAGCAGGGGCGGACCTATTTGTTAGCCAAGGGGGGCCATGGCCCCCCCTAATTTTTTGGAAAATCTTTTATTTAATATAAATGTTTTTATTATTAAATGATTTATTTTGATAATTTTTAGTTATTAGATAAGATTTTATTCCTTTTTAAAGACTTTGTTAAACAATTAATGTGGCCTGTGGGCCTTTCTTTATGGCTCCATGAATGTTAAATAAATACGTTAAAAAAATATAGGATAAATTTTGAAAATTAATTTAAATTTAATTTTTTTAAAATTATAAATTCTTTTATTAGTAGAAGTGTAGGACATACTTAATAAATTCTTTTATAAGTAGAACATAATATAGACTTACAAGTATATTATAAGAGTTTAATGGTTATGCACTAACAGTATAAAATAATTTTACACTATCATTCAATCACAAATCACCATTTATAACTTTATATGACTTTTAAGATAGTTATTATAAAAGTCAACAAACTTATTATACACAGTAGTTTGTGATTAGATGATTGTGTAAAACTATTTTACACGGTTAGTGTATATTCCTTTTTCTCATATTATAATATTAGCAAGCATGTTTTGATAGTTTTATTTGTTTCTTATCTCATAAAATGAAGTTTTTAATTTATTTTCATGTGTTAATTTGTATTCTATGCATAATATGCATAAATGTAATTAATTTAATATATAATTTAATTATTTTAATTTATGTTATTGAAGGTTGTTAGCAACAAATGAAAATAAGTTTTTAAAAAAATTGTGTCATTGTTGGCCCCCTATCCTTCAATCTTGGGTCCACCCCTGGTTATGAGCACAATTGCCGCCATTGTCATCATCGCCACTGCTACCACTACCACTGTCATCACCACTATTGCTACCACCACCCCAACACCATTATTGTCACATCCATCGTAGCATCCACCATCACCACCATTGTTGCCACACCACTCCCACCATCCACCACCCTGACATCATTGTTGCCTTTACCGCACTGCCACCACCTTCGTTATTGCCACAGTTGTCATCATCGCCACTTTCATCACCTTTGCTGTTGTAGCAACCGCCATCGCCATCACCACCTCAACTAACATCGCCATTGCCACCGTCATTATCATCACTACCATTGTTGCTATAGCAACTACCACTGTTACCATTACTGTTGTTGCTACCACCACCACTCCCACCATTGCCACCATAATTGTCGTTGCCATTGCCACTACCACTATTGTCACCAGTACTCTATCACCACAACCATCGGAACCACCATCACTACCACTATCACTTCCACCTCTACCATCACTATCACCTCCACTTCTACTACCACCATTAGACTAGTTATCATTTTCTAGTTCGTAACAAATACAAGACAATATAACATAATAATGTTATTTGGTTGTATCAAATATTGGATATGATATTAATGTTTATCATGCTCTTATATCCTATTCTATCACATCATATCCTGACTACCAAATTGATCTAAGTGTTTGAGATGATATTCATATAAGCCTTCACATGGCCTTCACATCATTATATTTTTGACAAATTATGTTTTTAATATATTTTGGAATTTTTCTTAGTAAATTGCATATTTGTTTTGTTTATATTATTATTTTCTATTTATTTTCTATATAGGAATAAAAAAATCTCAACCTGGAATGAAGGTTCACCGTAACCCAATACAAAGGGGTTTAGCTATTCATAACAATATTCAACTTAAAAGAAATATTAATAGATAGATATATGACCATTAATCCTAAGAATCAAATTCAAAATTCTCAAGATCCACAGCGAGAGATGAATCTTCCGGTCTTTCTTCACTTTTGATCTTCAAAACGGTCCAAAGAAACCTCTAAACGTGAAATTATCCTTTTTTGTAGCGAGTTTGCATTTTCCCAATTAGGATGAAAAATATCATATCCAGGAGTCCGAACCATCTCGACAACGTTGGAAACCTGCTGAGCGAACATTATTTTTCAAAAACTGCAACGCATTGGCGTCGGGCAGGTGCGCAAATCCTCAGGTGGGTTGCACGAAGCCAAACCCATAGTGTGTCCCTCAAAACCTATTATAGGCAGGTTGCACAATATCAAACCTGCCGGACGTCGTGTAAAATCCGTCAACTGTGGAAGCTTCACAACAAGTTGTTGGGTGACCTTCTTTTCCTGCCAGGCAGGTTCCGTCAATTTTGGCCCACCGGGTGCCTTCATCCCCCATCAGGCACTTGCGCACCCAAAACTAGCCTCAATGAGGCCATTTGACCACTTGTTTGTTCTTTTCTACTTTGATCTAGTACCTTTCTTTTTACAGCTTCTTTAATTCTAAGGACTTACACAACCCTCTAAGCATGTTTGCCTATCCGTTAAAAATACAGGTGCAAGTAATTCTATAATTATAAGAGTAAATTACATGCGTACCCCTTGAGGTTTTAACTTATTACACCCAATACCCCTCCATTATGAATCCCAATAGTAAACCCCTTAATTGTTGAGGGTTTGTTACATTGTTCCCCTTGGGTTACAAATGGCATGGAGAACGTTAAGTGAGTCATGGCACGTGATTGACACATAAGTTTGAATGATTTTTTTTTCCGTTTTGAAAAAGCCTTTTTCCTCTTCTTTAAAATTGGACATCTCTTTGTTAAAACTGGACACATTCTTAGGGGGGGCAATTGCATTAACAACACCACAACACAATGCTATTGTAAACAGGGGAAAAAATTTTGTCGCAAAAAAAGGAAATGAAAAACTGTTTAAGAAGCCAATAACAAAGCGCAACGAAATAGGTACAACACAAACCAATATCTTATTATAGAACATGAAAGGAACAGAGTCAAAACAAGAATGCATAAAATCCAAAGGGTTGGCGCAGTAGTGTAAGGCCCCGCTGCGTTCACATGAGGGGGAACGATCTATTTAGCGAGAAAACCCTTGTTCGATTCCCTCCGTGTGCGAAATTTTCTTGGGCCAACGGCAGCCACGCACCATGAGTGGGATTAGTCTCTGACCCAGTGGGTTGGGGGACACCTATGGTCTTTGACCTAGGACCAAAAAAAATCCAAGGAAATGGGACTGCAACACCTTCAAAGAATATTAAAATTTGAAATATTTCAAATTTAAGAACCTTCACTGTAACACTGTGATTTTTTGTAATGTATGATAATTGATTTAATTAAAATGTAAGAGAAATTAAATTCAAATTTTGTTACGTAATGAGTTAATTAATAAATGGAATGAATTGTTAGGTGTTGTTGGATGTTTAGTGAGTTTCAATGATTTTTAGATCTTATATACTTACTTCTATGTGAATTTTTGTAAAGAAGATTTGCAGAAATATAGTTCAAAAATCATCGGACAGTGTAGAAAAATACACCAAGATAAGTGACAGATGTATGAAAAAGGAATTAAATTTAAATCGTGTTATTTAATAACTATGTAAATAAAATAAATTGTTTTGTTTATGTGATTATTATGTGTTTAGTAGTTTTCGTGATAATTTAGGCTTTACGTGAGTTTTTGTTATAGAAAGAGGGGGTGTGAGCTTAGAAAAACAGGGGTGCGAATAGCAAAAGTCAACACTTTATGTTCTTTCTTTCTTTCTGTCATTCTCCTTTCTTCCCCACTCGTTCCTTCCTTCTTTGTTCACTCTTCCTTCTCTGTTGGCTTCTTCCTTCTCTCTTGGGTTGAAGATTAGCTTGTTTTCTTATTCTATAGAGCTTCTTGGATTTCCATCTAATTGGTAAGCTTATCTCTTTTTATTATGTGACCTCTTGGTTAATTTCTCTCTTTCCACCAAGAAGCTACTAAATGGGTTTCATTTAAAATTTTGGGTTGTAGATGAAATCTTGATTGAAACTTATTTTGATGTTAGTTTAGGTTCCTCCTAGTTGATTCCATAGCAAAAGTTAAGGAAATTTCAAGAATTTTCGGTAAGGGAAGCTTTCTTGTGAATTCTATTAGGGGGCTTAACCACATATAGCATGCATGCCCCTCTTGTTGTTTATGTTGTGTTGCTTGGTGTTTGAATTTGAGATATTGATGGAATGGGTTGGGAATCCTTTGGTAGTGGCTGTGTGGGATTTGCATGTATTGTCTTTGGATTATTTTTAATCTTTGAAATTGATTGGGAAGGCTCCTAAAACAAAGGAGACCATGCCCAAATTTTCTTGAAATTATTTGGTAAGCTTTGTATGTGAAAATCAAACCACAAAATAAAGTGGCAGTGGCTGTTTGGTTCGTCCAGCTCTGGACAGTCCCCACGGTTTTGTGATTTTTGGAAGATCTAACCATTGGTTTTTCGTGAAATTTGTTTTAAATAAAAATAGAAAAAAATTGGAACAACTTTAATTTTGATACTTTGGTGAGATAACTTCATTTTGAGGTTCATCCGTGACCCACAAAGTGGTTGCTCTGTTTTTCGAGTTCCACTGGAATAGGTCTTTATTTTTCTCAATTTTTACAATTGTGTACTTATCTTTTTTTTTTTTCAAGTTTGTACCATTAAAAACTATACAAAACAAGATTTTTAACCATATAAATTAGAAAAATTATCATGCACAACTTCTAAATTAACTTTTTGAAAAGAAACAGGGCAGGGGTTTGGAGCTCTGTTTGGAGTCCAAAATTTAGGCTGTTAGAGAAAATTTTACTGGGAACAATTGGGAATGAATTTGAGCACATGGGATATCATTTTTGAAATAAAAATGTGTTACCTTTATCCTGTAAAAATCCTAGCTCAAAAAAAGTTTGGGAAGTGTTAGAAAATTTAATTTCTTTGAACCATGTTCATTGGAAAGTCAAATTCGGTACTGTCAACTTGTAGGAATTTTAGAAAATTCTCTAGTTGTCTAATTTACAATTGGGATACCATTTTGAAAAATAGGATTCAAGAGCTTTAATTCTGTATAAAATTTTTTGATTCCGAGGTCATTTGCTACAATCAGTGAGAGCTCACATTCAGTACTGCCAAAGAGAAATTGACCTTATTTGGTCAATTTGATTAATATGATAGAATTATTGGAATGGTGATGTTTGTTTATTGAGGTGTGAATTTTTTAAGGAAGTTGATAGGTAATATCCATTGACTTGTTCTAT
The DNA here is from genome assembly GCA_026413185.1 of Pueraria montana var. lobata. Lineage (NCBI taxonomy): Eukaryota > Viridiplantae > Streptophyta > Magnoliopsida > Fabales > Fabaceae > Pueraria > Pueraria montana. The sequence continues at coordinate 88,727,022 of CM048650.1, read as the reverse complement.
TTCTTTTTAAGTTCCAATGATGTGAATCTTGAGTATTTAATATTTGAAATATGTTTTGTGTGATACAGTCTTTTGACTGTAGGATGGATCTTGTAATCATGTTTATCTCTAAGATGTGCTCACAAGTAAGTTTATCTATGAGAAAATGACTTTGTTGTTGGGGTTAGTATATTATGGTTAATGGGATATAATTTGTTGAGATTATTATATTGTTGATTGAGGTGTTTAAAATTTTTGTCGAGAACATTGTTTATTATTGAGGTGTATGTGTTTTGTTGAGAAATTTAAATGGAATGTTGATGAGATGATGATATATATGAACTATATGTTTGAACTATCCCTATATGTTAAAGAGGAGTTAGCTATGTCCTTTGGGAAGATTTTTTTATAAAAAAAAAATGGTATACTTGGAAGGGGGAGTTTCACGCCAGAACTCCGGCCCACTAAAGCGACCAGGGGGTCTCGCCTAGTGGGATATCTTCCCAAGTACCACCCCTATGTTTTGACTTCGAATGACGTGTTGGAGTGTTGAGAACTACTTCCCAAGAGATTTAGTGACCCTTTTAGTGTATAGGGGATGGGTTGTTATCATGGTTGTGGATTGTTGAGATGTATTTGGACCCGTAAATCTGGCCATTGGAGATGACGGGTATGGAGGTGCCGTATCTAAGACTGTAAGGGACTCCAGATATGTTTGCCGCTGGAATACGGTGGGTGCACACAGTTGGTGCACAGAAATATTCCAATTATTGTATATGCACAGTTGGTGCATAGGTGTGCACAGTTGGTACACAGACATGTGGGTAGGCACGTAAGTTGAGGGTGCTAGGTAGGCTCTCAACCTAGTGTCGAAGGTTTTCGTGGTGGCTAACGATGGGCCTATAGAATAGTCAAGTGGGCGAATTCCTATAGATGTAAGGTTTTGCAAACCTTACAGAGGTAAGCCAATACCCACACTTGCCTATATTTAATTAAAACCACACTTCCTCCACAGGGTCAGCTCAAGGGACTTCTTGAATGGTCAAAAGGTGAGACTATGGTAGGGGATGTGGCCTATGAGAGGCCACTCATATGATGTTGAAACTCCATGGAGTAGAGTCAATGTCCGAGGTTTAAGGTTGCCTAGTGGGTGTTGGTGTATGACAATTGTGATGATTGATTTATGATGAGATTTTAGAGTTGATGTACTATGGTGATTGAGAATTTGTGATGGTTATGGCTCATGATGATGAGCGGTGATGGTTTATGTTGTATGAACTATTTGAAATGGTCGAGCCATGATATTGTTGTTTATTGGTGTTTATTGATGAATTGAGTTTTGAGTTTATGAACTAAGTTTTGTATATCAATTTCTGTTTTATGTATAGTTTTGTTTGTAAGCTTACCCTTGCGCTGTTTGCATGTGTGGTTTGTGCCTGTGATGATCTCGGACGTTGTGTTCGAGGGAGCAGATGGCTTTCTAGTTGGATTCTTCCTCTTGGAGGTTTATTAGATGGAGTGAGCATGGGATTGAAGATGCAATCTCTTCCTTCTTTCCTTTGTTTAGTCTTTTGTATAGAATGGATCAACATAGGGCTTTTATGTGGTTACATTATAAGAGAAGTATGTACATGTGGTTTATGTTTTAAGTTTTGTAAAGCCATGATATGATGATGTACATTATGTGTAGGAAAGTAGATACATATGTGTGTGTTAAATGCAAAAATTTTCTAGGTAGTTTCATATGATTATATTTAACAAAATATTTTAGTATAACAAATCTGTAACGAAGATGGGTCATTACATTCACCAGCTTCGACATGAACATGACATCATTGAATGGTGGTGCACACATAGAAAGAGCTATTCACAAGAAAGTAGGGTTTTCGATTTTAATTTGGGGATAGTCATTCAGATTTGGGAGTTAAATGAGAGGGTACTTTTGGTTTCACTCAAATACATAAGGATAATTTCATCATTAAACCAAAAATCAAAACCGTCAGTTAACCCCGTCTGTAAAAGGGGATAAAAGTAACATTGAAAAATAGAGAGATATTGAGTGACATTTCACAAAATCTCATAGTGTTAGCATATAGGGTTTGTTTGGTGGGATACCATTATGAGTTTTATCCCAGAAGACTTCTTCTGGAATAGGTTTTCTTTACCCAACTTTAGGTTTACATGATGGTTCACGGGTTTGGTTTATGTCCCCGTAATGTCTTTTTGTTTCTATCTTTTAATATATTTGGTGTGTTGATTATCATGGGTGAGGGATGGGGTATCAACCTAGTTGGGATCACTTCTCTCATTGCCATGTATTAGCACACTGTTTCAAAAAAAAAAGTGCCATATCCAAAGCAACAATTAATTGAGTTAATATGTCAGAAATTTCACCAAAACTCGTACATCTTATTTTTCTTCATTAATATTAGAATTCTTTAGTTTTAAGTTTCAGCTATGGCTTCCAACCAACTTTTGAGATATTGGGTGGATAATGAAGGAAAGCGTGTGGTTATGGCGGAAGCAAGTGGAGACTTTGTAGATGTTCTGTTTAGTTTCCTCACCCTTCCATTGGGAACTATCATCCGGCTTGGGAACACATTTCACCAACCGGTAGATATTGGTTGCATCAATAATCTGTTCAAGAGTGTGGAAGGTTTGGACCCTGATATTTTCTGGAACAACATCTGCAAGCAAATGTTGCTTTCTCCGCGCAACCCGTTAGAAATCTCTTACCAGAGACTAAAACTGAAGGTGGATGATACACCAACCACAAAGTATTTCGTGTGTCACATCTGTTCAAAGGGCACTGATTTCTCGCTGAGTACTTCTGATGAGGTAAAGTGCCGCTGTGGGAACTTGATGAAAAGACAACTAGATCTGCTGGTAGAGCCTGCTGGGGGCAATGGTGTTTTTGTTAAAGGGGATGCCATGTTCTTGATCTTCGATGACTTGACAGTGCTCCGAAGCTCTCCAAGTGACTCCTTTAAACCACCCCTCCAACTCGGACACAAAGAAGTCAGAATGTTGGAAGATAATTGTAAGTCTCTAGACGTTGACACAAACAAGGTAATATTGCTATTTATTCATTTGAGGCGGTACTTATAAGAGTTGTTTGGTTAGAAGGAAAGGAATGGAAAAAATAAATTCCTCCCAATATTGTTGTAGTTGGGCCGACAAAATTTAGGGAACAGAGATTATGCCTTATTTTTTCTCTTCTATCCTCCAAAATTCTAGATCAAATAAGAGATTTTTACAAAATAGTATGTTAGACTTGCGTTCACTTAAAAACTTGAGCATGAATATGTATTGTGAAACAAATAGGAGTCATAAGTTTATGCCAATGAAAAAAAAAACTTTAGGGGATTATAATGATTGTTATGTGGTAGAAAGTTCAGATACATTGAAGACATTTTTGTGACTTGCACTTACAACTTATGTATGAAGCTGATAACCTTCCTCGAGTTCCTTAATTAGCTTGTAAAATTTTATACATTGAATTCAAGACATTTTTGTGACTTGCACTTTCCTTCACGGCAATACTTTGATAGTGGAGTGAATTTTGCTTGTTTAATGAATTATAACTTCTGAAAACTTGCTTTGTTTTCTGTTTTCTTTCTTTTCCAGATATTTAGCATACTAAAGCAAGCATTAACCTCCAAATCTCCTCTAAGTGTTGTATTGGAAAATGGAGAATCTAAGCCATCGTATTCTTTCTCACCCGATATTAATATTGGCCCAAGTCATTGGAAAGATTATGTAGAAATCAAGGTGATAGTTAGCAAATCACAGAACAAGATTCTGTTTGTTGAAGCAGATGGAGATTTTGTCGATTTTCTAGTCAGCTTCCTCACACTACCTCTTGGATCTATTCTGTACCTTGTGAATGGAAAATTATCCTTGGGAAGCATAGACAACTTGTACACAAGTGTGAAGAATCTCGATCCATCATGGTTCATAGCATCATCAAACAAATCTTTATTGAATCCAAAGGTCGCTCCTTATTTTGGTTGTGGGAGCAATCCACTAAATGCTTCACAAGAAGACACTAGTACTACCAATTATTGGTACGGCACTGGAGTAGTGAAAGATAATAGGGGGCGTATCATCTGTGAGAAGAATATGATTTCAAAAAAAAAGATATGCTAAAAGATCCAAAAGGTATCAAACTTTTGGACCCAAGATCTTCAGATGGAGCAAGAAAATCTGATGTGGGATTTATGAAGAGGCCGTGTCTGTTTGCTGTTAGCGATAATCTAGAAGTGAAAGCAATGACAACTACTTCTAGCATTCCGTGTCCATTTATGGAGAATAACCAGTTGTTGGATGATTTGGAGGAACATTTGGTGGAAATTAGGAAGTCACAGGTAATATTACAATCAAGTATTGGTTTAAGAAAATTTGATTCATATCAATGGTTTTAGTTAATATTTGTCTTAATTTTGTCAATTGGCTATGATGAATTAGCACAATATTTCTTCCATGTTACCGTCTAGGCCCTTTTCAATTTAGAAGTGACATTCGTTATGTCTATTTTGGGCAGGCACTAAACCTGTTGATGGCTTCTTTGACATCCAACGAAGCTGCTTTCACAAGGAGCCTATTCCACCTATTGAGGAAGTGGAAATGCCAAAGATGCATTCCATTTTGGGGTTTATTGAGAAGGAAGAAAATAAGACACAGAAAGAAAAAAGAAATGGAAGATAAAGAAAGCGAGAGAGATACATAATAATAATATGATGGAAAAGAAACTAAGGGATGAGAAGAAAACAAAGCAGAAAGGAGATGGAAAAGAAAATAGGTACATATTAACTGCCTGAACAAGCCAAAGGAAGAAGTTAAAGCCTAAACTTTATGGGTGATAATAACTGATAAGAGGCGGTGTAGAGCAATCCTGCAATATTTTGGTGTGTGAAATTGTAATGTTTAAGTGAATGGGATGGTTATGTAGTATTTAATTCTCTTGTTCTATGAAAGTCATTAGAACGTTGGTCCATAATTCTACAACTGCTATTAGGCTTTGAGAAATTGATCTGTGAAAGATCTTTGGTATTCATCTCTTGATGATATCATCATGCACATCATGTGTGAACAATCTATCTATGTAAAAACTTACAAAAAAATATGCCTCATGATTAAAGCAAATGTCTGATGCCCAAATGCAGATTAGTGTAAAAGTAAACTTTCGAGTTCTTCAAATTTATATGTATTGTTACGTTAATTCTCTAAAAAAATTATTTCACAAATTATTATTTTTTAAATGTACCATATCATCATATTAATTTTTGAAAGATTTTATCACCAAAATTAATTAAATATTAAACTCATCCTTAAATTATTCTTTGGAATTAAGATTCTCTTGTGTCATCACTTACTTTATGATGAAAATAATAACTAAATCTTCAAAGAACTAATTTAATGATAGTAATATTTTAAAGAACTAATAAGATGATGTTGTATTTGATATGGGTAACTTGATTTACTCTTAATATTAGTAAATAACCTTTGGCAGTGGCAGGGTGATGAAGAAGCTAATGTCGATTATGAAGGAGCGGATAGTGATGGGTTTGAAATTGGATAAGATGGAGGAAGCTCCTGGTCCAAAAGGAACTGGGGCAATTGTTGAAAACGAGCTTAATTAGGATAAGAATTCAAGCATGAAACTTTCCTCTCATGATGCTATAGTATAGTGTCCTTGATGAGCACATGGGTTTAAACTTTCATATTAATCCAATATTTTTGAGAGGGACGTGGACCCATATGGAGGTGTGAAGGGGGAAGCTAGGTGGGGTGGATCTAATGATGATGAGTTGTAAGGCATAGTGTGTGTGTTTGAAAACCCTCTAAAATCATGGTGGAGCATGGTGAGGTGGGTCAAACTTGATTTTGACTAAAATTTTGCATGTTTGGTTTCATGTTGCATTATTGATTATGAGTCCATAATTGATTTTAAATAAATTTTGACATATTTGGTTTCACATTGGATAAGAGTTCATAATTGATTCTGGGTCCAAAATCGATTTTAAGTTGAAGCAACTATGAATAGCTTTTGCATTGGATCCAAAATTTTGTACTGAGTTTTACTCCTAACTTGATTTCATAATAAAAACATCCAAACATAAATCACATCACTTCAAAATCAATTTTAACCGAAATCAATTCCATTCAAAATCAAATTTGTCAACACTCATCCAAACTAGCACACAATCCAATGACAATTGAAACAGCGTTGCTTTGAAACACCTCTTACCTCGGCACCCTTCATTTCTATTCTCTTCTTCACTTGCCTCTGTTCATTTTTCAGAGGTTTTCTATTCGCTTTATGCTTTATGGTGGGATACGGTATCTTGGTATCTAGAAAGCATTCTCTAATCATTTTAAGGTAAGGGCTAGCTGATACGGTATGTTGGTTGGTTCAGTAATACTTCAACTTTTTCTGTGCAACCACAACAACCAGTATTTGGGATGGTGATAACAGCTAGTATAACATGATTTTCTAGACAGTGAATAGTGATGGAGTGAGCTTTGCCCTTGCGTTTTGTTACAGCACATATGACTCAGTTGAAGGTGTGGCCAAGAGATGCTTAGAAGTAATGTCAATTGTCAAGTCCAGTATCAGAATGGTGTGTTTCATTGATCCTGCTACAAGGTCAACTCTGACCTATTTAGCTAGCATGGATTGCTCCCAATCTGGTATGAGGCGCTGGCTATAATGGAAGTTTGATTAACAAATCTGATTTGTTAGGTGCAGGAGGAGGTTGGTTCTGTTTTCAGGATACAGGAGTAGTATTGTTGTTTTTTCATGTTTCGGTCCTAATCTTAAACATTGCTTTTGCATAAGAACTAATTTCATTTATCTTTAATGAATTATTTGGCTTATAAAAAAATGACAGACAAAGTATTATTACAAAACTAAAACTTCAGAGAATCTGTAACTGACTACAAGTCATACCAAATAATAGTGAACACACAACAATGTAGGTTAACACTACTCCACAAAACCACTTAAGAAATATGACTTAACATAAACCTTTATTTCATAGTATTGCCATCATTGTTTCCTCCATCCGATATTTCGATGTTGGAATTCCACTCAGCCTAAAAACAAATTAAAACAATAATTATGTTAAGTATAACTATTCTGTTTTGTTACGTGTAAATAGAAGGGCATGATTCCATATAGAAAAAAGACTGCTGCCATATATTCCTTCTAGTAATATAAACCAAGGCTTTTTTTTTTTTTTTTAATAGGAAAACATTTCTAACTGGAAAGGAGAAAGAAGACAGAGTTTCACAATTGGGTTGGGGGGGGGGGTAAGTTTTAAACTTTGTGCATTATTGGAATTAACTTATCATTTTTATGTTATTCTATTTAATCATCGTTTTTAACATCAATATTTGTGCAATGATAGGGAAGTCATAAAAAATGCAGTTTTACAGGAACAGATATCTAGTAATAACTTACCAAACAGGAAAGAAAACTTGCCAGTGAACAGTCATGATTAATAGACAATGAATTCCTGAAACAAAGAAAAACTGAGTTGAGAAAAACTGAAATTACTTATAAATTGTTAGTGCATTCTAATTAAATTCCTTAAACAATGGATTTATTATATATTTAAGATAAAAAATATTATAAGAGAAAAGAAACTATACACTTATAATGTAAAACAGTTTTATATTGTCAATCTAATCACATACCACCATGTATAGTAAATTTGTTGACTTTTAATTACATGTAGCTCTGTCTCATGAAACTAGAAAAAAAAAATCAAAGATAACAATCATAATGAAACCAAACCCAACGAAATAGGGAGAGGAATTGAGGACTAAGTTAAATAACAGAGCATAGGAATAGGACCATATTGGTTTGCTAATTTATCCCTCAATATCATCACTAAATCATCCTCTTAGACATCTATAATATACATTAATTGAGAAATTAATTAAGAAATAGTAGAATGTGCAACACATTATGAAGGGCTGTTCAACAAAAATAATAGAGCCAAGATAGTAAAAGGTGTAAACCATGTTATCACTACTATATTTTCCCCTCAAATAAGGCTTAATAATAGTGTGTTACAAAAGCAAACTATTGAAGGAAGTGTACCGGAATAGAACTGATCTTTATGTTCTTTTAACTTGCCTCAGACAGTGCACAACATATGCAATATGATGGCAAGGAGGAAGGTAAAAGCAGAGTATATACATGCATGGAAATTTAGAAAAACACGTGGTAAAAGATGAAGAAGTTGGTTAGCCAAATAAGTGCATATGTATTCCCTAACCATGAGTATCAACTTAGCTAGTTAATACGTACCTAAAAATTCAGCTCTTCCAATTAAATTTGCTCATGAGGCTTGAATTGATGCAAATCGGGTACATAGGAATATTTCATTTGAGGGCATTCCATCAAAGTCACTTGATCCAAGGAAGGGAATTTCAACTTGTACGTCCCTGAGTAAATTCCTACTATGCTTGGTAAAGATTCAAGAGACAAAACGTTGAGCTGCTCAAATGTTATATCTCTTCATCATTGGATTCATGAGTGCTCTAATCCTATGGAATTAAGCTGTTGGAGACTCTTCAAATGTAACCTTTTCAGCTTTGAAAGGACTTTGGTACAGTCGGTGCTAGGTCTTTGAGAGGAGAATATTTCAGTGAAGGAACTACAAAACACTTCAAGATTTTCAATGCTGGGTATCTCTTCAAGTAATCCACTGACGAATATATTTGACTCATCATCCTCATGATAGCACATCAATTTGATAACTTTTAAATTTTGTAGGAGGTGTGCAGCATTTGCACCAAATTGTTCTTGTCCAATCATATTGTCTTTGCAAGTGATTGCCTGATGCTCCAAGCTAGGCATAACCTAAGAAAATTAGAAGCAGGAAAGGATAAATAATGAAAAATACAACAAAAAGGTCATTAAGAGAGAAATAGGACCAAAAAAAAAAAGCAAAATAGGAGTTATGAAAGCAGTACAATTTGAGAGATTGTCCTTGCCTGAAACTGTCCATACGAAATTCCCATGGCATCTTCCTTTTTGAGTGATAATTCCACCAATATTGGAAAAACCTAGGAATTTAATTGTTCAAAACAAATATAGGACAAAGATTGTAATGAGATCCAACTGAATTTACTATGAATATAGTTTTGATTGTATTGAAAGGAAAAATATTTGATAAATTTCACACTTTCAATTTCAATTATGAAAATTCTAGCAATACACTATTTGACTCTATCTTTTAAACACTCCATGTTTTGGCATGATGATGGGAGATTACTTTAATAAGCTCGATAGCTTCTTTTTGTATTCTCATTTTGTCCTCTCTTTTTCTTTGAAGAATATTAACAACACACTTTATTATTATCTAAAATTTATTGAGTATTACAAAATAACAGTTTAGAAAAGCCTGGGTATTTTTGACTTCCCCCCTGCCAAAAGACTAGATTAAGGTTAATGGGTCTGTTTTTTTAAACTAAAAAAGGCAATTTTAAGAAGCAGATAGGATTTGCTTCTTAAAAAAAACAAAAAATTGCTTTTTTTAAAAAAAAAAAATAATTTATACAAACACACTAAAAAAAGAAAAAAAAAACTGCTTATTTTATTAAAAAAAAAAGCATTTTTTTAAAAAAAAAAAGAGTTTGAACAAATGGAACCAATAATAACAGGTCATTACATCAAAATAATGGATATGCACCAATGGGTTTCAGTCTTTGAATAAATTAACAAGTACATAATTTCAAAATATTATATAGTAAATATTTAATACAATAATAATAACAATGAATTTATTATCATTATATTATTTGTATTTATTTAAATGTTAAAGCTAAAATGACTTTTCAAATAGTATAAAACTTAACCCTTTACCAAAATAAACTTTTAAGAAGTCTTGACTTGCTTATTTAATTAGCAAATAAACCTGGCTTAGACTAAGCTTATATGAGCCCTTGATGAGCTGTTTAACCTATTTCTATCCCTACTCATGCATGTAATACTCTCTTTTGAGATTGCATATGTAGTTGTGGGCTTTTGCCACGTTTGCTCTCATAAAATATTTTTTTTAATTGTGACAAACAACGGCAAGCTTTAAAATTATGTAACCTTTTTGGTGCTTGATATAAAGTCTATAGATGATTAATAATACTTGATTTATGGACAGAATGAAATTGATAACTTAAATGTTAGTATTATGAGTGAAGAAAAGGCTAAAATGTCATACTTTCAGATAATTTGTTGATTTAATGTATAAACACAATTCTAACGCAAATCAGTTTCACAAGATAAAATCATTTCCTATGTTTATTTATGCATACTCATCTTTAAATGACACAAGATAGAGAACTGATTAACAAATGTCTTGTATCATTTTTAATTCTTGCCGGCAGGGTTTTCAAACAAACTCTTATACTTTATTATTAAACCATTTATATTCAATATAATTATTTTTTATATTCATTTATTTCCAGAACAATGTGTGAATCTTTTTTTAGTTTATCGTAGCTTTGAGTGATAAAGTAGTCATATTATATTCTGTCAAAAAAAAAAAAAAGTAGTCATATTGTACTATTTCCTCATTAAATTTCCAGAAAATGAATGGTGAGGATGAAGAACAAGTCTCTTATACTTACACTTAAAGTGAATGAATCCCTTCTCTTTCATTAAACAAGGGGAGAAAACTAAATAAAATTAGTTTTATATTGAATGAGAAAAAAAGTAGGTTTTCATTCTCCCGTTATCTGAGCTAGTCGATCAATGAAAGAAAGATATTGGTAATACTCTTTGATAGCCTTTTTTTTTAACATTATTTATTATTGGTGTTTTTCTCAATGCTGGTCCCATTAACAGAAAGTGAGCTTAAATTCTTTAGACCTGCATGCGATATCAAAAAGTGTGGGACTAGCAATTTCTTTAATAACTTATGCATACTGAGACATGCAAGCACAACATGAGAACTGGAGAGGAAATCTTTTTGGTACCTTTTCAACTGAGAAAACGGCTTGCTGATCTATTGAAATAACAAGAGGATCTGCAACTTCACCACTATGATGCTCAGTTGTAAACAATTTCAACTTGTCACAGTGATATATATCTAGATGTGTTAGCATTGGCCATTCTAGGGAGTGTTTTCCATGGTAGAAATACTTGAGCTCTGGCAATTCCCATAGTGTTAATGAGGTCAGACAATTGAAAGTGAACTGTTTGGTTTCTCCCTTCATGGCTGCTTCATCCTCTACAAAATTTTCTACCAATGTTGCACAAGATCTCACATCAAGCATAACAAGATGATTGGCCACTGATGTTGGAAACAAACTTTTAAGGCTTTGACAGTTAGAAATGCACACTTCTTGAAATTCTTGAAGGCTGAGAATTTCATCTGGATTCAGATTCCAGATATGCTCCAGATTTGGCAACTGATTTAGAATCAGTTTCTTTAAAGGAAGAGAAATCCGAGAAGCTGGTTTCATATCTGCTCCTGTATCTTTCACATCAAATATTGCCTTAACAGATTGACAGTTGCTTACTTCGATCTCTTTCAGGTTACATAGAAATCGAAGTAAATAAAAAGGAATCACATTGGATAGAGATTCACATTCCACCACAATTAAAGATTTCAAATTGTTGAAACAGTTGTTACTTGGGATTTAAACTACACCAAACCATATCTCTTCTAGGTGAGGGTGATCACCAAATTTCAAATGCTCTATATTGCATGCAGATTTTTCCACCTGTACATGTAAAACAATTATTAATTTCAACACGTTAACATATAAATATATTAGGAGGGTGCTTGTAATATTCTTTGTTCCTGTCGTGGGATAAGGGGAGGCCTTTCGTCGTCTCTTTGTGTTCTGATATCTTTGTAACTTGTCCGAAAGGTGGGGTACCTGCAATAAACACTCCAACGTTCAAGTTAGGGTTCGGCGCAGAGCATTTAATGTGTGTAATCAATGAGAATTCTCCCCCTTTACCTTGGGGAGCGGATCCCCTATTTATACATATTCTTATTGGGCTTGGGCCTTCATGGGCCTTTGGCCCTGAAGGGCCTTAGCCCTTTTCTTAATCATATATGTGGTAATTAAGAGTATTTAATTACCTTTTAACCTTATATTTACGTTGTCTTTAGTTACTTAATGGTGCATATATTTCTACCAGTGTTCGGCCTATTTATGCCGAATACTATCATTTAGGCCCGAGGTGAGGGGTTTAGGGGTCCTCGGATTTATAGATGTCGAATACTCTGTCTGCCGAACGGATCATACAGCGTTGGGGTGTTCGGCTATGCTTCGGGTACCGAACACCTGATCCTACTGTCGGGGGGTATTCGGTTTGTATGTGTTGCCGAATACCCCAACTAGTACACATGCCCCCCAGCCTCAAGCGAAAGAAAAATAGCGAAGAGGTTTGTTGTTGATACTGGCGTTTTAAGGTTGTGTCGTTTGAAATGACTGCCATTTATGGCAGAAAAAAGCCGTTGGGTCAGAGGAATCGAAGCGTTGCGTTACGTGAACCGTTAGATCTTGACAGATCTAACGGTTGGGGGTTTCTGGACCGTTATGGGCCTGGGCCCTATAAATAGGGGAAAGATGTCGTTCTCGTTGCTCACATTTACGATTTCACTAAAATCTTCTTCTCTTGCTCTCGGCCGAATAGTTGTTCTAGCTTCATTCTTCTCATCTTAATTAAGGTACGAGAGTTCGGCTTTTGCTTTTTTCTTTTTTTGTTATGAGTTCGGTTGGCCGTGAGGTTTCTGGGGGAACCGAGGTAGTTGACTTTCCATCCGCTTCCTCTAATAGTGGAGATTCTAGCGAGGGGTCTTCGACTGCCTCGTCTTCTAAGTCCGTTTCTTCTTCTTCGGCTTCTTCTTCTTCGTTTCCAAACCGAGAGGGGATGGGTGAGAATGTTATGGGTCCTGCAGCCTCTTCTGCCTCTTCGACGGAGGAGGGTTCTGGAGCAAAACCGAAGCGTAGACCCCGGGTTGCTCATGTGAAAAAGGTTTTTCCACCCATTACCCTTCCCGGGTATACCTGGGTTGCTGGAGAAGTCGGGGCCTATTGGTCTCAGTATGACGATAGGAATAGCGTCTGTAATTTTGTAAATTATGTAGATGTGTCTTCCATTACCGAAGATGAATTTTGTCCTGTAGGGTTACAGTGCTGTCGGCGAGAGCCCGACCCTGAATTTGTTTTCATGGGGAAAGGCAACTCGAAAAGGGATTTCTTTTATATGTATGATTGCGTATTTCGTGATTTACATGTAAAGGTTCCTTTTGACGACTTCACTATGGGGGTGCTTCGGGTTTTAAACGTGGCACCCTCGCAGTTGCACCCGAATGGGTGGGCTGCTATCCAGGCATTTCGAGCCCTTTGTATTTTTAATTTTATAGAGCCTTCGGTAAACGTGTTTCTATATTACTTTTGTACTCGGCCTAAAGATGGTCTATGGGTTTCTTTGATAAGAAAACCGAAAAGGCCTCTTTTCAAGTCGTTCACTACCTCTTATAAGAATTTTAAAACTGGTTTCTTCAAAGTAGTTGTTAGGCCGAACATAGGGACTCACCATCTTTATGATACGAGTGGGAAGTCCCTATTTCCATTCTATTGGGAGCAAAACCCTCGGCGTTATGACAAGTTTCCAAAATCCATGATGACCGAAACGGAACGCGAGGATCTCCTTTTTCTAGAGTCTCTCCCCCGAAAGCTCCCTGCTAGGCAGCTTGTGGCCCTGTTAAATTCTTCCACTGTTTTAGCAGATATGTGTGGTAAGATTTTTGTTCTTTCTTTACTAGTGTTTAAAAGTTTTAGCTTTTGTTATTGATTAAGTGTTTTTGGTGTAGGTATTATGGCCGACGCCGGAGGTGATGTATTTTCATACCGGAATGCCCGGAGGAATCGGGCTCAAGCTGCGGGGAACAAGTCTGGAACTGCTGCCGTGCCCCCCATTCCCAAACAACCGACCCCCCGACCACCTCCAGTAGACACTGTGCCTCCTCCAGCAGGAGAAAAGAAGAGCAAAGAGAAAGAGCACAAGAAGAGGCACCGGAGCCGTGAGGCTTCGGAAGAAGAAAGGGTTAAGAAGCTGAAGCAACAGACCTTGGGTTTTCCTGCTTCAGCTTCTTTATATGCTATTAATGCCTTGACTGCCGAAGGCTTTTTTGCTAAAGACTTTCGGCCCAAGAAGATGGTGAGCTCCAATGACATTTCGGATACTGGGAAGGCCATCCTCAGCAAAGCCGATGCTGCCGCCAACTGGTCGGCCTTTTGCAAATTTCAAGCGAGGGCGACAGCGATCGCTTATCATTTGTTTGGGAATCCTTTGAAGGAGGCCGATAAGTTGAAGGAGGATTTGGAGGAGGCCCAAGCGTCTAATAAACAGGTGTTAGAGGCCAACTTGGTTTTGGCCGACGATAATGGGCGTTTGAAGGATGAAGTTAAGGACCTCTCGGTCAAGGTGCATGAATTAGACACTAAAGTAATAATGGCCGAGAAGGATGCTAAGCTTCAATCTGATGAGATCGAGCGGCTAAGGGCTCTGTTGGTCGAGGCTCGGGAAGAACGGGATGCGGAGCGTGTTGCGAGGGAGAGGTTTCGTTCTTCGGCTGAAGAAAAGATTCTTGCCGAACACGAGGCTGGTTTCCTCCATGGGATGCGGCAAATAACACATTTTTATAATGTTCGTGACCGCAGCATCTTTGATATGGAGAAGGATGTTTATCAAGGGCAACTGGTGCCTATTGATGACATCCCGGATGATGCCATTCTCGAGAATCCTCTTGATGGTGCAGAGCTTGGGGTCGCTGATGAGGGGGGTGATGAGGAAACCGTAGACGCCGATGTTCATGACGATTAGGCAAAAATAGAATGATTTTGTAGTTTTTAGGCCGTTAGAGCCTTTTGTCTTTTTGTATACATGGGCTCGGCCCTTTATGATAATCTAATGAAAATATATTCTTCCTTTCGGTTTTTAACTTAGCTTATTTTGCTCTTTTACTTGTTTTTGTAATACTTGTATTTTTATTTTTGAACGAAGTAGAACTGTAAGTGTTTTTCGAGGATGCGGTTCCTCTATTGAATGGTGCATCCTTAGCCGAGTGGAAGCACTCGGGAGGGAAACCATTTTGAAGAAAATCCGAATGGTACATCCTTAGCCGAGTGGGAGCACTCGGGAGGGAAACCATTTTGAAGAAAATCCGAATGGTGCATCCTTAACCGAGTGGGAGCACTCGGGAGGGAAACCATTTTGAAGAAAATCCGAATGGTGCATCCTTAGCCGAGTGGGAGCACTCGGGAGGGAAACCATTTTGAAGAAAATCCGAATGGTGCATCCTTAACCGAGTGGGAGCACTCGGGAGGGAAACCATTTTGAAGAAAATCCGAATGGTGCATCCTTAGCCGAGTGGGAGCACTCAGGAGGGAAACCATTTTGAAGAAAATCCGAATGGTGCATCCTTAGCCGAGTGGGAGCACTCGGGAGGGAAACCATATTGAAGAAAATCCGAATGGTGCATCCTTAGCCGAGTGGGAGCACTCGGGAGGGAAACCATTTTGAAGAAAATCCGAATGGTGTGCTCAAATAATAATAGCGATTTGTACATCCTTTTACATTTTCGTAGGGATGATAAAAATAAGAAGGGAAGAAAGTATCACATGTAGGGATGATAAAAATAAGAAGGGAAGAAAGTATCACATTTTAAATATATAGTGAAAATACATCAACTGAAGTAATATTTAAGATGAGTGGAATTCCAGGTTCTTGGTATTATTTTTCCTGACAGTTCTTCCAATCTGTACGCTCCATTGTTGAGGTTTTGCCGAACTCTGAATGGGCCGTCCCAATTGGCTGCCAATTTTCCTTCTTTGGAATCTCTTCGGGCATCGCCTTGCGCCCTGAGGACTAGATCTCCTTCTTGAAAGTCTCGCGGCTTCAGCTTTGAGTTGAATCTTCGAGTCATTCTTTGTTTGCATGCTTCGGCATTGAGACGTGCTCGGTCACGTATTTCTTCAACCAAGTCTAGTTCGTACCTCATGGAACTTTCGTTTTCGGAAGTCTCGAAGTTTTGCCTTCGGAATGAGGGTTCTCCTACTTCGACTGGGATCATTGCTTCGGTTCCATAAACCATTCTGAAAGGTGTTTCTTTGATGGTTGATTGAGGGGTGCACTTGTATGCCCACAATATCTCGGGTATCTCCTTGGCCCAAGCCCCTTTGGCTGTTCCCAACCTTCTTTTCAGTTCTCCTAAGATGACTTTGTTTGCGGCTTCTGCTTGTCCGTTTGTTTGGGGGTGCTCGACCGAGGTAACTTTATGCTTTATTCCCAAACCTTCAAGGAAAGCGTTTAACTTTTTGTCCGTGAATTGTAGGCCGTTATCTGTGACGATTGCATATGGAATGCCGAAGCGAGTGATGATATTTTTCCACAAAAATTTCTGTACGTTCTGAGCCGAGATGATTGCCAAAGGCTCGTCTTCTATCCATTTTGTGAAGTAATCGACAGCTACTATTAAGAACTTGCGTTGTCCTGTGGCTACAGGGAAAGGACCTAGAATGTCGGTTCCCCATACAGCAAAAGGCCAAGGTGACGATATGGAGTGCAACTTATCCGCTGGTTGGTGAATAAGGTTAGCATGTTTTTGGCACTGGCTACACCTTTTTACGTGCTCGGCGCAGTCAGTTTTGAGGCTCGGCCAGTAATATCCTGCTCGGAGAACTCGTGTTGCCATCGTTCGTGCTCCAGAATGCATGCCACAGATTCCCTCATGCAGCTCATCACGTATTCTGCTTGTTCTTTCTCAAGACACTTTAACAAGGGCATGGAAAATCCCCTTCTGTACAACTCTTCGGCTATCATAACGTATCTTGAAGCATTGATTCGCAATCTTTTGGCTTTTTCTTTATCCTCCGGAAGGATTCCTTATGCCAAGTACTGTTGTATTTCGGTTATCCACGTGCTTTTGGCTGCCGAAAGCTGCATGCATTCTCCGGCGGTTATACTTGGTTCGGGCAACGTCTCCTGGATGAAGGTTCTCAACTGTCCGGGTTTTTGGGTAGTAGCTAATTTAGCGAGCCGATCTGCCCTATCATTGTGTTCTTGGGCTAAATGATTCACCCTTATTTCCTCAAACTCTTGTTTCAGCTGAATGAAAGTATGATAATATTTCAGCAATTGAGGGTCTTTGACTGAAAAACACCGTTGATCTGTTCGGCTGCTACTTGCGAATCACTCCAACATTGTACCTTTCGAGCTCCCATTTCTCTGGCCAATCTGAGCCCAGCTAATAATGCCTCGTACTCGGCCTGGTTGTTGGATGCTTTAAAACCGAATCGTAATGACTGTTCCAGGCGTATTTGGTTGGGTCCTTCCAGTATGATGCCTGCACCACTTCCCCTTTGGTTTGACGATCCATCAACATGTACCGTCCACCATTCTTCTTCAAAGGTTTCAGCAGGGTGTAGTTCATTGATAAAATCTGCTAGACACTGTGCCTTGATTGGACCCCTCGATTCGTACTTTAAGTCGAACTCTGAGAGCTCTACTGACCATGCTATCATTCTCCCTGCTAATTCTGGTTTCCTTAATACCTTTGCAATTGGGCAATCGGTTTTGACAATCACCCGATGTCCTTGAAAGTATTGTCTCAGGCGTCTTGCAGCATTCACTAATGCTAGGGCAGCCTTCTCTATTGTTTGGTACCTGGTCTTGGCTTCCTGTAGTACTCGGCTAGTGAAGTATATGGGTGCCTGACCACTTTTCCGTTCCTGTACTAAAACCGCACTTATGGCTGTTTGGGAAACCGAGATGTAAAGCACTAGATCTTTTGTAGGTTCCGGTTTTTGGAGTATGGGAGGGGCCGAAAGGGTCTTTTTTAGTTCTTGAAAAGCCTCTTCACACTGTTGGTTCCATGAAAAGTTCTTGGCTGTTTTCAGCAATCGCATAATGGGTTTTACCTTCTCGGCGATTCTAGGCAGGAATCGTGATAGAGAGGCAATTCTCCCTGTGAGTCTCTGGACATCCTTTGGGGTTCTCGGGCTTTTCATACGAATAACCGCCTCGCATTTATCTGGGTTGGCTTCTATGCCTCGGCATGTTAACATAAAGCCCAAGAATTTTCCCCCTTGGACGCCGAAGACACATTTTTCAGGGTTTAGGCGCATGTTATGTTTCCTAAGTTCTTTGAAGATCTCTTCCAGGTCCTTTGCGTGTTCGTCAAGCATGGAAGATTTAACAACCATGTCGTCGACATACACCTCTAGGTTTCGTCCTAACTATTTTTGGAAAACTTTGTCCATCAATCTTTGATAAGTGGCTCCCGCGTTTTTCAGGCCGAAGGGCATTACTTGGTAGCAAAAATTGGCTGATTCGGTTATGAAAGCTGTCTTGTCCTCATCTGAAGGGTGCATTCGGATTTGGTTGTACCCTGAATAAGCATCCAAAAAACTAAGACAAAGATGCACAGCTGCCCCATCGACCAATCTGTCAATGTTTGGTAGCGGGTAGGCATCTTTTGGGCAAGCTTTATTCAGATCCGTGTAGTCCGTGCACATCCTCCATCTTCCATTTGCCTTCTTTACCATGACGACATTGGCTAACCAAGTGGAATACTTAACCTCTCGGATAAAATTGGCGACCAACAATTTGGACACTTCTTCTTCTACTGCTCTCCTCCTATCCTCTCCCATTTTCCTTTTCTTTTGAGAAATTGGTCTTGCTTCTCGGCATATTGCCAACTTGTGGCAATGGAATTTTGGGTCAATGCCGGGCATGTCGGCGGCTTTCCAGACAAAGAGATCGGCGTTTTGTTGTACTACTCTTTGAATCCGAAACCTGCCCTCTTCGGATAGATTGTTTCCGAGGTATGTAATTTGAGTTTTTTCTTGCCCAATTTGAAATGGATGGACTTCCTCATTCGGCTTTATTCGCTGGTCCTCGATTCTGGGATCGAGATCTAAAGTCTGGTGCGAGGGTTCAGCCGCCGAGACCATGTGTACTGACTTGCTGTCGTCTTCCCTTAGTTGAGTAACCTTTAGACTGGCTAGGTAACATTCTCTTGCCGCCTTTTGATCAGCGTGGATCGTGACGACCGTGCCTCGGTTTGATGGAAATTTTATGGCTAGATGTGGAGTGGAGACTACGGCTCCAAGAGTGTTCAACGACGGTCGTCCGAGTAGTATGTTGTACGAGGTGTTGGCGTGCACCACAATGTATCTCACTCTTATGGTCTTGTACTCCTTTCCCTCATAACCGAAGGTTGTGTCCAACTCTATACATCCTCTGGTGTTAACCCTCTCACCGGAAAATCCGACTAAGGGTTCGTCATAGGGCATGAGCTTTTTCTCTGGTATATCCAGTTGTTTGAAAGTGTTCCAGTATATGATGTCGGCCGAGCTTCCTTGATCTACTAGGGTCTTCCGGACTGTGCAGTCGGCCACATCTACACTGATGACCATTGGATCATCTTGCATTGGGTCGGTCCCCTGAAAATCTGCATCTGTGAAGGTGATGGGTGGCATTTTGAGTGTGTTTGTAGTTGAAGTCATGTTGACTGACCGGACTAGCCGGAGGTGCTTTTTTCGGGCCGAAGAAGTACTTCCTCCTCCCGCAAACCCTCCGGCAATCGTGTTGATGACCCTCCTAGGATTAGAGGGTTTTATGTCTTGTCGTTCCCTGGACCTGCTTCTTTGTCTTTTGTCTCTTCTAGCATGGCTAAAGTCCGTCCTGTAGGTTCTGTCATTGTCTTTATCTCTCCAAAAATGAGATCTTTCGGTCCTCGGATTATGGACGAAATCTTTAAGGTGTCCCATTTTGATGAGGTCTTCTATTTTGTCTTTAAGGGCGGCACATTCTTCAGTGGAGTGACCCTTGTTGCGGTGGTATCGGCATTGCTTGCTGTAATCGGCTTTAAGGGGAGTGTTGGCCCTCTTCGGCATGGCCAAAATTTCTGTGGCCAGAGCCTGTTCGAGTATTCGGGATCGACTAGTGTTAAGCGGGGTATAAGTTGTATACCTGGAGCCACGGTACTCCTTCTCTTTGCTGATCTTGTCTTTTCCCTTTCCTTGATAATCTTTTTCTTGTTCCCTCTTCCTTGGGTTGGATTCTGCTTGGACCTGGCTTCTGTATTCGGATAATTCTTCCATCTGCATGTATCTTGCTGCTCGTCGTCGGAGGTCATCCATGTCAAGAGCCGGTTTTTTGCAGAGACTGTTGACGAAGGCTCCTGGCCTAAGAGCCGTCACTAACTGGTGCATAGCCACCGCCGAGTCTAGGTTCCGGATGTTTAAAGCAGTCCTGCCGAACCTTTCCATGAACCTTCTTAGAGATTCCCCTTTTTCCTGCCGAATATTGACTAGTGCCACTGAAGTTAGATGATGGGGTCTGCTAGTTGCAAATTGATTGCCGAATCTGGCGACCAACGTCTCGAAGCTGTCAATGGAGTTCGGTGGTAGGCGAGTAAACCAACTAAGGGCGTGTCCCTTGAGGGAGGTGGGGAACACCCTACATAGAACGGCATCTTCAGAGGTGTATAAACTGATCTGGGTTATATACACATCTACATGTTCATCTGGATCCGTGCTACCATCGTATCGGTCCAGACTAAGGTTCTTCCAGTTTGGAGGAAGGGGAGTTTCCATAATCCCTGAGACAAAAGGGTGCCTACAGGGACGTGACTGATTGTTAAAGGTAGAAAAGGAAGGCCGATTCGTCGTACCCTGCATGCTAAGGTTGATTATCGACTCCTCTTCATGATTTTTGTCCGGTTTCTGATTTTCTTGTCTCCTAGATTGGTTCAAGTCCCTCAACTCGGCATTTTCTCGGCGAAGGGCCGACAACTCTTGAGCGTGCTGTTGCCTTATTGCCGAGATGTCGGCTCGCAACTGCCTCAAATCTGACGAAAGATTTGTCTGATCTTCCACCAGGTTTTCGTCGACGAGACGTTCTTCCATGTGCGCGTGACTTCGAGTAGTAACCATTCTTTGTGAGGCTGCGGGGAAAGTTTTACCGGGCCCCACGGTGGGCGCCAAAATGTTCCTGTCGTGGGATAAGGGGAGGCCTTCCGTCGTCTCTTTGTGTTCTGATATCTTTGTAACTTGTCCGAAAGGTGGGGTACCTGCAATAAACACTCCAACGTTCAAGTTAGGGTTCGGCGCAGAGCATTTAATGTGTGTAATCAATGAGAATTCTCCCCCTTTACCTCGGGAAGCGGATCCCCTATTTATACATATTCTTATTGGGCTTGGGCCTTCATGGGCCTTTGGCCCTGAAGGGCCTTAGCCCTTTTCTTAATCATATATGTGGTAATTAAGAGTATTTAATTACCTTTTAACCTTATGTTTACGTTGTCTTTAGTTACTTAATGGTGCATATATTTCTACCAGTGTTCGGCCTATTTATGCCGAATACTATCATTTAGGCCCGAGGTGAGGGGTTTAGGGGTCCTCGAATTTATAGATGTCGAATACTCTGTCTGCCGAACGGATCATACAGCGTTGGGGTGTTCGGCTATGCTTCGGGTACCGAACACCTGATCCTACTGTCGGGGGGTATTCGGTTTGTATGTGTTGCCGAATACCCCAACTAGTACATTCTTGTTTGAAACAAAAATTTCACTTATTACAGATAATGATAAAAATGCATAATAAATTATGAAGTTGTTAAAATCTACTCCCTTAATTTTTCAACTGATAATTATCATTTTACACTACACCAGTATCTCCCATTTAAATAAAAATAGTAAAGGCAAGTTGTTGAACTGAAGTGTAGAATTCATTTTAACATTATGAGAATCCATGTATATAGTATGCCAACATGTTCTGGATGTATATAGATGTAATACACAATCGTTCATATGTCTTCACCTAACTACTTAAATTTTTGGAAAGACTTATATTCGGCTATATATCATGAGAGATTGCCTATATTGCACTCTCTTTTCTTCTTATTTTAAAATATACACTCTTTTTTTCTTGAAAGATGAATATTTATTATAGTTGAGTCCATTTTAATGTGAATTGCTTTTTAATTTATTTTTGGAAAATTACATTAATATCTCTTGAGATTTTTTTGAATTACACACAATACCCCTCCTTTTTAATGTTTACAACAGCCTTCCTTATAGGGATGTTGGTGTAATATTTTAGGAAGTGTCAGCGTAATATTTTTAAACATTAAGAAAAGTTAGTGTAATATATAAAGGGGGTGTCAGTATAATGTTTTCAAACATTAAGGAGAGTTAATGTAGGAATAGAAGAAAGAAGAATTGTGTGTAATTTAAAAAAAGTTTAGGAAGTGAGTGTAATTTACATTTTTTTATGTCATAGTGATCCTCAATATAATTAACAACTAATTTTGAACCTCTACTATGAATTTTGTTACCATAGAAGATAAATTTCAAAAACCATAATGGAGATGTTTAAAGCTCCATTTGTACCTTTTAAAAACTAAAATCAGGATGTTCAAAATTAGTTGACAGTGACGCTAAAAGTTTCAGAAAAGATAAACTATTATTAGGAAACACACTCACGATTATTCACAATTATTAATGTTGTGTTTGTTATGTGCCAAATAGCACAGAAAGGGAAGAAAGAGCGAAGAGGAGTGGGGGATGGTGCGATTGCATTCGTTTGGGAAGACCAAAAAAGATGTAAAATATTTGATAAATGTGTGGGTCTCATGCTACAGCATTTCTACTTTGAAATGCAAAGATTTGCGAAGAAAAAAAAGATGTGCATGCAATCTTACTTTTTTGCCCCAACTCTCGTGCAACGTTATGCAAAGATTTCAACCTCACTCCACCTGTCATAACCGATTATGCTGCAAGCATAATCAATTATTCTTGAGCATAATCAATTATGTTTGCATGCATAATCGGTTTTAATTTTTTAAAATTGTGTTTTTTTTAAATTGCAAAATTAGATTATAAAAATGGATTTATGTTTAAGGGTAAAACCGTATTTTTATTATAAATTTATTTCTCTCTTTTTCTTTGTATGCTTACCAAACAACTTTAATTCAAATATTTTCTCTCTCTTTCACTCTATTTCTCTTCAACCAAACAACTTCCATTTCTACCTTATTTCTCACCTATTTTCTTTCTTTTCTTTTCTCACCTACTTAATTCCCCTCTTTATTTCTTCTCTCCCTGCCAAACACAATGCAAGAGATTTATTTATATTAAAAAAAGGCAAAAGTGTAACTCATTCTTTTATTTCTCAAAGAAAGGGAGAGTATATTTTAAAATGAGAGGTAATTTAAGCATCTCAAAACCAAAAAAAAATAAAAAATGAGAGGGAAGAGAAGTGTAATTTAAAGAGAGAGTGTAATTTACTCAAATATGTTAAGCTTAAATATGTTTTTGTTTCCTGAAAATTTTTCAGATTTTGCATTTGGTCTCTAATATATTTTTTAATTGACTTTTGGTCTTTGAAAAATTTAGTTCATTTAACTTAACACATTTAAAGGAAATTATACCCTCCTTTCTTAAGAGATGCGGGTATTACATTACCCTTCCTTCTAATGTTAAAATGTAGAATAAATTACGTTTTCCTTCTTATGTTAAAATAAATAATTTAGTCCAATTAACTTAATACCACAAAAAATATTTATTATAAGATTTTAAAATATATTCTTTAATTAAAATATATACTAAAATATTTTTAATTTACTAAATTATCATTCTCTCGCTTGATAAACATTTTTATGCAATATACAATTAAATTTTAAATAAATAAAAATAAAAATTCAGAGATAAATTATATATGTATGTCAATATATATATATATATATGTTTTTTAAACTAATTTTTTAAACAAAAATAAAATAATAAAGTTTTAATGTTTATATATACATGTGTGTGAACAATTGTTTGTTGGTGCACGTGTGGGTGAGTGTAGGTGTGGGTTTGTGAGAATATGTGCTTGCGCATGATTTCGTCTCATTTGTGCAGAAATAATTCACACTACTATATAGCTTTCCTCTACTCAAAATGACGAGTCACTAACAATAACTTATCAATTTGTAAGTTACACCAGCATTTGTGGGGAATTAAAACTGATCTATTTCTAAAAAATGGGAGACAAAATTACGATTTAAATTTGGTAGATCAAATGCAGCCATTTTTTATTTTATTTTGAAAGAATAAAAACATATTTAACTCTTTAAATAATATACTTTCACAAAATAAAACAATTTACAAAAGTACAAAATTATAATCTAACATTTTTTCCAATAAAAAAAGCAATATATTTTAAAAAACCGAAAGTGATAGAATAGAATAGAATAATTGGAAAAGTAACAAGCCACAGTAGAAAATTAAAGAGAGAGAGAGACCAGTCATAACTTTCCACATCTCATACATCTCTCAATCAATATATTTTAGGTAACAAATATGCTTCCGTTAATACATCAAAGCCTTTCTTCGCTACACGGATTTAGTAAAAGAGTTAAACCAAGTCGCCTATCAATCAATGAGACTAAAATTGTGTGCTAGTTTTTTGTACTTAGCCCTTCGTGATATAAGCTTTTGCTTAAGTTGATTATGTTCTAGGTTTACGATGTTTTTATTACTCAATTAAAATAGGTACATTTTTCTGTTCAAATTTTTTTTGTATTGTATTTATTTAATTTTCAAGAGTTTTTTTTATTTTTTATAAGATAACATAGTTCATTCTTGAAATTTAGTCTTTTTTTTTTATAAAACATCATTTTCATTAACTTTTGCTCAAAACATTTTATGAAATTTGTTTCAAGAAAACATTCTCATCTTTATACTAAAAAATGTTAAATTTATTTTATTTTTCATAATTGTCTATAGACAGTCCAGCTCAAGGCACAAGCAAATGCTAAATGTGAAACATAAAGTTAACTACTACCTCCGGCTCTATTTATAAGACGTTTTGAAAATTTTTTGTTCTTTTTTATAAAACTTCATTTTAACTATTTTATGCATTAATTATTTTTTATCTAAAATATCCTTATTTATTATAATACATTTATTGAATATTACTCTCAATGTCTCTTTCTCTTTCATATGAAGATTGAAAAAGATAAATAGATTCTCATTATTAATCCTAATAATGTCAAAGATAAAATTAAAAAAAATATTATAATTATAGACAAATTTATTATAAATATCTAGATTAATCAGTTTTCTTAATAAACATAATTTAATTAACAATATAAATAGGAACGGAGATAGTATCATTTATTCACTAAATAAAGCATTTGACTCAATTATTTAATAAACCATTATCAATTTTTGGTAAATAAACCATTATTCAACAAACCAATTTGCATCCCCTATTTAATAAAAGACATTTTAAGGAAATAGCCAAATAAGAATGGTAGTAGACACTAAAAAACTAACTAAAAATACCAGCACAGAATTTGGTTTGTCTAACTTAACGCAGAATTAAGTGATGATATAAGGTAACGACTTGAGAGAAATCTCAAGTTTCAAGCATCAGATGCTAAACCGCAGAAAAAAAATGTAATACTTGCCTAACACCCAATACCATGTCTACAAAAGAAGTAAATACTTAGAATCAAATTAGTAGCCAAAGCACAGAAAGACCAGAATTTTTGAAGGGTAATCATTACACAGAAAACAGGAAAACTTGTTTGAATGCAATCACTCCTCACATGGGGAGATTCTATTTTTTTTTTTTTTTTGTCCTTTTCTTTATTTGGGAGGGGATTATAAAAGTACTTTATACCAGCAAAGATCAGAGGGCATATTCTGGATCAAAATCATCAACATCATATTCTTCCTCCTCCCACTCATCTTCCACAATTCCTTGTCCACACAATATAGTCACAATCTGCTGGAAATCTCTCAGTTCTCTTTGCTCGGCCGAAATTTCTTGTGATTCATTTCCAGATGTCACTACATGTTGATGGTTAGCCAGCTGGTCCCTCTTCAACACAAACATTCCAGAGGGCTGCAGAATATCCACATTGAATGGTGGTGACAATGAACCTCCCAGAACTTGAACATGAGAAACACTGCAATCACAATCTTCTTCAAGTTAGGAACTTAGCACAACCATCTGCCATATGACTTCTATGCAATATTTAGAGATACTTTTTCAACTGAAAGTAGCAGCATAACAACCGTCTCATGAAGTTTGCATAAACTCATACTACATGGAACAGAGGCAGGGTAGAATTGATATAGATAATCAGCAACATAAAACAAAATAGAAACGGGGGGACGCGCAGGGGTGGGGGGGGTGTCGTCTTGGTAAACAAATATTCTTGAGGTGAGAGGATACATGCCATGAACGGCTGCTTGAGGAAGTTTTTACCAAGAGAGGGACAAAAACCCACGCAATGCAAGTGCAGGTCTAAGTGAGACAATCCTGCTCCAATCCTGACTTGATTATATCCCCAAAGCTAATACATATAAAAACCCAAGCGACCTAGAAGTTTATTCTCATTTATCAACTTAGAATGAAAGAGGAAACTTGTGCAAATTCATTCAAACAACATTGTTGCAAACACTTTTGGCCAATACACAAGACTTCATGATTGCCACATTTTTTTTTGCATACAAAAGACAAAAATGATATTAAAAATTTAAAACATATTGCATAAGGCTTATTAGGCATTTATTTAGGGTACTAAATCTACTCTGCCACTAAGTTTAATAAAACCTCAACAATAAACCAATTTGACAGATACAAACTAAATGAGAGACAGAACGCACCAAATGTATAATAAACCATCCATTTCTTGTCTCTGTACCCTTCCCAAAAGCTCAATCTGCAAGATACCCCCAATACAAAGCACAGGTTCTGGAAGCTTGAACTTCTGTAGCCGGTTTTCCTATTCATGAGAATTTTTTTTCAGAAATTATCATGTAAAGCAGTTCTTGGAGTTATAAATGAAGGTGCAGAGGGTTACACAAACAGAATCATTAAAATATGATGCTAATAATTACTGTCACACAGCTTTTATTTTATTTTGCTCAGCAACATCAAGCTAGGTTATTCTGTTTTGGAGGTAAATAGATGTTCCCATTATCCAACAATTTTTATTTTTCAATTTACTTACAATATTTACATTGAATAATATATAGACCCAGAATCAAACTCATGGAAGTGCCTAAGGATCCAACAAAAAAATCAAGCTTAATATAATTCATTCACTCCCTATCACATACATAACACATTATGGACATTAACAAACACCTGAAGGGACAAAGGATCTTACCAACAAATGTATTTCCATATAGAATTGAAGATATAGTTGCCCACTTTCTGTCAGCCAAATATAATATACCTTCTTATATATGCCTTTTTTCATTTTTATTTTTCTACCTTGTGAAGAGCCAATTTGTTTATATGGCTGGTTTTAAAGTTGTACAGATCAGTCAATTTCTGTGTCTCTATGTATCAATGTAGAGAAAATACTATTAATGACCATTATTATTATGATAAAAGCTTAGGTTTGGTATTGTTCTTTAGTCAAAATTAGAGTTTCATGATCCCAGAATTAAAAGTTGGTGTGGGCTATCGACATAGTCCGCCATCAAAAACACTGGTAGAAGTGTAATAATAGTACAAAGTTGAACAAAGTGAAATAGAAGGTCTGCAACCTAGGGAGGGACCAAGATGTAGGATAATTCACATCATTTTTAACAGTGGAATGTAAATTGGGTGACCAAAGTATTTTTTTTCTTATGGGGTGATTTCTTATTAATGCATATCATGTAGAGAGGATACATTATACGGTTGTAACGAAATACAGTGCTTGCCTAAATACCTGCTAAAACCAGATGATGACGACGAAAACCACAGCGATAACAATAAAGATGATGATTTACTTATAAAATAGGGTCTTCCTTATCCAATGCTCAAAAACAAAGCCTAAGTTGCAGTAAGACTTTTTCAATATTCTGTTTTCTTCAATCAAAAGCATCATATTCTGTTGTATAAGGCAATCATTACAATTTAAGACAAATTTCAGAGTACAGTTATAAAGGAGAGTGAGGTATCCTTTAATAGCAAACAACATCTAGTTTTCACATCAAGCATCGGGCAATCAATGAAACAGAACTTATTCAATGGAAAAACCAGTAGACAAACTAGATAAGATATAAGTTAAATACCTGAGACATTGGAAACTCTGGTGAAGTATAGGTCCATACAAACATTTCATCATCTACAGCATCTGAAGAGGCTTTAGGATGACCCATTTTAAACCGAACAGATTTTGCTGAATATATTGGTGACCCCATCTGAAATTGAGCAGGAGCAAAAAGGAATAGAAATATAAAATAGATGGGTCAAGCATATAGTTTGTGAAGATTTCAAAGAGTACCTTGAAAAGGCTGGATATTGATTTCTGTAATAACACAAATTTGAGAGACCAACTCGTATGTTAATGTCTCAGGCACATTGGGATTACTTTGTCCATTACTTGACCAGTAGTAATATGTACCATTAATGTTATCTCTTGGCTCTAGAGTATTATCAATGCTCTCCTGAGGAAAGTTATCAGTGCTAGAAGCACCAACTGTCTTAGCAATGCAATTCATTGCAACAGATGACATGAGAGCTCTACCTAAATAAGCATAGACTCTATGTTCTCTCAGTAGAGTTAGCCATTCCATAGAATAGCTAGATCCAACCTCTGCATGTTCCTTCGCTCCATTTTGATTCAGTTCAACAACAAAAACAACTCTAGATAACTAAGGAAACATTCTCAAGCATAGCTGCTTGCAAAGACCATTTGCAATCACTGCAAACCAAAACAGTGTTGATCAAATTTGTAACCTGATGTAAAATGCAGGGCAACAAGAAACTAGAATTGAGTTTTCATGAAACTGAGGCATCGGATGAGAAACAAATGCATAGTTTGAACTAGTATAACTTACCAAAGTGTCTCCAAGATCGCGAAACACAGGTGACCCGAACAAGATCAGATGGATCATCCAGACACATGAGTATCTCAAGAGACGTATCAGAATCAAGACGGCTGAGGAAATCTTTACGATATTCCATTGTGGACATGATGGTGAACAAACAACACTAGGATATCTTCTCAAGCCTGATTGAATTGGCTCATAAAGTCAACAACTGCAATAGCCACTTTAAAGTGAAAAATCCAGATACTCAAAACAAAAAGTATAATCTTGTTGTACAACTTTTTTTTTTTTTGGTCAAATAGGTTCCTTCTCATGAATTCTTGCTACCAAATTTGAAATAAATACATCCATATCTCAAAAATTGGGAAATTTCTACCCCTTTATTTTCTGAGACTTGGAGCATAACAATGGGGATACAGAGATTGAAAATTTTTCCACCCCACAGGCTAATCAAATAATGACACAAACAGAAAATGGTTGAATAGATTGCAACGGTGAGGGATGAAAACCGTTATCAACCCAGCATAAAATCAAACAATATTTAAAAAAAATGAAAATCAATTGAGTAATGGGTTATGATTTATGAAATTCAGGCATTCGGGGGCTAAAATCGCTCGGAATCAACACAAGAGGGGGGCGGGGGGAGATTTCGAAAAAAAATTTGAATAGACAAAGAGAAAGGAAATTAAGTGGGGAAATTTCTGAAGAAACAAGGAAAATTGAGGGTAAAGGGCAAAAGGGTGTGTGTGTTGAAGAAACAAGGAAAAAACAAAAACTTTACCTTTGATGAGTAGAAGGAGACACGTCCGTTGCAGAAGCGAAACCCTAGGAGTGGAAGGGAGAGAAGATTGAACAGGTAGAGAGAGAATGGTAACTTTGTTGTTGGTTAGTACGAAGAGAGAAATGGCGTACCAATTATTTATTATAGACTTATAGTAATGCTGAATAACGAGGGTGAAACTATTCACTCTTTCTTAATAGTGTGCATTTCCTTCATTGCCCGTCATTTTTATTTGGACAGTTCTGACTAATTTATTATAGATATTCATTCCCGACCATTGGATGGAATTTTTGCAAATCCTGCGCACCCACGGTTCTCTCTTTCTTCATTTGAAATATTTTCTCACTCTTCTGCGCGAAAAACTCCTAGAAAGCTCTATTCCTTTCGGGCATAGGTGCGGGCGCCTACATCAACTCCATTTCTTCCCTTTTTTGTCCGTCTTTGGAAAAAAGCTTTTTCCCTTCTCCTATTCTTTTCCCCTTGATTAATTTTAGAAGTTTTTTGGGCTGTGTTCCTCTCTTCAAAATTATGCACAACAATGTCATTATTTCTATATTATATACCGAAATACTCCTTTTTTAGGAAAAGTGTGAATTTGGCCTTGGGATAACCGAATTCACACTTAAGTTTTCAAACTTTTTTTTAGACCCGTTAAGAATTCGAATCCCCCAAACCGGAATTCTTAATGGTTTTTTTCATTTTTATTTTATTTTTAATTTGGTTTTAACTTTTTTTTGTTTAATTGTATATTTTACCATCAAACCTTTGTGATTTTATAAATTTTACTACTTAAGTTTAATTTTTGCGAATTTTATCATTATATTATTCAATTTTCTCTAATTTTAGTTTTGATGTTGTTTGTGAGGATGACTTTTTGCGCTATTTTTTTCATGCTTATGATGTTGTTTGGTTCCAACATTAGTTCAATCTGATAGTCTTCATGTAGATGAATCCAACGGTACAAGCTTCACTTGTTGAATCGGTCTAAAAAGGCTTCATAATGGTGTCCCAAAATGCAAAAAAATCAGTTTGTGGACTTAGTGAATTCCTTTAAGCATTTCTTGAGGGACACTTTTTGAGCGATTTTGTCGATGTTTATGATTTTTTTGTTCAAACAATAATTGAGTCTCATAGTTTGGATGTAGATGAGTCCACTAGTACAAGTTTGTCATCTTGAATCGGTCTAAAAAGGCTTCAAAATGGTGTCCCAAAACGCAAAAAATCACTTTGTGGACTTGGTGAATTTCTTTTAAGGTTTTAATGAGGGACACTTTTTGAGCGATTTTGGCCATGTTTGTGATGTTTTTGGTTTGAACAACATTTGAGTCCCATAGTTTTTATGTAGATGAATCCAATGGTACGACTTTCACATCTTGAATCGGCCTAAAAAAGTTTGAAAATCGTGCCCCAAAACGCAAAAAAAAAAAATTGAACTCAGTAAATTCCTTTGGAGAAATTCCTTTAATTTTTTGGGGTCACTTTTTGCGCGATTTTGTCCCTGTTTATGATGGTTTTTTGTTTGAACAATAGTTATGTCCCATAGTTTTCATGTTGATGAATACAATGGTACAACTTTCACATCTTGAATTAGTCTAAAAAAGCGTCAAAATAGTGCTCGAAAACGCAAAAAAATCACTTTATAGACTTAGTGAAATTGTATACGATAAATTCTTTTATTTTTGTGAGTGACGACTTATTGTGTTCTTTTGCCCGAAAACATTTTATTAATTACGTGTCAAGTAATCTTGCAAAAGGTTTGTCTTTTGCATGCAGAAAAGACATATATTACATTAATAACAAAGTTCATAACACAATACATACATTACCGACAAATCGAAATTAAAATAGGTTCTTATTACATCAACCCTAACAATTAACCCACATAGTGAGAACCAGTTCCACATCGTGTAGGTTTTCTGTTACGTGCAGGATTTTTACGGGGTTGTGCATGTTGTTGGGGTTTTGGACATTGTTTTGGTTCATGGCCTTCCTAGTGAAAATGATGTTGCTTTTGATTCATTGTCTTATTGAAATCCTCCTTGTTGTAATTTAAATCATAACTTGGTGGAGTAAAATTATCAATGTTTGGTGCTAAAGAACTGCCACCCTCGTTATGCTGAAATGATTGAACGTTGGTTGCGTACATATTTTGGTTGTATGCATCAGCTGACTCAAGTGTTCCAATGTGTGCACCAAACAGATTGTTAACGAAATGATCTGGAGTGCATTCGAACGACTGGGAAGGATTATCAAAATAATGAGGTTGTTGTTGAGACGGAGTGAATGCAAATGAATGATGAGGTGGTTCAATGTCTTCATTCTCCATGGTGTCCGCAACTTGGGGGCTAGGTTGTGGAGATGTATTCCCCCTTCGTGTACATTGTTGTGTTGAAATTTCCCGTGGGTCTTGCAACTGTT
The DNA here is from genome assembly GCA_026413185.1 of Pueraria montana var. lobata. Taxonomy (NCBI): domain Eukaryota; kingdom Viridiplantae; phylum Streptophyta; class Magnoliopsida; order Fabales; family Fabaceae; genus Pueraria; species Pueraria montana. The sequence continues at coordinate 88,694,973 of CM048650.1, read as the reverse complement.
GTTGCACCGATAGGAACAAATGTGAAATTTCGCGATACCATTCCAGGTAATCACGATGGTGGTGAGGAAGACCATTAATAGGTTGCCCCCACTAAGGCCCTATCTTGTCATTCATTCGAAATCCCAATCCACTTTGCATGCTTCTCTTTCCTGTTTTCGCCAGTTCTCCCTCGCATATCGATTTTGTGTAGTCGATCTAGATTATGAGGTGGATTGGGAATTTCCTGCCATAGTCCAAATTAGAGCTTTACTCTATCTGTTTGCTGTCGTAGCACTCCAAACGTTGCAATCAATGAATGCATTTGCTGGCACAATTGAATGATAAGGGGTATATGGCATCCATAAGAACTGTAAAATTTAGCATGGTTAATATAATGACAATACATGAATCGTAAATAAAATTAACCTCCTGAGGATGCATGTGATCGATTCTTGATCTGTATCCTATAAGATCACCATGTGGAGTTTTAGAAAACTTTAGCCCCTGCTAGTCCATCTAGTAAATGACATTTATGTTAGCATAAATGGTGCATATGTACGTACAACACTAATAACAAATTGTTATTACCTAATAACAAATGGATACATTGGGTCATGATCGACTATTGGTGCAATAAAAGGCATATGATACCATGCCCAAGATTGCAACAACGATGCACACCCACCCATTGTTTTGAAATTTGGGTCAGTAGCCCTGTACATCTCTTTGTACAAAGTCTCTAAACAAGTAAAACCCCAACTGTAGCGCCGAGTACGCTTAAGATCAACCAAAAAGGGTAGAAACATTAGGTGAACTTTGTTGCCTGTTTTGTCAGGCATCAATACTCCCCCAATTAACCTTAGTATGTACACTCTACAATGGGCTTCTAATTGTTGTATTGTTGGTTCTACTTGGAAAAGTGTTATATTTTGTCGCAACCATTTAAGTTTGAGTGTCGATCCTATTAGTGCTTCCCCCTTTAGGGGAACCACGCCCAAGTATTTGTCGCACATTTCTTCCCAATCAAACAATGTTGGGCCAGTAATTGGTTTTCCGTCGACCTTTAGTCCTAGTTGAAGTGCCACATCTTCCAAGGTTATTGTGCATTCACCAACAGGAAGATGAAACGTGTGTGTTTCAGGTCTCCACCTTTCTACCATAACAGTAATCAAATGATGATCAACCTTTAAATGTCTTATCTTTGCCACTTGAGTAAACCCAGCTTGTTCCAACAATGGTTCTATTGCCAGACGAGGAGCAGGCATTGAATGACAATATGATTCGATTAATTTTTCATTAGTTCCCTGCAAAGACAATACTATAGTTATTAACCTAGAAAACTAAAGACGTTTATAGAATATGAATGTAAATAACAATTGAGTAAAACTTACCATATTATGTATCTTTGAAGATCTATGTTGGTGTTGTTTCCATAGCAAAGATGCAGGCTGCATTGTGATGTTGGTAACTTACGACAAAAATGAAGATGTTTAAACTGTCGAAGAAGTGTGAACTTGATTATGTGAGTTGGTGTGTATCTTTGAGTGTTCAAAGGATATTCATTTATAGGATGCAAATAGTTTGTATCTAGAACAGTAATTACGTTCGAGAGTTGCTTAACCTAACACAAATGACACGGGTCTGAACAAAAGACATATGTACAGTGCACACATCAAAATCGATGCGATCTACGTCGTTTATTTTGTCGATGCAATCTCGACCACTACTTTTACTGCCACAAAGGACAAATGATTATAAGATTCTCTACCAAACACACAGTGCACACATCTGTAAGCGTGCCATGACAGAGCATGAGTAAGTGTGCATGTCTTTAGTGCATCTGGAATCATGCTGCGACAGAGCATAAGTAAGCGTGCATGTCTTTTGCACATATGTAAGTGTACCACGATAAAGCATGAGTAAGTGTGCATGTATTTAGTGCATATGGAATCGTGTTGCGACAAACCATGAGTAAGTGTGCATGTCTTTAGTGCATCTGGAATTATGCTGCGACAGAGCATGAGTAAGCGTGCATGTTTTTTGCGCATTTGGAATTGTGTCGTGACAGAGCATGAGTAAGCGTGATGCATCAGAGCATGAGTAAGCATGATTGTCTTTTGCACATGTAAAATGAACGGTAGAGATTGTATTGACAAAATCAACACCCCAAATCTATCTAAACGTGTATAAATACAAGTAGAATGTTCAAACCCAAAACACAACACAACCTCACTGTCAAAGTTCATTATACTTATACTGAACCCAAAATCCCTCTTCACCTAAAAAATCTTCTCAAATCATGATTAGTTCTAGTTCCAGTACGCAACAGTTATTTGTCTATTACAACAGAGACATTCTCTTACAAGAAAGTGTAAGGGCATTGTATAGATGCCCTCTACCAGTGGCTTTTTCTGTTAGGAGAAACGTGTCATTACATGTCTTGAAACAGAAGATTCAGCAACGAATCCATATTGCTGCGCACCAAAGGGTTGCCACTGTATATTTTCGCCACTCGTTATCCATTGGAGATGGTTACATATACTATGGGTCGTCGCCCTTTTATGATGACGACGATGTTCGCAATATGTTTACAGTGATATCCAATTACCCTTCTCTTCGTTCAGCTGAAATATATGCAGAGTTGGAGGATATTGCAGAGGAACCATATTATCGACCTAATGATTGTTCGCACGGGTATTATTATTCTCAACCTAATTGTTCATCTAACCATACACAACCTGAACCCTTCCACTCACTTGACTTAAACACACCTTTTACCCAACTGTTGGGCTCATCATCATGTGATTTTCATGACATTTTGCCGCCTCAGTGTAGTCCACATCAGTGCGAGGCACTCACAACACTCTAACCTACCCCATCAATTCAACAACAAAATGATCATGTGACTGCAATACATCATGAATTCGTAGATCCAATGACTGAAATACATCAAGAATTCGTAGGGTCCTTTAGTGAACACGAAGACGACATCTTGTCTACCCACGCCGAGGGCAAAGATAACAATAACAAGATTGTCGTATGCCCCTCATCTGCTCCATTTGCCCATAACCCCCCAAACACATGCTTGCTTTGAACTTGGATCAAATCGAGCAAGATGCAGAATACGGTCATTTCTTCGACCGTGAAAGTATTCCAAAATAGCCCATTGCAACACTACGGGTTGGGATGCAATTCCCAACAAAAGATGCACTTACGTCTGTTATCCAGGAGTTTGCCATAAAGGAACATGTTGAATACAAGACATACAAGTCTGACAAAGCACGATTAACTGTGTACTATCCCAATGGATGTGATTGGTATTGTAGAGCACACTTTTCAAAGAAGACCAAGGTGTGGAAGATTAAAAAACTGGAAGGTTCGCATCAATATGTGGCACCAATCCTTTCTCAAGATCATTCCAAGCTAGTCTCCAAAACGATTGCAGAACAAATCTTGCCATTCATTAGCGAAGATCCAAAAATTTCAGTATTAGTGTTGATTGAAGAAATAAAAAAATAAGTCTACGGCTACACAACCACCTACAGAAAAGCATGGCTGGCAAAACAAAAGGCAATCGAACAATTGTATGGCAAATGGGAGGAATCATACAAACAATTACCCGGATGCCTCCTAGCCATGAATGAAAAAGTTCTTGGAACAATCATACATTTAGAGACACAACCGGTCATTGAAAATAATAGTATCGTTCCTGGTAAGGCAAAATTCCATCGACTTTTTTTTACTTTCGAACCATGCATAAAGGGGTTTGAATTTTGCAAGCCAACTGTCCAAGTTGATGGAACTTAGTTGTATGGAAAATACATTGGGACTTTATTGATTGCTGTGGCATAAGACGGGAACAATCACAACTTTCCGATTGCCTTTGCCATTGTCGAGGGTGAGATAACAGAAGCTTGGTTTTTCTTTCTCAAAAATCTGAGAACGCATGTTACACCTCAAATGGGAATTTGTTTAATTTCAGACAGGCACGAATCTATCAAGAGTGCCTACAATAGAGAAGACAGTGGGTGGAGGGACAACAAACAGTGCATGTGTATTGCATTCGACACATTGCACAAAATTTCATGAGGAAGTATAGGAATGTTGAAATGTGCAAACAAGTTGTCAAAATGGGTAAGTAATGCATTCATGTCAAATACATTTTTTTTATTTTTTATAGGTACCAATCTTGACAAATTTATATTTACATTATGCAACTCCTCATGGTATGCATATACGGAGATCATGTTCAATCACCATTATAATGATCTCTGGTCAAATAATGCACAGGTTGCAAATTGGCTTGATTACATCCCAAAGCAAAAATGCGCTTAGGCATTTGATGAAGGTCGTCAGTGGGGACACATGACAACCAACCTTGCCGAGTCCATCAATTTAGTGCTGAAGGGTACACATTATTTACCAATAACAGCGGTGGTCAAAGAAACATGCTGGAGGTTGGGTAAACTATTCGCAAGGAGAGGGATGGAAGCACACGCAATGATGACATCCGACCAACATTTTGGGGGAAATTGTGACAAAGTCTATTAGTGATGCCACGACAAAATCCACCACTCATCATGTTGAATCGTTTGACCGCCAAAATAAAACTTTCATCGTCACCAAAATGATAAACCCACGCGAGTTTGGACGATCTCCAGGGAGATTCGAGGTCTTTTTTGAAACACGAAAGTGCGACTGTTGAAAATTTCAAGCATTACACTTGCCTTGCCCGCATGTCATTACTGCCTGTGCACATGTTCGCATAGACCCTAAGTCATTTGTGTCTCCCATTTACAAGTTGGAAAATGTTTTCAACGTGTACAACCATTCGTTCGGCTTACTTCCCGATGAATCGATGTGGCCAAAAAATATCGAAGATCAATGTTGTCATGATCCAAAGATGCGAAGAGATCCCCATGGTCGTCCAAAATCAAGTCACATACGCACAGAGATGGACTTGAGAGAAAGGGGTCACCCAAAAAAATGTAGTATATGTCGAACCGTTGGCCATTGGAAAAACAAATGTCCTAACAAGCCATGAGAACTTTCAAGCCAACAACAATAAATTCTCTTGTATTATTGTATGTATGTTTGTTATTTATTTTCTTGTATTGTTGTATTGTATGTTTGTTATTTATTTCATTTGAAGAGTGTTTTTAAAATAAAATAAAAATATTTTCTTGTATTGTTGTATTGTATGTTTGTTATTTATTTAATTTGAAGAGTATTTTTTAAATATATTTTGGGGTGCAATTATACAAATAATTATGATTAAAATATGTTGAATAAAAATAATATAAATAATTATAAAAATAAATTAAGAATATTAAAATTAAAAATTAAAAAAAATAAAAAAACCCGTTAAGAATTCGGATTTCAGAAACCAGAATTCATAACGGGTCTATTAAAAAAAAGTTGAAAATGAAGTGTGAATTCGGCTCTCCCAAGGCCGAATTCACACCTTCTCCAAAAAGGAGGGCATTTAGGTGCAGAATCTACGAAGGGTGCATTCTTGTGCATAATTTTGGAGAAAAGGGGCACAGTAGAAAAAAAGCCATTAATTTTAAGAAAAACCATACCTTGATTGAACCCTAACCCATTGGTTGTTGTCTCTACTGCCAGCAACAATGATTCAATAGATGCATTGTCCGTGCCACCATTGCAGGTATTATTCCTTCAATTTTTTGTTCATTATTTTCCTCTCTTCTTTCCGATATCGATTAACTTCAAGCCTTATGTCACCTGCGTGGATGTTGGTCCAGGCCTATATAGTGACTCTGTCAAAGAGGTTGTTAGTTACTATTAGGCTGAGTTCTATCGCATTTGGGTTCAGGTAATCTCTCTCGCTCTCTCTCACTCTACTAAGTTTCTCGATTACACAGATTTTGTGAGTTTGAAGTGGTAGGCTTAAAATGAGGTCTGTGTGCATTATGTTCATTTCATTACTTTATTTACCCATGTATTCAACTGTTCCGTTGAATTTCTTTCTTCTTCTTTTATTTTTGTTATAAAGCTTTTATTTTATTTTTTATTGTTGCAACCAGCATGTTTGCTGGAGGTTGTGCTTAGTTTTCTCTATTTTATTCATCTTTTTTCAGTTTGACTCTATTTTATTCATCCTTTATTTTATATTCATGGTAACAATTTTACTCTGTTTCACTTTCTTGGATCTGGATTGTCTAACGTTAGCGCGCGAACGTTATCCTAACGTTGGAATGATCGGGGCCGTTGGATTAATACTTTTTGTTAGACACTGACACGTGTATTAAAAACTTTTTATTTTAACCATTTATCTGTTCAACTTGTTTTACCTTGTACTCCAAAGTCGAAGTCGTGCACGAAAGCCCAACAACCCTTCCGTTGCCAGAAGAGACAGAGCTTAAACAAGATTCTGAGTCCAATTTTTATGCTCATACCCCAAACAGAACCAAATTTGGGGTTTCTCAAGGATTCACTGAGATAAAGAATAGCTTCACTCACTGAACCCTTGTTTTGGTTATTGTTGTGTTATAGAGGATTGTCATTTGTGATTTGATGAAAAAGGGAGCCTCCATCTCAATTTGTTTGGTTCTAATGGGGTTAAACTTGGTTGGCCAATTCTTCAGCAGATTGGTAGAATAGGTTGTTTGTACATTTAGATTATAGAATATTGTGTTTTTGTTTTCTGTTACAAAACCAAATTGGGTGTACAAATTGTTATATTAGAAGCAATGTAGATACAATACTGGAATTATACTTCATTTGTGATTAATCTGAGAATGTTGGATAATGGCAAGAGAGTATGATCAACTTTTGCTACTTCTTTGTGACTTCTACATGTAAAGTGAGCCCGGGTGTTCCTTATACACAATTGTTCAACCAAATGCTAGATTACTCATGCCTAAGAGTCTTTGGGTGTGCTTGTAAAACTGTAATTCATTATAACTATAACAATAATCATAACATTTAGAAGTAAATTAAACTTTACACTCTTCTCTGAAATTCTCTTTCTCTTCTCTTAATAATTAACATGTGTCAAACACTGCACTTAGTGTTAGCTTAAGTTAGAAAGAGTAAGGTAGTTAGAAGTAAATTAAGTCATAAAACAATGTAAGAGCGTAATGTAATCTAGTCTATGTTTACAAAAGTAAACACAAACATAAAATTGAAAAATCTGCAAAATTGTGCAGAAAACAGAATTATGCATAAACAATATTACTATGGACTAATTAATTGTGCAGAAAACATAAAATCCATTCACAAAATTGGGGATTGAAATGTTATTTATTCTTTTATTCCATGTCGTGTTGTTTTCTCACTCTCGTTGATCTCCTATTGCAAAATCCAGAATAGAAAGCTATTGCTAGGCAAAACACCTAAACTAAACCACAAAATTAAGGAAAACAAACAAGTAAACGAAAGCTTTAGGTGTATCACATACTTTTCAGTTGAAATGCATCTATTGATATCAGGAAAGACACCTTTGTTAAGTATCTTAAATAAAATCATGCGCGTCCTTACTATCAAATAATTTTTTTAATTTCAATTGATCAATAATGGTTTATACAAATCTCATGTAAAATTAACTTCAAGAATTTGATTTAATTCAAGTAATTGATTGTATCGTGGAACTCTCATTTCTCTTTATTGGAATTACTATCTTCATTTGGTTTTTGAGCATTGTCCTCATCATTTTAAAGTCCATATCTTTTCTTTGCCCACTTTAAGAAGCAATAACAGCAGTAGCTTTTGAAGCTTTCTCATATTAATCACCAAAATAAAGTATAATTCAACATTCCAGTTTTATATCTACATTATTCCTGATATAAAACTTGATTCAGCAAAACTTAATTATACTCTCTTGCCATTATATAAAACTTGATTTTCCTCCACAAGCAGCGGCACCGCATCGGGGTTAGTAGCGGGCAGGGGATTTTCATTAGGTATGCTCATGTTTTTTGTTATTTCTAATTTAAGTATTATTTCTTCTTTTCACCTAAATAAATTCTTTAGTGTGTTTTTGTTATTCTAATTTATTATTTATTTTTAGGATTAACAGATTAATTGCTTGCTGTTGTGAACCTGGATTATTAAATAGATGGAGAAACAAGGAAGGCTCTTATGGAAAACTTTGAACTCTATGATCTCTGTTAGCTTTCTATGCCATTGCATTTTCATCTTCTTTTCTCCTATTAACAAACAAAACTATAAAACCCATTGCCTCTCTCTTTTTTCATTCTTTCGAGTATAGATTCATTTTATGTTTTCACTAATTAAAAATAATGACTAATTGAATTCAATTCAATGTATTATGTGTTATATTACATATGCACTTTACAGGTTTGCTAGAGGTTGTGCCTAGCTTTATCTATTTTATTCATGTTTATTCCATTTGAAGCTCTATATATTTTAGAAGATTTGCTTAATTTTACAAGTTCCTTCACCCTGTTTCTTAATATTCTCTCTGCATTATGGTCTAGCTTAGTTCTTATTCTACTTCCCTTTGTCTTAATCTTCTCTGTGCATATTCCCATTTCACCGATAGGATGAATAGATTGGATAATCTTATTGGATATGCTCATAGAGATGGTATGAGCTTTAATCTATTATATCATGTCTCTGTCATTGGTTTCATAATATGACTTGGCATTATGCAGTCTAAATCAAAACCTGCAATGGTTGTTATAAGTTCCTTTTTCTTCTATTTGAGTCATACTATATTATGCAGACATGACACATTGGTTTTGTACTTTTGGAATTCTTTTGATTGCTAAGAAGCCATGTTCACTTTTTTTACGGGATGGAAAGACTAGGGAGGACTTGAATAGATATTCTATAGAGCTTGATGAAAGGCGTCTCCCAGAATTGGGTCGCAGGACTTTGGAAATATTTTGGTAGTATATGCAATTAGTTCTGGACTCTATCTTTTCTTATGTTAATTATGCATTTATATTCTCCTTTGCATTTCTGGTTGTTTGTTATTTGAATAAATGATCAGTCCACATTTCTCTTAATTTTATCTTTTATCTTGATTATTGATTTTGTTTATGAGATGTGCATATTGTGTTTGCATATGATTGAGTCTGATTTTCATTTTATGTCTATGGGGGTTATGGTTCCTATGGGTCAACATTTTATGAAAAATTTTCCTGCTTAATTTTTGGATCTGAACATTCATCATTCTTGCTTAATTAATCGATTTGAATGCTTCCCAACACACATCATCTTGCATTTACAGTTTTCCTATTCCAGCTTAACTTTTCATATCAACAATTGAACACATGGGTTTCTCTTGCTTGAGGACAACGTTGAATTACGAATTCTCACATGGTTTCAAATTACTGTGAAAATTGTGGATACAAGGCATATTAAGCCAGAGATGAATATCCTTAATTCCTTACATTCCTACTTTATTTGAAACTTAGTAGTTATTAATCTTTTTTACTTTAATTTTAGTTTTTAAAACTAATTTCTCTATATCCCAAGTTTCTTTGGAGCTAACAAATATTTGTTAGCAGACACAGGATATGGAATTTTTTTTGTCATGGTTTGGAGGATACTTGGTCTTGGGCGGAAAAGAGATTGGGAATAGGAATTCTAAGTACGCCAACATTGAAGTGCACATGCAGCTTCTATGCTGATGAAAAGCTCTTTGTGCTGTCACTTTATAAGATGGCTTCATCACTAAAAGCTTATTTTTAAAGCTCAAATTTCTATTGCATAAAAGAATAATATTAGTTCAGTTGACGAAATTTTAGTAACATGAAATTATGAATAATGAATTTATACACAGGTTGTCTTCACCCCAGATCAATGGCTCCCCTAATCCTCCTTTTCTCTGCTCATGGTTAATTACTTTTAATACTTTTATTGTGTCCAACTGCCCATTCTTTGTAAGCATAATTTTATTTACATTTTTTGTATTGAAAATGAATATTAATTAATCTTACAATGTTGGGATATATCTGTCATAAATATAATTCTAACAAACAGACTCATGCCATTTTTACAGGTCTTAGTTTCTATCTTAGAAACGGGTTCCATTGTTTTATACATCAAGGATGTTGAGAAGCTCTTTGTTTAGTCACCAAGCTTACACAATTTGTTTCCAAAGCTAATAAAGAAACTTTCAGGGTTAGTGTTAATACTTGGTTCCCAGATCTGACATTTTGAATTATACAGAAGTTGATGAAAAGCTTAGTGTTATTCCTTTACAACATACCTTGTCAAACCACCTCAAGACAAGACCCATCTTTTGAGCTGGAAAACCAAACTGAAAGAGGACATGAAAATATTTCAGTTTAAAGATAGCAAAAACCACATTGCGAAGTACTTGCAGTAAGTGACATTGATTGTGATAACTTGGATTCAATTTGCCATGCCGACACTATGATACTCAGTGGCCAAACTAGCCATGATAACTTCCCCCCTCCTTTTGTAAATAGACTTACTTAGCAATGTTGTCAAGTATATGAAGTATTCTTAGAAGCCTTTTTAGTTTCAAGCTACACTGCACCGTTCATTAGCAGTTTTTTTGTATCATCTTTATAGACCTTTAACCTTGATCCCAAATAGAAGTTCTTTAAAATTTGGAGATACAAAGATTAAACAGAATCTGACAGTCAAATATATTTTATATTAAATTTTCATCCAATTAATCATCAATGAAGGGTGTAACATTATTTAACGTACCTTAATATTTGGATGAAGATTTTTAATTAGTGATACAATGCAATTTTTTTTTTTCACGTTATTAACTTTTATTTTATAGAATATATAGTATTTTATTGATATTTATGCCAGGTTTTCACTTTGCGGGTGCAAACTCTTTTTGTATGTTTTGAGATTTGAACATAATTTTATGCTGTTTTTTATTCTAATTGGTTTTTAATAATTTTCTTGTCTTACTGTGTATAATTACTTTAATACGGCATATTTCATTTTCAGGCGATTGCACCCTTCGTCATTTCGGAATACCCTGTGACACCACACAGCACCCAAACCATAACTCCGGGCACTCCCTTCAAGGCTGCTGGTCCAGAGGGTTCCTACCAAAGCCACAAGACCGACACCTTCCGACACTTTAAAACTCCCACACGGGTTACAGACACTTTGTCAAGAGGGTCTAGCTCAGTTAGTTGAGCAGGGTGCGTGAGTATTGTAAATTCACTGGTATTGTCTTCAATTCCTACAAATAAAAAAAAATACGGCATATTTCAAAGTATCAATTCAATACAAGGATTAATGTAATATTCCATATATTCTTACATGGTCAGTATGAATATTTTTATATTATAAATTCAAAATATAAATATAAGTTTAATTAAAGTTATTAAAATTACTTTAAATAAACAAACAGTTTTAGTTTTTTATTAAATAATTATTTAAACTTTCTACTTTTAAATTGTTAAGATATATTATTAAATTTCCAGAACTAATTTTTATTTTATTATAAATAAATATTTTAGTGATAAAGCATTATTTCATATGATATTGAAGTTTAAATATTTTTATTTTGTGAGATGAAAATTTGTTATAAAAGGAATACAACTATTTATTATTTTTAATTATTGTAATTTTTTGTTTGTCATATTAATTTTTATATTAAAAATAAAAAACAAGTCCTAGGCATCACCAGGTAGATTAACTAGTAACCTCACCAAACACAAAAGCCATTCATAATTGCTCTATTATTTTTATCTTTAAAAAAAAAACCTACCAAAATCGTCTCATTTATGTTTTATAAAAAAAAATCTACACCCATATTAGATGAAGAGAAATGTTAGGAATACAGAGTGCTGCTACAACTTTCACTGTTTAGTATAATTTGTAAGATAACTTTATTTATTATAAAAAAAATATAATTTTTTTTATTGGATAACATGATTCAAACCTTACATGTTTGAGGGAGTCATTTAGACCAACCACTTGTTGGCACATTTTATTTAATATTAAATTTTAATATAAATAAATTCATATAAAAGTCACACGTCTAAAAAACAAAATAATATTTATGAAATTTAATAAACATATAATATTTAATAAGTATCATAACAAATAGGAAAATATGCTATGTACTGATAATATAAAGCAGTTTTATACTGTCATTCAATCTCAAACTGTATAATAAGTTTATTCATTGGCTTTTAAAATAACCACCTTAAAAATATATCAACAATTATTAAATACAGTATTTCTTAAATATAATCTGATCTCAAATTATTAGGTGTAAAAATTAAGAAATAAGTTATTATTTACCTTTAGCAATTTGTTAATATAGTTGAATCTTTCAATTTTAAAATATATTTTATAAACTAATTTTTTAATAAAATATTATATATATTTAGCAATTTACTAATATTACTAGTATTTTAGCTGTGCAATTCACATGATAAAATATATTTTTATATAATTAAAATTTATAATAAATAAATATTTTATAATTTATAAATTATCTTATTATTAAAATTCATAATAAATAAATATTTTTGAATATATAAATTATATTTTAAATTTATGATGAACCATTTATATTGTGATACAAAATTATTTTTAACTATTCATATTTTTTAATAAAAATTTAAAATTTAATTTGAAAATAAAAATGAAAAAGATATATTTAAATGATAAGAGCCGTAGGGATGGCTAACACACACACACAACTTATATAGTATTCTTAAGCATTATATTTATTAAATACATATATAGTATATAGTCAACTTAAATAACATATCATTAAATATTTAAATGTTGTTTTTATTAAATATAATGTATTCAATAAACTTTTATTATACACAATATATATAAATTAATTGAATTAGTTTTGATATTTATAAAAATTTTCGAATATTATATCTAATAAAAATATTATATATAAAAATTTTCATCCCCACCATCCATTTTCTTGAAATTTAATGGTTGTAATGAGTAACTAATCTTAACCATTAGATTTTAAGAAAATGAATGGTGAGGATGAAGAGTAAATCTCTTATACTTACTCTTAGAGTAAGTGGATCTCTCTCTCTCTCTCTCTCTCTATATATATATATATAGTCAATGGCTAAGTGTAACATCCCGTTACGTTAGACACAACCCACACCAACGTTTTATCTATTTTAGTTATTATAAAAATGAGGGTAAATTTTTTCGTGATTAAATGAAACATTTATTAAACATATTTAGAATACATAAAATATTATATAAAAGAACCATGGTTTTCTTTTAAATAAATATTAGCTCATATTACAAAATAAATATAGAGAAATTATGTACTAGCTAATCCCAATCCATAAATCAATTAATCGCATAACACAATTTCTACCGTAACCCAAATATAGGAAGAAATAAAAATAGCCTTTGAATCTTGTATTGTTTTCTCAATGTCCGCAGTCTCTGAAATAACCACGTCAGCAAGAGGGCTTAATCACTGGCTTGTCTGTTGTCTTCACGTATCCAATCAACAAGTACATACACATAAAAGAAAGAGAAAGGAGTGAGACTTGATTCTAATATATATATGTATTACTAACAGTATAAACTACCGTCAATTAATATAATAGCGGGGTAACTTAGTGTCTATCTCGTCCTCACATCTCATCCTTCAAAACGCAGTATGGATCCATACTCCACGATTGATCAATCACTTATCACAATACCACCTTCGTGAAGTGATGGGGAGTAAGTATACCTCAACCGTTGCCACAGTCTCATACCTGTGCAGCTCCATAATCCACATGGTACTTGACACCATTCCCGTTGTCGCTCAATATCAATAATCATATCAGTATCCATACTCAAATCACGGGGCAATCTCCCTAAGGGGTCACATCCTCATTACATCACGAGGTATACCCTCCACGTCATCATGAAGTTGTCTCTACGGTTATCGAGGTGTTATGAGCTAGCACTATCAGTCCCGACACGTAGGGGGCCGACCTACCCATTGGGACGTCACACACTCGATGCCTTCCACCCCTTAGACCTTAGCCAAGGTCACGCATATCAACTCGCGGCGTACCAAACTGTAACTTCCTGCTCCATCTCCCATTAGGCCTTCCACCTAACTTGGCTACACCAAGTCACGTAACTAATACATACTCTCGGAATACATCCGTAGACACCTATTTATCTTTCACGGGTCGTTCTCATTCATATATATAACGTATCTCTACCTCAACAAGCAAAGGTTCATCATCATAGCATAGAGATACAGCAAAACTTAACAATCATAAAATTCAGAGATATTTTTGGTCTTAGCTACTTTGAGCACCAACACAAGATATCAACACATTTGCCTTACATACAGATAAACAATGTTATCAGAATACAATTATCATATCATATATTAAGTATCTAATATAAGGATTTATATAATATCATAAAATACTTAAGCAAGACATTAGATACTTAATTTTTAATTCACTAATGATTAATTTAACAATTAGCTAATGCTTAACTGATCTCGCTTCTATTAAAATTTTATTAAAACTTTTAAATTTGTTTTGTCCTTCCTTCTTGTCTAATTCCTTAACTTAAAGTGTTAAAAATAAAAACTTTCTAACTCATTATAAAATATTTCTTGTATAAATATAATAGATTTCTAATATTGGTAAATTCCTTTTTGATGTGGAAGATTAGATTAGACTACAACCACATGACATACTTAGAATTTTCCATAAACTACCTTTATAAACTATTAGTAAGAAAATCCTTCTTCTGGTGTGGAAGGTTAGATAAAACTGCAACTACATAGCATAATTTGGATTTCCTTTAAAATTTATACTAAGAAATTTTTTTTATACTTTAAGAAAACATTTTCTTTCATAAATAAATAAATAATTAAATTTACAAACATTTTCCATTCCAATTTTATATTTATATTTAAAATTATATTTCTTTCTTTTCTTCCCCAACCCGAAAACTAAACAAGAAAGAATTGAGATCTAAATTTTACAAGCTAGTTCTAAATAGTAGGAATAAGCATATAAGACATTGATAAGAATTTTTGACTTGTTTCCTCTATTCTTGCTAAAAACCCGAGACTATAAATGGTAAAACAAAATCCAGTTTTTATTTGTAAACTTAGTTTTAAATGTGTTAAAACTTCTAACTCAAAATTCTTCTTGTTTCCTCATCTATTCCCTAACCCGAGACAACCTGTTTAAGGATGATTTAATTTTCATCATGACACCTTGAGGATATTTAAGAAAAGTTAAGAATGAAATTTGATTTATAAGAGATATGCAATCTGGCCATGAGGCCGTGAGTTCAAGGAAACAAAAGCACACATTTAGTGCTTGTCTCTTGGTAAAAACGTGAGGTGCTGAAGTTAATTTTTCTGAAATTGTTTGACAAATTAATAAATTTGAAATAGGTAAGTAACATAGAATTTTGAATTAACCACCAGGCCGTGACTCTTTGAAGGCCCAGGGACTCCATGTTGAATCATTTCTTTGTTATATTATGATCTCCTAAAACTGATGCTTATCCTAATTAAAGAAAGTAAAGATATTAAAGGGATAGATTAGATTCAAGAGACATATATTTGATACTAAAGTGAATAATAAATTCTGTTATCCTTAGAAACTGAAACAGTGAGGTTAAGAAAAGTAAGATTTCCATCTCTTTAATTGAAACCAAATTTCCTGCATCGGGGCCTCTCATCATTACCGAGTTCCAGTACTAAGTCTTACCCAATTCTAATCCTTTTATTATTCCTATTTAGATTAGGTGAGGAAAGATAAAGTGATAAAAAGAAATATTGGTTTTTAACTTTCTAAAATAAACGCCACACACATACAGTGAAGCCTTTCAAGTGTCTTTTGTTTTATTATCAAATCTAGTAACAAAACCCATCTTTTGGTCAGACACACACTGTATCTACATCCCTGATTTTTTTATTTTTTTTAAAACATAAAACCCTTTTGTGTATTAAAATAAAAGCTGGTTTTCCTTTTGGGTTGACAGCAAACGAAGATGACAAGAGAGGAATAAGGAGTACAAGGAAAGAATCAAAAGGGTAAAACTTCTACGTCATAAAGACACAAAATAAGGATAAATAAAAGTGAATCAAAGTCTCACTCTCCCCTTACTAAGAAAGTGAGTTTCGTTCAGTGAAGGAGGAGGAGAGAGGAAGCAAGCTTCAAGCTTCAGGTCCTTGCATTGGTCCAAGGAAGAAGAAGATGGCTTTGGGTGCTTTGAAGGTATTGTTTTTGTGTTGTTTGAGAGTGATTTTTGAGTGAGAAGAATAGAGAAAAGAGAGAAGGCTCTGCTGGTGTGTACAGCCAGCGAGAATGAGAAGCTGAGAAGTGAGAAGCTTCCATTTATAGGCATTTTAATTATTATTATTATTATTATTATTATTAATTTTTTCTTTTCTTTTCTTGCTCAAGAAGTTGCTGACGTGTGAGTGAGAGAAGAGTGTTAGCTATAATAGAGAATGTGAGGCTGATGGAAAAAATTGACTGCGCTAGGGATCTACTTAGGTAAAATTTTATCTGTGTTTCTTCTAGCTTTTTAACCAAATAATTTTATTTTAAATTGAAACTCTTTAAAATAAAAAAATTAAATTAAATTAAGTTGAAACTTTTTAGGAGACTTTGAGTTATATTTGCTATGAATTATTATGACTTAGAATTACACTTTTTATAATTCACCAAAAAAAAAAAGAATTACATTTTTATAATTATTTTTGAAATATTCAAATTAGTTAGATATTTTCAGTGAATAATTCACATTAATTTCGTTTTAGCTTTATAGATTCCCAAATTTTACTAGAAATTATATTTTTATATGTATGACTTAAAAATGAATTGACTTTGTCAGTTCCATCAAGTTTTGATATTAATCCTATACTGACTGACCTATTAGTAGTTTGTCTAGAGCGTTTTGTAAAATTTCCTCAGAAATCTTTAAAATTTCTAAGAAAATTAACCTAACCATATTTAAGCTTATAAAACATGATTTTAAGTTCGAATAATTATTTTATAACTATTTGAGACTTATCCTCACGTTTGCCACAAATATTGATAATCCAGTATAATTGTTGTTCTAATAGTTATTTTAGATTTTCATCTGGAATAATTATTAAAAATTTTAATTATATAGAATATAAAATATTAGTCACAATATTGTGATTTAATATTTTATTATCCTATTTGGCATTATCAATTCTTAAAAACAAGATTAAGAACAAACAGACAATTAAATATATATAGCAAAAATCAGGGTGTTACACTAAGTATTACATTCATTAAGCATAATATATTTATTAAATTTAATAAATAATGAGTTTAATAGGCATGAACTATCAATATAAAAAATTTATACTATTAACTAATTAAAAATCATCTTTGTATAACTTTTAAGATAGTTATTATAAAATCAAACAATCTTACCGTATATATGGTTTGTAGTTAAACATATAACAATGTAAAAAAACTTTTGTACGATCAATGCATCCCTTATTTTTTGTCTTGGCCACATAAACCAATATCTAGTTGATCTATGTGATTAGTGGTTTAAAATTGATTGTCTAAAAACATTAAATACTATATTTATTAAATACAATAGTAGCTACATTATTAAATATTATAATTAAGAGAAAAATTATTATATATATTCGTATATTAATATTATATGAACATATAAAAATTTTCCTATTTTAAAATATATATTTTAGGCTAATTTTTTTAAACAATAATACAAACATCACATTTTTTTAAAGGACACACACACACACACACACACTATATGTGTGTGTGTGTGTGTGTGTGTGTGTGTGTGTGTGTAGGTATTAAGTTTGTAATCATTATTTTTTATTTCATAATATATTTTTAATACATATTTATTGATTTATTTGAAAAATCATATGTTCAATAAACATGTGTTATATTTAGCATATTTAATAAATATATTATATTTGATAAATATTATACTTAATAATATTGGTTAGTTCCAATATATAATTCTAAATGGTGTTTATTAAATATGATATGTTGTCAAATTAAATAACATGAATAAATGTTTAAATATTGTATTTATAGCAATATAATGTGTTTTTTAATACTTTGTTAAACATAGTATATATCCAAAATGAATTAATTTTAATATTCATAATTTAAAAATATTATATAATCTGATTAAAAGACATGAACTCGTGAAATATAATGTATTTATTATTTTTTGTTAAATTAACAATTAATTAGAGAAGTTAAATATAGATGATAATAAATAATAAATAATACAAAAATGAACATGAAATTAAAATTAAATTCCATGTTTAATACTTTATTCATGTCTTACTTATATATATTTGGTGTGGTTTGCTCAAGACCAAGGAGGAGTTGAAGCCGGCTAATTTTAATTATAGGCTGGGTAATGGTGAAACCTCGGTGTAGTTTGGTAATTGGTACAAGGAAGGTTTCTTGTGTAGAGATGTTCTTCCCTTTGTTCACATAGCAGACTCCTCTCTTTGTATGCGGGATCTCATTCAGAATGGCACGTACGTGAAGCTCGGATGCCATTAATTCGAACCACATTGTTCCTAGTGACTTTGATGAAAGGTTCCAAAATGTGGAATGCATGCTGGCTCCTTCTCACTTGGACTCCTGGTTTCATGACCTTATTTGCGAAATGGATAACCAAGACTTGGTAGTCATTGTTAATTCAGGTGCATAGAATTTTCTGGAGTTCGATCATAAACCGTGACTGGGTTGTTTCTTTGATGTATATCTTAGTAGAGATGCAAACCAAGTAGCTCACTTTTTAGTCAATATTAGAGTCCACCACCACCAAGCGCATGGATCAATTGGTGTGAGATTATTTCAACTTAACCAGTGATCTCGGGTTCGAGTCCTGGGTATGCAGCTGCTGCGTTAAATATTTGTAAGTGAAGGATACTTGTGGTCTAGACCAAAATATTAAAAAACTTTAATCAAAGATTATTAACCCTAACCTCTTCCCCTCAACCTCTCTCCATTAAAGTTTTTTTTTAATAATTAATGGTTTACAATTAATTTATAATTAACTTAATAACTCTACTAATCACAATTATTAGTTAATAATATGGAGAACCAAAATTGCCAATTTGTAAAATTAGGGGACTAAATGTTACAATTCAAAACTAGGGAGACCAAAATCATGGATTTAGGAAATTAGGGGGACCAAAATTACAATTTAGCCTATATATTAATTGTAACAACTGATTATCACTACACATGGAGCTGGGCATTTGGGCTTGGGCCCGCGGGCTTACCCGTTTACCTGCAGCCCGTACGGTATATGGACTGAGTTATTTCAAGCCCATTTAAAATGCGAGCTTTTTAGTCCAGCCTGTTTAACCTACGGGTTAAACGGGTAGAATGCGGGATTTGCGTATTTTAATTTAAAAATATATAAAATTTGAATACCTTAATAAAATTTAAAGTAAAATTAAAAAAAATAAACCTAAAGACTAGAGAGTTAGTAAATGATGTGAGTAACAGAGAAGAGTTAGAAGTTAGTATTGATTTAGGCATAAAAACTTGATATTTGATAGTAAATAAGTAGAGTCATCACTCCTTAATAAGTAATGCCATCAATGAATTGAAATTCCTCCTAAGACTCTATTTTTGGTGATAAGTGTTGCATATGTATTAATGTATATAAATTATTTGGTTTTTTTTTTTTTTAAAAAAGTTTAAAAATGGTTAAATTTTAGTTTTAAAAATTTAATTTTCAATTTTTAAAATTTTTTTTGGGGTTGTGGGCCGGCCCGTTTAGTCCACAGGCTAAACGGTACAATTGCAGGCCCGCTAAAATAGAGCCCGTTTATTTTGTAGGCTTATCCATTTGCCAGCTCTAACTACACTCAACAACTACTACTTTCAAATCGGAAGGGTTCAATTTTAAGGAAAATCTTTAAATGAATTTATTTAATAAAAAGATGGGTAAATTTTTTGCTTTTGCATACATACAACATAGTAAGCATACATGGAAGGAAATAACTGCAAACAACATCCACAAATAAACCTCATAAACATAAAATAAGTCCACATATGCCATAAGTCTCGTAGCCAAAATAAAACCAACAACATAATTCAAACTCTAAACATAAGAACGAAAACTACCAAATAAAACATATGTGCCTGCCCAAAATATATACATTAAAATCCATGTAAACATCCAGAACGGGGAGCGGGGCCTAACAACATAGACTACTCCCCAGGCTGGCCATAACAAATATTACCACACTGCGACTGGGACGAGATGAAGGAGAAGGAAAAAGAAGAGTGCCACCATGATCCAACGGAGTAGTCCTTCCCAACAAGCCTAACATGAAAGATCCCGTCCAACTGATGCATCAACATCTGCTCCCATGAACACAATGTAACGATCATAGTAGTCAAACACAAACACAAGGATGAGCTTACAAACCCCAGCTAATCATTTCTATAAGCCTAAGCATTTTAAAATTATGATAATAATATTTACACAAGATATTATACAGAACAAATATCTAGATCACTTATCAATAACATGAAAGACATTATACTTATGACGTAGATAAGATAACTCAACTGCATCACAACAACATAAAAAAGACATGACACAATGGTAAACATCCAACTACATAACAACATGATACATATATAATCAAATATCTCAATAAATGGATGCAAATACTATGCAGATACCTCAACATAGATTTCATGGATGCATATACTGCATAAACTAATCAAATACATCATAACAACATACTATGAATTCTCGCAACATCAAATCTCTTCTTCTGCATAGTGTCTGCATCCAGTAACATCTCTTAATAAACCATTTGTACACTCGTTTACATTCTCTCAATAAACCTTTAAATGAGTTTAATTTTCATGCACTTGGCATTCAACAAACCTATCCTATGTATAATTTTTAAACTAGTTATTATAAAATTAAAAAAAATTACCATACTTGATAATATATGATTGGATGGCGGTGTAGAAAACCCTTACTATGTAAGTGCATTCTAATTAAATTTTTTTAAACGATGGAGGGTTTATGATATATTTGAGATCGAAAATAATTTAAAAGGTATCTAAGTTAAAAATGTGATGAAATATAGATGATTTTTTAGATATGAAGAAAAGGTTTCAAAGAGGACAAACACTTGAAAATTTTCAATTTCGCGTAAAATTAGGTATGATGTTTTAATTATTTAAAAAATTAATCAATTTAGTGATTTTGAAAAAAAGAATAAGAAGAGAATTTAGGAGTTTTGAAAAGCGGAAAATTGATGAATGAATTTTATTGTAACAATTTAAACAAGTTAAGGAATTAATTTTGAACAAAAAGATCAATATTTCACACAATCATAATAAAAGAGTGAAGAATATAATTATACCTTAAAAATATTATCTATTTTTAAAAAATATTATATATAAAAATAAAGAAAAAAGTATAGAATTTTGGGGGCGGCATTAACTGCGAAGTGCATTCCCAACTTTCATATGTAAAATGCACAACTATCATTTGCATGCAACATACTTCCAAAATGGATCACAGTGTCAGCTTTGAACTTTGTGAATTATTGGATGTAACTATGGTTTTTATTTTGTTCTATTTAGTCATCAATTTAAATTTCAATTTCTAGTGTTTTATATAAATGAAAAAGGGGAAATTAGGCAGCAAACATGTCATTCACGATCAATATTTATACCTGAAAGGGAAGTGAAAATTGCAGTATGCATGGCATGCAAGAATCTTGTAACTTTTTTTTTTTTTTTAAAGCATCTTGTAACTTACCATACGGGAAGAAGAATTCACATTGTTCATTACTGTCATTGTGACTGTATAATGAGTACTGCATGTTGGATTCCCTGAACAAATACAAAAGGTGAGTTGATTAAAAAACAAACAACTATATATAAAAGATTCAGGTGGACTATATACTTGAACATGCATTCAGGGAAATGTACACTACTATACCCAAAATTTTCTTTAGTTGGGAAGCAATTGGAATTAATTATAATGTATATTTAAAGTACAAAATTTGTAAAAAAAAAAAAAAGTATATATTATTGTGCAATCAAAATATTAATGTGTGTGTGTAACAAAAGATTTTTCTCGATTGAACAATAATAATTATTTAACAATCAAGAGATATTTGTTACATACACACATTAATATTTTGTTATTTTATTTTAGTTTAAAATTTCATATATATATAATATTTAACAATATAATTAACATTACTTATATTATATTTAATAATTATATCCATTAGTACTATCAAGAAAAATAACAATTTATTTAAGTATTTAGAAAAATACTATATTAATAACATAAATTTTTTTTTGATGAATAACATCAGTTAAATACTAATTTTATTTAATATTTTCAATTTAATGTTTTGTAGGAAAATATGACACCACTGTTATAAAAACCTTCCTATAAAAAATATTTCTCTTTTTATTTTCTTAATTAATGTCCTAAGAATACTTATTAGCATTTGTCATTGCTCCAAAAAAATATGCTGGAATTTTGGCACCAAGGAGGCCGTTTGATGGGATTAAATTTACTGAGATATAAACAAATAACAATTAAATTTGGATAATGAATTCCTTACCTGTTGGTGAAACAACCCCTCGATTGTCATGTTGAGATCATCATGGAAGGTTAAGTCAGAATCCCGCGTTGAAGTTTTAATCCCCTCAATCATTGGCGCACTTATGACTCCTTGAGAAAAAGTATTCATATTGGGACATTTAGCTATGGTGGCTTCTTCCAAACATGAGAATTGCAAAGTGGCATTCCCTGAATAAAAGCTTCCTAGCCTTGGCAAGGAATCCAACCTTAATGTTGTGAGCCGTCCAAATATGATCCCATGAGAAGCATCTTCATCTTCTTTTTTTACTATTTCTTTTATTGATTCACAATTCTCTATAACTAGGATCTTAAGTTGCACCAAACTTTTGGCAGTTGAAAATGTGAATAAATACTCCATCCTTTCACAGTCCTTCACAACTAACTCTTTCAGATTGATGAAAGATACTGCAGAGCACACTAATTTTTCTAACCGAGAGCATTTGTGAATGTTTAATATTTCAAGCTTTCCAGAATATGGCTTTACCCATGGGTGCTCCAACCCTATCAACTCCATCTCTTGAAGGCGATTTAGGTATAAATTTTCCAATCCAGCAAGTATTTCGTCATGAACTTGGAGTTCTTGAGATGGGAATATCTCCTTGAGACCATAGCATCTTTGCACGTGAAGACATTTTAAACTGGTTACCTTGTGAAGGAAATCAAAAGGCAAAGTATCTTTCTTATTGTCATCATCCTCAAAGGATAGATCAAGAATATTTATTTTGCAAAGGAAATCTTGTAGCAAATGTGCATCGCTCAACAAGATAATGTTTTCTTCATTGAGTGTCAATTCCTTCAGTTTGGGAACAACCTAGCAATTAAGGCCAAACGAATTCAAAAGAAAATGCATGGTGGCAGTTAGAAGCTATAGGAGGAAAATATACAATGAAAAGGAAAGGAAACTAAAAGGTTAAAGTGATAACGCTTTATTAATTTGTCACCTTTTCAACCATGAAAAGAGGTTGCTCTATAGTTGCGTCTTTGTGACTATTATGAAATTCTGATTTGAATAGCTTCAACATAGGACAATAGGACACATCCAAGCATTCTAATGTGGGGCATTCCAGATGATGTTTTCCAGGATAAAAGCAACTAAGCACTGGCAGCTCATAAAAAAGCAACCGGGACAAACAAGGGAATTCAAACATTTTAGTTGTTCCATGTTCCATTGCATCTTCCTTTCCAATAATTTCTACCAACTTCTCACAGCTCTCTATTTCAAGTGTCTTAAGCTTTCCAAGATTTCTGGCAAGGGATGAAGGGAACAGTGTTGCCAAGCTTCCACAATCTTCAACATCCACTTCTTGCAAATTGGGAAAGCTGACAATTCCTCGTGGGTTTTTGTTCCATACACATTTCAAATTTGACAATTCTTTTAAAGTAAGCTTTTTCAAAGGAAGGACTATTCCCTTGGTGTTGGCTTCACTATCATCTATGTCAAATATTACTTGCGCTGCATCGCAGTTATGTACATTCAATTCTTCTAAGGCCTTCAAGTATGGAAGTACATGAGATGGAATTACAATATCTCTTTTAATTGCTCCATCAAATTCCAATTTCTTAAAACTGCCAAAGAAGTTGTCTAGAAAAGCAGGTTTGCCTGGCCGAACTCCCATCATCTCAAGATAATCGACAAGAATCATATGCCTTGAATATTCAAAAAGACCCTTAAAAGACAAGAAACTCAATGTGTCAGAATAATCAACAAGTCTCATGTATACTTCATAAATACTTCATAATTAAGACCACTTGATTATGGCATGTGTACCACTTGGATTTACTTTTCATTGTAGCTAGAAAACTATATATGTGCCTCATTAATTGAGATATGTACAATTATCTTGTATTAAAATTCAATTTTCATTTTTTTCTTATAAAATTATGAGTTTAATTTTGATATTTTGTACATTGCCAAATAGAAATCAGTATATATATGTCATTTAAAGTAAGAGCATCTCTAAGAATGGTGCAAATATAGAGGAGTTATTCATCAATTCACTTTCAGTCCAAAGCCCAAAATTTTATTTATTTATTTATTCATTTATTATTATTATTATTATTATTATTATTATTATTATTATTATTATTATTATTTAATGTTAGAATGGATTCCAATGGCCAAAGATGTAGAAAGAGCAAAATATTAGGCCACATGACCCAAGAATGAAAAAAAAAATCATAAGCTATTATTATATCCACTCCCCTTTTTTGTTAAGTATACTCCCATTTCCTTTTTTTTAAAAATCAAATTACTTAAATAACATTTCCTTTTCAAACCTTCTTCTCTCCTTCGCACACTCCTTCTTTCATAGTAAGAACACATTCCTCCTCTCTTTCACACTCCCTCCTTTCTTTCACTCCCTTCATCCCCCTTCGATCCCTTGCTCTGGTCTCCCTTTATTCCTCTCTTACTCAGCCTCTTACTCTAGCGTTAAGATTTTTCCATCCTCTAAACTCCAATGTAGTATGTTTACACTCCCAACTACTTTTCTTCCTTATTTTATTTTTGTCTACTCACACAAAACCATTAATGTCTCGATAAAATAGTATCTGTATAAATACTTTTTAAAATATAATTTAGCATAATTCATAATATTTTTAAAAAAAATATTTAAAGGTATAAATTAATAGATAAATTGTTATATATAATAAATCTTGTTGACTAGATTAATTAAACAACAACAACAACAACAACAACAACAACAACAATAATAATAATAATAATAATAATAAAGTGTAATTTATTTGCATTTGTAAACAGAAGAAAATGTGTATTAAAACACAAAGAAGGATGACGTGACGTGTAATATTTGCATATTAATTTGAGGAGGTAATAATATAAAACATATTTTTATCACAATTTTTTAAAGCTCCATTGTACCTATTAAAAAAAATTAAAATCAGGATGTTCAAAATTAGTTGACGTGACACTAGAAGTTATAGAAAAGATAAAATATAATTAGGAGACGCACTCATAATTATTCACAATTATTAAGAGATTTGTTTATATTAAAAAAGGCAAAAGTGTAACTCATTAATTTATTTCTCAAAGGATAGGGAGTGTCTATTTTAAAATGAGAGGTAATTTAAGCATCTCTAAACCAAAGAGAGAGAGAGAGGGAAGAGAAGTATAATTTAAGCATCTCTTAAAAAAAAAAGAGTGTAATTTACTCAATTATTTTATTATTCATTTTAGGTACATTGTATATATACCAACTTAATATTAATAATTAAAAAACTTAAATCCTCTTATACCATTCTTTTAATAATCCTTTCAATACCATAAAAAAATTAATCCTCACAATTAATAATAAAAAAGACATTGAATATTTTCATGTTTCAAAGATATTTAATGAATTTCTTTTCATTTAGAGTAAATTGCATCCCATTCTCTTAAGAGATACGACTATTACATTGCTCTTTCCCCTTAGAGCATCTACAATGCTTAGTTGCTTAGATGAATTGCTTATCTTAATTTTGTGGGCCTTACAATTCCACATAGATTTAAACACTCTACATCAACATTCACTCCAATGCTAAGATTGCTAAAGTAAGTGCCTACAATGCTTGAAAAATATGTTATTTATGGTATAAATGTTGTTAAGCAACGGTGCTTATATAAACAACTTCATGTCATCTGCTCCAATGGAAAAAAAAAAAGTTAAGCAATGTTGCTTAAAGTTAAGCAACTCATGTAGTACCCCATTGGAGATGCTCTTATGTTAAAATATACAATTTAATTCATTTAACTTAACACCATTAAAATAAATTACACTCTTTTCTTAAGAGATGTGAGTATTAAATTACCTTTCTTTCTTATATTAAAATGTAGAATAAATTACATTTTCTTCTGAGATATGGGTATTACATTATCCTTCCTCTTATGATAAAATATATAGTATAATTTATTCTAGTTAACTTAACATCGCTAAAGAATATTTATTATATGATTTTAAAATATATCCTTCAATTGAAATATATACTAAAATAATTTTAATATTCTAAGTTATCATTCACTCAATCTTGATAAATATTTTTATGCAATATATAATTAAAAATAAAAATTACGCGATAATTTATATACGTAAAAAACGAGGCCCATTTGAGGTGAATAAATTTACTTAAGATATATGTAAAAAACAATAGAATTTGGATAATGAATTACTTACCTGTTGGTGAAACAACCTCTCGATTGTGGTGTTGAGATCATCGTGGAAGATTAAATCAGAATCATCTGTTGAAGTTTTAATCCCGTTAAACATTGGCGCATTTACGACTCCTTGAGAGAAAGTATTCATATTGGGGCATTTAGCTACTGTGGCTTCTTCCAAACATGAGAATTGCAAAGTGGCATTTCCTGAATAAAACCTTACTAGCCTTGCTAAGGAATTCAGCGTTAATTCTGTGAGGCGTCCAAATATGATCTCATGAGAAGCATCTTCATTTTCTTTTTTAACTATTTCTTTTATTGATTCACAATTCTCTATAATTAGGATCTTAAGTTTCACCAAATTTTTGGCAGTTGAAAATGTGAATAAGTACTCCATCCTTTCACAGTCCCTCACTTCCAACTCTTTCAGATTGATGAAAGATACTTCACAGCACACTAATTTTTCTAACCGAGAGCATTTTCCAATCCATAATATTTGAAGCTTTTCAAGGTATGGCTTTACCCATGGGTGCTCTAACCCTATCGACTCCAGCTCTTTTAGTTTATATAGGGTTAATTCATTCAATTTGGCAAGTATTCCATCATGAACATGGAGTTTTTGAGAGGGAAATATCTCCTTCAGACCATAGCATCTTTCCACTCGAAGATGTTCTATG
The DNA here is from genome assembly GCA_026413185.1 of Pueraria montana var. lobata. Classification (NCBI taxonomy): domain Eukaryota; kingdom Viridiplantae; phylum Streptophyta; class Magnoliopsida; order Fabales; family Fabaceae; genus Pueraria; species Pueraria montana. Next base: position 88,667,567 of record CM048650.1, on the reverse strand, counting down.
CTAGGTACCTTGTGAAGGAAATCAAAAGGCAAAGTATCTTTCTTATTGTCATCATCCTCAAAGCATAGATCAAGAATGTTTAATTTGCAAAGGAACTCTTGTGGCAAATGTGCATCACTCAACAACATAATGTTTTCCTCATTGACTGTCAATGCTTGCAGTTTAGGAACAACCTAGAAAAGCCAAACAAATTCAAAAGTAAATGGTAGCAGTTAGAAGGAGGAAAATAACGAAAAGAAAAGGAAACAAAGAATAGAATTCAAAATCGCTAATGCTTTGTCACCTTTTCAACCAAGAACAGAGGTTGCTGAAGCTGGCTAATTGTAATTGGAGCACTAACTTGACTCTCTAAAACTGCTTCTTTGCGACTATCATGAAATTCTGATGTAAATAACTTCAACTTAGGGCAATAGGACACGTGTAAGTTTTGTAATATGGGGCATTCCATATGGTGTTTTCCAGGATAAGAACAACTAAGCAGAGGCAGCTCATAAAGAAACAACTTCCACAAACAAGGGAATTCAAACATTTCAGTTCTTCCAAGTTCCATTATTGCATCTTCCTTTCCAACAATTTCTACCAACTTCTCACAGCTCTCTATTTCAAGTGTCTCAAGCTTTCCAAGATTTCTGGCAAGGGATGAAGGGAACAGTGTTGCCAAGCTTCCACAATCTTCAACATCCACTTCTTCCAAATTGGGAAAGCTGACAATTCCTTGGGGGTTTTTGTTCCATACACATTTCACATTTGACAAGTCTTTCAAAGTAAGCTTTTTCAAAGGAATGACTATTATTCCCTTGGTGTTGGCTTCACTGTCATCTATGTCAAATATTACTTGCGCTACATCGCAGTTAAGTACATTCAATTCTTCTAAGGCCTTCAAGTAAGGAAGTACATGAGATGGAATTACAACCTCTATTTTACATGCTGCATCAAATTCCAATTTCTTAAAACTGCCAAAGAAGTTGTCTAGAAAAGCAGGTTTGCCAGGCCGAACTCCCGTCATCTCAAGATAATCGACAAGAATCATATGCTTTGAATATTCGAAAAAAACCTTAAAAGCCAAGAAACTCAACATTAGGATAATCGACAAGTCTCATATGCCTCATAATTAAGATTTAAGACCACTTGTTTGTGGCATGTGTACCACTTGAATTTACATTTGATTGTAGAAAACTATATATGTGCCTCATTAATTGAGATATCTACAATTATCTTGTATTAAAATTCAATTTTCATTTGTGTTTTCTAATAAAATTATGAGCTTAATTTTGATATATTGTACATTGTCAAATAGAAATCAGTTCATATATGTCATTTAAAGTAAGAACATCTCTAAGAATGGTGTAAATATAGAAGAGTTATTCATCAATTCACTTTCGGTCCAAAGCCCAAAATTTTATTTATTATTATTATTATTATTATTATTATTATTATTATTATTATTCATCATTTTTTATTTAATATTTGAATGGATTCCAATGGCCAAAAATGTGGAAAGAGCAAGATAGCAATAAATGGTAGCTAAAGGTCTTGAGCCCAAATAGCCCAAGAATGCAAAAAATCATAGGCTATTGCTATATCTACTCCCCTTTCTTGCAAAGTACACTCCCCTTTCATTTGTTTAAAATCAACTTACTTAAATAACCTTCCTTTTCAAATTTTCTTCTCTACCTTGTACACTCCCTCTTTCACAGCAACAACACATTTTCCCTCTTTCACCACACTCCTCTCTTTCACTTCCTTCATTCCCCTTCAATCACTTGCTCTATTCTCCCTTTATTCCTCTCTTGCTCAGTCTCTTACTCTAGCATTAAGATTTTTCAAGGCTCCAAACATTGTTGTTAGATTGTGTTATGCGTGTTGGTTTGTTGTGACAACAATGAGATTATGAACCTTATATTGTCACATGGGCCAAATGCAAGAAATTTGACTACTTTATCTTTGTTTTGTTTTTTTTTTTGTTTTTTTTGTATTCCAATAGGAACTCAATTTCTTTCTATAAGGTATAGCTCTTCTTCCCTATTTTTTTTTTTTCTATATTTGATTTATGATCATCTTTCATCCAGGTTATATTCATTCATCTATGATAAAGCTACTATCGTTGCTTTATACACTCAAAAACTCATTTTCTACAAACCGATCAATAAACCACTAGAAAATAAGTGTTGGAGTGTACAAAGTGATGGTGATACCTTCATTCGAGCACAAATGAATATAATCTGAGTGGAGGGTATATAATAATAGAAATGTCAAACAAAGAGAGAAGGAGAGCTACATCGGAGGAAGAAATTGAATATCTATTGGATTAAACGAAAACAAAAAGAAAGGAGCAGTTAAATTTCTTGCATTTAACCTATGTAATAAGTCAAATGGCACTTATAATAAGAAAATTGTATATATGTTATTTTCAGTTTAGCCATTATAATAAGAAAAATGTACTTGAATTTTAATATACGAGATGTATTATAAATAATAATGAAATGAAATTGTGTTGTAAGGTTTTTGTATCTGTTTCTAACTTTGTATTTTTAATATTTGAATTGAAATATTCTACATAAGGATACAATATAGTTATAGTGTTGCCTTTAAAAAAATAGACTTTGTAAATCAATTGTTCCACAATTGATGTAGAAAGAGATCTATTCTTGATTGGTTGTAGTCATAATCACAATGTAGAAAGTAAAATTTTCTACATCAATTTTGGATTCGATTTTTCCGTCCTTACTTTTAGTTCCTAAGGACAGGAAAAGAGAGAGTTAAGGGACTAAAATCGATTAAAAAAAGTTCAAGGACTAAAAACAGAAATCCTAAAAAATTTAGAGACTAAAATGATAGTAAACCCAATATTTATTCATGACACAAACCTTTATTGGTAAATGATAAACCAAGTATTGGTAAAAGCTAGCAAATATATTAGTACATGTTTTTGTTGTAGTACTTAATGTATTTTAATTATAAGAAAACTTTAGGAGTAATTACATTGAGTTTAATGGTCATGCACTAACAGTGTAAAATAGTTTTATAGTGTCATTCAATTACAAATCATCGTTGATATGACTTTTAAAGTAGTTATCATAAAAGTCAATAAACTTACCATAAATGGTGGATTGTGACTGGATAACGGTGTAAAACTGCTTTACACTGTCAATGCATAACCTATTTTCTCAATTACATTTGTCTAATGAGAGATACCTATATTGCACTCTTTTTTCTTCTTTTTTAAAGTTTACACTCTTTTCTCTTGAAAGATGAATATTAATTATATTTGAGTCCATTTTAATGTAAATGAGCTTGGTACTATGAATTTTGAATCTCTACTAAGAATTTCATTACCATAGAAGATGAAATTTCAAAAACAATAATGGAGACCATTGTACACCCTCACTCCTTTTTTAAAAGACCATTTTCAGAAAATTGTTTGTCTCTTTTTATAAGACATTTTTTTAATTGTCTGTTGCATGAATTATTTTTTCATAGATTACCTTTAATTAATTAACAATTTTTTTAGCCAAAAATAATAAATGTTTGAAAATAATGAGATAAAATATTTCTCTCTCTTATTAGGATTGGAGAAGATGAGTAGCAATTAAGTGAGAAGCAATTAAGTGAAAAGAGAGAGATGATTAATTTAATAAAAAAAAGTAATTTTGGAAGAACATTACAAATTATTGACAAATTTAATGTAACTAGTTAACTACATTAACCAATTTTCTAAAAGAACATGAATTAGTTAAAATACATTTTAAATGTGAATTAGCAATTAAGTTAGAGTCTTATAAAAAGGAACGGAGAAAATACATTTTAAGAAACCAAAACCTTCAACCTAAAATCTTAAGACATTAGGTTTGCGGATCTTCCTCATTAATATGTTGCTCAACTTGCCTATTTCTAATCAATTCGGGACTTCACCTTCACACTTGTACTCCAACAAAGAGGAAAGAGAAGTATAATTTAAGCATTTCTTAAAAGAGGGAGTGTAATTTACTCAACTTTTTATTATTCATTATAGGTACATCAACTTGGTTAGTGAGGTATACGAACATAAAATTAATATGATAAAAACTTGAATATTCTTATAACATTCTTTTAATAATCCTTTCAATACCTTAAAAACATAATCCTCTCAATTACTAATAAAAAGTTATTGAATATTTTCATATTTTGAAGATATTAAATGAATTTTATTTCATTTAGAGTAAATTACATCCCTTCTTCTAAAAAATACAAGGATTATCTTCTCCCTCTTAAGTTGAAATATTAGTCCATTTAAATTAATACCATTAAAATAAATTATACTCCTCTTCCTTGAGAAATGTGAATATTACACTATCGTCTCTTCTTATCTTAAAATGTAGAATAAATATCTACACTTTTTCTTTGAGATGCGATTATTACATTATTGTTATCTTCTTATGTTAAAATATATAATTTAGTTTAGTTAACTTAACATTGTTAATGAATATTCACTATAAGACGTTAAAATATATTCTTTAATTATAATATATACAAAAATATTAATTTTGTAAGTCATCATTCACACACTCGATAAATATTTTTTTTTTGCAATACATAATTAAACTAAAAAATAATTAAAAGTGATTTATTAAAATAATAATTAAAAATGGAAATTATAAGATAGTTTATATATGTATACCTCTCTCTCTCTCTCTCTCTCTCTCTCTCTCTCTCTCTCTCTCTCTCTCTCTCTCTCTATATATATATATATATATATATATATATATATAAATATATGTATGTATGTATCTTATGTTAATTAATATTAATATATACACTTTAATTTTTCTGACACACTCACACCCATACCCGTGCGCGTGTGCACACAAATACAAGTTTCCAATAAATATATTATATTTGATAAATATAATATTTATAACACACACAAGTATTCAATAAATATGTTATATTTTATAAATATAATAGTCCTAATTTTATGAAAATTAATTACATATTATATTTAATAATCATAAAAATTAATACTGTATAAGAAAAGTATCAATTTATTTATATATTTATAAACAATAATATTAATAACACCAATTAAATACTACCTTAATACTTAATACTATATATATATATATATATATATATATATATATATATAGAATTTTAATATTATTATTTTAAAATATGTTTTTTGAAAATAATGATAAAACATAAATACTTTTTAAAATATATAATTTAATTTAGCATAATTCATAATATTTTTTTAAAAAATATTTAAAGGTATAAATTAACAGATAAATTGTTTTATATATATATATATATATATATATATATTATAATAAAGTGTAATTTATTTTCATTTGCTAACGGAGAAAAATGTGTATTAAAACCCAAAGAAGGCTGACGTGACGTGTAATATTTAGATATTTGAGGAGGTAATAATATAAAAAATATTTTGATAATAATTTTTTAAACAACGCTAACATATAACTTTAACGAAATTTTTTAAAAAAAAAGTAAAAGCAATTGAATTTGGATAATGAATTCCTTACCTCTTGGTGAAACAACCTCTCGATTGTCATGTTGAGATCATCGTGGAAGTGACAATCCCAATCCTCAGTTGAAGTTTGAATCCCCTCAAAGATTGGGGCATTTACTAATCCTTCAGAGAAAGTTTCCATATTGGGGCATTTAGCTACCATCGCTGTTTCCAAACACGTGAATTGCAAAGTGGCATTCCCTGAATAAAACCTTACTAGCCTTGGTAAGGAATCCAGCCTTAATTTTGTGAGCCGTCCAAATATGATCTCATCACAAGCATCTTCATCTTCTTTTTTCACTATTTCTTTTATTAATTCACATTTCTCTATGTGCAGGATCTTAAGTTGCAGCAAACTTTTGGCAGTTGAAGATGTGAATAAATACTCCATCCTTTCACAGTTCGTCACTTTCAACTCTTTCAGATTAATGAAAGATACTGCACAGTGCACTAATTTCTCTAACCGATGGCAGTTGATAAGCTTTAATAATTCAAGCTTTTCGGAGTATGGCTGTACCCATGGGTACTCAAACCCTATCCACTCCAGCTCTTTCATGTCAAACAACAATAAATGTTTCAATCTAGCAAGTATTCCGTCATGAACTTGGGGTTTTCGAGAGGGAAATATCTCCTTCAGACCAAAGCATTTCTGCACTCGAAGATGTTCTAAACTGGGTACCTTGTGAAAGAAATCAAAAGGCAAAGTATCTTTCTCATTGCTATCATCCTCAAAGCATAGCCAAAGAATATTTAATTTGCAAAGGAAGTCTTGTGGCAGATGTTCATCGCTCAACAAGACAATGTTTTCCTCATTGAGTGTCAATTGCTTCAGTTTGGGAACAACCTAGCAATTAAGGCCAAACGAATTCAATCAGAACGAGGAAAATAATGAAAAGAACAATTAACAAGAAAAATAAAATAAAATAAAGTGCTAATGCTTTGTCACCTTTTCAACGGAAAACAGAGGTTGCTGAAGCTGGCTAATTGTAATTGTAGCACTAACTTGACACTTTATAACTGCTTCTTTATAACTATCATGAAATTCTGATGTGAATAGCTTCAACTTAGGACAATAGCCCACGTGTAAGAATCGTAATATGGGGCATTCCAGATGGTGTTTTCCAGGATAAAAGCAACTAAGCAGTGGCATATTCCAAAGATATAGCCAGGACAAACAAGGGAATTCAAACATTTGAGTCGTTCCATGTTCCATTGCATCTTCCTTTCCAACAATTTCTACCAACTTCTCACACCTCCGCATGTCAAGTGACTGAAGCTTTACAGCATTTTTGACAAGGGACGAAGGGAACAGTGTTGCCAAGCTTCCACAATCTTCAACATCCACTACTTGCAAATTGGGAAAGCTGACAATTCCTCGTGGGTTTTTGTTCCATACACATTTCAAATTTGACAATTCTTTTAAAGTAAGCTTTTTCAAAGGAAGGACTATTCCCTTGGTGTTGGCTTCACTATCATCTATGTCAAATATTACTTGCGCTGCATCGCAGTTATGTACATTCAATTCTTCTAAGGCCTTCAAGTATGGAAGTACATGAGATGGAATTACAATATCTCTTTTAATTGCTCCATCAAATTCCAATTTCTTAAAACTGCCAAAGAAGTTGTCTATAAAAACAGGTTTGCCGGGCCGAACTTCCATCATCTCAAGATAATCGACAAGAATCATATGCCTTGAATATTCAAAAAAATCCTTAAAAGCCAAGAAACTCAACGTCAGTATAATCATCGAGTCTCATGTATGCTTCATAATTAAGACCACTTGATTATGGCATGTGTACCACTTGGATTTACTTTTCATTGTAGCTAGAAAACTATATATGTGCCTCATGAATTGAGATATGTAAAATTATCTCGTATTAAGATTCAATTTTCAATTTTGTTTTCTAATAAAATTATGAGTTTAATTTTTATATATTGTACATTGTCAAATAGAAATCAGTTTATATATGTCATTTAAAGTAAGAGCATCTCTAAGAATGGTGCAAATATAGACGAGTTATTCATCAATTCACTTACGGTCCAAAGCCCAAAATTTTATTTATTTATTTATTCATTTATTATTATTATTATTATTATTATTATTATTCATTTTTTTATTCAATGTTAGAATGGATTCCAATGGCCAAAGCTGTAGAAAGAGCAAAATAGGAATAAATGGTGGCTAAAGGTCTAAGGCCAGATGGCCCAACAATGAAAAATAAATCATAAACTATTGTTATATCCACTCCCCTTATTTGTTAAATATACTCCCCTTTCCTTTTTTTTAAATCAAATTACTTAAATAACCTTTCCTTTTCAAACATTCTTCTCTCCTTTGCATACTCCTTCTTTCATAGTAACAACACATGCCTCCTCTCTTTCATCACACTCCCTCCTTTCTTTCACTCCCTTCATCCCCCTTCGACCCCTTGTTCTGGTCTCCCTTTATTCCTCTCTTACTCAGTCTCTTGCTCTAGCGTTAAGGTTTTTTATCCTCTAAACTCCAATGTAGTATGTTTACACTCCCATCTACTTTTCTTCCTTATTTTATTTTTGTCTACTCACACAATACCATTAATGTCTCTCATTTTATATGGCTAAATCTTAAATTTGTCCAACTTGCTGCAGCAGAGCACCTCTTAGAGTCGTCCAAATTGAAGGTCTGACATCATTTATATTCTTTATCCACTTCAATTGCTTCACTATTATACAATTTTTCCTTTATATAAGGTTTTTAATGATCATAGTGTTCTGTTTGAATTTTTTTGGATGTTTTTTTAATGATCATATGGTTAATAAAGAATGCACAAATCTAATGGAAAGAAAGAGGGAAAAAAATAAAGAAAATAATAAATAAATAAAAATGTGTTGTATTCAGATATATAAATGGGAAAAAAGAAGGTTAAGAGGAAGCAATGTAAAAGTGAATTTCAACTCAACTTCACTTGTGATAAAAATAATAATAAGAGTAAAAGAGAGAGAAAAATCATGATGGGCTTTGGCCCAATAGACATGGTCCAAATCATCTTCAAGGTAATAGTAACTAAAGAATAAGATGGATTCAAAAATTAAAATAAAAATAAGGATAACAAGTGGGAGGATAAAATTAGCTATTCATAGACATCGATCTTCTTTAATTTTATATAAGTATGATTCAATTTTCATTTTCTTTGTATACTTTTCTTTGTTTTGTTTTTCTAAAATTTCTTTGTCTTTAGTGTGTTCATCTTTCAAATCATAAACTCATGAGGTGTTGTTCTTTATACGCCTCATTCATTCTTTCTTGAGGTATTTTTTTCTATGACTATGACTTTATCTTCAAATCTTGGCCTCCTTTGTTTTAAACTTGAACTTGGTTATATGTCTTTATAGATGGTGTTTTCATGTTTGAAAGTTCCAAACAATGTGTTAAAAGGCTCCAAACATTGTCATCAACTCATGTAAGGCATGGTAGTTTGTTACAACAATAGAGATTAGGAAATTATTATATACACCCCCTCAGTTTTACTAATATACATTCTTTTTTATATTTTTTTCTAAATAATATCCTTTTTCCGAAAATAACTTTTTGGAATGTAAAATTTTTAACACTTTTGAAAAGTTTTTTTTTGAAATGTTTAATTTTTAGATTCCAGAAAGTCATTTTTCGGAAGTGTTAAAAAATTTCACAGTTTGGAAAGTACTTTTTGGAGGTCAATTTTTAGGAAAAAAAAAAAAGGGCACCAATTGCCTATAAGTTGCTTTGCGTTTGCTACACGTTGATATACCCACTTTCTCAATTTCTTAAGAAGAAACCCTAGAAAAAAAATAAATTATGAGACTCTGGAAGAAGTCATAGGAATATGAATCCCATGGATGAATCGCCATGGACTATCCCAAACAATGCAAAGGTAATAAAGATATCATTACATGTTGGTAAAAGCTAACAAAGATATCATTACATGTTTTTGGTGTAGCAAGTAATCTATATTATGAGAAATATTTTAAAGTAAATTACATTCGGCTATCCTTGGAGAAGCTTAAATTGTGTTCATTTTCTCTATTAATTTTAAAATATACACCCTCTTCTCTTGAAAGATTAATATGTATAGTATTTGTGTCTATTTCAATGTAAATGAGTTTTTTTAAAAAAATAAAATAAAATCCTCATGCAGTGATCCTCGTCACCATGATTAGCAACAAATTTTGAACATTTGCTACGAATTTTGTGACATTAATTGGAAGATGAAATTTCAAAATCGATAATAGAGATAAATTTTGGTTCACAAGTATGTTCCTTTAGAGACAATCCTATTTGAAATAGAGTCAGATGCTAGATGTGGACTTCTCTTTTAATAAGGTTTTAATTCATAGTTCGCAACATTGCAAAGGTCAAACCCCTTATGCTAAACCCAACTCTCATCGGTAAAAATAAAGATATTTTTTTTATCCGTAGGAATCTAAGACAATACGAGAGAGTTTACAACACTCACGCACCCTACTCAACCAACTGAGCTATTTAAGGCTTCATTCTAATTTATAAAAAAATAAAAAATAAAAAAAATAAAAATAAAAAAACTAAAATTTATAATAGGATTTATGAAAGTAGTTGGTGGTGACATTAAAAACTGTAGAAAAAGACAATGTCATTGGGAGGTACATTCATAAGTATTCACTATTAATAAGATATTTGTTTATATTAAAAATGGCTTAAAGTATAACTCATTTATTTGTACATCTTTCAAGGCACGGATAAATTTCTATTATTCATTTTAGGTACATCTATATAAGATTAGTTATAACAACTTAAAATTATTCTATTTGTTTCAAACTGACTGATGTTTTAGCATTAAAAAAAATTCATATTGGTTGATGTTTATAGTTTTTAATAAGATATTAAAATTTTTTATTCCAAATTTACCTCTAATAAATTACATCAATCTAATGATTATTGAGTGCTGTGCTTATTCATTTTACAACTACCACCATTAATCACCCAATAATTATAATTAATGTATTTATGAAGAGTAAGAATATATATTTTAGTAAAATTGTTTTAACAAGTTACTTATTCGTTGTTGTTCTTAATCCATGTGAAAAAACCTTAAACATTATTTATTTTGGAACGGAGAGAGTAATAATTATAAAACCTAAATCCTCTTATAAAATTCTTTTATTAATTATTTCAGTTATTAATGAAGAAGTTATTGAGTATTTTTATGTTTTGAAGAAATTAATTGAATTTCTTTTCATTAAATACTTTTAATAAAATATAAAGAGTATTTTTGAAAAAACTCCCTCCAATTCTTTTTATCTGTCGTTAAAGTTGTTTTGTAGAAACTAAGAAATTTAATAAATTTTCTTGATTCTAATAAAATAGTTGTGGGATTTTCTATTTTACCCATTTTCCTTTCCATTCCACAATAGATGCATGTGTAAATTAATTAAGTATTAGGAGAGAAGTAAAGGTATAATTGATAAAAGAGTAATTAATATGATCTTGAACTTTGCAAACGACAGATAAATAGAAACAATTTTTTTTTCAAAAATGCGACACTTAAAAAGAAACAAAGGGAGTATTTTGTTCCCTTCAACCCTGTCCAATTAACTAATTCACCAAGATTAAGAAAATTCATTAATTTAGTTAAGAGCATTAAATTTATCCTAAATTAGTGTTTTCTTCCAAAATTACCCTTATAAAGAAATCATGCAAATATTAATAGGTTATGTTTTTCTCATTGTTACGTCATTCTAGAAATGACTTTAATTGAGTACATTTTTGTGAAAAAAACAATTAATCTAAGAAACATTTTAGATTGTACCTTATAATACCACTTTTAATTTAGACTTTATAAAAAAAACAGGATGGAGTATATGACACCACTCTAATAAAAATCTTCCTTTAAATCATAAATTAAATATTATTGCACAAAAAAATATACTCGAATTTAAATTAATTATTTTGGCATCAACAAGCCCCATTTGACGAGATTAAATTTACTTGAGATATAAATAAATAAAAATTGAATTTGGATAATGAATTCCTTACCTCTTGGTGAAACAACCTCTTGATTGTCATGTTGAGATCATCGTGGAAGTGACAATCCCAATCCTCAGTTGAAGTTTGAATCCCCTCAAAGATTGGGGCATTTACTAATCCTTCAGAGAAAGTTTCCATATTGGGGCATTTAGCTACCATCGCTGTTTCCAAACAGGTGAATTGCAAAGTGGCATTCCCTGAATAAAACCTTACTAGCCTTGGTAATGAATCCAACCTTAATTTTGTGAGCCGTTCAAATATGATCTCATCACAAGCATCTTCATCTTCTTTTTTTACTATTTCTTTTATTGATACACAATTCTCTACGTCTAGCATCTTAAGTTGCAGCAAACTTTTGGCAGTTGAAGATGTGAATAAATACTTCATCCTTCCACAGTCCCTCACAAACAACTCTTTCAGATTAATGAAAGATACTGCACAGTGCACTAATTTTTCTAACCGAGAACAGTTGAGAAGCTCTATTAATTGAAGCTTTTCAGAGTATGGCTTTACCCATGGGTGCTCTAACCCTATCCACTCCAGCTCTTGAAGTTGAAATAGATATAAATGTTTCAATCTAGCAAGTATTCCGTCATGAACTTGGGGTTTTTGAGAGGGAAATATCTCCTTCAGACCAAAGCATTTCTGCACTCGAAGATGTTCTAAACTGGGTACCGTGTGAAAGAAATCAAAAGGCAAAGTATCTTTCTCATTGCTATCATCCTCAAAGCATAGCCGAAGAATATTTAATTTGCAAAGGAAGTCTTGTGGCAGATGTTCATCGCTCAACAAGACAATGTTTTCCTCATTGAGTGTCAATGCCTTCAGTTTGGGAACAACCTAGCAATTAAGGCCAAACGAATTCAATCAGAACGAGGAAAATAATGAAAAGAACAATTAACAAGAAAAATAAAATAAAATTAAGTGCTAATGCTTTGTCACCTTTTCAACGGAAAACAGAGGTTGCTGAAGCTGGCTAATTGTAATTGTAGCACTAACTTGACACTTTATAACTGCTGCTTCATGACTATCATGAAGTTCTGATGTGAATAGCTTCAACTTAGGACAATAGCCTACGTGTAAGGATTCTAATATGGGGCATTCCAGATGGTGTTTTCCAGGATAAAAGCAACTAAGCAGTGGCATATTCCAAAGAAATAGCAAGGACAAAGAAGGGAATGCAAACATCTGAGTCATTCCATGTTCCATTGCATCTTCCTTTCCAACAATTTCTACCAACTTCTCACACCTCTGCATGTCAAGTGACTGAAGCTTTACAGCATTTTTGACAAGGGACGAAGGGAACAGTGTTGCCAAGCTTCCACAATCATTAACAACCACTTCTTCCAAATTGGGAAAGCTGACAATTCCTCGTGGGTTTTTGTTCCATACACATTTCAAATTTGACAATTCTTTTAAAGTAAGCTTTTTCAAAGGAAGGACTATTCCCTTGGTGTTGGCTTCACTATCATCTATGTCAAATATTACTTGCGCTGCATCGCAGTTATGTACATTCAATTCTTCTAAGGCCTTCAAGTATGGAAGTACATGAGATGGAATTACAATATCTCTTTTAATTGCTCCATCAAATTCCAATTTCTTAAAACTGCCAAAGAAGTTGTCTATAAAAACAGGTTTGCCGGGCTGAACTTCCATCATCTCAAGATAATCGACAAGAATCATATGCCTTGAATATTCAAAAAAATCCTTAAAAGCCAAGAAACTCAACGTCAGTATAATCATCGAGTCTCATGTATGCTTCATAATTAAGACCACTTGATTATGGCATGTGTACCACTTGGATTTACTTTTCATTGTAGCTAGAAAACTATATATGTGCCTCATGAATTGAGATATGTAAAATTATCTCGTATTAAGATTCAATTTTCAATTTTGTTTTCTAATAAAATTATGAGTTTAATTTTTATATATTGTACATTGTCAAATAGAAATCAGTTTATATATGTCATTTAAAGTAAGAGCATCTCTAAGAATGGTGCAAATATAGACGAGTTATTCATCAATTCACTTACGGTCCAAAGCCCAAAATTTTATTTATTTATTTATTCATATATTATTATTATTATTATTATTATTATTATTCATTTTTTATTTAATGTTAGAATGGATTCCAATGGCCAAAGATGTAGAAAGAGCAAAATTGGAATAAATGGTGGCTAAAGGTCTAAGGCCAGATGGCCCAAGAATGAAAAAAAAGTCATAAACTATTGTTATATCCACTCCCCTTTTTTGTTAAGTATACTCCCCTTTCCTTTTTTTAAATAAAAAATACTTAAATAATCTTTCCCTTTCAAACCTTCTTCTCTCCTTCGCACACTCCTTCTTTCATAGTAACAACACATTCCTCCTCTCTTTCATCATGCTCCCTTCTTTCTTTCACTCCCTTTATCCCCCTTCGATCCCTTGTTCTGGTCTCCCTTTATTCCTCTCTTACTCAGTCTCTTGCTCTAGCGTTAAGGTTTTTTATCCTCTAAACTCCAATGTAGTATGTTTACACTCCCATCTACTTTTCTTCCTTATTTTATTTTTGTCTACTCACACAATACCATTAATGTCTCTCATTTTATATGGCTAAATCTTAAATTTGTCCAAGTTGCTGTAGCGGAGCGCTTCTTAGAGTCGTCCAAATTGAAGGTCTAACATCATTTATATGTTTTCTCCACTTCAATTGCTTCACTATTATACAATTTTTCCTTTATATAGGATTATTAATGATCATAATGTTCTGCTTGAATTTTTTCGGATGTTTTTTTTAACATTCCAGAAAGTACTCTCTAAAACGCAAAAAATATCTAGAAAGTACTTTTTGGAACACGGTTTTTTTTAACATTTCAAAAAAGTAATTTCTAGAACACAAAAACAATATTCCATAAAGTACATTATGGAATGTTAAAAATAAAATTGCGTTCTGGAGAGTACTTTCTTGAATGTTAAAAACAAAACATTGTTTTGAAAAGTACATTTCCGGAATAATGGTTATGTATCAGTGTTATGGGTGTAAAACAGTATATATGATAATAAAAGAAAAAATTGGAGTGTACATAGCAAATAAAGGGGAGTGGATATAACAAAAGCCGAAATCATAAAATGATAATGAAATGAAAATAAAAGAAGAAAAGGATGACAAAACTTTTTGGCCCATGCAAGCCCAAAATGTAAAAATTAGACGATAATAATAAAAATAAAATATAAAAGTAGAAGAGAAAAAAAAAAAGAAAAGAAAAGAAAAAAAAAGGATGATAGAATGTTTTAGGCTCATATTAGTCCTCGTATGAAGAATAGAATGAATAAGAGATCAAATTAGACATAACAAAATGTTTTGGCCTAGAGGCCCAATTAGTATGAAAAGATAGAATAAAATTAAAGCATAAGAATAAAACGAAAAAAAAAAGCCAAAAGATGTGTTAAGTTTAGGCTCAAGAATGCACAAATATGAAGAAAAGAAAGAAAGAGAAAAAAAAGAATGAAATAATATATAAATAAATAAAGAGGAAAAAAGGTAAAATTGAAATTGAACTCAACTTAACCAATGATCAGGAAATAAGAGTAAAAAAGCTCTCTCTCTCTCTCTCTCTCTCTCTCTCTCTCTCTCTCTCTCTCTCTCTATATATATATATATATATATATATATATATATATATATATTTGTTTTTAGTGTGTTCAACTTTCAAACCCTAAACTAATGAGGTGTTCTTTATACACCTCATTCGCTCCTTCTTAAGGTATTTTCTCTCTCTCTCATTATGACTTTGTTTTCAAATTCTAACCTCCTCCTTTGTTTTACACTTTAACCTTGTTATATCTTCTTTTTTTATAGATGGTGTGTGTATTTTTTGTTTGTAGGCTCCAAACAATGCGTTTGAAGACTCCAAACATTGTCATTAGATTGTTCTATGCATGTTCATTTGCTATGACAACAAAGAGATTATGAACCTTATCTTGTTACATGGTCCAAAAAAGATATTTAAAGTTTCATTCACCAACATGTCATTGGTCCGAGCGGTACTAAACTCAATTTCCAGAGAAGATTAGCCTTCGACAAAGTCAATAGATACTTCGCACTAATAACATAGTAACAAAAAAAAATTCATTCTACGTTATAAAAAATTAAAATCAACAATAGGATTTTAACTGAATTTCTTTTCATTTAATATTTTAATAAAATATTAAAAGTATTGTTGAAAATATTTGTGCGAAAATATATGACATCATTGTGATAAAAGCCTTCCTATAAATTATAAAGTAATTATTGCTCCAAAAATATGTTGGAATTTTGGAATCAACAAGGCCCATTTGAAGCTGATTCCCAGAGTGATTTGTGATTTGCATTATGAATGTTAAACACTATGTTCTCGGTTTGAAACGAGTCCCATTTGACGAGATTAAATTTATTTAGATATAAATAAATAACAATTGAATTTTATTTGGATAATGAATTCCTTACCTGTTGGTGAAACAACCTCTCGATTGTGGTGTTGAGATCATCGTGGAAGGTTGAATCAGAATCCTCCGTTGAAGTTTTAATCCTCTCAAGCATTGGCGCATTTATGACTCCTTGAGAGAAAGTATTCATATTGGGGCATTTAGCTACTGTGGCTTCTGCCAAACATGAGAATTGCAAAGTGGCATTCCCTGAATAAAACCTTACTAGCCTTGGTAAGCAATCCAGCCTTAATGTTGTGAGCCGTCCAAATGTGATATCATCAGAAGCATCTTTATCTTCGTTTTTTACTATTTCTTTTATTGATTCACAATTCTCTATAATTAGGATCTTAAGTTGCACCAAACTTTTGGCAGTTGAAAGTGTGAATAAATGCTTCATCCTTTCACAGTCCCTCACAACCAACTCTTTAAGATTGACAAAAGATACTGCACAGTGCACTAATTTTTCTAACAGACAGCAGTCGATAAGCTTTAATATTTGAAGCTTTTCAGAGTAGGGCTTTACCCATGGGTGCTCTAACCCTATCCACTCCAGCTCTTCAAGATAAGATAGGCTTAATTTATTCAATCGCACAAGTATTCCTTCATGAACTTGGGGTTTTTGAGAGGGAAATGTCTCCTTCAGACCAAAGCAATCGTGCACCCGAAGATATTCTAAATTGGGTACCTTGTGAAGGAAATCAAAAGGCAAAGTATCTTTCTTATTGTTATAATCGTCAAAGCTTAGCCAAAGAAGATTTAATTTGCAAAGGAAGTCTTGGGGCAAATGTTCATCGCTCAACAAGATAATGCTTTCCTCGTTGACTGTCAATTCCTTCAGTTTTGGAACAACCTAGCAAGGCCAAAAGAATTAAAAAAAAAAAAATGCACAGTTGCAGTTAGGAGGAGGTAAATATATAATGAAAATAAATGGAATCACAAAATGTTTTGTCACCTTTTCAACCGAGAACAGAGGTTGTTGTAGCTGGCTAATTGGACTCTCTATAACTGCTTCTTTGTGACTACCATGAAATTCTGATGTGAATAACTTCAGCTTAGGACAATAGGACACATCTAAGCTTTCTAATATGGGGCATTCCAGATGGTGTTTTCCAGGATAAAAGCAACTAAGCACTGGCAGCCTATAAAGAAGCAACGAGGACAAACGAGGGAATTCAAACATTTCAGGTTCTATTATTGCATTTTCCTTGCCAACAATTGCCACCAGCTTGTCACTGTTCTGTATTTCAAGTGTCTCAAGCTTTACAAGATTTCTGGCAAGGTATGAAGGGAACAGTGTTGCCAAGCGTCCGCACATATTAGCGGTAACTTCTTGCAAATTGGGAAAACTAACAATTCCTTGAGGATTTTTGTTCCATACACACCTCAAATTTGGCAACTCATCTAAAGTAAGCTTTTTCAAACGAGAGACTATTCCCTTGGTTTTCTTCATTTCAATGTCATCTATATCAAATATTACCTCTACTGCCCCGCAGCTATCTACGTGCAATTCTTCCAAGCTCTTTAAGCAAGCAAGTATTTGAGATGGAACCACAGCATCTTTTATAATGTCCTTCACCACCAATGTTTTTAAACTGCCAAAGTAGTTATCTGGAAAAGCAGCTTTGCTGTGCCATAATTCCTCCACCTTAGAATCCTTCGTAAGTGTCAAATGCTTTGAATGTTCAAAAGAAACCTACGAAAATGATGAAATATGAAAAGTGGATATGGCAAGACAAATATAAGAACTTCACTTGAAAAATATAATATTATGTTCTCAAAAAGAGTACTGAACCACCTTAGATTTTGAACTTCCTTTATAAAGGGTAATGATATCTTCACACCCCTCATTTTTAACACTACCTCTACACCTCCTTATGGAAGAGATAAAAATTTCCGTTCTTCCTTTTTTACCATAAAAAAAGGGTATAAGGGCAGTTTAAAAAATTGAGAATGTGAAAGAAACACTATTTACTTTATAAATTTACACCGTTAATTTTTTAACTTTTCTAATTAATCCGTAAAACTTTAGCTATTATTTCAATAAATCATCAGTTAAAGGTTTAATTTACTGATTAACGAAGATGCCATGTGACAATATTTATCTTCAAAAAATCTAGATCATCAAATAAATTATGTAAAATATAAATTTATGACATTTTTAAAACACTCCAAATAAAAAAAAATACCAATAATAACACCACCGGTCACCATACCATATTGCAAGTTTCCAAGGAAACAGCATCATCAGTTCTTAACCAACTTATCTTTGGACAGTGGAACCCATAAAGCTCACCAGCACATTTGTTAAAATACCTGGCTTGTTTATCTCCACAGCTTCTTGTAGGAGGCTTGATTACATGTATTTGGTTTAATTTATTTTTAAAAATAATTATTTTTAATGACATAATTATCCAATAGCAGAACATTTACTGAAAATTTTCATTGAAAAGAAAAATAATTGGAGTGAAGGGACAATGATAATTGGTGATGGTTAATAAATAATCTAATAGATGCATACCTTATCAGTGGAAATATTTTGCAGAGTGGCATTCAAATCGCCTTCCCAATACCATATGTCTTTTTCACCAGCTGCAACATGTATTTTTCGTAGATTGGGTGCACTTTGGACTTTAGAGAATGTTTCCATGAGAGGGCAATCACTCACTACTAAATTTTCAAGTGAGGGGAACTTTAAGTCACAATTCTCAGAACTGCAGAAACAAGTGAGGCTTTGTAGAGACACCAATTCTATAGCTTTCAGTTGTCTAAACTCAATCACTTGTGCTTTTTCCTCTTCTGTGACGATTTTCACAATCCTTTGACAGAGACTTACCTTCATGGTTGTGAGTTGAACCAAGGACTTGGCAATTGAGGATGTCATTAAATTCCTCAATCCTAAACAATTAGTTACTTCCAGATATGTCAAGCAACTGAAAGACACCGAGGAAGGCGTTAAACTTTTCAATTTTGGACATCCAGAAATGACTAAGCGCTCTACCATTTGAAGAAGCAGGTCATGTTCAAAGCCTATATTCTGTAAATACCACAAATTGTTAAATATCAACTCCTTAAGTTGTACTACAACCCCTATTTTTTCATGTGCAACAAGGCTTGTAGAAGCCCAAACCCCTTCGAAGAGACAATTTTTCAATGTCATGCTTTCCAAATTAGGAAGTCTATGAAGCAACCAAAAGAGAATCTCGGTATTCTTCAATCCAGACAAGACAAGAGATTGTAGTTTGTGCATTATATGACCACTAACAATGCAGTCCCGCAACCACTCTGCTTCCTTCAAGGTTATTGACATATATTCCAAGTTGTGTATCACCTAAGAAAAGGAGTTATCAAAGCATATTTAGAATCACAATCATGAATGCAAAAAGATATATAATATAAGATGAATTAAATTTTTTTATCAGAAATAAAAAGATAACTTCCCACATCCTTCAACAAGAGTTTCATTTAATTTTCAAGGATTTCTTTAATCATGTTTTTTATTTTGTACCTTTTCTGTAGCTAGAAAGATTGGCTTCACTTGTGAATTTGTGGTTTCTTCCAACTTGCTACAAACAAATATATATAATTTTTTCAACAATGGGAATTCTAAAGTGTGTGTTCCCCGATAGAAACTCCTGAGTTCAAATAAATGTTGCAACGATAGAGTGTTTAGTTGGGGGAACCTAAAGGTGACAACTTGTTCATTTGATGCATTGTCCCAAGCAACAATCTCCTTCATTCCCCAGCAATTACATACATCAAGGGTTTCCAGTTTTTCTAGGCCATTGGCAACCGAAAGTGGGAAGAGATATTCTAACATTTCACTCTCATAAACAACAATGCTTTGCAGATTATTAAAGTAAAGAATTCCATCAGTTTCCACCTTCCATACACGCACCAACTTTGGCAACCCTTCTAAAGAGACATCACGCAAGTTTGTCTCATTCCTGCCATTAGTTTGTGGAATATTTCCAAAGTCAAATATCACTTCCACTGACTCACAATCAATAATCACCAAACTTTGAAGGCTCTGAAATCCTTGCTCTGCGTAACTAGGAAAAATTGTAACAAGTTTGTTGCATTCTCTTATTATCAAAGAATCCAAACTGTGAAAGGAATGAAAACCAACATGGGGCTGCCATATGGTATTCAATTTTTCCATGCAGCTGATCTCCATTTTCTTCAACTTGGGAAGAATGTCAATATTTTGCTACAAGTAAAAGTGGTCATTAAGTGATCAAATAAAAGACCTTAGCAATTAGTGCAATTAAACAACAAATGACATTAACAATATAATTTAATTAAATTAAATGAATCTACACACCATTGCATCATCTGCACTAAATATGTCCTCCATCAATTCACATCCACTTACGAAAAGGCTTTGGAGATTCACTAAACTTCCGGCCATGGAGAATGACAATAAATATTTTAAATTGCCACAATCTGATACATTCAATGTAAGCAAATTTTGAAAACAATACAAAGACTGGTCATTCCATATCTGCGAGATGTTGATTGAGGACAACTCCAACGACTCTAATTTGGGAATTGAAACCTGTAAGAGCACATAATTATTGTCTTGAGGGTAACTAATTTTGTTTTTGAAAAATTGACTTATGCCCAAGAGAAAGGGCAAGACATAAAGAGTATGAATTCTTATTTCTTTTAGAGAAATAAAATATCAAATTAAACATTAAAGAGTGTAAATGTGAAGTAAAATAAACATTTATGATAGTATTTTTTTGTATACCTTTCCATTGAAGAGTGAAAGGCAAGCATTGGTGTCTTGTCCAGCTACGGTGGTAATTTCTTTGAGCTCCTTGTTTTGCACTTGGTCTTCCAATGATTGTGAGGTGGAAGACTTCTTATGGTTGTTATATAAACAAGAAAATGCTGGTAAAGATTGTAATGTTAAATTTCGTAATTGAGGAAACTCAATCTTGTTAGCTTGCACATCACCGACAATATATGATTCTCTTTCAACAGAAACTATTTCCTTCAAAGAATCACAATCACACACTTCAATTGTTTCAAGCATGGTGAGACATCTGAGCATGGAAAATGAGAAAATATTTTCCAATTGACGACATGTTTTAATCTTGATGATCTTCAATTTGCAGAAAGAGGCCTCTGTTAGCTGATTGTTACATATTTTCTCCAAGCTCTCCAATTTGTAAAGACACAGGGACTCCAATTTGGGAAAAGCCAGTAAAGGGTGAAACCACCCCATTGAGTTGATAATGAACTGAATGTCAAAATTGTTTACAATAGACAAATGTTTCAAATGTGGAAATCCTTCAACATTTAATTCATAGAAAACATCGTGAACATCCTTGAGTTCTCCCAGCAGCAAATATTCAACTCTTTTGAACAACATTTTAATCCATTTTTCAGAATGAATGTTAATACCATCTTTTAGGTTTAATGCCAAAAATTTCACCATTTCATACTTGTCAGGGACTTTGAATTCTCCCACTGAATGCATGTTGAAATCTCCAATGACAATCTTGTAACTATCCAACCTGTCAAAGATCAGGTTTTGTGGAAAATGGGCAACACTTGGAATGTGTATTTCAAGAGTACTTAATTGATTCAAGTGCCTCAACTCAGAAAGAATAGCCTTTTCACTTTGAATTTTCTCTTCAGCCTCCCGTAGAATCAAGTCATCTCTCATATAAAACTCTTCCAAACTGTTCATCCTTGATATGACATTGGAAGGTATTACTTCTAGTTTTGAGCAATTGCTTAAGTCAAAAAGTTGCAGCTTATCCAATTGCCCAAATTCAAGGGGAAAACTTTCAACATTAGATCCTGAAAGAGTAAGAATTCGCAATTTCTTTAACTTTCCAACGATTGATAAGTTCTTTCCAAGAGTGCATCTCTCCAAACTAAGCATTCTCAGCTTTGTTAGGCAGTTAATTGAAGAAGGTAAGAATGAAAAATGAATACCAGTAAGTATCAGGACTCTGAGTTCAATCATATCTTTAAAAAAGGCGTCTGGTATTTTCAAAAGACCATCTTTACTGTCAATATGTAAGATTTCAAGTCTAGGACAGTTTATACTCTCAGGAAGCCCATCATTGATATCACAATTGTGTAAAAATATAGCAGTGTACCTTTCAAGTTCATCTTTGTGAGGCCACTTATCGAGTATGTCATTTTTCATGAAAAGTACATGCTTTTCTTTCGATGATATTGAAAGAGCAACATCACGCACAATGTCATGCATGTTGAAGCGGTCAATGGAGTAACTTTCCACCAACAAACTTGATTCTTTTAGCTCTTCTATCAACACATTTACTCTATATCTCGCTTCTCTAATTGTGTGGACTCCTTGAAGCAAACCCAAACCAATACAGAACTTCACCAAGTCCATAATCAAAGCATCATTTCCCAATCTAGCACAATGTAGAAAAATACGCTTAAGCTGATCATTTTTTAGATGATCATAGCTCAACTTTGTAGAGAACTCAATAGATTCTCGCCCTTCTGTAAAACTTTGTCTTTTAAATTGTTGACAGACATCCTCCCATACAAAGGAGCTTTTTCCCTTTAGTGCCTTTCCTATGGAAACTAATGCTATGGGCAATCCAGCACACTTTTTGGCAATTTCAATAGCTTTCTCATCAAACACAGAATTTGTGTCATGTATTCCAGCCACTTTCTTAAGCAAATTCTCTGCCTCCTTATCATCAATGACTCCTACCGGGAAAGCTGATCTCTCCTGCACATCCATTTGATTACATATTACTTCTTTACTTCTAGATGTTAGAAGAATTTTGCATCCCTTGTGATCACCTGATAACTTTTCTTTATTTTTCTTATTGGAATCGACAGATAACTTTTCTTTCTTATTGACATCGACAGATAACTTATCTTTTTTCATCTTATTGAAATCGGCAGAAAACACTTCTTTTTCCATCTTATTGTAACCAAAATCAGATATATCCTTGACATCCAGTTGGCTTCCACCATCATCATCACTACATGGAATCCCCAATCTATTCAAGTCCAATCCATCCCAGAGATCATCTAGGATTATGAGGGTCTTCTCCTTTTCTTTCTTTAACCTCTTTCGAATGCGATCGGCTCTTGCAATCTCACTTTCCTCTTCCAATTTCATTCCTAACATCTCAGCAATTTGTCCTTGAATTTTTTCTATGTCAGCATTTCTTGTTATATTTGCCATAACCACCACAAACAATAACTCTTTTTTAGCTTTCTTAGCAATTTCTTTGACTAAAGTGGTCTTACCCACACCACCAACTCCATAAACTCCAACCATATTTACTGTAGAGTCTTCTAGTGCTTTCATAATCTTCTCCATAGTTTCGTTTCTCGACCCAATGCTTATATAACCACTGTTTGACAAAGCAGCATCTATGGATAGGCCCACCCGATGGGAAACTTTATCAAACTCTTTATTACAATGTCCATCTACTATGATTTCCTCTACCATCTTTGTAGCTTTTCTTCCAAATCGATACCTCAACCACGAGTTATTGGGAAAGATCAATCCAATGGAACAGCTTATCTTTGCATGACGCTCATCACGAATAAAACGTTCATATTTTTTCATCTTCTCATCCACCTGTGATAACCAATGCTGAACGTCATCTTCAATTTCTTCAGCATTCATTTCTGCATCATTAACTTGATGTCGTATCCTCTTCCTAGCATCATCCAGCATCTCAATGTAATGTTTCACCTCTTCAAATTTGTCATTGTAATTGAAAAAGTAGCCCACTTGTCGTTTGACCACACGTCCTGCAATTTGCAGTGCACTTTCGGTAGTCGTAGAGACAACTGCATCCATGCTCCCTTGACAATTGACACTTTCTTCTTGTTTTGTTGGTTCCTACTACGGCTACAACTTGTTCCTGAATGTTGCGAATGCAAATTTTCACAAAGTATGACACACACAAATACTAAAACAATTAAGGTTGTGTTTGGAAGAGGTATTTTAAAATTTCATGCTATTTCAAATGCTTGAAATTTGAATTGTTTTGATTTAAATTTATTTTATTTTTAAGTGCTTTATTTGGATAAATCCATTAAAAATTCTTAAATTTCAAATTCTTAATGTGGATAGGGTAATTTAATTTATATCATATGCTAAAATTATTTTTAAATATATATTTGAAAATCTTAAATTTTAAAATTAAACTTTATGAAAATAAACATTAGTCAATTTTTAATAATATAAAATTAATTTTAAATATTAAATAATTCAAAAATACAAATATTAATACTTTTTACGTCAGTATTGATATAGAGAAGAAAGATAGAGGAGAAATGAGGGAGAAGTAGGGGTGTTCATGAGTCGGTTTGGCCAAACCCATGACTCAACCCAATCAAATATGAACGGGTTGGGTTGGGTCGATTTTTTTTTTTTTTTTTGTGAAACCCAACCCAAACCAACCCGTTCACAAATAGGTTGGTTCGTATTTGATCAACAGGTCAAAACATTTAAATTTGTTTATTTTTTTTAATCTAGTATTTGTTTATAAGCTAAAATTTTATTAAAATGTCTTGAATTCAACACAAAACCAGTGTCATGCAAATAGGATGGGGTATACATATCCTTTACCCAAATTTGTAATAACAATATAAAAAGGATAAAATTAAATTAAATTCATAAAACCCCATACATTCATTTTAATTGCAAGTTGCAACATTCATTTTAAAAATTTCAATCATTCATCGAGTCATCATATCCTCAATTTTTTTTTAAAAGTTCACGGTATACAATAAATACTTAATAACTTGAATTCAATAGAGATAATCACTGAATCAGTACTCACTACACCATAGTTACATAAAAAAAATCCAATGTTCTTAAATGTGTAGTGCAACTAAAATTTCAACTAAATCTAAAATAGTCTAATACAAATTAAATATATTATATAAATAATAATAATAATAATAATAATAATAATAATAATAATAATAATAATAATAATAATAATAAAAATAAAAAACGGATTCACGGATTGGGTTAACGTGTTCAGAAATCAAAACCCGTGACCCAACCCATACGTCAATGGGTTTAAATGGATTGGGTCGGGTTCAACTCGATCATACCAAATACTCTAGCCAATGTTTTTGGGTCGGTTTGGGTTAATTAGGGTTTGCGGGTGACCTATACCCGTGAACACCCCTAGGGAGAAGATAAAGGAGAGAAAGAGAGAAGAGAGAGAGTGAAGAGATGGTCAAATGAGAGGAAAAAAAAGAGAAGGAAGAGAAAGAGAGAAAAGAAAGATAGGAGAGAGAGGAGGGGGAGAATAAAGAGAGATGACAGGTGAAGAAGAGAAAGAAGGGAGAGATGAGAGAAAAAAGAAGGGGGAAAAATTATCCAACATATATGCATATCAATTTGCCAATATATCTTATCACTTTAACAAAGATTTGAAGAAGACAAAGACAACTAAAGGAATAATATAAAAAAATGTTCAAGACATGTAATAAAAAATACTAACATTGGAGAAATGAGAGGAGAGACTAAATATAAAATCAAATCCAAAAAAAAGAAGAAAGAAATTAATTACAGAAACTGAAAAAATAAATATTCATACTGAATATAAGGGTTATTATGAAATTGTGGTAAATTAGAAGATAAAATAAAAATTGATTCCCTAATTTTGTGTTTCATAATTGTCCATAAATTGGTTTTTATATGGAAACATCCTGATGTTGCCACGTGGAATATGATTCTTTGTCAAATTGTTCCAAAAATTGACACACAGACTTTTTTTTATAGTAATAATTATTATTATATTATATTATATTATATTATTATAGATGGTAAATTTAATGTGCAAAAATGAGATAGTATATATATTTTTTAGATATGAATGAGAATTATATTATGATAATATATTTTATAGATTATACATTCTTCAATGACTATTGAAATATAATTAGTGTTTTAAAATGATATTAATTTATTGATTGAATAAATATAATAATTATTTTATTATGTTATAATACTAATGATAATGATTCAATTTTTGTTTGTGCCGATATATTAAAAAGGTTGTTTTTATTTTATTAAAAAAGTTTATATATTGGAGCTCCCGATAATGCCACGTGTAGTTTTCTTTTCTTTTTTTTTAAATCACTTCATTTCTAGAGTTCTTGAGAATGCTACATGTAACTTTCCTTTTCAAAACATTTTTGTTTGTATATATTATTATTATTATTATATTATTTCAACTACTATATGACTTCCTCTATTTGCTAGGGATGCTATTTGCAAGTGTTATTAGGATCTGACTAGTTATCAACTTGATTAAAATACTAGGTCATTGGGTGAGTACTGGTCAAATCAATGAGTCATTGGTTAAATCACATGAATCATATATGATGTTTGAATTTTATTTTATATGCAAAAGATAATGTATATAAATTAAAATTGTCATAAATAAACTAAGTAAACACTTTAGCTGGTGGCCATATACATTTTAAGCATCCTAAAGAGCCAAGTTCGAAACCCACCCTTGCAAAAATATGTTTCGATTTTTAGATTGAAAATTATGTTTCTACACAAGTGCCAAACAAGCCACTTGTGATTGCAGAACTTGAGTTGATGAGGGTGAAAGCTAACCGGGTGGAGGAATTGGAAAAAAAATTTGGACAATGTCCACTGAAAGCTAAAGTCAGTCATTGAAGATGTCCACTCAAAGCTGAAGTCGGTCATTGAAGATGTGGAAAAATTTTCTATTGCAAAAAAACGATTAGAAGAAAAGGAGAAGAAGTCGTTGGAGGAAGATAAGCTTCTCCATGGTAAGGTGGCGGTATTAGAGATTGGCCTTTCATTGAAGAAGATTGAATGTGAAAGGAAAGACTGCTTTTCGCGAGAACTAATGAATGCAATATTGCTGATTTTATTGTACTTGAGGAAAATAAGAATGGATTCAAGCTAATTATTGAGCAAGTGTAGTATTACCCCAACCTCGATCTTAGGCATACAGGGTTACATAAGTATTTTGTTGATGGTGAACTTGTGGATCTTTTTTCACCTCCTACAACACCTGGAGTTCAATGATTTTCTAAATTTGTTTCAAGTTTTTCCTTGCTATTGTTGCAGGTTATTTTTTGGTCAGCTATGTTTGCCAAGATGACAACTGTTTGACTTTGAATTTTTATTTTCGAACACTTAAATTCATTTTTCATACTTAATTTTGCTCATTTAATTACTCTAATAAATCTACATCTCATGTAGATTTATAGAGTTGTTTTGCATTATTGTGCAATAGATCATGGACAAATTTTGAGAAAACAACCCAATAATAGAAAAATTCATGTGATTCATATTTTTGAGGTCTTTATTGGAAAATGAATCATTTTACTTGGTTATTTGGGTTTAGCAATGTATGAGACATGAGCACAAAAATATGATAACATTTGGATACAAGAAGAGTGATTTCTCAACTAGAAGGACCCAAATGAAGAACTAGAGCAACAAGACAAAGTTCAAAATTGTGAAGAAAAGATTGTCAATTTGGTGCCTAATGCCAGAATGTGGGCGCCTAGCCCTAACACGAAGAAATTTTTTTTGAAAAAGTATGGCGCCCACAACCGAAAAGAGTGTCGTCCAGTGCTAGGATTGGCGCCCAACACTAGCGCAGAGAAAAAAATCTAAAAAAGCATGGTGGTGCCCAACGCTAGAAGAGTGGCACCTAGCGCTAGGATTGGCTACCAATGCCAAAATTGTGGTGCCCAGCGCCAGGCTGTTCGCAACTTCCCAATTTATGACGATTTCTCAAGCATAATGCGTTTTAGCGGCTTGATAAGCTCCAAACTCGCTACATATTGGAAGAAATTACCTTTTTACATAATTTTTTGACTCATATGAGGATCGAAAGTGAGGAAAAACTTGAGGATTCATCATTATTGAATCTTGAAGAATTTGGTTTGATTTTCAATGATTCATGACTACTTCTCTGTCTTTTACTTATCTTTGTTTAATGTTTATTATTTTAATGAGTTTCTAAACCCCTTTGGGTTAGGTTATGATGAACCTTGGTTGAATCTTTTGCGATGACTTCTTGTTTACGTCTTTCTTTTGTTATGATAATTTAACCATTGAATTTTTACTTAATGTCTTTCTATGATTGACACTCATTAAGAATTGTTCGGTAATTCAAATCTTGCAATTGGAATTTAAACTATTCCAATTCAATAGTCATACAAATCTTGAGCCTAGGGACAAAGATATATAGTTTGTATGGTTTAGCATGAATTTCTTTCTCTTAATGCTTAAAACAAATCTTGTTCGCCTAAGGGATTAGGGTAAATAATTGAAGATAAAAGGTTTATTTGGTTAGGGATTAGGATTAAATTAATTTAGAAAAATTGGAGGTAAAGTACATAACAGAAGAGGATTTAGAAAAAAAAAAAAAAAAAAAGGAAATTGCCTTAGGGGAAATTAAGGGGATTCTAATACATAATTATTGTTTGTTGATTGCATTTCTCATACTAGTTAATTGCGTTATATTATTATACTTTGAATTAAATCAAAAACCCAAAATTGATTTCCCCTTTATTCCTAAATTAACAAGTAGTTAATTGGTTGTGTTGTTATTAAATCTCAATTCATATGAAGACATACTTTACTTTCACTTTATTACTAGTACAATTAGTACAATTGTCGCGTCCTTGTATGTGGTGCTTGTAGCTATGTACTATGTTCGATTATGCTTTATGAGATTGTAATGCTTGCATTGTCTTGTTCCAGGGCCAATTGTCCAAGCTTATCTTACCTTGAATAAGCAATGAATATTGTTTGTATGGCGAAGATGGTAAAGAGACAAATGATTTTCTTTCTTTAATAAATATTTTTAGATGGTTGACTTTTTTTATATAAACTTGCAATATCATTCATACTTTTAGGCAGTCAACCATCTGGAATTTGTATAGCGATCTTCGCTTCTGGTGATTGTGGTTCCTTTGGCCAACCTTCTCCTACAGGTCTTAG
This sequence comes from Pueraria montana var. lobata, assembly GCA_026413185.1. NCBI lineage: Eukaryota > Viridiplantae > Streptophyta > Magnoliopsida > Fabales > Fabaceae > Pueraria > Pueraria montana. Next base: position 88,638,617 of record CM048650.1, on the reverse strand, counting down.
GGTGTCTAAGGGATTGCATGGTTGACCTACACTCATAAGTCTTAAGGTGCTTGGGGGCGTCGTGAAGCTGACCTTTAGTCGCAAGTCTTAGGGTATATGGGGGGTCGGCAACCTTCACTTGTAGGTCTTAGGGTGCCTGGGGGTTGTATGGCTAACCTTTGCTCACAAGTCTTAAAGTGCTTAGGGGGTTGTTTGGTTGACCTTTCACTCGTATGTCTTAGAGGATTAAAAAACAATACATATATAGGTTATGTACAAATTACTTCTAAACAAAAAATGTTATTAGATATAACTTGAATTGAAAAATGTTGTTTCATGTTTATGTGCTATAGTTGAAAAAGGAAGATCCAAACATACTAGGTGGAAAGGCCATGATGAAGCTTCTATAGTAAGGAAGCTCCTTCATCTTTTTCTTCTGCATCTTTAAAAGGTCAGTCCTTCCCAGTTAATAGTGGCATCACCGACCAATCCATCTTTATGCACCTCGCGGTACGTCTCCTACCTTGATCATTCTTAGGATAACCTAGAGACATATCCTTTGAACGCTTTTTGCTTTGTCGTTTCTTAATCTGGTAGTTCTCTGCATCGTTGCTTCATACACCAGTCTAAGAGTCAACCAACAGTAGCCTACTCTAGCCACTTTTTGTTTTGTCAACTATTTTTCTCAATTCACCTAATTGTCATCCCTTGCGTCGATGGTCGTCCTTTGCCTCATAGTGCCTTTGTTCCACTTTGTGTGGTTTCTTCCCAGTTTTGTGGTTGTGACATGCTTGCTATTCGTTCTGTGCTTGCAATCAGTTGTTGAAAAATGGGTTCCTGATTCCATTGGCTCCATTTTCAATGTTTCCCTCGTTCTCTATGGCAGTTATGCGACATGTGATTGTCACTTTGGTTATTAAGTTCTTAATGAGCAATGGTCATTGGGAAAAGTTTTTCTGGAGACCTCACGATGGGGACTGAATGTTCTTGCTAAGGAACAGGACCCACTGAGGAGTCCTAAGACCCAAGAGGGACTCAAGAAACCCCAACGAGCTATAACTTAGTTTCCTAAACCTTAGTGTAGTAAGGGCACCACACCTAACTATTTATATTGTGTCTTTAACAATTAAGGTATTAGATGACAGTGATGGTAATCAACCTCCAAACACGTTAGATGGCAGTGCCCCATCACACTGCTGATATGCACGTTTTTGGTGGTGCATACAACCTGGCATGTCAGAGAGTGATGTGCCTTCTATAGTTGCCACATGTCTCCGACATGTTAGAAGGTGGTACAGTCTTTGTCGCTATACACATCCCCTTTTGGGTTGTGTTAATTAAATTTGGCTTGATAACCCCATTGTATGGATGTCAAGAGGATCTACTTGACAGAGGGGTCTTAGGTGCACAAAAGGCAATCAGGCAAGTAAAGGCTTCTTGAATAGGCACGTGAGTTGGCCAAAACCATCACAATTCTGGATGGGTAAGAGCCCTCAAGCACTAAGCCAAGAGGTGTGAGCAAATGTAATGTTCGATTATAAAAGGTCAGATGATTAATAGCCCCTTAAGCGTTAAGCCAAGAGTTGTGAGAGCTTGCAAGGATAGACCATAAGAGGCTGAATAATTTAAACCTTCTTATTCTTTAACATACTTATTCTTAAATTAGAAAGATGTTCATGAAAAGTTTTAAATTTTAACATTAATCCTAATTTAAACTAAGAAAAATAGAATCAAGAAATTAAAACAATAAAATTTGACTAAAACTAATAAAAATAAAAATGGATAAAAAAAGAAACATTCAACTTAAATAATGAAAAAGGAATGCAAGAGATCACAAGCTAGGCTTGCAGCCTTTCACGTGGATCTGAAAAAGAAAAGAAAAACACATGAAATTTACATTAACTAATAACAAAAGTAAAATAAACAATAAATAATCATATAAAAATAACAAGCAACGTAGTGGCTCAAAGGCCTCCATGATATTCTATATATGCTTAGGAGTTAGGTCGCATCTAAAAAAAAATCAGTAACATGCCTAGTATATTCTGAACAGGGAAAGACTTACACTTAGTTTGGATTGGCGTGATTTAAGAATACCGCAGTCCGCAGTCCGCAGTGTCTCACCACGTCAGAGAGTAGTTTTAAGGCTACCACGGATTTATCAACATGCAAATCCACCACATTTCCGATCACACACTTAAACATATGAATGATATTTTAGCACAAGAGATAATAATAATAATAATAATAATAATAATAATAGCATAACATATTTTACCTCGCTGGTTTGGTGCTTCACGTGGTTCCTAGTTCACTGAGGTAGGGTTGGTTAGAGAGGAGGTCAGTGCAGTTCGTTGACGCATAGCGAGTGGGATAGTGTTCATATATATGCTATGAATAGTATAGCAGCTTGAGGTGTCAGGCACACACACACACACAACAAAAACGTAGCAGCAGCCAGCAACTATATATATGCTGGGAGACACAGGTAAGCGAAAGTGGGGTACTGAGAGAGTGAAGGGATGGGTTGGCTACTTGGCTAGGCTATCATGGGGCTGGCTGGTTGAAGCATAAGAAGAGCCAAAGGTGAGTGTGTGTGCAAGAAAAATCAGAGTGCTGAGTTGAGTGTGGTTCGTTGAGGATAAATCTGAGAGCAAAAGTGAGGATCGTGCTGAGTTTGTGTTAGTGTTGTTATGGTGAGGGCAAGGACGATGTAGGGCCAGTCTATGGGTCATGATGCAGTGAGGAAAAAAAAAGAAATAATAATGAGAAAGTGGAGGCGCAGTGGAATGCGTGCGCGTTATGATATTCAAAAGAGAGGGAGGAAAAAATGTGCGATCATTGTAGGCGGAGAATTTTCCCACCCGTAGAGTTGGTAGAGTAGGTGAGAGAGAAAGATTAAAGTAGTGTATATTCTGTGAAAGAGAAGTGGTTGTCGGGTGGTGGTAAGACCAGCATTATTTCTTTGACCTTTTCTTGTACTATAAAGCTAGGATTAAAAAAGAAAAAAGCTAGAAGACACAAGAAATTAAGAAAGAGGATTGAAGAAAAAACAAATACTCCCATGAAAAGAAAGGAATAAGAAAGGAATCGATAAATTATTTGTGTGATCATTGTAGGCGGAGAATTTTCCTACCCGTAGAGTTGGTAGAGTAGGTGAGAGAGAAAGATTAAAGTAGTGTATATTATATGAAAGAGAGAGTGGTTGCCGGGTGGTGGTAAGACCAGCATTATTTCTTTGACCTTTTCTTGTACTATAAAGCTAGGATTAAAAAAGAAAAAAGCTAGAAGACGCAAGAAACTAAGAAAGAGGATCGAAGAAAAAACAAATACTCCCATGAAAAGAAAGGAATAGGAAAGGAATCCATAAATTATCTGTGTGATCATTGTAGGCGGAGAATTTTCCTACCCGTAGAGTTGGTAGAGTAGGTGAGAGAGAAAGATTAAAGTAGTGTATATTCTGTGAAAGAGAGAGTGGTTGCCGGGTGGTGGTAAGGAGTGTTATCATATTTGAATTGGTTATTGATTTGATCGGGATATTAAATTATTTGATTAGGAATTAATTTGGTGAATTAATAGTTGATAGTAGTTTATATTAAAAAATAATAAAAAATTTATAATTTGTAAATTTTTTAATAAAAAAATTCTAATAATTTTATAATCTGTAAACTTGTACACTTTTTTTATGTGCAGAAAAGATAGCTTATAAATTTATACTCTTAAATATTTAAAGTTTAATAAAATTCAACATATTTAAAAGCATAGTTATGAACTTGTTTAAGAATCTTGAGCAGCATATTTTTTTCTAGAATTTAACATACACAATCTTAAGTTATAATTTAAAATATATCATTATCATCTATTTATTAAAACTATCATTGTTGTACACCGATAGACATAATCTAATATATATATATATATATATATATATATATATAAATCTATTTTATTTAGACAATACAATTTTTTCATTCATCCCATTATTGTTTTGATAAAAAATAATCATTTTTCAAACTAATAAGTATATTGGATGAGATAAGATAAATACAAGTTTTACTTGTAGATGACAATATAAGCCAAGGAGAAAAAGTCAAATTGAAAGTGACAATAGCTTTATCATCTCAAATCCTAAGATGCAATTGTGCTTGGTAAAAAAAAAGTAAGCAAATTTATAAATAACATAAGTATAAGATATAAATGGAATTTTCTCATATGAGTGTTGTTGTTCTCCTGTATAAAAAAAAATAAAAAAAAAATAAAAAATAAAAAAAAAAACCCAAAATTGCATGACCCACCGAGTCAACCGGGTCACCGGTTCATACATCAAACCGGCCAGGTCATTCCAAGTCACATCGGGTCGTATGCATACCCAGTCCAAATGATAACTCGGATCGGTTGGGTACCCGGTTTCCTGGTTAATGGGTCGACCCAGCTGATCCAAGCCAGGTCTGATAACATTTGTGGTAAGACCAACATTATTTCTTTGCAAACGTTGAAAAAGTTAATAGTAGCCGTCCAGATATAATTTTTATAATTCTACGGTGAGAAATCGTACTATTTATTATTATACCAAAAACTTTTATTTACTCAATGTATATATATTCTTTAAAATTTGTTGGTAACTTAAATTTTAAAATAAATTTTGTAACATTTATTATTTAACCTTTAAATAGAAAAATTATACCAATTTAATAATAAATTGCTATGAAAAAGACATTATTATCTATCATAAGAAGAAAATAAAAGAGAACTGAAGGAAGAGAAATTCATGCCTAATTCTAACTTCTTATTTAAATGCACAACAATACTATTTTAATACTAAAGAGGATTTTCTTCTTTAAAAAAAAGTATTACGAAAGGATTTTTAATCAATTAAAAGAAAAATAAAATTAACAATTATTTAAAAAATTCTCAACCATTATAAAATTTTTATAAACTCAAAAAGTATGAACCATATGATTTAAAGGACTATCTCTCTCTGCTGCAAGACTCTAACTTTCTCTCTCTGCTAAAGCTGCCCTCTTGGCGGTCTTTTCTCTTTCTACGTAAACTCATGCTACAGCTACACAGCCTACACTCTACCCACGTTCACATACAAAATCAAAAGAAAATACACAAAAAGCCAACTTTGAATTCGACGCTTGAACCATTTAGTCACCAAGCTCATCATGGCCTTCCACTATGCTACGGTTGCTTTTAGCTATGCCAAATACAAGCGTATATATATAATTGGATAAAATATGTTTTTAGTTCTTCATTTTTTCATGATTTTTATTTTTAGTTTCTCATAAATTTTTTTTCTATTTTTAGTCCCTCAAAAATTGTTCTGTTTTATTTTTAGTCATTCATAAATTATTTTGTTATGTTTTTAGTCCCTAACGTTAATTTCAACGGTTAAGTGATGACATGACGGACATAAACCGTGTGTCTGAAAATTTTCTGATTAAGTTTCTAGTGACTTTTAACAGCTACAAATTTTTTTACTGTAAAAAATGTTTACTTTTGTAATATTTTCTTGTAATTTCAGAAAATTTGATGTTCGAGGTTTTAATTTTATTTTTATTTTTTTAACATTTTATACGGTTTTAATCTGCCAAAAATTTTCAGTAGTTAAAAACTGCTAGAAAACTTAGAAATTTTTCAGGCATAAATTATGCTCACTACGACATCACTTAACAGATAAAATTAATGTCAAGGACTAAAAACAAAATGAAACAATTTTTTAGGGACTAAAGACAGAGAAAAAATTTATGAGGGACTAAAAATAGAAATCATGAAAAAATGAGGGACCAAAAACATATTTTACTCATTATAATTTTATTATGTATCACTATTTTATAATTATAGTTTTGAATTAGATAGTTATTTTTAAGGTAAGATATGAAATTTTCAAATTTTTTAATAGAGACCGGATTATGTGGGTCAATTAGTAATTCATTGGTCCAATCATTGATCCAGTATCTTGACCGGAACGATTACTGGTTCGATTTTTAAAACTATGCAAGAAACTAAGAAATAGGGTCGAATAATAATTATCTAAATTAATAATAGCATTCCACCTACTACTGATCTTTTGTTTGAATCTAACTTTTCTTTGCTTTTTTTCTTTATTTTGTTATTATTACTTTTTACTTAAATGTACTTAATTTTGGTCTCTTAGGTATTTTAATTGTATGATTTTGGTCATCCCAATTTTCAATTATGCAAAATTGGATCTTTCAGTTATCATAAATGTATAATTTTAGTTTTTTCGTCAATCTTTCATTAAATATTTAATAGATTTTATTAACATGTTACTAGATGATGATGTGACATATAATGTATTATCTTGACACATGCGACACACATATGAGGGTTCACTTCACTATCAAATGTAACACTTATGCATTGCATTTTTTATTTAAATATAAAAATATGATTTGAATATATATATATATATATATATATATATATATATATATATATAATATTAAGAAATAATTTTATTTATCAGTTCATAATTTATTATAAACAGTTCGATATTTTTTTATTTGTAGGAATCGAAGACAAGTATTTAGGGTTTATAATAACCCACGCATCTTGACTAAGCTAGACACTCTCGGTATAAATAGTGTTATTTTAAATTAAACTAAATATCTATAAAATTCATATTTTTAATTATTATTGTTCATACAACATATTTTCAAGTAACTTAATTAAAAATAAATTTATTTCTAAATAAAAATAAAAAATAATATATATATATATATACATAATAATTTCTTTCTTAATTTATATTCATAATTATTAAATGAAATAAAGTATTATGAAATAGGCTTAATATGTTGTTAGTCCTTGTAAAATGATTGAGTTTTGATTTTTGTCCTTATAAAATGACGAAATTTTAGTTTTTGTCCCTATAAAACATTTTTCTTCAATTTTTGTCCCTTGAAAATCTGAAATCGTTACTTTTCTCCTTAACATTCATTTTAAGGTACATAAATAACATTCGTTTTAGGGATCTAGTAAAAATTTTAGACATGTCACACACTCACTAACATGATACCACAAAAACTAGTGTCACACTTAGGGTACTTGACCTTCCGTTAAGCACATAAGTAGTTAATAAGTGTCACATAATTGGGACCAAAAACAATGATTTCATCTTTTTGAGATATAAAAACAAAAAAAGAATTACAAGGACAAAAATCAAAATCCACTCATTTTACAATAAATAAAATAATATTTAATCCTATGAATTATTTTAAAATTAACTACATATTTATAAAATCATTACTTTTAATTATTATTGTTACCCATGAAATATATTTTAGAGTACCTAATTTTAAAAAAAATAAATAAATTTGAGTATAATAATAATATAATATTTATTATTTTTATTATCATCATCATCATCATCATCATCATCATCATCATCATCATGATTATTATTATTATTATTATTATTATTATTATTATTATTATTATTATCTAGTTTCTTTTTTTTTTTTACAAAAAAAAGTATTACTATAAATTATTTATAGTATCAAAATATATTTCATGTTATTTATTATGAATATTGTTTTGTATTATTATATTTTTAGTATCATTAAATTTTAATTTAATAGCATTAGGACATTTAAATCTTATTTGGTACATTCTTTCTATAGTTAACTTTCTTATTTGTTAAAGAGGAATGCTAACGACACTATCTGTGGCACGCTCTTTCTTATACTAAATGTGATGTGGGATCACCAACTTGGTCCAACCAATCATAGAGAATATTAGAAAGAGAGTGTTAGAGACAGCATCACTAGCATTTCTCTCTCTAACATTCTCTTATTTATTAAAGAGGAATATTAGTGACGTTCTCTCTAACACTCTCTATGATTGGTTGAAATTTATTGAAAATCACCAATTTGATGGGTCCCACATCACCAAAATTGGTGACTTTCGATAAATTTCAACAAATCACAAAGAGAGTATAAGAAAGAAAGTGTCATAGTGTTGCTAACATTCCTCTTTATTAAATCCATTAAATGCTCAAAGGTTATAGTTCATTGTGCAACTTAAGAGCCAATAGTTATATTTCAATTATTTTATTTATTATTTATTAAAAATTATTTTACAAAACAAAATTTTAAAATAAAAATGTAAACTGGTAAATATATATAATAATATACTTAATACAAAAAATTGTTACAAAATTTAATACTTATATCTATATATGTATACATATATCTTAAAAATTATTATTTTATTATAGTTTAAATATTATTTTGTAAAACATCATTTAAAATAAAAAATATAAATACAATATAATATAACATAATATACACACAAACAAACACATAATTATTTATTTCTTAATTTATATCCTTAATTATTTATTAAAACAAAAAAATTATGAATCATTTTGTAAAGAGAAGTACAGAGGGACACTTTTGTGTATTGTGTGTGCGAGACATGCATTGTAAAATTTGAGACAATAATGTAGTAGAAAGTATGTGGGAATTTTGCTGGTGGAGGCTGTGAAAGGTTATTGAACCTGGACTTGGGGGTAATTATGCTTGGGTTAGAAATCCCAATGATTCATGTTGATCCCATGGAGTCGAGGCATACTCATACAAAGTTGGGTACGTCTCAAAAAACTGATGCCCAAGTTATGCTTACAAGATGCCTATATATGCTTTGATATTGTTTGTATGTATGCTTTGATACATTTGTTTTATGCTCTGATATATTTGCTTTGCTATATTAGACTTAGGTGGAGTCTAATTTTTCTTTAGGATATACATATGTTTTAACATATATGATATCATATGCTTTGATGTACATATATTGAAAATTTAATAAGGTTTGTCATCATCAAAAAAGGATAAATTGTTGGAACCAAAGATATATGAAGCGTTTGACCCCTTAGAGTTGTGATGATAACAAAGGTTACTCAAGTTTGAAATACTAACAAAGTGTATTAAGTATTGTTGGTGTGAAATGTGATTAGCCGTAGTGTCGACTAACACCAGTCAATTCCCAATTCAGTGATTGACTCAAGGAAGGGATTATGTTCCTTGATTGGGTCCATGGTCCACTGCAAAAAGCTTTCCAACAACTATAAATCTATGGTTTCTATGCTACGCTACTCCTATGAGAAATTGCAGTAATCGAAAGCTATAAACGGCTAAATATAAAAGGTTGAAAGTAAAAGAATGCCATTAAAAGCAATAAAGGAAACGAAAATGCAAGAGTAAATCTAGGTAAAAGGAAGGTAATTTGATTCTTGGAGGTTCTGTGCATCTTTTACATTGTATCCTCAGGGAGTCGAATTTGCTTATCCTTAACTAAGTAATCAAATATCTGATTAGATCTGGAGATGTCAAAGAGATAAGGTTCCTTTCCCTTAGCCTCTTTTCCTTTAATAAAAGGTCTCAAGGTAGGACAGGAGTAAGGCTTCCCCTTCACCAATTTGGCTACCAAATCTGCATCAGATGAATCTTCTTCTTCCTTAACTATCATGGAAATGGTTTAGGGATTCATGTTACCTTTATGCGACTTCCTTTGATCTTTCTTATTGATGAACTACTCTACTCTAGAGGCCTTAATGGCTAGTTGCACTAAGTCCACACAATCCTAAGTAATTAACCGTTCTCTTAATTAGGAAGTCATGTTGCCAACTAGGGCTGTTCAAAATAATTGAACTGAACTGAAAACTTAAATAACAAAACTAAACTGAAAACTTCAATAAAAAAACTAAACTAAACTTAAAAAAACTAAACTGTTTATAAATAAACCAAACTAGAACTGTTATTTAAAATCAGTTTTTTAAGACTAAACTATTTCAAAAAATAGTTCAATGCACTACACTAAACTTAAAATTTTTCCCTATTAACAACCCTTCTCCTTCTGTTCATTTGTACAGTCTCGTAATTTCAAACCAGCAACCTGGAAAAAAAAAGTCAATTGCTTTTTCATTTAATACAATCTTCATAATTCAGATAATTTAGCTTCAGAGTAAAATAATCCCATTTTCATTGGACAACACCCAACATGATAAAATAATCTCATTTCAATAACTACTTAAATTTAAGAACCTCTGCGAACCTACAAACTTTACTGGATTATAATTTGTACATAAATCAAAGACTCTTGGATTTGATTACAATATTACAATAAAGCCATCCATGATTTTCATGGATTTATAATACTTCTAGTGTTTATTTCAAATTCAGACACACAAACTAGAATATATCTAAACAAATGACTTTTTTTTTTTCAACTCTATCCTTTTTCATAATATTTACTTGTATTATCATGCTAAATCAATGGTTGTGCAAATTGTTAGTTATCCTTTTTTTTTTCAAAACAGTTCAAAACAATTTGGTGTGGTTCAAAAAAGTTCATAACAGTTTGGTGTAGACTGGAGAATAGTTCAGTTTGAAACAGTTTAGGGAATTTAAAAACAGTTTAGTTCAATTCGTTCCAACCATTTTGTAGTTCAATTCAGTTTTAGTGAACTGCATTTCCAATTCAATTCAATTATTCATAGTTCAATGTAGTTCAATTCATTTTGCCCACCCCTATTGCCAACAGCTTTGCTGCCATACTCTGTTTTTGGAAATTGGATATTACACTTCTCCTTCGCCAGAATCTTTTCAGAAAATTAGCAACATATTCATTAGCCAACTGCTTGATGTTCATTAAGTCAGCCACGAGTTCATCTAGTTGAGGAGAATAAAATCTATCATGGAAGCAACGTTCCATATCAGCCCAATTGTTAATAGAATTGGGAGGTAAGCTAGAGTACCATGTGAAAGCTGTTCCTGTTAATGACAATGGAAACAACTGTAGTCGATAATAATCGTTTTGACTAGCCTCTCCACATTGAGCCGTAAATCGACTAATGTGCTCCATAGTCGACTTGCCATCTTCCCTTGAGAATGTGGCAAAATCAGGAATCTTATAGCCTCGTGGTAAAGGCGTCAATCTGTCAACCCATTCAAGGTATGGCTTCCTGTACACATGTCTGTCAATGGGCTTCAATTGTACTTCAAAATGTTTTCGGATAGCATTGGCTATTACATTTGGACCAATAGTTGAAGGGGTTATGGATCTAGGCTGAGTCCATACATATCAAAATGGTTTCTATGCATACAAAATTTGGCTATTGCATTTAAAAAGTTATATATATATATATATATATATATATATATATATGAGGGATCAAATGACATTGGTGTAACTTACAACAACTGTTACTTGAGCTAGGTAGGACCACAGGTGATAAAACTCTTTCTGAGATGATTTAACATAGCTGAATACCAAAGACTGGAACTTGAAACCATTAGTTAAGCTGAAATAATCTCACACCTGCTGACTTACGCACTCGGTGGTGCATCCAAAATGATTATTGCTAAAGTTTTATCTAATTATTTATAAATTATATAATTTATTTCAAAAAAGATTTTGCAATAACCAAATAGAAAGAAGATTCAAAATGGTTATTGCTAACAATAGTAGGCTTTCAAAATAATAAAACAGGAAGGAATTCAAAATTATTATCACTAATAATTAACGTTATCAATTATTATTTAGAAATTATTCTATATTTTGGCAAAGCCATCAAAATAACCAAATAGGAAAGAGATTCAAAATGGTTATCACCAAGAACCTTTTCATTAGAACCAAATTGATCATCGGTAATCGCCCATTTTATATTTTAAAAAATTGATTTATGATTTTAATAAGATACTTATATTTTACAATAAATAGATATGTGAATGCAAAAGACACTACGTTATAATGAAGTTTGTGTGAGTGTTCTTATTGGTGAGGATAAGGAGAATGGATGTAAGGGTTGTCTATGGGTCTGATGCAGTGGGAAAAGAAAATGAAATAATTAATGATAAAGGGGAGGCGCAATGGAATGCGCATTGTGATATTCAACAGAGAGAAAAAAGAAATCCATGAAATTGTGTGTGATCATTGTACGCGGAGAGAAAGATTAAAATAAGTGTATTGTGGGAAAGAGATAGTGGTTGCAGCGTGGTGGTAAGACCTACATTATGTCTTTGCACCTTTTCTTGTATAAAGCTAGGATTAAAAAAGGGAAAAGCAAGGAGACACAATAAACTAAGAAAGATGGCCGGATGATAATTATCTAAATTAACAAAAGCATTCCAACTACTACCGGCCTGTTCACATCTGATTTTTCTTTTTCTTTTATTATTTGTTACTATTATCTAACTTAAATATGTTTTTGTCCTTGTAATTATATCTATTTTTGCTTTTAGTCTCTTTTTTTTGTTTAGTTTTCCTTCCTAATTTTTAGATGCTTTGTTTTTAGTCCCTCTTGTCACTCTCAATTACAAAAAAAGTTGATATGGTTGACGATGATGATGTCAGGTCATCAAGCACCACATCACCAAATGATGATATCATTGTGTGCTGTGTCAATAAAAGATGCATGATGTCATCAAATGTTGATGTCATAAAAAATGTCACATCATTAGATGATGACATCATTATGGACTAAAGCACAAGTGACATATTTGTAGGGAGTATAAACAAAAAAGAAATTACAGAGACTAGAAGCAAAAAGTGACATATTTGCAAGAACAAAAAGTTATTTAAGAATGAGTTAAACATTTACTATCATATACTCTCTATAATCACAGACTCAATACTTTCACGCACTTGACACCCTCAAATTTATGCAAATTTTCACCATGAAAATCTAACCACAAAACTATCAAAACTTTATGAAATAGTGAATGTTAGACTGACATGCTTTAACTTTCTTTCATTTGAATCACGACATCAAGTTTTTGCAAATTCTCACCAAAAAAGTTGACTCATGATGTGCCACCCTTAATCCACTACCATCACTTATGACTAGTGCCAAAAAAACTGTAGTCTCAAGACTAGGTTGGACTTCATTGTGTCGCACTTTGGTACTAGAGGAAACCATTCTCATCTCACACCATGACAATGTTGAAACCAAAGACATGGAAAATGCCAAGCCCCTAAAATCTTATAGTTTTGATTAATTGATGAAGTTTGTTGTGCTATACAAATAGAAAATTTGTCCAATAAAGCTATAAGTATAACCGTTCTATCCTAGACGCACTACTTAGATATACGTCCAAAGATTTTATGAAAGAATCAGTGTCCAACGCGCTAATAAAAAGTTTTGTCCAAAAGCTTTTTATGAAAACCCAATGTTCAATGTGTTGTTATAAGTATCGTCCAAAGGATTTCATAGAAAACTTTCATCCAACATTTTATCACATAACATAAGTTTTCTATCGTCCAAATGAACACATGCTTAAAAGTTCTTCCTTCTATATGTTCGTTTCATTAAGGTTAAGTGCTTTGATATTCTATCCTCTTATGAACATTAACGATATTCTCTTTGAATTGAAAATGCTCTATAGTTTAAATATCTTTAGCATTTAATGGAAAGTAGGATATTCTAAGTATAAGTACAACCTCTTATCAAAAGTAGTCAACCTTGACAAGGCTAATGCAGAGAGAGAAAGCCAAAATAAGGAATATACAGAAAAGCAAGTCTACGTGTAAAAAAAGCACAAGTGCTCTTTGGTGAAGAAAGGACAACCTCAATCTCTATCCTACTTCAGAAGAAGACATATATGAAAGAAGAGGAAACGTGAAAGATGTCTCTCTGCATTTAATGAAGACTCGAAACTAGAAAAATCAAAGAACCCATTTAAAAACAACGAACACTTTCTTGAAGAGCCTATATAAACAAGACTTGAAGAAAAGAACAAACTATTACGAACTCTGAACGAACAATCTTTCAATGCTTTGAACAAATCTCTAAGTGTTTCTCTAGACAAAAGTTCTTACCAAGCTTAAATAAGGAATATACAGAAAAGCAAGTCTATGTGTAGAAAAAGCACAAGTGCTTTTTGGTGAAGAAAGGACAACCCCAGTCTCTCTCCTCCTTCAGAAGAAGACATATATGAAGAGGAAACATGAAAGATGTCTATATGCATCTAATGAAGACTCAAAATGAGAAAAATCTAACAACCCATTTAAACACAACGAACACTTTGAAGAGCCTATATAAACAAGACTTGAAGAGAAGAACAAACTGTTACGAACTCTGAATGAACAATCTTTCAATGCTTTGAACAAATCTCTAAGTGTTTCTCTAGACAAAAGTTCTTACCAAGCTTAAACTGGTTATCCTTTCCTTAGCGAAGTAACCTTGTACTCATGCTAAACTTTCATATCCTCATTCTATGAATTGATTATCTTGTAATCTTTTCAAGCAGATTAATTGTTTGTGAAAGCCTAGAAAGGCATAGTGACAAAGAATACTTGGGATTAACAATCTTGGGGTAAGATTGTTGTTTGTTTAAGCCATAAGTGGCATCAAGAATACCTACATGTAACTAGTGTAATTACAGGAACCCTTCGTATTAAAAGAGAACTGGACATAGCTTGGGTTAAGTGAACCAATATAAAAAGCTTATGTTCTTGTTGCTTTTGTTTTCCTTCACGTTTTCACTAGACGATAACTTTTATCTTAATGGAAATGTGGTTTTGTAAAAAGTTTTTAAAAAGCAAACATACACACTATTCAAACCCCTCTTTCTAGTGTATTTCTTGTCTTTTCAAACAACCCCTATAATCATTTAACCACCTATGGTAGCCATTAGTGACCCAAACACCACCCATTAGAACACACTTCATATAGCCACAATGTTTAGCCAAAAGCATAGGAAGTCACTACCTATTGAACTTGGGAGATGAGGAGAAAGATGTGAATGGTGTATGACTTGTTCTACATGTGGTGTATAACTCACAGTTTTATTACAATATACCTTGAGTGAGGTTCTTTGCTAACTTAAGCATCAGAGTGTCTTGTAGATACTTGATGATCGCTTATGGAGTTCAAAATTGTAGAGTTTAGAGAATTAGAATTTGGACCATCATTTGTGACACTTTGAACCATTCAGAAAGGGTGAAGCTTCAAGAAAGATAAGGGAAGAAGGAGAAGAAAAGAAAAGTGCGAAGATGGGGATGGGGAGTATTTTAACATTTAAACCTTTATTTTATTTTAATAGTTAATTTAATTCTTAAATACCTTTTTTGTCCCTACAAATATGTGAGTTTTTAATTTTAGTTTTGCAATTCTTCTTTTCTTTTTACTCCCTACAAATGTCACTTTTTTCTTTTAGTCCTCTTAATTTCTTTTTCTAGTATCTACAAATATCTCACTTTTGTTGTTAGTCCCTGATAATGCCATCATTTGATGATGACCTTTTATGAGGTCAACATTTAATGACATCATCTTTTGCTAATGTGGCACACGATGATATTAACATTTGGTGATGTGGCGCTTGATGGTGTTAGTGTGATGTCATCACTATCAACCATGTCAGCTTTTTTTAATTGAGAGTGATCGGAATGATTAAAAACAAAATATCTAAATATTACAAGACGAAAACCTAAAAAAATGATAGGGACTAAAAACAAAAATTGATATAATTAAATGGACCAAAAAATATTTAAACCTTATTATTTTGACTTAATTGTATTTAATTTTGGTCTCTTAATTAGGTATCTTAGTTGTATTTTGACATGTCACTTGGTGATGCTATGATAGGCGGCGTGTTAACTAAGATATATGGTACACATATGACAGTTAAATTAGATGTAATACTCGTGCATTGCATGTGTTTAATTAAATATAAAAATAGAATTCGAACATATAAAAAAATATATTAAATAATATTTTATCAGGTTGTAATTTATTATAAGAAATACATTGTAAATAGTGTTATTTTAAATTTAACTAAATATCTATAAAATCCTTATTTTAATTATTATTGTTCATAGAACATATTTTAAAATACTTTAACTAAAAATACATTTATTGTTAAATTAAAGATTAAAAATACAATACACTTAATATACACAATAATTTATTTCTTAATTTCTATTCATAATTATTTAAATAATTTGTTTTTTGTTTTTCACCTTTCTAAAACTTCAATCACTATTATATTTTCTGGTCCCTATAAAATGACAAATTTCTGATTTTGGTCCCTGAAACATTTTCTTTGATTTTTATCCCTCCAAAATGTGAAATCATTATTTTTCTCCCTTACAGTCATTTTAAGGTAGATAAATAACTTTTATTTTTGGGATTTATAAAAAAATTTAAAGGTATCACATGCTAACATAATATTGCAAAAACTAGTAAGTGCCACCTAGCTAGGATGGTCTAGCTCATAAACAAATAACAAGTGTCACATGACAATAGGAACCAAAAACAATGGTTTTATATTTTTGAGGGATGAAAACAAAAGGAAAACAATTACAAAGACAAAAATCAAAGCCCACACATTTTAGAGTAAAAAAAAACATATTTAATATTATGAACTATTTTAATATTAACTACCTATTTATTAAATTATTACCTTTAAATATTATTATCTACGAAATATATTTTAAAGTACCTATTTTAAAAAACAAATAAATTTGAGTAGAAGTATTAATATGATATTTAATATTGTTATTATAGTATTTATGTTTCTAACTTTTTTTTTTGTATTTATACATCTAACTTCTTTTTTTTTCCAAAAAAAAAGTATTACTATAAATTATTTATAGTATCGAAATATATTTAATGTTATTTATGAATATTGTTTTGTATTTTTTTTAATATGATTAAATTTAAATTTAATAGCATTAGGGCCATTAAACATTCTTATTTGTTAAATACATTAAAGGCTCAACAGTTATAATTCAATGTGCAGCTTGTTCTATCATAAAATAATCCAAGATATACGTATATGCCATTTATTGTGTTTATTACTTATATGTTGTACAATGGAAATTCTTCCAGTATAGATTTGAGATAATCTAATAAGAACATTCAAGTGTGTAATCTGAGATGTTCTTAGCTCTTTTTGGGCTTTTATTTGCGAGCTATTACGTTGATCCTAGATCACTTGGGCTAAAGAGGTAGTTTCCATTATCGTGGTTAGGTGTGCCTTCCCCCATACTCACCAGGTGTTATTGGTCAAGTTAGCCTCATTGTTGATTGGGGGAAACTAATTTTGCCAATGATGTGCAAGTAGTTCAGGTGTCAACAGGGGAAGGCACACAACCCTCTAGCCTCGAGCACGAAGGGCATAGAGGCTAAGATGTGCGGATTGGTTCAGGTGCCGACTCACGAAAGTACTCAGCCCTTCAACCTCAAGAACCAAGGGCAAAGAGGCTAAGTTGCAATAGGTTCGGGGATCGGTCTTAATAGCATGTTGGTAGCAAACCATTGAGGGAGGTGAAGGGATTAACAGGACGCAGTATTTCAGTGTGAAAAATTGCAAGTTGTGGCGTTTCGGTGCCTGCTGGACACGTCACTTCATGAACCAGGGTACTTAATGCCATTATGACATAATGTCACGTGTCGCAAGGTGACTTGTGTGTTTTTCAAAATGGTAATGATTGCTAAAGCACTTAAGAAGATGCATGTGTGGGTGGGTGTGTCATTTCAGGGACCCTTTTCGTTGGCTAAAAATAGGAAGGGCGGACCCTTGCCCTAGGCAACCACTTCCTTCTTTCCTAGAACTTACAATTGTGAGAAGTTTACACCATCACGCTGGGAATCGCTTTGATCCCACAGTGGGTAAGCATAAAACTGAGAAACCTACTTGCCTGCACCCCAAAAGAACACTTTTCCATATTCAACTTCAATTGGTAGTTGCCCATGGTATCAAAAAGCTCTTGTAGGTCAGCTGCCCGACAATGTACTCCAGTTGACTTAACCACCATATCATCCACATATGCCTCTATATTCCTCCCAACTTGTCATGCCAAGATCTTATCCATGAGCCTTAGTAAGTTGGACCATTATTTAATCCAAAAGGCATAACCCTATAACAATAGTTCGCTTGGTCAACTATGAATGCAATTTTGTCTTCATCCTGAAGGTGCATCCTAATTTGATTATATCCTAAATATGCACGCATGAAGCTAAGGAGTTTGAACCCTGACGCTCCATCTACCAAACAGTTAATATTAGGCAAAGGGTGGGGATCCTTGGGACAAACCTTATTTAAATATGTGAAATCGGTGCACTTCTTCCATTTGCCACTTGGCTTCTACACCATAACAACATTAGCTAATTAAGTCGGGTATTAAATCTCTTTAATATGGTGAGAGGACAACAACTTAGTTCTTTCTTCCACAATTGCCTTCCTCTTATCCTCTTCAAACTTCCTTATTTTTTGGGCGATCAATTTAACCTGGGGGTCTAACGCTAACCTGTGACAGTGGAAATTGGGATCTATGCCCTAATATCTACTGAACACCATGCGAAAGCATTAGCGTTATGCTATAGAACCCTTACTAGCTCGGTCTCAACCTCGAGAGATAAGTTTGACCCCAGCTTCACCTTTTTGCCTTCAATAATGGTGACTTCCTTCAAGTTTTCTATTAAGGTTGGTCTTTGATCTACAAAATCTTACCTTGGATTGAGGTCCAAGAAGTGCACTTAGTGTCCTGATACTGACCTATAAAGGTGTCTCTTACTTCTTGGGCTTTTTTCATAGCATTTGCAGGCAACCTCCCAATCTACCTCGATCGTCCCCATAGTACCATCGTCTAATGGGTATTTGACCTTCAAGTGCAATGTCGAGACAACTGCACCCAACCTACTGAGCACTGGTCTCTCGAGCACATAAAACATTACATGATAAAGGGGTGTTAACCACTAAATACCTCACCATAATGGTCTTTGCCATGCACCCCACATTTAAGGTCGTAGTCAGGTCAACATATCCTTTGACTTCGATTTGTTCACTTGCAAAACCTATCAAATCTCCCAAACACCACGCAATATAAGACATGGGTCAAGCTTCCTTGTTTCACCAGAACACATTTGACATTGAACCCCACCATGATCGTAAAGATCACTATGATCTTTCTTGTGCGGAGTTACCCCCATCAAAATCTACATTGGTAAACATAATGTCTAATGTGTGTTGGTTCCTTTCCACCATAATTTTCATTATTGACCTAGCGTACTTTTTCCTCACCACCAACATCACGCAATTGCCTTTGAACCCCTTGCAATGGATTTAAAGTCCCTAAAAATGACCTCCTAGTGTAGGACACCTACATTTGCTAAAAGGGTGGTGGAAGGTGCGAAGGCCCCCGATCCTACTTGTCTTTACCTTCAGAGTCCTTTGGATCAGATTGTCGCCGATCATACTTGGCCAACAAGGCAACTTTGATCAATTGTTTTATTTGATGAATAAGCATGAAGCACTTTTTTGTATCATGTTCGTACACCATGTGGAAATCACACCATATGTCGTTTCAAGACCTAAGTTAATTACCTATTGATAGACGACGGGTAATTCAACAACAACGTGTTGTTGACATCCCTTAAGATCTAACTTCATGACACCATGAGGGGGGTCAGGTTTGTTACTTCTTTGTCTCTCTTTTGCCTCCTGTTTGATTTTGAATTCCTCTAGTCTTCATCTCTCCCCCATATCCTTTCAGTCCATACTTGTCACACTTTTTAATTTAGTTTGATTTCGGAAGCAAATAATCTTTTGTAAATGGCTTAGTATACAAAGTCAATTGTTTCTTCTCCATCACCTTGTTCCTCACCATAAGTTTTTCTGCCTCTATGTGGCATGTTGCACATGATTGTATTTTTGCCATTTGATAAACCAATGACTCTCTGAATTGCCCAACCCGTAACCCTTTACAAAAGGTTGCCACAAACATCCTTCTATGATGCCATTAAACTTTGTCAAAAAATCCTTTAACAACTCCCCTGACTATTGGCGCACATCGAAAAGGTTTGCCTTGAAAGATGGATTCTACTTGTTCACCATAAACTAAGCAACGAATAGGCATAAGACTTCTCAAAATCGACGATTGACTTGTTTGAAAGTTCGCTAAACCAATCATGGGCAACCGCTAACAACATCGCTACAAACATCTTGCAATGAAGTGTGTCGTTCCCATCATTGATTAGAAGTTGAGCTCGGTAAGTCTTTAGATGCTGATTTGGATCCCAGGTCCCATCGAAAGGTGTCACCTTGGGGATAAAATATGGGACAGAATCGGTTCAACCTCGATTGCTGTCATAAAGGGTAGGAAATCTCTTAGCGGCTCCACAGCCGCATCAACATCAGCCCTCCTTAAGTTTGCCACCTTCATTCATAGGGCCTCCTAGGCCTCACTGGCCATTCTCCTGATCTCCTCATTATCCCTATGCATAGCCTTTTATACCTCTTATGCTTTATTAGCAATCCTCCTTACTTCCTCATTCTCCCTCCTTAACTTCTCTATGAAAGCCATGATTTGCTGCAACGTTAAGGGACCACTATCATGATTCTTTGACATTATAGTGTTTGGTGGCATCTCATCGTCACGAGTTTTGTCATTCAAGGAAAACAAGGGCGTCGAGAAGAGTTTCATGGAGCCCCACGGTAAGCACCAAAATATTCTATTATTGCTTAAAAATTAATTTATAAAACATAATTTAAAATAAAAATGCAAATATATACGAATATAATATAGATAGACTTATAAACATATATATATTTCTTTATTTTAAATTTACTAAATATCTATAAGATCTTCTTTTAATTATTATTATTCATAAAATACATTATAAAGTAGTTTTACATTGTCATTCAATCATAAATTACCATGTATGGTAAATTTGTTTATTTTTACAACTAGTGCATGTTCCCGTGTGATGCAAATGAAAGTCAAATCAACAGTGATATGTGATTGGATGACAGTGTAAGATTGTTTTACACCGGCAGTGTATAACCATTAAACTCTTATTTCTTAATATCTATCCTTAATTATTTATTAAAACAATATGTTACGAATTATTTTGAATTTCACTACATATTTGAAAAATTATTATTTTTAATTATTATTGTTCGATAAATATATTTTAAAGTACCTTAAAAATAAATAAATTTTAGCATAAATATTAATATAATACTTAATATTGCTATAAGTTTGATTTCCTCCGTGTGCAAAATTCTCTTAGGCCAGTGGCAGCCACGCACCGTGAGCGGGATTAGTCTCTGACCTAGTGGATTGGAGGACACTCGTGGTCTCTGACCTAGGACTACAAAAAAAAAAATACTATACTATTTACATAGCTAACTTGTTTTGTATTTATATATCTAAGTTGTTTTTTCTTCACCAAAAAAGTATTACTATAAATTATTTATAGTATCCAAATATATTTTTAGGTCACCATGACATTGGTGCATAGTTTCCAATGACTAATCTCCCTTGGGAACCTGGTTGGTCACCTTTAGTGGGGTCTCCCCTCCCATTCGAACCTATAACATTCGAACCAATGACTTGGTAGTATCCAAATATATTTAATGTTATTGATTAATATTGTTTTGTATTAATAATTTTTCTAATATCATCATATTTTAATTTAATAGTATTAGGACCACCACTGACACTACCATCATTGTCGGTATCACCACCACAACTGCCTACATTGGCATCACCATCATCGTCAGCATTGCCACCACCATCGTCACTGCCACTACCACTACCACCACTGCTGGTGGCACTATTGACACTACCTTCATTGGCATAAATGCCACTACTACTAACACTACCACCATCACCACTACTGCTACTGTTGTTGCCACATTATCATTGTTGTTGCCACCACCATACAAAAAACACCCTTAAACTAATTGAATAGGGTAGGAAAATATCAAAGTAAATTTATTTGGAAACTAAAGATTAAATAAAAGAACTATAACTAAATGTTAAAAACTAAAAATTGATTATTGTTTTAATTTTTTTTAATCTAATAGCTAAAAATTACCCCCCAAACTGTTTTGTAATCCAAAATCGATTTAGAACTAATTTGCAAAAGAGTCAAACTGATCTTTCAAAAAAAATTGTTTTTGAATCCAAACCAATTTTATTATTAGGTTTAGTTTTGGTTTAAATTTTTGAAGAAACCAAACCATGCCTTTCCTTTTCCAGCTTCTTTAATTCTAAGGACTTACACAAGCATGTTTGCCTATATCCCTTAAAAATACACGCGCAAGTAATCTATAACTTTTTACAAATAAAAGGGACACAAATGACAACTTTTTACAAGTGGCATCTTCTAAGTCATCAGTCCAAAATTCAACTTTTTTCAGAATTAGCTACTAAAGGGAAAAAAATTCAAAATTCAAACACAAAACAAAGTAGATCCAATGAACGTGAGTGAATGTAACATGTTTACTGATTGTGAACCATTAAATGAAATTTTGAACCATCATGTACTCAAGCCTCAAACCCATCTCTTTCTATTATCTTCTCTCTCATCTTCCACGTTCCAGAAAAGCTTTGAAATCCTCCCCCTCCGGTCACCGGCTCCGGCGCCGTTTCCGGCCTAACGAGGTCACGGTTTGGAAAAATAAACCGATTAAATTACTTCCCATCTTCTACTCTTCGTTTTTTCCTAAAAAAAAAATTCGAAAAATCCTCATTCATCAAACCGTTTCCCTCCGGTCACTGGCTCCGGCACCGTTTCCGGCCTAACTAGGCAGCGGTTTGGAAAAGTAAACCGATTAAGTCCCTTCTCATCTTCTACTCTTCGTTTTTTCCTAAAAACAAATCCACATTCAACAAACCCTAACTGGCGCGAGAGGAGTGTTTTTTTTGTTTCGTCTTTCTTCTTTTCTTCTACCTTTTTACACTTTACAGGTTCACCAAAGCGAGAAAGTTTGATATGTGAGTTCTGTAAGTAAAGACATTGTACACTGCAAGAGGGAGAAACGAAGAAGGAAAGTGAGTTTGAAGCCTGCGTTTTTTGCAATTGGGTTTAGTTTTTTAATTTTAAATATCAAAATTTGAAATTTGAACGGGCTTTGAAGCAAATTTCAGTCCTCTATTTCTTACTCCTTCCCTCACCCTCATTTTCTTTTTTTACTATATACAGTAGAATGAGCATGCGAAGGGAAAAGCCATCGAGAAGAGACGTCAAAAGGGAAAAGCCATCGAGGAATGCAAAAATCACACTCTTCCCTTCGATAACCATTCCATTCAACAACTCCTAAAGGTACGTTTTTTTTAGCTAATTTATCTAATATTATTGTTGTTCGTTGAATTCTAGTGTAGAAAAGAACGACTTTGATCCAACTCCTTGCGGAAAAAAAGTATCTTCTTGTGCTTGCTATTGAGATTTAGGATCTAATATTTCTCTATTTTTAAATGTTTTCGTTGAATTTCAATGGGTTTTGGTCAAAATCTAAGTTGTAAAAATTTGTTTGTGAGTGATTGAGTGAGTTTATTGGTTAATTTTTTTTCAAATATTATTCTCTCTCTCTTTTTTATAGTTTTTCTTTGAATTTTGATGTAGGAAAGAACAACTTTGATCCTACTCCTTGCATAAAGAAAGTATCTTCTCATGCTTATTGTTGTGATCTAGGATCTAATATTATTCTTTCTCTTTTTTATAAATTTTGAATGATCTATATAAAAAGTGTGTTTTCTGCTTCAGTATTCAAAAAATTTAACTTGAGGTTCTGTAGACTATATAAGGAATTAATGGCTCTCATGTTTTATCTCTTTTTGCTTGAATCCAAACATGAATCTGTGCCTTTTTTTTTTTTTTTTTTTCAATGGGTCTCCAAGCCCTTATAAATGCCCAAGAATTGTTGTCTCAGATCATTTGAGTTTCTATTTTCTATTTCACTCTCCCTCTCTCTCTTTTTTGCTTGCTGCTATGTGAAACTATAAAATTGAATATTAAGATTGCAAATTAAACTTTATTTCTAGCTATCTACTAATGTGTGAGAAAGTGAAAGATTGAATATTAAGATTGATTTGCTTTTGTTTCCCCCTTAATCTTCCAATTTTAATGTGTGTTGTTCTATTGATTTTGTTGTAGGGTTTTTCTTTTTATTTTTTATTTTTATGAGTTGTTCTGATTCAAACGATAAGCGAAGAAAAATAAATGATTGGAATCACCTGCTATTGTTCTCTCTATCTTTTGATCTAAGGGTTAGAGTTTTTTTGGGGGAAAAGATATTATAGACTTCTCTGTGTTATGCAAATACTATATGGGCAATACTGAAATAATGATTGCAATACTGACATATACTACAATACTGATTTGAGGAAAAGAGAGGCAAAAAGTTGAAAGGTTCAAAGGACAAACCAGTCCAATTAAGAACAACATAGGCTTACACGGGAACAAATATTGGGATTCAAAATATGCATTTAAAACCTTGATTCTTTGTTACTTCCTCCTAAAGTTTTAGTTATTTTGGTTTTTTTCTTCTTTTTTTAATCTTGTTTCTAAGTACACTCCTTTTCATAAGAACACTCTTAATCTAATGAGGTGTTAACATTTCAGCTTAGAATTTCAAGTGTTGTTTGGGGAGAAGCCAAAATGTTCCTCGCTCTGTATATGGGTTTGATCTATAGAATGGAAATGCAACTAGAATAATTGGAGAAAGGTAAGAAAATCTTCTCCTTTATTATTATTGTTAGTAACATTTTTATCCAATGACTTTCTACAACATTTCTTTCAATCTCCTGTATATTTGATTGAAATCAGAAGTAAAGATGCATATCATATAGTTTGGTTTGGGTTAGTTCTGACTATCCGAAACTAAAATAATTAAGAGTTTACAGCAATCCGACCTATGGATAGATTTTCTAATTGAGTTTACACGGGAACAAATATTGGGATTCAAAATATGCATTTAAAACCTTGATTGGTTTACCGGGTGCACATGAGGTGTTGACTACTATTTGTTTACTTTCAGGAATTTGCTTTTTACTTAATTTATACTATAGATAATAAGATACGCAACTTAATTTAGAGAGATAAATAATTTATCTGAAATCAAATAAATGGATAAAAAATTCTGATAAATGATTGGGTTGTACGAACACTTGGAAAGCTCTTTATACCAAACTTTGAACACTCTGATTTTGGAATGTTCTAAATTCTGATTTTATCCCTCTATGTTTGCTACCATTTTCCTTAGATTTTACATTCTTATGTATTATTTGTGTTTGTGGTATTTGTTGGGGAAAGCTTTTCTGCACTTTTTCTTTACTTTTACCTTTAGTCAAGTCTTTATAGACAGTATTAAAGTCTCCAATATGACATCAAATTGCTTTAAATAGTAAACTCAATTTATTTTATGTTAACAAAACTATATGATTAATATAAATTATGTTGTACTGTAATTTTACAATTTTTTTTATTATTATAAAATTGATATTTTATTATAATTTATACTTCAAACATTTATTTCGTTATTAAATACAATAAATCTAGACAATATGTATAACATACACAGTATTAATTATTAATGTCTCCAATATGACATCAAATTGCTTTAAACAGTAAACTTAATTTATTTTATGTTAACAAAAATATATGATTAATATACTTATCAACCAACTTTTTACATCCCTTTAGGTTGCACAGTTAGTAATATATCGACATACTTATAAATATATTTTTTCTTGATTTTCTTTTCCAACTTAACTAATTTATTGAATATTTTATTTTATTTAACATAGAAAATATCAAAAAAAAATATAACAAATGGGATGAAATTTTTCCATGAAGTATGAAGAGAAATTTAGACTAACTCATAAATGAACAATTTTCTTTAAATTACCTTAAACTTGAATTATTCGAAAGAAATTATAAGTGGGAGGAAAGCAAGTCATCAAGCTTTTGGTCAACAATGAATATTGGCTTCTTCTTTTTATTTTTTTTATTTTTAAAATGACAAGAAAAGAACAATATTCAGAAGCTCCTGGGAGGGGATGAATGACTCTTGCTGAACCGTTTTTTTGTAAAGATACTCATGTGTAGTGAGCTTGGTAGACGGATTTGTTTAACTTAATCTAAGTGACAGTAAGCCATTCATATAGCACATCACATGGAGTGACCCAGTTTGTGTGTGGATATTTATACATAAGTCAATTTTATTATCTGTAGTGTATATTTATCAGTTAATTGATATAGTGTATAAGGGAATGGTGGACTAATATGTACAATCTTTTAGTGTGTTATAAGGTTTTGATGGATTATATACACAATGTATTAGCAAATGCAGCAAATGACATGAAGGTATATATACTTGGTTCAATTTTTTTTAACATATGTATAAGTAATAAAGTAACATGAATATTTAATTTTTTATGAAATTTTTATATTCATACTTAATTTATTTGTAAGAATGTAAGAAAGTAACCTGAATATTTAAGTATGTAATAAATGACATGAAATTTTTATAAGTAAGAAACTAACATGAATATTTAATTTATTTGTCATTTATATTAATACAAATTAATTCTTATATAATAATTAAAAATAACCTGTGCATTGCATGGGTCCCAAAACTAGTTCTATAAATATAACGTTAGGAAGTGTCATATCCCAAGCAACAATTGAGTTAAAATGTCGGAAATTCACTAAAACCCGTACATCTTATTTTGCTTCATTAATATTAGAATTCTTTAGTTTTAAGTTTCAGTTATGGCTTCCAACCAAGAAGTAACAATCCCTTTGAGATATTGGGTAGACAACGAACGAAAGCGTGTAGTTATGGCGGAAGCAAGTGGACACTTTATAGATGTTCTCTTTAGTTTCCTAACCCTTCCATTGGGAACTATCATCAGGCTTGGGAACACATTTAACCAACCGGTGGAGATTGGTTGCATCAACAATCTGTTCAATAGTGTGGAGGATTTGGGCTCTAATGTTTTCTGGAACGACATCTGCAAGCAAATGTTGCTTGCTCCGCACAACCCGTTAGAAGTGTCTTACCAAAGACTAAAACTGAAGGTGGATGATACACAGCCCACAAAGTATTTTGTGTGTCACATCTGTTCAAAGGGAACTCGTTTCTCACTAAGTACTTTTGATGAGGTAAAGTGCCACTGTGGGAACTTGATGAAAAGAGAGATAGATCTGCAGGAAGAGCCTGGTGGGGGCAATGGTGTTTTTGTTAAAGGGGATGCCATGTTCCTGATCTTAGATGACTTGAAAGTAATTCGAAGCTCTCCAAGTGACTCCTTTAAACCCCCCCTCCATCTCGGACACAAAGAACTCGGAATGATGGAAGAAAAGTCTATAGACGTTGACAAGAATAAGGTAATATTGCTTTTTATTCATTTGAGGTGGTACTTGCATGAGTTATTAGGAGGGGAATGGACAAAATAAATTCCTCCAATTATTATTATATTTGGGCTGACAAAAGTTACAGAACAGAGATTTTGCCTTATTTTTTCTCTTCTATCCTCCAAATTTCTAGGTCAAATAAGAGATTTTTACAAAATAGTATATTAGACTTGTGCGCACTTAAAATTTTGACCATGAATATATATTGGGAAGCAAATAGGAGTCTTAAGTTTATGTCAATGAAAAAAATAAAAAAACTTTAGGGGATTAAATGATTCTTTTATTTTTATGGTAGAAATTTCAGATACATTGAATTCAAGACATTTTTGTGACTAGCACTTACGAACTTCCTCGAGTTCCCTATTTAGCTTGTAAAATTGTAGATGCCAGGACTTTTCCTTTACGTAAATACTTTGATAGTGGAATGAATTGTCCTTCTTTAATGAATTAACTTTACATTCTTAAAACTGGCTCTGTTTTTTGCTTTCTTTTTGCTTTTCTTCAGATATTTAGCATACTAAAGCAAGCATTGACCTCCAAATCTCCTCTAAGTGTTGTACTGGAAAACGGAGAATCTAAGCTATTTAAGTCATCGTACTCTTTCTTACCAGATACTGGCTCAAGTCATTGGAAAGATTTTGTAGAAATCAAGGTGATAGTGAGCAAATCACAGAACAAGATCTTGTTTGTTGAAGCAGATGGAGATTTTGTCGATTTTCTAGTCAGCTTCCTCACAACACCTCTTGGATCTATTCTGTACCTTGAGAATGACAAATTATCCTTGGAAAGCATTGATAACCTGTACACAAGTGTGAAGAATCTCGATCCATCATGGTTCATAGAGTCATCAAACAAATCCTTACTGAATCCAAAGGTCGCTCCTCATTTTGGTTGTGGGAGCAATCCATTAAATGCTTCACAAGAAGACACGGCCAAGTTTTGGTATGGCACTGGAGTAGTGAAAGATAAAAGGGGGCGTATCATCTGTGAAAAGAATATGATTTCAAAGAAAAAAGATTTGCTAAAAGATCCAAAAGATATCAAACTTTTGGACCCAAGATCTTCAGATGGAGTAAGAAAATTTGATGTGGGATTCATGAAGAGGCCATGTTTATTTGTTGTGAGTGATGATCTGAAAGTGAAAGCAATGACAACTACTTCTAGCATTCCGTGTCCATTTATGGAGAATAACCATTTGTTGGATGATTTGGAGGAACATTTGGTGGAAATAAGGAAGTCACAGGTAATATTAATTTACAATATTGGTTTAAGAAAATTCGATTCATATCAGTGGTTTTAGTTAACAATATTTGTCTTAGTTTTGTCAATTTGCTATAATGAACTTGCACAATATTTCTTCCATGTTACCGTTTAGGCCTTTTTCAATTTAGAAGTAACATTTGTTATGTCTATTTGGTCAGACACTAAACTTGTTAATGGCTTCTTTGACATCCAACAAACAGGCTTTCACAAGGAGCCTATCCTGCCTATTGTGCAAGTGGAAATGCCAAAGATACATTCCATTTTGGAATTTATTGGGAAGGAAGAAAAAGAGACACGGAAAGAAAAAAGAAATGGAAGAGAAAGAAAGTGAGAGAGATAATAATAATAATAATATGATGGGGAATGAAATAAAGGAATGAGAAGAAAATGAAGTAGAGAGGAGTTGGAAAATAAAGTAGGTATGTGATAACTGATAAGGGGCAGTGTAGAGCAATCCTGCAATTTAATGTATAAAGTGAATTGAATGGTCATGTAATATTTAATTCTTGGTTTATTCTACGGCCGAATAGCATGACATATGATCCACTCCTGGACTATCAAAGTTACTAGGTGAAGGAGGTAGATAAGGTACAGTACCTGTTTGGTTTGTTACAGTAAAATGATAAGTCTTTAAATTTGGAAAACCTTTTCTCTTTTTCTTTTATATGCATGAGTTTCTCATTAGGTTTGAGATTTGGGAACACTTACTCACTATGTATCTTTGTCATTGTTTTGAGATTGAGTTTCAGTTCTGAGATTGAGTTTTCGATTGGGTTTGCTATATTCTCTTTGCCAATTTTTTGTTTCTTTTGGCCACAAAAATGTTCAATTCACATATAAAAAATAACCACAACGGCTGCATAGGTTAAAGTGTCAATTTAGTTCCTAAAATTGTATGTTGTTGTGAATGTTAATTTTGTTTATGAAATTAAGAAAAACTTAAATAAGTCCTCAAAATGTTTTAAGATTTCATTTAAGTTCCTAAAAATAATTCATTTTTCTCATTTTTATCCCTAGGAACACTTAAGTGGTAATAATAATACAAATTTAAGGTCCAAAATGAGGAAAGATGTTAATTTCAGAAACTTAAATGAAATTCTAAAAAATTTAGGGACTCATTTGAGTTATTTTTAATTGCAGGAACTAAAATGACAATGAAATATAAATTTAGGGATTAAATTGATCATTTATTCTAAAATTAATTAATGTTCACATGGCAATATCAACAAAATTAATATTCATAGGGATAAAAAACAAATAACGTATATTCAACTTACCGGTTTAATAAGTACCAAGTAATTGATATTAACCATTCATTTTTTAAATAATATATTGGATGACCTATAGTGGTGGTTCATCGGTGGACCACTTAATTGCTTATCAAACTATAGAATAAACCTTAATTTATAATTGCTATTAGGCTATAAGAAATTGACCCCGAGAAGGTCATTAGAATTAATCTCTTTATTTATTTATGAACATTATTTTAATTTTTAAAACTATAAAAGAAATAAATAAAAATATAAAGAAAATAAAATAAAAATAAAAAATAGACAAAATTAAGTGTGTAAATTTGTCATGTCGTCATGTCAGCATGGTAGTGTCACGTTAAGCACATTGTTCGTACCTCATCAACATATGTGTCAAACTGTCACATCATTTGCTATATCAGTATATCAATGTCACATTAACACTTACATGTCATGTCAGGAATTTTTCATTAAAAAATTGTCATATTAACAATTGACCAATATTGCTAAATTTTAAAAGGTGTGAACAAATGTATAATAATTTTTTTTTGAAAGATCAAAATTGAATGGTTTAACTTCTTATCTCTTTAATCTACCAGTTTCATTATCTTTAGTTCTAACTTGAATTTAAATATTTTTTTTAAAATTATCAGTAATTAAAATAACAATATATTATAATGTAAATTATCATGAACTAAATTATGATTTATATATTTAAAAATATTTATTTATTATTAATTATAAATTTTAATTATATAAAATAAACATTTATTTTATATAATATACACATGCTAATATACCAGTTCCAATTATATATCACGGTAATTGTTTGACAGCAGTAAATCAATAAAAAAAAATTATTTGACAGCTCAAGCTTCAATTATTATAGATTATAACAATAAACTAAAACAAATAATTTGAGACTTCCATCTCTGTTTGACAGCAAAAAAGCAATAAAAGTTGTTTGACAGCTGAAGCTTAAATTGTTAAAGATTATAATTGTTTGACAGCTCAAGCTCAAGCAATAAAAAAAGCAGTTCAACATCTCCACAATAAGAGAGTCATTCCATTTGTTTATTTAGATGTGACCTAGAAACTGAATTTATTAATCAGAGGCGGATTATGGGATTGAATGGAACTTGTTTATTTTGATAGGCTCGTCAGACTAATTAAATAGAGAGAAGTTACAAGAGATATAACATGGGATTCACGTGAATGTTACGTAAGCATATTTTTGGATGGAGTATTTCTTTTTTATTGGTTCCTCGCACTGTATGAGTTTTTAACTTTTTTTTTTTTTTATCCATAAGAATTGAATTCGATACCGGAAGATTTATAATAACTTACACACCCTATTCAACCAACCGAGTTAGATCCCCTCGATTTTTAGCTTTTCTTTTTTACGCCATTGGTATATATTTTGGATCTAGAATTAATTTTATAATCATACTTATAATTTTATAATCATTATCAATTGATATAAATACAAATTTAGAAAGAAAAAAAAAGTAGTTATAGTATTGAGCGTCATTTACAAGCCCAATACTAAACTCACATTATAACAAGATATAAGAAGCTAAGACTAGTTCACATGTGGTAGCAGTTTTGAAGTTTGAGCAAGCCACTTAGCTGTATTAAAAATATTTTTCAAGAGCCATATCAATAAAAATACAGAAATCCAGTTTTAAATACTACGTCCATTTTTATTTACAAGACCAAAATTTAAAATAGATTAATTATTTTTAGACTAAAATACTCCTAATTAATTAAGAAAGAAGTTGTATTAATAAACATTTGAAAGAGAAAGGGAAGCATTAATGATAATGATATTTTTGAAAAAATGTAGAAATTGAAGATAAATTTATTATTATTAATTAAATTAATCATTTTTCTTAATCTTGATGAATTAGGTAATTGGGTTTTATAAATAAAAATCAAAGTAGTATGTTAATAGAAAATTACTACAAACATTAACATTTGATTTGACACAAAATTAAATTGTAGGGGGTAATTGTGAAGAGGGGATCAATAATGAAAGTATTAAATTTGACAACTAGGATATATTTCTTTTTACTTTATTTGAGGAACTAACAAGAAAATCAAGGGTCACATGAGACAAACTGTTGAGAGATTCAGCAAAAAATAACTGTTGAGAGAAATGATGGGTCCTATACATGTGTCAATGACTCAATGCCCGGATGGAACATGGATGCACCGAGTGAAAATGGACCCGCAAACACCAAGCATCCAATCCTAGCCGCTCTGAATCAACATCAAAATTAGACCAGTGGCAATAACAAATAAATTTTCAGCAGCAGGAGAAGCATGACGAGATTTTCTTACGATTTTGTGTTTCTCCTATTTCTATTTTTTAATTTAAAAACTGTTATTTAATTAATTCAACAATTCAATAATTATTTTATTATTAACAAATAATTTAATTATCTTATACACAAGTGACAAATCTTTGTCATCTTATTATAATCCATGTGGCTAGCTGTGTGGTGTGTCAAAGTTACTGTCACATCTCCTACTAAGGACTGGAAACTAATTGTCTTCACAGAAAAAAATAAATAAATACAAGACTAAAAGTGCTTGACAAATTTATGAGTGACTAAAAGTAAAACTTACTATATTTTGAGAGAGAAAAATCATTAATATTTTTAATAATAACAATTTAACTTTTTCTTGATATTTAGAATTTTAGAAACTAAAATGAAAAGTTTAGGCTATTTGAAAGTATTGCTTTTTAGAAAATTTGAATATGATTTTTTTTTTGTCCTGAGTAAAAAATTATGTGTATCCCTTAACCCATTGAGTAAATTAATCCTTCTCGCAATGCGTGACTATTTTTTTAGAAAATTTGAATTTGATTTTGTTATGAGTTGAGTATTTTTTTAATAGATAAAGTTAACTCATCATGTGTGATTCCTAATATATTTTGAGTCAAAATTGATTTTTATTCATGGGAATAAATTCCAATATATTTGATCTTATTCTATAACCTTAGTTTATTATATTCAATTTTTGATATAGACTAATTTATTGCATTTTTTTTTTTTGTTTTACTCGTGGTATTTAAATTCTGAACATGTAGCTCCTTATGTATGCTTTAACCACCCCTCATAATTTATTTTGTTTTCTTTTTCTCTCACACTCTTTCATAATTTGAATCCAATTACTAGTTAGCTTTTAGACTACATTGAATGCTAGCTTTTTGGCTCATTTGCGTTGAAATAAATTCCTATTGGAATCCTGTAAATAGACTGATGTTAAATTCTCCAGCATTTGTTGAAGAAAGGGGTATCTCTTCATGTCTAATACTTACGAGGAATTGGCTATCCTCACCTTATGAAAAATTTGGAAGTATAAAATTCTTTGGCATTCTATAAAAAAAAAAAAAAAGAAGAAGAAAAGGAGTGACACCATTAGAGTTTATCTGCAAGCATATTATTAGGTTTTTTTTTTTTTTTTGAATGGGCAAAAATTTCATTAATAAGAAAATGTTTAACACAGGAAGTGCAAACATAATACAAGCTGAAAAGGAAAATACATGAGAAAACCTCAACATCATTTCCTAACCGCAACAAACTCAATGTTAGGAAAAACACACCATGATCCTCACAACAACCTCATATCAAGAAGACCCAATCCAGCGTTTCCCAGTGACTAATGCGTGTCATGAGCATGCCTATATACATGAACCAGGATCATTACACCAGCATTAAAAAGAATATAAAGTTCTTCCTTTTTGAGGGATCCACCTCCATGATAGGAGCTTTACTGTTTCTAGCATCTCTGCCAAATCCTGCTTTTTGTGTGAAAAAACATATGCATTTTGATTTTTCCAAATAACCCACACCACCACAAACCAAACAATATGCCAAATATAAGCTTTTTCTCTTAGCCAATTAAATAAACCTCAAAACTGAAAAAAAAAAAATTGACAAAGGAAAATTCAAAGGAGCCTGAAATTCCCACCATACTAAGCACTGATACCACAAAGGGGCAAACAGAGAGCATTCCAAAAAAAAAAAAATGTGCGTTGAAGATTCTTCCAAAACACACATATTATTAGGTATTGGTTCCTCGTTGTCAATGGAGCGAACTACATGCCTCATTTATTATTAGAATAACGAGTTCAATATTTTATCTTGCAATGTTTTGATGCTAATTAAAAATCGTCATTTTATGTCTATATAAAAACTTACAAAATATGCCTCATGGTTAAAACAAATGTCTGATGCCCAAATGCAGATTACTGTAAAACTAAACTTTCGAGTTCTTCAAATTTATATGTATTGTTACATTAATTCTCTAAAAATTTTATTTCACAAATTATTATTTTTTAAATGTACCATATCATCATATTAATTTTTGAAAGATTTTATCACTAAATTAATTGAATATCAAACTCATCCTTAAATTAGTTTCGGGAATTAAGATTCTCTTGTGTCATCACTCACTTTATGATGAAAATAATAAACAATAAATCTTCAAAGAACTAATTTAGTAATAATCTTTTAAAGAACTAATAAGATGATGTTGTATTTGATGACTAATTTTTTTTTTTCTTTTTTTCAGAAAACTAATGTAGTGATATGAGTAACTTGATTTACTCTTAATATTAGTAAATAACCTTTGGCAGTGGCAGGGTGATGAAGAAGCTAGTGTCGATTATGAAGGAGAGGATAGTGACGCCGACGGGTTTGAAATTGGATAAGAAGGAGGACGCTCCTGATCTAAAAGGAACTGGGACAATTGTTGAAAACGAGCTTAATTAGGATAAGAATTCAAGCATGAAACTTTCCTCTCATGATGCTATATTGTCCTTGATTAGGATATGGGTTTAAACTTTCATATTAATCCAATATTTATGAGAGGGACGTACGTGGACCTTTATGGAGGTGTGAAGGGGGAAGGTGGGGTGGATCTAATCATTTTAAGGTAAGTGCTTGCTGATATGGTATGTTGGTTGGATCAAGGGTGTTTGTTTCAAGGTATGAATTGAGTCCTCGTTAGGATCACCATCCGAGGTATTGTCCGTTTAGGTGCTGGATTGTCACGGTTTTGTCAAAGGTACCTTGGTGGGTTTAAGAGAAAGGAGAGTGTTTATAAACTACCATTGGCCTTGACTCCTGTTAAATTAAGACAGCAATGAACATAAAACAGAACCATAAAACCATAGAAGAAGAAGAGTGGAAGGGAAGAGCAGAGCTATTTTCGTTTTTACTGCATAACCTTAATGTTCTGCTGCCATACATTGATTTTTTTGTGTGTATACATAAGAAAAGACAGCCACACACATACCCAAACAAGTTATCAGCAAAATGACATATGCCTACTGTCATTTGCTTTACAAGTTAACCCAAAATCAGACTCAACCCATGCCTATTGGTCTGAACATTACCAACTAAAAAAGCAACCATAATTACTGCAGTAAAACAACATTTGAAAAGTTTTACAGCCCATTAATTTAACACTCCTCCTTAAAACTTTTCTTGAACACTCCAAGCTTGCTCCTCAGCCCATTAAACTTAGAACATGGAAGTGCCTTAGTTAAAATGTCTGCAATTTGCTCCTCAGACCTGCAGTACATCAATTGAACATCTCCATTCTTCTCAGCTTCTCTTATAGCATGAAATTTGATATTGATGTGCTTGGTTCTCCCATGCTGAATTGGATTTTTAGCAATAGCAATGGCTGAATTGTTGTCACACCATAACACAGTAGGTTCTTCTTGCACATAATTCACGTCAGCCAATACTTTTCTAATCCAAATAGCTTGATTTGAAGCAGCTGCTGCAGCAATATACTCAGCTTCAGCTGAGGATTGAGCAACTACATCTTGCTTTTTGGAATTCCATGTGAACACTCCACTACCAAGGGAAAAAACATACCCAGTTGTGCTCTTTGAATCATCAACAGAACCAGCCCAATCACTATCAACATAACCTTAAAGTTTTCCATCTCCTTTGCAGTACCAAATGCCAAAATCAGCAGTACCTTTCAAATATCTCAGAACTCTTTTGCCTACACCAAAGTGTGTTAGACTTGGTGAATGCATGAACCTTGAAAGCAAACTAGCAGAGAACATCAAATCTGGTCTGGTTGCAGTCAAGTAAAAAAGGCAGCCAACCAAACTTCTATACTGAGTTACATCAGCCTTTGCATCACCATCATTCTTGGAGAGCTTTTCATTTACAGCAAGTGGAGTTGAAACAGGATTACAACTCTCTAATTTGAATTTTTTCAGCAAATCATTGGCATACTTTCTCTGTGAGAGAAAGATTCCATCATCAAGCTGATGCACTTCCATTCCCAAAAAATACCTCATCACTCCAAGATCTGTCATTTCAAAGACTTGCAGCATGCTCTTCTTAAATTTGTCAATTTCATCAACATCATCACCTGTAACAAGCAAATCATCTACATAAAGTGAAACAATAATTTTCTTTCCATTGCCACAATCTTTGACATAAAGAGTAGGCTCATTTTGGCTCTTCCTGAAATGATTTTGCAGAAAGTGTGAATCAATTCTGCTGTACCAAGCTCTTGGAGCTTGTTTCAGCCCATACAAGGCTTTGTGAAGCCTATAAACTTTGTCTTCATGACCTGCAACAACAAAACCAGCAGGCTGCTTAACATAAATTTCTTCCTCTAATACTCCATTTAAGAAAGCTGATTTGACATCCAAGTGAAATATTTTCCATCCACATTGAGCTGATAAAGCAACAATTAATCTAATTGTTTCATGCCTAGCAACAGGCGCAAATGTATCACCATAATCAACTCCGGCCATTTGAGAATATCCCTTCACAACAAGTCTAGCTTTATGCTTGTGAACAGAACCATCAGGATGTAACTTGGTTCTATAAACCCACTTCACACCAATCACATGCTTGTCCTTGGGCCTTGAAGTAAGTTCCCAAGTACCATTTTTGTTAATCATAGTCAGCTCCTCCTTCATTGCATCATTCCATTCTGTTTTCATTAAAGCCTCTTCAAAACAAGAAGGCTCATTCACAACAAAGTTGCATTTTTCATAAATTTCAGCCAAGGACTTTGTTTTTAGCACCGAGGAATCAGATTCAGCAATCTGAATTTCATCATTCTCTGTAGCTTGCTGCTGTTCAGACTTCATGCTTCTTTGAACTTCATTATTTTCCCAATCCCAATATGCATTTTCATCAAATTGAATATCCCTGCTGATCACAATCTGTTTTGACTTCAGATTATACACTCTGTAACCTTTGGAGCTTGCAGCATAGCCTATGAAAATCCCCATTTCAGCTTTGTCATCCAATTTGGATCTTTTAGCTGCTGCAACATGAATATAGCATATTGATCCAAAAGTCTTCAAGTGTTTTGCAGTGGGCTTCACTTCCATCCAAGCTTCAATTGGTGTTTTCTCCTGAACAGCTCTTGTGGGTAGCCTATTCAAGAGATACACTGCTGTATACACAGCTTCAGCCCAGAAACTTTTTGGTAGCTTCTTTTCTGCAATTAAGCATCTTGCCATCTCCATAACCGTTCTGTTTTTTCTCTCAGAAACTCCATTCTGTTCAGGGGTATAACTAACTGTCAATTGATGAATAATGCCCATATCTTCACAAAACATGTTGAATTCATTGGAGGTATACTCCTTCCCGTTGTCTGATCTCAGCACTTTAATCTTGCAGCCACTTTGAGACTCTACCATGGCTCTAAACTTTTTAAAGACATTAAAAGTTTGAGCTTTGCTTGACAAAAAATACACCCATGTCATTCTTGTAAAATCATCAATAAACAAGATGAAATACTTGTTTTGGCTTAGAGAAGGTATGCTCATAGGACCACACAAATCAGTGTGAACAAGCTCCAATTTGCTCTTTGCCCTTGTAACATTTGCTGCTGAAAAAGACTTTCTGTGCATTTTCCCCAATTGACAAGCATTACATATATCATCAATATTGTCTACCATGGGCATGTCTCTCACCATATCATGACTTTGCAAAAATTTCAATGCTCCCATATTAAAATGACCATATCTTTTGTGCCATAGTGCAGAATCATCATGTTTGGAAACAAGTGCAGATTGTTTCACTTGATTCAAACTAATTGGAAAGCTATTATCACACATTTCAACCTTAATAACTTCAGAATCATTTGAATCCAAAATGATACAGCCATTATTTTTAAAAGAGAGTGAATATCCTCTCTTCATTAACTGAGCAACACTAAGCAAATTTTGATCCAAGTCTGGAATCAACAAAACATCATGAATAAATTTAGAACCTTTGCTAGTGTGAACAGAAACAGTACCTCTTCCTTTAGCTTGAACAATTTCTCTATTTCCAAGCTTGACTTTGGTTCTAACAGCCTTGTCTAAAGAGGTGAAGAGACTTGAGTCCCTTGCCATGTGGTTTGTTCACCCACTATCAACATACCATACATCCTTTGAACCTGAACTGCATGCTTGGGTAGCCATAAACAAGTGTTCTCCAGCTTCAGATTGCTCATCAGTGAAGTTAACTTGATGTGCAGGTTGTGGGTGAGATTGATTCTGCTTGAATCTGCAGTACCTCTCTCTGTGTCCCCACTTCTTGCAAATGTTACATTGAATTTGAGGCTTCCCCTTATACCAACAATCTTTTGACAAGTGATTTGTTCTTTTGCATGTAGAACAAGGAGGAAAATTGTCCCTTGTTGCAGCACCAGTTGAACTCCCATCCATCTTACTCTTCCCCTTTTGATCACCACTTGTTTTATAATTTTACTTCTTTTGATTTTTCTGACCAGGTTGCTTCCCCTTATGTCTAGCTTGAAATGCACCTTCAGTTACATCTTCCATTCTCATAGAAAATCTTTGCTCTTGAGCGTGCAATTTACTAACCATCTCAGAAATAGTTAGTTTCTTCAGATCACATGATTCTTCAATAGCAGCAACTTTGGCTTCAAATTTTTCGGGTAGGCTTATCAGCATCTTTTCTACCACCTTGCTATCTTGTACAACCTCACCATACAACCTCATTTGATTCACCAAATGGGACAGCTTTGAAGTGTACTCCTTGACAGACTCATTTTCCTTCATCTTCAGCATCTCAAACTCTCTTTTAAGAGTTAATAGCTTGATGGACCGTACCCTTTCATCACCTGCATGCCTCTCATTCAGTTCATCCCATATTTGCTTGGCTGTTTCCAGATGCATAATACTGGTAAACACATCATCTGCTAAAGCTGAATGAAGACATGAAACAGCTTTCTCCCTCTTCAAAGTCTCTTCCTCATGTTGCCTAATTTGAGCCATCGTAGGATTTGTTCCCAATGCTGGAACTTGCTTGTCTTGATCTACATACTCCCATAAGCCAAAAGATTTCAAACATGATCTCATTTTGACTACCCATATGTGAAAATTTTCCCCAGAAAATTGAGGAATAGAAAAGACAGCATTGTTCCCTGAAGCCATTTTATCACTCAATCACTCACAAGTGTTTAATCTCACCTCTCAATTTTTTTTCAGACCCACAGCCTATAAGAACAAAGCTCTAGATACCACTGTTAAATTAAGACAGCAATGAACATAAAACAGAACCATAAAACCATAGAAGAAGAAGAGTGGAAGGGGAGAGCAGAGCTATTTTCGTTTTTACTGCATAACCTTAATGTTCTGCTGCCATACATTGATTTTTTTGTGTGTATACATAAGAAAAGACAGCCACACACATACCCAAACAAGTTATCAGCAAAATGACATATGCCTACTGTCATTTGCTTTACAAGTTAACCCAAAATCAGACTCAACCCATGCCTATTGGTCTGAACATTACCAACTAAAAAAGCAACCATAATTACTGCAGTAAAACAACATTTGAAAAGTTTTACAGCCCATTAATTTAACAACTCCTAAGTGATGTGGGACTTTGTGGCTACCGGAACAGTAATTAATACTTCAACTTTTTCTCTGCAACCACAACAACCAGTATTTGGGATGGTAATAACAGCTAGTATAACATGATTTTCTAAACAATGAATAGTAATGGAGTGAGCTTTGCTCTTGCTTTGACATCAGTTTTGTTACAGCACATATGACTCAGTTGAAGGTGTGGCCAAGAGATGCTTAGAAGTAATGTCAATTGTCAAGTCCAGTTTCAGAATGGTGTGTTTCATTGATCAAATATTTAGAAGCAGCTATAATTGAAGTTTGATTAACAAATCTGATTTGATGGGTGCAGGAAGTTGGTTTTGTTTGCATAAGAACTAATTTCCTTTATTTTTTATGAATTATTTGGCTTATAAAAAAATGATAGAAAAAGTATTATTACAAAACTAAAACCATAGAGTATCTGTAACTGACTAGAAGTCATACCAAATAATAGTGAACACATAACAATGTAGGTTAACAGTACTCGACAAAACCACTTAAGAAATAAGACTTAACATAAACCTTTATTCATAATATTGCCATCATCGTTTCCTCCATCCGATATTTCCATGTTGGAATTCCACTCAGCCTAAAAACAAATTAAAACAATAATTATGTTAAGTATAACTATTCTGTTTTGTTACGTGTAAATACAAGGACATGAATCCATATAGAAAAAAGACTGCTGCCATATAGTCCTTCTAGTAATATAAACCAAGGTTTTTTTTTTTTTTAATAAGAAAACATTTCTAACTGGAAAGGAGAAAGAAGATAGAGTTTCACAATTAGGGGGACATTCCCTCCTTTTGATATGCAAAATGTACAAGTATCCTTTCAACATATTTTCAAAATGGATTATATTGTAAGTTTTGAACTATGTACATTATTGGAATTAACTTATCATTTTTATGTTATTCTATATAATCATTATTTTTAACATCAATATTTGTGCAATGATAGGGAAGTCATAAAAAATGCAGTTTTACAGGAACATATATCTAGTAATAACTTACCAAACAGGAAAGAAGACTTGCCAGTGAACAGTCATGATTACTAGACAATGAATTCCTGAAACAAATAAGAAAAAGTGAGTTGAGAAAAAGTGAAATTACTTATAAATTGTTAGTGCATTCGAATTAAATTCTTTAAACAATGGAGGATTTATTATATATTTGAGATAAAAAATATTATAAGAGAAAAAAAACTATACACTTGTAGTATAAAATAGTTTTATATTGTCATCTAATCATATACCACCATGTATAGTAAGTTTGTTGACTTTTAATTACATGTAGCTCTGTCTCATAAAACTAGAAAAAAAAAAAAAATCAAAGAAAACAATCATAATTAATGAAACCAAACCTAGCGAAATAGGGAGAGGAATTGAGGACTAAGTTAAATAACAGAGCATAGGAATAGGACCATATTGGTTTGCTAATTTATCCCTCAATATCATCACTAAATCATCCTCTTAGACATCTATAATATACATTATTTTAGAAATTAATCAAGAAATAGTAGAATGTGCAATCACATTATGGACTGTTCAACAAAAATAATAGAGCCAAGATAGTAAAAGGTGTAATCCATGTTATCACTACTATATTTTCCCCCCAAACAAGGCATAATAATAGTGTGTTACAAAAGCAAACTATTGAAGGAAGTGTACCGGAATAGAACTGATCTTTATGTTCTTATAACTTGCCTCAGACAGTGCACAACATATGCAATATGATGGCAAGGAGGAAGGTAAAAACAGAGTATATACATGCATGGAAATTTAGCAAAAACGTGGTAAAAGATGAAGATGTTGGTTAGCCAAATAAGTGCATATGTATTCCTTAACCATGAGTATCAACTTAGCTAGTTAATACCTACATAAGAATTCAGCTCTTCCAATTAAATTTGCTCATGAGGCTTGAATTGATGCAAATCAGGTACATAGGAATATTTCATTTGAGGGGATTCCATTAAAGTCACTTGATCCAAGGACGGGAATTTCAACTTGAAAGTCC
The DNA here is from genome assembly GCA_026413185.1 of Pueraria montana var. lobata. Classification (NCBI taxonomy): domain Eukaryota; kingdom Viridiplantae; phylum Streptophyta; class Magnoliopsida; order Fabales; family Fabaceae; genus Pueraria; species Pueraria montana. The sequence goes on along the minus strand of CM048650.1, from coordinate 88,597,028 downwards.
CTGAGTAAATTCCTACTAAGCTTGGTAAAGATTCAAGAGACAAAACGCTGAGCTGCTCAAATGTTATCTCTTCATCATTGAATTCATGATCTTCCTCTTTGGACACTATTTCCTGTATTGCTTCACAATCTCGTACGGACATATGCTTCAATTGACCTAGACTTTTGGTTGTTGAGGATGTGAACAAATATACCAATCCATGACATTCTTCAACATTCAAAGAGGTAAGATTTGAAAAAGACACAGTGGATGGCACCAAAAATTTCATGCTAGGGCAGGAAAACACTTCCAATGTTTCTAGTGTTTTAAGTAAGGGTTCTACCCATGAGTGCTCTAATCCTATTGAATTCAACTGTTGGAGACTCTTCAAATGTAACATTTGCAGCTTTGAAAGGACTTCGGTACAATCAGTGCTGGGTCTTTGAGAGGGGAATATTTCATTGAAGGAACTACAAAACACTTCAAGACTTTCAATGCTGGGTGTCTCTTCAAGTAATCCACTGGAGAATATATTTGACTCGTCATCCTCATCATGATAGCACTGCAATTTGAGAACTTTTAAATTTTGCAGTAGGTGTGCAGCATTTGCACCAAATTGTCCTTGTCCTATCATATTGTCTTTGCTAGTGATTGCTTGATGCTCCAAGCTAGGCATGACCTAAGAAAATTAGCAGAAAGGGTATAATTAATGAAAAATACAAGAAAAGGTCATTAAGAGAGAATTACATAGGACAGAAATAAAAGCAAAATAGGAGAGTTAAGAAAGTAATACAATTTGAGAAATTGTCCTTGCCTGAAATTCTCGGCCTTGCAAAATTGCCATGGCGTCTTCCTTTTTGAGTGATAATTGCACCAAGTTTGGAAAAACCTAGGAATTTAATTGTTCAAAACAAATATATAGGACAAAGATTGTAATGAGATCTAACTCAATTTACTATGAATATAGTTTTGATTGTATTAAAAAGGATAAATATTTGATAAAATTCACACTTTCTATTTCAATTATGAAAAAACTAGCAATATACTATTTGACCCTATCTTTTGAACACTCCATGTTTTGGCATGATGAAGGGAGATTACTTCAATAAGCTCGGTAGCTTTTTTTTCTTCTTTTTTTTTTTTTTTACAGCAGCTGGGTAGCTTCTTATTGTATTCTCATTTTTACTCTCTTTTTAATTGAAGAGTACTAACAATATACTCTTGATTATTATCTGAAATTTATTATTACAAAATAACAGGTAAAATAAGCCTGGGTATTGTGGACTTCCCCCCACCAAAAGACTGGATTAAGGTTAATTAATATTTTTTTTATCGACAAATGTTAATTTGTTAATTTTGTTAAAAATGTTAGTGGAAGGGATTCGAATCCACGACCTTTCCCTCTCCTTTCTCCTTTTACCCTTAAGCCCCCTTCCCAGCCAACAAACCTTATAGCTCCTGGATTAAGGTTAATACTAACAGGTCATTGCATCAAACTAATGGATATGCAGCAATGAGTTTTAGTGTTTGATTAAAATTAACTACTATATAATTTCAAAATATTATAGTAAGTATTTAATACAATAATAATAACAATAAATTTATTATTGTTATTATTATTGTTATTATTATTATTATTATTTAAATAGGCCATCCTAGTTAGGCTAGAAAGACTTTTCAAATGGTTTAAAACTTCACCCTTTTAACTAAATAAATTTTTAAGAAGTCTTGACATGCTTATTTAGCAAATAAACCGGGTCTATACTAAGCTTATTTGAGCCCTTCATGAGCTGTTTAACTTATTTCTATCTCATGCATGTAATACTCTCTTTTGAGATTGCATAAGTAGTCGTGGGATTTAGCCACATTTACTCACATAAAATATTTTTTAATTGTCACAAACAATATGGCAGGCTTTAAAATTATGCAACCTTTTCAGTGCCTGATATAAAGTATATAAATATAGACGATTAATTATACTTGATTCATCGACAGAATGAAATTGATAACTTAGAATATTAGTATTTCTTTCTTCTTCTTTTTTTTTGAAAAAGGAAAAATGGATATATCATCAATCAAAAACAGATTGTACATCAGATAGGATGAGGTGAGCCACGGGCATCCTCAATCCGGCATTGTTCTCCTAATGAGTGAAGAAAAGACTAAAATGTCATACTTTCAAATAATTTGTTGCTTTAATGTATAAACACAATTCTAATGAAAATCAGTTTCTCTTAAAACAAAAAAATGAAAATCAGTTTTGCAAGATAAAATCCTTTCCTATGTTTATTTATGCATACTCACTAAATGACACAAGATAGAGAAACTGATTAACAAATATCTTCTATCATTTTTAATTCGTGTCAGTTTTTCAAGCAAACTCTATCTTATACTTTATTCTTAAACCATTTATATTCTTTTTTGAAAAACTTAAACCATTTATATTCAATATAACTATGTTCTTCAGTTATTTCCCGAACAATGCGTGAATCTTTATTTAGTTTATCATAGTTTTGAGTGATAAACTAGTCATATTATACGATTTCATTGAAAGAGGGTAGAAAACTAAATAAAATTAGTTTTATATTGGATGAGAAAAGTAGGATTTCATTCTCTTGTCATCTTAGCTAGTCAATGAAAGAAAGATGTTAGTAATACTCTTTGATAGCGTTTTTTTAACATTATTTTATTATTGGTCTTCTTCTTCTTTTTTTTTTTTTTTTTTTTTTTAATGTTGGTCCCATTAATAGAAAATGGACCTAAATTATTTAGACCAACATGGGATATCAAAAAGTGTGTGACTAGCAATTTCTTTAATAATTTGCATATTAAGACATGCAAACATAATATGAAACCTAGAGAGGAAATCTTTTTGGTACCTTTTCAATTGAGAAAACGGCTTGCTGATCAATTGAAACACCAAGTTGATCCTCTATATCTGCAACTTCACCACTATGATGCTCAGTTGTAAACAATTTGAACTTGTCACAATGATATATATCTATATGTGTTAGCATTGGCCATTCTAGCGAGTGTTTTCCATGGTAGAAATACTTGAGCTCTGGCAATCCACATATTGTTAATGAGGTCAGACAATGGAAAATGAACTGTTTAGTTTCTCCCTTCAAGGTTGCTTCATCCTCTACAAAGATTTCTACCAACCTTGCACAAGATCTCACATCAAGCATAACAAGATGATTGGCCACTGATGTTGGAAACAAACTTTTAAGGCTTTCACAGTTAGAAATGTACACTTCTTGTAAGTCTTGAAGGAAGAGAGTTTCATCAGGATTCAGATTCCAGATATGCTCCAGATTTGGCAACTGATTTAGAATCAGTTTCTTCAAAGGAAGAGAAATCCGAGAAGCTGGTTTCATATCAAATATTGCCTTAACAGATTGACAGTTGCTTACTTCGATCTCTTTCAAGTTACATAAAAATCGAAGTAAATAAAAAGGAATCACATTGGATAAAGATTCACTTTCTACCACAGTGAAAGATGTCAAATTGTTGAAACAATTGCTGCTTGGTATTGGAACTACACCAAGCCATATCTCTTCTAGGTGAAGGTGGTCACCAAATTTCAAATGCTCTATATCGCATGCAGACTTTTCCACCTGTACGTGCAAAACAATTGTTAATTAATTTGAAGACCTTAACATATAAATATATTGTAAGGTGAAGGTTGTTCGCCTCTTATATATTTTAATTTGATCATAACACTATTTGATGTGAGATCTCTAACATATATGAAGAGGGTGTTTGTAATATTCTTATTTAAAACAAAAAACCACTTATAACATATTATGAAAAAGAATAATGATACTTGAACATCCCTTTATTTTAAACATTCCACCAACATCTCTCATTTTTCTCTATCTCTCTCTTCCTATCACATCATAAACTTTGTGTGATAAACTGGATTTTGACTGTTTTTTGATGTATTTTATTGGAAAAACTCACTATTTGGTGCTAGTTTTTTTTGGCAAAACTCAGTGTTTAGGTGCCATTTCTATACATTTTGAACATATTTTATTGGCAAAACTCACTAGTACTAGTTTATGTAGGATAGGTACTCAAGAGGCTTCATGAACAAAAGAGCTGAAAAACACACTATTTGGAGTAAAAATGCCACTATTTGGAAGACCACCGCCGTGGTGGTCTTAGCTATGATCAATTGATGTCATTTAGTTATTGAATCTCTTTATTTCTTAAATTACTTTTAGAACTGATCACTCTAAATCTAAATTTATCTCTTGGCTATGATCAATTGCTTGCGATTAATGGAACCGTAAAGTGATTGAATTCTTACAATTTGCATGATCAACCTTATTGTATGAATTTCTAGTGGATTAATCCTTTTAATCAACCTATCTAAGGTTCATCGTTTGCCCTAAATTAATTCACTTACGATCAATTGGGAATTAAATTAGGGAAAACAACATTAGTAAACTGATATCTATATTTTCTTCTTTTTTTTTTTTCACTTTCTCACTAGGTGTCTAACAGCATTATGAATGTCTATTTATCTTTTTCCTATGATAAAATGAATGCAAATGCATAATAAACTATGAAGTTGTTAAAATCTACTCTCTTAATTTTCCAACTGGTGATAATAATTTAAATTATACTAGGGCCAATCCTGAGATTTTTAGTGTCTTGGGCAAACAAAAAAAAGTATGCCCTCATAATTTTTAAATAGTCTTTCTTACATTTTTTGTTGCAAAACTCATTAATAATATGTTCATAATCAAGAATCTTTAAAAAATAATTTTCGATAAAAATCAAAGCAAAACTGTTTAATCTACCTTGTGACATAATAGATCGCAAATAGGATTTTAACATTTTCAATTTCGATAAACTTCTTTTAATAGATGCAATAAAAACATGAATAATTAATATATTATTTTATAAGTTGTACATGCATTAGGAAAGGAATTAAATGTTTTCCAAGAACTCAATATCATAAAGTTTGATTTTGATTCAATTGTTAAAATATTTCTAATGACTTTTAATTCGTCAAATAAATTTTTACCATCAAGATAATAAAAATTATCATGTTTTAGAGAAGTGTCAATTTTTATTGTTTTCTTTTATGTTTCAAAATCGATCATTTTTGTGAAGGACTATTTTGACTCATTTTAAAAACATAAAAAACTAAATTGAACCTTTTAAACATAAAGGACCAAACTGAATATAATCTAAAACATATAGGACTAGAAGTATATTTTAGCCTATTTGAATATATTGTAATAAAAACTATTCTATAAATCATAAATTAATTATTGTACCAAAAAGATGCTGGAATCTCAGCATCAACGAAACACATTTGAAAGTTAAGCCCATTTAAAGTTGATTTCCGGAATGATTTTTGGCTTCCATTATGAATGTTAAGCACTAAGTTTTCAGTTCAAAACGAGGTCCATTTGATGGGATTAAATTTACTTGAGATATAAGCAAATAACAATTGAATTTGGATAATGAATTCCATACCTGTTTGTGAAACAACCTGTTGATTGTCGTGTTGAAATCATCGTGGAAGGTTAAGTCAGAATCATCCGTTGAAGTTTGAATACTGTACAACATTGGCGCATTTACGACTCCTTCAGAGAAAGTTTTCATATTAGGGCATTTAGCTACCATCGCCTCTTCCAAACATGAGAATTGCAAAGTGGCATTCCCTGAAAAAAACCACACTAGCCTTGGTAAGCAATCCAGCCTTAATTTTGTGAGCCGTCCAAATATGATCTCATCAGAAGCATCTTCATCTTTTTTTTTTACTATTTCTTTTATTGATTCACATTTCTCTATAATAAGGATCTTACGCTGCACCAAACTTTTGGCGGTTGAAGATGTGAATAAATAATCCATCCTTTCACATTTAGTCACTTCCAACTCTTTCAGATTAATGAAAGATACTGCACAGTGCACTAATTTTTCTAATCGAGAGCATTTGTGAATGTTTAATATTTCAAGCTTTTCAGAGTATGGCTTTACCCATTGGTGCTCCAACCCTATCGACTCCAGCTCTTTTAGTTTATATAGGCTTAATCCATTCAATCCAGCAGGTATTCCGTCGTGAACTTGGAGTTTTTGAGAGGGAAATATCTCCTTCAGACCAAAACATCTGATCAGCACAAGACGTTCTAAACTGGGTACCTTGAGAAGGAAATCAAAAGTCAGAGTATCTTTCTCATTGTGATAATCCTCAAAGCATAGACCAAGACCATTCAATTTGCAAAGGAGATCTTGTGGCAAATGCGCATCGCTCAACAACATAATGTTTTCTTCATTGAGTATCAATTGCTTCAGTTTGGGAACAACCTAGCAAGGCCAAACGAATTCAAAAGAAAATGCATGATGGTAGTTAGAAGCAGGAAAGAAAAAGAATCACAAAAAGGTTTAATGCTAATGCTTTGTTACCTTTTCTATGTAGAACAGAGGTTGATGTAGCCTGCTAGTTGGTGCACTAACTTGACCCTCTATAACTGCGACTTTGTGACTTTGAAATTCTGATCTGAATAGCTTCAACTTAGGACAATAGGCCACCTGTAAGCTTTCTAATTTCTCCAGATGGTGTTTTCCAAGATTAAAGCAACTAAGCAGAGGCAGCTTATAAAGAAGCAACGAGGACAAACAAGGGAATTCAAACATTTCAGTTGTTCCAAGTTCCATTGCATCTTCCTTTCCTATAATTTCTACCAGCTTGTCACACTTCCGTATTTCAAGTGTCTCAAGCTTTACAAGACTTCTGGAAAGGGATGAAGGGAACAGAGTTACCAAGCTTGCACAATCAGTAACACACACTTCTTGCAAATTGGGAAAACTAACAATTCCTTCAGGATTTTTGTTCCATACACACTTCAAATTTGACAAGTCATCTAAAATAAGTTTCTTCAAATGAAAGACTGTTCCCTTGGTCTTGGCCTCAGTGTCATCTATGTCAAATATTACCTGCACTGCGTCGGAGCTATGTACATTCAATTCTTCTAAGTTCTTCAAGTAAGGAAGTACATGAGATGGAATTACAATATCTCTTTTAATTGCTTCATCATCAAATTCCAATTTCTTAAAACTGCCAAAGAAGTTGTCTAGAAAAACAGGTTTGCCGTGCCGAACTCTCGTCGTCTCAAGATACTCGACAAGAATCATATGCTTTGAATATTCGAAAAAAACCTTAAAAGCCAAAGAAACTCAAAGTCATGAATCAGGATAATTGACAAGTCTCATATGCCTCATAATTAAGACCACTTGCTTATGGCTTATGGCATGTGTACCACTTGGACTAACATTTGATAGTAGAAAACTCTATATATATATGTGCCTCATTATTTTCTAATTAAATTATATACCATTTTTACATTGTCAAATAAAAATCAACTTAGATGTGACATTTAAAGTAAGAGCATTTCTAATAGTACTGTAATTACGGAGGAGTTATTTAAGTCACTTTTGGTAATATGCCAGAAGCCCTTTTTTTTAATATTGTTATTCATAATTTATTTATTTATTTTTGGAATGGGTTCCGAATCCGACCGCCTATGATTTAGAAAAGAGAAAAATAGGAATAAATGATGGCTAAAGTTCTTGGCCCAAATAGCTCTAGAGTGCAAAAAATCATCAGTAAAGGATAATGGAATAAAAATAAAGAAGAAAAGGATAACCAAATGAAAATAAAAGTTGAAAGGATGACAGTAGTCTTTGGCCCATGCAAGCCCCCTTTTTTTAAAAAAAGAAAAAGATTATAATAAAAAAATATAAAAGTAGAAGAGAAGAAATGAAAATGGCCTTTGCTTCCTGCACCCCACGTTTTACTTCCTACATCCATAGGAAACCCAAATGGACCAAATTACCCTTGCAACCAACCTGTTCCCCCCCACTTCCCAACCCACCTCTTCTTCAAAACCACCATCACCACCACGTTTTCCTCACTCACCCAAATCTCCATAGACACCAATTCAGACAAAAGCAAGCAGTAATAGGTACCCAATTGCCCAAAAAAAAAAAAAAAACCAGTGCATGCGTTTTCCTCATTGCCAGCGCTTGTTCTTCATGGCTGTTATCAATCCATTTCGAAATGCCAAACGGAAGTTAAGAATTGCTGCCAAGAATTGTGCTAACAAAAAGAGAAAGATTATGACAATAAAAATGGGGAGATGGATTCATTGATTGAAAGGAGTGGTGTGAGGAGAAAGGTCCTTATATTTGCACCTCTAGTTTGGCACTATGAGTGCTCCTGTGTCGAGGTTTTCTAATAACAGAGGGAATTACATAAGGCCTTTACCTCCTGTAGATAATCTCTAGTTCGTTAAAAATTAAGATGTGAGATGCCATCTTATAAAGGTTCCTTCTACTAGAGGCTTTGGGAAGCTGGGGGAAGCTCCATCTTATACGCGCTTGTTCAGAACAAGCACTCTTTCAGATTAAGGATTCCAGAACATTAAATTTGGTGCATAATTCCAATAATGTCATCCCGGAATATTTTTTTTTTCCAAGCATATTTCTGGAATAGTTATTATGGAAGCTTGTTATCACTCTTCATGGATAGAGTAATCCGAAATGGTTGTTGATTTCGGGATTACTCAATCCAGAACACTGTCAGCAAGCTTCCGGAATAACTATTCTGGAAATATGCCACAAATATTTCGTAATGAGTAGTTTGGAAATCAACAACTATTCCGGATTACTCTATTCGTAATATTGTTAGCAAGCTTCTAGAATAGTTATTTTGGAATATTAACCTCTTACAGAATATGCAATCCGGAAAAAAACTGTGACAACAGATTTAAAAGGAAAAAAGAACTTGAAACAGTAACTTCCCCGAGGCTATGACGCCGGAGATGCGCACAGACGAAACGAAACATGGTGAAAGAAATTTCATGGGGTGTGAAGAATTAGGAGAAAGAAAGAAGTTATAAGTTATAATAAGAGAAAGGTACTTTGGGGATATTATAAAATGTGGGGGTGCAGGAAGTAAAAGCCAATGAAAACAAGGATCATATGATGTTTAGGGCTTATATTAATCCTCTTATGAAGAATAGAATACATTGGACTTTAGAGATCCAATTAGATTAAACAGGATATTTTGTAAACTTAATAAAAAAAATTATCCTTTTGTTTCTTTTATTCTTATGCTTTAATTTTATTCTACATTTTCATATTAATTGGGGCTCTAGACAATAAAGAATGCATAGATATGAAGAGAAAAAAGAGAAAAAAATGAACAAAAGTAAATAAAGAAAAGGCAATAAAATATGTGTTGAATTAGGAGAATATAAATGAAAAAAAGGAAGGTGAATAGGAAGCAAAGTAAAAGTGAATTCGAACTCAACCTATGATAAAAAAAAATACAAGAGAGGTATTCTTTATGCATCTCATTGTCTCCTTCTTGATGTATTTTCTCTCTCTCTTTGATTTCTCTAAGTATGACTTCGTTTTCAAATCCTATCCCTCCTTCTTTGATTTAAACTTTAAACTTGTTATCTCTCTATTATAGATGTGTGTATATTTTGTTTGAAAGCACCAAGCAATGTGTTCAAAGGTTCAAAACATTGTTGTCAACTTGTGTAAGGCATGGCGGCAGGGACGAAACTAGGTAGTGTTTTAGGGGCAGCCACCCCCTGAAGGAACTTAAACTTCTTAATACTTACTATTAAAATTGGAAATTCGCCCCCTATTCTAACTTTTCTAAATAGAATTTAAATTAACATATTAGTATACTATCATTATTGATATTTTATATTTGTAAATGACTTAATTATGTTTTTAATCCTTCAAATTAGAGGGTATGATATTTTAGTCTTCCAAATAAAATTTGTATCTTTTAGTCATCAAATTTGAAAAATGTTTTTTTAGTCTCTCAGCTAGAATTTGATGGATTAAAAAATATAAATTTTTATTTGAGGAAAGGGAATAAAATGAGCATTTTTTAAATTTAAGAGACTAAAAATAGATAATTGAATTTGGATAATGAATTCCTTACCTGTTGGTGAAACATCCTCTCGATTGTTGTGTTGAGATCGTCGTGAAATGTTAAATCTGAATCCTCCCTTGAAGTTTGAATCCCATAAAATATTGGCGCATTTATGACTCCTTTAGAGAAAGTATTCATATTGGGGCATTTCGCTACTATTGCTGCTTGCAAACACGAGAACTGCAAAGTGGCATTCCCTGAATAAAACCTAACCAGCTTTGATAAGCAATCCAGTGTTAATGTTGTGAGCTGTCCAAATATGACCTCATCTGAAGCATCTTCATCTTCTTTTTTCACTATTTCTTTTATTGATTCACAATTCTTTATAATTAGGGTCTCAAGTTGCACCAAACTTTTGGCCGTTGAAAATGTGAATAAATATTCTATCCTTTCACAGTCTGTCACTTCCAACTGTTTCAGATTAATGAAAGATACGCCACAGCACACTAATTTTTCTAACTGAGAGCAGTCGTCAATCCTTAATAATTGAAGCTTTTCAGAGTATGGCTTTACCCATGTGTGCTCCAACCCTATTGACTCCAGCTCTCCAAGAAAATACAGGCTTAATTGTTTCAATCCGGCAAGTATTCCATCATGAATTTGGAGTTTTTGAGAGGGAAATATCTCCTTCAGATCAATGCGTCTTTCCACTCGAAGATGTTCTAAACTGGGTACCCTGTGAAGGAAATCAAAAGGCAAAGTATCTTTTTTATTGTCATCATCCTCAAAGCTTAGCCGAAGAACATTTAATTTGCAAAGGATGTCTTGTGGCAAATGTGCATCGCTCAACAACATAATGTTTTCCTCATTGAGTGTCAATTCTTGCAGTTTAGGAACAACCTAGAAAAGCCAAACGAATTCAAAAGTAAAAGGTGGCAGTTAGAAGGAGGAAAAGGACGAAAAGAAAAGGAAACAAAAAATAGAATTCAAAACTGCTAATGGATTGTCACCTTTTCAACCATGAACAGAGGTTGCTGAAGCTGGCTAATTGTAATTGGAGCACTTACTTGACTCTCTATAACTGCTTCTTTGTGACTATCATGAAATGCTGATGTAAATAACTTCAACTTAGGACAAAAGGACACGTCTAACCTTTCTAATCTAGGGCATTCCAGATGGTGTTTTCCAGGATAAAAGCAACTAAGCAGAGGCAGCTTACAAAGAAGCAACTTCCACAAAGACGGGAATTCAATCATTTCAGTTCTTCCAAGTTCCATTGCATCTTCCTTTTCAACAATTTCTACCAACTTGCGACAGTTCTGTATTTCAAGTGTCTCGAGCTTTGCAAGATTTCTGGCAAGAGATGAAGGGAACAACATTGCCAAGCATCTGCACTGATGAACAGTAACTTCTTGCAAATTGGGAAAACTCACAATACCATGAGGATTTTTGTTCCATACACACTTCAAATTTGACAAGTATTTTAAAGTAAGTTTTTTCAAAGTAAAGACTATTCCCTTGGCATTGGCCCCACTGTCATCTATGTCAAATATTACCTGTGCTGCATCGGAGCTATATACATTCAATTCTTTTATGCTCTTCGAGTAAGGAAGTACATGAGATGGAATTACAAATATCTCTTTTGCTTGCTCCATTAAATTCCAATTTCTTTAAACTGCCAAAGTTTTCTGGAAATGCAGGTTTGCCGTGCCAAACTCCCGGCATCTCAAAATAATCCACAAGAATCATATGCTTTTGAATATTTCAAAAAACCCAAGAAACTCAATGTCAGGAACAAGTCTCATATGCTTCACAATTAAGACCACTTACTTACAACATGTGTACCACTTGGATTTACTTTTGATTGTGGAAAACTATATATGTGCCTCATTAATTAAGATATCTGCAATTATTTTTCATTTTTACTTCCTAATTAAATTATGAGCTTAATTTTGATATATTGTTGCATACTTTTTTCATATTGTCATATAAAAATTAGCTTAGATATGACAAAGTAAGAGCATTTCTAATGGTGCAATTATATATGGAGTTATTTATACCACTTTTGGCAATAGGCTGAAAGCCCAAAGGCTTAAAGAGCAAAAGTAGGAATAAAAGGTGGGTAAAGGTCTTGGGCCCAGATAGCTCAAGAATGCAAAAAATCATAAAAGGATAATGAAATGAAAATAAAAGAAGAAAAGGATGACAAAACTTTTTGGCCTATGCAAACCCAAAATGTAAATATTAGAATATAATAATAAAAAAAATAACAGTAGAAAATAAGGAAAAAAGAAAAAAAAGGATCACAGAATGTTTTGGGCTCATATTACTCATTTTATGAAGAATAAATAAATACAGGCCCAATTAGTATGAAAAGGTAGAATAAAATTTAAGTATGTCTTCAGCTAGCTACTTAGTGCATGTTTGGATTAAAGTTTTCAAATTGAGTTTGCAAAAATATCTCAAGTCTTACTTCTCCCAAACTCAGTTTCAAGGTAAAAATTTACTCTCAAACATACTTTAAGGGATAACCAAACATAACCCTAAAATTATTTTACCCTTAAACGTACTTTTGGATCCTCCTACCGGAAATCCAAACATGCTCTTAAACTTTGGGATCATTTATTGATCACATGTATGAAAGTCTCTAGGTCTAGATAGTTTAGAAATAAGTCCTTGTGGTCCATATTCTTTTCGTAAAAAATTAAATTTAAGACAAGGTAGATGGACTTTAAGCCCAAAGAGCTCTTTATGTAACAGCCTAAAGGTAGGTGAATTTTTGTATCATCCATGTTTCAACCCAATAAGACGCATAGGCATGTTACATATGTAATATAAAACCATATGCATGTCTTTACCTAAAATAAATAAAAAAAAACAAAATTTTCATATATTGATTCATGACCTATTGGTAAAATACAAAGATATCATTACGTGTTTTTAGTATAGCAAGTAATGTATTATTACGCTATCCTTAGAGAAGTTTATACCAATGTTATCAAAACCGGACTGGACTGGCCGGTTCGACCGGTTCAACCGGGAACCAGTCTGGTGACCGGTCCGGGTACTCTATAAAATCGGAAGAATTCGGAACCGGTGGAAACCGATCAAGAACCGGTCAAACTGGGCCAAAATCGGCCAAAACCGGTCAAGAACCGGTACCAAAAACCGGTTTGAACAGATTTTTTTTTTTTTTAATTAATTTTTTTAAATTTAATATAAAATATTTTAAAGATAAATAAAAACACATATTTAATAAATATCTCAAATAGATATAAATTATTTTATCAATTATTATTATTATTATTTTCTTGTAAAACATATAATTTGCTCATTTATATTAATTTATAATTTTTTTATATCTTGATTTTTGATAATTTTATATTATATTAATTTTTCATTTTCTTTCTTTATTCTAAATATAAATTTGTTATTGTTAATGGACATTATTTTATTTTGTTAAAATTTGAACTTAAGTATTATGATATATTTAATTAAACTTTTATATACATTTTGAATGTTAAAACCTTGTAAAGTGATGTTTTAAGTTTTATTATAGTTTTTAATGTTATAAAATTATGTGATATTATATTTATTTAATATTGTTTTACAAATTATTTTATTATTATTATTATTTTATTAATACCGGTTCGACCATGGTTTAACCACAGTTGAACCATTGAACCTTGAACCAGTGCCTTGACCAGTTCAATGACCGGTCCGGTTTTAAAAACATTTGTTTATACTATATTTACATTCCTTCATATTTTAACATGTACACTTTCTTCCCTTAAAAGATAAATATGTATTGTATTTGAGTCCATTTCAATTTAAACGAGTTATTTTAAAAAAAAAAACAAAAACAAAATCTCTTCTAGTGATCCTCATCACCATGATTAACAGCAAAATTTGAGCACCTGCTATGAATTTTATGACCTTAATTAGCGGATGAAATTTCAAAATTGATAAACCCAACTCCAACAAAAATGAAATTTGGAAATGACATTAGAAGATAACTCATCTTTAGGAGGAGACAATAATGAGTTACTGATTGGAGCTGTAACCCTTAGTCATATTATCAAAGAACAAAAATAAATCCATTTAGTGCGTGGTTGAGTTAACATTTTGTATTCAGAAAGCATATAACCAAAATTTATATAGTTTTTAGCTGAAAAGGTCTCACTTTCTCTCTCTGCATGTATGTATGCATGTCAAGTAAAACCAAACACATGCTTAGCCATTTTGGTCTACTGAAAGAGAATGTGCTTAACGATGTAATCTTTTACCTTCCTAACCTCCATCTCTTCACCTCCTTCTCCAGTCACCACGCACCTCTAACCCACTGCCCTCTTTTCCTTGTCCAATAACCATTGGCATCTTCTTCTCTTCTCTATATATATATATCTATCTCTTCTTGCTGCTTACCTATGTAGTTATTCTCTCAGTCTCTATCTTTTTCCACCACATTTTTCCTTTTCAACGGAGCTTGTAGAGCCCTGTTTGCAATGGTACCTTTTAACCACTAGAGGTCGGTTTTCGATCGTCTTGTCTTAAGTTGCAGCAAGCACGGACAGATCCAGAAGGAACTACAAAGAAAAAAGTGAAGTAAAGCTCATGCACTATCTAGGCTTCATTGTAATATGAGAATGCGTTTTCTATTTTTTGGAAAGCACAGGATTGCTACTTTGTTAGTTTGTTAGTGGAGTGTGTGTGTGCCTATTCTACCATTGTTGATGTTTTATGCACTGTTGTAACACTGTTGTTAGCATCTTGTGTGCTTGTGAGTGTCGTTGGACATTTCTAATGAATGATCCGTTGACAAAAAAAGACACAGACATTACCTTTCCATTATTTAAAAAAAAGATTTACCTTTCATTGTTAATAAATTAAGGTTTCAAAATTTGTTATGTTCCAAAAGCAATGCATGTACACCTTTGGAGAGAAAGATTATTCTTTTCCTTTTTCTAAGTTGTATTCACTTTCTCTAGCCAAGAAAGGAATTTTTCGCTTCTTTCTTCCCCTGGATGGTTTTCATACAAAACTCTTTGTTAGGTTTAGACTTTGTATAGCGCATCATCTTATAATAAAATCAATTTGTACTTCAATGAAATGTCTTAAAATTAATGATTCAATTAAAAATCTATAATATGTTCACAAACTTATTTTTCATTTAAACTTTTTTGGAATTAATTTTTGTAAGATATCACCATTTTTTTGTGTGTAAGAACTTATTAGGCATATGATTGTATCAAATTTACACCATTTTCAATTTAGCTAAATTCATAGAAATCATTTGCCATAGCTATGAAAAGTATAATGCATAATCAAATATTATGTAGCCTACTTAAGAGAACTAAAATTTGCCTTCTCGATCTCTAGCTATTGGACAATCAATAGCCCAGAATTTGGCTTTGCTTGTTAATAACTTTGAAATTTCAACTTAGGAGGCATTTAGAAGAGTTTATGCGGAGCTCATTTGAGTTCATGAAAGTGATTAATGACCTTCACCTTCACATAAGTTTATTTATTTATTTATTTCAATATGTTTTAGGGTCAAGCTCATCACGAAGAGTTTCTTATTGAATAATTGTTTAAACTGTTTATCCAAATACGACCTTGCTAAATTCCAAAAGCACATCACGTGATCTTAAAGGTTCCATTAACTTGTTACTTGTTTTATTCATTTCTTCTCGACAAATCAAAGAATTTTCCTTTTATGTTCAGTATCCTTCAATGAAGAAAAATAATTCATCCTTTTCTTAACTCCCATTCTCTCTCTGGCCAGGCAAAGAATTTAGCTTCTCTTTTCCTCATGATAAAAATTCTCACAACGTATATATGTGGGTTAGGATCACTGTTTGCTGACACAAAACCAATAAGAAAAACAAAAACAAATTCTCTTCAGTGAATTGAATCCTTTGCCTCTGAAATTGATCAGCCATTTTTTTTAATTCACACATCCCACTTTGTTCTTTACCTTTATTTTTCTAAATTTGTCTTTTGGCTAGAACATATTTAAAAACGAAAATAAAAATTGGTCATTTCTGTTTATTAGGTTCCAGTTTGTTCTTTACACTTGTGTTTCTAAATTTTTGATTTGCTTGAGTACTTTTTTAAAGCAAAACAATTCAAAAAACAAAAAAATTAAAAAGGTTATTTTCTGCATTTTATGTTCTAGTGTTTTAACCCTTTCTGTTTCCAAATTTGTTATTTGCTTGAACAGATTTAAAAAAAAAAAACTGTTTTTTCCTGTTTATTCTGTTCTGGTTTGTTCTCTATCCTTTGTGTTTTCAGATTTTATTGTTTGCTGCACAAATCTTTCAAAGAAAACTTCAGAAAGAGAAGGAAAAAAATTATCTTTTCTGATTATTACATTCCATCAGTTGGGTCTTTTATCCTTTGTATTTCCATATTTGTTATTTTCTAGCATAATTTTAAAATTAAAAAAAAAAAGAAACAGAAAAACCCTTCAAAAAGAACAAGAAGAGGAAAACAAACTCTTTTCTGAGAGCATGATCCTTACCTTTGAATCACCATATTCAAGTGAAACTGAATAGCTACAACAAGCAGAAAGATCTCCATTAGTATGTAATACAAACAAGCTGTTCTATAAGATTATATTTTTGTTGTTGATTCTTAATTTATTTATTTTATTTCTTTAAGATTCTTTTTACTGGTTGTTCTATGACATTCCAACATTATAAATTTGTTTCAATGATATTTGATTAGGAATCTGAAATAGGGATTAACATTACAAATTATATATTTTTAAAAACATTAAATTCCTTTATCTTTGACATATTTAAACTGAGAACTTAGCAGATCATGTAGTTGTAGTTTGTTGCTTTAGGATATATTAGACTTTTTTTATATAGTTATATTTTATATGAATATTATCATATTTTTTTTCTCAAGTTGTAGTTAAAATAATGTAAACGAATTAGTTGCTACACTTTGGTGTTTTCTGGTTGGAGTGTGATTCTCACATCTTTAAAAAGAGCTTAATGAGTAAACAACTTTGAGAATCATAGGATTAGGTGTTTGGTTGTTACTTTGTGAAGTTCTTGGCCTTGTTACTAGCTTATCCGAGGATTTCTTAAAGATTTAGGGAAAACATTTGCCAATTGATGTGTCATGAACTAATAACTATTCCAAAAAACTTAAATTGCTAAGGCTCTTTTTGACTCGACTTTTTTTGGTTTAAAAATCACTTTAAACTTAAAGATCAAAATAAGAACTTTAAAAATTAGAAATTCTGTGATAGTTTTCTTTTCTTTTAGCTTAAAGGAAATGATATGAGAGGGGGGTGGGGGGAGAAGAGAAGCCTACTTTATTCTAAAAGCCCCTTTACCAAGTTTTATTTTTTAAAGCTACTTTTTCCCTTTTCATTATATAAATTAAGATGTTTATTTTTTTAAGAGTTTTTTTAGAAAAATATATTTGGTCCAATTTCTCCATTTAAGAAGAGAAACTCAAAATAAGTTGGGCAAAATGCTATTTAATTAAAGGGATGTGAATGATTTTTTATTTTATTTATAAAATATGCTTTCTCATGATGTTAGAACTACAGAGAGATAGAGAGAGAAACTAGAATCAAAGAGAATTGTATTATTGATCTATTTGTGAGTACATAGAGGCTCTCTCTCTATATAGAGCAGAGTACAAAAGATTTATGTAACTAAGAGCATGTTTGTGTTGGGAAACAATTCAAATTTTGTAATTTCAAATCTCTAAGATATTGTTTAGATTTAAAAAAGATATTATCTTATCTTTAGGATTTGTTTAGATTTAAAGACATTATCTGTAATGTAAAATTAGAGATTTGCTCCTCTTTTAGGATTAGGATGCTAGGTCTATAAATAGAGGTTAGTGAGGTGAGAAGAATCACCCAACCTGGAGAGGGGGTGGTTACCACCATAAGTAAGAGAGGGGGGTCATGTGAAGGGAGGGTTTGCAAGTTTATCCAAAAAACTTGTTGTGGATGGAGGGATGAGGGCCCGAACCACGTTAAATAAATTTGAGGTCATGGATGTAGGGATGAGGGCTTGAACCACGTTAACAAAACAAACGGTGTGGATGTAGGCATGAGGGGCCAAACCATGTTAAACAAATTTGTGATCTTTTCCTATTTTGTTTATGGTGTTGCATTTTTTTTCCAGTTGTATGTTTTTCTTTTCTCATTGTGATTACTGAAGTGGTGTGGTTTTCCCAACAATTTGGCAACTAGACATTTCAGCTATTTTTCAACAATTTAAGTTGTTTATGTAAAAAGCTAGATGTTTGGGTATCTAGCTTAAATTTGGAAAAAACTTTTTTCTTGAAAAAATAAGCTGTTTTATGAAGCTGAAAATTTGTAGCTTATGATTATTTTCCAACAGGTTTTTTTTCCTTTCAGTTATTTTCATACTCTTTTACTATATAAAAGCTGATTTTTTGTTACATCCAAACGAAATTAATTATTTTAAAACAACTTTTCAGCAAACTTACCCAAACAAAAATTGATTCTGGTTATAACAATAATCAATTATACACTCAATTATAACAGTTGAAGTCTTTAAATAGATTAGATTTTTATGTTTTAAGACACCTTTTCTACATTCAATTTTAACTTTCTTGAGAGTACTTTGGGAGTTTCTAAGGGAACTACAGGATAGGAAGAACAGAAGTTCATCACGGGGATTGATTCTTGTAACGATTCTCTTCCTCTAATGTCTCTTTTGTTCTCTGTTTTGGTTTTATGATTCCCTATGCCCATGGCTAGCTAAATCCTTAAGCTAGGGTTGTGATGTAGGACCTATCTGCGAACCCTGATTCTTCTATTTTCAATAAAAGTTCTCATTTGTTTTTTCAATTAAATTGATGCGTTGTTCTTCTTTTCAATTAGGACTGATCACCCTAAACCCTAAATTGATTTATTGTTATGATCAAACTGTTAATTAATTGACTTGCATAGCGATTGGATTCTAGGGATTTGCATGAATCAACTCTTCCCGAAATTTTCGATCTGATTAACATTTGTTAATTAACCTCTTTGTGCTAAACCTCCTTTCCCTTAAGCTATCATTCATCACAGAAGTTGAGGATCCCAAAGTGTAGCTGCGCAACCTTCGTGAGATCGAGGAGCTTCTTCAAGTGGTAGAGTGCACGAATGGAGTGCTAGAGGAGCTCTGTGGAGTCGTTGAAGGAATCACAAGTTCGATTGAGAGCCTGCTAATACCATGTTAGAATTTAAGATTTTTTGCTTTTCATTGATTGTGATATAATCTATAAATATTACAAAGATATTTACAACCATCAATAACACTAATGGCATAATTATTCTATTTCCTATAATTAGGCAATCTAATTATATACAATGAATACACAAATTACTAATTTAAATAGACAGATTATATTCAACATCTAATAGGAAACATTAATCATAGGATCCCTTATTGACATGTGGAGGTTGGAGAGATGGGTGGTCTTCGCAGTTGAGGATGAGAATAGGCCAGGCTTTAAATAGGGGCCTATGGCCTAACCTATTTAATGCTTGACCTGGCCTGGCTTGTTTAATAAAAAGGCTAAGTTTGGGGTTCTAAAAAGGCCTATTTAGTTAAATAGGCTAGGCTTGAGCTTATTAAAAAGTCTATTAAGCCTGATAGATAAGCCTGTTTATTCATTTAAATTTAAATTTAATAAAAAAATTATATATATATATATATATATTATGTTTATATATTTAATATCATAATAAGTTAATAATTTCATATCATAAATAAAATAAATTTTTGAGATAAAAAATAAATTATTATTAAAATAATTTTGACGAAGTAATGTTGCATGTTGGCATATTTAACAAAATTTAACATCGTAATGTTTTAGAGGAATTCGGATTTATTGGCAATGCATAGTAACGTTGTAGTTCCCCATCTCATGTTGAAGTTATACGTATATATGTATATATGTTTCTTACTATTGCATCTTCATCGCATGATTCACATTCATTTCTTTATTAGTGTTGAACCACTATTTGGATGAAAATATTGTGCCTATATATTAATTTACAATATATTAAAATTTTGCATGTTGGCATATTTGCGGGCCATAATATGAAATAGGTCTTTAAATAGGCTAATAGGCTAGACTTTTAAAAAGGTCAGGCCATGCTTAAAAAACAGCCTTTGATAGATAATAGGCCAAGTTTAGGCCTTAGTTTTATAAAACAGGCTAGGCCTGTTTACGCAAAGCTTGGTCTAGCCTATTCCCACCCCTCTTTGCAGCCATAGAGTGGTGCGGGTTGAGCGGGTTGGAGAGCTATGAAGGGAGGTAGCGAACAAAACAATAGAGTGAAGGGAACGTAAGTCAAAGGGTGGAGTAGGTGTGGTCCGTGTGGTGGAAGGAGGAGTGTGCAGATCGAAGGGAAGGGGTTGTGGTGTCGTAGAGGTAGATAGTGGGAGGGGTAACTATAGCAACAACGACAGGTGTTAAGGTTAAGGTTATTGTTGGAGTTGGAGTAGAGATGGATAGGGGTGGTGTCGGTGGAACCACACATTCATGTTGAGGAGGGAGGTGAGTTCCTTGAAGACCATGTTAGTGAATTTTGAGACAAGGTTGGGAACAAGGGAGTAGCAAAAAGGTTTAGGGGAGGTTCAAGTCTAAGAAATATCTACTAGAGAGAGAAGAAATGAGATTTTTTAAACCATTTTACATCAGTTATAAATATAATTGATGTAAAATAATAATTTTTTACATCAGTTATATGCATAATAGATGTATTCACACACACACACAAAAAATTATATAATTAACGTAAAATGCCTTATTTTACATCCGTTGTTTAGTAACCAATGTAAAAAGTTTTTAAAAAAATTACAAAATTGCTACCGCCTTTTATTATTATTATTTGTTTTACATTGGTTCTTTAATAGGTGATGTAAAACCATGTTGTAAAACGTCTTTTTGCCACTAGTATTCCCTTCCAAGTTCCGACCACATTATTTCCATTCACAATACTCAAACACGAGACCTTTCTAAAGGAATTCGAGCCCAATTTCACTTGCACCAACGTAATGTTGAGTTGTGGGTTGTACTTGTTGACACATCATAACATGTTTAAATATTTCAAACCAAATGATTATGCATTATGCCTACTACTTTGTTTGGCATTCATGGTTTGGAGCGAACGGGCGACGAAAAAAATGACCATGAGTGTTTGGTTGAGGTGATTCAAGAGAGAGTTAACACATGCTATAGTGGGTCCCTCCCCTTGTTCATTGATGCTTCACGTAACTAAATTGTGAGAAGGAGGCCTTTTTACAATTGTGTCCCTCGTGCCTAGAGCTGTCAATTTGGCCTTAAGTCCTAGGGCCAACCCACTATAATGGCCCTAAGTTTTCTAGCCCATTTAATGAAAGGGCCAAAAAAGGCCCTAACCCACAAAGTCGCACTTTGTAAAGGGCCAAGGCTAGGGTCTTGAAGGGTCAACCCACACATTATAACAATTTCAAAAATATTTTTTCAGTTGACCAATTTTAGGGTATTTTTTGGCCGACTTCAATGGAGGCATCTTTTGGCTTGCCTTAGATAGGGCATTTTTTGGCCAATCTCGGATAGGGTATTTTACGGCCTGGATTTCTTTCGGCCAACCTTAGTTAGTGCTTCTTTCAACCAGCCTTGGCCAAGACATTTTTCAGCCAACCTCAGCTAGGACAGTTTTTGGCTAACCTAGAACAGGGAATTTTCGGCTAACAGTCGGGGCAGTTTTTGACGACATCGGCGAGGACAGTTTTCGACCAATTTCGCCCAAGTTTATTTTTGGACTGACATCGGCCGGGACAATTTTCTGCCAATCTCAACCAGGGCAATTTTCAGTCGACCTTGATCAGAGCCATTTTTTGGCCGACATTAGCTGGGAGAGTTTTAAGGCGACATTGGCCGATGCTGTTTTCGGCCGACCTTGGTCAGGGCTATTTTTGGCTGACCTCGGTCAGGGTTGTTTTTTGGCCGACATCAACCGCAACAGTTTTTGGATGACCTCAACCAGGGCAGTTTTCGGCCAACCTCGGCTAGGACTATTTTTTGGCAAAAGTTAACTAGGGGAGTTTTTGGGTGGTGTCGGTTGAGGCAGTTTTCACTCGATCTCAACCAGGGCAGTTTTTGGCCGACCTTGACTAGGGCTGTTTTTCGGCCGACATCAGATGGGGGAGTTTTTGGGCGATGTTAGCTGGGGCAGTTTTCAGTCGACCTCGGCCAGGGTTGTTTTTCATCCGACATCGATGACAGCTCTAATCGTATACATGTGTCAATGCCCGGATGGAACATGGATGCACCAAGTGAAAGGATAGTAGATTGGAAATATCATGGACCCACAGACACCAAGCATTCAATCCAAGCCGCTGCGAATGAACGTCAAAATTAGCATAATGGCAATTACAAATAAATTATTAGAAGCACGAGAATCCTGACGATATTTTCTTACGATTTGTGCTCCTCATGTTATTTAATTAATTTAATAATTCAATAATTATTTAATTATTAAAAATAATTTAATTATCTTATACATGTGTGGTAGCAGATCCACCTCATCTTATTAATCATGTGGCAAGCTGTGTGTGTCAAAGTTATCTTCAGACCATTAACTAAGGGCACAGACTTGAGCAAATTTACAAGAGACTAAAAACAAAATTCACTATATTTTGAGAAGCCAGAAATGCCACTAAATATTTAAGACTTAATTGCACATTTTACCACCTAACTATCATGATTTTGCAAATTTTATTATACAAGTTTTTTTTATTGTGCATTTTACCATCATACGAATCACGATTCACAACATAACGGTTTACAACAAAAGCACCTAGTCGCTATTGGCTTCCACTGTTGGTCTATGTCTCACTTCTTACTGTTGTGAAGCCTCCGTTATGACGACAATGAGACATAGAGTGAAAAAGAGATTAGAGAGCGTGAGACACAAAGATTAATAGTAAGAAGGCACGATTAATAGTGGCACGACATGACTATTTTGGGTAGTTGTGCGTTTAAGCATTGGTTTGATATGGTAGAGCAACAAGCAAACATTAAAGTGAGAGATTAGAGATGGAGAGATTAGAGGGGAAGAGAGAAAGTTTAAGGTTCTTGTTTACGTTAATTAACATTGAGATATAACCCTTTCCGCTATATTTAACCCTCATTAGTGATAAGATGAGTGCTAGCAATACACTCTAACACACTATTTAGTCTTTACTAGATGAACACATGTGCTCTGCACAGTGAAAAAAGTAGACAGTAGGAGAGAGAGAGTAAAAAAAATAGGTGAAAAAATGAAGAAAAAAAATTGTGGGTCCTCAACGTACCATACAATGACACTTGCCAAGAGCTGGACAAATTTTATAATAATATAGATGACACACACTTTAGTCATAATCACAATGTAGAATATAAAATTTTCTACATCAACTTTGGATTTGATTTTTCCATCCTTACTTCTAGTTCCTAAGGACAGACAAAAGGTAAGGAACTAAAACCAATTAAAAAAAGTTCAAGACTAAAAACAGGAATCCTTAAAAGATTAGAGACTAAAAAAATAGTAAATTCGATATTTATTCATGACACATACCTTATTGGTAAATGATAAACCAAGTGTTGGTAAAAGCTAACAAAGATATTAGTACATGTTTTTGGTGGGTCCCACTTCTAGACTATGAGAGATAATCATTAAATGAGAAGTAAGATCCACTAAAATTGGTGATTTTCAACAAATTTCAACCAATCACATAGAGAGTGTTAGAAAGAGAGTGTCACCAGCATTCCTCTTTTAATTATAAGAAAACTTTGGGAGTAATTACATTTGTATATCATGAGATATGCCTATATTACACTCTTTTTTCTTCTTTTTTAAATTTTACACTCTTTTCTCTTGAAAGATGAATATTAATTATATTTGTGTGCATTTTAATGTAAATGAGCTTTTTAAAGATTTTTTTCTACCCTAGCGATCCTCACTATGATTAACCACTAATTTTGAATCTCTACTATGAATTTCGTTACCATAGAAGTTGAAATTTCAAAAACAATAATGGAGACCATTGTACTCCCTCACTTCCTTTTTAAAAGACCATTTTTAAAAAAATGTTTGTCTCTTTTTAGAACATCTTTTTCTAATTATCTATTGCATTAATTTTTTTTTTCATAGAGTACCTTTAATTAATTAACAATTTTTTTTAGCCAAAAATAATAAATGTTGGAAATTAATGAGGTAAACACTTCTCTCTCTTAATAGGATTATTGGAGAAGATGGGTAACAATTAGGTAAGAAGCAATTAGGTGGAAAGAGAGAGATGATTAAACTTTTTTTTTTAAAAAAGCGTAATTTTGGAAGAACATTACAATTTTTTTACAAATTTATTGTCATTAACTACATTAATCAATTTTCATAAAGAATGTAAAATAGTTAAAAGAGTCTTATAAAAAAGAATGGAGAAAATACATTTTAAAAAACCAAAATCAAGATGTTCAAAATTAGTTGAGGTGATGTTAAAAGTTATACAGAAGATGAAATATCATTGGAAAACACACTCAAATTTTTTTTATATTCAAAAGGAAAAAGTGTAACTCATTAATTTATTTCTCAAAGGAGGAGATTGTATATTTTAAAATGACAGGGAAGATAAGTATAATTTAAGCATCTCTAAAAGAGGGAGTGTAATTTACTCAACTTTTTAATATTCATTATAGGTTCATCTACATGGTTAATGAGGTATACCAACATAAATTAAAATTAATATGATAAAAACTTGAATCTTCTTATAACATTCTTTTAATAATTTTTTCAATAACTTCAAAACACAATCCTCTAAATTACTAATAAAAATGTATTGAATATTTTCATATATTGAAGATATTAAATGAATTTGATTTCATTTAGAGTAAATTACATCCCTTCTTATGAGAAATACGAGGATTACACTATCCTCTCCTCTTAGGTTGAAATATTAGAACTTTTAAATTAATACCATTAAAATAAAGAGTTTAATGGTGATACACTGACAGTGTAAAATCATTTTACACAGTCATCCAATTACAAATCACCGTTGATGACTTCTTTTTAAAAGTCAACAAATTTACCATACATGGTGGATTGTGATTGGATGACAGTATAAAACTTTTTACACTGTCAGTGTATAGTCCTTTTTCTCTAAAATAAATTACACTCTTTTTTCTTGAGAAGTGCGAATATTACACCATCGTCACTTCTTTTCTTAAAATTTAGAATAAATATTTACACTTTTTTCTTTGAGAAGCGCATTATTGTTATCTTCTTATGTTAAAATATATAATTTAGTTTAGTTAACTTAACATCGTTAAATAATATTCATTATAAGACGTTAAAATATATTCTTTAATTTTAATATTACAAAAATATTAATTTTGTAAGTTATCATTCACATACTCTATAAATATTTTTTTTTGTAATACATAATTAAACTTAAAATAATCAAAAGTAATTTATTAAAATAATAATTAAAAATAGAAATTATAAGATAGTTTATATATGTATACCTCTCTCTTTCTCACTCTGTGTGTGTATGTATGTATATTATATTAATATTAATATACACTTGAATTTTTCTAGCACACCCACACCCACATCCCCACCCACATCCCCACCCACACACATACATGCCCATACACGTGCGCACACACATACAAGTTTCCAATGAATATAATATTTATAACACACACAAGTATTCAATAAATATGTTATATTTAATAAATATAATACTTCTAATTTTATGAAAATTAATTACATATTATATTTAATAATCATAAAATTAATACTGTATAAGAAACATATCAATTAATTTATATATTTATAAAACATTATATTAATAACACCAATTAAATAGTACCTTAATACTTGTATTTTATTTTACTTACTTACATATATATATATATATATATATATATATATATATATATATAATTTTTAATATTATTATTTTAAAATATGTGTTCTGAAAATAATGATTTGGACTCGAACCGTAGACCTTCTCGGTAAAATAGTATCTGTATAAACAATTTTTAAAATATAATTTAATTTAGCATAATTCATAATATTTTTTAAAAGAATATTTAAAGGTATAAATTAACAGATAAATTGTTATATATAATAAATCTTGTTGACTAGATTCACTAAACAACAAAATATATATATATATATATATAATAATAATAATAATAATAATAATAATAAAGTGTAATTTATTTGCATTTGTAAACTAAGGAAAATGTGTATTAAAACATAAAGAAGGATGATGTGACGTGTAATATTTGCATATTTGAGGAGGTAATAATATAAAAAATATTTTTATCACAATGTTTTAAACAAAGCTAACATATAACTTTAACGAAAAATTAAAATAAAAAGTAAAAGCAATTGAAGTGACAATCCCAATCCTCAGTTGAAGTTTGAATCCCCTCAAAGATTGGGGCATTTACTAATCCTTCGGAGAAAGTTTTCATATTGGGGCATTTAGCTACCATCGCTGTTTCCAAACACGTGAATTGCAAAGTGGCATTCCCTGAATAAAACCTTACTAGCCTTGGTAAGGAATCCAGCCTTAATTTTGTGAGCCGTTCAAATATGATCTCATCATAACCATCTTCATCTTCTTTTTTTACTATTTCTTTTATTGATTCACAATTCTCTACGTGTAGGGTCTTAAGTTGCAGCAAACTTTTGGCAGTTGAAGATGTGAATAAATACTTCATCCTTCCACAAAGCGTCACCACCAGCTCTTTGAGATTGATGAAAGACACTGCACCACATACTAATTTTTCTAACTGAGAACAGTTGACAAGCTCTAATTTGTGAAGCTTTTCAGAGTATGGCTTTACCCATGGGTGCTCTAACCCTATCGACTCCAGCTCTTGAAGGTGAAATAGATATAAATGTTTCAATCCGGCAAGTATTCCGTCATGAACTTGGAGTTTTTCAGAGGGAAATATCTCCTTCAGACCAAAGCATTTCTGCACTCGAAGATGTTCTAAACTGGGTACCTTGTGAAAGAAATCAAAAGGCAAAGTATCTTTCTCGTTGCTATCATCCTCAAAGCTTAGCTGAAGAAGAGTTAATTTGCAAAGGAAGTCTTGTGGCAGATGTTCATCGCTCAACAAAACAATGTTTTCCTCATTGAGTGTCAATGCCTTCAGTGTGGGAACAACCTAGAAAGGCCAAACGAATTCAATCAGAACGAGGAAAATAATGAAAAGAACAATTAACAAGAAAAATAAAATTAAAATAAGTGCTAATGCTTTGTCACCTTTTCAACGGAAAACAGAGGTTGCTGTAGCTGGCTAATTGTAATTGTAGCACTAACTTGACACTCTATAACTGCTTCTTTATGACTATCATGAAATTCTGATGTGAATAGCTTCAACTTAGGACAACAGCCCACGAGTAAGCTTTGTAATATGGGGCATTCCAGATAGTGTTTTCCAGGATAAAAGCAACTAAGCAATGGCATACCCCAAAGAATTAGCAAGGACAAACAAGGGAATGCAAACATCTCAGTCGTTTCATGTTCCACTGCATCTTCCTTTCCAACAATTCCTACCAACTTGTCACACCTCTCCATTTCAAGTTTCTGAAGCTTCCCAAAATTTCTGGCAAGGGACAAAGGGAACAGTGTTTCCAAGCTTACACATTTAGTAACAACCACTTCCTGCAAATCGGGAAAGCTGACAATTCCTCGAGGGTTTTTGTTCCATACACATTTTCAAATTTGACAATTCTTTTAAGGTAAGCTTTTTCAAAGGAAGGACTATTCCTTTGGTGTTGGCTCCACTGTCATCTATGTCAAATATTGCCTGCACTTCATCACAGCTATGTACATGTAATTCTTCTAAGGCCTTCAAGTAAGGAAGTACATGAGATGGAATTACAATATCTCTTTGAATTGCTCCATCAAATTCCAAATTTCTTAAAACTGCCAAAGAAGTTGTCTAGATAAGCAGGTTTGCCGGGCCAAACTCCCGTCATCTCAAGATAATCGACAAGAATCATATGCTTTGAATATTCGAAAAAATCCTTAAAAGCCAAGAAAGTCAATGTCAGTATAATCAACGAGTCTCATGTATGCTTCATAATTAAGACCACTTGATTATGGCATGGGTACCACTTGGATTTACTTTTCATTGTAGCTAGAAAACTAATATGTGCCTCATGAATTGAGATATGTCAAATTATCTCGTATTAAAATTCAATTTTCATTTTTGTTTTCTAATATAATTATGAGTTTAATTTTTATATATTGTACATTGTCAAATAGAAATCAGTTTATATATGTCATTTAAATTAAGAGCATCTCTAAGAATGGTGCAAATATAGAGGAGTTATTCATCAATTCACTTGCAGTCCAAAGCCCAAAATTTTATTTATTTATTTGTTTATTCATTTATTATTATTATTATTATTATTATTATTATTTATTTAAAGTTAGAATGGATTCCAATGGCCAAAGATGTAGAAAGAGCAAAATAGGAATAAATGGTGGCTAAAGGTCTAAGGCCAGATGGCCTAAGAATGAAAAAAAAAAAGTCATAAACTATTGTTATATCCACTCCCCTTTTTTTGTTAAGTATACTCCCTTTTCCTTTTTTTTTTAAAATCAAATTACTTAAATAATCTTTTCCTTTCAAATTTTCTACTCTCCTTCGCACACTCCTTCTTTCATAGTAACAACACATTCCTCCTCTCTTTCATCACACTCCCTCCTTTCTTTCATTCCCTTCATCCCCCTTCGATCCCCTGTTTTGGTCTCCCTTTATTCCTTTCTTACTGAATCTCTTGCTTTAGCATTAAAGTTTTTTCATCCTCTAAACTCCAATGTAGTATGTTTACACTCCCAACTACTTTTCTTCCTTATTTTATTTTTGTCTACTCACACAATACCACTAATGTCTCTCATTTAATATGGCTAAATCTTAAATTTGTCCAAGTTGCTGCAGCGGAGCACCTCTCAGAGTCTTCCAAATTGAAGGTCTGACATCATTTATATGCTTTCTCCA
Organism: Pueraria montana var. lobata; assembly: GCA_026413185.1. Classification (NCBI taxonomy): domain Eukaryota; kingdom Viridiplantae; phylum Streptophyta; class Magnoliopsida; order Fabales; family Fabaceae; genus Pueraria; species Pueraria montana. Next base: position 88,568,086 of record CM048650.1, on the reverse strand, counting down.
CTTCAATTGCTTCACTATTATACAATTTTTCCTTTATATAGGGTTTTTAATGATCATAGCTAGTGTTTTGCTTGAATTTTTTTGAATGTTTTTTAATGATCATAGGGTTAATAAAGAATGCACAAATTTGAAGGAAAGAAAGAAAGAGGAAAAAAAATAAAGAAAATAATAAATAAATGAATAAATAAATAAAAGATGTGTTGTATTTAGATATATAAATGGGAAAAAGGAAGGTTAAGAGGAAGCAATGTAAAAGTGAATTTCAACTCAACTTGACTTGTGATAAAAAAAAAATAATAAGAGTAAAAGAGAGAAAAATCATGATGGGCTTTGGCCCAATAGACATGGTCCAAATCATCTTCAAGGTAACAATAACTAAAGAATAAGATGGATTCAAAAATAAAAATAAAAATAAAGATAACAAATGGGAGGATAAAATTAGCTATTCATAGACATCGATCTTCTTTAATTTTGTATAAGTATGATTCAATTTTCGTTTTCTTTGTATACATTTCTTTGTTTTGTTTTTCTAAAATTTCTTTGTCTTTTGTGTGTTCATCTTTCAAATCATAATCTCATGAGGTGTTGTTCTTTATACGCCTCAGTCACTCTTTCTTGAGGTATTTTTTTCTTTGACTATGACTTTATTTTCAAATCCTAGCCTCCTTTGTTTTAAACTTGAACTTTGTTATATGTCTTTATAGATGGTGTTTGCATGTTGTTAGTTGCTATAATTACCCACTTTTCAAGTAGTTTTTAAGGTAATTATCTATCCTTTTCTCTCATTTGGAGTGTTGTTTTACTCATTTTCTGTTAATATTGCAAATTAGTTAGAATTTCTTTAGTTTTTCTAGTTTTATGGTTATATCTTTGAGTTTTGCCCCACTTTTTGTAGGAATTGGAGATTTAAGTTGAAGAACACGTTTTGGAGCTGCATTCTGAGCTTTGGAAGCAGTGGAAGGTCATTTGCAAGAGAAATCTGTTGAAGTGCAGAATTTTCAAATCAGCCAAGCCAAAATTCCAGGCTGAGCCAAATGTCACTTAAGAGCAATTCTGCACTTGTATATAAAGGACTGACCTTCAGAAGAAGAAGAGCTTGGACATTTTTCAGAAACAACTTCTGTAGCTCGTTTTGCACTGTTGTAGTGGAGAGAAAAACTCTCTCTTTATTTCTTAGCTTTTACTTCATCTCCTCCCCCCTCCTTGTGTAATTTCCAGCTGCTCACACCCATGAGTGGCTGAGTTCTGTAGTTGTTAGGGGTTAGATGTAACCATTCTCAAAACTCTCTTGTATCTTTTGATATTATCTATATATATTCTGCATATTTGTGTTTAAAGTTAGTATTTTGCTTCTTTTCTTAAAGCTTGTTGTGGCTTGATCACCCATAGCATGATCCTTGGACATGAATGTTGTTGGGAAACACTTTCGTTGTCTAGAATTGAAGCAATATACCTCATGAACTTCGTGTCTAGGAATGGAGCTTAGTTCATGGGTTATCTTGTGGTCTCTAGACTTAAAGCTAGTTGCTTCGTTAAGTTGTTGAGGAATCAAGGCTTGGGGGAGTAATCTAAGACTCTCTGCACCTAAGGAATTAGGCTGAGAATGTTTTTATTGACTGATTTTAACTTTTAAATGCAAATAGAATGTATATTGTGTGCATGCAAGAAGAGAGTAGAGAATGGTGAGATCTAACCCCTGCAACATCTTCATCTATCTGTTTTAACCTCTGTCTACTGCTGCATTTGTCTTAAAAACCACAAAAATATCTTCTTTAATTTCTGTTCTGCATTAGTTCTGTCATATCTTTCACAAAACCAACCAAAGTTCACGTTTTTATAGCTTTATTGTGAAAATCAGTTCAGTCTAGCTAGTATTTATGTGAATATTGCCTATATCAAGCAAATCCCTTGGGAAAACGATACTTGGACTTATCCATTTACTACTTGTGCGACTGGTGCGCTTGCCAAACCGTCTTAACAAGTTTTTGGCGCCGTTGCCGGGGATTTGCATCTGAATATTAGGCAACTTGACATTCATATTATCCTAGGCTTTATTCTTTATTCTTTTATTCATTGTGTTTTTATTTCTGTTCTGTTCGCTGTTTTCTTGTGCTAACTTTCTGTTCTAGTGCTCGATTTCTTTTTCTTTGTTTATGCACACAAGAAGTTCAGCTGATCCTTTGTATTTCGACCCGGAGATTGAGAGGACAGCAAGACTTACCAATAGCTGGACAAGGAAGAGGAAGGCTCTAGAAAGACTTGCTAGCCAAGAACCACTTTCTCCTGCTTCACCAGATCTGTCTTTGACATCCATTCCTGAAGAAGAAGAATTTATAATGGCAGAAGAAGGGGAAGCGAATCAACCAAGGCGTACTTTGAATGATTATTGTGCCAACACAGGGCCAAGATTCTTCAACACCATAGCCAGACCAAAGGTGCAGGCTCACAATGTTGAAATGAAGGCATCTCTCATCCACTTGATTCAGCAAAACAAGTTCCATGGCCTTGACCATGAAGACCCTTATGCTCATTTGACTACTTTTGTTGATATCTGCAACACTGTGAAGCTACATCAAGTAAATGATGATTATATCCGGATCAGTCTCTTTCCATTCTCTCTTGATGGAAAGGCAAATGATTGGTACAGAGCCATTCCTCCCAACACTCCCTTGACTTGGGACGAGCTGGTTGACAGATTTTTGAACCGCTTCTTTCCTCAATCTAAGATCAACCAGAGGAAGACAACTATCTCCACTTTCACTCAAGGAGCTGATGAACCCCTGTGTGAAGCATGGGAGAGATTCAATGGCCTGTTAAGAAAATGTCCAGTTCATGGTTTCAATGAGGCAGCTCAAATCAACACCTTCTTAGCTGGACTTAGACCTCAAACCAAGCTTATGATTGATGCTTCAGCTGGAAGCAAAATCATGTACAAGACACCGGATGAGGCTAAGGAAATTATTGAAAATATGGCCTCCAATGACTATGAGGTGCAGCATGACAGAACTCTCGTGCAAGTGCAGAAGAGAGGAGTTCTGGAATTAAATTCTCAGGATGCCCTCCTAGCTCAAAATAAGCTTCTCACGCAGCAACTTGATGCACTCACCAAGCAACTTGCTAAGATGCCTCAACAACTCCAGGGCTTACAAGCTATTCAGTCCAACACTCAACAAGTCCTTTGCTGTGAACTTTGTGGAGGTGGTCATTCAAGTGGCCAATGCATCATGCCACCAAATTCCCAAGAAGAAATTAATTATATGGGGAACCAAAACCGGCAAGGCAATTCTTATGCTCAACCTTTCAATCAAGGTTGGAGAAACAACAATGCTGGTTGGAAGCAAGAAGCTGGTCCTTCGAACAGACCTCCTTACCAAAGTCATCAACAATACCAACCTCTTCATCAAGACCGTGTTTCTAAGTTGGAGGACACTCTCAATCAATTCATGCAAGTTTCTCTAACCAACCAAAAGAACACGGATTCTTCTATCAAAAACATTGAAGTGCAGATGGGACAATTTGCTAAAGATTTGGCAGAACTTAAAAGTGGAGCATTTACAGCCAACACTCAAGCAAATCCCAAGGAGCAATGCAAGGCTATAACTACAAGGAGAGGTACAATTGTGGGAGATTTGAGTAGAGAGAAAAGTGAGCAAGAGGTAGTTGTGGAGGATGTAAAAGATGATGAGGAAGAAAAAAATGAGCTGAGTGAAAAAGAATTAAGTGAGGGTGAGAAAATCAGTGAGAAAAATGTAGAAAAAAATGAAATCAGTGAGGCGGCTGAGCCAAAAATGACTAAACACCAGAGGGTGCGAGAAGAGAAGAAGAAGAAGGAAATGAATTCTGTTCCTCCACAAGGATTACCCTATCCTCATGTGCCAACAAGGAAGGACAAAGAAAGGCAGTTTGCACGTTTCTTAGACATCTTCAAGAGATTACAAATCAATTTACCTTTCTCGGATGCACTTGAGCAAATTCCAACTTATGCCAAGTTCATGAAGGAACTCCTCACCAAGAAGAAAAAGTACATTGAGAAAGATACAATTGAATTAGAAGCTGGATGCAGTGCTATAATTCAAAAGTCATTGCCTTTTAAGCACAAAGATCCTGGTAGCTTTACCATTCCCTGCACCATTGGAAATCTGTCCATTGGAAAAGCTTTGTTAGATTTGGGAGCAAGCATCAATCTTATGCCGCTGTCCATGCTCAGCAAAGTAGGAGATGTAGAAATCAAACCTACAAGGATGACACTTCAACTAGCAGACCGTACCATTAAGCTCCCATATGGAGTTGTTGAAGATTTGCTAGTAAAGGTGGACAAATTTATATTCCCAGCTGACTTTGTAATTATGGATATGGAAGAGGATGCTGAAGTTCCTCTCATTTTGGGGAGACCATTCATGATGACAGCCCGTGCCTTGATTGATGTTAGTGATGGCAAATTCAAGATGAGGGTGCAAGATGAAGAAGTCACTTTCAATGTATTTGAAGCTATGCAGCACCCTAGTGAAGATAAATCATGCTTTAGAGTGGATGTTCTTGATGAAATCTATACCACCTCTAGGAAGCAAGTACCTAGTTCCTCTCCTCTTGAGAAAGCTTTAATTGATGCATTTGAGTTACTTAATGAGGAGGAAGAGAAGGAAATTGAGGAATGCTTGAAAAGCCTTGATACTTTGAAGGAAATTCCTCCAAATGAAGAAATTGTTGAAAATTTAAAGAAAGATGAGAAGGTGGAGGAAACCAAGCCTGAATTGAAGGTGCTGCCTCCACATTTAAAGTATGTCTTCCTTGAAGAAAATGGTGGCAAACCAGTCATCATTAGCAATTCCTTATCTGCTGCAGAGGAAGAAAAATTGATTAAGGTTTTGAAAGCTAACAAAGGAGCCATTGGATGGTCTATTTCGGATCTCAAGGGGATAAGTCCCTCATATTGCATGCATAGGATCTTCATGGAGGATGATTTTAAACCAGTGGCTCAACCCCAAAGAAGACTTAATCCTGTGATGAAGGAAGAAATGAGAAAGGAAGTCTTAAAGCTCTTGGAAGCTGGATTAATCTACCCTATATCCGATAGTGCATGGGTGAGCCCTGTGCAAGTTGTTCCTAAAAAGGGTGGCATGACAGTGATCCGCAATGAGAAGAATGAATTAATTCCTACAAGAACTGTCACGGGATGGAGGATGTGCATAGATTATAGAAAGCTCAACAAAGCAACAAGGAAGGATCATTTTCCCCTTCCTTTCATGGATCAAATGTTGGAGAGACTGGCTGGTCAAGATTTCTATTGCTTTTTGGATGGTTACTCAGGCTATAATCAAATTGCTGTGGATCCTCAAGACCAAGAGAAGACAGCATTCACTTGTCCTTTTGGAGTTTTCGCATATAGGAAGATGCCATTTGGGCTATGCAATGCACCTGCCACTTTCCAAAGGTGTATGCTGGCTATCTTCTCGGATTTGGTGGAGAAATGCATAGAAGTCTTCATGGATGACTTTTCTGTTTTTGGTGGATCATTTGAATTGTGCTTGTCCAACTTGGAAACTGTTTTAAAGAGGTGTGCTGAGACAAATCTCACTCTTAATTGGGAGAAATGCCATTTTATGGTGACCGAGGGAATTATTCTTGGCCACAAAATTTCAGCAAGAGGAATTGAAGTTGACAAAGCCAAAGTAGATGTCATTGAAAAGCTTCCACCACCAGCAAATGTGAAAGGAATTCGAAGCTTCCTCGGGCATGCTGGATTCTACAGGCGCTTCATCAAAGACTTCTCCAAAATTGCCAAACCATTGAGCAATCTACTGAACAAGGACACACAATTTAATTTTGATGCTGAATGTTTAAATGCCTTTAAAATTTTGAAGTCTAGTTTAGTCTCTGCTCCTATACTCACTGCACCTAATTGGAAAGTTGATTTTGAACTCATGTGTGATGCTAGTGATTATGCAGTAGGGGCTGTCCTAGGCCAGAGAAAGAACAGAATTTTCCATCCCATACATTATGCTAGCAAGGTGCTCAATGAACACCAAGTGAATTATGCAACAACTGAAAAAGAGTTGCTAGCAATAGTGTATGCTTTGGAAAAATTTCGTTCTTATTTAATTGGTTCCAAAGTAGTTGTGTACACTGACCATGCTGCAATTAAATACTTGCTGTCCAAACCCGATTCCAAGCCTAGACTCATTCGTTGGGTTTTGTTGCTGCAGGAATTTGATCTTGAAATTAGGGACAAGAAAGGAAGCGAAAACCAAGTTGCTGATCACTTGTCACGACTTGTGAATGATGAGGTGACCACTCTTGAGAAAGAAATTCTGGAAGAGTTTCCTGATGAGAAATTGCTTGCGGTGCAAGAAAGGCCATGGTTTGCGGATATGGCTAACTATAAAGCTGGTGGAATCATTCCAGCAGATATGAATTGGCACCAAAGAAAGAAATTTTTCAAGGATTCTCGACTTTATGTGTGGGATGATCCTCATTTATTCAAAATTGGAGCTGACAATTTACTTAGAAGGTGTGTTGCTAAGGAGGAAGCAAGGAACATCCTGTGGCACTGCCATAATTCACCTTATGGAGGGCACTACAGTGGAGAGAGGACTGCTGCAAAGGTTCTCCAGTCTGGATTTTATTGGCCTACAATTTTTAAAGATGCCTATGAGCACGTGCAGAGTTGTGATAAATGCCAAAGAACCGGAGGGATATCAAGAAGGAATGAGATGCCACTTCAAAACATTCTTGAAGTGGAGGTCTTTGATTGCTGGGGTATAGATTTTGTTGGCCCCTTTCCTTCATCCTTCTCCAATGAATACATTTTGGTGGCTGTTGACTATGTTTCAAAGTGGGTAGAAGCTGTTGCTTGCCCCAAAAGCGACTCCAAAACAGTCATTAAATTTCTCAAGAAGAATATCTTCTCGCGGTTTGGTGTTCCTAGAGTTTTAATCAGTGATGGAGGCTCCCATTTTTGCAATGCACAATTGAAGAAAGTCTTGGAGCATTATGGAGTCAAACATAAAGTAGCTTCTCCTTACCATCCTCAAACCAATGGTCAAGCTAAGGTTTCTAATAGAGAAATCAAGAGGATCCTTGAGAAGACAGTTACTTCTTCAAGAAGGGACTGGGCTGTAAAACTTGATGATGCTCTATGGGCATATAGGACTGCATTCAAGACTCCAATTGGCCTATCTCCATTCCAAATGGTCTATGGAAAAGCTTGTCATCTCCCTGTGGAATTGGAGCACAAAGCTTATTGGGCTCTTAGGTTCCTTAATTTTGATCAGTCCTTGGCTGGTGAGAAGAGGAAGATCCAGCTTCATGAGTTAGATGAGATGAGACTCCATGCATATGATTCTTCAAGGCACTACAAACAGAAAGTCAAGGCCTATCATGACAAAAAGCTTGTGAAGAGAAACTTGCAGCCTAATCAAAAAGTTCTGTTGTTCAATTTAAGGCTGAAATTATTTCCAGGCAAGCTTAAGTCCAAATGGTCTGGCCCTTTCATCATTAAGGAGGTGAAGCCTCATGGTGCTGTTATTTTGGAGGATCCTTCAACAGGAAGAAACTGGACAGTCAATGGTCAGAGATTAAAGCTCTATTTGGGGGGTGAAATTGAAAGGCTGACCACGATTCTTCATCTAAGTGATCCTTGAGGTCACCAAATGTCAAGCTAATGACAGTAAAAGAGCGCTACCTGGGAGGCAACCCAGTTTTCTTACCTTTTTATGTCTGCATTCTGCATTTTGAAGTGTTCAATTTAGTTAGTTGTGTGCTTTGATTATTTAGAGTTCATGTGTTTGTTTCTTGTGTGAATGTTGTGTGTAGTTTGTGGTGATTTTATTTCTTTGTAATGTGATCAATTAGAAGCATCATTCAGTAGTTGCATATGTCCCATTTAGCTGTATAGTGCAGTGCTTAGGCTCATTTATGCATAATTCGCATTTTGGTCATGTCTGTACAAGAATTTTTGCTGTTAAGTGACTTTTGGCTCAAGCCACTGATACTGGCTCCAAGCCAAAAGCCACTTTGAGATCCCTTTCCAAATTCGAGCTTTCTGCCAAGCCAGGCCTCTGGGCCAAGCGAATTTCCACTTATTCAGACCCTCTGATCTTTTTCAAATTTTTCCCACGTTCCAAGACCCTCAACTTACCCCACAACGTCTCCACCTGTCCCTATCACGTTTCCCTATGCCCACTACAGTTACATTTCCCTCTTCACCTCTCTTCTCCTCCAATCACGTTGGGTCACCATCTTTCCCCTCCAATCAGAATTTTCTGACACAATTAATTACAGCCACCTACTCTCTCCAATTAGATTCACCTTTTCCTACTCTTTCCCCAAACCCTCACGTCTGCCCCTACACTCCAGCACTTCCAACCCTTCAATCACTCACTCTGTCCCACTCTTACACTCCCATCATACCTCTAAGCCTGCAACGTTCTTCATCCCTCAACTCAGCATCCATCACTAGGACTGTGACTCTTCCCTCTCGGTCCGCTTTCCATTCCCACCTCGAGCACCACCATTGCTGTCCACGCGTGAGTTTTCCTCCGCGACTTCTGCTCCCTTCTCTACTGTCATTTTCATATCTTTTCTGGAAAAGATCTTAGGGTCCTTTGCTTTTCATGATTATGCAGTTCTGTTAGTTTCTTTTTATTTTTCCTCTGCTGCAACTTTGGAAGCATATGCATTGTTTGATTCGGTTTGTGTTTCATGATAAAGCTTTGACCTTTTGTGTGTGAGTCTTCTGTTATCTTCACTTTTTGTTGATACAGGTCAAACCTTTTGCTATAACCTTCTTTTCTATCTCTTGTTTTGAAGTTTCCCTTGAGTGATATGTCTTTTTCAAATTCTGGTTGTGGAAAAAGAACAATCTTTTTGTGTGTTCTCTGTTGCTTGTGCCTTTTTGGGATAACTTTCCTTTTTGAGGTAGTCATATGTTTGCTCTCTCTTTTCCCGTGTGTTGCTGTTCGCATTTTGGGAAATCTGCTGTTGTTCCCTTTCTGTTTTCTGTTTCCTTTCAGTCTGTTCTTGTTTTTAATGTTTGAAATTTTGTAGATCTTGTCCTTGTCACTATTTTCGGGACCACTGATGGTTCAAGTGCTGGTTTTTCTGTTTATTCTTTGAAGGTTCTTATTTTCTCTGTGATCTGGGACCACGTTTTGGGTCCCTGTACTGCTGTGATGGTTTAAATATTTCTTCTGTATTCTGCTGCTTTTGTGTGCTACAGGGGAGCACATGGTCCTTAGTGAATTTTCTGTTTTTCCCAAAAAGCTCCCCTTTGTCTTTTTCTCTTTGTCTTTTTGTGCTTCCTCTTGTTTGCACGTGTGTTTTTAACTACCTAAGAACTGGGACCACTGTGCCTTTCTTTGGTTTTGTCAACACACCAGTGCTGGAACTGCATCTCCCTGCACAATTGTAAAAAATTCTAGATTAAGTGGAATTTGGCTAAGCCATCCTGTGGATGCTAAGCCAAATTCTCTGCGCATTGCTGTGTCCATTTTCTGTTCCTGCACTTGCATGTGATGAAATATCCTTGATGTTTTGTGGATTCTCAGTTCTATATTTAGCTTTTCATCAATTCCTTTTTCTATTTTTCTTTTATGCGTGTTGTGTTTCAATTATGTTGTGATGTCTATTTTTCTGTTCTTGTGATTTCCATTTTTCTGTTTCTTGTTGCTCATTTTGTCATTAACTGACTTACTTTCTTGTGCCTTCTGTTCTACTCTATTTTGTCTCTGTCCTGTTGTGTAGCATGGCTCCTAAGCACAAGCAACCTACTGCTGACTCCACCTCCTCTGCCAAGAAGCAAAGAGTCACAAGGAGGGGTTCTTCTTCCCGTGCTCCCCCTCAAGCTTCACGCGAAGATGATGAAGTGCAGGAGATTCCACCCCCACCACCGCAGCCCCAAACTCCTTGTGAGCCCCTTCAGAAGAACCGCTTCCTGGCTCCTCCTAACCAAGAGCGTTTCAAGAACAATGCCAACAGAAGTTTGATCAAGGAGCGAGAAGTGCAACTGCTGGCTGGCGATTTCCAGGAAATACAAGATGAAATCGCTAGAAGGAAGTGGCAGAAACTTACCAGCTTTCCCCTCAAGATCAATGAGGAAGTGGTGCGCGAATTCTACGCGAATGCTATTCCCAGGCGCACCAGCGACCCTACCCGTAGGTCTTGGGTGAGGGGTTGCTTTGTCTACTATGATGCTCCTTCCATCAACCGGTTTCTGGCCAATGACTTCACCGACCCCAACAACCAAGATTGCGGCTTTTTCTTGATGTCTACTAGGAGAACCCCTGTCACCAACACTGCTGTGAGCAACAGCCTCTGCATTCCAGGCCACTCTTTTGTTGAAAACGACGCGGGGAAGGCCCTACACTTCAAGAGACCAGCTTTGAAAACCATTTCACAAATTTGGGCCTCCTTCCTCTTCTCTAACATCACACCTACAACTCATACCTCTGAGTTGAGCATGACCAGAGCCTTCATGGTGTACTGCATCATGAATGACATTGACATCAACATTGGGAGGATAATATCAAGAGAAATCCATAAATTTGTGACTGCCAAAGCTCCTACTTCTCCACCAAGACCTCTCGGGTTCCCAGCCCTCATCACTGCACTATGTGAGAGCCAAGGGGTGAATGTCCGCCGTCCTCCCCTCCTCAACCTCCGGGAGCCAATCAACATGCGTTTCATTGACCAGCATTGCCGCAACCCCGCGGAAGTGGATGATCCTCAACCTCCCATTCCTCCTGCAGTGGAGCCCTTTAACAGATCCCAAATGGCAACTGCTTTCATGTTCCTTTTCCAGCAACTGGCAGCAGTTCATCGCGGCCAACAAACTCTCAATTCTTCCATTTATTATTATTTGAACCCTGCAGCACCATGACCTCATGGTCGTCTCCAGTGGCCATCACCTTTTGAGTTTGAAGCTATCATCGCGTGGCCTGGGGACAGACCTCCTTTTTTGGGGGGTGCTGGAGCTGCTGCTGCCCCAGATGCTGCTGCTAGAGATGATGCAGCTGCTGCTGAACATGAAGCAGAGGAGGAGGCTATAGCAGAGGAGGAGGAAACTGAAGCGGAGGAAGAAGGAACAGAAGAGGAGGAGGAAGAATTCGGCAGTTTGGAGACTGAAGAAGATTAGAATGTTTGATGGGGGATTTGCTGGTTTAATTCCCATTGCAACAGGACAAATTATTTTTTCTTTTTCTGTTTTTACATTTCAGTACTTTAATTTCAGTGCATGTTAGTTCTCTGTGGGTTTGCTGTTAGTTAGGTGCTGCTAGTTTAGTTGTTATTATGGTGATGTTGGCCAAGGCCTTGTTGCTTGCTAAACTTTGTCCTTATGTTGTGTTTGCATGTTTTAATGTTTATGTTGTGTTTGTTCATGGTTTTAGAAAAATTCCATCATGCGTTATCCTTGTTGCTTCCCGCGCTTTTTAAAGAAACATTCGTTTGAGAAACCATGATTTGAATGATTTTTGTGGCTGCGCGTTTCGTTAGCATAGCTTGGATGCACGTATATGTTTGAGAAAAGTTTCAAGCATGATTTGATTGTGAGGACAGATTTGAGAATGTTTGAAGAAATGATTCTTGTGAGTTGTGTGCTGTCTCAAATGATTATGAGTGCCACCTTTGGCACCACTGTTGGTTTTGAGCAATTCTCTTGTGATGATTTTTGCATGTTAATAAAGAAATGATCAAGGCAAATATTGTTTGATGATTGTGAATCCTAGAGCCAAAAAGCCATCCCGGTTACTGTCATCCTTTTTGTGCAGCCCCTTGAGCCTTAATTGAAATTAATTTCTGTCATGATAACCCATGAGCCTAAATGAAAAACAATTCACTTTCCTTACCATTGGATAGGAGAGCAATTGCATGTGTTGGGTTTAGAATAAGTTTGGGGGAAATCTTGCATGAAATGAAGAACTTGGGAACAATTGTGGGTCACTCTCATTAAATTAAAAGAAGTGTCACAGCTATGTGTGTCTTATGTTCTGTAGATTCTATTTGTGTTAAAAAAAAAAAAAAAAAGAGAAAAGAAAAAGAAGATCAAGGAAAACAAAAAGAAATAAAAGCTGTGATACTTGTTGTGATTATAGTGGCATGTTCTTGAGCTTAAAGTTGAGAAATGCAAGGAGTTGGTATCTTTACCATTGTGAGTAAATAAGAGGGATTGGGAAAATCTAAAAAAATTCATTGATTGCTCTCTTTATCTCATGGTGTTTTGTCTATCTAGAAAAACCAATTTCTTTTCAAGCCTAGCCACATTTCAGCCCTTGATCAAGCCCTTGTGATCTTATTTTGTGTGCATAATTTTGTTGCATTGAGAAGGAAGGCAAAACTGATTTTGTGGTTTCCATTGTGTGTTGACTGTGAGAGAATTCAGCACCTATACCACTTGGTGCTTGAGTGAGACACTTGAGTGAAAAGGATCAAACATTCTTGGATTTTGTCAAATTGTGATTGTTATGCTTGGTTCATTTCTTGAGAAGTTAGGTACTTGCATCCTTGTTATGGTTTCGGTTTAAAGCACCATGCTTGAAATTCGAATCATTGGTCTGGTCTTTTTCAATTCTTAGAAGGAAGCATGTTTTGGATTTGTTAGGATGGGATTAATCTTGATCCATGATTTCTGTTTTAGTGGTAGCTATTTTCAGCTTTATTAGTTCCTTAATTGTTGTCTTTATCTTTTGCTTGAGGACAAGCAAAACTCCAAGTTTGGGGGAGTTGTTAGTTGCTATAATTACCTACTTTTCAAGTAGTTTTTAAGGCAATTATCTATCCTTTTCTCTCATTTGGAGTGTTGTTTTACTCATTTTCTGTTAATATTGCAAATTAGTTAGAATTTCTGTAGTTTTTCTAGTTTTATGGTTATATCTTTGAGTTTTGCCCCACTTTTTGTAGGAATTGGAGATTTAAGTTGAAGAACACGTTTTGGAGCTGCATTCTGAGCTTTGGAAGCAGTGGAAGGTCATTTGCAAGAGAAATCTGTTGAAGTGCAGAATTTTCAAATCAGCCAAGCCAAAATTCCAGGCTGAGCCAAATGTCACTTAAGAGCAATTCTGCACTTGTATATAAAGGACTGACCTTCAGAAGAAGAAGAGCTTGGACATTTTTCAGAAACAACTTCTGTAGCTCGTTTTGCACTGTTGTAGTGGAGAGAAAAACTCTCTCTTTATTTCTTAGCTTTTTCTTCATCTCCTCCCCCCTCCTTGTGTAATTTCCAGCTGCTCACACCCATGAGTGGCTGAGTTCTGTAGTTGTTAGGGGTTAGATGTAACCATTCTCAAAACTCTCTTGTATCTTTTTATATTATCTATATATATTCTGCATATTTGTGTTTAAAGTTAGTATTTTGCTTCTTTTCTTAAAGCTTGTTGTGGCTTGATCACCCATAGCATGATCCTTGGACATGAATGTTGTTGGGAAACACTTTCGTTGTCTAGAACTGAAGCAACATACCTCATGAACTTCGTGTCTAGGAATGGAGCTTAGTTCATGGGTTATCTTGTGGTCTCTAGACTTAAAGCTAGTTGCTTCGTTAAGTTGTTGAGGAATCAAGGCTTGGGGGAGTAATCTAAGACTCTCTGCACCTAAGGAATTAGGCTGAGAATGTTTTTATTGACTGATTTTAACTTTTAAATGCAAATAGAATGTATATTGTGTGCATGCAAGAAGAGAGTAGAGAATGGTGAGATCTAACCCCTGCAACATCTTCATCTATCTGTTTTAACCTCTGTCTACTGCTGCATTTGTCTTAAAAACCACAAAAATATCTTCTTTAATTTCTGTTCTGCATTAGTTCTGTCATATCTTTCACAAAACCAACCAAAGTTCACGTTTTTATAGCTTTATTGTGAAAATCAGTTCAGTCTAGCTAGTATTTATGTGAATATTGCCTATATCAAGCAAATCCCTTGGGAAAACGATACTTGGACTTATCCATTTACTACTTGTGCGACTGGTGCGCTTGCCAAACCGTCTTAACACATGTTTGAAAGTTCCAAACAATGTGTTAGAAGGCTCCAAACATTGTCATCAACTCATGGAAGGCGTGGTAGTTTGTTACAACAATAGAGATTAGGAAATTATTATATACACCCCCTCAGTTTTACTAATAAACATTCTTTTTATATATTTTTTTCTAAATAATATCCTTTTTCCGAAAATCACATTTTGGAATGTAACCAGTCGTTGGATGATTTGGAGGAACATTTGGTGGAAATAAGGAAGTCACAGGTAATATTAATTCACAATATTGGTTTAAGAAAATTCGATTCATATCAGTGGTTTTAGTTAACAATATTTGTCTTAGTTTTGTCAATTTGCTATAATGAACTTGCACAATATTTCTTCCATGTTACCGTTTAGGCCTTTTTCAATTTAGAAGTAACATTTGTTATGTCTATTTGGTCAGGCACTAAACTTGTTAATGGCTTCTTTGACATCCAACAAACAGGCTTTCACAAGGAGCCTATCCTGCCTATTGTGCAAGTGGAAATGCCAAAGATACATTCCATTTTGGAATTTATTGGGAAGGAAGAAAAAGAGACACGGAAAGAAAAAAGAAATGGAAGAGAAAGAAAGTGAGAGAGATAATAATAATAATAATATGATGGGGAATGAAATAAAGGAATGAGAAGAAAATGAAGTAGAGAGGAGTTGGAAAATAAAGTAGGTATGTGATAACTGATAAGGGGCAGTGTAGAGCAATCCTGCAATTTAATGTATAAAGTGAATTGAATGGTCATGTAATATTTAATTCTTGGTTTATTCTACGGCCGAATAGCATGACATATGATCCACTTGTGGACTATCAAAGTTACTGGGTGAAGGAGGTTGACAAGGTACAGTACCGGTTTGGTTTGTTACAGTAAATTTGCATAACCTTTTCTCTTTTTTTTTTTCCCTCTTTTTCTTTTATATGCATGAGTTTCTGATTAGGTTTGAGATTTGGGAACACTCACTCACTATGTATCTTTGTCATTGTTTTGAGATTGAGTTTATGAGTTCTGAGATTGAGTTTTCGATTGGGTTTGCTATATTCTCTTTGCCAATTTTTTGTTTCTTTTGCCCACAAAAATGTTCAATTCACATCTCAAAAATAACCACAACGGCTGCATAGGTTAAGAATAAAGTGTCAATTTAGTTCCTAAAATTGTATGTTGTTGTGAATGTTAATTTTGTTTCTGAAATTAAGAAAAACTTAAATAAGTCCTCAAAATGTTTTAAGATTTCATTTAAGTTCCTAAAAATAATTCATTTTTCTCATTTTTATCCCTAGGAACACTTAAGTGGTAATAATAATACAAATTTAAGGACCAAAATGAGAAAAGATGTTAATTTTAGAAACTTAAATGAAATTCTAAAAAATTCAGGGACTCATTTGAGTTATTTTTAATTGTAGGAACTAAAATGACAACGAAATATAAATTTAGGGACTAAATTGATCATTTACTCTAAAATTAATTAATATTCACATGGCAATATCAACAAAATTAATATTCATAGGGATAAAAAACAAATAACGTATATTCAACTTACCGGTTTAATGAGTACCAAGTAATTAATATTAACCATTCATTTTTTAAATAATATATTGGAGACCTATAGTGGTGGTTCACCGGTGGACCGCTTAATTGCTCATCCAACTATAGAATAAACCTTAAGTTACAATTGCTATTAGGCTATAAGAAATTGACCCCCAGAAGGTCATTAGAATTAATCTCTTTATTTATTTTTGAACATTATTTTAATTTTTAAAACTTTTATTTTGATAACTATAAAAGAAATAAATAAAAATATAAAGAAAATAAAATAAAAATAAAAAATAGAAAAAATTAAGTGTGTAAATTTGTCATGTCAGCATGTCAGTGTCACGTTAAGCACATTATTAGTACCACATCAACATATGTGTCAAACTATCACATCATTTGTTATATCAGTATATCAATGTCACATCATTTGTTATATCAGTATATCAATGTCACATCAACACTTACATGCCATGTCAGAAATTTTCATTAAAAAATTGCCAAATTAACAATTGACGAATATTGCTAAATTTTAAAAGGTGTGAACAAATGTATAATAATTTTTTTTTTGAAAGATCAAAATTGAATGGTTTAACTTCTTATCTCTTTAATCTATTAGTTTCACTATCTTTAGTTCTAACTTGAATTTAAATATATTTTTTAAAATTATCAGTAATTAAAATAACAATATATTATAATATAAATTATCATGATCTAAATTATGATTTATATATTTAAAAATATTTATTTATTATTAATTATAAATTTTAATTATATAAAATAAACATTTATTTTATATAATATACACATGCTAATATACCAGTTCCAATTATATATCACGGTAATTGTTTGACAGCAGTAAATCAATAAAAAAAAATTATTTGACAGCTCAAGCTTCAATTATTATAGATTATAACAATAAACTAAAACAAATAATTGGAGACTTCCATCTCTGTTTGACAGCAAAAAAGCAATAAAAAGTTGTTTGACAACTGAAGCTTAAATTGTTAAAGATTATAATTGTTTGACAGCTCAAGCTCAAGCAATAAAAAAAACAGTTCAACATCTCCACAATAAGAGTCATTCGTTTATTTAGATGTGACCTAGAAACTGAATTTATTAATCAGAGGCGGATTATGGGATTGAATGGAACTTGTTTATTTTGATAGGCTCGTCAGACTAATTAAATAGAGAGAAGTTACAAGAGATATAACATGGGATTCACGTGAATGTTACGTAAGCATATATTTGGATGGAGTATTTATTTTTTATTGGTTCCTCGCACTGTATGAGTTTTTAACTTTTTTTTTTATCCGTAGGAATCGAACACGATATCAGAGGGTTTACAATAACTCAAGCATCATGCTCTTTTCTTTTTTACGCCATTGGTATGTGTTTTGGATCTAGAATTAATTTTATAATCATACTTATAATTTTATAATCATTATCAATTGATATAAATACAAATCTAGAAAGAAAAAAAAAAGTAGTTATAGTATTGAGCATCATTTACAAGTCCAATACTAAACTCACACATTATAACAAGATATAAGAAGCTAAGACTAGTCCACATGTGGTAGCAGTTTTGAAGTTTGAGCAAGCCACTTAGCTGTATTAAAAATATTTTTCAAGAGCCATATCAATCAAAATACACAAATCCAGTTTTAAATACTACGTCCATTTTTATTTATAAGACCAAAATTTAAAATAGATTAATTATTTTTAGACTAAAATACTCCTAATTAATTAAGAAAGAAGTTGTATTAATAAACATCTGAAAGAGAAAGGGAAGCATTAATGATAATGATATTTTTGAAAAAATGTATAAATTTAAGATAAATTTATTATTATTAATTAAATTAATCACTTTTCTTAATCTTGATGAATTAGGTAATTGGATTTTATAAATAAAAATCGATGTAGTATGTAAATAGAAAATTACTACAAACATTAAAATTTGATTTGATACAAAATTAAATTGTAGGGGGTAATTGTGAAGAGGGGATCAATAATGAAAGTATTAAATTTGACAACTAGGATATATTTCTTTTTACGTTATTTGAGGAACTAACAAGAAAATCAAGGGTCGCATGAGACTAACTGTTGAGAGATTCAGCAAAAAATAAAGAAAATGTTTAACACAAGAAGTGCAAACATAATACAAGCTGAAAAGGAAAATACATCAAAAAACCTCAACATCATATCCTAACCACAACAAACTCAATGTTAGGAAAAGCACACCATGATCCTCACAACAACCTCATATCAAGAAGACCCAATCCAGCGTTTCCTAGTGACTAATGCGTGTCATGAGCATGCCTATATACATGAACCAGAATTATTACACCAGCATGAAAAAGGATATGAAGTTCTTCCTTTTTGAGAGATTCACCTCCATGGTAGGAGTTTTACTGTTTCTAGCATCTATGCCAAATCTTGCTTTTTGTGTGAAAAAACATATGCATTTTGATTTTTCCAAACCCACACCACCACAAACCAAACAACATGCAAATATAAGCTTTTTCTCTTAGCCAATTAAATAAACCTCAAAACTGCAAAAAAAGATTTGACAAAGGAAAATGCAAAGGAGCTTGAAATCCCCACCATTCTAAGCACTGATACCACAAAGGGGCAAACAAAGAGCATTCCAAAAAAACAAAAATGTGTGTTGAAGATTTTTCCACAGCACGCATATTATTAGGTATTGGTTCTTCGTTGTCAACGGAGCGAACTACATGCCTCATTTATTATCAGAATAACCAGTTCAATATTTTATGTTGCAATGTTTTGATGCTAATTAAAAATCGTCATTTTATGTATATATAAAAACTTACAAAATATGCCTCATGGTTAAAACAAATGTCTGATGCCCAAATGCAGATTAATGTAAAACTAAACTTTTAAGTTCTTCAAATTTATATGTATTGTTACATTAATTCTCTAAAAATTTTATTTCACAAATTATTATTTTTTAAATGTACCATATCATCATATTAATTTTTGAAAGATTTTATCACTAAATTAATTAAATATCAAACTCATCCTTAAATTAGTCTCGGGAATTAAGATTCTCTTGTGTCATCACTCACTTTATGATGAAAATAATAAATAATAAATCTTCAAAGAACTAATTTAGTAATAATCTTTTAAAGAACTAATAAGATGATGTTGTATTTGATGACTAATTTTTTTTTTAGAAAACTAATGTAGTGATATGAGTAACTTGATTTACTCTTAATATTAGTAAATAACCTTTGGTAGTGGCAGGGTGATGAAGAAGCTAGTGTCGATTATGAAGGAGAGGATAGTGACGCCGACGGGTTTGAAATTGGATAAGAAGGAGGACGCTCCTGATCCGAAAGGAACTGGGGCAATTGTTGAAAACGAGCTTAATTAGGATAAGAATTCAAGCATGAAACTTTCCTCTCGTGATGCTATACTGTCCTTGATTAGGATATGGGATTCAACTTTCATATTAATCCAATATTTATGAGAGGGACGTACGTGGACCCATATGGAGGTGTGAAGGGGGAAGGTGGGGTGGATCTAATCATTTTAAGGTAAGTGCTAGCTGATACGGTATGTTGGTTGGTTCAGGGGTGTTTGTTTCAAGATATGAAATTTCATTATCGGGAATCACATTCCCAGGAATATTATGCCTGGGAATATTATTTCCATGTTTGTTTGACCATAGGAATTTCAGAAAAAATAAATTTTATTTAATTAAAAAATAAAAGTAAAAAAAGAAATGTGGGAGAAAGAGGTGGGGATAGATAGTTATTGTAAAAAATAACTTCTATTCCTATGGGAATCCAAGATACCTACCCTTCTCCATGGGAATAAGAAACAACACAATATTTTTACAAAACTTGTAGCCTCCTAATTGTTCTAGCATCGAGTCCTCGTTAGGATCACCATTTGAGGTATTGTCCGTTTAGGTGCTGGATCGTCACGATTTTGTCCTTGTAAAAGGCGCCTTGGTGGGTTTAAGAGAAAGGAGGGTGTTTATAAACTACCATTGGCTTTGACTCCTAAGCGATGTGGGACTTTGTGGCTACTGGAACAGTAATTAATACTTCAACTTTTTCTCTTCAACCACACAACCAGTATTTGGGATGGTAATAACAGCTAGTATAACATGATTTTCTAAACAATGAATAGTGATGGAGTGAGCTTTGCTCTTGCTTTGACATCAGTTTTATTACAGCACATATGACTTAGTTGAAGGTGTGGCCAAGAGATGCTTAGAAGTAATGTCAATTGTCAAGTCCAGTATCAGAATGGTGTGTTTCATTGATCAAATATTTAGAAGCAGCTATAATTGAAGTTTGATTAACAAATCTGATTTGATGGATGCAGGAAGTTGGTTCTGTTTGCATAAGAACTAATTTCCTTTATTTTTTATGAATTATTTGGCTTATAAAAAAATGACAGAAAAAGTATTATTACAAACTAAAACTATAGAGTATCTGTAACTGACTAGAAGTCATACCAAATAATAGTGAACACATAACAATGTAGGTTAACAGTACTCGACAAAACCACTTAAGAAATAAGACTTAACATAAACCTTTATTCATAATATTGCCACCATCGTTTCCTCCATCCGATATTTCCATGTTGGAATTCCACTCAGCCTAAAAACAAATTAAAACAATAATTATGTTAAGTATAACTATTCTGTTTTGTTACGTGTAAATACAAGGACATGAATCCATATAGAAAAAAGGCTGCTGCCATATAGTCCTTCTAGTAATATAAACGAAGGTTTTTTTTTTAATAAGAAAACATTTCTAACTGGAAAGGAGAAAGAAGATAGAGTTTCACAATTAGGGGGACATTCCCTCCTTTTGATATGCAAAATGTACAAGTATCCTTTCAACATATTTTCAAAATGGATTATATTGTAAGTTTTGAACTTTGTACATTATTGGAATTAACTTATCATTTTTATGTTATTCTATTTAATCATCATTTTTAACATCAATATTTGTGCAATGATAGGGAAGTCATAAAAAATGCAGTTTTACAGGAACAAATATCTAGTAATAACTTACCAAATAGGAAAGAAGACTTGCCAGTGAACAGTCATGATTACTAGACAATGAATTCCTGAAACAAATAAGAAAAAGTGAGTTGAGAAAAACTGAAATTACTTATAAATTGTTAGTGCATTCTAATTAAATTCTTTAAACAATGGAGGATTTATTATATATTTGAGATAAAAAATATTATAAGAGAAAAAAACTATACACTTGTAATATAAAACAGTTTTATATTGTCATCTAATCATATACCACCATGTACAGTAAGCTTGTTGACTTTTAATTACATGTAGCTCTGTCTCATAAAACTAGAAAAAAAAAATCAAAGAAAACAATCATAATGAAACCAAACCCAGCGAAATAGGGAGATGAATTGAGGACTAAGTTAAATAACAGAGCATAGGAATAGGACCATTGGTTTGCTAATTTATCCCTCAATATCGTCACTAAATCATCCTCTTAGACATCTATAATATACATTATTTTTGAAATTAATTAAGAAATAGTAGAATGTGCAATCACATTATGAAGGACTGTTCAACAAAAATAATAGAGCCAAGATAGTAAAAAGTGTAATCCATGTTATCACTACTATATTTTCCCCCCAAACAAGGCATAATAATAGTGGGTTACAAAAGCAAACTATTGAAGGAAATGTACCGGAATATAACTGATCTTTATGTTCTTATAACTTGCCTCAGACAGTGCACAACATATGCAATATGATGGCAAGGAGGAAGGTAAAAACAGAGTATATACATGCATGGAAATTTAGCAAAAACATGGTAAAAGATGAAGATGTTGGTTAGCCAAATAAGTGCATATGTATTCCTTAACCATGAATATCAACTTAGCTAGTTAATACCTACATAAAAATTCAGCTCTTCCAATTAAATTTGCTCATGAGGCTTGAATTGATGCAAATCAGGTACATAGGAATATTTCATTTGAGGGCATTCCATTAAAGTCACTTGATCCAAGGACGGGAATTTCAACTTGAAAGTCCCTGAGTAAATTCCTACTATGCTTGGTAAAGATTCAAGAGACAAAATGCTGAGCTGCTCAAATGTTATCTCTTCATCATTGAATTCATGATCTTCCTCTTTGGACACTATTTCCTGTATTGCTTCACAATCTCGTACGGACATATGCTTCAATTGACCTAGACTTTTGGTTGTTGAGGATGTGAACAAATATACCAATCCATGACATTCTTCAACATTCAAAGAGGTAAGATTTGAAAAAGACACAGTGGATGGCACCAAAAATTTCATGCTAGGGCAGGAAAACACTTCCAATGTTTCTAGTGTTTTAAGTAAGGGTTCTACCCATGAGTGCTCTAATCCTATGGAATTAAGCTGTTGGAGACTCTTCAAATGTAACCTTTTCAGCTTTGAAAGGACTTTGGTACAATGGGTGCCAGGTCTTTGAGAGGAGAATATTTCATTGAAGAAACTACAAAACACTTCAAGACTTTCAATGCTAGGTATCTCTTCAAGTAATCCACTGGAGAATATATTTGACTCGTCATCCTCATGATAGCACTGCAATTTGAGAACTTTTAAATTTTGCAGTAGGTGTGCAGCATTTGCACCAAATTGTCCTTGTCCTATCATATTGTCTTTGCTAGTGATTGCTTGATGCTCCAAGCTAGGCATGACCTAAGAAAATTAGCAGAAAGGGTATAATTAATGAAAAATACAAGAAAAGGTCATTAAGAGAGAATTACATAGGACAGAAATAAAAGCAAAATAGGAGAGTTAAGAAAGTAATACAATTTGAGAAATTGTCCTTGCCTGAAATTCTCGGCCTTGCAAAATTGCCATGGCATCTTCCTTTTTGAGTGATAATTACACCAAGTTTGGAAAAACCTAGGAATTTAATTGTTCAAAACAAATATATAGGACAAAGATTGTAATGAGATCTAACTCAATTTACTATGAATATAGTTTTGATTGTATTAAAAAGGATAAATATTTGATAAAATTCACACTTTCTATTTCAATTATGAAAAAACTAGCAATATACTATTTGACCCTATCTTTTGAACACTCCATGTTTTGGCATGATGAAGGAAGATTACTTCAATAAGCTCGGTAGCTTTTTTTTCTTTCTTTTTTTTTTTTTTTTTACAGCAGCTGGGTAGCTTCTTATTGTATTCTCATTTTTACTCTCTTTTTAATTGAAGAGTACTAACAATATACTCTTTATTATTATCTGAAATTTATTATTACAAAATAACAGGTAAAATAAGCCTGGGTATTGTGGACTTCCCCCCACCAAAAGACTGGATTAAGGTTAATTAATATTTTTTTTATCGACAAATGTTAGTTTGTTAATTTTGTTAAAAATGTTAGTGGAAGGGATTCGAATCCACGACCTTTCCCTCTCCTTTCTCCTTTTACCCTTAAGCCCCCTTCCCAGCCAACAAACCTTATAGCTCTTGGATTAAGGTTAATACTAACAGGTCATTGCATCAAACTATTGGATATGCAGCAATGAGTTTTAGTGTTTGATTAAAATTAACTACTATATAATTTCAAAATATTATAGTAAGTATTTAATACAATAATAATAACAATAAATTTATTATTATTATTATTATTGTTATTATTATTATTATTTAAATAGGCCATCCTAGTTAGGCTAGAAAGACTTTTCAAATGGTTTAAAACTTCACCCTTTTAACTAAATAAATTTTTAAGAAGTCTTGACATGCTTATTTAGTAAATAAACCGGGTCTATACTAAGCTTATTTGAGCCCTTCATGAGCTGTTTAACCTATTTCTATCTCATGCATGTAATACTCTCTTTTGAGATTGCATAAGTAGTCGTGGGATTTAGCCACATTTACTCACATAAAATATTTTTTAATTGTCACAAACAATATGGCAGGCTTTAAAATTATGCAACCTTTTCAGTGCCTGATATAAAGTATATAAATATAGACGATTAATTATACTTGATTCATCGACAGAATGAAATTGATAACTTAGAATATTAGTATTTCTTTCTTCTTCTTTTTTTTTGAAAAAGGAAAAATGGATATATCATCAATCAAAAACAGATTGTACATCAGATAGGATGAGGTGAGCCACGGGCATCCTCAATCCCGCATTGTTCTCCTAATGAGTGAAGAAAAGACTAAAATGTCATACTTTCAAATAATTTGTTGCTTTAATGTATAAACACAATTCTAATGAAAATCAGTTTCTCTTCAAAAAAAAAAATGAAAATCAGTTTTGCAAGATAAAATCCTTTCCTATGTTTATTTATGCATACTCACTAAATGACACAAGATAGAGAAACTGATTAACAAATATCTTCTATCATTTTTAATTCGTGTCAGTTTTTCAAGCAAACTCTATCTTATACTTTATTCTTAAACCATTTATATTCTTTTTTGAAAAACTTAAACCATTTATATTCAATATAACTATTTTCTATATTCAGTTATTTCCCGAACAATGCGTGAATCTTTATTTAGTTTATCATAGTTTTGAGTGATAAACTAGTCATATTATACGATTTCATTGAAAGAGGGGAGAAAACTAAATAAAATTAGTTTTATATTGGATGAGAAAAGTAGGATTTCATTCTCTTGTCATCTTAGCTAGTCAATGAAAGAAAGATGTTAGTAACACTCTTTGATAGCGTTTTTTTTAACATTATTTTATTATTGGTCTTCTTTTTTTTTTTTTTTTAATGTTGGTCCCATTAATAGAAAATGGACCTAAATTATTTAGACCAGCATGGGATATCAAAGAGTGTGTGACTAGCAATTTCTTTAATAATTTGCATATCAAGACATGCAGCATAATATGAAAACTAGAGAGGAAATCTTTTTGGTACCTTTTCAATTGAGAAAACGGCTTGCTGATCAATTGAAACACCAAGTTGATCCTCTATATCTGCAACTTCACCACTATGATGCTCAGTTGTAAACAATTTGAACTTGTCACAATGATATATATCTAGATGTGTTAGCATTGGCCATTCTAGCGAGTGTTTTCCATGGTAGAAATACTTGAGCTCTGGCAATCCACATATTGTTAATGAGGTCAGACAATGGAAAATGAACTGTTTAGTTTCTCCCTTCAAGGTTGCTTCATCCTCTACAAAGATTTCTACCAACCTTGCACAAGATCTCACATCAAGCATAACAAGATGATCGGCCACTGATGTTGGAAACAAACTTTTAAGGCTTTCACAGTTAGAAATGTACACTTCTTGTAAGTCTTGAAGGCAAAGAGTTTCATCCGGATTCAGATTCCAGATATGCTCCAGATTTGGCAACTGATTTAGAATCAATTTCTTCAAAGGAAGAGAAATCCGAGAAGCTGGTTTCATATCTGATCCTGTATCTTTCACATCAAATATTGCCTTAACAGATCGACAGTTGCTTACTTCGATCTCTTTCAGGTTACATAGAAATCGAAGTAAATAAAAAGGAATCACATTGGATAAAGATTCACATTCCACCACAATTAAAGATTTCAAATTGTTGAAACAATTGTTACTTGGGATTTGAACTACACCAAGCCATATCTCTTCTAGGTGAGGGTGATCACCAAATTTCAAATGCTCTATATTGCATGCAGACTTTTCCACCTGTGCATGAAAAACAATTATTAATTTCAACACCTTAACATATAAATATATTAGGAGGGTGCTTGTAATATTCTTGTTTGAAACAAAAATTTCACTTGTTACAGATAATGATAAAAATGCCTAATAAAGTATGAAGTTGTCAAAATCTACTCCCTTAATTTTTCAACTGATAATTATCATTTTACACTATACCAGTATCTCCCATTCAAATAAAAATAGTAAAGGCAAGTTGTTGAACTGAAGTGTAGAATTCATTTTAACATTATGAGAATCCATGTATATAGTATGCCAAGATGTTCTGGATGTATATAGATGTAATACACAATCATTCATATGTCTTCACCTAACAACTTAAATTTTTGGAAAGACTTATATTCGGCTATCATGAGAGATTGCCTATATTGCGCTCTCTTCTTATTTTAAAATATACACTCTTTTTTTCTTGAAAGATGAATATTTATTATAGTTGAGTCCATTTTAATGTGAATGTGCTTTTTAATTTTTTTTTTAGAAAATTACATTAATATCTCTTGAGATTTTTTTGAATTACACACAATACCCCTCCTTTATAATGTTTACAACAACCTCCCTTATAGGGATGTTGGTGTAATATTTTAGGGAGTGTCAGTGTAATGTTTTTAAACATTAAGAGAAGTCATTTTAATATATAAAGAGATGTCAGTATAATGTTTTCAAACATTAAGGAGAGTTAGTGTAGGAATAGAAAAAAAATGGTATTGCGTGTAATTTAAAAAAAGTTTAGGAAGTGAGTGTAATTTACATTTTTTTATGTCATAGTGATCCTCAATATAATTAACAACTAATTTTGAACCTCTACTATGAATTTTGTGACCATAGAAGATAAATTTCAAAAACCATAATGGGGATGTTTAAAGCTCCATTTGTACCTTTTAAAAAACTAAAATCATGATGTTCAAAATTAGTTGACAGTGATGCTAAAAGTTTCAGAAAAGATAAACTATTATTAGGAGACACACTCACAATTATTCACAATTATTAATGTTGTGTTTGTTATGTGCGAAATAGCACAGAAAGGGAAGGAAGAGCGAAGAGGAGCAGGGGGACAGTGCGATTGCATTCGTTTGGCAGGAGCAAAAAAGATGCAAAATATTTGATAAATGTATGGGTCCCATGATGCAGCATTTCTACTTTGAAATGCGAAGACTTGCGAAGAAAAAAGCAATGTGCATGCAATCTTACTTTTTTGCCCCAACTCTCGTGCAAAGTAATGCGAAGATTTCAACCTCTCTCCACCTGCCATAACCGATTATGCTGCAAGCATAATCAATTATTCTTGAGCATAATCAATTATGTTTGCATGCATAATCGGTTTTAATTTTTTTAAATTGTGTTTTTTTTAAATTGCAAAATTAGATTACAAGAATGGATTTATGTTTAAGGGTAAAATCATATTTCTATTATAAATTTATTTCTCTCTTTTTCTTTGTTTACTTACCAAACAGCTTTAATTCAAATATTTTCTCTCTCTGTCACTCTATCTCTCTTCAACCAAATAACCTCTATTTCTACCTTATTTCTCACTTATTTTCTTTCTTTTCTTTTCTCACCTACTTAATTCCCCTCTTTATTTCTTCTCGCCCTGCCAAACACAATGTAAGAGATTTATTTATATTAAAAAAAGGCAAAAGTGTAACTCATTCATTCATTTCTCAAAGAAAGGGAGAGTATATTTTAAAATGAGAGGTAATTTAAGCATCTCTAAACCAAAAAAAAAAAGAGAGGGAAGAGAAGTGTAATTTAAAGAGAGAGTGTAATTTACTCAAATATGTTTTTGTTTCCTGAAAAAATTTCAGATTTTGCATTTGGTCTCTAATATATTTTTTTATTGACTTTTGGTCTTTGAAAAATTTAGTTCATTTAACTTAACATAGTTAAAGGAAATTATACCCTCCTAATTACCCTTTCTTCTTATGTTAAAATGTAGAATAAATTACATTTTCTTATTTGAGATGCAAGTATTACGTTTTCCTTCTTATGTTAAAATAAATAATTTAGTCCAATTAACTTAATACCACAAAAAAATATTTATTATAAGATTTTAATATATATTCTTTAATTAAAATATATACTAAAATATTTTTAATTTACTAAATTATCATTCTCTCGCTTGATAAACATTTTTATGCAATATATAATTAAATTTTAAATCAATAAAAATAAAAATTCAGAGATAAATTATATATGTATGTCAACAAATATATATATATATATATGTTTTTTAAACTAATTTTTTAAATAAAAATAAAATAATAAAGTTTTAATGTTTATATATACATGTGTGTGTGAACAATTGTTTGTTGGTGCACGTGTGGGTGAGTGTGGGTGTGGGTGTGGGTTTGTGAGAATATGTGCGTGCGCGTGTGTATACATGTGTGCATGTTTGTACAATTATTAATTTTTATAATAGTTTCATTTTAGTTAATAATATAATTTTAATATAAAAATTATTTAAAAATTGTATGTTAAATATAAATTAACATTATATTTATTCAATTCCATAAATATATTATATTCAATAAATATAATATTTAATAAAATTATCAAAATTAAATGATTATAAATAATTTTAATAATTATAACAATTAATACTATATAAGTAAAATACAAAATTATTTAAATATTAGGCCCAATTGAATGTTAAGCCCATTTGAAAGTGATTTTCCGAGTGATTTGTGGCTAAGCACTAACTTTTCAAAACATGACCTATGGATTAGATTTACTTAAAGATATAAGCAAATAACAACAATTGAATTTGGATAATGAATTCCTTACCTGATGAAACAACCTCTTGATTGTCGTGTTGAGATCATGGTAGAAGTGACAATCCCAATCTGCCGTTGAAGTTTGAATTCTGTCTAACATTGGTGCATTTACGTCTCCTTCAGAGAAAATTCTCATGTTAGGACATTTAATTATCGTCACTGTTCCCAAACATGAGAATTGCAAAGTGGCATTCCCCGAAAAAAACCTTACTAGCCTTGGCAAGCAATCCAGCCTTAATTTTGTGAGCCGTCCAAATATGATGTCTTCAGAAGCATCTTCATCTTCTTTTTTTACTATTTCTTTTATTGATTCACATTTCTTTATAATAAGGATCTTAAGCTGCACCAAACTTTTGGCGGTTGAAGATGTGAATAAATAATCCATCCTTTCACATTTCTTCACTTTCAACTCTTTCAGATTAATGAAAGATACTGAACAGCACACTAATTTTTCTAACCGAGAGCATTTGTGAATGTTTAATATTTCAAGCTTTTCAGAGTATGGCTTTACCCATTG
Source organism: Pueraria montana var. lobata (assembly GCA_026413185.1). NCBI lineage: Eukaryota > Viridiplantae > Streptophyta > Magnoliopsida > Fabales > Fabaceae > Pueraria > Pueraria montana. Next base: position 88,539,585 of record CM048650.1, on the reverse strand, counting down.
GTGCTCCAACCCTATCGACTTCAGCTCTTTTAGTTTATATAGGGTTAATCCATTCAATCCGGCAGGTATTCCATCATGAACTTGGAGTTTTTGAGATGGAAATATCTCCTTCAGACCAAAACATCTGATCAGCCCAAGAAATTCTAAACTGGGTACCTTGTGAAGGAAATCAAAAGGCAGAGTATCTTTCTCATTGTGATAATCCTCAAAGCATAGACCAAGACCATTCAATTTGCAAAGGAGATCTTGTGGCAAATGCGCATCGCTCAACAACATAATGTTTTCTTCATTGAGTATCAAGTGCTTCAGTTTGGGAACAACCTAGCAAGGCCAAACGAATTCAAAAGAAAATGCATGATGGCAGTTAGAAGCAGGAAAGTATATAATGAAAAGAAAAGAAATCGCAAAAAGGTTTAATGCTAATGCTTTGTTACCTTTTCTATGGAGAACAGAGGTTGATGTAGCCCGCTAGTTGGTGCACTAACTTGACCCTCTATAACTGCTGCTTTGTGACTTTGAATTTCTGATGTGAACAGCTTCAACTTAGGACAATAGACCACGCATAAGCTTTCTAATATCTCCAGATGGAGTTTTCCAACATAAAAGCAACTAAGCAGTGGCAGCTTATAAAGAAGCAACGAGGACAAACAAGGGAATTCAAACATTTCAGTTGTTCCAAGTTCCATTGCATCTTCCTTTCCTATAATTTCTACAAGCTTGTCACACTTCTCTATTTCAAGTGTCTCAAGCTTTACAAGACTTCTAGAAAGGGATGAAGGGAACAGAGTTACCAAGCTTGAACAATCAGTAACACACACTTCTTGCAAATTGGGAAAACTAACATTTCCTTGAGGATTTTTGTTCCATACACACTTCAAATTTGACAAGTCATCTAAAATAAGTTTCTTCAAACGAAAGATTGTTCCCTTGGTCTTGGCCTCTGTGTCATCTATGTCAAATATTACCTGCACTGCGTCGGAGCTATGTACATTCAATTCTTCTAAGGTCTTCAAGTGAGGAAGTACATGAGATGGAATTACAATATCTCTTTTAATTGCTTCATCATCAAATTCCAATTTCTTAAAACTGCCAAAGAAGTTGTCTAGAAAAACAGGTTTGCCGTGCCGAACTCTCGTCGTCTCAAGATACTCGACAAGAATCATATGCTTTGAATATTCGAAAAAAACCTTAAAAGCCAAAGAAACTCAAAGTCATGAATCAGGATAATTGACAAGTCTCATATGCCTCATAATTAAAAGACCACTTGCTTATGGCTTATGGCATGTGTACCACTTGGACTAACATTTGATAGTAGAAAACTCTATATATATATGTGCCTCATTAATTGAAATATCTGCAATTATCTCGCTTTAAAATTCAATTTTTCACTTATTTTTTAATTAAATTATATACCATTTTTACATTGTCAAATAAAAATCAACTTAGATGTGACATTTAAAGTAAGAGCATTTCTAATAGTACTGTAATTACGGAGAAGTTATTTAAGTCACTTTTGGTAATATGCCAGAAGCCCTTTTTTTTAATATTGTTATTCATAATTTATTTATTTATTTTTGGAATGGGTTCCGAATCCGATCGCCTATGATGTAGAAAAGAGCAAAATAGGAATAAATGATGGCTAAAGTTCTTGGCCCAGATAGCTCGAGAATGCAAAAAATCATCAGTAAAGGATAATGGAATAAAAATAAAGAAGAAAAGGATAACCAAATGAAAATAAAAGTTGAAAGGATGACAGTAGTCTTTGGCCCATGCAAGCCCCCTTTTTTTAAAAAAAGAAAAAGATTATAATAAAAAAATATAAAAGTAGAAGAGAAGAAATGAAAATGGCCTTTGCTTCCTGCACCCCACGTTTTACATCCTGCACCCATAGGAAACCCAAATGGACCAAATTACCCTTGCAACCAACCTGTTCCCCCCACTTCCCAACCCACCTCTTCTTCAAAACCACCATCACCACCACGTTTTCCTCACTCACCCAAATCTCCATAGACAGCAATTCAGACAAAAGCAAGCAGTAATAGGTACCCAATTGCCCAAAAAAAAAAAAAAACCAGTGCATGCGTTTTCCTCATTGCCAGCGCTTGTTCTTCATGGCTGTTATCAATCCATTTCGAAATGCCAAACGGAAGTTAAGAATTGCTGCCAAGAATCGTGCTAACAAAAAGAGAAAGATTATGACAATAAAAATGGGGAGATGGATGCGTTGATTGAAAGGAGTAGTGTGAGGAGAAAGGTCCTTATATGTGCACCTCTAGTTTGGCACTATGAGTGCTCCTATGTCGAGGTTTTCTAATAACAGAGGGAATTACATAAGGCCTTTACCTCCTGTAGATAATCTCTAGTTCGTTAAAAATTAAGATGTGAGATGCCATCTTATAAAGGTTCCTTCTACTAGAGGCTTTGGGAAGCTGGGGGAAGCTCCATCTTATACGCGCTTGTTCAGAACAAGCACTCTTTCAGATTAAGGATTCCAGAACATTAAATTTGGTGCATAATTCCAATAATGTCATCCCGGAATATTTTTTTTTCCAAGCATATTTCTGGAATAGTTATTATGGAAGCTTGTTATTACTCTTCATGGATAGAGTAATCCGAAATGGTTGTTGATTTCGGGATTACTCAATCCAGAACACTACTGTCAGCAAGCTTCCGGAATAACTATTCTGGAAATATGCCACAAATATTTCGAAATGATTAGTTTGGAAATCAATAACTATTCCGGATTACTCTATTCGTAATATTGTTAGCAAGCTTCTAGAATAGTTATTTTGGAATATTAACCTCTTACAGAATATGCAATCCGGAAAAAAACTGTGATAACAGATTTAAAAGGAAAAAAGAACTTGAAACAGTAACTTCCCCGAGGCTATGATGCCGGAGATGCACACAGACGAAACGAAACATGATGAAAGAAAGTTCATGGGGTGTGAAGAATTAGGAGAAAGAAAGAAGTTATAAGTTATAATAAGAGAAAGGTACTTTGGGGATATTATAAAATGTGGGGGTGCAGGAAGTAAAAGCCAATGAAAACAAGGATGATAGGATGTTTAGGGCTTATATTAATCCTCTTATGAAGAATAGAATGCATTGGACTTTAGAGATCCAATTAGATTAAACAGGATATTTTGTAAACTTAATAAAAAAAATTATCCTTTTGTTTCTTTTATTCTTATGCTTTAATTTTATTCTACATTTTCATATTAATTGGGGCTGTAGACAATAAAGAATGCATAGATATGAAGAGAAAAAAGAGAAAAAAATGAACGAAAGTAAATAAAGAAAAGGCAATAAAAGATGTGTTGAGTTAGGAGAATATAAATGAAAAAAAGGAAGGTGAATAGGAAGCAAAGTAAAAGTGAATTCGAACTCAACCTATGATAAAAAAAAATACAAGAGAGGTATTCTTTATGCATCTCATTGTCTCCTTCTTGATGTATTTTTTTTCTCTCTTTGATGTCTCTAAGTATGACTTCGTTTTCAAATCCTATCCCTCCTTCTTTGATTTAAACTTTAAACTTGTTATCTCTCTATTATAGATGTGTGTATATTTTGTTTGAAGGCACCAAGCAATGTGTTCAAAGGTTCAAAACATTGTTGTCAACTTGTGTAAGGCATGGCGGCAGGGACGGAACTAGGTAGTGTTTTAGGGGCAGCCACCCCCCCTGAAGGAACTTAAACTTCTTAATACTTACTATTAAATTTGGAAATTCGCCCCCTATTCTAACTTTTCTAAATAGAATTTAAATTAACATATTAGTATACTATCATTATTAATATTTTATATTTGTAAATGACTTAATTATATTTTTAATCCTTCAAATTAGAGGGTATGATTTTTTAGTCTTCCAAATAAAATTTCTATCTATTAGTCATCAAATTTGAAAAATGCCTTTTTAGTCTCTCAGCTAGAATTTGATGGATTAAAAAATATAAATTTTTATTTGAGAAAAGGGAATAAAACGAGCATTTTTTAAATTTAAGAGACTAAAAATAGATAATTGAATTTGGATAATGAATTCCTTACCTGTTGGTGAAACATCCTCTCAATTGTTGTGTTGAGATCGTCGTGAAAGGTTAAATCTGAATCCTCCCTTGAAGTTTGAATCCCATAAAATATTGGCGCATTTATGACTCCTTTAGAGAAAGTATTCATATTGGGGCATTTCGCTACTATTGCTGCTTGCAAACACGAGAACTGCAAAGTGGCATTCCCTGAATAAAACCTAACCAGCTTTGATAAGCAATCCAGTGTTAATGTTGTGAGCTGTCCAAATATGACCTCATCTGAAGCATCTTCATCTTCTTTTTTCACTATTTCTTTTATTGATTCACAATTCTTTATAATTAGGGTCTCAAGTTGCACCAAACTTTTGGCCGTTGAAAATGTGAATAAATATTCTATCCTTTCACAGTCTGTCACTTCCAACTGTTTCAGATTAATGAAAGATACGCCACGGCACACTAATTTTTCTAACTGAGAGCAGTCGTCAATCCTTAATAATTGAAGCTTTTCAGAGTATGGCTTTACCCATGTGTGCTCCAACCCTATTGACTCCAGCTCTCCAAGAAAATACAGGCTTAATTGTTTCAATCCGGCAAGTATTCCATCATGAATTTGGAGTTTTTGAGAGGGAAATATCTCCTTCAGATCAATGCATCTTTCCACTCGAAGATGTTCTAAACTGGGTACCCTGTGAAGGAAATCAAAAGGCAAAGTATCTTTTTTATTGTCATCATCCTCAAAGCTTAGCCGAAGAACATTTAATTTGCAAAGGATGTCTTGTGGCAAATGTGCATCACTCAACAACATAATGTTTTCCTCATTGAGTGTCAATTCTTGCAGTTTAGGAACAACCTAGAAAAGCCAAACGAATTCAAAAGTAAAAGGTGGCAGTTAGAAGGAGGAAAAGGACGAAAAGAAAAGGAAACAAAAAATAGAATTCAAAACTGCTAATGGATTGTCACCTTTTCAACCATGAACAGAGGTTGCTGAAGCTGGCTAATTGTAATTGGAGCACTTACTTGACTCTCTATAACTGCTTCTTTGTGACTATCATGAAATTCTGATGTAAATAACTTCAACTTAGGACAAAAGGACACGTCTAACCTTTCTAATCTAGGGCATTCCAGATGGTGTTTTCCAGGATAAAAGCAACTAAGCAGAGGCAACTTACAAAGAAGCAACTTCCACAAAGACGGGAATTCAAACATTTCAGTTCTTCCAAGTTCCATTGCATCTTCCTTTTCAACAATTTCTACCAACTTGCGACAGTTCTGTATTTCAAGTGTCTCGAGCTTTGCAAGATTTCTGGCAAGAGATGAAGGGAACAACATTGCCAAGCATCTGCACTGATGAACAGTAACTTCTTGCAAATTGGGAAAACTCACAATTCCATGAGGATTTTTGTTCCATACACACTTCAAATTTGACAAGTATTTTAAAGTAAGTTTTTTCAAAGTAAAGACTATTCCCTTGGCATTGGCCCCACTGTCATCTATGTCAAATATTACCTGTGCTGCATCGGAGCTATGTACATTCAATTCTTTTATGCTCTTCAAGTAAGGAAGTACATGAGATGGAATTACAATATCTCTTTGACTTGCTCCCTTAAATTCCAATTTCTTTAAACTGCCAAAGTTTTCTGGAAAAGCAGGTTTGTCGTGCCAAACTCCCGGCATCTCAAAATAATCCACAAGAATCATATGCTTTTGAATATTCAAAAAAAGCCAAGAAACTCAATGTCAGGAACAAGTCTCATATGCTTCACAATTAAGACCACTTACTTACAACATGTGTACCACTTGGATTTACTTTTGATTGTGGAAAACTATATATGTGCCTCATTAAATAAGATATCTGCAATTATTTTTCATTTTTACTTTCTAATTAAATTATGAGCTTAATTTTGATATATTGTTGCATACTTTTTTCATATTGTCAAATAAAAATTAGCTTAGATATGACATTTAAAGTAAGAGCATTTCTAATGGTGCAATTATGGAGTTATTTATATCACTTTTGGCAATAGGATGATGGGTTCAATTGGCCTAAAGAGCAAAAGTAGGAATAAATGGTGGATAAAGGTCTTGGGCCCAGATAACTCAAGAATGCAAAAAATCATAAAAGGATAATGAAATGAAAATAAAAGAAGAAAAGGATGAAAAAACTTTTTCGCCTATGCAAACCCAAAATGTAAATATTAGAATATAATAATAAAAAAATAAAAGTAGAAAACAAGGAAAAAAAAAGGATAATAGAATGTTTTGGGCTCATATTACTCCTTTTATGAAGAATAAATAAATACAGGCCCAATTAGTATGAAAAGGTAGAATAAAATTAAAGTATGTCTTCACCTAACTACTTAACCTTTGGGATCATTTATTGATCACATGGTATGAAAATATCTAGGTCTAGATAGTTTAGAAATAAGTCCCTGTGGTCCATATTCTTTTAGTAAAAAATTAAATTTACGACAAGGTAGATGGACTTTAAGCCCAAAGAGCTCTTTATGTAACAGCCTAAAGGTAGGTGAATTTTTGTATCATCCATGTTTCAACCCAAAAAGGACGCAAAGGCATGTTACATATGTAATATAAAACCATATGCATGTCTTTACCTAAAATAAAAAAACAAAATTTTCATATATTGATTCATGACCTATTGGTAAAATATCAAACAAATGTCGGTAAAAGCGAACAAAGATATCATTACGTGTTTTTAGTATAGCAAGTAATGTATTATTACGCTATCCTTAGAGAAGTTTATACTATATTTACATTCCCTCATATTTTAGCATATACACTTTCTTCCCTTAAAAGATAAATATGTATTGTATTTGAGTCCATTTCAATTTAAAGGAGTTTTTTTTAAAAAAAAAAAAAATCTCTTCTAGTGATCCTCATCACCATGATTAACAGCAAAATTTGAGCATCTGCTATGAATTTTATGACCTTAATTAGCGGATGAAATTTCAAAATTGATAATAGAAATATTTGTTGGTTTCTCATAAATATCCTCCTTTAAAGATAATTTTGTTTGAAACACAACTAGATGCTAAATGTGGACTTCCCTATTATCGAGGATTTGAATATAGTTCCCTATATTGCAAAGGTCTAACCCCTTTTATTAGATCCAACCCCTACTGGTGATAATAAAGATATTTAAAGCTTCGTTGTAGTTTATAAAAAATAAAATAAAAAGTAAAACAAAGGATTTTCAAAAGTAGTTGGTGGTGACATTAAAAACTGTAGAAAAAGACAATATTGTTGGCAGGCACATTCATGATTATTCACTGTTATTAAAATACTTCCTTATTCTAAAATGACTGATGTTAAATATTTTTCATATAGATTAAAAATAACGATAAACAAGTTACTTATCAAAACAATTTTACTGAAATATCTTTACTCTCCATAAATATGTTACATGTAACTATTGAGTGACATAATGGTGGCGGTTGAAAAATTGATAGGCACAATACTCAAAAACCATTAGATTTATGTAATTTATTTGGGACAAATTTGAAATAAAAGTTTTAATATCTCATTGAAAACTAAATACATCAGTAATATGGATTTTTTTAATGTTAAAACATTAGTTATTTTGGAACAAAGAGAGTATTATTTGTTTATATTGAAAATGGCTTGAAGTATATAACTAATTTATTTCTGAAGGGTGAGAATGTATACTTTAAAATAGGGTTAACTAAGTTTTTACTCCCCTAAACTTTTTCAAAATTCGGTTTTTAATTCCTAAGCAAAAGTCTGACTGGTCAAGGTCAACTTTTTAAAAATTCAGTTTTTAGTTCCTGAACAAAAGTTTTACTGGTCAAGGTCCTTAAATTTTTTAAAAATCCAGTTTTTAGTCCTTGAAATCTCATTAATTCAGGAACTAAAAACCGAATTTTTAAAAAGTTTAGGGACTTTGACCGGTCAAACTTTTGTTCAGGGACTAAAAATCGAATTTTTAAAAAGTGTAGGGACCTTGACCAGTCAAACTTTTGTTTAGGGACTAAAAATCAAATTTTGAAAAAATTTAGAGACTAAAAACTTAATTAACCCTTTAAAATAAATGGGAAGAGAAGTATAATTTACACATTTTTTGGTCTGTTGTACAAAGATATATGACACCACTGTAATAAAAACCTTCCTGTCTATTATAAATTAATTATTACTCTAAAAATATGCTCATTTGACGAGATAATATTAGGTAGATCTAGACTATCACCTGTTCATAGTTTCGACCAATCTTTATGTGATACTATGTAAATTTTGTAATCTATGAAAAAGAATTAATAATACTTGATTACATGTAAGGATTGGTCAAGACTATGTAGTGGTCGAGCACCACCTAATATTTCTCTATGGGATTAAATTTACTTATATATAAATAAATAACTAATGAATTTCGATAATGAATTTCTTACCTGTTGGTGAAACATCTCAACTGTCGTGTTGAGATCATTGTGGAAGGTTAAATTAGAATCCTCTGTTGAAGTTTGGATCCCATCAAACATTGGTGCATTTACGGCTCCTTCAGAAAAAGTTTTCATATTGGGACATTTAGCTACCATCGCAACTACCAAACTTGAGAATTGCAGAGTGGCATTCCCTGAATAAAAGCTAAACAGCGTTGGTAAGGAATCCAGTGTTAATGCTGTGAGACGTCCAAATATGATCTCATCATTACCATCTTCATCTTCTTTTTTTGCTATTTCTTTTATTGATTTACAATTCTTTATAATTAGGGTCTCAAGTTGCACCAAACTTTTGGCAGTTGAAAATGTGAATAAATACTCCATCCTTTGGCAGGAAAGTACATACAACTCTTTAAGATTGATGAAGGATACTGCACCACACACTAATTTTTCCAACCGAGGGCAGTTTAAAAGGCTTAATAATTGAAGCTTTTCAGAGTATGGCTTTACCCATGGGTGCTCTAACCCTATCGACTCCAGCTCATTCAGTCCAAACAAGAATAATTTTTTCAATCCGGCGAGTATTCCATCATGAACTTGGAGTGTTTTAGAGGGAAATATCTCCTTCAGACCAAAGCATGTCTGCACTCGAAGATGTTCTAAACTGGGTACCTTGTGAAAGAAATCAAAAGGCAAAGTATCTTTCTCTTTGTTGTAATCCTCAAAGCATAGCCGAAGAACATTTAATTTGCAAAGCAAGTCTTGTGGCAAATGTGCATCGCTCAACAAGATAATGTTTTCCTCATCGAGTGTCAATTCCTTCAGTTTGGGAACAACCTAGCAATTAAGGCCAAACGAATTCAATTACAAGGAGGAAAATAATGAAAATAAAAGAAAAGAAAATAAGTTAAAAGTGCAATGCAGTCACCTTTTCAACTGAGAACAGAGGTTGCAGTATTGGAGCTCCAACTTGAACCTCTGCTTGTTTGTGACTATCTTGATATTCTGATGTTAATGGCTTCAACTTAGGACAATAGCCCACGTGTAACCTTTCTAATATGGGGCATTCCAGATGGTGTTTTCCAGTATAAAAGCAACTAAGCACTGGCATACTCCAAAGATTTAGCTCAGACAAACAAGGGAATTCAAACATTTCAGTTGTTCCATGTTCCATTACAGCATCTCCCTTTCCAACAATTTCTACCAACTTGTCACACCTCTCCATTTGAAGTGTCTTAAGCTTCACAAAATTTCTGGCAAGGGACAAAGGGAACAGTGCTGCCAAACTTACACAATTAGTAACAACCACTTCTTGCAAATTGGGAAAACTGACAATTCCTCCGGGATTTTTGTTCCATACGCATTTCAAATTTGACAATTCTTTTAAAGTAAGTTTTTTCAAACGAAAGACTATTCCCTTGGTCTTGGTCTTTGCTTCACTGTCATCTATGTCAAATATTACCTGTGCTGCATGGGACCTATGTACATTCAATTCTTCTAAGGTCTTCAAGTAAGGAAGTACATGAGATGGAATTACAATATCTCTTTTACTTTCTCCATCAAATTCTAATTTCTTTAAATTGCCAAAGAATTTGTCTGGAAAAGCAGGTTTGCCGTTCCGAACACCCTTCGTCTCAGGATACTCTACAAGTCTCATGTGCTTTGAATATTCGAAATAAACCTTAAAAGCAAAGAAACTCAACGTCAATGTATGGAAGCTGTGTACAGCAAGATAAAAAAAAGATCGCTTGAAAAGAAATTATAGCTCAGGGGATAAAGGCCAACAAGTTTGTTTTCACGGATTGATTTGTGTAGCTATGGAAGTGTTTTATTTCTTTGGTGGGAGTCATTAAAAAAAATAGGAATAGCAGCGGCCTTATTATGCATATATATTTTTTGTCTTGTTTGTAGTAAAGGTGCATTGTTTTTTTAGGCTTTCATGTGGGTTGTTACGTTTGTACCTACCCCGGACACATTTATAATTTTTTTTAACAAACTTTAACAATAAAGATATTTCAATAATTATAATATATATTCCTAGGAAAACATAATGTCAACCAAACACAGTTTAATTATTCATGGGTATATAACAAATATTCTCAACCATTTTTAATAATTAACAAACACATTTTTTATAAAAACACCCGGGAATAATATTCCCATGTTATATTTCCAGGAATAATATTCCCGAGACTAAAAATATTATCCGTAAAACAAACACCCTCATAGGGATTAAAAAGGGAGGTTTTAAACTATAGGGACCTAAATGGAAAATTGTTGTAACAGGGACAAAAAAGATAATTAAACCTTCTAATTATTCATGCGTACCTGATTTATGAAATGTTTTTGTAGAGTGCCATTCAAGTCGCCTTCCCAGTACCATTTGTCTTTTTCTCCAGCTACAACATGTACTTTTTGTAGGTTTGGAGCACTTTTGACTTCACAGAATGTTGTCATTCGAGGGCATTCACTCACTACTAAATTTTCCAGTAATGGGAATTTGAAGTCACACTTCTCGGAACTGCAAAAACTTGTGAGATTTTGTAGAGACACCAGCTCTAAAGATTTTAATTGTCTGAACTCAATCTCTTGTACTTTTTCCTCTTCATTTTCTACAATGATTTTCTCAATCATTAGGCAGGAATTTACCTTCATGGTTGTGAGTTGAACCAAGCTTTTAGCAGTGGAGGATGTCATTAAATTCCTCATCGATCTACAATACATCACTTCCAAATGTGTTATGTAATTGTAAGATACTGAGGATGACGCTAAATTTATCAATTTCACACATCCACGAATGACTAAGCGTTCTACCCTCTGAAGAAGCAGGTCATGCTCAAAGCCTATCTCCTCTAAAGACCACATGCCCTGTAATTCCAACTCCTTAAGTTGCATAACAACACCTATCTTTTCACGTGAAATGAGGCTTGCAGGAGCCCAAATCCTTTTCATGGGACACGATCCCAATACTAAGCTTTTTAGATTGGGAAGTCTATGAAGAAACCAAAAGAGAATTTCAGTATTCTTCAATTTAAACAAGACAAGTTTTTGTAGTTTGTGCATTCTGTGAACACTAACAACGTATTTCTGCAACCACTCTGCTTCCTTCAAGCTCGTTGCCATAAATTCCAAGTTGTATATCACCTAAAAAATAGATAAAAAGAATGATTTATCAGTATCAAAGCATACTTGAAACAATATGTGCAACTAAATATTTAATGTGTTATTTTATATAAGAAATAGAAGACATATTCTCATTCTCACATCCTTTAGTGATACATTCTTAATTCATGCTTTTTGTTATGTACCTTTTCTGTAGCCAAAACAATTGGCTTCACTTGTGAATTTGTGCTTTCTGTAGTGAGCCCTTCCAGCTTGCAACAATTGAGTATCAACAATTCCTTCAATGATGGCCATTCTAAAGTGTGAGTTCCCCGGTAGAAACTCACAAGTTCAAATAATGATTGTAGCGATACACACTTTAGATGAGGAAACTTAAAGGTGATTGCATTTACATTTGAAACTTTGTCCCAAGCAACAATTTCCTTCATTCCCCCGCACTTCAATACCTGAAGGATTTCCAGTTTTTCTAAGTAATTGGCAACAGAAAGAGGAAGGAGATATTTTAAATTTGGACTCCCAATAACAAGTATGCTTTGCAGATTATTATATTTAAGTATTTCACTGGTGTCATTCTTCCATACGTGCACCAAATTTGGCAATGCCTCTAGAAATATTTTATGCAAGTTTGTTTCATTCCTATCACAAGTTTGTGGAATATTTCCAAAGTCAAATATGATTTCCACTAACTTGCAATTAGTAATGGTCAAGCTTTGAAGGCTCTGAAATCTTTTCCCCATATAACTAGGAAAAATCGTAATAAGTTTGTGGCACTCTCTTATTATCAAAGAATCCAAACTGCAAAAGGAATGAAGACCAATATAGGGCTGCCAAATGGTATTAAATTTCTCCATGCAGATGATCTCCATTTTCTTCGACTTCGGAAAAATGTCAATATTCTGCTGTAGGAAAAAGCGGTTGTAATGTGAGCAAATTAAAGACCCCAACAATTAATGGATTTAAACAAGAAATGATAGTATGAATCAAAGTCAATAATAAATGAATACAAACACCTCTGCATCTTCTGGACGAAATATATCCTCCATCATTACACATGCACTTACAAAAATGCTTTGGAGATTCACCAAACCTTCAGCCATAGAGAATGACAGTAAATATTTTAAATTACCACAATCTGTCACATTCAATGTAAGCAAATTTTGAAAACAATGTTGAGATCGGTCACTTCATATCTTCTGGATGTTGATTGAGGATAACTCCAACCATTCTAATTTGGGAATTGAAGCCTGTAAGAACACATTATTGTCTCAACAATAAGATTTTGATTCTCAAAAATTGATGTGCCCAAGAGAAATGGCAAGACTTAAACAAGCACGACTTTTTACTTCTTTTAGAGGAATAACATAAAAATTAAACATTAGGGATTGTAAAGGAACATATTTATGATAATGTTTTTTATACATACCTTTTCATTGAAGATTGAAAGGCAAGAATCAGTGGCACCTTGCTCAACTTCAGTGATAATATCTTTGTTCCTGTTTCGCACATGGTCTTCCAATGATTGTGCACTACAAAGCATCTTATCATTTGTATATAAATAAGTAAATTCTGGCAAAGATTTTAATGTTAAATGTCGTAATTGAGGAAACTCAATCTTGCCATCACTGATAGTATGAGTTTGTCTTTCAACAGAGACTATCTCCTTCAAAGAATCACAGTCACACACTTCGATTGTTTCAAGCATGGTGAGGAGTTTGACCATGGAAGATGGGAAAAGGTCTTCCAATTTATCACAAGCTTTAATCTTGATGATGTTTAATCTGCAGAAAGAGGCCTCTGCAAGTTGATTGTCACATATTTTCTCCAAATTATCTAGTGTGTAAAGACACATGGACTCCAATTTGGGAAAAGCCAGTAAAGGATGAAACCGCTCCACTGAGTTGATTATATATTGAATGCCAAAATTGTTTACAATGGATAGATGTTTCAAATTTTGAAATCCTTCAACATTTAATTCATAGAAAACATCATGAACATCATTGAGTTCTCCCATGAGCAAATATTCAACACTTTTGAACAACATTTTAACCCATCTTTCAGAATGAATGTCAATGCCTTCTTTTAGGTTCAATGCCAAAACTTTCACTTCATACTTGTCAGGGATTTTGAATTCTCCCACTGAAAGCACGTTGAATTCTCCAATGACAATCTTGTAACTATCCAACTTGTCAAAGAACAAGTTTTGCGGAAAATGGGCAACACTTGGAATGTATATGTCTAGAGTTCTTAATTGATTCAAGTGCCTCAACTCAGAAAGACTAGCATTTTCACTTTGGGTTCCTTCTTTGACATCCCATAGAATCAAGTCGTCTCTCATATAAAACTCTTCCAAACTGGTCATCCTTGATATGGTATTGGAAGGAATTATTCTTAGTTTTGAGCAATTGCTTAAGTCAAAAAGTTGCAGCTTATCCAATTGCCCAAATTCAAGAGGCAAACTTTCAATGTTGGACCATGAAAGAGTAAGAACTCGTAATTTCTTTAACTCTCCAATGATTGATAGGTTCTTTCCTAGAGTGCATCTCTCCAAACAAAGCATTCTCAGTTTTTTTAGGCATTTAATTGAAGAAGGTAAGCAGTCAAAAAAGTACCAACAGAGTTCGAGAGACCTCCTCTGCTGGGGTTCCCCCTGAAACATGGCGGCCTCCGCCGCTATTTGTCCTTGGTCATTCCTCTGTCATGCTTCAGATTCTCCAAGACCCATTGACCCACCTAAAACTTCCCCTGTCATACGAAAATCCTTTGTTCAAGCTTTATCCAATTCGTGTGACATTCCTTGGAGCCAACTACCCAAACCTTGTGTTAAAGGAGATGCTATCTCAATAAAAATTTCAGAGGAGGAGTACCAACAGGGCCTCCAAAGTTGCAAAAAAACCTCCATGGACGGTTGATTTTGGCTAAAGGCCAAGTTTAGGCCTTAGTTTTATAAAACAGGCTAGGCCTGTTTACACAAAGCTTGGCCTAGCCTATTGCCACCCCTATTTGCAGCCATAGAGTGGTGCGGGTTGAAGAGCTATGAAGGAAGGTAGCGAACAAAACAATAGAGTGAAGGGAACGTAAATCAAAGGGTGGAGAAGGCGTGGTCTGTGTGGTGGAAGGAGGAGTGTGCAGATCGAAGGGAGGGGGTTGTGGTATCGTAGAGGTAGATAGTGGGAGGGGTAACTGTAGCAACAACGACAGGTGTTAGGGTTAAGGTTATTGTTGGAGTTGGAGTAGAGATGGATTGGGGTGGTGTCGGTGGAACAACACATTCATGTTGGGGAGGGAGGTGAGTTCCTTGAAGACCATGTTGGTGAATTTTGAGATGAGGTTGGGAACAAGGGAGTAGCAAAAAGGTTTAGGAGAGGTTCAAGTCTAGGAAATATCTACTAGAGAGAGAAGAGACGAGATTTTTTAAACCATTTTACATCGGTTATAAATATAATTGATGTAAAATAATACTTTTTACATCAGTTATATGCATAATAAATGTATTCACACACACAAAAAAATTATATAATTAATGTAAAATGCTTTATTTTACATAAGTTGTTTAGTAACCAATGTAAAAAGTTTTTAAAAAAATTACAAAATTGCTACTGCCTTTTATTATTTATTTATTTTTTTACATTGGTTCTTTAATAGGTGATGTAAAACCATGTTGTAAGATGTCTTTTGCCACTAGTATTCCCTTCTAAGTTCTGACTACATTATTTCCCTCCACAATACTCAAACACGAGACCTTTCTAAAGGAATTTGAGTCCAATTTCACTTGCACCAACATAATGTTGAGTTGTGGGTTGTACTTGTTGACACATCATAACATGTTTAAATATTACAAACCAAATGATTACGTATTGTGCCTATTGCTTTGTTTGGCATTCATGGTTTGGAGTGAATGGGCGACAACAAAAATGACCATGATTATTTGGTTGAGGTGATTCAAGAGAGAGTTAACACATGCTATAGTGGGTCCCACACAACAAAATTCCTCCCCTTGTTCATTGATGCTTCACGCGACTAAATTGTGAGAAGGAGGCCTTTTTACAATTGTGTCCCTCGTTCCTAGAGCTGTCAATTTGGCCCTAAGTCCTAGGACCAGCCCGCTTGGCCCACTATAATGGCCCTAAGTTTTCTAGCCCATTTAATGAAAGGGCCAAAAAAGGCCCTAATCCACAAAGCCGCACTTTGTAAAGGGTCAAGGCTAGGGTCTTAAAGGGCCAACCCACACATTATAACAATTTCAAAAATATTTTTTCAGTTGACCAATCTTAGGGTATTTTTTGACCGACTTCAACGGAGGCATCTTTCGGCTTGCCTTAGATAAGGCATTTTTTGGCCAGTCTCGGCTAGGGTATTTTTCGGGCAACTTCAGCCAGGATTTCTTTCGGCCAACCTTAGTTAGTGCTTCTTTCAACCAGCCTTGGCCAAGGCATTTTTCAACCAACCTCAACTAGGACAGTTTTTGGCTGACCTAGAACAGGGAGATTTTCAGCTGACTATCAGGGCAATTTTCGGCAACGTCAGCAGGGGTAATTTTCGATCGACATCGGCCAAGTCTTTTTTGGACTAACATCGGTCAGGGCAATTTTCTGCCGACCTCAACCAGGGCAATTTTTAGTCGACATTGATCAGAGCCATTTTTTGGTTGACATCAATTGGGGAGTTTTTGGGCGACATTGGCGGATGCTGTTTTCAGCCGACCTTAGTCAGGGTTTTTTTTCAGCTGATCTTGATCAGGACTATTTTTTGACAGACATCAACTGCGACAATTTTTAGTTGACCTTGACTAGGGCAGTTTTTGGCAGACCTCGACTGGGGTTATTTTTCGGCCAAAGTCGGTTGGGGGAGCTTTTGGGTGATGTCGGTCGAGGCAGTTTTCGGCCGACCTCAACTAGGGCAGTTTTCGACCCACCTTGACTAGGGCTATTTTTCAGCCGACAACAACAACAATAGTTTTTGGACAACCTCGACCAGGGCAATTTTCGGCCGACCTTGGCTAGGACTATTTTTCGGCCAAAGTCGGCTGGGGGAGTTTTTGGGTGGCGTTGGTTGAGGCAGTTTTTGGCCGACCTCAACTAGGACAGTTTTCGGCCGACCTTGACTAGGGCTATTTTTCAACCGACGTTGGCTGGGGTAGTTTTCGGCCGACCTCGGCCAGCATTGTTTTTCATCCGACATCAATGACAGCTCTAGTCGTATACATGTGTCAATGCCCGGATGGAACATGGATGCACCGAGTGAAAGGATAGTATATTGGAAATATCATGGACCCACAGACACCAAGCATTCAATCCAAGCCGCTACGAATCAACATCAAAATGAGCATAATGGCAATTGCAAATAAATTATCAGAAGCATGAGAATCCCGACGATATTTTCTTACAATTGTGTGCTCCTCATGTTATTTAATTAATTTAATAATTCAATAATATTTAATTATTAAAAATAATTTAATTATCTTATACATGTGTGGCAGCAGATCCACCTCATCTTCTGTATGGGTCAAAGTTATCTTCAGACCATTAACTAAGGGCACAGACTTGAGCAAATTTACTAGAGACTAAAAACAAAATTCATTATATTTTGAGAAGCCAGAAATGCCACTAAATATTTAAGACTTAATTGCACATTTTACCACCCAACTATCACGATTTTGCAAATTTTATCATACAAGTTTTTTTTATTGTGCATTTTACCATCATATGAATCACGATTCACAACATAATGGTTTACAACAAAAGCACCTAGTTGCTATCGGCATCCACCATTGGTCTATGTCTCACTTCTTACTGTTGTGAAGCCTCCATTATGACGACAATGAGACATAGAGTGAGCAAGAGATTAGAGAGCGCAGGACACAAAGATTAATAGTAAGAAGGCACAATTAATAGTGGCACGACAAGACTATTTTGGGTAGTTGTGCGTTCAAGCAGCGGTTCGATATGGTGGAGCAACAAGCAAACATTAAAGTGAGAGATTAGAGATGGAGAGATTAGAGGTGAAGAGAGAAAGTTTAAGGTTCTTGTTTACATTAATTAACATTGAGATAGAGGTTCATGCTAAGAGAAATGGAAAGAAACAATATACCTCACTCGCCTCTTTAAATTCAATATTGTGCATAAATTACACTATTGTGGTTCATTTTCCTAAAATTTTGTGGGTAGTTTTTCATTGAAAAATGGAAACATCACCCATTAGTTGACTAATTATTGGTGATTGTTCTATTTTTTAAAAAAAAATTATATAATTTTAATTATATAAAATTTTATTTTAACATTTACATGGACTAAATTATTACAGCGTACGTCAGTGAGTCATGGTGGCCATGACGATCGCACCCATGATCACCTTTGGGGGCCCATGCAATCCTAGAGTTTGTGCTATGACTCTTGAGTCGCAGAGTTGTTGTGAGCAAGGCGGCGGTGGCAACAAAGGTGAGCAAGTGCAAGAGTAAGGGAGGAAGGGAGGCAGCTAGGGTTTGACGGTGGTTCCAAAGGAGCAGAAAGTTCGAGTTCGCGAGAGAGAAAGAGAAGTTTTAAAAAAGCATTCGAGAGGTTTGCAATGTGAAGGAAGTTTTAACAAGAAATTTACATTGGTTGCATTAATAACTAATGTTAAAATTCTCTTTTTAACATCAATTAATTTGGAATCGATGTTAAAAAGTTTCACTAAATTTCAAAAAATGCCATTGTTCAGGATTTAACATTGGTTGTCAACAAACCGATGTTAAATATTAATGTTAAATGCATTATTTGCACTTATGTGTAATCAATTACATTATTCTAAAGTTATAGAAACTTGTCAAGAACAATTTAATTTATTACATAATCCACAAACAATAGTACAAAACATGAATATTTTCATTAATCAAGCCTTAAAAACTCAACTTTTTCAAATCTAAACATTTTTAAACATCAATTAGCCTTAACTAACTTCCAAACCACATCATTAACATAAAATCAATTAGTTCAAATTTTACAGTTGCGCGCTTGATTGATTTTAATTCCAAAATCAATTCTTATGATTCTTAAGTCAATTTTTAATTAGGCTCCGGATCTAATCTCTCCTTTTAGCAAGATAATTAAGCACTAAAGACTTTAATTCAAGTGTGACGTCGTCATCAAAACACACTCAAATGTCATGATCGTCATCATTTTTCAAATTAATGCATGAATTTTTTTTACTTATAATGCAGTGTTGAAACAATAGACTAGAAAGGTTTGAATGAATATCATTGACCCTTGGAAATACTAGATTCAAATTTGCTCCTAACTCTTGTTAGAAAGTTGGATTGGAAATGTTATGTCCATATTTTTTTACTGATGATTTATGACTTCTAATTTGTCATAGAAAGGTATTTTTATCCGAAGCTAAGCGACACATTTTTTACATAATCGAATAGTTTAGAAATTGTCATATGTTGGTTTACCAATATGAGTTTACACACACACACATGCGCAATGGCATTGTTTGCAATTTAGTGGAACTTTTTAACATTGGTTCCAAATTAATTGATGTTAATTTAATTAGCAAGACTTTTAAAATTGGATTAGTCAATAACTCAAAGTTTAATGATCTAATTGTGGTTCAACATATAATACTTAAATAATATTATTTTAATTTTTAATATAATATATTAAACAAAAAGTAATATTCATGACTTTATAATATTAAAAGTTAAACTTCAATTATCAACTTTATAACTCATAACTCATAATTTACGGTATTCAAAATTTAATATGAAATTAAATCAAATATAAATAATATTTAACTTTAACAACACATGATAATATTCATTAGCAACTACAATTAGAAACTAATTAATAAATATAATTGATAAACTATCAATCATCATAATATTGAATTAGAATTGTATTAATCAATCGTATTGAACAATGTATATAAGTTATTGTAAACTTCCTGATACTAGAGTATAACTATTCTCTTTAAACCAAAAAAAGATTTGTATCCATCATCATAATATTAGTATTTTTAATTAAAAAAGATATTTTTCAACAAATTAATTATGGCCAATTTTTCCAATTTCCTTATTTAACTCATTCTTTGGAAGATTGATTTTCATGATAGTGAACCGACTGGTTTGGCCAATTCGATTGGCCGGTTAGGTCTAGTTTGTGACAACACTGTTTAATGGAGTTTGCTTAATATTCATAAATATTCCTATGTTAAAATCAAACCATGCCTTTCTTTTTATAGCTTCTTTAATTCCTAGGACTTACACAACCCTCTGAGCATGTTTGCCTATCCCTTAAAAATACACGCGTAAGTAATTCTATAAATATAACATTAGGAAATGCCATATCCATCTGGAGCAACAATTGAGTTGAGATGTCAAAAACTTCACTAAAGGTCGTACATCTTATTTTGCTTCATTAATATTATAATTCTTTGGTTTTAAGTTTCAGTTATGGCTTCCAACCAACCTTTGAGATATTGGGTGGACAATGAACAAAAGCGTGTAGTTATGGCCGAAGCAAGAGGAGACTTTGTAGATGTTCTCTTTAGTTTCCTCACCCTTCCATTGGGAACTATCATCCGGCTTGAGAACACATTTCATCAACCGGTAGAGATTGGCTGCATCAACAATCTGTTCAAGAGTGTGGACGATTTGGGCCCTGATGTTTTCTGGAACGACATCTGCAAGCGAATGTTGCTTTCTCCGTGCAACCCATTAGAAGTCTCTTACTAGAGACTAAAACTGAAGGTGGATGATACACAACCCACATATTTCATGTGTCACAGTTGTTCAGAGGGAACTGATTTCTCATTGAGTACTTTTGATGAGGTAAAGTGCCACTATGGGAACTTGATGAAAAGGAAAACAGATCTGCTGGTAGAGCCTGCTGGGAATGGTGTTTTTGTAAAAGGGGATGCCATGTTCTTGATCTTCGATGACTTGACAGTGCTCCGAAGCTCTCCAAGTGACTCCTTTTAACCACCCGTCCAACTCGGACACAAAGAATTCAAAATGATGGAAGAAAAGTCTCTAGACGTTGACACGAACAAGGTAATATTACCTTTTATTCATTTGAAGTGATGCTTGCATGAGTTGTTTGGTTAGAAGGAGGGGAATGAAAAACATAAATTCCTCCCAATATTGTTATAGTTGGGCCGACAAAAGTTAGGGAACAGAGATTTTGCCTTTTTTTTTTTTTTCTTCTATCATCCAAATTTCTAGATCAAATAAGAGATTTTTACAAAATAGTATGTCAGACTTGCGTGCACTTAAAAGCTTGAGCATGAATATGTATTGTGAAACAAACAGGAGTCATAAGTTTATGCCAATGAAAAAGAAGAAGAAGAAACTTTAGGTTATTAAAATGATTGTTTTGTGGTAGAAAGTTCATATACATTGAATTCAAGACATTTTTGTGACTCACATTCACTTACCACTTATGTATGAAGCTGATAACCTTCCTCAAGTTCGTTATTTAGCTTGTAAAATTGTAGATGCACTGGACCTTTCCTTTATGGAAATACTTTGATAGTGGAATAATGAATTATAGCTTTACATTCTTAAAATTTGCTCTGTCTTTTGTTTTCTTTTCTTCAGATATTTAGCATACTAAAGGAAGCATTAACCTCCAAATCTCCTCTGAGTGTTGTATTGGAAAATGGAGAATCTATGCCATCGTACTCTTTCTCACCAGATACTGGCCCAATGGAAAGATTATGTAGAGATCAAGGTGATAGTGAGCAAATCAAAGAACAAGATTTTGTTTGTTGAAGCAGATGGAGATTTTGTCGATTTTCTAGTCAGCTTCCTCGCACTACCTCTTGGATCTATTATGTACCTTGTGAATGGTAGATTATCCTTAGGAAGCATAGATAACTTGTACACAAGTGTGAAGAATCTTGATCCATCATGGTTCATAGGGTCGTCAAACAAATCCTTATTGAATCCAAAGGTTGCTCCGCATCTTGGTTGTGGGAGCAATTCACTAAATGCTTCGCAAGAAGACACTGCCAAGTTTTGGTATGGCACTGGAGTAATGAAAAATAATATGGGTCGTATCATTGAAAAGAAAATGATTTCAAAGAAAAAAGATATGCTAAAAGATCCAAAAGAAATAAAACTTTTGGACCCAAGATCTTCAGATGGAGCAAGAAAACCTGATGTGGGATTTATGAAGAGGCCATGTCTATTTGTTATGAGCAATGATTTGCAAGTGAAAGCAATGACAACTACTTCTAGCATTCCGTGTCCATTTATGGAGAACGTCCAGTCATTGGATGATTTGGAGGAACATTTGGTGGAAATGAGGAAGTCACAGGTAATATTGACAATATTGGTGTAAGGAAATTTGATTCATATAAGTGGTTTTAGTTAACAATATTTGTTTTATTTGTCAATTGGCTATAAAATGAACTTGCACAATATTTCTTCCATGTCTATTTTGGTCAGGCACTAAACCTATTGATGGCTTCTTTGACATCCAACAAAACTGCTTTCACAAGGAGCCTATTCCACCTATTGAGGAAGTGGAAATGCCAAAGATGCATTCCAATTTGGGGTTTATTGGGAAGGAAGAAAATAAGGCACAGAAAGAAAAAAGAAATGGAAGATAAAGAAAGTGAGAGAGATATATAATTATAATATGGTGGGAAAGAAACAAAGGGATGTGAAGAAAATAAAGTAGAAAGGAGATGGAAAAGAAAATAGGTACATGTTAACAACCTAAACAAGCCAAAGGAAGAAATTAATGCCTAAACTTTATGGGTGATAACTAATAAGGAGCAATCCTGCAATATTTTGGTGTGTGAAATAGTAATGTTTAAGTGAATGGGATAGTCATGTAATATTTAATTCTCTTGTTTTACAAAAGTTGTTAAGAGTTGGTCAACAATCTCTCTCTCTCTCTCTCTCTCTCTCTCTCTCTCTCTCTCTCTCTCTCTCTATATATATATATATATATATATATATATATATATATATATATATATATATATATATCTATATAAGAAGACGAAGAAGGCTTGAGTTTATGATGTAATGTTTTAGTAATAATCTATATAACAAAGAAGACGAAGTAATACATAAAACAAGAGGAAAAGGTCAGATGTTTTATATTGACAATAACTTACATCTAAATATATAAAGACAAAGAATATACAAGGAATAACATCAATGTTAGTTATATATAATTTTGATAATTTTAATATTAAGCAGTAAAATTTTATTTATTATAAAATTTTATACATGTACAACTTGTACGGATTTATTTATATTATATATTCTTCATATTTTTAATTAATTTTTAAAGTGTGTGTACATAAATAAAATTAAGATCTTTTTAGTTAGATTAAAATTAAGATTTTTTAATTAGATTAAAATTGAGGAAGTATACTAAATATCTATTACGTATAATAAATATAAAATAGTTGTAAAGTACAAATAATAGTATAATAACTTTTCCTTTTAGAATTCACTTAGAATGATAAAAAAAAAGTAACATATGAAAAGTAGCATGTAATAATATTAGGTATGTTCAACATTTTAACACTTTCTAGTAGTTTTTAACTGCCACTAAATGCACAAATTAAAAATAGGCTAAATGTCTCTTTTGGTCCTTTATCTTTATCTTTTTTTTTGTTTACTTTGGTCTTTTTATCTTTTAAAAAGTTCATTTTAGTCTTTTATGTTTTAAAACTAATTCAAAATGGTCGTCATGGTAATCATCAGCGTCTTCTGCGTCAGTTTCAAGATCTAGGTTTTGTAGATCTGGATTATCTTGTTCTTCAATGAGATCGAAGTGAGAGACGGGGTATATGGCGGAGGATGCACGGCGGCTGATGATGGTGTTGGTACTTGTTGATGCATGGTGATCGTCAACACATCAATGTTGTTTTCTTCTCTCTCTCTCTCCCCCTCTCTTCTTAATTACAAGTTTCTTTTGATTTTTTTTTTATTTTTTTTAAGACTGGTTTGGTGATAGTAATTCAATCGGAAAAAAAAATGACTTGACTGTTTGTAGTTTGTTGTTGGGTGGATTGAAAAGAGAGGAACAAAGGGAAACGAGAAGGGGGAGCAAAGGGAAAAGAAGAGGAGGGGGAAGGAGATAACCCAGAAGCTCATTTTGTGAAGGTTTTTAGCCGTCAATATTTTATATTATTAATGGCATCAATTTTAAATAGACAGAAAATCATTTTGAATCGGTTTAAAATTAAAACATAAAAGAATTAAAATGAACTTTTTTAAAAATAAAAGATCAAAGTGAAAAAATAAATAAATAACCATATTTAGCCTTAAAAGTGACATAATTAATAAATGTACTCATTTTGATTCTTCCTCTTCTCTATGTATCGCAGTACCTCGACACAACAATTCCACTCGAATCTACTCGAATCTGAACATAGAGAAGTTGATTGAGGGCTATCAGCTATTAATGACAATTCAAAGCTGAACACCCTTCGCAGCAAAATTGTTGGCATTACTGATATTAATGACACCATTCAACTAAAATAAAGTTGTACGTGTCCCAAAAAAAGATATGTACCAAAAAAAATAAAGTTGTACAAGTCGGTGATGGGCACTTTTTTTTTAATAGTTAGGTTAAAGTATTCGATTGAGGTCCTTGGATACATGTTGCAAAGTTGAGAGAAGTAATGAAAAGTTATTGTTCTTTTTTCACACTTACATAATTTCTATTGTTGAAAATAGTGATATGTTGGGAACCAGAGTAACAAAATAATAACTCACAACTAAAATAAGAAATGAGAAAAATAGGAATTGGCACACAATATTTTAATGTGGAAAACCCTCAACGGATAAGGGAAAAACCACGGGCAAGACCAAAGAAATATTTTTACTAAGTGGAAGAAAATTACTACCTCTCTCTAACTATAAGGAGAGAACAATTACACTCTCTCTTACAATAGGAGAACACAAACTACTAGTGTTGCTACTTCTCTCTCTAAGATTACTACAATTGTAGTGGGATGCTTAGATGTGTAAAATGGCTTGCTATTTATAGGCAAAGATGGGATCTCAAGCATTTAATGCATTGCAATGTTTTCCTCCATCCAACCAATTTTGCATGCCTACCATAGTAGAGTTAGAATTTTTTACTCCAAGTCTTTCTTTTTGACTTATGCCACAAAAGTGGCTTACGGCTTCACAATCACCCACTTAAAACTACTTTTGTGAGTTTTCAAATATCTCTCTATCTTGCCATTTCCTTGCTGCTTACGTTTTCGATAGGCCAAAGGAGGATCGGCACCATGTAAACTTGTTTGTATTGATTGGCTTCGTCAAAACATCTGCTAGGTTATCTTTAGTGTGAATCTTCTGCATGTCCACGCTTCCTTCCTCTACTACTTCTCTGACAAAGTGATATTGAAAACCTATGTGCTTTGTCCTAGAATGAAAGGCTGGATTCCTTGCAATGTGCAAGGTACTTTGACTGTCACAATACACAGTAGTCTTCTGCTGCTTGTGCCCAATTTCTTCCAATAGCCTTTGAATCCAAATAGCTTCCTTGCATGCCTGGGTAGCTGCCATGTACTCAGCTTCTGTAGTAGACAAAGCTACAACAGTTTGTAATTTGGATAACCAGCTCACTGCCCCTCCTGCAAGTGTAAACACATACCCAGTAGTAGACTTTCTTTTATCAAGATCACCTGCAAAATCTGAATCAACATAACCCCTAACAATAAATTCCGATCCTTCAAAACATAATGCAACATCCGAGGATCCTTTGATGTATCTAAGGGTCCTCTTAACAGCATTCCAGTGCTCTCTACCAGGATATGCCATGAACCTACTAACCGCTCTCACTGCTTGTGCAATGTCTGGTCTTGTACAAATCATGGCGTACATAAGGCTTCCCACCGTTGATGCATACGGTACTCGAGACATTTCTATCCTCTCTGCTTCATTGCTAGGACTCATACTTGAGGATAACTTATAATTGATAGAAAATGGGGTAGAAATTGGCTTACAGTCTTGCATGTTGAAGTGTCGCAAGACCTTCTGTAAGTAATTCTTTTGAGAAAGCCAAAGCTTCCTATCTTTTCTGTCTCGGTGAATTTGCATCCCTAAAATCTTGTTTGCGGGTCCCAAGTCCTTCATATCAAACTCCCTAGCCAACTCTGCCTTCAATTCTTGGATTCGATCTTTGTTGGGGCCTACCACCAACATGTCATCCACATACAACAACAAAATGATGAAATCATTATCATCAAACCTATTGTAGTATGTACAATGGTCTGAACTCAGTCTGTTGTAACCAAGGCTAATAATGAAGGAATCAAATCTCTTGTACCAACATCTTGGCACCTGCTTTAGACAGTACAGAGATTTGGTCAACCTACAAACCAAGTTTTCTTTTTCTTGTTCTTTAAAGCCTTCCGGTTGGAGCATATATATCTCCTCTTCAAGTTCTCCATGGAGAAAAGTAGTCTTTACATCAAGTTGCTCAAGATGTAAATCAAATGCAGCACACATAGCCAGAACAACTCTAATTGTTGTCAATCGAACAACTGGCGAGAATATCTCATTGAAATCAACACCTTCTTTCTGAGCATATCCTTTGACCACCAGTCTTGCACGATATCGTTCCACTTGATCATTGCCATCTCGTTTGATCTTGTATACCCATTTGTTTCCGATGGCTTTTCGACCCTTTGGAAGTTCAACAAGTTCCCATGTCTTGTTTCTATGCAAGGCTTCCATTTCTTCATGCATTGCTGCCATCCATTGAGAAGCATCCGAACTACTCACGGCCTCTTGAAAGGTTGATGGTTCTCCTTCCTCAGTTAGAAGACAGTACGGATCATGGCTTGCCATGACAAACTGTGAGTGCCAACTTGGTTTAGATTTTTGTCTTGTTGATCGTCGAAGACCTCCTCCATCATTAACCTCATTTGGCTCTTGTTCTTCATGCTCCTATTCTGCTTCAGAAAAGTCATCTTCTCCAGACATCTTCTCTATTTGCACTATAGTAGTGTCTTTGGTAGTGCTGTCATTTTTCTGCTCACTCTGCAATTCATTTTCTCCAAAAACTACATCTCTGCTAACAACAACCTTGCGGGCAGTGGGATCCCACAAGCGATACCCCTTAACATTGTCAGCATAACCCAAGAATATACATTTCCTGGATTTTGGATCCAACTTTGTTCTTTCTTGGGAGTTGTACATCACGTACACAGGATATCCAAACACATGTAAGGAAGAATAATCAGCTGGTTTGCCTTTCCACATCTCCATCGGCGTCTTTAAACCAATTGTTGTTGATGGTGATCGATTTATCACAAAACAGGCGGTTTTAACTGCTTCTGCCCAGAAAGATTTGGCTACTTCTGTTGTTCTCAGCATAGCTCTTGTTCTATCTAGGAGAGTTCTGTTCATCCGCTCTACCACACCATTCTGCTGAGGTGTATGTGGAACTGTGAATTGTCTTAAAATACCCTCTTGTTTGCAGAATGCTAAAAAGTCACCATCTACATATTCTCCTCCATTGTCTGTCCTCAAACACTTAATTCTTTTTCCAGTTTCAAGCTCCACTTGTGCTTTGAATTCCTTGAATACTGGAAACACATCTGACTTCTTCTTAATTGGGTACACCCACAATCTCCTGGAATAATCATCAATGAATGATACAAAATACTTTGCTCCTCCCAGGGATACTTCTGGTGATTCCCACACATCCGAATGGACCAAGTCTAGTATGTGTTTGCTTCTAGTAGTTACTTTAGCAAACTTCAACCTATGTTGCTTACTTATCACACAATGCTCACAGAACGGTAAATTGACCGTTTTGAGCCCAGGCAGGAGATTACGTTCCGCAAGGACTTTCAGGCCTCGTTCTGACATATGTCCAAGTCTACGATGCCACATCATCGTTGCTTCTTCTTGACTTGCTGTTGCAATTGATGCATCTGCTTCTTGCAACGTATCTCCCAAAAGCATGTATAGATTAGCTGTGATCTTCTCAGCTTTCATCACTACAAGATTGCCTTTCACTACCGTTAAGATCCCACCTTCAGTATGGATCTTGCAACCGAGATCATCCAATTGTCCAACGGACAATAAGTTCTTCTTCAAGCCCTTCACATGGCGTACCCCTTGAAGTGTGCGAACAGTACCATCGTACATTTTTAATTTGACAGTACCGACTCCAGCAATTTCCAAGGCATGATCATTTCCCATGAACACAGATCCTTCCGAGATAGGTTTATAAGTGCAAAACCAATCTCGACGTGGAGTCATGTGCCAGGTTACACCCGAATCGAATATCCAACAATCATGAAGTTGTCTTCCGCCTTTAGAACTAATTGCTGCTTCACTATACAAGACTTCTCCATTATCTGAGGTACTTGCAACGCAACCTTGTGAGGTTGATGCTTCAGAATTCTTTCCTCCATTCTTCTTGTGCCAACAATCTTTCTTCAAGTGTCCTCTCATGCCACAATTGTAGCATTTGATGTTCTTCCTTCTTCGAGACTTTGATCTACCATGATTTTGACTCCCACTAGAGCCACGTTCCGTTGATCTGCCTCTTGTCATCGTTAAAGCTTCTGCTTGCTTGGAATTTTCCAGCCTATCTTCCTTATTCTGTCGCCTGGATTCTTCTTCAAGAATAGCTCCGGCAACATCATCAAAGGTTAGACGGCCGACAATATTATTGTTTGTTATGTTGATGATGAGTTGATCATATGAATCTGGTAAACTTTGAAGTAGAAGCTCTGCCCGCTCATTTTCTTCTACATTGAAATCTGACGCAGAAAGTTGAGCGAATAGAGTATTCAGATTGTTGATGTGGTCCGTCACTGAAGTGGACTCACTCATTCTAAGAGTGTAGAGTTTCCTCTTTAAGAATATTCTGGTGTGAAGTGACTTGATCTCGTACAATTTGTGGAGAGTATCCTAAATCTCCTTCACGGTCTTGTTCTCTGCAACACTGGACAAAACCGAATCCGCCATTGCTAAGTGCAAATTGGCAATAGCATTGTCATCCATCTCTTTCCACCTTTCATTAGTGATCTCCGCAGGTCTGCCTTCAATTGCATCTTGACAATTGTCCTTCATCAAAATTGCTTTTATCCTCAATTTCCATAGGGAGAAATTATTCCCGTTGAACTTCTCAATCTCGTATTTTGCTGCCATGGTTTCACACTAAAGAACTGACTTACACAACTTCCACCGTATATAGTACCGCCTACTGGAACAGTGACTGTAGACCGTGAACCAGTGCACCAGGTAAGTTCCCAGGAAAGAGAGGTGGGTCACCAACGGACACGCTTAAATACCAAGTCTTTCCTTAGCCAGAGCTTTCCTAGACATGCACTTTCACACTACCTCACTCTATATCCAGTAACAAGAATAATTCTTTTCTGATGTGGTAGATCAGACTATACCGCAACCACAGAGCATACTAAGAATTTTCTCCGGCACTATACCAGCGTACCAGCGTGTATCGCAGTGGAACAATATCAGAACCTATTGGCTCTGATACCACTGTTGGGAACCAGAGTAACAAAATAATAACTCACAACTAAAATAAGAAATGAGAAAAATAGGAATTGGCACACAATATTTTAATGTGGAAAACCCTCAACGGATAAGGGAAAAACCACGGGCAAGACCAGAGAAATATTTTTACTAAGTGGAAGAAAATTACAACCTCTCTCTAACTATAAGGAGAGAACAATTACACTCTCTCTTACAATAGGAGAACACAAACTACTAGTGTTGCTACTTCTCTCTCTAAGATTACTACAATTGTAGTGGGATGCTTAGATGTGTAAAATGGCTTGCTATTTATAGGCAAAGATGGGAGCTCAAGCATTTAATGCATTGCAATATTTTCCTCCATCCAACCAATTTTGCATGCCTACCATAGTAGAGTTAGAATTTTTTACTCCAAGCCTTTCTTTTTGACTTATGCCACAAAAGTGGCTTACGGCTTCACATGATTCATATGGAAGTGTATTTAGCTATAATTCTAATTCATGAAATATGTATCCCTTTAATGTGAATTTGGCAGTGACGAACTCATCCCCTTAATGGGAACTACCAACATCTACTGCATCAGTGAAGTCATCAAGCACGAGCGCCTTGTCGACAACAGCTTTTCCCTCACTCATCTGCAAGGCCCAGGACCGGTTCTGTGTGAAGAGCATGGTCCGCACGAAACCCTAACTAGTCCCACAGGTGATGTGGCCAGAGGGTGACTATTACTACTACTAATACGTAGGCTTTATAAAGGAAATAAAAAATGATTTAGACTGCACTTGAGGACCAAAAGTAATAGAAGAATAAAAAAGTGATTTAGATAACACTTGAAGACAAAAAAATAATGTATTTTAAAATTAGAGGGACAAAAAATTAAATTTTAAAAATTTTAGAGAAATTAAAAATATATTCTATCCCTTTTAAAATATGAAAATACATAAAAGGCAATTATAATTTGTAGAAACTTATTTTTTTTTTATCATAACATTATGTATTTTTCAAAAACTTGTAATATTTTTTCTATGAAAATATTATAAATTATTTTTTTATTTTTACTAAAGAAATTTCTGAATGTGTCATTGAATATTATAACAACAATAATAACAATGGTATTGCTGATGGATGTAGGGCCTGTCTATGGGTCTGATGCCATGGAAATAAAAAAAATAATAATAACGACAAAGGGGAGGTTGTGATATTCAAAAGAGAGAAAATGAATCGATGAAAAAATATGTGTGCGCAAGGTGATCCGTGATGTCACTCAGTAGGTGAGAGATTATGTTAAGGAAGACCTTATAGTGGTAATTAAAAAAAGACCTTAAGATAGGACCCTGCATTATTTGCCTTTGTACCTTTACTGTTTTATAAAGCTAGGGAAAAAAAAGAGAAAGGAAAAACCTAGGAGACATAAGAAACAGCGCGTCAATTGATAATTTATCTATCTATATAATATTTGAGACTTTTTTTTTTTTTAGAAGTGTGTCACTTTCTATTTCAATTTTCATAACATTTTTTTTTCAATATATTAAAATTCAAATCTTACATTTATTGTGACATTGTAACGGATATATATAATATAATATTTGAGGTTGTTTTTTGTAAGTGTCACTTCGCCCACTAATTTTCTTTCAAGGGTATAATAGACATTTTTTCTTATAATCTATTCTACTATATCATGTATTGTAACTAATGTTTCCGTCCATTCCTTTTTCTTAATCTTTGTTCTTTTTTTTTTCCTACACCAATCAATACGTGTTGCACCCATTTTCTTGTTTTATTAAGTGTATTACATACATAAAGAAAAAAAAATCCATAAAAGATATATTAAGATACAAATTATAAATGATAAATATATATGTCAATTGAGTATGGCACAAAGTTTTAATGTATAAAAGTTCTATATATTTACTTAGGAATATAGATTAAAATTATGTTAGTTGAAATCATTTTAAGATAGTTTTATATAATATAACAAAAAAAATGCATTGATTTTTAATTTTTATATTGTTTATATTAGAATTTTTTTTCAATTTTTTTTTTTTATCAATTTTAACTTTTTACTTTGTCAATATACTTATGAAATAATAATAA
Organism: Pueraria montana var. lobata; assembly: GCA_026413185.1. NCBI lineage: Eukaryota > Viridiplantae > Streptophyta > Magnoliopsida > Fabales > Fabaceae > Pueraria > Pueraria montana. The sequence goes on along the minus strand of CM048650.1, from coordinate 88,508,457 downwards.
TAATGAAAATATTAACTAAAAACTGATTGGATTAATAAAGTTATTTTAAAGAATTGAAAATGCACATCTCATTAATTGTAAGCTAAAATACAACTTTGGTCCCTCTATTTTAAAATAAAGACATTTAGTCTCCCATTTGTTCAAAGATCAATAATTTTGATCCAATCTTTAATTTTGCATACATTTTATTTCTTTTATTTTGGTCCAATTGAACCATAGTCATAACATATTCATTTAAAATATCTTCAAGAAATAATTTAAGATTTTCTAAACAGTGAATAGTGATGGAGTGAGCTTTGCTCTTGCTTTGACATCAGTTTTGTTACAGCACATATGACTCAGTTGAAGGTGTGGCCAAGAGATGCTTAGAAGTAATGTCAATTGTCAAGTCCAGTATCAGAATGGTGTGTTTCATTGATCCTGCTACAAGGTGAACCCTTACCAAATATTTAGTTAGCATGGTTTGCTCTCAATCTGGTATGAGGCGCTGGCTGGCTATAATGGAAGTTTGATTAATAAATCTGATTTGATGGGTGCACGAGGTTGGTTCTGTTTTCAGGATACAGGACTTGTACCGTAGTTTTCTCATGTTTCAGTCCTAATCTTGAACATTCCTTTTGCATAAGAACTAATTTCCTTTATGTTTAATGAATTATTTGGCTTATTAAAAAATGACAAAGAAAGTATTATTACATAACTAAAACTATAGAGAATCTGTAACTGAGAAGTCATACCAAATAATAGTGAACACATAACAATGTAGGTTAACACTACTCGACAAAACCACTTCAGAAATAAGACTTAACATAAACCTTTATTCATAATATTGCCATCATTGTTTCCTCCATCCGATATTTCCATGTTGGAATTCCACTCAGCCTAAAAATAAATCCATAAAGAAAAAAGACTGCTGCCATATAGTCCTTCTAGTAATATAAACCGAGGCTTTTTTTTTTTTTTTTTAATAAGAAAACATTTCTAACTGGAAAGGAGAAAGAAGACAGAGTTTCACAATTGGGGGGACATTCCCTCCTTTTGATATGCCAAATGCACAAGTATCCTTTCAACATATTCAACATATTTTCAAAATGGATTACATTGTAAGTTTTGAACTTTGTGCAATATTGGAATTAACTTATCATTTTTATATTATTCTATTTAATCATCGTTTTTAACATCAATATTTGTGCAATGATAGGGAAGTCATAAAAAATGCAATTTTACGGGAACAAATATCTAGTAATAACTTACCAAACAGGAAAGAAGACTTGCCAGTGAACAGTCATGATTACAAGACAATGAATTCCTGAAACAAAGAAAAACTGAGTTGAGAAAAACTGAAATTACTTATAAATTGTTAGTGCATTCTAATTAAATTCTTTAAACAATGGAGGATTTATTATATATTTAAGATAAAAAATATTATAAGAGAAAAAAAAACTATACACTTGTAATATAAAACAGTTTTATATTGTCTTCTAATCACATATCACCATGTATAGTAAATTTGTTGACTTTTAATTACATGTAGCTCTGTCTCATGAAACTAGAAAAAAAATCAAAGATAACAATCATAATGAAACCAAACCCAACGAAATAGGGAGAGGAATTAAGGACTAAGTTAAATAACAGAGCATAGGAATAGGACCATATTGGTTTGCTAATTGATCCCTCAATATCATCACTAAATCATCCTCTTAGACATCTATAATATACATTATTTTAGAAATTAATTAAGAAATAGTAGAATGTGCAATCACATTATGAAGGACTGTTCAGCAAAAATAATAGAGCCAAGGTAGTAAAAGGTGTAATCCATGGTATCACAACTATTCTCCCCCCCAACCCCCTACCCCCCAAACGGTAAACAAGAAACCTTTTCCAAAAGCAAACAATTGAACGAAGTGTACCGGAATAGAACTGATATTTATGTTCTTATAACTTGCCTCAGACAGTGCACAACATATGCAATATGATGGCAAGGAGGGTGAAAACAGAGTATATACATACATTGAAATTTAGCAAAAAGATGGTAAAAGACGAAGATGTTGGTTAGCCAAATAAGTGCATATGTATTCCCTAACCATGAGTATTAACTTAGCTAGTTAATACTTACCTAAAAATTCAGTTCTTCCAATTAAATTTGCTCATGAGGCTTGAATTGATGCAAATCAGGTACATAGGAGTATTTCATTTGAGGGCACTCCATTAAAGTCACTTTATCCAAGGATGGGAATTTCAACTTGTACGTCCCTGAGTAAAATCCTACAAAGCTTGGTAAAGATTCAAGAGACAAAACGTTAAGCTGCTCAAATGTTATCTCTTCATCATTGGATTCATGATCTCCCTCTTTGGACACTATTTCCTGTATTGCTTCACAATCTCGTATGGACATGTGCTTCAATTTACCTAGACTTTTGTCTGTTGAGGATGTGAACAAATATATCAATCCATGGCATTCTTCAACATTCAAAGAGGTAAGATTTGAAAAAGACACAGTGGATGGCACCAAAAATTTCATGCTAGGGCAGGAAAATACTTCCAATGTTTCTAGTGTTTTAAGTAAGGGTTCTACCCATGAGTGCTCTAATCCTATGGAATTCAGCTGTTGGAGACTCTTCAAATGTAATCTTTTCAGCTTTGAAAGGACTTTGGTACAATCAGTGCCAGGTCTTTGAAAGGAGAATATTTCATTGAAGGAACTGCAAACCACTTCAAGACTTTCAATGCTGGGTATCTCTTCAAGTAATCCACTGGAGAATATATTTGACTCTTCATCCTCATGATAGCACATCAATTTGAGAACTTTTAAATTTTGTAGGAGGTGTGCAGCATTTGCACCAAATTGTTCTTGTCCAATTATATTGTCTTTGCAAGTGATTGCTTGAAGCTCCAAGCTAGGCATAACCTAAGAAAATTAGAAGCAGGAAAGGGTACATAATGAAAAATACAAGAAAAAGGTCATTGAGAGAGAAATAAGACAAAAAAAAAGAAGCAAAATAGGAGTTATTAAAGCAGTACAATTTGAGAAATCATCCTTGCCTGAAACTGTCCTCGCGAAATTCTAAAGGCGTCTTCCTTTTTGAGTGATAATTGCACCAGGTTTGGAAAAACCTAGGAATTGTTTAAAACAATGAGACTAACTCAATTTACTAAGAATATAGTTTTGATTGTATTAAAAGGGAAAAATATTTGATAAATTTCACTTTCAATTTCCATTATGAAAATGTTAATACACTATCTGGCCCTATCTTTTGAACACTCCAAGTAGCTTCTTTTTGTATTCACATATTTTCTCTCTTTTTATTGAAGAGTACTAACAATACACTATTATTATCTGAAATTTATTATTACAAAACAACAGGTAAAAAAAGCCTGGGTATTGAGGACTTCCCCCCACCAAAAGACTGGATTAAGGTTAATACTAACAGGTCATTGCATCAATAATGGATATGCATCAATAAGTTTCGGTCTTTGAATAAATTTATAAGTATATAATTTCAAAATATTATATTAAATATTTAATACAATAATAATAACAAGGAATTTATTATTATTATTATTATATTATTTTATTTTTTTAAATATGTCATCCTGTTAAGGTTAATTAGAAAGTCTTTTCAAATGGTTTAAAAGTTGACCCTTTCAACTAAATAAATTTTTAAGAAGTCTTGACTTGGTTATTTAGCAAATAAACCAGGTCTAGACTAAGCTTATAAGAGCCCTTGATGAGCTGTTTAACCTATTTCTATCTCATACATGTAATACTCTCTTTTGAGATTGCATAAGTAGTCATGGGTTTTTGCCACATTTACTCTTTTTTTTTTTTATTTGTCACAAACAATATGGCGAGCTTTAAAATTATGTAACCTTTTCAGTTTTCAGTGCCTATTATAAAGTATATAGACATAAATGATTGCCTAAATATTACTTTTGATCTTTCATGTTTTAATATTTTTTTCTTTTTGTACATAACGTTTTAAAATTTTCGTTATGGTCTTTTATGTTTTCGAAAAATATCATTTTAGTCATTTTTTTAATTTTTCGTTTAAAACATTAATATTTTCTTAACACCATCAATATTTTGAATTTTAAAATAATTAATTTAAAATAACAGAGGCCACAAATCACCACTATGTGTAAACTCTCAAATATAATATTCTAACCTAATTTATTTGTTTTCTCTCTCTCTCTTTTTCTCTTTCACTTTCCCCTTTCACTTTCTCTCTCTTCTTCCTCTTCCCAAACCTTTCCGATGCCGGACTTCCAAGACTCCCTCGCGCCACCGTCGTGCCCCATCTCTGTCCGTGAGGACTGCTAGTCCAAGGAGGCCTCCGCCATGCTCGTAGACGCCTGGGGCCGCCGCTACCTCGAGCTTAACCGCAACAACCTCAAGAAGCCCAAGCCCACTATTAAGTAATGAGATAAGAAAATAGCAAATGATTCAATGTGATGATGCTGAAATGTATAAGGTCCATATCGGGTAGTTTTTCATTCTATATTCAGTTGTAGCTACTATATATACTTTTGTATAGCCTTTATTATTTAGGTATCAGTTTAATATAGTTTTTCTGTCAATATATCAAATCTTTCTTTTACTTTGATGGTATCAGAGCGTAAGGCTCTGCTGCGCAATATTCATGGTAAAATTCATTCAGCTAGCATGGTGAAATCAGATAACAAAAGTGCATGTTCAGATAAGTCATCTCGTATTATGTCCACTGTTGCACATAAGTCACATCCACCATGGATTTTAGACACAGGGGCCACTGATCATATTTGTAGTTCATTGCATTGGTTTTCTTCTCATTCACGAATTGATCCAATATTGGTCAAGCTCCCAAATGGAAATACTGTAACGGTAGAATTGGCAGGCACAGTGAAGTTAACACACACACTTATCTTGGAAGATGTCTTGTTTATACCACAGTTTACATTCAATCTAGTATCAGTTTCAAGGTTGACTAAAATGCTTGATTGCTCATTAATTTTCAAAACGGATTTATGCATTATTCAGGAGAAATCTCAGCAGAGGACGATTGGTTTGGGTAGATACCTGGAAGGACTTTACTGCTTAGAAATAGATTGGGTTCCACATTTTGTTTCTGCTCATAGTTTAGTTACTAATGTTAGCCCTGAATCCACTTTGTGGCATCTGAGACTGGGTCATTTGTCATATGACCGTATGAAGATCTTGCATGATCAGTTTTCTTATATCCCTGCACCCACACATACTGCTTGTGATGTATGCCACATGGCTAGACAAAAGAAATTACCGTTTCCATTAAGTACTTCTCATGCTGATAAACCGTTTGATATTGTTCATATGGACATATGGGGACCTTTTTCCACTAGTTCTATTCATGGTTTTCGGTATTTTCTTACTGTGGTTGATGATTGCAGCAGATTCATTTGGGTTGTTATGCTTAAATCTAAATCTGAAGTACAACAATATGTCAAGAGTTTTATAATTATGATAGAGACGCAGTTTGAAAAACGGGTGAAGGTGATACGCAGTGACAATGGGCCAGAGTTTTCCTTGTCAAGCTTTTATGATTCAAAGGGAATAATTCATCAGAGGAGTTGTGTTGAGACGCCTCAGCAGAATGGTCGAGTTGAGAGACGTCATCAACACATATTAAATGTGAGTCGTGCACTTTTATTTCAATCTAAGTTACCTAAAGTCTACTGGTCTTATGCCATATTGCATGCAGTCTATTTGATAAATAGAGTTCCTACTCGCATCTTGAGTAACAAATCACCTTATGAGGTTCTTTATGGTCAAAGGCCTGATCTTAGCAATTTGAGGACCTTTGGATGTTTGTGTTATGCTCCAACATTGCTCACACATCGTACAAAATTTGATTCACGAGCCCGCAAGTGTGTGTTCTTAGGTTTTAAAAGAGGGTTTAAAGGTTTTGTGCTTCTTGATCTTCACACACCTGAGATCTTTATTTCCCGAAATGTTTCATTCTTTGATTCACATTTTCCATACCATCCTGCTCATAATACAACCATACCAGCCACTTCTCCATCCATTTCATCTACACCTTCTGTTGAAATAATTGAAAATAGTCCTGTCACCAGCTTGCCTCGCCATTCTACCCATGTTCGTCAACCCCCTGCACACCTCTTAGATTTTGTGTGCAATTCCACTTCCAGCACACCTTATCCTTTAGCATCTTACTTGAATTACTCTAGCATATTTCCCACACATCTTACCTACATCATGGCTCTTTCTTCTGATGTTGAACCCTCCTCATATGAACAAGCTTGTCAAGATTCCCGTTGGCAGGCTGCAATGCAGAGTGAACTTGATGCGTTGAACAGTAATAATACATGGAAATTTGTTGATCCACCACCTGGTGTAGTGCCCATTGGCAGCAAATGGGTTTACAAAATAAAAAGACATGCTGATGGCAGTGTTGAACGGTTTAAAGCGCGACTAGTGGCAAATGGTTATAACCAAACTGAAGGTTTGGATTTCTTTGATACGTTCTCACCGGTTGCCAAACTAACTACTGTGAGATTGCTTCTTGCTTTGAGTTCTATTAAGGGTTGGCACTAACATCAACTTGATGTAAATAACGCATTTCTTCACGGGGACCTAGATGAAGATGTGTATTTACAAGTCCCTCAAGGTGTACATTCTCCTAAGCCTGGACAGGTTTGTAAATTAATCAAGTCCTTGTATGGACTTAAGCAAGCAAGTCGTCGTTGGTTTGAAAAGCTTGTTTTCTTTCTCTCTAAACATGGCTTTATACAGACTCATGCAGATCATGCTTTATTCATAAAGACCACTTGTTCTTCATTTACTGCCCTTTTAGTTTATGTAGACGATATTATTGTTGCAGGCACATCATTAGTTGAATTTGACATTATAAAACAGTTGCTTCATTCCACATTTCATATCAAAGATTTGGGCCAACTGAAGTACTTCTTAGGCCTTGAAGTCACCCATTCTGAACGTGGTATCTCTGTATGTCAACGTAAATATTGTGTTGATCTTCTTGCTGATTCCGGTTTGACTGGCTGCAAACCTGCCAGCACACCTCTAGATCCTGCTACTCGACTTCACCATGATTCTAGTCCTTTGTTTGTAGATCCTGCTAGTTATCGTCGTTTAATTGGCAGATTGATCTATTTAACTACAACCAGATCGGATATCAGTATGCTACTCAGCAACTCAGCCAGTTTATGGCTACACCTACTGAGTCTCATCATAGAGCTGCTTTGCGAGTTTTGCGTTACTTGAAGCAATGTCCAGGACGTGGTTTGTTCTTCCCACACATTTCTGTAGTTCAATTTCTTGGCTTCAGTGATGCAGATTGGGGGGGGATGTATAGATACTCGTTGCTCAGTAAGTGGCTTTTGCTTCTTCCTCAGGAATTCATTGATAAGCTGGAAATCGAAGAAGCAAGACACATTATCCTCCTCTTCCTCTGAAGCTGAGTATAGGGCCCTTGCTTCAGCCACTAGAGAGCTCCAATGGCTTACACTTCTTCTTAATGATCTTCAGCAAGTTCCTATTAGAAATTCAGTCTTGTACTGTGACAATCAGAGTGCATTACATATTGCTGCCAATCCCATTTTCCATGAACGAACCAAACATCTTGACATTGACTGCCATGTTGTAAGGGAAAAGGTGAATGCTGGTTTGATGCGGTTACTGCCTGTTTCGTCTTCCAACCAAGTGGCTGATCTGTTCACTAAGGCTTCTAACCCTTCCATTTTTAATACTCACATTTCCAAGCTGGGGATGATAGACATTTTTCATCCTCCAGCTGTGGGGGGATATTAAGTAATGAGATAAGAAAATAGCAAATGATTCAATGTGATGATGCTGAAATGTATAAGGTCCATATCGGGTAGTTTTTCATTCTATATTCAGTTGTAGCTACTATATATACTTTTGTATAGCCTTTATTATTTAGGTATCAGTTTAATATAGTTTTTCTGTCAATATATCAAATCTTTCTTTTACTTTGACCCACTGACAAAGACACCAACTCCAAGAACGGTTCCGATTCTGCAGCCGCAAATCCAGAGGCCCACAAAGAGAAGAAGCACTTCACCGTCAAATTCAAAGTCAAAGAGGTCCCCATCGTGTCTCTCTTCAGCTCCAAAGGCAACAAAAACCAGAAGCAAACCGGCATTCAGCATTTGGGGAAAAGCCGTTCAGCATCGTCGGCGGTGGCGGCTGCTCCGCTGGCATTTGTTTCTTCGAAACGACTCGATGATTCGCTGTTGCAGCAACAAGATGGGATTCAAGGCGCCATTTTACACTGCAAGAGATCCTTCAATGCATCCAGATCGAGCTGGCAATATATTAATTCATTTTCTACTTTTTTTAATTTTCTTTTTCGTCATTTAATGCTTATAGTTAATTAATGGAGTAATAACTAGTGTTATTTGTGTACTTGTTGAAACAGAGTGCAGTCTTCTCAGCTGCTGTGATCTGTGAGCCAGTGGAGCCATAAACTTAGGTGGTACGGCTGGCTATTTCCGATTTGGGAAGGAGACTACGATGTATTTTCTAAGGTTTATAATTTTTAAACTAAAATAAAAATAGTGACGGTTTTTAGCAGATACTATTTTAAATTAATTATTTCAAAATTTAAATATTAATAGAATACTAATATTTTAAATGGAAAATTGAAGAAGGACTAAAATGATACCTTTCGAAAACATAAAGAATCAAAATGAAACTTTTTAAAATGTTATGTACTAAAACGAAAAAACACTAAAACATAAATAATCAAAAGTAACATTTAGCCTAGATGATTAATAATACTTGATTCATCGACAGAATGAAATTGATAACTTAGAATGTTAGTATTATGAGCGAAGAAAAGACTAAAATTGTCATACTACTTTCAAATAATTTGTTGCTTTAATGTATAAACACAATTCTAATGAAAATAAGTTTTGCAAGATAAAATCCTTTCCTATGTTTATTTATGCATACTCACTAAATGACACAAGATAGAGAGACTGATTAACAAATATCTTCTATCATTTTTAATTCTTGTTAGTATTTCAAACAAACTCTACCTTATATATTATTCTTCAACCATTTATATAACAATTTTCTATATTCATTTATTTCCCGAACAATGCGTGAATCTTTAGTTTATCATAGCTTTGAGTGAAAAACTAGTCATATTATACGATTTCATTATAAGAGGGGAGAAAACTAAATAAAATTAGTTTTATATTGGATGAGAAAAGGATTTCATTCTCTCATCATCTTAGCTAGTCAATGAAAGAAAGATGTTAGTAATACTCTTTGATAGCGTTTTTTTTTAACATTATTTTATTATTGATCTTCTTTTTTTTTTAATGTCGGTCCCTTTAATAGAAAGTGGACCTAAATTATTTAGACCAGCTTGGGATGTCAAAAAGTGTGACTAGCAATTTCTTTAATAATTTGCATTTTAAGACATGCAAGCATAATATGAAAACTAGAGAGGAAATCTGTTTGGTACCTTTTCAATTGAGAAAACGGCTTGCTGATCAATTGAAACACCAAGGTGATCCTCTATATCTGCAACTCCACCACTATGATGCTCAGTTGTGAACAATTTCAACTTGTCACAGTGATATATATCTAGATGTGTTAGCATTGGCCATTCTAGCAAGTGTTTTCCATGGTAGAAATACTTGAGCTCTGGCAATTCCCATAGTGTTAATGAGGTCAGACAATTGAAAGTGAATTGTTTAGTTTCTCCCTTCAAGGCTGCTTCATCCTCTACAAAAATATCTACCAATGTTGCGCAAGATCTCACATCAAGCATAACAAGATGATTGGCCACTGATGTTGGAAACAAACTTTTAAGGCTTTGACAGTTAGAAATGTACACTTCTTGTAAGTCTTGAAGGCTGAGAATTTCATCAAGATATAGATTCCAGATGTGATCCAGATTTGGCAACTGGTTCAGAATCAGTTTCTTCACAGGAAGAGAAAGCTGAGAAGCTGGTTTCATTTCTGCTCCTGTATCTTTAACATCAAATATTGCCTTAACAGATTGACAGTTGCTTACCTCGATGTCTTTCAAGTTACATAGAAATCGCAGTAAATAAAAAGGAATCACAATGGATAAAGATTCACATTCCACCACAGTCAAAGATGTCAAATTGTTGAAACAATTGCCACTTGGGATTGGAACTACACCAAGCCATATCTCTTCTATGTGAGGGTGATCACCAAATTTCAAATGCTCTGTATCGCATGTAGACTTTTCCACCTGTACGTGCAAAACAATTATTAATTGGCTTAATTGCACATTTTATCATTCAACTTTCGTTATTTTACAAATTTTACCACCCAAGTTTATTTTTTGTGAATTTTACCACTCAAGTTTTCAATTCTTACACATTTTACCACCCAAGTTTGTTTTTTGCAAATTTTACCACCTAAATTTTTAATTTTTGCACATTTTACCATCATATTAGTAACAAAATGATGACGTTTTGTAAAAATTGGTAACTTTTTTTAGTAACACATCATCATTGGTAAAATGTGCAAGAATTGAAAACTTTGATGATAAAATTCACAAAAAACAAATTTAGATGATAAAATTCGCAAAATAATGAAAATTTGGTGGTAAAATATGTAATTAAGCCTTATTAATTTGAAAACCTTAACATATATATAAATATATTAGGAGGGTGCTTGTAATATTCTTATTTAAAACAAGAATTTCACTTATTACGGATCACTACAAAAAAGCACTATACCAATATCTTCTCTTTTAATAAAAATGCTTAAATATGTTTTATATCCATGATATATGGCCGAATTTTGTTTTAGTCCCAATAAAAATTTATAAATTTTTGGTTCACAATAAAAAATTTATTTTGTTTAAGGTTCCTCAACTCAAGCACTATCTAAATCACTTTTCAAAGTACCATATAAATAAATTTAGGAACCAAAAGTAGAATTCATTTAGATTTAGCCCCCGTTCATTTTTTAAAAAAAAGGGCTAGGGCCCACTAAAGAGAAACTTTCATCTAAAAATAGACGAAAGGCATGTGAAAGAAACAGTGCATTGGTGACCAATTTTGACATTCCAAAAAAGACCCCAACTCGTGTGGCACTACATTTTCTAGGAAAGACAAGCTTATGGGTCATATTACTTTGTTCGTGGCAGTGCTTTATTTTTTCCATTGGCCCTTTATTTTTTTATCCCCCCCCTTTTTTTTTTGTTTAAAAACTTGTTTTTAATTAATAGGTACATAATCAATTATGTCTTTTCATTTAAAAAAAAACTTTTTGAAGTAAAAAAAAAAGGAAATAATTAAATTCTTTTAAATTGGGGTAAAATGGTAATTGCATAATTTATTAATTTTTTTCTTTTCTTTTCTACCTAACAATTATAATTCAAATCTTTCATCTCTTTTACACTCTCTTTCATTTAAACCAAACAACTTTACTTTTCACCCTCTTTCATCTCTTTTCATTCATTTTCATTCTTTTCAGTCAAATGCAGTGTTAAACATGCTAAGTATCTATGTGTAGTATGCCAACATGTTCAGGATGTACACATAAATGTAATACAAAATCATTCATGTCTTCACCTAACAACTTATATTTTTAGGATGATTTTACATTCGGTTATCATGAGAGATGCATATTTTACACTCTCTTTTGTTCTTATTTTAAAATATACACTCTTTTTTCTTGAAATTAAGATGAATATTTATTATTGTTGAGTCCATTTTAATGTAAATGAGCATTTTAGATATTTTTTTTTCTGTCGTAGTGATCCTCACTATAATTAACAACTAATTTTGAACCTCTACGATGAATTTTGTGACCATATATAGAAGATGAAATTTAAAAAGCAATAACAGAGATGTTTAAAGCTCCACTGTACCTTTAAAAAAACTAAAATCAGGATGTTCAAAATTAGTTGACGGTGACACTAAAAGTTATAGAAAAGATAAGATATTATGCAATTTAAGCATCTCTTAAAAGAGAGAGTATAATTTACTCAATTATTTTATTAATCATTTTAGGTAAATATACATAATATTATGTATACCAACTTAAAATTAATAATTATAAAAACTTACTTCCTCTTATAACACTCTTTTTTTTTTAAAGCACTTATAACACTCTTTTAATAATCCTTTCAATACCCTAAAAAATAATAATCCTCACAATTAATAATAAAGAAGGTGTTGAATATTTTCATGTTTTGAAGATATTTAATGAATTTCTTTTCATTTAGAGTATAAATTACATCCCCTTCTCTTAATAGATACGAGTATTAGTACACGACCCTTTTGCCTTATGTTGAAATATACAATTTAGTTCATTTAAAGTAAATTATACTCTCCTTCCTTCAAAGATGCGAGTATTACATATTACCCTTTCTTCTTATGTTTTGTTTTTTTTTTACTAGACTTTCTTCTTATGTTAAATATAGAATAAATAACACTTTTTCTTTGAGATAGGAGTATTAATTACATTGACCTTTTTCTTATGTCAATTTATATAATTTAGTTTAGTTAATTTAACATCACTAAATAATATTCATTATAAGATCTTAAAATATATTCTTTAATTAAAATATATACTAAAATATTTTTAATTTACTACGTTATTATTCACTCACTTGATAAATATTTTTATGCAATATATAATTAAATTTTAAATGATTAAAAATAAAAATTATGAGATAAATTATGTGTGTGTGTGTGTGTATTAAAATGTTTTATAAACTAATATTTTTTTAAATAAAATACTAAAATTTTAATGTATATATGCACGTGTGTATAAATACTAAATTTTAAAATAATTATATTTAATTTAAGAATATATTTTTAATATATATAGGTTCATTTAAAAAAAGTTGTATCCTTTATTACTTAAAGGAATATACACCAAGCATAAAATTTTCCCCCCGAAACTTTCAAGGACAATGATGTAATTTCAAATGCTTTAAAAAATGTCATAAAAATTAAAATTAAAAATGTAACTGAAATTGATTGATTTGATTTATTTCACCATCAAATTTTAAAATTTAAAATAGTGTTATATGATGTTACGTACATTTGATATTGTAGGTGTTTAATGGCCTGATTTGAAGATAATTCAAATAAAAAATATTAAAGGATATAGTAATTGTTATATAATCCATTAATTATTATTAAGAATATATAATAATTATCAAAAACTTAATCTGTGAACAATAATCGTATAAATTTATATTTTTTCAAACAATATTTATATAAAGTATTATATAACAATCCTTTAATTATCAATATTATTATTTTGATTAAATATTCATATAAAATATACTTAAAAATATGCTGATATAAGTAAATTAATATTAACTTTTGATAATTATTATATACTATTTTTTTTAAAAATTAGGAAGTGGCAAACAATCAACACGGCATCAGTTCAGTCTGCCCGTAATTATTATATACTAAATATTAACAAAAGGAATTGTATATAATTTTCTTTTATTAACTTTTAAATGCCTTTTTGTAAATGAGAAAAAACAATCGTTTTCAAATTTTTTTTCAGTCAATCGTTTTCAATTTAAAACCTTTCCATAAATTTATTTGCCTAAATTAGGGAAAATTAGTCATTTAACCACATTTAATGTTATTGATGAAAATAACCATGTTTCAGGAAATAGCATTGAAACAAAACTGTCCCTTCTTCTCCATACAGTCTACAACGCTTATAATTTCTCCCTTCCCCTTTTCATATTTCTACTTCACTTTCGCAACTCCTCCTTTTTATCTTCTTATGGTTCCTGGTTTTTTATTTTGTTTCCTGATTGCAATTTTTTTTATGTTTTATCTTTTTTCCTTTTTCTCTGATTTTCTTATTCATCTCTTATCCGTCTACAACATCACTAATTGCTCTATATGTTGTGAACAATTCAGCCAACAAAATTAGTGACAATGCAGGGGTCACAATTGGACAATTTGATAAATCTCTCTGTGATAAACTCTTATGAAATGGAATTCCTAAATATATGTGTCTCATAAAAGTTTTAGATCAAACTCTAAAAATTGTACTTCCTAAATATATTTATCTGCCTTCGAATTTTCATCCTTCTTTTCCCCACATTAATCTAGGAGCATTTCTTCTATACAGGAATTATTGGTTAAAGATTACATGTAAGGTTCAACTTTTGTTGGTTAATGTTTGTGTATGCATATATAAAGTTTTTCTGCAATGAATGTGGGTTATAGTAATTAGTTGTAATATTTTGCTTTAATGTTACCCTTCTATGCTTTACCATTTCAAGTTGTTTTGCTTTCTCTTGATAAGTTAAAAATATCTCTTTTTCGATTTTAACTCATTATAATGAAACAAGTTTTTTTTTTTGTTTGATTTTTATAGCCTTATTTTTTTTCATAATTTTTAGTTTTGTTAATCTTTTGAAAAACACGATTAGGGAGAACAAAATGTTTGATCAGAAATTTTACATTTATAATTTAAAGAATTGAATTAATGTTATAATTATTCTAAATCAAATAATAAAAAGTTGTTAATATAATAATTGATTAAAAAAATTTGAAAGAATTGGACGTATATACTTGTAAGTTAATGAATATAGAAATCCTTTATCCTTTATTAGTAATTTAGTATACACTGTCACAAAATTTCCTTCCAAAATTTTTAGAGTCATTTTGATAATTTTAAGTGCATTAAAACAGTCATAAAAATTCAAAATAAAATTAAAAGAAAAGTAATGAATGTATTTTTAATTGTCATTTATGTATAATTAATAAATAATGAAAATATTATGCATTTTTAAATATATTTTCAATTATCATTTATGTACAATTAAATAAATTAATAAATTTAAAATGAAAATAATAAAGGAAAGTAAATTAATAAATATAAAATGAAAATAAAGATAAAGATTACCTAAATCCTTTATCCTTCCTTTATTATTACTTAAAATAACATACACTTGAGATTTTTTTATTTTGCATGTACGTTATTATTTGTTCAATTTACATTATAATAATAACTTCTAATAATATATTATTTTTATATTTATTTTGTTAATTTGAAATGGTACATATATACACGATAACATAGGAATTAGATTAAATATCTATTTTGAGAAAATCTTTACAATAATATTATTCTTTAAAAACGTCTCAATTATTAAATCATGCATTGACTTTTCAAAAAAAATTAAATCATGGGTTGATTAAAATTGAATAGCTTCTCAATTTTATTTTTCCTGTCACTGATAAAGGATAGTTTTTTCAAATTGTTTCTTTTATTTTTCTTGACTAAAGTAAGTGCAAATTTAAACTGTATATATTCAAGCATCATTTATAATAATTGTAGTATATTAGTTACTATATTAAATTTAATCTACTAAATTAATAATAAATTTTAAATTAGGTGAATTTATTATGTAATATAAAAAAATAGTTTTAACCATTTAAATTGTGTTTTAACATTATTTAAAAATATATTAGTTTGAAAATAAAAATATTAAATATTTCATAATCTTGCTCAGAATTAGAGGTAATATTGTAATTTAATCTTTAGGTGGAAAGTTGTGAAAATTAAATTTAAAATAAATGAAAATAATTGGAATTTAATAAAGTTGTTTGAACTTTATTAATAAATTTGTATATCAAACTGTTCGAGTAATTTGTATAAATTTGTTTGAACTTTATTAATAAATTATAAGATAATAAGTAAAAATTATTAAAAATATATTAAATTGATACTAAAAAATTACTTGTTTTAAATTAAAACTTAAAAGACTTTTAATTATGTAAATTATGGCAGAATATGATCAACAAAATAAAGGGTAATCCAATATATTAATTATCAAAATGATGTAAAGTAATTAAGAGATACATTAATGGTAACAAAGTGTAAAATAATTTAATAAAATGTCAATATGCTTTTTTAAGAAAAATAAGCTAAATTAATTAAGAGTTTATTCTAAGAGCTTTTTTTTTTTTTTTTTGTATTAATGAGAGCTAAAAAGCCTGAAACAGATTACACAAAAATACTACATGGCACAAAAAGACCCATTACATCCTGAAATAAAAACATACTACACCCAACAGGGAATGAAGAAATAACAATGAGCTTTTTTTTAAAAAAAAATATTGCAGTGACCCTCACTGTGATTAAAAACAAATCTTGAACATATGATATGAATTTTGTGACCTGAATTTCAAAATGAAAATTCAAAATGGATAATAGAGATATTTTTTGGTTTCTAATTTGGAGACAACCATATTTGAGACACAATTAGATATATACAAAATGTGGACATCTCTTTTAGCAACAATTCGAATCATAGTTCACTACATGGTGGAAGACTAATCCCATCCACTGGACTTAGCTAACCCCATTGGTGATAATAAAGATGTTTAAAGCTTCATTCAATAACATGTCATTGATCTGAGTGGTATTGGACTCAAATCCTTTAAGTAAGGTCTCAAGTTTGAGCATATTTCATACTAATAACATGATAAAAAAAAAAAAAAAAGCTTCATTCTACTTTATAAAAACTTAAAATCAACAATAGGATTTTCAAAATTAGTTGGTGCTGACATTACAAGTTGTAGAAAAAGACAATATCATTGGGAGGCACGTTCATATTTATTCACAATTATTAACATATTTGTTTACATTGAAAATTGTCTAAAGTGTAACTCATTTATTTTTCTCAAGGGAGGAGAGTGTTTATTTTAAAATAAAAGGGAAGAGAAGTATTTTACACATCTTTCAAGAGAGGGTCAAATTCCTATTATTCATTTTAGCTACATCTACATATCTACATAAGGTAAGGTATACCAACTTAAAATTAATAATTATAAAAACTTAAATCCTCTTAATCTCTTATATTTTTTTCTTTTTTAATAATCCTTCTAGTTATTATTAATAAACAAGGTATTGAGTATTTTATGTTTTGAAATGAACGAAATGGAATAAGTTTGCTTTCTGTAAAAATAAAATAAAAACTGAATTTCTTTTCATTTAATATTTTTAATAAAATATTAAAAGCATTGTTGAAAATATTTTGTAAGAAAATATGAGACATCACTGTAATAAAAGCCTTCCTATAAATCTTAAATTAATTATTGCTCCAAAAAAATGATGGACTTTTGGCATCAAGGAGACCCATTTGATTATTTGAAGCTGATTTCCCGAGTGATTTGTGGCTTGCATTATGAATGTTTTTTTTTTTAACTGCACTTGCATTATGAATTTTAAACACTATGTTCATGGTTTGAAACAAAGGCCCATTTGATGAGATTAATTTATTTAGATATAAGCCGAAAAACAATTGAATTTGGAAAATGAATCCCTTACCTGTTGGTGAAACAACATCTTGATTGTCATGTTGGCATCATCGTGGAAGTGACAGTCCCAATTCGACAATGAAGTTTGAATCCCGCCAAACATTGGCGCAATTATGACTCCTTCAGAGAAAGTATTCATATTGGGGCATTTAGTTACCTTCGGTCTTTGCAAACATGAGAATTGCAAAGTGGCATTCCCTGAATAAAAGCTTCCTAGCCTTGGTAAGGAATCCAACCATAATTTTGTGAGCCATCCAAATATGATCTCATAAGAAGCATTTTCATCTTCTCTTTTTACTATTTCCTGTATTGCTTGGCAATCCTTTACGGACAAGTGCTTCAGAAGACCTAGACTTCTGGCTGTTGAGAATGTGAGCAAATATACCAATCCATGACATCTATAAACATTCAAATACACCAGATTTGAAAAGGACACATTGGATGGCACCAAGATTTTCAGGCAAGGGCAGTTACTCACCTCCAATGTTTCTAGTGTTTTAAGTAATGGTTCTACCCACGAGTGCTCTAACCCTATGGAACTAAGCTTCTGGAGACTGATCAAATGCAAGCCTTTAAGCTTTGAAACGATTTTGCTACAATCAGCACCAGGTTTTTGGGAGGAGAATATTTCATTGAAGGAACTAGAAACAACTTTAAGATTTTCAATGTTGGGTATGTTTTCAAGTAATCCGCTTGAGAATATATTTGACTCATCATCCTCATGATAGCACTGCAACTTGAGAAATTTTAAATTTTGCAGGAGGTGTGCAGCATTTGCACCAATTTTTCCTTGCCCAATCATAGTGTCTTCCTTAGTTATTGCTTGATGCTCCAAGCTAGGCATAACCTAAGAAAATTAGAAGCAGGATGGTGGGTATAAGTATAATGAAAAATACAAGAAAATAGTCATTAAGAGAGAAATAGGACAAAAATAAAAGTAAAACAGGATAGTCATTGTCCTTGCCTGAAACTGTCCTTGCGAAATTGCCATGGCGTCTTCCTTTTTGAGTGATAATTGCACCAATTTTGGAAAAACCTAGGAATTATTCGAAACAAGAATAGAACAGAGATTGTAATCAGATCTAACTCAATTTACTATGAATATAGTTTTGATTGAATTAAAAAGGAAAAAATATTTGATAAATTTCACACTTTCAATTATCAAAATGCTAGCAATACACAGTTTGACACTATCTTTTAAACAACATTTTTGGCATGATGAATGGAGATTACTTTAAGAGGCTTGGTAGCTTCTTTTTGCATTCTCATTTTTTGTCTTTTTATGGACATGCACCAAGCAATAAGGACGCCCAATAGAAATAAAATTAAATGGTTGAATGACTTTATTGGATGAGGATCAAATATTAGAATAGTATTTATTGTGTTATTTAATTTTATTTTAATTTCTCTAAAGCCAGATAATGACACTTACTTGTAGAGTCATTATTATTATTTTTTTATCAGTCAGAAAATTGCAAAGACAAGCTAACTCCTAACAAAGACTATCCCCATGGCATATGCCAACAGAAAATAATTAATCTCAGGACTAGCTAGAATCCAAAACAAATAAAGATGCATTATTAGAGGCACCGTGTTGTAGAGTCATTATTTAATTGTTGCAATCTTTTAGGTTATATATATAAGTGTATTTTTCCTTACCTATATTATCATCAATGGAGAAATATCAATCTTAATTTCAGTTCTTTGTAGCTTTTTCTCAAGTTTTTAATGGTAAATTGCTAGGAGTAGTAACATAGCTTAGAATCCTAACATATGGTTGTTGCCTTTTCAAGAAACCTTGGGCATGGCAATATTCTCCTTGCTGAATTCAGTGATAGCTTTAAGCACGGTCGAGGGGGGCTATCACTCAGGGTCCCATTTTTAGAGAAACACCAATTTTTCTCTATTTAGTCTATATAAATATTAAAATGAAATTTTATATAAATGTAAAATTATATAAAAAATTTATTATGAAAAATGAGATGATCACCAATAATTTTTTAGGGAAATAATTATTAGTAATTAGACAACTAATAGGTGATGTTTCTATTTATCAACAAAAATCTATCTACAATTTTAGAAAAATAAACCGACAATTTATGCACAATGGTAAATGTAAAGTAGTGAGATATATTATTTCGTTCCACTTTTATTGGCATGAAGGTAATTACGTAAACAAAGGCTTTAAACTTTTTCAGTTAGTCCAGGGCACCAAAAATCTCAAGACCAAAAATCTCAAGACCGCCTTGGCTGAATTGCTAATTATCTACCATGGTCTCAAGGTTACAATGAATTGATGATTCAAGAAAGTAGTGATCAAGTTTGATTTATTGAAAACGACTATTCGTCTCTTGTAGTATGGGCAGGGTGTGAACATATCCATCCATGTGCTAGTCTCATCACACTCAAATAGAACTTCTTGCTGGACCGAACATTCAGGTTTCATTGGATGGGCAAAGGGTGTGAAGAGAGGGGCAGAATAAGAATTTTACAAAAAAAAAAAAAAAAAAGTGAAAGGTGTGAAGAGGAAAAAAGGATTGAGAATAGTTGCACGCTTTTAGAGAGGGAATTAATAGCATATGGGCTCGTTAATTTGGTTTACTCTCATCCCTTTGGAGTCAGATTCTCTTTGTGTTCATCCTTGAAACTGTTTCTATTGAATTGCTTTTTGTCTCATGCATAAAGGTGGAACTGTCCTGGTCAAAGGCCTGGTCAGCTATATATTCCCACCGAAGAGATGACCATTTTGGTCATTCTACTGTAAGTGTAATAATCTCACTATTATCACTACAAGAAATTAATGCAATAGTGACAAAATTTAGTGATGAAAAATGGTTTTTTGTCACTAATACCAGCGTCACTAAAATTTTACTGACGATTTTTTAAAAATTATATGTAAATTGTTTCGTCACTAAAGTTAATTATCGTGTTATTATTAATGTTAGTGGATATTCAATTAATCATTTTTATAATTTTTTCTTATAAGCATAGAAATTTATAATATGTGATGTATAAACATATATAATAAGAAAATTATAGAATATTGTCTACACGACGTTTAATTTATTAACAGGCATATATTGGATAAAAATGACATTGTTTATATCAAGTAAATGATAAATTTATATAAGTGAATATTAAAATTAATAATAATAATAATAATAACACACACACACACACACACACACACACACACATATATATATATATATATATATATATATATATATTACCTTTTATTTTATGTTATTTATGTTTTATTATATTAACACATATAAATAACTTTGGTTTTTTCGTAGTCAATTGCATGTTGCTATTTTAAGAGTGAAGAATAAATCATACCTAAACATTATGATTTGTAACCATAAAATCAAAATTGTTCAACAACAAAAAAATATTGTATACAGAAAAAGATATTCCAAAAAATATAATATAATGTAATTGATACACTTTATTTATATTTTTATTTTATTTAAGTTTTTTTATATTATTACATTTTTTTTTATTTCTGACAAAAGTTTAGGTTGATATTGAATATTTTCTATGATAAGAATAAAATTAAAATTAAAATAAATACCATGCATAGCACGGGTAGAAAACTAGTAAGATTACAAAGTACAAACATACTCTAGAATAGGCTAACGGACTGACACTTATATGTAATCCAATGAGTTTTAGTCTTTGAATAAATTAACAAGTATATAGTTTCAAAATATTATAGTAAATATTTAATACTAATAATAACAATGAAATTGTTATCATTATATTATTTACATTTGTTTAAATTGACCATTCTCTTGTTATGTTTAAAAGCCTTTTCGAACAGTATAAAACTTATCCTTCTAAACTAAATAAACTTTTAAGAAGACTTGAGTTGCTTATAATTTAGCAAATAAATCTGGCCTAGACTAAGCTTATACGCCCTTGAAAAGTTGTTTGATCTATTTCTATCCTTACTAATTAATACATATTGTAATACTGGATCTCTTTTGGAGATTGCAGACTGAGATTTTTTCCACGCTTACTGACAAAAAATAAATATTTTTTTAATTGCCACAGACAATGGTCAGCTTTAAATTTATGTAACGTTTTTGGTGCCTGATATAAAGTATATAGATGATTAATAATACTTTATTTATAGACAGAACATCAATGGAAAATTGGAAATTGATAACTTTGAATGTTAGTATTATGAGTGAAGAAAAGACTAAGATAATGTCATACTTTGTAATAATTTGTTGCATTAATGTATAAATACAATTCTAATGCAAATCAGTTTTGCAAGATAAAATCCTTTCCTATATGTTTATTTATGCATACTCACTAATTGACACAAGATAGAGAAACTGATTAGCAATTCTATCATTTTTAATTCTTGCTGGCTTTTCAAACGATCTACCTTATACTTTTCTATTTTTAATATTTATATTCAAATTAATTATTTTCTTCATTCATTTATTTGCCCGTACAAATGCGTGAATCTTAGTCATATATACCATTTCATTGAAAGAAGGGAGAAAATTAAATAAAAATAGTTTTATATTGGATGAGAAAAGTAGGTTATACGCTTTGATAGCCTTTTTTTAACATTATTTTTTCATTATTCTTTTTTTCATTTTTTTAAATGCAGGTCCCATTAACAGTAAGTGAACCTACATTATTTAGACCAGCATGGATGTCAAAAAGTGTGTGACTAGCAATTTCTTTAATAATTTATGCATATTGAGACGTGCAAATTCAACATAAAAACCGGAGAGGAAATATTTTTGGTACCTTTTCAACTGAGAAAACGGCTTGCTGATCAATTGAAATACCAAGTGGATCCTCTATATCTGCAACTTCACCACTATGATGCTCAGTTGTAAACAATTTCAACTTGTCACAATGATATATATCTAGATGTGTTAGCACTGGCCATTCTGGCGAGTTTTTTCCATGGTAGAAATACTTGAGCTCTGGCAATCCCCATATTGTTAATGAGGTCAGACAATGGAAAATGAACTGTTTAGTTTCTCCCTTCAAGACTGCTTCATCCTCTACAAAAATTTCTACCAGTGTTGCACAAAATTTCACATCAAGCATAACAAGATGATTGGCCACTGATGTTGGAAACAAGCTTTTAAGGCTTTTACAATTAGAAATGCACACTTCTTGTAAGTTTTTAAGGCTGAGAATTTTATCAGAATTCAGATTCCAGATATGCTCCAGATTTGGTAACTGATTTAGAATCAGTTTCTTCAAAGGAAGAGAAATACGAGAAGCTGGTTTCATATCTTTCACATCAAATATTGCCTTCACAAGTTGACAGTTGCTTACTTTGATCTCTTTCAAGTTACACAGAAATCGAAGTAAATAAAAAGGAATCACATTGGATAATGATTCACATTTCACCACAATTAAAGATTTCAAGTTGTTGAAACAATTGTTACTTGGGATTGGAACTACACCATGCCATATCTCTTCTAGGCGAGGGTGATCACCAAATTTCAAATGCTGTATATCACATGCAGTCTTTTCCACCTGTACTTGCAAAACAATTATTAATTTGAAGACTTTCTCTTAAAATATAGTATAATTTAGTCTATTTAACTTAAAATTGCTTTAAAATATCCATATTAAGAATTTAAAATATATACTAAAATATTTTTAATTTACTAAGAATATAATTTTTAATTTACTAAAATATATAATAATTTAGATATGACTTTTTTTTTTTTTGACAATCATTTAGATATGGCTTTTAAAGTAAGAATATAATGTTGATACATTGTCAATGTAAAAACTTGACAGAATATATAAACCAATTTCAAATCACACTAAACATGACTTTTAAAGTAATTATTTTAAAAAATATACGATCTTACCCTATATGACAATCTATCACTAATTAACAATGTAAAAAACTTTCTGTATTGTTTGCACATTCTAATTAAATTTTTGCTTAAATTTATTTTAAGTACATGTAAATATAGCTATGTTTGGTTTTATTCCTTGATTTTTTTTTTTTTGGTTATTTTTAGATCCTAGCATTTTCTTGATGTTCTTTTTTAGTCCTTACCGTGAACTTTAGTTAGTTTAGTGTTGATATGGCTAACAAAATGCAGAATATTAAATAGATAATTAAATTATTTTTAGGTGTGTAATCTAGTTAAGTAATGTAATTATTTATTATTTTATATAAATAAGATAATTAGATATAATTTACTTTTATAATTTATTTTTAATTTTTATGAACAGTGCTTTTTTTAATTGCTTTTAATATTGTTTTTACTTTTTAATTTACTATTTTTTTTAGTCACCGTGACAATTTGCCGGAAAACCCTCTAATTAAATCTGTACAGAAGGACATAAGGCGCATGCTTCATATTTTACATGTGCTACAACATAGAATTGAATAGGGTTTTTCATTATGACATAATTATCCAATCGTAGAATACTACCTCTGTTCCTATTTTTAATATCCAAATTTGAAGTGGTGTTTGTTCTTTTTATAAGACCCAATCCATTATGTTCTACGCATTAATTATTTTTAGACTAATATACCCCTGATTAAATAAGGAGGTTGTATTGATAAACATTTGAAAGAGAGAGTAACATTAATGACAATGATATTTTTGAAAAAATATATAAATTTAAGACAAATTTATTGCTAATTAGGTAATTGAGTCTTATAATTAGAAACAGAGTTAGTATTTAGTTAGGAAAATTTTCAATGAAATGAAAAATAATCTTTGTAGGTACGATGAAAATTTCTAATGGTTAATAAATACTCCAATGCGTACCTGCAGATCTGAGAAATGTTTCCTTAGATCACCTTCCCAATAGCATTTGTCTTTTTCTCCGGCTGCAACATGTACTTTTTGTAGGTTTGGAGCACTTTGGACTTTAGAGAATTCTGTCATTTGAGGGCATTCACTCACTACTAATTTTTCCAGTAATGGGAATTTTAAGTCACACTTCTTGGAACTGCAAAAACTTTTGAGTTTTTGCAGAGACACCAATTCTAAAGATTTTAATTGTCTAAACTCAATCTCTACTTTTTCCTCTTCATTTTCTACAACAATTTCCTCAATCATTGGGCAGGTTCTTACCTTCATGGTTGTTAGTTGAACCAAGCTTTTAGCAGTTGAGGATGTCATTAAATTCCTCATCAATCTACAATCCCTCACTTCCAAATGAGTTAAGTAACTGAAAGATACTGAGGATGACGCTAAATTTGTCAATTTTATACATCCAACAATGACTACGCGTTCTACCCTTTCAAGAAGCGGGTCATGCTCAAAGCCTATCTCCTCTAAATATCTCAAACTAGTTAATATCAACTCTTTAAGTTGCATAACAACACCTATTTTTTCTTGTGAAATGAGGCCTTCGGGAGGCCAAATCCTTTTCAAGTGACACGTTATCAATCTTAATCTTTCCAAATTGGGAAGTCTATGAAGAAACCAAAAGACAATTTCTGTATTCTTCAATCCATACAACTCAAGTGATTGAAGTTTGTGCATTCTGTGAACATGAACAATGTTTTTCTGCAACCACTCTGCTTCCTTTAAGCTCATTCCCATACATTCCAAGTTGTATATCACCTGCAAAATAGAAAAATAAAAAAGATTTATCAGCATCGAAGCATACTTGGAACCATTGTGCAACAAGATATGTAATGGGTCAGTCTTTTTATAAGAAATAAATTTGTCAGTATCAAAGCATACTTGGAACCATTGTGCAACAAGATATTTAATGTGTTATTCTTTCTATAAGAAATAAAAGACATCTTCTCACATCCTTCAGTGAGAGATTCTTAATCCATGCCTTTTATTTTGTACCTTTTCTGTAGCTGAAACAATTGGCTTCACTTGTGAATTTGTGATTTCTGTATTAATCCCTTCCAACTTGTGACAATAGTGAAAAAACAACTTCTTCAATGATGGCCACTCTAAAGTGTGAGTTCCCCAGTAGAAACTCCGAAGTTCATATAAATAAGAAAACGATGCAATGTTTAGATGAGGAAACTTAAAGGTGATAGCATTTTCATTTGAACCTTTGTCCCAAGCAACAATCTCCTTCATTCCCCCACATCCCCATACCTGAAGGATTTCCAGTTTTTCTAGGTCAGTGGCAACAGAAAGTGGAAAGAGATGTTTTAAATTTGGACTCCCATCAACTTTTATGCTTTGCAGATTATTGTATTTAAGTATTTCACTAGTGTCATCCTTCCATACGTTCACCAAATTTGGCAGCCCTTTTAGAAATATATGGTTCAAATTTGTTTCGTTCCTATCACAAGTTTGTGAAATATTTCCAAAGTCAAATATGTTTTTCACTAACTTGCAATTAGTAATGGTCAAGCTTTGAAGGCTCTGAAATATTTGCACCATATAACTTGGAAAAACCGTAACAAGTTTGTGGCACTGTCTTATTATCAAAGAATCCAAACTGTGAAAGGAATGAAGACCAATATGGGGCTGCCAAATGGTATTAAGTTTCTCCATGCAGATGATCTCCATTGTCTTCAACTTAGGGAAAACATCAATATTCTGCAGCAGGAAAAAGCGGTTGTTAGGTGATCAAATAAAAGACCTCAGCAATTAATGCAAGTCAACAAAAAATGATAAGAATCAAATTCAATTAAATGAATCCACACACCTCTGCATCTTCTGGACGAAATATATCCTCCATCATTTCGCATGCATTTACAGAAAGGCTTTGGAGATTCACCAAACTTCCAGCCATGGAGAATGAAAGTAAATATTTTAAATTACCACAATCTGTCACTTTCAATGTAAGCAAATTTTGAAAACAATGCAAGGATTGGTCACTCCATATCTTTTGGATGTTGATTGAGGACAACTCCAACCTTTCTAATTTGGGAACTGAAACCTGTAAGAACACATAATTAATGTCTCAACAGTAACTTAATTTGATTTTCAAAAATTGATGTGCCCAAGAGAAATGGCAAGACTTAAAAGAGCATGATTTCTTACTTCTTTTAGAAGAATAACATGCTAGCTACCAAATTAAACATTAAAGATTGTAGAGTAAAGGGACACATTTATGAAAATATTTTTTACATGCCTTTTCATTGAAGAGTGAAAGGCAAGCATCCATGGCACCTTGCCCAACTTCAGTGGTAATATCATTGTTCATGTTTGCCACTTGGTCTTCCAATGATTGTGCATTGGAAGGCATCTTATCATTGGTACTAAAACAAGTAAATGCTGGTAAAGATTGTAATGTTAAAAGTCGTAATTGAGGAAACTCAATCTTGTCATCACAAACAATACGAGTTTGTCTTTCAACTAAAACAATCTCCTTCAAAGAATCACAATCAAATACTTCAATTGTTTCAAGCTTGGTGAGGAGTTTGACCATGGAAAATGGGAAAAGGTTTTCCAATTGACCACAAGTTTTAATCTTGATGGTTTTTAAGTTGCAGAAAGAGGCCTCTGTTAGCTGATTGTCACATATTTTCGCCAACTTCTCCAGTTTGTAAAGACACATGGACTCCAATTGGGGAAAAGCCAACTCCATTGACTTATTTTTTGAAAAGCCCAACTCCATTGACTTGATAATGTACTGAATGCCAAAATTGTTTACAATAGACAAATGTTTCAAATTTGGAAATCCTTCAGCATTTAATTCATAGAAAACATCACGAACATCATTGAGTTCTCCCAACATCAAATATTCAACTCTTTTGAGCAACATTTTAATCCATTTTTGAGAATGCATGTCAATACCATCTTCTAGGTTCAATGCCAAAAATTTCACCTCCGCATGCTTGTCAGGGATTTTGAATTCTTCCACTGGAAGCATTTTGAATTCTCCAATGACAATCTTGTAACTATCCAACTTGTCAAAAAAAATGTTCTGCGAAAAATGGGCAACACTCCGGATGTGTATGTCTAGATTTCGTAACTGATTCAAGTGACTTAACTCAGAAAGAATAGAGTTTTCACTTTGAATTTTCTCTTCAGCCTCTCGTAGAATCAAGTCATCTCTCATATAAAACTCTTCCAAACTGTTCATCCTTGATATGACATTGGAAGGTATTACTTCTAGTTTTGAGCAATTGCTTAAGTCAAACAGTTGCAGCTTATCCAATTGCCCAAATTCAAGGGGAAAACTTTCAATATTAGATCCTGAAAGAGTAAGAATTCGTAATTTCTTTAACTTTCCAATGATTGATAAGTTCATTCCAAAAGTGCATCTCTCCAAACTAAGCATTCTCAGCTTTGTTAGGCAGTTAATCGAAGAAGGTAAGAATGAAAAATGAACACCAGTCAGTATCAGGACTCTGAGTTCAATCATATCTTTGAAAAAGCCGTCTGGTATTTTCAAAAGACCATCTTTACTGTCAATATGTAAGACTTCAAGTCTAGGACAGTATATACTTTCAGGAAGCCCATCATTGAAATCACAATTGTGTAAAAATATAGCAGTGTACCTTTCAAGTTCATCTTTGTGAGGCCACTCATTGAGTATGTCATTTTTCATGAAAAGTACATGCTTTTCTTTGGTTGATATTGAAAGAGCAACATCGAGCACAATGTCATGCATGTTGAAGCAGTCACTAGAGCAACTTTCCACCAACAAACTTGATTCTCTAAGCTCTTTTATCAACGCATTTACTCTATCTCTCGCTTCTTTAATTGTGTGGACTCCTCGAAGCAAACCCAAACCAATACAGTACTTCACCAAGTCCATAATCAAAGCATCATTTCCCATTCTAGCACAATGTAGAAAAATATGCTTAAGCTGCTCATTTTGAAGATGATCATAGCTCAACTTTACAGAGAACTCAATAGGTTCCTGCCCTTCTGTAAATCTTGGTCTTCCAATTTGTCGACAAACATCTTCCCATACAGAGATGCTCTTATTCTTTAGTGTCATTCCTATGGAAACTAATGTTATAGGCAATCCAGAACACTTTTGGGCAATTTGAATAGCTGTCTCATGAAACTCAGAATTTGTGTCGTGTATTCCAGCCACTTTCTTAAGCAAATTCTCTGCCTCCTTATCATCAATGACTCCTACCGGGAAAGCTGATATCTCCTGCACATCCATTTGATTACGTATTACTTCTTTACTTCTAGATGTTAGAAGAATTTTGCATCCCTTGTGATCACCTGATAACTTTTCTTTATTTATCTTATTGGAATCGACAGATAACTTGTCTTTTTTCATCTTATTGAAATCGGCAGAAAACACTTCTTTTTCCATCTTATTGTAACCAAAATCAGATATATCCTTGACATCCAGTTGGCTCCCACCATCATCATCACTACATGGAATCCCCAATCTATTCAAGTCCAATCTATCCCAGAGATCATCTAGGATTATAAGGGTGTTCTCCTTTTCTTTCTTTAACCTCTTTCGAATGCGATCTGCTCTTTCAATCTCACTTTCCTCTTCCAATTTCATTCTTAACATCTCAGCAATTTGTCCTTGAATTTTTTTTATGTCAGGATTTCTTGTTATATTTACCATAATCACCTTAAACAACAACTTTTTTTTAGCTATCTCAGCAACTTCTTTGACTAAAGTGGTTTTACCCACACCACCAACCCCATAAACTCCAATCATATTAACTGTAGAGTCTTCCAGTGCTTTCATAATTTTCCCCATAGTTTCATTTCTCGACCCAAAGCTTACATAACCAGTGTTTGAAAAAGCAGCATCCATGGATGGGCCCACACGATAGGAAACTTTATCAAACTTTTTATTCGAATGTCCATCTGCTTTGATTTCCTCTACCATCTTTGTAGCTTTTCTTCCAAACCGATACCTCAACCAAGAGTTTTTGGGTAAGATCAATCCAATGGAACAGCTTGTCTTTGCATGGCGTTCATCATGAATAAAATGTTCATATTTTTTCATCTTCTCATCCACCCGTGATAACCAATGCTGAACGTCATCTTCAATTTCTTCTGCATTCATTTCTGCATCATTAACTTGATGTCGTATCCTCTTCCTAGCATCATCCAGCATCTCAATGTAATGTTTCACCTCTTCAAATTTGTCATTGTAATTGAAAAAGTAGCCCACTTGTCGTTTGACCACACGTCCTGCAAATTGCAGCGCACTTTCGGCAGCCGCAGAGGCACCTGCGTCCATGCTCCCTTGACAATTGACACTTTATTTCTTGTCTTTTTGGTTCCTACTACAGCTACAACTTTTTCCTGAATGTTACATATGCAAAATTTCAAAAATTATGGCACAAAAGGACAGAAATACACAAAACATTCAGCAAATAAAACAGATTTGAATTTGACCAATGCTGTCAGGTGTATATTTGTTAGTTGTTAAATATTGGGAGAGTTGGTTACTTCACGTGATTGTTGAGCTAAGACATAGAGGAAGTAACACATATTGCCTACGGCACTTCACGTGATTGAAATTATGTTTTTTTTTTTTTCGACATGAAATTTTGCCTTCATTGAACAAGAGCTGCTGGACGTGCATCACTAAGACTTGCTAAACCAATAAGACACTGGTTAATGAATTAAAAAAGGAAATGCTTTATTGGATATCATATGACAACACATTTTTAAATCATAGGAGAGTGCATTTTTACACATCCTAATAAAAACTTTTTCCCCTTTTATTTCTTGAGCATTTGCCAACAATAAATAAAAATTACAATTATATGATACCATCATTTTTTTATAGTTAATATTAGTTGTTAGTTTTTTGTTAAAATTTTAGTGAGGTATTCGAACACATGACCTTTTCCCCTTCTCCCTTCGATCTAAATAAGTTTAAGTATGTTTTTGGTATATGTAAAGTAAGTAAATTTTGATTGTGCTTCCTGTAATTTTTTTCGGCATCTAAATTTTTTTTTTTTGAAGCCAGCATCTAAAATTTGAAATCACTATTTTTAGTTCTTATAAAATGTGTGAATTTTGGGTTTGATCTCTGAAAATCCTTTTAATTGATTTTCATCATTCCAAAATCTAAAATCACAATTTTTTGGTCCTTAACTTTCATTCTTAAGGTAGGTAAATAATATTCGGATCTAGAAAAATTTTTAGAGGTATCACTCTCACATGCTAACATGATACCACATACACTAATGGGTGTCACCTTAAATTATTATTTGATCTTCTATTAAACACAAGTAATTAACGAGTGACACATAATAACAAGGACCAAAAATAATTATCTCAATTTTTGAGTGATGAAAATAAAAGAAAATTTTTACATAGACTAAATTTAAAATGCACTCATTTTAGAATAACTAAATACATATTTAAATCCAACTAAATATCATAATGTGTACAATTTTGTCACAAAAATGACGTTAAACCGAGAAAGCAAATATGAGGACAAGCTACAAAATACTTTTAGGACCACTATCCCTATAGGAACAAAATATTAATCCAAATCCAAGTCCAAATAATTAACATTTAGAAGTCTTTCATGAGTTTAGAGTCAAAAGGGATATCAAAAGGATACGCTTGTGAATGTAAAAATACAAACTAAGGCTAATAAAATTAACCTTAGAGTTTCAGTAGCAATAAGAAATAATCCATTTTAAGCAACACACACATGCTATAAAAGGAAAGTACTCAGTTTTCTCTAAAAAGAGGAGAAAAAGATGAAAAAGGGAAAGAACAAAAAAAAACTACTTACACAGTGAAGCAAGATGATGGCCCAAACACAAAGTGCACGATAATTCAAACAGAAAGTGCATCCAAAATGGCTTGTTTATATATAAAAGGAAAGTACTTAGTTTTCTCTAAAAAGAGAAGGAGAAAAAGATGAAAAAAAAAAAAAAAACTACTTACATGAGAAGCAAGATGATGATCCAAATACAAAGTGTGTGATAATTCAAATAGAAAGTGCATCCAAAATGGCTATTGTTTAAGCTTTATTTAATTATTTATAAATCATCCAATGTTTTGGAAAATATTTTGCAATAACCAGATAGAAAAAAAATATTCAAAATGGTTATCGCTAGGCTTTCATAATAATCAAACAAGGAAGAACTCTAAAATAATTATAACTAATAACCTTTATTGTTGTTGTTTAGAAATTATTTAATATTTTGGTAAGTCCTTCGCAATAACCAAATATAAAAGAAATCCAAAATGGTTACACTAACTATGTTAGGGTCCGTTTACTTGTAATTTCATTTCTTATTTTTATTTCCTATTTTCATTGTTTACAAAACTATCACTTTGTTTTCAATCTGTTTCTGTATTCAAATTTGTATAAGAAACATAGAAAACAAAAACAAAAAGTTATTTTTAGTATTTCTTATCCAAATCTTTGAAAACAAAAAGCAAATTAAAAAAAAAAGGTGAAAACTTTATAATTAAAAAGTGAAAATAAAAACACAGAAAAACAAGAAATGAAGACACAAATAAATAAGCCCTTAGGTTTTATACTAAAAAACATTTAAATAATTGATTTATGATTTTAATAATATATATAGAGATCCACTTACTCCAAGAGTAAGTCTAAGAGAGTTACTTGTAACCTGTGAGTCCAAATTGAATATAATTGACCAATAACTTTCATTTGAATTTTTTGACTATTTGAGTCGAAACCAACCCAACTTGTTCATGTACAGGTTGGATAACGTGTTTTGATTTTTAAACCTGTGAATATAACTCGTTGATGTGACATTTTATTAAATTTATTATTTATATATACATATATTTTAAATTATATAAATACAAATATTAGTGAATAACAATTGTTACAAAAATACAAATTTTCTTCAGTATTAATTGTTTAGTAACATAAGTTAGTCATAAACTTGTCTAAAAGGTTTATTTATTGTTTCTCATAAAAGATTATTCAAATAATAAATAAGTTATAATTAAAGAAATACAATAGCTTTGAAATGAGCACTTGTTTGTAATTAAAAACAAATACAATACCTTTAGAATATGTTAAAATTAGTAAGAATTCTATTTTCTATAGAATTTAAATAATTTTAAATGTTCATACTCAAATGACCCAACACAAACCAACATTTTAGTGATCAATTGGTTCAATTCAAGTTTGATAACAAAATGACACAAACTCAACTCAACCTAACCCAATTCGTATTATTTTGATTGAGTTGGGTAATGAGTTTAATCAAACTTAAACAAAATCAGCCCTTGAGCACCCTACATAAAAAGAGCACACAAAATAATAATTTTAAGGTTTAAATATGTCTTCGGTCCCTATAATATAATACTTTTTTTGTTTTGATCCTTATAAAATTATTTTTTTTCAAAATAGTTCTTATAAAATTTCTTTTTTGTTTTGTTTTGTTTAGGTCCTTGTTATTTTGTTTTATTCTTTATAATACATTCATTTTTTCGTTTTTGACTTTGTAATATGTAGATCATTTACTTTTAGTCCTTATCAAATATTTTTCAAAGGGATAAGTCAAAATGAACAAAATATTACAAGGAATAAAATGAACAAATAAATATATTACAAAGATTAAAACAAAACAAAAATAAGAATGATTTTAAAAAATAATAATTTATAAGGATCAAAAGATTCAAAACAAAAAAGTAATATATTATATGAACAAATTTAAGCCTAATTTTAAAAATATTAAGCGACTTTCCTTTTCTTTGACATTTATTATTAAATTAAAAAGATGTTCATAAAAAAATTTAAATTTCAATATTGATCATAATTTAATCTAAGGAAAACAGAATTAAGATAAATAATAAAAATTGACTAAAACTAATACAAATAAAAATGGATAAAAAAAAAAAAGAAACATTCAACTTAAATAATGAAAAAGGAACGCAAGAGATCACAAGGCTTGCAGCCTTTCATCACCTGGATCTAAAACGAAAAAAGAAACAACACATCAAATTTACGTGTGTTTGGAAACCCTTTAAAATCATGGTGGAGCATGGTGAGGTGAATCAAATTTGATTTTGACCAAAATTTTGCATGTTTGGTTATCTTAGTAGAATCAATTTTAGTAAAAAAAAAATCATGGTGGAGTTGAAGCAAATAGGAGTAGCTTCTACTTCTACCAAAATCAATTCTAGTTGGATTTTATCTAATTTACCCTCACATCAATACCCTCATTCAAAGTCTTGCTATATTTATTTAATTTTGTATGCATTTTATCGAATTTACCCTCACACTCATACCCTAAATAGTATGATAAATCATATTTTAAAAAAAACAAAATATTGTTTCTTATTTATTGATTTAAAAATATAATTAAAAGTCTTGCTATATTTATTTAATTTTAAATGCAATTTATCTAATTTACCCTCACACTCATACTCTAAATAGTATAATAAATGATATTAAGAAAAAAAGAATGGTAAAAATTAAAAGTTGTATTGCACTTTATATTATGTTTCTTATTTGTTCTTTTTTAATTTAGATACATTTATGTTTGATGCTTATGTTAATTTAATATTTTTATTATCTATTTTATCCAATTTTAATGTTTTATAAGGGATGTGGTTCTCTTAATTTTAATTATGATTATTTAATTTTAATTTTATGTGTGTGTGTGTGTGTGTGTGTGTCTATATCTTTATATATATAAAAGTTGTAGTCTTGGATATTTAAGTAATTTTCTTTTTTCCGCTCATTTTAAGGATAAAAGAGTAATTTTATTCATCATTTTTTCCGCTCATAATTTTAAGACTAAAAGAGTAATTTTAACTTTTTCGCTCTTTTTAAAGATAAAAGAGTAATTTTGGAAGTCTTTTTTGTTATTAAAATAAGTTTAATTAATATCTTTTAATATAATAAGTCTAATATAAAAATTTTAATATAAGCATTGAGATAATTTAAATATATAATTAAATTAACGAAAAAAATTAGTAAAAATTAAAATATTAACTTATGGCTATATATAATATAATTAAATTAACAAAAAAAAAGTGAAAATAATTAATTAAATTATGACTAATATATTATTTCTTATGATTAAAAAATAAGTGTAATTAAAATATTTTAATATAATAAGCATAATATAATGAGTTTAATATAAACATTAAGATAATTTAAATATATAATTAAATTAAAATAAAGTAAAAATAACTAATTAACTTATGACTAATATATTATTTCTTATGATTAAAGATAACTATAATTAGAAATCAGTATAATATTAACAATTTTAATATAAACATTATTTTTGTTTATAAATAGAAATTAGTTAATATTTTTTTTGGTCCTGGGTCAGAGACCATGGGTGTCCCCCAACCCACTGGGTCAAAGATTAATCCCGCTTGCGGTGCGTGGCTGCCGCTAGCCCCAGGGAATTTTGCACCCGAAGGGAATCAAACACGGGGTTCTCCCACTAAATAGATCGTTCCCCTCATGTGAACGCAGCGAGGCCTTACACCACTGCGCTAACCCTTTGGGTTAGAAATCAGTTAATATATGTAAAGGTGTATTTTTGTGTATAAATAGTAATCAATTCAAAGTTTTTAAAATATTTTAATAAATTAAATTAATTCAATATTAATTTATAATAATAATAATAATAATAATAATAATAATAATAATAATAATAATAATAATAATAATAATAATATGATGATGATATGATATGATTATATAATTACTTTATGAAATTAAATTGTACAAAATTTAAAATTTGAACAATGTCTAATAATTTGTCCAATTGCATTTAATTAGCAATTGATATAATTTTATGTTATATAATTGATATAATTGACAGAATCGATTTTATAGAATTGACCAAAATTAAATGGTAATCGAATTTGATTGCAATTAAATGGTAATTGAAATTTCGTAAAATGAATCATTCTCTAATATCAATATTTAATTATGTATATATTTTATAACTGATAATTAAATTATTGATTGCAAATAATTGATTTATACAATTGAGTTATATTATAATTATATCAAAATCAATTCAATATTATGATTACTTTCCGTAATTAATTAATTTGGTTATAAAAACAATATTTCTTGGTGAGTTTATTCGCTAACCATGAGAATGCACACTGAGTTTCATAGGAGCTATGATAGAATGTTATCTCTCGCTGATGTCATCAGACAAATAATGGTGGGTTAGACAATGAAAAACATTATTTTTTTCATCCGTTTTTTTTTTCTTCATCATTGTTTTCTATCATCTTTTATACTAATCAATGATTCATTTTTTTATACTATTTTTGTAGTTAATCCCTGCAAATGTGGAAAACAATTTTATTTATCTGAGACAAGAAAAGATTGTTCTAGAATGACGACGAGATGATGTTTAATGCATGCTCAAGGGAAGAAAAAAGACATAACGAACAATATATTACTATTGTATGTTGATGAGTCTTACAGTGAACGATGCTGATCATTTCACATTTCTTGAGATCATGTATGTGGAATTAATTAGACATGGGGTAGGAGATCTTATTTTTAGGTTTTTCAAGATTTCTTAAAATATAATTTAGTTGGTGTTTAAATTGTTAACGTATTAGACCAATTTTATTTTATTTATTTTCATATATTCAATTTTATTCCGTCTTTTGTTAGAACAATGGTGTTGTCTACTTTACAAATTATTTTTCTCTTTTATGTGCATTAAATTTTGGAATATACAAAAAAAATGTGGTCATTATTTTAATATCAAATAGAGTTAAAAAAATAGTCAATAAATAAAAATATATTGTTTTAATATCAAACGTGTTGTGCTCATTATTTTAATATATTTGACAAATTGTGGTATACTTTATAATTATTATTATTATAAGATATTAAATAATTTTATTAAGAAAATAAAAATAATTTTACAAAAAATTAAATAAAGGAAGGAAAAAATTGAACAAAAAATTAAATAACATTTTATGATGAAATAATAATTAAGGACAGTAAACTAAATTATGGTTAACTATTCTGATTTCAATTTTATTATGTTTATTTATACTATATATAATTATATTATATTAACTTTAATTAATTAACAAGTGATCATTCATAATCATATAATAATGAAAAAATTATAATGACCATTAATTTACTTTAAATTATGAATATTGTACAAAAAAAAAAAACAAATAACATTAATATTTATGGCTAAATAATATTTAGTCCATCCACTTATATTATGTTTACCTATACTATTTTTAATTAAATTAAAAATCACGTTATTGTTTCAATTCCATATTTAAATTTTTTTAATTAAATTACAAATCATGTTACTGTGTCAATTCTATATTTAAAAAATATTATTTTAACTTTCAAATGAATTATAATTTATTCTAAAGAATTCAAATAAACTCTAATATATTAACTTTCAAAATTCATGATTGATAGAATAATCGATAATTCAACATATTAATTATGACAAATTCTGTAAAATAAATTAAAAGATATGTTAATATATTAATGTTAGAGTAAAGAAATTTTAACTTTTAAAATACAAATATTCTTATTTGCAAAATGAAGGGTAATCTAGCAAATCATTTATGAAAATGTGCTAAAATTAAATAAAAGTAATTATAATTTAGATGAATCTATTCAAATAAACTCTAATATTTTAACTTTCAAAATTCAAATATTATGATAGGCTGAATAATAGGTAATTCAACACATTAATTATGGCAGATTATAAAAATATAATTAATTTAAAGTAGTTGGAATTTATTTTGAAAATTCCAAATCAAATATTTTAAATTTCAAATTCGAATATTATGATTGACAAAATAATTGGTAATTTAGCATATTAATTATTTCAAATTGTGTAAAATAAATTAAAGGCTTAAACATGAATTTAGTACCTATAAGTTTGAATTTTTTCAATTTTGATCCCTGTAATTTTTATTTTTATTTATTTTTAGTCCCTATAATTTTTTTTCCAATTTTAATCCCAAAGATTGAACTTACAGGGACTAAAAATGAAAAAAAAATGGAATTTTAAAAGGACTAAAATTAGAAAAGCATAAACTTACATGATTAAAAATGAAAAAAAAAATATTACAAGGATCAAAATTAAAAAAATGCAAACTTACAAGGACTAAATTCATATTTAAGACTAAATTAAAAGATATACTAATATATTAATGACAGAGTAAAAAATTTAAATCAACTCTAATATTTTTAATATAATTAACTCTTATATTAATGTGTTCAATTGTTTTATTTTTAATAGAATTGATTTTAAATAGTTATATTTAAGTAAAATATATATTTAAATTAAATCTAAGAAAAATATACCTTAAAATATGTAATGTAAATTCTAAAAATCATATTTAATATCATTGATAATCATTTCAATTTATTTTGTTTATGATAAATTTGATGTTAACAAAAGATGAGATAAAAAATTATATCTTTGCAGAATTAGATAGATTGTTGCAAAGTAACATAAAAAGAGTTGGCTGATTTTTCTACAATGGCTCAACCAAATATCAATGTCTTTGGTCAATCAATTAATAGGTTGATATGAATTCTTGCTTTAGTTGTAGAGCATGCACAATTATTGAAGACCGTGACATCTGAACAAAGGGTAATAATATATGATAAAATGATATGTCAAGTGTATCAAAACCGTGACATCTGAACAAAGAGTAATATTATATGATAAAATGATATGTCAAGTATATCAAAAGAAAGCATAATGTTTATTTCTTAATTTATGGGTATGGAAAACATGTAAAATATTTATATGGAGGGTTATTTCAACTACTATTATATCTAAAGGAAAAATTATTTTAACCGTTGCATCAAGTGGAATGACAACATTCTTAATTCTAGGAGGGAGAACAACTTATTCAAGATTTGTCATTTCAATTTTCTACTCGCAATATAAAATTTTATATTATTATGCACGGAAAAAAAAAAAGAAGTGTGCATTAAAAGGTTAACATTAATTGATGAACAGGTTTTAATTAGTGTATATATTGAGAATATGTTATTCATTAATATGCATATGAAATATTGTAGACCTATAAATTCATCCATGTCTTTTAAATTTTACTGAAAAATAATATGAAATAAAAATTATTCATGGGATGAAATTTTTTTACCAAAGGTTTTTGTCAAATTAAAATTAAAATTTATTTTACGTAATTAATATATATTTAATTACATAATAAAAATTAAATTAAATCAACTTAATCACGATTATTTTTTGCACGCAAAATTAGTGTATAAAATTAATTTTTAAGCAAATAATTATTCATATTTTATTCATTATATTTTCACTTAAATAAATTATTCAAGATTTCTTCTACTTGGACAAATTTTTATTTTCTTTTATACATTGATATTATTTGCTAATATATTAAAATAAAAAATGTGTATAAAATATAACACATTGGGATGAATTTTTTTTTTAAAGGAAGTAGAAAATTTCCAATTAATTCAAGGGAATGAAGAACTTACTTGAAATCACCCTAATATCTAAATTATTATGGTAAAATTATATTATTTTATTATAATAATTTTAATCTAAATATTTTTTATGACTGTCTCTTTTTTGACTTAAATAAATTATCAAATGTTTTAATTTACGAACATAGACAATATGGAAAAAAATATAACAAATAGAGATGAATATTTTTCATAAAAGTATGAAGGAAAATTTAGACTTACCATATTAGTCAAATATATAAAATATAACACACGGGGATTGAGTTTTTTTTATATATAAAAACAAGTAGGAAAATTTACACTAATTCATAGGGATAAACATTTGTACTAAAAATTTTTGTCCAATCAAAATTAAGATTTTGCTTATATAACTAATATATTTAATTACATAACAAAAATCAAATTTAATCAATATAACCACTATTGTTTTCTCCACGCACAATTAGTGTCTAAAATTAATTTTTAAGCAAACAATTATTTGTTTTTTATTTATTATATTCTCACTTAAACTTAAATAAATTATTCATGATTTTCTTCTACTTGGACAAATTTTATTTTTCTTTTATACATTGATATGTATAAAAAAATATATTAAAAAAATATATATAAAATATAACACATAGAGACGAATATTTTTTTTTTATAAAAGCAATTAGAAAATTTTCACTTAATTCACGGATATGAACAATTTATCTAAAATGAAATTAATATCTAAATTCTATTTAATTATAATAATTTTAATTTAATTGTATTTTTTTTTTGTCTCTTTCTTGACTTAAATAATTTATTGAATATTTTATCTTACGAATATAGAAAGTATTCAAAAATATAACAAATGGGGTTGAATATTTTTTATGAAAGTATGAAGAAAAGTTTAGACTTAACTTACCAGATAAAATACATAAAATATGACATACGGGGATGAATAATTTTTATAAAAAAAAAGTACAAAAATTTAAAATAATTCACCGGGATAAATTTTTTATTATTAAAGATTTGTGTCCAATCAAAATTAAAATTTCTTTTACATAATTATTATATATTTAATTACATAACAAAAATTATATTAAATTTAAAATTAATTCACCGAGATAAACTTTTTTATTAAAGATTTTTGTCCAATCAAAATTAAAATTTCTTTTACATAACTATTATATATTTAATTACATAACAAAAATTATATTAAATCAACTTAATTACTATTATTTTCTTCATGCAAAATTAGTGTCTAAAATTAATTTTTAAGCAAATAATTGCTCCATTTTTATTTATTATCTTCTAACTTAAAGAAATTATTTAAGATTTTCTTCTACCTAAACAAAATTTAATTGGGTTTTAATAATTAATATGCATATGTCAATGTATTAATTATAACACATAGGGATGAATATTTAAAAAAAAAAAAAGTAGAAAATTTTCACTTAATTCACAGGAATAAACAATTTATGTGAAATCACATTAATATCTAAATTATTATGATAAAATTATATTTTTAATTATAATAATTTTAATTTAAATGTATTTGTTTATGTCTGTCTATTCCCTGACTTAAATAATTTATTGATTGTTTTATTTTACGAACATAGAAAGTATAAAAAATATAACAAATGGAGATGAATAATTTTTAATAAAAATATGAAGAGAAGTTTAGATTTAATTTACCATATTAGATATATAAAATATAACACACAGGGATGAATATTTTTTATTAAATAAGTCAGAAAATTTATTTTGAATTCATGGCGATAAACTTTTTTACTAAAGATTTTTGTCTAATCTAAATTAAAATTTCTTTTTCATAATTTATATATTTAATTACATATCAAAAATCAAAGTAAATCAATATAATCACTATTATTTTTTCTACTCAAAATTAGTGTCTAAAATTAATATTTAGGCAAATAATTAATTATTTTTATTTATTATCTTCTCAATTAAAAAAATAATTCATGATTTTCTTCTACCAAGATAAATTTAATTTTCTTTTATATGTTGATATGTATATGCCAATATATTTTTATATATCAAATATAACATAGGGATATATTTTAATTTTTTTAAAGCATGTAGCAAATTTTCACTTAATTCATTGGAATGAAACATTTACCTGAAATCACATTAATATCTAAATTTTTGTGGTGAAATTATATTTATTATAATAGTTTTAATTTAAATATATTTTATGACTGCTTCTTTCACGAGTTAAATAATTTATTGAATTTTTTATTTTGTAAACATTGAAAGTATGAAAAAATATAACAAATGGGAATGCATATTTTTCATAAAAGTATGAAGAGAAATTCGGACTTAACATATGAGATAAAATATAACACATGTGAATGAATTTTTTTTTATATATAAAAACAAGGAGAAAAATTTACACCGAAGACAAGTCATACATTTTATTTCTTAACTATGATAAATTTGGTAAATTTTATGATCCATTTTATTTTACAATCAAGAAAATATTATTATAAGTACAATTTAGAACATATTTATTGAATTATTTTTTTTCAGTTTTTCTTTTATAAGGTTGTTTTGCATATGTCTCATATGATTGGAAGATTCAAGAATCAGTTATTTTAACCATTGTTTGAGTAATTTGTTTGTAGTATTTGTTATTCATTTATGGAACACTAAAAAAAGATGAAATAAATAGGATGTTATTATGTTTTGAATAATGTCATGTATCCTTATTTTATCAACAATTTCAAATGTGTCATTTGTTGTCAAAATACAGTAGTTTTCCACATAATGTTATTGTTGCTAAAGTACATACAAAACAAAATAAAAATAAAATTTCTCAAACACTTTGTTTATCCCGTGCATCGTACGAGTCAAAAAACTAGTATAACTAATTATAATAAAAAAGTTTACATAGATATTAAAACCCATTTTGGTCGTTATATCCTCAAAAATAATTTTGATTCAAAGTATCAAAATAATATTCTTTTAAAAAATCACTTTTCTGATATCTATTATCCAAACAAAAATCACGTTACTCCATAATTATTTCTGACCATAATCAATTCTGTAAAATCAATTTAATTCAAAATCAATTTTGTCATCGCTAATCCAAATACACACTACATTAACTAATACTCCCTCCTTTCATAAACTCTTGAATAACAAAAGCAAAATAAACAATAAAAAAAAAAAGTAACGTAGGATCTCAAAACTGAAAGAAAAGGTACAACATGTCCAATATATTCTGAATAGGGAAAGACTTACGGTGTGTTTGGATTTGTAGTGAATGTAGAAAATCACGGTGTCTCATTTTCACCATGAGTAAGTTTAAGATTACACGGTTTTTTCAACTTGCGATCCACCGTGATTCCAAACTGACACAAACAAGTGAATGAGATTTTAGCACAAGAGATGAAAATAATACTAATAATAATAAATGACTGTGTCTAATATGGACCATGAAGGTAAGTGGTTTTTGGTGAATCATTATTTTTAACCATTAGATTAATCTTACTCTCACTTCCTTACAATGCACCCTCCATAGCATATATTTTCTTTCTCTCAGATCCAGTGTTGTGAAAACCGGACCGGTCATCGACCCGGTCGAGGTACTGGGTTGATGGGTCAGTGGTCGAACCGGTGGGTCACTAATTGACCCAGTTTGACCCGGTATATAATAAAAAAATTAAAAATATATATAATATAGCTAACAAAATGTGATGAATCCATAATTCATACTCTAAAATTAAAATCAATCATGACCAAACTATAAATATTACATAATCATTTATTACTATAAATTATTATATTGGATATTATCATTAAATTACTAAAAAAATTCTTGTTATTTTTCACGGCTAAGTATAAAAGTTGTCGGAGGATCATGAGCAAATATGGTGAAGATGTATAAAACACATAAATATTAAATCAGATCAAGATAATAATAATTAGCTATTATATATTATTGTCAACATCAAAATAATATTATAGGAACATATTATTATATACTATTAAGCAATTAGCTATTAACA
This sequence comes from Pueraria montana var. lobata, assembly GCA_026413185.1. NCBI lineage: Eukaryota > Viridiplantae > Streptophyta > Magnoliopsida > Fabales > Fabaceae > Pueraria > Pueraria montana. The sequence goes on along the minus strand of CM048650.1, from coordinate 88,465,807 downwards.
ATTTAATTAAAATGTTATAGGAGCATATTATTATATTATATTATACTATTTAGCAATTAACTTTTGTCATGGATTTCAAATGGTACTATGAAAAGAATTCCAAATAACTATATTGTTTACAAGAATTGTAAAAAAAAAAAAAAGCAAAACCGGTTCAACCCCGGGTCAACCGGGTCCAGATCAACCGATTTTCTACCAAACCCGGCCGGGTCAAACCGGGCTGATCCGGGTCAAACCGGGTCAATCCGGGTCGATGACATATCTGGTCCGATAGTCGAACCGGACCTGTCAGGCCACCGGTTCCCGATCGAACCGGTCCGACCGGCCGGTCCGGTCCGGTTTTTATAACTATGCTCAGATCTGTAGAGACTCCCCTCTCTAGATCTCTGACATTGTGCCTCGCAACCGTCGCGCCTCTGTAGCCGTCGCTTCTCCGCCGTTCTTCTAGACACTCCCATCTCTAGATCTCCATTGTCACAGCTCTGCCATCGTCGTAGCCTCCACCATCGTCTCTACATCTCCGCTGTTGCAGTCGCATCTCTGCCGTCGTCGTCGCACTTTCGTTGTTCTTCTTCCTCTTTCCTTCTCCCTTCGCTAGCGCCATCGTCCGCTACAGCTACCGCAATCAATGGAGGTGGTCGATTCAGATCTGCTCGAGGCCACAACGAACGACCCAGATACCGAGATACGGTGGCGAGGAACATCTAATCCCAAAGTTTGCCTCGACTGCGATCGCGCTCGTGAGAGCTTCTTGGATGGAGATATGCGATTCTAAACAAAATGCCATTGTGAGATCACACTCACAGAGGTGCTGTACACAACACACAGATTTGCTTGCTTTGCTACACTGTTTGTGAACAATAATGGCAATCATACGAATTTGAAGCAGATGCGAAGAAAGGGGAGGGGGAAACAAAATGCCGCCGTCGAAAATGACCTCCGGCGGCGGCATACGGTGGTCGGCGATGAAGGATGGCCGGAAGTATCTCAGATCTGATTAGGGAGAAGGAATATTATATGAAGGATACACCGTAAGAATATGAGGATGAGATTAATCTAATGGTTAAAAATAGTGGTTCACCAAAAACCACTTACCTTCATGATCCATATTAGACACAGTCATAATAAATAAGCCATATAAGAGCATAACATATTTTACCTGGCTGGTTGGGTGCTGCAAGTAGTCAGAAAGAGTGAGACACAAGTAAGAGAAAGTGGAGTGTGAGAGTGAAGGGATGGGTTGAGGCGTTCACTGATGACTGAGTGAGAGAGTGAGGGGTTGGCTTAGCTAGGCTTTCATGTGGCTGGCTGGTTGAAGCATAAGATCTAGCCAAAGGTGAGTTTGTGCAAGAAAAATCCGAGTGAGTGTGGTGCGTTGAGGATCAATCTGGAGCAAACGTGAGGATCATCGTGGCGAGTTATGTGTGAGTGAGTGTTCCGTGTTCCTATGGTAAGGACTGGGACGATGGATGTGTATGGGTCTGATGAGGTGGGCAAAAAATAAATGAAACAACTAATGAGGGAGGAGAGGTGCAGTAAAATAATTAATGCTCAGAAGAGTGAAAAAGGGAATCCAATGAAAATTGAGTGTGTGCAAAACGTGAATCATGTTGTCGTTCAGTGGATGAGTGTTTTTTAACAAAAAAAAAACACACCAAAAACAGTGAGATAAAAAAGAGTTAATCACTTCATGAAATTATACTAGTTAATTAAATTGGTCCTTAAAATTAATAAAGTGACAAAATGGTCTTTGAAATATATTATTAATCAATTTAGTTCTTAAAATTGTAATGGATAAACAAATTATTTTTTCCGTTCCATTTTATATGACGTTTTAAAAATAAAAAAAAATATTTCAAATTAGTTGTCATTTTACAAAATTAATGAAGCATTAGATTTTTTTTGTCCATGGAATACTTTTAGTGGGAGTAGTTGTTATTGACTAGTGAATGAGAAAAAAATTAATTAATTAGAGAGATAAAAAGTAAATTAAGAAGTTACATGATATATTTTATGAAATTCAAAATATCAATTAATTATATTTTTTAATATCTGTGTCAAAACTTTAAACATCAAATGCAACGAAGGGAGTAGACCTTAAAATATATAAAATGGCAAAATAGTCCCTAAAATTGTAAATTATCAATTAATGTCGGCTCTAGAATTGTAATGATCGATCAAATAGACCCTAAAATTAAAAGGGTTTATTTGCACCTTTTGGCCAACTTTCAAAATTTTTACAAATTATTCTTACAAAGCTTTTCTCTTGCATATGTTCACCTTAAATTTATATAATTTTGTACATTTTATCACCTCTAAATTGCATTTAAGTTTTTAGAAAATGATAAATTTTTCTCTTCCCATTTTTTTATATCTAAATACATCAACTTTTTTATTCCCAATCTTCCTTTCTACTCTATTTTCTCTATGATCATGTTTGGTAGAGAAAAGAAAATTATTAAGAATGAAAATAAAAAAAAAGTAAAAATAGATGAAAAATAAAATAAATATTAAAAATATTTTATTAAAAAGAAAAAGAGAAGAAATAAGAAAAAAAATAATAGAATAAATTTTATCATTTTAAAAATTATTGCTACTTTATTTTTTTTCCTCCAAACACACTACATTGTTTTCATTAAAGTTCTTAATTTCTCACCTACCAAAGGAGTACGAGTATATCAAAGGTAGTAAAAGACTGAAAGTATATTGACTGGTAAATTCAAATTTGTCGGCTAACGTGTTTGAGCTGGACTGCTGGAGGTTACTGTGTCTAGGGATGGCAATGGGTAGGGTCTGGGTAGGGTCCTATAGTACCCGTCCCCATACCCGCGTTTAAAAAAAATACCCGTACCCGGCCCCATACCCGCGCGGGTAGCAACTTTAATCCCCATCCCCGTACCCGCTGGGTACCTATATACCCATACCCGCACCCGCTACCCCGCACTTTACTTATGTATGAAGTTAATAAATCAATAAAAAATAGGCTTAAATGTAATTTTGATCCTTCTATTTTGCACAATCCGCAATTTTAGTCATCGTATTTTAAAATAGAGACATTTAGTCTTCCTATTTTGCACAATCAACAATCTTGGTCCCTCAATAGAGACATTTAGTCTCCCAATTTTGTAATATCCGTAATTTTGGTCCTTTCATCAAATTGAAAGCTTTGACACTTAAGAGATTAATGTTGACCTTGACGTGGCCCAAATATAGTGATGTGACACGAGATTATTTATTTATTTTTTAATTATTTTAAATAATGAGTAATAATTATTTGTTTATTTATGTCACTAAAACACATGTCACGTTGATTTTAATGGTTGGGATAATCGTGAGTCCTAAAATAGAAATCACGAGTCTTAATCATTTATTTTAAATTAGTTCTACATTGTTGAAATACATGGCACATCGTAGTCAAATAAATGATATTACCTTTTTATAAAATATATTTTTCATCAATTATTCTACTCAGTATTTAAAATAATTAAAAACTAAATAAATAATCTCGTGTCACGTCATTATATTTGGACCACGTTAAGGTTAATGTTAATCTCTTAACAGTCAACGCTTTCAATTTATGGAAGAACCAAAATTACATATTTTAGAAAATTGGGAGACTAAACGTCTCTATTTTAAAATAGGGGGACAAAAATTACGGATTATGCAAAATAGATGAACCAAAATTGCATTTAAGCTATAAAAATATTAATTAAAAAATTATTACAAATAAATTGAAAATTCACGCTTAAATAATTCAAACTTAACATTAAAAGCATTCACACATAATATTAAAAATATAAAATATAAAATTATTGTAAGTTATAACATAAATCTTTTACTATTAGTGTTGGTTTATGGAAAATATAAAATTATTTTTTTTACAAAAAAAAAAAAAATATATATATATATATAACATAATTATTTATTTAAGTTATTTTAATTATATATATATATGATACGTGCGGGGCGGGGCGGGGCGGGTACTATAGTACCCGTACCCGTACCCGCACCCGCAAAAAATTGCGGGTAAATACCCGGCCCCGGCCCCAGCCCCAATAAGCGGGTATTTACCCGACCCGCTTGCGGATATTTTTGCGGGTACCCGTAGGGTCCGGGTACACTTTGCCAGCCCTAACTGTGTCTGAGTGTGGGAACAAAGAATAGGACAGCGTGTGGGCAGGGTATCAGTTCGCGGAACAGTGTGCACATAAATATTTGCACAGAACCGAGCTAGACGAGTTTACTGCTGGGGTGTGTTTATATTTACTTCTCTACAATTGTGAAAATTGAATCGGTCATCGATTCGGTTGAGATATTGGATTGATGAGCCAGTAGTTGAATTGGTGGGTCACTAATTGATCCGGTTTGACCCAGTATATAATAAAAAATTTAAAAATATATATAATATAGCTAACAAAATGTGATCAATCTATAATTCATACTCTAAAATTAAAATCAATCATGATCAAACTATAAATATTACATAATCATTTATTACTATAAATTATTTTGTTGGATATTATCATTAAATTACTAAAGAAATTCTTATTATTTTTCACGGCTAAGTATAAAAGTTGTCGGAGGACCATGAGCAAGTATGATGAAGATGTATAAAACACATAAATATTAAATCATATCAAGATCAAGATAATAATAATTAGCTATTATATATTATTATCAACATCAAAATAATATTATAGGAACACATTATTATATACTATTAAGCAATTAGCTATTAACAATTTAATTAAAATGTTATAGGAGCATATTATTATATTATATTATACTATTTAGCAATTAACTTTTGTAATAGATTTCAAATGGTACTATGGAAAGAATTCGAAATAACTATATTGTTTACAAGAATTGTAAAAAAAAAAAAAAAAACCTTAGCAGAACCTGTTCAACCCCGGGTCAACCGGGTCCGGGTCACCGATTTTCTACCAAACCCGGCTGATCCGGATCAAACCGGATTGATCCGGGTCGATGACATATCTGGTCCGATAGCCAAACCGGACCGGTCAGGCCACCGGTTTCTGGTCGAACTGGTCCGACCGGCCGGTCTGATCCGATTTTTATAACTATGCTTCTCTACTTTTTGGGTACAATTTCTTGTTGGGTATTGGGTGTCTCATTAATGTACCTATGAGAGGTAGATATTTCGGCTTCAAGGTGTCTTGGAATACGTAACTTATATTATATTGCATTTTCTCATATTCTTGTAAGACTTAATTAATTAAGATTAAAAAAATTAATTAAATATAATTAGTAACAAATTTTGATTTAAATTAATCAACATACAGTAATTTTTTAGTATTCTTTTTAGTTTTTATTTTTTTACTTTGTTTTAATCATGTAATATCCATTCTTTTGTTTCAGTCTCTATAATATTTAGTTCATTTTCAATTAGTCCTTTTAAAAAAAATTGATAAAGACTAAAAGTAAATTATTTACATATTACAAATATGAAAATAAAAAGAGCAAATTATATATATAAAACAACTATTACACCACTCAATAATTTTTAACTGGATGATATTTTCTTAAAATCCACCGTTGGATTGAAAGTTCCTTCCACATAGATCATGTATACAAAATTTCATATAAATCCAAAATTATTTGCTACCTCATTCATATAGATTAAAATCGACGTAATATAAACTTTTCAAAATATACTAAAATATGGATCAATTGATTACCTTTTTATTGTTGTTCAATTTTAACAAAATTTGATATAGACAATCTTGATAATATGTAGATACAATTCAACGGTTAGATCGATAAAAATCACATTCTATATCAAGTTATTGAATTGTGTAATAATTGGTACCATTTGATCATTCCTCATATATATACACACACACACACACATATATATATATAAAGAGAGAGAGAGAGAGAGGTGTCTAAATATCATTGCTCTTTCACATATTTTGGAGGGACCAAAATCATACTTTACTCAATTTTATTATTTATCTCGATTATGTTTTTCTTAATTTAAATTAGGATTAATATTAAAATTTAAAATTTTTTAGGCTAAATTGCATTTTTTATTTTTCTATAATTTTATTATGCAATTTTGATTGTGATTGTGGTCTCCCATTTTTTAATTATGTGATTTTAAACCTCCAATAAAATTTATGATTTAGAAAATTGAGAAAATCATAAAAGTGACTGGGGAGGAATTTCAGCCCATGATCTTTTCCTTTTCTTTCGTCAACTAAACTACTAAGTAACTTAATTTATTTGAGTCATAATATGAACACTGTGTTTTTTTTAGAGGAATATAAACACTATGCTATATATAAAAAAATAAATATTTTTTAAAATACTTATTCAATGTTAAATCTAGTTTAAAAACAATCAATAATACATTTATATAACAAAAATAAATGTAATTTTTTTATAAATAAATTATATAATTTATTATTTAATATATTTTTCACACAATCAATATAAGAAACATACAATCACTTTGTCTCTCATCTCTTTTTTTTTATCTCATTTTTCTTCTCATCTTTTTCAATACATCACTAATATTATATTAATTATATTAATATTATAATATTTATATAATTTAATATATTAAATAATATACCATATTACTTATTTTAATATTATTTTATATAGTATAAGTGATGTAGTAGAAAAAAATAGAAAGGTGGGAAGAGAAACTATTATTTATTTTTTCATACAATAAATATATAAATATACAATTGTCTATGTGTTTATATTTATTGTATGAAAAATATATTAAATAATTAATTATATAATTTATTTACTAAAAAATTATATTTATTTTTGTTATATAAATTTATTATTCATTATTTTTAAACTAGATTTTAACCTTGAATTAATAAATGTTTTTAAAAAATTATATTTATTTTTGTTATATTATGATTCAAGCAACTTAATTGGTTTAGTGGTTTAGGTGTTAAAATAAAAGGATAAGGCCATGGATTAAAATCCCCTCAACCTGGTGATACTCCGATAGAAGCTAATGCCACCCACTAGCAGAGGTGAAAGATGTTCTTCCAATTAAATTAACACATGTAGATATCAAAGGCTGTTTGGGAAAATAATTTACTTATCCCACACTCGTCTAAATATTGCATTCTTTGTAAGCATCGGGAGTGAATTTATGCATTCTCCATATGAAGGAAATCTCGAAGTCGTGTAATGAATTCTTCGATATCTAAAGGCTACTCTAGATTAAGGTCTCTTCTTCAAGAAGAATGAGAAAAGAAGGGTTAAAGTGTACACGAATGTAGACTGAGAGCATGTTTGGATTTCAGTTTGGTGGCTTCAAACTTCATTTTAGATCATCAAACGGGTAATTTTGTGTCCAACATTTCACTCTAAAATGAGTTTGGTGCAAAACAACCTGAGGGTTCCATTTCAATTTTCCATTTCCAGTTTGGATAATTTAATGAAAAGCAACTAATTTCCAATAACAACTATTTCCCATTTTACCCACCCTGTATATGCATAACTCGTCTGATATATAATACAGAGGTTTTGTGAGACTGTTATTACTGATAACTAGCAGCAGAGGTTATTGTCTGTGTTTTGGTTTTGGAAGTACATACACGAACCTCTGCACGCTCTGGAACTGTTTTCATCTTTTTGAATCACAAAGGATTTTAGAATATGGATCAGTTGTAAGGATAAACCTTTGGCATGGATTTCCTTATCGGATTTTATTTGTAAGGTAGTTTTAGTTTTTTGTTCTGTAAGTTGTTAATCATAATGTTATATGCTGTACTCATCTAGTCTTATATTTAAATTTAAAATTGTATTAGTTCATTTTATGTAATTTTTTATTATTGTGTATTTTAATTTGGAGCCTATAAAGCTTAATTATTAATGTTTTTGGACTCTTATTATTTATTAATGAAATTTTTTAATATTATTTTGACATTTTTTTTTAGTGATTTGTTGATTATTTTAACAATATATTTCTAGTTCACATTTAATATTATATTATAAACTTCATACCCTTTTCAGTAATTACACATTAAAAAGTAATTCTAATTAGTATTATCCAAACAAGTTTCATTTCATCAAACATACTTTGGAGTAAAGAAATATCTAAACATAAATTCAGTTGTTTAAACTCATTTTTTAGCAAACTTAAGTTTCCAACATACTTTTGATTCAAACTTAAGTTCATGAACTTTAATCCAAACATGCACTGAGTAGGTTCAATTGATGATAGTAGATCAACGTCAGCCTACTATGAGAAATAGAGTGATGTTGCTAGAAGTAGTGTTGAAGCTGAGTTTAAGTCAACGGAAAAAGGAGTGTGTGAAGTACTCTGGCTAAAAAGCGTACTAGAAGAACTCTAGAGACAAATAGTACTCCTTTTTTGGGTGAACCTAGGATCGAACCTCTCTCAACATATGTTTTTCCACACAAACAAACCTAGGATTGAACTCTTGATCACATATTTAAGAGACAAAGTTATCTGCCAATCATCATGTCACACCACGTTGTAGACAAATAGTACTCTTATGAAGTGGTATTGTGACACTAAGTCATCTATCAACATTGCACATAATTCAATTTTACATATGATAGAACTAAACATGTTGAGATAGACAGACATTTTATAAATGAAAAAGTTGAAAAAGGTGTGATTTGTATTCCATTTGTTCCAAGTACGTGTTCAATGAGACAAATATTTGAAATCTAAGTCAGCAAGTTGGGCATGACAAACATCTTTGCACCAACTTCAGGGGAGTGTGAGGGAATATTTTACAATTAGAATATGAATTTGTTAACAAAAAGTACATTGATATCTGTGTGATATAAGCAATTTAATATTCTTTGATGTTTCCCTTTTTAGTTACTGATTCTTAGGAATTACTCCCATTCTATGTTATTTTTTTATCCGTAGGAATCGAAGACAGTACCAAGGAGTTTACAATACTCACGCACCTTGCTTAACCAACTAAGCTAGACCCCTTTGGTCCATTCTATGTTATTTAAATCTATAATGATTCAATTGGAGAAATAAAAAAAAATATTGTATTTTCTCCCCATGTTATTTTCAAGTCCTCTAAATGCAGAATACATGGCATATCTTCAAGGGTTGGCACCTCCCTGCCCTAAGGCTCCAATCTAAATGGCTAGCTATCGCTTTCTCCCAACCTTTCCTCTTCTTTATAGGTAATATGTCTTCTTCAATGTCTCATCCTAAAAAACAGATATTAACAACTAGTTAAGTAACCAACTCTCCCACAAATAGATACTATTAACAACTAACAAATATTAATAGACACCTAACAACATCAAATTCAAATATGTTCTATTTGCTGAATGTTTTACTTTTATGTATTTATTTCCTTTTCTGTCATAAAATTTGAAATTATGCATGTGTAATATTCAGGAAAAAGTTGTAGGTGTAGTAGGAATTAAAAAAGCAAGAAGAAAGTGTCAATTGTCAAGGGAGCATGCAACAAGTTGTCTCTACCACTACTGAAAATGCATTGCAAATTGCAGGACGTGTGGTCAAACGACAAGTGGGCTACTTTTTTAATTACAATGACAAATTTGAAGAGGTGAAACTTTGCATTGAGATGCTGGATAATGCTAGCAAGTGGATACAACATCAAGTTAATGATGCAGATCTGAATGCAAAAGAAATTGAAGATGACATTCAACATTGGTTAAAACAAGTGGATGAGAAGATAAAAAAGTATGAAAGTTTTATTCATGATGAACGCCATGCAAAGACAATGTGTTCCATTGGTTTCTTTCCAAATAATTTGTGGTTGAGGTATCAGTCAGGCATAAATGCTACAAAGATGGTAGAGGAAATCAAAGCAGATGGACATTTGAATAAAAATTTTGATAAAGTTTCCTATCGGGTGGACCCATCCACGCATGCTGTCTTGGAAAGTGGGTTATGGGCCTAACTCAACCTTACAAAATCGGCTTATAAGGTGAGGGTTGCCCCCACTTATATACACTATTTTGGCCTTATCACTAGTCGATGTGGGATCTCCAACACACCCCCTCACGCCGAGGACTGGACATCTCGAGCGTGAAGTTTGCAGGACTGGACATCTGCGGGTGGTCCGATAACGGGTGGCACGATAGGCCCACAATAAGGCACAATTGGCCCAACAACAGATCGCTAGGATAGGCTCTGATACCATCTTAGAAAGTGAGTTATGGGCCTAACTCAACCTTACAAAATCGGCTTATAAGGTGAGGGTTGCCCCCTACTTATATACACTATTTTCGCCTTATCACTAGTCGATGTGGGATCTCCAACAAGCTGCTTTGTCAAACACTGGTTATGTAAGCTTTGGGTCGAGAAATGAAACTATGGAGAAGATTATGGAAGCACTTGAAGACTCTACAGTTAATATGATTGGAGTTTATGGGGCTGGTGGTGTGGGTAAGACCACTTTAGTCAAAGAAGTTGCTAACAAAGCTCAAGAAAAGAAGTTGTTCAATATGGTGGTCATGGCAAATATAACAAGAAATCCTGACATAAAAAAAATTCAAGGACAAATTGCTGAGATGTTAGGAATGAAACTGGAAGAGGAAAGTGAAATTGTAAGAGCATATCACATTCGAAAGAGGTTAAAGAAAGAAAAGGAGAAAACCCTTATAATCCTAGATGATCTCTGGGATAGATTGGACTTGAATAGATTGGGGATTCCATGTAGTGATGATGATGGTGATGGAAGCCAACACAATGTCAATGATATATCTGATTTTGGTTACAATAAGATTGAAAAAGAAGAGTTTTCTGCCAATTGCAATAAGATGAAAAGGGAAAAGTTGTCTTCTAATTTCAGTAAGATGAAAAAAGAGAAGTTATCTAATGATCACAAAGGATGCAAAATTCTTTTAACATCTAGAAGTAAAGTAATATGTAATCAAATAGATGTGCAGGAGAGATCAACTTTCTCGGTAGGAGTCATTGATGAAAAGGAGGCAGAGACTTTGCTTAAGAAAGTGGTTGGAATACAAGAAAAAAAAAATTCTGTAATTGATGGGAAAGCTATTGAGATAGCCAAAATGTGTGTTGGATTGTCCATAGCATTAGTTTCCATAGGAAGGACACTAAAGAATAAGAGCTCTGTTGCATGGGAGGATATTTGTCAACAAATTAAAAGACAAAGTCTAACAAATTAAAACTTGGATTGGTCATCAACTCGATTGAGATGCTGGGTCACCGGAACCACTGATCGCTAACTGAACCACATTAACTGGCGTAAAGATTAAAATAAATGTATATATATATTATTTTATGCATTCATATGCTAAACTAATGTAATAGTTTAGTGGTTAACTATCTTCCGGGAGACACTAAAGGCATGGGTTTGATCCTAGACTATATCATTTTTTTTTATATATTTTGGTTAATAAAGTAGGCTTTGGGGCGTGTGCAAAAGCAGACTTTAATAGGTTCTAACACATTGGGTAACACACGACATGTTCTTGACCACACAATGGGTCACACACAACAACACAACTTTAATGCCTTAGGCAACAATAATAGCAACCACACAACAGCTTAGACCAGGAAAAACAGATCTACCAAGTACCAAGTTTCAACAATTTAATCCGATTTGAAGATGATTTAATGAGGTCACAACCAAGTTAGTTGTATGTCCAATACAAAATATAACTCGACTTGGTCATGTGCCTGGTTCTCAGTCCGATCGATTCGACTGGTCGAACCGAGTCAGGTTTTAAAACATTGCTAAGAGCAAATGAGTCAAATAGACATGTATCATAAAAACTTAAATTAATTGCTGAAATAAAGGGTTCTAGGCGACAAATCTTGAACGTCGAATATTATACAAATAAATGTGGGGGACATTAAAAGCTGGACCACTTAATTCATTGGTCGACCGTAGCGTGGGCGCAATTTTCATTGGATTCCTTAATTTTTTCACTCCTTTGAATATGACAAGGCAGTAATTATTGAACTACACCTCCTCCCTCATCAGACCCATATAGACAGGCCCTACATCTATCGTCCTTATCCTGACCATAAGAAGACTCACACATACTCACGAGCATGATCCTCAGTTTTGGTCTCAGATTGATCCTCAACGCACCACGCTCAGCTCAGCACTCTGATCATTTTTCTTGCACACTAGATGAGATCCTATGCTTCAACCAGCCAGCCCCATGAAAGCTTAGCCAACCCCTCACTCTCTCTCAGTCACGTACACTGAACTACCACGCCTCAACCCATCCCTTCACTCTCTCACTCCACTTTCTCTTACTTGTGCTAAAATCTATTCGCATGTTTGTGTCAGTTTGAAAACACCGTGGATCACAAGTTGAAAAAACCGTGTAACCTTAAAATTACTCATGGTGAAAATGAGACACCGTGATTTTCTTAAATCACCGCAAATCCAAACACATTGTAAGTCTTTCCCTATTCAGAATATACTGGTCATGTTGTAGCTTTTTTTTTTTTTAGATGGGACCTAACTCCTAAGCATATAGAATATCTGATGGCCCTTTTGAGCCCCTACGTTGCTTTTTTTTTTTTTTTTTTATATATAATTATTATTGTTTATTTTACTTTTGTTATTAGTTAATGTAAATTTGATGTGTTGTTTCTTTTCTGATTTAGATCCGCGTACGTGATGAAAGGCTGCAAGCCTTGTGATCTCTTGCCTTCCTTTTTCATTATTTAAGGTGAATGTTTCCTTTTTATCCATTTTTATTTTTATTAGTTTCAGTCAAATTTTACTATTTAACTTGATTCTGTTTTCCTTAGATTAAATTATGATTAATACTGAAATTTAAAAACTTTTATGAACATCTTTCAAATTTAATAATAAATATGCGTCAAAGAATAGGAAAGTCATTTGAAATTAGACTTAAATATGTTTTTGTCCCTGTAAAATTATTTTTTTAAAATGGTTCTTGTAATTTTTTTGTTTTGATTTTTGTTATTTTGTTTTAATCCTTGTAATGTATTTATTTTTTCGTTTTAGTCAGTGTAATATTTTGTTCTTTTTAATTAGTCCCTTTGAAAAATATTTGATAGGGACTAAAAGTAAATGATCTATACATATTACAAGGTCATAAACCAAAAAAATGAATATTTATAACGACTAAAACAAAATAACAAGGACCTAACAAAAAAAAAGAATTTTACAAGAATTATTTTGAAAGAAATAATTTTATAAGGATAAAAAAACAGTATATTATAGAGACCAAAGGCATGTTTAAACCTTAAAATTATTATTTTTTGTGCTCTGCTTATTTAGGGGAGCTCACGTGGGCTAATTTTGTTTAGGTTTGACTAAACTCATTACCCAACTTGATAAGAATTATACGGGGTTGGGTTGGACTTGTGTGATTTGTGGTCAAACTCGAATAGAACCAACCTGATCACAAACGTGTTGGCTTGTGTTTGGTCAATCGGCTCTGAACATTTAAAATTATTTTAAATTTTCTAGAAAATAAAGTTTTTTTATTTTTTATTCAATGGGTCTCCAAACATGAATCTGTGCCTTTTTTTTATTTTTTTATTCAATGGGTCTCCAAGACCTTATAAATGCCCAAGAGTTGTTGTCTCATAGATCATTTGAGTTTCTATTTTCTGTTTCACTCTCTCTCTCTCTCTTTTTTTGCTTGCTGCTATGTGAAACTACAAAATTGAATATTAAGATTGCAAATTAAACTTTATTTCTAGCTATCTACTAATGTGTGAGAAAGTGAAAGATTGAATATTAAGATTGATATGCTTTTGTTTCCCCCTTAATCTTCCAATTTTAATGTGTGTTGTTCTATTGATTTTGTTGTAGGGTTTTTCTTTTATTTTTATTTTTATGAGTTGTTCTGATTCAAACGATAAGCGAAGAAAAATAAATGATTCGAATCACCTGCTATTGTTCTCTCTATCTTTTGATCTAAGGGTTAGAGTTTTTTTGGGGGAAAAGATATTATAGACTTCTCTGTGTTATGCAAATACTATATGGGCAATACTGAAATAATGATTGCAATACTGACATATACTACAATACTGAATTGAGGAAAAGAGAGGCAAAAAGTTGAAAGGTTCAAAGGACAAACCAGTCCAATTAAGAACAACATAGGCTGACACGGGAACAAATATTGGGATTCAAAATATGCATTTAAAACCTTGATTCTTTGTTTCTTCCTCCTAAAGTTTTAGTTATTTTGGTTTTTTTCTTATTTTTTTAATCTTTTTTCTAAGTACATTCCTTTTCATAAGAACACTCTTATTCTAATGAGGTGTTAACATTTCAGCTTAGAATTTCAAGTTTAGTTCTTTGGGGAGAAGCCAAAATGTTCCTCGCTCTGTATATGGGTTTGATCTATAGAATGGAAATGCAACTTGAATAATTGGAGAAAGGTAAGAAAATCTTCTCCTTTATTATTATTGTTAGTAACATTTTTATCCAATGACTTTCTACAACATTTCTTTCAATCTCCTGTATATTTGATTGAAAACAGAAGTAAAGATGCATATCATATAGTTTGGTTTGGGTTAGTTCTGACTATCCGAAACTAAAATAATTAAGAGTTTACAGCAATCCAACCTATGGATAGATTATCTAATTGAGTTTACACGGGAACAAATATTGGGATTCAAAATATGCATTTAAAACCTTGATTGGTTTACCGGGTGCACATGAGGTGTTGAGTACTATTTGTTTACTTTCAGGAATTTGCTTTTTACTTAATTTATACTATAGATAATAAGGTATGCACCTTAATTTAGAGAGATAAATAATTTATCTGAAATCAAATAAATGGATAAAAATTCTGATAAATGATTGGGTTGTACAAACACTTGGTAAGCTCTTTATACCAAACTTTGAACACTCTGATTTTGGAATGTTCTAAATTCTGATTTTATCCCTCTATGTTTGCTACCATTTTCCTTATTTACATTCTTATGTATTATTTGTGTTTGTGGTATTTGTTGGGAAAAGCTTTTCTGCACTTTTTCTTTACTTTTACCTTTAGTCAAGTCTTTATAGACAGTATTAAAGTCTCCAATATGACATCAAATTGCATTAAATAGTAAACTCAATTTATTTTATGTTAACAAAAATATATGATTAATATAAATTATGTTGTACTGTAATTTTACAATTTTTTTATTATTATAAAATTGATATTTTATTATAATTTATACTTCAAACATTTATTTCATTATTAAATACAATAAATCTAGACAATATGTATAACATACACAGTATTAATTATTAATGGTCTCCAATATGACATCAAATTGCTTTAAACAGTAAACTCAATTTATTTTATGTTAACAAAAATATATGATTAATATACTTATCAACCAACTTTTTACATCCCTTTAGGTTGCACAGTTAGTAATATATTGACATACTTATAAATATATTTTTTCTTGATTTTCTTTTCCAACTTAACTAATTTATTGAATATATTATTTTATTTAACATAGAAAATATAAAAAAAATATAACAAATGGGATGAAATTTTTCCATGAAGTATGAAGAGAAATTTAGACTAACTCATAAATGAACAATTTTCTTTAAATTACCTTAAACTTGAATTATTCAAAAGAAATTATAAGTGGGAGGAAAGCAAGTCATCAAGCTTTTGGTCAACAATGAATATTGGCTTCTTTTTTTTTTTTTTTTTTAAATGACAAGAAAAGAACAATATTCAGAAGCTCCTGGGAGGGGATGAATGACTCTTGCTGAACCATTTTTTGTAAAGATACTCGTGTAGTGAGCTTGGTAGACTGATTTGTTTAACTTAATCTAAGTGACAGTAAGCCATTCATATAGCACATCACATGGAGTGACCCAGTTTGTGTGTGGATATTTATACATAAGTCAATTTTATTATCTGTAGTGTATATTTATCAGTTAGTTGAAATAGTGTATAAGGGAATGGTGGACTACTATGTACAATCTGTTAGTGTGTTATAAGGTTTTGATGGATTATTTATCTGTAGTGGATATTTATCTGTAGTGTATATTTATCAGTTAATTGAAATAGTGTATAAGGGAATGGTGGACTAATATGTACAATCTGTTAGTGTGTTATAAGGTTTTGATGGATTATATACACAATGTATTAGCAAATGCAGCAAATGACATGAAGGTATATATACTTGGTTCAATTTTTGTTAACATATTTATAAGTAATAAAGTAACATGAATATTTAATTTTTTATGAAATTTTTATATTCATACTTAATTTATTTGTAAGAAAGTAACCTGAATATTTAAGTATGTAATAAATGACATGAAATTTTTATAAGTAAGAAACTAACATGAATATTTAATTTATTTGTCATTTATATTAATACAAATTGATTCTTATATAATAATTAAGGCTTAATTACCAATTTGGTCCCTAAATTCTTTAAAATTTGTCAATTTGGTCCTCAAATTTTAAAAAGTTTCAATTAGGTCCTCAAATTTTTAAAAATGCTTCAATTAGGTCCTTGCCGTCAAATTGAGATTGACACCGTTAAGCTAAGAATTCTAGTAGTTTTTATTTGCAGATAGTGGTGGTTTTTAACCGCCACTATATTATTTTTTTATTTTTTTAAAATAAAAACATAACAACATAGTAGCTTTGTTTACAGTTTTACACATGCTTTTTTAGTGAATAAAAAGAACAAACCATATTCTGGTTTTGATCAATATAAGCCTCACGGAATCTGACATATTTCAAATCCAAAGCATTCTTAATCATGAAACTCCAATGAAAGCATAAGAGAGAAAGGAATTGACGAGGAACAAGTAAAGTACCTAAGAGTGGAGAGGTCGAGAGCTTGTTCATCGTCGGAGTCGGGTTGGAGCCTTCAGGAGTTGCCGGAGTCGTGGGGGGGGGGGGGGGGATGTCCTCGCCGGAGTAGCGGGCAGTTTACATAGTGGAGAGAGGTGGAGAAAGAAGGGTCGAATTTGAGAGAATATGGATTAGAGAGGGGAAGGTTGAAGAGTTTGGAATCGGAAAAAGAGAAGAGAGGAGAGGGTCTGGCCATGTACCTACAACGCCATCATAGCCGTCGCACATTAGCACCGCCGCCAGCGGACACACGCTGCAGTTCCAACGAGGGGGCGCCGCTGCAGTCTGTAATGGAGGAGGAGGACATCGCAGAGCGCAGGTTGAGGAGGGAGGAGAATCGGATAAAATAATGTTATTTTATTTTAAATTAATAATAAATATATTGGCGGTTAAAACCCGCCACTATTTGCAAATGAAAACCGCTAGAATTCTTATCTTATTGTGTCAATCTCAATTTGACGGCAAGGATCTAATTGAAGCATTTTTAAAAATTTGAGGACCTAATTGAAACATTTTAAAATTTGGGGACTAAATTGACGAATTTTAAATAATTTAGGGACCAAATTGGTAATTAAGCCAATAATTAAAAATAACCCGTGCATTGCATGGGTCCCAAAACTAGTTCTATAAATATAACGTTAGGAAGTGTCATATCCCGAGCAACAATTGAGTTAAAATGTCGGAAATTCACTAATACCCGTACATCTTATTTTGCTTCATTAATATTAGAATTCTTTAGTTTTAAGTTTCAGTTATGGCTTCCAACCAAGAAGTAACAATCCCTTTGAGATATTGGGTAGACAACGAACAAAAGCGTGTAGTTATGGCGGAAGCAAGTGGACACTTTATAGATGTTCTCTTTAGTTTCCTCACCCTTCCATTGGGAACTATCATTAGGCTTGGGAACACATTTAACCAACCGGTGGAGATTGGTTGCATCAACAATCTGTTCAATAGTGTGGAGGATTTGGGCTCTAATGTTTTCTGGAACGACATCTGCAAGCAAATGTTGCTTACTCCGCACAACCCGTTAGAAGTGTCTTACCAGAGACTAAAACTGAAGGTGGATGATACATAGCCCACAAAGTATTTTGTGTGTCACATCTGTTCAAAGGGAACTCGTTTCTCACTAAGTACTTTTGATGAGGTAAAGTGCCACTGTGGGAACTTGATGAAAAGAGAGATAGATCTGCAGGAAGAGCCTGGTGGGGGCAATGGTGTTTTTGTTAAAGGGGATGCCATGTTCCTGATCTTAGATGATTTGAAAGTAATTCGAAGCTCTCCAAGTGACTCCTTTAAACCCCCCCTCCATCTCGGACACAAAGAACTCAGAATGATGGAAGAAAAGTCTCTAGACGTTGACAAGAATAAGGTAATATTGCTTTTTATTCATTTGAGGTGGTACTTGCATGAGTTATTAGGAGGGGAATGGACAAAATAAATTCCTCCAATTATTATTATATTTGGGCTGACAAAAGTTACAGAACAGAGATTTTGCCTTATTTTTTCTCTTCTATCCTCCAAATTTCTAGGTCAAATAAGAGATTTTTACAAAATAGTATATTAGACTTGTGCGCACTTAAAATTTTGACCATGAATATGTATTGGGAAACAAATAGGAGTCTTAAGTTTATGTCAATGAAAAAAATAAAAAAAACTTTAGGGGATTAAATGATTCTTTTGTGGTAGAAATTTCAGATACATTGAATTCAAGACATTTTTGTGACTAGCACTTACGAACTTCCTCGAGTTCCCTATTTAGCTTGTAAAATTGTAGATGCCAGGACTTTTCCTTTACATAAATACTTTGATAGTGGAATGAATTGTCCTTCTTTAATGAATTAACTTTACATTCTTAAAACTTGCTCTGTTTTCTGCTTTCTTTTTGCTTTTCTTCAGATATTTAGCATACTAAAGCAAGCATTGACCTCCAAATCTCCTCTAAGTGTTGTACTGGAAAACGGAGAATCTAAGCCATTTAAGCCATCGTACTCTTTCTCAACAGATACTGGCCCAAGTCATTGGAAAGATTTTGTAGAAATCAAGGTGATAGTGAGCAAATCACAGAACAAGATCTTGTTTGTTGAAGCAGATGGAGATTTTGTCGATTTTCTAGTCAGCTTCCTCACAACACCTCTTGGATCTATTCTGTACCTTGTGAATGACAAATTATCCTTGGAAAGCATTGATAACCTGTACACAAGTGTGAAGAATCTCGATCCATCATGGTTCATAGAGTCATCAAACAAATCCTTACTGAATCCAAAGGTCGCTCCTCATTTTGGTTGTGGGAGCAATCCATTAAATGCTTCACAAGAAGACACTGCCAAGTTTTGGTATGGCACTGGAGAAGTGAAAGATAAAAGGGGGCGTATCATCTGTGAAAAGAATATGATTTCAAAGAAAAAAGATTCGCTAAAAGATCCAAAAGATATCAAACTTTTGGACCCAAGATCTTCAGATGGAGCAAGAAAATTTGATGTGGGATTCATGAAGAGGCCATGTCTGTTTGTTGTGAGTGATGATCTGGAAGT
The DNA here is from genome assembly GCA_026413185.1 of Pueraria montana var. lobata. NCBI lineage: Eukaryota > Viridiplantae > Streptophyta > Magnoliopsida > Fabales > Fabaceae > Pueraria > Pueraria montana. Next base: position 88,446,467 of record CM048650.1, on the reverse strand, counting down.
GAAAGCAATGACAACTACTTCTAGCATTCCGTGTCCATTTATGGAGAATAACCAGTCGTTGGATGATTTGGAGGAACATTTGGTGGAAATAAGGAAGTCACAGGTAATATTAATTCACAATATTGGTTTAAGAAAATTCGATTCATATCAGTGGTTTTAGTTAAACAATATTTGTCTTAGTTTTGTCAATTTGCAATAATGAACTTGCACAATATTTCTTCCATGTTACCGTTTAGGCCTTTTTCAATTTAGAAGTAACGTTTGTTATGTCTATTTTGGTCAGGCACTAAACCTGTTAATGGCTTCTTTGACATCCAACAAACAGGCTTTCACAAGGAGCCTATCCTGCCTATTGTGCATGTGGAAATGCCAAAGATACATTCCATTTTGGAATTTATTGGGAAGGAAGAAAAAGAGACATGGAAAGAAAAAAGAAATGGAAGAGAAAGAAAGTGAGAGAGATAATAATAATAATAATAATAATAATATGGTGGGGGAATGAAATAAAGGAATGAGAAGAAAATGAAGTAGAGAGGAGTTGGAAAATAAAGTAGGTTTGTCATAACTGATAAGGGGCAGTGTAGAGCAATCCTGCAATTTAATGTGTAAAGTGAATTGAATGGTCATGTAATATTTAATTCTTGGTTTATTCTACGGCTGAATAGCATGACATATGATCCACTCGTGGACTATCAAAGTTACTGGGTGAAGGAGGTGGACAAGGTACAGTACCTGTTTGGTTTGTTACAGTAAAATGATAAGTCTTTAAATTTGCAAAACCTTTTCTCTCTTTTTTTTTCCTTCTCTTTTTCTTTTATATGCATGAGTTTCTGATTAGGTTTGAGATCTGGGAACACTCACTCACTATGTATCTTTGTCATTGTTTTGAGATTGAGTTTGAGTTCTGAGATTGAGTTTTCGATTGGGTTTGCTATAATCTCTTTATCAATTTTGTTTCTTTTGCCCACAAAATTGTTCAATTCACATTTCAAAAATAACCACAACGGCCGCATAGGTTAAGAGTAAAGTGTCAATTTAGTTTCTAAATTTGTATGTTGTTGTGAATGTTAATTTTGTTTATGAAATTAAGAAAAACTTAAATAAGTCCTTAAAATTTTTAAGATTTCATTTAAGTTTCTAAAAATAATTCATTTTTCTCATTTTTATCCCTAGGACGCTTGAGTGATAATCACAATACAAATACAAATTTAAGGATCAAAATGAGAAAAGGTGTTAATTTTAGAAACTTAAATGAAATTCTAAAAAATTCAGGGACTCATTTGAGTTATTTTTAATTGCAGGAACTAAAATGACAACGAAATATAAATTTAGGGACTAAATTGATTATTTACTCTAAAATTAATTAATATTTACATGGCAATATCAACAAAATTATTGTTTATAGGGATAAAAAACAAATAACGTATATTCAACTTACCAGTTTAATAAGTACCAAGTAATCCTGTCAAAAAAAAAAAAGTACCAAGTAATTGATATAAACCATTCAGTTTTTAAATAATATATTGGACGACCTATAGTGGATGTTCACTGGTAGATCGCATAATTGCTTATCCAATTGTAGAATAAACCTTAAGTTACAATTGTTATTAGGCTATAAGAAATTGATCCCCAGAAGGTCATTAGAATTAATCTCTTTATTTATTTATGAACATTATTTTAATTTTTAAAACTATAAAAGAAATAAATAAAAATATAAAGAAAATAAAATAAAAATAAAAAATGGACAAAATGAAGTGTGTAAATTTGTCATGTCGTCATATCAGCATGTCAGTGTCATGTTAAGCACATTGTTAGTATCTCATCAACATGTGTCAAACTGTTACATAATTTACATTATCAGTTAGTATATCAATGTCACATCAACACTTACATGTCATGTCAGGGATTTTTATTAAAAAATTACCAGATTAACAATTGACTAATATTGCTAAATTTTAAAAGGTGTGAACAAATGTATAATAATTTTTTTTAGAAAGATCAAAATTAAATGGTTTAACTTAACTTCTTATGTCTTTAATCTATCAGTTTCAGTATCTTTAGTTCTAACTTGAATTTAAATATTTTTTTTTAAAATTATCAATAATTAAAATAACAATATATTATAATGTAAATTATCATAATCTAAAATATGATTTATATATTTAAAAAAATCATTTATTATTAATTATAAATTTTAATTATATAAATTAAACATTTATTTTATATAATATACACGTGCTAATGTTCCAGTTCCAATTATATATCACGGTAATTGTTTGACAGCAGTAAATCAATAAAAAAAAAAATATTTGACAGCTCAAGCTTCAATTATTATAGATTACAACAATAAACTAAAACAAATAATTTGAGACTTCAATCTCTGTTTGACAGCAAAAAAGCAATAAAAAGTTGTTTGACAGCTGAAGCTTAAATTGTTAAAGATTATAATTGTTTGACAGCTCAAGCTCAAGCAATAAAAAAAAGCAGTTCAACATCTCCACAATAAGAGAGTCATTCGTTTATTTAGATGTGACCTAGAAACTGAATTTATTAATCAGAGGCGGATTATGGGATTGAATGGGACTTGTTTATTTTGATAGGCTCGTCAGACTAATTAAATAGAGAGAAGTTACAAGAGATATAACATGGGATTCACGTGAATGTTACGTAAGCATATATTTGGATGGAGTATTTATTTTTTATTGGTTCCTCGCACTGTATGAGTTTTTAACTTTTTTTTTTTTTATCCGTAAGAATCGAACACGAAATCGGAAGATTTACAATAACTCACGCACCCTGCTCAACCAATTGAGTTAGACTATCTCGATTTTTAACTTTTCTTTTTTACGCCATTGGTATATGTTTTGGATCTAGAATTAATTTTATAATCATACTTATGATTTTATAATCATTATCAATTGATATAAATACAAATTTAGAAAGAAAAAAAAAGTAGTTATAGTATTGAGCGTCATTTACAATCCCAATACTAAATTAAATATATTTTTTGCTAAATTAAATATATTTTTTGCTACAGTAAAATGCTACAGTATTTACTATTCCCCCACATGGACCACTTGCACCTAGTCTCCACGCTAGAATTCGTCTCTTTTGACACCCAAGATCAAAGTGAAATTCTACGTTTTTTTTTTCTCACATTCCCATGTGCTTAATTTTTTTTTACCAAACATACCCTTTCCACGTAATCATGATTCTATTATATAAAATGTACAACGGAATCAAGATTTCATTGTGTACCTAGGGATGCAAAAAAAATATGAAATGGAATCATGATTCCGTGGACAAAATACGAAACAGAATAGTCTTTTCGTTGATAAAATACACAACGGAATCATGATTCCGTAGTGTATTTTGCCATGGAATCACGATTCCGTGGAAAGGATATTTTTGGAAATAAAAATAATTCAGAGCACTACTAGGGCTTGGACGTAATTTTACTGCTTTAAAATAAAAATAGTAACCCATTAAATTAAATATATATTTTTTGCTACAGTAAATTACCAAGGGCTTGGAGGTAATTTCACTGCTTTAAAATAAAAAAGTAACCCATTAAATTAATATATATATATATATATATATATATATATATATATATTGCTACAGTAATAAAATTAAATACGTGGGGATGTGAATAGCAATTTTGGTGGTGCGAATAGCAATACTAAATTAAATATATATTTTGGTGGATTTTAATCCAGTACATGTATGTCTATGATAATGTTATTCTCATCTTGAAAAAGACCTCAATCCTACGGATCAGGTTTGTTTCCCATGGTGGGAGACTTGTTAAACTTTCCCACCCTAGAATGCACCCTAGTTCACATGTGGTAGCAGTTTTGAAGTTTGAGCAAGCCACTTAGCTGTATTAAAAATATTTTTCAAGAGCCATATCAATCAAAATACAGAAATCCAGTTTTAAATACTACGTCCATTTTTATTTATAAGACCAAAATTTAAAATAGATTAATTATTTTTAGACTAAAATACTCCTAATTAATTAAGAAAGAAGTTGTATTAATAAACATTTGAAAGAGAAAGAGAAACATTAATGATAATGATATTTTTGAAAAAATGTATAAATTTAAGATAAATTTATTATTATTAACTAAATTAATCATTTTTCTTAATATTAATGAATTAGGTAATTGAATCTTATAAATAAAAATCGATGTAGTATGTAAATAGAAAATTACTACAAACATTAAAATTTGATTTGACACAAAATTAAATTGTAGGGGGGTAATTGTGAAGAGGGGATCAATATTGAAAGTATTAAATTTGACAACTAGGATATATTTCTTTTTACTTTATTTGAGGAACTAACAAGAAAATCAAGGGTCACATGAGACTAACTGTTGAGAGATTCAGCAAAAAATAACTGTTCAGAGAAATGATGGGTCCTATACATGTGTCAATGACTCAATGCCCGGATGGAACATGGATGCACCGAGTGAAAATGGACCCGCAAACACCAAGCATCCAATCCTAGCCGCTCTGAATCAACATCAAAATTAGACCAGTGGCAATAACAAATAAATTTTCAGCAGCAGGAGAAGCATGACGAGATTTTCTTACGATTTTGTGTTTCTCCTATTTCTATTTTTTAATTTAAAAACTGTTATTTAATTAATTCAACAATTCAATAATTATTTTATTATTAACAAATAATTTAATTATCTTATACACAAGTGACAAATCTTTGTCATCTTATTATAATCCATGTGGCTAGCTGTGTGGTGTGTCAAAGTTACTGTCACATCTCCTACTAAGGACTGGAAACTAATTGTCTTCACAGAAAAAAATAAATAAATAAAGACTAAAAGTGCTTGACAAATTTATGAGTGACTAAAAGTAAAACTTACTATATTTTGAGAGAGAAAAATCATTAATATTTTTAATAATAACAATTTAACTTTTTCTTGATATTTAGAATTTTAGAAACTAAAATGAAAAGTTTAGGCTATTTGAAAGTATTGCTTTTTAGAAAATTTGAATATGATTTTTTTTTGTCCTGAGTAAAAATTTATGTGTATCCCTTAAACCATTGAGTAAATTAATCCTTCTCGCAATGCGTGACTGTTTTTTTAGAAAATTTGAATTTGATTTTGTTATGAGTTGAGTATTTTTTTAATAGATAAAGTTAACTCATCATGTGTGATTCCTAATATATTTTGAGTCAAAATTGATTTTTATTCATGGGAATAAATTCTAATATATTTGATCTTATTCTATAACCTTAGTTTATTATATTCAATTTTTTATATAGACTAATTTATTGCATTTTTTTTTTGTTTTACTCGTGATATTTAAATTCTGAACATGTAGCTCCTTATGTATGCTTTAACCACCCCTCATAATTTATTTTGTTTTCTTTTTCTCTCACACTCTTTCATAATTTGAATCCAATTACTAGTTAGCTTTTAGACTACATTGAATGCTAGCTTTTTGGCTCATTTGCGTTGAAATAAATTCCTTTTGGAATCCTGTAAATAGACTGATGTTAAATTCTCCAGCATTTGTTGAAGAAAGGGGTATCTCTTCATGTCTAATACTTACGAGGAATTGGCTATCCTCACCTTATGAAAAATTTGGAAGTATAAAATTCTTTGGCATTCTATAAAAAAAAAAAAAAAAAGAAGAAGAGAAGGAGTGACACCATTAGAGTTTATCTGCAAGCATATTATTAGGTTTTTTTTTTTTTGAATGGGCAAAAATTTCATTAATAAGAAAATGTTTAACACAGGAAGTGCAAACATAATACAAGCTGAAAAGGAAAATACATGAGAAAACCTCAACATCATTTCCTAACCGCAACAAACTCAATGTTAGGAAAAGCACACCATGATCCTCACAACAACCTCATATCAAGAAGACCCAATCCAGCGTTTCCCAGTGACTAATGCGTGTCATGAGCATGCCTATATACATGAACCAGGATCATTACACCAGCATTAAAAAGGATATAAAGTTCTTCCTTTTTGAGGGATCCACCTCCATGATAGGAGCTTTACTGTTTCTAGCATCTCTGCCAAATCCTGCTTTTTGTGTGAAAAAACATATGCATTTTGATTTTTCCAAATAACCCACACCACCACAAACCAAACAATATGCCAAATATAAGCTTTTTCTCTTAGCCAATTAAATAAACCTCAAAACTGAAAAAAAAAAAAATTGACAAAGGAAAATTCAAAGGAGCCTGAAATTCCCACCATACTAAGCACTGATACCACAAAGGGGCAAACAGAAAGCATTCCAAAAAAAAAAATGTGCGTTGAAGATTCTTCCAAAACACACAGATTATTAGGTATTGGTTCCTCGTTGTCAATGGAGCGAACTACATGCCTCATTTATTATTAGAATAACGAGTTCAATATTTTATCTTGCAATGTTTTGATGCTAATTAAAAATCGTCATTTTATGTCTATATAAAAACTAGGGGTGTGCAATGGGTCGGGTCGGTCGGGTTCGGGCCAAAAAACCCAATCCGATCCAACCCAACGGGTTGACAATTGTGGCCCGAACCCGCCCAAAGCACACATTCGGGTTGGACGGGTTTCGGTTTGGGCGGGTCTGGGTTTAGGCGGGTGGGTTGATGCGGGTATGGACCAAGTGGGCCAAAATCACATTTCACTGGCCCAATTCGAATTATGTTCTTTTTTATTTTTATTTTTGTTGTTTATCCAATATTTTCAATTTCAAGATACTTTTTAATATCCTTTCATTTGGGCCAACATTATTATTTGGGCCTCATCAAATTTATTTACAGTTTTTTCTTTGTTTTGTTCAACTTAAAAATAAATCATAATCCTTGAATTGGGCCAATTAAATTTTAAGTGGAATGACCCAAATTTTAATTTACAACTATTAAAAAAATTATAAAACAATTAAATCCAGCATTTAACATTTTTTTTACTGAGTATACTCAATAAAAATAAAAGGAATACAATCAAATGAATTGTAATGCTGCAATATAATTTACGGAAAAAAAAAGTCCAATTCAAACACTTCCAAGTGGACTATATGTTGTACATCAAGACAATTCTCAAATTGAAGGTGGACACCTGTAATAATAAATGTTGAAAATTTTAGTTAGTAATTAGTCTTATATAAACAACACCACACTCCAAGTCTGGGATAACTTAAAAATTATAACAATGTAAGCCAATGTAAAATATGATTTTAAATAAATAAAAGACTATGCAATGTAATTTAACAATTGAATAATAAGCAAATATGAGTTTCCAAGTTGAAAAATAGTTGAAGATTGGATTGGTCCCTAGTATAATAAGCAATATGAGTTTCCAAATTACTACACGTAAGTTTTGCTGAGAATCCTTCAAACATACAATTGAAAAAAATATGATTAAAGAACTAATTAGGAAAATTTTAGGCACTGGAATAATAAGCAAATATGAGTTTCCAAGTTCAAACATAGTCTTTGCCACTAAAGCACCATTTGATTTCGTGCTGGACTATTCAAATCCGTAATTTTCCGAATAAAATGACAGAAAGCTCATGCATTATAGAATGACTTCCAGAACAAACAAAATTGTTGTCTAAAATTAAGTAAAAATAAAATGAAATTGCACTTCAAAGAATAAAATGATAATTTGTTTTTACCACGAATAAACTCTAAACATGCAGCAGTAATATTGCATCCTTCAACATTTAATGGGGTAAGCTTCTCTAAACCTGTGAACCAGAAAGCGAGAAAGGAATACTGGCCCTCAATCTTCAGATTCGCGATATGGTCTTTCAAGAAAGTCTTTTTGGCTTTGGCTTCGGGATTGGAAGCCATAGAAGAGAAAGGGAGAGGAAAAGACGATTTAGAACAAGAAGAAGATTCATAAGAGGGAAATGAAGGGAGTATCTGTGACTTGGGAGAGAACAATATTAGGGTCTGGAAGGGAACCACGCAAGATGAGAAATGAAGTGTGAAACTGGTAAACAAAGCTTTTATACTTAGGGTTTTTTAAATACCCTCTTTTAGATTCGGTCGGTTTCGGGTTCCGATGGGTCACGTATTTGAATCCGAAACCGACCAAAAAAACCCATGTGAAACCGTTTTTTCAACCCGACTTACCCGCCAACCCGCCCAAACCCACCCAAATACCAACTTTTTTTTTTTTTCGGTTTTCTCGGTTTCGGTTCGGGTCGGATATTTTGCTCACCCCTAATAAAAACTTACAAAATATGCCTCATGGTTAAAACAAATGTCTGATGCCCAAATGCAGATTACTGTAAAACTAAACTTTCGAGTTCTTCAAATTTATATGTATTGTTACATTAATTCTCTAAAAATTTTATTTCACAAATTATTATTTTTTAAATGTACCATATCATCATATTAATTTTTGAAAGATTTTATCACTAAATTAATTGAATATCAAACTCATCCTTAAATTAGTTTCGGGAATTAAGATTCTCTTGTGTCATCACTCACTTTATGATGAAAATAATAAACAATAAATCTTCAAAGAACTAATTTAGTAATAATCTTTTAAAGAACTAATAAGATGATGTTGTATTTGATGACTAATTTTTTTTTTTTTCCAGAAAACTAATGTAGTGATATGAGTAACTTGATTTACTCTTAATATTAGTAAATAACCTTTGGCAGTGGCAGGGTGATGAAGAAGCTAGTGTCGATTATGAAGGAGAGGATAGTGACGCCGACGGGTTTGAAATTGGATAAGAAGGAGGATGCTCCTGATCTGAAAGGAATTGGGGCAATTGTTGAAAACGAGCTTAATTAGGATAAGAATTCAAGCATGAAACTTTCCTCTCATGATGCTATATTGTCCTTGATTAGGATATGGGTTTAAACTTTCATATTAATCCAATATTTATGAGAGGGACGTACGTGGACCCATATGGAGGTGTGAAGGGGGAAGGTGGGGTGGATCTAATCATTTTAAGGTAAGTGCTTGCTGATACGGTATGTTGGTTGGATCAAGGGTGTTTGTTTCAATGTATGAATTGAGTCCTCGTTAGGATCACCATCCGAGGTATTGTCCGTTTAGGTGTTGGATTGTCACGGTTTTGTCAAAGGTACCTTGGTGGGTTTAAGAGAAATGAGAGTGTTTATAAACTACCATTGGCCTTGACTCCTAAGCGATGTGGGACTTTGTGGCTACCGGAACAGTAATTAATACTTCAACTTTTTCTCTGCAACCACAACAACCAGTATTTGGGATGGTAATAACAGCTAGTATAACATGATTTTCTAAACAATGAATAGTAATCGAGTGAGCTTTGCTCTTGCTTTGACATCAGTTTTGTTACAGCACATATGACTCAGTTGAAGGTGTGGCCAAGAGATGCTTAGAAGTAATGTCAATTGTCAAGTCCAGTTTCAGAATGGTGTGTTTCATTGATCAAATATTTAGAAGCAGCTATAATTGAAGTTTGATTAACAAATCTGATTTGATGGGTGCAGGAAGTTGGTTTTGTTTGCATAAGAACTAATTTCCTTTATTTTTTATGAATTATTTGGCTTATAAAAAAATGACAGAAAAAGTATTATTACAAAACTAAAACCATAGAGTGTCTGTAACTGACTAGAAGTCATACCAAATAATAGTGAACACATAACAATGTAGGTTAACAGTACTCGACAAAACCACTTAAGAAATAAGACTTAACATAAACCTTTATTCATAATATTGCCATCATCGTTTCCTCCATCCGATATTTCCATGTTGGAATTCCACTCAGCCTAAAAACAAATTAAAACAATAATTATGCTAAGTATAACTATTCTGTTTTGTTACGTGTAAATACAAGGACATGAATCCATATAGAAAAAAGACTGCTGCCATATAGTCCTTCTAGTAATATAAACCAAGGTTTTTTTTTTTTTTTAATAAGAAAACATTTCTAACTGGAAAGGAGAAAGAAGATAGAGTTTCACAATTAGGGGGACATTCCCTCCTTTTGATATGCAAAATGTACAAGTATCCTTTCAACATATTTTCAAAATGGATTATATTGTAAGTTTTGAACTTTGTACATTATTGGAATTAACTTATCATTTTTATGTTATTCTATATAATCATTATTTTTAACATCAATATTTGTGCAATGATAGGGAAGTCATAAAAAATGCAGTTTTACAGGAACATATATCTAGTAATAACTTACCAAACAGGAAAGAAGACTTGCCAGTGAACAGTCATGATTACTAGACAATGAATTCCTGAAACAAATAAGAAAAAGTGAGTTGAGAAAAACTGAAATTACTTATAAATTGTTAGTGCATTCGAATTAAATTCTTTAAACAATGGAGGATTTATTATATATTTGAGATAAAAAATATTATAAGAGAAAAAAAACTATACACTTGTTGTATAAAATAGTTTTATATTGTCATCTAATCATATATCACCATGTATAGTAAGTTTGTTGACTTTTAATTACATGTAGCTCTGTCTCATAAAACTAGAAAAAAAAAAAATCAAAGAAAACAATCATAATTAATGAAACCAAACCTAGCGAAATAGGGAGAGGAATTGAGGACTAAGTTAAATAACAGAGCATAGGAATAGGACCATATTGGTTTGCTAATTTATCCCTCAATATCATCACTAAATCATCCTCTTAGACATCTATAATATACATTATTTTAGAAATTAATCAAGAAATAGTAGAATGTGCAATCACATTATGAAGGACTGTTCAACAAAAATAATAGAGCCAAGATAGTAAAAGGTGTAATCCATGTTATCACTACTATATTTTCCCCCCAAACAAGTCATAATAATAGTGTGTTACAAAAGCAAACTATTGAAGGAAGTGTACCGGAATAGAACTGATCTTTATGTTCTTATAACTTGCCTCAGACAGTGCACAACATATGCAATATGATGGCAAGGAGGAAGGTAAAAACAGAGTATATACATGCATGGAAATTTAGCAAAAACGTGGTAAAAGATGAAGATGTTGGTTAGCCAAATAAGTGCATATGTATTCCTTAACCATGAGTATCAACTTAGCTAGTTAATACCTACATAAGAATTCAGCTCTTCCAGTTAAATTTGCTCATGAGGCTTGAATTGATGCAAATCAGGTACATAGGAATATTTCATTTGAGGGGATTCCATTAAAGTCACTTGATCCAAGGACGGGAATTTCAACTTGAAAGTCCCTGAGTAAATTCCTACTAAGCTTGGTAAAGATTCAAGAGACAAAACGCTGAGCTGCTCAAATGTTATCTCTTCATCATTGGATTCATGATCTCCCTCTTTGGACACTATTTCCTGTATTAATTGACAATCTCGTATGGACACGTGCTTCAGTTGACGACCTAGACTTTTGGCTGTTGAGGACGTGAACAAATATACCAATCCATGACATTCTTCAACATTCAAAGAGGTAAGATTTGAAAAAGACACAGTGGATGGCACCAAAAATTTCATGCTAGGGCAGGAAAACACTTCCAATGTTTCTAGTGTTTTAAGTAAGGGTTCTACCCATGAGTGCTCTAATCCTATGGAATTAAGTTGTTGGAGGCTCTTCAAATGTAACCTTTTCAGCTTTGAAAGGACTTTAGTACAATCGGTGCTAGGTCTTTGAGAGGAGAATATTTCATTGAAGGAACTACAAACCACTTCAAGACTTTCAATGCTGGGTACCTCTACAAGTAATCCACTGGAGAATATATTTGACTCATCACCCTCATGATAGCACATCAATTTTAGAACTTTTAAATTTTGCAGGAGGTGTGCAGCATTTGCACCAAATTGTCCTTGTCCAGTCATCTTGTCTTTGCAAGTGATTGCTTGATGCTCCAAGCTAGGCATAACCTAAGAAAATTAGAAGCAGGAAAGGATACATAATGAAAAATACTAGAAAAAGGTCATTAAGAGAGAAATAGGATAAAATAAAAAAAGAAAACAAAATAGGAGTTATGAAAGCAGTACAATTTGAGAAATTGTCTTTGCCTGAAACTGTCCTCTTGAAATTCCCATGGCATCTTCCTTTTTGAGTGATAATTCCACCAAGATTGGAAAAACCTAGGAATTTAATTGTTCAAAACAAATATAGGACAAAGATTGTAATGAGATACAACTGAATTTACTATGAACATAGTTTTGATTGTATTGAAAGGAAAAATATTTGAGAAATTTCACACTTTCAATTTCAATTATGAAAATACTAGCAATGTACACTATTTGACTCTATCTTTTAAACACTCCATGTTTTGGCATGATGATGGGAGATTACTTTAATAAGCTCAATAGCTTCTTTTTGTATTCTCATTTTGTCCTCTCTTTTTCTTTGAAGAATATTAACAACACACTCTTTATTATTATCTAAAGTTTATTGAGTATTACAAAATAATAGTTTAAAAAAGCCTGGGTATTTTTGACTTCCTCCCCTGCCAAAAGACTAGATTAAGGTTAATGGGTCTGTTTGTTTAAACTAAAAAAAAGCAATTTTAAGAAGCAGATAGGATTTGCTTCTTAAAAAAAAAACAAAAAATTGCTTTTTTTTTATTAAAAAAACGTTTTTTTTATAAAAAAAAATAAGTTTAAACAAATGGAACCAATACTAACAGTTCATTGCATCAAAATAATGGATATGCACCAATGAGTTTCAGTCTTTGAATAAATTAACAAGTATATAATTTCAAAATATTATAGTAAATATTTAATACAATAATAATAACAATGAATTTATTATCATTATATTATTTGTGTTTATTTAAATGTTAAAGCTATAAAACTTAACCCTTTACCAAAATAAACTTCTAAGAAGTCTTGACTTGCTTATTTAATGGCTTAGACTAAGCTTATATGAGCCCTTGATGAGCTGTTTAACCTATTTCTTTCCCTACTCATGCATGTAATACTCTCTTTTGAGATTGCATATGTAGTTGTGGGCTTTTGCCACGTTTATTCTCATAAAATATATTTTTAATTGTGACAAACAACGGCAAGCTTTAAAATTATGTAGTGCTTGATATAAAGTCTATAGTTGATTAATGATACTTGATTTATGGACAGAATGAAATTGATAACTTAAATGTTAGCATTATGAGTGAAGAAAAGACTAAATTGTCATACTTTCAGATAATTTGTTGATTTAATGTATAAACACAATTCTAGCGCAAATTAGTTTCACAAGAAAAAATCATTTCCTTTGTTTATTTATGCATACTCATCATTAAATGACACAAGATAGAGAACTGATTAACAAATGTCTTCTATCATTTTGAATTCTTGACGGCCGGGTTTTCAAACAGACTCTTCCTTATACTTTATTATTAAACCATTTATATCCAATATAATTATTTTCTATATTCATTTATTTCCCAAACAATGTGTGAATCTTTTTTTAGTTTATCACAGCTTTGAGTGATAAAGTAGTCATATTATATTCTGTCAAACAAAACAAAAAAGCAGTCATATTATACTATTTCCTTATTAGATTTCAAGAAAATGAATTGTGAGGATGAATAATAAGTCTTTTATACTTACCCTAGGAGGAGGGATCCATTCACTCCATGTGTAAGTATAAAAGACTTATTATTTATCCTCACCATTCATTTTCTTGAAATCAATGGTTGTAACAAGTAATCAATCTTAACCATTAGATTTCAAGAAATTGAATGGTGAGGATGAAGGGTAAATCTCTTATACTTACTCTTCTTAACAAGGGGAGAAAACTAAATAAAATTAGCTTTGTCTTGGATGAGAAAAAAGTAGGTTTTTATTCTCCCGTTATCTAAGCTAGTCGATCAATGAAAGAAAGATATTGGTAATACTCTTTGATAGCCTTTTTTTTTTTAACATTATTTTATTATTGGTGTTTTTCTCAATGCTGGTCCCATTAACAGAAAGTGAGCTTAAATTCTTTAGACCTGCATGCGATGTCAAAAAGTGTGGGACTAGCAATTTCTTTAATAATTAACTTATGCATACTGAGACATGCAAGCACAACATGAGAACTGGAGAGGAAATCTTTTTGGTACCTTTTCAACTGAGAAAACGGCTTGCAGATCTATTGAAATACCAAGAGGATTTGCAACTTCACCACTATGATGCTCAGTTGTAAACAATTTCAACTTGTCACAGTGATATATATCTAGATGTGTTAGCATTGGCCATTCTAGCGAGTGTTTTCCATGGTAGAAATACTTGAGCTCTGGCAATTCCCATAGTGTTAATGAGGTCAGACAATTGAAAGTGAACTGTTTAGTTTCTCCCTTCATGGTTGCTTCATCCTCTACAAAAATTTCTACCAATGTTGCACAAGATCTCACATCAAGCATAACAAGATGATTGGCCACTGATGTTAGAAACAAACTTTTAAGGCTTTGACAGTTAGAAATGTACACTTCTTGTAAGTCTTGAAGGCTGAGAATTTCATCAGGATTTAGATTCCAGATATGCTCCAGATTTGGCAACTGATTTAGAATCAGTTTCTTCAAAGGAAGAGAAAGCTGAGAAGCTGGTTTCATATCTGGTCCTGTATCTTTCACATCAAATATTGCCTTAACAGATTGGCAGTTGCTTACTTCGATCTCTTTTAGGTTACATAGAAATCGAAGTAAATAAAAAGGAATCACATTGGATAAAGATTCACATTCCACCACAATTAAAGATTTCAAATTGTTGAAACAGTTGTTACTTGGGATTTGAACTACACCAAGCCATATCTCTTCTAGGTGAGGGTGATCACCAAATTTCAAATGCTCTATATTGCATGCAGACTTTTCTACCTGTACGTGTAAAACAATTATTAATTTCAACACCTTAACATATAAATATATTAGGAGGGTGCTTGTAATATTCTTGTTTGAAACAAAAATTTCACTTATTACAGATAATGATAAAAATGCATAATAAATTATGAAGTTGTCAAAATCTACTCCCTTAATTTTTCAACTGATAATTATCATTTTACACTATACCAGTATCTCCCATTTAAATAAAAATAGTAAAGGCAAGTTGTTGAACTGAAGTGTAGAATTCATTTTAACATTATGAGAATCCATGTATATAGCATGCCAACATGTTCTGGATGTATATAGATGTAATACACAATCGTTCGTATGTCTTCACCTAACAACTTAAATTTTTGGAAAGACTTATATTCGGCTATATATCATGAGAGATTGCCTATATTGCACTCTCTTTTCTTCTTATTTTAAAATATACACTTTTTTTTTCTTAAAAGATGAATATTTATTATAGTTGAGTCCATTTTAATGTGAATGTGCTTTTTAATTTTTTTTAGAAAATTACATTAATATCTCTTGAGATTTTTTTGAATTACACGCAATACCCCTCCTTTTTAATGTTTACAACAACCTCCCATATAGGGATGTTGGTGTAATATTTTAGGGAGTGTCAGTGTAATGTTTTTAAACATTAAAAGAAGTTAGTGTAATGTATAAAGGGGGTGTCAGTATAATTTTTTCATACATTAAGGAGAGTTAGTGTAGGAATAGAAAAAAAATGATATTGTGTGTAATATAAAAAAAGTTTAGAAAGTGAGTGTAATTTACATTTTTTTTAATGTCATAGTGATCCTCAATATAATTAACGACTAATTTTGAACCTCTACTATGAATTTTGTGACCATAGAAGATAAATTTCAAAAACCATAATGGAGATTTTTAAAGCTCCATTTGTACCTTTTAAAAAACTAAAATCAGGATGTTCAAAATTAGTTGACAGTGACACTAAAAGTTTCAGAAAAGATAAACTATTATTAGGAGACACACTCACAATTATTCACAATTATTAATGTTGTGTTTGTTATGTGCCAAATAGCACAGAAAGGGAAGGAAGAGCGAAAAGGAGTGGGGGACGGTGCGATTGCATTCGTTTGGGAAGACCGAAAAAGATGCCAAATATTTGATAAATGTGTGGGTCCCATGCTACAGCATTTCTACTTTGAAATGCGAAGATTTGCGAAGAAAAAAACAATGTGCATGCAATCTTACTTTTTTGCCCCAACTCTCGTGCAACGTTATGCAAAGATTTCAACCTCTCTCCGCCTGTCATAACCGATTATGCTGCAAGCATAATCAATTATTCTTGAGCATAATCAATTATGTTTGCATGCATAATCATTTTTAATTTTTTAAAATTGTGTTTTTTTTAAATTGCAAAATTAGATTACAAACAAGGATTTATGTTTAAGGGTAAAACCGTATTTTTATTATAAATTTATTTCTCTCTTTTTCTTTGTATACTTACCAAACAACTTTGATTCAAATATTTTCTCTCTCTTTCACTTTATTTCTCTCCAACCAAACAATCTCTATTTCTACCTTATTTCTCACCTATTTTCTTTCTTTTCTTTTTTCACCTACTTAATTCCCCTCTTTAATTCTTCTCCCCCTACCAAACACAATGTAAGAGATTTATTTATATTAAAAAAAAGCAAAAGTGTAACTCATTCATTTATTTCTCAAAGAAAGGGAGACTATATTTTAAAATGAGAGGTAATTTAAGCATCTCTAAACCAAAAAAATGAGAGGGAAGAGAAGTGTAATTTAAAGAGAGAGTGTAATTTACTCAAATATGTTAAGCTTAAATATGTTTTTGTTTCCTGAAAATTTTTCAGATTTTGCCTTTGGTCTCTAATGTATTTTTCAATTGACTTTTGGTCTTTGAAAAATTTAGTTCATTTAACTTAACATAGTTAAAGGAAATTATACCCGCCTTTCTTAAGAGATGCGGGTATTACATTACCCTTCTTTCTTATGTTAAAATGTAGAATAAATTACATTTTCTTATTTGAGATGCAAGTATTACGTTTTCCTTCTTATGTTAAAATAAATAATTTAGTCCAATTAACTTAATACCACAAAAAATATTTATTATAAGATTTTAAAATATAATCTTTAATTAAAATATATACTAAAATATTTTTAATTTACTAAATTATCATTCTCTTGCTTGATATTTTTATGCAATATATAATTAAATTTTAAATCAATAAAAATAAAAATTCAGAGATAAATTATATATGTATGTCAATATATATATATATATATATATATATATATATATATATATATATATATATGTATGTATTTTAAACTAATTTTTTAAACAAAAATAAAATAATAAAGTTTTAATGTTTATATATACATGTGTGTGTGAACAATTATTTGTTGGTGCACGTGTGGGTGAGTGTAGGTGTGGGTGTGGGTTTGTGAGAATATGTGCATGCGCGTGAGTATACATGTGTGCATGTTTGTACAAATATTCATTTTTATAATAGTTTTATTTTAGTTAATAATATAATTTTAATATAAAAATTATTTAAAAATTGTATGTTAAATATAAATTAACATTATATTTATACAATTCCATAAATATATTATATTCAATAAATATAATATTTAGTAATATTATTAAAACTAAATGATTATAAATAATATTTAATAATTATAACAATTAATACTATATAAGAAAAATACAAAATTATTTAAATATTAGGCCCAACTGAATGTTAAGCTTATTTGAAATTGGTTTTCCTTGTGATTTGTGGCTAAGCACTAACTTTTCAAAACAAGACCTATGGATTAGATTTACTTAAGATATAAGCAAATAACAACAATGGCCAAATTACTCTTTTGGTCCCTTATCTTTATTTTAGGTTGCAATTTGGTCATTTATTTTTTAAAAGATGCAAAATGATCCTTTATCTTTATTTTAAGTTGTAATTTGGTCCATTATTTTTTAAAAGTTGCAAAATGGTCTCTTAAGTAATTTTTTTTATAGCATGTTTACCCCATAATGTATTTTTTAATTTTTGTTGGGATAAACATGCTATAAAAAAATTATTTAAAGAACCATTTTACAACTTTTAAAAAATAAAGGACCAAATTACAATCTAAAATAAAGATAAAGGACCAAAAAAGTAATTTAGCCTAACAACAATTTGGATAATGAATTCCTTACCTGATGAAACAACCTCTTGATTGTCGTGTTGAGATCATGGTAGAAGTGACAATCCTAATCCGCCGTTGAAGTTTGAATTCCGTCTAACATTGGTGCATTTACGACTCCTTCAGAGAAAATTCTCATATTAGGGCATTTAATTATCGTCGCTGTTCCCAAACATGAGAATTGCAAAGTGACATTCCCTGAATAAAACCATACTAGCCTTGGTAAGGAATCCAGCCTTAATTCTGTGAGCCGTTCAAATATGATCTCTTCAGAAGCATTGTTCTCATCTTTCTTTACTATTTCTTTTAGTGATTCACAATTCTCTATAATAAGGATCTCAAGTTGCACCAAACTTTTGGCGGTTGAAGATGTGAATAAATAATCCATCCTTTCACATTTCGTCACTTCCAACTCTTTCAGATTAATGAAAGATACTGCACAACGCACTAATTTTTCTAACCGAGAGCATTTGTGAATGTTTAATATTTCAAGCTTTTCAGAGTATGGCTTTACCCATTGGTGCTCCAACCCTATCGACTTCAGCTCTTTTAGTTTATATAGGGTTAATCCATTCAATCCGGCAGGTATTCCATCATGAACTTGGAGTTTTTGAGATGGAAATATCTCCTTCAGACCAAAACATCTGATCAGCCCAAGAAATTCTAAACTGGGTACCTTGTGAAGGAAATCAAAAGGCAGAGTATCTTTCTCATTGTGATAATCCTCAAAGCATAGACCAAGAGCATTCAATTTGCAAAGGAGATCTTGTGGCAACTGCGCATCGCTCAACAACATAATGTTTTCTTCATTGAGTATCAATTTCTTCAGTTTGGGAACAACCTAGCAAGGCCAAACGAATTCAAAAGAAAATGCGCAGGATGGCAGTTAGAAGCAGGAATATATATAATGAAAAGAAAAGGAATCACAAAAAGGTTTAATGCTAATGCTTTGTTACCTTTTCTATGGAGAACAGAGGTTGATGTAGCCCGCTAGTTGGTGCACTAACTTGACCCTCTATAACTGCTGCTTTGTGACTTTGAATTTCTGATGTGAACAGCTTCAACTTAGGACAATAGGCCACGTATAAGCTTTCTAATATCTCCAGATGGAGTTTTCCAGGATAAAAGCAACTAAGCAGTGGCAGCTTATAAAGAACCAACGAGGACAAACAAGGGAATTCAAACATTTCAGTTGTTCCAAGTTCCATTGCATCTTCCTTTCCTATAATTTCTACCAGCTTGTCACACTTCTCTATTTCAAGTGTCTCAAGCTTTACAAGACTTCTAGAAAGGGATGAAGGGAACAGAGTTACCAAGCTTGAACAATCAGTAACACAGACTTCTTGCAAATTGGGAAAACTAACATTTCCTTGAGGATTTTTGTTCCATACACACTTCAAATTTGACAAGTCATCTAAAATAAGTTTCTTCAAACGAAAGATTGTTCCCTTGGTCTTGGCCTCTGTGTCATCTATGTCAAATATTACCTGCACTGCGTCGGAGCTATGTACATTCAATTCTTCTAAGGTCTTCAAGTGAGGAAGTACATGAGATGGAATTACAATATCTCTTTTAATTGCTTCATCATCAAATTCCAATTTCTTAAAACTGCCAAAGAAGTTGTCTAGAAAAACAGGTTTGCCGTGCCGAACTCTCGTCGTCTCAAGATACTCGACAAGAATCATATGCTTTGAATATTCGAAAAAAACCTTAAAAGCCAAAGAAACTCAAAGTCATGAATCAGGATAATTGACAAGTCTCATATGCCTCATAATTAAAAGACCACTTGCTTATGGCTTATGGCATGTGTACCACTTGGACTAACATTTGATAGTAGAAAACTCTATATATATATGTGCCTCATTAATTGAAATATCTGCAATTATCTCGCTTTAAAATTCAATTTTTCACTTATTTTTTAATTAAATTATATACCATTTTTACATTGTCAAATAAAAATCAACTTAGATGTGACATTTAAAGTAAGAGCATTTCTAATAGTACTGTAATTACGGAGAAGTTATTTAAGTCACTTTTGGTAATATGCCAGAAGCCCTTTTTTTTAATATTGTTATTCATAATTTATTTATTTATTTTTGGAATGGGTTCCGAATCCGATCGCCTATGATGTAGAAAAGAGCAAAATAGGAATAAATGATGGCTAAAGTTCTTGGCCCAAATAGCTCGAGAATGCAAAAAATCATCAGTAAAGGATAATGGAATAAAAATAAAGAAGAAAAGGATAACCAAATGAAAATAAAAGTTGAAAGGATGACAGTAGTCTTTGGCCCATGCAAGCCCCCTTTTTTTAAAAAAAGAAAAAGATTATAATAAAAAAATATAAAAGTAGAAGAGAAGAAATGAAAATGGCCTTTGCTTCCTGCACCCCACGTTTTACATCCTGCACCCATAGGAAACCCAAATGGACCAAATTACCCTTGCAACCAACCTGTTCCCCCCACTTCCCAACCCACCTCTTCTTCAAAACCACCATCACCACCACGTTTTCCTCACTCACCCAAATCTCCATAGACAGCAATTCAGACAAAAGCAAGCAGTAATAGGTACCCAATTGCCCAAAAAAAAAAAAAAACCAGTGCATGCGTTTTCCTCATTGCCAGCGCTTGTTCTTCATGGCTGTCATCAATCCATTTCGAAATGCCAAACGGAAGTTAAGAATTGCTGCCAAGAATCGTGCTAACAAAAAGAGAAAGATTATGACAATAAAAATGGGGAGATGGATGCGTTGATTGAAAGGAGTAGTGTGAGGAGAAAGGTCCTTATATGTGCACCTCTAGTTTGGCACTATGAGTGCTCCTATGTCGAGGTTTTCTAATAACAGAGGGAATTACATAAGGCCTTTACCTCCTGTAGATAATCTCTAGTTCGTTAAAAATTAAGATGTGAGATGCCATCTTATAAAGGTTCCTTCTACTAGAGGCTTTGGGAAGCTGGGGGAAGCTCCATCTTATACGCGCTTGTTCAGAACAAGCACTCTTTCAGATTAAGGATTCCAGAACACTAAATTTGGTGCATAATTCCAATAATGTCATCCCGGAATTTATTTTTTTTTCCAAGCATATTTCTGGAATAGTTATTATGGAAGCTTGTTATTACTCTTCATGGATAGAGTAATCCGAAATGGTTGTTGATTTCGGGATTACTCAATCCAGAACACTACTGTCAGCAAGCTTCCGGAATAACTATTCTGGAAATATGCCACAAATATTTCGAAATGATTAGTTTGGAAATCAATAACTATTCCGGATTACTCTATTAGTAATATTGTTAGCAAGCTTCTAGAATAGTTATTTTGGAATATTAACCTCTTACAGAATATGCAATCCGGAAAAAAACTGTGATAACAGATTTAAAAGGAAAAAAGAACTTGAAACAGTAACTTCCCCGAGGCTATGACGCCGGAGATGCACACAGATGAAACGAAACATGATGAAAGAAAGTTCATGGGGTGTGAAGAATTAGGAGAAAGAAAGAAGTTATAAGTTATAATAAGAGAAAGGTACTTTGGGGATATTATAAAATGTGGGGGTGCAGGAAGTAAAAGCCAATGAAAACAAGGATGATAGGATGTTTAGGGCTTATATTAATCCTCTTATGAAGAATAGAATGCATTGGACTTTAGAGATCCAATTAGATTAAACAGGATATTTTGTAAACTTTTAATAAAAAAATTATCCTTTTGTTTCTTTTATTCTTATGCTTTAATTTTATTCTACATTTTCATATTAATTAGGGCTGTAGACAATAAAGAATGCATAGATATGAAGAGAAAAAAGAGAAAAAAATGAACGAAAGTAAATAAAGAAAAGGCAATAAAAGATGTGTTGAATTAGGAGAATATAAATGAAAAAAAGGAAGGTGAATAGGAAGCAAAGTAAAAGTGAATTCGAACTCAACCTATGATAAAAAAAAATACAAGAGAGGTATTCTTTATGCATCTCATTGTCTCCTTCTTGATGTATTTTTTTTCTCTCTTTGATGTCTCTAAGTATGACTTCGTTTTCAAATCCTATCCCTCCTTCTTTGATTTAAACTTTAAACTTGTTATCTCTCTATTATAGATGTGTGTATATTTTGTTTGAAGGCACCAAGCAATGTGTTCAAAGGTTCAAAACATTGTTGTCAACTTGTGTAAGGCATGGCGGCAGGGACGGAACTAGGTAGTGTTTTAGGGGCAGCCACCCCCCTGAAGGAACTTAAACTTCTTAATACTTACTATTAAATTTGGAAATTCGCCCCCTATTCTAACTTTTCTAAATAGAATTTAAATTAACATATTACTATCATTATTAATATTTTATATTTGTAAATGACTTAATTATGTTTTTAATCCTTCAAATTAGAGGGTATGATTTTTTAGTCTTCCAAATAAAATTTCTATCTTTTAGTCATCAAATTTGAAAAATGCCTTTTTAGTCTCTCAGCTAGAATTTGATGGATTAAAAAATATAAATTTTTATTTGAGGAAAGGGAATAAAATGAGCATTTTTAAAATTTAAGAGACTAAAAATAGATAATTGAATTTGGATAATGAATTCCTTACCTGTTGGTGAAACATCCTCTCGATTGTTGTGTTGAGATCGTCGTGAAAGGTTAAATCTGAATCCTCCCTTGAAGTTTGAATCCCATAAAATATTGGCGCATTTATGACTCCTTTAGAGAAAGTATTCATATTGGGTCATTTAGCTACTATTGCTGCTTGCAAACACGAGAACTGCAAAGTGGCATTCCCTGAATAAAACCTAACCAGCTTTGATAAGCAATCCAGTGTTAATGTTGTGAGCTGTCCAAATATGACCTCATCTGAAGCATCTTCATCTTCTTTTTTCACTATTTCTTTTATTGATTCACAATTCTTTATAATTAGGGTCTCAAGTTGCACCAAACTTTTGGCCGTTGAAAATGTGAATAAATATTCTATCCTTTCACAGTCTGTCACTTCCAACTGTTTCAGATTAATGAAAGATACGCCACAGCACACTAATTTTTCTAACTGAGAGCAGTCGTCAATCCTTAATAATTGAAGCTTTTCAGAGTATGGCTTTACCCATGTGTGCTCCAACCCTATTGACTCCAGCTCTCCAAGAAAATACAGGCTTAATTGTTTCAATCCGGCAAGTATTCCATCATGAATTTGGAGTTTTTGAGAGGGAAATATCTCCTTCAGACCAATGCATCTTTCCACTCGAAGATGTTCTAAACTGGGTACCCTGTGAAGGAAATCAAAAGGCAAAGTATATTTTTTATTGTCATCATCCTCAAAGCTTAGCCGAAGAACATTTAATTTGCAAAGGATGTGTTGTGGCAAATGTGCATCGCTCAACAACATAATGTTTTCCTCATTGAGTGTCAATTCTTGCAGTTTAGGAACAACCTAGAAAAGCCAAACGAATTCAAAAGTAAAAGGTGGCAGTTAGAAGGAGGAAAATGACGAAAAGAAAAGGAAACAAAAAATAGAATTCAAAACTAACTGCTAATGGATTGTCACCTTTTCAACCAAGAACAGAGGTTGCTGAAGCTGGCTAATTGTAATTGGAGCACTTACTTGACTCTCTATAACTGCTTCTTTGTGACTATCATGAAATTCTGGTGTGAATAACTTCAACTTAGGACAAAAGGACACGTCTAACCTTTCTAATCTAGGGCATTCCAGATGGTGTTTTCCAGGATAAAAGCAACTAAGCAGAGGCAGCTTACAAAGAAGCAACTTCCACAAAGAAGGGAATTCAAACATTTCAGTTCTTCCAAGTTCCATTGCATCTTCCTTTTCAACAATTTCTACCAACTTGTGACAGTTTTGTATTTCAAGTGTCTTGAGCTTTGCAAGATTTCTGGCAAGGGATGTAGGGAACAACATTGCCAAGCATCTGCACTGACGAACAGTAACTTCTTGCAAATTGGGAAAACTCACAATTCCATCAGGATTTTTGTTCCATACACACTTCAAATTTGACAAGTATTTTAAAGTAAGTTTTTTCAAAGTAAAGACTATTCCCTTGGCATTGGCCCCACTGTCATCTATGTCAAATATTACCTGTGCTGCATCGGAGCTATGTACATTCAATTCTTTTATGCTCTTCAAGTAAGGAAGTACATGAGATGGAATTACAATATCTCTTTGACTTGCTCCATTAAATTCCAATTTCTTTAAGCTGCCAAAGTTTTCTGGAAAAGCAGGTTTGCTGTGCCAAACTCCCGGCATCTCAAAATAATCCACAAGAATCATATGCTTTTGAATATTCAAAAAAAGCCAAGAAACTCAATGTCAGGAACAAGTCTCATATGCTTCACAATTAAGACCACTTACTTACAACATGTGTACCACTTGGATTTACTTTTGATTGTGGAAAACTATATATGTGC
Source organism: Pueraria montana var. lobata (assembly GCA_026413185.1). Lineage (NCBI taxonomy): Eukaryota > Viridiplantae > Streptophyta > Magnoliopsida > Fabales > Fabaceae > Pueraria > Pueraria montana. Next base: position 88,422,148 of record CM048650.1, on the reverse strand, counting down.
CTCATTAATTAAGATATCTACAATTATTTTTCATTTTTACTTTCTAATTAAATTATGAGCTTAATTTTGATATATTGTTGCATACTTTTTTCATATTGTCAAATAAAAATTAGCTTAGATATGACATTTAAAGTAAGAGCATTTCTAATGGTGCAATTATGGAGTTATTTATATCACTTTTGGCAATAGGATGATGGGTTCAATTGGCCTAAAGAGCAAAAGTAGGAATAAATGGTGGGTAAAGGTCTTGGGCCCAGATAACTCAAGAATGCAAAAAATCATAAAAGGATAATGAAATGAAAATAAAAGAAGAAAAGGATGAAAAAACTTTTTCGCCTATGCAAACCCAAAATGTAAATATTAGAATATAATAATAAAAAAATAAAAGTAGAAAACAAGGAAAAAAAAAGGATAATAGAATGTTTTGGGCTCATATTACTCCTTTTATGAAGAATAAATAAATACAGGCCCAATTAGTATGAAAAGGTAGAATAAAATTAAAGTATGTCTTCACCTAACTACTTAAACTTTGGGATCATTTATTGATCACATGGTATGAAAATCTCTAGGTCTAGATAGTTTAGAAATAAGTCCCTGTGGTCCATATTCTTTTAGTAAAAAATTAAATTTACGACAAGGTAGATGGACTTTAAGCCCAAAGAGCTCTTTATGTAACAGCCTAAAGGTAGGTGAATTTTTGTATCATCCATGTTTCAACCCAAAAAGGACGCAAAGGCATGTTACATATGTAATATAAAACCATATGCATGTCTTTACCTAAAATAAAAAAACAAAATTTTCATATATTGATTCATGACCTATTGGTAAAATATCAAACAAATGTCGGTAAAAGCGAACAAAGATATCATTACGTGTTTTTAGTATAGCAAGTAATGTATTATTACGCTATCCTTAGAGAAGTTTATACTATATTTACATTCCCTCATATTTTGGCATATACACTTTCTTCCCTTAAAAGATAAATATGTATTGTATTTGAGTCCATTTCAATTTAAATGAGTTTTTTTTTTAAAAAAAAATCTCTTCTAGTGATCCTCATCACCATGATTAACAGCAAAATTTGAGCATCTGCTATGAATTTTATGACCTTAATTAGCGGATGAAATTTCAAAATTGATAATAGAAATATTTGTTGGTTTCTCATAAATATCCTCCTTTAAAGATAATTTTGTTTGAAACACAACTAGATGCTAAATGTGGACTTCTCTATTATCGAGGATTTGAATATAGTTCCCTATATTGCAAAGGTCTAACCCCTTTTATTAGATCCAACCCCTACTGGTGATAATAAAGATATTTAAAGCTTCGTTGTAGTTTATAAAAAATAAAATAAAAAGTAAAACAAAGGATTTTCAAAAGTAGTTGGTGGTGACATTAAAAACTGTAGAAAAAGACAATATTGTTGGCAGGCACATTCATGATTATTCACTGTTATTAAAATACTTCCTTATTCTAAGATGACTGATGTTAAATATTTTTCATATAGATTAAAAATAACGATAAACAAGTTACTTATCAAAACAATTTTACTAAAATATCTTTACTCTCCATAAATACGTTACATGTAACTATTGAGTGACATAATGGTGGCGGTTGAAAAATTGATAGGCACAAGATTTATGTAATTTATTTGGGACAAATTTGAAATAAAAGTTTTAATATCTCATTGAAAACTAAATACATCAGTAATATGGATTTTTTTAATGTTAAAACATTAGTTATTTTGGAACAAAGAGAGTATTATTTGTTTATATTGAAAATGGCTTGAAGTATATAACTAATTTATTTCTGAAGGGTGAGAATGTATACTTTAAAATAGGGTTAACTAAGTTTTTACTCTCCTAAACTTTTTCAAAATTCGGTTTTTAGTCCCTAAACAAAAGTCTGACTGGTCAAGGTCAACTTTTTAAAAATTCAGTTTTTAGTTCCTGAACAAAAGTTTTACTGGTCAAGGTCCTTAAATTTTTTAAAAATTCAGTTTTTAGTCCTTGAAATCTCATTAATCCAGGGACTAAAAACCGAATTTTTAAAAAGTTTAGGGACTTTGACCTGTCAAACTTTTGTTCAGGGACTAAAAATCGAATTTTTAAAAAGTGTAGGGACCTTGACCAGTCAAACTTTTGTTTAGGGACTAAAAATCAAATTTTGAAAAAATTTAGAGACTAAAAACTTAATTAACCCTTTAAAATAAATGGGAAGAGAAGTATAATTTACACATTTTTTGGTCTGTTGTACAAAGATATATGACACCACTGTAATAAAAACCTTCCTGTCTATTATAAATTAATTATTACTCTAAAAATATGCTCATTTGACGAGATAATATTAGGTAGATCTAGACTATCACCTGTTCATAGTTTCGACCAATCTTTATGTGATACTATGTAAATTTTGTAATCTATGAAAAAGAATTAATAATACTTGATTACATGTAAGGATTGGTCGAGACTATGTAGTGGTCGAGCACCACCTAATATTTCTCTATGGGATTAAATTTACTTATATATAAATAAATAACTAATGAATTTCGATAATGAATTTCTTACCTGTTGGTGAAACATCTCAACTGTCGTGTTGAGATCATTGTGGAAGGTTAAATTAGAATCCTCTGTTGAAGTTTGGATCCCATCAAACATTGGTGCATTTACGACTCCTTCAGAAAAAGTTTTCATATTGGGACATTTAGCTACCATCGCAACTACCAAACTTGAGAATTGTAGAGTGGCATTCCCTGAATAAAAGCTAAACAGCGTTGGTAAGGAATCCAGTGTTAATGCTGTGAGACGTCCAAATATGATCTCATCATTACCATCTTCATCTTCTTTTTTTGCTATTTCTTTTATTGATTTACAATTCTTTATAATTAGGGTCTCAAGTTGCACCAAACTTTTGGCAGTTGAAAATGTGAATAAATACTCCATCCTTTGGCAGGAAAGTACATACAACTCTTTAAGATTGATGAAGGATACTGCACCACACACTAATTTTTCCAACCAAGGGCAGTTTAAAAGGCTTAATAATTGAAGCTTTTCAGAGTATGGCTTTACCCATGGGTGCTCTAACCCTATCGACTCCAGCTCATTCAGGCCAAACAAGAATAATTTTTTCAATCCGGCGAGTATTCCGTCATGAACTTGGAGTGTTTTAGAGGGAAATATCTCTTTCAGACCAAAGCATGTCTGCACTCGAAGATGTTCTAAACTGGGTACCTTGTGAAAGAAATCAAAAGGTAAAGTATCTTTCTCTTTGTTGTAATCCTCAAAGCATAGCCGAAGAACATTTAATTTGCAAAGCAAGTCTTGTGGCAAATGTGTGTCGCTCAACAAGATAATGTTTTCCGCATTGAGTGTCAATTCCTTCAGTTTGGGAACAACCTAGCAATTAAGGCCAAACGAATTCAATTACAAGGAGGAAAATAATGAAAAAAAAAGAAAAGAAAATAAGTTAAAAGTGCAATGCAGTCACCTTTTCAACTGAGAACAGAGGTTGCAGTAGATGGCTAATTGTAATTGGAGCTCCAACTGCTTGTTTGTGACTATCTTGATATTCTGATGTTAATGGCTTCAACTTAGGACAATAGCCCACGTGTAACCTTTCTAATATGGGGCATTCCAAATGGTGTTTTCCAGTATAAAAGCAACTAAGCACGGGCATGCTCCAAAGATTTAGCTCAGACAAACAAGGGAATTCAAACATTTCAGTTGTTCCATGTTCCATTACAGCATCTCCCTTTCCAACAATTTCTACCAACTTGTCACACCTCTCCATTTGAAGTGTCTTAAGCTTCACAAAATTTCTGGCAAGGGACAAAGGGAACAGTGTTGCCAAACTTACACAATTAGTAACAACCACTTCTTGCAAATTGGGAAAACTCACAATTCCTCCGGGATTTTTGTTCCATACGCATTTCAAATTTGACAATTCTTTTAAAGAAAGTTTTTTCAAACGAAAGACTATTCCCTTGGTCGTGGTCTTGGCTTCACTGTCATCTATGTCAAATATTACCTGCGCTGCATGGGAGCTATGTACATTCAATTCTTCTAAGGTCTTCAAGTAAGGAAGTACATGAGATGGAATTACAATATCTCTTATACTTGCTCCATCAAATTCCAATTTCTTTAAACTGCCAAAGAATTTGTCTGGAAAAGCAGGTTTGCCGTTCCGAACACCCTTCGTCTCAGGATACTCTACAAGTCTCATGTGCTTTGAATATTCGAAATAAACCTTAAAAGCAAAGAAACTCAACATCAATGTATGGAAGCTGTGCACAGCAAGAAAATAAAAAAGATCGCTTGAAAAAAAATGATAGCTCAGGGGATAAAGGCCAACAAGTTTGTTTTCACGAATTGATTTGTGTAGCTATAGAAGTGTTTTATTCCTTTGGTGGGAGTCATTAAAAAAAATAGGAATAGCAGCGGCCTTATTATGCACGTATATTTTTTGTCTTGTTTGTAGTAAAGGTGCATTGTTTTTTTAGGCTTTCGTGTGGGTTGTTACGTTTGTACCTACCTCGGACACATTTATAATTTTTTTTTAACAAACTTTAACAATAAGGGTATTTAAGTAATTATAATATATATTCCTAGGAAAACATAATGTCAACCAACCACATTTTAATTATTCATGGGTATATAACAAATATTCTCAACCATTTTTAATAATTAACAAACACATTTTTTATAAAATACCCGGGAATAATATTCCCTTGTTATATTCTCAAGAATAATATTCCCGAGACTAAAAATATTATCCGTGAAACAAACACCCCCATAGGTATTAAAATGGGAGGCTTTAAACTATAGAGACCTAAATGGAAAATTGTTGTAACTATAGAGACTAAAAAGATAATTAAACCTTCTAATTATTCATGCGTACCTGATTTATGAAATGTTTTTGTAGAGTGCCATTCAAATCACCTTCCCAGTACCATTTGTCTTTTTCTCCGGCTACAACATGTACTTTTTGTAGGTTTGGAGCACTATTGACTTCACAGAATGTTGTCATTCGAGGGCATTCACTCACTACTAAATTTTCCAGTAATGGGAATTTGAAGTCACACTTCTTGGAACTGCAAAAACTTGTGAGATTTTGTAGAGACACCAGCTCTAAAGATTTTAATTGTCTAAACTCAATCTCTTGTACTTTTTCTTCTTCATTTTCTACAATGATTTTCTCAATCATTAGGCAGGAATTTACCTTCATGGTTGTGAGTTGAACCAAGCTTTTAGCAGTGGAGGATGTCATTAAATTCCTCATCGATCTACAATACATCACTTCCAAATGTGTTATGTAATTGTAAGATACTGAGGATGACGCTAAATTTATCAATTTCACACATCCACGAACGACTAAGCGTTCTACCCTCTGAAGAAGCAGGTCATGCTCAAAGCCTATCTCCTCTAAAGACCACATGCCCTGTAATTCCAACTCCTTAAGTTGCATAACAACACCTATCTTTTCACGTGAAATGAGGCTTGCAGGAGCCCAAATCCTTTTCATGGGACACGATCCCAATACTAAGCTTTTTAGATTGGGAAGTCTATGAAGAAACCAAAAGAGAATTTCAGTATTCTTCAATTTAAACAAGACAAGTTTTTGTAGTTTGTGCATTCTGTGAACACTAACAACGTATTTCTGCAACCACTCTGCTTCCTTCAAGCTCATTGCCATAAATTCCAAGTTGTATATCACCTAAAAAATAGATAAAAAGAATGATTTATCAGTATCAAAGCATACTTGAAACAATATGTGCAACTAAATATTTAATGTGTTATTTTATATAAGAAATAGAAGACATATTCTCATTCTCACATCCTTTAGTGATACATTCTTAATTCATGCTTTTTGTTATGTACCTTTTCTGTAGCCAAAACAATTGGCTTCACTTGTGAATTTGTGCTTTCTGTAGTGAGCCCTTCCAGCTTGCAACAATTGAGTATCAACAATTCCTTCAATGATGGCCATTCTAAAGTGTGAGTTCCCCGGTAGAAACTCACAAGCTCAAATGATGATTGTAGCGATACACACTTTAGATGAGGAAACTTAAAGGTGATTGCATTTACATTTGAACCTTTGTCCCAAGCAACAATTTCCTTCATTCCCCCGCACTTCAATACCTGAAGGATTTCCAGTTTTTCTAGGTAATTGGCAACAGAAAGTGGAAGGAGATATTTTAAATTTGGATTCCCAATAACAATTATGCTTTGCAGATTATTATATTTAAGTATTTCACTGGTGTCATCCTTCCATACATGCACCAAATTTGGCAATGCCTCTAGAAATATTTTATGCAAGTTTGTTTCATTCCTATCACAAGTTTGTGGAATATTTCCAAAGTCAAATATGATTTCCACTAACTTGCAATTAGTAATGGTCAAGCTTTGAAGGCTCTGAAATCTTTGCCCCATATAACTAGGAAAAATCGTAATAAGTTTGTGGCACTCTCTTATTATCAAAGAATCCAAACTGCAAAAGGAATGAAGACCAATATAGGGCTGCCAAATGGTATTAAGTTTCTCCATGCAGATGATCTCCATTTTCTTTAACTTTGGAAAAACGTCAATATTCTGCTGCAGGAAAAAGTGGTTGTTATGTGAGCAAATTAAAGACCCCAACAATTAATGGATTTAAACAAGAAATGATAGTATGAATCAAAGTCAATATTAAATGAATACGCACACCTCTGCATCTTCTGGACGAAATATATCCTCCATCATTACACATGCGCTTACAAAAAGGCTTTGGAGATTCACCAAACTTTCAGCCATAGAGAATGACAGTAAATATTTTAAATTTCCACAATCTGTCACATTCAATGTAAGCAAATTTTGAAAACAATGTTGAGATCGGTCACTCCATGTCTTCTGGATGTTGATTGAGGATAACTCCAACCATTCTAATTTGGGAATTGAAACCTGCAAGAACACATATTATTGTCTCAACAATAAGATTTTGATTCTCAAAAATTGATGTGCCCAAGAGAGATGGCAAGACTTAAACAAGCACGACTTTTTACTTCTTTTAGAGGAATAACATAAAAATTAAACATTAGAGATTGTAAAGGAACATATTTATGATAATGTTTTTTTACATACCTTTTCATTGAAGATTGAAAGGCAAGAATCAGTGGCACCTTGCTCAACTTCAGTGATAATATCTTTGTTCCTGTTCCGCACCTGGTCTTCCAATGATTGTGCACTACAAGGCATCTTATCATTTGTATATAAACAATTAAATTCTGGCAAAGATTTTAATGTTAAATGTCGTAATTGAGGAAACTCAATCTTGCCATCACTGATAGTATGAGTTTGTCTTTCAACAGAGACTATCTCCTTCAAAGAATCACAGTCACACACTTCAATTGTTTCAAGCATGGTGAGGAGCTTGACCATGGAAAATGGGAAAAGGTCTTCCAATTTATCACATGCTTTAATCTTGATGATGTTTAATCTGCAGAAAGAGGCCTCTGCAAGTTGATTGTCACATATTTTCTCCAAATTATCTAGTTTGTAAAGACACATGGACTCCAATTTGGGAAAAGCCAGTAAAGGGTGAAACCGCTCCACTGAGTTGATAATATATTGAATGCCAAAATTGTTTACAATGGATAGATGTTTCAAATTTTGAAATCCTTCAACATTTAATTCATAGAAAACATCATGAACATCATTGAGTTCTCCCATGAGCAAATATCCAACACTTTTGAACAACATTTTAACCCATCTTTCAGAATGAATGTCAATGCCTTCTTTTAGGTTCAGTGCCAAAACTTTCACTTCATACTTGTCTGGGATTTTGAATTCTCCCACTGAAAGCACGTTGAATTCTCCAATGACAATCTTGTAACAATCCAACTTGTCAAAGAACAAGTTTTGCGGAAAATGGGCAACACTTGGAATGTGTATGTCTAGAGTTCTTAATTGATTCAAGTGCCTCAACTCAGAAAGACTAGCATTTTCACTTTGGGTTCCTTCTTCAACATCCCATAGAATCAAGTCGTCTCTCATATAAAACTCTTCCAAACTGGTCATCCTTGGTATCATATTGGAAGGAATTATTCTTAGTTTTGAGCAATTGCTTAAGTCAAAAAGTTGCAGCTTATCCAATTGCCCAAATTCAAGAGGCAAACTTTCAATGTTAGACCTTGAAAGAGTAAGAATTCGTAATTTCTTTAACTCTCCAATGATTGATAGGTTCTTTCCTAGATTGCATCTCTCCAAACAAAGCATTCTCAGTTTTTTTAGGCATTTAATTGAAGAAGGTAAGCATGATAGATTAACACCGGTCAATACCAATACTCTGAGTCGAATCATATGTTTAAAAAAGTCATCTGGTATTTCCAAACATTTATTTTTATTGTCAATATGTAAGACTTCAAGTCTAGGACAATATATACTCTCAGGAAGCTCATCATTGATGTCACAATAGTGTAAAAAAATAGCAGTGTACCTTTCAAGTTCATCTTCGTGAGGCCACTCATCTAGTATGCCATTTTTCATAAAAAAAACTTGTTTTTCTTTGGATGATATTGAAAGAGCAACATCACGCACAATGTCATGCATGTTGAAACGGTCACTAGAGTAACTTTCCACCAACAAACTTGATTCTTTTAGCTCTTCTATCAGCATATTTACTCTTTTTCTCGCTTCTCTAACTGTGTGGACTCCTTGAAGCAAACCCAAACCAATACAGAACTTCATCAAGTCCATAATCAAAGCATCATTTCCCATTCTAGCACAATGTAAAAAGATAGACTTGAGCTGCTCATTTTTTAGATGATCATAGCTCAACTTTACAGAGAACTCAATAGATTCCTGCCCTTCTGTAAAACTTTGTCTTTTAATTTGTTGACAGACATCCTCCCATACAAAGGAGCTTTTATTCTTTAGTGTCCTTCCTATGGAAACTAATGCTATAGGCAATCCATCACACATTTTAGCAATTTCAATGGCTTTCTCATCAAACACAAAATTTTGGACGTGTATTCCCGCCACTTTCTTAAGCAAAGTCTTGGCCTCGTTTTCATCAAGGACTCCTACCGAGAAAGTTGATCTCTCGTGCACATCCATTTGATTACATATTACTTGTTTTCTTCTAGATGTTAGAAGAATTTTGCATCCATTGTGATCGCCAGATAACTTTTCTTTTTTTATCTTATTGAAATCTACAGATAACTCTTCTTTTTTCATCTTATTAAAGTCTGCAGATAACTCTTCTTTTTCCATCTTATTGAAATCAGCAGATAACTCTTCTTTTTCCATCTTATCATAACCAAAATCAGATACATCATTGACATCCCGTTGGCTTCCATCATCATCCTCACTACATGGAATCCCCAATCTACTCAAGTCCAATCCATCCCAGAGATCATCAAGGATTATAAGGGTGTTCTCTTTTTCTTTCTTTAACCTCTTTCGAATGCGATCTGCTCTTACAATCCCACTTTCCTCTGCCAATCTCATTCGTAACATCTCAGCAATTTGTCCTTGAATTTTTTTTATGTCAGGATTTCTTGTTATATTTGCCATGACCACCATATTGAACAGCTTCTTTTCTTTAGCCTTCTTAGCAACTTCTTTGACTAAAGTGGTCTTACCCACACCACCAGGCCCATAAACTCCAATCATATGAACTGTAGAGTCTTCCAGTGCTTTCATAATCTTCTCCGTAGTTTCGTTCCTCGACCCAAAGCTTTCATAAACAATGTTTGACAAAGCAGCATCAATGGATGGGTGTACCCGATAGGAAACTTTATCAAACTTTTTATTCCAAAGTTCATCTGCTTTGATTTCCTCTACCATCTTTGTAGCATTCCTTCCTAACCGATACCTCAGCTGCAAGTTATTTGGAAAGAAACCAATGAAACAACTTGTCTTGGCATGGCGTTCATCATGAATAAAACTTTCATATTTTTTTATCTTCTCATCCACCTGTTTTAACCAATAATGGACATCGTCTTCAATTTCTTCTGCATTCATTTCTGCATCCTTAACTTCATTTTGTACCCTCTTCGTAGCATTATTCAGCATCTCAATGTAACGTTTCACCTCTTCAAATGTGTCATTGTAATTAAAAAAGTAGCCCACTTGTCGTTTGACCAGACGTCCTGCAATTTCCAGTGCACTTTCAGTAGTAGTAGAGATAACTGGTCCATGCTCCCTTGACAATTGACACTTTCTTCTTGCTTTTCTGGTTCCTACTGCGGCTACAACTTTCCCCTAAATGTTACAAATGCAAAATTTCAAAAATTATGACATAAAAGGAAACTAATACATAAAACCTTTAGCAAATAGAACATATTTGAATTTGATGTTGTTAGGTGTTTGTTAATATTGTTGATATCTGTTAGTGGGAGAGTTGGTTACTTAACTATATGTTAATATCTGTTTGTTGGGCTGAGACACAGAAGAATTAAGGCATATTGCCTATAGAAAAGAGGAAATGTAGGGAGGGCGAGATAGCTAGTCATTTCATTTAGATTGGAGTCTTAGGGCAGGGAGGTGCCAACCCTTGAAGATATGCCATGTATTCTGCATTTAGAGGACTTGAAAATAACAGGGAGAAAATACAATAATTTTTGTTATCTCTCTAATTGAATCATTATAGATTTAAATAACATAGAATGGGAATATAACAATCCCTAAGAATGAGTAACTAAAAAGGGAAGCATCAAAGAATATTAAATTGGTTATATCAGATGGATATCCATTTATTTTCAAAACCAATCATGCTAATTATTAGTAGCAAATTCTTATGAATTAGATTAGAAATAATTCCTAAAAGTGTTACTCTGGTTCAAACAAATTCATATTCTGATCCTATCAGATTCCCTCACACTCCCCCTCAAATTTGTGCAAAGATGTTTGTCATGCCCAACTTGCTGACTTAGATTTCAAATATTTGTCTCATTTAACCCTTGGCTATAATATTTGTTACCAGTTATGTACTTGGAACAAATGAAATACAAATCACACTTTTTCAACTTTTTCATTTACAAAATGTCTGTCTGTCTTAACATGTTTAGTTCTATCATGTAAAACTAAATGTGAAATATTGATAGATGACTTGATGTCCCAATACAGTTTCATAAGATTACTATTGTCTCTAGAGTTCTTCGAGTACCCTCTTTAGCCTGAGTACTTCACACACTGCTTTTTCCATTGACTTAAACACAACTTTAGCACTACTAGTATCACTACAAAAAAAAAAAAAAAGTTTTTTTGTGATGACAACATTGATCACTGAAACCTTAAAAATTCATCACTAGGCATATCTAGTGACGATATTTTGATTTGTCACCAATCTATTTATCTATCTATTTATAATATATAAATTCTAAGCTACGAAACCATATGCAGCCACATCACTTTGTTATTCTTTGCCACGTCAGCATAATTGCTTATGTGTCAAATTCTCTACAATCTATTCTGAGACAAGGATTGTGAGATTGCCATCTCAGATTTTCAAAATGCATACATTCATCCATTTCAACATTTTTGCTTACATGGCATATTCTCCTCATTTCACCATTTGTTAAACACTTTTTAAGGTCTTAAACAAATTCATTTTATCAGTTACTAAACTGTCATTATTCTCTCAAGCAAAGGAGTTTAAAGTCGGAAAGGGAATGTGAAAACTGAAAACTGTGTAACTGACAAAAATTGGTGTAACCACACACTCTCCCACGATTTACTCTCCCATGATTTGTATTATTCTTTCCAGATTCAATACCACGTCTCTCTCCTCCATCTCTATCACCCTCAAACCCTTTTCCTCTCCCACATTGGCATCTCCTTCTCTTTCTTTCTCATCTCCTTCTCCTTCATTTTATTTTCATTTCAATGCTCTGAAATTCATTACATTCTCCTTTTTTTTTAACTCTCAAACCATATTCTTCACTAAACTCTGCTCCGTTTGAATTGCAAGCAGAAGAAGAGACAATTGCAAAATGATTTCGGTACAGTGTTGGTGAAGAAGCGAAAGGGAGAGACTATGGAATAAGGAGGAAAGCCTAAATATCAGATGTTGATGGGGGAACACCCAATGTGTGACACCCCAGGGATACATCCTTGCCTTCTTTTTTCTGTTGTGAGTGGTTTCTTCCACACGGTACATTCCTTCTCTTCCATTCTCATTTCTTCTCCTTCTTCTCAACTCTTATGCCACCAAGAAACTTATTATTGTTTGTAAGCATGGAAATAGAATCGCAGAGATTGGGATAGATCTGAATATCAGCCAAGTCCCTATGCCACCAAGAACTTGCTTCAATATTGTTGTCTTTATGTGCATATAGATCAAAATTTTTGTTCTCTAGATATCAAGTTATAAAGACAGCGATTACATTGGCCATGACTTGAACAACGAGTTAAATATTAAAGAATTCGGAGCAAAAGGCTGAGGCAGATATGTGCCAAAATATTTTTTGCTTTAGTTTGCATGAAAGGTTTAGAGATGTTAAATGTGTACCAGAATGGTTAATTGTTGGTCATCTAATTTTTTTTTTTTTTTTCAGATTGATTTTGTCTGGTTATCCACTTCTGCCCATTTCAAAGATAACAGTAATAATAATATCAATTTATTACAGTTTGTTGGGGTTGAAATTGAGTCAGGTTTGGTGACTAGGCACAGAAAACTTGCAAGGAACTATTTTTATTGGCAAACATCTCTCGCTGCCCTTGGTTATGTAGAAGCTTTCTCACAGAGAACATTGACTTTCATGGATAAAGGGAATTGTTTAGAACTTCAAGTCTTCAAATCAAAGGTGACAAAAAAGTCTTCATTCCCTTCTAATACAGATAGATCGGTTAGTTTGCTATAAGGGATACTGTGTGGGTAAGAAGTTGAGCTAACAGTACTTACACCATCCCACCAACTCAAGCTGCATACCCCATCATTGAGTTACACAGTTTCGTCTATAAAAGTCGCACATACAACATCTGCAAAGATCTCCAACTCCAATTTATCCTCGCAAAGTACTTGAATTCTACATTGGCCACTTGCAGTGTATCCATAGTGAGTATTTCATTTATGGTTCTAATGTTATTGTCAGCAAGCAGTCACACAAATGTTGTCGGAGCACGCAATCTTCTGGAATCAACATTGCCAAAGCCAGAAGTGCCACAACTCCCCAAACCTGAGTTGCCACCTCTGCCAAAAGTCCCTAAATTACCAAAACCAGAGCTCCCTAAGGTCCCTGAATTCCTAAGCCTGAGATACCTAAAGTTCCTGAATTGCCAAAATCTGAGCTGCCTAAAGTCTCTGAATTGCCAATTCCTAAAGTGCAATCCGTGTCTTCTTCATTCCTACCTCTCACTCACTCAATAACTCTCATTTGACATTAAAATTTATGTAACTCCCATGTCTACAATTAATGTATTATTCTTAGGTAACTCCTATTTTTGCAATCTGTGTGTTATTGTCATTACAATGACATTAAAACTTTTGTAACTCTCATATCTGCAATTAATGCATTATCTTCATTACACTCTGTAAAATCAGTATGCACAACAGTAGAACTCACAGATGGCATCGTCAGTGTCACAACTTTTTTTAATTCATGGAGATTGTGGACATCCATTGTCAGATGAGCAATGGTATTCCATCTATCTATTTTTGTTGTGAGTATTTAATTTAATCTATTTACTAATTAGCGATTTTTACTTGGATTTTAAAGGAAAGATTAAGCAATGAACAAGAGGTAAGCTATGGTATTTCATCTGTCTTTTTTTGTAACAGGGTTGGTGATGCTATTTTTTTCTGTAACAGGGGTGTTAGAATTCTTGGCTAGGGTGTATACCAAGAAATTGATTGGTACTTTATCAGTTTATCTTCTCAACAGGAGTATAAATTTGGTGTTTCTTCTTTCACCATTTTCTTCCTAATTTTTTTTATCTATATTTAGAACAATATAGGCTGCTCAGGTACTGATTTGGCACTGATATTGGTTGTGTGCATGTGCCTTTTGCTTCCCATTCCTCTCATTCTTATCATTACATTCTCTTCTATTCTCATTTCTTATCGTTACTTTTTCTTTATTACATTCACTTTTCTTCTATTTTCATTTCTTATACTTTAAGGTTTTGAAGCTCCATTTTTTGACTGGTAGCAAGACATGTGCTGCCCATACAACATAACTTATGGAAACCACTACTGAGTATTTCTTTGCTTTTGTATTCAGTCTTTAAAAAGAACTTACTTAAGAGAAGTTTAGTTAGACATTCATTCACTTTGGTTCATCTATAACTCTTTTCTTTTGAGTTAAAATTTTAGCCTGCTATACTCATTATTTTTGGTCCAATTATATATATGTTTTGGTTCTATAATTCTACTTCAATACTTGATGTGTAATAATATTTTGGCCAAGATATACCAAGTATACAAAATCAAGATTATAATTACTATGAAAAAAAAAATGTTATGGTATAAAACAAAAAAAAGCAGAGTAATCTTGACATTTATTTTCATACTGATGTTATTGCGCCAATTTCCATTATACATGTATTCATACTAATCTTAACTGAAGCATTGAAATTGAATCTTCTCTCTACCTATAATTTTAATTTCATGGGTTTTGAGACTATCATTGCCAGATGAGAAATGGTATTTCATTGAACATTGGAATTGGGTGATGCATGAAATACCACTGATGAATCTCTGCTTTTTGAGATGGCAATGTCACAGCATGCGTCTCAAAATTTATATATTATAAATAGATATATGTATTCTACATATAATCCTTACACATTTCCAATTTCAACAAATATTTCACAATTTTAAAATGTAATAATTCAACATAATATTTTTTAACATAATTCTAATCTCTTTAAAATACATAGTATACATGCTTCTCCCTCATTCTGTCTCATCTCCTATTGTAATAGAAAAACTGTTACAACCACAATCAATGTTTAGCAGTTAAGGCTTTAATGAAAATTTTGTCAGTTACAACAGATGCTTGTAGCACTCTCCATTTCAAGAATTAGTGTTTGTTCCTGTTTGTTAAATTTCTGAATGATAAAAAAGAAAGATACCTTCTATTGTGTCTCCTCCTTTTATCTCCGCTAAATATTCTCCTTGCACCCACTATGAAACTCCCACTTTCACCCATCCTTCCCCATACAGTTTTTTTGGATTTAACTTTTTTTTTCCTACTCTTGTATGTCTCTTTCTATTATTTTGTCTATTTGTTTGTTTCTTTTCATCTACCATTTTATTTTATTTTTTTGCAGAGGAGGAAGAGAAGTTGTTGAAGGTGGTGAAGAAACTGCCATGGGAGGATTGTCTCTTTCAAAAGAACAAGAAGATCTGCAAAATGCCAATCAACCTATTGTGGTACAAAATTATTTAATTGCCTTTGCATATTATTTTATTTCTAAAATTATGAATCTCATTCGAGGTTAATCCTTGTGTTAACTTCTCTTTGACCAATTTTAACTGACTCTAAGGTGACACTTTAGTCATTTGATGCAAATTCTGAACAAAATTGCTAGCATAAAATATAGCATCCTTCTGTTGGCAGGCATAGGATTTTTTTCTTTCGGTTGTATCAGAGACAAGGGGCAAGATGTACTACACTTGCCCCCATCAAAAGGTATGTAAGGAAATGGTTATAACACTTTCATTTTTCTCCCCTTCATGATTCTCAAGTTTTTTTTTTTAATGTTATTCCATAAAATAGATTAATTAATTAATTAATTAATCTAACATTCTACAAATATTAATAGCATATAAGATAATAACTTAATTTAGGTAGAAGATCTAGTTTGGAATCTTATAGAACCTTGTTAGCAATGTCTTGGATTTAGCTGTTAACTACTACTATGTAATCACTCATAAATTAGTTTCATATTTATAGTATAATTTAAATGGTAGAATTGGTACGAGGAAGGTGAAAAATATGAAGGATAAAAATAGAAGTGAGAAAATATGGTAATGTCTATGCTAATAATTTACATGCAACATAGGACTTAATTGAAAATTTGAAAGTGCTTTCAGGGACCAAAATGACAATACATGGTTAAGTTCAAGGACCAAAATATTACTAAGTGGTTAAATTCAGAAACTAAAATGGCAGTAAGTTGTTAAGTTCAGAGACTAAATTGAAAAGTTAACTTTTCGACACATGGCAACCACGTAGATGACACGTCGCAACCACGTGGATGACACGTGGCAACCACGTGGATGACACGTAGCAACCGTTAGCTACACAGAGGTGCCATGTAGGTGCGCACGTTAAGGATAATGGAGGAAAGTTAACGACAGGAATCTGTCGCACTTTTTGCACATTCAAGGACTAAATTCGAATTTTCCATTTTTCAGGGACTAATCTGTGAACGCCTCACACTTTCAAAGACCAAAATGGGTATTTACCCTACTAACAACCTTAAGTTTTCATAATGACCAAACACGGAGGAGATCCAAAATGATCATCAATAATTTATATTTAAAAACCGATTTATGATTTTAATAAGATATTTATATTTAACAATAAATAGATATGTCAATGCGAAGCAACATTTATGCTCTACTTATTTGGTTGGTGAGAAATACAAGGAGAGAGTAACTAAAAATAATGGTAATTGTTTGGTGGAGTAGAAAATAGAGTAAAAACAATTTGAAAAAATGGTGGGACTCACTGCATATTTTTATTCTATTTCTCACTTATTTCTACTCGCATACTTATCTTTACCCTATTCCTTCTCGATTTCTCTCCAACTAAACACATTTAATTTTCACTTTATTGTTAACCTATTTTCACTCAACTTTCTATTTTTATCCACTCTATTTCTTTTCTTTCTATCAAACGGACCCTTAGGTTATAATAATGTTTGCATCACAATCAAATAAAAGGAGCACACGAAATAATAATTTTAAACAATTTAAATGACCTTCCTATTCTTTGACTTATTTATTTTTAAAATAGAAAGATAAGTTTATAAAAAAATTAAATTTTAATATTAATCATAATTTAAACTAAAAAAAATAGAATCAAGATAAATAATAAAATTTGACTAAAACTAATAAAATAAAAGTAGATAAAAAAAAAAAAAAAAAAACCTTCAAAACTTAAACAATGAAAAAAGAACGCAAGAGAGATCACAAGGCTTGCAGACTTTCACGTGGATATAAAAATGAAAAGAAACAACACATCAAGTTAACATCAACTAATAACAAAAGTAAAATAAAAAAATTAATAAAAAGAAAATAACAGGCAACATAGGGGCTCAAAGTCCCCTCTGATGTTCTATGCTTAGGTGCGATATAAAAAAAGCTGCAACACATGGCCAATATATTCTGAATAGGGAATGACTTACAGTTTTTTTGGATTGGCGGTGATTTAAGAAAATCACGGAGTCCTACCACCTTTCTTTACCACTTCGGAGAGAATAGTTTTAAGACTACGACTGGTTTTTCAACATGCAGATCCACCCGTTTCCGATCACATACTTAAACATGTGAACGAGATTTTAGCACAAGAGATAATAATATTTATAATATTAACAAAAAAAAAAAAAAGGAGCATAACATAACAAAAACGTAGCAGCAGCCAGCTACAATATATATATATATATGGTGGGAGAGAGCGTGAGACTATACACAAGTAAGCGAAACAACTGTGTGAGGTGAAGAATGGTGGCTTGCGGGGTCAAATGATGAGTATGTGAGTGTGGTGCGTTGAGGATCAATCTGAGAGCAAAAGTGAGAATCGTGGTGAGTATAGTATGTGTGAGTGTTCTTAATTCTTTTGGTAAGGATAAGGACAATGTAGAGACTGTCTATGGGTCTGATGCAGTGGAAATAAAAAAAAAAAAACGAATAATGATGAGGTAGTGGAGGCGCAGTGGAATGTGCGTTGTGATATTCAAAAGAGAGAGAAAAGGAAACCATAAAAAAGTGCATGTGTGTGTGTGCAACGTGAATCATGTTATGGTTCAGTGGGTGAGAGTGTTTATTTTATTTTCTTTTCCTTTTTAAAAAAAGAAGAGCTGTGAGGTACGTGCCTGTTTTTGTGAGGAGTGAAAATGTGAGTGTGAGAGAGAAATATTAAAAAAAGTGTATTATGGGGAAAGAGAGAGTGGTTGCAGCGTCGTGGTAAGACCTGCATTATTTGTCTTTGCACCTTTTCTTATATAAAGCTAGTATTAAAAAAGAAACAAAGCTAGGAGACACAAGAAACTAAGAGGGTCGAATGATGATTATCTAAATTAACAAACACATTCCAACTACTACTGACCTTTTGTTCGCATTTGATTTTTCTTTTTCTTTTTTCTTTATTGTTATTATTATTAATTTTGACTTAATTATATTTTTTATCCCTACATATTTTAATTATGTGATTTTGGTTACCTCCTGTTTCAATTACGTAAATATGGTCCTTTAGATCGATATTTTAATTATGTGATATTGTATAAATTTCTTAATTATGTGATATTGTATAAATTTTTAACTGAAATTGCACAATCATTAAACTCAAAAAGATATACTATGTGTATTTTTTTTTTTTTTATCAAAATCAACCGTGCTAATTGTCAAGTTTTTTTATTTTTTTTAAAGGAATTGTCAAGTTTTTATAATGGGGTAATGATTAAAAAAATAAAATATATCAAATATTATAGATCGTTGAAACAATTTAATAAATATTTTCAAATAGATTATATTTTTAATGCAGTTTCCATATTTCTTATTTTGCAAAACAATAAGAATTGTTACTTTTTTATAACACTTAATAGTTTTTTTCTTACTGCAAACACTTAATAGTTAATAATACAATATATAACTGATTGTACATGACAAAATATGAGTAATGTTCTTAGTTATTTTTCTGTCAATTTCATTTAAGCAAATCACCTATTTTCTTAAATTAATATTAATTTGATATTTTGCCATTCAAAATAAAATATTAATTTGATATTTTTCTCTACATTAAAATATATTTTTGTTCCTTATAATGGTAATATTTTCCATCATTAACTTGTATAAATCATTTGTTAAATTCACATCACAAATAATTTATTTTACTCACAGTAGTGTTAGTAACTCTTAATCTATTAATAGTTATTTATATATTATTATTTTATAATTATCTTTTATTTGAAAGGATTATTATACAATTATCAAAATTGTATAATAAATATCATTAACGTGGACAATTTGATTCTTCATTAAATATAATTATGTATGTTAAATTTGATTAGGTTCAATTAACAGTTATGTAAAATTAAAATCTCCATCAGCTACTCGCATTAGTTTAAGTCTACTTTATATATTTATATGCAACATTTCTTCCATAGTAACATGCAAATAATGGCTCAAAAACAAACAATATAAAAAATTAGCATAAAAAAATTTGGAGGAATGTATTATAACTAAAATATATATAGAAATTCGTACACCATATTTGTGTTAATTAACTGTATTTTTTTTTTTTTCAATGAATTCTAAGAGTGTACCATGCATTTGTTAAACTCACACTTTTATGATGGTGTTGGCTAGGGTGGGGAGCAAGCCGTGTCTCCCACCGTGAGAAATCCCACATTTAGATAAGTACATTACAAACCCCAAAGATTACAATGCGGATATATTAATAGTAACACAAAAAATTTCTATTCCTTTCTCAATGACCAAACGCTACCATAGATCTGTAGATCCGTTTCTCTCAATGACCAAACAGCATCGTAGATCTGCAAAGACGGTGATGATTTTGTTTAATTGAGTTCAGTGACTTCTATTTTGCAGACTGGTTTTATCTTTGCATGTTCACAATCTTCTCGCACTAGCAAGAGGCTCCGACGGGAACCTATCTCCTGGCGACGATGCCATTGCATTCGCATTCAAAGAGAACATCATTGTCGTGCTCTTATGCTTCCTCAACACGCCACACTCCATGGACTTTGCTTTGTCGCTACTACAGTAGCTCTCTCAAATGAGATATTAGGGTTACAAAAAAAAAAATTAGGAAATAGAGGGGTCGAAATGTAATGGGAAAAAGAAATAAAAAACTAAAAAAAATCTTAACCATTAATTTAATATATATATATATAACGGTTAAGATTAGATGCACATTACAACTATTAAATTTCAAGAAATTAAATGATAAGGATAAAGACTAACCCTCTTAAAGTTACTCAATAAATGTTATAATACTTTCTCTTATTAAAATAATTACAAAATTAATACACCCACGTTAAAATATACCATAAAATTTTGTATTTTATTACTGTTTATGTATGTGTATGTGAGTATATATATATATATATATATATATATATATATATGATAATTTATTTATTAATTATGATCCTTAATTATTATTTTAAATGAATTATTTTAAATTTGACTAAATATCTATAAATTTCTTATTTTTAATTCTTATTGTTCATGAAACATATTTTAAAGTAACTTCAATAAAAATAAATTTACCTCTAAATTGAAAATTTAAAAAAAAAAAAAGATAATAATAATAATAATAATAATAATAATAATAATAATAATAATAATTTATTTCCTAATTTTTATTCGTAATTATTAATTAAAATAAAGTAATATGAAATATAAAATCATTACTTTTAATAATTATTGTCCATGAATATATTTTAACGTATATAATTTAAAAAAAATTGAGCATGATTATTAATATTATATTTAATATTATTATTAAAGTTTATATATATATATATATGCTAAATTACTTTATTTGTCCCTTATCTTTATTTTAGGTTGTCATTTGGTCCTTTATCTTTTAAAATTTCTAAAATGGTCCTTTATCTTTATTTTAAGTTGCAATTTGGTCCTTTATTTTTTAAAAGTTGCAAAATGGTCCCTTAAGTAATTTTTTCATAGCATGTTTATCTCTCAAGTAATGTATTTTTTAATTTTTTTTGGGATAAATATGCTATGAAAAAAATACTTAAGGAACCATTTTACAACTTTTAAAAAATAATGGACCAAATTGCTACTTAAAATAAAGATAAGGGACAATTTTGCAACTTTTAAAAGATAAAGGACCAAATTGCAACATTAAATAAAGATAAGGGACCATATGAATAATTTAGCCTTATATATATATATATATATATATATATATATATATTGTATTTGAGTTTAATGATGATGCACTGACAGTGTAAAATAATTTTACACTATTATCCAAACACAAATCACCATTGATATAACTTTCAAGATAATTTTATAAAAGTCAACAAACTTATCATACATGATGGGTTGTGATTGGATGACAGTGTCAACTTATTTTATACTGTTAGTGCATAGTCCATTTTCTTTTTGTATTTATATATCTAACTTTTCTTCTCTCTTTTTTCCATCAAACAAAGTATTAGTATTATTTATAGTATCAAAATATATTTAATGTTATTTATGAATATTGTTTTTGTATTATTAATTTTTTAATATCATTAAATTTTAATTTAATGTCATTAGGATTGTTAAATCTTATTCGGTGTGTTCTTTTTATAATTAACTATCTCCTTTGTTAAATGTAACATCCTAGTTTCTTTGGCCCTCTAGAAAAATGAACCCCAATCAACTACTTTGTACCCTTGCTAAGGGACAAATACATGCATGTTGCTAGAGCTTGTGTGGTTGCAAGCTTCTGAAATTACATTCATACGCCTGCATGTTTTAAATTGCCCTTACAAGTATAATTAAATTTATTTAAATGTTATAAATAAGAAACATCGTATAGAGTGACTGTCAACTCTCCTACGTACTGATAGGTGGAAAGAGCTAATCTCCTTGTGCCACCGCTCAATAAAAGCTGACACCAATGTTATTTTTGAAATAGTGTAGCATGCATGTGTGAGAGAGGCCAGCCCTAACCTGCCCACCAAATCCTTCACTTGCTCGTCTTGAGATAGGGTTGTTAGAACTAAAGACATGGAAGATGTCTAACCCTAAAAAAATTCATAGTTTTGATGATAACAAAGATCTTAAAATTTGACGAATTAATGAGTTTGAATGAGTCATGCAGGAAAAACATGTGTGCAATGTTGTTATAGGTATAATCTTTCTTAACATAGACACCAAAAATGTTTTAAACGAACCTGTGTCTAAAGCGCTCAAAATGGACTTTTCCAATGTTTTTATAAAAACACATAGCGTTCAACGTGCTAGTACGTCCAATGATTTACAAGAAAACCCAATGTCCAATGTGTTGTTTCCTTCGTCCAATGAGTTAAGAAAACTTACATATGTCTTATATATTCATTAAGTTTTCTTTGTCCAAAAAGGGAACACGTGTGAAGCTTGTATATCTATGTTGATCCTTTGAAAAGTTTCATTGCTCTTAATTCCTTCTCTTTTTGTATTTTGCCTTAACGTTTGAATTTTAAAGATTTGTTATAAGACAAGATAAGCACTACTCCTATTCAAATATGCTCTTAACCATACAAGTAGTGGAGACGAGGAAGGAGAATGCTAAAAAAAGGATGACTTTTTCATAAAAGAACAATAACTTATGTTTTTTTTGGTAAGGAAACGAAAGAACAATTCCTTCTGTACTACCAGTTTCTCTCTCCTCACCAGAAATGGACACATTGCAAGAAGCACATGTCTTGTCTTGAACGGGAAGATTCTACGGGCTTGCACTTTCACAACGGATATTTCTTTGAAGCCTATAAAGACATCAAGAGAAGACCTGAATTAATACCAAGAAATATCTAAGGCTGCTGATATACTTATTATTGGACGAAACATATTTCTAAAAACAAGCGCTCTGAAAGTTCATCCATTGCTTAGCAAAGTTTTGTAATTTTTGTGCCACATTTACAAATCCTCATTTTGTGAGTAGAGAGTAGATTTTGTGTAATCTTGTCGAACATTTGTTTGTTTGTGAAAGCCAGGAGTGACTTAGTGTGAAAGAATACTTGGGTTATCAATTTCAGGGGGAGATTGTTTGTTGTAAAGCCAATAGTGGCTTAGAAAATACTTTGTGTAGCCAGAAGTAGCAGTGAGAATATTTGTTTGTAATCAATTTGATTAGTGGAACCCTTCTCACGTTGAAGGAGAACTGGACATAGCTCAGTTTGAGTGAACCAGTATAGAAAAAAGTGCTCTTGGTTTTTCGCTTTTGTTCTTTACCTCATACTTTTTCCTCAAATGAAATCTTTTACGAACTTGTTATTATAAATTTGTGTTTTTGCGAAGTCTTGCGAAAAGTTTTCCAATGTTTACACATACACCATTCAACCCCCTTCTAGTGTGTTTCTTTTATTTCAGGGGTAAGACCTTACCCTTGTGGCTGACCAGGTTTAGTTCCTTGTGAGGGTTTCCTTCCCACACACACAAGGCAATATGGTCCATAAAGGACATGGGCAAAAAACTATTTGTAGGACCTTTGGAAAAAAAAGGCCCACATACCCAAGGCTTAACAAGCTTTGTAGCCTTTATAGCAACATCTGTAGTAGCCTCAACAGGCTCAACATGCTCAAGAGCAACATTTGGCTCCTATGGTGCCTTAGTAAGAACTGTTGTCGCTCTCTCTGTTGCCTCTCTCTACCTAGCTCTGTGGGTGAAAACAGTGGGTGGTACCCCACTCAGCTTATGAATTGTGGCAAACTCGTTTACCGTCAATAATCATATGTGGCACCATACTTGAGAGAATAACACTAACAATTTAAAAATAACATTAAAAATTAAAAAATACTACAAATTATAACAAAATTTATAATATTACAAATTATAATACTATAAAATAAAAAATAAAATATTAGGTAATAAATATCACAAAATAAAAATATTACAAACTATAATATTACAAAGTAATACATTTAAAAAACAAACCTGATGCATAATAGAAACATATTTCTATTGTGTATCAGATCCTAGTGCACAACAAAAATATGTTTTCATTAGGTATCTAGTTCTGATACATAAAAAAAATATGTTTTCATTGTGTATCCATTTCTGATGCACAATTGAAACACATTTTCGTTGTGCATCAAATTATGATATACAACATAAATGATTTAGTTGTTCATTATTCACAACGAAAATGTGTTTTCATGTGTACAATACACAATGGAAACACATTTTGTTATGTCTAATTTTGAATCACACAAAACATGTGTTCATTGTGTATGGTACACATGAAAACATGTTCCATCAAACATACAAAATGAAAATGAAAAAAATAGGAAAACTTACCTAAGGAAGAAGATAAGGGGTTTGCGTTGAAAGTGTCCCAATCGGTGGGTGCGTCTCTGATGATGGGAAAAGGGGTTAATGTAAAAGAGAAGAAAGAAAGGGAAGGGGAAGGGAGGTGCATTGAGGGTTGGGGTGAGGTCTGAGGGTTGGGATTGTTTAGAGAGTAAAATATGTTTTTGTTCCTTGTAATTTTGATCAATTGTGGATTTAGTCCTTGTACTTTCAAATCGATGTTTTAGTCCCTATACTTTAAAAAATAAATGGATTTGGTCCCCTGCACACTAACGATGTTAGCTCCATTCCTGACAGTGTGATTTGTGGCAGTCTAATACAATTTCTGGCGATTTAAAATCCCCCAAAAATTGTATTTAAACAAGTGATAAACATCAAGAACTACCAAGTATTGGTGGATTACATGCATAATTTCTCACATGGCTCCAACAACTCAAAGCTTGGAGGGTTAGGGATCAAGACCTAAAAACCCATCCATGGCTACACCAAATCCCAAGAAAATCAAAGAGATTAGGGGAGGAAGATGACAATCAAGCACTCACAATCACTTCTATTACAAAACCCAACCCTCAATGAAGCTTAATCATCAAAATCCCTAAATCTCCTAACTTAGGGTTCAAAAGGGGGAAAAAAGGGGAAGACAACAAATCAAAGGGATAGGGATAGACAAGGGGGAAGCACTCACCTCTGCAAACACATAGAAATGAGCTACGGGTGTTGGGTCTTAAGATCTCTGCTCCTTCTCCCTTTTCCTCTTATTTCTCTTCTTCCTTCTTCTCTTTATTCTCTCTAACTTTCCCTTTCTTTCTTTCTTTCTTTCTTTCTTTCTCTCTCTAACTCTCCCTTCATTTCTCTACTTAAATCATGGGTGTGTGTGTGGGCTTAGTGGGCCTTGGCTCCCCATCTAGGTCCTATTATCCTATTCCTATCAATTCCTATTAGAAGGTAACTATTATTAATAATGCCTAAGGGTATCCTTTAACCATTAATTATAACGACTATGCCACAAAAGAGGTCTCTACATATATTTATTTCAAAGGTCCGTAAATTTGGAATGTTACATTTAGCATTATCGTGCTAATATGAGCACATTCATGTTGGACTCCACGCTTTAGCTTTGTTGTCTTTTTATAAAAAGAAAAAAGGGAGTGAGGGTTTTGATATCTTTTGCTCTATTATGAAATTAGATATCTGAGAGTGACAAAGTGACTGTGAAGGGGATTGAAGCTTGGAAGGAATGTGAGGATCATTGATAATTGCCTAATATTACTATATTTTGTAGTGATTTTCTGGGCAATTAGTTGATATTTTCCATGCTTTGGAGCTTTGTTTACCTTCATTTTAGTTGAGTTTTAATAAAAGTTTAGTTTAGTTAGGAATTTCTTGTTTTTACCCTTTTATGCTTGATCTTGGGTTGTTTTCTTGTGTTTTAAGGAACTTATGTGAAGCGTAGAGTAAGCAATGGGGATGTTCCATGAGAGATTTGATGCGTTGAAGATCATTTGGGTTAAAGTTTAGAGCTTTGGAAGTCTTGCGGAGGCAAAAAGAGCATTTTTGGAAGTCCTGGGAGCTTTGCACACCTGTGCAAACCAAATCACATGCCTGTGCAAGTTTTTAAAGTGTCTAAAATTTTAAGTCTGAGAGCGTTGCACACTTGTGCACTCTGAGTGCACACCTGTGCATCGAGCTCTGCGAGAATTATCTCTATTTTTCTGTTTTGATCTCTTTTGGGCTTAAACCCTTGTTGGCCCATAGCTTTAAATAGGGATTTTCTGTTCTAACCTAGGTACCAAATACTTTGTACGTGAAAGAAACAAGAGGTCTGAGACGGGAGCTTAATGCGTTTGGCTTTCTCCATTCTTTCTCCATCTCTTGCTTATTCCCCCATGGCTATGCGTAGCTAAGTTCTCTTTTCGTTGGGATTTAATGTAGTTGGACCTAATTTCATGTAATTACACTCTTCTCTTTATTCAATTTTAGTATTGTTATTGTTCTTCTTCTACTCTTAATGCTTGTGTTTGGCCTGATCAACCAATTGCATGATCCTATGATTTCAATTGTAATTGGGAAATTCTTTTGAATTGCGAACTGAAGAAGACAACCAATCGTTTTTATGCCTAGGGATAGGGTAAAGAGGATTGGTCATCACTAAAACCCCTTTTCTTAATGCAAATACCTTGATTACACTAATTCAAGGGATTGATAGTGGAATCAAGGGATTTAGGCTCTTTTGCTTAAGGAATTAAGATTTGAGTAATTTTGTGGGTTGATGATAACTAAAATTTAATTGAATAATTTTGAGTTGTGATTGCATGTTAGGGAGTCCAACGAAGTTAAACCCCGGCGATTTATTTTAATTGATTTAAACACATTTTCTGCGCACACCAAGTGTTTGCTAATTTTCTACAACCCAATTTCTTCCTTTTTACTATTTAATTTTTATGCACTTGTTTTTAAATTTGGTTACTAAATTCTCAATTTTCGCAGTCCATTTAATTTTGCTATTATTTACCCAATTATCGTACAAGTCCCTGTGGATACGATACTATACTTACCCTTTGTTACATGAACAATTTGGTACACTTGCCAAAATCCCAACAAGTTTCTAGCGCCGTTGCTGGGGACTTATGTCTCGGTAATTTGGCAAATTTTTAGTATTTTTTGTGGACTTTAGACATTCTTTTATTCTTTCACATTTTTTTTATTTTTTTATTTTTATTCTCTCATCCAGTGCTAACTATCTTTGTAGTTGCTCTAGTTGTTTGTGATTATGTGCATGCCAGGTACTTTTGGCACAAGGATTAAAACTAATCCCGAGAATCTCTTGTTCATTCCTAAAATTGAGAAGACTGCTCGGTGCATTAGTGCCTAAACCAGAGAGGCAAAGCAACTAGCGTAACAGTTGACACCGAAAGAGAGCTCTTCCAATCCCCCTTCAGAACAGCCTTCCAGTTCAGACGAAGAGGCCACCACATCTGAAGAGGAGATGGCAGGAGGAGAACAGCCTGCCAGGAGAACTCTTGCGGATCATGTCAACAATAATGGTCCAAGAGTGTTCTCTAGTATTGCCAGGCCAAGGAACGCCAACCGCATAGTTGAAGCTAAGCCAGCATTACTCACACTTCTCAGTCAACATGCGTTTGCTGGCTTAGAAAATGAAGGCCCCTACAACCATTTGACCACCTTTTATGATCTATGCGGCACAACAGGGGTGGCCCAGAATGAAGAGGAGAGCCAGTATATGAGGGTGTTCCGTTTCTCCCTCATAGGAAATGCATTGAAGTGGCTCAACAACCTCCCATCTCAAAGTCTTACCACTTGGACTGAAGTGGAAAGAAAGTTCCTGAATCCGTTCTTCCCTGAAGTGAAGAAAAGCCAAGCAAAGATTGACATATTGGGCTTTCGCGAAAGGAATGATGAGTCACTCCATGAAACTTGGGAGAGATACAAGACTCTCTTGATGAAGTGCCCCAACTATGGGATTGGACAGGTTGATCAACTTTACATCTTCCTTGGGGGTCTAAAGGGGCAAACAAAGGTGGTGCTTGATGCTGCAGCTGGTGGAGGAGTGATTAAAAATAAGTCACTGGATGAAGGCATAGAGTTGATTGAAAATATGGCAGCCAGTGATTTTGAAGCTCAACATGATAGAGCTCCACGCAGAGGGGTAATGGAGCTCAACTCTCAAGATGCAATTCTAGCCCAGGTGGAAGCACTCAAGGTGCAAGTGGCCAATCTTCCCCAACAGTTAATGAAAGCTTCCTCTTCTCAATCACATCACCAAGTGCCTAGTTGTGAAATTTGTGGGGGTGATCATCATGTAAAGCACTGCCCTTATACTTCCAGCACACAAGAGGAAGAGGTGAATTATATGGGGAGACAGAACAACTATGGCCAAGGGAAGCAGAATTTCTATGGGAACAACTCTAACTGTAGTGGCTTTCAGACTCATCCTGTCCTTGATAAAGGAGTTGATGAAAGATCTTCCCAACAAAAGCCCAACCTCTATGACCGCACGACAAAGTTGGAAGAGACTCTCACGGATTTTATGCAAGTCTCTATTTCTAATCAGAAGAGCACTGATGCCTCTCTTAGAAACTTAGAGACTCAAGTTGGGCAGCTTGCAAAACAGGTGGCGAAATTGGCAGAGTACACTAAGAGTGGCTTTTCAGCCAACACTCAGACCAATCCCAAGGCTAACTGCAGTGCAATCTTTGCAATTAATGGGTCAGATTGTGATATGGTGAATGGAGATGATGAAGTAGAGGAGGAAGTTGAAGTGAAGAAGGTTGGAGTTCAAAGCACAGATGGGGACTCAAAGATGAAGTGGGCTAGAGCTCAGAAAGCCAAGGAAGAAAAGTTAAGAGCCAAAGCCCCTCTCACTACAAAGTTCCCTTATCCTGAAGCACCAACAAAAATTGATAAGGAGAGACAATTTGCTCGATTCTTAGACATTCTCAAACAACTCTACATCAACATCCCATTCTCAGAAGCCTTGAAGCAAATTCCAATCTATGCCAAATTCTTGAAGGACTTCTTGACAAGGAAAAAGAAGTTCATTGAGAAGGATACCATTGAGTTGGAAGCGGAATGTAGTGCTATAATTCAGAAGACATTGCCTGCCAAACATAAGGACCCTGGGAGCTTTACTATTCCCATCACCATTGGGAACCTTTCTGTTGATAAAGCGTTGCTTGATTTGGGGGCGAGCATCAATCTGATGCCCCTATCTATGCTAAAGCCAGTTGGAGATGTGGAGGTAAAGCCAACTCGCATGACATTACAACTTGCTGATCGCTCCATTATATCCCCTCATGGGGTGGTGGAAAACATGTTGGTGAAGGTCGTCGACAAATTCACAATTCCCGCTGATTTTGTTGTCATGGACATGGCAGAGGATTCACAGATTACCATCATCTTGGGATGACCTTTTATGAAGACTGTTGATGCTCTAATTGATGTTGGCAAATGAGAGTTTAAACTTAAAGTGCAAGATGAAGATGTGACTTTCAATGTCTTTGACTCTGTGAGCCCCCCAAGGGGTTGGGGTTGGCCACAACCATTCATCTTAGTGACCCTTAAGGTCACTCATCCGTCAAGCTAGTGACGTTAAAGAAGCGCTTACTGGGAGGCAACCCAACTTTCTCTCTCTTTTCTCTCTTAATTTTGTCTTTATTTTAACTTCAATTTCTTTATTACGCTTGTTCTATTTTATGTTTTGGTTTTTCTTTTATGTTGTTTCAGGTTGCTATGCACATGATGAAGATATTGGGAAAGCATCCTAAAAAAAAAAAATTTGACGCGATTTGCACAACCGTGCAATCTGAGCGCACACCTGTGCATCTTGCGCTGATGGAAATGCAAAAAAATGACGCGAGTTGCACAACCGTGCAGTCAGAGTGAACACCTGTGCATCTTGTGCTAAAGGAGGCTCTAATTTTCGATGAAAGTTGCACAACCGTGCAATCTGAGTGCACAGCCTGTGCATTTGGCGCCGGAAAAAAAAAGGTCTCAAAAGGGGTGTGAATATCAATAAAGAGGTGCAAATAGCAAATTGTAAAAAAAAAAAATGACGCACCTGAATCTGAATTCTTTTTCCTCCCCTGCGCTGTGCAACTCTCTTCTGCTTTCTTCTAAATTTGAACCCCCACCATCACCGTGCACGACCCCGGCACCTCCGTGGTCCAGATCCGCGTCACCCCTTCCGTGCTCTCTCTCCTCTCCGCGAATTGCTACTTCCATGACCCGCGCGCGGCTTTTTCTCCACAACCAGACCAGACCCACGCGGTTTGCGCGTGTGTCTCTAGCACCGAGCTCCTCCGCCGCGAACCACGTGCCACCGGCGCGCCACCTTTCTCTCCTCGCACGATCCGAGCCCGTGCGTCATCTTGGCCAGCAACCTCCAAGGGCAAATATACAACCTTCAGGTTCATGGTCCCTCTGGGAGCCAACCATCTCCGTAATGACACATCCTCTGGCCCATGTGGATTGGCCATTCACAGCTGGGGACCAGCAATTCTTGGCCAGGGGGTGAGGATGGACCTGATGATGAGCAGTGAGGTAAGTTCTTCTTCTCATTCTTTTCTTTTACCAATTTTGCTTGAATTTAGTTTTGAGAAATAATGATGTGGTTTGTGTATTTGTTGGCTTGTCCCATTGAGCATGAATTGAATGATGATTTTTACAAATTGATTTTGATTTGAGACATGTTTTGTGGTTGCATTCCTGGTCATTAGTGATTAGTTCAAATTGTGGTTGATGTGTTCGACATGTTGCATATGCACCCTTGTTTCTTGATGAGACCAACCACCGTGAGAAGTAACTGAATGAAATTGAGTGACACCGTTGATACCAACATATGGTTTTGCTTGAATCTCTTGAATCTTGTTGCTTACATGTTGCTTCTTGAATCTCTTGAATCTTGTTGCTTACATGTTGCTTGGAAGTGATCAAGGCCATCTTTGCTATTTTAACCATTGGATTTTCTAGCTTACCTTCCATAATAAAATCCCTTGCACCCATCTTTGAGCCAAACAAGAAAATTCTTGATGCATGTATTAACCTTTAGCCAAAATGAAAAACAATTGCTTTCCCAATCTTAGGAATAGGAGAACAATTGAGAGATGAAGTCTTGCATTAAGTTTGGGGTGTCTTGCTAGACACCCAAAAACAAATGAAAAGGTGCCCCAAGGAACTTGAACTGTAAAAAAAAAAAATTCAGAATCAGAAAGTGTTGCTCACCCGTGTCCCACAGCGTTAAGTGTTTACAAAAAAAAAGAAAAGAAAAGAGAGAGAGAGAGAGAGAGAGAAAAAGAGAAAAGAAAAGAAAAATGTGCAAAGGAATAAAGTGGGACTTGGGTGGAGCTTAATAATTGGTTTGGGTTATTGAAAGAACTTAGGGCATGAATTGTGTGTTTGTTAAGCTAAGATTAAGTTCTCTCTCTTGTTCTCATATTCTTTAAGATTTTTGAACTCTAAGAAAAACCATTGTTGTTTGTTAGCCTAGCCACATTACAAGCTCAAAAAGTCCTTAGTGATCCTTGTTTGCATGTTTGTCACATTGTACTTTGAGAGATGAAAAGCAAAACTATTATGTGCGATGTTGACGTGTGATAGAGTGATACACTCACCTTGTTTTGTGTGCTTGAGAGATACATTTGTGAGGACCAAGGAACGTGGGTTGTTGATTGCAATTGTGTTATTCATGTTGATCCCTTTATGAACTATTTCATTGATGCTTTGTGTGGGCACCACAACTTGTCTTGGATTGAAATTAGCAAACTGAACTTGTGAGAAATGATGCATGCTAAGTGGTGATGAGTCTGTGAATACTTGAGTCATGTCTTGTTAGTTTTTATTAGGAATTGAGTCTAGTTTGTTTTCATGTTTTCATGTCTTTTTGTTCTATGCTCTTGTTTTGTTGCTCAAGGACGAGCAAAGTTCTAAGTTTGGGGTGTTTATAATTGCCTAATATTACTACATTTTGTAGTGATTTTCTGGGCAATTAGTTGATATTTTCCATGCTTTGGAGCTTTGTTTATCTTCATTTTAGTTGAGTTTTAATAAAAGTTTAGTTTAGTTAGGAATTTCTTGTTTTTACCCTTTTATGCTTGATCTTGGGCTGTTTTCTTGTGTTTTTAGGAACTTATGTGAAGCATAGAGTAAGTAATGGGGATGTTCCATGAGAGATTTGATGCATTGAAGATCATTTGGGTTAAAGTTTAGAGCTTTGGAAGTCTTGCGGAGTCAAAAAGAGCATTTTTATAAGTCTTGGGAGCTTTGCACACCTGTGCAAACCAAATCACATGCCTGTGCAAGTTTTTAAAGTGTATGAAATTTTAAGTCTGAGATCGTTGCACACCCGTGCACTCTGAGTGCACACCTGTGCATCGAGCTCTACGAGAATTATCTCTATTTTTCTGTTTTGATCTTT
Source organism: Pueraria montana var. lobata (assembly GCA_026413185.1). Classification (NCBI taxonomy): domain Eukaryota; kingdom Viridiplantae; phylum Streptophyta; class Magnoliopsida; order Fabales; family Fabaceae; genus Pueraria; species Pueraria montana. The sequence continues at coordinate 88,390,023 of CM048650.1, read as the reverse complement.
TTTGGGGCTTAAACCCTTGTTGGCCCATAGCTTTAAATAGGGATTTTCTGTTCTAACCTAGGCACCAAATACTTTGTACGTGAAAGAAACAAGAGGTTCGAGACGGGAGCTTAATGCGTTTGGCTTTCTCCATTCTTTCTCCATCTCTTGCTTATTCCCCCATGGCTATGCGTAGCTAAGTTCTCTTTTCGTTAGGGTTTAATGTAGTTGGACCTAATTTCATGTAATTACACTCTTCTCTTTATTCAATTTTAGTATTGTTATTGTTCTTCTTCTACTCTTAATGCTTGTGTTTGGCTTGATCAACCAATTGCATGATCCTATGATTTCAATTGTAATTGGAAAATTCTTTTGAATTGCGAACTGAAGAAGACAACCAATCGTTTTTAAGCCTAGGGATAGGGTAAAGAGGATTGGTCATCACTAAAACCCCTTTTCTTAATGCAAATACCTTGATTACACTAATTCAAGGGATTGATAGTGGAATCAAGGGATTTAGGCTCTTTTGCTTAAGGAATTAAGATTTGAGTAATTTTGTGGGTTGATGATAACTAAAATTTAATTGAATAATTTGGAGTTGTGATTGCATGTTAGGGAGTCCAACGATGTTAAACCCCGGTGATTTATTTTAATTGATTTAAACACATTTTCTGCGCACACCAAGTGTTTGCTAATTTTCTACAACCCAATTTCTTCCTTTTTACTCTTTAATTTTTATGCACTTGTCTTTAAATTTGGTTACTAAATTCTCAATTTTCGCAGTCCATTTAATTTTGCTATTATTTACCTAATTATCGTACAAGTCCCTGTGGATACGATACTTTACTTACCCTTTGTTACTTGAACGATTTGGTACACTTGCCAAAATCCCAACAATCATCATGGGGATTCATACTTGTAAAAGTTTCTTCCCTATTTTTTTCTATATTTGTTTGTAATTCTGTGCCTCCTTATTTCCATGGCTGGCTATTTTTCTCATTCTAGGTTGTGATGTATCTCTGATGTAATTCCCTAATGGTTATTTTAATTGAATTCCTTCGCCAGTCTATTATATTGCTTCTCTGCTTAGTCATGCTTCAGAACTGATCACTCTTTTATGCTATTCAATTATATGTTCGTGACCAACAACTTATAATTGATGGAATCGAGAAGCAATTGAGTATGAAAAATGTCATATGATTATCTTTGTATTGCGAACTTCTAACCTGATTAAATAATCTATTTTAATCATCCTCTTTGTGCATGTCCTTTTCCTAATTAATTTCAACCCTACATGATCAATCAGGTAGCTAGTTAATTAGGGGTAAGATGATTAATAGGTCATGATCAAAATCTATTAATTAATTCGAGAGGAACGATTAGTAATTGACCATTAACTTAGGGTTCAATAGGAATAAAAATTGGGGGTACTTACTAGCACAACAAAAATCACAACCCTAGGCTTTACTATATGATAATCCTTTAAGTAGTCACCGTTTGTTTTCTGAAATCTATTTTTGCAAAGTAATTGATAACTTTTCTCAAACCAACTGTTAAAACTGAATTGTTTAGTCTGCTTGTGAAGTTTAAATGTTTTAGAACCAACTCTATTCCTTTGGATAAGATATTTGGACTTCAGGTCTACAATTATTGTCGCGTAGGGTACGCTTTTCGGCACCTTAGGATGGTTTTTGGGGGTGTTAGTGTAAATGTTACTTCTCTAACTTAGGCCTTTTTGTTTTGTTTGTATACATAGAAGGTTAGTCAGGATTTTTTGCCATGTCATATATGTTTATGATGTGCGATATACAGTGTATGTATGACTAACCATGACCACGTACTATGTTATAATATTTTGTTAATACATCGCTATTTATTTACGCCACGAATCGTTTATTTATCACTAATTAAGCTTAAAAAAAAGAAGAATTTTACTCATTTTTTTTATATTTAATAAAATAACTTTTTTTTACAGAAATATTTAATAAAATAACTTAAGAATAAGTTTAAATGAATTATAAAATGAATTCAATAATCTGCGGTAAAGTCAATGTCATATCAATCCAATATTTATGAGAGGGACGTGGATTGTATGGAAGTGTGAAGGGGCAAAGTGGGGTGGACCTGGATGGCTCTAGAGGGATTGAAACATACATAATGTTTTTTTATAACAAAAAAAAGGTTTTCCATCATAATTGTACATTTTTATCAATGGCACAAAGCTTGAATCATATATATATATATATATATATATATATAGGAGTTTGCTAATGCACTCACACATTTTTTTAGTACGAGTGCATTAGCAGCCTACACCAAAATTATTGAATAGAAAAATCCAACCATCTTTTTTACTTTAACAGTCTACAACAGGACTATTATAGTAATTAAATGATTAATTTAAAAAAAAAAACTTTATTCTCTCTCCTCCCCTCTCAATCTCACGTAACATTTCCCGAAGTTCTCTGTCACGATTCTTCTTCTCTCCTTCACTTTTGCAAATAACCTCCTTATATACCCGAAGTTCCAAACCATGGCGAGACCCTTTTCCAAAGCCAGAACTTCAGCAAGGAGAGCATCAGCAGGACAAGGCTAGAAGAAAATCCTGAAATCCAAGAAAGGGAACAATTAAAATATCAATTAAAAAAGAATTAGCATATATTTTTTTTAAAGGCAAGTTATCAACACAAGAAGTGTCTTTAACCATAAAAGCAATACAAATCATCACCTCCAAATCCTTTCATATCTCTCTCCAGTAGCATCAACAGGGGCGGCAGCCAGTGACATCGTCGTGGTTATCGGTGAGAGACAAAGAGGAGAATCGTGACAAAAAACTTCGAGAAATGTTACGTGAGATTGAGAGGGAAGGAGAGAGAATTTTTTTTTATTTTTTTAAATTAATCATTTAATTACTATAGTAACCCTGTTGTAAACTGTTAAATTAAAAGAGATGGTTGGATTTTACTGTCCAATTATTTTGGTGTAGATTGCCAATGCACTCATACTGAAAAAAATGTGTGAGTGCATTAGCAAATTCCATATATATATGTATATATATATATAAGTGCACATAAACGCGCGCAAGAGATATATAATTTTCATCACTACAAAGATCGAGTTCTATCTACCACTCAAAGAGGTATCATAATTATTAAGAACATGATCTACATCTAATCTAATGATGGAGGAGGCAAAGTCTAGAAACTAGATAGCCAAAATATAATAGAGGAAACAATCAAACAACAATATGTACAAGTTATCGCGTGGTAGTTCTTTTAATATATAATTTAATATGTAAATTTGCAAGAAAATTATTTATAATAGATAAACTAAAATGTAATATATATTAGTTTTTATAAAAAAAACAATTTTTAAAATAAAAATTTAATATAACTTAAATATCTATAAAAGTACAATTTACATTTTATAAAATCCTTTATCATATATAATTCCACAGCATAAAAAATATTAAAAAATAATATTACAAATAATTTTTTAATAAATAAAGATTCGACAACATTGATAGGATGTAATACAATATCTAACATGTTTAATTTTTTTAATTTACTTTTTAACTTGAAATTATTGTTTTATTTATATGAATCGATAAACACTTACTCTAACTTATGTTTTAATGAGACTCAGAATCACAGGGTCGGCAATCCAATGACAATGGAAACCGCGTGGCTTTAAAATGGTACCATTCTTCTCTAATCTCTTCACTTCACTTGCCTCTGTTCATTTTTCACAGGTTTTCAAAGAGGCCTCCACGTGCAGTTAAAAATCTCAGAATCCAAGTTGGGGCGTTAAAGGAGTGATTTGTGCTGGAGGTGTTCCTTTGGCTGATGAGAAAATTCTTCAAATGGGATTAACATTTGAAAGGGAGAACCAACCGTTGATAGAAAAATTAAGTCAATTAGAATTTAGAATAGAGAGATACGAAGGATAACTGGATAAATCCTCTAGGGAGAAACGTGAACTTGTGATGTAAATTGTCTAGTCCAGTATCAGAATGACGTGTTTCGTTGATCCTGCTACAACGTGAACTCTGACCAAATATTTAGAAGCATCTTCAGTTAGCATGGAATGGATTGCTCCCTCTCTGATACGAGGCATTGATGAGTACAGTTATTTATAGTGAATAGTTCACATGTCTTGAGGAATGGGTGGATTTGTATATCTTAGGCCATAGCGAAATCCATACGTTGAGAAGGTAGTTAAAGATTTTGCATATACTGATTGCACTGGTTGAGTTAGTTTTTTGGCAGTGGATGCGCGCTTAGTTCTGATATATAATGTGTTGGTACTTGGTAGTGGAAGGTCTTCAGTGACATTTGATATATACTGTGTTGGCAGTGTGTGGTTTTCAGTGTAATCTATTCTAGTCTTCTTTCAAGGGTGACCTGTTCTATTATGTACCACAGTACATGATGCTCATACTGAGCACAAATTTGTCTTCATCGTGTCAATATTTAAATAGAACATGAGTGATTTATCTAGTTGATTAAGTGGAAGAAGTCTAACATACAAGAGTGCACACAGATTGTTCAGTTCTCTGAATCTCTGATGCGTCAACTATTGTTTTATTTGTACACCTGTCTCTGCTTCCAAGTACATTTGGGGTGGTATAATGATAGTCTTGGTTATTGTTCACGTTTCAAGTTTGCAGTATTAATGAAAGACAACAGCCTGTAGGAACTGCTGCAGAACTGCCTTTTTGATGGTTGAAGTTTGTTGGTCCTAATAAAAGTGTGTGTGGTTTTGCAACTTCTGTTTTGGGGAGGAGGGGGTTCAATTTCATATTGGGTTAGGTGTTTCACTAATGTGTATCACATTACATGCTGCTTGAGGTTGGAGTTATGACTTCAGGGTATGATAGGTGCTGACGGTTGGTTTTGTTTTCAGTATACAGAGCTTATATTGTTGTTATCTCATGCTTCGGTGTTAGGCATGAGCATTCTTTGTACTTAAGATCTAGTGTCATTTATCCTTAATGAATTATTTGGTTTATAAAATAAAATAAAAGATGGGAAAGTATATTATTACACAACTAAAACTGTAGAGAATCTGTAACTAACTAAAAATCACACCACATAAGAAAGAATACATAATGTAGGTCAACTTTACTCGACAGAATAGCTTAAAAAATAAGACTTAACCTAAACTTTATTCATAATATGCAATTAATACCATAGCATTGTTCCCTCCATCTGTTATTTCGATGTTGGAATCCCACTCAACCTAAAAACAAATTAAAAGAATAGTTGTGTAAGTTTTTTTATCCGTGAATAATTATGTAAGTTTAGCTATTCTGTTTAGTTACAAGTAAATAAAAGGACATGGAATCCATATAAAAAGACTGCTGCCATATAGTCCTTCTAGTAATATAGTAAGTTTTTTTTCTTTTTTTTTTATAAGATAAACATTTTCTAACTGGAAAAGAGAAAGATGACAGAGTTTCACGATTGGGGAGATTGCCTCCCTTTGGTATGCAAAATACACTAGTATCCTTTCAACATATTTTCAAAATGGATTATATTGTTAGTTTTAAATTTTGTGCATTATTGGAATTAACTTATCATTTTTGTTTTGTTCCATTTAATCATAGTTTTTAACATCAATTTAAAACAGTGTTTCATATTACGAAGCAAAAATATCAAACACGATCAATATTTATGCAATGATAGTCTTTGTTGGAACTTACCAAACAGGAAAGAAGACTTGCCCATGTTACAGTCAGTAAGACTGTATAAGTGAACAGTCCATGAGTACTTCACAATAAATTCCTGAAACAAATAAGAGTGGGTTGAGAATAACTGAAACTACATACAAATATTCAGGTAGAATATATATTTAATACTTTATTGTATGCATTTAAAGAAAGTTCACTGCTAACTCGATAAATTTCATCAATTAGTTCGTAGACAATTCGAATTATCATGTAACAACTAGTTATAATTCTTTAAGTCCAAAAATAAAGGAGAAAAGTATATATGAGACCAAAACATTTGGGATGGGGATCATTTAACAAGGTTATATATGATATAATCAATTTTATAAAATTAGAACCTTGGGTCCAGTGGACCAGATAAAACCAACAAAAAATGAAAGGGAAACCATCCCAATAAAATTGAGAGCAGACTAAACAGAGTCACATAGAAACAGGACCATATTGGTTTGGTTAAATTTGTTCCCTCGATGTCATCACTAAAATCATAATCACAGCATCTCTCTATGTTAATTTAGAAAATAATTAAGAAATAGCAGGATGTGCTATATCATTATGAAAAATTACTCGACAAAACATCATTAAAGCCCAGGTAGTAGGTATAATCAATGTCTTTACTATGGTGAACAAGAAACATTTTCCAAAAGCAAACTATGAAAGGAAGTGTACAAGAATAGAACCGATCTTTATGTGTGTATGACTCATGATGCCAAGGAAGAAGGTGGGAAGAGAATGTTGGTAAGCCAACTAAGTACATATGTATACTCCCTAACCATGAGTATTAGCTTAATTAGCTGGTTAATACCTGTCTACAAAGTCGCAGAGTTCAGATCATTAACTCAGGCTGCTTTCCGAAGATACAAATTCATGCAAATTATTTCTATAGAAATATTTCATCTGAGGGCATTCCATTAAATTCACTTGATACAACTCTGGGAATATCAACTTGGTAGTCCCCGTGTGAAATCCTACAATGCTTGGTAAAAACAGAAGGTACAAAGCATTGAGCTGTCCAAATGTTATCTCATCATCATTGGATTCTTGATCTCCCTCTTTGGACACTATTTCCTGTATTGTTTGGCATTCCTGTATGCACAAGTACTTCAGAAGACAGAGACTTCTGGCTGTTGAGAATGTGAGCAAATATACCAATCCATGACATCTAAAAACATTCAAAGACACAAGATTTGAAAAGGACACATTGGATGGCACTAAGATTTTCAGGCAAGGGCAGTAAGTCACAGTCAATGTTTCTAGAGTTTTAAGTAATGGTTCTACCCACGAGTGCTCTAACCCTATGGAACTAAGCTTGTGGAGAAAATCCAATTGTAAGCCTTTCAGCTTTGACACGATTTTGGTGGAATCAACACTAGGTTTTTGGGAGGAGAATATTTCATTGAAGGAACTACAAAAAACTCCAAGATTTTCAATGCTTGGTATCTTTTCAAGTAATCCACTTGAGAATATATTTGACTCATCCTCATGATAGCACTGCAATTTGAGATCTTTTAATTTTTTCAGGTGGTGTGCAGCATTTGCACCAAATTGTCCTTGCCCAATCATATTGTCTTCCTTAGTTATTGCTTGATGCTCCAAGTCAGGGATAACCTAGGAATCAGAACCACTAAGATAATAATAATCACGAAATGAAAGGGTATAATTAATGAGAAAATCAACAAAAAGGTAAAGAAGATGACAAAAACATGCAAGAATAAGTGTAATGAAATCTAAAACAGAAAAAAAAGGACATGTAAAGTGATTGACAGGCATTCCGCCAATTAATAAGAGCAGAATAAGAGTTATGAAAGCAGTACAGTTTCAGAAGTTGCCTTTGCCTGAAACAATCCTTGTGAAATAGACATGGCATCTTCCTTTCTGAGTGACAATTGTTCAATGTTTGGAAAAATCTAGAAATTATTCAAAACAAATATATAAAAAAAGATTGTAATGAGACCCCAACTCATTTTACTATGAATGAAGTTTTGATGTTGTATTACAAAGGAAAAGTATGATGAATTTTTAACACTATCAATTGCATTTACAAAAAATGCTAGGGGAGGAAGACTACTTTAAGAAGTTCAATGGCCTATTTTGTATCCTCTCTTAACTATATTTCCTCTTCTGTAGTTTGGTTAGAGGAACCTCCACAAGTTAAACATTTTTCATATACTGTTAGATTAATTACGAAAGAAAAAGATATAATTTCATCACTTTTATACATTTATCTTACCGTTGAAAAATAAACTAGTCATATATGAATTCATGTTAGAAGGGAAAAACCTATTATTTCATTACCCATTATATAAAAAATAGTTATATATATTTATTAGTGAGATTTTGTTCTCTCATCATCTGGAGCTAGTCAATTAATGAAAGAAAAATACCGGTAAAACTCTTCGATATATTTTTCAACATTCCTTTTATTGCTGAGTTTTTCTATGATGGTCCAATTAATAGAAAGTGGACCCAAATTATTTGAGTCAGCATGGGATGTCAAAAAGTGTGTGACTAGTGTTCTTTTACAATTTATCCATATTGAAATACCAAGTTGATCATTTGAAATTGTTTTAATACCTTTTCAACTAGGAAAATGGCTTGCTGGTCATTTGAAATACCAAGTTGATCCTCTATATCTTCAACTTCACCACTATGAAGCTCAGTTGTAAACAATTTCAATTTGTCACAATGATATATATCTAGATGTGTTAGCATTGGCCATTCTAGCGAGTGTTTTCCAGGGTAGAAATGCTTGAGCTCTGGCAATTCCCAAAGTGTTAATGAGGTCAGACAATGGAAAATGAACTGCTTAGTTGCTCCCTTCAAGACTGCTTCATCATCCACAAAAAAATTTGCCAACCTCGCACAAGAACACACTTCAAGCATAACAAGATATTTGGTCACTGATGTTGGAAACAAACTTTTAAGGTTTTGACAATTAGAAATGTACACTTCTTGAAAGTCTTCAAGGCTAAGAATTTCATCATGATTCAGATTCCAGATACACTCCAGATTTGGCAACTGATTTAGAATCAGTTTCTTCAAAGGAAGAGAAATCCGAGAAGCTGGTTTCGTATCTGCTCCTGTGTTTTTCACATCAAATATTGCCTTAACAGATTGACAGTTGCTTACTTCGATCTCTTTCAAGTTACATAGAAATCGAAGTAAATAAAAAGGAATCACATTGGATAAAGATTCACATTCCACCACAGTTAAAGATGTCAAATTGTTGAAACAGTTGCTACTTGGGATTGGAACTACACCAAGCCATATCTCTTCTAGGTGAGGGTGATCACCAAATTTCAAATGCTGTATATCGCATGCAAACTTCTCCACCTGTATGTGCAAAACAATTATTAATTTTTTTGGGTACAGAAAACAATTATTAATTTGAACCGCTTAACAATTCAATAAAATATTTAAATTAAATTTTATTAACTAGTTTTATAAAACAATAATAAAAAAATTAGAGAAAAAGGACTATGCACTGACAGTATAAAAAGTTTTACACTGTCATCCAATTACAACTCACCATATATGGTAAGTTTGTTGACTTTTAAAAAATTATCTTAAAAGTCATATCAACAGTGATTTGTGATTGGATGAGCATTACCATTAAAAGTCATATCAACTGTGTAAAATAGTTTTACACTATCAGTGCATTACCATTAAACTCAAAATTAATGTGTGTGTGTGTGTGTGTGTGTCTCTCTCTCTCTCTCTCTCTTTATATATATATATATATATATATATATATATATATATATATATATATATATATATATTATAGTAAAGTGTAATTTATTAGCATTTTTTAGGGGTGGTAGAGTGTAAAGGATGTTTTGATAATAATTTTTTTTACGGAAGCTATGAAACTTTAAGGTAAAATTAAAAAAAGTAGTAAAGAGTCTTATTTTTGAATATGACAGTAGAGAGAAATGTATTTTTTAAAACAAAAAAATGTGATATTTGTATCTCTCAAGAGAGAGTATTATAATTTACTCTTTCATTTAATATTTTCAATAAAAATTAAAAATATTTTGTATTAAGATATGACACCACTGTAATAAAAGTCTTCCTAGCTATAAAATCATAAATTAATTAATGCTCCAAAAATATGCTGAAATTTTGGCATCAACAAGGCCCATTTGAAGCTAATTTCTCGAGTGGTTTGTTAAGCACTTGTTTATTTTAAATGAGGCCCATTTGAGGGGATTTTCTTTTTCAGGTAAATTTGAGGGGATTAAATTTATTTAAAATCATAGCTTTTAAAATCAAACCCGACCATCCGGTTTGATCAGTTGGACCGAGAACCAGTCTGGGGACTGGTCCAGTAATTCTGAAAAATCAGAGCATTTCAGAATCAGTGAGAACAGATCAAACCAGTCTAAAACTGGCCAATGTCGGTAAGAATCGATAATGAATCGATGCAGAAAACCGGTTTAAAATGGTTTTTTTAGTCTTTTTATTCTCTTTTTAGTTTTATTTTTAATATAAAATATTTTAAAGATAAATAAAAGTACATATTTAATAATAATTACAAATAGGTATAAATTGTTTTATCAATTTTTTTCTTATAAAATATATAACTTACTCACTTATCTTAATTTACAATTTTTTATATCTTGATTTCTATAAGTGTATATTATATTAATTTGTCAATTTCTTTTTTAATTCTAAATGTAAACTTGTTATTGTTAATGAACACTGTTGTATTTTATTAAAATTTAAATTTAAGTATTATGATTTATTTTATGTGGACTTTTATGTATATTTTGAATGTTAAGAACCTAAAAAAAATGATGTTTTATTTTAATTTTTAATGTTATAAAGTTATCAACCAGGCCCGTTTAATTTGAAGTGATTAAATTTACTTAAAGATATAAACAAATAACAATTGAATTTGGATAATGAAGTCATTACCTGTTGGTGAAACAACCTCTTGATTGTCGTGTTGAGATCATCTTGGAAGGTTAAATTAGAATCCTCCGTTGAAGTTTGAATCTCATAAAACATTGGGCCATCTATGACTCCTTCAGAGAAAGTTTTCATATTGGAGCATTTAGCTACTGTCGCTTCTTGCAAAAATGAGAATTGCAAAGTGGCATTCTCTGAATAAAAGCTTACTAGCCTTGCTAAGAATCCAGTGTTAATGTTGTGAGCCGTCCAAATATGATCTTATCAGAAGCATCTTCATCTTCTTCTTTTACTATTTCGTGTATTTCTTGGCAATCCTGTACGGACAAATGCTTCAAAAGACCTAGACTTCTGGCTGTTGAGAATGTGAGCAAATATACCAATCCATGACATCTAAAAACATTCAAATACACAAGATTTGAAAAGGACACATTGGATGGCACCAAGATTTTCAGGCAAGGGCTGAAAATCACATCCAATGCTTCTAGTGTTTTAAGTAATGGTTCTACCCATGAGTGCTCTAACCCTATGGAACTAAGCTTGGAGAGGGCATTCAAATATAAGCCTTTCAACTTTGAAACGATTTTGGTGGAATCAAAACTAGGTTTTTGGGAGGAGAATATTTCATTGAAGGAGCTACAAGCAACTTTCAGATCACTTGAGAATATATTTGACTCATCATCCTCATGATAGCACTGCAATGTGAGATATTTTAAATTTTGCAGGAGGAGTGCAGCATTTGCACCAAATTGTCCTTGCCCAATCATAGTGTCTTCCGTAGTTATTGCTTGATGCTTCAAGTTAGGGATAACCTAGGAAACAAAACCACTAAGAAAATAACAATCACGAAAGAAAGGGTATAATTAATGAGAAAAGCAACAAAAAGGTCAAGTGAGAAAAAGAAGACTAAAACATGCAAGAATAAGAGTAATAATATCTAAAACAGAAAGAAAGGACATGTAAAGTTATTAACAACCATTCCGTCAGGTAATAAGAACAAAATTAGAAAGTTAAAAAAGCAGTAGTACAGTTTGGGAATTTTCCTTTGCCTGAAACGTTCCATGTGAAATCGCCATGGCATCTTCCTTTCTGAGTGACAATTGCTCCATGTTTGGAAAAATCTAGAAATTATTCCAAACAAATATATAAAAAAGATTGTAAAAACAAAAGAAAAAATGTTGGAAAATATAAAGTCCCGCATCAGTTGGGATGAAAAATAGTGAAGAGTATATATGTTGAGGTGTCATGTCTCAAAATTGTATAGACAGTTTTTTGACCAACTCCTATTTGTATACCAGCCCAACCACCAAAGTGTGATAAATTTTTGACACTGTCAATTGCACTTACAGAAAATGCTAGCAACACACCTTACACTATCTTTTCAACATGCAGGGGGGATAGGAAGACTACTATAAGATGCTCAGTGGCCTGTTTTTTGTATCCTCTCTTAAATTTTTCCTCTTGTATTTTGCTTAGTGAATCCTCCACAAGTTAAACAGTTTTTATTTTATGTAGATTAATTAATTACAAAAGAAAAAGATATCCTTTCAGCACTTCCATATATTTAATCTTACTGTTGAAAAATAAATTAATCACATATATGATTTCATGTCAGGAGGGAAAAAACTATTATTAATTCATTACACATTATATATAAAAAAAAAGTTATATATCAGTGGGATTTCGTTCTCTCATCATCTAGAGCTAGTCAATGAGAGAAAGATACCAGTATTACACTGATATTTTTTTTAAGCTTGCTTTTTATTTCCGAGTTTTTCTATGATGGTCCAATTAATAGAAAGTGGGACCCAAATCATTAGAACCGGTATGGGATGTCAAAAAGTGTGGCTAGTGTTCTTTAACAATTCATCCATATTAAGACGTGCAAGCACAAGATGAAAACTCAAATGAAATTGTTTTAATACCTTTTCAACTATGAAAATAGCTTGCTGATCAATTGAAATACCAAGTTGATCTTCTAGCTCAGTTGTAAACAATTTTAACTCGTCACAATGATATATATCTAGATTTGTTATCATTGGCCATTCTAGCGAGTGTTTTCCAGGGTAGAAATACTTTAGCTCTAGCAAACCCCATAGTGTTAATGAGGTCAGACAACGGAAAATGTAGGGTTTATTTGCACCCTTCAAGTCTACTTCATTCTCTACAAAAATTTCCACCAACCTTTCACAATTTCTCAAATCAAGCATAACAAGATGATTGGCCACTGAGGTTGGAAACAATCTTTTAAGGTTTTGACAGTCATAAATGTGCACTTCTTGTAAGTGTTGAAGGCTGAGAATTTCATCAAGATTCAGGTTCCAGATATGCTCCAGATTTGGCAACTGATTTAGAGTCACTTTCTTCAAAGGAAGAGAAAGCTGATGAGAAGCAGCTGGTTTCATATCTGTTCCTATATCTTTCACATCAAATATTTCCTTAACAGATTTACAGTTGCTTACTTTGATTTCTTTCAAGTTACATAAAAATGGAAGTAAATAAGAAGGAATCACATGGGATAAAGTTTCACATTTCACCACATAAAGTTCAGTAAACAATGAAGTTGCTAAAATCTAATCCCTTAATTTGTCAATTAATTATTATAATTTTGAACTTTACCATTGAAAGTATTTCTCCCATTTTAAGAGTCAAGGAAAGTTGTTGAGCTAAAGTGTAAAACTCATTTTAACATTCTGAACATCCATGTGTGTGTAGTATGCTAACATGTCCCTGGATGTTTCAGATGTAATAGAAAACCATTCATATATCTTCACCTAACATCTTAAACTTGTGGGATCATTGGTTCATGACATGGTATTAGAGTCTCTATGACTGGATAGTTTAGAAATCAATCCTTGTTGTCCCTATTCTGATCTAGTAAACAGTTAAATTTATCAAATGGTAGATGTACTTATGCATCATATTCACATTTTAAGCCCAAAGAGCTCTCGCGTGAAGGGACATGTTAGAATATAAATAAAATCATCCATGTGACTTAACCTAACAGCTTAATCTTTTGGGATTATTGGTTCATGACATGGTACTAGAGTCCAAAGGTAGGTGAATTGTGCATTATCCATGTTTCAAGCCAAAGCAATGCGAAGGCATGCTAGGGATATAATATAAAAGCATTTGTATATATCTCTACCTAGCAAAATAAACTTTTGTCATATTGATTCATGACACAACCTATTGGTAAAGATAAAGTAAGTGTTGGTAAAAGCTAACAGAGATATTATTACATGTTTTTGGTGTAGTAATTAATGTATTTTATAAGAAATTTTTTAGAGTAATTAAATTACATTCCACTACCCTTAGAGATGCTTAAATTACTCTTACCTTCCATCTAAATTTAAAATATATTTACTCCTTAATTCATGAAAGATAAATATGTATTAAATTTGAGTCCATTTTAATCTAAATGAGTGTTTTGATTTGAATATTTCTTTTCTCTCTCACAATGATCATCACCATGATTAAAAGCGAGTTAATTTGAACAAATGGTACAACCTTGAGCAGGTTGGATAACTTTTTGTTATTGGGGGGAGGTTTCTTGATGGGTTTTGTGTAGGGATGTCTCGAATCACTGTCCAATCTTTCTAAGATACTCTAATTCTAATTAGGGAGCTGACTCTTTCCATTTTAACAACTCCTGGCTTAGACATAAAATATTCTCAAATATGGTTAAGGATTTTTGGGCTAATTCACAGAAATTTCAGGGTGGAAGGGATTTGTATTAAAAGAAAAATAGAGACTGTTGAAAACTGAGTTGTTAAGGTGGAGGTATGGAAAGTTGGAGATGAAATTTCAATTGTTCGTGGATGAGAGATTAAGGAGCAGATATGAAACATGAGGTGAGTGGTTTGTGGAGGAAAGGGATCAAAGAAGAGGTATTTTACTGAGATGTATCAGTGGTTAAAAAATACAGAAAGTTTGTTATTTCAAAAATCTAGATCAAGGTGTGGCTGAAGGAAAGGGATGCACACTCAAAAATTTTTCATGCTAGTGTCAAAGCTAGAAAGAGATGTAACCAAATTTCTACTTTGAAAGGTGATCATGGTTTACTGGTTGATGTTACTAGACTCAAAATTGCAGTGAATTCTTATTTCTAGTCTCACTTTTCTGAAGATGAGACCCATTCTTGATGGAGTTACTTTTCCCACATTGTCAGCCTCTCAGAATGAAAGGATAACCACTACTTTTGTTAGAAGAAATAGATGAAATTGTCATTAAGTACCATGATGGGAATAAGAGCCCTTATGATCATGATGGTTTTAGTTTTAATTTTATTACATCCTTTTCTGAAATAATGAAAAATGACGTGTTCAATGATGCAAGAATTAGATATGAATGCTAAACTATCAAAGAGCCTTTTGTCTTATTTTGTACCCTAATTCCTAAAAGTGATTGCCCTTATAATTTTGGAGATTTTCATAGTATCTCTCTACTGGGTTGTTTGCATAAAATTGTAGTCAAGTCTCTTACTACAAAGCTGGGGATGGTTATTGATATCTTATTGCTTGAAATCAATCACCTTTCATTGATAACAAGCAGATTTCAAACGGAATTGTGGTCATTAATGAAGTGGTGGAGTACGTAAAAAGGATTGGAAAAGGTTGTCTAATCTTTAAAATTGACTTTGAAAAGATGTACAATTCAGTTGATTATATACTAGGTATATTTTGATTTAATGATAAGTAGAGGCTATGGATTCAAGGACATGAATAACAAGCATATAGGAAGATGTTTGGCAGTCTTTGGTCAAGTCTAGCATCACAAAAAGTCAAAGCATTTGCTTGGATGGTAATCATTATTGATAGAATCCCTTCAAAGCCAAATCTAAATCTAAAAGAACAGTTTTTGCCCATGATCGTAATCTTATGTGTGATTTTTTTAACAAAGATATAGAATCTATAGAGCATCTATTGTTTTCTTGTAATGTTTAATATAGATTTTGGCAAAGTTGTATCAATGGTCAGGTTTTTGATACGGTTCTACCACACAATGACATACATCATTTTTGGTCGAATCTAGGATTAGCAAATGGAAAAAAATACATGGAGTGTTGGAAGATATTGTGACTTTGCATCATATGGTCTAGTTGGTTACGTAGAAATCAAATATATTTTAGTTAAGCATATTTGAATTCTGATTACTTAATTGACATGATTAAGATGAGGAGTTGGTTGTGGCTTAAGGCTAGGCTAGAAATCTCTTGTATGATATTATAAGTGGTGGACAAATCTGATGATTGGAATGTTAGTTAAGGGCCTTAGTTAGTTCATTAATTAGGCTGAGATAGTTAGAAGAAATAAATAATGCATGTTGCTTATAAATAGGAAGAGGAATTGAGAAGGGGAAGTCATTTTGGTAAAATAGAATTGGGACTAGGGAGAGTCCTAGATCTCTCAAATATCCAAGGAATTCTTTGTAGAGATACACTCAATCAATAAGGAAATTATGTTTTTCTTCCATTTCTGATCTAGTTTCTATCAATTGGTATTAGAGCTCTGACCTTGGAGTTGTGGGTAAACTGTTTGTGGAAATTATTCCAAGATTTGATGGAAGGGAGGCCTATCGGTGGCTGATCAATGCAGAGCAATATTTTAGGGACAGCAGAGTACTATAAGAGATGAAACTATCTTGGGTTGGTGCATTTGCATTGATAAGAGAAGCTTTCAAATGGTGCGTTTCTTGTAAGGAAAACAACCCGAATGCAACCTGGTGGACTTTGCAGAAGGCAATGCTCAAAAAATTTAAACTAGAAGTTTGGGTTTATCTTCAAGATTCAGAATTTGCGGAGCAAGAAAACATATGTGGAGATGAAGTGCAAGAGGAGAAAAAAGGACCACCTAGCTAGGATCTAAAGGCAAGGACGACTTGCTGCATCACCCCCTTTTATGAGTTGTATTACTCGTGGGAAAAAAGCAGAATGTTGGGTCAGGGTCAATGTTTGAATTTGGGGCCCTGATGAGTTAGACCAATTCTTCTGTTCAATTGTACAAGTCTAGCATAATAATACTGGCCTTATTTCTCTTCCATGTGGGCTCGCTCAAAGAGGTTAAACAAAAGGATGGTAACAAAAGCTACTGCATTAGTTTAAGGCACTTACCCAGCATTGCAAATATGGTTGGGTCTTTATCCTTCCAATAGTGGGACCCGGGAGGGAGTTTTATGGCTATCCTAGTTATGAACTTTTTAGATTTTACAAATTTAGAGCATTTTCACCATCCGGTGAATGTTTAGGGGGGAGTATTATAGGTTTGTTAGTTGAGCGACTTAGTTAGTTAGTTCGTTATAGTTAAGGGGGAGTTGTTTTTTGGTGAACATAATTGGGACTAAGGAGAGGCCTAGATCTCTCGAATATCCAGAGAATTCTTTGTAGAGATACACTCAATCAATAAAGAAAATTTCTTTTTCTTCCATTTTTTATCCAATTTCTCCCATCTTATTTATTGCATGTCCTCTTATTGTACTTCCTTGAATACTACTTGATATAATTGTGATAGGGGTACCCCTTGTACTCTATAGCATCTTGTGTGTTGACAAAGGTAAAGAGTGATCGCCAGTGTAAAAAATATAATTAAGGTACGGACAATGAGTGATTCCTGGCAAGCTTCTAGTGGGAGGAGCACATGAATCAATCGAATACACACCAAAATAAATGGATGTAGAGGCTATGCATGTATGAGACTTTACAGTTGAGGATAACTTAAAGGAATTAATTAGTATTATATATACCAACAAGATGTTTCTACTTTTCAATAGCCCATTACTTAAGAATTTCACAATTAAAAGTGTTTGATTTGGAGCAATTATGAGGTAGGTGACCTCCTAGGATTTTTTTAGGAAGAGTGTAAGTGAGGCCAAAGCACATTGAAAAGTCTTATGTTGGTTTATGGTGTCAATTGTCGATCTTGAAAGCGACCAGGCGTTACAAAGTGGTATCAGAGTAGGGCCTATCCTAGTAAGATATGGTTTAAGGATGAACCAAGTGGAAGATGGTGGGAATGTAATATCCCAGGAGCTTACAAGGGTAGAGAGTGACCTCTGGTGCAAAAGAGACCAGGCACAGAAAAAGAGTAGCTCTTGACAAACTTTTAGTGAGAAGGACACAAAAATAAATCAAATACACACTAGAATGAAAGGGATCCAAATGTTGTGTATGTATGGGATTGTACAATTGAGGATAGTTCAAAGGAATTGATTAGTACTATCTATACTAACTAGATGCATCTACTTATCGATGGCTCATCTAAGAACTTCATAGTTAAGTGTGCTTAGTTTGGAGCAATTATAGGATAGCTGAATTTTTGGAAAGTTTCCTAGGAAGCATGTGAGTGAGGCCAAAGCATGCTGAAAAATATTGTGTTGGTTTGTGGGGATAATCATCAATCTTGAAAGTGGCCGGCATTAAATACTCCATCTTACTAATATATTTGTCTTATCCAAAAATAAAATTGAGGTTAAGGATGAGGTTATGCTCTTTTGAGAGATTTTTTTTCAAAGATTCTTGATGAACATGAAAAATAAAAATGGGTATGTTGTTGATATAAACAGGTAGGTGGAATTGGGTATGGACGTTTAATTGTAGGTAGAGGTAACAAAATGAGTTAGACCAACCAAGTTGACACAAATTCTCTTGATAAAATATAGGGCTAACTTAAAATTTTGAACCTGAATTAAAATTGGATCTTTTTAGTATGATCTCATCCTGACTTTGACCACAAAAGCTCACAAAAAGCCTGGAAGATAAAACTTTCATTGAACTTGAGCTTTATTTTAGAGGTTCGAATTGAATTTAGGTCTTTTTTGGTCTGGCTTGCTAACCCACAACCTAGATCGGGTTGGCCTAGTCAAGCCGGTAGCCCATTTTTCCAACTCTGATTGGTGATGAGACTTCTTTGTATGGGATAGTAAGACATTTTAGTTGAATTTCCAAAATTTAAATGGAGCAATATGTCCTATTCATTGTGTGGATGATAAATGCATGTGGAAATTTGATTCGTCAAGCTCTTACACATTGAAATAAGCTTACTCAAATTTGAAAGCCAATATTTCCCCTAATCAACAAATTTTAGCATTGGAGGCAAGGCTTTTTGAGACTTTGTAGTAGAGCTTGGCTCCATCTGAGGTGACGTTATCTCTCTTCACATATTTGTTTAATTCTCAATATATATATATATATATATATATATATATATATATATATATAGATAGAGAGATAGAGAGAGGAGGGATCCACTTACTCCCAGTGTAACTCTAAGAGAGTTACTCCCCATTCTCATCATTAATTTTTTTGAAATCTAATGGTTAAAATTAGTTAGTCATTATAACCATTAGATCTCAAAAAAATGAATAGTGAGGATGAGGAGTAACTCTCTTAGAGTAACTTGATCCCTCCTCATATATATAACTTAGAGTAATTTGAACATTATAACTATGAATTTTGTGATTTTAGATTTTAGAATATGAAATTTCAAAATCAATAATCTTAAAATACTAGTATTCTCACAATTAATAGGACATATTGTTCCATTAATAAGAAACTTCCTATAAATCATAAATTAATTATTGCTCCAAAAGTATTCTGGAATTTCGAGATCAACTAATGAGACCCATTTGAAGGGATTAAATTTACTTAGAGATAAAAAAATAACAATTCAATTTGGATAATGAATTCCTCACCTGCTCGTGAAACAACCTCTCGATCGTAGTGTTGAGATTATCGTGGAAGGTTAAATCAGAATCCTCCATTGAAGTATTAATCCCATAAAACAATGGGGCGTTTATGCCTCCTTCAGAGAAAGTTTTCATATTTGGGCATCCAGCTACCGTCATTTTATTCAAACATGAGAATTGCATAGTGGCATTCCCTGAATAAAAGCTTACTAGCCTTGGTAAGGTATCCAGCGTTAATGTTGTGAGCCGTCCAAATACTATCACATCAAAAGCATCTTCATCTTCTTTTTTAACTATTTCTGCTATTGATTCAGAATTATGTATCTGTAGGAGCTCAAGTTGCAATAAACTTTTGGCTGTTGAAAATGTGAATAAATACTTCATCCTTTTGCAGAACAACACATCCAATTGTTTCAGATTGATGAATGATGCTTCACCACCGCACACTAATTTTTCTAACCGAGGGCACTCGTAAAGGAATAACATTTCAAGTTTTTCAGAGTATGGCTTTACCCATGGGTGCCCTAGCCCTATCGAGTCAAGCTCTGTAAGACCAACTAGGCTTAATTGTTTCAATCCTGCAAGTATTCCGTCATGAACTTGAGAGGGAAATATCTCCTTGAGACCAAAGCATCGCCTCACTAGAAGTTGTTCTAAACTGGGTACCTTGTGAAGGAAATCAAAAGGCAAAGTATCTTTCTTATTGTCATCTTCAAAGGATAGATCAAGAAGATTTAATTTGCAAAGGAGGTCTTGTGGCAAATGTGCATTGCTTAACAAGATAATGTTTTCCTCATTGAGTGACAATTTCTTCAGTTTGGGAACAACCTAGCAAGGGCAAACGAATTCAGAAGAAAATTCATGGTAGCAGTTAGAAGCTAGGAAGAAAATAATGAAAAGAAAAGGAAACAAAAAATGGAATTCAAAAGTTCTAATGCTTAATTTGTCACCTTTTCAACGGAGAACAGTGGTTGCTGAAGCCGGCTATTTGTAATTGGAGCATTAACTTGACTCTCTATAATTGCTTCTTTGAGACTATCATGAAATTCTGATGTGAATAGCTTCAACTTAGGACAATAGCCCAAGTATAACCATTCTAATATGGGGCATTCCAGATAGTGTTTTCCAGGATAAAAGCAACTAAGCAGTGTCAGCTTATAAAGAAGCAACGAGGACAAACAAGGGAATTCAAACATTTCAGTTGTTCCAAGTTCCATTATTGCATCTTCCTTTCCAACAATTTCTACCAACTTCTCACACCTCATTATAAAAAGTTTCTTGAGCTTCCCAAGATTTTTGGCAAGGGATGAAGGGAACAGTTTACCAAGCTTCCACAACCATTAACAAACACTTCTTGCAAATTGGGAAAGCTGATAATTCCTTGAGGATTTTTGTTCCATACACACTTCAAATTTGGCACACATCTAAAGTAAGCTTTTTCAATCGAGAGACTATTCCCTTTTCCTTCGTTTCAATATCATCTATATCAAATATTACCCCTACTGCCCCGCAGCTATCTACCTGCAATTCTTCCAAGCTCTTTAAGCAAGGAGGTATTTGAGATGGAATCACATGATGTTTTGTAATGTCCTTCACCACCAATATTTTTAAACTGCGAAAGTAGTTATCTTGAATAGCAGCTTTTCTGTGCCAAATTTCCTCCAGCCCAGAATCCTCCTTAAGTGTCAGATGCTTGGAATGTCCAAAAGAAACCTATGAAAATGAACAAATATGAAAAGTAGACACGGCAAGACAAAAATAAGAACTTCACTTGAAAGAGATAATATTATGTTATCAAAAAGAGTACTGAACCACCTTAGATTTTGAACTTCCTTTATAAAAGACTAATGATATTTTCACACAACCTCATTTTTTGCACTACCTCTACACCTCCTCAAGGAAGAGAGAAAATTTTCCCTTCCTCCTTTTTTTTTACCATAAAAAGGGGTATAATGGTAGTGTAAAATATTGAGAGTGTGAAAGAAACATTATTTTCTTTATAAATTTACACCAGTAATTTTGAAACTTTTCTAATTAATCCATAAACTTTAACTATTATTGCAATAAATCATTCAGTCAAAGCTTTAATTACTGATTAATGGAGATGTCATGTGACAACATTTATCACAAAATCTAGATCATCAAATAAATTATGTAGAATATTAATTTAAGACATTTTTAAAACATTCCAAATCAAAAAATACCAATAATAACACCACCAGCCACCATACCACATGACAAGTTTCCAAGAAAACAACATCATCTGTCACTAACCATTATCTCTAAAGGTAATACTCTGAATAATGGAATTCACAAGAATTGCTTCCTCCTCGTATCTCACGAGCACCCTCCTCCAACTATAAACCTCCTTATTTCCTCAACACTTAACACCCCACAAGTAGGACCAAACAAATCCACTATACAATCTGCAATAACACAAATCTTCAACAATTAAGGCAGTGACAGTAACACCCGCAATGAGCTCAGCTTACAGATAAATCTCACCAGCACATGTCCTCTTAAGAAACATCGAGGACATACCCATTTGTTAAAATACAATACCTATCTTGTATATCTCCATCAGCTAGCTTCTTGAGGGAGACATGACTACATGAGTTTGGTTTAATTTATTTTTAAAAATAATTTTTTTATGATATAATTATCCAATAGCAGAACATTTACTGGAAATTTTCATTGAAAAGAAAAATAATTTGAGTGTAGGGATAATGTTAATTTGTGATGGTTAATAAATAATCAAATATAAGCATACCTTATCAGTGAAATTTTTTTGCAGAGTGGCATTCAAATTGCCTTCCCAATACCATCTGTCTTTTTCACCTACTGCAACATGTATTTTTCGTAGATTGGGTGCACTTTGGACTTTAGAGAATGTTTCCATTAGAGGGCAATCACTCACTACCAAATTTTCAAGTGAGGGGAACATTAAGTCGCACTTCTCAGAACTGCAGAAACAAGTGAGGCTTTGTAGAGACACCAATTCTATAGCTTTCAGTTGTCTAAACTCAATCACTTGTGATTTTTCCTCTTCTGCAACGATTTTCACAATCCTTTGACAGAGACTTACCTTCATGATTGTGATTTGAACCAAGGTCTTGGCAGTTGAAGATGTCATTAAATTCCTCAATCCTAAACAATCGGTTACTTCCAAATATGTCAAGTAACTGAGAAACACCGAGGAAGGCAATAAACTTTTCAATTTTAGACATCCAGAAATGACTAAGCGCTCTACCCTTTGAAGAAGCAGGTCATGTTCAAAGCCTATATTCAGTAAATACCACACATTGTTAAATATCAACTCCTTAAGTTGTACTACAACCCCTATTTTTTCATGTGCAACAAGGCTTGTAGGAGCCCAAACCCCTTCGAAGAGACAATTTTTCAATGTTATGCTTTCCAAATTAGGAAGTCTATGAGGCAACCAAAAGAGAATCTCAGTATTCTTCAATCCAGACAAGACAAGAGATTGTAGTTTGTGCATTCTATGAACACTAACAATGTAGTCCCGTAACCACTCTGCTTCCTTCAAGGTTATTGACATATATTCCAAGTTGTGTATCACCTAAAAAAAGAAGTTATCAAAGCATATTTAGAACCACTAATCATGCATGCAAAAGGCATATAATACAAGATGAATTAAATTTTTTTTAGGCTAAAATTTAGGTTCATGATAAATTAGCAAATCTTGTTTTGGGTCCCTAATATTTTTTTTTTCATTGAGCCCCTAATAAAACAAAAATTTTGTTTTAGGTCCTTGTTATTTTGTTTTGGTCCTTCTATTATATCTATTTTTTCATTTGAGTCCTTATAATATTTTGTTTAATTTGTATTAGTCTCTTTGAAAAATATTTGATAGGGACTCAACAAATGATCTACATATTTTGGAGACAAAAACAAAAAAATAAATATATTAGAAGGACTAAAACAAAATAACAAAGACCAAAAACAAAATTTTTGTTTTATTAGGAACTCAACGCAAAGAAAAATTTTATTAGAGACCCAAAACAAAATTTGCTAATTTATCAAGGACCTAAAACATATTTAAGCATTTTTTTTATAAGAAATAAAAAAGATCACTTCCCACATCCTTCAGCAAGAGTTTCATTTAAGTTTCATGGATTTCTTAAATCATGTTTTTTATTTTGTACCTTTTCTGTAGCTAAAAAGATTGGCTTCACTTGTGAACTAGTGGTTTCTTCCAAGTTGCTACAAACGAGTATACATAATTTTTTCAACAATGGCCATTCTAAAGTGTGTGATCCCCGATAGAAACTCCTGAGTGCAAATAAATGTTGTAACGATAAAGTGTTTAGTTGGGGGAACCTAAAGGTGACAACTGGTTAATTTGATCCATTGTCCCAAGCAACATCTCCTTCATTCCCCAGCAATTACATATATCAAGTGTTTCCAGTTTTTCTAGGCCAGTGGCAACCGAGAGTGGAAAGAGATATTCTAACATTTTACTCTCATAAACAACAATGCTTTGCAGATTATTAAAATTAAGAATTCTATCAGTGTGCACCTTCCATACATGCACCAACTTTGGCAGCCCTTTTAAAAAGATATCACGCAAGTTTGTCTCATGTCTACCATTAGTTTGTGGAATATTTCCAGAGTCAAATATGGTTTCCACTGACTTGCAATCAATAATGACCAAACTTTGAAGGCTGTGAAATCCTTGCCCCGCATAACTAGAAAAAATTGTAACAAGTTTGTTGCATTCTCTTATTATCAAAGAATCCAAACTGTGAAAGGAATGAAAACCAATATGGGCGGGCTGCCATATGGTATTCAATTTTTCCATGCAGATGATCTCCATTTTCTTCAACTTGGGGAAAATGTCAATATTCTGCTACAAGTAGAAGTGGTCATTAAGTGATCAAATAAAAGACCTTAGCAATTAGTGCAATTAAACAACAAATGACATTAATAATTTAGTTTAATTAAATTGAATGAATCTACACACCATTGCATCGTCTGCACTAAATATGTCCTCCATCAACTCACATCCACTTACGAAAAGGCTTTGGAGATTCACTAAACTTCTGGCCATGGAGAATGACAATAAATATTTTAAATTGCCACAATCTGATACATTCAATGTAAGCAAAGTTTGAAAACAATTCAAAGATTGGTCATTCCATATCTGCAGAATGTTGATTGAGGACAACTCCAAACACTCTAATTTGGGAATTGATGTAACACCCCGAAAATTTCAACACGGTAAGTAAGAATATGAGAGATTAATTAGAAATTAATAGGGATTTAATTGCTTGTTTTAAATAAGAAAAGAATATACTTGGAGTAATTAAATACAGTTAGTAATTAATTGAGTAAATAAGAAAAACAAAGGAAAATAAATAACATGAGTAATTCGTTATAATGGTCAAATAGGAAAAAATTTATAAAATCAAAAGATATAATATCCTCTGTAATTAAAATCTAAGTGAGTAATCTAATTAAAACAATTGCTTGTAATAAAAAGTCCTCTGTGAGTAACTCGTTGGAATTAATTCTCTGCAATTAATTCTCGGTAGTTACTTTCCTGTGTATTCATCTGTGAGTGATTATCTGTTATGCCTGCTGGTAATTAATTGTACTATGATTAATTACTGTTAGTAAATACTTAATATATCTATTGTTATGTATTAATTAATTAGTTGGTTTCAAATTGGTTTTAATTATTTTGATTATTTTAAATTCTGAAACTTGCCTGTCAGGGTATTGCGTATAAAATTCATCTGTGAGCAATTCCTCTAACAGAGAGAATTTTATAAGAGTTATTAAAAAGTTTTCATTGCATAAAGATTTATAAAATTAAATAAATAATTATCTATTTGAAATATCTGGGAAAAACCGTTTTGAATCGTTTTAAAATGTAAGACTTGCAAGATAGGGAATCTTTCGTAAAATTCATCTGTGAGCAATTACTCTATAGAGAAAATTTTATGAAAGTAATTAAAAAGTTTTTATTTCAAAAGATTTATAAAAATTATTTGATGTTTAAAAGTTTAGTTTTGAAAATTAAAATCACGTTTCGTTCCGACTACACAGTGTAATTCTACACTGTGTAGATTAACTTAGCACTCAACCTATCAAATCTTTCTCCCTACAGCCACTTTAATTTCCTGCAGCCTACTCCCCTTTCTCTCTCTCCCTTCCACAGTTGTACACACTCACAGCCCTATCACACTTTTTCAGCCTCCCTAGCTAAGCATCACTCAAATCACACTTAAGGCTAACACTCACCTACACTCACTCAACCACTCACTCACTTAACTTCAACCAAACCATCTATGTCCAAGGAGAAGATTAAAAACAGCTTCTCCCTCTCTCTTCCCTTCTCTGGTCGCAGCTCACTCTCTCCCTCACAAACACCATTTTTTTTCAACTTCTTCTTCCTCTTACATACTCTAGTTGGAGTGCCCTGCAGCCAATACTCCTTTAAAGGAAGCTAACCAGCTTCTTCTCCTATGTCTAGCAAGATCCTCATCACAGTAAGGGGACTCTTTGATGGATTCAAGTGGCTGGAGGTGGAGGATCCAGCCACTCTCACCCTAAATGCCTCCCATGTGAACTGGTTGCATGAAATGTGTAGTTGTATGTGTGTGACTGGTTATGTTTTCTTTTATTTCTCTTTGGCAGTGGCTGTGTCTATATCAAAATTTTTCTCCTCATCTTCTTGCCTAAAAATCGTGGGATGGCTCTAATACAAAGGAGACCATGCCCAAAATTTGTTAGAAACTCATGCACTTTCAAGAAATTTCGAAAAACAGTGATGCTGGCAGTGGCTGTCTCATGATAGAAGCCCTGGACAGTGTTTATGTTTTCGACCATAACTTTTTATCTAGCCGTTAGATTTTGATGAACCTTGTTCTCAGTTGAAGTAAACTCAAAATGCACTAACTTTACTTTTGAGACCATTGCTAGATGACCTCAAATGAAGGCTCATCCATGACCTGCAATGGCACCGTTCTACTTTCGGAAACTGGTTGGGCAGTGGCTGTTTCACGGAGAAGCCCTGGATAACATTTACGTTTTTGAACATAACTTTTAATCTAACCATTGGATTTTGATGAAACTTGTCCCCAGTTAAAGTAGACTCAAAATGCAACAACTTTGCTTTTGAGACCATTGTGAGATAACCTTAAATGAAGGTTCATCGTGACATTCAATGGGACTATTCTGCTTGTGAAAACTGGTTCGGGCAAGGTTAGGTTTTTGACCTTTTTAAAAACAAAATAATGATTTTTTTAAAATATAATTTTTTTATCATAAAACTATACAAACAGATATTTAAAATGGTGTAAGCTTTGAAAATTTTCACCCAAAATTGCTAAGTTAATTAATTAGGTTTAGACAGATCTCATACATGGATCCCAAATTTTGAACCTGAGACATAGGTCTTAGAAAAGAAATTACTGGGAAAAATATAGGAAGAATTAGGAATCAAGTTTTACTTTTTCTGAAAGGTATGAATATTATATTTTTACCATAAAATTTTTAGAGAAAATATCAATTGGGAAAGTTGAGAAAATTGCACATCTTTGAGGTATGCTCACTGTGAGAAGCATGCTAACCTGCGAACTTTTAGGAATTTTCATAATTTTTGTAGATTTAATTTGAGAGTGTAGATTACCTTTTTGAAAAATAATTTTTAAGATCTTTAATTTGATATAATAATTTTTCCAAACAAAAATCGTTTGCTAAATTAATTTTGGACAGATATTGGGTACTGCTAAAGAGGAATTATGTTCTTAAAATTGCCTTGATATGTGATATTTGAACTATGATGTATTTGAATGTGTGAATTAATTTTAAATATGTACGTGCAAGGCAGTGGGTAAAATTGACTCTTGCCTCATGTGATTGTAAGACCCTTGGAATGTGAACCTAGGGCATCTCTGTGTGTGTGATTGTGCATTTTGAAACACTCTGTGATACAGTCATGTGGACTGTAGTGTGATTTAAATTTCTCTGTGATGTCTGTGATCTATTAGCATAAGACTCGATCGTGAGTGCTTATGTGGACTAGGACATTATCCTAGTGATATGGGAAAATTGTACCGGTAATAATAATATAAATTCCAACAGTGAGAACAACTAATTTAGACTTAAGAATTTATTTATTTTTCTAGGCTTAATAAATTAACTCTTTGATTTGTGCTTTGGACTTAGATAAATATACTAGGACCCTTGCGTGGAGGAATTATCGGTAAGTATGAATTATTAAAAACTTTAGAAATTGAGAGGGTAAGGCACAAATAAAATATAATAAAGAATCTTGATACGTGATGGCGATATGCGCCTTGAGAGTCGTGCAACAAGGAAATATGCAGGTACGACGGACTTGTGAAGGAAGTCGCGTGGGACAATTCCGGCTGGGAGAAAGATTTAAAGATGTTGGCGGAGATCGAATGACGTGGTCACCAAATGGTGATGGAGAGCATATTCTCGTATGGTATAAATTTTGTTGGAGCCAGGACAAGGTCTTGAGCTTGGCGTCGATTCGACCCGTCTTGTACCACCAGCAATGGAAACCCATGGTGACGAGCAAAGATAATCTTCATGAGAGAGTATGCGAGGAGTAAGTCCTCGGAGTATGAATGACGACAGATTGGTACCTGGGAGATGATCGTGAGGCATTACGACCTTTGAGGGTAGGCGTCGAGTTGTGACTACGTTCACACAAACCGACTTGGCGACCCTGACAATAACCACGAGAAAATCTCAGTTGGTGAGAGCCCACCTTATACCAAGGTGATGGTGTACTCCCAGCAGTCATTCCACTCAATGTAAGACCACTGAGTTCTGGGAGTTCCAGTGGCAACTGGCCAGTGTGTTACAGTTTACAGAGATTAGTTCTGGGAACGAGTAGGTTTCGAGTGTGAACGTTAGAGAACCACCCCGCAGTGGTTAGCAGGATTATGTGTGACTTTTAAAGTCGTTTCTATGTGATTTTTTTGAAGCGAAGAGTTCACCCTTACATTTTTGTTTTAGGCGCCAATGGCCGTACCTGTGGAGATCACAAGGGGGCTATCCTCATCAGTTTTGTCGCTCTCGTCATCATCCATCTCTTCGGAGTGTCGTTGAAGAGTTCATCGATACCCGCTATTGTTCCCGATGCCACACCATTCGAGGAGTTCACGATTGGACCAACGCTTCCTGCTTTTCACTGAACCCCTCTTATATCAAAGAGTTGGGGATGTAATTGGGTGGGAGTCAGTCAGGGGGGATCCGCCGCTAGTCGTGAACTTAGGGAACAGTGAGTCAAGGTTTTTATGAAGGATTTGGAGAACTTTGAGGAAGATTCTGTGAAGGATCCCGTGGGCGATGACCATTAGATTTCTTCTCAGGGATCTTGTCAAAGATCCACCGCTATCCTATTTCTTTGGATTAGGCTAACATGCAGGGTTGGGTTTAGAGATGACTGCTCTAAAACTAGATTTTTTCCTTTTTATGTATTTGAATACGGGTAGACCTAGGTTTTTGATTTTACTATGTATATTAGTTTTCATACTCTATTAACCTATGTATTTGGTATATACCTTGAGCAATGTGTATATGTGTATATATTACTAGTACTTCGGAAAATATTTAGGTTATGAAATTCTCTACTTTATGTATTTATGTATATCTTGTAAAAGAAAAATATCTCGTTTTATTCATTCTGCTTAATTGGAAATTAAGTGCCCATTTATAATTGAACAACGCTACCTAGTTTTCTTGCAAACTTAAATAACTTGTTTTTAATTATTAAGCAAAGCGCAACTTTCGAAATAAATATTGAAATAAAAAGTTTTTAACAATTTGGTAAAATTCTAACTTATGTTTCATAATTACACTTGATTTGCACAATTAAACAAGCTATCGTATTTTAGAAAATAATTAAATAAAGGATCTCTTCTTTCTTTTACAAGAATTGAATAAAGTAACATGCTTATTGTTAAGACGGATTGGCAAGTGCACCAGTCGCACAAGTAGTAAATGGACAAGTCCAAGTATCGTTTTCCCAAGGGATTTGCTTAACATAGGCAATGTTGACAAAGATATTAGCTAAGCCAAACGGATTTTTACCAGAAAAGCTATAAAAACGTGAACTTTGGTTGATTTTGTGAAAGATAAAACAGAACTAATGCAGAACAGAAATTAAAGAAGATATTTTTGTGGTTTTTAAGACAAACACAGCAGTAGACAGAGGTTAAAACAGATAGATGAAGATGTTGCAGGGGTTAGATCTCACCATTCTCTACTCTCTTCTTGCATGCACACAATATACATTCTATTTGCATTTAAAAGTTAAAATCAGTCAATAAAAACATTCTCAGCCTAATTCCTTAGGTGCAGAGAGTCTTAGATTATTCCCCCAAGCCTTGATTCCTCAACAACTTAACGAAGCAACTAGCTTTAAGTCTAGAGACCACAAGATAACCCATGAACTAAGCTCCATTCCTAGACACGAAGTTCATGAGGTATATTGCTTCAGTTCTAGACAACGAAAGTGTTTCCCAACAACAGTCATGTCCAAGGATCATGCTATGGGTGATCAAGCCACAACAAGCTTTAAGAAAAGAAGCAAAATACTAACTTTAAACACAAATATACAGAATATATATAGATAATATCAAAAGATACAAGAGAGTTTTGAGAATGGCTACATCTAACCCCTAGCAACTACAGAACTCAGCCACTCATGGGTGTGAGCAGCTGGAAATTACACAATGAGGGGAAGGAGATGAAGAGAAAACTTAAGAACTAAAGAGAGAGTTTTTCTCTCCACTACAACAGTACAGACGAGCTACAGAGAATGAGTCTAAAAAATGTCCAAGCTCTCTCAACTTCTGAAGGTCAGTCCTTTATATACAAGTGCAAAATTGCTCTTAAGTGACATTTGGCTCAGCCTAGAATTTTGGCTTGGCTGATTTGAAAATTCTGCACTTCAACAGATTTCTCTTGCAAATGACCTTCCACTGCTTCCAAAGCTCAGAATGCAGCTCCAAAACGTGTTCTTCAACTTCAATCTCCATTTCCTACAAAAAGTGGGGCAAGACTCTAAGATATAACCATAAAACTAGAAAAACTAAAGAAATTCTAACTAATTTGCAATATTAATAGAAATTGAGTAAAACAACACTCCAAATGAGAGAAAAAGATAGATAATTGCCTTAAAAACTACTTGAAAAGTAAGTAATTATAGCAACTAACAACTCCCCCAAACTTGGAGTTTTGCTTGTCCTCAAGCAAAAGATAAAGACAACAATTAAGGCACTAATAAAGCTGAAAATAGCTACCACTAAAACAAAAATCATGGATCAAGATTAATCCCATCCTAACAAATCCAAAACATGCTTCCCTCTAAGAATTGAAAAAGACCAAACCAATGATTCGAATTTCAAGCATGGTGCCTTAAACCGAAACCATAACAAGGATGCAAGTACCTAATTTCTCAAGAAATGAACCAAGCATAACAATCACAATTTGACAAAATCCAAGAATGTTTGATTCTTTTCACTCAAGTGTCTCACTCAAGCACCAATTGGTTTAGGTGCTGAATTCTCTCACAGCCAACACACAATGGCAACCATAAATCAGTTTTGCTTTCCTTCTCAATGTAACAAAATTATGCACAAAAATTAAGATCACAAGGACTTGATCAAGGTCTGAACCGTGGCTAGGCTTGAAAGGAAATTGGTTTTTTCTAGAATAGCAAACACCATGAGATAAGAGAGCAATCAATGCATTTTTCAGATTTTTCCCAATCCCTCTTATTTTCTCACAATGACAAAGATACCAACTCATTGCATTTCTCAACTTTAAGCTCAAGAACATGCCACTATAATCACAACAAGTATCACAGCTTTTATTTCTTTTTGTTTTCCTTGATCTTCTTTTTCTTTTCTTTTCTCGATTTTTTTTTACACAAACAGAACATAAGCACAGCTGTGACACTTTTTTTTTTTTTTTTTAAGTTCAATGACAGTGACCCAAAATTTTTCCAAAGTTCTTCATTTCATGCAAGATTTCCCCCAAACTTATTCTAAACCCAACACATGCAATTGCTCTCCTATCCAATGGTAAGGAAAGTGAATTGTTTTTCATTTAGGCTCATGGGTTATCATGACAGAAATTAATTTCAATTAAGGCTCAAAGGGGCTGCACAAAAAGGATGACAGTAACCGGGATGGCTTTTTGGCTCTAGGATTCACAATCATCAAACAATATTTGCCTTGATCATTTCTTTATTAACATGCAACAATCATCACAAGAGAATTGTTCAAAACCAACAGTGGTGCCAAAGGTGGCACTCATAATCATTTTAGACAACACACAACTCACAAGAATCATTTCTCAAACATTCTCAAATCTGTCCTCATAATCAGATCATGCTTGAAACTTTTCTCAAAAACATACATGCATCCAAGCTATGCTAACAAAACGCGCAGCCATAAAAATTGAACAAATCATGGTTTCACAATCGCATTTTTCTTTAAAAAGCGCAGGAAGCAAGCTAGGAGAAATGAACAATGGGAATTTTCTAAAACCATGAAACAACCACAACATGAAAATTAAACTTGCGAACACAAACAAAATACTAAGTTCAGAAAAGTGATTGAGCCAAGGGTCAAAATCACCAACACCCATACTAAACTAACAACAATTAAGATAAAACCATGCACTGAAAATAAAATACTGAAAATATAAAAACAGAAAAATAAATTGTCCTGGTGAAATGGGAATTAAACCAACAAATCCCCCATCAAACATCATCATCCTCTTCGGCCTCAGAACTGCCGAACTCCTCTTCTTCTTTAGTTTCTTCCTCCTCTACTTCGCTTTCCTCCTCTGCCACGGCTTCATCTCCCATTGCAGCTCCTTGGTCAGCAGCATCAACAGCAGCTGCATCATTTCCAGCAGCAGCAACTCCAGCACCCCCCAAAAAAGGAGGTATGTCCCCAGGCCATGCGATGATAGCTTCAAACTCAAAAGGTGATGGCCAATGGAGACGACCATGAGGTCGTGGTGCTGCAGGGTTCAGATAATAATAAATGGAAGAATTTAAAGTTTGTTGGCCGCGATGAACTGCTGCCAGTTGCTGGAAAAGGAACATGAAAGCAGTTGCCATTTGGGATCTGTTAAAGGGCTCCACTGCAGGAGGAATGGGAGGTTGAGGATCATCCACTTCTGCGGGGTTGCGGCAATGCTGGTCAATGAAACGCATGTTGATTGGCTCCCGGAGGTTGAGGAGGGGAGGACGGCGGACATTCACTCCTTGGCTCTCACATAATGCAGTGATAAGGGCTGGAAACCCGAGAGGCCTTGGTGGAGAGGTAGGAGCTTTGGCAGTCACAAATTTATGGATTTCTCTTGATATTATCCTCCCAATGTTGATGTCAATGTCATTCATGATGCAGTACACCATGAAGGCTCGTGACATGCTGAGCTCTGAAGTATGGGTGGTAGGTGTAATGTTAGAGAAGAGGAATGAGGCCCAAATTTGTGAAATAGTTTTCAGAGCAGCTCTCTTGAAGCGTAATGCCTTTCCAACATCATTTTCTACAAAGGATCGCCCTGGAATGCAGAGATTGTTGCTCACAGTAGTGTTGGTAACAGGGGTTCTCTTAGTAGACATCAAGAAATAGCCACAGTCTTGGCTGTTGGGATCAGTGAAGTCATTGGCCAGAAACCGATTGAGTGACAGGGCATCATAGTGGACAAAGCGGCCCCTCACCCAAGACCTACGGGCAGGATCACTGGCACGCCTTGGAATAGCATTCGCGTAGAACTCGCGCACCACTTCCTCATTGATTTTGAGGGGGAAGGTGGTAAGCTTCTGCCACTTCCTTCGAATGATCTCATCTTGAAAATCTTGAAAATCTCCAGCCAGCAACTGCACTTCTCGCTCCTTAATCAAATTCCGGTTGGCATTGTTCTTGAAACGCTCTTGGTTAGGAGGGGCAAGGAAGCGGTTCTTCTGAAGGGGCTCACGAGGAGTTTCAGGTTGTGGTGGTGGGGGTGGAATCTCCTGCACTTCATCATCTTCTCGTGAAGCTTGAGGAGGAGCACGGGAAGAAGAACCCCTCCTTGTGACTCTTTGCTTCTTGGCAGAGGAGGTGGAGTCAGCAGCAGGTTGCTTGTGCTTAGGAGCCATGCTACAAAATAGAACAGAAACAAAACAGAATAGAACAAAAGGCACAAGAAATTTAATCAGCTAATGACACAATTGTGAAACAAGAAACAAAAAAATGAAAATCACAAGAAAAAGAAAAATAGAAATCAAAACATAATTGAAACACAACACGTAGAAAAGAAAAGAAAAACAGAAAAAGGAATTGAAGAAAAGCTAAATATAGAACTGAGAATCCACAAAACAGCAAGGATATTTCGTCACATGCAAGTGCAGGAACAGAAAATGGACACAGCAATGTGCAGAGAATTTGGCTTAGCATCCACAGGATGGCTTAGCCAAATTCCACTTAATCTGAAATTTTTACAATTGTGCAGGGAGATGCAGTTCCAGCACTGGTGCGTTGAGAAATCCAAAGAAAGACACAGTGGTCCCAGTTCTTAGGTAGTGAAAAACACACGCACAAACAAGAAGAAAAACACAAAGAAAAAGAGAAAAAGACAAAGGGGAGCTTTTTGGGTAAAACAGAAAATTCAAAAAGGACCATGTGCTCCCCTTTATCACACAATAGCAGCAGTATACAGAAAAATATTTAAACTTATCACAGCAGTACAGGGACCCAAAACGTGGTCCCAGATCACAGAGAAAATAAGAACCTTCAAAGAATAAACAGAAAAACCAGCACAAAACCATCAGTGGTCCCAAAAACAACGAAATAGACAAGGTCTACACAGATCCTAAACATGAACAGAAACTAAAAGGGAAAAAGAGAACAACACGTGCCTGCACCCAAAAGGGAAAGATATCCCAAAACAGCAAAAAGAAAAGAAGGTTCTTACAAAAACTTTGACCTTTGTCAACGAAAAGGTAAGAAAACACAAAATCCAAACACAAAAAGGTCAAAGCTTAAAAAAAAAACACAATAAAAATAACAAGAACAGAGAAATTTTAAACATGCACATGCTTCAAGAACTGAAACAAAAATAAAAAACGAAAAGAGAAAGGAAAAATGCACTGCAGAGATGCATATGGACAGAACCCTATAATCTTTTTCTGAAAAGAGATGGGAGTGATAAGCTGAAAAGGGAAAAAGGGAATGACAGAAGCAACACTTACAAATGGACAGAGTAGGGTTGTGCTCGAGGTGGGGATGGAAAGCAGATCAAGAGGGAGAGGTCTCAGTCCAGATGAGGGTGGCTGAGTTGAAGGATGAAGAAAGTTGTAAGCTTTGGAGGTATGATGGGATTGCAGCAGACTAGGGAAGACGTGAGGGTGTGGGGAAAAGGTAGGAAAGGTGAAAAGTAAAGACTGATTTGTGAGGGTAGGTAGCTGTAATTAATGGTGTCAGAAAGTTCTGATTGGAGGGGAAAGATGGTGAGGCAATGTGATTGGAGGAGAAGAGAGGTGAATAGGAAAAGGTAATAATAGTGGTATAGGGAAACGTGACTAGAAAAGGTGATTGGGACTGAGTGAAGGCATTGTGGGGTAAGTCAGGGGTCTTGGAACGTGGGAAAAATTTGAAAAAAAAAATCAGAGGGTCTGAATAAGTGGAAATTCGCTTGGCCCTGAGGCATGGCTTGGCAGAAAGCTCGAATTTGGAAAGGGATCACAAAGTGGCTTTTGGCTTAACCATGGAACGTGGCTGGACTAAAAA
Source organism: Pueraria montana var. lobata (assembly GCA_026413185.1). Lineage (NCBI taxonomy): Eukaryota > Viridiplantae > Streptophyta > Magnoliopsida > Fabales > Fabaceae > Pueraria > Pueraria montana. The sequence continues at coordinate 88,354,923 of CM048650.1, read as the reverse complement.
ATGCATGGAATTGAATTTATTGCTTCCAGTGGTTTTGGCTTGGAGCCAGTATCAGTGGCTTGAGCCAAAAGTCACTTATCAGCAAAAATTCTTGTACAGACATGACCAAAATGTGAATTATGCAGAAATGAGCCTAAGTACTGCACTGTAATAGCTAAATGGGACATATGCAACTACTGAATGATGCTTCTAATTGATCACATTACAAAGAAACAAAATCACCACAAACTACACACAACATTCACACAAGGAACAAACAAATGAACTCTAAATAATCAAAACACACAACCAACTAAATTTAACAATTCAAAATGCAAAATGCAGAAATAAAAATGGTAAGAAAACTGGGTTGCCTCCCAGGTAGCGCTCTTTTACTGTCATTAGCTTGACATTTGGTGACCTCAAGGGTCACTTAGATGCAGAATTGTGGTCAGCCTTTCAATTTCACCCCCCAAATAGGGCTTTAATCTCTGACCATTGACTGTCCAGTTTCTTCCTGTTGAAGGATCCTCCAAAATAATAGCACCATGAGGCTTCACCTCCTTAATGATGATAGGGCCAGACCATTTGGACTTAAGCTTGCCTGGAAATAATTTCAGCCTTGAATTGAACAACAGAACTTTTTGATTAGGCTGCAAGTTTCTCTTCACAAGCTTTTTGTCATGATAGGCCTTGACTTTCTGTTTGTAGTTCCTTGAAGAATCATATGCATTGAGTCTCATCTCCTCTAACTCATGAAGTTGGATCTTCCTCTTCTCACCAGCCAAGGACTGATCAAAATTAAGGAACTTAAGAGCCCAATAAGCTTTGTGCTCCAATTCCACAGGGAGATGACAAGCTTTTCCATAGACCATTTGGAATGGAGATAGGTCAATTGGAGTCTTGAATGCAGTCCTATATGCCCATAGAGCATCATCAAGTTTTACAGCCTAATCCTTTCTTGAAGAAGCAACTGTCTTCTCAAGGATCCTCTTGATTTCTCTATTAGAAAAGCTTGACCATTGGTTTGAGGATGATAGGGAGAAGCTATTTTATGTTTGACTCCATAATGCTCCAAGACTTTCTTCAATTGTGCATTGCAAAAATGGGAGCCTCCATCACTGATTAAAACTCTAGGAACACCAAACCGCGAGAAGATATTCTTCTTGAGAAATTTAATGACTGTTTTGGAGTCGCTTTTGGGGCAAGCAACAGCTTCTACCCACTTTGAAACATAGTCAACAGCCACCAAAATATATTCATTGGAGAAGGATGAAGGTAAGGGGCCAACAAAATCTATACCCCAGCAATCAAAGACCTCTACTTCAAGAATGTTTTGAAGTGGCATCTCATTCCTTCTTGATATCCCTCCAGTTCTTTGGCATTTATCACAGCTCTGCACATGCTCATGAGCATCTTTAAAAATTATAGGCCAATAGAATCCAGCCTGGAGGACCTTTGCAGCAGTCCTCTCTCCACTGTAGTGCCCTCCATAAGGTGAATTGTGGCAGTGCCACAGGATGTTCCTTGCTTCCTCCTTAGCCACACACCTTCTAAGTAAATTGTCAGCTCCAATTTTAAATAAATGAGGATCATCCCACACATAAAATCGAGAATCCTTGAAAAATTTCTTTCTTTGGTGCCAATTCATATCTGCTGGAATGATTCCACCAGCTTTATAGTTAGCCATATCTGCAAACCATGGCCTTTCTTGCACCACAAGCAATTTCTCATCAGGAAACTCATCCAGAATTTCTTTCTCAAGAGTGGTCACCTCATCATTCACAAGCCTTGACAAGTGATCAGCAACTTGGTTTTCACTTCCTTTCTTGTCCCTAATTTCAAGATCAAATTCCTGCAGCAACAAAACCCAACGAATGAGTCTAGGCTTGGAATCGGGTTTGGACAGCAAGTATTTAATTGCAGCATGATCAGTGTACACAACTACTTTGGAACCAATTAAATAAGAACGAAATTTTTCCAAGGCATACACTATTGCTAGCAACTCTTTTTCAGTTGTTGCATAATTCACTTGGTGTTCATTGAGCACCTTGCTAGCATAATGTATGGGATGGAAAATTCTGTTCTTTCTCTGGCCTAGGACAGCCCCTACTGAATAATCACTAGCATCACACATGAGTTCAAAATCAATTTTCCAATTAGGTGCAGTGAGTATAGTAGCAGAGACTAAACTAGACTTCAAAAATTTAAAGGCATTTAAACATTCAGCATCAAAATTAAATTGTGTGTCCTTGTTCAGTAGATTGCTCAATGGTTTGGCAATTTTGGAGAAATCTTTGATGAAGCGCCTGTAGAATCCAGCATGCCCGAGGAAGCTTCGAATTCCTTTTACATTTGCTGGTGGTGGAAGCTTTTCAATGACATCTACTTTGGCTTTGTCAACTTCAATTCCTCTTGCTGAAATTTTGTGGCCAAGAACAATTCCCTCGGTCACCATAAAATGGCATTTCTCCCAATTAAGAATGAGATTTGTCTCAGCACACCTCTTCAAAATAGTTTCCAAGTTGGACAAGCACAAATCAAATGATCCACCAAAAACAGAAAAGTCATCCATGAAGACTTCTATGCATTTCTCCACCAAATCCGAGAAGATAGCTAGCATACACCTTTGGAAAGTGGCAGGTGCATTGCATAGCCCAAATGGCATCTTCCTATATGCAAAAACTCCAAAAGGACAAGTGAATGCTGTCTTCTCTTGGTCTTGAGGATCCACAGCAATTTGATTATAGCCTGAGTAACCATCCAAAAAGCAATAGAAAGCTTGACCAGCCAGTCTCTCCAACATTTGATCCATGAAAGGAAGGGGGAAATGATCCTTCCTTGTTGCTTTGTTGAGCTTTCTATAATCTATGCACATCCTCCATCCCGTGACAGTTCTTGTAGGAATTAATTCATTCTTCTCATTGCGGATCACTGTCATGCCACCCTTTTTAGGAACAACTTGCACAGGGCTCACCCATGCATTGTCGGATATAGGGTAGATCAATCCAGCTTCCAAGAGCTTTAAGACTTCCTTTCTCACTTCTTCCTTCATCACAGGATTAAGTCTTCTTTGAGGTTGAGCCACTGGTTTAAAATCATCCTCCATAAAGATCCTATGCATGCAATAAGAAGGACTTATCCCCTTGAGATCAGAGATAGACCATCCAATGGCTCCTTTGTTAGCTTTCAAAACCTCAATCAATTTTTCTTCCTCTGCAGCAGATAAGGAATTGCTAATGATGACTGGTTTGCCACCATTTTCTTCAAGGAACACATACTTTAAATGTGGAGGCAGCACCTTCAATTCAGGCTTGGTTTCCTCCACCTTCTCATCTTTCTTTAAATTTTCAACAATTTCTTCATTTGGAGGAATTTCCTTCAAAGTATCAAGGCTTTTCAAGCATTCCTCAATTTCCTTCTCTTCCTCCTCATTAAGTAACTCAAATGCATCAATTAAAGCTTTCTCAAGAGGAGAGGAACTGAGTACTTGCTTTCTAGAGGTGGTATAGATTTCATCAAGAACATCCACTCTAAAGCATGATTTATCTTCACTAGGGTGCTGCATAGCTTCAAACACATTGAAAGTGACTTGTTCATCTTGCACCCTTATTTTGAATTTGCCATCACTGACATCAATCAAGGCACGGGCTGTCATCATGAATGGCCTCCCCAAAATGAGAGGAACTTCAGCATCCTCTTCCATATCCATAATTACAAAGTCAGCTGGGAATATAAATTTGTCCACCTTTACTAGCAAATCTTCAACAACTCCATATGGAAGCTTAATGGTACGGTCTGCTAGTTGAAGTGTCATCCTTGTAGGCTTGATTTCTACATCCCCCACTTTGCTAAGCATGGACAGCGGCATAAGATTGATGCTTGCTCCCAAATCTAACAAAGCTTTTCCAATGGACAGATTTCCAATGGTGCAGGGAATGGTAAAGCTACCAGGATCTTTGTGCTTAAAAGGCAATGGCTTTTGAATTATAGCACTGCATCCCGCTTCTAATTCAATTGTATTTTTCTCAATATACTTTTTCTTCTTGGTGAGGAGTTCCTTCATGAACTTGGCATAAGTTGGAATTTGCTCAAGTGCATCCGAGAAAGGTAAATTGATTTGCAATCTCTTGAAGATGTCTAAGAAACGTGCAAACTGCCTTTCTTTGTCCTTCCTTGTTGGCACATGAGGATAGGGTAATCCTTGTGGAGGAACAGAATTGGACTCCTTCTTCTTCTTCTCTTCTCGCACCCTCTGGTGTTTAGTCATTTTTGGCTCAGCCGCCTCACTAATTTCATTTTTTTCTGCATTTTTCTCACTGATTTTCTCACTCTCACTCAATTCTTTTTCACTTAGCTCATTTTTTTCTTCCTCATCATCTTTCACATCCTCCACAACTACCTCTTGCTCACTTTTCTCTCTACTCAAATCTCCCACAATTGTACCTCTCCTTGTAGTTATAGCCTTGCATTGCTCCTTGGGATTTGCTTGAGTGTTGGCTGTAAATGCTCCACTTTTAAGTTCTGCCAAATCTTTAGCAAATTGTCCCATCTGCACTTCAATGTTTTTGATAGAAGAATTCGTGTTCTTTTGGTTGGTTAGAGAAACTTGCATGAATTGCTTGAGAGTGTCCTCCAACTTAGAAACACGGTCTTGATGAAAAGGTTGGTATTGCTGATGACTTTGGTAAGGAGGTCTGCTCGAAGGGCCAGCTTCTTGCTTCCAACCAGCATTGTTGTTTCTCCAACCTTGATTGAAAGGTTGAGCATAAGAATTGCCTTGCCGGTTTTGGTTCCCCATATAATTAATTTCTTCTTGGGAACTTGGTGGCATGATGCATTGGCCACTTGAATGATCACCTCCACAAAGTTCACAGCAAAGAACTTGTTGAGTGTTGGACTGAATAGCTTGTAAGCCCTGGAGTTGTTGAGGCATCTTAGCAAGTTGCTTGGTGAGTGCATCAAGTTGCTGCGTGAGAAGCTTATTTTGAGCTAGGAGGGCATCCTGAGAATTTAATTCCAGAACTCCTCTCTTCTGCACTTGCACGAGAGTTCTGTCATGCTGCATCTCATAGTCATTAGAGGCCATATTTTCAATAATTTCCTTAGCCTCATCCGGTGTCTTGTACATGATTTTGCTTCCAGCTGAAGCATCAAGCATAAGCTTGGTTTGAGGTCTAAGTCCAGCTAAAAAGGTGTTGATTTGAGCTGCCTCATTGAAACCATGTGCTGGACATTTCCTTAACAGGCCATTGAATCTCTCCCATGCTTCACACAAGGGTTCATCAGCTCCTTGAGTGAAAGTGGAGATAGCTGTCTTCCTCTGGTTGATCTTAGATTGAGGAAAGAAACGGTTCAGAAATCTGTCAACCAGCTCGTCCCAAGTCAAGGGAGTGTTGGGAGGAATGGCTCTGTACCAATCATTTGCCTTTCCATCAAGAGAGAATGGAAAGAGGCTGATCCGGATATAATCATCATTAACTTGATGTAGCTTCACAGTGTTGCAGATATCAACAAAAGTAGTCAAATGAGCATAAGGGTCTTCATGGTCAAGGCCATGGAACTTGTTTTGCTGAATCAAGTGGATGAGAGATGCCTTCATTTCAACATTGTGAGCCTGCACCTCTGGTCTGGCTATGGTGTTGAAGAATCTTGGCCCTGTGTTGGCACAATAATCATTCAAAGTACGCCTTGGTTGATTCGCTTCCCCTTCTTCTGCCATTATAAATTCTTCTTCTTCAGGAATGGATGTCAAAGACAGATCTGGTGAAGCAGGAGAAAGTGGTTCTTGGCTAGCAAGTCTTTCTAGAGCCTTCCTCTTCCTTGTCCAGCTGTTGGTAAGTCTTGCTGTCCTCTCAATTTCTGGGTCAAAATACAAAGGATCAGCTGAACTTCTTGTGTGCATAAACAAAGAAAAAGAAACAGAGCACTAGAACAGAAAGTTAGCACAAGAAAACAGCGAACAGAACAGAAATAAAAACACAAAGAATAAAAGAATAAAGAATAAAGCCTAGGATAATGTGAATGTGAAGTTGCCTAATATTCAGATGCAAATCCCCGGCAACGGCGCCAAAAACTTGTTAGACAGTTTGGCAAGTGCACCAGTCGCACAAGTAGTAAATGGACAAGTCCAAGTATCATTTTCCCAAGGGATTTGCTTAACATAGGCAATGTTCACAAAGATATTAGCTAAGCCAAACGGATTTTTACCAGAAAAGCTATAAAAACGTGAACTTTGGTTGATTTTGTGAAAGATAAAACAGAACTAATGCAGAACAGAAATTAAAGAAGATATTTTTGTGGTTTTTAAGACAAACACAGCAGTAGACAGAGGTTAAAACAGATAGATGAAGATGTTGCAGGGGTTAGATCTCACCATTCTCTACTCTCTTCTTGCATGCACACAATATACATTCTATTTGCATTTAAAAGTTAAAATCAGTCAATAAAAACATTCTCAGCCTAATTCCTTAGGTGCAGAGAGTCTTAGATTACTCCCCCAAGCCTTGATTCCTCAACAACTTAACGAAGCAACTAGCTTTAAGTCTAGAGACCACAAGATAACCCATGAACTAAGCTCCATTCCTAGACACGAAGTTCATGAGGTATATTGCTTCAGTTCTAGACAACGAAAGTGTTTCCCAACAACAGTCATGTCCAAGGATCATGCTATGGGTGATCAAGCCACAACAAGCTTTAAGAAAAGAAGCAAAATACTAACTTTAAACACAAATATACATAATATATATAGATAATATCAAAAGATACAAGAGAGTTTTGAGAATGGCTACATCTAACCCCTAGCAACTACAGAACTCAGCCACTCATGGGTGTGAGCAGCTGGAAATTACACAATGAAGGGAAAGAGATGAAGAGAAAACTTAAGAACTAAAGAGAGAGTTTTTCTCTCCACTACAACAGTACAGACGAGCTACAGAGAATGAGTCTAAAAAATGTCCAAGCTCTCTCAACTTCTGAAGGTCAGTCCTTTATATACAAGTGCAGAATTGCTCTTAAGTGACATTTGGCTCAGCCTGGAATTTTGGCTTGGCTGATTTGAAAATTCTGCACTTCAACAGATTTCTCTTGCAAATGACCTTCCACTGCTTCCAAAGCTCAGAATGCAGCTCCAAAACGTGTTCTTCAACTTCAATCTTCATTTCCTACAAAAAGTGGGGCAAGACTCTAAGATATAACCATAAAACTAGAAAAACTAAAGAAATTCTAACTAATTTGCAATATTAATAGAAATTGAGTAAAACAACACTCCAAATGAGAGAAAAAGATAGATAATTGCCTTTAAAACTACTTGAAAAGTAAGTAATTATAGCAACTAACACTTATTGAATTAAAATAAGTTTAAATTAAGAATATGTAAACCCGATTTAGGGTGTTACAATTGAAGCCTGTAAGAGCACATAATTATTGTCTTGGGGATAAATAATTTTGTTTCTCAAAAATTGACTTACCCAAGAGAAAGGGCAAGACATAAAGAGCATGAATTCTTACTTCTTTTAGAGAAATAACATATCAAATAAACATTAAAGATTGTAAATGTGAAGTAAAGGATAAACATTTATGATAATATTTTTTACATACCTTTGCATCAAAGAGTGAAATGCAAGCATTGGTATCTTGTCCAGCTTCTGTTGTAATTTCCTTGAGCTCCTTGTTTGGCACCTGGTCTTCCAATGATTGTGAGATGGAAGGCATCTTATTGTTGGTATATAAACAAAAAAAATGCTGGCAAAGATTGTAATGTTAAAAATCGTAATTGAGGGAACTCAATCTTTTCAGCTTGCACATCACTGACAGTGTACAATTCTCTTTCAACAGAAACAATCTCCTTCAAAGAATCACAATCACACACTTCAATTGTTTCAAGCATAGTGAGACGTCTGAGCATGGAAAATGAGAAAATATTTTCCAATTGACCACATGTTTTAATCTTTATGATCTTTAATCTGCAGAAAGAGGACTCTGTGAGTTGATTGTCACATATTTTCTCCAAATTCTCCAGTTTGTAAAGACACATGGACTCCAATTTGGGAAAAGCCAGTAAAGGGTGAAACTGCTCCATTGAATTGATAATGTACTGAATGCCAAAATTATTTACAATTGACAAATGTTTCAAATTTGGAAATCCTTCAACATTTAATTCATAGAAAACATCATGAACATCATTGAGTTCACCCAGCAGCAAATATTCCACTCTTTTGAACAACATCTTAATCCATTTTTCAGAATGAATGTTAGTACCATCTTTTAGGTTCAATGCCAAAAATTTCCCTGCTTCATACTTGTCAGGGATTTTGAATTCTCCCACTGAAAGCATGTTGAATTCTCCAATGACAATCTTATAACTATCCAACTTGTCAAAGAACAAGTTTTGCGGAAAATGGGCAACAATTGGAATGTGTATGTCTAGAGTTCTTAATTTACTCAAGTGCCTTAACTCACAAAGACTAGCATTTTCACTTTGGTTTCCCTCTTCAGCTTCCCATAGAATCAAGTCATCTCTCATATAAAACTCTTCCAAACTGTTCATCCTTGATATGATATTGGAAGGTATTACTCTTAGTTTCAAGCAATTGTTTAAGTCAAACAGTTGCAGCTTATCCAATTGCCCCGATTCAACAGGCATATTTTCAATACTAGATCCAGAAAGAGTAAGAATTCTTAACTTCTTTAACTCTCCGATGATTGATAAGTTCTTTCCTAGAGTGCATCTCTCCAAACAAAGCATTTTTAGGTTTGTTAGGCATCTAATTGAAGAAGGTAACCATGACAGATTAATACCAGTCAATATCAATACTGAGTTCAATCATACCTTTAAAAAAGTCATCTGGTATTTTCAGAAAATCATCTTTACTGTCAATATGGAAGACTTCAAGTCTAGGACAGTATATACTCTCAGAAAGCTCAACAATAATATCACAATATTGTAAAACAATAGCTGTGTACCTTTCGAGTTTATCCTTGTGCGGCCACTCATTTAGTATGCCATTTTTCGTAAAAAATACATGCTTCTCTTTAGATGATATTGAAAGAGCAACATCACGCACAATGTCATGCATGTTGAAGCAGTCATTTAAATAACTTTTCTCCAGCAAACTTGACTCATTTAGTTCTTCTATCAACACATTTACTCTAGACTTTGTTTCTCTTATTGTGTAAACCCCTTGAAGCATATCCAAACCAATACAGAACTTCACCAAGTCCATAATCAAGAAATCATTTCCCATTCTAGCACATTGTAAGAAAATCTGCTTCAGTTCCTCATTTTTGAGATAATCATAACTCAACTTTGCAGAGAACTCAATAGATTCCTGACCTCCCGTAAAATTTTGTCTTTCAATTTGTCGACAAACATCCTCCCACACAGAGGGGCTCTTATTTTTTAATGCCCTTTCAATGGAAATCACTGCTATGGGCAACCCAGCACACATTTTGGAAATTTCAGTTACTTTCTCATCAAATGCAGGATTGGTAACATCTATTCCAGCCACTTTCTTAAGTAAAGTCTCTGCCTCCTTTTTCTCAAGGACTCCTAATGAGAAAGTTGATCTCTCTTGCACATCCATTTGACTCCTCAATACTTCTTTACTTCTAGATGTTAACAAAATTTTGCATCCCTTGTGATCACTAGATAACTTTTCTTTTTTAATCTTATTGTAATCACCAGATAACTTGTCTTTTTTCATCATACTGAAATCAGCAGATAACTTTTCTTTTTCCTTCTTATTGTAACCAAAATCAGCTATATTGATATCCTGTTGGTTGCCATCACCATCTTCACTAAGTTGAATCCCCAACCTGTTCAATTCCAATCCATCCCAAAGATCATCTAGGATTATAAGGGTGTTCTCTTTTTCTTTCTTTAATCTCTTTCGTATGCGATCTGCTCTTACAATCTCACTTTCCTCTTCCAATCTCATTCCTTATAACATCTCAGCAATTTGTCCTTGAACTTTCTTTATGTCAGGATTTGTTGTTATATTTGCTATAATCACCGTATTGAACAACTTCTTTTCTTTAGCTTTCTTAGCAACTTCTTTGACTAACGTGGTCTTACCCACACCACCAACCCTGTAGACGCCAATCATACTAATTGTAGAGTCTACCAGTGCTTGCATAATCCCCATAATTTTCTTTCTCGAAGAAAAGCTTTCATAACCAGTGTATGACAAAGCAGCATCCATGGATGGGCCTACTTGATACGAGACTTTATCAAACTTTTTGTTCCAAAGTCCATCTGCCTTGATTTCCTCTACAATCTTCGTAGCTTTTCTACCTAGCCTATATCTCAACTGCAAGTTATTAGGAAAGAAACCAATGGAGCACCTTGTCTTCTCATGGCATCCATCACAAAGAAAATTTTCATATTCTTTGATCTTCTCATCCACCTGTTTCAACCAATGCTGAACATCATCTTCAATTTCTTCTGCATTCATTTCTGCAACCATAACATCATGCTGCACCCTCTTTCTAGCAACATCTAGCATCTCAATATAACGGTTCACTTCTTCAATTTTTCCATTGTAACTACAAAAATAATCCCAATGTCGTTTAACCAGACCTCCCCCAAATTTTAATGCACTTTCGGTGGCTGTAGAGACAATTGTGTTTTGGTCCATGCTTCCTTGACACTTCCTCTTGAATTGTTTTCTAATATGACTACAACTTTTTCCTGAATGTTACAAATTAACATAAATTCAGATAAAGTAATTACGATGCATAAGTGCTCAAGTGTTAAAACATTATATTAACGAATTGTAAAGCATTCATAACTTAGTTCATTTTTCTGGTCAGCTATACACGACTTTGACATCATAATTAACCTTCTCAAGTTAACTTGTGGTAAAAATATTTAAAAAAATATCATATTGGAAAAAAAAATAATAGAGTTTTCTACTTATAGTGGTCCTACAAGGCTCAAACTATATTGTCTCACATAAAGGACACTTGTGGTCTACACCAAAAAAGATATTGTGAAAATAGTTATGAAATAATGTAATTGTTACTTAACTTTTGAATTGTACAATGAAATGTTGTAATTTAATTAGAAACTGTCCCTAAGAAAAACTAAATAAGAACTTAATTTGCAAAACAAAATTAATCAAATAAATATTTTGTTCAGCGTTGGTTCTTAAATAGCTTAAGCATTCTATCTTTGTAAATGAAAAGGCAAACAACATATATCTAGATATTTTGGAGGAGACATGCATGACTGATTGTAGGCCCATTGATAGTCTTATGGACCCAAATCAAAAGTTGATGGCGGAGCATAGTGAACCATTCTTAATCGAGACAAATATAAAGGCTGGTTGGAAAACTCATTTATCCCACAATTACATGACCTAATATCTCCTTTGCAATTGGGGTTGTTAGTCAAATCATGCAACTCCTCATATTGATTACTGGAATGTTGTGATTTGCATTCTCAGGTATGTTAAAAGGGCTCCAGGATAGGGTCTGTTGTATGAGGATAAGGGAGATACCCAAATCTCTAGGTATTGTAATGTTGATTGGGAAGGATGCCCTACAGACAGGCGATTTACTACCGGATACTGTGTACCCATTGGAGGAAATATTATCTCTTGGAAGAGCAAGAAACAGAATGTTGTTGCTTAGTCTAGTGCAAAAGCGGAAGATAGAGCAATGACCACAATCACTTGTGAGTTGGTGTGGATTAAGCAACTTGTTCAAGAGTTAAAGTTCTGTGAAATTCAACAAATGAAGTTGTATTGTGACAACCAGGCAACTCTTCACATTGCCTCTAATCTAGTGTGTCATGAAAAAACTAAACATATAGAGCTTGACTGCCACTTTGTTTGGAAGAAGTTGTTGTCCAAGGAGATTAGTACTAAATTTATCTGTTCAAATAATCAACTTGCGAACATCCTGACCAAGTATTTGAGAGGACCTTAAATTCAGTTCATATGTTCCAAGCTTAGAGCATACAATTTATATGCTCCAGCTTGAGGGGGGCGTTAGATTAGAATATATATTTTGTATTATTATATGTTAGTAAAAGGCTATTTTTTTTCTCTTCTTTATTGTTGTAGCTAGTTGTGATAAGGATACAAACTGTAATCCCTCTTTTTTATCTCATTGTATTCATTGTACTTCTGTCTTTGACTCATATATATACGTATACATCTGAAATTGAGTGTAAGTGAAAACACTTAAGCTCTTTTGTACCCTAATCTTTATTTTATCTTGTCTATCAAGTCGGACAAGGGAAATCAATCAATAAATAATTATATGAAAGGGACAACTCATACAATATTTGATTGAGTTTAAATCCCTCCAATAGCCATAAACGGTTAGCTCAAAGGCCTATAAAAGGATCCTCATTCAAAGGAGTTCATTGCAAGGAAGGAAAACAACTAAGAGGGGGTAAAGTAAAAAAATTCAAGCTTCCAAGAGACAAAAATCTTAGTTTCTGAATAGAGCCTTCTTTAGCCAAAATATTCTAGGATTAGAGTCAACCTTGTGTCTATCTTAAAGAGTTAAGCCTCTTATTTCTATGTAACCTCGTTCAGGTGAGCATCTAGAAAGAGAGCATTAAGTCTATCCAAACAGAACTTGTGAGTGGGCCAGGAACTCAGGAGTACAATCAAAGGACTAGTGCTTTTGAAGTGAGTTTTGTGCACAGCAAAGTTTGTTGTGTAGTTTTGTGCACAATAAAGTTTGTTGTGTAAGTCTACAACAAGGTTGCTATTGGTTAAGCCTGGAAAGGCTTGTGAAAGAATACTTGGGTTGAGTGGAACCTGTAGAGGTTAGAATACTAAATGGAACTTGAAGAGGTTTAGAATGCTAGATGAAGAGCCTGCAAAGGCTGTGAATACTGGTTGTGTAACCTACAAAGGTGAAAATACTATCTTAGAGAGAAAAGAATACTCAGTGCAGACCTGAAGATGTGAGAATACTTGGAACAAACCTGTAGAGGTGAGAATACTAACCTGAAGAGGTGAGAATACTTAATGCACACCTGTAGAGGTAAGAATAATGAGTTAAGAAGCAGCCTATAAAGGCTAGGAAATAATAATGTGAAAGCCTTAAGAGGCTCAAGGAGAAAGACTACCATGTGTAATTAGTGTTTGTCTTAGTGGAAAATCATACAGGTTATGGGGATTGGATGTAGCCCAAGGTTTTAGGTATGCCAATATAAATTTTTTTGTGTTGTATCCTTTCATTGCTTATCATATTTATCTGTTGCATGACTAATTTATATTTGTTGAAAACCTTCTTCTTAAGCATTGATCTTAACTATATCTAATTTTTAAAAGAAGTTTTCAAATTATTATATACTTAAGCAGCAGAAATTTAAATCTGAAGAAAAACCAGATTCTGGAACAAAACAGAATATGAAATTTTATAGACTTGGTTGAGAAGCAACTTTTCATAGAAAACTTTGTGTGTGTCTTATTTCTATATTTGTTTCCAAGTATAAGAAAGGATTTCCTTACTCCTAATATATTTCCGATATCCAAGCCAAATCTTGAGGAAAAATATTAGAAACTTCTTTGTTTGTGCAGAAAAATGCATTATTTTCAACTGTCACTATTCAACCCCCTGCTAGTGACCTTTTGATTCAATTCATACTACCTCCACCCCTATTTATAAGACGTTATTTTGAAAATTCCTTGTCCCTTTTTATAAGACTTCATTTTGACTATCTTATGCATTAATTTTTTTTTGTCTAAAATACTCTTATTTATTATAATACATTAATTGAATGTTACTCTGAATGTCTCTTTCTCTCTCCTATGAAGATTGGAGAAGATGAATAGACTCTCATTATTAATCCCAATAATGTCAAGTGTAAAATTGGAAAAATATTATAGTTACACACAAATTTATTATTAATACCTAGATTCTTAATAAGCGTAATTTAGTTAACAACGTCTTATAAATAGGGACGGAGGTAGTATATTGTATAGGCTTCACTGTTAGTATAATAGACCTGTGTACAACTTAGTGTTACCTCTCAGTTAGATATGAAAATTGTTGAGTTTGTTACAACCTTAGTCACATAATTAGTGGTACGTTTCGGTACGGGTACGGGTACGCGGTACGCGGTACGTGACCTTAGAAAGTATTGGTACGTGAGGGGTATACATAGTTGGTATACACTATTTAAATTTATAAATTAATACCAACATTCTTTTATCTTGTTAAAAATTATAAATTACATATATAATAATAAAGTAAATATTATTTTATCTTGTTAAATTAATACCAAGATTTTTTATTAATATTAAACTTATAAATTAATACCAACATTTTTTATCTTGTTAAAAATTATAAATTACATATATATATATATATATATATATATATATATATATATATATAAAGTAAATAATATTATTATAAATGTTATTTTATTCTGATGGCCTTTAATATTTAATACTATTATTTAAACTAATAAATAAATATTATTTAAAAATACTTACGTTACTCGCCCAAAAAAGGTGTTGCACAACTGTACAACACCATTCTCTAATTACAACTCCTCTCCTCGTTAAAGAAAAATCCCAATTCCCAGTTCCCAAATCCCATCTTCTCTTTTCGTTTCCCAAATCCAGCCGGCTAAACCTTTCCTCTGTACAACACCTCAAATCCTGCTCACATCATGCTTTCCCATTCTTAAATTTTTCTTCTTCCTTCTCTAGACTTTTCATCTTCCACAGCTACATTTTTCATCTATGCTGCTGAACTTGTCTTTCTTTGCCAAACTGAACGTCGCACTATGCACAACCTTTCCCATTCTTCATCTTCATGAATTCATGCACGATTTTGGGCGTCCCGGTTCGTAAAAGAACCGCGAATTGGTACGCGCGAACCAATTCGCGGTTCTCACCAAGTTCAACGAATTATGTGACTATGGTTACAACAACTATCAGTCAGTTAAAGCTAGTGCTCTATCTTGTACTTTATAAATACTCTTCCTATAATTAGGTTCAACGGAATGGAAATAATGATAGTTTAGTTTATTCTCTACTCTCTAAGTCTCTAATTTCTACATGGTATCTTAGAGTTTCTCAAAACCACAACAATGGAGATTGATCCAAATTCCTCTCTTTTGCCACCAAGTTCGATCAATTTGTCTCCTCCACTGATGAATCCACCGATTCAACCGGTGAATATGTCAATTCTGGAGCTGACACCAACGATCTCAATGATGAATCCTTCTTCTTCTGTGAAAGCGAACTCTAGTTCATTGTCTTCTCCAGCTTCAATTATGTTTGCATACACTGTGTTAGGGAAATTTACTGGTCAAATTTTTTTAATATGGAATGAACAGGTTGAACCTATCCTAAAAGGTCACTGCACTCATCAAGTTGTGGTGAATCTAATTATTCCACCGATTCTTGTTGGAATTTGATTGTGATGCTGGAATTAAATATCCAGCGTACCTAACTTGGGAGCAGCAAGATGTGCTCCTCTTCTCGTGGTTATAGTTGACACTTCCTGCCCTCTCCTCACTAAAACATTGGGCTATGTTCACTCTTAGCAACTTTGTAATAAACTTCACAATCATTTCACTGCTCACACCAAAGCCAAGGCACGTCAATTGCATTTGGAGCTACGTAACATGAAGAAAGAAGGTAAAACAATGGTTGAATATCTTCTTCACATAAAAGCTTTGATTGAATCTCTTGTTTTTATCGATCACTTGGTATTATCTTGGTGCTATTCTCGAAGGTCTTCCTCGTGAATATGAATCTATTGTTTTGTTGGTTGGGAGTAAATCATATTTATTTGATACAGATGAGATATAAGCTCTTTTGTTAGCTCATGAAGAACGACTTGAGAAATTTCACCAGGAACTCACTAGTTCAGTTTCAATCAATGTTGCTCAAACTAGCACGCAACCTACTATCTTTGCTTCAAATCTTGCATCACAAGCCTTAGTTACTCAGTCTTTTCCTCTAAACACTTCACAGAATCCTGCTTAGCAAAACTCTACTAGTGTTCAATTGTTGATTCTCAATGCGATAGTTCTCGATTTCAATACTCCTATGGTGGTTTTTGTGGTCAATCGACAAGTCATGGAGAAGGCTGATCTGGAAAAAGATGCAGAGGTGGACGTGGTTCTGTCCAGTGCCAAGTTTGTTATAATTTTGGTCATGAAGCTTCCTATTGCTATCTTAGGTACAATCCTTCCTATGGTTCCATGTAGAACTCCCAACCTTAGTAGTTGAATCATAACTTTCAACAAATGTCTGCTCTTCTTAACTCCCATCCCTATCAGTGGCAAAATGCTCATACTAGCATATTTCCTTAGCAATTTTAGGCACCTCCACAATCACAATTTGTTCCTTCTTCTCCAGTTGGTATTATTCTACAGGGACCTCTATCAACAACTTATATGACTAATTCCTTTACAAATAACTCAAATCAACCATGGTACATTGATTCGGGTGCCACACACCATGATACTGCTGATCCTCATCATCTACATAATGAGATTACCACAAATATCTAAGAATAGGTGTTTCTAGGGAATGGTCAAGGTTTGCCCATTTTCTCTACTTCTTTTTCACTCTGATGTCACCTTTTCTCTAAACAATTTGTTACTTGCTCCCTCTGTCACTAAGCACCTTGTTAGTGTTAGTAAATTTGCCCTGGATAATTCAATATACTTTGAATTTCACATCTTCCATTATTCTGTCAAATCTCAGGATTCATATAAGACCCTCCTTTAAGGTCTTCTTGGTGCTGATGGACTCTATAGTTTTCCAAATCTGTTGCCATGTCTCAAGTCTTCCAACACTCCCAATACTAGTTCTAGTGTTTCTAATTCTTCACATGTAAATGTTACTTCTATTATTATCCTTCTCAACATTGTACAAACACCCACTATAGTCACCTTTAGTATTTAGCATAATAGGAATTGGGACATGTTAATACTGTTGTAATTTGCAATTTACTGACCAAGTGTAATATTCCTATTTGTAATAAAATGTGTTGTGCAGCGAGGGGGGTTAAACATCGGGGAGATTTACACCAATGAGCCTCGAGCACACCACATAAGTGAACTTGACACCACCTTCAAGTCAAAACCCTAAGGCGTCAGGTTTGTGGGTCTTCCTCACTTATATGTTGCTCAACTCGCCCATTTCTACCCAATGTGGGACTTCACGTTCACACTTATACTCCAATAATCTCTCCCTCAAGTGTGAGTCTCTTCCACATGGTAGCTTCCCCTCAAGCGGAAGCTATTTTCACCACGAGTATCCAATGATGGCTTTAAAGCTTAATGCTCTAGTACCTTGAACCACCGCCTCCACCGTTTCACTGCCACAGGACACGTTGCCTGGCCTCCATGTATGGACCCACCGCTAAGAAGACTTTTGATACAAGGGATCCCCATGTCCATGCCCGGATCCATCGCCAATCCATCTTACTCGTCCAAGCCTGTCACCTGGTCGAACCATCGGCTCTAATACCAATTGTTGTGCAGCGAGAGGGAGGAAACACCGAGGAGATCTTCACCAATGGGCCACCAGCACATCACATAAGTGAACCTGCCACCACCTTCAACCCAAAACCTTAAGGCGTTAGGTTTGTGGGTCTTCCTCACTTATATGTTGTTCAACTTACCCATTTCTACCCAATGTGGGACTTCACCTTCACACTTGTACTCTAACAGTCTCCCCCTCAAGTGTAAGTTCTCTTCCACATGATAGCTCTCCCCTAAGCGGAAGCCATTTTTACCACGAGTATCCAATGATGGCGCCTTTAGAGCCTTAATGCTCTAGTACCTTGCACTGTTGTTCCACCGTTTCATGGTGCGGGACACGCCGCTTGGCCTCCATGTATGGACCCAATGCCAGGAAGACTTTCGATACAAAAGATCCCCATGTCCATGCCTGGATCCATCGCCAATCCATCTTACTTGTCTGATCCGGTCACCTGTTTGAACCATCGGCTCTGATACCAATTATTATGCACCGAGCGGGCTAAGACACTAGGGAGATATCACCAATGGGCTACGAGCACACCACATAAGTGAATCTGACACTTGTTGTGCCAAGGTGGAGATTGTTGTGCATGACTCATATTCTATAAGTGAGCAGTTTGGGCTTAGGCCATTTGTTATTGGGTTACGAAATAAGTGGGTTGGGGGTACAAGGGTTTATTCCCGTGGTACGGTACAGGGATAATATTGTACATTGTATATTGTACACAGTACGGTACAGGGGTGATATTGTAAGTCTGTATCATGATTTATTCTATATAAAATGATCTAACCCTATTGGCCAAATAACAATAATAGAAACAGCCGCTCTGCTCCCGAGGACGTAGGCACACTTGCTGAACCTCGTTAAATCCTTGTCTCTGTGTGTGCGCGTGTGAATACTCTGATCTTTAGAGTTTCGATGGCTATTGCCAACAACTGGTATCAGATGGCGCTTAACCCTAGTGCAAAATTCGAAGTGGGGAAGTTCGATGGAACTACGAATTTCACAGTGTGGCAAAGGAGGGTTAAGGATATGTTGGCACATCAAGGTTTTCTAAAGGCGTTGCGCGCAAGGAAACCTACAAACATGGAGGATGCGGATTGGGAGGAGTTGAAGGAGAGGGATGTGGCAACCACAAGGTTGTGTTTGGCAGACGAGGTCATGTACCACGTTATGGACCTGGTGTCTCCGGGGGAAGTATGGACGAAATTGGAGAGTCAGTATATGTCCAAGTCCCTGATGAATAAGTTATACATGAAGCAAAAATTGTACGGGCTGAAGATGCAAGAGGGTTCTGATTTGCAACAGCATATCAATGTCTTCAATCAGATTATCAGTGATTTACTAAGGCTTGATGTGAAAATTTAGGACGAGGATAAGGCAATAATTCTATTTTGTTCTGTGCCTAATTCCTACGAGCATTTAGTGACCACCCTAACGTACGGGAAAGACACCATTAGTCTAGAAGAGACACACACTTAAGGGGGAGATTGTTGGAGTACAAGTGTGAAGGTGAAGTTCCACATTAGGTAGGAATAGGCAAGTTGAGCAACATATAAGTGGATAGACCCACAAACTTAATGCCTTAAGGTTTTGAGTTGAAGGTAGTGTCAGATTCACTTATGTGGTGTGCTCGTAGCCCATTGGTGATATCTCCCCAGTGTCTTAGCCCCCCTCGATGCACAACAAAATGTAAATAGATTTGTGTTGGATGTCGTATAGGCAAAATACATCGACTCCCTTCTCATCACTCCACTACAGTTGTCACTTCTCCCTTAGAACTTGTTTACTGTGACCTATGGGGGGCCAGCTCCCTTCAAATCTTTTGAGGGCTATACTTACTATGTTCCCTTTATTGATGCCTATAGCAAATACACTTGGATATATTTCTTACGATAAATCAGATACACTTGTTATTTTCAAATAGTTTCTCACCATGTCCAAATAAATTGGGTGGGGGCAAATTTCATCCATTTACTCGATATCTTAATAGTGTTGGTGTTGTACATAAACTCTCTTGTCCCCTCACTCAACACCAAAATGGAGTGGTGGAGCACAAGCATAGGCACATTGTTGAGATGGGTTTCTCCTTACTTTCTCATGCTTCCTTGCCTCTTCTTTTTTGGGACCATGCCTTTTGTACTGCTATTCATATCATAAATAGTATTTTGTCTTTGTCCAATTCTCATAAGATTCATCTCACAATCCTATTCACCAAAAATCCAAATTAGCTCTCTATGGAAGTCTTTCGTTGTGCATGCTACCCTTTCTTAAGGCCCTTATGACAGACACAAACTTGAGTTTAAAACAAAAGAATGCATAGTTTTAGGCTACTCACCCTATCACAAAGGTTATAAATGTCTACACCCCTCTAGTAAAGTCTTTGTCTCCAAAGATGTTCTCTTTAATGAACATCTCTTTCCCTCTTACCCTTTTTCCAAACCCAGCAACCCTACCCCTTCTTCCACCTCTATTCTTTTCCCCTTAATCATTTTTCATGTTCTTCATCTGATATTTTAAGTACTTCCCCCTCCAATTCTCTATCCCCTACTGATGGTTCTCCTCCTATGCAGCATGCTTCACATCAATCTACTTCCCCTAGTCCTCTTGGATCCTCCTCACCTCCACCTTCTTCCATTGAATCCTTATTTTCTGTGGCTTATTCTTCTTCTATCCCTATTGTTCCTCAATCCACTCATCCCATGTAAACAAGATTGAAGTCTGGGATTTTCAAACCGCATCTTCATCCTACACTTTTACTCACTCATGTTGAACCCACCTTAGCCAAACAAGCCTTGACCATTCCTCATTGGCAACAGACCATGCAGTCTAAATATCATGCTCTTTTGGCCAATAACACCTGGACCCTGACTCTTTTACCTGTTGGCAGATCTGTTGTCGGGTGTAAACGGTTTTCTTGTTAAAGAGAACCCTGATGACTCAATTCAAAAGTATAAGCCGCTTAGTAGCTAAGGGCTTTCATCAAAGACCTTCTTGCTTGTTGTGAAGTTTGTTACCATCCAAATTGTTCTTATTGCCTAGCTTAGACAATTGCCCACTATAGCATATTGATATTAACAATGCTTTCTTGCATGGACTTCTTAGTGATGATGTTTATATGGTGTAGCCTCCTTGGTTTGAAACCTCAGATAAAACCTTAGTTTGCAAGCTGAATAAGGCTCTTTATGGTCTTAAACAGGCTTCCATTCCTGGTATGACATATTAGATGCCACATTTTTGGATTTTGGCTTTCTTCACATTAAATGTGACCCCTCTCTGCTCATTTTCAAAGATAAAGTATGTTGTCTCTATGTGCTCATTTATGTTGATGACATTGTTATCATTGACACTTCTTTTCCTTGATTATTGCAATCTTATTACCAAGTTGGGCAAAGTTTTTGCTCTCAAGGATTTGGGAGCCCTTGACTACTTTCTTGGTATTGAATTCAAGACACTTCCTAATAGTAGTCTTCTCTTATCTCAGTAAAAATATGTAAAGGATCTTCTTCTCAAGGTGAACATGGCTAAAGCCAAAGGGATTGCTACTCCTATGGCTGCTAGCACCAAATTGACGAAGTTTTATAACTCTTATATGGATGACTGTTCTTTGTACATGTCTGCAGTTGGTGCTCTTGAGTATGTCACCACTACACGACTTGAAATAGGCTTCTTAGTCAACAAAGTCTTCCAATTTATTGCCCGGCCTCTTGTTGATCATTGGGAAAGCAATGAAATGTATACTTCGGTATTTAAATGGCACTCTCCATTTTGGGCTTTTACTTCAACCTGCTTCCCCTTAGGCCCCCTACTCCCTTACTGTCCTACAGATTGAGGTTCCTACTATGATGATTGTCGGTCCACCTCCCAGGCTTGTTTATATTTTGGTCCTAATTTTGTATTTTGGTGGTCCAAGAAACAAACATTAGTTGCTCTCTCCAGCACAGAGGCTGAATATCGGAGTCTGGCCATTACTGATACTTGAATCCTATGGATGCAGTCTATCCTTACTAAGCTTCAAGTTCCTTTCTCCCCTCCTACTATCTACTATGACAATCTCAGCACTCTGTCTCTTACTCATAATCCCGTTCCCCACTCCAGAACAAAGCATGTGGAGCTCGATATCCTTTTGTCCGAGAGAATGTGCTTAAAAGTCTCTCTTTGTTTCTCATATTCTTGCCGCAGACCAGATTGATGATATTCTCACCAAACCACTCTCTCAGCTTCAATTTTGTACTCTTAGAGACAAGCTCAATGTGTGGTCTCTAGTTTACACCACTGCATCCTCCTTGAGCTTGAGGGGGCAATGATAGTGGATATACCGTATAGGCTTTAATGTATTGTTAGTATAATAGACCTGCGGGTAGCTTAGTGCTACCTCTCAGTTAATTATGACAGATGTTGAGTTTGTTTCAACAACTGTCAGTCAGTCAGAGCTAGTGCTTTGTCTTGTTCTCTACAAATACTCTTCCAGTAATTAGGTTCAACAGAATGGAAATAATAATAGTTCAATCTATTATACTTTTTTTAAAGTTCCTATTTTGAGCTTTAGTTTTAATTTTAACTAAGTTTCTGGAATAGCTATTAGCTCATGACAAATCAATTGGCAAATGTTTTTACACTTGCCTCGGATAAGCTAATAACAAGACCAAGAACTAGTAATAACCAAACACCTAATCCTACTATTCTCAAAGAAGTTGTCTACTCATTAAAGCTCTATTTAAAGATGGGAGAATCACACTTTATTGCTAATTGATTTGTCATGTTTAAACTACAACTTGGGGGAAAAATGATAATATTCATAAAATGTTTGCCTGACCACTTCACTAGGCCTAAGAGCTCCTTGCTAGAGGAGGAAAGGAAACAAAACTCATTGTTTAAACAATATAAAATATAACTATATAAAAATGTCTAATACATCCTAAAGCAACAGACTACAACTAGATTATCTGCTATTGAGATTTCAGTTTAAATATGTCAAAGATAAAGGAATTTAATGTTTTTAAAATTATATAACTTGTAACATTAATCCCTATTTCAGATTCCTAATCAAATATCATTGGAACAAATTTATAATGTTCGAATGTCATAGAACAACCAGTAAAAAGAATCTTAAAGAAATAAAAAAAGATAAATTAAGAAACAACAACAAAAATATAATCTTATAGAACAGCTTGTTTGTATTACATACCAATGGAGATCTTCCTGCTTTTTGTAGCTATTCAGTTTCACTTGAAAATGGTAATTCAAAGGTAAGGATCATGCACTCAGAAAAGAGTTTGTTTTCCTCTTCTTGTTCTTTCTGCAGGGTTTTTCTTTTTCTCTTTTTCATGTTTTTTTTTTAATTTTAAAATTATGGCAGAAAATAACAAATATAGAAATACAAAGGATAAAAGACCCAACTGGAATGTAATAATCAGAAAAGATACATTTTTTCCTTCTCTTTCTGAAGTTTTCTTTGAAAGATTTGTGCAGAAAACAATAAACTCAGAAAACACAAAGGATAGAGAAAAGCCAGAACAGAATAACAGGAAAAAACAGTTTTTTTGTTTTGTTTTTTTTTAATTCTTTCAAGCAAATAACAAATTTGAAAACAGAAAGGGTCAAAACACTAGAACATAAAATGCAGAAAATAACCTTTTTAATTTTTTTGTTTTTTGAATTGTTTTGCTTTTAAAAAAAAGTACTCAAGCAAATCACAAATTTAGAAACACAAGTGTAAAGAACAAACGGGAACCTAATAAACAGAAATGACCAATTTTTTTTTTCCTTTTTAAATATGATCTAGCCAAAAGACAAATTTAGAAAAGTAAAGGTAAAGAACAAAGTGGGATGTGAATTAAAAAAAATAATGGCTCCTCAATTTCAGAGGCAAAGGATTCAATTCACTGAAGATAATTTGTTTTTTTTTTTCTTATTGGTTTTGTGTCAGCAAACAGTGATCCTAACCCACATATATACTTTGTGAGAATTTTTATCATGAGGAAAAGAGAGGCTAAATTCTTTGCCTGGCCAGAGAGAGAATGAGAGTTAAGAAAAGAAAAGGATGAATTCTTTTTCTTCATTGAAGGATACTGAACATAAAAGGAAAATTCTTTGATTTGTTGAGAAGATATGAATAAAACAAGTAACAAGTTAATGGATCCTTTAAGATCACGTGATGTGCTTTTGGAATTTAGCAAGGTCGAATTTGGATAAACAGTTTAAACAATTATTCAATAAGAAAGTCTTCGAGATGAGCTTGACTCTAAAACATATTAAAATAAATAAATAAACAAACTTATGTGAAGGTGAAGGTCATTAATCACTTTCATGAACTCAAATGAGCTCCGCATAAACTCTTCTAAATGCCTCCTAAGTTGAAATTTCAAATTTATTAACAAGCAAAGCCAAATTCTGGGCTATTGATTGTCCAATAGCTAGAGATCGAGAAGGCAAATTTTAGTTTTCTTAAGTAGGCATAATATTTGATTATGCATTATACTTTTCATAGCTATGGCAAATGATTTCTATGAATTTAGCTAAATTGAAAATGGTGTAAATTTTGATACAATCATATGCCTAATAAGTTCTTACACCAAAGAAAAAAAAAATGGTGATATCTTACAAAAATTAATTCCAAAAAGTTTAAATGAAAAATAAGTTTGTGAACATATCATTGATTTTTAATTGAATCATTAGTTTTAAGACATTTCATTGGAGTACAAATTGATTTTAAACTATTATAAGATTATGAGCTATACAAAGTCTAAACCTAACAATGAGTTTTGTGTGAAAACCATCCAGGGGAAGAAAGAAGCGAAAAATTCCTTTCTTGGCTACAGAAAGTGAATACAACTTAGAAAAGTAAAAGAATAATCTTTCTCTCCAAAGGTGTATACATTGCTTTTGGAACAGAACAAATTTTGAAACCTTAATTTATTAACAAGGAAAGGTAAATCCTTTTTTTTTATAATGGAAAGGTAATGTATTTGTCTTTTTTGTCAACAGATCATTCATTAGAAATGTCCAGCAACACTCACAGGCACACAAGATGCTAACAAGAGTATTACAACACTGCACAAAACATCAGCAATGGTAAAATAGGCACGCACACTCCACTTACAAACAACCAAATTAAAGCAGCAATCCTGCACTTACAATTACAAACCCCAAAAAATAGAAAAAACATAAAAAACACATTCTCCTATTACAATGAAGCCTAAATAATAAATAGTGCATGAGCTTTTCTTCACTTTTTTTCTTAGTAGTTCCTTTCAATTCTGTTTGTGCTCGGCTCCAACTCAAGACAAGACGACCTAAAAATGACCTCGGGTGGTTAGGGTACCATTGCAAAAAGGGCTCTAGCTCTAACAAGCTCTATTTGAAAGGAAAAATGTGATGGAAAAAGGTACAGACAGAGAGAATAACTACATTAGGTAAACAACAAGAATAGATAGATAGATAGATAGATAGAGCAGAGAAGGAGATGTCAATGGTTACTGGACAAGGGAGAGAGGGTATTGGGGTTAGAGGTGGTGACTGGAGGAGGAGGTGAGGAAGGTAAAAGGTGTGAAGGAGAAAAATCTCTCATTATGGAGGAAAAAAAAATCCACCTAGAATGGGAAGGAGGTCCTCCCATGGAGGGGAAAAGCCCCCCTGATCGAGGGGGCGCTGCTGCTTCATGTCAAGGGAACTTTCTCTCAGTTTTGCTGTGCAAAGGTTCGCTCAAGGTAACCTTTCCATTTTTATGACTGTCTTCTGAATAAGATTAGCAAAGAAAAGCAACTATATGATTTAAATGGGATGGACGCTTCACCTTGCACAGCGTCTGTACCGTAAATAAATAAATAGAAGATTACACCGTTAAGCACATTCTCTTCAGTAGACCAAAATGGCTGAGCATGTGTTTGGTTTTACTTGACATGCATGCATACATGCAAAGAGAGAAAGTGAAGACCTTTTCAGCTAAGAACTACATAAATTTTGGTTATATGCTTTCTGATGAATACATAATGTTAACTCAAACACGCACTAAATGGATTAATTTTTGTTCCTTGATAATATGACTAAGGGTTACAGCTCCAATCAGCAACTCATTGTCTTCTCCTAAAGGTGAGTTATCTTCTAATGTCATTTCCAAATTTCATTTTTGTTGGAGTTGGGTTTGTTTACGGATACCTGTTTTGTAAGAAATTATTTAAGCAGAAATTCATGAATAATTTTATTCAAGTGATCAAACTCACACGTTTTTGCTTCAATGTTTTTCCTTTTCATGTTGAAACTTGAAAGTCAATTTTAAAGAAAATAATATGCATGTGCTTTTGTAAAGCTAATTTTGTTTGTAAACAAAAAGCATTTGCTCATCTTCAAAGAAATAGCCAATTTCACCAAATGGAGACACTTCAACTGCCCCAGAAACAATACTTCAGCAAGCCTACATCTTTGAAGATAATGATTCTGTTATTGAAAAAGAATAATATATACGCCTATGTAGGTAAAAGTTTAATCAGAGATTTTAGTTATTTTCCAATGATAATGTTACGAGACACGTCTTTCAAAAAAGACATTATGAAAGGCGAAAATTGAAAGCATCCTCATCAAAATGTTGTTTCTAGATAGCCCTACCAATACCATAGTACCAACTTGTAATTGTCTTCTAATAAGATCCAATGTTGTATACAAGTCAAATCAATTCAATTATATTCTGACCTTTATTTATATCACCTTATTGATCTTCCTCCTGAAGATACTAATGCTAACAAAAATTAAGATAATTCTTTGAACTATAAATGTTAGGTCAACATTCAATTCATTGCAGGAATGGTGATTGGCTATCATATATAAACAGGCAAGAGAAACTGAAATGTTATGCTTAACAAAACTTAGAAGCTCTAAAAGCATAAAAGGTTTTAAATAAAGTTCACAAAAGATGAGCAGAAAAAGAAATCCTGTAAATTATATATATGTTGAATAGCAGCAGATAAAGATAAGGTAAACACACAATATTTGGAAGAGAATAGACAATAGACCGAGTCTAATCCAAACAATCCAACTAAAGAATTGCATCCATTATCTATTAATTTAAATTCAAATGTTTGAATTCTACCTCTAGTAATTAACTGCAGAACTTCACAACATAGTCACAAAAAGGTTTGGTTCAAATTAGCTGCAAACAGGGAGCCAAAATCAACACAAGCAGCATAACCAAAATAGATGAGTCTTTAATCAGATGTGTCCTAGTAGATATTAGAATATATGTAGGTTAAGGTGGGCAAAAACCCAAAACGAATTAGACTTTTTAAGAGAGCTGGAGGGGAAATATTCATTAGAAGTATTTTTGTTTTCGCTGTCTATCTCGGTCAGATACATAACAGAAATAGATTTTCATTGTGTTATGGGAGGTGTCAAATGTTAGGAGTATTTTTGTCAAAAACTGCATTTCTGAAAAGTAGAGTCTTAATTCTGTTAAAAAAAAAAATAGAGTCTTTTTTTTTTTGATGGAAAAAAAAAATAGAGTCTTAATAATTCATACTCTCAAAAAAATAGAGTCTTAATAATCATTTGAGGGGTGTCAATAGTAATGCCCTTGAGAAAAAAGGGAGTGATGGACTTGGCCTGCTTACTGAACTGATGGACATCTATTGATAGATGTTCCCCGTAAAGAAACAAAGAATTTTTTTATTTTATTCAAAATAATAAAGAAACGAAGCATGATCATTGATTCAGTCGCTTATTTTAGGATGACGGGCATGTTCAGATAAATTTATTTTAAAATTAAAAGTTATTAACTCTTTTAGAAAACTTTTAAAAGTATTATACCAAAAAAAAAAAACTTTAAAAAGTACTTATTTTTTGGTTAAAAATCATAACACACACACAAAGGTAAATACTTTAAATTTATAAAAATTATTTAATTTTAATAACAAAACATTAAATAAATTAAACATATGTATTTAATCTATTAAAAATAAATATTTTCTTTAATAATTTATTTAAAAAAATTAAATCATTCTCTAGAATTATATGCTTTACATGCACATGACAATTAAAACAGAAAATTAAGTAATTTTTTTATTCGAAAAAAAAAGTATTTTATACAAAGGGCACAGAAATATATTCTAGGAAAAGGTTACTGTAAAATATATGATTTGGACTTTCTGATTCTAAATATAATTTTTGTGATGACAATAGATACTATATATGCTTATTATACTTACGTTTAAGATGAAGATATCTACTTGTATCCATACCTAGAGCAACTTCAATGTTTATATTCAACAGCATTTATAATTTATATATTTAAACTCAAATTCATTAGTATATTTTTTTATATATACTGAAATTTTATTAATTAGTATATTTTAGTTAAATAGAATGTGATTTCTTTTTAAAGAATTAGTGAAATTAATAATGTTAATATATTTGTGTGCACGTGCAAGAATAGGAGACAAAATGTGCACTATATTTCCCAAACCACCATCATTTTCATAAATCTTTACAGACAACTATATCTAGGCTTGGATTTAAATCATTTGATGAGCAAAGACTCTTGTGTCCAAAAAATTGGGGTTTGTAAAAGTCAGAGTAGCAAGTTGATGAGCTTTCTTGTTTTTTG
This sequence comes from Pueraria montana var. lobata, assembly GCA_026413185.1. NCBI lineage: Eukaryota > Viridiplantae > Streptophyta > Magnoliopsida > Fabales > Fabaceae > Pueraria > Pueraria montana. Next base: position 88,326,870 of record CM048650.1, on the reverse strand, counting down.
ACATGCATAAGAATCAAATGACAGGAGAGCGTTGAACCAGAGAGAGAGAGAGAGCAATCAGCGGCAATAGTGATTTCCGGCACCTTTCTTCTCTGTTATTGCCTATTGGAGTTGTCACATGGAAACAGTGACCTTAATTAAAGCATGGTTTCTTGAAGCTAAGGTCTATAGCAAAGGATATTCCTAAATGTTCTGCATGTAGCAGCTACGTACTAAGATAACATGTGTCATTTAAGTCTCTGTAAGCCACACCTATGGCACTGCTTCCATTCAGCTAGCTATATGGATTTGAAAATTGCCAGTAATATAATTTTTTAAGCCATTGTTTACGGTTAATTGAATTTATTAAAAATTATAAAATTGTGATTGAGACCTGTTAAACAAAATTCACATAATTTTTGCATTTTTTTTTAATAATTTCCAATCAATAAAAAATTTTATTTAAAAAAAATGTATGTTATAGCGTTTTCTCATGTAGGTGCATTGTGTAATCATTTGCTTCGGAATATTTAAACATGTTTATGATGTGTCAACGGGCCGGTACAACCCACAACACAATATTATGTTGATGCAAGTGAAATTGGGCTCGAATTCCTTAAGAAAGGTCTCGACTTTGAGTACTGTGGATGGAAATAACGTGGTCGAAACTTGGAAGGGAACACTAGTGGAAAAAAGACATTTTACAAACATGGTTTTACATTAGTTATTAAAGAACCGATATAAAAAAAGGTGATAGGGATTTTGTAATTTTTTTAAGGCTTAATTATTCATTTGGTCCTTTAATTATTTAGGAATGTTTAATTAGGTCCAATTTTTAAAAAGTTCGATCAAGTTCTTTATTTTGCAAAATTGCTTCAATTATACCATTTCCTTCAATTTTGCGACGTTGACTAACGACTAACTCATCACCCTCTTCCTTTTCTTTCTCTAACCCTTCCTCATCACTCAAAAACCATGCCCACACCACACTCTATCACCCACGACATCACCAACCTCCGCACCCAGCCCAAACCATCGCCATTACACCACCATCGTGCCACCACTAACCTCCACAAACCCATATCTGCACCCACCACCCAAACACCATACCCAACCGCATACCGTCACACCCACGACCCCACCAACCTCCTTACCTAACCCAAACCACCACCGTTGGGCCACCATCAGCCACCACGAACCTAAACCCGCCCTTCTTGCCATGCACACCATTCTAGATCTAGATCCATTTTTCTTTTTTTTTTCTTTTCAATTTTTATTCTTGGTTTGATTTCACTTGATCTTGGACTGAGATGATGATTAGGGTTTTGATTATGTTGATTTGGGGGTGGTTAGGGTTCTGATCTTGGTTTTATTTTTTTTAAATTATAATAAATAAAACGGCAGCTATAAACTGTCACTTTTTTAAAACTATGTTTATTTTTATTATATTTTTAATTTAAAAATAAATAATAAATATAGTGGCGAATTTTAATTAACCTCCACTATTCGTAAAATTAAACCGCTATAAATCGTAACTTAAAACCGTCAACTCCAACTGGATGAAAAGGGTATGATTGTAGTGTTTTTAATAATTAGATGACCTAATTGAAATTTTTAATAATTGAGGGACCCAATTGAACTTTTATAAATAATTAAGGGACCAATTATATAATTAAGCCTTTTTTTAAAAAAAATTTACATGTTACTGAATAATCGATGTAAAATAACACATTTTACATCAATTATATACATATTTTTTGTGTGTGTGAAATTGTGAATACATCGATTATACATATAATCAATGTAAAAAGTGTTATTTTACATCAATTATATTTATAACTAATGTAAAATGGATTTAAAAAATCTCATATCTTCTCTCTCTAGTAGATATTTCCCAAACTTGAACCTCTCCCAAACCTTTTTGTTACCCCCTGTCCCCTACCTCATCTCAAAATTCACCAACATGGTCTTCAAGAAACTCACTTCCCTCCCCAACATGTGTGGCACCATCAACACCACCCCTGTCCACCTATGCTCCAACTCCAACAACAACCCTAACCCTAACACCTACTGTTGTCACTATAGCTACCCCTCCCATCATCTACCACTACAACACCACAACCTCCTCCCTTCGATCTAGTCTTTCGTTCGCTACCTCCCTTCATAGCTCTCCAACCCGCACCACTCTGTGGTTGTGAAGACCACCATCTCTCCAACCTCCACCACACCACAAAGCTCCGGATCCTCCAAATTCCATTTGTGCACTCTACCTCTTGAAGAAGCTCCTCAATCTCGCGAAGGCTGTGCAACTACACTTTGAGATTCTCAACTTCTGCAATGAATGATAGCTCAAGGGAATAGCAATGGCAGCATATTAGGTTCAATGGGGTTTAATGACAATGAGATTTGATGGAGATCTAAAGATTCGTTTGAGTTCACCATCAATTTACTTTTTCTTTAATTGTTACATGTTATAATGTTTGTTGGCTTGGAACACAGAATACATTCACAAAATATTAGGAGAAATAATTTTTTGTTCTTAATCTTCAATGTTGAATGATGAGGGGATGGTAAGTGGTGATGCGTAAAATATGTTTGTTAAGGGCAAGCGTACCCTACACGGTTACAGTGGATCTAAGTTTGGATATCTTACCCAAAGGACTAGTTGTAGTTCCAAAATAACTTAATTACAATAAACTAATTAACAATTTAAATTTAATCAACAGTCCAAAGGACTAGTTGTAGTTCCAAAATAACTTAATTACAATAAACTAATTAAACAATTTAAATTTAATCGACAGTTGGAAAAGGGTTTTTATCAATTATTTCGTAGAAACAAAATAGAAATGAGCAAACAGTATTAGTAAAAGAGAACTATCACACAGGGAAGCCTATGATTGTGATTTCACTTGTATCACTTTTCCCCTAATTCTTATTCTAATTAAAACCTTAACTCATACTTCAATCGCCAGTTACCTCTTAAAATTATTAGTTAGCCTTTGGTCATGGTCTAACAATGCTCTTTTCCCTAATTTAATTCTCAATTAATTGTCATATAAAAGTCTCTTAAATTAGGGTAAAGGATAATTCATAGAGAGGTTGATTAAAAATTATTAATCCACTAGAAATTCATACAACAAGTTTGATCATACATGCTATATGAATTCAATTACTTCACAGTTCAATTAATCACAAGCAGATAGTCACTAACAAGCAATTAACTAATATTAGGAGTGATCAGTTTTAAAATAATAATTAACATAGTGAAGAAAAACAATTGACTGAATAACAAAGGGGGTTCAATTATAATCAAAACTGTGGTACACGGGTACAATTATATCACAATCATGGCTTTAAGAAATTAATTAGCCAAATATGGTTACAGTGAAGCAGAAATTTCTAATTGAAAACATAAAAAATACAAAAGGGATAAAAACTTTACAAATTCAAGCATCGGTGATGCCCCTTACGTTCTCCCTAAGCCAAAAGCCTCTTACACAGATGCTCTCATGCTCAGAACTTTCTATTTCAAAACAAAACAAAAAATACTCTAACTCTCACTTCCCATTTTCTATTTATAATAAAAATCTCGAGCCTGGGTCGTGAAGTCCAGCACGGTTGTGCTAAGCCTAGCACGGTTGTGCTGTTTGGGCGGCCAATTTTAAAATTTGAATTCTCAAGTTGCTTCCTTGAACAACATAGCTGTGCTTAGGCTCGTGTCTGAAGTTGAGTTCCATTTTGTGAAAATTGCAACACAATTGTGCTACTCTTGGAGTTGACACTTAGGGCATCAGCATAGTTGTGCTCAGGATGAACACAATTGTGCTCTTCCAAGAAGTGACAGATGATCATTAGAATAGAGTTTTTCATCTCATTTCCTTCTTAAAAGTTCTTAAGCATCCATCTATTGCAACTTACATGAAAACAATGAGTTTTGCCAACTAAATATGCATGAATAAGACAAATTAAGGGACCAAAAACTCACTTCAAAACACCACAAAAGTTGGTTTATCAAATGGTGAGCAAGATGGAGTTTGCAATCTACAAAACCACCAGGTCTCTTTCTACATTGGTTAGACATATAACCAATGTAGAAATTTTTACATTGGTTATACGTTTAATTAACTGATGTAGAAATTGTCCCACATTCAACATTAGTGGGATCTACATCAGTCCTACAACCAGTGTAAAATCCTCATTATAACCGATGTTAAATGTCTTTCATGTAGTAGTAGGAGACCCCACTAAAAGTGGTGAGATCACAAGTTCTCTTAATAAAGATTAGTCATTGATAAAGCCGTTGGATAATTCGTACTCTGGTTAAAAAAAAACATGTGATTTTGTATTGGATTCATACACTAAACTTTTGTAATATGTAACATTGTTAATTGATAAAATTTTAAAATAATTAATAACTCTAAGTTTCAAATTTCGGTATATGAAGTAATATGTAGCACCGTTTATTATTATTATTATTATTATTATTATTATTATTATTATTATTATATAAAAATGGTGTAGATAATATGCATACCAGTATTCTACCACTAAATAGCAGTAACTAGGAAGCAACCAATTTTCTATTTCATTCAAGTAACACCGTAAACCAACGGGCATATAAGAGGACAAACCTAGGTTCTTAGAATTTTAATGACTATTTATTTAGAGAAAACCAGGTAGGGTGATTAATTAGTAGCCAACTAGATACATGCACAGGCTAGTGATTGAGCTTGCCTTCTAAAGAAGCGTTTGAAACTTGGACATTTTTATCCACCTCTTTAGGCTAACATATCTCTTGCAAAAATATGTCTCTATGGTATTTGGATTATGCTATTATTTAATGAGTGTTAATAATTAATAATTTAATATATTGAGAAGTTATGGGATGATGGGGACCTCGCTATTTTGTATGTTGTACGTCTATACTCAACGTCCTTTGAAAATAGGATAAGAAAAATCAAGCTAATAAGATGATGAAACTAGTCACGTTGCCAGCTTGTTTATAAAGATGTCAGCACATGAAGCTTTGGAGACCTAATTTTAAAACATAATTTTGAGAAACACTACAGGTAGGTTTTACACGTAGCATAAAATAGGAGAAAGTGGAAAGACGGCATGCTTGGCACGACATAGAGGGTTCTATTTTTTTTTTTTTTATCAGTAGAGGTTTCTATTGAATATTAATTTAATATTTCAATGATTGGTCCCATTTTGATATGCAAAAAATAGGAAAAAGTATGGTGATAGAAAATATGATATGATTATGAACATTGGTTGACACAAGTAGTAGCGACTTGTATCTCTTAACCAAGTAGTCCAGGGTTCGAATCCTGGTAATGCCTGGATATGGAATAAATTATGTTGGGAGGAGAATACCCACCTTGTATGCATTCACGGTAATTTGATCATCATATCATCTTATCTAATATTACCAAATGTCTTAATTTGATCATGTTTATTATGTAACTTTTTTTTATCTTATTTTGGATAACCAAATTAATGAAATAAGTAAAGTGATAATTATAAAAAAAATTAAATATTAAATAAAATAAAATCATTAGTCATTAAAGAACAATGAATATTTTTACCTTACATTAATAAAAATTAAAATTTTTATACATAATATCAATCAATAAGTAGAGATAAAACTAGAAAAAATATAATGACATTTTTCTTATAAATCAATTATTTGAACCAAATTAACCGGATCTTAATTGGATTAGTTTGCTTCAAATTGGGAGAAATTTTTTTCAGAACCTAAATCAAACCAACACAATTAAATATGATTAATTTGGATAAGATTTCACCCAAAACCTAAAGAACCTATCCAAAATCCAACCCATGAACAACCCTTAAATACAATATATATATATATATATATATATATATATATATATATATATATATATATATATATATATATATATATATTAAAGTGACTTAACCTTTTATAGAATGCTTATTATAAAAATCAAAGATCCAACATCACTTGATATATAAAAGGCTTAATTACAATTTTTACTCCTAACTTTTTAATTTTTGGCAGATTTTACCCCAACAAATTAATTTGGCACATTTTAACCCCAACTTTTTAAAAAAGTTATAAATTTTACCCTTCACAGTTTTGATGACATGACATGTTAAAATAGTTGTACTTTTTACACTCAACTTTTTTTTTTTTGGCAAATTTTATCCCTAACTTTTTCATTTTTGACAAATTTTACTCCTAACTTTTTACTTTTTGGTGAATTTTACTCCCATTTTTTATGCTTATGTTAGCATGTCACGTCATCAAAACTGTGGAGGGTAAAATTTGTAACTTTTTTAAAAATTTGGGGGGTAAAATGCAATTAAGCCTATATAAAAATACAAAAAAAAAACTTTAAGATTTGTTTTGGGATTCATATAATTTTATCGTATCATCATTTATTTATTTATTTTTGGGTAAATCAAGAAATAGTTAAGAACAATTCTTTTATTAAAGTATTAAAATTTATTTAAGGAATTGATTTCTTCCAATAGATATTTTTTTATCTCATAAAAAAATAGATGTTTTTTTCATATACACAAACTTTGAATATTGAACTCTAATCAATATTTAAAGATTAAAATCATTTATCAGACTATCAACCATGCCACATATGGTATCATCATTTACTACTCACATCCTTTCCTATAATTTTCTAATATAAATACAATCATACTAAATTGCTTATTAATTATTTTTAATTTTTCAAACACATTTAATGCCAATTTTCAAATGCACCAACCAAGTACTCAATCCTAAACATTTACGTTTTCATTAGGGTCAACATCATGTTGATTATTTTGTGAGCACGGGAACAGTCTTATAATAAATAAATAGAATATATTTCCGTTTTGAGGCCTATATTTTCAGTTTCATCTCTTAAAATTAAACTTTACATTCACATTACGTTCTCCGTCAATGGGTACCATGAATGATAAATAGGAGAAAAAGCTCAGTTTCCTTCCCTTTCACCTCTCTATATAAAATTGTCAGTTTAGTCGAATGAGACTTGATTGATACCGTGTCTGTTTTAAAATAACAAAAATTATGAACCTCAAATCGTATATACAATTTTAGACAATAATTATTTCAAATAGAAAATAAACTAATAAATAGTAATTATTTTAAAAGTTTAATGGTGATACACTGATGTATTTTACACTATCAACCAATCACAAATTACTTTTAAGATAGTAATTATAAAAGTCAACAATCTTATCATACATAGCAGGTTATGATTGGAAGACGGTGCAAAATTTTTTTATACTGTCAGCGCATCACCTATTTTCTCTTATTTCTTATTTTAAAATTCATTACAAATCTGGATTTTCCATTTTCTTCTCGAGATAAATTATTCCTGAACATTATCTTTTTCTCTTTCTAACTAATACGATCAATCTTTTCTTTTTCTAAAAACTTTTTTTTTTCTACTTACACATATACAGACACTAATATAAATTATAATGAATATATATTCATTATTTATTAAGTATGGTGTCAAATTGATCCTTGACGTCATCTTTTTAAATATATATATATATATATATATATATATATATATATATATATAATTTATTTTCTTTAGTATAATATGTATCATCCACAATAAACAACGTTTGAGCCTGATAGGAACACTCTTGAACAGGACCACAACTATCCTCTATGGAAATTTAATTTTCACTTACAATTAGTAAACATTTTCAAAATGTTATTAATTAATTAAAAATCATTTTAGGAAAAACTTTTAAAATACTAATTATTATAAAAATTAAAAAATTTATTATTACAATTTGTAATTAAATTAAATGATAGTGTATAAACTATAAAGACTTTTATTATGTGAATATATTGTAATCAAATTAAAATATTACCAACTAGTCTATGAATTAACCAGTGTAAGTTTGTTTCAACTTAATTAGTAATTTCAAATTTGAAGTTTGAATTATGAATATGTAGCTATTTTAAATATCTATAAATATTAAATTATCACTTATAATTATTTTACTCATTTGAATAACATTATTTTTCATGAAAAATACAAATAGTCATTAAAAAGTAAATAAATATTAAAGCCGTAAAAGTTGGTAACATAAAAATTATCCTTTTATTTAAAAAAAAAAAAAATTATAGGAAAGAAGAAGAATGAACGTCTTAACTCTTTAACACAAAGTGCTTCACATTACAATACACCGCTAGCAGTCCACTCATCGTCCATTGAATTACGACACACAGATACGCACACCCCCAGTCGAAGCAAGCAAGAAACAAGAACCCGATACTCTCTCTTTCTCTTTCTTTTTTTTCCTTCTTCAACGCTTCTCAACTATTCACACACCACCCCCACACCAACACCACCATGTGTCTCTCCTCACACGTACTCTTATAAATAATAACGCGTCTTCGTTCCATAATATCACTCCCAATTCACACCCCCCCATGAAGAAGATTCATAACAGCACCACCACCATAGTATATAATAACAAAGCCACAAGAAACCTTTGATAACTCCAAACACTCTCTCTTCAGTTTCTTTCTCTTCAGTTTCTTTGTGATCATCACAATGGCCAACTGGGCAATCCTAATTCAAAGCTGCATTTCCAAGAAACCAAACCACCAACTCACAAGACTCTACCTTCTCACCTTCACAACCTTCCTCTGCACCCTCTTCTACCTCCTCGGCCTCTGGCACCACGCGCCGCCCTCCCTCTCCGCCGCCACCGCCCACAACCTCGCCGCCGGGCACCCCAATTGCCCAAACTCCAACCCCACCCTCAACTTCTCCTCCACCCACTTCTCCCCCGACCCCGACGCGGCGCGTGACTTCCACGCGCCGCCGTGCGATGCGTCGTTGTCCGAGTATACCCCCTGCGAGGACGTGCAGCGCTCGCTGAAGTTCCCGCGCGAGAGCCTCATCTACCGGGAGCGGCACTGCCCGGCGGAGCGGGAGCTGCTCCGGTGCCGGGTTCCGGCGCCGTTTGGGTACCGCGTGCCGCTGCGGTGGCCGGCGAGCCGCGACGCAGCGTGGTTCGCAAACGTGCCGCACAAGGAGCTGACCGTCGAGAAGAAGAACCAGAACTGGGTCCGGTTCGAAGGGGACCGGTTCAGGTTCCCCGGCGGTGGGACCATGTTTCCACGTGGCGCAAGCGCGTACATCGACGATATCGGAAAACTCATTAACCTTAAAGATGGGTCCATCAGAACCGCACTAGACACTGGCTGTGGGGTACGTACGTTACGTGCTTAATTTCTTGATCCGGTTCGGTTTTTCTTGAACCGGTTTCAAGTTTTTTTTTCTTTTCAGATTTTAATTCATTGATTCAGATTCAACCTGTTTTATTGCTACATTTCACGATAAAACGCGTTTTAGGTTACCCAATTTTCAATGAAAACTGGCTTTACTCCCAATATCTTAACAATAATGATTTTGATTAATGCAATTTTGCATAATTAATGAATTTCGTATCTCTTTATGAAAATTAAGATGAGAGATGGAATTTACTGGTTAAAGTCATCTTTTTTAAAATGTAGGAATTAAAATTATTTTTTTATTAAAAATTGAGAAACTTAAATAACATTTTTTGTTGATGTTATTTTGTTTTCCGATTGAAGCTGTATGTTTTTGGTTTACGTTGGTTTCAGGTGAACCGGGTGGTTCACCTCCTTTTCGTGGGTGGTTTAACAACTATAGAATAATGGATCCTGGGCAGGAATGTGATTGGCTCCACCATTGACCATTGGGATTTTTTTTTAGAAAAAAAATCAACTTTTTCTGTTTTTGTTTTTGGTAATATTTTGAAATTTTGTCTGATTTGGAATGTTTTAAAAAGAGAATGTGGGTTAATCGGGATTGTAAATCACAAATACGGGATATATTCTTTCCTTTGATGCTTCGAGAAAATGCGTTTTTATGGGAGATCAATTGGGTGAAGGAAAAAAGGATAGAAGATTGATTAAAATTAAATCCCGCAAAGTTTGTTTCGGCATGTTCTTCTAATTTTTTAAGTATATTTTTTAATATTTTCCATGTTTGACTCCTTTTTTAAAATGTTTAATATTTTCTATTTTTTTGCGATTATGCCAATCACGACCTCTATGTTCATGCCACGTTTCTAGTGAATGATTGTGATTGAGTATGTTGTCTTATCCTCTACGTATGACGAAATTTTCTTTTGATCTATTTTATATAATTTCAGAGGAACCGGCGTAACTAGATGAGTATGGATGTTTTGAAATACCGTAATAGATAAGGTCTTAAGGGATGTTATTGAAATGAAAGTTAATTGAACTATGAATTTGTCCACATGTGGAGGGAGGAAAGGGGAAATGGGAATCACATAGAACTAGTTTGCAAAACAATCTACTTAATTCTTCAAACCGAAGCAAAGTGCCGTCTTGACCAAAGAAAAAACAAGTACTATGTACTAAAGTGAAATATAATTTTTCTTTCTTTCTTGTCTTATTCACTTGGTGCTAATCATAATAATGATAATATTCTTGGAATTTATGTTGTTTGTTGAAGAATTAGTGGAAAGCACAATGCGAGATAATGAAGTTAGATGTTGATTCCTAACCAACCGTCTCAATTATAGTTTTCTCACCTGATTTACAAGTTACTTCATCAAACTTAATTATTAGAAGAAATTTTAATTGGATCCCTAAATCTTATTTCATATGGGATGTTAAACATGTGTTAATCACATGTTACATTTGTTTCGTGCTGTGGCAATATGTGTTAATCACATCTATTAACATTATTTTTTGGGTAACATGGAATGTGTGTGTATTGAAAATTTGAAACACTCAACAAACCAACAACTAGTGACTTGTTTAATTATCAGAAGAAGATCATTTTTTGTGTATGACAAATTATTCACTTGGCCTAACGTTACAATTTACTATTTCAGGTTGCAAGTTGGGGAGCATATCTTCTGTCACGTGACATTTTAGCAGTGTCATTTGCACCAAGAGATACACATGAAGCTCAAGTTCAATTTGCTCTTGAACGAGGAGTTCCTGCATTGATTGGAGTTATTGCCTCAATTAGGCTTCCTTACCCTTCAAGAGCCTTTGACATGGCCCACTGCTCACGTTGCCTCATTCCCTGGGGCCAGAATGGTACATCCATGCTTCAAAACTTTGTGTCAATATATTATTTTATGTGCACATTTTATAGGAAGCCATTTTGTGTGAATGTGAGGACTAATTTGTTGTTTCTGGTTTTGCAATGCAGAGGGGATTTATTTGAATGAAGTTGATCGAGTGCTACGTCCTGGTGGGTATTGGATTCTTTCAGGGCCACCAATAAACTGGGAGAACCACTGGAAAGGTTGGGAGAGGACTCGTGAGAGTCTCAAAGAGGAACAGGATGGAATTGAGAAAGTGGCAAAAAGCCTATGCTGGAAAAAATTGGTGCAAAAGGGTGACCTTGCAATATGGCAGAAGCCCACCAATCATATTCATTGCAAAATCACGCGAAAGGTCTACAAGAATAGACCCTTTTGTGAGGCAAAGGATCCAGACACAGCATGGTAATATGGCTTTATTTTTAGTTTTACAATGAGTTTAATTTCTCTGTCTTGTCAAGTAAATTTTTTTACATTGTCGACTAATCAGGAATCATTGTTGGTATGACTTTAAAAATAGTTATTTTAAAAATTAATAAATTATCATACATGATGGTTTGTGATTGGATGACATTGTAAAAACTTTTTACAACATAGACTATTTACTATATAGGCAGTAGCAATGTTATGCACTACATTAACATGTTAGGAAGATAATTCTCAGATAATGTCACTTTATGTTGGCAATTTTGGGGAAAGATTGACTTGCAATCACTATCACTGTTAGTTCCGTGTGTTATTGATTTTGCTTTTGGGCCTACCTTTTGCAGTTTCTCTTTTCAAAGAATAAAAAGCATATTATGCTTGCTGCCAATGAGAGTTTAGTAGTGATACCAAAACCACTTGGATGATAAAGTCATATTAAAGTGACTAGTCAGTAGTCAGTGTAACCATAATCTAGCCACCTAAGCTTGTGTTGCTTTTTTCATCTTTGTTTCTCAGTTCTCACTCCATTCCTTTAGGTTCCTGAATCTTGTTGATCAGCTCAAAAGAGAAGATTCTTTCTGGGCCCCTCCAGTGAAATATTTTGTTTGCTTATTTTATGCACAGTTTTCTCTTTGGTTTGTTTTCTTAAACATTCTTTTTCATTGTGTCAGGTACACTAAAATGGATACCTGCTTGACTCCACTGCCAGAGGTGAATGACATAAGAGAAGTTAGTGGTGGCGAATTGTCAAACTGGCCTGAGAGACTAACATCAGTTCCACCAAGGATTAGTAGTGGAAGTTTGAAAGGAATTACAGCTGACATGTTTAAAGAAAATAATGAGTTATGGAAGAAGAGAGTAGCATACTACAAGACCCTGGACTATCAGCTAGCGGAGCGTGGGAGATACAGGAATCTGCTTGATATGAATGCTTACTTGGGAGGCTTTGCAGCTGCACTGATTGATGATCCTGTGTGGGTCATGAACACTGTCCCTGTTGAGGCTGAGGTCAACACACTTGGTGCCATATATGAACGTGGATTGATTGGAACCTATATGAACTGGTATGTCTTTTCTTCCATTTGCTAAATAGTAAACTAGATGTGAGGGACTTGGACTCATTCTAGGGAAAAGTAGCTTTCTGATTGCCTGATTAGATTATTTAGCATGATATCTGATGTTGGTAGTTTTGAATTTCTGGATTATGGATAAGTACAAAAGTGATTTTGTTTAACCTTAATTTAATACATTGTGATCTTAACCAACTAAAATTCAAGGGTGGAGACACTTTTACTTGTGCACTTTTCTGAGAGCTCATTTTAGAGGACCTTTTTTCTTGAATTATGGTCAAGGAGTGCCCCCTAAGTAACTTTATGAAAAAGAGTTTAATTGCTGATTATCTCTCTGCTTATATGCTAAACACAACTCAAATTCTACCAACTTTTGTCCTTTACAATAGACAGAACACTGTTCTAGAGATACGCTTGTTATCAAAGATTTAGAAACCAAACGCCTGTTTTAATATAATATTATTATCAATGATTTAGAAACCAAATCTTTGTCTATACAATTTTCAGGACATGGTAGTTGAAGTATGTTACTAACTACTTTTGTCTCCTCTCAGGTGTGAAGCCATGTCCACTTATCCGCGAACTTATGACTTCATACATGGTGATTCAGTTTTTAGCCTCTATCAGAACAGGTAATTATCAATATGGTTAGCTTAAAAATTACAGGGACGGCATCTCCTGCTTTTAATGTCAAATTTGAGAATTGACTAATAACTAATTAACTATTTTAACAGTGACTCGATAATTTCAAAGTGGACTAATTAATTACTATTTAAATAGTCATTCAATGATTTGAAAACTGACAAATAAGAAATAACTGTTTCAACAGTGGTTCAATAATTATAAAATTGACCAATAACTATTTTTCAACATTTATTTATTCTATTAAATAACTTTCTAAAGTTATCAAATTAATGTGTCACAGGTGTAAAATGGAGGACATTCTTCTTGAGATGGATCGAATTTTGCGGCCACAAGGTAGTGTCATCTTGCGTGATGATGTGGATGTGTTGTTGAAGGTGAAGAGTTTCACAGATGCAATGCAATGGGATTCCAGAATTGCAGACCATGAAAAGGGGCCCCACCAGAGAGAAAAGATACTGTTTGCAGTTAAGCAGTATTGGACTGCCCCATCTCCTGACCAAAAATCAACACAGAAAGCTCTAAATTGATCTGTTTTTTGGGCTCAAGAATTTGTGTAATTTTTTATTTCTATGTCCAGAAATTTTTTCAGAATTCTATTCTTTTCCAACCCCTGCTTATGTGGGTGGTGCAAAGTGAAAATTTCCTTACAGCAATCTATGCCTTATGGCTCCTCAAGCTTCTTATTTTTTGGTGACTTATCTATCTTGTAATAGTTGTCCAAATCTATCAATCAAATGAGATTGACTTAATGGTGAATAATGGTTGCAAAAGAACCTAATAGTATTTTACTAGACACAGCTCTAAAAACATATGTAAGATTTCTAATAACATTCTGTTTTGGTACATCCTTCTTCATTTAGAACGCAACAAGGTACTAGAGCATCTTAAGTTTAGCCTTGGTCATAACGTCTTACGTTCAACCTCAATTAGAGCATTTTAAACTTGGCCACAGCCAAAGATCTTCAAATCAACCACAATCAAAGTATCTTCAACACATCCTTGTGTAGATCATCTTCAGCTCAGCGCCAGGTTAAATTTTTAAATTGAAGGTCCATAGACAAGCCATAACCCACATGGCCTTGAGGGTTTTTTTTTATTTTTTATGTGGGCCTTTTTTAGTTTTGTGGGTTTTTGGCCTTGATCCACGTGGGCTATGGCCAAGTCAAGTTGGCTGGTCCATGTTGATGATACTAAATGAAAAATATATTTATTAAATCATAAGTGTTCGGTAAAATTATTTGTTTAAGTAGCTGAAAAATGTAAAATGACAGAAATTGAAATATTTATATAATATATTTATATAAATTTAAATTTATTTTATTGATAAAAATATATTTTGAGGTGTTATAATTTTAATTTTTTAATTATTTTTAAACTCTTGTAATTTTTTATTTATAGATAAATTATTTTCATTACATTTTTATTTTCAATTATTACATTATATTCATATTAAGTATTCTACAATTAATCTTATACTATATCTTAAATATTTTTAATCAAGTTTGAAATAAAGTAAAAAAACACTTAAGTGGACATTATACTTTTATTATGTTAATTAGCGTAAGAGTTAAAATAAATAATCTAATATTAAATTATTAAAAAAAACTAACATTTATCATTGTCAATTTCGTGAAGTATAATGTTTAAATAATAAATTAAATATTATACATAGTACAATAGTTAAAATAAATAGTGTAATATAAAAAAATGTAGAATATAATAACAAAAATAAAATAAAACAAATAAATAATAAAAAAACCTTGTTTTATTAAAAAAGGGTACTAAGAAAATTTAATAAATATTTTAAGGATAAAAAGAAAAGAAAATATAAAAAGCTAGAAGTTACAAACTAGCATTTTAAAAAAATGCTACTTCAAGTAGTGTTTCAAAAATCGCTAAAAACTACTAAAGAAAGCTTATTTACCAAATAGTCAAATAAGTTTTTCAATTACTAAAAAAGTTAGCTAGAAACTAGTTGAAATAGTTTGCCGAACATAACATTTCACTATTTTTAATATTTAATTATTTTATTTTTGTACCACTTAATTTGACATTAGAAACTACAGAAGTAGAAAACCTAAAGTGACAATAATTTTTTTTTGGTTTAAATATATTTTTAGTTCTTGCAATTTAGCACTTTTTTGCTTTTCGTCATTGCAAAAAAAAAAAAAAAGGTTTTAGTCCTTGCAAATTATGTTTGTTTTATTTTTCACCTTTAAAGTGCTTTAGATAGCGTTTTTTTCACTATTCAAAGCGCTATCTAAACCACTTTAAAGACAAAAAACAAAACAAACATAATTTGCAAGGACTAAAATCGAAAAAAAATTGCAAGGACGAAAGACAAAAAAATGCTAAATTGCAATGATTAAAAAGGTATTTAAGCCTTTTTTTTTACTGCAAAAGTGACAATAATTATAACACGTATGAGAGTTGAATTAATCATGGTGAAATGTTTTCAATAACAAAAAAAAAAAATCATTGTGACTTAATTTAGTACTGAATGAAGTAAGTTTTAATTTATAACCTATTTTTTTCCCTTTAAAAATCCAAAAAATATAAATAAACAAAAACACACTCCCAAAGTTTAGTAAACTTCTATAATTATATTTATAACTATATATACTCACAATTCAAATGTTGTATATATGAATAAAAAAATTCAAACATTGTATATACATCTATAACTAAAAAAAACCTATCACATTCATTATCACGTCCAATATAAAGGTTCCTATACTTAAAAGTGTCAATAATAGGTGAATGATAGAAGTAAATAATCTCAATGATGAAAGATTAAAGAAATAATAATTTGGTTATTGTTTCGATATTATAGGAGCTTTATATGTCAGACTCCATATGCTGAATGATGGCATTTTCTATGTTTTTTTTTTTTTTGCTGACACACCGTAATTAGCCCTTTGGGCCTAGTGGGGGCACTCGGTATCCGCATCACCGCCACATTGGACAGGCTATGCGACTACTCCGAGTTCAGGGTTTTGCTGGTGCTTTGGGCTTTCCCCCTCCTAACAAGGATTCTTTACTGAACCAAGGCAGGGTCGAATCCGGGACCTTGGAGCGTGACTTCAGACCACCAACCATCTGAGCCAACCCTTGTTAGTGGCATTTTGTATGTTATTGTTTAGCTCCTTTCCTTTTGCTTTTAATTAATTCCACTTTGATTATAAATAAAACCAATACTTTGGAAATATATATACGAAAATTATAGAAGTACATTATTTAATACATTATATTTATGTTTACCAATTTGATATGATATGTCAAGATTCAAAATATTAAAGAATTAAATTCATATTGAGAGTTACAAAAATTGCAAGAAATTATTCAATTTTTAATATTATGGCCAATATTGTTATGTAAGGAAAACACAATCGATAGCAGAAATTGTCAAATTGATTAACTCTTGAAAGGAAAGCATCAAATAGGTTTACATATCTATATATTTCTTACGATAAATTCCACCTCTTTATAAGATAAGACAATTATTATTCAATCAACACGAAACTACAAAAAAATATCCTTAAAAGCTAGTAAATATGTAATGCAAAACCTAACAGTATCAAGAGTTCATGTGGAACCACAGCGAAAAGGGCACGTACTGCTCTGCACAAACCATTTCAAAATGCATTCATAGTGAAAAATATGAGCACAAGGCAACCATGCCCCATCATCACCACACTTGTACTCTTCATAGCATATGCAACATTCATCTTTTTCATCTTCAATCTTCAATTTTTCAAGCGTTGTGGCCCCAGCAGGCAAAGAATATTCTCCACCCTGATAAGCCATTCCTTGCACGAACTCTCTTGATACATGTCGTGCATCGAAGAAGCATGAGGTATTCACTATATTGTAAAAATATCGGCCATTAAAGAACATAGCAAACACATAAAAATAATCTGTTTCAAACCCACAGTGTTGCAGTACTGAGTCACGTAGCATTCTAGACAAATTTGTGACCATGTCACAATCATGGCCATTGAGAAAGGTTTGCCGAACACCTGTGTGTGCAAGGAACTTTTGTAACAGCTCTTTGCGAAAAGATGGATACACAAAATGGTCACGAGAAATTGGTTGACTCGACCTCCAACATCTAACCTCACCCATTGGATCTGAATTAGTCGCAACAACTATAGTTATATAGACTTTATCTTTGCATGAAGTGTAACTCCCACCATCAGAGAAGGTGAATTGTTGAATTTCTGGCATGATGAGGAAGATTGATAAAAAATACTTTTGTGTGTGTTTGCACAAAGGAATAGAAACAATAAGAGAGTGTAATGCTGTTGGGTCAAAGAATTTGTAAAGCATAGACATATTTATAGTGTTGTGAGGTATATATCCTTTATGATCAATTGTTTCAAAGGAGTATTGGAGGGAAGCTTGAGATTTAATTTGGTCTTTTGGTGAAAGAGGGAAGCTTGAGATTTTTTTTTTTTTTTTTTGTGAAGGAGGGAAGCTTGACATTTTGTTTTTCTGGTCAAGGACGGAAGTACATATGAGGTAACTAATTGAAAATTTTGTATACTTAAAAAAGACTTTCCAAATTGAATAATTTGTCATTTTTTTATATATTTTACACATTGATGTTAATATATATTTAAATATCTCTTTGAACCAAAAAAAAATTATTTATCCAAATAATACTCGTACCACATTATTTAACAAACTACTATCTATTACTGTTCAGGTTGGGATTTCGGCTCCTCTCCACCCCGAATTCTTAACCTTTATTTTCTTTTTAAAAAACACGATGTTGAGAATCTAGATACCCCAAACCTGAATTCTCAATAGGTTTTCCTATTTTTGTTATTTATTTTTTTGCTTTTCACTTTTTTATTTTAATTTTAATTTTAAAGTAGTTTAAAAAAATAATTTGACTAAAAGTTTACATTGTAATTAATTTAAATAATTAGTTTTAAAAAATAATACTCACAATTTAATAAAAATTATTTAAATTAAAATTCCATAATACAACAATAGAAAACTAAATTATCGAAGTTGGCTAGAGGTTCGATCACGATTAGGACATGACATTACACCTAAATCAATCCCTTTTGTATAAAATGAATAAAAAATAAAATAGATAACTAAATAAGTAAATCATAAATTCAAGTCTCTCAAATATAAATATAAAATTATTTTGCTGAAATAAATCAATGATAAATAAACAAATAATATACAAGTTCGGGAACACTTGTCACAACTCGAGTATACATTCCAATATAAAGCATAAGATTAACAAGCTATCATGTTTAAATTATGTCTTGAGGTGTTATTTTGGACCTAAGCCTTGGGCCAGTTCACAATAATGGCTGTAATTATTTTTTGACCTACCTAATGTGGGGCCTAAAAGCTCCCAACCTACACAACCCAATTAATAATGTCTTTTCTATTGGCTTAAGGGTTGTCAACCCACAAGTACCGGTATTTCAAAAATGTCTTTTCTAAACTGCCCATAAAAATATTTTCAACTTGGCTAGACTAGAGTATGTTTAACTCAAGCAAAACTAAAGTAATTTTAACTTGGTCCCAACCAAGATATCTTTAATGTGGCCTCAATCAAAGTAATTTCAACTTGACCTTGGCTAGAGTAACTTCAACTCGACCTTGTTCAAAATATGTTTAACTTAGCCTAACAAAGAGTATCTTATACTCAACCTCGGCTAGAGAATCTTCACATCAACCTCAACCAGGGCATCTTCTTCAACTCAGTCTCAGCTAGGACATCTTTGGTTCGACCTCGACTAAGGACTCTTCTACTCAACCTCAGTCAGGGTATTTGTGCCTCGACTTCAATTAGGTCATCTTCAGCCTAGCTTCGGCTAAGGCAGCGTGGACAAGACCTTAGTATCTTTGGGTTGGCCTCAACTAGGGTGCATCTTCAGCTCAGTCTTGGACAACGCATGTTTGGCTCAGCCTTTACAAGCGCATCTTCGGCTCGGTTTCAACCAGCGTATCTTCAACTCGTCCTTACCCAACATATCTTTAGCTTGGCCTCGACCAATGCACCTTCGATTCAAACCTTGATTAGTGCATCTTCCACTTGGCCTCAGTTAGAGCATCTTCAGCTCAATCTCAGCTATAGTCACTTCAACTCGGTCTCAGCTAGAGCATCTTAAGCTTGGCCTCAGTTAGAGTATCTTCAGATAAACCACAGTCAAAGTATCTTCAATACAACTTTGGCTAGAACATCTCTTAGCTTAACCTCGAGTTAAATTTTTAAATTTGAGGTCCATTGGCAAGCCATAAGCCACAAGGTCTTAAGGGCTTTTTTATGTTGGCCTCTTTTAGTCCTGTGGGCTTTTTGGCCATGACCCATGTGGGCTATGGCCAAGCCAGCTAGGCTAGTCTATTTTGACGGCTCTAATTACCCTTTACATTAAAAAAAAACCTTTGATTTTAATGTTTACACAAAATAATTGTGAAAATTTGTTAACTAAAATTAAGAATACATGTATTTCTAATAAGAACTCTTTTTCACCATGAAACAAAAAAGGATTCAAAATGAAATATAAAGCATAATCATTACATTTTTTTTTTTACAAATAGGAAAAAAAATAGCAAAACAGAAGGGGAAAAATAGAAATGACAAACTAAGCGAACTAATAGTGGAGGTGTAAGAAGACTACACCCATTGCATGTTCGTAGCAGTCTGGTGGTGTATTATCCAAGTGGATAACCCAAACTAATAGTGGAACAAACAACGTTAGCCGATAATACTAATAAATATAAACGAGAATTTACAAATTCCACTTATTGATATCATCTTATCATTATTATGTTGCCCTTTTGTTTCTATTTTTCTTATTTTCACTTCTTTTTCATTTCCACTGTTTTTAATATTTCATTATTTTTTATGTTTTTACCACTTTAACATTAGAAACAACATAAGTAACAAATCTAAAGTGACAATAATTATAACACGTATGGTTGCCGAAAGCTGAATTAATCATTGTGAAACATTTTCAATAAAAAAATAAAAATAAAAATAAAACATCCTGATACAAACAATATGAGCTGCATCATATTGCTTGGAAAAGGCATGTTTAGTTTAGCAAACCAATGACGTGGAAATGAAACCAAACAAAAGGAGAATAAGCTAAGATAATGGCAAATGGAAATCAGAATAACTTTAGGAGCAATTATAATTATAATGTGTTGATTAAGATAAACCATAATCAACACATTATATTTACTTTTTTTAAACAACTTTATATTTACTTTCAATACTATGCTCTGGGTTTTCTTTTCTCCTCGGTGCTCTATCGATTGGTTCTATTGTCTCCATGCCTTCTTCTCCCAGTTAATATCTCCCTTTGTTTATGTTTGAGTCCTCCCCGTATACAATGATAAAAGAGAATAAATTATATTCAATTTTAAAAGTCGTCTAACGTGTAAATATTATTACGTATGAAAAGTGTAATTGATAGCAGAAATTAATGTACTCTCAAAAGGAAAACATCAATTATAGATTTAAGTATTTATATTCACATACAATGTATTTTACTTCTTTAAGATGATATATTTATCACGGTACAATAATGCTAATCGTAACAGTATCAAGAGACACGACTACATGTGAAACGGCACGAAGGGCACATACCCCTCTCTACAAACCATTGCAAAATACAATAATGGTGGAAAACATGAGAGCAAGGCAATCTTGCTGCATCATCACCAGAGTTGAAATCTTCATGACATATGACACATTCACCTTCTTCATCTTGAACCATAAATCTTTCAAGCATCGTTGCTCCCGCAGACAAAGAATGTTCACCTCCCTCATAGGCCATTCTTTGCACCAATCTTCTAGATGGAAGTTGCTCAGCTTGAAAAAAGAACGGGGTACTCACTACATTGTAACAACAATGGGTCTTGAGTACCTTAACAAACACGCGAAAATAATTTATATCAACGCTAGGCCGCTGCAATACTGATTCCCAAAACATTGCTGAAATGTTTTCAACCATGTCACAGTCATGGCCATTGAAAAAAATTGTAGGTACACGCAAGTATGCAAGCAATTGCTTTACTACATCATTGCAAAAAAAATGGATAATTGAAAATGATGCGTTGAATTGGTAACCACTTGTGACAAAGTTTGACAACACTGCTCCGCTCAAAAGTTGTCACCACCATAGTTATATACACAATATGATTGATGAAAGTGTTACCAGCACCGGAGAAAAAGGTGGGTTCCTTAAATTGTGGTATCATGTTTATGATGAGGAAGATTTATATAGAGGGTACTTTTATGTGTGATTGCACAAAGGATTAAAGGAAAAGAAATAAGAAGAGAATTGAAAAAGAGTTATACTAATACTTGGTCTATAGGAATTTGCAAAGGTTAGATGTATTTATGGTGTATATTAGATTATGATCAATATCCTCTTCGAAACAGTATTGGAGGGAAGCTTAAAATTTTGGGGGGTATTTTTATGTAAATGAAGGGAAATATTGGAGGGAAGTTTGAAATTTTGTTTTTTTTTTTTCCTTTTATGAAAATGGAACTTGCCAAATTCAACAATTTATCATTTTTTATATATTTTACACATTAAAGTTAAAATATCTCTATATATCATTTATATATGTTAAATATTTTAATATAAAAATTAATGACCTTTTAGTATGAGAATTGTTATCAGAAATATTGATTATTATGATTTTATCCAAATATGCACAAGGATGATTTCCATAAAAAATCTATTATATTTTTTGAATTGATATTTATTTCAAAAAATAATATTGAGCCACATATGTTATTCATTCATCAATATCAATATAAACCAAGATAAGAAATCCCTCCCTAAACTCGTCACTTCCTGGTCAATTGTTTTCCCTCGCAATTCCTATCCTCATTTCTCTCTCTCTCTCTCTCTCTCTCTCTCTAATTTCTTTTTTTATTACTTACATACAATTCTTTTTATTATAACTATTTTTTATGCATATTATATTATTGTTTTATATTTTTTATTTATAAAAAATTATATTTTATAAATTATATAAGCATATATAATCATAAAAATAAAGGATAATTTTATTTGTGTAAATAATATTTAATTTTTCTTTGAATATTTAATATAATAATATTTTTAATATTATATACAATTATGTTATAATTTATATTAAATGGATGATAAATTATATAATTACTTATTAAAACTAATTATAATTTAATTGATTGAATCTATTTTTAATTTAGACATCCTATAAAATCATTTTTAATTTTATATCATATAAAACCATTTAAATTAATTTCATAAATAAATATTTCGTGACTGATATTTAAATTATACGGTTGAAATTTTTATACTAAAAATTAGGTTGAATCACAGTACATAAATGCTAATGGTAACAGTATCAAGAGACATGACTATATGCAGAACGACATTATCTTTGATGATAAACATGAGAGCAAGGCAACCTTGCTGCATTGTCACCGGAGTTGAAATCTTTGATGCATATGGCACATCAATCCTCTTCATCTTTAACCATAAATCTTTCGAGTGCGGTTGCCCCCGCGGGAAAAGAATGTTCACCTCCATCCCAGGCCATTCTTTCCACCAATTCTCTTGATGGAAGTTCATCAGCTTGAAAAGAGAATGGCGTACCCACTACATTATAACAACAGTGGGTCTCGAATACCATAATGAACACCCGAAAATAATTTATATGACCCCAGGCCGCCGTAACACTGAGCCACGTAACCTTGTTGAAAGGTTTGGAACCAGGTCACAGTTGTGGCCATTGAAAAAATTTCTAGGTATATTCAACTATGCAAGCAATTGTTTTAATATATCATTACATACAAAAAGATGATTGAAGATGTCATGATTAATTGGTAACTGCACGCGACACAGCCTTACAGCACTGCTTTAGATCAAAAGTTGAGACAACGATGCTTAAATAGATCGTATGATTCATGAAACTGTGACCAGCATCGGACAACAAGGTGGGTTCTTGAAAGTGTGATGTCATCTTCAAGATGAGGAGGATTGATAGAGGGTACTTTTGTGTGTGATTGCATAAGGGAATAGAAATAAGAAGAGAATTGAAAAAGAGTTATACTAATACTTGGTCTATAGGAATTTGCAAAGGTTAGATGTATTATAGTGTTGTGAGGAATATAACCGTTATGATCAATCATTTCAAAGCAGTATTGAGGGAAGCTTGAGGTTTTAGTCTTTTGGTGAAAGAGGAAAGCTTGAGATTTTCCTTTTTTTTTGTGAAGGCGGGAAGCTTGAGATTTTGTTCTTTTGGTCAAGGACGGAAATATATATGAGGTAAATAATTGAAAATTTTGTATACTTAAATAATTTCCAAATTGAATAATTGATATTTTTATTTATTTTACAAGTTGATAATAGAATATTTGAAAGTAAACTTCAAAGTGAGAAAATGTGAATAAAACTAATTTTTTATATATATATTTTTTATAATAGTTTAGTTTTTTCCCGTTATTTTTTTATGTCATCTGAGAATTAGATTACTTTTCTTTTGACATTGAAGTTTACTTTCAAATAATTCACTAAGTTGATTTTTAAAATTAGTTCTTAAAATTTTAAATTTAATCAATTTAATTCTTAAATTATAAAATCATCCTTTTAATCCTTAAATATATTTAAAATGATGATTATTTATCAAATGACAATTATTTTACTGTCAACAATAAAACTAAGACAATTGATGTTTATTAATTTTAGATATTAAAATAATATATATTTTTATAATTTTTTAAAGACTACATTAACTGATAAACATAATTCTAGAATTATTAGTATAATTCATCATTGGTTTTAGGTTCAAGTTATTCTAAGAGCAACTTTAAAAGGGTTACTCTTCATCCTCACTATTCATTTTTTTGAAATCTAATGGTTAAGATTAGTTACTCATTACAACCATTAGATTTAGGTAAAATGAATATTGAAGATAGGGAGTAACTCTTTTAAAGTTACTCTTGGATATATATGATTTATTTAAAAATTAGAAGAAAATTATATTTTCAAAAGTCTGACGGGTTACCCGTAAGTTTTCACGAACCCAATAAAACTTGCGACGTTGATGAGGTAGGATTTAAAAATTTTAAACTTGCCTCTTTTAAACTCAAACTTGAACCCATTTCGTCTTTCATGAGTACAAGGACCAGGAGAGCTAAACCTACCCTTAATCTGCCCTGTTGCCATGCCTAGCCTTGGCTAGTGCATCTTCAATCCTGCCTCGGCTAGCACATCTTCAACACTGCCTCAGTTAACGCATCTTCGACTCAACCTCAGCCAACGTGTATTTAGCTTAGCCATAGTAAATACATCTTCAGCTTAGTCTCGATAAAGGCGTTCTCAATTAAGCCTCGGCCTCAATTGAGGCATCTTCAATTCGACTTCGGCTAGGTCATCTTTGGGTTGACCTCGAGTAGGGCATAATTGGCTCGACCTTAGCATCTTTGGCCTGGCCTCAACTAGGGCATCTTCAACTCACCCATGACCAATGCATCTTCAACTCAATCTCAATCAATGCATCTTTGGCTCATCCTCGGCCAACGCATCTTTGGCTTGACCTTTGTATGCGCATCTTCGGCTAAACCTTAAGCAATGTATCTTCAGCTCGACCTCGACTAACACATCTTGAATTCAACCTTGATTAGATCTTCTTCAACTTAGCCTTGGTTAGAGCATCTTCAGCTTGATTTCAATTAGAGTAATTTCAACTCCACAGAGCATCTTAAGCTCAGCTTGGCCAGAGCATCTTAAGCTTGATCTCGGCTAGGGCATCTTAAGCTCGGCTTGACTAGAGATCTGTAAAAAATAAATGTAATGCAAGTAAAAACAAAGGGACAACAAATACAAAAACACTAGAAGAATATTTTGTTGGGTACTTGAAGTGATTAACTTTATTGACCATTTCATTATTTGTATCACACACACATATAGGTGTACATCCCTATTCCAACAACAAACTACCAATAGGATGAAAATTTTGCTCACTAAGAATAAATTGTGGCAGGCCACCCCCATAATTTATGGAACTTTCTATCATGCCTCCAATAAAACTAAATGAAAAGATGTAATATGACCTTATACTTTCCTTGAAGTTGATACTTTTCTTATTGTTTTCAGTTGTTAGATTAAACAATAAAATAAGAAGCTTTTACCAAGGAAGTCTAGTTCAGTTGGTTGAGTAGGGTACGTGAGTTATTGTAAACTCTCATATCTATCTTCTGCTCCTATTGATAAAAGAAAAAGACAAGAAGTTTTTCCAAAAATGGGAATTGTATCCTACACTTTAGACAACAACGTCAAAATCCATCATTCGTTATCTTTTATTCTTTTCAAATCTTTCCTCAAATTGCATATGAGCAGAGAATTACAATGACAACAACATTAGGAAGGTCTCCAAAATATAGACATGCTAAGAAAAGGTGGAAACGGTTAGATGGTGTCCCCTGAATAATGGTATGCATGAAAACTTGCATATTAAATACGATCTTAATAACTAAGAGTTCATCAAATGTTACATTGACTCTCATCCCCCTCATAAATTTCTGAATATAAAGGTAGGCTTTGATGATCACCAAATCAACCTAGCATGACAACTAACACACAAAGATATACATAAAGTAAATGACAACCACCAAGAAAACATTTTTTTAGGTACATACCACCAAGAAAACATTTGTAATGAATACTATTATTTTTTATACGATAAAATATATGCACAAACGTACGTAGAGGAGAATCATTGATTAATCAAGATCATTGCATAGTTTGTTGATTATCACAATGTACAATTGACATCAAAAACTATATATTGGCATTAAATTGAAAGAGCTTAATGCTTTTTTTACTACAAAAAGATCTTTAATATCTAAAATTATATTTTCATTGGCAATATGACTATCCATAGATCTGTTTCCTTCTGCAGAAAAATAAATAAATGAGGCATTATGGTGCATTGGACTCGAGACCATAATGTTCCCTTCAAAATTTAAATTCTAATAGTAACATATACCATATAAATTTAGAAAAGCGTACATATAGCCCACAAAATCTTAAATCCAAAATATAAATTTATAAAACTAAAAAAAAACACTACCGTATTCATTTTTACGGCCAATATAAAGGTACCTATTCTTTGCACCAAAAAAAAAAAAACCTATACTTAAAAGTGATCAATAATAAGTGAATTGTAGATGTAAATAATCTCAATCTGTAAGATGAAATATTAAAGAAATAATACTTTGGTTGTTGTTGTGTTACGATAGGAGCTTTATATCTCAGACTCTGTATGCTAATTAATGATGGCATTTCCTATGTTATTGTTTAGCTCTTTTTGCTTTTAATTATTTTCAATTTGCTCACACAAAAATAATACATTGGGAATATTTAAGAAAATTGTAGAAGTACATTATTTAATACATTATGTTTATGTTTATTAATACACAAAAATTGTAGAAGTACATTATTAATTTGATATGATATATCAAGATTCAAAATTTAAATTTTTTAATTCATATTGAGATTTACGAAAATTGCAAGAAATAATTCAATTTTAAATTATGGTCACGTAAGGAAAATGCAATTGATAGCAGAAATTTTCAAAATGATGAACTCTTGAAAGGAAAGCATCAAATAGATTTATATATTTCTTACGATAAATTTCACCTCTTTATAAGGTAAGACAATTATTACAATCCAATCACCACGTAACTACAAAAAAAATATGAGCACAAGGAAACCGTGCCCCCATCATCACCATAATTGTACTCTTCATGGCAAATGCAACATTTATCTTTTTCATCTTCAATCTTGAATTTTTTTAGTGTTGTGGCCCCGACAGGCAAAGAATGTTCTCCACCTCATAAGCCATTCTCGTACTGTAGTTCCAATGAACCAAGTCCTTCCTTGTACTGCAGTTCTCATGAACCAGGTCCCTCCTTGTACTGCAGTTCCTCCTTCTAACTAACAAGGAGGGACTTGGTTCATGGGAACTGCAGTATAAGGAGGGACTTGATTCAGGGAAACTCACTACATTGTAACAACAATGGGTCTTGAGTACCATAACAAACACACAAAAATAATTTATATCAACCCTAGGTCACTGCAATTAATACTGATTCCCATAACATTGCTGAAATATTTTTGACCATGTCACAGTCATGGCCATTGATAAAAGTTGTAGGTACACGCAAGTATGCAAGCAATTGCTTTAACACATCATTGCAAAAAGATGGATAATTGAAGATGATGCGATGAATTGGTAACCGCTTGTGACAAAGTCTGACAACACTACTTGGCTCAAAAGTTGTCACCACCATGGTTATATAGACAATATGATTGATGAAAGTGTGACCAGCATCGGAGAACAAGGTGGGTTCTACAATGAGGAGGATTTATAGAGGGCACTTTTTGTGTGTGATTGCAAAAAGGTGTAGAAATAAGAAGAGAGTTGAAAAAGAGTTATACTAATACTTGGCCTATAGGAATTTGCAAAGGGTAGATGTATTTATAGTGTATTAGATTGTGATCAATATCTTCTTCGAGTATTGGAGGGAAGCTTAAAATTTTGGGGGTATTTTTATGTAAATGGAGGGAAGTATGATGTAATAATTGAAATAAAAAAAGTGCACAACTTTCAATTAAATATTGGTATTTGAGGGAAGTTTGAAAATTTGAATTTTTTTCTTTTTTTGAAAAAGGAAGGAAGTATGATATAATAATTGAAAAGAATTTCTTCATAAATTTCCAAATTCAATAATTTATCATTATATATATATATATATTATATATATATATATATATATATATATATTACACATTAAAGTTAGAATCTCTCTCTCTCTCTCTCTCTCTCTCTCTCTATATATATATATATATATATATATATATATATCATTTCTATATGTTAAAATATTTTAATAAAAAAATTAATGACCTTTTAGAATGAGAAATGTTATTAGAAATACTGATTATTAGGAAAAAAATTCAAATATCACAAGGATAATTTTTATGTAAATGGAGGGAAGTATAGCATAATAATTAAAAAAAATTCATAACTTTCCAATCAAATAACGGTATTTGAGGGAAGTTTGAAATTTTGGATTTTTTTCTTTTTATGAAAAAGGAAGGAAGTGTGACATAATAATTGAAAATATTTTATACATATATAACTTTCCAAATTAAAAAAAATCATTTTTTTTATAGTTGACACATTAAAGTTAGAATATCTCTATATATCATTTATATGTGTTAATATATTTTAATCCAAAAATAAATTACCTTTTAGTGTGAGAAATGTTATTGGATATACTGATTATTAGGAAAGTTAATGTTTTTTTCCCAAATATGCACGAGGATGATTTCCATAAAAATTATATTATATTTTTCAATTAGTATTTATTTCAAAAAATTATGTTGAGCCACATATGTTATTCATTCATTAATTGAAAAGGAGGGAAGTATGACATAATAATTGAAAAAAAAATATACATAACTTTTCAATGTCAATAATTTATCATTGTATATATATTTTACACATTAGCATTAGAATATCATTATTTATCTTTTATAAATTTTAAAGTATTTTAATCTTAATATTAAGAGCAAGGTTAGGGTGGACAACCCTGATTGGTGAACCACCCTAATTGGTGATCGACGGTGGACTATCATTATCAATTGTTAGATTTATAATTTTGTTATAGTAGGACAATCCACACTAGATTTCTCCATCTCTCTTCCAGGAATCCTTTCTGGCCACCGTTCGGCACCTCTGGAGACGATTTTTAGCAGTGTTGTTTTGTTTTTCTTCATCACCATTCCACCCTTTCCTCCACTGATTTCTTTGGTGTTGATCAAAACTCAAATAGAAACACTTGATGGCATTTTTTTTGTGTACAATGGTCGCACTGAGGTTCGAACCTATCACCTCATGTATTCTACTCCAACCCCCACCCCCCCAACTAGGCCGACCTTAGTGGTTAATGATGGCATTTCCTATGTTATTGTTTAACTCCTTTGCTTTTAATTATTTCCACTTTGCTTACACAAAAACAATACTTTGGGAATATATAAGAAAATTGTAGAAGTATACATTATTTAATACATTATATTTATGTTTATTAATTTGGTATGATATGCCAAGATTCAAAATTTAAAAGTTTAAATTCATATTGAGATTTAGGAAAATTGCAAGAAATAATTCAATTTTAAATTATGCTCAATATTATTATGTAAGGAAAATGCAATTGATAGCAGAAATTTTCAAATTCATGAACTCTTGAAAGGAAACCATCAAATAGATTTACATATTTATATATTTCTTACAATAAATTCCACCTCTTTATAAGATAAGAAAATTATTACAATCCAATCAACACGAAACTACAACAAAGTATCCTTAAAAGCAAAAAAATATGTAATGCAAAACCTAACACTATCAAGAGTCACGACGACTGCATGTAGAATGGCAGCGGAAAGGGAACGTACTGCTCTGCACAAACCATTTCAAAATGCATTCGTAGTGAAAAATATGAGCACAAGGTAACCGTGCCCCATCATCACCACAGTTGTATTGTTCATAGCATATGCAACATTTATCTTCTTCATCTTCAATCTTCAATTTTTTTAGTGTTGTGGCCCCAGCAGGCAAAGAATGTTCTCCACCCTCATAAGCCATTCTTTGCACAAACTCTACTGATTGAACATGTTCATCATCAAATGGGTGTGGGGTATTCGCTATATTGTAAAAATAACGACTCTCAAATAACATAGCAAACACATAAAAATAATCTTTTTCAACGTGCTGCAGTATTGAGTCACGTAGCATTCTAGACAAATTTGTAACCATGTCACAGTCAGCATTGAGAAAACTTTTTCGTACATATACTTTTTCGAGGAAAACCTGTAACAAGTCTTTGGGGAAAGGAGGAAAAGCAAAAAAGTCACGAGGAAGTGGTAGTATGCTCAAGCTACAAAGACTAACCACATCCATCGGATGTGAATTCGCTACAACTATAGTTATATTGACTTGATCATTGGAAAAAGTGTAACTACCACCATATGAGAAGCTGGATGGTTGAATTTCTGGCATGATAAGGAAGACTGATAAAGAATACTTATGTGTGTGTTTTGATAGATGCTTTATATGCTTACATATCTTAGCACTTATCTTACATTTTTCATGACTTAGAACTTTGTTTTAATCAATTTTAGGCTAATCTAACTATTATTTAGAAGTAGTGTTAATATTACTAACCCTTTAGGAGTTTACTAGCTTTTGATATTTTGTTGTAGGAATAGAAGAGGAATTAAAGAATTTGGAGCATGAGTCATTGGAAGTTCAAGCCAACATCTTTGGAAGCAAATTTTTAAAGCCAAAAGCCAACATCTTCCTTTTATCTTGCTGAGGCCGGGCTTGAGAGAGTTGAGGCTGGGCCTGAGAATGAAGAAATTGCCCTTTTCTTGCTGTCAACCTGAGGCTGGGAGTGAGAAGTCTGAGGCTGGGCGTGAGGACCTTCAAGTTACACCCCTGATGCCTTTTCTGAAGCTGAGCGTGGGAAGACTTGAGGCTGGGCGTGAGAGTGCTGATGTGGCTTAAGTGGTGTAAAAACAAAGATATTTATGAGGGAAAAGTTGTCATTTGACATTCATTCATGTTGCAGACCTCTTCTTGGCTTGGAGTGACACTTGGAGAGCTTCCCTTGGGTTCCCATGGCTTCTACTTCAAGTTTCTTCCTTTTTTCTTCATTTTTTCTGCTGCACATGTCTATGTGTAGCTAATTTCACCCTTGTTGGGGTTTGATGTAGTTGACCCAAAACTCATGTATACTCTTTAAGTTTTTAATTAAAGTTTATTATTCATGTTATGTGCTTTCTCCTTCTCTTAATGCTTGCGTTGGCTTGATCACCCTTTGCTTGATTTTGTGGTTTGAATCCGATTGGAAAATGTTTTTAAACCTAGAAATGTAGAAGAGCACCTCATGGGGTTTGTTGCTAGGAATAGAGCAAAACCCATTAGTCATCCTTAAACTTTTGTTCTTCTCTCAAGTATCTTGGTTGATTTGTGCAAGGAATTGATAGGTTGGTCAAGAGACTTAGGTTTTCACTCTAACGAATTAGGGTTTAAACATATTTGTGAGTTGATGATAACATTTGGATAATGAACTTTATTAGTGGCTTTTGTATGCATGGGTGAGTGGTTAACGAAGTCAAACCCCAACATCTCGTATTATTGTCGTAAACTTTTATTTTTTGCACTTTACTTGCTTGAGAAAATCCCAAAAATAGTTTCTAGTTGATTTAATTGTCAAGCTTAGATTTTTAGTTCTTTATTCCAACTTTAAATCCATTCCATTGCATATTTACTGCTTATTTGTTGTTCTAGTAAGTTCCTTATGCAAATAGTCAAATATTGAACAAGTCCCTATGGATACGATACATGGACTTACCAAGATATTACTTGTACGACTTGGTTCACTTGCCAAGGAGATATCAAGTTTCTGGCACCGTTGCCGGGGACTTGTGTCTAATATTTGGCAATTGGCATATAGATCAAGAAATTGAGAAGACTTGTCGCAAGAACAACGCTCTCCGCAAGAAGCATAAGCAACTAGAAAAGCGAGCTAGGCAAGGAGCTATCTCTTCACCTCCATCTTCTCCACCTCGAACACCATTATCTCTTTTACCTCCTATCGTTGAGGGGCCCATTATGGCTGGAGAAGAAGCACAACCTCGCCACACTCTTGAAGAATATGCTACAGTTGTTGGTCCAAGATTCTTTACTAGTATTGCTAGGCCAAAATTGGAAGTCGCCAATGTGTCTATGCCATATACTCTCATTACCTTGATCAAGTGCAACCAATGCCATGGTTTGCCTCATGAAGATCCTTATGCTCACTTGGCCACCTTCATTGAGCTTTGCAATACAATCAAGATTGACCAAGTACCGGATGACTACATTCGCTTGAATATGTTCCCTTTCTCACTTGCCGACAAAGCCAAGCTATGGTTCAACTCTCATAAAGAGCATAGCTTGCGCACTTGGGATGAAGTGGAGTCAAAGTTTTTGAACAAGTATATTCCTCAATCCAAGACTACTCAAGGCAAGACGGAGATTTTCTCTTTCCATCAAGGAGTGGATGAATCTCTTAGTGAAGCATGGGATCGTTTCCAAGGCCTATTGAGAAAGACCCCCACACATGGATTTAGTGAAACTCTCCAACTCAACATGTTCATAGATGGATTGAGGCCACAAACTAAGCTTATGCTTGATGCCTCGGCAGGTGGGAAGATCAAATCGAAACCTCTGGATGATGCTATAGAGTTGATTGAGAACATGACCTCTAGTGATTATGAAGTTACTCATGATAGAGGCACAACTTCCAAGAAGGGAATTCTAGAGCTTTGTTCACAAGATGCCATCTTGGCACAAAATAAGCTCTTAACCCAACAAATAGATGCCCTCACAAAGCAAATTTCTACACTTCCACAACAACTCAAATTGCTAAACTCTAATCAAGGTCATTCTCAACAAGTGATGGGTTGTTCTTTATGTGGAGGAGGTCATGAGAATGGGTTATGCATGATTCAAGAAGGGGCACATGAGGAGTTGAACTACATGGCCAACCAAAATCGCCAAGGCAACTTTGGGAATTATGGCTATAACCAAGGCCAAGGCCACGATCAAGGCTAAGGTTGGAAGACTCATCCGGGAAACAATTGGAAGCAAGATCAAGGAGGACCTTCTAATAGACCTCCTCACCAAGGTCCAAATATATATGAGAGGACTAGCAAGCTTGAAGATACTCTGACTCAATTCATGCAAGTGTCCATCTCAAATCAAAAGAGCACCGAGGCTTCCATCAAGAATCTTGAAGTTAAAGTTGGTCAACTTGCAAAGCAACTAGCGGAGCAAAAGAGTGGAAATTCTCGGCCAACACAACCCCTAATCCCAAGGAGAATTGCAGTGCCGTTATTACAAGGAGTGGAAGAGGGGCCGGGTTGAAGGATGATGAAGTTGAGAAGAGAGAAAAAGTGTTGAGAGAAATGAGTGTGGAGAAAAGAGTGAGGAAAAAGAGGAGGTAGAAAAAAATAAAGAAGAAGAAAAAATGAAAAAGAGAATGATGAAAATGAAAAAATAGATGAGGGAGTAAGTGAGCGGAAATGCAAAAATCAAATTGTGAGAGAAGGAAAGAAGGTGATGAAGGAAGTGCTCACTAAGGAGTTTCCATACCCTCTAGTTCCTAGCAAAAAGGACAAGGAGAGGTACTTTGCTCATTTCATGGATATTTTCAACAAATTGGAGATCAATATCCCCTTTGGAGAAGCTCTTCAACAAATGCCTCTTTATGCCAAGTTCATGAAAGATTTGTTGACCAAGAAGAGAAAATATGATGAAAAGGTGACTATGAAATTGGGGGCAATTGTAGTGCAATTATTCAAAAGACCCTTCCTTCGAAGTTTAAGGATCCCTGAAGCTTCACTATCCCATGCACCATAGGAGAGCTATCAATTGGCAAAGCTCTCATTGATTTAGGGGCGAGCATCAATTTGACGCCCCTATCTATGCTCACAAGAATTGGCAACATGGAGGTGAAGCCAACAAGAATGACCTTACAACTTACGGACCGCTCTATCAAATGTCCCTATGGAGTAATTGAGGATGTTCTTGTCAAGGTGAAAGATTTCACTTTTCCGGTGGACTTTGTCATAATGGACATGGAGGAGGATAAAGAGGTTCCCATTATTTTGGGAAGGCCTTTCATGATGACCGTCCAAGTAGTTGTGGACATGGGAGTTGGCCAACTTCAAC
The DNA here is from genome assembly GCA_026413185.1 of Pueraria montana var. lobata. Lineage (NCBI taxonomy): Eukaryota > Viridiplantae > Streptophyta > Magnoliopsida > Fabales > Fabaceae > Pueraria > Pueraria montana. The sequence continues at coordinate 88,292,776 of CM048650.1, read as the reverse complement.
TTAAGTTGGAAGACCAAGTGTTGACTTTTAATATCTTTGAAGCCATGCAACATCCTAGTGACCACCAAGATTGCTTTAGAGTGAATACTCTTGATGAAGTGGTGGCTAGTGCTACAAAGCAACTACATGTACATTCACCTCTTGAGCGAGCCTTGATTAAAGCTTTTGATCATCTCACCTTGCAAGAAGAGAAAGAAATTGAAGAAATTTTAATGCCCCTTGAAGCTCTCAAGGAGATTCCACCGGAGGAGGAGGAAATAGAAGACTTGAAGAAGAATGAGGTGGTAGAGAAAACAAAGCTTGAATTGAAAGTTTTACCACCTCACCTAAAATATGTGTTCTAGGAAGGCCATGATGAAAAACCGGTGATTATTAGCAACTCTTTGTCCAAGATGGAGGAAGACAAGCTCGTGAAGGTTCTTCAAGAAAACAAGGAGGCTATAGGGTGGTCTTTTTCCTACCTTAAGGGAATAAGTCCATCCTATTGCATGCACAAGATAATGCTTGAGAAAGATTACAAGCCAATTGCACAACCTCAAAGAAGATTGAATCCTACTATGAAGGAGGAAGTGAGAAAATAAGTGCTAAAGTTGCTTGAAGCCGGAATGATCTATCCAATCTCGGATAGTGCATGGGTGAGCCCGGTGCAAGTGGTGCCTAAGAAAGGTGGGATGACCATGGTGAAAAATGACAAAAATGAACTCATTGCCACAAGAACAGTGACCGGGTGGAGAATGTGCATCGATTATAGAAAGTTGAATGATGCCACTCGGAAGGATCATTTTCCTCTTCCATTTATAGACCAAATGTTGGAGAGGTTAGAGGGACAAGCCTATTATTATTTCTTGGATGGCTACTCTGGATACAATCAAATAGCTGTTAATCTGGAGGATCAAGAGAAAACAACCTTCACTTGTCCTTTTGGTATCTTTGCCTATAGGAGGATGCCATTTGGGTTGTGTAATGCCCCCGCGACCTTCCAACGGTGCATGCTTGCCATATTCTCTGACATGGTGGAGAAGTGTATTGAAGTATTCATGGATGACTTCTCCGTATTTGGTCCTTCATTTGACTTGTGTCTAGCAAGTCTTGATTTAGTGTTGAAGAGGTGCATTGAAACCAATCTTGTCTTGAATTGGGAAAAATGTCACTTCATGGTGCGTGAAGGCATAGTGATAGGCCACAAGATCTCTTCTAGAGGTATAGAAGTTGATAAAGCCAAGGTGGATGTGATAGAGAAGTTGCCACCTCCAAGCAATGTGAAAGGAATTCGAAGTTTTCTTGGCCATGTGGGTTTTTATAGGCGGTTCATAAAAGATTTCTCAAAACTTGCAAAACTGCTATGCAACCTTCTCAACAAGGATACTCCTTTCAACTTTGATGATGAGTTCTTGAAAGAATTCAATGTGCTAAAAGGGAAACTTGTGTCTGCTCCGGTGATTGTGGCCCCTAATTGGAAGCAAGACTTTGAATTGATGTGTGATGCAAGTGACTATGCAGTAGGAGCTATTTTGGGGCAGCGGAAGGACAAGGTGTTTCATGCCATTTATTATGCAAGCAAGGTCCTCAATGATGCCCAATTGAATTATGCTACCACTGAGAAGGAGCTCCTAGCCATTGTCTATGCCTTAGAGAAATTTTGGCCTTACTTGATTGGTTCAAAAGTCACGGTGTATACCGACCATTCCGCCATCAAGTACCTTCTCACCAAGCCCGATTCAAAGCCTAGACTAATCCGTTGGATCCTCTTGTTGCAAGAATTTGATTTGGAGATCAAGGATAAAAAAGGTAGTGAGAATTTGGTAGCCGACCATCTTTCAAGGCTTGTCAATGAAGAGGTGACCATACAAGAAAAAGAGATTAGAGATGAGTTTCCCGATGAAGTTTTGCTTATGGTGAAGGAAAGATCATGGTTTGCCGACATGGCCAATTTCAAGGCCACCGGGGTAATTCCTGAAGATATGACTTGACAACAAAAGAAGTTCTATCGGGATGCCAACTATTATGTGTGGGATGATCCATATTTATTTAAGATTGGGACGGATAATTTGTTAAGTAGGTGTGTGTCTCATGAGGAAGCCAAGAATATCTTGTGGCATTGCCATAACTCTCCTTATGGAGGTCATTACAATGGGGAGAGGACAGCTGTAAAAGTCCTCCAATCTGGCTTCTTTTGGCCCACTATATTCAAAAATGCCCATCACCATGCCCAAGCTTGTGACAAGTGTCAAAGGACGGGGAATATTTCCAAGCGCCATGAAATGCCACTTCAAAACATGTTGGAAGTGAAGGTTTTAGATTGTTGGGGTATAGACTTTGTTGGACCCCTACCATCTTCGTACTCCAATGAATATATCTTAGTGGTGGTGGATTATGTCTCCAAATGGGTTGAAGCAGTAGCTGCCCCTAAAAATGATGCTAAAACCATCATTAAGTTTCTCAAGAAGAACATCTTTGCTCGGTTTGGAGTGCCAAGGGTACTCATAAGTGATGGAGGGTCACATTTTTGTAATGCTCAATTGAAAAAGGTGCTTGAGCATTATGATTTCCGTCACAAGGTAGCCTCACCCTACCATCCCTAAACAAATGGCCAAGCTGAGGTTTCCAACCGTGAGATCAAAAGAATCCTTGAGAAGACCGTAGCATCTTCAAGAAAGGATTGAGCTATGAAGTTGGATGACACTCTATGGGCATATAGAATGGCATTCAAAACTTCTATTGGTCTCTCACCCTTCCAAATGGTGTATGCAAAGCATGTCACTTGCTGGTTGAGATGGAACATAAGGCCTATTGGGCCCTCAAGTTCCTCAATTTTGATCCATCTCAATCGATGGAGAAGAGGAAGTTGCAACTACATGAGCTTGAAGAGATGAGTCTCAATGCATATGAGTCCTCCAAGCACTACAAGGAGCGAGTGAAGGCCTATCATGACAAGCACATAGCAAAAAGAGCCTTTCAACCGGGACAACAAGTTCTTCTTTACAATTCTCGGTTGGGGTTATTTCCAGGCAAGCTCAAATCCAAGTGGTCGGGTCCATTCACCATCAAGGAGGTCAAACATCATGGAGCTATTGAAGTATAGGATCCGACAACACAAAGAAGTTGGGTGGTAAATGGCCAAAGACTCAAGCCATATTTGGGTGGTGATGTTGAAAGACTCACTACCATTGTGCTTTTCAATGACCCTTGAGGTCTTTGGCCAGTCAAGCTAGTGACGTTAAACAAGCACTTATTGGGAGGCAATTCAGCATTTCTCACCCTTTCTCTTTTTAATTTTCTGTCATTTGAGTTAGCTCAACTGTTAATTGCTTTGTGTTGCGTGAATTTTCTCTTATGTTTTTATTTTGGAGTGTTTATTGCTCATGATCACTTAGCATCTTTGGTGCACATGTTGAGTGAGTGCTAAACAAGCTTTTCCTTGGTAGTTCTTGCTCATTTTGTTGAAGAAAATTCTGCAGAGAAAAATTATGCAGCTGAGTTTTTATAGCTTGAACTAATTTGGAAAAGCTTGATTTGTCTTAGTAAGTGAAATCAGTGATGCAAAGTGTTTGAGTGTTGATTTAGTAAGTTGCTTTGTGTTTGTTTTATTTGTTCATGCTGAGAAAGAATTGAGAGAGTTGGTTGATCTAAGTTTGGGGTGTTCAAGGATTGACTCATGTGGAAAACAACTTCAAAAAGCTGCATTTTTGTGTCATTATCTAAGTCTAAGTGTCTCTAGCATTTTCAAGTTTAGCTTAAGTTTTCTTTTGCTAACTTAGAAAATTTTTGGTCCTTGAAGCCATTAAATTGCATGAGCCTATTGCCAAAGTGATTCCTTGCGTCACTTTTAAAGAGATCAAGTATAGCAATTAAATTGCTTCAGGAACCAAATTGGCTGCACAAAATATTTCATTAATACTTTGCCAATTGTGGTCTTTACATAAGGTGCAATTGTTGCATGTTGGCTTTATTGTTGTGATGCCAAGTGTCCCTTAATTTCTAACCTGCGTCACTTTTGAATTGGAGTGCAATTGTGCACTTGCTCTCTGCCACATTGACGTGAACATGATCATGTTCAACATGGCTTTATGCTGCAAATTAATTGATCTAATTGACCAATCATGCACCGCCACAATGAAGCCTAGAATCACATGATTTTTAAAGCCTAGTGGTGGAATTGAATTTGTCATACAAATCTGCACTTAGTCTTGATCAAATTGAAGCCATGCATCACCTTTGAAGAGCTCTGTGTGGCAATTAATTTGCTGCAATGACTCAAATTTCCCTCTGCCTCAATGACGCCATGAGTCAATATTTTTTTCCTTAAGTTAGCGTGGCATTTTAATTTCCCCCAGGGACCGATTCCTCTCGGCCAAATTGATGCCATGCGTCAACTTTCCCAAGCCAAGCGGTGGCTTTGTGAAGTAAGGTGCATTTTGTACAATTTTTGCACATTTCTCTCTGCCACTTTGACGTCCAGTGTAAATGTTCCCAAGCCAGGCGTGGCTATTCCCTGATGCTTTTTATTTTCGAAATTTTGGCCATTTGCCTCGGGTTAAATCATGCCAAGCCTCCAATTCTCCAAGCTTGGAGTCAATTCTTCTTTATATAAAGCCCTGAACTCAATTCTCTCTCTCCTCACGTCACTTTCCCTCTTTCTTTTTCTCTTTCGAGCCCACACCTTCAATAGCTACTATTCACCTCATTTTCTCTTCTTTGCTTTGCTTATTCTTCCTCATTTCAAGCTTCCATCTTTGTGATTTTATGTTTCTTTCTCTATTTTATTTCATTCTGGCGCATTTCTCTCACTCTATTTCTTTTGTTTTTACTTTGTTCTTAGGTTGTAACATGTTATTCTTTCTTTATTTATTTGAATGTTGTTGCTTGTGTTTTTCTTTGAATGTGTTATTAGTTGCTTTTCTTGATATTTCTTGTTGATTTCTGCTATTGGGTTGTTCTCTTTCTTTGTTTTTCAAATTTATGGTTTTACACATGTTCAAGTTCTTCTTTTTACTTGTGTTTTTAAGTGTGCCTTTTAAGTGTTTGGTGAAATGCTTAAGTGAAAATTTCTTGTGATTTGTCACTTGTTCTGTGATCCTTGTGCTTAATTTCACTTTCTCATGACTTGGTTTGTTTAGGGTTAGTTTTATTTTTCTTGTTGTGCTTTGCTACTTCCTTTCTTAGTGTTTTCTTTCTTTATTGCATTTGTGTTCTTAGTTGTTTCCTTTTTCTATAGTTACTTTTTCTTCTTAAATGTTAGCTTGTGTTGATGTTAGAACTCATTTCTTGTTGTTTAAACCAAGTTTGGGGTTTTTCTCATTTTTTTCCATCGTTGAGTTTTCTTATTGTTGTGTTCTCTTGTGTATTTGCTTTAGGATGGCTACCCCTCAAACTAAGGTTTATAAAAAAAAGGAAGACCACTGTAGCTGGTTGCTCAAATCCTCCAAGGCAAAACCCAAGGCCAGAATTTCAGAAGTACTACTACAAATCCAAGGCCCATGAGGAGCTCTATAAGACTTATGAAAATAGGTCATTGATCATGGAAAGACAAATCAAGTTGGAGCCTAAGGCATTTCCTGAATTTCAAAATGAGCTCAAAAGGAGAAATTGGACACAAATGGGGACCTATCCAATTCCGGCCAATATTGCTTTGGTTAGAGAATTCTACTGCAATGCAAGGAAAATTGAAAATCAAGATTCTCCTTCTTTTGTGAGCTATGTCAGAAGCAAGCCCATCCCGTTCAACGCTGAAAGAATCAATAGGATTTTGGGAACTACTTTGACCATAGGCTCATGCATGTATTCCAGGATAGTAGACAAGGATGAAGTGAGTTATTCTGAGTTGGAGGAGGTCATTTGCAAGCTGGGTTGTCATTTCACATCTACTGATAAGGGAAACATCTCTCACATTTTGACCCAGGATCTCACACCTATTGCTCGACTTTGGACTGCTTTCATCCATTCCAACCTTTCTCCGTGCTTTCACAGATCATATATCCAGGCTGAGACGTCTATCCCTTTATACTGCATCATGAAAAAGATAAAGATAGATGTTGGGAAGCTCATAGCTGGGGAAATTCAGATATGTGCTAACCAGTCCGGAGCATCTTCTTTAATCTTCCCTTCTCTAATCACTATTTTGTGTCAGTGCTCTGGGGTGGCGGATGTGCAAGAGCCTCCTTTTTGGAAGTTGGGGCAGCCAATCCACCAGAGTTATATCATGCAACACTACTATACAGAGAAGGTGCAATAGTCACGCAGTGGATCTGGATCATCGTCTCAGGCTCCACCTCTTCCTATTCCTTCAGGCCTTCGTACACAGAAAGAGTGTTTGGTAGCCCTACATCAAGAAGTTCCTCACCTGAGGGCATTCATGCAGCAAACAGTTGTTCACCAGAATACAGCTTCATAGCGCATAGAGGAACGACAAGAAGCTTTTCATAGATAATTGTCCAGGGTGACAGATGGAATGCATGACTTGTCTCTTCGCATGCCCGGTTTACCTCCGGGATACCACTTTCCATTAGCTGTTGAAGTTTCTACTGATGTGGCTTGGCCATATTATCCTAGGGACCAGGATAATCCCCAGGGAGAAGTAGGGTTTGTTGTTGCTGATGATGGGGATGTTGATGCACATTTGGAAGAGGAAGGAGTGGAGGAAGACTGATCTTTTGGCCTAGTGTTGAGGGAGTCATATTGTGCTTTTTGTCTTTTGTCTTTTGTTTTTGTTGTGTTTAGTTGTTATTGTTTAACTTGTGTGTTTTTAGATTGAACATGTGTTAAGTGTGTGGTTTGAGACTTTAGCACAATTTCAGTTCATCCTTTGCATGAGCTCTTGATGATGTTTAAATGCCATTGTGATATGATTGTATGCTTGTGGTTGTACTCCGATATTCATAGTTGGATGCTTTGTAGTATTCCGTGCGGTTAATAAGTTTGGCATGATGTTGTTGAAAATCATTGAGTGCTTGTTTTAACCGTGTGAGTATTTGAGCTTCCATTGATTTATTTGATTGAGTGCCACCATTGGAATGCGTACAATTGGTTTTGCTTGAATCTCTGTTACCTTGAATTGCATATGCTTGTTAAGAAGTGATCAAGGCATGTTCTTGTGTAAATTTTAGCCACTGACCTAACAATTTGTTGTCCTTTGCATGACCCCTTTAAGCCAAACACATTTTTTATTCTTGAATCCTTGAGCCTAAAAGAAAGACAATTACTTCCCACACCTTAGGGATAGGAGAGCAAGTCATTTTTGATAGTGGATTACAAGAGTTTAAGTTTGGGGTTTTCTATGTGATTACCAAGAAAGGATAGCAATGTTAGAAATTTTTTTGTGGTTTCTTGTTTTCAAGCCACCTTGTGTCATGTAAAAAAAATAATCAAATTTTACAAAAAAAGAAAAAAAAGTAAGCAAGGTGGCTAAATAATTATTGTTTTAATGTTGGTCAAGGTTGTTTCTAGTATTGGGATGTATTGAATGAAGGTTTTCATTGAACTTGAGAAGTTGGAATTGTTGAATGAATTGTGATCATAGAAGATGCTCTCCTATTCTCTTGTGGTGTAATTTTGCTTATCCGAAAAAAAACCAATATTCTTTGTATCCCAGCCAAGATTCAACCTAATAAAAGACCTTTGTGATCTTTGCATGCATGTGTGGTTTTATGGTTTCTTTTGAGATGAAAAGCAAAACTAAATTGTGTGGTTTCAATGTGTGAGATTGAGTGATACACTTGCTCGGATACACTTGTGTGCTTGAGAGAAACACCTTTTCTGTGAGGAAACAAGTGCTCTTTGGTTTCTCAATTTTAGTCATTGTAGTGCTTGTTAGTCTCTTGAGGAATTATTTGCATTTGTATCTTGCTGTGAAATTTTGTGTGGGCACCACATGGTATGGTTATTCATTTTGGAAATTCTTGCTCAAAAACTTGAGTTGAAAGCATGTGTGGATGGATGTGATGTGGTGCTTGATTTTCAAACCATTTTGTTTGTGCATAATTTCATGTTTATGTTGATGTTAGGTAGGTTGTTTATGTTTAGTTGTGTAGCTTAGTTTTATTTTGCTTGAGGACAAGCAAAGCTCTAAGTTTGGGGTGTTTGATAGATGCTTTATATGCTTACATATCTTAGCACTTATCTTACATTTTTCATGACTTAGAACTTTGTTTTAATCAATTTTAGGCTAATCTAACTATTATTTAGAAGTAGTGTTAATATTGCTAATCCTTTAGGAGTTTACTAGCTTTTGATATTTTGTTGTAGGAATAGAAGAGGAATTAAAGAATTTGGAGCATGAGTCATTCGAAGTTCAAGCCAACATCTTTGGAAGCATATTTTGAAAGCCAAAAGCCAACATCTTCCTTTTATCTTGTTGAGGCCGGGCTTGGGAGAGTTGAGGCTGGGCCTGAGAATGAAGAAATTGCCCTTTTCTTGCTGTCAACCTGAGGCTGGGCGTGAGGACCTTCAAGTTACACCCCTGATGCCTTTTCTGAAGCTGAGCATGGGAAGACTTGAGGTTGGGCGTGAGAGTGCTGATGTGGCTTAAGTGGTGCGAAAACAAAGATATTTATGAGGGAAAAGTTGTCATTTGGCATTCATTCATGTTGCAGACCTCTTCTTGTCTTGGAGTGACACTTAGAGAGCTTCCCTTGGGTTCCCATGGCTTCTACTTCAAGTTTCTTCCTTTTTTCTTCATTTTTGCTGCTGCACATGTCTATGTGTAGCTAATTTCACCCTTGTTGGGGTTTGATGTAATTGACCCAAAACTCAGGGACCCGAAACAATTTAACACATTAAAGTTAGAATATCTCTATATATCATTTATATATGTTAATATATTTTAATCCAAAAATTAATTACCTTTTAGTGTGAGAAATGTTATCGGAAATACTGATTATTAGGAAAGTTAATGTTGTTTTTTCAAATATGCATGAGGATGATTTCCATAACAATTATATTATATTTTTCAATAAATATTTATTTCAAAAAATTATGTTGAGCCACATATGTTATTAATTCATTAATTGAAAAGGAGGGAAGTATGACATAATAATTGGAAAAAAAAATATACATAACTTTTCAATGTCAATAATTTATCATTGTTTATATAATTTACACATTAGCGTTAGAATATCATTATTTATCTTTTATAAATTTTAAAGTATTTTAATCTTAACATTAAAAGCAAGGTTAGGGTGGACAACCTTGATTGGTGCTCCACGGAGTACAATTGCAGCACTGAGGTTCGAACCTATCACCTCATGCATTCTACTCCAATCCCCCACCACTAGGCTGACCCTAGTGGTTAATGATGGCATTTCCTATGTTATTGTTTAGCTCCTTTTGCTTTTAATTATTTCCACTTTGTGTACACAAGAACAATACTTTGGGAATATATAAGAAAATTGTAGAAATACGTTATTTAATACATTATATTTATGTTTATTAATTTGATATGATATGTCAAGATTCAAAATATAAAAATTTAAATTCATATTGAGATTTAGGAAAATTGCAAGAAGTAATTCAATTTTAAAGTATGGTCAATATTATTACGTAAGGAAAATGCAATTGGTAGCAGAAATTTTCAATTTGATGAACTCTTGAAAGGAAAGCTTCAAATAGATTTACATATTTTATATTTCTTACGATAAATTCCACCTCTTTATAAGATAAGACAATTATTACAATGCAATCAACAAGTAACTACAACAACAAAGTATCCTTAAAAGCAAGAAAACATGTAATGCAAAACCTAACAGTATCAAGAGTCATGACGACTGCATGTGGAACGGCAGCGGAAAGGGCACGTACAGTTCTGCACAAACCATTTCAAAATGCATTCGTAGTGAAAAATATGAGCACAAGGCAACCGTGCCCCATCATCACCACTGTTGTACTCTTCATAGCATATGCAACATTCATCATTTTCATCTTCAATCTTCAACTTTTCAAGTGTTGTGGCCCCAGCAGGCAAAGAATGTTCTCCACCCTGATAAGCCATTCTTTTCACGAACTCTACTGATTGAACATGTTCATCATCAAGTAAGCATGGGATATTCACTATATTGTAAAAATAACGGCTCTTTGATAACATAGCAAACACATAAAAATAATCTTTTTCAACCCCACAGTGCTGTAATATTGAGTCACGTAGCATTCTAGACAAATTTGTAACCATGTCACAGTCGCCATTGAGAAAACTTTGTGGTACATCTGACTTTTTAAGGAACGTCTGTAACAAGTCTTCGGGAAAAGATGGAAAAGCAAAAAAGTCACGAGGAATTGGTAGTAACCTCGAGCTACAAAGACTAACCACATCCATCGGATTTGAATTTGCAACAACTATAGTTATATTGACTTTGTCATTGCATGAAGTGTAACTAGCACCATCTGAGAAGGTCGATCGTTGAATTTCTGGCATGACGAGGAAGATTGTTAAAGTGTACTTTTGTGTGTGTTCGCACAAGGGAATAGAAACAATAAGAGAGTGAAAGAGGGTTGTACAAATGCTGGCCTGGGTCAAAGAATTTGTAAAGCATAGATATATTTATAGTGTTGTGAGGTATATATCTGTTATGATCAATTGTTTCAACGAAGTATTGGAGGGAAACTTTGATATTTTGGCCTTTTGGTGAAAGATGGAAGCTTGAGATTTTCTTCTTTTTGGAGGGAAGCTTGATGTTTTGTTCTTTTGCTCAAGGACAAAAGTATATAAGGTAAATAATTGAGAATTTTGGATTTTGGGTATTTAAAGACTTTCCAATTTGATTAATTTATCATTTTATTTATTTATTTTACATGTTGATGTTAGAATATCTGTAAACATCTCTCTCAACACCTAATTTTGGGTTCTTAATATAACACGTGTTATTAACACGTCACAGTATTTCACAAAAAAAAAAAAAAACACACACACACACACACACACATCATAGTCTTCACTATTTTCCAGTCTCTACTCCAAGGCCCCACTTACTTTGAATCTTCTCTTATCACTTTCTATTTTATTTTTAACCTGTCATCCATTTATCAATAATTAGATAATAATTATATACTTTTTTCGCTTCATAATTTTCATTGTTTTGATTTAATGATATATACACTTTGTTAATTTTACCACAAACGGCGAGAGCTCGTTAATTTTAAGGTTGTTAAAATAAAAGTATTTTAATAAAAAATGGATTTTTAGTAATAATTATTTTCATTCACTTTCTATTTAGTTATTGCGAAGTCTTTAAGTAATTACTGATATTCATTTTAAATCTATTTTTTGTTTAATTATTGTAAAGGCTCACTTCTAAAATTATTTTAATAAAATAAAATTAATTTTGAACAAATAAATAAGTAAAGAAAAATAAATAAATAAATAAAATAAAATAAGTTTGAGATTACCAAGTAATTACAACTCAAGTGACTTAGATTAAAATATGGAGTTAAAAAGACATTACACCAAAATCACTCCTTTTGAATAAAATGAAAAAATAAAAAATAGATAACTAAATAAATAAAATTATAAACTAAATTATCTCAAATTTAAATATGAATTTATTTTGCTTAAATAAATTAATGATAAATAAAAGAGATAAACGAACAAATAATACAAGTTTGGAAACACCTATCATGGCTTAGGACTCCCAAATTAAAACATAAGATTAATAAGGTATCACGTTTAAATTATCTTTAGAGGTCTTATTTGATCCTAAGTCCCAAGCCAACCCACTATAATGGCTCTAATTATTTTTTGACCCACCTAACGGGGGTCCTAAAATCTCCCGATCCACACTAATTAAGAAGTAGGTTGGACCAAGGCTTAAAGGGGGCAAGGTTAGCCCATAAGTTACGAGTATTTTAAAAGTTTTTTCTTAACCATCCAAAAAAATAATTTCAACTTGGCTTGACTAAAATACTTTAACTCAACCTCAATTAGAGTAATTTCAATTTGCTCTCGGCCAGTACATCTTTGGCTTAGCATCCACCAATGCATCTTCGACTCAGCCTCAGCCAATACATCTTCAACTCAGCCTCAACTATCACATCTTCAACTAAGTCTCGGCAAAGGCATTCTCAACTTGGCCTTGGCTTCGACCTCGATTGGGGCATCTTCAGCTTGAATTCGGGTAGGTCATTTTCAAGTTGGTCTAGAGCATCATTGGCTTGACCTTAGCATCTTTGTCCCAGCCTCAGCTAAGGCATCTTAGGCTAGGCCTCGGCCAATGTATCTTTGACTCAATGACGACTAATGCATCTTTGGCTCATCCTAGGCCAACAAATCTTAGGCTCAGACTTTACAAGCACATATTTGGCTCAGCCTAGCCTGTGTATCTTCAGCTCGACCTTGACCAGTATATCTTGAGCTCGATGTTTGACCAACACATCTTCAATTCAACCTTTAATAGATCATCTTCAACTTGACCTCGGTTATAGCATATTCAGCTCGATCTTGGCTAGGGCAATTTTAACTCGACCTTAACCAAAGTAATTTCAACTTAGCTTCGGCTAGAGCATCTTAAGCTCGGCCTCAGCCAAAGCATCTTTAGATCAACCATAGTTAGTGTATCTTCAACACAACCTTGTGCATAACATCTTCAGCTCCCTCAGCCTCAGGTTAAATTTTTAAATTTAAGGTCTATGGACTGACCATAACCCACATCGCCCTGAGAGTATTTTCTTGTGGGCCTCTTTTAGCCCTATGGACTTTTTTACCCTGATCCACATGAGCTATATGGCCAGGTCAATTGGGCTGGTCCATTTTGACGGCACTAATTAACCCCTTTACATAAAATAAAATAACATGAAAAAAAAAACTTTGATTAATCTTCGTGTTTATACAAAATAATTATGAAATATTAACTAAAATTAAAAAATACATTCTAGATTCTAATATGAACTATTTTTCACCATGAAACAAAAATGGATTCAAAATGAAATAAAGCATAAACATCAATACATTTTTTTTTGTTACAAATATGAAAAGAAATGGCGAAACAGAAGGAGAAAAAAAAACAAGACAAACAAAGCGAAATACACTATGGACTTAAGAAGAAGATGCCCATTGCCCAACTGAATTGAAAGTAGTTTTTATTAAGACTCCTAATCTGGTATTGAGGCTGCCTTGGTGGCATGATTTCTGAGAAAATGACCAAGGCTTGAAAGGAATCAGATTGGCATGTTTGCACAGAGAATGAGAATATTACTGGCATTGGTATAATAAAATTATTGATTAAGTTTGTTGTACAGTGTACGGATTTTTTATTTATGTAAAAAATAAAATAAATTAAAAATATTTAACATAAATAATATAGATTTATAGGCAAATAAATAAATTTTAAAAGTTAAAAAACTACTTTGATCATGTAAGTAAATAAAATTTTGAGACTAAAAAAAGTAATGACATGGAAATGAAAACAAACTAAAAGGCAAGGAAAATCGTGGAAATCAGAAGAACTTAGAACTTGGGAGTGAGAGATTTTTTTTTGGTGGAAAAAAGGGATAAACCCCAGGAAACACTAGAAACCGCGCAGTAGAGGATACATCAGCCAAAACGGCATTAACAATAAATGAAGGAACAATTTCAAAAATACACAGACGATCATCAATAGTCTGAGCATAAGAAACCAACACATCAGCGACCTTATTAGCTTCCCGGAGAGTATGACGCTAGGAAAATATACCTCCATCTCGGCTAAACATTAAAATATGTTGAACAAGAGCATAAGATGGGTGAGACTTACTGCACCCCTTCTTTATCAGATTAATTTCACTTTGGGAATCAGACTCAATCTCAAATTGTCTAAATCCTCTACTCCAAGCAATACGGATGCCAAGAAGAATCGCCCATAGCTCTGCATGCAACACACTACACGAGCCAATTTTAGAAGCATATGCAAAGACTTGGGAGTGAGTGATGAGTTGCGACTTGTGAGTGTGTGTTTTCTTTGCCCCTCCTATCGTTTCTACTCTCTCTATTCTTTGTTCAGGCTTTTCTTTTTCTCAGCATTCTTTCATTCCTCCTCAGGGTATGCAATAATGATAGATATGGACAATGATAAAAGAAAATAAATTACATTCAATTTTAAAAGTCAAACGTGTCAATATTAAAACCTAAGGAAAGTCTGTAATTGATAGCAAAAATTAATTACTCTCAAAAGGAAAACATCAAATAGATTGAAGTATTTATATTTCATACGATACATTTTACTTCTTTAAGATAATATGTTTATCACATTACATAAATGCTAATGGTAACAGTATCAAGAAACAAGACTATATGCGAAACGGCAACAAGGGCACATAGCCTTCTCTACGAACCATTGCAATATACAATTAGGGTGGAAAACATGACAGAAAGGCAACCTTGCTGCATTATCACCAGAGTTGAAATCTTCACCACATATGACACATTCACCTTCTTCATCTTGAACCCTAAATCTTTGGAGTGTCTGTAACAGTATCAAGAGATAAGACTATATGCGACATGGCAACAAGGACACATAGCCTTCTCTACGAACCATTGCAATATACAATTAGCGTGGAAAACATGACAGCAAGGTAACCTTGCTGCAGTATCACCAGAGTTGAAATCTTCACCACATATGACACATTCACCTTCTTCATCTTGAACCCTAAATCTTTGGAGTGTTGTTGCCCTCGCAAGAAAAGAATGTTCACCTCCATCACAGGCCATTCTTTGCACAAATTCTCTTGGTGGAAATTCATCAGCTTGAAAAAGGAATGGGGTACCCACTACATTATAACAACAGTGGGTCTCGAATACCATAATGAAAACCTGAAAATAATTTATATGAACCCCAAGCCGCTGTAACACTGAGCCACGTAACCTTGTTGAAAGGTTTAGAACCAGGTCACAATCATGGCCATTGAAAAAATTTCTAGGTATATTCAAGTATTCAAGCAATTGCGTTAATATATCATTACATACAGATAGATGATTGAAGACTTCATGATTAATTGGTAACTGCATCCAACAAAGACTTACACCACTGCTCGGATCAAAAGTCATGACAACTACGCTTATATACACCATATGTGTTAGCAATAGCAACCAGAATTCTAAAGATCAGAGTAATCACATGCACTCACACAGACACGAGATTTAATGAGGTTCGGCAAGTGTGCCTACGTCCTCGGGAGCAGAGTGGCTATTTCTATTATTATCATTTGGCCAATAGGGTTACATCAATATATATATATATATAAAATAAACCATGATACAGACTTACAATATTACCCTTGTATCGTACCGTGGGGCTAAACCACCGCACCCCTAACCCACTTATTTCATAACCCAACAACAAATGGCCCAAACCCAATCTACTCACTCATAGAATATGAGCCATGCACAACAATCTCCACCTTGGCGAATATTCGGCCCCGTGGAAGATAATAGCAAGTCCACTTCATATCCTATATGTCTCTTGGGTTGGGGGTTCCAGTCACGTCTAGCACCGAGCAACATTCAACAAGTCCAAGCAATGCTTGAACTTGTCAGCTGTGACCGCCTTGGTTAACATATCAGCTACATTCTCTGAAGTGTGAACCTTCCTGAGCAAAATCTGACCAGATGCCATCAACTCCCTGATCTTGTGGAACCTCACATCAATATGCTTGGTTCTAGCATGATACACCTGATTCTTTGCCAAATCAATAGCACTCTGACTATCACAATGCAACTGAACTCCACCTTGCTCAATGCCCAGCTCCTTTGCTAGCCCTGTGAGCCACACAACTTCTTTACTAGCCTCTGCTACTGCCATGTACTCTGCTTCAGTTGTTGACATTGCCACAGTAGACTGAACAATGGACTTCCAACAAATAGGCCCACCTGCAAGAGTAAAAACATACCCTGTTGTAGACCTCCTGTCATCCAAATCACCAGCATAGTCAGAATCCACATAACCCACAACTAAAGGATCACCCTGTTGACTGCCAAACATGATACCATGCCTTGTTGTACCCTTTAGGTACCTGAAGATCCACTTCACTACTTCCCAATGTCACTTCCCTGGCTTCGACATAAACTTACAGACTTAGCTTATAGCATGTGCCAAATCTGGTCTAGTGCAAACCATAGCATACATCAAGCAACCAACTGCATTGGCATAGGGAACCTTTGACATGTATTCCACCTCTTCATCTGTCTTCGGGCACTGATCTACAAAAATCTTGAAGTGGTTTGCAAGTGGAGTACTTACTGACTTAGCATTACTCATGCTAAACTTGTCCAGCACCTTCTCAACATAGCCCTGCTATGAGAGCCATAGTCTTCTGGACCTCCTGTCCCTGTGAATCTCCATCCCAAGAATCTTCTTGGCAGGACCCAAGTCCTTCATGTCAAACTCCTTGCCCAGCATGGATTTCAACTCATTCACATCACGCAAATGGTTACCAGCAATCAACATATCATCCACATAAAGTAGCAGAAAAATAAAAGAACCATCATCAAGGCTCCTCACATAAACACAGCAGTCATACTCACATCGTCTATAGCCAATCCGAAGCATGTAAGAATCAAAACGCTTGTACCATTGCCTTGGAGGCTGCTTCAATCCATACAGAGACCTCTTCAACTTACAAACTAGCTGGCCCGGTCCATTTTTACTGAACCCCTCTGGCTGCTCCATGTAAATCTGCTCCTCTAGATCACCGTGAAGAAAAGCTGTCTTCATATCCATCTGCTCCAAGTTCATATCTCGACTGGCTACCAAGGCTAACACTGCCCTGATAGAAGTATGCCTCACGACTGGGGAGAAAACCTCATCATAGTCAATCCCCTTCTGCTGTGAATATCCTTTTGCTACTAGGCGAGCCTTGAACTTTTCCCCTTCTTTTTCTGATACTGGAGGTTTCCTCTTGTACACCCATTTGCACCCTATGGCTCTCTTGCCTGGAGGAAGCTCAACTAGCTCCCATGTCTGATTCTTTCGCAAAGACTCCATCTCCTCCACCATAGCACCCATCCATCTGTCTTTCTCCTGGCTGTTCATAGCCTCTTGAAAGGTAGACGAGTCTCCTTAACTGGTGAGAAGTGCAAAAGAAGCCAACTCTTCAAACCCATATCGGACAACGGGTTTAATATTACGGCGTTCTCTATCTCTGACAAGAGTGTACTCATGCGGTCCTGTTGGACTAACTGGTCTAGGCTCAGGTGCAGGTGTGGTCTCAGGCCTTGGACTGCATGGTTCTGCCCTCTTAGGAATCACCGGCAGATGCTCAAAGTCCACCTGAACCTCCATAGAGCTAGGGGAAGCTCCATTTGGCACTGGCTCATGTGTCTCAACTGTCTGTGGCATCATGGACTGCTCATCAAACACTGCATCCCTACTGATCACCATCTTCTTGGAAGCTGGATCCCAAAACTTGAACCCTTCACACCTTTGGAATAACCTACAAAAATACACTTTTTTGACTTTGGATCAAGTTTAGATCTTTCATCACTGGATATATGCACAAAAGCAGGACACCCAAATATTCTTAAATTATTAGAATCAACCGGGTTACCTGTCCAAACTTCCTCTGCAACTTTCCCATCCAATGAAGCTCGTGGTGATCGATTGAGTAGATAACACGCCATGTTCACCGCCTCTGCCCAAAAGCCTTTGGAAAGGCCAGCATTCAACCTCAGACACTGGGCCCTTTCAGTAAGGGACCTATTCATCCTCTCTGCAACACCATTCTGTTATGGTGTTTTCCGCACTGAGAAGTGTCTCTGAATGCCATGTTCCTCACAGAATTTCTGAAACCGTGAGTCTGTGTACTCCCTGCCATTATCAGACCTCAAGTACCTACTTTTCTGCCTGTCTGGTTCTCCACCTCAGCCTTCCACAGCTTGAACTTCTCAAAGACTTCAGATTTCTGTTTCATGAAGTACACCCAGACCTTGCGAGAAAAATCGTCAATGAAGGTGACAAAATAATGGGAACCACCCAAGGACGGATCTCTAGTAGGACCCCACACATCAGTATGCACATAATCAAGGATCCCCTTGGTGGTGTGCTTCGTAGCTTTAAACCGCACTCTGGACTGTTTCCCAAGCACACAATGCTCACACAAGTCTAACTTGCAGCTCCGAACTCCCTTCAAGAGTCCTCTCTTATAAAGCTCCACCATCCCATGCTCACTGAGATGGCCCAAACGCATGTGCCATAATCTGGTAGCATCATCATCAGACTCAACAGATGCAACGTGGCCTACAACTGTGCTTCCCAGCAGTCTGTAAATATTGCCTACAGTCCGCTGTGCTTTCATCACAGTCAACACACCCTTACACACTCTGAGGGTATTCCAATCTCCATCAGTCCTGTAACTGAAACCATTGGCCTGCAAAGTACCAAGTGAGATCAGATTCTTCCTCAACTCAAGGATATGCCGAACATCACACAACGTTCTCACTCCACCATCATCCATAGCAATCTGCACCTGTCCCATTCCAACAACAGCACAAGCTTTGTCGTCACCCAAATAGACACTGCCAAAATTGCCCGACCTGTATGTGGTGAACCATTCCCTATTAGGAGTCATATGGTAAGAACATCCAGAATCAAGAATCCATGCATCCGTAAGCTGACTGCATGAAACCGAGAGAACATCTCCCTCACTGTAGTAGTCTGAGTCGTCAGTCTCTGCCACATTCACAGAGAGGGATGCCCCTTCACCAGACTGCTTCAACTTTGGACAATTATTTCTGAAATGCCCTTGTTGTTTACAATTGTAGCACAGAACTAATTTGCCGTGTCTGGTTTTGGACTTATTCCTCTTCCCAAAACCCCCTTTGCCTTTCGTCCTCCCACGTTCTTTATTCCCCTTTGCACACAGACCCTCGCCTTGAGAACACTCCCCTGCATTCTATTTCCATTGATAGTGGAACATAAGTGCAGCCGTGATCTCCTCCAGACTAATGGTGTCTTTCCCGTACGTTAGGATGGTCACTAAATGCTCGTAGGAATTAGGCAAAGAACACAACAGAATTATTGCCTTATCCTCGTCCTCAATCTTCACATCAAGCCTCAGTAAATCACTGATAATCTGATTGAAGACATTGATATGCTGTTGCAAATCAGAACCCTCCTGCATCTTCAGCCCGTACAATTTATGCTTCATGTATAGCTTGTTCGTCAGGGACTTGGACATATACTGACTCTCCAATTTCGTCCATACTTCCCCCGGAGACGTCAAGTCCATAACGTGGTACATGACCTCGTCTGCCAAACACAACCGTATGGTTGCCACAGCCCTCTCCTTCAACTCCTCCCAATCCGCATCCTCCATGTCTGTAGGTTTCGTTGCGCGCAGCGCCTTTTGAAAACCTTGTTGTGCCAACATATCCTTAACCCTCCTCTGCCACACTGCGAAATTCCCAGTTGCATCAAACTTCCCCATTTTGAATTTTGCACCTGGGTTAAGCGCCATCTGATAACAGTTGTTAGCAATAGCAACCGAAATTCTAAAGATAAGAGTAATCACACGCACACACACAGACACGAGATTTAACGAGGTTCGGAAAGTGTGCCTACGTCCTTGGGAGCAGAGCGGCTGTTTCTATTATTATCATTTGGCCAATAGGGTTACATCAGTATATATAGAATAAACCACGATACAGACTTATAATATTACCCCTGTACCGTACCGCGGGGCTAAACCCCCACACCCCAACCCACTTATTTCATAACCCAACAACAAGTGGCCCAAACCCAATCTACTCACTCATAGAATATGAGCCATGCACAACAATATGATTGATGAAAGTTTGATGAGCTTCGGAGAACAAGTTGGGTTCTTGAAATTGTGATGTCATATTCACGATGAGGCAGATTGATAGAGGATACTTTTGTGTGTGATTGCACAAAGGAATAGAAATAAGAAGAGAATTGAAAAGGAGATATACTAATACTTGGTATATAGGAATTTGCAAAGGTTAGATGTATTTATAGGGTTGTGTGGAATATAACCGTTATGATCAATCATTTCAAAGCAGTATTGGAAGGAAACTTTAGATTTGGGTCTTTTGTTGAAAGAGGAAAGCTTGAGATTTTCCTTCTTTTTTTTTTTTTTTGTAAAGGAGGGAAGCTTGAGATTTTGTTCTTTTGGTCAAGGACGGAATATATATATATATATATATATATATATATATATATATATATATATATATATATATATGAGGTAAATAATTGAAAATTTTTGTATACTTAAATACTTTCCAAATTGAGTAATTCATAATTTTTTTTTATATATTTTACAAGTTGATATTAGAATATTTGAAAGAAAAATTCAATCAAAAGACATTTATTTCTTTTGTGTAATAGTTTAGTTTTTTTCCTTTTTTTTACGTCATCTAAGAATTAGACTACTTTTCTTTTGACATTAAAGTTTACTTTCAAATAATCCACTAAATTGATTTTTAAAATTAGTTCTTAAATTTATAAATATTAATCAATTTTATTCTTAAATTACAAAATATATTTAAAATGATGATTATTTATCAAATGACAATTATTTTACTGTCAAGAATAAAACTAAGATAAGTGATCTATGTTTATTATTTTAGATATTAAATAAATATTTTTATAACTTAAAAAAAACTACATTAATTCTGTAAAAAAAATTACATTAACTAATAAACATAATTCTAGAATTACTAATATATATATATATATATATATATAGAGAGAGAGAGAGAGAGAGAGAGAGAGAGAGAGAGGATCAAGTTACTCCAAGAGTAACTTTAAATTCATTCTCACTATTCATATTCTTGAAATTTAATGGTTAAGATTAGTTACTCATTACAACCATTAGATTTAGGTAAAATGAATGGTGAGAATAGAGAGTAACTCTTTTAAAATTACTCTTGGAGTAACTTGATCCCTCCTCATATAAGTAAATTGAGTTTTCAAAAGTGTGACAAGTTACACGTAGGTTTTCGCGAACCCGATAAAATCTGACGACAATGGGGGTAGGATTTAAAAATTTTAAACCCACCTCTTTTAAACTCAAACTCGAACCTGTCTCATCTTTCATGAGTATATGGACGAGGAGAGCTAAACTCACCCTTGACCTATCCTGTTGCCATGCCTAGAAGAGTTGTCAAAAATGGCCTAGTCCGATGAGCCGGCCTGATGGCCCGTCAGGCTAGGCTTGGCTTATGAATTTTTGTCCTAAATACCATCTTGCTTACTTGGACCGAAGTTATTTTTTATTTTTTTTAAAATTAGTATAAATTTAAGTAAAATAAATAAATAAGCTAATTTGACCTAGTCTGACAGGCCAAACCGGGCCAAGACAAAAGTGGCCTATGAGACATATGGACCAGGTCGGACCAGTCCGTTTTCACTCTTTGACTAGTCAGGCCAGGTCGGGCCTGTGCATCTTCAACCCTGCCTCAGCTTGCACATCTTCAACTCCACCTCAGCAAACGCATCTTCGTCTTAACCTCGGCCAACGCGTATTTGGCTTAGCCATAATAAATGCATCTTCAACTCACTCTTGATAAAGGCATTCTCAGTTTAGCCTTGGCCTCGACTAACACATCAACAAAAATTGAATCTTTCTATTATCATATTCCTATATTCTCTTTGTTTTTCTTGTCTCGTCTTTGTTTTTAATCCTTACCATTGTGAGGTTCCACTGTGCTTTCGATCTTATTTCACTGATCCAGACTCGCGTGCTATGTAAATCTTAGCAAAGCAAATTAGATATCAAGTTGCACTAAAAGTTTTCCATAATTTGCTTTCAAAGTTGTAGCCTTTGTCACAACAAATATTTTTCTTCAATTTTCCAACTTTCTAAAAGTAAATTATTCTTCTATGATTGTTAGCTATTAGTGTCCTAAAAGATAATTTAGTGAGTAACATAATTTATTCAGATTTAGTAGATTTTTGGAATATGATTAAAAGGATTTTTCGTAAGAAATATATAGTTAAACATAAATATCAAATTTTATTATAAATTCATTAAAGTTCTTGGTGACATATCAAATTGGTTATTGTCATTTGTAATTTAGGGTCTTTAAAAATATGTTTAATATCTTCTATGTAAATGTATTCTTTATTATATATTTTTAAATCATTTTAGAATATATGTATATATATATAGTATCAATTTTAATGCTTACATATTTATTTAATTTTGGCCCCCGAGTCATTGAATCCTAGGTCCGCTCCTGATTGGATTTACAATCCTCTTTATGAAGAGGGTCCTTCTAAGGATCTTCCTATAGTTTAGGTATATAGGTAGTATAAAATTGACCAATAACTATTTTTCAACATTGATTTATTCTATTAAATAAATTTCTAAACTTATCAAATTAATGTGTCACAGGTGTAAAATGGAGGACATTCTTCTTGAGATGGATCGAATTTTGCGGCCACAAGGTAGTGTCATCTTGCGGGATGATGTGGATGTGCTGTTGAAGGTGAAGAGTTTCACAGATGCAGTGCAATGGGATTCCAGAATTGCAGACCATGAAAAGGGGCCCCATTAGAGAGAAAAGATATTGTTTGCAGTTAAGCAGTACTGGACTGCCCCATCTCCTGGCCAAAAATCTACACAGAAAGCTCTAAATTGATCTATTTTTTGGGCTCAAGAATTTGTGTAATTTTTTATTTCTATGTCCAGAAATTTTTTCAGAATTCTATTCTTTTCCAACCCCTGCTTATGCGGGTGGTGCAAAGTGAAATTTTCCTTACAGCAATCTATGCCTTATTGCTCCTCAAGCTTCTTATTTTTTGGTGACTTATCTATCTTGTAATAGTTGTCCAAATCTATCAATCAAATGAGATTGACTTAATGGTGAATAAAGGTTGCAAAAGAACCTAATAGTATTTTACTAGACACAATGCTCTAAAAACATATGTAAGATTTCTAACAACATTTTGTTTTGGTACATCATTCTTCATTTATAACGCAACAAGGTACTAGAGCATCTTAAGTTTAGTCTTGGTCATAACGTCTTAAGTTCAACCTCAATTAGAGCATTTTAAACTTGGCCACAGCAAAAGATCTTCAAATCAACCACAATCAAAGTATCTTCAACACAACCTTGTGTAGAACATCTTCGGCTTAGCGCCAGGTTAAAATTTTAAATTGAAGGTCCATAGACAAGCCATAACCCACATGGCCTTGAGGGTTTTTTTTTATGTGGGCTTTTTTTAGTTTTGTGGGTTTTTGGCCTTGATCCACGTGGGCTATGGCCAAGTCAAGTTGGCTGGTCCATGTTGATGATACTAAATGAAAAATATATTTATTAAATCATAAGTGTTCGGTAAAATTATTTGTTTAAGTAGCTGAAAAATGTAAAATGACATAAATTGTTTATATAATATATTTATATAAATTTAAATTTATTTTATTGATAAAAATATATTTTGAGGTGTTATAATTTTAATTTTTAATTAGTTTTAAACTCTTGTAATTTTTTATTTATAGATAAATTATTTTCATTACATTTTTATTTTCAATTTTTACATTATATTCATATTAAGTATTCTACAATTAATCTTATACTATATCTTAAATATTTTTAATCAAGTTGGAAATAAAGTAAAAAAACACTTAAGTGGACATTATACTTTTATTATGTTAATTAGCGTAATAGTTAAAATAAATCATCTAATATTAAATTATTAAAAAAACTAACATTTATCATTGTCAATTTCGTGAAGTATAATGTTTAAATAATAAATTAAATATTATACATAGTACAATAGTTAAAATAAATAGTGTAATATAAAAAATGTAGAATATAATAACAAAAATAAAATAAAACAAATAAATAATAAAAAAAAACCTTGTTTTATTAAAAAAGGGTACTAAGAAAGTTTAATAAATATTTTAAGGATAAAAAGCAAAGAAAATATAAAAAGCTAGAAGTTACAAGCTAGCGTTTTAAAAAAATGCTACTTCAAGTAGTGTTTCAAAAATCGCTAAAAACTACTAAAGAAAGTTTGTTTACCAAATAGTCAAATAAGTTTTTCAGCTACTAAAAAAGTTAGCTAGAAGCTAGCTGAAATGGCTTGCCGAACATAACATTTTACTATTTTTAATATTTCATTATTTTATTTTTTTTACCACTTAATTTGACATTAGAAACTACAGAAGTAGAAAACCTAAAGTGACAATAATTTATTTTTGGTTTAAATACATTTTTAGTCCTTGCAATTTATGTTTGTTTTGTTTTTCGTCCTTAAAGTGCTTTAGATAGCGTTTTCTTCACTATTCAAAGCACTATCTAAACCACTTTAAGGACGAAAAACAAAACAAACATAATTTGCAAGGACTAAAATCGAAAAAAAAATTGCAAAGACGAAAGGCAAAAAAAACGCTAAATTGCAAGGACTAAAAAGGTATTTAAGCCTTTTTTTTTTACTGCAAAATTGACAATAATTATAACACATATGATTCCCGAGAGTTGAATTAATCATTGTGAAATGTTTTCAATAACAAAAAAAAAATCATCGTCACTTAATTTAGTACTGAATGAAAGTAAGTTTTAATTTATAACCTATTTTTTCCCTTTAAAAATCCAAAAAATATAAATAAACAAAAACACACTGCCAAAGTTTAGTAAACTTCTATAATTATATTTATAACTATATATACTCACAATTCAAATGTTGTATATATGAATAAAAAAAATTCAAACATTGTATATACATCTATAACTAAAAAAAACCTATCACATTCATTATCACGTCCAATATAAAGGTACCTATACTTAAAAGTGTCAATAATAGGTGAATGATAGAAGTAAATAATCTCAATGTTGAAAGATTAAAGAAATAATAATTTGGTTATTGTTTTGATATTATAGGAGCTTTATATGTCAGACTCCATATGCTGAATGATGGCATTTTCTATGTTATTGTTTAGCTCCTTTCCTTTTGCTTTTAATTAATTCCACTTTGATTATAAAAAAACCAATACTTTGGAAACATATATAAGAAAATTATAGAAGTGCATTATTTAATACATTATATTTATGTTTATCAATTTGATATGATATGTCAAGATTCAAAATATTAAAGAATTAAATTCATATTGAGATTTACAAAAATTGCAATAAATTATTCAATTTTAAATATTATGGCCAATATTTTTATGTAAGGAAAATGCAATTGATAGCAGAAATTGTCAAACTGGTTAACTCTTGAAAGGAAAACATCAAACAGGTTTACATATCTATATATTTCTTACTATAAATTCCACCTCTTTATAAGATAAGACAATTATTACAATTCAATCAACACGAAACTACAACAAAGTATCCTTAAAAGCAAGAAAATATGTAATGCAAAACCTAACAGTATCAAGAGTTCATGTGGAACCACAGCGAAAAGGGCACGTACTGCTCTGCACTAACCATTTCAAAATGCATTCATAGTGAAAAATATGAGCACAAGGCAACCGTGCCCCATCATCACCACACTTGTACTCTTCATAGCATATGCAACATTCATCTTTTTCATCTTCAATCTTCAATTTTTCAAGCGTTGTGGCCCCAGCAGGCAAAGAATATTCTCCACCTGATAAGCCATTCCTTGCACAAACTCTCTTGATACATGTCGTGCATCGAAGAAGCATGAGGTATTCACTATATTGTAAAAATATCGTCCATTAAAGAACATAGCAAACACATAAAAATAATCTGTTTCAAACCCACAGTGTTGCAGTACTGAGTCACGTAGCATTCTAGACAAATTTGTGACCATGTCACAATCATGGCCATTGAGAAAGGTTTTCCGAACACCTGTGTGTGCAAGGAACTTTTGTAACAGCTCTTTGCGAAAAGATGGATACGCAAAATGGTCACGAGAAATTGGTTGACCCGACCTCCAACATCTAACCTCACCCATTGGATCTAAATTAGTCGCAACAACTATAGTCATATAGACTTTATCTTTGCATGAAGTGTAACTCCCACCATCAGAGAAGGTGAATTGTTGAATTTCTGGCATGATGAGGAAGATTGATAAAGAATACTTTTGTGTGTGTTTGCACAAAGGAATAGAAACAATAAGAGAGTGTAATGCTGTTGGGTCAAAGAATTTGTAAAGCATAGACATATTTATAGTGTTGTGAGGTATATATCCTTTATGATCAATTGTTTCAAAGGAGTATTGGAGGGAAGCTTAAGATTTAATTTGGTCTTTTGGTCAAAGAGGGAAGCTTGAGATTTTTTTTTTTTTTTTTTTTTTTGTGAAGGAGGGAAGCTTGACATTTTGTTTTTCTGGTCAAGGAGGGAAGTACATATGAGGTAACTAATTGAAAATTTTGTATACTTAAAAGACTTTCCAAATTGAATAATTTGTCATTTTTTTTAATATATTTTACACATTGATGTTAGTATATATTTAAATATCTCTTTGAACCAAAAAAAATTATTTATCCAAATAATACTCGTACCACATTATTTAACAAACTACTATCTATTACTGTTCAGGTTGGGATTTCGGCTCCTCTCCACCCGAATTCTTAACCTTTATTTTCTTTTTAAAAAACATGACGTTGAGAATCCGGATACCCTAAATTTGAGTTCTCAATAGGTTTTCCTATTTTCATTATTTATTTTTTTACTTTTTACTTTTTTACTTTAATTTTAATTTTAAAGTAGTTTAAAAAAATTGTGACTAAAAGTTTACATTGTAATTAATTTAAATAATTAGTTTTAAAAAATAATACTCACAATTTAATAAAAATTATTTAAATTAAAATTCCATAATACAACAATAGATAACTAAATTATTGAAGTTGGCTAGAGGTTCGATCACGATTAGGACATGACATTACACCTAAATCAATATCTTTTGTATAAAATGGATAAAAAAATAAAATAGATAACTAAATAAATAAATCATAAATTCAAGTCTCTCAAATATAAATATAAAATTATTTTGCTGAAATAAATCAATGATAAATAAACAAATAATATACAAGTTCGGGAACAATTGTCACAACTCGAGTATACAGTCCAATTTAAAGCATAAGATTAACAAGCTATCATGTTTAAATTATCTCTTGAGGTGTTATTTTGGTCCTAAGCCTTGGGCCAGTTCACAATAATGGCTCTAATTATTTTTTGACCCACCTAATGTGGGGCCTAAAAGCTCCCAACCTACACAACCCAACTAATAAGAAGGTTGGACCAAGGCCTAAGGGTTGTCAACCCACAAGTACCGGTATTTCAAAAATGTCTTTTCTAAATCGCCCATAAAAATTTTTTCAACTTGGCTCGACTAGAGTATGTTTAACTCAAGCTAAACTAAAGTAATTTTAACTTGGTCCCAACCAAGATATCTTTAATGTGGCCTCAATCAAAGTAATTTCAACTTGACCTTGGCTAGAGTAACTTCAACTCAACCTTGTTCAGAGTATGTTCAACTTAGCTTAACATAGAGTATCTTATACTCAACCTCGACTAGAGAATCTTCACATCAACCTCAACCAGGGCATCTTCAACTCAGTCTCCGCTAGGACATCTTTGGTTCAACCTCGACTAAGGACTCTTCTACTCAACCTCAGTCAGGGTATTTTTGCCTCGACTTCAATTAGGTCATCTTCAGCCTAGCCTCAGCTAAGGCAGCGTGGACAAGACCTTAGTATCTTTGGGTTAGCCTCAACTAGGGCACATCTTCAGCTCAGCCTTGGACAACGTACGTTTGGCTCAGCCTTTACAAGCGCATCTTTGGCTCGGCCTCAACCAGCGTATCTTCGACTCGTCCTTACCCAACATATCTTTAGCTCGGCCTCGACGAATGCACCTTCGATTCAAACCTTGATTAGTGCATCTTCCACTTGGCCTCAGTTAGAGCATCTTCAACTCAGTCTTAGCTATAGTCATTTCAACTCGGTCTCAGCTAGAGCATCTTAAGCTTGGCCTCCGTTAGAGTATCTTCAGATCAACCACAGTCAAAGTATCTTCAATACGACTTTGGCTAGAACATCTCTTAGCTTAACCTCGAGTTAAATTTTTAAATTTGAGGTCCATTGGCAGGCCATAAGCCACAAGGTCTTGAGGGCTTTTTTATGTTGGCCTCTTTTAGCCCTGTGGGCTTTTTGGCCACTACCCATGTGGGCTATGGCCAAGCCAGCTAGGCTAGTCCATTTTGACGGCTCTAATTACCCTTTACATTAAAAAAAAAACTTTGATTTTAATGTTTATACAAAATAATTGTGAAAAATTATTAACTAAAATTAAAAATACATGTATTTCTAGTAAGAACTCTTTTTCACCATGAAACAAAAAAGGATTCAAAATGAAATATAAAGCATAATGATTACATTTTTTTTATACAAATAGGAAAAAAAATAGCAAAACAGATGGGGAAAAATAAAAATGACAAACTAAGCGAACTAATAGTGGAGGTGTAAGAAGACTACACCCATTGCATGTTCGTAGCAGTCTAGTGGTGTTATATCCAAGTGGATAACGCAAACTAATAGTGGAACAAACAACGTTAGCTGATAATAATAATAAATTAAAATGAGAATTTACAAATTCCACTTATTCATATCATCTTATCTTTATTATGTTGCCCTTTTGTTTCTATTTTTCTTATTTTCACTTCTTTTTCATTTCCACTATTTTTAATGTTTCATTATTTTTTATGTTTTTACCACTTTAAGATTAGAAACAACAGAAGTAGCAAATCTAAAGTGACAATAATAATAACATGTATGGTTGCCGAAAGCTGAATTAATCATTGTGAAACATTTTCAATAAAAAAATAAAAATAAAAATAAAACATCCTGATACGAACAATATGAGCTGCATCATATTGCTTGGAAAAGGCATGTTTAGTTTAGCAAACCAATGACGTGGAAATGAAACCAAACAAAAGGAGAACAAGCTAAGATAATGGCAAATGGAAATCAGAATAACTTTAGGAGCAATTATAATTATAATGTGTTGATTAAGATAAACCATAATCAACACATTATATTTACTTTCTTTTTTTTAAACAACCTTATATTTACTTTCAATACTATGCTCTGGGTTTTCTTTTCTCCTCGGTGCTCTATCGATTGGTTCTATTGTCTCCATGCCTTCTTCTCCCAGTTAATATCTCCCTTTGTTTATGTTTGAGTCCTCCCCGTATACAATGATAAAAGAGAATAAATTATATTCAATTTTAAAAGTCGTGTAACGTGTAAATATTATTATGTATGAAAAGTGTAATTGATAGCAGAAATTAATGTACCCTCAAAAGGAAAACATCAATTATAGATTTAAGTATTTATATTCACATACAATATATTTTACTTCTTTAAGATGATATATTTAGCACGGTACAATAATGCTAATCATAACATTATCAAGAGACACGACTACATGTGAAACGGCACGAAGGGCACATACCCCTCTCTACAAACCATTGCAAAATACAATAATGGTGGAAAACATGAGAGCAAGGCAATCTTGTTGCATCATCACCAGAGTTGAAATCTTCATGACATATGACACATTCACCTTCTTCATCTTGAACCATAAATCTTTCAAGCATCCTTGCTCCCGCAGGCAAAGAATGTTCACCTCCCTCATAGGCCATTCTTTGCACCAATCTTCTAGATGGAAGTTGCCCAGCTTGAAAAAAGAATAGGGTACTCACTACTTTGTAAGAACAATGGGTCTTGAGTACCTTAACAAACACGCGAAAATAATTTATATCAACGCTAGGCTGCTGCAATACCGATTCCCATAAAATTGCTGAAATGTTTTCAACCATGTCACAGTCATGGCCATTGAAAAAATTTGTAGGTACACGCAAGTATGCAAGCAATTGCTTTACTACATTATTGCAAAAAAATGGATAATTGAAAATGATGCGTTGAATTGGTAACCGCATGTGACAAAGTTTGACAACACTGCTCCGCTCAACAGTTGTCACCACCATGGTTATATACACAATATGATTGATGAAAGTGTTACCAGCACCGGAGAAAAAGGTGGGTTCTTCAAATTGTGGTATCATGGTTATGATGAGGAAGATTTATATAGAGGGTACTTTTATGTGTGATTGCACAAAGGATTAAAGGAATAGAAATAAGAAGAGAATTGAAAAAGAGTTATACTAATACTTGGTCTATAGGAATTTGCAAAGGTTAGATGTATTTATAGTGTATATTAGATTATGATCAATATCTTCTTCGGAACAGTATTGGAGGGAAGCTTAAAATTTTGGGGGGTATTTTTATGTAAATGAAGGGAAATATTGGAGGGAAGTTTGAAATTTTGTTTTTTTTTTTTCTTTTTATGAAAATGGAACTTTCCAAATTCAACAATCTATCATTTTTTTATATATTTTACACATTAAAGTTAAAATATCTCTATATATGTTAAATATTTTAATATAAAAATTAATGACCTTTTAGTATGAGAATTGTTATAAAAAATATTGATTATTACGATTTTTTCCAAATATGCACAAGGATGATTTCCATAAAAAATCTATTATATTTTTTGAATTGATATTTATTTCAAAAAATAATATTGAGCCACGTCTTTCTCTAAACTAAGATAAGAAATCCCTCCCTAAACTCGTCACTTCCTGGTCAATAGTTTTCCCTTGCAATTCCTATCCTCGTCTTTCTCTCTCTCTCTCTCTCTCTCTCTCTCTCTCTCTCTCTTTCTAATTTATTTTTTTACTACTTACATACAATTTTTTTTTATTATAACTATTTTTTATGCATATTATATTAATGTTTTATATTTTTTATTTATAAAAATTATATTTTATAAATTATATAAGCATATATAATAATAAAAATAAAGGATAATTTTGTTTGTCTAAATAATATTTAATTTTTCTTTGAATATTTAATATAATAATATTTTTAATATTACCTACAAATATGTTATAATTTATATTAAATGGATGATAAATTATATAATTACTTATTAAAACTAATTATAATTTAATTGATTAAATCTATTTTTACTTTAGACATCCTATAAAATCATTTTTAATTTTATATCATATATAACCATTTAAATTAATTTCATAAATAAATATTTTGTGACTAATATTTAAATTATACGGTTGAAATTTTTATACTAAAAAATAGGTTGAATCTAATTAGTTAATATATTTACTACAAAATGATATTTTGACTATATGCTTAATAACTTCATATATGAACATTTTGTTGACTAATGATTATATGATAATGTTAAATTTTTTATATAAATACATAATAAATATATTAATTTTAAATTTTTAACTATATTTTATTACAAAATAGTTTTAAATTACTTATTCAATAAAATCATAAATCATATATTTTTTAAATTCTTTTTTTTATGGTAGAAACCACCCAAGGAAGATAATCATGCTCGAATTGGATAGGACGTAGGACAACTATTAATGACAAAGCTCTCACTTCGAGCATATTATTTTACTATTTATCATAATTTACAATATTTTTGGAACTTGGGAGTGAGTGATGACTTGTGTGAAAGTGAATCTGTTGTGTTCCCAGGTGAATCAAAGACAATGTGGGGGTGTGTGTGTGTGTGTTTTTTTTTTTTGCCCCTCCTCTCATTTCTACTCTCTCTATTCTATGTTCTGGCTTTTCTTTTTCTCAGCATTCTTTTGTTTCTCCTCTCATGCAATGATAGATGGACAATGATAAAAGAAAATAAATTACATTCAATTTTAAAAGTTTAACATGTCAATATTATTACATAAGGAGAATTTAATCAATAGCTGAAATTAATCACTCTCAATATTATTACGTAAGGAAAGTGTAATGATAACAGAAATTAATTGCTCTCAAAAGGAAAACATCAAATAGATTGATGTATTTATATTTCATACGATACATTTTACTTTTTTAAGATAATATATTTATCACAGTACATAAATGCTAATGGTAACAGTATCAAGAGACATGACTATATGCAGAATGGCATTATCTTTGATGATAAACATGAGAGCAAGGCAACCTTGCTGCATTATCACCGGAGTTGAAATCTTTGATGCATATGGCACATCAAACCTCTTCATCTTTAACCATAAATCTTTTGAGTGCAGTTGCCCCCACGGGAAAAGAATGTTCACCTCCATCACAGGCCATTTTTTCCACCAATTCTCTTCATGGAAGTTCATCAGCTTGAAAAGAGAATGGTGTACCCACTACATTATAACAACAGTGGGTCTCGAATACCATAATGAACACCCAAAAATAATTTATATGAACCCCAGGCCGCTGTAACACTGAGCCACGTAACCTTGTTGAAAAGTTTGGAACCAGGTCACAGTCGTGGCCATTGAAAAAAATTCTAGGTATATTCAAGTATGCAAGCAATTGTTTTAATATATCATTACATACAAAAAGATGATTGAAGATGTCATGATTAATTGGTAACTGCATGCGACATAGCCTTACAGCACTGCTTTGGATCAAAAGTTGTGACACTGATGCTTAAATAGATCATATGATTCATGAAACTATGACCAACATCGGACAACAAGGTGGGTTCTTGAAAGTGTGATGTCATCTTCAAGATGAGGAAGATTGATAGAGGGCACTTTTGTGTGTGATTGCATAAAGGAATAGAAATAAGAAGAGAATTGAAAAAGAGTTATACTAATACTTGGTCTATAGGAATTTGCAAAGGTTAGATGTATTATAGTGTTGTGAGGAATATAACCGTTATGATCAATCATTTCAAAGCAGTATTGAGGGAAGCTTGAGGTTTTAGTCTTTTGATGAAAGAGGAAAGCTTGAGATTTTCCTTCTTTTTTTTTTTTTTTTTGTGAAGGAGGGAAGCTTGAGATTTTGTTCTTTTGGTCAAGGAAGGAAATATATATGAGGTAAATAATTGAAAATTTTGTATACTTAAATAATTTCCAAATTGAATAATTGATATTTTTTATTTATTTTACAAGTTGATATTAGAATATTTGAAAGTAAACTTCAAAGTCAGAAAATGTGAATAAAACTAATTTTTTTATATTTTTTTTACAATAGTTTAGTTTTTTTCCCGTTATTTTTTTATGTCATCTGAGAATTAGATTACTTTTCTTTTGACATTGAAGTTTACTTTCAAATAATCCACTAAATTGATTTTTAAAATTAGTTCTTAAAATTTTAAATATTAATCAATTTAATTCTTAAATTATAAAATCATCCTTTTAATCCTTAAATATATTTAAAATGATGATTATTTATCAAATGACAATTATTTTACTGTCAACAATAAAACTAAGACAATTGATGTTTATTAATTTTAGATATTAAAATAATATTTTTATAATTTTTTAAAGACTACATTAACTGATAAACATAATTCTAGAATTATTAGTATAATTCATCCTTGGTTTTAGGTTCAAGTCATTCTAAGAGCAAGTTTAAAAGGCTTACTCTTCATCTTCACTATTCATTTTTTTGAAATCTATGGTTAAGATTAGTTACTCATTACAATCATTAGATTTAGGTAAAATGAATAGTGAATATAGGGAGTAACTCTTTTAAAGTTACTCTTGGATATATATGATTTATTTAAAAATTAGAAGAAAATTATATTTTCAAAAGTCTGACGGGTTACCCATAAGTTTTCACGAACCCAATAAAACTTGCGACGTCGATGGGTAGGATTTAAAAATTTTAAACTCGCCTCTTTTAAACTCAAACTCGAACCCGTTTCGTCTTTCATGAGTACAAGGACCAGGAGAGCTAAACTTACCCATAATCTGCTCTGTTGCCATGCCTAGCCTTGGCTAGTGCATCTTCAACCCTGCCTCGGCTAGCACATCTTCAACCCTGCCTCAGCTAATGCATCTTTGACTCAACCTCAGCCAATATGGATTTAGCTTAGCCATAGTAAATACATCTTCGGCTTAGTCTCGATAAAGGCATTCTCAATTTAGCCTCAGCCTCAATTGAGGCATCTTTAATTCAACTTCGGCTAGGTCATCTTTGGATTGACCTCGAGTAGGGCATCATTGGCTCGACCTTAGCATCTTTGGCCTGGCCTCAACTAGGGCATCTTCGACTCACCCATGACCAATGCATCTTCAACTCAATCTCAAACAATGCATCTTTGGCTCATCCTCAGCCAACACATCTTCGGCTTGACCTTTGCATGCGCATCTTCGGCTAAACCTTAAGCAATGTATCTTCAGCTCGACCTCGACTAACACATCTTCAATTCAACCTTGATTAGATCATCTTCAACTTAGCCTTGGTTAGAGCATCTTCAGCTCGATTTCAATTAGAGTAATTTCAACTCCACCTTGGCTAGAGCATCTTAAGCTCAGCTTGGCCAGAGCATCTTAAGCTCGATCTCGGCTAGGGCATCTTAAGCTCGGCTTGACTAGAGATCTGTAAAAGAAAATGTAATGCAAGTAAAAACAAAGGGACAACAAAATACAAAAACACTAGAAGAATATTTTGCTAGGTACTTGAAGTGATTAACTTTATTGACCATTTCATTAATTGTATCACACACACACACATATAGGTGTACATCCCTATTCCAACAACAAACTACCAATAAGATGAAAATTTTGCTCACTAAGAAAAAATTGTGGTAGGCCACCCCCATAATTTATGGAACTTTCTATCATGCCTCCAATAAAACTAAATGAAAAGATGTAATATGACCTTATACTCTCCTTGAAGTTGATACTTTTCTTATTGTTTTCAGTTGTTAGATTAAACAATAAAATAAGAGGCTTTTACCAAGGAAGTCTAGTTCAGTTGGTTGAGCAGGGTATGTGAGTTATTGCAAACTCTCATATCTATCTTTTGCTCCTATTGATACAAGAAAAAGACAAGAAGTTTTTCCAATCTTTAGACAACAGCGTCAAAATCCATCATTCGTTATCTTTTATCCTTTCCAAATCCTTCCTCAAATTGCATATGAGCAGAGAATTACAATGACAACAACATTAGGAAGGTCTCCAAAATATAGACATGCTAAGAAAAGGTGGAAATGGTTAGATGGTGTTCCCTGAATAACTGTATGCATGAAAACTTGCAAATTAAATACGATCTTAATAACTAAGAGTTCATCAAATGTTACATTGATCTCATCCCCCTCATAAATTTCTGAATATAAAGGTAGGCTTTGATGATCACCAAATCAACCTAGCATGACAACTAACACACAAAGATATACATAAAGTAAATGACAACCACCAAGAAAACATTTTTTTTGGTACATACCACCAGGAAAACATTTGTAATGATTACTATTATTTTTTATATGATAAAATATATGAACAAACATAGAGGAGAATCATCGATTAATCAAGATCATTGTATAGTTTGTTGATTATCGCAATGTACAATTGACATCAAAAACTATATATTGGCATTAAATTGAAACAACTTAATGCTTTTTTTACTACAAAAAGATCTTTAATATCTAAAATTATATTTTCATCGGCAATATGACTATCCATAGATCTGTTTCCTTCTACAGAAAAATAAATAAATGAGGCATTATGGTGCATTGGACTCGAGACCATAATGTTCCCTTCAAAATTTAAATTCTAATAGTAACATATACCATAAAAATTTAGAAAGGTGTACATATAGCCCACAAAATCTTAAATCCAAAATATAAATTTATAAAAATAAAAAAAAAAATGCTACCATATTCATTTTTACGGCCAATATAAAGGTACCTATTCTCTGTACCAAAAAAAAAATACCTATACTTAAAAGTGATCAATAATAAGTGAATTGTAGATGTAAATAATCTCAATCTATAAGATGAAATATTAAATAAATAATACTTTGGTTATTTTTTCATTATGATAGGAGCTTTATATGCCAGACTCTATATGCTAATTAATGATGGCATTTCCTATGTTATCATTTAGCTCTTTTTGCTTTTAATTATTTTCAATTTGCTTACAAAAAAATAATACTTTAGGAATATTTAAGAAAATTGTAGAAGTACATTATTTAATACATTATATTTATGTTTATTAATTTGATATGATATATCAAGATTCAAAATTTAAAATTTTTAATTCATATTGAGATTTAGGAAAATTGCAACAAATAATTCATTTTTAAATTATGGTCACGTAAGGAAAATGCAATTGATAGCAGAAATTTTCAAAATGATGAACTCTTGAAAGGAAAGCATCAAATAGATTTACGTATTTATATATTTCTTACAATAAGTTTCACCTCTTTATAAGGTAAGACAATTATTACAATCCAATCAACACGTAACTACAACAAAAATATGAGCACAAGCCAACCGTGCCCCCATCATCACCACAGTTGTACTCTTCATGGCAAATGCAACATTTATCTTTTTCATCTTCAATCTTGAATTTTTCTAGTGTTATGGCCCCGGCAGGCAAAGAATGTTCTCCACCTCATAAGCCATTCTTGTACTGTAGTTCCAATGAACCAAGTCCTTCCTTGTACTGCAGTTCTCATGAACCAAGTCCCTCCTTGTACTGCAGTTCCTCCTTCTAACTAACAAGGAGGGACTTGGTTCATGGGAACTACAGTATAAAGAGGGACTTGATTCAGGGAAACTCACTAGTAACAACAATGTGTCTTGAGTACCATAACAAACACGCAAAAATAATTTATATCAACCCTAGGCCGCTGCAATTAATATTGATTCCCATAACATTGCTGAAATATTTTCGACCATGTCAGAGTCATGGCCATTGAAAAAAGTTGTAGGTACACACAAGTATGCAAGCAATTGCTTTAATACATCATTGCAAAAAGATGGATAATTGAAGATGATGCAATGAATTGGTAAAAGCGTGTGACAAAATTTGGCAACACTACTCGGCTCAAAAGTTGTCACCACCATGGTTATATAGACAATATGATTGATGAAAGTGTGACCAGCATCGGAGAACAAGGTGGGTTCTATGATGAGGAGGATTTATAGAGGGCACTTTTTGTGTGTGATTGCAAAAAGGTGTAGAAATAAGAAGCGAGTTGAAAAAGAGTTACACTAATACTTGGCCTATAGGAATTTGCAAAGGGTAGATGTATTTATAGTGTATTAGATTGTGATCAATATCTTCTTCGAAACAATATTGGAGGGAAGCTTAAAATTTTGGGGGTATTTTTATGTAAATGGAGGGAAGTATGATGTAATAATTGAAATAAAAAAAGTGCACAACTTTCAATTAAATATTGGTATTTGAGGGAAGTTTGAAAATTTGAATTTTTTTCTTTTTTTGAAAAAGGAAGGAAGTATGATATAATAATTGAAAAGAATTTCTTCATAAATTTCCAAATTCAATAATTTATCATTATATATATATATATATATATATATATATATATATATATTACACATTAAAGTTAGAATCTCTCTCTCTCTCTCTCTCTCTCTCTATATATATATATATATATATATATATACCATTTCTATATGTTAAAATATTTTAATAAAAAAATTATGACCTTTTAGAATGAGAAATGTTATTAGAAATACTGATTATTAGGAAAAAAAAATTCAAATATCACAAGGATAATTTTTATGTAAATGCAGGGAAGTATAGCATAATAATTAAAAAAAAATGCATAACTTTCCAATCAAATAACGGTATTTGAGGAAGTTTGAAACTTTTGTTTTTTTTCTTTTTACGAAAAAGGAAGGAAGTATGACATAATAATTGAAAAGATTTTATACGTATATAACTTTCCAAATTAAAAAAAAATATCATTTTTTTTTTATATTTGACACATTAAAGTTAGAATATCTCTATATATCATTTATATATGTTAATATATTTTAATCCAAAAATAAATTACCTTTTAGTGTGAGAAATGTTATTGGAAATATTGATTATTAGGAAAGTTAATTTTTTTTTTCAAATATGCACGAGGATGATTTCCATAAAAATTATATTATATTTTTCAATTAGTATTTATTTCAAAAAATTATGTTGAGCCACATATGTTATTCATTCATTAATTGAAAAGGAGGGAAGTATGACATAATAATTGAAAAAAATATATACATAACTTTTCAATGTCAATAATTTATCATTGTTTATATATTTTACACATTAGCGTTAGAATATCATTATTTATCTTTTATAAATTTTAAAGTATTTTAGATTAAGAGCAAGGTTAGGGTGGACAACCCTGATTGGTGGACCACCCTAATTGGTGATCCACGGTGGACCATCATTATCAATCGTTAGATTTATAATTTTGTTATAGTAGGACAATCCACACTAGATTTCTCCAACCCTCTTCCAGGAATCCTCTGGCCAGCGTTCGCCACCTCTGGAGACAATTTTTAGCGGCGTTGTTTTGTTTTTCTTCATCACTATCTCCACCCTTTCCTCCACTGATTTCTTCGGCGTCGACTCAAAACTCAAATAGAAACATGGGCCATGCCTTGGACTAGATATGGTCGTCTGTGGAGGGCTCTACGTAATGATGCCATTTTTTTTTTTGTATACAATGGTCGCACTGAGGTTTGAACCTATCACCTCATGTATTCTACTCCAACCCCCACTACTAGGCCGACCTTAGTGGTTAATGATGGCATTTCCTATGTTATTGTTTAGCTCCTTTTGCTTTTAATTATTTCCACTTTGCTTACACAAAAATAATACTTTGGGAATATATAAGAAAATTGTAGAAGTATACATTATTTAATACATTATATTTATGTTTATTAATTTGATATGATATGTCAAGATTCACAATTTTAAAATTTAAATTCATATTGAGATTTAGGAAAATTGCAAGAAATAATTCAATTTTAAATTATGGTCAATATTATTATGTAAGGAAAATGCAATTGATAGCAGAAACTTTCAAATTCATGAAGTCTTGAAAGGAAACCATCAAATAGATTTACATATTTATATATTTCTTACGATAAATTCCACCTCTTTATAAGATAAGACAATTATTACAATCCAATCAACACGAAACTACAACAAAGTATCCTTAAAAGCAAGAAAATATGTAATGCAAAACCTAACAGTATCAAGAGTCACAACGACTACATGTGGAATGGCAGGGGAAAGGACATGTACTGCTCTGTACACACCATTTCAAAATGCATTCGTAGTGAAAAATATGAGCACAAGGCAACCGTGCCCCATCATCACCACAGTTGTACTCTTCATAGCATATGCAACATTTATGTTCTTCATCTTCAATCTTCAATTTTTTTAGTGTTATGGCCCCAGCAGGCAAAGAATGTTCTCCACCCTCATAAGCCATTCTTTGCACGAACTCTACTGATTGAACATGTTCATCATCAAACGGGTGGGGGGTATTCACTATATTGTAAAAATAATGGCTCTCAGATAACATAGCAAACACATAAAAATAATCTTTTTCAACGTGCTGCAGTATTGAGTCATGTAGCATTCTAGACAAATTTGTAACCATGTCACAATCGGCATTGAGAAAACTTTTTTGTACATCTGTTTTTTCGAGGAAAACCTGTAACAAGTCTTTGGGGAAAGGAGGAAAAGCAAAAAAGTCACGAGGAAGTGGTAGTATGCTCAAGCTACAAAGACTAACCACATCCATCGGATGTGAATTCGCTACAACTATAGTTATATTGACTTGATCATTGGAAAAAGTGTAACTACCACCATCTGAGAAGGTGGATGGTTGAATTTCTGGCATGATGAGGAAGACTGATAAAGAATACTTTTGTGTGTGCTTGCACAAAGGAATAGAAACAATAAGAGAGTGACAGAGGATTACACAAATGGTGGCCTGGGTCAAAGAATTGTAAAGCATAGATACATTTATAGTGTTGTGAGGTATATGTCCGTTGTGATCAATCATTTCAAAGAAGTATTGGAGGGAAAGCTTGAGATTTTAGTCTTTTGGTGAAAGAGGGAAGCTTGAGATTTTCTCTTTTTGTGAAGGAGGGAAGCTTGAGATTTTGTTCTTTTGGTCAAGGACGGAAAGTATATATGAGGTAAATAATTGAAAATTTTGGATATTTAAAGACTGTCCAAATTGAACATTTTATCCTTTTTTATATATCTTTTACACTTAGAATATCTTTAAATATATCTCGGAATACCTAACTTTGGGTTCTATTATTTTAATTAATATGGTGAAAGCTGATTTGCCCGACAAAGCTTTCAAGACCTTACCATTAAGTAATTACATGTTGATTTGCCGATAGCTGCAAGCCATAATAAGGCTCCCAGTCAGTTTAATTGACTCCTCTGAGTTCTCTCCATAATCTTTATTTTATTTGCTCTTTGTTGTTTTGTTAGTATTAGAAGCATTTTCTTTTGACTGATGCAAATTTTCCTTTTGATAGACGTGCAGCCTGCCTCATGTAATGTCATCTATCTTTTTTATTTATATTAATTAATTTTTTTTACTCATAGTATTGTCATTTTTCTTGTTTTCTTTTTAACAACTTTCTTTTCTTTGGTCATGCACTGGAATAGTTGTCGGTTGCCTTTCTTTGTCTACATTAGCTTTCTTGTAATATAATATAAATCTAAAAAAGAGAAATGAGTCTCAAGTTATCAATTAGCCTACTGACATATATCTTGTACGTGAACATTTCACTTTTAAAGTGTTGATATACTTTTCTTCTTCGTAAAGTTTGATAATTTTATCACAAGTGGTGAGAGCTAGTCAGTTCCAAGGTAGTTTAAAGAATAGTATTTTGTTAAAAACATAAAAAAGGATTTTTAGTACTACTAACAATTATTTTTATTCACTTTCTATTTACTTATTAAGAAGATTTTAAGTTGTTAGTGATATTCATTTTAGATTTTTTTTTTAATTATTATAAAGGCCTGCTTCTAAATATATTTTAGCAAAATAAAATTAATTATGAATAAATAAATTAGTAAAGGAAAATAAATAGAGTAGTAAAATTATAAGTTTGATGTTACCAAGTTGTTACAACTTAAGAGACTTAGATAAAAAAAATATGGAATTAAAAAGTCGTACACCTAAATCACTCTTTTTTGCATAAATGGATAAATAAAAAATGGATAACCAAATAAATAAAATCATAAACTCAAGTGTCTCAACTTTAAATATGAAATTATTTGGCTAAGTAAACTAATGATAAATAAAAGAAATAAACAGACAAATAATAAAAGCTTGGGAATACCTGTCATAGCTCTGGTATCCCAAATTAAAACATAAGATTAATAAGGTGTCATGTTTAAATTATTTTAAAGGGGGGGGGGGGGGGTATTTTGATCCTAAGTCCTAGGGTAAATCACTATACTGGCTCTAATTAATTTTTGACCCACCAAATGAGTGGCTTAAAATTCCCTAACCCAATTAATAAGTAGGTTGGACCGAGTCTTAAGAGGGGGGATGGATCAGTTCACAAGTTACGAGTATTTTAAAAATGACTTTTCTCAACTGTCCACAAAAAATATTTTCAACTTATTAGCTCAACTAGAGAATCTTTAACTTGACCTCAACTAGAGTAATTTCAGTTCAGTCTTGGCCATTGTACCCTCAACATGGCCTCAATCAAGGTAATTCCAACTCAACCTTGGTTAGATTATCTTCAACCCAACCTCGTCGAGAGTAATTTCAACTTAGCCTATCCAAGGGTATCTTATATTCAACCTCATCTGGGAATCTTAACCTCAACCATAGTCAGGGCATCTTTAACTTGATCTTAGCTAAGACACCTTTACTTTAGTCTCGACTAGGGAATCTTCAGCTCGGCCTTAGTCAACACATCTTCAACCTGGCCTCGGCTAGGGCATCATCGGCTTGACCTTAGCATCTTTGGTATGGCCTCGGCTAGAGGATCTTAGACTTGGCCTCGACCAGTGCATCTTCAACTTAACCTTAGTCAACACATCTTTGGCTTATCATCAACCAATGCATCTTCAGCTCAGCCTTTACAACTGCATCATTAGCAAGACCTTGATCAGCGTATCTTCAGCTTGACCACGACCAACACATCTTCTATTCAACCTTGATTAGATAATCTTCAACTTGGCCTTGGTCAAAACATCTTCAGCTCGGTCTCAGTGAGATTAATTTCAACTCCACCTCGCCTCGAGCACCTTAAGCACGACTTGGCCAGGGATCTTCAGATCAATCATGGTCAGAGTATCTTCAGCACAACCTTGTGCAAAACATCTTCAACTCAACCTCAGGTTAAATTTTTAAATTTAAAGTTCATGGACTGGCCATAACCCATAAGGCCTCGAGGATGGGTCTTTTTTAACCCTGTGGGCATTATGGCCCTGTCCATTGAGGCTAAAGCCAAGTCAGATGGGCTAGTCCATTTTGACAACTTTAATTACCTATTTATATACATAAAAAAAATCATTGATTTTAATATTTATACAAAATAATTAGGTTTAATTGCACATTTTATCATCCAACTATTATTATTTTGCAAATTTTACTACCCAGGTTTTTTTTTTTTTCACATTTTACTACCATGTTTTCTAATTTTTGCAAATTATTAAATCCTACTATTTAAAGATATATCATAATATTTTGAGACTAAAAAAAGGAAATTTTAATATTAAAAATTAAAAGTAATTAATATTGAAATTTGAGGGAATAAAAAGATTAAGATTAAAAATCATTAGTACATAATTAGGAAATATAAAAGTAAGTATCAAATAATAGTGTAATGTGGAGAAACAAAGTAAAATAAATGTTTTGATCACGATAAGAATTTAAATTTATAATATATGAATTCTTAAGAGTGTGTAGACAAGTGCTGTAAAATAAAAAGAGTGTGTAGACAAGTCAACTTAGGTAATTTATATTTTATTTGAGTAATTTATAAATTTGTTTGGCAATTTATAGAGTTGTTTCATACGCCATTTAAGATAGTGCACACTTGGACTTACAATTTATAGTTTATCATAATTTTTCATTTTTATTTTTGATAGTTTAACAAAAAAAATCTCATATGAGGTCTCCTTTAATATTACAATATTTATTCTAATTATTTCACTATTTATGTAATTTATCATTATTTTTAATAAAATGTTTGATATTTAAACAAAAATAATAAAAAGGGTTTAGCAAACCAATGTCACTGAAATGAAAACAAACTAAAGGCGAGGAAAATCGTGGAAATCAGAAGAACTTGGGACTTGGGAATGAGTGATGAGTCGCGACTTGTGAGTGTGTGTTTTCTTTGCCCCTCCTATCGTTTATACTTTCTCTATTCTATGTTCAGCCTTTTCTTTTTCTCAGCATTCTTTCGTTTCTCCTCAGGGTATGCAAAAATGATAGATGGACAATGATAAAAGAAAATAAATTACATTCAATTTTAAAAGTCAAACGTGTCAATATTAAAACATAAGGAAAGTCTGTAATTGATAGCAGAAATTAATTACTATCAAAAGGAAAACATCAAATAGATTGAGGTATTTATATTTCATACGATACATTTTACTTCTTTAAGATAATATGTTTATCACAGTACATAAATGCTAATGGTAACAGTATCAAGAGACAAGACTATATGCGAAACGGCAACAAGGGCACATAGCCTTCTCTACGAACCATTGCAATATACAATTAGGGTGGAA
Organism: Pueraria montana var. lobata; assembly: GCA_026413185.1. Classification (NCBI taxonomy): domain Eukaryota; kingdom Viridiplantae; phylum Streptophyta; class Magnoliopsida; order Fabales; family Fabaceae; genus Pueraria; species Pueraria montana. The sequence continues at coordinate 88,249,301 of CM048650.1, read as the reverse complement.
AACATGACAGCAAGGCAACCTTGCTGCATTATCACCAGAGTTGAAATCTTCACAACATAAGACACATTCACCTTCTTCATCTTGAACCCTAAATCTTTGGAGTGTCTGTAACAGTATCAAGAGACAAGACTATATGCGACACGGCAACAAGGACACATAGCCTTCTCTATGAACCATTGCAATACACAATTAGGGTGGAAAACATGACAGCAAGGCAACCTTGCTGCATTATCACCAGAGTTGAAATCTTCACCACATATGACACATTCACCTTCTTCATCTTGAACCCTAAATCTTTGGAGTGTCGTTGCCCCCGCAGGAAAAGAATGTTCACCTCCATCACAGGCCATTCTTTGCACAAATTCTCTTGGTGGAAATTCATCAGCTTGAAAAAGGAATGGGGTACCCACTACATTATAACAACAGTGCGTCTCGAATACCATAATGAAAACCCGAAAATAATTTATATGAATCCCAAGCCGCTGTAACATTGAGCCAAGTAACCTTGTTGAAAGGTTTAGAACCAGGTCACAATCATGGCCAATGAAAAAATTTCTAGGTATATTCAAGTATTCAAGCAATTGCTTTAATATATCATGACACACAGATAGATGATTGAAGATTTCATGATTAATTGGTAACTGCATCCAACAAAGACTTACACCACTGCTCGGATCAAAAGTCGTGACAACTACGCTTATATACACCATATGATTGATGAAAGTTTGATGAGCATCGGAGAACAAGCTGGGTTCTTGAAATTGTGATGTCATATTCACGATGAGGCAGATTGATAGAGGATACTTTTGTGTGTGATTGCACAAAGGAATAGAAATAAGAAGAGAATTGAAAAGGAGATATACTAATACTTGGTATATAGGAATTTGCAAAGGTTAGATGTATTTATAGGGTTGTGTGGAATATAACCGTTATGATCAATCATTTCAAAGCAGTATTAGAGGGAAACTTGAGATTTGGGTCTTTTGGTGAAAGAGGAAAGCTTGAGATTTTCCTTTTTTTTTGTGTGGAGGGAAGCTTGAGATTTTGTTCTTTTGGTCAAGGACGGAATATATATATATATATATATGTGAGGTAAATAATTGAAAATTTTGTATACTTATATACTTTTCAAATTGAATAATTGATCTTTTTTTTTATATATTTTACAAGTTGATATTAGAATATTTGAAAGAAAAATTCAGTCAAAAGACATTTATTTCTTTTGTGTAATAGTTTTTTTTCTTGCTTTTTTTTTACTTCATCTAAGAATTAGACTACTTTTCTTTTGACATTAAAGTTTACTTTCAAATAATCCACTAAATTGATTTTTAAAATTAGTTCTTAAATTTATAAATATTAATCAATTTTATTCTTAAATTACAAAATATATTTAAAATGATGATTATTTATCAAATGACAATTATTTTACCGTCAAGAATAAAACTAAGATAAGTGATCTATGTTTATTATTTTAGATATTAAATAAATATTTTTATAACTTAAAAAAAACTACATTAATTCTGTAAAAAAAAGTACATTAACTAATAAACATAATTCTAGAATTACTAATATATATATATATATATATATATATATATAGAGAGAGAGAGAGAGAGAGAGAGAGAGAGAGAGAGGGGATCAAGTTACTCCAAGAGTAACTTTAAATTCATTCTCACTATTCATATTCTTGAAATTTAATGGTTAAGATTAGTTACTCATTACAACCATTAGATTTAGGTAAAATGAATGGTGAGAATAGAGCGTAACTCTTTTAAAGTTACTCTTGGAGTAACTTGATCCCTCCTCATATAAGTAAATTGAGTTTTCAAAAGTGTAACAAGTTACATGTAGGTTTTTGTGAACCCGATAAAATCTGACGACAATGGGGGTAGGATTTAAAAATTTTAAACCCACCTCTTTTAAACTCAAACTTGAACCTGTCTCATCTTTCATGAGTATATGGACGAGGAGAGCTAAACTCGCCCTTGACCTATCCTGTTGCCATGCCTAGAAGAGCTGTCAAAAATGGCCTAGTCCGATGAGCCGGCCCGATGGCCCGTCAGGCCAGGCTTGGCTTATGAATTTTTGTCCTAAATACCATCTTGCTTACTTGGCCCGAAGTTTTTTTTTTTAAAATTAGTATAAATTTAAGAAAAATAAATAAATAAGCTAATTTGACCTAGTCTGACAGGCCAAACCGGGCCAAGACAAATGTGGCCTATGAGACATATGGACCAGGTCGGACTAGTCCATTTTCACTCTTTGACCAGTCAGGCCAAGTCGGGCCAGTGCATCTTCAACCCTGCCTCGGCTTGCACATCTTCAACTCTGGCTCAGCAAACGCATCTTCGACTTAACCTCGGTCAACGCGTATTTGGCTTAGCCATAATAAATGCATCTTCAGCTCACTCTTGATAAAGGCATTCTCAGTTTAGCCTCGGCCTCGACTAAGGCATCTTCAATCCAACTTTCGCTAGGTCATCTTCGGTTTGACCTCGACTAGGGCATCGTCGACTTGACCTTAGCATCTTTGGCCTGGCCTCAACCAGGGTGTCCTCAATTCAGTTCTTTTAATATAAAAAAGACAAACTAAGCAAAAGACACTATGGACTTAAGAAGAAGATGCCCATTTCCTAATTGAATTGAAATTAGTTTTTATTAAGACTCCCAATCTGGTGTTACGGCTGCCTTGGTTGCATGCTTGGGTATTCTTTCGTTTCTACTCTCTCTATTCTATGTTATGGCTTACTAAGAATATTCTATGTTATGGCTTACAAAAACACTAGAAGAATATTTTGTTGGGTACTTGAAGTGATTAACTTTATTGACCATTTCATTATTTGTATCACACACACACATATAGGTGTACATCCTTGCTCCAACAACAAACTACCAATAAGATGAAAATTTTGCTCACTAAGAATAAACTGTGGCAGATCACCCCCATAAATTATGGAACTTTCTTCCATCCTACCAATAAAACTAAATTATAGAGATGTTATATGACCTTATACTCTCCTTGAATAGGATACTTTTCTTATTGTTTTCAATTGTTAGATTAAACAATAAAATAAGAAGCTTTTATCATGAGAGGCTAGCTCAGTTGGTTGAGTAGGGTGCGTGAATTATTGTAAATTCTTTGATATCTGTCTTCCATTCCTATCGATAAAAAGAAAAAAGAAAAATGACAAGAAGCTTTTTCAAAAATGGGAATTGTAGCCTACACTTTAGACAACAACGTAAAAATCCACCATTAATTATCTTCATATTCTTTTCAAATCTTTCCTCTAATTGCATCTAAGCAGAGCATTACAATGACAACAACATTAGGAAGGTCTCCAACATATAGACATGCTAAGAAAAGGTGGAAATGGTTAGATGGTGTCTACTGAATAATTGTATGCATGAAAACTTGATACGGTCTAAACTAAGAGTTCATCATATGTTACATTGACTCTCATCCCCCTCATAAATTTTTTAATACAAAGGTAGGCTTTGATGATCACCAAATCAACCTAGCATGAGAACTAACACAAAGATATACATAAAGTAAACGACAACCACCGAGAAAACATTTGTAATGATTACTATTATTTTTTATATGATAAAATATATGCACAAACGTAGAGGAGAATCATCAATTAATCAAGATCATTGTATAGTTTGTTGATTATCGCAATGAACAATTGACATCAAAAACTATATATTGGCATTAAATTGAAAGAGCTTAATGCTTTTTTTACTACAAAAAGATCTTTAATATCTAAAATTATATTTTCATTGGCAATAGGACTATCCATAGATCTGTTTCCTTCCGCAAAAAAATAAATAAATGAGGCATTATGGTGCATTGGACTCAAGACCATAATGTTCCCTTCAAAATTTAAATTCGAATAGTAACATATACCATATAAATTTGGAAAGGCGTACATAGCCCACAAAATCTTAAATCCAATATATAAATTTATAAAACTAAAAAAAAACACTACCATATTCATTTTAACAGCCAATATAAAGGTACCTATTCTCTGTAAAAAAAATACCTATACTTAAAAGTGATCAATAATAAGTGAATTGTAGATGTAAATAATCTTAATCTGTACGATGAAAGATTAAAGAAATAACACTTTGGTTATTGTTTCGTTATGATTGGAGCTTTATATGTCAGACTCTCTGTATGCTAATTAATGATGGCATTTCCTATGTTATTGTTTAGCTACTTTTGCTTTTAATTATTTTCAATTTGCTTACACAAAAACAATACTTTGGGAATATTTAAGAAAATTGTAGAAGTACATTATTTAATACATTATATTTATGTTTATTATTTTGATATGATATGTCAAGATTCAAAATTTAAAAATTTTAATTCATATTGAGATTTAGGAAAATTGCAAGAAATAATTCAATTTTAAATTATGGTCACGTGGGGAAAATGCAATTGATAGCAGAAATTTTCAAAATGATGAACTCTTGAAAGGAAAGCATAATATAGATTTACGTATTTATATATTGGCTTAAATATGTTTCGGGTCCCTGATATATTAGCGAATTTTGCGTTGGGTCCCTATTAAATTTTTGCTTTCTTTTGGGTCCCCAATAAATTTTTTATTTTGTTTTTGGTCCCTAATGCGCTATCTAAACCACTTTTAGATAGCGCTTTAGGGACCAAAAACAAAATAAAAAATTTATTGGGACCTAACAGAAAGCAAAAATTTAATAGGAACCCAATGCAAAATTCGCTAATATATCAGGGACCCAAAACATATTTAAGCCTTATTATATATTTCTTACGATAAATTTCACCTCTTTATAAGATAAGACAATTATTACAATCCAATCAACATGTAACTACAACAAAAATATGAGCACAAGGCAACCGTGCGCCCATCATCACCACAGCTGTACTCTTCATAGCAAATGTAACATTTATCTTTTTCATCTTCAATCTTGAATTTTTCTAGTGTTGTGGCCCCAGCAGGCAAAGAATGTTCTCCACCTGATAAGCCATTCTTGTACTGTAGTTCCAATGAACCAAGTCCCTCCTTGTACTGCAGTTCCTCCTTCTAACTAACAAGGAGGGACTTGATTCTTGGGAAATGCAGTATAAGGAGGGACTTGATTCAGGGGAACTCACTACATTGTAACAACAATGGGTCTTGAGTACCATAACAAACACGCAAAAAATAATTTATATCAACCCTAGGCCGCTGCAATACTGATTCCCATAACTTTTGCTGAAATGTTTTTGACTTTGTCACAGCATGGCCATTGAAAAAAGTTGTAGGTACACACAAGTATGCAATCAATTGCTTTAATACATCATTGCAAAAAGAAGGATAATTGAAGATAATGCGATGAATTGGTAATCGTGTGTGACAAAGTTTGACGACATTGTTCGGCTCAAAAGTTGTCACCACCATGGTTATATAGACAATATGATTGATTAAAGTGTGACCAGAATCGGAGAACAAGGTGGGTTCTACGATGAGAAAGATTTATAGAGGGCACTTTTGTGTGTGATTGCAAAAAGGTGTAGAAATAAGACGAGAGTTGAAAAAGGGTTATACTAATACTTGGCCTATAGGAATTTGCAAAGGGTAGATGTATTTATAGTGTATAAAATTGTGATCAATATCTTCTTCGGAACAGTATTAGAGGGAAGCTTAAAATTTTGGGGGGTATTTTTATGTAAATGGAGGGAAGTATGACGTAATAATTGAAAAAAAAAAATGCACAAATTTCAAATTAATAATGGTATTTGAGGGAAGTTTGAAATTTTATTTTATTTTTCTTTTTTTTGAAAAAGGAAGGAAGTATGATATAATAATTGAAAAGAATTTCTACATAAATTTCCAAATTCAATAATTTATCATTATATATATATATATATATATATATATATATTTTACACATTGAAGTTAGAATATCTCTCTCTCTCTCTCTATAATTGAAAAGATTTTATACATATATAACTTCTCAAATTAAAAAAATTATCATTTTTTTTATATTTGACACATTAAAGTTAGAATATCTCTATATATCATTTATATATGTTAATATATTTTAATCAAAAAATTAATTACCTTTTAGTGTGAGAAATGTTATCGGAAATACTAATTATTAGGAAAGTTAATGTTGTTTATTCAAATATGCATGAGGATGATTTCCATAAAAATTATATTATATTTTTCAATTAATATTTATTTCAAAAAATTATGTTGAGCCACATATGTTATTCATTCATTAATTGAAAAGGAGGGAAGTATGACATAATAATTGAAAAAAATATATATACATAACTTTTCAATGTCAATAATTTATCATTGTTTATATAATTTACACATTAGCGTTAGAATATCATTATTTATCTTTTATAAATTTTAAAATATTTTAATCTTAATATTAAGAGCAAGGTTAGGGTGGACAACCCTGATTGGTGCTCCACGGTGTACAATTGCCACACTAAGGTTCGACCCTATCACCTCATGCATTCTACTCCAATCCCCCACCACTAGGCCGACCCTAGTGGTTAATGATGGCATTTCCTATGTCATTGTTTAGCTCCTTTTGCTTTTAATTATTTCCACTTTGCATACACAAGAACAATACTTTGGGAATAAGTAAGAAAATTGTAGAAATACATTATTTAATACATTATATTTATGTTTATTAATTTGATATGATATGTGAAGATTCAAAATTTTAAATTTTAAATTCATATTGTGATTTAGGAAAATTGCAAGAAGTAATTCAATTTTAAATTATGGCCAATATTGTTATGTAAGGAAAATGCAATTGATAGCAGAAATTTTCAAATTGATGAACTCTTGAAAGGAAAGCTTCAAATAGATTTACATATTTATATATTTCTTATGATCAATTCTACCTCTTTATAAGATAAGACAATTATTACAATGCAATCAACACGTAACTACAACAACAAAGTATCCTTAAATGCAAGAAAACATGTAATGCAAAACCTAACAGTATCAAGAGTCATGACGACTGCATATGGAACGGCAGCGGAAAGGGCACGTACTACTCGGCACAAACCATTTCAAAATGCATTCGTAGTGAAAAATACGAGCACAAGGCAACCATGCCCCATCATCACCACTGTTGCACTCTTCATAGCATATGCAACATTCATCATTTTCATCTTCAATCTTTTCACGAACTCTACTGATTGAACATGTTCATCATCAAGTAAGAATGGGATATTCACTATATTGTAAAAATAACGGCTCTTTGATAACATAGCAAACACATAAAAGTAATCTTTTTCAACCCCACAGTGCTGCAATATTGAGTCACATAGCATTCTAGACAAATTTGTAACCGTGTCACAGTCGCCATTGAGAAAACTTTGTGGTACATCTGACCTTTTAAGGAACGTTTGTAACAAGTCTTCGGGAAAAGATGGAAAAGCAAAAAAGTCACGAGGAATTGGTAGTAACCTCGAGCTACAAAGACTAACCACATCCATCGGATTTGAATTTGCAACAACTATAGTTATATTGACTTTGTCATTGCATGAAGTGTAACTAGCACCATCTGAGAAGGTGGATCATTGAATTTCTGGCATGACGAGGAAGATTGTTAAAGTGTACTTTTGTGTGTATTTGCACAAAGGAATAGAAACAATAAGAGAGTGAAAGAGGGTTGTACAAATGCTGGCCTGGGTCAAAGAATTTGTAAAGCATAGATATATTTATAGTGTTGTGAGGTATATATCTGTTATGATCAATTGTTTCAACGAAGTATTGGAGGGAAATTTTGATATTTTGGTCTTTTGGTGAAAGATGGAAGCTTGAGATTTTCTTCTTTTTGGAGGGAAGCTTGATGTTTTGTTCTTTTGCTCAAGGATAGAAGTATATAAGGTAAATAATTGAGAATTTTGGATTTTGGGTATTTAAAGACTTTCCAATTTGATTAATTTATCATTTTATTTATTTATTTTACATGTTGATGTTAGAATATCTGTAAACATCTCTCTCAACACCTAATTTTGGGTTCTTAATATAACACATGTTATTAACACATCACAATATTTCACAAAAAAAAAAAAAAAAAAAAACACACACATCATAGTCTTCACTATTTTCCAGTCTCTACTCCAAGGCCCCACTTACTTTGAATCTTCTCTTATCACTTTCTATTTTATTTTTAACCTGTCATCCATTTATCAATAATTAGATAATAATTATATACTTTTTTCGCTTCATAATTTTCATTGTTTTGATTTAATGACATATACACTTTGTTAATTTTACCACAAGCGGTGAGAGCTCGTTAATTTTAAGGTTGTTAAAATAAAAGTATTCTAATAAAAAATGGATTTTTAGTAATAATTATTTTCATTCACTTTCTATTTAGTTATTGCGAAGTCTTTAAGCAATTACTGATATTCATTTTAAATCTATTTTTTGTTTAATTATTGTAAAGGCTCACTTCTAAAATTATTTTAATAAAATAAAATTAATTTTGAATAAATAAATAAGTACAGAAAAATAAATAAATAAATAAATAAATAAAATAAAATAAGTTTGAGATTACCAAGTAATTACAACTCAAGTGACTTAGATTAAAATATGGAGTTAAAAAGACATTACACCAAAATCACTCCTTTTGAATAAAATAAAAAAATAAAAAATAGATAACTAAATAAATAAAATTATAAACTAAATTATCTCAAATTTAAATATGAATTTATTTTGCTTAAATAAATTAATGATAAATAAAAGAGATAAACGAACAAATAATACAAGTTTGGAAACACCTATCATGGCTTAGGACTCCCAAATTAAAACATAAGATTAATAAGGTATCACGTTTAAATTATCTTTAGAGGTCTTATTTGATCCTAAGCCCCAAGCCAACCCACTATAATGGCTCTAACTATTTTTTGACCCACCTAACGGGGGTCCTAAAATCTCCCGATCCACACTAATTAAGAAGTAGGTTGGACCAAGGCTTAAAGGGGGCAAGGTTAGCCCATAAGTTACGAGTATTTTAAAAGTTTTTTCTTAACCATCCAAAAAAATAATTTCAACTTGGCTTGACTAAAATATTTTAACTCAACCTCAATTAGAGTAATTTCAATTTGCTCTCGGCCAGTACATCTTTGGCTTAGCATCCACCAATGCATCTTCGACTCGGCCTCAGCCAATACATCTTCAGCTCAGCCTCAACTATCACATCTTCAACTAAGTCTCGGCAAAGGCATTCTCAACTTGGCCTTGGCTTCGACCTCGATTGGGGCATCTTCAGCTTGAATTCGGGTAGGTCATTTTCAAGTTGGTCTAGAGCATCATTGGCTTGACCTTAGCATCTTTGTCCCAGCCTCAGCTAAGGCATATTAGGCTAGGCCTCGGCCAATGTATCTTTGACTCAATGACAACTAATGCATCTTTGGCTCATCCTAGGCCAACAAATCTTAGGCTCAGACTTTACAAGCACATATTTGGCTCAGCCCAGCCTGTGCATCTTCAGCTCGACCTTGACCAGTATATCTTGAGCTCGACGTTTGACTAACACATCTTCAATTCAACCTTTAATAGATCATCTTCAACTTGACCTCGGTTATAGCATATTCAGCTCGATCTTGGCTAGAGCAATTTTAACTCGACCTTAACCAAAGTAATTTCAACTTAGCTTCAGCTAGAGCATCTTAAGCTCGGCCTCAGCCAAAGCATCTTTAGATCAACCATAGTTAGTGTATCTTCAACACAACCTTGTGCATAACATCTTCAGCTCCCTCAGCCTCAGGTTAAAATTTTAAATTTAAGGTCTATGGACTGACCATAACCCACATCACCCTGAGAGTATTTTCTTGTGGGCCTCTTTTAGCCCTATGGACTTTTTTACCCTGATCCACATGAGCTATATGGCCAGGTCAAGTGGGCTGGTCCATTTTGACTGCACTAATTAACCCCTTTACATAAAAAAAAAACAACATGAAAAAAAAAACTTTGATTAATCTTAGTGTTTATACAAAATAATTATGAAATATTAACTAAAATTAAAAAATACATTCTAGATTCTAATATGAACTATTTTTCACCATGAAACAAAAATGGATTCAAAATGAAATAAAGCATAAACATCAATACATTTTTTTTTTGTTACAAATATGAAAAGAAATGGCGAAACAGAAGGAGAAAAAAAAAACAAGACAAACAAAGCGAAATACACTATGGACTTAAGAAGAAGATGCCCATTGCCCAACTGAATTGAAAGTAGTTTTTATTAAGACTCCTAATCTGGTATTGAGGCTGCCTTGGTTGCATGATTTCTGAGAAAATGACCAAGGCTTGAAAGGAAACAGATTGGCATGTTTGCACAGAGAATGAGAATATTACTGGCATTGGTATAATAAAATTATTGATTAAGTCTGTTGTACATTGTACGGATTTTTTATTTATGTAAAAAATAAAATAAATTAAAAATATTTAACATAAATAATATAGATTTATAGGCAAATAAATAAATTTTAAAAGTTAAAAAATTACTTTGATCATGTAAGTAAATAAAATTTTGAGACTAAAAAAAGTAATGACATGGAAATGAAAACAAACTAAAAGGCAAGGAAAATCGCGGAAATCAGAAGAACTTAGAACTTAGGAGTGAGTGATTTTTTTTTTGGTGGAAAAAAGGGATAAACCCCAGGAAACACTAGAAACCGCGTGGAAACACAGTAGAGGATACATCAGCCAAAACGGCATTAACAATAAATGAAGGAACAATTTCAAAAATACACAGACGATCATCAATAGTCTGAGCATAAGAAACCAACACATCAGTGACCTTATTAGCTTCCCGGAGAGTATGACGCTAGGAAAATATACCTCCATCTCTGCTAAACATTAAAATATGTTGAACAAGAGCATAAGATGGGTGAGACTTACTGCACCCCTTCTTTATCAGATTAATTGCACTTTGGGAATCAGATTCAATCTCAAATTGTCTAAATCCTCTACTCCAAGCAATACGGATGCCAAGAAGAATCGCCCATAGCTCTGCATGCAACACACTACACGAGCCAATTTTAGAAGCATATGCAAAGACTTGGGAGTGAGTGATGAGTTGCGACTTGTGAGTGTGTGTTTTCTTTGCCCCTCCTATCGTTTCTACTCTCTCTATTCTTTGTTCAGGCTTTTCTTTTTCTCAGCATTCTTTCATTCCTCCTCAGGGTATGCAATAATGATAGATATGGACAATGATAAAAGAAAATAAATTACATTCAATTTTAAAAGTCAAACGTGTCAATATTAAAACATAAGGAAAGTGTGTAATTGATAGCAGAAATTAATTACTCTCAAAAGGAAAACATCAAATAGATTGAAGTATTTATATTTCATACGATACATTTTACTTCTTTAAGATAATATATTTATCACAGTACATAAATGCTAATGGTAACGGCATCAAGAGACAAGACTATATGCGAAACGGCAACAAGGGCACATATCCTTCTCTACGAACCATTGCAATATACAATTAGGGTGGAAAACATGACAGCAAGGAAACCTTGCTGCATTATCACCAGAGTTGAAATCTTCACCACATATGACACATTCACCTTCTTCATCTTGAACCCTAAATCTTTGGAGAGTCGTTGCCCCTGCAGGAAAAGAATGTTCACCTCCATCACAGGCCATTGTTTGCACAAATTCTCTTGGTGGAAGTTCATCAGCTTGAAAAAGGAATGGCGTACCCACTACATTATAACAACAGTGGGTCTCGAATACCATAATGAAAACCCGAAAATAATTTATATGAACCCCAAGCCGCTGTAACACCAAGCCACACAACCTTGTTGAAAGGTTTAGAACCAGGTCACTATCGTGGCCAATGAAAAAATTTCTAGGTATATTCAAGTATTCAAGCAATTGCTTTAATATATAATTACATACAGATAGATGATTGAAGATTTCATGATTAATTGGTAACTGCGTCCAACAAAGACTTACACCACTGCTCGGATCAAAAGTCGTGACAACTACGCGTATATACACCATATGATTAATGAAAGTTTGATGAGCATCGGAGAACAAGCTGGGTTCTTGAAATTGTGATGTCATATTCACGATGAGGCAGATTGATAGAGGATACTTTTGTGTGTGATTGCACAAAGGAATAGAAATAAGAAGAGAATTGAAAAAGGAGATATACTAATACTTGGTATATAGGAATTTGCAAAGGTTAGATGTATTTATAGTGTTGTGTGGAATATAACCGTTATGATCAATCATTTCAAAGCAGTATTGGAGGGAAACTTGAGATTTGGGTCTTTTGGTGAAAGAGGAAAGCTTGAGATTTTCCTTTTTTTGTGTGGAGGGAAGCTTGAGATTTTGTTCTTTTGGTCAAGGATGGAATATATATATATATATATATATATATATATATATATATATATATATATATATATATATATATATATATGTGTGAGGTAAATAATTGAAAATTTTGTATACTTATATACTTTTCAAATTGAATAATTGATCTTTTTTTTATATATATTTTACAAGTTGATATTAGAATATTTGAAAGAAAAATTCACAGTCAAAAGACATTTATTTCTTTTGTATAATAGTTTAGTTTTTTTTCCCTTTTTTTACGTCATCTAAGAATTAGATTACTTTTCTTTTGACATTATAGTTTACTTTCAAATAATCCACTAAATTGATTTTTAAAATTAGTTCTTAAATTTATAAATATTAATCAATTTAATTCTTAAATTACAAAATCATCTTTTTAATCCTTAAATATATTTAAAATGATAATTATTTATCAAATGACAATTATTTTACTGTCAATAATAAAACTAAGATAAGTGATGTTTATTAATTTTAGATGTAAAAATAATATTTTTATAATTTTTATAAAAAACTACATTAACTGATAAACATAATTCTAGAATTATTAGTATAATTCATCATTGGATTTAGGTTCCTACAAATGTTATTTGAGCCAAATCTGGTTGGCAAATTTATGCTTAAGTCGAGGATATATCTTATGAGAGAAGGACATCTTATATGAGAGTGAGAGAGTTAAATTTGGACCATATAACCATACATGGAGGGTCAAGATTTAAAGTTATGTAACTACTTAAAAAAGTCGTATGACTTTTTAAAAAAGTCGCATGACTTAGTGTGTTTTAATCTTGACCATTCAAATTAACATCTAGTGGTCAATATTTATTCCTCTCACTCTCATATAAGATAAGACATCTCACTAGATATATTTCATATATATATATATATATATGATTTATTTAAAAATTTATAAGTAAATTAAATTTTAAAAAGCGTGACAGGTTTCCTGTAGGTTTTTCCAAACCCGATAAGACTCGATGACGATGAGGTTGGGTTTAAAAATTTTAAACCCGTCTCTTTTAAACCCAAACTCGAACCTGCCTCATCTTTCATGGTTGGTGAGGGTACCCAGTCTTTTGTACCAGGATTAGGGTATGTATGTCCAATCGTCACCCAAAAATAAATTTTGTAAGACCTTTTCAACCCGGATGGTCAAGAGGCATTACGGCCCAAAATATGTGAAAACCTAAGAGAAATTATTTAGGGTTACCTAGGAGTTGAGTCCATGTTAAATCACTTTAAAGTGACGATTTTTGTGTATGCTGAACTACAAGGTTCGTTGTGCATGCGATATTTAAAGGGATGGAGAAGACTCAATCTCGTTACCATATTTCTTTTGTAGAGAACGATGGCGGAGATGTGGAGCCCAACGCTCAGATTGATTATGTAGACATTTGAAGACCATTGGATTCAGGGGCAGACCTACAACAAGCATTGGGGGACCTTGGCCCCCCCTGATTTTTTTCAATATAGTTTATTTATATTAGGTAATGTTAAAAAAAATTAATACTAAGTAATTATTTTGCTTAGGGAATTTAAGTATGTAAATAATATTATTTATGTATTATTTATCATTTTTATATTTTAATAAAATATTCTATTCTTTTGTAATATTTATTGTAGAGATAATTACATTTTTTTTTCTTTTTCTAGATAAAATATTTGAGTATTATTTATTTTTCTTTCAAATAGTTTTTCTTTTATAATGTGTTATTATTATTATTATTATTTTAAAAGCTATAAATAATTGTAGTTTGTAATAAAATGATTGCCAATGGGTCAAACTTTACAAACACTATATATAAGATTGACAACTTAAATTTTGAAACACATCAACAGACATTGAATCTTTCTATTATCATGTTCCTATATTCTCTTTGTTTTTCTTGTCTCGTCTTTGTTTTTAATCCTTACCATTGTGAGGTTCCTCTGTGCTTTTGATCTTAGTTCACCGATCCAGACTCGCATGCTATGTAAATCTTAGCAAAGCAAATTAGATATCAAGTTGCACTAAAAGTTTGCCATAATTTGCTTTCAAAGTTGTAGCCTTTGTCACAACAAATATTTTTCTTCAATTTTTCAACTTTCTGAAAGTAAATTATTCTTCAATGATTGTTAGCTATTAGTGTCCTAAAGATAATTTAGTCAGTAACATAATTTATTCAGATTTAATAGATTTTTGGAATATGATTAATAGGAGTTTTCATAAGAAAGATATAGTTAAACATAAATATCAAATTTTATTATAAATTCATTAAAGTTCTTGGTGACATATCAAATTGGTTATTGTCATTTGTAATTTAGGGTCTTTAAAAATATGTTTAATATCTTCTATGTAAATGTATTCTTTATTATATATTTTTAAATCATTTTAGAATATATTTATATATATATATAGTATGAATTTTAATGCTTACATATTTATTTAATTTTGGCCCCCCGAGTCATTGAATCCTGGGTCCGCTCCTGATTGGATTTACAATCCTCTTTATGAAGAGGGTCCTTCTAAGGATCTTCCTATCATTTAGGTATATAGGTAGTATAAAATTGACCAATAACTATTTTTCAACATTGATTTATTCTATTAAATAAATTTCTAAACTTATCAAATTAATGTGTCACAGGTGTAAAATGGAGGACATTCTTCTTGAGATGGATCGAATTTTGCGGCCACAAGGTAGTATCATCTTGCGGGATGATGTGGATGTGCTGTTGAAGGTGAAGAGTTTCACAGATGCAATGCAATGGGATTCCAGAATTGCAGACCATGAAAAGGGGCCCCACCAGAGAGAAAAGATATTGTTTGCAGTTAAGCAGTACTGGACTGCTCCATCTCCTGGCCAAAAATCTACACAGAAAGCTCTAAATTGATCTATTTTTTGGGCTCAAGAATTTGTGTAATTTTTTATTTCTATGTCCAGAAATTTTTTCAGAATTCTATTATTTTCCAACCCCTGCTTATGTGGGTGGTGCAAAGTGAAAATTTCCTTACAGCAATCTATGCCTTATTGCTCCTCAAGCTTCTTATTTTTTGGTGACTTATCTATCCTGTAATAGTTGTCCAAATCTATCAATCAAATGAGATTGACTTAATGGTGAATAATGGTTGCAAAAGAACCTAATAGTATTTTACTAGACACAAAGCTCTAAAAACATATGTAAGATTTATAATAACATTTTGTTTTGGTACATCATTCTTCATTCAGAACACAACAAGGTACTAGAGCATCTTAAGTTTAGCCTTGGTCATAACGTCTTAAGTTCAACCTCAACTAGAGCATTTTAAACTTGGCCACAGCCAAAGATCTTCAAATCAACCACAATCAAAGTATCTTCAACACAACCTTGTGTAGAACATCTTCGGCTCAGCGCCAGGTTAAATTTTTAAATTGAAGGTCCAAAGACAAGCCATAACCCACATGGCCTTGAGGGTTTTTTTTTATGTGGGTTTTTTTTTTAGTTTTGTGGGTTTTTCGCCTTGATCCACGTGGGCTATGGCCAAGTCAAGTTGGCTGGTCCATGTTGATGATACTAAATGAAAAATATATTTATTAAATCATAAGTGTTCGGTAAAATTATTTGTTTAAGTAGCTGAAAAATGTAAAATGACATAAATTGTTTATATAATATATTTATATAAATTTAAATTTATTTTATTGATAAAAATATGTTTTGAGGTGTTATAATTTTAATTTTTTAATTAGTTTTAAACTCTTGTAATTTTTTATTTATAGATAAATTATTTTCATTACATTTTTATTTTCAATTATTACATTATATTCATATTAAGTATTCTACAATTAATCTTATACTATATCTTAAATATTTTTAATCAACTTTGAAATAAAGTAAAAAAAACACTTAAGTGGACATTATACTTTTATTATGTTAATTAGCGTAATAGTTAAATAAATCATCTAATATTAAATTATTAAAAAAAAACTAACATTTATCATTGTCAATTTCGTGAAGTATAATGTTTAAATAATAAATTGAATATTATACATAGTACAATAGTTAAAATAAATAGTGCAATATAAAAAATGTAGAATATAATAACAAAAATAAAATAAAACAAATAAATAATAATAAACCTTGTTTTATTAAAAAAAGGTACTAAGAAAGTTTAATAAATATTTTAAGGATAAAAAGAAAAGAAAATATAAAAAGCTAGAAGTTACAAGCTAGCATTTTAAAAAAATGCTACTTCAAGTAGTGTTTCAAAAATCACTAAAAACTACTAAAGAAAGTTTGTTTACCAAACAGTCAAATAAGTTTTTTAGCTACTAAAAAAGTTAGCTAGAAGCTAGCTGAAATGACTTGCCGAACATAACATTTTACTTTTTTTAATATTTCATTATTTTATTTTTTTTACCACTTAATTTGACATTAGAAACTACAGAAGTAGAAAACCTAAAGTGACAATAATTTTTTTTTGGTTTAAATACATTTTTAGTCCTTGCAATTTAGCACTTTTTTGCTTTTCGTCCTTGCAAAAAAAAAATGGTTTTAGTCCTTGCAAATTATGTTTGTTTTGTTTTTCGCCCTTAAAGTGCTTTAGATAGCGTTTTCTTCACTATTCAAAGCGCTATATAAACCACTTTAAGGACGAAAAACAAAACAAACATAATTTGCAAGGACTAAAATCGGAAAAAAAATTGCAAGGACGAAAGGCAAAAAAAATGCTAAATTGCAAGGACTAAAAATGTATTTAAGCCTTTTTTTTACTGCAAAAGTGACAATAATTATAACACGTATGATTCCCGAGAGTTGAATTAATCATCGTGAAATGTTTTCAATAACAAAAAAAATCATCGTGACCTAATTTAGTACTGAATGAAAGTAAGTTTTAATTTATAACCTATTTTTTCCCTTTAAAAATCCAAAAAATATAAATAAACAAAAACACACTGCCAAAGTTTAGTAATCTTCTATAATTATATTTATAACTATATATACTCACAATTCAAATGTTGTATATATGAATAAAAAAATTCAAACATTGTATATACATCTATAACTAAAAAAACCTATCACATTCATTATCACGTCCAATATAAAGGTACCTATACTTAAAAGTGTCAATAATAGGTGAATGATAGAAGTAAATAATCTCAATGATGAAAGATTAAAGAAATAATAATTTGGTTATTGTTTCGATATTATAGGAGCTTTCTATGTCAGACTCCATATGCTGAATGATGGCATTTTCTATGTTATTGTTTAGCTCCTTTCCTTTTGCTTTTAATTAATTCCGCTTCGATTATAAAAAACCAATACTTTGGAAACTTATATAAGAAAATTATAGAAGTACATTATTTAATACATTATATTTATGTTTATCAATTTGATATGATATGTCAAGATTCAAAATATTAAAGAATTAAATTCATATTGAGATTTACAAAAATTGCAAGAAATTTTTCAATTTTAAATATTATGGCCAATATTGTTATGTAAGGAAAATGCAATTGATAGCAGATATTGTCAAATTGATTAACTCTTGAAAGGAAAGCATCAAATAGGTTTACGTATCTATATATTTCTTACGATAAATTCCACCTCTTTATAAGATAAGACAATTATTACAATTCAATCAACACGAAACTACAACAAAGTATCCTTAAAAGCAAGAAAATATGTAATGCAAAACCTAACAGTATCAAGAGTTCATGTGGAACCACAGCGAAAAGGGCACGTACTGCTCTGCACTAACAATTTCAAAATGCATTCATAGTGAAAAATATGAGCACAAGGCAACCGTGCCCCATCATCACCACACTTGTACTCTTCATAGGATATGCAACATTCATCTTTTTCATCTTCAATCTTCAATTTTTCAAGCGTTGTGGCCCCAGTAGGCAAAGAATATTCTCCACCCTGATAAGCCATTCTTTGCACAAACTCTCTTGATACATGTCGTGCATCGAAGAAGCATGAGGTATTCACTATATTGTAAAAATATCGGCCATTAAAGAACATAGCAAACACATAAAAATAATCTGTTTCAAACCCACAGTGTTGCAGTACTGAGTCACGTAGCATTCTAGACAAATTTGTCACCATGTCACAATCATGGCCATTGAGAAAGGTTTGCCGAACACCTGTGTGTGCAAGGAACTTTTGTAACAGCTCTTTGCGAAAAGATGGATACGCAAAATGGTCATGAGAAATTGGTTGACCCGACCTCCAACATCTAACCTCACCCATTGTATCTGAATTAGTCGCAACAACTATAATTATATAGACTTTATCTTTGCATGAAGTGTAACTCCCACCATCAGAGAAGGTGAATTGTTGAATTTCTGGCATGATGAGGAAGATTGATAAAGAATAATTTTGTGTGTGTTTGCACAAAGGAATAGAAACAATAAGAGAGTGTAATGCTGTTGGGTCAAAGAATTTGTAAAGCATAGACATATTTATAGTGTTGTGAGGTATATATCCTTTATGATCAATTGTTTCAAAGGAGTATTGGAGGGAAGCTTGAGATTTAATTTGGTCTTTTGGTCAAAGAGGGAAGCTTGAGATTTTCTTTTTTTTGTGAAGGACGGAAGCTTGACATTTTGTTTTTCTGGTCAAGGAGGGAAGTACATATGAGGTAACTAATTGAAAATTTTGTATACTTAAAAGACTTTCCAAATTGAATAATTTGTCATTTTTTTTATATATTTTACACATTGATGTTAGTATATATTTAAATATCTCTTTGAACCAAAAAAAAATTATTTATCCAAATAATACTCGTACCACATTATTTAACAAACTACTATCTATTACTGTTCAGGTTGGGATTTCGGCTCCTCTCCACCCGAATTCTTAACCTTTATTTTCTTTTTAAAAAACACGACGTTGAGAATCCGGATACCCCAAATCTGAATTCTCAATAGGTTTTCCTATTTTCGTTATTTATTTTTTTGCTTTTTACTTTTTTACTTTAATTTTAATTTTAAAAAAATAATTGTGACTAAAAGTTTACATTGTAATTAATTTAAATAATTAGTTTTAAAAAAAATACTCACAATTTAATAAAAATTATTTAAATTAAAATTCCATAATACAATAGAAAACTAAATTATTGAAGTTGGCTAGAGGTTCGATCACGATTAGGACATGACATTACACCTAAATCAATCCCTTTAGTATCAAATGAATAAAAAAAATAGATAACTAAATAAATAAATCATAAATTCAAGTCCCTCAAATATAAATATAAAATTATTTTGCAGAAATAAATCAATGATAAATAAACAAATAATATACAAGTTCGGGAAGACTTGTCACAACTCGAGTATACAGTCCAATTTAAAGCACAAGATTAACAAGCTATCATGTTTAAATTATCTCTTGAGGTGTTATTTTGGTCCTAAGCCTTGGGCCAGTTCACAATAATGGCTCTAATTATTTTTTGACCCACCTAATGCGGGGCCTAAAAGCTCCCAACCTACACAACCCAACTAATAAGAAGGTTGGACCAAGGCCTAAGGGTTGTCAACCCACAAGTACCGGTATTTCAAAAATGTCTTTTCTAAATCGCCCATAAAAATATTTTCAACTTGGCTCGACTAGAGTATGTTTAACTCAAGCTAAACTAAAGTAATTTTAACTTGGTCCCAACCAAGATATCTTTAATGTGGCCTCAATCAAAGTAATTTCAACTTGACCTTGGCTAGAGTAACTTCAACTCGACCTCGTTCAGAGTATGTTCAACTTAGCCTAACGTGGAGTATCTTATACTCAACCTCGACTAGAGAATCTTCACATCAACCTCAACCAGGGCATCTTCAACTCAGTCTCCGCTAGGACATCTTTGGTTCGACCTCGACTAAGGACTCTTCTACTCAACCTCAGTCAGGGTATTTTTGCCTCGACTTCAATTAGGTCATCTTCAGCCTAGCCTCGGCTAAGGCAGTGTGGACAAGACCTTAGTATCTTTGGGTTTGCCTCAACTAGGGCACATCTTCAGCTCAGCCTTGGACAACGCACGTTTGGCTCAGCCTTTACAAGCGCATCTTTGGCTCGGCCTCAACCAGTGTATCTTCGAATCGTCCTTACCCAACATATCTTTAGCCCGGCCTTAACAAATGCACCTTCGATTCAAACCTTTATTAGTGCATCTTTCACTTGGCCTCAGTTAGAGCATCTTCAACTCAGTCTCAGCTAGAGCATCTTAAGCTTGGCCTCAGTTAGAGTATCTTCATATCAACCACAGTCAAAGTATCTTCAATATGACTTTGGCTAGAACATCTCTTAGCTTAACCTCGAGTTAAATTTTTAAATTTGAGGTCCATTGGCAGGCCATAAGCCACAAGGTCTTGAGGGCTTTTTTATGTTGGCCTCTTTTTGCTCTATGGGCTTTTTGGCCACGACCCATGTGGGCTATGGCCAAGCCAGCTAGGCTAATCTATTTTGACGGCTCTAATTACCCTTTACATTAAAAAAAACCTTTGATTTTAATGTTTATACAAAATAATTGTGAAAAATTGTTAACTAAAATTAAAAATACATGTATTTCTAATAAGAACTCTTTTTCACCATGAAACAAAAAAGGATTCAAAATGAAATATAAAGCATAATCATTACATTTTTTATACAAATAGGAGAAAAAATAGCAAAATAGAAGGGGAAAAATAAAAATGACAAACTAAGGGAACTAATAGTGGAGGTGTAAGAAGACTACACCCATTGCATGTTCGTAGCAGTCTGGTGGTGTTATATCCAAGTGGATAACGCAAACTAATAGTGGAACAAACAACGTTAGCTGATAATACTAATAAATTAAAATGAGAATTTACAAATTCCACTTATTCATATCATCTAATCATTATTATGTTGCCCTTTTGTTTCTATTTTTCTTATTTTCACTTCTTTTTCATTTCCACTGTTTTTAATATTTCATTATTTTTTGATGTTTTTACCACTTTAAGATTAGAAAAAACAGAAGAAGCAAATCTAAAGTGACAATAATTATAACACGTATGGTTGCCGAAAGCTGAATTAATCATTGTGAAACATTTTCAATAAAAAAATAAAAATAAAAAAAAAACATCCTGATACAAACAATATGAGCTGCATCATATTGCTTGGAAAAGGCATGTTTAGTTTAGTAAACCAATGATGTGGAAATGAAACCAAACAAAAGGAGAACAAGCTTAGATAATGGCAAATGGAAATCAGAATAACTTTAGGAGCAATTATAATTATAATGTGTTGATTAAGATAAACCATAATCAACACATTATATTTACTTTCTTTTTTTTAAAACAACATTATATTTACTTTCAATACTATGCTCTGGGTTTTCTTTTCTCCTCGGTGCTCTATCGATTGGTTCTATTGTCTCCACGCCTTCTTCTCCCAGTTAATATCTCCCTTTGTTTATGTTTGAGTCCTCCCCGTATACAATGATAAAAGAGAATAAATTATATTCAATTTTAAAAGTCGTGTAACGTGTAAATATTATTATGTATGAAAAGTGTAATTGATAGCAGAAATTAATGTACTCTCAAAAGGAAAACATCAATTATAGATTTAAGTATTTATATTCACATACAATGTATTTTACTTCTTTAAGATGATATATTTATCACGGTACAATAATGCTAATCGTAACAGTATCAAGAGACACGACTACATGTGAAACGGCACGAAGGGCACATACCCCTCTCTACAAACCATTGCAAAATACAATAATGGTGGAAAACATGAGAGCAAGGCAATCTTGCTGCATCATCACCAGAGTTGAAATCTTCATGATATATGACACATTCACCTTCTTCATCTTGAACCATAAATCTTTCAAGCATCATTGCTCCCGCAGGCAAAGAATGTTCACCTCCCTCATAGGCCATTCTTTGCACCAATCTTCTAGATGGAAGTTGCTCAGCTTGAAAAAAGAACGGGGTACTCACTACATTGTAACAACAATGGGTCTTGAGGACCTTAACAAACACGCGAAAATAATTTATATCAACGCTAGGCCGCTGCAATACTGATTCCCATAACATTGCTGAAATGTTTTCAACCATGTCACAGTCATGGCCATTGAAAAAATTTGTAGGTACACATAAGTATGCAAGCAATTGCTTTACTACATCATTGCAAAAAAATGGATAATTGAAAATGATGCGTTGAATTGGTAACCGTGTGTGACAAAGTTTGACAACACTGCTCCGCTCAAAAGTTGTCACCACCATGGTTATATACACAATATGATTGATGAAAGTGTTACCAGCACCGGAGAAAAAGGTGGGTTCTTCAAATTGTGGTATCATGTTTATGATGAGGAAGATTTATATAGAGGGTACTTTTATGTGTGATTGCACAAAGGATTAAAGGAATAGAAATAAGAAGAGAATTGAAAAAGAGTTATACTAATACTTGGTCTATAGGAATTTGCAAAGGTTAGATGTATTTATAGTGTATATTAGATTATGATCAATATCTTCTTCGAAACAATATTGGAAGGAAGCTTAAAATTTTGGGGGGTATTTTTATGTAAATGAAGGGAAATATTGGAGGGAAGTTTGAAACTTCATTTTTTTTTTCTTTTTATGAAAATGGAACTTTCCAAATTCAACAATCTATCATTTTTTATATATTTTACACATTAAAGTTAAAATATCTCTATATATCATTTATATATGTTAAATATTTTAATATAAAAATTAATGACCTTTTAGTATGAGAATTGTTATCAGAAATATTGATTATTACGATTTTTCCAAATATGCACAAGGATGATTTCCATAAAAAATCTATTATATTTTTTGAATTGATATTTATTCCAAAAAATAATATTGAGCCACATATGTTATTCATTCATCAATATCCATATAAACTAAGATAAGAAATCCCTCCCTAAACTCGCCACTTCCTGGTCAAATAGTTTTTCCACGCAATTCTTATCCTCATCTCTCTCTCTCTCTCTCTCTCTCTCTCTCTCTCTCTCTCTCTTTCTAATTTCTATTTTATATTACTTACATACAATTTTTTTTATTATAACTATTTTTTATGCATATTATATTATTGTTTTATATTTTTTATTTATAAAAAATTATATTTTATAAATTATATAAGCATATATAATAATAAAAATAAAGGATAATTTTGTTTGTCTAAATAATATTTAATTTTTCTTTGAATGTTTAATGTAATAATATTTTTAATATTACCTACAAATATGTTTTAATTTATATTAAATGGATGATAAATTATATAATTATTTATTAAAACTAATTATAATTTAATTGATTAAATCTATTTTTACTTTAGATATCCTATAAAATCATTTTTAATTTTATATCATATAAAACCATTTAAATTAATTTCATAAATAAATATTTTGACTAATATTTAAATTATGCGGTTGAAATTTTTATACTAAAAATTAGGTTGAATCTAATTAGTTAATATATTTACTACAAAATGATATTTTGACTATATGCTTAATAACTTCATATATGAACATTTTGTTGACTAATGATTATATGATAATGTTAAATTTTTTATATAAATATATAATAAATATATTAATTTTAAATTTTTAACTATGTTTTATTACAAAATAGTTTTAAATTACTTATTCAATAAAATCATAAATCAGATATTTTTTAAATTCTTTTTTTTATGGTAGAGACCACCCAAGGAAGATAATCATGCTCGAATTGGATAGGACGTAGGACAACTATTAACGACAAAGCTCTCACTTCGAGCATATTATTTTACTATTTATCATAATTTACAATATTTTTGGAACTTGGGAGTGAGTGATGACTTGTGCGAAAGTGAATCTGTTGTGTTCCCAGGTGAATCAAAGACAATGTGGGTGTGTGTGTGTGTGTTTTTTTTTGCCCCTCCTCTCGTTTCTACTCTCTCTATTCTATGTTCTGGCTTTTCTTTTTCTCAACATTCTTTTGTTTCTCCTCTTGGTATATGCAATGATAGATGGACAACAATAAAAGAAAATAAATTACATTCAATTTTAAAAGTCTATCGTGTCAATATTATTACATAAGGAGAATTTAATCGATAGCTGAAATTAATCACTCTCAATATTATTACGTAAGGAAAGTGTAATGGTAACAGAAATTAATTGCTCTCAAAAGGAAAACATCAAATAGATTGATGTATTTATATTTCATACGATACATTTTACTTCTTTAAGATAATATATTTATCACAGTACATAAATGCTAATGGTAACAGTATCAAGAGACATGACTATATACAGAACAGCATTATCTTTGATGATAAACATGAAAGCAAGGCAACCTTTCTGCATTATCACCGGAGTTGAAATCTTGGATGCATATGGCACATCGATCCTCTTCATCTTTAACCATAAATCTTTCGAGTGCAATTGCCCCCACGGGAAAAGAATGTTCACCTCCATCACAGGCCATTCTTTCCACCAATTCTCTTCATGGAAGTTCATCAGCTTGAAAAGAGAATGGTGTACCCACTACATTATAACAACAATGGGTCTCGAATACCATAATGAACACCCAAAAATAATTTATACGAACCTCAGGCCGCTGTAACACTAAGCCATGTAACCTTGTTGAAAGGTTTGGAACCAGGTCACAGTCGTGGCCATTGAAAAAATTTCTAGGTATATTCAAGTATGCAAGCAATTGTTTTAATATATCATTACATACAAAAAGATGATTGAAGATGTCATGATTAATTGGTAACTGCATGCGACACAGCCTTACAGCACTGCTTTGGATCAAAAGTTGTGACAACGATGCTTAAATAGATCGTATGATTCATGAAACTATGACCAGCATCAGACAACAAGGTGGGTTCTTGAAAATGTGATGACATCTTCAAGATGAGGAAGATTGATAGAGGGTACTTTTGTGTGTGATTGCATAAAGGAATAGAAATAAGAAGAGAATTGAAAAAGAGTTATACTAATACTTGGTCTATAGGAATTTGCAAAGGTTAGATGTATTAAAGTGTTGTGAGGAATATAATCGTTATGATCAATAATTTCAAAGCAATATTGAGGGAAGCTTGAGGTTTTAGTCTTTTGGTGAAAGAGGAAAGCTTGAGATTTTCCTTCTTTTTTTTTTTTTGTGAAGGAGGGAAGCTTGAGATTTTGTTCTTTTGGTCAAGGACAGAAATATATATGAGGTAAATAATTGAAAATTTTGTATACTTAAATAATTTCCAAATTGAATAATTGATATTTTTTATTTATTTTACAAGTTGATATTAGAATATTTGAAAGTAAACTTCAAAGTCAGAAAATGTGAAGATAGTGAAGATAGGGAGTAACTCTTTTAAAGTTACTCTTGGATATATATGATTTATTTAAAAATTAGAAGAAAATTATATTTTCAAAAGTCTGACGGGTTACCCATAAGTTTTCACGAACCCAATAAAACTTGCGACGTCGATGAGGTAGGATTTAAAAATTTTAAACTCACCTCTTTTAAACTCAAACTCGAACCCGTTTCGTCTTTCATGAGTAAAAGGACCAGGAGAGCTAAACTTACCCTTAATCTGCTCTATTGCCATGCCTAGCCTTGGCTAGTGCATCTTCAACCCTGCCTCGGCTAGCGCATCTTCAACCCTGCCTCAGCTAACGCATCTTTGACTCAACCTCAACCAACGAGGATTTAGCTTAGCCATAGTAAATACATATTCAGCTTAGTCTCGATAAAGGCGTTCTCAATTTAGCCTCGACCTCAATTGAGGCATATTTAATTTGACTTCGGCTAGGTCATCTTTGGATTGACCTCGAGTAGGGCATCATTGGCTCGACCTTAGCATCTTTGGCCCGGCCTCAACTAGGGCATCTTCGACTCACCCATGACCAATGCATCTTCAACTCAATCTCAATCAATGCATCTTTGGCTCATCCTCGGCCAACACATCTTCGGCTTGACCTTTGCATGCGCATCTTCAACTAAACCTTAAGCAATGTATCTTCAGCTCGACCTCGACTAACACATCTTCAATTCAACCTTGATTAGATCATCTTCAACTTAGCATTGGTTAGAGCATCTTCAGCTCGATTTCAATTAGAGTAATTTCAATTCCACCTTGGCTGGAGCATCTTAAGCTCAGCTTGGCCAGAGCATCTTAAGCTCGATCTCGGCTAGGGCATCATAAGCTCAGCTTGACTAGAGATCTGTAAAAAAAAAAAAATGTAATGCAAGTAAAAACAAAGGGACAACAAAATACAAAAACACTAGAAGAATATTTTGTTAGGTACTTGAAGTGATTAACTTTATTGATCATTTCATTATTTGTATCACACACACACATATAGGTGTACATCCCTATTCCAACAACAAACTACCAATAAGATGAAAATTTTGCTCACTAAGAATAAATTGTGGCAGGCCACCCCCATAATTTATGGAACTTTCTATCATGCCTCCAATAAAACTAAATGAAAAGATGTAATATGACTTTATACTCTCCTTCAAGTTGATACTTTTCTTATTGTTTTCAGTTGTTAGATTAAACAATAAAATAAGAAGCTTTTACCAAGGAAGTCTAGTTCAGTTGGTTGAGCAGGGTACGTGAGTTATTGCAAACCATCTTATGCTCCTATTGATAAAAGAAAAAGACAAGAAGTTTTTCCAATCTTTAGACAACAGCGTCAAAATCCATCATTCGTTATCTTTTATTCTTTTCAAATCCTTCCTCAAATTGCATATGAGCAGAGAATTACAATGACAACAACATTAGGAAGGTCTCCAAAATATAGACATGCTAAGAAAAGGTGGAAATGGTTAGATGGTGTCCCCTGAATAACTATATGCATGAAAACTTGCAAATTAAATACGATCTTAATAACTAAGAGTTCATTAAATGTTACATTGACTCTCATCCCCCTCCAAATTTCTGAATATAAAGGTAGGCTTTGATGATCACCAAATCAACCTAGCATGACAACTAACACACAAAGATATACATAAAGTAAATGACAACCACCAAGAAAACATTTTTTTGAGTACATACCACCAAGAAAACATTTGTAATGATTGCTATTATTTTTTATATGATAAAATATATGCACAAACGTAGAGGAGAATCATCGATTAATCAAGATCATTGTATATTTTGTTGATTATCGCAATGTACAATTGACATCAAAAACTATATATTGGCATTAAATTGAAAGAGCTTAATGCTTTTTTTACTACAAAAAGATCTTTAATATCTAAAATTATATTTTCATTGGCAATATGACTATCCATAGATCTGTTTCCTTCTGCAGAAAAATAAATAAATGAGGCATTATGGTGCATTGGACTCAAGACCATAATGTTCCCTTCAAAATTTAAATTCTAATAGTAACATATACCATATAAATTTAGAAAGGCGTACATATAGCCCACAAAATCTTAAATCCAAAATATAAATTTATAAAACTAAAAAAAAAAAACACTACCATATTCATTTTTACGGCCAATATAAAGGTACTTATTCTCTGTACCAAAAAAAAAAATACCTATACTTAAAAGTGATCAACAATAAGTGAATTGTAGATGTAAATAATCTTAATCTGTAAGATGAAATATTAAAGAAATAGTACTTTGGTTATTGTTTCGTTATGATAGGAGCTTTATATGCCAGACTCCGTATGCTAATTAATGATGGCATTTCCTATGTTATTGTTTAGCTCTTTTTGCTTTTAATTATTTTCAATTTGCTTACAAAAAAATAATACTTTGGGAATATTTAAGAAATTTGTAGAAGTACATTATTTACTACATTATATTTATGTTTATTAATTTGATATGAAATATCAAGATTCAAAATTTAAAAATTTTAATTCATATTGAGATTTAGGAAAATTGCAAGAAATAATTCAATTTTAAATTATGGTCAAGTAAGGAAAATGCAATTGATAGCAGAAATTTTCAAAATGATGAACTCTTGAAAGGAAAGCATCAAATAGATTTACGTATTTATGTATTTCTTACAATAAATTTCACCTCTTTATAAGGTAAGACAATTATTACAATCCAATCAACACGTAACTACAACAAAAATATGAGCACAAGGCAACCGTGCCCCCATCATCACCGCAGTTGTACTCTTCATGGCAAATGCAACATTTATCTTTTTCATCTTCAATCTTGAATTTTTCTAGTGTTGTGGCCCCGGCAGGCAAAGAATGTTCTCCACCTCATAAGCCATTCTTGTACCGTAGTTCCAATGAACCAAGTGCTTCCTTGTACTGCAGTTCTCATGAACCAAGTCCCTCCTTCTAACTAACAAGGAGGGACTTGGTTCATGGAAACTGCAGTATAACGAGGGACTTGATTCAGGGAAACTCGCTAGTAACAACAATGGGTCTTGAGTACCATAACAAACACGCAAAAATAATTTATACCAACCCTAGGCCGCTGCAATTAATACTGATTCCCATAACATTGCTGAAATATTTTTGACCATGTCACAGTCATGGCCATTGAAAAAAGTTGTAGGTACATGCAAGTATGCAAGCAATTGCTTTAATACATCATTGCAAAAAGATGGATAATTGAAGATGATGCGATGAACTGGTAACCGCGTGTGACAAAGTTTGACAACACTACTCGGCTCAAAAGTTGTCACCACCATGGTTATATAGACAATATGATTGATGAAAGTGTGACCAGCATCGGAGAACAAGGTGGGTTCTATGATGAGGAGGATTTATAGAGGGCACTTTTTGTGTGTGATTGCAAAAAGGTGTAGAAATAAGAAGAGAGTTGAAAAAGAGTTACACTAATACTTGGCCTATAGGAATTTGCAAAGGGTAGATGTATTTATAGTGTATTAGATTGTGATCAATATCTTCTTCGAAACAATATTGGAGGGAAGCTTAAAATTTTGGGGGTATTTTTATGTAAATGGAGGGAAGTATGATGTAATAATTGAAAGAAAAAAAGTGCACAACTTTCAATTAAATAATTGTATTTGAGGGAAGTTTGAAAATTTGATTTTTTTTTTCTTTTTTTGAAAAAGGAAGGAAGTATGATATAATAATTGAAAAGAATTTCTTCATAAATTTCCAAATTCAATAATTTATCATTATATATATATATATATATTTTACACATTAAAGTTAGAATCTCTCTCTCTCTCTCTCTCTCTCTCTCTCTCTCTCTATATATATATATATATATATATATATATATATACCATTTCTATATGTTAAAATATTTTAATAAAAAAAATTATGACCTTTTAGAATGAGAAATGTTATTAGAAACACTGATTATTAGGAAAAAAAATTCAAATATGCAAAAGGATAATTTCCAATTATAGGGAGAAAAAAAATTCAAATATGACAAGGATAATTTTTATGTAAATGCAGGGAAGTATAGCATAATAATTAAAAAAAAATGCATAACCTTCCAATCAAATAACGGTATTTGAGGGAAGTTTGAAATTTTGGTTTTTTTTTTCTTTTTACGAAAAAGGAAGGATGTATGACATAATAATTGAAAAGATTTGATACGTATATAACTTTCCAAATTAAAAAAAAATATCATTTTTTTTATATTTGACACATTAAAGTTAGAATATCTCTATATATCATTTATATATGTTAATATATTTTAATCCAAAAATAAATTACCTTTTAGTGTGAGAAATGTTATTGGAAATACTGATTATTAGGAAAGTTAAGTTTTTTTTCAAATATGCACGAGGATGATTTCCATAAAAATTATATTATATTTTCAATTAGTATTTATTTCAAAAAATTATGTTGAGCCACATATGTTATTCATTCATTAATTGAAAAGGAGGGAAGTATGACATAATAATTGAAAAAAACATATATACATAACTTTTCAATGTCAATAATTTATCATTGTTTATATATTTTACACATTAGCGTTAGAATATCATTATTTATCTTTTATAAATTTTAAAGTATTTTAATCTTAATATTAAGAGCAAGGTTAGGGTGGACAACCCTGATTGGTGGACCACCCTAATTGGTGATCCACGGTGGACCATCATTATCAATCGTTAGATTTATAATTTTGTTATAGTAGGACAATCCACACTAGATTTCTCCAACCCTCTTCCAGGAATCCTCTAGCCACCGTTCGCCACCTCTGGAGACAATTTTTAGCGGCTTTGTTTTGTTTTTCTTCATCACTATCTCCACCCTTTCCTCCACTGATTTCTTCGGCGTCGACTCAAAACTCAAATAGAAACACTTAAGTTTTTTTTTTGTGGTAGTGAACTTATATCAAGGAGCTCTTGAAAATTCAACAAGAGGGCTCTACGAAATGATGGCATTTTTTTTTGTGTACAATGGTCGCACTGAGGTTTGAACCTATCACCTCATGTGTTCTACTCCAACCCCCCACCACTAGGCCGACCTTAGTGGTTAATGATGGCATTTCCTATGTTATTGTTTAGCTCCTTTTGCTTTTAATTATTTCCACTTTGCTTACACAAAAACAATACTTTGGGAATATATAAGAAAATTGTAGAAGTATACATTATTTAATACATTATATTTATGTTTATTAATTTGATATGATATGTCAAGATTCAAAATTTTAAAATTTAAATTCATATTGAGATTTAGGAAAATTGCAAGAAATAATTCAATTTTAAATTATGGTCAATATTATTATGTAAGGAAAATGCAATTGATAGCAGAAATTTTCAAATTCATGAACTCTTGAAAGGAAACCATCAAATAGATTTACATATTTATATATTTCTTACGATAAATTCCACCTCTTTATAAGATAAGACAATTATTACAATCCAATCAACACGAAACTACAACAAAGTATCCTTAAAAGCAAGAAAATATGTAATGCAAAACCTAACAGTATCAAGAGTCACGACGACTACATGTGGAATGGCAGCGGAAAGGGCACGTCCTGCTCTGTACAAACCATTTCAAAATGCATTCGTAGTTAAAAATATGAGCACAAGGCAACCGTGCCCCATCATCACCACAGTTGTACTCTTCATAGCATATGCAACATTTATGTTCTTCATCTTCGATCTTCAATTTTTTTAGTGTTATGGCCCCAGCAGGCAAAGAATGTTCTCCACCCTCATAAGCCATTCTTTGCACGAACTCTACAGATTGAACATGTTCATCATCAAACGGGTGTGGGGTATTCACTATATTGTAAAAATAATGGCTCTCAGATAACATAGCAAACACATAAAAATAATCTTTTTCAACGTGCTGCAGTATTGAGTCACGTAGCATTCTAGACAAATTTGTAACCATGTCACAGTCGGCATTGAGAAAACTTTTTCGTACATATGTTTTTCCGAGGAAAACCTGTAACAAGTCTTTGGGGAAAGGAGGAAAAGCAAAAAAGTCACGAGGAAGTGGTAGTATGCTCAAGCTACAAAGACTAACCACATCCGTCGGATGTGAATTCGCTACAACTATAGTTATATTGACTTGATCATTGGAAAAAGTGTAACTACCACCATCTGAGAAGGTGGATGGTTGAATTTCTGGCATGATGAGGAAGACTGATAAAGAATACTTTTGTGTGTGTTTGCACAAAGGAATAGAAACAATAAGAGAGTGACAAAGGATTACACAAATGCTAGCCTGGGTCAAAGAATTGTAAAGTATAGATATATTTATAGTGTTGTGAGGTATATGTCCGTTGTGATCAATCGTTTCAAAGAAGTATTGGAGGGAAAGCTTGAGATTTTAGTGTTTTGGTGAAAGAGGGAAGCTTGAGATTTTCTCTTTTTGTGAAGGAGGGAAGCTTGAGATTTTGTTCTTTTGGTCAAGGATGAAAAGTATATATGAGGTAAATAATTGAAAATTTTGGGTATTTAAAGACTGTCCAAATTGAACAATTTATCCTTTTTTATATATATTTTACACTTAGAATATCTTTAAATATATCTCGGAATACCTAACTTTGGGTTCTATTATTTTAATTAATATGGTGAAAGCTTATTAGCCTGACAAAGGTTTCAAGACCTTACCATTAAGTAATTACAGGTTGATTTGCCGATAGCTGCAAGCCATAATAAGGCTCCCAGTCAGTTTAATTGACTCCTCTGAGTTCTCTCCATAATCTTTATTTTATTTGCTCTTTGTTGTT
This sequence comes from Pueraria montana var. lobata, assembly GCA_026413185.1. Classification (NCBI taxonomy): domain Eukaryota; kingdom Viridiplantae; phylum Streptophyta; class Magnoliopsida; order Fabales; family Fabaceae; genus Pueraria; species Pueraria montana. The sequence goes on along the minus strand of CM048650.1, from coordinate 88,216,846 downwards.
TTGTTAGTATTAGAAGCATTTTCTTTTGACTGATGCAAATTTTCCTTTTGATAGACGTGCAGCCTGCCTCATGTAATGTCATCTATCTTTTTTATTTATATTAATAAATTTTTTTACTCATAGTATTGTCATTTTTCTTGTTTTCTTTTTAACAACTTTCTTTTCTTTGGTCATGCACTGGAATATTGTCGGTTGCCTTTCTTTGTCTACATTGGCTTTCTTGTAATATAATATAAATCTAAAAAGAGAAATGAGTCTCAAGTTGTCAATTAGCCTACTGACATATATCTTGTATTTGAACATTTCACTTTTAAAGTGTTGATATACTTTTCTTGTTCGTAAAGTTTGATAATTTTATCACAAGTAGTGAGAGCTAGTCAGTTCCAAGGTAGTTAAAAGAATAGTATTTTAATAAAAACATAAAAAAGGATTTTTAGTACTACTAACAATTATTTTTATTCACTTTCTATATACTTATTAAGAAGATTTTAAGTTGTTAGTGATATTCATTATATATATTTTTTAATTATTATAAAGGCCTGCTTCTAAATATATTTTAGCAAAATAAAATTAATTATGAATAAATAAATTAGTAAAGGAAAATAAATAGAGTAGCAAAATTATAAGTTTGATATTACCAAGTTGTTACAACTTAAGAGACTTAGATAAAAAAATATGGAATTAAAAAGTCGTACACCTAAATCACTCTTTTTTGCATAAATGGATAAATAAAAAATGGATAACCAAATAAATAAAACCATAAACTCAGGTGTCTCAACTTTAAATATGAAATTATTTGGCTAAGTAAACTAATGATAAAAAAAAGAAATAAACAAACAAATAATACAAGCTTGGGAATACATGTCATAGCTCAGGTATCCCAAATTAAAACACAGATTAATAAGGTGTCATGTTTAAATTACTTTAAAGGGGGGGGGGGGGGGTATTTCGATCCTAAGTCCTAGGGTAAATCACTATACTGGCTCTAATTAATTTTTGACCCACCAAATGAGTGGCTTAAAATTCCCTAACCCAATTAATAAGTAGGTTGGACCGAGTCTTAAGAGGGGGGATGGATCAGCTCACAAGTTACAATTATTTTAAAAATGACTTTTCTCAACTGTCCACAAAAAATTTTCAACTTATTAGCTCGACTAGAGTATCTTTAACTTGACCTCAACTAGAGTAATTTCAGTTCAGTCTTGCCCATTGTACCCTCAACATGGCCTCAATCAAGGTAATTCCAACTCGACCTTGCCTAGATTATCTTCAACCCAACCTCGTCGAGAGTAATTTCAACTTAGCCTATCCAAGGGTATCTTATATTCAACCTCATATGGGAATCTTAACCTCAACCATAGTCAGGGCATCTTTAACTTAATCTTAGCTAAGACACCTTTACTTTAGTCTCGACTAGGGAATCTTCAGCTCAGCCTTAGTCAACACATCTTCAACCTGGCCTCGGCTAGGGCATCATCGGCTTGACCTTAGCATCTTTGGTCTGGCCTCGGCTAGAGCATCTTCGACTCGGCCTCGACCAGTGCATCTTCGACTTAACCTTAGTCAACACATCTTTGGCTTATCATCAACCAATGCATCTTCAGCTCAGCCTTTACAACTGCATCATTAGCTCGGCCTTAAGCAGCGTATCTTCAACTTGACCACGACCAACACATCTTCTATTCAACCTTGATTAGATCATCTTCAACTTGGTCTTGGGCAAAACATCTTCAGCTCGATCTTAGTGAGATTAATTTCAACTCCACCCTGGCTCGAGCACCTTAAGCACGACTTGGCCAGAGATCTTCAGATCAATTGTGGTCAGAGTATGTTCAGCACAACCTTATGCAAAACATCTTCAACTCAACCTCAGGTTAAATATTTAAATTTAAAGTTCATGGACTGGCCATAACCCATAAGGCCTCGAGGATGGGTCTTTTTTAACCTTGTGGGCATTATGGCCCTGATCCATGGAGGCTAAAGCCAAGTCAGATGGGCTAGTCCATTTTGACAACTTTAATTACCTCTTTACATACATAAAAAAAATCATTGATTTTAATATTTACACAAAATAATTAGGTTTAATTGCACATTTTACCATCCAACTATTGTTATTTTGCATATTTTACTACCCAGGTTTTTTTCACATTTTACTACCATGTTTTCTAATTTTTGCGAATTATTAAATCCTACTATTTAAAGATATATCATAATATTTTGAGACTAAAAAAAGGAAATTTTAATATTAAAAATTAAAAGTAATTAATATTGAAATTTGAGGGAATAAAAAGATTAAGATTAATAATCATCAGTACATAATTAGGAAATATAAAAATAAGTATCAAATAACAGTGTAATGTGGAGAAACAAAGTAAAATAAGTGTTTTGATCACGATAAGAATTTAAATTTATAATATAAGAATTCTTAAGAGTGTGTAGACAAGTGCTGTAAAATAAAAAGAGTGTGTAGACAAGTCAACTTAGGTAATTTATATTTTATTTGAGTAATTTATAAATTTGTTTTACTAAAGTAAAGATGTTTGGCAATTTATAGAGTTGTTTCATACGCCATTTAAGATAGTGCACACTTGGACTTATAATTTATAGTTTATCATAATTTTTCATTTTTATTTTTGGTACTTTAACAAAAAAAAATCTCATGTTGTCTCCTTTAATATTACAATATTTATTCTATTTATTTCACTATTTATGTAATTTATCATTATTTTTTAATAAAATGTTTGATATTTAAAAAATAAAATAAAAAGAGTTTAGCAAACCAATGACACTGAAATGAAAACAAACTAAAGGTGAGGAAAATCGTGGAAATCAGAAGAACTTGGGACTTGGGAGTGAGTGATGAGTCGCGACTTGTGAGTGTGTGTTTTCTTTGCCCCTCCTATCGTTGCTACTTTCTCTATTCTATGTTCAGGCTTTTCTTTTTCTCAGCATTCTTTCGTTTCTGCTCAGGGTATGCAATAATGATAGATGGACAATGATAAAAGAAAATAAATTACATTCAATTTTAAAAGTCAAACGTGTCAATATTAAAACATAAGGAAAGTCTGTAATTGATAGCAGAAATTAATTACTCTCAAAAGGAAAACATTAAATAGATTGAAGTATTTATATTTCATATGATACATTTTACTTCTTTAAGATAATATGTTTATCACAGTACATAAATGCTAATGGTAACAGTATCAAGAGACAAGACTATATGCAAAACGGCAACAAGGGCACATAGCCTTCTCTACGAACCATTGCAATATACAATTAGGGTGGAAAACATGACAGCAAGGCAACCTTGCTGCATTATCACCAGAGTTGAAATCTTCACCACATATGACACATTCACCTTCTTCATCTTGAACCCTAAATCTTTGGAGTGTCTGTAACAGTATCAAGTGACAAGTCTATATGCGACACAGCAACAAGGACACATAGCCTTCTCTACGAACCATTGCAATATACAATTAGGGTGGAAAACATGACAGCAAGGCAACCTTGCTGCATTATCACCAGAGTTGAAATCTTCACCACATATGACACATTCACCTTCTTCATCTTGAACCCTAAATCTTTGGAGTGTTGTTGCCCCCGCAGGAAAAGAATGTTCACCTCCATCACAGGCCATTCTTTGCACAAATTCTCTTGGTGGAAATTCATCAGCTTGAAAAAGGAATGGGGTACCCACTACATTATAACAACAGTGCGTCTCAAATACCATAATGAAAACCTGAAAATAATTTATATGAACCCCAAGCCACTGTAACACTGAGCCACGTAACCTTGTTGAAAGGTTTAGAACCAGGTCACAATCATGGCCAATGAAAAAATTTCTAGGTATATTCAAGTATTCAAGCAATTGCGTTAATATATCATTACATACAGATAGATGATTGAAGATTTCATGATTAATTGGTAACTGCATCCAACAAAGACTTACACCACTGCTCGGATCAAAAGTCGTGACAACTACGCTTATATACACCATATGATTGATGAAAGTTTGATGAGCATCGGAGAACAAGCTGGGTTCTTGAAATTGTGATGTCATATTCACGATGAGGCAGATTGATAGAGGATATTTTTGTGTGTGATTGCACAAAGGAATAGAAATAAGAAGAGAATTGAAAATGAGATATACTAATACTTGGTACATAGGAATTTGCAAAGGTTAGATGTATTTATAGGGTTGTGTGGAATATAACCGTTATGATCAATCATTTCAAAGCAGTATTGGAGGGAAACTTGAGATTCGGGTCTTTTGTTGAAAGAGGAAAGCTTGAGATTTTCCTTCTTCTTTTTTTTTTTTTTTTTGTAAAGGAGGGAAGCTTTAGATTTTGTTCTTTTGGTCAAGGACAGAATATATATATATGAGGTAAATAATTGAAAATTTTTGTATACTTAAATACTTTCCAAATTGAGTAATTGATAATTTTTTTTATATATTTTACAAATTGATATTAGAATATTTGAAAGAAAAATTCAATCAAAAGACATTTATTTCTTTTGTGTAATAGTTTGGTTTTTTTCCTTTTTTTTACGTCATCTAAGAATTAGACTACTTTTCTTTTGACATTAAAGTTTACTTTCAAATAATCCACTAAATTGATTTTTAAAATTAGTTCTTAAATTTATAAATATTAATCAATTTTATTCTTAAATTACAAATTATATTTAAAATGATGATTATTTATCAAATGACAATTATTTTGCTGACAAGAATAAAACTAAGATAAGTGATCTATGTTTATTATTTTAGATATTAAATAAATAATTTTATAACTTAAAAAAAACTACATTAATTCTGTAAAAAAAATTACATTAACTAATAAACAAAATTCTAGAATTACTAATAGAGAGAGAGAGAGAGAGAGAGAGAGAGGATCAAGTTACTCCAAGAGTAACTTTAAATTCATTCTCACTATTCATATTCTTGAAATTTAATGGTTAAGATTGGTTACTCATTACAACCATTAGATTTAGGTAAAATGAATGGTGAGAATAGAGAGTAACTCTTTTAAAGTTACTCTTGGAGTAACTTGATGTAACCCCCTTCTAAATTAATTAATTTTACATCTAATACGTATAAAAAAAAATATATAATTTCCAAGGAAAATAAATCCAATCCATTAAAGTTCAAAGTTTGCCTTTATAATTTACATTATTAAAATTTACAGAAAATACTAGTACAAAATTATTTCTAATTAATACAAAAGTATCCAAAACCAAAAACCCATATTCCTATAGCTCTGGAACATGTCTGCATCTGTGACTTCTAATTATTCTTCTTTATACCTGCAATCACACTCCCCTAGTATCTGGGGACAGCATTACCGGATCAGGCATTTAATTTCTCATAGAATAAAACAATTTCAAACAATTACACATCATAACAATTTAATTAATTACACACATAATTAAATGCAGTATGATTTATGCAAATGCAATTTTTGACTCAAATTCATTTTTGACCCTGCTCCATGGAGACTTCCCCTTTGAGTGTTTAGTAAGTAACTGGCCTACCATTACGTACTGTAATTCAGCTATCAGCCCCTACTAAACGCGAATAAGCTAAACAGAATTAGGAGATTAGGATACCCGGAAGGCTACCACGACCGCAACTCAGTCCAGTTTCCAGCCACATGTGGAATTGCCAATATCCTTCACCCCACAGACTATATAATCACAGATTATACGGTCCTGTCTAACAAATTCTGCTCAACCCAAAAATCCTTTCTCAATCATTTTCATTTCACATGACTACCGCAGTCCCGGTTAGTCAACAATTCATTTCTCAATCAGTTTCATTTCACATGACTACCGCAGTCCCGGTTAGTCAACAAAAGTCATTTCTCATAGATCAACTCAATTCTCATGACTACCACAGTCCTGGTTAGTCAACATAATTCTTTCTCATTTGATACTTTTATAAATCCCCCAAAAAGACTCATGCAAATGAATTTTTTTCATGATCACAATCAAATAAATAATTTGTACACATTAACATACAAGGATACAAAGATTTAAGCAATTTACATTATAACATTAGTATTTTTAATAATTTCCAAAAATGCCCTCAATCTTTTTCCAAAATACCCAATGTGTCCCTACATGTAAAATGACCATTTTGCCCTTGGTTTTATAAAAATTTCCACATAATATCCCTTGCATTTAGGGCTGGCCGAATGGTCTACAAGCCATTCTCAACAATTCTTCCAAAGCTACAAACTCCAATTCCAACCAAAATTCAATCAAATCACAATTTCAATCAAAATTCAACAAACCAATTTTCAACCATTACAACACTTTAAAAATTCAATCAAACATCATTCCAATCCATGAATTACAATCACAAGCATCAAAAACACAAAACCCCTAAATCAATTTCAAGTTTTCATGATTTTAGTTCAAATTTTTAATCTAAGCCTACAACATGTTTTCTTCTAATTCCAAGGGTTCTAATTGAAATTAAATGCCTAGATCCTTACCTTAGACTCTTTAATTGAAGAAAAAGCCTTGAATTCCTTTCTCCCTCACTCCTTGGTCTTGTAGGAATTTTTGAGATTTTCTCCAATTTCTTGCCCTTTTTGCCGATTAACTTAGGGTTTAGGAAGTTTGGATGGTTGGGTTTCTTAATTTGGGATGAGATGATGAAGTTAAGATGAAATTAAAATAGGAACTGCAGCTGCTGGGTTCTAAGAATGTCACGGTTCTGTTTTAAGGCAAAGGCTAGCTTTTGGTGACTTTTACTTTATTTTATGTTTTAATACTCCTTTAAGCAAGCTATTAACCAAATTGGATAATTCCCTCACATCCAGCTGCTCCTGCACGTCCAGCAGCCTTCATTGGCCAAGGAAAATAAGTCACCAAAGTCACTTGGACAGCCAAGTAGTTCCTTGTGTGACTTGGTCAATTGCCTACCCCAAAAGTCAACATTTTCAAGAAGTTTGTAGAAAATTCTAGAATATTTTTAGGGCTGTTAATTATCTTACAATGTAATTAGAATTTGAAGAAAATAACACCACCATTGGATTCCTCACTATCAAAAACCTTGGGGTAGTGTCTTACTTATCTCTTAATCCAAGCCTAATTAGCTTAATTTAGTGATCTTACAAAAGCCTAAGTTGTCACTTTTTGATTGGTTAAGGTTCTAAATTAAATTTTTCTTGGTTAAACATTTTTAATAATTATTTTAAGTATATTACAATTATTAGATAATTCTATAGATATCCTATGAATTTTCTCTAAATTTTCTGTCTTAGAATTTTACCGTAATAATTCCTCAAAGTTCTAACTTTCAGAAAATCCTAACAATTCTGAATAAGCATTTTAATTCTTTATCTGTATATATTTTTAATCTATATTCTATTACCTTTCTTTTAAGTTATAAATGAGTTCAAAATTCTATACTTGAAATTTTATCCTGGACAGCTGTCTGACATAGCAGTCCAGTAAACTATCAATTTCAGCAAAAACAAAGACATTTGCAAATTCAGAAAATTCTTCTGAGTAGAACTGTATTAATTTCATTAAGAAAATATGTTCATAAAGTTTCTATAAAATACAGTGCTAAGTGTTCATAATGTACATATATAAATGCGTACAAATAGTAAAATGAGGATGTTACAATTCTCCCCTACTAATAAAAATTTCGTCCTCGAAATTTATAATATAAATATACAACCATACAACTATACAACTAAATAACTATACAAACAAATGAGGATATGCGTCTCGCATTTTCTCCTCTAACTCCCATGTAGCATCACCTCTGATATCATCCCAAATAACCTTAACCAGAGAAATTTCTTTACCTCTCAGGTACTTAATCCTTCTGTCCTCAATCTTAACAGGCTTTGTTTCAAATGTTAGGTTTTCCTTTACCTGTATTTGATCAGGTTCAATGACATGTGAAGGATCTGAGATGTACTGTCTTAGTTGTGACACATGGAACACATCATGGAGGTTTGACAAAAAGGGTGGTAAGGCTATTTGATAGGCCATAGGTCCAATTTTTCTGAGAATTTGGTAAGGTCCAATAAATTTAGGAGTTAGTTTCTTAGACTTTATTGCTCTGCCAACCCCAGTTGTTGGTGTGACTTTCAAAAAGACATGTTCACTTTCTTGAAATTCCAAAGGTTTTCTTCTTTTATCTGCATAATTTTTCTGTCTACTCTGTGCAGTTTTCATTTTCTCCTGAATAAATTTTACTTTCTCAGTGGTTTGCTGAATAATGTCTGGACCTATTAAAAGATTCTCACCATCCTGATACCATACCAAAGGTGTCCTACATTTCCTACCATACAATGCTTCATAAGGAGCCATACCTATACTAGAATGATAACTATTATTATATGTAAATTCTACTAGAGGTAATATATCTTCCCAATTCCCTTTCTCTTCTAATGTACATGCTCTCAAAAGATCTTCTAATGATTGAATGGTTCTTTCTGTTTGGCCATCTGTCTGAGGGTGATATGCTGAACTAAGATGTAATCTACTTCCTAAGGCTTTCTGAAATTCTCTCCAAAATTTAGAAACAAATCTAGGATCTCTATCTGATACTATACTAGTAGGTACCCCATGTAATTTAACTATTTCTTTTATATACAATTGAGCCAATCTTTCTAAAGAATACCTAATATTTATTGGAAGAAAATGTGCTGATTTAGTTAATCTATCTACAATTACCCAAATAGAATCACAATTTTTATTAGTTCTAGGTAATCCTACTACAAAATCCATTGATATACTATCCCATTTCCACACAGGTATTTCTAAAGGTTGTAACATGCCAGAGGGTTTCTGATGTTCAATTTTTGCTTTTTGACAAGTTAAGCATCTAGCTACATATTCTGTTACCTCTTTCTTCATCTTAGGCCACCAAAACATTTCTTTTAAATCTTTGTACATTTTTGTAGTTCCAGGGTGAATACTCAATTTGCTTTTATGTCCTTCTTCTAAAATTAATTCTTTTAATTCTTGGTTATTAGGTACACAAATTCTATTTTTAAATCTAATAATTCCATCTGTTCCCAAATTAAATTCTTTTACTTTATCTGTTCCTATTAATGCTTTCTTTTCTTGAATGAATGTATCTACATCTTGTTTCTTCCTAATATCTTCCAAAAAATCATTAGCAATGGTAATCCTTCCTAATTGAATTTTATCTTTTTCTCTAACCGTACACAAGTTCAAATCTCTAAATTGTTCTATTAATTCTAATTCTTTAATCATCATAGTTGACACATGTACAATTTTCCTACTTAAGGCATCTGCTACTACATTAGCTTTTCCTGGATGATACATTAATTGAAAATCATAGTCTTTAATAAACTCCATCCATCTTCTTTGTCTCATGTTAAGTTCCTTTTGATCAAACAAATATTTTAAACTCTTATGGTCACTATACACATTAAATTTAGACCCATACAAATAATGTCTCCAAATTTTCAAAGCAAACACTATGGCAGCTAATTCTAAATCATGTGTAGGATAATTTCTCTCATGTGGTCTCAACTGCCTAGACACATATGCTACCACTTTCCTATTCTGCATTAACACACATCCTAACCCTTGATAAGAAGCATCACAATATACATCATAGGGTTCATTTGGGTCAGGTAAAATTAAAACTGGTGAGGTAGTCAATTTATCTTTCAACTCTTGAAAACTTTTCTCACAACTTTCACTCCACACAAAAGGTTGGTTTTTCCTAGTTAATTCAGTTAATGGTCCAGCTATCTTAGAAAACCCTTCAATAAATCTTCTATAATACCCAGCTAATCCTAAGAAACTCCTAATCTCAGTTACTGTTTTAGGTCTCTCCCATTCCAAAACTGCTTCTACCTTAGAAGGATCTACACTTATTCCCTCTTTAGAAATTACATGCCCCAAAAATTTTACTTCCTCTAACCAAAATTCACATTTAGACATTTTTGCAAATAATTTTCTATCTTTTAAAGTTTCTAATATTATTCTGAGATGATTTTCATGTTCTTCTTTATTTTTAGAATATATTAATATGTCATCTATAAATACTACTACAAAATTATCTAAATATTGTCTAAACACCCTATTCATATAATCCATAAACACGGCTGGTGCATTAGTTACTCCAAATGGCATCACTTGATATTCATAATGTCCATATCTAGTCCGAAAAGCAGTCTTGGGTATGTCTTCCTTTTTAACTCTAATTTGATGGTACCCAGACCTTAAATCTATTTTAGAAAAAATTGTTGCTCCCTTAAGTTGATCCATTAAATCATCTATTCTAGGTAAAGGATATTTATTCTTTATAGTTACTTTATTTAATTGTCTATAATCTATACATAACCTAGATCCCCCATCTTTCTTTTTAACTAATAACACTGGGGCTCCCCATGGTGACACACTAGGTCTTATAAATTGTTTTTCTAGCAACTCTTCCAATTGTTTCTTTAATTCAGTTAATTCCAATGGTGCCATTCTATAGGGTTGCATAGAGATTGGTCTAGTACCAGGTATCAAGTCAATGCTAAATTCTATCTCTCTCTCAGGAGGTAAACTAGGAACATCATCAGGAAAAACTTCAGGATACTCATTTACAACTAGCACAGAGTCAATTTCAATTTTATCTTCTTTAGTTCTAAGAGATGATAACATGTATTTTTGAATTTCACTTTTAAATGATATTTCTTTAGGTTGGACAGGTTTAAGTCTAGAAACATCAAGTTCAGGGAAAATCACAGATTTAGAAGCACAGTCTATTAGAATATGGTTGGCTGCTAACCAATCCATTCCTAATATCACATCAAGGTCAGTCAAAGGCAAACAAATCAAATTCACAACAAATGGTCTATCTCGGATGGTTATCACACAATTCAAACATATTTGAGAAGTTAGGATTGGTTTGGATGTAGGCACAGAAACAAGCAAAGTATAAGGTAATGGTGACACAACTAAGCTCAGATTCTCAACACAGTCATCAGATATAAACGAATGGGTAGCACCTGAATCAAATAATACAGTCAAGGACTTACCTTTCATTTGACCCTTGTCCTGAATAAGATCTGCAGACCGTGAAGCCTCAGTACCACTCAAGGTAAATACTCTTCCACTAGCTGTAGGTTTCTGGGTCTGTAAGGCTCTACCCGTCTGATCCCTTCTGGGTGCATAACATTCCCTAGATACATGGCCTGGTTTCCCACAGTTAAAGCAAACAGGACCAGTTATAGGACAATCCTTTGCCATATGTCCCTTTCCACACTTCCAGCACCTCACTGCCATCTGAGATCCTTGAGAAATTCCAGCCCCACCTACTCCTCCCATTGGTCTAAAACCACCTGTACCTCCTACTCCTCCAAAGCGCCCTGGTGGTGGTCTACTGTATGGTTTCTGAGGCTGAATATTTTTCCCTTTCAGCATAGGACCTCCTCTTCCAAAATTACTCCTACCTGCATATCCCGCCATTTTGGATCTTTGCTCCCTTTTCATGTCTTCAATCACTTTGCACTGATCCATCAGTTCAGGGAACTCAGCAATCCTCAATGGAACTATGGCTTCCTTAATCTCATATCTTAAGCCTTTTTCATACCTCCTGCACTTCCATTCCTCATTTCCAGTTATCTGCAAGTATTTAGAATATTTGGCCAAAGATTCAAACTTAGAAGTATATTCAAGAATAGTCATACTTCCCTGAGTCAAACTGATAAACTCTTCCTCTTTGGCCTGTCTCACAGTCTCTGGAAAATATTTCTCAAGGAACAAGGTCTTGAAGATATCCCAGGTGATCACTTCTCCCCTGTTCTCCCACATCCTCTGAGTAGCTTTCCACCACAACTTAGCATCACTCAGTAACTGAAAGGCTGCATGTGTCACCCTTCTCTCATCAGGACACTCCATAGCCACAAAAATATCCTCCAGATTCTGAATCCACTCTTCAGCTTTCTCTGGATCATACTCTCCCTTAAAATAAGGTGGATCATGCCTCTTAAAATCTGTTAAAGTGGTCCTGTCAACAAGTGGAGGTGGATGCTGAGCTAGTGTCTGATTAGCCAACATCTCGGTCTGCTGAGTTACTGCATTAGCCATATCCCTCATGGCTCTGGCCATCTCAGCTATATTATCATTTCCAACTGTGGGATTTGCAGCTGGTCTTCCTCTTCCTCTTCCTCTTCCTGACATCTCTACCTGTCTAAAAAGAAAAAGAGTCTTTGATCCAGTTACTACCCTTGTTCCTATAATATTCCTAACAAACAACTAAGCAACCAATTCATAGAAAACAACCAATTTCAATCAAAACAAACAATTCACATAAAACAACCAGTTTCAATCAAAGTAACACAGCAAAATACATAACAGACCAATTACTCACAAATCCTAGAGATGCATAACCAGAGCTCTGATACCACTAATGTAACCCCCTTCTAAATTAATTAATTTTACATCTAATACGTATAAAAAAAAATATATAATTTCCAAGGAAAATAAATCCAATCCATTAAAGTTCAAAGTTTGCCTTTATAATTTACATTATTAAAATTTACAGAAAATACTAGTACAAAATTATTTCTAATTAATACAAAAGTATCCAAAACCAAAAACCCATATTCCTATAGCTCTGGAACATGTCTGCATCTGTGACTTCTAATTATTCTTCTTTATACCTGCAATCACACTCCCCTAGTATCTGGGGACAGCATTACCGGATCAGGCATTTAATTTCTCATAGAATAAAACAATTTCAAACAATTACACATCATAACAATTTAATTAATTACACACATAATTAAATGCAGTATGATTTATGCAAATGCAATTTTTGACTCAAATTCATTTTTGACCCTGCTCCATGGAGACTTCCCCTTTGAGTGTTTAGTAAGTAACTGGCCTACCATTACGTACTGTAATTCAGCTATCAGCCCCTACTAAACGCGAATAAGCTAAACAGAATTAGGAGATTAGGATACCCGGAAGGCTACCACGACCGCAACTCAGTCCAGTTTCCAGCCACATGTGGAATTGCCAATATCCTTCACCCCACAGACTATATAATCACAGATTATACGGTCCTGTCTAACAAATTCTACTCAACCCAAAAATCCTTTCTCAATCATTTTCATTTCACATGACTACCGCAGTCCCGGTTAGTCAACAATTCATTTCTCAATCAGTTTCATTTCACATGACTACCGCAGTCCCGGTTAGTCAACAAAAGTCATTTCTCATAGATCAACTCAATTCTCATGACTACCACAGTCCTGGTTAGTCAACATAATTCTTTCTCATTTGATACTTTTATAAATCCCCCAAAAAGACTCATGCAAATGAATTTTTTTCATGATCACAATCAAATAAATAATTTGTACACATTAACATACAAGGATACAAAGATTTAAGCAATTTACATTATAACATTAGTATTTTTAATAATTTCCAAAAATGCCCTCAATCTTTTTCCAAAATACCCAATGTGTCCCTACATGTAAAATGACCATTTTGCCCTTGGTTTTATAAAAATTTCCACATAATATCCCTTGCATTTAGGGCTGGCCGAATGGTCTACAAGCCATTCTCAACAATTCTTCCAAAGCTACAAACTCCAATTCCAACCAAAATTCAATCAAATCACAATTTCAATCAAAATTCAACAAACCAATTTTCAACCATTACAACACTTTAAAAATTCAATCAAACATCATTCCAATCCATGAATTACAATCACAAGCATCAAAAACACAAAACCCCTAAATCAATTTCAAGTTTTCATGATTTTAGTTCAAATTTTTAATCTAAGCCTACAACATGTTTTCTTCTAATTCCAAGGGTTCTAATTGAAATTAAATGCCTAGATCCTTACCTTAGACTCTTTAATTGAAGAAAAAGCCTTGAATTCCTTTCTCCCTCACTCCTTGGTCTTGTAGGAATTTTTGAGATTTTCTCCAATTTCTTGCCCTTTTTGCCGATTAACTTAGGGTTTAGGAAGTTTGGATGGTTGGGTTTCTTAATTTGGGATGAGATGATGAAGTTAAGATGAAATTAAAATAGGAACTGCAGCTGCTGGGTTCTAAGAATGTCACGGTTCTGTTTTAAGGCAAAGGCTAGCTTTTGGTGACTTTTACTTTATTTTATGTTTTAATACTCCTTTAAGCAAGCTATTAACCAAATTGGATAATTCCCTCACATCCAGCTGCTCCTGCACGTCCAGCAGCCTTCATTGGCCAAGGAAAATAAGTCACCAAAGTCACTTGGACAGCCAAGTAGTTCCTTGTGTGACTTGGTCAATTGCCTACCCCAAAAGTCAACATTTTCAAGAAGTTTGTAGAAAATTCTAGAATATTTTTAGGGCTGTTAATTATCTTACAATGTAATTAGAATTTGAAGAAAATAACACCACCATTGGATTCCTCACTATCAAAAACCTTGGGGTAGTGTCTTACTTATCTCTTAATCCAAGCCTAATTAGCTTAATTTAGTGATCTTACAAAAGCCTAAGTTGTCACTTTTTGATTGGTTAAGGTTCTAAATTAAATTTTTCTTGGTTAAACATTTTTAATAATTATTTTAAGTATATTACAATTATTAGATAATTCTATAGATATCCTATGAATTTTCTCTAAATTTTCTGTCTTAGAATTTTACCGTAATAATTCCTCAAAGTTCTAACTTTCAGAAAATCCTAACAATTCTGAATAAGCATTTTAATTCTTTATCTGTATATATTTTTAATCTATATTCTATTACCTTTCTTTTAAGTTATAAATGAGTTCAAAATTCTATACTTGAAATTTTATCCTGGACAGCTGTCTGACATAGCAGTCCAGTAAACTATCAATTTCAGCAAAAACAAAGACATTTGCAAATTCAGAAAATTCTTCTGAGTAGAACTGTATTAATTTCATTAAGAAAATATGTTCATAAAGTTTCTATAAAATACAGTGCTAAGTGTTCATAATGTACATATATAAATGCGTACAAATAGTAAAATGAGGATGTTACAATTCTCCCCTACTAATAAAAATTTCGTCCTCGAAATTTATAATATAAATATACAACCATACAACTATACAACTAAATAACTATACAAACAAATGAGGATATGCGTCTCGCATTTTCTCCTCTAACTCCCATGTAGCATCACCTCTGATATCATCCCAAATAACCTTAACCAGAGAAATTTCTTTACCTCTCAGGTACTTAATCCTTCTGTCCTCAATCTTAACAGGCTTTGTTTCAAATGTTAGGTTTTCCTTTACCTGTATTTGATCAGGTTCAATGACATGTGAAGGATCTGAGATGTACTGTCTTAGTTGTGACACATGGAACACATCATGGAGGTTTGACAAAAAGGGTGGTAAGGCTATTTGATAGGCCATAGGTCCAATTTTTCTGAGAATTTGGTAAGGTCCAATAAATTTAGGAGTTAGTTTCTTAGACTTTATTGCTCTGCCAACCCCAGTTGTTGGTGTGACTTTCAAAAAGACATGTTCACTTTCTTGAAATTCCAAAGGTTTTCTTCTTTTATCTGCATAATTTTTCTGTCTACTCTGTGCAGTTTTCATTTTCTCCTGAATAAATTTTACTTTCTCAGTGGTTTGCTGAATAATGTCTGGACCTATTAAAAGATTCTCACCATCCTGATACCATACCAAAGGTGTCCTACATTTCCTACCATACAATGCTTCATAAGGAGCCATACCTATACTAGAATGATAACTATTATTATATGTAAATTCTACTAGAGGTAATATATCTTCCCAATTCCCTTTCTCTTCTAATGTACATGCTCTCAAAAGATCTTCTAATGATTGAATGGTTCTTTCTGTTTGGCCATCTGTCTGAGGGTGATATGCTGAACTAAGATGTAATCTACTTCCTAAGGCTTTCTGAAATTCTCTCCAAAATTTAGAAACAAATCTAGGATCTCTATCTGATACTATACTAGTAGGTACCCCATGTAATTTAACTATTTCTTTTATATACAATTGAGCCAATCTTTCTAAAGAATACCTAATATTTATTGGAAGAAAATGTGCTGATTTAGTTAATCTATCTACAATTACCCAAATAGAATCACAATTTTTATTAGTTCTAGGTAATCCTACTACAAAATCCATTGATATACTATCCCATTTCCACACAGGTATTTCTAAAGGTTGTAACATGCCAGAGGGTTTCTGATGTTCAATTTTTGCTTTTTGACAAGTTAAGCATCTAGCTACATATTCTGTTACCTCTTTCTTCATCTTAGGCCACCAAAACATTTCTTTTAAATCTTTGTACATTTTTGTAGTTCCAGGGTGAATACTCAATTTGCTTTTATGTCCTTCTTCTAAAATTAATTCTTTTAATTCTTGGTTATTAGGTACACAAATTCTATTTTTAAATCTAATAATTCCATCTGTTCCCAAATTAAATTCTTTTACTTTATCTGTTCCTATTAATGCTTTCTTTTCTTGAATGAATGTATCTACATCTTGTTTCTTCCTAATATCTTCCAAAAAATCATTAGCAATGGTAATCCTTCCTAATTGAATTTTATCTTTTTCTCTAACCGTACACAAGTTCAAATCTCTAAATTGTTCTATTAATTCTAATTCTTTAATCATCATAGTTGACACATGTACAATTTTCCTACTTAAGGCATCTGCTACTACATTAGCTTTTCCTGGATGATACATTAATTGAAAATCATAGTCTTTAATAAACTCCATCCATCTTCTTTGTCTCATGTTAAGTTCCTTTTGATCAAACAAATATTTTAAACTCTTATGGTCACTATACACATTAAATTTAGACCCATACAAATAATGTCTCCAAATTTTCAAAGCAAACACTATGGCAGCTAATTCTAAATCATGTGTAGGATAATTTCTCTCATGTGGTCTCAACTGCCTAGACACATATGCTACCACTTTCCTATTCTGCATTAACACACATCCTAACCCTTGATAAGAAGCATCACAATATACATCATAGGGTTCATTTGGGTCAGGTAAAATTAAAACTGGTGAGGTAGTCAATTTATCTTTCAACTCTTGAAAACTTTTCTCACAACTTTCACTCCACACAAAAGGTTGGTTTTTCCTAGTTAATTCAGTTAATGGTCCAGCTATCTTAGAAAACCCTTCAATAAATCTTCTATAATACCCAGCTAATCCTAAGAAACTCCTAATCTCAGTTACTGTTTTAGGTCTCTCCCATTCCAAAACTGCTTCTACCTTAGAAGGATCTACACTTATTCCCTCTTTAGAAATTACATGCCCCAAAAATTTTACTTCCTCTAACCAAAATTCACATTTAGACATTTTTGCAAATAATTTTCTATCTTTTAAAGTTTCTAATATTATTCTGAGATGATTTTCATGTTCTTCTTTATTTTTAGAATATATTAATATGTCATCTATAAATACTACTACAAAATTATCTAAATATTGTCTAAACACCCTATTCATATAATCCATAAACACGGCTGGTGCATTAGTTACTCCAAATGGCATCACTTGATATTCATAATGTCCATATCTAGTCCGAAAAGCAGTCTTGGGTATGTCTTCCTTTTTAACTCTAATTTGATGGTACCCAGACCTTAAATCTATTTTAGAAAAAATTGTTGCTCCCTTAAGTTGATCCATTAAATCATCTATTCTAGGTAAAGGATATTTATTCTTTATAGTTACTTTATTTAATTGTCTATAATCTATACATAACCTAGATCCCCCATCTTTCTTTTTAACTAATAACACTGGGGCTCCCCATGGTGACACACTAGGTCTTATAAATTGTTTTTCTAGCAACTCTTCCAATTGTTTCTTTAATTCAGTTAATTCCAATGGTGCCATTCTATAGGGTTGCATAGAGATTGGTCTAGTACCAGGTATCAAGTCAATGCTAAATTCTATCTCTCTCTCAGGAGGTAAACTAGGAACATCATCAGGAAAAACTTCAGGATACTCATTTACAACTAGCACAGAGTCAATTTCAATTTTATCTTCTTTAGTTCTAAGAGATGATAACATGTATTTTTGAATTTCACTTTTAAATGATATTTCTTTAGGTTGGACAGGTTTAAGTCTAGAAACATCAAGTTCAGGGAAAATCACAGATTTAGAAGCACAGTCTATTAGAATATGGTTGGCTGCTAACCAATCCATTCCTAATATCACATCAAGGTCAGTCAAAGGCAAACAAATCAAATTCACAACAAATGGTCTATCTCGGATGGTTATCACACAATTCAAACATATTTGAGAAGTTAGGATTGGTTTGGATGTAGGCACAGAAACAAGCAAAGTATAAGGTAATGGTGACACAACTAAGCTCAGATTCTCAACACAGTCATCAGATATAAACGAATGGGTAGCACCTGAATCAAATAATACAGTCAAGGACTTACCTTTCATTTGACCCTTGTCCTGAATAAGATCTGCAGACCGTGAAGCCTCAGTACCACTCAAGGTAAATACTCTTCCACTAGCTGTAGGTTTCTGGGTCTGTAAGGCTCTACCCGTCTGATCCCTTCTGGGTGCATAACATTCCCTAGATACATGGCCTGGTTTCCCACAGTTAAAGCAAACAGGACCAGTTATAGGACAATCCTTTGCCATATGTCCCTTTCCACACTTCCAGCACCTCACTGCCATCTGAGATCCTTGAGAAATTCCAGCCCCACCTACTCCTCCCATTGGTCTAAAACCACCTGTACCTCCTACTCCTCCAAAGCGCCCTGGTGGTGGTCTACTGTATGGTTTCTGAGGCTGAATATTTTTCCCTTTCAGCATAGGACCTCCTCTTCCAAAATTACTCCTACCTGCATATCCCGCCATTTTGGATCTTTGCTCCCTTTTCATGTCTTCAATCACTTTGCACTGATCCATCAGTTCAGGGAACTCAGCAATCCTCAATGGAACTATGGCTTCCTTAATCTCATATCTTAAGCCTTTTTCATACCTCCTGCACTTCCATTCCTCATTTCCAGTTATCTGCAAGTATTTAGAATATTTGGCCAAAGATTCAAACTTAGAAGTATATTCAAGAATAGTCATACTTCCCTGAGTCAAACTGATAAACTCTTCCTCTTTGGCCTGTCTCACAGTCTCTGGAAAATATTTCTCAAGGAACAAGGTCTTGAAGATATCCCAGGTGATCACTTCTCCCCTGTTCTCCCACATCCTCTGAGTAGCTTTCCACCACAACTTAGCATCACTCAGTAACTGAAAGGCTGCATGTGTCACCCTTCTCTCATCAGGACACTCCATAGCCACAAAAATATCCTCCAGATTCTGAATCCACTCTTCAGCTTTCTCTGGATCATACTCTCCCTTAAAATAAGGTGGATCATGCCTCTTAAAATCTGTTAAAGTGGTCCTGTCAACAAGTGGAGGTGGATGCTGAGCTAGTGTCTGATTAGCCAACATCTCGGTCTGCTGAGTTACTGCATTAGCCATATCCCTCATGGCTCTGGCCATCTCAGCTATATTATCATTTCCAACTGTGGGATTTGCAGCTGGTCTTCCTCTTCCTCTTCCTCTTCCTGACATCTCTACCTGTCTAAAAAGAAAAAGAGTCTTTGATCCAGTTACTACCCTTGTTCCTATAATATTCCTAACAAACAACTAAGCAACCAATTCATAGAAAACAACCAATTTCAATCAAAACAAACAATTCACATAAAACAACCAGTTTCAATCAAAGTAACACAGCAAAATACATAACAGACCAATTACTCACAAATCCTAGAGATGCATAACCAGAGCTCTGATACCACTAATGTAACCCCCTTCTAAATTAATTAATTTTACATCTAATACGTATAAAAAAAAATATATAATTTCCAAGGAAAATAAATCCAATCCATTAAAGTTCAAAGTTTGCCTTTATAATTTACATTATTAAAATTTACAGAAAATACTAGTACAAAATTATTTCTAATTAATACAAAAGTATCCAAAACCAAAAACCCATATTCCTATAGCTCTGGAACATGTCTGCATCTGTGACTTCTAATTATTCTTCTTTATACCTGCAATCACACTCCCCTAGTATCTGGGGACAGCATTACCGGATCAGGCATTTAATTTCTCATAGAATAAAACAATTTCAAACAATTACACATCATAACAATTTAATTAATTACACACATAATTAAATGCAGTATGATTTATGCAAATGCAATTTTTGACTCAAATTCATTTTTGACCCTGCTCCATGGAGACTTCCCCTTTGAGTGTTTAGTAAGTAACTGGCCTACCATTACGTACTGTAATTCAGCTATCAGCCCCTACTAAACGCGAATAAGCTAAACAGAATTAGGAGATTAGGATACCCGGAAGGCTACCACGACCGCAACTCAGTCCAGTTTCCAGCCACATGTGGAATTGCCAATATCCTTCACCCCACAGACTATATAATCACAGATTATACGGTCCTGTCTAACAAATTCTACTCAACCCAAAAATCCTTTCTCAATCATTTTCATTTCACATGACTACCGCAGTCCCGGTTAGTCAACAATTCATTTCTCAATCAGTTTCATTTCACATGACTACCGCAGTCCCGGTTAGTCAACAAAAGTCATTTCTCATAGATCAACTCAATTCTCATGACTACCACAGTCCTGGTTAGTCAACATAATTCTTTCTCATTTGATACTTTTATAAATCCCCCAAAAAGACTCATGCAAATGAATTTTTTTCATGATCACAATCAAATAAATAATTTGTACACATTAACATACAAGGATACAAAGATTTAAGCAATTTACATTATAACATTAGTATTTTTAATAATTTCCAAAAATGCCCTCAATCTTTTTCCAAAATACCCAATGTGTCCCTACATGTAAAATGACCATTTTGCCCTTGGTTTTATAAAAATTTCCACATAATATCCCTTGCATTTAGGGCTGGCCGAATGGTCTACAAGCCATTCTCAACAATTCTTCCAAAGCTACAAACTCCAATTCCAACCAAAATTCAATCAAATCACAATTTCAATCAAAATTCAACAAACCAATTTTCAACCATTACAACACTTTAAAAATTCAATCAAACATCATTCCAATCCATGAATTACAATCACAAGCATCAAAAACACAAAACCCCTAAATCAATTTCAAGTTTTCATGATTTTAGTTCAAATTTTTAATCTAAGCCTACAACATGTTTTCTTCTAATTCCAAGGGTTCTAATTGAAATTAAATGCCTAGATCTTTACCTTAGACTCTTTAATTGAAGAAAAAGCCTTGAATTCCTTTCTCCCTCACTCCTTGGTCTTGTAGGAATTTTTGAGATTTTCTCCAATTTCTTGCCCTTTTTGCCGATTAACTTAGGGTTTAGGAAGTTTGGATGGTTGGGTTTCTTAATTTGGGATGAGATGATGAAGTTAAGATGAAATTAAAATAGGAACTGCAGCTGCTGGGTTCTAAGAATGTCACGGTTCTGTTTTAAGGCAAAGGCTAGCTTTTGGTGACTTTTACTTTATTTTATGTTTTAATACTCCTTTAAGCAAGCTATTAACCAAATTGGATAATTCCCTCACATCCAGCTGCTCCTGCACGTCCAGCAGCCTTCATTGGCCAAGGAAAATAAGTCACCAAAGTCACTTGGACAGCCAAGTAGTTCCTTGTGTGACTTGGTCAATTGCCTACCCCAAAAGTCAACATTTTCAAGAAGTTTGTAGAAAATTCTAGAATATTTTTAGGGCTGTTAATTATCTTACAATGTAATTAGAATTTGAAGAAAATAACACCACCATTGGATTCCTCACTATCAAAAACCTTGGGGTAGTGTCTTACTTATCTCTTAATCCAAGCCTAATTAGCTTAATTTAGTGATCTTACAAAAGCCTAAGTTGTCACTTTTTGATTGGTTAAGGTTCTAAATTAAATTTTTCTTGGTTAAACATTTTTAATAATTATTTTAAGTATATTACAATTATTAGATAATTCTATAGATAATTCTATAGATATCCTATGAATTTTCTCTAAATTTTCTGTCTTAGAATTTTACCGTAATAATTCCTCAAAGTTCTAACTTTCAGAAAATCCTAACAATTCTGAATAAGCATTTTAATTCTTTATCTGTATATATTTTTAATCTATATTCTATTACCTTTCTTTTAAGTTATAAATGAGTTCAAAATTCTTTACTTGAAATTTTATCCTGGACAGCTGTCTGACATAGCAGTCCAGTAAACTATCAATTTCAGCAAAAACAAAGACATTTGCAAATTCAGAAAATTCTTCTGAGTAGAACTGTATTAATTTCATTAAGAAAATATGTTCATAAAGTTTCTATAAAATACAGTGCTAAGTGTTCATAATGTACATATATAAATGCGTACAAATAGTAAAATGAGGATGTTACACTTGATCCCTCCTCATATAAGTAAATTGAGTTTTCAAAAGTGTGACAAGTTACACGTAGGTTTTCGCGAACCCGATAAAATTTGACGACAATGGGGGTAGGATTTAAAAAATTTTAAACCCACCTCTTCCTGGAGACAATTTTTAGCGGCGTTGTTTTGTTTTTCTTCATCACTATCTCCACCCTTTCCTCCACTGATTTCTTCGGCGTCGACTCAAAACTCAAATAGAAACATGGGCCATGCCTTGGGGAAATCATGCCTTGGACTAGATATGGTCGTCTGTGGAGGGCTCTACGTAATGATGCCATTTTTTTTTTTGTATACAATGGTCGCACTGAGGTTTGAACCTATCACCTCATGTATTCTACTCCAACCCCCACTACTAGGCCGACCTTAGTGGTTAATGATGGCATTTCCTATGTTATTGTTTAGCTCCTTTTGCTTTTAATTATTTCCACTTTGCTTACACAAAAACAATACTTTGGGAATATATAAGAAAATTGTAGAAGTATACATTATTTAATACATTATATTTATGTTTATTAATTTGATATGATATGTCAAGATTCACAATTTTAAAATTTAAATTCATATTGAGATTTAGGAAAATTGCAAGAAATAATTCAATTTTAAATTATGGTCAATATTATTATGTAAGGAAAATGCAATTGATAGCAGAAACTTTCAAATTCATGAAGTCTTGAAAGGAAACCATCAAATAGATTTACATATTTATATATTTCTTACGATAAATTCCACCTCTTTATAAGATAAGACAATTATTACAATCCAATCAACACGAAACTACAACAAAGTATCCTTAAAAGCAAGAAAATATGTAATGCAAAACCTAACAGTATCAAGAGTCACAACGACTACATGTGGAATGGCAGCGGAAAGGACATGTACTGCTCTGTACACACCATTTCAAAATGCATTCGTAGTGAAAAATATGAGCACAAGGCAACCGTGCCCCATCATCACCACAGTTGTACTCTTCATAGCATATGCAACATTTATGTTCTTCATCTTCAATCTTCAATTTTTTTAGTGTTATGGCCCCAGCAGGCAAAGAATGTTCTCCACCCTCATAAGCCATTCTTTGCACGAACTCTACTGATTGAACATGTTCATCATCAAACGGGTGGGGGGTATTCACTATATTGTAAAAATAATGGCTCTCAGATAACATAGAAAACACATAAAAATAATCTTTTTCAACGTGCTGCAATATTGAGTCATGTAGCATTCTAGACAAATTTGTAACCATGTCACAGTCGGCATTGAGAAAACTTTTTCGTACATCTGTTTTTTTGAGGAAAACCTGTAACAAGTCTTTGGGGAAAGGAGGAAAAGCAAAAAAGTCACGAGGAAGTGGTAGTATGCTCAAGCTACAAAGACTAACCACATCCATCGGATGTGAATTCGCTACAACTATAGTTATATTGACTTGATCATTGGAAAAAGTGTAACTACCACCATCTGAGAAGGTGGATGGTTGAATTTCTGGCATGATGAGGAAGACTGATAAAGAATACTTTTGTGTGTGCTTGCACAAAGGAATAGAAACAATAAGAGAGTGACAGAGGATTACACAAATGGTGGCCTGGGTCAAAGAATTGTAAAGCATAGATACATTTATAGTGTTGTGAGGTATATGTCCGTTGTGATCAATCATTTCAAAGAAGTATTGGAGGGAAAGCTTGAGATTTTAGTCTTTTGGTGAAAGAGGGAAGCTTGAGATTTTCTCTTTTTGTGAAGGAGGGAAGCTTGAGATTTTGTTCTTTTGGTCAAGGACGGAAAGTATATATGAGGTAAATAATTGAAAATTTTGGATATTTAAAGACTGTCCAAATTGAACATTTTATCCTTTTTTATATATCTTTTACACTTAGAATATCTTTAAATATATCTCGGAATACCTAACTTTGGGTTCTATTATTTTAATTAATATGGTGAAAGCTGGTTTGCCCGACAAAGCTTTCAAGACCTTACCATTAAGTAATTACAGGTTGATTTGCCGATAGCTGCAAGCCATAATAAGGCTCCCAGTCAGTTTAATTGACTCCTCTGAGTTCTCTCCATAATCTTTATTTTATTTGCTCTTTGTTGTTTTGTTAGTATTAGAAGCATTTTCTTTTGACTGGTGCAAATTTTCCTTTTGATAGACGTGCAGCCTGCCTCATGTAATGTCATCTATCTTTTTTATTTATATTAATTAATTTTTTTTACTCATAGTATTGTCATTTTTCTTGTTTTCTTTTTAACAACTTTCTTTTCTTTGGTCATGCACTGGAATAGTTGTCGGTTGCCTTTCTTTGTCTACATTAGCTTTCTTGTAATATAATATAAATCTAAAAAAGAGAAATGAGTCTCAAGTTATCAATTAGCCTATTGACATATATCTTGTACGTGAACATTTCACTTTTAAAGTGTTGATATACTTTTCTTCTTCGTAAAGTTTGATAATTTTATCACAAGTGGTGAGAGCTAGTCAGTTCCAAGGTAGTTTAAAGAATAGTATTTTGTTAAAAACATAAAAAAGGATTTTTAGTACTACTAACAATTATTTTTATTCACTTTCTATTTACTTATTAAGAAGATTTTAAGTTGTTAGTGATATTGATTTTAGATTTTTTTTTAATTATTATAAAGGCCTGCTTCTAAATATATTTTAGCAAAATAAAATTAATTATGAATAAATAAATTAGTAAAGGAAAATAAATAGAGTAGTAAAATTATAAGTTTGATGTTACCAAGTTGTTACAACTTAAGAGACTTAGATAAAAAAAAATATGGAATTAAAAAGTCGTACACCTAAATCACTCTTTTTTGCATAAATGGATAAATAAAAAATGGATAACCAAATAAATAAAATCATAAACTCAAGTGTCTCAACTTTAAATATGAAATTATTTGGCTAAGTAAACTAATGATAAATAAAAGAAATAAACAAACAAATAATAAAAGCTTGGGAATACCTGTCATAGCTCTGGTATCCCAAATTAAAACATAAGATTAATAAGGTGTCATGTTTAAATTATTTTAAAGGGGGGGGGGGGGGTATTTTGATCCTAAGTCCTAGGGTAAATCACTATACTGGCTCTAATTAATTTTTGACCCACCAAATGAGTGGCTTAAAATTCCCTAACCCAATTAATAAGTAGGTTGGACCGAGTCTTAAGAGGGGGGATGGATCAGTTCACAAGTTACGAGTATTTTAAAAATGACTTTTCTCAACTGTCCACAAAAAATATTTTCAACTTATTAGCTCAACTAGAGAATCTTTAACTTGACCTCAACTAGAGTAATTTCAGTTCAGTCTTGGCCATTGTACCCTCAACATGGCCTCAATCAAGGTAATTCCAACTCGACCTTGGTTAGATTATCTTCAACCCAACCTCGTCGAGAGTAATTTCAACTTAGCCTATCCAAGGGTATCTTATATTCAACCTCATCTGGGAATCTTAACCTCAACCATAGTCAGGGCATCTTTAACTTGATCTTAGCTAAGACACCTTTACTTTAGTCTCGACTAGGGAATCTTCAGCTCGGCCTTAGTCAACACATCTTCAACCTGGCCTCGGCTAGGGCATCATCGGCTTGACCTTAGCATCTTTGGTATGGCCTCAGCTAGAGGATCTTCGACTTGGCCTCGACCAGTGCATCTTCGACTTAACCTTAGTCAACACATCTTTGGCTTATCATCAACCAATGCATCTTCAGCTCAGCCTTTACAACTGCATCATTAGCTCGACCTTGATCAGCGTATCTTCAGCTTGACCACGACCAACACATCTTCTATTCAACCTTGATTAGATAATCTTCAACTTGGCCTTGGTCAAAACATCTTCAGCTCGGTCTCAGTGAGATTAATTTCAACTCCACCTCGCCTCGAGCACCTTAAGCACGACTTGGCCAGGGATCTTCAGATCAATCATGGTCAGAGTATCTTCAGCACAACCTTGTGCAAAACATCTTCAACTCAACCTCAGGTTAAATTTTTAAATTTAAAGTTCATGGACTGGCCATAACCCATAAGGCCTCGAGGATGGGTCTTTTTTAACCCTGTGGGCATTATGGCCCTGATCCATTGAGGCTAAAGCCAAGTCAGATGGGCTAGTCCATTTTGACAACTTTAATTACCTATTTATATACATAAAAAAATCATTGATTTTAATATTTATACAAAATAATTAGGTTTAATTGCACATTTTATCATCCAACTATTATTATTTTGCAAATTTTACTACCCAGGTTTTTTTTTTCACATTTTACTACCATGTTTTCTAATTTTTGCGAATTATTAAATCCTACTATTTAAAGATATATCATAATATTTTGAGACTAAAAAAAGGAAATTTTAATATTAAAAATTAAAAGTAATTAATATTGAAATTTGAGGGAATAAAAAGATTAAGATTAAAAATCATTAGTACATAATTAGGAAATATAAAAGTAAGTATCAAATAACAGTGTAATGTGGAGAAACAAAGTAAAATAAATGTTTTGATCACGATAAGAATTTAAATTTATAATATATGAATTCTTAAGAGTGTGTAGACAAGTGCTGTAAAATAAAAAGAGTGTGTAGACAAGTCAACTTAGGTAATTTATATTTTATTTGAGTAATTTATAAATTTGTTTGGCAATTTATAGAGTTGTTTCATACGCCATTTAAGATAGTGCACACTTGGACTTACAATTTATAGTTTATCATAATTTTTCATTTTTATTTTTGATAGTTTAACAAAAAAAATCTCATATGAGGTCTCCTTTAATATTACAATATTTATTCTAATTATTTCACTATTTATGTAATTTATCAATATTTTTAATAAAATGTTTGATATTTAAACAAAAATAATAAAAAGAGTTTAGCAAACCAATGTCACTGAAATGAAAACAAACTAAAGGCGAGGAAAATCGTGGAAATCAGAAGAACTTGGGACTTGGGAATGAGTGATGAGTCGCGACTTGTGAGTGTGTGTTTTCTTTGCCCCTCCTATCGTTTATACTTTCTCTATTCTATGTTCAGCCTTTTCTTTTTCTCAGCATTCTTTCGTTTCTCCTCAGGGTATGCAAAAATGATAGATGGACAATGATAAAAGAAAATAAATTACATTCAATTTTAAAAGTCAAACGTGTCAATATTAAAACATAAGGAAAGTCTGTAATTGATAGCAGAAATTAATTACTATCAA
The DNA here is from genome assembly GCA_026413185.1 of Pueraria montana var. lobata. Classification (NCBI taxonomy): domain Eukaryota; kingdom Viridiplantae; phylum Streptophyta; class Magnoliopsida; order Fabales; family Fabaceae; genus Pueraria; species Pueraria montana. Next base: position 88,189,283 of record CM048650.1, on the reverse strand, counting down.
AAGGAAAACATCAAATAGATTGAGGTATTTATATTTCATACGATACATTTTACTTCTTTAAGATAATATGTTTATCACAGTACATAAATGCTAATGGTAACAGTATCAAGAGACAAGACTATATGCGAAACGGCAACAAGGGCACATAGCCTTCTCTACGAACCATTGCAATATACAATTAGGGTGGAAAACATGACAGCAAGGCAACCTTGCTGCATTATCACCAGAGTTGAAATCTTCACCACATAAGACACATTCACCTTCTTCATCTTGAACCCTAAATCTTTGGAGTGTCTGTAACAGTATCAAGAGACAAGACTATATGCGACACGGCAACAAGGACACATAGCCTTCTCTATGAACCATTGCAATACACAATTAGGGTGGAAAACATGACAGCAAGGCAACCTTGCTGCATTATCACCAGAGTTGAAATCTTCACCACATATGACACATTCACCTTCTTCATCTTGAACCCTAAATCTTTGGAGTGTCGTTGCCCCCGCAGGAAAAGAATGTTCACCTCCATCACAGGCCATTCTTTGCACAAATTCTCTTGGTGGAAATTCATCAGCTTGAAAAAGGAATGGGGTACCCACTACATTATAACAACAGTGCGTCTCGAATACCATAATGAAAACCCGAAAATAATTTATATGAATCCCAAGCCGCTGTAACATTGAGCCAAGTAACCTTGCTGAAAGGTTTAGAACTAGGTCACAATCATGGCCAATGAAAAAATTTCTAGGTATATTCAAGTATTCAAGCAATTGCTTTAATATATCATGACACACAGATAGATGATTGAAGATTTCATGATTAATTGGTAACTGCATCTAACAAAGACTTACACCACTGCTCGGATCAAAAGTCGTGACAACTACGCTTATATACACCATATGATTGATGAAAGTTTGATGAGCATCGGAGAACAAGCTGGGTTCTTGAAATTGTGATGTCATATTCACGATGAGGCAGATTGATAGAGGATACTTTTGTGTGTGATTGCACAAAGGAATAGAAATAAGAAGAGAATTGAAAAGGAGATATACTAATACTTGGTATATAGGAATTTGCAAAGGTTAGATGTATTTATAGGGTTGTGTGGAATATAACCGTTATGATCAATCATTTCAAAGCAGTATTAGAGGGAAACTTGAGATTTGGGTCTTTTGGTGAAAGAGGAAAGCTTGAGATTTTCCTTCTTTTTTTTTTTTGTAAAGGAGGGAAGCTTGAGATTTTGTTCTTTTGGTCAAGGACGGAATATATATATATGAGGTAAATAATTGAAAAAAAATTTATACTTAAATACTTTCCAAATTGAATAATTGATAAATTTTTTTTTATATATTTTACAAGTTGATATTAGAATATTTGAAAGAAAAATTCAGTCAAAAGACATTTATTTCTTTTGTGTAATAGTTTTTTTTCTTCCTTTTTTTTTACTTCATCTAAGAATTAGACTACTTTTCTTTTGACATTAAAGTTTACTTTCAAATAATCCACTAAATTGATTTTTAAAATTAGTTCTTAAATTTATAAATATTAATCAATTTTATTCTTAAATTACAAAATATATTTAAAATGATGATTATTTATCAAATGGCAATTATTTTACCGTCAAGAATAAAACTAAGATAAGTGATCTATGTTTATTATTTTAGATATTAAATAAATATTTTTATAACTTAAAAAAAACAACATTAATTCTGTAAAAAAAAGTACATTAACTAATAAACATAATTCTAGAATTACTAATATATATATATATATATATATATATATAGAGAGAGAGAGAGAGAGAGAGAGAGAGAGAGAGAGGGGATCAAGTTACTCCAAGAGTAACTTTAAATTCATTCTCACTATTCATATTCTTGAAATTTAATGGTTAAGATTAGTTACTCATTACAACCATTAGATTTAGGTAAAATGAATGGTGAGAATAGAGCGTAACTCTTTTAAAGTTACTCTTGGAGTAACTTGATCCCTCCTCATATAAGTAAATTGAGTTTTCAAAAGTGTGACAAGTTACATGTAGGTTTTTGTGAACCCGATAAAATCTGACGACAATGGGGGTAGGATTTAAAAATTTTAAACCCACCTCTTTTAAACTCAAACTTGAACCTGTCTCATCTTTCATGAGTATATGGACGAGGAGAGCTAAACTCGCCCTTGACCTATCCTGTTGCCATGCCTAGAAGAGCTGTCAAAAATGGCCTAGTCCGATGAGCCGGCCCGATGGCCCGTCAGGCCAGGCTTGGCTTATGAATTTTTGTCCTAAATACCATCTTGCTTACTTGGCCCGAAGTTTTTTTTTTTAAAATTAGTATAAATTTAAGAAAAATAAATAAATAAGCTAATTTGACCTAGTCTGACAGGCCAAACCGGGCCAAGACAAATGTGGCCTATGAGACATATGGACCAGGTCGGACCAGTCCATTTTCACTCTTTGACCAGTCAGGCCAAGTCGGGCCAGTGCATCTTCAACCCTGCCTCGGCTTGCACATCTTCAACTCTGGCTCAGCAAACGCATCTTCGACTTAACCTCGGTCAACGCGTATTTGGCTTAGCCATAATAAATGCATCTTCAGCTCACTCTTGATAAAGGCATTCTCAGTTTAGCCTCGGCCTCGACTAAGGCATCTTCAATCCAACTTTCGCTAGGTCATCTTCGGTTTGACCTCGACTAGGGCATCGTCGACTTGACCTTAGCATCTTTGGCCTGGCCTCAACTAGGGTGTCCTCAATTCCGTTCTTTTAATATAAAAAAGACAAACTAAGCAAAAGACACTATGGACTTAAGAAGAAGATGCCCATTGCCTAATTGAATTGAAATTAGTTTTTATTAAGACTCCCAATCTGGTGTTACGGCTGCCTTGGTTGCATGCTTGGGTATTCTTTCGTTTCTACTCTCTCTATTCTATGTTATGGCTTACTAAGAATATTCTATGTTATGGCTTACAAAAACACTAGAAGAATATTTTGTTGGGTACTTGAAGTGATTAACTTTATTGACCATTTCATTATTTGTATCACACACACACATATAGGTGTACATCCTTGCTCCAACAACAAACTACCAATAAGATGAAAATTTTGCTCACTAAGAATAAACTGTGGCAGATCACCCCCATAAATTATGGAACTTTCTTCCATCCTACCAATAAAACTAAATTATAGAGATGTTATATGACCTTATACTCTCCTTGAATAGGATACTTTTCTTATTGTTTTCAATTGTTAGATTAAACAATAAAATAAGAAGCTTTTATCATGAGAGGCTAGCTCAGTTGGTTGAGTAGGGTGCGTGAATTATTGTAAATTCTTTGATATCTGTCTTCCATTCCTATCGATAAAAAGAAAAAAGAAAAATGACAAGAAGCTTTTTCAAAAATGGGAATTGTAGCCTACACTTTAGACAACAACGTAAAAATCCACCATTAATTATCTTCATATTCTTTTCAAATCTTTCCTCTAATTGCATCTAAGCAGAGCATTACAATGACAACAACATTAGGAAGGTCTCCAACATATAGACATGCTAAGAAAAGGTGGAAATGGTTAGATGGTGTCTACTGAATAATTGTATGCATGAAAACTTGATACGGTCTAAACTAAGAGTTCATCATATGTTACATTGACTCTCATCCCCCTCATAAATTTTTTAATACAAAGGTAGGCTTTGATGATCACCAAATCAACCTAGCATGAGAACTAACACAAAGATATACATAAAGTAAACGACAACCACCGAGAAAACATTTGTAATGATTACTATTATTTTTTATATGATAAAATATATGCACAAACGTAGAGGAGAATCATCAATTAATCAAGATCATTGTATAGTTTGTTGATTATCGCAATGAACAATTGACATCAAAAACTATATATTGGCATTAAATTGAAAGAGCTTAATGCTTTTTTTACTACAAAAAGATCTTTAATATCTAAAATTATATTTTCATTGGCAATAGGACTATCCATAGATCTGTTTCCTTCCGCAAAAAAATAAATAAATGAGGCATTATGGTGCATTGGACTCAAGACCATAATGTTCCCTTCAAAATTTAAATTCGAATAGTAACATATACCATATAAATTTGGAAAGGCGTACATAGCCCACAAAATCTTAAATCCAATATATAAATTTATAAAACTAAAAAAAAACACTACCATATTCATTTTAACAGCCAATATAAAGGTACCTATTCTCTGTAAAAAAAAATACCTATACTTAAAAGTGATCAATAATAAGTGAATTGTAGATGTAAATAATCTTAATCTGTACGATGAAAGATTAAAGAAATAACACTTTGGTTATTGTTTCGTTATGATTGGAGCTTTATATGTCAGACTCTCTGTATGCTAATTAATGATGGCATTTCCTATGTTATTGTTTAGCTACTTTTGCTTTTAATTATTTTCAATTTGCTTACACAAAAACAATACTTTGGGAATATTTAAGAAAATTGTAGAAGTACATTATTTAATACATTATATTTATGTTTATTATTTTGATATGATATGTCAAGATTCAAAATTTAAAAATTTTAATTCATATTGAGATTTAGGAAAATTGCAAGAAATAATTCAATTTTAAATTATGGTCACGTGGGGAAAATGCAATTGATAGCAGAAATTTTCAAAATGATGAACTCTTGAAAGGAAAGCATAATATAGATTTACGTATTTATATATTGGCTTAAATATGTTTCGGGTCCCTGATATATTAGCGAATTTTGCGTTGGGTCCCTATTAAATTTTTGCTTTCTTTTGGGTCCCCAATAAATTTTTTATTTTGTTTTTGGTCCCTAATGCGCTATCTAAACCACTTTTAGATAGCGCTTTAGGGACCAAAAACAAAATAAAAAATTTATTGGGACCTAACAGAAAGCAAAAATTTAATAGGAACCCAATGCAAAATTCGCTAATATATCAGGGACCCAAAACATATTTAAGCCTTATTATATATTTCTTACGATAAATTTCACCTCTTTATAAGATAAGTCAATTATTACAATCCAATCAACACGTAACTACAACAAAAATATGAGCACAAGGCAACCGTGCGCCCATCATCACCACAGCTGTACTCTTCATAGCAAATGTAACATTTATCTTTTTCATCTTCAATCTTGAATTTTTCTAGTGTTGTGGCCCCAGCAGGCAAAGAATGTTCTCCACCTGATAAGCCATTCTTGTACTGTAGTTCCAATGAACCAAGTCCCTCCTTGTACTGCAGTTCCTCCTTCTAACTAACAAGGAGGGACTTGATTCTTGGGAACTGCAGTATAAGGAGGGACTTGATTCAGGGGAACTCACTACATTGTAACAACAATGGGTCTTGAGTACCATAACAAACACGCAAAAAATAATTTATATCAACCCTAGGCCGCTGCAATACTGATTCCCATAACTTTTGCTGAAATGTTTTTGACTTTGTCACAGCATGGCCATTGAAAAAAGTTGTAGGTACACACAAGTATGCAATCAATTGCTTTAATACATCATTGCAAAAAGAAGGATAATTGAAGATAATGCGATGAATTGGTAATCGTGTGTGACAAAGTTTGACGACATTGTTCGGCTCAAAAGTTGTCACCACCATGGTTATATAGACAATATGATTGATTAAAGTGTGACCAGAATCGGAGAACAAGGTGGGTTCTACAATGAGAAAGATTTATAGAGGGCACTTTTGTGTGTGATTGCAAAAAGGTGTAGAAATAAGACGAGAGTTGAAAAAGGGTTATACTAATACTTGGCCTATAGGAATTTGCAAAGGGTAGATGTATTTATAGTGTATAAGATTGTGATCAATATCTTCTTCGAAACAGTATTAGAGGGAAGCTTAAAATTTTGGGGGGTATTTTTATGTAAATGGAGGGCAGTATGACGTAATAATTGAAAAAAAAAATGCACAAATTTCAAATTAATAATGGTATTTGAGGGAAGTTTGAAATTTTAATTTTTTTTTCTTTTTTTTGAAAAAGGAAGGAAGTATGATATAATAATTGAAAAGAATTTCTACATAAATTTCCAAATTCAATAATTTATCATTATATATATATATATATATATATATATATATATATATTTTACACATTGAAGTTAGAATATCTCTCTCTCTCTCTCTCTATAATTGAAAAGATTTTATACATATATAACTTCTCAAATTAAAAAAATTATCATTTTTTTTTTATATTTGACACATTAAAGTTAGAATATCTCTATATATCATTTATATATGTTAATATATTTTAATCAAAAAATTAATTACCTTTTAGTGTGAGAAATGTTATCGGAAATACTAATTATTAGGAAAGTTAATGTTGTTTATTCAAATATGCATGAGGATGATTTCCATAAAAATTATATTATATTTTTCAATTAATATTTATTTCAAAAAATTATGTTGAGCCACATATGTTATTCATTCATTAATTGAAAAGGAGGGAAGTATGACATAATAATTGAAAAAAATATATATACATAACTTTTCAATGTCAATAATTTATCATTGTTTATATAATTTACACATTAGCGTTAGAATATCATTATTTATCTTTTATAAATTTTAAAATATTTTAATCTTAATATTAAGAGCAAGGTTAGGGTGGACAACCCTGATTGGTGCTCCACGGTGTACAATTGCCACACTAAGGTTCGACCCTATCACCTCATGCATTCTACTCCAATCCCCCACCACTAGGCCGACCCTAGTGGTTAATGATGGCATTTCCTATGTTATTGTTTAGCTCCTTTTGCTTTTAATTATTTCCACTTTGTATACACAAGAACAATACTTTGGGAATAAGTAAGAAAATTGTAGAAATACATTATTTAATACATTATATTTATGTTTATTAATTTGATATGATATGTGAAGATTCAAAATTTTAAATTTTAAATTCATATTGTGATTTAGGAAAATTGCAAGAAGTAATTCAATTTTAAATTATGGCCAATATTGTTATGTAAGGAAAATGCAATTGATAGCAGAAATTTTCAAATTGATGAACTCTTGAAAGGAAAGCTTCAAATAGATTTACATATTTATATATTTCTTATGATCAATTCCACCTCTTTATAAGATAAGACAATTATTACAATGCAATCAACACGTAACTACAACAACAAAGTATCCTTAAATGCAAGAAAACATGTAATGCAAAACCTAACAGTATCAAGAGTCATGACGACTGCATATGGAACGGCAGCGGAAAGGGCACGTACTACTCGGCACAAACCATTTCAAAATGCATTCGTAGTGAAAAATACGAGCACAAGGCAACCATGCCCCATCATCACCACTGTTGCACTCTTCATAGCATATGCAACATTCATCATTTTCATCTTCAATCTTCAACTTTTCAAGTGTTGTGGCCCCAGCAGGCAAAGAATGTTCTCCACCCTGATAAGCCATTCTTTTCACGAACTCTACTGATTGAACATGTTCATCATCAAGTAAGAATGGGATATTCACTATATTGTAAAAATAACGGCTCTTTGATAACATAGCAAACACATAAAAGTAATCTTTTTCAACCCCACAGTGCTGCAATATTGAGTCACATAGCATTCTAGACAAATTTGTAACCGTGTCACAGTCGCCATTGAGAAAACTTTGTGGTACATCTGACCTTTTAAGGAACGTTTGTAACAAGTCTTCGGGAAAAGATGGAAAAGCAAAAAAGTCACGAGGAATTGTTAGTAACCTCGAGCTACAAAGACTAACCACATCCGTCGGATTTGAATTTGCAACAACTATAGTTATATTGACTTTGTCATTGCATGAAGTGTAACTAGCACCATCTGAGAAGGTGGATCATTGAATTTCTGGCATGACGAGGAAGATTGTTAAAGTGTACTTTTGTGTGTGTTTGCACAAAGGAATAGAAACAATAAGAGAGTGAAAGAGGGTTGTACAAATGCTGGCCTGGGTCAAAGAATTTGTAAAGCATAGATATATTTATAGTGTTGTGAGGTATATATCTGTTATGATCAATTGTTTCAACGAAGTATTGGAGGGAAATTTTGATATTTTGGTCTTTTGGTGAAAGATGGAAGCTTGAGATTTTCTTCTTTTTGGAGGGAAGCTTGATGTTTTGTTCTTTTGCTCAAGGACAGAAGTATATAAGGTAAATAATTGAGAATTTTGGATTTTGGGTATTTAAAGACTTTCCAATTTGATTAATTTATCATTTTATTTATTTATTTTACATGTTGATGTTAGAATATCTGTAAACATCTCTCTCAACACCTAATTTTGGGTTCTTAATATAACACATGTTATTAACACATCACAATATTTCACAAAAAAAAAAAAAAAAAAAAACACACACACACACACACACACATCATAGTCTTCACTATTTTCCAGTCTCTACTCCAAGGCCCCACTTACTTTGAATCTTCTCTTATCACTTTCTATTTTATTTTTAACCTGTCATCCATTTATCAATAATTAGATAATAATTATATACTTTTTTCGCTTCATAATTTTCATTGTTTTGATTTAATGATATATACACTTTGTTAATTTTACCACAAGCGGTGAGAGCTCGTTAATTTTAAGGTTGTTAAAATAAAAGTATTTTAATAAAAAATGGATTTTTAGTAATAATTATTTTCATTCACTTTCTATTTAGTTATTGCGAAGTCTTTAAGCAATTACTGATATTCATTTTAAATCTATTTTTTGTTTAATTATTGTAAAGGCTCACTTCTAAAATTATTTTAATAAAATAAAATTAATTTTGAATAAATAAATAAGTACAGAAAAATAAATAAATAAATAAATAAATAAAATAAAATAAGTTTGAGATTACCAAGTAATTACAACTCAAGTGACTTAGATTAAAATATGGAGTTAAAAAGACATTACACCAAAATCACTCCTTTTGAATAAAATAAAAAAATAAAAAATAGATAACTAAATAAATAAAATTATAAACTAAATTATCTCAAATTTAAATATGAATTTATTTTGCTTAAATAAATTAATGATAAATAAAAGAGATAAACGAACAAATAATACAAGTTTGGAAACACCTATCATGGCTTAGGACTCCCAAATTAAAACATAAGATTAATAAGGTATCACGTTTAAATTATCTTTAGAGGTCTTATTTGATCCTAAGCCCCAAGCCAACCCACTATAATGGCTCTAACTATTTTTTGACCCACCTAACGGGGGTCCTAAAATCTCCCGATCCACACTAATTAAGAAGTAGGTTGGACCAAGGCTTAAAGGGGGCAAGGTTAGCCCATAAGTTACGAGTATTTTAAAAGTTTTTTCTTAACCATCCAAAAAAATAATTTCAACTTGGCTTGACTAAAATATTTTAACTCAACCTCAATTAGAGTAATTTCAATTTGCTCTCGGCCAGTACATCTTTGGCTTAGCATCCACCAATGCATCTTCGACTCGGCCTCAGCCAATACATCTTCAGCTCAGCCTCAACTATCACATCTTCAACTAAGTCTCGGCAAAGGCATTCTCAACTTGGCCTTGGCTTCGACCTCGATTGGGGCATCTTCAGCTTGAATTCGGGTAGGTCATTTTCAAGTTGGTCTAGAGCATCATTGGCTTGACCTTAGCATCTTTGTCCCAGCCTCATCTAAGGCATATTAGGCTAGGCCTCGGCCAATGTATCTTTGACTCAATGACAACTAATGCATCTTTGGCTCATCCTAGGCCAACAAATCTTAGGCTCAGACTTTACAAGCACATATTTGGCTCAGCCCAGCCTGTGCATCTTCAGCTCGACCTTGACCAGTATATCTTGAGCTCGACGTTTGACTAACACATCTTCAATTCAACCCTTAATAGATCATCTTCAACTTGACCTCGGTTATAGCATATTCAGCTCGATCTTGGCTAGAGCAATTTTAACTCGACCTTAACCAAAGCAATTTCAACTTAGCTTCAGCTAGAGCATCTTAAGCTCGGCCTCAGCCAAAGCATCTTTAGATCAACCATAGTTAGTGTATCTTCAACACAACCTTGTGCATAACATCTTCAGCTCCCTCAGCCTCAGGTTAAATTTTTAAATTTAAGGTCTATGGACTGACCATAACCCACATCACCCTGAGAGTATTTTCTTGTGGGCCTCTTTTAGCCCTATGGACTTTTTTACCCTGATCCACATGAGCTATATGGCCAGGTCAAGTGGGCTGGTCCATTTTGACTGCACTAATTAACCCCTTTACATAAAAAAAAAACAACATGAAAAAAAAAACTTTGATTAATCTTAGTGTTTATACAAAATAATTATGAAATATTAACTAAAATTAAAAAATACATTCTAGATTCTAATATGAACTATTTTTCACCATGAAACAAAAATGGATTCAAAATGAAATAAAGCATAAACATCAATACATTTTTTTTTGTTACAAATATGAAAAGAAATGGCGAAACAGAAGGAGAAAAAAAAAACAAGACAAACAAAGCGAAAGACACTATGGACTTAAGAAGAAGATGCCCATTGCCCAACAAAATTGAAAGTAGTTTTTATTAAGACTCCTAATCTGGTATTAAGGCTGCCTTGGTTGCATGATTTCTGAGAAAATGACCAAGGCTTGAAAGGAAATAGATTGGCATGTTTGCACAGAGAATGAGAATATTACTGGCATTGGTATAATAAAATTATTGATTAAGTCTGTTGTACATTGTACGGATTTTTTATTTATGTAAAAAATAAAATAAATTAAAAATATTTAACATAAATAATATAGATTTATAGGCAAATAAATAAATTTTAAAAGTTAAAAAATTACTTTGATCATGTAAGTAAATAAAATTTTGAGACTAAAAAAAGTAATGACATGGAAATGAAAACAAACTAAAAGGCAAGGAAAATCGTGGAAATCAGAAGAACTTAGAACTTGGGAGTGAGTGATTTTTTTTTTGGTGGAAAAAAGGGATAAACCCCAGGAAACACTAGAAACCGCGTGGAAACACAGTAGAGGATACATCAGCCAAAACGGCATTAACAATAAATGAAGGAACAATTTCAAAAATACACAGACGATCATCAATAGTCTGAGCATAAGAAACCAACACATCAGTGACCTTATTAGCTTCCCGGAGAGTATGACGCTAGGAAAATATACCTCCATCTCTGCTAAACATTAAAATATGTTGAACAAGAGCATAAGATGGGTGAGACTTACTGCACCCCTTCTTTATCAGATTAATTGCACTTTGGGAATCAGACTCAATCTCAAATTGTCTAAATCCTCTACTCCAAGCAATACGGATGCCAAGAAGAATCGCCCATAGCTCTGCATGCAACACACTACACGAGCCAATTTTAGAAGCATATGCAAAGACTTGGGAGTGAGTGATGAGTTGCGACTTGTGAGTGTGTGTTTTCTTTGCCCCTCCTATCGTTTCCACTCTCTCTATTCTTTGTTCAGGCTTTTCTTTTTCTCAGCATTCTTTCATTCCTCCTCAGGGTATGCAATAATGATAGATATGGACAATGATAAAAGAAAATAAATTACATTCAATTTTAAAAGTCAAACATGTCAATATTAAAACATAAGGAAAGTGTGTAATTGATAGCAGAAATTAATTACTCTCAAAAGGAAAACATCAAATAGATTGAAGTATTTATATTTCATACGATACATTTTACTTCTTTAAGATAATATATTTATCACAGTACATAAATGCTAATGGTAACGGCATCAAGAGACAAGACTATATGCGAAACGGCAACAAGGGCACATATCCTTCTCTACGAACCATTGCAATATACAATTAGGGTGGAAAACATGACAGCAAGGAAACCTTGCTGCATTATCACCAGAGTTGAAATCTTCACCACATATGACACATTCACCTTCTTCATCTTGAACCCTAAATCTTTGGAGAGTCGTTGCCCCTGCAGGAAAAGAATGTTCACCTCCATCACAGGCCATTGTTTGCACAAATTCTCTTGGTGGAAGTTCATCAGCTTGAAAAAGGAATGGTGTACCCACTACATTATAACAACAGTGGGTCTCGAATACCATAATGAAAACCCGAAAATAATTTATATGAACCCCAAGCCGCTGTAACACCAAGCCACACAACCTTGTTGAAAGGTTTAGAACCAGGTCACTATCGTGGCCAATGAAAAAATTTCTAGGTATATTCAAGTATTCAAGCAATTGCTTTAATATATAATTACATACAGATAGATGATTGAAGATTTCATGATTAATTGGTAACTGCGTCCAACAAAGACTTACACCACTGCTCGGATCAAAAGTCGTGACAACTATGCGTATATACACCATATGATTAATGAAAGTTTGATGAGCATCGGAGAACAAGCTGGGTTCTTGAAATTGTGATGTCATATTCACGATGAGGCAGATTGATAGAGGATACTTTTGTGTGTGATTGCACAAAGGAATAGAAATAAGAAGAGAATTGAAAAAGGAGATATACTAATACTTGGTATATAGGAATTTGCAAAGGTTAGATGTATTTATAGTGTTGTGTGGAATATAACCGTTATGATCAATCATTTCAAAGCAGTATTGGAGGGAAACTTGAGATTTGGGTCTTTTGGTGAAAGAGGAAAGCTTGAGATTTTCCTTTTTTTGTGTGGAGGGAAGCTTGAGATTTTGTTCTTTTGGTCAAGGATGGAATATATATATATATATATATATATATATATATATATATATATATATATATATATATATATATATATATATATATGTGAGGTAAATAATTGAAAATTTTGTATACTTATATACTTTTCAAATTGAATAATTGATCTTTTTTTTATATATATTTTACAAGTTGATATTAGAATATTTGAAAGAAAAATTCACAGTCAAAAGACATTTATTTCTTTTGTATAATAGTTTAGTTTTTTTTCCCTTTTTTTACGTCATCTAAGAATTAGATTACTTTTCTTTTGACATTATAGTTTACTTTCAAATAATCCACTAAATTGATTTTTAAAATTAGTTCTTAAATTTATAAATATTAATCAATTTAATTCTTAAATTACAAAATCATCTTTTTAATCCTTAAATATATTTAAAATGATAATTATTTATCAAATGACAATTATTTTACTGTCAATAATAAAACTAAGATAAGTGATGTTTATTAATTTTAGATGTAAAAATAATATTTTTATAATTTTTATAAAAAACTACATTAACTGATAAACATAATTCTAGAATTATTAGTATAATTCATCATTGGATTTAGGTTCCTACAAATGTTATTTGAGCCAAATCTGGTTGGCAAATTTATGCTTAAGTCGAGGATATATCTTATGAGAGAAGGACATCTTATATGAGAGTGAGAGAGTTAAATTTGGACCATATAACCATACATGGAGGGTCAAGATTTAAAGTTATGTAACTACTTAAAAAAGTCGTATGACTTTTTAAAAAAGTCGCATGACTTAGTGTGTTTTAATCTTGACCATTCAAATTAACATCTAGTGGTCAATATTTATTCCTCTCACTCTCATATAAGATAAGACATCTCACTAGATATATTTCATATATATATATATATATATATATATATATATATATATATATATATATATATATATATATATATATATATATATATATGATTTATTTAAAAATTTATAAGTAAATTAAATTTTAAAAAGCGTGACAGGTTTCCTGTAGGTTTTTCCAAACCCGATAAGACTCGATGACGATGAGGTTGGGTTTAAAAATTTTAAACCCGTCTCTTTTAAACCCAAACTCGAACCTGCCTCATCTTTCATGGTTGGTGAGGGTACCCAGTCTTTTGTACCAGGATTAGGGTATGTATGTCCAATCGTCACCCAAAAATAAATTTTGTAAGACCTTTTCAACCCGGATGGTCAAGAGGCATTACGGCCCAAAATATGTGAAAACCTAAGAGAAATTATTTAGGGTTACCTAGGAGTTGAGTCCATGTTAAATCACTTTAAAGTGATGATTTTTGTGTATGCTGAACTACAAGGTTCGTTGTGCATGCGATATTTAAAGGGATGGAGAAGACTCAATCTCGTTACCATATTTCTTTTGTAGAGAACGATGGCGGAGATGTGGAGCCCAACGCTCAGATTGATTATGTAGACATTTGAAGACCATTGGATTCAGGGGCAGACCTACAACAAGCATTGGGGGACCTTGGCCCCCCCCTGATTTTTTTCAATATAGTTTATTTATATTAGGTAATGTTAAAAAAAATTAATACTAAGTAATTATTTTGCTTAGGGAATTTAAGTATGTAAATAATATTATTTATGTATTATTTATCATTTTTATATTTTAATAAAATATTCTATTCTTTTGTAATATTTATTGTAGAGATAATTACATTTTTTTTTCTTTTTCTAGATAAAATATTTGAGTATTATTTATTTTTCTTTCAAATAGTTTTTCTTTTATAATGTGTTATTATTATTATTATTATTTTAAAAGCTATAAATAATTGTAGTTTGTAATAAAATGATTGCCAATGGGTCAAACTTTACAAACACTATATATAAGATTGACAACTTAAATTTTGAAACACATCAACAGACATTGAATCTTTCTATTATCATGTTCCTATATTCTCTTTGTTTTTCTTGTCTCGTCTTTGTTTTTAATCCTTACCATTGTGAGGTTCCTCTGTGCTTTTGATCTTAGTTCACCGATCCAGACTCGCATGCTATGTAAATCTTAGCAAAGCAAATTAGATATCAAGTTGCACTAAAAGTTTGCCATAATTTGCTTTCAAAGTTGTAGCCTTTGTCACAACAAATATTTTTCTTCAATTTTTCAACTTTCTGAAAGTAAATTATTCTTCAATGATTGTTAGCTATTAGTGTCCTAAAGATAATTTAGTCAGTAACATAATTTATTCAGATTTAATAGATTTTTGGAATATGATTAATAGGAGTTTTCATAAGAAAGATATAGTTAAACATAAATATCAAATTTTATTATAAATTCATTAAAGTTCTTGGTGACATATCAAATTGGTTATTGTCATTTGTAATTTAGGGTCTTTAAAAATATGTTTAATATCTTCTATGTAAATGTATTCTTTATTATATATTTTTAAATCATTTTAGAATATATTTATATATATATATAGTATGAATTTTAATGCTTACATATTTATTTAATTTTGGCCCCCCGAGTCATTGAATCCTGGGTCCGCTCCTGATTGGATTTACAATCCTCTTTATGAAGAGGGTCCTTCTAAGGATCTTCCTATAATTTAGGTATATAGGTAGTATAAAATTGACCAATAACTATTTTTCAACATTGATTTATTCTATTAAATAAATTTCTAAACTTATCAAATTAATGTGTCACAGGTGTAAAATGGAGGACATTCTTCTTGAGATGGATCGAATTTTGCGGCCACAAGGTAGTATCATCTTGCGGGATGATGTGGATGTGCTGTTGAAGGTGAAGAGTTTCACAGATGCAATGCAATGGGATTCCAGAATTGCAGACCATGAAAAGGGGCCCCACCAGAGAGAAAAGATATTGTTTGCAGTTAAGCAGTACTGGACTGCTCCATCTCCTGGCCAAAAATCTACACAGAAAGCTCTAAATTGATCTGTTTTTTGGGCTCAAGAATTTGTGTAATTTTTTATTTCTATGTCCAGAAATTTTTTCAGAATTCTATTATTTTCCAACCCCTGCTTATGTGGGTGGTGCAAAGTGAAAATTTCCTTACAGCAATCTATGCCTTATTGCTCCTCAAGCTTCTTATTTTTTGGTGACTTATCTATCCTGTAATAGTTGTCCAAATCTATCAATCAAATGAGATTGACTTAATGGTGAATAATGGTTGCAAAAGAACCTAATAGTATTTTACTAGACACAAAGCTCTAAAAACATATGTAAGATTTATAATAACATTTTGTTTTGGTACATCATTCTTCATTCAGAACACAACAAGGTACTAGAGCATCTTAAGTTTAGCCTTGGTCATAACGTCTTAAGTTCAACCTCAACTAGAGCATTTTAAACTTGGCCACAGCCAAAGATCTTCAAATCAACCACAATCAAAGTATCTTCAACACAACCTTGTGTAGAACATCTTCGGCTCAGCGCCAGGTTAAATTTTTAAATTGAAGGTCCAAAGACAAGCCATAACCCACATGGCCTTGAGGGTTTTTTTTTATGTGGGTTTTTTTTTTAGTTTTGTGGGTTTTTCGCCTTGATCCACGTGGGCTATGGCCAAGTCAAGTTGGCTGGTCCATGTTGATGATACTAAATGAAAAATATATTTATTAAATCATAAGTGTTCGGTAAAATTATTTGTTTAAGTAGCTGAAAAATGTAAAATGACATAAATTGTTTATATAATATATTTATATAAATTTAAATTTATTTTATTGATAAAAATATGTTTTGAGGTGTTATAATTTTAATTTTTTAATTAGTTTTAAACTCTTGTAATTTTTTATTTATAGATAAATTATTTTCATTACATTTTTATTTTCAATTATTACATTATATTCATATTAAGTATTCTACAATTAATCTTATACTATATCTTAAATATTTTTAATCAACTTTGAAATAAAGTAAAAAAAAACACTTAAGTGGACATTATACTTTTATTATGTTAATTAGCGTAATAGTTAAATAAATCATCTAATATTAAATTATTAAAAAAAAACTAACATTTATCATTGTCAATTTCGTGAAGTATAATGTTTAAATAATAAATTGAATATTATACATAGTACAATAGTTAAAATAAATAGTGCAATATAAAAAATGTAGAATATAATAACAAAAATAAAATAAAACAAATAAATAATAATAAACCTTGTTTTATTAAAAAAAGGTACTAAGAAAGTTTAATAAATATTTTAAGGATAAAAAGAAAAGAAAATATAAAAAGCTAGAAGTTACAAGCTAGCATTTTAAAAAAATGCTACTTCAAGTAGTGTTTCAAAAATCACTAAAAACTACTAAAGAAAGTTTGTTTACCAAACAGTCAAATAAGTTTTTTAGCTACTAAAAAAGTTAGCTAGAAGCTAGCTGAAATGGCTTGCCGAACATAACATTTTACTTTTTTTAATATTTCATTATTTTATTTTTTTTACCACTTAATTTGACATTAGAAACTACAGAAGTAGAAAACCTAAAGTGACAATAATTTTTTTTTTGTTTAAATACATTTTTAGTCCTTGCAATTTAGCACTTTTTTGCTTTTCGTCCTTGCAAAAAAAAAAATTGGTTTTAGTCCTTGCAAATTATGTTTGTTTTGTTTTTTGCCCTTAAAGTGCTTTAGATAGCGTTTTCTTCACTATTCAAAGCGCTATATAAACCACTTTAAGGACGAAAAACAAAACAAACATAATTTGCAAGGACTAAAATCGAAAAAAAAATTGCAAGGACGAAAGGCAAAAAAAATGCTAAATTGCAAGGACTAAAAATGTATTTAAGCCTTTTTTTTACTGCAAAAGTGACAATAATTATAACACGTATGATTCCCGAGAGTTGAATTAATCATCGTGAAATGTTTTCAATAACAAAAAAAATCATCGTGACCTAATTTAGTACTGAATGAAAGTAAGTTTTAATTTATAACCTATTTTTTCCCTTTAAAAATCCAAAAAATATAAATAAACAAAAACACACTGCCAAAGTTTAGTAATCTTCTATAATTATATTTATAACTATATATACTCACAATTCAAATGTTGTATATATGAATAAAAAAATTCAAACATTGTATATACATCTATAACTAAAAAAACCTATCACATTCATTATCACGTCCAATATAAAGGTACCTATACTTAAAAGTGTCAATAATAGGTGAATGATAGAAGTAAATAATCTCAATGATGAAAGATTAAAGAAATAATAATTTGGTTATTGTTTCGATATTATAGGAGCTTTCTATGTCAGACTCCATATGCTGAATGATGGCATTTTCTATGTTATTGTTTAGCTCCTTTCCTTTTGCTTTTAATTAATTCCGCTTCGATTATAAAAAAACCAATACTTTGGAAACATATATAAGAAAATTATAGAAGTACATTATTTAATACATTATATTTATGTTTATCAATTTGATATGATATGTCAAGATTCAAAATATTAAAGAATTAAATTCATATTGAGATTTACAAAAATTGCAAGAAATTTTTCAATTTTAAATATTATGGCCAATATTGTTATGTAAGGAAAATGCAATTGATAGCAGATATTGTCAAATTGATTAACTCTTGAAAGGAAAGCATCAAATAGGTTTACGTATCTATATATTTCTTACGATAAATTCCACCTCTTTATAAGATAAGACAATTATTACAATTCAATCAACACGAAACTACAACAAAGTATCCTTAAAAGCAAGAAAATATGTAATGCAAAACCTAACAGTATCAAGAGTTCATGTGGAACCACAGCGAAAAGGGCACATACTGCTCTGCACTAACAATTTCAAAATGCATTCATAGTGAAAAATATGAGCACAAGGCAACCGTGCCCCATCATCACCACACTTGTACTCTTCATAGGATATGCAACATTCATCTTTTTCATCTTCAATCTTCAATTTTTCAAGCGTTGTGGCCCCAGTAGGCAAAGAATATTCTCCACCCTGATAAGCCATTCTTTGCACAAACTCTCTTGATACATGTCGTGCATCGAAGAAGCATGAGGTATTCACTATATTGTAAAAATATCGGCCATTAAAGAACATAGCAAACACATAAAAATAATCTGTTTCAAACCCACAGTGTTGCAGTACTGAGTCACGTAGCATTCTAGACAAATTTGTGACCATGTCACAATCATGGCCATTGAGAAAGGTTTGCCGAACACCTGTGTGTGCAAGGAACTTTTGTAACAGCTCTTTGCGAAAAGATGGATACGCAAAATGGTCATGAGAAATTGGTTGACCCGACCTCCAACATCTAACCTCACCCATTGTATCTGAATTAGTCGCAACAACTATAATTATATAGACTTTATCTTTGCATGAAGTGTAACTCCCACCATCAGAGAAGGTGAATTGTTGAATTTCTGGCATGATGAGGAAGATTGATAAAGAATAATTTTGTGTGTGTTTGCACAAAGGAATAGAAACAATAAGAGAGTGTAATGCTGTTGGGTCAAAGAATTTGTAAAGCATAGACATATTTATAGTGTTGTGAGGTATATATCCTTTATGATCAATTGTTTCAAAGGAGTATTGGAGGGAAGCTTGAGATTTAATTTGGTCTTTTGGTCAAAGAGGGAAGCTTGAGATTTTCTTTTTTTTGTGAAGGACGGAAGCTTGACATTTTGTTTTTCTGGTCAAGGAGGGAAGTACATATGAGGTAACTAATTGAAAATTTTGTATACTTAAAAGACTTTCCAAATTGAATAATTTGTCATTTTTTTTTATATATTTTACACATTGATGTTAGTATATATTTAAATATCTCTTTGAACCAAAAAAAAAATTATTTATCCAAATAATACTCGTACCACATTATTTAACAAACTACTATCTATTACTGTTCAGGTTGGGATTTCGGCTCCTCTCCACCCGAATTCTTAACCTTTATTTTCTTTTTAAAAAACACGACGTTGAGAATCCGGATACCCCAAATCTGAATTCTCAATAGGTTTTCCTATTTTCGTTATTTATTTTTTTGCTTTTTACTTTTTTACTTTAATTTTAATTTTAAAGTAGTTTAAAAAAATAATTGTGACTAAAAGTTTACATTGTAATTAATTTAAATAATTAGTTTTAAAAAAAATACTCACAATTTAATAAAAATTATTTAAATTAAAATTCCATAATACAATAGAAAACTAAATTATTGAAGTTGGCTAGAGGTTCGATCACGATTAGGACATGACATTACACCTAAATCAATCCCTTTAGTATCAAATGAATAAAAAAAAAATAGATAACTAAATAAATAAATCATAATTTCAAGTCCCTCAAATATAAATATAAAATTATTTTGCAGAAATAAATCAATGATAAATAAACAAATAATATACAAGTTCGGGAAGACTTGTCACAACTCGAGTATACAGTCCAATTTAAAGCACAAGATTAACAAGCTATCATGTTTAAATTATCTCTTGAGGTGTTATTTTGGTCCTAAGCCTTGGGCCAGTTCACAATAATGGCTCTAATTATTTTTTGACCCACCTAATGTGGGGCCTAAAAGCTCCCAACCTACACAACCCAACTAATAAGAAGGTTGGACCAAGGCCTAAGGGTTGTCAACCCACAAGTACCGGTATTTCAAAAATGTCTTTTCTAAATCGCCCATAAAAATATTTTCAACTTGGCTCGACTAGAGTATGTTTAACTCAAGCTAAACTAAAGTAATTTTAACTTGGTCCCAACCAAGATATCTTTAATGTGGCCTCAATCAAAGTAATTTCAACTTGACCTTGGCTAGAGTAAGTTCAACTCGACCTCGTTCAGAGTATGTTCAACTTAGCCTAACGTGGAGTATCTTATACTCAACCTCGACTAGAGAATCTTCACATCAACCTCAACCAGGGCATCTTCAACTCAGTCTCCGCTAGGACATTTTTGGTTCGACCTCGACTAAGGACTCTTCTACTCAACCTCAGTCAGGGTATTTTTGCCTCGACTTCAATTAGGTCATCTTCAGCCTAGCCTCGGCTAAGGCAGTGTGGACAAGACCTTAGTATCTTTGGGTTTGCCTCAACTAGGGCACATCTTCAGCTCAGCCTTGGACAACGCACGTTTGGCTTAGCCTTTACAAGCGCATCTTTGGCTCGGCCTCAACCAGTGTATCTTCGAATCGTCCTTACCCAACATATCTTTAGCCCGGCCTTAACAAATGCACCTTCGATTCAAACCTTTATTAGTGCATCTTTCACTTGGCCTCAGTTAGAGCATCTTCAACTCAGTCTCAGCTAGAGCATCTTAAGCTTGGCCTCAGTTAGAGTATCTTCAGATCAACCACAGTCAAAGTATCTTCAATATGACTTTGGCTAGAACATCTCTTAGCTTAACCTCGAGTTAAATTTTTAAATTTGAGGTCCATTGGCAGGCCATAAGCCACAAGGTCTTGAGGGCTTTTTTATGTTGGCCTCTTTTTGCTCTATGGGCTTTTTGGCCACGACCCATGTGGGCTATGGCCAAGCCAGCTAGGCTAATCTATTTTGACGGCTCTAATTACCCTTTACATTAAAAAAAAACCTTTGATTTTAATGTTTATACAAAATAATTGTGAAAAATTGTTAACTAAAATTAAAAATACATGTATTTCTAATAAGAACTCTTTTTCACCATGAAACAAAAAAGGATTCAAAATGAAATATAAAGCATAATCATTACATTTTTTATACAAATAGGAGAAAAAATAGCAAAATAGAAGGGGAAAAATAAAAATGACAAACTAAGGGAACTAATAGTGGAGGTGTAAGAAGACTACACCCATTGCATGTTCGTAGCAGTCTGGTGGTGTTATATCCAAGTGGATAACGCAAACTAATAGTGGAACAAACAACGTTAGCTGATAATACTAATAAATTAAAATGAGAATTTACAAATTCCACTTATTCATATCATCTTATCATTATTATGTTGCCCTTTTGTTTCTATTTTTCTTATTTTCACTTCTTTTTCATTTCCACTGTTTTTAATATTTCATTATTTTTTGATGTTTTTACCACTTTAAGATTAGAAAAAACAGAAGAAGCAAATCTAAAGTGACAATAATTATAACACGTATGGTTGCCGAAAGCTGAATTAATCATTGTGAAACATTTTCAATAAAAAAATAAAAATAAAAATAAAACATCCTGATACAAACAATACGAGCTGCATCATATTGCTTGGAAAAGGCATGTTTAGTTTAGCAAACCAATGATGTGGAAATGAAACCAAACAAAAGGAGAACAAGCTTAGATAATGGCAAATGGAAATCAGAATAACTTTAGGAGCAATTATAATTATAATGTGTTGATTAAGATAAACCATAATCAACACATTATATTTACTTTCTTTTTTTTAAAACAACATTATATTTACTTTCAATACTATGCTCTGGGTTTTCTTTTCTCCTCGGTGCTCTATCGATTGGTTCTATTGTCTCCACGCCTTCTTCTCCCAGTTAATATCTCCCTTTGTTTATGTTTGAGTCCTCCCCGTATACAATGATAAAAGAGAATAAATTATATTCAATTTTAAAAGTCGTGTAACTTGTAAATATTATTATATATGAAAAGTGTAATTGATAGCAGAAATTAATGTACTCTCAAAAGGAAAACATAAATTATAGATTTAAGTATTTAGATTCACATACAATATATTTTACTTCTTTAAGATGATATATTTATCACGGTACAATAATGCTAATCGTAACAGTATCAAGAGACACGACTACATGTGAAACGGCACGAAGGGCACATACCCCTCTCTACAAACCATTGCAAAATACAATAATGGTGGAAAACATGAGAGCAAGGCAATCTTGCTGCATCATCACCAGAGTTGAAATCTTCATGATATATGACACATTCACCTTCTTCATCTTGAACCATAAATCTTTCAAGCATCATTGCTCCCGCAGGCAAAGAATGTTCACCTCCCTCATAGGCCATTCTTTGCACCAATCTTCTAGATGGAAGTTGCTCAGCTTGAAAAAAGAACGGGGTACTCACTACATTGTAACAACAATGGGTCTTGAGGACCTTAACAAACACGCGAAAATAATTTATATCAACGCTAGGCCGCTGCAATACTGATTCCCATAACATTGCTGAAATGTTTTCAACCATGTCACAGTCATGGCCATTGAAAAAATTTGTAGGTACACGTAAGTATGCAAGCAATTGCTTTACTACATCATTGCAAAAAAATGGATAATTGAAAATGATGCGTTGAATTGGTAACCGTGTGTGACAAAGTTTGACAACACTGCTCCGCTCAAAAGTTGTCACCACCATGGTTATATACACAATATGATTGATGAAAGTGTTACCAGCACCGGAGAAAAAGGTGGGTTCTTCAAATTGTGGTATCATGTTTATGATGAGGAAGATTTATATAGAGGGTACTTTTATGTGTGATTGCACAAAGGATTAAAGGAATAGAAATAAGAAGAGAATTGAAAAAGAGTTATACTAATACTTGGTCTATAGGAATTTGCAAAGGTTAGATGTATTTATAGTGTATATTAGATTATGATCAATATCTTCTTCGAAACAATATTGGAAGGAAGCTTAAAATTTTGGGGGGTATTTTTATGTAAATGAAGGGAAATATTGGAGGGAAGTTTGAAACTTCATTTTTTTTTTCTTTTTATGAAAATGGAACTTTCCAAATTCAACAATCTATCATTTTTTATATATTTTACACATTAAAGTTAAAATATCTCTATATATCATTTATATATGTTAAATATTTTAATATAAAAATTAATGACCTTTTAGTATGAGAATTGTTATCAGAAATATTGATTATTACGATTTTTCCAAATATGCACAAGGATGATTTCCATAAAAAATCTATTATATTTTTTGAATTGATATTTATTCCAAAAAATAATATTGAGCCACATATGTTATTCATTCATCAATATCCATATAAACTAAGACAAGAAATCCCTCCCTAAACTCGCCACTTCCTGGTCAAATAGTTTTTCCACGCAATTCCTATCCTCATCTCTCTCTCTCTCTCTCTCTCTCTCTTTCTAATTTCTATTTTATATTACTTACATACAATTTTTTTTATTATAACTATTTTTTATGCATATTATATTATTGTTTTATATTTTTTATTTATAAAAAATTATATTTTATAAATTATATAAGCATATATAATAATAAAAATAAAGGATAATTTTGTTTTTCTAAATAATATTTAATTTTTCTTTGAATGTTTAATGTAATAATATTTTTAATATTACCTACAAATATGTTTTAATTTATATTAAATGGATGATAAATTATATAATTATTTATTAAAACTAATTATAATTTAATTGATTAAATCTATTTTTACTTTAGATATCCTATAAAATCATTTTTAATTTTATATCATATAAAACCATTTAAATTAATTTCATAAATAAATATTTTGACTAATATTTAAATTATGCGGTTGAAATTTTTATACTAAAAATTAGGTTGAATCTAATTAGTTAATATATTTACTACAAAATGATATTTTGACTATATGCTTAATAACTTCATATATGAACATTTTGTTGACTAATGATTATATGATAATGTTAAATTTTTTATATAAATATATAATAAATATATTAATTTTAAATTTTTAACTATGTTTTATTACAAAATAGTTTTAAATTACTTATTCAATAAAATCATAAATCAGATATTTTTTAAATTCTTTTTTTTATGGTAGAGACCACCCAAGGAAGATAATCATGCTCGAATTGGATAGGACGTAGGACAACTATTAACGACAAAGCTCTCACTTCGAGCATATTATTTTACTATTTATCATAATTTACAATATTTTTGGAACTTGGGAGTGAGTGATGACTTGTGCGAAAGTGAATCTGTTGTGTTCCCAGGTGAATCAAAGACAATGTGGGTGTGTGTGTGTGTTTTTTTTTTGCCCCTCCTCTCGTTTCTACTCTCTCTATTCTATGTTCTGGCTTTTCTTTTTCTCAAGATTCTTTTGTTTCTCCTCTTGGTATATGCAATGATAGATGGACAACAATAAAAGAAAATAAATTACATTCAATTTTAAAAGTCTATCGTGTCAATATTATTACATAAGGAGAATTTAATCGATAGCTGAAATTAATCACTCTCAATATTATTACGTAAGGAAAGTGTAATGGTAACAGAAATTAATTGCTCTCAAAAGGAAAACATCAAATAGATTGATGTATTTATATTTCATACGATACATTTTACTTCTTTAAGATAATATATTTATCACAGTACATAAATGCTAATGGTAACAGTATCAAGAGACATGACTATATACAGAACAGCATTATCTTTGATGATAAACATGAAAGCAAGGCAACCTTTCTGCATTATCACCGGAGTTGAAATCTTGGATGCATATGGCACATCGATCCTCTTCATCTTTAACCATAAATCTTTCGAGTGCAGTTGCCCCCACGGGAAAAGAATGTTCACCTCCATCACAGGCCATTCTTTCCACCAATTCTCTTCATGGAAGTTCATCAGCTTGAAAAGAGAATGGCGTACCCACTACATTATAACAACAATGGGTCTCGAATACCATAATGAACACCCGAAAATAATTTATACGAACCCCAGGCCGCTGTAACACTAAGCCATGTAACCTTGTTGAAAGGTTTGGAACCAGGTCACAGTCGTGGCCATTGAAAAAATTTCTAGGTATATTCAAGTATGCAAGCAATTGTTTTAATATATCATTACATACAAAAAGATGATTGAAGATGTCATGATTAATTGGTAACTGCATGCGACACAGCCTTACAGCACTGCTTTGGATCAAAAGTTGTGACAACGATGCTTAAATAGATCGTATGATTCATGAAACTATGACCAGCATCAGACAACAAGGTGGGTTCTTGAAAATGTGATGACATCTTCAAGATGAGGAAGATTGATAGAGGGTACTTTTGTGTGTGATTGCATAAAGGAATAAAAATAAGAAGAGAATTGAAAAAGAGTTATACTAATACTTGGTCTATAGGAATTTGCAAAGGTTAGATGTATTAAAGTGTTGTGAGGAATATAACCGTTATGATCAATAATTTCAAAGCAATATTGAGGGAAGCTTGAAGTTTTAGTCTTTTGGTGAAAGAGGAAAGCTTGAGATTTTCCTTCTTTTTTTTTTTGTGAAGGAGGGAAGCTTGAGATTTTGTTCTTTTGGTCAAGGACAGAAATATATATGAGGTAAATAATTGAAAATTTTGTATACTTAAATAATTTCCAAATTGAATAATTGATATTTTTTATTTATTTTACAAGTTGATATTAGAATATTTGAAAGTAAACTTCAAAGTCAGAAAATGTGAAGATAGTGAAGATAGGGAGTAACTCTTTTAAAGTTACTCTTGGATATATATGATTTATTTAAAAATTAGAAGAAAATTATATTTTCAAAAGTATGACGGGTTACCCATAAGTTTTCACGAACCCAATAAAACTTGCGACGTCGATGAGGTAGGATTTAAAAATTTTAAACTCACCTCTTTTAAACTCAAACTCGAACCCGTTTCGTCTTTCATGAGTAAAAGGACCAGGAGAGCTAAACTTACCCTTAATCTGCTCTATTGCCATGCCTAGCCTTGGCTAGTGCATCTTCAACCCTGCCTCGGCTAGCGCATCTTCAACCCTGCCTCAGCTAACGCATCTTTGACTCAACCTCAACCAACGTGGATTTAGCTTAGCCATAGTAAATACATATTCAGCTTAGTCTCGATAAAGGCGTTCTCAATTTAGCCTCGGCCTCAATTGAGGCATCTTTAATTTGACTTCGGCTAGGTCATCTTTGGATTGACCTCGAGTAGGGCATCATTGGCTCGACCTTAGCATCTTTGGCCCGGCCTCAATTAGGGCATCTTCGACTCACCCATGACCAATGCATCTTCAACTCAATCTCAATCAATGCATCTTTGGCTCATCCTCGGCCAACACATCTTCGACTTGACCTTTGCATGCGCATCTTCGACTAAACCTTAAGCAATGTATCTTCAGCTCGACCTCGACTAACACATCTTCAATTCAACCTTGATTAGATCATCTTCAACTTAGCATTGGTTAGAGCATCTTCAGCTCGATTTCAATTAGAGTAATTTCAATTCCACCTTGGCTGGAGCATCTTAAGCTCAGCTTGGCCAGAGCATCTTAAGCTCGATCTCGGCTAGGGCATCATAAGCTCAGCTTGACTAGAGATCTGTAAAAAAAAAATGTAATGCAAGTAAAAACAAAGGGACAACAAAATACAAAAACACTAGAAGAATATTTTGTTAGGTACTTGAAGTGATTAACTTTATTGATCATTTCATTATTTGTATCACACACACACATATAGGTGTACATCCCTATTCCAACAACAAACTACCAATAAGATGAAAATTTTGCTCACTAAGAATAAATTGTGGCAGGCCACCCCCATAATTTATGGAACTTTCTATCATGCCTCCAATAAAACTAAATGAAAAGATGTAATATGACTTTATACTCTCCTTGAAGTTGATACTTTTCTTATTGTTTTCAGTTGTTAGATTAAACAATAAAATAAGAAGCTTTTACCAAGGAAGTCTAGTTCATTTGGTTGAGCAGGGTACGTGAGTTATTGCAAACCATCTTATGCTCCTATTGATAAAAGAAAAAGACAAGAAGTTTTTCCAATCTTTAGACAACAGCGTCAAAATCCATCATTCGTTATCTTTTATTCTTTTCAAATCCTTCCTCAAATTGCATATGAGCAGAGAATTACAATGACAACAACATTAGGAAGGTCTCCAAAATATAGACATGCTAAGAAAAGGTGGAAATGGTTAGATGGTGTCCCCTGAATAACTATATGCATGAAAACTTGCAAATTAAATACGATCTTAATAACTAAGAGTTCATTAAATGTTACATTGACTCTCATCCCCCTCCAAATTTCTGAATATAAAGGTAGGCTTTGATGATCACCAAATCAACCTAGCATGACAACTAACACACAAAGATATACATAAAGTAAACGACAACCACCAAGAAAACATTTTTTTGAGTACATACCACCAAGAAAACATTTGTAATGATTGCTATTATTTTTTATATGATAAAATATATGCACAAACGTAGAGGAGAATCATCGATTAATCAAGATCATTGTATATTTTGTTGATTATCGCAATGTACAATTGACATCAAAAACTATATATTGGCATTAAATTGAAAGAGCTTAATGCTTTTTTTACTACAAAAAGATCTTTAATATCTAAAATTATATTTTCATTGGCAATATGATTATCCATAGATCTGTTTCCTTCTGTAGAAAAATAAATAAATGAGGCATTATGGTGCATTGGACTCAAGACCATAATGTTCCCTTCAAAATTTAAATTCTAATAGTAACATATACCATATAAATTTAGAAAGGCGTACATATAGCCCACAAAATCTTAAATCCAAAATATAAATTTATAAAATTAAAAAAAAAACACACTACCATATTCATTTTTACGGCCAATATAAAGGTACTTATTCTCTGTACCAAAAAAAAAATACCTATACTTAAAAGTGATCAACAATAAGTGAATTGTAGATGTAAATAATCTTAATCTGTAAGATGAAATATTAAAGAAATAGTACTTTGGTTATTGTTTCGTTATGATAGGAGCTTTATATGCCAGACTCTGTATGCTAATTAATGATGGCATTTCCTATGTTATTGTTTAGCTCTTTTTGCTTTTAATTATTTTCAATTTGCTTACAAAAAAATAATACTTTGGGAATATTTAAGAAAATTGTAGAAGTATATTATTTACTACAATATATTTATGTTTATTAATTTGATATGAAATATCAAGATTCAAAATTTAAAAATTTTAATTCATATTGAGATTTAGGAAAATTGCAAGAAATAATTCAATTTTAAATTATGGTCAAGTAAGGAAAATGCAATTGATAGCAGAAATTTTCAAAATGATGAACTCTTGAAAGGAAAGCATCAAATAGATTTACGTATTTATGTATTTCTTACAATAAATTTCACCTCTTTATAAGGTAAGACAATTATTACAATCCAATCAACACGTAACTACAACAAAAATATGAGCACAAGGCAACCGTGCCCCCATCATCACCGCAGTTGTACTCTTCATGGCAAATGCAACATTTATCTTTTTCATCTTCAATCTTGAATTTTTCTAGTGTTGTGGCCCCGGCAGGCAAAGAATGTTCTCCACCTCATAAGCCATTCTTGTACCGTAGTTCCAATGAACCAAGTGCTTCCTTGTACTGCAGTTCTCATGAACCAAGTCCCTCCTTCTAACTAACAAGGAGGGACTTGGTTCATGGAAACTGCAGTATAACGAGGGACTTGATTCAGGGAAACTCGCTAGTAACAACAATGGGTCTTGAGTACCATAACAAACACGCAAAAATAATTTATACCAACCCTAGGCCGCTGCAATTAATACTGATTCCCATAACATTGCTGAAATATTTTTGACCATGTCACAGTCATGGCCATTGAAAAAAGTTGTAGGTACATGCAAGTATGCAAGCAATTGCTTTAATACATCATTGCAAAAAGATGGATAATTGAAGATGATGCGATGAACTGGTAACCGCGTGTGACAAAGTTTGACAACACTACTCGGCTCAAAAGTTGTCACCACCATGGTTATATAGACAATATGATTGATGAAAGTGTGACCAGCATCGGAGAACAAGGTGGGTTCTATGATGAGGAGGATTTATAGAGGGCACTTTTTGTGTGTGATTGCAAAAAGGTGTAGAAATAAGAAGAGAGTTGAAAAAGAGTTACACTAATACTTGGCCTATAGGAATTTGCAAAGGGTAGATGTATTTATAGTGTATTAGATTGTGATCAATATCTTCTTCGAAACAATATTGGAGGGAAGCTTAAAATTTTGGGGGTATTTTTATGTAAATGGAGGGAAGTATGATGTAATAATTGAAAGAAAAAAAGTGCACAACTTTCAATTAAATAATTGTATTTGAGGGAAGTTTGAAAATTTGATTTTTTTTTCTTTTTTTGAAAAAGGAAGGAAGTATGATATAATAATTGAAAAGAATTTCTTCATAAATTTCCAAATTCAATAATTTATCATTATATATATATATATTTTACACATTAAAGTTAGAATCTCTCTCTCTCTCTCTCTCTCTCTCTCTCTCTCTCTCTATATATATATATATATATATATATATATATACCATTTCTATATGTTAAAATATTTTAATAAAAAAAATTATGACCTTTTAGAATGAGAAATGTTATTAGAAATACTGATTATTAGGGAAACAAAATTCAAATATGCAAAAGGATAATTTCCAATTATAGGGAGAAAAAAAAATTCAAATATGACAAGGATAATTTTTATGTAAATGCAGGGAAGTATAGCATAATAATTAAAAAAAAATGCATAACCTTCCAATCAAATAACGGTATTTGAGGGAAGTTTGAAATTTTGGTTTTTTTTTTCTTTTTACGAAAAAGGAAGGATGTATGACATAATAATTGAAAAGATTTTATACGTATATAACTTTCCAAATTAAAAAAAAATATCATTTTTTTTATATTTGACACATTAAAGTTAGAATATCTCTATATATCATTTATATATGTTAATATATTTTAATCCAAAAATAAATTACCTTTTAGTGTGAGAAATGTTATTGGAAATACTGATTATTAGGAAAGTTAAGTTTTTTTTTCAAATATGCACGAGGATGATTTCCATAAAAATTATATTATATTTTCAATTAGTATTTATTTCAAAAAATTATGTTGAGCCACATATGTTATTCATTCATTAATTGAAAAGGAGGGAAGTATGACATAATAATTGAAAAAAACATATATACATAACTTTTCAATGTCAATAATTTATCATTGTTTATATATTTTACACATTAGCGTTAGAATATCATTATTTATCTTTTATAAATTTTAAAGTATTTTAATCTTAATATTAAGAGCAAGGTTAGGGTGGACAACCCTGATTGGTGGACCACCCTAATTGGTGATCCACGGTGGACCATCATTATCAATCGTTAGATTTATAATTTTGTTATAGTAGGACAATCCACACTAGATTTCTCCAACCCTCTTCCAGGAATCCTCTGGCCACCGTTCGCCACCTCTGGAGACAATTTTTAGCGGCTTTGTTTTGTTTTTCTTCATCACTATCTCCACCCTTTCCTCCACTGATTTCTTCGGTGTCGACTCAAAACTCAAATAGAAACACTTAAGTTTTTTTTTTTGTGGTAGTGAACTTATATCAAGGAGCTCTTGAAAATTCAACGAGAGGGCTCTACGGAATGATGGCATTTTTTTTTTGTGTACAATGGTCGCACTGAGGTTTGAACCTATCACCTCATGTGTTCTACTCCAACCCCCCACCACTAGGCCGACCTTAGTGGTTAATGATGGCATTTCCTATGTTATTGTTTAGCTCCTTTTGCTTTTAATTATTTCCACTTTGCTTACACAAAAACAATACTTTGGGAATATATAAGAAAATTGTAGAAGTATACATTATTTAATACATTATATTTATGTTTATTAATTTGATATGATATGTCAAGATTCAAAATTTTAAAATTTAAATTCATATTGAGATTTAGGAAAATTGCAAGAAATAATTCAATTTTAAATTATGGTCAATATTATTATGTAAGGAAAATGCAATTGATAGCAGAAATTTTCAAATTCATGAACTCTTGAAAGGAAACCATCAAATAGATTTACATATTTATATATTTCTTACGATAAATTCCACCTCTTTATAAGATAAGACAATTATTACAATCCAATCAACACGAAACTACAACAAAGTATCCTTAAAGGCAAGAAAATATGTAATGCAAAACCTAACAGTATCAAGAGTCACGACGACTACATGTGGAATGGCAGCGGAAAGGGCACGTACTGCTCTGTACAAACCATTTCAAAATGCATTCGTAGTTAAAAATATGAGCACAAGGCAACCGTGCCCCATCATCACCACAGTTGTACTCTTCATAGCATATGCAACATTTATGTTCTTCATCTTCGATCTTCAATTTTTTTAGTGTTATGGCCCCAGCAGGCAAAGAATGTTCTCCACCCTCATAAGCCATTCTTTGCATGAACTCTACAGATTGAACATGTTCATCATCAAACGGGTGTGGGGTATTCACTATATTGTAAAAATAATGGCTCTCAGATAACATAGCAAACACATAAAAATAATCTTTTTCAACGTGCTGCAGTATTGAGTCACGTAGCATTCTAGACAAATTTGTAACCATGTCACAGTCGGCATTGAGAAAACTTTTTCGTACATCTGTTTTTTCGAGGAAAACCTGTAACAAGTCTTTGGGGAAAGGAGGAAAAGCAAAAAAGTCACGAGGAAGTGGTAGTATGCTCAAGCTACAAAGACTAACCACATCCGTCGGATGTGAATTCGCTACAACTATAGTTATATTGACTTGATCATTGGAAAAAGTGTAACTACCACCATCTGAGAAGGTGGATGGTTGAATTTCTGGCATGATGAGGAAGAGTGATAAAGAATACTTTTGTGTGTGTTTGCACAAAGGAATAGAAACAATAAGAGAGTGACAAAGGATTACACAAATGCTAGCCTGGGTCAAAGAATTGTAAAGCATAGATATATTTATAGTGTTGTGAGGTATATGTCCGTTGTGATCAATCGTTTCAAAGAAGTATTGGAGGGAAAGCATGAGATTTTAGTCTTTTGGTGAAAGAGGGAAGCTTGAGATTTTCTCTTTTTGTGAAGGAGGGAAGCTTGAGATTTTGTTCTTTTGGTCAAGGACGAAAAGTATATATGAGGTAAATAATTGAAAATTTTGGGTATTTAAAGACTGTCCAAATTGAACAATTTATCCTTTTTTATATATATTTTACACTTAGAATATCTTTAAATATATCTCGGAATACCTAACTTTGGGTTCTATTATTTTAATTAATATGGTGAAAGCTTATTTGCCTGACAAAGGTTTCAAGACCTTACCATTAAGTAATTACAGGTTGATTTGCCGATAGCTGCAAGCCATAATAAGGCTCCCAGTCAGTTTAATTGACTCCTCTGAGTTCTCTCCATAATCTTTATATTATTTGCTCTTTGTTGTTTTGTTAGTATTAGAAGCATTTTCTTTTGACTGATGCAAGTTTTCCTTTTGATAGACGTGCAGCCTGCCTCATGTAATGTCATCTATCTTTTTTATTTATATTAATTAATTTTTTTACTCATAGTATTGTCATTTTTCTTGTTTTCTTTTTAACAACTTTCTTTTCTTTGGTCATGCACTGGAATATTGTCGGTTGCCTTTCTTTGTCTACATTGGCTTTCTTGTAATATAATATAAATCTAAAAAGAGAAATGAGTCTCAAGTTGTCAATTAGCCTACTGACATATATCTTGTATTTGAACATTTCACTTTTAAAGTGTTGATATACTTTTCTTGTTCGTAAAGTTTGATAATTTTATCACAAGTAGTGAGAGCTAGTCAGTTCCAAGGTAGTTAAAAGAATAGTATTTTAATAAAAACATAAAAAAGGATTTTTAGTACTACTAACAATTATTTTTATTCACTTTCTATTTACTTATTAAGAAGATTTTAAGTTGTTAGTGATATTCATTATATATTTTTTTTAATTATTATAAAGGCCTGCTTCTAAATATATTTTAGCAAAATAAAATTAATTATGAATAAATAAATTAGTAAAGGAAAATAAATAGAGTAGCAAAATTATAAGTTTGATATTACCAAGTTGTTACAACTTAAGAGACTTAGATAAAAAAATATGGAATTAAAAAGTCGTACACCTAAATCACTCTTTTTTGCATAAATGGATAAATAAAAAATGGATAACCAAATAAATAAAACCATAAACTCAGGTGTCTCAACTTTAAATATGAAATTATTTGGCTAAGTAAACTAATGATAAAAAAAAAGAAATAAACAAACAAATAATACAAGCTTGGGAATACATGTCATAGCTCAGGTATCCCAAATTAAAACATAGATTAATAAGGTGTCATGTTTAAATTACTTTAAAGGGGGGGGGGGGGGGGGTGGGGTATTTCGATCCTAAGTCCTAGGGTAAATCACTATACTGGCTCTAATTAATTTTTGACCCACCAAATGAGTGGCTTAAAATTCCCTAACCCAATTAATAAGTAGGTTGGACCGAGTCTTAAGAGGGGGGATGGATCAGCTCACAAGTTACAATTATTTTAAAAATGACTTTTCTCAACTGTCCACAAAAAATTTTCAACTTATTAGCTCGACTAGAGTATCTTTAACTTGACCTCAACTAGAGTAATTTCAGTTCAGTCTTGCCCATTGTACCCTCAACATGGCCTCAATCAAGGTAATTCCAACTCGACCTTGGCTAGATTATCTTCAACCCAACCTCGTCGAGAGTAATTTCAACTTAGCCTATCCAAGGGTATCTTATATTCAACCTCATATGGGAATCTTAACCTCAACCATAGTCAGGGCATCTTTAACTTGATCTTAGCTAAGACACCTTTACTTTAGTCTCGACTAGGGAATCTTCAGCTCAGCCTTAGTCAAGACATCTTCAACCTGGCCTCGGCTAGGGCATCATCGGCTTGACCTTAGCATCTTTGGTCTGGCCTCGGCTAGAGCATCTTCGACTCGGCCTCGACCAGTGCATCTTCGACTTAACCTTAGTCAACACATCTTTGGCTTATCATCAACCAATGCATCTTCAGCTCAGCCTTTACAACTGCATCATTAGCTCGGCCTTAA
Source organism: Pueraria montana var. lobata (assembly GCA_026413185.1). Lineage (NCBI taxonomy): Eukaryota > Viridiplantae > Streptophyta > Magnoliopsida > Fabales > Fabaceae > Pueraria > Pueraria montana. Next base: position 88,154,846 of record CM048650.1, on the reverse strand, counting down.
GCAGCGTATCTTCAACTTGACCACGACCAACACATCTTCTATTCAACCTTGATTAGATCATCTTCAACTTGGCCTTGGGCAAAACATCTTCAGCTCGATCTTAGTGAGATTAATTTCAACTCCACCCTGGCTCGAGCACCTTAAGCACGACTTGGCCAGAGATCTTCAGATCAATTGTGGTCAGAGTATGTTCAGCACAACCTTATGCAAAACATCTTCAACTCAACCTCAGGTTAAATATTTAAATTTAAAGTTCATGGACTGGCCATAACCCATAAGGCCTCGAGGATGGGTATTTTTTAACCTTGTGGGCATTATGGCCCTGATCCATGGAGGCTAAAGCCAAGTCAGATGGGCTAGTCCATTTTGACAACTTTAATTACCTCTTTACATACATAAAAAAAATCATTGATTTTAATATTTACACAAAATAATTAGGTTTAATTGCACATTTTACCATCCAACTATTGTTATTTTGCATATTTTACTACCCAGGTTTTTTTCACATTTTACTACCACGTTTTCTAATTTTTGCGAATTATTAAATCCTACTATTTAAAGATATATCATAATATTTTGAGACTAAAAAAAGGAAATTTTAATATTAAAAATTAAAAGTAATTAATATTGAAATTTGAGGGAATAAAAAGATTAAGATTAATAATCATCAGTACATAATTAGGAAATATAAAAATAAGTATCAAATAACAGTGTAATGTGGAGAAACAAAGTAAAATAAGTGTTTTGATCACGATAAGAATTTAAATTTATAATATAAGAATTCTTAAGAGTGTGTAGACAAGTGCTGTAAAATAAAAAGAGTGTGTAGACAAGTCAACTTAGGTAATTTATATTTTATTTGAGTAATTTATAAATTTGTTTTACTAAAGTAAAGATGTTTGGCAATTTATAGAGTTGTTTCATGCGCCATTTAAGATAGTGCACACTTGGACTTATAATTTATAGTTTATCATAATTTTTCATTTTTATTTTTGGTACTTTAACAAAAAAAAATCTCATGTTGTCTCCTTTAATATTACAATATTTATTCTATTTATTTCACTATTTATGTAATTTATCATTATTTTTTAATAAAATGTTTGATATTTAAAAAATAAAATAAAAAGAGTTTAGCAAACCAATGACACTGAAATGAAAACAAACTAAAGGTGAGGAAAATCGTGGAAATCAGAAGAACTTGGGACTTAGGAGTGAGTGATGAGTCGCGACTTGTGAGTGTGTGTTTTCTTTGCCCCTCCTATCGTTGCTACTTTCTCTATTCTATGTTCAGGCTTTTCTTTTTGTCAGCATTCTTTCGTTTCTGCTCAGGGTATGCAATAATGATAGATGGACAATGATAAAAGAAAATAAATTACATTCAATTTTAAAAGTCAAACGTGTCAATATTAAAACATAAGGAAAGTCTGTAATTGATAGCAGAAATTAATTACTCTCAAAAGGAAAACATCAAATAGATTGAAGTATTTATATTTCATATGATACATTTTACTTCTTTAAGATAATATGTTTATCACAGTACATAAATGCTAATGGTAACAGTATCAAGAGACAAGACTATATGCAAAACGGCAACAAGGGCACATAGCCTTCTCTACGAACCATTGCAATATACAATTAGGGTGGAAAACATGACAGCAAGGCAACCTTGCTGCATTATCACCAGAGTTGAAATCTTCACCACATATGACACATTCACCTTCTTCATCTTGAACCCTAAATCTTTGGAGTGTCTGTAACAGTATCAAGTGACAAGTCTATATGCGACACAGCAACAAGGACACATAGCCTTCTCTACGAACCATTGCAATATACAATTAGGGTGGAAAACATGACAGCAAGGCAACCTTGCTGCATTATCACCAGAGTTGAAATCTTCACAACATATGACACATTCACCTTCTTCATCTTGAACCCTAAATCTTTGGAGTGTTGTTGCCCCCACAGGAAAAGAATGTTCACCTCCATCACAGGCCATTCTTTGCACAAATTCTCTTGGTGGAAATTCATCAGCTTGAAAAAGGAATGGGGGTACCCACTACATTATAACAACAGTGCGTCTCAAATACCATAATGAAAACCTGAAAATAATTTATATGAACCCCAAGCCACTGTAACACTGAGCCACGTAACCTTGTTGAAAGGTTTAGAACCAGGTCACAATCATGGCCAATGAAAAAATTTCTAGCTATATTCAAGTATTCAAGCAATTGCGTTAATATATCATTACATACAGATAGATGATTGAAGATTTCATGATTAATTGGTAACTGCATCCAACAAAGACTTACACCACTGCTCGGATCAAAAGTCGTGACAACTACGCTTATATACACCATATGATTGATGAAAGTTTGATGAGCATCGGAGAACAAGCTGGGTTCTTGAAATTGTGATGTCATATTCACGATGAGGCAGATTGATAGAGGATATTTTTGTGTGTGATTGCACAAAGGAATAGAAATAAGAAGAGAATTGAAAATGAGATATACTAATACTTGGTACATAGGAATTTGCAAAGGTTAGATGTATTTATAGGGTTGAGTGGAATATAACCGTTATGATCAATCATTTCAAAGCAGTATTGGAGGGAAACTTGAGATTCGGGTCTTTTGTTGAAAGAGGAAAGCTTGAGATTTTCCTTCTTCTTTTTTTTTTTTTTTGTAAAGGAGGGAAGCTTTAGATTTTGTTCTTTTGCTCAAGGACAGAATATATATATATGAGGTAAATAATTGAAAATTTTTGTATACTTAAATACTTTCCAAATTGAGTAATTGATAATTTTTTTTATATATTTTACAAATTGATATCAGAATATTTGAAAGAAAAATTCAATCAAAAGACATTTATTTCTTTTGTGTAATAGTTTGGTTTTTTTCCTTTTTTTTACGTCATCTAAGAATTAGACTACTTTTCTTTTGACATTAAAGTTTACTTTCAAATAATCCACTAAATTGATTTTTAAAATTAGTTCTTAAATTTATAAATATTAATCAATTTTATTTTTAAATTACAAAATATATTTAAAATGATGATTATTTATCAAATGACAATTATTTTGCTGACAAGAATAAAACTAAGATAAGTGATCTATGTTTATTATTTTAGATATTAAATAAATAATTTTATAACTTAAAAAAAACTACATTAATTCTGTAAAAAAAATTACATTAACTAATAAACAAAATTCTAGAATTACTAATAGAGAGAGAGAGAGAGAGAGAGAGAGAGAGAGAGAGAGGATCAAGTTACTCCAAGAGTAACTTTAAATTCATTCTCACTATTCATATTCTTGAAATTTAATGGTTAAGATTGGTTACTCATTACAACCATTAGATTTAGGTAAAATGAATGGTGAGAATAGAGAGTAACTCTTTTAAAGTTACTCTTGGAGTAACTTGATCCCTCCTCATATAAGTAAATTGAGTTTTCAAAAGTGTGACAAGTTACACGTAGGTTTTCGCGAACCCGATAAAATCTGACAACAATGGGGGTAGGATTTAAAAAATTTTAAACCCACCTCTTTTAAACTCAAACTCGAACCTGTCTCATCTTTCATGAGTATATGGATGAGGAGAGCTAAACTCACCCTTGACCTATCCTGTTGCCATGCCTAGAAGAGCTGTCAAAAATGGTCTAGTCCGATGAGCCGGCCCGATGGCCTGTCAGGCCAGGCTTGGCTTATGAATTTTTGTCCTAAATACCATCTTGCTTACTTGGCCCGAAGTTATTTTTTATTTTTTTTAAATTAGTATAAATTTAAGTAAAATAAATAAATAAGCTAATTTGTCCTAGTCTGACAGGCCAAACCGGGCCAAGACAAATGTGGCCTATGACATATGGACTAGGTCGGACCAGTCCGTTTTCACTCTTTGACCAGTCAGGCCAGGCCGGGCCAGTGCATCTTCAACCCTGCCTCGGCTTGCACATCTTCAACTCTGCCTCAGCAAATGTATCTTCGACTTAACCTCGGCCAACGCATATTTGGCTTAGCCATAATAAATGCATCTTCAACTCACTCTTGATAAAGGCATTCTCAATTTAGCCTCGGCCTCGACTAAGGCATCTTCAATCCAACTTTCGTTAGGTCATCTTCGGTTTGACCTCGACTAGGGCATTATCGGCTTGACCTTAGCATCTTTGGCCTAGCCTCAACTAGGGTGTCCTCAATTCAGTTCTTTTAATATAAAAAAAGACAAACTAAGCGAAAGACACTATGGACTTAAGAAGAAGATGCCCATTGCCTAATTGAATTGAAAGTAGTTTTTATTAAGACTCCCAATCTGGTGTTAAGGCTGCCTTGGTTGCATGGTTGGGTATTCTTTCGTTTCTACTCTCTCTATTCTATGTTATGGCTTACAAAAACACTAGAAGAATATTTTGTTGGGTACTTGAAGTGATTAACTTTATTGACCATTTCATTATTTGTATCACACACACACATATAGGTGTACATCCTTGCTCCAACAACAAACTACCAATAAGATGAAAATTTTGCTCACAAATAATAAACTGTGGCAAACCACCCCCATAAATTATGGAACTTTCTTTCATCCTTCCAATAAAACTAAATTATAGAGTTGTTATATGACCGTATACTCTCCTTGAATACGATAATTTTCTTATTGTTTTCAGTTGTTAGATTAAACAATAAAATAAGAAGCTTTTATCAAGAGAGGCTAGCTCAGTTGGTTGAGTAGGGTGCGTGAATTATTGTAAATTCTTTGATATCTGTCTTCCATTCCTATCGATAAAAAGAAAAAAGAACAATGACAAGAAGCTTTTTCAAAATTGGGAATTGTACCCTACACTTTAGACAAAAACGTAAAAATCCACCATTCATTATCTTCATATTCTTTTCAAAACTTTCCTCAAATTGCATCTAAGCAGAGCATTACAATGACAACAACATTAGGAAGGTCTCCAACATATAGACATGCTAAGAAAAGGTGGAAATGGTTAGATGGTGTCTACTGAATAATTGTATGCATGAAAACTTGATACGGTCTAAACTAAGAGTTCATCATATGTTACATTGACTCTCATCCCCCTCATAATTTTTTTAATACAAAGGTAGGATTTGATGATCACCAAATCAACCTAGCATGAGAACTAACACAAAGATATACATAAAGTAAACGACAACCACCAAGAAAACATTTGTAATGATTACTATTATTTTTTATATGATAAAATATATGCAAAAACGTAGAGGAGAATCATCAATTAATCAAGATCATTGTATAGTTTGTTGATTACCGCAATGTACAATTGACATCAAAAACTATATATTGGCATTAAATTGAAAGAGCTTAATGCTTTTTTTTTACTACAAAAAGATCTTTAATATCTAAAATTATATTTTCATTGGCAATAGGACTATCCATAGATCCGTTTCCTTCCGCAAAAAAATAAATAAATGAGGCATTATGGTGCATTGGACTTGAGACCATAATGTTCCCTTCAAAATTTAAATTCTAATAGTAACATATATCATATAAATTTAGAAAGGCGTACATAGCCCAAAAAATCTTAAATCCAATATATAAATTTATAAAACTAAAAAAAACACTACCATATTCATTTTAACAGCCAATATAAAGGTACCTATTGTCTGTAAAAAAAAAAAAAAAAAAAAAAAAAAAAAACCTATACTTAAAAGTGATCAATAATAAGTGAATTGTAGATGTAAATAATCTTAATCTGTACGATGAAAGATTAAAGAAATAACACTTTGGTTATTGTTTTGTTATGATAGGAGCTTTATATGTCAGACTCTCTGTATGCTAATTAAGGATGGCATTTCCTATGTTATTGTTTAGCTCCTTTTGCTTTTAATTATTTTCAATTTTCTTACACAAAAACAATACTTTGGGAATATTTACGAAAATTGTAGAAGTACATTATTTAATACATTATATTTATGTTTATTAATTTGATATGATATGTCAAGATTCAAAAATTAAAAATTTTAATTCATATTGAGATTTAGGAAAATTGCAAGAAATAATTCAATTTTAAATTATGGTCACGTGGGCAAAATGCAATTGATAGCAAAAATTTTCAAAATGGTGAACTCTTGAAAGGAAAGCATAATATAGATTTACGTATTTATATATTGGCTTAAATATGTTTCGGGTCCCTGATATATTAGCGAATTTTGCGTTGGGTCCCTATTAAATTTTTGCTTTCTTTTGGGTCCCCAATAAATTTTTTCTTTTGTTTTTGGTCCCTAAAGCGCTATCTAAACCACTTTTTAAAAGCAATTTAAAGCGCTATCTAAAGCGATAGGGCTTTAGGGACCAAAAACAAAATAAAAAATTTATTGGGACCCAACAAAAAGCAAAAATTTAATAGGAACCCAATGCAAAATTCGCTAATATATCAGGGACCCAAAACATATTTAAGCCTTATTATATATTTCTTACGATAAATTTCACCTCTTTATAAGATAAGACAATTATTACAATCCAATCAACATGTAACTACAACAAAAATATGAGCACAAGGCAACCGTGCCCCCATCATCACCACAGCTGTATTATTCATAGCAAATGTAACATTTATCTTTTTCATCTTCAATCTTGAATTTTTCTTGTGTTGTGGCCCCAGCAGGCAAAGAATGTTCTCCACCTAAGAATGTTCTCCACCTGATAAGCCATTCTAGTACTGTAGTTCCAATGAACCAAGTCCCTCCTTGTACTGTAGTTCCTCCTTCTAACTAACAAGGAGGGACTTGATTCCTGGGAACTGCAGTATAAGGAGGGACTTGATTCAGGGGAACTCACTACATTGTAACAACAATGGGTCTTGAGTACCATAACCAACACGCAAAAAAAAATTATATCAACCCTAGGCCGCTGCAATACTGATTCCCATAACTTTTGCTGAAATGTTTTCGACCATGTCACAGTCATGGCCATTGAAAAAAGTTGTAGGTACATGCAAGTATGCAAGCAATTGCTTTAATACATCATTGCAAAAAGAAGGATAATTGAAGATAATGCGATGAATTTGTAATCGTGTGTGACAAAGTTTGACGACACTGCTCGGCTCAAAAGTTTTCACCACCATGGTTATATAGACAATATGATTGATTAAAGTGTGACCAGAATCGGAGAACAAGGTGGGTTCTACGATGAGGAAGATTTATAGAGGGCACTTTTGTGTGTGATTGCAAAAAGGTGTAGAAATAAGAAGAGAGTTGAAAAAGAGTTATACTAATACTTGGCCTATAGGAATTTGCAAAGGGTCGATGTATTTATAGTGTATAAGATTGTGATCAATATCTTCTTTGAAACAGTATTAGAGGGAAGCTTGAAATTTGGGGGGTATTTTTATGTAAATGGAGGGAAGTATGACGTAATAATTGAAAAGAAAATGCACAAATTTCAAATTAAATAATGGTATTTGAGGGAAGTTTGAAATTTTAAATTTTTTTTCTTTTTTTTTGAAAAAGGAAGGAAGTATGATATAATAATTGAAAAGAATTTCTACATAAATTTCCAAATTCAATAATTTATCATTTTTTATATATATATTTTACACATTAAAGTTAGAATATCTCTCTCTCTCTTTATATATATATATATATATATATATATATATATAATTTCTATATGTTAAAATATTTTAATTAAAAAATTATGACCTTTTAGAATGATAAATGTTATCAGAAATGCTGGTTATTAGGAAAAAAAATTCAAATATTGAAAAGGATAATTTCCAATTATAGGGAAAAAAATTTCAAATATCACAAGGATAATTTTTATGTAAATGGAGGGAAGTATAGCATAATAATTTTAAAAAATGCATAACTTTCCAACTAAATAACGGTATTCGAGGGAAGTTTGAAATTTTGGTTTTTTTTTTTTCTGTTTATGAAAAAGGAAGGAAGTATGACATAATAATTGAAAAGATTTTATACATATATAACTTCTCAAATTAAAAAAATTATCATTTTTTTTATATTTGACACATTAAAGTTAGAATATCTCTATATATCATTTATATATTTTAATATATTTTAATCCAAAAATTAATTACCTTTTAGTGTGACAAATGTTATCGGAAATACTGATTATTAGGAAAGTTAATGTTGTTTTTTGAAATATGCATGAGGATGATTTCCATAAAAATTATATTATATTTTTCAATTAATATTTATTTCAAAAAATTATGTTGAGCCACATATGTTATTCATTCATTAATTCAAAAGGAGGGAAGTATGACATAATAATTGAAAAACAAAATATACATAACTTTTCAATGTCAATAATTTATGATTGTTTATATAATTTACACATTAGCGTTAGAATATCATTATTTGTCTTTTATATATTTTAAAGTATTTTAATCTTAATATTAAGAGCAAGGTTAGGGTGGACAACCCTGATTGGTGCTCCACGGTGTACAATTGCCGCACTGAGGTTCGACCCTATCACCTCATGCATTCTACTCCAATCCCCCACCACTAGGCCGACCCTAGTGGTTAATGATGGCATTTCCTATGTTATTGCTTAGCTCCTTTTGCTTTTAATTATTTCCACTTTGCATACACAAGAAAAATACTTTGGGAATATATAAGAAAATTGTAGAAATACATTATTTAATACATTATACTTATGTTTATTAATTTGATATGATATGTCAAGATTCAAAATTTTAAATTTTAAATTCATATTGAGATTTAGGAAAATTGCAAGAAGTAATTAAATTTTAAATTATGGCCAATATTGTTACGTAAGGAAAATGCAATTGATAGCAGAAATTTTCAAATTGATGAACTCTTGAAAGGAAAGCTTCAAATAGATTTACATATTTATATATTTCTTATGATAAATTCCACCTCTTTATAAGATAAGACAATTATTACAATGCAATCAACACGTAACTACAACAACAAAGTATCCTTAAAAGCAAGAAAACATGTAATGCCAAACCTAACAGTATCAAGAGTCATGACGACTGCATGTGGAACGGCAGCGGAAAGGGCACGCACTGCTCTGCACAAACCATTTCAAAATGCATTCGTAGTGAAAAATATGAGCACAAGGCAACCGTGCCCCAACATCACCACTGTTGTACTCTTCATAGCGTATGCAACATTCATCTTTTTCATCTTCAATCTTCAACTTTTCAAGTGTTGTGGCCCCAACAGGCAAAGAATGTTCTCCACCCTGATAAGCCATTCTTTTCACGAACTCTACTGATTGAACATGTTCATCATCAAGAAAGCATGGGATATTCACTATATTGTAAAAATAACGGCTCTTTGATAACATAGCAAACACATAAAAATAATCTTTTTCAACCCCACAGTGCTGCAATATTGAGTCACGTAGCATTCTAGACAAATTTGTAACCATGTCACAGTCGCCATTGAGAAAACTTTGTGGTACATCTGACATTTTAAGGAACGTCTGTAACAAGTCTTCGGGAAAAGATGGAAAAGCAAAAAAGTCATGAGGAATTGGTAGTAACCTCGAGCTACAAAGACTAACCACATCCATCGGATTTGAATTTGCAACAACTATAGTTATATTGACTTTGTCATTGCATGAAGTGTAACTAGCACCATCTGAGAAGGTGGATCGTTGAATTTCTGACATGACGAGGAAGATTGTTAAAGTGTACTTTTGTGTGTGTTTGCACAAAGGAATAGAAACAATAAGAGAGTGAAAGAGGGTTGTACAAATGCTGGCCTGGGTCAAAGAATTTGTAAAGCATAGATATATTTATAGTGTTGTGAGGTATATATCTGTTATGATCAATTGTTTCAACGAAGTATTGGAGGGAAATTTGATATTTTCGTCTTTTGGTTAAAGATGGAAGCTTGAGATTTTCTTCTTTTTGGAGGGAAGCTTGATGTTTTGTTCTTTTGCTCAAGGATAGAAGTATATAAGGTAAATAATTGAGAATTTTGGATTTTGGGTATTTAAAGACTTTCCAATTTGATTAATTTATCATTTTATTTATTTATTTTACATGTTGATGTTAGAATATCTGTAAACATCTCTCTCAACACCTAATTTTGGGTTCTTAATATAACACGTGTTATTAACACATCTCAGTATTTCACAAAAAAAAAAAAGAAAAAACACACATCATAGTCTTCACTATTTTCTAGTCTCTACTCTAAGGCCCCACTTACTTTGAATCTTCTCTTATCACTTTCTATTTTATTTTTAACCTGTCATCCATTTATCGATAATTAGATAATAATTATATACTTTTTTTGCTTCGTAATTTTCATTGTTTTGATTTAATGATATATACACTTTGTTAATTTTACCACAAGCGGTGAGAGCTCGTTAATTTTAAGGTTGTTAAAATAAAAGTATTTTTATAAAAAATGGATTTTTAGTAATAATTATTTTCATTCACTTTCTATTTAGTTATTGCGAAGTCTTTAAGTAATTACTGATATTCATTTTAAATCTATTTTTTGTTTAATTATTGTAAAGGCTCGCTTCTAAAATTATTTTAATAAAATAAAATTAATTTTGAATAAATAAATAAGTAAAGAAAAATAAATAAATAAATAAATAAAATAGGTTTGAGATTACCAAGTAATTACAACTCAAGTGACTTAGATTAAAATATGGAGTTAAAAAGACATTACACCAAAATCACTCCTTCTGTATAAAATGAAAAAATAAAAAATAGATAACTAAATAAAATTATAAACTAAATTATCTCAAATTCAAATATGAATTTATTTTGCTTAAATAAATTAATGATAAATAAAAGAGATAAACGAACAAATAATGCAAGTTTGGAAACACCTATCATGGCTTAGGACTCCCAAATTAAAACATAAGATTAATAAGGTATCACGTTTAAATTATCTTTAGAGGTCTTATTTGATCCTAAGCCCCAAGCCAACCCACTATAATGGCTCTAATTATTTTTTTACCCACCTAACGGGGGTCCTAAAATCTCCCAATCCACACTAATCAAGAAGTAGGTTGGACCAAGGCTTAAAGGGGCAAGGTTAGCCCATAAGTTACGAGTATTTTAAATTTTTTTTCTTAACCATCCAAAAAAATATTTTCAACATGGCTCGACTAAAATATTTTTAACTCAACCTCAATTAGAGTAATTTCAATTTGCTCTCGGCCAGTACATCTTTGGCTTAGCATCGACCAATGCATCTTCGACTCGGCCTCAGCCAATGCATCTTTAGCTCAGCCTCAACTATCACATCTTCAACTAAGTCTCGGCAAAGGCATTCTCAGCTTGGCCTTGGCTTCGACCTCAATTGGGGCATCTTCAGCTTGAATTCGGCTAGGTCATTTTCAAGTTGGTCTACAACATCATTGGCTTGACCTTAGCATCTTTGTCCCGGCCTCAGCTAAGGCATCTTAGGCTAGGTCTCGGCCAATGCATCTTTAACTCAATGACGGCTAATGCATCTTTGGCTCATCCTAGGCCAACAAATCTTAGGCTTAGACTTTACAAGCGCATATTTGGCTCAAGGATGGAATATATATATATATATATATATATATATATATATATATATATATATATATATATATATATATATATGTGTGTGTGTGTGTGTGTGTGTGTGTGTGTGTGTGTGTGTGTGTGTGAGGTAAATAATTGAAAATTTTGTATACCTAAATACTTTTCAAATTGAATAATTGATCTTTTTTTTATATATTTTACAAGTTGATATTATAATATTTGAAAGAAAAATTCACAGTCAAAAGACATTTATTTCTTTTGTATAATAGTTTAGTTTTTTTTTCCCTTTTTTTACGTCATCTAAGAATTAGATTACTTTTCTTTTGACATTAAAGTTTACTTTCAAATAATACACTAAATTGATTTTTAAAATTAGTCCTTAAATTTATAAATATTAATCAATTTAATTCTTAAATTACAAAATCATCTTTTTAATCCTTAAATCTATTTAAAATGATAATTATTTATCAAATGACAATTATTTTACTGTCAAGAATAAAACTAAGATAAGTGATGTTTATTAATTTTAGATGTAAAAATAATATTTTTATAAGTTTTATAAAAAAACTGCATTAACTGATAAACATAATTCTAGAATTATTAGTATAATTCATCATTGGTTTTAGGTTCCTACAAATGTTATTTGAGCCAAATCTGGTTGGCAAATTTATGCTTAAGTCGAGAATATATCTTATGAGAGAAGGACATCTTATATGAGAGTGAGAGAGTTAAATTTGGACCATATAACCATACATGGAGGGTCAAGATTTAATGTTATGTAACTACTTAAAAAAGTCGTATGACTTTTTAAAAAAGTTGCATGACTTAGTGTGTTTTAATCTTGACCATTCAAAATAAGATCTAGTGGTCAATATTTGTTCCTCTCACTCTCATATAAGATAAGACATCTCACTATATATATATATATATATATATATATATATGATCTATTTAAAAATTGATAAGTAAATTAAATTTTAAAAAGCGTGACGGTTTCTTGTAGGTTTTCCCAAACCCGATAAGACTCGATGACGATGAGGTTGGGTTTAAAAATTTTAAACCCGTCTCTTTTAAACCCAAACTCGAACCTGCCTCATCTTTCATGGTTGGTGAGGGTACCCAGTCTTTTGTACCAGGATTAGGGTATGTACATCCAATCGTCACCCAAAAATAAATTATGTAAGACCTTTGCAACCCGGATGGTCAAGAGACATTACAGCCCAAAATATGTGAAAACCTAAGAGAGATTATTTAGGGTTACCTAGGAGTTGAGTCCATGTTAAATCACTTTAAAGTGATGATTTTTGTGTATGCTAAACTACAAGGTTCGTTGTGCATGTGATATTTAAAGGGATGGAGAAGACTCAATCCCGTTACCATATTTCTTTTGTAGAGAACGATGGCGGAGATGTGGAGCCCAACACTCAGATTGATTATGTAGACATTTGAAGACCATTGGATTCAGGGGCGGACCTACAGCAAGCATTGGGGGGACCTTGGCCCCCCCTGATTTTTTTTCAATATAGTTTATTTATATTAGGTAATGTTAAAAAAAATTAATATTAAGTAATTATTTTGGTTAGGGAATTTAAGTATGTAAATAATACTATTTAAGTATTATTTATCATTTTATATTTTAATAAAATATTCTATTCTTTTGTAATATTTATTGTAGAGATAATTACATTTTTTTCTTTTTCTAGATAAAATATTTGAGTACTATTTATTTTTCTTTCAAATAGTTTTTCTTTTATAATGTGTTATTATTATTATTTTAAAAGCTATAAATAATTGTAGTTTGTAATAAAATGATTGCCAATGGGTCAAACTTTACCAACACTATATATAAGATTGACAACTTAAATTTTGAAACACATCAACAAACATTGAATCTTTCTATTATCATGTTCCTATATTCTCTTTGTTTTTCTTGTCTCGTTTTTGTTTTTATTCCTTACCATTGTGAGGTTCCACTGTGCTTTCAATCTTAGTTCACCGATCCAGACTCGCGTGCTATGTAAATCTTAGCAAAGCAAATTAGATATCAAGTTGCACTAAAAGTTTGCCATAATTTGCTTTCAAAGTTGTAGCCTTTGTCACACAAATATTTTTCTTCAATTTTCCAACTTTCTGAAAGTAAATTATTCTTCAATGATTGTTAGCTATTAGTGTCCTAAAAGATAATTTAGTGAGTAACATAATTTATTCAGATTTAGTAGATTTTTGGAATATGATTAATAGGAATTTTTCGTAAGAAAGATATAGTTAAACATAAATATCAAATTTTAGTATAAATTCATTAAAGTTCTTGGTGACATATCAAATTGGATATTGTCATTTGTAATTTAGGGTCTTTAAAAATATGTTTAATATCTTCTATGTAAATGTATTCTTTATTATATATTTTTAAATCATTTTAGAATATATGTATACACACACACACACACAGTATCAATTTTAATGCTTACATATTTATTTAATTTTGGCCCCCCAAGTCATTGAATCCTGGGTCCGCTCCTGATTGGATTTACAATCCTCTTTATGAAGAGGGTCCTTCTAAGGATCTTCCTATAGTTTAGGTATATAGGTAGTATAAAATTGACCAATAACTATTTTTCAACATTGATTTATTCTATTAAATAAATTTCTAAACTTATCAAATTAATGTGTCACATGTGTAAAATGGAGGACATTCTTCTTGAGATGGATCGAATTTTGCGGCCACAAGGTAGTGTCATCTTGCGGGATGATGTGGATGTGCTGTTGAAGGTGAAGAGTTTCACAGATGCAATGCAATGGGATTCCAGAATTGCAGACCATGAAAAGGGGCCCCACCATAGAGAAAAGATATTGTTTGCAGTTAAGCAGTACTGGACTGCCCCATCTCCTGGCCAAAAATCTACACAGAAAGCTCTAAATTGATCTGTTTTTTGGGCTCAAGAATTTGTGTAATTTTTTATTTCTATGTCCAGAAATTTTTTCAGAATTCTATTCTTTTCCAACCCCTGCTTATGTGGGTGGTGCAAAGTGAAAATTTCCTTACAGCAATCTATGCCTTATTGCTCCTCAAGCTTCTTATTTTTTGGTGACTTATCTATCTTGTAATAGTTGTCCAAACCAATCAATCAAATGAGATTGACTTATTGGTGAATAATGGTTGCAAAAGAACCTAATAGTATTTTAATAGACACAAAGCTCTAAAAACATATGTAAGATTTCTAATAACATTTTGTTTTGGTACATCATTCTTCATTTAGAACGCAACAAGGTAGTAGAGCATCTTAAGTTTAGTCTTGGTCATAACGTCTTAAGTTCAACCTCAATTAGAGCATTTTAAACTTGGCCACAGCCAAAGATCTTCAAATCAACCACAATCAAAGTATCTTCAACACAACATTGTGTAGAACATCTTCAGCTCAGCGCCAGGTTAAATTTTTAAATTGAAGGTCCATAGACAAGCCATAACCCACATGGCCTTGAGGGTTTTTCTTTTTTTTATGTGGGCTTTTTTTAGTTTTGTGGGTTTTTGGCCTTGATCCACGTGGGCTATGGCCAAGTCAAGTTGGCTGGTCCATGTTGATGATACTAAATGAAAAATATATTTATTAAATCATAAGTGTTCGGTAAAATTATTTGTTTAAGTAGCTGAAAAATGTAAAATGACATAAATTGTTTATATAATATATTTATATAAATTTCATTTTATTTTATTGATAAAAATATATTTTGAGGTGTTATAATTTTAATTTTTTAATTAGTTTTAAACTCTTGTAATTTTTTATTTATAGATAAATTATTTTCATTACATTTTTATTTTCAATTATTACATTATATTCATATTAAGTATTCTACAATTAATCTTATACTATATCTTAAATATTTTTAATCAAGTTTGAAATAAAGTAAAAAAAAAACACTTAAGTGGACATTATACTTTTATTATGTTAATTAGCGTAATAGTTAAAATAAATCATCTAATATTAAATTATTAAAAAAAAACTAACATTTATCATTGTCAATTTTGTGAAGTATAATGTTTAAATAATAAATTAAATATTATACATAGTACAATAGTTAAAATAAATAGTGCAATATAAAAAATATAGAATATAAAACAAAAATAAAACAAAACAAATAAATAATAAAAAAGCTTGTTTTATTAAAAAAGGGTACTAACAAAGTTTAATAAATATTTTAAGGATAAAAAGAAAAGAAAATATAAAAAGCTAGAAGTTACAAGCTAGCATTTTAAAAAAAATGCTACTTCAAGTAGTGTTTCAAAAATTGCTAAAAACTACTAAAGAAAGTTTGTTTACCAAACAGTCAAATAAGTTTTTCAGCTACTATAAAAGTTAGCTAGAAGCTAGCTGAAATGGCTTGTTGAACATAACATGTTACTTTTTTTAATATTTCATTATTTTATTTTTTTTACCACTTAATTTGACATTAGAAACTACAGAAGTAGAAAACCTAAAGTGACAATAATTTTTTTTTGGTTTAAATACATTTTTAGTCCTTGCAATTTAGCACTTTTTTGCTTTTCGTCCTTGCAAAAAAAAATATTTGGTTTTAGTCCTTGCAAATTATGTTTATTTTGTTTTTTGCCCTTAAAGTGCTTTAGATAGCATTTTCTTCACTATTCAAAGCGCTATATAAACCACTTTAAGGACGAAAAACAAAACAAACATAATTTGCAAGGACTAAAATCAAAAAAAAAAATTGCAAGGACGAAAGGCAAAAAAAACGCTAAATTGCAAGGACTAAAAAGGTATTTAAGCCTTTTTTTTACTGCAAAAGTGACAATAATTGTAACACGTATGATTCCCGAGAGTTGAATTAATCATCGTGAAATGTTTTCAATAACAAAAAAAAAATTCATCGTGACTTAATTTAGTACTGAATGAAAGTAAGTTTTAATTTATAACCTATTTTTTCCCTTTAAAAATCCAAAAAATATAAATAAACAAAAACACACTGCCAAAGTTTAGTAAACTTCTATAATTATATTTATAACTATATATACTCACAATTCAAATGTTGTATATATGAATAAAAAAAATTCAATCAACACGAAACTACAACAAAGTCTCCTTAAAAGCAAGAAAATATGTAATGCAAAACCTAACAGTATCAAGAGTTCATGTGGAGCCACAGCGAAAAGGGCACGTACTGCTCTGCACTAACCATTTCAAAATGCATTCATAGTGAAAAATATGAGCACAAGGCAACCGTGCCCCATCATCACCACACTTGTACTCTTCATAGCATATGCAACATTCATCTTTTTCATCTCCAATCTTCAATTTTTCAAGCTTTGTGGCCCCAGCAGGCAAAGAATATTCTCCACCCTGATAAGCCATTCCTTGCACGAACTCTCTTGATACATGTCGTGCATCGAAGAAGCATGAGGTATTAACTATATTGTAAAAATATCGGCCATTAAAGAACATAGCGAACACATAAAAATAATCTGTTTCAAACCCACAGTGTTGCAGTACTGAGTCACGTAGCATTCTAGACAAATTTGTGACCATGTCACAATCATGGCCATTGAGAAAGGTTTGCCGAACACCTGTGTGTGCAAGGAACTTTTGTAACAGCTCTTTGCGAAAAGATGGATACACAAAATGGTCACGAGAAATTGGTTGACTCGACCTCCAACATCTAACCTCACCCATTGGATCTGAATTAGTCGCAACAACTATAGTTATATAGACTTTATCTTTGCATGAAGTGTAACTCCCACCATCAGATAAGGTGAATTGTTGAATTTCTGGCATGATGAGGAAGATTGATAAAGAATACTTTTGTGTGTGTTTGCACAAAGGAATAGAAACAATAAGAGAGTGTAATGTTGTTGGGTCAAAGAATTTGTAAAGCATAGACATATTTATAGTGTTGTGAGGTATATATCCTTTATGATCAATTGTTTCAAAGGAGTATTGGAGGGAAGCTTGAGATTTAATTTGGTCTTTTGGTCAAAGAGGGAAGCTTGAGATTTAATTTGGTCTTTTGGTGAAAGAGGGAAGCTTGAGATTTTCTTTTTTTTGTGAAGGAGGGAAGCTTGACATTTTGTTTTTTTGGTCAAGGAGGGAAGTACATATGAGGTAACTAATTGAAAATTTTGTGTACTTAAAAGACTTTCCAAATTGAATAATTTATCATTTTTTTTTTATATATTTTACACATTGATGTTAGTATATATTTAAATATCTCTTTGAACCAAAAAAAATAATTTATCCAAATAAATCTCGTACCACATTATTTAACAAACTACTATATTTTACTGTTCAGGTTGGGATTTCGGCTCCTCTCCACCCAAATTCTTAACCTTTATTTTCATTTTAAAAATACATGACGTTGAGAATCCGGATACCCCAAATCTGAATTCTCAATAGGTTTTCCTATTTTCGTTATTTATTTTTTTGCTTTATACTTTTTTACTTTAATTTTAATTTTAAAGTAGTTTAAAAAAATACTTGTGACTAAAAGTTTACATTGTAATTAATTAAAATACTTAGTTTTAAAAAATAATACTCACAGTTTAATAAAAATTATTTAAATTAAAATTCCATAATACAACAATAGAAAACTAAATTATTGAAGTTGGCTAGAGGTTCGATCACGATTAGGACATGACATTACCCCTAAATCAATCCCTTTTGTATAAAATGAATAAAAAAAATAAAATAGATAACTAAATAAATAAATCATAAATTTAAGTCTCTCAAATATAAATATAAAATTGTTTTGCTGAAATAAATCAATGATAAATAAACAAATAATATACAAGTTCAGGAACACTTGTCACAACTCGAGTATACAGTCCAATTTAAAGCATAAGATTAACAAGCTATCATGTTTAAATTATCTCTTGAGGTGTTATTTTGGTCCTAAGCCTTGGGCCAGTTCATAATAATGGCTCTAATTATTTTTTGACCCACCTAATGTGGGGCCTAAAAGCTCCCAACCTACACAACCCAACTAATAAGAAGGTTGGACCAAGGCTTAAGGGTTGTCAACCCACAAGTAGCGGTATTTCAAAAAGTGTCTTTTCTAAATCGCCCATAAAAATATTTTCAACTTGGCTCGACTAGAGTATGTTTAACTCAAGCTAAACTAAAGTAATTTTAACTTGGTCCCAACCAAGATATCTTTAATGTGGCCTCAATCAAAGTAATTTCAACTTGACCTTGGCTAGAGTAACTTCAACTCGACCTTGTTCAGAGTATGTTCAACTTAGCCTAACATAGAGTATCTTATACTCAACCTCGACTAGAGAATCTTCACATCAACCTCAACCAGGGCATCTTCAACTCAGTCTCCGCTAGGACATCTTTGGTTCGACCTCGACTAAGGACTCTTCTACTCAACCTCAGTCAGGGTATTTTTGCCTCGACTTCAATTAGGTCATCTTCCGCCTAGCCTCGGCTAAGGCAGCGTGGACAAGACCTTAGTATCTTTGGGTTGGCCTCAACTAGGGCGCATCTTCAGCTCAGCCTTGGACAATGCATGTTTGGTTCAGCCTTTACAAGCACATCTTCGACTTGTCCTTACCCAACATATCTTTAGCCTGGCCTCAACGAATGGACCTTCGATTCAAACCTTGATTAGCGCATCTTCCACTTGGCCTTAGTTAGAGCATCTTCAACTCAGTCTCAGCTATAGTCATTTCAACTCATTCTCAGCTAGAGCATCTTAAGCTTGGCCTCAATTAGAGTATCTTCAGATCAACCACAGTCAAAGTATCTTCAATACGACTTTGGCTAGAACATCTCTTAGCTTAACCTTGAGTTAAATTTTTAAATTTGAGGTCCATTGGCAGGCCATAAGCCACAAGGTCTTGAGGGCTTTTTTATGTTGGCCTCTTTTAGCCCTGTGGGCTTTTTGGCCACGACCCATGTGGGCTATGGCCAAGCCAGCTAGGCTAGTCTATTTTGACGGCTCTAATTACCCTTTACATTAAAAAAAAAACCTTTGATTTTAATGTTTATACAAAATAATTGTGAAAAATTGTTAACTAAAATTAAAAATACATGTATTTCTAATAAGAACTATTTTTCACCATGAAACAAAAAAGGATTCAAAATGAAATATAAAGCATAATCATTACATTTTTTTTTTATACAAATAGGGGGGAGGGGGAATAGTAAAACAGAAGGGGAAAAATAAAAATGACAAACTAAGCGAACTAATAGTGGAGGTGTAAGAAGACTACACCCATTGCATGTTCGTAGCAGTCTGGTGGTGTTATATCCAAGCGGATAACGCAAACTAATAGTGGAACAAACAATGTTAGCCGATAATACTAATAATTAAAATGAGAATTTACAAATTCCACTTATTCATATCATCAAATCATTATTATGTTGCCCTTTTGTTTCTATTTTTCTTATTTTCACTTCTTTTTCATTTCCACTGTTTTTAATATTTCATTATTTTTTATGTTTTTACCACTTTAACATTAGAAACAACAGAAGTAGCAAATCTAAAGTGACAATAATTATAACACATATGGTTGCTGAAAGCTGAATTAATCATTGTGAAACATTTTCAATAAAAAAAAATAAAAAATAAAAATAAAACATCCTGATACAAACAATATGAGCTGCATCATATTGCTTGGAAAAGGCATGTTTAGTTTAGCAAACCAATGACGTGGAAATGAAACCAAACAAAAGGAGAACAAGCTGAGATAATGGCAAATGGAAATCAGAATAACTTTAGGAGCAATTATAATTATAATGTGTTGATTAAGATAAACCATAATCAACACATTATATTTACTTTCTTTTTTTTAAACATTATATTTACTTTCAATACTATGCTCTGGGTTGTCTTTTCTCCTCGGTGCTCTATTGATTGGTTCTATTGTCTCCACTCCTTCTTCTCCCAGTTAATATCTCCCTTTGTTTATTTTTGAGTCTTCCCTCTATACAATGATAAAAGAGAATAAATTGTATTCAATTTTAAAAGTCGTCTAACGTGTAAATATTATTACGTATGAAAAGTGTAATTGATAGCAGAAATTAATGTACTCTCAAAAGGAAAACATCAATTATAGATTTAAGTATTTATATTCACATACAATATATTTTACTTCTTTAAGATGATATATTTATCACGGTACAATAATGCTAATCGTAACAGTATCAAGAGACAAGACTACATGTGAAACGGCACGAAGGGCACATACCCCTCTCTACAAACCATTGCAAAATACAATAATGGTGGAAAACATGAGAGCAAGGCAATCTTGCTGCATCATCACCAGAGTTGAAATCTTCATGACATATGACACATTCACCTTCTTCATCTTGAACCATAAATCTTTCAAGCATCGTTGCTCCCGCAGGCAAAGAATGTTCACCTCCCTCATAGGCCATTATTTGCACCAATCTTCTAGATGGAAGTTGCTCAGCTTGAAAAAAGAACGGGGTACTCACTACATTGTAACAACAATGGGTCTTGAGTACCTTAACAAACACGCGAAAATAATTTATATCAACGCTAGGCCGCTGCAATACTAATTCCCATAACATTGCTTAAATGTTTTCAACCATGTCACAGTCATGGCCATTGAAAAAATTTGTAGGTACACGCAAGTATGCAAGCAATTGCTTTACTACATCATTGCAAAAAAATGGATAATTGAAAATTATGCGTTGAATTGGTAACCGCGTGTGACAAAGTCTGACAACACTGCTCCGCTCAAAAGTTGTCACCACCATGGTTATATACACAATATGATTGATGAAAGTGTTACCAGCACCGGAGAAAAAGGTGGGTTCTTTTATGATGAGGAAGATTTATATAGAGGGTACTTTTATGTGTGATTGCACAAAGGATTAAAGGAATAGAAATAAGAAGAGAATTGAAAAAGAGTTATACTAATACTTGGTCTGTAGGAATTTGCAATGGTTAGATGTATTTATAGTGTATATTAGATTATGATCAATATCTTCTTCGAAACAGTATTGGAGGGAAGCTTAAAATTTTGGGGGGTATTTTTATGTAAATGAAGGGAAATATTGGAGGGAAGTTTGAAAATTTGTTTTTTTTTATTTTTATGAAAATGGAACTTTCCAAATTCAACAATCTATCATTTTTTATATATTTTACACATTAAAGTTAAAATATCTCTATATATGTTAAATATTTTAATATAAAAATTGATGACCTTTTAGTGTGAGAATTGTTATCAGAAATATTGATTATTACGATTTTTTCCAAATATGCACAAGGATGATTTCCATAAAAAATCTAATATATTTTTGAATTGATATTTATTTCAAAAAATAATGTTGAGCCACGTATGTTATTCATTCATCAATATCAATATAAACTAAGATAAGAAATCCCTCCCTAAACTCGTCACTTCCTGGTCAATAGTTTTCCCTCGCAATTCCTATCCTCCTCCTCCTCCTCCTCCTCTCTCTCTCTCTCTCTCTCTCTCTCTCTCTCTCTTTCTAATTTCTTTTTTTTTATTACTTACATACAATTTTTTTTATTATAACTATTTTTTATGCATATTATATTATTGTTTTATATTTTTATTTATAAAAAATTATATTTTATAAATTATATAAGCATATATAATCATAAAAATAAAGGATAATTTTGTTTGTCTAAATAATATTTAATTTTCTTTGAATATTTAATATAATAATATTTTTAATATTACCTATAAATATGTTATAATTTATATTAAATAGATGATAAATTATATAATTACTTATTAAAACTAATTATAATTTAATTGATTAAATCTATTTTTACTTTAGACATCCTATAAAATCATTTTTAATTTTATAACATATAAAGCCATTTAAATTAATTTCATAAATAAATATTTCGTGACTAATATTTAAATTATACGGTTGAAATTTTTATACTAAAACTTAGGTTGAATCTAATTAGTTAATATATTTACTACAAAATGATATTTTGACTATATGCTTAATAACTTCATATATGAACATTTTGTTGACTAATGATTATATGATAATGTTAAATTTTTTATATAAATATATAATAAATATATTAATTTGAAATTTTTAACTATATTTTATTACAAAATAGTTTTAAATTAATTCAATAAAATCATAAATCAGATATTTTTTAAATTCTTTTTTTTATGGTAGAGACCACCCAAGGAAGATAATCATGCTCGAATTGGATAGGACGTAGGACAGCTATTAATGACAAAGCTCTCACTTCGAGCATATTATTTTACTATTTATCATAATTTACAATATTTTTGGAACTTGGGAGTCAGTGATGACTTGTGTGAAAGAGAATCTGTTGTGTTCCCAGGTGAATCAAAGACAATGTGGGTGTGTGTGTGTGTTTTTTTTTTTTTGCCCCTCCTCTCGTTTCTACTCTCTCCATTCTATGTTCTGGTTTTTCTTTTTCTCAGCATTCTTTTGTTTCTCCTCTCGGTATATGCAATGATAGATGGACAATGATAAAAGAAAATAAATTACATTCAATTTTAAAAGTCTAACGTGTCAATATTATTACATAAGGAGAATTTAATCGATAGCTGAAATTAATCACTCTCAATATTATTACGTAAGGAAAGTGTAATGATAACAGAAATTAATTGCTCTCAAAAGGAAAACATCAAATAGATTTTTGTATTTATATTTCATACGATACATTTTACTTCTTTAAGATAATATATTTATCACAGTACATAAATACTAATGGTAACAGTATCAAAAGACATGACTATATGCAGAACGGCATTATCTTTGATGATAAACATGAGAGCAAGGCAACCTTGATGCATTATCACCGGAGTTGAAATCTTTGATGCATATGGCACATCGATCCTCTGCATCTTTAACCATAAATCTTTCGAGTGCAGTTGCCCCCACGGGAAAAGAATGTTCACCTCCATCACAGGCCATTCTTTCCACCAATTCTCTTCATGGAAGTTCATCAGCTTGAAAAGAGAATGGCGTACCCACTACATTATAACAACAGTGGGTCTCGAATACCATAATGAACACCCAAAAATAATTTATATGAACCCCAGGCCCGCTGTAACACTTAGCCACGTAACCTTGTTGAAAGGTTTGGAACCAGGTCACAGTCGTGGCTATTGAAAAAATTTCTAGGTATATTCAAGTATGCAAGCAATTGTTTTAATATATCATTACATACAAAAAGATGATTGAAGATGTCATGATTAATTGGTAACTGCATGCGACACAGCCTTAGAGCACTGCTTTGGATCAAAAGTTGTGACAACGATGCTTAAATAGATCGTATGATTCATGAAACTATGACCAGCATCGGACAACAAGGTGAGTTCTTGAAAGTGTGATGTCATCTTCAAGATGAGGAAGATTGATAGAGGGTACTTTTGTGAGTGATTGCATAAAGGAATAGAAATAAGAAGAGAATTGAAAAAGAGTTATACTAATACTTGGTCTATAGGAATTTGCAAAGGTTAGATGTATTATAGTGTTGTGAGGAATATAACCCTTATGATAAATCATTTCAAAGCAGTATTGAGGGAAGCTTGAGGTTTTAGTCTTTTGGTGAAAGAGGAAAGCTTGAGATTTTCCTTCTTCTTTTTTGTGAAGGAGGGAAGCTTGAGATTTTGTTCTTTTGGTCAAGGACGGAAATATATATGAGGTAAATAATTGAAAATTTTGTATACTTAAATAATTTCAAAATTGAATAATTGATATTTTTTTATTTATTTTACAAGTTGATATTAGAATATTTGAAAGTAAACTTCAAAGTCAGAAAATGTCAATAAAACTAATTTTTTTTATATTTTTTTTACAATAGTTTAGTTTTTTCCCGTTATTTTTTTTATGTCATCTGAGAATTAGATTACTTTTCTTTTGACATTGAAGTTTACTTTCAAATAATCCACTAAATTGATTTTAAAATTAGTTCTTAAAATTTTAAATATTAATCAATTTAATTCTTAAATTATAAAATCATCCTTTTAATCCTTAAATATATTTAAAATGATGATTATTTATCAAATGACAATCATTTTACTGTCAACAATAAAACTAAGACAATTGATGTTTATTAATTTTAGATATTAAAATAATATTTTTATAATTTTTTAAAGACTACATTAACTGATAAACATAATTCTAGAATTATTAGTATAATTAATCATTGGTTTTAGGTTCAAGTTATTCTAAGAGAAACTTTAAAAGGGTTACTCTTCATCTTCACTATTCATTTTTTTGAAATCTAATGGTTAAGATTAGTTACTCATTATAATCATTAGATTTAGGTAAAATGAATAGTGAAGATAGGGAGTAACTCTTTTAAAGTTACTCTTGGATATACATGATTTATTTTAAAATTAGAAGAAAATTATATTTTCAAAAGTCTGACGGGTTACCCATAAGTTTTCACGAACCCAATAAAACTTGCGACGTCGATGAGGTAGGATTTAAAAATTTTAAACTCACCTCTTTTAAACTCAAACTCGAACCCGTTTCATCTTTCATGAGTACAAGGACCAGGAGAGCTAAACTTACCTATAATCTGCTCTGTTGCCATGCCTAGCCTTGGCTAGTGCATCTTCAACCCTGCCTCGGTTAGCGCATCTTCAACTCTGCCTCAGCTAACGCATCTTTGACTCACCCTCAGCCAACGTGGATTTAGCTTAGCCATAGTAAATACATCTTCGCGTAGTCTCGATAAAGGCATTCTCAATTTAGCCTCGGCCTCAATTGAGGCATCTTTAATTCGACTTCGGCTAGGTCATCTTTGGATTGACCTCGAGTAGGGCATCATTGGCTCGACCTTAGCATCTTTGGCCTGGCCTCAACTAGGGCATCTTCGACTCACCCATGACCAATGCATCTTCAACTCAATCCCAATCAATGCATCTTTGGCTCATCCTCGGCCAACACATCTTTGGCTTGACCTTTGCATGCGCATCTTTGGCTAAACCTTAAGCAATGTATCTTCAGCTCTACCTCGACTAACACATCTTCAATTCAACCTTGATTAGATCATCTTCAACTTAGCCTTGGTTAGAGCATCTTCAGCTCGATTTCAATTAGAGTAATTTCAACTCCACCTTGGCTAGAGCATCTTAAGCTCAGCTTGGCCAGAGCATCTTAAGCTCGATCTCAGCTAGGGCATCTTAAGATCGGCTTGACTAGAGATCTGTAAAAAAAAAAATGTAATGCAAGTAAAAACAAAGGGACAACAAAATACAAAAACACTAGAAGAATATTTTGTTAGGTACTTGAAGTGATTAACTTTATTGACCATTTCATTATTTGTATCACACACACACATATAGGTGTACATCCCTATTCCAACAACAAACTACCAATAAGATGAAAATTTTGCTCACTAAGAATAAATTGTGGTAGGCCACCCCCATAATATATGGAACTTTCTATCATGCCTTCAATAAAACTAAATGAAAAGATGTAATATGACCTTATACTCTCCTTAAAGTTGATACCTTTCTTATTGTTTTCAGTTGTTAGATTAAACAATAAAATAAGAAGCTTTTACCAATGAAGTCTAATTCAGTTGGTTGAGCAGGGTACGTGAGTTATTGCAAACTCTCATATCTATCTTCTGCTCCTATTGATAAAAGAAAAAGACAAGAATTTTTTCCAATCTTTAGACAACAGTGTCAAAATCCATCATTCGTTATCTTTTATTCTTTTCAAATCCTTCCTCAAATTGCATATGAGCAGAGAATTACAATGACAACAACATTAGGAAGGTCTCCAAAATATAGACATGCTAAGAAAAGGTGGAAATGGTTAGATGGTGTCCCCTGAATAACTGTATGCATGAAAACTTGGAAATTAAATATGATCTTAATAACTAAGAGTTCATCAAATGTTACATTGACTCTCATCCCCCTCATAAATTTCTGAATATAAAGGTAGGCTTTGATGATCACCAAATCAACCTAGCATGACAACTAACACACAAAGATATACATAAAGTAAATGACAACCACCAAGAAAACATTTTTTTTGGTACATACCACCAAGAAAACATTTGTAATGATTACTATTATTTTTTATAGATAAAATATATGCACAAACGTAGAGGAGAATCATCGATTAATCAAGATCATTGTATAGTTTGTTGATTATCGCAATGTACAATTGACATCAAAAACTATATATTGGCATTAAATTGAAAGAGCTTAATGCTTTTTTTACTACAAAAAGATCTTTAATATCTAAAATTATATTTTCATTGGCAATATGACTATCCACAGATCTGTTTCCTTCTGCAGAAAAACAAATAAATGAGGCATTATGGTGCATTGGACTCGAGACAATAATGTTCCCTTCAAATTTAAATTCTAATAGTAACATATACCATATAAATTTAGAAAGGCGTACATATAGCCCACAAAATCTTAAATCCAAAATATAAATTTATAAAACTAAAAAAAAAAAAAAAACACTACCATATTCATTTTTACGGCCAATATAAAGGTACCTATTCTCTGTACCAAAAAAAAAAAAAACCTATACTTAAAAGTGATCAATAATAAGTGAATTGTAGATGTAAATAATCTCAATCTGTAAGATGAAATATTAAAGAAATAATACTTTGGTTACTGTTTCGTTATGATAGGAGCTTTATATGCCAGACTCTGTATGCTAATTAATGATGGCATTTCCTATGTTATTGTTTAGCTCTTTTTGCTTTTAATTATTTTCAATTTGCTTACAAAAAATAATACTTTGGGAATATTTAAGAAAATTGTAGAAGTACATTATTTAATACATTATATTTATGTTTATTAATTTGATATGATATATCAAGATTCAAAATTTAAAATTTTTAATTCATATTTAGATTTAGGAAAATTGCAAGAAATAATTCAATTTTAAATTATGGTCATGTAAGGAAAATGCAATTGATAGCAGAAATTTTCAAAATGATAAACTCTTGAAAGGAAAGCATCAAATAGATTTACGTATTTATATATTTCTTACAGTAAATTTCACCTCTTTATAAGGCAAGACAATTATTACAATCCAATCAACACGTAACTACAACAAAAATATGGGCACAAGGCAACCGTGCCCCCATCATCACCACAGTTGTACTCTTCATGGCAAATGCAACATTTATCTTTTTCATCTTCAATCTTGAATTTTTCTAGTGTTGTTTCCCCGGCAGGCAAAGAATGTTCTCCACCTCATACGCCATTCTTGTACTGTAGTTCCAATGAACCAAGTCCTTCCTTGTACTGTTGTTCTCATCAACCAAGTCCCTC
This sequence comes from Pueraria montana var. lobata, assembly GCA_026413185.1. Lineage (NCBI taxonomy): Eukaryota > Viridiplantae > Streptophyta > Magnoliopsida > Fabales > Fabaceae > Pueraria > Pueraria montana. The sequence goes on along the minus strand of CM048650.1, from coordinate 88,127,092 downwards.
CTTGTACTGCAGTTCCTCCTTCTAACTAACAAGAAGGGACTTGGTTCATGGGAACTGCAGTATAAGGAGGGACTTGATTCAGGGAAACTCACTAGTAACAACAATGGGTCTTGAGTACTATAACAAACACGTAAAAATAATTTATATCAACCCTAGGCCGCTGCAATTAATACTGATTCCCATAACATTGCTGAAATATTTTCGACCATGTCACAGTCATGGCCATTGAAAAAAGTTGTAGGTACACACAAGTATGCAAGCAATTGCTTTAATACATCATTGCATAACGATGGATAATTGAAGATGATGCGATGAATTGGTAACCGCGTGTGACAAAGTCTGACAACACTACTCGGCTCAAAAGTTGTCACCACCATGGTTATATAGACAATATGATTGATGAAAGTGTGACCAGCATCGGAGAACAAGGTGAGTTCTATGATGAGGAGGATTTATAGAGGGCAATTTTTGTGTGTGATTGCAAAAAGGTGTAGAAATAAGAAGAGAGTTGAAAAAGAGTTACACTAATACTTGGCCTATAGGAATTTGCAAAGGGTAGATGTATTTATAGTGTATAAGATTGTGATCAATATCTTCTTCGAAACAGTATTAGAGGGAAGCTTGAAATTTTGGGGGGTATTTTTATGTAAATGGAGGGAATTATGATGTAATAGCTGAAAAATAAATGCACAAATTTAAAATTAAATAATGGTATTTGAGGGAAGTTTGAAATTTTAAATTTTTTTCTTTTTTTGAAAAAGGAAGGAAGTATGATATAATAATTGAAAAGAATTTCTACTTAAATTTCCAAATTCAATAATTTATCATTTTTTATATATATTTTTTACACATTAAAGTTAGAATCTCTCTCTTTCTCTCTCTCTCTCTCTCTCTCTCTCTATATATATATATATATATATATCATTTTTATATGTTAAAATATTTTAATTAAAAAATTATGACCTTTTAGAATGAGAAATGTTATCAAAAATGCTGATTATTAGGAAAAAAAATTCAAATATTGAAAAGGATAATTTCCAATTATAGGGAAAAAAATTTCAAATATCACAAGGATAATTTTTAGGTAAATGGAGGGAAGTATAGCATAATAATTTTAAAAAATGCATAACTTTTCAACTAAATAACGGTATTCGAGGGAAGTTTGAAATTTTGGTTTTTTTTTCTGTCTATGAAAAAGGAAGGAAGTATGACATAATAATTGAAAAGATTTTATACATATATAACTTCTCAAATTAAAAAAAATTATCATTTTTTTTATATTTGACACATTAAAGTTAGAATATCTCTATATATCATTTATATATGTTAATATATTTTAATCCAAAAATTAATTTCCTTTTAGTGTGAGAAATGTTATCGGAAATACTGATTATTAGGAAAGTTAATGTTGTTTTTTGAAATATGCATGAGGATGATTTCCATAAAAATTATATTATATTTTTCAATTAATATTTATTTCAAAAAATTATGTTGAGCCACATATGTTATTCATTCATTAATTGAAAAGGAGGGAAGTATGACATAATAATTGAAAAAAAAAATATACATAACTTTTCAATGTCAATAATTTATCATTGTTTATATAATTTACACATTAGCGTTAGAATATCATTATTTATCTTGTATAAATTTTAAAGTATTTTAATCTTAATATTAAGAGCAAGGTTAGGGTGGACAACCCTGATTGGTGCTCCACGGTGTACAATTGCCACACTGAGGTTCGACCCTATCACCTCATGCATTCTACTCCAATCCCCCACCACTAGGCCGACCCTAGTGGTTAATGATGGCATTTCCTATGTTATTGTTTAGCTCCTTTTGCTTTTAATTATTTCCACTTTGCATACACAAGAACAATACTTTGGGAACATATAAGAAAATTGTAGAAATACATTATTTAATACATTATATTTATGTTTACTAATTTGATATGATATGTCAAGATTCAAAATTTTAAATTTTAAATTCATATTGAGATTTAGGAAAATTGCAAGAAGCAATTCAATTTTAAATTATGGCCAATATTGTTACGTAAGGAAAATGCAATTGATAGCAGAAATTTTCAAATTGATGAACTCTTGAAAGGAAAGCTTCAAATAGATTTACATATTTATATATTTCTTATGATAAATTCCACCTCAGTATCAAGAGTCATGACGACTGCATGTTGAACGGCAGCGGAAAGGGCGCGTACTGCTCTGCACAAACCATTTCAAAATGCATTCGTAGTGAAAAATATGAGCACAAGGCAACCGTGCCCCATCATCACCACTGTTGTACTCTTCGTAGCATATGCAACATTCATCTTTTTCATCTTCAATCTTCAACTTTTCAAGTGTTGTGGTCCTAGTAGGAAAAGAATGTTCTCCACCCTGATAAGCCATTCTTTTCACAAACTCTACTGATTGAACATGTTCATCATCAAGTAAGCATGGGATATTCACTATATTGTAAAAATAACGGCTCTTTGATAACATAGCAAACACATAAAAATAATCTTTTTCAACCCCACAGTGCTGCAATATTGAGTCACGTAGCATTCTAGACAAATTTGTAACCATGTCACAGTCGCCATTGAGAAAACTTTGTGGTACATCTGACTTTTTAAGGAACGTCTGCAACAAGTCTTCGGGAAAAGATGGAAAAGCAAAAAAGTCACGAGGAATTGGTAGTAACCTCGAGCTACAAAGACTAACCACATCCATCGGATTTGAATTTGCAGCAACTATAGTTATATTGACTTTGTCATTGCATGAAGTGTAACTAGCACCATCTGAGAAGGTGGATCGTTGAATTTCTGTCATGGCGAGGAAGATTGTTAAAGTGTACTTTTGTGTGTGATTGCACAAAGGAATAGAAAACAATAAGAGAGTGAAAGAGGGTTTTACAAATGCTGGCCTGGGTCAAAGAATTTGTAAAGCATAGATATATTTATAGTGTTGTGAGGTATATATCTGTTATGATCAATTGTTTCAACGAAGTATTGGAGGGAAAATTTGATATTTTCGTCTTTTGGTGAAAGATGGAAGCTTGAGATTTTCTTCTTTTTGGAGGGAAGCTTGATGTTTTGTTCTTTTGCTCGAAGACAGAAGTATATAAGGTAAATAATTGAGAATTTTGGATTTTGGGTATTTAAAGACTTTCCAATTTGATTAATTTATCATTTTATTTATTTATTTTACACGTTGATGTTAGAATATCTGTAAACATCTCTCTCAACACCTAATTTTGGGTTCTTAATATAACACGTGTTATTAACACATCTCAGTATTTCACAACAACAACAACAAAAAAAACACATCATAGTCTTCACTATTTTCCAGTCTCTACTCTAAGGCCCCACTTACTTTGAATCTTCTCTTATCACTTTCTATTTTATTTTTAACCTGTCATCCATTTATCGATAATTAGATAATAATTATATACTTTTTTTGCTTCGTAATTTTCATTGTTTTGATTTAATGATATATACACTTTGTTAATTTTACCACAAGCGGTGAGAGCTCATTAATTTTAAGGTTGTTAAAATAAAAGTATTTTAATAAAAAATGGATTTTTAGTAATAATTATTTTCATTCACTTTCTATTTAGTTATTGCAAAGTCTTTATGTAATTACTGATATTCATTTTAAATCCATTTTTTGTTTAATTATTGTAAAGGCTCGCTTCTAAAATTATTTTAATAAAATAAAATTAATTTTGAATAAATAAATAAGTAAAGAAAAATAAATAAATAAATAAAATAAGTTTGAGATTACCAAGTAATTACAACTCAAGTGACTTAGATTAAAATATGGAGTTGAAAAGACATTACACCAAAATCACTCCTTTTGTATAAAATGAAAAAATAAAAAATAGATTACTAAATAAAATTGTAAACTAAATTCTTTAAATATGAATTTGTTTTGCTTAAATAAATTAATGATAAATAAAAGAGATAATTGGGGCCAATGCATCTTCAGCTCAGCCTCAACTATCACATCTTCAACTAAGTCTCGGCAAAGGCATTCTCAGCTTGGCCTTGGCTTCGACCTCAATTGGGGCATCTTCATCTTGAATTTGGCTAGGCCATTTTCAAGTTGGTCTAGAGCATCATTGGCTTGACGTTAGCATCTTTGTCCCGGCCTCAGCTAAGGCATCTTAGGCTAGGCCTCAGCCAATGCATCTTTAACTCAATGACGGCTAATGCATCTTTGGCTCATCCTAGGCCAACAAATCTTAGGCTTAGACTTTACAAGCGCATATTTGGCTCAGCCCGGCTAGTGCATCTTCAGCTCGACCTTGACCAGCATATCTTGAGCTCGACGTTTGACCAACACATCTTCAATTCAACCTTTAATAGATCATCTTCAACTTGACCTCGGTTATAGCATATTCAGCTCGATCTCAACTAGAGCAATTTTAACTCGACCTCAACCAAAGTAATTTCAACTTAGTTTCAGCTAGAGCATCGTAAGCTCGGCCTCAGCCAAAGCATCTTTAGATCAACCATAGTTAGTGTATCTTCAACACAACCTTGTGCATAACATCTTCAGCTCCCTCAGCCTCAGGTTAAAATTTTAAATTTAAGGTCTGCGGATTGACCATAACCCACATCGCCCTGAGAGTATTTTCTTGTGGGCCTCTTATAGCCCTATGGACTTTTTTGCCTTGATCCACATGAGCTATATGGCCAGGTCAAGTGGGCTGGTCCATTTTGACGGCACTAGTTAACCCCTTTACATAAAAAAAAACAAAATGAAAAAAAAAACTTTGATTAATCTTAGTGTTTATACAAAATAATTATGAAATATTAACTAAAATTAAAAAATACATTCTAGATTCTAATAAGAACTATTTTTCACCATGAAACAAAAATGGATTCAAAATGAAATAAAGCATAAACATCAATACATTTTTTTTTTGTTACAAATAGGAAAAAAATAGCAAAACAGAAGGAGAAAAAAAAAAACAAGACAAACTAAGCGAAAGACACTATGGACTTAAGAAGAAGATGCCCAATTCCCAACTGAATTGAAAGTAGTTTTTATTAAGACTCCCAATCTGGTATTGAGGCTGCCTTGGTTGCATGATTTCTGAGAAAATGACCAAGGCTTGAAAGGAAACAGATTGGCATGTTTGCACAGAGAATGAGAATATTACTGGCATTGGTATAATAAAATTATTGATTAAGTCTATTGTATATTGTACGGATTTTTTATTTATGTAAAAAATAAAATAAATTAAAAATATTTAACATAAATAATATAGATTTATAGGCAAATAAATAAATTTTAAAAGTTAAAAAATTACTTTGATCATGTAAGTAAATAAAATTTTGAGACTAAAAAAAGGAAATTTTAATATTAAAAATTAAAATTAATTAATATTGAAATTTGAGGGAATAAAAGATTGAAAAAATATTAGTACATAATTAGGAAATATAAAATTATGAAATAACAGTGAAATGCGGATAAACAACGTAAAATAAGAGTTTTGACCACGATGAGAATTTAAATTTATAATATAGGAATTATTAAGAGTGTGTAGACAAGTCATTTTAGGTAATTTATATTTTATTTGAGTAATTTATAAATTTGTTTGACTAAAATAAATATGTTTGGTAAAACGAGTTTATTTAACTAATTTATAGAGTTGTTTCATACACCATTTAAGATAGTGCACACTTGGACTTATAATTTATAGTTTATCATAATTTTTCATTTTTATTTTTGGTACTTTAACAACAACAAAATCTCATATGTTGTCTCCTTTAATATTACAATATTTATTCTAATTATTTCACAATTTATGTAATTTATTATTATTTTTTAATAAAATGTTTGATATTTAAACAAAAAAATAATAAGAGTTTAGCAAACCAATGACATGGAAATGAAAACAAACTAAAGGCGAGGAAAATCGTGGAAATGAGAAGAACGTGGAACTTGGGAGTGAGTATTTTTTTTTTTTGGTGGAAAAAAGGGATAAACCCCAGGAAACACTAGAAACCGCGTGGAAACACGGTAGAGGATACAACAGCCAAAACGGCATTAACAATAAATGAAGGAACAATTTCAAAAATACGCAGACGATCATCAATAGTCTGAGCATAAGAAACCAACGCATCAGTGACCTTATTAGCTTCCCGGAGAGTATGACGCTAGGAAAATATACCTCCATCTCTGCCAACCATTAAAATATGTTGAACAAGAGCATAAGATGGGTGAGACTTACTGCACCCCTTCTTTATCAGATTAATTGCACTTTGGGAATCAGACTCAATCTCAAATTGTCTAAATCCTCTACTCCAAGCAATACCGATGCCAAGCAGAATCACCCATAGCTCTTCATGCAACACACTACACGAGCCAATTTTAGAAGCATATGCAAAGACTTGGGAGTGAGTGATGAGTTACGACTTGTGAGTGTGTGTTTTCTTTGCCCCTCCTATCGTTTCTACTATCTCTATTCTATTTCAGGCTTTTCTTTTTCTCAGCATTCTTTCATTTCTCCTCATGGTATGCAATAATGATAGATATGGAAAATGATAAAAGAAAATAAATTACATTCAATTTTGAAAGTCAAACGTGTCAATATTAAAACATAAGGAAAATGTGTAATTGATAGCAGAAATTAATTACTCTCAAAAGGAAAACATCAAATAGATTGAAGTATTTATATTTCATACGATACATTTTACTTCTTTAAGATAATATATTTATCACAGTACATAAATGCTAATGGTAACAGTATCAAGAGACAAGACTATATGCAAAACGGCAACAAGGGCACATAGCCTTCTCTACGAACCATTGCAATATACAATTAGGGTGGATAACATGACAGCAAGGCAACCTTGCTGCATTATCACCAGAGTTGAAATCTTCACCACATATGACACATCACCTTCTTCATCTTGAACCCTAAATCTTTGGAGTGTCGTTGCCCCCGCAGGAAAAGAATGTTCACCTCCATCACAGGCCATTCTTTGCACAAATTCTCTTGGTGGAAGTTCATCAGCTTGAAAAAGGAATGGGGTACCCACTACATTATAACAGCAGTGGGTCTCGAATACCATAATGAAAACCCGAAAATAATTTATATGAACCCCAAGCCACTGTAACACTGAGCCACGTAACATTGTTGAAAGGTTTAGAACCAGGTAACAATCGTGGCCAATGAAAAAATTTCTAGGTATATTCAAGTATTCAAGCAATTGCTTTAATATATCATTACATACAGATAGATGATTGAAGATTTCATGATTAATTGGTAACTGCATCCAACAAAGACTTACACCACTTCATCTTACGCCCTAGTTGGGTTCTTGAAATTGTGATGTCATATTCACGATGAGGCAGATTGATAGAGGATACTTTTGTGTGTGATTGCACAAAGGAATAGAAAGAAGAAGAGAATTGAAAAGGAGATATTCTAATACTTGGCATATAGGAATTTGCAAAGGTTAGATGTATTTATAGTGTAGTGTGGAATATAACCGTTATGATCAATCGTTTCAAAGCAGTATTGGAGGGAAACTTGAGATTTGGGTCTTTTAGTGAAAGAGGAAAGCTTGAGATTTTGTTCTTATGGTCAAGGACGGAATATATATATATATATATATATATATATATATATATATATATATATCTGTGTGTGTGTGTGTGTGTGTGTGTGTGTGTGTGAGGTAAATAATTGAAAATTTTGTATACCTAAATACTTTTCAAATTGAATAATTGATCTTTTTTTTTATATATTTTACAAGTTGATATTAGAATATTTGAAAGAAAAATTCACAGTCAAAAGACATTTATTTCTTTTGTATAATAGTTTAGTTTTTTTTCCGTTTTTTACGTCATCTAAGAATTAGATTACTTTTCTTTTGACATTAAAGTTTACTTTCAAATAATACACTAAATTGATTTTTAAAATTAGTCCTTAAATTTATTTAATTCTTAAATTACAAAATCATCTTTTTAATCCTTAAATATATTTAAAATGATAATTATTTATCAAATGAAAATTATTTTACTGTCAAGAATAAAACTAAGATAAGTGATGTTTATTAATTTTAGATGTAAAAATAATATTTTTAGAAGTTTTATAAAAAACTACATTAACTGATAAACATAATTCTAGAATTATTAGTATAATTCATCATTGGTTTTAGGTTCCTACAAATGTTATTTGAGCCAAATCTGGTTGGCAAATTTATGCTTAAGTCGAGGATATATCTTATGAGAGAAGGACATCTTATATGAGAGTGAGAGAGTTAAATTTGGACCATATAACCATACATGGAGGGTCAAGATTTAATGTTATGTAACTACTTAAAAAAGTCGTATGACTTTTTAAAAAAGTCGCATGACTTAGTGTGTTTTAATCTTGACCATTCAAAATAAGATCTAGTGGTCAATATTTATTCCTCTCACTCTCATATAAGATAAGACATCTCACTAGATATATTTCATATATATATATATATATATATATATATGATTTATTTAAAATTTAAAAAGCATGACAGGTTTCCTGTTGGTTTTTCCAAACCCAATAAGACTCGATGACGATGAGGTTGGGTTTAAAAATTTTAAACCCATCTCTTTTAAACCCAAACTCGAACCTGCCTCATCTTTCACGGTTGGTGAGGGTTCCCGGTCTTTTGTACCAGGATTAGGGTATGTACATCCAATCGTCACCCAAAAATAAATTATGTAAGACCTTTGCAACCCGGATGGTCAAGAGGCATTACAGCCCAAAATATGTGAAAACCTAACAGAGATTATTTAGGGTTACCTAGGAGTTGAGTCCATGTTAAATCACTTTAAAGTGATGATTTTTGTGTATGCTGAACTACAAGGTTCGTTGTGCATGTGATATTTAAAGGGATGGAGAAGACTCAATCCCGTTACCATATTTCTTTTGTAGAGAACGATGGCGGAGATGTGGAGCCCAACACTCAAATTGATTATGTAGACATTTGATGACCATTGGATTCAGGGGCGGACCTACAGCAAGCATTGGGGGGACCTTCCCCCCCCCCCCCCCCTGATTTTTCAATATAGTTTATTTATATTAGGTAATGTTAAAAAAAATTTAATATTAAGTAATTATTTTGCTTAGGTAATTTAAGTATGTAAATAATATTATTTAAGTATTATTTATCATTTTTATATTTTAATAAAATATTCTATTCTTTTGTAATATTTATTGTAGAGATAATTACATTTTTTTTCTTTTTCTAGATAAAACATTTGAGTATTATTTATTTTTCTTTCAAATAGTTTTTCTTTTATAATGTGTTATTATTATTATTTTAAAAGCTATAAATAATTGTAGTTTGTAATAAAATGATTGCCAATGGGAAAAACTTTACAAACACTATATATAAGATTGACAACTTAAATTTTGAAACACATTAACAAACATTGAATCTTTCTATTATCATGTTCCTTTATTCTCTTTGTTTTTCTTGTCTCGTCTTTGTTTTTAATCCTTACCATTGTTTGGTTCCACTGTGCTTTCGATCTTAGTTCACCGATCCAGACTCGCGTGCTATGTAAATCTTAGCAAAGCAAATTAGATATCAAGTTGCACTAAAAGTTTGCCATAATTTGCTTTCAAAGTTGTAGCCTTTGTCACAACAAATATTTTTCTTCAATTTTCCAACTTTCTGAAAGTAAATTATTTTTGAATGATTGTTAGCTATTAGTGTCCTAAAAGTTAATTTAGTGAGTAACATAATTTATTCAGATTTAGTAGATTTTTGGAATATGATTAATAGGAATTTTCGTAAGAAAGATATAGTTAAACATAAAATATTAAATTTTATTATAAATTCATTAAAGCTCTTGGTGACATATCAAATTGGTTATTGGCATTTGTAATTTAGGGTCTTTAAAAATATGTTTAATATCTTCTATGTAAATGTATTCTTTATTATATATTTTTAAATCATTTTAGAATATATGTATGTGTGTGTATATATATATATATATATATATATATATATATATATATATATATATATATATATATATATATATAGTATCAATTTTAATGCTTACATATTTATTTAATTTTGGCCCCCCGAGTCATTGAATCCTGGGTCCGCTCCTGATTGGATTTACAATCCTCTTTATGAAGAGGGTCCTTCTAAGGATCTTCCTATAGTTTAGGTATATAGGTAGTATAAAATTGACCAATAACTATTTTTCAACATTGATTTATTCTATTAAATAAATTTCTAAACTTATCAAATTAATGTGTCACAGGTGTAAAATGGAGGACATTCTTCTTGAGATGGATCGAATTTTGCGGCCACAAGGTAGTGTCATCTTGCGGGATGATGTGGATGTGCTGTTGAAGGTGATGAGTTTCAGAGATGCAATGCAATGGGATTCCAGAATTGCAGACCATGAAAAGGGGCCCCACCAGAGAGAAAAGATATTGTTTGCAGTTAAGCAGTACTGGACTGCCCCCATCTCCTGGCCAAAAATCTACACAGAAAGCTCTAAATTGATCTGTTTTTTGGGCTCAAGAATTTGTGTACTTTTTTATTTCTATGTACAGAAATTTTTTCAGAATTCTATTCTTTTCCAACACCTGCTTATGTGGGTGGTGCCAAGTGAAAATTTCCTTACAGCAATCTATGCCTTATTGCTCCTCAAGCTTCTTATTTTTTGGTGACTTATCTATCTTGTAATAGTTGTCCAAATCTATCAATCAAATGAGATTGACTTAATGGTGAATAATGGTTGCAAAAGAACCTAATAGTATTTTACTAGACACAAAGCTCTAAAAACATATGTAAGATTTCTAATAACATTTTGTTTTGGTACATCATTCTTCATTTAGAACGCAACAAGGTACTAGAGCATCTTAAGTTTAGCCTTGGTCATAACATCTTAAGTTCAACCTCAATTAGAGCATTTTAAACTTGGCCACAGCCAAAGATCTTCAAATCAACCACAATCAAAGTATCTTCAACACAACATTGTTTAGAACATCTTCAGCTCAGCACCAGGTTAAATTTTTAAATTGAAGTTCCATAGACAAGCCATAACCCACATGGCCTTGAGGGTTTTTTTTATGTGGGCTTTTTTTAGTTTTGTGGGTTTTTGGCCTTGATCCACGTGGGCTATGGCCAAGTCAAGTTGGCTGGTCCATGTTGATGATACTAAATGAAAAATATATTTATTAAATCATAAGTGTTCGGTAAAATTAGTTGTTTAAGTAGCTGAAAAATGTAAAATGATATAAATTGTTTATATAATATATTTATATAAATTTAAATTTATTTTATTGATAAAAATATATTTTGAGGTATTATAATTTTAATTTTTTAATTAGTTTTAAACTCTTGTAATTTTTTATTTATAGATAAATTATTTTCATTACATTTTTATTTTCAATTATTACATTATATTCATAGTAAGTATTCTACGATTAATCTTATATTATATCTTAAATATTTTTAATCAAGTTTGAAATAAAGTAAAAAAACACTTAAGTGGACATTATACTTTTATTATGTTAATTAGCGTAATAGTTAAAATAAATCATCTAATATTAAATTATTAAAAAAAACTAACATTTATCATTGTCAATTTCGTGAAGTATAATGTTTAAATAATAAATTAAATATTATACATAGTACAATAGTTAAAATAAATAGTGTAATATAAAAAATGTAGAATATAATAACAAAAATAAAATAAAACAAATAAATAATAAAAACCCTTGTTTTATTAAAAAAGGGTGCTAAGAAAGTTTAATAAATATTTTAAGGATAAAAAGAAAAGAAAATATAAAAAGCTAGAAGTTGCAAGCTAGTGTTTTAAAAAAATGCTACTTCAAGTAGTGTTTCAAAAATCGCTAAAAACTACTAAAGAAAGTTTGTTTACCAAACAGTCAAATAAGTTTTTCAGCTACTAAAAAAGTTAGCTAGAAGCTAGCTGAAATGGCTTGCCGAACATAACATTTTACTATTTTTAATATTTCATTATTTTATTTTTTTTACCACTTAATTTAACATTAGAAACTACAGAAGTAGAAAACCTAAAGTGACAATAATTTTTTTTTGGTTTAAATACATTTTTAGTTCTTGCAATTTAGCACTTTTTTGCTTTTTGTCCTTGCAAAAAAAATTTGGTTTTAGTCCTTGCAAATTATGTTTGTTTTGTTTTTCGTCCTTAAAGTGCTTTAGATAGTGTTTTCTTCACTATTCAAAGCGTTATATAAACAACTTTAAGGACGAAAAACAAAACAAACATAATTTGCAAGGACTAAAATCGAAAAAAAAAATTGCAAGGACGGAAGGCAACAAGAACGCTAAATTGCAAGGACTAAAAAGGTATTTAAGCCTTTTTTTTACTGCAAAAGTGACAATAATTATAACACGTATGATTCCCGAGAGTTGAATTAATCATCGTGAAATGTTTTCAATAACAAAAAAAAAATCATCGTGACTTAATTTAGTACTGAATGAAAGTAAGTTTTAATTTATAACCTATTTTTTCCCTTTAAAAATCCAAAAAATATAAATAAACAAAAACACACTGCCAAAATTTAGTAAACTTCTATAATTATATTTATAACTATATATACTCACAATTCAAATGTTGTATATATGAATAAAAAAAATTCAAACATTGTATATACATCTATAACTAAAAAAAAACCTATCACATTCATTATCACGTCCAATATAAAGGTACCTATACTTAAAAGTGTCAATAATAGGTGAATGATAGAAGTAAATAATCTCAATGATGAAAGAGGGAAGCTTGAGATTTAATTTGGTCTTTTGGTGAAAGAGAGAAGCTTGAGATTTTCTTTTTTTTTTTTTGTGAAGGAGGGAAGCTTGACATTTTGTTTTTCTGGTCAAGGAGGGAAGTACATATGAGGTAACTAATTGAAAATTTTGTATACTTAAAAGACTTTCCAAATTGAATAATTTGTCATTTTTTTATATATTTTACACATTGATGTTATTATATATTTAAATATCTCCTTGAACCAAAATAAATTATTTATCCAAATAATACTCGTACCACATTATTTAACAAACTACTATCTATTACTGTTCAGGTTGGGATTTTGGCTCCTCTCCACCCAAATTCTTAACCTTTATTTTCTTTTTAAAAACATGACGTTGAGAATCCGGATACCCCAAATATGAATTCTCAATAGGTTTTCCTATTTTCGTTATTTATTTTTTTACTTTTTACTTTTTTACTTTAATTTTAATTTTAAAGTAGTTTAAAAAAATAATTGTGACTAAAAGTTTACGTTGTAATTAATTTAAATAATTAGTTTTAAAAAATAATACTCACAATTTAATAAAAATTATTTAAATTAAAATTCCATAATACAACAATAGAAAACTAAATTATTGAAGTTGGCTAGAGGTTCGATCACGATTAGGACATGACATTACACCTAAATCAATCCCTTTTGTATAAAATGAATAAAAAAATAAAATAGATAACTAAATAAATAAATCATAAATTCAAGTCTCTCAAATATAAATATAAAATTGTTTTGCTGAAATAAATCAATGATAAACAAACAAATAATATACAAGTTCAGGAACACTTGTCACAACTCGACTATACAGTCCAATTTAAAGCATAAGATTAACAAGCTATCATGTTTAAATTATCTCTTGAGGTGTTGTTTTGGTCCTAAGCCTTGGGCCAGTTCACAATAATGGCTCTCATTATTTTTAGACCCACCTAATGTGGGGCCTAAAAGCTCCCAACCTATACAACCCAACTAATAAGAAGGTTGGACTGGCTTAAGGGTAGTTGTCAACCCACAAGTACCGGTATTTCAAAAAGTGTCTTTTCTAAATCGCCCATAAAAATATTTTCAACTTGGCTCGACTAGAGTATGTTTAACTCAAGCTAAACTAAAGTAATTTTAACTTGGTCCCAACCAAGATATCTTTAATGTGGCCTCAATCAAAGTAATTTCAACTTGACCTTGGCTAGAGTAACTTCAACTCGACCTTGTTCAGAGTATGTTCAACTTAGCCTAACGTAGAGTATCTTATACTCAACCTTGACTAGAGAATCTTCACATCAATCTCAACCAGGGCATCTTCAACTCAGTCTCCGCTAGGACATCTTTGGTTCGACCTCGACTAAGGACTCTTCTACTCAACCTCAGTCAGGGTATTTTTGCCTCGACTTCAATTAGGTCATCTTCAGCCTAGCCTCAGGTAAGGCAGCGTGGACAAGACCTTAGTATCTTTGGGTTGGCCTCAACTAGGGCGCATCTTCAGCTCAGCCTTGGACAACGCATGTTTGGCTCAGCCTTTACAAGCGCATCTTCGGCTCAACCTCAACCAGCGTATCTTCGACTCATCCTTACCCAAGATATCTTTAGCCTGGCCTCGACGAATGGACCTTCGATTCAAACCTTGATTAGTGCATCTTCCACTTGGCCTCAGTTAGAGCATCTTCAACTCAGTCTCAGCTATAGTCATTTCAACTCGGTCTCAGCTAGAGCATCTTAAGCTTGGCCTCAATTAGAGTATCTTCAATACGAGTTTGGCTAGAACATCTCTTAGCTTAACCTCAAGTTAAATTTTTAAATTTGAGGTCCATCGGCAGGCCATAAGCCACAAGGTCTTGAGGGCTTTTCTATGTTGGCCTCTTTTACCCCTGTGGGCTTTTTGGCCACGACCCATGTGGGCTATGGCCAAGCCAGCTAGGCTAGTCTATTTTGACGGCTCTAATTACCCTTTACATTAAAAAAAACTTTGATTTTAATGTTTATACAAAATAATTGTGAAAATTTGTTAACTAAAATTAAAAATACATGTATTTCTAATAAGAACTCTTTTTCACCATGAAACAAAAAAGGATTCAAAATGAAATATAAAGCATAATCATTACATTTTTTTTATACAAATAGGAAAAAAAATAGCAAAACTGAAGGGGAAAAATAAAAATGACAAACTAAGCGAACTAATAGTGGAGGTGTAAGAATACTACACCCATTGCATGTTCGTAGCAGACTGGTGGTGTTATATCCAAGTGGATAACGCAAACTAATAGTGGAACAAACAACGTTAGCAGATAATACTAATAAATTAAAATGAGAATTTACAAATTCCACTCATTCATATCATCTTATCATTATTATGTTGCCCTTTTGTTTCTATTTTTCTTATTTTCACTTCTTTTTCATTTCCACTGTTTTTAATATTTCATTATTTTTTATGTTTTTACCACTTTAAGATTAGAAACAACAGAAGTAGCAAATCTAAAGTGACAATAATTATAACACGTATGGTTGCCGAAAGCTGAATTAATCATTGTGAAACATTTTCAATAAAAAAAATAAAAATAAAACATCCTGATACAAACAATATGAGCTGCATCATATTGCTTGGAAAAGGCATGTTTAGTTTAGCAAACCAATGACGTGTAAATGAAACCAAACAAAAGGAGAACAAGCAAAGATAATGGCAAATGGAAATCAGAATAACTTTAGGAGCAATTATAATTATAATGTGTTGATTAAGATAAACCATAATCAACACATTATATTTACTTTCTTTTTTTTAAAACAACATTATATTTACTTTCAATACTATGCTCTGGGTTTTCTTTTCTCCTCGGTGCTCTATCGATTGGTTCTATTGTCTCCACGCCTTCTTCTCCCAGTTAATATCTCCCTTTGTTTATGTTTGAGTCCTCCCCATATACAATGATAAAAGAGAATAAATTATATTCAATTTTAAAAGTCGTGTAACGTGTAAATATTATTACATATGAAAAGTGTAATTGATAGCAGAAATTAATGTACTCTCAAAAGGAAAACATAAATTATAGATTTAAGTATTTATATTCACATACAATATATTTTACTTCTTTAAGATGATATATTTATCACGGTACAATAATGCTAATCGTAACAGTATCAAGAGACATGACTACATGTGAAACGGCACGAAGGGCACATACCCCTCTCTACAAACCATTGCAAAATACAATAATGGTGGAAAACATGAGAGCAAGGCAATCTTGCTACATCATCACCAGAGTTGAAATCTTCATGACATATGACACATTCACCTTCTTCATCTTGAACCATAAATCTTTCAAGCATCGTTGCTCCCGCAGGCAAAGAATGTTCACCTCCCTCATAGGCCATTCTTTGCACTAATCTTCTAGATGGAAGTTGCTCAGCTTGAAAAAAGAACGGGGTACTCACTACATTGTAACAACAATGGGTCTTGAGTACCTTAACAAACACCCAAAAATAATTTATATCAACGCTAGGCCGCTGCAATACTGATTCCCATAACATTTCTGAAATGTTTTCAACCATGTCACAGTCATGGCCATTGAAAAAAATTGTAGGTACACGCAAGTATGCAAGCAATTGCTTTACTACATCATTGTAAAAAAATGGATAATTGAAATGATGAGTTGAATTGGTAACCGCGTGTGACAAAGTTTGACAACACTGCTCCGCTCAAAAGTTGTCACCACCATGGTTATATACACAATATGATTGATGAAAGTGTTACCAGCACCGGAGAAAAAGGTGGGTTCTTCAAATTGTGGTATCATGTTTATGATGAGGAAGAATTATATAGAGGGTACTTTTATGTGTGATTGCACAAAGGATTAAAGGAATAGAAATAAGAAGAGAATTGAAAAAGAGTTATACTAATACTTGGTCTATAGGAATTTGCAAAGGTTAGATGTATTTATAGTGTATATCAGATTATGATCAATATCTTCTTCAAAACAGTATTGGAAGGAAGCTTAAAATTTTGGGGGGTATTTTTATGTAAATGAAGGGAAATATTGGAGGGAAGTTTGAAATTTTGTTTTTTCTTTTTCTTTTTATGAAAATGGAACTTTCCAAATTCAACAATCTATCATTTTTATATATTTTACACATTAAAGTTAAAATATCTCTATATATGTTAAATATTTTAATATAAAAATTAATGACCTTTTAGTATGAGAATTGTTATCAGAAATATTGATTATTACGATTTTTTCCAAATATGCACAAGGATGATTTCCATAAAAAATTGATTATGTTTTTTGAATTGATATTTATTTCAAAAAATAATATTGAGCCACGTATGTTATTCATTCATCAATATCAATATAAACTAAGATAAGAAATCCCTCCCTAAACTCGTCACTTCCTGGTCAATAGTTTTCCCTTGCAATTCCTATCCTCGTCTCTCTCTTTCTAATTTCTTTTTTTTATTACTTACATACAACTTTTTTTATTATAACTATTTTTTATGCATATTATATTATTGTTTTATATTTTTTATTTATAAAAAACATATTTTATAAGTTATATAAGCATATATAATCATAAAAATAAAGGATAATTTTGTTTGTCTAAATAATATTTAATTTTTCTTTGAATATTTAATATAATAATATTTTTAATATTACCTACAAATATGTTTTAATTTATATTAAATGGATGATAAATTATATAATTACTTATTAAAACTAATTATAATTTAATTGATTAAATCTATTTTTACTTTAGACATCCTATAAAATCATTTTTAATTTTATAACATATAAAACCATTTAAAGTAATTTCATAAATAAATATTTCGTGACTAATATTTAAATTATACGGTTGAAATTTTTATACTAAAACTTAGGTTGAATCTAATTAGTGAATATATTTACTACAAAATGATATTTTGACTATATGCTTAATAACTTCATATATGAACATTTTGTTGACTAATGATTATATGATAATGTTAAATTTTTATATAAATATATAATAAATATATTAATTTTAAATTTTTAACTATATGTTATTACAAAATAGTTTTGAATTACTTATTCAATAAAATCATAAATCAGATATTATTTAAATTCTTTTTTTTTTATGGTAGAGACCACCCAAGGAAGATAATCATGCTCGAATTGGATAGGACGTAGGACAACTATTAATGACAAAGCTCTCACTTCGAGCATATTATTTTACTATTTATCATAATTTACAATATTTTTGGAACTTCGGAGTGAGTGATGACTTGTGTGAAAGTGAATCTGTTGTGTTCCCAGGTGAATCAAAGACAATGTGGGTGTGTGTGTGTGTTTTTTTTTTTCGCCCCTCCTCTCGTTTCTACTCTCTCTATTCTATGTTCTGGCTTTTCTTTTTCTCAGCATTCTTTTGTTTCTCCTCTCGGTATATGCAATGATAGATGGACAATGATAAAAGAAAATAAATTACATTCAATTTTAAAAGTCTAACGTGTCAATATTGTTACATAAGGAGAATTTAATCGATAGCTGAAATTAATCACTCTCAATATTATTACGTAAGGAAAGTGTAATGATAACAGAAATTAATTGCTCTCAAAAGGAAACCATCAAATAGATTGATGTATTTATATTTCAGATGATACATTTTACTTCTTTAAGATAATATATTTATCACAGTACATAAATGCTAATGGTAACAGTATCAAGAGACATGACTATATGCAGAACGGCATTATCTTTGATGATAAACATGAAAGCAAGGCAACCTTTCTGCATTATCACCGGAGTTGAAATCTTGGATGCATATGGCACATCGATCCTCTTCATCTTTAACCATAAATCTTTCGAGTGCAGTTGCCCCCACGGGAAAAGAATGTTCACCTCCATCACAGGCCATTCTTTCCACCAATTCTCTTCATGGAAGTTCATCAGCTTGAAAAGAGAATGGCGTACCCACTACATTATAACAACAGTGGGTCTCGAATACCATAATGAACACCCGAAAATAATTTATATGAACCCCAGGCCGCTGTAACACTGAGCCACGTAACCTTGTTGAAAGGTTTGGAACCAGGTCACAGTCGTGGCCATTGAAAAAATTTCTAGGTATATTCAAGTATGCAAGCAATTGTTTTAATATATCATTACATACAAAAAGATGATTGAAGATGTCATGATTAATTGGTAACTGCATGCGACACAGCCTTACAGCACTGCTTTGGATCAAAAGTTGTGACAACGATGCTTAAATAGATCGTATGATTCATGAAACTATGACCAGCATCGGACAACAAGGTGGGTTCTTGAAAGTGTGATGTCATCTTCAAGATGAGGAAGATTGATAGACGGTACTTTTGTGTGTGATTGCATAAAGGAATAGAAATAAGAAGAGAATTGAAAAAGAGTTATACTAATACTTGGTCTATAGGAATTTGCAAAGGTTAGATGTATTATAGTGTTGTGAGGAATATAACCATTATGATCAATCATTTCAAAGCAGTATTGAGGGAAGCTTGAGGTTTTAGTCTTTTGGTGAAAGAGGAAAGCTTGAGATTTTCCTTCTTTTTTTTTTTTTGTGAAGGAGGGAAGCTTGAGATTTTGTTCTTTTGGTCAAGGACAGAAATATATATGAGGTAAATAATTGAAAATTTTGTATACTTAAATAATTTCCAAATTGAATAATTGATATTTTTTTATTTATTTTACAAGTTGATATTAGAATATTTGAATGTAAACTTCAAAGTTAGAAAATGTGAAGATAGTGATAGGGAGTAACTCTTTTAAAGTTACTCTTGGATATATATGATTTATTTAAAAATTAGAAGAAAATTATATTTTCAAAAGTCTGACGGGTTACCCATAAGTTTTCACGAACCCAATAAAACTTGCGACGTCGATGAGGTAGGATTTAAAAATTTTAAACTCACCTCTTTTAAACTCAAACTCGAACCCGTTTCGTCTTTCATGAGTAAAAGGACCAGGAGAGCTAAACTTACCCTTAATCTGCTCTATTGCCATGCCTAGCCTTGGCTAGTGCATCTTCAACCCTGCCTCGGCTAGCGCATCTTCAACCCTGCCTCAGCTAACGCATCTTTGACTCAACCTCAACCAACGTGGATTTAGCTTAGCCATAGTAAATACATATTCAGCTTAGTCTCGATAAAGGCGTTCTCAATTTAGCCTCGGCCTTAATTGAGGCATCTTTAATTTGACTTCGGCTAGGTCATCTTTGGATTGACCTCGAGTAGGGCATCATTGGCTCGACCTTAGCATCTTTGGCCCGACCTCAACTAGGGCATCTTTGACTCACCCATGACCAATGCATCTTCAACTCAATCTCAATCAATGCATCTTTGGCTCATCCTCGGCCAACACATCTTCGACTTGACCTTTGCATGCGCATCTTCGACTAAACCTTAAGCAATGTATCTTCAGCTCGACCTCGACTAACACATCTTCAATTCAACCTTGATTAGATCATCTTCAACTTAGCCTTGGTTAGAGCATCTTCAGCTCGATTTCAATTAGAGTAATTTCAATTCCACCTTGGCTGGAGCATCTTAAGCTCAGCTTGGCCAGAGCATCTTAAGCTCGATCTCGGCTAGGGCATCATAAGCTCAGCTTGACTAGAGATCTGTAAAAAAAAAAAATGTAATGCAAGTAAAAACAAAGGGACAACAAAATACAAAAACACTAGAAGAATATTTTGTTAGGTACTTGAAGTGATTAACTTTATTGATCATTTCATTATTTGTATCACACACACACATATAGGTGTACATCCCTATTCCAACAACAAACTACCAATAAGATGAAAATTTTGCTCACTAAGAATAAATTGTGGCAGGCCACCCCCATAATTTATGGAACTTTCTATCATGCCTCCAATAAAACTAAATGAAAAGATGTAATATGACTTTATACTCTCCTTGAAGTTGATACTTTTCTTATTGTTTTCAGTTGTTAGATTAAACAATAAAATAAGAAGCTTTTACCAAGGAAGTCTAGTTCAGTTGGTTGAGCAGGGTACGTGAGTTATTGCAAACCATCTTATGCTCCTATTGATAAAAGAAAAAGACAAGAAGTTTTTCCAATCTTTAGACAACAGCGTCAAAATCCATCATTCGTTATCTTTTATTCTTTTCAAATCCTTCCTCAAATTGCATATGAGCAGAGAATTACAATGACAACAACATTAGGAAGGTCTCCAAAATATAGACATGCTAAGAAAAGGTGGAAATGGTTAGATGGTGTCCCCTGAATAACTGTATGCATGAAAACTTGCAAATTAAATACGATCTTAATAACTAAGAGTTCATTAAATGTTACATTGACTCTCATCCCCCTCCAAATTTCTGAATATAAAGGTAGGCTTTGATGATCACCAAATCAACCTAGCATGACAACTAACACACAAAGATATACATAAAGTAAACGACAACCACCAAGAAAACATTTTTTTGAGTACATACCACCAAGAAAACATTTGTAATGATTGCTATTATTTTTTATATGGTAAAATATATGCACAAACGTAGAGGAGAATCATCGATTAATCAAGATCATTGTATATTTTGTTGATTATCGCAATGTACAATTGACATCAAAAACTATATATTGGCATTAAATTGAAAGAGCTTAATGCTTTTTTCACTACAAAAAGATCTTTAATATCTAAAATTATATTTTCATTGGCAATATGACTATCCATAGATCTGTTTCCTTCTGCAGAAAAATAAATAAATGAGGCATTATGGTGCATTGGACTCAAGACCATAATGTTCCCTTCAAAATTTAAATTCTAATAGTAAAATATACCATATAAATTTAGAAAGGCGTACATATGGCCCACAAAATCTTAAATCCAAAATATAAATTTATAAAACTACAAAAAAAAAACACTACCATATTCATTTTTACGGCCAATATAAAGGTACTTATTCTCTGTACCAAAAAAAAAAATACCTATACTTAAAAGTGATCAACAATAAGTGAATTGTAGATGTAAATAATCTTAATCTGTAAGATGAAATATTAAAGAAATAGTACTTTGGTTATTGTTTCGTTATGATAGCAGCTTTATATGCCAGACTCTGTATGCTAATTAATGATGGCATTTCCTATGTTATTGTTTAGCTCTTTTTGCTTTTAATTATTTTCAATTTGCTTACAAAAAAATAATACTTTGGGAATATTTAAGAAAATTGTAGAAGTACATTATTTACTACATTATATTTATGTTTATTAATTTGATATGAAATATCAAGATTCAAAATTTAAAATTTTTAATTCATATTGAGATTTAGGAAAATTGCAAGAAATAATTCAATTTTAAATTATGGTCAAGTAAGGAAAATGCAATTGATAGCAGAAATTTTCAAAATGATGAACTCTTGAAAGGAAAGCATCAAATAGATTTACGTATTTATGTATTTCTTACAATAAATTTCACCTCTTTATAAGGTAAGACAATTATTACAATCCAATCAACACGTAACTACAACAAAAATATGAGCACAAGGCAACCGTGCCCCCATCATCACCGCAGTTGTACTCTTCATGGCAAATGCAACATTTATCTTTTTCATCTTCAATCTTGAATTTTTCTAGTGTTGTGGCCCCGGCAGGCAAAGAATGTTCTCCACCTCATAAGCCATTCTTGTACTGTAGTTCCAATGAACCAAGTGCTTCCTTGTACTGCAGTTCTCATGAACCAAGTCCCTCCTTCTAACTAACAAGGAGGGACTTGGTTCATGGAAACTGCAGTATAACGAGGGACTTGATTCAGGGAAACTCGCTAGTAACAACAATGGGTCTTGAGTACCATAACAAACACGCAAAAATAATTTATACCAACCCTAGGCCGCTGCAATTAATACTGATTCCCATAACATTGCTGAAATATTTTTGACCATGTCACAGTCATGGCCATTGAAAAAAGTTGTAGGTACATGCAAGTATGCAAGCAATTGCTTTAATACATCATTGCAAAAAGATGGATAATTGAAGATGATGCGATGAACTGGTAACCGCGTGTGACAAAGTTTGACAACACTACTCGGCTCAAAAGTTGTCACCACCATGGTTATATAGACAATATGATTGATGAAAGTGTGACCAGCATCGGAGAACAAGGTGGGTTCTATGATGAGGAGGATTTATAGAGGGCACTTTTTGTGTGTGATTGCAAAAAGGTGTAGAAATAAGAAGAGAGTTGAAAAAGAGTTACACTAATACTTGGCCTATAGGAATTTGCAAAGGGTAGATGTATTTATAGTGTATTAGATTCTGATCAATATCTTCTTCGAAACAATATTGGAGGGAAGCTTAAAATTTTGGGGGTATTTTTATGTAAATGGAGGGAAGTATGATGTAATAATTGAAAGAAAAAAAGTGCACAACTTTCAATTAAATAATTGTATTTGAGGGAAGTTTGAAAATTTGATTTTTTTTTCTTTTTTTGAAAAAGGAAGGAAGTATGATATAATAATTGAAAAGAATTTCTTCATAAATTTCCAAATTCAATAATTTATCATTATATATATATATATATATTTTACACATTAAAGTTAGAATCTCTCTCTCTCTCTCTCTCTCTCTCTCTCTCTCTCTCTATATATATATATATATATATATATATATATTCCATTTCTATATGTTAAAATATTTTAATAAAAAAAATTATGACCTTTTAGAATGAGAAATGTTATTAGAAATACTGATTATTAGGAAAAAAAATTCAAATATGCAAAAGGATAATTTCCAATTATAGGGAGAAAAAAAATTCAAATATGACAAGGATAATTTTTATGTAAATGCAGGGAAGTATAGCATAATAATTAAAAAAAAATGCATAACCTTCCAATCAAATAACGGTATTTGAGGGAAGTTTGAAATTTTGGTTTTTTTTTTCTTTTTACGAAAAAGGAAGGATGTATGACATAATAATTGAAAAGATTTTATACGTATATAACTTTCCAAATTAAAAAAAAAATATCATTTTTTTATATTTGACACATTAAAGTTAGAATATCTCTATATATCATTTATATATGTTAATATATTTTAATCCAAAAATAAATTACCTTTTAGTGTGAGAAATGTTATTGGAAATACTGATTATTAGGAAAGTTAAGTTTTTTTGCAAATATGCACGAGGATGATTTCCATAAAAATTATATTATATTTTTCAATTAGTATTTATTTCAAAAAATTATGTTGAGCCACATATGTTATTCATTCATTAATTGAAAAGGAGGGAAGTATGACATAATAATTGAAAAAAACATATATACATAACTTTTCAATGTCAATAATTTATCATTGTTTATATATTTTACACATTAGCGTTAGAATATCATTATTTATCTTTTATAAATTTTAAAGTATTTTAATCTTAATATTAAGAGCAAGGTTAGGGTGGACAACCCTGATTGGTGGACCACCCTAATTGGTGATCCACGGTGGACCATCATTATCAAATAGAAACACTTAAGTTTTTTTTTTTGTGGTAGTGAACTTATATCAAGGAGCTCTTGAAAATTCAACAAGAGGGCTCTACGAAATGATGGCATTTTTTTTTGTGTACAATGGTCGCACTGAGGTTTGAACCTATCACCTCATGTGTTCTACTCCAACCCCCCACCACTAGGCCGACCTTAGTGGTTAATGATGGCATTTCCTATGTTATTGTTTAGCTCCTTTTGCTTTTAATTATTTCCACTTTGCTTACACAAAAACAATACTTTGGGAATATATAAGAAAATTGTAGAAGTATACATTATTTAATACATTATATTTATGTTTATTAATTTGATATGATATGTCAAGATTCAAAATTTTAAAATTTAAATTCATATTGAGATTTAGGAAAATTGCAAGAAATAATTCAATTTTAAATTATGGTCAATATTATTATGTAAGGAAAATGCAATTGATAGCAGAAATTTTCAAATTCATGAACTCTTGAAAGGAAACCATCAAATAGATTTACATATTTATATATTTCTTACGATAAATTCCACCTCTTTATAAGATAAGACAATTATTACAATCCAATCAACACGAAACTACAACAAAGTATCCTTAAAAGCAAGAAAATATGTAATGCAAAACCTAACAGTATCAAGAGTCACGACGACTACATGTGGAATGGCAGCGGAAAGGGCACGTACTGCTCTGTACAAACCATTTCAAAATGCATTCGTAGTTAAAAATATGAGCACAAGGCAACCGTGCCCCATCATCACCACAGTTGTACTCTTCATAGCATATGCAACATTTATGTTCTTCATCTTCGATCTTCAATTTTTTTAGTGTTATGGCCCCAGCAGGCAAAGAATGTTCTCCACCCTCATAAGCCATTCTTTGCACGAACTCTACATATTGAACATGTTCATCATCAAACGGGTGTGGGGTATTCACTATATTGTAAAAATAATGGCTCTTAGATAACATAGCAAACACATAAAAATAATCTTTTTCAACGTGCTGCAGTATTGAGTCACGTAGCATTCTAGACAAATTTGTAACCATGTCACAGTCGGCATTGAGAAAACTTTTTCGTACATCTGTTTTTTCGAGGAAAACCTGTAACAAGTCTTTGGGGAAAGGAGGAAAAGCAAAAAAGTCACGAGGAAGTGGTAGTATGCTCAAGCTACAAAGACTAACCACATCCGTCGGATGTGAATTCGCTACAACTATAGTTATATTGACTTGATCATTGGAAAAAGTGTAACTACCACCATCTGAGAAGGTGGATGGTTGAATTTCTGGCATGATGAGGAAGACTGATAAAGAATACTTTTGTGTGTGTTTGCACAAAGGAATAGAAACAATAAGAGAGTGACAAAGGATTACACAAATGCTAGCCTGGGTCAAAGAATTGTAAAGCATAGATATATTTATAGTGTTGTGAGGTATATGTCCGTTGTGATCAATCGTTTCAAAGAAGTATTGGAGGGAAAGCTTGAGATTTTAGTCTTTTGGTGAAAGAGGGAAGCTTGAGATTTTCTCTTTTTGTGAAGGAGGGAAGCTTGAGATTTTGTTCTTTTGGTCAAGGACGAAAAGTATATATGAGGTAAATAATTGAAAATTTTGGATATTTAAAGACTGTCCAAATTGAACAATTTATCCTTTTTTATATATATTTTACACTTAGAATATCTTTAAATATATCTCGGAATACCTAACTTTGGGTTCTATTATTTTAATTAATATGGTGAAAGCTTATTTGCCCGACAAAGGTTTCAAGACCTTACCATTAAGTAATTACAGGTTGATTTGCCGATAGTTGCAAGCCATAATAAGGCTCTCAGTCAGTTTAATTGACTCCTCTGAGTTCTCTCCATAATCTTTATTTTATTTGCTCTTTGTTGTTTTGTTAGTATTAGAAGCATTTTCTTTTGACTGATGCAAGTTTTCCTTTTGATAGACGTGCAGCCTGCCTCATGTAATGTCATCTATCTTTTTTATTTATATTAATTAATTTTTTTACTCATAGTATTGTCATTTTTCTTGTTTTCTTTTTAACAACTTTCTTTTCTTTGGTCATGCACTGGAATATTGTCGGTTGCCTTTCTTTGTCTACATTGGCTTTCTTGTAATATAATATAAATCTAAAAAGAGAAATGAGTCTCAAGTTGTCAATTAGCCTACTGACATATATCTTGTATTTGAACATTTCACTTTTAAAGTGTTGATATACTTTTCTTCTTCGTAAAGTTTGATAATTTTATCACAAGTAGTGAGAGCTAGTCAGTTCCAAGGTAGTTAAAAGAATAGTATTTTAATAAAAACATAAAAAAGGATTTTTAGTACTACTAACAATTATTTTTATTCACTTTCTATTTACTTATTAAGAAGATTTTAAGTTGTTAGTGATATTCATTGTATATTTTTTTAATTATTATAAAGGCCTGCTTCTAAATATATTTTAGCAAAATAAAATTAATTATGAATAAATAAATCAGTAAAGGAAAATAAATAGAGTAGCAAAATTATAAGTTTGATATTACCAAGTTGTTACAACTTAAGAGACTTAGATAAAAAAATATGGAATTAAAAAGTCGTACACCTAAATCACTCTTTTTTGCATAAATGGATAAATAAAAAATGGATAACCAAATAAATAAAACCATAAACTCAGGTGTCTCAACTTTAAATATGAAATTATTTGGCTAAGTAAACTAATGATAAAAAAAAAAGAAATAAACAAACAAATAATACAAGCTTGGGAATACATGTTATAGCTCAGGTATCCCAAATTAAAGCATAGATTAATAAGGTGTCATGTTTAAATTACTTTAAAGGGGGGGGGGGGGGGGGGGGTGGGGTATTTCGATCCTAAGTCCTAGGGTAAATCACTATACTGGCTCTAATTAATTTTTGACCCACCAAATGAGTGGCTTAAAATTCCCTAACCCAATTAATAAGTAGGTTGGACCGAGTTTTAAGAGGGGGGATGGATCAGCTCACAAGTTACAATTATTTTAAAAATGACTTTTCTCAACTGTCCACAAAAAAATTTCAACTTATTAGCTCGACTAGAGTATCTTTAACTTGACCTCAACTAGAGTAATTTCAGTTCAGTCTTGCCCATTGTACCCTCAACATGGCCTCAATCAAGGTAATTCCAACTCGACCTTGGCTAGATTATCTTCAACCCAACCTCGTCGAGAGTAATTTCAACTTAGCCTATCCAAGGGTATCTTATATTCAACCTCATCTGGGAATCTTAACCTCAACCATAGTCAGGGCATCTTTAACTTGATCTTAGCTAAGACACCTTTACTTTAGTCTCGACTAGGGAATCTTCAGCTCGGCCTTAGTCAACACATCTTCAACCTGGCCTCGGCTAGGGCATCATCGGCTTGACCTTAGCATCTTTGGTCTGGCCTCGGCTAGAGCATCTTCGACTCGGCCTTGACTAGTGCATCTTCGACTTAACCTTAGTCAACACATCTTTGGCTTATCATCAACCAATGCATCTTCAGCTCAGCCTTTACAACTGCATCATTAGCTCGGCCTTAAGCAGCGTATCTTCAACTTGACCACGACCAACACATCTTCTATTCAACCTTGATTAGATCATCTTCAACTTGGCCTTGGGCAAAACATCTTCAGCTCGATCTTAGTGAGATTAATTTCAACTCCACCCTGGCTCGAGCACCTTAAGCACGACTTGGCCAGAGATCTTCAGATCAATTGTGGTCAGAGTATGTTCAGCACAACCTTATGCAAAACATCTTCAACTCAACCTCAGGTTAAATATTTAAATTTAAAGTTCATGGACTGGCCATAACCCATAAGGCCTCGAGGATGGGTCTTTTTTAACCTTGTGGGCATTATGGCCCTGATCCATGGAGGCTAAAGCCAAGTCAGATGGGCTAGTCCATTTTGACAACTTTAATTACCTCTTTACATACATAAAAAAAATCATTGATTTTAATATTTATACAAAATAATTAGGTTTAATTGCACATTTTACCATCCAACTATTGTTATTTTGCATATTTTACTACCCAGGTTTTTTTCACATTTTACTACCATGTTTTCTAATTTTTGCGAATTATTAAATCCTACTATTTAAAGATATATCATAATATTTTGAGACTAAAAAAAGGAAATTTTAATATTAAAAATTAAAAGTAATTAATATTGAAATTTGAGGGAATAAAAAGATTAAGATTAATAATCATCAGTACATAATTAGGAAATATAAAAATAAGTATCAAATAACAGTGTAATGTGGAGAAACAAAGTAAAATAAGTGTTTTGATCACGATAAGAATTTAAATTTATAATATAAGAATTCTTAAGAGTGTGTAGACAAGTGCTGTAAAATAAAAAGAGTGTGTAGACAAGTCAACTTAGGTAATTTATATTTTATTTGAGTAATTTATAAATTTGTTTTACTAAAGTAAAGATGTTTGGCAATTTATAGAGTTGTTTCATACGCCATTTAAGATAGTGCACACTTGGACTTATAATTTATAGTTTATCATAATTTTTCATTTTTATTTTTGGTACTTTAACAAAAAAAAATCTCATATGTTGTCTCCTTTAATATTACAATATTTATTCTATTTATTTCACTATTTATGTAATTTATCATTATTTTTTAATAAAATGTTTGATATTTAAAAAATAAAATAAAAAGAGTTTAGCAAACCAATGACACTGAAATGAAAACAAACTAAAGGTGAGGAAAATCGTGGAAATCAGAAGAACTTGGGACTTGGGAGTGAGTGATGAGTCGCGACTTGTGAGTGTGTGTTTTCTTTGCCCCTCCTATCATTGCTACTTTCTCTATTCTATGTTCAGGCTTTTCTTTTTCTCAGCATTCTTTCGTTTCTGCTCAGGGTATGCAATAATGATAGATGGACAATGATAAAAGAAAATAAATTACATTCAATTTTAAAAGTCAAACGTGTCAATATTAAAACAAAAGGAAAGTCTGTAATTGATAGCAGAAATTAATTACTCTCAAAAGGAAAACATCAAATAGATTGAAGTATTTATATTTCATATGATACATTTTACTTCTTTAAGATAATATGTTTATCACAGTACATAAATGCTAATGGTAACAGTATCAAGAGACAAGACTATATGCAAAACGGCAACAAGGGCACATAGCCTTCTCTACGAACCATTGCAATATACAATTAGGGTGGAAAACATGACAGCAAGGCAACCTTGCTGCATTATCACCAGAGTTGAAATCTTCACCACATATGACACATTCACCTTCTTCATCTTGAACCCTAAATCTTTGGAGTGTCTGTAACAGTATCAAGTGACAAGTCTATATGCGACACAGCAACAAGGACACATAGTCTTCTCTACGAACCATTGCAATATACAATTAGGGTGGAAAACATGACAGCAAGGCAACCTTGCTGCATTATCACCAGAGTTGAAATCTTCACCACATATGACACATCCACCTTCTTCATCTTGAACCCTAAATCTTTGGAGTGTTGTTGCCCCCACAGGAAAAGAATGTTCACCTCCATCACAGGCCATTCTTTGCACAAATTCTCTTGGTGGAAATTCATCAGCTTGAAAAAGGAATGGGGGTACCCACTACATTATAACAACAGTGCGTCTCAAATACCATAATGAAAACCTGAAAATAATTTATATAAACCCCAAGCCACTGTAACACTGAGCCACGTAACCTTGTTGAAAGGTTTAGAACCAGGTCACAATCATGGCCAATGAAAAAATTTCTAGGTATATTCAAGTATTCAAGCAATTGCGTTAATATATCATTACATACAGATAGATGGTTGAAGATTTCATGATTAATTGGTAACTGCATCCAACAAAGACTTACACCACTGCTCGGATCAAAAGTCGTGACAACTACGCTTATATACACCATATGATTGATGAAAGTTTGATGAGCATCGGAGAACAAGCTGGGTTCTTGAAATTGTGATGTCATATTCACGATGAGGCAGATTGATAGAGGATATTTTTGTGTGTGATTGCACAAAGGAATAGAAATAAGAAGAGAATTGAAAATGAGATATACTAATACTTGGTACATAGGAATTTGCAAAGGTTAGATGTATTTATAGGGTTGTGTGGAATATAACCGTTATGATCAATCATTTCAAAGCAGTATTGGAGGGAAACTTGAGATTCGGGTCTTTTGTTGAAAGAGGAAAGCTTGAGATTTTCCTTCTTCTTTTTTTTTTTTTTGTAAAGGAGGGAAGCTTTAGATTTTGTTCTTTTGGTCAAGGACAGAATATATATATATGAGGTAAATAATTGAAAATTTTTGTATACTTAAATACTTTCCAAATTGAGTAATTGATAATTTTTTTTATATATTTTACAAATTGATATTAGAATATTTGAAAGAAAAATTCAATCAAAAGACATTTATTTCTTTTGTGTAATAGTTTGGTTTTTTTTCCTTTTTTTTACGTCATCTAAGAATTAGACTACTTTTCTTTTGACATTAAAGTTTACTTTCAAATAATCCACTAAATTGATTTTTAAAATTAGTTCTTAAATTTATAAATATTAATCAATTTTATTCTTAAATTACAAAATATATTTAAAATGATGATTATTTATCAAATGACAATTATTTTGCTGACAAGAATAAAACTAAGATAAGTGATCTATGTTTATTATTTTAGATATTAAATAAATAATTTTATAACTTAAAAAAAACTACGTTAATTCTGTAAAAAAAATTACATTAACTAATAAACAAAATTCTAGAATTACTAATAGAGAGAGAGAGAGAGAGAGAGAGAGAGAGAGAGAGAGGATCAAGTTACTCCAAGCGTAACTTTAAATTCATTCTCACTATTCATATTCTTGAAATTTAATGGTTAAGATTAGTTACTCATTACAACCATTAGATTTAGGTAAAATGAATGGTGAGAATAGAGAGTAACTCTTTTAAAGTTACTCTTGGAGTAACTTGATCCCTCCTCATATAAGTAAATTGAGTTTTCAAAAGTGTGACAAGTTACACGTAGGTTTTCGCGAACCCGATAAAATCTGACGACAATGGGGGTAGGATTTAAAAATTTTTAAACCCACCTCTTTTAAACTCAAACTCGAACATGTCTCATCTTTCATGAGTATATGGACGAGGAGAGCTAAACTCACCCTTGACCTATCCTGTTGCCATGCCTAGAAGAGCTGTCAAAAATGGTCTAGTCCGATGAGCCGGCCCGATGGCCTGTCAGGCCAGGCTTGGCTTATGAATTTTTGTCCTAAATACCATCTTGCTTACTTGGCCCGAAGTTATTTTTTTTTTTTTTTTAAATTAGTATAAATTTAAGTAAAATAAATAAATAAGCTAATTTGTCCTAGTCTGACAGGCCAAACCGGGCCAAGACAAATGTGGCCTATGAGACATATGGACTAGGTCGGACCAGTCCGTTTTCACTCTTTGACCAGTCAGGCCAGGTCGGGCCAGTGCATCTTCAACCCTGCCTCGGCTTGCACATCTTCAACTCTGCCTCAGCAAATGTATCTTCGACTTAACCTCGGCCAACGCATATTTGGCTTAGCCATAATAAATGCATCTTCAACTCACTCTTGATAAAGGCATTCTCAATTTAGCCTCGGCCTCGACTAAGGTATCTTCAATCCAACTTTCGTTAGGTCATCTTCGGTTTGACCTCGACTAGGGCATTATCGGCTTGACCTTAGCATCTTTGGCCTAGCCTCAACTAGGGTGTCCTCAATTCAGTTCTTTTAATATAAAAAAAGACAAACTAAGCGAAAGACACTATGGACTTAAGAAGAAGATGCCCATTGCCTAATTGAATTGAAAGTAGTTTTTATTAAGACTCCCAATCTGGTGTTAAGGCTGCCTTGGTTGCATGGTTGGGTATTCTTTCGTTTCTACTCTCTCTATTCTATGTTATGGCTTACTAAGAATATTCTATGTTATGGCTTACAAAAACACTAGAAGAATATTTTGTTGGGTACTTGAAGTGATTAACTTTATTGACCATTTCATTATTTGTATCACACACACACATATAGGTGTACATCCTTGCTCCAACAACAAACTACCAATAAGATGAAAATTTTGCTCACAAATAATAAACTGTGGCAAACCACCCCCATAAATTATGGAACTTTCTTTCATCCTTCCAATAAAACTAAATTATAGAGCTGTTATATGACCGTATACTCTCCTTGAATAGGATAATTTTCTTATTGTTTTCAGTTGTTAGATTAAACAATAAAATAAGAAGCTTTTATCAAGAGAGGCTAGCTCAGTTGGTTGAGTAGGGTGCGTGAATTATTGTAAATTCTTTGATATCTGTCTTCCATTCCTATCGATAAAAAGAAAAAAGAACAATGACAAGAAGCTTTTTCAAAATTGGGAATTGTACCCTACACTTTAGACAAAAACGTAAAAATCCACCATTCATTATCTTCATATTCTTTTCAAAACTTTCCTCAAATTGCATCTAAGCAGAGCATTACAATGACAACAACATTAGGAAGGTCTCCAACATATAGACATGCTAAGAAAAGGTGGAAATGGTTAGATGGTGTCTACTGAATAATTGTATGCATGAAAACTTGATACGGTCTAAACTAAGAGTTCATCATATGTTACATTGACTCTCATCCCCCTCATAATTTTTTTAATACAAAGGTAGGATTTGATGATCACCAAATCAACCTAGCATGAGAACTAACACAAAGATATACATAAAGTAAACGACAACCACCAAGAAAACATTTGTAATGATTACTATTATTTTTTATATGATAAAATATATGCAAAAACGTAGAGGAGAATCATCAATTAATCAAGATCATTGTATAGTTTGTTGATTACCGCAATGTACAATTGACATCAAAAACTATATATTGGCATTAAATTGAAAGAGCTTAATGCTTTTTTTTACTACAAAAAGATCTTTAATATCTAAAATTATATTTTCATTGGCAATAGGACTATCCATAGATCTGTTTCCTTCCACAAAAAAATAAATAAATGAGGCATTATGGTGCATTGGACTTGAGACCATAATGTTCCCTTCAAAATTTAAATTCTAATAGTAACATATATCATATAAATTTAGAAAGGCGTACATAGCCCACAAAATCTTAAATCCAATATATAAATTTATAAAACTAAAAAAAACACTACCATATTCATTTTAACAGCCAATATAAAGGTACCTATTGTCTGTAAAAAAAAAAAAAAAAAACCCTATACTTTGGTTATGATAAGTGAATTGTAGATGTAAATAATCTTAATCTGTACGATGAAAGATTAAAGAAATAACACTTTGGTTATTGTTTTGTTATGATAGGAGCTTTATATGTCAGACTCTCTGTATGCTAATTAAGGATGGCATTTCCTATGTTATTGCTTAGCTCCTTTTGCTTTTAATTATTTTCAATTTTCTTACACAAAAACAATACTTTGGGAATATTTAAGAAAATTGTAGAAGTACATTATTTAATACATTATATTTATGTTTATTAATTTGATATGATATGTCAAGATTCAAAATTTAAAAATTTTAATTCATATTGAGATTTAGGAAAATTGCAAGAAATAATTCAATTTTAAATTATGGTCACGTGGGGAAAATGCAATTGATAGCAAAAATTTTCAAAATGGTGAACTCTTGAAAGCAAAGCATAATATAGATTTACGTATTTATATATTGGCTTAAATATGTTTCGGGTCCCTGATATATTAGCGAATTTTGCGTTGGGTCCCTATTAAATTTTTGCTTTCTTTTGGGTCCCCAATAAATTTTTTCTTTTGTTTTTGGTCCCTAAAGCGCTATCTAAACCACTTTTTAAAAGCAATTTAAAGCGCTATCTAAAGCGATAGGGCTTTAGGGACCAAAAACAAAATAAAAAATTTATTGGGACCCAACAAAAAGCAAAAATTTAATAGGAACCCAATGCAAAATTCGCTAATATATCAGGGACCCAAAACATATTTAAGCCTTATTATATATTTCTTACGATAAATTTCACCTCTTTATAAGATAAGACAATTATTACAATCCAATCAACACGTAACTACAACAAAAATATGAGCACAAGGCAACCGTGCCCCCATCATCACCACAACTGTACTCTTCATAGCAAATGTAACATTTATCTTTTTCATCTTCAATCTTGAATTTTTCTAGTGTTGTGGCCCCAGCAGGCAAAGAATGTTCTCCACCTGATAAGCCATTCTAGTACTGTAGTTCCAATGAACCAAGTCCCTCCTTGTACTGTAGTTCCTCCTTCTAACTAACAAGGAGGGACTTGATTCCTGGGAACTGCAGTATAAGGAGGGACTTGATTCAGGGGAACTCACTACATTGTAACAACAATGGGTCTTGAGTACCATAACCAACACGCAAAAAAAATTTATATCAACCCTAGGCCGCTGCAATACTGATTCCCATAACTTTTGCTGAAATGTTTTCGACCATGTCACAGTCATGGCCATTGAAAAAAGTTGTAGGTACATGCAAGTATGCAAGCAATTGCTTTAATACATCATTGCAAAAAGAAGGATAATTGAAGATAATGCGATGAATTTGTAATCGTGTGTGACAAAGTTTGACGACACTGCTCGGCTCAAAAGTTTTCACCACCATGGTTATATAGACAATATGATTGATTAAAGTGTGACCAGAATCGGAGAACAAGGTGGGTTCTACGATGAGGAAGATTTATAGAGGGCACTTTTGTGTGTGATTGCAAAAAGGTGTAGAAATAAGAAGAGAGTTGAAAAAGAGTTATACTAATACTTGGCCTATAGGAATTTGCAAAGGGTCGATGTATTTATAGTGTATAAGATTGTGATCAATATCTTCTTTGAAATAGTATTAGAGGGAAGCTTGAAATTTTGGGGGGTATTTTTATGTAAATGGAGGGAAGTATGACGTAATAATTGAAAAGAAAATGCACAAATTTCAAATTAAATAATGGTATTTGAGGGAAGTTTGAAATTTTAAATTTTTTTCTTTTTTTTGAAAAAGGAAGGAAGTATGATATAATAATTGAAAAGAATTTCTACATAAATTTCCAAATTCAATAATTTATCATTTTTTATATATATATTTTACACATTAAAGTTAGAATATCTCTCTCTCTCTTTATATATATATATATATATATATATATATATATATATATATATAATTTCTATATGTTAAAATATTTTAATTAAAAAATTATGACCTTTTAGAATGATAAATGTTATCAGAAATGCTGGTTATTAGGAAAAAAAATTCAAATATTGAAAAGGATAATTTCCAATTATAGGGAAAAAAAATTTCAAATATCACAAGGATAATTTTTATGTAAATGGAGGGAAGTATAGCATAATAATTTTAAAAAATGCATAACTTTCCAACTAAATAATGGTATTCGAGGGAAGTTTGAAATTTTGGTTTTTTTTTTTTTCTGTTTATGAAAAAGGAAGGAAGTATGACATAATAATTGAAAAGATTTTATACATATATAACTTCTCAAATTAAAAAAATTATCATTTTTTTTATATTTGACACATTAAAGTTAGAATATCTCTATATATCATTTATATATTTTAATATATTTTAATCCAAAAATTAATTACCTTTTAGTGTGACAAATGTTATCGGAAATACTGATTATTAGGAAAGTTAATGTTGTTTTTTGAAATATGCATGAGGATGATTTCCATAAAAATTATATTATATTTTTCAATTAATATTTATTTCAAAAAATTATGATGAGCCACATATGTTATTCATTCATTAATTCAAAAGGAGGGAAGTATGACATAATAATTGAAAAACAAAATATACATAACTTTTCAATGTCAATAATTTATGATTGTTTATATAATTTACACATTAGCGTTAGAATATCATTATTTGTCTTTTATATATTTTAAAGTATTTTAATCTTAATATTAAGAGCAAGGTTAGGGTGGAAAACCCTGATTGGTGCTCCACGGTGTACAATTGCCGCACTGAGGTTCGACCCTATCACCTCATGCATTCTACTCCAATCCCCCACCACTAGGCCGACCCTAGTGGTTAATGATGGCATTTCCTATGTTATTGCTTAGCTCCTTTTGCTTTTAATTATTTCCACTTTGCATACACAAGAACAATACTTTGGGAATATATAAGAAAATTGTAGAAATACATTATACTTATGTTTATTAATTTGATATGATATGTCAAGATTCAAAATTTTAAATTTTAAATTCATATTGAGATTTAGGAAAATTGCAAGAAGTAATTCAATTTTAAATTATGGCCAATATTGTTACGTAAGGAAAATGCAATTGATAGCAGAAATTTTCAAATTGATGAACTCTTGAAAGGAAAGCTTCAAATAGATTTACATATTTATATATTTCTTATGATAAATTCCACCTCTTTATAAGATAAGACAATTATTACAATGCAATCAACACGTAACTACAACAACAAAGTATCCTTAAAAGCAAGAAAACATGTAATGCCAAACCTAACAGTATCAAGAGTCATGACGACTGCATGTGGAACGGCAGCGGAAAGGGCACGCACTGCTCTGCACAAACCATTTCAAAATGCATTCGTAGTGAAAAATATGAGCACAAGGCAACCGTGCCCCAACATCACCACTGTTGTACTCTTCATAGCGTATGCAACATTCATCTTTTTCATCTTCAATCTTCAACTTTTCAAGTGTTGTGGCCCCAACAGGCTAAGAATGTTCTCCACCCTGATAAGCCATTCTTTTCACGAACTCTACTGATTGAACATGTTCATCATCAAGAAAGCATGGGATATTCACTATATTGTAAAAATAACGGCTCTTTGATAACATAGCAAACACATAAAAATAATCTTTTTCAACCCCACAGTGCTGCAATATTGAGTCACGTAGCATTCTAGACAAATTTGTAACCATGTCACCGTCGCCATTGAGAAAACTTTGTGGTACATCTGACATTTTAAGGAACGTCTGTAACAAGTCTTCGGGAAAAGATGGAAAAGCAAAAAAGTCACGAGGAATTGGTAGTAACCTCGAGCTACAAAGACTAACCACATCCATCGGATTTGAATTTGCAACAACTATAGTTATATTGACTTTGTCATTGCATGAAGTGTAACTAGCACCATCTGAGAAGGTGGATCGTTGAATTTCTGACATGACGAGGAAGATTGTTAAAGTGTACTTTTGTGTGTGTTTGCTCAAAGGAATAGAAACAATAAGAGAGTGAAAGAGGGTTGTACAAATGCTGGCCTGGGTCAAAGAATTTGTAAAGCATAGATATATTTATAGTGTTGTGAGGTATATATCTGTTATGATCAATTGTTTCAACGAAGTATTGGAGGGAAATTTGATATTTTCGTCTTTTGGTGAAAGATGGAAGCTTGAGATTTTCTTCTTTTTGGAGGGAAGCTTGATGTTTTGTTCTTTTGCTCAAGGATAGAAGTATATAAGGTAAATAATTGAGAATTTTGGATTTTGGGTATTTAAAGACTTTCCAATTTGATTAATTTATCATTTTATTTATTTATTTTACATGTTGATGTTAGAATATCTGTAAACATCTCTCTCAACACCTAATTTTGGGTTCTTAATATAACACGTGTTATTAACACATCTCAGTATTTCACAAAAAAAAAAAAGAAAAAACACACATCATAGTCTTCACTATTTTCCAGTCTCTACTCTAAGGCCCCACTTACTTTGAATCTTCTCTTATCACTTTCTATTTTATTTTTAACCTGTCATCCATTTATCGATAATTAGATAATAATTATATACTTTTTTTGCTTCGTAATTTTCATTGTTTTGATTTAATGATATATACACTTTGTTAATTTTACCACAAGCGGTGAGAGCTCGTTAATTTTAAGGTTGTTAAAATAAAAGTATTTTTATAAAAAATGGATTTTTAGTAATAATTATTTTCATTCACTTTCTATTTAGTTATTGCGAAGTCTTTAAGTAATTACTGATATTCATTTTAAATCTATTTTTTGTTTAATTATTGTAAAGGCTCGCTTCTAAAATTGTTTTAGTAAAATAAAATTAATTTTGAATAAATAAATAAGTAAAGAAAAATAAATAAATAAATAGATAAAATAGGTTTGAGATTACCAAGTAATTACAACTCAAGTGACTTAGATTAAAATATGGAGTTAAAAAGACATTACACCAAAATCACTCCTTCTGTATAAAATGAAAAAATAAAAAATAGATAACTAAATAAAATTATAAACTAAATTATCTCAAATTTAAATATGAATTTATTTTGCTTAAATAAATTAATGATAAACAAAAGAGATAAACGAACAAATAATACAAGTTTGGAAACACCTATCATGGCTTAGGACTCCCAAATTAAAACATAAGATTAATAAGGTATCACGTTTAAATTATCTTTAGAGGTCTTATTTGATCCTAAGCCCCAAGCCAACCCACTATAATGGCTCTAATTATTTTTTTACCCACCTAACGGGGGTCCTAAAATCTCCCAATCCACACTAATCAAGAAGTAGGTTGGACCAAGGCTTAAAGGGGCAAGGTTAGCCCATAAGTTACGAGTATTTTAAATTTTTTTTCTTAACCATCCAAAAAAATATTTTCAACATGGCTCGACTAAAATATTTTTAACTCAACCTCAATTAGAGTAATTTCAATTTGCTCTCGGCCAGTACATCTTTGGCTTAGCATCGACCAATGCATCTTCGACTCGGCCTCAGCCAATGCATCTTTAGCTCAGCCTCAACTATCACATCTTCAACTAAGTCTCGGCAAAGGCATTCTCAGCTTGGCCTTGGCTTCGACCTCAATTGGGGCATCTTCAGCTTGAATTCGGCTAGGTCATTTTCAAGTTGGTCTACAGCATCATTGGCTTGACCTTAGCATCTTTGTCCCAGCCTCAGCTAAGGCATCTTAGGCTAGGTCTCGGCCAATGCATCTTTAACTCAATGACGGCTAATGCATCTTTGGCTCATCCTAGGCCAACAAATCTTAGGCTTAGACTTTACAAGCGCGGATTTGGCTCAAGGATGGATATATATATATATATATATATATATATATATATATATATATATATATATATATATATATATGTGTGTGTGTGTGTGTGTGTGTGTGTGTGTGTGTGTGTGTGTGTGAGGTAAATAATTGAAAATTTTGTATACCTAAATACTTTTCACATTGAATAATTGATCTTTTTTTTTATATATTTTACAAGTTGATATTATAATATTTGAAAGAAAAATTCACAGTCAAAAGAAATTTATTTCTTTTGTATAATAGTTTAGTTTTTTTTCCCTTTTTTTACGTCATCTAAGAATTAGATTACTTTTCTTTTGACATTAAAGTTTACTTTCAAATAATACACTAAATTGATTTTTAAAATTAGTCCTTAAATTTATAAATATTAATCAATTTAATTCTTAAATTACAAAATCATCTTTTTAATCCTTAAATCTATTTAAAATGATAATTATTTATCAAATGACAATTATTTTACTGTCAAGAATAAAACTAAGATAAGTGATGTTTATTAATTTTAGATGTAAAAATAATATTTTTATAAGTTTTATAAAAAAACTGCATTAACTGATAAACATAATTCTAGAATTATTAGTATAATTCATCATTGGTTTTAGGTTCCTACAAATGTTATTTGAGCCAAATCTGGTTGGCAAATTTATGCTTACGTCGAGAATATATCTTATGAGAGAAGGACATCTTATATGAGAGTGAGAGAGTTAAATTTGGACCATATAACCATACATGGAGGGTCAAGATTTAATGTTATGTAACTACTTAAAAAAGTCGTATGACTTTTTAAAAAAGTTGCATGACTTAGTGTGTTTTAATCTTGACCATTCAAAATAAGATCTAGTGGTCAATATTTATTCCTCTCACTCTCATATAAGATAAGACATCTCACTATATATATATATATATATATATATATATATATATATATATATATGATTTATTTAAAAATTGATAAGTAAATTAACTTTTAAAAAGCGTGACAGGTTTCCTGTAGGTTTTTCCAAACCCGATAAGACTCGATGACGATGAGGTTGGGTTTAAAAATTTTAAACCCGTCTCTTTTAAACCCAAACTCGAACCTGCCTCATCTTTCATGGTTGGTGAGGGTACCCAGTCTTTTGTACCAGGATTAGGGTATGTACATCCAATCGTCACCCAAAAATAAATTATGTAAGACCTTTGCAACCCGGATGGTCAAGAGACATTACAGCCCAAAATATGTGAAAACCTAAGAGAGATTATTTAGGGTTACCTAGGAGTTGAGTCCATGTTAAATCACTTTAAAGTGATGATTTTTGTGTATGCTAAACTACAAGGTTCGTTGTGCATGTGATATTTAAAGGGATGGAGAAGACTCAATCCCGTTACCATATTTCTTTTGTAGAGAACGATGGCGGAGATGTGGAGCCCAACACTCAGATTGATTATGTAGACATTTGAAGACCATTGGATTCAGGGGCGGAACTACAGCAAGCATTGGGGGGACCTTGGCCCCCCCTGATTTTTTTTCAATATAGTTTATTTATATTAGGTAATGTTAAAAAAAATTAATATTAAGTAATTATTTTGGTTAGGGAATTTAAGTATGTAAATAATACTATTTAAGTATTATTTATCATTTTATATTTTAATAAAATATTCTATTCTTTTGTAATATTTATTGTAGAGATAATTACATTTTTTTCTTTTTCTAGATAAAATATTTGAGTACTATTTATTTTTCTTTCAAATAGTTTTTCTTTTATAATGTGTTATTATTATTATTTTAAAAGCTATAAATAATTGTAGTTTGTAATAAAATGATTGCCAATGGGTCAAACTTTACCAACACTATATATAAGATTGACAACTTAAATTTTGAAACACATCAACAAACATTGAATCTTTCTATTATCATGTTCCTATATTCTCTTTGTTTTTCTTGTCTCGTTTTTGTTTTTATTCCTTACCATTGTGAGGTTCCACTGTGCTTTCAATCTTAGTTCACCGATCCAGACTCGCGTGCTATGTAAATCTTAGCAAAGCAAATTAGATATCAAGTTGCACTAAAAGTTTGCCATAATTTGCTTTCAAAGTTGTAGCCTTTGTCACACAAATATTTTTCTTCAATTTTCCAACTTTCTGAAAGTAAATTATTCTTCAATGATTGTTAGCTATTAGTGTCCTAAAAGATAATTTAGTGAGTAACATAATTTATTCAGATTTAGTAGATTTTTGGAATATGATTAATAGGAATTTTTCGTAAGAAAGATATAGTTAAACATAAATATCAAATTTTAGTATAAATTCATTAAAGTTCTTGGTGACATATCAAATTGGATATTGTCATTTGTAATTTAGGGTCTTTAAAAATATGTTTAATATCTTCTATGTAAATGTATTCTTTATTATATATTTTTAAATCATTTTAGAATATATGTATACACACACACACAGAGTATCAATTTTAATGCTTACATATTTATTTAATTTTGGCCCCCCAAGTCATTGAATCTTGGGTCCGCTCCTGATTGGATTTACAATCCTCTTTATGAAGAGGGTCCTTCTAAGGATCTTCCTTTAGTTTAGGTATATAGGTAGTATAAAATTGACCAATAACTATTTTTCAACATTGATTTATTCTATTAAATAAATTTCTAAACTTATCAAATTCATGTGTCACGTGTGTAAAATGGAGGACATTCTTCTTGAGATGGATCGAATTTTGCGGCCACAAGGTAGTGTCATCTTGCGGGATGATGTGGATGTGCTGTTGAAGGTGAACAGTTTCACAGATGCAATGCAATGGGATTCCAGAATTGCAGACCATGAAAAGGGGCCCCACCATAGAGAAAAGATATTGTTTGCAGTTAAGCAGTACTGGACTGCCCCATCTCCTGGCCAAAAATCTACAAAGAAAGCTCTAAATTGATCTGTTTTTTGGGCTCAAGAATTTGTGTAATTTTTTATTTCTATGTCCAGAAATTTTTTCAGAATTCTATTCTTTTCCAACCCCTGCTTATGTGGGTGGTGCAAAGTGAAAATTTCCTTACAGCAATCTATGCCTTATTGCTCCTCAAGCTTCTTATTTTTTGGTGACTTATCTATCTTGTAATAGTTGTCCAAACCTATCAATCAAATGAGATTGACTTATTGGTGAATAATGGTTGCAAAAGAACCTAATAGTATTTTAATAGACACAAAGCTCTAAAAACATATGTAAGATTTCTAATAACATTTTGTTTTGGTACATCATTCTTCATTTAGAACACAACAAGGTACTAGAGCATCTTAAGTTTAGTCTTGGTCATAACGTCTTAAGTTCAACCTCAATTAGAGCATTTTAAACTTGGCCACAGCCAAAGATCTTCAAATCAACCACAATCAAAGTATCTTCAACACAACATTGTGTAGAACATCTTCAGCTCAGCGCCAGGTTAAATTTTTAAATTGAAGGTCCATAGACAAGCCATAACCCACATGGCCTTGAGGGTTTTTCTTTTTTTTATGTGGGCTTTTTTTAGTTTTGTGGGTTTTTGGCCTTGA
This sequence comes from Pueraria montana var. lobata, assembly GCA_026413185.1. NCBI lineage: Eukaryota > Viridiplantae > Streptophyta > Magnoliopsida > Fabales > Fabaceae > Pueraria > Pueraria montana. Next base: position 88,084,244 of record CM048650.1, on the reverse strand, counting down.
TCCACGTGGGCTATGGCCAAGTCAAGTTGGCTGGTCCATGTTGATGATACTAAATAAAAAATATATTTATTAAATCATAAGTGTTCGGTAAAATTATTTGTTTAAGTAGCTGAAAAATGTAAAATGACATAAATTGTTTATATAATATATTTATATAAATTTCATTTTATTTTATTGATAAAAATATATTTTGAGGTGTTATAATTTTAATTTTTTAATTAGTTTTAAACTCTTGTAATTTTTTATTTATAGATAAATTATTTTCATTACATTTTTATTTTCAATTATTACATTATATTCATATTAAGTATTCTACAATTAATCTTATACTATATCTTAAATATTTTTAATCAAGTTTGAAATAAAGTAAAAAAAAACACTTAAGTGGACATTATACTTTTATTATGTTAATTAGCGTAATAGTTAAAATAAATCATCTAATATTAAATTATTAAAAAAAACTAACATTTATCATTGTCAATTTTGTGAAGTATAATGTTTAAATAATAAATTAAATATTATACATAGTACAATAGTTAAAATAAATAGTGCAATATAAAAAATGTAGAATATAAAACAAAAATAAAACAAAACAAATAAATAATAAAAAAGCTTGTTTTATTAAAAAAGGGTACTAAGAAAGTTTAATAAATATTTTAAGGATAAAAAGAAAAGAAAATATAAAAAGCTAGAAGTTACAAGCTAGCATTTTAAAAAAATGCTACTTCAAGTAGTGTTTCAAAAATCACTAAAACCTACTAAAGAAAGTTTGTTTACCAAACAGTCAAATAAGTTTTTCAGCTACTATAAAAGTTAGCTAGAAGCTAGCTGAAATGGCTTGTCGAACATAACATTTTACTTTTTTTAATATTTCATTATTTTATTTTTTTTACCACTTAATTTGACATTAGAAACTACAGAAGTAGAAAACCTAAAGTGACAATAATTTTTTTTTGGTTTAAATACATTTTTAGTCCTTGCAATTTAGCACTTTTTTGCTTTTCGTCCTTGCAAAAAAAAAAATTGGTTTTAGTCCTTGCAAATTATGTTTGTTTTGTTTTTTGCCCTTAAAGTGCTTTAGATAGCATTTTCTTCACTATTCAAAGCGCTATATAAACCACTTTAAGGACGAAAAACAAAACAAACATAATTTGCAAGGACTAAAATCGAAAAAAAAAATTGCAAGGACGAAAGGCAAAAAAAACGCTAAATTGCAAGGACTAAAAAGGTATTTAAGCCTTTTTTTTACTGCAAAAGTGACAATAATTGTAACACGTATGATTCCCGAGAGTTGAATTAATCATCGTGAAATGTTTTCAATAACAAAAAAAAAATTCATCGTGACTTAATTTAGTATTGAATGAAAGTAAGTTTTAATTTATAACCTATTTTTTCCCTTTAAAAATCCAAAAAATATAAATAAACAAAAACACACTGCCAAAGTTTAGTAAACTTCTATAATTATATTTATAACTATATATACTCACAATTCAAATGTTGTATATATGAATAAAAAAAATTCAATCAACACGAAACTACAACAAAGTATCCTTAAAAGCATGAAAATATGTAATGCAAAACCTAACAGTATCAAGAGTTCATGTGGAGCCACAGCGAAAAGGGCACGTACTGCTCTGCACTAACCATTTCAAAATGCATTCATAGTGAAAAATATGAGCACAAGGCAACCGTGCCCCATCATCACCACACTTGTACTCTTCATAGCATATGCAACATTCATCTTTTTCATCTTCAATCTTCAATTTTTCAAGCTTTGTGGCCCCAGCAGGCAAAGAATATTCTCCACCCTGATAAGCCATTCCTTGCACGAACTCTCTTGATACATGTCGTGCATCGAAGAAGCATGAGGTATTCACTATATTGTAAAAATATCGGCCATTAAAGAACATAGCAAACACATAAAAATAATCTGTTTCAAACCCACAGTGTTGCAGTACTGAGTCACGTAGCATTCTAGACAAATTTGTGACCATGTCACAATCATGGCCATTGAGAAAGGTTTGCCGAACACCTGTGTGTGCAAGGAACTTTTGTAACAGCTCTTTGCGAAAAGATGGATACGCAAAATGGTCACGAGAAATTGGTTGACTCGACCTCCAACATCTAACCTCACCCATTGGATCTGAATTAGTCGCAACAACTATAGTTATATAGACTTTATCTTTGCATGAAGTGTAACTCCCACCATCAGATAAGGTGAATTGTTGAATTTCTGGCATGATGAGGAAGATTGATAAAGAATACTTTTGTGTGTGTTTGCACAAAGGAATAGAAACAATAAGAGAGTGTAATGTTGTTGGGTCAAAGAATTTGTAAAGCATAGACATATTTATAGTGTTGTGAGGTATATATCCTTTATGATCAATTGTTTCAAAGGAGTATTGGAGGGAAGCTTGAGATTTAATTTGGTCTTTTGTTCAAAGAGGGAAGCTTGAGATTTAATTTGGTCTTTTGGTGAAAGAGGGAAGCTTGAGATTTTCTTTTTTTTGTGAAGGAGGGAAGCTTGACATTTTGTTTTTCTGGTCAAGGAGGGAAGTACATATGAGGTAACTAATTGAAAATTTTGTGTACTTAAAAGACTTTCCAAATTGAATAATTTGTCATTTTTTTTTTATATATTTTACACTTTGATGTTAGTATATATTTAAATATCTCTTTGAACCAAAAAAAATAATTTATCCAAATAAATCTCGTACCACATTATTTAACAAACTACTATATTTTACTGTTCAGGTTGGGATTTCGGCTCCTCTCCACCCAAATTCTTAACCTTTATTTTCTTTTTAAAAAAACATGACGTTGAGAATCCGGATACCCCAAATCTGAATTCTCAATAGGTTTTCCTATTTTCGTTATTTATTTTTTTGCTTTATACTTTTTTACTTTAATTTTAATTTTAAAGTAGTTTAAAAAAATAATTGTGACTAAAAGTTTACATTGTAATTAATTAAAATAATTAGTTTTAAAAAATAATACTCACAGTTTAATAAAAATTATTTAAATTAAAATTCCATAATACAACAATAGAAAACTAAATTATTGAAGTTGGCTAGAGGTTCGATCACGATTAGGACATGACATTACCCCTAAATCAATCCCTTTTGTATAAAATGAATAAAAAAAATAAAATAGATAACTAAATAAATAAATCATAAATTTAAGTCTCTCAAATATAAATATAAAATTGTTTTGCTGAAATAAATCAATGATAAATAAACAAATAATATACAAGTTCAGGAACACTTGTCACAACTCGAGTATACAGTCCAATTTAAAGCATAAGATTAACAAGCTATCATGTTTAAATTATCTCTTGAGGTGTTATTTTGGTCCTAAGCCTTGGGCCAGTTCACAATAATGGCTCTAATTATTTTTTGATCCACCTAATGTGGGGCCTAAAAGCTCCCAACCTACACAACCCAACTAATAAGAAGGTTGGACCAAGGCTTAAGGGTTGTCAACCCACAAGTAGCGGTATTTCAAAAAGTGTCTTTTCTAAATCGCCCATAAAAATATTTTCAACTTGGCTCGACTAGAGTATGTTTAACTCAAGCTAAACTAAAGTAATTTTAACTTGGTCCCAACCAAGATATCTTTAATGTGGCCTCAATCAAAGTAATTTCAACTTGACCTTGGCTAGAGTAACTTCAACTCGACCTTGTTCAGAGTATGTTCAACTTAGCCTAACATAGAGTATCTTATACTCAACCTCGACTAGAGAATCTTCACATCAACCTCAACCAGGGCATCTTCAACTCAGTCTCCGCTAGGACATCTTTGGTTCGACCTCGACTAAGGACTCTTCTACTCAACCTCAGTCAGGGTATTTTTGCCTCGACTTCAATTAGGTCATCTTCCGCCTAGCCTCGGCTAAGGCAGCGTGGACAAGACCTTAGTATCTTTGGGTTGGCCTCAACTAGGGCGCATCTTCAGCTCAGCCTTGGACAATGCATGTTTGGTTCAGCCTTTACAAGCACATCTTCGACTTGTCCTTACCCAACATATCTTTAGCCTGGCCTCAACGAATGGACCTTCGATTCAAACCTTGATTAGCGCATCTTCCACTTGGCCTTAGTTAGAGCATCTTCAACTCAGTCTCAGCTATAGTCATTTCAACTCATTCTCAGCTAGAGCATCTTAAGCTTGGCCTCAATTAGAGTATCTTCAGATCAACCACAGTCAAAGTATCTTCAATACGACTTTGGCTAGAACATCTCTTAGCTTAACCTTGAGTTAAATTTTTAAATTTGAGGTCCATTGGCAGGCCATAAGCCACAAGGTCTTGAGGGCTTTTTTATGTTGGCCTCTTTTAGCCCTGTGGGCTTTTTGGCCACGACCCATGTGGGCTATGGCCAAGCCAGCTAGGCTAGTCTATTTTGACGGCTCTAATTACCCTTTACATTAAAAAAAAAACCTTTGATTTTAATGTTTATACAAAATAATTGTGAAAAATTGTTAACTAAAATTAAAAATACATGTATTTCTAATAAGAACTATTTTTCACCATGAAACAAAAAAGGATTCAAAATGAAATATAAAGCATAATCATTACATTTTTTTTTTATACAAATAGGGGGGGGGGGGAAATAGTAAAACAGAAGGGGAAAAATAAAAATGACAAACTAAGCGAACTAATAGTGGAGGTGTAAGAAGACTACACCCATTGCATGTTCGTAGCAGTCTGGTGGTGTTATATCCAAGCGGATAACGCAAACTAATAGTGGAACAAACAATGTTAGCCGATAATACTAATAATTAAAATGAGAATTTACAAATTCCACTTATTCATATCATCAAATCATTATTATGTTGCCCTTTTGTTTCTATTTTTCTTATTTTCACTTCTTTTTCATTTCCACTATTTTTAATATTTCATTATTTTTTATGTTTTTACCACTTTAACATTAGAAACAACATAAGTAGCAAATCTAAAGTGACAATAATTATAACACATATGGTTGCCGAAAGCTGAATTAATCATTGTGAAACATTTTCAATAAAAAAAATAAAAAATAAAAATAAAACATCCTGATACAAACAATATGAGCTGCATCATATTGCTTGGAAAAGGCATGTTTAGTTTAGCAAACCAATGACGTGGAAATGAAACCAAACAAAAGGAGAACAAGCTGAGATAATGGCAAATGGAAATCAGAATAACTTTTGGAGCAATTATAATTATAATGTGTTGATTAAGATAAACCATAATCAACACATTATATTTACTTTCTTTTTTTTAAACATTATATTTACTTTCAATACTATGCTCTGGGTTGTCTTTTCTCCTCGGTGCTCTATTGATTGGTTCTATTGTCTCCACTCCTTCTTCTCCCAGTTAATATCTCCCTTTGTTTATTTTTGAGTCTTCCCTGTATACAATGATAAAAGAGAATAAATTATATTCAATTTTAAAAGTCGTCTAACGTGTAAATATTATTACGTATGAAAAGTGTAATTGATAGCAGAAATTAATGTACTCTCAAAAGGAAAACATCAATTATAGATTTAAGTATTTATATTCACATACAATATATTTTACTTCTTTAAGATGATATATTTATCACGGTACAATAATGCTAATCGTAACAGTATCAAGAGACAAGACTACATGTGAAACGGCACGAAGGGCACATACCCCTCTCTACAAACCATTGCAAAATACAATAATGGTGGAAAACATGAGAGCAAGGCAATCTTGCTGCATCATCACCAGAGTTGAAATCTTCATGACATATGACACATTCACCTTCTTCATCTTGAACCATAAATCTTTCAAGCATCGTTGCTCCCGCAGGCAAAGAATGTTCACCTCCCTCATAGGCCATTATTTGCACCAATCTTCTAGATGGAAGTTGCTCAGCTTGAAAAAAGAACGGGGTACTCACTACATTGTAACAACAATGGGTCTTGAGTACCTTAACAAACACGCGAAAATAATTTATATCAACGCTAGGCCGCTGCAATACTAATTCCCATAACATTGCTGAAATGTTTTCAACCATGTCACAGTCATGGCCATTGAAAAAATTTGTAGGTACACGCAAGTATGCAAGCAATTGCTTTACTACATCATTGCAAAAAAAATGGATAATTGAAAATTATGCGTTGAATTGGTAACCGCGTGTGACAAAGTCTGACAACACTGCTCCGCTCAAAAGTTGTCACCACCATGGTTATATACACAATATTATTGATGAAAGTGTTACCAGCACCGGAGAAAAAGGTGGGTTCTTTATGATGAGGAAGATTTATATAGAGGGTACTTTTATGTGTGATTGCACAAAGGATTAAAGGAATAGAAATAAGAAGAGAATTGAAAAAGAGTTATACTAATACTTGGTCTGTAGGAATTTGCAATGGTTAGATGTATTTATAGTGTATATTAGATTATGATCAATATCTTCTTCGAAACAGTATTGGAGGGAAGCTTAAAATTTTGGGGGGTATTTTTATGTAAATGAAGGGAAATATTGGAGGGAAGTTTGAAAATTTGTTTTTTTTTATTTTTATGAAAATGGAACTTTCCAAATTCAACAATCTATCATTTTTTATATATTTTACACATTAAAGTTAAAATATCTCTATATATGTTAAATATTTTAATATAAAAATTGATGACCTTTTAGTGTGAGAATTGTTATCAGAAATATTGATTATTACGATTTTTTCCAAATATGCACAAGGATGATTTCCATAAAAAATCTAATATATTTTTGAATTGATATTTATTTCAAAAAATAATGTTGAGCCACGTATGTTATTCATTCATCAATATCAATATAAACTAAGATAAGAAATCCCTCCCTAAACTCGTCACTTCCTGGTCAATAGTTTTCCCTCGCAATTCCTATCCTCCTCCTCTCTCTCTCTCTCTCTCTCTCTCTCTCTCTCTCTCTCTCTCTCTCTCTCTCTCTCTCTCTTTCTAATTTCTTTTTTTTATTACTTACATACAATTTTTTTTATTATAACTATTTTTTATGCATATTATATTATTGTTTTATATTTTTATTTATAAAAAATTATATTTTATAAATTATATAAGCATATATAATCATAAAAATAAAGGATAATTTTGTTTGTCTAAATAATATTTAATTTTCTTTGAATATTTAATATAATAATATTTTTAATATTACCTATAAATATGTTATAATTTATATTAAATAGATGATAAATTATATAATTACTTATTAAAACTAATTATAATTTAATTGATTAAATCTATTTTTACTTTAGACATCCTATAAAATCATTTTTAATTTTATAACATATAAAGCCATTTAAATTAATTTCATAAATAAATATTTCGTGACTAATATTTAAATTATACGGTTGAAATTTTTATACTAAAACTTAGGTTGAATCTAATTAGTTAATATATTTACTACAAAATGATATTTTGACTATATGCTTAATAACTTCATATATGAACATTTTGTTGACTAATGATTATATGATAATGTTAAATTTTTTATATAAATATATAATAAATATATTAATTTGAAATTTTTAACTATATTTTATTACAAAATAGTTTTAAATTAATTCAATAAAATCATAAATCAGATATTTTTTAAATTCTTTTTTTTATGGTAGAGACCACCCAAGGCATGCTCGAATTGGATAGGACGTAGGACAACTATTAATGACAAAGCTCTCACTTCGAGCATATTATTTTACTATTTATCATAATTTACAATATTTTTGGAACTTGGGAGTCAGTGATGACTTGTGTGAAAGAGAATCTGTTGTGTTCCCAGGTGAATCAAAGACAATGTGGGTGTGTGTGTGTGTGTTTTTTTTTTTTCGCCCCTCCTCTCGTTTCTACTCTCTCCATTCTATGTTCTGGCTTTTCTTTTTCTCAGCATTCTTTTGTTTCTCCTCTCGGTATATGCAATGATAGATGGACAATGATAAAAGAAAATAAATTACATTCAATTTTAAAAGTCTAACGTGTCAATATTATTACATAAGGAGAATTTAATCGATAGCTGAAATTAATCACTCTCAATATTATCACGTAAGGAAAGTGTAATGATAACAGAAATTAATTGCTCTCAAAAGGAAACCATCAAATAGATTGATGTATTTATATTTCATACGATACATTTTACTTCTTTAAGATAATATATTTATCACAGTACATAAATGCTAATGGTAACAGTATCAAGAGACATGACTATATGCAGAACGGCATTATCTTTGATGATAAACATGAGAGCAAGGCAACCTTGCTGCATTATCACCGGAGTTGAAATCTTGGATGCATATGGCACATCGATCCTCTTCATCTTTAACCATAAATCTTTCGAGTGCAGTTGCCCCCACGGGAAAAGAATGTTCACCTCCATCACAGGCCATTCTTTCCACCAATTCTCTTCATGGAAGTTCATCAGCTTGAAAAGAGAATGGCGTACCCACTACATTATAACAACAGTGGGTCTCGAATACCATAATGAACACCCGAAAATAATTTATATGAACCCCAGGCCCGCTGTAACACTTAGCCACGTAACCTTGTTGAAAGGTTTGGAACCAGGTCACAGTCGTGGCCATTGAAAAAATTTCTAGGTATATTCAAGTATGCAAGCAATTGTTTTAATATATCATTACATACAAAAAGATGATTGAAGATGTCATGATTAATTGGTAACTGCATGCGACACAGCCTTACAGCACTGCTTTGGATCAAAAGTTGTGACAACGATGCTTAAATAGATCGTATGATTCATGAAACTATGACCAGCATCGGACAACAAGGTGGGTTCTTGAAAGTGTGATGTCATCTTCAAGATGAGGAAGATTGATAGAGGGTACTTTTGTGTGTGATTGCATAAAGGAATAGAAATAACAAGAGAATTGAAAAAGAGTTATACTAATACTTGGTCTATAGGAATTTGCAAAGGTTAGATGTATTATAGTGTTGTGAGGAATATAACCGTTATGATCAATCATTTCAAAGCAGTATTGAGGGAAGCTTGAGGTTTTAGTCTTTTGGTGAAAGAGGAAAGCTTGAGATTTTCCTTCTTTTTTTTTTTTTTTTGTGAAGGAGGGAAGCTTGAGATTTTGTTCTTTTGGTCAAGGACAGAAATATATATGAGGTAAATAATTGAAAATTTTGTATACTTAAATAATTTCCAAATTGAATAATTGATATTTTTTTATTTATTTTACAAGTTGATATTAGAATATTTGAATGTAAACTTCAAAGTCAGAAAATGTGAAGATAGTGAAGATAGGGAGTAACTCTTTTAAAGTTACTCTTGGATATATATGATTTATTTAAAAATTAGAAGAAAATTATATTTTCAAAAGTCTGACAGGTTACCCATAAGTTTTCACGAACCCAATAAAACTTGCGAATTCGATGAGGTAGGATTTAAAAATTTTAAACTCACCTCTTTTAAACTCAAACTCGAACCCGTTTCGTCTTTCATGAGTACAAGGACCAGGAGAGCTAAACTTACCCTTAATATGCTCTATTGCCATGCCTAGCCTTGGCTAGTGCATCTTCAACCCTGCCTCGGCTAGCGCATCTTCAACGCTGCCTCGGCTAATGCATCTTTGACTCAACCTCAGCCAACATGGATTTAGCTTAGCCATAGTAAATACATATTCAGCTTAGTCTCGATAAAGGCGTTCTCAATTTAGCCTCGGCCTCAATTGAGGCATCTTTAATTCGACTTCGGCTAGGTCATCTTTGGATTGACCTCGAGTAGGGCATCATTGGCTCGACCTTAGCATCTTCGGCCTGGCCTCAACTAGGGCATCTTCGACTCACCCATGACCAATGCATCTTCAACTCAATCTCAATCAATGCATCTTTGGCTCATCCTCGGCCAACACATCTTCGGCTTGACCTTTGCATGCGCATCTTCGGCTAAACCTTAAGCAATGTATCTTCAGCTCGACCTCGACTAACACATCTTCAATTCAACCTTGATTATATCATCTTCAACTTAGCCTTGGTTAGAGCATCTTCAGCTCGATTTCAATTAGAGTAATTTCAACTCCACCTTGGCTAGAGCATCTTAAGCTCAGCTTGGCCAGAGCATCTTAAGCTCGATCTTGGCTAGGGCATCTTAAGCTCGGCTTGACTAGAGATCTGTAAAAAAAAATGTAATGCAAGTAAAAACAAAGGGACAACAAAATACAAAAACACTAGAAGAATATTTTTTTAGGTACTTGAAGTGATTAACTTTATTGACCATTTCATTATTTGTATCACACACACACATATAGGTGTACATCCCTATTCCAACAACAAACTACCAATAAGATGAAAATTTTGCTCACTAAGAATAAATTGTGGCAGGCCACCCCCATAATTTATGGAACTTTCTATCATGCCTCCAATAAAACTAAATGAAAAGATGTAATATGACTTTATACTCTCCTTGAAGTTAAAATAAGAAGCTTTTACCAAGGAAGTCTAGTTTAGTTGGTTGAGCAGGGTACGTGAGTTATTGCAAACTCTCATATCTATCTTATGCTCCTATTGATAAAAGAAAAAGACAAGAAGTTTTTCCAATCTTTAGACAACAGCGTCAAAATCCATCATTCGTTATCTTTTATTCTTTTCAAATCCTTCCTCAAATTGCATATGAGCAGAGAATTACAATGACAACAACATTAGGAAGGTCTCCAAAATATAGACATGCTAAGAAAAGGTGGAAATGGTTAGATGGTGTCCCTTGAATAACTGTATGCATGAAAGCTTGCAAATTAAATACGATCTTAATAACTAAAAGTTCATCAAATGTTACATTGACTCTCATCCCCCTCATAAATTTCTGAATATAAAGGTAGGCTTTGATGATCACCAAATCAACCTAGCATGACAACTAACACACAAAGATATACATAAAGTAAACGACAACCACCAAGAAAACATTTTTTTTGGTACATACCACCAAGAAAACATTTGTAATGATTACTATTATTTTTTATATGATAAAATATATGCACAAACGTAGAGGAGAATCATCGATTAATCAAGATCATTGTATATTTTGTTGATTATCGCAATGTACAATTGACATCAAAAACTATATATTGGCATTAAATTGAAAGAGCTTAATGCTTTTTTTACTACAAAAAGATCTTTAATATCTAAAATTATATTTTCATTGGCAATATGACTATCCATAGATCTGTTTCCTTCTGCAGAAAAATAAATAAATGAGGCATTGGACTCGAGACCATAATGTTCCCTTCAAAATTTAAATTCTAACAGTAACATATACCATATAAATTTAGAAAGGAGTACATATAGCCCACAAAATCTTAAATCCAAAATATAAATTTATAAAACTAAAAAAAAAAAAAAAACACTACCATATTCATTTTTACGGCCAATATAAAGGTACCTATTCTCTGTACCAAAAAAAAAATACCTATACTTAAAAGTGATCAATAATAAGTGAATTGTAGATGTAAATAATCTTAATCTGTAAGATGAAATATTAAAGAAATAATACTTTGGTTATTGTTTCGTTATGATAGGAGCTTCATATGTTATTGTTTAGCTCTTTTTGCTTTTAATTATTTTCAATTTGCTTACAAAAAAATAATACTTTGGGAATATTTAAGAAAATTGTAGAAGTACATTATTTACTACATTATATTTATGTTTATTAATTTGATATGATATATCAAGCTTCAAAATTTAAAAATTTTAATTCATATTGAGATTTAGGAAAATTGCAAGAAATAATTCAATTTTAAATTATGGTCACGTAAGGAAAATGCAATTGATAGCAGAAATTTTCAAAATGATGAACTCTTGAAAGGAAAGCATCAAATAGATTTACATATTTATATATTTCTTACAATAAATTTCACCTCTTTATAAGGTAAGACAATTATTACAATCCAATCAACACGTAACTACAACAAAAATATGAGCACAAGGCAACCGTGCCCCTATCATCACCGCAGTTGTACTCTTCATGGCAAATGCAACATTTATCTTTTTCATCTTCAATCTTGAATTTTTCTAGTGTTGTCGCCCCGGCAGGCAAAGAATGTTCTCCACCTCATAAGCCATTCTTGTACTGTAGTTCCAATGAACCAAGTCCTTCCTTGTACTACAGTTCTCATGAACCAAGTCCCTCCTTCTAACTAACAAGGAGGGACTTAGTTCATGGGAACTGCAGTATAAGGAGGGACTTGATTCAGGGAAACTCACTAGTAACAAGAATGGGTCTTGAGTACCATAACAAAAACACAAAAATATTTTATATCAACCCTAGGCCGCTGCAATTAATACTGATTCCCATAACATTGCTGAAATATTTTTGACCATGTCACAGTCATGCCCATTGAAAAAAGTTGTAGGTACATGCAAGTATGCAAGCAATTGCTTTAATACATCATTGCAAAAAGATGGATAATTGAAGATGATGCGATGAATTGGTAACCGCATGTGACAAAGTTTGACAACACTACTCGGCTCAAAAGTTGTCACCACCATGGTTATATAGACAATATGATTGATGAAAGTGTGACCAGCATCAGAGAACAAGGTGGGTTCTATGATGAGGAGGATTTATAGAGGGCACTTTTTGTGTGTGATTGCAAAAAGGTGTAGAAATAAGAAGAGATTTGAAAAAGAGTTACACTAATACCTGGCCTATAGGAATTTGCAAAGGGTAGATGTATTTATAGTGTATTAGATTGTGATCAATATCTTCTTCGAAACAATATTGGAGGGAAACTTAAAATTTTGGGGGTATTTTTATATAAATGGAGGGAAGTATGATGTAATAATTGAAAGAAAAAAAGTGCACAACTTTCAATTAAATAATGGTATTTGAGGGAAGTTTGAAAATTTGAATTTTTTTCTTTTTTTGAGAAAGGAAGGAAGTATGGTATAATAATTGAAATGAATTTCTTCATAAATTTCCAAATTCAATAATTTTTCATTTTATATATATATATATATATATATATATATATATATATATATATATTTTACACATTAAAGTTAGAATCTCTCTCTCTCTCTCTCTCTCTATATATATATATATATATATATATATATATATATATATATATATATATATATATATATATATATACCATTTCTATATGTTAAAATATTTTAATAAAAAAAATTATGACCTTTTAGAATGAGAAATGTTATTAGAAATACTGATTATTAGGGAAAAAAATTCAAATATGCAAAAGGATAATTTCCAGTTATAGGGAAAAAAATTCAAATATGACAAGGATAATTTTTATGTAAATGCAGGGAAGTATAGCGTAATAATTAAAAAAATGCATAACTTTCCAATCAAATGACGGTATTTGAGGGAAGTTTGAAATTTTGGTTTTTTTTTCTTTTTACGAAAAAGGAAGGAAGTATGACATAATAATTGAAAAGATTTTATACGTATATAACTTTCCAAATTAAAAAAATATATCATTTTTTTTATATTTGACACAATAGAGTTAGAATATCTCTATATATCATTTATATATGTTAATATATTTTAATCCAAAAATAAATTACCTTTTAGTGTGAGACATGTTATTGGAAATACTGATTATTAGGAAAGTTAAGTTTTTTTTTCAAATATGCACGAGGATGATTTCCATAAAAATTATATTATATTTTTCAATTAGTATTTATTTCAAAAAATTATGTTGACCCATATATGTTATTCATTCATTAATTGAAAAGAAGGGAAGTATGACATAATAATTGAAAAAAAATATATACATAACTTTTCAATGTCAATAATTTATCATTGTTTATATATTTTACACATTAGCGTTAGAATATCATTATTTATCTTTTATAAATTTTAAAGTATTTAAATCTTAATATTAAGAGCAAGGTTAGGGTGGATAACCCTGATTGGTGGACCACCCTAATTGGTGATCCACGGTGGACCATCATTATCAATCGTTAGATTTATAATTTTGTTATAGTAGGACAATCCAGACTAGATTTCTCCAACCCTCTTCCAGGAATCCTCTGGCCACCGTTCGCCACCTCTGGAGACAATTTTTAGCGGCTTTGTTTTGTTTTTCTTCATCACTATCTCCACCCTTTCCTCCACTGATTTCTTTGGCGTCGACTCAAAACTCAAATAGAAACACTTAAGTTTTTTTTTTTTTTTTGTGGTAGTGAACTTATATCAAGGAGCTCTTGAAAATTCAACGAGTACAAAACGTTACAGCAAAGCCTCTACGACTCGAAGTAACATGGGCCATGCCTTGGGGAAATCATGCCTTGGACTAGATATGGTCGTTTGTGGAGGGCTCTACGAAATGATGACATTTTTTTTTTTTTTGTGTACAATGGTCGCACTGAGGTTTGAACCTATCACCTCATGTATTCTACTCCAACCCCCCACCACTAGGCTGACCTTAGTGGTTAATGATGGCATTTCCTATGTTATTGTTTAGCTCCTTTTGCTTTTAATTATTTCCACTTTGCTTACACAAAAACAATACTTTGGGAATATATAAGAAAATTGTAGAATTTAATACATTATATTTATGTTTATTAATTTGATATGATATGTCAAGATTCAAAATTTTAAAATTTAAATTCATATTGAGATTTAGGAAAATTGCAAGAAATAATTCAATTTTAAATTATGGTCAATATTATTATGTAAGGAAAATGCAATTGATAGCAGAAATTTTCAAATTCATGAACTCTTGAAAGGAAACCATCAAATAGATTTACATATTTATATATTTCTTACGATAAATTCCACCTCTTTATAAGATAAGACAATTATTACAATCCAATAAACACGAAACTACAACAAAGTATCCTTAAAAGCAAGAAAATATGTAATGCAAAACCTAACAGTATCAAGAGTCACGACGACTACATGTGGAATGGCAGCGGAAAGGGCACGTACTGCTCTGTACAAACCATTTCAAAATGCATTCGTAGTTAAAAATATGAGCACAAGGCAACCGTGCCCCATCATCACCACAGTTGTACTCTTCATAGCATATGCAACATTTATGTTCTTCATCTTCAATCTTCAATTTTTTTAGTGTTATGGCCCCAGCAGGCAAAGAATGTTCTCCACCCTCATAAGCCATTCTTTGCACGAACTCTACTGATTGAACATGTTCATCATCAAATGGGTGTGGGGTATTCACTATATTGTAAAAATAATGGCTCTCAGATAACATAGCAAACACATAAAAATAATCTTTTTCAACGTGCTGCAGTATTGAGTCACGTAGCATTCTAGACAAATTTGTAACCATGTCACAGTCGGCATTGAGAAAACTTTTTCGTACATCTGTTTTTTCGAGGAAAACCTATAACAAGTCTTTGGGGAAAGGAGGAAAAGCAAAAAATTCACGAGGAAGTGGTAGTATGCTCAAGCTACAAAGACTAACCACATCCATCGGATGTGAATTCGTTACAACTATAATTATATTGACTTGATCATTGGAAAAAGTGTAACTACCACCATCTGAGAAGGTGGATGGTTGAATTTCTGGCATGATGAGGAAGACTGATAAAGAATACTTTTGTGTGTGTTTGCACAAAGGAATAGAAACAATAAGAGAGTGACAGAGGATTACACAAATGCTGGCCTGGGTCAAAGAATTGTAAAGCACAGATATATTTATAGTGTTGTGAGGTATATGTCCGTTGTGATCAATTGTTTCAAAGAAGTATTGGAGGGAAAGCTTGAGATTTTAGTCTTTTGGTGAAAGAGGGAAGCTTGAGATTTTCTCTTTTTGTGAAGGAGGGAAGCTTGAGATTTGTTCTTTTGGTCAAGGACGGAAAGTATATATGAGGTAAATAATTGAAAATTTTGGATATTTAAAGACTGTCCAAATTGAACAATTTATCCTATTTTATATATATTTTACACTTAGAATATCTTTAAATATATCTCGGAATACCTAACTTTGGGTTCTATTATTTTAATTAATCTGGTGAAAGCTGATTTGCCCGACAAAGCTTTCAAGACCTTACCATTAAGTAATTACAGGTTGATTTGCCGATAGCTGCAAGCCATAATAAGGCTCCTAGTCAGTTTAATTGACTCCTCTGAGTTCTCTCCATAATCTTTATTTTATTTGCTCTTTGTTGTTTTCTTAGTATTAGAAGCATTTTCTTTTGACTGATGCAAGTTTTCCTTTTGATAGACGTGCAGCCTGCCTCATGTAATGTCATCTATCTTTTTTATTTATATTAATTAATTTTTTTTACTCATAGTATTGTCATTTTTCTTGTTTTCTTTTTAACAACTTTCTTTTCTTTGGTCATGCACTGGAATAGTTGTCGGTTGCCTTTCTTTGTCTACATTAGCTTTCTTGTAATATAATATAAATCTAAAAAAGATAAATGAGTCTCAAGTTGTCAATTAGCCTACTGACATATATCTTGTACGTGAACATTTCACTTTTAAAGTGTTGATATACTTTTCTTCTTCGTAAAGTTTGATAATTTTATCACAAGTGGTGAGAGCTAGTCAGTTCCAAGGTAGTTAAAAGAATAGTATTTTGATAAAAACATAAAAAAGGATTTTTAGTACTACTAACAATTATTTTTATTCACTTTCTATTTACTTATTAAGAAGATTTTAAGTTGTTAATGATATTCATTATATATATTTTTTAATTATTATAAAGGCCTGCTTCTAAATATATTTTAGCAAAATAAAATTAATTATGAATAAATAAATTAGTAAAGGAAAATAAATAGAGTAGCAAAATTATAAGTTTGATATTACCAAGTTGTTACAACTTAAGAGACTTAGATAAAAAAAAATATGGAATTAAAAAGTCGTACACCTAAATCACTCTTTTTTGCATAAATGGATAAATAAAAAATGGATAACCAAATAAATAAAACCATAAACTCAGGTGTCTCAACTTTAAATATGAAATTATTTGGCTAAGTAAACTAATGATAAAAAAAAAAAAAATAAACAAACAAATAATACAAGCTTGGGAATACCTGTCATAGCTCAGGTATCCCAAATTAAAACATAGATCAATAAGGTGTCATGTTTAAATTACTTTAAAAGCGGGGGGGGGGGGGGGGGGGGGGGGGGGGGGGGGGTATTTCGATCCTAAGTCCTAGGGTAAATCACTATACTGGCTCTAATTAATTTTTGACCCACCAAATGAGTGGCTTAAAATTCCCTAACCCAATTACTAAGTAGGTTGGACCGAGTCTTAAGAGGGGGGATGAATCAGTTCACAAGTTACAATTATTTTAAAAATGACTTTTCTCAACTGTCCACAAAAAATTTTCAACTTATTAGCTCGACTATAGTATCTTTAACTTGACCTCAACTAGAGTAATTTCAGTTCAGTCTTGCCCATTGTACCCTCAACATGGCCTCAATCAAGGTAATTCCAACTCGACCTTGGCTAGATTATCTTCAACCCAACCTCGTCGAGAGTAATTTCAACTTAGCCTATCCAAGGGTATCTTATATTCAACCTCATCTGGGAATCTTAACCTCAACCTTAGTCAGGGCATCTTTAACTTGATCTTAGCTAAGACACCTTTACTTTAGTCTCGACTAGGGAATCTTCATCTCGCCCTTAGTCAACACATCTTCAACCTGGCCTCGGCTAGGGCATCATCGGCTTGACCTTAGCATCTTTGGTCTGGCCTCGGCTAGAGCATCTTCGACTCGGCCTCGACCAGTGCATCTTTGACTTAACCTTAGTCAACACATCTTTGGCTTATCATTAACCAATGCATCTTCAGCTCAGCCTTTACAACTGCATCATTAGCTCGGCCTTGAGCAGCGTATCTTCAACTTGACCATGACCAACACATCTTCTATTCAACCTTGATTAGATCATCTTCAACTTGGCCTTGGTCAAAACATCTTCAGCTCGGTCTTAGTGAGATTAATTTGAACTCCACCCCGGCTCGAGCACCTTAAGCATGACTTGGCCAGAGATCTTTAGATCAATCGTGGTCAAAGTATGTTCAGCACAACCTTGTGCAAAACATCTTCAACTCAACCTCAGGTTAAATATTTAAATTTAAAGTTCATGGACTGGCCATAACCCATAAAGCCTCGAGGATGGGTCTTTTTTAACCCTGTGGGCATTATGGCCATGATCCACGGAAGCTAAAGCCAAGTCAGATGGGCTAGTCCATTTTGACAACTTTAATTACCTCTTTACATACATAAAAAAATCATTGATTTTAATATTTATACAAAATAATTAGGTTTAATTGCACATTTTACCATCCAACTATTGTTATTTTGCATATTTTACTACCCAGGTTTTTTTCACATTTTACTACCATGTTTTCTAATTTTTGCGAATTATTAAATCCTACTATTTAAAGATATATCATAATATTTTGAGACTAAAAAAAGGAAATTTTAATGTTAAAAATTAAAAGTAATTAATATTGAAATTTGAGGGAATAAAAAGATTAAGATTAATAATCATCAGTACATAATTAGGAAATATAAAAGTAAGTATCAAATAACAGTGTAATGTGGAGAAACAAAGTAAAATAAGTGTTTTGATCATCATAAGAATTTAAATTTATAATATACAAATTCTTAAGAGTGTGTAGACAAGTGCTGTAAAATAAAAAGAGTGTGTAGACAAGTCAACTTACGTAATTTATATTTTATTTGAGTAATTTATAAATTTGTTTTACTAAAGTAAAGATGTTTGGTAATTTATAGAGTTGTTTCATACGCCATTTAAGATAGTGCACACTTGGACTTATAATTTATAGTTTATCATAATTTTTTATTTTTATTTTTGGTACTTTAACAAAAAAAAATCTCATATGTTGTCTCCTTTAATATTACAATATTTATTCTAATTATTTCACTATTTATGTAATTTATCATTATTTTTTAATAAAATGTTTGATATTTAAACAAAAATAATAAAAAGAGTTTAGCAAACCAATGACACTGAAATGAAAACAAACTAAAGGCGAGGAAAATCGTGGAAATCAGAAGAACTTGGGACTTGGGAGTGAGTGATGAGTCGCGACTTGTGAGTGTGTGTTTTCTTTGCCCCTCCTATCGTTTCTACTTTCTCTATTCTATGTTCAGGCTTTTCTTTTTCTCAGCATTCTTTCATTTCTCCTCAGGGTATGCAATAATGATAGATGGACAATGATAAAAGAAAATAAATTACATTCAATTTTAAAAGTTAAACGTGTCAATATTAAAACATAAGGAAAGTCTGTAATTGATAGCAGAAATTAATCACTCTCAAAAGGAAAACATCAAATAGATTGAAGTATTTATATTTCATACGATACATTTTACTTCTTTAAGATAATATGTTTATCACAATACATAAATGCTAATGGTAACAGTATCAAGAGACAAGACTATATGCGAAACGGCAACAAGGGCACATAGCCTTCTCTACGAACCATTGCAATATACAATTAGGGTGGAAAACATGACAGCAAGGCAACCTTGCTGCATTATCACCAAAGTTGAAATCTTCACCACATATGACACATTCACCTTCTTCATCTTGAACCCTAAATCTTTGGAGTGTCTGTAACAGTATCAAGAGATAAGACTATATGCGACACGGCAACAAGGACACATAGCCTTCTCTACGAACCATTGCAATATACAATTAGGGTGGAAAACATGACAGCAAGGCAACCTTGCTGCATTATCACCAGAGTTGAAATCTTCACCACATATGACACATTCACCTTCTTCATCTTGAACCCTAAATCTTTGGAGTGTTGTTGCCCCCACAGGAAAAGAATGTTCACCTCCATCACAGGCCATTCTTTGCACAAATTCTCTTGGTGGAAATTCATCAGCTTGAAAAAGGAATGGGGTACCCACTACATTATAACTACAGTGCGTCTCGAATACCATAATGAAAACCTGAAAATAATTTATATGAACCCCAAGCCACTGTAACACTGAGCCACGTAACCTTGTTGAAAGGTTTAGAACCAGGTCACAATCATGGCCAATGAAAAAATTTCTAGGTATATTCAAGTATTCAAGCAATTGCTTTAATATATCATTACATACAGATAGATGATTGAAGATTTCATGATTAATTGGTAATTGCATCCAACAAAGACTTACACCACTGCTCGGATCAAAAGTCGTGACAACTACGCTTATATACACCATACTAATACTTGGTATATAGGAATTTGCAAAGGTTAGATGTATTTATAGGGTTGTGTGGAATATAACCGTTATGATCAATCATTTCAAAGCAGTATTGGAGGGAAACTTGAGATTTAGGTCTTTTGTTGAAAGAGGAAAGCTTGAGATTTTCCTTCTTCTTCTTTTTTTTTTTTTTTTTTGTAAAGGAGGGAAGCTTGAGATTTTGTTCTTTTGGTCAAGGACGGAATATATATATATATATATATATATATATATGAGGTAAATAATTGAAAATTTTTGTATACTTAAATACTTTCCAAATTGAGTAATTGATAATTTTTTGTATATATTTTACAAGTTGATATTAGAATATTTGAGAGAAAAATTCAATCAAAAGACATTTATTTCTTTTGTGTAATAGTTTAGTTTTTTTTCCTTTTTTTTTACGTCATCTAAGAATTAGACTACTTTCTTTTGACATTAAAGTTTACTTTCAAATAATCCACTAAATTGATTTTTAAAATTAGTTCTTAAATTTATAAATATTAATCAATTTTATTCTTAAATTACAAAATATATTTAAAATGATGATTATTTATCAAATGACAATTATTTTACTGACAAGAATAAAACTAAGATAAGTGATCTATGTTTATTATTTTAGATATTAAATAAATATTTTTATCACTTAAAAAAAACTACATTAATTCTGTAAAAAAGATTACATTAACTAATAAACAAAATTCTAGAATTACTAATAGAGAGAGAGAGAGAGAGAGAGAGGATAAAGTTACTCCAAGAGTAACTTTAAATTCATTCTCACTATTCATATTCTTGAAATTTAATGGTTAAGATTAGTTACTCATTACAACCATTAGATTTAGGTAAAATGAATGGTGAGAATAGAGAGTAACTCTTTTAAAGTTACTCTTGGAGTAACTTGATCCCTCCTCATATAAGTAAATTGAGTTTTCAAAAGTGTGACAAGTTACATGTAGGTTTTTGCGAACCCGATAAAATCTGACGACAATGGGGGTAGGATTTAAACATTTTAAACCCACCTCTTTTAAACTCAAACTCGAACCTGTCTCATCTTTCATGAGTATATGGACGAGGAGAGCTAAACTCACCCTTGACCTATCCTGTTGCCATGCCTAGAAGAGCTGTCAAAAATGGCCTAGTCCGATGAGCCGGCCCGATGGCCCATCTGGCCAGGCTTGGCTTATGAATTTTTGTCCTAAATACCATCTTGCTTACTTGGCCCGAAGTTATTTTTTATTTTTTTTAAATTAGTATAAATTTAAGTAAAATAAATAAATAAGCTAATTTGACCTAGTCTGACAGGCCAAACCGGGCCAAGACAAATGTGGCCTATGAGACATATGGACCAGGTCGGACCAGTCCATTTTCACTCTTTGACCAGTCAAGCCAGGTCGGGCCAGTGCATCTTCAATCCTGCCTCGGCTTGCACATCTTCAACTCTGCCTCAGCAAACACATCTTCGACTTAACCTCGGCCAACGCGTATTTGGCTTAGCCATAATAAATGCATCTTCAACTCACTCTTGATAAAGGCATTCTCAGTTTAGCCTCGGCCTCGACTAAGGCATCTTCAATCCAACTTTCGCTAGGTCATCTTCGGTTTGACCTCGACTAGGGCATTATCGGCTTGACCTTAGCATCTTTGGCCTGGCCTCAACTAGGGCGTCCTCAATTCAGTTCTTTTAATATAAAAAAGACAAACTAAGCGAAAGACACTATGGACTTAAGAAGAGGATGCCCATTGCCTAATTGAATTGAAAGTAGTTTTTATTAAGACTCCCAATCTGGTGTTAAGGCTGCCTTGGTTGCATGGTTGGGTATTCTTTCGTTTCTACTCTCTCTATTCTATGTTATGGCTTACTAAGAATATTCTATGTTATGGCTTACAAAAACACTAGAAGAATATTTTGTTGGGTACTTGAAGTGATTAACTTTATTGACCATTTCATTATTTGTATCACACACACATATAGGTGTACATCCTTGCTCCAACAACAAACTACCAATAAGATGAAAATTTTGCTCACAAAGAATAAACTGTGGCAGACCACCCCCATAAATTATGGAACTTTCTTTCATCCTTCTAATAAAACTAAATTATAGAGATGTTATATGACCTTATACTCTCCTTGAATAGGATACTTTTCTTATTGTTTTCAGTTGTTAGATTAAACAATAAAATAAGAAGCTTTTATCAAGAGAGGCTAGCTCAGTTGGTTGAGTAGGGTGCGTGATTATTGTAAATTCTTTGATATCTGTCTTCCATTCCTATCGATAAAAAGAAAAAAGAAAAATTGCAAGAAGCTTTTTCAAAATTGGGAATTGTACCCTACACTTTAGACAAAAACGTAAAAATCCACCATTCATTATCTTCATATTCTTTTCAAATCTTTCCTCAAATTGCATCTAAGCAGAGCATTACAATGACAACAACATTAGGAAGGTCTCCAACATATAGACATGCTAAGAAAAGGTGGAAATGGTTAGATGGTGTCTACTGAATAATTGTATGCATGAAAACTTTATATGGTCTAAACTAAGAGTTCATCGTATGTTACATTGACTCTCATCCCCCTCATAATTTTTTTAATACAAAGGTAGGCTTTGATGATCACCAAATCAACCTAGCATGAGAACTAACACAAAGATATACATAAAGTAAACGACAACCACCAAGAAAACATTTGTAATGATTACTATTATTTTTTATATGATAAAATATATGCACAAACGTAGAGGAGAATCATCAATTAATCAAGATCATTGTATAGTTTGTTGATTATCGCAATGTACAATTGACATCAAAAACTATATATTGGCATTAAATTGAAAGAGCTTAATGCTTTTTTTACTACAAAAAGATCTTTAATATCTAAAATTATATTTTCATTGGCAATAGGACTATCCATAGATCTGTTTCCTTCCGCAAAAAAATAAATAAATGAGGCATTATGGTGCATTGGACTCGAGACCATAATGTTCCCTTCAAAATTTAAATTCTAATAGTAACATATACCATATAAATTTAGAAAGGCGTACATAGCCCACAAAATCTTAAATCCAATATATAAATTTATAAAACTAAAAAAACACTACCATATTCATTTTAACAGCCAATATAAAGGTACCTATTCTCTGTAAAAAAAAAAAAAAAAACCCTATACTTAAAAGTGATCAATAATAAGTGAATTGTAGATGTAAATAATCTTAATCTATACGATGAAAGATTAAAGAAATAACACTTTGGTTATTGTTTCATTATGATAGGAGCTTTATATGTCAGACTCTCTGTATGCTAATTAATGATGGCATTTCCTATGTTATTGTTTAGCTCCTTTTGCTTTTAATTATTTTCAATTTTCTTACACAAAAACAATACTTTGGGAATATTTAAGAAAATTGTAGAAGTACATTATTTAATACATTATATTTATGTTTATTAATTTGATATGATATGTCAAGATTCAAAATTTAAAAATTGTAATTCATATTGAGATTTAGGAAAATTGCAAGAAATAATTCAATTTTAAATTATGGTCACGTGGGGAAAATGCAATTGATAGCAGAAATTTTCAAAATGGTGAACTCTTGAAAGGAAAGCATAATATAGATTTACGTATTTATATATTGGCTTAAATATGTTTCGGGTCCTTGATATATTAGCGAATTTTGCGTTGGGTCCCTATTAAATTTTTGCTTTCTTTTGGGTCCCCAATAAATTTTTTATTTTGTTTTTGGTCCCTAAAGCGCTATCTAAACCACTTTTTAAAATCAATTTAAAGCGTTATCTAAAGCGATAGGGCTTTAGGGACCAAAAACAAAATAAAAAATTTATTGGGACCCAACAGAAAGCAAAAATTTAATAGGAACCCAATGCAAAATTCGCTAATATATCAAGGACCCAAAACATATTTAAGCCTTATTATATATTTCTTACGATAAATTTCACCTCTTTATAAGATAAGACAATTATTACAATCCAATCAACACGTAAATACAACAAAAATATGAGCACAAGGCAATCGTGCCCCCATCATCACCACAGTTGTACTCTTCATAGCAAATGTAACATTTATCTTTTTCATCTTCAATCTTGAATTTTTCTAGTGTTGTGGCCCCAGCAGGCAAAGAATGTTCTCCACCTGATAAGCCATTCTAGTACTGTAGTTCCAATGAACCAAGTCCCTCCTTGTACTGCAGTTCCTCCTTCTAACTAACAAGGAGGGACTTGATTCCTGGGAACTGCAGTATAAGGAGGGACTTGATTCAGGGGAACTCACTACATTGTAACAACAATGGGTCTTGAGTACCATAACAAACACGCAAAAATAATTTATATCAACCCTAGGCCGCTGCAATACTGATTCCCATAACTTTTGCTGAAATGTTTTCGACCATGTCACAGTCATGGCAATTGAAAAAAGTTGTAGGTACACGCAAGTATGCAAGCAATTGCTTTAATACATCATTGCAAAAAGAAGGATAATTGAAGATAATGCAATGAATTGGTAATCGTGTGTGACAAAGTTTGACGACACTGCTCGGCTCAAAAGTTGTCACCAACATGGTTATATAGACAATATGATTGATTAAAGTGTGACCAGAATCGAAGAACAAGGTGGGTTCTACGACGAGGAAGATTTATAGAGGGCACTTTTGTGTGTGATTGTAAAAAGGTGTAGAAATAAGAAGAGAGTTGAAAAAGAGTTATACTAATACTTGGCCTATAGGAATTTGCAAAGGGTAGATGTATTTATAGTGTATAAGATTGTGATCAATATCTTCTTCGAAACAGTATTAGAGGGAAGCTTGAAATTTTGGGGGGTATTTTTATGTAAATGGAGGGAAGTATGACATAATAATTGAAAAGAAAATGCACAAATTTCAAATTAAATAATGGTATTTGAGGGAAGTTTGAAATTTAATTTTTTTTTTCTTTTTTTGAAAAAGGAAGGAAGTATGATATAATAATTGAAAAGAATTTCTATATAAATTTCCAAATTCAATAATTTATCATTTTTTATATATATATTTTACACATTAAACTTAGAATATCTCTCTCTCTCTCTCTCTCTCTCTCTCTCTCTCTGTTTATATATATATATATATAATTTCTATATGTTAAAATATTTTAATTAAAAAATTATGACCTTTTAGAATGAGAAATGTTTTCAGAAATGCTGATTATTAGGAAAAAAAATCAAATATTGAAAAGGATAATTTCCAATTATAGGGAAAAAAATTTCAAATATCACAAGGATAATTTTTATGTTAATGGAGGGAAGTATAGCATAATAATTTTAAAAAAGGCATAACTTTCCAACTAAATAATGGTATTCAAGGGAAGTTTGAAATTTTGGTTTTTTTTTTTTTTTTTTTTCTGTTTATGAAAGAGGAAGGAAGTATGACATAATAATTGAAAAGATTTTATACATATATAACTTCTCAAATTAAAAAAATTATCATTTTTTTTATATTTGACACATTAAAGTTAGAATATCTCTATATATCATTTATATATTTTAATATATTTTAATCCAAAAATTAATTACCTTTTAGTGTGAGAAATGTTATCGGAAGTACTGATTATTAGGAAAGTTAATGTTGTTTTTTCAAATATGCATGAGGATGATTTCCATAAAAATTATATTATATTTTTCAATTAATATTTATTTCAAAAAATTATGTTGAGCCACACATGTTATTCATTCATTAATTGAAAAGGAGGGAAATATGAAAAGGAGGGAAGTATGCTCCACAGTGTACAATTGCCGCACTGAGGTTCGACCCTATCACCTCATGCATTCTACTCCAATTCCCCACCACTAGGCCGACCCTAGTGGTTAATGATGGCATTTCCTATGTTATTGTTTAGCTCCTTTTGCTTTTAATTATTTCCACTTTGCATACACAAGAACAATACTTTGGGAATATATAAGAAAATTGTAGAAATACATTATTTAATACATTATATTTATGTTTATTAATTTGATATGATATGTCAAGATTCAAAATTTTAAATTTTAAATTCATATTGAGATTTAGGAAAATTGCAAGAAGTAATTCAATTTTAAATTATGGCCAATATTGTTACGTAAGGAAAATGCAATTGATAGCAGAAATTTTCAAATTGATGAACTCTTGAAAGGAAAGCTTCAAATAGATTTACATATTTATATATTTTTTATGATAAATTCCACCTCTTTATAAGATAAGACAATTATTACAATGCAATCAACACGTAACTACAACAACAAAGTATCCTTAAAAGCAAGAAAACATGTAATGCAAAACCTAATAGTATCAAGAGTCATGACGACTGCATGTGGAACGGCAGCGGAAAGGGCGCGTACTGCTCTGCACAAACCATTTCAAAATGCATTCGTAGTGAAAAATATGAGCACAAGGCAACCGTGCCCCATCATCACCACTGTTGTACTCTTCGTAGCATATGCAACATTCATCTTTTTCATCTTCAATCTTCAACTTTTCAAGTGTTGCGGCCCTAGTAGGAAAAGAATGTTCTCCACCCTGATAAGCCATTCTTTTCACGAACTCTACTGATTGAACATGTTCATCATCAAGTAAGCATGGGATATTCACTATATTGTAAAAATAACGGCTCTTTGATAACATAGCAAACACATAAAAATAATCTTTTTCAACCCCACAATGCTGCAATATTGAGTCACGTAGCATTCTAGACAAATTTGTAACCATGTCACAGTCGCCATTGAGAAAACTTTGTGGTACATCTGACTTTTTAAGGAACGTCTGTAACAAGTCTTCAGGAAAAGATGGAAAAGAAAAAAAAGTCACGAGGAATTGGTAGTAACCTCGAGCTACAAAGACTAACCACATCCATCGGATTTGAATTTGCAACAACTATAGTTATATTGACTTTGTCATTGCATGAAGTGTAACTAGCACCATCTGAGAAGGTGGATCATTGAATTTCTGACATGACGAGGAAGATTGTTAAAGTGTACTTTTGTGTGTGTTTGCACAAAGGAATAGAAACAATAAGAGAGTGAAAGAAGGTTGTACAAATGCTGGCCTGGGTCAAAGAATTTGTAAAGCATAGATATATTTATAGTGTTGTGAGGTATATATCTGTTATGATCAATTGTTTCAACGAAGTATTGGAGGGAAAATTTGATATTTTTGTCTTTTGGTGAAAGATGGAAGCTTGAGATTTTCTTCTTTTTGGAGGGAAGCTTGATGTTTTGTTCTTTTGCTCAATGACAGAAGTATGTAAGGTAAATAATTGAGAAATTTGGATTTTGGGTATTTAAAGACTTTCCAATTTGATTAATTTATCATTTTATTTATTTATTTTACACGTTGATGTTAGAATATCTGTAAACATCTCTCTCAACACCTAATTTTGGGTTCTTAATATAACACATGTCATTAACACATCTCAGTATTTCACAAAAAAAAAAAAAAAAGAAGAAAAAACACACATCATAGTCTTCACTATTTTCCAGTCTCTACTCTAAGGCCCCACTTACATTGAATCTTCTCTCATCACTTTCTATTTTATTTTTAACCTGTCATCCATTTATCGATAATTAGATAATAATTATATACTTTTTTTGCTTCATAATTTTCATTGTTTTGATTTAATGATATATACACTTTGTTAATTTTACAACAAGCGGTGAGAGCTCGTTAATTTTAAGGTTGTTAAAATAAAAGTATTTTACTAAAAAAATGGATTTTTAGTAATAATTATTTTCATTCACTTTCTATTTAGTTATTGCGAAGTCTTTAAGTAATTACTGATATTCATTTTAAATCTATTTTTTGTTTAATTATTGTAAAGGCTCGCTTCTAAAATTATTTTAATAAAATTAAATTAATTTCGATAAATAAATAAGTAAAGAAAAATAAATAAATAAATAAATAAAATAAGTTTGAGATTACCAAGTAATTACAACTCAAGTGACTTAGATTAAAATATGGAGTTAAAAAGACATTACACCAAAATCACTCCTTCTGTATAAAATGAAAAAATAAAAAATAGATAACTAAATAAAATTATAAACTAAATTATCTCAAATTTAAATATGAATTTATTTTGCTTAAATAAATTAATGGTAAATAAAAGAGACAAACGAACAAATAATACAAGTTTGGAAACACCTATCATGGCTTAGGACTCCCAAATTAAAACATAAGATTAATAAGGTATCATGTTTAAACTATCTTTAGAGGTCTTATTTGATCCTAAGCCCCAAGCCAACCCACTATAATGGCTCTAATTATTTTTTTACCCACCTAACGGGGGTCCTAAAATCTCCCAATCCACACTAATCAAGAAGTAGGTTGGACCAAGGCTTAAAGGGGCAAGGTTAGCCCATAAGTTACGAGTATTTTAAAAGTTTTTTCTTAACCATCCAAAAATATATTTTCAACATGGCTCGACTAAAATATTTTTAACTCAACCTCAATTAGAGTAATTTCAATTTGCTCTCGACCAGTACATCTTTGGCTTAGCATCGACCAGTGCATCTTCGACTCGGCCTCAGCCAATGCATCTTCAGCTCAGCCTCAACTATCACATCTTCAACTAAGTCTCGGCAAAGGCATTCTCAGCTTGGCCTTGTCTTCGACCTCAATTGGGGCATCTTCAGCTTGAATTCGGCTAGGTCATTTTCAAGTTGGTCTAGAGCATCATTGGCTTGACCTTAGCATCTTTGTACCAGCCTCAGCTAAGGCATCTTAGGCTAGGCCTCGGCCAATGCATCTTTAACTCAATGACGGCTAATACATCTTTGGCTCATCCTAGGCCAACAAATCTTAGGCTTAGACTTTACAAGCGCATATTTGGCTCAGCCCGGCCAGTGCATCTTCAGCTCGACCTTGACCAGCATATCTTGAGCTCAACGTTTGACCAACACATCTTCAATTCAACCTTTAATAGATCATCTTCAACTTGACCTCGGTTATAGCATATTCAGCTCAATCTCGGCTAGAGCAATTTTAACTCGACCTCAACCAAAGTAATTTCAACTTAGCTTCAGCTAGAGCATCTTAAGCTCGGCCTCAGCCAAAGCATCTTTAGATCAACCGTAGTTAGTGTATCTTCAACACAACCTTGTGCATAACATCTTCAGCTCCCTCAACCTCAAGTTAAATTTTTAAATTTAAGGTCTATGGATTGACCATAACCCACATCGCCCTGAGAGTATTTTCTTGTGGGCCTCTTTTAGCCCTATGGACTTTTTTGCCCTGATCCACATGAGCTATATGGCCAGGTCAAGTGGGCTGGTCCATTTTGAAGGCACTAGTTAACCCCTTTACATAAAAAAAACAAAATGAAAAAAAAAACTTCGATTAGTCTTAGTGTTTATACAAAATAATTATGAAATATTAACTAAGATTAAAAAATACATTCTAGAATAAGAACTATTTTTCACCATGAAACAAAAATGGATTCAAAATGAAATAAAGCATAAACACCAATACATTTTTTTTGTTACAAATAGGAAAAAAAATAGCAAAACAGAAGGAGAAAAAAAAAATCAAGACAAACTAAGTGAAAGACACTATGGACTTAAGAAGAAGATGCCCATTGCCCAACTGAATTGAAAGTAGTTTTTATTAAGACTCCCAATCTGGTACTGAGGCTGCCTTGGTTGCATGATTTCTGAGAATATTACTGGCATTGGTATAATAAAATTATTGATTAAGTCTGTTGTATATTGTACGGATTTTTTATTTATGTAAAAAATAAAATAAATTAAAAATATTTAACATAAATAATATAGATTTATAGGAAAATAAATAAATTTCAAAAGTTAAAAAATTACTTTGATCATGTAAGTAAATAACATTTTGAGACTAAAAAAAGGAAATTTTAATATTAAAAATTAAAATTAATTAATATTGAAATTTGAGGGAATAAAAAAATTGAAAAAATATTAGTATATAATTAGGAAATATAAAATTATCAAATAACAGTGAAATGCGGATAAACAAAGTAAAATAAGAGTTTTGACCACGATGAGAATTTAAATTTATAATATAGGAATTATTAAGAGTGTGTAGACAAGTCATTTTAGGTAATTTATATTTTATTTGAGTAATTTATAAATTTGTTTGACTAAAATAAATATGTTTGGCAAAACGAATTTATTTCACTAATTTATAGAGTTGTTTCATACGCCATTTAAGATAGTGCACACTTGGACTTATAATTTATAGTTTATCATAATTTTTCATTTTTATTTTTGGTACTTTAACAACAACAAAATATCATATGTTGTCTCCTTTAATATTACAATATTTATTCTAATTACTTCACTATTTATGTAATTTATTATTATTTTTTAATAAAATGTTTGATATTTAAACAAAAAATAATAAGAGTTTAGCAAACCAATGACATGGAAATGAAAACAAACTAAAGGCGAGGAAAATCGTGGAAATCAGAAGAACTTGGAACTTGGGAGTGAGTGATTTTTTTTTTTTTGGTGTAAAAAAGGGATAAACCCCAGGAAACACTAGAAACCGTGTGGAAACACGGTAGAGGATACCTCAGCCAAAACGGCATTAACAATAAATGAAGGAACAATTTCAAAACTACGCAGACGATCTTCAATAGTCTGAGCATAAGAAACCAACGCATCGGCGACCTTATTAGCTTCCCGGAGAGTATGACGCTAGGAAGATATACCTCCATCTCTGCCAAACATTAAAATATGTTGAACAAGAGCATAAGATGGATGAGACTTACTGTACCCCTTCTTTATCAGATTAATGCACTTTGGGAATCAGACTCAATCTCAAATTGTCTAAATCCTCTACTCCAAGCAATACGGATGCCAAGCAGAATCACCCATAGCTCTGCATGCAACACACTAGACGAGCCAATTTTAGAAGCATATGCAAATACTTGGGAGTGAGAGATGAGTTGCGACTTGTGAGTGTGTGTTTTCTTTGCCCCTCTTATCGTTTCTACTCTGTCTATTCTATTTCAGGCTTTTCTTTTTCTCAGCATTCTTTCATTTCTCCTCATGGTATGCAATAATGATAGATATGGACAATGATAAAAGAAAATAAATTACATTCAATTTTAAAAGTCAAACGTGTCAATATTAAAACATAAGGAAAGTGTGTAATTGATAGCAGAAATTAATTACTCTCAAAAGGAAAACATCAAATAGATTGAAGTATTTATATTTCATACGATACATTTTACTTCTTTAAGATAATATATTTATCACAGTACATAAATGCTAGTGGTAACAGTATCAAGAGACAAGACTATATGCGAAACGGCAACAAGGGCACATAGCCTTCTCTACGTACCATTGCAATATACAATTAGGGTGGATAACATGACAGCAAGGCAACCTTGCTGCATTATCACCATAGTTGAAATCTTCACCACATATGACACATTCACCTTCTTCATCTTGAACCCTAAATCTTTGGAGTGTCGTTGCCCCTGCAGGAAAAGAATGTTCACCTCCATCACAGGCCATTCTTTGCACAAATTCTCTTGGTGGAAGTTCATCAGCTTGAAAAAGGAATGGGGTACCCACTACATTATAACAGCAGTGGGTCTCGAATACCAAATGAAAACCCGACAATAATTTATATGAACCCCAAGCCGCTGTAACACTGAGCCACGTAAACTTGTTGAAAGGTTTAGAACCAGGTAACAATCGTGGCCAATGAAAAAATTTCTAGGTATATTCAAGTATTCAAGCAATTGCTTTAATATATCATTACATACAGATAGGTGATTGAAGATTTCATGATTAATTGGTAACTGCATCCAACAAAGATTTACACCACTGCTCGGATCAAAAGTCGTGACAACTACGCGTATATACACCATATGATTAATGAAAGTTTCATGAGCATCGGAGAACAAGCTGGGTTCTTGAAATTGTGATGTCATATTCACGATGAGGCAGATTGATAGAGGATACTTTTGTGTGTGATTGCACAAAGGAATAGAAAGAAGAAAAGAATTGAAAAGGAGATATACTAATACTTGGTATATAGGAATTTGCAAAGGTTAGATGTATTTATAGTGTTGTGTGGAATATAACCATTATTATCAATCGTTTCAAAGTAGTATTGGAGGGAAACTTGAGATTTGGGTCTTTTGATGAAAGATGAAAGCTTGAGATTTTGTTCTTATGGTCAAGGATGGAATATATATATATATATATATATATATATATATATATATATATATATATATATATATATATATATATATCTGTGTGTGTGTGTGTGTGTGTGTGTGTGTGTGTGAGGTAAATAATTGAAAATTTTGTATACCTAAATACTTTCATTGATCTTTTTTTTTTATATTTTACAAGTTGATATTAGAATATTTGAAAGAAAAATTCACAGTCAAAAGACATTTATTTCTTTTGTATAATAGTTTAGTTCTTTTTCCCTTTTTTTACGTCATCTAAGAATTAGATTACTTTTCTTTTGACATTAAAGTTTACTTTCAAATAATACACTAAATTGATTTTTAAAATTAATTCTTAAATTTATAAATATTAATTAATTTAATTCTTAAATTACAAAATCATCTTTTTAATCCTTAAATATATTTAAAATGATAATTATTTATCAAATGACAATTATTTTACTGTCAAGAACAAAACTAAGATAAGTGATGTTTATTAATTTTAGATGTAAAAATAATATTTTTATAAGTTTTATAAAAAAAAACTACATTAACTGATAAACATAATTCTAGAATTATTAGTATAATTCATCATTGGTTTTAGGTTCCTACAAATGTTATTTGAGCCAAAT
Organism: Pueraria montana var. lobata; assembly: GCA_026413185.1. NCBI lineage: Eukaryota > Viridiplantae > Streptophyta > Magnoliopsida > Fabales > Fabaceae > Pueraria > Pueraria montana. The sequence continues at coordinate 88,051,288 of CM048650.1, read as the reverse complement.
CTGGTTGGCAAATTTATGCTTAAGTCGAGGATATATCTTATGAGAGAAGGACATCTTATATGAGAGTGAGAGAGTTAAATTTGGACCATATAACCATACATGGAGGGTCAAGATTTAATGTTATGTAACTACTTAAAAAAGTCGCATGACTTAGTGTGTTTTAATCTTGACCATTCAAAATAAGATCTAGTGGTCAATATTTATTCCTCTCACACTCATATAAGATAAGACATCTCACTATATATATATATATATATATATATATATATATATATATATATATATATATATATATATATATATGATTTATTGAAAAATTTATAAGTAAATTAAATTTTAAAAAGCGTGACAGGTTTCCTGTAGGTTTTTCCAAACCCGATAAGACTCGATGACGATGAGGTTGGGTTTAAAAATTTTAAACCCGTCTCTTTTAAACCCAAACTCAAACCTGCCTCATCTTTCATGGTTGGTGAGGGTACCCGGTCTTTTGTACCAGAATTAGGGTATGTACATCCAATCGTCACCCAAAAATAAATTATGTAAGACCTTTGCAACCTGGATGGTCAAGAGGCATTACAGCCCAAAATATGTGAAAACCTAAGAGAGATTATTTAGGGTTACCTAGGAGTTGAGTCCATGTTAAATCACTTTAAAGTGATGATTTTTGTGTATGCTAAACTACAAGGTTCGTTGTGCATGCGATATTTAAAGGGATGGAGAAGACTCAATCCCGTTACCATATTTCTTTTGTAGAGAACGATGGCGGAGATGTGGAGCCCAACACTCAGATTGATTATGTAGGCATTTGCAGACCATTGGATTCAGGGGCGGACCTACAGCAAGCATTGGGGGGACCTTGGCCCCCCCTGATTTTTTTCAATATAGTTTATTTATATTAGGTAATCTTAAAAAAATTAATATTAAGTAATTATTTTGCAGACCATGAAAAGGGGCCCCACCAGAGAGAAAAGATATTGTTTGCAGTTAAGCAGTACTGGACTGCCCCATCTCCTGGCCAAAAATCTACACAGAAAGCTCTAAATTGATTTGTTTTTTGGGCTCAAGAATTTGTGTAATTTTTTATTTCTATGTCCAGAAATTTTTTCAGAATTCTATTCTTTTCCAACCCCTGCTTATGTGGGTGGTGCAAAGTGAAAATTTCCTTACAGCAATCTATGCCTTATTGCTCCTCAAGCTTCTTATTTTTTGGTGACTTATCTATCTTGTAATAGTTGTCCAAACCTATCAATCAAATGAGATTGACTTATTGGTGAATAATGGTTGCAAAAGAACCTAATAGTATTTTAATAGACACAAAGCTCTAAAAACATATGTAAGATTTCTAATAACATTTTGTTTTGGTACATCATTCTTCATTTAGAACGCAACAAGGTACTAGAGCATCTTAAGTTTAGCCTTGGTCATAACGTCTTAAGTTCAACCTCAATTAGAGCATTTTAAACTTGGCCACAGCCAAAGATCTTCAAATCAACCACAATCAAAGTATCTTCAACACAACACTGTGTAGAACATCTTCAGGTCAGCGCCAGGTTAAATTTTTAAATTGAAGGTCCATAGACAAGCCATAACCCACATGGCCTTGAGGGTTTTTTTTTTTTTATGTGGGCTTTTTTTAGTTTTGTGGATTTTTGGCCTTGATCCACGTGGGCTATGGCCAAGTCAAGTTAGCTGGTCCATGTTGATGATACTAAATGAAAAATATATTTATTAAATCATAAGTGTTCGGTAAAATTATTTGTTTAAGTAGCTGAAAAATGTAAAATGACATAAATTGTTTATATAATATATTTATATAAATTTAATTTTATTTTATTGATAAAAATATATTTTGAGGTGTTATAATTTTAATTTTTTAATTAGTTTTAAACTCTTGTAATTTTTTATTTATAGATAAATTATTTTCATTACATTTTTATTTTCAATTATTACATTATATTCATATTAAGTATTCTACAATTAATCTTATACTATATCTTAAATATTTTTAATCAAGTTTGAAATAAAGTAAAAAAACACTTAAGTGGACATTATACTTTTATTATGTTAATTAGTGTAATAGTTAAAATAAATCATCTAATATTAAATTATTAAAAAAAACTAACATTTATCATTGTCAATTTCGTGAAGTATAATGTCTAAATAATAAATTAAATATTATACATAGTACAATAGTTAAAATAAATAGTGCAATATAAAAAATGTAGAATATAATAACAAAAATAAAATAAAACAAATAAATAATAAAAAAGCTTGTTTTTATTAAAAAAGGGTACTAAGAAAGTTTAATAAATATTTTAAGGATAAAAAGAAAAGAAAATATAAAAAGCTAGAAGTTACAAGCTAGCGTTTTAAAAAAATGCTACTTCAAGTAGTGTTTCAAAAATCGCTAAAAACTACTAAAGAAAGTTTGTTTACCAAACAGTCAAATAAGTTTTTCAGCTACTAAAAAAGTTAGCTAGAAGCTAGCTGAAATGGCTTGTCGAACATAACATTTTCCTTTTTTTAATATTTCATTATTTTATTTTTTTTACCACTTAATTTGACATTAGAAACTACAGAAGTAGAAAACCTAAAGTGACAATAATTTTTTTTTGGTTTAAATACATTTTTAGTCCTTGCAATTTAGCACTTTTTTGCTTTTCGTCCTTGCAAAAAAAAATTTGGTTTTAGTCCTTGCAAATTATGTTTGTTTTGTTTTTCGCCCTTAAAGTGCTTTAGATAGCATTTTCTTCACTATTCAAAGTGCTATATAAACCACTTTAAGGATGAAAAACAAAACAAACATAATTTGCAAGGACTAAAATCGAAAAAAAAATTGCAAGGATGAAAGGCAAAAAAAAGGCTAAATTGCAAGGACTAAAAAGGTATTTAAGCCTTTTTTTTACTGCAAAAGTGACAATAATTATAACACGTATGATTCCCAAGAGTTGAATTAATCATCGTGAAATGTTTTCAATAACAAAAAAAAATCATCGTGACTTAATTTAGTACTGAATGAAAGTAAGTTTTAATTTATAACCTATTTTTTCCCTTTAAAAATCCAAAAAATATAAATAAACAAAAACACACTACCAAAGTTTTGTAAACTTCTATAATTATATTTATAACTATATATACTCACAATTCAAATGTTGTATATATGAATAAAAAAAATTCAAACATTGTATATACATCTATAACTAAAAAAAACCTATCACATTCATTATCACGTCCAATATAAAGGTACCTATACTTAAAAGTGTCAATAATAGGTGAATGATAGAAGTAAATAATCTCAATGATGAAAGATTAAAGAAATAATAATTTGGTTATTGTTTCGATATTATAGGAGCTTTATATGTCAGACTCCATATGCTGAATGATGGCATTTTCTATGTTATTGTTTAGCTCCTTTCCTTTTGCTTTTAATTAATTCCACTTTGATTATAAAAAAACCAATACTTTGGAAACATATATAAGAAAATTATAGAAGTGCATTATTTAATACATTATATTTATGTTTATCAATTTGATATGATGTGTCAAGATTCAAAATATTAAAGAACTAAATTCATATTGAGATTTACAAAAATTGTAAGAAATTATTCAATTTTAAATATTATGGCCAATATTGTTATGTAAGGAAAATGCAATTGATAGCAGAAATTGTCAAATTGATTAACTCTTGAAAGGAAAGCATCAAATAGGTTTATATATTTCTTACGATAAATTCCACCTCTTTATAAGATAAGACAATTATTACAATTCAATCAACACGAAACTACAAAAAGTATCCTTAAAAGCAAGAAAATATGTAATGCAAAACCTAACAGTATCAAGAGTTCATGTGGAGCCACAGCGAAAAGGGCACGTACTGCTCTGCACTAACCATTTCAAAATGCATTCATAGTGAAAAATATGAGCACAAGGCAACCGTGCCCCATCATCACCACACTTGTACTCTTCATAGCATATGCAACATTCATCTTTTTCATCTTCAATCTTCAATTTTTCAAGCTTTGTGGCCCCAGCAGGCAAAGAATATTCTCCACCCTGATAAGCCATTCCTTGCACGAACTCTCTTGATACATGTCGTGCATCGAAGAAGCATGAGGTATTCACTATATTGTAAAAATATCGGCCATTAAAGAACATAGCAAACACATAAAAATAATCTGTTTCAAACCCACAGTGTTGCAGTACTGAGTCACGTAGCATTCTAGACAAATTTGTGACCATGTCACAATCATGTTCATTGAGAAAGGTTTGCCGAACACCTGTGTGTGCAAGGAACTTTTGTAACAGCTCTTTGCAAAAAGATGGATATGCAAAATGGTCACGAGAAATTGGTTGACTCGACCTCCAACATCTAACCTCACCCATTGGATCTGAATTAGTCGCAACAGCTATAGTTATATAGACTTTATCTTTGCATGAAGTGTAACTCCCACCATCAGAGAAGGTGAATTGTTGAATTTCTGGCATGATGAGGAAGATTGATAAAGAATACTTTTGTGTGTGTTTGCACAAAGGAATAGAAACAATAAGAGAGTGTAATGTTGTTGGGTCAAAGAATTTGTAAAGCATAGACATATTTATAGTGTTGTGAGGTATATATCCTTTATGATCAATTGTTTCAAAGGAGTATTGGAGGGAAGCTTGAGATTTAATTTGGTCTTTTGGTGAAAGAGGGAAGCTTGAGATTTTTTTTTTTTTTTTTTGTGAAGGAGGGAAGCTTGACATTTTGTTTTTCTGGTCAAGGAGGGAAGTACATATGAGGTAACTAATTGAAAAATTTGTATACTTAAAAGACTTTCCAAATTGAATAATTTGTCATTTTTCTTATATATTTTACACATTGATGTTAGTATATATTTAAATATCTCTTTGAACCAAAAAAAATTATTTATCCAAATAATACTCGTACCACATTATTTAACAAACTACTATCTATTACTGTTCAGGTTGGGATTTCGGCTCCTCTCCACCCGAATTCTTAACCTTTATTTTCTTTTTAAAAAACATGACGTTGAGAATCCGGATACCCCAAATCTGAATTCTCAATAGGTTTTCCTATTTTCGTTATTTATGTTTTTGCTTTTTACTTTTTTACTTTAATTTTAATTTTAAAGTAGTTTAAAAAAATAATTGTGACTAAAAGTTTACATTGTAATTAATTAAAATAATTAGTTTTAAAAAATAATACTCACAATTTAATAAAAATTATTTAAATTAAAATTCCATAATACAACAATAGAAAACTAAATTATTGAAGTTGGCTAGAGGTTCGATCACGATTAGGACATGACATTACACCTAAATCAATCCCTTTTGTATAAAATGAATAAAAAATAAAATAGATAACTAAATAAATTTATAAATCATAAATTCAAGCCTCTCAAATATAAATATAAAATTATTTTGCTGAAATAAATCAATGATAAATAAACAAATAATATACAAGTTCAGGAACACTTGTCACAACTCGAGTATACAGTCCAATTTAAAGCATAAGATTAACAAGCTATCATGTTTAAATTATCTCTTGAGGTGTTATTTTGGTCCTAAGCCTTGGGCCAGTTCACAATAATGGCTCTAATTATTTTTTGACCCACCTAATGTGGGGCCTAAAAGCTCCCAACCTACACAACCCAACTAATAAGAAGGTTGGACCAAGGCTTAAGGGTTGTCAACCCACAAGTACTGGTATTTCAAAAAGTGTCTTTTCTAAATCACCCATAAAAATATTTTCAACTTGGCTCGACTAGAGTATGTTTAACTCAAGCTAAACTAAAGTAATTTTAACTTGGTCCCAACCAAGATATCTTTAATGTGGCCTCAATCAAAGTAATTTCAACTTGACCTTGGCTAGAGTAACTTCAACTCGACCTTGTTCAGAGTATGTTCAACTTAGCCTAACGTAGAGTATCTTATACTCAACCTCGACTAGAGAATCTTCACATCAACCTCAACCAAGGCATCTTCAACTCAGTCTCCGCTAGGACATCTTTGGTTCGACCTCAACTAAGGACTCTTCTACTCAACCTCAGTCAGGGTATTTTTGCCTCGACTTCAATTAGGTCATCTTCAGCCTAGCCTCGGCTAAGGCAGCTTGGACAAGACCTTAGTATCTTTGGGTTGGCCTCAACTAGGGCGCATCTTCAGCTCAGCCTTGGACAACGCATGTTTGGCTCAGCCTTTACAGGTGCATCTTCGGCTCAGCCTCAACCAGCATATCTTCGACTTGTCCTTACCCAACATATCTTTAGCCTGGCCTCGACGAATGGACCTTTGATTCAAACCTTGATTAGCGCATCTTCCACTTGGCCTCAGTTAGAGCATCTTCAACTCAGTCTCAGCTATAGTCATTTCAACTCGGTCTCAGCTAGAGCATCTTAAGCTTGGCCTCAATTAGAGTATCTTCAGATCAACCACAGTCAAAGTATCTTCAATACGACTTTGGCTAGAACATCTCTTAGCTTAACCTCGAGTTAAATTTTTAAATTTGAGGTCCATTGGCAGGCCATAAGCCACAAGGTCTTGAGGGCTTTTTTATGTTGGCCTCTTTTAGCCCTGTGGGCTTTTTGGCCACGACCCATGTGGGCTATGGCCAAGCCAGCTAGGCTAGTCTATTTTGACGGCTCTAATTACCCTTTACATTAAAAAAAAAAAAACCTTTGATTTTAATGTTTATACAAAATAATTGTGAAAAATTGTTAACTAAAATTAAAAATACATGTATTTCTAATAAGAACTATTTTTCACCATGAAACAAAAAAGGATTCAAAATGAAATATAAAGCATAATCATTACATTTTTTTTATACAAATAGGGCAAAAAAATAGCAAAACAGAAGGGGAAAAATATAAATGACAAACTAAGCGAACTAATAGTGGAGGTGTAAGAAGACTACACCCATTGCATGTTCGTAGCAGTCTGGTGGTGTTATGGTTGCCGAAAGCTGAATTAATCATTGTGAAACATTTTCAATAAAAAAAATAAAAATAAAAATAAAATATCCTGATACAAACAATATGAGCTGCATCATATTGCTTGGAAAAGGCATGTTTAGTTTAGCAAACCAATGACGTGGAAATGAAACCAAACAAAAGGAGAACAAGCTAAGATAATGGCAAATGGAAATCAGAATAACTTTAGGAACAATTATAATTATAATGTGTTGATTAAGATAAACCATAATCAACACATTATATTTACTTTCTTTTTTTTAAACAACATTATATTTACTTTCAATACTATGCTCTGGGTTTTCTTTTCTCCTCGGTGCTCTATCGATTGGTTCTATTGTCTCCACGCCTTCTTCTCTCAGTTAATATCTCCCTTTGTTTATTTTTGAGTCCTCCCTGAATACAATGATAAAAGAGAATAAATTATATTCAATTTTAAAAGTCGTCTAACGTGTAAATATTATTACGTATGAAAAGTGTAATTGATAGCAGAAATTAATATACTCTCAAAAGGAAAACATCAATTATAGATTTAAGTATTTATATTCACATACAATATATTTTACTTCTTTAAGATGATATATTTATCACGGTACAATAATGCTAATCGTAACAGTATCAAGAGACACAACTACATGTGAAACGGCACGAAGGGCACATACCCCTCTCTACAAACCATTGCAAAATACAATAATGGTGGAAAACATGAGAGCAAGGCAATCTTGCTGCATCATCACCAGAGTTGAAATCTTCATGACATATGACACATTCACCTTCTTCATCTTGAACCATAAATCTTTCAAGCATTGTTGCTCCCGCAGACAAAGAATGTTCACCTCCCTCATAGGCCATTCTTTGCACCAATCTTCTAGATGGAAGTTGCTCAGCTTGAAAAAAGAACGGGGTACTCACTACATTGTAACAACAATGGGTCTTGAGTACCTTAACAATCACATGAAAATAATTTATATCAACGCTAGGCCGCTGCAATACTGATTCCCATAACATTGCTGAAATGTTTTCAACCATGTCACAGTCATGGCCATTGAAAAAATTTGTAGGTACACGCAAGTATGCAAGCAATTGCTTTACTACATCATTGCAAAAAAATGGATAATTGAAAATTATGCGTTGAATTGGTAACCGCGTGTGACAAAGTTTGACAACACTGCTCCGCTCAAAAGTTGTCACCACCATGGTTATATACACAATATGATTGATGAAAGTGTTACCAGCACCGGAGAAAAAGGTGGGTTCTTCAAATTGTGGTATCATGTTTATGATGAGGAAGATTTATATAGAGGGTACTTTTATGTGTGATTGCACAAAGGATTAAAGGAATAGAAATAAGAAGAGAATTGAAAAAGAGTTATACTAATACTTGGTCTATAGGAATTTGCAAAGGTTAGATGTATTTATAGTGTATATTAGATTATGATCAATATCTTCTTCGAAACAGTATTGGAGGGAAGCTTAAAATTTTGGGGGGTATTTTTATGTAAATGAAGGGAAATATTGGAGGGAAGTTTGAAATTTTCTTTTTTTTTTTCTTTTTATGAAAATGGAACTTTCCAAATTCAACAATCTATCATTTTTTTATATATTTTACACATTAAAGTTAAAATATCTCTATATATGTTAAATATTTTAATATAAAAATTGATGACCTTTTAGTATGAGAATTGTTATCAGAAATATTGATTATTACGATTTTTTCCAAATATGCACAAGGATGATTTCCATAAAAAATCTATTATATTTTTTGAATTGATATTTATTTCAAAAAGTAATATTGAGCCACGTATGTTATTCATTCATCAATATCAATATAAACTAAGATAAGAAATCCCTCCCTAAACTCGTCACTTCCTGGTCAATAGTTTTCCCTCGCAATTCCTATCCTCGTCTCTCTCTCTCTCTCTCTCTCTCTCTCTCTCTCTTTCTAATTTCTTTTTTTATTACTTACATACAATTTTTTTATTATAACTATTTTTTATGCATATTATATTATTGTTTAGTATTTTTATTTATAAAAAATTATATTTTATAAATTATATAAGCATATATAATCATAAAAATAAAGGATAATTTTGTTTGTCTAAATAATATTTAATTTTTCTTTGAATATTTAATATAATAATATTTTTAATATTACCTACAAATATGTTATAATTTATATTAAATGGATGATAAATTATATAATTACTTATTAAAACTAATTATAATTTAATTGACTAAATCTATTTTTACTTTAGAATCCTATAAAATCATTTTTAATTTTATAACATATAAAACCATTTAAATTAATTTCATAAATAAATATTTTGTGACTAATATTTAAATTATACGGTTGAAATTTTTATACTAAAACTTAGGTTGAATCTAATTAGTTAATATATTTACTACAAAATGATATTTTGACTATATGCTTAATAACTTCATATATGAACATTTTGTTGACTAATGATTATATGATAATGTTAAATTTTTTATATAAATATATAATAAATATATTAATTTGAAATTTTTAACTATATTTTATTACAAATTAGTTTTAAATTACTTATTCAATAAAATCATAAATCAGATATTTTTTAAATTCTTTTTTTTATGGTAGAGACCACCCAAGGAAGATAATCATGCTCGAATTGGATAGGACGTAGGACAACTATTAATGACAAAGCTCTCACTTCGAGCATATTATTTTACTATTTATCATAATTTACAATATTTTTGGAACTTGGGAGTGAGTGATGACTTGTGTGAAAGAGAATCTGTTGTGTTCCCAGGTGAATCAAAGACAATGTGGGTGTGTGTGTGTGTGTTTTTTTTTTTGCCCCTCCTCTCGTTTCTACTCTCTCTATTCTATGTTCTGGCTTTTCTTTTTCTCAGCATTCTTTTGTTTCTCCTCTCGGTATATGCAATGATAGATGGACAATGATAAAAGAAAATAAATTACATTCAATTTTAAAAGTCTAACGTGTCAATATTATTACATAAGGAGAATTTAATCGATAGCTGAAATTAATCACTCTCAATATTATTACGTAAGGAAAGTGTAATGATAACAGAAATTAATTGCTCTCAAAAGGAAAACATCAAATAGATTGATGTATTTATATTTCATACGATACATTTTACTTCTTTAAGATAATATATTTATCACAGTACATAAATGCTAATGGTAACAGTATCAAGAGACATGACTATGTGCAGAACGGCATTATCTTTGATGATAAACATGAGAGCAAGGCAACCTTGCTGCATTATCACCGGAGTTGAAATCTTTGATGCATATGGCACATCGATCCTCTTCATCTTTAACCATAAATCTTTCGAGTGCAGTTGCCCCCACGGGAAAAGAATGTTCACCTCCATCACAGGCCATTCTTTCCACCAATTCTCTTCATGGAAGTTCATCAGCTTGAAAAGAGAATGGCGTACCCACTACATTATAACAACAGTGGGTCTCGAATACCATAATGAACACCCAAAAATAATTTATATGAACCCCAGGCCTGCTGTAACACTTAGCCACGTAACCTTGTTGAAAGGTTTGGAACCAGGTCACAGTCGTGGCCATTGAAAAAATTTCTAGGTATATTCAAGTATGCAAGCAATTGTTTTAATATATCATTACATACAAAAAGATGATTGAAGATGTCATGATTAATTGGTAACTGCATGCGACACAGCCTTAGAGCACTGCTTTGGATCAAAAGTTGTGACAACGATGCTTAAATAGATCGTATGAATCATGAAACTATGACCAGCATCGGACAACAAGGTGGGTTCTTGAAAGTGTGATGTCATCTTCAAGATGAGGAAGATTGATAGAGGGTACTTTTGTGAGTGATTGCATAAAGGAATAGAAATAAGAAGAGAATTGAAAAAGAGTTATACTAATACTTGGTCTATAGGAATTTGCAAAGGTTAGATGTATTATAGTGTTGTGAGGAATATAACCGTTATGATCAATCATTTCAAAGCAGTATTGAGGGAAGCTTGAGGTTTTAGTCTTTTGGTGAAAGAGGAAAGCTTGAGATTTTCCTTCTTTTTTTTTTTGTGAAGGAGGGAAGCTTGAGATTTTGTTCTTTTGGTCAAGGACGGAAATATATATGAGGTAAATAATTGAAAATTTTGTATACTTAATTAATTTCAAAATTGAATAATTGATATTTTTTTATTTATTTTACAAGTTGATATTAGAATATTTGAAAGTAAACTTCAAAGTCAGAAAATGTGAATAAAACTAATTCTTTTTATATTTTTTTTACAATAGTTTAGTTTTTTCCCGTTATTTTTTTTATGTCATCTGAGAATTAGATTACTTTTCTTTTGACATTGAAGTTTACTTTCAAATAATCCACTAAATTGATTTTAAAATTAGTTCTTAAAATTTTAAATATTAATCAATTTAATTCTTAAATTATAAAATCATCCTTTTAATCCTTAAATATATTTAAAATGATGATTATTTATCAAATGACAATTATTTTACTGTCAACAATAAAACTAAGACAATTGATGTTTATTAATTTTAGATATTAAAATAATATTTTTATAATTTTTTAAAGACTACATTAACTGATAAACATAATTCTAGAATTATTAGTATAATTCATCATTGGTTTTAGGTTCAAGTTATTCTAAGAGAAACTTTAAAAGGGTTACTCTTCATCTTCACTATTCATTTTTTTTTAAATCTAATGGTTAAGATTAGTTACTCATTACAATCATTAGATTTAGGTAAAATGAATAGTGAAGATAGGGAGTAACTCTTTTAAAGTTACTCTTGGATATATATGATTTATTTTAAAATTAGAAGAAAATTATATTTTCAAAAGTCTGACAGGTTATCCATAAGTTTTCACGAACCCAATAAAACTTGCGACGTCGATGAGGTAGGATTTAAAAATTTTAAACTCACCTCTTTTAAACTCAAACTCGAACCCGTTTCGTCTTTCATGAGTACAGGGACCAGGAGAGCTAAACTTACCTATAATCTGCTCTGTTGCCATGCCTAGCCTTGGCTAGTGCATCTTGAACCCTGCCTCGGCTAGCACATCTTCAACTCTGCCTCAGCTAATGCATCTTTGACTCAACCTCAGCCAACGTGGATTTAGCTTAGCCATAGTAAATACATCTTCGCTTAGTCTCGATAAAGGCATTCTCAATTTAGCCTCGGCCTCAATTGAGGCATCTTTAATTCGACTTCGGCTAGGTCATCTTTGGATTGACCTCGAGTAGAGCATCATTGGCTCGACCTTAGCATCTTTGGCCTGGCCTCAACTAGGGCATCTTCGACTCACCCATGACCAATGCATCTTTGGCTCATCCTCAGCCAACACATCTTCGGCTTGACCTTTGCATGCGCATCTTTGGCTAATCCTTAAGCAATGTATCTTCAGCTCTACCTCGACTAACACATCTTCAATTCAACCTTGATTAGATCATCTTCAACTTAGCCTTGGTTAGAGCATCTTCAGCTCGATTTCAATTAGAGTAATTTCAACTCCACCTTGGCTATAGCATCTTAAGCTCAGCTTGGCCAGAGCATCTTAAGCTCGATCTCAGCTAGGGCATCTTAAGCTCGGCTTGACTAGAGATCTGTAAAAAAAAATGTAATGCAAGTAAAAACAAAGGGACAACAAAATACAAAAACACTAGAAGAATATTTTGTTAGGTTCTTGAAGTGATTAACTTTATTGACCATTTCATTATTTGTATCACACACACACATATAGGTGTACATCCCTATTCCAACAACAAACTACCAATAAGATGAAAATTTTGCTCACTAAGAATAAATTGTGGCAGGCCACCCCCATAATTTATGGAACTTTCTATCATGCCTCCAATAAAACTAAATGAAAAGATGTAATATGACCTTATACTCTCCTTGAAGTTGATACCTTTCTTATTGTTTTCAGTTGTTAGATTAAACAATAAAATAAGAAGCTTTTACCAAGGAAGTCTAGTTCAGTTGGTTGAGCAGGGTACGTGAGTTATTACAAACTCTCATATCTATCTTCTGCTCCTATTGATAAAAGAAAAAGACAAGAAGTTTATCCAATCTTTAGACAACAGTGTCAAAATCCATCATTCGTTATCTTTTATTCTTTTCAAATCCTTCCTCAAATTGCATATGAGCAGAGAATTACAATGACAACAACATTAGGAAGGTCTCCAAAATATAGACATGCTAAGAAAAGGTGGAAATGGTTAGATGGTGTCCCCTAAATAACTGTATGCATGAAAACTTGGAAATTAAATATGATCTTAATAACTAAGAGTTCATCAAATGTTACATTGACTCTCATCCCCCTCATAAATTTCGGAATATAAAGGTAGGCTTTGATGATCACCAAATCAACCTAGCATGACAACTAACACACAAAGATATACATAAAGTAAATGACAACCACCAAGAAAACATTTTTTTTGGTACATACCACCAAGAAAACATTTGTAATGATTACTATTATTTTTTATAAGATAAAATATATGCACAAACGTAGAGGAGAATCATCGATTAATCAAGATCATTGTATAGTTTGTTGATTATCGCAATGTACAATTGACATCAAAAACTATATATTGGCATTAAATTGAAAGAGCTTAATGCTTTTTTTACTACAAAAAGATCTTTAATATCTAAAATTATATTTTCATTGGCAATATGACTATCCACAGATCTGTTTCCTTCTGCAGAAAAATAAATAAATGAGGCATTATGGTGCATTGGACTCGAGACAATAATGTTCCCTTCAAAATTTAAATTCTAATAGTAACATGTACCATATAAATTTAGAAAGGCGTACATATAGCCCACAAAATCTTAAATCCAAAATATAAATTTATAAAACTAAAAAAAAAAAAAAACACTACCATATTCATTTTTACGGCCAACATAAAGGTACCTATTCTCTGTACCAAAAAAAAATACCTATACTTAAAAGTGATCAATAATAAGTGAATTGTAGATGTAAATAATCTCAATCTGTAAGATGAAATATTAAAGAAATAATACTTTGGTTATTGTTTCGTTATGATAGGAGCTTTATATGCCAGACTCTGTATGCTAATTAATGATGGCATTTCCTATGTTATTGTTTAGCTCTTTTTGCTTTTAATTATTTTCAATTTGCTTACAAAAAATAATACTTTGGGAATATTTAAGAAAATTGTAGAAGTACATTATTTAATAAATTATATTTATGTTTATTAATTTGATATGATATATCAAGATTCAAAATTTAAATTTTTTAATTCATATTTAGATTTAGGAAAATTGCAATAAATAATTAAATTTTAAATTATGGTCACGTAAGGAAAATGCAATTGATAGCATAAATTTTCAAAATGATAAACTCTTGAAAGGAAAGCATCAAATAGATTTACGTATTTATATATTTCTTACAGTAAATTTTACCTCTTTATAAGGTAAGACAATTATTACAATCCAATCAACACGTAACTACAACAAAAATATGAGCACAAGGCAACCGTGCCCCCATCATCACCACAGTTGTACTCTTCATGGAAAATGCAACATTTATCTTTTTCATCTTCAATCTTGAATTTTTCTAGTGTTGTTTCCCCGGCAGGCAAAGAATGTTCTCCACCTCATAAGCCATTCTTGTACTGTAGTTCCAATGAACCAAGTCCTTCCTTGTACTGTAGTTCTCATGAACCAAGTCCCTCCTTGTACTTCAGTTCCTCCTTCTAACTAACAAGAAGGGACTTGGTTCATGGGAACTGCAGTATAAGGAGGGACTTGATTCAGGGAAACTCACTAGTAACAACAATGGGTCTTGAGTACTATAACAAACACGTAAAAATAATTTATATCAACCCTACGCCACTGCAATTAATACTGATTCCCATAACATTGCTGAAATATTTTCGACCATGTCACAGTCATGGCCATTGAAAAAAGTTGTAGGTACACGCAAGTATGCAAGCAATTGCTTTAATACATCATTGCCAAAAGATGGATAATTGAAGATGATGCGATGAATTGGTAACCGCGTGTGACAAAGTCTGACAACACTACTCGGCTCAAAAGTTGTCACCACCATGGTTATATAGACAATATGATTGATGAAAGTGTGACCAGAATCAGAGAACAAGGTGAGTTCTACGATGAGGAGGATTTATAGAGGGCAATTTTTGTGTGTGATTGCAAAAAGGTGTAGAAATAAGAAGAGAGTTGAAAAAGAGTTACACTAATACTTGGCCTATAGGAATTTGCAAAGGGTAGATGTATTTATAGTGTATAAGATTGTGATCAATATCTTCTTAGAAACAGTATTAGAGGGAAGCTTGAAATTTTGGGGGGTATTTTTATGTAAATGGAGGGAAGTATGATGTAATAACTGAAAAATAAATGCACAAATTTAAAATTAAATAATGGTATTTGAGGGAAGTTTGAAATTTTAATTTTTTTCTTTTTTTGAAAAAAGAAGGAAGTATGATATAATAATTGAAAAGAATTTCTACTTAAATTTCCAAATTCAATAATTTATCATTTTTTATATATATATTTTACACATGAAAGTTAGAATATCTCTCTCTCTCTCTCTCTCTCTCTCTCTCTCTATATATATATATATATATATATATATATCATTTTTATATGTTAAAATATTTTAGTTAAAAAATTATGACCTTTTAGAATGAGAAATGTTATCAGAAATGCTGATTGTTAGGAAAAAAAATTCAAATATTGAAAAGGATAATTTCCAATTATAGGGAAAAAAATTTCAAATATCACAAGGATAATTTTTATGTAAATGGAGGGAAGTATAGCATAATAATTTTAAAAAATGCATAACTTTTCAACTAAATAACGGTATTCGAGGGAAGTTTGAAATTTTGGTTTTTTTTTCTGTTTATGAAAAAGGAAGGAAGTATGACATAGTAATTGAAAAGATTTTATACATATATAACTTCTCAAATTAAAAAAATTATCATTTTTTTTATATTTGACACATTAAAGTTAGAATATCTCTATATATCATTTATATATGTTAATATATTTTAATCCAAAAATTAATTACCTTTTAGTGTGAGAAATGTTATCGGAAATACTGATTATTAGGAAAGTTAATGTTGTTTTTTCAAATATGCATGAGGATGATTTCCATAAAAATTATATTATATTTTTCAATTAATATTTATTTCAAAAAATTATGTTGAGCCAAATATGTTATTCATTCATTAATTGAAAAGGAGGGAAGTATGACATAATAATTGAAAAAAAAAATATACATAACTTTTCAATGTCAATAATTTATCATTGTTTATATAATTTACACATTAGCGTTAGAATATCATTATTTATCTTTTATAAATTTTAAAGTATTTTAATCTTAATATTAAGAGCAAGGTTAGGGTGGACAACCCTGATTGGTGCTCCACGGTGTACAATTGCCACACTGAGGTTCGACCCTATCACCTCATGCATTCTACTCCAATCCCCCACCACTAGGCCGACCCTAGTGGTTAATGATGGCATTTCCTATGTTATTGTTTAGCTCCTTTTGCTTTTAATTATTTCCACTTTGCATACACAAGAACAATACTTTGGGAACATATAAGAAAATTGTAGAAATACATTATTTAATACATTATATTTATGTTTATTAATTTGATATGATATGTCAAGATTCAAAATTTTAAATTCATATTGAGATTTAGGAAAATTGCAAGAAGTAATTCAATTTTAAATTATGGCCAATATTGTTACGTAAGGAAAATGCAATTGATAGCAGAAATTTTCAAATTGATGAACTCTTGAAAGGAAAGCTTCAAATAGATTTACATATTTATATATTTCTTATGATAAATTCCACCTCTTTATAAGATAAGACAATTATTACAATGCAATCAACACGTAACTACAACAACAAAGTATCCTTAAAAGCAAGAAAACATGTAATGCAAAACCTAATAGTATCAAGAGTCATGACGACTGCATGTGGAACGGCAGCGGAAAGGGCACGTACTGCTCTGCACAAACCATTTCAAAATGCATTCGTAGTGAAAAATATGAGCACAAGGCAACCGTGCCCCATCATCACCACTGTTGTACTCTTCGTAGCATATGCAACATTCATCTTTTTAATCTTCAATCTTCAACTTTTCAAGTGTTGTGGCCCCAGCAGGAAAATAATGTTCTCCACCCTGATAAGCCATTCTTTTCACGAACTCTACTGATTGAACATGTTCATCATCAAGTAAGCATGGGATATTCACTATATTGTAAAAATAACGGCTCTTTGATAACATAGCAAACACATAAAAATAATCTTTTTCAACCCCACAGTGCTGCAATATTGAGTCACGTAGCATTCTAGACAAATTTGTAACCATGTCACAGTCGCCATTGAGAAAACTTTGAGGTACATCTGACTTTTTAAGGAACGTTTGCAACAAGTCTTCGGGAAAAGATGGAAAAGCAAAAAAGTCATGAGGAATTGGTAGTAACCTCGAGCTACAAAGACTAACCACATCCATCGGATTTGAATTTGCAACAACTATAGTTATATTGACTTTGTCATTGCATGAAGTGTAACTAGCACCATCTGAGAAGGTGGATCGTTGAATTTCTGACATGACGAGGAGATTGTTAAAGTGTACTTTTGTGTGTGTTTGCACAAAGGAATAGAAACAATAAGAGAGTGAAAGAGGGTTGTACAAATGCTGGCCTGGGTCAAAGAATTTGTAAAGCATAGATATATTTATAGTGTTGTGAGGTATATATCTGTTATGATCAATTGTTTCAACGAAGTATTGGAGGGAAAATTTGATATTTTCATCTTTTGGTGAAAGATGGAAGCCTGAGATTTTCTTCTTTTTGGAGGGAAGCTTGATGTTTTGTTCTTTTGCTCAAAGACAGAAGTATATAAGGTAAATAATTGAGAATTTTGGATTTTGGGTATTTAAAGACTTTCCAATTTGATTAATTTATCATTTTATTTATTTATTTTACACGTTGATGTTAGAATATCTGTAAACATCTCTCTCAACACCTAATTTTGGGTTCTTAATATAACACGTGTTATTAACACATCTCAGTATTTCACAAAAAAAAAACACACACACACACATCATAGTCTTCACTATTTTCCAGTCTCTACTCTAAGGCCCCACTTACTTTGAATCTTCTCTTATCACTTTCTATTTTATTTTTAACCTGTCATCCATTTATCGATAATTAGATAATAATTATATACTTTTTTTGCTTCGTAATTTTCATTGTTTTGATTTAATGATATATACACTTTGTTAATTTTACCACAAGCGGTGAGAGCTCATTAATTTTAAGGTTGTTAAAATAAAAGTATTTTAATAAAAAATGGATTTTTAGTAATAATTATTTTCATTCACTTTCTATTTAGTTATTGCGAAGTCTTTAAGTAATTACTGATATTCATTTTAAATCTATTTTTTGTTTAATTATTGTAAAGGCTCGCTTCTAAAATTATTTTAATAAAATAAAATTAATTTTGAATAAATAAATAAGTAAAGAAAAATAAATAAATAAATAAATAAATAAAATAAGTTTGAGATTACCAAGTAATTACAACTCAAGTGACTTAGATTAAAATATGGAGTTAAAAAGACATTACACCAAAATCACTCCTTTTGTATAAAATGAAAAAATAAAAAATAGATAACTAAATAAAATTGTAAACTAAATTATCTCAAATTTAAATATGAATTTATTTTGCTTAAATAAATTAATGATAAATAAAAGAGATAAACGAACAAATAATACAAGTTTGGGAACACCTACCATGGCTTAGGACTCCCAAATTAAAACATAAGATTAATAAGGTATCACGTTTAAATTATCTTTAGAGGTCTTATTTGATCCTAAGCCCCAAGCCAACCCACTATAATGGCTCTAATTATTTTTTTACCCACCTAACGAGGGTCCTAAAATCTCCCAATCCACACTAATCAAGAAGTAGGTTGGACCAAGGCTTAAAGGGCAAGGTTAGCCCATAAGTTACGAGTATTTTAAAAGTTTTTTCTTAACCATCCAAAAAAATATTTTCAACATGGCTCGACTAAAATATTTTTAACTCAACCTCAATTAGAGTAATTTCAATTTGCTCTCGGCCAGTACATCTTTGGCTTAGCATCGACCAATGCATCTTCGACTCGGCCTCAGCCAATGCATCTTCAGCTCAGCCTCAACTATCACATCTTCAACTAAGTCTCGGCAAAGGCATTCTCAGCTTGGCCTTGGCTTCGACCTCAATTGGGGCATCTTTAGCTTGAATTCGGCTAGGTCATTTTCAAGTTGGTCTAGAGCATCATTGGCTTGACCTTAGCATCTTTGTCCCGGCCTCAACTAAGGCATCTTAGGCTAGGCCTCGGCCAATGCATCTTTAACTCAATGACGGCTAATGCATCTTTGGCTCATCCTAGGCCAACAAATCTTAGGCTTAGACTTTACAAGCGCATATTTGGCTCAGCCCGGCTAGTGCATCTTCAGCTCGACCTTGACCAGCATATCTTGAGCTCGACGTTTGACCAACACATCTTCAATTCAACCTTTAATAGATCATCTTCAACTTGACCTCGGTTATAGCATATTCAGCTCGATCTCGGCTAGAGCAATTTTAACTCGACCTCAACCAAAGTAATTTCAACTTAGTTTCAGCTAGAGCATCTTAAGCTTGGCCCCAGCCAAAGCATCTTTAGATCAACCATAGTTAGTGTATCTTCAACACAACCTTGTGCATAACATCTTCAGCTCCCTCAGCCTCAGGTTAAAATTTTATATTTAAGGTCTATGGATTGACCATAACCCACATCGCCTTGAGAGTATTTTCTTGTGGGCCTCTTATAGCCCTATGGACTTTTTTGCCCTAATCCACATGAGCTATATGGCCAGGTCAAGTGGGCTGGTCCATTTTGATGGCACTAGTTAACCCCTTTACATAATAAAAAACAAAATGAAAAAATAACTTTGATTAATCTTAGTGTTTATACAAAATAATTATGAAATATTAACTAAAATTAAAAAATACATTCTAGATTCTAATAAGAACTATTTTTCACCATGAAACAAAAATGGATTCAAAATGAAATAAAGCATAAACATCAATACATTTTTTTTTGTTACAAATAGGAAAAAAATAGCAAAACAGAAGGAGAAAAAAAAACAAGACAAACTAAGCGAAAGACACTATGGATTTAAGAAGAAGATGCCCATTGCCCAACTGAATTGAAAGTAGTTTTTATTAAGACTCCCAATCTGGTATTGAGGCTGCCTTGGTTGCATGATTTTTGAGAAAATGACCAAGGCTTGAAAGGAAACAGATTGGCATGTTTGCACAGAGAATGAGAATATTACTGGCATTGGTATAATAAAATTATTGATTAAGTCTGTTGTATATTGAACGGTTTTTTTTTATTTATGTAAAAAATAAAATAAATTAAAAATATTTAACATAAATAATATAGATTTATAGGCAAATAAATAAATTTTAAAAGTTAAAAAATTACTTTGATCATGTAAGTAAATAAAATTTTGAAACTAAAAAAAGGAAATTTTAATATTAAAAATTAAAATTAATTAATATTGAAATTTAAGGGAATAAAAAATTGAAAAAATATTAGTACATAATTAGGAAATATAAAATTATGACATAACAGTGAAATGCGGATAAACAAAGTAAAATAAGAGTTTTAATATTAAAAATTCTGAGACTAAAAAAAGGAAATTTTAATATTAAAAAATAAAATTAATTAATATTGAAATTTAAGGGAATAAAAAATTGAAAAAATATTAGTACATAATTAGGAAATATAAAATTATGAGATAACAGTGAAATGCGGATAAACAAAGTAAAATAAGAGTTTTGACCATGATGAGAATTTAAATTTATAATATAGGAATTATTAAGAGTGTGTAGACAAGTCATTTTAGGTCATTTATATTTTATTTGAGTAATTTATGAATTTGTTTGACTAAAATAAATATGTTTGGTAAAACGAGTTTATTTAACTAATTTATAGAGTTGTTTCATACGCCATTTAAGATAGTGCACACTTGGACTTATAATTTATAGTTTATCATAATTTTTCATTTTTGTTTTTGGTACTTTAACAACAACAAAATCTCATATGTTGTCTCCTTTAATATTACAATATTTATTCTAATTATTTCACTATTTATGTAATTTATTATTATTTTTTAATAAAATGTTTGATATTTAAACAAAAAAATAATAAGAGTTTAGCAAACCAATGACATGGAAATGAAAACAAACTAAAGGCGAGGAAAATCGTGGAAATCAGAAGAACTTGGAACTTGGGAGTGAGTGATTTTTTTTTTTTGGTGGAAAAAAGGGATAAACCCTAGGAAACACTAGAAACCGCGTGGAAACACGGTAGAGGATATATCAGCCAAAACGGCATTAACAATAAATGAAGGAACAATTTTAAAAATACGCAGACGATCATCAATAGTCTGAGCATAAGAAACCAACGCATCAGCGACCTTATTAGCTTCCCGGAGAGTATGACGCTAGGAAAATATACCTCCATCTCTGCCAAACATTAAAATATGTTGAACAAGAGCATAAGATGGGTGAGACTTACTGCACCCCTTCTTTATCAGATTAATTGCACTTTGGGAATCAGAGTCAATCTCAAATTGTCTAAATCCTCTACTCCAAGCAATACGGATGCCAAGCAGAATCACCCATAGCTCTGCATGCAACACACTACACGAGCCAATTTTAGAAGCATATGCAAAGACTTGGGAGTGAGTGATGAGTTGCGACTTGTGAGTGTGTGTTTTCTTTGCCCCTCCTATCGTTTCTACTCTCTCTATTCTATTTCAGGCTTTTCTTTTTCTCAGCATTCTTTCATTTCTCCTCATGGTATGCAATAATGATAGATATGGACAATGATAAAAGAAAATAAATTACATTCAATTTTAAAATTCAAACGTGTCAATATTAAAACATAAGGAAAGTGTGTAATTGATAGCAGAAATTAATTACTCTCAAAAGGAAAACATCAAATAGATTGAAGTATTTATATTTCATACGATACATTTTACTTCTTTAAGATAATATATTTATCACAGTACATAAATACTAATGGTAACAGTATCAAGAGACAAGACTATATGTGAAATGGCAACAAGGGCACATAGCCTTCTCTACGAACCATTGCAATATACAATTAGGGTGGATAACATGACAGCAAGGCAACCTTGCTGCATTATCACCAGAGTTGAAATCTTCACCACATATGACACATCACCTTCTTCATCTTGAACCCTAAATCTTTGGAGTGTCGTTGCCCCCGCAGGAAAAGAATGTTCACCTCCATCACAGACCATTCTTTGCACAAATTCTCTTGGTGGAAGTTCATCAGCTTGAAAAAGGAATGGGGTACCCACTACATTATAACAGCAGTGGGTCTCGAATACCATAATGAAAACCCGAAAATAATTTATATGAACCCCAAGCCACTGTAACACTGAGCCACGTAACATTGTGGAAAGGTTTAGAACCAGGTAACAATCGTGGCCAATGAAAAAATTTCTAGGTATATTCAAGTATTCAAGCAATTGCTTTAATATATCATTACATACAGATATATGATTGAAGATTTCATGATTAATTGGTAACTGCATCCAACAAAGACTTACACCACTGCATCTTATGCCCTAGTTGGATTCTTGAAATTGTGATGTCATATTCACGATGAGGCAGATTGATAGAGGATACTTTTGTGTTTGATTGCACAAAGGAATAGAAAGAAGAAGAGAATTGAAAAGGAGATATACTAATACTTGGTATATAGGAATTTGCAAAGGTTAGATGTATTTATAGTGTTGTGTGGAATATAACCGTTATGATCAATCGTTTCAAAGCAGTATTGGAGGGAAACTTGAGATTTGGGTCTTTTGGTGAAAGAGGAAAGCTTGAGACTTTCCTTTTTTTTTGTGGAGGGAAGCTTGAGATTTTGTTCTTATGGTCAAGGATGGAATATATATATATGTGTGTGTGTGTGTGTGTGTGTGTGTGAGGTAAATAATTGAAAATTTTGTATACCTAAATACTTTTCAAATTGAATAATTGATCTTTTTTTTATATATATTTTACAAGTTGATATTAGAATATTTGAAAGAAAATGCACAGTCAAAAGACATTTATTTCTTTTGTATAATAGTTTAGTTTTTTTTTTTCCTTTTTTTATGTCATCTAAGAATTAGATTACTTTTCTTTTGACATTAAAGTTTACTTTCAAATAATACACTAAATTGATTTTTAAAATTAGTCCTAAATTTATAAATATTAATCAATTTAATTCTTAAATTACAAAATCATATTTTTAATCCTTAAATATATTTAAAATGATAATTATTTATCAAATGAAAATTATTTTACTGTCAAGAATAAAACTAAGATAAGTGATGTTTATTAATTTTAGATGTAAAAATAATATTTTTATAAGTTTTATAAAAAACTACATTAACTGATAAACATAATTCTAGAATTATTAGTATAATTCATCATTGGTTTTAGGTTCCTACAAATGTTATTTGAGCCAAATCTGGTTGGCAAATTTATGCTTAAGTCGAGGATATATCTTATGAGAGAAGGACATCTTATATGAGACTGAGAGAGTTAAATTTGGACCATATAACCATACATGGAGGGTCAAGATTTAATGTTATGTAACTACTTAAAAAAGTCACATGACTTAGTGTGTTTTAATCTTGACCATTCAAAATAAGATCTAGTTGTCAATATTTATTCCTCTCACTCTCATATAAGATAAGACATCTCACTAGATATATTTCATATATATATATATATATATATATATATATATATATGATTTATTTAAAAATTTATAAGTAAATTAAATTTTAAAAAGCATGACAGGTTTCCTGTTGGTTTTTCCAAACCCGATAAGACTCGATGACGATGAGGTTGGGTTTAAAAATTTTAAACCCATCTCTTTTAAACCCAAACTCAAACCTGCCTCATCTTTCACGGTTGGTGAGGGTTCCTGGTCTTTTGTACCAGGATTAGGGTATGTACATCCAATTGTCACCCAAAAATAAATTATGTAAGACCTTTGCAACCCGGATGGTCTAGAGGCATTACAGCCCAAAATATGTGAAAACCTAAGAGAGATTATTTAGGGTTACCTAGGAGTTGAGTCCATGTTAAATCACTTTAAAGTGATGATTTTTGTGTATGCTGAACTACAAGGTTCGTTGTGCATGCGATATTTAAATGGATGGAGAAGACTCAATCCCGTTACCATATTTCTTTTGTAGAGAACGATGGCAGAGATGTGGAGCCCAACACTCAAATTGATTATGTAGACATTTGAAGACCATTGGATTCAGGGGCGGACCTACAGCAAGCATTGGGGGGACCTTGGCCCCCCCTGATTTTTTCAATATAGTTTTTTTATATTAGGTAATGTTAAAAAAAATTAATATTAAGTAATTATTTTGCTTAGGGAATTTAAGTGTGTAAATAATATTATTTAAGTATTATTTATCATTTTTATATTTTAATAAAATATTCTATTCTTTTGTAATATTTATTGTAGAGATAATTACATTTTTTTCTTTTTCTAGATAAAATATTTGAGTATTATTTATTTTTCTTTCAAATAGTTTTTCTTTTATAATGTGTTATTATTATTATTTTAAAAGCTATAAATAATTGTAGTTTGTAATAAAATGATTGCCAATGGGTCAAACTTTACAAACACTATATATAAGATTGACAACTTATATTTTGAAACACATTAACAAACATTGAATCTTTCTATTATCATGTTCCTATATTCTCTTTGTTTTTCTTGTCTCATCTTTGTTTTTAATCCTTACCATTGTTTGGTTCCACTGTGCTTTCGATCTTAGTTCACCGATCCAGACTCGCGTGCTATATAAATCTTAGCAAAGCAAATTAGATATCAAGTTGCACTAAAAGTTTGCCATAATTTGCTTTCAAAGTTGTAGCCTTTGTCACAACAAATATTTTTCTTCAATTTTCCAACTTTCTGAAAGTAAATTATTTTTCAATGATTGTTAGCTATTAGTGTCCTAAAAGATAATTTAGTGAGTAACATAATTTATTCAGATTTAGTAGATTTTTGGAATATGATTAATAGGAATTTTCGTAAGAAAGATATAGTTAAACATAAAATATCAAATTTTATTATAAATTCATTAAAGCTCTTGGTGACATATCAAATTGGTTATTGGCATTTGTAATTTAGGGTCTTTAAAAATATGTTTAATATCTTCTATGTAAATGTACTCTTTATTATATATTTTTAAATCATTTTAGAATATATGTATGTATGTATGTATATATATATATATATATATATATATATATATATATATATATAGTATCAATTTTAATGCTTACATATTTATTTAATTTTGGCCCCCCGAGTCATTGAATCCTGGGTCTGCTCCTGATTGGATTTACAATCCTCTTTATGAAGAGGGTGCTTCTAAGGATCTTCCTATAGTTTAGGTATATATGTAGTATAAAATTGACCAATAAAAATTTTTCAACATTGATTTATTCTATTAAATAAATTTCTAAACTTATCAAATTAATGTGTCACAGGTGTAAAATGCAGGACATTCTTCTTGAGATGGATCGAATTTTGCGGCCACAAGGTAGTGTCATCTTGCGGGATGATGTGGATGTGCTGTTGAAGGTGAAGAGTTTCAGAGATGCAATGCAATGGGATTCCAGAATTGCAGACCATGAAAAGGGGCCCCACCAGAGAGAAAAGATATTGTTTGCAGTTAAGCAGTACTGGACTGCCCCATCTCCTGGCCAAAAATCTACACAGAAAGCTCTAAATTGATCTGTTTTTTGGGCTCAAGAATTTGTGTACTTTTTTATTTCTATGTCCAGAAATTTTTTCAGAATTCTATTCTTTTCCAACCCCTGCTTATGTGGGTGGTGCCAAGTGAAAATTTCCTTACACCAATCTATGCCTTATTGCTCCTCAAGCTTCTTATTTTTTGGTGACTTATCTATCTTGTAATAGTTGTCCAAATCTATCAATCAAATGAGATTGACTTAATGGTGAATAATGGTTGCAAAAGAACCTAATAGAATTTTACTAGACACAAAGCTCTAAAAACATATGTAAGATTTCTAATAACATTTTGTTTTGGTACATCATTCTTCATTTAGAACGCAACAAGGTACTAGAGCATCTTAAGTTTAGCCTTGGTCATAACGTCTTAAGTTCAACCTCAATTAGAGCATTTTAAACTTGGCCACAGCCAAAGATCTTCAAATCAATCACAATCAAAGTGTCTTCAACACAACATTGTTTAGAACATCTTCAGCTCAGCACCAGGTTAAATTTTTAAATTGAAGTTCCATAGACAAGCCATAACCCACATGGCCTTGAGGGTTTTTTTTTATGTGGCCATTTTTTAGTTTTGTGGGTTTTTGGCCTTGATCCACGTGGGCTATGGCCAAGTCAAGTTGGCTGGTCCATGTTGATGATACTAAATGAAAAATATATTTATTAAATCATAAGTGTTCGGTAAAGTTATTTGTTTAAGTAGCTGAAAAATGTAAAATGATATAAATTGTTTATATAATATATTTATATAAATTTAAATTTATTTTATTGATAAAAATATATTTTGAGGTATTATAATTTTAATTTTTTAATTAGTTTTAAACTCTTGTAATTTTTTATTTATAGATAAATTATTTTCATTACATTTTTATTTTCAATTATTACATTATATTCATAGTAAGTATTCTACGATTAATCTTATATTATATCTTAAATATTTTTAATCAAGTTTGAAATAAAGTAAAAAAAACACTTAAGTGGACATTATACTTTTATTATGTTAATTAGCGTAATAGTTAAAATAAATCATCTAATATTAAATTATTAAAAAAAACTAACATTTATCATTGTCAATTTCGTGAAGTATAATGTTTAAATAATAAATTAAATATTATACATAGTACAATAGTTAAAATAAATAGTGTAATGTAAAAAATGTAGAATATAATAACAAAAATAAAATTAAACAAATAAATAATAAAAAACCTTGTTTTATTAAAAAAGGGTACTAAGAAAGTTTAATAAATATTTTAACGATAAAAAGAAACGAAAATATTAAAAGCTAGAAGTTACAAGCTAGTGTTTTAAAAAAATGCTACTTCAAGTAGTGTTTCAAAAATCGCTAAAAACTACTAAAGAAAGTTTGTTTACCAAACAGTCAAATAAGTTTTTCAGCTACTAAAAAAGTTAGCTAGAAGTTAGCTGAAATGGCTTGCCGAACATAACATTTTACTATTTTTAATATTTCATTACTTTATTTTTTTTACCACTTAATTTGACATTAGAAACTACAAAAGTAGAAAACCTAAAGTGACAATAATTTCTTTTTGGTTTAAATACATTTTTAGTCCTTGCAATTTAGCACTTTTTTGCTTTTCGTCCTTGCAAAAAAAATTTGGTTTTAGTCCTTGCAAATTATGTTTGTTTTGTTTTTTGCCCTTAAAGTGCTTTAGATAGCATTTTCTTCACTATTCAAAGCGCTATATAAACCACTTTAAGGACGAAAAACAAAACAAACATAATTTGCAAGGACTAAAATCGAAAAAAATTGCAAGGACGGAAGGCAACAAGAACGCTAGATTGCAAGGATTAAAAAGGTATTTAAGCCTTTTTTTTACTGCAAAAGTGACAATAATTATAACACGTATGATTCCCGAGAGTTGAATTAATCATCGTGAAATGTTTTCAATAACAAAAAAAAATCATCGTGACTTAATTTAGTACTAAATGAAAGTAAGTTTTAATTTATAACCTATTTTTTGCCTTTAAAAATCCAAAAAATATAAATAAACAAAAACACACTACCAAAGTTTAGTAAACTTCTATAATTATATTTATAACTATATATACTCACAATTCAAATGTTGTATATATGAATAAAAAAAATTCAAACATTGTATATACATCTATAACTAAAAAAAAACTATCACATTCATTATCACGTCCAATATAAAGGTACCTATACTTAAAAGTGTCAATAATAGGTGAATGATAGAAGTAAATAATCTCAATGATGAAAGATTAAAGAAATAATAATTTGGTTATTGTTTTGATATTATAGGAGCTTTATATGTCAGACTCCATATGCTGAATGATGGCATTTTCTATGTTATTGTTTAGCTCCTTTCCTTTTGCTTTTAATTAATTACACTTTGATTATAAAAAAACCAATACTTTGGAAACATATATAAGAAAATTATAGAAGTGCATTATTTAATAATTATATTTATTTTTATCAATTTGATATGATGTGTCAAGATTCAAAATATTAAAGAATTAAATTCATATTGAGATTTACAAAAATTGCAAGAAATTATTCAATTTTAAATATTATGGCCAACATTGTTATGTAAGGAAAATGCAATTGATAGCAGAAATTGTCAAATTGATTAACTCTTGAAAGGAAAGCATCAAATAGGTTTATATATTTCTTATGATAAATTCCACCTCTTTATAAGATAAGACAATTATTACAATTCAATCAACACGAAACTACAACAAAGTATCCTTAAAAGCAAGAAAATATGTAATGCAAAACCTAACAGTATCAAGAGTTCATGTGGAACCACAGCGAAAAGGGCACGTACTGCTCTGCACTAACCATTTCAAAATGCATTCATAGTGAAAAATATGAGCACAAGGCAACCGTGCCCCATCATCACCACACTTGTACTCTTCATAGCATATGCAACATTCATCTTTTTCATCTTCAATCTTCAATTTTTCAAGCGTTGTGGCCCCAGCAGGCAAAGAATATTCTCCACCCTGATAAGCCATTCCTTGCACGAACTCTCTTGATACATGTCGTGCATCGAAGAAGCATGAGGTATTCACTATATTGTAAAAATATCGGCCATTAAAGAACATAGCAAACACATAAAAATAATCTGTTTCAAACCCACAGTGTTGCAGTACTGAGTCACGTAGCATTCTAGACAAATTTGTGACCATGTCACAATCATGGCCATTGAGAAAGGTTTGCCGAACACCTGTGTGTGCAAGGAGCTTTTGTAACAGCTCTTTGCGAAAAGATGGATATGCAAAATGGTCACGAGAAATTGGTTGACTCGACCTCCAACATCTAACCTCGCCCATTGGATCTGAATTAGTCGCAACAACTATAGTTATATAGACTTTATCTTTGCATGAAGTGTAACTCCCACCATCAGAGAAGGTGAATTGTTGAATTTCTGGCATGATAAGGAAGATTGATAAAGAATACTTTTGTGTGTGTTTGCACAAAGGATAGAAACAATAAGAGAGTGTAATGCTGTTGGGTCAAAGAATTTGTAAAGCATAGACATATTTATAGTGTTGTGAGGTATATATCCTTTATGATCAATTGTTTCAAAGGAGTATTGGAGGGAAGCTTGAGATTTAATTTGGTCTTTTGGTCAAAGAGGGAAGCTTGAGATTTAATTTGGTCTTTTGGTGAAAGAGGGAAGCTTGAGATTTTCTTTTTTTTTGTGAAGGAGGGAAGCTTGACATTTTGTTTTTCTGGTCAAGGAGGGAAGTACATATGAGGTAACTAATTGAAAATTTTGTATACTTAAAAGACTTTCCAAATTGAATAATTTGTCATTTTTTTTATATATTTTACACATTGATGTTAGTATATATTTAAATATCTCCTTGAACCAAAAAAAAATTATTCATCCAAATAATACTCGTACCACATTATTTAACAAACTACTATCTATTACTGTTCAGGTTGGGATTTCGGCTCCTCTCCACCCAAATTTTTAACCTTTATTTTCTTTTTAAAAAACATGACGTTGAGAATCCGGATACCCCAAATCTGAATTATCAATAGCTTTTCCTATTTTCGTTATTTATTTTTTTTTCTTTTTACTTTTTTACTTTAATTTTAATTTTAAAGTAGTTTAAAAAAATAATTGTGACTAAAAGTTTACATTGTAATTAATTTAAATAATTATTTTAAAAAAATAATACTCACAATTTAATAAAAATTATTTAAATTAAAATTCCATAATACAACAATAGAAAACTAAATTATTGAAGTTGGCTAGAGGTTCGATCACGATTAGGACATGACATTACACCTAAATCAATCCCTTTTGTATAAAATGAATAAAAAATAAAATAGATAAATAAATAAATAAATCATAAATTCAAGTCTCTCAAGTATAAATATAAAATTGTTTTGCTGAAATAAATCAATGATAAATAAACAAATAATATACAAGTTCAGGAACACTTGTCACAACTCGAGTATACAGTCCAATTTAAAGCATAAGATTAACAAGCTATCATGTTAAAATTATCTCTTGAGGTGTTATTTTGGTCCTAAGCCTTGGGCCAGTTCACAATAATGGCTCTAATTATTTTTTGACCCACCTAATGTGGGGCCTAAAAGCTCCCAACCTACACAACCCAACTAATAAGAAGGTTGGACCAAGGCTTAAGGGTTGTCAACCCACAAGTACCGGTATTTCAAAAAGTGTCTTTTCTAAATCGCCCATAAAAATATTTTCAACTTGGCTCGACTAGAGTATGTTTAACTCAAGCTAAACTAAAGTAATTTTAACTTGGTCCCAACCAAGATATCTTTAATGTGGCCTCAATCAAAGTAATTTCAACTTGACCTTGACTAGAGTAACTTCAACTCGACCTTGTTCAGAGTATGTTCAACTTAGCCTAACGTAGAGTATCTTATACTCAACCTCGACTAGAGAATCTTCACATCAACCTCAACCAGGGCATCTTCAACTCAGTCTCCGCTAGGACATCTTTGGTTCGACCTCGACTAAGGACTCTTCTACTCAACCTCAGTCAGGGTATTTTTGCCTCGACTTCAATTAGGTCATCTTCAGCCTAGCCTCAGCTAAGGCAGCGTGGACAAGACCTTAGTATCTTTGGGTTGGCCTCAACTAGGGCGCATCTTCAGCTCAGCCTTGGACAACGCATGTTTGGCTCAGCCTTTACAAGCGCATCTTCAGCTCAGCCTCAACCAGCGTATCTTCGACTCGTCCTTACCCAACATATCTTTAGCCTGGCCTCGACGAATGGACCTTCGATTCAAACCTTGATTAGTGCATCTTCCACTTGGCCTCAGTTAGAGCATCTTCAACTCAGTCTCAGCTATAGTCATTTCAACTCGGTCTCAGCTAGAGCATCTTAAGCTTGGCCTCAATTAGAGTATCTTTAGATCAACCACAGTCAATGTATCTTCAATACGACTTTGGCTAGAACATCTCTTAGCTTAACCTCAAGTTAAATTTTTAAATTTGAGGTCCATTGGCAGACCATAAGCCACAAGGTCTTGAGGGCTTTTTTATGTTGGCCTCTTTTAGCCCTGTGGGCTTTTTGGCCACGACCCATGTGGGCTATGGCCAAGCCAGCTAGGCTAGTCTATTTTGACGGCTCTAATTACCCTTTACATTAAAAAAAACTTTGATTTTAATGTTTATACAAAATAATTGTGAAAAATTGTTAACTAAAATTAAAAATACATGTATTTCTAATTAGAACTCTTTTTCACCATGAAACAAAAAAGGATTCAAAATGAAATATAAAGCATAATCATTACATTTTTTTTATACAAATAGGGAAAAAATAGCAAAACCGAAGGGAAAAAATAAAAATCACACACTAAGCGAACTAATAGTGGAGGTGTAAGAAGACTACACGCATTGCATGTTTGTAGCAGTCTGGTGGTGTTATATCCAAGTGGATAACGCAAACTAATAGTGGAACAAACAACGTTAGCCGATAATACTAATAAATCAAAATGAGAATTTACAAATTCCACTTATTCATATCATCTTATCATTATTATGTTGCCCTTTTGTTTCTATTTTTCTTATTTTCACTTCTTTTTCATTTCCACTGTTTTTAATATTTCATTATTTTTTATGTTTTTACCACTTTAAGATTAGAACCAACAGAAGTAGCAAATCTAAAGTGACAATAATTATAACACGTATGGTTGCCGAAAGCTGAATTAATCATTGTGAAATGTTTTCAATAAAAAAAATAAAAAAAATAAAACATCCTGACACAAACAATATGAGCTGCATCATATTGCTTGGAAAAGGCATGTTTAGTTTAGCAAACCAATGACGTGGAAATGAAACCAAACAAAAGGAGAACAAGCTAAGATAATGGCAAATGGAAATCAGAATAACTTTAGGAGCAATTATAATTATAATGTGTTGATTAAGATAAACCATAATCAACACATTATATTTACTTTTTTTTTTTAAACAACATTATATTTACTTTCAATACTATGCTCTGGGTTTTCTTTTCTCCTCGGTGCTCTATAGATTGGTTCTATTGTCTCCACGCCTTCTTCTCCCAGTTAATATCTCCCTTTGTTTATGTTTGAGTCCTCCCCGTATACAATGATAAAAGAGAATAAATTATATTCAATTTTAAAAGTCATGTAACGTGTAAATATTATTACGTATGAAAAGTGTAATTGATAGCAGAAATTAATGTACTCTTAAAAGGAAAACATCAATTATAGATTTCAGTATTTATATTCACATACAATATATTTTACTTCTTTAAGAAGATATATTTATCACGGTACAATAATGCTAATCGTAACAGTATCAAGAGACACGACTACATGTGAAACCGCACGAAGGGCACATACCCCTCTCTACAAACCATTGCAAAATACAATAATGGTGGAAAACATGAGAGCAAGGCAACCTTGCTGCATCATCACCAGAGTTGAAATCTTCATGACATATGACACATTCACCTTCTTCATCTTGAACCATAAATCTTTCAAGCATCGTTGCTCCCGCAGGCAAAGAATGTTCACCTCCCTCATAGGCCATTCTTTGCACCAATCTTCTAGATGGAAGTTGCTCAGCTTGAAAAAAGAACGGGGGTACTCACTACATTGTAACAACAATGGGTCTTGAGTACCTTAACAAACACGCGAAAATAATTTATATCAACGCTAGGCCGCTGCAATACTGATTCCCATAACATTACTAAAATGTTTTCAACCATGTCACAGTCATGGCCATTGAAAAAAAATTGTAGGTACACGCAAGTATGCAAGCAATTGCTTTACTACATCATTGCAAAAAACTGGATAATTGAAAATGATGCGTTGAATTGGTAACCGCGTATGACAAAGTTTGACAACACTGCTCCGCTCAAAAGTTGTCACCACCATGGTTATATACACAATATGATTGATGAAAGTGTTACCAGCACCGGAGAAAAAGGTGGGTTCTTCAAATTGTGGTATCATGTTTATGATGAGGAAGATTTATATAGAGGGTACTTTTATGTGTGATTGCACAACGGATTAAAGGAATAGAAATAAGAAGAGAATTGAAAAAGAGTTATACTAATACTTGGTCTATAGGAATTTGCAAAGGTTAGATGTATTTATAGTGTATATTAGATTATGATCAATATCTTCTTCAAAACAGTATTGGAAGGAAGCTTAAAATTTTGGGGGGTATTTTTATGTAAGTGAAGGGAAGTATTGGAGGGAAGTTAGAAATTTTTTTTTTTTTTTTCTTTTTATGAAAATGGAACTTTCCAAATTCAACAATCTATCATTTTTTATATATTTTACATATTAAAGTTAAAATATCTCTATATATGTTAAATATTTTAATATAAAAATTAATGACCTTTTAGTATGAGAATTGTTATCAAAAATACTGATTATTACGATTTTTTCCAAATATGCTCAAGGATGATTTCCATAAAAAATCTATTATATTTTTTGAATTGATATTTATTTCAAACAATAAGATTGAGCCACGTATGTTATTCATTCATCAATATCAATATAAACTAAGATAAGAAATCCCTCCCTAAACTCGTCACTTCCTGGTCAATAGTTTTCCCTTGCAATTCATATCCTCGTCTCTCTCTTTCTAATTTCTTTTTTTTTTTATTACTTACTACAACTTTTTTTATTATAACTACTTTTTATGCATATTATATTATTGTTTTATATTTTTTATTTATAAAAAAAATATTTTATAAATTATATAAGCATATATAATCATAAAAATAAAGGATAATTTTGTTTGTCTAAATAATATTTAATTTTTCTTTGAATATTTAATATAATAATATTTTTAATATTACCTGCAAATATGTTATAATTTATATTAAATGGATGATAAATTATATAATTACTTATTAAAACTAATTATAATTTAATTGATTAAATCTATTTTTACTTTAGACATCCTATAAAATCATTTTTAATTTTAGATCATATAAAACCATTTAAATTAATTTCATAAATAAATATTTCGTGACTAATATTTAAATTATACTGTTGAAATTTTTATACTAAAAATTAGGTTGAATCTAATTAGTTAATATATTTACTACAAAATTATATTTTGACTATATGCTTAATAACTTCATATATGAACATTTTGTTGACTAATGATTATATGATAATGTTAAATTTTTTATATAAATATATAATAAATATATTAATTTTAAATTTTTAACTATATTTTATTACAAAATAGTTTTAAATTACTTATTCAATAAAATCATAAATCAGATATTTTTTAAATTCTTTTTTTTATGGTAGATACCACCCAAGGAAGATAATCATGCTCGAATTGGATAGGACGTAGGGCAACTATTAACGACAAAGCTCTCACTTCGAGCATATTATTTTACTATTTATCATAATTTACAATATTTTTGGAACTTGGGAGTGAGTGATGACTTGTGTGAAAGTGAATCTGGTATGTTCCCAGGTGAATCAAAGACAATGTGGGTGTTTGTGTGTTTTTTTTTTTTGCCCCTCCTCTCGTTTCTACTCTCTCTATTCTATGTCCTGGCTTTTCTTTTTCTCAGCATTCTTTTGTTTCTCCTCTCGGTATATGCAATGATAGATGGACAATGATAAAAGAAAATAAATTACATTCAATTTTAAAAGTCTAACATGTCAATATTATTACCTAAGGAGAATTTAATCAATAGCTGAAATTAATCACTCTCAATATTATTACGTAAGGAAAGTGTAATGATAGCAGAAATTAATTGCTCTCAAAAGGAAAACATCAAATAGATTGATGTATTTATATTTCATACAATACATTTTACTTCTTTAAGATAATATATTTATCACAGTACATAAATGCTAATGGTAACAGTATCAAGAGACATGACTATATGCAGAACGGCATTATCTTTGATGATAAACATGAGAGCAAGGCAACCTTGCTGCATTATCACCGGAGTTGAAATCTTTGATGCATATGGCACATCGATCCTCTTCATCTTTAACCATAAATCTTTCGAGCGCAGTTGCCCCCACGGGAAAAGAATGTTCACCTCCATCACAGGCCATTCTTTCCACCAATTCTCTTCATGGAAGTTCATCAGCTTGAAAAGAGACTGGCGTACCCACTACATTATAACAACAGTGGGTCTCGGATACCATAATGAACACCCAAAAATAATTTATATGAACCCCAGGCCCGCTGTAACACTTAGCCACGTAACCTTGTTGAAAGGTTTGGAACCAGGTCAGAGTCGTGGCCATTGAAGAAATTTCTAGGTATATTCAAGTATGCAAGCAATTGTTTTAATATATCATTACATACAAAAAGATGATTGAAGATGTCATGATTAATTGGTAACTGCATGCGACACAGCCTTACAGCATTGCTTTGGATCAAAAGTTTTGACAATGATGCTTAAATAGATCGTATGATTCATGAAACTATGACCAGCATCGGACAACAAGGTGGGTTCTTGAAAGTGTGATGTCATCTTCAAGATGAGGAAGATTGATAGAGGGTACTTTTGTGTGTGATTGCATAAAGCAATAGAAATAAGAAGAGAATCGAAAAAGAGTTATACTAATACTTGGTCTATAGGAATTTGCAAGGGTTAGATGTATTATAGTGTTGTGAGGAATATAACCGTTATGATCAATCATTTCAAAGCAGTATTGAGGGAAGCTTGAGGTTTTAGTCTTTTGGTGAAAGAGGAAAGCTTGAGATTTTCCTTCTTTTTTTTTTGTGAAGGAGGGAAGCTTGAGATTTTGTTCTTTTGGTCAAGGACGGAAATATATATGAGGTAAATAATTGAAAATTTTGTATACTTAAATAATTTCAAAATTGAATAATTGATATTTTTTTATTTATTTTACAAGTTGATATTAGAATATTTGAAAGTAAACTTCAAAGTCAGAAAATGTGAATAAAACTAATTTTTTTATATTTTTTTTACAATAGTTTAGTTTTTTACCGTTATTTTTTTATGTCATCTGAGAATTAGATTACTTTTCTTTTGACATTGAAATTTACTTTCAAATAATCCACTAAATTGATTTTTAAAATTAGTTCTTAAAATTTTAAATATTAATCAATTTAATTCTTAAATTATAAAATCATCCTTTTAATCCTTAAATATATTTAAAATGATGATTATTTATCAAATGACAATTATTTTACTGTCAACAATAAAACTAAGACAATTGATGTTTATTAATTTTAGATATTAAAATAATATTTTTATAATTTTTTAAAGACTACATTAACTGATAAACATAATTCTAGAATTATTAGTATAATTCATCATTGGTTTTAGGTTCAAGTTATTCTAAGAGCAACTTTAAAAGGCTTACTCTTCATCTTCACTATTCATTTTTTTGAAATCTAATGGTTAAGATTAGTTACTCATTACAATCATTAGATTTAGGTAAAATGAATAGTGAAGATAGGGAGTAACTCTTTTAAAGTTACTCTTGGATATATATGATTTATTTTAAAATTAGAAGAAAATTATATTTTTAAAAGTCTGACGGGTTACCCATAAGTTTTCATGAACCCAATAAAACTTGCGACGTCCATGAGGTAGGATTTAAAAATTTTAAACTCACCTCTTTTAAACTCAAACTCGAACCCATTTCGTCTTTCATGAGTACAAGGACCAGGAGAGCTAAACTTACCCATAATCTGCTCTGTTGCCATGCCTAGCCTTGGCTAGTGCATCTTCAACCCTGCCTCGGCTAGTGCATCCTCAACCCTGCCTCAGCTAACGCATCTTTGACTCAACCTCAGCCAACGTGGATTTAGCTTAGCCATAGTAAATACATCTTCAGCTTAGTCTCGATGAAGGCATTCTCAATTTAGCCTCAACCTCAATTGAGGCATCTTTAATTCGACTTCGGCTAGGTCATCTTTGGATTGACCTCGAGTAGGGCATCATTGGCTCGACCTTAGCATCTTTGGCTTGGCCTCAACTAGGGCATCTTCGACTCACCCATGACCAATGCATCTTGAACTCAATCTCAATCAATGCATCTTTGGCTCATCCTCAGCCAACACATCTTCGGCTAAACCATAAGTAATGTATCTTCAGCTCGACCTCGACTAACACATCTTCAATTCAACCTTGATTAGATCATCTTCAACTTAGCCTTGGTTAGAGCATCTTCAGCTCGATTTCAATTAGAGTAATTTCAACTCCACCTTGGCTAGAGCATCTTAAGCTCAGCTTGGCCAGAGCATCTTAAGCTCGATCTCGGCTAGGGCATCTTAAGTTCGGCTTGACTAGAGATCTGTAAAAAAAAATGTAATGCAAGTAAAAACAAAAGGGACAACAAAATACAAAAACACTAGAAGAATATTTTGTTAGGTACTTGAAGTGATTAACTTTATTGACCATTTCATTATTTGTATCACACACACACATATAGGTGTACATCCCTATTCCAACAACAAACTACCAATAAGATGAAAATTTTGCTCACTAAGAATAAATTGTGGCAGGCCACCCCCATAATTTATGGAACTTTCTATCATGCCTCCAATAAAACTAAATGAAAAGATGTAATATGACCTTATACTCTCCTTGAAGTTGATACTTTTCTTATTGTTTTCAGTTGTTAGATTAAACAATAAAATAAGAAGCTTTTACCAAGGAAGTCTAGTTCAGTTGGTTGAGCAGGGTACATGAGTTATTGCAAACTCTCATATCTATCTTATGCTCCTATTGGTAAAAGAAAAAGAAAAGAAGTTTTTCCAATCTTTAGACAACAGTGTCAAAATCCATCATTCGTTATCTTTTATCCTTTTCAAATCCTTCCTCAAATTGCATATGAGCAGAGAATTACAATGACAACAACATTAGGAAGGCCTCCATAATATAGACATGCTAAGAAAAGGTGGAAATGGTTAGATGGTGTCCCCTGAATAACTGTATGCATGAAAACTTGCAAATTAAATACGATCTTAATAACTAAGAGTTCATCAAATGTTACATTGACTCTCATCCCCCTCATAAATTTCTGAATATAAAGGTAGGCTTTGATGATCACCAAATCAACCTAGCATGACAACTAACACACAAAGATATACATAAAGTAAACGACAACCACCAAGAAAACATTTTTTTTGGTACATACCACCAAGAAAACATTTGTAATGATTGCTATTATTTTTTATATGATAAAATATATGCACAAACGTAGAGGAGAATCATCGATTAATCAAGATCATTGTATAGTTTGTTGATTATCGCAATGTACAGTTGACATCAAAAACTATATATTGGCATTAAATTGAAAGAGCTTAATGCTTTTTTTACTACAAAAAGATCTTTAATATCTAAAATTATATTTTCATTGGCAATATGACTATCCATAGATCTGTTTCCTTCTGTAGAAAAATAAATAAATGAGGCATTATGGTGCCTTGGACTCGAGACCATAATGTTCCCTTCAAAATTTAAATTCTAATAGTAACATGTACCATATAAATTTAGAAAGGCGTACATATAACCCACAAAATCTTAAATCCAAAATATAAATTTATAAAACTAAAAAAAAAAACACTACCATATTCATTTTTATGACCAATATAAAGGTACCTATTCTCTGTACCAAAAAAAAATACCTATACTTAAAAGTGATCAATAATAAGTGAATTGTAGATGTAAATAATCTTAATCTGTAAGATGAAATATTAAAGAAATAATACTTTGGTTATTGTTTCGTTATGATAGCAGCTTTATATGCCAGACTCTGTATGCTAATTAATGATGGCATTTCCTATGTTATTGTTTAGCTCTTTTTGCTTTTAATTATTTTCAATTTGCTTACAAAAAAATAATACTTTGGGAATATTTAAGAAAATTGTAGAAATACATTATTTAGTACATTATATTTATGTTTATTGATTTGATATGATATATCAAGATTCAAAATTTAAAAATTTTAATTCATATTGAGATTTAGGAAAATTGCAAGAAATAATTCAATTTTAAATTATGGTCACGTAAGGAAAATACAATTGATAGCAGAAATTTTCAAAATGATGAACTCTTGAAAGGAAAGCATCAAATAGATTTACGTATTTATATATTTCTTACAATAAATTTCACCTCTTTATAAGGTAAGACAATTATTACAATCCAATCAACACATAACTACAACAAAAATATGAGCACAAGGCAACCGTGTCCCCATCATCACCACAGTTGTACTCTTCATGGCAAATGCAACATTTATCTTTTTCATCTACAATCTTGAATTTTTCTAGTGTTGTGGCCCCGGTAGGCAAAGAATGTTCTCCACCTCATAAGTCCTTCCTTGTACTACAGTTCTCATGAACCAAGTCCCTCCTTCTAACTAACAAGGAGGGACTTGGTTCATGGGAACTGCAGTATAAGGAGGGACTTGATTCAGGGAAACTTACTAGTAACAACAATGGGTCTTGAGTACCATAACAAACACGCAAAAATAATTTATATCAACCCTAGGCCGCTGCAATTAATACTGATTCCCATAACATTGCTGAAATATTTTCGACCATGTCACAGTCATGGCCATTGAAAAAAGTTGTAGGTACACGCAAGTATGCAAGCAATTGCTTTAATACATCATTGTAAAAAGATGGATAATTGAAGATGATGCGATGAATTGGTAACCGCGTGTGACAAAGTTTGACAACACTACTCGGCTCAAAAGTTGTCACCACCATGGTTACATAGACAATATGATTGATGAAAGTGTGACCAGCATCAGAGAACAAGGTGGGTTCTATGATGAGGAGGATTCATAGAGGGCACTTTTTGTGTGTGATTGCAAAAAGGTGTAGAAATAAGAAGAGAGTTGAAAAAGAGTTACACTAATACTTGGCCTATAGGAATTTGCAAAGGGTAGATGTATTTATAGTGTATTAGATTGTGATCAATATCTTCTTTGAAACAATATTGGAGGGAAGCTTAAAATTTTGGGGGTATTTTTATGTAAATGGAGGGAAGTATGATGTAATAATTGAAAGAAAAAATGTGCATAACTTTCAATTAAATAATGGTATTTGAGGGAAGTTTAAAAATTTGAATTTTTTTCTTTTTTTGAAAAAGGAAGGAAGTATGATATAATAATTAAAAAGAATTTCTTCATAAATTTCCAAATTCAATAATTTATCATTATATATATATATATATATATATATATATATATATTACACATTAAAGTTAGAATCTCTCTCTCTCTCTCTCTCTCTCTCTCTCTATATATATATATATATATATATATATATATACCATTTCTATATGTTAAAATATTTTAATAAAAAAATTATGACCTTTTAGAATGAGAAATGTTATTAGAAATACTGATTATTAGGAAAAAAATTCAAATATGCAAAAGGATAATTTCCAATTATAGGGAGAAAAAAAATTCAAATATGACAAGGATAATTTTTATGTAAATGCAGGGAAGTATAGCATAATAATTAAAAAAAAAATGCATAACTTTCCAATCAAATAACGGTATTTGAGGAAAGTTTGAAATTTTGGTTTTTTTTCTTTTTACGAAAAAGGAAGGAAGTATGACATAATAATTGAAAAGATTTTATACGTATATAACTTTCCAAATTAAAAAAAATATCATTTTTTTTATATTTGACACATTAAAGTTAGAATATCTCTATATATCATTTATATATGTTAATATATTTTAATCCAAAAATAAATTACCTTTTAGTGTGAGAAATGTTATTGGAAATACTGATTATTAGGAAAGTTAAGTTTTTTTTTTCAAATATGCATGAGGATGATTTCCATAAAAATTATATTATATTTTTCAATTAGTATTTATTTCAAAAAATTATGTTGAGCCACATATGTTATTTGTTCATTAATTGAAAAGGAGGGAAGTATGACATAATAATTGAAAAAAAAATATATACATAACTTTTCAATGTCAATAATTTATCATTGTTTATATATTTTACACATTAGCGTTAGAATATCATTATTTATCTTTTATAAATTTTAAAGTATTTTAATCTTAATATTAAGAGCAAGGTTAGGGTGGACAACCCTGATTGGTGGACCACCCTAATTGGTGATCCACGGTGGACCATCATTATCAATCGTTAGATTTATAATTTTGTTATAGTAGGACAATCCACATAGATTTCTCCAACCCTCTTCCAGGAATCCTCTAGCCACCGTTCGCCACCTCTAGAGACAATTTTTAGCGGCTTTGTTTTGTTTTTCTTCATCACTATCTCCACCCTTTCCTCCACTGATTTCTACGAAATGATGGCATTTTTTTTTTGTGTACAATGGTCGCACTGAGGTTTGAACCTATCACCTCATGTGTTCTACTCCAACCCCCCACCACTAGGCCGACCTTAGTGGTTAATGATGGCATTTCCTATGTTATTGTTTAGCTCCTTTTGCTTTTAATTATTTCCACTTTGCTTACACAAAAACAATACTTTGGGAATATATAAGAAAATTGTAGAAGTATACATTATTTAATACATTATATTTATGTTTATTAATTTGATATGATATGTCAAGATTCAAAATTTTAAAATTTAAATTCATATTGAGATTTAGGAAAATTGCAAGAAATAATTCAATTTTAAATTATGGTCAATATTATTATGTAAGGAAAATGCAATTGATAGCAGAAATTTTCAAATTCATGAACTCTTGAAAGGAAACCATCAAATAGATTTACATATTTATATATTTCTTACGATAAATTCCACCTCTTTATAACATAAGACAATTATTACAATCCAATAAACACGAAACTACAACAAAGTATCCTTAAAAGCAAGAAAATATGTAATGCAAAACCTAACAGTATCAAGAGTCACGGCGACTACATGTGGAATGGCAGCGGAAAGGGCACGTACTGCTCTGTACAAACCATTTCAAAATGCATTCGTAGTTAAAAATATGAGCACAAGGCAACCGAGCCCCATCATCACCACAGTTGTACTCTTCATAGCATATGCAACATTTATGTTCTTCATCTTCAATCTTCAATTTTTTTAGTGTTATGGCCCCAGCAGGCAAAGAATGTTCTCCACCCTGATAAGCCATTCTTTGCACGAACTCTACTGATTGAACATGTTCATCATCAAATGGGTGTGGGGTATTCACTATATTGTAAAAATAATGGCTCTCAGATAACATAGCAAACACATAAAAATAATCTTTTTCAACGTGCTGCAGTATTGAGTCACGTAGCATTCTAGACAAATTTGTAACCATGTCACAGTCGGCATTGAGAAAACTTTTTCGTACATCTATTTTTTTGAGGAAAACCTGTAACAAGTCTTTGGGGAAAGGCGGAAAAGCAAAAAATTCACGAGGAAGTGGTAGTATGCTCAAGCTACAAAGACTAACCACATCCGAGAAGGTGGATGGTTGAATTTCTTGCATGATGAGGAAGACTGATAAAGAATACTTTTATGTGTGTTTGCACAAAGGAATAGAAACAATAAGAGAGTGACAGAGGATTACACAAATGCTGGCCTGGGTCAAAGAATTGTAAAGCACAGATATATTTATAGTGTTGTGAGGTATATGTCTGTTGTGATCAATTGTTTCAAAGAAGTATTGGAGGGAAAGCTTGAGATTTTAGTCTTTTGGTGAAAGAGGGAAGCTTGAGATTTTCTCTTTTTGTGAAGGAGGGAAGCTTGAGATTTTGTTCTTTTGGTCAAGGACGGAAAGTATATATGAGGTAAATAATTGAAAATTTTGGATATTTAAAGACTGTCCAAATTGAACAATTTATCCTATTTTATATATATTTTACACTTAGAATATCTTTAAATGTATCTCGGAATACCTAACTTTGGGTTCTATTATTTTAATTAATATGGTGAAAGCTGATTTGCCCGACAAAGCTTTCAAGACCTTACCATTAAGTAATTACAGGTTGATTTGCCGATAGCTGCAAGCCATAATAAGG
This sequence comes from Pueraria montana var. lobata, assembly GCA_026413185.1. Taxonomy (NCBI): domain Eukaryota; kingdom Viridiplantae; phylum Streptophyta; class Magnoliopsida; order Fabales; family Fabaceae; genus Pueraria; species Pueraria montana. Next base: position 88,007,971 of record CM048650.1, on the reverse strand, counting down.
CTCCTAGTCAGTTTAATTGACTCCTCTGAGTTCTCTCCATAATCTTTATTTTATTTGCTCTTTGTTGTTTTGTTAGTATTAGAAGCATTTTCTTTTGACTGATGCAAGTTTTCCTTTTGATAGACGTGCAGCCTGCCTCATGTAATGTCATCTATCTTTTTTATTTATATTAATTAATTTTTTTTACTCATAGTATTGTCATTTTTCTTGTTTTCTTTTTAACAACTTTCTTTTCTTTGGTCATGCACTGGAATAGTTGTCGGTTGCCTTTCTTTGTCTACATTAGCTTTCTTGTAATATAATATAAATCTAAAAAAGAGAAATGAGTCTCAAGTTGTCAATTAGCCTACTGACATATATCTTGTACGTGAACATTTCACTTTTAAAGTGTTGATATACTTTTCTTCTTCGTAAAGTTTGATAATTTTATCACAAGTGGTGAGAGCTAGTCAGTTCCAAGGTAGTTAAAAGAATAGTATTTTGATAAAAACATAAAAAAGGATTTTTAGTACTACTAACAATTATTTTTATTCACTTTCTATTTACTTATTAAGAAGATTTTAAATTGTTAATGATATTCATTATATATATTTTTTAATTATTATAAAGGCCTGCTTCTAAATATATTTTAGCAAAATAAAATTAATTATGAATAAATAAATTAGTAAAGGAAAATAAATAGAGTAGCAAAATTATAAGTTTGATATTACCAAGTTGTTACAACTTAAGAGACTTAGATAAAAAAAAATATGGAATTAAAAAGTCGTGCACCTAAATCACTCTTTTTTGCATAAATGGATAAATAAAAAATGGATAACCAAATAAATAAAACCATAAACTCAGGTGTCTCAACTTTAAATATGAAATTATTTGGCTAAGTAAACTAATGATAAAAAAAGAAATAAACAAACAAATAATACAAGCTTGGGAATACCTGTCATAGCTCAGGTATCCCAAATTAAAACATATATTAATAAGGTGTCATGTGTAAATTACTTTAAAAGGGGGGGGGGGGGGGGTATTTCGATCCTAAGTCCTAGGGTAAATCACTATACTGGCTCTAATTAATTTTTGACCCACCAAATGAGTGGCTTAAAATTCCCTAACCCAATTAATAAGTAGGTTGGACCGAGTCTTAAGAGGGGGGATGGATCAGTTCACAAGTTACAATTATTTTAAAAATGACTTTTCTCAACTGTCCACAAAAAATTTTCAACTTATTAGCTCGACTAGAATATCTTTAACTTGACCTTAACTAGAGTAATTTCAGTTCAGTCTTGGCCATTGTACCCTCAACATGGCCTCAATCAAGGTAATTCCAACTCGACCTTGGCTAGATTATCTTCAACCCAACCTCGTCGAGAGTAATTTCAACTTAGCCTATCCAAGGGTATCTTATATTCAACCTCATCTGGGAATCTTAACCTCAACCTTAGTCAGGGCATCTTTAACTTGATCTTAGCTAAGACACCTTTACTTTAGTCTCGACTAGGGAATCTTCAGCTCGCCCTTAGTCAACACATCTTCAACCTGGCCTCGGCTAGGGCATCATCGGCTTGACCTTAGCATCTTTGGTCTGGCCTCGGCTAGAGCATCTTCGACTCGGCCTCGACCAGTGCATCTTTGACTTAACCTTAGTCAACACATATTTGGCTTATCATTAACCAATGCATCTTCAGCTCAGCCTTTACAACTGCATCATTAGCTCGGCCTTGAGCAGCGTATCTTCAACTTGACCACGACCAACACATCTTCTATTCAACCTTGATTAGATCATCTTCAACTTGGCCTTGGTCAAAACATCTTCAGCTCGGTCTTAGTTAGATTAATTTCAACTCCACCCCAGCTCGAGCACCTTAAGCATGACTTGGCCAGAGATCTTTAGATCAATTGTGGTCAAAGTATGTTCAGCACAACCTTGTGCAAAACATCTTCAACTCAACCTCAGGTTAAATATTTAAATTTAAAGTTCATGGACTGGCCATAACCCATAAAGCCTCGAGGATGGGTTTTTTTTAACCCTGTGGGCATTATGGCCATGATCCACGGAAGCTAAAGCCAAGTCAGATGGGCTAGTCCATTTTGACAACTTTAATTACCTCTTTACATACATAAAAAAATCATTGATTTTAATATTTATACAAAATAATTAGGTTTAATTGCACATTTTACCATCCAACTATTGTTATTTTGCATATTTTACTACCCAGGTTTTTTTCACATTTTACTACCATGTTTTCTAATTTTTGCGAATTATTAAATCCTACTATTTAAAGATATATCATAATATTTTGAGACTAAAAAAAGGAAATTTTAATATTAAAAATTAAAATTAATTAATATTGAAACTTGAGGGAATAAAAAGATTAAGATTAATAATCATCAGTACGTAATTAGGAAATATAAAAGTAAGTATCAAATAACAGTGTAATGTGGAGAAACAAAGTAAAATAAGTGTTTTGATCACGATAAGAATTTAAATTTATAATATACAAATTCTTAAGAGTGTGTAGACAAGTGCTGTAAAATAAAAAGAGTGTGTAGACAAGTCAACTTAGGTAATTTATATTTTATTTGAGTAATTTATAAATTCGTTTTACTAAAGTAAAGATGTTTGGCAATTTATAGAGTTGTTTCATACGCCATTTAAGATAGTGCACACTTGGACTTATAATTTATAGTTTATCATAATTTTTTATTTTTATTTTTGGTACTTTAACAAAAAAAAATCTCATATGTTGTCTCCTTTAATATTACAATATTTATTCTAATTATTTCACTATTTATGTAATTTATCATTATTTTTTAATAAAATGTTTGATATTTAAACAAAAATAATAAAAAGAGTTTAGCAAACCAATGACACTGAAATGAAAACAAACTAAAGGCGAGGAAAATCGTGGAAATCAGAAGAACTTGGGACTTGGGAGTGAGTGATGAGTCGGGACTTGTGAGTGTGTGTTTTCTTTGCCCCTCCTATCGTTTCTACTTTCTCTATTCTATGTTCAGGCTTTTCTTTTTCTCAGCATTCTTTCGTTTCTCCTCAGGGTATGCAATAATGATAGATGGACAATGATAAAAGAAAATAAATTACATTCAATTTTAAAAGTTAAACATGTCAATATTAAAACATAAGGAAAGTCTGTAATTGATAGCAGAAATTAATCACTCTCAAAAGGAAAACATCAAATAGATTGAAGTATTTATATTTCATACGATACATTTTACTTCTTTAAGATAATATGTTTATCACAATACATAAATGCTAATGGTAACAGTATCAAGAGACAAGACCATATGCGAAACGGCAACAAGGGCACATAGCCTTCTCTACGAACCATTGCAATATACAATTAGGGTGGAAAACATGACAGCAAGGCAACCTTGCTGCATTATCACCAAAGTTGAAATCTTCACCACATATGACACATTCACCTTCTTCATCTTGAATCCTAAATCTTTGGAGTGTCTGTAACAGTATCAAGAGACAAGACTATATACGACACGGCAACAAGGACACATAGCCTTCTCTACGAACCATTGCAATATACAATTAGGGTGGAAAACATGACAGCAAGGCAACCTTGCTGCATTATCACCAGAGTTGAAATCTTCACCACATATGACACATTCACCTTCTTCATCTTGAACCCTAAATCTTTGGAGTGTTGTTGCCCCCACAGGAAAAGAATGTTCACCTCCATCACAGGCCATTCTTTGCACAAAATCTCTTGGTGGAAATTCATCAGCTTGAAAAAGGAATGGGGTACCCACTACATTATAACAACAGTGCATCTCGAATACCATAATGAAAACCTGAAAATAATTTATATGAACCCCAAGCCACTGTAACACTGAGCCACGTAACCTTATTGAAAGGTTTAGAACCAGGTCACAATCATGGCCAATGAAAAAATTTCTAGGTATATTCAAGTATTCAAGCAATTGCTTTAATATATCATTACATACAGATAGATGATTGAAGATTTCATGATTAATTGGTAACTGCATCCAACAAAGACTTACACCACTGCTCGGATCAAAAGTCGTGACAACTATGCTTATATACACCATACTAATACTTGGTATATAGGAATTTGCCAAGGTTAGATGTATTTATAGGGTTGTGTGGAATATAACCGTTATGATCAATCATTTCAAAGCAGTATTGGAGGGAAACTTGAGATTTGGGTCTTTTGTTGAAAGAGGAAAGCTTGAGATTTTCCTTCTTCTTCTTTTTTTTTTTTTTTTTGTAAAGGAGGGAAGCTTGAGATTTTGTTCTTTTGGTCAAGGACGGAATATATATATATATATATATATATATATATATATATATATATATATATATATATATATGAGGTAAATAATTGAAAATTTTTGTATACTTAAATACTTTCCAAATTGAGTAATTGATAATTTTTTGTATATATTTTACAAGTTGATATTAGAATATTTGAGAGAAAAATTCAATAAAAAGACATTTATTTCTTTTGTGTAATAGTTTAGTTTTTTTCCTTTTTTTTACGTCATCTAAGAATTAGACTACTTTCTTTTGACATTAAAGTTTACTTTCAAATAATCCAATAAATTGATTTTTAAAATTAGTTCTTAAATTTATAAATATTAATCAATTTTATTCTTAAATTATAAAATATATTTAAAATGATGATTATTTATCAAATGACAATTATTTTACTGACAAGAATAAAACTAAGATAAGTGATCTATGTTTATTATTTTAGATATTAAATAAATATTTTTATAACTTAAAAAAAAACTACATTAATTCTGTAAAAAAAATTACATTAACTAATAAACAAAATTCTAGAATTACTAATAGAGAGAGAGAGAGAGAGAGGATCAAGTTACTCCAAGAGTAACTTTAAATTCATTCTCACTATTCATATTCTTGAAATTTAATGGTTAAGATTAGTTACTCATTACAACCATTAGATTTAGGTAAAATGAATGGTGAGAATAGAGAGTAACTCTTTTAAAGTTACTCTTGGAGTAACTTGATCCCTCCTCATATAAGTAAATTGAGTTTTCAAAAGTGTGACAAGTTACATGTAGGTTTTCGCGAACCCGATAAATCTGACGACAATGGGGGTAGGATTTAAACATTTTAAACCCACCTCTTTTAAACTCAAACTCGAACCTGTCTCATCTTTCATGAGTATATGGACGAGGAGAGCTAAACTCACCCTTGACCTATCCTGTTGCCATGCCTAGAAGAGCTGTCAAAAATGGCCTAGTCCGATGAGCCGGCCCGATGGCCCATCAGGCCAGGCTTGGCTTATGAATTTTTGTCCTAAATACCATCTTGCTTACTTGGCCCGAAGTTATTTTTATTTAAATTAGTATAAATTTAAGTAAAATAAATAAATAAGCTAATTTGACCTAGTCTGACAGGCCAAACCGGGCCAAGACAAATGTGGCCTATGAGACATATGGACCAGGTCGGACCAGTCCATTTTCACTCTTTGACCAGTCAGGCCAGGTCGGGCCAGTGCATCTTCAACCCTGCCTCGGCTTGCACATCTTCAACTCTGCCTCAGCAAACACATCTTCGACTTAACCTCGGCCAACACGTATTTGGCTTAGCCATAATAAATGCATCTTCAACTCACTCTTCATAAAGGCATTCTCAGTTTAGCCTTGGCCTCGACTAAGGCATCTTCAATCCAACTTTCGCTAGGTCATCTTCGGTTTCACCTCGACTAGGGCATTATCGGCTTGACCTTAGCATCTTTGGCCTGGCCTCAACTAGGGCGTCCTCAATTCAGTTCTTTTAATATAAAAAAAGACAAACTAAGTGAAAGACACTATGGACTTAAGAAGAGGATGCCCATTGCCTAATTGAATTGAAAGTAGTTTTTATTAACACTCCCAATCTGGTGTTAAGGCTGCCTTGGTTGCATGGTTGGGTATTCTTTCGTTTCTACTCTCTCTATTCTATGTTATGGCTTACTAAGAATATTCTATGTTATGGCTTACAAAAACACTAGAAGAATATTTTGTTGGGTACTTGAAGTGATTAACTTTATTGACCATTTCATTATTTGTATCACACACACATATAAGTGTACATCCTTGCTCCAACAACAAACTACCAATAAGATGAAAATTTTGCTCACAAAGAATAAACTGTGGCAGACCACCCCCATAAATTATGGAACTTTCTTTCATCCTTCTAATAAAACTAAATTATAGAGATATTATATGACCTTATACTCTCCTTGAATAGGATACTTTTCTTATTGTTTTCAGTTGTTAGATTAAACAATAAAATAAGAAGCTTTTATCAAGAGAGGCTAGTCAGTTGGTTGAGTAGGATGCGTGATTATTGTAAAATCTTTGATATCTGTCTTCCATTCCTATCGATAAAAAGAAAAAAGAAAAATTGCAAGAAGCTTTTTCAAAATTGGGAATTGTACCCTACACTTTAGACAAAAATGTAAAAATCCACCATTCATTATCTTCATATTCTTTTCAAATCTTTCCTCAAATTGCGTCTAAGCAGAGCATTACAATGACAACAACATTAGGAAGGTCTCCAACATATAGACATGCTAAGAAAAGGTGGAAATGGTTAGATGGTGTCTACTGAATAATTGTATGCATGAAAACTTTATATGGTCTAAACTAAGAGTTCATCGTATGTTACATTGACTCTCATCCCCCTCATAATTTTTTTAATACAAAGGTAGGCTTTGATGATCACCAAATCAACCTAGCATGAGAACTAACACAAAGATATACATAAAGTAAACGACAACCACCAAGAAAACATTTGTAATGATTACTATTATTTTTTATATGATAAAATATATGCACAAACGTAGAGGAGAATCATCAATTAATCAAGATCATTGTATAGTTTGTTGATTATCGCAATGTACAATTGACATCAAAAACTATATATTGGCATTAAATTGAAAGAGCTTAATGCTTTTTTTACTACAAAAAGATCTTTAATATCTAAAATTATATTTTCATTGGCAATAGGACTGTTTCCTTCCGCAAAAAAATAAATAAATGAGGCATTATGGTGCATTGGACTCGAGACCATAATGTTCCCTTCAAAATTTAAATTCTAATAGTAACATATACCATATAAATTTAGAAAGGTGTACATAGCCCACAAAATCTTAAATCCAATATATAAATTTATAAAACTAAAAAAAACACTACCATATTCATTTTAACAGCCAATATAAAGGTACCTATTCTCTGTAAAAAAAAAAATACCTATACTTAAAAGTGATCAATAATAAGTGAATTGTAGATGTAAATAATCTTAATCTGTACGATGAAAGATTAAAGAAATAACACTTTGGTTATTGTTTCGTTATGATAGGAGCTTTATATGTCAAACTCTCTGTATGCTAATTAATGATGGCATTTCCTATGTTATTGTTTAGCTCCTTTTACTTTTAATTATTTTCAATTTTCTTACACAAAAACAATACTTTGGGAATATTTAAGAAAATTGTAGAAGTACATTATTTAATACATTATATTTATGTTTATTAATTTGATATGATATGTCAAGATTCAAAATTTAAAATTTTTAATTCATGTTGAGATTTAGGAAAATTGCAAGAAATAATTCAATTTTAAATTATGGTCATGTGGGGAAAATGCAATTGATAGCAGAAATTTTCAAAATGGTGAACACTTGAAAGGAAAGCATAATATAGATATACGTATTTATATATTGGCTTAAATATGTTTCGGGTCCCTGATATATTATCGAATTTTGCGTTGGGTCCCTATTAAATTTTTGCTTTCTTTTGGGTCCCCAATAAATTTTTTATTTTGTTTTTGGTCCCTAAAGCGCTATCTAAACCACTTTTTAAAAGCAATTTAAAGCGCTATCTAAAGCGATAGGGCTTTAGGGACCAAAAACAAAATAAAAAATTTATTGGGACCCAACAGAAAGCAAAAATTTAATAGGAACCCAATGCAAAATTCGCTAATATATCAGGGACCCAAAACATATTTAAGCCTTATTATATATTTCTTACGATGAATTTCACCTCTTTATAAGATAAGACAATTATTACAATCCAATCAACACGTAACTACAACAAAAATATGAGCACAAGGCAACCGTGCCCCCATCATCACCACAGCTGTACTCTTCATAGCAAATGTAACATTTATCTTTTTCATCTTCAATCTTGAATTTTTCTAGTGTTGTGGCCCTAGCAGGCAAAGAATGTTCTCCACCTGATAAGCCATTCTAGTACTGTAGTTCCAATGAACCAAGTCCCTCCTTGTACTGCAGTTCCTCCTTCTAACTAACAAGGAGGGACTTGATTCCTGGGAACTGCAGTACAAGGAGGGACTTGATTCAGGGGAACTCACTACATTGTAACAACAATGGGTCTTGAGTACCATAACAAACACGCAAAAATAATTTATATCAACCCTAGGCCGCTGCAATACTAATTCCCATAACTTTTGCTGAAATGTTTTCGACCATGTCACAGTCATGGCCATTGAAAAAAGTTGTAGGTACATGCAAGTATGCAAGCAATTGCTTTAATACATCATTGCAAAAAGAAGGATAATTGAAGATAATGCGATGAATTGGTAATCGTGTGTGACAAAGTTTGACGACACTGCTCGGCTCAAAAGTTGTCACCAACATGGTTATATAGACAATACGATTGATTAAAGTGTGACCAGAATCAGAGAACAAGGTGGGTTCTACGACGAGGAAGATTTATAGAGGGCACTTTTCTGTGTGATTGCAAAAAGGTGTAGAAATAAGAAGAGAGTTGAAAAAGAGTTATACTAATACTTGGCCTATAGGAATTTGCAAAGGGTAGATGTATTTATAGTGTATAAGATTGTGATCAATATCTTCTTCGAAACAGTATTAGAGGGAAGCTTGAAATTTTGGGGGGTATTTTTATGTAAATGGAGGGAAGTATGACGTAATAATTGAAAAGAAAATGCCCAAATTTCAAATTAAATAATGGTATTTGAGGGAAGTTTGAAATTTTAAATTTTTTTCTTTTTTTTTTGAAAAAGGAAGGAAGTATGATATAATAATTGAAAAGAATTTCTACATAAATTTCCAAATTCAATAATTTATCATTTTTATATATATATTTTACACATTAAAGTTAGAATATCTCTCTCTCTCTCTCTTTCTCTTTATATATATATATATATATATATATATATATATATATATATATAATTTCTATATGTTAAAATATTTTAATTAAAAAATTATGACCTTTTAGAATGAGAAATGTTAACAGAAATGCTGATTATTAGGAAAAAATATTCAAATATTGAAAAGGATAATTTCCAATTATAGGGAAAAAAAATTTCAAATATCACAAGGATAATTTTTATGTAAATGGAGGGAAGTATAGCATAATAATTTTAAAAAATGCATAACTTTCCAACTAGATAATGGTATTCGAGTGAAGTTTGAAATTTTGGTTTTTTTTTTTTTCTGTTTATGAAAAGGGAAGGAAGTATGACATAATAATTGAAAAGATTTTATACATATATAACTTCTCAAATTAAAAAAATTATCATTTTTTTTATATTTGACACATTAAAGTTAGAATATCTCTATATATCATTTATATATTTTAATCCAAAAATTAATTACCTTTTAGTGTGAGAAATGTTATCGGAAATACTGATTATTAGGAAAGTTAATGTTGTTTTTTCAAATATGCATGAGGATGATTTCCATAAAAATTATATTCTATTTTTCAATTAATATTTATTTCAAAAAATTATGTTGAGCCACATATGTTATTCATTCATTAATTGAAAAGGAGAGAAGTATGACATAATAATTGAAAAAAAAAATATACATAACTTTTCAATGTCAATAATTTATCATTGTTTATATAATTTACACATTAGCGTTAGAATATCATTATTTGTCTTTTATATATTTTAAAGTATTTTAATCTTAATATTAAGAGCAAGGTTAGGGTGGACAACCCTGATTGGTGCTCCACGGTGTACAATTGCCGCACTGAGGTTCGACCCTATCAGCTCATGCATTCTACTCCAATCCCCCACCACTAGGCCGACCCTAGTGGTTAATGATGGCATTTCCTATGGTATTGTTTAGCTCCTTTTGCTTTTAATTATTTCCACTTTGCATACACAAGAACAATACTTTGGGAATATATAAGAAAATTGTAGAAATACATTATTTAATACATTATCTTTATGTTTATTAATTTGATATGATATGTCAAGATTCAAAATTTTAAATTTTAAATTCATATTGAGATTTAGGAAAATTGCAAGAAGTAATTCAATTTTAAATTATGGCCAATATTGTTACATAAGGAAAATGCAATTGATAGCAGAAATTTTCAAATTGATGAACTCTTGATAGGAAAGCTTCAAATAGATTTACATATTTATATATTTCTTACGATAAATTCCACCTCTTTATAAGATAAGACAATTATTACAATGCAATCAACACGTAACTACAACAACAAAGTATCCTTAAAAGCAAGAAAACATGTAATGCAAAACCTAACAGTATCAAGAGTCATGACGACTGCATGTGGAACGGCAGCGGAAAGGGCACGTACTGCTCTGCACAAACCATTTCAAAATGCATTCGTAGTGAAAAATATGAGCACAAGGCAACCGTGCCCCAACATCACCAATGTTGTACTCTTCATAGCATATGCAACATTCATCTTTTTCATCTTCAATCTTCAACTTTTCAAGTGTTGTGGCCCCAGCAGGCAAAGAATGTTCTCCACCCTGATAAGCCATTCTTTTCACGAACTCTACTGATTGAACATGTTCATCATTATGAAAAGGGCCTTCTAAGGATCTTCCTATAGTTTAGGTATATAGGTAGTATAAAATTGACCAATAACTATTTTTCAACATTGATTTATTCTATTAAATAAATTTCTAAACTTATCAAATTAATGTGTCACATGTGTAAAATGGAGGACATTCTTCTTGAGATGGATCGAATTTTGCGGCCACAAGGTAGTGTCATCTTGCGGGATGATGTGGATGTGCTGTTGAAGGTGAAGAGTTTCACAGATGCAATGCAATGGGATTCCAGAATTGCAGATCATGAAAAGGGGCCCCACCAGAGAGAAAAGATATTGTTTGCAGTTAAGCAGTACTGGACTGCCCCATCTCCTGGCCAAAAATCTACACAGAAAGCTCTAAATTGATATGTTTTTTGGGCTCAAGAATTTGTGTAATTTTTTATTTCTATGTCCAGAAATTTTTTCAGAATTCTATTGTTTTTCAACCCCTGCTTATGTGGGTGGTGCAAAGTGAAAATCTCCTTACAGCAATCTATGCCTTATTGCTCCTCAAGCTTCTTATTTTTTGGTGACTTATCTATCTTGTAATAGTTGTCCAAATCTATCAATCAAATGAGATTGACTTATTGGTGAATAATGGTTGCAAAAGAACCTAATAGTATTTTAATAGACACAAAGCTCTAAAAACATATGTAAGATTTCTAACAACAATTTGTTTTGGTACATCATTCTTCATTTAGAACGCAACAAGGTACTAGAGCATCTTAAGTTTAGCCTTGGTCATAACGTCTTAAGTTCAACCTCAATTAGAGCATTTTAAACTTGGCCACAGCCAAATATCTTCAAATCAACCACAATCAAAGTATCTTCAACACAACATTGTGTAGAACATCTTCAGCTCAGCGCCAGGTTAAATTTTTAAATTGAAGGTCCATAGACAAGCCTTGAGGGTTTTTTTTATGTGGGCTTTTTTTAGTTTTATGGATTTTGTGGCCTTGATCCACGTGGGCTATGGCCAAGTCAAGTTGGGTGGTCCATGTTGATGATAGTAAATGAAAAATATATTTATTAAATCATAAGTGTTCGGTAAAATTATTTGTTTAAGTAGTTGAAAAATGTAAAATGACATAAATTGTTTATATAATATATTTATATAAATTTAATTTTATTTTATAGATAAATTATTTTCATTACATTTTTATTTTCAATTATTACATTATATTCATATTAAGTATTCTACAATTAATCTTATACTATATCTTAAATATTTTTAATCAAGTTTGAAATAAAGTAAAAAAAACTTAAGTGGACATTATACTTTTATTATGTTAATTAGCGTAATAGTTAAAATAAATCATCTAATATTAAATTATTAAAAAAACTAACATTTATCATTGTCAAATTTGTGAAGTATAATGTTTAAATAATAAATTAAATATTATACATAGTACAATAGTTAAAATAAATAGTGCAATATAAAAAATGTAGAATATAATAACAAAAATAAAATAAAACAAATAAATAATAAAAAAAACCTTGTTTTATTAAAAAAGGGTACTAAGAAAGTTTAATAAATATTTTAAGGATAAAAAGAAAAGAAAATATAAAAAGCTAGAAGTTACAAGCTAGCGTTTTAAAAAATGCTACTTCAAGTAGTGTTTCAAAAATCGTTAAAAACTACTAAAGAAAGTTTGTTTACCAAACAGTCAAATAAGTTTTTCAGCTACTAAAAAAGTTAGCTAGAAGCTAGCTGAAATGGCTTGTCGAACATAACATTTTACTTTTTTTAATATTTCATTATTTTATTTTTTTTACCACTTAATTTGACATTAGAAACTACAGAAGTAGAAAACCTAAAGTGACAATAATTTTTTTTTGGTTTAAATACATTTTTAGTCCTTGCAATTTAGCACTTTTTTTATTTTCGTCCTTGCAAAAAAAAATTTGGTTTTAGTCCTTGCAAATTATGTTTGTTTTGTTTTTCGCCCTTAAAGTGCTTTAGATAGCGTTTTCTTCACTATTCAAAGCGCTACATAAACCACTTTAAGGACGAAAAACAAAACAAACATAATTTGCAAGGACTAAAATCGAAAAAAAAATTGCAAGGACGAAAGGCAAAAAAAATGCTAAATTGCAAGGACTAAAAATGTATTTAAGCCTTTTTTTTTTACTGCAAAAGTGACAATAATTATAACACGTATGATTCCCGAGAGTTGAATTAATCATCGTGAAATGTTTTCAATAACAAAAAAAAAATCATCGTGACTTAATTTAGTACTGAATGAAAGTAAGTTTTAATTTATAACCTATTTTTTCCCTTTAAAAATCCAAAAAATATAAATAAACAAAAATCCACTGCCAAAGTTTAGTAAACTTCTATAATTATATTTATAACTATATATACTCACAATTCAAATGTTGTATATATGAATAAAAAAAATTCAAATATTGTATATACATCTATAACTAAAAAAACCTATCACATTCATTATCACGTCCAATATAAAGGTACCTATACTTAAAAGTGTCAATAATAGGTGAATGATAGAAGTAAATAATCTCAATGATGAAAGATTAAAGAAATAATAATTTGGTTATTGTTTCGATATTATAGGAGCTTTATATGTCAGACTCCATATGCTGAATGATGGCATTTTCTATGTTATTGTTTAGCTCCTTTCCTTTTGCTTTTAATTAATTCCACTTTGATTATAAAAAAACCAATACTTTGGAAACATATATAAGAAAATTATAGAAGTGCATTATTTAATACATTATATTTATATTTATCAATTTGATATGATATGTCAAGATTCAAAATATTAAAGAATTAAATTCATATTGAGATTTACAAAAATTGCAAGAAATTATTCAATTTTAAATATTATGGCCAATATTGTTATGTAAGGAAAATGCAATTGATAGCAGAAATTGTCAAATTGATTAACTCTTGAAAGGAAAACATCAAGTAGGTTTAGGTATCTATATATTTCTTACGATAAATTCCACCTCTTTATAAGATAAGACAATTATTACAATTCAATCAACATGAAACTACAACAAAGTATCCTTAAAAGCAAGAAAATATGTAATGCAAAACCTAACAGTATCAAGAGTTCATGTGGAACCACAGCGAAAAGGGCACGTACTGTTCTGCACTAACCATTTCAAAATGCATTCATAGTGAAAAATATGAGCACAAGGCAACCGTGCCCCATCATCACCACACTTGTACTCTTCATAGGATATGTAAAATTCATCTTTTTCATCTTCAATCTTCAATTTTTCAAGCTTTGTGGCCCCAGCAGGCAAAGAATATTCTCCACCCTGATAAGCCATTCCTTGCACGAACTCTCTTGATACATGTCGTGCATCGAAGAAGCATGAGGTATTCACTATATTGTAAAAATATCGGCCATTAAAGAACATAGCAAACACATAAAAATAATCTGTTTCAAACCCACAGCGTTGCAGTACTGAGTCACGTAGCATTCTAGACAAATTTGTGACCATGTCACAATCATGGCCATTGAGAAAGGTTTGCCGAACACCTGTGTGTGCAAGGAACTTTTGTAACAGCTCTTTGCGAAAAGATGGATATGCAAAATGGTCATGAGAAATTGGTTGACTCGACCTCCAACATCTAACCTCACCCATTGGATCTGAATTAGTCGCAACAACTATAGTTATATAGACTTTATCTTTGCATGAAGTGTAACTCCCACCATCAGAGAAGGTGAATTGTTGAATTTCTGGCATGATAAGGAAGATTGATAAATAATACTTTTGTGTGTGTTTGCACAAAGGAATAGAAACAGTAAGAGAGTGTAATGCTGTTGGGTCAAAGAATTTGTAAAGCATAGACATATTTATAGTGTTGTGAGGTATATATCCTTTATGATCAATTGTTTCTAGGGAGTATTGGAGGGAAGCTTGAGATTTAATTTGGTCTTTTGGTCAAAGAGGGAAGCTTGAGATTTTCTTTTTTTTGTGAAGGAGGGAAGCTTGACATTTTGTTTTTCTGGTCAAGGAGGGAAGTACAAATGAGGTAACTAATTGAAAATTTTGTATACTTAAAAGACTTTCCAAATTGAATAATTTGTCATTTTTTTATATATTTTACACATTGATGTTAGTATATATTTAAATATCTCCTTGAACCAAAAAAAATTATTTATTCAAATAATACTCGTACCACATTATTTAACAAACTCCTATCTATTACTGTTCAGGTTGGGATTTCGGCTCCTCTCCACCCAAATTCTTAACCTTTATTTTCTTTTTAAAAACATGACGTTGAGAATCCGGATACCCCAAATCTGAATTCTCAATAGGTTTTCCTATTTTCGTTATTTATTTTTTTGCTTTTTACTTTTTTACTTTAATTTTAATTTTAAAGTAGTTTAAAAAAATAATTGTGACTAAAAGTTTACATTGTAATTAATTTAAATAATTAGTTTTAAAAAATAATACTCACAATTTAATTAAAATTATTTAAATTAAAATTCCATAATACAACAATAGAAAACTAAATTATTGAAGTTGGCTAGAGGTTCGATCACGATTAGGACATGACATTACACCTAAATCAATCCCTTTTGTATAAAATGAATAAAAAAATAAAATAGATAACTAAATAAATAAATCATAAATTCAAGTCTCTCAAATATAAATATAAAATTGTTTTGCTAAAATAAATCAATGATAAATAAACAAATAATATACAAGTTCAGGAACACTTGTCACAACTTGAGTATACAGTCCAATTTAAAGCATAAGATTAACAAGCTATCATGTTTAAATTATCTCTTGAGGTGTTATTTTGGTCCTAAGCCTAGGGCTAGTTCACAATAATGGGTCTAATTATTTTTTGACCCACATAATGTGGGGCCTAAAAGCTCCCAACCTACACAGCCCAACTAATAAGAAGGTTGGACCAAGGCTTAAGGGTTGTCAACCCACAAGTACCGGTATTTCAAAAAGTGTCTTTTCTAAATCGTCCATAAAAATATTTTCAACTTGGCTCGACTAGAGTATGTTTAACTCAAGCTAAACTAAAGTAATTTTAACTTGGTCCCAACCAAGATATCTTTAATGTGGCCTCAATCAAAGTAATTTCAACTTGACCTTGGCTAGAGTAACTTCAACTCGACCTTGTTCAGAGTATGTTCAACTTAGCCTAACATAGAGTATCTTATACTCAACCTTGACTAGAGAATCTTCACATCAACCTCAACCAGGGCATCTTCAACTCAGTCTCCGCTAGGACATCTTTGGTTCGACCTCGACTAAGGACTCTTCTACTCAACCTCAGTCAGGGTATTTTTGCCTCGACTTCAATTAGGTCATCTTCAGCCTAGCCTTAGCTAAGGCAGCGTGGACAAGACCTTAGTATCTTTGGGTTGGCCTCAACTAGGGTGCATCTTCAGCTTAGCCTTGGACAACGCATGTTTGGCTCAGCCTTTACAAGTGCATCTTCGGCTCAGCCTCAACCAGCGTATCTTCGACTCGTCCTTACCCAACATATCTTTAGCCTGGCCTCGACGAATGGACCTTCGATTCAAACCTTGATTAGTGCATCTTCCACTTGGCCTCAGTTAGAGCATCTTCAACTCAGTCTCAGCTATTGTCATTTCAACTCGATCTCAGCTAGAGCATCTTAAGCTTGGCCTCAGTTAGAGTATCTTCAGATCAACCACAGTCAAAGTATCTTCAATACGACTTTGGCTAGAACATCTCTTAGCTTAACCACAAGTTAAAATTTTAAATTTGAGGTCCATTGGCAGGCCATAAGCCACAAGGTCTTGAGGGCTTTTCTATGTTGGCCTCTTTTAGCCCTGTGGGCTTTTTGGCCACGACCCATGTGGGCTATGGCCAAGCCAACTAGGCTAGTCTATTTTGACGGCTCTATTTACCCTTTACATTAAAAAAAAAAAACTTTGATTTTAATGTTTATACAAAATAATTGTGAAAATTTGTTAACTAAAATTAAAAATACATGTATTTCTAATAAGAACTCTTTTTCACCATGAAACAAAAAAGGATTCAAAATGAAATATAAAGCATAATCATTACATTTTTTTTATACAAATAGGAATAAAATAGCAAAACAGAAGGGGAAAAATAAAAATGACAAACTAAGCGAACTAATAGTGGATGTGTAAGAAGACTACACCCATTGCATGTTCGTAGCAGTCTGGTGGTGTTATATCCAAGTGGATAACGCAAACTAATAGTGGAACAAACAACGTTAGCCGATAATATTAATAAATTAAAATGAGAATTTACAAATTCCACTTATTCATATCATCTTATCATTATTATGTTGCCCTTTTGTTTCTATTTTTCTTATTTTCACTTCTTTTTCATTTCCACTGTTTTTAATATTTCATTATTTTTTATGTTTTTACCACTTTAAGATTAGAAACAACAAAAGTACCAAATCTAAAGTGACAATAATTATAACACGTATGGTTGCCGAAAGCTGAATTAATCATTGTGAAAAATTTTCAATAAAAAAATAAAAATAAAAATAAAACATCCTGATACAAACAATATGAGCTGCATCATATTGCTTGGAAAAGGCATGTTTAGTTTAGCAAACCAATGACGTGGAAATGAAACCAAACAAAAGGAGAACAAGCTAAGATAATGGTAAATGGAAATCAGAATAACTTTAGGAGCAATTATAATTATAATGTGTTGATTAAGATAAACCATAATCAACACATTATATTTACTTTCTTTTTTTTAAAACAACATTATATTTACTTTCAATACTATGCTCTGGGTTTTCTTTTCTCCTCGGTGCTCTATCGATTGGTTCTATTGTCTCCATGCCTTCTTCTCCCAGTTAATATCTCCCTTTGTTTATGTTTGAGTCCTCCCCGTATACAATGATAAAAGAGAATAAATTATATTCAATTTTAAAAGTCGTGTAACGTGTAAATATTATTACGTATGAAAAGTGTAATTGATAGCAGAAATTAATGTACTCTCAAAAGGAAAACATCAATTATAGATTTAAGTATTTATATTCACATACAATATATTTTACTTCTTTAAGATGATATATTTATCACGGTACAATAATGCTAATCGTAACAGTATCAAGAGACACGACTACATGTGAAACGGCACGAAGGGCACATACCCCTCTCTACAAACCATTGCAAAATACAATAATGGTGGAGCAAGGCAATCTTGCTGCATCATCATCAGAGTTGAAATCTTCATGACATATGACACATTCACCTTCTTCATCTTGAACCATAAATCTTTCAAGCACCGTTGCTCCCGCGGGCAAAGAATGTTCACCTCCCTCATAGGCTATTCTTTGCACCAATCTTCTAGATGGAAGTTGCTCAGCTTGAAAAAAGAATGGGGTACTCACTACATTGTAGCAACAATGGGTCTTGAGTACCTTAACAAACACGCGAAAATAATTTATATCAACGCTAGGCCGCTGCAATACTGATTCCCATAACATTGCTGAAATGTTTTCAACCATGTCACAGTCATGGCCATTGAAAAAATTTGTAGGTACACGCAAGTATGCAAGCAATTGCTTTACTACATCATTGCAAAAAATTGGATAATTGAAAATGATGCGTTGAATTGGTAACCGCGTGTGACAAAGTTTGACAACACTGCTCCGCTCAAAAGTTGTCACCATCATGGTTATATACACAATATGATTGATGAAAGTGTTACCAGCACCGGAGAAAAAGGTGGGTTCTTCAAATTGTGGTATCATGTTTATGATGAGGAAGATTTATATAGAGGGTACTTTTATGTGTGATTGCACAAAGGATTAAAGGAATAGAAATAAGAAGAGAATTCAAAAAGAGTTATACTAATATTTGGTCTATAGGAATTTGCAAAGGTTAGATGTATTATAGTGTTGTGAGGAATATAACCGTTACGATCAATCATTTCAAAGCACTATTGAGGGAAGCTTGAGGTTTTAGTCTTTTTGTGAAAGAGGAAAGCTTGAGATTTTCCTTCTTCTTTTTTTTTTTTGTGAAGGAGGGAAGCTTGAGATTTTGTTCTTTTGGTCAAGGACGGAAATATATATGAGGTAAATAATTGAAAATTTTGTATACTTAAATAATTTCCAAATTGAGTAATTGATATTTTTTTATTTATTTTACAAGTTGATATTAGAATATTTGAAAGTAAACTTCAAAGTCAGAAAATGTGAATAAAACTATTTTTTTTATATTTTTTTTTACAATAGTTTAGTTTTTTACCGTTATTTTTTTATGTCATCTGAGAATTAGATTACTTTTCTTTTGACATTGAAATTTACTTTCAAATAATCCACTAAATTGATTTTTAAAATTAGTTCTTAAAATTTTAAATATTAATGAATTTAATTCTTAAATTATAAAATCATCCTTTTAATCCTTAAATATATTTAAAATGATGATTATTTATCAAATGACAATTATTTTACTGTCAACAATAAAACTAAGACAATTGATGTTTATTAATTTTAGATATTAAAATAATATTTTTATAATTTTTTAAAGACTACATTAACTGATAAACATAATTCTAGAATTATTAGTATAATTCATCATTGGTTTTAGGTTCAAGTTATTCTAAGAGCAACTTTAAAAGGCTTACTCTTCATCTTCACTATTCATTTTTTTGAAATCTAATGGTTAAGATTAGTTACTCATTACAATCATTAGATTTAGGTAAAATGAATAGTGAAGATAGGGAGTAACTCTTTTAAAGTTACTCTTGGATATATATGATTTATTTTAAAATTAGAAGAAAATTATATTTTCAAAAGTCTGACGGGTTACCCATAAGTTTTCACGAACCCAATAAAACTTGCGACGTCGATGAGGTAGGATTTAAAAATTTTAAACTCACCTCTTTTAAACTCAAACTCGAACCCATTTCGTCTTTCATGAGTACAAGGACCAGGAGAGCTAAACTTACCCATAATCTGCTCTGTTGCCATGCCTAGCCTTGGCTAGTGCATCTTCAACCCTGCCTCGGCTAGCGCATCTTCAACCCTGCCTCAGCTAACGCATCTTTGACTCAACCTCAGCCAACGTGGATTTAGCTTAGCCATAGTAAATACATCTTCAGCTTAGTCTTGATAAAGGCATTCTCAATTTAGCCTCGGCCTCAATTGAGGCATCTTTAATTCGACTTCGGCTAGGTCATCTTTGGATTGACCTCGAGTAGGGCACCATTGGCTCGACCTTAGCATCTTTGGCCTGGCCTCAACTAGGGCATCTTTGACTCACCCATGAACAATGCATCTTCAACTCAATCTCAATCAATGCATCTTTGGCTCATCCTCGGCGAACACATCTTCGGCTTGACCTTTGCATGCGCATCTTCGGCTAAACCTTAAGCAATGTATCTTCAGCTCGACCTCGACTAACACATCTTCAATTCAACCTTGATTATATTATCTTCAACTTAGCCTTGGTTATAGCATCTTCAGCTCGATTTCAATTAGAGTAATTTCAACTCCACCTTGGCTAGAGCATCTTAAGCTCAGCTTGGCCAGAGCATCTTAAGCTCGATCTCAGCTAGGGCATCTTAAGCTCAGCTTGATTAGAGATCTGTAAAAAAAATGTAATGCAAGTAAAAACAAAGGGACAACAAAATACAAAAACACTAGAAGAATATTTTGTTAGGTACTTGAAGTGATTAACTTTATTGACCATTTCATTATTTGTATCACACACACACATATAGGTGTACATCCCTATTCCAACAACAAACTACTAATAAGATGAAAATTTTGCTCACTAAGAATAAATTGTGGCAGGCCACCCCCATAATTTATGGAACTTTCTATCATGCCTCCAATAAAACTAAATGAAAAGATGTAATATGACCTTATACTCTCCTTGAAGTTGATACTTTTCTTATTGTTTTCAGTTGTTAGATTAAACAATGAAATAAGAAGCTTTTACCAAGGAAGTCTAGTTCAGTTGGTTGAGCAGGGTACGTGAGTTATTGCAAACTCTCATATCTATCTTATGCTCCTATTGATAAAAGAAAAAGACAAGAAGTTTTTCCAATCTTTAGACAACAGTGTCAAAATCCATCATTCGTTATCTTTTATCCTTTTCAAATCCTTCCTCAAATTGCATATGAGCAGAGAATTACAATGACAACAACATTAGGAAGGTCTCCAAAATATAGACATGCTAAGAAAAGGAGGAAATGGTTAGATGGTGTCCCCTGAATAACTGTATGCATGAAAACTTGCAAATTAAATACGATCTTAATAACTAAGAGTTCATCAAATGTTACATTGACTCTCATCCCCCTCATAAATTTCTGAATATAAAGGTAGGCTTTGATGATCACCAAATCAACCTAGCATGACAACTAACACACAAAGATATACATAAAGTAAACGACAACCACCAAGAAAACATTTTTTTTTTGGCACATACCACCAAGAAAACATTTGTAATGATTACTATTATTTTTTATATGATAAAATATATGCAAAAATGTAGAGGAGAATCATCGATTAATCAAGATCATTGTATAGTTTGTTGATTATCGCAATGTACAATTGACATCAAAAACTATATATTGGCATTAAATTGAAAGAGCTTAATGCTTTTTTTACTACAAAAAGATCTTTAATATCTAAAATTATATTTTCATTGGCAATATGACTATCCATAGATCTGTTTCCTTCTGCAGAAAAATAAATAAATGAGGCATTGGACTCGAGACCATAATGTTCCCTTCAAAATTTAAATTCTAACAGTAACATATACCATATAAATTTAGAAAGGCGTACATATAGCCCACAAAATCTTAAATCCAAAATATAAATTTATAAAACTAAAAAAAAAAAAAAACTACCATATTCATTTTATGGCCAATATAAAGGTACCTATTCTCTGTACCCAAAAAAAAATACGTATACTTAAAAGTGATCAATAATAAGTGAATTGTAGATGTAAATAATCTCAATCTGTAAGATGAAATATTAAAGAAATAATACTTTGGTTATTGTTTCGTTATGATAGGAGCTTTATATGCCAGACTCTGTATGCTAATTAATGATGGCATTTCCTATGTTATTGTTTAGCTCCTTTTGCTTTTAATTATTTTCAATTTGCTTACAAAAAAATAATACTTTGGGAATATTTAAGAAAATTGTAGAAGTACATTATTTAATACATTATATTTTTGTTTATTAATTTGATATGATATATCAAGATTCAAAATTTAAAAATTTTAATTCATATTGAGATTTAGGAAAATTGCAAGAAATAATTCAATTTTAAATTATGGTCACGTAAGGAAAATACAATTGATAGCAGAAATTTTCAAAATGATGAACTCTTGAAAGGAAAGCATCAAATAGATTTATGTATTTATATATTTCTTACAATAAATTTCACCTCTTTATAAGGTAAGACAATTATTACAATCCAATCAACACGTAACTACAACAAAAATATGAGCACAAGGCAACCGTGCCCCCATCATCACCACAGTTGTACTCTTCATGGAAAATGCAACATTTATCTTTTTCATCTACATTCTTGAATTTTTCTAGTGTTGTGGCCCCGTCAGGTAAAGAATGTTCTCCACCTCATAAGCCATTCTTGTACTGTAGTTCCAATGAACCAAGTCCTTCCTTGTACTGCAGTTCTCATGAACCAAGTCCCTCCTTGTACTGCAGTTCCTCCTTCTAACTAACAAGGAGGGACTTGGTTCATGGGAACTGCAGTATAAGGAGGGACTTGATTCAGGGAAACTCACTAGTAACAGCAATGGGTCTTGAGTACCATAACAAACACGCAAAAATAATTTATATCAACCCTAGGCCGCTGCAATTAATACTGATTCCCATAACATTGCTGAAATATTTTCGACCATGTAACAGTCATGGCCATTGAAAAAAGTTGTAGGTACACGCAAGTATCCAAACAATTGCTTTAATACATCATTGCAAAAAGATGGATAATTGAAAATGATGCAATGAATTGGTAACCACGTGTGACAAAGTTTGACAACACTACTCGGCTCAAAAGTTGTCACCATCATGGTTACATAGACAATATGATTGATGAAAGTGTGACCAGCATCGGAGAACAAGGTGGGTTCTATGATGAGGAGGATTTACAGAGGGCACTTTTTGTGTGTGATTGCAAAAAGGTGTAGAAATAAGAAGAGAGTTGAAAAAGAGTTACACTAATACTTGGCCTATAGGAATTTGCAAAGGGTAGATGTATTTATAGTGTATTAGATTGTGATCAATATCTTATTCGAAACAATATTGGAGGGAAGCTTAAAATTTTGGGGGTATTTTTATGTAAATGGAGGGAAGTATGATGTAATAATTGACAGAAAAAAAGTGCACAACTTTCAATTAAATAATGGTATTTGAGGGAAGTTTGAAAATTTGAATTTTTTTCTTTTTTTGAAAAAGGAAGCAAGTATGATATAATAATTGAAAAGAATTTCTTCATAAATTTCCAAATTCAATAATTTATCATTTTATATATATATATATATATATATATATATATATATATATATATATATATATATATATATATATATACCATTTCTATATGTTAAAATATTTTAACAAAAAATTATGACCTTTTAGAATGAGAAATGTTATTAGAAATACTGATTATTAGGAAAAAAAAAATCAAATATGCAAAAGGATAATTTCCAATTATAGGGAAAAAAAATTCAAATATCACAAGGATAATTTTTATGTAAATGCAGGGAAGTATAGCATAATATTTAAAAAAAAATGCATAACTTTCCAATCAAATAACGGCTTTTGAGGGAAGTTTGAAATTTTGGTTTTTTTCTTTTTACGAAAAAGGAAGGAAGTATGACATAATAATTGAAAAGATTTTATACGTATATAACTTTCCAAATTAAAAAAATATATCATTTTTTTTATATTTGACACTTTAAAGATAGAATATCTCTATATATCATTTATATATGTTAATATATTTTAATCCAAAAATAAATTACCTTTTAGTGTGAGAAATGTTATTGGAAATACTGATTATTAGGAAAGTTAATTTTTTTTCAAATATGCACGAGGATGATTTCCATAAAAATTATATTATATTTTTCAATTAGTATTTATTTCAAAAAATTATGTTGAGCCACATATGTTATTCATTCATTAATTGAAAATGAGGGAAGTATGACATAATAATTGAAAAAAAAAAGTATACATAACTTTTCAATGTCAATAATTTATCATTGTTTATATATTTTACACATTAGCGTTAGAATATCATTATTTATCTTTTTATAAATTTTAAAGTATTTTAATCTTAATATTGAAAGCAAGGTTAGGGTGGACAACCCTGATTGGTGGACCACCCTAATTGGTGATCCACGGTGGACCATCATTATCAATAGTTAGATTTATAATTTTGTTATAGTAGGACAATCCACACTAGATTTCTCCAACCCTCTTCCAGGAATCCTCTGGCCACCGTTCGCCACCTCTGGAGACAATTTTTAGCGGCGTTGTTTTGTTTTTCTTCATCACTATCTCCACCCTTTCCTCCACTGATTTCTTCGGCGTCGACTCAAAACTCAAATAGAAACACTTAAGTTTTTTTTTTGTGGTAGTGAACTTATATCAAGGAGCTCTTGAAAAATCAACGAGTACAAAACGTTACAGCAAAGCCTCTACGACTCGAAGTAACATGGGCCATGCCTTGGGGAAATCATGCCTTGGACTAGATATGGTCGTCTGTGGAGGGCTCTACGAAATGATGGCATTTTTTTTTGTGTACAATGGTTGCACTGAGGTTTGAACCTATCACCTCATGTATTTTACTCCAACCCCCCACCACTAGGCCGACCTTAGTGGTTAATGATGGCATTTCCTATGTTATTGTTTAGCTCCTTTTGCTTTTAATTATTTCCACTTTGCTTACACAAAAACAATACTTTGGGAATATATAAGAAAATTGTAGAAGTATACATTATTTAATACATTATATTTATGTTTATTAATTTGATATGATATGTCAAGATTCAAAATTTTAAAATTTTAATTCATATTGAGATTTAGGAAAATTGCAAGAAATAATTAAATTTTAATTTATGGTCAATATTATTATGTAAGGAAAATGCAATTGATAGAAGAAATTTTCAAATTCATGAACTCTTGAAAGGAAACCATCAAATAGATTTACATATTTATATATTTCTTACGATAAATTCCACCTCTTTATAAGATAAGACAATTATTACAATCCAATCAACACGAAACTACAACAAAGTATCCTTAAAAGCAAGAAAATATGTAATGCAAAACCTAACAGTATCAAGAGTCACGACGACTACATGTGGAATGGCAGCGGAAAGGGCACGTACTGCTCTGTACAAACCATTTCAAAATGCATTCGTAGTTAAAAATATGAGCACAAGGCAACCGTGCCCCATCATCACCACAGTTGTACTCTTCATAGCATATGCAACATTTATGTTCTTCATCTTCAATCTTGAATTTTTTTAGTGTTATGGCCCCAGCAGGCAAAGAATGTTCTCCACCCTCATAAGCCATTCTTTGCACGAACTCTACTGATTGAACATGTTCATCATCAAACGGGTGTGGGGTATTCACTATATTGTAAATATAATGGCTCTCAGATAACATAGCAAACACATAAAAATAATCTTTTTCAACGTGCTGCAGTATTGAGTCACGTAGCATTCTAGACAAATTTGTTACCATGTCACAGTCGGCATTGAGAAAACTTTTTCGTACATCTGTTTTTTCGAGGAAAACCTGTAACAAGTCTTTGGGGAAAGGAGGAAAAGCAAAAAAGTCACGAGGAAGTGGTAGTATGCTCAAGCTACAAAGACTAACCACATCCGTCGGATGTGAATTCGCTACAACTATAGTTATATTGACTTGATCATTGGAAAAAGTGTAACTAGCACCATCTGAGAAGGTGGATGGTTGAATTTCTGGCATGATGAGGAAGACTGATAAAGAATACTTTTGTGTGTGTTTGCACAAAGGAATAGAAACAATAAGAGAGTGACAAAGGATTACACAAATGCTGGCCTGGGTCAAAGAATTGTAAAGCATAGATATATTTATAGTGTTGTGAGGTATATGTCCGTTGTGATCAATCGTTTCAAAGAAGTACTGGAGGGAAAGCTTGAGATTTTAGTCTTTTGGTGAAAGAGGGAAGCTTGAGATTTTCTCTTTTTGTGAAGGAGGGAAGCTTGAGATTTTGTTCTTTTGGTCAAGGATGGAAAGTATATATGAGGTAAATAATTGAAAATTTTGGATATTTAAAGACTGTCCAAATTGAACAATTTATCTTTTTTTATAAATATTTTACACTTAGAATATATTTAAATATATCTCGGAATACCTAACTTTGGGTTCTATTATTTTAATTAATATGGTGAAAGCTTATTTGCCCGACAAAGCTTTCAAGACCTTACCATTAAGTAATTACAGGTTGATTTGCCGATAGCTGCAAGCCATAATAAGGCTCCCAGTCAGTTTAATTGACTCCTCTGAGTTCTCTCCATAATCTTTATTTTATTTGCTCTTTGTTGTTTTGTTAGTATTAGAAGCATTTTCTTTTGACTGATGCAAGTTTTCCTTTTGATAGACGTGCAGCCTGCCTCATGTAATGTCATCTATCTTTTTTATTTATATTAATTAATTTTTTTACTCATAGTATTGTCATTTTTCTTGTTTTCTTTTTAACAACTTTCTTTTCTTTGGTCATGCACTGGAATAGTTGTCGGTTGCCTTTCTTTGTCTACATTAGCTTTCTTGTAATATAATATAAATCTAAAAAAGAGAAATGAGTCTCAAGCTGTCAATTAGCCTACTGACATATATCTTGTACGTGAACATTTCACTTTTAAAGTGTTGATATACTTTTCTTCTTCGTAAAGTTTGATAATTTTATCACAAGTGGTGAGAGCTAGTCAGTTCCAAGGTAGTTAAAAGAATAGTATTTTGATAAAAACATAAAAAAGGATTTTTAGTACTACTAACAATTATTTTTATTCACTTTCTATTTACTTATTAAAAAGATTTTAAGTTGTTAATGATATTCATTATATATATATATATATATATATATATATATATATATATATATATTATAATTATTATAAAGGCCTGCTTCTAAATATATTTTAGCAAAATAAAGTTAATTATGAATAAATAAATTAGTAAAGGAAAATAAATAGAGTAGCAAAATTATAAGTTTGATATTACCAAGTTGTTACAACTTAAGAGACTTAGATAAAAAAAAATATGGAATTAAAAAGTCGTACACCTAAATCACTCTTTTTTGCATAAATGGATAAATAAAAAATGGATAACCAAATAAATAAAACCATAAACTCAGGTGTCTCAACTTTAAATATGAAATTATTTGGCTAAGTAAACTAATGATAAAAAAAGAAATAAACAAACAAATAATACAAGCTTGGGAATACCTGTCATAGCTCAGGTATCCCAAATTAAAACATAGATTAATAAGGTGTCATGTTTAAATTACTTTAAACGGGGGGGGGGGGGGTATTTCGACCCTAAGTCCTAGGGTAAATCACTATACTGGCTCTAATTAATTTTTGACCCACCAAATGAGTGGCTTAAAATTCCCTAACCCAATTAATAAGTAGGTTGGACCGAGTCTTAAGAGGGGGGATGGATCAGTTCACAAGTTACAATTATTTTAAAAATGACTTTTCTCAACTGTCCACAAAAAATTTTCAACTTATTAGCTCGACTAGAGTATCTTTAACTTGACCTCAACTAGAGTAATTTCAGTTCAGTCTTGGCCATTGTACCCTCAACATGGCCTCAATCAAGGTAATTCCAACTCGACCTTGGCTAGATTATCCTCAACCCAACCTCGTCGAGAGTAATTTCAACTTAGCCTATCCAAGGGTATCTTATATTCAACCTCATCTGGGAATCTTAACCTCAACCTTAGTCAGGGCATCTTTAACTTGATCTTAGCTAAGACACCTTTACTTTAGTCTCGACTAGGGAATCTTCAGCTCGGCCTTAGTCAACACATCTTCAACCTGGCCTTGGCTAGGGCATCATCGGCTTGACCTTAGCATCTATGGTCTGGCCTCGGCTAGAGCATCTTCGACTCGGCCTCGACCAGTGCATCTTCGACTTAACCTTAGTCAACACATCTTTGGCTTATCATCAACCAATGCATCTTCAACTCAGCCTTTACAACTGCATCATTAGCTCGGCCTTGAGCAGCGTATCTTCAACTTGACCACGACCAACACATCTTCTATTCAACCTTGATTAGATCATCTTCAACTTGGCCTTGGTCAAAACATCTTCAGCTCGGTCTTAGTGAGATTAATTTCAACTCCACCCCGGCTCGAGCACCTTAAGCATGACTTGGCCAGAGATCTTCAGATCAATCGTGGTCAGAGTATGTTCAGTACAACCTTGTGCAAAACATCTTCAACTCAACCTCAGGTTAAATATTTAAATTTAAAGTTCATGGACTGGCCATAACCCATAAACCCTCGAGGATGGGTCTTTTTTAACCCTGTGGGCATTATGGCCATGATCCATGGAGGCTAAAGCCAAGTCATATGGGCTAGTCCATTTTGACAACTTTAATTACCTCTTTACATACATAAAAAAATCATTGATTTTAATATTTATACAAAATAATTAGGTTTAATTGCACATTTTACCATCCAACTATTGTTATTTTACATATTTTACTACCCAGGTTTTTTTCACATTTTACTACCATGTTTTCTAATTTTTGTGAATTATTAAATCCTACTATTTAAAGATTTGAGACTAAAAAATGGAAATTTTAATATTAAAAATTAAAAGTAATTAATATTGAAATTTGAGGGAATAAAAAGATTAAGATTAATAATCATCAGTACATAATTAGGAAATATAAAAGTAAGTATCAAATAACAGTGTAATGTGGAGAAACAAAGTAAAATAAGTGTTTTGATCACGATAAGAATTTAAATTTATAATATACAAATTCTTAAGAGTGTGTAGACAAGTGCTGTAAAATAAAAAGAGTGTGTAGACAAGTCAACTTAGGTAATTTATATTTTATTTGAGTAATTTATAAATTTGTTTTACTAAAGTAAAGATGTTTGGCAATTTATAGAGTTGTTTCATACGCCATTTAAGATAGTGCACACTTGGACTTATAATTTATAGTTTATCATAATTTTTCATTTTTATTTTTGGTACTTTAACAAAAAAATCTCATATGTTGTCTCCTTTAATATTACAATATTTATTCTAATTATTTCACTATTTATGTAATTTATCATTATTTTTAATAAAATGTTTGATATTTAAACAAAAATAATAAAAAGAGTTTAGCAAACCAGTGACACTGAAATGAAAACAAACTAAAGGCGAGGAAAATCGTGGAAATCAGAAGAACTTGGGACTTGGGAGTGAGTGATGAGTCGCGACTTGTGAGTGTGTGTTTTCTTTGCCCCTCCTATCGTTTCTACTTTCTCTATTCTATGTTCAGGCTTTTCTTTTTCTCAGCATTCTTTCGTTTCTCCTCAGGGTATGCAATAATGATAGATGGACAATGATAAAAGAAAATAAATTACATTCAATTTTAAAAGTCAAACGTGTCAATATTAAAACATAAGGAAAGTCTGTAATTGATAGTAGAAATTAATTACTCTCAAAAGGAAAACATCAAATAGATTGAAGTATTTATATTTCATACAATACATTTTACTTCTTTAAGATAATATGTTTATCACAGTACATAAATGCTAATGGTAACAGTATCAAGAGACAAGACTATATGCGAAACGGCAACAAGGCCACATAGCCTTCTCTACGAACCATTGCAATATACAATTAGGGTGGAAACTTCACCACATATGACACATTCACCTTCTTCATCTTGAACCCTAAATCTTTGGAGTGTCTGTAACAGTATCAAGAGACAAGACTATATGCGACACGGCAACAAGGACACATAGCCTTCTCTACGAACCATTGCAATATACAATTAGGGTGGAAAACATGACAGCAAGGCAACCTTGCTGCATTATCACCAGAGTTGAAATCTTCACCACATATGACACATTCACCTTCTTCATCTTGAACCCTAAATCTTTGCAGTGTTGTTGCCCCCACAGGAAAAGAATGTTCACCTCCATCACAGGCCATTCTTTGCACAAATTCTCTTGGTGGAAATTCATCAGCTTGAAAAAGGAATGGGGTACCCACTACATTATAACAACAGTGCGTCTCGAATACCATAATGAAAACCTGAAAATAATTTATATGAACCCCAAGCCACTGTAACACTGAGCCACGTAACCTTGTTGAAAGGTTTAGAACCAGGTCACAATCATGGCCAATGAAAAATTTCTAGGTATATTCAAGTATTCAAGCAATTGCTTTAATATATCATTAGATACAGATAGATGATTGAAGATTTCATGATTAATTGGTAACTGCATCCAACAAAGACTTACACCACTGCTCGGATCAAAAGTCGCGACAACTACGCTTATATACACCATATGATTGATGAAAGTTTGATGAGCATCGGAGAACAAGCTGGGTTCTTGAAATTGTGATGTCATATTCACGATGAGGCAGATTGATAGAGGATACTTTTGTGTGTGATTGCACAAAGGAATAGAAATAAGAAGAGAATTGAAAAGGAGATATACTAATACTTGGTATATAGGAATTTGCAAAGGTTAGATGTATTTATAGGGTTGTGTGGAATATAACCGTTATGATCAATCATTTCAAAGCAGTATTGGAGGGAAACTTGAGATTTGGGTCTTTTGTTGAAAGAGGAAAGCTTGAGATTTTCCTTCTTCTTCTTTTTTTTTTTTTTTTTTTTTTGTAAAGGAGGGAAGCTTGAGATTTTGTTCTTTTGGTCAAGGACGGAATATATATATATATGAGGTAAATAATTGAAAATTTTTGTATACTTAAATACTTTCCAAATTGAGTAATTGATAATTTTTTTATATATTTTACAAGTTGATATTAGAATATTTGAAAGAAAAATTCAATCAAAAGACATTTATTTCTTTTCTGTAATAGTTTAGTTTTTTTCCTTTTTTTTACGTCATCTAAGAATTAGACTACTTTTCTTTTTGACATTAAAGTTTACTTTCAAATAATCCACTAAATTGATTTTTAAAATTAGTTCTTAAATTTATAAATGTTAATCAATTTTATTCTTAAATTACAAAATATATTTAAAATGATGATTATTTATCAAATGACAATTATTTTACTGACAAGAATAAAACTAAGATAAGTGATCTATGTTTATTATTTTAGATATTAAATAAATATTTTTATAACTTAAAAAAACTACATTAATTCTGTAAAAAAAAATTACATTAACTAATAAACAAAATTCTAGAATTACTAATAGAGAGAGAGAGAGAGAGAGAGAGGATCAAGTTACTCCAAGAGTAACTTTAAATTCATTCTCACTATTCATATTCTTGATATTTAATGGTTAAGATTAGTTACTCATTACAACCATTAGATTTAGGTAAAATGAATGGTGAGAATAGAGAGTAACTCTTTTAAAGTTACTCTTGGAGTAACTTGATCCCTCCTCATATAAGTAAATTGAGTTTTCAAAAGTGTGACAAGTTACACGTAGGTTTTCGCGAACCCGATAAAATCTGACGACAATGGGGGTAGGATTTAAAAATTTTAAACCCACCTCTTTTAAACTCAAACTCGAACCTGTCTCATCTTTCATGAGTATATGGACGAGGAGAGCTAAACTCACCCTTGACCTATTCTGTTGCCATGCCTAGAAGAGCTGTCAAAAATGGCCTAGTCCGATGAGCCGGCCCGATGGGCTGTCAGGCCAGGCTTGGCTTATGAATTTTTGTCCTAAATACCATCTTGCTTACTTGGCCCGAAGTTATTTTTTATTTTTTAAAATTAGTATAAATTTAAGTAAAATAAATAAATAAGCTAATTTGACCTAGTCTGACAGGCCAAACCGGGCCAAGACAAATGTGGCCTATGAGACATATGGACCAGGTCGGACCAGTCCATTTAAACTCTTTGACCAGTCAAGCCAGGTCGGGCCAGTGCATCTTCAACCCTGCCTCGGCTTGCACATCTTCAACTCCGCCTCAGCAAACGCATCTTCGACTTAACCTCGGCCAATGCGTATTTGGCTTAGCCATAATAAATGCATCTTCAACTCACTCTTGATAAAGGCATTCTCAGTTCAGCCTTGGCCTCAACTAAGGCATCTTGAATCCAACTTTCGCTAGGTCATCTTCGGTTTGAGCTCGACTAGGGCATTATCGACTTGACCTTGGCATCTTTGGCCTGGCCTCAACTAGGGCGTCCTCAATTCAGTTCTTTTAATATAAAAAAAGACAAACTAAGTGAAAGACACTATGGACTTAAGAAGAAGATGCCCATTGCCTAATTGAATTGAAAGTAGTTTTTATTAAGACTCCCAATCTGGTGTTAAAGCCGCCTTGGTTGCATGGTTGGGTATTCTTTCGTTTCTACTCTCTCTATTCTATGTTATGGCTTACTAAGAATATTCTATGTTATGGCTTACAAAAACACTAGAAGAATATTTTGTTGGGTACTTGAAGTGATTAACTTTATTGACCATTTCATTATTTGTATCACACACACACATATAGTGTACATCCTTGCTCCAACAACAAACTACCAATAAGATGAAAATTTTGCTCACAAAGAATAAATTGTGGCAGACCACCCCCATAAATTATGGAACTTTCTTTCATCCTTCTAATAAAACTAAATTATAGAGATGTTATATGACCTTATACTCTCCTTGAATAGGATACTTTTCTTATTGTTTTCAGTTGTTAGATTAAACAATAAAATAAGAAGCTTTTATCAAGAGAGGCTAGCTCAGTTGGTTGAGTAGGGTGCGTGAATTATTGTAAATTCTTTGATGTCTGTCTTCCATTCCTATCAATAAAAAGAAAAAAGAAAAATGACAAGAAGCTTTTTCAAAATTGGGAATTGTACCCTACACTTTAGACAAAAACGTAAAAATCCACCATTCATTATCTTCATATTCTTTTCAAATCTTTCCTCAAATTGCATCTAAGCAGAGCATTACAATGACAACAACATTAGGAAGGTCTCCAACATATAGACATGCTAAGAAAAGGTGGAAATGGTTAGATGGTGTCTACTGAATAATTGTATTCATGAAAACTTGATACGGTCTAAACTAAGAGTTCATCATATGTTACATTGACTCTCATCCCCCTCATAATTTTTTTAATACAAAGGTAGGCTTTGATGATCACCAAATCAACCTAGCATGAGAACTAACACAAAGATATACATAAAGTAAACGACAACCACCGAGAAAACATTTGTAATGATTACTATTATTTTTTATATGATAAAATATATGCACAAATGTAGAGGAGAATCATCAGTTAATCAAGATCATTGTATAGTTTGTTGATTATCGCAATGTACAATTGACATCAAAAACTATATATTGGCATTAAATTGAAAGAGCTTAATGCTTTTTTTACTACAAAAAGATCTTTAATATCTAAACTTATATTTTCATTGGCAATAGGACTGTTTCCTTCCGCAAAAAAATAAATAAATGAGGCATTATGGTGCATTGGACTCGAGACCATAATGTTCCCTTCAAAATTTAAATTCTAATAGTAACATATACCATATAAATTTAGAAAGGTGTACATAGCCCACAAAATCTTAAATCCAATATATAAATTTATAAAACTAAAAAAAACACTACCATATTCATTTTAACAGCCAATATAAAGGTACCTATTCTCTGTAAAAAAAAAAAAAAAAAAACCTATACTTAAAAGTGATCAATAATAAGTGAATTGTAGATGTAAATAATCTTAATCTGTACGATGAAAGATTAAAGAAATAACACTTTGGTTATTGTTTTGTTATGATAGGAGCTTTATATGTCAAACTCTCTGTATGCTAATTAATGATGGCATTTCCTATGTTATTGTTTAGCTCCTTTTACTTTTAATTATTTTCAATTTTCTTACACAAAAACAATACTTTGGGAATATTTAAGAAAATTGTAGAAGTACATTATTTAATACATTATATTTATGTTTATTAATTTGATATGATATGTCAAGATTCAAAATTTAAAATTTTTAATTCATGTTGAGATTTAGGAAAATTGCAAGAAATAATTCAATTTTAAATTATGGTCATGTGGGGAAAATGCAATTGATAGCAGAAATTTTCAAAATGGTGAACACTTGAAAGGAAAGCATAATATAGATATACGTATTTATATATTGGCTTAAATATGTTTCGGGTCCCTGATATATTAGCGAATTTTGCGTTGGGTCCCTATTAAATTTTTGCTTTCTTTTGGGTCCCCAATAAATTTTTTATTTTGTTTTTGGTCCCTAAAGCGCTATCTAAACCACTTTTTAAAAGCAATTTAAAGCGCTATCTAAAGCGATAGGGCTTTAGGGACCAAAAACAAAATAAAAAATTTATTGGGACCCAACAGAAAGCAAAAATTTAATAGGAACCCAATGCAAAATTCGCTAATATATCAGGGACCCAAAACATATTTAAGCCTTATGATATATTTCTTACGATAAATTTCACCTCTTTATAAGATAAGACAATTATTACAATCCAATCAACACGTAACTACAACAAAAATATGAGCACAAGGCAACCGTGCCCCCATCATCACCACAGCTGTACTCTTCATAGCAAATGTAACATTTATCTTTTTCATCTTCAATCTTGAATTTTTCTAGTGTTGTGGCCCTAGCAGGCAAAGAATGTTCTCCACCTGATAAGCCATTCTAGTACTATAGTTCCAATGAACCAAGTACCTCCTTGTACTGCAGTTCCTCCTTCTAACTAACAAGGAGGGACTTGATTCCTGGGAACTGCAGTATAAGGAGGGACTTGATTCAGGGGAAATCACTACATTGTAACAACAATGGGTCTTGAGTACCATAACAAACACGCAAAAATAATTTATATCAACCCTAGGCCGCTGCAATACTAATTCCCATAACTTTTGCTGAAATGTTTTCGACCATGTCACAGTCATGGCCATTGAAAAAAGTTGTAGGTACACGCAAGTATGCAAGCAATTGCTTTAATACATCATTGCAAAAAGAAGGATAATTGAAGATAATGCGATGAATTGGTAATCATGTGTGACAAAGTTTGACGACACTGCTCGGCTCAAAAGTTGTCACCAACATGGTTATATAGACAATATGATTGATTAAAGTGTGACCAGAATCAGAGAACAAGGTGGGTTCTACGACGAGGAAGATTTATAGAGGGCACTTTTGTGTGTGATTGCAAAAAGGTGTAGAAATAAGAAGAGAGTTGAAATAGAGTTATACTAATACTTGGCCTATAGGAATTTGCAAAGGGTAGATGTATTTATAGTGTATAAGATTGTGATCAATATCTTCTTCGAAACAGTATTAGAGGGAAGCTTGAAATTTTGGGGGGTATTTTTATGTAAATGGAGGGAAGTATGACGTAATAATTGAAAAGAAAATGCACAAATTTCAAATTAAATAATGGTATTTGAGGGAAGTTTGAAATTTTAAATTTTTTTTCTTTTTTTTTTGAAAAAGGAAGGAAGTATGATATAATAATTGAAAAGAATTTCTACATAAATTTCCAAATTCAATAATTTATCATTTTTTATATATATATTTTACACATTAAAGTTAGAATATCTCTCTCTCTCTCTCTTTCTCTTTATATATATATATATATATATATATATATATAATTTCTATATGTTAAAATATTTTAATTAAAAAATTATGACCTTTTAGAATGAGAAATGTTATCAGAAATGCTGATTATTAGGAAAAAAAATATTCAAATATTGAAAAGGATAATTTCCAATTATAGGGAAAAAAATTTCAAATATCACAAGGATAATTTTTATGTAAATGGAGGGAAGTATAGCATAATAATTTTAAAAAATGCATAACTTTCCAACTAAATAACGGTATTCGAGTGAAGTTTGAAATTTTGGTTTTTTTTTTCTGTTTATGAAAAGGGAAGGAAGTATGACATAATAATTGAAAAGATTTTATACATATATAACTTCTCAAATTAAAAAATTATCATTTTTTTTTATATTTGACACATTAAAGTTAGAATATCTCTATATATCATTTATATATTTTAATCCAAAAATTAATTACCTTTTAGTGTGAGAAATGTTATCGGAAATACTGATTATTAGGAAAGTTAATGTTGTTTTTTCAAATATGCATGAGGATGATTTCCATAAAAATTATATTATATTTTTCAATTAATATTTATTTCAAAAAATTATGTTGAGCCACATATGTTATTCATTCATTAATTGAAAAGGAGAGAAGTATGACATAATAATTGAAAAAAAAAATATACATAACTTTTCAATGTCCATAATTTATCATTGTTTATATAATTTACACATTAGCGTTAGAATATCATTATTTGTCTTTTATATATTTTAAAGTATTTTAATCTTAATATTAAGAGCAAGGTTAGGGTGGACAACCCTGATTGGTGCTCCACGGTGTACAATTGCCGCACTGAGGTTCGACCCTATCAGCTCATGCATTCTACTCCAATCCCCCACCACTAGGCCGACCCTAGTGGTTAATGATGGCATTTCCTATGGTATTGTTTAGCTCCTTTTGCTTTTAATTATTTCCACTTTGCATACACAAGAACAATACTTTGGGAATATATAAGAAAATTGTAGAAATACATTATTTAATACATTATCTTTATGTTTATTAATTTGATATGATATGTCAATATTCAAAATTTTAAATTTTAAATTCATATTGAGATTTAGGAAAATTGCAAGTAATTCAATTTTAAATTATGGCCAATATTGTTACGTAAGGAAAATGCAATTGATAGCAGAAATTTTCAAATTGATGAACTCTTGATAGGAAAGCTTCAAATAGATTTACATATTTATATATTTCTTACGATAAATTCCACCTCTTTATAAGATAAGACAATTATTACAATGCAATCAACACGTAACTACAACAACAAAGTATCCTTAAAAGCAAGAAAACATGTAATGCAAAACCTAACAGTATCAAGAGTCATGACGACTGCATGTGGAACGGCAGCGGAAAGGGCACGTACTGCTCTGCACAAACCATTTCAAAATGCATTCGTAGTGAAAAATATGAGCACAAGGCAACCGTGCCCCAACATCACCAATGTTGTACTCTTCGTAGCATATGCAACATTCATCTTTTTCATCTTCAATCTTCAACTTTTCAAGTGTCGTGGCCCCAGCAGGCAAAGAATGTTCTCCACCCTGATAAGCTATTCTTTTCACGAACTCTACTGATTGAACATGTTCATCATTAAGTAAGCACGGGATATTCACTATATTGTAAAAATAACGGCTCTTTGATAACATAGCAAACACATAAAAATAATCTTTTTCAACCCCACAATGCTGCAATATTGAGTCACGTAGCATTCTAGACAAATTTGTAACCATGTCACAGTCGCCATTGAGAAAACTTTGTGGTACATCTGACTTTTTAAGGAACGTTTGTAACAAGTCTTCGGGAAAAGATGGAAAAGAAAAAAAGTCACGAGGAATTGGTAGTAACCTCGAGCTACAAAGACTAACCACATCCATCGGATTTGAATTTGCAACAACTATAGTTATATTGACTTTGTCATTGCATGAAGTGTAACTAGCACCATCTGAGAAGGTGGATCGTTGAATTTCTGACATGACGAGGAAGATTGTTAAAGTGTACTTTTGTGTGTGTTTGCGCAAAGGAATAGAAACAATAAGAGAGTGAAAGAGGGTTGTACAAATGCTGGCCTGGGTCAAAGAATTTGTAAAGCATAGATATATTTATAGTGTTGTGAGGTATATATCTGTTATGATCAATTGTTTCAACGAAGTATTGGAGGGAAAATTTGATATTTTCGTCTTTTGGTGAAAGATGGAAGCTTGAGATTTTCTTCTTTTTGGAGGGAAGCTTGATGTTTTGTTCTTTTGCTCAAGGACAGAAGTATATAAGGTAAATAATTGAGAATTTTGGATTTTGGGTATTTAAAGACTTTCCAATTTGATTAATTTATCATTTTATTTATATATTTTACATGTTGATGTTAGAATATCTGTAAACATCTCTCCCAACACCTAATTTTGGGTTCTTAATATAACATGTGTTATTAACACATCTCAGTATTTCACAAAAAAAAAAAGAAGAAAAAACACACATCATAGTCTTCACTATTTTCCAGTCTCTACTCTAAGGCCCCACTTACTTTGAATCTTCTCTTATCACTTTCTATTTTATTTTTAACCTGTCATCCATTTATCGATAATTAGATAATAATTATATACTTTTTTTGCTTCGTAATTTTCATTGTTTTGATTTAATGATATATACACTTTGTTAATTTTACCACAAGCGGTGAGAGCTCGTTAATTTTAAGGTTGTTAAAATAAAAGTATTTTAATAAAAAATGGATTTTTAGTAATAATTATTTTCATTCACTTTCTATTTAGTTATTGCGAAGTCTTTAAGTAATTACTGATATTCATTTTAAATCTATTTTTTGTTTAATTATTGTAAAGGCTCGCTTCTAAAATTATTTTAATCAAATAAAATTAATTTTGAATAAATAAATAAGTAAAGAAAAATAAATAAATAAATAAAATAAGTTTGAGATTACCAAGTAATTACAACTCAAGTGACTTGGATTAAAATATGGAGTTAAAAAGACATTACACCAAAATCACTCGTTCTGTATAAAATGAAAAAATAAAAAATAGATAACTAAATAAAATTATAAACTAAATTATCTAAAATTTAAATATGAATTTATTTTGCTTAAATAAATTAATGATAAATAAAAGAGATAAACGAACAAATAATACAAGTTTGGAAACACCTATCATGGCTTAGGACTCCCAAATTAAAACATAAGATTAATAAGGTATCACGTTTAAATTATCTTTAGAGGTCTTATTTGATCCTAAGCCCCAAGCCAACCCACTATAATGGCTCTAATTATTTTTTGACCCACCTAACGGGGGTCCTAAAATCTCCCAATCCACACTAATCAAGAAGTAGGTTGGACCAAGGCTTAAAGGGGCAAGGTTAGCCCATAAGTTACGAGTATTTTAAAAGTTTTTTCTTAACCATCCAAAAAAATATTTTCAACATGGCTCGACTAAAATATTTTTAACTCAACCTCAATTAGAGTAATTTCAATTTGCTCTCGGCCAGTACATCTTTGGCTTAGCATCGACCAATGCATCTTTGACTCGGCCTCAGCCAATGCATCTTCAGCTCAGCCTCAACTATCACATCTTCAACTAAGTCTCGGCAAAGGCATTCTCAGCTTGGCCTTGGCTTCGGCCTCAATTGGGGCATCTTCAGCTTGAATTCGGCTAGGTCATTTTCAAGTTGGTCTAGAGCATCATTGGCTTGACCTTAGCATCTTTGTCCCGGCCTCAGCTAAGGCATCTTAGGCTAGGCCTCGGCCAATGCATCTTTAACTCAATGACGGCTAATGCATCTTTGGCTCATCCTAGGCCAACAAATCTTAGGCTTAGACTTTACAAGCGCATATTTGGCTCAGCCCGGCCAGTGCATCTTCAGCTCGACCTTGACGAGCATATCTTGAGCTCAACGTTTGACCAACACATCTTCAATTCAACCTTTAATAGATCATCTTCAACTTGACCTCGGTTATAGCATATTCAGCTCAATCTCGGCTAGAGCAATTTTAACTCGACCTCAACCAAAGTAATTTCAACTTAGCTTCAGCTAGAGCATCTTAAGCTCGGCCTCAGCCAAAGCATCTTTAGATCAACCATAGTTAGTGTATCTTCAACACAACCTTGTGCATAACATCTTCAGCTCCCTCAGCCTCAGGTTAAATTTTTAAATTTAAGGTCTATGGATTGACCATAACCCACATCGCCCTGAGAGTATTTTCTTGTGGGCCTCTTTTAGCCCTATGGACTTTTTTGCCCTGATCCACATGAGCTATATGGCCAGGTCAAGTGGGCTGGTCCATTTTGACGGCACTAGTTAACCCCTTTACATAAAAAAAAAACAAAATGAAAAAAAAAACTTTGATTAATCTTAGTGTTTATACAAAATAATTATGAAATATTAACTAAGATTAAAAAATACATTCTAGAATAAGAACTATTTTTCACCATGAAACAAAAATGGATTCAAAATGAAATAAAGCATAAACACCAATACATTTTTTTTTGGTTACAAATAGGAAAAAAAAATAGCAAAACAGAAGGAGAAAAAAAAATCAAGACAAACTAAGCGAAAGACACTATGGACTTAAGAAGAAGATGCCCATTGCCCAACTGAATTGAAAGTAGTTTTTATTAAGACTCCCAATCTGGTATTGAGGCTGCCTTGGTTGCATGATTTCTGAGAAAAGGCTTGAAAGGTAACAGATTGGCATGTTTGCACAGAGAATGAGAATATTACTGGCATTGGTATAATAAAATTATTGATTAAGTCTGTTGTATATTGTACGGATTTTTTATTTATGTAAAAAATAAAATAAAATAAAAATATTTAACATAAATAATATAGATTTATAGGAAAATAAATGAATTTTAAAAGTTAAAAATTTTCTTTGATCATGTAAGTAAATAACATTTTGAGACTAAAAAAGGAAATTTTAATATTAAAAATTAAAATTAATTAATATTGAAATTTGAGAGAATAAAAAAATTGAAAAAATATTAGTATATAATTAGGAAATATAAAATTATCAAATAACAGTGAAATGCGGATAAAGAAAGTAAAATAAGAGTTTTGACCACGATGAGAATTTAAATTTATAATATAGGAATTTTTAAGAGTGTGTAGACAAGTCATTTTAGGTAATTTATATTTTATTTGAGTAATTTATAAATTTGTTTGACTAAAATAAATATGTTTGGCAAAACGAATTTATTTCACTAATTTATAGAGTTGTTTCATACGCCATTTAAGATAGTGCACACTTGGACTTATAATTTATAGTTTATCATAATTTTTCATTTTTATTTTTGGTACTTTAACAACAACAAAATCTCATATGTTGTCTCCTTTAATATTACAATATTTATTTTAATTATTTCACTATTTATGTAATTTATTATTATTTTTTAATAAAATGTTTGATATTTAAACAAAAAAATAATAAGAGTTTAGCAAACCAATGACATGGAAATGAAAACAAACTAAAGGCGAGGAAAATCGTGGAAATCAGAAGAACTTGGAACTTGGGAGTGAGTGATTTTTTTTTTGGTGGAAAAAAGGGATAAACCCCAGGAAACATTAGAAACCGTGCGGAAAAATGGTAGAGGATACATCAGCCAAAACGGCATTAACAATAAATGAAGGAACAATTTCAAAAATACGCAGGCGATCATCAATAGTCTGAGCATAAGAAACCAACGCATCAGCGACCTTATTAGCTTCCCGGAGAGTATGACGCTAGGAAAATATACCTCCATCTCTGCCAAACATTAAAATATGTTGAACAAGAGCATAAGATGGGTGAGACTTACTGCACCCTTCTTTATCAGATTAATTGCACTTTGGGAATCAGACTCAATCTCAAATTGTCTAAATCCTCTACTCCAAGCAATACAGATGCCAAGCAGAATCGCCCATAGCTCTGCATGCAACACACTACACGAGCCAATTTTAGAAGCATATGCAAAGACTTGGGAGTGAGTGATGAGTTGCGACTTGTGAGTGTGTGTTTTCTTTGCCCCTCCTATCGTTTCTACTCTCTCTATTCTATGTTTAGGCTTTTCTTTTTCTCAGCATTCTTTCATTTCTCCTCAGGGTATGCAACAATGATAGATATGGACAATGATAAAAGAAAATAAATTACATTCAATTTTAAAAGTCAAACGTGTCAATATTAAAACATAAGGAAAGTGTGTAATTGATAGCAGAAATTAATTACTCTCAAAAGGAAAACATCAAATAGATTGAAGTATTTATATTTCATACGATACATTTTACTTCTTTAAGATAATATATTTATCACAGTACATAAATGCTAATGGTAACAGTATCAAGAGACAAGACTATATGCGAAACGGCAACAATGGCACATAGCCTTCTCTACGAACCATTGCAATATACAATTAGGGTGGATAACATGACAGCAAGGCAACCTTGCTGCATTATCACCAGAGTTGAAATCTTCACCACATATGACACATTCACCTTCTTCATCTTGAACCCTAAATCTTTGGAGTGTCATTGCCCCCACAGGAAAATAATGTTCACCTCCATAACAGGCCATTCTTTGCACAAATTCTCTTGGTGGAAGTTCATCAGCTTGAAAAAGGAATGGGGTACCCACTACATTATAACAGCAGTGGGTCTCGAATACCATAATGAAAACCCGACAATAATTTATATGAACCCCAAACCGCTGTAACACTGAGCCACGTAAACTTGTCGAAAGGTTTAGAACCAGGTAACAATCGTGGCCAATGAAAAAATTTCTAGGTATATTCAAGTATTCAAGCAATTGCTTTAATATAGCATTACATACAGATAGATGATTGAAGATTTCATGATTAATTGGTAACTGTATCCAACAAAGATTTACACCACTGCTCGGATCAAAAGTCGTGACAACTACGCGTATATACACCATATGATTAATGAAAGTTTGATGAACATTAGAGAACAAGCTGGGTTCTTGAAATTGTGATGTCATATTCACGATGAGGCAGATTGATAGAGGATACTTTTGTGTGTGATTGCACAAAGGAATAGAAAGAAGAAGAGAATTGAAAAGGAGATATACTAATACTTGGTATATAGGAATTTGCAAAGGTTAGATGTATTTATAGTGTTGTGTGGAATATAACCGTTATGATCAATCGTTTCAAAGAAGTATTGGAGGGAAACTTGAGATTTGGGTCTTTTGATGAAAGAGGAAAGCTTGAGATTTTCCTTTTTTGTGTGGAGGGAAGCTTGAGATTTTGTTCTTATGGTCAAGGACGGAATATATATATATATATATATATATATATATGTGTGTGTGTGTGTGTGTGTGTGTGTGTGTGTGTGTGTGTGTGAGGTAAATAATTGAAAATTTTGTATACCTAAATACTTTTCAAATTGAATAATTGATCTTTTTTTTTTATATTTTACAAGTTGATATTAGAATATTTGAAAGAAAAATTCACAGTCAAAAGACATTTATTTCTTTTGTATAATAGTTTAGTTTTTTTTCCCCTT
Source organism: Pueraria montana var. lobata (assembly GCA_026413185.1). Lineage (NCBI taxonomy): Eukaryota > Viridiplantae > Streptophyta > Magnoliopsida > Fabales > Fabaceae > Pueraria > Pueraria montana. The sequence goes on along the minus strand of CM048650.1, from coordinate 87,964,841 downwards.
TTTTTACGCCATCTAAGAATTAGATTACTTTTCTTTTGACATTAAAGTTTACTTTCAAATAATACACTAAATTGATTTTTAAAATTAGTCCTTAAATTTATAAATATTAATCAATTTAATTCTTAAATTACAAAATCATCTTTTTAATCCTTAAATATATTTAAAATGATAATTATTTATCAAATGAAAATTATTTTACTGTCAAGAATAAAACTAAGATAAGTGATCTTTATTAATTTTAGATGTAAAATTAATATTTTTATAAGTTTTATAAAAAAAACTACATTAACAAATAAACATAATTCTAGAATTATTAGTATAATTCATCATTGGTTTTAGGTTCCTACAAATGTTATTTGAGCCAAATCTGGTTGGCAAATTTATGCTTAAGTCGAGGATATATCTTATGAGAGAAGGACATCTTATATGAGAGTGAGAGAGTTAAATTTGGACCATATAACCATACATGGAGGGTCAAGATTTAATGTTATGTAACTACTTAAAAAAGTCGTATGACTTTTTAAAAAAGTCGCATGACTTAGTGTGTTTTAATCTTGACCATTCAAAATAAGATCTAGTGGTCAATATTTGTTCCTCTCACTCTCATATAAGATAAGACATCTCACTATATATATATATATATATATATATATATATATATATATATATATATATATGATTTATTTAAAAATTTATAAGTAAATTAAATTTTAAAAAGCGTGACAGGTTTCCTGTAGGTTTTTCCAAACCCGATAAGACTCGATGATGATGAGGTTGGGTTTAAAAATTTTAAACCCGTCTCTTTTAAAACCAAACTCGAACCTGCCACATCTTTCATGGTTGGTGAGGGTACCCGGTCTTTTGTACCAGGATTAGGGTATGTACATCCAATCGTCACCCAAAAATAAATTACGTAAGACCTTTGCAACCCGAATGGTCAAGAGGCATTACAGCCCAAAATATGTGAAAACCTAAGAGAGATTATTTAGGGTTACCTAGGAGTTGAGTCCATGTTAAATCACTTTAAAGTGATGATTTTTGTGTATGCTAAACTACAAGGTTCGTTGTGCATGCGATATTTAAAGGGATGGAGAAGACTCAATCCCGTTACCATATTTCTTTTGTAGAGAACGATGGTGGAGATGTGGAGCCCAACACTAAGATTGATTATGTAGACATCTGAAGACCATTGGATTCAGGGGCGGACCTACAGCAAGCATTGGGGGGACCTTGGCCCTCCCTGATTTTTTTCAATATAGTTTATTTATATTAGGTTATGTTAAAAAAATTAATATTAAGTAATTATTTTGGTTAGGGAATTTAAGTATGTAAATAATATTATTTAAGTATTATTTATCATTTTTATATTTTAATAAAATATTCTATTCTTTTGTAATATTTATTGTAGAGATGATTACATTTTTTTCTTTTTCTAGATAAAATATTTGAGTACTATTTATTTTTCTTTCAAATAGTTTTTCTTTTATAATGTGTTATTATTATTATTTTAAAAGCTATAAATAATTGTAGTTTGTAATAAAATGATTGCCAATGGGTCAAACTTTACAAACACTATATATAAGATTGACAACTTAAAATTTGAAACACATCAACAAACATTGAATCTTTCTATTATCATGTTCCTATATTCTCTTTGTTTTTCTTGTCTCGTCTTTGTTTTTAATCCTTACCATTGTGAGGTTCCACTGTGCTTTCGATCTTAGTTCACCGATCCAGACTCACGTGCTATGTAAATCTTAGCAAAGCAAATTAGATATCAAGTTGCACTAAAAGTTTGCCATAATTTGCTTTCAAAGTTGTAGCCTTTGTCACAACAAATATTTTTCTTCAATTTTCCAACTTTCTGAAAGTAAATTATTCTTCAATTATTGTTAGCTATTAGTGTCCTAAAAGATAATTTAGTGAGTAACATAATTTATTCAGATTTAGTAGATTTTTGGAATATGATTAAAAGGAATTTTCGTAAGAAAGATATAGTTAAACATAAATATCAAATTTTATTATAAATTCATTAAAGTTCTTGGTGACATATCAAATTGGTTATTGTCATTTGTAATTTAGGGTCTTTAAAAATATGTTTAATATCTTCTATGTAAATGTATTCTTTATTATATATTTTTAAATCATTTTAGAATATATGTATATATATATGTATACATATATATATATATATACATATATATATATATATATAATAGTATCAATTTTAATGCTTACATATTTATTTAATTTTTGCCCCCCAAGTCATTGAATCCTGGGTCCGCTCCTGATTGGATTTACAATCCTCTTTATGAAAAGGGCCTTCTAAGGATCTTCCTATAGTTTAGGTATATAGGTAGTATAAAATTGACCAATAACTATTTTTCAACATTGATTTATTCTATTAAATAAATTTCTAAACTTATCAAATTAATGTGTCACATGTGTAAAATGGAGGACATTCTTCTTGAGATGGATCGAATTTTGCGGCCACAAGGTAGTGTCATCTTGCGGGATGATGTGGATGTGCTGTTGAAGGTGAAGAGTTTCACAGATGCAATGCAATGGGATTCCAGAATTGCAGATCATGAAAAGGGGCCCCACCAGAGAGAAAAGATATTGTTTGCAGTTAAGCAGTACTGGACTGCCCCATCTCCTGGCCAAAAATCTACACAGAAAGCTCTAAATTGATATGTTTTTTGGGCTCAAGAATTTGTGTAATTTTTTATTTCTATGTCAAGAAATTTTTTCAGAATTCTATTGTTTTTCAACCCCTGCTTATGTGGGTGGTGCAAAGTGAAAATCTCCTTACAGCAATCTATGCCTTATTGCTCCTCAAGCTTCTTATTTTTTGGTGACTTATCTATCTTGTAATAGTTGTCCAAATCTATCAATCAAATGAGATTGACTTATTGGTGAATAATGGTTGCAAAAGAACCTAATAGTATTTTAATAGACACAAAGCTCTAAAAACATATGTAAGATTTCTAATAACAATTTGTTTTGGTACATCATTCTTCATTTAGAATGCAACAAGGTACTAGAGCATCTTAAGTTTAGCCTTGGTCATAACGTCTTAAGTTCAACCTCAATTAGAGCATTTTAAACTTGGCCACAGCCAAATATCTTCAAATCAACCACAATCAAAGTATCTTCAACACAACATTGTGTAGAACATCTTCAGCTCAGCGCCAGGTTAAATTTTTAAATTGAAGGTCCATAGACAAGCCTTGAGGGTTTTTTTTTTATGTGGGCTTTTTTTAGTTTTGTGGATTTTGTGGCCTTGATCCACGTGGGCTATGGCCAAGTCAAGTTGGCTGGTCCATGTTGATGATAGTAAATGAAAAATATATTTATTAAATCATAAGTGTTCGGTAAAATTATTTGTTTAAGTAGCTAAAAAATGTAAAATGACATAAATTGTTTATATAATATATTTATATAAATTTAATTTTATTTTATAGATAAATTATTTTCATTACATTTTTATTTTCAATTATTACATTATATTCATATTAAGTATTCTACAATTAATCTTATACTATATCTTAAATATTTTTAATCAAGTTTGAAATAAAGTAAAAAAAACTTAAGTGGACATTATACTTTTATTATGTTAATTAGCGTAAAAGTTAAAATAAATCATCTAATATTAAATTATTAAAAAAAAACTAACATTTATCATTGTCAATTTCGTGAAGTATAATGTTTAAATAATAAATTAAATATTATACATAGTACAATAGTTAAAATAAATAGTGCAATATAAAAAATGTAGAATATAATAACAAAAATAAAATAAAACAAATAAATAATAAAAAAAACCTTGTTTTATTAAAAAAGGGTACTAAGAAAGTTTAATAAATATTTTAAGGATAAAAAGAAAAGAAAATATAAAAAGCTAGAAGTTACAAGCTAGCGTTTTAAAAAATGCTACTTCAAGTAGTGTTTCAAAAATCGTTAAAAACTACTAAAGAAAGTTTGTTTACCAAACAGTCAAATAAGTTTTTCAGCTACTAAAAAAGTTAGCTAGAAGCTAGCTGAAATGGCTTGTCGAACATAACATTTTACTTTTTTTAATATTTCATTATTTTATTTTTTTTACCACTTAATTTGACATTAGAAACTACAGAAGTAGAAAACCTAAAGTGACAATAATTTTTTTTTGGTTTAAATACATTTTTAGTCCTTGCAATTTAGCACTTTTTTTATTTTCGTCCTTGCAAAAAAAAATTTGGTTTTAGTCCTTGCAAATTATGTTTGTTTTGTTTTTCGCCCTTAAAGTGCTTTAGATAGCGTTTTCTTCACTATTCAAAGCGCTACATAAACCACTTTAAGGACGAAAAACAAAACAAACATAATTTGCAAGGACTAAAATCGAAAAAAAAAATTGCAAGGACGAAAGGCAAAAAAAATGCTAAATTGCAAGGACTAAAAATGTATTTAAGCCTTTTTTTTTTACTGCAAAAGTGACAATAATTATAACACGTATGATTCCCGAGAGTTGAATTAACCATCGTGAAATGTTTTCAATAACAAAAAAAAAAATCATCGTGACTTAATTTAGTACTGAATGAAAGTAAGTTTTAATTTATAACCTATTTTTTCCCTTTAAAAATCCAAAAAATATAAATAAACAAAAATCCACTGCCAAAGTTTAGTAAACTTCTATAATTATATTTATAACTATATATACTCACAATTCAAATGTTGTATATATGAATAAAAAAAATTCAAATATTGTATATACATCTATAACTAAAAAAACCTATCACATTCATTATCACGTCCAATATAAAGGTACCTATACTTAAAAGTGTCAATAATAGGTGAATGATAGAAGTAAATAATCTCATTGATGAAAGATTAAAGAAATAATAATTTGGTTATTGTTTCGATATTATAGGAGCTTTATATGTCAGACTCCATATGCTGAATGATGGCATTTTCTATGTTATTGTTTAGCTCCTTTCCTTTTGCTTTTAATTAATTCCACTTTGATTATAAAAAAACCAATACTTTGGAAACATATATAAGAAAATTATAGAAGTGCATTATTTAATACATTATATTTATGTTTCTCAATTTGATATGATATGTCAAGATTCAAAATATTAAAGAATTAAATTCATATTGAGATTTACAAAAATTGCAAGAAATTATTCAATTTTAAATATTATGGCCAATATTGTTATGTAAGGCAAATGCAATTGATAGCAGAAATTGTCAAATTGATTAACTCTTGAAAGGAAAACATCAAATAGGTTTAGGTATCTATATATTTCTTACGATAAATTCCACCTCTTTATAAGATAAGACAATTATTACAATTCAATCAACATGAAACTACAACAAAGTATCCTTAAAAGCAAGAAAATATGTAATGCAAAACCTAACAGTATCAAGAGTTCATGTGGAACCACAGCGAAAAGGGCACGTACTGTTCTGCACTAACCATTTCAAAATGCATTCATAGTGAAAAATATGAGCACAAGGCAACCGTGCCCCATCATCACCACACTTGTACTCTTCATAGCATATGCAAAATTCATCTTTTTCATCTTCAATCTTCAATTTTTCAAGCTTTGTGGCCCCAGCAGGCAAAGAATATTCTCCACCCTGATAAGCCATTCCTTGCACGAACTCTCTTGATACATGTCGTGCATCGAAGAAGCATGAGGTATTCAATATATTGTAAGAATATCGGCCATTAAAGAACATAGCAAACACATAAAAATAATCTGTTTCAAACCCACAGTGTTGCAGTACTGAGTCACGTAGCATTCTAGACAAATTTGTGACCATGTCACAATCATGGCCATTGAGAAAGGTTTGCCGAACACCTGTGTGTGCAAGGAACTTTTGTAACAGCTCTTTGCGAAAAGATGGATATGCAAAATGGTCATGAGAAATTGGTTGACTCGACCTCCAACATCTAACCTCACCCATTGGATCTGAATTAGTCGCAACAACTATAGTTATATAGACTTTATCTTTGCATGAAGTGTAACTCCCACCATCAGAGAAGGTGAATTGTTGAATTTCTGGCATGATAAGGAAGATTGATAAATAATACTTTTGTGTGTGTTTGCACAAAGGAATAGAAACAGTAAGAGAGTGTAATGCTGTTGGGTCAAAGAATTTGTAAAGCATAGACATATTTATAGTGTTGTGAGGTATATATCCTTTATGATCAATTGTTTCAAAGGAGTATTGGAGGGAAGCTTGAGATTTAATTTGGTCTTTTGGTCAAAGAGGGAAGCTTGACATTTTGTTTTTCTGGTCAAGGAGGGAAGTACAAATGAGGTAACTAATTGAAAATTTTGTATACTTAAAAGACTTTCCAAATTGAATAATTTGTCATTTTTTTATATATTTTACACATTGATGTTAGTATATATTTAAATATCTCCTTGAACCAAAAAAAATTATTTATCCAAATAATACTCGTACCACATTATTTAACAAACTCCTATCTATTACTGTTCAGGTTGGGATTTCGGCTCCTCTCCACCCAAATTCTTAACCTTTATTTTCTTTTTAAAAAACATGACGTTGAGAATCCAGATACCCCAAATCTGAATTCTCAATAGGTTTTCCTATTTTCGTTATTTATTTTTTTGCTTTTTACTTTTTTACTTTAATTTTAATTTTAAAGTAGTTTAAAAAAATAATTGTGACTAAAAGTTTACATTGTAATTAATTTAAATAATTAGTTTTAAAAAATAATACTCACAATTTAATTAAAATTATTTAAATTAAAATTCCATAATACAACAATAGAAAACTAAATTATTGAAGTTGGCTAGAGGTTCGATCACGATTAGGACATGACATTACACCTAAATCAATCCCTTTTGCATAAAATGAATAAAAAAATAAAATAGATAACTAAATAAATAAATCATAAATTCAAGTCTCTCAAATATAAATATAAAATTGTTTTGCTGAAATAAATCAATGATAAATAAACAAATAATATACAAGTTGAGGAACACTTGTCACAACTCGAGTATACAGTCCAATTTAAAGCATAAGATTAACAAGCTATCATGTTTAAATTATCTCTTGAGGTGTTATTTTGGTCCTAAGCCTAGGGCTAGTTCACAATAATGGCTCTAATTATTTTTTGACCCACCTAATGTGGGGCCTAAAAGCTCCCAACCTACACAACCCAACTAATGAGAAGGTTGGACCAAGGCTTAAGGGTTGTCAACCCACAAGTACCGGTATTTCAAAAAGTGTCTTTTCTAAATCGTCCATAAAAATATTTTCAACTTGGCTCGACTAGAGTATGTTTAACTCAAGCTAAACTAAAGTAATTTTAACTTGGTCCCAACCAAGATATCTTTAATGTGGCCTCAATCAAAGTAATTTCAACTTGACCTTGGCTAGAGTAACTTCAACTCGACCTTGTTCAGAGTATGTTCAACTTAGCCTAACATAGAGTATCTTATACTCAACCTTGACTAGAGAATCTTCACATCAACCTCAACCAGGGCATCTTCAACTCAGTCTCCGCTAGGACATCTTTGGTTCGACCTCGACTAAGGACTCTTCTACTCAACCTCAGTCAGGGTATTTTTGCCTCGACTTCAATTAGGTCATCTTCAGCCTAGCCTCAGCTAAGGCAGTGTGGACAAGACCTTAGTATCTTTGGGTTGGCCTCAACTAGGGCGCATCTTCAGCTCAGCCTTGGACAACGTATGTTTGGCTCAGCCTTTACAAGTGCATCTTCGGCTCAGCCTCAACCAGTGTATCTTCGACTCGTCCTTACCCAACATATCTTTAGCCTGGCCTCGACGAATGGACCTTCGATTCAAACCTTGATTAGTGCATCTTCCACTTGGCCTCAGTTAGAGCATCTTCAACTCAGTCTCAGCTATTGTCATTTCAACTCGATCTCAGCTAGAGCATCTTAAGCTTGGCCTCAGTTAGAGTATCTTCAGATCAACCACAGTCAAAGTATCTTCAATACGACTTTGGCTAGAACATCTCTTAGCTTAACCACAAGTTAAAATTTTAAATTTGAGGTCCATTGGCAGGCCATAAGCCACAAGGTCTTGAGGGCTTTTCTATGTTGGCCTCTTTTAGCCCTGTGGGCTTTTTGGCCACGACCCATATGGGCTATGGCCAAGCCAACTAGGCTAGTCTATTTTGACGGCTCTAATTACCCTTTACATTAAAAAAAAACTTTGATTTTAATGTTTATACAAAATAATTGTGAAAAATTGTTAACTAAAATTAAAAATACATGTATTTCTAATAAGAACTCTTTTTCACCATGAAACAAAAAAGGATTCAAAATGAAATATAAAGCATAATCATTACATTTTTTTATACAAATAGGAAAAAAATAGCAAAACAGAAGGGGAAAAATAAAAATGACAAACTAAGCGAACTAATAGTGGAGGTGTAAGAAGACTACACCCATTGCATGTTCGTAGCAGTCTGGTGGTGTTATATCCAAGTGGATAACGCAAACTAATAGTGGAACAAACAACGTTAGCCGATAATACTAATAAATTAAAATGAGAATTTACAAATTCCACTTATTCATATCATCTTATCATTATTATGTTGCCCTTTTGTTTCTATTTTTCTTATTTTCACTTCTTTTTCATTTCCACTGTTTTTAATATTTCATTATTTTTTATGTTTTTACCACTTTAAGATTAGAAACAACAAAAGTAGCAAATCTAAAGTGACAATAATTATAACACGTATGGTTGCCGAAAGCTGAATTAATCATTGTGAAAAATTTTCAATAAAGAAATAAAAATAAAAATAAAACATCCTGATACAAACAATATGAGCTGCATCATATTGCTTGGAAAAGGCATGTTTAGTTTAGCAAACCAATGACGTGGAAATGAAACCAAACAAAAGGAGAACAAGCTAAGATAATGGTAAATGGAAATCAGAATAACTTTAGGAGCAATTATAATTATAATGTGTTGATTAAGATAAACCATAATCAACACATTATATTTACTTTCTTTTTTTTAAAACAACATTATATTTACTTTCAATACTATGCTCTGGGTTTTCTTTTCTCCTCGGTGCTCTATCGATTGGTTCTATTGTCTCCATGCCTTCTTCTCCCAGTTAATATCTCCCTTTGTTTATGTTTGAGTCCTCCCCGTATACAATGATAAAAGAGAATAAATTATATTCAATTTTAAAAGTCGTGTAACGTGTAAATATTATTACGTATGAAAAGTGTAATTGATAGCAGAAATTAATGTACTCTCAAAAGGAAAACATCAATTATAGATTTAAGTATTTATATTCACATACAATATATTTTACTTCTTTAAGATGATATATTTATCACGGTACAATAATGCTAATCGTAACAGTATCAAGAGACACGACTACATGTGAAACGGCACGAAGGGCACGTACCCCTCTCTACAAACCATTGCAAAATACAATAATGGTGGAAAACATGAGAGCAAGGCAATCTTGCTGCATCATCATCAGAGTTGAAATCTTCATGACATATGACACATTCACCTTCTTCATCTTGAACCATAAATCTTTCAAGCATCGTTGCTCCTGCGGGCAAAGAATGTTCACCTCCCTCATAGGCCATTCTTTGCACCAATCTTCTAGATGGAAGTTGCTCAGCTTGAAAAAAGAATGGGGTACTCACTACATTGTAGCAACAATGGGTCTTGAGTACCTTAACAAACACGCGAAAATAATTTATATCAACGCTAGGCCGCTGCAATACTGATTCCCATAACATTGCTGAAATGTTTTCAACCATGTCACAGTCATGGCCATTGAAAAAATTTGTAGGTACACGCAAGTATGCAAGCAATTGCTTTACTACATCATTGCAAAAAAATGGATAATTGAAAATGATGCGTTGAATTGGTAACCGCGTGTGACAAAGTTTGACAACACTGCTCCGTTCAAAAGTTGTCACCATCATGGTTATATACACAATATGATTGATGAAAGTGTTACCAGCACCGGAGAAAAAGGTGGGTTCTTCAAATTGTGGTATCATGTTTATGATGAGGAAGATTTATATAGAGGGTACTTTTATGTGTGATTGCACAAAGGATTAAAGGAATAGAAATAAGAAGAGAATTCAAAAAGAGTTATACTAATACTTGGTCTATAGGAATTTGCAAAGGTTAGATGTATTTATAGTGTATATTAGATGATGATCTATATCTTCTTCAAAACAGTATTGGAGGGAAGCTTAAAATTTTGGGGGGTATTTTTATGTAAATGAAGGGAAATATTGGAGGGAAGTTTGAAATTTTGTTTTTTTTTTTCTTTTTATGAAAATGGAACTTTCCAAATTCAACAATCTATCATTTTTTATATATTTTACACATTAAAGTTAAAATATCTCTATATATGTTAAATATTTTAATATAAAAATTAATGACCTTTTAGTATGAGAATTGTTATCAGAAATATTGATTATTACGATTTTTTCCATATATGCACAAGGATGATTTCCATAAAAAATCTATTATATTTTTTGAATTGATATTTATTTCAAAAAATAATATTGAACCACGTATGTTATTCATTCATCAATATCAATATAAACTAAGATAAGAAATCCCTCCTTAAACTCGTCACTTCCTGGTCAATAGTTTTCCCTTGCAATTCCTATCCTCGTCTCTCTCTTTCTAATTTCCTTTTTTTATTACTTACATACAATTTTTTTTATTATAACTATTTTTTATGCATATTATATTATTGTTTTATATTTTTTATTTATAAAAAACATATTTTATAAATTATATAAGCATATATAATCATAAAAATAAAGGATAATTTTGTTTGTCTAAATAATATTTAATTTTCTTTGAATATTTAATATAATAATATTTTTAATATTACCTACAAATATGTTATAATTTATATTAAATGGATGATAAATTATATAATTACTTATTAAAACTAATTATAACTTAATTGATTCAATCTATTTTTACTTTAGACATCCTATAAAATCATTTTTATTTTTAGATCATATAAAACCATTTAAATTAATTTCATAAATAAATATTTCGTGACTAATATTTAAATTATACTGTTGAAATTTTTATACTAAAAATTAGGTTGAATCTAATTAGTTAATATATTTACTACAAAATGATATTTTTACTATATACTTAATAACTTCATATGAACATTTTGTTGACTAATGATTATATGATAATGTTAAATTTTTTATATAAATATATAATAAATATATTAATTTTTAATTTTTAACTATATTTTATTACAAAATAGTTTTAAATTACTTATTCAATAAAATCATAAATCAGATATTTTTTAAATTCTTTTTTTTATGGTAGAGACCACCCAAGGAAGATAATCATGCTCGAATTGGATAGGACGCAGGACAACTATTAACGACAAAGCTCTCACTTCGAGCATATTATTTTACTATTTATCATAATTTACAATATTTTTGGAACTTGGGAGTGAGTGATGACTTGTGTGAAAGTGAATCTGTTGTGTTCGCAGGTGAATCAAAGACAATGTGGGTGTCTGTGTGTTTTTTTTTTTTTTGCCCCTCCTCTCGTTTCTACTCTCTCTATTCTATGTTCTGGCTTTTCTTTTTCTCAGCATTCTTTTGTTTCTCCTCTCGGTATATGCAATGATAGATGGACAATGATAAAAGAAAATAAATTACATTCAATTTTAAAAGTCTAACATGTCAATATTATTACATAAGGAGAATTTAATCAATAGCTGAAATTAATCACTCTCAATATTATTACGTAAGGAAAGTGTAATGATAGCAGAAATTAATTGCTCTAAAAAAGAAAACATCAAATAGATTGATGTATTTATATTTCATATGATACATTTTACTTCATTAAGATAATATATTTATCACAGTACATAAATGCTAATGGTAACAGTATCAAGAGACATGACTATATGCAGAACGGCATTATCTTTGATGATAAACATGAGAGCAAGGCAACCTTGCTGCATTATCACCGGAGTTGAAATCTTTGATGCATATGGCACATCAAACCTCTTCATCTTTAACCATAAATCTTTTGAGTGCAGTTGCCCCCACGGGAAAAGAATGTTCACCTCCATCACAGGCCATTCTTTCCACCAATTCTCTTCTTGGAAGTTCATCAGCTTGAAAAGAGAATGGCGTACCCACTACATTATAACAACAGTGGGTCTCGAATACCATAATGAACACCCGAAAATAATTTATATGAACCCCAGGCCGCTGTAACACTGAGCCACGTAACCTTGTTGAAAGGTTTGGAACCAGGTCACAGTCGTGACCATTGAAAAAATTTCTAGGTATATTCAAGTATGCAAGCAATTGTTTTAATATATCATTACATACAAAAAGATGATTGAAGATGTCATGATTAATTGGTAACTGCATGCGACACAGCCTTACAGCACTGCTTTGGATCAAAAGTTTTGACAATGATGCTTAAATAGATCGTATGATTCATGAAACTATGACCAGCATCGGACAACAAGGTGGGTTCTTGAAAGTGTGATGTCATCTTCAAGATGAGGAAGATTGATAGAGGGTACTTTTGTGTGTGATTGCATAAAGGAATAGAAATAAGAAGAGAATTGAAAAAGAGTTATACTAATACTTGGTCTATAGGAATTTGCAAAGGTTAGATGTATTATAGTGTTGTGAGGAATATAAGCGTTACGATCAATCATTTCAAAGCAGTATTGAGGGAAGCTTGAGGTTTTAGTCTTTTGGTGAAAGAGGAAAGCTTGAGATTTTCCTTCTTTTTTTTTTTTTTTTGTGAAGGAGGGAAGCTTGAGATTTTGTTCTTTTGGTCAAGGACGGAAATATATATGAGGTAAATAATTGAAAATTTTGTATACTTAAATAATTTCCAAATTGAGTAATTGATATTTTTTTATTTATTTTACAAGTTGATATTAGAATATTTGAAAGTAAACTTCAAAGTCAGAAAATGTGAATAAAACTATTTTTTTTTATATTTTTTTTACAATAGTTTAGTTTTTTACCGTTATTTTTTTATGTCATCTGAGAATTAGATTACTTTTCTTTTGACATTGAAATTTACTTTCAAATAATCCACTAAATTGATTTTTAAAATTAGTTCTTGAAATTTTAAATATTAATCAATTTAATTCTTAAGTTATAAAATCATCCTTTTAATCCTTAAATATATTTAAAATGATGATTATTTATCAAATGACAATTATTTTACTGTCAACAATAAAACTAAGACAATTGATGTTTATTAATTTTAGATATTAAAATAATATTTTTATAATTTTTTAAAGACTACATTAACTGATAAACATAATTATAGAATTATTAGTATAATTCATCATTGGTTTTAGGTTCAAGTTATTCTAAGAGCAACTTTAAAAGGCTTACTCTTCATCTTCACTATTCATTTTTTTGAAATCTAATGGTTAAGATTAGTTACTCATTACAATCATTAGATTTAGGTAAAATGAATAGTGAAGATAGGGAGTAACTCTTTTAAAGTTACTCTTGGATATATATGATTTATTTTAAAATTAGAAGAAAATTATATTTTCAAAAGTCTGACGGGTTACCCATAAGTTTTCACGAACCCAATAAAACTTGCGACGTCGATGAGGTAGGATTTAAAAATTTTAAACTCACATCTTTTAAACTCAAACTCGAACCCATTTCGTCTTTCATGAGTACAAGGACCAGGAGAGCTAAACTTACCCATAATCTGCTCTGTTGCCATGCCTAGCCTTGGCTAGTGCATCTTCAACCCTGCCTCGGCTAGCGTATCTTCAACCCTGCCTCAGCTAACGCATCTTTGACTCAACCTCAGCCAACGTGGATTTAGCTTAGCCATAGTAAATACATCTTCAGCTTAGTCTCGATAAAGGCATTCTCAATTTAGCCTCGGCCTCAATTGAGGCATCTTTAATTCGACTTCGGCTAGGTCATCTTTGGATTGGCCTCGAGTAGGGCACCATTGGCTCGACCTTAGCATCTTTGGCCTGGCCTCAACTAGGGCATCTTTGACTCACCCATGACCAATGCATCTTCAACTCAATCTCAATCAATGCATCTTTGGCTCATCCTCGGCCAACACATCTTCGGCTTGACCTTTGCATGCGCATCTTCGGCTAAACCTTAAGCAATGTATCTTCAGCTCGACCTCGACTAACACATCTTCAATTCAACCTTGATTATATTATCTTCAACTTAGCCTTAGTTATAGCATCTTCAGCTCGATTTCAATTAGAGTAATTTCAACTCCACCTTGGCTAGAGCATCTTAAGCTCAGCTTGGCCAGAGCATCTTAAGCTCGATCTCAGCTAGGGCATCTTAAGCTCAGCTTGATTAGAGATCTGTAAAAAAAATGTAATGCAAGTAAAAACAAAGGGACAACAAAATACAAAAACACTAGAAGAATATTTTGTTAGGTACTTGAAGTGATTAACTTTATTGACCATTTCATTATTTGTATCACACACACACATATAGGTGTACATCCCTATTCCAACAACAAACTACTAATAAGATGAAAATTTTGCTCACTAAGAATAAATTGTGGCAGGCCACCCCCATAATTTATGGAACTTTCTATCATGCCTCCAATAAAACTAAATGAAAAGATGTAATATGACCTTATACTCTCCTTGAAGTTGATACTTTTCTTATTGTTTTCAGTTGTTAGATTAAACAATGAAATAAGAAGCTTTTACCAAGGAAGTCTAGTTCAGTTGGTTGAGCAGGGTACGTGAGTTATTGCAAACTCTCATATCCATCTTATGCTCCTATTGATAAAAGAAAAAGACAAGAAGTTTTTCCAATCTTTAGACAACAGCGTCAAAATCCATAATTCGTTATCTTTTATCCTTTTCAAATCCTTCCTCAAATTGCATATGAGCAGAGAATTACAATGACAACAACATTAGGAAGGTCTCCAAAATATAGACATGCTAAGAAAAGGAGGAAATGGTTAGATGGTGTCCCCTGAATAACTGTATGCATGAAAACTTTCAAATTAAATACGATCTTAATAACTAAGAGTTCATCAAATGTTACATTGACTCTCATCCCCCTCATAAATTTCTGAATATAAAGGTAGGCTTTGATGATCACCAAATCAACCTAGCATGACAACTAACACACAAAGATATACATAAAGTAAACGACAACCACCAAGAAAACTTTTTTTTTTTGGCACATACCACCAGAAAACATTTGTAATGATTACTATTATTTTTTATATGATAAAATATATGCAAAAACGTAGAGGAGAATCATCGATTAATCAAGATCATTGTATAGTTTGTTGATTATCGCAATGTACAATTGACATCAAAAACTATATATTGGCATTAAATTGAAAGAGCTTAATGCTTTTTTTACTACAAAAAGATCTTTAATATCTAAAATTATATTTTCATTGGCAATATGACTATCCATAGATCTGTTTCCTTCTGCAGAAAAATAAATAAATGAGGCATTATGGTGCATTGGACTCGAGACCATAATGTTCCCTTCAAAATTTAAATTCTAATAGTAACATATACCATATAAATTTAGAAAGGCGTACATATAGCCCACAAAATCTTAAATCCAAAATATAAATTTATAAAACTAAAAAAAAAAAAAACTACCATATTCATTTTATGGCCAATATAAAGGTACCTATTCTCTGTACCCAAAAAAAAATACGTATACTTAAAAGTGATCAATAATAAGTGAATTGTAGATGTAAATAATCTCAATCTGTAAGATGAAATATTAAAGAAATAATACTTTGGTTATTGTTTCGTTATGATAGGAGCTTTATATGCCAGACTCTGTATGCTAATTAATGATGGCATTTCCTATGTTATTGTTTAGCTCCTTTTGCTTTTAATTATTTTCAATTTGCTTACAAAAAAATAATACTTTGGGAATATTTAAGAAAATTGTAGAAGTACATTATTTAATACATTATATTTTTGTTTATTAATTTGATATGATATATCAAGATTCAAAATTTAAAAATTTTAATTCATATTGAGATTTAGGAAAATTGCAAGAAATAATTCAATTTTAAATTATGGTCACGTAAGGAAAATACAATTGATAGCAGAAATTTTCAAAATGATGAACTCTTGAAAGGAAAGCATCAAATAGATTTACGTATTTATATATTTCTTACAATAAATTTCACCTCTTTATAAGGTAAGACAATTATTACAATCCAATCAACACGTAACTACAACAAAAATATGAGCACAAGGCAACCGTGCCCCCATCATCACCACAGTTGTACTCTTCATGGCAAATGCAACATTTATCTTTTTCATCTACAATCTTGAATTTTTCTAGTGTTGTGGCCCCGGCAGGTAAAGAATGTTCTCCACCTCATAAGCCATTCTTGTACTGTAGTTCCAATGAACCAAGTCCTTCCTTGTACTGCAGTTCTCATGAACCAAGTCCCTCCTTGTACTGCAGTTCCTCCTTCTAACTAACAAGGAGGGACTTGGTTCATGGGAACTGCAGTATAAGGAGGGACTTGATTCAGGGAAACTCACTAGTAACAACAATGGGTCTTGAGTACCATAACAAACATGCAAAAATAATTTATATCAACCCTAGGCCGCTGCAATTAATACTGATTCCCATAACATTGCTGAAATATTTTCGACCATGTCACAGTCATGGCCATTGAAAAAAGTTGTAGGTACACGCAAGTATCCAAACAATTGCTTTAATACATTATTGCAAAAGATGGATAATTGAAGATGATGCGATGAATTGGTAACCACGTGTGACAAAGTTTGACAACACTACTCGGCTCAAAAGTTGTCACCATCATGGTTACATAGACAATATGATTGATGAAAGTGTGACCAGCATTGGAGAGCAAGGTGGGTTCTATGATGAGGAGGATTTACAGAGGGCACTTTTTGTGTGTGATTGCAAAAAGGTGTAGAAATAAGAAGAGAGTTGAAAAAGAGTTACACTAATACTTGGCCTATAGGAATTTGCAAAGGGTAGATGTATTTATAGTGTATTAGATTGTGATCAATATCTTATTCGAAACAATATTGGAGGGAAGCTTAAAATTTTGGGGGTATTTTTATGTAAATGGAGGGAAGTATGATGTAATAATTGACAGGAAAAAAGTGCACAACTTTCAATTAAATAATGGTATTTGAGGGAAGTTTGAAAATTTGAATTTTTTTCTTTTTTTGAAAAAGGAAGGAAGTATGATATAATAATTGAAAAGAATTTCTTCATAAATTTCCAAATTCAATAATTTATCATTATATATATATATATATATATATATATATATATATATATATATATATACCATTTCTATATGTTAAAATATTTTAATAAAAAATTATGACCTTTTAGAATGAGAAATGCTATTAGAAATACTGATTATTAGGAAAAAAAAATTCAAATATGCAAAAGGATAATTTCCAATTATAGGGAAAAAAAATTCAAATATCACAAGGATAATTTTTATGTAAATGCAGGGAAGTATAGCATAATATTTAAAAAAAAAATGCATAACTTTCCAATCAAATAACGGTTTTTGAGGGAAGTTTGAAATTTTGGTTTTTTTCTTTTTACGAAAAAGGAAGGAAGTATGACATAATAATTGAAAAGATTTTATACGTATATAACTTTCCAAATTAAAAAAATATATCATTTTTTTTTATATTTGACACTTTAAAGATAGAATATCTCTATATATCATTTATATATGTTAATATATTTTAATCCAAAAATAAATTACCTTTTAGTGTGAGAAATGTTATTGGAAATACTGATTATTGGGAAAGTTAATTTTTTTTCAAATATGCACGAGGATGATTTCCATAAAAATTGTATTATATTTTTCAATTAGTATTTATTTCAAAAAATTATGTTGAGCCACATATGTTATTCATTCATTAATTGAAAATGAGGGAAGTATGACATAATAATTGAAAAAAAAAAGTATACATAACTTTTCAATGTCAATAATTTATCATTGTTTATATATTTTACACATTAGCGTTAGAATATCATTATTTATCTTTTTATAAATTTTAAAGTATTTTAATCTTAATATTAAAAGCAAGGTTAGGGTGGACAACCCTAATTGGTGGACCACTCTAATTGGTGATCCACGGTGGACCATCATTATCAATAGTTAGATTTATAATTTTGTTATAGTAGGACAATCCACACTAGATTTCTCCAACCCTCTTCCAGGAATCCTCTGGCCACCGTTCGCCACCTCTGGAGACAATTTTTAGCGGCGTTGTTTTGTTTTTCTTCATCACTATCTCCACCCTTTCCTCCACTGATTTCTTCGGCGTCGACTCAAAACTCAAATAGAAACACTTAAGTTTTTTTTTTTGAGGTAGTGAACTTATATCAAGGAGCTCTTGAAAAATCAATGAGTACAAAACGTTACAGCAAAGCCTCTACGACTCGAAGTAACATGGGCCATGCCTTGGGGAAATCATGCCTTGGACTAGATATGGTCGTCTGTGGAGGGCTCTACGAAATGATGGCATTTTTTTTTGTGTACAATGGTTGCACTGAGGTTTGAACCTATCACCTCATGTATTTTACTCCAACCCCCCACCACTAGGCCGACCTTAGTGGTTAATGATGGCAATTCCTATGTTATTGTTTAGCTCCTTTTGCTTTTAATTATTTCCACTTTGCTTACACAAAAACAATACTTTGGGAATATATAAGAAAATTGTAGAAGTATACATTATTTAATACATTATATTTATGTTTATTAATTTGATATGATATGTCAAGATTCAAAATTTTAAAATTTTAATTCATATTGAGATTTAGGAAAATTGCAAGAAATAATTAAATTTTAATTTATGGTCAATATTATTATGTAAGGAAAATGCAATTGATAGAAGAAATTTTCAAATTCATGAACTCTTGAAAGGAAACCATCAAATAGATTTACATATTTATATATTTCTTACGATAAATTCCACCTCTTTATAAGATAAGACAATTATTACAATCCAATCAACACGAAACTACAACAAAGTATCCTTAAAAGCAAGAAAATATGTAATGCAAAACCTAACAGTATCAAGAGTCACGACGACTACATGTGGAATGGCAGCGGAAAGGGCACGTACTGCTCTGTACAAACCATTTCAAAATGCATTCGTAGTTAAAAATATGAGCACAAGGCAACCGTGCCCCATCATCACCACAGTTGTACTCTTCATAGCATATGCAACATTTATGTTCTTCATCTTCGATCTTGATTTTTTCTAGTGTTATGGCCCCAGCAGGCAAAGAATGTTCTCCACCCCTCATAAGCCATTCTTTGCACGAACTCTACTGATTGAACATGTTCATCATCAAACGGGTGTGGGGTATTCACTATATTGTAAAAATAATGGCTCTCAGATAACATAGCAAACACATAAAAATAATCTTTTTCAACGTGCTGCAGTATTGAGTCACGTAGCATTCTAGACAAATTTGTAACCATGTCACAGTCGGCATTGAGAAAACTTTTTCGTACATCTATTTTTTCGAGCAAAACCTGTAACAAGTCTTTGGGGAAAGGAGGAAAAGCAAAAAAGTCACGAGGAAGTGGTAGTATGCTCAAGCTACAAAGACTAACCACATCCGTCGGATGTGAATTCGCTACAACTATAGTTATATTGACTTGATCATTGGAAAAAGTGTAACTACCACCATCTGAGAAGGTGGATGGTTGAATTTCTGGCATGATGAGGAAGACTGATAAAGAATACTTTTGTGTGTGTTTGCACAAAGGAATAGAAACAATAAGAGAGTGACAAAGGATTACACAAATGCTGGCCTGGGTCAAAGAATTGTAAAGCATAGATATATTTATAGTGTTGTGAGGTATATGTCCGTTGTGATCAATCGTTTCAAAGAAGTATTGGAGGGAAAGCTTGAGATTTTAGTCTTTTGGTGAAAGAGGGAAGCTTGAGATTTTCTCTTTTTGTGAAGGAGGGAAGCTTGAGATTTTGTTCTTTTGGTCAAGGATGGAAAGTATATATGAGGTAAATAATTGAAAATTTTGGATATTTAAAGACTGTCCAAATTGAACAATTTATCTTTTTTTATAAATATTTTACACTTAGAATATATTTAAATATATCTCGGAATACCTAACTTTGGGTTCTATTATTTTAATTAATATGGTGAAAGCTTATTTGCCCGACAAAGGTTTCAAGACCTTACCATTAAGTAATTACAGGTTGATTTGCCGATAGCTGCAAGCTATAATAAGGCTCCCAGTCAGTTTAATTGACTCCTCTGAGTTCTCTCCATAATCTTTATTTTATTTGCTCTTTGTTGTTTTGTTAGTATTAGAAGCATTTTCTTTTGACTGATGCAAGTTTTCCTTTTGATAGACGTGCAGCCTGCCTCATGTAATGTCATCTATCTTTTTTATTTATATTAATTAATTTTTTTACTCATAGTATTGTCATTTTTCTTGTTTTCTTTTTAACAACTTTCTTTTCTTTGGTCATGCACTGGAATACTTGTCGGTTGCCTTTCTTTGTCTACATTAGCTTTCTTGTAATATAATATAAATCTAAAAAAGAGAAATGAGTCTCAAGCTGTCAATTAGCCTACTGACATATATCTTGTACGTGAACATTTCACTTTTAAAGTGTTGATATACTTTTCTTCTTCGTAAAGTTTGATAATTTTATCACAAGTGGTGAGAGCTAGTCAGTTCCAAGGTAGTTAAAAGAATAGTATTTTGATAAAAACATAAAAAAGGATTTTTAGTACTACTAACAATTATTTTTATTCACTTTCTATTTACTTATTAAGAAGATTTTAAGTTGTTAATGATATTCATTATATATATATATATATATATATATTAATTATTATAAAGGCCTGCTTCTAAATATATTTTAGCAAAATAAAGTTAATTATGAATAAATAAATTAGTAAAGGAAAATAAATAGAGTAGCAAAATTATAAGTTTGATATTACCAAGTTGTTACAACTTAAGAGACTTAGATAAAAAAAAATATGGAATTAAAAAGTCGTACACCTAAATCACTCTTTTTTGCATAAATGGATAAATAAAAAATGGATAACCAAATAAATAAAACCATAAACTCAGGTGTCTCAACTTTAAATATGAAATTATTTGGCTAAGTAAACTAATGATAAAAAAAGAAATAAACAAACAAATAATACAAGCTTGGGAATACCTGTCATAGCTCAGGTATCCCAAATTAAAACATAGATTAATAAGGTGTCATGTTTAAATTACTTTAAACGGGGGGGGGGGGGGGGGGGGGGGGGTATTTCGATCCTAAGTCCTAGGGTAAATCACTATACTGGCTCTAATTAATTTTTGACCCACCAAATGAGTGGCTTAAAATTCCCTAACCCAATTAATAAGTATGTTGGACCGAGTCTTAAGAGGGGGGATGGATCAGTTCACAAGTTACAATTATTTTAAAAATGACTTTTCTCAACTATCCACAAAAAATTTTCAACTTATTAGCTCGACTAGAGTATCTTTAACTTGACCTCAACTAGAGTAATTTCAGTTAAGTCTTGGCCATTGTACCCTCAACATGACCTCAATCAAGGTAATTCCAACTCGACCTTGGCTAGATTATCCTCAACCCAACCTCGTCGAGAGTAATTTCAACTTAGCCTATCCAAGGGTATCTTATATTCAACCTCATCTGGGAATCTTAACCTCAACCTTAGTCAGGGCATCTTTAACTTGATCTTAGCTAAGACACCTTTACTTTAGTCTCGACTAGGGAATCTTCAGCTCGGCCTTAGTCAACACATCTTCAACCTGGCCTTGGCTAGGGCATCATTGGCTTGACCTTAGCATCTATGGTCTGGCCTCGGCTAGAGCATCTTCGACTCGGCCTCGACCAGTGCATCTTCGACTTAACCTTAGTCAACACATCTTTGGCTTATCATCAACCAATGCATCTTCAACTCAGCCTTTACAACTGCATCATTAGCTCGGCCTTGAGCAGCGTATCTTCAACTTGACCACGACCAACACATCTTCTATTCAACCTTGATTAGATCATCTTCAACTTGGCCTTGGTCAAAACATCTTCAGCTCGGTCTTAGTGAGATTAATTTCAACTCCACCCCGGCTCGAGCACCTTAAGCACGACTTGGCCAGAGATCTTCAGATCAATCGTGGTCAGAGTATGTTCAGCACAACCTTGTGCAAAACATCTTCAACTCAACCTCAGGTTAAATATTTAAATTTAAAGTTCATGGACTGGCCATAACCCATAAACCCTCGAGGATGGGTCTTTTTTAACCCTGTGGGCATTATGGCCATGATCCATGGAGGCTAAAGCCAAGTCATATGGGCTAGTCCATTTTGACAACTTTAATTACCTCTTTACATACATAAAAAAATCATTGATTTTAATATTTATACAAAATAATTAGGTTTAATTGCACATTTTACCATCCAACTATTGTTATTTTGCATATTTTACTACCCAGGTTTTTTTCACATTTTACTACCATGTTTTCTAATTTTTGTCAATTATTAAATCCTACTATTTAAAGATATATCATAATATTTTGAGACTAAAAAAAGGAAATTTTAATATTAAAAATTAAAAGTAATTAATATTGAAATTTGAGGGAATAAAAAGATTAAGATTAATAATCATCAGTACATAATTAGGAAATATAAAAGTAAGTATCAAATAACAGTGTAATGTGGAGAAACAAAGTAAAATAAGTGTTTTGATCACGATAAGAATTTAAATTTATAATATACAAATTCTTAAGAGTGTGTAGACAAGTGCTGTAAAATAAAAAGAGTGTGTAGACAAGTCAACTTAGGTAATTTATATTTTATTTGAGTAATTTATAAATTTGTTTTACTAAAGTAAAGATGTTTGCCAATTTATAGAGTTGTTTCATACGCCATTTAAGATAGTGCACACTTGGACTTATAATTTATAGTTTATCATAATTTTTCATTTTTATTTTTGGTACTTTAACAAAAAAAAATCTCATATGTTGTCTCCTTTAATATTACAATATTTATTCTAATTATTTCACTATTTATGTAATTTATCATTATTTTTAATAAAATGTTTGATATTTAAACAAAAATAATAAAAAGAGTTTAGCAAACCAATGACACTGAAATGAAAACAAACTAAAGGCGAGGAAAATCGTGGAAATCAGAAGAACTTGGGACTTGGGAGTGAGTGATGAGTCGCGACTTGTGAGTGTGTGTTTTCTTTGCCCCTCCTATCGTTTCTACTTTCTCTATTCTATGTTCAGGCTTTTCTTTTTCTCAGCATTCTTTCGTTTCTCCTCAGGGTATGCAATAATGATAGATGGACAATGATAAAAGAAAATAAATTACATTCAATTTTAAAAGTCAAACATGTCAATATTAAAACATAAGGAAAGTCTGTAATTGATAGTAGAAATTAATTACTCTCAAAAGGAAAACATCAAATAGATTGAAGTATTTATATTTCATACAATACATTTTACTTCTTTAAGATAATATGTTTATCACAGTACATAAATGCTAATGGTAACAGTATCAAGAGACAAGACTATATGCAAAACGGCAACAAGGGCACATAGCCTTCTCTACGAACCATTGCAATATACAATTAGGGTGGAAACATGACAGCAAGGCAACCTTGCTGCATTATCACCAAAGTTGAAATCTTCACCACATATGACACATTCACCTTCTTCATCTTGAACCCTAAATCTTTGGAGTGTCTGTAACAGTATCAAGAGACAAGACTATATGCGACACGGCAACAAGGACACATAGCCTTCTCTACGAACCATTGCAATATACAATTAGGGTGGAAAACATGACAGCAAGGCAACCTTGCTGCATTATCACCAGAGTTGAAATCTTCACCACATATGACACATTCACCTTCTTCATCTTGAACCCTAAATCTTTGGAGTGTTGTTGCCCCCACAGGAAAAGAATGTTCACCTCCATCACAGGCCATTCTTTGCACAAATTCTCTTGGTGGAAATTCATCAGCTTGAAAAGGAATGGGGTACCCACTACATTATAACAACAGTGCGTCTCGAATACCATAATGAAAACCTGAAAATAATTTATATGAACCCCAAGCCACTGTAACACTGAGCCACGTAACCTTGTTGAAAGGTTTAGAACCAGGTCACAATCATGGCCAATGAAAAAATTTCTAGGTATATTCAAGTATTCAAGCAATTGCTTTAATATATCATTAGATACAGATAGATGATTGAAGATTTCATGATTAATTGGTAACTGCATCCAACAAAGACTTACACCACTGCTCGGATCAAAAGTCGTGACAACTACGCTTATATACACCATATGATTGATGAAAGTTTGATGAGCATCGGAGAACAAGCTGGGTTCTTGAAATTGTGATGTCATATTCACGATGAGGCAGATTGATAGAGGATACTTTTGTGTGTGATTGCACAAAGGAATAGAAATAAGAAGAGAATTGAAAAGGAGATATACTAATACTTGGTATATAGGAATTTGCAAAGGTTAGATGTATTTATAGGGTTGTGTGGAATATAACCGTTATGATCAATCATTTCAAAGCAGTATTGGAGGGAAACTTAAGATTTGGGTCTTTTGTTGAAAGAGGAAAGCTTGAGATTTTCCTTCTTCTTCTTTTTTTTTTTTTTTTTTTTTGTAAAGGAGGGAAGCTTGAGATTTTGTTCTTTTGGTCAAGGACGGAATATATATATATATGAGGTAAATAATTGAAAATTTTTGTATACTTAAATACTTTCCAAATTGAGTAATTGATAATTTTTTTATATATTTTACAAGTTGATATTAGAATATTTGAAAGAAAAATTCAATCAAAAGACATTTGTTTCTTTTCTGTAATAGTTTAGTTTTTTTCCTTTTTTTTACGTCATCTAAGAATTAGACTACTTTTCTTTTTGACATTAAAGTTTACTTTCAAATAATCCACTAAATTGATTTTTAAAATTAGTTCTTAAATTTATAAATGTTAATCAATTTTATTCTTAAATTACAAAATATATTTAAAATGATGATTATTTATCAAATGACAATTATTTTACTGACAAGAATAAAACTAAGATAAGTGATCTATGTTTATTATTTTAGATATTAAATAAATATTTTTATAACTTAAAAAAACTACATTAATTCTGTAAAAAAAATTACATTAACTAATAAACAAAATTCTAGAATTACTAGTATAGAGAGAGAGAGAGAGAGAGAGGATCAAGTTACTCCAAGAGTAACTTTAAATTCATTCTCACTATTCATATTCTTGATATTTAATGGTTAAGATTAGTTACTCATTACAACCATTAGATTTAGGTAAAATGAATGGTGAGAATAGAGAGTAACTCTTTTAAAGTTACTCTTGGAGTAACTTGGTCCCTCCTCATATAAGTAAATTGAGTTTTCAAAAGTGTGACAAGTTACACGTAGGTTTTCGCGAACCCGATAAAATCTGACGACAATGGGGGTAGGATTTAAAAATTTTAAACCCACCTCTTTTAAACTCAAACTCGAACCTGTCTCATCTTTCATGAGTATATGGACGAGGAGAGCTAAACTCACCCTTGACCTATTCTGTTGCCATGCCTAGAAGAGCTGTCAAAAATGGCCTAGTCCGATGAGCCGGCCCGATGGGCTGTCAGGCCAGGCTTGGCTTATGAATTTTTGTCCTAAATACCATCTTGCTTACTTGGCCCAAAGTTATTTTTTATTTTTTAAAATTAGTATAAATTTAAGTAAAATAAATAAATAAGCTAATTTGACCTAGTCTGACAGGCCAAACCGGGCCAAGACAAATGTGGCCTATGAGACATATGGACCAGGTCGGACCAGTCCATTTAAACTCTTTGACCAGTCAGGCCAGGTCGGGCCAGTGCATCTTCAACCCTGCCTCGGCTTGCACATCTTCAACTCCGCCTCAGCAAACGCATCTTCGACTTAACCTCGGCCAACGCGTATTTGGCTTAGCCATAATAAATGCATCTTCAACTCACTCTTGATAAAGGCATTCTCAGTTCAGCCTTGGCCTCGACTAAGGCATCTTGAATCCAACTTTCGCTAGGTCATCTTCTGTTTGACCTCGACTAGGGCATTATCGACTTGACCTTAGCATCTTTGGCCTGGCCTCAACTAGGGCGTCCTCAATTCAGTTCTTTTAATATAAAAAAAGACAAACTAAGTGAAAGACACTATGGACTTAAGAAGAAGATGCCCATTGCCTAATTGAATTGAAAGTAGTTTTTATTAAGACTCCCAATCTGGTGTTAAAGCCGCCTTGGTTGCATGGTTGGGTATTCTTTCGTTTCTACTCTCTCTATTCTATGTTATGGCTTACTAAGAATATTCTCTGTTATGGCTTACAAAAACACTAGAAGAATATTTTGTTGGGTACTTGAAGTGATTAACTTTATTGACCATTTCATTATTTGTATCACACACACACATATAGTGTACATCCTTGCTCCAACAACAAACTACCAATAAGATGAAAATTTTGCTCACAAAGAATAAATTGTGGCAGACCACCCCCATAAATTATGGAACTTTCTTTCATCCTTCTAATAAAACTAAATTATAGAGATGTTATATGACCTTATACTCTCCTTGAATAGGATACTTTTCTTATTGTTTTCAGTTGTTAGATTAAACAATAAAATAAGAAGCTTTTATCAAGAGAGGCTAGCTCAGTTGGTTGAGTAGGGTGCGTGAATTATTGTAAATTCTTTGATGTCTGTCTTCCATTCCTATCAATAAAAAGAAAAAAGAAAAATGACAAGAAGCTTTTTCAAAATTGGGAATTGTACCCTACACTTTAGACAAAAACGTAAAAATCCACCATTCATTATCTTCATATTCTTTTCAAATCTTTCCTCAAATTGCATATAAGCAGAGCATTACAATGACAACAACATTAGGAAGGTCTCCAACATATAGACATGCTAAGAAAAGGTGGAAATGGTTAGATGGTGTCTACTGAATAATTGTATGCATGAAAACTTGATACGGTCTAAACTAAGAGTTCATCATATGTTACATTGACTCTCATCCCCCTCATAAATTTTTTAATACAAAGGTAGGCTTTGATGATCACCAAATCAACCTAGCATGAGAACTAACACAAAGATATACATAAAGTAAACAACAACCACCAAGAAAACATTTGTAATGATTACTATTATTTTTTATATGATAAAATATATGCACAAATGTAGAGGAGAATCATCAGTTAATCAAGATCATTGTATAGTTTGTTGATTATCGCAATGTACAATTGACATCAAAAACTATATATTGGCATTAAATTGAACAAGCTTAATGCTTTTTTTACTACAAAAAGATCTTTAATATCTAAAATTATATTTTCATTGGCAATAGGACTGTTTCCTTCCGCAAAAAAATAAATAAATGAGGCATTATGGTGCATTGGACTCGAGACCATAATGTTCCCTTCAAAATTTAAATTCTAATAGTAACATATACCATATAAATTTAGAAAGGTGTACATAGCCCACAAAATCTTAAATCCAATATATAAATTTATAAAACTAAAAAAAACACTACCATATTCATTTTAACAGCCAATATAAAGGTACCTATTCTCTGTAAAAAAAAAAAAAAAACCTATACTTAAAAGTGATCAATAATAAGTGAATTGTAGATGTAAATAATCTTAATCTGTACGATGAAAGATTAAAGAAATAACACTTTGGTTATTGTTTCGTTATGATAGGAGCTTTATATGTCAAACTCTCTGTATGCTAATTAATGATGGCATTTCCTATGTTATTGTTTAGCTCCTTTTACTTTTAATTATTTTCAATTTTCTTACACAAAAACAATACTTTGGGAATATTTAAGAAAATTGTAGAAGTACATTATTTAATACATTATATTTATGTTTATTAATTTGATATGATATGTCAAGATTCAAAATTTAAAATTTTTAATTCATATTGAGATTTAGGAAAATTGCAAGAAATAATTCAATTTTAAATTATGGTCATGTGGGGAAAATGCAATTGATAGCAGAAATTTTCAAAATGGTGAACTCTTGAAAGGAAAGCATAATATAGATATACGTATTTATACATTGGCTTAAATATGTTTCGGGTCCCTGATATATTAGCGAATTTTGCGTTGGGTCCCTATTAAATTTTTGCTTTCTTTTGGGTCCCCAATAAATTTTTTATTTTGTTTTTGGTCCCTAAAGCGCTATCTAAACCACTTTTGAAAAGCAATTTAAAGTGCTATCTAAAGCGATAGGGCTTTAGGGACCAAAAACAAAATAAAAAATTTATTGGGACCCAACAGAAAGCAAAAATTTAATAGGAACCCAATGCAAAATTCGCTAATATATCAGGGACCCAAAACATATTTAAGCCTTATTATATATTTCTTACGATAAATTTCACCTCTTTATAAGATAAGACAATTATTACAATCCAATCAACACGTAACTACAACAAAAATATGAGCACAAGGCAACCGTGCCCCCATCATCACCACAGTTGTACTCTTCATAGCAAATGTAACATTTATCTTTTTCATCTTCAATCTTGAATTTTTCTAGTGTTGTGGCCCTAGCAGGCAAAGAATGTTCTCCACCTGATAAGCCATTCTAGTACTGTAGTTCCAATGAACCAAGTCCCTCCTTGTACTGCAGTTCCTCCTTCTAACTAACAAGGAGGGACTTGATTCCTGGGAACTGCAGTATAAGGAGGGACTTGATTCAGGGGAACTCACTACATTGTAACAACAATGGGTCTTGAGTACCATAACAATAGTGTGAGAAATGTCATCGGAAATACTGATTATTAGTAAAGTTAATGTTGTTTTCTCAAATATGCATGAGGATCATTTCCATAAAAATTATATTATATTTTTCAATTAATATTTATTTCAAAAAATTATGTTGAGCCACATATGTTATTCATTCATTAATTGAAAAGGAGAGAAGTATGACATAATAATTGAAAAAAAAAATATACATAACTTTTCAATGTCAATAATTTATCATTGTTTATATAATTTACACATTAGCGTTAGAATATCATTATTTGTCTTTTATATATTTTAAAGTATTTTAATCTTAATATTAAGAGCAAGGTTAGGGTGGACAACCCTGATTGGTGCTCCACGGTGTACAATTGCCGTACTGAGGTTCGACCCTATCAGCTCATGCATTCTACTCCAATCCCCCACCACTAGGCCGACCCTAGTGGTTAATGATGGCATTTCCTATGGTATTGTTTAGCTCCTTTTGCTTTTAATTATTTCCACTTTGCATACACAAGAACAATACTTTGGGAATATATAAGAAAATTGTAGAAATACATTATTTAATACATTATATTTATGTTTATTAATTTGATATGATATGTCAAGATTCAAAATTTTAAATTTTAAATTCATATTGAGATTTGGGAAAATTGCAAGAAGTAATTCAATTTTAAATTATGGCCAATATTGTTACGTAAGGAAAATGCAATTGATAGCAGAAATTTTCAAATTGATGAACTCTTGATAGGAAAGCTTCAAATAGATTTACATATTTATATATTTCTTACGATAAATTCCACCTCTTTATAAGATAAGACAATTATTACAATGCAATCAACACGTAACTACAACAACAAAGTATCCTTAAAAGCAAGAAAACATGTAATGCAAAACCTAACAGTATCAAGAGTCATGACAACTGCATGTAGAACGGCAGCGGAAAGGGCACGTACTGCTCTGCACAAACCATTTCAAAATGCATTCGTAGTGAAAAATATGAGCACAAGGCAACCGTGCCCCAACATCACCACTGTTGTACTCTTCATAGCATATGCAACATTCATCTTTTTCATCTTCAATCTTCAACTTTTCAAGTGTTGTGGCCCCAGCAGGCAAAGAATGTTCTCCACCCTGATAAGCCATTCTTTTCACGAACTCTACTGATTGAACATGTTCATCATTAAGTAAGCATGGGATATTCACTATATTGTAAAAATAACGGCTCTTTGATAACATAGAAAACACATAAAAATAATCTTTTTCAACCCCACAATGTTGCAATATTGAGTCACATAGCATTCTAGACAAATTTGTAACCATGTCACAGTCGCCATTGAGAAAACTTTGTGGTACATCTGACTTTTTAAGGAACGTTTGTAACAAGTCTTCGGGAAAAGATGGAAAAGAAAAAAAGTCACGAGGAATTGGTAGTAACCTCAAGCTACAAAGACTAACCACATCCATCGGATTTGAATTTGCAACAACTATAGTTATATTGGCTTTGTCATTGCATGAAGTGTAACTAGCATCATCTGAGAAGGTGGATCGTTGAATTTCTGACATGACGAGGAAGATTGTTAAAGTGTACTTTTGTGTGTGTTTGCGCAAAGGAATAGAAACAATAAGAGAGTGAAAGAGGGTTGTACAAATGCTGGCCTGGGTCAAAGAATTTGTAAAGCATAGATATATTTATAGTGTTGTGAGGTATATATCTGTTATGATCAATTGTTTCAACGAAGTATTGGAGGGAAAATTTGATATTTTCATCTTTTGGTGAAAGATGGAAGCTTGAGATTTTCTTCTTTTTGGAGGGAAGCTTGATGTTTTGTTCTTTTGCTCAAGGACAGAAGTATATAAGGTAAATAATTGAGAATTTTGGATTTTGGGTATTTAAAGACTTTCCAATTTGATTAATTTATCATTTTATTTATATATTTTACATGTTGATGTTAGAATATCTGTAAACATCTCTCCCAACACCTAATTTTGGGTTCTTAATATAACATGTGTTATTAACACATCTCAGTATTTCACAAAAAAAAAGAAGAAGAAAAAACACACATCATAGTCTTCACTATTTTCCAGTCTCTACTCTAAGGCCCCACTTACTTTGAATCTTCTCTTATCACTTTCTATTTTATTTTTAACCTGTCATCCATTTATCGATAATTAGATAATAATTATATACTTTTTTTGCTTCGTAATTTTCATTGTTTTGATTTAATGATATATACACTTTGTTAATTTTACCACAAGCGGTGAGAGCTCGTTAATTTTAAGGTTGTTAAAATAAAAGTATTTTAATAAAAAATGGATTTTTAGTAATAATTATTTTCATTCACTTTCTATTTAGTTATTGCGAAGTCTTTAAGTAATTACTAATATTCATTTTAAATCTATTTTTTGTTTAATTATTGTAAAGGCTCGCTTCTAAAATTATTTTAATAAAATTAAATTAATTTTGAATAAATAAATAAGTAAAGAAAAATAAATAAATAAATAAATAAAATAAGTTTGAGATTACCAAGTAATTACAACTCAAGTGACTTGGATTAAAATATGGAGTTAAAAAGACATTACACCAAAATCACTCGTTCTGTATAAAATGAAAAAATAAAAAATAGATAACTAAATAAAATTATAAACTAAATTATCTAAAATTTAAATATGAATTTATTTTGCTTAAATAAATTAATGATAAATAAAAGAGATAAACGAACAAATAATACATGTTTGGAAACACCTATCATGGCTTAGGACTCCCAAATTAAAACATAAGATTAATAAGGTATCACGTTTAAATTATCTTTAGAGGTCTTATTTGATCCTAAGCCCCAAGCCAACCCACTATAATGGCTCTAATTATTTTTTGACCCACCTAACGGGGGTCCTAAAATCTCCCAATCCACACTAATCAAGAAGTAGGTTGGACCAAGGCTTAAAGGGGCAAGGTTAGCCCATAAGTTACGAGTATTTTAAAAGTTTTTTCTTAACCATCCAAAAAAATATTTTCAACATGGCTCGACTAAAATATTTTTAACTCAACCTCAATTAGAGTAATTTCAATTTGCTCTCGGCCAGTACATCTTTGGCTTAGCATCGACCAATGTATCTTTGACTCGGCCTCAGCCAATGCATCTTCAGCTCAGCCTCAACTATCACATCTTCAACTAAGTCTCGGCAAAGGCATTCTCAGCTTGGCCTTGGCTTCGGCCTCAATTGGGGCATCTTCAGCTTGAATTCGGCTAGGTCATTTTCAAGTTGGTCTAGAGCATCATTGGCTTGACCTTAGCATCTTTGTCCCGGCCTCAGCTAAGGCATCTTAGGCTAGGCCTCGGCCAATGCATCTTTAACTCAATGACGGCTAATGCATCTTTGGCTCATCCTAGGCCAACAAATCTTAGGCTTAGACTTTACAAGCGCATATTTGGCTCAGCCCGGCCAGTGCATCTTCAGCTCGACCTTGACGAGCATATCTTGAGCTCAACGTTTGACCAACACATCTTCAATTCAACCTTTAATAGATCATCTTCAACTTGACCTCGGTTATAGCATATTCAGCTCAATCTCGGCTAGAGCAATTTTAACTCGACCTCAACCAAAGTAATTTCAACTTAGCTTCAGCTAGAGCATCTTAAGCTCGGCCTCAGCCAAAGCATCTTTAGATCAACCATAGTTAGTGTATCTTCAACACAACCTTGTGCATAACATCTTCAGCTCCCTCAGCCTCAGGTTAAATTTTTAAATTTAAGGTCTATGGATTGACCATAACCCACATCGCCCTGAGAGTATTTTCTTGTGGACCTCTTTTAGCCCTATGGACTTTTTTGCCCTGATCCACGTGAGCTATATGGCCAGGTCAAGTGGGCTGGTCCATTTTGACGGCACTAGTTAACCCCTTTACATAAAAAAAACAAAATGAAAAAAAAAACTTTGATTAATCTTAGTGTTTATACAAAATAATTATGAAATATTAACTAAGATTAAAAAATACATTCTAGAATAAGAACTATTTTTCACCATGAAACAAAAATGGATTCAAAATGAAATAAAGCATAAACACCAATACATTTTTTTTTTGTTACAAATAGGAAAAAAAATAGCAAAACAGAAGGAGAAAAAAAATCAAGACAAACTAAGCGAAAGACACTATGGACTTAAGAAGAAGATGCCCATTGCCCAACTGAATTGAAAGTAGTTTTTATTAAGACTCCCAATCTGGTATTGAGGCTGCCTTGGTTGCATGATTTCTGAGAAAAGGCTTGAAAGGTAACAGATTGGCATGTTTGCACAGAGAATGAGAATATTACTGGCATTGGTATAATAAAATTATTGATTAAGTCTGTTGTATATTGTACGGATTTTTTATTTATGTAAAAAATAAAATAAAATAAAAATATTTAACATAAATAATATAGATTTATAGGAAAATAAATAAATTTTAAAAGTTAAAAATTTTCTTTGATCATGTAAGTAAATAACATTTTGAGACTAAAAAAGGAAATTTTAATATTAAAAATTAAAATTAATTAATATTGAAATTTGAGGGAATAAAAAAATTGAAAAAATATTAGTATATAATTAGGAAATATAAAATTATCAAATAACAGTGAAATGAGGATAAACAAAGTAAAATAAGAGTTTTGACCACGATGAGAATTTAAAATTATAATATAGGAATTTTTAAGAGTGTGTAGACAAGTCATTTTAGGTAATTTATATTTTATTTGAGTAATTTATAAATTTGTTTGACTAAAATAAATATGTTTGGCAAAACGAATTTATTTCACTAATTTATAGAGTTGTTTCATACGCCATTTAAGATAGTGCACACTTGGACTTATAATTTATAGTTTATCATAATTTTTCATTTTTATTTTTGGTACTTTAACAACAACAAAATCTCATATGTTGTCTCCTTTAATATTACAATATTTATTTTAATTATTTCACTATTTATGTAATTTATTATTATTTTTTAATAAAATGTTTGATATTTAAACAAAAAAATAATAAGAGTTTAGCAAACCAATGACATGGAAATGAAAGCAAACTAAAGGCAAGGAAAATCGTGGAAATCAGAAGAACTTGGAACTTGGGAGTGAGTGATTTTTTTTTTGGTGGAAAAAAGGGATAAACCCCAGGAAACATTAGAAACCGTGCGGAAAAACGGTAGAGGATACATCAGCCAAAACGGCATTAACAATAAATGAAGGAACAATTTCAAAAATATGCAGGCGATCATCAATAGTCTGAGCATAAGAAACCAACGCATCAGCGACCTTATTAGCTTCCCGGAGAGTATGACGCTAGGAAAATATACCTCCATCTCTGCCAAACATTAAAATATGTTGAACAAGAGCATAAGATGGGTGAGACTTACTGCACCCCTTCTTTATCAGATTAATTGCACTTTGGGAATCAGACTCAATCTCAAATTGTCTAAATCCTCTACTCCAAGCAATACGGATGCCAAGCAGAATCGCCCATAGCTCTGCATGCAACACACTACACGAGCCAATTTTAGAAGCATATGCAAAGACTTGGGAGTGAGTGATGAGTTGCGACTTGTGAGTGTGTGTTTTCTTTGCCCCTCCTATCGTTTCTACTCTCTCTATTCTATGTTCAGGCTTTTCTTTTTCTCAGCATTCTTTCATTTCTCCTCAGGGTATGCAATAATGATAGATATGGACAATGATAAAAGAAAATAAATTACATTCAATTTTAAAAGTCAAACGTGTCAATATTAAAACATAAGGAAAGTGTGTAATTGATAGCAGAAATTAATTACTCTCAAAAGGAAAACATCAAATAGATTGAAGTATTTATATTTCATACGATACATTTTACTTCTTTAAGATAATATATTTATCACAGTACATAAATGCTAATGGTAACAATATCAAGAGACAAGACTATATGCGAAACGGCAACAATGGCACATAGCCTTCTCTACGAACCATTGCAATATACAATTAGGGTGGATAACATGACAGCAAGGCAACCTTGCTGCATTATCACCAGAGTTGAAATCTTCACCACATATGACACATTCACCTTCTTCATCTTGAACCCTAAATCTTTGGAGTGTCGTTGCCCCCGCAGGAAAATAATGTTCACCTCCATAACAGGCCATTCTTTGCACAAATTCTCTTGGTGGAAGTTCATCAGCTTGAAAAAGGAATGGGGTACCCACTACATTATAACAGCAGTGGGTCTCGAATACCATAATGAAAAACCGACAATAATTTATATGAACCCCAAACCGCTGTAACACTGAGCCACCTAAACTTGTCGAAAGGTTTAGAACCAGGTAACAATCGTGGCCAATGAAAAAATTTCTAGGTATATTCAAGTATTCAAGCAATTGCTTTAATATACCATTACATACAGATAGATGATTGAAGATTTCATGATTAATTGGTAACTGTATCCAACAAAGATTTACACCACTGCTCGGATCAAAAGTCATGACAACTACGCGTATATACACCATATGATTAATGAAAGTTTGATGAGCATCAGAGAACAAGCTGGGTTCTTGAAATTGTGATGTCATATTCACGATGAGGCAGATTGATAGAGGATACTTTTGTGTGTGATTGCACAAAGGAATAGAAAGAAGAAGAGAATTGAAAAGGAGATATACTAATACTTGGTATATAGGAATTTGCAAAGGTTAGATGTATTTATAGTGTTGTGTGGAATATAACCGTTATGATCAATCGTTTCAAAGAAGTATTGGAGGGAAACTTGAGATTTGGGTCTTTTGATGAAAGAGGAAAGCTTGAGATTTTCCTTTTTTTTGTGGAGGGAAGCTTGAGATTTTGTTCTTATGGTCAAGGACGGAATATATATATATGTGTGTGTGTGTGTGTGTGTGTGTGTGTGTGTGTGTGAGGTAAATAATTGAAAATTTTGTATACCTAAATACTTTTCAAATTGAATAATTGATCTTTTTTTTATATATTTTGCAAGTTGATATTAGAATATTTGAAAGAAAAATTCACAGTCAAAAGACATTTATTTCTTTTGTATAATAGTTTAGTTTTTTTTTTCCTTTTTTTACGTCATCTAAGAATTAGATTACTTTTCTTTTGACATTAAAGTTTACTTTCAAATAATACACTAAATTGATTTTTAAAATTAGTCCTTAAATTTATAAATATTAATCAATTTAATTCTTAAATTACAAAATCATCTTTTTAATCCTTAAATATATTTAAAATGATAATTATTTATCAAATGAAAATTATTTTACTGCCAAGAATAAAACTAAGATAAGTGATGTTTATTAATTTTAGATGTAAAAATAATATTTTTATAAGTTTTATAAAAAAACTACATTAACAGATAAACATAATTCTATAATTATTAGTATAATTCATCATTGGTTTTAGGTTCCTACAAATGTTATTTGAGCCAAATCTGGTTGGCAAATTTATGCTTAAGTCGAGGATATATCTTATGAGAGAAGGACATCTTATATGAGAGTGAGAGAGTTAAATTTGGACCATATAACCATACATGGAGGGTCAAGATTTAATGTTATGTAACTACTTAAAAAAGTCGTATGACTTTTTAAAAAAGTCGCATGACTTAGTGTGTTTTAATCTTGACCATTCAAAATAAGATCTAGTGGTCAATATTTGTTCCTCTCACTCTCATATAAGATAAGACATCTCACTATATATATATATATATATATATATATATATATATATTTAAAAATTTATAAGTAAATTAAATTTTAAAAAGTGTGACAGGTTTCCTATAGGTTTTTCCAAACCCGATAAGACTCGATGACGATGAGGTTGGGTTTAAAAATTTTAAACCCGTCTCTTTTAAAACCAAACTCAAACCTGCCACATCTTTCATGGTTGGTGAGGGTACCCGGTCTTTTGTACCATGATTAGGGTATGTACATCCAATCGTCACCCAAAAATAAATTACGTAAGACCTTTGCAACCCGGATGGTCAAGAGGCATTACATCCCAAAATATGTGAAAACCTAAGAGAGATTATTTAGGGTTACCTAGGAGTTGAGTCCATGTTAAATCACTTTAAAGTGATGATTTTTGTGTATGCTAAACTACAAGGTTCGTTGTGCATGCGATATTTAAAGGGATGGAGAAGACTCAATCCCGTTACCATATTTCTTTTGTAGAGAACGATGGCGGAGATGTGGAGCCCAACACTCAGATTGATTATGTAGACATCTGAAGACCATTGGATTCAGGGGCGGACCTACAGCAAGCATTGGGGGGACCTTGGCCCTCCCTGATTTTTTTCAATATAGTTTATTTATATTAGGTAATGTTAAAAAAATTAATATTAAGTAATTATTTTGGTTAGGGAATTTAAGTATGTAAATAATATTATTTAAGTATTATTTATCATTTTTATATTTTAATAAAATATTCTATTCTTTTGTAATATTTATTGTAGAGATGATTACATTTTTTTTCTTTTTGTAGATAAAATATTTGAGTACTATTTATTTTTCTTTCAAATAGTTTTTCTTTTATAATGTGTTATTATTATTATTTTAAAAGCTATAAATAATTGTAGTTTGTAATAAAATGATTGCCAATGGGTCAAACTTTACAAACACTATATATAAGATTGACAACTTAAAATTTGAAACACATCAACAAACATTGAATCTTTCTATTATCATGTTCCTATATTCTCTTTGTTTTTCTTGTCTCGTCTTTGTTTTTAATCCTTACCATTGTGAGGTTCCACTATGCTTTCGATCTTAGTTCACCGATCCAGACTCACGTGCTATGTAAATCTTAGCAAAGCAAATTAGATATCAAGTTGCACTAAAAGTTTGCCATAATTTGCTTTCAAAGTTGTAGCCTTTGTCACAACAAATATTTTTCTTCAATTTTCCAACTTTCTGAAAGTAAATTATTCTTCAATGATTGTTAGCTATTAGTGTCCTAAAAGATAATTTAGT
This sequence comes from Pueraria montana var. lobata, assembly GCA_026413185.1. Taxonomy (NCBI): domain Eukaryota; kingdom Viridiplantae; phylum Streptophyta; class Magnoliopsida; order Fabales; family Fabaceae; genus Pueraria; species Pueraria montana. The sequence goes on along the minus strand of CM048650.1, from coordinate 87,927,053 downwards.
GAGTAACATAATTTATTCAGATTTAGTAGATTTTTGGAATATGATTAATAGGAATTTTCGTAAGAAAGATATAGTTAAACATAAATATCAAATTTTATTATAAATTCATTAAAGTTCTTGGTGACATATCAAATTGGTTATTGTCATTTGTAATTTAGGGTCTTTAAAAATATGTTTAATATCTTCTATGTAAATGTATTCTTTATTATATATTTTTAAATCATTTTTTAATATATGTATATATATATGTATACATATATATATATATAGTATCAATTTTAATGCTTACATATTTATTTAATTTTGGCCCCCCAAGTCATTGAATCCTGGGTCCGCTCCTGATTGGATTTACAATCCTCTTTATGAAAAGGGTCCTTCTAAGGATCTTCCTATAGTTTAGGTATATAGGTAGTATAAAATTGACCAATAACTATTTTTCAACATTGATTTATTCTATTAAATAAATTTCTAAACTTATCAAATTAATGTGTCACATGTGTAAAATGGAGGACATTCTTCTTGAGATGGATCGAATTTTGCGGCCACAAGGTAGTGTCATCTTGCGGGATGATGTGGATGTGCTGTTGAAGGTGAAGAGTTTCACAGATGCAATGCAATGGGATTCCAGAATTGCAGACCATGAAAAGGGGCCCCACCAGAGAGAAAAGATATTGTTTGCAGTTAAGCAGTACTGGACTGCCCCATCTCCTGGCCAAAAATCTACACAGAAAGCTCTAAATTGATATGTTTTTTGGGCTCAAGAATTTGTGTAATTTTTTATTTCTATGTCCAGAAATTTTTTCAGAATTCTATTGTTTTTCAACCCCTGCTTATGTGGGTGGTGCAAAGTGAAAATCTCCTTACAGCAATCTATGCCTTATTGCTCCTCAAGCTTCTTATTTTTTGGTGACTTATCTATCTTGTAATAGTTGTCCAAATCTATCAATCAAATGAGATTGACTTATTGGTGAATAATGGTTGCAAAAGAACCTAATAGTATTTTAATAGACACAAAGCTCTAAAAACATATGTAAGATTTCTAATAACAATTTGTTTTGGTACATCATTCTTCATTTAGAACGCAACAAGGTACTGGAGCATCTTAAGTTTAGCCTTGGTCATAACGTCTTAAGTTCAACCTCAATTAGAGCATTTTAAACTTGGCCACAGCCAAATATCTTCAAATCAACCACAATCAAAGTATCTTCAACACAACATTGTGTAGAACATCTTCAGCTCAGCGCTAGGTTAAATTTTTAAATTGAAGGTCCATAGACAAGCCTTGAGGGTTTTTTTTTATGTGGGCTTTTTTTTAGTTTTGTGGATTTTTGGCCTTGATCCACGTGGGCTATGGCCAAGTCAAGTTGGCTGGTCCATGTTGATGATAGTAAATGAAAAATATATTTATTAAATCATAAGTGTTCGGTAAAATTATTTGTTTAAGTATCTGAAAAATGTAAAATGACATAAATTGTTTATATAATATATTTATATAAATTTTATTTTATTTTATAGATAAATTATTTTCATTACATTTTTATTTTCAATTATTACATTATATTCATATTAAGTATTCTACAATTAATCTTATACTATATCTTAAATATTTTTAATCAAGTTTGAAATAAAGTAAAATAAACTTAAGTGGACATTATACTTTTATTATGTTAATTAGCGTAATAGTTAAAATAAATCATCTAATATTAAATTATTAAAAAAAACTAACATTTATCATTGTCAATTTCATGAAGTATAATGTTTAAATAATAAATTAAATATTATACATAGTACAATAGTTAAAATAAATAGTGCAATATAAAAAATGTAGAATATAATAACAAAAATAAAATAAAACAAATAAATAATAAAAAAAACCTTGTTTTATTAAAAAAGGGTACTAAGAAAGTTTAATAAATATTTTAAGGATAAAAAGAAAAGAAAATATAAAAAGCTAGAAGTTACAAGCTAGCGTTTTAAAAAATGCTACTTCAAGTAGTGTTTCAAAAATCGCTAAAAACTACTAAAGAAAGTTTGTTTACCAAACAGTCAAATAATTTTTTCAGCTACTAAAAAAGTTAGCTAGAAGCTAGCTGAAATGGCTTGTCGAACATAACATTTTACTTTTTTTAATATTTATTTTATTTTTTTTACCACTTAATTTGACATTAGAAACTACAGAAGTAGAAAACCTAAAGTGACAATAATTTTTTTTTGGTTTAAATACATTTTTAGTCCTTGCAATTTAGCACTTTTTTTATTTTCGTCCTTGCAAAAAAAAATTTGGTTTTAGTCCTTGCAAATTATGTTTGTTTTGTTTTTCGCCCTTAAAGTGCTTTAGATAGCGTTTTCTTCACTATTCAAAGCGCTACATAAACCACTTTAAGGACGAAAAACAAAACAAACATAATTTGCAAGGACTAAAATCGAAAAAAAAATTGCAAGGACGAAAGGCAAAAAAATGCTAAATTGCAAGGACTAAAAATGTATTTAAGCCTTTTTTTTTACTGCAAAAGTGACAATAATTATAACACGTATGATTCCCGAGAGTTGAATTAATCATCGTGAAATGTTTTCAATAACAAAAAAAAAATCATCGTGACTTAATTTAGTACTGAATGAAAGTAAGTTTTAATTTATAACCTATTTTTTCCCTTTAAAAATCCAAAAAATATAAATAAACAAAAACCCACTGCCAAAGTTTAGTAAACTTCTATAATTATATTTAAAACTATATATACTCACAATTCAAATGTTGTATATATGAATAAAAAAAAAATTCAAATATTGTATATACATCTATAACTAAAAAAACCTATCACATTCATTATCACGTCCAATATAAAGGTACCTATACTTAAAAGTGTCAGTAATAGGTGAATGATAGAAGTAAATAATCTCAATGATGAAAGATTAAAGAAATAATAATTTGGTTATTGTTTCGATATTATAGGAGCTTTATATGTCAGACTCCATATGCTGAATGATGGCATTTTCTATGTTATTGTTTAGCTCCTTTCCTTTTGCTTTTAATTAATTCCACTTTGATTATAAAAAAACCAATACTTTGGAAACATATATAAGAAAATTATAGAAGTGCATTATTTAATACATTATATTTATGTTTATCAATTTGATATGATATGTCAAGATTCAAAATATTAAAGAATTAAATTCATATTGAGATTTACAAAAATTGCAAGAAATTATTCAATTTTAAATATTATGGCCAATATTGTTATGTAAGGAAAATGCAATTGATAGCAGAAATTGTCAAATTGATTAACTCTTGAAAGGAAAACATCAAATAGGTTTACGTATCTATATATTTCTTACGATAAATTCCACCTCTTTATAAGATAAGACAATTATTACAATTCAATCAACACGAAACTACAACAAAGTATCCTTAAAAGCAAGAAAATATGTAATGCAAAACCTAACAGTATCAAGAGTTCATGTGGAACCACAGCGAAAAGGGCACGTACTGTTCTGCACTAACCATTTCAAAATGCATTCATAGTGAAAAATATGAGCACAAGGCAACCGTGCCCCATCATCACCACACTTGTACTCTTCATAGCATATGCAACATTCATCTTTTTCATCTTCAATCTTCAATTTTTCAAGCTTTGTGGCCCCAGCAGGCAAAGAATATTCTCCACCCTGATAAGCCATTCCTTGCACGAACTCTCTTGATACATGTCGTGCATCGAAGAAGCATGAGGTATTCACTATATTGTAAAAATATCGGCCATTAAAGAACATAGCAAACACATAAAAATAATCTGTTTCAAACCCACAGTGTTGCAGTACTGAGTCAGGTAGCATTCTAGACAAATTTGTGACCATGTCACAATCATGGCCATTGAGAAAGGTTTGCCGAACACCTGTGTGTGCAAGGAACTTTTGTAACAGCTCCTTGCAAAAAGATGGATATGCAAAATGGTCATGAGAAATTGGTTGACTCGACCTCCAACATCTAACCTCACCCATTGGATCTGAATTAGTCGCAACAACTATAATTATATAGACTTTATCTTTGCATGAAGTGTAACTCCCACCATCAGAGAAGGTGAATTGTTGAATTTCTGGCATGATAAGGAAGATTGATAAAGAATACTTTTGTGTGTGTTTGCACAAAGGAATAGAAACAGTAAGAGAGTGTAATGCTGTTGGGTCAAAGAATTTGTAAAGCATAGACATATTTATAGTGTTGTGAGGTATATATCCTTTATGATCAATTGTTTCAAAGGAGTATTGGAGGGAAGCTTGAGATTTAATTTGGTCTTTTGGTCAAAGAGGGAAGCTTGAGATTTTCTTTTTTTTTGTGAAGGAGGGAAGCTTGACATTTTGTTTTTCTGGTCAAGGAGGGAAGTACAAATGAGGTAACTAATTGAAAATTTTGTATACTTAAAAGACTTTCCAAATTGAATAATTTGTCATTTTTTTATATATTTTACACATTGATGTTAGTATATATTTAAATATCTCCTTGAACCAAAAAAAATTATTTATCCAAATAATACTCGTACCACATTATTTAACAAACTCCTATCTATTACTGTTCAGGTTGGGATTTCGGCTCCTCTCCACCCAAATTCTTAACCTTTATTTTCTTTTTAAAAAACATGACGTTGAGAATCCGGATACCCCAAATCTGAATTGTCAATAGGTTTTCCTATTTTCGTTATTTATTTTTTTGCTTTTTACTTTTTTACTTTAATTTTAATTTTAAAGTAGTTTAAAAAAATAATTGTGACTAAAAGTTTACATTGTAATTAATTTAAATAATTAGTTTTAAAAAATAATACTCACAATTTAATAAAAATTATTTAAATTAAAATTCCATAATACAACAATAGAAAACTAAATTATTGAAGTTGGCTAGAGGTTCGATCACGATTAGGACATGACATTACACCTAAATCAATCCCTTTTGTATAAAATGAATAAAAAAATAAAATAGATAACTAAATAAATAAATCATAAATTCAAGTCTCTCAAATATAAATATAAAATTGTTTTGCTGAAATAAATCAATGATAAATAAACAAATAATATACAAGTTCAGGAACACTTGTCACAACTCGAGTATACAGTCCAATTTAAAGCATAAGATTAACAAGCTATCATGTTTAAATTATCTCTTGAGGTGTTATTTTGGTCCTAAGCCTAGGGCCAGTTCACAATAATGGCTCTAATTATTTTTTGACCCACCTAATGTGGGGCCTAAAAGCTCCCAACCTACACAACCCAACTAATAAGAAGGTTGGACCAAGGCTTAAGGGTTGTCAACCCACAAGTACCGGTATTTCAAAAAGTGTCTTTTCTAAATCGTCCATAAAAATATTTTCAACTTGGCTCGACTAGAGTATGTTTAACTCAAGCTAAACTAAAGTAATTTTAACTTGGTCCCAACCAAGATATCTTTAATGTGGCCTCAATCAAAGTAATTTCAACTTGACCTTGGCTAGAGTAACTTCAACTCGACCTTGTTCAGAGTATGTTCAACTTAGCCTAACATAGAGTATCTTATACTCAACCTTGACTAGAGAATCTTCACATCAACCTCAACCAGGGCATCTTCAACTCAGTCTCCGCTAGGACATCTTTGGTTCGACCTCGACTAAGGACTCTTCTACTCAACCTCAGTCAGGGTATTTTTGCCTCGACTTCAATTAGGTCATCTTCAGCCTAGCCTCAGCTAAGGCAGCGTGGACAAGACCTTAGTATCTTTGGGTTGGCCTCAACTAGGGCGCATCTTCAGCTCAGCCTTGGACAACGCATGTTTGGCTCAGCCTTTACAAGCGCATCTTCGGCTCAGCCTCAACCAGCGTATCTTCGACTCGTCCTTACCCAACATATCTTTAGCCTGGCCTCGACGAATGGACCTTCGATTCAAACCTTGATTAGTGCATCTTCCACTTGGCCTCAGTTAGAGCATCTTCAACTCAGTCTCAGCTATTGTCATTTCAACTCGATCTCAGCTAGAGCATCTTAAGCTTGGCCTCAGTTAGAGTATCTTCAGATCAACCACAGTCAAAGTATCTTCAATACGACTTTGGCTAGAACATCTCTTAGCTTAACCACAAGTTAAATTTTTAAATTTGAGGTCCATTGGCAGGCCATAAGCCACAAGGTCTTGAGGGCTTTTCTATGTTGGCCTCTTTTAGCCCTGTGGGCTTTTTGGCCACGACCCATGTGGGCTATGGCCAAGCCAACTAGGCTAGTCTATTTTGACGGCTCTAATTACCCTTTACATTAAAAAAAAACTTTGATTTTAATGTTTATACAAAATAATTGTGAAAATTTGTTAACTAAAATTAAAAAAACATGTATTTCTAATAAGAACTCTTTTTCACCATGAAACAAAAAAGGATTCAAAATGAAATATAAAGCATAATCATTACATTTTTTTTATACAAATAGGAAAAAAATAGCAAAACAGAAGGGGAAAAATAAAAATGACAAACTAAGCGAACTAATAGTGGAGGTGTAAGAAGACTACACCCATTGCATGTTCAAGCAGTCTGGTGGTGTTATATCCAAGTGGATAACGCAAACTAATAGTGGAACAAACAACGTTAGCCGATAATACTAATAAATTAAAATGAGAATTTACAAATTCCACTTATTCATATCATCTTATCATTATTATGTTGCCCTTTTGTTTCTATTTTTCTTATTTTCACTTCTTTTTCATTTCCACTGTTTTTAATATTTCATTATTTTTTATGTTTTTACCACTTTAAGATTAGAAACAACAGAAGTAGCAAATCTAAAGTGACAATAATTATAACACGTATGGTTGCCGAAAGCTGAATTAATCATTGTGAAAAATTTTCAATAAAAAATAAAAATAAAAATAAAACATCCTGATACAAACAATATGAGCTGCATCATATTGCTTGGAAAAGGCATGTTTAGTTTAGCAAACCAATGACGTGGAAATGAAACCAAACAAAAGGAGAACAAGCTAAGATAATGGTAAATGGAAATCAGAATAACTTTAGGAGCAATTATAATTATAATGTGTTGATTAAGATAAACCATAATCAACACATTATATTTACTTTCTTTTTTTTAAAACAACATTATATTTACTTCCAATACTATGCTCTGGGTTTTCTTTTCTCCTCGGTGCTCTATCGATTGGTTCTATTGTCTCCATGCCTTCTTCTCCCAGTTAATATCTCCCTTTGTTTATGTTTGAGTCCTCCCCGTATACAATGATAAAAGAGAATAAATTACATTCAATTTTAAAAGTTGTGTAACGTGTAAATATTATTACGTATGAAAAGTGTAATTGATAGCAGAAATTAATGTACTCTCAAAAGGAAAACATCAATTATAGATTTAAGTATTTATATTCACATACAATATATTTTACTTCTTTAAGATGATATATTTATCACGGTACAATAATGCTAATCGTAACAGTATCAAGAGACACGACTACATGTGAAACGGCACGAAGGGCACATACCCCTCTCTACAAACCATTGCAAAATACAATAATGGTGGAAAACATGAGAGCAAGGCAATCTTGCTGCATCATCACCAGAGTTGAAATCTTCATGACATATGACACATTCACCTTCTTCATCTTGAACCATAAATCTTTCAAGCATCGTTGCTCCCGCAGGCAAAGAATGTTCACCTCCCTCATAGGCCATTCTTTGCACCAATCTTCTAGATGGAAGTTGCTCAGCTTGAAAAAAGAATGGGGTACTCACTACATTGTAGCAACAATGGGTCTTGAGTACCTTAACAAACATGCGAAAATAATTTATATCAACGCTAGGCCGCTGCAATACTGATTCCCATAACATTGCTGAAATGTTTTCAACCATGTCACAGTGATGGCCATTGAAAAAATTTGTAGGTACACGCAAGTATGCAAGCAATTGCTTTACTACATCATTGCAAAAAAATGGATAATTGAAAATGATGCGTTGAATTGGTAACCGCGTGTGACAAAGTTTGACAACACTGCTCCGCTCAAAAGTTGTCACCATCATGGTTATATACACAATATGATTGATGAAAGTGTTACCAGCACCGGAGAAAAAGGTGGGTTCTTCAAATTGTGGTATCATGTTTATGATGAGGAAGATTTATATAGAGGGTACTTTTATGTGTGATTGCACAAAGGATTAAAGGAATAGAAATAAGAAGAGAATTCAAAAAGAGTTATACTAATACTTGGTCTATAGGAATTTGCAAAGGTTAGATGTATTTATAGTGTATATTAGATGATGATCTATATCTTCTTCAAAACAGTATTGGAGGGGAGCTTAAAATTTTGGGGGGTATTTTTATGTAAATGAAGGGAAATATTGGAGGGAAGTTTGAAATTTTCTTTTTTTTTCTTTTTATGAAAATGGAACTTTCCAAATTCAACAATCTATCATTTTTTATATATTTTACACATTAAAGTTAAAATATCTCTATATATGTTAAATATTTTAATATAAAAATTAATGACCTTTTAGTATGATAATTGTTATCAGAAATATTGATTATTACGATTTTTTCCATATATGCACAAGGATGATTTCCATAAAAAATCTATTATATTTTTTGAATTGATATTTATTTCAAAAAATAATATTGAGCCACGTATGTTATTCATTCATCAATATCAATATAAACTAAGATAAGAAATCCCTCCTTAAACTCGTCACTTCCTGGTCAATAGTTTTCCCTTGCAATTCCTATCCTCGTCTCTCTCTTTCTAATTTCCTTTTTTTATTACTTACATACAATTTTTTTTATTATAACTATTTTTTATGCATATTATATTATTGTTTTATATTTTTTATTTATAAAAAATATATTTTATAAATTATATAAGCATATATAATCATAAAAATAAAGGATAATTTTGTTTGTCTAAATAATATTTAATTTTCTTTGAATATTTAATATAATAATATTTTTAATATTACCTACAAATATGTTATAATTTATATTAAATGGATGATAAATTATATAATTACTTATTAAAACTAATTATAATTTAATTGATTCAATCTATTTTTACTTTAGACATCCTATAAAATCATTTTTATTTTTAGATCATATAAAACCATTTAAATTAATTTCATAAATAAATATTTCATGACTAATATTTAAATTATACTGTTGAAATTTTTATACTAAAAATTAGGTTGAATCTAATTAGTTAATATATTTACTACAAAATGATATTTTGACTATATGCTTAATAACTTCATATATGAACATTTTGTTGACTAATGATTATATGATAATGTTAAATTTTTTATATAAATATATAATAAATATATTAATTTTAAATTTTTAACTATATTTTATTACAAAATAGTTTTAAATTACTTATTCAATAAAATCATAAATCAGATATTTTTTAAATTCTTTTTTTTATGGTAGAGACCACCCAAGGAAGATAATCATGCTCGAATTGGATAGGACGCAGGACAACTATTAACGACAAAGCTCTCACTTCGAGCATATTATTTTACTATTTATCATAATTTACAATATTTTTGGAACTTGGGAGTGAGTGATGACTTGTGTGAAAGTGAATCTGTTGTGTTCCCAGGTGAATCAAAGACAATGTGGGTGTCTGTGTGTTTTTTTGCCCCTCCTCTCGTTTCTACTCTCTCTATTCTATGTTTTGGATTTTCTTTTTCTCAGCATTCTTTTGTTTCTCCTCTCGGTATATGCAATGATAGATGGACAATGATAAAAGAAAATAAATTACATTCAATTTTAAAAGTCTAACGTGTCAATATTGTTACATAAGGAGAATTTAATCGATAGCTGAAATTAATCACTCTCAATATTATTACGTAAGGAAAGTGTAATGATAGCAGAAATTAATTGCTCTCAAAAAGAAAACATCAAATAGATTGATGTATTTATATTTCATATGATACATTTTACTTCTTTAAGATAATATATTTATCACAGTACATAAATGCTAATGGTAACAGTATCAAGAGACATGACTATATGCAGAATGGCATTATCTTTGATGATAAACATGAGAGCAAGGCAACCTTGCTGCATTATCACCGGAGTTGAAATCTTTGATGCATATGGCACATCAAACCTCTTCATCTTTAACCATAAATCTTTTGAGTGCAGTTGCCCCCACGGGAAAAGAATGTTCACCTCCATCACAGGCCATTCTTTCCACCAATTCTCTTCATGGAAGTTCATCAGCTTGAAAAGAGAATGGCGTACCCACTACATTATAACAACAGTGGGTCTCGAATACCATAATGAACACCCGAAAATAATTTATATGAACCCCAGGCCACTGTAACACTGAGCCACGTAACCTTGTTGAAAGGTTTGGAACCAGGTCACAGTCGTGACCATTGAAAAAATTTCTAGGTATATTCAAGTATGCAAGCAATTGTTTTAATATATCATTACATACAAAAAGATGATTGAAGATGTCATGATTAATTGGTAACTGCATGCGACACAGCCTTACAGCACTGCTTTGGATCAAAAGTTTTGACAATGATGCTTAAATAGATCGTATGATTCATGAAACTTTGACCAGCATCGGACAACAAGGTGGGTTCTTGAAAGTGTGATGTCATCTTCAAGATGAGGAAGATTGATAGAGGGTACTTTTGTGTGTGATTGCATAAAGGAATAGAAATAAGAAGATAATTGAAAAAGAGTTATACTAATACTTGGTCTATAGGAATTTGCAAAGGTTAGATGTATTATAGTGTTGTGAGGAATATAACCGTTACGATCAATCATTTCAAAGCAGTATTGAGGGAAGCTTGAGGTTTTAGTCTTTTGGTGAAAGAGGAAAGCTTGAGATTTTCCTTTTTTTTTTTTTTTTTTTGTGAAGGAGGGAAGCTTGAGATTTTGTTCTTTTGGTCAAGGACGGAAATATATATGAGGTAAATAATTGAAAATTTTGTATACTTAAATAATTTCCAAATTGAGTAATTGATATTTTTTTATTTATTTTACAAGTTGATATTAGAATATTTGAAAGTACACTTCAAAGTCAGAAAATGTGAATAAAACTATTTTTTTTATATTTTTTTTACAATAGTTTAGTTTTTTACCGTTATTTTTTTATGTCATCTGAGAATTAGATTACTTTTCTTTTGACATTGAAATTTACTTTCAAATAATCCACTAAATTGATTTTTAAAATTAGTTCTTAAAATTTTAAATATTAATCAATTTAATTCTTAAATTATAAAATCATCCTTTTAATCCTTAAATATATTTAAAATGATGATTATTTATCAAATGACAATTATTTTACTGTCAACAATAAAACTAAGACAATTGATGTTTATTAATTTTAGATATTAAAATAATATTTTTATAATTTTTTAAAGACTACATTAACTGATAAACATAATTCTAGAATTATTAGTATAATTCATCATTGCTTTTAGGTTCAAGTTATTCTAAGAGCAACTTTAAAAGGGTTACTCTTCATCTTCACTATTCATTTTTTTGAAATCTAATGGTTAAGATTAGTTACTCATTACAATCATTAGATTTAGGTAAAATGAATAGTGAAGATAGGGAGTAACTCTTTTAAAGTTACTCTTGGATATATATGATTTATTTTAAAATTAGAAGAAAATTATATTTTCAAAAGTCTGACGGGTTACCCATAAGTTTTCACGAACCCAATAAAACTTGCGACGTCGATGAGGTAGGATTTAAAAATTTTAAACTCACCTCTTTTAAACTCAAATTCGAACCCATTTCGTCTTTCATGAGTACAAGGACCAGGAGAGCTAAACTTACCCATAATCTGCTCTGTTGCCATGCCTAACCTTGGCTAGTGCATCTTCAACCTTGCCTCGGCTAGCGCATCTTCAACCCTACCTCAGCTAACGCATCTTTGACTCAACCTCAGCCAACGTGGATTTAGCTTAGCCATAGTAAATACATCTTCAGCTTAGTCTCGATAAAGGCATTCTCAATTTAGCCTCGGCCTCAATTGAGGCATCTTTAATTCGACTTCGGCTAGGTCATCTTTGGATTGACCTCGAGTAGGGCACCATTGGCTCGACCTTAGCATCTTTGGCCTGGCCTCAACTAGGGCAACTTCGACTCACCCATGACCAATGCATCTTCAACTCAATCTCAATCAATGCATCTTTGGCTCATCCTCGGTCAACACATCTTCGGCTTGACCTTTGCAAGAGCATCTTCGGCTAAACCTTAAGCAATGTATCTTCAGCTCGACCTCGACTAACACATCTTCAATTCAACCTTGATTATATTATCTTCAACTTAGCCTTGGTTATAGCATCTTCAGCTCGATTTCAATTAGAGTAATTTCAACTCCACCTTGGCTAGAGCATCTTAAGCTCAGCTTGGCCAGAGCATCTTAAGCTCGATCTTAGCTAGGGCATCTTAAGCTCAGCTTGATTAGAGTTCTGTAAAAAAAATGTAATGCAAGTAAAAACAAAGGGACAACAAAATACAAAAACACTAGAAGAATATTTTGTTAGGTACTTGAAGTGATTAACTTTATTGACCATTTCATTATTTGTATCACACACACACATATAGGTGTACATCCCTATTCCAACAACAAACTACTAATAAGATGAAAATTTTGCTCACTAAGAATAAATTGTGGCAGGCCACCCCCATAATTTATGGAACTTTCTATCATGCCTCCAATAAAACTAAATGAAAAGATGTAATATGACCTTATACTCTCCTTGAAGTTGATACTTTTCTTATTGTTTTCAGTTGTTAGATTAAACAATGAAATAAGAAGCTTTTACCAAGGAAGTCTAGTTCAGTTGGTTGAGCAGGGTAAGTGAGTTATTGGAAACTCTCATATCTATCTTATGCTCCTATTGATAAAAGAAAAAGACAAGAAGTTTTTCCAATCTTTAGACAACAGCGTCAAAATCCATCATTCGTTATCTTTTATCCTTTTCAAATCCTTCCTCAAATTGCATATGAGCAGAGAATTACAATGACAACAACATTAGGAAGGTCTCCAAAATATAGACATGCTAAGAAAAGGAGGAAATGGTTAGATGGTGTCCCCTGAATAACTGTATGCATGAAAACTTGCAAATTAAATACGATCTTAATAACTAAGAGTTCATCAAATGTTACATTGACTCTCATCCCCCTCATAAATTTCTGAATATAAAGGTAGGCTTTGATGATCACCAAATCAACCTAGCATGACAACTAACACACAAAGATATACATAAAGTAAACGACAACCACCAAGAAAACATTTTTTTTGGTACATACCACCAAGAAAACATTTGTAATGATTACTATTATTTTTTATATGATAAAATATATGCAAAAACGTAGAGGAGAATCATCGATTAATCAAGATCATTGTATAGTTTGTTGATTATCGCAATGTACAATTGACATCAAAAACTATATATTGGCATTAAATTGAAAGAGCTTAATGCTTTTTTTACTACAAAAAGATCTTTAATATCTAAAATTATATTTTCATTGGCAATATGACTATCCATAGATCTGTTTCCTTCTGCAGAAAAATAAATAAATGAGGCATTATGGTGCATTGGACTCGAGACCATAATGTTCCCTTCAAAATTTAAATTCTAATAGTAACATATACCATATAAATTTAGAAAGGCGTACATATAGCCCACAAAATCTTAAATCCAAAATATAAATTTATAAAACTAAAAAAAAAAAAAAAAACTACCATATTCATTTTACGGCCAATATAAAGGTACCTATTCTCTGTACCCAAAAAAAAATACGTATACTTAAAAGTGATCAATAATAAGTGAATTGTAGATGTAAATAATCTCAATCTGTAAGATGAAATATTAAAGAAATAATACTTTGGTTATTGTTTCGTTATAATAGGAGCTTTATATGCCAGACTCTGTATGCTAATTAATGATGGCATTTCCTATGTTATTGTTTAGCTCTTTTTGCTTTTAATTATTTTCAATTTGCTTACAAAAAAAAATACTTTGGGAATATTTAAGAAAATTGTAGAAGTACATTATTTAATACATTATATTTTTGTTTATTAATTTGATATGATATATCAAGATTCAAAATTTAAAAATTTTAATTCATATTGAGATTTAGGAAAATTGCAATAAATAATTCAATTTTAAATTATAGTCACGTAAGGAAAATACAATTGATAGCAGAAATTTTCAAAATGATGAACTCTTGAAAGGAAAGCATCAAATAGATTTACGTATTTATATATTTCTTACAATAAATTTCACCTCTTTATATGGTAAGACAATTATTACAATCCAATCAACACGTAACTACAACAAAAATATGAGCACAAGGCAACCGTGCCCCCATCATCACCACAGTTGTACTCTTCATGGGAAATGCAACATTTATCTTTTTCATCTACAATCTTGAATTTTTCTAGTGTTGTGGCCCCGGCAGGTAAAGAATGTTCTCCACCTCATAAGCCATTCTTGTACTGTAGTTCCAATGAACCAAGTCCTTCCTTGTACTGCAGTTCTCATGAACCAAGTCCCTCCTTGTACTGCAGTTCCTCCTTCTAACTAACAAGGAGGGACTTGGTTCATGGGAACTGCAGTATAAGGAGGGACTTGATTCAGGGAAACTCACTAGTAACAGCAATGGGTCTTGAGTACCATAACAAACACGCAAAAATAATTTATATCAACCCTAGGCCGCTGCAATTAATATTGATTCCCATAACATTGCTGAAATATTTCGACCATGTCACAGTCATGGCCATTGAAAAAAGTTGTAGGTACACGCAAGTATCCAAACAATTGCTTTAATACATCATTGCAAAAAGATGGATAATTGAAGATGATGCGATGAATTGGTAACCACGTGTGACAAAGTTTGACAACACTACTCGGCTCAAAAGTTGTCACCATCATGGTTACATAGACAATATGATTGATGAAAGTGTGACCAGCATCGGAGAACAAGGTGGGTTCTATGATGAGGAGGATTTATAGAGGGCACTTTTTGTGTGTGATTGCAAAAAGGTGTAGAAATAAGAAGAGATTTGAAAAAGAGTTACACTAATACTTGGCCTATAGGAATTTGCAAAGGGTAGATGTATTTATAGTGTATTAGATTGTGATCAATATCTTATTCGAAACAATATTGGAGGGAAGCATAAAATTTTGGGGGTATTTTTATGTAAATGGAGGGAAGTATGATGTAATAATTGACAGAAAAAAAGTGCACAACTTTCAATTAAATAATGGTATTTGAGGGAAGTTTGAAAATATGGAATTAAAAAGTCGTACACCTAAATCACTCTTTTTTGCATAAATGGATAAATAAAAAATGGATAACCAAATAAATAAAATCATAAACTCAGGTGTCTCAACTTTAAATATGAAATTATTTGGCTAAGTAAACTAATGATAAATAAAAGAAATAAACAAACAAATAATACAAGCTTGGGAATACCTGTCATAGCTCATGTATCCCAAATTAAAACATAAGATTAATAAGGTGTCATGTTTAAATTACTTTAAAGGGGGGGGGGGGTATTTCGATCCTAAGTCCTAAGGTAAATCACTATACTGGCTCTAATTAATTTTTGACCCACCAAATGAGTGGCTTAAAATTCCCTAACCCAATTAATAAGTAGGTTGGACCGAGTCTTAAGAGGGGGGATGGATCAGCTCACAAGTTACGAGTATCTTTAACTTGACCTCAACTAGAGTAATTTCAGTTCAGTCTTGGCCATTGTACCCTCAACATGGCTTCAATCAAGGTAATTCCAACTCGACCTTGGCTAGATTATCTTCAACCCAACCTCGTCGAGAGTAATTTCAACTTAGCCTATCCAAGGGTATCTTTTATTCAATCTCATATGGGAATCTTAACCTCAACCTTAGTCAGGGCATCTTTAACTTGATCTTAGCAAAGACACCTTTACTTTAGTCTCGACTAGGGAATCTTCAGCACGGCCTTAGTCAACACATCTTCAACCTGGCCTCGGCTAGGGCATCATCGGCTTGACCTTAGCATCTTTGGTCTGGCCTCAGCTAGAGAATCTTTGACTCGGCCTCCCAGTGCATCTTCGACTTAACCTTAGTCAACACATCTTTGGCTTATCATCAACCAATGCATCTTCAGCTCAGCCTTTACAACTGCATCATTAGCTCGGCCTTGAGCAGCGTATCTTCAGCTTGACCACGACCAACACATCCTCTATTCAACCTTGATTAGATCATCTTCAACTTGGCCTTGGTCAAAACATCTTCAGCTCGGTCTTAGTGAGATTAATTTCAACTCCACCCCGGCTCGAGCACCTTAAGCACGACTTGGCCAGAGATCTTTAGATCAATCGTGGTCAGAGTATCTTCAGCACAACCTGGTGCAAAACATCTTCAACTCAACCTCAGGTTAAATTTTTAAATTTAAAGTTCATGGACTGGCCATAACCCATAAGGCCTCGAGGATGGGTCTTTTTTAACCCTGTGGGCATTATGGCCCTGATCCATGGAGGCTAAAGCCAAGTCAGATGGGCTAGTCCATTTTGACAACTTTAATTACCTATTTACATACATAAAAAATCATTGATTTTAATATTTATACAAAATAATTAGGTTTAATTTCACATTTTACCATCCAACTATTGTTATTTTGCAAATTTTACTACCCAGGTTTTTTTTCACATTTTACTACCATGTTTTCTAATTTTTGTGAATTATTAAATCCTACTATTTAAAGATATATCATAATATTTTGAGACTAAAAAAGGAAATTTAAATATTACAAATTAAAAGTAATTAATATTAAAATTTGAGGGAATAAAAAGATTAAGATTAAAAATCATTAGTACATAATTAGGAAATATAAAAGTAAGTATCAAATAACAGTGTAATGTGGAGAAACAAAGTAAAATAAGTGTTTTGATCAAGATAAGAATTTAAATTTATAATATACGAATTCTTAAGAGTCTGTAGACAAGTGCTGTAAAATAAAGAGTGTGTAGACAAGTCAACTTAGGTAATTTATATTTTATTTGAGTAATTTATAAATTTGTTTTACTAAAGTAAAGATGTTTGGCAATTTATAGAGTTGTTTCATACGCCATTTAAGATACTGCACACTTGGACTTACAATTTATAGTTTATCATAATTTTTCATTTTTATTTTTGGTACTTTAACAAAAAAAAATCTCATATGTTGTCTCCTTTAATATTACAATATTTATTCTAATTATTTCACTATTTATGTCATTTATCATTATTTTTTAATAAAATGTTTGATATTTAAACAAAAATAATAAAAAGAGTTTAGCAAACCAATGACACTGAAATGAAAACAAACTAAAGGCGAGGAAAATCGAGGAAATCAGAAGAACTTGGGACTTGGGAGTGAGTGATGAGTCGCAACTTGTGAGTATGTGTTTTCTTTGCCCCTCCTATCGTTTCTACTTTCTCTATTCTATGTTCAGGCTTTTCTTTTTCTCAGCATTCTTTCGTTTCTCCTCAGGGTATGCAATAATGATAGATGGACAATGATAAAAGAAAATAAATTACATTCAATTTTAGAAGTCAAACGTGTCAATATTAAAACATAAGGAAAGTCTGTAATTGATATCAGAAATTAATTACTCTCAAAAGGAAAACATCAAATAGATTGAAGTATTTATATTTCATACGATACATTTTACTTCTTTAAGATAATATGTTTATCACAGTACATAAATGCTAATGGTAACAGTATCAAGAGACAAGACTATATGCAAAACGGCAACAAGGGCACATAGCCTTCTCTACGAACCATTGCAATATACAATTAGGGTGGAAAACATGACAGCAAGGCAACCTTGCTGCATTATCACCAGAGTTGAAATCTTCACCACATATGACACATTCACCTTCTTCATCTTGAACCCTAAATCTTTGGAGTGTTTTTAACAGTATCAAGAGACTATACTATATGCGACACGGCAACAAGGACAGATAGCCTTCTCTACAAACCATTGCAATATACAATTAGGGTGGAAAACATGATAGCAAGGCAACCTTGCTGCATTATCACCAGAGTTGAAATCTTCACCACATATGACACATTCACCTTCTTCATCTTGAACCCTAAATCTTTGGAGTGTCGTTGCCCTTGCAGGAAAAGAATGTTCACCTCCATCACAGGCCATTCTTTGCACAAATTCTCTTCGTGGAAATTCATCAGCTTGAAAAAGGAATGGGGTACCCACTACATTATAACAACAGTGCGTCTCGAATACCATAATGAAAACCCAAAAATAATTTATATGAACCCCAAGCCGCTGTAACACTGAGCCACGTAACCTTGTTGAAAGGTTTAGAACCAGGTCACAATCATGGCCAATGAAAAAATTTCTAGGTATATTCAAGTATTCAAGCAATTGCTTTAATATATCATTACATACAGATAGATGATTGAAGATTTCATGATTAATTGGTAACTGCATCGAACAAAGACTTACACCACTGCTCGGATCAAAAGTCGTGACAACTACGCTTATATACACCATATTATTGATGAAAGTTTGATGAACATCGGAGAACAAGCTGGGTTCTTGAAATTGTGATGTCATATTCACGATGAGGCAGATTGATAGAGAATACTTTTTTGTGTGATTGCACAAAGGAATAGAAATAAGAAGAGAATTGAAAAGGAGATATACTAATACTTGGTATATAGGAATTTGCAAAGGTTAGATGTATTTATAGGGTTGTGTGGAATATAACCATTATGATCAATCATTTGAAAGCAGTATTGGAGGGAAACTTGCGATTTGGGTCTTTTGTTGAATGAGGAAAGCTTGAGATTTTCCTTCTTTTTTTTTTTTTGTAAAGGAGGGAAGCTTGAGATTTTGTTCTTTTGGTCAAGGAAGGAATATATATATATATATATACATATATATATATATATATATATATATGAGGTAAATAATTGAAAATTTTTGTATACTTAAATACTTTCCAAATTGAATAATTGATAAACTTTTTTATATATTTTACAAGTTGATATTAGAATATTTGAAAGAAAAATTCAGTCAAAAGACATTTATTTCTTTTGTGTAATAGTTTAGTTTTTTTTCCTTTTTTTGTTTACGTCATCTAAGAATTAGACTACTTTTCTTTTGACATTAAAGTTTACTTTCAAATAATCCACTAAATTTCTTTTTAAAATTAGTTCTTAAATTTATAAATATTAATCAATTTTATTCTTAAATTACAAAATATATTTAAAATGATGATTATTTATCAAATGACAATTATTTTACCGTCAAGAATAAAACTAAGATAAGTGATCTATGTTTATTATTTTAGATATTAAATAAATATTTTTATAACTTAAAAAAAACTACATTAATTCTGTAAAAAAAATTACATTAACTAATAAACATAATTCTAGAATTACTAAGAGAGAGAGAGAGAGAGAGAGAGAGAGAGAGAGAGGATCAAGTTACTCCAAGAGTAACTTTAAATTCATTCTCACTATTCATATTCTTGAAATTTAATGGTTAAGATTAGTTACTCATTACAACCATTAGATTTAGGTAAAATGAATGGCGAGAATAGAGAGTAACTCTTTTAAAGTTACTCTTGGAGTAACTTGGTCCCTCCTCATATAAGTAAATTGAGTTTTCAAAAGTGTGACAAGTTACACGTAGGTTTTCGCGAACCCAATAAAATCTGACGACAATGGGGGTATGAATTTTTGTCCTAAATACCATCTTGCTTACTTGGCTCGAAGTTATTTTTTATTATTTTTAAAATTAGTATAAATTTAAGAAAAATAAATAAATAAGCTAATTTGCCCTAGTCTAACAGGCCAAATCGGGCCAAGACAAATGTGGCCTATGAGACATATGGACCAGGTCGGACCAGTTCGTTTTCACTCTTTGACCAGTCAGGCCAAGTCGGGCCAGTGCATCTTCAACCCTGCCTCGGCTTGTACATCTTCAACTCCGCCTCAGCAAACGCATCTTTGACTTAACCTCGGCCAATGCGTATGTGGCTTAGCCATAATAAATGCATCTTCAGCTCACTCTTGATAAAGGCATTCTCAGTTTAGCCTCGGCCTCGACTAAGGCATCTTCAATCCAACTTCCGCTAGGTCATCTTCAGTTTGACCTCAACTAGGGCATCATCGGCTTGACCTTAGCATCTTTGGCCTAGCCTCAACTAGGGCGTCCTCAATTCAGTTCTTTTAATATAAAAAAAGACAAACTAAGCAAAAGACACTATGGACTTAAGAAGAAGATGCCCATTGCCTAATTGAATTGAAAGTAGTTTTTATTAAGACTCCCAATCTGGTGTTAAGGCTGCCTTGGTTGCATGGTTGGGTATTCTTTCGTTTCTACTCTCTCTATTCTATGTTATGGCTTACTAAGAATATTCTATGTTATGGCTTACAAAAACACTAGAAGAATATTTTGTTGGGTACTTGAAGTGATTAACTTTATTGACCATTTCATTATTTGTATCACACACACACATATAGGTGTACATCCTTGCTCCAACAACAAACTACCAATAAGATGAAAATTTTGGTCACTAAGAATAAACTGTGGCAGACCACCCCCATAAATTATGGAACTTTCTTTCATCCTTCCAATAAAACTAAATTATAGAGATGTTATATGACCTTATACTCTCCTTGAATAGGATACTTTTCTTATTGTTTTCAGTTGTTAGATTAAACAATAAAATTAGAAGCTTTTATCAAGAGAGACTAGCTCAGTTGGTTGAGTAGGGTGCATGAATTATTGTAAATTCTTTGATATCTGTCTTCCGTTCCTATCGATAAAAAGAAAAATGACAAGAAGCTTTTTCAAAAATGGGAATTGTACCCTACACTTTAGAAAACAACGTAAAAATCCACCATTCATTATCTTCATATTCTTTTCAAATCTTTCCTCAAATTGCATCTAAGCAGAGCATTACAATGACAACAACATTAGGAAGGTCTCCAACATATAGACATGCTAAGAAAAGGTGGAAATGGTTAGATGGTGTCTACTGAATAATTGTATGCATGAAAACTTGATACGGTCTAAACTAAGAGTTCATCATATGTTACATTGACTCTCATCCCCCTCATAAATTTTTGAATACAAAGGTAGGCTTTGATGATCACCAAATCAACCTAGCATGAGAACTAACACAAAGATATACATAAAGTAAACGACAACCACCGAGAAAACATTTGTAATGATTACTATTATTTTTTATATGATAAAATATATGCACAAACGTAGAGGAGAATCATCAATTAATCAAGATCATTGTATAGTTTGTTGATTATCTCAATGTACAATTGACATCAAAAACTATATATTGGCATTAAATTGAAAGAGCTTAATGCTTTTTTTACTACAAAAAGATCTTTAATATCTAAAATTATATTTTCCTTGGCAATAGGACTATCCATAGATCTGTTTCCTTTCGCAAAAAAATAAATAAATGAGGCATTACGGTGCATTGGACTCGAGACCATAATGTTCCCTTCAAAATTTAAATTCTAATAGTAACATATACCATATAAATTTAGAAAGGAGTACATAGCCCACAAAATCTTAAATCCAATATATAAATTTATAAAACTAAAAAAAAAACTACCATATTCATTTTAATAGCCAATATAAAGGTACCTATTCTCTGTAAAAAAAAATACCTACACTTAAAAGTGATCAATAATAAGTGAATTGTAGATGTAAATAATCTTAATCTGCACGATGAAAGATTAAAGAAATAACACTTTGGTTATTGTTTCGTTATGATAGGAGCTTTATATGTCAGACTCTCTGTATGCTAATTAATGATGGCATTTCCTATGTTATTGTTTAGCTCCTTTTGCTTTTAATTATTTTCAATTTGCTTACACAAAAACAATACTTTGGGAATATTTAAGAAAATTGTAGAAGTACATTATTTAATACATTATATTTATGTTTATTAATTTGATAGATATGTCAAGATTCAAAATTTAAAATTTTTAATTCATATTGAGATTTAGGAAAATTGCAAGAAATAATTCAATTTTAAATTATGGTCACGTGGGGAAAATGCAATTGATAGCAGAAATTTTCAAAATGATGAACTCTTGAAAGGAAAGCATAATATAGATTTACGTATTTATATATTGGCTTAAATATGTTTCGGGTCCCTGATATATTAGCGAATTTTGCGTTGGGTCCCTATTAAATTTTTGCTTTCTTTTGGGTCCCCAATAAATTTTTTATTTTGTTTTTGGTCCCTAAAGCGCTATCTAAACCACTTTTTAAAAGCAATTTAAAGCGCTATCTAAAGCGATAGCGCTTTAGGGACCAAAAACAAAATAAAAAATTTATTGGGACCCAACAGAAAGCAAAAATTTAATAGGAACCCAATGCAAAATTCGCTAATTAATATTTCAGGGACCCAAAACATATTTAAGCTTGATTATATATTTCTTACGATAAATTTCACCTCTTTATAAGATAAGACAATTATTACAATCCAATCAACATGTAACTACAACAAAAATATGAGCACAAGGCAACCGTGCCCCATCATCACCACAACTATACTCTTCATAGCAAATGTAACATTTATCTTTTTCATCTTCAATCTTGAATTTTTCTAGTGTTGTGGCCCCAACAGGCAAAGAATGTTCTCCACCTGATAAGCCATTCTTGTACTGTAGTTCCAATGAACCAAGTCCCTCCTTGTACTGCAGTTCCTCCTTCTAACTAACAAGGAGGGACTTTATTCCTGGGAACTGCAGTATAACGAGGGACTTGATTCAGGGGAACTCACTACATTGTAACAACAATGGGTCTTGAGTACCATAACAAACACGCAAAAATAATTTATATCAACCCTAGGCCGCTTCAATACTGATTCCCATAACTTTTGCTGAAATGTTTTCGACCATGTCACAGTCATGGCCATTGAAAAAAGTTGTAGGTACACGCAAGTATGCAAGCAATTGCTTTAATACATCATTGCAAAAAGAAGTATAATTGAAGATAATGTGATGAATTGGTAATCGTGTGTGACAAAGTTTGATGACACTGCTTGGCTCAAAAGTTGTCACCACCATGGTTATATAGGCAATATGATTGATTAAAGTGTGACCAGAATGGGAGAACAAGGTGGGTTCTACGATGAGGAAGATTTATAGAGGGCACTTTTGTGTGTGATTGCAAAAAGGTGTAGAAATAAGAAGAGAGTTGAAAAAGAGTTATACTAATACTTGGCCTATAGGAATTTGCAAAGGGTGGATGTATTTATAGTGTATAAGATTGTGATCAATATCTTCTTCGAAACAGTATTAGAGGGAAGCTTGAAATTTTGGGGGGTATTTTTATGTAAATGGAGGGAAGTATGGCGTAATAATTGAAAAAAAAAATGCTCAAATTTCAAATTAAATAATGGTATTTGAGGGAAGTTTGAAAATTTGAATTTTTTTCTTTTTTGAAAAAGGAAGGAAGTATGATATAATAATTGAAAAGAATTTCTACATAAATTTCCAAATTCAATAATTTATCATTTTATATATATATATATATATATATATATATATATATATATATATATATTTTACACATTAAAGTTAGAATATCTCTCTCTCTCTCTCTCTCTCTCTCTCTCTCTCTTTATATATATATATATATATCATTTCTATATGTTAAAATATTTTAATTAAAAAATTATGACCTTTTAGAATGAGAAATGTTATCAGAAATGCTGATTATTAGGAAAAAAATTCAAATATTGAAAAGGATAATTTCCAATTATAGGGAAAAAATTTCAAATATCACAAGGATAATTTTTATGTAAATGGAGGGAAGTATAGCATAATAATTTTAAAAAATGCATAACTTTCCAACTAAATAACGGTATTCGAGGAAAGTTTGAAATTTTGGTTTTTTTTTGTTTATGAAAAAGGAAGGAAGTATGACATAATAATTGAAAAGATTTTATACATATATAACTTTTCAAATTAAAAAATTATCATTTTTTTTTATATTTGACACATTAAAGTTAGAATATCTCTATATATCATTTATATATGTTAATATATTTTAATCCAAAAATTAATTACCTTTTAGTGTGAGAAATGTTATCGGAAATACTGATTATTAGGAAAGTTAATGTTGTTTTTTCAAATATGCATGAGGATGATTTCCATAAATATTATATTATATTTTTCAATTAATATTTATTTCAAAAAATTATGTTGAGCCACATATGTTATTCATTCATTAATTGAAAAGGAGGGAAGTATGACATAATAATTGAAAAAAAAAATATACATAACTTTTCAATGTCAATAATTTATCATTGTTTATATAATTTACACATTAGTGTTAGAATATCATTATTTATCTTTTATAAATTTTAAAGTATTTTAATCTTAATATTAAGAGCAAGGATAGGGTGGACAACCCTGATTGGTGCTCCATGGTGTACAATTGCCGCACTGAGGTTCGACCCTATCACCTCATGCATTCTACTCCAATCCCCCACCACTAGGCCGACCCTAGTGGTTAATGATGGCATTTCCTATGTTATTGTTTAGCTCCTTTTGCTTTTAATTATTTCCACTTTGCATACACAAGAACAATACTTTGGGAACATATAAGAAAATTGTAGAAATACATTATTTAATACATTATATTTATGTTTATTAATTTGATATGATATGTCAAGATTTAAAATTTTAAATTTTAAATTCATATTGAGATTTAGGAAAATTGCAAGAAGTAATTCAATTTTAAATTATGGCCAATATTGTTACGTAAGGAAAATGCAATTGATAGCAGAAATTTTCAAATTGATGAACTCTTGAAAGGAAAGCTTCAAATAGATTTACATATTTATATATTTCTTATGATAAATTCCACCTCTTTATAAGATAAGACAATTATTACAATGCAATCAACACGTAACTACAACAACAAAGTATCCTTAAAAGCAAGAAAACATGTAATGCAAAACCTAATAGTATCAAGAGTCATGACGACTGCATGTGGAACAGCAGCGGAAAGGGCACGTACTGCTCTGCACAAACCATTTCAAAATGCATTCGTAGTGAAAAATATGAGCACAAGGCAACCGTGCCCCATTATCACCACTGTTGTACTCTTCGTAGCATATGCAACATTCATCTTTTTCATCTTCAATCTTCAACTTTTCAAGTGTTGTGGCCCCAGCAGGCAAAGAATGTTCTCCACCCTGATAAGCCATTCTTTTCACGAACTCTACTAATTGAACATGTTCATCATCAAGTAAGCATGGGATATTCACTATATTGTAAAAATAACGGCTCTTTGATAACATAGCAAACACATAAAAATAATCTTTTTCAACCCCACTGTGCTGCAATATTGAGTCACGTAGCATTCTAGACAAATTTGTAACCATGTCACAGTCGCCATTGAGAAAACTTTGTGGTACATCTGACTTTTTAAGGAACGTCTGCAACAAGTCTTCGGGAAAAGATGGAAAAGCAAAAAAGTCACGAGGAATTGGTAGTAACCTCGAGCTACAAAGACTAACCACATCCATCGGATTTGAATTTGCAACAACTATAGTTATATTGACTTTGTCATTGCATGAAGTGTAACTAGCACCATCTGAGAAGGTGGATCGTTGAATTTCTGTCATGGCGAGGAAGATTGTTAAAGTGTACTTTTGTGTGTGTTTGCACAAAGGAATAGAAAACAATAAGAGAGTGAAAGAGGGTTGTACAAATGCTGGCCTGGGTCAAAGAATTTGTAAAGCATAGATATATTTATAGTGTTGTGAGGTATATATCTGTTATGATCAATTGTTTCAACGAAGTATTGGAGGGAAAATTTGATATTTTCGTCTTTTGGTGAAAGATGGAAGCTTGAGATTTTATTCTTTTTGGAGGGAAGCTTGATGTTTTGTTCTTTTGCTCAAAGACAGAAGTATATAAGGTAAATAATTGAGAATTTTGGATTTTGGGTATTTAAAGACTTTCCAATTTGATTAATTTATCATTTTATTTATTTATTTATTTTACACGTTGATGTTAGAATATCTGTAAACATCTCTCTCAACACCTAATTTTGGGTTCTTAATATAACATGGGTTATTAACACATCTCAATATTTCACAAAAAAAAAAAAAAAACACACATCATAGTCTTCACTATTTTCCAGTCTCTACTCTAAGGCCCCACTTACTTTGAATCTTCTCTTATCACTTTCTATTTTATTTTTAACCTGTCATCCATTTATCGATAATTAGATAATTATTAAAAAAAAATTTCCTTCGTAATTTTCATTGTTTTGATTTAATGATATATACACTTTGTTAATTTTACCACAAGTGGTGATAGCTCGTTAATTTTAAGGTTGTTAAAATAAAAGTATTTTAATAAAAAATGGATTTTAGTAATAATTATTTTCATTCACTTTCTATTTAGTTATTGCGAAGCCTTTAAGTAATTACTGATATTCATTTTAAATCTATTTTTTGTTTAATTATTGTAAAGGCTCGCTTCTAAAATTATTTTGATAAAATAAAATTAATTTTGAATAAATAAGTAAAGAAAAATAAATAAATAAATAAATAAATAAAATAAGTTTGAGATTACCAAGTAATTACAACTCAAGTGACTTAGATTAAAATATGGAGTTAAAAAGACATTACACCAAAATCACTCCTTTTGTATAAAATGAAAAATAAAAAATAGATAACTAAATAAATTTATAAACTAAATTATCTCAAATTTAAATATGAATTTATTTTTCTTAAATAAATTAATGATAAATAAAAGAGATAAACGAACAAATAATACAAGTTTGGAAACACCTATCATGGCTTAGGACTCCCAAATTAAAACATAAGATTAATAAGGTATCACGTTTAAATTATCTTTTCAGGTCTTATTTGATCCTAAGCCCCAAGCCATCCCACTATAATGGCTCTAATTATTTTTTGACCCACCTAACGGGGGTCCTAAAATCTCCCAATCCACACTAATCGAGAAGTAGGTTGGACCAAGGCTTAAAGGGGGCAAGGTCTATGGATTGACCATAACCCACATCGCCCTGAGAGTATTTTCTTGTGGGCCTCTTTTAGCCCTATGGACTTTTTTGCCTTGATCCACATGAGCTATATGGCCAGGTCAAGTGGGCTGGTCCATTTTGACTGCACTAGTTAACCCCTTTACATAAAAAAAACAAAACGAAAAAAAAAACTTTGATTAATCTTAGTGTTTATACAAAATAATTATGAAATATTAACTAAAATTAAAAAATACATTCTAGATTCTAATAAGAACTATTTTTCACCATGAAACAAAAATGGATTCAAAATGAAATAAAGCATAAACATCAATACATTTTTTTTGTTACAAATAGGAAAAAAAATAGCAAAACAGAAGGAGAAAAAAAAAAAACAAGCCAAACTAAGTGAAAGACACTATGGACTTAAGAAGAAGATGCCCATTGCCCAACAGAATTGAAAGTAGTTTTTATTAAGACTCCCAATCTGGTATTGAGGCTGCCTTGGTTGCATGATTACTGAGAAAATGACCAAGGCTTGAAAGGAAACAGATTGGCATGTTTGCACAGAGAATGAGAATATTACGGGCATTGGTATAATAAAATTATTGATTAAGTCTGTTGTATATTGTAAGGATTTTTATTTATGTAAAAAATAAAATAAATTAAAAATATTTAACATAAATAATATAGATTTATAGGCAAATAAATAAATTTTAAAAGTTAAAAACTTATTTTGATCATGTAAGTAAATAAAATTTTGAGACTAAAAAAATGAAATTTTAATATTAAAAATTAAAATTAATTAATATTGAAATTTGAGGGAATAAAAAAATTGAAAAATATTAGTACATAATTAGGAAATATAAAATTATCAAATAACAGTGAAATGCGGATAAACAAAGTAAAATAAGAGTTTTGACCACGATGAGAATTTAAATTTATAATATAGGAATTATTAAGAGTGTGTAGACAAGTCATTTTAGGTAATTTATATTTTATTTGAGTAATTTATAAATTTGTTTGACTAAAATAAATATGTTTGGTAAAATGAGTTTATTTCACTAATTTATAGAGTTGTTTCATACGCCATTTAAGACAGTGCACACTTGGACATATAATATAGTTTATGATAATTTTTCATTTTTATTTTTGGTACTTTAACAACAACAAAATCTCATATGTTGTCTCCTTTAATATTACAATATTTATTCTAATTATTTCACTATTTATGTAATTTATTATTATTTTTAATAAAATGTTTGATATTTAAACAAAAAAATAATAAGAGTTTAGCAAACCAATGACATGGAAATGAAAACAAACTAAAGGCGAGGAAAATCGTGGAATTCAGAAGAACTTGGAACTTGGGAGTGAGTGATTTTTTTTTTTTTGGTGGCAAAAAGGGATAAACCCCAGGAAACACTAGAAACCACACGGAAACACGGTAGAGGATACATCAGCCAAAACGGCATTAACAATAAATGAAGGAACAATTTCAAAAATACGCAGACGATCATCAACAGTCTGAGCATAAGAAACCAACGCATCAGCGACCTTATTAGCTTCCCGGAGAGTATGACGCTAGGAAAGTATACCTCCATCTCTGCCAAACATTAAAATATGTTGAACAAGAGCATAAGATGGGTGAGACTTACTGCACCCCTTCTTTATCAGATTAATTGCACTTTGGAAATCAGACTCAATCTCAGATTGTCTAAATCCTCTACTCCAAGCAATACGGATGCCAAGAAGAATCGCCCATAGCTCTGCATGCAACACACTACACGAGCCAATTTTAGAAGCTTATGCAAAGACTTGGGAGTGAGTGATGAGTTGCGACTTGTGAGTGTGTGTTTTCTTTGCCCCTCCTATCGTTTCTACTCTCTCTATTCTATGTTCAGACTTTTCTTTTTCTCAGCATTCTTTCATTTCTCCTCAGGGTATGCAATAATGATAGATATGGACAATGATAAAAGAAAATAAATTACATTCAATTTTAAAAGTCAAACGTGTCAATATTAAAACATAAGGAAAGTGTGTAATTGATAGCAGAAATTAATTACTCTCAAAAGGAAAACTTCAAATAGATTGAAGTATTTATATTTCATACGATACATTTTACTTCTTTAAGATAATATATTTATCACAGTACACAAATGCTAATGGTAACAGTATCAAGAGAAAAGACTATATGCGAAACGGCAACAAGGGCACATAGCCTTCTCTACGAACCATTGCAATATACAATTAGGGTGGAAAACATGACAGCAAGGCAAGCTTGCTGCATTATCACCAGAGTTGAAATCTTCACCACATATGACACATTCACCTTCTTCATCTTGAACCCTAAATCTTTGGAGTGTCGTTGCCCCCTCAGGAAAAGAAAGTTCACCTCCATCACAGGCCATTCTTTGCACAAATTCCTTTGGTGGAAATTCATCAGCTTAAAAAAGGAATGGGGTACCCACTACATTATAACAACAGTGCGTCTCGAATACCATAATGAAAACCCGAAAATAATTTATATGAACCCCAAGCCGCTGTAACACTGAGCCACGTAACCTTGTTGAAAGGTTTAGAACCAGGTCACAATCATGGCCAATGAAAAAATTTCTAGGTATATTCAAGTATTCAAGCAATTGCTTTAATATATCATTACATACAGATAGATGATTGAAGATTTCATGATTAATTGGTAACTGCATCGAACAAAGACTTACACCACTGCTCGGATCAAAAGTCGTGACAACTACGCGTATATACACCATATGATTAATGAAAGTTTGATGAGCATCGGAGAACAAGCTGGGTTCTTGAAATTGTGATGTCATATTCACGATGAGGCAGATTGATAGAGGATACTTTTGTGTGTGATTGCACAAAGGAATAGAAATAAGAAGATAATTGAAAAGGAGATATACTAATACTTGGTATATTGGAATTTGCAAAGGTTAGATGTATTTATAGTGTTGTGTGGAATATAACCGTTATGATCAATCATTTCAAAGCAGTATTGGAGGGAAACTTGAGATTTGGGTCTTTTGGTGAAAGAGGAAAGCTTGAGATTTTCCTTTTTTTTGTGGAGGGAAGCTTGAGATTTTGTTCTTATGGTCAAGGACGGAATATATATATATATATATATATATATATGTGTGTGTGTGTGTGTGTGTGTGAGGTAAATAATTGAAAATTTTGTATACCTAAATACTTTTCAAATTGAATAATTGATCTTTTTTACAAGTTGATATTAGAATATTTGAAAGAAAAATTCACAGTCAAAAGACATTTATTTCTTTTGTATAATAGTTTAGTTTTTTTTTCCCTTTTTTTACGTCATCTAAGAATTAGATTACTTTTCTTTTGACATTAAAGTTTACTTTCAAATAATACACTAAATTGATTTTTAAAATTAGTCCTTAAATTTATAAATATTAATCAATTTAATTCTTAAATTACAAAATCATCTTTTTAATTCTTAAATATATTTAAAATGATAATTATTTATCAAATAAAAATTATTTTACTGTCAAGAATAAAACTAAGATAAGTGATGTTTATTAATTTTAGATGTAAAAATAATATTTTTATAAGTTATTTTACAAGTTGATATTAGAATATTTGAAAGAAAAATTCACAGTCAAAAGACATTTATTTCTTTTGTATAATAGTTTAGTTTTTTTTTTTTCCTTTTTTTACCTCATCTAAGAATTAGATTACTTTTCTTTTGACATTAAAGTTTACTTTCAAATAATACACTAAATTGATTTTTAAAATTAGTCCTTAAATTTATAAATATTAATCAATTTAATTCTTAAATTACAAAATCATCTTTTTAATCCTTAAATATATTTAAAATGATAATTATTTATCAAATGAAAATTATTTTACTGTCAAGAATAAAACTAAGATAAGTGATGTTTATTAATTTTAGATGTAAAAATAATATTTTTATAAGTTTTATAAAAAAAACTACATTAACAGATAAACATAATTCTATAATTATTAGTATAATTCATCATTGGTTTTAGGTTCCTACAAATGTTATTTGAGCCAAATCTGGTTGGCAAATTTATGCTTAAGTCGAGGATATATCTTATGAGAGAAGGACATCTTATATGAGAGTGAGAGAGTTAAATTTGGACCATATAACCATACATGGAGGGTCAAGATTTAATGTTATGTAACTACTTAAAAAAGTCGTATGACTTTTTAAAAAAGTCGCATGACTTAGTGTGTTTTAATCTTGACCATTCAAAATAAGATCTAGTGGTCAATATTTGTTCCTCTCACTCTCATATAAGATAAGACATCTCACTATATATATATATATATATATATATATATATATATATATATATATATATATTTAAAAATTTATAAGTAAATTAAATTTTAAAAAGCGTGACAGGTTTCCTGTAGGTTTTTCCAAACCCGATAAGACTCGATGACGATGAGGTTGGGTTTAAAAATTTTAAACCCGTCTCTTTTAAAACCAAACTCAAACCTGCCACATCTTTCATGGTTGGTGAGGGTACCCGGTCTTTTGTACCAGGATTAGGGTATGTACATCCAATCGTCACCCAAAAATAAATTACGTAAGACCTTTGCAACCCGGATGGTCAAGAGGCATTACATCCCAAAATATGTGAAAACCTAAGAGAGATTATTTAGGGTTACCTAGGAGTTGAGTCCATGTTAAATCACTTTAAAGTGATGATTTTTGTGTATGCTAAACTACAAGGTTCGTTGTGCATGCGATATTTAAAGGGATGGAGAAGACTCAATCCCGTTACCATATTTCTTTTGTAGAGAACGATGGCGGAGATGTGGAGCCCAACACTCAGATTGATTATGTAGACATCTGAAGACCATTGGATTCAGGGGCGGACCTACAGCAAGCATTGGGGGGACCTTGGCCCTCCCTGATTTTTTTCAATATAGTTTATTTATATTAGGTAATGTTAAAAAAATTAATATTAAGTAATTATTTTGGTTAGGGAATTTAAGTATGTAAATAATATTATTTAAGTATTATTTATCATTTTTATATTTTAATAAAATATTATATTCTTTTGTAATATTTATTGTAGAGATGATTACATTTTCTTTCTTTTTCTAGATAAAATATTTGAGTACTATTTATTTTTCTTTCAAATAGTGTTTCTTTTATAATGTGTTATTATTATTATTTTAAAAGCTATAAATAATTGTAGTTTGTAATAAAATGATTGCCAATGGGTCAAACTTTACAAACACTATATATAAGATTGACAACTTAAAATTTGAAACACATCAACAAACATTGAATCTTTCTATTATCATGTTCCTATATTCTCTTTGTTTTTCTTGTCTCGTCTTTGTTTTTAATCCTTACCATTGTGAGGTTCCACTGTGCTTTCGATCTTAGTTCACCGATCCAGACTCACGTGCTATGTAAATCTTAGCAAAGCAAATTAGATATCAAGTTGCACTAAAAGTTTGCCATAATTTGCTTTCAAAGTTGTAGCCTTTGTCACAACAAATATTTTTCTTCAATTTTCCAACTTTCTGAAAGTAAATTATTCTTCAATGATTGTTAGCTATTAGTGTCCTAAAAGATAATTTAGTGAGTAACATAATTTATTCAGATTTAGTAGATTTTTGGAATATTATTAATAGGAATTTTCGTAAGAAAGATATAGTTAAACATAAATATCAAATTTTATTATAAATTCATTAAAGTTCTTGGTGACATATCAAATTGGTTATTGTCATTTGTAATTTAGGGTCTTTAAAAATATGTTTAATATCTTCTATGTAAATGTATTCTTTATTATATATTTTTAAATCATTTTAGAATATATGTATATATATATGTATACATATATATATATATAGTATCAATTTTAATGCTTACATATTTATTTAATTTTGGCCCCCCAAGTCATTGAATCCTGGGTCCGCTCCTGATTGGATTTACAATCCTCTTTATGAAAAGGGTCCTTCTAAGGATCTTCCTATAGTTTAGGTATATAGGTAGTATAAAATTGACCAATAATATTTAGATGTAAATTGTCAAGTATAAAACTAAGATAAGTGATGTTTATTAATTTTAGATGTAAAAATAATATTTTTATAAGTTTTATAAAAAACTACATTAACTGATAAACATAATTCTAGAATTATTAGTATAATTCATCATTGGTTTTAGGTTCCTACAAATGTTATTTGAGCCAAATATGGTTGGCAAGTTTATGCTTAAGTCGAGGATATATCTTATGAGAGAAGGACATCTTATATGAGAGTGAGAGAGTTAAATTTGGACCATATAACCATACATGGAGGGTCAAGATTTAATGTTATGTAACTACTTAAAAAAGTCGCATGACTTAGTGTGTTTTAATCTTGACCATTCAAAATAAGATCTAGTGGTCAATATTTATTCCTCTCACTCTCATATAAGATAAGACATCTCACTAGATATATTTCATATATATATATATATATATATATATATGATTTATTTAAAAATTTATAAGTAAATTAAATTTTAAAAAGCGTGACAGGTTTCCTGTAGGTTTTTCCAAACCCGATAAGACTCGATGACGATGAGGTTGGGTTTAAAAATTTTAAACCCGTCTCTTTTAAACCCAAACTCGAACCTGCCTCATCTTTCATGGTTGGTGAGGGTACGTAGTCTTTTGTACCAGGATTAGGGTATGTACATCCAATTGTCACCCAAAAATTTTATGTAAGACCTTTGCAACCCGGATGGTCAAGAGGCATTACAGCCCAAAATATGTGAAAACCTAAGAGAGATTATTTAGGGTTACCTAGGAGTTGAGTCCATGTTAAATCACTTTAAAGTGATGATTTTTGTGTATGCTGAACTACAAGGTTCGTTGTGCATGCGATATTTAAAGGGATGGAGAAGACTCAATCCCGTTACCATGTTTCTTTTGTAGAGAACGATGGCGGAGATGTGGAGCCCTTATGTAGACATTTGAAGACCATTGGATTCAAGGGCGGACCTACAGCAAGCATTGGGGGGACCTTGGCCCCCCCTAATTTTTTTCAATATAGTTTATTTATATTAGGTAATGTTAAAAAAAATTAATATTAAGTAATTATTTTGCTTAGGGAGTTTAAGTATATAAATAATATGATTTAAGTATTATTTATCATTTTTATATTTTAATAAAATATTATATTCTTTTGTAATTTTTATTGTAGAGATAATTACATTTTTTTTCTTTTTCTAGATAAAATATTTGAGTGTTATTTATTTTTCTTTCAAATATTTTTTCTTTTATAATGTGTTATTATTATTATTTTAAAAGCTATAAATAATTGTAGTTTGTAATAAAATGATTGCCAATGGGTCAAACTTTACAAACACTATATATAAGATTGACCGAGCCACTGTGCTTACCATTGTGAGGTTCCACTGTGCTTTCGATCTTAGTTCACCCAATCAGACTAGCGTGCTATGTAAATCTTAGCAAAGCAAATTAGATATCAAGTTGCACTAAAAGTTTGCCATAATTTGCTTTCAAAGTTGTAGCCTTTGTCACAACAAATATTTTTCTTCAATTTTCCAACTTTCTGAAAGTAAATTATTCTTCAATGATTGTTAGCTATTAGTGTCCTAAAAGATAATTTAGTGAGTAACATAATTTATTCAGATTTAGTAGATTTTTGGAATATGATTAATAAGAATTTTCGTAAGAAAGATATAGTTAAACATAAATATCAAATTTTATTATAAATTCATTAAAGTTCTTGGTAACATATCAAATTGGTTATTGTCATTTGTAATTTAGGTTCTTTAAAAATATGTTTAATATCTTCTATGTAAATGTATTCTTTATTATATATTTTTAAAAATCATTTTAGAATATATGTATACATACATACATACATATATATATATATATATATATATATATATATATATATATATATATATAGTATCAATTTTAATGCTTACATATTTATTTAATTTTGGCCCCCCAAGTCATTGAATCCTGGGTCCGCTCCTGATTGGATTTACAATCCTCTTTATGAAGAGGGTCCTTCTAAGGATCTTCCTATAGTTTAGGTATATAGGTAGTATAAAATTGACCAATAACTATTTTTCAACATTGATTTATTCTATTAAATAAATTTCTAAACTTATCAAATTAATGTGTCACAGGTGTAAAATGGAGGACATTCTTCTTGAGATGGATATAATTTTGCGGCCACAAGGTAGTGTCATCTTGCGGGATGATGTGGATGTGCTGTTGAAGGTGAAGAGTTTCACAGATGCAATGCAATGGAATTCCAGAATTGCAGACCATGAAAAGGGGCCCCATCAGAGAGAAAAGATATTGTTTGCAGTTAAGCAGTACTGGACTGCCCCATCTCCTGGCCAAAAATCTACACAGAAAGCTCTAAATTGATCTGTTTTTTGGGCTCAAGAATTTGTGTACTTTTTTATTTCTATGTCCAGAAATTTTTTCAGAATTCTATTCTTTTCCAACCCCTGCTTATGTGGGTGGTGCAAAGTGAAAATTTCCTTACAGCAATCTATGCCTTATTGCTCCTCAAGCTTCTTATTTTTTGGTGACTTATCTATCTTGTAATAGTTGTCCAAATCTATCAATCAAATGAGATTGACTTATTGGTGAATAATGGTTGCAAAAGAACCTAATAGTATTTTACTAGACACAAAGCTCTAAAAACATAAGTAAGATTTCTAATAACAATTTGTTTTGGTACATCATTCTTCATTTAGAACGCAACAAGGTACTAGAGCATCTTAAGTTTAGCCTTGGTCATAACATCTTAAGTTCAACCTCAATTAGAGCATTTTAAACTTGGCCACAGCCAAAGATCTTCAAATCAACCACAATCAAAGTATCTTCAACACAACATTGTGTAGAACATCTTCAGCTCAGCGCCAGGTTAAATTTTTAAATTGAAGGTCCATAGACAAGCCTTGAGGGTTTTTTTTTTTATGTGGGCTTTTTTTAGTTTTGTGGATTTTTGGCCTTGATCCACGTGGGCTATGGCCAAGTCAAGTTGGCTGGTCCATGTTGATGATAGTAAATGAAAAATATATTTATTAAATCATAAGTGTTCGGTAAAATTATTTGTTTAAGTAGCTGAAAAATGTAAAATGACATAAATTGTTTATATAATATATTTATATAAATTTAATTTAATTTTATAGATAAATTATTTTCATTACATTTTTATTTTCAATTATTACATTATATTCATATTAAGTATTCTACAATTAATCTTATACTATATCTTAAATATTTTTAATCAAGTTTGAAATAAAGTAAAATAAACTTAAGTGGACATTATACTTTTATTATGTTAATTAGCGTAATAGTTAAAATAAATCATCTAATATTAAATTATTAAAAAAAAACTAACATTTATCATTGTCAATTTCATGAAGTATAATGTTTAAATAATAAATTAAATATTATACATAGTACAATAGTTAAAATAAATAGTGCAATATAAAAAATGTAGAATATAATAACAAAAATAAAATAAAACAAATAAATAATAAAAAAAACATTGTTTTATTAAAAAAGGGTACTAAGAAAGTTTAATAAATATTTTAAGGATAAAAAGAAAAGAAAATATAAAAAGCTAGAAGTTACAAGCTAGCGTTTTAAAAAATGCTACTTCAAGTAGTGTTTCAAAAATCGCTAAAAACTACTAAAGAAAATTTGTTTACCAAACAGTCAAATAAGTTTTTCAGCTACTAAAAAAGTTAGCTAGAAGCTAGCTGAAATGGCTTGTCGAACATAACATTTTACTTTTTTAATATTTCATTATTTTATTTTTTTTACCACTTAATTTGACATTAGAAACTACAGAAGTAGAAAACCTAAAGTGACAATAATTTTTTTTTGGTTTAAATACATTTTTAGTCCTTGCAATTTAGCACTTTTTTTTATTTTCGTCCTTGCAAAAAAAAATTTGGTTTTAGTCCTTGCAAATTATGTTTGTTTTGTTTTTCGCCCTTAAAGTGCTTTAGATAGCGTTTTCTTCACTATTCAAAGCGCTACATAAACCACTTTAAGGACGAAAAACAAAACAAACATAATTTGCAAGGACTAAAATCGAAAAAAAAATTGCAAGGACGAAAGGCAAAAAAATGCTAAATTGCAAGGACTAAAAATGTATTTAAGCCTTTTTTTTTACTGCAAAAGTGACAATAATTATAACACGTATGATTCCCGAGAGTTGAATTAATCATCGTGAAATGTTTTCAATAACAAAAAAAAAATCATCGTGACTTAATTTAGTACTGAATGAAAGTAAGTTTTAATTTATAACCTATTTTTTCCCTTTAAAAATCCAAAAAATATAAATAAACAAAAACCCACTGCCAAAGTTTAGTAAACTTCTATAATTATATTTATAACTATATATACTCACAATTCAAATGTTGTATATATGAATAAAAAAAATTCAAATATTGTATATACATGTATAACTAAAAAAACCTATCACATTCATTATCACGTCCAATATAAAGGTACCTATACTTAAAAGTGTCAATAATAGGTGAATGATAGAAGTAAATAATCTCAATGATGAAAGATTAAAGAAATAATAATTTGGTTATTGTTTCGATATTATAGGAGCTTTATATGTCAGACTCCATATGCTGAATGATGGCATTTTCTATGTTATTGTTTAGCTCCTTTCCTTTTGCTTTTAATTAATTCCACTTTGATTATAAAAAAACCAATACTTTGGAAACATATATAAGAAAATTATAGAAGTGCATTATTTAATACATTATATTTATGTTTATCAATTTGATATGATATGTCAAGATTCAAAATATTAAAGAATTAAATTCATATTGAGATTTACAAAAATTGCAAGAAATTATTCAATTTTAAATATTATGGCCAATATTGTTATGTAAGGAAAATGCAATTGATAGCAGAAATTGTCAAATTGATTAACTCTTGAAAGGAAAACATCAAATAGGTTTACGTATCTATATATTTCTTACCATAAATTCCACCTCTTTATAAGATAAGACAATTATTACAATTCAATCAACACGAAACTACAACAAAGTATCCTTAAAAGCAAGAAAATATGTAATGCAAAACCTAACAGTATCAAGAGTTCATGTGGAACCACAGCGAAAAGGGCACGTACTGTTCTGCACTAACCATTTCAAAATGCATTCATAGTGAAAAATATGAGCACAAGGCAACCGTGCCCCATCATCACCACACTTGTACTCTTCATAGCATATGCAACATTCATCTTTTTCATCTTCAATCTTCAATTTTTCAAGCTTTGTGGCCCCAGCAGGCAAAGAATATTCTCCACCCTGATAAGCCATTCCTTGCACGAACTCTCTTGATACATGTCGTGCATCGAAGAAGCATGAGGTATTCACTATATTGTAAAAATATCGGCCATTAAAGAACATAGCAAACACATAAAAATAATCTGTTTCAAACCCACAGTGTTGCAGTAC
Organism: Pueraria montana var. lobata; assembly: GCA_026413185.1. NCBI lineage: Eukaryota > Viridiplantae > Streptophyta > Magnoliopsida > Fabales > Fabaceae > Pueraria > Pueraria montana. The sequence continues at coordinate 87,888,540 of CM048650.1, read as the reverse complement.
TGAGTCAGGTAGCATTCTAGACAAATTTGTGACCATGTCACAATCATGGCCATTGAGAAAGGTTTGCCGAACACCTGTGTGTGCAAGGAACTTTTGTAACAGCTCCTTGCGAAAAGATGGATATGCAAAATGGTCATGAGAAATTGGTTGACTCGACCTCCAACATCTAACCTCACCCATTGGATCTGAATTAGTCGCAACAACTATAGTTATATAGACTTTATCTTTGCATGAAGTGAAACTCCCACCATCAGAGAAGGTGAATTGCTGAATTTCTGGCATGATAAGGAAGATTGATAAAGAATACTTTTGTGTGTGTTTGCACAAAGGAATAGAAACAGTAAGAGAGTGTAATGCTGTTGGGTCAAAGAATTTGTAAAGCATAGACATATTTATAGTGTTGTGAGGTATATATCCTTTATGATCAATTGTTTCAAAGGAGTATTGGAGGGAAGCTTGAGATTTAATTTGGTCTTTTGGTCAAAGAGGGAAGCTTGAGATTTTCTTTTTTTTTGTGAAGGAGGGAAGCTTGACATTTTGTTTTTCTGGTCAAGGAGGGAAGTACAAATGAGGTAACTAATTGAAAATTTTGTATACTTAAAAGACTTTCCAAATTGAATAATTTGTCATTTTTTTTATATATTTTACACATTGATGTTAGTATATATTTAAATATCTCCTTGAACCAAAAAAAATTATTTATCCAAATAATACTCGTACCACATTATTTAACAAACTCCTATCTATTACTGTTCAGGTTGGGATTTCGGCTCCTCTCCACCCAAATTCTTAACCTTTATTTTCTTTTTAAAAAACATGACGTTGAGAATCCGGATACCCCAAATCTGAATTCTCAATAGGTTTTCCTATTTTCGTTATTTATTTTTTTGCTTTTTACTTTTTTACTTTAATTTTAATTTTAAAGTAGTTTAAAAAAATAATTGTGACTAAAAGTTTACATTGTAATTAATTTAAATAATTAGTTTTAAAAAATAATACTCACAATTTAATAAAAATTATTTAAATTAAAATTCCATAATACAACAATAGAAAACTAAATTATTGAAGTTGGCTAGAGGTTCGATCACGATTAGGACATGACATTACACCTAAATCAATCCCTTTTGTATAAAATGAATAAAAAAATAAAATAGATAACTAAATAAATAAATCATAAATTCAAGTCTCTCAAATATAAATATAAAATTGTTTTGCTGAAATAAATCAATGATAAATAAACAAATAATATACAAGTTCAGGAACACTTGTCACAACTCGAGTATACAGTCCAATTTAAAGCATAAGATTAACAAGCTATCATGTTTAAATTATCTCTTGAGGTGTTATTTTGGTCCTAAGCCTAGGGCCAGTTCACAATAATGGCTCTAATTATTTTTTGACCCACCTAATGTGGGGCCTAAAAGCTCCTAACCTACACAACCCAACTAATAAGAAGGTTGGACCAAGGCTTAAGGGTTGTCAACCCACAAGTACCGGTATTTCAAAAAGTGTCTTTTCTAAATCGTCCATAAAAATATTTTCAACTTGGCTCGACTAGAGTATGTTTAACTCAAGCTAAACTAAAGTAATTTTAACTTGGTCCCAACCAAGATATCTTTAATGTGGCCTCAATCAAAGTAATTTCAACTTGACCTTGGCTAGAGTAACTTCAACTCGACCTTGTTCAGAGTATGTTCAACTTAGCCTAACATAGAGTATCTTATACTCAACCTTGACTAGAGAATCTTCACATCAACCTCAACCAGGGCATCTTCAACTCAGTCTCCGCTAGGACATCTTTGGTTCGACCTCGACTAAGGACTCTTCTACTCAACCTCAGTCAGGGTATTTTTGCCTCGACTTCAATTAGGTCATCTTCAGCCTAGCCTCAGCTAAGGCAGCGTGGACAAGACCTTAGTATCTTTGGGTTGGCCTCAACTAGGGCGCATCTTCAGCTCAGCCTTGGACAACGCATGTTTGGCTCAGCCTTTACAAGCGCATCTTCGGCTCAGCCTCAACCAGCGTATCTTCGACTCGTCCTTACCCAACATATCTTTAGCCTGGCCTCGACGAATGGACCTTCGATTCAAACCTTGATTAGTGCATCTTCCACTTGGCCTCAGTTAGAGCATCTTCAACTTAGTCTCAGCTATTGTCATTTCAACTCGATCTCAGCTAGAGCATCTTAAGCTTGGCCTCAGTTAGAGTATCTTCAGATCAACGACAGTCAAAGTATCTTCAATACGACTTTGGCTAGAACATCTCTTAGCTTAACCACAAGTTAAATTTTTAAATTTGAGGTCCATTGGCAGGCCATAAGCCACAAGGTCTTGAGGGCTTTTCTATGTTGGCCTCTTTTAGCCCTGTGGGCTTTTTGGCCACGACCCATGTGGGCTATGGCCAAGCCAACTAGGCTAGTCTATTTTGACGGCTCTAATTACCCTTTACATTAAAAAAAAACTTTGATTTTAATGTTTATACAAAATAATTGTGAAAAATTGTTAACTAAAATTAAAAATACATGTATTTCTAATAAGAACTCTTTTTCACCATGAAACAAAAAAGGATTCAAAATGAAATATAAAGCATAATCATTACATTTTTTTTATACAAATAGGAAAAAAATAGCAAAACAGAAGGGGAAAAATAAAAATGACAAACTAAGCGAACTAATAGTGGAGGTGTAAGAAGACTACACCCATTGCATGTTCAAGCAGTCTGGTGGTGTTATATCCAAGTGGATAACGCAAACTAATAGTGGAACAAACAACGTTAGCCGATAATACTAATAAATTAAAATGAGAATTTACAAATTCCACTTATTCATATCATCTTATCATTATTATGTTGCCCTTTTGTTTCTATTTTTCTTATTTTCACTTCTTTTTCATTTCCACTGTTTTTAATATTTCATTATTTTTTATGTTTTTACCACTTTAAGATTAGAAACAACAGAAGTAGCAAATCTAAAGTGACAATAATTATAACACGTATGGTTGCCGAAAGCTGAATTAATCATTGTGAAAAATTTTCAATAAAAAATAAAAATAAAAATAAAACATCCTGATACAAACAATATGAGCTGCATCATATTGCTTGGAAAAGGCATGTTTAGTTTAGCAAACCAATGACGTGGAAATGAAACCAAACAAAAGGAGAACAAGCTAAGATAATGGTAAATGGAAATCAGAATAACTTTAGGAGCAATTATAATTATAATGTGTTGATTAAGATAAACCATAATCAACACATTATATTTACTTTCTTTTTTTTAAAACAACATTATATTTACTTCCAATACTATGCTCTGGGTTTTCTTTTCTCCTCGGTGCTCTATCGATTGGTTCTATTGTCTCCATGCCTTCTTCTCCCAGTTAATATCTCCCTTTGTTTATGTTTGAGTCCTCCCCGTATACAATGATAAAAGAGAATAAATTACATTCAATTTTAAAAGTTGTGTAACGTGTAAATATTATTACGTATGAAAAGTGTAATTGATAGCAGAAATTAATGTACTCTCAAAAGGAAAACATCAATTATAGATTTAAGTATTTATATTCACATACAATATATTTTACTTCTTTAAGATGATATATTTATCACGGTACAATAATGCTAATCGTAACAGTATCAAGAGACACGACTACATGTGAAACGGCACGAAGGGCACATACCCCTCTCTACAAACCATTGCAAAATACAATAATGGTGGAAAACATGAGAGCAAGGCAATCTTGCTGCATCATCACCAGAGTTGAAATCTTCATGACATATGACACATTCACCTTCTTCATCTTGAACCATAAATCTTTCAAGCATCGTTGCTCCCGCAGGCAAAGAATGTTCACCTCCCTCATAGGCCATTCTTTGCACCAATCTTCTAGATGGAAGTTGCTCAGCTTGAAAAAAGAATGGGGTACTCACTACATTGTAGCAACAATGGGTCTTGAGTACCTTAACAAACATGCGAAAATAATTTATATCAACGCTAGGCCGCTGCAATACTGATTCCCATAACATTGCTGAAATGTTTTCAACCATGTCACAGTGATGGCCATTGAAAAAATTTGTAGGTACACGCAAGTATGCAAGCAATTGCTTTACTACATCATTGCAAAAAAATGGATAATTGAAAATGATGCGTTGAATTGGTAACCGCGTGTGACAAAGTTTGACAACACTGCTCCGCTCAAAAGTTGTCACCATCATGGTTATATACACAATATGATTGATGAAAGTGTTACCAGCACCGGAGAAAAAGGTGGGTTCTTCAAATTGTGGTATCATGTTTATGATGAGGAAGATTTATATAGAGGGTACTTTTATGTGTGATTGCACAAAGGATTAAAGGAATAGAAATAAGAAGAGAATTCAAAAAGAGTTATACTAATACTTGGTCTATAGGAATTTGCAAAGGTTAGATGTATTTATAGTGTATATTAGATGATGATCTATATCTTCTTCAAAACAGTATTGGAGGGAAGCTTAAAATTTTGGGGGGTATTTTTATGTAAATGAAGGGAAATATTGGAGGGAAGTTTGAAATTTTGTTTTTTTTTCTTTTTATGAAAATGGAACTTTCCAAATTCAACAATCTATCATTTTTTATATATTTTACACATTAAAGTTAAAATATCTCTATATATGTTAAATATTTTAATATAAAAATTAATGACCTTTTAGTATGAGAATTGTTATCAGAAATATTGATTATTACGATTTTTTCCATATATGCACAAGGATGATTTCCATAAAAAATCTATTATATTTTTTGAATTGATATTTATTTCAAAAAATAATATTGAGCCACGTATGTTATTCATTCATCAATATCAATATAAACTAAGATAAGAAATCCCTCCTTAAACTCGTCACTTCCTGGTCAATAGTTTTCCCTTGCAATTCCTATCCTCGTCTCTCTCTTTCTAATTTCCTTTTTTTTTATTACTTACATACAATTTTTTTTATTATAACTATTTTTTATGCATATTATATTATTGTTTTATATTTTTATTTATAAAAAATATATTTTATAAATTATATAAGCATATATAATCATAAAAATAAAGGATAATTTTGTTTGTCTAAATAATATTTAATTTTCTTTGAATATTTAATATAATAATATTTTTAATATTACCTACAAATATGTTATAATTTATATTAAATGGATGATAAATTATATAATTACTTATTAAAACTAATTATAATTTAATTGATTCAATCTATTTTTACTTTAGATATCCTATAAAATCATTTTTATTTTTAGATCATATAAAACCATTTAAATTAATTTCATAAATAAATATTTCGTGACTAATATTTAAATTATACTGTTGAAATTTTTATACTAAAAATTAGGTTGAATCTAATTAGTTAATATATTTACTACAAAATGATAATTTGACTATATGCTTAATAACTTCATATATGAACATTTTGTTGACTAATGATTATATGATAATGTTAAATTTTTTATATAAATATATAATAAATATATTAATTTTAAATTTTTAACTATATTTTATTACAAAATAGTTTTAAATTACTTATTCAATAAAATCATAAATCAGATATTTTTAAATTCTTTTTTTTATGGTAGAGACCACCCAAGGAAGATAATCATGCTCGAATTGGATAGGACGTAGGACAACTATTAACGACAAAGCTCTCACTTCGAGCATATTATTTTACTATTTATCATAATTTACAATATTTTTGGAACTTGGGAGTGAGTGATGACTTGTGTGAAAGTGAATCTGTTGTGTTCCCAGGTGAATCAAAGACAATGTGGGTGTGTGTGTGTGTGTTTTTTTTTTGCCCCTCCTCTCGTTTCTACTCTCTCTATTCTATGTTCTGGCTTTTCTTTTTCTCAGCATCCTTTTGTTTCTCCTCTCGGTATATGCAATGATAGATGGACAATGATAAAAGAAAATAAATTACATTCAATTTTAAAAGTCTAACATGTCAATATTATTACATAAGGAGAATTTAATCAATAGCTGAAATTAATCACTCTCAATATTATTACGTAAGGAAAGTGTAATGATAGCAGAAATTAATTGCTCTCAAAAAGAAAACATCAAATAGATTGATGTATTTATATTTCATATGATACATTTTACTTCTTTAAGATAATATATTTATCACAGTACATAAATGCTAATGGTAACAGTATCAAGAGACATGACTATATGCAGAACGGCATTATCTTTGATGATAAACATGAGAGCAAGGCAACCTTGCTGCATTATCACCGGAGTTGAAATCTTTGATGCATATGGCACATCAAACCTCTTCATCTTTAACCATAAATCTTTTGAGTGCAGTTGCCCCCATGGGAAAAGAATGTTCACCTCCATCACAGGCCATTCTTTCCACCAATTCTCTTCATGGAAGTTCATCAGCTTGAAAAGAGAATGGCGTACCCACTACATTATAACAACAGTGGGTCTCGAATACCATAATGAACACCCAAAAATAATTTATATGAACCCCAGGCCGCTGTAACACTGAGCCACGTAACCTTGTTGAAAGGTTTGGAACCAGGTCACAGTCGTGACCATTGAAAAAATTTCTAGGTATATTCAAGTATGCAAGCAATTGTTTTAATATATCATTACATACAAAAAGATGATTGAAGATGTCATGATTAATTGGTAACTGCATGCGACACAGCCTTACAGCACTGCTTTGGATCAAAAGTTTTGACAATGATGCTTAAATAGATCGTATGATTCATGAAACTATGACCAGCATCGGACAACAAGGTCGGTTCTTGAAAGTGTGATGTCATCTTCAAGATGAGGAAGATTGATAGAGGGTACTTTTGTGTGTGATTGCATAAAGGAATAGAAATAAGAAGATAATTGAAAAAGAGTTATACTAATACTTGGTCTATAGGAATTTGCAAAGGTTAGATGTATTATAGTGTTGTGAGGAATATAACCGTTACGATCAATCATTTCAAAGCAGTATTGAGGGAAGCTTGAGGTTTTAGTCTTTTGGTGAAAGAGGAAAGCTTGAGATTTTCCTTTTTTTTTTTTTTGTGAAGGAGGGAAGCTTGAGATTTTGTTCTTTTGGTCAAGGACGGAAATATATATGAGGTAAATAATTGAAAATTTTGTATACTTAAATAATTTCCAAATTGAGTAATTGATATTTTTTTATTTATTTTACAAGTTGATATTAGAATATTTGAAAGTAAACTTCAAAGTCAGAAAATGTGAATAAAACTATTTTTTTTATATTTTTTTTACAATAGTTTAGTTTTTTACCGTTATTTTTTTATGTCATCTGAGAATTAGATTACTTTTCTTTTGACATTGAAATTTACTTTCAAATAATCCACTAAATTGATTTTTAAAATTAGTTCTTAAAATTTTAAATATTAATCAATTTAATTCTTAAATTATAAAATCATCCTTTTAATCCTTAAATATATTTAAAATGATGATTATTTATCAAATGACAATTATTTTACTGTCAACAATAAAACTAAGACAATTGATGTTTATTAATTTTAGATATTAAAATAATATTTTTATAATTTTTTAAAGACTACATTAACTGATAAACATAATTCTAGAATTATTAGTATAATTCATCATTGGTTTTAGGTTCAAGTTATTCTAAGAGCAACTTTAAAAGGGTTACTCTTCATCTTCACTATTCATTTTTTTGAAATCTAATGGTTAAGATTAGTTACTCATTACAATCATTAGATTTAGGTAAAATGAATAGTGAAGATAGGGAGTAACTCTTTTAAAGTTACTCTTGGATATATATGATTTATTTTAAAATTAGAAGAAAATTATATTTTCAAAAGTCTGACGGGTTACCCATAAGTTTTCACGAACCCAATAAAACTTGCGACGTCGATGAGGTAGGATTTAAAAATTTTAAACTTACCTCTTTTAAACTCAAACTCGAACCCATTTCGTCTTTCATGAGTACAAGGACCAGGAGAGCTAAACTTACCCATAATCTGCTCTGTTGCCATGCCTAGCCTTGGCTAGTGCATCTTCAACCCTGCCTCGGCTAGCGCATCTTCAACCCTGCCTCAGCTAACGCATCTTTGACTCAACCTCAGCCAACGTGGATTTAGCTTAGCCATAGTAAATACATCTTCAGCTTAGTCTCGATAAAGGCATTCTCAATTTAGCCTCGGCCTCAATTGAGGCATCTTTAATTCGACTTCGGCTAGGTCATCTTTGGATTGACCTCGAGTAGGGCACCATTGGCTCGACCTTAGCATCTTTGGCCTGGCCTCAACTAGGGCATCTTTGACTCACCCATGACCAATGCATCTTCAACTCAATCTCAATCAATGCATCTTTGGCTCATCCTCGGCGAACACATCTTCGGCTTGACCTTTGCATGCGCATCTTCGGCTAAACCTTAAGCAATGTATCTTCAGCTCGACCTCGACTAACACATCTTCAATTCAACCTTGATTATATTATCTTCAACTTAGCCTTGGTTTTAGCATCTTCAGCTCGATTTCAATTAGAGTAATTTCAACTCCACCTTGGCTAGAGCATCTTAAGCTCAGCTTGGCCAGAGCATCTTAAGCTCGATCTCAGCTAGGGCATCTCAAGCTCAACTTGATTAGAGATCTGTAAAAAAAATGTAATGCAAGTAAAAACAAAGGGACAACAAAATACAAAAACACTAGAAGAATATTTTGTTAGGTACTTGAAGTGATTAACTTTATTGACCATTTCATTATTTGTATCACACACACACATATAGGTGTACATCCCTATTCCAACAACAAACTACTAATAAGATGAAAATTTTGCTCACTAAGAATAAATTGTGGCAGGCCACCCCCATAATTTATGGAACTTTCTATCATGCCTCCAATAAAACTAAATGAAAAGATGTAATATGACCTTATACTCTCCTTGAAGTTGATACTTTTCTTATTTTTTTCAGTTGTTAGATTAAACAATGAAATAAGAAGCTTTTACCAAGGAAGTCTAGTTCAGTTGGTTGAGCAGGGTACGTGAGTTATTGCAAACTCTCATATCTATCTTATGCTCCTATTGATAAAAGAAAAAGACAAGAAGTTTTTCCAATCTTTAGACAACAGCTTCAAAATCCATCATTCGTTATCTTTTATCCTTTTCAAATCCTTCCTCAAATTGCATATGAGCAGAGAATTACAATGACAACAACATTAGGAAGGTCTCCAAAATATAGACATGCTAAGAAAAGGAGGAAATGGTTAGATGGTGTCCCCTGAATAACTGTATGCATGAAAACTTGCAAATTAAATACGATCTTAATAACTAAGAGTTCATAAAATGTTACATTGACTCTCATCCCCCTCATAAATTTCTGAATATAAAGGTAGGCTTTGATGATCACCAAATCAACCTAGCATGACAACTAACACACAAAGATATACATAAAGTAAATGACAACCACCAAGAAAACATTTTTTTTTGGCACATACCACCAAGAAAACATTTGTAATGATTTATTTTTTATATGATAAAATATATGCAAAAACGTAGAGGAGAATCATCGATTAATCAAGATCATTGTATAGTTTGTTGATTATCGCAATGTACAATTGACATCAAAAACTATATATTGGCATTAAATTGAAAGAGCTTAATGCTTTTTTTACTACAAAAAGATCTTTAATATCTAAAATTATATTTTCATTGGCAATATGACTATCCATAGATCTGTTTCCTTCTGCAGAAAAATAAATAAATGAGGCATTATGGTGCATTGGACTCGAGACCATAATGTTCCCTTCAAAATTTAAATTCTAATAGTAACATATACCATATAAATTTAGAAAGGCGTACATATAGCCCACAAAATCTTAAATCCAAAATATAAATTTATAAAACTAAAAAAAAAAAAACTACCATATTCATTTTATGGCCAATATAAAGGTACCTATTCTCTGTACCCAAAAAAAAATACGTATACTTAAAAGTGATCAATAATAAGTGAATTGTAGATGTAAATAATCTCAATCTGTAAGATGAAATATTAAAGAAATAATACTTTGGTTATTGTTTCGTTATGATAGGAGCTTTATATGCCAGACTCTGTATGCTAATTAATGATGGCATTTCCTATGTTATTGTTTAGCTCCTTTTGCTTTTAATTATTTTCAATTTGCTTACAAAAAAATAATACTTTGGGAATATTTAAGAAAATTGTAGAAGTACATTATTTAATACATTATATTTTTGTTTATTAATTTGATATGATATATCAAGATTCAAAATTTAAAAATTTTAATTCATATTGAGATTTAGGAAAATTGCAAGAAATAATTCAATTTTAAATTATGGTCACGTAAGGAAAATACAATTGATAGCAGAAATTTTCAAAATGATGAACTCTTGAAAGGAAAGCATCAAATAGATTTACGTATTTATATATTTCTTACAATAAATTTCACCTCTTTATAAGGTAAGACAATTATTACAATCCAATCAACACGTAACTACAACAAAAATATGAGCACAAGGCAACCGTGCCCCCATCATCACCACAGTTGTACTCTTCATGGCAAATGCAACATTTATCTTTTTCATCTACAATCTTGAATTTTTCTAGTGTTGTGGCCCCGGCAGGTAAAGAATGTTCTCCACCTCATAAGCCATTCTTGTACTGTAGTTCCAATGAACCAAGTCCTTCCTTGTACTGCAGTTCTCATGAACCAAGTCCCTCCTTGTACTGCAGTTCCTCCTTCTAACTAACAAGGAGGGACTTGGTTCATGGGAACTGCAGTATAAGGAGGGACTTGATTCAGGGAAACTCACTAGTAACAGCAATGGGTCTTGAGTACCATAACAAACATTCAAAAATAATTTATATCAACCCTAGGCCGCTGCAATTAATACTGCTTCCCATAACATTGCTGAAATATTTTTGACCATGTCACAGTCATGGCCATTGAAAAAAGTTGTAGGTACACGCAAGTATCCAAACAATTGCTTTAATACATCATTGCAAAAAGATGGATAATTGAAGATGATGCGATGAATTGGTAACCACGTGTGACAAAGTTTGACAACACTACTCGGCTCAAAAGTTGTCACCATCATGGTTACATAGACAATATGATTGATGAAAGTGTGACCAGCATCGGAGAACAAGGTGGGTTCTATGATGAGGAGGATTTACAGAGGGCACTTTTTGTGTGTGATTGCAAAAAGGTGTAGAAATAAGAAGAGAGTTGAAAAAGAGTTACACTAATACTTGGCCTATAGGAATTTGCAAAGGGTAGATGTATTTATAGTGTATTAGATTGTGATCAATATCTTATTCGAAACAATATTGGAGGGAAGCTTAAAATTTTGGGGGTATTTTTATGTAAATGGAGGGAAGTTTGAAAATTTGAATTTTTTTCTTTTTTTGAAAAAGGAAGGAAGTATGATATAATTATTGAAAAGAATTTCTTCATAAATTTCCAAATTCAATAATTTATCATTATATATATATATATATATATATATATATATATATATATATATATATATACCATTTCTATATGTTAAAATATTTTAATAAAAAATTATGACCTTTTAGAATGAGAAATGTTATTAGAAATACTGATTATTAGGAAAAAAAATTCAAATATGCAAAAGGATAATTTCCAATTATAGGGAAAAAAAATTCAAATATCACAAGGATAATTTTTATGTAAATGCAGGGAAGTATAGCATAATATTTAAAAAAAAAAATGCATAACTTTCCAATCAAATAACGGTTTTTGAGGGAAGTTTGAAATTTTGGTTTTTTTCTTTTTACGAAAAAGGAAGGAAGTATGACATAATAATTGAAAAGATTTTATACGTATATAACTTTCCAAATTAAAAAAATATATCATTTTTTTTATATTTGACACTTTAAAGATAGAATATCTCTATATATCATTTATATATGTTAATATATTTTAATCCAAAAATAAATTACCTTTTAGTGTGAGAAATGTTCTTGGAAATACTGATTATTAGGAAAGTTAATTTTTTTCAAATATGCACGAGGATGATTTCCATAAAAATTATATTATATTTTTCAATTAGTATTTATTTCAAAAAATTATGTTGAGCCACATATTTTATTCATTCATTAATTGAAAATGAGGGAAGTATGACATAATAATTGAAAAAAAAAGTATACATAACTTTTCAATGTCAATAATTTATCATTGTTTATATATTTTACACATTAGCGTTAGAATATCATTATTTATCTTTTTTATAAATTTTAAAGTATTTTAATCTTAATATTAAAAGCAAGGTTAGGGTGGACAACCCTGATTGGTGGACCACCCTAATTGGTGATCCACGGTTGACCATCATTATCAATAGTTAGATTTATAATTTTGTTATAGTAGGACAATCCACACTAGATTTCTCCAACCCTCTTCCAGGAATCCTCTGGCCACCGTTCGCCACCTCTGGAGACAATTTTTAGCGGCGTTGTTTTGTTTTTCTTCATCACTATCTCCACCCTTTCCTCCACTGATTTCTTCGGCGTCGACTCAAAACTCAAATAGAAACACTTAAGTTTTTTTTTTTTGTGGTAGTGAACTTATATCAAGGAGCTCTTGAAAAATCAACGAGTACAAAACGTTACAGCAAAGCCTCTACGACTCGAAGTAACATGGGCCATGCCTTGGGGAAATCATGCCTTGGACTAGATATGGTCGTCTGTGGAGGGCTCTACGAAATGATGGCATTTTTTTTTTGTGTACAATGGTTGCACTGATGTTTGAACCTATCACCTCATGTATTCTACTCCAACCCCCCACCACTAGGCCGACCTTAGTGGTTAATGATGGCATTTCCTATGTTATTGTTTAGCTCCTTTTGCTTTTAATTATTTCCACTTTGCTTACACAAAAACAATACTTTGGGAATATATAAGAAAATTGTAGAAGTATACATTATTTAATACATTATATTTATGGTTATTAATTTGATATGATATGTCAAGATTCAAAATTTTAAAATTTTAATTCATATTGAGATTTAGGAAAATTGCAAGAAATAATTAAATTTTAATTTATGGTCAATATTATTATGTAAGGAAAATGCAATTGATAGAAGAAATTTTCAAATTCATGAACTCTTGAAAGGAAACCATCAAATAGATTTACATATTTATATATTTCTTACGATAAATTCCACCTCTTTATAAGATAAGACAATTATTACAATCCAATCAACACGAAACTACAACAAAGTATCCTTAAAAGCAAGAAAATATGTAATGCAAAACCTAACAGTATCAAGAGTCACGACGACTACATGTGGAATGGCAGCGGAAAGGGCACGTACTGATCTGTACAAACCATTTCAAAATGCATTCGTAGTTAAAAATATGAGCACAAGGCAACCGTGCCCCATCATCACCACAGTTGTACTCTTCATAGCATATGCAACATTTATGTTCTTCATCTTCGATCTTGAATTTTTTTAGTGTTATGGCCCCAGCAGGCAAAGAATGTTCTCCACCCTCATAAGCCATTCTTTGCATGAACTCTACTGATTGAACATGTTCATCATCAAACGGGTGTGGGGTATTCACTATATTGTAAAAATAATGGCTCTCAGATAACATAGCAAACACATAAAAATAATCTTTTTCAACGTGCTGCAGTATTGAGTCACGTAGCATTCTAGACAAATTTGTAACCATGTCACAGTCGGCATTGAGAAAACTTTTTCGTACATCTGTTTTTTCGAGGAAAACCTGTAACAAGTCTTTGGGGAAAGGAGGAAAAGCAAAAAAGTCACGAGGAAGTGGTAGTATGCTCAAGCTACAAAGACTAACCACATCCGTCGGATGTGAATTCGCTACAACTATAGTTATATTGACTTGATCATTGGAAAAAGTGTAACTACCACCATCTGAGAAGGTGGATGGTTGAATTTCTGGCATGATGAGGAAGACTGATAAAGAATACTTTTGTGTGTGTTTGCACAAAGGAATAGAAACAATAAGAGAGTGACAAAGGATTACACAAATGCTGGCCTGGGTCAAAGAATTGTAAAGCATAGATATATTTATAGTGTTGTGAGGTATATGTCCGTTGTGATCAATCGTTTCAAAGAAGTATTGGAGGGAAAGCTTGAGATTTTAGTCTTTTGGTGAAAGAGGGAAGCTTGAGATTTTCTCTTTTTGTGAAGGAGGGAAGCTTGAGATTTTGTTCTTTTGGTCAAGGATGGAAAGTATATATGAGGTAAATAATTGAAAATTTTGGATATTTAAAGACTGTCCAAATTGAACAATTTATCTTTTTTTATAAATATTTTACACTTAGAATATATTTAAATATATCTCGGAATACCTAACTTTGGGTTCTATTATTTTAATTAATATGGTGAAAGCTTATTTGCCCGACAAAGCTTTCAAGACCTTACCATTAAGTAATTACAGGTTGATTTGCCGATAGCTGCAAGCCATAATAAGGCTCCCAGTCAGTTTAATTGACTCCTCTGAGTTCTCTCCATAATCTTTATTTTATTTGCTCTTTGTTGTTTTGTTAGTATTAGAAGCATTTTCTTTTGACTGATGCAAGTTTTCCTTTTGATAGACGTGCAGCCTGCCTCATGTAATGTCATCTATCTTTTTTATTTATATTAATTAATTTTTTTTACTCATAGTATTGTCATTTTTCTTGTTTTCTTTTTAACAACTTTCTTTTCTTTGGTCATGCACTGGAATAGTTGTCGGTTGCCTTTCTTTGTCTACATTAGCTTTCTTGTAATATAGCATAAATCTAAAAAAGAGAAATGAGTCTCAAGTTATCAATTAGCCTACTGACATATATCTTGTACATGAACATTTCACTTTTAAAGTGTTGATATACTTTTCTTCTTCGTAAAGTTTGATAATTTTATCACAAGTGGTGAGAGCTAGTCAGTTCCAAGGTAGTTAAAAGAATAGTATTTTGATAAAAACATAAAAAAGGATTTTTAGTACTACTAACAATTATTTTTATTCACTTTCTATTTACTTATTAAGAAGATTTTAAGTTGTTAGTGATATTCATTTTAGGTTTTGTTAATTATTATAAAGGCCTGCTTCTAAATATATTTTAGCAAAATAAAATTAATTATGAATAAATAAATTAGTAAAGGAAAATAAATAGAGTAGCAAAATTATAAGTTTGATATTACCAAGTTGTTACAACTTAAGAGACTTAGATAAAAAAAAATATGGAATTAAAAAGTCCTACACCTAAATCACTCTTTTTTGCATAAATGGATAAATAAAAAATGGATAACCAAATAAATAAAATCATAAACTCAGGTGTCTCAACTTTAAATATGAAATTATTTGGCTAAGTAAACTAATGATAAATAAAAGAAATAAACAAACAAATAATACAAGCTTGGGAATACCTGTCATAGCTCATGTATCCCAAATTAAAACGTAAGATTAATAAGGTGTCATGTTTAAATTACTTTAAAGGGGGGGGGGGGGGGGGGTATTTCGATCCTAAGTCCTAAGGTAAATCACTATACTGGCTCTAATTAATTTTTGGCCCACCAAATGAGTGGCTTAAAATTCCCTAACCCAATTAATAAGTAGGTTGGACCGAGTCCTAAGAAGGGGGATGGATCAGCTCACAAGTTACGAGTATCTTTAACTTGACCTCAACTAGAGTAATTTCAGTTCAGTCTTGGCCATTGTACCCTCAACATGGCTTCAATCAAGGTAATTCCAACTCGACCTTGGCTAGATTATCTTCAACCCAACCTCGTCGAGAGTAATTTCAACTTAGCCTATCCAAGGGTATCTTTTATTCAACCTCATATGGGAATCTTAACCTCAACCTTAGTCAGGGCATCTTTAACTTGATCTTAGCAAAGACACCTTTACTTTAGTCTTGACTAGGGAATCTTCAGCTCGGCCTTAGTCAACACATCTTCAACCTGGCCTCGGCTAGGGCATCATCGGCTTGACCTTAGCATCTTTGGTCTGGCCTCAGCTAGAGAATCTTTGACTCGACCTCCCAGTGCATCTTCGACTTAACCTTAGTCAACACATCTTTGGCTTATCATCAACCAATGCATCTTCAGCTCAGCCTTTACAACTGCATCATTAGCTCGGCCTTGAGCAGCGTATCTTCAGCTTGACCACGACCAACACATCTTCTATTCAACCTTGATTAGATCATCTTCAACTTGGCCTTGGTCAAAACATCTTCAGCTCGGTCTTAGTGAGATTAATTTCAACTCCACCCCGGCTCGAGCACCTTAAGCACGACTTGGCCAGAGATCTTTAGATCAATCGTGGTCAGAGTGTCTTCAGCACAACCTGGTGCAAAACATCTTCAACTCAACCTCAGGTTAAATTTTTAAATTTAAAGTTCATGGACTGGCCATAACCCATAAGGCCTCGAGGATGGGTCTTTTTTAACCCTGTGGGCATTATGGCCCTGATCCATGGAGGCTAAAGCCAAGTCAGATGGGCTAGTCCATTTTGACAACTTTAATTACCTATTTACATACATAAAAAATCATTGATTTTAATATTTATACAAAATAATTAGGTTTAATTTCACATTTTACCATCCAACTATTGTTATTTTGCAAATTTTACTACCCAGGTTTTTTTTCACATTTTACTACCATGTTTTCTAATTTTTGCGAATTATTAAATCCTACTATTTAAAGATATATCATAATATTTTGAGACTAAAAAAAGGAAATTTTAATATTACAAATTAAAAGTAATTAATATTAAAATTTGAGGGAATAAAAAGATTAAGATTAAAAATCATTAGTACATAATTAGGAAATATAAAAGTAAGTATCAAATAACAGTGTAATGTGGAGAAACAAAGTAAAATAATTGTTTTGATCACGATAAGAATTTAAATTTATAATATACGAATTCTTAAGAGTCTGTAGACAAGTGCTGTAAAATAAAGAGTGTGTAGACAAGTCAACTTAGGTAATTTATATTTTATTTGAGTAATTTATAAATTTGTTTTACTAAAGTAAAGATGTTTGGCAATTTATAGAGTTGTTTCATACGCCATTTAAGATACTGCACACTTGGACTTACAATTTATAGTTTATCATAATTTTTCATTTTTATTTTTGGTACTTTAACAAAAAAAATCTCATATGTTGTCTCCTTTAATATTACAATATTTATTCTAATTATTTCACTATTTATGTCATTTATCATTATTTTTTAATAAAATGTTTGATATTTAAACAAAAATAATAAAAAGAGTTTAGCAAACCAATGACACTGAAATGAAAACAAACTAAAGGCGAGGAAAATCGTGGAAATCAGAAGAACTTGGGACTTGGGAGTGAGTGATGAGTCGCAACTTGTGAGTATGTGTTTTCTTTGCCCCTCCTATCGTTTCTACTTTCTCTATTCTATGTTCAGGCTTTTCTTTTTCTCAGCATTCTTTCGTTTCTCCTCAGGGTATGCAATAATGATAGATGGACAATGATAAAAGAAAATAAATTACATTCAATTTTAGAAGTCAAACGTGTCAATATTAAAACATAAGGAAAGTCTGTAATTGATATCAGAAATTAATTACTCTCAAAAGGAAAACATCAAATAGATTGAAGTATTTATATTTCATACGATACATTTTACTTCTTTAAGATAATATGTTTATCACAGTACATAAATGCTAATGGTAACAGTATCAAGAGACAAGACTATATGCAAAACGGCAACAAGGGCACATAGCCTTCTCTACGAACCATTGCAATATACAATTAGGGTGGAAAACATGACACCAAGGCAACCTTGCTGCATTATCACCAGAGTTGAAATCTTCACCACATATGACACATTCACCTTCTTCATCTTGAACCCTAAATCTTTGGAGTGTTTGTAACAGTATCAAGAGACTATACTATATGCGACACGGCAACAAGGACACATAGCCTTCTCTACAAACCATTGCAATATACAATTAGGGTGGAAAACATGATAGCAAGGCAACCTTGCTGCATTATCACCAGAGTTGAAATCTTCACCACATATGACACATTCACCTTCTTCATCTTGAACCCTAAATCTTTGGAGTGTCGTTGCCCCTGCAGGAAAAGAATGTTCACCTCCATCACAGGCCATTCTTTGCACAAATTCTCTTGGTGGAAATTCATCAGCTTGAAAAAGGAATGGGGTACCCACTACATTATAACAACAGTGCGTCTCGAATACCATAATGAAAACCCAAAAATAATTTATATGAACCCCAAGCCGCTGTAACACTGAGCCACGTAACCTTGTTGAAAGGTTTAGAACCAGGTCACAATCATGGCCAATGAAAAAATTTCTAGGTATATTCAAGTATTCAAGCAATTGCTTTAATATATCATTACATACAGATAGATGATTGAAGATTTCATGATTAATTGGTAACTGCATCGAACAAAGACTTACACCACTGCTCGGATCAAAAGTCGTGACAACTACGCTTATATACACCATATTATTGATGAAAGTTTGATGAACATCGGAGAACAAGCTGGGTTCTTGAAATTGTGATGTCATATTCACGATGAGGCAGATTGATAGAGGATACTTTTTTGTGTGATTGCACAAAGCAATAGAAATAAGAAGAGAATTGAAAAGGAGATATACTAATACTTGGTATATAGGAATTTGCAAAGGTTAGATGTATTTATAGGGTTGTGTGGAATATAACCGTTATGATCAATCATTTTAAAGCAGTATTGGAGGGAAACTTGCGATTTGGGTCTTTTGTTGAATGAGGAAAGCTTGAGATTTTCCTTCTGTTTTTTTTTTTTTTTTTGTAAAGGAGGGAAGCTTGAGATTTTGTTCTTTTGGTCAACGACGGAATATATATATATATATATATATATATATATATATATATATATATATATATATATATATGAGGTAAATAATTGAAAATTTTTGTATACTTAAATACTTTCCAAATTGAATAATTGATAAACTTTTTTATATATTTTACAAGTTGATATTAGAATATTTGAAAGAAAAATTCAGTCAAAAGACATTTATTTCTTTTGTGTAATAGTTTAGTTTTTTTCCTTTTTTTGTTTACGTCATCTAAGAATTAGACTACTTTTCTTTTGACATTAAAGTTTACTTTCAAATAATCCACTAAATTGATTTTCAAAATTAGTTCTTAAATTTGTAAATATTAATCAATTTTATTCTTAAATTACAAAATATATTTAAAATGATGATTATTTATCAAATGACAATTATTTTACCGTCAAGAATAAAACTAAGATAAGTGATCTATGTTTATTATTTTAGATATTAAATAAATATTTTTATAACTTAAAAAAAACTACATTAATTCTGTAAAAAAAATTACATTAACTAATAAACATAATTCTAGAATTACTAAGAGAGAGAGAGAGAGAGAGAGGATCAAGTTACTCCAAGAGTAACTTTAAATTCATTCTCACTATTCATATTCTTGAAATTTAATGGTTAATATTAGTTACTCATTACAACCATTAGATTTGGGTAAAATGAATGGCGAGAATAGAGAGTAACTCTTTTAAAGTTACTCTTGGGGTAACTTGGTCCCTCCTCATATAAGTAAATTGAGTTTTCAAAAGTGTGACAAGTTACACGTAGGTTTTTGCGAACCCAATAAAATCTTACGACAATGGGGGTATGAATTTTTGTCCTAAATACCATCTTGCTTACTTGGCTCGAAGTTATTTTTTATTATTTTTAAAATTAGTATAAATTTAAGAAAAATAAATAAATAAGCTAATTTGCCCTAGTCTAACAGGCCAAATCGGGCCAAGACAAATGTGGCCTATGAGACATATGGAGCAGGTCGGACCAGTCCGTTTTCACTCTTTGACCAGTCAGGCCAAGTCGGGCCAGTGCATCTTCAACCCTGCCTCGGCTTGCACATCTTCAACTCCGCCTCAGCAAACGCATCTTTGACTTAACCTCGGCCAATGCGTATGTGGCTTAGCCATAATAAATGCATCTTCAGCTCACTCTTGATAAAGGCATTCTCAGTTTAGCCTCGGCCTCGACTAAGGCATCTTCAATCCAACTTCCGCTAGGTCATCTTCAGTTTGACCTCGACTAGGGCATCATCGGCTTGACCTTAGCATCTTTGGCCTGGCCTCAACTAGGGCGTCCTCAATTCATTTCTTTTAATATAAAAAAAGACAAACTAAGCAAAAGACACTATGGACTTAAGAAGAAGATGCCCATTGCCTAATTGAATTGAAAGTAGTTTTTATTAAGACTCCCAATCTGGTGTTAAGGCTGCCTTGGTTGCATGGTTGGGTATTCTTTCGTTTCTACTCTCTCTATTCTATGTTATGGCTTACTAAGAATATTCTATGTTATGGCTTACAAAAACACTAGAAGAATATTTTGTTGGGTACTTGAAGTGATTAACTTTATTGACCATTTCATTATTTGTATCACACACACACATATAGGTGTACATCCTTGCTCCAACAACAAACTACCAATAAGATGAAAATTTTGGTCACTAAGAATAAACTGTGGCAGACCACCCCCATAAATTATGGAACTTTCTTTCATCCTTCCAATAAAACTAAATTATAGAGATGTTATATGACCTTATACTCTCCTTGAATAGGATACTTTTCTTATTGTTTTCAGTTGTTAGATTAAACAATAAAATTAGAAGCTTTTATCAAGAGAGACTAGCTCAGTTGGTTGAGTAGGGTGCATGAATTATTGTAAATTCTTTGATATCTGTCTTCCGTTCCTATCGATAAAAAGAAAAAAGAAAAATGACCAGAAGCTTTTTCAAAAATGGGAATTGTACCCTACACTTTAGAAAACAACGTAAAAATCTACCATTCATTATCTTCATATTCTTTTCAAATCTTTCCTCAAATTGCATCTAAGCAGAGCATTACAATGACAACAACATTAGAAAGGTCTCCAACATATAGACATGCTAAGAAAAGGT
The DNA here is from genome assembly GCA_026413185.1 of Pueraria montana var. lobata. Classification (NCBI taxonomy): domain Eukaryota; kingdom Viridiplantae; phylum Streptophyta; class Magnoliopsida; order Fabales; family Fabaceae; genus Pueraria; species Pueraria montana. The sequence continues at coordinate 87,867,587 of CM048650.1, read as the reverse complement.
GGAAATGGTTAGATGGTGTCTACTGAATAATTGTATGCATGAAAACTTGATACGGTCTAAACTAAGAGTTCATCATATGTTACATTGACTCTCATCCCCCTCATAAATTTTTGAATACAAAGGTAGGCTTTGATGATCACCAAATCAACCTAGCATGAGAACTAACACAAAGATATACATAAAGTAAACGACAACCACCGAGAAAACATTTGTAATGATTACTATTATTTTTTATATGATAAAATATATGCACAAACGTAGAGGAGAATCATCAATTAATCAAGATCATTGTATAGTTTGTTGATTATCTCAATGTACAATTGACATCAAAAACTATATATTGGCATTAAATTGAAAGAGCTTAATGCTTTTTTTACTACAAAAAGATCTTTAATATCTAAAATTATATTTTCCTTTGCAATAGGACTATCCATAGATCTGTTTCCTTTCGCAAAAAAATAAATAAATGAGGCATTACGGTGCATTGGACTCGAGACCATAATGTTCCCTTCAAAATTTAAATTCTAATAGTAACATATACCATATAAATTTAGAAAGGAGTACATAGCCCACAAAATCTTAAATCCAATATATAAATTTATAAAACTAAAAAAAAAACTACCATATTCATTTTAACAGCCAATATAAAGGTACCTATTCTCTGTAAAAAAAAAAATACCTATACTTAAAAGTGATCAATAATAAGTGAATTGTAGATGTAAATAATCTTAATCTGCACGATGAAAGATTAAAGAAATAACACTTTGGATATGTCAGACTCTCTGTATGCTAATTAATGATGGCATTTCCTATGTTATTGTTTAGCTCCTTTTGCTTTTAATTATTTTCAATTTGCTTACACAAAAACAATACTTAGGGAATATTTAAGAAAATTGTAGAAGTACATTATTTAATACATTATATTTATGTTTATTAATTTGATAGATATGTCAAGATTCAAAATTTAAAATTTTTAATTCATATTGAGATTTAGGAAAATTGCAAGAAATAATTCAATTTTAAATTATGGTCACGTGGGGCAAATGCAATTGATAGCAGAAATTTTCAAAATGATGAACTCTTGAAAGGAAAGCATAATATAGATTTACGTATTTATATATTGGCTTAAATATGTTTCGGGTCCCTGATATATTAGCGAATTTTGCGTTGGGTCCCTATTAAATTTTTGCTTTCTTTTGGGTCCCCAATAAATTTTTTATTTTGTTTTTGGTCCATAAAGCGCTATCTAAACCACTTTTTAAAAGTAATTTAAAGCGCTATCTAAAGCGATAGCGCTTTAGGGACCAAAAACAAAATAAAAAATTTATTGGGACCCAACAGAAAGCAAAAATTTAATAGGAACCCAATGCAAAATTCGCTAATTAATATTTCAGGGACCCAAAACATATTTAAGCCTTATTATATATTTCTTACGATAAATTTCACCTCTTTATAAGATAAGACAATTATTACAATCCAATCAACACGTAACTACAACAAAAATATGAGCACAAGGCAACCGTGCCCCCATCATCACCACAACTATACTCTTCATAGCAAATGTAACATTTATCTTTTTCATCTTCAATCTTGAATTTTTCTAGTGTTGTGGCCCCAACAGGCAAAGAATGTTCTCCACCTGATAAGCCATTCTTGTACTGTAGTTCCAATGAACCAAGTCCCTCCTTGTACTGCAGTTCCTCCTTCTAACTAACAAGGAGGGACTTTATTCCTGGGAACTGCAGTATAACGAGGGACTTGATTCAGGGGAACTCACTACATTGTAACAACAATGGGTCTTGGGTACCATAACAAACACGCAAAAATAATTTATATCAACCCTAGGCCGCTGCAATACTGATTCCCATAACTTTTGCTGAAATGTTTTCGACCATGTCACAGTCATGGCCATTGAAAAAAGTTGTAGGTACACGCAAGTATGCAAGCAATTGCTTTAATACATCATTGCAAAAAGAAGGATAATTGAAGATAATGCGATGAATTGGTAATCGTGTGTGACAAAGTTTGACGACACTGCTTGGCTCAAAAGTTGTCACCACCATGGTTATATAGGCAATATGATTGATTAAAGTGTGACCAGAATGGGAGAACAAGGTGGGTTCTACGATGAGGAAGATTTATAGAGGGCACTTTTGTGTGTGATTGCAAAAAGGTGTAGAAATAAGAAGAGAGTTGAAAAAGAGTTATACTAATACTTGGCCTATAGGAATTTGCAAAGGGTGGATGTATTTATAGTGTATAAGATTGTGATCAATATCTTCTTCGAAACAGTATTAGAGGGAAGCTTGAAATTTTGGGGGGTATTTTTATGTAAATGGAGGGAAGTATGACGTAATAATTGAAAAAAAAATGCTCAAATTTCAAATTAAATAATGGTATTTGAGGGAAGTTTGAAAATTTGAATTTTTTTCTTTTTTGAAAAAGGAAGGAAGTATGATATAATAATTGAATAGAATTTCTACATAAATTTCCAAATTCAATAATTTATCATTTTATATATATATATATATATATATATATATATATATCATTTCTATATGTTAAAATATTTTAATTAAAAAATTATGACCTTTTAGAATGAGAAATGTTATCAGAAATGCTGATTATTAGGAAAAAAATTCAAATATTGAAAAGGATAATTTCCAATTATAGGGAAAAAAATTTCAAATATCACAAGGATAATTTTTATGTAAATGGAGGGAAGTATAGCATAATAATTTTAAAAAATGCATAACTTTCCAACTAAATAACGGTATTCGAGGGAAGTTTGAAATTTTGGTTTTTTTTTTTTTTGTTTATGAAAAAGGAAGGAAGTATGACATAATAATTGAAAAGATTTTATACATATATAACTTTTCAAATTAAAAAATTATCATTTTTTTTATATTTGACACATTAAAGTTAGAATATCTCTATATATCATTTATATATGTTAATATATTTTAATCCAAAAATTAATTACCTTTTAGTGTGAGAAATGTTATCGGAAATACTGATTATTAGGAAAGTTAATGTTGTTTTTTCAAATATGCATGAGGATGATTTCCATAAATATTATATTATATTTTTCAATTAATATTTATTTCAAAAAATTATGTTGAGCCACATATGTTATTCATTCATTAATTGAAAAGGAGGGAAGTATGACATAAGAATTGAAAAAAAAAATTACATAACTTTTCAATGTCAATAATTTATCATTGTTTATATAATTTACACATTAGTGTTAGAATATCATTATTTATCTTTTATAAATTTTAAAGTATTTTAATCTTAATATTAAGAGCAAGGATAGGGTGGACAACCCTGATTGGTGCTCCATGGTGTACAATTGCCGCACTGAGGTTCGACCCTATCACCTCATGCATTCTACTCCAATCCCCCACCACTAGGCCGACCTAGTGGTTAATGATGGCATTTCCTATGTTATTGTTTAGCTCCTTTTGCTTTTAATTATTTCCACTTTGCATACACAAGAACAATACTTTGGGAACATATAAGAAAATTGTAGAAATACATTATTTAATACATTATATTTATGTTTATTAATTTGATATGATATGTCAAGATTCAAAATTTTAAATTTTAAATTCTTATTGAGATTTAGGGAAATTGCAAGAAGTAATTCAATTTTAAATTATGGCCAATATTGTTACGTAAGGAAAATGCAATTGATAGCAGAAATTTTCAAATTGATGAACTCTTGAAAGGAAAGCTTCAAATAGATTTACATATTTATATATTTCTTATGATAAATTCCACCTCTTTATAAGATAAGACAATTATTACAATGCAATCAACACGTAACTACAACAACAAAGTATCCTTAAAAGCAAGAAAACATGTAATGCAAAACCTAATAGTATCAAGAGTCATGACGACTGCATGTGGAACAGCAGCGGAAAGGGCACGTACTGCTCTGCATAAACCATTTCAAAATGCATTCGTAGTGAAAAATATGAGCACAAGGCAACCGTGCCCCATTATCACCACTGTTGTACTCTTCGTAGCATATGCAACATTCATCTTTTTCATCTTCAATCTTCAACTTTTCAAGTGTTGTGGCCCCAGCAGGCAAAGAATGTTCTCCACCCTGATAAGCCATTCTTTTCACGAACTCTACTGATTGAACATGTTCATCATCAAGTAAGCATGGGATATTCACTATATTGTAAAAATAATGGCTCTTTGATAACATAGCAAACACATAAAAATAATCTTTTTCAACCCCACAGTGCTGCAATATTGAGTCACGTAGCATTCTAGACAAATTTGTAACCATGTCACAGTCGCCATTGAGAAAACTTTGTGGTACATCTGACTTTTTAAGGAACGTCTGTAACAAGTCTTCGGGAAAAGATGGAAAAGCAAAAAAGTCACGAGGAATTGGTAGTAACCTTGAGCTACAAAGACTAACCACATCCGTCGGATTTGAATTTGCAACAACTATAGTTATATTGACTTTGTCATTGCATGAAGTGTAACTAGCACCATCTGAGAAGGTGGATCGTTGAATTTCTGACATGACGAGGAAGATTGTTAAAGTGTACTTTTGTGTGTGTTTGCACAAAGGAATAGAAACAATGAGTGAAAGAGGGTTGTACAAATGCTGGCCTGGGTCAAAGAATTTGTAAAGCATAGATATATTTATAGTGTTGTGAGGTATATATCTGTTATGATCAATTGTTTCAACGAAGTATTGGAGGGAAAATTTGATATTTTCGTCTTTTGGTGAAAGATGGAAGCTTGAGATTTTCTTCTTTTTGGAGGGAAGCTTGATGTTTTGTTCTTTTGCTCAAAGACAGAAGTATATAAGGTAAATAATTGAGAATTTTGGATTTTGGGTATTTAAAGACTTTCCAATTTGATTAATTTATCATTTTATTTATTTTTTTATTTTACACGTTGATGTTAGAATATCTGTAAACATCTCTCTCAACACCTAATTTTGGGTTCTTAATATAACATGTGTTATTAACACATCTCAATATTTCACAAAAAAAAAAAAAAACACACACACACACACATCATAGTCTTCACTATTTTCCAGTCTCTACTCTAAGGCCCCACTTACTTTGAATCTTCTCTTATCACTTTCTATTTTATTTTTAACCTGTCATCCATTTATCGATAATTAGATAATTATTATATACTTTTTTTGCTTCATAATTTTCATTGTTTTGATTTAATGATATATACACTTTGTTAATTTTACCACAAGTGGTGATAGCTCGTTAATTTTAAGGTTGTTAAAATAAAAGTATTTTAATAAAAAATGGATTTTTAGTAATAATTATTCTCATTCACTTTCTATTTAGTTATTGCGAAGCCTTTAAGTAATTACTGATATTCATTTTAAATCTATTTTTTGTTTAATTATTGTAAAGGCTCGCTTCTAAAATTATTTTGATAAAATAAAATTAATTTTGAATAAATAAGTAAAGAAAAATAAATAAATAAATAAATAAATAAAATAAGTTTGAGATTACCAAGTAATTACAACTCAAGTGACTTAGATTAAAATATGGAGTTAAAAAGACATTACACCAAAATCACTCCTTTTGTATAAAATGAAAAATAAAAAATAGATAACTAAATAAATTTATAAACTAAATTATCTCAAATTTAAATATGTATTTATTTTGCTTAAATAAATTAATGATAAATAAAAGAGATAAACGAACAAATAATACAAGTTTGGAAACACCTATCATGGCTTAGGACTCCCAAATTAAAACATAAGATTAATAAGGTATCACGTTTAAATTATCTTTTGAGGTCTTATTTGATCCTAAGCCCCAAGCCATCCCACTATAATGGCTCTAATTATTTTTTGACCCACCTAACGGGGGTCCTAAAATCTCCCAATCCACACTAATCGAGAAGTAGGTTGGACCAAGGCTTAAAGGGGGCAAGGTCTATGGATTGACCATAACCCACATCGCCCTGAGAGTATTTTCTTGTGGGCCTCTTTTAGCCCTATGGACTTTTTTGCCTTGATCCACATGAGCTATATGGCCAGGTCAAGTGGGCTGGTCCATTTTGACTGCACTAGTTAACCCCTTTACATAAAAAAAACAAAACGAAAAAAAAAAAACTTTGATTAATCTTAGTGTTTATACAAAATAATTATGAAATATTAACTAAAATTAAAAAATACATTCTAGATTCTAATAAGAACTATTTTTCACCATGAAACAAAAATGGATTCAAAATGAAATAAAGCATAAACATCAATACATTTTTTTTGTTACAAATAGGAAAAAAAAATAGCAAAACAGAAGGAGAAAAAAAAAAACAAGCCAAACTAAGCGAAAGACACTATGGACTTAAGAAGAAGATGCCCATTGCCCAACAGAATTGAAAGTAGTTTTTATTAAGACTCCCAATCTGGTATTGAGGCTGCCTTGGTTGCATGATTACTGAGAAAATGACCAAGGCTTGAAAGGAAACAGATTGGCATGTTTGCACAGAGAATGAGAATATTACGGGCATTGGTATAATAAAATTATTGATTAAGTCTGTTGTATATTGTAAGGATTTTTTATTTATGTAAAAAATAAAATAAATTAAAAATATTTAACATAAATAATATAGATTTATAGGCAAATAAATAAATTTTAAAAGTTAAAAAATTACTTTGATCATGTAAGTAAATAAAATTTTGAGACTAAAAAAATGAAATTTTAATATTAAAAATTAAAATTAATTAATATTGAAATTTGAGGGAATAAAAAAATTGAAAAATATTAGTACATAATTAGGAAATATAAAATTATCAAATAACAGTGAAATGCGGATAAACAAAGTAAAATAAGAGTTTTGACCACGATGAGAATTTAAATTTATAATATAGGAATTATTAAGAGTGTGTAGACAAGTCATTTTAGGTAATTTATATTTTATTTGAGTAATTTATAAATTTGTTTGACTAAAATAAATATGTTTGGTAAAATGAGTTTATTTCACTAATTTATAGAGTTGTTTCATACGCCATTTAAGACAGTGCACACTTGGACATATAATATAGTTTATGATAATTTTTCATTTTTATTTTTGGTACTTTAACAACAACAAAATATCATATGTTGTCTCCTTTAATATTACAATATTTATTCTAATTATTTCACTATTTATGTAATTTATTATTATTTTTAATAAAATGTTTGATATTTAAACAAAAAAATAATAAGAGTTTAGCAAACCAATGACATGGAAATGAAAACAAACTAAAGGCGAGGAAAATCGTGGAATTCAGAAGAACTTGGAACTTGGGAGTGAGTGATTTTTTTTTTTTGGTGGCAAAAAGGGATAAACCCCAGGAAACACTAGAAACCGCGCGGAAACACGGTAGAGGATACATCAGCCAAAACGGCATTAAAAATAAATGAAGGAACAATTTCAAAAATACGCAGACGATCATCAATAGTCTGAGCATAAGAAACCAACGCATCAGCGACCTTATTAGCTTCCCGGAGAGTATGACGCTAGGAAAGTATACCTCCATCTCTGCCAAACATTAAAATATGTTGAACAAGAGCATAAGATGGGTGAGACTTACTGCACCCCTTCTTTATCAGATTAATTGCACTTTGGAAATCAGACTCAATCTCAGATTGTCTAAATCCTCTACTCCAAGCAATACGGATGCCAAGAAGAATCGCCCATAGCTCTGCATGCAACACACTACACGAGCCAATTTTAGAAGCTTATGCAAAGACTTGGGAGTGAGTGATGAGTTGCGACTTGTGAGTGTGTGTTTTCTTTGCCCCTCCTATCGTTTCTACTCTCTCTATTCTATGTTCAGACTTTTCTTTTTCTCAGCATTCTTTCATTTCTCCTCAGGGTATGCAATAATGATAGATATGGACAATGATAAAAGAAAATAAATTACATTCAATTTTAAAAGTCAAACGTGTCAATATTAAAACATAAGGAAAGTGTGTAATTGATAGCAGAAATTAATTACTCTCAAAAGGAAAACTTCAAATAGATTGAAGTATTTATATTTCATACGATACATTTTACTTCTTTAAGATAATATATTTATCACAGTACATAAATGCTAATGGTAACAGTATCAAGAGACAAGACTATATGCGAAACGGCAACAAGGGCACATAGCCTTCTCTACGAACCATTGCAATATACAATTAGGGTGGAAAACATGACAGCAAGGCAAGCTTGCTGCATTATCACCAGAGTTGAAATCTTCACCACATATGACACATTCACCTTCTTCATCTTCAACCCTAAATCTTTGGAGTGTCGTTGCCCCCTCAGGAAAAGAAAGTTCACCTCCATCACAGGCCATTCTTTGCACAAATTCTCTTGGTGGAAATTCATCAGCTTAAAAAAGGAATGGGGTACCCACTACATTATAACAACAGTGCGTCTCGAATACCATAATGAAAACCCCAAAATAATTTATATGAACCCCAAGCCGCTGTAACACTGAGCCACGTAACCTTGTTGAAAGGTTTAGAACCAGGTCACAATCATGGCCAATGAAAAAATTTCTAGGTATATTCAAGTATTCAAGCAATTGCTTTAATATATCATTACATACAGATAGATGATTGAAGATTTCATGATTAATTGGTAACTGCATCGAACAAAGACTTACACCACTGCTCGGATCAAAAGTCGTGACAACTACGCGTATATACACCATATGATTAATGAAAGTTTGATGAGCATCGGAGAACAAGCTGGGTTCTTGAAATTGTGATGTCATATTCACGATGAGGCAGATTGATAGAGGATACTTTGGTGTGTGATTGCACAAAGGAATAGAAATAAGAAGAGAATTGAAAAGGAGATATACTAATACTTGGTATATTGAAATTTGCAAAGGTTAGATGTATTTATAGTGTTGTGTGGAATATAACCGTTATGATCAATCATTTCAAAGCAGTATTGGAGGGAAACTTGAGATTTGGGTCTTTTGGTGAAAGAGGAAAGCTTGAGATTTTCCTTTTTTTTGTGGAGGGAAGCTTGAGATTTTGTTCTTATGGTCAAGGACGGAATATATATATATATATATATATATATATATATATATATATATGTGTGTGTGTGTGTGTGTGTGTGTGTGTGTGTGTGTGTGTGTGTGTGTGTGTGAGGTAAATAATTGAAAATTTTGTATAGCTAAATACTTTTCAAATTGAATAATTGATTTTTTTTTATATATTTTACAAGTTGATATTAGAATATTTGAAAGAAAAATTCACAGTCAAAAGACATTTATTTCTTTTGTATAATAGTTTAGTTTTTTTTTCCTTTTTTTACGTCATCTAAGAATTAGATTACTTTTCTTTTGACATTAAAGTTTACTTTCAAATAATACACTAAATTGATTTTTAAAATTAGTCCTTAAATTTATAAATATTAATCAATTTAATTCTTAAATTACAAAATCATCTTTTTAATTCTTAAATATATTTAAATTGATAATTATTTGTCAAATAAAAAGTTATTTTACTGTCAAGAATAAAACTAAGATAAGTGATGTTTATTAATTTTAGATGTAAAAATAATATTTTTATAAGTTTTATAAAAAACTACATTAACTGATAAACATAATTCTAGAATTATTAGTATAATTCATCATTGGTTTTAGGTTCCTACAAATGTTATTTGAGCCAAATCTGGTTGGCAAATTTATGCTTAAGTCGAGGATATATCTTATGAGAGAAGGACATCTTATATGAGAGTGAGAGAGTTAAATTTGGACCATATAACCATACATGGAGGGTCAAGATTTAATGTTATGTAACTACTTAAAAAAGTCGTATGACTTTTTAAAAAAGTCGCATGACTTAGTGTGTTTTAATCTTGACCATTCAAAATAAGATCTAGTGGTCAATATTTATTCCTCTCACTCTCATATAAGATAAGACATCTCACTAGATATATTTCATATATATATATATATATATATATATATATATGATTTATTTAAAAATTTATAAGTAAATTAAATTTTAAAAAGCGTGACAGGTTTTCTGTAGGTTTTTCCAAACCCGATAAGACTCGATGGCGATGAGGTTGGGTTTAAAAATTTTAAACCCATCTCTTTTAAACCCAAACTCGAACCTGCCTCATCTTTCATGGTTGGTGAGGGTACGCAGTCTTTTGTACTAGGATTAGGGTATGTACATCCAATTGTCACCCAAAAATATTATGTAAGACCTTTGCAACCCGGATGGTCAAGAGGCATTACAGCCCAAAATATGTGAAAACCTAAGAGAGATTATTTAGGGTTACCTAGGAGTTGAGTCCATGTTAAATCACTTTAAAGTGATGATTTTTGTGTATGCTGAACTACAAGGTTCGTTGTGCATGCGATATTTAAAGGGATGGAGAAGACTCAATCCCGTTACCATATTTCTTTTGTAGAGAACGATGGTGGAGATGTGGAGCCCTTATGTAGACATTTGAAGACCATTGGATTCAAGGGCGGACCTACAACAAGCATTGGGGGGACCTTGGCCCCCCCTAATTTTTTTCAATATAGTTTATTTATATTAGGTAATGTTAAAAAAAATTAATATTAAGTAATTATTTTGCTTAGGGAGTTTAAGTATGTAAATAATATTATTTAAGTATTATTTATCATTTTTATATTTTAATAAAATATTCTATTCTTTTGTAATTTTTATTGTAGAGATAATTACATTTTTTTTCTTTTTCTAGATAAAATATTTGAGTATTATTTATTTTTCTTTCAAATATTGTTTCTTTTATAATGTGTTATTATTATTATTTTAAAAGCTATAAATAATTGTAGTTTGTAATAAAATGATTGCCAATGGGTCAAACTTTACAAACACTATATATAAGATTGACCGAGCCACTATGCTTACCATTGTGAGGTTCCACTGTGCTTTCGATCTTAGTTCACCCATCCAGACTAGCGTGCTATGTAAATCTTAGCAAAGCAAATTAGATATCAAGTTGCACTAAAAGTTTGCCATAATTTGCTTTCAAAGTTGTAGCCTTTGTCACAACAAATATTTTTCTTCAATTTTCCAACTTTCTGAAAGTAAATTATTCTTCAATGATTGTTAGCTATTAGTGTCCTAAAAGATAATTTAGTGAGTAACATAATTTATTCAGATTTAGTAGATTTTTGGAATATGATTAATAGGAATTTTCGTAAGAAAGATATAGTTAAACATAAATATCAAATTTTATTATAAATTCATTAAAGTTCTTGGTAACATATCAAATTGGTTATTGTCATTTGTAATTTAGGTTCTTTAAAAATATGTTTAATATCTTCTATGTAAATGTATTCTTTATTATATATTTTTAAAAATCATTTTAGAATATATGTATACATACATACATACATATATATATATATATATATATATACATATATATATATATATATATATATATATATATATATATAGTATCAATTTTAATGCTTACATATTTATTTAATTTTGGCCCCCCAAGTCATTGAATCATGGGTCCGCTCCTGATTGGATTTACAATCCTCTTTATGAAGAGGGTCCTTCTAAGGATCTTCCTATAGTTTAGGTATATAGGTAGTATAAAATTGACCAATAACTATTTTTCAACATTGATTTATTCTATTAAATAAATTTCTAAACTTATCAAATTAATGTGTCACAGGTGTAAAATGGAGGACATTCTTCTTGAGATGGATCGAATTTTGCGGCCACAAGGTAGTGTCATCTTGCGGGATGATGTGGATGTGCTGTTGAAGGTGAAGAGTTTCACAGATGCAATGCAATGGAATTCCAGAATTGCAGACCATGAAAAGGGGCCCCATCAGAGAGAAAAGATATTGTTTGCAGTTAAGCAGTACTGGACTGCCCCATCTCCTGGCCAAAAATCTACACAGAAAGCTCTAAATTGATCTGTTTTTTGGGCTCAAGAATTTGTGTAATTTTTTATTTCTATGTCCAGAAATTTTTTCAGAATTCTATTCTTTTCCAACCCCTGCTTATGTGGGTGGTGCAAAGTGAAAATTTCCTTACAGCAATCTATGCCTTATTGCTCCTCAAGCTTCTTATTTTTTGGTGACTTATCTATCTTGTAATAGTTGTCCAAATCTATCAATCAAATGAGATTGACTTATTGGTGAATAATGGTTGCAAAAGAACCTAATAGTATTTTACTAGACACAAAGCTCTAAAAACATATGTAAGATTTCTAATAACAATTTGTTTTGGTACATCATTCTTCATTTAGAACGCAACAAGGTACTAGAGCATCTTAAGTTTAGCCTTGGTCATAACGTCTTAAGTTCAACCTCAATTAGAGCATTTTAAACTTGGCCACAGCCAAAGATCTTCAAATCAACCACAATCAAAGTATCTTCAACACAACATTGTGTAGAACATCTTCAGCTCAGCACCAGGTTAAATTTTTAAATTGAAGGTCCATAGACAAGCCTTGAGGGTTTTTTTTTTATGTGGGCTTTTTTTAGTTTTGTGGATTTTTGGCCTTGATCCACGTGGGCTATGGCCAAGTCAAGTTGGCTGGTCCATGTTGATGATAGTAAATGAAAAATATATTTATTAAATCATAAGTGTTCGGTAAAATTATTTGTTTAAGTAGCTGAAAAATGTAAAATGACATAAATTGTTTATATAATATATTTATATAAATTTAATTTTATTTTATAGATAAATTATTTTCATTACATTTTTATTTTCAATTATTACATTATATTCATATTAAGTATTCTACAATTAATCTTATACTATATCTTAAATATTTTTAATCAAGTTTGAAATAAAGTAAAAAAAACTTAAGTGGACATTATACTTTTATTATGTTAATTAGCGTAATAGTTAAAATAAATCATCTAATATTAAATTATTAAAAAAAACTAACATTTATCATTGTCAATTTCGTGAAGTATAATGTTTAAATAATAAATTAAATATTATACATAGTACAATAGTTAAAATAAATAGTGCAATATAAAAAATGTAGAATATAATAACAAAAATAAAATAAAACAAATAAATAATAAAAAAAACCTTGTTTTATTAAAAAAGGGTACTAAGAAAGTTTAATAAATATTTTAAGGATAAAAAGAAAAGAAAATATAAAAAGCTAGAAGTTTCAAGCTAGCGTTTTAAAAAATGCTACTTCAAGTAGTGTTTCAAAAATCGCTAAAAACTACTAAAGAAAGTTTGTTTACCAAACAGTCAAATAAGTTTTTCAGCTACTAAAAAAGTTAGCTAGAAGCTAGCTGAAATGGCTTGTCGAACATAACATTTTACTTTTTTTAATATTTCATTATTTTATTTTTATTACCACTTAATTTGACATTAGAAACTACAGAAGTAGAAAACCTAAAGTGACAATAATTTTTTTTTGGTTTAAATACATTTTTAGTCCTTTCAATTTAGCACTTTTTTTATTTTCGTCCTTGCAAAAAAAATTTGGTTTTAGTCCTTGCAAATTATGTTTGTTTTGTTTTTCGCCCTTAAAGTGCTTTAGATAGCGTTTTCTTCACTATTCAAAGCGCTACATAAACCACTTTAAGGACGAAAAACAAAACAAACATAATTTGCAAAGACTAAAATCGAAAAAAAAATTGCAAGGACGAAAGGCAAAAAAAATGCTAAATTGCAAGGACTAAAAAGGTATTTAAGCCTTTTTTTTTACTGCAAAAGTGACAATAATTATAACATGTATGATTCCCGAGAGTTGAATTAATCATCGTGAAATGTTTTCAATAACAAAAAAAAAATCATCGTGACTTAATTTAGTACTGAATGAAAGTAAGTTTTAATTTATAACCTATTTTTTCCCTTTAAAAATCCAAAAAATATAAATAAACAAAAACCCACTGCCAAAGTTTAGTAAACTTCTATAATTATATTTATAACTATATATACTCACAATTCAAATGTTGTATATATGAATAAAAAAAATTCAAATATTGTATATACATCTATAACTAAAAAAACCTATCACATTCATTATCACGTCCAATATAAAGGTACCTATACTTAAAAGTGTCAATAATAGGTGAATGATAGAAGTAAATAATCTCAATGATGAAAGATTAAAGAAATAATAATTTGGTTATTGTTTCGATATTATAGGAGCTTTATATGTCAGACTCCATATGCCGAATGATGGCATTTTCTATGTTATTGTTTAGCTCCTTTCCTTTTGCTTTTAATTAATTCCACTTTGATTATAAAAAAACCAATACTTTGGAAACATATATAAGAAAATTATAGAAGTGCATTATTTAATACATTATATTTATGTTTATCAATTTGATATGATATGTCAAGATTCAAAATATTAAAGAATTAAATTCATATTGAGATTTACAAAAATTGCAAGAAATTATTCAATTTTAAATATTATGGCCAATATTGTTAATTAAGGAAAATGCAATTGATAGCAGAAATTGTCAAATTGATTAACTCTTGAAAGGAAAACATCAAATAGGTTTACGTATCTATATATTTCTTACGATAAATTCCACCTCTTTTTAAGATAAGACAATTATTACAATTCAATCAACACGAAACTACAACAAAGTATCCTTAAAAGCAAGAAAATATGTAATGTAAAACCTAACAGTATCAAGAGTTCATGTTGAACCACAGCGAAAAGGGCACGTACTGTTCTGCACTAACCATTTCAAAATGCATTCATAGTGAAAAATATGAGCACAAGGCAACCGTGCCCCATCATCACCACACTTGTACTCTTCATAGCATATGCAACATTCATCTTTTTCATCTTCAATCTTCAATTTTTCAAGCTTTGTGGCCCCAGCAGGCAAAGAATATTCTCCACCCTGATAAGCCATTCCTTGCACAAACTCTCTTGATACATGTCGTGCATCGAAGAAGCATGAGGTATTCACTATATTGTAAAAATATCGGCCATTAAAGAACATAGCAAACACATAAAAATAATCTGTTTCAAACCCACAGTGTTGCAGTACTGAGTCACATAGCATTCTAGACAAATTTGTGACCATGTCACAATCATGGCCATTGAGAAAGGTTTGCCGAACACCTGTGTGTGCAAGGAACTTTTGTAACAGCTCTTTGCGAAAAGATGGATATGCAAAATGGTCATGAGAAATTGGTTGACTCGACCTCCAACATCCAACCTCACCCATTGGATCTGAATTAGTCGCAACAACTATAGTTATATAGACTTTATCTTTGCATGAAGTGTAACTCCCACCATCAGAGAAGGTGAATTGTTGAATTTCTGGCATGATAAGGAAGATTGATAAAGAATACTTTTGTGTGTGTTTGCACAAAGGAATAGAAACAGTAAGAGAGTGTAATGCTGTTGGGTCAAAGAATTTGTAAAGCATAGACATATTTATAGTGTTGTGAGGTATATATCCTTTATGATCAATTGTTTCAAAGGAGTATTGGAGGGAAGCTTGAGATTTAATTTGGTCTTTTGGTCAAAGAGGGAAGCTTGAGATTTTCTTTTTTTTGTGAAGGAGGGAAGCTTGACATTTTGTTTTTCTGGTCAAGGAGGGAAGTACAAATGAGGTAACTAATTGAAAATTTTGTATACTTAAAAGACTTTCCAAATTGAATAATTTGTCATTTTTTTATATATTTTACACATTGATGTTAGTATATATTTAAATATCTCCTTGAACCAAAAAAAAATATTTATCCAAATAATACTCGTACCACATTATTTAACAAACTCCTATCTATTGCTGTTCAGGTCAGGATTTCGGCTCCTCTCCACCCAAATTCTTAACCCTTATTTTCTTTTTAAAAAACATGACGTTGAGAATCCGGATACCCCAAATCTGAATTCTCAATAGGTTTTCCTATTTTCGTTATTTATTTTTTTGCTTTTTACTTTTTTACTTTAATTTTAATTTTAAAGTAGTTTAAAAAAATAATTGTGACTAAAAGTTTACATTGTAATTAATTTAAATAATTAGTTTTAAAAAATAATACTCACAATTTAATAAAAATTATTTAAATTAAAATTCCATAATACAACAATAGAAAACTAAATTATTGAAGTTGGCTAGAGGTTCGATCACGATTAGGACATGACATTACACCTAAATCAATCCCTTTTGTATAAAATGAATAAAAAAATAAAATAGATAACTAAATAAATAAATCATAAATTCAAGTCTCTCAAATATAAATATAAAATTGTTTTGCTGAAATAAATCAATGATAAATAAACAAATAATATACAAGTTCAGGAACACTTGTCACAACTCGAGTATACAGTCCAATTTAAAGCATAAGATTAACAAGCTATCATGTTTAAATTATCTCTTGAGGTGTTATTTTGGTCCTAAGCCTAGGGCCAGTTCACAATAATGGCTCTAATTATTTTTTGACCCACCTAATGTGGGGCCTAAAAGCTCCCAAACTACACAACCCAACTAATAAGAAGGTTGGACCAAGGCTTAAGGGTTGTCAACCCACAAGTACCAGTATTTCAAAAAGTGTCTTTTCTAAATCGTCCATAAAAATATTTTCAACTTGGCTCGACTAGAGTATGTTTAACTCAAGCTAAACTAAAGTAATTTTAACTTGGTCCCAACCAAGATATCTTTAATGTGGCCTCAATCAAAGTAATTTCAACTTGACCTTGGCTAGAGTAACTTCAACTCGACCTTGTTCAGAGTATGTTCAACTTAGCCTAACATAGAGTATCTTATACTCAACCTTGACTAGAGAATCTTCACATCAACCTCAACCAGGGCATCTTCAACTCAGTCTCCGCTAGGACATCTTTGGTTCGACCTCGACTAAGGACTCTTCTACTCAACCTCAGTCAGGGTATTTTTGCCTCGACTTCAATTAGGTCATCTTCAGCCTAGCCTCAGCTAAGGCAGCGTGGACAAGACCTTCCTTTCTTTGGGTTGGCCTCAACTAGGGCGCATCTTCAGCTCAGCCTTGGACAACGCATGTTTGGCTCAGCCTTTACAAGCGCATCTTCGGCTCAGCCTCAACCAGCGTATCTTCGACTCGTCCTTACCCAACATATCTTTAGCCTAGCCTCGACGAATGGACCTTCGATTCAAACCTTGATTAGTTCATCTTCCACTTGGCCTCAGTTAGAGCATCTTCAACTCAGTCTCAGCTATTGTCATTTCAACTCGATCTCAGCTAGAGCATCTTAAGCTTGGCCTCAGTTAGAGTATCTTCATATCAACCACAGTCAAAGTATCTTCAATACGACTTTGGCTAGAACATCTCTTAGCTTAACCACAAGTTAAATTTTTAAATTTGAGGTCCATTGGCATGCCATAAGCCACAAGGTCTTGAGGGCTTTTCTATGTTGGCCTCTTTTAGCCCTGTGGGCTTTTTGGCCACGACCCATGTGGGCTATGGCCAAGCCAACTAGGCTAGTCTATTTTGACGGCTCTAATTACCCTTTACATTAAAAAAAAACTTTGATTTTAATGTTTATACAAAATAATTGTGAAAAATTGTTAACTAAAATTAAAAATACATGTATTTCTAATAAGAACTCTTTTTCACCATGAAACAAAAAAGGATTCAAAATGAAATATAAAGCATAATCATTACATTTTTTTTATACAAATAGGAAAAAAATAGCAAAACAGAAGGGGAAAAATAAAAATGACAAACTAAGCGAACTAATAGTGGAGGTGTAAGAAGACTACACCCATTGCATGTTCGTAGCAGTCTGGTGGTGTTATATCCAAGTGGATAACGCAAACTAATAGTGGAACAAACAACGTTAGCCGATAATACTAATAAATTAAAATGAGAATTTACAAATTCCACTTATTCATATCATCTTATCATTATTATGTTGCCCTTTTGTTTCTATTTTTCTTATTTTCACTTCTTTTTCATTTCCACTGTTTTTAATATTTCATTATTTTTATGTTTTTACCACTTTAAGATTAGAAACAACAGAAGTAGCAAATCTAAAGTGACAATAATTATAACACGTATGGTTGCCGAAAGCTGAATTAATCATTGTGAAAAATTTTCAATAAAAAAATAAAAATAAAAATAAAACATCCTGATACAAACAATATGAGCTGCATCATATTGCTTGGAAAAGGCATGTTTAGTTTAGCAAACCAATGACGTGGAAATGAAACCAAACAAAAGGAGAACAAGCTAAGATAATGGTAAATGGAAATCAGAATAACTTTAGGAGCAATTATAATTATAATGTGTTGATTAAGATAAACCATAATCAACACATTATATTTACTTTCTTTTTTTTAAAACAACATTATATTTACTTTCAATACTATGCTCTGGGTTTTCTTTTCTCCTCGGTGCTCTATCGATTGGTTCTATTGTCTCCATGCCTTCTTCTCCCAGTTAATATCTCCCTTTGTTTATGTTTGAGTCCTCCCCGTATACAATGATAAAAGAGAATAAATTATATTCAATTTTAAAAGTCGTGTAACGTGTAAATATTATTACGTATGAAAAGTGTAATTGATAGCAGAAATTAATGTACTCTCAAAAGGAAAACATCAATTATAGATTTAAGTATTTATATTCACATACAATATATTTTACTTCTTTAAGATGATATATTTATCACGGTACAATAATGCTAATCGTAACTGTATCAAGAGACACGACTACATGTGAAACGGCACGAAGGGCACATACCCCTCTCTACAAACCATTGCAAAATACAATAATGGTGGAAAACATGAGAGCAAGGCAATCTTGCTGCATCATCACCAGAGTTGAAATCTTCATGACATATGACACATTCACCTTCTTCATCTTGAACCATAAATCTTTCAAGCATCGTTGCTCCCGCAGGCAAAGAATGTTCACCTCCCTCATAGGCCATTCTTTGCACCAATCTTCTAGATGGAAGTTGCTCAGCTTGAAAAAAGAATGGGGTACTCACTACATTGTAGCAACAATGGGTCTTGAGTACCTTAACAAACACGCGAAAATAATTTTTATCAACGCTAGGCCGCTGCAATACTGATTCCCATAACATTGCTGAAATGTTTTCAACCATGTCACAGTCATGGCCATTGAAAAAATTTGTAGGTACACGCAAGTATGCAAGCAATTGCTTTACTACATCATTGCAAAAAAATGGATAATTGAAAATGATGCGTTGAATTGGTAACGGCGTGTGACAAAGTTTGACAACACTGCTCCGTTCAAAAGTTGTCACCATCATGGTTATATACACAATATGATTGATGAAAGTGTTACCAGCACCGGAGAAAAAGGTGGGTTCTTCAAATTGTGGTATCATGTTTATGATGAGGAAGATTTATATAGAGGGTACTTTTATTTGTGATTCCACAAAGGATTAAAGGAATAGAAATAAGAAGAGAATTCAAAAAGAGTTATACTAATACTTGGTCTATAGGAATTTGCAAAGGTTAGATGTATTTATAGTGTATATTAGATGATGATCTATATCTTCTTCAAAACAGTATTGGAGGGAAGCTTAAAATTTTGGGGGGTATTTTTATGTAAATGAAGGGAAATATTGGAGGGAAGTTTGAAATTTTCTTTTTTTTTTCTTTTTATGAAAATGGAACTTTCCAAATTCAACAATCTATCATTTTTTATATATTTTACACATTAAAGTTAAAATATCTCTATATATGTTAAATATTTTAATATAAAAATTAATGACCTTTTAGTATGAGAATTGTTATCAGAAATATTGATTATTACGATTTTTCCATATATGCACAAGGATGATTTCCATAAAAAATCTATTATATTTTTTGAATTGATATTTATTTCAAAAAATAATATTGAGCCACGTATGTTATTCATTCATCAAAATCAATATAAACTAAGATAAGAAATCCCTCCTTAAACTCGTCACTTCCTGGTCAATAGTTTTCCCTTGCAATTCCTATCCTCGTCTCTCTCTTTCTAATTTCCTTTTTTTATTACTTACATACAATTTTTTTTATTATAACTATTTTTTATGCATATTATATTATTGTTTTATATTTTTTATTTATAAAAAATATATTTTATAAATTATATAAGCATATATAATCATAAAAATAAAGGATAATTTTGTTTGTCTAAATAATATTTAATTTTCTTTGAATATTTAATATAATAATATTTTTAATATTACCTACAAATATGTTATAATTTATATTAAATGGATGATAAATTATATAATTACTTATTAAAACTAATTATAATTTAATTGATTCAATCTATTTTTACTTTAGACATCCTATAAAATCATTTTTATTTTTAGATCATATAAAACCATTTAAATTAATTTCATAAATAAATATTTCGTGACTAATATTTAAATTATACTATTGAAATTTTTATACTAAAAATTAGGTTGAATCTAATTAGTTAATATATTTACTACAAAATGATATTTTGACTATATGCTTAATAACTTCATATATGAACATTTTGTTGACTAATGATTATATGATAATGTTAAATTTTTTATATAAATATATAATAAATATATTAATTTTAAATTTTTAACTATATTTTATTACAAAATAGTTTTAAATTACTTATTCAATAAAATCATAAATCAGATATTTTTTAAATTCTTTTTTTTATGGTAGAGACCACCCAAGGAAGATAATCATGCTCGAATTGGATAGGACGCAGGACAACTATTAACGACAAAGCTCTCACTTCGAGCATATTATTTTACTATTTATCATAATTTACAATATTTTTGGAACTTGGGAGTGAGTGATGACTTGTGTGAAAGTGAATCTGTTGTGTTCCCAGGTGAATCAAAGACAATGTGGGTGTGTGTGTGTGTTTTTTTTTTGCCCCTCCTCTCGTTTCTACTCTCTCTATTCTATGTTCTGGCTTTTCTTTTTCTCAGCATTCTTTTGTTTCTCCTCTCGGTATATGCAATGATAGATGGACAATGATAAAAGAAAATAAATTACATTCAATTTTAAAAGTCTAACATGTCAATATTATTACATAAGGAGAATTTAATCAATAGCTGAAATTAATCACTCTCAATATTATTACGTAAGGAAAGTGTAATGATAGCAGAAATTAATTGCTCTCAAAAAGAAAACATCAAATAGATTGATGTATTTATATTTCATATGATACATTTTACTTCTTTAAGATAATATATTTATCACAGTACATAAATGCTAATGGTAACAGTATCAAGAGACATGACTATATGCAGAACGGCATTATCTTTGATGATAAACATGAGAGCAAGGCAACCTTGCTGCATTATCACCGGAGTTGAAATCTTTGATGCATATGGCACATCAAACCTCTTCATCTTTAACCATAAATCTTTTGAGTGCAGTTGCCCCCACGGGAAAAGAATGTTCACCTCCATCACAGGCCATTCTTTCCACCAATTCTCTTCATGGAAGTTCATCAGCTTGAAAAGAGAATGGCGTACCCACTACATTATAACAACAGTGGGTCTCGAATACCATAATGAACACCCGAAAATAATTTATATGAACCCCAGGCCGCTGTAACACTGAGCCACGTAACCTTGTTGAAAGGTTTGGAACCAGGTCACAGTCGTGACCATTGAAAAAATTTCTAGGTATATTCAAGTATGCAAGCAATTGTTTTAATATATCATTACATACAAAAAGATGATTGAAGATGTCATGATTAATTGGTAACTGCATGCGACACAGCCTTACAGCACTGCTTTGGATCAAAAGTTTTGACAATGATGCTTAAATAGATCGTATGATTCATGAAACTATGACCAGCATCGGACAACAAGGTGGGTTCTTGAAAGTGTGATGTCATCTTCAAGATGAGGAAGATTGATAGAGGGTACTTTTGTGTGTGATTGCATAAAGGAATAGAAATAAGAAGATAATTGAAAAAGAGTTATACTAATACTTGGTCTATAGGAATTTGCAAAGGTTAGATGTATTATAGTGTTGTGAGGAATATAACCGTTACGATCAATCATTTCAAAGCAGTATTGAGGGAAGCTTGAGGTTTTAGTCTTTTGGTGAAAGAGGAAAGCTTGAGATTTTCCTTTTTTTTTTTTTTGTGAAGGAGGGAAGCTTGAGATTTTGTTCTTTTGGTCAAGGACGGAAATATATATGAGGTAAATAATTGAAAATTTTGTATACTTAAATAATTTCCAAATTGAGTAATTGATATTTTTTTTATTTATTTTACAAGTTGATATTAGAATATTTGAAAGTAAACTTCAAAGTCAGAAAATGTGAATAAAACTATTTTTTTTATATTTTTTTTTACAATAGTTTAGTTTTTTACCGTTATTTTTTTATGTCATCTGAGAATTAGATTACTTTTCTTTTGACATTGAAATTTACTTTCAAATAATCCACTAAATTATTTTTAAAATTAGTTCTTAAAATTTTAAATATTAATCAATTTAATTCTTAAATTA
Source organism: Pueraria montana var. lobata (assembly GCA_026413185.1). NCBI lineage: Eukaryota > Viridiplantae > Streptophyta > Magnoliopsida > Fabales > Fabaceae > Pueraria > Pueraria montana. Next base: position 87,845,186 of record CM048650.1, on the reverse strand, counting down.
TAAAATCATCCTTTTAATCCTTAAATATATTTAAAATGATGATTATTTATCAAATGACAATTATTTTACTGTCAACAATAAAACTAAGACAATTGATGTTTATTAATTTTAGATATTAAAATAATATTTTTATAATTTTTTAAAGACTACATTAACTGATAAACATAATTCTAGAATTATTAGTATAATTCATCATTGGTTTTAGGTTCAAGTTATTCTAAGAGCAACTTTAAAAGGCTTACTCTTCATCTTCACTATTCATTTTTTTGAAATCTAATGGTTAAGATTAGTTACTCATTACAATCATTAGATTTAGGTAAAATGAATAGTGAAGATAGGGAGTAACTCTTTTAAAGTTACTCTTGGATATATATGATTTATTTTAAAATTAGAAGAAAATTATATTTTCAAAAGTCTGACGGGTTACCCATAAGTTTTCACGAACCCAATAAAACTTGCGACGTCGATGAGGTAGGATTTAAAAATTTTAAACTCACCTCTTTTAAACTCAAACTCGAACCCATTTCGTCTTTCATGAGTACAAGGACCAGGAGAGCTAAACTTACCCATAATCTGCTCTGTTGCCATGCCTAGCCTAGGCTAGTGCATCTTCAACCCTGCCTCAGCTAGCGCATCTTCAACCCTGCCTCAGCTAACGCATCTTTGACTCAACCTCAGCCAACGTGGATTTAGCTTAGCCATAGTAAATACATCTTCAGCTTAGTCTCGATAAAGGCATTCTCAATTTAGCCTCGGCCTCAATTGAGGCATCTTTAATTCGACTTCGGCTAGGTCATCTTTGGATTGACCTCGAGTAGGGCACCATTGGCTCGACCTTAGCATCTTTGGCCTGGCCTCAACTAGGGCATCTTCGACTCACCCATGACCAATGCATCTTCAACTCAATCTCAATCAATGCATCTTTGGCTCATCCTCGGCCAACACATCTTCGGCTTGACCTTTGCATGCGCATCTTCAGCTAAACCTTAAGCAATGTATCTTCAGCTCGACCTCGACTAACACATCTTCAATTCAACCTTGATTATATTATCTTCAACTTAGCCTTGGTTATAGCATCTTCAGCTCGATTTCAATTAGAGTAATTTCAACTCCACCTTGGCTAGAGCATCTTAAGCTCAGCTTGGCCAGAGCATCTTAAGCTCGATCTCGGCTAGGGCATCTTAAGCTCAGCTTGATTAGAGATCTGTAAAAAAAAATGTAATGCAAGTAAAAACAAAGGGACAACAAAATACAAAAACACTAGAAGAATATTTTGTTAGGTACTTGAAGTGATTAACTTTATTGACCATTTCATTATTTATATCACACACACACATATAGGTGTACATCCCTATTCCAACAACAAACTACTAATAAGATGAAAATTTTGCTCACTAAGAATAAATTGTGGCAGGCCACCCCCATAATTTATGGAACTTTCTATCATGCCTCCAATAAAACTAAATGAAAAGATGTAATATGACCTTATACTCTCCTTGAAGTTGATACTTTTCTTATTGTTTTCAGTTGTTAGATTAAACAATGAAATAAGAAGCTTTTACCAAGGAAGTCTAGTTCAGTTGGTTGAGCAGGGTACGTGAGTTATTGCAAACTCTCATATCTATCTTATGCTCCTATTGATAAAAGAAAAAGACAAGAAGTTTTTCCAATCTTTAGACAACAGCGTCAAAATCCATCATTCGTTATCTTTTATCCTTTTCAAATCCTTCCTCAAATTGCATATGAGCAGAGAATTACAATGACAACAACATTAGGAAGGTCTCCAAAATATAGACATGCTAAGAAAAGGAGGAAATGGTTAGATGGTGTCCCCTGAATAACTGTATGCATGAAAACTTGCAAATTAAATACGATCTTAATAACTAAGAGTTCATCAAATGTTACATTGACTCTCATCCCCCTCATAAATTTCTGAATATAAAGGTAGGCTTTGATGATCACCAAATCAACCTAGCATGACAACTAACACACAAAGATATACATAAAGTAAACGACAACCACCAAGAAAACATTTTTTTTTGGTACATACCACCAAGAAAACATTTGTAATGATTACTATTATTTTTTATATGATAAAATATATGAAAAAACGTAGAGGAGAATCATCGATTAATCAAGATCATTGTATAGTTTGTTGATTATCGCAATGTACAATTGACATCAAAAACTATATATTGGCATTAAATTGAAAGAGCTTAATGCTTTTTTTACTACAAAAAGATCTTTAATATCTAAAATTATATTTTCATTGGCAATATGACTATCCATAGATCTGTTTCCTTCTGCAGAAAAATAAATAAATGAGGCATTATGGTGCATTGGACTCGAGACCATAATGTTCCCTTCAAAATTTAAATTCTAATAGTAACATATACCATATAAATTTAGAAAGGCGTACATATAGCCCACAAAATCTTAAATCCAAAATATAAATTTATAAAAGTAAAAAAAAAAAAACCTACCATATTCATTTTACGGCCAATATAAAGGTACCTATTCTCTGTACCCAAAAAAAAATACGTATACTTAAAAGTGATCAATAATAAGTGAATTGTAGATGTAAATAATCTCAATCTGTAAGATGAAATATTAAAGAAATAATACTTTGGTTATTGTTTCGTTATGATAGGAGCTTTATATGCCAGACTCTGTATGCTAATTAATGATGGCATTTCCTATGTTATTGTTTAGCTCTTTTTGCTTTTAATTATTTTCAATTTGCTTACAAAAAAATAATACTTTGGGAATATTTAAGAAAATTGTAGAAGTACATTATTTAATACATTATATTTTTGTTTATTAATTTGATATGATATATCAAGATTCAAAATTTAAAAATTTTAATTCATATTGAGATTTAGGAAAATTGCAAGAAATAATTCAATTTTAAATTATGGTCACGTAAGGAAAATACAATTGATAGCAGAAATTTTCAAAATGATGAACTCTTGAAAGGAAAGCATCAAATAGATTTACGTATTTATATATTTCTTACAATAAATTTCACCTCTTTATAAGGTAAGACAATTATTACAATCCAATCAACACGTAACTACAACAAAAATATGAGCACAAGGCAACCGTGCCCCCATCATCACCACAGTTGTACTCTTCATGGCAAATGCAACATTTATCTTTTTCATCTACAATCTTGAATTTTTCTAGTGTTGTGGCCCCGGCAGGTAAAGAATGTTCTCCACCTCATAAGCCATTCTTGTACTGTAGTTCCAATGAACCAAGTCCTTCCTTGTACTGCAGTTCTCATGAACCAAGTCCCTCCTTGTACTGCAGTTCCTCCTTCTAACTAACAAGGAGGGACTTGGTTCATGGGAACTGCAGTATAAGGAGGGACTTGATTCAGGGAAACTCACTAGTAACAGCAATGGGTCTTGAGTACCATAACAAACACGCAAAAATAATTTATATCAACCCTAGGCCGCTGCAATTAATACTGATTCCCATAACATTGCTGAAATATTTTCGACCATGTCACAGTCATGGCCAATGAAAAAAGTTGTAGGTACACGCAAGTATCCAAACAATTGCTTTAATACATCATTGCAAAAAGATGGATAATTGAAGATGATGCGATGAATTGGTAACCACGTGTGACAAAGTTTGACAACACTACTCGGCTCAAAAGTTGTCACCATCATGGTTACATAGACAATATGATTGATGAAAGTGTGACCAGCATCGGAGAACAAGGTGGGTTCTATGATGAGGAGGATTTATAGAGGGCACTTTTTGTGTGTGATTGCAAAAAGGTGTAGAAATAAGAAGAGAGTTGAAAAAGAGTTACACTAATACTTGGCCTATAGGAATTTGCAAAGGGTAGATGTATTTATAGTGTATTAGATTGTGATCAATATCTTATTCGAAACAATATTGGAGGGAAGCTTAAAATTTTGGGGGTATTTTTATGTAAATGGAGGGAAGTATGATGTAATAATTGACAGAAAAAAAGTGCACAACTTTCAATTAAATAATGGTATTTTAGGGAAGTTTGAAATTTTGAATTTTTTTCTTTTTTTGAAAAAGGAAGGAAGTATGATATAATAATTGAAAAGAATTTCTTCATAAATTTCCAAATTCAATAATTTATCATTTTATATATATATATATATATATATATATATATATATATATATATATATATTTTACACATTAAAGTTAGAATCTCTCTCTCTCTCTCTCTCTCTCAATCTATATATATATATATATATATATATATATATATATATATATATATATATATATATACCATTTCTATATGTTAAAATATTTTAATAAAAAATTATGACCTTTTAGAATGAGAAATGTTATTAGAAATACTGATTATTAGGAAAAAAAAATTCAAATATGCAAAAGGATAATTTCCAATTATAGGGAAAAAAAATTCAAATATCACAAGGATAATTTTTATGTAAATGCAGGGAAGTATAGCATAATATTTAAAAAAAAATGCATAACTTTCCAATCAAATAACGGTTTTTGAGGGAAGTTTGAAATTTTGGTTTTTTTCTTTTTACGAAAAAGGAAGGAAGTATGACATAATAATTGAAAAGATTTTATACGTATATAACTTTCCAAATTAAAAAAATATATCATTTTTTTTATATTTGACACTTTAAAGATAGAATATCTCTATATATCATTTATATATGTTAATATATTTTAATCCAAAAATAAATTACCTTTTAGTGTGAGAAATGTTATTGGAAATACTGATTATTAGGAAAGTTAATTTTTTTTCAAATATGCACGAGGATGATTTCCATAAAAAATTATATTATATTTTTCAATTAGTATTTATTTCAAAAAATTATGTTGAGCCACATATGTTATTCATTCATTAATTGAAAATGAGGGAAGTATGACATAATAATTGAAAAAAAAAGTATACATAACTTTTCAATGTCAATAATTTATCATTGTTTATATATTTTACACATTAGCGTTAGAATATCATTATTTATCTTTTTATAAATTTTAAAGTATTTTAATCTTAATATTAAAAGCAAGGTTAGGGTGGACAACCCTGATTGGTGGACCACCCTAATTGGTGATCCACGGTGGACCATCATTATCAATAGTTAGATTTATAATTTTGTTATAGTAGGACAATCCACACTAGATTTCTCCAACCCTCTTCCAGGAATCCTCTGGCCACCGTTCGCCACCTCTGGAGACAATTTTTAGCGGCGTTGTTTTGTTTTTCTTCATCACTATCTCCACCCTTTCCTCCACTGATTTCTTCGGCGTCGACTCAAAACTCAAATAGAAACACTTAAGTTTTTTTTTTTTGTGGTAGTGAACTTATATCAAGGAGCTCTTGAAAAATCAACGAGTACAAAATGTTACAGCAAAGCCTCTACGACTCGAAGTAACATGGGCCATGCCTTGGGGAAATCATGCCTTGGACTAGATATGGTCATCTGTGGAGGGCTCTACGAAATGATGGCATTTTTTTTGTGTACAATGGTTGCACTGAGGTTTGAACCTATCACCTCATGTATTCTACTCCAACCCCCCACCACTAGGCCGACCTTAGTGGTTAATGATGGCATTTCCTATGTTATTGTTTAGCTCCTTTTGCTTTTAATTATTTCCACTTTGCTTACACAAAAACAATACTTTGGGAATATATAAGAAAATTGTAGAAGTATACATTATTTAATACATTATATTTATGTTTATTAATTTGATATGATATGTCAAGATTCAAAATTTTAAAATTTTAATTCATATTGAGATTTAGGAAAATTGCAAGAAATAATTAAATTTTAATTTATGGTCAATATTATGTAAGGAAAATGCAATTGATAGAAGAAAATTTCAAATTCAAGAACTCTTGAAAGGAAACCATCAAATAGATTTACATATTTATATATTTCTTACGATAAATTCCACCTCTTTATAAGATAAGACAATTATTACAATCCAATCAACACGAAACTACAACAAAGTATCCTTAAAAGCAAGAAAATATGTAATGCAAAACCTAACAGTATCAAGAGTCATGACGACTACATGTGGAATGGCAGCAGAAAGGGCACGTACTGCTCTGTACAAACCATTCAAAATGCATTCGTAGTGAAAAATATGAGCACAAGGCAACCGTGCCCCATCATCACCACAGTTGTACTCTTCATAGCATATGCAACATTTATCTTCTTCATCTTCAATCTTCAATTTTTTTAGTGTTATGGCCCCAGCAGGCAAAGAATGTTCTCCACCCTCATAAGCCATTCTTTGCACGAACTCTACTGATTGAACATGTTCATCATCAAACGGGTGTGGGGTATTCACTATATTGTAAAAATAATGGCTCTCAGATAACATAGCAAACACATAAAAATAATCTTTTTCATCGTGCTGCAGTATTGAGTCACGTAGCATTCTAGACAAATTTGTAACCATGTCAAAGTCGGCATTGAGAAAACTTTTTCGTACATCTATTTTTCAAGGAAAACCTGTAACAAGTCTTTGGGGAAAGGAGGAAAAGCAAAGAAGTCACGAGGAAGTGGTAGTATGCTCAAGCTACAAAGACTAACCACATCCATTGGATGTGAATTCGCTACAACTATAGTTATATTGACTTGATCATTGGAAAAAGTGTAACTACCACCATCTAAGAAGGTGGATGGTTGAATTTCTGGCATGATGAGGAAGACTGATAAAGAATACTTTTGTGTGTGTTTGCACAAAGGAATAGAAACAATAAGAGAGTGACCGAGGATTACACAAATGCTGGCTTGGGTCAAAGAATTGTAAAGCATAGATATATTTATAGTGTTGTGAGGTACATGTCCATTGTGATCAATCGTTTCAAAGAAGTATTGGAGGGAAAGCTTGAGATTTTAGTCTTTTGGTGAAAGAGGGAAGCTTGAGATTTTCTCTTTTTGTGAAGGAGGGAAGCTTGAGATTTTTTTCTTTTGGTCAAGGACGGAAAGTATATATGAGGTAAATAATTGAAATTTTTGGATATTTAAAGACTGTCCAAATTGAACAATTTATCCTTTTTTATATATATTTTACACTTAGAATATCTTTAAATATATCTTGGTTTACCTAACTTTGGGTTCTATTATTTTAATTAATATGGTGAAAGCTGATTTGCCCAACAAAGGTTTCAAGACCTTACGATTAAGTAATTACAGGTTGATTTGCCGATAGCTGCAAGCCATAATAAGGCTCCCAGTCAGTTTAATTGACTCCTATGAGTTCTCTCCATAATCTTTATTTTATTTGCTCTTTGTTGTTTTGTTAGTATTAGAAGCATTTTCTTTTGACTGATGCAAGTTTTCCTTTTGATAGACGTGCAGCCTGCCTCATGTAATGTCATCTATCTTTTTTATTTATATTAATTAATTTTTTTTACTCATAGTATTGTCATTTTTCTTGTTTTCTTTTTAACAACTTTCTTTTCTTTGGTCATGCACTGGAATAGTTGTCGGTTGCCTTTCTTTGTCTACATTAGCTTTCTTGTAATATAGTATAAATCTAAAAAAGAGAAATGAGTCTCAAGTTATCAATTAGCCTACTGACATATATCTTGTACGTGAATATTTCACTTTTTAAGTGTTGATATACTTTTCTTCTTCGTAAAGTTTGATAATTTTATCACAAGTGGTGAGAGCTAGTCAGTTCCAAGGTAGTTAAAAGAATAGTATTTTGATAAAAACATAAAAAAGGATTTTTAGTACTACTAACAATTATTTTTATTCACTTTCTATTTACTTATTAAGAAGATTTTAAGTTGTTAGTGATATTCATTTTAGATTTTGTTAATTATTATAAAGGCCTGCTTCTAAATATATTTTAGCAAAATAAAATTAATTATGAATAAATAAATTAGTAAAGGAAAATAAATAGAGTAGCAAAATTATAAGTTTGATATTACCAAGTTGTTACAACTTAAGAGACTTAGATAAAAAAAAATATGGAATTAAAAAGTCCTACACCTAAATCACTCTTTTTTGCATAAATGGATAAATAAAAAATGGATAACCAAATAAATAAAATCATAAACTCAGGTGTTTCAACTTTAAATATGAAATTATTTGGCTAAGTAAACTAATGATAAATAAAAGAAATAAACAAACAAATAATACAAGCTTGGGAATACCTGTCATAGCTCATGTATCCCAAATTAAAACATAAGATTAATAAGGTGTCATGTTTAAATTACTTTAAAGGGGGGGGGGGGGGTATTTCGATCCTAAGTCCTAAGGTAAATCACTATACTGGCTCTAATTAATTTTTGACCCACCAAATGAGTGGCTTAAAATTCCCTAACCCAATTAATAAGTAGGTTGGACCGAGTCTTAAGAGGGGGGATGGATCAGCTCACAAGTTACGAGTATCTTTAACTTGACCTCAACTAGAGTAATTTCAGTTCAGTCTTGGCCATTGTACCCTCAACATGGCTTCAATCAAGGTAATTCCAACTCGACCTTGGCTAGATTATCTTCAACCCAACCTCGTCGAGAGTAATTTCAACTTAGCCTATCCAAGGGTATCTTTTATTCAACCTCATATGGGAATCTTAACCTCAACCTTAGTCAGGGCATCTTTAACTTGATCTTAGCAAAGACACCTTTACTTTAGTCTCGACTAGGGAATCTTCAGCTCGGCCTTAGTCAACACATCTTCAACCTGGCCTCGGCTAGGGCATCATCGGCTTGACCTTAGCATCTTTGGTCTGGCCTCAGCTAGAGAATCTTTGACTCGGCCTCCCAGTGCATCTTCGACTTAACCTTAGTCAACACATCTTTGGCTTATCATCAACCAATGCATCTTCAGCTCAGCCTTTACAACTGCATCATTAGCTCGGCCTTGAGCAGCGTATCTTCAGCTTGACCACGACCAACACATCTTCTATTCAACCTTGATTAGATCATCTTCAACTTGGCCTTGGTCAAAACATCTTCAGCTCGGTCTTAGTGAGATTAATTTCAACTCCACCCCGGCTCGAGCACCTTAAGCACGACTTGGCCAGAGATCTTTAGATCAATCGTGGTCAGAGTATCTTCAGCACAACCTGGTGCAAAACATCTTCAACTCAACCTCAGGTTTAATTTTTAAATTTAAAGTTCATGGACTGGCCATAACCCATAAGGCCTCGAGGATGGGTCTTTTTTAACCCTGTGGGCATTATGGCCCTGATCCATGGAGGCTAAAGCCAAGTCAGATGGGCTAGTCCATTTTGACAACTTTAATTACCTATTTACATACATAAAAAAATCATTGATTTTAATATTTATACAAAATAATTAGGTTTAATTGCACATTTTACCATCCAACTATTGTTATTTTGCAAATTTTACTACCCAGGTTTTTTTTCACATTTTACTACCATGTTTTCTAATTTTTGTGAATTATTAAATCCTACTATTTAAAGATATATCATAATATTTTGAGACTAAAAAAAGGAAATTTTAATATTACAAATTAAAAGTAATTAATATTAAAATTTGAGGGAATAAAAAGATTAAGATTAAAAATCATTAGTACATAATTAGGAAATATAAAAGTAAGTATCAAATAACAGTGTAATGTGGAGAAACAAAGTAAAATAAGTGTTTTGATCACGATAAGAATTTAAATTTATAATATACGAATTCTTAAGAGTGTGTAGACAAGTGCTGTAAAATAAAGAGTGTGTAGACAAGTCAACTTAGGTAATTTATATTTTATTTGAGTAATTTATAAATTTGTTTTACTAAAGTAAAGATGTTTGGCAATTTATAGAGTTGTTTCATACGGCATTTAAGATACTGCACACTTGGACTTACAATTTATAGTTTATCATAATTTTTCATTTTTATTTTTGGTACTTTAACAAAAAAAATCTCATATGTTGTCTCCTTTAATATTACAATATTTATTCTAATTATTTCACTATTTATGTCATTTATCATTATTTTTTAATAAAATGTTTGATATTTAAACAAAAATAATAAAAAGAGTTTAGCAAACCAATGACACTGAAATGAAAACAAACTAAAGGCGAGGAAAATCGTGGAAATTAGAAGAACTTGGGACTTGGGAGTGAGTGATGAGTCGCAACTTGTGAGTATGTGTTTTCTTTGCCCCTCCTATCGTTTCTACTTTCTCTATTCTATGTTCAGGCTTTTCTTTTTTCTCAGCATTCTTTCGTTTCTCCTCAGGGTATGCAATAATGATAGATGGACAATGATAAAAGAAAATAAATTACATTCAATTTTAGAAGTCAAACGTGTCAATATTAAAACATAAGGAAAGTCTGTAATTGATATCAGAAATTAATTACTCTCAAAAGGAAAACATCAAATAGATTGAAGTATTTATATTTCATACGATACATTTTACTTCTTTAAGATAATATGTTTATCACAGTACATAAATGCTAATGGTAACAGTATCAAGAGACAAGACTATATGCAAAACGGCAACAAGGGCACATAGCCTTCTCTACGAACCATTGCAATATACAATTAGGGTGGAAAACATGACAGCAAGGCAACCTTGCTGCATTATCACCAGAGTTGAAATCTTCACCACATATGACACATTCACCTTCTTCATCTTGAACCCTAAATCTTTGGAGTGTTTGTAACAGTATCAAGAGACTATACTATATGCGACACGGCAACAAGGACACATAGCCTTCTCTACAAACCATTGCAATATACAATTAGGGTGGAAAACATGATAGCAAGGCAACCTTGCTGCATTATCACCAGAGTTGAAATCTTCACCACATATGACACATTCACCTTCTTCATCTTGAACCCAAAATCTTTGGAGTGTCGTTGCCCCTGCAGGAAAAGAATGTTCACCTCCATCACAGGCCATTCTTTGCACAAATTCTCTTGGTGGAAATTCATCAGCTTGAAAAAGGAATGGGGTACCCACTAGATTATAACAACAGTGCATCTCGAATACCATAATGAAAACCCGAAAATAATTTATATGAACCCCAAGCCGCTGTAACACTGAGCCACGTAACCTTGTTGAAAGGTTTAGAACCAGGTCACAATCATGGCCAATGAAAAAATTTCTAGGTATATTCAAGTATTCAAGCAATTGCTTTAATATATCATTACATACAGATAGATGATTGAAGATTTCATGATTAATTGGTAACTGCATCGAACAAAGACTTACACCACTGCTCGGATCAAAAGTCGTGACAACTACGCTTATATACACCATATTATTGATGAAAGTTTGATGAGCATCGGAGAACAAGCTGGGTTCTTGAAATTGTGATGTCATATTCACGATGAGGCAGATTGATAGAGGATACTTTTTTGTGTGATTGCACAAAGGAATAGAAATAAGAAGAGAATTGAAAAGGAGATATACTAATACTTGGTATATAGGAATTTGCAAAGGTTAGATGTATTTATAGGGTTGTGTGGAATATAACCGTTATGATCAATCATTTCAAAGCAGTATTGGAGGGAAACTTGCGATTTGGGTATTTTGTTGAATGAGGAAAGCTTGAGATTTTCATTCTTTTTTTTTTTTTTTTGTAAAGGAGGGAAGCTTGAGATTTTGTTCTTTTGGTCAAGGACGGAATATATATATGAGGTAAATAATTGAAAATTTTTGTATACTTAAATACTTTCCAAATTGAATAATTGATAAACTTTTTTATATATTTTACAAGTTGATATTAGAATATTTGAAAGAAAAATTCAGTCAAAAGACATTTATTTCTTTTGTGTAATAGTTTAGTTTTTTTTCCTTTTTTTGTTTACGTCATCTAAGAATTAGACTACTTTTCTTTTGACATTAAAGTTTACTTTCAAATAATCCACTAAATTGATTTTTAAAATTAGTTCTTAAATTTATAAATATTAATCAATTTTATTCTTAAATTACAAAATATATTTAAAATGATGATTATTTATCAAATGACAATTATTTTACCGTCAAGAATAAAACTAAGATAAGTGATCTATGTTTATTATTTTAGATATTAAATAAATATTTTTATAACTTAAAAAAAACTACATTAATTCTGTAAAAAAAATTACATTAACTAATAAACATAATTCTAGAATTACTAAGAGAGAGAGAGAGAGGATCAAGTTACTCCAAGAGTAACTTTAAATTCATTCTCACTATTCATATTCTTGAAATTTAATGGTTAAGATTAGTTACTCATTACAACCATTAGATTTAGGTAAAATGAATGGCGAGAATAGAGAGTAAATCTTTTAAAGTTACTCTTGGAGTAACTTGGTCCCTCCTCATATAAGTAAATTGAGTTTTCAAAAGTGTGACAAGTTAAAAGTAGGTTTTCGCGAACCCAATAAAATCTGACGACAATGGGGGTATGAATTTTTGTCCTAAATACCATCTTGCTTACTTGGCTCGAAGTTATTTTTTTTTATTTTTAAAATTAGTATAAATTTAAGAAAAATAAATAAATAAGCTAATTTTCCCTAGTCTAACAGGCCAAACCGGGCCAAGACAAATGTGGCCTATGAGACATATGGACCAGGTCGGACCAGTCCGTTTTCACTCTTTGACCAGTCAGGCAAAGTCGGGCCAGTGCATCTTCAACCCTGCCTCGGCTTGCACATCTTCAACTCCGCCTCAGCAAACGCATCTTTGACTTAACCTCGGCCAATGCGTATTTGGCTTAGCCATAATAAATGCAACTTCAGCTCACTCTTGATAAAGGCATTCTCAGTTTAGCCTCGGCCTCGACTAAGGCATCTTCAATCCAACTTCCGCTAGGTCATCTTCAGTTTGACCTCGACTAGGGCATCATCAGCTTGACCTTAGCATCTTTGGCCTGGCCTCAACTAGGGCGTCCTCAATTCAGTTCTTTTAATATAAAAAAAGACAAACTAAGCAAAAGACACTATGGACTTAAGAAGAAGATGCCCATTGCCTAATTGAACTGAAAGTAGTTTTTATTAAGACTCCCAATCTGGTGTTAAGGCTGCCTTGGTTGCATGGTTGGGTATTCTTTCGTTTCTACTCTCTCTATTCTATGTTATGGCTTACTAAGAATATTCTATGTTATGGCTTACAAAAACCCTAGAAGAATATTTTGTTGGGTACTTGAAGTGATTAACTTTATTGACCATTTCATTATTTGTATCACACACACACATATAGGTGTACATCCTTGCTCCAACAACAAACTACCAATAAGATGAAAATTTTGGTCACTAAGAATAAACTGTGGCAGACCACCCCCATAAATTATTGAACTTTCTTTCATCCTTCCAATAAAACTAAATTATAGAGATGTTATATGACCTTATACTCTCCTTGAATAGGATACTTTTCTTATTGTTTTCAGTTGTTAGATTAAACAATAAAATTAGAAGCTTTTATCAAGAGAGACTAGCTCAGTTGGTTGAGTAGGGTGCATGAATTATTGTAAATTCTTTGATATCTGTCTTCCGTTCCTATCGATAAAAAGAAAAAAGAAAAATGACAAGAAGCTTTTTCAAAAATGGGAATTGTACCCTACACTTTAGACAACAACGTAAAAATCCACCATTAATTATCTTCATATTCTTTTCAAATCTTTCCTCAAATTGCATCTAAGTAGAGCATTACAATGACAACAACATTAGGAAGGTCTCCAACATATAGACATGCTAAGAAAAGGTGGAAATGGTTAGATGGTGTCTACTGAATAATTGTATGCATGAAAACTTGATACGGTCTAAACTAAGAGTTCATCATATGTTACATTGACTCTCATCCCCCTCATAAATTTTTTAATACAAAGGTAGGCTTTGATGATCACCAAATCAACCTAGCATGAGAACTAACACAAAGATATACATAAAGTAAACGACAACCACCGAGAAAACATTTGTAATGATTACTATTATTTTTTATATGATAAAATATATGCACAAACGTAGAGGAGAATCATCAATTAATCAAGATCATTGTATAGTTTGTTGATTATCTCAATGTACATTTGACAACAAAAACTATATATTGGCATTAAATTGAAAGAGCTTAATGCTTTTTTCACTACAAAAAGATCTTTAATATCTAAAATTATATTTTCATTGGCAATAGGACTATCCATAGATCTGTTTCCTTTCGCAAAAAAATAAATAAATGAGGCATTACGGTGCATTGGACTCGAGACCATAATGTTCCCTTCAAAATTTAAATTCTAATAGTAACATATACCATATAAATTTAGAAAGGAGTACATAGCCCACAAAATCTTAAATCCAATATATAAATTTATAAAACTAAAAAAAAAACTACCATATTCATTTTAACAGCCAATATAAAGGTACCTATTCTCTGTAAAAAAAAAATACCTATACTTAAAAGTGATCAATAATAAGTGAATTGTAGAAGTAAATAATCTTAATCTGCACGATGAAAGATTAAAGAAATAACACTTTGGTTATTGTTTCGTTATGATAGGAGCTTTATATGTCAGACTCTCTGTATGCTAATTGATGATAGCATTTCCTATGTTATTGTTTAGCTCCTTTTGCTTTTAATTATTTTCAATTTGCTTACACAAAAACAATACTTTGGGAATATTTAAGAAAATTGTAGAAGTACATTATTTAATACATTATATTTATGTTTATTAATTTAATAGATATGTCAAGATTCAAAATTTAAAATTTTTAATTCATATTGAGATTTAGGAAAATTGCAAGAAATAATTCAATTTTAAATTATGGTCACGTGGGGAAAATGCAATTGATAGCAGAAATTTTCAAAATGATGAACTCTTGAAAGGAAAGCATAATATAGATTTACGTATTTATATATTGGCTTAAATATGTTTCGGGTCCCTGATATATTAGCGAATTTTGCGTTGGGTCCCTATTAAATTTTTGCTTTCTTTTGGGTCCCCAATAAATTTTTTATTTTGTTTTTGGTCCCTAAAGCGCTATCTAAACCACTTTTTAAAAGCAATTTAAAGCGCTATCTAAAGCGATAGCGCTTTAGGGACCAAAAACAAAATAAAAAATTTATTGGGACCCAACAGAAAGCAAAAATTTAATAGGAACCCAATGCAAAATTCGCTAATTAATATTTCAGGGACCCAAAACTTATTTAAGCCTTATTATATATTTCTTACGATAAATTTCACCTCTTTATAAGATAAGACAATTATTACAATCCAATCAACACGTAACTACAACAAAAATATGAGCACAAGGCAACCGTGCCCCCATCATCACCACAGCTATACTCTTCATAGCAAATGTAACATTTATCTTTTTCATCTTCAATCTTGAATTTTTCTAGTGTTGTGGCCCCAACAGGCAAAGAATGTTCTCCACCTGATAAGCCATTCTTGTACTGTAGTTCCAATGAACCAAGTCCCTCCTTGTACTGCAGTTCCTCCTTCTAACTAACAAGGAGGGACTTTATTCCTGGGAACTGCAGTATAACGAGGGACTTGATTCAGTGGAACTCACTACATTGTAACAACAATGGGTCTTGAGTACCATAACAAACACGCAAAAATAATTTATATCAACCCTAGGCCGCTGCAATACTGATTCCCATAACTTTTGCTGAAATGTTTTCGACCATGTCACAGTCATGGCCATTGAAAAAAGTTGTAGGTACACGCAAGTATGCAAGCAATTGCTTTAATACATCATTGCAAAAAGAAGGATAATTGAAGATAATGCGATGAATTGGTAATCGTGTGTGACAAAGTTTGACGACACTGCTTGGCTCAAAAGTTGTCACCACCATGGTTATATAGGCAATATGATTGATTAAAGTGTGACCAGAATGGGAGAACAAGGTGGGTTCTACGATGAGGAAGATTTATAGAGGGCACTTTTGTGTGTGATTGCAAAAAGGTGTAGAAATAAGAAGAGAGTTGAAAAAGAGTTATACTAATACTTGGCCTATAGGAATTTGCAAAGGGTGGATGTATTTATAGTGTATAAGATTGTGATCAATATCTTCTTCGAAACAGTATTAGAGGGAAGCTTGAAATTTTGGGGGGTATTTTTATGCAAATGGAGGGAAGTATGACGTAATAATTGAAAAAAAAATGCTCAAATTTCAAATTAAATAATGGTATTTTAGGGAAGTTTGAAAATTTGAATTTTTTTCTTTTTTGAAAAAGGAAGGAAGTATGATATAATAATTGAAAAGAATTTCTACATAAATTTCCAAATTCAATAATTTATCATTATATATATATATATATATATATATATTATATATATATATATATATATCATTTCTATATGTTAAAATATTTTAATTAAAAAATTATGACCTTTTAGAATGAGAAATGTTATCAGAAATGCTGATTATTAGGAAAAAAATTCAAATATTGAAAAGGATAATTTCCAATTATAGGGAAAAAAATTTCAAATATCACAAGGATAATTTTTATGTAAATGGAGGGAAGTACAGCATAATAATTTTAAAAAATGCATAACTTTCCAACTAAATAACGGTATTCGAGGGAAGTTTGAAATTTTGGTTTTTTTTTTTGTTTATGAAAAAGGAAGGAAGTATGACATAATAATTGAAAAGATTTTATACATATATAACTTTTCAAATTAAAAAATTATCATTTTTTTTTATATTTGACACATTAAAGTTAGAATATCTCTATATATCATTTATATATGTTAATATATTTTAATCCAAAAATTAATTACCTTTTAGTGTGAGAAATGTTATCGGAAATACTGATTATTAGGAAAGTTAATGTTGTTTTTTCAAATATGCATGAGGATGATTTCCATAAATATTATATTATATTTTTCAATTAATATTTATTTCAAAAAATTATGTTGAGCCACATATGTTATTCATTCATTAATTGAAAAGGAGGGAAGTATGACATAATAATTGAAAAAAAATATATACATAACTTTTCAATGTCAATAATTTATCATTGTTTATATAATTTACACATTAGTGTTAGAATATCATTATTTATCTTTTATAAATTTTAAAGTATTTTAATCTTAATATTAAGAGCAAGGATAGGGTGGACAACCCTGATTGGTGCTCCATGGTGTACATTTGCCGCACTGAGGTTCGACCCTATCACCTCATGCATTCTACTCCAATCCCCCACCACTAGGCCGACCCTAGTGGTTAATGATGGCATTTCCTATGTTATTGTTTAGCCCCTTTTGCTTTTAATTATTTCCACTTTGCATACACAAGAACAATACTTTGGGAACATATAAGAAAATTGTAGAAATACATTATTTAATACATTATATTTATGTTTATTAATTTGATATGATATGTCAAGATTCAAAATTTTAAATTTTAAATTCATATTGAGATTTAGGAAAATTGCAAGAAGTAATTCAATTTTGAATTATGGCCAATATTGTTACGTAAGGAAAATGCAATTGATAGCAGAAATTTTCAAATTGATGAACTCTTGAAAGGAAAGCTTCAAATAGATTTACATATTTATATATTTCTTATGATAAATTCCACCTCTTTATAAGATAAGACAATTATTACAATGCAATCAACACGTAACTACAACAACAAAGTATCCTTAAAAGCAAGAAAACATGTAATGCAAAACCTAATAGTATCAAGAGTCATGACGACTGCATGTGGAACGGCAGCGGAAAGGGCACGTACTGCTCTGCACAAACCATTTCAAAATGCATTCGTAGTGAAAAATATGAGCACAAGGCAACCGTGCCCCATTATCACCACTGTTGTACTCTTCGTAGCATATGCAACATTCATCTTTTTCATCTTCAATCTTCAACTTTTCAAGTGTTGTGGCCCCAGCAGGCAAAGAATGTTCTCCACCCTGATAAGCCATTCTTTTCACGAACTCTACTGATTGAACATGTTCATCATCAAGTAAGCATGGGATATTCACTATATTGTAAAAATAACGGCTCTTTGATAACATAGCAAACACATAAAAATAATCTTTTTCAACCCCACAGTGCTGCAATATTGAGTCACGTAGCATTCTAGACAAATTTGTAACCATGTCACAGTCGCCATTGAGAAAACTTTGTGGTACATCTGACTTTTTAAGGAACGTCTGTAACAAGTCTTCGGGAAAAGATGGAAAAGCAAAAAAGTCACGAGGAATTGGTAGTAACCTCGAGCTACAAAGACTAACCACATCCGTCGGATTTGAATTTGCAACAACTATAGTTATATTGACTTTGTCATTGCATGAAGTGTAACTAGCACCATCTGAGAAGGTGGATCGTTGAATTTCTGACATGACGAGGAAGATTGTTAAAGTGTACTTTTGTGTGTGTTTGCACAAAGGAATAGAAACAATGAGTGAAAGAGGGTTGTACAAATGCTGGCCTGGGTCAAAGAATTTGTAAAGCATAGATATATTTATAGTGTTGTGAGGTATATATCTGTTATGATCAATTGTTTCAACGAAGTATTGGAGGGAAAATTTGATATTTTCGTCTTTTGGTGAAAGATGGAAGCTTGAGATTTTCTTCTTTTTGGAGGGAAGCTTGATGTTTTGTTCTTTTGCTCAAAGACAGAAGTATATAAGGTAAATAATTGAGAATTTTGGATTTTGGGTATTTAAAGACTTTCCAATTTGATTAATTTATCATTTTATTTATTTTTTTATTTTACACGTTGATGTTAGAATATCTGTAAACATCTCTCTCAACACCTAATTTTGGGTTCTTAATATAACATGTGTTATTAACACATCTCAATATTTCACAAAAAAAAAAAACACACATCATAGTTTTCACTATTTTCCAGTCTCTACTCTAAGGCCCCACTTACTTTGAATCTTCTCTTATCACTTTCTATTTTATTTTTAACCTGTCATCCATTTATCGATAATTAGATAATTATTATATACTTTTTTTGCTTCGTAATTTTCATTGTTTTGATTTAATGATATATACACTTTGTTAATTTTACCACAAGTGGTGATAGCTCGTTAATTTTAAGGTTGTTAAAATAAAAGTATTTTAATAAAAAATGGATTTTTAGTAATAATTATTTTCATTCACTTTCTATTTAGTTATTGCGAAGCCTTTAAGTAATTACTGATATTCATTTTAAATCTATTTTTTGTTTAATTATTGTAAAGGCTCGCTTCTAAAATTATTTTGATAAAATAAAATTAATTTTGAATAAATAAGTAAAGAAAAATAAATAAATAAATAAATAAATAAAATAAGTTTGAGATTACCAAGTAATTACAACTCAAGTGACTTAGATTAAAATATGGAGTTAAAAAGACATTACACCAAAATCACTCCTTTTGTATAAAATGAAAAATAAAAAATAGATAACTAAATAAAATTATAAACTAAATTATCTCAAATTTAAATATGAATTTATTTTGCTTAAATAAATTAATGATAAATAAAAGAGATAAACGAACAAATAATACAAGTTTGGAAACACCTATCATGGCTTAGGACTCCCAAATTAAAACATAAGATTAATAAGGTATCACGTTTAAATTATCTTTTGAGGTCTTATTTGATCCTAAGCCCCAAGCCATCCCACTATAATGGCTCTAATTATTTTTTGACCCACCTAACGGGGGTCCTAAAATCTCCCAATCCACACTAATCAAGAAGTAGGTTGGACCAAGGCTTAAAGGGGGCAAGGTCTATGGATTGACCATAACCCACATCGCCTTGAGAGTATTTTCTTGTGGGCCTCTTTTAGCCCTATGGACTTTTTTGCCTTGATCCACATGAGCTATATGGCCAGGTCAAGTGGGCTGGTCCATTTTGACTGCACTAGTTAACCCCTTTACATAAAAAAAACAAAACGAAAAAAAAAAAACTTTGATTAATCTTAGTGTTTATACAAAATAATTATGAAATATTAACTAAAATTAAAAAATACATTCTAGATTCTAATAAGAACTATTTTTCACCATGAAACAAAAATGGATTCAAAATGAAATAAAGCATAAACATCAATACATTTTTTTTGTTACAAATAGGAAAAAAAAATAGCAAAACAGAAGGAGAAAAAAAAAACAAGCCAAACTAAGCGAAAGACACTATGGACTTAAGAAGAAGATGCCCATTGCCCAACAGAATTGAAAGTAGTTTTTATTAAGACTCCCAATCTGGTATTGAGGCTGCCTTGGTTGCATGATTACTGAGAAAATGACCAAGGCTTGAAAGGAAACAGATTGGCATGTTTGCACAGAGAATGAGAATATTACGGGCATTGGTATAATAAAATTATTGATTAAGTCTGTTGTATATTGTAAGGATTTTTTATTTATGTAAAAAATAAAATAAATTAAAAATATTTAACATAAATAATATAGATTTATAGGCAAATAAATAAATTTTAAAAGTTAAAAAATTACTTTGATCATGTAAGTAAATAAAATTTTGAGACTAAAAAAATGAAATTTTAATATTAAAAATTAAAATTAATTAATATTGAAATTTGAGGGAATAAAAAAATTGAAATATATTAGTACATAATTAGGAAATATAAAATTATCAAATAACAGTGAAATGCGGATAAACAAAGTAAAATAAGAGTTTTGACCACGATGAGAATTTAAATTTATAATATAGGAATTATTAAGAGTGTGTAGACAAGTCATTTTAGGTAATTTATATTTTATTTGAGTAATTTATAAATTTGTTTGACTAAAATAAATATGTTTGGTAAAATGAGTTTATTTCACTAATTTATAGAGTTGTTTCATACGCCATTTAAGACAGTGCACACTTGGACATATAATATAGTTTATGACAATTTTTCATTTTTATTTTTGGTACTTTAACAACAACAAAATCTCATATGTTGTCTGTTTTAATATTACAATATTTATTCTAATTATTTCACTATTTATGTAATTTATTATTATTTTTAATAAAATGTTTGATATTTAAACAAAAATATAATAAGAGTTTAGCAAACCAATGACATGGAAATGAAAACAAACTAAAGGCGAGGAAAACCGTGGAATTCAGAAGAACTTGGAACTTGGGAGTGAGTGATTTTTTTTTTTGGTGGCAAAAAGGGATAAACCCCAGGAAACACTAGAAACCGCGCGGAAACACGGTAGAGGATACATCAGCCAAAACGGCATTAACAATAAATGAAGGAACAATTTCAAAAATACGCAGACGATCATCAATAGTCTGAGCATAAGAAACCAACGCATCAGCGACCTTATTAGCTTCCCGGAGAGTATGACGCTAGGAAAGTATACCTCCATCTCTGCCAAACATTAAAATATGTTGAACAAGAGCATAAGATGGGTGAGACTTACTGCACCCCTTCTTTATCAGATTAATTGCACTTTGGAAATCAGACTCAATCTCAGATTGTCTAAATCCTCTACTCCAAGCAATACGGATGCCAAGAAGAATCGCCCATAGCTCTGCATGCAACACACTACACGAGCCAATTTTAGAAGCTTATGCAAAGACTTGGGAGTGAGTGATGAGTTGCGACTTGTGAGTGTGTGTTTTCTTTGCCCCTCCTATCGTTTCTACTCTCTCTATTCTATGTTCAGACTTTTCTTTTTCTCAGCATTCTTTCATTTCTCCTCAGGGTATGCAATAATGATAGATATGGACAATGATAAAAGAAAATAAATTACATTCAATTTTAAAAGTCAAACGTGTCAATATTAAAACATAAGGAAAGTGTGTAATTGATAGCAGAAATTAATTACTCTCAAAAGGAAAACTTCAAATAGATTGAAGTATTTATATTTCATACGATACATTTTACTTCTTTAAGATAATATATTTATCACAGTACATAAATGCTAATGGTAACAGTATCAAGAGACAAGACTATATGCGAAACGGCAACAAGGGCACATAGCCTTCTCTACGAATCATTGCAATATACAATTAGGGTGGAAAACATGACAGCAAGGCAAGCTTGCTGCATTATCACCAGAGTTGAAATCTTCACCACATATGACACATTCACCTTCTTCATCTTGAACCCTAAATCTTTGGAGTGTCGTTGCCCCCTCAGGAAAAGAAAGTTCACCTCCATCACAGGCCATTCTTTGCACAAATTCTCTTGGTGGAAATTCATCAGCTTAAAAAAGGAATGGGGTACCCACTACATTATAACAACAGTGCGTCTCGAATACCATAATGAAAACCCGAAAATAATTTATATGAACCCCAAGCCGCTGTAACACTGAGCCACGTAACCTTGTTGAAAGGTTTAGAACCAGGTCACAATCATGGCCAATGAAAAAATTTCTAGGTATATTCAAGTATTCAAGCAATTGCTTTAATATATCATTACATACAGATAGATGATTGAAGATTTCATGATTAATTGGTAACTGCATCGAACAAAGACTTACACCACTGCTCGGATCAAAAGTCGTGACAACTACGCGTATATACACCATATGATTAATGAAAGTTTGATGAGCATCGGAGAACAAGCTGGGTTCTTGAAATTGTGATGTCATATTCACGATGAGGCAGATTGATAGAGGATACTTTTGTGTGTGATTGCACAAAGGAATAGAAATAAGAAGAGAATTGAAAAGGAGATATACGAATACTTGGTATATTGGAATTTGCAAAGGTTAGATGTATTTATAGTGTTGTGTGGAATATAACCGTTATGATCAATCATTTCAAAGCAGTATTGGAGGGAAACTTGAGATTTGGGTCTTTTGGTGAAAGAGGAAAGCTTGAGATTTTCCTTTTTTTTTGTGGAGGGAAGCTTGAGATTTTGTTCTTATGGTCAAGGACGGAATATATATATATATATATATATATATATATATATATATATATATATATATATATATATATATATGTGTGTGTGTGTGTGTGTGTGTGTGTGTGTGAGGTAAATAATTGAAAATTTTGTATACCTAAATACTTTTCAAATTGAATAATTGATCTTTTTTTTTTTATATATTTTACAAGTTGATATTAGAATATTTGAAAGAAAAATTCACAGTCAAAAGACATTTATTTCTTTTGTATAATAGTTTAGTTTTTTTTTTCCTTTTTTTACGTCATTTAAGAATTAGATTACTTTTCTTTTGACATTAAAGTTTACTTTCAAATAATACACTAAATTGATTATTAAAATTTGTCCTTAAATTTATAAATATTAATCAATTTAATTCTTAAATTACAAAATCATCTTTTTAATTCTTAAATATATTTAAAAAAAACTACATTAACTGATAAACATAATTCTAGAATTATTAGTATAATTCATCATTGGTTTTAGGTTCCTACAAATGTTATTTGAGCCAAATCTGGTTGGCAAATTTATGCTTAAGTCGAGGATATATCTTATGAGAGAAGGACATCTTATATGAGAGTGAGAGAGTTAAATTTGGACCATATAACCATACATGGAGGGTCAAGATTTAATGTTATGTAACTACTTAAAAAAGTCGTATGACTTTTTAAAAAAGTCGCATGACTTAGTGTGTTTTAATCTTGACCATTCAAAATAAGATCTAGTGGTCGATATTTATTCCTCTCACTCTCATATAAGATAAGACATCTCACTAGATATATTTCATATATATATATATATATATATATATATGATTTATTTAAAAATTTATAAGTAAATTAAATTTTAAAAAGCGTGACAGGTTTCCTGTAGGTTTTTCCAAACCCGATAAGACTCGATGACGATGAGGTTGGGTTTAAAAATTTTAAACCCGTCTCTTTTAAACCCAAACTCGAACCTGCCTCATCTTTCATGGTTGGTGAGGGTACGCAGTCTTTTGTACTAGGATTAGGGTATGTACATCCAATTGTCACCCAAAAATATTATGTAAGACCTTTGCAACCCGGATGGTCAAGAGGCATTACAGCCCAAAATATGTGAAAACCTAAGAGAGATTATTTAGGGTTACCTAGGAGTTGAGTCCATGTTAAATCACTTTAAAGTGATGATTTTTGTGTATGCTGAACTACAAGGTTCGTTGTGCATGCGATATTTAAAGGGATGGAGAAGACTCAATCCCGTTACCATATTTTTTTGTAGAGAACGATGGCGGAGATGTGGAGCCCTTATGTAGACATTTGAAGACCATTGGATTCAAGGGCGGACCTACAGCAAGCATTGGGGGGACCTTGGCCCCCCCTAATTTTTTTCAATATAGTTTATTTATATTAGGTAATGTTAAAAAAAATTAATATTAAGTAATTATTTTGCTTAGGGAGTTTAAGTATGTAAATAATATTATTTAAGTATTATTTATCATTTTTATATTTTAATAAAATATTCTATTCTTTTGTAATTTTTATTGTAGAGATAATTACATTTTTTTTCTTTTTCTAGATAAAATATTTGAGTATTATTTATTTTTCTTTCAAATATTTTTTCTTTTATAATGTGTTATTATTATTATTTTAAAAGCTATAAATAATTGTAGTTTGTAATAAAATGATTGCCAATGGGTCAAACTTTACAAACACTATATATAAGATTGACCGAGCCACTGTGCTTACCATTGTGAGGTTCCACTGTGCTTTCGATCTTAGTTCACCCATCCAGACTAGCGTGCTATGTAAATCTTAGCAAAGCAAATTAGATATCAAGTTGCACTAAAAGTTTGCCATAATTTGCTTTCAAAGTTGTAGCCTTTGTCACAACAAATATTTTTCTTCAATTTTCCAACTTTCTGAAAGTAAATTATTCTTCAATGATTGTTAGCTATTAGTGTCCTAAAAGATAATTTAGTGAGTAACATAATTTATTCAGATTTAGTAGATTTTTGGAATATGATTAATAGGAATTTTCGTAAGAAAGATATAGTTAAACATAAATATCAAATTTTATTATAAATTCATTAAAGTTCTTGGTAACATATCAAATTGGTTATTGTCATTTGTAATTTAGGTTCTTTAAAAATATGTTTAATATCTTCTATGTAAATGTATTCTTTATTATATATTTTTAAAAATCATTTTAGAATATATGTATACATACATACATACATACATATATATATATATATATATATATATATATATATATATATATATATATATATAGTATCAATTTTAATGCTTACATATTTATTTAATTTTGGCCCCCCAAGTCATTGAATCCTGGGTCCGCTCCTGATTGGATTTACAATCCTCTTTATGAAAAGGGTCCTTCTAAGGATCTTCCTATAGTTTAGGTATATAGGTAGTATAAAATTGACCAATAACTATTTTTCAACATTGATTTATTCTATTAAATAAATTTCTAAACTTATCAAATTAATGTGTCACAGGTGTAAAATGGAGGACATTCTTCTTGAGATGGATCGAATTTTGCGGCCACAAGGTAGTGTCATCTTGTGGGATGATGTGGATGTGCTGTTGAAGGTGAAGAGTTTCGCAGATGCAATGCAATGGAATTCCAGAATTGCAGACCATGAAAAGGGGCCCCATCAGAGAGAAAAGATATTGTTTGCAGTTAAGCAGTACTGGACTGCCCCATCTCCTGGCCAAAAATCTACACAGAAAGCTCTAAATTGATCTGTTTTTTGGGCTCAAGAATTTGTGTAATTTTTTATTTCTATGTCCAGAAATTTTTTCAGAATTCTATTCTTTTCCAACCCCTGCTTATGTGGGTGGTGCAAAGTGAAAATTTCCTTACAGCAATCTATGCCTTATTGCTCCTCAAGCTTCTTATTTTTTGGTGACTTATCTATCTTGTAATAGTTGTCCAAATCCAATCAAATGAGATTGACTTAATGGTGAATAATGGTTGCAAAAAAAACCTAATAGTATTTTACTAGACACAAAGCTCTAAAAACATATGTAAGATTTCTAATAACATTTTGTTTTGGTACATCATTCTTCATTTAGAACGCAACAAGGTACTAGAGCATCTTAAGTTTAGCCTTGGTCATAACGTCTTAAGTTCAACCTCAATTAGAGCATTTTAAACTTGGCCACAGCCAAAGATCTTCAAATCAACCACAATCAAAGTATCTTCAACACAAGATTGTTTAGAACATCTTCAGCTCAACACCAGGTTAAATTTTTAAATTGAAGGTCCATAGCCAAGCCATAACCCACATGGCCTTGAGGGTTTTTTTTTTATGTGAGCTTTTTTTAGTTTTGTGGGTTTTTGGCCTTGATCCACGTGGGCTATGGCCAAGTCAAGTTGGCTAGTCCATGTTGATGATACTAAATGAAAAATATATTTATTAAATCATAAGTGTTCGGTAAAATTATTTGTTTAAGTAGCTGAAAAATGTAAAATGACATAAATTGTTTATATAATATATTTATATAAATTTAAATTTATTTTATTGATAAAAATATATTTTGAGGTATTATAATTTTAATTTTTTAATTAGTTTTAAACTCTTGTAATTTTTTATTTATAGATAAATTATTTTCATTACATTTTTATTTTCAATTATTACATTATATTCATAGTAAGTATTCTACGATTAATCTTATATTATATCTTAAATATTTTTAATCAAGTTTGAAATAAAGTAAAAAAACACTTAAGTGGACATTATACTTTTATTATGTTAATTAGCGTAATAGTTAAAATAAATCATCTAATATTAAATTATTAAAAAAAACTAACATTTATCATTGTCAATTTCATGAAGTATAATGTTTAAATAATAAATTAAATATTATACATAGTACAATAGTTAAAATAAATAGTGTAATATAAAAATTGTAGAATATAATAACAAAAATAAAATAAAACAAATAAATAATAAAAAAACCTTGTTTTATTAAAAAAAAGGGTACTAAGAAAGTTTAATAAATATTTTAAGGATAAAAAGAAAAGAAAATATAAAAAGCTAGAAGTTACAAGCTAGCATTTTAAAAAAATGCTACTTCAAGTAGTGTTTCAAAAATCGCTAAAAACTACTAAAGAAAGTTTGTTTACCAAACAGTCAAGTAAGTTTTTCAGCTACTAAAAAAGTTAGCTAGAAGCTAGCTGAAATGGCTTGCCGAACATAACATTTTACTATTTTTAATATTTCATTATTTTATTTTTTACCACTTAATTTGACATTAGAAACTACAGAAGTAGAAAACCTAAAGTGACAATAATTTTTTTTTGGTTTAAATACATTTTTAGTCCTTGCAATTTAGCACTTTTTTGCTTTTCGTCCTTGCAAAAAAAATTTGGTTTTAGTCCTTGCAAATTATGTTTGTTTTTGTTTTTCGCCCTTAAAGTGCTTTAGATAGCGTTTTCTTCACTATTCAAAGCGCTATATAAACAACTTTAAGGACGAAAAACAAAACAAACATAATTTGCAAGGACTAAAATCGAAAAAAAATTGCAAGGACGAAAGGCAAAAAGAACGCTAAATTGCAAGGACTAAAAAGGTATTTAAGCCTTTTTTTTTTACTGCAAAAGTGACAATAATTATAACACGTATGATTCCCAAGAGTTGAATTAATCATCGTGAAATGTTTTCAATAACAAAAAAAAACCATCGTGACTTAATTTAGTACTGAATGAAAGTAAGTTTTAATTTATAACCTATTTTTTCACTTTAAAAATCCAAAAAATATAAATAAACAAAAACACACTGCCAAAGTTTCGTAAACTTCTATAATTATATTTATAACTATATATACTCACAATTCAAATGTTGTATATATGAATAAAAAAAATTCAAACATTGTATATACATCTATAACTAAAAAAAACCTATCACATTCATTATCACGTCCAATATAAAGGTACCTATACTTAAAAGTGTCAATAATAGGTGAATGATAGAAGTAAATAATCTCAATGATGAAAGATTAAAGAAATAATAATTTGGTTATTGTTTTGATATTATAGGAGCTTTATATGTCAGACTCCATATGTTGAATGATGGCATTTTCTATGTTATTGTTTAGCTCCTTTCCTTTTGCTTTTAATTAATTCCACTTTGATTATAAAAAAAACCAATACTTTGGAAACATATATAAGAAAATTATAGAAGTGCATTATTTAATACATTATATTTATGTTTATCAATTTGATATGATGTGTCAAGATTCAAAATATTAAAGAATTAAATTCATATTGAGATTTACAAAATTTGCAAGAAATTATTCAATTTTAAATATTATGGCCAATATTGTTATGTAAGGAAAATGCAATTGGTAGCAGAAATTGTCAAATTGATTAACTCTTGAAAGAAAGCATCAAATAGGTTTATATATTTCTTACGATAAATTCCACCTCTTTATAAGATAAGATAATTATTACAATTCAATCAACACGAAACTACAACAAAGTATCCTTAAAAGCAAGAAAATATGTAATGCAAAACCTAACAGTATCAAGAGTTCATGTGGAACCACAGCGAAAAGGGCACGTACTGCTCTGCACTAACCATCGAAAAATATGAGCACAAGGCAACCGTGCCCCATTATCACCACACTTGTACTCTTCATAGCATATGCAACATTCATCTTTTTCATCTTCAATCTTCAATTTTTCAAGTGTTGAGGCCCCAGCAGGCAAATAATATTCTCCACCCTGATAAGCCATTCCTTGCACGAACTCTCTTGATACATGTCGTGCATCGAAGAAGCATGAGGTATTCACTATATTGTAAAACTATCGGCCATTAAAGAACATAGCAAACACATAAAAATAATCTGTTTCAAACCCACAGTGTTGCATTACTGAGTCACGTAGCATTCTAGACAAATTTGTGACCATGTCACAATCATGGCCATTGAGAAAGGTTTGCCGAACACCTGTGTGTGCAAGGAACTTTTGTAACAGCTCTTTGCGAAAAGATGGATACGCAGAATGGTCACGAGAAATTGGTTGACTAGACCTCCAACATCTAACCTCACCCATTGGATCTGAATTAGTTGCAACAACTATAGTTATATAGACTTTATCTTTGCATGAAGTGTAACTCCCACCATCAGAGAAGGTGAATTGTTGAATTTCTGGCATGATGAGGAAGATTGATAAAGAATACTTTTGTGTGTGTTTGTACAAAGGAATAGAAACAATAAGAGAGTGTAATGCTGTTGGGTCAAAGAATTTGTAAAGCATAGACATATTTATAGTGTTGTGAAGTATATATCCTTTATGATCAATTGTTTCAAAGGAGTATTGGAGGGAAGCTTGAGATTTAATTTGGTCTTTTGGTGAAAGAGGGAAGCTTGATATTTTCTTTTTTTTTTTTGAAGGAGGGAAGCTTGACATTTTGTTTTTCTGGTCAAGGAGGGAAGTACATATGAGGTAACTAATTGAAAATTTTGTATACTTAAAAGACTTTCCAAATTGAATAATTTGTCATTTTTTTATATATTTTACACATTGATGTTAGTATATATTTAAATATCTCTTTGAACCAAAAAAAATTATTTATCCAAATAATACTTGTACCACATTATTTAACAAACTACTATCTATTACTGTTCAGGTTGGGATTTCGTCTCCTCTCCACCCGAATTCTTAACCTTTATTTTCTTTTTAAAAAACATGACGTTGAGAATCCGGATACCCCAAATCTGAATTCTCAATAGGTTTTCCTCTTTTCGTTATTTATTTTTTTGCTTTTTACTTTTTTACTTTAATTTTAATTTTAAAGTAGTTTAAAAAAATAATCGTGACTAAAAGTTTACATTGTAATTAATTTAAATAATTAGTTTTAAAAATAATACTCACAATTTAATAAAAATTATTTAAATTAAAATTCCATAATACAACAATAGAAAATTGAAGTTGGCTAGAGGTTCGATCATGATTAGGACATGACATTACACCTAAATCAATCCCTTTTGTATAAAATGAATAAAAAAAATAAAATAGATAACTAAATAAATAAATCATAAATTCAAGTCTCTCAAATATAAATATAAAATTATTTTGCTGAAATAAATCAATGATAAATAAACAAATAATATACAAGTTCGGGAACACTTGTCACAACTCGAGTATACAGTCCAATTTAAAGCATAAGATTAACAAGCTATCATGTTTAAATTATCTCTTGAGGTGTTATTTTGGTCCTAAGCCTTGGGCCAGTTCACAATAATGGCTCTAATTATTTTTTGACTCACCTAATGTGGGGCCTAAAAGCTCCCAACCTACGCAACCCAACTAATAAGAAGGTTGGACCAAGGCTTAAGGGTTGTCAACCCACAAGTACCGGTATTTCAAAAATGTCTTTTCTAAATCGTCCATAGAAATATTTTCAACTTGGCTCGACTAGAGTATGTTTAACTCAAGCTAAACTAAAGTAATTTTAACTTGGTCCCAACCAAGATATCTTTAATGTGGCCTGAATCAAAGTAATTTCAACCTGACCTTGGCTAGAGTAACTTCAACTCGACCTTGTTCAGAGTATGTTCAACTTAGCCTAACGTAGAGTATCTTATACTCAACCTCGACTAGAGAATCTTCACATCAACCTCAACCAGGGCATCTTCAACTCAGTCTCCGCTAGGACATCTTTGGTTCGACCTCGACTAAGGACTCTTCTACTCAACCTCAGTCAGGGTATTTTTGCCTCGACTTCAATTAGGTCATCTTCAGCCTAGCCTCGGCTAAGGTAGCGTGGACAAGACCTTAGTATCATTGGGTTGGCCTCATCTAGGGCACATCTTCAGCTCAGCCTTGGACAACGTATGTTTGGCTCAGCCTTTACAAGTGCATCTTCGGCTCAGCCTCAACCAGCGTATCTTCGACTCATCCTTACCCAACATGTCTTTAGCCCAGCCTCGACGAATGCACCTTCGATTCAAACCTTGATTAGTGCATCTTCCACTTGGCCTCAGTTATAGTCATTTCAACTAGGTCTCAGCTAGAGCATCTTAAGCTTGACCTCAGTTAGAGTATCTTCAGATCAACCACAGTCAAAGTATCTTCAATACGATTTTGGCTAGAACATCTCTTAGCTTAACCTCGAGTTAAATTTTTAAATTTGAGGTCCATTGGCAGGCCATAAGCCACAAGGTCTTGAGGGCTCTTTTATGTTGGCCTCTTTTAGCCCTGTGGGCTTTTTGGCCACGACCCATGTGGGCTATGGCCAAGCCAGCTAGGCTAGTCTATTTTGACAGCTCTAATTACCCTTTACATTAAAAAAAACCTTTGATTTTAATGTTTATACAAAATAATTGTGACAAATTGTTAACTAAAATTAAAAATACATGTATTTCTAATTAGAACTCTTTTTCACCATGAAACAAAAAAGGATTCAAAATGAAATATAAAGCATAATCATTACATTTTTTTTTATACAAATAGGAAAAAAAATAGCAAAACAGAAGGGGAAAAATAAAAATGACAAACTAAGCGAACTAATAGTGGAGGTGTAAGAAGACTACACCCATTGCATGTTCGTAGCAGTCCGGTGGTGTTATATCCAAGTGGATAACACAAACTAATAGTGGAACAAACAACGTTAGCCGATAATACTAATAAATTAAAATGAGAATTTACAAATTCCACTTATCCATATCATCTTATCATTATTATGTTGCCCTTTTGTTTCTATTTTTCTTATTTTCACTTCTTTTTCATTTCCACTGTTTTTAATATTTCATTATTTTTTATGTTTTTACCACTTTAACATTAGAAACAACAGAAGTAGCAAATCTAAAGTGACAATAATTATAACACGTATGGTTGCCGAAAGCTGAATTAATCATTGTGAAACAATTTCAATAAAAAAAATAAAAATAAAAATAAAACATCCTGATACAAACAATATGAGCTGCATCATATTGCTTGGAAAAGGCATGTTTAGTTTAGCAAACCAATGACGTGGAAATGAAACCAAACAAAAGGAGAACAAAGCTAAGATAATGGAAAATGGAAATCAGAATAACTTTAGGAGCAATTATAATTATAATGTGTTGATTAAGATAAACCATAATCAACACATTATATTTACTTTTTTTTTTAAAACAACATTATATTTACTTTCAATACTATGCTTTGGGTTTTCTTTTCTCCTCGGTGCTCTATCATATAAAACCATTTAAATTAATTTCATAAATAAATATTTCGTGACTAATATTTAAATTATACGGTTGAAATTTTTATACTAAAAATTAGGTTGAATCTAATTAG
This sequence comes from Pueraria montana var. lobata, assembly GCA_026413185.1. Taxonomy (NCBI): domain Eukaryota; kingdom Viridiplantae; phylum Streptophyta; class Magnoliopsida; order Fabales; family Fabaceae; genus Pueraria; species Pueraria montana. The sequence continues at coordinate 87,813,164 of CM048650.1, read as the reverse complement.
TTAATATATTTACTACAAAATGATATTTTGACTATATGCTTAATAACTTCATATATGAACATTTTGTTGACTAATGATTATATGATAATGTTAAATTTTTTATATAAATATATAATAAATATATTAATTTTAAATTTTTAACTATGTTTTATTACAAAATAGTTTTAAATTACTTATTCAATAAAATCATAAATCAGATATTTTTTAAATTTTTTTTTATGGTAGAGACCAGCCAAGGAAGATAATCATGCTCGAATTGGATAGGACGTAGGACAACTATTAACAACAAAGCTCTCACTTCGAGCATATTATTTTACTATTTATCATAATTTACAATATTTTTGGAACTTGGGAGTGAGTGATGACTTGTGTGAAAGTGAATCTGTTGTGTTCCCAGGTGAATCAAAGACAATATGGGTGTGTGTGTGTGTGTGTGTGTTTTTTTTTTTTTTTTTGCCCCTCCTCTGGTTTCTACTCTCTCTATTCTATGTTCTGGCTTTTCTTTTTCTCAGCATTCTTTTGTTTCTCCTCTCGGTATATGCAATGATAGATGGGCAATGATAAAAGAAAATAAATTACATTCAATTTTAAAAGTCTAACATGTCAATATTATTACATAAGGAGAATTTAATCAATAGCTGAAATTAATCACTCTCAATATTATTACGTAAGGAAAGTGTAATGATAACAGAAATTAATTGCTCTCAAAAGGAAAACATCAAATAGATTGATGTATTTATATTTCATACGATACATTTTACTTCTTTAAGATAATATATTTATCACAGTACATAAATGCTAATGGTAACAGTATCAAGAGACATGACTATATGCAGAATGACATTATCTTTGATGATAAACATTAGAGCAAGGCAACCTTGTTGCATTATCACCGGAGTTGAAATCTTTGATGCATATGGCACATCGATCCTCTTCATCTTTAACCATAAATCTTTCGAGTGCAGTTGCCCCCACAGGAAAAGAATGTTCACCTCCATCACAGGCCATTCTTTCCATCAATTATCTTCATGGAAGTTCATTAGCTTGAAAAGAGAATGGCGTACCCACTACATTATAACAAAAGTGGGTCTCGAATACCATAATGAACACCCAAAAATAATTTATATGAACCCCAGGCCACTGTAACACTGAGCCACGTAACCTTGTTGAAAGGTTTGGAACCAGGTCACAGTCGTGGCCATTGAAAAAATTTCTAGGTATATTCAAGTATGCAAGCAATTGTTTTTATATATCATTACATACAAAAAGATGATTGAAGATGTCATGATTAATTGGTAACTGCATGCGACACAGCCTTACAGCACTGCTTTGGATCAAAAGTTGTGACAGCGATGCTTAAATAGATCGTATGATTCATGAAACTATGACCAGCATCGGACAACAAGGTGGGTTCTTGAAAGTGTGATGTCATCTTCAAGATGAGGAAGATTGATAGAGGGTACTTTAGTGTGTGATTGCATAAAGGAATAGATATAAGAAGAGAATTGAAAAAGAGTTATACTAATACTTGGTCTATAGGAATTTGCAAAGGTTAGATGTATTATAGTGTTGTGAGGACTATAACCGTTATGATCAATCATTTCAAAGCAGTATTGAGGGAAGCTTGACGTTTTAGTCTTTTGGAGAAAGAGGAAAGCTTGAGATTTTCCTTCTTTTTTTTTTTTTTTTTTTGTGAAGGAGGGAAGCTTGAGATTTTGTTCTTTTGGTCAAGGATGGAAATATATATGAGGTAAATATTTTATTGGGTACTTGAAGTGATTAACTTTATTGACCATTTCATTATTTGTATCACACACACACATATAGGTGTACATCCCTATTCCAACAACAAACTACCAATAAGATGAAAATTTTGCTCACTAAGAATAAATTGTGGCAGGCCACCCCATAATTTATGGAACTTTCTATCATGCCTCCAATAAAACTAAATGAAAAGATGTAATATGACTTTATACTCTCCTTGAAGTTGATACTTTTCTTATTGTTTTCAGTTGTTAGATTAAACAATAAAATAAGAAGCTTTTACCAAGGAAGTCTAGTTCAGTTGGTTGAGCAGGGTACGTGAGTTATTGCAAACTCTCATATCTATCTTCTGCTCCTATTGATAAAAGAAAAAGACAAGAAGTTTTTCCAATCTTTAGACAACAGGGTCAAAATCCATCATTCGTTATCTTTTATTCTTTTCAAATCCTTCCTCAAATTGCATATGAGCAGAGAATTACAATGACAACAACATTAGGAAGGTCTCCAAAATATAGACATGCTAAGAAAAGGTGGAAATGGTTAGATGGTGTCCCCTAAATAACTGTATGCATGAAAACTTGCAAATTAAATACGATCTTAATAACTAAGAGTTCATCAAATGTTACATTGACTCTCATCCCCCTCATAAATTTCTGAATATAAAGGTAGGCTTTGATGATCACCAAATCAACCTAGCATGACAACTAACACACAAAGATATACATAAAGTAAACGACAACCACCAAGAAAACATTTTTTTTGGTACATACCACCAAGAAAACATTTGTAATGATTACTATTATTTTTTATATGATAAAATATATGCACAAACGTAGAGGAGAATCATCGATTAATCAAGATCATTGTATAGTTTGTTGATTATCGCAATGTACAATTGACATCAAAAACATTATATTGGCATTAAATTGAAAGAGCTTATTGCTTTTTTTACTACAAAAAGATCTTTAATATCTAAAATTATATTTTCATTGGCAATATGACTATCCATAGATCTATTTCCTTCTACAGAAAAATAAATAAATGAGGCATTATGGTGCATTGGACTCGAGACCATAATGTTCCCTTCAAAATTTAAATTCTAATAGTAACATATACCATATAAATTTAAAAAGGCGTACATATAGCCCACAAAATCTTAAATCCAAAATATAAATTTATAAAACTAAAAAAAAAACATTACCGTATTCATTTTTACGGCCAATATAAAGGTACCTATTCTCTGTACCAAAAAAAAAACCTATACTTAAAAGTGGTCAATAATAAGTGAATTGTAGATGTAAATAATCTCAATTTGTAAGATGAAATATTAAAGAAATAATACTTTGGTTATTGTTTTGTTATGATAGGAGCTTTATATGCCAGACTCTGTATGCTAATTAATGATGGCATTTCCTATGTTATTGTTTAGCTCTTTTTGCTTTTAATTATTTTCAATTTGCTTACAAAAAAATAATACTTTGGGAATATTTAAGAAAATTGTAGAAGTACATTATTTAATACATTATATGTATGTTTATTAATTTGATATGATATATCAAGATTCAAAATTTAAAAATTCTAATTCATATTGAGATTTAGGAAAATTGCAAGAAATAATTCAATTTTAAATTATGGTCACGTAAGGAAAATGCAATTGATAGCAGAAATTTTCAAAATGATGAACTCTTGAAAGGAAAGCATCAAATAGATTTACATATTTATGTATTTCTTACAATAAATTTCACCTCTTTATAAGGTAAGACAATTATTACAGTCCAATCAACACGTAACTACAACAAAAATATGAGCAGATATTTATTTAAAATCACCTCTTTAAATTACTTATTCAATAAAATCATAAATCAGATATTTTTTAAATTCTTTTTTTATGGTAGAGACCAGCCAAGGAAGATAATCATGCTCGAATTGGATGGGACGCAGGACAACTATTAACGACAAAGCTCTCACTTCGAGCATATTATTTTACTATTTATCATAATTTACAATATTTTTGGAACTTGGGAGTGAGTGATGACTTGTGTGAAAGTGAATCTGTTGTGTTCCCAGGTGAATCAAAGACAATGTGGGTGTGTGTGTGTGTGTTTTTTTTGCCCCTCCTCTGGTTTCTACTCTCTCTATTCTATGTTCTGGCTTTTCTTTTTCTCAGCATTCTTTTGTTTCTCCTCTCGGTATATGCAATGATAGATGGACAATGATAAAAGAAAATAAATTACATTCAATTTTAAAAGTCTAACATGTCAATATTATTACATAAGGAGAATTTAATCAATAGCTGAAATTAATCACTCTCAATATTATTACGTAAGGAAAGTGGAATGATAGCAGAAATTAATTGCTCTCAAAAAGAAAACATCAAATAGATTGATGTATTTATATTTCATATGATACATTTTACTTCTTTAAGATAATATATTTATCACAGTACATAAATGCTAATGGTAACAGTATCAAGAGACATGACTATATGCAGAACGGCAATATCTTTGATGATAAACATGAGAGCAAGGCAACCTTGCTGCATTATCACCGGAGTTGAAATCTTTGATGCATATGGCACATCAAACCTCTTCATCTTTAACCATAAATCTTTTGAGTGCAGTTGCCCCCACGGGAAAAGAATGTTCACCTCCATCACATGCCATTCTTTCCACCAATTCTCTTCATGGAAGTTCATCAGCTTGAAAAGAGAATGGCGTACCCACTACATTATAACAACAGTGGGTCTCGAATACCATAATGAACACCTGAAAATAATTTATATGAAACCCAGGCCGCTGTAACACTGAGCCACGTAACCTTGTTGAAAGGTTTGGAACCAGGTCACAGTCGTGACCATTGAAAAATTTTCTAGGTATATTCAAGTATGCAAGCAATTGTTTTAATATATCATTACATACAAAAAGATGATTGAAGATGTCATGATTAATTGGTAACTGCATGCGACACAGCCTTACAGCACTGCTTTGGATCAAAAGTTTTGACAATGATGCTTAAATAGATCGTATGATTCATGAAACTATGACCAGCATCGGACAACAAGGTGGGTTCTTGAAAGTGTGATGTCATCTTCAAGATGAGGAAGATTGATAGAGGGTACTTTTGTGTGTGATTGCATAAAGGAATAGAAATAAGAAGAGAATTGAAAAAGAGTTATACTAATACTTGGTCTATAGGAATTTGCAAAGGTTAGATGTATTATAGTGTTGTGAGGAATATAACCGTTACGATCAATCATTTCAAAGCAGTATTGAGGGAAGCTTGAGGTTTTAGTCTTTTGGTGAAAGAGGAAAGCTTGAGATTTTCCTTCTTTTTTTTTTTTTTGTGAAGGAGGGAAGCTTGAGATTTTGTTCTTTTGGTCAAGGACGGAAATATATATGAGGTAAATAATTGAAAATTTTGTATAGTTAAATAATTTCCAAATTGAGTAATTGATATTTTTTTATTTATTTTACAAGTTGATATTAGAATATTTGAAAGTAAACTTCAAAGTCAGAAAATGTGAATAAAACTATTTTTTTTATATTTTTTTTACAATAGTTTAGTTTTTTACCGTTATTTTTTATGTCATCTGAGAATTAGATTACTTTTCTTTTGACATTGAAATTTACTTTCAAATAATCCACTTAATTGATTTTTAAAATTAGTTCTTAAAATTTTAAATATTAATCAATTTAATTCTTAAATTATAAAATCATCCTTTTAATCCTTAAATATATTTAAAATGATGATTATTTATCAAATGACAATTATTTTACTGTCAACAATAAAACTAAGACAATTGATGTTTATTAATTTTAGATATTAAAATAATATTTTTATAATTTTTTAAAGACTACATTAACTGATAAACATAATTCTAGAATTATTAGTATAATTCATCATTGGTTTTAGGTTCAAGTTATTCTAAGAGCAACTTTAAAAGGCTTACTCTTCATCTTCACTATTCATTTTTTTGAAATCTAATGGTTAAGATTAGTTACTCATTACAATCATTAGATTTAGGTAAAATGAATAGTGAAGATAGGGAGTAACTCTTTTAAAGTTACTCTTGGATATATATGATTTATTTTAAAATTAGAAGAAAATTATATTTTCAAAAGTCTGACGGGTTACCCATAAGTTTTCGCGAACCCAATAAAACTTGCGACGTCGATGAGGTAGGATTTAAAAATTTTAAACTCACCTCTTTTAAACTCAAACTCGAACCCATTTCGTCTTTCATGAGTGCAAGGACCAGGAGAGCTAAACTTACCCATAATCTGCTCTGTTGCCATGCCTAGCCTTGGCTAGTGCATCTTCAACCCTGCCTCGGCTAGCGCATCTTCAACCCTGCCTCAGCTAACGCATCTTTGACTCAACCTCAGCCAACGTGGATTTAGCTTAGCCATAGTAAATACATCTTCAGCTTAGTCTCGATAAAGGCATTCTCAATTTAGCCTCGGCCTCAATTGAGGCATCTTTAATTCGACTTCGGCTAGGTCATCTTTGGATTGACCTCGAGTAGGGCACCATTGGCTCGACCTTAGCATCTTTGGCCTGGCCTCAACTAGGGCATCTTCGACTCACCCATGACCAATGCATCTTCAATTCAATCTCAATCAATGCATCTTTGGCTCATCCTCGGCCAACACATCTTCGGCTTGACCTTTACATGCGCATCTTCGGCTAAACCTTAAGCAATGTATCTTCAGCTCGACCTCGACTAACACATCTTCAATTCAACCTTGATTATATTATCTTCAACTTAGCCTTGGTTATAGCATCTTCAGCTCGATTTCAATTAGAGTAATTTCAACTCCACCTTGGCTAGAGCATCTTAAGCTCAGCTTGATTAGAGATCTGTAAAAAAAAATGTAATGCAAGTAAAAACAAAGGGACAACAAAATACAAAAACACTAGAAGAATATTTTGTTAGGTACTTGAAGTGATTAACTTTATTGACCATTTCATTATTTGTATCACACACACACATATAGGTGTACATCCCTATTCCAACAACAAACTACTAATAAGATGAAAATTTTGCTCACTAAGAATAAATTGTGGCAGGCCACCCCCATAATTTATGGAACTTTCTATCATGCCTCCAATAAAACTAAATGAAAAGATGTAATATGACCTTATACTCTCCTTGAAGTTGATACTTTTCTTATTGTTTTCAGTTGTTAGATTAAACAATGAAATAAGAAGCTTTTACCAAGGAAGTCTAGTTCAGTTGGTTGAGCAGGGTACGTGAGTTATTGCAAACTCTCATATCTATCTTATGCTCCTATTGATAAAAGAAAAAGACAAGAAGTTTTTCCAATCTTTAGACAACAGCGTCAAAATCCATCATTCGTTATCTTTTATCCTTTTCAAATCCTTCCTCAAATTGCATATGAGCAGAGAATTACAATGACAACAACATTAGGAAGGTCTCCAAAATATGGACATGCTAAGAAAAGGAGGAAATGGTTAGATGGTGTCCCCTGAATAACTGTATGCATGAAAACTTGCAAATTAAATACGATCTTAATAACTAAGAGTTCATCAAATGTTACATTGACTCTCATCCCCCTCATAAATTTCTGAATATAAAGGTAGGCTTTGATGATCACCAAATCAACCTAGCATGACAACTAACACACAAAGATATACATAAAGTAAACGACAACCACCAAGAAAACATTTTTTTTGGTACATGCCACCAAGAAAACATTTGTAATGATTACTATTATTTTTTATATGATAAAATATATGCAAAAACGTAGAGGAGAATCATCGATTAATCAAGATCATTGTATAGTTTGTTGATTATCGCAATGTACAATTGACATCAAAAACTATATATTGGCATTAAATTGAAAGAGCTTAATGCTTTTTTTACTACAAAAAGATCTTTAATATCTAAAATTATATTTTCATTGGCAATATGACTATCCATAGATCTGTTTCCTTCTGCAGAAAAATAAATAAATGAGGCATTATGGTGCATTGGACTCGAGACCATAATGTTCCCTTCAAAATTTAAATTCTAATAGTAACATATACCATATAAATTTAGAAAGGCGTACATATAGCCCACAAAATCTTAAATCCAAAATATAAATTTATAAAACTAAAAAAAAAAAACTACCATATTCATTTTACGGCCAATATAAAGGTACCTATTCTCTGTACCCAAAAAAAAATACGTATACTTAAAAGTGATCAATAATAAGTGAATTGTAGATGTAAATAATCTCAATCTGTAAGATGAAATATTAAAGAAATAATACTTTGGTTATTGTTTCATTATGATAGGAGCTTTATATGCCAGACTCTGAATGCTAATTAATGATGGCATTTCCTGTGTTATTGTTTAGCTCTTTTTGCTTTTAATTATTTTCAATTTGCTTACAAAAAAATAATACTTTGGGAATATTTATGAAAATTGTAGAAGTACATTATTTAATACATTATATTTTTGTTTATTAATTTGATATGATATATCAAGATTCAAAATTTAAAAATTTTAATTCATATTGAGATTTAGGAAAATTGCAAGAAATAATTCAATTTTAAATTATGGTCACGTAAGGAAAATACAATTGATAGCAGAAATTTTCAAAATGATGAACTCTTGAAAGGAAAGCATCAAATAGATTTACGTATTTATATATTTCTTACAATAAATTTCACCTCTTTATAAGGTAAGACAATTATTACAATCCAATCAACATGTAACTACCACAAAAATATGAGCACAAGGCAACCGTGCCCCCATCATCACCACAGTTGTACTCTTCATGGCAAATGCAACATTTATCTTTTTCATCTACAATCTTGAATTTTTCTAGTGTTGTGGCCCCGACAGGTAAAGAATGTTCTCCACCTCATAAGCCATTCTTGTACTGTAGTTCCAATGAACCAAGTCCTTCCTTGTACTGCAGTTCTCATGAACCAAGTCCCTCCTTGTACTGCAGTTCCTCCTTCTAACTAACAAGGAGGGACTTGGTTCATGGGAATTGCAGTATAAGGAGGGACTTGATTCAGGGAAACTCACTAGTAACAGCAATGGGTCTTGAGTACCATAACAAACACGCAAAAATAATTTATATCAACCCTAGGCCGCTGCAATTAATACTGATTCCCATAACATTGCTGAAATATTTTCGACCATGTCACAGTCATGGCCATTGAAAAAAGTTGTAGGTACACGCAAGTATCCAAACAATTGCTTTAATACATCATTGCAAAAAGATGGATAATTGAAGATGATGCGATGAATTGGTAACCACGTGTGACATAGTTTGACAACACTACTCGGCTCAAAAGTTGTCACCATCATGGTTACATAGACAATATGATTGATGAAAGTGTGACCAGCATCGGAGAACAAGGTGGGTTCTATGATGAGGAGGATTTATAGAGGGCACTTTTTGTGTGTGATTGCAAAAAGGTGTAGAAATAAGAAGAGAGTTGAAAAAGAGTTACACTAATACTTGGCCTATAGGAATTTGCAAAGGGTAGATGTATTTATAGTGTATTAGATTGTGATCAATATCTTATTCGAAACAATATTGGAGGGAAGCTTAAAATTTTGGGCGTATTTTTATGTAAATGGAGGGAAGTATGATGTAATAATTGACAGAAAAAAAGTGCACAACTTTCAATTAAATAATGGTATTTGAGGGAAGTTTGAAAATTTGAATTTTTTTCTTTTTTTGAAAAAGGAAGGAAGTATGATATAATAATTGAAAATTTTTGTATACTTAAATACTTTCCAAATTGAATAATTGATAAACTTTTTTATATATTTTACAAGTTGATATTAGAATATTTGGAAGAAAAATTCAGTCAAAAGACATTTATTTCTTTTGTGTAATAGTTTAGTTTTTTTTCCTTTTTTTGTTTACGTCATCTAAGAATTAGACTACTTTTCTTTTGACATTAAAGTTTACTTTCAAATAATCCACTAAATTGATTTTTAAAATTAGTTCTTAAATTTATAAATATTAATCAATTTTATTCTTAAATTACAAAATATATTTAAAATGATGATTATTTATCAAATGACAATTATTTTACCGTCAAGAATAAAACTAAGATAAGTGATCTATGTTTATTATTTTAGATATTAAATAAATATTTTTATAACTTAAAAAAAACTACATTAATTCTGTAAAAAAAATTACATTAACTAATAAACATAATTCTAGAATTACTAAGAGAGAGAGAGAGAGAGAGAGAGAGAGAGAGAGAGGATCAAGTTACTCCAAGAGTAACTTTAAATTCATTCTCACTATTCATATTCTTGAAATTTAATTGTTAAGATTAGTTACTCATTACAGCCATTAGATTTAGGTAAAATGAATGGCGAGAATAGAGAGTAACTCTTTTAAAGTTACTCTTGGAGTAACTTGGTCCCTCCTCATATAAGTAAATTGAGTTTTCAAAAGTGTGACAAGTTACACGTAGGTTTTCGCGAACCCAATAAAATCTGACGACAATGGGGGTATGAATTTTTGTCCTAAATACCATCTTGCTTACTTGGCTCGAAGTTATTTTTTATTATTTTTAAAATTAGTATAAATTTAAGAAAAATAAATAAATAAGCTAATTTGCCCTAGTCTAACAGGCCAAACCGGGCCAAGACAAATGTGGCCTATGAGACATATGGACCAGGTCGGACCAGTCCGTTTTCACTCTTTGACCATTCAGGCCAAGTCGGGCCAGTGCATCTTCAACCCTGCCTCGGCTTGCACATCTTCAACTCCGCCTCAGCAAACGCATCTTTGACTTAACCTCGGCCAATGCGTATTTGGCTTAGCCATAATAAATGCATCTTCAGCTCACTCTTGATAAAGGCATTCTCAGTTTAGCCTCGGCCTCGACTAAGGCATCTTCAATCCAACTTCCGCTAGGTCATCTTCAGTTTGACCTCGACTAGGGCATCATCGGCTTGACCTTAGCATCTTTGGCCTGGCCTCAACTAGGGCGTCCTCAATTCAGTTCTTTTAATATAAAAAAAGACAAACTAAGCAAAAGACACTATGGACTTAAGAAGAAGGTGCCCATTGCCTAATTGAATTGAAAGTAGTTTTTATTAAGACTCCCAATCTGGTGTTAAGGCTGCCTTGGGTGCATGGTTGGGTATTCTTTCGTTTCTACTCTCTCTATTCTATGTTATGGCTTACTAAGAATATTCTATGTTATGGCTTACAAAAACACTAGAAGAATATTTTGTTGGGTACTTGAAGTGATTAACTTTATTGACCATTTCATTATTTGTATCACACACACACATATAGGTGTACAACCTTGCTCCAACAACAAACTACCAATAAGATGAAAATTTTGGTCACTAAGAATAAACTGTGGCAGACCACCCCCATAAATTATGGAACTTTCTTTCATCCTTCCAATAAAACTAAATTATAGAGATGTTATATGACCTTATACTCTCCTTGAATAGGATACTTTTCTTATTGTTTTCAGTTGTTAGATTAAACAATAAAATTAGAAGCTTTTATCAAGAGAGACTAGCTCAGTTGGTTGAGTAGGGTGCATGAATTATTGTAAATTCTTTGATATCTGTCTTCCGTTCCTATCGATAAAAAGAAAAAAGAAAAATGACAAGAAGCTTTTTCAAAAAAGGGAATTGTACCCTACACTTTAGACAACAACGTAAAAATCCACCATTCATTATCTTCATATTCTTTTCAAATCTTTCCTCAAATTGCATCTAAGCAGAGCATTACAATGACAACAACATTAGGAAGGTCTCCAACATATAGACATGCTAAGAAAAGGTGGAAATGGTTAGATGGTGTCTACTGAATAATTGTATGCATGAAAACTTGATACGGTCTAAACTAAGAGTTCATCATATGTTACATTGACTCTCATCCCCCTCATAATTTTTTTAATACAAAGGTAGGCTTTGATGATCACCAAATCAACCTAGCATGAGAACTAACACAAAGATATACATAAAGTAAACGACAACCACCGAGAAAACATTTGTAATGATTACTATTATTTTTTATATGATAAAATATATGCACAAACGTAGAGGAGAATCATCAATTAATCAAGATCATTGTATAGTTTGTTGATTATCTCAATGTACAATTGACATAAAAAACTATATATTGGCATTAAATTGAAAGAGCTTAATGCTTTTTTTACTACAAAAAGATCTTTAATATCTAAAATTATATTTTCCTTGGCAATAGGACTATCCATAGATCTGTTTCCTTTCGCAAAAAAATAAATAAATGAGGCATTACGGTGCATTGGACTCGAGACCATAATGTTCCCTTCAAAATTTAAATTCTAATAGTAACATATACCATATAAATTTAGAAAGGAGTACATAGCCCACAAAATCTTAAATCCAATATATAAATTTATAAAACTAAAAAAAAAACTACCATATTCATTTTAACAGCCAATATAAAGGTACCTATTCTCTGTAAAAAAAAAATACCTATACTTAAAAGTGATCAATAATAAGTGAATTGTAGATGTAAATAATCTTAATCTGCACGATGAAAGATTAAAGAAATAACACTTTGGTTATTGTTTCGTTATGATAGGAGCTTTATATGTCAGACTCTCTGTATGCTAATTAATGATGGCATTTCCTATGTTATTGTTTAGCTCCTTTTGCTTTTAATTATTTTCAATTTGCTTACACAAAAACAATACTTTGGGAATATTTAATAAAATTGTAGACGTACATTATTTAATACATTATATTTATGTTTATTAATTTGATAGATATGTCAAGATTCAAAATTTAAAAATTTTAATTCATATTGAGATTTAGGAAAATTGCAAGAAATAATTCAATTTTAAATTATGGTCACGTGGGGAAAATGCAATTGATAGCAGAAATTTTCAAAATGATGAACTCTTGAAAGGAAAGCATAATATAGATTTACATATTTATATATTGGCTTAAATATGTTTCGGGTCCCTGATATATTAGCGAATTTTGCATTGGGTCCCTATTAAATTTTTGCTTTCTTTTGGGTCCCCAATAAATTTTTTATTTTGTTTTTGGTCCCTAAAGCGCTATCTAAACCACTTTTTAAAAGTTAGATAGCGCTTTAGGGACCAAAAACAAAATAAAAAATTTATTGGGACCCAACAGAAAGCAAAAATTTAATAGGAACCCAATGCAAAATTCGCTAATTAATATTTCAGGGACCCAAAACATATTTAAGCCTTATTATATATTTCTTACGATAAATTTCACCTCTTTATAAGATAAGACAATTATTACAATCCAATCAACACGTAACTACAATAAAAATATGAGCACAAGGCAACCGTGCCCCCATCATCACCACAACTATACTCTTCATAGCAAATGTAACATTTATCTTTTTCATCTTCAATCTTGAATTTTTCTAGTGTTGTGGCCCCAACAGGCAAAGAATGTTCTCCACCTGATAAGCCATTCTTGTACTGTAGTTCCAATGAACCAAGTCCCTCCTTGTACTGCAGTGCCTCCTTCTAACTAACAAGGAGGGACTTTATTCCTGGGAACTGCAGTATAACGAGGGACTTGATTTAGGGGAACTCACTACATTGTAACAACAATGGGTCTTGAGTACCATAACAAACACGCAAAAATAATTTATATCAACCCTAGGCCGCTGCAATACTGATTCCCATAACTTTTGCTGAAATGTTTTCGACCATGTCACAGTCATGGCCATTGAAAAAAGTTGTAGGTACACGCAAGTATGCAAGTAATTGCTTTAATACATCATTGCAAAAAGAAGGATAATTGAAGATAATGCGATGAATTGGTAATCGTGTGTGACAAATGTAACATCCTCATTTTATTAATTGTACGCATTTATATATGTATATTATTAACATTTATGCACTATATTTTATAGAAACCTTATGTACATATTCTCTTAATGAAATTAATACAATTCTACTCAAAAGAATTTTCTGAATTTCCAAATGTCTTTATTTTTGCCGAAATTAATAGTTGACTGGACTGCTATGTCAGACAACTGTCCAGGATAAATTTTCAAGTATAGAATTTTGAACTCAATTATAACTTAAAAGAAAGGTAATAGAATATAGATTAAAAATATATACAGATAAAGAATTAAAATGCTTATTCAGAATTGTTAGGATTTTCTGGAAGTTAGAACTTTGACGAATTATTACGGTAAAATTCTAAGACAGAAAATTTAGAGAAAATTCATAGGATATCTATAGAATTATCTAATAATTGTAATATACTTAGAATAATTATTAAAAATGTTTAACCAAGAAAATTTTAATTTAGAACCTTAACCAATCAAAAAGTGACAACTTAGGCTTTTCTAAGATCACTAAATTAAGCTAATTAGGCTTGGATTAAGAGATAAGTAAGACACTACCCCAAGGTTTTTGATAGTGAGGAATCCAATGGTGATGTTATTTTCTTCAAATTCTAATCACATTGTAAAATAATTAGCAGCCCTAATTACCTTCTAGAAATTTCTACAAAGTGCTTGAAATGTTGACTTTTGGGGTAGGCAAGTGACTTGGAACTCCTTGGCTGTCCAAGTGGGCTGGAAAGGCTTGGCAAGTGGACTTCCCTTGGTCCAAATGAGCTGCTGGACGTGCAGGGCAGCAGCTGGACTTGAAGGCAAAGTCCAATTTAGTTAATAATTTGTTTTAAGAAGCATTTAACTTAAGTAAAAGGAGAAAAAGTCACAAAAAGCTATTTTCTCTCAAAACAGAACCTTGAGCTCTCCAAACCCAGCAGCTGCAGTTTTCATTTAAATTTCATCTTAACTTCATCATCTCATCCCAAATTAAGAAACCAAACCATCCAAACTTCCTAAACCCTAAGCTAATCGGCAAAAAGGAAAAGAAATTGGAGGAAATCTCAAAAATTCATACAAGACCAAGGAGTGAGGGAGAAAGGAATTCAAGGCTTTTTCTTCAATTAAAGAGTTTAAGGTAAGGATCTAGGCATTTAATTTCAATTAGAACCCTTGGAATTAGAAGAAAACATGTTGTAGGCTTAGATTAAAATTTTGACCTAGAATCATGAAAACTTGAAATTGATTTAGGGGTTTTGTGTTTTTGATGCTTGTGATTGTAATTCATGGATTGGAATGATGTTTGATTGAATTTTTGATGTGTTGTGATGGTTGAAATTTGGTTTGTTGAATTTTGATTGAATTTGTGATTTGGTTGATTTTTGGTTGGAATTGGAAGTTGTTACTTTGGAAAATATGTTGAGAATGGTAGTGAGACCATTCGGCCAGCCCTAAATGCAAGGGATATTATGTGGAAATTTTTGTAAAATCAAGGGCAAAATGGTCATTTTACATGTAGGGACAAAATGGGAATTTTTGAAAAAGAGCAAGGGTAATTTGGTCATTTCAAAATTTAGGACATAGATGGAATTCTAGAAAAGATTAAGGGTATTTTAGTAACTTTACCTAATAGTGAATTTTTACAATTTTTATGTGATTGGTTAATATTAATTATTTGTTTATTAGCATCATTGTCATATTGCATAAGCTTGAGT
Organism: Pueraria montana var. lobata; assembly: GCA_026413185.1. Classification (NCBI taxonomy): domain Eukaryota; kingdom Viridiplantae; phylum Streptophyta; class Magnoliopsida; order Fabales; family Fabaceae; genus Pueraria; species Pueraria montana. Next base: position 87,797,857 of record CM048650.1, on the reverse strand, counting down.
TCTTAGAAAATACAAAGATTTCAAATGAGAAATGAGTATTTATGGGGGAATTGATTTCCAGGACTGTGTTGACTGATGATTGAGATTATGAACAGAGAATATGATAGTCCTGAGAAATGGGTGAGCAGAGTAAGTTAGACAGGACTGTATAGTCTGTGATTATATAGTCTGTGGGGTGAGGGATATTGGCAATTCCACATGTGGCTGTAATTTGGACAGAGATGCTGCCGTGGTGGCCTTCCGGGTATCCTGACCTCCTAATTCTGTTTAGTTTATTCGCGTTTAGTAGGGGCTGATAGCTGAATTACAGATCGTAATGGTAGGCCAGTTTCTTACTAAACACTCAAAGGGGAAGTCTCCATGGAGCAGGGTCAAAACGAATTTGAGTCAAAAAAACTGCATTGCATAAATCATACTGCATTTAATTATGTGTGTAACTAATTATATTGTTATGATATGTATTTGTTTGAAATTGTTTTAATTCTATGAGAAATTAAATGCCTGATCCTGTAATGCTGTCCCCAGATTCTAGGGGAGTGTGAATTGCAGGTGCTTGAAGATATAGTTAAATGATGAAGATGCAGAAATTCCAGAGCATATAGGATGGGACTATTTTGGGTAGACAATAATTTGTAGTAGTTAGAATTATTTTGTAGCAGTGTTTATATAAATTTTAATGATGTAAATTACAGAACATATTTTGGATTGTAAGAGATCGTATCAGAACTTTGAAATAAATATATAAAATGAATTAAATAGTTAAATTATGTTTTATAAAAAAAAAGGGGGGGTTACAACAAAGTTTGACGACACTGCTTGGCTCCAAAGTTGTCACCACCATGGTTATATAGGCAATATGATTGATTAAAGTGTGACCAGAATGGGAGAACAAGGTGGGTTCTACGATGAGGAAGATTTATAGAGGGCACTTTTGTGTGTGATTGCAAAAAGGTGTAGAAATAAGAAGAGAGTTGAAAAAGAGTTATACTAATACTTGGCCTATAGGAATTTGCAAAGGGTGGATGTATTTATAGTGTATAAGATTGTGATCAATATCTTCTTCGAAACAGTATTAGAGGGAAGCTTGAAATTTTGGGGGGTATTTTTATGTAAATGGAGGGAAGTATGACGTAATAATTGAAAAAAAAATGCTCAAATTTCAAATTAAATAATGGTATTTGAGGGAAGTTTGAAATTTTGAATTTTTTTCTTTTTTGAAAAAGGAAGGAAGTATGATATAATAATTGAATAGAATTTCTACATAAATTTCCAAATTCAATAATTTATCATTATATATATATATATATATATATATATATATATATATATTTTACACATTAAAGTTAGAATATCTCTATCTCTCTCTCTCTCTCTCTCTCTCTCTTTATATATATATATATATATATATATATATATATATATATATATCATTTCTATATGTTAAAATATTTTAATTAAAAAATTATGACCTTTTAGAATGAGAAATGTTATCAGAAATGCTGATTATTAGGAAAAAAATTCAAATATTGAAAAGGATAATTTCCAATTATAGGGAAAAAATTTTCAAATATCACAAGGATAATTTTTATGTAAATGGAGGGAAGTATAGCATAATAATTTTAAAAAATGCATAACTTTCCAACTAAATAACGGTATTCGAGGGAAGTTTGAAATTTTGGTTTTTTTTTTTGTTTATGAACAAGGAAGGAAGTATGACATAATAATTGAAAAGATTTTATACATATATAACTTTTCAAATTAAAAAATTATCATTTTTTTTTATATTTGACACATTAAAGTTAGAATATCTCTATATATCATTTATATATGTTAATATATTTTAATCCAAAAATTAATTACCTTTTAGTGTGAGAAATGTTATCGGAAATACTGATTATTAGGAAAGTTAATGTTGTTTTTTCAAATATGCATGAGGATGATTTCCATAAATATTATATTATATTTTTCAATTAATATTTATTTCAAAAAATTATGTTGAGCCACATATGTTATTCATTCATTAATTGAAAAGGAGGGAAGTATGACATAATAATTGAAAAAAAAAATATACATAACTTTTCAATGTCAATAATTTATCATTGTTTATATAATTTACACATTAGTGTTAGAATATCATTATTTATCTTTTATAAATTTTAAAGTATTTTAATCTTAATATTAAGAGCAAGGATAGGGTGGACAACCCTGATTGGTGCTCCATGGTGTACAATTGCCGCACTGAGGTTCGACCCTATCACCTCATGCATTCTACTCCAATCCCCCACCACTAGGCCGACCCTAGTGGTTAATGATGGCATTTCCTATGTTATTGTTTAGCTCCTTTTGCTTTTAATTATTTCCACTTTGCATACACAAGAACAATACTTTGGGAACATATAAGAAAATTGTAGAAATACATTATATTTATGTTTATTAATTTGATATGATATGTCAAGATTCAAAATTTTAAATTTTAAATTCATATTGAGATTTAGGAAAATTGCAAGAAGTAATTCAATTTTAAATTATGGCCAATATTGTTACGTAAGGAAAATGCAATTGATAGCAGAAATTTTCAAATTGATGAACTCTTGAAAGGAAAGCTTCAAATAGATTTACATATTTATATATTTCTTATGATAAATTCCACCTCTTTATAAGATAAGACAATTATTACAATGCAATCAACACGTAACTACAACAACAAAGTATCCTTAAAAGCAAGAAAACATGTAATGCAAAACCTAATAGTATCAAGAGTCATGACGACTGCATGTGGAACAGCAGCGGAAAGGGCACGTACTGCTCTGCACAAACCATTTCAAAATGCATTCGTAGTGAAAAATATGAGCACAAGGCAACCGTGCCCCATTATCACCACTGTTGTACTCTTCGTAGCATATGCAACATTCATCTTTTTCATCTTCAATCTTCAACTTTTCAAGTGTTGTGGCCCCAGCAGGCAAAGAATGTTCTCCACCCTGATAAGCCATTCTTTTCATGAACTCTACTGATTGAACATGTTCATCATCAAGTAAGCATGGGATATTCACTATATTGTAAAAATAACGGCTCTTTGATAACATAGCAAACACATAAAAATAATCTTTTTCAACCCCACAGTGCTGCAATATTGAGTCACGTAGCATTCTAGACAAATTTGTAACCATGTCACAGTCGCCATTGAGAAAACTTTGTGGTACATCTGACTTTTTAAGGAACGTCTGTAACAAGTCTTCGGGAAAAGATGGAAAAGCAAAAAAGTCACGAGGAATTGGTAGTAACCTCGAGCTACAAAGACTAACCACATCCGTCGGATTTGAATTTGCAACAACTATAGTTATATTGACTTTGTCATTGCATGAAGTGTAACTAGCACCATCTGAGAAGGTGGATCGTTGAATTTCTGACATGACGAGGAAGATTGTTAAAGTGTACTTTTGTGTGTGTTTGCACAAAGGAATAGAAACAATGAGTGAAAGAGGGTTGTACAAATGCTGGCCTGGGTCAAAGAATTTGTAAAGCATAGATATATTTATAGTGTTGTGAGGTATATATCTGTTATGATAAATTGTTTCAACGAAGTATTGGAGGGAAAATTTGATATTTTCGTCTTTTGGTGAAAGATGGAAGCTTGAGATTTTCTTCTTTTTGGAGGGAAGCTTGATGTTTTGTTCTTTTGCTCAAAGACAGAAGTATATAAGGTAAATAATTGAGAATTTTGGATTTTGGGTATTTAAAGACTTTCCAATTTGATTAATTTATCATTTTATTTATTTATTTATTTTACACGTTGATGTTAGAATATCTGTAAACATCTCTCTCAACACCTAATTTTGGGTTCTTAATATAACATGTGTTATTAACACATCTCAATATTTCACAAAAAAAAAAAAAAAAAACACACACACACATCATAGTCTTCACTATTTTCCAGTCTCTACTCTAAGGCCCCACTTACTTTGAATCTTCTCTTATCACTTTCTATTTTATTTTTAACCTGTCATCCATTTATCAATAATTAGATAATTATTATATACTTTTTTTGCTTCGTAATTTTCATTGTTTTGATTTAATGATATATACACTTTGTTAATTTTACCACAAGTGGTGATAGCTCGTTAATTTTAAGGTTGTTAAAATAAAAGTATTTTAATAAAAAATGGATTTTTAGTAATAATTATTTTCATTCACTTTCTATTTAGTTATTGCGAAGCCTTTAAGTAATTACTGATATTCATTTTAAATCTATTTTTTGTTTAATTATTGTAAAGGCTCGCTTCTAAAATTATTTTGATAAAATAAAATTAATTTTGAATAAATAAGTAAAGAAAAATAAATAAATAAATAAATAAATAAAATAAGTTTGAGATTACCAAGTAATTACAATTCAAGTGACTTAGATTAAAATATGGAGTTAAAAAGACATTACACCAAAATCACTCCTTTTGTATAAAATGAAAAATAAAAATAGATAACTAAATAAATTTATAAACTAAATTATCTCAAATTTAAATATGAATTTATTTTGCTTAAATAAATTAATGATAAATAAAAGAGATAAACGAACAAATAATACAAGTTTGGAAACACCTATCATGGCTTAGGACTCCCAAATTAAAACATAAGATTAATAAGGTATCACGTTTAAATTATCTTTTGAGGTCTTATTTGATCCTAAGCCCCAAGCCATCCCACTATAATGGCTCTAATTATTTTTTGACCCACCTAACGGGGGTCCTAAAATCTCCCAATCCACACTAATCGAGAAGTAGGTTGGACCAAGGCTTAAAGGGGGCAAGGTCTATGGATTGACCATAACCCACATCGCCCTGAGAGTATTTTCTTGTGGACCTCTTTTAGCCCTATGGAATTTTTTGCCTTGATCCACATGAGCTATATGGCCAGGTCAAGTGGGCTGGTCCATTTTGACTGCACTAGTTAACCCCTTTACATAAAAAAAACAAAACGAAAAAAAAAACTTTGATTAATCTTAGTGTTTATACAAAATAATTATGAAATATTAACTAAAATTAAAAAATACATTCTAGATTCTAATAAGAACTATTTTTCACCATGAAACAAAAATGGATTCAAAATGAAATAAAGCATAAACATCAATACATTTTTTTTGTTACAAATAGGAAAAAAAAATAGCAAAACAGAACGAGAAAAAAAAAAAAACAAGCCAAACTAAGCGAAAGACACTATGGACTTAAGAAGAAGATGCCCATTGCCCAACAGAATTGAAAGTAGTTTTTATTAAGACTCCCAGTCTGGTATTGAGGCTGCCTTGGTTGCATGATTACTGAGAAAATGACCAAGGCTTGAAAGGAAACAGATTGGCATGTTTGCACAAAGAATGAGAATATTACGGGCATTGGTATAATAAAATTATTGATTAAGTCTGTTGTATATTGTAAGGATTTTTTATTTATGTAAAAAATAAAATAAATTAAAAATATTTAACATAAATAATATAGATTTATAGGAAAATAAATAAATTTTAAAAGTTAAAAAATTACTTTGATCATGTAAGTAAATAAAATTTTGAGACTAAAAAAATGAAATTTTAATATTAAAAATTAAAATTAATTAATATTGAAATTTGAGGGAATAAAAAAATTGAAAAATATTAGTACATAATTAGGAAATATAAAATTATCAAATAACAGTGAAATGCGGATAAACAAAGTAAAATAAGAGTTTTGACCACGATGAGAATTTAAATTTATAATATAGGAATTATTAAGAGTGTGTAGACAAGTCATTTTAGGTAATTTATATTTTATTTGAGTAATTTATAAATTTGTTTGACTAAAATAAATATGTTTGGTAAAATGAGTTTATTTCACTAATTTATAGAGTTGTTTCATACGCCATTTAAGACAGTGCACACTTGGACATATAATATAGTTTATGATAATTTTTCATATAATATAGTTAATAAGGATACATCAGCCAAAACGGCATTAACAATAAATGAAGGAACAATTTCAAAAATACGCAGACGATCATCAATAGTCTGAGCATAAGAAACCAACGCATCAGCGACCTTATTAGCTTCCCGGAGAGTATGACGCTAGGAAAGTATACCTCCATCTCTGCCAAACATTAAAATATGTTGAACAAGAGCATAAGATGGGTGAGACTTACTGCACCCCTTCTTTATCAGATTAATTGCACTTTGGAAATCAGACTCAATCTCAGATTGTCTAAATCCTCTACTCCAAGCAATACGGATGCCAAGAAGAATCGCCCATAGCTCTGCATGCAACACACTACACGAGCCAATTTTAGAAGCTTATGCAAAGACTTGGGAGTGAGTGATGAGTTGCGACTTGTGAGTGTGTGTTTTCTTTGCCCCTCCTATCGTTTCTACTCTCTCTATTCTATGTTCAGGCTTTTCTTTTTCTCAGCATTCTTTCATTTCTCCTTAGGGTATGCAATAATGATAGATATGGACAATGATAAAAGAAAATAAATTACATTCAATTTTAAAAGTCAAACGTGTCAATATTAAAACATAAGGAAAGTGTGTAATTGATAGCAGAAATTAATTACACTCAAAAGGAAAACTTCAAATAGATTGAAGTATTTATATTTCATACGATACATTTTACTTCTTTAAGATAATATATTTATCACAGTACATAAATGCTAATGGTAACAGTATCAAGAGACAAGACTATATGCGAAACGGCAACAAGGGCACATAGCCTTCTCTACGAACCATTGCAATATACAATTAGGGTGGAAAACATGACAGCAAGGCAAGCTTGCTGCATTATCACCAGAGTTGAAATCTTCACCACATATGACACATTCACCTTCTTCATCTTGAACCCTAAATCTTTGGAGTGTCGCTGCCCCCTCAGCAAAAGAAAGTTCACCTCCATCACAGGCCATTCTTTGCACAAATTCTCTTTGGTGGAAATTCATCAGCTTAAAAAAGGAATGGGGTACCCACTACATTATAACAACAGTGCGTCTCGAATACCATAATTAAAACCCGAAAATAATTTATATGAACCCCAAGCCGCTGTAACACTGAGCCACGTAACCTTGTTGAAAGGTTTAGAACCAGGTCACAATCATGGCCAATGAAAAAATTTCTAGGTATATTCAAGTATTCAAGCAATTGCTTTAATATATAATTACATACAGATAGATGATTGAAGATTTCATGATTAATTGGTAACTGCATCGAACAAAGACTTACACCACTGCTCGGATCAAAAGTCGTGACAACTACGCGTATATACACCATATGATTAATGAAAGTTTGATGAGCATCGGAGAACAAGCTGGGTTCTTGAAATTGTGATGTCATATTCACGATGATGCAGATTGATAGAGGATACTTTTGTGTGTGATTGCACAAAGGAATAGAAATAAGAAGAGAATTGAAAAGGAGATATACTAATACTTGGTATATTGGAATTTGCAAAGGTTAGATGTATTTATAGTGTTGTGTGGAATATAACCGTTATGATCAATCATTTCAAAGCAGTATTGGAGGGAAACTTTAGATTTGGGTCTTTTGGTGAAAGAGGAAAGCTTGAGATTTTCCTTTTTTTTGTGGAGGGAAGCTTGAGATTTTGTTCTTATGGTCAAGGACGGAATATATATATATATATATATATATATATATATATATATATATATATATATATATATATATATGTGTGTGTGTGTGTGTGTGTGTGTGTGTGTGTGTGTGTGTGTGTGTGTGTGTGTGAGGTAAATAATTGAAAATTTTGTATACCTAAATACTTTTCAAATTGAATAATTGATCTTTTTTTTTTATATATTTTACAAGTTGATATTAGAATATTTGAAAGAAAAATTGACAGTCAAAAGACATTTATTTCTTTTGTATAATAGTTTAGTTTTTTTTTTTCCTTTTTTAACGTCATCTAAGAATTAGATTACTTTTCTTTTGACATTAAAGTTTACTTTCAAATAATACACTAAATTGATTTTTAAAATTAGTCCTTAAATTTATAAATATTAATCAATTTAATTCTTAAATTACAAAATCATCTTTTTAATTCTTAAATATATTTAAAATGATAATTATTTATCAAATAAAAATTATTTTACTGTCAAGAATAAAACTAAGATAAGTGATGTTTATTAATTTTAGATGTAAAAATAATATTTTTATAAGTTTTATAAAAAACTACATTAACTGATAAACATAATTCTAGAATTATTAGTATAATTCATCATTGGTTTTAGGTTCCTACAAATGTTATTTGAGCCAAATATGGTTGGCAAATTTATGCTTAAGTCGAGGATATATCTTATGAGAGAAGGACATCTTATATGAGAGTGAGAGAGTTAAATTTGGACCATATAACCATACATGGAGGGTCAAGATTTAATGTTATGTAACTACTTAAAAAAGTCGTATGACTTTTTAAAAAAGTCGCATGACTTAGTGTGTTTTAATCTTGACCATTCAAAATAAGATCTAGTGGTCAATATTTATTCCTCTCACTCTCATATAAGATAAGACATCTCACTAGATATATTTCATATATATATATATATATATATATATATGATTTATTTAAAAATTTATAAGTAAATTAAATTTTAAAAAGCGTGACAGGTTTCCTGTAGGTTTTTCCAAACCCGATAAGACTCGATGACGATGAGGTTGGGTTTAAAAATTTTAAACCCGTCTCTTTTAAACCCAAACTCGAACCTGCCTCATCTTTCATGGTTGGTGAGGGTACGTAGTCTTTTGTACCAGGATTAGGGTATGTACATCCAATTGTCACCCAAAAATATTATGTAAGACCTTTGCAACCCGGATGGTCAAGAGGCATTACAGCCCAAAATATGTGAAAACCTAAGAGAGATTATTTAGGGTTACCTAGGAGTTAAGTCCATGTTAAATCACTTTAAAGTGATGATTTTTGTGTATGCTGAACTACAAGGTTCGTTGTGCATGCGATATTTAAAGGGATGGAGAAGACTCAATCCCGTTACCATATTTCTTTTGTAGAGAACGATGACAGAGATGTGGAGCCCTTATGTAGACATTTGAAGACCATTGGATTCAAGGGCGGACCTACAGCAAGCATTGGGGGGACCTTGGCCCCCCCTAATTTTTTTCAATATAGTTTATTTATATTAGGTAATGTTAAAAAAAATTAATATTAAGTAATTATTTTGCTTAGGGAGTTTAAGTATGTAAATAATATTATTTAAGTATTATTTATCATTTTTATATTTTAATAAAATATTCTATTCTTTTGTAATTTTTATTGTAGAGATAATTACATTTTTTTTCTTTTTCTAGATAAAATATTTGAGTATTATTTATTTTTCTTTCAAATATTTTTTCTTTTATAATGTGTTATTATTATTATTTTAAAAGCTATAAATAATTGTAGTTTGTAATAAAATGATTGCCAATGGGTCAAACTTTACAAACACTATATATAAGATTGACCGAGCCACTGTGCTTACCATTGTGAGGTTCCACTGTGCTTTCGATCTTAGTTCACCCATCCAGACTAGTGTGCTATGTAAATCTTAGCAAAGCAAATTAGATATCAAGTTGCACTAAAAGTTTGCCATAATTTGCTTTCAAAGTTGTAGCCTTTGTCACAACAAATATTTTTCTTCAATTTTCCAACTTTCTGAAAGTAAATTATTCTTCAATGATTGTTAGCTATTAGTGTCCTAAAAGATAATTTAGTGAGTAACATAATTTATTCAGATTTAGTAGATTTTTGGAATATGATTAATAGGAATTTTTGTAAGAAAGATATAGTTAAACATAAATATCAAATTTTATTATAAATTCATTAAAGTTCTTGGTAACATATCAAATTGGTTATTGTCATTTGTAATTTAGGTTCTTTAAAAATATGTTTAATATCTTCTATGTAAATGTATTCTTTATTATATATTTTTAAAAATCATTTTAGAATATATGTATACATACATACATACATATATATATATATATATATATATATATATATATATACACATATATATATATATATAGTATCAATTTTAATGCTTACATATTTATTTAATTTTGGCCCCCCAAGTCATTGAATCCTGGGTCCGCTCCTGATTGGATTTACAATCCTCTTTATGAAAAGGGTCCTTCTAAGGATCTTCCTATAGTTTAGGTATATAGGTAGTATAAAATTGACCAATAACTATTTTTCAACATTGATTTATTCTATTAAATAAATTTCTAAACTTATCAAATTAATGTGTCACAGGTGTAAAATGGAGGACATTCTTCTTGAGATGGATCGAATTTTGCGGCCACAAGGTAGTGTCATCTTGTGGGATGATGTGGATGTGCTGTTGAAGGTGAAGAGTTTCACAGATGCAATGCAATGGAATTCCAGAATTGCAGACCATGAAAAGGGGCCCCATCAGAGAGAAAAGATATTGTTTGCAGTTAAGCAGTACTGGACTGCCCCATCTCCTGGCCAAAAATCTACACAGAAAGCTCTAAATTGATCTGTTTTTTGGGCTCAAGAATTTGTGTAATTTTTTATTTCTATGTCCAGAAATTTTTTCAGAATTCTATTCTTTTCCAACCCCTGCTTATGTGGGTGGTGCAAAGTGAAAATTTCCTTACAGCAATCTATGCCTTATTGCTCCTCAAGCTTCTTATTTTTTGGTGACTTATCTATCTTGTAATAGTTGTCCAAATCTATCAATCAAATGAGATTGACTTATTGGTGAATAATGGTTGCAAAAGAACCTAATAGTATTTTACTAGACACAAAGCTCTAAAAACATATGTAAGATTTCTAATAACAATTTGTTTTGGTACATCATTCTTCATTTAGAACGCAACAAGGTACTAGAGCATCTTAAGTTTAGCCTTGGTCATAACGTCTTAAGTTCAACCTCAATTAGAGCATTTTAAACTTGGCCACATCCAAAGATCTTCAAATCAACCACAATCAAAGTATCTTCAACACAACATTGTGTAGAACATCTTCAGCTCAGCGCCAGGTTAAATTTTTAAATTGAAGGTCCATAGACAAGCCTTGAGGGTTTTTTTTTATGTGGGCTTTTTTTAGTTTTGTGGATTTTTGGCCTTGATCCACGTGGGCTATGGCCAAGTCAAGTTGGCTGGTCCATGTTGATGATAGTAAATGAAAAATATATTTATTAAATCATAAGTGTTCGGTAAAATTATTTGTTTAAGTAGCTGAAAAATGTAAAATGACATAAATTGTTTATATAATATATTTATATAAATTTTATTTTATTTTATAGATAAATTATTTTCATTACATTTTTATTTTCAATTATTACATTATATTCATATTAAGTATTCTACAATTAATCTTATACTATATCTTAAATATTTTTAATCAAGTTTGAAATAAAGTAAAAAAAACTTAAGTGGACATTATACTTTTATTATGTTAATTAGCGTAATAGTTAAAATAAATCATCTAATATTAAATTATTAAAAAAAACTAACATTTATCATTGTCAATTTCGTGAAGTATAATGTTTAAATAATAAATTAAATATTATACATAGTACAATAGTTAAAATAAATAGTGCAATATAAAAAATGTAGAATACAATAACAAAAATAAAATAAAACAAATAAATAATAAAGAAAACCTTGTTTTATTAAAAAAGGGTACTAAGAAAGTTTAATAAATATTTTAAGGATAAAAAGAAAAGAAAATATAAAAAGCTAGAAGTTACAAGCTAGCGTTTTAAAAAATGCTACTTCAAGTAGTGTTTCAAAAATCGCTAAAAACTACTAAAGAAAGTTTGTTTACCAAACAGTCAAATAAGTTTTTCAGCTACTAAAAAAGTTAGCTAGAAGCTAGCTGAAATGGCTTGTCGAACATAACATTTTACTTTTTTTAATATTTCATTATTTTATTTTTTTTACCACTTAATTTGACATTAGAAACTACAGAAGTAGAAAACCTAAAGTGACAATAATTTTTTTTTGGTTTAAATACATTTTTAGTCCTTGCAATTTAGCACTTTTTTTATTTTCGTCCTTGCAAAAAAAAAATTTGGTTTTAGTCCTTGCAAATTATGTTTGTTTTGTTTTTCGCCCTTAAAGTGCTTTAGATAGCGTTTTCTTCACTATTCAAAGCGCTACATAAACCACTTTAAGGACGAAAAACAAAACAAACATAATTTGCAAAGACTAAAATCGAAAAAAAATTGCAAGGACGAAAGGCAAAAAAAATGCTAAATTGCAAGGACTAAAAAGGTATTTAAGCCTTTTTTTTTACTGCAAAAGTGACAATAATTATAACACGTATGATTCCCAAGAGTTGAATTAATCATTGTGAAATGTTTTCAATAACAAAAAAAAAATCATCGTGACTTAATTTAGTACTGAATGAAAGTAAGTTTTAATTTATAACCTATTTTTCCCTTTAAAAATCCAAAAAATATAAATAAACAAAAACCCACTGCCAAAGTTTAGTAAACTTCTATAATTATATTTATAACTATATATACTCACAATTCAAATGTTGTATATATGAATAAAAAAAATTCAAATATTGTATATACATCTATAACTAAAAAAACCTATCACATTCATTATCAAGTCCAATATAAAGGTACCTATACTTAAAAGTGTCAATAATAGGTGAATAATAGAAGTAAATAATCTCAATGATGAAAGATTAAAGAAATAATAATTTGGTTATTGTTTCGATATTATAGGAGCTTTATATGTCAGACTCCATATGCTGAATGATGGCATTTTCTATGTTATTGTTTAGCTCCTTTCCTTTTGCTTTTAATTAATTCCACTTTGATTATAAAAAAACCAATACTTTGGAAACATATATAAGAAAATTATAGAAGTGCATTATTTAATACATTATATTTATGTTTATCAATTTGATATGATATGTCAAGATTCAAAATATTAAAGAATTAAATTCATATTGAGATTTACAAAAATTGCAAGAAATTATTCAATTTTAAATATTATGGCCAATATTGTTAATTAAGGAAAATGCAATTGATAGCAGAAATTGTCAAATTGATTAACTCTTGAAAGGAAAACATCAAATAGGTTTACGTATCTATATATTTCTTACGATAAATTCCACCTCTTTATAAGATAAGACAATTATTACAATTCAATCAACACGAAACTACAACAAAGTATCCTTAAAAGCAAGAAAATATGTAATGCAAAACCTAACAGTATCAAGAGTTCATGTGGAACCACAGCGAAAAGGGCACGTACTGTTCTGTACTAACCATTTCAAAATGCATTCATAGTGAAAAATATGAGCACAAGGCAACCGTGCCCCATCATCACCACACTTGTACTCTTCATAGCATATGCAACATTCATCTTTTTCATCTTCAATCTTCAATTTTTCAAGCTTTGTGGCCCCAGCAGGCAAAGAATATTAAGCCATTCCTTGCACGAACTCTCTTGATACATGTCGTGCATCGAAGAAGCATGAGGTATTCACTATATTGTAAAAATATCGGCCATTAAAGAACATAGCAAACACATAAAAATAATCTGTTTCAAACCCACAGTGTTGCAGTACTGAGTCACATAGCATTCTAGACAAATTTGTGACCATGTCACAATCATGGCCATTGAGAAAGGTTTGCCGAACACCTGTGTGTGCAAGGAACTTTTGTAACAGCTCTTTGCGAAAAGATGGATATGCAAAATGGTCATGAGAAATTGGTTGACTCGACCTCCAACATCTAACCTCACCCATTGGATCTGAATTAGTCGCAACAACTATAGTTATATAGACTTTATCTTTGCATGAAGTGTAACTCCCACCATCAGAGAAGGTGAATTTCTGGCATGATAAGGAAGATTCATAAAGAATACTTTTGTGTGTGTTTGCACAAAGGAATAGAAACAGTAAGAGAGTGTAATGCTGTTGGGTCAAAGAATTTGTAAAGCATAGACATATTTATAGTGTTGTGAGGTATATATCCTTTATGATCAATTGTTTCAAAGGAGTATTGGAGGGAAGCTTGAGATTTAATTTGGTCTTTTGGTCAAAGAGGGAAGCTTGAGATTTTCTTTTTTTGTGAAGGAGGGAAGCTTGACATTTTGTTTTTCTGGTCAAGGAGGGAAGTACAAATGAGGTAACAAATTGAAAATTTTGTATACTTAAAAGACTTTCCAAATTGAATAATTTGTCATTTTTTTATATATTTTACACATTGATGTTAGTATATATTTAAATATCTCCTTGAACCAAAAAAAAATTATTTATCCAAATAATACTCGTACCACATTATTTAACAAACTCCTATCTATTACTGTTCAGGTTGGGATTTCGGCTCCTCTCCACCCAAATTCTTAACCTTTATTTTCTTTTTAAAAAACATGACGTTGAGAATCCGGATACCCCAAATCTGAATTCTCAATAGGTTTTCCTATTTTCGTTATTTATTTTTTTGCTTTTTACTTTTTTTCTTTAATTTTAATTTTAAAGTAGTTTAAAAAAATAATTGTGACTAAAAGTTTACATTGTAATTAATTTAAATAATTAGTTTTAAAAAATAATACTCACAATTTAATAAAAATTATTTAAATTTAAATTCCATAATACAACAATAGAAAACTAAATTATTGAAGTTGGCTAGAGGTTCGATCACGATTAGGACATGACATTACACCTAAATCAATCCCTTTTGTATAAAATGAATAAAAAAATAAAATAGATAACTAAATAAATAAATCATAAATTCAAGTCTCTCAAATATAAATATAAAATTGTTTTGCTGAAATAAATCAATGATAAATAAACAAATAATATACAAGTTCAGGAACACTTGTCACAACTCGAGTATACAGTCCAATTTAAAGCATAAGATTAACAAGCTATCATGTTTAAATTATCTCTTGAGGTGTTATTTTTGTCCTAAGCCTAGGGCCAGTTCACAATAATGGCTCTAATTATTTTTTGACCCACCTAATGTGGGGCCTAAAAGCTCCCAACCTACACAACCCAACTAATAAGAAGGTTGGACCAAGGCTTAAGGGTTGTCAACCCACAAGTACCGGTATTTCAAAAAGTGTCTTTTCTAAATCCTCCATAAAAATATTTTCAACTTGGCTCGACTAGAGTATGTTTAACTCAAGCTAAACTAAAGTAATTTTAACTTGGTCCCAACCAAGATATCTTTAATGTGGCCTCAATCAAAGTAATTTCAACTTGACCTTGGCTAGAGTAACTTCAACTCGACCTTGTTCAGAGTATGTTCAACTTAGCCTAACATAGAGTATCTTATACTCAACCTCGACTAGAGAATCTTCACATCAACCTCAACCAGGGCATCTTCAACTCAGTCTCCGCTAGGACATCTTTGGTTTCAACCATGTCACAGTCATGGCCATTGAAAAAATTTGTAGGTACACGCAAGTATGCAAGCAATTGATTTACTACATCATTGCAAAAAAATGGATAATTGAAAATGATGCGTTGAATTGGTAACCGCGTGTGACAAAGTTTGACAACACTGCTCCGCTCAAAAGTTGTCACCATCATGGTTATATACACAATATGATTGATGAAAGTGTTACCAGCACCGGAGAAAAAGGTGGGTTCTTCAAATTGTGGTATCATGTTTATGATGAGGAAGATTTATATAGAGGGTACTTTTATGTGTGATTGCACAAAGGATTAAAGGAATAGAAATAAGAAGAGAATTCAAAAAGAGTTGTACTAATACTTGGTCTAAAAGAGTTATACTAATACTTGGTCTATAGGAATTTGCAAAGGTTAGATGTATTTATAGTGTATATTAGATGATGATTTATATCTTCTTCGAAACAGTATTGGAGGGAAGCTTAAAATTTTGGGGGGTATTTTTATGTAAATGAAGGGAAATATTGGAGGGAAGTTTGAAATTTTCTTTTTTTTTCTTTTTATGAAAATGGAACTTTCCAAATTCAACAATCTATCATTTTTTATATATTTTACACATTAAAGTTAAAATATCTCTATATATGTTAAATATTTTAATATAAAAATTAATGACCTTTTAGTATGAGAATTGTTATCAGAAATATTGATTATTACGATTTTTTCCATATATGCACAAGGATGATTTCCATAAAAAATCTATTATATTTTTTGAATTGATATTTATTTCAAAAAATAATATTGAGCCACGTATGTTATTCATTCATCAATATCAATATAAACTAAGATAAGAAATCCCTCCTTAAACTCGTCACTTCCTGGTCAATAGTTTTCCCTTGCAATTCCTATCCTCGTCTCTCTCTTTCTAATTTCCTTTTTTTATTACTTACATACAATTTTTTTTATTATAACTATTTTTTATGCATATTATATTATTGTTTTATATTTTTTATTTATACAAAATATATTTTATAAATTATATAAGCATATATAATCATAAAAATAAAGGATAATTTTGTTTGTCTAAATAATATTTAATTCTCTTTGAATATTTAATATAATAATATTTTTAATATTACCTACAAATATGTTATAATTTATATTAAATGGATGATAAATTATATAATTACTTATTAAAACTAATTATAATTTAATTGATTCAATCTATTTTTACTTTAGACATCCTATAAAATCATTTTTATTTTTAGATCATATAAAACCATTTAAATTAATTTCATAAATAAATATTTCGTGACTAATATTTAAATTATACTGTTGAAATTTTTATACTAAAAATTAGGTTGAATCTAATTAGTTATTATATTTACTACAAAATGATATTTTGACTATATGCTTAATAACTTCATATATGAACATTTTGTTGACTAATGATTATATGATAATGTTAAATTTTTTATATAAATATATAATAAATATATTAATTTTAAATTTTTAACTATATTTTATTACAAAATAGTTTTAAATTACTTATTCAATAAAATCATAAATCAGATATTTTTAAATTCTTTTTTTTTTATGGTAGAGACCACCCAAGGAAGATAATCATGCTCGAATTGGATAGGACGCAGGACAACTATTAACGACAAAGCTCTCACTTCGAGCATATTATTTTACTATTTATCATAATTTACAATATTTTTGGAACTTGGGAGTGAGTGATGACTTGTGTGAAAGTGAATCTGTTGTGTTCCCAGGTGAATCAAAGACAATGTGGGTGTGTGTGTGTGTGTTTTCTTTTTGCCCCTCCTCTCGTTTCTACTCTCTCTATTCTATGTTCTGGCTTTTCTTTTTCTCAGCATTCTTTTGTTTCTCCTCTCGGTATATGCAATGATAGATGGACAATGATAAAAGAAAATAAATTACATTCAATTTTAAAAGTCTAACATGTCAATATTATTACATAAGGAGAATTTAATCAATAGCTGAAATTAATCACTCTCAATATTATTACGTAAGGAAAGTGTAATGATAGCAGAAATTAATTGCTCTCAAAAAGAAAACATCAAATAGATTGATGTATTTATATTTCATATGATACATTTTACTTCTTTAAGATAATATACACAGTACATAAATGCTAATGGTAACAGTATCAAGAGACATGACTATATGCAGAACGGCATTATCTTTGACGATAAACATGAGAGCAAGGCAACCTTGCTGCATTATCACCGGAGTTGAAATCTTTGATGCATATGGCACATCAAACCTCTTCATCTTTAACCATAAATCTTTTGAGTGCAGTTGCCCCCACGGGAAAAGAATGTTCACCTCCATCACAGGCCATTCTTTCCACCAATTCTCTTCATGGAAGTTCATCAGCTTGAAAAGAGAATGGCGTACCCACTACATTATTATAACAACAGTGGGTCTCGAATACCATAATGAACACCCGAAAATAATTTATATGAACCCCAGGCCGCTGTAACACTGAGCCACGTAACCTTGTTGAAAGGTTTGGAACCAGGTCACAGTCGTGACCATTGAAAAAATTTCTAGGTATATTCAAGTATGCAAGCAATTGTTTTAATATATCATTACATACAAAAAGATGATTGAAGATGTCATGATTAATTGGTAACTGCATGCGACACAGCCTTACAGCACTGCTTTGGATCAAAAGTTTTGACAATGATGCTTAAATAGATCGTATGATTCATGAAACTATGACCAGCATCGGACAACAAGGTGGGTTCTTGAAAGTGTGATGTCATCTTCAAGATGAGGAAGATTGATAGAGGGTACTTTTGTGTGTGATTGCATAAAGGAATAGAAATAAGAAGATAATTGAAAAAGAGTTATACTAATACTTGGTCTATAGGAATTTGCAAAGGTTAGATGTATTATAGTGTTGTGAGGAATATAACCGTTACGATCAATCATTTCAAAGCAGTATTGAGGGAAGTTTGAGGTTTTAGTCTTTTGGTGAAAGAGGAAAGCTTGAGATTTTCCTTTTTTTTTTTTTGTGAAGGAGGGAAGCTTGAGATTTTGTTCTTTTGGTCAAGGACGGAAATATATATGAGGTAAATAATTGAAAATTTTGTATACTTAAATAATTTCCAAATTGAGTAATTGATATTTTTTTTATTTATTTTACAAGTTGATATTAGAATATTTGAAAGTAAACTTAAGTCAGAAAATGTGAATAAAACTATTTTTTTTATATTTTTTTTTTTACAATAGTTTAGTTTTTTACCGTTATTTTTTTATGTCATCTGAGAATTAGATTACTTTTCTTTTGACATTGAAATTTACTTTCAAATAATCCACTAAATTGATTTTTAAAATTAGTTCTTAAAATTTTAAATATTAATCAATTTAATTCTTAAATTATAAAATCATCCTTTTAATCCTTAAATATATTTAAAATGATGATTATTTATCAAATGACAATTATTTTACTGTCAACAATAAAACTAAGACAATTGATGTTTATTAATTTTAGAAATTAAAATAATATTTTTATAATTTTTTAAAGACTACGTTAACTGATAAACATAATTCTAGAATTATTAGTATAATTCATCATTGGTTTTAGGTTCAAGTTATTCTAAGAGCAACTTTAAAAGGGTTACTCTTCATCTTCACTATTCATTTTTTTGAAATCTAATGGTTAAGATTAGTTACTCATTACAATCATTAGATTTAGGTAAAATGAATAGTGAAGATAGGGAGTAACTCTTTTAAAGTTACTCTTGGATATATATGATTTATTTTAAAATTAGAAGAAAATTATATTTTCAAAATTCTGACGGGTTACCCATAAGTTTTCACGAACCCAATAAAACTTGCGACGTCGATGAGGTAGGATTTAAAAATTTTAAACTCACCTCTTTTAAACTCAAACTCGAACCCATTTCGTCTTTCATGAGTACAAGGACCAGGAGAGCTAAACTTACCCATAATCTGCTCTGTTGCCGTGCCTAGCGTTGGCTAGTGCATCTTCAACCCTGCCTCGGCTAGCGCATCTTCAACCCTGCCTCAGCTAACGCATCTTTGACTCAACCTCAGCCAACGTGGATTTAGCTTAGCCATAGTAAATACATCTTCAGCTTAGTCTCGATAAAGGCATTATCAATTTAGCCTCGGCCTCAATTGAGGCATCTTTAATTCGACTTCAGCTAGGTCATCTTTGGATTGACCTCGAGTAGGGCACCATTGGCTCGACCTTAGCATCTTTGGCCTGGCCTCAACTAGGGCATCTTCGACTCACCCATGACCAATGCATCTTCAACTCAATCTCAATCAATGCATCTTTGGCTCATCCTCGGCCAACACATCTTCGACTTGACCTTTGCAAGCGCATCTTAGGCTAAACCTTAAGCAATGTATCTTCAGCTCGACCTCGACTAACACATCTTCAATTCAACCTTGATTATATTATCTTCAACTTAGCCTTGGTTATAGCATCTTCAGCTCGATTTCAATTAGAGTAATTTCAACTCCACCTTGACTAGAGCATCTTAAGCTCAGCTTGGCCAGAGCATCTTAAGCTCGATCTCGGCTAGGGCATCTTAAGCTCAGCTTGATTAGAGATCTGTAAAAAAAAAAATGTAATGCAAGTAAAAACAAAGGGACAACAAAATACAAAAACACTAGAAGAATATTTTGTTAGGTACTTGAAGTGATTAACTTTATTGACCATTTCATTATTTGTATCACACACACACATATAGGTGTACATCCCTATTCCAACAACAAACTACTAATAAGATGAAAATTTGCTCACTAAGAATAAATTGTGGCAGGCCACCCCCATAATTTATGGAACTTTCTATCATGCCTCCAATAAAACTAAATGAAAAGATGTAATATGACCTTATACTCTCCTTGAAGTTGATACTTTTCTTATTGTTTTCAGTTGTTAGATTAAACAATGAAATAAGAAGCTTTTACCAAGGAAGTCTAGTTCAGTTGGTTGAGCAGGGTACGTGAGTTATTGCAAACTCTCATATCTATCTTATGCTCCTATTGATAAAAGAAAAAGACAAGAAGTTTTTCCAATCTTTAGACAACAGCGTCAAAATCCATCATTCGTTATCTTTTATCCTTTTCAAATCCTTCCTCAAATTGCATATGAGCAGAGAATTACAATGACAACAACATTAGGAAGGTCTCCAAAATATAGACATGCTAAGAAAAGGAGGAAATGGTTAGATGGTGTCCCCTGAATAACTGTATGCATGAAAACTTGCAAATTAAATACGATCTTAATAACTAAGAGTTCATCAAATGTTACATTGACTCTCATCCCCCTCATAAATTTCTGAATATAAAGGTAGGCTTTGATGATCACCAAATCAACCTAGCATGACAACTAACACACAAAGATATACATAAAGTAAACGACAACCACCAAGAAAACATTTTTTTTTGGTACATACCACCAAGAAAACATTTGTAATGATTACTATTATTTTTTATATGATAAAATATATGCAAAAACGTAGAGGAGAATCATCGATTAATCAAGATCATTGTATAGTTTGTTGATTATCGCAATGTACGATTGACATCAAAAACTATATATTGGCATTAAATTGAAAGAGCTTAATGCTGTTTTTACTACAAAAAGATCTTTAATATCTAAAATTATATTTTCATTGGCAATATGACTATCCATAGATCTGTTTCCTTCTGCAGAAAAATAAATAAATGAGGCATTATGGTGCATTGGACTCGAGACCATAATGTTCCCTTCAAAATTTAAATTCTAATAGTAACATATACCATATAAATTTAGAAAGGCGTACATATAGCCCACAAAATCTTAAATCCAAAATATAAATTTATAAAAACTAAAAAAAAAAAAAAAACTACCATATTCATTTTACGGCCAATATAAAGGTACCTATTCTCTGTACCCAAAAAAAAATACGTATACTTAAAAGTGATCAATAATAAGTGAATTGTAGATGTAAATAATCTCAATCTGTAAGATGAAATATTAAAGAAATAATACTTTGGTTATTGTTTCGTTATAATAGGAGCTTTATATGCCAGACTCTGTATGCTAATTAATGATGGCATTTCCTATGTTATTGTTTAGCTCTTTTTGCTTTTAATTATTTTCAATTTGCTTACAAAAAAAAAATACTTTGGGAATATTTAAGAAAATTGTAGAAGTACATTATTTAATACATTATACTTTTGTTTATTAATTTGATATGATATATCAAGATTCAAAATTTAAAAATTTTAATTCATATTGAGATTTAGGAAAATTGCAAGAAATAATTCAATTTTAAATTATGGTCACGTAAGGAAAATACAATTGATAGCAGAAATTTTCAAAATGATGAACTCTTGAAAGGAAAGCATCAAATAGATTTACGTATTTATATATTTCTTACAATAAATTTCACCTCTTTATAAGGTAAGACAATTATTACAATCCAATCAACATGTAACTACAACAAAAATATGAGCACAAGGCAACCGTGCCCCCATCATCACCACAGTTGTACTCTTCATGGCAAATGCAACATTTATCTTTTTCATCTACAATCTTGAATTTTTCTAGTGTTGTGGCCCCGGCAGGTAAAGAATGTTCTCCACCTCATAAGCCATTCTTGTACTGTAGTTCCAATGAACCAAGTCCTTGTACTGCAGTTCTCATGAACCAAGTCCCTCCTTGTACTGCAGTTCCTCCTTCTAACTAACAAGGAGGGACTTGGTTCATGGGAAGTGCAGTATAAGGCGGGACTTGATTCAGGGAAACTCACTAGTAACAGCAATGGGTCTTGAGTACCATAACAAACACGCAAAAATAATTTATATCAACCCTAGGCCGCTGCAATTAATACTGATTCCCATAACATTGCTGAAATATTTTCGACCATGTCACAGTCATGGCCATTGAAAAAAGTTGTAGGTACACGCAAGTATCCAAACAATTGCTTTAATACATCATTGCAAAAAGATGGATAATTGAAGATGATGCGATGAATTGGTAACCACGTGTGACAAAGTTTGACAACACTACTCGGCTCAAAAGTTGTCACCATCATGGTTACATAGACAATATGATTGATGAAAGTGTGACCAGCATCAGAGAACAAGGTGGGTTCTATGATGAGGAGGATTTATAGAGGGCACTTTTTGTGTGTGATTGCAAAAAGGTGTAGAAATAATAAGAGAGTTGAAAAAGAGTTACACTAATACTTGGCCTATAGGAATTTGCAAAGGGTAGATGTATTTATAGTGTATTAGATTGTGATCAATATCTTATTCGAAACAATATTGGAGGGAAGCTTAAAATTTTGGGGGTATTTTTATGTAAATGGAGGGAAGCATGATGTAATAATTGACAGAAAAAAAGTGCACAACTTTCAATTAAATAATGGTATTTGAGGGAAGTTTGAAAATTTGAATTTTTTTCTTTTTTTGAAAAAGGAAGGAAGTATGATATAATAATTGAAAAGAATTTCTTCATAAATTTCCAAATTCAATAATTTATCATTATATATATATATATATTTTACACATTAAAGTTAGAATCTCTCTCTCTCTCTCTCTCTCAATCTATATATATATATATATATATATATATACCATTTCTATATGTTAAAATACTTTAATAAAAAATTATGACCTTTTAGAATGAGAAATGTTATTAGAAATACTGATTATTAGGAAAAAAAATTCAAATATGCAAAAGGATAATTTCCAATTATAGGGAAAAAAAAATTCAAATATCACAAGGATAATTTTTATGTAAATGCAGGGAAGTATAGCATAATATTTAAAAAAAAATGCATAACTTTCCAATCAAATAACGGTTTTTGAGGGAAGTTTGAAATTTTGGTTTTTTTCTTTTTACGAAAAAGGAAGGAAGTATGACATAATAATTGAAAAGATTTTATACGTATATAACTTTCCAAATTAAAAAAATATATCATTTTTTTTTATATTTGACACTTTAAAGATAGAATATCTCTATATATCATTTATATATGTTAATATATTTTAATCCAAAAATAAATTACCTTTTAGTGTGAGAAATGTTATTGGAAATACTGATTATTAGGAAAGTTAATTTTTTTTCAAATATGCACGAGGATGATTTCCATAAAAATTATATTATATTTTTCAATTAGTATTTATTTCAAAAAATTATGTTGAGCCACATATGTTATTCATTCATTAATTGAAAATGAGGGAAGTATGACATAATAATTGAAAAAAAAAAGTATACATAACTTTTCAATGTCAATAATTTATCATTGTTTATATATTTTACACATTAGCGTTAGAATATCATTATTTATCTTTTTATAAATTTTAAAGTGTTTTAATCTTAATATTAAAAGCAAGGTTAGGGTGGACAACCTTGATTGGTGGACCACCCTAATTGGTGATCCACGGTGGACCATCATTATCAATAGTTAGATTTATAATTTTGTTGTAGTAGGCCAATCCACACTAGATTTCTCCAACCCTCTTCCAGGAATCCTCTGGCCACCGTTCGCCACCTCTGGAGACAATTTTTAGCGGCGTTGTTTTGTTTTTCTTCATCACTATCTCCACCCTTTCCTCCACTGATTTCTTCGGCATCGACTCAAAACTCAAATAGAAACACTTAAGTTTTTTTTTTGTGGTAGTGAACTTATATCAAGGAGCTCTTGAAAAATCAACGAGTACAAAACGTTACAGCAAAGCCTCTACGACTCGAAGTAACATGGGCCATGCCTTGGGGAAATCATGCCTTGGACTAGATATGGTCGTCTGTGGAGGGCTCTACGAAATGATGGCATTTTTTTTTTGTGTACCATGGTTGCACTGAGGTTTGAACCTATCACCTCATGTATTCTACTCCAACCCCCCACCACTAGGCCGACCTTAGTGGTTAATGATGGCATTTCCTATGTTATTGTTTAGCTCCTTTTGCTTTTAATTATTTCCACTTTGCTTACACAAAAACAATACTTTGGGAATATATAAGAAAATTGTAGAAGTATACATTATTTAATACATTATATTTATGTTTATTAATTTGATATGATATGTCAAGATTCAAAATTTTAAAATTTTAATTCATATTGAGATTTAGGAAAATTGCAAGAAATAATTAAATTTTAATTTATGGTCAATATTATTATGTAAGGAAAATGCAATTGATAGAAGAAATTTTCAAATTCATGAACTCTTGAAAGGAAACCATCAAATAGATTTACATATTTATATATTTCTTACGATAAATTCCACCTCTTTATAAGATAAGACAATTATTACAATCCAATCAACACGAAACTACAACAAAGTATCCTTAAAAGCAAGAGAATATGTAATGCAAAACCTAACAGTATCAAGAGTCATGACGACTACATGTGGAATGGTAGCAGAAAGGGCACGTACTGCTCTGTACAAACCATTCAAAATGCATTCGTAGTGAAAAATATGAGCACAAGGCAACCGTGCCCCATCATCACCACAGTTGTACTCTTCGTAGCATATGCAACATTTATCTTCTTCATCTTCAATCTTCAATTTTTTTAGTGTTATGGCCCCAGCAGGCAAAGAATGTTCTCCACCCTCATAAGCCATTCTTTGCACGAATTCTACTGATTGAACATGTTCATCATCAAATGGGTGTGGGGTATTCACTATATTGTAAAAATAATGGCTCTCAGATAACATAGCAAACACATAAAAATAATCTTTTTCATCGTGCTGCAATATTGAGTCACGTAGCATTCTAGGCAAATTTGTAACCATGTCAAAGTCGGCATTGAGAAAACTTTTTCGTACATCTATTTTTCAAGGAAAACCTGTAACAAGTCTTTGGGGAAAGGAGGAAAAGCAAAGAAGTCACGAGGAAGTGGTAGTATGCTCAAGCTACAAAGACTAACCACATCCATTGGATGTGAATTCGCTACAACTATAGTTATATTGACTTGATCATTGGAAAAAGTGTAACTACCACCATCTAAGAAGGTGGATGGTTGAATTTCTGGCATGATGAGGAAGACTGATAAAGAATACTTTTGTGTGTGTTTGCACAAAGGAATAGAAACAATAAGAGAGTGACAGAGGATTACACAAATGCTGGCTTGGGTCAAAGAATTGTAAAGCATAGATATATTTATAGTGTTGTGAGGTATATGTCCATTGTGATCAATCGTTTCAAAGAAGTATTGGAGGGAAAGCTTGAGATTTTAGTCTTTTGGTGAAAGAGGGAAGCTTGAGATTTTCTCTTTTTGTGAAGGAGGGAAGCTTGAGATTTTTTTCTTTTGGTCAAGGACGGAAAGTATATATGAGGTAAATAATTGAAATTTTTGGATATTTAAAGACTGTCCAAATTGAACAATTTATCCTTTTTTATATATATTTTACACTTAGAATATCTTTAAATATATCTTGGAATACCTAACTTTGGGTTCTATTATTTTAATTAATATGGTGAAAGCTGATTTGCCCAACAAAGCTTTCAAGACCTTACGATTAAGTAATTACAGGTTGATTTGCCGATAGCTGCAAGCCATAATAAGGCTCCCAGTCAGTTTAATTGACTCCTATGAGTTCTCTCCATAATCTTTATTTTATTTGCTCTTTGTTGTTTTGTTAGTATTAGAAGCATTTTCTTTTGACTGATGCAAGTTTTCCTTTTGATAGACGTGCAGCCTGCCTCATGTAATGTCATCTATCTTTTTTATTTATATTAATTAATTTTTTTTACTCATAGTATTGTCATTTTTCTTGTTTTCTTTTTAACAACTTTCTTTTCTTTGGTCATGCACTGGAATAGTTTTCGGCTGCCTTTCTTTGTGTACATTAGCTTTCTTGTAATATAGTATAAATCTAAAAAAGAGAAATGAGTCTCAAGTTATCAATTAGCCTACTGACATATATCTTGTACGTGAACATTTCACTTTTTAAGTGTTGATATACTTTTCTTCTTCGTAAAGTTTGATAATTTTATCACAAGTGGTGAGAGCTAGTCAGTTCCAAGGTAGTTAAAAGAATAGTATTTTGATAAAAACACAAAAAAGGATTTTTAGTACTACTAACAATTATTTTTATTCACTTTCTATTTACTTATTAAGAAGATTTTAAGTTGTTGGTGATATTCATTTTAGATTTTGTTAATTATTATAAAGGCCTGCTTCTAAATATATTTTAGCAAAATAAAATTAATTATGAATAAATAAATTAGTAAAGGAAAATAAATAGAGTAGCAAAATTATAAGTTTGATATTACCAAGTTGTTACAACTTAAGAGACTTAGATAAAAAAAATATGGAATTAAAAAGTCCTACACCTAAATCACTCTTTTTTGCATAAATGGATAAATAAAAAATGGATAACCAAATAAATAAAATCATAAACTCAGGTGTCTCAACTTTAAATATGAAATTATTTGGCTAAGTAAACTAATGATAAATAAAAGAAATAAAAAAACATATAATACAAGCTTGGGAATACCTGTCATAGCTCATGTATCCCAAATTAAAACATAAGATTAATAAGGTGTCATGTTTAAATTACTTTAAAGGGGGGGGGGGGGGGTATTTCGATCCTAAGTCCTAAGGTAAATCACTATACTGGCTCTAATTAATTTTTGACCCACCAAATGAGTGGCTTAAAATTCCCTAACCCAATTAATAAGTAGGTTGGACCGAGTCTTAAGAGGGGGGATGGATCAGCTCACAAGTTACGAGTATCTTTAACTTGACCTCAACTAGAGTAATTTCAGTTCAGTCTTGGCCATTGTACCCTCAACATGGCTTCAATCAAGGTAATTCCAACTCGACCTTGGCTAGATTATCTTCAACCCAACCCCGTCGAGAGTAATTTCAACTTAGCCTATCCAAGGGTATCTTTTATTCAACCTCATATGGGAATCTTAACCTCAACCTTAGTCAGGGCATCTTTAACTTGATCTTAGCAAAGACACCTTTACTTTAGTCTCGACTAGGGAATCTTCAGCTCGGCCTTAGTCAACACATCTTCAACCTGGCCTCGGCTAGGGCATCATAGGCTTGACCTTAGCATCTTTGGTCTGGCCTCAGCTAGAGAATCTTTGACTCGGCCTCCCAGTGCATCTTCGACTTAACCTTAGTCAACACATCTTTGGCTTATCATCAACCAATGCATCTTCAGCTCAGCCTTTACAACTGCATCATTAGCTCGGCCTTGAGCAGCGTATCTTCAGCTTGACCACGACCAACACATCTTCTATTCAACCTTGATTAGATCATCTTCAACTTGGCCTTGGTCAAAACATCTTCAGCTCGGTCTTAGTGAGATTAATTTCAACTCCACCCCGGTTCGAGCACCTTAAGCATGACTTGGCCAGAGATCTTTAGATCAATCGTGGTCAGAGTATCTTCAGCACAACCTGGTGCAAAACATCTTCAACTCAACCTCAGGTTAAATTTTTAAATTTAAAGTTCATGGACTGGCCATAACCCATAAGGCCTCGAGGATGGGTCTTTTTTAACCCTGTGGGCATTATGGCCCTGATCCATGGAGGCTAAAGCCAAGTCAGATGGGCTAGTCCATTTTGACAACTTTAATTACCTATTTACATACATAAAAAAATCATTGATTTTAATATTTATACAAAATAATTAGGTTTAATTTCACATTTTACCATCCAACTATTGTTATTTTGCAAATTTTACTACCCAGGTTTTTTTTTCACATTTTACTACCATGTTTTCTAATTTTTGCGAATTATTAAATCCTACTATTTAAAGATATATCATAATATTTTGAGACTAAAAAAAGGAAATTTTAATATTACAAATTAAAAGTAATTAATATTAAAATTTGAGGGAATAAAAAGATTAAGATTAAAAATCATTAGTACATAATTAGGAAATATAAAAGTAAGTATCAAATAACAGTGTAATGTGGAGAATCAAAGTAAAATAAGTGTTTTGATCATGATAAGAATTTAAATTTATAATATACGAATTCTTAAGAGTGTGTAGACAAGTGCTGTAAAATAAAGAGTGTGTAGACAAGTCAACTTAGGTAATTTATATTTTATTTGAGTAATTTATAAATTTGTTTTACTAAAGTAAAGATGTTTGGCAATTTATAGAGTTGTTTCATACGCCATTTAAGATACTGCACACTTGGACTTACAATTTATAGTTTATCATAATTTTTCATTTTTATTTTTGGTACTTTAACAAAAAAAATCTCATATGTTGTCTCCTTTAATATTACAATATTTATTCTAATTATTTCACTATTTATGTCATTTATCATTATTTTTTAATAAAATGTTTGATATTTAAACAAAAATAATAAAAAGAGTTTAGCAAACCAATGACACTGAAATGAAAACAAACTAAAGGCGAGGAAAATCGTGGAAATCAGAAGAACTTGGGACTTGGGAGTGAGTGATGAGTCGCAACTTGTGAGTATGTGTTTTCTTTGCCCCTCCTATCGTTTCTACTTTCTCTATTCTATGTTCAGGCTTTTCTTTTTCTCAGCATTCTTTCGTTTCTCCTCAGGGTATGCAATAATGATAGATGGACAATGATAAAAGAAAATAAATTACATTCAATTTTAGAAGTCAAACGTGTCAATATTAAAACATAAGGAAAGTCTGTAATTGATATCAGAAATTAATTACTCTCAAAAGGAAAACATCAAATAGATTGAAGTATTTATATTTCATACGATACATTTTACTTCTTTAAGATAATATGTTTATCACAGTACATAAATGCTAATGGTAACAGTATCAAGAGACAAGACTATATGCAAAACGGCAACAAGGGCACATAGCTTTCTCTACGAACCATTGCAATATACAATTAGGGTGGAAAACATGACAGCAAGGCAACCTTGCTGCATTATCACCAAAGTTGAAATCTTCACCACATATGACACATTCACCTTCTTCATCTTGAACCCTAAATCTTTGGAGTGTTTGTAACAGTATCAAGAGACTATACTATATGCGACACGGCAACAAGGACACATAGCCTTCTCTACAAACCATTGCAATATACAATTAGGGTGGAAAACATGATAGCAAGGCAACCTTGCTGCATTATCACCAGAGTTGAAATCTTCACCACATATGACACATTCACCTTCTTCATCTTGAACCCTAAATCTTTGGAGTGTCGTTGCCCCTGCAGGAAAAGAATGTTCACCTCCATCACAGGCCATTCTTTGCACAAATTCTCTTGGTGGGAATTCATCAGCTTGAAAAAGGAATGGGGTACCCACTACATTATAACAACAGTGCGTCTCGAATACCATAATGAAAACCCGAAAATAATTTATATGAACCCCAAGCCGCTGTAACACTGAGCCACGTAACCTTGTTGAAAGGTTTAGAATCAGGTCACAATCATGGCCAATGAAAAAATTTCTAGGTATATTCAAGTATTCAAGCAATTGCTTTAATATATCATTACATACAGATAGATGATTGAAGATTTCATGATTAATTGGTAACTGCACCGAACAAAGACTTACACCACTGCTCGGATCAAAAGTCGTGACAACTACGCTTATATACACCATATTATTGATGAAAGTTTGATGAGCATCGGAGAACAAGCTGGGTTCTTGAAATTGTGATGTCATATTCACGATGAGGCAGATTGATAGAGGATACTTTTTTTGTGTGATTGCACAAAGGAATAGAAATAAGAAAAGAATTGAAAAGGAGATATACTAATACTTGGTATATAGGAATTTGCAAAGGTTAGATGTATTTATAGGGTTGTGTGGAATATAACCGTTATGATCAATCATTTCAAAGCAGTATTGGAGGGAAACTTGCGATTTGGGTCTTTTGTTGAATGAGGAAAGCTTGAGATTTTCCTTCTTTTTTTTTTTTTTTTTTGTAAAGGAGGGAAGCTTGAGATTTTGTTCTTTTGGTCAAGGACGGAATATATATATATATATATATGAGGTAAATAATTGAAAATTTTTGTATACTTAAATACTTTCCAAATTGAATAATTGATAAACTTTTTTATATATTTTACAAGTTGATATTAGAATATTTGAAAGAAAAATTCAGTCAAAAGACATTTATTTCTTTTGTGTAATAGTTTAGTTTTTTTTCCTTTTTTTGTTTACGTCATCTAAGAATTAGACTACTTTTCTTTTGACATTAAAGTTTACTTTCAAATAATCCACTAAATTGATTTTTAAAATTAGTTGTTAAATTTATAAATATTAATCAATTTTATTCTTAAATTACAAAATATATTTAAAATGATGATTATTTATCAAATGACAATTATTTTACCGTCAAGAATAAAACTAAGATAAGTGATCTATGTTTATTATTTTAGATATTAAATAAATATTTTTATAACTTAAAAAAAACTACATTAATTCTGTAAAAAAAAATTACATTAACTAATAAACATAATTCTAGAATTACTAAGAGAGAGAGAGAGAGAGAGAGAGAGAGAGAGGATCAAGTTACTCCAAGAGTAACTTTAAATTCATTCTCACTATTCATATTCTTGCAATTTAATGGTTAAGATTAGTTACTCATTACAACCATTAGATTTAGGTAAAATGAATGGCGAGAATAGAGAGTAACTCTTTTAAAGTTACTCTTGGAGTAACTTGGTCCCTCCTCATATAAGTAAATTGAGTTTTCAAAAGTGTGACAAGTTACACGTAGGTTTTCGCGAACCCAATAAAATTTGACAACAATGGGGGTATGAATTTTTGTCCTAAATAGCATCTTGCTTACTTGGCTCGAAGTTATTTTTTATTATTTTTTAAATTAGTATAAATTTAAGAAAAATAAATAAATAAGCTAATTTGCCCTAGTCTAACAGGCCAAATCGAGCCAAGACAAATGTGGCCTATGAGACATATGGACCAGGTCGGACCAGTCCGTTTTCACTCTTTGACCAGTCAAGCCAAGTCGGGCCAGTGCATCTTCAACCCTGCCTCGGCTTGCACATCTTCAACTCCGCCTCAGCAAACGCATCTTTGACTTAACCTCGGCCAATGCGTATTTGGCTTAGCCATAATAAATGCATCTTCAGCTCACTCTTGATAAAGGCATTCTCAGTTTAGCCTCCGCCTCGACTAAGGCATCTTCAATCCAACTTCCGCTAGGTCATCTTCAGTTTGACCTCGACTAGGGCATCATCGGCTTGACCTTAGCATCTTTGGCCTGGCCTCAACTAGGGCGTCCTCAATTCAGTTCTTTTAATATAAAAAAAAGATAAACTAAGCAAAAGACACTATGGACTTAAGAAGAAGATGCCCATTGCCTAATTGAATTGAAAGTAGTTTTTATTAAGACTCCCAATCTGGTGTTAAGGCTGCCTTGGTTGCATGGTTGGGTATTCTTTTGTTTCTACTCTCTCTATTCTATGTTATGGCTTACTAAGAGTATTCTATGTTATGGCTTACAAAAACACTAGAAGAATATTTTGTTGGGTACTTGAAGTGATTAACTTTATTGACCATTTCATTATTTGTATCACACACACACATATAGGTGTACATCCTTGCTCCAACAACAAACTACCAATAAGATGAAAATTTTGGTCACTAAGAATAAACTGTGGCAGACCACCCCCATAAATTATGGAACTTTCTTTCATCCTTCCAATAAAACTAAATTATAGAGATGTTATATGACCTCATACTCTCCTTGAATAGGATACTTTTCTTATTGTTTTCAGTTGTTAGATTAAACAATAAAATTAGAAGCTTTTATCAAGAGAGACTAGCTCAATTGGTTGAGTAGGGTGCATGAATTATTGTAAATTCTTTGATATCTGTCTTCCGTTCCTATCGATAAAAAGAAAAAAGAAAAATGACAAGAAGCTTTTTCAAAAATGGGAATTGTACCCTACACTTTAGAAAACAACGTAAAAATCCACCATTCATTATCTTCATATTC
The DNA here is from genome assembly GCA_026413185.1 of Pueraria montana var. lobata. Classification (NCBI taxonomy): domain Eukaryota; kingdom Viridiplantae; phylum Streptophyta; class Magnoliopsida; order Fabales; family Fabaceae; genus Pueraria; species Pueraria montana. The sequence goes on along the minus strand of CM048650.1, from coordinate 87,765,562 downwards.
TTTTCAAATCTTTCCTCAAATTGCATCTAAGCAGAGCATTACAATGACAACAACATTAGGAAGGTCTCCAACATATAGACATGCTAAGAAAAGGTGGAAATGGTTAGATGGTGTCTACTGAATAACTGTATGCATGAAAACTTGATACGGTCTAAACTAAGAGTTCATCATATGTTACATTGACTCTCATCCCCCTCATAAATTTTTGAATACAAAGGTAGGCTTTGATGATCACCAAATCAACCTAGCATGAGAACTAACACAAAGATATACATAAAGTAAACGACAACCACCGAGAAAACATTTGTAATGATTACTATTATTTTTTATATGATAAAATATATGCACAAACGTAGAGGAGAATCATCAATTAATCAAGATCATTGTATAGTTTGTTGATTATCTCAATGTACAATTGACATCAAAAACTATATATTGGCATTAAATTGAAAGAGCTTAATGCTTTTTTTACTACAAAAAGATCTTTAATATCTAAATTTATATTTTCCTTGGCAATAGGACTATCCATAGATCTGTTTCCTTTCGCAAAAAAATAAATAAATGAGGCATTACGGTGCATTGGACTCGAGACCATAATGTTCCCTTCAAAATTTAAATTCTAATAGTAACATATACCATATAAATTTAGAAAGGAGTACATAGCCCACAAAATCTTAAATCCAATATATAAATTTATAAAACTAAAAAAAAAACTACCATATTCATTTTAACAGCCAATATAAAGGTACCTATTCTCTGTAAAAAAAAAAAAATACCTATACTTAAAAGTGATCAATAATAAGTGAATTGTAGATGTAAATAATCTTAATCTGCACGATGAAAGATTAAAGAAATAACACTTTGGTTATTGTTTCGTTATGATAGGAGCTTTATATGTCAGACTCTCTGTATGCTAATTAATGATGGCATTTCCTATGTTATTGTTTAGCTCCTTTTGCTTTTAATTATTTTCAATTTGCTTACACAAAAACAATACTTTGGGAATATTTAAGAAAATTTTAGAAGTACATTATTTAATACATTATATTTATGTTTATTAATTTGATAGATATGTCAAGATTCAAAATTCAAAATTTTTAATTCATATTGAGATTTAGGAAAATTGCAAGAAATAATTCAATTTTAAATTATGGTCACGTGGGGAAAATCCAATTGATAGCAGAAATTTTCAAAATGATGAACTCTTGAAAGGAAAGCATAATATAGATTTACGTATTTATATATTGGCTTAAATATGTTTCGGGTCCCTGATATATTAGCGAATTTTGCGTTGGGTCCCTATTAAATTTTTGCTTTCTTTTGGGTCCCCAATAAATTTTTTATTTTGTTTTTGGTCCCTAAAGCGCTATCTAAACCACTTTTTAAAAGTAATTTAAAGCGCTATCTAAAGCGATAGCGCTTTAGGGACCAAAAACAAAATAAAAAATTTATTGGGACCCAACAGAAAGCAAAAATTTAATAGGAACCCAATGCAAAATTCGCTAATTAATATTTCAGGGACCCAAAACATATTTAAGCCTTATTATATATTTCTTACGATAAATTTCACCTCTTTATAAGATAAGACAATTATTACAATCCAATCAACACGTAACTACAACAAAAATATGAGCTCAAGGCAACCGTGCCCCCATCATCACCACAACTATACTCTTCATAGCAAATGTAACATTTATCTTTTTCATCTTCAATCTTGAATTTTTCTAGTGTTGTGGCCCCAACAGGCAAAGAATGTTCTCCACCTGATAAGCCATTCTTGTACTGTAGTTCCAATGAACTAAGTCCCTCCTTGTACTGCAGTTCCTCCTTCTAACTAACAAGGAGGGACTTTATTCCTGGGAACTGCAGTATAACGAGGGACTTGATTCAGGGGAACTCACTACATTGTAACAACAATGGGTCTTGAGTACCATAACAAACACGCAAAAATAATTTATATCAACCCTAGGCCGCTGCAATACTGATTCCCATAACTTTTGCTGAAATGTTTTCGACCATGTCACAGTCATGGCCATTGAAAAAAGTTGTAGGTACACGCAAGTATGCAAGCAATTGCTTTAATACATCATTGCAAAAAGAAGGATAATTGAAGATAATGCGATGAATTGGTAATCGTGTGTGACAAAGTTTGACGACACTGCTTGGCTCAAAAGTTGTCACCACCATGGTTATATAGGCAATATGATTGATTAAAGTGTGACCAGAATGGGAGAACAAGGTGGGTTCTACGATGAGGAATATTTATAGAGGGCACTTTTGTGTGTGATTGCAAAAAGGTGTAGAAATAAGAAGAGAGTTGAAAAAGAGTTATACTAATACTTGGCCTATAGGAATTTGCAAAGGGTGGATGTATTTATAGTGTATAAGATTGTGATCAATATCTTCTTCGAAACAGTATTAGAGGGAAGCTTGAAATTTTGGGGGGTATTTTTATGTAAATGGAGGGAAGTATGACGTAATAATTGAAAAAAAAATGCTCAAATTTCAAATTAAATAATGGTATTTGAGGGAAGTTTGAAAATTTGAATTTTTTTCTTTTTTGAAAAAGGAAGGAAGTATGATATAATAATTGAATAGAATTTCTACATAAATTTCCAAATTCAATAATTTATCATTTATATATATATATATATATATATATATATATATATATATATCATTTCTATATGTTAAAATATTTTAATTAAAAAATTATGACCTTTTAGAATGAGAAATGTTATCAGAAATGCTGATTATTAGGAAAAAAATTCAAATATTGAAAAGGATAATTTCCAATTATAGGGAAAAAAATTTCAAATATCACAAGGATAATTTTTATGTAAATGGAGGGAAGTATAGCATAATAATTTTAAAAAATGCATAACTTTCCAACTAAATAACGGTATTCGAGGGAAGTTTGAAATTTTGGTTTTTTTTTTGTTTATGAAAAAGGAAGGAAGTATGACATAATAATTGAAAAGATTTTATACATATATAACTTTTCAAATTAAAAAATTATCATTTTTTTTTATATTTGACACATTAAAGTTAGAATATCTCTATATATCATTTATATATGTTAATATATTTTAATCCAAAAATTAATTACCTTTTAGTGTGAGAAATGTTATCGGAAATACTGATTATTAGGAAAGTTAATGTTGTTTTTTCAAATATGCATGAGGATGATTTCCATAAAAATTATATTATATTTTTCAATTAATATTTATTTCAAAAAATTATGTTGAGCCACATATGTTATTCATTCATTAATTGAAAAGGAGGGAAGTATGACATAATAATTGAAAAAAAAATATACATAACTTTTCAATGTCAATAATTTATCATTGTTTATATAATTTACACATTAGTGTTAGAATATCATTATTTATCTTTTATAAATTTTAAAGTATTTGAATCTTAATATTAAGAGCAAGGATAGGGTGGACAACCCTGATTGGTGCTCCATGGTGTACAATTGCCGCACTGAGGTTCGACCCTATCACCTCATGCATTCTACTCCAATCCCCCACCACTAGGCCGACCCTAGTGGTTAATGATGGCATTTCCTATGTTATGGTTTAGCTCCTTTTGCTTTTAATTATTTCCACTTTGCATACACAAGAACAATACTTTGGGAACATATAAGAAAATTGTAGAAATACATTATTTAATACATTATATTTATGTTTATTAATTTGATATGATATGTCAAGATTCAAAATTTTAAATTTTAAATTCATATTGAGATTTAGGAAAATTGCAAGAAGTAATTCAATTTTAAATTATGGCCAATATTGTTACGTAAGGAAAATGCAATTGATAGCAGAAATTTTCAAATTGATGAACTCTTGAAAGGAAAGCTTCAAATAGATTTACATATTTATATATTTCTTATGATAAATTCCACCTCTTTATAAGATAAGACAATTATTACAATGCAATCAACACGTAACTACAACAACAAAGTATCCTTAAAAGCAAGAAAACATGTAATGCAAAACCTAATAGTATCAAGAGTCATGACGACTGCATGTGGAACAGCAGCGGAAAGGGCACGTACTACTCTGCACAAACCATTTCAAAATGCATTCGTAGTGAAAAATATGAGCACAAGGCAACCGTGCCCCATTATCACCACTGTTGTACTCTTCGTAGCATATGCAACATTCATCTTTTTCATCTTCAATCTTCAACTTTTCAAGTGTTGTGGCCCCAGCAGGCAAAGAATGTTCTCCACCCTGATAAGCCATTCTTTTCACGAACTCTACTGATTGAACATGTTCATCATCAAGTAAGCATGGGATATTCACTGTATTGTAAAAATAACGGCTCTTTGATAACATAGCAAACACATAAAAATAATCTTTTTCAACCCCACAGTGCTGCAATATTGAGTCACGTAGCATTCTAGACAAATTTGTAACCATGTCACAGTCGCCATTGAGAAAACTTTGTGGTACATCTGACTTTTTAAGGAACGTCTGTAACAAGTCTTCGGGAAAAGATGGAAAAGCAAAAAAGTCACGAGGAATTGGTAGTAACCTCGAGCTACAAAGACTAACCACATCCGTCGGATTTGAATTTGCAACAACTATAGTTATATTGACTTTGTCATTGCATGAAGTGTAACTAGCACCATCTGAGAAGGTGGATCGTTGAATTTCTGACATGACGAGGAAGATTGTTAAAGTGTACTTTTGTGTGTGTTTGCACAAAGGAATAGAAACAATGAGTGAAAGAGGGTTGTACAAATGCTGGCCTGGGTCAAAGAATTTGTAAAGCATAGATATATTTATAGTGTTGTGAGGTATATATCTGTTATGATCAATTGTTTCAACGAAGTATTGGAGGGAAAATTTGATATTTTCGTCTTTTGGTGAAAGATGGAAGCTTGAGATTTTCTTCTTTTTGGAGGGAAGCTTGATGTTTTGTTCTTTTGCTCAAAGACAGAAGTATATAAGGTAAATAATTGAGAATTTTGGATTTTGGGTATTTAAAGACTTTCCAATTTGATTAATTTATCATTTTATTTATTTTTTTATTTTACACGTTGATGTTAGAATATCTGTAAACATCTCTCTCAACACCTAATTTTGGGTTCTTAATATAACATGTGTTATTAACACATCTCAATATTTCACAAAAAAAAAAAAAAAAAACACACACACACATCATAGTCTTCACTATTTTCCAGTCTCTACTCTAAGGCCCCACTTACTTTGAATCTTCTCTTATCACTTTCTATTTTATTTTAACCTGTCATCCATTTATCGATAATTAGATAATTATTATATACTTTTTTTGCTTCGTAATTTTCATTGTTTTGATTTAATGATATATTTGTTAATTTTACCACAAGTGGTGATAGCTCGTTAATTTTAAGGTTGTTAAAATAAAAGTATTTTAATAAAAAATGGATTTTTAGTAATAATTATTTTCATTCACTTTCTATTTAGTTATTGCGAAGCCTTTAAGTAATTACTGATATTCATTTTAAATCTATTTTTTGTTTAATTATTGTAAAGGCTCGCTTCTAAAATTATTTTGATAAAATAAAATTAATTTTGAATAAATAAGTAAAGAAAAATAAATAAATAAATAAATAAATAAATAAAATAAGTTTGAGATTACCAAGTAATTACAACTCAAGTGACTTAGATTAAAATATGGAGTTAAAAAGACATTACACCAAAATCACTCCTTTTGTATAAAATGAAAAATAAAAAATAGATAACTAAATAAATTTATAAACTAAATTATCTCAAATTTAAATATGAATTTATTTTGCTTAAATAAATTAATGATAAATAAAAGAGATAAACGAACAAATAATACAAGTTTGGAAACACCTATCATGGCTTAGGACTCCCAAATTAAAACATAAGATTAATAAGGTATCACGTTTAAATTATCTTTTGAGGTCTTATTTGATCCTAAGCCCCAAGCCATCCCACTATAATGGCTCTAATTATTTTTTGACCCACCTAACGGGGGTCCTAAAATCTCCCAATCCACACTAATCGAGAAGTAGGTTGGACCAAGGCTTAAAGGGGGCAAGGTCTATGGATTGACCATAACCCACATCGCCCTGAGAGTATTTTCTTGTGGACCTCTTTTAGCCCTATGGACTTTTTTGCCTTGATCCACATGAGCTATATGGCCAGGTCAAGTGGGCTGGTCCATTTTGACTGCACTAGTTAACCCCTTTACATAAAAAAAACAAAACGAAAAAAAAAACTTTGATTAATCTTAGTGTTTATACAAAATAATTATGAAATATTAACTAAAATTAAAAAATACATTCTAGATTCTAATAAGAACTATTTTTCACCATGAAACAAAAATGGATTCAAAATGAAATAAAGCATAAACATCAATACATTTTTTTTGTTACAAATAGGAAAAAAAATAGCAAAACAGAAGGAGAAAAAAAAAAAACAAGCCAAACTAAGCGAAAGACACTATGGACTTAAGAAGAAGATGCCCATTGCCCAACTGAATTGAAAGTAGTTTTTATTAAGACTCCCAATCTGGTATTGAGGCTGCCTTGGTTGCATGATTACTGAGAAAATGACCAAGGCTTGAAAGGAAACAGATTGGCATGTTTGCACAGAGAATGAGAATATTACGGGCATTGGTATAATAAAATTATTGATTAAGTCTGTTGTATATTGTAAGGATTTTTTATTTATGTAAAAAATAAAATAAATTAAAAATATTTAACATAAATAATATAGATTTATAGGCAAATAAATAAATTTTAAAAGTTAAAAAATTACTTTGATCATGTAAGTAAATAAAATTTTGAGACTAAAAAAATGAAATTTTAATATTAAAAATTAAAATTAATTAATATTGAAATTTGAGGGAATAAAAAAATTGAAAAATATTAGTACATAATTAGGAAATATAAAATTATCAAATAACAGTGAAATGCGGATAAACAAAGTAAAATAAGAGTTTTGACCACGATGAGAATTTAAATTTATAATATAGGAATTATTAAGAGTGTGTAGACAAGTCATTTTAGGTAATTTATATTTTATTTGAGTAATTTATAAATTTGTTTGACTAAAATAAATATGTTTGGTAAAATGAGTTTATTTCACTAATTTATAGAGTTGTTTCATACGCCATTTAAGACAGTGCACACTTGGACATATAATATAGTTTATGATAATTTTTCATTTTTATTTTTGGTACTTTAACAACAACAAAATCTCATATGTTGTCTCCTTTAATATTACAATATTTATTCTAATTATTTCACTATTTATGTAATTTATTATTATTTTTAATAAAATGTTTGATATTTAAACAAAAAAATAATAAGAGTTTAGCAAACCAATGACATGGAAATGAAAACAAACTAAAGGCGAGGAAAATCGTGGAATTCAGAAGAACTTGGAACTTTGGAGTGAGTGATTTTTCTTTTTGGTGGCAGAAAGGGATAAACCCCAGGAAACACTAGAAACCGCGCGGAAACACGGTAGTGGATACATCAGCCAAAACGGCATTAACAATAAATGAAGGAACAATTTCAAAAATACGCAGACGATCATCAATAGTCTGAGCATAAGAAACCAACGCATCAGCGACCTTATTAGCTTCCCGGAGAGTATGACGCTAGGAAAGTATACCTCCATCTCTGCCAAACATTAAAATATGTTGAACAAGAGCATAAGATGGGTGAGACTTACTGCACCCCTTCTTTATCAGATTAATTGCACTTTGGAAATCAGACTCAATCTCAGATTGTCTAAATCCTCTACTCCAAGCAATACGGATGCCAAGAAGAATCGCCCATAGCTCTGCATGCAACACACTACACGAGCCAATTTTAGAAGCTTATGCAAAGACTTGGGAGTGAGTGATGAGTTGCGACTTGTGAGTGTGTGTTTTCTTTGCCCCTCCTATCGTTTCTACTCTCTCTATTCTATGTTCAGACTTTTCTTTTTCTCAGCATTCTTTCATTTCTCCTCAGGGTATGCAATAATGATAGATATGGACAATGATAAAAGAAAATAAATTACATTCAATTTTAAAAGTCAAACGTGTCAATATTAAAACATAAGGAAAGTGTGTAATTGATAGCAGAAATTAATTACTCTCAAAAGGAAAACTTCAAATAGATTGAAGTATTTATATTTCATACGATACATTTTACTTCTTTAAGATAATATATTTATCACAGTACATAAATGCTAATGGTAACAGTATCAAGAGACAATACTATATGCGAAACGGCAACAAGGGCACATAGCCTTCTCCACAAACCATTGCAATATACAATTAGGGTGGAAAACATGACAGCAAGGCAAGCTTGCTGCATTATCACCAGAGTTGAAATCTTCACCACATATGACACATTCACCTTCTTCATCTTGAACCCTAAATCTTTGGAGTGTCATTGCCCCCTCAGGAAAAGAAAGTTCACCTCCATCACAGGCCATTCTTTGCACAAATTCTCTTGGTGGAAATTCATCAGCTTAAAAAAGGAATGGGGTACCCACTACATTATAACAACAGTGCGTCTCGAATACCATAATGAAAACCCAAAAATAATTTATATGAACCCCAAGCCGCTGTAACACTGAGCCACGTAACCTTGTTGAAAGGTTTAGAACCAGGTCACAATCATGGCCAATGAAAAAATTTCTAGGTATATTCAAGTATTCAAGCAATTGCTTTAATATATCATTACATACAAATAGATGATTGAAGATTTCATGATTAATTGGTAACTGCATCGAACAAAGACTTACACCACTGCTCGGATCAAAAGTCGTGACAACTACGCGTATATACACCATATGATTAATGAAAGTTTGATGAGCATCGGAGAACAAGCTGGGTTCTTGAAATTGTGATGTCATATTCACGATGAGGCAGATTGATAGAGGATACTTTTGTGTGTGATTGCACAAAGGAATAGAAATAAGAAGAGAATTGAAAAGGAGATATACTAATACTTGGTATATTGGAATTTGCAAAGGTTAGATGTATTTATAGTGTTGTGTGGAATATAACCGTTATGATCAATCATTTCAAAGCAGTATTGGAGGGAAACTTGAGATTTGGGTCTTTTGGTGAAAGAGGAAAGCTTGAGATTTTCCTTTTTTTTGTGGAGGGAAGCTTGAGATTTTGTTCTTATGGTCAAGGACGGAATATATATATATATATATATATATATATATATATATATATATATATAGGTCAAGAGGCATTACAGCCCAAAATATGTGAAAACCTAAGAGAGATTATTTAGGGTTACCTAGGAGTTGAGTCCATGTTAAATCACTTTAAAGTGATGATTTTTGTGTATGCTGAACTACAAGGTTCGTTGTGCATGCGATATTTAAAGGGATGGAGAAGACTCAATCCCGTTACCATATTTCTTTTGTAGAGAACGATGGCGGAGATGTGGAGCCCTTATGTAGACATTTGAAGACCATTGGATTCAAGGGCGGACCTACAACAAGCATTGGGGGGACCTTGGGCCCCCCCAATTTTTTTCAATATAGTTTATTTATATTAGGTAATGTTAAAAAAAATTAATATTAAGTAATTATTTTGCTTAGGGAGTTTAAGTATGTAAATAATATTATTTAAGTATTATATATCATTTTTATATTTTAATAAAATATTCTATTCTTTTGTAATTTTTATTGTAGAGATAATTACATTTTTTTTCTTTTTCTAGATAAAATATTTGAGTATTATTTATTTTTCTTTCAAATATTTTTTCTTTTATAATGTGTTATTATTATTATTTTAAAAGCTATAAATAATTCTAGTTTGTAATAAAATGATTGCCAATGGGTCAAACTTTACAAACACTATATATAAGATTGACCGAGCCACTGTGCTTACCATTGTGAGGTTCCACTGTGCTTTCGATCTTAGTTCACCCATCCAGACTAGCGTGCTATGTAAATCTTAGCAAAGCAAATTAGATATCAAGTTGCACTAAAAGTTTGCCATAATTTGCTTTCAAAGTTGTAGCCTTTGTCACAACAAATATTTTTCTTCAATTTTCCAACTTTCTGAAAGTAAATTATTCTTCAATGATTGTTAGCTATTAGTGTCCTAAAAGATAATTTAGTGAGTAACATAATTTATTCAGATTTAGTAGATTTTTGGAATATGATTAATAGGAATTTTCGTAAGAAAGATATAGTTAAACATAAATATCAAATTTTATTATAAATTCATTAAAGTTCTTGGTAACATATCAAATTGGTTATTGTCATTTGTAATTTAGGTTCTTTAAAAATATGTTTAATATCTTCTATGTAAATGTATTCTTTATTATATATTTTTAAAAATCATTTTAGAATATATGTATGCATACATATATATATATATATATATATATATATATATATATATATATATAGTATCAATTTTAATGCTTACATATTTATTTAATTTTGGCCCCCCAAGTCATTGAATCCTGGGTCCGCTCCTGATTGGATTTACAATCCTCTTTATGAAGAGGGTCCTTCTAAGGATCTTCCTATAGTTTAGGTATATAGGTAGTATAAAATTGACCAATAACTATTTTTCAACATTGATTTATTCTATTAAATAAATTTCTAAACTTATCAAATTAATGTGTCACAGGTGTAAAATGGAGGACATTCTTCTTGAGATGGATATAATTTTGCGGCCACAAGGTAGTGTCATCTTGCGGGATGATGTGGATGTGCTGTTGAAGGTGAAGAGTTTCACAGATGCAATGCAATGGAATTCCAGAATTGCAGACCATGAAAAGGGGCCCCATCAGAGAGAAAAGATATTGTTTGCAGTTAAGCAGTACTGGACTGCCCCATCTCCTGGCCAAAAATCTACACAGAAAGCTCTAAATTGATCTGTTTTTTGGGCTCAAGAATTTGTGTAATTTTTTATTTCTATGTCCGGAAATTTTTTCAGAATTCTATTCTTTTCCAACCCCTGCTTATGTGGGTGGTGCAAAGTGAAAATTTCCTTACAGCAATCTATGCCTTATTGCTCCTCAAGCTTCTTATTTTTTGGTGACTTATCTATCTTGTAATAGTTGTCCAAATCTATCAATCAAATGAGATTGACTTATTGGTGAATAATGGTTGCAAAAGAACCTAATAGTATTTTACTAGACACAAAGCTCTAAAAACATATGTAAGATTTCTAATAACAATTTGTTTTGGTACATCATTCTTCATTTAGAACGCAACAAGGTACTAGAGCATCTTAAGTTTAGCCTTGGTCATAACGTCTTAAGTTCAACCTCAATTAGAGCATTTTAAACTTGGCCACAGCCAAAGATCTTCAAATCAACCACAATCAAAGTATCTTCAACACAACATTGTGTAGAACATCTTCAGCTCAGCGCCAGGTTAAATTTTTAAATTGAAGGTCCATAGACAAGCCTTGAGGGTTTTTTTTTTATGTGGGCTTTTTTTAGTTTTGTGGATTTTTGGCCTTGATCCACGTGGGCTATGGCCAAGTCAAGTTGGCTGGTCCATGTTGATGATAGTAAATGAAAAATATATTTATTAAATCATAAGTGTTCAGTAAAATTATTTGTTTAAGTAGCTGAAAAATGTAAAATGACATAAATTGTTTATATAATATATTTATATAAATTTAATTTAATTTTATAGATAAATTATTTTCATTACATTTTTATTTTCAATTATTACATTATATTCATATTAAGTATTCTACAATTAATCTTATACTATATCTTAAATATTTTTAATCAAGTTTGAAATAAAGTAAAAAAAACTTAAGTGGACATTATACTTTTATTATGTTAATTAGCGTAATAGTTAAAATAAATCATCTAATATTAAATTATTAAAAAAAACTAACATTTATCATTGTCAATTTCGTGAAGTATAATGTTTAAATAATAAATTAAATATTATACATAGTACAATAGTTAAAATAAATAGTGCAATATAAAAAATGTAGAATATAATAACAAAAATAAAACAAAACAAATAAATAATAAAAAAAACCTTGTTTTATTAAAAAAGGGTACTAAGAAAGTTTAATAAATATTTTAAGGATAAAAAGAAAAGAAAATATAAAAAGCTAGAAGTTACAAGCTAGCGTTTTAAAAAATGCTACTTCAAGTAGTGTTTCAAAAATCGCTAAAAACTACTAAAGAAAGTTTGTTTACCAAACAGTCAAATAAGTTTTTCAGCTACTAAAAAAGTTAGCTAGAAGCTAGCTGAAATGGCTTGTCGAACATAACATTTTACTTTTTTTAATATTTCATTATTTTTTTTTTTTACCACTTAATTTGACATTAGAAACTACAGAAGTAGAAAACCTAAAGTGACAATAATTTTTTTTTGGTTTAAATACATTTTTAGTCCTTGCAATTTAGCACTTTTTTTATTTTCGTCCTTGCAAAAAAAAATTTGGTTTTAGTCCTTGCAAATTATGTTTGTTTTGTTTTTCGCCCTTAAAGTGATTTAGATAGCGTTTTCTTCACTATTCAAAGCGCTACATAAACCACTTTAAGGACGAAAAACAAAACAAACATAATTTGCAAAGACTAAAATCGAAAAAAAAATTGCAAGGACGAAAGGCAAAAAAAATGCTAAATTGCAAGGACTAAAAAGGTATTTAAGCCTTTTTTTTTACTGCAAAAGTGACAATAATTATAACACGTATGATTTCCGAGAGTTGAATTAATCATTGTGAAATGTTTTCAATAACAAAAAAAAAATCATCGTGACTTAATTTAGTACTGAATGAAAGTAAGTTTTAATTTATAACCTATTTTTCCCTTTAAAAATCCAAAAAATATAAATAAACAAAAACCCACTGCCAAAGTTTAGTAAACTTCTATAATTATATTTATAACTATATATACTCACAATTCAAATGTTGTATATATGAATAAAAAAAATTCAAATATTGTATATACATCTATAACTAAAAAAACCTATCACATTCATTATCACGTCCAATATAAAGGTACCTATACTTAAAAGTGTCAATAATAGGTGAATGATAGAAGTAAATAATCTCAATGATGAAAGATTAAAGAAATAATAATTTGGTTATTGTTTCGATATTATAGGAGCTTTATATGTCAGACTCCATATGCTGAATGATGGCATTTTCTATGTTATTGTTTAGCTCCTTTCCTTTTGCTTTTAATTAATTCCACTTTGATTATAAAAAAACCAATACTTTGGAAACATATATAAGAAAATTATAGAAGTGCATTATTTAATACATTATATTTATGTTTATCAATTTGATATGATATGTCAAGATTCAAAATATTAAAGAATTAAATTCATATTGAGATTTACAAAAATTGCAAGAAATTATTCAATTTTAAATATTATGACCAATATTGTTAATTAAGGAAAATGCAATTGATAGCAGAAATTGTCAATTTGATTAACTCTTGAAAGGAAAACATCAAATAGGTTTACGTATCTATATATTTCTTACGATAAATTCCACCTCTTTATAAGATAAGACAATTATTACAATTCAATCAACACGAAACTACAACAAAGTATCCTTAAAAGCAAGAAAATATGTAATGCAAAACCTAACAGTATCAAGAGTTCATGTGGAACCACAGCGAAAAGGGCACGTACTGTTCTGTACTAACCATTTCAAAATGCATTCATAGTGAAAAATATGAGCACAAGGCAACCGTGCCCCATCATCACCACACTTGTACTCTTCATAGCATATGCAACATTCATCTTTTTCATCTTCAATCTTCAATTTTTCAAGCTTTGTGGCCCCAGCAGGCAAAGAATATTCTCCACCCTGATAAGCCATTCCTTGCACCAACTCTCTTGATACATGTCGTGCATCGAAGAAGCATGAGGTATTCACTATATTGTAAAAATATCGGCCATTAAAGAACATAGCAAACACATAAAAATAATCTGTTTCAAACCCACAGTGTTGCAGTACTGAGTCACATAGCATTCTAGACAAATTTGTGACCATGTCACAATCATGGCCATTGAGAAAGGTTTGCCGAACACCTGTGTGTGCAAGGAGCTTTTGTAACAGCTCTTTGCGAAAAGATGGATATGCAAAATGGTCATGAGAAATTGGTTGACTCGACCTCCAACATCTAACCTCACCCATTGGATCTGAATTAGTCACAACAACTATAGTTATATAGACTTTATCTTTGCATGAAGTGTAACTCCCACCATCAGAGAAGGTGAATTGTTGAATTTCTGGCATGATAAGGAAGATTGATAAAGAATACTTTTGTGTGTGTTTGCACAAAGGAATAGAAACAGTAAGAGAGTGTAATGTTGTTGGGTCAAAGAATTTGTAAAGCATAGACATATTTATAGTGTTGTGAGGTATATATCCTTTATGATCAATTGTTTCAAAGGAGTATTGGAGGGAAGCTTGAGATTTAATTTGGTCTTTTGGTCAAAGAGGGAAGCTTGAGATTTTCTTTTTTTTTTTTTGTGAAGGAGGGAAGCTTGACATTTTGTTTTTCTGGTCAAGGAGGGAAGTACATATGAGGTAGCTAATTGAAACTTTTGTATACTTAAAAGACTTTCCAAATTGAATAATTTGTCATTTTTTTATATATTTTACACATTGATGTTAGTATATATTTAAATATCTCCTTGAACCAAAAAAAATTATTTATCCAAATAATACTCGTACCACATTATTTAACAAACTCCTATCTATTACTGTTCAGGTTGGGATTTCGGCTCCTCTCCACCCAAATTCTTAACCTTTATTTTCTTTTTAAAAAACATGACGTTGAGAATCCGGATACCCCAAATCTGAATTCTCAATAGGTTTTCCTATTTTCGTTATTTATTTTTTTGCTTTTTACTTTTTTACTTTAATTTTAATTTTAAAGTAGTTTAAAAAAATAATTGTGACTAAAAGTTTACATTGTAATTAATTTAAATAATTAGTTTTAAAAAATAATACTCACAATTTAATAAAAATTATTTAAATTAAAATTCCATAATACAACAATAGAAAACTAAATTATTGAAGTTGGCTAGAGGTTCGATCACGATTAGGACATGACATTACACCTAAATCAATCCCTTTTGTATAAAATGAATAAAAAAATAAAATAGATAACTAAATTAATAAATCATAAATTCAAGTCTCTCAAATATAAATATAAAATTGTTTTGCTGAAATAAATCAATGATAAATAAACAAATAATATACAAGTTCAGGAACACTTGTCACAACTCGAGTATACAGTCCAATTTAAAGCATAAGATTAACAAGCTATCATGTTTAAATTATCTCTCGAGGTGTTATTTTGGTCCTAAGCCTAGGGCCAATTCACAATAATGGCTCTAATTATTTTTTGACCCACCTAATGTGGGGCCTAAAAGCTCCCAACCTACACAACCCAACTAATAAGAAGGTTGGACCAAGGCTTAAGGGTTGTCAACCCACAAGTACCGGTATTTCAAAAAGTGTCTTTTCTAAATCGTCCATAAAAATATTTTCAACTTGGCTCGACTAGAGTATGTTTAACTCAAGCTAAACTAAAGTAATTTTAACTTGGTCCCAACCAAGATATCTTTAATGTGGCCTCAATCAAAGTAATTTCAACTTGACCTTGGCTAGAGTAACTTCAACTCGACCTTGTTCAGAGTATGTTCAACTTAGCCTAACATAGAGTATCTTATACTCAACCTTGACTAGAGAATCTTCACATCAACCTCAACCAGGGCATCTTCAACTCAGTCTCCGCTAGGACATCTTTGGTTCGACCTCGACTAAGGACTCTTCTACTCAACCTCAGTCAGGGTATTTTTGCCTCGACTTCAATTAGGTCATCTTCAGCCTAGCCTCAGCTAAGGCAGCGTGGACAAGACCTTAGTATCTTTGGGTTGGCCTCAACTAGGGCGCATCTTCAGCTCAGCCTTGGACAACGTATGTTTGGCTCAGCCTTTACAAGCGCATCTTCGGCTCAGCCTCAACCAGCGTATCTTCGACTCGTCCTTACCCAACATATCTTTAGCCTGGCCTCGACGAATGGACTTTCGATTCAAACCTTGATTAGTGCATCTTCCACTTGGCCTCAGTTAGAACATCTTCAACTCAGTCTCAGCTATTGTCATTTCAACTCGATCTCAGCTAGAGCATCTTAAGCTTGGCCTCAGTTAGAGTATCTTCAGATCAACCACAGTCAAAGTATCTTCAATACGACTTTGGCTAGAACATCTCTTAGCTTAACCACAAGTTAAATTTTTAAATTTGAGGTCCATTGGCAGGCCATAAGCCACAAGGTCTTGAGGGCTTTTCTATGTTGGCCTCTTTTGGCCCTGTGGGCTTTTTGGCCACGACCCATGTGGGCTATGGCCAAGCCAACTAGGCTAGTCTATTTTGACGGCTCTAATTACCCTTTACATTAAAAAAAAACTTTGATTTTAATGTTTATACAAAATAATTGTGAAAAATTGTTAACTAAAATTAAAAATACATGTATTTCTAATAAGAACTCCTTTTCACCATGAAACAAAAAAGGATTCAAAATGAAATATAAAGCATAATCATTACATTTTTTTTATACAAATAGGAAAAAAATAGCAAAACAGAAGGGGAAAAATAAAAATGACAAACTAAGCGAACTAATAGTGGAGGTGTAAGAAGACTACACCCATTGCATGTTCGTAGTAGTCTGGTGGTGTTATATCCAAGTGGATAACGCAAACTAATAGTGGAACAAACAACGTTAGCCGATAATACTAATAAATTAAAATGAGAATTTACAAATTCCACTTATTCATATCATCTTATCATTATTATGTTGCCCTTTTGTTTCTATTTTTCTTATTTTCACTTCTTTTTCATTTCCACTGTTTTTAACATTTCATTATTTTTTATGTTTTTACCACTTTAAGATTAGAAACAACAGAAGTAGCAAATCTAAAGTGACAATAATTATAACACGTATGGTTGCCGAAAGCTGAATTAATCATTGTGAAAATTTTTCAATAAAAAAATAAAAATAAAAATAAAACATCCTGATACAAACAATATGAGCTGCATCATATTGCTTGGAAAAGGCATGTTTAGTATAGCAAACCAATGACGTGGAAATGAAACCAAACAAAAGGAGAACAAGCTAAGATAATGGTAAATGGAAATCAGAATAACTTTAGGAGCAATTATAATTATAATGTGTTGATTAAGATAAACCATAATCAACACATTATATTTACTTTCTTTTTTTTAAAACAACATTATATTTACTTTCAATACTATGCTCTGAGTTTTCTTTTCTCCTCGGTGCTCTATCGATTGGTTCTATTGTCTCCATGCCTTCTTCTCCCAGTTAATATCTCCCTTTGTTTATGTTTGAGTCCTCCCCGTATACAATGATAAAAGAGAATAAATTATATTCAATTTTAAAAGTCGTGTAACGTGTAAATATTATTACGTATGAAAAGTGTAATTGATAGCAGAAATTAATGTACTCTCAAAAGGAAAACATCAATTATAGATTTAAGTATTTATATTCACATACAATATATTTTACTTCTTTAAGATGATATATTTATCGCGGTACAATAATGCTAATCGTAACAGTATCAAGAGACACGACTACATGTGAAACGGCACGAAGGGCACATACCCCTCTCTACAAACCATTGCAAAATACAATAATGGTGGAAAACATGAGAGCAAGGCAATCTTGCTGCATCATCACCAGAGTTGAAATCTTCTTGACATATGACACATTCACCTTCTTCATCTTGAACCATAAATCTTTCAAGCATCGTTGCTCCCGCAGGCAAAGAATGTTCACCTCCCTCATAGGCCATTCTTTGCACCAATCTTCTAGATGGAAGTTGCTCAGCTTGAAAAAAGAATGGGGTACTCACTACATTGTAGCAACAATGGGTCTTGAGTACCTTAACAAACACGCGAAAATAATTTATATCAACGCTAGGCCGCTGCAATACTGATTCCCATAACATTGCTGAAATGTTTTCAACCATGTCACAGTCATGGCCATTGAAAAAATTTGTAGGTACACGCAAGTATGCAAGCAATTGCTTTACTACATCATTGCAAAAAAATGGATAATTGAAAATGATATGTTGAATTGGTAACCGCGTGTGACAAAGATTGACAACACTGCTCCGCTCAAAAGTTGTCACCATCATGGTTATATACACAATATGATTGATGAAAGTGTTACCAGCACCGGAGAAAAAGGTGGGTTCTTCAAATTGTGGTATCATGTTTATGATGAGGAAGATTTATATAGAGGGTACTTTTATGTGTGATTGCACAAAGGATTAAAGGAATAGAAATAAGAAGAGAATTCAAAAAGAGTTATACTAATACTTGGTCTATAGGAATTTGCAAAGGTTAGATGTATTTATAGTGTATATTAGATGATGATCTATATCTTCTTCAAAACAGTATTGGAGGGAAGCTTAAAATTTTGGGGGGTATTTTTATGTAAATGAAGGGAAATATTGGAGGGAAGTTTGAAATTTTCTTTTTTTTTTCTTTTTATGAAAATGGAACTTTCCAAATTCAACAATCTATCATTTTTTATATATTTTACACATTAAAGTTAAAATATCTCTATATATGTTAAATATTTTAATATAAAAATTAATGACCTTTTAGTATGAGAATTGTTATCAGAAATATTGATTATTACGATTTTTTCCATATATGCACAAGGATGATTTCCATAAAAAATCTATTATATTTTTTGAATTGATATTTATTTCAAAAAATAATATTGAGCCACGTATGTTATTCATTCATCAATATCAATATAAACTAAGATAAGAAATCCCTCCTTAAACTCGTCACTTCCTGGTCAATAGTTTTCCCTTGCAATTCCTATCCTCGTCTCTCTCTTTCTAATTTCCTTTTTTTTATTACTTACATACAATTTTTTTATTATAACTATTTTTTATGCATATTATATTATTGTTTTATATTTGTTATTTATAAAAAATATATTTTATAAATTATATAAGCATATATAATCATAAAAATAAAGGATAATTTTGTTTGTCTAAATAATATTTAATTTTCTTTGAATATTTAATATAATAATATTTTTAATATTACCTACAAATATGTTATAATTTATATTAAATGGATGATAATTATATAATTACTTATTAAAACTAATTATAATTTAATTGATTCAATCTATTTTTACTTTAGACATCCTATAAAATCATTTTTATTTTTAGATCATATAAAACCATTTAAATTAATTTCATAAATAAATATTTCGTGACTAATATTTAAATTATACTGTTGAAATTTTTATACTAAAAATTAGGTTGAATCTAATTAGTTAATATATTTACTACAAAATGATATTTTGACTATATGCTTAATAACTTCATATATGAACATTTTGTTGACTAATGATTATATGATAATGTTAAATTTTTTATATAAATATATAATAAATATATTAATTTTAAATTTTTAACTATATTTTATTACAAAATAGTTTTAAATTACTTATTCAATAAAATCATAAATAAGATATTTTTAAATTCTTTTTTTTTATGGTAGAGACCACCCAAGGAAGATAATCATGCTCGAATTGGATAGGACGCAGGACAACTATTAACGACAAAGCTCTCACTTCGAGCATATTATTTTACTATTTATCATAATTTACAATATTTTTGGAACTTGGGAGTGAGTGATGACTTGTGTGAAAGTGAATCTGTTGTGTTCCCAGGTGAATCAAAGACAATGTGGGTGTGTGTGTGTGTGTTTTTTTTTGCCCCTCCTCTCGTTTCTACTCTCTCTATTCTATGTTCTGGCTTTTCTTTTTCTCAGCATTCTTTTGTTTCTCCTCTCGGTATATGCAATGATAGATGGACAATGATAAAAGAAAATAAATTACATTCAATTTTAAAAGTCTAACATGTCAATATTATTACATAAGGAGAATTTAATCAATAGCTGAAATTAATCACTCTCAATATTATTACGTAAGGAAAGTGTAATGATAGCAGAAATTAATTGCTCTCAAAAAGAAAACATCAAATAGATTGATGTATTTATATTTCATATGATACATTTTACTTCTTTAAGATAATATATTTATCACAGTACATAAATGCTAATGGTAACAGTATCAAGAGACATGACTATATGCAGAACGGCATTATCTTTGATGATAAACATGAGAGCAAGGCAACCTTGCTGCATTATCACCGGAGTTGAAATCTTTGATGCATATGGCACATCAAACCTCTTCATCTTTAACCATAAATCTTTTGAGTGCAGTTGCCCCCACGGGAAAAGAATGTTCACCTCCATCACAGGCCATTCTTTCCACCAATTCTCTTCATGGAAGTTCATCAGCTTGAAAAGAGAATGGCGTACCCACTACATTATAACAACAGTGGGTCTCGAATACCATAATGAACACCTGAAAATAATTTATATGAACCCCAGGCCGCTGTAACACTGAGCCACGTAACCTTGTTGAAAGGTTTGGAACCAGGTCACAGTCGTGACCATTGAAAAAATTTCTATGTATATTCAAGTATGCAAGCAATTGTTTTAATATATCATTACATACAAAAAGATTATTGAAGATGTCATGATTAATTGATAACTGCATGCGACACAGCCTTACAGCACTGCTTTGGATCAAAAGTTTTGACAATGATGCTTAAATAGATCGTATGATTCATGAAACTATGACCAGCATCGGACAACAAGGTGGGTTCTTGAAAGTGTGATGTCATCTTCAAGATGAGGAAGATTGATAGAGGGTACTTTTGTGTGTGATTGCATAAAGGAATAGAAATAAGAAGATAATTGAAAAAGAGTTATACTAATACTTGGTCTATAGGAATTTGCAAAGGTTAGATGTATTATAGTGTTGTGAGGAATATAACCGTTACGATCAATCATTTCAAAGCAGTATTGAGGGAAGCTTGAGGTTTTAGTCTTTTGGTGAAAGAGGAAAGCTTGAGATTTTCCTTTTTTTTTTTTTTTTTTGTGAAGGAGGGAAGCTTGAGATTTTGTTCTTTTGGTCAAGGACGGAAATATATATGAGGTAAATAATTGAAAATTTTGTATACTTAAATAATTTCCAAATTGAGTAATTGATATTTTTTTATTTATTTTACAAGTTGATATTAGAATATTTGAAAGTAAACTTCAAAGTCAGAAAATGTGAATAAAACTATTTTTTTTTTATATTTTTTTTACAATAGTTTAGTTTTTTACCGTTATTTTTTTATGTCATCTGAGAATTAGATTACTTTTCTTTTGACATTGAAATTTACTTTCACATAATCCACTAAATTGATTTTTAAAATTAGTTCTTAAAATTTTAAATATTAATCAATTTAATTCTTAAATTATAAAATCATCCTTTTAATCCTTAAATATATTTAAAGTGATGATTATTTATCAAATGACAATTATTTTACTGACAACAATAAAACTAAGACAATTGATGTTTATTAATTTTAGATATTAAAATAATATTTTTATAATTTTTTAAAGACTACATTAACTGATAAACATAATTCTAGAATTATTAGTATAATTTATCATTGGTTTTAGGTTCAAGTTATTCTAAGAGCAACTTTAAAAGGCTTACTCTTCATCTTCACTATTCATTTTTTTGAAATCTAATGGTTAAGATTAGTTACTCATTACAATCATTAGATTTAGGTAAAATGAATAGTGAAGATAGGGAGTAACTCTTTTAAAGTTACTCTTGGATATATATGATTTATTTTAAAATTAGAAGAAAATTATATTTTCAAAAGTCTGACGGGTTACCCATAAGTTTTCACGAACCCAATAAAACTTGCGACGTCGATGAGGTAGGATTTAAAAATTTTAAACTCACCTCTTTTAAACTCAAACTCGAACCCATTTCGTCTTTCATGAGTACAAGGACCAGGAGAGCTAAACTTACCCATAATCTGCTCTGTTGCCATGCCTAGCCTTGGCTAGTGCATCTTCAACCCTGCCTCGGCTAGCGCATCTTCAACCCTGCCTCAGCTAACGCATCTTTGACTCAACCTCAGCCAACGTGGATTTAGCTTAGCCATAGTAAATACATCTTCAGCTTAGTCTCGATAAAGGCATTCTCAATTTAGCCTCGGCCTCAATTGAGGCATCTTTAATTCGACTTCGGCTAGGTCATCTTTGGATTGACCTCGAGTAGGGCACCATTGGCTCGACCTTAGCATCTTTGGCCTGGCCTCAACTAGGGCATCTTCGACTCACCCATGACCAATGCATCTTCAACTCAATCTCAATCAATGCATCTTTGGCTCATCCTTGGCCAACACATCTTCGGCTTGACCTTTGCAAGCGCATCTTCGGCTAAACCTTAAGCAATGTATCTTCAGCTCGACCTCGACTAACACATCTTCAATTCAACCTTGATTATATTATCTTCAACTTAGCCTTGGTTATAGCATCTTCAGCTCGATTTCAATTAGAGTAATTTCAACTCCACCTTGACTAGAGCATCTTAAGCTCAGCTTGGCCAGAGCATCTTAAGCTCGATCTCGGCTAGGGCATCTTAAGCTCAGCTTGATTAGAGATATGTAAAAAAAAAAAATGTAATGCAAGTAAAAACAAAGGGACAACAAAATACAAAAACACTAGAAGAATATTTTGTTAGGTACTTGAAGTGATTAAATTTATTGACCATTTCATTATTTGTATCACACACACACATATAGGTGTACATCCCTATTCCAACAACAAACTACTAATAAGATGAAAATTTTGCTCACTAAGAATAAATTGTGGCAGGCCACCCCCATAATTTATGGAACTTTCTATCATGCCTCCAATAAAACTAAATGAAAAGATGTAATATGACCTTATACTCTCCTTGAAGTTGATACTTTTCTTATTGTTTTTAGTTGTTAGATTAAACAATGAAATAAGAAGCTTTTACCAAGGAAGTCTAGTTCAGTTGGTTGAGCAGGGTACGTGAGTTATTGCAAACTCTCATATCTATCTTATGCTCCTATTGATAAAAGAAAAAGACAAGAAGTTTTTCCAATCTTTAGACAACAGCGTCAAAATCCATCATTCGTTATCTTTTATCCTTTTCAAATCCTTCCTCAAATTGCATATGAGCAGAGAATTACAATGACAACAACATTAGGAAGGTCTCCAAAATATAGACATGCTAAGAAAAGGAGGAAATGGTTAGATGGTGTCCCCTGAATAACTGTATGCATGAAAACTTGCAAATTAAATACGATCTTAATAACTAAGAGTTCATCAAATGTTACATTGACTCTCATCCCCCTCATAAATTTCTGAATATAAAGGTAGGCTTTGATGATCACCAAATCAACCTAGCATGACAACTAACACACAAAGATATACATAAAGTAAACGACAACCACCAAGAAAACATTTTTTTTTGGTACATACCACCAAGAAAACATTTGTAATGATTACTATTATTTTTTATATGATAAAATATATGCAAAAACGTAGAGGAGAATCATCGATTAATCAAGATCATT
This sequence comes from Pueraria montana var. lobata, assembly GCA_026413185.1. NCBI lineage: Eukaryota > Viridiplantae > Streptophyta > Magnoliopsida > Fabales > Fabaceae > Pueraria > Pueraria montana. Next base: position 87,742,043 of record CM048650.1, on the reverse strand, counting down.
GTATAGTTTGTTGATTATCGCAATGTACAATTGACATCAAAAACTATATATTGGCATTAAATTGAAAGAGCTTAATGCTTTTTTTACTACAAAAAGATCTTTAATATCTAAAATTATATTTTCATTGGCAATATGACTATCCATAGATCTGTTTCCTTCTGCAGAAAAATAAATAAATGAGGCATTATGGTGCATTGGACTCGAGACCATAATGTTCCCTTCAAAATTTAAATTCTAATAGTAACATATACCATATAAATTTAGAAAGGCGTACATATAGCCCACAAAATCTTAAATCCAAAATATAAATTTATAAAACTAAAAAAAAAAAAAAACTAGCATATTCATTTTACGGCCAATATAAAGGTACCTATTCTCTGTACCCAAAAAAAAATACGTATACTTAAAAGTGATCAATAATAAGTGAATTGTAGATGTAAATAATCTCAATCTGTAAGATGAAATATTAAAGAAATAATACTTTGGTTATTGTTTCGTTATGATAGGAGCTTTATATGCCAGACTCTGTATGCTAATTAATGATGGCATTTCCTATGTTATTGTTTAGCTCTTTTTGCTTTTAATTATTTTCAATTTGCTTACAAAAAAATAATACTTTGGGAATATTTAAGAAAATTGTAGAAGTACATTATTTAATACATTATATTTTTGTTTATTAATTTGATATGATATATCAAGATTCAAAATTTAAAAATTTTAATTCATATTGAGATTTAGGAAAATTGCAAGAAATAATTCAATTTTAAATTATGGTCACGTAAGGAAAATACAATTGATAGCAGAAATTTTCAAAATGATGAACTCTTGAAAGGAAAGCATCAAATAGATTTACGTATTTATATATTTCTTACAATAAATTTCACCTCTTTATAAGGTAAGACAATTATTACAATCCAATCAACACGTAACTACAACAAAAATATGAGCACAAGGCAACCGTGCCCCCATCATCACCACAGTTGTACTCTTCATGGCAAATGCAACATTTGTTAGTAGTACTACAAATCCTTTTTTATGTTTTTATCAAAATACTATTCTTTTAACTACCTTGGAACTGACTAGCTCTCACCACTTGTGATAAAATTATCAAACTTTACGAAGAAGAAAAGTATATCAACACTTAAAAAGTGAAATGTTCACGTACAAGATATATGTCAGTAGGCTAATTGATAACTTGAGACTCATTTCTCTTTTTTAGATTTATACTATATTACAAGAAAGCTAATGTAGACAAAGAAAGGCAACCGACAACTATTCCAGTGCATGACCAAAGAAAAGAAAGTTGTTAAAAAGAAAACAAGAAAAATGACAATACTATGAGTAAAAAAAATTAATTAATATAAATAAAAAAGATAGATGACATTACATGAGGCAGGCTGCACGTCTATCAAAAGGAAAACTTGCATCAGTCAAAAGAAAATGCTTCTAATACTAACAAAACAACAAAGAGCAAATAAAATAAAGATTATGGAGAGAACTCATAGGAGTCAATTAAACTGACTGGGATCCTTATTATGGCTTGCAGCTATCGGCAAATCAACCTATAATTACTTAATGGTAAGGTCTTGAAAGCTTTGTTGGGCAAATCAGCTTTCACCATATTAATTAAAATAATAGAACCCAAAGTTAGGTATTCCGAGATATATTTAAAGATATTCTAAGTGTAAAATATATATAAAAAAGGATAAATTGTTCAATTTGGACAGTCTTTAAATATCCAAAAATTTCAATTATTTACCTCATATATACTTTCCGTCCTTGACCAAAAGAAAAAAATCTCAAGCTTCCCTCCTTCACAAAAAGAGAAAATCTCAAGCTTCCCTCTTTCACCAAAAGACTAAAATCTCAAGCTTTCCCTCCAATACTTCTTTGAAACGATTGATCACAATGGACATATACCTCACAACACTATAAATATATCTATGCTTTACAATTCTTTGACCCAAGCCAGCATTTGTGTAATCCTCTGTCACTCTCTTATTGTTTCTATTCCTTTGTACAAACACACACAAAAGTATTCTTTATCAGTCTTCCTCATCATGCCAGAAATTCAACCATCCACCTTCTTAGATGGTGGTAGTTACACTTTTTCCAATGATCAAGTCAATATAACTATAGTTGTAGCGAATTCACATCTGATGGATGTGGTTAGTCTTTGTAGCTTGAGCATACTACCACTTCCTCGTGACTTCTTTGCTTTTTCTCCTTTCCCCAAAGACTTGTTACAGGTTTTCCTTGAAAAATAGATGTACGAAAAAGTTTTCTCAATGCCGACTTTGACATGGTTACAAATTTGTCTAGAATGCTACGTGACTCAATACTGCAGCACGATGAAAAAGATTATTTTTATGTGTTTGCTATGTTATCTGAGAGCCATTATTTTTACAATATAGTGAATACCCCACACCCATTTGATGATGAACATGTTCAATCAGTAGAGTTCGTGCAAAGAATGGCTTATGAGGGTGGAGAACATTCTTTGCCTGCTGGGGCCATAACACTAAAAAAATTGAAGATTGAAGATGAAGAAGATAAATGTTGCATATGCTATGAAGAGTACAACTGTGGTGATGATGGGGCACGGTTGCCTTGTGCTCATATTTTTCACTACGAATGCATTTTGAATGGTTTGTACAGAGCAGTACGTGCCCTTTCTGCTGCCATTCCACATGTAGTCGTCATGACTCTTGATACTGTTAGGTTTTGCATTACATATTTTCTTGCTTTTAAGGAAACTTTGTTGTAGTTTCGTGTTGATTGGATTGTAATAATTGTCTTATCTTATAAAGAGGTGGAATTTATCGTAAGAAATATATACATATGTAAATCTATTTGATGGTTTCCTTTCAAGAGTTCATGAATTTGAAAATTTCTTCTATCAATTGCATTTTCCTTACATAATAATATTGACCATAAATTAAAATTTAATTATTTCTTGCAATTTTCCTAAATCTCAATATGAATTAAAATTTTAAAATTTTGAATCTTGACATATCATATCAAATTAATAAACATAAACATAATGTATTAAATAATGTATACTTCTACAATTTTCTTATATATTCCCAAAGTATTGTTTTTGTGTAAGCAAAGTGGAAATAATTAAAAGCAAAAGGAGCTAAACAATAACATAGGAAATGCCATCATTAACCACTAAGGTCGGCCTAGTGGTGGGGGGTTGGAGTAGAATACATGAGGTGATAGGTTCAAACCTCAGTGCAACCATTGTACACAAAAAAAAATGCCATCATTTCGTAGAGCCCTCCACAGACGACCATATCTAGTCCAAGGCATGATTTCCCCAAGGCATGGCCCAAGTTACTTCGAGTCGTAGAGGCTTTGCTGTAACGTTTTGTACTCGTTGATTTTTCAAGAGCTCCTTGATATAAGTTCACTACCACAAAAAAAAAAAAAACTTAAGTGTTTCTATTTGAGTTTTGAGTCGACACCGAAGAAATCAGTGGAGGAAAGGGTGGAGATAGTGATGAAGAAAAACAAAACAACGCCGCTAAAAATTGTCTCCAGAGGTGGCGAACGGTGGCCAGAGGATTCCTGGAAGAGGGTTGGAGAAATCTAGTGTGGATTGTCCTACTATAACAAAATTATAAATCTAACTATTGATAATGATGGTCCACCGTGGATCACCAATTAGGGTGGTCCACCAATCAGGGTTGTCCACCCTAACCTTGCTTTTAATATTAAGATTAAAATACTTTAAAATTTATAAAAAGATAAATAATGATATTCTAACGCTAATGTGTAAAATATATAAACAATGATAAATTATTGACATTGAAAAGTTATGTATACTTTTTTTTTTCAATTATTATGTCATACTTCCCTCATTTTCAATTAATGAATGAATAACATATGTGGCTCAACATAATTTTTTGAAATAAATACTAATTGAAAAATATAATATAATTTTTATGGAAATCATCCTCGTGCATATTTGAAAAAAAATTAACTTTCCTAATAATCAGTATTTCCAATAACATTTCTCACACTAAAAGGTAATTTATTTTTGGATTAAAATATATTAACATATATGAATGATATATAGAGATATTCTATCTTTAAAGTGTCAAATATAAAAAAAATGATATATTTTTTTAATTTGGAAAGTTATATACGTATAAAATCTTTTCAATTATTATGTCATACTTCCTTCCCTTTTCGTAAAAAGAAAAAAACCAAAATTTCAAACTTCCCTCAAAAACCGTTATTTGATTGGAAAGTTATGCATTTTTTTTTTAAATATTATGCTATACTTCCCTGCATTTACATAAAAATTATCCTTGTGATATTTGAATTTTTTTTCCCTATAATTGGAAATTATCCTTTTGCATATTTGAATTTTTTTTCCTAATAATCAGTATTTCTAATAACATTTCTCATTCTAAAAGGTCATAATTTTTTATTAAAATATTTTAACATATAGAAATGGTATATATATATATATATATATATATATATATATATATATATATATATATATATATATATATATATATAGATAGATAGATAGATAGATAGATTGAGAGAGAGAGAGAGAGAGAGAGATTCTAAATTTAATGTGTAAAATATATATATATATATATATATATATATATATATATATATAATGATAAATTATTGAATTTGGAAATTTATGAAGAAATTCTTTTCAATTATTATATCATACTTCCTTCCTTTTTCAAAAAAAGAAAAAAATTCAAATTTTCAAACTTCCCTCAAATACCATTATTTAATTGAAAGTTGTGCACTTTTTTTCTGTCAATTATTACATCATACTTCCCTCCATTTACATAAAAATACCCCCAAAATTTTAAGCTTCCCTCCAATATTGTTTCGAATAAGATATTGATCACAATCTAATACACTATAAATACATCTACCCTTTGCAAATTCCTATAGGCCAAGTATTAGTGTAACTCTTTTTCAACTCTCTTCTTATTTCTACACCTTTTTGCAATCACACACAAAAAGTGCCCTCTATAAATCCTCCTCATCATAGAACCCACCTTGTTCTCCGATGTTGGTCACACTTTCATCAATCATATTGTCTATGTAACCATGATGGTGACAACTTTTGAGCCGAGTAGTGTTGTCAAACTTTGTCACACGTGGTTACCAATTCATCGCATCATCTTCAATTATCCATCTTTTTGCAATGATGTATTAAAGCAATTGTTTGGATACTTGCGTGTACCTACAACTTTTTTCAATGGCCATGACTGTGACATGGTCGAAAATATTTCAGCAATGTTATGGGAATCAGTATTAATTGCAGCGGCCTAGGGTTGATATAAATTATTTTTGCGTGTTTGTTATGGTACTCAAGACCCATTGCTGTTACTAGTGAGTTTCCCTTAATCAAGTCCCTCCTTATACTGCAGTTCCCATGAACCAAGTCCCTCCTTGTTAGTTAGAAGGAGGAACAGCAGTACAAGGAGGGACTTGGTTCATGAGAACTGCAGTACAAGGAAGGACTTGGTTCATTGAAACTACAGTACAAGAATGGCTTATGAGGTGGAGAACATTCTTTACCTGCCGGGGCCACAACACTAGAAAAATTCAAGATTGTAGATGAAAAAGATAAATGTTGCATTTGCCATGAAGAGTACAACTGTGGTGATGATGGGGGCACGGTTGCCTTGTGCTCATATTTTTGTTGTAGTTACGTGTTGATTGGATTGTAATAATTGTCTTACCTTATAAAGAGGTGAAATTTATTGTAAGAAATATATAAATACGTAAATCTATTTGATGCTTTCCTTTCAAGAGTTCATCATTTTGAAAATTTCTGCTATCAATTGTATTTTCCTTACGTGACCATAATTTAAAATTGAATTATTTCTTGCAATTTTCCTAAATCTCAATATGAATTAAAATTTTTAAATTTTGAATCTTGATATATCATATCAAATTAATAAACAAAAATATAATGTATTAAATAATGTACTTCTACAATTTTCTTAAATATTCCCAAAGTATTATTTTTTTGTAAGCAAATTGAAAATAATTAAAAGCAAAAAGAGCTAAACAATAACATAGGAAATGCCATCATTAATTAGCATACAGAGTCTGGCATATAAAGCTCCTATTATAACGAAACAATAACCAAAGTATTATTTCTTTAATATTCATCTTACAGATTGAGATTATTTACATCTACAATTCACTTATTATTGATCACTTTTAAGTATACATATTTTTTTTGGGGTACAGAGAATAGGTACCTTTATATTGGCCGTAAAATGAATATGGTAGTTTTTTTTTTTTTTAGTTTTATAAATTTATATTTTGGATTTAAGATTTTGTGGGCTATATGTACGCCTTTCTAAATTTATATGGTATATGTTACTATTAGAATTTAAATTTTGAAGGGAACATTATGGTCTCGAGTCCAATGCACCATAATGCCTCATTTATTTATTTTTCTGCAGAAGGAAACAGATCTATGGATAGTCATATTGCCAATGAAAATATAATTTTAGATATTAAAGATCTTTTTGTAGTAAAAAAAGCATTAAGCTCTTTCAATTTAATGCCAATATATAGTTTTTGATGTCAATTGTACATTGCGATAATCAACAAACTATACAATGATCTTGATTAATCGATGATTCTCCTCTACGTTTTTGCATATATTTTATCATATAAAAAATAATAGTAATCATTACAAATGTTTTCTTGGTGGTATGTACCAAAAAAAAATGTTTTCTTGGTGGTTGTCGTTTACTTTATGTATATCTTTGTGTGTTAGTTGTCATGCTAGGTTGATTTGGTGATCATCAAAGCCTACCTTTATATTCAGAAATTTATGAGGGGGATGAGAGTCAATGTAACATTTGATGAACTCTTAGTTATTAAGATCGTATTTAATTTGCAAGTTTTCATGCATACAGTTATTCAGGGGACACCATCTAACCATTTCCTCCTTTTCTTAGCATGTCTATATTTTGGAGACCTTCCTAATGTTGTTGTCATTGTAATTCTCTGCTCATATGCAATTTGAGGAAGGATTTGAAAAGGATAAAAGATAACGAATGATGGATTTTGACGCTGTTGTCTAAAGATTGGAAAAACTTCTTGTCTTTTTCTTTTATCAATAGGAGCATAAGATAGATATGAGAGTTTGCAATAACTCACGTACCCTGCTCAACCAACTGAACTAGACTTCCTTGGTAAAAGCTTCTTATTTCATTGTTTAATCTAACAACTGAAAACAATAAGAAAAGTATCAACTTCAAGGAGAGTATAAGGTCATATTACATCTTTTCATTTAGTTTTATTGGAGGCATGATAGAAAGTTCCATAAATTATGGGGGTGGCCTACCACAATTTATTCTTAGTGAGCAAAATTTTCATCTTATTAGTAGTTTGTTGTTGGAATAGGGATGTACACCTATATGTGTGTGTGTGATACAAATAATGAAATGGTCAATAAAGTTAATCACTTCAAGTACCTAACAAAATATTCTTCTAGTGTTTTTGTATTTTGTTGTCCCTTTGTTTTTACTTGCATTACATTTTTTTTTTACAGATCTCTAATCAAGCTGAGCTTAAGATGCCCTAGCCGAGATCGAGCTTAAGATGCTCTGGCCAAGCTGAGCTTAAGATGCTCTAGTCAAGGTGGAGTTGAAATTACTCTAATTGAAATCGAGCTGAAGATGCTATAACCAAGGCTAAGTTGAAGATAATATAATCAAGGTTGAATTGAAGATGTGTTAGTCGAGGTCGAGCTGAAGATACATTGCTTAAGGTTTAGCCGAAGATGCGCTTGCAAAGGTCAAGCCGAAGATGTGTTGGCCGAGGATGAGCCAAAGATGCATTGATTGAGATTGAGTTGAAGATGCATTGGTCATGGGTGAGTCGAAGATGCCCTAGTTGAGGCCAGGCCAAAGATGCTAAGGTCGAGCCAATGGTGCCCTACTCGAGGTCAATCCAAAGATGACCTAGCCGAAGTCGAATTAAAGATGCCTTAATTGAGGCCGAGGCTAAATTGAGAATGCCTTTATCGAGACTAAGCTGAAGATGTATTTACTATGGCTAAGCTAAATCCATGTTGGCTGAGGTTGAGTCAAAGATGCGTTAGCTGAGGCAGGGTTGAAGATGCGCTAGCCGAGGCAGGGTTGAAGATGCACTGGCCAAGGCTAGGCATGGCAACAGAGCAGATTATGGGTAAGTTTAGCTCTCCTAGTCCTTGTACTCATGAAAGACGAAATGGGTTCGAGTTTGAGTTTAAAAGAGGTGAGTTTAAAATTTTTAAATCCTACCTCATCGACGTCGCAAGTTTTATTGGGTTCGCGAAAACTTATGGGTAACCCGTCAGACTTTTGAAAATATAATTTTCTTCTAATTTTAAAATAAATCATATATATCCAAGAGTAACTTTAAAAGAGTTACTCCCTATCTTCACTATTCATTTTACCTAAATCTAATGATTGTAATGAGTAACTAATCTTAACCATTAGATTTCAAAAAAATGAATAGTGAAGATGAAGAGTAAGCCTTTTAAAGTTGCTCTTAGAATAACTTGAACCTAAAACCAATGATGAATTATACTAATAATTCTAGAATTATGTTTATCAGTTAATGTTGTCTTTAAAAAATTATAAAAATATTATTTTAATATCTAAAATTAATAAACATCAATTGTCTTAGTTTTATTGTTGACAGTAAAATAATTGTCATTTGATAAATAATCATCATTTTAAATATATTTAAGGATTAAAAGGATGATTTTATAATTTAAGAATTAAATTGATTAATATTTAAAATTTTAAGAACTAATTTTAAAAATCAATTTAGTGGATTATTTGAAAGTAAATTTCAATGTCATAAGAAAAGTAATCTAATTCTCAGATGACATAAAAAAATAACGGTAAAAAACTAAACTATTGTAAAAAAAATAGTTTTATTCACATTTTCTGACTTTGAAGTTTACTTTCAAATATTCTAATATCAACTTGTAAAATAAATAAAAAAATATCAATTACTCAATTTGGAAATTATTTAAGTATACAAAATTTTCAATTATTTACCTCATATATATTTCCGTCCTTGACCAAAAGAACAAAATCTCAAGCTTCCCTCCTTCACAAAAAAAAAAAAGGAAAATCTCAAGCTTTCCTCTTTCACCAAAAGACTAAAACCTCAAGCTTCCCTCAATACTGCTTTGAAATGATTGATCGTAACGGTTATATTCCTCACAACACTATAATACGTCTAACCTTTGCAAATTCCTATAGACCAAGTATTAGTATAACTCTTTTTCAATTATCTTCTTATTTCTATTCCTTTATGCAATCACACACAAAAGTACCCTCTATCAATCTTCCTCATCTTGAAGATGACATCACACTTTCAAGAACCCACCTTGTTGTCCGATGCTGGTCATAGTTTCATGAATCATACGATCTATTTAAGCATCATTGTCAAAACTTTTGATCCAAAGCAGTGCTGTAAGGCTGTGTCGCATGCAGTTACCAATTAATCATGACATCTTCAATCATCTTTTTGTATGTAATGATATATTAAAACAATTGCTTGCATACTTGAATATACCTAGAAATTTTTTCAATGGTCACGACTGTGACCTGGTTCCAAACCTTTCAACAAGGTTACGTGGCTCAGTGTTACAGCGGCCTGGGGTTCATATAAATTATTTTCAGGTGTTCATTATGGTATTCGAGACCCACTGTTGTTATAATGTAGTGGGTACGCCATTCTCTTTTCAAGCTGATGAACTTCCATGAAGAGAATTGGTGGAAAGAATGGCCTGTGATGGAGGTGAACATTCTTTTCCTGTGGGGGCAACTGCACTCAAAAGATTTATGGTTAAAGATGAAGAGGTTTGATGTGCCATATGCATCAAAGATTTCAACTCCGGTGATAATGCAGCAAGGTTGCCTTGCTCTCATGTTTATCATCAAAGATAATGCCGTTCTGCATATAGTCATGTCTCTTGATACTGTTACCATTAGCATTTATGTACTGTGATAAATATATTATCTTAAAGAAGTAAAATGTATCATATGAAATATAAATACATCAATCTATTTGATGTTTTCTTTTTGAGAGCAATTAATTTCTGCTATCATTACACTTTCCTTACGTAATAATATTGAGAGTGATTAATTTCAGCTATTGATTAAATTCTCCTTATGTAATAATATTGACATGTTAGACTTTTAAAATTGAATGTAATTTATTTTCTTTTATCATTGTCCATCTATCATTGCATATACCGAGAGGAGAAACAAAAGAATGCTGAGAAAAAGAAAAGCCAGAACATAGAATAGAGAGAGTAGAAACGAGAGGAGGGGCAAAAAAAACACACACACACACACACACCCACATTGTCTTTGATTCACCTGGGAACACAACAGATTCACTTTCACACAAGTCATCACTCACTCCCAAGTTCCAAAAATATTGTAAATTATGATAAATAGTAAAATAATATGCTCGAAGTGAGAGCTTTGTCATTAATAGTTGTCCTGCGTCCTATCCAATTCGAGCATGATTATCTTCCTTGGGTGGTCTCTACCATAAAAAAAAGAATTTAAAAATATCTGATTTATGATTTTATTGAATAAGTAATTTAAAACTATTTTGTAATAAAATATAGTTAAAAATTTAAAATTAATATATTTATTATATATTTATATAAAAAATTTAACATTATCATATAATCATTAGTCAACAAAATGTTCATATATGAAGTTATTAAGCATATAGTCAAAATATCATTTTGTAGTAAATATATTAACTAATTAGATTCAACCTAATTTTTAGTATAAAAATTTCAACAGTATAATTTAAATATTAGTCACGAAATATTTATTTATGAAATTAATTTAAATGGTTTTATATGATCTAAAAATAAAAATGATTTTATAGGATGTCTAAAGTAAAAATAGATTGAATCAATTAAATTATAATTAGTTTTAATAAGTAATTATATAATTTATCATCCATTTAATATAAATTATAACATATTTGTAGGTAATATTAAAAATATTATTATATTAAATATTCAAAGAAAATTAAATATTATTTAGACAAATAAAATTATCCTTTATTTTTATGATTATATATGCTTATATAATTTATAAAATATATTTTTTATAAATAAAAAATATAAAACAATAATATAATATGCATAAAAAATAGTTATAATAAAAAAAATTGTATGTAAGTAATAAAAAAAGGAAATTAGAAAGAGAGAAACGAGGATAGGAATTGCAAGGGAAAACTATTGACCAGGAAGTGACGAGTTTAAGGAGGGATTTCTTATCTTAGTTTATATTGATATTGATGAATGAATAACATACGTGGCTCAATATTATTTTTTGAAATAAATATCAATTCAAAAAATATAATAGATTTTTTATGGAAATCATCCTTGTGCATATATGGAAAAAATCGTAATAATCAATATTTCTGATAACAATTCTCATACTAAAAGGTCATTAATTTTTATATTAAAATATTTAACATATATAGAGATATTTTAACTTTAATGTGTAAAATATATAAAAAATGATAGATTGTTGAATTTGGAAAGTTCCATTTTCATAAAAAGAAAAAAAAAGAAAATTTCAAACTTCCCTCCAATATTTCCCTTCATTTACATAAAAATACCCCCCAAAATTTTAAGCTTCCCTCCAATACTGTTTTGAAGAAGATATAGATCATCATCTAATATACACTATAAATACATCTAACCTTTGCAAATTCCTATAGACCAAGTATTAGTATAACTCTTATTGAATTCTCTTCTTATTTCTATTCCTTTAATCCTTTGTGCAATCACACATAAAAGTACCCTCTATATAAATGTTCCTCATCATAAACATGATACCACAATTTGAAGAACCCACCTTTTTCTCCGGTGCTGGTAACACTTTCATCAATCATATTGTGTATATAACCATGATGGTGACAACTTTTGAGCGGAGCAGTGTTGTCAAACTTTGTCACACGCGGTTACCAATTCAACGCATCATTTTCAATTATCCATTTTTTTGCAATGATGTAGTAAAGCAATTGCTTGCATACTTGCGTGTACCTACAAATTTTTTCAATGGCCATGACTGTGACATGGTTGAAAACATTTCAGCAATGTTATGGGAATCAGTATTGCAGCGGCCTAGCGTTGATATAAATTATTTTCGCGTGTTTGTTAAGGTACTCAAGACCCATTGTTGCTACAATGTAGTGAGTACCCCATTCTTTTTTCAAGCTGAGCAACTTCCATCTAGAAGATTGGTGCAAAGAATGGCCTATGAGGGAGGTGAACATTCTTTGCCTGCGGGAGCAACGATGCTTGAAAGATTTATGGTTCAAGATGAAGAAGGTGAATGTGTCATATGTCATGAAGATTTCAACTCTGGTGATGATGCAGCAAGATTGCCTTGCTCTCATGTTTTCCACCATTATTGTATTTTGCAATGGTTTGTAGAGAGGGGTATGTGCCCTTCGTGCCGTTTCACATGTAGTCGTGTCTCTTGATACTGTTACGATTAGCATTATTGTACCGTGATAAATATATCATCTTAAAGAAGTAAAATATATTGTATGTGAATATAAATACTTAAATCTATAATTGATGTTTTCCTTTTTAGAGTACATTAATTTCTGCTATCAATTACACTTTTCATACGTAATAATATTTACACGTTACACGACTTTTAAAATTGAATATAATTTATTCTCTTTTATCATTGTATACGGGGAGGACTCAAACATAAACAAAGGGAGATATTAACTGGGAGAAGAAGGCATGGAGACAATAGAACCAATCGATAGAGCACCGAGGAGAAAAGAAAACCCAGAGCATAGTATTGAAAGTAAATATAATGTTGTTTTAAAAAAAAGAAAGTAAATATAATGTGTTGATTACGGTTTATCTTAATCAACACATTATAATTATAATTGCTCCTAAAGTTATTCTGATTTCCATTTACCATTATCTTAGCTTGTTCTCCTTTTGTTTGGTTTCATTTCCACGTCATTGGTTTGCTAAACTAAACATGCCTTTTCCAAGCAATATGATGCAGCTCATATTGTTTGTATCAAGATGTTTTATTTTTATTTTTTTATTGAAAATTTTTCACAATGATTAATTCAGCTTTCGGCAACCATACGTGTTATAATTATTGTCACTTTAGATTTGCTACTTCTGTTGTTTCTAATCTTAAAGTGGTAAAAACATAAAAAAATAATGAAATATTAAAAACAGTGGAAATGAAAAAGAAGTGAAAATAAGAAAAATAGAAACAAAAGGGCAACATAATAATGATAAGATGATATGAATAAGTGGAATTTGTAAATTCTCATTTTAATTTATTAGTATTATCGGCTAACGTTGTTTGTTCCACTGTTAGTTTGCGTTATCCACTTGGATATAACACCACCAGACTGCTACGAACATGCAATGGGTGTAGTCTTCTTACACCTCCACTATTAGTTCGCTTAGTTTGTCATTTTTATTTTTCCCCTTCTGTTTTGCTATTTTTTTCCTATTTGTATAAAAAAAAAATGTAATGATTATGCTTTATATTTCATTTTGAATCCTTTTTTGTTTCATGGTGAAAAAGAGTTCTTATTAGAAATACATGTATTTTTAATTTTAGTTAACAATTTTTCACAATTATTTTGTATAAACATTAAAATCAAAGTTTTTTTTTAATGTAAAGGGTAATTAGAGCCGTCAAAATAGACTAGCCTAGTTGGCTTGGCCATAGCCCACATGGGTCGTGGCCAAAAAGCCCACAGGGCTAAAAGAGGCCAACATAGAAAAGCCCTCAAGACCTTGTGGCTTATGGCCTGCCAATGGACCTCAAATTTAAAAATTTAACTTGTGGTTAAGCTAAGAGATGTTCTAGCCAAAGTCGTATTGAAGATACTTTGACTGTGGTTGATCTGAAGATACTCTAACTGAGGCCAAGCTTAAGATGCTCTAGCTGAGATCGAGTTGAAATGACAATAGCTGAGACTGAGTTGAAGATGCTCTAACTGAGGCCAAGTGAGAGATTTAATTAGAAATTTTCTTGTTGGAGAGAATTGTAACACTGTGATTTTTCGTAACGTATATTAAGTGTTTGATAAATACCGTAAAAGGAAATTAAATTAATTCATAGTGTTATTGTGAGATTTTTGGGACTTTTACGTAAGTTCCGTAAGTTGTAGAAAAAAAAAATAAGAGAAGAGGGGTGTCCTTAGAGGAAGTGTGGCTGCAAATAGCAAAATTGAAAATTTATCCCAAATAAGAGACCTGCCCAAGCTTCTTCTTTCTCTGAATTCTCTCCATTTCTGTTTTCTTCCTCCAGTCTCTCGAAACCCTCTGCTCTCTCTCTCCTCCTTCTCTCTAATATTTGAGCCTCCAAATCAAAGTTTCTACCGATTAAAATTGGATATATCATAGAGGGAGACTAGAGCTTCAAAACCAACCGATTGGATTTCGATTTCATCGAGGTATGGAGGGGTTTCTTTTTTTCTCCTAAGCTATTTCCTTGTTTTCTTGTTAAATATGGATTGTGGCTGTTGTTGATAGTATGTAAATAATTTTGAAAACCCGAAATAAGCTACTTGAGATTTGGGTCCTGTGACTGTGTGGATTTTTCGTCTCGGTTTTCGTGCAGGTTTTTGAGGATGTAAATACATTTTCTTATGTTTTGATGCCTCTGGATATCATGGTATTTTTTTCAGATTTGTTTGAGCACTGTAACTATTTTTACCGGAATTATTTTTAAAAACTGTTGATTCTGAGAATGGGACTGTTTTGATTTTTACAAGAATTTTGGGACATGATTTTGGAAAACTGGAACCATGAGTTCATTTTATACATCATGAGGGTCATCTCTGAATTTTTTTAAGGTCAGAAAAGCCTGGGAAGTATTTTTAGTGATTTAATGTTGGAAAAACCGAAAAGCTGGACAGTAGAGAAATTAAATGTAGAAAATTACTTTTTGTGAGAATTTGGTCTTGAGAAAATTTAGTAATACTGTTTTGACCATGTGGAATATCCATGTATTTTCTCAGAATTTTGTAAGTACCTTTTGTAATTAATTACATTTTCTTATTGAAAACTGTGTTCTGGAGAAATAATGATTTTGAAATTCAAAAAAGGTATTTTTGGTGGATTTTTGGTACTGAGGAAATTATATGTGATGGTCCACATGTTGTAGATATTCTCTGTAAAATTTAACATAAAACGAATTTGATATGCTATTTTCTAAAAATATGGAATTGTGTTTGACAGAGTATGTCCAGCCACTGTTTTTAATTCAAAAATAATATTTGTGGGTTGAATTTTCGTGAGATAAATTTATATGATGAAATATGAATGATGTATAGTTTCTCTGTAAAATCTCATGAAATTTCAAATTGATATGATGCATCAAATAATTTTTGGTGTGTGTGTACAGCTCTATGTGTCCACATGAAATTTAATTATATTAATTGTGTATTTGGTTTTAATGCCTTTAATTGTACTTGTTAAGGAATAATTTCACCTAAAAAGGGAAGTTTCCATAGAAATATGAATGCAATGATTTGTGATGATTGAGTTTGAGTTATTGGATTATTGGTTATTAATGATTGTTCTGTTATTAATTGTGAATTGGAGACCGGGAGGAATGTGATCCTCGGGCAAAGAGTGCTGGAATTTGTTGTGCATGTGAATTGCTTGTATCAGTGAGATCTTATATTCAGAGAGAAATATTTGGGAGAAAAATCCTAAAATTTAAAGAAGACAAAGGAGAAAAGGAGAAAAAAGATTCAAGGTAAGGGAAGCTTCCTTGTGATTTATATTTTCAGTTTAAGTGTGATTGAGAGTTAGGGGGCTCAATCACATATAGCATGTCTGCCCCTTTTGCTGTTTATGTTGAGTTGATTGGTGGTTGAATTTAAAATTGATGAAAAATGGGTATTTGATTCTCCTGGCAGTGGCTGTGTGAGTGTGTATGGACTGATTGTTTTTGTTTTTGATTCTCTAAATTACTTGGAAAGGCTCTTAAAACAAAGGAGACCATGCCCAAATTTTCTTGAAATTGATTTTGGGTTTTAATATAATTGATATTAGAAGCTTGAAATAATTGTTTGGAACCATGTTTGATTGATTGGATGATGTGTTGTGATGGATTGAAATTTGTTGGTTGGTTTGTTGTTGGATTGAAATTGCTTGATTTGGCTTGATTGTGTTGTGAATGATGTTGAAAATTGTTGAATGTTTATATTTTTGTAGGTGATTGTTTAAAATCACTTATTTAATTGTGATTATTAACATATTGCATATGCATGAGTCTTTTTGGGGGATTTATAAAGATTCAAGTGAAAAATAATTGATATTGGCTAACCGGGACTGCGGTAGCCATGAAATGAAAAAAAAAAAAAAAAGAAAAGAAAAGAAAGAAAAGAAAGAATAAATGTTGACTAACCGGGACTGCGGTAGTCATGAGAAACAAGTTGATATATGAGAAATGATTTTGTTGACTAACCGGGACTGCGGTAGTCATGAGAAACAAGTTGATATATGAGAAATGATTTTGTTGACTAACCGAGACTGCGGTAGTCATGTGAAATGAATATGATTTAAGAATTGAATCTTTGGGGTGAGCAGAATAAGTTAGACAGGGCTGTATAGTTTGTGATTATATAGTCTGTGGGGTGAAGGATATTGGCAATTCCATATGTGGCTGTAATCTGGACAGAGATGCGGTCGTGGTGGCCTTCCGGGTATCCTGATCTCCTAATTCTGTTTAGTTTATTCGCGTTTAGTAGGGGCTGATAGCTGAATTGCAGTATGTAATGGTAGGCCAGTTACTTACTAAACACTCAAAGGGGAAGTCTCCATGGAGCAGGGTCAAAATGATTTTGAGTCAAAACTGCATTTGCATAAATCATACTGCAATTGTTTTAATTGCGTGACTTATGATGTTATGACTCATTGTGATTAGTGGTGATGGTGTATGTGGTTGATCTTGTTGATGATTCATGTTATAAATATGTTTATGAACTAAGTTTTGTATAACATTTTCAGTTATTATATATAGTATTTTGAAGTATACAAAATCTAGTTTTTCGTCCTTTTTCTTAATAATTGGAAATTCACTTATTTTCTTATGTGTATAGTTTTGTTTGGTAAGCTTACCCTTGCAATGTTTGCACATGTGGTTCGTGCCTGTGATGATCTCGGACATCGTGTTCGGGGGAGCAGATGGTTTTTAGGTGGATCTTTCTCTTGGAGAGTTTGTGGATAGAGCATACGAGGGATTGAAGACATTATCATTTCTTTCCATTTCTTTGTTTGGTCTTATGTATAAAATGAACCAGTTAGGGGTATTATGTATTTATCATGTGAAAAGATGTATGTACACATAGTTTTATTTAGTTAAGTTTTGTATAAGAGATATTTATAAATTAAGCTTTAAATTTTATCTGTCAGTTTTGGGAATCGCAGAAAAAAAAAAAAATTATCCAATATTTTATCAATAAACTAATTAGAGAGTTTTTAAAATTTAATGAAATAAAATCTTTAGTATAACAAATCTGTAACGAAGACGGGTCGTTACACTAACATTGTTTCCAAAACAGAACCGTGAGTTCTCTTCTGCAGCAGCTGCAGTTCCATTTTTCATTTCATCTTAACTTCATCATCTCATCTCAAATTAAGAAACCCAACCATCCAAACTTCCAAAACCCTAAGCTAATTCGGCTAGTAGAGAAAGAATTGGAAGAAATCTCCAAAATTCCTACAAGACCAAGGAGTGAGGGAGAAAGGAATTCAAAGATTTTTCTTCAATTAAAGAGCTTAAGGTAAGGATCTTGGCATTTAATTTCAATTAGAACCCTTGGAATTAGAAGAAAACATGTTGTAGGGTTAGATTAAATTTGTGACCTAGAATCATGAAAACTTGAAATTGATTTAGGGGTTTTATGTTTTTGATGCTTGTGATTGTAATTCATGTATTGGAATGAGGTGTGATTGAATTTTTAATGTGTTTTGATGGTTGAAATTTTGGTTGCTTGATTTTGATTGAAGTGTGATTTGGTTAATGTTGGATTGGAATTGAGCTTGGTTGCTTTGGAAAGAATTGTTGAGAATGGCTTGTAGACCATTCGGCCAGCCCAAAATGCAAGGGATATTATGTGGAAATTTTTGTAAAATCAAGGGCAAAATGGTCATTTTACATGTAGGGACAAAATGGGAATTTTTAAAAAAGAGTAAGGGTAATTTGGTCATTTCAAAATTTAGGACATAGATGGAATTTTAGAAAAGATTAAGGGTATTTTAGTAACCTTACCCAATAGTGAATATTTATAATTTTTATGTGATTGCTTAATATTAATTATTTGTTTATTAGCATCATTGTCATATTGCATAAGCTTGAGTTCTTGGAAAATACAAAGATTTAAAATGAGAAATGAGTATTTATGGGGGAATTGATTTCCAGGACTGTGTTGACTGACCGGACTGCGGTAGTCATGTATTTGAAAATATGATTGAGATTATGAACAGAGAACTGTGTTGACTGACCGGACTGCGGTAGTCATGTATTTGAAAATATGATTGAGATTATGAACAGAGAACTGTGTTGACTGACCGGACTGCGGTAGTCATGTATTTGAAAAGATGATTGAGATTATGAACAGAGAATATGATAGTCCTGAGAAATGGGTGAGCAGAGTAAGTTAGACAGGACTGTATAGTCTGTGATTATATAGTTTGTGGGGTGAAGGATATTGGCAATTCCATATGTGGCTGTAATCTGGACAGAGATACGGTCGTGGTGGCCTTCCGGGTATCCTGATCTCCTAATTCTGTTTAGTTTATTCGTGTTTAGTAAGGGCTGATAGCTGAATTGCAGTACGTAATGGTAGGCCAGTTGATTTTAAGTCAAAACTGCATTTGCATAAATCATATTGCATTTAATTATGTGTGAGAACGGTTAATTTGTATCGGATATGTATATGTTTGAAATTGTTTTAATTGTATGAGAAATTAAATGCCTGATCCGGTAATGTTGTCCCCAGATTCTAGGGGAGTGTGATTGCAGGTATTTGGAAGATTAATTAGAAGTTACAGATGCAGACATGTTCCAGAGCTATAGGAATACGGGTTTTTGGCTTTAGATACTTTTGTACTAATTAGAAATAATTTGGTAGTAGTATTTTCTGTAAATTTTAATAATGTAAATTATAGTGACAAACTTTAAACTTAATGGAGTGTATTTATTTTATTTGTAAATTCCGTGTTTATGGATTTTAGATAGAAATTAATTAATTAGAAAGGGGGTTACATTACGTGGCTCAGTGTTACAGCGGCTTGGGGTTCATATAAATTATTTTCGGGTTTTCATTATGGTATTCGAGACGCACTGTTGTTATAATGTAGTGGGTACCCCATTCCTTTTTCAAGCTGATGAATTTCCACCAAGAGAATTTGTGCAAAGAATGGCCTGTGATGGAGGTGAACATTCTTTTCCTGCAGGGGCAACGACACTCCAAAGATTTAGGGTTCAAGATGAAGAAGGTGAATGTGTCATATGTGGTGAAGATTTCAACTCTGGTGATAATGCAGCAAGGTTGCCTTGCTATCATGTTTTCCACCCTAATTGTATATTGCAATGGTTTGTAGAGAAGGCTATGTGTCCTTGTTGTCGTGTCGCATATAGTACAGTCTCTTGATACTGTTACAAACACTCCAAAGATTTAGGGTTCAAGATGAAGAAGGTGAATGTGTCATATGTGGTGAAGATTTCAACTCTGGTGATAATGCAGCAAGGTTGCCTTGCTGTCATGTTTTCCACCCTAATTGTATATTGCAATGGTTCGTAGAGAAGGCTATGTGCCCTTGTTGCCGTTTTGCATATAGTCTTGTCTCTTGATACTGTTACCATTAGCATTTATGTACTGTGATAAACATATTATCTTAAAGAAGTAAAATGTATCGTATGAAATATAAATACTTCAATCTATTTGATGTTTTCCTTTTGAGAGTAATTAATTTCTGATATCAATTACATACTTTCCTTATGTTTTAATATTGACACGTTTGACTTCTAAAATTGAATGTAATTTATTTTCTTTTATCATTGTCCATCTATCATTATTGCATACCCTGAGGAGAAACGAAAGAATGCTGAGAAAAAGAAAAGCCTGAACATAGAATAGAGAAAGTAGAAACGATAGGAGGGGCAAAGAAAACACATACTCACAAGTTGCGACTCATCACTCACTCCCAAGTCCCAAGTTCTTCTGATTTCCACGATTTTCCTCGCCTTTAGTTTGTTTTCATTTCAGTGTCATTGGTTTGCTAAACTCTTTTTATTATTTTTGTTTAAATATCAAACATTTTATTAAAAAATAATGATAAATGACATAAATAGTGAAATAATTAGAATAAATATTGTAATATTAAAGGAGACAACATATGAGATTTTTTTTTGTTAAAGTACCAAAAATAAAAATGAAAAATTATGATAAACTATAAATTGTAAGTCCAAGTGTGCAGTATCTTAAATGGCGTATGAAACAACTCTATAAATTGCCAAACATCTTTACTTTAGTAAAACAAATTTATAAATTACTCAAATAAAATATAAATTACCTAAGTTGACTTGTCTACACACTCTTTATTTTACAGCACTTGTGTACAGACTCTTAAGAATTTGTATATTATAAATTTAAATTCTTATCATGATCAAAACACTTATTTTACTTTGTTTCTCCACATTACACTGTTATTTGATACTTACTTTTATATTTCCTAATTATGTACTAATGGTTTTTAATCTTAATCTTTTTATTCCCTCAAATTTTAATATTAAGTACTTTTAATTTGTAATATTAAAATTTCCTTTTTTTAGTCTCAAAATATTATGATATATCTTTAAATAGTAGGATTTAATAATTCGCAAAAATTAGAAAACATGGTAGTAAAATGTGAAAAAAAACCTGGGTAGTAAAATTTGCAAAATAACAATAGTTGGATGGTAAAATGTGAAATTAAACCTAATTATTTTGTATAAATATTAAAATCAATGATTTTTTTATGTATGTAAATAGGTAATTAAAGTTGTCAAAATGGACTAGCCCATATGACTTGGCTTTAGCCTCCATGGATCAGGGCCATAATGCCCACAGGGTTAAAAAAGACCCATCCTCGAGGCCTTATGGGTTATGGCCAGTCCATGAACTTTAAATTTAAAAATTTAACCTGAGGTTGAGTTGAAGATGTTTTGCACCAGGTTGTGCTGAAGATACTCTGACCACGATTGATCTAAAGATCTCTGGCCAAGTCGTGCTTAAGGTGCTCGAGCCGGGGTGGAGTTGAAATTAATCTCACTAAGACCGAGCTGAAGATGTTTTGACCAAGGCCAAGTTGAAGATGATCTAATCAAGGTTGAATAGAAGATGTGTCGGTCGTGGTCAAGCTGAAGATACGCTACTCAAGGTCGAGCTAATGATGCAGTTGTAAAGGCTGAGCTGAAGATGCATTGGTTGATGATAAGCCAAAGATGTGTTGACTAAGGTTAAGTCGAAGATGCACTGGGAGGCCGAGTCAAAGATTCTCTAGCTGAGGCCAGACCATAGATGCTAAGGTCAAGCCGATGATGCCCTAGCTGAGGCCAGGTTGAAGATGTGTTGACTAAGGCCGAGCTGAAGATTCCCTAGTCGAGACTAAAGTAAAGGTGTCTTTGCTAAGATCAAGTTAAAGATGCCCTGACTAAGGTTGAGGTTAAGATTCCCATATGAGGTTGAATAAAAGATACCCTTGGATAGGCTAAGTTGAAATTACTCTCGACGAGGTTGGGTTGAAGATAATCTAGCCAAGGTCGAGTTGGAATTACCTTGATTGAAGCCATGTTGAGGGTACAATGGCCAAGACTGAACTGAAATTACTCTAGTTGAGGTCAAGTTAAAGATACTCGTAACTTGTGAGCTGATCCATCCCCCCTCTTAAGACTCGGTCCAACCTACTTATTAATTGGGTTAGGGAATTTTAAGCCACTCATTTGGTGGGTCAAAAATTAATTAGAGCCAGTATAGTGATTTACCTTAGGACTTAGGATCGAAATACCCCCGCCCCCCTTTAAAGTAATTTAAACATGACACCTTATTAATCTTATGTTTTAATTTGGGATACATGAGCTATGACAGGTATTCCCAAGCTTGTATTATTTGTTTGTTTATTTCTTTTATTTATCATTAGTTTACTTAGCCAAATAATTTCATATTTAAAGTTGAGACACCTGAGTTTATGATTTTATTTATTTGGTTATCCATTTTTTATTTATCCATTTATGCAAAAAAGAGCGATTTAGGTGTAGGACTTTTTAATTCCATATTTTTTTTTTATCTAAGTCTCTTAAGTTGTAACAACTTGGTAATATCAAACTTATAATTTTGCTACTCTATTTATTTTCCTTTACTAATTTATTTATTCATAATTAATTTTATTTTGCTAAAATATATTTAGAAGCAGGCCTTTATAATAATTAACAAAATCTAAAATGAATATCACTAACAACTTAAAATCTTCTTAATAAGTAAATAGAAAGTGAATAAAAATAATTGTTAGTAGTACTAAAAATCCTTTTTTATGTTTTTATCAAAATACTATTCTTTTAACTACCTTGGAACTGACTAGCTCTCACCACTTGTGATAAAATTATCAAACTTTACGAAGAAGAAAAGTATATCAACACTTAAAAAGTGAAATGTTCACGTACAAGATATATGTCAGTAGGCTAATTGATAACTTGAGACTCATTTCTCTTTTTTAGATTTATACTATATTACAAGAAAGCTAATGTAGACAAAGAAAGGCAACCAACAACTATTCCAGTGCATGACCAAAGAAAAGAAAGTTGTTAAAAAGAAAACAAGAAAAATGACAATACTATGAGTAAAAAAAATTAATTAATATAAATAAAAAAGATAGATGACATTACATGAGGCAGGCTGCACGTCTATCAAAAGGAAAACTTGCATCAGTCAAAAGAAAATGCTTCTAATACTAACAAAACAACAAAGAGCAAATAAAATAAAGATTATGGAGAGAACTCATAGGAGTCAATTAAACTGACTGGGAGCCTTATTATGGCTTGCAGCTATTGGCAAATCAACCTGTAATTACTTAATCGTAAGGTCTTGAAAGCTTTGTTGGGCAAATCAGCTTTCACCATATTAATTAAAATAATAGAACCCAAAGTTAGGTATTCCAAGATATATTTAAAGATATTCTAAGTGTAAAATATATATAAAAAAGGATAAATTGTTCAATTTGGACAGTCTTTAAATATCCAAAAATTTCAATTATTTACCTCATATATACTTTCCGTCCTTGACCAAAAGAAAAAAATCTCAAGCTTCCCTCCTTCACAAAAAGAGAAAATCTCAAGCTTCCCTCTTTCACCAAAAGACTAAAATCTCAAGCTTTCCCTCCAATATTTCTTTGAAACGATTGATCACAATGGACATATACCTCACAACACTATAAATATATCTATGCTTTACAATTCTTTGACCCAAGCCAGCATTTGTGTAATCCTCTGTCACTCTCTTATTGTTTCTATTCCTTTGTGCAAACACACACAAAAGTATTCTTTATCATTCTTCCTCATCATGCCAGAAATTCAACCATCCACCTTCTTAGATGGTGGTAGTTACACTTTTTCCAATGATCAAGTCAATATAACTATAGTTGTAGCGAATTCACATCCAATGGATGTGGTTAGTCTTTGTAGCTTGAGCATACTACCACTTCCTCGTGACTTCTTTGCTTTTCCTCCTTTCCCCAAAGACTTGTTACAGGTTTTCCTTGAAAAATAGATGTACGAAAAAGTTTTCTCAATGCCGACTTTGACATGGTTACAAATTTGTCTAGAATGCTACGTGACTCAATACTGCAGCACGATGAAAAATATTATTTTTATGTGTTTGCTATGTTATCTGAGAGCCATTATTTTTACAATATAGTGAATACCCCACACCCGTTTGATGATGAACATGTTCAATCAGTAGAGTTCGTGCAAAGAATGGCTTATGAGGGTGGAGAACATTCTTTGCCTGCTGGGGCCATAACACTAAAAAAATTGAAGATTGAAGATGAAGAAGATAAATGTTGCATATGCTATGAAGAGTACAACTGTGGTGATGATGGGGCACGGTTGCCTTGTGCTCATACTTTTCACTACGAATGCATTTTGAATGGTTTGTACAGAGCAGTACGTGCCCTTTCTGCTGCCATTCCACATGTAGTCGTCATGACTCTTGATACTGTTAGGTTTTGCATTACATATTTTCTTGCTTTTAAGGATACTTTGTTGTAGTTTCGTGTTGATTGGATTGTAATAATTGTCTTATCTTATAAAGAGGTGGAATTTATCGTAAGAAATATATAAATATGTAAATCTATTTGATGGTTTCCTTTCAAGAGTTCATGAATTTGAAAATTTCTTCTATCAATTGCATTTTCCTTACATAATAATATTGACCATAAATTAAAATTTAATTATTTCTTGCAATTTTCCTAAATCTCAATATGAATTAAAATTTTAAAATTTTGAATCTTGACATATCATATCAAATTAATAAACATAAATATAATGTATTAAATAATGTATACTTCTACAATTTTCTTATATATTCCCAAAGTATTGTTTTTGTGTAAGCAAAGTGGAAATAATTAAAAGCAAAAGGAGCTAAACAATAACATAGGAAATGCCATCATTAACCACTAAGGTCGGCCTAGTGGTGGGGGGTTGGAGTAGAATACATGAGGTGATAGGTTCAAACCTCAGTGCAACCATTGTACACAAAAAAAAATGCCATCATTTCGTAGAGCCCTCCACAGACGACCATATCTAGTCCAAGGCATGATTTCCCCAAGGCATGGCCCATGTTACTTCGAGTCGTAGAGGCTTTTCTGTAACGTTTTGTACTCGTTGATTTTTCAAGAGCTCCTTGATATAAGTTCACTACCACAAAAAAAAAAAAAACTTAAGTGTTTCTATTTGAGTTTTGAGTCGACGCCGAAGAAATCAGTGGAGGAAAGGGTGGAGATAGTGATGAAGAAAAACAAAACAACGCCGCCAAAAATTGTCTCCAGAGGTGGCGAACGGTGGCCAGAGGATTCCTGGAAGAGGGTTGGAGAAATCTAGTGTGGATTGTCCTACTATAACAAAATTATAAATCTAACTATTGATAATGATGGTCCACCGTGGATCACCAATTAGGGTGGTCCACCAATCAGGGTTGTCCACCCTAACCTTGCTTTTAATATTAAGATTAAAATACTTTAAAATTTATAAAAAGATAAATAATGATATTCTAACGCTAATGTGTAAAATATATAAACAATGATAAATTATTGACATTGAAAAGTTATGTATACTTTTTTTTTTCAATTATTATGTCATACTTCCCTCATTTTCAATTAATGAATGAATAACATATGTGGCTCAACATAATTTTTTGAAATAAATACTAATTGAAAAATATAATATAATTTTTATGGAAATCATCCTCGTGCATATTTGAAAAAAAAAATTAACTTTCCTAATAATCAGTATTTCCAATAACATTTCTCACACTAAAAGGTAATTTATTTTTGGATTAAAATATATTAACATATATAAATGATATATAGAGATATTCTATCTTTAAAGTGTCAAATATAAAAAAAAATGATATATTTTTTTAATTTGGAAAGTTATATACGTATAAAATCTTTTCAATTATTATGTCATACTTCCTTCCTTTTTCGTAAAAAGAAAAAAACCAAAATTTCAAACTTCCCTCAAAAACTGTTATTTGATTGGAAAGTTATGCATTTTTTTTTAAATATTATGCTATACTTCCCTGCATTTACATAAAAATTATCCTTGTGATATTTGAATTTTTTTTCCCTATAATTGGAAATTATCCTTTTGCATATTTGAATTTTTTTTTCCTAATAATCAGTATTTCTAATAACATTTCTCATGACAGTCACACACTCTCATTTCATTTATTCGTGTCTTGGAAGCCCTCACCCCTCCAAACCCTCTCTTCTTTCTTTCTTTCTTTCTTTCACCCCCAAAATCAAACCTAAATTCCCACCTTCAACTTTCTCCCCCAAATCGTCCACCACTGCCAGGTCCCATTAATTTATATTTATTCGTATATATACATACAGAGAGAGAGAGAGAGAGAGAGAGAGAGAGAGAGGGGAAAATGGATTCGGATCAGGGCAAGCTTTTCATCGGTGGGATTTCATGGGATACGACGGAGGACAAGCTCAAGGAGCATTTTGGCAACTACGGCGACGTTTTGAGCACTTCCGTCATGCGGGAGAAGAACACTGGTAAGCCCCGAGGCTTCGGTTTCGTCGTTTTCGCGGATCCTACCATTCTAGATAGGGTTTTGGAAGACAAACATGTCATAGATGGCAGAACGGTAGATGCCAAAAAGGCTTTCTCAAGAGAGGATCAACAAATCTCTGTCACTTCGAGAGGTGGAAATTCCAATTCTGGCATGAATTCTGGAAATGGAGGAAACATCAGGACTAAAAAGATATTTGTTGGAGGGTTGCCTCCCACCCTGACTGAAGAAAAATTTCGTCAGTACTTTGAGTCTTATGGACATGTAACTGATGTAGTAGTCATGTATGACCAGAATACTGGACGTCCACGAGGATTTGGGTTTATTTCATTTGATACTGAGGAAGCGGTTGATAGGGTTTTGCACAAATCATTTCATGATTTAAATGGTAAACAAGTTGAGGTTAAGCGTGCACTTCCCAAGGATGCCAATCCTGGTGCAAGTGGCCGGATGGGTGGTGCTGGAGGTGGTGGTGCTGGAATTGGTGGGTATCAAGGGTATGGGGCATCTGGTGGCAACCAAAATGCATATGATGGTCGTATGGATTCTAGTAGGTATATGCAGCCTCAAAGTGCTGCAGGTGGATTCCCTCCTTATGGTTCTTCTGCCTATAGTGCTCCTGGGTATGGGTATGGTCCAGCCAATAATGGCATTGGTTATGGGGCATACGGAAGTTATGGTGGTGCCACTGCTGGGTATGGTGGACCTGCTGGTGCAACATATGGGAATCCTAATGTCCCTAATGCTGCTTATGCTGGTGGTCCACCAGGTGGCCCTCGAAGTTCATGGCCTGCTCAGGCTCCTTCTGGTTATGGATCTATGGGCTATGGGAACACTGCTCCCTGGGGTGGTCCTGGTTCAGGAACTGCAGGTCAGTCCCCTGGTGGAGCTGCTGGATATGGGAATCAAGGTTATGGATATGGTGGGTATGGTGGATATGGTGGAAGTGATAGTTCTTATGGGAATTCAAGTGCATACGGTACTGTTGGCGGACGTACTGGGAGTGCTCCAAACAGTAATGCTAGTGCTCCTGGTGGGAGTGAACTAACAAGTAGTGGTGGCAGTGGCAACTATATGGGTGGTGGCTATGGGGATGCAAATGGAAATTCAGGTTATGGAAATGCAGCTTGGAGATCTGAACAAACTCATGCATCTGAAAATTATGGGACTCCTCAGGGAAATGGTGGGCAAGTTGGTTATGGTGGTGGCTATGGTGGTGCTCAGTCTCGACAAGCCCAACAGCAGTAATTTTGATAGTTGAATCTCTTGCTGGATCTTGAACTTCAACTTGAGGATCCCTGGCCGTTTAGAAGTCTTAAATCATGAGGTCACAATGAATTCTTCCAGCAGCAAAGGAGTGGCTCAAAGATCGATGTCAATACACAATGGGACTGGTTGGGTTGCTTGAATCCCAGTAGTTTGCAGTTCCTGCTTTCCTAGTTTATAATAAGTAGTATGGTTGAAGAGATACTAGATGCTACTTTCTATTTAGTATTTGTTTCTGCGTGTAGCTTTAATTTGCGTGCTTATGATTTTAGTTGATCTGGAATTGTCAGTTCTTGTAGCATTTAAGCTATAGTATCATATTTAACCTTATATGATGGTTTGATGCAGTTTATTATCTGTGTTGTCTTAAAAAAAAAAATAACATTTCTCATTCTAAAAGGTCATAATTTTTTATTAAAATATTTTAACATATAGAAATGGTATATATATATATATATATATATATATATATATATATATATAGATTGAGAGAGAGAGAGAGAGAGATTCTAACTTTAATGTGTAATATATATATATATATATATATATATATATATATATATATATAATGATAAATTATTGAATTTGGAAATTTATGAAGAAATTCTTTTCAATTATTATATCATACTTCCTTCCTTTTTCAAAAAAAGAAAAAAATCCAAATTTTCAAACTTCCCTCAAATACCATTATTTAATTGAAAGTTGTGCACTTTTTTTCTGTCAATTATTACATCATACTTCCCTCCATTTACATAAAAATACCCCCAAAATTTTAAGCTTCCCTCCAATATTGTTTCGAATAAGATATTGATCACAATCTAATACATCTACCCTTTGCAAATTCCTATAGGCCAAGTATTAGTGTAACTCTTTTTCAACTCTCTTCTTATTTCTACACCTTTTTGCAATCACACACAAAAAGTGCCCTCTATAAATCCTCCTCATCATAGAACCCACCTTGTTCTCCGATGCTGGTCACACTTTCATCAATCATATTGTCTATGTAACCATGATGGTGACAACTTTTGAGCCGAGTAGTGTTGTCAAACTTTGTCACACGTGGTTACCAATTCATCGCATCATCTTCAATTATCCATCTTTTTGCAATGATGTATTAAAGCAATTGTTTGGATACTTGCGTGTACCTACAACTTTTTTCAATGGCCATGACTGTGACATGGTCGAAAATATTTCAGCAATGTTATGGGAATCAGTATTAATTGCAGCGGCCTAGGGTTGATATAAATTATTTTTGCGTGTTTGTTATGGTACTCAAGACCCATTGCTGTTACTAGTGAGTTTCCCTGAATCAAGTCCCTCCTTATACTGCAGTTCCCATGAACCAAGTCCCTCCTTGTTAGTTAGAAGGAGGAACTGCGGTACAAGGAGGGACTTGGTTCATGAGAACTGCAGTACAAGGAAGGACTTGGTTCATTGGAACTACAGTACAAGAATGGCTTATGAGGTGGAGAACATTCTTTACCTGCCGGGGCCACAACACTAGAAAAATTCAAGATTGTAGATGAAAAAGATAAATGTTGCATTTGCCATGAAGAGTACAACTGTGGTGATGATGGGGGCACGGTTGCCTTGTGCTCATATTTTTGTTGTAGTTACGTGTTGATTGGATTGTAATAATTGTCTTACCTTATAAAGAGGTGAAATTTATTGTAAGAAATATATAAATACGTAAATCTATTTGATGCTTTCCTTTCAAGAGTTCATCATTTTGAAAATTTCTGCTATCAATTGTATTTTCCTTACGTGACCATAATTTAAAATTGAATTATTTCTTGCAATTTTCCTAAATCTCAATATGAATTAAAATTTTTAAATTTTGAATCTTGATATATCATATCAAATTAATAAACAAAAATATAATGTATTAAATAATGTACTTCTACAATTTTCTTAAATATTCCCAAAGTATTATTTTTTTGTAAGCAAATTGAAAATAATTAAAAGCAAAAAGAGCTAAACAATAACATAGGAAATGCCATCATTAATTAGCATACAGAGTCTGGCATATAAAGCTCCTATTATAACGAAACAATAACCAAAGTATTATTTCTTTAATATTTCATCTTACAGATTGAGATTATTTACATCTACAATTCACTTATTATTGATCACTTTTAAGTATACGTATTTTTTTTGGGGTACAGAGAATAGGTACCTTTATATTGGCCGTAAAATGAATATGGTAGTTTTTTTTTTTTTTAAGTTTTATAAATTTATATTTTGGATTTAAGATTTTGTGGGCTATATGTACGCCTTTCTAAATTTATATGGTATATGTTACTATTAGAATTTAAATTTTGAAGGGAACATTATGGTCTCGAGTCCAATGCACCATAATGCCTCATTTATTTATTTTTCTGCAGAAGGAAACAGATCTATGGATAGTCATATTGCCAATGAAAATATAATTTTAGATATTAAAGATCTTTTTGTAGTAAAAAAAGCATTAAGCTCTTTCAATTTAATGCCAATATATAGTTTTTGATGTCAATTGTACATTGCGATAATCAACAAACTATACAATGATCTTGATTAATCGATGATTCTCCTCTACGTTTTTGCATATATTTTATCATATAAAAAATAATAGTAATCATTACAAATGTTTTCTTGGTGGTATGTACCCAAAAAAAATGTTTTCTTGGTGGTTGTCGTTTACTTTATGTATATCTTTGTGTGTTAGTTGTCATGCTAGGTTGATTTGGTGATCATCAAAGCCTACCTTTATATTCAGAAATTTATGAGGGGGATGAGAGTCAATGTAACATTTGATGAACTCTTAGTTATTAAGATCGTATTTAATTTGCAAGTTTTCATGCATACAGTTATTCAGGGGACACCATCTAACCATTTCCTCCTTTTCTTAGCATGTCTATATTTTGGAGACCTTCCTAATGTTGTTGTCATTGTAATTCTCTGCTCATATGCAATTTGAGGAAGGATTTGAAAAGGATAAAAGATAACGAATGATGGATTTTGACGCTGTTGTCTAAAGATTGGAAAAACTTCTTGTCTTTTTCTTTTATCAATAGGAGCATAAGATAGATATGAGAGTTTGCAATAACTCACGTACCCTGCTCAACCAACTGAACTAGACTTCCTTGGTAAAAGCTTCTTATTTCATTGTTTAATCTAACAACTGAAAACAATAAGAAAAGTATCAACTTCAAGGAAAGTATAAGGTCATATTACATCTTTTCATTTAGTTTTATTGGAGGCATGATAGAAAGTTCCATAAATTATGGGGGTGGCCTGCCACAATTTATTCTTAGTGAGCAAAATTTTCATCTTATTAGTAGTTTGTTGTTGGAATAGGGATGTACACCTATATGTGTGTGTGTGATACAAGTAATGAAATGGTCAATAAAGTTAATCACTTCAAGTACCTAACAAAATATTCTTCTAGTGTTTTTGTATTTTGTTGTCCCTTTGTTTTTACTTGCATTACATTTTTTTTTACAGATCTCTAATCAAGCTGAGCTTAAGATGCCCTAGCCGAGATCGAGCTTAAGATGCTCTGGCCAAGCTGAGCTTAAGATGCTCTAGTCAAGGTGGAGTTGAAATTACTCTAATTGAAATCGAGCTGAAGATGCTATAACCAAGGCTAAGTTGAAGATAATATAATCAAGGTTGAATTGAAGATGTGTTAGTTGAGGTCGAGCTGAAGATACATTGCTTAAGGTTTAGCCGAAGATGCGCTTGCAAAGGTCAAGCCGAAGATGTGTTGGCCAAGGATGAGCCAAAGATGCATTGATTGAGATTGAGTTGAAGATGCATTGGTCATGGGTGAGTCGAAGATGCCCTAGTTGAGGCTAGGCCAAAGATGCTAAGGTCGAGCCAATGGTGCCCTACTCGAGGTCAATCCAAAGATGACCTAGCCGAAGTCGAATTAAAGATGCCTCAATTGAGGCCGAGGCTAAATTGAGAATGCCAATGAATTCTTAAATCATGAGGTCACAATGAATTCTTCCAGCAGCAAAGGAGTGGCTCAAAGATCGATGTCAATACACAATGGGACTGGTTGGGTTGCTTGAATCCCAATAGTTTGCAGTTCCTGCTTTCCTAGTTTATAATAAGTAGTATGGTTGAAGAGATACTAGATGCTACTTTCTATTTAGTATTTGTTTCTGCGTGTAGCTTTAATTTGCATGCTTATGATTTTAGTTGATCTGGAATTGTCAGTTCTTGTAGCATTTAAGCTATAGTATCATATTTCACCTTATATGATGGTTTGATGCAGTTTATTATCTGTGTTGTCTTAAAAAAAAAATAACATTTCTCATTCTAAAAGGTCATAATTTTTTATTAAAATATTTTAACATATAGAAATGGTATATATATATATATATATATATATATATATATATATATATATATATATATATATATATAGATTGAGAGAGAGAGAGAGAGAGATTCTAACTTTAATGTGTAATATATATATATATATATATATATATATATATATATAATGATAAATTATTGAATTTGGAAATTTATGAAGAAATTCTTTTCAATTATTATATCATACTTCCTTCCTTTTTCAAAAAAAGAAAAAAATCCAAATTTTCAAACTTCCCTCAAATACCATTATTTAATTGAAAGTTGTGCACTTTTTTTCTGTCAATTATTACATCATACTTCCCTCCATTTACATAAAAATACCCCCAAAATTTTAAGCTTCCCTCCAATATTGTTTCGAATAAGATATTGATCAAAATCTAATACACTATAAATACATCTACCCTTTGCAAATTCCTATAGGCCAAGTATTAGTGTAACTCTTTTTCAACTCTCTTCTTATTTCTACACCTTTTTGCAATCACACACAAAAAGTGCCCTCTATAAATCCTCCTCATCATAGAACCCACCTTGTTCTCCGATGCTGGTCACACTTTCATCAATCATATTGTCTATGTAACCATGATGGTGACAACTTTTGAGCCGAGTAGTGTTGTCAAACTTTGTCACACGTGGTTACCAATTCATCGCATCATCTTCAATTATCCATCTTTTTGCAATGATGTATTAAAGCAATTGTTTGGATACTTGCGTGTACCTACAACTTTTTTCAATGGCCATGACTGTGACATGGTCGAAAATATTTCAGCAATGTTATGGGAATCAGTATTAATTGCAGCGGCCTAGGGTTGATATAAATTATTTTTGCGTGTTTGTTATGGTACTCAAGACCCATTGCTGTTACTAGTGAGTTTCCCTGAATCAAGTCCCTCCTTATACTGCAGTTCCCATGAACCAAGTCCCTCCTTGTTAGTTAGAAGGAGGAACTGCAGTACAAGGAGGGACTTGGTTCATGAGAACTGCAGTACAAGGAAGGACTTGGTTCATTGGAACTACAGTACAAGAATGGCTTATGAGGTGGAGAACATTCTTTACCTGCCGGGGCCACAACACTAGAAACATTCAAGATTGTAGATGAAAAATTTATTTTTATTCACTTTCTATTTACTCATTAAGAAGATTTTAAGTTGTTAGTGATATTCATTTTAGATTTTGTTAATTATTATAAAGGCCTGCTTCTAAATATATTTTAGCAAAATAAAATTAATTATGAATAAATAAATTAGTAAAGGAAAATAAATAGAGTAGCAAAATTATAAGTTTGATATTACCAAGTTGTTACAACTTAAGAGACTTAGATAAAAAAAATATGGAATTAAAAAGTCCTACACCTAAATCACTCTTTTTTTGCATAAATGGATAAATAAAAAATGGATAACCAAATAAATAAAATCATAAACTCAGGTGTCTCAACTTTAAATATGAAATTATTTGGCTAAGTAAACTAATGATAAATAAAAGAAATAAACAAACAAATAATACAAGCTTGGGAATACCTGTCATAGCTCATGTATCCCAAATTAAAACATAAGATTAATAAGGTGTCATGTTTAAATTACTTTAAAAGGGGGGGGGGGGGGGGTATTTCGATCCTAAGTCCTAAGGTAAATCACTATACTGGCTCTAATTAATTTTTGACCCACCAAATGAGTGGCTTAAAATTCCCTAACCCAATTAATAAGTAGGTTGGACCGAGTCTTAAGAGGGGGGATGGATCAGCTCACAAGTTACGAGTATCTTTAACTTGACCTCAACTAGAGTAATTTCAGTTCAGTCTTGGCCATTGTACCCTCAACATGGCTTCAATCAAGGTAATTCCAACTCGACCTTGGCTAGATTATCTTCAACCCAACCTCGTCGAGAGTAATTTCAACTTAGCCTATCCAAGGGTATCTTTTATTCAACCTCATATGGGAATCTTAACCTCAACCTTAGTCAGGGCATCTTTAACTTGATCTTAGCAAAGACACCTTTACTTTAGTCTCGACTAGGGAATCTTCAGCTCGGCCTTAGTCAACACATCTTCAACCTGGCCTCGGCTAGGGCATCATCGGCTTGACCTTAGCATCTTTGGTCTGGCCTCAGCTAGAGAATCTTTGACTCGGCCTCCCAGTGCATCTTCGACTTAACCTTAGTCAACACATCTTTGGCTTATCATCAACCAATGCATCTTCAGCTCAGCCTTTACAACTGCATCATTAGCTCAGCCTTGAGCAGCGTATCTTCAGCTTGACCACGACCAACACATCTTCTATTCAACCTTGATTAGATCATCTTCAACTTGGCCTTGGTCAAAACATCTTCAGCTCAGTCTTAGTGAGATTAATTTCAACTCCACCCCGGCTCGAGCACCTTAAGCACGACTTGGCCAGAGATCTTTAGATCAATCATGGTCAGAGTATCTTCAGCACAACCTGGTGCAAAACATCTTCAACTCAACCTCAGGTTAAATTTTTAAATTTAAAGTTCATGGACTGGCCATAACCCATAAGGCCTCGAGGATGGGTCTTTTTTAACCCTGTGGGCATTATGGCCCTGATCCATGGAGGCTAAAGCCAAGTCAGATGGGCTAGTCCATTTTGACAACTTTAATTACCTATTTACATACATAAAAAAAATCATTGATTTTAATATTTATACAAAATAATTAGGTTTAATTGCACATTTTACCATCCAACTATTGTTATTTCGCAAATTTTACTACCCAGGTTTTTTTTCACATTTTACTACCATGTTTTCTAATTTTTGTGAATTATTAAATCCTACTATTTAAAGATATATCATAATATTTTGAGACTAAAAAAAGGAAATTTTAATATTACAAATTAAAAGTAATTAATATTAAAATTTGAGGGAATAAAAAGATTAAGATTAAAAATCATTAGTACATAATTAGGAAATATAAAAGTAAGTATCAAATAACAGTGTAATGTGGAGAAACAAAGTAAAATAAGTGTTTTGATCACGATAAGAATTTAAATTTATAATATACGAATTCTTAAGAGTGTGTAGACAAGTGCTGTAAAATAAAGAGTGTGTAGACAAGTCAACTTAGGTAATTTATATTTTATTTGAGTAATTTATAAATTTGTTTTACTAAAGTAAAGATGTTTGGCAATTTATAGAGTTGTTTCATACGGCATTTAAGATACTGCACACTTGGACTTACAATTTATAGTTTATCATAATTTTTCATTTTTATTTTTGGTACTTTAACAAAAAAAATCTCATATGTTGTCTCCTTTAATATTACAATATTTATTCTAATTATTTCACTATTTATGTCATTTATCATTATTTTTTAATAAAATGTTTGATATTTAAACAAAAATAATAAAAAGAGTTTAGCAAACCAATGACACTGAAATGAAAACAAACTAAAGGCGAGGAAAATCGTGGAAATCAGAAGAACTTGGGACTTGGGAGTGAGTGATGAGTCGCAACTTGTGAGTATGTGTTTTCTTTGCCCCTCCTATCGTTTCTACTTTCTCTATTCTATGTTCAGGCTTTTCTTTTTTCTCAGCATTCTTTCGTTTCTCCTCAGGGTATGCAATAATGATAGATGGACAATGATAAAAGAAAATAAATTACATTCAATTTTAGAAGTCAAACGTGTCAATATTAAAACATAAGGAAAGTCTGTAATTGATATCAGAAATTAATTACTCTCAAAAGGAAAACATCAAATAGATTGAAGTATTTATATTTCATACGATACATTTTACTTCTTTAAGATAATATGTTTATCACAGTACATAAATGCTAATGGTAACAGTATCAAGAGACAAGACTATATGCAAAACGGCAACAAGGGCACACAGCCTTCTCTACGAACCATTGCAATATACAATTAGGGTGGAAAACATGACAGCAAGGCAACCTTGCTGCATTATCACCAGAGTTGAAATCTTCACCACATATGACACATTCACCTTCTTCATCTTGAACCCTAAATCTTTGGAGTGTTTGTAACAGTATCAAGAGACTATACTATATGCGACACGGCAACAAGGACACATAGCCTTCTCTACAAACCATTGCAATATACAATTAGGGTGGAAAACATGATAGCAAGGCAACCTTGCTGCATTATCACCAGAGTTGAAATCTTCACCACATATGACACATTCACCTTCTTCATCTTGAACCCTAAATCTTTGGAGTGTCGTTGCCCCTGCAGGAAAAGAATGTTCACCTCCATCACAGGCCATTCTTTGCACAAATTCTCTTGGTGGAAATTCATCAGCTTGAAAAAGGAATGGGGTACCCACTACATTATAACAACAGTGCGTCTCGAATACCATAATGAAAACCCGAAAATAATTTATATGAACCCCAAGCCGCTGTAACACTGAGCCACGTAACCTTGTTGAAAGGTTTAGAACCAGGTCACAATCATGGCCAATGAAAAAATTTCTAGGTATATTCAAGTATTCAAGCAATTGCTTTAATATATCATTACATACAGATAGATGATTGAAGATTTCATGATTAATTGGTAACTGCATCGAACAAAGACTTACACCACTGCTCGGATCAAAAGTCGTGACAACTACGCTTATATACACCATATTATTGATGAAAGTTTGATGAGCATCGGAGAACAAGCTGGGTTCTTGAAATTGTGATGTCATATTCACGATGAGGCAGATTGATAGAGGATACTTTTTTGTGTGATTGCACAAAGGAATAGAAATAAGAAGAGAATTGAAAAGGAGATAAACTAATACTTGGTATATAGGAATTTGCAAAGGTTAGATGTATTTATAGGGTTGTGTGGAATATAACCGTTATGATCAATCATTTCAAAGCAGTATTGGAGGGAAACTTGCGATTTGGGTCTTTTGTTGAATGAGGAAAGCTTGAGATTTTCCTTCTTTTTTTTTTTTTTTGTAAAGGAGGGAAGCTTGAGATTTTGTTCTTTTGGTCAAGGACGGAATATATATATATATATATATATATATATATATATATATATATATATATATATATGAGGTAAATAATTGAAAATTTTTGTATACTTAAATACTTTCCAAATTGAATAATTGATAAACTTTTTTATATATTTTACAAGTTGATATTAGAATATTTGAAAGAAAAATTCAGTCAAAAGACATTTATTTCTTTTGTGTAATAGTTTAGTTTTTTTTCCTTTTTTTGTTTACGTCATCTAAGAATTAGACTATTTTTCTTTTGACATTAAAGTTTACTTTCAAATAATCCACTAAATTGATTTTAAAATTAGTTCTTAAATTTATAAATATTAATCAATTTTATTCTTAAATTACAAAATATATTTAAAATGATGATTATTTATCAAATGACAATTATTTTACCGTCAAGAATAAAACTAAGATAAGTGATCTATGTTTATTATTTTAGATATTAAATAAATATTTTTATAACTTAAAAAAAACTACATTAATTCTGTAAAAAAAATTACATTAACTAATAAACATAATTCTAGAATTACTAAGAGAGAGAGAGAGAGAGAGAGGATCAAGTTACTCCAAGAGTAACTTTAAATTCATTCTCACTATTCATATTCTTGAAATTTAATGGTTAAGATTAGTTACTCATTACAACCATTAGATTTAGGTAAAATGAATGGCGAGAATAGAGAGTAACTCTTTTAAAGTTACTCTTGGAGTAACTTGGTCCCTCCTCAGATAAGTAAATTGAGTTTTCAAAAGTGTGACAAGTTAAACGTAGGTTTTCGCGAACCCAATAAAATCTGACGACAATGGGGGTATGAATTTTTGTCCTAAATACCATCTTGCTTACTTGGCTCGAAGTTATTTTTTATTTATTTTTAAAATTAGTATAAATTTAAGAAAAATAAATAAATAAGCTAATTTGCCCTAGTCTAACAGGCCAAACCGGGCCAAGACAAATGTGGCCTATGAGACATATGGACCAGGTCGGGCCAGTCCGTTTTCACTCTTTGACCAGTCAGGCCAAGTCGGGCCAGTGCATCTTCAACCCTGCCTCGGCTTGCACATCTTCAACTCCGCCTCAGCAAACGCATCTTTGACTTAACCTCGGCCAATGCGTATTTGGCTTAGCCATAATAAATGCATCTTCAGCTCACTCTTGATAAAGGCATTCTCAGTTTAGCCTCGGCCTCGACTAAGGCATCTTCAATCCAACTTCCGCTAGGTCATCTTCAGTTTGACCTCGACTAGGGCATCATCGGCTTGACCTTAGCATCTTTGGCCTGGCCTCAACTAGGGCGTCCTCAATTCAGTTCTTTTAATATAAAAAAAGACAAACTAAGCAAAAGACACTATGGACTTAAGAAGAAGATGCCCATTGCCTAATTGAATTGAAAGTAGTTTTTATTAAGACTCCCAATCTGGTGTTAAGGCTGCCTTGGTTGCATGGTTGGGTATTCTTTCGTTTCTACTCTCTCTATTCTCTGTTATGGCTTACTAAGAATATTCTATGTTATGGCTTACAAAAACACTAGAAGAATATTTTGTTGGGTACTTGAAGTGATTAACTTTATTGACCATTTCATTATTTGTATCACACACACACATATAGGTGTACATCCTTGCTCCAACAACAAACTACCAATAAGATGAAAATTTTGGTCACTAAGAATAAACTGTGGCAGACCACCCCCATAAATTATGGACATTTCTTTCATCCTTCCAATAAAACTAAATTATAGAGATGTTATATGACCTTATACTCTCCTTGAATAGGATACTTTTCTTATTGTTTTCAGTTGTTAGATTAAACAATAAAATTAGAAGCTTTTATCAAGAGAGACTAGCTCAGTTGGTTGAGTAGGGTGCACGAATTATTGTAAATTCTTTGATATCTGTCTTCCGTTCCTATCGATAAAAAGAAAAAAGAAAATGACAAGAAGCTTTTTCAAAAATGGGAATTGTACCCTACACTTTAGACAACAACGTAAAAATTCACCATTCATTATCTTCATATTCTTTTCAAATCTTTCCTCAAATTGCATCTAAGCAGAGCATTACAATGACAACAACATTAGGAAGGTCTCCAACATATAGACATGCTAAGAAAAGGTGGAAATGGTTAGATGGTGTCTACTGAATAATTGTATGCATGAAAACTTGATACGGTCTAAACTAAGAGTTCATCATATGTTACATTGACTCTCATCCCCCTCATAATTTTTTTTTAATACAAAGGTAGGCTTTGATGATCACCAAATCAACCTAGCATGAGAACTAACACAAAGATATACATAAAGTAAACGACAACCACCGAGAAAACATTTGTAATGATTACTATTATTTTTTATATGATAAAATATATGCACAAACGTAGAGGAGAATCATCAATTAATCAAGATCATTGTATAGTTTGTTGATTATCTCAATGTACAATTGACAACAAAAACTATATATTGGCATTAAATTGAAAGAGCTTAATGCTTTTTTTACTACAAAAAGATCTTTAATATCTAAAATTATATTTTCATTGGCAATAGGACTATCCATAGATCTGTTTCCTTTCGCAAAAAAATAAATAAATGAGGCATTACGGTGCATTGGACTCGAGACCATAATGTTCCCTTCAAAATTTAAATTCTAATAGTAACATATACCATATAAATTTAGAAAGGAGTACATAGCCCACAAAATCTTAAATCCAATATATAAATTTATAAAACTAAAAAAAAAACTACCATATTCATTTTAACAGCCAATATAAAGGTACCTATTCTCTGTAAAAAAAAAAATACCTATACTTAAAAGTGATCAATAATAAGTGAATTGTAGATGTAAATAATCTTAATCTGCACGATGAAAGATTAAAGAAATAACACTTTGGTTATTGTTTCGTTATGATAGGAGCTTTATATGTCAGACTCTCTGTATGCTAATTAATTATGGCATTTCCTATGTTATTGTTTAGCTCCTTTTGCTTTTAATTATTTTCAATTTGCTTACACAAAAACAATACTTTGGGAATATTTAAGAAAATTGTAGAAGTACATTATTTAATACATTATATTTATGTTTATTAATTTGATAGATATGTCAAGATTCAAAATTTTAAAATTTTAATTCATATTGAGATTTAGGAAAATTGCAAGAAATAATTCAATTTTAAATTATTGTCACGTGGGGAAAATGCAATTGATAGCAGAAATTTTCAAAATGATGAACTCTTGAAAGGAAAGCATAATATAGATTTACGTATTTATATATTGGCTTAAATATGTTTCGGGTCCCTGATAGAATTTTGCGTTGGGTCCCTATTAAATTTTTTGCTTTCTTTTGGGTCCCCAATAAATTTTTTATTTTGTTTTTGGTCCCTAAAGCGCTATCTAAACCACTTTTTAAAAGCAATTTAAAGCGCTATCTAAAGCGATAACGCTTTAGGGACCAAAAACAAAATAAAAATTTTATTGGGACCCAACAGAAAGCAAAAATTTAATAGGAACCCAATGCAAAATTCGCTAATTAATATTTCAGGGACCCAAAACATATTTAAGCCTTATTATATATTTCTTACCATAAATTTCACCTCTTTATAAGATAAGACAATTATTACAATCCAATCAACATGTAACTACAACAAAAATATGAGCACAAGGCAACCGTGCCCCCATCATCACCACAGCTATACTCTTCATAGCAAATGTAACATTTATCTTTTTCATCTTCAATCTTGAATTTTTCTAGTGTTGTGGCCCCAACAGGCAAAGAATGTTCTCCACCTGATAAGCCATTCTTGTACTGTAGTTCCAATGAACCAAGTCCCTCCTTGTACTGCAGTTCCTCCTTCTAACTAACAAGGAGGGACTTTATTCCTGGGAACTGCAGTATAACAAGGGACTTGATTCAGGGGAACTCACTACATTGTAACAACAATGGGTCTTGAGTACCATAACAAACACGCAAAAATAATTTATATCAACCCTAGGCCGCTGCAATACTGATTCCCATAACTTTTGCTGAAATGTTTTCGACCATGTCACAGTCATGGGCATTGAAAAAAGTTGTAGGTACACGCAAGTATGCAAGCAATTGCTTTAATACATCATTGCAAAAAGAAGGGTAATTGAAGATAATGCGATGAATTGGTAATCGTGTGTGACAAAGTTTGACGACACTGCTTGGCTCAAAAGTTGTCACCACCATGGTTATATAGGCAATATGATTGATTAAAGTGTGACCAGAATGGGAGAACAAGGTGGGTTCTACGATGAGGAAGATTTATAGAGGGCACTTTTGTGTGTGATTGCAAAACGGTGTAGAAATAAGAAGAGAGTTGAAAAAGAGTTATACTAATACTTGGCCTATAGGAATTTGCAAAGGGTGGATGTATTTATAGTGTGTATAAGATTGTAATCAATATCTTCTTCGAAACAGTATTAGAGGGAAGCTTGAAATTTTGGGGGGTATTTTTATGTAAATGGAGGGAAGTATGACGTAATAATTGAAAAAAAAATGCTCAAATTTCAAATTAAATAAGTATTTGAGGGAAGTTTGAAAATTTGAATTTTTTTCTTTTTTGAAAAAGGAAGGAAGTATGATATAATAATTGAAAAGAATTTCTACATAAATTTCCAAATTCAATAATTTATCATTTTATATATATATATATATATATATATATATATATATATATTTTACACATTAAAGTTAGAATATCTCTCTCTCTCTCTCTCTTTATATATGTATATATATATATATATATATATATATATATATTATATATATATATATATATCATTTCTATATGATAGAATATTTTAATTAAAAAATTATGACCTTTTAGAATGAGAAATGTTATCAGAAATGCTGATAAGGAAAAAAAATTCAAATATTGAAAAGGATAATTTCCAATTATAGGGAAAAAAATTTCAAATATCACAAGGATAATTTTTATGTAAATGGAGGGAAGTATAGCATAATAATTTTAAAAAATGCATAACTTTCCAACTAAATAACGGTATTCGAGGGAAGTTTGAAATTTTGGTTTTTTTTTTGTTTATGA
Organism: Pueraria montana var. lobata; assembly: GCA_026413185.1. Classification (NCBI taxonomy): domain Eukaryota; kingdom Viridiplantae; phylum Streptophyta; class Magnoliopsida; order Fabales; family Fabaceae; genus Pueraria; species Pueraria montana. The sequence goes on along the minus strand of CM048650.1, from coordinate 87,699,995 downwards.
AAAAGGAAGGAAGTATGACATAATAATTGAAAAGATTTTATACAAATATAACTTTTCAAATTAAAAAAATTATATTTTTTTTTTATATTTGACACAATTAAGTTTAGAATATCTCTATATATCATTTATATATGTTAATATATTTTAATCCAAAAATTAATTACCTTTTAGTGTGAGAAATGTTATCGGAAATACTGATTATTAGGAAAGTTAATGTTGTTTTTTCAATATGCATGAGGATGATTTCCATAAATATTATATTAAATTTTTCAATTAATATTTATTTCAAAAAATTATGTTGAGCCACATATGTTATTCATTCATTAATTGAAAAGGAGGAAGTATGACATAATAATTGAAAAAAAATATATACATAACTTTTCAATGTCAATAATTTATCATTGTTTATATAATTTACACATTAGTGTTAGAATATCATTATTTATCTTTTATAAATTTTAAAGTATTTTAATCTTAATATTAAGAGCAAGGATAGGGTGGACAACCCTGATTGGTGCTCCATGGTGTACAATTGCCGCACTGAGGTTCGACCCAATCACCTCATGCATTTCTACTCCGAATCCCGCCACCACTAGGCCGACCCTAGTGGTTAATGATGCATTTCCTATGTTATTGTTTATGCTCATTTTGGCTTTTAATTATTTCCACTTTGCATACACAAGAACAATACTTTGGGAACATATAAGAAAATTGTAGAAATACATTATTTAATACATTATATTTATGTTTATTAATTTGATATGATATGTCAAGATTCAAAATTTAAATTTTAATTCATATTGAGATTTAGGAAAATTGGCAAGAAGTAATTCAATTTTAAATTATGGCCAATATTGTTACGTAAGGAAAATGCAATTGATAGCAGAAATTTTCAAATTGATGAACTCTTGAAAGGAAAGCTTCAAATAGATTTACATATTTATATATTTCTTATGATAAATTCCACCTCTTTATAAGATAAGACAATTATTACAATGCAATCAACACGTAACTACAACAACAAAAGTATCCTTAAAAGCAAGAAAACATGTAATGCAAAACCTAATAGTATCAAGAGTCATGACGACTGCATGTGGAACAGCAGCAGAAAGGGCACGTACTGCTCTGCACAAACCATTTCAAAATGCATTCGTAGTGAAAAATATGAGCACAAGGCAACCGTGCCCCATTATCACCACTGTGTACTCTTCGTAGCATATGCAACATTCATCTTTTTCATCTTCAATCTTCAACTTTTCAAGTGTTGTGGCCCCAGCAGGCAAAGAATGTTCTCTACCCTGATAAGCCATTCTTTTCACGAACTCTACTGATTGAACATGTTCATCATCAAGTAAGCATGGGATATTCACTATATTGTAAAAATAACGGCTCTTTGTTAACATAGCAAACACATAAAAATAATCTTTTTCAACCCCACAGTGCTGCAATATTGAGTCACGTAGCATTCTAGACAAATTTGTAACCATGTCACAGTCGCCATTGAGAAAACTTTGTGGTACATCTGACTTTTTAAGAACGTCTGTAACAAGTCTTCGGGGAAAAGATGGAAAAGCAAAAAAGTCACGAGGAATTGGTAGTAACCTCGAGTTACAAAGACTAACCACATCCGTCGGATTTGAATTTGCAACAACTATAGTTATATTGACTTTGTCATTGCATGAAGTGTAACTAGCACCATCTGAGAAGGTGGATCGTTGAATTTCTGACATGACGAGGAAGATTGTTAAAGTGTACTTTTGTGTGTGTTTGCACAAAGGAATATAAACAATGAGTGAAAGAGGGTTGTACAAATGCTGGCCTGGGTCAAAGAATTTGTAAAGCATAGATATATTTATAGTGTTGTGAGGTATATATCTGTTATGATCAATTGTTTCAACGGAAGTATTGGAGGGAAAATTTGATATTTTCGTCTTTTGGGTGAAAGATGGAAGCTTGAGATTTTCTTCTTTTTGGAGGGAAGCTTGATGTTTTGTTCTTTTGCTCAAAGACAGAAGTATATAAGGTAAATAATTGAGAATTTTGGATTTTGGGTATTTAAAGACTTTCCAATTTTGAATTAATTTATCATTTTATTTATTTATTTATTTTTACACGTTGATGTTAGAATATCTGTAAACATCTCTCTCAACACCTAATTTTGGGTTCTTAATATAACATGTGTTATTAACACATCTCAATATTTCACAAAAAAAAAAAAAAACACACACATCATAGTCTTCACTATTTTCCAGTCTCTACTCTAAGGCCCCACTTACTTTGAATCTTCTCTTATCACTTTCTATTTTATTTTTAACCTGTCATCCATTTATCGATAATTAGATAATTATTATATACCTTTTTTGCTTCGTAATTTTCATTGTTTTGATTTAATGATATATACACTTTGTTAATTTTACCACAAGTGGTGATAGCTCGTTAATTTTAAGGTTGTTAAAATAAAAGTATTTTAATAAAAAAATGGATTTTTAGTAATAATTATTTTCATTCACTTTCTATTTAGTTATTGCGAAGCCTTTAAGTAATTACTGATATTCATTTTAAATCTATTTTTTGTTTAATTATTGTAAAGGCTCGCTTCTAAAATTATTTTGATAAAATAAAATTAATTTTGAATAAATAAGTAAAGAAAAATAAATAAATAAATTAAATAAAATAAGTTTGAGATTACCAAGTAATTACAACTCAAGTGACTTAGATTAAAATATGGAGTTAAAAAGACATTACACCAAAATCACTCCTTTTGTATAAAATGAAAAATAAAAAATAGATAACTAAATAAATTTATAAACTAAATTATCTCAAATTTAAATATGAATTTATTTTGCTTAAATAAATTAATGATAATAAAAGAGATAAACGAACAAATAATACAAGTTTGGAAACACCTATCATGGCTTTAGACTCCCAAATTAAAAACGTAAGATTAATAAGGTATCACGTTTAAATTTATCTTTTGAGGTCTTATTTGATCCTAAGCCCCAAGCCATCCCACTATAATGGCTCTAATTATTTTTTGACCCACCTAACGGGGGGTCCTAAAATCTCCCAATCCACACTAATGGAGAAGTAGGTTGGACCAAGGCTTAAAGGGGGCAAGGTCTATGGATTGACCATAACCCACATCGCCCTGAGAGTATTTTCTTGTGGGCCTCTTTTAGCCCTATGGACTTTTTTGCCTTGATCCACATGAGCTATATGGCCAGGTCAAGTGGGCTGGTCCATTTTGACTGCACTAGTTAACCCCTTTACATAAAAAAAACAAAACGAAAAAAAAAACTTTGATTAATCTTAGTGTTTATACAAAATAATTATGAAATATTAACTAAAATTAAAAAATACATTCTAGATTCTAATAAGAACTATTTTTCACCATGAAACAAAAATGGATTCAAAATGAAATAAAGCATAAACATCAATACATTTTTTTTTGTTACAAATAGGAAAAAAAATAGCAAAACAGAAGGAGAAAAAAAAAACAAGCCAAACTAAGTGAAAGACACTATGGACTTAAGAAGAAGATGCCCATTGCCCAACAGAATTGAAAGTAGTTTTTATTAAGACTCCCAATCTGGTATTGAGGCTGCCTTGGTTGCATGATTACTGAGAAAATGACCAAGGGCTTGAAAGGAAACAGATTGGCATGTTTTGCACAGAGAATGAGAATATTACGGGCATTGGTATAATAAAATTATTGATTAAGTCTGTTGTATATTGTAAGGATTTTTTATTTATGTAAAAAATAAAATAAATTAAAAATATTTAACATAAATAATATAGATTTATAGGCAAATAAATAAATTTTAAAAGTTAAAAAATTACTTTGATCATGTAAGTAAATAAATTTTGAGACTAAAAAAATGAAATTTTAATATTAAAAATTAAAATTAATTAATATTGAAATTTGAGGAATAAAAAAATTGAAAAATATTAGTACATAATTAGGAAATATAAAATTATCAAATAACAGTGAAATGCGGATAAACAAAGTAAAATAAGAGTTTTGACCACGATGAGAATTTAAATTTATAATATAGGAATTATTAAGAGTGTGTAGACATGTCATTTTAGGTAATTTAAATTTATTGAGTAATTTATAAATTTTATTTGACTAAAATAAATATGTTTGGTAAAATGAGTTTATTTCACTAATTTATAGAGTTGTTTCATACGCCATTTAAGACAGTGCACACTTGGACATATAATATAGTTTATGATAGTTTTTCATTTTTATTTTTGGTACTTTAACAACAACAAAATCTCATATGTTGTCTCCTTTAATATTACAATATTTATTCTAATTATTTCACTATTTATGTAATTTATTATTATTTTTAATAAAATGTTTGATATTTAAACAAAAAAATAATAAGAGTTTAGCAAACCAATGACATGGAAATGAAAACAAACTAAAGGCGAGGAAAATCGTGGAATTCAGAAGAACTTGGAACTTGGGAGTGAGTGATTTTTTTTTTTTGGTGGCAAAAAGGGATAAACCCCAGGAAACACTAGAAACTGCGCGGAAACACGGGTAGAGGATACATCAGCCAAAACGGCATTAACAATAAATGAAGGAACAATTTCAAAAATACACAGACGATCATCAATAGTCTGAGCATAAGAAACCAACGCATCAGCGACCTTATTAGCTTCCCGGAGAGTATGACGCTAGGAAAGTATACCTCCATCTCTGCCAAACATTAAAATATGTTGAACAAGAGCATAAGATGGGTGAGACTTACTGCACCCCTTCTTTATCAGATTAATTGCACTTTGGAAATCAGACTCAATCTCAGATTGTCTAAATCCTCTACTCCAAGCAATACGGATGCCAAGAAGAATCGCCCATAGCTCTGCATGCAACACACTACACGAGCCAATTTTAGAAGCTTATGCAAAGACTTGGGAGTGAGTGATGAGTTGCGACTTGTGAGTGTGTGTTTTCTTTGCCCCTCCTATCGTTTCTACTCTCTCTATTCTATGTTCAGACTTTTCTTTTTCTCAGCATTCTTTCATTTCTCCTCAGGGTATGCAATAATGATAGATATGGACAATGATAAAAGAAAATAAATTACATTCAATTTTAAAAGTCAAACGTGTCAATATTAAAACATAAGGAAAGTGTGTAATTGATAGCAGAAATTAATTACTCTCAAAAGGAAAACTTCAAATAGATTGAAGTATTTATATTTCATACGATACATTTTACTTCTTTAAGATAATATATTTATCACAGTACATAAATGCTAATGGTAACAGTATCAAGAGACAATACTATATGCGAAACGGCAACAAGGGCACATAGCCTTCTCTACGAACCATTGCAATATACAATTAGGGTGGAAAACATGACAGCAAGGCAAGCTTGCTGCATTATCACCAGAGTTGAAATCTTCACCACATATGACACATTCACCTTCTTCATCTTGAACCCTAAATCTTTGGAGTGTTGTTGCCCCCTCAGGAAAAGAAAGTTCACCTCCATCACAGGCCATTCTTTGCACAAATTCTCTTGGTGGAAATTCATCAGCTTAAAAAAGGAATGGGGTACCCACTACATTATAACAACAGTGCGTCTCGAATACCATAATGAAAACCCGGAAAATAATTTATATGAACCCCAAGCCGCTGTAACACTGAGCCACGTAACCTTGTTGAAAGGTTTAGAACCAGGTCACAATCATGGCCAATGAAAAAATTTCTAGGTATATTCAAGTATTCAAGCAATTGCTTTAATATATCATTACATACAGATAGATGATTGAAGATTTCATGATTAATTGGTAACTGCATCGAACAAAGACTTACACCACTGCTCGGATCAAAAGTCGTGACAACTACGCGTATATACACCATATGATTAATGAAAGTTTGATGAGCATCGGAGAACAAGCTGGGTTCTTGAAATTGTGATGTCATATTCACGATGAGGCAGATTGATAGAGGATACTTTTGTGTGTGATTGCACAAAGGAATAGAAATAAGAAGAGAATTGAAAAGGAGATATACTAATACTTGGTATATTGGAATTTGCAAAGGTTAGATGTATTTATAGTGTTGTGTGGAATATAACCGTTATGATCAATCATTTCAAAGCAGTATTGGAGGGAAACTTGAGATTTGGGTCTTTTGGTGAAAGAGGAAAGCTTGAGATTTTCCTTTTTTTTGTGGAGGGAAGCTTGAGATTTTGTTCTTATGGTCAAGGACGGAATATATATATATATATATATATATATATATATATATATATATATATATATGTGTGTGTGTGTGTGTGTGTGTGTGTGTGTGTGTGTGTGTGTGTGTGTGAGGTAAATAATTGAAAATTTTGTATACCTAAATACTTTTCAAATTGAATAATTGATCTTTTTTTTATATATTTTACAAGTTGATATTAGAATATTTGAAAGAAAAATTCACAGTCAAAAGACATTTATTTCTTTTGTATAATAGTTTAGTTTTTTTTTTTTTTCCTTTTTTTACGTCATCTAAGAATTAGATTACTTTTCTTTTGACATTAAAGTTTACTTTCAAATAATACACTAAATTGATTTTTAAAATTAGTCCTTAAATTTATAAATATTAATCAATTTAATTCTTAAATTACAAAATGATCTTTTTAATTCTTAAATATATTTAAAATGATAATTATTTATCAAATAAAAATTATTTTACTGTCAAGAATAAAACTAAGATAAGTGATGTTTATTAATTTTAGATGTAAAAATAATATTTTTATAAGTTATTTTACAAGTTGATATTAGAATATTTGAAAGAAAAATTCACAGTCAAAAGACATTTATTTCTTTTGTATAATAGTTCAGTTTTTTTTTTTTCCTTTTTTTACGTCATCTAAGAATTAGATTACTTTTCTTTTGACATTAAAGTTTACTTTCAAATAATACACTAAATTGATTTTTAAAATTAGTCCTTAAATTTATAAATATTAATCAATTTAATCTTAAATTACAAAATCATCTTTTTAATTCTTAAATATATTTAAAATGATAATTATTTATCAAATAAAAATTATTTTACTGTCAAGAATAAAACTAAGATAAGTGATGTTTATTAATTTTAGATGTAAAAATAATATTTTTATAAGTTTTATAAAAAACTACATTAACTGATAAACATAATTCTAGAATTATTAGTATAATTCATCATTGGTTTTAGGTTCCTACAAATGTTATTTGAGCCAAATATGGTTGGCAAATTTATGCTTAAGTCGAGGATATATCTTATAAGAGAAGGACATCTTATATGAGAGTGAGAGAGTTAAATTTGGACCATATAACCATACATGGAGGGTCAAGATTTAATGTTATGTAACTACTTAAAAAAGTCGTATGACTTTTTAAAAAAGTCGCATGACTTAGTGTGTTTTAATCTTGACCATTCAAAATAAGATCTAGTGGTCAATATTTATTCCTCTCACTCTCATATAAGATAAGACATCTCACTAGATATATATATATATATATATATATATATATATATATATATATATATATATATATGATTTATTTAAAAATTTATAAGTAAATTAAATTTTAAAAAGCGTGACAGGTTTCCTGTAGGTTTTTCCAAACCCGATAAGACTCGATGACGATGAGGTTGGGTTTAAAAATTTTAAACCCGTCTCTTTTAAACCCAAACTCGAACCTGCCTCATCTTTCATGGTTGGTGAGGGTACGTAGTCTTTTGTACCAGGATTAGGGTATGTACATCCAATTGTCACCCAAAAATATTATGTAAGACCTTTGCAACCCGGATGGTCAAGAGGCATTACAGCCCAAAATATGTGAAAACCTAAGAGAGATTATTTAGGGTTACCTAGGAGTTGAGTCCATGTTAAATCACTTTAAAGTGATGATTTTTGTGTATGCTGAACTACAAGGTTCGTTGTGCATGCGATATTTAAAGGGATGGAGAAGACTCAATCCCGTTACCATATTTCTTTTGTAGAGAACGATGGCGGAGATGTGGAGCCCTTATGTAGACATTTGAAGACCATTGGATTCAAGGGCGGACCTACAGCAAGCATTGGGGGGACCTTGGCCCCCCCTAATTTTTTTCAATATAGTTTATTTATATTAGGTAATGTTAAAAAAAATTAATATTAAGTAATTATTTTGCTTAGGGAGTTTAAGTATATTATTTAAGTATTATTTATCATTTTTATATTTTAATAAAATATTCTATTCTTTTGTAATTTTTATTGTAGAGATAATTACATATTTTTTTCTTTTTCTAGATAAAATATTTGAATATTATTTATTTTTCTTTCAAATATTTTTTCTTTTATAATGTGTTATTATTATTATTTTAAAAGCTATAAATAATTGTAGTTTGTAATAAAATGATTGCCAATGGGTCAAACTTTACAAACACTATATATAAGATTGACCGAGCCACTGTGCTTACCATTGTGAGGTTCCACTGTGCTTTCGATCTTAGTTCACCCATCCAGACTAGCGTGCTATGTAAATCTTAGCAAAGCAAATTAGATATCAAGTTGCACTAAAAGTTTTCCATAATTTGCTTTCAAAGTTGTAGCCTTTGTCACAACAAATATTTTTCTTCAATTTTCCAACTTTCTGAAAGTAAATTATTCTTCAATGATTGTTAGCTATTAGTGTCCTAAAAGATAATTTAGTGAGTAACATAATTTATTCAGATTTAGTAGATTTTTGGAATATGATTAATAGGAATTTTCGTAAGAAAGATATAGTTAAACACAAATATCAAATTTTATTATAAATTCATTAAAGTTCTTGGTAACATATCAAATTGGTTATTGTCATTTGTAATTTAGGTTCTTTAAAAATATGTTTAATATCTTCTATGTAAATGTATTCTTTATTATATATTTTTAAAAATCATTTTAGAATATATGTATACATACATACATACATATATATATATATATATATATATATATATATATATATTATCAATTTTAATGCTTACATATTTATTTAATTTTGGCCCCCTAAGTCATTGAATCCTGGGTCCGCTCCTGATTGGATTTACAATCCTCTTTATGAAGAGGGTCCTTCTAAGGATCTTCCTATAGTTTAGGTATATAGGCAGTATAAAATTGACCAATAACTATTTTTCAACATTGATTTATTCTATTAAATAAATTTCTAAACTTATCAAATTAATGTGTCACAGGTGTAAAATGGAGGACATTCTTCTTGAGATGGATATAATTTTGCGGCCACAAGGTAGTGTCATCTTGCGGGATGATGTGGATGTGCTGTTGAAGGTGAAGAGTTTCACAGATGCAATGCAATGGAATTCCAGAATTGCAGACCATGAAAAGGGGCCCCATCAGAGAGAAAAGATATTGTTTGCAGTTAAGCAGTACTGGACTGCCCCATCTCCTGGCCAAAAATCTACACAGAAAGCTCTAAATTGATCTATTTTTTGGGCTCAAGAATTTGTGTAATTTTTTATTTCTATGTCCAGAAATTTTTTCAGAATTCTATTCTTTTCCAACCCCTGCTTATGTGGGTGGTGCAAAGTGAAAATTTCCTTACAGCAATCTATGCCTTATTGCTCCTCAAGCTTCTTATTTTTTGGTGACTTATCTATCTTGTAATAGTTGTCCAAATCTATCAATCAAATGAGATTGACTTATTGGTGAATAATGGTTGCAAAAGAACCTAATAGTATTTTACTAGACACAAAGCTCTAAAAACATATGTAAGATTTCTAATAACAATTTGTTTTGGTACATCATTCTTCATTTAGAACGCAACAAGGTACTAGAGCATCTTAAGTTTAGCCTTGGTCATAACGTCTTAAGTTCAACCTCAATTAGAGCATTTTAAACTTGGCCACAGCCAAAGATCTTCAAATCAACCACAATCAAAGTATCTTCAACACAACATTGTGTAGAACATCTTCAGCTCAGCGCCAGGTTAAATTTTTAAATTGAAGGTCCATAGACAAGCCTTGAGGGTTTTTTTTTTTATGTGGGCTTTTTTTAGTTTTGTGGATTTTTGGCCTTGATCCACGTGGGCTATGGCCAAGTCAAGTTGGCTGGTCCATGTTGATGATAGTAAATGAAAAATATATTTATTAAATCATAAGTGTTCGGTAAAATTATTTGTTTAAGTAGCTGAAAAATGTAAAATGATATAAATTGTTTATATAATATATTTATATAAATTTAATTTAATTTTATAGATAAATTATTTTCATTACATTTTTATTTTCAATTATTACATTATATTCATATTAAGTATTCTACAATTAATCTTATACTATATCTTAAATATTTTTAATCAAGTTTGAAATAAAGTAAAAAAAACTTAAGTGGACATTATACTTTTATTATGTTAATTAGCGTAATAGTTAAAATAAATCATCTAATATTAAATTATTACAAAAAACTAACATTTATCATTGTCAATTTCGTGAAGTATAATGTTTAAATAATAAATTAAATATTATACATAGTACAATAGTTAAAATAAATAGTGCAATATAAAAAATGTAGAATATAATAACAAAAATAAAATAAAACAAATAAATAATAAAAAACCTTGTTTTATTAAAAAAGGGTACTAAGAAAGTTTAATAAATATTTTAAGGATAAAAAGAAAAGAAAATATAAAAAGCTGGAAGTTACAAGCTAGTGTTTTAAAAAATGCTACTTCAAGTAGTGTTGCAAAAATCGCTAAAAACTACTAAAGAAAGTTTGTTTACCAAACAGTCAAAGAAGTTTTTCAGCTACTAAAAAAGTTAGCTAGAAGCTAGCTGAAATGGCTTGTCGAACATAACATTTTACTTTTTTTAATATTTCATTATTTTATTTTTTTTACCACTTAATTTGACATTAGAAACTACAGAAGTAGAAAACCTAAAGTGACAATAATTTTTTTTGGGTTTAAATACATTTTTAGTCCTTGCAATTTAGCACTTTTTTTATTTTCGTCCTTGGAAAAAAAAATTGGTTTTAGTCCTTGCAAATTATGTTTGTTTTGTTTTTCGCCCTTAAAGTGCTTTGGATAGCGTTTTCTTCACTATTCAAAGCGCTACATAAACCACTTTAAGGACGAAAAACAAAACAAACATAATTTGCAAAGACTAAAATCGAAAAAAAAAATTGCAAGGACGAAAGGCAAAAAAAATGCTAAATTGCAAGGACTAAAAAGGTATTTAAGCCTTTTTTTTTACTGCAAAAGTGACAATAATTATAACACATATGATTCCCGAGAGTTGAATTAATCATTGTGAAATGTTTTCAATAACAAAAAAAAAATCATCGTGACTTAATTTAGTACTGAATGAAAGTAAGTTTTAATTTATAACCTATTTTTTCCCTTTAAAAATCCAAAAAATATAAATAAACAAAAACCCACTGCCAAAGTTTAGTAAACTTCTATAATTATATTTATAACTATATATACTCACAATTCAAATGTTGTATATATGAATAAAAAAAAATTCAAATATTGTATATACATCTATAACTAAAAAAACCTATCACATTCACTATCACGTCCAATATAAAGGTACCTATACTTAAAAGTGTCAATAATAGGTGAATGATAGAAGTAAATAATCTCAATGATGAAAGATTAAAGAAATAATAATTTGGTTATTGTTTCGATATTATAGGAGCTTTATATGTCAGACTCCATATGCTGAATGATGGCATTTTCTATGTTATTGTTTAGCTCCTTTCCTTTCGCTTTTAATTAATTCCACTTTGATTAAAAAAAAACCAATACTTTGGAAACATATATAAGAAAATTATAGAAGTGCATTATTTAATACATTATATTTATGTTTATCAATTTGATATGATATGTCAAGATTCAAAATATTAAAGAATTAAATTCATATTGAGATTTACAAAAATTGCAAGAAATTATTCAATTTTAAATATTATGGCCAATATTGTTAATTAAGGAAAATGCAATTGATAGCAGAAATTGTCAAATTGATTAACTCTTGAAAGGAAAACATCAAATAGGTTTACGTATCTATATATTTCTTACGATAAATTCCACCTCTTTATAAGATAAGACAAATATTACAATTCAATCAACACGAAACTACAACAAAGTATCCTTAAAAGCAAGAAAATATGTAATGCAAAACCTAACAGTATCAAGAGTTCATGTGGAACCACAGCGAAAAGGGCACGTACTGTTCTGTACTAACCATTTCAAAATGCATTCATAGTGAAAAATATGAGCACAAGGCAACCGTGCCCCATCATCACCACACTTGTACTCTTCATAGCATATGCAACATTCATCTTTTTCATCTTCAATCTTCAATTTTTCAAGCTTTGTGGCCCCAGCAGGCAAAGAATATTCTCCACCCTGATAAGCCATTCCTTGCACGAACTCTCTTGATACATGTCGTGCATCGAAGAAGCATGAGGTATTCACTATATTGTAAAAATATCGGCCATTAAAGAACATAGCAAACACATAAAAATAATCTGTTTCAAACCCACAGTGTTGCAGTACTGAGTCACATAGCATTCTAGACAAATTTGTGACCATGTCACAATCATGGCCATTGAGAAAGGTTTTCCGAACACCTGTGTGTGCAAGGAACTTTTGTAACAGCTCTTTGAGAAAAGATGGATATGCAAAATGGTCATGAGAAATTGGTTGACTCGACCTCCAACATCTAACCTCACCCATTGGATCTGAATTAGTCGCAACAACTATAGTTATATAGACTTTATCTTTGCATGAAGTGTAACTCCCACCATCAGAGAAGGTGAATTGTTGAATTTCTGGCATGATAAGGAAGATTGATAAAGAATACTTTTGTGTGTGTTTGCACAAAGGAATAGAAACAGTAAGAGAGTGTAATGCTGTTGGGTCAAAGAATTTGTAAAGCATAGACATATTTATAGTGTTGTGAGGTATATATCCTTTATGATCAATTGTTTCAAAGGAGTATTGGAGGGAAGCTTGAGATTTAATTTGGTCTTTTGGTCAAAGAGGGAAGCTTGAGATTTTCTTTTTTTGTGAAGGAGGGAAGCTTGACATTTTGTTTTTATGGTCAAGGAGGGAAGTACAAATGAGGTAACTAATTGAAAATTTTGTATACTTAAAAGACTTTCCAAATTGAATAATTTGTCATTTTTTTATATATTTTACACATTGATGTTAGTATATATTTAAATATCTCCTTGAACCAAAAAAAATTATTTATCCAAATAATACTCGTACCACATTATTTAACAAACTCCTATCTATTACTGTTCAGGTTGGGATTTCGGCTCCTCTCCACCCAAATTCTTAACCTTTATTTTCTTTTTAAAAAACATGACGTTGAGAATCCGGATACCACAAATCTGAATTCTCAATAGGTTTTCCTATTTTCGTTATTTATTTTTTTGCTTTTTACTTTTTTACTTTAATTTTAATTTTAAAGTAGTTTAAAAAAATAATTGTGACTAAAAGTTTACATTGTAATTAATTTAAATAATTAGTTTTAAAAAATAATACTCACAATTTAATAAAAATTATTTAAATTAAAATTCCATAATACAACAATAGAAAACTAAATTATTGAAGTTGGCTAGAGGTTCGATCACGATTAGGACATGACATTACACCTAAATCAATCCCTTTTGTATAAAATGAATAAAAAAATAAAATAGATAACTAAATAAATAAATCATAAATTCAAGTCTCTCAAATATAAATATAAAATTGTTTTGCTGAAATAAATCAATGATAAATAAACAAATAATATACAAGTTCAGGAACACTTGTCACAACTCGAGTATACAGTCCAATTTAAAGCATAAGATTAACAAGCTATCATGTTTAAATTATCTCTTGAGGTGTTATTTTGGTCCTAAGCCTTGGGCCAGTTCACAATAATGGCTCTAATTATTTTTTGACCCACCTAATGTGGGGCCTAAAAGCTCCCAACCTACACAACCCAACTAATAAGAAGGTTGGACCAAGGCTTAAGGGTTGTCAACCCACAAGTACCGGTATTTCAAAAAGTGTCTTTTCTAAATCGTCCATAAAAATATTTTCAACTTGGCTCGACTAGAGTATGTTTAACTCAAGCTAAACTAAAGTAATTTTAACTTGGTCCCAACCAAGATATCTTTAATGTGGCCTCAATCAAAGTAATTTCAACTTGACCTTGGCTAGAGTAACTTCAACTCGACCTTGTTCAAAGTATGTTCAACTTAGCCTAACATAGAGTATCTTATACTCAACCTTGACTAGAGAATCTTCACATCAACCTCAACCAGGGCATCTTCAACTCAGTCTCCGCTAGGACATCTTTGGTTCGACCTCGACTAAGGACTCTTCTACTCAACCTCAGTCAGGGTATTTTTGCCTCGACTTCAATTAGGTCATCTTCAGCCTAGCCTCAGCTAAGGCAGCGTGGACAAGACCTTAGTATCTTTGGGTTGGCCTCAACTAGGGCGCATCTTCAGCTCAGCCTTGGACAACACATGTTTGGCTCAGCCTTTACAAGCGCATCTTCGGCTCAGCCTCAACCAGCGTATCTTCGACTCGTCCTTACCCAACATATCTTTAGCCTGGCCTCGACGAATGGACCTTCGATTCAAACCTTGATTAGTGCATCTTCCACTTGGCCTCAGTTAGAGCATCTTCAACTCAGTCTCAGCTATTGTCATTTCAACTCGATCTCAGCTAGAGCATCTTAAGCTTGGCCTCAGTTAGAGTATCTTCAGATCAACCACAGTCAAAGTATCTTCAATACGACTTTGGCTAGAACATCTCTTAGCTTAACCACAAGTTAAATTTCTAAATTTGAGGTCCATTGGCAGGCCATAAGCCACAAGGTCTTGAGGGCTTTTCTATGTTGGCCTCTTTTAGCCCTGTGGGCTTTTTGGCCACGACCCATGTGGGCTATGGCCAAGCCAACTAGGCTAGTCTATTTTGACGGCTCTAATTACCCTTTACATTAAAAAAAAAACTTTGATTTTAATGTTTATACAAAATAATTGTGAAAATTTGTTAACTAAAATTAAAAATACATGTATTTCTAATAAGAACTCTTTTTCACCATGAAACAAAAAAGGATTCAAAATGAAATATAAAGCATAATCATTACATTTTTTTTATACAAATAGGAAAAAAATAGCAAAACAGAAGGGGAAAAATAAAAATGACAAACTAAGCGAACTAATAGTGGAGGTGTAAGAAGACTACACCCATTGCATGTTCGTAGCAGTCTGGTGGTGTTATATCCAAGTGGATAACGCAAACTAACAGTGGAACAAACAACGTTAGCCGATAATACTAATAAATTAAAATGAGAATTTACAAATTCCACTTATTCATATCATCTTATCATTATTATGTTGCCCTTTTGTTTCTATTTTTCTTATTTTCACTTCTTTTTCATTTCCACTGTTTTTAATATTTCATTATTTTTTTATGTTTTTACCACTTTAAGATTAGAAACAACAGAAGTAGCAAATCTAAAGTGACAATAATTATAACACGTATGGTTGCCGAAAGCTGAATTAATCATTGTGAAAAATTTTCAATAAAAAAATAAAAATAAAAATAAAACATCTTGATACAAACAATATGAGCTGCATCATATTGCTTGGAAAAGGCATGTTTAGTTTAGCAAACCAATGATGTGGAAATGAAACCAAACAAAAGGAGAACAAGCTAAGATAATGGTAAATGGAAATCAGAATAACTTTAGGAGCAATTATAATTATAATGTGTTGATTAAGATAAACCGTAATCAACACATTATATTTACTTTCTTTTTTTTAAAACAACATTATATTTACTTTCAATACTATGCTCTGGGTTTTCTTTTCTCCTCGGTGCTCTATCGATTGGTTCTATTGTCTCCATGCCTTCTTCTCCCAGTTAATATCTCCCTTTGTTTATGTTTGAGTCCTCCCCGTATACAATGATAAAAGAGAATAAATTATATTCAATTTTAAAAGTCGTGTAACGTGTAAATATTATTACGTATGAAAAGTGTAATTGATAGCAGAAATTAATGTACTCTCAAAAGGAAAACATCAATTATAGATTTAAGTATTTATATTCACATACAATATATTTTACTTCTTTAAGATGATATATTTATCACGGTACAATAATGCTAATCGTAACAGTATCAAGAGACACGACTACATGTGAAACGGCACAAAGGGCACATACCCCTCTCTACAAACCATTGCAAAATACAATAATGGTGGAAAACATGAGAGCAAGGCAATCTTGCTGCATCATCACCAGAGTTGAAATCTTCATGACATATGACACATTCACCTTCTTCATCTTGAACCATAAATCTTTCAAGCATCGTTGCTCCCGCAGGCAAAGAATGTTCACCTCCCTCATAGGCCATTCTTTGCACCAATCTTCTAGATGGAAGTTGCTCAGCTTGAAAAAAGAATGGGGTACTCACTACATTGTAGCAACAATGGGTCTTGAGTACCTTAACAAACACGCGAAAATAATTTATATCAACGCTAGGCCGCTGCAATACTGATTCCCATAACATTGCTGAAATGTTTTCAACCATGTCACAGTCATGGCCATTGAAAAAATTTGTAGGTACACGCAAGTATGCAAGCAATTGCTTTACTACATCATTGCAAAAAAATGGATAATTGAAAATGATGCGTTGAATTGGTAACCGCGTGTGACAAAGTTTGACAAAACTGCTCCGCTCAAAAGTTGTCACCATCATGGTTATATACACAATATGATTGATGAAAGTGTTACCAGCACCGGAGAAAAAGGTGGGTTCTTCAAATTGTGGTATCATGTTTATGATGAGGAACATTTATATAGAGGGTACTTTTATGTGTGATTGCACAAAGGATTAAAGGAATAGAAATAAGAAGAGAATTCAAAAAGAGTTATACTAATACTTGGTCTATAGGAATTTGCAAAGGTTAGATGTATTTATAGTGTATATTAGATGATGATCTATATCTTCTTCAAAACAGTATTGGAGGGAAGCTTAAAATTTTGGGGGGTATTTTTATGTAAATGAAGGGAAATATTGGAGGGAAGTTTGAAATTTTCTTTTTTTTTCTTTTTATGAAAATGGAACTTTCCAAATTCAACAATCTATCATTTTTTATATATTTTACACATTAAAGTTAAAATATCTCTATATATGTTAAATATTTTAATATAAAAATTAATGACCTTTTAGTATGAGAATTGTTATCATAAATATTGATTATTACGATTTTTTCCATATATGCACAAGGATGATTTCCATAAAAAATCTATTATATTTTTTGAATTGATATTTATTTCAAAAAATAATATTGAGCCACGTATGTTATTCATTCATCAATATCAATATAAACTAAGATAAGAAATCCCTCCTTAAACTCGTCACTTCCTGGTCAATAGTTTTCCCTTGCAATTCCTATCCTCGTTTCTCTCTTTCTAATTTCCTTTTTTTATTACTTACATACAATTTTTTTTATTATAACTATTTTTTATGCATATTATATTATTGTTTTATATTTTTTATTTATAAAAAATATATTTTATAAATTATATAAGCATATATAATCATAAAAATAAAGGATAATTTTATTTGTCTAAATAATATTTAATTTTCTTTGAATATTTAATATAATAATATTTTTAATATTACCTACAAATATGTTATAATTTATATTAAATGGATGATAAATTATATAATTACTTATTAAAACTAATTATAATTTAATTGATTCAATCTATTTTTACTTTAGACATCCTATAAAATCATTTTTATTTTTAGATCATATAAAACCATTTAAATTAATTTCATAAATAAATATTTCGTGACTAATATTTAAATTATACTGTTGAAATTTTTATACTAAAAATTAGGTTGAATCTAATTAGTTAATATATTTACTACAAAATGATATTTTGACTATATGCTTAATAACTTCATATATGAACATTTTGTTGACTAATGATTATATGATAATGTTAAATTTTTTATATAAATATATAATAAATATATTAATTTTAAATTTTTAACTATATTTTATTACAAAATAGTTTTAAATTACTTATTCAATAAAATCATAAATCAGATATTTTTAAATTCTTTTTTTTATGGTAGAGACCACCCAAGGAAGATAATCATGCTCGAATTGGATAGGACGCAGGACAACTATTAATGACAAAGCTCTCACTTCGAGCATATTATTTTACTATTTATCATAATTTACAATATTTTTGGAACTTGGGAGTGAGTGATGACTTGTGTGAAAGTGAATCTGTTGTGTTCCCAGGTGAATCAAAGACAATGTGGGTGTGTGTGTGTGTGTTTTTTTTTTTGCCCCTCCTCTCGTTTCTACTCTCTCTATTCTATGTTCTGGCTTTTCTTTTTCTCAGCATTCTTTTGTTTCTCCTCTCAGTATATGCAATGATAGATGGACAATGATAAAAGAAAATAAATTACATTCAATTTTAAAAGTCTAACATGTCAATATTATTACATAAGGAGAATTTAATCAATAGCTGAAATTAATCACTCTCAATATTATTACGTAAGGAAAGTGTAATGATAGCAGAAATTAACTGCTCTCAAAAAGAAAACATCAAATAGATTGATGTATTTATATTTCATATGATACATTTTACTTCTTTAAGATAATATATTTATCACAGTACATAAATGCTAATGGTAACAGTATCAAGAGACATGACTATATGCAGAACGGCATTATCTTTGATGATAAACATGAGAGCAAGGCAACCTTGCTGCATTATCACCGGAGTTGAAATCTTTGATGCATATGGCACATCAAACCTCTTCATCTTTAACCATAAATCTTTTGAGTGCAGTTGCCCCCACGGGAAAAGAATGTTCACCTCCATCACAGGCCATTCTTTCCACCAATTCTCTTTATGGAAGTTCATCAGCTTGAAAAGAGAATGGCGTACCCACTACATTATTATAACAACAGTGGGTCTCGAATACCATAATGAACACCCGAAAATAATTTATATGAACCCCAGGCCGCTGTAACACTGAGCCACGTAACCTTGTTGAAAGGTTTGGAACCAGGTCACAGTCGTGACCATTGAAAAAATTTCTAGGTATATTCAAGTATGCAAGCAATTGTTTTAATATATCATTACATACAAAAAGATGATTGAAGATGTCATGATTAATTGGTAACTGCATGCGACACAGCCTTACAGCACTGCTTTGGATCAAAAGTTTTGACAATGATGCTTAAATAGATCGTATGATTCATGAAACTATGACCAGCATCGGACAACAAGGTGGGTTCTTGAAAGTGTGATGTCATCTTCAAGATGAGGAAGATTGATAGAGGGTACTTTTGTGTGTGATTGCATAAAGGAATAGAAATAAGAAGATAATTGAAAAAGAGTTATACTAATACTTGGTCTATAGGAATTTGCAAAGGTTAGACGTATTATAGTGTTGTGAGGAATATAACCGTTACGATCAATCATTTCAAAGCAGTATTGAGGGAAGCTTGAGGTTTTAGTCTTTTGGTGAAAGAGGAAAGCTTGAGATTTTCCTTTTTTTTTTTGTGAAGGAGGGAAGCTTGAGATTTTGTTCTTTTGGTCAAGGACGGAAATATATATGAGGTAAATAATTGAAAATTCTGTATACTTAAATAATTTCCAAATTGAGTAATTGATATTTTTTTATTTATTTTACAAGTTGATATTAGAATATTTGAAAGTAAACTTCAAAGTCAGAAAATGTGAATAAAACTATTTTTTTTATATTTTTTTTACAATAGTTTAGTTTTTTACCGTTATTTTTTTATGTCATCTGAGAATTAGATTACTTTTCTTTTGACATTGAAATTTACTTTCAAATAATCCACTAAATTGATTTTTAAAATTAGTTCTTAAAATTTTAAATATTAATCAATTTAATTCTTAAATTATAAAATCATCCTTTTAATCCTTAAATATATTTAAAATGATGATTATTTATCAAATGACAATTATTTTACTGTCAACAATAAAACTAAGACAATTGATGTTTATTAATTTTAGATATTAAAATAATATTTTTATAATTTTTTAAAGACTACATTAACTGATAAACATAATTCTAGAATTATTAGTATAATTCATCATTGGTTTTAGGTTCAAGTTATTCTAAGAGCAACTTTAAAAGGGTTACTCTTCATCTTCACTATTCATTTTTTTGAAATCTAATGGTTAAGATTAGTTACTCATTACAATCATTAGATTTAGGTAAAATGAATAGTGAAGATAGGGAGTAACTCTTTTAAAGTTACTCTTGGATATATATGATTTATTTTAAAATTAGAAGAAAATTATATTTTCAAAAGTCTGACGGGTTACCCATAAGTTTTCACGAACCCAATAAAACTTGCGACGTCGATGGGGTAGGATTTAAAAATTTTAAACTCACCTCTTTTAAACTCAAACTCGAACCCATTTCGTCTTTCATGAGTACAAGGACCAGGAGAGCTAAACTTACCCATAATCTGCTCTGTTGCCATGCCTAGCCTTGGCTAGTGCATCTTCAACCCTGCCTCGGCTAGCGCATCTTCAACCCTGCCTCAGCTAACGCATCTTTGACTCAACCTCAGCCAACGTGGATTTAGCTTAGCCATAGTAAATACATCTTCAGCTTAGTCTCGATAAAGGCATTCTCAATTTAGCCTCGGCCTCAATTAAGGCATCTTTAATTCGACTTCGGCTAGGTCATCTTTGGATTGACCTCGAGTAGGGCACCATTGGCTCGACCTTAGCGTCTTTGGCCTGGCCTCAACTAGGGCATCTTCGACTCACCCATGACCAATGCATCTTCAACTCAATCTCAATCAATGCATCTTTGGCTCATCCTCGGCCAACACATCTTCGGCTTGACCTTTGCAAGTGCATCTTCGGCTAAACCTTAAGCAATGTATCTTCAGCTCGACCTCGACTAACACATCTTCAATTCAACCTTGATTATATTATCTTCAACTTAGCCTTGGTTATAGCATCTTTAGCTCGATTTCAATTAGAGTAATTTCAACTCCACCTTGACTAGAGCATCTTAAGCTCAGCTTGGCCAGAGCATCTTAAGCTCGATCTCGGCTAGGGCATCTTAAGCTCAGCTTGATTAGAGATCTGTAAAAAAAAATGTAATGCAAGTAAAAACAAAGGGACAACAAAATACAAAAACACTAGAAGAATATTTTGTTAGGTACTTGAAGTGATTAACTTTATTGACCATTTCACTATTTGTATCACACACACACATATAGGTGTACATCCCTATTCCAACAACAAACTACTAATAAGATGAAAATTTTGCTCACTAAGAATAAATTGTGGCAGGCCACCCCCATAATTTATGGAACTTTCTATCATGCCTCCAATAAAACTAAATGAAAAGATGTAATATGACCTTATACTCTCCTTGAAGTTGATACTTTTCTTATTGTTTTCAGTTGTTAGATTAAACAATGAAATAAGAAGCTTTTACCAAGGAAGTCTAGTTCAGTTGGTTGAGCAGGGTACGTGAGTTATTGCAAACTCTCATATCTATCTTATGCTCCTATTGATAAAAGAAAAAGACAAGAAGTTTTTCCAATCTTTAGACAACAGCGTCAAAATCCATCATTCGTTATCTTTTATCCTTTTCAAATCCTTCCTCAAATTGCATATGAGCAGAGAATTACAATGACAACAACATTAGGAAGGTCTCCAAAATATAGACATGCTAAGAAAAGGAGGAAATGGTTAGATGGTGTCCCCTGAATAACTGTATGCATGAAAACTTGCAAATTAAATACGATCTTAATAACTAAGAGTTCATAAAATGTTACATTGACTCTCATCCCCCTCATAAATTTCTGAATATAAAGGTAGGCTTTGATGATCACCAAATCAACCTAGCATGACAACTAACACACAAAGATATACATAAAGTAAACGACAACCACCAAGAAAACATTTTTTTGACCACCAAGAAAACATTTGTAATGATTACTATTATTTTTTATATGATAAAATATATGCAAAAACGTAGAGGAGAATCATCGATTAATCAAGATCATTGTATAGTTTGTTGATTATCGCAATGTACAATTGACATCAAAAACTATATATTGGCATTAAATTGAAAGAGCTTAATGCTTTTTTTACTACAAAAAGATCTTTAATATCTAAAATTATATTTTCATTGGCAATATGACTATCCATAGATCTGTTTCCTTCTGCAGAAAAATAAATAAATGAGGCATTATGGTGCATTGGACTCGAGACCATAATGTTCCCTTCAAAATTTAAATTCTAATAGTAACATATACCATATAAATTTAGAAAGGCGTACATATAGCCCACAAAATCTTAAATCCAAAATATAAATTTATAAAACTAAAAAAAAAAAAAAACTACCATATTCATTTTACGGCCAATATAAAGGTACCTATTCTCTGTACCCCAAAAAAAATACGTATACTTAAAAGTGATCAATAATAAGTGAATTGTAGATGTAAATAATCTCAATCTATAAGATGAAATATTAAAGAAATAATACTTTGGTTATTGTTTCGTTATAATAGGAGCTTTATATGCCAGA
The DNA here is from genome assembly GCA_026413185.1 of Pueraria montana var. lobata. Lineage (NCBI taxonomy): Eukaryota > Viridiplantae > Streptophyta > Magnoliopsida > Fabales > Fabaceae > Pueraria > Pueraria montana. The sequence goes on along the minus strand of CM048650.1, from coordinate 87,677,402 downwards.
CTCTGTATGCTAATTAATGATGGCATTTCCTATGTTATTGTTTAGCTCTTTTTGCTTTTAATTATTTTCAATTTGCTTACAAAAAAATAACACTTTGGGAATATTTAAGAAAATTGTAGAAGTACATTATTTAATACATTATATTTTTGTTTATTAATTTGATATGATATATCAAGATTCAAAATTTAAAAATTTTAATTCATATTGAGATTTAGGAAAATTGCAAGAAATAATTCAATTTTAAATTATGGTCACGTAAGGAAAATACAATTGATAGCAGAAATTTTCAAAATGATGAACTCTTGAAAGGAAAGCATCAAATAGATTTACGTATTTATATATTTCTTACAATAAATTTCACCTCTTTATAAGGTAAGACAATTATTACAATCCAATCAACACGTAACTACAACAAAAATATGAGCACAAGGCAACCGTGCCCCCATCATCACCACAGTTGTACTCTTCATGGCAAATGCAACATTTATCTTTTTCATCTACAATCTTGAATTTTTCTAGTGTTGTGGCCACGGCAGGTAAAGAATGTTCTCCACCTCATAAGCCATTCTTGTACTGTAGTTTCAATGAACCAAGTCCTTCCTTGTACTGCAGTTCTCATGAACCAAGTCCCTCCTTGTACTGCTGTTCCTCCTTCTAACTAACAAGGAGGGACTTGGTTCATGGGAACTGCAGTATAAGGAGGGACTTGATTCAGGGAAACTCACTAGTAACAGCAATGGGTCTTGAGTACCATAACAAACACGCAAAAATAATTTATATCAACCCTAGGCCGCTGCAATTAATACTGATTCCCATAACATTGCTGAAATATTTTCGACCATGTCACAGTCATGGCCATTGAAAAAAGTTGTAGGTACACGCAAGTATCCAAACAATTGCTTTAATACATCATTGCAAAAAGATGGATAATTGAAGATGATGTGATGAATTGGTAACCACGTGTGACAAAGTTTGACAACACTACTCGGCTCAAAAGTTGTCACCATCATGGTTACATAGACAATATGATTGATGAAAGTGTGACCAACATCGGAGAACAAGGTGGGTTCTATGATGAGGAGGATTTATAGAGGGCACTTTTTGTGTGTGATTGCAAAAAGGTGTAGAAATAAGAAGAGAGTTGAAAAAGAGTTACACTAATACTTGGCCTATAGGAATTTGCAAAGGGTAGATGTATTTATAGTGTATTAGATTGTGATCAATATCTTATTCGAAACAATATTGGAGGGAAGCTTAAAATTTTGGGGGTATTTTTATGTAAATGGAGGGAAGTATGATGTAATAATTGACAGAAAAAAAGTGCACAACTTTCAATTAAATAATGGTATTTGAGGGAAGTTTGAAAATTTGAATTTTTTTCTTTTTTTGAAAAAGGAAGGAAGTATGATATAATAATTGAAAAGAATTTCTTCATAAATTTCCAAATTCAATAATTTATCATTATATATATATATATATATATATATATATATATATATATATATTTTACACATTAAAGTTAGAATCTCTCTCTCTCTCTCTCTCTCAATCTATCTATATATATATATATATATATATATATATATATATATATATATACCATTTCTATATGTTAAAATATTTTAATAAAAAATTATGACCTTTTAGAATGAGAAATGTTATTAGAAATACTGATTATTAGGAAAAAAAATTCAAATATCACAAGGATAATTTTTATGTAAATGCAGGGAAGTATAGCATAATATTTAAAAAAAAATGCATAACTTTCCAATCAAATAACGGTTTTTGAGGGAAGTTTGAAATTTTGGTTTTTTTCTTTTTACGAAAAAGGAAGGAAGTATGACATAATAATTGAAAAGATTTTATACGTATATAACTTTCCAAATTAAAAAAATATATCATTTTTTTTTTTATATTTGACACTTTAAAGATAGAATATCTCTATATATCATTTATATATGTTAATATATTTTAATCCAAAAATAAATTACCTTTTAGTGTGAGAAATGTTATTGGAAATACCGATTATTAGGAAAGTTAATTTTTTTTCAAATATGCACGAGGATGATTTCCATAAAAATTATATTATATTTTTCAATTAGTATTTATTTCAAAAAATTATGTTGAGCCACATATGTTATTCATTCATTAATTGAAAATGAGGGAAGTATGACATAATAATTGAAAAAAAAAAGTATACATAACTTTTCAATGTCAATAATTTATCATTGTTTATATATTTTACACATTAGCGTTAGAATATCATTATTTATCTTTTTATAAATTTTAAAGTATTTTAATCTTAATATTAAAAGCAAGGTTAGGGTGGACAACCCTGATTGGTGGACCACCCTAATTGGTGATCCACGGTGGACCATCATTATCAATAGTTAGATTTATAATTTTGTTATAGTAGGACAATCCACACTAGATTTCTCCAACCCTCTTCCAGGAATCCTCTGGCCACCGTTCGCCACCTCTGGAGACAATTTTTAGCGGCGTTGTTTTGTTTTTCTTCATCACTATCTCCACCCTTTCCTCCACTGATTTCTTCGGCGTCGACTCAAAACTCAAATAGAAACACTTAAGTTTCTTTTTTTTTTGTGGTAGTGAACTTATATCAAGGAGCTCTTGAAAAATCAACGAGTACAAAACGTTACAGCAAAGCCTCTACGACTCGAAGTAACATGGGCCATGCCTTGGGGAAATCATGCCTTGGACTAGATATGGTCGTCTGTGGAGGGCTCTACGAAATGATGGCATTTTTTTTGTGTACAATGGTTGTACTGAGGTTTGAACCTATCACCTCATGTATTCTACTCCAACCCCCCACCACTAGGCCGACCTTAGTGGTTAATGATGGCATTTCCTATGTTATTGTTTAGCTCCTTTTGCTTTTAATTATTTCCACTTTGCTTACACAAAAACAATACTTTGGGAATATATAAGAAAATTGTAGAAGTATACATTATTTAATACATTATATTTATGTTTATTAATTTGATATGATATGTCAAGATTCAAAATTTTAAAATTTTAATTCATATTGAGATTTAGGAAAATTGCAAGAAATAATTAAATTTTAATTTATGGTCAATATTATTATGTAAGGAAAATGCAATTGATAGAAGAAATTTTCAAATTCATGAACTCTTGAAAGGAAACCATCAAATAGATTTACATATTTATATATTTCTTACGATAAATTCCACCTCTTTATAAGATAAGACAATTATTACAATCCAATCAACACGAAACTACAACAAAGTATCCTTAAAAGCAAGAAAATATGTAATGCAAAACCTAACAGTATCAAGAGTCATGACGACTACATGTGGAATGGCAGCAGAAAGGGCACGTACTGCTCTGTACAAACCATTCAAAATGCATTCGTAGTGAAAAATATGAGCACAAGGCAACCGTGCCCCATCATCACCACAGTTGTACTCTTCATAGCATATGCAACATTTATCTTCTTCATCTTCAATCTTCAATTTTTTTAGTGTTATGGCCCCAGCAGGCAAAGAATGTTCTCCACCCTCATAAGCCATTCTTTGCACGAACTCTACTGATTGAACATGTTCATCATCAAACGGGTGTGGGGTATTCACTATATTGTAAAAATAATGGCTCTCAGATAACATAGCAAACACATAAAAATAATCTTTTTCATCGTGCTGCAGTATTGAGTCACGTAGCATTCTAGACAAATTTGTAACCATGTCAAAGTCGGCATTGAGAAAACTTTTTCGTACATCTATTTTTCAAGGAAAACCTGTAACAAGTCTTGGGGAAAGGAGAAAAAGCAAAGAAGTCACGAGGAAGTGGTAGTATGCTCAAGCTACAAAGACTAACCACATCCATCAGATGTGAATTCGCTACAACTATAGTTATATTGACTTGATCATTGGAAAAAGTGTAACTACCACCATCTAAGAAGGTGGATGGTTGAATTTCTGGCATGATGAGGAAGACTGATAAAGAATACTTTTGTGTGTGTTTGCACAAAGGAATAGAAACAATAAGAGAGTGACAGAGGATTACACAAATGCTGGCTTGGGTCAAAGAATTGTAAAGCATAGATATATTTATAGTGTTGTGAGGTATATGTCCATTGTGATCAATCGTTTCAAAGAAGTATTGGAGGGAAAGCTTGAGATTTTAGTCTTTTGGTGAAAGAGGGAAGCTTGAGATTTTCTCTTTTTGTGAAGGAGGGAAGCTTGAGATTTTTTTCTTTTGGTCAAGGACGGAAAGTATATATGAGGTAAATAATTGAAATTTTTGGATATTTAAAGACTGTCCAAATTGAACAATTTATCCTTTTTTATATATATTTTACACTTAGAATATCTTTAAATATATCTCGGAATACCTAACTTTGGGTTCTATTATTTTAATTAATATGGTGAAAGCTGATTTGCCCAACAAAGCTTTCAAGACCTTACCATTAAGTAATTATAGGTTGATTTGCCGATAGCTGCAAGCCATAATAAGGCTCCCAGTCAGTTTAATTGACTCCTATGAGTTCTCTCCATAATCTTTATTTTATTTGCTCTTTGTTGTTTTGTTAGTATTAGAAGCATTTTCTTTTGACTGATGCAAGTTTTCCTTTTGATAGACGTGCAGCCTGCCTCATGTAATGTCATCTATCTTTTTTATTTATATTAATTAATTTTTTTTACTCATAGTATTGTCATTTTTCTTGTTTTCTTTTTAACAACTTTCTTTTCTTTGGTCATGCACTGGAATAGTTGTCGGTTGCCTTTCTTTGTCTACATTAGCTTTCTTGTAATATAGTATAAATCTAAAAAAGAGAAATGAGTCTCAAGTTATCAATTAGCCTACTGACATATATCTTGTACGTGAACATTTCACTTTTTAAGTGTTGATATACTTTTCTTCTTCGTAAAGTTTGATAATTTTATCACAAGTGGTGAGAGCTAGTCAGTTCCAAGGTAGTTAAAAGAATAGTATTTTGATAAAAACATAAAAAAGGATTTTTAGTACTACTAACAATTATTTTTATTCACTTTCTATTTACTTATTAAGAAGATTTTAAGTTGTTAGTGATATTCATTTTAGATTTTGTTAATTATTATAAAGGCCTGCTTCTAAATATATTTTAGCAAAATAAAATTAATTATGAATAAATAAATTAGTAAAGGAAAATAAATAGAGTAGCAAAATTATAAGTTTGATATTACCAAGTTGTTACAACTTAAGAGACTTAGATAAAAAAAAATATGGAATTAAAAAGTCCTACACCTAAATCACTCTTTTTTGCATAAATGGATAAATAAAAAATGGATAACCAAATAAATAAAATCATAAACTCAGGTGTCTCAACTTTAAATATGAAATTATTTGGCTAAGTAAACTAATGATAAATAAAAGAAATAAACAAACAAATAATACAAGCTTGGGAATACCTGTCATAGCTCATGTATCCCAAATTAAAACATAAGATTAATAAGGTGTCATGTTTAAATTACTTTAAAGGGGGGGGGGGGGGGGGGTATTTCGATCCTAAGTCCTAAGGTAAATCACTATACTGGCTCTAATTAATTTTTGAGCCACCAAATGAGTGGCTTAAAATTCCCTAACCCAATTAATAAGTAGGTTGGACCGAGTCTTAAGAGGGGGGATGGATCAGCTCACAAGTTACGAGTATCTTTAACTTGACCTCAACTAGAGTAATTTCAGTTCAGTCTTGGCCATTGTACCCTCAACATGGCTTCAATCAAGGTAATTCCAACTCGACCTTGGCTAGATTATCTTCAACCCAACCTCGTCGAGAGTAATTTCAACTTAGCCTATCCAAGGGTATCTTTTATTCAACCTCATATGGGAATCTTAACCTCAACCTTAGTCAGGGCATCTTTAACTTGATCTTAGCAAAGACACCTTTACTTTAGTCTCGACTAGGGAATCTTCAGCTCGGCCTTAGTCAACACATCTTCAACCTGGCCTCGGCTAGGGCATCATCGGCTTGACCTTAGCATCTTTGGTCTGGCCTCAGCTAGAGAATCTTTGACTCGGCCTCCCAGTGCATCTTCGACTTAACCTTAGTCAACACATCTTTGGCTTATCATCAACCAATGCATCTTCAGCTCAGCCTTTACAACTGCATCATTAGCTCGGCCTTGAGCAGCGTATCTTCAGCTTGACCACGACCAACACATCTTCTATTCAACCTTGATTAGATCATCTTCAACTTGGCCTTGGTCAAAACATCTTCAGCTCAGTCTTAGTGAGATTAATTTCAACTCCACCCCGGCTCGAGCACCTTAAGCACGACTTGGCCAGAGATCTTTAGATCAATCATGGTCAGAGTATCTTCAGCACAACCTGGTGCAAAACATCTTCAACTCAACCTCAGGTTAAATTTTTAAATTTAAAGTTCATGGACTGGCCATAACCCATAAGGCCTCGAGGATGGGTCTTTTTTAACCCTGTGGGCATTATGGCCCTGATCCATGGAGGCTAAAGCCAAGTCAGATGGGCTAGTCCATTTTGACAACTTTAATTACCTATTTACATACATAAAAAAATCATTGATTTTAATATTTATACAAAATAATTAGGTTTAATTGCACATTTTACCATCCAACTATTGTTATTTCGCAAATTTTACTACCCAGGTTTTTTTTCACATTTTACTACCATGTTTTCTAATTTTTGTGAATTATTAAATCCTACTATTTAAAGATATATCATAATATTTTGAGACTAAAAAAAGGAAATTTTAATATTACAAATTAAAAGTAATTAATATTAAAATTTGAGGGAATAAAAAGATTAAGATTAAAAATCATTAGTACATAATTAGGAAATATAAAAGTAAGTATCAAATAACAGTGTAATGTGGAGAAACAAAGTAAAATAAGTGTTTTGATCACGATAAGAATTTAAATTTATAATATACGAATTCTTAAGAGTGTGTAGACAAGTGCTGTAAAATAAAGAGTGTGTAGACAAGTCAACTTAGGTAATTTATATTTTATTTGAGTAATTTATAAATTTGTTTTACTAAAGTAAAGATGTTTGGCAATTTATAGAGTTGTTTCATACGGCATTCAAGATACTGCACACTTGGACTTACAATTTATAGTTTATCATAATTTTTCATTTTTATTTTTGGTACTTTAACAAAAAAAATCTCATATGTTGTCTCCTTTAATATTACAATATTTATTCTAATTATTTCACTATTTATGTCATTTATCATTATTTTTTAATAAAATGTTTGATATTTAAACAAAAATAATAAAAAGAGTTTAGCAAACCAATGACACTGAAATGAAAACAAACTAAAGGCGAGGAAAATCGTGGAAATCAGAAGAACTTGGGACTTGGGAGTGAGTGATGAGTCGCAACTTGTGAGTATGTGTTTTCTTTGCCCCTCCTATCGTTTCTACTTTCTCTATTCTATGTTCAGGCTTTTCTTTTTTCTCAGCATTCTTTCGTTTCTCCTCAGGGTATGCAATAATGATAGATGGACAATGATAAAAGAAAATAAATTACATTCAATTTTAGAAGTCAAACGTGTCAATATTAAAACATAAGGAAAGTCTGTAATTGATATCAGAAATTAATTACTATCAAAAGGAAAACATCAAATAGATTGAAGTATTTATATTTCATACGATACATTTTACTTCTTTAAGATAATATGTTTATCACAGTACATAAATGCTAATGGTAACAGTATCAAGAGACAAGACTATATGCAAAACGGCAACAAGGGCACATAGCCTTCTCTACGAACCATTGCAATATACAATTAGGGTGGAAAACATGACAGCAAGGCAACCTTGCTGCATTATCACCAGAGTTGAAATCTTCACCACATATGACACATTCACCTTCTTCATCTTGAACCCTAAATCTTTGGAGTGTTTGTAACAGTATCAAGAGACTATACTATATGCGACACGGCAACAAGGACACATAGCCTTCTCTACAAACCATTGCAATATACAATTAGGGTGGCAAACATGATAGCAAGGCAACCTTGCTGCATTATCACCAGAGTTGAAATCTTCACCACATATGACACATTCACCTTCTTCATCTTGAACCCTAAATCTTTGGAGTGTCGTTGCCCCTGCAGGAAAAGAATGTTCACCTCCATCACAGGCCATTCTTTGCACAAATTCTCTTGGTGGAAATTCATCAGCTTGAAAAAGGAATGGGGTACCCACTACATTATAACAACAGTGCGTCTCGAATACCATAATGAAAACCCGAAAATAATTTATATGAACCCCAAGCCGCTGTAACACTGAGCCACGTAACCTTGTTGAAAGGTTTAGAACCAGGTCACAATCATGGCCAATGAAAAAATTTCTAGGTATATTCAAGTATTCAAGCAATTGCTTTAATATATCATTACATACAGATAGATGATTGAAGATTTCATGATTAATTGGTAACTGCATCGAACAAAGACTTACAGCACTGCTCGGATCAAAAGTCGTGACAACTACGCTTATATACACCATATTATTGATGAAAGTTTGATGAGCATCGGAGAACAAGCTGGGTTCTTGAAATTGTGATGTCATATTCACGATGAGGCAGATTGATAGAGGATACTTTTTTGTGTGATTGCACAAAGGAATAGAAATAAGAAGAGAATTGAAAAGGAGATATACTAATACTTGGTATATAGGAATTTGCAAAGGTTAGATGTATTTATAGGGTTGTGTGGAATATAACCGTTATGATCAATAATTTCAAAGCAGTATTGGAGGGAAACTTGCGATTTGGGTCTTTTGTTGAATGAGGAAAGCTTGAGATTTTCCTTCTTTTTTTTTTTTTGTAAAGGAGGGAAGCTTGAGATTTTGTTCTTTTGGTCAAGGACGGAATATATATATATATATATATATATATATATATATATATATATATATATATATATATATATGAGGTAAATAATTGAAAATTTTTGTATACTTAAATACTTTCCAAATTGAATAATTGATAAACTTTTTTATATATTTTACAAGTTGATATTAGAATATTTGAAAGAAAAATTCAGTCAAAAGACATTTATTTCTTTTGTGTAATAGTTTAGTTTTTTTTCCTTTTTTTGTTTACGTCATCTAAGAATTAGACTATTTTTCTTTTGACATTAAAGTTTACTTTCAAATAATCCACTAAATTGATTTTTAAAATTAGTTCTTAAATTTATAAATATTAATCAATTTTATTCTTAAATTACAAAATATATTTAAAATGATGATTATTTATCAAATGACAATTATTTTACCGTCAAGAATAAAACTAAGATAAGTGATCTATGTTTATTATTTTAGATATTAAATAAATATTTTTATAACTTAAAAAAAACTACATTAATTCTGTAAAAAAAATTACATTAACTAATAAACATAATTCTAGAATTACTAAGAGAGAGAGAGAGAGAGAGAGAGAGAGAGAGAGAGAGGATCAAGTTACTCCAAGAGTAACTTTAAATTCATTCTCACTATTCATATTCTTGAAATTTAATGGTTAAGATTAGTTACTCATTACAACCATTAGATTTAGGTAAAATGAATGGCGAGAATAGAGAGTAACTCTTTTAAAGTTACTCTTGGAGTAACTTGGTCCCTCCTCAGATAAGTAAATTGAGTTTTCAAAAGTGTGACAAGTTAAACGTAGGTTTTCGCGAACCCAATAAAATCTGACGACAATGGGGGTATGAATTTTTGTCCTAAATACCATCTTGCTTACTTGGCTCGAAGTTATTTTTTTTTTATTTTTAAAATTAGTATAAATTTAAGAAAAATAAATAAATAAGCTAATTTGCCCTAGTCTAACAGGCCAAACCGGGCCAAGACAAATGTGGCCTATGAGACATATGGACCAGGTCGGGCCAGTCCGTTTTCACTCTTTGACCAGTCAGGCCAAGTCGGGCCAGTGCATCTTCAACCCTGCCTCGGCTTGCACATCTTCAACTCCGCCTCAGCAAACGCATCTTTGACTTAACCTCGGCCAATGCGTATTTGGCTTAGCCATAATAAATGCATCTTCAGCTCACTCTTGATAAAGGCATTCTCAGTTTAGCCTCGGCCTCGACTAAGGCATCTTCAATCCAACTTCCGCTAGGTCATCTTCAGTTTGACCTCGACTAGGGCATCATCGGCTTGACCTTAGCATCTTTGGCCTGGCCTCAACTAGGGCGTCCTCAATTCAGTTCTTTTAATATAAAAAAAGACAAACTAAGCAAAAGACACTATGGACTTAAGAAGAAGATGCCCATTGCCTAATTGAATTGAAAGTAGTTTTTATTAAGACTCCCAATCTGGTGTTAAGGCTGCCTTGGTTGCATGGTTGGGTATTCTTTCGTTTCTACTCTCTCTATTCTATGTTATGGCTTACTAAGAATATTCTATGTTATGGCTTACAAAAACACTAGAAGAATATTTTGTTGGGTACTTGAAGTGATTAACTTTATTGACCATTTCATTATTTGTATCACACACACACATATAGGTGTACATCCTTGCTCCAACAACAAACTACCAATAAGATGAAAATTTTGGTCACTAAGAATAAACTGTGGCAGACCACCCCCATAAATTATGGACATTTCTTTCATCCTTCCAATAAAACTAAATTATAGAGATGTTATATGACCTTATACTCTCCTTGAATAGGATACTTTTCTTATTGTTTTCAGTTGTTAGATTAAACAATAAAATTAGAAGCTTTTATCAAGAGAGACTAGCTCAGTTGGTTGAGTAGGGTGCATGAATTATTGTAAATTCTTTGATATCTGTCTTCCGTTCCTATCGATAAAAAGAAAAAAGAAAATGACAAGAAGCTTTTTCAAAAATGGGAATTGTACCCTACACTTTAGACAACAACGTAAAAATCCACCATTCATTATCTTCATATTCTTTTCAAATCTTTCCTCAAATTGCATCTAAGCAGAGCATTACAATGACAACAACATTAGGAAGGTCTCCAACATATAGACATGCTAAGAAAAGGTGGAAATGGTTAGATGGTGTCTACTGAATAATTGTATGCATGAAAACTTGATACGGTCTAAACTAAGAGTTCATCATATGTTACATTGACTCTCATCCCCCTCATAATTTTTTTTTAATACAAAGGTAGGCTTTGATGATCACCAAATCAACCTAGCATGAGAACTAACACAAAGATATACATAAAGTAAACGACAACCACCGAGAAAACATTTGTAATGATTACTATTATTTTTTATATGATAAAATATATGCACAAACGTAGAGGAGAATCATCAATTAATCAAGATCATTGTATAGTTTGTTGATTATCTCAATGTACAATTGACAACAAAAACTATATATTGGCATTAAATTGAAAGAGCTTAATGCTTTTTTTACTACAAAAAGATCTTTAATATCTAAAATTATATTTTCATTGGCAATAGGACTATCCATAGATCTGTTTCCTTTCGCAAAAAAATAAATAAATGAGGCATTACGGTGCATTGGACTCGAGACCATAATGTTCCCTTCAAAATTTAAATTCTAATAGTAACATATACCATATAAATTTAGAAAGGAGTACATAGCCCACAAAATCTTAAATCCAATATATAAATTTATAAAACTAAAAAAAAAACTACCATATTCATTTTAACAACCAATATAAAGGTACCTATTCTCTGTAAAAAAAAAAAAAATACCTATACTTAAAAGTGATCAATAATAAGTGAATTGTAGATGTAAATAATCTTAATCTGCACGATGAAAGATTAAAGAAATAACACTTTGGTTATTGTTTCGTTATGATAGGAGCTTTATATGTCAGACTCTCTGTATGCTAATTAATTATGGCATTTCCTATGTTATTGTTTAGCTCCTTTTGCTTTTAATTATTTTCAATTTGCTTACACAAAAACAATACTTTGGAAATATTTAAGAAAATTGTAGAAGTACATTATTTAATACATTATATTTATGTTTATTAATTTGATAGATATGTCAAGATTCAAAATTTTAAAATTTTAATTCATATTGAGATTTAGGAAAATTGCAAGAAATAATTCAATTTTAAATTATTGTCACGTGGGGAAAATGCAATTGATAGCAGAAATTTTCAAAATGATGAACTCTTGAAAGGAAAGCATAATATAGATTTACGTATTTATATATTGGCTTAAATATGTTTCGGGTCCCTGATATATTAGCGAATTTTGCGTTGGGTCCCTATTAAATTTTTGCTTTCTTTTGGGTCCCCAATAAATTTTTTATTTTGTTTTTGGTCCCTAAAGCGCTATCTAAACCAATTTTTAAAAGCAATTTAAAGCGCTATCTAAAGCGATAACGCTTTAGGGACCAAAAACAAAATAAAAAATTTATTGGGACCCAACAGAAAGCAAAAATTTAATAGGAACCCAATGCAAAATTCGCTAATTAATATTTCAGGGACCCAAAACATATTTAAGCCTTATTATATATTTCTTACCATAAATTTCACCTCTTTATAAGATAAGACAATTATTACAATCCAATCAACATGTAACTACAACAAAAATATGAGCACAAGGCAACCGTGCCCCCATCATCACCACAGCTATACTCTTCATAGCAAATGTAACATTTATCTTTTTCATCTTCAATGTTGAATTTTTCTAGTGTTGATGCCCCAACAGGCAAAGAATGTTCTCCACCTGATAAGCCATTCTTGTACTGTAGTTCCAATGAACCAAGTCCCTCCTTGTACTGCAGTTCCTCCTTCTAACTAACAAGGAGGGACTTTATTCCTGGGAACTGCAGTATAACAAGGGACTTGATTCAGGGGAACTCACTACATTGTAACAACAATGGGTCTTGAGTACCATAACAAACACGCAAAAATAATTTATATCAACCCTAGGCCGCTGCAATACTGATTCCCATAACTTTTGCTGAAATGTTTTCGACCATGTCACAGTCATGGGCATTGAAAAAAGTTGTAGGTACACGCAAGTATGCAAGCAATTGCTTTAATACATCATTGCAAAAAGAAGGATAATTGAAGATAATGCGATGAATTGGTAATCGTGTGTGACAAAGTTTGACGACACTGCTTGGCTCAAAAGTTGTCACCACCATGGTTATATAGGCAATATGATTGATTAAAGTGTGACCAGAATGGGAGAACAAGGTGGGTTCTACGATGAGGAAGATTTATAGAGGGCACTTTTGTGTGTGATTGCAAAAAGGTGTAGAAATAAGAAGAGAGTTGAAAAAGAGTTATACTAATACTTGGCCTATAGGAATTTGCAAAGGGTGGATGTATTTATAGTGTATAAGATTGTGATCAATATCTTCTTCGAAACAGTATTAGAGGGAAGCTTGAAATTTTGGGGGGTATTTTTATGTAAATGGAGGGAAGTATGACGTAATAATTGAAAAAAAATGCTCAAATTTCAAATTAAATAATGGTATTTGAGGGAAGTTTGAAAATTTGAATTTTTTTCTTTTTTGAAAAAGGAAGGAAGTATGATATAATAATTGAAAAGAATTTCTACATAAATTTCCAAATTCAATAATTTATCATTATATATATATATAATATATATATTTTACACATTAAGGTTAGAATATCTCTCTCTCTCTCTCTCTTTATATATATATATTATATATATATATATATCATTTCTATATGTTAAAATATTTTAATTAAAAAATTATGACCTTTTAGAATGAGAAATGTTATCAGAAATGCTGATTATTAGGAAAAAAATTCAAATATTGAAAAGGATAATTTCCAATTATAGGGAAAAAAATTTCAAATATCACAAGGATAATTTTTATGTAAATGGAGGGAAGTATAGCATAATAATTTTAAAAAATGCATAACTTTCCAACTAAATAACGGTATTCGAGGGAAGTTTGAAATTTTGGTTTTTTTTTTTTTGTTTATGAAAAAGGAAGGAAGTATGACATAATAATTGAAAAGATTTTATACATATATAACTTTTCAAATTAAAAAATTATCATTTTTTTTTATATTTGACACATTAAAGTTAGAATATCTCTATATATCATTTATATATGTTAATATATTTTAATCCAAAAATTAATTACCTTTTAGTGTGAGAAATGTTATCGGAAATACTGATTATTAGGAAAGTTAATGTTGTTTTTTCAAATATGCATGAGGATGATTTCCATAAATATTATATTATATTTTTCAATTACTATTTATTTCAAAAAATTATGTTGAGCCACATATGTTATTCATTCATTAATTGAAAAGGAGGGAAGTATGACATAATAATTGAAAAAAAAAAATATACATAACTTTTCAATGTCAATAATTTATCATTGTTTATAGAATTTACACATTAGTGTTAGAATATCATTATTTATCTTTTTATAAATTTTAAAGTATTTTAATCTTAATATTAAGAGCAAGGATAGGGTGGACAACCCTGATTGGTGCTCCATGGTGTACAATTGCCGCACTGAGGTTCGACCCTATCACCTCATGCATTCTACTCCAATCCCCCACCACTAGGCCGACCCTAATGGTTAATGATGGCATTTCCTATGTTATTGTTTAGCTCCTTTTGCTTTTAATTATTTCCACTTTGCATACACAAGAACAATACTTTGGGAACATATAAGAAAATTGTAGAAATACATTATTTAATACATTATATTTATGTTTATTAATTTGATATGATATGTCAAGATTCAAAATTTTAAATTTTAAATTCATATTGAGATTTAGGAAAATTGCAAGAAGTAATTCAATTTTAAATTATGGCCAATATTGTTACGTAAGGAAAATGCAATTGATAGCAGAAATTTTCAAATTGATGAACTCTTGAAAGGAAAGCTTCAAATAGATTTACATATTTATATATTTCTTATGATAAATTCCACCTCTTTATAAGATAAGACAATTATTACAATGCAATCAACACGTAACTACAACAACAAAGTATCCTTAAAAGCAAGAAAACATGTAATGCAAAACCTAATAGTATCAAGAGTCATGACGACTGCATGTGGAACGGCAGCGGAAAGGGCACGTACTGCTCTGCACAAACCATTTCAAAATGCATTCGTAGTGAAAAATATGAGCACAAGGCAACCGTGCCCCATTATCACCACTGTTGTACTCTTCGTAGCATATGCAACATTCATCTTTTTCATCTTCAATCTTCAACTTTTCAAGTGTTGTGGCCCCAGCAGGCAAAGAATGTTCTCCACCCTGATAAGCCATTCTTTTCACGAACTCTACTGATTGAACATGTTCATCATCAAGTAAGCATGGGATACTCACTATATTGTAAAAATAACGGCTCTTTGATAACATAGCAAACACATAAAAATAATCTTTTTCAACCCCACAGTGCTGCAATATTGAGTCACGTAGCATTCTAGACAAATTTGTAACCATGTCACAGTCGCCATTGAGAAAACTTTGTGGTACATCTGACTTTTTAAGGAACGTCTGTAACAAGTCTTCGGGAAAAGATGGAAAAGCAAAAAAGTCACGAGGAATTGGTAGTAACCTCGAGCTACAAAGACTAACCACATCCGTCGGATTTGAATTTGCAACAACTATAGTTATATTGACTTTGTCATTGCATGAAGTGTAACTAGCACCATCTGAGAAGGTGGATCGTTGAATTTCTGACATGACGAGGAAGATTGTTAAAGTGTACTTTTGTGTGTGTTTGCACAAAGGAATAGAAACAATGAGTGAAAGAGGGTTGTACAAATGCTGGCCTGGGTCAAAGAATTTGTAAAGCATAGATATATTTATAGTGTTGTGAGGTATATATCTGTTATGATCAATTGTTTCAACGAAGTATTGGAGGGAAAATTTGATATTTTCGTCTTTTGGTGAAAGATGGAAGCTTGAGATTTTCTTCTTTTTGGAGGGAAGCTTGATGTTTTGTTCTTTTGCTCAAAGACAGAAGTATATAAGGTAAATAATTGAGAATTTTGGATTTTGGGTATTTAAAGACTTTCCAATTTGATTAATTTATCATTTTATTTATTTATTTATTTTACACGTTGATGTTAGAATATCTGTAAACATCTCTCTCAACACCTAATTTTGGGTTCTTAATATAACATGTGTTATTAACACATCTCAATATTTCACAAAAAAAAAAAAACACACACATCATAGTCTTCACTATTTTCCAGTCTCTACTCTAAGGCCCCACTTACTTTGAATCTTCTCTTATCACTTTCTATTTTATTTTTAACCTGTCATCCATTTATCAATAATTAGATAATTATTATATACTTTTTTTGCTTCGTAATTTTCATTGTTTTGATTTAATGATATATACACTTTGTTAATTTTACCACAAGTGGTGATAGCTCGTTAATTTTAAGGTTGTTAAAATAAAAGTATTTTAATAAAAAAATGGATTTTTAGTAATAATTATTTTCATTCACTTTCTATTTAGTTATTGCGAAGCCTTTAAGTAATTACTGATATTCATTTTAAATCTATTTTTTGTTTAATTATTGTAAAGGCTCGCTTCTAAAATTATTTTGATAAAATAAAATTAATTTTGAATAAATAAGTAAAGAAAAATAAATAAATAAATAAATAAATAAAATAAGTTTGAGATTACCAAGTAATTACAACTCAAGTGACTTAGATTAAAATATGGAGTTAAAAAGACATTACACCAAAATCACTCCTTTTGTATAAAATGAAAAATAAAAAATAGATAACTAAATAAAATTATAAACTAAATTATCTCAAATTTAAATATGAATTTATTTTGCTTAAATAAATTAATGATAAATAAAAGAGATAAACGAACAAATAATACAAGTTTGGAAACACCTATCATGGCTTAGGACTCCCAAATTAAAACATAAGATTAATAAGGTATCACGTTTAAATTATCTTTTGAGGTCTTATTTGATCCTAAGCCCCAAGCCATCCCACTATAATGGCTCTAATTATTTTTTGACCCACCTAACGGGGGTACTAAAATCTCCCAATCCACACTAATCAAGAAGTAGGTTGGACCAAGGCTTAAAGGGGGCAAGGTCTATGGATTGACCATAACCCACATCGCCCTGAGAGTATTTTCTTGTGGGCCTCTTTTAGCCCTATGGACTTTTTTGCCTTGATCCACATGAGCTATATGGCCAGGTCAAGTGGGCTGGTCCATTTTGACTGCACTAGTTAACCCCTTTACATAAAAAAAACAAAACGAAAAAAAAACTTTGATTAATCTTAGTGTTTATACAAAATAATTATGAAATATTAACTAAAATTAAAAAATACATTCTAGATTCTAATAAGAACTATTTTTCACCATGAAACAAAAATGGATTCAAAATGAAATAAAGCATAAACATCAATACATTTTTTTTGTTACAAATAGGAAAAAAAAATAGCAAAACAGAAGGAGAAAAAAAAAACAAGCCAAACTAAGCGAAAGACACTATGGACTTAAGAAGAAGATGCCCATTGCCCAACTGAATTGAAAGTAGTTTTTATTAAGACTCCCAATCTGGTATTGAGGCTGCCTTGGTTGCATGATTACTGAGAAAATGACCAAGGCTTGAAAGGAAACAGATTGGCATGTTTGCACAGAGAATGAGAATATTACGGGCATTGGTATAATAAAATTATTGATTAAGTCTGTTGTATATTGTAAGGATTTTTTATTTATGTAAAAAATAAAATAAATTAAAAATATTTAACATAAATAATATAGATTTATAGGCAAATAAATAAATTTTAAAAGTTAAAAAATTACTTTGATCATGTAAGTAAATAAAATTTTGAGACTAAAAAAATGAAATTTTAATATTAAAAATTAAAATTAATTAATATTGAAATTTGAGGGAATAAAAAAAATTGAAAAATATTAGTACATAATTAGGAAATACAAAATTATCAAATAACAGTGAAATGCGGATAAACAAAGTAAAATAAGAGTTTTGACCACGATGAGAATTTAAATTTATAATATAGGAATTATTAAGAGTGTGTAGACAAGTCATTTTAGGTAATTTATATTTTATTTGAGTAATTTATAAATTTGTTTGACTAAAATAAATATGTTTGGTAAAATGAGTTTATTTCACTAATTTATAGAGTTGTTTCATACGCCATTTAAGACAGTGCACACTTGGACATATAATATAGTTTATGATAATTTTTCATTTTTATTTTTGGTACTTTAACAACAACAAAATCTCATATGTTGTCTGCTTTAATATTACAATATTTATTCTAATTATTTCACTATTTATGTAATTTATTATTATTTTTAATAAAATGTTTGATATTTAAACAAAAAAATAATAAGAGTTTAGCAAACCAATGACATGGAAATGAAAACAAACTAAAGGCGAGGAAAATCGTGGAATTCAGAAGAACTTGGAACTTGGGAGTGAGTGATTTTTTTTTTTGGTGGCAAAAAGGGATAAACCCCAGGAAACACTAGAAAGTGCGCGGAAACACGGTAGAGGATACATCAGCCAAAACGGCATTAACAATAAATGAAGGAACAATTTCAAAAATATGCAGACGATCATCAATAGTCTGAGCATAAGAAACCAACGCATCAGCGACCTTATTAGCTTCCCGGAGAGTATGACGCTAGGAAAGTATACCTCCATCTCTGCCAAACATTAAAATATGTTGAACAAGAGCATAAGATGGGTGAGACTTACTGCACCCCTTCTTTATCAGATTAATTGCACTTTGGAAATCAGACTCAATCTCAGATTGTCTAAATCCTCTACTCCAAGCAATACGGATGCCAAGAAGAATCGCCCATAGCTCTGCATGCAACACACTACACGAGCCAATTTTAGAAGCTTATGCAAAGACTTGGGAGTGAGTGATGAGTTGCGACTTGTGAGTGTGTGTTTTCTTTGCCCCTCCTATCGTTTCTACTCTCTCTATTCTATGTTCAGACTTTTCTTTTTCTCAGCATTCTTTCATTTCTCCTCAGGGTATGCAATAATGATAGATATGGACAATGATAAAAGAAAATAAATTACATTCAATTTTAAAAGTCAAACGTGTCAATATTAAAACATAAGGAAAGTGTGTAATTGATAGCAGAAATTAATTACTCTCAAAAGGAAAACTTCAAATAGATTGAAGTATTTATATTTCATACGATACATTTTACTTCTTTAAGATAATATATTTATCACAGTACATAAATGCTAATGGTAACAGTATCAAGAGACAAGACTATATGCGAAACGGCAACAAGGGCACATAGCCTTCTCTACGAACCATTGCAATATACAATTAGGGTGGAAAACATGACAGCAAGGCAAGCTTGCTGCATTATCACCAGAGTTGAAATCTTCACCACATATGACACATTCACCTTCTTCATCTTGAACCCTAAATCTTTGGAGTGTCGTTGCCCCCTCAGGAAAAGAAAGTTCACCTCCATCACAGGCCATTCTTTGCACAAATTCTCTTGGTGGAAATTCATCAGCTTAAAAAAGGAATGGGGTACCCACTACATTATAACAACAGTGCATCTCGAATACCATAATGAAAACCCGAAAATAATTTATATGAACCCCAAGCCGCTGTAACACTGAGCCACGTAACCTTGTTGAAAGGTTTAGAACCAGGTCACAATCATGGCCAATGAAAAAATTTCTTGGTATATTCAAGTATTCAAGCAATTGCTTTAATATATCATTACATACAGATAGATGATTGAAGATTTCATGATTAATTGGTAACTGCATCGAACAAAGACTTACACCACTGCTCGGATCAAAAGTCGTGACAACTACGCGTATATACACCATATGATTAATGAAAGTTTGATGAGCATCGGAGAACAAGCTGGGTTCTTGAAATTGTGATGTCATATTCACGATGAGGCATATTGATAGAGGATACTTTTGTGTGTGATTGCACAAGGAATAGAAATAAGAAGAGAATTGAAAAGGAGATATACTAATACTTGGTATGTAGGAATTTGCAAAGGTTAGATGTATTTATAGTGTTGTGTGGAATATAACCGTTATGATCAATCATTTCAAAGCAGTATTGGAGGGAAACTTGAGATTTGGGTCTTTTGGTGAAAGAGGAAAGCTTGAGATTTTCCTTTTTTTTTGTGGAGGGAAGCTTGAGATTTTGTTCTTATGGTCAAGGACGGAATATAATATATATATATATATATATATATATATATATATATATATATATATATGTGTGTGTGTGTGTGTGTGTGTGTGTGTGTGTGTGTGTGTGAGGTAAATAATTGAAAATTTTGTATACCTAAATTCTTTTCAAATTGAATAATTGATCTTTTTTTTTTATATATTTTACAAGTTGATATTAGAATATTTGAAAGAAAAATTCACAGTCAAAAGACATTTATTTCTTTTGTATAATAGTTTAGTTTTTTTTTTCCTTTTTTTACGTCATCTAAGAATTAGATTACTTTTCTTTTGACATTAAAGTTTACTTTCAAATAATACACTAAATTGATTTTTAAAATTAGTCCTTAAATTTATAAATATTAATCAATTTAATTCTTAAATTACAAAATCATCTTTTTAATTCTTAAATATATTTAAAATGATAATTATTTATCAAATAAAAATTATTTTACTGTCAAGAATAAAACTAAGATAAGTGATGTTTATTAATTTTAGATGTAAAAATAATATTTTTATAAGTTTTATAAAAAACTACATTAACTGATAAACATAATTCTAGAATTATTAGTATAATTCATCATTGGTTTTAGGTTCCTACAAATGTTATTTGAGCCAAATCTGGTTGGCAAATTTATGCTTAAGTCGAGGATATATCTTATGAGAGAAGGACATCTTATATGAGAGTGAGAGACTTAATGTTATGTAACTACTTAAAAAAGTCGTATGACTTTTTAAAAAAGTCGCATGACTTAGTGTGTTTTAATCTTGACCATTCAAAATAAGATCTAGTGGTCAATATTTATTCCTCTCACTCTCATATAAGATAAGACATCTCACTAGATATATTTCATATATATATATATATATATATATATATATATATATATATATATATGATTTATTTAAAAATTTATAAGTAAATTAAATTTTAAAAAGCGTGACAGGTTTCCTGTAGGTTTTTCCAAACCCGATAAGACTCGATGACGATGAGGTTGGGTTTAAAAATTTTAAACCCGTCTCTTTTAAACCCAAACTCGAACCTGCCTCATCTTTCATGGTTGGTGAGGGTACGCAGTCTTTTGTACTAGGATTAGGGTATGTACATCCAATTGTCACCCAAAAATATTATGTAAGACCTTTGCAACCCGGATGGTCAAGAGGCATTACAGCCCAAAATATGTGAAAACCTAAGAGAGATTATTTAGGGTTACCTAGGAGTTGAGTCCATGTTAAATCACTTTAAAGTGATGATTTTTGTGTATGCTGAACTACAAGGTTCGTTGTGCATGCGATATTTAAAGGGATGGAGAAGACTCAATCCCGTTACCATATTTGTTTTGTAGAGAACGATGGCGGAGATGTGGAGCCCTTATGTAGACATTTGAAGACCATTGGATTCAAGGGCGGACCTACAGCAAGCATTGGGGGGACCTTGGCCCCCCCTAATTTTTTTCAATATAGTTTATTTATATTAGGTAATGTTAAAAAAAATTAATATTAAGTAATTCTTTTGCTTAGGGAGTTTAAGTATGTAAATAATATTATTTAAGTATTATTTATCATTTTTATATTTTAATAAAATATTCTATTCTTTTGTAATTTTTATTGTAGAGATAATTACATTTTTTTTCTTTTTCTAGATAAAATATTTGAGTATTATTTATTTTTCTTTCAAATATTTTTTTCTTTTATAATGTGTTATTATTATTATTTTAAAAGCTATAAATAATTGTAGTTTGTAATAAAATGATTGCCAATGGGTCAAACTTTACAAACACTATATATAAGATTGACCGAGCCACTGTGCTTACCATTGTGAGGTTCCACTGTGCTTTCGATCTTAGTTCACCCATCCAGACTAGCGTGCTATGTAAATCTTAGCAAAGCAAATTAGATATCAAGTTGCACTAAAAGTTTGCCATAATTTGCTTTCAAAGTTGTAGCCTTTGTCACAACAAATATTTTTCTTCAATTTTCCAACTTTCTGAAAGTAAATTATTCTTCAATGATTGTTAGCTATTAGTGTCCTAAAAGATAATTTAGTGAGTAACATAATTTATTCAGATTTAGTAGATTTTTGGAATATGATTAATAGGAATTTTCGTAAGAAAGATATAGTTAAACATAAATATCAAATTTTATTATAAATTCATTAAAGTTCTTGGTAACATATCAAATTGGTTATTGTCATTTGTAATTTAGGTTCTTTAAAAATATGTTTAATATCTTCTATGTAAATGTATTCTCTATTATATATTTTTAAAAATCATTTTAGAATATATATATATATATATATATATATATATATATATATATATATAGTATCAATTTTAATGCTTACATATTTATTTAATTTTGGCCCCCCAAGTCATTGAATCCTGGGTCTGCTCCTGATTGGATTTACAATCCTCTTTATGAAGAGGGTCCTATATATATATATATATATATATAGTATCAATTTTAATGCTTACATATTTATTTAATTTTGGCCCCCCAAGTCATTGAATCCTGGGTCTGCTCCTGATTGGATTTACAATCCTCTTTATGAAGAGGGTCCTTCTAAGGATCTTCCTATAGTTTAGGTATATAGGTAGTATAAAATTGACCAATAACTATTTTTCAACATTGATTTATTCTATTAAATAAATTTCTAAACTTATCAAATTAATGTGTCACAGGTGTAAAATGGAGGACATTCTTCTTGAGATGGATCGAATTTTGCGGCCACAAGGTAGTGTCATCTTGCGGGATGATGTGGATGTGCTGTTGAAGGTGAAGAGTTTCACAGATGCAATGCAATGGAATTCCAGAATTGCAGACCATGAAAAGGGGCCCCATCAGAGAGAAAAGATATTGTTTGCAGTTAAGCAGTACTGGACTGCCCCATCTCCTGGCCAAAAATCTACACAGAAAGCTCTAAATTGATCTGTTTTTTGGGCTCAAGAATTTGTGTAATTTTTTATTTCTATGTCCAGAAATTTTTTCAGAATTCTATTCTTTTCCAACCCCTGCTTATGTGGGTGGTGCAAAGTGAAAATTTCCTTACAGCAATCTATGCCTTATTGCTCCTCAAGCTTCTTATTTTTTGGTGACTTATCTATCTTGTAATAGTTGTCCAAATCCAATCAAATGAGATTGACTTAATGGTGAATAATGGTTGCAAAAAAAACCTAATAGTATTTTACTAGACACAAAGCTCTAAAAACATATGTAAGATTTCTAATAACATTTTGTTTTGGTACATCATTCTTCATTTAGAACGCAACAAGGTACTAGAGCATCTTAAGTTTAGCCTTGGTCATAACGTCTTAAGTTCAACCTCAATTAGAGCATTTTAAACTTGGCCACAGCCAAAGATCTTCAAATCAACCACAATCAAAGTATCTTCAACACAAGATTGTTTAGAACATCTTCAGCTCAACGCCAGGTTAAATTTTTAAATTGAAGGTCCATAGCCAAGCCATAACCCACATGGCCTTGAGGGTTTTTTTTTTTATGTGAGCTTTTTTTAGTTTTGTGGGTTTTTGGCCTTGATCCACGTGGGCTATGGCCAAGTCAAGTTGGCTAGTCCATGTTGATGATACTAAATGAAAAATATATTTATTAAATCATAAGTGTTCGGTAAAATTATTTGTTTAAGTAGCTGAAAAATGTAAAATGATATAAATTGTTTATATAATATATTTATATAAATTTAAATTTATTTTATTGATAAAAATATATTTTGAGGTATTATAATTTTAATTTTTTAATTAGTTTTAAACTCTTGTAATTTTTATTTATAGATAAATTATTTTCATTACATTTTTATTTTCAATTATTACATTATATTCATAGTAAGTATTCTACGATTAATCTTATATTATATCTTAAATATTTTTAATCAAGTTTGAAATAAAGTAAAAAACCACTTAAGTGGACATTATACTTTTATTATGTTAATTAGCGTAATAGTTAAAATAAATCATCTAATATTAAATTATTAAAAAAAACTAACATTTATCATTGTCAATTTCGTGAAGTATAATGTTTAAATAATAAATTAAATATTATACATAGTACAATAGTTAAAATAAATAGTGTAATATAAAAATTGTAGAATATAATAACAAAAATAAAATAAAACAAATAAATAATAAAAAAACCTTGTTTTATTAAAAAAAAAGGTACTAAGAAAGTTTAATAAATATTTTAAGGATAAAAAGAAAAGAAAATATAAAAAGCTAGAAGTTACAAGCTAGCATTTTAAAAAAATGCTACTTCAAGTAGTGTTTCAAAAATCGCTAAAAACTACTAAAGAAAGTTTGTTTACCAAACAGTCAAGTAAGTTTTTCAGCTACTAAAAAAGTTAGCTAGAAGCTAGCTGAAATGGCTTGCCGAACATAACATTTTACTATTTTTAATATTTCATTATTTTATTTTTTACCACTTAATTTGACATTAGAAACTACAGAAGTAGAAAACCTAAAGTGACAATAATTTTTTTTTGGTTTAAATACATTTTTAGTCCTTGCAATTTAGCACTTTTTTGCTTTTCGTCCTTGCAAAAAAACTTTGGTTTTAGTCCTTGCAAATTATGTTTGTTTTGTTTTTCGCCCTTAAAGTGCTTTAGATAGCGTTTTCTTCACTATTCAAAGCGCTATATAAACAACTTTAAGGACGAAAAACAAAACAAACATAATTTGCAAGGACTAAAATCGAAAAAAAAATTGCAAGGACGAAAGGCAAAAAGAACACTAAATTGCAAGGACTAAAAAGGTATTTAAGCCTTTTTTTTACTGCAAAAGTGACAATAATTATAACACGTATGATTCCCAAGAGTTGAATTAATCATCGTGAAATGTTTTCAATAACAAAAAAAAATCATCGTGACTTAATTTAGTACTGAATGAAAGTAAGTTTTAATTTATAACCTATTTTTTCACTTTAAAAATCCAAAAAATATAAATAAACAAAAACACACTGCCAAAGTTTAGTAAACTTCTATAATTATATTTATAACTATATATACTCACAATTCAAATGTTGTATATATGAATAAAAAAATTCAAACATTGTATATACATCTATAACTAAAAAAAACCTATCACATTCATTATCACGTCCAATATAAAGGTACCTATACTTAAAAGTGTCAATAATAGGTGAATGATAGAAGTAAATAATCTCAATGATGAAAGATTAAAGAAATAATAATTTGGTTATTGTTCGATATTATAGGAGCTTTATATGTCAGACTCCATATGTTGAATGATGGCATTTTCTATGTTATTGTTTAGCTCCTTTCCTTTTGCTTTTAATTAATTCCACTTTGATTATAAAAAAAAACCAATACTTTGGAAACATATATAAGAAAATTATAGAAGTGCATTATTTAATACATTATATTTATGTTTATCAATTTGATATGATGTGTCAAGATTCAAAATATTAAAGAATTAAATTCATATTGAGATTTACAAAATTTGCAAGAAATTATTCAATTTTAAATATTATGGCCAATATTGTTATGTAAGGAAAATGCAATTGGTAGCAGAAATTGTCAAATTGATTAACTCTTGAAAGAAAGCATCAAATAGGTTTATATATTTCTTACGATAAATTCCACCTCTTTATAAGATAAGACAATTATTACAATTCAATCAACACGAAACTACAACAAAGTATCCTTAAAAGCAAGAAAATATGTAATGCAAAACCTAACAGTATCAAGAGTTCATGTGGAACCACAGCGAAAAGGGCACGTACTGCTTTGCACTAACCATTGAAAAATATGAGCACAAGGCAACCGACCGTGCCCCATTATCACCACACTTGTACTCTTCATAGCATATGCAACATTCATCTTTTTCATCTTCAATTTTTCAAGTGTTGTGGCCCCAGCAGGCAAATAATATTCTCCACCCTGATAAGCCATTCCTTGCACGAACTCTCTTGATACATGTCGTGCATCGAAGAAGCATGAGGTATTCACTATATTGTAAAACTATCGGCCATTAAAGAACATAGCAAACACATAAAAATAATCTGTTTCAAACCGACAGTGTTGCATTACTGAGTCACGTAGCATTCTAGACAAATTTGTGACCATGTCACAATCATGGCCATTGAGAAAGGTTTGCCGAACACCTGTGTGTGCAAGGAACTTTTGTAACAGCTCTTTGCGAAAAGATGGATACGCAAAATGGTCACGAGAAATTGGTTGACTCGACCTCCAACATCTAACCTCACCCATTGGATCTGAATTAGTCGCAACAACTATAGTTATATAGACTTTATCTTTGCATGAAGTGTAACTCCCACCATCAGAGAAGGTGAATTGTTGAATTTCTGGCATGATGAGGAAGATTGATAAAGAATACTTTTGTGTGTGTTTGTACAAAGGAATAGAAACAATAAGAGAGTGTAATGCTGTTGGGTCAAAGAATTTGTAAAGCATAGACATATTTATAGTGTTGTGAAGTATATATCCTTTATGATCAATTGTTTCAAAGGAGTATTAGAGGGAAGCTTGAGATTTAATTTGGTCTTTTGGTGAAAGAGGGAAGCTTGATATTTTTTATTTTTTTTTGAAGGAGGGAAGCTTGACATTTTGTTTTTCTGGTCAAGGATGGAAGTACATATGAGGTAACTAACTGAAAATTTTGTATACTTAAAAGACTTTCCAAATTGAATAATTTGTCATTTTTTTATATATTTTACACATTGATGTTAGTATATATTTAAATATCTCTTTGAACCAAAAAAAATTATTTATCCAAATAATACTTGTACCATATTATTTAACAAACTACTATCTATTACTGTTCAGGTTGGGATTTCGTCTCCTCTCCACCCGAATTCTTAACCTTTATTTTCTTTTTAAAAAACATGACGTTGAGAATCCGGATACCCCAAATCTGAATTCTCA
The DNA here is from genome assembly GCA_026413185.1 of Pueraria montana var. lobata. Taxonomy (NCBI): domain Eukaryota; kingdom Viridiplantae; phylum Streptophyta; class Magnoliopsida; order Fabales; family Fabaceae; genus Pueraria; species Pueraria montana. The sequence continues at coordinate 87,650,354 of CM048650.1, read as the reverse complement.
ATAGGTTTTCCTCTTTTCGTTATTTATTTTTTTGATTTTTACTTTTTTACTTTAATTTTAATTTTAAAGTAGTTTAAAAAAATAATTGTGACTAAAAGTTTACATTGTAATTAATTTAAATAATTAGTTTTAAAAATAATACTCACAATTTAATAAAAATTATTTAAATTAAAATTCCATAATACAACAATAGAAAATTGAAGTTGGCCAGAGGTTCAATCATGATTAGGACATGACATTACACCTAAATCAATCCCTTTTGTATAAAATGAATAAAAAAAATAAAATAGATAACTAAATAAATAAATCATAAATTCAAGTCTCTCAAATATAAATATAAAATTATTTTGCTGAAATAAATCAATGATAAATAAACAAATAATATACAAGTTCGGGAACACTTGTCACAACTCGAGTATACAGTCCAATTTAAAGCATAAGATTAACAAGCTATCATGTTTAAATTATCTCTTGAGGTGTTATTTTGGTCCTAAGGCTTGGGCCAGTTCACAATAATGGCTCTAATTATTTTTTGACTCACCTAATGTGGGGCCTAAAAGCTCCCAACCTATGCAACCCAACTAATAAGAAGGTTGGACCAAGGCTTAAGGGTTGTCAACCCACAAGTACCGGTATTTCAAAAATGTCTTTTCTAAATCGTCCATAAAAATATTTTCAACTTGGCTCGACTAGAGTATGTTTAACTCAAGCTAAACTAAAGTAATTTTAACTTGGTCCCAACCAAGATATCTTTAATGTGGCCTGAATCAAAGTAATTTTAACTTGACCTTGGCTAGAGTAACTTCAACTCGACCTTGTTCAGAGTATGTTCAACTTAGCCTAACGTAGAGTATCTTATACTCAACCTCGACTAGAGAATCTTCACATCAACCTCAACTAGGGCATCTTCAACTCAGTCTCCGCTAGGACATCTTTGGTTCGACCTCGACTAAGGACTCTTCTACTCAACCTCAGTCAGGGTATTTTTGCCTCGACTTCAATTAGGTCATCTTCAGCCTAGCCTCGGCTAAGGTAGCGTGGAGAAGACCTTAGTATCATTGGGTTGGCCTCAACTAGGGCACATCTTCAGCTCAGCCTTGGACAACGTATGTTTGGCTCAGCCTTTACAAGTGCATCTTCGGCTCAGCCTCAACCAGCGTATCTTGACTCATCCTTACCCAACATGTCTTTAGCCCGGCCTCGACGAATTCACCTTCGATTCAAACCTTGATTAGTGCATCTTCCACTTGGCCTCAGTTAGAGCATCTTCAACTCAGTCTCAGCTATAGTCATTTCAACTAGGTCTCAGCTAGAGCATCTTAAGCTTGACCTCAGTTAGAGTATCTTCAGATCAACCACAGTCAAAGTATCTTCAATACAATTTTGGCTAGAACATCTCTTAGCTTAACCTCGAGTTAAATTTTTAAATTTGAGGTCCATTGGCAAGCCATAAGCCACAAGGTCTTGATGGCTCTTTTATGTTGGCCTCTTTTAGCCCTGTGGGCTTTTTGGCCATGACCCATGTGGGCTATGGCCAAGCCAGCTAGGCTAGTCTATTTTGACAGCTCTAATTACCCTTTACATTAAAAAAAAACCTTTGATTTTAATGTTTATACAAAATAATTGTGACAAATTGTTAACTAAAATTAAAAATACATGTATTTCTAATTAGAACTCTTTTTCACCATGAAACAAAAAAGGATTCAAAATGAAATATAAAGCATAATCATTACATTTTTTTATACAAATAGGAAAAAAAATAGCAAAACAGAAGGGGAAAAATAAAAATGACAAACTAAGCGAACTAATAGTGGAGGTGTAAGAAGACTACACCCATTGCATGTTCGTAGCAGTCCGGTGGTGTTATATCCAAGTGGATAACGCAAACTAATAGTGGAACAAACAACGTTAGCCGATAATACTAATAAATTAAAATGAGAATTTACAAATTCCACTTATCCATATCATCTTATCATTATTATGTTGCCCTTTTGTTTCTATTTTTCTTATTTTCACTTCTTTTTCATTTCCACTGTTTTTAATATTTCATTATTTTTTATGTTTTTACCACTTTAACATTAGAAACAACAGAAGTAGCAAATCTAAAGTGACAATAATTATAACACGTATGGTTGCCGAAAGCTGAATTAATCATTGTGAAACAATTTCAATAAAACAAATAAAAATAAAAATAAAACATCCTGATACAAACAATATGAGCTGCATCATATTGCTTGGAAAAGGCATGTTTAGTTTAGCAAACCAATGACGTGGAAATGAAACCAAACAAAAGGAGAACAAAGCTAAGATAATGGAAAATGGAAATAAGAATAACTTTAGGAGCAATTATAATTATAATGTGTTGATTAAGATAAACCATAATTAACACATTATATTTACTTCTTTTTTTTTTAAACAACATTATATTTACTTTCAATACTATGCTCTGGGTTTTCTTTTCTCCTCGGTGCTCTATCATATAAAACCATTTAAATTAATTTCATAAATAAATATTTCGTGACTAATATTTAAATTATACGGTTGAAATTTTTATACTAAAAATTAGGTTGAATCTAATTAGTTAATATATTTACTACAAAATGATATTTTGACTATATGCTTAATAACTTCATATATGAACATTTTGTTGACTAATGATTATATGATAATGTTAAATTTTTTATATAAATATATAATAAATATATTAATTTTAAATTTTTAACTATGTTTTATTACAAAATAGTTTTAAATTACTTATTCAATAAAATCATAAATCAGATATTTTTTAAATTCTTTTTTTATGGTAGAGACCAGCCAAGGAAGATAATCATGCTCGAATTGGATAGGACGTAGGACAACTATTAACGACAAAGCTCTCACTTCGAGCATATTATTTTACTATTTATCATAATTTACAATATTTTTGGAACTTGGGAGTGAGTGATGACTTGTGTGAAAGTGAATCTGTTGTGTTCCCAGGTGAATCTAAGACAATATGGGTGTGTGTGTGTGTGTTTTTTTTTTTTTTTGCCCCTCCTCTCGTTTCTACTCTCTTTATTCTATGTTCTGGCTTTTCTTTTTCTCAGCATTCTTTTGTTTCTCCTCTCGGTATATGCAATGATAGATGGGCAATGATAAAAGAAAATAAATTACATTCAATTTTAAAAGTCTAACATGTCAATATTATTACATAAGGAGAATTTAATCAATAGCTGAAATTAATCACTCTCAATATTATTACGTAAGGAAAGTGTAATGATAACAGAAATTAATTGCTCTCAAAAGGAAAACATCAAATAGATTGATGTATTTATATTTCATACGATACATTTTACTTCTTTAAGATAATATATTTATCACAGTACATAAATGCTAATGGTAACAGTATCAAGAGACATGACTATATGCAGAACGGCATTATCTTTGATGATAAACATGAGAGCAAGGCAACCTTGCTGCATTATCACCGGAGTTGAAATCTTTGATGCATATGGCACATCAAACCTCTTCATCTTTAACCATAAATCTTTTGAGTGCAGTTGCCCCCACGGGAAAAGAATGTTCACCTCCATCACAGGCCATTCTTTCCACCAATTCTCTTCATGGAAGTTCATCAGCTTGAAAAGAGAATGGCGTACCCACTACATTATAACAACAGTGGGTCTCGAATACCATAATGAACACCTGAAAATAATTTATATGAACCCCAGGCCACTGTAACACTGAGCCACGTAACCTTGTTGAAAGGTTTGGAACCAGGTCACAGTCGTGACCATTGAAAAAATTTCTAGGTATATTCAAGTATGCAAGCAATTGTTTTAATATATCATTACATACAAAAAGATGATTGAAGATGTCATGATTAATTGGTAACTGCATGCGACACAGCCTTACAGCACTGCTTTGGATCAAAAGTTTTGACAATGATGCTTAAATAGATCGTATGATTCATGAAACTATGACCAGCATCGGACAACAAGGTGGGTTCTTGAAAGTGTGATGTCATCTTCAAGATGAGGAAGATTGATAGAGGGTACTTTTGTGTGAGATTGCATAAAGGAATAGAAATAAGAAGAGAATTGAAAAAGAGTTATACTAATACTTGGTCTATAGGAATTTGTAAAGGTTAGATGTATTATAGTGTTGTGAGGAATATAACCGTTACGATCAATCATTTCAAAGCAGTATTGAGGGAAGCTTGAGGTTTTAGTCTTTTGGTGAAAGAGGAAAGCTTGAGATTTTCCTTCTTTTTTTTTTTTGTGAAGGAGGGAAGCTTGAGATTTTGTTCTTTTGGTCAAGGACGGAAATATATGAGGTAAATAATTGAAAATTTTGTATACTTAAATAATTTCCAAATTGAGTAATTGATATTTTTTTATTTATTTTACAAGTTGATATTAGAATATTTGAAAGTAAACTTCAAAGTCAGAAAATGTGAATAAAACTATTTTTTTTACAATAGTTTAGTTTTTTACCGTTATTTTTTTATGTCATCTGAGAATTAGATTACTTTTCTTATGACATTGAAATTTACTTTCAAATAATCCACTAAATTGATTTTTAAAATTAGTTCTTAAAATTTTAAATATTAATCAATTTAATTCTTAAATTATAAAATCATCCTTTTAATCCTTAAATATATTTAAAATGATGATTATTTATCAAATGACAATTATTTTACTGTCAACAATAAAACTAAGACAATTGATGTTTATTAATTTTAGATATTAAAATAATATTTTTATAATTTTTTAAAGACAACATTAACTGATAAACATAATTCTAGAATTATTAGTATAATTCATCATTGGTTTTAGGTTCAAGTTATTCTAAGAGCAACTTTAAAAGGCTTACTCTTCATCTTCACTATTCATTTTTTTGAAATCTAATGGTTAAGATTAGTTACTCATTACAATCATTAGATTTAGGTAAAATGAATAGTGAAGATAGGGAGTAACTCTTTTAAAGTTACTCTTGGATATATATGATTTATTTTAAAATTAGAAGAAAATTATATTTTCAAAAGTCTGACGGGTTACCCATAAGTTTTCGCGAACCCAATAAAACTTGCGACGTCGATGAGGTAGGATTTAAAAATTTTAAACTCACCTCTTTTAAACTCAAACTCGAACCCATTTCGTCTTTCATGAGTACAAGGACCAGGAGAGCTAAACTTACCCATAATCTGCTCTGTTGCCATGCCTAGCCTTGGCCAGTGCATCTTCAACCCTGCCTCGGCTAGCGCATCTTCAACCCTGCCTCAGCTAACGCATCTTTGACTCAACCTCAGCCAACATGGATTTAGCTTAGCCATAGTAAATACATCTTCAGCTTAGTCTCGATAAAGGCATTCTCAATTTAGCCTCGGCCTCAATTAAGGCATCTTTAATTCGACTTCGGCTAGGTCATCTTTGGATTGACCTCGAGTAGGGCACCATTGGCTCGACCTTAGCATCTTTGGCCTGGCCTCAACTAGGGCATCTTCGACTCACCCATGACCAATGCATCTTCAACTCAATCTCAATCAATGCATCTTTGGCTCATCCTCGGCCAACACATCTTCGGCTTGACCTTTGCAAGCGCATCTTCGGCTAAACCTTAAGCAATGTATCTTCAGCTCGACCTCGACTAACACATCTTCAATTCAACCTTGATTATATTATCTTCAACTTAGCCTTGGTTATAGCATCTTCAGCTCGATTTCAATTAGAGTAATTTCAACTCCACCTTGACTAGAGCATCTTAAGCTCAGCTTGGCCAAAGCATCTTAAGCTCGATCTCGGCTAGGGCATCTTAAGCTCAGCTTGATTAGAGATCTGTAAAAAAAAAATGTAATGCAAGTAAAAACAAAGGGACAACAAAATACAAAAACACTAGAAGAATATTTTGTTAGGTACTTGAAGTGATTAACTTTATTGACCATTTCATTATTTGTATCACACACACACATATAGGTGTACATCCCTATTCCAACAACAAACTACTAATAAGATGAAAATTTTGCTCACTAAGAATAAATTGTGGCAGGCCACCCCCATAATTTATGGAACTTTCTATCATGCCTCCAATAAAACTAAATGAAAAGATGTAATATGACCTTATACTCTCCTTGAAGTTGATACTTTTCTTATTGTTTTCAGTTGTTAGATTAAACAATGAAATAAGAAGCTTTTACCAAGGAAGTCTAGTTCAGTTGGTTGAGCAGGGTACGTGAGTTATTGCAAACTCTCATATCTATCTTATGCTCCTATTGATAAAAGAAAAAGACAAGAAGTTTTTCCAATCTTTAGACAACAGCGTCAAAATCCATCATTCGTTATCTTTTATCCTTTTCAAATCCTTCCTCAAATTGCATATGAGCAGAGAATTACAATGACAACAACATTAGGAAGGTCTCCAAAATATAGACATGCTAAGAAAAGGAGGAAATGGTTAGATGGTGTCCCCTGAATAACTGTATGCATGAAAACTTGCAAATTAAATACGATCTTAATAACTAAGAGTTCATCAAATGTTACATTGACTCTCATCCCCCTCATAAATTTCTGAATATAAAGGTAGGCTTTGATGATCACCAAATCAACCTAGCATGACAACTAACACACAAAGATATACATAAAGTAAACGACAACCACCAAGAAAACATTTTTTTTTGGTACATACCACCAAGAAAACATTTGTAATGATTACTATTATTTTTTATATGATAAAATATATGCAAAAACGTAGAGGAGAATCATCGATTAATCAAGATCATTGTATAGTTTGTTGATTATCGCAATGTACAATTGACATCAAAAACTATATATTGGCATTAAATTGAAAGAGCTTAATGCTTTTTTTACTACAAAAAGATCTTTAATATCTAAAATTATATTTTCATTGGCAATATGACTATCCATAGATCTGTTTCCTTCTGCAGAAAAATAAATAAATGAGGCATTATGGTGCATTGGACTCGAGACCATAATGTTCCCTTCAAAATTTAAATTCTAATAGTAACATATACCATATAAATTTAGAAAGGCGTACATATAGCCCACAAAATCTTAAATCCAAAATATAAATTTATAAAACTAAAAAAAAAAAAAAACTAGCATATTCATTTTACGGCCAATATAAAGGTACCTATTCTTTGTACCCAAAAAAAAATACGTATACTTAAAAGTGATCAATAATAAGTGAATTGTAGATGTAAATAATCTCAATCTGTAAGATGAAATATTAAAGAAATAATACTTTGGTTATTGTTTCGTTATGATAGGAGCTTTATATGCCAGACTCTGTATGCTAATTAATGATGGCATTTCCTATGTTATTGTTTAGCTCTTTTTGCTTTTAATTATTTTCAATTTGCTTACAAAAAAATAATACTTTGGGAATATTTAAGAAAATTGTAGAAGTACATTATTTAATACATTATATTTTTGTTTATTAATTTGATATGATATATCAAGATTCAAAATTTAAAATTTTTAATTCATATTGAGATTTAGGAAAATTGCAAGAAATAATTCAATTTTAAATTATGGTCACGTAAGGAAAATACAATTGATAGCAGAAATTTTCAAAATGATGAACTCTTGAAAGGAAAGCATCAAATAGATTTACGTATTTATATATTTCTTACAATAAATTTCACCTCTTTATAAGGTAAGACAATTATTACAATCCAATCAACACGTAACTACAACAAAAATATGAGCACAAGGCAACCGTGCCCCCATCATCACCACAGTTGTACTCTTCATGGCAAATGCAACATTTATCTTTTTCATCTACAATCTTGAATTTTTCTAGTGTTGTGGCCCCGGCAGGTAAAGAATGTTCTCCACCTCATAAGCCATTCTTGTACTGTAGTTCCAATGAACCAAGTCCTTCCTTGTACTGCAGTTCTCATGAACCAAGTCCCTCCTTGTACCGCAGTTCCTCCTTCTAACTAACAAGGAGGGACTTGGTTCATGGGAACTGCAGTATAAGGAGGGACTTGATTCAGGGAAACTCACTAGTAACAGCAATGGGTCTTGAGTACCATAACAAACACGCAAAAATAATTTATATCAACCCTAGGCCGCTGCAATTAATACTGATTCCCATAACATTGCTGAAATATTTTCGACCATGTCACAGTCATGGCCATTGAAAAAAGTTGTAGGTACACGCAAGTATCCAAACAATTGCTTTAATACATCATTGCAAAAAGATGGATAATTGAAGATGATGCGATGAATTGGTAACCACGTGTGACAAAGTTTGACAACACTACTCGGCTCAAAAGTTGTCACCATCATGGTTACATAGACAATATGATTGATGAAAGTGTGACCAGCATCGGAGAACAAGGTGGGTTCTATGATGAGGAGGATTTATAGAGGGCACTTTTTGTGTGTGATTGCAAAAAGGTGTAGAAATAAGAAGAGAGTTGAAAAAGAGTTACACTAATACTTGGCCTATAGGAATTTGCAAAGGGTAGATGTATTTATAGTGTATTAGATTGTGATCAATATCTTATTCGAAACAATATTGGAGGGAAGCTTAAAATTTTGGGGGTATTTTTATGTAAATGGAGGGAAGTATGATGTAATAATTGACAGAAAAAAAGTGCACAACTTTCAATTAAATAATGGTATTTGAGGGAAGTTTGAAAATTTGAATTTTTTTCTTTTTTTGAAAAAGGAAGGAAGTATGATATAATAATTGAAAAGAATTTCTTCATAAATTTCCAAATTCAATAATTTATCATTATATATATATATATATATATATATATATTTTACACATTAAAGTTAGAATCTCTCTCTCTCTCTCTCTCTCTCAATCTATATATATATATATATATATATATATATATATATATATATATATATATACCATTTCTATATGTTAAAATATTTTAATAAAAAATTATGACCTTTTAGAATGAGAAATGTTATTAGAAATACTGATTATTAGGAAAAAAAATTCAAATATGCAAAAGGATAATTTCCAATTATAGGGAAAAAAAATTCAAATATCACAAGGATAATTTTTATGTAAATGCAGGGATGTATAGCATAATATTTAAAAAAAAAATGCATAACTTTCCAATCAAATAACGGTTTTTGAGGGAAGTTTGAAATTTTGGTTTTTTTCTTTTTACGAAAAAGGAAGGAAGTATGACATAATAATTGAAAAGATTTTATACGTATATAAATTTCCAAATTAAAAAATATCATTTTTTTTATATTTGACACTTTAAAGATAGAATATCTCTATATATCATTTATATATGTTAATATATTTTAATCCAAAAATAAATTACCTTTTAGTGTGAGAAATGTTATTGGAAATACTGATTATTAGGAAAGTTAATTTTTTTTCAAATATGCACGAGGATGATTTCCATAAAAATTATATTATATTTTTCAATTAGTATTTATTTCAAAAAATTATGTTGAGCCACATATGTTATTCATTCATTAATTGAAAATGAGGGAAATATGACATAATAATTGAAAAAAAAAAGTATACATAACTTTTCAATGTCAATAATTTATCATTGTTTATATATTTTACACATTAGCGTTAGAATATCATTATTTATCTTTTCATAAATTTTAAAGTATTTTAATCTTAATATTAAAAGCAAGGTTAGGGTGGACAACCCTGATTGGTGGACCACCCTAATTGGTGATCCACGGTGGACCATCATTATCAATAGTTAGATTTATAATTTTGTTATAGTAGGACAATCCACACTAGATTTCTCCAACCCTCTTCCAGGAATCCTCTGGCCACCGTTCGCCACCTCTGGAGACAATTTTTAGCGGCGTTGTTTTGTTTTTCTTCATCACTATCTCCACCCTTTCCTCCACTGATTTCTTCGGCGTCGACTCAAAACTCAAATAGAAACACTTAAGTTTTTTTTTTTTGTGGTAGTGAACTTATATCAAGGAGCTCTTGAAAAATCAACGAGTACAAAACGTTACAGCAAAGCCTCTACGACTCGAAGTAACATGGGCCATGCCTTGGGGAAATCATGCCTTGGACTAGATATGGTCGTCTGTGGAGGGCTCTACGAAATGATGGCATTTTTTTTTGTGTACAATGGTTGCACTGAGGTTTGAACCTATCACCTCATGTATTCTACTCCAACCCCCCACCACTAGGCCGACCTTAGTGGTTAATGATGGCATTTCCTATGTTATTGTTTAGCTCCTTTTGCTTTTAATTATTTCCACTTTGCTTACACAAAAACAATACTTTGGGAATATATAAGAAAATTGTAGAAGTATACATTATTTAATACATTATGTTTATGTTTATTAATTTGAAATGATATGTCAAGATTCAAAATTTTAAAATTTTAATTCATATTGAGATTTAGGAAAATTGCAAGAAATAATTAAATTTTAATTTATGGTCAATATTATTATGTAAGGAAAATGCAATTGATAGAAGAAATTTTCAAATTCATGAACTCTTGAAAGGAAACCATCAAATAGATTTACATATGTATATATTTCTTACGATAAATTCCACCTCTTTATAAGATAAGACAATTATTACAATCCAATCAACACGAAACTACAACAAAGTATCCTTAAAAGCAAGAAAATATGTAATGCAAAACCTAACAGTATCAAGAGTCATGACGACTACATGTGGAATGGCAGCAGAAAGGGCACGTACTGCTCTGTACAAACCATTCAAAATGCATTCGTAGTGAAAAATATGAGCACAAGGCAACCGTGCCCCCATCATCACCACAGTTGTACTCTTCATAGCATATGCAACATTTATCTTCTTCATCTTCAATCTTCAATTTTTTTAGTGTTATGGCCCCAGCAGGCAAAGAATGTTCTCCACCCTCATAAGCCATTCTTTGCACGAACTCTACTGATTGAACATGTTCATCATCAAACGGGTGTGGGGTATTCACTATATTGTAAAAATAATGGCTCTCAGATAACATAGCAAACACATAAAAATAATCTTTTTCATCGTGCTGCAGTAGTGAGTCACGTAGCATTCTAGACAAATTTGTAACCATGTCAAAGTCGGCATTGAGAAAACTTTTTCGTACATCTATTTTTCAAGGAAAACCTGTAACAAGTCTTTGGGGAAAGGAGGAAAAGCAAAGAAGTCACGAGGAAGTGGTAGTATGCTCAAGCTACAAAGACTAACCACATCTATCGGATGTGAATTCGCTACAACTATAGTTATATTGACTTGATCATTGGAAAAAGTGTAACTACCACCATCTAAGAAGGTGGATGGTTGAATTTCTGGCATGATGAGGAAGACTGATAAAGAATACTTTTGTGTGTGTTTGCACAAAGGAATAGAAACAATAAGAGAGTGACAGAGGATTACACAAATGCTGGCTTGGGTCAAAGAATTGTAAAGCATAGATATATTTATAGTGTTGTGAGGTATATGTCCATTGTGATCAATCGTTTCAAAGAAGTATTGAGGGAAAGCTTGAGATTTTAGTCTTTTGGTGAAAGAGGGAAGCTTGAGATTTTCTCTCTTTGTGAAGGAGGGAAGCTTGAGATTTTTTTCTTTTGGTCAAGGACGGAAAGTATATATGAGGTAAATAATTGAAATTTTTGGATATTTAAAGACTGTCCAAATTGAACAATTTATCCTTTTTTATATATATTTTACACTTAGAATATCTTTAAATATATCTCGGAATACCTAACTTTGGGTTCTATTATTTTAATTAATATGGTGAAAGCTGATTTGCCCAACAAAGCTTTCAAGACCTTACCATTAAGTAATTATAGGTTGATTTGCCGATAGCTGCAAGCCATAATAAGGCTCCCAGTCAGTTTAATTGACTCCTATGAGTTCTCTCCATAATCTTTATTTTATTTGCTCTTTGTTGTTTTGTTAGTATTAGAAGCATTTTCTTTTGACTGATGCAAGTTTTCCTTTTGATAGACGTGCAGCCTGCCTCATGTAATGTCATCTATCTTTTTTATTTATATTAATTAATTTTTTTTACTCATAGTATTGTCATTTTTCTTGTTTTCTTTTTAACAACTTTCTTTTCTTTGGTCATGCACTGGAATAGTTGTCGGTTGCCTTTCTTTGTCTACATTATCTTTCTTGTAATATAGTATAAATCTAAAAAAGAGAAATGAGTCTCAAGTTATCAATTAGCCTACTGACATGTATCTTGTACGTGAACATTTCACTTTTTAAGTGTTGATATACTTTTCTTCTTCGTAAAGTTTGATAATTTTATCACAAGTGGTGAGAGCTAGTCAGTTCCAAGGTAGTTAAAAGAATAGTATTTTGATAAAAACATAAAAAAGGATTTTTAGTACTACTAACAATTATTTTTATTCACTTTCTATTTACTTATTAAGAAGATTTTAAGTTGTTAGTGATATTCATTTTAGATTTTGTTAATTATTATAAAGGCCTGCTTCTAAATATATTTTAGCAAAATAAAATTAATTATGAATAAATAAATTAGTAAAGGAAAATAAATAGAGTAGCAAAATTATAAGTTTGATATTACCAAGTTGTTACAACTTAAGAGACTTAGATAAAAAAAATATGGAATTAAAAAGTCCTACACCTAAATCACTCTTTTTTGCATAAATGGATAAATAAAAAATGGATAACCAAATAAATAAAATCATAAACTCAGGTGTCTCAACTTTAAATATGAAATTATTTGGCTAAGTAAACTAATGATAAATAAAAGAAATAAACAAACAAATAATACAAGCTTGGGAATACCTGTCATAGCTCATGTATCCCAAATTAAAACATAAGATTAATAAGGTGTCATGTTTAAATTACTTTAAAGGGGGGGGGGGGGGGTATTTCGATCCTAAGTCCTAAGGTAAATCACTATACTGGCTCTAATTAATTTTTGACCCACCAAATGAGTGGCTTAAAATTCCCTAACCCAATTAATAAGTAGGTTGGACCGAGTCTTAAGAGGGGGGATGGATCAGCTCACAAGTTACGAGTATCTTTAACTTGACCTCAACTAGAGTAATTTCAGTTCAGTCTTGGCCATTGTACCCTCAACATGGCTTCAATCAAGGTAATTCCAACTCGACCTTGGCTAGATTATCTTCAACCCAACCTCGTCGAGAGTAATTTCAACTTAGCCTATCCAAGGGTATCTTTTATTCAACCTCATATGGGAATCTTAACCTCAACCTTAGTCAGGGCATCTTTAACTTGATCTTAGCAAAGACACCTTTACTTTAGTCTCGACTAGGGAATCTTCAGCTCGACCTTAGTCAACACATCTTCAACCTGGCCTCGGCTAGGGCATCATCGGCTTGACCTTAGCATCTTTGGTCTGGCCTCAGCTAGAGAATCTTTGACTCGGCCTCCCAGTGCATCTTCGACTTAACCTTAGTCAACACATCTTTGGCTTATCATCAACCAATGCATCTTCAGCTCAGCCTTTACAACTGCATCATTAGCTCGGCCTTGAGCAGCGTATCTTCAGCTTGACCACGACCAACACATCTTCTATTCAACCTTGATTAGATCATCTTCAACTTGGCCTTGGTCAAAACATCTTCAGCTCAGTCTTAGTGAGATTAATTTCAACTCCACCCCGGCTCGAGCACCTTAAGCACGACTTGGCCAGAGATCTTTAGATCAATCATGGTCAGAGTATCTTCAGCACAACCTGGTGCAAAACATCTTCAACTCAACCTCAGGTTAATTTTTAAATTTAAAGTTCATGGACTGGCCATAACCCATAAGGCCTCGAGGATGGGTCTTTTTTAACCCTGTGGGCATTATGGCCCTGATCCATGGAGGCTAAAGCCAAGTCAGATGGGCTAGTCCATTTTGACAACTTTAATTACCTATTTACATACATAAAAAAATCATTGATTTTAATATTTATACAAAATAATTAGGTTTAATTGCACATTTTACCATCCAACTATTGTTATTTCGCAAATTTTACTACCCAGGTTTTTTTTCACATTTTACTACCATGTTTTCTAATTTTTGTGAATTATTAAATCCTACTATTTAAAGATATATCATAATATTTTGAGACTAAAAAAAGGAAATTTTAATATTACAAATTAAAAGTAATTAATATTAAAATTTGAGGGAATAAAAAGATTAAGATTAAAAATCATTAGTACATAATTAGGAAATATAAAAGTAAGTATCAAATAACAGTGTAATGTGGAGAAACAAAGTAAAATAAGTGTTTTGATCACGATAAGAATTTAAATTTATAATATACGAATTCTTAAGAGTGTGTAGACAAGTGCTGTAAAATAAAGAGTGTGTAGACAAGTCAACTTAGGTAATTTATATTTTATTTGAGTAATTTATAAATTTGTTTTACTAAAGTAAAGATGTTTGGCAATTTATAGAGTTGTTTCATACGGCATTTAAGATACTGCACACTTGGACTTACAATTTATAGTTTATCATAATTTTTCATTTTTATTTTTGGTACTTTAACAAAAAAAATCTCATATGTTGTCTCCTTTAATATTACAATATTTATTCTAATTATTTCACTATTTATGTCATTTATCATTATTTTTTAATAAAATGTTTGATATTTAAACAAAAATAATAAAAAGAGTTTAGCAAACCAATGACACTGAAATGAAAACAAACTAAAGGCGAGGAAAATCGTGGAAATCAGAAGAACTTGGGACTTGGGAGTGAGTGATGAGTCGCAACTTGTGAGTATGTGTTTTCTTTGCCCCTCCTATCGTTTCTACTTTCTCTATTCTATGTTCAGGCTTTTCTTTTTTCTCAGCATTCTTTCGTTTCTCCTCAGGGTATGCAATAATGATAGATGGACAATGATAAAAGAAAATAAATTACATTCAATTTTAGAAGTCAAACGTGTCAATATTAAAACATAAGGAAAGTCTGTAATTGATATCAGAAATTAATTACTATCAAAAGGAAAACATCAAATAGATTGAAGTATTTATATTTCATACGATACATTTTACTTCTTTAAGATAATATGTTTATCACAGTACATAAATGCTAATGGTAACAGTATCAAGAGACAAGACTATATGCAAAACGGCAACAAGGGCACATAGCCTTCTCTACGAACCATTGCAATATACAATTAGGGTGGAAAACATGACAGCAAGGCAACCTTGCTGCATTATCACCAGAGTTGAAATCTTCACCACATATGACACATTCACCTTCTTCATCTTGAACCCTAAATCTTTGGAGTGTTTGTAACAGTATCAAGAGACTATACTATATGCGACACGGCAACAAGGACACATAGCCTTCTCTACAAACCATTGCAATATACAATTAGGGTGGAAAACATGATAGCAAGGCAACCTTGCTGCATTATCACCAGAGTTGAAATCTTCACCACATATGACACATTCACCTTCTTCATCTTGAACCCTAAATCTTTGGAGTGTTTGTAACAGTATCAAGAGACTATACTATATGCGACACGGCAACAAGGACACATAGCCTTCTCTACAAACCATTGCAATATACAATTAGGGTGGAAAACATGATAGCAAGGCAACCTTGCTGCATTATCACCAGAGTTGAAATCTTCACCACATATGACACATTCACCTTCTTCATCTTGAACCCTAAATCTTTGGAGTGTCGTTGCCCCTGCAGGAAAAGAATGTTCACCTCCATCACAGGCCATTCTTTGCACAAATTCTCTTGGTGGAAATTCATCAGCTTGAAAAAGGAATGGGGTACCCACTACATTATAACAACAGTGCGTCTCGAATACCATAATGAAAACCCGAAAATAATTTATATGAACCCCAAGCCGCTGTAACACTGAGCCACGTAACCTTGTTGAAAGGTTTAGAACCAGGTCACAATCATGGCCAATGAAAAAATTTCTAGGTATATTCAAGTATTCAAGCAATTGCTTTAATATATCATTACATACAGATAGATGATTGAAGATTTCATGATTAATTGGTAACTGCATCGAACAAAGACTTACACCACTGCTCGGATCAAAAGTCGTGACAACTACGCTTATATACACCATATTATTGATGAAAGTTTGATGAGCATCGGAGAACAAGCTGGGTTCTTGAAATTGTGATGTCATATTCACGATGAGGCAGATTGATAGAGGATACTTTTTTGTGTGATTGCACAAAGGAATAGAAATAAGAAGAGAATTGAAAAGGAGATATACTAATACTTGGTATATAGGAATTTGCAAAGGTTAGATGTATTTATAGGGTTGTGTGGAATATAACCGTTATGATCAATCATTTCAAAGCAGTATTGGAGGGAAACTTGCGATTTGGGTCTTTTGTTGAATGAGGAAAGCTTGAGATTTTCCTTCTTTTTTTTTTTTTTGTAAAGGAGGGAAGCTTGAGATTTTGTTCTTTTGGTCAAGGACGGAATATATATATATATATATATATATATATATATATATATATATATATATGAGGTAAATAATTGAAAATTTTTGTATACTTAAATACTTTCCAAATTGAATAATTGATAAACTTTTTTATATATTTTACAAGTTGATATTAGAATATTTGAAAGAAAAATTCAGTCAAAAGACATTTATTTCTTTTGTGTAATAGTTTAGTTTTTTTTTCCTTTTTTTGTTTACGTCATCTAAGAATTAGACTACTTTTCTTTTGACATTAAAGTTTACTTTCAAATAATCCACTAAATTGATTTTTAAAATTAGTTCTTAAATTTATAAATATTAATCAATTTTTTTCTTAAATTACAAAATATATTTAAAATGATGATTATTTATCAAATGACAATTATTTTACCGTCAAGAATAAAACTAAGATAAGTGATCTATGTTTATTATTTTAGATATTAAATAAATATTTTTATAACTTAAAAAAAACTACATTAATTCTGTAAAAAAAATTACATTAACTAATAAACATAATTCTAGAATTACTAAGAGAGAGAGAGAGAGAGAGAGAGAGAGAGAGAGAGAGAGGATCAAGTTACTCCAAGAGTAACTTTAAATTCATTCTCACTATTCATATTCTTGAAATTTGATGGTTAAGATTAGTTACTCATTACAACCATTAGATTTAGGTAAAATGAATGGCGAGAATAGAGAGTAACTCTTTTAAAGTTACTCTTGGAGTAACTTGGTCCCTCCTCATATAAGTAAATTGAGTTTTCAAAAGTGTGACAAGTTAAACGTAGGTTTTCGCGAACCCAATAAAATATGACGACAATGGGGGTATGAATTTTTGTCCTAAATACCATCTTGCTTACTTGGCTCGAAGTTATTTTTTTTTATTTTTAAAATTAGTATAAATTTAAGAAAAATAAATAAATAAGCTAATTTGCCCTAGTCTAACAGGCCAAACCGGGCCAAGACAAATGTGGCCTATGAGACATATGGACCAGGTCGGACCAGTCCGTTTTCACTCTTTGACCAGTCAGGCCAAGTCGGGCCAGTGCATTTTCAACCCTGCCTCGGCTTCCACATCTTCAACTCCGCCTCAGCAAACGCATCTTTGACTTAACCTCGGCCAATGCGTATTTGGCTTAGCCATAATAAGTGCATCTTCAGCTCACTCTTGATAAAGGCATTCTCAGTTTAGCCTCGGCCTCGACTAAGGCATCTTCAATCCAACTTCCGCTAGGTCATCTTCAGTTTGACCTCGACTAGGGCATCATCGGCTTGACCTTAGCATCTTTGGCCTGGCCTCAACTAGGGCGTCCTCAATTCAGTTCTTTTAATATAAAAAAAGACAAACTAAGCAAAAGACACTATGGACTTAAGAAGAAGATGCCCATTGCCTAATTGAATTGAAAGTAGTTTTTATTAAGACTCCCAATCTGGTGTTAAGGCTGCCTTGGTTGCATGGTTGGGTATTCTTTCGTTTCTACTCTCTCTATTCTATGTTATGGCATACTAAGAATATTCTATGTTATGGCTTACAAAAACACTAAAAGAATATTTTGTTGGGTACTTGAAGTGATTAACTTTATTGACCATTTCATTATTTGTATCACACACACACATATAGGTGTACATCCTTGCTCCAACAACAAACTACCAATAAGATGAAAATTTTGGTCACTAAGAATAAACTGTGGCAGACAACCCCCATAAATTATGGAACTTTCTTTCATCCTTCCAATAAAACTAAATTATAGAGATGTTATATGACCTTATACTCTCCTTGAATAGGATACTTTTCTTATTGTTTTCAGTTTTTAGATTAAACAATAAAATTAGAAGCTTTTATCAAGAGAGACTAGCTCAGTTGGTTGAGTAGGGTGCATGAATTATTGTAAATTCTTTGATATCTGTCTTCCGTTCCTATCGATAAAAAGAAAAAAGAAAATGACAAGAAGCTTTTTCAAAAATGGGAATTGTACCCTACACTTTAGACAACAACGTAAAAATCCACCATTCATTATCTTCATATTCTTTTCAAATCTTTCCTCAAATTGCATCTAAGCAGAGCATTACAATGACAACAACATTAGGAAGGTCTCCAACATATAGACATGCTAAGAAAAGGTGGAAATGGTTAGATGGTGACTACTGAATAATTGTATGCATGAAAACTTGATACGGTCTAAACTAAGAGTTCATCATATGTTACATTGACTCTCATCCCCCTCATAATTTTTTTTAATACAAAGGTAGGCTTTGATGATCACCAAATCAACCTAGCATGAGAACTAACACAAAGATATACATAAAGTAAACGACAACCACCGAGAAAACATTTGTAATGATTACTATTATTTTTTATATGATAAAATATATGCACAAACGTAGAGGAGAATCATCAATTAATCAAGATCATTGTATAGTTTGTTGATTATCTCAATGTACAATTGACAACAAAAACTATATATTGGCATTAAATTGAAAGAGCTTAATGCTTTTTTTACTACAAAAAGATCTTTAATATCTAAAATTATATTTTCATTGGCAATAGGACTATCCATAGATCTGTTTCCTTTCGCAAAAAAATAAATAAATGAGGCATTACGGTGCATTGGACTCGAGACCATAATGTTCCCTTCAAAATTTAAATTCTAATAGTAACATATACCATATAAATTTAGAAAGGAGTACATAGCCCACAAAATCTTAAATCCAATATATAAATTTATAAAACTAAAAAAAAAACTACCATATTCATTTTAACAGCCAATATAAAGGTACCTATTCTCTGTAAAAAAAAAAATACCTATACTTAAAAGTGATCAATAATAAGTGAATTGTAGATGTAAATAATCTTAATCTGCACGATGAAAGATTAAAGAAATAACACTTTGGTTATTGTTTCGTTATGATAGGAGCTTTATATGTCAGACTCTCTGTATGCTAATTAATTATGGCATTTCCTATGTTATTGTTTAGCTCCTTTTGCTTTTAATTATTTTCAATTTGCTTACACAAAAACAATACTTTGGGAATATTTAAGAAAATTGTAGAAGTACATTATTTAATACATTATATTTATGTTTATTAATTTGATAGATATGTCAAGATTCAAAATTTTAAAATTTTAATTCATATTGAGATTTAGGAAAATTGCAAGAAATAATTCAATTTTAAATTATGGTCACGTGGGGAAAATGCAATTGATAGCAGAAATTTTCAAAATGATGAACTCTTGAAAGGAAAGCATAATATAGATTTACGTATTTATATATTGGCTTAAATATGTTTCGGGTCCCTGATATATTAGCGAATTTTGCGTTGGGTCCCTATTAAATTTTTGCTTTCTTTTGGGTCCCCAATAAATTTTTTATTTTGTTTTTGGTCCCTAAAGCGCTATCTAAACCACTTTTTAAAAGCAATTTAAAGCGCTATCTAAAGCGATAACGCTTTAGGGACCAAAAACAAAATAAAAAATTTATTGGGACCCAACAGAAAGCAAAAATTTAATAGGAACCCAATGCAAAATTCGCTAATTAATATTTCAGGGACCCAAAACATATTTAAGCCTTATTATATATTTCTTACCATAAATTTCACCTCTTTATAAGATAAGACAATTATTACAATCCAATCAACATGTAACTACAACAAAAATATGAGCACAAGGCAACCGTGCCCCCATCATCACCACAGCTATACTCTTCATAGCAAATGTAACATTTATCTTTTTCATCTTCAATCTTGAATTTTTCTAGTGTTGTGGCCCCAACAGGCAAAGAATGTTCTCCACCTGATAAGCCATTCTTGTACTGTAGTTCCAATGAACTAAGTCCCTCCTTGTACTGCAGTTTCTCCTTCTAACTAACAAGGAGGGACTTTATTCCTGGGAACTGCAGTATAACAAGGGACTTGATTCAGGGGAACTTACTACATTGTAACAACAATGGGTCTTGAGTACCATAACAAACACGCAAAAATAATTTATATCAACCCTAGGCCGCTGCAATACTGATTCCCATAACTTTTGCTGAAATGTTTTCGACCATGTCACAGTCATGGGCATTGAAAAAAGTTGTAGGTACACGCAAGTATGCAAGCAATTGCTTTAATACATCATTGCAAAAAGAAGGATAATTGAAGATAATGCGATGAATTGGTAATCGTGTGTGACAAAGTTTGACGGCACTGCTTGGCTCAAAAGTTGTCACCACCATGGTTATATAGGCAATATGATTGATTAAAGTGTGACCAGAATGGGAGAACAAGGTGGGTTCTACGATGAGGAAGATTTATAGAGGGCACTTTTGTGTGTGATTGCAAAAAGGTGTAGAAATAAGAAGAGAGTTGAAAAAGAGTTATACTAATACTTGGCCTATAGGAATTTGCAAAGGGTGGATGTATTTATAGTGTATAAGATTGTGATCAATATCTTCTTCGAAACAGTATTAGAGGGAAGCTTGAAATTTTGGGGGGTATTTTTATGTAAATGGAGGGAAGTATGACGTAATAATTGAAAAATAATGCTCAAATTTCAAATTAAATAATGGTATTTGAGGGAAGTTTGAAAATTTGAATTTTTTTCTTTTTTGAAAAAGGAAGGAAGTATGATATAATAATTGAAAAGAATTTCTACATAAATTTCCAAATTCAATAATTTATCATTATATATATATATATATATATATATATATATATATTTTACACATTAAAGTTAAAATATCTCTCTCTCTCTCTCTCTCTCTTTATATATATATATATATATATATATATATATCATTTCTATATGTTAAAATATTTTAATTAAAAAATTATGACCTTTTAGAATGAGAAATGTTATCAGAAATGCTGATTATTAGGAAAAAAATTCAAATATTGAAAAGGATAATTTCCAATTATAGGGAAAAAAATTTCAAATATCACAAGGATAATTTTTATGTAAATGGAGGGAAGTATAGCATAATAATTTTAAAAAATGCATAACTTTCCAACTAAATAACGGTATTCGAGGAAAGTTTGAAATTTTGGTTTTTTTTTTTGTTTATGATAAAGGAAGGAAGTATGACATAATAATTGAAAAGATTTTATACATATATAACTTTTCAAATTAAAAAATTATCATTTTTTTTTATATTTGACACATTAAAGTTAGAATATCTCTATATATCATTTATATATGTTAATATATTTTAATCCAAAAATTAATTACCTTTTAGTGTGAGAAATGTTATCGGAAATACTGATTATTAGGAAAGTTAATGTTGTTTTTTCAAATATGCATGAGGATGATTTCCATAAATATTATATTATATTTTTCAATTAATATTTATTTCAAAAAATTATGTTGAGCCACATATGTTATTCATTCATTAATTGAAAAGGAGGGAAGTATGACATAATAATTGAAAAAAAAATATACATAACTTTTCAATGTCAATAATTTATCATTGTTTATATAATTTACACATTAGTGTTAGAATATCATTATTTATCTTTTATAAATTTTAAAGTATTTTAATCTTAATATTAAGAGCAAGGATAGGGTGGACAACCCTGATTGGTGCTCCATGGTGTACAATTGCCGCACTGAGGTTCGACCCTATCACCTCATGCATTCTACTCCAATCCCCCACCACTAGGCCGACCCTAGTGGTTAATGATGGCATTTCCTATGTTATTGTTTAGCTCCTTTTGCTTTTAATTATTTCCACTTTGCATACGCAAGAACAATACTTTGGGAACATATAAGAAAATTGTAGAAATACATTATTTAATACATTATATTTATGTTTATTAATTTGATATGATGTGTCAAGATTCAAAATTTTAAATTTTAAATTCATATTGAGATTTAGGAAAATTGCAAGAAGTAATTCAATTTTAAATTATGGCCAATATTGTTACGTAAGGAAAATGCAATTGATAGCAGAAATTTTCAAATTGATGAACTCTTGAAAGGAAAGCTTCAAATAGATTTACATATTTATATATTTCTTATGATAAATTCCACCTCTTTATAAGATAAGACAATTATTACAATGCAATCAACACGTAACTACAACAACAAAGTATCCTTAAAAGCAAGAAAACATGTAATGCAAAACCTAATAGTATCAAGAGTCATGACGACTGCATGTGGAACGGCAGCGGAAAGGGCACGTATTGCTCTGCACAAACCATTTCAAAATGCATTCGTAGTGAAAAATATGAGCACAAGGCAATCGTGCCCCATTATCACCACTGTTGTACTCTTCGTAGCATATGCAACATTCATCTTTTTCATCTTCAATCTTCAACTTTTCAAGTGTTGTGGCCCCAGCAGGCAAAGAATGTTCTCCACCCTGATAAGCCATTCTTTTCACGAACTCTACTGATTGAACATGTTCATCATCAAGTAAGCATGGGATATTCACTATATTGTAAAAATAACGGCTCTTTGATAACATAGCAAACACATAAAAATAATCTTTTTCAACCCCACAGTGCTGCAATATTGAGTCACGTAGCATTCTAGACAAATTTGTAACCATGTCACAGTCGCCATTGAGAAAACTTTGTGGTACATCTGACTTTTTAAGGAACGTCTGTAACAAGTCTTCGGGAAAAGATGGAAAAGCAAAAAAGTCACGAGGAATTGGTAGTAACCTCGAGCTACAAAGACTAACCACATCCGTCGGATTTGAATTTGCAACAACTATAGTTATATTGACTTTGTCATTGCATGAAGTGTAACTAGCACCATCTGAGAAGGTGGATCGTTGAATTTCTGACATGACGAGGAAGATTGTTAAAGTGTACTTTTGTGTGTGTTTGCACAAAGGAATAGAAACAATGAGTGAAAGAGGGTTATACAAATGCTGGCCTGGGTCAAAGAATTTGTAAAGCATAGATATATTTATAGTGTTGTGAGGTATATATCTGTTATGATCAATTGTTTCAACGAAGTATTGGAGGGAAAATTTGATATTTTCGTCTTTTGGTGAAAGATGGAAGCTTGAGATTTTCTTCTTTTTGGAGGGAAGCTTGATGTTTTGTTCTTTTGCTCAAAGACAGAAGTTTATAAGGTAAATAATTGAGAATTTTGGATTTTGGGTATTTAAAGACTTTCCAATTTGATTAATTTATCATTTTATTTATTTATTTATTTTACACGTTGATGTTAGAATATCTGTAAACATCTCTCTCAACACGTAATTTTGGGTTCTTAATATAACATGTGTTATTAACAAATCTCAATATTTCACAAAAAAAAAAAAAAAAAAAACACACACATCATAGTCTTCACTATTTTCCAGTCTCTACTCTAAAGGCCCCACTTACTTTGAATCTTCTCTTATCACTTTCTATTTTATTTTTAACCTGTCATCCATTTATCGATAATTAGATAATTATTATATACTTTGTTTGCTTCGTAATTTTCATTGTTTTGATTTAATGATATATACACTTTGTTAATTTTACCACAAGTGGTGATAGCTCGTTAATTTTAAGGTTGTTAAAATAAAAGTATTTTAATAAAAAATGGATTTTTAGTAATAATTATTTTCATTCACTTTCTATTTAGTTATTGCGAAGCCTTTAAGTAATTACTGATATTCATTTTAAATCTATTTTTTGTTTAATTATTGTAAAGGCTCGCTTCTAAAATTATTTTGATAAAATAAAATTAATTTTGAATAAATAAGTAAAGAAAAATAAATAAATAAATAAATAAATAAAATAAGTTTGAGATTACCAAGTAATTACAACTCAAGTGACTTAGATTAAAATATGGAGTTAAAAAGACATTACACCAAAATCACTCCTTTTGTATAAAATGAAAAATAAAAAATAGATAACTAAATAAAATTATAAACTAAATTATCTCAAATTTAAATATGAATTTATTTTGCTTAAATAAATTAATGATAAATAAAAGAGATAAACGAACAAATAATACAAGTTTGGAAACACCTATCATGGCTTAGGACTCCCAAATTAAAACATAAGATTAATAAGGTATCACGTTTAAATTATCTTTTGAGGTCTTATTTGATCCTAAGCCCCAAGCCATCCCACTATAATGGCTCTAATTATTTTTTGACCCACCTAACGGGGGTCCTAAAATCTCCCAATCCACACTAATCAAGAAGTAGGTTGGACCAAGGCTTAAAGGGGGCAAGGTCTATGGATTGACCATAACCCACATCGCCCTGAGAGTATTTTCTTGTGGGCCTCTTTTAGCCCTATGGACTTTTTTGCCTTGATCCACATGAGCTATATGGCCAGGTCAAGTGGGCTGGTCCATTTTGACTGCACTAGTTAACCCCTTTACATAAAAAAAACAAAACGAAAAAAAAAAACTTTGATTAATCTTAGTGTTTATACAAAATAATTATGAAATATTAACTAAAATTAAAAAATACATTCTAGATTCTAATAAGAACTATTTTTCACCATGAAACAAAAATGGATTCAAAATGAAATAAAGCATAAACATCAATACATTTTTTTTGTTACAAATAGGAAAAAAAAATAGCAAAACAGAAGGAGAAAAAAAAAACAAGCCAAACTAAGCGAAAGACACTATGGACTTAAGAAGAAGATGCCCATTGCCCAACTGAATTGAAAGTAGTTTTTATTAAGACTCCCAATCTGGTATTGAGGCTGCCTTGGTTGCATGATTACTGAGAAAATGGCCAAGGCTTGAAAGGAAACAGATTGGCATGTTTGCACAGAGAATGAGAATATTACGGGCATTGGTATAATAAAATTATTGATTAAGTCTGTTGTATATTGTAAGGATTTTTTATTTATGTAAAAAATAAAATAAATTAAAAATATTTAACATAAATAATATAGATTTATAGGCAAATAAATAAATTTTAAAAGTTAAAAAATTACTTTGATCATGTAAGTAAATAAAATTTTGAGACTAAAAAAATGAAATTTTAATATTAAAAATTAAAATTAATTAATATTGAAATTTGAGGGAATAAAAAAATTGAAAAATATTAGTACATAATTAGGAAATACAAAATTATCAAATAACAGTGAAATGCGGATAAACAAAGTAAAATAAGAGTTTTGACCATGATGAGAATTTAAATTTATAATATAGGAATTATTAAGAGTGTGTAGACAAGTCATTTTAGGTAATTTATATTTTGTTTGAGTAATTTATAAATTTGTTTGACTAAAATAAATATGTTTGGTAAAATGAGTTTATTTCACTAATTTATAGAGTTGTTTCATACGCCAATTAAGACAGTGCACACTTGGACATATAATATAGTTTATGATAATTTTTCATTTTTATTTTTGGTACTTTAACAACAACAAAATCTCATATGTTGTCTGCTTTAATATTACAATATTTATTCTAATTATTTCACTATTTATGTAATTTATTATTATTTTTAATAAAATGTTTGATATTTAAACAAACAAATAATAAGAGTTTAGCAAACCAATGACATGGAAATGAAAACAAACTAAAGGCGAGGAAAATCGTGGAATTCAGAAGAACTTGGAACTTGGGAGTGAGTGATTTTTTTTTTTGGTGGCAAAAAGGGATAAACCCCAGGAAACACTAGAAACTGCGCGGAAACACGGTAGAGGATACATCAGCCAAAACGGCATTAACAATAAATGAAGGAACAATTTCAAAAATACGCAGACGATCATCAATAGTCTGAGCATAAGAAACCAACGCATCAGCGACCTTATTAGCTTCCCGGAGAGTATGACGCTAGGAAAGTATACCTCCATCTCTGCCAAACATTAAAATATGTTGAACAAGAGCATAAGATGGGTGAGACTTACTGCACCCCTTCTTTATCAGATTAATTGCACTTTGGAAATCAGACTCAATCTCAGATTGTCTAAATCCTCTACTCCAAGCAATACGGATGCCAAGAAGAATCGCCCATAGCTCTGCATGCAACACACTACACGAGCCAAATTTAGAAGCTTATGCAAAGACTTGGGAGTGAGTGATGAGTTGCGACTTGTGAGTGTGTGTTTTCTTTGCCCCTCCTATCGTTTCTACTCTCTCTATTCTATGTTCAGACTTTTCTTTTTCTCAACATTCTTTCATTTCTCCTCAGGGTATGCAATAATGATAGATATGGACAATGATAAAAGAAAATAAATTACATTCAATTTTAAAAGTCAAACGTGTCAATATTAAAACATAAGGAAAGTGTGTAATTGATAGCAGAAATTAATTACTCTCAAAAGGAAAACTTCAAATAGATTGAAGTATTTATATTTCATACGATACATTTTACTTCTTTAAGATAATATATTTATCACAGTACATAAATGGTAATGGTAACAGTATCAAGAGACAAGACTATATGCGAAACGGCAACAAGGGCACATAGCCTTCTCTACGAACCATTGCAATATACAATTAGGGTGGAAAACATGACAGCAAGGCAAGCTTGCTGCATTATCACCAGAGTTGAAATCTTCACCACATATGACACATTCACCTTCTTCATCTTGAACCCTAAATCTTTGGAGTGTCGTTGCCCCCTCAGGAAAAGAAAGTTCACCTCCATCACAGGCCATTCTTTGCACAAATTCTCTTGGTGGAAATTCATCAGCTTAAAAAAGGAATGGGGTACCCACTACATTATAACAACAGTGCATCTCGAATACCATAATGAAAACCCGAAAATAATTTATATGAACCCCAAGCCGCTGTAACACTGAGCCACGTAACCTTGTTGAAAGGTTTAGAACCAGGTCACAATCATGGCCAATGAAAAAATTTCTAGGTATATTCAAGTATTCAAGCAATTGCTTTAATATATCATTACATAGAGATAGATGATTGAAGATTTCATGATTAATTGGTAACTGCATCGAACAAAGACTTGCACCACTGCTCGGATCAAAAGTCGTGACAACTACGTGTATATACACCATATGATTAATGAAAGTTTGATGAGCATCGGAGAACAAGCTGGGTTCTTGAAATTGTGATGTCATATTCACGACGAGGCATATTGATAGAGGATACTTTTGTGTGTGATTGCACAAAGGAATAGAAATAAGAAGAGAATTGAAAAGGAGATATACTAATACTTGGTATATAGGAATTTGCAAAGGTTAGATGTATTTATAGTGTTGTGTGGAATATAACCGTTATGATCAATCATTTCAAAGCAGTATTGGAGGGAAACTTGAGATTTGGGTCTTTTGGTGAAAGAGGAAAGCTTGAGATTTTCCTTTTTTTTGTGGAGGGAAGCTTGAGATTTTGTTCTTATGGTCAAGGACGGAATATATATATATATATATATATATATATATATATATATATATATATATATATATATATATATATGTGTGTGTGTGTGTGTGTGTGTGTGTGTGTGTGTGAGGTAAATAATTGAAAATTTTTATACCTAAATACTTTTCAAATTGAATAATTGATCTTTTTTTTTTATATATTTTACAAGTTGATATTAGAATATTTGAAAGAAAAATTCACAGTCAAAAGACATTTATTTCTTTTGTATAATAGTTTAGTTTTTTTTTTCCTTTTTTTACGTCATCTAAGAATTAGATTACTTTTCTTTTGACATTAAAGTTTACTTTCAAATAATACACTAAATTGATTTTTAAAATTAGTCCTTAAATTTATAAATATTAATCAATTTAATTCTTAAATTACAAAATCATCTTTTTAATTCTTAAATATATTTAAAATGATAATTATTTATCAAATAAAAATTATTTTACTGTCAAGAATAAAACTAAGATAAGTGATGTTTATTAATTTTAGATGTAAAAATAATATTTTTATAAGTTTTATAAAAAACTACATTAACTGATAAACATAATTCTAGAATTATTAGTATAATTCATCATTGGTTTTAGGTTCCTACAAATGTTATTTGAGCCAAATCTGGTTGGCAAATTTATGCTTAAGTCGAGGATATATCTTATGAGAGAAGGACATCTTATATGAGAGTGAGAGACTTAATGTTATGTAACTACTTAAAAAAGTCGTATGACTTTTTAAAAAAGTCGCATGACTTAGTGTGTTTTAATCTTGACCATTCAAAATAAGATCTAGTGGTCAATATTTATTCCTCTCACTCTCATATAAGATAAGACATCTCACTAGATATATTTCATATATATATATATATATATATATATATATATATATGATTTATTTAAAAATTTATAAGTAAATTAAATTTTAAAAAGCGTGACAGGTTTCCTGTAGGTTTTTCCAAACCCGATAAGACTCGATGACGATGAGGTTGGGTTTAAAAATTTTAAACCCGTCTCTTTTAAACCCAAACTCGAACCTGCCTCATCTTTCATGGTTGGTGAGGGTACGCAGTCTTTTGTACTAGGATTAGGGTATGTACATCCAATTGTCACCCAAAAATATTATGTAAGACCTTTGCAACCCGGATGGTCAAGAGGCATTACAGGCCAAAATATGTGAAAACCTAAGAGAGATTATTTAGGGTTACCTAGGAGTTGAGTCCATGTTAAATCACTTTAAAGTGATGATTTTTGTGTATGCTGAACTACAAGGTTCGTTGTGCATGCGATATTTAAAGGGATGGAGAAGACTCAATCCCGTTACCATATTTCTTTTGTAGAGAACGATGGCGGAGATGTGGAGCCCTTATGTAGACATTTGAAGACCATTGGATTCAAGGGCGGACCTACAGCAAGCATTGGGGGGACCTTGGCCCCCCCTAATTTTTTTCAATATAGTTTATTTATATTAGGTAATGTTAAAAAAAATTAATATTAAGTAATTCTTTTGCTTAGGGAGTTTAAGTATGTAAATAATATTATTTAAGTATTATTTATCATTTTTATATTTTAATAAAATATTCTATTCTTTTGTAATTTTTATTGTAGAGATAATTACATTTTTTTTCTTTTTCTAGATAAAATATTTGAGTATTATTTATTTTTCTTTCAAATATTTTTTCTTTTATAATGTGTTATTATTATTATTTTAAAAGCTATAAATAATTGTAGTTTGTAATAAAATGATTGCCAATGGGTCAAACTTTACAAACACTATATATAAGATTGACCGAGCCACTGTGCTTACCATTGTGAGGTTCCACTGTGCTTTCGATCTTAGTTCACCCATCCAGACTAGCGTGCTATGTAAATCTTAGCAAAGCAAATTAGATATCAAGTTGCACTAAAAGTTTGCCATAATTTGCTTTCAAAGTTGTAGCCTTTGTCACAACAAATATTTTTCTTCAATTTTCCAACTTTCTGAAAGTAAATTATTCTTCAATGATTGTTAGCTATTAGTGTCCTAAAAGATAATTTAGTGAGTAACATAATTTATTCAGATTTAGTAGATTTTTGGAATATGATTAATAGGAATTTTCGTAAGAAAGATATAGTTAAACATAAATATCAAATTTTATTATAAATTCATTAAAGTTCTTGGTAACATATCAAATTGGTTATTGTCATTTGTAATTTAGGTTCTTTAAAAATATGTTTAATATCTTCTATGTAAATGTATTCTCTATTATATATTTTTAAAAATCATTTTAGAATATATGTATACATACATACATATATATATATATATATATATATATATATATATATATATATATATATATATATATATATATAGTATCAATTTTAATGCTTACATATTTATTTAATTTTGGCCCCCCAAGTCATTGAATCCTGGGTCTGCTCCTGATTGGATTTACAATCCTCTTTATGAAGAGGGTCCTTCTAAGGATCTTCCTATAGTTTAGGTATATAGGTAGTATAAAATTGACCAATAACTATTTTTCAACATTGATTTATTCTATTAAATAAATTTCTAAACTTATCAAATTAATGTGTCACAGGTGTAAAATGGAGGACATTCTTCTTGAGATGGATCGAATTTTGCGGCCACAAGGTAGTGTCATCTTGCAGGATGATGTGGATGTGCTGTTGAA
This sequence comes from Pueraria montana var. lobata, assembly GCA_026413185.1. NCBI lineage: Eukaryota > Viridiplantae > Streptophyta > Magnoliopsida > Fabales > Fabaceae > Pueraria > Pueraria montana. Next base: position 87,620,033 of record CM048650.1, on the reverse strand, counting down.
GGTGAAGAGTTTCACAGATGCAATGCAATGGAATTCCAGAATTGCAGACCATGAAAAGGGGCCCCATCAGAGAGAAAAGATATTGTTTGCAGTTAATCAGTACTGGACTGCCCCATCTCCTGGCCAAAAATCTACACAGAAAGCTCTAAATTGATCTGTTTTTTGGGCTCAAGAATTTGTGTAATTTTTTATTTCTATGTCCAGAAATTTTTTCAGAATTCTATTCTTTTCCAACCCCTGCTTATGTGGGTGGTGCAAAGTGAAAATTTCCTTACAGCAATCTATGCCTTATTGCTCCTCAAGCTTCTTATTTTTTGGTGACTTATCTATCTTGTAATAGTTGTCCAAATCCAATCAAATGAGATTGACTTTGGTGAATAATGGTTGCAAAAAAAACCTAATAGTATTTTACTAGACACAAAGCTCTAAAAACATATGTAAGATTTCTAATAACATTTTGTTTTGGTACATCATTCTGCATTTAGAACGCAACAAGGTACTAGAGCATCTTAAGTTTAGCCTTGGTCATAACGTCTTAAGTTCAACCTCAATTAGAGCATTTTAAACTTGGCCACAGCCAAAGATCTTCAAATCAACCACAATCAAAGTATCTTCAACACAAGATTGTTTAGAACATCTTCAGCTCAACGCCAGGTTAAATTTTTAAATTGAAGGTCCATAGCCAAGCCATAACCCACATGGCCTTGAGGGTTTTTTTTTTTTATGTGAGCTTTTTTTAGTTTTGTGGGTTTTTGGCCTTGATCCACGTGGGCTATGGCCAAGTCAAGTTGGCTAGTCCATGTTGATGATACTAAATGAAAAATATATTTATTAAATCATAAGTGTTCGGTAAAATTATTTGTTTAAGTAGCTGAAAAATGTAAAATGATATAAATTGTTTATATAATATATTTATATAAATTTAAATTTATTTTATTGATAAAAATATATTTTGAGGTATTATAATTTTAATTTTTTAATTAGTTTTAAACTCTTGTAATTTTTTATTTATAGATAAATTATTTTCATTACATTTTTATTTTCAATTATTAATTATATTCATAGTAAGTATTCTACGATTAATCTTATATTATATCTTAAATATTTTTAATCAAGTTTGAAATAAAGTAAAAAAACACTTAAGTGGACATTATACTTTTATTATGTTAATTAGCGTAATAGTTAAAATAAATCATCTAATATTAAATTATTAAAAAAAACTAACATTTATCATTGTCAATTTCGTGAAGTATAATGTTTAAATAATAAATTAAATATTATACATAGTACAATAGTTAAAATAAATAGTGTAATATAAAAATTGTAGAATATAATAACAAAAATAAAATAAAACAAATAAATAATAAAAAACCTTGTTTTATTAAAAAAAAGGTACTAAGAAAGTTTAATAAATATTTTAAGGATAAAAAGAAAAGAAAATATAAAAAGCTAGAAGTTACAAGCTAGCATTTTAAAAAAATGCTACTTCAAGTAGTGTTTCAAAAATCGCTAAAAACTACTAAAGAAAGTTTGTTTACCAAACAGTCAAGTAAGTTTTTCAGCTACTAAAAAAGTTAGCTAGAAGCTAGCTGAAATGGCTTGCCGAACATAACATTTTACTATTTTTAATATTTCATTATTTTATTTTTTACCACTTAATTTGACATTAGAAACTACAGAAGTAGAAAACCTAAAGTGACAATAATTTTTTTTTGGTTTAAATACATTTTTAGTCCTTGCAATTTAGCACTTTTTTGCTTTTCGTCCTTGCAAAAAAAATTTGGTTTTAGTCCTTGCAAATTATGTTTGTTTTGTTTTTCGCCCTTAAAGTGCTTTAGATAGCGTTTTCTTCACTATTCAAAGCGCTATATAAACAACTTTAAGGACGAAAAACAAAACAAACATAATTTGCAAGGACTAAAATCGAAAAAAAAATTGCAAGGACGAAAGGCAAAAAGAACACTAAATTGCAAGGACTAAAAAGGTATTTAAGCCTTTTTTTTACTGCAAAAGTGACAATAATTATAACACGTATGATTCCCAAGAGTTGAATTAATCATCGTGAAATGTTTTCAATAACAAAAAAAAATCATCGTGACTTAATTTAGTACTGAATGAAAGTAAGTTTTAATTTATAACCTATTTTTTCACTTTAAAAATCCAAAAAATATAAATAAACAAAAACACACTGCCAAATTTTAGTAAACTTCTATAATTATATTTATAACTATATATACTCACAATTCAAATGTTGTATATATGAATAAAAAAAATTCAAACATTGTATATACATCTATAACTAAAAAAAACCTATCACATTCATTATCACGTCCAATATAAAGGTACCTATACTTAAAAGTGTCAATAATAGGTGAATGATAGAAGTAAATAATCTCAATGATGAAAGATTAAAGAAATAATAATTTGGTTATTGTTTCGATATTATAGGAGCTTTATATGTCAGACTCCATATGTTGAATGATGGCATTTTCTATGTTATTGTTTAGCTCCTTTCCTTTTGCTTTTAATTAATTCCACTTTGATTATAAAAAAAACCAATACTTTGGAAACATATATAAGAAAATTATAGAAGTGCATTATTTAATACATTATATTTATGTTTATCAATTTGATATGATGTGTCAAGATTCAAAATATTAAAGAATTAAATTCATATTGAGATTTACAAAATTTGTAAGAAATTATTCAATTTTAAATATTATGGCCAATATTGTTATGTAAGGAAAATGCAATTGGTAGCAGAAATTGTCAAATTGATTAACTCTTGAAAGAAAGCATCAAATAGGTTTATATATTTCTTACGATAAATTCCACCTCTTTATAAGATAAGACAATTATTACAATTCAATCAACATGAAACTACAACAAAGTATCCTTAAAAGCAAGAAAATATGTAATGCAAAACCTAACAGTATCAAGAGTTCATGTGGAACCACAGCGAAAAGGGCACGTACTGCTTTGCACTAACCATTGAAAAATATGAGCACAAGGCAACCGTACCCCATTATCACCACACTTGTACTCTTCATAGCATATGCAACATTCATCTTTTTCATCTTCAATCTTCAATTTTTCAAGTGTTGTGGCCCCAGCAGGCAAATAATATTCTCCACCCTGATAAGCCATTCCTTGCACGAACTCTCTTGATACATGTCGTGCATCGAAGAAGCATGAGGTATTCACTATATTGTAAAACTATCGGCCATTAAAGAACATAGCAAACACATAAAAATAATCTGTTTCAAACCCACAGTGTTGCATTACTGAGTCACGTAGCATTCTAGACAAATTTGTGACCATGTCACAATCATGGCCATTGAGAAAGGTTTGCCGAACACCTGTGTGTGCAAGGAACTTTTGTAACAGCTCTTTGCGAAAAGATGGATACGCAAAATGGTCACGAGAAATTGGTTGACTCGACCTCCAACATCTAACCTCACCCATTGGATCTGAATTAGTCGCAACAACTATAGTTATATAGACTTTATCTTTGCATGAAGTGTAACTCCCACCATCAGAGAAGGTGAATTGTTGAATTTCTGGCATGATGAGGAAGATTGATAAAGAATACTTTTGTGTATGTTTGTACAAAGGAATAGAAACAATAAGAGAGTGTAATGCTGTTGGGTCAAAGAATTTGTAAAGCATAGACATATTTATAGTGTTGTGAAGTATATATCCTTTATGATCAATTGTTTCAAAGGAGTATTAGAGGGAAGCTTGAGATTTAATTTGGTCTTTTGGTGAAAGAGGGAAGCTTGATATTTTTTTTTTTTTTTTTTGAAGGAGGGAAGCTTGACATTTTGTTTTTCTGGTCAAGGAGGGAAGTACATATGAGGTAACTAATTGAAAATTTTGTATACTTAAAAGACTTTCCACATTGAATAATTTGTCATTTTTTTATATATTTTATACATTGATGTTAGTATATATTTAAATATCTCTTTGAACCAAAAAAAATTATTTATCCAAATAATACTTGTACCACATTATTTAACAAACTACTATCTATTACTGTTCAGGTTGGGATTTCGTCTCCTCTCCACCCGAATTCTTAACCTTTATTTTCTTTTTAAAAAACATGACGTTGAGAATCCGGATACCCCAAATCTGAATTCTCAATAGGTTTTCCTCTTTTCGTTATTTATTTTTTTGCTTTTTACTTTTTTACTTTAATTTTAATTTTAAAGTAGTTTAAAAAAATAATTGTGACTAAAAGTTTACATTGTAATTAATTTAAATAATTAGTTTTAAAAATAATACTCACAATTTAATAAAAATTATTTAAATTAAAATTCCATAATACAACAATAGAAAATTGAAGTTGGCTAGAGGTTCAATCATGATTAGGACATGACATTACACCTAAATCAATCCCTTTTGTATAAAATGAATAAAAAAAATAAAATAGATAACTAAATAAATAAATCATAAATTCAAGTCTCTCAAATATAAATATAAAATTATTTTGCTGAAATAAATCAATGATAAATAAACAAATAATATACAAGTTCGGGAACACTTGTCACAACTCGAGTATACAGTCCAATTTAAAGCATAAGATTAACAAGCTATCATGTTTAAATTATCTCTTGAGGTGTTATTTTGGTCCTAAGGCTTGGGCCAGTTCACAATAATGGCTCTAATTATTTTTTGACTCACCTAATGTGGGGCCTAAAAGCTCCCAACCTATGCAACCCAACTAATAAGAAGGTTGGACCAAGGCTTAAGGGTTGTCAACCCACAAGTACCGGTATTTCAAAAATGTCTTTTCTAAATCGTCCATAAAAATATTTTCAACTTGGCTCGACTAGAGTATGTTTAACTCAAGCTAAACTAAAGTAATTTTAACTTGGTCCCAACATGTGGCTTGAATCAAAGTAATTTTAACTTGACCTTGGCTAGAGTAACTTCAACTCGACCTTGTTCAGAGTATGTTCAACTTAGCCTAGCGTAGAGTATCTTATACTCAACCTCGACTAGAGAATCTTCACATCAACCTCAACCAGGGCATCTTCAACTCAGTCTCCGCTAGGACATCTTTGGTTCGACCTCGACTAAGGACTCTTCTACTCAACCTCAGTCAGGGTATTTTTGCCTCGACTTCAATTAGGTCATCTTCAGCCTAGCCTCGGCTAAGGTAGCGTGGAGAAGACCTTAGTATCATTGGGTTGGCCTCAACTAGGGCACATCTTCAGCTCAGCCTTGGACAACGTATGTTTGGCTCAGCCTTTACAAGTGCATCTTCGGCTTAGCCTCAACCAGCGTATCTTTGACTCATCCTTACCCAACATGTCTTTAGCCCGGCCTCGACGAATTCACCTTCGATTCAAACCTTGATTAGTGCATCTTCCACTTGGCCTCAGTTAGAGCATCTTCAACTCAGTCTCAGCTATAGTCATTTCAACTAGGTCTCAGCTAGAGCATCTTAAGCTTGACCTCAGTTAGAGTATCTTCAGATCAACCACAGTCAAAGTATCTTCAATACGATTTTGGCTAGAACATCTCTTAGCTTAACCTCGAGTTAAATTTTTAAATTTGAGGTCCATTGGCAGGCCATAAGCCACAAGGTCTTGAGGGCTCTTTTATGTTGGCCTCTTTTAGCCCTGTGGGCTTTTTGGCCACGACCCATGTGGGCTATGGCCAAGCCAGCTAGGCTAGTCTATTTTGACAGCTCTAATTACCCTTTACATTAAAAAAAAAACCTTTGATTTTAATGTTTATACAAAATAATTGTGACAAATTGTTAACTAAAATTAAAAATACATGTATTTCTAATTAGAACTCTTTTTCACCATGAAACAAAAAAGGATTCAAAATGAAATATAAAGCATAATCATTACATTTTTTTATACAAATAGGAAAAAAAATAGCAAAACAGAAGGGGAAAAATAAAAATGACAAACTAAGCGAACTAATAGTGGAGGTGTAAGAAGACTACACCCATTGCATGTTCGTAGCAGTCCGGTGGTGTTATATCCAAGTGGATAACGCAAACTAATAGTGGAACAAACAACGTTAGCCGATAATACTAATAAATTAAAATGAGAATTTACAAATTCCACTTATCCATATCATCTTATCATTATTATGTTGCCCTTTTGTTTCTATTTTTCTTATTTTCACTTCTTTTTCATTTCCACTGTTTTTAATATTTCATTATTTTTTATGTTTTTACCACTTTAACATTAGAAACAACAGAAGTAGCAAATCTAAAGTGACAATAATTATAACACGTATGGTTGCCGAAAGCTGAATTAATCATTGTGAAACAATTTCAATAAAACAAATAAAAATAAAAATAAAACATCCTGATACAAACAATATGAGCTGCATCATATTGCTTGGAAAAGGCATGTTTAGTTTAGCAAACCAATGACGTGGAAATGAAACAAAACAAAAGGAGAACAAAGCTAAGATAATGGAAAATGGAAATCAGAATAACTTTAGGAGCAATTATAATTATAATGTGTTGATTAAGATAAACCATAATCAACACATTATATTTACTTTCTTTTTTTTTTAAACAACATTATATTTACTTTCAATACTATGCTCTGGGTTTTCTTTTCTCCTCGGTGCTCTATCATATAAAACCATTTAAATTAATTTCATAAATAAATATTTCGTGACTAATATTTAAATTATACGGTTGAAATTTTTATACTAAAAATTAGGTTGAATCTAATTAGTTAATATATTTACTACAAAATGATATTTGACTATATGCTTAATAACTTCATATATGAACATTTTGTTGACTAATGATTATATGATAATGTTAAATTTTTTATATAAATATATAATAAATATATTAATTTTAAATTTTTAACTATGTTTTATTACAAAATAGTTTTAAATTACTTATTCAATAAAATCATAAATCAGATATTTTTTAAATTCTTTTTTTATGGTAGAGACCAGCCAAGGAAGATAATCATGCTCGAATTGGATAGGACGTAGGACAACTATTAACGACAAAGCTCTCACTTCGAGCATATTATTTTACTATTTATCATAATTTACAATATTTTTGGAACTTGGGAGTGAGTGATGACTTGTGTGAAAGTGAATCTGTTGTGTTCCCAGGTGAATCAAAGACAATAGGGGTGTGTGTGTGTGTGTGTTTTTTTTTTTTTTTGCCCCTCCTCTCGTTTCTACTCTCTCTATTCTATGTTCTGGCTTTTCTTTTTCTCAGCATTCTTTTGTTTCTCCTCTTGGTATATGCAATGATAGATGGGCAATGATAAAAGAAAATAAATTACATTCAATTTTAAAAGTCTAACATGTCAATATTATTACATAAGGAGAATTTAATCAATAGCTGAAATTAATCACTCTCAATATTATTACGTAAGGAAAGTGTAATGATAACAGAAATTAATTGCTCTCAAAAGGAAAACATCAAATAGATTGATGTATTTATATTTCATACGATACATTTTACTTCTTTAAGATAATATATTTATCACAGTACATAAATGCTAATGGTAACAGTATCAAGAGACATGACTATATGCAGAATGACATTATCTTTGATGATAAACATTAGAGCAAGGCAACATTGCTGCATTATCACCGGAGTTGAAATCTTTGATGCATATGGCACATCGATCCTCTTCATCTTTAACCATAAATCTTTCGAGTGCAGTTGCCCCCACAGGAAAAGAATGTTCACCTCCATCACAGGCCATTCTTTCCATCAATTATCTTCATGGAAGTTCATTAGCTTGAAAAGAGAATAGCGTACCCACTACATTATAACAAAAGTGGGTCTCGAATACCATAATGAACACCCAAAAATAATTTATATGGACCCCAGGCCACTGTAACACTGAGCCACGTAACCTTGTTGAAAGGTTTGGAACCAGGTCACAGTCGTGGCCATTGAAAAAATTTCTAGGTATATTCAAGTATGCAAGCAATTGCTTTTATATATCATTACATACAAAAAGATGATTGAAGATGTCATGATTAATTGGTAACTGCATGCGACACAGCCTTATAGCACTGCTTTGGATCAAAAGTTGTGACAGCGATGCTTAAATAGATCGTATGATTCATGAAACTATGACCAGCATCGGACAACAAGGTGGGTTCTTGAAAGTGTGATGTCATCTTCAAGATGAGGAAGATTGATAGAGGGTACTTTTGTGTGTGATTGCATAAAGGAATAGATATAAGAAGAGAATTGAAAAAGAGTTATACTAATACTTGGTCTATAGGAATTTGCAAAGGTTAGATGTATTATAGTGTTGTGAGGAATATAACCGTTATGATCAATCATTTCAAAGCAGTATTGAGGGAAGCTTGACGTTTTAGTCTTTTGGAGAAAGAGGAAAGCTTGAGATTTTCCTGCTTTTTTTTTTTTTTTTGTGAAGGAGGGAAGCTTGAGATTTTGTTCTTTTGGTCAAGGACGGAAATATATATGAGGTAAATATTTTATTGGGTACTTGAAGTGATTAACTTTATTGACCATTTCATTATTTGTATCACACACACACATATAGGTGTACATCCCTATTCCAACAACAAACTACCAATAAGATGAAAATTTTGCTCACTAAGAATAAATTGTGGCAGGCCACCCCATAATTTATGGAACTTTCTATCATGCCTCCAATAAAACTAAATGAAAAGATGTAATATGACTTTATACTCTCCTTGAAGTTGATACTTTTCTTATTGTTTTCAGTTGTTAGATTAAACAATAAAATAAGAAGCTTTTACCAAGGAAGTCTAGTTCAGTTGGTTGAGCAGGGTACGTGAGTTATTACAAACTCTCATATCTATCTTCTGCTCCTATTGATAAAAGAAAATGACAAGAAGTTTTTCCAACCTTTAGACAACAGGGTCAAAATCCATCATTCGTTATCTTTTATTCTTTTCAAATCCTTCCTCAAATTGCATATGAGCAGAGAATTACAATGACAACAACATTAGGAAGGTCTCCAAAATATAGACATGCTAAGAAAAGGAGGAAATGGTTAGATGGTGTCCCCTGAATAACTGTATGCATGAAAACTTGCAAATTAAATACGATCTTAATAACTAAGAGTTCATCAAATGTTACATTGACTCTCATCCCCCTCATAAATTTCTGAATATAAAGGTAGGCTTTGATGATCACCAAATCAACCTAGCATGACAACTAACACACAAAGATATACATAAAGTAAACGACAACCACCAAGAAAACATTTTTTTTGGTACATACCACCAAGAAAACATTTGTAATGATTACTATTATTTTTTATATGATAAAATATATGCACAAACGTAGAGGAGAATCGTCGATTAATCAAGATCATTGTATAGTTTGTTGATTATCGCAATGTACAATTGACATCAAAAACTATATATTGGCATTAAATTGAAAGAGCTTAATGCTTTTTTTACTACAAAAAGATCTTTAATATCTAAACTTATATTTTCATTGGCAATATGACTATCCATAGATCTATTTCCTTCTGCAGAAAAATAAATAAATGAGGCATTATGGTGCATTGGACTCGAGACCATAATGTTCCCTTCAAAATTTAAATTCTAATAGTAACATATACCATATAAATTTAGAAAGGCGTACATATAGCCCACAAAATCTTAAATCCAAAATATAAATTTATAAAACTAAAAAAAAAACATTACCATATTCATTTTTACGGCCAATATAAAGGTACCTATTCTCTGTACCAAAAAAAAAAACCTATACTTAAAAGTGGTCAATAATAAGTGAATTGTAGATGTAAATAATCTCAATTTGTAAGATGAAATATTAAAGAAATAATACTTTGGTTATTGTTTTGTTATGATAGGAGCTTTATATGCCAGACTCTGTATGCTAATTAATGATGGCATTTCCTATGTTATTGTTTAGCTCTTTCTGCTTTTAATTATTTTCAATTTGCTTACAAAAAAATAATACTTTGGGAATATTTAAGAAAATTGTAGAAGTACATTATTTAATACATTATATGTATGTTTATTAATTTGATATGATATATCAAGATTCAAAATTTAAAATTTTTAATTCATATTGAGATTTAGGAAAATTGCAAGAAATAATTCAATTTTAAATTATGGTCACGTAAGGAAAATGCAATTGATAGCAGAAATTTTCAAAATGATGAACTCTTGAAAGGAAAGCATCAAATAGATTTACATATTTATGTATTTCTTACAATAAATTTCACCTCTTTATAAGGTAAGACAATTATTACAGTCCAATCAACACGTAACTACAACAAAAATATGAGCAGATATTTATTTAAAATCACCTCTTTAAATTACTTATTCAATAAAATCATAAATCAGATATTTTTTAAATTCTTTTTTCTATGGTAGAGACCACCCAAGGAAGATAATCATGCTCGAATTGGATAGGACGCAGGACAACTATTAACGACAAAGCTCTCACTTCGAGCATATTATTTTACTATTTATCATAATTTACAATATTTTTGGAACTTGGGAGTGAGTGATGACTTGTGTGAAAGTGAATCTGTTGTGTTCCCAGGTGAATCAAAGACAATGTGGGTGTGTGTGTGTGTGTTTTTTTTGCCCCTCCTCTCGTTTCTACTCTCTCTATTCTATGTTCTGGCTTTTCTTTTTCTCAGCATTCTTTTGTTTCTCCTCTCGGTATATGCAATGATAGATGGACAATGATAAAAGAAAATAAATTACATTCAATTTTAAAAGTCTAACATGTAAATATTATTACATAAGGAGAATTTAATCAATAGCTGAAATTAATCACTCTCAATATTATTACGTAAGGAAAGTGTAATGATAGCAGAAATTAATTGCTCTCAAAAAGAAAACATCAAATAGATTGATGTGTTTATATTTCATATGATACATTTTACTTCTTTAAGATAATATATTTATCACAGTACATAAATGCTAATGGTAACAGTATCAAGAGACATGACTATATGCAGAACGGCATTATCTTTGATGATAAACATGAGAGCAAGGCAACCTTGCTGCATTATCACCGGAGTTGAAATCTTTGATGCATATGGCACATCAAACCTCTTCATCTTTAACCATAAATCTTTTGAGTGCAGTTGCCCCCACGGGAAAAGAATGTTCACCTCCATCACAGGCCATTCTTTCCACCAATTCTCTTCATGGAAGTTCATCAGCTTGAAAAGAGAATGGCGTACCCACTACATTATAACAACAGTGGGTCTCGAATACCATAATGAACACCTGAAAATAATTTATATGAACCCCAGGCCGCTGTAACACTGAGCCACGTAACCTTGTTGAAAGGTTTGGAACCAGGTCACAGTCGTGACCATTGAAAAAATTTCTAGGTATATTCAAGTATGCAAGCAATTGTTTTAATATATCATTACATACAAAAAGATGATTGAAGATGTCATGATTAATTGGTAACTGCATGCGACACAGCCTTACAGCACTGCTTTGGATCAAAAGTTTTGACAATGATGCTTAAATAGATCGTATGATTCATGAAACTATGACCAGCATCGGACAACAAGGTGGGTTCTTGAAAGTGTGATGTCATCTTCAAGATGAGGAAGATTGATAGAGGGTACTTTTGTGTGTGATTGCATAAAGGAATAGAAATAAGAAGAGAATTGAAAAAGAGTTATACTAATACTTGGTCTATAGGAATTTGTAAAGGTTAGATGTATTATAGTGTTGTGAGGAATATAACCGTTACGATCAATCATTTCAAAGCAGTATTGAGGGAAGCTTGAGGTTTTAGTCTTTTGGTGAAAGAGGAAAGCTTGAGATTTTCCTTCTTTTTTTTTTTTGTGAAGGAGGGAAGCTTGAGATTTTGTTCTTTTGGTCAAGGACGGAAATATATGAGGTAAATAATTGAAAATTTTGTATACTTAAATAATTTCCAAATTGAGTAATTGATATTTTTTTATTTATTTTACAAGTTGATATTAGAATATTTGAAAGTAAACTTCAAAGTCAGAAAATGTGAATAAAACTATTTTTTTTACAATAGTTTAGTTTTTTACCGTTATTTTTTTATGTCATCTGAGAATTAGATTACTTTTCTTTTGACATTGAAATTTACTTTCAAATAATCCACTAAATTGATTTTTAAAATTAGTTCTTAAAATTTTAAATATTAATCAATTTAATTCTTAAATTATAAAATCATCCTTTTAATCCTTAAATATATTTAAAATGATGATTATTTATCAAATGACAATTATTTTACTGTCAACAATAAAACTAAGACAATTGATGTTTATTAATTTTAGATATTAAAATAATATTTTTATAATTTTTTAAAGACTACATTAACTGATAAACATAATTCTAGAATTATTAGTATAATTCATCATTGGTTTTAGGTTCAAGTTATTCTAAGAGCAACTTTAAAAGGCTTACTCTTCATCTTCACTATTCATTTTTTTGAAATCTAATGGTTAAGATTAGTTACTCATTACAATCATTAGATTTAGGTAAAATGAATAGTGAAGATAGGGAGTAACTCTTTTAAAGTTACTCTTGGATATATATGATTTATTTTAAAATTAGAAGAAAATTATATTTTCAAAAGTCTGACGGGTTACCCATAAGTTTTTGCGAACCCAATAAAACTTGCGACGTCGATGAGGTAGGATTTAAAAATTTTAAACTCACCTCTTTTAAACTCAAACTCGAACCCATTTCGTCTTTCATGAGTACGAGGACCAGGAGAGCTAAACTTACCCATAATCTGCTCTGTTGCCATGCCTAGCCTTGACTAGTGCATCTTCAACCCTGCCTCGGCTAGCGCATCTTCAACCCTGCCTCAGCTAACGCATCTTTGACTCAACCTCAGCCAACGTGGATTTAGCTTAGCCATAGTAAATACATCTTCAGCTTAGTCTCGATAAAGGCATTCTCAATTTAGCCTCTGCCTCAATTGAGGCATCTTTAATTCGACTTCGGCTAGGTCATCTTTGGATTGACCTCGAGTAGGGCACCATTGGCTCGACCTTAGCATCTTTGGCCTGGCCTTAACTAGGGCATCTTCGACTCACCCATGACCAATGCATCTTCAATTCAATCTCAATCAATGCATCTTTGGCTCATCCTCGGCCAACACATCTTCGGCTTGACCTTTACATGCGCATCTTCGGCTAAACCTTAAGCAATGTATCTTCAGCTCAACCTCGACTAACACATCTTCAATTCAACCTTGATTATATTATCTTCAACTTAGCCTTGGTTATAGCATCTTCAGCTCGATTTCAATTAGAGTAATTTCAACTCCACCTTGGCTAGAGCATCTTAAGCTCAGCTTGGCCAAAGCATCTTAAGCTCGATCTCGGCTAGGGCATCTTAAGCTCAGCTTGATTAGAGATTTGTAAAAAAAAATGTAATGCAAGTAAAAACAAAGGGACAACAAAATACAAAAACACTAGAAGAATATTTTGTTAGGTACTTGAAGTGATTAACATTATTGACCATTTCATTATTTGTATCACACACACACATATAGGTTTACATCCCTATTCCAACAACAAACTACTAATAAGATGAAAATTTTGGTCACTAAGAATAAATTGTGGCAGGCCACCCCGATAATTTATGGAACTTTCTATCATGCCTCCAATAAAACTAAATGAAAAGATGTAATATGACCTTATACTCTCCTTGAAGTTGATACTTTTCTTATTGTTTTCAGTTGTTAGATTAAACAATGAAATAAGAAGCTTTTACCAAGGAAGTATAGTTCAGTTGGTTGAGCAGGGTACGTGAGTTATTGCAAACTCTCATATCTATCTTATGCTCCTATTGATAAAAGAAAAAGACAAGAAGTTTTTCCAATCTTTAGACAACAGCGTCAAAATCCGTCATTCGTTATCTTTTATCCTTTTCAAATCCTTCCTCAAATTGCATATGAGCAGAGAATTACAATGACAACAACATTAGGAAGGTCTCCAAAATATAGACATGCTAAGAAAAGGAGGAAATGGTTAGATGGTGTCCCCTGAATAACTGTATGCATGAAAACTTGCAAATTAAATACGATCTTAATAACTAAGAGTTCATCAAATGTTACATTGACTCTCATCCCCCTCATAAATTTTTGAATATAAAGGTAGGCTTTGATGATCACCAAATCAACCTAGCATGACAACTAACACACAAAGATATACATAAAGTAAATGACAACCACCAAGAAAACATTTTTTTGACCACCAAGAAAACATTTGTAATGATTACTATTATTTTTTATATGATAAAATATATGCAAAAACGTAGAGGAGAATCATCGATTAATCAAGATCATTGTATAGTTTGTTGATTATCGCAATGTACAATTGACATCAAAAACTATATATTGGCATTAAATTGAAAGAGCTTAATGCTTTTTTTACTACAAAAAGATCTTTAATATCTAAAATTATATTTTCATTGGCAATATGACTATCCATAGATCTGTTTCCTTCTGCAGAAAAATAAATAAATGAGGCATTATGGTGCATTGGACTCGAGACCATAATGTTCCCTTCAAAATTTAAATTCTAATAGTAACATATACCATATAAATTTAGAAAGGCGTACATATAGCCCACAAAATCTTAAATCCAAAATATAAATTTATAAAACTAAAAAAAAAAAAAACTACCATATTCATTTTACGGCCAATATAAAGGTACCTATTCTCTGTACCCCAAAAAAAATACGTATACTTAAAAGTGATCAATAATAAGTGAATTGTAGATGTAAATAATCTCAATCTGTAAGATGAAATATTAAAGAAATAATACTTTGGTTATTGTTTCGTTATAATAGGAGCTTTATATGCCAAACTCTGTATGCTAATTAATGATGGCATTTCCTATGTTATTGTTTAGCTCTTTTTGCTTTTAATTATTTTCAATTTGCTTACAAAAAAATAATACTTTGGGAATATTTAAGAAAATTGTAGAAGTACATTATTTAATACATTATATTTTTGTTTATTAATTTGATATGATATATCAAGATTCAAAATTTAAAATTTTTAATTCATATTGAGATTTAGGAAAATTGCAAGAAATAATTCAATTTTAAATTATGGTCACGTAAGGAAAATACAATTGATAGCAGAAATTTTCAAAATGATGAACTCTTGAAAGGAAAGCATCAAATAGATTTACGTATTTATATATTTCTTACAATAAATTTCACCTCTTTATAAGGTAAGACAATTATTACAATCCAATCAACACGTAACTACAACAAAAATATGAGCACAAGGCAACCGTGCCCCCATCATCACCACAGTTGTACTCTTCATGGCAAATGCAACATTTATCTTTTTCATCTACAATCTTGAATTTTTCTAGTGTTGTGGCCCCGGCAGGCAAAGAATGTTCTCCACCTCATAAGCCATTCTTGTACTGTAGTTCCAATGAACCAAGTCCTTCCTTGTACTGCAGTTCTCATGAACCAAGTCCCTCCTTGTACTGCAGTTCCTCCTTCTAACTAACAAGGAGGGACTTGGTTCATGGGAACTGCAGTATAAGGAGGGACTTGATCCAAGGAAACTCACTAGTAACAGCAATGGGTCTTGAGTACCATAACAAACACGCAAAAATAATTTATATCAACCCTAGGCCGCTGCAATTAATATTGATTCCCATAACATTGCTGAAATATTTTCGACCATGTCACAGTCATGGCCATTGAAAAAAGTTGTAGGTACACGCAAGTATCCAAACAATTGCTTTAATACATCATTGCAAAAAGATGGATAATTGAAGATGATGCGATGAATTGGTAACCACGTGTGACAAAGTTTGACAACACTACTCGGCTCAAAAGTTGTCACCATCATGGTTACATAGACAATATGATTGATGAAAGTGTGACCAGCATCGGAGAACAAGGTGGGTTCTATGATGAGGAGGATTTATAGAGGGCACTTTTTGTGTGTGATTGCAAAAAGGTGTAGAAATAAGAAGAGAGTTGAAAAAGAGTTACACTAATACTTGGCCTATAGGAATTTGCAAAGGGTAGATGTATTTATAGTGTATTAGATTGTGATCAATATCTTATTCGAAACAATATTGGAGGGAAGCTTAAAATTTTGGGGGTATTTTTATGTAAATGGAGGGAAGTATGATGTAATAATTGACAGAAAAAAAGTGCACAACTTTCAATTAAATAATGGTATTTGAGGGAAGTTTGAAAATTTGAATTTTTTTCTTTTTTTGAAAAAGGAAGGAAGTATGATATAATAATTGAAAAGAATTTCTTCATAAATTTCCAAATTCAATAATTTATCATTATATATATATATATATATATATATATATATATATATATATATATATATTTTACACATTAAAGTTAGAATCTCTCTCTCTCTCTCTCTCACTCAATCTATATATATATATATATATATATATATATATATATATATATATATACCATTTCTATATGTTAAAATATTTTAATAAAAAATTATGACCTTTTAGAATGAGAAATGTTATTAGAAATACTGATTATTAGGAAAAAAAAATTCAAATATGCAAAAGGATAATTTCCAATTATAGGGAAAAAAATTCAAATATCACAAGGATAATTTTTATGTAAATGCAGGGAAGTATAGCATAATATTTTAAAAAAAAATGCATAACTTTCCAATCAAATAACGGTTTTTGAGGGAAGTTTGAAATTTTGGTTTTTTTCTTTTTACGAAGAAGGAAGGAAGTATGACATAATAATTGAAAAGATTTTATACGTATGTAACTTTCCAAATTAAAAAAATATATCATTTTTTTTATATTTGACACTTTAAAGATAGAATATCTCTATATATCATTTATATATGTTAATATATTTTAATCCAAAAATAAATTACCTTTTAGTGTGAGAAATGTTATTGGAAATACTGATTATTAGGAAAGTTAATTTTTTTTCAAATATGCACGAGGATGATTTCCATAAAAATTATATTATATTTTTCAATTAGTATTTATTTCAAAAAATTATGTTGAGCCACATATGTTATTCATTCATTAATTGAAAATGAGGGAAGTATGACATAATAATTGAAAAAAAAAAGTATACATAACTTTTCAATGTCAATAATTTATCATTGTTTATATATTTTACACATTAGCGTTAGAATATCATTATTTATCTTTTTATAAATTTTAAAGTATTTTAATCTTAATATTAAAAGCAAGGTTAGGGTGGACAACCCTGATTGGTGGACCACCCTAATTGGTGATCCACGGTGGACCATCATTATCAATAGTTAGATTTATAATTTTGTTATAGTAGGACAATCCACACTAGATTTCTCCAACCCTCTTCCAGGAATCCTCTGGCCACCGTTCGCCACCTCTGGAGACAATTTTTAGCGGCGTTGTTTTGTTTTTCTTCATCACTATCTCCACCCTTTCCTCCACTGATTTCTTCGGCGTCGACTCAAAACTCAAATAGAAACACTTAAGTTTTTTTTTTTTGTGGTAGTGAACTTATATCAAGGAGCTCTTGAAAAATCAACGAGTACAAAACGTTACAGCAAAGCCTCTACGACTCGAAGTAACATGGGCCATGCCTTGGGGAAATCATGCCTTGGACTAGATATGGTCGTCTGTGGAGGGCTCTACAAAATGATGGCATTTTTTTGTGTGTACAATGGTTGCACTGAGGTTTGAACCTATCACCTCATGTATTCTACTCCAACCCCCCACCACTAGGCCGACCTTAGTGGTTAATGATGGCATTTCCTATGTTATTGTTTAGCTCCTTTTGCTTTTAATTATTTCCACTTTGCTTACACAAAAACAATACTTTGGGAATATATAAGAAAATTGTAGAAGTATACATTATTTAATACATTATATTTATGTTTATTAATTTGATATGATATGTCAAGATTCAAAATTTTAAAATTTTAATTCATATTGAGATTTAGGAAAATTGCAAGAAATAATTAAATTTTAATTTATGGTCAATATTATTATGTTAGGAAAATGCAATTGATAGAAGAAATTTTCAAATTCATGAACTCTTGAAAGGAAACCATCAAATAGATTTACATATGTATATATTTCTTATGATAAATTCCACCTCTTTATAAGATAAGACAATTATTACAATCCAATCAACACGAAACTACAACAGAGTATCCTTAAAAGCAAGAAAATATGTAATGCAAAACCTAACAGTATCAAGAGTCATGACGACTACATGTGGAATGGCAGCAGAAAGGGCACGTACTGCTCTGTACAAACCAATCAAAATGCATTCGTAGTGAAAAATATGAGCACAAGGCAACCGTGCCCCATCATCACCACAGTTGTACTCTTCATAGCATATGCAACATTTATCTTCTTCATCTTCAATCTTCAATTTTTTTAGTGTTATGGCCCCAGCAGGCAAAGAATGTTCTCCACCCTCATAAGCCATTCTTTGCACGAACTCTACTGATTGAACATGTTCATCATCAAACGGGTGTGGGGTATTCACTATATTGTAAAAATAATGGCTCTCAGATAACATAGCAAACACATAAAAATAATCTTTTTCATCGTGCTGCAGTATTGAGTCACGTAGCATTCTAGACAAATTTGTAACCATGTCAAAGTCAGCATTGAGAAAACTTTTTCGTACATCTATTTTTCAAGGAAAACCTGTAACAAGTCTTTGGGGAAAGGAGGAAAAGTAAAGAAGTCACGAGGAAGTGGTAGTATGCTCAAGCTACAAAGACTAACCACATCCATCGGATGTGAATTCGCTACAACTATAGTTATATTGACTTGATCATTGGAAAAAGTGTAACTACCACCATCTAAGAAGGTGGATGGTTGAATTTCTGGCATGATGAGGAAGACTGATAAAGAATACTTTTGTGTGTGTTTGCACAAAGGAATAGAAACAATAAGAGAGTGACAGAGGATTACACAAATGCTGGCTTGGGTCAAAGAATTGTAAAGCATAGATATATTTATAGTGTTGTGAGGTATATGTCCATTGTGATCAATCATTTCAAAGAAGTATTGGAGGGAAAGCTTGAGATTTTAGTCTTTTGGTGAAAGAGGGAAGCTTGAGATTTTCTCTTTTTGTGAAGGAGGGAAGCTTGAGATTTTTTTTTTTTTGGTCAAGGACGGAAAGTATATATGAGGTAAATAATTGAAATTTTTGGATATTTAAAGACTGTCCAAATTGAACAATTTATCCTTTTTTATATATATTTTACACTTAGAATATCTTTAAATATATCTCGGAATACCTAACTTTGGGTTCTATTATTTTAATTAATATGGTGAAAGCTGATTTGCCCAACAAAGCTTTCAAGACCTTACCATTAAGTAATTATAGGTTGATTTGCCGATAGCTGCAAGCCATAATAAGGCTCCCAGTCAGTTTAATTGACTCCTATGAGTTCTCTCCATAATCTTTATTTTATTTGCTCTTTGTTGTTTTGTTAGTATTAGAAGCATTTTCTTTTGACTGATGCAAGTTTTCCTTTTGATAGATGTGCAGCCTGCCTCATGTAATGTCATCTATCTTTTTTATTTATATTAATTAATTTTTTTTACTCATAGTATTGTCATTTTTCTTGTTTTCTTTTTAACAACTTTCTTTTCTTTGGTCATGCACTGGAATAGTTGTCGGTTGCCTTTCTTTGTCTACATTAGCTTTCTTGTAATATAGTATAAATCTAAAAAAGAGAAATGAGTCTCAAGTTATCAATTAGCCTACTGACATATATCTTGTACGTGAACATTTCACTTTTTAAGTGTTGATATACTTTTCTTCTTCATAAAGTTTGATAATTTTATCACAAGTGGTGAGAGCTAGTCAGTTCCAAGGTAGTTAAAAGAATAGTATTTTGATAAAAACATAAAAAAGGATTTTTAGTACTACTAACAATTATTTTTATTCACTTTCTATTTACTTATTAAGAAGATTTTAAGTTGTTAGTGATATTCATTTTAGATTTTGTTAATTATTATAAAGGCCTGCTTCTAAATATATTTTAGCAAAATAAAATTAATTATGAATAAATAAATTAGTAAAGGAAAATAAATAGAGTAGCAAAATTATAAGTTTGATATTACCAAGTTGTTACAACTTAAGAGACTTAGATAAAAAAAAAATATGGAATTAAAAAGTCCTACACCTAAATCACTCTTTTTTGCATAAATGGATAAATAAAAAATGGATAACCAAATAAATAAAATCATAAACTCAGGTGTCTCAACTTTAAATATGAAATTATTTGGCTAAGTAAACTAATGATAAATAAAAGAAATAAACAAACAAATAATACAAGCTTGGGAATACCTGTCATAGCTCAGGTATCCCAAATTAAAACATAAGATTAATAAGGTGTCATGTTTAAATTACTTTAAAGGGGGGGGGGGGGTATTTCGATCCTAAGTCCTAAGGTAAATCACTATACTGGCTCTAATTAATTTTTGACCCACCAAATGAGTGGCTTAAAATTCCCTAACCCAATTAATAAGTAGGTTGGACCGAGTCTTAAGAGGGGGGATGGATCAGCTCACAAGTTACGAGTATCTTTAACTTGACCTCAACTAGAGTAATTTCAGTTCAGTCTTGGCCATTGTACCCTCAACATGGCTTCAATCAAGGTAATTCCAACTCGACCTTGGCTAGATTATCTTCAACCCAACCTCGTCGAGAGTAATTTCAACTTAGCCTATCCAAGGGTATCTTTTATTCAACCTCATATGGGAATCTTAACCTCAACCTTAGTCAGGGCATCTTTAACTTGATCTTAGCAAAGACACCTTTACTTTAGTCTCGACTAGGGAATCTTCAGCTCGGCCTTAGTCAACACATCTTCAACCTGGCCTCGGCTAGGGCATCATCGGCTTGACCTTAGCATCTTTGGTCTGGCCTCAGCTAGAGAATCTTTGACTCGGCCTCCCAGTGCATCTTCGACTTAACCTTAGTCAACACATCTTTGGCTTATCATCAACCAATGCATCTTCAGCTCAGCCTTTACAACTGCATCATTAGCTCGGCCTTGAGCAGCGTATCTTCAGCTTGACCACGACCAACACATCTTCTATTCAACCTTGATTAGATCATCTTCAACTTGGCCTTGGTCAAAACATCTTCAGCTCAGTCTTAGTGAGATAATTTCAACTCCACCCCGGCTCGAGCACCTTAAACACGACTTGGCCAGAGATCTTTAGATCAATCATGGTCAGAGTATCTTCAGCACAACCTGGTGCAAAACATCTTCAACTCAACCTCAGGTTAAATTTTTAAATTTAAAGTTCATGGACTGGCCATAACCCATAAGGCCTCGAGGATGGGTCTTTTTTAACCCTGTGGGCATTATGGCCCTGATCCATGGAGGCTAAAGCCAAGTCAGATGGGCTAGTCCATTTTGACAACTTTAATTACCTATTTACATACATAAAAAATCATTGATTTTAATATTTATACAAAATAATTAGGTTTAATTGCACATTTTACCATCCAACTATTGTTATTTCGCAAATTTTACTACCTAGGTTTTTTTTCACATTTTACTACCATGTTTTCTAATTTTTGTGAATTATTAAATCCTACTATTTAAAGATATATCATAATATTTTGAGACTAAAAAAAGGAAATTTTAATATTACAAATTAAAAGTAATTAATATTAAAATTTGAGGGAATAAAAAGATTAAGATTAAAAATCATTAGTACATAATTAGGAAATATAAAAGTAAGTATCAAATAACAGTGTAATGTGGAGAAACAAAGTAAAATAAGTGTTTTGATCACGATAAGAATTTAAATTTATAATATACGAACTCTTAAGAGTGTGTAGACAAGTGCTGTAAAATAAAGAGTGTGTAGACAAGTCAACTTAGGTAATTTATATTTTATTTGAGTAATTTATAAATTTGTTTTACTAAAGTAAAGATGTTTGGCAATTTATAGAGTTGTTTCATATGGCATTTAAGGTACTGCACACTTGGACTTACAATTTATAGTTTATCATAATTTTTCATTTTTATTTTTGGTACTTTAACAAAAAAAATCTCATATGTTGTCTCCTTTAATATTACAATATTTATTCTAATTATTTCACTATTTATGTCATTTATCATTATTTTTTAATAAAATGTTTGATATTTAAACAAAAATAATAAAAAGAGTTTAGCAAACCAATGACACTGAAATGAAAACAAACTAAAGGCGAGGAAAATCGTGGAAATCAGAAGAACTTGGGACTTGGGAGTGAGTGATGAGTCGCAACTTGTGAGTATGTGTTTTCTTTGCCCCTCCTATCGTTTCTACTTTCTCTATTCTATGTTCAGGCTTTTCTTTTTTCTCAGCATTCTTTCGTTTCTCCTCAGGGTATGCAATAATGATAGATGGACAATGATAAAAGAAAATAAATTACATTCAATTTTAGAAGTCAAACGTGTCAATATTAAAACATAAGGAAAGTCTGTAATTGATATCAGAAATTAATTACTCTCAAAAGGAAAACATCAAATAGATTGAAGTATTTATATTTCATACGATACATTTTACTTCTTTAAGATAATATGTTTATCACAGTACATAAATGCTAATGGTAACAGTATCAAGAGACAAGACTATATGCAAAATGGCAACAAGGGCACATAGCCTTCTCTACGAACCATTGCAATATACAATTAGGGTGGAAAACATGACAGCAAGGCAACCTTGCTGCATTATCACCAGAGTTGAAATCTTCACCACATATGACACATTCACCTTCTTCATCTTGAACCCTAAATCTTTGGAGTGTTTGTAACAGTATCAAGAGACTATACTATATGCGACACGGCAACAAGGACACATAGCCTTCTCTACAAACCATTGCAATATACAATTAGGGTGGAAAACATGATAGCAAGGCAACCTTGCTGCATTATCACCAGAGTTGAAATCTTCACCACATATGACTCATTCACCTTCTTCATCTTGAACCCTAAATCTTTGGAGTGTCGTTGCCCCTGCAGGAAAAGAATGTTCACCTCCATCACAGGCCATTCTTTGCACAAATTCTCTTGGTGGAAATTCATCAGCTTGAAAAAGGAATGGGGTACCCACTACATTATAACAACAGTGCGTCTCGAATACCATAATGAAAACCCGAAAATAATTTATATGAACCCCAAGCCGCTGTAACACTGAGCCACGTAACCTTGTTGAAAGGTTTAGAATCAGGTCACAATCATGGCCAATGAAAAAATTTCTAGGTATATTCAAGTATTCAAGCAATTGCTTTAATATATCATTACATACAGATAGATGATTGAAGATTTCATGATTAATTGGTAACTGCATCGAACAAAGACTTACACCACTGCTCGGATCAAAAGTCGTGACAACTACGCTTATATACACCATATTATTGATGAAAGTTTGATGAGCATCGGAGAACAAGCTGGGTTCTTGAAATTGTGATGTCATATTCACGATGAGGCAGATTGATAGAGGATACTTTTTTGTGTGATTGCACAAAGGAATAGAAATAAGAAGAGAATTGAAAAGGAGATATACTAATACTTGGTATATAGGAATTTGCAAAGGTTAGATGTATTTATAGGGTTGTGTGGAATATAACCGTTATGATCAATCATTTCAAAGCAGTATTGGAGGGAAACTTGCGATTTGGGTCTTTTGTTGAATGAGGAAAGCTTGAGATTTTCCTTCTTTTTTTTTTTTTTTTTTTGTAAAGGAGGGAAGCTTGAGATTTTGTTCTTTTGGTCAAGGACGGAATATATATATATATATATATATATATATATATATATATATATATATATATATATATATATATATATATATATATATGAGGTAAATAATTGAAAATTTTTGTATACTTAAATACTTTCCAAATTGAATAATTGATAAACTTTTTTATATATTTTACAAGTTGATATTAGAATATTTGAAAGAAAAATTCAGTCAAAAGACATTTATTTCTTTTGTGTAATAGTTTAGTTTTTTTTTCCTTTTTTTGTTTACGTCATCTAAGAATTAGACTACTTTTCTTTTGACATTAAAGTTTACTTTCAAATAATCCACTAAATTGATTTTTAAAATTAGTTCTTAAATTTATAAATATTAATCAATTTTATTCTTAAATTACAAAATATATTTAAAATGATGATTATTTATCAAATGACAATTATTTTACCGTCAAGAATAAAACTAAGATAAGTGATCTATGTTTATTATTTTAGATATTAAATAAATATTTTTATAACTTAAAAAAAACTACATTAATTCTGTAAAAAAAATTACATTAACTAATAAACATAATTCTAGAATTACTAAGAGAGAGAGAGAGAGAGAGAGAGAGAGAGAGAGAGAGAGAGGATCAAGTTACTCCAAGAGTAACTTTAAATTCATTCTCACTATTCATATTCTTGAAATTTAATGGTTAAGATTAGTTACTCATTACAACCATTAGATTTAGGTAAAATGAATGGCGAGAATAGAGAGTAACTCTTTTAAAGTTACTCTTGGAGTAACTTGGTCCCTCCTCATATAAGTAAATTGAGTTTTCAAAAGTGTGACAAGTTAAACGTAGGTTTTCGCGAACCCAATAAAATATGACGACAATGGGGGTATGAATTTTTGTCCTAAATACCATCTTGCTTACTTGGCTCAAAGTTATTTTTTTTTTATTTTTAAAATTAGTATAAATTTAAGAAAAATAAATAAATAAGCTAATTTGCCCTAGTCTAACAGGCCAAACCGGGCCAAGACAAATGTGGCCTATGAGACATATGGACCAGGTCGGACCAGTCCGTTTTCACTCTTTGACCAGTCAGGCCAAGTCGGGCCAGTGCATTTTCAACCCTGCCTCGGCTTGCACATCTTCAACTCCGCCTCAGCAAACGCATCTTTGACTTAACCTCGGCCAATGCGTATTTGGCTTAGCCATAATAAATGCATCTTCAGCTCACTCTTGATAAAGGCATTCTCAGTTTAGCCTCGGCCTCGACTAAGGCATCTTCAATCCAACTTCCGCTAGGTCATCTTCAGTTTGACCTCGACTAGGGCATCATCGGCTTGACCTTAGCATCTTTGGCCTGGCCTCAACTAGGGCGTCCTCAATTCAGTTCTTTTAATATAAAAAAAGACAAACTAAGCAAAAGACACTATGGACTTAAGAAGAAGATGCCCATTGCCTAATTGAATTGAAAGTAGTTTTTATTAAGACTCCCAATCTGGTGTTAAGGCTGCCTTGGTTGCATGGTTGGGTATTCTTTCGTTTCTACTCTCTCTATTCTATGTTATGGCTTACTAAGAATATTCTATGTTATGGCTTACAAAAACACTAAAAGAATATTTTGTTGGGTACTTGAAGTGATTAACTTTATTGACCATTTCATTATTTGTATCACACACACACATATAGGTGTACATCCTTGCTCCAACAACAAACTACCAATAAGATGAAAATTTTGGTCACTAAGAATAAACTGTGGCAGACAACCCCCATAAATTATGGAACTTTCTTTCATCCTTCCAATAAAACTAAATTATAGAGATGTTATATGACCTTATACTCTCCTTGAATAGGATACTTTTCTTATTGTTTTCAGTTTTTAGATTAAACAATAAAATTAGAAGCTTTTATCAAGAGAGACTAGCTCAGTTGGTTGAGTAGGGTGCATGAATTATTGTAAATTCTTTGATATCTGTCTTCCGTTCCTATCGATAAAAAGAAAAAAGAAAATGACAAGAAGCTTTTTCAAAAATGGGAATTGTACCCTACACTTTAGACAACAACGTAAAAATCCACCATTCATTATCTTCATATTCTTTTCAAATCTTTCCTCAAATTGCATCTAAGCAGAGCATTACAATGACAACAACATTAGGAAGGTCTCCAACATATAGACATGCTAAGAAAAGGTGGAAATGGTTAGATGGTGTCTACTGAATAATTGTATGCATGAAAACTTGATACGGTCTAAACTAAGAGTTCATCATATGTTACATTGACTCTCATCCCCCTCATAATTTTTTTTAATACAAAGGTAGGCTTTGATGATCACCAAATCAACCTAGCATGAGAACTAACACAAAGATATACATAAAGTAAACGACAACCACCGAGAAAACATTTGTAATGTTACTATTATTTTTTATATGATAAAATATATGCACAAACGTAGAGGAGAATCATCAATTAATCAAGATCATTGTATAGTTTGTTGATTATCTCAATGTACAATTGACAACAAAAACTATATATTGGCATTAAATTGAAAGAGCTTAATGCTTTTTTTACTACAAAAAGATCTTTAATATCTAAAATTATATTTTCCTTGGCAATAGGACTATCCATAGATCTGTTTCCTTTCGCAAAAAAATAAATAAATGAGGCATTACGGTGCATTGGACTCGAGACCATAATGTTCCCTTCAAAATTTAAATTCTAATAGTAACATATACCATATAAATTTAGAAAGGAGTACATAGCCCACAAAATCTTAAATCCAATATATAAATTTATAAAACTAAAAAAAGCTACCATATTCATTTTAACAGCCAATATAAAGGTACCTATTCTCTGTAAAAAAAAATACCTATACCTAAAAGTGATCAATAATAAGTGAATTGTAGATGTAAATAATCTTAATCTGCACGATGAAAGATTAAAGAAATAACACTTTGGTTATTGTTTCGTTATGATAGGAGCTTTATATGTCCGACTCTCTGTATGCTAATTAATGATGGCATTTCCTATGTTATTGTTTAGCTCCATTTGCTTTTAATTATTTTCAATTTGCTTACACAAAAACAATACTTTGGGAATATTTAAGAAAATTGTAGAAGTACATTATTTAATACATTATATTTATGTTTATTAATTTGATAGATATGTCAAGATTCAAAATTTTAAAATTTTAATACATATTGAGATTTAGGAAAATTGCAAGAAATAATTCAATTTTAAATTATGGTCACGTGGGGAAAATGCAATTGATAGCAGAAATTTTCAAAATGATGAACTCTTGAAAGGAAAGCATAATATAGATTTACGTATTTATATATTGGCTTAAATATGTTTCGGGTCCCTGATATATTAGCGAATTTTGCGTTGGGTCCCTATTAAATTTTTGCTTTCTTTTGGGTCCCCAATAAATTTTTTATTTTGTTTTTGGTCCCTAAAGCGCTATCTAAACCACTTTTTAAAAGCAATTTAAAGTGCTATCTAAAGCGATAACGCTTTAGGGACCAAAAACAAAATAAAAAATTTATTGGGACCCAACAGAAAGCAAAAATTTAATAGGAACCCAATGCAAAATTCGCTAATTAATATTTTAGGGACCCAAAACATATTTAAGCCTTATTATATATTTCTTATGATAAATTTCACCTCTTTATAAGATAAGACAATTATTACAATCCAATCAACACGTAACTACAACAAAAATATGAGCACAAGGCAACCGTGCCCCCATCATCACCACAGCTATACTCTTCATAGCAAATGTAACATTTATCTTTTTCATCTTCAATCTTGAATTTTTCTAGTGTTGTGGCCCCAACAGGCAAAGAATGTTCTCCACCTGATAAGCCATTCTTGTACTGTAGTTCCAATGAACCAAGTCCCTCCTTGTACTGCAGTTCCTCCTTCTAACTAACAAGGAGGGACTTTATTCCTGGGAACTGCAGTATAACAAGGGACTTGATTCAGGGGAACTCACTACATTGTAACAACAATGGGTCTTGAGTACCATAACAAACACGCAAAAATAATTTATATCAACCCTAGGCCGCTGCAATACTGATTCCCATAACTTTTGCTGAAATGTTTTCGACCATGTCACAGTCATGGGCATTGAAAAAAGTTGTAGGTACACGCAAGTATGCAAGCAATTGCTTTAATACATCATTGCAAAAAGAAGGATAATTGAAGATAATGCGATGAATTGGTAATCGCGTGTGACAAAGTTTGACGACACTGCTTGGCTCAAAAGTTGTCACCACCATGGTTATATAGGCAATATGATTGATTAAAGTGTGACCAGAATGGGAGAACAAGGTGGGTTCTACGATGAGGAAGATTTATAGAGGGCACTTTTGTGTGTGATTGCAAAAAGGTGTAGAAATAAGAAGAGAGTTGAAAAAGAGTTATACTAATACTTGGCCTATAGGAATTTGCAAAGGGTGGATGTATTTATAGTGTATAAGATTGTGATCAATATCTTCTTCGAAACAGTATTAGAGGGAAGCTTGAAATTTTGGGGGGTATTTTTATGTAAATGGAGGGAAGTATGACGTAATAATTGAAAAATAATGCTCAAATTTCAAATTAAATAATGGTATTTGAGGGAAGTTTGAAAATTTGAATTTTTTTCTTTTTTGAAAAAGGAAGGAAGTATGATATAATAATTGAAAAGAATTTCTACATAAATTTCCAAATTCAATAATTTATCATTATATATATATATATATATATATATATATATATATATATATCATTTCTATATGTTAAAATATTTTAATTAAAAAATTATGACCTTTTAGAATGAGAAATGTTATCAGAAATGCTGATTATTAGGAAAAAAATTCAAATATTGAAAAGGATAATTTCCAATTATAGGGAAAAAAATTTCAAATATCACAAGGATAATTTTTATGTAAATGGAGGGAAGTATAGCATAATAATTTTAAAAAATGCATAACTTTCCAACTAAATAACGGTATTCGAGGGAAGTTTGAAATTTTGGTTTTTTTTTTGTTTATGAAAAAGGAAGGAAGTATGACATAATAATTGAAAAGATTTTATACATATATAACTTTTCAAATTAAAAAATTATCATTTTTTTTTATATTTGACACATTAAAGTTAGAATATCTCTATATATCATTTATATATGTTAATATATTTTAATCCAAAAATTAATTACCTTTTAGTGTGAGAAATGTTATCGGAAATACTGATTATTAGGAAAGTTAATGTTGTTTTTTCAAATATGCATGAGGATGATTTCCATAAATATTATATTATATTTTTCAATTAATATTTATTTCAAAAAATTATGTTGAGCCACATATGTTATTCATTCATTAATTGAAAAGGAGGGAAGTATGACATAATAATTGAAAAAAAAAATATACATAACTTTTCAATGTCAATAATTTATCATTGTTTATAGAATTTACACATTAGTGTTAGAATATCATTATTTATCTTTTTATAAATTTTAAAGTATTTTAATCTTAATATTAAGAGCAAGGATAGGGTGGACAACCCTGATTGGTGCTCCATGGTGTACAATTGCCGCACTGAGGTTCGACCCTATCACCTCATGCATTCTACTCCAATCCCCCACCACTAGGCCGACCCTAGTGGTTAATGATGGCATTTCCTATGTTATTGTTTAGCTCCTTTTGCTTTTAATTATTTCCACTTTGCATACACAAGAACAATACTTTGGGAACGTATAAGAAAATTGTAGAAATACATTATTTAATACATTATATTTATGTTTATTAATTTGATATGATATGTCAAGATTCAAAATTTTAAATTTTAAATTCATATTGAGATTTAGGAAAATTGCAAGAAGTAATTCAATTTTAAATTATGGCCAATATTGTTACGTAAGGAAAATGCAATTGATAGCAGAAATTTTCAAATTGATGAACTCTTGAAAGGAAAGCTTCAAATAGATTTACATATTTATATATTTCTTATGATAAATTCCACCTCTTTATAAGATAAGACAATTATTACAATGCAATCAACACGTAACTACAACAACAAAGTATCCTTAAAAGCAAGAAAACATGTAATGCAAAACCTAATAGTATCAAGAGTCATGACGACTGCATGTGGAACGGCAGCGGAAAGGGCACGTACTGCTCTGCACAAACCATTTCAAAATGCATTCGTAGTGAAAAATATGAGCACAAGGCAACCGTGCCCCATTATCACCACTGTTGTACTCTTCGTAGCATATGCAACATTCATCTTTTTCATCTTCAATCTTCAACTTTTCAAGTGTTGTGGCCCTAGCAGGCAAAGAATGTTCTCCACCCTGATAAGCCATTCTTTTCACGAACTCTACTGATTGAACATGTTCATCATCAAGTAAGCATGGGATATTCACTATATTGTAAAAATAACGGCTCTTTGATAACATAGCAAACACATAAAAATAATCTTTTTCAACCCCGCAGTGCTGCAATATTGAGTCACGTAGCATTCTAGACAAATTTGTAACCATGTCATAGTCGCCATTGAGAAAACTTTGTGGTACATCTGACTTTTTAAGGAACGTCTGTAACAAGTCTTCGGGAAAAGATGGAAAAGCAAAAAAGTCACGAGGAATTGGTAGTAACCTCGAGCTACAAAGACTAACCACATCCGTCGGATTTGAATTTGCAACAACTATAGTTATATTGACTTTGTCATTGCATGAAGTGTAACTAGCACCATCTGAGAAGGTGGATCGTTGAATTTCTGACATGACGAGGAAGATTGTTAAAGTGTACTTTTGTGTGTGTTTGCACAAAGGAATAGAAACAATGAGTGAAAGAGGGTTGTACAAATGCTGGCCTGGGTCAAAGAATTTGTAAAGCATAGATATATTTATAGTGTTGTGAGGTATATATCTGTTATGATCAATTGTTTCAACGAAGTATTGGAGGGAAAATTTGATATTTTCGTCTTTTGGTGAAAGATGGAAGCTTGAGATTTTCTTCTTTTTGGAGGGAAGCTTGATGTTTTGTTCTTTTGCTCAAAGACAGAAGTATATAAGGTAAATAATTGAGAATTTTGGATTTTGGGTATTTAAAGACTTTCCAATTTGATTAATTTATCATTTTATTTATTTATTTATTTTACACGTTGATGTTAGAATATCTGTAAACATCTCTCTCAACACCTAATTTTGGGTTCTTAATATAACATGTGTTATTAACACATCTCAATATTTCACAAAAAAAAAAAAAACACACATCATAGTCTTCACTATTTTCCAGTCTCTACTCTAAGGCCCCACTTACTTTGAATCTTCTCTTATCACTTTCTATTTTATTTTTAACCTGTCATCCATTTATCGATAATTAGATAATTATTATATACTTTTTTTGCTTCGTAATTTTCATTGTTTTGATTTAATGATATATACACTTTGTTAATTTTACCACAAGTGGTGATAGCTCGTTAATTTTAAGGTTGTTAAAATAAAAGTATTTTAATAAAAAATGGATTTTTAGTAATAATTATTTTCATTCACTTTCTATTTAGTTATTGCGAAGCCTTTAAGTAATTACTGATATTCATTTTAAATCTATTTTTTGTTTAATTATTGTAAAGGCTCGCTTCTAAAATTATTTTGATAAAATAAAATTAATTTTGAATAAATAAGTAAAGAAAAATAAATAAATAAATAAATAAAATAAGTTTGAGATTACCAAGTAATTACAACTCAAGTGACTTAGATTAAAATATGGAGTTAAAAAGACATTACACCAAAATCACTTCTTTTGTATAAAATGAAAAATAAAAAAATAGATAACTAAATAAAATTATAAACTAAATTATCTCAAATTTAAATATGAATTTATTTTGCTTAAATAAATTAATGATAAATAAAAGAGATAAACGAACAAATAATACAAGTTTGGAAACACCTATCATGGCTTAGGACTCCCAAATTAAAACATAAGATTAATAAGGTATCACGTTTAAATTATCTTTTGAGGTCTTATTTGATCCTAAGCCCCAAGCCATCCCACTATAATGGCTCTAATTATTTTTTGACCCACCTAACGGGGGTCCTAAAATCTCCCAATCCACACTAATCAAGAAGTAGGTTGGACCAAGGCTTAAAGGGGGCAAGGTCTATGGATTGACCATAACCCACATCGCCCTGAGAGTATTTTCTTGTGGGCCTCTTTTAGCCCTATGGACTTTTTTGCCTTGATCCACATGAGCTATATGGCCAGGTCAAGTGGGCTGGTCCATTTTGACTGCACTAGTTAACCCCTTTACATAAAAAAAACAAAACGAAAAAAAAAAACTTTGATTAATCTTAGTGTTTATACAAAATAATTATGAAATATTAACTAAAATTAAAAAATACATTCTAGATTCTAATAAGAACTATTTTTCACCATGAAACAAAAATGGATTCAAAATGAAATAAAGCATAAACATCAATACATTTTTTTTGTTACAAATAGGAAAAAAAAATAGCAAAACAGAAGGAGAAAAAAAAAACAAGCCAAACTAAGCGAAAGACACTATGGACTTAAGAAGAAGATGCCCATTGCCCAACTGAATTGAAAGTAGTTTTTATTAAGACTCCCAATCTGGTATTGAGGCTGCCTTGGTTGCATGATTACTGAGAAAATGACCAAGGCTTGAAAGGAAACAGATTGGCATGTTTGCACAGAGAATGAGAATATTACGGGCATTGGTATAATAAAATTATTGATTAAGTCTGTTGTATATTGTAAGGATTTTTTATTTATGTAAAAAATAAAATAAATTAAAAATATTTAACATAAATAATATAGATTTATAGGCAAATAAATAAATTTTAAAAGTTAAAAAATTACTTTGATCATGTAAGTAAATAAAATTTTGAGACTAAAAAAATGAAATTTTAATATTAAAAATTAAAATTAATTAATATTGAAATTTGAGGGAATAAAAAAATTGAAAAATATTAGTACATAATTAGGAAATACAAAATTATCAAATAACAGTGAAATGCGGATAAACAAAGTAAAATAAGAGTTTTGACCACGATGAGAATTTAAATTTATAATATAGGAATTATTAAGAGTGTGTAGACAAGTCATTTTAGGTAATTTATATTTTATTTGAGTAATTTATAAATTTGTTTGACTAAAATAAATATGTTTGGTAAAATGAGTTTATTTCACTAATTTATAGAGTTGTTTCATACGCCATTTAAGACAGTGCACACTTGGACATATAATATAGTTTATGATAATTTTTCATTTTTATTTTTGGTACTTTAACAACAACAAAATCTCATATGTTGTCTGCTTTAATATTACAATATTTATTCTAATTATTTCACTATTTATGTAATTTATTATTATTTTTAATAAAATGTTTGATATTTAAACAAAAAAATAATAAGAGTTTAGCAACCCAATGACATGGAAATGAAAACAAACTAAAGGCGAGGAAAATCGTGGAATTCTGAAGAACTTGGAACTTGGGAGTGAGTGATTTTTTTTTTTGGTGGCAAAAAGGGATAAACCCCAGGAAACACTAGAAACTGCGCGGAAACACGGTAGAGGATACATCAGCCAAAACGGCATTAACAATAAATGAAGGAACAATTTCAAAAATACGCAGATGATCATCAATAGTCTAAGCATAAGAAACCAACGCTTCAGCGACCTTATTAGCTTCCCGGAGAGTATGACGCTAGGAAAGTATACCTCCATCTCTGCCAAACATTAAAATATGTTGAACAAGAGCATAAGATGGGTGAGACTTACTGCACCCCTTCTTTATCAGATTAATTGCACTTTGGAAATCAGACTCAATCTCAGATTGTCTAAATCCTCTACTCCAAGCAATACGGATGCCAAGAAGAATCGCCCATAGCTCTGCATGCAACACACTACACGAGCCAATTTTAGAAGCTTATGCAAAGACTTGGGAGTGAGTGATGAGTTGCGACTTGTGAGTGTGTGTTTTCTTTGCCCCTCCTATCGTTTCTACTCTCTCTATTCTATGTTCAGACTTTTCTTTTTCTCAGCATTCTTTCATTTCTCCTCAGGGTATGCAATAATGATAGATATGGACAATGATAAAAGAAAATAAATTACATTCAATTTTAAAAGTCAAACGTGTGAATATTAAAACATAAGGAAAGTGTGTAATTGATAGCAGAAATTAATTACTCTCAAAAGGAAAACTTCAAATAGATTGAAGTATTTATATTTCATACGATACATTTTACTTCTTTAAGATAATATATTTATCACAGTACATAAATGCTAATGGTAACAGTATCAAGAGACAAGACTATATGCGAAACGGCAACAAGGGCACATAGCCTTCTCTACGAACCATTGCAATATACAATTAGGGTGGAAAACATGACAGCAAGGCAAGCTTGCTGCATTATCACCAGAGTTGAAATCTTCACCACATATGACACATTCACCTTCTTCATCTTGAACCCTAAATCTTTGGAGTGTCGTTGCCCCCTCAGGAAAAGAAAGTTCACCTCCATCACAGGCCATTCTTTGCACAAATTCTCTTGGTGGAAATTCATCAGCTTAAAAAAGGAATGGGGTACCCACTACATTATAACAACAGTGCATCTCGAATACCATAATGAAAACCCGAAAATAATTTATATGAACCCCAAGCCGCTGTAACACTGAGCCCCGTAACCTTGTTGAAAGGTTTAGAACCATGTCACAATCATGGCCAATGAAAAAATTTCTAGGTATATTCAAGTATTCAAGCAATTGCTTTAATATATCATTACATACAGATAGATGATTGAAGATTTCATGATTAATTGGTAACTGCATCGAACAAAGACTTACACCACTGCTCGGATCAAAAGTCGTGACAACTACGCGTATATACACCATATGATTAATGAAAGTTTGATTAGCATCGTAGAACAAGCTGGGTTCTTGAAATTGTGATGTCATATTCACGATGAGGCATATTGATAGAGGATACTTTTGTGTGTGATTGCACAAAGGAATAGAAATAAGAAGAGAATTGAAAAGGAGATATACTAATACTTGGTATATAGGAATTTGCAAAGGTTAGATGTATTTATAGTGTTGTGTGGAATATAACCGTTATGATCAATCATTTCAAAGCAGTATTGGAGGGAAACTTGAGATTTGGGTCTTTTGGTGAAAGAGGAAAGCTTGAGATTTTCCTTTTTTTTGTGGAGGGAAGCTTGAGATTTTGTTCTTATGGTCAAGGACGGAATATATATATATACATATATATATATATATATATATATATATATATATGTGTGTGTGTGTGTGTGTGTGTGTGTGTGTGTGTGTGTGTGTGTGTGAGGTAAATAATTGAAAATTTTGTATACCTAAATACTTTTCAAATTGAATAATTGATCTTTTTTTTTTTATATATTTTACAAGTTGATATTAGAATATTTGAAAGAAAAATTCACAGTCAAAAGACATTTATTTCTTTTGTATAATAGTTTAGTTTTTTTTTTCCTTTTTTTACGTCATCTAAGAATTAGATTACTTTTCTTTTGACATTAAAGTTTACTTTCAAATAATACACTAAATTGATTTTTAAAATTAGTCCTTAAATTTATAAATATTAATCAATTTAATTCTTAAATTACAAAATCATCTTTTTAATTCTTAAATATATTTAAAATGATAATTATTTATGAAATAAAAATTATTTTACTGTCAAGAATAAAACTAAGATAAGTGATGTTTATTAATTTTAGATGTAAAAATAATATTTTTATAAGTTTTATAAAAAACTACATTAACTGATAAACATAATTCTAGAATTATTAGTATAATTCATCATTGGTTTTAGGTTCCTACAAATGTTATTTGAGCCAAATCTGGTTGGCAAATTTATGCTTAAGTCGAGGATATATCTTATGAGAGAAGGACATCTTATATGAGAGTGAGAGAGTTAAATTTGGACCATATAACCATACATGGAGGGTCAAGATTTAATGTTATGTAACTACTTAAAAAAGTCGTATGACTTTTTAAAAAAGTCGCATGACTTAGTGTGTTTTAATCTTGACCATTCAAAATAAGATCTAGTGGTCAATATTTATTCCTCTCACTCTCATATAAGATAAGACATCTCACTAGATATATATATATATATATATATATATATATATATATATATATATATATATGATTTATTTAAAAATTTATAAGTAAATTAAATTTTAAAAAGCGTGACAGGTTTCCTGTAGGTTTTTCCAAACCCGATAAGACTCGATGACGATGAGGTTGGGTTTAAAAATTTTAAACCCGTCTCTTTTAAACCCAAACTCGAACCTGCCTCATCTTTCATGGTTGGTGAGGGTACGCAGTCTTTTGTACTAGGATTAGGGTATGTACATCCAATTGTCACCCAAAAATATTATGTAAGACCTTTGTAACCCGGATGGTCAAGAGGCATTACAGCCCAAAATATGTGAAAACCTAAGAGAGATTATTTAGGGTTACCTAGGAGTTGAGTCCATGTTAAATCACTTTAAAGTGATGATTTTTGTGTATGCTGAACTACAAGGTTCGTTGTGCATGCGATATTTAAAGGGATGGAGAAGACTCAATCCTGTTACCATATTTCTTTTGTAGAGAACGATGGCGGAGATGTGGAGCCCTTATGTAGACATTTGAAGACCATTGGATTCAAGGGCGGACCTACAGCAAGCATTGGGGGGACCTTGGCCCCCCCTAATTTTTTTCAATATAGTTTATTTATATTAGGTAATGTTAAAAAAAATTAATATTAAGTAATTATTTTGCTTAGGGAGTTTAAGTATGTAAATAATATTATTTAAGTATTATTTATCATTTTTATATTTTTATAAAATATTCTATTCTTTTGTAATTTTTATTGTAGAGATAATTACATTTTTTTTCTTTTTCTAGATAAAATATTTGAGTATTATTTATTTTTCTTTCAAATATTTTTTCTTTTATAATGTGTTATTATTATTATTTTAAAAGCTATAAATAATTGTAGTTTGTAATAAAATGATTGCCAATGGGTCAAACTTTACAAACACTATATATAAGTTTGACCGAGCCACTGTGCTTACCATTGTGAGGTTCCACTGTGCTTTCGATCTTAGTTCACCCATCCAGACTAGCGTGCTATGTAAATCTTAGCAAAGCAAATTAGATATCAAGTTGCACTAAAAGTTTGCCATAATTTGCTTTCAAAGTTGTAGCCTTTGTCACAACAAATATTTTTCTTCAATTTTCCAACTTTCTGAAAGTAAATTATTCTTCAATGATTGTTAGCTATTAGTGTCCTAAAAGATAATTTAGTGAGTAACATAATTTATTCAGATTTAGTAGATTTTTGGAATATGATTAATAGGAATTTTCGTAAGAAAGATATAGTTAAACATAAAATATCAAATTTTATTATAAATTCATTAAAGTTCTTGGTAACATATCAAATTGGTTATTGTCATTTGTAATTTAGGTTCTTTAAAAATATGTTTAATATCTTCTATGTAAATGTATTCTCTATTATATATTTTTAAAAATCATTTTAGAATATATGTATACATACATACATACATATATATATATATATATATATATATATATATATATATATATATAGTATCAATTTTAATGCTTACATATTTATTTAATTTTGGCCCCCCAAGTCATTGAATCCTGGGTCTGCTCCTGATTGGATTTACAATCCTCTTTATGAAGAGGGTCCTTCTAAGGATCTTCCTATAGTTTAGGTATATAGGTAGTATAAAATTGACCAATAACTATTTTTCAACATTGATTTATTCTATTAAATAAATTTCTAAACTTATCAAATTAATGTGTCACAGGTGTAAAATGGAGGACATTCTTCTTGAGATGGATCGAATTTTGCGGCCACAAGGTAGTGTCATCTTGCGGGATGATGTGGATGTGCTGTTGAAGGTGAAGAGTTTCACAGATGCAATGCAATGGAATTCCAGAATTGCAGACCATGAAAAGGGGCCCCATCAGAGAGAAAAGATATTGTTTGCAGTTAAGCAGTACTGGACTGCCCCATCTCCTGGCCAAAAATCTACACAGAAAGCTCTAAATTGATCTGTTTTTTGGGCTCAAGAATTTGTGTAATTTTTTATTTCTATGTCCAGAAATTTTTTCAGAATTCTATTCTTTTCCAACCCCTGCTTATGTGGGTGGTGCAAAGTGAAAATTTCCTTACAGCAATCTATGCCTTATTGCTCCTCAAGCTTCTTATTTTTTGGTGACTTATCTATCTTGTAATAGTTGTCCAAATCCAATCAAATGAGATTGACTTAATGGTGAATAATGGTTGCAAAAAAAACCTAATAGTATTTTACTAGACACAAAGCTCTAAAAACATATGTAAGATTTCTAATAACATTTTGTTTTGGTACATCATTCTTCATTTAGAACGCAACAAGGTACTAGAGCATCTTAAGTTTAGCCTTGGTCATAACGTCTTAAGTTCAACCTCAATTAGATCATTTTAAACTTGGCCACAGCCAAAGATCTTCAAATCAACCACAATCAAAGTATCTTCAACACAAGATTGTTTAGAACATCTTCAGCTCAACGCCAGGTTAAATTTTTAAATTGAAGGTCCATAGCCAAGCCATAACCCACATGGCCTTGAGGGTTTTTTTTTATGTGAGCTTTTTTTAGTTTTGTGGGTTTTTGGCCTTGATCCACGTGGGCTATGGCCAAGTCAAGTTGGCTAGTCCATGTTGATGATACTAAATGAAAAATATATTTATTAAATCATAAGTGTTCGGTAAAATTATTTGTTTAAGTAGCTGAAAAATGTAAAATGATATAAATTGTTTATATAATATATTTATATAAATTTAAATTTATTTTATTGATAAAAATATATTTTGAGGTATTATAATTTTAATTTTTTAATTAGTTTTAAACTCTTGTAATTTTTTATTTATAGATAAATTATTTTCATTACATTTTTATTTTCAATTATTACATTATATTCATAGTAAGTATTCTACGATTAATCTTATATTATATCTTAAATATTTTTAATCAAGTTTGAAATAAAGTAAAAAAACACTTAAGTGGACATTATACTTTTATTATGTTAATTAGCGTAATAGTTAAAATAAATGATCTAATATTAAATTATTAAAAAAAACTAACATTTATCATTGTCAATTTCATGAAGTATAATGTTTAAATAATAAATTAAATATTATACATAGTACAATAGTTAAAATAAATAGTGTAATATAAAAATTGTAGAATATAATAACAAAAATAAAATAAAACAAATAAATAATAAAAAACCTTGTTTTATTAAAAAAAAGGTACTAAGAAAGTTTAATAAATATTTTAAGGATAAAAAGAAAAGAAAATATAAAAAGCTAGAAGTTACAAGCTAGCATTTTAAAAAAATGCTACTTCAAGTAGTGTTTCAAAAATCGCTAAAAACTACTAAAGAAAGTTTGTTTACCAAACAGTCAAGTAAGTTTTTCAGCTACTAAAAAAGTTAGCTAGAAGCTAGCTGAAATGGCTTGCCGAACATAACATTTTACTATTTTTAATATTTCATTATTTTATTTTTTACCACTTAATTTGACATTAGAAACTACAGAAGTAGAAAACCTAAAGTGACAATAATTTTTTTTTTGTTTAAATACATTTTTAGTCCTTGCAATTTAGCACTTTTTTGCTTTTCGTCCTTGCAAAAAAAATTTGGTTTTAGTCCTTGCAAATTATGTTTGTTTTGTTTTTCGCCCTTAAAGTGCTTTAGATAGCGTTTTCTTCACTATTCAAAGCGCTATATAAACAACTTTAAGGACGAAAAACAAAACAAACATAATTTGCAAGGACTAAAATCGAAAAAAAAATTGCAAGGACGAAAGGCAAAAAGA
Organism: Pueraria montana var. lobata; assembly: GCA_026413185.1. NCBI lineage: Eukaryota > Viridiplantae > Streptophyta > Magnoliopsida > Fabales > Fabaceae > Pueraria > Pueraria montana. Next base: position 87,580,414 of record CM048650.1, on the reverse strand, counting down.
ACGCTAAATTGCAAGGACTAAAAAGGTATTTAAGCCTTTTTTTTACTGCAAAAGTGACAATAATTATAACACGTATGATTCCCAAGAGTTGAATTAATCATCGTGAAATGTTTTCAATAACAAAAAAAAATCATCGTGACTTAATTTAGTACTGAATGAAAGTAAGTTTTAATTTATAACCTATTTTTTCACTTTAAAAATCCAAAAAATATAAATAAACAAAAACACACTGCCAAAGTTTAGTAAACTTCTATAATTATATTTATAACTATATATACTCACAATTCAAATGTTGTATATATGAATAAAAAAAATTCAAACATTGTATATACATCTATAACTAAAAAAAACCTATCACATTCATTATCACGTCCAATATAAAGGTACCTATACTTAAAAGTGTCAATAATAGGTGAATGATAGAAGTAAATAATCTCAATGATGAAAGATTAAAGAAATAATAATTTGGTTATTGTTTCGATATTATAGGAGCTTTATATGTCAGACTCCATATGTTGAATGATGGCATTTTCTATGTTATTGTTTAGCTCCTTTCCTTTTGCTTTTAATTAATTCCACTTTGATTATAAAAAAAACCAATACTTTGGAAACATATATAAGAAAATTATAGAAGTGCATTATTTAATACATTATATTTATGTTTATCAATTTGATATGATGTGTCAAGATTCAAAATATTAAAGAATTAAATTCATATTGAGATTTACAAAATTTGCAAGAAATTATTCAATTTTAAATATTATGGCCAATATTGTTATGTAAGGAAAATGCAATTGGTAGCAGAAATTGTCAAATTGATTAACTCTTGAAAGAAAGCATCAAATAGGTTTATATATTTCTTACGATAAATTCCACCTCTTTATAAGATAAGACAATTATTACAATTCAATCAACACGAAACTACAACAAAGTATCCTTAAAAGCAAGAAAATATGTAATGCAAAACCTAACAGTATCAAGAGTTCATGTGGAACCACAGCGAAAAGGGCACGTACTGCTTTGCACTAACCATTGAAAAATATGAGCACAAGGCAACCGTGCCCCATTATCACCACACTTGTACTCTTCATAGCATATGCAACATTCATCTTTTTCATCTTCAATCTTCAATTTTTCAAGTGTTGTGGCCCCGGCAGGCAAATAATATTCTCCACCCTGATAAGCCATTCCTTGCACAAACTCTCTTGATACATGTCGTGCATCGAAGAAGCATGAGGTATTCACTATATTGTAAAACTATCGGCCATTAAAGAACATAGCAAACACATAAAAATAATATGTTTCAAACCCACAGTGTTGCATTACTGAGTCACGTAGCATTCTAGACAAATTTGTGACCATGTCACAATCATGGCCATTGAGAAAGGTTTGCCGAACACCTGTGTGTGCAAGGAACTTTTGTAACAGCTCTTTGCGAAAAGATGGATACGCAAAATGGTCACGAGAAATTGGTTGACTCGACCTCCAACATCTAACCTCACCCATTGGATCTGAATTAGTCGCAACAACTATAGTTATATAGACTTTATCTTTGCATGAAGTGTAACTCCCACCATCAGAGAAGGTGAATTGTTGAATTTCTGGCATGATGAGGAAGATTGATAAAGAATACTTTTGTGTGTGTTTGTACAAAGGAATAGAAACAATAAGAGAGTGTAATGCTGTTGGGTCAAAGAATTTGTAAAGCATAGACATATTTATAGTGTTGTGAAGTATATATCTTTTATGATCAATTGTTTCAAAGGAGTATTAGAGGGAAGCTTGAGATTTAATTTGGTCTTTTGGTGAAAGAGGGAAGCTTGATATTTTCTTTTTTTTTTTTTGAAGGAGGGAAGCTTGACATTTTGTTTTTCTGGTCAAGGAGGGAAGTACATATGAGGTAACTAATTGAAAATTTTGTATACTTAAAAGACTTTCCAAATTGAATAATTTGTCATTTTTTTATATATTTTACACATTGATGTTAGTATATATTTAAATATCTCTTTGAACCAAAAAAAATTATTTATCCAAATAATACTTGTACCACATTATTTAACAAACTACTATCTATTACTGTTCAGGTTGGGATTTCGTCTCCTCTCCACCCGAATTCTTAACCTTTATTTTCTTTTTAAAAAACATGACGTTGAGAATCCGGATACCCCAAATCTGAATTCTCAATAGGTTTTCGTCTTTTCGTTATTTATTTTTTTGCTTTTTACTTTTTTACTTTAATTTTAATTTTAAAGTAGTTTAAAAAAATAATTGTGACTAAAAGTTTACATTGTAATTAATTTAAATAATTAGTTTTAAAAATAATACTCACAATTTAATAAAAATTATTTAAATTAAAATTCCATAATACAACAATAGAAAATTGAAGTTGGCTAGAGGTTCAATCATGATTAGGACATGACATTACACCTAAATCAATCCCTTTTGTATAAAATGAATAAAAAATAAAAAATAGATAACTAAATAAATAAATCATAAATTCAAGTCTCTCAAATATAAATATAAAATTATTTTGCTGAAATAAATCAATGATAAATAAACAAATAATATACAAGTTCGGGAACACTTGTCACAACTCGAGTATACAGTCCAATTTAAAGCATAAGATTAACAAGCTATCATGTTTAAATTATCTCTTGAGGTGTTATTTTGGTCCTAAGGCTTGGGCCAGTTCACAATAATGGCTCTAATTATTTTTTGACTCACCTAATGTGGGGCCTAAAAGCTCCCAACCTACGCAACCCAACTAATAAGAAGGTTGGACCAAGGCTTAAGGGTTGTCAACCCACAAGTACCGGTATTTCAAAAATGTCTTTTCTAAATCGTCCATAAAAATATTTTCAACTTGGCTCGACTAGAGTATGTTTAACTCAAGCTAAACTAAAGTAATTTTAACTTGGTCCCAACCAAGATATCTTTAATGTGGCCTGAATCAAAGTAATTTTAACTTGACCTTGGCTAGAGTAACTTCAACTCGACCTTGTTCAGAGTATGTTCAACTTAGCCTAACGTAGAGTATCTTATACTCAACCTTGACTAGAGAATCTTCACATCAACCTCAACCAGGGCATCTTCAACTCAGTCTCCGCTAGGACATCTTTGGTTCGACCTCGACTAAGGACTCTTCTACTCAACCTCATTCAGGGTATTTTTGCCTCGACTTCAATTAGGTCATCTTCAGCCTAGCCTCGGCTAAGGTAGCGTGGAGAAGACCTTAGTATCATTGGGTTGGCCTCAACTAGGGCACATCTTCAGCTCAGCCTTGGACAACGTATGTTTGGCTCAGCCTTTACAAGTGCATCTTCGGCTCAGCCTCAACCAGCGTATCTTCGACTCATCCTTACCCAACATGTCTTTAGCCCAGCCTCGACGAATTCACCTTCGATTCAAACCTTGATTAGTGCATCTTCCACTTGGCCTCAGTTAGAGCATCTTCAACTCAGTCTCAGCTATAGTCATTTCAACTAGGTCTCAGCTAGAGCATCTTAAGCTTGACCTCAGTTAGAGTATCTTCAGATCAACCACAGTCAAAGTATCTTCAATACGATTTTGGCTAGAACATCTCTTAGCTTAACCTCGAGTTAAAGTTTTAAATTTGAGGTCCATTGGCAGGCCATAAGCCACAAGGTCTTGAGGGCTCTTTTATGTTGGCCTCTTTTAGCCCTGTGGGCTTTTTGGCCACGACCCATGTGGGCTATGGCCAAGCCAGCTAGGCTAGTCTATTTTGACAGCTCTAATTACCCTTTACATTAAAAAAAAACCTTTGATTTTAATGTTTATACAAAATAATTGTGACAAATTGTTAACTAAAATTAAAAATACATGTATTTCTAATTAGAACTCTTTTTCACCATGAAACAAAAAAGGATTCAAAATGAAATATAAAGCATAATCATTACATTTTTTTTATACAAATAGGAAAAAAAATAGCAAAACAGAAGGGGAAAAATAAAAATGACAAACTAAGCAAACTAATAGTGGAGGTGTAAGAAGACTACACCCATTGCATGTTCGTAGCAGTCCGGTGGTGTTATATCCAAGTGGATAACGCAAACTAATAGTGGAACAAACAACGTTAGCCGATAATACTAATAAATTAAAATGAGAATTTACAAATTCCACTTATCCATATCATCTTATCATTATTATGTTGCCCTTTTGTTTCTATTTTTCTTATTTTCACTTCTTTTTCATTTCCACTGTTTTTAATATTTCATTATTTTTTATGTTTTTACCACTTTAACATTAGAAACAACAGAAGTAGCAAATCTAAAGTGACAATAATTATAACACGTATGGTTGCCGAAAGCTGAATTAATCATTGTGAAACAATTTCAATAAAACAAATAAAAATAAAAATAAAACATCCTGATACAAACAATATGAGCTGCATCATATTGCTTGGAAAAGGCATGTTTAGTTTAGCAAACCAATGACGTGGAAATGAAACCAAACAAAAGGAGAACAAAGCTAAGATAATGGAAAATGGAAATCAGAATAACTTTAGGAGCAATTATAATTATAATGTGTTGATTAAGATAAACCATAATCAACACATTATATTTACTTTTTTTTTTTTTTAAACAACATTATATTTACTTTCAATACTATGCTCTGGGTTTTCTTTTCTCCTCGGTGCTCTATCATATAAAACCATTTAAATTAATTTCATAAATAAATATTTCGTGACTAATATTTAAATTATACGGTTGAAATTTTTATACTAAAAATTAGGTTGAATCTAATTAGTTAATATATTTACTACAAAATGATATTTTGACTATATGCTTAATAACTTCATATATGAACATTTTGTTGACTAATGATTATATGATAATGTTAAATTTTTTATATAAATATATAATAAATATATTAATTTTAAATTTTTAACTATGTTTTATTACAAAATAGTTTTAAATTACTTATTCAATAAAATCATAAATCAGATATTTTTTAAATTCTTTTTTTATGGTAGAGACCAGCCAAGGAAGATAATCATGTTCGAATTGGATAGGACGTAGGACAACTATTAACGACAAAGCTCTCACTTCGAGCATATTATTTTACTATTTATCATAATTTACAATATTTTTGGAACTTGGGAGTGAGTGATGACTTGTGTGAAAGTGAATCTGTTGTGTTCCCAGGTGAATCAAAGATAATATGGGTGTGTGTGTGTGTTTTTTTTTTTTTTTTTTTTGCCCCTCCTCTCGTTTCTACTCTCTCTATTCTATGTTCTGGCTTTTCTTTTTCTCAGCATTCTTTTGTTTCTCCTCTCGGTATATGCAATGATAGATGGGCAATGATAAAAGAAAATAAATTACATTCAATTTTAAAAGTCTAACATGTCAATATTATTACATAAGGAGAATTTAATCAATAGCTGAAACTAATCACTCTCAATATTATTACGTACGGAAAGTGTAATGATAACAGAAATTAATTGCTCTCAAAAGGAAAACATCAAATAGATTGATGTATTTATATTTCATACGATACATTTTACTTCTTTAAGATAATATATTTATCACAGTACATAAATGCTAATGGTAACAGTATCAAGAGACATGACTATATGCAGAATGACATTATCTTTGATGATAAACATTAGAGCAAGGCAACCTTGCTGCATTATCACCGGAGTTGAAATCTTTGATGCATATGGCACATCGATCCTCTTCATCTTTAACCATAAATCTTTCGAGTGCAGTTGCCCCCACAGGAAAAGAATGTTCACCTCCATCACAGGCCATTCTTTCCATCAATTATCTTCATGGAAGTTCATTAGCTTGAAAAGAGAATGGCGTACCCACTACATTATAACAAAAGTGGGTCTCGAATACCATAATGAACACCCAAAAATAATTTATATGAACCCCAGGCCACTGTAACACTGAGCCACGTAACCTTGTTGAAAGGTTTGGAACCAGGTCACAGTCGTGGCCATTGAAAAAATTTCTAGGTATATTCAAGTATGCAAGCAATTGTTTTTATATATCATTACATACAAAAAGATGATTGAAGATGTCATGATTAATTGGTAACTGCATGCGACACAGCCTTACAGCACTGCTTTGGATCAAAAGTTGTGACAGCGATGCTTAAATAGATCGTATGATTCATGAAACTATGACCAGCATCGGACAACAAGGCGGGTTCTTGAAAGTGTGATGTCATCTTCAAGATGAGGAAGATTGATAGAGGGTACTTTTGTGTGTGATTGCATAAAGGAATAGATATAAGAAGAGAATTGAAAAAGAGTTATACTAATACTTGGTCTATAGGAATTTGCAAAGGTTAGATGTATTATAGTGTTGTGAGGAATATAACCGTTATGATCAATCATTTCAAAGCAGTATTGAGGGAAGCTTGACGTTTTAGTCTTTTGGAGAAAGAGGAAAGCTTGAGATTTTCCTTCTTTTTTTTTTTTTTGTGAAGGAGGGAAGCTTGAGATTTTGTTCTTTTGGTCAAGGACGGAAATATATATGAGGTAAATATTTTATTGGGTACTTGAAGTGATTAACTTTATTGACCATTTCATTATTTGTATCACACACACACATATAGGTGTACATCCCTATTCCAACAACAAACTACCAATAAGATGAAAATTTTGCTCACTAAGAATAAATTGTGGCAGGCCACCCCATAATTTATGGAACTTTCTATCATGCCTCCAATAAAACTAAATGAAAAGATGTAATATGACTTTATACTCTCCTTGAAGTTGATACTTTTCTTATTGTTTTCAGTTGTTAGATTAAACAATAAAATAAGAAGCTTTTACCAAGGAAGTCTAGTTCAGTTGGTTGAGCAGGGTACGTGAGTTATTACAAACTCTCATATCTATCTTCTGCTCCTATTGATAAAAGAAAAAGACAAGAAGTTTTTCCAACCTTTAGACAACAGGGTCAAAATCCATCATTCGTTATCTTTTATTCTTTTCAAATCCTTCCTCAAATTGCATATGAGCAGAGAATTACAATGACAACAACATTAGGAAGGTCTCCAAAATATAGACATGCTAAGAAAAGGTGGAAATGGTTAGATGGTGTCCCCTGAATAACTGTATGCATGAAAACTTGCAAATTAAATACGATCTTAATAACTAAGAGTTCATCAAATGTTACATTGACTCTCATCCCCCTCATAAATTTCTGAATATAAAGGTAGGCTTTGATGATCACCAAATCAACCTAGCATGACAACTAACACACAAAGATATACGTAAAGTAAACGACAACCACCAAGAAAACATTTTTTTTGGTACATACCACCAAGAAAACATTTGTAATGATTACTATTATTTTTTATATGATAAAATATATGCACAAACGTAGAGGAGAATCATCGATTAATCAAGATCATTGTATAGTTTGTTGATTATCGCAATGTACAATTGACATCAAAAACTATATATTGGCATTAAATTGAAAGAGCTTATTGCTTTTTTTACTACAAAAAGATCTTTAATATCTAAAATTATATTTTCATTGGCAATATGACTATCCATAGATCTATTTCCTTCTGCAGAAAAATAAATAAATGAGGCATTATGGTGCATTGGACTCGAGACCATAATGTTCCCTTCAAAATTTAAATTCTAATAGTAACATATACCATATAAATTTAGAAAGGCGTACATATAGCCCACAAAATCTTAAATCCAAAATATAAATTTATAAAACTAAAAAAAAAAAAACATTACCATATTCATTTTTACGGCCAATATAAAGGTACCTATTCTCTGTACCAAAAAAAAACCTATACTTAAAAGTGGTCAATAATAAGTGAATTGTAGATGTAAATAATCTCAATTTGTAAGATGAAATATTAAAGAAATAATACTTTGGTTATTGTTTTGTTATGATAGGAGCTTTATATGCCAGACTCTGTATGCTAATTAATGATGGCATTTCCTATGTTATTGTTTAGCTCTTTTTGCTTTTAATTATTTTCAATTTGCTTACAAAAAAATAATACTTTGGGAATATTTAAGAAAATTGTAGAAGTACATTATTTAATACATTATATGTATGTTTATTAATTTGATATGATATATCAAGATTCAAAATTTAAAAATTTTAATTCATATTGAGATTTAGGAAAATTGCAAGAAATAATTCAATTTTAAATTATGGTCACGTAAGGAAAATGCAATTGATAGCAGAAATTTTCAAAATGATGAACTCTTGAAAGGAAAGCATCAAATAGATTTACATATTTATGTATTTCTTACAATAAATTTCACCTCTTTATAAGGTAAGACAATTATTACAGTCCAATCAACACGTAACTACAACAAAAATATGAGCAGATATTTATTTAAAATCACCTCTTTAAATTACTTATTCAATAAAATCATAAATCAGATATTTTTTAAATTCTTTTTTCTATGGTAGAGACCAGCCAAGGAAGATAATCATGCTCGAATTGGATAGGACGCAGGACAACTATTAACGACAAAGCTCTCACTTCGAGCATATTATTTTACTATTTATCATAATTTACAATATTTTTGGAACTTGGGAGTGAGTGATGACTTGTGTGAAAGTGAATCTGTTGTGTTCCCAGGTGAATCAAAGACAATGTGGGTGTGTGTGTGTGTGTTTTTTTTGCCCCTCCTCTCGTTTCTACTCTCTCTATTCTATGTTCTGGCTTTTCTTTTTCTCAGCATTCTTTTGTTTCTCCTCTCGGTATATGCAATGATAGATGGACAATGATAAAAGAAAATAAATTACATTCAATTTTAAAAGTCTAACATGTAAATATTATTACATAAGGAGAATTTAATCAATAGCTGAAATTAATCACTCTCAATATTATTACGTAAGGAAAGTGTAATGATAGCAGAAATTAATTGCTCTCAAAAAGAAAACATCAAATAGATTGATGTATTTATATTTCATATGATACATTTTACTTCTTTAAGATAATATATTTATCACAGTACATAAATGCTAATGGTTACAGTATCAAGAGACATGACTATATGCAGAACGGCATTATCTTTGATGATAAACATGAGAGCAAGGCAACCTTGCTGCATTATCACCGGAGTTGAAATCTTTGATGCATATGGCACATCAAACCTCTTCATCTTTAACCATAAATCTTTTGAGTGCAGTTGCCCCCACGGGAAAAGAATGTTCACCTCCATCACAGGTCATTCTTTCCACCAATTCTCTTCATGGAAGTTCATCAGCTTGAAAAGAGAATGGCGTACCCACTACATTATAACAACAGTGGTTCTCGAATACCATAATGAACACCTGAAAATAATTTATATGAACCCCAGGCCGCTGTAACACTGAGCCACGTAACCTTGTTGAAAGGTTTGGAACCAGGTCACAGTCGTGACCATTGAAAAAATTTCTAGGTATATTCAAGTATGCAAGCAATTGTTTTAATATATCATTACATACAAAAAGATGATTGAAGATGTCATGATTAATTGGTAACTGCATGCGACACAGCCTTACAGCACTGCTTTGGATCAAAAGTTTTGACAATGATGCTTAAATAGATCGTATGATTCATGAAACTATGACCAGCATCGGACAACAAGGTGGGTTCTTGAAAGTTTGATGTCATCTTCAAGATGAGGAAGATTGATAGAGGGTACTTTTGTGTGTGATTGCATAAAGGAATAGAAATAAGAAGAGAATTGAAAAAGAGTTATACTAATACTTGGTCTATAGGAATTTGTAAAGGTTAGATGTATTATAGTGTTGTGAGGAATATAACCGTTACGATCAATCATTTCAAAGCAGTATTGAGGGAAGCTTGAGGTTTTAGTCTTTTGGTGAAAGAGGAAAGCTTGAGATTTTCCTTCTTTTTTTTTTTTTTTGTGAAAGAGGGAAGCTTGAGATTTTGTTCTTTTGGTCAAGGACGGAAATATATGAGGTAAATAATTGAAAATTTTGTATACTTAAATAATTTCCAAATTGAGTAATTGATATTTTTTTATTTATTTTACAAGTTGATATTAGAATATTTGAAAGTAAACTTCAAAGTCAGAAAATGTGAATAAAACTATTTTTTTTATATTTTTTTTACAATAGTTTAGTTTTTTACCGTTATTTTTTTATGTCATCTGAGAATTAGATTACTTTTCTTTTGACATTGAAATTTACTTTCAAATAATCCACTAAATTGATTTTTAAAATTAGTTCTTAAAATTTTAAATATTAATCAATTTAATTCTTAAATTATAAAATCATCCTTTTAATCCTTAAATATATTTAAAATGATGATTATTTATCAAATGACAATTATTTTACTGTCAACAATAAAACTAAGACAATTGATGTTTATTAATTTTAGATATTAAAATAATATTTTTATAATTTTTTAAAGACTACATTAACTGATAAACATAATTCTAGAATTATTAGTATAATTCATCATTGGTTTTAGGTTCAAGTTATTCTAAGAGCAACTTTAAAAGGCTTACTCTTCATCTTCACTATTCATTTTTTTGAAATCTAATGGTTAAGATTAGTTACTCATTACAATCATTAGATTTAGGTAAAATGAATAGTGAAGATAGGGAGTAACTCTTTTAAAGTTACTCTTGGATATATATGATTTATTTTAAAATTAGAAGAAAATTATATTTTCAAAAGTCTGACGGGTTACCCATAAGTTTTCGCGAACCCAATAAAACTTGCGACGTCAATGAGGTAGGATTTAAAAATTTTAAACTCACCTCTTTTAAACTCAAACTCGAACCCATTTCGTCTTTCATGAGTACAAGGACCAGGAGAGCTAAACTTACCCATAATCTGCTCTGTTGCCATGCCTAGCCTTGGCTAGTGCATCTTCAACCCTGCCTCGGCTAGCGCATCTTCAACCCTGCCTCAGCTAACGCATCTTTGACTCAACCTCAGCTAACGTGGATTTAGCTTAGCCATAGTAAATACATCTTCAGCTTAGTCTCGATAAAGGCATTCTCAATTTAGGCTCGGCCTCAATTGAGGCATCTTTAATTCGACTTCGGCTAGGTCATCTTTGGATTGACCTCGATTAGGGCACCATTGGCTCGACCTTAGCATCTTTGGCCTGGCCTCAACTAGGGCATCTTCGACTCACCCATGACCAATGCATCTTCAATTCAATCTCAATCAATGCATCTTTGGCTCATCCTCGGCCAACACATCTTCGGCTTGACCCTTACATGCGCATCTTCGGCTAAACCTTAAGCAATGTATCTTCAGCTCGACCTCGACTAACACATCTTCAATTCAACCTTGATTATATTATCTTCAACTTAGCCTTGGTTATAGCATCTTCAGCTCGATTTCAATTAGAGTAATTTCAACTCCACCTTGGCTAGAGCATCTTAAGCTCAGCTTGGCCAGAGCATCTTAAGCTCGATCTCGGCTAGGGCATCTTAAGCTCAGCTTGATTAGAGATTTGTAAAAAAAAAATGTAATGCAAGTAAAAACAAAGGGACAACAAAATACAAAAACACTAGAAGAATATTTTGTTAGGTACTTGAAGTGATTAACTTTATTGACCATTTCCTTATTTGTATCACACACACACATATAGGTGTACATCCCTATTCCAACAACAAACTACTAATAAGATGAAAATTTTGCTCACTAAGAATAAATTGTGGCAGGCCACCCCCATAATTTATGGAACTTTCTATCATGCCTCCAATAAAACTAAATGAAAAGATGTAATATGACCTTATACTCTCCTTGAAGTTGATACTTTTCTTATTGTTTTCAGTTGTTAGATTAAACAATGAAATAAGAAGCTTTTACCAAGGAAGTCTAGTTCAGTTGGTTGAGCAGGGTACGTGAGTTATTGCAAACTCTCATATCTATCTTATGCTCCTATTGATAAAAGAAAAAGACAAGAAGTTTTTCCAATCTTTAGACAACAGTGTCAAAATCCATCATTCGTTATCTTTTATCCTTTTCAAATCCTTCCTCAAATTGCATATGAGCAGAGAATTACAATGACAACAACATTAGGAAGGTCTCCAAAATATAGACATGCTAAGAAAAGGAGGAAATGGTTAGATGGTGTCCCCTGAATAACTGTATGCATGAAAACTTGCAAATTAAATACGATCTTAATAACTAAGAGTTCATCAAATGTTACATTGACTCTCATCCCCCTCATAAATTTTTGAATATAAAGGTAGGCTTTGATGATCACCAAATCAACCTAGCATGACAACTAACACACAAAGATATACATAAAGTAAACGACAACCACCAAGAAAACATTTTTTTTTGGTACATACCACCAAGAAAACATTTGTAATGATTACTATTGTTTTTTATATGATAAAATATATGCAAAAACGTAGAGGAGAATCATCGATTAATCAAGATCATTGTATAGTTTGTTGATTATCGCAATGTACAATTGACATCAAAAACTATATATTGGCATTAAATTGAAAGAGCTTAATGCTTTTTTTTACTATAAAAAGATCTTTAATATCTAAAATTATATTTTCATTGGCAATATGACTATCCATAGATCTGTTTCCTTCTGCAGAAAAATAAATAAATGAGGCATTATGGTGCATTGGACTCGAGACCATAATGTTCCCTTCAAAATTTAAATTCTAATAGTAACATATACCATATAAATTTAGAAAGGCGTACATATAGCCCACAAAATCTTAAATCCAAAATATAAATTTATAAAACTAAAAAAAAAAAAACTACCATATTCATTTTACGGCCAATATAAAGGTACCTATTCTCTGTACCCAAAAAAAAATACGTATACTTAAAAGTGATCAATAATAAGTGAATTGTAGATGTAAATAATCTCAATCTGTAAGATGAAATATTAAAGAAATAATACTTTGGTTATTGTTTCATTATGATAGGAGCTTTATATGCCAGACTCTGTATGCTAATTAATGATGGCATTTCCTATGTTATTGTTTAGCTCTTTTTGCTTTTAATTATTTTCAATTTGCTTACAAAAAAATAATACTTTGGGAATATTTAAGAAAATTGTAGAAGTACATTATTTAATACATTATATTTTTGTTTATTAATTTGATATGATATATCAAGATTCAAAATTTAAAAAATTTAATTCATATTGAGATTTAGGAAAATTGCAAGAAATAATTCAATTTTAAATTATGGTCACGTAAGGAAAATACAATTGATAGCAGAATTTTTCAAAATGATGAACTCTTGAAAGGAAAGCATCAAATAGATTTACGTATTTATATATTTCTTACAATAAATTTCACCTCTTTATAAGGTAAGACAATTATTACAATCCAATCAACACGTAACTACAACAAAAATATGAGCACAAGGCAACCGTGCCCCCATCATCACCACAGTTGTACTCTTCATGGCAAATGCAACATTTATCTTTTTCATCTACAATCTTGAATTTTTCTAGTGTTGTGGCCCCGATAGGTAAAGAATGTTCTCCACCTCATAAGCCATTCTTGTACTGTAGTTCCAATGAACCAAGTCCTTCCTTGTACTGCAGTTCTCATGAACCAAGTCCCTCCTTGTACTGCAGTTCCTCCTTCTAACTAACAAGGAGGGACTTGGTTCATGGGAACTGCAGTATAAGGAGGGACTTGATTCAGGGAAACTCACTAGTAACAGCAATGGGTCTTGAGTACCATAACAAACACGCAAAAATAATTTATATCAACCCTAGGCCGCTGCAATTAATACTGATTCCCATAACATTGCTGAAATATTTTCGACCATGTCACAGTCATGGCCATTGAAAAAAGTTGTACGTACACGCAAGTATCTAAACAATTGCTTTAATACATCATTGCAAAAAGATGGATAATTGAAGATGATGCGATGAATTGGTAACCACGTGTGACAAAGTTTGACAACACTACTCGGCTCAAAAGTTGTCACCATCATGGTTACATAGACAATATGATTGATGAAAGTGTGACCAGCATCGGAGAACAAGGTGGGTTCTATGATGAGGAGGATTTATAGAGGGCACTTTTTGTGTGTGATTGCAAAAAGGTGTAGAAATAAGAAGAGAGTTGAAAAAGAGTTACACTAATACTTGGCCTATAGGAATTTGCAAAGGGTAGATGTATTTATAGTGTATTAGATTGTGATCAATATCTTATTCGAAACAATATTGGAGGGAAGCTTAAAATTTTGGGGGTATTTTTATGTAAATGGAGGGAAGTATGATGTAATAATTGACAGAAAAAAAGTGCACAACTTTCAATTAAATAATGGTATTTGAGGGAAGTTTGAAAATTTGAATTTTTTTCTTTTTTTGAAAAAGGAAGGAAGTATGATATAATAATTGAAAAGAATTTCTTCATAAATTTCCAAATTCAATAATTTATCATTTTATATATATATATATATATATATATATATATATATATTACACATTAAAGTTAGAATCTCTCTCTCTCTCTCTCTCTCTCTCTCTCAATCTATATATATATATATATATATATATATATATATATATATATATATATATATATATATATACACCATTTCTATATGTTAAAATATTTTAATAAAAAATTATGACCTTTTAGAATGAGAAATGTTATTAGAAATACTGATTATTAGGAAAAAAAATCAAATATGCAAAAGGATAATTTCCAATTATAGGGAAAAAAATTCAAATATCACAAGGATAATTTTTATGTAAATGCAGGGAAGTATAGCATAATATTTAAAAAAAATGCATAACTTTCCAATCAAATAACGGTTTTTGAGGGAAGTTTGAAATTTTGGTTTTTTTCTTTTTACGAAAAAGGAAGGAAGTATGACATAATAATTGAAAAGGTTTTATACGTATATAACTTTCCAAATGAAAAAAATATATCATTTTTTTTTATATTTGACACTTTAAAGATAGAATATCTCTATATATCATTTATATATGTTAATATATTTTAATCCAAAAATAAATTACCTTTTATTGTGAGAAATGGTATTGGAAATACTGATTATTAGGAAAGTTAATTTTTTTTCAAATATGCACGAGGATGATTTCCATAAAAAATTATATTATATTTTTCAATTAGTATTTATTTCAAAAAATTATGTTGAGCCACATATGTTATTCATTCATTAATTGAAAATGAGGGAAGTATGACATAATAATTGAAAAAAAAAGTATACATAACTTTTCAATGTCAATAATTTATCATTGTTTATATATTTTACACATTAGCGTTAGAATATCATTATTTATCTTTTTATAAATTTCAAAGTATTTTAATCTTAATATTAAAAGCAAGGTTAGGGTGGACAACCCTGATTGGTGGACCACCCTAATTGGTGATCCACGGTGGACCATCATTATCAATAGTTAGATTTATAATTTTGTTATAGTAGGACAATCCACACTAGATTTCTCCAACCCTCTTCCAGGAATCCTCTGGCCACCATTCGCCACCTCTGGAGACAATTTTTAGCGGCGTTGTTTTGTTTTTCTTCATCACTATCTCCACCCTTTCCTCCACTGATTTCTTCGGCGTCGACTCAAAACTCAAATAGAAACACTTAAGTTTTTTTTTTTTTTTTGTGGTAGTGAACTTATATCAAGGAGCTCTTGAAAAATCAACGAGTACAAAATGTTACAGCAAAGCCTCTACGACTCGAAGTAACATGGGCCATGCCTTGGGGAAATCATGCCTTGGACTAGATATGGTCGTCTGTGGAGGGCACTACGAAATGATGCCATTTTTTTTGTGTACAATGGTTGCACTGAGGTTTGAACCTATCACCTCATGTATTCTACTCCAACCCCCCACCACTAGGCCAACCTTAGTGGTTAATGATGGCATTTCCTATGTTATTGTTTAGCTCCTTTTGCTTTTAATTATTTCCACTTTGCTTACACAAAAACAATACTTTGGGAATATATAAGAAAATTGTAGAAGTATACATTATTTAATACATTATATTTATGTTTATTAATTTGATATGATATGTCAAGATTCAAAATTTTAAAATTTTAATTCATATTGAGATTTAGGAAAATTGCAAGAAATAATTAAATTTTAATTTATGGTCAATATTATTATGTAAGGAAAATGCAATTGATAGAAGAAATTTTCAAATTCATGAACTCTTGAAAGGAAACCATCAAATAGATTTACATATTTATATATTTCTTACGATAAATTCCACCTCTTTATAAGATAAGACAATTATTACAATCCAATCAACACGAAACTACAACAAAGTATCCTTAAAAGCAAGAAAATATGTAATGCAAAACCTAACAGTATCAAGAGTCATGACGACTATATGTGAAATGGCAGCAGAAAGGGCACGTACTGCTCTGTACAAACCATTCAAAATGCATTCGTAGTGAAAAATATGAGCACAAGGCAACCGTGCCCCATCATCACCACAGTTGTACTCTTCATAGCATATGCAACATTTATCTTCTTCATCTTCAATCTTCAATTTTTTTAGTGTTATGGCCCCAGCAGGCAAAGAATGTTCTCCACCCTCATAAGCCATTCTTTGCACGAACTCTACTGATTGAACATGTTCATCATCAAACGGGTGTGGGGTATTCACTATATTGTAAAAATAATGGCTCTCAGATAACATAGCAAACACATAAAAATAATCTTTTTCATCGTGCTGCAGTATTGAGTCACGTAGCATTCTAGACAAATTTGTAACCATGTCAAAGTCGGCATTGAGAAAACTTTTTCGTACATCTATTTTTCAAGGAAAACCTGTAAAAGTCTTTGGCGAAAGGAGGAAAAGCAAAGAAGTCACGAGGAAGTGGTAGTATGCTCAAGCTACAAAGACTAACCACATCCATCGGATGTGAATTCGCTACAACTATAGTTATATTGACTTGATCATTGGAAAAAGTGTAACTACCACCATCTAAGAAGGTGGATGGTTGAATTTCTGGCATGATGAGGAAGACTGATAAAGAATACTTTTGTGTGTGTTTGCACAAAGGAATAGAAACAATAAGAGAGTGACAGAGGATTACACAAATGCTGGCTTGGGTCAAAGAATTGTAAAGCATAGATATATTTATAGTGTTGTGAGGTATATGTCCATTGTGATCAATCGTTTCAAAGAAGTATTGGAGGGAAAGCTTGAGATTTTAGTCTTTTGGTGAAAGAGGGAAGCTTGAGATTTTCTCTTTTTGTGAAGGAGGGAAGCTTGAGATTTTTTTCTTTTGGTCAAGGACGGAAAGTATATATGAGGTAAATAATTGAAATTTTTGGATATTTAAAGACTGTCCAAATTGAACAATTTATCCTTTTTTATATTTATTTTACACTTAGAATATCTTTAAATATATCTCGGAATACCTAACTTTGGGTTCTATTATTTTAATTAATATGGTGAAAGCTGATTTGCCCAACAAAGCTTTCAAGACCTTACCATTAAGTAATTATAGGTTGATTTGTCGATAGCTGCAAGCCATAATAAGGCTCCCAGTCAGTTTAATTGACTCCTATGAGTTCTCTCCATAATCTTTATTTTATTTGCTCTTTGTTGTTTTGTTAGTATTAGAAGCATTTTCTTTTGACTGATGCAAGTTTTCCTTTTGATAGACGTGCAGCCTGCCTCATGTAATGTCATCTATCTTTTTTATTTATATTAATTAATTTTTTTTACTCATAGTATTGTCATTTTTCTTGTTTTCTTTTTAACAACTTTCTTTTCTTTGGTCATGTACTGGAATAGTTGTCGGTTGCCTTTCTTTGTCTACATTAGCTTTCTTGTAATATAGTATAAATCTAAAAAAGAGAAATGAGTCTCAAGTTATCAATTAGCCTACTGACATATATCTTGTACGTGAACATTTCACTTTTTAAGTGTTGATATACTTTTCTTCTTCGTAAAGTTTGATAATTTTATCACAAGTGGTGAGAGCTAGTCAGTTCCAATGTAGTTAAAAGAATTGTATTTTGATAAAAACATAAAAAAGGATTTTTAGTACTACTAACAATTATTTTTATTCACTTTCTATTTACTTATTAAGAAGATTTTAAGTTGTTAGTGATATTCATTTTAGATTTTGTTAATTATTATAAAGGCCTGCTTCTAAATATATTTTAGCAAAATAAAATTAATTATGAATAAATAAATTAGTAAAGGAAAATAAATAGAGTAGCAAAATTATAAGTTTGATATTACCAAGTTGTTACAACTTAAGAGACTTAGATAAAAAAAAATATGGAATTAAAAAGTCCTACACCTAAATCACTCTTTTTTGCATAAATGGATAAATAAAAAATGGATAACCAAATAAATAAAATCATAAACTCAGGTGTCTCAACTTTAAATATGAAATTATTTGGCTAAGTAAACTAATGATAAATAAAAGAAATAAACAAACAAATAATACAAGCTTGGGAATACCTGTCATAGCTCAGGTATCCCAAATTAAAACATAAGATTAATAAGGTGTCATGTTTAAATTACTTTAAAGGGGGGGGGGGGGGGTATTTCGATCCTAAGTCCTAAGGTAAATCACTATACTAGCTCTAATTAATTTTTGACCCACCAAATGAGTGGCTTAAAATTCCCTAACCCAATTAATAAGTAGGTTGGACCGAGTCTTAAGAGGGGGGATGGATCAGCTCACAAGTTACGAGTATCTTTAACTTGACCTCAACTAGAGTAATTTCAGTTCAGTCTTGGCCATTGTACCCTCAACATGGCTTCAATCAAGGTAATTCCAACTCGACCTTGGCTAGATTATCTTCAACCCAACCTCGTCGAGAGTAATTTCAACTTAGCCTATCCAAGGGTATCTTTTATTCAACCTCATATGGGAATCTTAACCTCAACCTTAGTCAGGGCATCTTTAACTTGATCTTAGCAAAGACACCTTTACTTTAGTCTCGACTAGGGAATCTTCAGCTCGGCCTTAGTCAACACATCTTCAACATGGCCTCGGCTAGGGCATCATCGGCTTGACCTTAGCATCTTTGGTCTGGCCTCAGCTAGAGAATCTTTGACTCGGCCTGCCAGTGCATCTTCGACTTAACCTTAGTCAACACATCTTTGGCTTATCATCAACCAATGCATCTTCAGCTCAGCCTTTACAACTGCATCATTAGCTCGGCCTTGAGCAGCGTATCTTCAGCTTGACCACGACCAACACATCTTCTATTCAACCTTGATTAGATCATCTTCAACTTGGCCTTGGTCAAAACATCTTCAGCTCGGTCTTAGTGAGATTAATTTCAACTCCACCCCGGCTCGAGCACCTTAAGCACGACTTGGCCAGAGATCTTTAGATCAATCGTGGTTAGAGTATCTTCAGCATAACCTGGTGCAAAACATCTTCAACTCAACCTCAGGTTAAATTTTTAAATTTAAAGTTCATGGACTGGCCATAACCCATAAGGCCTCGAGGATGGGTCTTTTTTAACCCTGTGGGCATTATGGCCCTGATCCATGGAGGCTAAAGCCAAGTCAGATGGGCTAGTCCATTTTGACAACTTTAATTACCTATTTACATACATAAAAAAATCATTGATTTTAATATTTATACAAAATAATTAGGTTTAATTGCACATTTTACCATCCAACTATTGTTATTTTGCAAATTTTACTACCCAGGTTTTTTTTCACATTTTACTACCATATTTTCTAATTTTTGCGAATTATTAAATCCTACTATTTAAAGATATATCATAATATTTTGAGACTAAAAAAAGGAAATTTTAATATTACAAATTAAAAGTAATTAATATTAAAATTTGAGGGAATAAAAAGATTAAGATTAAAATCATTAGTACATAATTAGGAAATATAAAAGTAAGTATCAAATAACAGTGTAATGTGGAGAAACAAAGTAAAATAAGTGTTTTGATCACGATAAGAATTTAAATTTATAATATACGAATTCTTAAGAGTGTGTAGACAAGTGCTGTAAAATAAAGAGTGTGTAGACAAGTCAACTTAGGTAATTTATATTTTATTTGAGTAATTTATAAATTTGTTTTACTAAAGTAAAGATGTTTGGCAATTTATAGAGTTGTTTCATACGCCATTTAAGATACTGCACACTTGGACTTACAATTTATAGTTTATCATAATTTTTCATTTTTATTTTTGGTACTTTAACAAAAAAAATCTCATATGTTGTCTCCTTTAATATTACAATATTTATTCTAATTATTTCACTATTTATGTCATTTATCATTATTTTTTAATAAAATGTTTGATATTTAAACAAAAATAATAAAAAGAGTTTAGCAAACCAATGACACTGAAATGAAAACAAACTAAAGGCGAGGAAAATCGTGGAAATAAGAAGAACTTGGGACTTGGGAGTGAGTGATGAGTCGCAACTTGTGAGTATGCGTTTTCTTTGCCCCTCCTATCGTTTCTACTTTCTTTATTCTATGTTCAGGCTTTTCTTTTTCTCAGCATTCTTTCGTTTCTCCTCAGGGTATGCAATAATGATAGATGGACAATGATAAAAGAAAATAAATTACATTCAATTTTAGAAGTCAAACGTGTCAATATTAAAACATAAGGAAAGTCTGTAATTGATATCAGAAATTAATTACTCTCAAAAGGAAAACATCAAATAGATTGAAGTATATATATTTCATACGATACATTTTACTTCTTTAAGATAATATGTTTTTCACAGTACATAAATGCTAATGGTAACAGTATCAAGAGACAAGACTATATGCAAAACGGCAACAAGGGCACATAGCCTTCTCTACGAACCATTGCAATATACAATTAGGGTGGAAAACATGACAGCAAGGCAACCTAGCTGCATTATCACCAGACTTGAAATCTTCACCACATATGACACATTCACCTTCTTCATCTTGAACCCTAAATCTTTGGAGTGTTTGTAACAGTATCAAGAGACTATACTATATGCGACACGGCAACAAGGACACATAGCCTTCTCTACGAACCATTGCAATATACAATTAGGGTGGAAAACATGATAGCAAGGCAAGCTTGCTGCATTATCACCAGAGTTGAAATCTTCACCACATATGACACATTCACCTTCTTCATCTTGAACCCTAAATCTTTGGAGTGTCGTTGCCCCTGCAGGAAAAGAATGTTCACCTCCATCACAGGCCATTCTTTGCACAAATTCTCTTGGTGGAAATTCATCAGCTTGAAAAAGGAATGGGGTACCCACTACATTATAACAACAGTGCGTCTCGAATACCATAATGAAAACCCGAAAATAATTTATATGAACCCCAAGCCGCTGTGACACTGAGCCACGTAACCTTGTTGAAAGGTTTAGAACCAGGTCACAATCATGGCCAATGAAAAAATTTCTAGGTATATTCAAGTATTCAAGCAATTGCTTTAATATATCATTACATACAGATAGATGATTGAAGATTTCATGATTAATTGGTAACTGCATCGAACAAAGACTTACACCACTGCTCGGATCAAAAGTTGTGACAACTACGCTTATATACACCATATTATTGATGAAAGTTTGATGAGCATCGGAGAACAAGCTGGGTTCTTGAAATTGTGATGTCATATTCACGATGAGGCAGATTGATAGAGGATACTTTTGTGTGTGATTGCACAAAGGAATAGAAATAAGAAGAGAATTGAAAAGGAGATATACTAATACTTGGTATATAGGAATTTGCAAAGGTTAGATGTATTTATAGGGTTGTGTGGAATATAACCGTTATGATCAATCATTTCAAAGCAGTATTGGAGGGAAACTTGCGATTTGGGTCTTTTGTTGAATGAGGAAAGCTTGAGATTTTCATTTTTTTTTTTTTTTTTTTGTAAAGGAGGGAAGCTTGAGATTTTGTTCTTTTGGTCAAGGACGGAATATATATATGAGGTAAATAATTGAAAATTTTTGTATACTTAAATACTTTCCAAATTGAATAATTGATAAACTTTTTTGTATATTTTACAAGTTGATATTAGAATATTTGAAAGAAAAATTCAGTCAAAAGACATTTATTTCTTTTGTGTAATAGTTTAGTTTTTTTTCCTTTTTTTGTTTACGTCATCTAAGAATTAGACTACTTTTCTTTTGACATTAAAGTTTACTTTCAAATAATCCACTAAATTGATTTTTAAAATTAGTTCTTAAATTTATAAATATTAATCAATTTTATTCTTAAATTACAAAATATATTTAAAATGATGATTATTTATCAAATGACAATTATTTTACCGTCAAGAATAAAACTAAGATAAGTGATCTATGTTTATTATTTTAGATATTAAATAAATATTTTTATAACTTAAAAAAAAACTACATTAATTCTGTAAAAAAAATTACATTAACTAATAAACATAATTCTAGAATTACTAAGAGAGAGAGAGAGAGAGAGAGAGAGAGAGAGAGAGAGAGAGAGAGATCAAGTTACTCCAAGAGTAACTTTAAATTCATTCTCACTATTCATAGTCTTGAAATTTAATGGTTAAGATTAGTTACTCATTACAACCATTAGATTTAGGTAAAATGAATGGCGAGAATAGAGAGTAACTCTTTTAAAGTTACTCTTGGAGTAACTTGGTCCCTCCTCATATAATTAAATTGAGTTTTCAAAAGTGTGACAAGTTACACGTAGGTTTTCGCGAACCCAATAAAATCTGACGACAATGGGGGTATGAATTTTTGTCCTAAATACCATCTTGCTTACTTGGCTCGAAGTTATTTTTTATTATTTTTAAAATTAGTATAAATTTAAGAAAAATAAATAAATAAGCTAATTTGCCCTAGTCTAACAGGCCAAATCGGGCCAAGACAAATGTGGCCTATGAGACATATGGACCAGGTCGGACCAGTCCGTTTTCACTCTTTGACCAGTCAGGCCAAGTCGGGCCAGTGCATCTTCAACCCTGCCTCGGCTTGCACATCTTCAACTCCGCCTCAGCAAACGCATCTTTGACTTAACCTCGGCCAATGCGTATTTGGCTTAGCCATAATAAATGCATCTTCAGCTCACTCTTGATAAAGGCATTCTCAGTTTAGCCTCGGCCTCGACTAAGGCATCTTCAATCCAACTTCCGCTAGGTCATCTTCAGTTTGACCTCGACTAGGGTATCATCGGCTTGACCTTAGCATCTTTGGCCTGGCCTCAACTAGGGCGTCCTCAATTCAGTTCTTTTAATATAAAAAAAGACAAACTAAGCAAAAGACACTATGGACTTAAGAAGAAGATGCCCATTGCCTAATTGAATTGAAAGTAGTTTTTATTAAGACTCCCAATCTGGTGTTAAGGCTGCCTTGGTTGCATGGTTGGGTATTCTTTCGTTTCTACTCTCTCTATTCTATGCATGGTTGAATTTGCAACAACTATAGTTATATTGACTTTGTCATTGCATGAAGTGTAACTAGCACCATCTGAGAAGGTGGATCGTTGAATTTCTGACATGACGAGGAAGATTGTTAAAGTGTACTTTTGTGTGTGTTTGCACAAAGGAATAGAAACAATGAGTGAAAGAGGGTTGTACAAATGCTGGCCTGGGTCAAAGAATTTGTAAAGCATAGATATATTTATAGTGTTGTGAGGTATATATCTGTTATGATCAATTGTTTCAACGAATTATTGGAGGGAAAATTTGATATTTTCGTCTTTTGGTGAAAGATGGAAGCTTGAGATTTTCTTCTTTTTGGAGGGAAGCTTGATGTTTTGTTCTTTTGCTCAAAGACAGAAGTATATAAGGTAAATAATTGAGAATTTTGGATTTTGGGTATTTAAAGACTTTCCAATTTGATTAATTTATCATTTTATTTATTTATTTATTTTACACGTTGATGTTAGAATATCTGTAAACATCTCTCTCAACACCTAATTTTGGGTTCTTAATATAACATGTGTTATTAACACATCTCAATATTTCACAAAAAAAAAAAAAAACACACATCATAGTCTTCACTATTTTCCAGTCTCTACTCTAAGGCCCCACTTACTTTGAATCTTCTCTTATCACTTTCTATTTTATTTTTAACCTGTCATCCATTTATCGATAATTAGATAATTATTATATACTTTTTTTGCTTCGTAATTTTCATTGTTTTGATTTAATGATATATACACTTTGTTAATTTTACCACAAGTGGTGATAGCTCGTTAATTTTAAGGTTGTTAAAATAAAAGTATTTTAATAAAAAATGGAATTTTAGTAATAATTATTTTCATTCACTTTCTATTTAGTTATTGCGAAGCCTTTAAGTAATTACTGATATTCATTTTAAATCTATTTTTTGTTTAATTATTGTAAAGGCTCGCTTCTAAAATTATTTTGATAAAATAAAATTAATTTTGAATAAATAAGTAAAGAAAAATAAATAAATAAATAAAATAAGTTTGAGATTACCAAGTAATTACAACTCAAGTGACTTAGATTAAAATATGGAGTTAAAAAGACATTACACCAAAATCACTCCTTTTGTATAAAATGAAAAATAAAAAATAGATAACTAAATAAAATTATAAACTAAATTATCTCAAATTTAAATATGAATTTATTTTGCTTAAATAAATTAATGATAAATAAAAGAGATAAACGAACAAATAATACAAGTTTGGAAACACCTATCATGGCTTAGGACTCCCAAATTAAAACATAAGATTAATAAGGTATCACGTTTAAATTATCTTTTGAGGTCTTATTTGATCCTAAGCCCCAAGCCATCCCACTATAATGGCTCTAATTATTTTTTGACCCACCTAACGGGGGTCCTAAAATCTCCCAATCCACACTAATCAAGAAGTAGGTTGGACCAAGGCTTAAAGGGGGCAAGGTCTATGGATTGACCATAACCCACATCGCCCTGAGAGTATTTTCTTGTGGGCCTCTTTTAGCCCTATGGACTTTTTTGCCTTGATCCACATGAGCTATATGGCCAGGTCAAGTGGGCTGGTCCATTTTGACTGCACTAGTTAACCCCTTTACATAAAAAAAACAAAACGAAAAAAAAAAACTTTGATTAATCTTAGTGTTTATACAAAATAATTATGAAATATTAACTAAAATTAAAAAATACATTCTAGATTCTAATAAGAACTATTTTTCACCATGAAACAAAAATGGATTCAAAATGAAATAAAGCATAAACATCAATACATTTTTTTTGTTACAAATAGGAAAAAAAATAGCAAAACAGAAGGAGAAAAAAAAAACAAGCCAAACTAAGCGAAAGACACTATGGACTTAAGAAGAAGATGCCCATTGCCCAACAGAATTGAAAGTAGTTTTTATTAAGACTCCCAATCTGGTATTGAGGCTGCCTTGGTTGCATGATTACTGAGAAAATGACCAAGGCTTGAAAGGAAACAGATTGGCATGTTTGCACAGAGAATGAGAATATTACGGGCATTGGTATAATAAAATTATTGATTAAGTCTGTTGTATATTGTAAGGATTTTTTATTTATGTAAAAAATAAAATAAATTAAAAATATTTAACATAAATAATATAGATTTATAGGCAAATAAATAAATTTTAAAAGTTAAAAAATTGCTTTGATCATGTAAGTAAATAAAATTTTGAGACTAAAAAATGAAATTTTAATATTAAAAATTAAAATTAATTAATATTGAAATTTGAGGGAATAAAAAAATTGAAAAATATTAGTACATAATTAGGAAATATAAAATTATCAAATAACAGTGAAATGCGGATAAACAAAGTAAAATAAGAGTTTTGACCACGATGAGAATTTAAATTTATAATATAGGAATTATTAAGAGTGTGTAGACAAGTCATTTTAGGTAATTTATATTTTATTTGAGTAATTTGTAAATTTGTTTGACTAAAATAAATATGTTTGGTAAAATGAGTTTATTTCACTAATTTATAGAGTTGTTTCATACGCCATTTAAGACAGTGCACACTTGGACATATAATATAGTTTATGATAATTTTTCATTTTTATTTTTGGTACTTTAACAACAACAAAATCTCATATGTTGTCTCCTTTAATATTACAATATTTATTCTAATTATTTCACTATTTATGTAATTTATTATTATTTTTAATAAAATGTTTGATATTTAAACAAAAAAATAATAAGAGTTTAGCAAACCAATGACATGGAAATGAAAACAAACTAAAGGCGAGGAAAATCGTGGAATTCAGAAGAACTTGGAACTTGGGAGTGAGTGATTTTTTCTTTTTGGTGGCAAAAAGGGATAAACCCCCGGAAACACTAGAAACCACGCGGAAACACGGTAGAGGATACATCAGCCAAAACGGCATTAACAATAAATGAAGGAACAATTTCAAAAATACGCAGACGATCATCAATAGTCTGAGCATAAGAAACCAACGCATCAGCGACCTTATTAGCTTCCCGGAGAGTATGACGCTAGGAAAGTATACCTCCATCTCTGCCAAACATTAAAATATGTTGAACAAGAGCATAAGATGGGTGAGACTTACTGCACCCCTTCTTTATCAGATTAATTGCACTTTGGAAATCAGACTCAATCTCAGATTGTCTAAATCCTCTACTCCAAGCAATACGGATGCCAAGAAGAATCGCCCATAGCTCTGCATGCAACACACTACACGAGCCAATTTTAGAAGCTTATGCAAAGACTTGGGAGTGAGTGATGAGTTGCGACTTGTGAGTGTGTGTTTTCTTTGCCCCTCCTATCGTTTCTACTCTCTCTATTCTATGTTCAGACTTTTCTTTTTCTCAGCATTCTTTCATTTCTCCTCAGGGTATGCAATAATGATAGATATGGACAATGATAAAAGAAAATAAATTACATTCAATTTTAAAAGTCAAACGTGTCAATATTAAAACATAAGGAAAGTGTGTAATTGATAGCAGAAATTAATTACACTCAAAAGGAAAACTTCAAATAGATTGAAGTATTTATATTTCATACGATACATTTTACTTCTTTAAGATAATATATTTATCACAGTACATAATTGCTAATGGTAACAGTATCAAGAGACAAGACTATATGCGAAACGGCAACAAGGGCACATAGCCTTCTCTACGAACCATTGCAATATCCAATTAGGGTGGAAAACATGACAGCAAGGCAAGCTTGCTGCATTATCACCAGAGTTGAAATCTTCACCACATATGACACATTCACCTTCTTCATCTTGAACCCTAAATCTTTGGAGTGTTGTTGCCCCCTCAGGAAAAGAAAGTTCACCTCCATCACAGGCCATTCTTTGCACAAATTCTCTTGGTGGAAATTCATCAGCTTAAAAAAGGAATGGGGTACCCACTACATTATAACAACAGTGCGTCTCGAATACCATAATGAAAACCCGAAAATAATTTATATGAACCCCAAGCCGCTGTAACACTGAGCCACGTAACCTTGTTGAAAGGTTTAGAACCAGGTCACAATCATGGCCAATGAAAAAATTTCTAGGTATATTCAAGTATTCAAGCAATTGCTTTAATATATCATTACATACAGATAGATGATTGAAGATTTCATGATTAATTGGTAACTGCATCGAATAAAGACTTACACCACTGCTCGGATCAAAAGTCGTGACAACTACGCGTATATACACCATATGATTAATGAAAGTTTGATGAGCATCGGAGAACAAGCTGGGTTCTTGAAATTGTGATGTCATATTCACGATGAGGCAGATTGATAGAGGATACTTTTGTGTGTGATTGCACAAAGGAATAGAAATAAGAAGAGAATTGAAAAGGAGATATACGAATACTTGGTATATTGGAATTTGCAAAGGTTAGATGTATTTATAGTGTTGTGTGGAATATAACCGTTATGATCAATCATTTCAAAGCAGTATTGGAGGGAAACTTGAGATTTGGGTCTTTTGGTGAAAGAGGAAAGCTTGAGATTTTCCTTTTTTTTGTGGAGGGAAGCTTGAGATTTTGTTCTTATGGTCAACGACGAAATATATATATATATATATATATATATATATATATATATATATATGTGTGTGTGTGTGTGTGTGTGTGTGAGAGAGAGAGAGAGAGAGAGAGGTAAATAATTGAAAATTTTGTATACCTAAATACTTTTCAAATTGAATAATTGATCTTTTTTTTATATATTTTACAAGTTGATATTATAATATTTGAAAGAAAATTCACAGTCAAAAGACATTTATTTCTTTTGTATAATAGTTTAGTTTTTTTTTTCCCTTTTTTTACGTCATCTAAAAATTAGATTACTTTTCTTTTGACATTAAAGTTTACTTTCAAATAATACACTAAATTGATTTTTAAAATTAGTCCTTAAATTTATAAATATTAATCAATTTAATTCTTAAATTACAAAATCATCTTTTTAATTCTTAAATATATTTAAAATGATAATTATTTATCAAATAAAAATTATTTTACTGTCAAGAATAAAACTAAGATAAGTGATGTTTATTAATTTTAGATGTAAAAATAATATTTTTATAAGTTTTATAAAAAGCTACATTAACTGATAAACATAATTCTAGAATTATTAGTATAATTCATCATTGGTTTTAGGTTCCTACAAATGTTATTTGAGCCAAATATGGTTGGCAAATTTATGCTTAAGTCGAGGATATATCTTATGAGAGAAGGACATCTTATATGAGAGTGAGAGAGTTAAATTTGGACCATATAACCATACATGGAGGGTCAAGATTTAATGTTATGTAACTACTTAAAAAAGTCGTATGACTTTTTAAAAAAGTCGCATGACTTAGTGTGTTTTAATCTTGACCATTCAAAATAAGATCTAGTGGTCAATATTTATTCCTCTCACTCTCATATAAGATAAGACATCTCACTAGATATATTTCATATATATATATATATATGATTTATTTAAAAATTTATAAGTAAATTAAATTTTAAAAAGCGTGACAGGTTTCCTGTAGGTTTTTCCAAACCCGATAAGACTCGATGACGATGAGGTTGGGTTTAAAAATTTTAAACCCGTCTCTTTTAAACCCAAACTCGAACCTGCCTCATCTTTCATGGTTGGTGAGGGTACGTAGTCTTTTGTACCCGGATTAGGGAATGTACATCCAATTGTCACCCAAAAATATTATGTAAGACCTTTGCAACCCGGATGGTCAAGAGGCATTACAGCCCAAAATATGTGAAAACCTAAGAGAGATTATTTAGGGTTACCTAGGAGTTGAGTCCATGTTAAATGACTTTAAAGTGATGATTTTTGTGTATGCTGAACTACAAGGTTCGTTGTGCATGCGATATTTAAAGGGATGGAGAAGACTCAATCCCGTTACCATATTTCTTTTGTAGAGAACGATGGCGGAGATGTGGAGCCCTTATGTAGACATTTGAAGACCATTGGATTCAAGGGCGGACCTACAGCAAGCATTGGGGGGACCTTGGCCCCCCCTAATTTTTTTCAATATAGTTTATTTATATTAGGTAATGTTAAAAAAATTAATATTAAGTAATTATTTTGCTTAGGGAGTTTAAGTATGTAAATAATATTATTTAAGTATTATTTATCATTTTTATATTTTAATAAAATATTCTATTCTTTTGTAATTTTTATTGTAGAGATAATTACATTTTTTTTCTTTTTCTAGATAAAATATTTGAGTATTATTTATTTTTCTTTCAAATATTTTTTCTTTTATAATGTGTTATTATTATTATTTTAAAAGCTATAAATAATTGTAGTTTGTAATAAAATGATTGCCAATGGGTCAAACTTTACAAACACTATATATAAGATTGACCGAGCCACTGTGCTTACCATTGTGAGGTTCCACTGTGCTTTCGATCTTAGTTCACCCATCCAGACTAGCGTGCTATGTAAATCTTAGCAAAGCAAATTAGATATCAAGTTGCACTAAAAGTTTGCCATAATTTGCTTTCAAAGTTGTAGCCTTTGTCACAACAAATATTTTTCTTCAATTTTCCAACTTTCTGAAAGTAAATTATTCTTCAATGATTGTTAGCTATTAGTGTCCTAAAAGATAATTTAGTGAGTAACATAATTTATTCAGATTTAGTAGATTTTTGGAATATGATTAATAGGAATTTTCGTAAGAAAGATATAGTTAAACATAAATATCAAATTTTATTATAAATTCATTAAAGTTCTTGGTAACATATCAAATTGGTTATTGTCATTTGTAATTTAGGTTCTTTAAAAATATGTTTAATATCTTCTATGTAAATGTATTCTTTATTATATATTTTTAAAAATCATTTTAGAATATATGTATACATTCTTTATTATATATATATAGTATCAATTTTAATGCTTACATATTTATTTAATTTTGGCCCCCCAAGTCATTGAATCCTGGGTCCGCTCCTTATTGGATTTACAATCCTCTTTATGAAGAGGGTCCTTCTAAGGATCTTCCTATAGTTTAGGTATATAGGTAGTATAAAATTGACCAATAACTATTTTTCAACATTGATTTATTCTATTAAATAAATTTCTAAACTTATCAAATTAATGTGTCACAGGTGTAAAATGGAGGACATTCTTCTTGAGATGGATATAATTTTGCGGCCACAAGGTAGTGTCATCTTGCGGGATGATGTGGATGTGCTGTTGAAGGTGAAGAGTTTCACAGATGCAATGCAATGGAATTCCAGAATTGCAGACCATGAAAAGGGGCCCCATCAGAGAGAAAAGATATTGTTTGCAGTTAAGCAGTACTGGACTGCCCCATCTCCTGGCCAAAAATCTACACAGAAAGCTCTAAATTGATCTGTTTTTTGGGCTCAAGAATTTGTGTAATTTTTTATTTCTATGTCCAGAAATTTTTTCAGAATTCTATTCTTTTCCAACCCCTGCTTATGTGGGTGGTGCAAAGTGAAAATTTCCTTACAGCAATCTATGCCTTATTGCTCCTCAAGCTTCTTATTTTTTGGTGACTTATCTATCTTGTAATAGTTGTCCAAATCTATCAATCAAATGAGATTGACTTATTGGTGAATAATGGTTGCAAAAGAACCTAATAGTATTTTACTAGACACAAAGCTCTAAAAACATATGTAAGATTTCTAATAACAATTTGTTTTGGTACATCATTCTTCATTTAGAACGCAACAAGGTACTAGAGCATCTTAAGTTTAGCCTTGGTCATAACGTCTTAAGTTCAACCTCAATTAGAGCATTTTAAACTTGGCCACAGCCAAAGATCTTCAAATCAACCACAATCAAAGTATCTTCAACACAACATTGTGTAGAACATCTTCAGCTCAGCGCCAGGTTAAATTTTTAAATTGAAGGTCCATAGACAAGCCTTGAGGGTTTTTTTTTTATGTGGGCTTTTTTTAGTTTTGTGGATTTTTGGCCTTGATCCACGTGGGCTATGGCCAAGTCAAGTTGGCTGGTCCATGTTGATGATAGTAAATGAAAAATATATTTTTTAAATCATAAGTGTTCGGTAAAATTATTTGTTTAAGTAGCTGAAAAATGTAAAATGACATAAATTGTTTATATAATATATTTATATAAATTTAATTTTATTTTATAGATAAATTATTTTCATTACATTTTTATTTTCAATTATTACATTATATTCATATTAAGTATTCTACAATTAATCTTATACTATATCTTAAATATTTTTAATCAAGTTTGAAATAAAGTAAAAAAAACTTAAGTGGACATTATACTTTTATTATGTTAATTAGCGTAATAGTTAAAATAAATCATCTAATATTAAATTATTAAAAAAAACTAACATTTATCATTGTCAATTTCGTGAAGTATAATGTTTAAATAATAAATTAAATATTATACATAGTACAATAGTTAAAATAAATAGTGCAATATAAAAAATGTAGAATATAATAACAAAAATAAAATAAAACAAATAAATAATAAAAAAACCTTGTTTTATTAAAAAAGGGTACTAAGAAAGTTTAATAAATATTTTAAGGATAAAAAGAAAAGAAAATATAAAAAGCTAGAAGTTACAAGCTAGTGTTTTAAAAAATGCTACTTCAAGTAGTGTTTCAAAAATCGTTAAAAACTACTAAAGAAAGTTTGTTTACCAAACAGTCAAATAAGTTTTCAGCTACTAAAAAAGTTAGCTAGAAGCTAGCTGAAATGGCTTGTCGAACATAACATTTTACTTTTTTTAATATTTCATTATTTTATTTTTTTTACCACTTAATTTGACATTAGAAACTACAGAAGTAGAAAACCTAAAGTGACAATAATTTTTTTTGGGTTTAAATACATTTTTAGTCCTTGCAATTTAGCACTTTTTTTATTTTCGTCCTTGGAAAAAAAATTGGTTTTAGTCCTTGCAAATTATGTTTGTTTTGTTTTTCGCCCTTAAAGTGCTTTAGATAGCGTTTTCTTCACTATTCAAAGCGCTACATAAACCACTTTAAGGACGAAAAACAAAACAAACATAATTTGCAAAGACTAAAATCGAAAAAAAAATTGCAAGGACGAAAGGCAAAAAAAATGCTAAATTGCAAGGACTAAAAAGGTATTTAAGCCTTTTTTTTTACTGCAAAAGTGACAATAATTATAACACGTATGATTCCCGAGAGTTGAATTAATCATTGTGAAATGTTTTCAATAACAAAAAAAAAATCATCGTGACTTAATTTAGTACTGAATGAAAGTAAGTTTTAATTTATAACCTATTTTTTCCCTTTAAAAATCCAAAAAATATAAATAAACAAAAACCCACTGCCAAAGTTTAGTAAACTTCTATAATTATATTTATAACTATATATACTCACAATTCAAATGTTGTATATATGAATAAAAAAAATTCAAATATTGTATATACATCTATTACTAAAAAAACCTATCACATTCACTATCACGTCCAATATAAAGGTACCTATACTTAAAAGTGTCAATAATAGGTGAATGATAGAAGTAAATAATCTCAATGATGAAAGATTAAAGAAATAATAATTTGGTTATTGTTTCGATATTATAGGAGCTTTATATGTCAGACTCCATATGCTGAATGATGGCATTTTCTATGTTATTGTTTAGCTCCTTTCCTTTTTCTTTTAATTAATTCCACTTTGATTATAAAAAAACCAATACTTTGGAAACATATATAAGAAAATTATAGAAGTGTATTATTTAATACATTATATTTATGTTTATCAATTTGATATGATATGTCAAGATTCAAAATATTAAAGAATTAAATTCATATTGAGATTTACAAAAATTGCAAGAAATTATTCAATTTTAAATATTATGGCCAATATTGTTAATTAAGGAAAATGCAATTGATAGCAGAAATTGTCAAATTGATTAACTCTTGAAAGGAAAACATCAAATAGGTTTACGTATCTATATATTTCTTACGATAAATTCCACCTCTTTATAAGATAAGACAATTATTACAATTCAATCAACACGAAACTACAACAAAGTATCCTTAAAAGCAAGAAAATATGTAATGCAAAACCTAACAGTATCAAGAGTTCATGTGGAACCACAGCGAAAAGGGCGCGTACTATTCTGTACTAACCATTTCAAAATGCATTCATAGTGAAAAATATGAGCACAAGGCAACCGTGCCCCATCATCACCACACTTGTACTCTTCATAGCATATGCAACATTCATCTTTTTCATCTTCAATCTTCAATTTTTCAAGCTTTGTGGCCCCAGCAGGCAAAGAATATTCTCCACCCTGATAAGCCGTTCCTTGCACGAACTCTCTTGATACATGTCGTGCATCGAAGAAGCATGAGGTATTCACTATATTGTAAAAATATCGGCCATTAAAGAACATAGCAAACACATAAAAATAATCTGTTTCAAACCCACAGTGTTGCAGTACTGAGTCACATAGCATTCTAGACAAATTTGTGACCATGTCACAATCATGGCCATTGAGAAAGGTTTGCCAAACACCTGTGTGTGCAAGGAACTTTTGTAACAGCTCTTTGCGAAAAGATGGATATGCAAAATGGTCATGAGAAATTGGTTGACTCGACCTCCAACATCTAACCTCACCCATTGGATCTGAATTAGTCGCAACAACTATAGTTATATAGACTTTATCTTTGCATGAAGTGTAACTCCCACCATCAGAGAAGGTGAATTGTTGAATTTCTGGCATGATAAGGAAGATTGATAAAGAATACTTTTGTGTGTGTTTGCACAAAGGAATAGAAACAGTAAGAGAGTGTAATGCTGTTGGGTCAAAGAATTTGTAAAGCATAGACATATTTATAGTGTTGTGAGGTATATATCCTTTATGATCAATTGTTTCAAAGGAGTATTGGAGGGAAGCTTGAGATTTAATTTGGTCTTTTGGTCAAAGAGGGAAGCTTGAGATTTTCTTTTTTTGTGAAGGAGGGAAGCTTGACATTTTGTTTTTATGGTCAAGGAGGGAAGTACAAATGAGGTAACTAATTGAAAATTTTGTATACTTAAAAGACTTTCCAAATTGAATAATTTGTCATTTTTTTATATATTTTACACATTGATGTTAGTATATATTTAAATATCTCCTTGAACCAAAAAAAATTATTTATCCAAATAATACTCGTACCACATTATTTAAAAAATAATACTCACAATTTAATAAAAATTATTTAAATTAAAATTCCATAATACAACAATAGAAAACTAAATTATTGAAGTTGGCTAGAGGTTCGATCACGATTAGGACATGACATTACACCTAAATCAATCCCTTTTGTATAAAATGAATAAAAAAATAAAATAGATAACTAAATAAATAAATCATAAATTCAAGTCTCTCAAATATAAATATAAAATTGTTTTGCTGAAATAAATCAATGATAAATAAACAAATAATATACAAGTTCAGGAACACTTGTCACAACTCGAGTATACGTTCCAATTTAAAGCATAAGATTAACAAGCTATCATGTTTAAATTATCTCTTGAGGTGTTATTTTGGTCCTAAGCCTTGGGCCAGTTCACAATAATGGCTCTAATTATTTTTTGACCCACCTAATGTGGGGCCTAAAAGCTCCCAACCTACACAACCCAACTAATAAGAAGGTTGGACCAAGGCTTAAGGGTTGTCAACCCACAATTACCGGTATTTCAAAAAGTGTCTTTTCTAAATCATCCATAAAAATATTTTCAACTTGGCTCGACTAGAGTATGTTTAACTCAAGCTAAACTAAAGTAATTTTAACTTGGTCCCAACCAAGATATCTTTAATGTGGCCTCAATCAAAGTAATTTCAACTTGACCTTGGCTAGAGTAACTTCAACTCGACCTTGTTCAAAGTATGTTCAACTTAGCCTAACATAGAGTATCTTATACTCAACCTTGACTAGAGAATCTTCACATCAACCTCAACCAGGGCATCTTCAACTCAGTCTCCGCTAGGACATCTTTGGTTCGACCTCGACTAAGGACTCTTCTACTCAACCTCAGTCAGGGTATTTTTGCCTCGACTTCAATTAGGTCATCTTCAGCCTAGCCTCAGCTAAGGCAGCGTGGACAAGACCTTAGTATCTTTGGGTTGGCCTCAACTAGGGCGCATCTTCAGCTCAGCCTTGGACAACACATGTTTGGCTCAGCCTTTACAAGCGCATCTTCGGCTCAGCCTCAACCAGCGTATCTTCGACTCGTCCTTACCCAACATATCTTTAGCCTGGCCTCGACGAATGGACCTTCGATTCAAACCTTGATTAGTGCATCTTCCACTTGGCCTCAGTTAGAGCATCTTCAACTCAGTCTCAGCTATTGTCATTTCAACTCAATCTCAGCTAGAGCATCTTAAGCTTGGCCTCAGTTAGAGTATCTTCAGATCAACCACAGTCAAAGTATCTTCAATACGACTTTGGCTAGAACATCTCTTAGCTTAACCACAAGTTAAATTTTTAAATTTGAGGTCCATTGGCAGGCCATAAGCCACAAGGTCTTGAGGGCTTTTCTATGTTGGCCTCTTTTAGCCCTGTGGGCTTTTTGGCCACGACCCATGTGGGCTATGGCCAAGCCAACTAGGCTAGTCTATTTTGACGGCTCTAATTACCCTTTACATTAAAAAAAAAAACTTTGATTTTAATGTTTATACAAAATAATTGTGAAAAATTGTTAACTAAAATTAAAAATACATGTATTTCTAATAAGAACTCTTTTTCACCATGAAACAAAAAAGGATTCAAAATGAAATATAAAGCATAATCATTACATTTTTTTTATACAAATAGGAAAAAAATAGCAAAACAGAAGGGGAAAAATAAAAATGACAAACTAAGCGAACTAATAGTGGAGGTGTAAGAAGACTACACCCATTGCATGTTCGTAGCAATCTGGTGGTGTTATATCCAAGTGGATAACGCAAACTAACAGTGGAACAAACAACGTTAGCCGATAATACTAATAAATTAAAATGAGAATTTACAAATTCCACTTATTCATATCATCTTATCATTATTATGTTGCCCTTTTGTTTCTATTTTTCTTATTTTCACTTCTTTTTCATTTCCACTGTTTTTAATATTTCATTATTTTTTATGTTTTTACCACTTTAAGATTAGAAACAACAGAAGTAGCAAATCTAAAGTGACATTAATTATAACACGTATGGTTGCCGAAAGCTGAATTAATCATTGTGAAAAATTTTCAATAAAAAAATAAAAATAAAAATAAAACATCCTGATACAAACAATATGAGCTGCATCATATTGCTTGGAAAAGGCATGTTTAGTTTAGCAAACCAATGACGTGGAAATGAAACCAAACAAAAGGAGAACAAGCTAAGATAATGGTAAATGGAAATCAGAATAACTTTAGGAGCAATTATAATTATAATGTGTTGATTAAGATAAACTGTAATCAACACATTATATTTACTTTCTTTTTTTTAAAACAACATTATATTTACTTTCAATACTATGCTCTGGGTTTTCTTTTCTCCTCGGTGCTCTATCGATTGGTTCTATTGTCTCCATGCCTTCTTCTCCCAGTTAATATCTCCCTTTGTTTATGTTTGAGTCCTCCCCGTATACAATGATAAAAGAGAATAAATTATATTCAATTTTAAAAGTCATGTAACGTGTAAATATTATTACGTATGAAAAGTGTAATTGATAGCAGAAATTAATGTACTCTCAAAAGGAAAACATCAATTATAGATTTAAGTATTTATATTCACATACAATATATTTTACTTCTTTAAGATGATATATTTATCACGGTACAATAATGCTAATCGTAACAGTATCAAGAGACACGACTACATGTGAAACGGCACGAAGGGCACATACCCCTCTCTACAAACCATTGCAAAATACAATAATGGTGGAAAACATGAGAGCAAGGCAATCTTGCTGCATCATCACCAGAGTTGAAATCTTCATGACATATGACACATTCACCTTCTTCATCTTGAACCATAAATCTTTCAAGCATCGTTGCTCCCGCAGGCAAAGAATGTTCACCTCCCTCATAGGCCATTCTTTGCACCAATCTTCTAGATGGAAGTTGCTCAGCTTGAAAAAAGAATGGGGTACTCACTACATTGTAGCAACAATGGGTCTTGAGTACCTTAACAAACACGCGAAAATAATTTATATCAACGCTAGGCCGCTGCAATACTGATTCCCATAACATTGCTGAAATGTTTTCAACCATGTCACAGTCATGGCCATTGAAAAAATTTGTAGGTACACGCAAGTATGCAAGCAATTGCTTTACTACATCATTGCAAAAAAATGGATAATTGAAAATGACGCGTTGAATTGGTAACCACGTGTGACAAAGTTTGACAACACTGCTCCGCTCAAAAGTTGTCACCATCATGGTTATATACACAATATGATTGATGAAAGTGTTACCGGCACCGGAGAAAAAGGTGGGTTCTTCAAATTGTGGTATCATGTTTATGATGAGGAAGATTTATATAGAGGGTACTTTTATGTGTGATTGCACAAAGGATTAAAGGAATAGAAATAAGAAGAGAATTCAAAAAGAGTTATACTAATACTTGGTCTATAGGAATTTGCAAAGGTTAGATGTATTTATAGTGTATATTAGATGATGATCTATATCTTCTTCAAAACAGTATTGGAGGGAAGCTTAAAATTTTGGGGGGTATTTTTATGTAAATGAAGGGAAATATTGGAGGGAAGTTTGAAATTTTCTTTTTTTTTCTTTTTATGAAAATGGAACTTTCAAATTCAACAATCTATCATTTTTTATATATTTTACACATTAAAGTTAAAATATCTCTATATATGTTAAATATTTTAATATAAAAATTAATGACCTTTTAGTATGAGAATTGTTATAAGAAATATTGATTATTACGATTTTTTCCATATATGCACAAGGATGATTTCCATAAAAAATCTATTATATTTTTTGAATTGATATTTATTTCAAAAAATAATATTGATCCACGTATGTTATTCATTCATCAATATCAATATAAACTAAGATAAGAAATCCCTCCTTAAACTCGTCACTTCCTGGTCAATAGTTTTCCCTTGCAATTCCTATCCTCGTTTCTCTCTTTCTAATTTCCTTTTTTTATTACTTACATACAATTTTTTTTATTATAACTATGTTTTATGCATATTATATTATTGTTTTATATTTTTTATTTATAAAAAATATATTTTATAAATTATATAAGCATATATAATCATAAAAATAAAGGATAATTTTGTTTGTCTAAATAATATTTAATTTTCTTTGAATATTTAATATAATAATATTTTTAATATTACCTACAAATATGTTATAATTTATATTAAATGGATGATAAATTATATAATTACTTATTAAAACTAATTATAATTTAATTGATTCAATCTATTTTTACTTTAGACATCCTATAAAATCATTTTTATTTTTAGATCATATAAAACCATTGAAATTAATTTCATAAATAAATATTTTGTGACTAATATTTAAATTATACTGTTGAAATTTTTATACTAAAAATTAGGTTGAATCTAATTAGTTAATATATTTACTACAAAATGATATTTTGACTATATGCTTAATAACTTCATATATGAACATTTTGTTGACTAATGATTATATGATAATGTTAAATTTTTTATATAAATATATAATAAATATATTAATTTTAAATTTTTAACTACATTTTATTAGAAAATAGTTTTAAATTACTTATTCAATAAAATCATAAATCAGATATTTTTTAAATTCTTTTTTTTATGGTAGAGACCACCCAAAGAAGATAATCATGCTCGAATTGGATAGGACGCAGGACAACTATTAACGACAAAGCTCTCACTTCGAGCATATTATTTTACTATTTATCATAATTTACAATATTTTTGGAACTTGGGAGTGAGTGATGACTTGTGTGAAAGTGAATCTGTTGTGTTCCCAGGTGAATCAAAGACAATGTGGGTGTGTGTGTGTGTGTGTTTGTTTTTTTTCCCCTCCTCTCGTTTCTACTCTCTCTATTCTATGTTCTGGCTTTTCTTTTTCTCAGCATTCTTTTGTTTCTCCTCTCGGTATATGCAATGATAGATGGACAATGATAAAAAAAAAAAATTACATTCAATTTTAAAAGTCTAACATGTCAATATTATTACATAAGGAGAATTTAATCAATAGCTGAAATTAATCAGTCTCAATATTATTACGTAAGGAAAGTGTAATGATAACAGAAATTAATTGCTCTCAAAAGGAAAACATCAAATAGATTGATGTATTTATATTTCATACGATACATTTTACTTCTTTAAGATAATATATTTATCATAGTACATAAATGCTAATGGTAACAGTATCAAGAGATATGACTATATGCGGAACAGCATTATCTTTGATGATAAACATGAGAGCAAGGCAACCTTGCTGCATTATCACCGGAGTTGAAATCTTTGATGCATATGGCACATCGATCCTCTTCATCTTTAACCATAAATCTTTTGAGTGCAGTTGTCCCCACGGGAAAAGAATGTTCACCTCCATCACAGGCCATTCTTTCCACCAATTCTCTTCATGGAAGTTCATCAGCTTGAAAAGAGAATGGCGTACCCACTACATTATAACAACAGTGGGTCTTGAATACCATAATGAACACCCAAAAATAATTTATATGAACCCCATGCCGCTGTAACACTGAGCCACGTAACCTTGTTGAAAGGTTTGGAACCAGGTCACAGTCGTGGCCATTGAAAAAATTTCTAGGTATATTCAAGTATGCAAGCAATTGTTTTAATATATCATTACATACAAAAAGATGATTGAAGATGTCATGATTAATTGGTAACTGCATGCGACACAGCCTTACAGCACTGCTTTGGATCAAAAGTTGTGACAACGATGCTTAAATAGATCGTATGATTCATGAAACTATGACCAGCATCGGACAACAAGGTGGGTTCTTGAAAGTGTGATGTCATCTTCATGATGAGGAAGATTGATAGAGGGTACTTTTGTGTGTGATTGCATCAAGAAATAGAAATAATAAGAGAATTGAAAAAGAGTTTTACTAATACTTGGTCTATAGGAATTTGCAAAGGTTAGATGTATTATAGTGTTGTGAGGAATATAACCGTTATGATCAATCATTTCAAAGCAGTATTGAGGGAAGCTTGAGGTTTTAGTCTTTTGGTGAAAGAGGAAAGCTTGAGATTTTCCTTTTTTTTTTTTTTGTGTGAAGGAGGGAAGCTTGAGATTTTGTTCTTTTGGTCAAGGACGGAAATATATGAGGTAAATAATTGAAAATTTTGTATACTTAAATAATTTCCAAATTGAATAATTGATATTTTTTTATTTATTTTACAAGTTGATATTAGAATATTTGAAAGTAAACTTCAAAGTTAGAAAATGTGAATAAAACTAATTTTTTTATATTTTTTTTACAATAGTTTAGTTTTTTCCCGTTATTTTTTATGTCATCTGAGAATTAGATTACTTTTCTTTTGACATTGAAGTTTATTTTCAAATAATCCACTAAATTGATTTTTAAAATTAGTTCTTAAAATTTTAAATATTAATCAATTTAATTCTTAAATTATAAAATCATCCTTTTAATCCTTAAATATATTTAAAATGATGATTATTTATCAAATGACAATTATTTTACTGTCAACAATAAAACTAAGACAATTGATGTTTATTAATTTTAGATATTAAAATAATATTTTCATAATTTTTTAAAGACTACATTAACTGATAAACATAATTCTAGAATTATTAGTATAATTCATCATTGGTTTTAGGTTCAAGTTATTCTAAGAGCAACTTTAAAAGGGTTACTCTTCATCTTCACTAATCATTTTTTTGAAATCTAATGGTTAAGATTAGTTACTAATTACAATCATTAGATTTAGGTAAAATGAATAGTGAAGATAGGGAGTAACTCTTTTAAAGTTACTCTTCGATATATATGTTTTATTTAAAAATTAGAAGAAAATTATATTTTCAAAAGTCTGACGGGTTACCCATAAGTTTTCACGAACCCAATAAAACTTGCGACGTCGATGAGGTAGGATTTAAAAATTTTAAACTCAAACTCAAACCCGTTTCGTCTTTCATGAGTACAAGGACCAGGAGAGCTAAACTTACCCATAATCTGCTCTGTTGGCATGCCTAGCCTTGGCTAGTGCATCTTCAACCCTGCCTCGGCTAGCACATCTTCAACCCTGCCTCAGCTAACGCATCTTTGACTCAACCTCAGCCAATGTGGATTTAGCTTAGCCACAGTAAATACATCTTCAACTTAGTCTCGATAAAGGCATTCTCAATTTAGCCTCGGCCTCAATTGAGACATCTTTAATTCGACTTCGGCTAGGTCATCTTTGGATTGACCTCGAGTAGGGCATAATTGGCTCGACCTTAGCATCTTTGGCCTGGCCTCAACTAGGGCATCTTCGAATCACCCATGACCAATGCATCTTCAACTCAATCTCAATCAATGCATCTTTGGCTCATCCTCGGCCAACACATCTTCGGCTTGACCTTTGCATGCGCATCTTCGGCTAAAACTTAAGCAATGTATCTTCAGCTCGACCTCGACTAACACATCTTCAATTCAACCTTGATTAGATCATCTTCAACCTAGCCTT
Organism: Pueraria montana var. lobata; assembly: GCA_026413185.1. Classification (NCBI taxonomy): domain Eukaryota; kingdom Viridiplantae; phylum Streptophyta; class Magnoliopsida; order Fabales; family Fabaceae; genus Pueraria; species Pueraria montana. Next base: position 87,538,477 of record CM048650.1, on the reverse strand, counting down.
GGTTAGAGCATCTTCAGCTCGATTTCAATTAGAGTAATTTCAACTCCACCTTGGCTAGAGCATCTTAAGCTCAGCTTGGCCAGAGCATCTTAAGCTCGATCTCGGCTACGACATCTTAAGCTCGGCTTGACTAGAGATCTGTAAAAAAAAATGTAATGCATGTAAAAACAAAGGGACAACAAAATACAAAAACACTAGAAGAATATTTTGTTAGGTACTTGAAGTGATTAACTTTATTGACCATTTCATTATTTGTATCACACACACACATATAGGTGTACGTCCCTATTCCAACAACAAACTACCAATAAGATGAAAATTTTGCTCACTAAGAATAAATTGTGGCAGGCCACCCCCATAATTTATGGAACTTTCTATCATGGCTCCAATAAAACTAAATGAAAAGATGTAATATGACCTTATACTCTCCTTGAAGTTGATACTTTTCTAATTGTTTTCAGTTGCTAGATTAAACAATAAAATAAGAAGCTTTTACCAAGGAAGTCTAGTTCAGTTGGTTGAGCAGGGTATGTGAGTTATTGCAAACTCTCATATCTATCTTCTGCTCCTATTGATAAAAGAAAAAGACAAGAAGTTTTTCCAATCTTTAGACAACAGCGTCAAAATCCATCATTCGTTATCTTTTATTCTTTTCAAATCCTTCCTCAAATTGCATATGAGCAGAGAATTACAATGACAACAACATTAGGAAGGTCTCCAAAATATAGACATGCTAAGAAAAGGTGGAAATGGTTAGATGGTGTCCCCTGAATAACTGTATGCATGAAAACTTGCAAATTAAATATGATCTTAATAACTAAGAGTTCATCAAATGTTACATTGACTCTCATCCCCCTCATAAATTTCTGAATATAAAGGTAGGCTTTGATGATCACCAAATCAACCTAGCATGACAACTAACACACAAAGATATACATAAAGTAAATAACAACCACCAAGAAAACATTTTTTTGGGTACATACCACCAAGAAAACATTTGTAATGATTACTATTATTTTTTATAAGATAAAATATATGCACAAACGTAGAGGAGAATCATCGATTAATCAAGATCATTGTATAGTTTGTTGATTATCGCAATGTACAATTGACATAAAAAACTATATATTGGCATTAAATTGAAAGAGCTTAATGCTTTTTTTACTACAAAAAGATCTTTAATACCTAAAATTATATTTTCATTGGCAATATGACTATCCATAGATCTGTTTCCTTCTGCAGAAAAATAAATAAATGAGGCATTATGGTGCATTGGAATCGAGACCATAATGTTCCCTTCAAAATTTAAATTCTAATAGTAACATATACCATATAAATTTAGAAAGGCGTACATATAGCCCACAAAATCTTAAATCCAAAATATAAATTTATAAAACTAAAAAAAAAAAAAACACTACCATATTCATTTTTATGGCCAACATAAAGGTACCTATTCTCTGTAACAAAAAAAAAAACCTATACTTAAAAGTGATCAATAATAGGTGAATTGTAGATGTAAATAATCTGAATCTGTAAGATGAAATATTAAAGAAATAATACTTTGGTTATTGTTTCATTATGATAGGAGCTGTATATGCCAGATTCGGTATGCTAATTAATGATGGCATTTCCTATGTTATTGTTTAGCTCTTTTTGCTTTTAATTATTTTCAATTTGCTTACAAAAAAATAATACTTTGGGAATATTTAAGAAAATTGTAGAAGTACATTATTTAATAGATTATATTTATGTTTATTAATTTGATATGATATATCAAGATTCAAAATTTAAAATTTTTAATTCATATTTAGATTTAGGAAAATTGCAAGAAATAATTCAATTTTAAATTATGGTCACGTAAGGAAAATGCAATTGATAGCAGAAATTTTCAAAATGATAAACTCTTGAAAGGAAAGCATCAAATAGATTTACGTATTTATATATTTCTTACAATAAATTTAACCTCTTTATAAGGTAAGACAATTATTACAATCCAATCAACACGTAACTACAACAAAAATATGAGCACAAGGCAACCGTGCCCCCATCATCACCACAGTTGTACACTTCATGGCAAATGCAACATTTATCTTTTTCATCTTCAATCTTGAATTTTTCTAGTGTTGTTTCCCCGACAGGCAAAGAATGTTCTCCACCTCATAAGCCATTCTTGTACTGTAGTTCCAATGAACCAAGTCCTTCCTTGTACTGCAGTTCTCATGAACCAAGTCCCTCCTTGTACTGCAGTTCCTCCTTCTAACTAACAAGAAGGGACTTGGTTCATGGGAACTGCTGTATAAGGAGGGACTTGATTCAGGGAAACTCACTAGTAACAACAATGGGTCTTGAGTACCATAAAAAACACGCAAAAATAATTTAAATCAACCCTAGGCCTCTGCAATTAATACTGATTCCCATAACATTGCTGAAATATTTTCGACCATGTCACAGTCATGGCCATTGAAAAAAGTTGTAGGTACACGCAAGTATGCAAGCAATTGTTTTAATACATCATTGCAAAAAGATGGATAATTGAAGATGATGCGATGAATTGGTAACCGCGTGTGACAAAGTCTGACAACACTACTCAGCTCAAAAGTTGTCACCACCATGGTTATATAGACAATATGATTGATGAAAGTGTGACCAGCATCGGAGAACAAGGTGGGTTCTACGATGAGGAGGATTTATAGAGGGCACTTTTTGTGTGTCATTGCAAAAAGGTGTAGAAATAAGAAGAGAGTTCAAAAAGAGTTACACTAATACTTGGCCTATAGGAATTTGCAAAGGGTAGATGTATTTATAGTGTATAAGATTGTGATCAATATCTTCTTCGAAACAATATTAGAGGGAAGCTTGAAATTTTGGGGGGTATTTTTATCTAAATGGAGGGAAGTATGACGTAATAATTGAAAAAAAATGCACAAATTTCAAATTAAATAATGGTATTTGAGGGAAGTTTGAAATTTTAAATTTTTTTTCTTTTTTTGAAAAAGGAAGGAAGTATGATATAATAATTGAAAAGAATTTCTACATAAATTTCCAAATTCAATAATTTATCATTTTTTATATATATATTTTACACATTAAAGTTAGAATATCTCTCTCTCTTTCTCTCTCTCTCTCTCTCTCTCTATATATATATATATATATCATCTCTATATTTTAAAATATTTTAATTAAAAAATTATGATCTTTTAGGATGAGAAATGTGATCAGAAATGCTGATTATTAGGAAAAAAATTCAAATATTGAAAAGGATAATTTCCAATTATAGGGAAAATGATAAGTAGGTTGGACCGAGTCTTAAGATGGGGGATGGATCAGCTCACAAGTTACGAGTATTTTAAAAATGACTTTTCTCAACTGTCCACAAAAATATTTTCAACTTATTAGCTCGACTAGAGTATCTTTAACTTGACCTCAACTAGAGTAATTTCAGTTCAGTCTTGGCCATAGTACCCTCAACATGGCCTCAATCAAGGTAATTCCAACTCGACCTTGGCTAGATTATCTTCAACCCAACCTCGTCAAGAGTAATTTCAACTTAGCTTATCCAAGGGTATCTTGTATTCAACCTCATGTGGGAATCTTAACCTGAACCTTAGTTAGGGAATCTTTAACTTGATCTTAGCTAAGACACCTTTACTTTAGTCTCGACTAGGGAATCTTCAGTTCGGCCTTAGTCAACACATCTTCAACCTGGCCTCGGCAAGGGCATCATCGGCTTGACCTTAGCATCTTTGGTCTGGCCTCGACCAGTGCATCTTTGACTCAGCCTAGACCAGTGCATCTTCGACTTAACCTTAGTTCACACATCTTTGGCTTATCATCAACCAATGCATCTTCAGCTCAGCCTTTACAACTGCATCATTAGCTCGACCTTCAGCAGCGTATCTTCAGCTTGACCACGACCAACACATCTTCTATTCAACCTTGATTAGATCATCTTCAACTTGGCCTTGGTCAAAACATCTTCAGCTCGGTCTCAGTGAGATTAATTTCAACTCCACCCCGGCTCGAGCACCTTAAGCACGACTTGGCCAGAGATCTTTAGATCAATCGTGGTCAGAGTATGTTCAGCATAACCTTGTGCAAAACATCTTCAACTCAACCTTAGGTTAAATATTTAAATTTAAAGTTCATGGACTGGCCATAACCCATAAGGCCTCAAGGATGGGTCTTTTTTAACCCTGTGGGCATTATGGCCCTGATCCACGGAGGCTAAAGCCAAGTCAGATGGGCTAGTCCATTTTGACAACTTTAATTACCTCTTTACATACATAAAAAAATCATTGATTTTAATATTTATACCAAATAATTAGGTTTAATTGCACATTTTACCATCCAACTATTGTTATTTTTCATATTTTACTACCCAGGTTTTTTTTCACATTTTACTACCATGTTTTCTATTTTTTACGAATTATTAAATGCTACTATTTAAAGATATATCATAATATTTTGAGACTAAAAAAAGGAAATTTTAATATTAAAAATTAAAAGTAATTAATATTGAAATTTGAGGGAATAAAAAGATTAAGATTAATAATCATCAGTACATAATTAGGAAATATAAAAGTAAGTATCAAATAACAGTGTAATGTGGAGAAACAAAGTAAAATAAGTGTTTTGATCACGATAAGAATTTAAATTTATAATATACGAATTCTTAAGAGTGTGTAGACAAGTGCTGTAAAATAAAAAGAGTGTGTAAACAAGTCAACTTAGGTAATTTATTTTTTATTTCAGTAATTTATAAATTTGTTTTACTAAAGTAAAGATGTTTGGCAATTTATAGAGTTGTTTCATACGCCATTTAAGATCGTGCACACTTGGACTTATAATTTATAGTTTATCATAATTTTCATTTTTATTTTTGGTACTTTAACAAAAAAAAATCTCATATGTTGTTTCCTTTAATATTACAATATTTATTCTAATTATTTCACTATTTATGTAATTTATCATTATTTTTTAATAGAATGTTTGATATTTAAACAAAAATAATAATAAGAGTTTAGCAAACCAATGACACTGAAATGAAAACAAACTAAAGGTGAGGAAAATCGTGGAAATCAGAAGAACTTGGGACTTGGGAGTGAGTGATGAGTCGCGACTTGTGAGTGTGTGTTTTCTTTGCCCCTCCTATCGTTTCTACTTTCTCTATTCTATGTTCAGGCTTTTCTTTTTCTCAGCATTCTTTCATTTCTCCTCAGGGTATGCAATAATGATAGATGGACAATGATAAAAGAAAATAAATTACATTCAATTTTAAAAGTCAAACGTGTCAATATTAAAACATAAGGAAAGTCTGTAATTGATAGCAGAAATTAATTACTCTCAAAAGGAAAACATCAAATAGATTGAAGTATTTATATTTCATACGATACATTTTACTTCTTTAAGATAATATGTTTATCACAGTACATAAATGCTAATGGTAACAGTATCAAGAGACAAGACTATATGCGAAACGGCAACAAGGGCACATAGCCTTCTCTACGAACCCTTGCAATATACAATTAGGGTGGAAAACATGACAGCAAGGCAACCTTGCTGCATTATCACCAGAGTTGAAGTCTTCACCACATATGACACATTCACCTTCTTCATCTTGAACCCTAAATCTTTGGAGTGTCTGTAACAGTATCAAGAGACAAGACTATATGCGACACGGCAACAAGGACACATAGCCTTCTCTACGAACCATTGCAATATACAATTAGGGTGGAAAACATGACAGCAAGGCAACCTTGCTGCATTATCACCAGAGTTGAAATCTTCACCACATATGACACATTCACCTTCTTCATCTTGAACCCTAAATCTTTGGAGTGTCGTTGCCCCCTTAGGAAAAGAATGTTCACCTCCATCACAGGCCATACTTTGCACAAATTCTCTTGGTGGAAATTCATCAGCTTGAAAAAGGAATGGGGTACCCAGTACATTATAACAACAGTGCGTCTCGAATACCATAACGAAAACCCGAAAATAATTTATATGAACCCCAAGCCGCTGTATCACTGAGCCACGTAACCTTGTTGAAAGGTTTAGAACCAGGTCAGAATCATGGCCAATGAAAAAATTTCTAGGTATATTCAAGTATTCAAGCAATTGCTTTAATATATCATTACATACATATAGATGATTGAAGATTTCATGATTAATTGGTAACTGCATCCAACAAAGACTTACACCACTGCTCGGATCAAAAGTCGTGACAACTACGCTTATATACACCATATGATTGATGAAAGTTTGATGAGCATCGGAGAACAAGCCGGGTTCTTGAAATTATGATGTCATATTCACGATGAGGCAGATTGATAGAGGATACTTTTGTGTGTGATTGCACAAAGGAATAGAAATAAGAAGAGAATTGAAAAGGAGATAGGTATATAGGAATTTGCAAAGGTTAGATGTATTTATAGGGTTGTGTGGAATATAACCGTTATGATCAATCATTTCAAAGCAGTATTGGAGGGAAACTTGAGATTTGGGTCTTTTGGTGAAAGAGAAAAGCTTGAGATTTTCCTTCTTTCTTTTTTTTTTTTTTTTGTAAAGGAGGGAAGCTTGAGATTTTGTTCTTTTGGTCAAGGACGGAATATATATATATATATATATATATATATATATATATATATATATATATATATATATATATGAGGTAAATAATTGAAAATTTTTGTATACTTAAATACTTTCCAAATTGAGTAATTGACAATTTTTTTATATATTTTACAAGTTGATATTAGAATATTTGAAAGAAAAATTCAGTCAAAGGACATTTATTTCTTTTGTGTAATAGTTTAGTTTTTTTCCTTTTTTTTACGTCATCTAAGAATTAGACTACTTTTCTTTTGACATTAAAGTTTACTTTCAAATAATCCACTAAATTGATTTTTAAAATTAGTTCTTAAATTTATAAATATTAATCAATTTTATTCTTAAATTACAAAATATATTTAAAATGATGATTATTTATCAAATGACAATTATTTTACCATCAAGAATAAAACTAAGATAAGTGATCTATGTTTAATATTTTAGATATTAAATAAATATTTTTATAACTTAAAAAAACTACATTAATTCTGTAAAAAAAATTACATTAACTAATAAACATAATTCTAGAATTACTAATAGAGAGAGAGAGAGAGAGAGAGAGAGGATCAAGTTACTCCAAGAGTAACTTTAAATTCATTCTCACTATTCATATTCTTGAAATTTAATGGTTAAGATTAGTTACTCATTACAACAATTAGATTTAGGTCAAATGAATGGTGAGAATAGAGAGTAACTCTTTTAAAGTTACTCTTGGAGTAACTTGATCCCTCCTCATATAAGTAAATTGAGTTTTCAAAAGTGTAACAAGTTACACGTAGGTTTTCACGAACCCGATAAAATCTTACGACAATGGGGGTAGGATTTAAAAATTTTAAACCCACCTCTTTTAAAATCAAACTCGAACCTGTCTCATCTTTCATGAGTATATGGACGAGGAGAGCTAAACTCGCCCTTGACCTATCTTGTTGCCATGCCTAGAAGAGCTGTCAAAAATGGCCTAGTCCAACGAGCCAGCCTGTTGGCCAGTCAGGCCAGGCTTGGCTTATGAATTTTTGTCCTAAATACCATCTTGCTTACTTGGCCCGAAGTTATTTTTTTTTAAATTAGTATAAATTTAAGAAAAATAAATAAATAAGCTAATTTGACCTAGTCTGACAAGCCAAACCGGGCCAAGACAAATGTGGCCTATGAGACATATGGACTAGGTTGGACTAGTCCGTTTTCACTCTTTGACTAGTCAGGCCAGGTTGGGCTAGTGCATCTTCAACCTTGCCTCGGCTTGCACATCTTCAACTCCGCCTCAGCAAACGCATCTTCGACTTAACCTCAGCCAAGGCGTAATTGGCTTAGCCATAATAAATGCATCTTCAGCTTACTCTTGATAAAGGCGTTCTCAGTTTAGCCTCGGTCTCGACTAAGGCATCTTCAATCCAACTTCCGCTAGGTCATCTTCGGTTTGACCTCGACTAGGGCATCATTGGCTTGACCTTAGCATCTTTGGCCTGGCCTCAACTAGGGTATCCTCAATTCAGTTCTTTTAATATAAAAAAAAGACAAACTAAGTGAAAGACACTATGGACTTAAGAAGAAGATGCTCATTGCCTAATTGAATTGAAAGTAGTTTTTATTAAGACTCCCAATCTGGTGTTAAGGCTGCCTTGGTTGCATGGTTGGGTATTCTTTCGTTTCTACTCTCTCTATTCTATGTTATGGCTTACTAAGAATATTCTATGTTATGGCTTACAAAAACACTAGAAGAATATTTTGTTGGGTACTTGAAGTGATTAACTTTATTGACCATTTCATTATTTGTATCACACACACGCATATAGGTGTACATCCTTGCTCCAACAACAAACTACCAATAAGATGAAAATTTTGCTCACTAAGAATAAACTGTGGCAGACCACCCCCATAAAATAAGAATACTCTCCTTGAATAGGATACTTTTCTTATTGTTTTCAGTTGTTAGATTAAACAATAAAATAAGAAGCTTTTATCAAGAGAGTCTAGCTCAGTTGGTTGAGTAGGGTGCATGAATTATTGTAAATTCTTTGATATTTGTCTTCCGTTCCTATCGATAAAAAGAAAAAAGAAAAATGACAAGAAGCTTTTTCAAAAATGGGAATTGTACCCTACACTTTAGACAACAACGTAAAAATCCACCATTCATTATCTTCATATTCTTTTCAAATCTTTCCTCAAATTGCATCTAAGCAGAGCATTACAATGACAACAACATTAGGAAGGTCTCCAACATATAGACATGCTAAGAAAAGGTGGAAATGGTTAGATGGTGTCTACTGAATAATTCTATGCATGAAAACTTGATACAGTCTAAACTAAGAGTTCATCATATGTTGCATTGACTCTCATCCCCCTCATAAATTTTTGAATACAAAGGTAGGCATTGATGATCACCAAATCAACCTAGCATGAGAACTAACACAAAGATATACATAAAGTAAATGACAACCACCGAGAAAACATTTGTAATGATTACTATTATTTTTTATATGATAAAATAATTCACAAACATAGAGGAGAATCATCAATTAATCAAGATCATTGTATAGTTTGTTGATTACCGCAATGTACAATTGACATCAAAAACTATATATTGGCATTAAATTGAAAGAGCTGAATGCTTTTTTTACTACAAAAAGATCTTTAATATCTAAAATTATATTTTCATTGGCAATAGGACTATCCATAGATCTATTTGCTTCCGCAAAAAAATAATAAATGAGGCATTATGGTGCATTGGACTCGAGACCATAATGTTCCCTTCAAAATTTAAATTCTAATAGTAACATATACCATATAAATTTAGAAAGGCGTACATAGCCCACAAAATCTTAAATCCAATATATAAATTTATAAAACTAAAAAAAACACTACCATATTCATTTTAACAGCCAATATAAAGGTACCTATTCTCTGTAAAAAAAAATACCTATACTTAAAAGTGATCAATAATAAGTGAATTGTAGATGTAAATAATCTTAATCTGTACGATGAAAGATTAAAGAAATAACACTTTGGTTATTGTTTCGTTATGATAGGAGCTTTATATGTCAGACTCTGTATGCTAATTAATGATGGCATTTCCTATGTTATTGTTTAGCTCCTTTTGCTTTTAATTATTTTCAATTTGCTTACACAAAAACAATAATTTGGGAATATTTAATAAAATTGTAGAAGTACATTATTTAATACATTATATTTATGTTTATTAATTTGATATGATATGTCAAGATTCAAAATTTAAAAATTTTAATTCATATTGAGATTTAGGAAAATTGCAAGAAATAATTCAATTTTAAATTATGGTCACGTGGGGAAAATGCAATTGATAGCAGAAATTTTCAAAATGATGAACTCTTGAAAGGAAAGCATAATATAGATTTACGTATTTATATATTGGCTTAAATATGTTTCAGGTGCCTGATATATTAGCGAATTTTGCGTTGGGTCCCTATTAATTTTTTGCTTTCTTTTGGGTCCCCAATAAATTTTTTATTTTGTTTTTGGTCCCTAAAGCGCTTTTGCTTTAGATAGCACTTTAAATTGCTTTTAAAAAGTGGTTTAGATAGCGCTTTAGGGACCAAAAACAAAATAAAAAAATTATTGGGACCCAACAGAAAGCAAAAATTTAATAGGAACCCAATCCAAAATTTGCTAATATATCAGGGACCCGAAACATATTTAAGCCTTATTATATATTTCTTATGATAAATTTCACCTCTTTATAAGATAAGACAATTATTACAATCCAATCAACACGTAACTACAACAAAAATATGAGCACAAGGCAACCGTGCCCCCATCATCACCACAGTTGTACTCTTCATAGCAAATGTAACATTTATCTTTTTCATCTTCAATCTTGAATTTTTCTAGTGTTGTGGCCCCAGCAGGTAAAGAATGTTCTCCACCTGATAAGTCATTCTTGTACTGTAGTTCCAATTAATCAAGTCCCTCCTTGTACTGCAGTTCCTCCTTCTAACTAACAAGGAGGGACTTGATTCATGGGAACTGCAGTATAAGGAGGGAGTTGATTCAGGGGAACTCACTACATTGTAACAACAATGGGTCTTGAGTCCATAACAAACACGCAAAAATAATTTATATCAACCCTAGGCCGCTGCAATACTGATTCCCATAACTTTTGCTGAAATGTTTTCGGCCATGTCACAGTCATGGCCATTGAAAAAAGTTGTAGGTACATGCAAGTATACTTGGCCTATAGGAATTTGCAAAGGGTAGATGTATTTATAGTGTATAAGATTGTGATCAATATCTTCTTCAAAATAGTATTAGAGGGAAGCTTGAAATTTTGGGGGGTATTTTTATGTAAATGGAGGGAAGTATGACGTAATAATTGAAAAAAAATGCACAAATTTCAAATTAAATAATGGTATTTGAGGGAAGTTTGAAATTTTAAATTTTTTTCTTTTTTTGAAAAAGGAAGGAAGTATGATATAATAATTGAAAAGAATTTCTACCTAAATTTCCAAATTCAATAATTTATCATTATATATATATATATATATATATATATATATATATATATATATATATATTACACATTAAAGTTAGAATATCTCTCTCTTTCTCTCTCTCTCTCTCTCTCTCTCTCTCTCTTTATATATATATATATATATATATATATATATATATATATATATATCATTTCTATTTGTTCAAATATTTTAATTAAAAAATTATGACCTTCTAGAATGAGAAATGTTATCAGAAATGCTGATTATTTGGGAAAAAAATTCAAATATTGAAAAGGATAATTTCCAATTATAGGGAAAAATTTTCAAATATCACAAGGATAATTTTTATGTAAATGGAGGGAAGTATAGCATAATAATTTTAAAAATGCATAACTTTTTAACTAAATAACGGTATTCGAGGGAAGTTTGAAATTTTGGTTTTTTTTTCTGTTTATGAAAAAGGAAGGAAGTATGACATAATAATTGAAAAGATTTTATATATATATAACTTTTCAAATTAAAAAAAGTATCATTTTTTTTATATTTGACACTTTAAAGTTAGAATATCTCTATATATCATTTATATATGTTAATATATTTTAATCCAAAAATTAATTACCTTTTAGTGTGAGAAATGTTATCAGAAATACTGATTATTAGGAAAATTAATGTTGTTTTTTCAAATATGCATGAGGATGATTTCCATAAAAATTATATTATATTTTTCAATTAATATTTATTTCAAAAAATTATGTTGAGCCACATATGTTATTCATTCATTAATTGAAAAGGAGGGAAGTATGACATAATAATTGAAAAAAAAAATATACATAACTTTTCAATGTCAATAATTTATCATTGTTTATATAATTTACACATTAGCGTTAGAATATCATTATTTATCTTTTATAAATTTTAAAGTATTTTAATCTTAATATTAAGAGCAAGGTTAGGGTGGACAACCCTGATTGGTGCTCCACGGTGTACAATTGCCGCACTGAGGTTCGACCCTATCACCTCATGCATTCTACTCCAATCCCCCACCAATAGGCCGACCCTAGTGGTTAATGATGGCATTTCCTATGTTATTGTTTAGCTCCTTTTGCTTTTAATTATTTCCACTTTGCATACACAAGAACAATACTTTGGGAATATATAAGAAAATTGTAGAAATACATTATTTAATACATTATATTTATGTTTATTAATTTGATATATGTCAAGATTCAAAATTTTAAATTTTAAATTCATATTGATATTTAGGAAAATTGCAAGAAATAATTCAATTTTAAATTATGGCCAATATTATTACGTAAGGAAAATGCAATTGATAGAAGAAATTTTCAAATTGATGAACTCTTGAAAGGAAAGCTTCAAATATATTTACATATTTATATATTTCTTACAATAAATTCCACCTCTTTATAAGATAAGACAATTATTACAATGCAATCAACACGTAACTACAACAACAAAGTATCCTTAAAAGCAAGAAAACATGTAATGCAAAACCTAACAGTATCAAGAGTCATGACGACTGCATGTGGAACGGCAGCGGAAAGGGCACGTACTGCTCTGCACAAACCATTTCAAAATGCATTCGTAGTGAAAAATATGAGCACAAGGCAACCATGCCCCATCATTGTAACACCCCGTTACATTAGACATAATCTATACTAATTATTTTATATGTTTTAGTTATTTAAACGTGGAAGATTTTTTTTTCCACAATTAAATGTAACATTTATCAACCACATTTAGAATACAGAAAGTGTTATATAAAAAAACTATGATCATCTTACAATCAAACACCAGTTCATGATACTAAAATAAATATAGGGAAATTATGTACTAGCTAATCCCAACCCATACATCAGATAACCTAGTCAGAGCAATACACAATTTCTACCCTAGCCCAAATACAGGAATAAATAAAACTAGTCTTCAAATTCCGCATCATCATCTGCAACTTCTAAAATATCTACATCAGCGGGGAGATTTGATCATGAGGCATGAATGTCATCTTCACGTATCCAATCAACAAGTCTTACACAGAAAGAAAGATAGAGGAGTGAGATATGGTTATATATATATATATATATATATATATATATATATATATATATATATATATATATATATGTGTGTGTGTGTGTGTGTGTGTGTGTGTGTGTGTGTGTGTGTGTCACTGACGGTAAAAACTACCGTCAGTTAATTAATAGCGGGGGACCTAAGATTTACTCTAAATATACTTGTCCTAACAACTAAAACCTCTAGACGCAGTATGGATCCATACCCCCCGATTGGAAGTGACTGGGAGTACATACGCCTCAACCTATGGCAAAACCTTCATCTTCCACATATGAACTCAATTTATCTAATTTCAGGACATCCACAGTCTATATAACTCAGGCGTACTCTCGCACCAATCAATGGAATGCTGAGCAGTTGTTGGGGTTGCCAAGCTTGGTCAGATGAAGTCTCCGACACAGGATGCTCCCCTGGCCTTTAGTTACTTCATCACTCGACACTGTACCCCCTAGACTTCTGTCAGTGAGTCCCTGCCTTTCATTCCTCAGCTTGCCAGGCTGTGTCTTCCACTATAAACAACATGCCACTACATGTTCCTTTCTTAACAGTACTCACATTAGAGTACTCACAATCTACTTATCTACATTGGGTCTCAATCACTGAGTACCAACATAGAATAATAATATTTCTGTCCCTTAGACAGATAAATAGTATAACTATCGTATGATCACATTTCAGTGAGCTATATCTAACATCACTGAGTATCAGAATTACAAAGGATCAAATTTCTGTCATTCCGACAGACAATTAGAATACACAATACATAGATATGCAAAATCACAATACATGACAATTTAATCATTACATCCAATAATATTTTCATAATTATATATATACTTTAAGTATCTATTATAAAATAATCATTACAATATTATGAAATTATTAGATACTTAATTTTAATTCTTCTAACTTTAATTACTTATTAAGACTTATAGTCACCCATCTTAAAATTAAAATATACTAATATTACTTAATTAGATACAAGGAATTGATATTAAATGAATTGAAGTCTTAGTTAATTTCATATAGTTAGAAATGTAAGGAATTTGTGAGGAAATTAATTCAGAAGTTTTATTTAAACAACATAGTTAAGTACTTAGAATTTATTTGTCGAAATATCCATAGTCAAGTCTAAAATTTAAAATCTAATTCTAAGTAGTAGGATTAAATACTTAAGTTGTTAATTTAAATTTTTGACTCCTTGTATTGTTTTATTTCTTACCAAACCCCGAGAACTAACCTATAAGGGAAAGCTTGGTCAAATTTGGTTTTTAAACTATAATTATTATCATTACTTTTAATGTTATTACTATTATTTATCTGACATGATGAAGTCTAAAATTAGAAATTGTCATGCTTTTACTACCAAGAACCGAAACTATATAGTAGAGAAGGTAATGGTTTGTATCTTTTAACAAAAGTCAATTTTCTTGTTTATTTATTTCATCATGACCGAAACTAGTGATTGGGTTGGCCAAATTTCAAGCTCTTCATTAATCATAGTTGTGTCACGTGAGGAAAGATGAAGTGTTAAAAAGGAAGTATACTGGTTCTAATTCTCTGGCACACATACTCAAATAGAAACTCCAAAGTTGACTTTTGTTGTTTTCTTTAACTTTTGTAGCAGAAACTTTTCTTAGAAAAAGTCAAGCTTACTTTCTTTGTGGTCCCCTACATATATGTCCACATCCTTTGTTTCTTTTCTGTCTTCTTTCTTTTTAATATAAAACATGCTGTTTAAAAAAAATACAAACTTACTTCTTTGTTGATTGACAGGGAAACAAAACTGTCAAGGGAACAAAAGAGTATTTCTTTTAGCTTCTATGGTTTTATGAAGAAAGAGGTTAATGCTTGGTTTAAAGACTGAACCAAAAACAGCACAGCCTTTCTTACTATTAACCCATACAGTGAACTTTTTGGACCAAAAGAAAGGATATATTTTCAGTTCTGCAGATTTGTAAGTATTGAGTTCATTGTTAGATTATCTAAGAGTCAAGAATCAAAAGGTATCTCAGCAAAAGTCCCCTTAAAGGTGAACTTAACAGCACAACAAAACAATACAAGGAGCAGAGAAAAATTCACATTTCAGCTTCATATGGGTATGAATGGGTATGAATTAAAGGAAAACAGCAGGAACTACAAGGTTAGTGTCATACAACATCATGAAATAAACAAGAATTTGAAGAGAACAACAAGAAAGAACCACCTCACTCCCCCCCTTACCTTACAGTCACTTACAGCAGGAAATAAGAGGAGAAAGGGCTGTTGTTTGCTCCTTGAAGAGTGGAGAATGAAGTCTCCTATGGTTTTTGCTTTACGTTGGAGGAAGAGGAAAATGAATTAAGGGTCCATAACTGAAGTGAAGAAATGAAAGTTGGAAAAGTGTGTGAATTTTTCTGAAGTGAGGAATATGTTTAAATAGAAGATGGAGATTATGGGATATGTCACATAGTTTCTTCTGGTTACATGGGGCAGTTTGAAGAAACATTTACTACTCCTGAACAAGTGGTTGTAAACTGAAGGAAGAAAGAAAAATTGCATGTCGTGAGTCTTTGGGTCAGAAAGTTTAGATTTCTATTTTCACTTTCAAAGAAGTTAGGTGAACATAACTTGAGTGGTAGATTTCTGATGGTTAGGTGAATTGTGTGAAGTGTGTCTGGTTAGGTGAGTATTAGATTTTTGACAGTTAGGTGAGAATTTAGCTTTAAAACTGAAAACTTGTTTTGTTATCTTTGTTAACTATTGCATGACCGAGAGTTGTGGAGAAATGGAAATGGTTCAGCACTTTCATAACTTATTTTATTATTATTATTATTTATAAAATACAATTTTAAGTCCAATTAATTATTTCATAATTAATTGTGACTCATTCTCACGTTCGAACAGTAGGGATCACGGCCGTGAGATATGAATCACGCCCGTGACTGGTGCCGATTTTATCTTGCTCATCTGTTGACTCGCGACAGCATGGATCACACCCGTGAGATATGAATCACGCCCGTGACGCATGACAGACGTGAATTTTAATTAGTTTTAAGTTTTTATTTGTATTTGAGCCTGAATCTTTTTAGCCCATTATTCTTAAATATCCTTCTAAACTTTCGAAAGGGTTTTGCACTTCTGACGTTTGACGGCTTGGGAAGAAAACTAGGGTCATCAATTCTTAAAAAATAAAATTAAGAATTAAACAAACAATCAAATATAGAAAGCGAAAATGAGGGTGTTACAATCATCACCACTGTTGTACTCTTCATAGCATATGCAACATTCATCTTTTTCATCTTCAATCTTCAACTTTTCAAGTGTTGCGGCCCTAGCAGGCAAAGAATGTTCTCCACCCTGATAAGCCATTCTTTTCACGAACTCTACTGATTGAACATGTTCATCATCAAGTAAGCATGGGATATTCACTATATTGTAAAATAACGGCTCTTTGATAACATAACAAACACAAAAATAATCTTTTTCAACCCCACAGTGCTGCAATATTGAGTCACGTAGCATTCTAGACAAATTTGTAACCATGTCACAGTCGCCATTGAGAAAACTTTGTGGTACATCTGACCTTTTAAGGAACGTCTGTAACAAGTCTTCGAGAAAAGATGGAAAAGCAAAAAAGTCACAAGGAATTGGTAGTAACCTCGAGCTACAAAGACTAACCACATCCATCAGATTTGAATTTGCAACAACTATAGTTATATTGACTTTGTCATTGCATGAAGTGTAACTAGCACCATCTGAGAAGGTGGATCGTTGAATTTCTGGCATGATGAGGAAGATTGTTTAAGTGTACTTTTGTGTGTGTTTGCACAAAGGAATAGAAACAATAAGAGAGTGAAAGAGGGTGTACAAATGCTGGCCTGGGTCAAAGAATTTGTAAAGCATAGATATATTTATAGTGTTGTGAGGTATATATCTGTTATGATCAATTGTTTCAACAAAGTATTGGAGGGAAAATTTGATATTTTCGTCTTTTGGTGAAAGATGGAAGCTTGAGATTTTCTTCTTTTTGGAGGGAAGCTTGATGTTTTGTTCTTTTGCTCAAGGACAGAAGTATATAAGGTAAATAATTGAGAATTTTGGATTTTGGGTATTTAAAGACTTTCCAATTTGATTAATTTATCATTTTATTTATTTATTTTACACGTTGATGTTACAATATCTGTAAACATCTCTCTCAACACCTAATTTTGTATTCTTAATATAACACGTGTTATTAATACATCTCAGTATTTCGCAAAAAAAAAAAAAAAAACACACATCATAAGTCTTCACTATTTTCCAGTCTCTACTCTAAGGCCCCACTTACTTTGAATCTTCTCTTATCACTTTCTATTTTATTTTTAAACTGTCATCCATTTATCGCTAATTAGATAATAATTATATACTTTTTTTGCTTCGTAATTTTCATTGTTTTGATTTAATGATATATACACTTTGTTAATTTTACCACAAGCGGTGAGAGCTCGTTAATTTTAAGGTTGTTAAAATAAAAGTATTTTAATAAAAAAATTGGATTTTTAGTAATAATTATTTTCATTCACTTTCTATTTAGTTATTGCGAAGTCTTTAAGTAATTACTGATATTCATTTTAAATCTATTTTTTGTTTAATTATTGTAAAGGCTCGCTTCTAAAATTATTTTAATAAAATAAAATTAATTTTGAATAAATAAATAAGTAAAGAAAAATAAATAAATAAATAAAATAAGTTTGAGATTGCCAAGTAATTACAACTCAAGTGACTTAGATTAAAAGATGGAGTTAAAAAGACATTACACCAAAATCACTCCTTTTGTATAAAATGAAAAAATAAAAAATAGATAACTAAATAAAATTATAAACTAAATTATCTCAAATTTAAATATGAATTTATTTTGCTTAAATAAATTAACTCAGTCTCCGCTAGGATATCTTTGGTTCGACCTCGACTAAGGACTCTTCTACTCAACCTCAGTCAGGGTATTTTTGCCTCGGCTTCAATTAGGTCATCTTCAGCCTAGCCTCGGCTAAGGCAGCGTGGACAAGACCTTAGTATCTTTGGGTTGGCCTCAACTAGGGGACATCTTCAGCTCAGCCTTGGACAACACATGTTTGGCTCAGCCTTTACAAGCGCATCTTCGGCTCGGCCTCAACCAGCGTATCTTCGACTCGTCCTTACCTAACATATCTTTAGCCCAGCCTCGACAAATGCACCTTCGATTCAAACCATGATTAGTGCATCTTCCACTTGGCCTCAATTAGAGCATCTTCAACTCAGTCTCAGCTATAGTCATTTCAACTCGGTCTCAGCTAGAGCATCTTAAGCTTGGCCTCAGTTAGAGTATCTTCAGATCAACCACAGTCAAAGTATCTTCAATATGACTTTGGCTAGAACATCTCTTAGCTTAACCTCAAGTTAAATTTTTAAATTTGAGGTCCATTGGCAGGCCATAAGCCACAAGGTCTTGAGGGTTTTTTTATGTTGGCCTCTTTTAGCCCTATGGGCTTTTTGTCCACGACCCATGTGGGCTATGGCCAAGCCAGCTAGGCTAGTCTATTTTGACGGCTCTAATTACCCTTTACATTAAAAAAAACACCTTTGATTTTAATGTTTATACAAAATAATTGTGAAAAATTGTTAACTAAAATTAAAAATACATGTATTTCTAATAAGAACTCTTTTTCACCATGAAACAAAAAAAGGATTCAAAATGAAATATAAAGCATAATCATTACATTTTTTTTATACAAATACGAAAAAATAGCAAAATAGAAGGGGAAAAATAAAAATGACAAACTAATCGAACTAATAGTGGAGGTGTAAGAAGACTACACCCATTGCATGTTCGTAGTAGTCTGGTGGTGTTATATCCAAGTGGATAACGCAAACTAATAGTGGAACAAACAACGTTAGCCGATAATACTAATAAATTAAAATGAGAATTTACCAATTCCACTTATTCATATCATCTTATCATTATTATGTTGCGCTTTTGTTTCTATTTTTCTTATTTTCACTTCTTTTTCATTTCCACTGTTTTTAATATTTCATTATTTTTTTATGTTTTTACCACTTTAACATTAGAAACAACAGAAGTAGCAAATCTAAAGTGACAATAATTATAACACATATGGTTGCCGAAAGCTTAATTAATCATTGTGAAGCATTTTCAATAAAAAAATAAAAATAAAAATAAAACATCCTGATACAAACAATATGAGCTGCATCATATTGCTTGGAAAAGGCATGTTTAGTTTACCAAATCAATGACGTGGAAATGAAACCAAACAAAAGGAGAACAAGCTAAGATAATGGCAAATGGAAATCAGAATAACTTTAGGAGCAATTATAATTATAATTATAATGTGTTGATTAAGATAAACCATAATCAACACATTACATTTACTTTTTTTTTTAAACAACATTATATTTACTTTCAATACTATGCTCTGGGTTTTCTTTTCTCCTCGGTGCTCTATCGATTGGTTCTATTGTCTCCACACCTTCTTCTCCCAGTTAATATCTCCCTTTGTTTATGTTTGAGTCCTCCCCGTATACAATGATAAAAGAGAATAAATTATATTCAATTTTAAAAGTCGTCTAACGTGTAAATATTATTACGTATGAAAAGTGTAATTGATAGCAGAAATTAATGTACTCTCAAAAGGAAAACATCAATTATAGATTTGAGTATTTATATTCACATGCAATATATTTTACTTCTTTAAGATGATATATTTATCACGGTACAATAATGCTAATCGTAACAGTATCAAGAGACACGACTACATGTGAAACGGCACGAAGGGCACATACCCCTCTCTACAAACCATTGCAAAATACAATAATGGTGGAAAACATGAGAGCAAGGCAATCTTGCTGCATCATCACCAGAGTTGAAATCTTCATGACATATGACACATTCACCTTCTTCATCTTGAACCATAAATCTTTCAAGCATCGTTGCTCCCGCAGGCAAAGAATGTTCACCTCCCTCATAGGCCATTCTTTGCACCAATCTTCTAGATGGAAGTTGCTCAGCTTGAAAAAAGAATGGGGTACTCACTACATTGTAACAACAATGGGTCTTGAGTACCTTAACAAACACGCAAAAATAATTTATATCAACGCTAGGCCACTGCAATACTGATTCCCATAACATTGCTGAAATGTTTTCAACCATGTCACAGTCATGGCCATTGAAAAAATTTGTAGGTACACACAAGTATGCAAGCAATTGCTTTACTACATCATTGCAAAAAAAATGGATAATTGAAAATGATGCATTGAATTGGTAACCGCGTGTGACAAAGTTTGACAACACTGCTCCGCTCAAAAGTTGTCACCACCATGGTTATATACACAATATGATTGATGAAAGTGTTACCAGCACCGGAGAAAAAGGTGGGTTCTTCAAATTGTGGTATCATGTTTATGATGAGGAAGATTTATATAGAGGGTACTTTTATGTGTGATTGCACAAAGGATTAAAGGAATAGAAATAAGAAGAGAATTGAAAAAGAGTTATACTAATACTTGGTCTATAGGAATTTGCAAAGGTTAGATGTATTTATAGTGTATATTAGATTATGATCAATATCTTCTTCGAAACAGTATTGGAGGGAAGTTTAAAATTTTGTGGGGTATTTTTATATAAATGAAGGGAAATATTGGAGGGAAGTTTGATGCAAAGGTTAGATGTATTTTTACACTTTTTTTTTTTAATGCAAAGGTTTGCAAGAGCATCATAATAGAGCCCCATAATCCCAACTAGGTTGGCACCATGAGGACTATCAATCCTCTGCCAGCAAACCTAATTTTATTAAGATGAAAAAAAAACCAAAGAAACAACCAACATGGGGGGGACATAAAACCAAATCCCATGGAGAACAAACAAATTAGCAAAACCTATAACAAGGTAGTCTAAGCTTATCCCTATTGAAGGAATCACAAAGAAAAGATGGGATAGAGTCCCACCAAGAAAAACCAGGATCACGAAAGGCATAGTTAGATTTATAATTTTGTTATAGTAGGACAATCCACACTAGATTTCTCCAACCCTCTTCCAGGAATCCTCTGGCCACCGTTCGCCACCTCTGGAGACAATTTTTAGCGGCATTGTTTTGTTTTTCTTCATCACTATCTCCACCCTTTCCTCCACTGATTTCTTCG
Source organism: Pueraria montana var. lobata (assembly GCA_026413185.1). Classification (NCBI taxonomy): domain Eukaryota; kingdom Viridiplantae; phylum Streptophyta; class Magnoliopsida; order Fabales; family Fabaceae; genus Pueraria; species Pueraria montana. Next base: position 87,517,157 of record CM048650.1, on the reverse strand, counting down.
GCGTCGACTCAAAACTCAAATAGAAACACTTACGTTTTTTCTTTTTTTTTTTTTGTGGTAGTGAACTTATATCAAGGAGCTCTTGAAAATTCAACGAGTACAAAATGTTACAGCAAAGCCTCTACGACTCGAAGTAACATGGGTCATGCCTTGGGGAAGTCATGCCTTGGACTACTAGATATGGTCGTCTGTGGAGAGCTCTACGAAATGATGGCATTTTTTTTTGTGTACAATGGTCGCACTGAGGTTTGAACCTATCACCTCATGTATTCTACTCCAACCCCCCACCACTAGGCTGGCCTTAGTGGTTAATGATGGCATTTCCTATGTTATTGTTTAGCTCCTTTTGCTTTTAATTATTTCCACTTTGCTTACACAAAAACAATACTTTGGGAATATATAAGAAAATTGTAGAAGTATACATTATTTAATACATTATATTTATGTTTATTAATTTGATATGATACGTCAAGATTCAAAATTTTAAAATTTAAATTCATATTGATATTTAGGAAAATTGCAAGAAATAATTCAATTTTAAATTATGGTCAATATTATTATGTAAGGAAAATGCAATTGATAGCAGAAATTTTCAAATTCATGAACTCTTGAAAGGAAACCATCAAATAGATTTACATATTTATATATTTCTTACGATAAATTCCACCTCTTTATAAGATAAGACAATTATTACAATCCAATCAACACGAAACTCCAACAAAGTATCCTTAAAAGCAAGAAAATATGTAACGCAAAACCTAACAGTATCAAGAGTCACGACGACTACATGTGGAATGGCAGCGGAAAGGGCACGTACTGCTCTATACAAACCATTCAAAATGCATTCGTAGTGAAAAATACGAGCACAAGGCAACCGTGCCCCATCATCACCATAGTTGTACTCTTCATAGCATATGCAACATTTATCTTCTTCATCTTCAATCTTCAATTTTTTAGTGTTATGGCCCCAATAGGCAAAGAATGTTCTCCACCCTCATAAGCCATTCTTTGCACGAACTCTACTGATTGAACATGTTCATCATCAAACGGGTGTGGGGTATTCACTATATTGTAAAAATAATGGCTCTCAGATAACATAGCAAACACATAAAAATAATCTTTTTCAATGTGCTGCGGTATTGAGTCACGTAGCATTCTAGACAAATTTGTAACCATGTCACAGTCGGCATTGAGAAAACTTTTTTGTACATCTATTTTTTCGAGGAAAACCTGTAACAAGTCTTTCGGGAAAGGAGGAAAAGCAAAAAAGTCACGAGGAAGTGGTAGTATGCTCAAGCTACAAAGACTAACCACATCCATCGGATGTGAATTCGCTACAACTATAGTTATATTGACTTGATCATTGGAAAAAGTGTAACTACCATCATCTGAGAAGGTGGATGGTTGAATTTCTGGCATGATTAGGAAGACTGATAAAGAATACTTTTGTGTGTGTTTGCACAAAGGAATAGAAATAATAAGAGAGTGACAGAGGATTACACAAATGCTGGCCTGGGTCAAAGAATTGTAAAGCATAGATATATTTGTAGTGTTGTGAGGTATATGTCCATTGTGATCAATCGTTCCAAAGAAGTATTGGAGGGAAAGCTTGAGATTTTAGTCTGTTGGTGAAAGAGGGAAGCTTGAGATTTTCTCTTTTTGTGAAGGAGGGAAGCTTGAGATTTTGTTCTTTTGGTCAAGGACGGAAAGTATATATGAGGTAATTAATTGAAAATTTTGGATAATTAAAGACTGTCCAAATTGAACAATTTATCCTTTTTTATATATATTTTACACTTAGAATATCTTTAAATATATCTCGGAATACCTAACTTTGGGTTCTATTATTGTAATTAATATGGTGAAAGCTGATTTTCCCGACAAAGCTTTCAAGACCTTACCATTAAGTAATTACAGGTTGATTTGCCGATAGCTGCAAGCCATAATAAGGCTCCCAGTCAGTTTAATTGACTCCTCTGAGTTCTCTCCATAATCTTTATTTTATTTGCTCTTTGTTGTTTTGTTAGTATTAGATGCATTTTCTTTTGACTGATGCAAGTTTTCCTTTTGATAGACGTGCAGCCTGCCTCATGTAATGTCATCTATCTTTTTTATTTATATTAATTAATTTTTTTTACTCATAGTATTGTCATTTTTCTTGTTTTCTTTTTAACAACTTTCTTTTCTTTGGTCATGCACTGGAATAGTTGTCGGTTGCCTTTCTTTGTCTACATTAGCTTTCTTGTAATATAATATAAATCTAAAAAAGAGAAATGAGTCTCAAGTTATCAATTAGCCTACTGACATATATCTTGTACGTTAACATTTCACTTTTTAAGTGTTGATATACTTTTCTTCTTCGTAAAGTTTGATAATTTTATCACAAGTGGTGAGAGCTAGTCAGTTCCAAGGTAGTTAAAAGAATAGTATTTTGATAAAAAAAACATAAAAAAGGATTTTTAGTACTACTAACGATTATTTTTATTCACTTTCTATTTACTTATTATGAAGATTTTATGTTGTTAGTGATATTCATTTTAGATTTTTTTTAATTATTATAAAGGCCTGCTTCTAAATATATTTTAGCAAAATAAAATTAATTATGAATAAATAAATTAGTAAAGGAAAATAAATAGAGTAGCAAAATTATAAGTTTGATATTACCAAGTTGTTACAACTTAAGAGACTTAGATAAGTAGGTTGGACCGAGTCTTAAGAGGGGGGATGGATCAGCTCACAAGTTACGAGTATTTTAAAAATGACTTTTCTCAACTGTCCACAAAAAATATTTTCAACTTATTAGCTCGACTAGAGTATCTTTAACTTGACCTCAACTAGAGTAATTTCAGTTCAGTCTTGGCCATTGTACCCTCAACATGACCTCAATCAAGGAAATTCCAACTCGACCTTGGCTAGATTATCTTCAACCCAACCTCGTCGAGAGTAATTTCAACTTAGCCTATCCAAGGGTATCTTATATTCAACCTCATATGGGAATCTTAACCTCAACCTTAGTCAGGGCATCTTTAACTTGATCTTAGCTAAGACACCTTTACTTTAGTCTCGACTAGGGAATCTTCAGCTCGACCTTAGTCAACACATCTTCAACCTGGCCTCGGCTAGGGCATCGTTGGTCTGGCCTCGGCTAGAGAATCTTCGACTCGACCTCGACCAGTGCATCTTCGACTTAACCTTAGTCAACACATATTTGGCTTATCATCAACCAATGCATCTTCAGCTTAGCCTTTACAACTTCATCATTAGCTCGGCCTTGAGCAGTGTATCTTTAGCTTGACCACGACCAACACATCTTCTATTCAACCTTGATTAGATCATCTTCAACTTGGCCTTGGTCAAAACATCTTCAGCTCGGTCTTAGTGAGATTAATTTCAACTCCACCCTGGCTCGAGCACCTTAAGCACGACTTGGCCAGAGATCTTCAGATCAATCGTGGTCAGAGTATCTTTAGCACAAACTTGTGCAAAACATCTTCAACTCAACCTCAGGTTAAATTTTAAAATTTAAAGTTCATGGACTGGCCATAACCCATAAGGCCTCGAGGATGGGTCTTTTTTAACCCTGTGGGCATTATGGCCCTGATCCATGGAGGCTAAAGCCAAGTCAGATGGGCTAGTCCATTTTGACAACTTTAATTACCTATTTACATACATAAAAAAACTCATTGATTTTAATATTTATAAAAAATAATTAGGTTTAATTGCACATTTTACCATCCAACTATTGTTATTTTGCAAATTTTACTACCCAGGTTTTTTTTTCACATTTTACTACCATGTTTTCTAATTTTTTGCGAATTATTAAATCCTACTATTTAAAGATATATCATAATATTTTGAGACTAAAAAAAGGAAATTTTAATATTAAAAAATAAAAGTAATTAATATTGAAATTTGAGGGAATAAAAAGATTAAGATTAAAAATCATTAGTACATAATTAGGAAATATAAAAGTAAGTATCAAATAACAGTGTAATGTGGAGAAACAAAGTAAAATAAGTTTTTGATCACGATAAGAATTTAAATTTATAATATACGAATTCTTAAGAGTGTGTAGACAAGTGCTGTAAAATAAAAAGAGTGTGTAGACAAGTCAACTTAGGTAATTTATATTTTATTTGAGTAATTTATAAATTTTTTTTACTAAAGTAAATATGTTTGGCAATTTATAGAGTTGTTTCATACGCCATTTAAGATAGTGCACACTTGGACTTACAATTTATAGTTTATCATAATTTTTCATTTTTGTTTTTGGTACTTTAACAAAAAAAAATCTCATATGTTATCTCCTTTAATATTACAATATTAATTCTAATTATTTCACTATTTATGTAATTTATCATTATTTTTTAATAAAATGGTTGATATTTAAACAAAAATAATAAAAAGAGTTTAGCAAACCAATGACACTGAAATGAAAACAAACTAAAGGCGAGGAAAATCGTGGAAATCAGAAGAACTTGGGACTTGGGACTGAGTGATGGGTTACGACTTGTGAGTTTTCTTTGCCCCTCCTATCGTTTCTACTCTCTCTATTCTATGTTCAGGCTTTTATTTTTCTCTGCATTCTTTCATTTCTCCTCAGGGTATGCAATAATGATAGATATGGACAATGATAAAAGAAAATACATTACATTCAATTTTAAAAGTCAAACGTGTCAATATTAAAACATAAGGAAAGTGTGAAATTGATAGCAGAAATTAATTACTCTCAAAAGGAAAACATCAAATAGATTGAAGTATTTATATTTCATACGATACATTTTACTTCTTTAAGATAATATATTTATCACAGTACATAAATGCTAATGGTAACAGTATCAAGAGACAAGACTATATGCAAAACGGCAACAAGGGCACATAACCTTCTCTACGAACCATTGCAATATACAATTAGGGTGGATAACATGACAGCAAGGCAACCTTGCTGCATTATCACCAGAGTTGAAATCTTCACCACATATGACACATCACCTTCTTCATCTTGAACCCTAAATCTTTGTAGTGTCGTTGCCCCCGCAGGAAAAAAATGTTCACCTCCATCATAGGCCATTCTTTGTACAAATTCTCTTGGTGGAAGTTCATCAGCTTGAAAAAGGAATGGGGTACCCACTACATTATAACAGCAGTGGGTCTCGAATACCATAATGAAAACCCGAAAATAATTTATATGAACCCCAAGCCGCTGTAACACTGAGCCACGTAACATTGTTGAAAGGTTTAGAACTAGGTAACAATCGTGGCCAATGAAAAAATTTCTAGGTATATTCAAGTATTCAAGCAATTGCTTTAATATATCATTACATACAGATAGATGATTGAAGATTTCATGATTAATTGGTAACTGCATCCAACAAAGACTTACACCACTGCATCTTACGCCCTAGTTGGGTTCTTGAAATTGTGATGTCATATTCCCGATGAGGCAGATTGATAGAGGATAATTTTGTGTGTGATTGCACAAAGGAATAGAAAGAAGAAGAGAATTGAAAAGGAGATATACTAATACTTGGTATATAGGAATTTGCAAAGGTTAGATGTATTTATAGTGTTGTGTGGAATATAACCGTTATGATCAATCGTTTCAAAGCAGTATTGGAGGGAAACTTGAGATTTGGGTCTTTTGGTGAAAGAGGAAAGCTTGAGATTTTGTTCTTATGGTCAAGGACGGAATATATATATATATATATGTGTGTGTGTGTGTGTGTGTGTGTGTGTGTGTGTGTGTGTGAGGTAAATAATTGAAAATTTTGTATACCTAAATACTTTACAAATTGAATAATTGATCTTTTTTTTTATATATTTTACAAGTTGTTATTAGAATATTTAAAAGAAAAATTCACAGTCAAAAAACATTTTTTTTCTTTTGTATAATAGTTTAGTTTTTTTCCTTTTTTTACGTCATCTAAGAATTAGATTACTTTTCTTTTGACATTAAAGTTTACTTTCAAATAATACACTAAATTGATTTTTAAAATTAGTTCTTAAATTTATAAATATTAATCAATTTAATTCTTAAATTACAAAATCATCTTTTTAATCCTTAAATATATTTAAAATGATAATTATTTATCAAATGACAATTATTTTACTGTCAAGAATAAAACTAAGATAAGTGATGTTTATTAATTTTAGATGTAAAAATAATATTTTTATAAGTTTTATAAAAAACTACATTAACTGATAAACATAATTCTAGAATTATTACTATAATTCATCATTGGTTTTAGGTTCCTACAAATGTTATTTGAGCCAAATCTGGTTGGCAAATTTATGCTTAAGTCGAGGATATATCTTATGAGAGAAGGACATCTTATATGAGAGTGAGAGAGTTAAATTTGGACCATATAACCATACATGGAGGGTCAAGATTTAATGTTGTGTAACTACTTAAAAAAGTCGTATGACTTTTTAAAAAAGTCGCATGACTTAGTGTGTTTTAATCTTGACCATTCAAAATAAGAGCTAGTGGTCAATATTTATTCCTCTCACTCTCATATAAGATAAGACATCTCACTCGATATATTTCATATATAGATATATATATATATATATATATATATATATATATATATATGATTTATTTAAAAATTTATAAGTAAATTAAATTTTAAAAAGCGTGACAGGTTTCCTATAGGTTTTTCCAAACCCGATAAGACTCGATGACGATGAGGTTGGGTTTAAAAATTTTAAACCCGTCTCTTTTAAACCCAAACTCAAACCTGCCTCATCTTTCATGGTTGGTGAGGGTACACAGTCTTTTGTACCAGGATTAGGGTATGTACATCCAATTGTCACCCAAAAATAAATTATGTAAGACCTTTGCAACCCGGATGGTCAAAAGGCATTACAGCCCAAAATATGTGAAAACCTAAGAGAGATTATTTAGGGTTACCTAGGAGTTGAGTCCATGTTAAATCACTTTAAAGTGATGATTTTTGTGTATGCTGAACTACAAGGTTCGTTGTGCATGCGATATTTAAAGGGATGGAGAAGACTCAATCCCGTTACCATATTTCTTTTGTAGAGAATGATGGCGGAGATGTGGAGCCCAACACTCAGATCGATTATGTAGACATTTGAAGACCATTGGATTCAGGGGCGGACCTACAGCAAGCATTAGGGGGACCTTGGCCCCCCCTGATTTTTTTCAATATAGTTTATTTATATTAGGTAATGTTAAAAAAAATTAATATTAAGTAATTATTTTGCTTAGGGAATTTAAGTATGTAAATAATATTATTTAAGTATTATTTATCATTTTTATATTTTAATAAAATATTCTATTCTTTTGTAATATTTATTGTAGAGATAATTACATTTTTTTTCTTTTTTCTAGATAAAATATTTGAGTATTATTTATTTTTCTTTCAAATAGTTTTTCTTTTATAATGTGTTATTATTATTTTTTAAAAGCTACAAATAATTGTAGTTTGTAATAAAATGATTGCCAATGGGTCAAACTTTACAAACACTATATATAAGATTGACAACTTAAATTTTGAAGCACAACAACAAACATTGAATCTTTCTATTATCGTGTTCCTATATTCTCTTTGTTTTTCTTGTTTCGTCTTTGTTTTTAATCCTTACCATTGTGAGGTTCCACTGTGCTTTCGATCTTAGTTCATCGATCCAAACTCGCGTGCTATGTAAATCTTAGCAAAGCAAATTAGATATCAAGTTGCACTAAAAGTTTGCCATAATTTGCTTTCAAAGTTGTAGCCTTTGTCACAACAAATATTTTTCTTCAATTTTCCAACTTTCTGAAAGTAAATTATTCTTCAATGATTGTTAGCTATTAGTGTCCTAAAAGATAATTTAGTGAGCAACATAATTTATTTAGATTTAGTAGATTTTTGGAATATGATTAATAGGAATTTTCGTAAGAAAGATATAGTTAAACATAAATATCAAATTTTATTATAAATTCATTAAAGTTCTTGGTGACATATGAAATTGGTTATTGTCATTTGCAATTTAGGGTCTTTAAAAATATGTTTAATATCTTTTATGTAAATGTATTCTTTATTATATATTTTTAAATCATTTTAGAATATTTGTATATATATATATATATATATATATATATATATATATATATATATATATATAGTATCAATTTTAATGCTTACATATTTATTTAATTTTGGCCCCCCGAGTCATTGAATCCTGGGTCCGCTCCTGATTGGATTTACAATCCTCTTTATGAAGAGGGTCCTTCTAAGGATCTTCCTATAGTTTAGGTATATAGGTAGTATAAAATTGACCAATAACTACTTTTGAACATTGATTTATTCTATTAAATAAATTTCTAAACTTATCAAATTAATGTGTCACAGGTGTAAAATGGAGGACATTCTTCTTGAGATGGATCGAATTTTGCGGCCACAAGGTAGTGTCATCTTGCGGGATGATGTGGATGTGCTGTTGAAGGTGAAGAGTTTCACAGATGCAATGCAATGGGATTCCAGAATTGCAGACCATGAAAAGGGGCCCCACCAGAGAGAAAAGATATTGTTTGCAGTTAAGCAGTACTGGACTGCCCCATCTCCTGGCCAAAAATCTACACAGAAAGCTCTAAATTGATCTGTTTTTTGGGCTCAAGAATTTGTGTAATTTTTTATTTCTATGTCCAGAAATTTTTTCAGAATTCTATTCTTTTCCAACCCCTGCTTATGTGGGTGGTGCAAAGTGAAAATTTCCTTACAGCAATCTATGCCTTATTGCTCCTCAAGCTTCTTATTTTTTGGTGACTTATCTATCTTGTAATAGTTGTCCAAATCTATCAATCAAATGAGATTGACTTAATGGTGAATAATGGTTGCAAAAGAACCTAATAGTATTTTACTAGACACAAAGCTCTAAAAACATATGTAAGATTTCTAATAACATTTTGTTTTGGTACATCATTCTTCATTTAGAACACAACAAGGTACTAGAGCATCTTAAGTTTAGCCTTGGTCATAACGTCTTAAGTTCAACCTCAATTAGAGCATTTTAAACTTGGCCACAGCCAAAGATCTTCAAATCAACCACAATCAAAGTATCTTCAACACAACATTGTTTAGAACATCTTCAGCTCAACGCCAGGTTAAATTTTTAAATTGAAGGTCCATAGACAAGCCATAACCCACATAGCCTTGAGGGTTTTTTTTTATGTGGGCTTTTTTTTAGTTTTTTGGGTTTTTGGCCTTGATCCACGTGGGCTATGGCCAAGTCAAGTTGGCTGGTCCATGTTGATGATACTAAATGAAAAATATATTTATTAAATCATAAGTGTTCGGTAAAATTATTTGTTTAAGTAGCTGAAAAATGTAAAATGACATAAATTGTTTATATAATATATTTATATAAATTTAAATTTATTTTATTGATAAAAATATATTTTTAGGTGTTATAATTTTAATTTTTTAATTATTTTTAAACTCTTGTAATTTTTTATTTATAGATAAATTATTTTCATTACATTTTTATTTTCAATTATTACATTATATTCATATTAAGTATTCTACAATTAATCTTATACTATATCTTAAATATTTTTAATCAAGTTTGAAATAAAGTAAAAAAACACTTAAGTGGACATTATACTTTTATTATGTTAATTAGCGTAATAGTTAAAATAAATAATCTAATATTAAATTATTAAAAAAAAATAACATTTATCATTGTCAATTTTATGAAGTATAATGTTTAAATAATAAATTAAATATTATACATAGTACAATAGTTAAAATAAATAGTGTAATATAAAAAATGTAGAATATAATAACAAAAATAAAATAAAACAAATAAATAATAAAAAAAACCTTGTTTTATTAAAAAAAAGGGTACTAAGAAAGTTTAATAAATATTTTAAGGATAAAAAGAAAAGAAAATATAAAAAGCTAGAAGTTACAAGCTAGCGTTTTAAAAAAATGCTACTTTAAGTAGTGTTTCAAAAATCGCTAAAAACTACTAAAGAAAGTTTGTTTACCAAACAGTCAAATAAGTTTTTCAGCTACTAAAAAAGTTAGCTAGAAGCTAGCTGAAATGACTTGCCGAACATAACATTTTACTATTTTTAATATTTCATTATTTTATTTTTTTTACCACTTAATTTGACATTAGAAACTACAGAAGTAGAAAACCTAAAGTGACAATAATTTTTTTTGGATTTAAATACATTTTTAGTCCTTGCAATTTAGCACCTTTTTGCTTTTCGTCCTTGCAAAAAAAAATTTGGTTTTAGTCCTTGCAAATTATGTTTGTTTTGTTTTTCGCCCTTAAAGTGCTTTAGATAGCATTTTCTTCACTATTCAAGGCGCTATATAAACCACTTTAAGGACGAAAAATAAAACAAACATAATTTGCAAGGACTACAATAAAAAAAAATTGCAAGGACGAAAGGCAAAAAAAATGCTAAATTGCAAGGACTAAAAAGGTATTTAAGCCTTTTTTTTACTGCAAAAGTGACAATAATTATAACACGTATGATTCCCGAGAGTTGAATTAATCATCGTGAAATGTTTTCAATAACAAAAAGAAAATCATCGTGACTTAATTTAGTACTGAATAAAAGTAAGTTTTAATTTATAACCTATTTTTTCCCTTTAAAAATCCAAAAAATATAAATAAACAAAACACACTGCCAAAGTTTAGTAAACTTCTATAATTATATTTATAACTATATATACTCACAATTCAAATGTTGTATATATGAATAAAAAAAATTCAAACATTGTATATACATCTATAACTAAAAAAACCTACCACATTCATTATCACATCCAATATACTTAAAAGTGTCAATAATAGGTGAATGATAGAAGTAAATAATCTCAATTATGAGAGATTAAAGAAATAATAATTTGGTTATTGTTTCGATATTATAGGAGCTTTATATGTCAGACTCAATATGCTGAATGATGGCATTTTCTATGTTATTGTTTAGCTCCTTTCCTTTTGCTTTTAATGAATTCCACCTTGATTATAAAAAAACCAATACTTTGGAAACATATATAAGAAAATTATAGAAGCGCATTATTTAATACATTATATTTATGTTTATCAATTTGATATGATATGTCAAGATTCAAAATATTAAAGAATTAAATTCATATTGAGATTTACAAAAATTGCAAGAAATTATTCAATTTTAAATATTATGGCCAATATTGTTATGTAAGGAAAATGCAATTGATAGCAGAAATTGTCAAATTGATTAACTCTTGAAAGGAAAGCATCAAATAGGTTTACGTATCTATATATTTCTTACGATAAATTCCACCTCTTTATAAGATAAGACAATTATTACAATTCAATCAACACGAAACTACAACAAAGTATCCTTAAAAGCAAGAAAATATGTAATGCAAAACCTAACAGTATCAAGAGTTCATGTGGAACCACAGCGAAAAGGGCACGTACTGCTCTGCACTAACCATTTCAAAATGCATTCATAGTGAAAAATATGAGCACAAGGCAACCGTGCCCCATCATCACCACACTTGTACTCTTCATAGCATATGCAACATTCATCTTTTTCATCTTCAATCTTCAAATTTTCAAGTGTTGTGGCCCCAGCAGACAAAGAATATTCTCCACCTTGATAAGCCATTCCTTGCACGAACTCTCTTGATACATGTCGTGCTTCGAAGAAGCATAAGGTATTCACTATATTGTAAAAATATCGGCCATTAAAGAACATAGCAAACACATAAAAATAATCTGTTTCAAACCCAAAGTGTTGCAGTACTGAGTCACGTAGCATTCTAGACAAATTTGTGACCATGTCACAATCATGGCCATTGAGAAAGGTTTGCCGAACACCTGTGTGTGCAAGGAACTTTTGTAACAGCTCTTTGCGAAAACATGGATATGCAAAATGGTCACGAGAAATTGGTTGACTCGACCTCCAACATCTAACCTCACCCATTGGATCTGAATTAGTCGCAACAACTATAGTTATATAGACTTTATCTTTGCATGAAGTGTAACTCCCACCATCAGAGAAGGTGAATTGTTGAATTTCTGGCATGATGAGGAAGATTGATAAAGAATACTTTTGTGTGTTTGCACAAAGGAATAGAAACAATAAGAGAGTGTAATGCTGTTAGGTCAAAGAATTTGTAAAGCATAGACATATTTATAGTGTTGTGAGGTATATATCCTTTATGATCAATTGTTTCAAAGGAGTATTGCAGGGAAACTTGAGATTTAATTTGGTCTTTTGGTCAAAGAGGGAAGCTTGAGATTTAATTTGGTCTTTTGGTGAAAGAGGGAAGCTTGAGATTTTCTTTTTTTTTGTGAAGGAGGGAAGCTTGACATTTTGTTTTTCTGGTCAAGGAGGGAAGTACATATGAGGTAACTAATTGAAAATTTTGTATACTTAAAAGACTTTCCAAATTGAATAATTTGTCATTTTTTTATATATTTTACACATTGATGTTAGTATATATTTAAATATCTCTTTGAACCAAAAAAAAAATTATTTATCCAAATAATACTCGTACCACATTATTTAACGAACTACTACCTATTACTGTTCAGGTTGGGATTTCGGCTCCTCTCCACCCGAATTCTTAACCTTTATTTTCTTTTTAAAAAACATGACGTTGAGAATCCGGATACCCCAAATCTAAATTCTCAATACGTTTTCCTATTTTTGTTATTTATTTTTTACTTTTTACTTTTAAAGTAGTTTAAAAAAATAATTGTGACTAAAAGTTTACATTGTAATTAATTTAAATAATTAGTTTTAAAAAATAATACTCACAATTTAATAAAAATTATTTAAATTAAAATTCCATAATACAACAATCGAAAACTAAATTATTGAAGTTGGCTAGAGGTTCTATCACGATTAGGACATGACATTACATGTAAATCAATCCCTTTTGTATAAAATGAATAAAAAAATAAAATAGATAACTAAATAAATAAATCATAAATTCAAGTCTCTCAAATATAAATATAAAATTATTTTTCTGAAATAAATCAATGATAAATAAACAAATAATATGCAAGTTCGGGAACACTTGTCACAACTCGAGTATACAGTCCAATTTAAAGCATAAGATTAACAAGCTATCATGTTTAAATTATCTCTTGAGGTGTTATTTTTGTGCTAAGCCTTGGGCCAGTTCACAATAATGGCTCTAATTATTTTTTGACCCACCTAATGTGGGGCCTAAAAGCTCCCAACCTACACAACCCAACTAATAAGAAGGTTGGACCAAGGCTTAAGGGTTGTCAACCCACATGTACCGGTATTTCAAAAATGTCTTTTCTAAATCGCCCATAAAAATATTTTCAACTTGGGTCGACTAGAGTATGTTTAACTCAAGCTAAACTAAAGTAATTTTAACTTGGTCCGAACCAAGATATCTTTAATGTGGCCTCAATCAAAGTAATTTCAACTTGACCTTGGCTAGAGTAACTTCAACTCGACCTCGTTCAGAGTATGTTCAACTTAGCCTAACGTAGAGTATCTTATACTCAACCTCGACTAGAGAATCTTCACATCAACCTCAACCAGGGCATCTTCAACTCAGTCTCCGCTAGGACATCTTTGGTTCGACCTCGACTAAGGACTCTTCTACTCAACCTCAGTCAGGGTATTTTTGCCTCGACTTCAATTAGGTCATCTTCAGCCTAGCCTCAGCTAAGGCAGCGTGGACAAGACCTTAGTATCTTTGGGTTTGCCTCAACTAGGGCACATCTTCAGCTCAACCTTGGACAATGCATGTTTGGCTCAGCCTTTACAAGCGCATCTTCGGCTCAGCCTCAACCAGCGTATCTTTGACTCGTCCTTACCCAACATATCTTTAGCCCGGCCTCAACGAATGCACCTTCAATTCAAACCTTGATTAGTGCATGACTTGGCCTCAGTTGGAGCATCTTCAACTCAGTCTCAGCTATAGTCATTTCAACTCGGTCTCAACTAGAGCATCTTAAGCTTGGCCTCAGTTAGAGTATCTTCAGATCAACCACAGTCAAAGTATCTTCAATACGACTTTGGCTAGAACATCTCTTAGCTTAACCTCGAGTTAAATTTTTAAATTTGAGGTCCATTGGCAGGCCATAAGCCACAAGGTCTTGAGGGCTTTTTTATGTTGGCCTCTTTTAGCCCTATGGGCTTTTTGGCCACGACCCATGTGGGCTATGGCCAAGCCAGCTAGGCTAGTCTATTTTGACGGCTCTAATTACCCTTTACATTAAAAAAAAACTTTGATTTTAATGTTTATACAAAATAATCGTGAAAAATTGTTAACTAAAATTAAAAATACATGTATTTCTAATAAGAACTCTTTTTCACCATCAAACAAAAAAGGATTCAAAATGAAATATAAAGCATAATCATTACATTTTTTATACAAATAGGAAAAAAAATAGCAAAACAGAAGGGGAAAAATAAAAATGACAAACTATGCGAACTAATAGTGGAGGTGTAAGAAGACTACACCCATTGCATGTTCGTAGCAGTCTGGTGGTGTTATATCCAAGTGGATAACACAAACTAATAGTGGAACAAACAACGTTAGCCGATAATACTAATAAATTAAAATGAGAATTTACAAATTCCACTTATTCATATCATCTTATCATTATTATGTTGCCCTTTTGTTTCTATTTTTCTTATTTTCACTTCTTTTTCATTTCCACTGTTTTTAATATTTCATTATTTTTTATGTTTTTACCACTTTAACATTAGAAACAACAGAAGTAGCAAATCTAAAGTGACAATAATTATAATGCGTATGGTTGCCGAAAGCTGAATTAATCATTGTGAAACATTTTCAATAAAAAAATAAAAATAAAAATAAAACATCCTGATACAACAATATGAGCTGCATCATATTGCTTGGAAAAGGCATGTTTAGTTTAGCAAACCAATGACGTGGAAATGAAACCAAACAAAAGGAGAACAAGCTAAGATAATGGCAAATGGAAATCAGAATAACTTTAGGAGCAATTATAATGTGTTGATTAAGATAAACCATAATCAACACATTATATTTACTTTCTTTTTTTTAAACAACATTATATTTACTTTCAATACTATGCTCTGGGTTTTCTTTTCTCCTCGCCTTCTTCTCCCAGTTAATATCTCCCTTTGTTTATGTTTGAGTCCTCCCCGTATACAATGATAAAAGAGAATAAATTATATTCAATTTTAAAAGTCGTCTAACGTGTAAATATTATTACGTATGAAAAGTGTAATTGATAGCAGAAATTAATGTACTCTCAAAAGGAAAACATCAATTATAGATTTAAGTATTTATATTCACATACAATATATTTTACTTCTTTAAGATGATATATTTATCATGGTACAATAATGCTGATCGTAACAGTATAGAGAGACACGACTACATGTGAAACGGCAGGAAGGGCACATACCTCTCTCTACAAACCATTGCAAAATACAATAATGGTGGAAAACATGAGAGCAAGGCAATCTTGCTGCATCATCACCAGAGTTGAAATCTTCATGACATATGACACATTCACCTTCTTCATCTTGAACCATAAATCTTTCAAGCATCGTTGCTCCCACAGGCAAAGAATGTTCACCTCCCTCATAGGCCATTCTTTGCACCAATCTTCTAGATGGAAGTTGCTCAGCTTGAAAAAAGAACGGGGTACTCACTACATTGTAACAACAATGGGTCTTGAGGACCTTAACAAACACACAAAAATAATTTATATCAACGCTAGGCCGCTACAATACTGATTCCCATAACATTGCTGAAATGTTTTCAACCATGTCACAGTCATTGCCATTGAAAAAATTTGTAGGTGCACGCAAGCAATTGCTTTACTACATCATTGCAAAAAAATGGATAATTGAAAATGATGCGTTGAATTGGTAATCACGTGTGACAAAGTTTGACAACACTGCTCCGCTCAAAAGTTGTTGTAACATCCTCATTTTATTAATTGTACGCATTTATATATGTATATTATTAACATTTATGCACTATATTTTATAGAAACCTTATGTACATATTCTCTTAATGAAATTAATACAGTTCTACTCAGAAGAATTTTCTGAATTTCCAAATGTCTTTATTTTTGCCGAAATTGATAGTTGACTGGACTGCTATGTCAGACAGCTGTCCAGGGTAAATTTTCAAGTGTAGAATTTTGAACTCATTTATAAGTTAAAAGAAAGGTAATAGAATATAGATTAAAAATATATACAGATAAAGAATTAAAATGCTTATTCAGAATTGTTAGGATTTTCTGAAAGTTAGAACTTTGACGAATTATTACGGTAAAATTCTAAGACAGAAAATTTAGAGAAAATTCATATGATATCTATAGAATTATCTAATAATTGTAATATACTTAGAATAATTATTAAAAATGTTTAACCAAGAAAATTTAAATTAGAACCTTAACCAATCAAAAAGTGACAACTTAGGCTTTTCTAAGATCACTAAATTAAGCTAATTAGGCTTGGATTAAGAGATAAGTAAGACACTACCCCAAGGTTTTTGATAGTGAGGAATCCAATGGTGATGTTATTTTCTTCAAATTCTAATCACATTGTAAAATAATTAGCAGCCCTAATTACCTTCTAGAATTTTCTACAAAGTGCTTGAAATGTTGACTTTTGGGGTAGGCAAGTGACTTGGAACTCCTTGGCTGTCCAAGTGGGCTGGAAAGGCTTGGCAAGTGGACTTCCCTTGGTCCAATTGAGCTGCTGGACGTGCAGGCAGCAGCTGGACTTGAAGGCAAAGTCCAATTTGGTTAATAAAATTTTTTAGAAGCATTTAACTTATGTAAAAGGAGAAAAAAATCACCAAAAACTCAAAAATAGAACCATGAGTCTCCAAACCCAGCAGCTGCAGTTTTCATTTCAATTTCATCTTAACTTCATCATCTCATCCCAAATTAAGAAACCAAACCATCCAAACTTCCAAAACCCTAAGCTAATCGGCAAAAAGGAAAAGAAATTGGAGGAAATCTCAAAAATTCCTACAAGACCAAGGAGTGAGGGAGAAAGGAATTCAAGGCTTTTTCTTCAATTAAAGAGTTTAAGGTAAGGATCTAGGCATTTAATTTCAATTAGAACCCTTGGAATTAGAAGAAAACATGTTGTAGGCTTAGATTAAAATTTTGACCTAGAATCATGAAAACTTGAAATTGATTTAGGGGTTTTGTGTTTTTGATGCTTGTGATTGTAATTCATGGAGTGGAATGATGTTTGATTGAATTTTTGATGTGTTGTGATGGTTGAAATTTGGTTTGTTGAATTTTGATTGAAATTGTGATTTGGTTGATTTTTGGTTGGAATTGGAAGTTGTTACTTTGGAAAATATGTTGAGAATGGTAGTGAGACCATTCGGCCAGCCCTAAATACAAGGGATATTATGTGGAAATTTTTGTAAAACCAAGGGCAAAATGGTCATTTTACATGTAGGGACACATTGGGTATTTTGGAAAAAGATTGAGGGCATTTTCGGAAATGATTAAAATACTAATGTTATAAGGTAAATTGCTTAATTTTTGTATTCTTGTATATTAATGTGTACAAATTATTTATTTAATTGTGATCATGAACATAATTCGTTGCATGAGTCTTTTTGGGGGATTTATAAAGATTCAAGTGAAAAATAATTGATGTTGGCTAACCGGGATTTCGGTAGCCATGAAAAGAAAGAAAAGAAAAGAAAAGAAAGAATTATGTTGACTAACCGGGACTGCGGTAGTCATGTGAAATGAAAATGATTGAGAAAGAATTATGTTGACTAACCGGGATTGCGGTAGTCATGAGAAACGAGTTGATATATGAGAAATGATTTTGTTGACTAACCGGGACTGCGGTAGTCATGTGAAATGAATATGATTTGAGAATTGAATCTTTGGGGTGAGCAGAATAAGTTAGACAGGGCTGTATAGTCTGTGATTATAT
Organism: Pueraria montana var. lobata; assembly: GCA_026413185.1. Taxonomy (NCBI): domain Eukaryota; kingdom Viridiplantae; phylum Streptophyta; class Magnoliopsida; order Fabales; family Fabaceae; genus Pueraria; species Pueraria montana. Next base: position 87,499,231 of record CM048650.1, on the reverse strand, counting down.
AGTCTGTGGGGTGAAGGATATTGGCAATTCCATATGTGGCTGTAATCTGGACAGAGATGCGGTCGTGGTGGCCTTCCGGGTATCTGATCTCCTAATTCTGTTTAGTTTATTCGCGTTTAGTAGGGGCTGATAGCTGAATTACAGATCGTAATGGTAGGCCAGTTTCTTACTAAACACTCAAAGGGGAAGTCTCCATGGAGCAGGGTCAAAATGAATTTGAGTAAAAAAAAAAACTGCATTGCATAAATCATACTGCATTTAATTATGTGTGTAACTAATTAATTTGTTATGATATGTATTTGTTTGAAATTGTTTTAATTCTATGAGAAATTAAATGCCTGATCCTGTAATGCTGTCCCCAGATTCTAGGGGAGTGTGAATTGCAGGTGCTTGAAGATATAGTTATATGATGAAGATGCAGAAATTCCAGAGCATATAGGATGGGACTATTTTGGGTAGACAATAATTTGTAGTAGTTAGAATTATTTTGTAGCAGTGTTTATATAAATTTTAATGATGTAAATTACAGAACATATTTTGGAGTGTAAGAGATCGTATCAGAACTTTGAAATAAATATATAAAATGAATTAAATAGTTAAATTATGTTTTATAAAAAAAAAGGGGGGTTACATTAGTGGTATCAGAGCTCTGGTTATGCATCTCTAGGACTTGCGAGTAGTGGGTCTATTAGGTGTTTTGCTGTGTTACCCTGATTAGAATTTTTGTTTGTTAAGAATATTATGGGAAAAAGGGTAGTAACTAGATCTGAAATTTTAAGACATGTAGAAATGAGAAGAGGAAGGCTAGTTATAAATCCTAGAGTTGAAACTAATAGTATAGCTGAGATTCTAAGAAAGGAAGGGATGGCAGAAAGGAAGAAAGGAAATCTTGATAGAGTTGTGAGGGTGCACACTCAGGACTCAATCGAGATGACTTTTCCCTCCTAATGCTAAATTTTAGTATTGTTCAAGTTGGGTTATTTTCCATGTTTCTTATTTTGTGGATCTAAGAGTTATAATCTTGAGTTAGTTGAGGAAGGAGATCTATTTATAGATCAAGATTGAGAATAGAGGTCCAAATATTTGAGTTTATAGGATGAGTTTAACAAAGGAAAGAAAATAAAGTTTTGAAGGCTGAAATAGTGTATCGTAGTATAAATTTGTCACAGGATTGATATCTTAACTATTAGGACTTGAAATTTTGTGTTTTAGACATGAGTTAGAACCAAAATAGTGCATTTTTCTGGTGCAGTAAAATAGCCTGCGGGTTTAACATTGTTTAATTACATTACCATGGTGTAAGTGGTGATTAAGAGAGTAGAATGGGACTCAAATGCTAAGTTAGTAGTAGTGGTCCTAAGAATTTTTTTTAGTTGAAAGAGTAAGTGAGTGGAAGGCCTAAGGGTGTGTGTTTTGATGTTGGAAATTAAGCCCAAGTAACAATGAAATTGGTAGTAGTGAATTTGAGTAATTTAAAGTACTTTGAAAGTCATTCTAATGGGGATTTGTTGGAATTATGGTTTTAAAATACCGCTGTAAGTTGAGGATGTTAATTATGTTTAAAATACCCTATACCTTGCTTGTTTCTGTACCTACTTCTAAACCAACCTTAACCTCTAAAATATGTTTGAATTGTATAATAACCATCAGAGATAGACCATTTGTTGTGAATTTGATTTGTTTGCCTATGACTAACCTTGATGTGATATTAGGAATGGATGGGTTAGCAGCCAACCATATTCTAATAGACTGTGCCTCTAAATCTGTGATTTTTCCTAAACTTGATGTTTCTAGACTTAAGCCTATCCAACCTAAGGAAATATTATTTAAAAGTGAAATTCAAAAATACATGTTATCATCTCTTGGAACTAAGGAGATAAAATTGAAATAGACTCTGTGCTAGTTGTAAATGAATATCCTGAAATTTTCCTGATGATGTTTCTGGTTTGCGTCCTGAAAGAGAATAGAATTTAGTATAGATTTGATGCCTGGTACTAGACCAATTTCTATGTAACCATATAGAATGTCATTATTGAAATTAATCGAGTTAAAGAAACAATTGGAAGAATTATTAGAAAAACAGTTTGTAAGGCCTAGTGTGTCCCTATGGTGAGCCTCAGTATTATTAGTTAAAAAGAAAGATGGAGGATCTAGGTTATGTATAGATTATAGACAATTAAATAAAGTAACTATAAAGAATAAATATCCTTTACCTAGAATAGATGATTTAATGGACCAACTTAGAGGAGCAACAATTTTCTCTAAAATAGATTTAAAGTCTGGGTACCAATAAATTACAGTAAAAAGGAGGATATACCCAAGACTGCTTTTAGGACTAGATATGGACATTATGAATATCAAGTGATGCCATTTGGAGTGACTAATGGCCCAGCAGTGTTGGATTATATGAATAGGGTGTTTGGACCATACTTAGATCATTTTGTAGTAGTATTTACAGATGATATATTAATATATTCTAAAAATAAAGAAGAACATGAAAATCATCTTAGAATAATATTAGAAATTTTAAAAGATAGAAAATTATATGCTAAATTGTCTAAGTGTGAATTTTGGTTGGAGGAAGTGAAAATTTTAGGACATTTAATTTCTAAAGATGGACTAAGTGTAGATTTTTCTAAGGTAGAAGCAGTTTTAGAATGGGAAAGGCCTAAGACAGTAACTGAGATTAGTAGTTCTTAAGATTTGATGGATATTATAGAAGATTGATTGAAGGATTTTCTAAGATAGCTGAACCCTTAATAGAATTTTATTTGGAGTGAGAGTTGTGAGAAAATTTTCGAAGAATTGAAACATAAATTGACTACCTCACTAGTTTTAGTTTTACCCGACCTAAATGAATCCTATGAGGTATACTGTGATGTTTCATCTCTAGGGTTAAGATGTGTGTTGATATAAAATAAGAAAGTGGTAGCTTATGCATCTAGGCGGTTGAAATCACATGAGAGAAATTATGCTACTCATGATTTGGAGTTAGCAGCTATAGTTTTTGCTTTGAAGATTTGGAGACATTATTTATATGGATCAATATTTGATGTATATATAGTGATCATAAGTGTTTAAAATATTTGTAAAAAAAAAAAAAAAAAAAAAAAAATTGGAAAGGAGAAAAATAAGATGGATGGAGTTTATTAAAGATTATGATTTTCAATTAAGGTATCATCCAAGAGAGGCTAATGTAGTAGAAGATGCTTTAAGTAGGAAAATTGTGCATATGTCAACTATGAGGATTAAAGAATTAGAGTTAATAGAATAATTTAGAGATTTAAATCTATGTACAGTTAGGAAAAAGGATAAAATTCCATTTGGAATTATTACCATCACTAATGAATTTTTGGAAGAAATTAGGAAGAAACAAGATGCAGATGAATGTATTCCAGAAAAGAAAGGATTAATGGGATCAGGTAAGGAAAAAGAATTTAATTTAGGAATGGATATAATTATTAGGTTTAAAATGGAATTTGTGTACCTAATGATCAAGAATTTAATGAATTAATTTTGGAGGAAGGGCACAAAAGTAAACTTAGTATTCATCCAAGAACAACAAAAATATATAAAGATTTAAAGGGAATGTTTTGGTGGTCTAGGATGAAGAGAGATGTAGCAGAATATGTGGCTAGATGTTTAACATGTTAGAAAGCAAAGATTGAATATCAGAAACCCTTTGATCTGTTACATCCTTTAGAGATATCTATATGGAAACAGAATAGTAAATCAATAGATTTTGTGGTAGGATTACCTAGAACACATAGGAATTTTGATACCATTTGAGTAATTGTAGATAGATTAACTAAATTAGTACATTTTGCTTTCAATAAATATTAGGTATTCTTTAGAAAAATTAGCTTAATTGTACTTAAAGGAAATAATTAGATTATCTGGAGTACCTACTAGTATAGAGTCTAATAAAGACCTTAGCTTTGTTTTTAATTTTTTTGAAAAATTTTCAGAAAGCTTTAAGAAGTAAAATTTTATCTTAGTTTAGTATAACACCCTAAGATTGATGGTCAAACAGAAAGGACTATTCGGACATTAGAAGATCTCTTAAGAGCCTGTACATTAGAAGAGAAAGGAAAACCTAACTATAGAAACAAAGCCTATTAAGATTGAGGACAGAAGGATTAAGTACCTGAGAGGTAAAGAAATTTCTCTAGTTAAGGTTATTTGGGATGATATCAGAGGTGATGCTACATGGGAGTTAGAGGAAAAAATGAAAGAAACATATCCTCATTTGTTTGTATAGTTATTTTGTTGTATAGTTGTATGGTTATATAATTGTATTAGAAATTTCGAGGACGAAATTTTTATTAGTAGGGGAGAATTGTAACATCCTCATTTTATTAATTGTACGCATTTATATATGTATATTATTAACATTTATGCACTATATTTTATAGAAACCTTATGTACATATTCTCTTAATGAAATTAATACAGTTCTACTCAGAAGAATTTTCTGAATTTCCAAATGTCTTTATTTTTGCCGAAATTGATAGTTGACTGGACTGCTATGTCAGACAGCTGTCCAGGGTAAATTTTCAAGTGTAGAATTTTGAACTCATTTATAAGTTAAAAGAAAGGTAATAGAATATAGATTAAAAATATATACAGATAAAGAATTAAAATGCTTATTCAGAATTGTTAGGATTTTCTGAAAGTTAGAACTTTGACGAATTATTACGGTAAAATTCTAAGACAGAAAATTTAGAGAAAATTCATATGATATCTATAGAATTATCTAATAATTGTAATATACTTAGAATAATTATTAAAAATGTTTAACCAAGAAAATTTAAATTAGAACCTTAACCAATCAAAAAGTGACAACTTAGGCTTTTCTAAGATCACTAAATTAAGCTAATTAGGCTTGGATTAAGAGATAAGTAAGACACTACCCCAAGGTTTTTGATAGTGAGGAATCCAATGGTGATGTTATTTTCTTCAAATTCTAATCACATTGTAAAATAATTAGCAGCCCTAATTACCTTCTAGAATTTTCTACAAAGTGCTTGAAATGTTGACTTTTGGGGTAGGCAAGTGACTTGGAACTCCTTGGCTGTCCAAGTGGGCTGGAAAGGCTTGGCAAGTGGACTTCCCTTGGTCCAATTGAGCTGCTGGACGTGCAGGCAGCAGCTGGACTTGAAGGCAAAGTCCAATTTGGTTAATAAAATTTTTTAGAAGCATTTAACTTATGTAAAAGGAGAAAAAAATCACCAAAAACTCAAAAATAGAACCATGAGTCTCCAAACCCAGCAGCTGCAGTTTTCATTTCAATTTCATCTTAACTTCATCATCTCATCCCAAATTAAGAAACCAAACCATCCAAACTTCCAAAACCCTAAGCTAATCGGCAAAAAGGAAAAGAAATTGGAGGAAATCTCAAAAATTCCTACAAGACCAAGGAGTGAGGGAGAAAGGAATTCAAGGCTTTTTCTTCAATTAAAGAGTTTAAGGTAAGGATCTAGGCATTTAATTTCAATTAGAACCCTTGGAATTAGAAGAAAACATGTTGTAGGCTTAGATTAAAATTTTGACCTAGAATCATGAAAACTTGAAATTGATTTAGGGGTTTTGTGTTTTTGATGCTTGTGATTGTAATTCATGGAGTGGAATGATGTTTGATTGAATTTTTGATGTGTTGTGATGGTTGAAATTTGGTTTGTTGAATTTTGATTGAAATTGTGATTTGGTTGATTTTTGGTTGGAATTGGAAGTTGTTACTTTGGAAAATATGTTGAGAATGGTAGTGAGACCATTCGGCCAGCCCTAAATACAAGGGATATTATGTGGAATTTTTTGTAAAACCAAGGGCAAAATGGTCATTTTACATGTAGGGACACATTGGGTATTTTGGAAAAAGATTGAGGGCATTTTCGGAAATGATTAAAATACTAATGTTATAAGGTAAATTGCTTAATTTTTGTATTCTTGTATATTAATGTGTACAAATTATTTATTTAATTGTGATCATGAACATAATTCGTTGCATGAGTCTTTTTGGGGGATTTATAAAGATTCAAGTGAAAAATAATTGATGTTGGCTAACCGGGATTTCGGTAGCCATGAAAAGAAAGAAAAGAAAAGAAAAGAAAGAATTATGTTGACTAACCGGGACTGCGGTAGTCATGTGAAATGAAAATGATTGAGAAAGAATTATGTTGACTAACCGGGATTGCGGTAGTCATGAGAAACGAGTTGATATATGAGAAATGATTTTGTTGACTAACCGGGACTGCGGTAGTCATGTGAAATGAATATGATTTGAGAATTGAATCTTTGGGGTGAGCAGAATAAGTTAGACAGGGTTGTATAGTCTGTGATTATATAGTCTGTGGGGTGAAGGATATTGGCAATTCCATATGTGGCTGTAATCTGGACAGAGATGCGGTCGTGGTGGCCTTCCGGGTATCTGATCTCCTAATTCTGTTTAGTTTATTCGCGTTTAGTAGGGGCTGATAGCTGAATTACATATCGTAATGGTAGGCCAGTTTCTTACTAAACACTCAAAGGGGAAGTCTCCATGGAGCAGGGTCAAAATGAATTTGAGTAAAAAAAAAAACTGCATTGCATAAATCATACTGCATTTAATTATGTGTGTAACTAATTAATTTGTTATGATATGTATTTGTTTGAAATTGTTTTAATTCTATGAGAAATTAAATGCCTGATCCTGTAATGCTGTCCCCAGATTCTAGGGGAGTGTGAATTGCAGGTGCTTGAAGATATAGTTATATGATGAAGATGCAGAAATTCCAGAGCATATAGGATGGGACTATTTTGGGTAGACAATAATTTGTAGTAGTTAGAATTATTTTGTAGCAGTGTTTATATAAATTTTAATGATGTAAATTACAGAACATATTTTGGAGTGTAAGAGATCGTATCAGAACTTTGAAATAAATATATAAAATGAATTAAATAGTTAAATTATGTTTTATAAAAAAAAAAGGGGGGTTACAGTTGTCACCACCATGGTTATATACACAATATGATTGATGAAAGTGTTACCAGCACCGAAGAAAAAGGTGGTTTCTTCAAATTGTGGTATTATGTTTATGATTAGGAAGATTTATATAGAGGGTACTTTTATGTGTGATTGCACAAAGGATTAAAGGAATAGAAATAAGAAGAGAATTGAAAAAGAGTTATACTAATACTTGGTCTATAGGAATTTGCAAAGGTTAGATGTATTTATAGTGTATATTAGATTATGATCAATATCTTCTTCGAAACAGTATTGGAGGGAAGCTTAAAATTTTGGGGGGTATTTTTATGTAAATGAAGGGAAATATTGGAGGGAAGTTTGAAAAAAAAAATTATTTTTATTTTTATGAAAATGGAACTTTCCAAATTCAAAAATCTATCATTTTTTATATATTTTACACATTAAAGTTAAAATATCTCTATATATGTTAAATATTTTAATATAAAAATTAATTACCTTTTAGTATGAGAATTGTTATCAGAAATATTGATTATTATGATTTTTTTCCAAATATTCACAAGGATGATTTCCATAAAAAATCTATTATATTTTTTGAATTGATATTTATTTCAAAAAATAATATTGAGCCACGTATGTTATTCATTCATACAATTTTTATTATAACTATTTTTTATGCATATTATATTATTGTTTTATATTTTTTATTTATAAAAAATTATATTTTATAAATTATATAAGCATATATAATCATAAAAATAAAGGATAATTTTGTTTGTCTAAATAATATTTAATTTTTCTTTGAATATTTAATATAATAATATTTTTAATATTACCTACAAATATGTTATAATTTATATTAAATGGATGATAAATTATATAATTACTTATTAAAACTAATTATAATTTAATTGATTAAATCTATTTTTACTTTAGACATCCTATAAAATCATTTTTAATTTTATATCATATAAAACCATTTAAATTAATTTCATCAATAAATATTTCGTGACTAATATTTAAATTATATGGTTGAAATTTTTATACTAAAAATTAGGTTGAATCTAATTAGTTAACATATTTACTACAAAATGATATTTTGACTATATGCTTAATAACTTCATATGTGAACATTTTGTTGACTAATGATTATATGATAATGTTAAATTTTTTATATAAATATGTAATAAATATATTAATTTTAAATTTTTAACTATATTTTATTACAAAATGGTTTTAAATTACTTATTCAATAAAATCATAAATCAGATATTTTTTAAATTCTTTTTTTTATGGTAGAGACCACCCAAGGAAGATAATCATGCTCGAATTGGATAGGACGTAGGACAACAATTAACGACAAAGCTCTCACTTCGAGCATATTATTTTACTATTTATCATAATTTACAATATTTTTGGAACTTGGGAGTGAGTGATGACTTGTGTGAAAGTGAATCTATTGTGTTCCTAGGTGAATCAAAGACAATGTGGGTGTGTGTGGTTTTTTTTTTTTTTTTGTCCCTCCTCTTGTTTCTACTCTCTCTATTCTATGTTCTGGCTTTTCGTTTTCTCAGCATTCTTTTGTTTCTCCTCTCGGTATATGCAATGATAGATGGGCAATGATAAAAGAAAATAAATTACATTCAATTTTAAAAGTCTAACGTGTCAATATTATTACATAAGGAGAATTTAATCGATAGCTGAAATTAATCACTCTCAATATTATTACGTAAGGAAAGTGTAATGATAACAGAAATTAATTGCTCTCAAATGGAAAACATCAAATAGATTGATGTATTTATATTTCATACGATACATTTTACTTCTTTAAGATAATATATTTATCACAGTACATAAATGCTAATGGTAACAGTATCAAGAGACATGACTATATGCAGAACGGCATTATCTTTGATGATAAACACGAGAGCAAGGCAACCTTGCTGCATTATCACCGGAGTTGAAATCTTTGATGCATATGGCACATTGATCCACCTTGGCTAGAGCATCTTAAGCTCGATTTCAATTAGAGTAATTTCAACTCCACCTTGGCTAGAGCATCTTAAGCTCAGCTTGGCCAAAGCATCTTAAGCTCGATCTAGGCTAGGGCATCTTAAGCTCGGCTTGACTAGAGATCTGTAAAAAATATGTAATGCAAGTAAAAACAAAGGGACAACAAAATACAAAAACACTAGAAGAATATTTTGTTAGGTACTTGAAGTGATTAACTTTATTGACCATTTCATTATTTGTATCACACACACACATATAGGTATACATCCCTATTCCAACAACAAACTACCAATAAGATGAAAATTTTGCTCACTAAGAAAAAATTGTGGCAGGCCACCCCCATAATTTATGGAACTTTCTATCATGCCTCCAATAAAACTAAATGAAAAGAAGTAATATGACCTTATACTCTCCTTGAAGTTGATATTTTTCTTATTGTTTTCAGTTGTTAGATTAAACAATAAAATAAGAAGCTTTTACCAAGGAAGTCTAGTTCAGTTGGTTGAGCAGGGTACGTGAGTTTTTTCAAACTCTCATATCTATCTTCTGCTCCTATTGATAAAAGAAAAAGACAAGAAGTTTTTCCAATCTTTAGACAACAGCGCCAAAATCCATCATTCGTTATCTTTTATTCTTTTCAAATCCTTCCTCAAATTGCGTATGAGCAGAGAATTACAATGACAACAACATTAGGAAGGTCTCCAAAATATAGACATGCTAAGAAAAGGTGGAAATGGTTAGATGGTGTCCCTTGAATAACTGTATGCATGAAAACTTGCAAATTAAATACGACCTTAATAACTAAGAGTTCATCAAATGTTACATTGACTCTCATCCCCCTCATAATTTTCTGAATATAGAGGTAGGCTTTGATGATCACCAAATCAACCTAGCATGACAACTAACACACAAAGATATACATAAAGTAAACGACAACTACCAAGAAAACATTTTTTTTTGGTACATACCACCAAGAAAACATTTGTAATGATTACTATTATTTTTTATATGATAAAATATATGCACAAACATAGAGGAGAATCATCTATTAATCAAGATCATTGTATAGTTTGTTGATTATCGCAATGTACAATTGACATCAAAAACTATATATTGGCATTAAATTGAAAGAGCTTAATGCTTTTTTTACTACAAAAAGATCTTTAATATCTAAAATTATATTTTCATTGGCAATATGACTATCCATAGATCTATTTCCTTCTGCAGAAAAATAAATAAATGAGGCATTATGGTGCATTGGACTCGAGACCATAATGTTCCCTTCAAAATTTAAATTCTAATAGTAACATATACCATATAAATTTAGAAAGGCGTACATATAGCCCACAAAATCTTAAATCCAAAATATAAAATTATAAAACTAAAAAAAAAAAAAAACACTACCATATTCACTTTTACGGCCAATATAAAGGTACCTATTCTCTGTACCAAAAAAAAAATACCTATACTTAAAAGTGATCAATAATAAGTGAATTGTAGATGTAAATAATCTCAATCTGTAAGATGAAATATTAAAGAAATAATACTTTGGTTATTGTTTCGTTATGATAGGAGCTTTATATGCCAGACTCTGTATGCTAATTAATGATGGCATTTCCTATGTTATTGTTTAGCCCTTTTTGCTTTTAATTATTTTCAATTTGTTTACAAAAAAATAATACTTTGGGAATATTTAAGAAAATTGTAGAAGTACATTATATTTATGTTTATTACTTTGATATGATATATCAAGATTCAAAATTTAAAAATTTTAATTCATATTGAGATTTAGGAAAATTGCAAGAAATAATTCAATTTTAAATTATGGTCACGTAAGGAAAATGCAATTCATAGCAGAAATTTTCAAAATGATGAACTCTTGAAAGGAAAGCATCAAATAGATTTACGCATTTATATATTTCTTACAATAAATTCCACCTCTTTATAAGGTAAGACAATTATTACAATCCAATCAACACGTAACTACAGCAAAAATATGAGCACAAGGCAACCGTGCCCCCATCATCACCATAGTTGTACTCTTCATGGCAAATGCAACATTTATCTTTTTCATCTTCAATCTTGAATTTCTCTAGTGTTGTGGCCCCGGCAGGTAAAGAATGTTCTCCACCTCATAAGCCATTCTTGTACTGTAGTTCCAATGAACCAAGTCCTTCCTTGTACTGCAGTTCTCATGAACCAAGTCCCTCCTTGTACTGCAGTTCCTCCTTCTAACTAACAAGGAGGGACTTGGTTCATGGGAACTGCAGTATAAGGAGGGACTTGATTCAGGGAAACTCACTAGTAACAACAATGGGTCTTGAGTACCATAACAAACACGCAAAAATAATTTATATCAACCCTAGGCCGCTGCAATTAATACTGATTCCCATAACATTGCTGAAATATTTTTGACCATGTCACAGTCATGGCCATTGAAAAAAGTTGTAGGTACACGCAAGTATGCAAGCAATTGCTTTAATACATCATTGCAAAAAGATGGATAATTGAAGATGATGCGATGAATTGGTAACCGCGTGTGACAAAGTTTGACAACACTACTCGGCTCAAAAGTTGTCACCACCATGATTATATAGACAATATGATTGATGAAAGTGTGACCAGCATCGGAGAACACGGTGGGTTCTATGATGAGGAGGATTTATAGAGGGCACTTTTTGTGTGTGATTCCAAAAAAGGTATAGAAATAAGAAGAGAGTTGAAAAAGAGTTACACTAATACTTGACCTATAGGAATTTGCAAAGGGTAGATGTATTTATAGTGTATTAGATTGTGATCAATATCTTCTTCGAAACAATATTGGAGGGAAGCTTAAAATTTTGGGGGTATTTTTAATTAAATGGAGGGAAGTATGATGTAACAATTGAAAGAAAAAAAGTGCACAACTTTCAATTAAATAATGGTATTTGAGGGAAGTTTGAAAATTTGAATTTTTTTTTCTTTTTTTGAAAAAGGAAGGAAGTATGATATAATAATTGAAAAGAATTTCTTCATAAATTTCCAAATTCAATAATTTATCATTTTATATATATAGTTTTTACACATTAAAGTTACAATCTCTCTCTCTCTCTCTTTCTCTCTCTCTCTTTCTCTCTCTCTCTCTCTTTCTCTCTCTCTCTCTCTCTCTCTCTCTCTCTCTCTCTCTATATATATATATATATACCATTTCTATATGTTAAAATGTTTTAATAAAAAAAATTATGACCTTTTAGAATGAGAAATGTTATTAGAAATACTGATTATTAGGAAAAAAAATTCAAATATCGCAAGGATAATTTTTATGTAAATGCAGGGAAGTATAGCATAATAATTAAAAAAAATGCATAACTTTCCAATCAAGTAACAGTATTTGAGGGAAGTTTGAAATTTTGGTTTTTCTTCTTTTTACGAAAAAGGAAGGAAGTATGACATAATAATTGAAAAGATTTTATACGTATATAACTTTCCAAATTAAAAAAAATATATCATTTTTTTTATATTTGACACATTAAAGTTAGAATATCTCTATATATCATTTATATATGTTAATATATTTTAATCCAAAAATAAATTACCTTTTAGTGTGAGAAATGTTATTGGAAATACTGATTATTAGGAAAGTTAATTTTTTTTCAAATATGCACGAGGATGATTTCCATAAAAATTATATTATATTTTTCAATTAGTATTTATTTCAAAAAATTATGTTGAGCCACATATGTTATTCATTCATTAATTGAAAAGGAGGGAAGTATGACATAATAATTGAAAAAATATATATACATAACTTTTCAATGCCAATAATTTATCATTGTTTATATATTTTACACATTAACGTTAGAATATCATTATTTATCTTTTATAAATTTTAAAGTATTTTAATCTTAATATTAAGACCAAGGTTAGGGTGGACAACCCTGATTGGTGGACCACCCTAATTGGTGATCCACGGTGGACCATCATTATCAATCGTTAGATTTATAATTTTGTTATAGTAGGACAATCCACACTAGATTTCTCCAACCCTCTTCCAGGAATCCTCTGGCCACCGTTCGCCACCTCTAGAGACAATTTTGACCAGCGTTGTTTTGTTTTTCTTCATCACTATCTCCACCCTTTCCTCCACTGATTTCTTCGGCGTCGACTCAAAACTCAAATAGAAACACTTAAGTTTTTTCTTTTTTCTTTTTTGTGGTAGTGAACTTATATCAAGGAGCTCTTGAAAATTCAACGAGTACAAAACGTTACAGCAAAGCCTCTACGACTAGAAGTAACATGGGCCATGCCTTGGGGAAATCATGCCTTGGACTAGATATGGTCATCTGTGGAGGGCTCTACGAAATGATGGCATTTTTTTTTGTGTACAATGGTCGCATTGAGGTTTGAACCTATCACCTCATGTATTCTACTCCAACCCCCCACAACTAGGCCGACCTTAGTGGTTAATGATGGCATTTCCTATGTTATTGTTTAGCTCCTTTTGCTTTTAATTATTTCCACTTTGCTTACACAAAAACAATACTTTGGGAATATATAAGAAAATTGTAGAAGTATACATTATTTAATACATTATATTTATGTTTATTAATTTGATATGATATGTCAAGATTCAAAATTTTAAAATTTAAATTCATATTGAGATTTAGGAAAATTGCAAGAAATAATTCAATTTTAAATTATCGTCAATATTATTATGTAAGGAAAATGCAATTGATAGCAGAAATTTTCAAATTCATGAACTCTTGAAAGGAAACCATCAAATAGATTTACATGTTTATATATTTCTTATGATAAATTCCACCTCTTTATAAGATAAGACAATTATTACAATCCAATCAACACGAAACTGCAACAAAGTATCCTTAAAAGCAAGAAAATATGTAATGCAAAACCTAACAGTATCAAGAGTCACCACGAATACATGTGGAATGGTAGCGGAAAGGGCACGTACCTCTCTGTACAAACCATTCAAAATGCATTCGCAGTGAAAAATACGAGCACAAGGCAACCGTGCCCCCATCATCACCACAGTTGTACTCTTCATAGCATATGCAACTTTTATCTTCTTCATCTTCAATCTTCAATTTTTTTAGTGTTATGGCCCCAGCAGGCAAAGAATGTTCTCCACCCTCATAAGCCATTCTTTGCACGAACTCTACTGATTGAACATGTTCATCATCAAACGGGTGTGGGGTATTCACTATATTGTAAAAATAATGGCTCTCAGATAACATAGCAAACACATAAAAATAATCTTTTTCAATGTGCTACAGTATTGAATCACGTAGCATTCTAGACAAATTTGTAACCATGTCACAGTCGGCATTGAGAAAACTTTTTCGTACATCTGTTTTTTTCGAGGAAAACCTGTAACAAGTCTTTTGGGAAAGGAGGAAAAGCAAAAAAGTCACGAGGAAGTGGTAGTATGCTCAAGCTACAAAGACTAACCACATCCATCGGATGTGAATTCGCTACAACTATAGTTATATTGACTTGATCATTGGAAAAAGTGAAACTACCATCATCTGAGAAGGTGAATGGTTGAATTTCTGGCATGATGAGGAAGACTGATAAAGAATACTTTTGTGTGTGTTTGCACAAAGGAATAGAAACAATAAGAGAGTGACAGAGGATTACACAAATGCTGGCCTGGGTCAAAGAATTGTAAACCATAGATATATTTATAGTGTTGTGAGGTATATGTCCGTTGTGATCAATCGTTTCAAAGAAGTATTGGAGGGAAAGCTTGAGATTTTAGTCTTTTGGTGAAAGAGGTCTTTTTGTGAAGGAGGGAAGCTTGAGATTTTGTTCTTTTGGTCAAGGACGGAAAGTATATATGAGGTAAATAATTGAAAGTTTTGGATATTTAAAGACTGTCCAAATTGAACAATTTATCCTTTTTTATATATATTTTACACTTAGAATATCTTTAAATATATCTCGGAATACCTAACTTTGGGTTCTATTATTTTAATTAATATGGTGAAAACTGATTTGCCCGACAAAGCTTTCAAGACCTTACCATTAAGTAATTACAGGTTGATTTGCCGATAGCTGCAAGCCATAATAAGGCTCCCAGTCAGTTTAATTGACTCCTCTGAGTTCTCTCCATAATCTTTATTTTATTTGCTCTTTGTTGTTTTGTTAGTATTAGAAGCATTTTCTTTTGACTGATGCAAGTTTTCCTTTTGATAGACGTGCAGCCTGCCTCATGTAATGTCATCTATCTTTTTTATTTATATTAATTAATTTTTTTTACTCATAGTATTGTCATTTTTCTTGTTTTCTTTTTAACAACTTTCTTTTCTTTGGTCATGCACTGGAATAGTTGTCGGTTGCCTTTCTTTTTCTACATTAGCTTTCTTGTAATATAAATCAAAAAAAGAGAAATGAGTCTCAAGTTATCAATTAGCCTACTGACATATATCTTGTACGTGAACATTTCACTTTTTAAGTGTTGATATACTTTTCTTCTTCGTAAAGTTTGATAATTTTATCACAAGTGGTGAGAGCTAGTCAGTTCCAAGGTAGTTAAAAGAATAGTATTTTGATAAAAAAAACATAAAAAAGGATTTTTAGTACTACTAACGATTATTTTTATTCACTTTCTATTTACTTATTAAGAAGATTTTATGTTGTTAGTGATATTCATTTTAGATTTTTTTTAATTATTATAAAGGCCTGCTTCTAAATATATTTTAGCAAAATAAAATTATTATGAATAAATAAATTAGTAAAGGAAAATAAATAGCGTAGCAAAATTATAAGTTTGATATTACCAAGTTGTTACAACTTAAGAGACTTAGATAAAAAAAAATATGGAATTAAAAAGTCGTACACCTAAATCACTCTTTTTTGCATAAATGGATAAATAAAAAATGGATAACCAAATAAATAAAATCATAAACTCAGGTGTCTCAACTTTAAATATGAAATTATTTGGCTAAGTAAACTAATGATAAATAAAACAAATAAACAAACAAATAATACAAGCTTGGGAATACCTGTCATAGCTCAGGTATCCCAAATTAAAACATAAGATTAATAAGGTGTCATGTTTAAATTACTTTAAAGGGGGGGGGGGGGGGTATTTCGATCCTAAGTCCTAGGGTAAATCAATATATTGGCTCTAATTAATTTTTGACCCACCAAATGAGTGGCTTAAAATTCCCTAACCCAATTAATAAGTAGGTTGGACCGAGTCTTAAGAGGGGGGATGGATCAGCTCACAAGTTACGAGTATTTTAAAAATGAATTTTCTCAACTATCCACAAAAAATATTTTCAACTTATTAGCTCGACTAGAGTATCTTTAACTTGACCTCAACTAGATTAATTTCAGTTCAGTCTTGGCCATTGTACCCTCAACATGGCCTCAATCAAGGTAATTCCAACTCGACCTTGGCTAGATTATCTTCAACCCAACCTCATCGAGAGTAATTTCAACTTAGCCTATCCAAGGGTATCTTGTATTCAACCTCATCTGGGAATCTTAACCTCAACCTTGGTCAGGGCATCTTTAACTTGATCTTATTTAAGACACCTTTACTTTAGTCTTGACTAGGGAATCTTCAGCTCGGCCTTAGTCAACACATCTTCAACCTGGCCTCGGCTGGGGCATCATCGGCTTGACCTTAGCATCTTTGGTCTGGCCTCGGCTAGAGCATCTTCGACTCAGCCTCGACCAGTGCATCTTCGACTTAACCTCAGTCAACACAACTTAGGCTTATCATCAACCAATGCATCTTCAGCTCAGCCTTTACAACTGCATCATTAGCTCGGCCTTGAGCAGTGTATCTTCAGCTTGACCACGACCAACACATCTTCTATTCAACCTTGATTAGATCATCTTCAACTTGGCCATGGTCAAAACATCTTCAGCTCGGTCTTAGTGAGATTAATTTGAACTCCACCCCGGCTCGAGCACCTTAAGCACGACTTGGCCAGAGATCTTCAGATCAATCGTGGTCAGAGTATCTTCAGCACAACCTTGTGCAAAACATCTTCAACTCAACCTCAAGTTAAATTTTTAAATTTAAAGTTCATGGACTGGCCATAACCCATAAGGCCTCGAGGATGGGTCTTTTTTAACCCTGTGGGCATTATGGCCCTGATCCATGGAGGCTAAAGCCAAGTCAGATGGGCTAGTCCATTTTGACAACTTTAATTACCTATTTACATACATAAAAAAATCTTTGATTTTAATATTTATACAAAATAATTAGGTTTAATTTCACATTTTACCATCCAACTATTGTTATTTTGCAAATTTTACTACCCAGGTTTTTTTTTCACATTTTACTACCATGTTTTCTAATTTTTGTGAATTATTAAATCCTACTATTTAAAGATATATCATAATATTTTGAGACTAAAAAAAGGAAATTTTAATATTAAAAATTAAAAGTAATTAATATTGAAATTTGAGGGAATAAAAAGATTAAGATTAAAAATCATTAGTACATAATTAGGAAATATAAATGTAAGTATCAAATAACAGTGTAATGTGGAGAAACAAAGTAAAATAAGTGTTTTGATCACGATAAGAATTTAAATTTATAATATACGAATTCTTAAGAGTGTGTAGACAAGTGCTGTAAAATAAAAAGAGTGTGTAGACAAGTCAACTTAGGTAATTTATATTTTATTTGAGTAATTTATAAATTTGTTTTACTAAAGTAAAGATGTTTGGCAATTTATAGAGTTGTTTCATATGCCATTTAAGATAGTGCACACTTGGACTTACAATTTATAGTTTATCATAATTTTTCATTTTTATTTTTGGTACTTTAACAAAAAAATCTCATATGTTGTCTCCTTTAATATTACAATATTTATTCTAATTATTTCACTATTTATGTAATTTATCATTATTTTTTAATTAAATGTTTGATATTTAAACAAAAATAATAAAAAGAGTTCAGCAAACCAATGACACTGAAATGAAAACAAACTAAAGGCGAGGAAAATCGTAGAAATCAGAAGAACTTGGGACTTGGGAGTGAGTGATGAGTCGCGACTTGTGAGTGTGTGTTTTCTTTGCCCCTCCTATCGTTTCTACTTTCTCTATTCTATGTTCAGGCTTTTCTTTTTCTCAGCATTCTTTCGTTTCTCCTCAGGGCATGCAATAATGATAGATGGACAATGATAAATGAAAATAAATTACATTCAATTTTAAAAGTCAAACGTGTCAATATTAAAACATAAGGAAAGTCTGTAATTGATAGCAGAAATTAATTACTCTCAAAAGGAAAACATCAAATAGATTGAAGTTATATTTCATACGATACATTTTACTTCTTTAAGATAATATGTTTATCACAGTACATAAATGCTAATGGTAACAGTATCAAGAGACAAGACTATATGCGAAACGGCAACAAGGGCACATAGCCTTCTCTACGAACCATTGCAATATACAATTAGGGTGGAAAACATGACAGCAAGGCAACCTTGCTGCATTATCACCAGAGTTGAAATCTTCACCACATATGACACATTCACCTTCTTCATCTTGAACCCTAAATCTTTGGAGTGTCTGTAACAGTATCAAGAGACAAGACTATATGCGACACGGCAACAAGGACACATAGCCTTCTCTATGAACCATTGCAATATACAATTAGGGTGGAAAACATGACAGCAAGGCAACCTTGCTGCATTATCACCAGAGTTGAAATCTTCACCACATATGACAGCAAGGAATAGAAATAAGAGGAGAATTGAAAAGGAGATATACTAATACTTGGTCTATAGGAAATTGCAAAGGTTAGATGTATTTATAGGGTTGTGTGGAATATAACCGTTATGATCAATCATTTCAAAGCAGTATTGGAGGGAAACTTGAGATTTGGGTCTTTTGTTGAAAGGGGAAAGCTTGAGATTTTCCTTCTTCTTTTTTTTTTTTTTTTGGTAAAGGAGGGAAGCTTGAGATTTTGTTCTTTTGGTCAAGGACGGAATATATATATATATATGAGGTACATAATTGAAAATTTTTGTATACTTAAATACTTTCCAAATTGAATAATTGATAATTTTTTTTATATATTTTACAAGTTGATATTAGAATATTTGAAAGAAAAATTCAGTCAAAAGACATTTATTTCTTTTGTGTAATAGTTTAGTTTTTTTCCTTTTTTTTTACGTCATCTAAGAATTAGACTACTTTTCTTTTGACATTAAAGTTTACTTTCAAATAATCCACTAAATTGATTTTTAAAATTAGTTCTTAAATTTATAAATATTAATCAATTTTATTCTTAAATTACAAAATATATTTAAAATGATGATTATTTATCAAATGACAATTATTTTACCGACAAGAATAAAACTAAGATAAGTTATCTATGTTTATTATTTTAGATATTAAATAAATATTTTTATAACTTAAAAAAAACTACATTAATTCTGTCAAAAAAATTACATTAACTAATAAACATAATTCTAGAATTACTAAAAGAGAGAGAGAGAGGATCAAGTTACTCCAAGAGTAACTTTAAATTCATTCTCACTATTCATATTCTTGAAATTTAATGGTTAAGATTAGTTACTCATTACAACCATTAGATTTAGGTAAAATGAATGGTGAGAATAGAGAGTAACTCTTTTAAAGTTACTCTTGGAGTAACTTGATCCCTCCTCATATAAGTAAATTGAGTTTTCAAAAGTGTGACAAGTTACACGTAGGTTTTCGTGAACCCGATAAAATCTGACGACAATGGGGGTAGGATTTAAAATTTTTAAACCCACCTCTTTTAAACTCAAACTCAAACCTGTCTCATCTTTCATGAGTATATGGACAGCTAAACTCGCCCTTGACCTATCCTGTTGCCATGCCTAGAAGAGTTGTCAAAAATGGCCTAGTCCGATGAGCCGGCCCAATGGCCCATCAGGCCAGGCTTGGCTTATGAATTTTTGTCCTAAATACCATCTTGCTTACTTGGCCCAAAGTCATTTTTTATTTTTTTTAAAATTAGTATAAATTTAAGAAAAATAAATAAATAAGCTAATTTGACCTAGTCTAACAGGCCAAACCAGACCAAGACAAATATGGCCTATGAGACATATGGACTAGGTCGTACCAGTCCGTTTTCACTCTTTGACCAGTCAGGCCAAGTCCCAGTGCATCTTCAACCCTGCCTCGGCTTGCACATCTTCAACTCCGCCTTAGCAAATGCATATTCGACTTAACCTTGGCCAACGCGTATTTGGCTTAGCCATAATAAATGCATCTTCAGTTTAGCCTCGGCCTTGACTAAGGCATCTTCAATCCAACTTCCGCTAGGTCATCTTCGGTTTGACCTCGACTAGGGCATCATCGGCTTGACCTTAGCATCTTTCGCTTGGCCTCAACTAGGGCGTCCTCAATTCAGTTCTTTTAATATAAAAAAAAAAGACAAACTAAGCGAAAGACACTATGGACTTAAGAAGAAGATGCCCATTGCCTAATTGAATTGAAAGTAGTTTTTATTAAGACTCCCAATCTGGTGTTTAGGCTGCCTTGGTTGCATGGTTGGGTATTCTTTCATTTCTACTCTCTCTATTCTATGTTATGGCTTACTAAGAATATTCTATGTTATTGCTTACAAAAACACTAGAAGAATATTTTGTTGGGTACTTGAAGTGATTAACTTTATTGACCATTTCATTATTTGTATCACACACACACATATAGGTGTACATCCTTGCTCCAACAACAAACTACCAATAAGATGAAAATTTTGCTCACTAAGAATAAACTGTGGCAGACCACCCCCATAAGTTATGGAACTTTCTTTCATCCTTCCAATAAAACTAAATTATAGAGATGTTATATGACCTTATACTCTCCTTGAATGGGATACTTTTCTTATTGTTTTCAGTTGTTAGATTAAACAATAAAATAAGAAGCTTTTATCAAGAGAGGCTCAGTTGGTTGAGTAGGGTGCGTGATAAAAAGAAAAAAGAAAAATGACAAGAAGCTTTTTCAAAAATGGGAATTGTACCCTACACTTTAGACAACAACGTAAAAATCCACCATTCATTATCTTCATATTCTTTTCAAATCTTTCCTCAAATTGCATCTAAGCAGAGCATTACAATGACAACAACATTAGGAAGGTCTCCAACATATAGACATGCTAAGAAAAGGTGGAAATGGTTAGATGGTGTCTATTGAATAATTGTATGCATGAAAACTTGATACGGTCTAAACTAAGAGTTCATCATATGTTACATTGACTCTCATCCCCCTCATAAATTTTTGAATACAAAGGTAGGCTTTGATGATCACCAAATCAACCTAGCATGAGAACTAACACAAAGATATACATAAAGTAAATGACAACCACCGAGAAAACATTTGTAATGATTACTATTATTTTTTATATGATAAAATAATTCACAAACATAGAGGAGAATCATCAATTAATCAAGATCATTGTATAGTTTGTTGATTACCGCAATGTACAATTGACATCAAAAACTATATATTGGCATTAAATTGAAAGAGCTGAATGCTTTTTTTACTACAAAAAGATCTTTAATATCTAAAATTATATTTTCATTGGCAATAGGACTATCCATAGATCTATTTGCTTCCGCAAAAAAATAATAAATGAGGCATTATGGTGCATTGGACTCGAGACCATAATGTTCCCTTCAAAATTTAAATTATAATAGTAACATATACCATATAAATTTAGAAAGGCGTACATAGCCCACAAAATCTTAAATCCAATATATAAATTTATAAAACTAAAAAACACACTACCATATTCATTTTAACAGCCAATATAAAGGTACCTATTCTCTGTAAAAAAAAATACCTATACTTAAAAGTGATCAATAATAAGTGAATTGTAGATGTAAATAATCTTAATCTGTACGTTATGTCAGAGTCTCTGTATGCTAATTAATGATGGCATTTCCTATGTTATTGTTTAGCTCCTTTTGCTTTTAATTATTTTCAATTTGCTTACACAAAAACAATACTTTGGGAATATTTAAGAAAATTGTAGAAGTACATTATTTAATACATTATATTTATGTTTATTAATTTGATATGATATGTCAAGATTCAAAATTTAAAAAATTTAATTCATATTGAGATTTAGGAAAATTGCAAGAAATAATTCAATTTTAAATTATGGTCACGTGGGGAAAATGCAATTGATAGCAGAAATTTTCAAAAAGATGAACTCTTGAAAGGAAAGCATAATATAGATTTACGTATTTATATATTGGCTTAAATATGTTTCGGGTCCCTGATATATTAGCGAATTTTGCATTGGGTCCCTTTCTTTTGGGTCCCCAATAAATTTTTTATTTTGTTTTTGGTCCCTAAAGCGCTATCTAAAGCGGTAGCGCTTTAGGGACCAAAAACAAAATAAAAAATTTATTGGGACCCAATAGAAAGCAAAAATTTAATAGGAACCCAATGCAAAATTCGCTAATATATCAGGGACCCAAAACATATTTAAGCCTTATTATATATTTCTTACGATAAATTTCACCTCTTTATAAGATAAGACAATTATCACAATCCAATCAGCACGTAACTACAACAAAAATATGAGCACAAGGCAACCGTGCCCCCATCATCACCACAGCTGTACTCTTCATAGCAAATGTAACATTTATCTTTTTCATCTTCAATCTTGAATTTTTCTAGTGTTGTGGCCCTAGCAGGCAAAGAATGTTCTCCACCTGATAAGCCATTCTTGTACTGTAGTTCCAATGAACCAAGTCCCTCCTTGTACTGCAGTTCCTCCTTCTAACTAACAAGGAGGGACTTGATTCCTGGGAACTGCAGTATAAGGTGAGACTTGATTCAGGGGACCTCACTACATTGTAACAACAATGGGTCTTGAGTACCATAACAAACACGCAAAAATAATTTATATCAACCCTAGGCCGCTGCAATACTGATTCCCATAACTTTTGCTGAAATGTTTTCGACCATGTCACCGTCATGGCCATTGAAAAAAGTTGTAGGTACAGGCAAGTATGCAAGCAATTGCTTTAATACATCATTACAAAAAGAAGGATAATTGAAGATAATGCAATGAATTGGTAATCGTGTGTGACAAAGTTTGACGACACTGCTCGGCTCAAAAGTTGTCACCACCATGGTTATATAGACAATATGATTGATTAAAGTGTGACCAGAATCGGAGAACAAGGTGGGTTCTACGATGAGGAAGATTTATAGAGGGCACTTTTGTGTGTGATTGCAAAAAGGTGTAGAAATAAGAAGAGAGTTGAAAAAGAGTTATACTAATACTTGGCCTATAGGAATTTGCAAAGGGTAGATGTATTTATAGTGTATAAGATTGTGATCAATATCTTCTTCGAAATAGTATTAGAGGGAAGCTTGAAATTTTGGGAGTATTTTTATGTAAATGGAGGGAAGTATGACGTAATAATTGAAAAAAAAATGCACAAATTTCAAATTAAAAAATGGTATTTGAGGGAAGTTTGAAATTTTAATTTTTTTTTCTTTTTTTGAAAAAGGAAGGAAGTATGATATAATAATTGAAAATAATTTCTACATAAATTTCCAAATTCAATAATTTATCATTTTATATATATATATATTTTACACATTAAAGTTAGAATATCTCTCTCTCTCTCTCTCTCTATATATATATATATATATATCATTTCTATATGTTAAAATATTTTAATTAAAAAATTATGACCTTTTAGAATGAGAAATGTTATCAGAAATGCTGATTATTAGGAAAAAAAAATTCAAATATTGAAAAGGATAATTTCCAATTGTAGGGAAAAAAATTTCAAATATCACAAGGATAATTTTTATGTAAATGGAGGGAAGTATAGCAAAATAATTTTAAAAATTATGCTATACTTCCCTCCATTTACATAAAAATTATCCTTGTGATATTTGAAAATTTTTTCCCTACAATTGGAAATTATCCTTTTCAATATTTGAATTTTTGAAATTATCCTTTTCAATATTTAAAAAATCCATAACTTTCCAACTAAATAACGGTATTCGAGGAAATTTGAAATTTTGGTTTTTTTTTCTGTTTATGAAAAAGGAAGGAAGTATGACATAATTATTGAAAAGATTTTATACATATATAACCTCTCAAATTAAAAAAAAAATTATCATTTTTTTATATTTGACACATTAAAGTTAGAATATCTCTATATATCATTTATATATGTTAATATATTTTAATCCAAAAATTAATTACCTTTTAGTGTGAGAAATGTTATCGGAAATACTGATTATTAGGAAAGTTAATGTTGTTTTTTCAAATATGCATGAGGATGATTTCCATAAAAATTATATTATATTTTTCAATTAATATTTATTTCAAAAAATTATGTTGAGCCACATATGTTATTCATTCATTAATTGAAAAGGAGGGAAGTATGACATAATAATTGAAAAAATATATATATATACATAACTTTTCAATGTCAATAATTTATCATTGTTTATATAATTTACACATTAGCGTTAGAATATCATTATTTATCTTTTATAAATTTTAAAGTATTTTAATCTTAATATTAAGAGCAAGGTTAGGGTGGACAACCATGATTGGTGCTCCACGGTGTACAATTGCAGCACTGAGGTTCGACCCCCATCACCTCATGCATTCTACTCCAATCCCCCACCACTAGGCCGACCCTAGTGGTTAATGATGGCATTTCCTATGTTATTGTTTAGCTCCTTTTGCTTTTAATTATTTCCACTTTGAATACACAAGAACAATACTTTGGGAATATATAAGAAAATTGTAGAAATACATTATTTAATACATTATATTTATGTTTATTAATTTGATATGATATGTCAAGATTCAAAATTTTAAATTTTAAATTCATATTGAGATTTAGGAAAATTGCAAGAAGTAATTCAATTTTAAATTATGGCCAATATTGTTACGTAAGGAAAATGCAATTGATAGCAGAAATTTTCAAATTGATGAACTCTTGAAAGGAAAGCTTCAAATAGATTTACATATTTATATATTTCTTACGATAAATTCCACCTCTTTATAAGATCAGACAATTATTTCAATGCAATCAACACGTAACTACAACAACAAAGTATCCTTAAAAGCAAGAAAACATGTAATGCAAAACCTAACAGTATCAAGAGTCATGACGGCTGTAACCCCCCTTTCTTATAAAACATAATTTAACTATTTAATTTATTTTATATATTTATTTCAAAGTTCTGATACGTTCTATTACAATCCAAAATATGTTCTGAAATTTACATCATTAAAATTTATATAAACACTGCTACAAAATAATTCTAACTACTACAACATTATTGTCTACCCAAAATAGTCCCCATCCTATAGCTCTGGACCATGTCTGCATCTGTAACTTCTAATTAATCTTCCAAATACCTGCAATCACACTCCCCTAGAATCTGGGGACAGCATTACCGGATCAGACATTTAATTTCTCATAGAATAAAATAATTTCAAACAATTACACATCATAACAATTTAATTAATTACACACATAATTAAATGCAGTATGATTTATGCAAATGCAATTTTTTTGACTCAAATTCATTTTTGACCCTGCTCCATGGAGACTTCCCCTTTGAGTGTTTAGTAAGTAACTGGCCTACCATTACGTACAGCAATTCGGCCATCAGCCCCTACTAAACGCGAATAAACTAAACAGAATTAGAAGATCAGGATACCCGGAAGGCCACCACGGCAGCATCTCTGTCCAGATTACAGCCACATGTGGAATTGCCAATATCCTTATCCCCACAGACTATATAATCACTGATTATACGGTCCTGTTTAACAAATTCTACTCACCCCAAAAATCCTTTCTCAATCATTTTCATTTCACATGACTACCGCAGTCCCGGTTAGTCAACAATTCATTTCTCAATCAGTTTCATTTCACATGACTACCGCAGTCCCGGTCAGTCAACAATTCATTTCTCAATCAGTTTCATTTCACATGACTACCGCAGTCCCGGTCAGTCAACAATTCATTTCTCATTTGATACTTTTATAAATTCCCCAAAAAGACTCATGCTAATGAATTTTGTTCATGATCACCATCAAATAAATAATTTGTACCCATTAACATACAAGGATATAAAAATTTAAGCAATTTACACTATAACATTAGTATTTTTAATAATTTTCGAATTTGCCCTCAATCTTTTTCCAAAATACCCAATGTGTCCCTACATGTAAAATGACCATTTTGCCCTTGGTTTTATAAAAATTTCCACATAATATCCCTTGCATTTAGGGCTGGCCGAATGGTCTACAAGCCATTCTCAACAATTCTTCCAAAGCTACAAACTCCAATTCCAACCAAAATTCAATCAAATCACAATTTCAATCAAAATTCAACAAACCAAATTTCAACCATTACAACACCTTAAAAATTCAATCAAACATCATTCCAATCCATGAATTGCAATCACAAGCATCAAAAACACAAAACCCCTAAATCAATTTCAAGTTTTCATGATTCTAGTTCAAATTTTTAATCTAAGCCTACAACATGTTTTCTTCTAATTCCAAGGGTTCTAATTGAAATTAAATGCCTAGATCCTTACCTTAAACTCTTTAATTGAAGAAAAAGCCTTGAATTCCTTTCTCCCTCACTCCTTGGTCTTGTAGGAATTTTTGAGATTTCCTCCAATTTCTTTTCCTTTTTTGCCGATTAGCTTAGGGTTTAGGAAGTTTGGATGGTTTGGTTTCTTAATTTGGGATGAAAGGATGAAGTTAAGATGAAAAGAAAATTGGAACTGCAGCTGCTGTTTTGGGAGAGCTCAAGGTTCAGTTTTGAGAGAAATAGCTTTTTGTGACTTTTTCTCCTTTTACTTAAGTTAAATGCTTCTTAAAACAAATTATTAACTAAATTGGACTTTGCCTTCAAGTCCAGCTGCTGCCCTGCACGTCCAGCAGCTCATTTGGACCAAGGGAAATCCACTTGCCAAGCCTTTCCAGCCCACTTGGACAGCCAAGGAGTTCCAAGTCACTTGCCTACCCCAAAAGTCAACATTTCAAGCACTTTGTAGAAAGTTCTAGAAGGTAATTAGGGCTGCTAATTATTTTACAATGTGATTAGAATTTGAAGAAAATAACATCACCAATGGATTCCTCACTATCAAAAACCTTGGGGTAGTGTCTTACTTATCTCTTAATCCAAGCCTAATTAGCTTAATTTAGTGATCTTAGAAAAGCCTAAGTTGTCACTTTTTGATTGGTTAAGGTTCTAAATTAAAATTTTCTTGGTTAAACATTTTTAATAATTATTCTAAGTATATTACAATTATTAAATAATTTTATAGATGCCCTACAAATTTTCACTTAATTTTCTGTCTTAGAATTTTACCGTAATATTTCCTCAAAGTTCTAACTTTCAGAAAATCCTAACAATTCTGAATAAGCATTTTAATTCTTTATCTGTATATATTTTTAATCTATATTCTATTACCTTTCTTTTAACTTATAAATGAGTTCAAAATTCTACACTTAAAAATTTATCCTGGACAGCTGTCTGACATAGCAGTCCAGTCAACTATCAATTTCGGCAAAAACAAAGACATTTGGAAATTCAGAAAATTCTTCTGAGTAAAACTGTATTAATTTCATTAAGAGAATATGTACATAAGGTTTCTATAAAATACAGTGCATAAATGTTCCTAATATACATATATAATTGCATACAAATAGTAAAATGAGGATGTTACAATTCTCCCCTACTAATAAAAATTTCGTCCTCGAAATTTCTAATACAACTATACACCCATACAAATATACAACAAAATAACTATACAAACAAACGAGGCTATGTTTCTCTCATTTTTTTTTTCTAACTCCCATGTAGCATCACCTCTGATATCATCCCAAATAACCTTAACCAGAGGAATCTCTTTACCTCTCAGGTACTTAATCCTTCTGTCCTAAATCTTAACAGGCTTTGTTTCAAATGTTAGGTTTTCCTTTCTCTTCTAATGTACAGGCTCTTAAGGGATCTTCTAATGTCCGAATAGTCCTTTCTGTTTGACCATCAATCTTAGGGTGTTATAATAAACTAAGATATAATTTTACTTCTTAAAGCTTTCTGAAAATCTTTCCAAAAATTTAAAAACAAAGCTAGGGTCTTTATTAGACTCTATACTAGTAGGTACTCCAGATAATCTAACTATTTCCTTTAAGTACAATTAAACTAATTTTTCTAAAGAATACCTAATATTTATTGAAAGCAAAATGTACTAATTTAGTTAATCTATCTACAATTACTCAAACGGTATCAAAATTCCTATGTGTTCTAGGTAATCCTACCACAAAATCCATTGATATACTATTCCGTTTCCATATAGGTATCTCTAAAGGATGTAACAGATCAAAGGGTTTCTGATATTCAATCTTTGCTTTCTAACATGTTAAACATCTAGCCACATATTCTGCTACATCTCTCTTCATCCTAGACCACTAAACATTCCCTTTAAATCTTTATATATTTTGTTGTTCCGGGATGAATACTAAGTTTACTTTTGTGCCCTTCCTTCAAAATTAATTCCTTAAATTCTTGATTATTAGGTACACAAATTCTATTTTTAAATCTAATAATTCCATCTGTTCCTACATTAAATTCTTTTACTTTATTTGTTCCTATTAATGCTTTCTTTTCTTGAATAAATATATCTACATCTTGTTTCTTCTTAATCTCTTCCAAAAATCATTAGTAATCCTTCCTAATTGAATTTTATCTTTTTCCCTAACTGTACACAAATTCAAATCTCTAAATTATTGTATTAATTCTAATTCTTTAATCATCATAGTTGACACACGTACAATTTTCCTACTTAAGGCAGCTGCTACTACATTAGCTTTTCCTGGATGATACATTAACTGAAAATCATAATCTTTAATAAACTCCATCCATCTTCTTTGTTTCCTTTCCATTTTTTTTTCCAAACAAATATTTTAAACTCTTATGATCACTATATACATCAAATCTTGATCCATATAAATAATGTCTCCAAATCTTCAAAGCAAAACTATAGCTGCTAACTCCAAATCATGAGTAGGATAATTTCTCTCATGTGATGTCAACCGCCTAGATGCATAAGCTACCACTTTCCTATTTTATATCAACACACATCCTAACCCTAGAGATGAAACACCACAGTACACCTCATAGGATTCATTTGGGTCAGGTAAAACTAAAACTAGTGAGGTAGTCAATTTATGTTTCAATTCTTGGAAAATTTTCTCACAAGTCTCACTCCAAATAAAATTCTATTAAGGGTCCAGCTATCTTAGAAAATCCTTCAATCAATCTTCTATAATATCCGGCTAATCCCAAGAAACTCCTAATTTTAGTTACTGTTTTAGGTCTGTCCCATTCCAAAAACCGCTTCTACCTTAGAAAAATCTACACTTAGTCCATCTTTAGAAATTACATGTGCTAAAATTTTCACTTCCTACAACCAAAATTCACACTTAGACAATTTAGCATATAATTTTCTATCTTTCAAAGTTTGCAATGTTATTCTAAGATGATTTTCATGTTCCTCTTTATTTTTAGAATATATTAATATATCATCTATAAATACTACTACAAAATGATCTAAGTATGGTCCAAACATCCTATTCATATAATCCAACACTGCTGGGGCATTAGTCACTCCAAATGGCATCACTTGATATTCATAATGTCCATATCTAGTCCTAAAAGCAGTCTTGGGTATATCCTCCTTTTTACTGTAATTTGTTGGTACCCAAACCTTAAATCTATTTTAGAGAAAATTGTTGCTCCTCTAAGTTGGTCCATTAAATCATCTATTCTAGGTAAAGGATATTTATTCTTTATAGTTACTTTATTTAATTTTCTATAATCTACACATAACCTAGATCCTCCATCTTTCTTTTTAACTAATAATACTAGGCTCACCATATGGACACACTAGGCCTTACAAACTGTTTTTCTAATAATTCTTCCAATTGTTTCTTTAACTCAATTAATTTCAATAATGACATTCTATATGGTTGCATAGAAATTGGTCTAGTACCAGGCATCAAATCTATACTAAATTCTATTTCTCTTTCAGGAGGCAAACTAGAAACATCCTCGGAAAAAATTTCAAGATACTCATTTACAACTAGCACATATTCAATTTCAATTTTATCTTCTTTAGTTCCAAGAGATGATAACATGTATTTTTGAATTTCACTTTTAAATGATATTTCCTTTGGTTGGATAGGGTTAAGTCTAGAAACATCAAGTTTAGGAAAAATTAAAGTTTTAGAAACACAATCTATTAGAATACGGTTGGCTGCTAACCAATCCATTCCTAATATCACATCAAGGTCAATCAAAGGCGAACAAATCAAGTTCACAACAAATTGTCTATCTCGGATAGTTATCACACAATTCAAACGTATTTTAGGTTAGGATTTTAAACATGATTAACATCCTCAACTTACAGCTGTACTTTAGAACCCTAATTCCAACAAATCACTATTAGAAAGACTTTCAAAATACCTCAAATTACTCCAATTCACTACTACCAATTTAATTGTTACTTGGGCTTAATTTCCAACATCAAAACACACACCCTTAGGCCTTCCAATCACATACTCTTTCAATTAAAAATATTCTTAGGACAACTTCTACTAACTTAGTATTTGGGTCCTATTCTACTCTCTTAATCAAGGTTTGACCAACAAGAATTCTCATATATATATACCTACCAACTAAGACCTACAACATGGATCCTTGATAACCTCAATTATACAAGTCTTAAATCATCACTTCCACCATGGGAATGTAATTAAACATATTAAACCCGCAGGCTATTTTACTGCACCAGAAAAATGCACTATTTTGGTTCTAATTCATGTCTAAAACACAAAATTTCAAGTCCTAATAGTTAAGATATCAATCCTGTGACAAATTTATACTACGATACATTGTTTCAGCCTTCAAAACTTTATTTTCTTTCCTTTGTTAAACTCATCCTATAAACTCAAATATTTGGACCTTTATTCTCAATCTTGATCTATAAATAGATCTCCTTCCTCAACTAACTCAAGATTATAACTCTTAAATCCACAAAATAAGAAACATGGAAAATAACCTAACTTGAACAATACTAATAATAATAAAATTTTAAGCATTAGGAGAGAAAGTCATCTCGACTGAGTCCTGAGTGTGCACCCTCACAACTTTATCAAGATTTTCTTTCTTCCTTTCTGCCATCTTAGCTATACTATTGGTTTCAACTCTAGGATTTATAACTAGCCTTCCTCTTCTCATTTCTACATGTCTTAAAATTTCAGATCTAGTTACTACTCTTTTTCCTATAATATTCTTAACAAACAAAAAATTCTAATCAGGGTAACACAGCAAAACACCTAATAGACCCACTACTCGCAAGTCCTAGAGATGCATAACCAGAGCTCTGATACCACTAATGTAACCCCCCTTTCTTATAAAACATAATTTAACTATTTAATTTATTTTATATATTTATTTCAAAGTTCTGATACGTTCTATTACAATCCAAAATATGTTCTGAAATTTACATCATTAAAATTTATATAAACACTGCTACAAAATAATTCTAACTACTACAACATTATTGTCTACCCAAAATAGTCCCCATCCTATAGCTCTGGACCATGTCTGCATCTGTAACTTCTAATTAATCTTCCAAATACCTGCAATCACACTCCCCTAGAATCTGGGGACAGCATTACCGGATCAGACATTTAATTTCTCATAGAATAAAATAATTTCAAACAATTACACATCATAACAATTTAATTAATTACACACATAATTAAATGCAGTATGATTTATGCAAATGCAATTTTTTTGACTCAAATTCATTTTTGACCCTGCTCCATGGAGACTTCCCCTTTGAGTGTTTAGTAAGTAACTGGCCTACCATTACGTACAGCAATTCGGCCATCAGCCCCTACTAAACGCGAATAAACTAAACAGAATTAGAAGATCAGGATACCCGGAAGGCCACCACGGCAGCATCTCTGTCCAGATTACAGCCACATGTGGAATTGCCAATATCCTTATCCCCACAGACTATATAATCACTGATTATACGGTCCTGTTTAACAAATTCTACTCACCCCAAAAATCCTTTCTCAATCATTTTCATTTCACATGACTACCGCAGTCCCGGTTAGTCAACAATTCATTTCTCAATCAGTTTCATTTCACATGACTACCGCAGTCCCGGTCAGTCAACAATTCATTTCTCAATCAGTTTCATTTCACATGACTACCGCAGTCCCGGTCAGTCAACAATTCATTTCTCATTTGATACTTTTATAAATTCCCCAAAAAGACTCATGCTAATGAATTTTGTTCATGATCACCATCAAATAAATAATTTGTACCCATTAACATACAAGGATATAAAAATTTAAGCAATTTACACTATAACATTAGTATTTTTAATAATTTTCGAATTTGCCCTCAATCTTTTTCCAAAATACCCAATGTGTCCCTACATGTAAAATGACCATTTTGCCCTTGGTTTTATAAAAATTTCCACATAATATCCCTTGCATTTAGGGCTGGCCGAATGGTCTACAAGCCATTCTCAACAATTCTTCCAAAGCTACAAACTCCAATTCCAACCAAAATTCAATCAAATCACAATTTCAATCAAAATTCAACAAACCAAATTTCAACCATTACAACACCTTAAAAATTCAATCAAACATCATTCCAATCCATGAATTGCAATCACAAGCATCAAAAACACAAAACCCCTAAATCAATTTCAAGTTTTCATGATTCTAGTTCAAATTTTTAATCTAAGCCTACAACATGTTTTCTTCTAATTCCAAGGGTTCTAATTGAAATTAAATGCCTAGATCCTTACCTTAAACTCTTTAATTGAAGAAAAAGCCTTGAATTCCTTTCTCCCTCACTCCTTGGTCTTGTAGGAATTTTTGAGATTTCCTCCAATTTCTTTTCCTTTTTTGCCGATTAGCTTAGGGTTTAGGAAGTTTGGATGGTTTGGTTTCTTAATTTGGGATGAAAGGATGAAGTTAAGATGAAAAGAAAATTGGAACTGCAGCTGCTGTTTTGGGAGAGCTCAAGGTTCAGTTTTGAGAGAAATAGCTTTTTGTGACTTTTTCTCCTTTTACTTAAGTTAAATGCTTCTTAAAACAAATTATTAACTAAATTGGACTTTGCCTTCAAGTCCAGCTGCTGCCCTGCACGTCCAGCAGCTCATTTGGACCAAGGGAAATCCACTTGCCAAGCCTTTCCAGCCCACTTGGACAGCCAAGGAGTTCCAAGTCACTTGCCTACCCCAAAAGTCAACATTTCAAGCACTTTGTAGAAAGTTCTAGAAGGTAATTAGGGCTGCTAATTATTTTACAATGTGATTAGAATTTGAAGAAAATAACATCACCAATGGATTCCTCACTATCAAAAACCTTGGGGTAGTGTCTTACTTATCTCTTAATCCAAGCCTAATTAGCTTAATTTAGTGATCTTAGAAAAGCCTAAGTTGTCACTTTTTGATTGGTTAAGGTTCTAAATTAAAATTTTCTTGGTTAAACATTTTTAATAATTATTCTAAGTATATTACAATTATTAAATAATTTTATAGATGCCCTACAAATTTTCACTTAATTTTCTGTCTTAGAATTTTACCGTAATATTTCCTCAAAGTTCTAACTTTCAGAAAATCCTAACAATTCTGAATAAGCATTTTAATTCTTTATCTGTATATATTTTTAATCTATATTCTATTACCTTTCTTTTAACTTATAAATGAGTTCAAAATTCTACACTTAAAAATTTATCCTGGACAGCTGTCTGACATAGCAGTCCAGTCAACTATCAATTTCGGCAAAAACAAAGACATTTGGAAATTCAGAAAATTCTTCTGAGTAAAACTGTATTAATTTCATTAAGAGAATATGTACATAAGGTTTCTATAAAATACAGTGCATAAATGTTCCTAATATACATATATAATTGCATACAAATAGTAAAATGAGGATGTTACAACGGCTGCATGTGGAACGGCAGCGGAAAGGGCACGTACTGCTCTGCACAAACCATTTCAAAATGCATTCATAGTGAAAAATATGAGCACAAGGCAACCGTGCCCCCATCATCACCACTGTTTTACTCTTCATAGCATATGCAACATTCATCTTTTTCATCTTCAATCTTCAACTTTTCAAGTGTTGTGGCTCCAGCAGGCAAAGAATGTTCTCCACCCTGATAAGCCATTCTTTTCACGAACTCTACTAATTGAACATGTTCATCATCAAGTAAGCATGGGATATTCACTATATTGTAAAAATAACGGCTCTTTGATAACATAGCAAACACATAAAAATGATTTTTTCAACCCTGCAGTGCTGCAATATTGAGTCACGTAGCATTCTAGAAAAATTTGTAACCATGTCACAGTTGCCATTGAGAAAACTTTGTGGTACATCTGACTTTTTAAGGAACATCTGTAACAAGTCTTCGGGAAAAGATGGAAAAGCAAAAAAGTCACGAGGAATTGGTAGTAACCTCGAGCTACAAAGACTAACCACATCCATCGGATTTGAATTTGCAACAACTATAGTTATATTGACTTTGTCATTGCATGACGTGTAACTAGCACCATCTGAGAAGGTGGATCGTTGAATTTCTGACATGACGAGGAAGATTGTTAAAGTGTACTTTTGTGTGTGTTTGCACAAAGGAATAGAAACAATAAGAGAGTGAAAGAGGGTTGTACAAATGCTGGCCTGGGTCAAAGAATTTGTAAAGCATAGATATATTTATAGTGTTGTGAGGTATATATCTGTTATGATCAATTGTTTCAACGAAGTATTGGAGGGAAAATTTGATATTTTCGTCTTTTGGTGAAAGATGGAAGCTTGAGATTTTCTTCTTTTTGGAGGGAAGCTTGATGTTTTGTTCTTTTGCTCAAGGACAGAAGTATATAAGGTAAATAATTGAGAATTTTGGATATTGGGTATTTAAAGACTTTCCAATTTGATTAATTTATCATTTTATTTATTTATTTTACACGTTGATGTTAGAATATCTGTAAACATCTCTCTCAACACCTAATTTTGGGTTCTTAATATAACACGTGTTATTAACACATCTCAGTATTTCACAAAAAAAAAAAAAAAAACACATCATAAGTCTTCACTATTTTCCAGTCTCTACTCTAAGGCCCCACTTACTTTGAATCTTCTCTTATCACTTTCTATTTTATTTTTAACCTGTCATCCATTTATCGATAATTAGATAATAATTATATACTTTTTTTGCTTCGTAATTTTCATTGTTTTTATTTAATGATATATACACTTTGTTAATTTTACCACAAGTGGTGAGAGCTCGTTAATTTTAAGGTTGTTAAAATAAAAGTATTTTAATAAAAAAAATGGATTTTTAGTAATAATTATTTTCATTCACTTTCTATTTAGTTATTGCGAAGTCTTTAAGTAATTACTGATATTCATTGTAAATCTATTTTTTGTTTAATTATTGTAAAGGCTCGCTTCTAAAATTATTTTAATAAAATAAAATTAATTTTGAATAAATAAATAAGTGAAGAAAAATAAATAAATAAATAAAATAAGTTTGAGATTACCAAGTAATTACAACTCAAGTGACTTAGATTAAAATATGGAGTTAAAAAGACATTACACCAAAATCACTCCTTTTGTATAAAATGAAAAAATAAAAAATAGATAACTAAATAAAATTATAAACTAAATTATCTCAAATTTAAATATGAATTTATTTTGCTTAAATAAATTAATGATAAATAAAAGAGATAAACGAACAAATAATACAAGTTTGGAAACACCTATCATGGCTTAGGACTCCCAAATTAAAACATAAGATTAATAAGGTATCACGTTTAAATTATCTTTAGAGGTCTTATTTGATCCTAAGCCCCAAGCCAACCCACTATAATGGCTCTAATTATTTTTTGACCCACCTAACTGGGGCCCCAAAATCTCCCAATCCACACTAATCAAGAAGTTGATTGGACCAAGGCTTAAAGGGGGCAAGGTTAGCCCATAAGTTACGAGTATTTTAAAAGTTTTTTCTTAACCATCCAAAAAAATATTTTCAACTCAACCTCAATTAGAGTAATTTCAATTTGCTCTCGGCCAGTACATCTTTGGCTTAGCATTGACCAATGCATCTTCGACTCGGCCTCAGCCAATGCATCTTCAGCTCAGCCTCAACTATCACATCTTCAACTAAGTCTCGGCAAAGGCATTCTCAGCTTGGCCTTGGCTTCGACCTCAATTGGGGCATCTTCAGCTTGAATTTGGCTAGGTCATTTTCAAGTTGGTCTAGAGCATCATTGGCTTGACCTTAGCATCTTTGTCCCGGCCTCAGCTAAGGCATCTTAGGCTAGGCCTCGGCCAATGCATCTTTGACTCAATGACGGCTAATGCATCTTTGGCTCATCCTAGGCCAACAAATCTTAGGCTCAGACTTTACAAGCGCATATTTGGCTCAGCCCGGCCAGTGCATCTTCAGCTCAACCTTGACCAGCATATCTTGAGCTCGACGTTTGACCAACACATCTTCAATTCAACCTTTAATAGAATATCTTCAACTTGACCTCGGTTATAGCATATTCAACTCGATCTCGGCTAGAGCAATTTTAAATCGACCTCAACCAAAGTAATTTCAACTTAGCTTCAACTAGAGCATCTTAAGCTCGGCCTCAGCCAAAGCATCTTTAGATCAACCATAGTTAGTGTATCTTCAACACAACCTTGTGCATAACATCTTCAGCTCCCTCAGCCTCAGGTTAAATTTTTAAATTTAAGGTCTATGGATTGACCATAACCCACATCGCCCTAAGAGTATTTTCTTGTGGGCCTCTTTTAGCCCTATGGACTTTTTTGCCCTGATCCACATGAGCTATATGGCCAGGTCAAGTGGGCTGGTCCATTTTGACGGCACTAGTTAACCCCTTTACATAAAAAAAACAAAATGAAAAAAAAACTTTGATTAATCTTAGTGTTTATACAAAATAATTATGAAATATTAACTAAAATTAAAAAATACATTCTAGATTCAAATAGATAAGAACTATTTTTCACCATGAAACAAAAATGGATTCAAAATGAAATAAAGCATAAACATCAATACATTTTTTTTTGTTACAAATAGGAAAAAAAATAGCAAAACAGAAGGAGAAAAAAAAAACAAGACAAACTAAGCGAAAGACACTATGGACTTAAGAAGAAGATGCCCATTGCCCAACTGAATTGAAAGTAGATTTTATTAAGACTCCCAATCTGGTATTGAGGCTTCCTTGGTTGCATGATTTCTGAGAAAATGACCAAGGCTTGAAAGGAAACAGATTGGCATGTTTGCACAGAGAATGAGAATATTACTGGCATTGGTATAATAAAATTATTGATTAAGTCTGTTGTATATTGTAAGGATTTTTTATTTATGTAAAAAATAAAATAAATTAATAATATTTAACATAAATAATATAGATTTATATGCAAATAAATAAATTTTAAAAGTTAAAAAATTACTTTGATCATGTAAGTAAATAAAATTTTGAGACTAAAAAAAGGAAATTTTAATATTAAAATTAAAATTAATTAATATTGAAATTTGAGGGAATAAAAAAATTGAAAAAATATTAGTACATAATTAGGAAATATAAAATTATCAAATAACAGTGAAATGCGGATAAACAAAGTAAAATAAGAGTTTTGACCACGATGAGAATTTAAATTTATAATATAGGAATTATTAAGAGTGTGTAGACAAGTCATTTTAGGTAATTTATATTTTATTTGAGTAATTTATAAATTTGTTTGACTAAAATAAATATGTTTGGTAAAACGAGTTTATTTCACTAATTTATAGAGTTGTTTCATACGCCATTTAAGATAGTGCACACTTGGACATATAATTTATAGTTTATCATAATTTTTCATTTTTATTTTTGATACTTTAACAACAACAAAATCTCATATGTTGTCTCCTTTAATATTACAATATTTATTCTAATTATTTCACTATTTATGTAATTTATTATTATTTTTTAATAAAATGTTTGATATTTAAACAAAAAAATAATAAGAGTTTAGCAAACCAATGACATGGAAATGAAAACAAACTAAAGGCGAGGAAAATCGTGGAAATTAGAAGAACTTGGAACTTGGGAGTGAGTGATTTTTTTTTTTTGGTGGAAAAAAGGGATAAACCCCAGGAAACACTAGAAACCGCGCGGAAACACGGTAGAGGATACATCAGCCAAAACGGCATTAACAATAAATGAAGGAACAATTTCAAAAATACGCAGACGATCATCAGTAGTCTGAGCATAAGAAACCAACGCATCAGCGACCTTATTAGCTTCCCGGAGAGTATGACGCTAGGAAAGTATACCTCCATCTCTGCCAAACATCAAAATATGTTGAACAAGAGCATAAGATGCGTGAGACTTACTGCACCCCTTCTTTATCAGATTAATTGCACTTTGGGAATCAGACTCAATCTCAAATTGTCTAAATCCTCTACTCCAAGCAATACGGATGCCAAGAAGAATCGCCCATAGCTCTGCATGCAACACACTACACGAGCCAATTTTAGAAGCATATGCAAAGACTTGGGAGTGAGTGATGAGTTGCGACTTGTGAGTGTGTGTTTTCTTTGCCCCTCCTATCGTTTCTACTCTCTCTATTCTATGTTCAGGCTTTTCTTTTTCTCAGCATTCTTTCATTTCTCCTCAAGGTATGCAATAATGATAGATATGGACAATGATAAAAGAAAATAAATTACATTCAATTTTAAAAGTCAAATGTGTCAATATTAAAACATAAGGAAAGTCTGTAATTGATAGCAGAAATTAATTACTCTCAAAAGGAAAACATCAAATAGATTGAAGTATTTATATTTCATACGATACATTTTGCTTCTTTAAGATAATATATTTATCACAGTACATAAATGCTAATGGTAGCAGTATCAAGAGACAAGACTATATGTGAAACGGCAACAAGGGCACATAGCCTTCTCTATGAACCATTGCAATATACAATTAGGGTGGATAACATGACAGCAAGGCAACCTTGTTGCATTATCACCAGAGTTGAAATCTTCACCACATAAGACACATTCACCTTCTTCATCTTGAACCCTAAATCTTTGGAGTGTCGTTGCCCCCGAAGGAAAAGAATGTTCACCTCCATCACAGGCCATTCTTTGCACAAATTCTCTTGGTGGAAGTTCATCAGCTTGAAAAAGGAATGAGGTACCCACTACATTATAACAGCAGTGGGTCTCGAATACCATAATGAAAACCCGAAAATAATTTATATGAACCCCAAACCGCTATAACACTGAGCCACGTAACCTTGTTGAAAGGTTTAGAACCAGGTCACAATCGTGGCCAATGAAAAATTTCTAGGTATATTCAAGTATCCAGGCAATTGCGTTAATATATCATTACATACAGATAGTTGATTGAAGATTTCATGATTAATTGGTAACTGCATCCAACAAAGACTTACACCACTGCTCGGATCAAAAGTCGTGACAACTACGCTTATATACACCATATGATTGATGAAAGTTTGATGAGCATCGGAGAACAAGCTGGGTTCTTGAAATTGTGATGTCATATTCACGATGAGGCAGATTGATAGAGGATGCTTTTGTGTGTGATTGCACAAAGGAATAGAAATAAGAAGAGAATTGAAAAGGAGATATACTAATACTTGGTATATAGGAATTTGCAAAGGTTAGATGTATTTATAGGGTTGTGTGGAATATAACCGTTATGATCAATCATTTCAAAGCAGTATTGGAGGGAAACTTGAGATTTGGGTCTTTTATTGAAAGAGGAAAGCTTGAGATTTTCCTTCTTTTTTTTTTTGTAAAGGAGGGAAGTTTGAGATTTTGTTCTTTTGGTCAAGGACGGAATATATATATATATATATATATATATATATATATATATATATATATATATATATATATATATATATATGAGGTAAATAATTGAAAATTTTTCTATACTTAAATACTTTCCAAATTGAATAATTGATATTTTTTTTTATATATTTTACAAGTTGATATTAGAATATTTGAAAGAAAAATTCAGTCAAAAGACATTTATTTCTTTTGTGTAATAGTTTAGTTTTTTTCCTTTTTTTTTACGTCATCTAAGAAATAGACTACTTTTCTTTTGACATTAAAGTTTACTTTCAAATATTCCACTAAATTGATTTTTAAAATTAGTTCTTAAATTTATAAATATTAATCAATTTTATTCTTAAATTACAAAATCATCTTTTTAATCCTTAAATATATTTAAAATGATAATTATTTATCAAATGACAATTATTTTACTGTCAAGAATAAAACTAAGATAAGTGATGTTTATTAATTTTAGATGTAAAAATAATATTTTTATAAGTTTTATA
Source organism: Pueraria montana var. lobata (assembly GCA_026413185.1). Taxonomy (NCBI): domain Eukaryota; kingdom Viridiplantae; phylum Streptophyta; class Magnoliopsida; order Fabales; family Fabaceae; genus Pueraria; species Pueraria montana. The sequence continues at coordinate 87,458,811 of CM048650.1, read as the reverse complement.
AAAAAACTACATTAACTGATAAACATAATTCTAGAATTATTAGTATAATTCATCATTGGTTTTAGGTTCCTACAAATGTTATTTGAGCCAAATCTGGTTGGCAAATTCATGCTTAAGTCGAGGATATATCTTATAAGAGAAGGACATCTTATATGAGAGTGAGAGAGCTAAATTTGGACCATATAACCATACATGGAGGGTCAAGATTTAATGTTATGTAACTACTTAAAAAAGTCGTATGACTTTTTAAAAAAGTCGCATGACTTAGTGTGTTTTAATATTGACCATTCAAAATAAGATCTAGTGGTCAATATTTATTCCTCTCACTCTCATATAAGATAAGACATCTCATTAGATATATTTCATATATATATATATATATATATATATATATATATATATATATATATATGTGTGTGTGTGTGTGTGTGTGTGTGTGTGTGTGTGTGTGTGATTTATTTAAAATTTATAAGTAAATTAAATTTTAAAAAGCGTGACAGGTTTCCTGTAGGTTTTTCCAAACCCGATAAGACTCGATGACGATGAGATTGGGTTTAAAAATTTTAAACCCGTCTCTTTTAAACCCAAACTCGAACCTGCCTCATCTTTCATGGTTGGTGAGGGTACCCGGTCTTTTGTACCAGGATTAGGGTATGTACATCCAATCGTCACCCAAAAATAAATTATGTAAGACCTTTGCAACCCGGATGGTCAAGAGGCATTACAGCCCAAAATATGTGAAAACCTAAGAGAGATTATTTAGGGTTACCTAGGAGTTGAGTCCATGTTAAATCACTTTAAAGTGATGATTTTTGTGTATGCTGAACTACAAGGTTCGTTGTGCATGCGATATTTAAAGGGATGGAGAAGACTCAATCCCGTTACCATATTTCTTTTGTAGAGAACGATGGCGGAGATGTGGAGCCCAACACTCAGATTGATTATGTAAACATTTGAAGACCATTGGATTCAGGGGCGGACCTACAGCAAGCATGGGGGGGACCTTGCCCCCCCTCCCTTATTTTTTTCAATATAGTTTATTTATATTAGGTAATGTTAAAAAAATTAATATTAAGTAATTATTTTGCTTAGGGAATTTAAGTATGTAAATAATATTATTTAAGTATTATTTATCATTTTTATATTTTAATAAAATATTCTATTCTTTTGTAATATTTATTGTAGAGATAATTACATGTTTTTTTCTTTTTTCTAGATAAAATATTTGACTATTATTTATTTTTCTTTCAAATAGTTTTTCTTTTATAATGTGTTATTATTATTATTTTAAAAGCTATAAATAATTGTAGTTTGTAAGAAAATGATTGCCAATGGGTCAAACTTTACAAACACTATATATAAGATTGACAACTTAAATTTTGAAACACATCAACAAACATTGAATCTTTCTATTATCATGTTCCTATATTCTCTTTGTTTTTCTTGTCTCGTCTTTGTTTTTAATCCTTACCATTGTGAGGTTCAACTGTGCTTTCGATCTTAGTTCACCGATCCAGACTCGCGTGCTATGCAAATCTTAGCAAAGCAAATTACATATCAAGTTGCACTAAAAGTTTGCCATCATTTGCTTTCAAAGTTGTAGCCTTTGTCACAACAAATATTTTTCTTCAATTTTCCAACTTTCTGAAAGTAAATTATTCTTCAATGATTGTTAGCTATTAGTGTCCTAAAAGATAATTTAGTGAGTAACATAATTTATTCAGATTTAGTAGATTTTTGGAATATGATTAATAGGAATTTTCGTAAGAAAGATATAGTTAAACATAAATATCAAATTTTATTATAAATTCATTAAATTTCTTGGTGACATATGAAATTGGTTATTGTCATTTGTAATTTAGGGTATTTAAAAATATGTTTAATATCTTCTATGTAAATGTATTCTTTATTATATACTTTTTAAATCATTTTAGAATATATGTATATATATATATATATATATATATATATATATATATATATATATATATAGTATCAATTTAAATTCTAATATTAAATTATTCAAAAAAACTAACATTTATCATTGTCAAAATCGTGAAGTATAATGTTTAAATAACAAATTAAATATTATACATAGTACAATAGTTAAAAAAAATAGTGTAATATAAAAAATGTAGAATATAATAACAAAAATAAAATAAAACAAATAAATAATAAAAAAACCTTGTTTTATTAAAAAGGGTACTAAGAAAGTTTAATAAATATTTTAAGGATAAAAAGAAAAGAAAATATAAAAATCTAGAAGTTACAAGCTAGCGTTTTAAAAAAATGCTACTTCAAGTAGTGTTTCAAAAATCGCTAAAAACTACTAAAGAAAGTTTGTTTACCAAACAGTCAAATAAGTTTTTCAGCTACTAAAAAAGTTAGCTAGAAGCTAGCTGAAATGGCTTGCCAAACATAACATTTTACTATTTTTAATATTTCATTATTTTTTTTTTTACCACTTAATTTGACATTAGAAACTACAGAAGTAGAAAACCTAAAGTGACAATAATTTTTTTTGGTTTAAATACATTTTTAGTCCTTGCAATTTAGCACTTTCTTGCTTTTCGTCCTTGCAAAAAAAAATTGGTTTTCTTCCTTGCAAATTATGTTTGTTTTGTTTTTCACCCTTAAAGTGCTTTAGATAGCGTTTTCTTCACTATTCAAAGCGCTATATAAACCACTTTAAGGACGAAAAACAAAACAAACATAATTTGCAAGGACTAAAATCGAAAAAAAAATTGCAAGGACGAAAGGCAAAAAAAATGCTAAATTACAAGGACTAAAAAGGTATTTAAGCCTTTTTTTTTACTGCAAAAGTGACAATAATTATAACACGTATGATTCCCGAGAGTTGAATTAACCATCGTGAAATGTTTTCAATAACAAAAAAAAATCATCGTGACTTAATTTAGTACTGAATGAAAGTATGTTTCAATTTATAACCTATTTTTCCCTTTAAAGATCCAAAAAATATAAATAAACAAAAACACACTGCCAAAGTTTAGTAAACTTCTATAATTATATTTATAACTATATATACTCACAATTCAAATGTTGTATATATGAATAAAAAAAATTCAAACATTGTATATACATCTATAACTAAAAAACACCTATCACATTCATTATCACGTCCAATATAAAGGTACCTATACTTAAAAGTGTCAATAATAGGTGAATGATAGAAGTAAATAATCTCAATGATGAAAGATTAAAGAAATAATAATTTGGTTATTGTTTCGATATTATAGGAGCTTTATATGTCAGACTCCATATGCTGAATGATGGCATTTTCTATGTTATTGTTTAGCTCCTTTCCTTTTGCTTTTAATTAATTCCACTTTGATTATAAAAAAACAAATACTTTGGAAACATATATAAGAAAATTATAGAAGTGCATTATTTAATACATTATATTTATGTTTATCAATTTGATATGATATGTCAAGATTCAAAATATTAAAGAATTATTGACATTTTCCAAAATTGCAAGAAATTATTCAATTTTAAATATTATGGCCAATATTGTTATGTAAGGAAAATGCAATTGATAGCAGAAATTGTCAAATTGATTAACTCTTGAAAGGAAAGCATCAAATAGGTTTACGTATCTATGTATTTCTTACGATAAATTCCACCTCTTTATACGATAAGACAATTATTACAATTCAATCAACACGAAACTACAACAAAGTATCCTTAAAAGCAAGAAAATATGTAATGCAAAACCTAACAGTATCAAGAGTTCATGTGGAACCACAGCGAAAAGGGCACATACTGCTCTGCACTAACCATTTCAAAATGCATTCATAGTGAAAAATATGAGCACAAGGCAACCGTGCCCCCATCATCACCACACTTGTACTCTTCATAGCATATGCAACATTCATCTTTTTCATCTTCAATCTTCAATTTTTCAAGCATTGTGACCCTAGCAGGCAAAGAATATTCTCCACCCTGATAAGCCATTCCTTGCACGAACTCTCTTGATACATGTCGTGCATCGAAGAAGCATGAGGTATTCACTATATTGTAAAAATATTGGCCATTAAAGAACATAGCAAACACATAAAAATAATCTGTTTCAAACCCACAGTGTTGCAGTACTGAGTCACGTAGCATTCTAGACAAATTTGTGACCATGTCACAATCATGGCCATTGAGAAAGGTTTGCCGAACACCTGTGTGTGCAAGGAACTTTTGTAACAGCTCTTTGCGAAAACATGGATACGCAAAATGGTCACGAGAAATTGGTTGACTCGACCTCCAACATCTAACCTCACCCATTGGATCTGAATTAGTCGCAACAACTATAGTTATATAGACTTTATCTTTGCATGAAGTGTAACTCCCACCATCAGAGAAGGTGAATTGTTGAATTTCTGGCATGATGAGGAAGATTGATAAAGAATACTTTTGTGTGTGTTTGCACAAAGGAATAGAAATAATAAGAGAGTGTAATGCTATTGGGTCAAAGAATTTGTAAAGCATAGACATATTTATAGTGTTGTGAGGTATATATCCTTTATGATCAATTGTTTCAAAGGAGTATTGGAGGGAAGCTTGAGATTTAATTTGGTCTTTTGGTCAAAGAGGGAAGCTTGAGATTTAATTTGGTCTTTTGGTCAAAGAGGGAAGCTTGAGATTTAATTTGGTCTTTTGGTGAAAGAGGGAAGCTTGAGATTTTCTTTTTTTTTTTTGTGAAGGAGGGAAGCTTGACATTTTGTTTTTCTGGTCAAGGAGGGAAGTACATATGAGGTAACTAATTGAAAATTTTGTATACTTAAAAGACTTTCCAAATTGAATAATTTGTCATTTTTTTTATATATTTTACACATTGATGTTAGTATATATTTAAATATCTCTTTGAACCAAAAAAAAATTATTTACCCAAATAATACTCGTACCACATTATTTAACAAACTACTATCTATTACTGTTCAGGTTGGGATTTCGGCTCCTCTCCACCCAAATTCTTAACCTTTATTTTCTTTTTAAAAAACATGACGTTGAGAATCCGGATAACCCAAATCTGAATTCTCAATAGGTTTTCCTATTTTAGTTATTTATTTTTTTGCTTTTTACTTTTTTACTTTAATTTTAATTTTAAAGTAGTTTAAAAAAATAATTGTGACTAAAAAGTTTACATTGTAATTAATTTAAATAATTAGTTTTAAAAAATAATACTCACAATTTAATAAAAATTATTTAAATTAAAATTCCATAATACAACAATAGAAAACTAAATTATTGAAGTTGGCTAGAGGTTCGATCACGATTAGGACATGACATTACACCTAAATCAATCCCTTTTGTATAAAATGAATAAAAAAATAAAATAGATAACTAAATAAATAAATCATTAATTCAAGTCTCTCAAATATAAATATAAATTTATTTTGCTGAAATAAATCAATGATAAATAAACAAATAATATACAAGTTCGGGAACAATTGTCACAACTCGAGTATACAGCCCAATTTAAAGCATAAGATTAACAAGCTATCATGTTTAAATTATCTCTTGAGGTGTTATTTTGGTCCTAAGCCTTGGGCCAGTTCACAATAATGGCTCTAATTATTTTTTGACCCACCTAATGTGGGGCCTAAAAGCTCCCAACATACACAACCCAACTAATAAGAAGGTTGGACCAAGGCTTAAGGGTTGTCAACCCACAAGTACCAGTATTTCAAAAAGTGTCTTTCTAAATCGCCCATAAAAATATTTTCAACTTGGCTCGACTAGAATATGTTTAACTCAAGCTAAACTAAAGTAATTTTAACTTGGTCCCAACCAAGATACCTTTAATGTGGCCTCAATCAAAGTAATTTCAAATTGACCTTGGCTAGAGTAACTTCAACTCGACCTTGTTCAGAGTATGTTCAACTTAGCGTAACATAGAGTATCTTATACTCAACCTCGACTAGAGAATCTTCACATCAACCTCAACCGGGGCATCTTCAACTCAGTCTCTGCTAGGACATCTTTGGTTCGACCTCGACTAAAAACTCTTCTACTCAACCTCAGTCAGGGTATTTTTGCCTCGACTTCAATTAGGTCATCTTCAGCCTAGCCTTGGCTTAGGCAGCGTGGACAAGTCCTTAGTATCTTTGGGTTGGCCTCAACTAGGGCGTATCTTCAGCTCAACCTTGCACAACGCATGTTTGGCTCAGCCTTTACAAGCGCATCTTCGGCTCAGCCTCAACCAGCGTATCTTCAACTCATCCTTACCCAACATATCTTTAGCCTGACCTCGACGAATGGACCTTCAATTCAAACATTGACTAGTGCATCTTCCACTTGGCCTCAGTTAGAGCATCTTCAACTCAGTCTCAGCTATAGTCATTTCAACTCGGTCTCAGCTAGAGCATCTTAAGCTTGGCCTCAGTTAGAGTATCTTCAGATCAACCACAGTTAAAGTATCTTCAATACGACTTTGGCTAGAACATCTCTTAGCTTAACCTCGAGTTAAATTTTTAAATTTGAGGTCCATTGGCAGGCCATAAGCCACAAGGTCTTGAGGGCTTTTTTATGTTGGCCTCTTTTAGCCCTGTGGGCTTTTTGGCCACGACCAATGTGGGCTATGGCCAAGCCAGCTAGGCTAGTCTATTTTGACGGTTCTAATTACCCTTTACATTAAAAAAAACCTTTGATTTTAATGTTTATACAAAATAATTGTGAAAAATTGTTAACTAAAATTAAAAATACATGTATTTCTAATAAGAACTCTTTTTCACCATGAAACAAAAAAGGATTCAAAATGAAATATAAAGCATAATCATTACATTTTTTTATACAAATAGGGAAAAAAAAAAAAGCAAAACAGAAGGGGAAAAATAAAAATGACAAACTAAGCGAACTAATAGTGGAGGTGTAAGAAGACTACACCCATTGCATGTTCGTAGCAGTTTGGTGGTGTTATATCCAAGTGGATAACGCAAACTAATAGTGGAACAAACAACGTTAGCCGATAATACAAATAAATTAAAATGAGAATTTACAAATTCCACTTATTCATATCATCTTATCACTATTATGTTGCCCTTTTGTTTATATTTTTCTTATTTTCACTTCTTTTTCATTTCCACTGTTTTTAATATTTCATTATTTTTTATGTTTTTACCACTTTAACATTAGAAACAACAGAAGTAGCAAATCTAAAGTGACAATAATTATAATACGTATGGTTGTCGAAAGCTGAATTAATCATTGTGAAACATTTTCAATAAAAAAAATAAAAATAAAAATAAAACATCCTGATACAAACAATATGAGCTGCATCATATTGCTTGGAAAAGGCATGTTTAGTTTAGCAAACCAATGACGTGGAAATGAAACCAAACAAAAGGAGAACAAGCTAAGATGATGGCAAATGGAAATCAGAATAACTTTAGGAGCAATTATAATTATAATGTGTTGATTAAGATAAACCATAATCAACACATTATATTTACTTTCTTTTTTTTAAACAACATTATATTTACTTTCAATACTATGCTCTGGGTTTTCTTTTCTCCTCGGTGCTCTATCGATTGGTTCTATTGCCTCCACGCCTTCTTCTCCCAGTTAATATCTCCCTTTGTTTATGTTTGAGTCCTCCCCGTATACAATGATAAAAGAGAATAAATTATATCCACATACAATATATTTTACTTCTTTAAGATGATATATTTATCACGGTACAATAATGCTAATCGTAACAGTATCAAGAGACACGACTACATGTGAAACGGCACGAAGGGCACATACCCCTCTTTACAAACCATTGCAAAATACAATAATGGTGGAAAACATGAGAGCAAGGCAATCTTGCTGAATCATCACCAAAGTTGAAATCTTCATGACATATGACACATTCACCTTCGTCATCTTGAACCATAAATCTTTCAAGCATCGTTGCTCCCGCAGGCAAAGAATGTTCACCTCCCTCATAGGCCATTCTTTGCACCAATCTTCTAGATGGAAGTTCCTCAGCTTGAAAAAAGAACGGGGTACTCACTACATTGAGTACCTTAACAAACACGCGAAAATAATTTATATCAACGCTAGGCCGCTGCAATACTTATTCCCATAACATTGCTGAAATGTTTTCAACCATGTCACAGTCATGGCCATTGAAAAAATTTGTAGGTACACGCAAGTATGCAAGCAATTGCTTTACTACATCATTGCAAAAAAATGGATAATTGAAAATGATGTGTTGAATTGGTAGCCGCGTGTGACAAAGTTTGACAACACTGCTCCGCTCAAAAGTTGTCACCACCATGGTTATATACACAATATGATTGATGAAAGTGTTACAAGCACCAGAGAAAAAGGTGGGTTCTTCAAATTGTGGTATCATGTTTATGATGAGGAAGATTTATATAGAGGGTACTTTTATGTGTGATTGCACAAAGGATTAAAGGAATAGAAATAAGAAGAGAATTGAAAAAGAGTTATATAATACTTGGTCTATAGGAATTTGCAAAGGTTAGATGTATTTATAGTGTATATTAGATTATGATCAATATCTTCTTCGAAACAGTATTGGAGGGAAGCTTAAAATTTTGGGGGGTATTTTTATGTAAATGAAGGGAAATATTGGAGGGAAGTTTGAAATTTTTTTTTTCTTTTTATGAAAATGGAACTTTCCAAATTCAACAATCTATCATTTTTTATATATTTTACACATTAAAGTTAAAATATCTCTATATATGTTAAATATTTTAATATAAAAATTAATGATCTTTTAGTATGAGAATTGTTATCAGAAATATTGATTATTACGATTTTTTCCAAATATGCACAAGGATGATTTCCATAAAAAATCTATTATATTTTTTGAATTGATATTTATTTCAAAAAATAATATTGAGGCACGTATGTTATTCATTCATCAATATCAATATAAACTAAGATAAGAAATCCCTCCCTAAACTCGTCACTTCCTATTCAATAGTTTTCCCTCGCAATTCCTACCCTCGTCTCTCTCTCTCACTCTCTCTCTTTTTCTAATTTCTTTTTTTATTACTTACATACAATTTTTTTATTATAACTATTTTTTATGCATATTATATTATTGTTTTATATTTTTTATTTATAAAAAATTATATTTTATAAATTGTATAAGCATATATAACCATAAAAATAAAGGATAATTTTGTTTGTCTAAATAATATTTAATTTTTCTTTGAATATTTAATATAATAATATTTTTAATATTACCTAAAAATATGTTATAATTTATATTAAATGGATGATAAATTATATAATTACTTATTAAAACTAATTATAATTTAATTGATTAAATCTATTTTTACTTTAGGCATCCTATAAAATCATTTTTAATTTTATATCATATAAAACCATTTAAATTAATTTCATAAATAAATATTTCGTGACTAATATTTAAATTATACGGTTGAAATCTTTATACTAAAAATTAGGTTGAATCTAATTAGTTAATATATTTACTACAAAATGATATTTTGACTATATGCTTAATAACTTCATATATGAACATTTTGTTGACTAATGATTATATGATAATGTTAAATTTTTTATATAAATATATAATAAATATATTAATTTTAAATTTTTAACTATATTTTATTACAAAATAGTTTTAAATTACTTATTCAATAAAATCATAAATTAGATATTTTTTAAATTCTTTTTTTTATGGTAGAGACCACCCAAGGAAGATAATCATGCTCGAATTGGATAGGAAGTAGGACAACTATTAACGACAAAGCTCTCACTTCGAGCATATTATTTTACTATTTATCATAATTTACAATATTTTTGGAACTTGGGAGTGAGTGATGAATTGTGTTAAAGTGAATCTGTTGTGTTCCCAGGTGAATCAAAGACAATGTGGGTGTGTGTGTGTGTGTGTTTTTTTTTTTTGCCCCTCCTCTCGTTTCTACTCTCTCTATTCTATGTTCTGGCTTTTCTTTTTCTCAGCATTCTTTTGTTTCTCCTCTCGGTATATGCAATGATAGATGGACAATTATAAAAGAAAATAAATTATATTCAATTTTAAAAGTCTAACGTGTCAATATTATTACATAAGGATAATTTAATCGATAGCTGAAATTAATCACTCTCAATATTATTACGTAAGGAAAGTGTAATGATAACAGAAATTAATTGCTCTCAAAAGGAAAACATCAAATAGATTGATGTATTTATATTTCATACTATACATTTTACTTCTTTAAGAAAATATATTTATCACAGTACATAAATGCTAATGGTAACAGTATCAAGAGACATGACTATATGCAGAACGGCATTATCTTTGATGATAAACATGAGAGCAAGGCAACCTTGCTGCATTATCACCGGAGTTGAAATCTTTGATGCATATGGCACATCGATCCTCTTCATCTTTAACCATAAATCTTTTGAGTGCAGTTGCCCCCACGGGAAAAGAATGTTCACCTCCATCACAGGCCATTCTTTCCACCAATTCTCTTCATGGAAGTTCATCAGCTTGAAAAGAGAATGGCGTACCCACTACATTATAACAACAGTGGGTCTCAAATACCATAATGAACACCCGAAAATAATTTATATGAACCCCAGGCCGCTGTAACACTGAGCCACGTAACCTTGTTGAAAGGTTTGGAACCAGGTCACAGTCGTGGCCATTGAAAAAATTTCTAGGTATATTCAAGTATGCAAGCAATTGTTTTAATATATCATTACATACAAAAAGATGATTGAAGATGTCATGATTAATTGGTAACTGAATGCGACACAGCCTTACAGCACTGCTTTGGATCAAAAGTTGTGACAACGATGCTTAAATAGATCATATGATTCATGAAACTATGACCAGCATCGGACAACAAGGTGGGTTCTTGAAAGTGTGATGTCATCTTCAAGAAGAGGAAGATTGATAGAGGGAACTTTTGTGTGTGATTGCATAAAGGAATAGAAATAAGAAGAGAATTGAAAAAGAGTTATACTAATACTTGGTCTATAGGAATTTGCAAAGGTTAGATGTATTATAGTGTTGTGAGGAATATAGCCGTTATGATCAATCATTTCAAAGCAGTATTGAGGGAAGCTTGAGGTTTTAGTCTTTTGGTGAAAGAGGAAAGCTTGAGATTTTCCTTCTTTTTTTTTTGTGAAGGAGGGAAGCTTGAGATTTTGTTCTTTTGGTCAAGGACGAAAATATATATGAGGTAAATAATTGAAAATTTTGTATACTTAAATAATTTCCAAATTGAATAATTGATATTTTTATTTATTTTACAAGTTGATATTAGAATATTTGAAAGTAAACTTCAAAGTCAGAAAATGTGAAGATAGTGAAGATAGGGAGTAACACTTTTAAAGTTACTCTTGGATATATATGATTTATTTAAAGATTAGAAGAAAATTATATATTCAAAAGTCTGACGGGTTTCCCAAAAATTTTCACGAACCCAATAAAACTTGCGACGTCGATGAGGTAGGATTTTAAAATTTTAAACTCACCTCTTTTAAACTCAAACTTGAACCTGTTTCGGCTTTCATGAGTACAAGGACCAGGAGAGCTAAACTTACCCTAAATCTGCGTTGTTGCCATGCCTAGCCTTGGCTAGTGCATCTTCAACCCTGCCTCGGCTAGCGCATCTTCAACCCTGCCTCAGCTAACGAATCTTTGACTCAACCTCAGCCAACGTGCATTTAGCTTAGCCATAGTAAATACATCTTCAGCTTAGTCTCTATAAAGGCGTTCTCAATTTAGCATCGGCCTCAACTGAGGCATCTTTAATTCGACTTCAGCTAGGTCATCTTTGGATTGACCTCGAGTAGGGCATCATTGGCTGAACCTTAGCATCTTTGGCCTGGCCTCAACTACGGCATCTTCGACTCACCCATGACCAATGCATCTTCAACTCAATCTCAATCAATGCATCTTTGGCTCATCCTCGGCAAACACATCTTCAGCTTGACCTTTGCATGCGCATCTTCGGCTAAACCTTAAGCAATGTATCTTCAGCTCAACCTCGACTAACACATCTTCAATTCAACCTTGATTAGATCATCTTCAACTTAGCCTTGGTTAGAGCATCTTCAGCTCGATTTCAATTAGAGTAATTTCAACTCCACCTTGGCCAGAGCATCTTAAGCTCAGCTTGGCCAAAGCATCTTAAGCTCGATCTCGGCTAGGGCATCTTAAGCTCGGCTTGACTAGAGATCTGTAAAAAAAATGTAATGCAAGTAAAAACAAAGGGACAACAAAATACAAAAACACTAGAAGAATATTTTGTTAGGTACTTGAAGTGATTAATTTTATTGACCATTTCATTATTTGTATCACACACACATATATAGGTATACATCCCTATTCCAACAACAAACTACCAATAAGATGAAAATTTTGCTCACTAAGAAAATATTGTGGTAGGCCACCCCCATAATTTATGGAACTTTCTATCATGCCTCCAATAAAACTAAATGAAAAGATGTAATATGACCTTATACTCTCCTTGAAGTTGATACTTTTCTTATTGTTTTTAGTTGTTAGATTAAACAATAAAATAAGAAGCTTTTACCAAGGAAGTCTAGTTCAGTTGGTTGAGCAGGGTACATGAGTTATTGCAAACTCTCATATCTATCTTCTGCTCCTATTGATAAAAGAAAAAGACAAGAAGTTTTTCTAATCTTTAGACAACAGCGTCAAAATCCATCATTCATTATATTTTATTCTTTTCAAATCCTTTCTCAAATTGCATATGAGCAGAGAATTACAATGACAACAACATTAGGAAGGTCTCCAAAATATAGACATGCTAAGAAAAGGTGGAAATGGTTAGATGGTGTCCCCTGAATAACTGTATGCATGAAAACTTGCAAATTAAATACGATTTTAATAACTAAGAGTTCATAAAATGTTACATTGACTCTCATCCCCCTCATAAATTTCTGAATATAAAGGTAGGCTTTGATGATCACCAAATCAACCTAGCATGACAACTAACACACAAAGATATACATAAAGTAAACGACAACCACCAAGAAAACATTTTTTTTGGTACATACCACCACGAAAACATTTGTAATGATTACTATTATTTTTTATAAGATGTAAATAATCTCAATCTGTAAGATGAAATATTATTGAAATAATACTTTGGTTATTGTTTCGTTATGTAGGAGCTGTATATGCCAGTCTCTGTATGCTAATTAATGATGGCATTTCCTATGTTATTGTTTAGCTCTTTTTGCTTTTAATTATTTTCAATTTGCTTACAAAAAAATAATACTTTGGGAATATTTAAGAAAATTGTAGAAGTACATTATTTAATAGATTATATTTATCTTTATTAATTTGATATGATATATCAAGATTCAAAATTTAAAAATTTTAATTCATATTTAGATTTAGGAAAATTGCAAGAAATAATTCAATTTTAAACTATGATCACGTAAGGAAAATGCAATTGATAGCAGAAATTTTCAAAATGATGAACTCTTGAAAGGAAAGCATCAAATAGATTTACGTATTTATATATTTCTTACAATAAATTTCACCTCTTTATAAGGTAAGACAATTATTACAATCCAATCAACACGTAACTACAACAAAAATATGAGCACAAGGCAACCGTGCCCCCATCATCACCACAGTTGTACTCTTCATGGCAAATGCAACATTTATCTTTTTCATCTTCAATCTTGAATTTTTCTAGTGTTGTTTCCCCGGCAGGCAAAGAATGTTCTCCACCTCATAAGCCATTCTTGTACTGTAGTTCCAATGAACCAAGTCCTTCCTTGTACTGCAGTTCTCATGAACCAAGTCCCTCCTTGTACTGCAGTTCCTCCTTCTAACTAACAAGGAGGGACTTGGTTCATGGGAACTACAGTATAAGGAGGGACTTGATTCAGGGAAACTCACTGGTAACTAGTAACAACAATGGGTCTTGAGTACCATAACAAACACGTAAAAATAATTTATATCAACCCTAGGCCGCTACAATTAATACTGATTCCAATAACATTGCTGAAATATTTTCGACCATGTCACAGTCATGGCCATTGGAAAAAGTTGTAGGTACACGCAAGTATGCAAGCAATTGCTTTAATACATCATTGCAAAAAGATGGATAATTGAAGATGATGCGATGAATTGGTAACCGCGTGTGACAAAGTCTGACAACACTACTCGGCTCAAAAGTTGTCACCACCATGGTTATATAGACAATATGATTGATGAAAGTGTGACCAGCATCGGAGAACAAGGTGGGTTCTACGATGAGGAGGATTTATAGAGGGCAATTTTTGTGTGTGATTGCAAAAAGGTGTAGAAATAAGAAGAGAGTTGAAAAAGAGTTACACTAATACTTGGCCTATAGGAATTTGCAAAGGGTAGATGAATTTATAGTGTATAAGATTGTGATCAATATCTTCTTCGAAACAATATTAGAGGGAAGCTTGAAATTTTGGGGGGTATTTTTATGTAAATGGAGGGAAGTATGACGTAATAATTGGAAAAAAAATGCACAAATTTCAAATTAAATAATGGTATTTGAGGGAAGTTTATTGAGGATGGCCATTGGATTATTCCACGCATGCTTCGTGAAAAATTTCCAAGTTTATGTGAGGAGATTCGAAATGTGGTCATTCCTAACTCCCCTAAACCAGATCAGAGGGTTTGGACGCATTCAGCTTCAGGAGAGCTCGCTTTTAAAGATGCTTTCTCTTTTATTCAGGTTCCCCAAGCTACCTTAAATTGGACTAAGTTAATCTGGAATTCTTCCATACCTCCATCGAGATCATTTCTTTTTTGGAGAATTATTCATAACAAAATTCCGTCTGATGAAAACTTGCAACGGAGGGGTTGTGTTGTGGTATCCAGTTGTTCGCATTGTGGTAAGGCTTATGAAACAACAAATCATTTGTTCTTCAGTTGTCCTTTTGCTCTCCAATTCTGGCATTGGCTTAGTAGTGTCTATAAGGTGGGTTTGGATTTGACTTCTCCTTTGGCTATTCTGAATATTTGTAATCGTAATTTCAGTAAGCAAGTCAAGGATGTTATTGTTGCTGGTATTGTAAATGTAGCTTGGTTTATCTGGCATAGTAGAAATCGCCTCAGGTTTGACAATATTAAGGAACCTGTTTTTTCGTTGAAGAGCAAAATCATTGCTGCTGTGGCACTTACTGGGAATTTCACATCAGCCACGATGTTCCCTTCCATAGAAGAGTTTGTTTTGTTGAAATCATTTCATGTCTCTGGGCATGCACGTAAGACTCCAGTTTTTAAACAGGTTCTTTGGTGTCCCCCTCCCTTTGGATGGATTAAAGGGAACTCGGATGGTGCAGCTCGTGGATCTCCTGGCCTGGCTGCTAGTGGTGGGCTGTTCCGTGATAGCTTTGGTAATTTCCTTGGTGGCTTTGCTTTACCTTTAGGGGTCTCTACATCTTACGTTGCTGAGTTGATTGCTGCAATGAATATTATCGATATTGCTTGGGATAAAAATTGGCATTCTCTTTGGCTGGAGACAGACTCTTCTCTTGTGGTTCAGGCATTTCAGAATTCGTGTTTGGTGCCTTGGCAGCTCCAAAATCAGTGGGATAATTGTTTATCAAAGACTCGCCTAATGCAGTTTGTGGTTTCTCACATTTATCATGAAGGAAATGGTTGTGCTGATGGATTAGCGAATCTTGGTGTCTCATTGAATACCTTTACATGGTGGGATGCAATGCCTGAGTCTATTAGATATGACTTCTACAGAAATAGAATTGGTTTACCCTTTATAGGTTTTGCTAGTCTGGTTACTTTTCTGGTTGTAATATAGGGACAATGTTCCTACTATTGTTATCTTTCTTTTATTTTATCTTAATAATATTTGGGTTTGTTTTTGGCAAAGGATTTATAGTTCCTGAGGTGCCAACCTAGTTGGGATCTTTGGACCTATTTTGATGCTTGAACAATCCTAGTCTTTTATCCAAAAAAAAAGGGAAGTTTGAAATTTTAAATTTTTTTTCTTTTTTTGAAAAAGGAAGGAAGTATGATATAATAATTGAAAAGAATTTCTACATAAATTTCCAAATTCAATAATTTATCATTTTATATATATATATATTTTACACATTAAAGTTAGAATATCTGTCTCTCTCTCTCTCTCGCTCTCTCTCTCTCTCTATATATATATATATATCATTTCTATATGTTAAAATATTTTAATTAAAAAATTATGACCTTTTAGAATGAGAAATGTTATCAAAAATGCTGATTATTAGGAAAAAGAAATTCAAATATTGAAAAGGATAATTTCCAATTATAGGGAAAATGATAAGTAGGTTGGACCGAGTCTTAAGATGGGGGATGGATCAGCTCACAAGTTACGAGTATTTTAAAAATGACTTTTCTCAACTGTCCACAAAAATATTTTCAACTTATTAATTAGCTTGACTAGAGTATCTTTAACTTGACCTCAATTAGAGTAATTTCAGTTCAGTCTTGGCCATAGTACCCTTAACATGCCCTCAATCAAGGTAATTCCAACTCGACCTTGGCTAGATTATCTTTAACCCAACCTCGTTGAGAGTAATTTCAACTTAGCCTATCCAAGGGTATCTTGTATTCAACCTCATCTGGGAATCTTAACCTCAACCTTGGTCAGGGCATCTTTAACTTGATCTTATTTAAGACACCTTTACTTTAGTCTTGACTAGGGAATCTTCAGCTCGGCCTTAGTCAACACATCTTCAACCTGGCCTCGGCTGGGGCATCATCGGCTTGACCTTAGCATCTTTGGTCTGGCCTCGGCTAGAGCATCTTCGACTCAGCCTCGACCAGTGCATCTTCGACTTAACCTTAGTCAACACAACTTAGGCTTATCATCAACCAATGCATCTTCAGCTCAGCCTTTACAACTGCATCATTAGCTCGGCCTTGAGCAGTGTATCTTCAGCTTGACCACGACCAACACATCTTCTATTCAACCTTGATTAGATCATCTTCAACTTGGCCTTGGTCAAAACATCTTCAGCTCGGTCTCAGTGAGATTAATTTCAACTCCACCCCGGCTCGAGCACCTTAACCACGACTTGGCCAAAGATCTTCAGATCAATCGTGGTCAGAGTATGTTCAGCACAACCTTGTGCAAAACATCTTCAACTCAACCTCAGGTTAAATATTTAAATTTAAAGTTCATGGACTGGCCATAACCCATAAGGCCTCGAGGATGGGTCTTTTTTAACCCTGTCGGCATTATGGCCCTGATCAACGGAGGCTAAAGCCAAGTCAGATGGGCTAGTCCATTTTGACAACTTTAATTACCTCTTTACATACATAAAAAAATCTTTGATTTTAATATTTATACAAAATAATTAGGTTTAATTGCACATTTTACCATCCAACTATTGTTATTTTGCATATTTTACTACCCAGGTTTTTTTTCACATTTTACTACCATGTTTTCTAATTTTTGCGAATTATTAAATCCTACTATTTAAAGATATATCATAATATTTTGAGACTAAAAACAGGAAATTTTAATATTAAAAATTAAAAGTAATTAATATTGAAATTTGAGGGAATAAAAAGATTAAGATTAATAATCATCAGTACATAAATTAGGAAATATAAAAGTAAGTATCAAATAACAGTGTAATGTGGAGAAACAAAGTAAAATAAGTGCTTTGATCACGATAAGAATTTAAATTTATAATATACGAATTCTTAAGAGTGTGTAGACAAGTGCTGTAAAATAAAAAGAGTGTGTAGACAAGTCAACTTAGGTAATTTATATTTTATTTGAGTAATTTATAAATTTTTTTTACTAAAGTAAAGACGTTTGGCAATTTATAGAGTTGTTTCATACGCCATTTAAGATAGTGCACACTTGGACTTATAATTTATAGTTTATCATAATTTTTCATTTTTATTTTTGGTACTTTAACAAAAAAAATCTCATATGTTGTCTCCTTTAATATTACAATATTTATTCTAATTATTTCACTATTTATGTAATTTATCATTATTTTTTAATAAAATGTTTGATATTTAAACAAAAATAATAATAAGAGTTTAGCAAACCAATGATACTGAAAAGAAAACAAACTAAAGGTGAGGAAAATCATGGAAATCAGAAGAACTTGGGACTTGGGAGTGAGTGATGAGTCACGACATGTGAGTGTGTGTTTTCTTTGCCCCTCCTATCGTTTCTACTTTCTCTATTCTATGTTCAGGCTTTTCTTTTTCTCATCATTCTTTCGTTTCTCCTCAGGGTATGCAATAATGATAGATGGACAATGATAAAAGAAAATAAATTACATTCAATTTTAAAGAGGAAAGCTTGAGATTTTCCTTCTTTTTTCTTTGTAAAGGAGGGAAGCTTGAGATTTTGTTCTTTTGGTCAAGGACGGAATATATATATATATATATATATATATATATATATATATATATAGATATATATATGAGGTAAATATTTGAAAATTTTTTATACTTAAATACTTTCCAAATTGAGTAATTGATCATTTTTTTATATATTTTACAAGTTGATATTAGAATATTTGAAAGAAAAATTCAGTCAAAAGACATTTATTTCTTTTGTGTAATAGTTTAGTTTTTTTTCCTTTTTTTTACGTCATCTAAGAATTAGACTACTTTTCTTTTTACATTAAAGTTTACTTTCAAATAATCCACTAAATTGATTTTTAAAATTAGTTCTTAAATTTTAAATATTAATCAATTTTATTCTTAAATTACAAAATATATTTAAAATGATAATTATTTATCAAATGACAATTATTTTACCGTCAAGAATAAAACTAAGATAAGTGATCTATGTTTATTATTTTAGATATTAAATAAATATTTTTATAACTTAAAAAAAACTACATTAATTCTGTAAAAAAAATTACATTAACTAATAAACATAATTCTAGAATTACTAATAGAGAGGGAGAGAGAGAGAGAGAGAGAGATGATCAAGTTACTCCAAGAGTAACTTTAAATTCATTCTCACTATTCATATTCTTGAAATTTAATGGTTTAAGATTAGTTACTCATTACAACCATTAGATTTAGGTAAAATGAATGGTGAGAATAGAGAGTAACTCTTTTAAAGTTACTCTTGGAGTAACTTGATCCCTCCTCATATAAGTAAATTGAGTTTTCAAAAGTGTGACAAGTTACACGTAGGTTTTTGCAAACCCGATAAAATCTGACGACAATGGGGGTAGGATTTAAAAATTTTAAACCCACCTCTTTTAAACTCAAACTCGAACCTGTCTCATCTTTCATGAGTATATGGACGAGGAGAGCTAAACTCGCCCTTGACCTATCCTGTTGCCATACCTAGAAGAGCTGTCAAAAATGGCCTAGTCTGACGAGTCGACCCGATGGCCAGTCAGGCCAGGCTTGGCTTATGAATTTTTGTCCTAAATACCATCTTGCTTACTTGGCCCGAAGTTATGTTTTATTTTTTTAAAAGTAGTATAAATTTAAGAAAAATAAATAAATAAGCTAATTTGACCTAGTCTGACAGGCCAAATCGGGCCAAGACAAATGTGGCCTATGAGACATATGGACCAGATTGGACCAGTCCATTTTCACTCTTTGACCAGTCAGGCCAGGTCGGGCCAGTGTATCTTCAACCCTGCCTCGGCTTGCACATCTTCAACTCCACCTCAACAAACGCATCTTCGACTTAACCTCGGCCAATGCGTATTTGGCTTAGCCATAATAAATGCATCTTCAGCTCACTCTTTATAAAGGCATTCTCAGTTTAGCCTCGGCCTCGACTAAGGCATCTTCAATCCAACTTCCGCTAGGTCGTCTTCGATTTGACCTCGACTAGGGCATCATCGACTTGACCTTAGCATCTTTGGCCTGGCCTCAACTAGGGCGTCCTCAATTCAGTTCTTTTAATATAAAAAAAAGACAAACTAAGCGAAAGACACTATGGACTTAAGAAGAAGATTCCCATTGCCTAATTGAATTGAAAATAGTTTTTATTAAGACTCCCAATTTGGTGTTAAGGCTACCTTGGTTGCATGGTTGGGTATTCTTTCGTTTCTATTCTCTCTATTATATGTTATGGCTTACTAAGAATATTCTATGTTATGGCTTACAAAAACACTAGAAGAATATTTTGTTGGGTACTTGAAGTGATTAACTTTATTGACCATTTCATTGTTTGTATCACACACACACATATAGGTGTACATCCTTGCTCCAACAACAAACTACCAATAAGATGAAAATTTTGCTCACTAAGAATAAACTGTGGCAGACCACCCCCATAAATTATGGAACTTTCTTTCATCCTTCCAATAAAACTAAATTATAGAGATGTTATATGACCTTATACTCTCCTTGAATAGGATACTTTTCTTATTGTTTTCAGTTGTTAGATTAAACAATAAAATAAGAAGCTTTTATCAAGAGAGTCTAGCTCAGTTGGTTGAGTAGGATGCATGAATTATTGTAATTTCTTTGATATCTGTCTTCCGTTCCTATTGATAAAAAGATAAAAGAAAAATGACAAGAAGCTTTTTCGAAAATGGGAATTGTACCCTACACTTTAGACAACAACATCAAAATCCACCATTCATTATGTTCATATTCTTTTCAAATCTTTCCTCAAATTGCATCTAAGCAGAGTATTACAATGACAACAACATTAGGAAGGTCTCCAACATATAGACATGCTAAGAAAAGGTGGAAATGGTTAGATGGTGTCTACTGAATAATTGTATACATGAAAACTTGATACGGTCTAAACTAAGAGTTCATCATATGTTACATTGACTCTCATCCCCCTCATAATTTTTTTAATACAAAGGTAGGCTTTGATGATCACCAAATCAACCTAGCATGAGAACTAACACAAAGATATACATAAAGTAAATGACAACCACCAAGAAAACATTTGTAATGATTACTATTATTTTTTATAGGATAAAATATATGCACAAACATAGAGGAGAATCATCAATTAATCAAGATCATTGTATAGTTTGTTGATTATCGCAATGTACAATTGACATCAAAAACTATATATTGGCATTAAATTGAAAGAGCTTAATGCTTTTTTTACTACAAAAAGATCTTTAATATCTAAAATTATATTTTCATTGGCAATAGGACTATCCATAGATCTGTTTCCTTCCGCAAAAAAAATAAATAAATGAGGCATTATGGTGCATTGGACTCGAGACCATAATGTTCCCTTCAAAATTTAAATTCTAATAGTAACATATACCATATAAATTTAGAAAGGTGTACATAGCCCACAAAATCTTAAATCCAATATATAATGTTTATACGACCCATGTGGGCTTTTTGGCCACGACCCATGTGGGCTATGGCCAAGCCAGCTAGGCTAGTCTATTTTGACGGCTCTAATTACCCTTTACATTAAAAAAAACTTTGATTTTAATGTTTATACAAAATAATCGTGAAAAATTGTTAACTAAAATTAAAAATACATGTATTTCTAATAAGAACTCTTTTTCACCATCAAACAAAAAAGGATTCAAAATGAAATATAAAGCATAATCATTACATTTTTTATACAAATAGGAAAAAAAATAGCAAAACAGAAGGGGAAAAATAAAAATGACAAACTATGCGAACTAATAGTGGAGGTGTAAGAAGACTACACCCATTGCATGTTCGTAGCAGTCTGGTGGTGTTATATCCAAGTGGATAACACAAACTAATAGTGGAACAAACAACGTTAGCCGATAATACTAATAAATTAAAATGAGAATTTACAAATTCCACTTATTCATATCATCTTATCATTATTATGTTGCCCTTTTGTTTCTATTTTTCTTATTTTCACTTCTTTTTCATTTCCACTGTTTTTAATATTTCATTATTTTTTATGTTTTTACCACTTTAACATTAGAAACAACAGAAGTAGCAAATCTAAAGTGACAATAATTATAATGCGTATGGTTGCCGAAAGCTGAATTAATCATTGTGAAACATTTTCAATAAAAAAATAAAAATAAAAATAAAACATCCTGATACAACAATATGAGCTGCATCATATTGCTTGGAAAAGGCATGTTTAGTTTAGCAAACCAATGACGTGGAAATGAAACCAAACAAAAGGAGAACAAGCTAAGATAATGGCAAATGGAAATCAGAATAACTTTAGGAGCAATTATAATGTGTTGATTAAGATAAACCATAATCAACACATTATATTTACTTTCTTTTTTTTAAACAACATTATATTTACTTTCAATACTATGCTCTGGGTTTTCTTTTCTCCTCGCCTTCTTCTCCCAGTTAATATCTCCCTTTGTTTATGTTTGAGTCCTCCCCGTATACAATGATAAAAGAGAATAAATTATATTCAATTTTAAAAGTCGTCTAACGTGTAAATATTATTACGTATGAAAAGTGTAATTGATAGCAGAAATTAATGTACTCTCAAAAGGAAAACATCAATTATAGATTTAAGTATTTATATTCACATACAATATATTTTACTTCTTTAAGATGATATATTTATCATGGTACAATAATGCTGATCGTAACAGTATAGAGAGACACGACTACATGTGAAACGGCAGGAAGGGCACATACCTCTCTCTACAAACCATTGCAAAATACAATAATGGTGGAAAACATGAGAGCAAGGCAATCTTGCTGCATCATCACCAGAGTTGAAATCTTCATGACATATGACACATTCACCTTCTTCATCTTGAACCATAAATCTTTCAAGCATCGTTGCTCCCACAGGCAAAGAATGTTCACCTCCCTCATAGGCCATTCTTTGCACCAATCTTCTAGATGGAAGTTGCTCAGCTTGAAAAAAGAACGGGGTACTCACTACATTGTAACAACAATGGGTCTTGAGGACCTTAACAAACACACAAAAATAACTTATATCAACGCTAGGCCGCTACAATACTGATTCCCATAACATTGCTGAAATGTTTTCAACCATGTCACAGTCATTGCCATTGAAAAAATTTGTAGGTGCACGCAAGCAATTGCTTTACTACATCATTGCAAAAAAATGGATAATTGAAAATGATGCGTTGAATTGGTAACCACGTGTGACAAAGTTTGACAACACTGCTCCGCTCAAAAGTTGTCACCACCATGGTTATATACACAATATGATTGATGAAAGTGTTACCAGCACCGAAGAAAAAGGTGGGTTCTTCAAATTGTGGTATTATGTTTATGATTAGGAAGATTTATATAGAGGGTACTTTTATGTGTGATTGCACAAAGGATTAAAGGAATAGAAATAAGAAGAGAATTGAAAAAGAGTTATACTAATACTTGGTCTATAGGAATTTGCAAAGGTTAGATGTATTTATAGTGTATATTAGATTATGATCAATATCTTCTTCGAAACAGTATTGGAGGGAAGCTTAAAATTTTGGGGGGTATTTTTATGTAAATGAAGGGAAATATTGGAGGGAAGTTTGAAAAAAAAATTTATTTTTATTTTTATGAAAATGGAACTTTCCAAATTCAAAAATCTATCATTTTTTATATATTTTACACATTAAAGTTAAAATATCTCTATATATGTTAAATATTTTAATATAAAAATTAATTACCTTTTAGTATGAGAATTGTTATCATAAATATTGATTATTATGATTTTTTCCAAATATTCACAAGGATGATTTCCATAAAAAATCTATTATATTTTTTGAATTGATATTTATTTCAAAAAATAATATTGAGCCACGTATGTTATTCATTCATACAATTTTTATTATAACTATTTTTTATGCATATTATATTATTGTTTTATATTTTTTATTTATAAAAAATTATATTTTATAAATTATATAAGCATATATAATCATAAAAATAAAGGATAATTTTGTTTGTCTATATAATATTTAATTTTTCTTTGAATATTTAATATAATAATATTTTTAATATTACCTACAAATATGTTATAATTTATATTAAATGGATGATAAATTATATAATTACTTATTAAAACTAATTATAATTTAATTGATTAAATCTATTTTTACTTTAGACATCCTATAAAATCATTTTTAATTTTATATTATATAAAACCATTTAAATTAATTTCATCAATAAATATTTCGTGACTAATATTTAAATTATATGGTTGAAATTTTTATACTAAAAATTAGGTTGAATCTAATTAGTTAACATATTTACTACAAAATGATATTTTGACTATATGCTTAATAACTTCATATGTGAACATTTTGTTGACTAATGATTATATGATAATGTTAAATTTTTTATATAAATATGTAATAAATATATTAATTTTAAATTTTTAACTATATTTTATTACAAAATGGTTTTAAATTACTTATTCAATAAAATCATAAATCAGATATTTTTTAAATTCTTTTTTTTATGGTAGAGACCACCCAAGGAAGATAATCATGCTCGAATTGGATAGGACGTAGGACAACAATTAACGACAAAGCTCTCACTTCGAGCATATTATTTTACTATTTATCATAATTTACAATATTTTTGGAACTTGGGAGTGAGTGATGACTTGTGTGAAAGTGAATCTATTGTGTTCCCAGGTGAATCAAAGACAATGTGGGTGTGTGTGGTTTTTTTTTTTTTTTGCCCCTCCTCTTGTTTCTACTCTCTCTATTCTATGTTCTGGCTTTTCGTTTTCTCAGCATTCTTTTGTTTCTCCTCTCGGTATATGCAATGATAGATGGGCAATGATAAAAGAAAATAAATTACATTCAATTTTAAAAGTCTAACGTGTCAATATTATTACATAAGGAGAATTTAATCGATAGCTGAAATTAATCACTCTCAATATTATTACGTAAGGAAAGTGTAATGATAACAGAAATTAATTGCTCTCAAATGGAAAACATCAAATAGATTGATGTATTTATATTTCATACGATACATTTTACTTCTTTAAGATAATATATTTATCACAGTACATAAATGCTAATGGTAACAGTATCAAGAGACATGACTATATGCAGAACGGCATTATCTTTGATGATAAACACGAGAGCAAGGCAACCTTGCTGCATTATCACCGGAGTTGAAATCTTTGATGCATATGGCACATTGATCCACCTTGGCTAGAGCATCTTAAGCTCGATTTCAATTAGAGTAATTTCAACTCCACCTTGGCTAGAGCATCTTAAGCTCAGCTTGGCCAAAGCATCTTAAGCTCGATCTAGGCTAGGGCATCTTAAGCTCGGCTTGACTAGAGATCTGTAAAAAATATGTAATGCAAGTAAAAACAAAGGGACAACAAAATACAAAAACACTAGAAGAATATTTTGTTAGGTACTTGAAGTGATTAACTTTATTGACCATTTCATTATTTGTATCACACACACACATATAGGTATACATCCCTATTCCAACAACAAACTACCAATAAGATGAAAATTTTGCTCACTAAGAAAAAATTGTGGCAGGCCACCCCCATAATTTATGGAACTTTCTATCATGCCTCCAATAAAACTAAATGAAAAGAAGTAATATGACCTTATACTCTCCTTGAAGTTGATATTTTTCTTATTGTTTTCAGTTGTTAGATTAAACAATAAAATAAGAAGCTTTTACCAAGGAAGTCTAGTTCAGTTGGTTGAGCAGGGTACGTGAGTTTTTTCAAACTCTCATATCTATCTTCTGCTCCTATTGATAAAAGAAAAAGACAAGAAGTTTTTCCAATCTTTAGACAACAGCGCCAAAATCCATCATTCGTTATCTTTTATTCTTTTCAAATCCTTCCTCAAATTGCGTATGAGCAGAGAATTACAATGACAACAACATTAGGAAGGTCTCCAAAATATAGACATGCTAAGAAAAGGTGGAAATGGTTAGATGGTGTCCCTTGAATAACTGTATGCATGAAAACTTGCAAATTAAATACGACCTTAATAACTAAGAGTTCACCAAATGTTACATTGACTCTCATCCCCCTCATAATTTTCTGAATATAGAGGTAGGCTTTGATGATCACCAAATCAACCTAGCATGACAACTAACACACAAAGATATACATAAAGTAAACGACAACTACCAAGAAAACATTTTTTTTTGGTACATACCACCAAGAAAACATTTGTAATGATTACTATTATTTTTTATATGATAAAATATATGCACAAACATAGAGGAGAATCATCTATTAATCAAGATCATTGTATAGTTTGTTGATTATCGCAATGTACAATTGACATCAAAAACTATATATTGGCATTAAATTGAAAGAGCTTAATGCTTTTTTTACTACAAAAAGATCTTTAATATCTAAAATTATATTTTCATTGGCAATATGACTATCCATAGATCTATTTCCTTCTGTAGAAAAATAAATAAATGAGGCATTATGGTGCATTGGACTCGAGACCATAATGTTCCCTTCAAAATTTAAATTCTAATAGTAACATATACCATATAAATTTAGAAAGGCGTACATATAGCCCACAAAATCTTAAATCCAAAATATAAAATTATAAAACTAAAAAAAAAAAAAAACACTACCATATTCACTTTTACGGCCAATATAAAGGTACCTATTCTCTGTACCAAAAAAAAATACCTATACTTAAAAGTGATCAATAATAAGTGAATTGTAGATGTAAATAATCTCAATCTGTAAGATGAAATATTAAAGAAATAATACTTTGGTTATTGTTTCGTTATGATAGGAGCTTTATATGCCAGACTCTGTATGCTAATTAATGATGGCATTTCCTATGTTATTGTTTAGCCCTTTTTGCTTTTAATTATTTTCAATTTGTTTACAAAAAAATAATACTTTGGGAATATTTAAGAAAATTGTAGAAGTACATTATATTTATGTTTATTACTTTGATATGATATATCAAGATTCAAAATTTAAAAATTTTAATTCATATTGAGATTTAGGAAAATTGCAAGAAATAATTCAATTTTAAATTATGGTCACGTAAGGAAAATGCAATTCATAGCAGAAATTTTCAAAATGATGAACTCTTGAAAGGAAAGCATCAAATAGATTTACGCATTTATATATTTCTTACAATAAATTCCACCTCTTTATAAGGTAAGACAATTATTACAATCCAATCAACACGTAACTACAGCAAAAATATGAGCACAAGGCAACCGTGCCCCCATCATCACCATAGTTGTACTCTTCATGGCAAATGCAACATTTATCTTTTTCATCTTCAATCTTGAATTTTTCTAGTGTTGTGGCCCCGGCAGGTAAAGAATGTTCTCCACCTCATAAGCCATTCTTGTACTGTAGTTCCAATGAACCAAGTCCTTCCTTGTACTGCAGTTCTCATGAACCAAGTCCCTCCTTGTACTGCAGTTCCTCCTTCTAACTAACAAGGAGGGACTTGGTTCATGGGAACTGCAGTATAAGGAGGGACTTGATTCAGGGAAACTCACTAGTAACAACAATGGGTCTTGAGTACCATAACAAACACGCAAAAATAATTTATATCAACCCTAGGCCGCTGCAATTAATACTGATTCCCATAACATTGCTGAAATATTTTTGACCATGTCACAGTCATGGCCATTGAAAAAAGTTGTAGGTACACGCAAGTATGCAAGCAATTGCTTTAATACATCATTGCAAAAAGATGGATAATTGAAGATGATGCGATGAATTGGTAAACGCGTGTGACAAAGTTTGACAACACTACTCGGCTCAAAAGTTGTCACCACCATGATTATATAGACAATATGATTGATGAAAGTGTGACCAGCATCGGAGAACACGGTGGGTTCTATGATGAGGAGGATTTATAGAGGGCACTTTTTGTGTGTGATTCCAAAAAAGGTATAGAAATAAGAAGAGAGTTGAAAAAGAGTTACACTAATACTTGACCTATAGGAATTTGCAAAGGGTAGATGTATTTATAGTGTATTAAATTGTGATCAATATCATCTTCGAAACAATATTGGAGGGAAGCTTAAAATTTTGGGGGTATTTTTAATTAAATGGAGGGAAGTATGATGTAACAATTGAAAGAAAAAAAGTGCACAACTTTCAATTAAATAATGGTATTTGAGGGAAGTTTGAAAATTTGAATTTTTTTTTCTTTTTTTGAAAAAGGAAGGAAGTATGATATAATAATTGAAAAGAATTTCTTCATAAATTTCCAAATTCAATAATTTATCATTTTATATATATAGTTTTTACACATTAAAGTTACAATCTCTCTCTCTCTCTCTTTCTCTCTCTCTCTCTCTCTCTCTCTTTCTCTCTCTCTCTCTTTCTCTCTCTCTCTCTCTCTCTCTCTCTCTCTATATATATATATATATATATATATATATATACCATTTCTATATGTTAAAATGTTTTAATAAAAAAAATTATGACCTTTTAGAATGAGAAATGTTATTAGAAATACTGATTATTAGGAAAAAAAATTCAAATATCGCAAGGATAATTTTTATGTAAATGCAGGGAAGTATAGCATAATAATTAAAAAAAATGCATAACTTTCCAATCAAGTAACAGTATTTGAGGGAAGTTTGAAATTTTGGTTTTTCTTCTTTTTACGAAAAAGGAAGGAAGTATGACATAATAATTGAAAAGATTTTATACGTATATAACTTTCCAAATTAAAAAAAATATATCATTTTTTTTTATATTTGACACATTAAAGTTAGAATATCTCTATATATCATTTATATATGTTAATATATTTTAATCCAAAAATAAATTACCTTTTAGTGTGAGAAATGTTATTGGAAATACTGATTATTAGGAAAGTTAATTTTTTTTCAAATATGCACGAGGATGATTTCCATAAAAATTATATTATATTTTTCAATTAGTATTTATTTCAAAAAATTATGTTGAGCCACATATGTTATTCATTCATTAATTGAAAAGGAGGGAAGTATGACATAATAATTGAAAAAATATATATACATAACTTTTCAATGTCAATAATTTATCATTGTTTATATATTTTACACATTAATGTTAGAATATCATTATTTATCTTTTATAAATTTTAAAGTATTTTAATCTTAATATTAAGACCAAGGTTAGGGTGGACAACCCTGATTGGTGGACCACCCTAATTGGTGATCCACGGTGGACCATCATTATCAATCGTTAGATTTATAATTTTGTTATAGTAGGACAATCCACACTAGATTTCTCCAACCCTCTTCCAGGAATCCTCTGGCCACCGTTCGCCACCTCTAGAGACAATTTTGACCAGCGTTGTTTTGTTTTTCTTCATCACTATCTCCACCCTTTCCTCCACTGATTTCTTCGGCGTCGACTCAAAACTCAAATAGAAACACTTAAGTTTTTTCTTTTTTGTGGTAGTGAACTTATATCAAGGAGCTCTTGAAAATTCAACGAGTACAAAACGTTACAGCAAAGCCTCTACGACTAGAAGTAACATGGGCCATGCCTTGGGGAAATCATGCCTTGGACTAGATATGGTCATCTGTGGAGGGCTCTACGAAATGATGGCATTTTTTTGTGTGTACAATGGTCGCATTGAGGTTTGAACCTATCACCTCATGTATTCTACTCCAACCCCCCACAACTAGGCCGACCTTAGTGGTTAATGATGGCATTTCCTATGTTATTGTTTAGCTCCTTTTGCTTTTAATTATTTCCACTTTGCTTACACAAAAACAATACTTTGGGAATATATAAGAAAATTGTAGAAGTATACATTATTTAATACATTATATTTATGTTTATTAATTTGATATGATATGTCAAGATTCAAAATTTTAAAATTTAAATTCATATTGAGATTTAGGAAAATTGCAAGAAGTAATTCAATTTTAAATTATGGCCAATATTGTTACGTAAGGAAAATGCAATTGATAGCAGAAATTTTCAAATTGATGAACTCTTGAAAGGAAAGCTTCAAATAGATTTACATATTTATATATTTCTTATGATAAATTCCACCTCTTTATAAGATAAGACAATTATTACAATCCAATCAACACGAAACTGCAACAAAGTATCCTTAAAAGCAAGAAAATATGTAATGCAAAACCTAACAGTATCAAGAGTCACCACGAATACATGTGGAATGGTAGCGGAAAGGGCACGTACCTCTCTGTACAAACCATTCAAAATGCATTCGCAGTGAAAAATACGAGCACAAGGCAACCGTGCCCCCATCATCACCACAGTTGTACTCTTCATAGCATATTCAACTTTTATCTTCTTCATCTTCAATCTTCAATTTTTTTAGTGTTATGGCCCCAGCAGGCAAAGAATGTTCTCCACCCTCATAAGCCATTCTTTGCACGAACTCTACTGATTGAACATGTTCATCATCAAACGGGTGTGGGGTATTCACTATATTGTAAAAATAATGGCTCTCAGATAACATAGCAAACACATAAAAATAATCTTTTTCAATGTGCTACAGTATTGAATCACGTAGCATTCTAGACAAATTTGTAACCATGTCACAGTCGGCATTGAGAAAACTTTTTCGTACATCTGTTTTTTTCGAGGAAAACCTGTAACAAGTCTTTTGGGAAAGGAGGAAAAGCAAAAAAGTCACGAGGAAGTGGTAGTATGCTCAAGCTACAAAGACTAACCACATCCATCGGATGTGAATTCGCTACAACTATAGTTATATTGACTTGATCATTGGAAAAAGTGAAACTATCATCATCTGAGAAGGTGAATGGTTGAATTTCTGGCATGATGAGGAAGACTGAAAAAGAATACTTTTGTGTGTGTTTGCACAAAGGAATAGAAACAATAAGAGAGTGACAGAGGATTACACAAATGCTGACCTGGGTCAAAGAATTGTAAACCATAGATATATTTATAGTGTTGTGAGGTATATGTCCATTGTGATCAATCGTTTCAAAGAAGTATTGGAGGGAAAGCTTGAGATTTTAGTCTTTTGGTGAAAGAGGTCTTTTTGTGAAGGAGGGAAGCTTGAGATTTTGTTCTTTTGGTCAAGGACGAAAAGTATATATGAGGTAAATAATTGAAAGTTTTGGATATTTAAAGACTGTCCAAATTGAACAATTTATCCTTTTTTATATATATTTTACACTTAGAATATCTTTAAATATATCTCGGAATACCTAACTTTGGGTTCTATTATTTTAATTAATATGGTGAAAGCTGATTTGCCCGACAAAGCTTTCAAGACCTTACCATTAAGTAATTACAGGTTGATTTGCCGATAGCTGCAAGCCATAATAAGGCTCCCAGTCAGTTTAATTGACTCCTCTGAGTTCTCTCCATAATCTTTATTTTATTTGCTCTTTGTTGTTTTGTTAGTATTAGAAGCATTTTCTTTTGACTGATGCAAGTTTTCCTTTTGATAGACGTGCAGCCTGCCTCATGTAATGTTATCTATCTTTTTTATTTATATTAATTAATTTTTTTTACTCATAGTATTGTCATTTTTCTTGTTTTCTTTTTAACAACTTTCTTTTCTTTGGTCATGCACTGGAATAGTTGTCGGTTGCCTTTCTTTTTCTACATTAGCTTTCTTGTAATATAAATCAAAAAAAGAGAAATGAGTCTCAAGTTATCAATTAGCCTACTGACATATATCTTGTACGTGAACATTTCACTTTTTAAGTGTTGATATACTTTTCTTCTTCGTAAAGTTTGATAATTTTATCACAAGTGGTGAGAGCTAGTCAGTTCCAAGGTAGTTAAAAGAATAGTATTTTGATAAAAAAAAACATAAAAAAGGATTTTTAGTACTACTAACGATTATTTTTATTCACTTTCTATTTACTTATTAAGAAGATTTTATGTTGTTAGTGATATTCATTTTAGATTTTTTTTTAATTATTATAAAGGCCTGCTTCTAAATATATTTTAGCAAAATAAAATTATTATGAATAAATAAATTAGTAAAGGAAAATAAATAGAGTAGCAAAATTATAAGTTTGATATTACCAAGTTGTTACAACTTAAGAGACTTAGATAAAAAAAATATGGAATTAAAAAGTCGTACACCTAAATCACTCTTTTTTGCATAAATGGATAAATAAAAAATGGATAACCAAATAAATAAAATCATAAACTCAGGTGTCTCAACTTTAAATATGAAATTATTTGGCTAAGTAAACTAATGATAAATAAAACAAATAAACAAACAAATAATACAAGCTTGGGAATACCTGTCATAGCTCAGGTATCCCAAATTAAAACATAAGATTAATAAGGTGTCATGTTTAAATTACTTTAAAGGGGGGGGGGGGGGCGTATTTCGATCCTAAGTCCTAGGGTAAATCACTATATTGGCTCTAATTAATTTTTGACCCACCAAATGAGTGGCTTAAAATTCCCTAACCCAATTAATAAGTAGGTTGGACCGAGTCTTAAGAGGGGGGATGGATCAGCTCACAAGTTACGAGTATTTTAAAAATGAATTTTCTCAACTATCCACAAAAAATATTTTCAACTTATTAGCTCGACTAGAGTATCTTTAACTTGACCTCAACTAGATTAATTTCAGTTCAGTCTTGGCCATTGTACCCTCAACATGGCCTCAATCAAGGTAATTCCAACTCGACCTTGGCTAGATTATCTTCAACCCAACCTCATCGAGAGTAATTTCAACTTAGCCTATCCAAGGGTATCTTGTATTCAACCTCATCTGGGAATCTTAACCTCAACCTTGGTCAGGGCATCTTTAACTTGATCTTATTTAAGACACCTTTACTTTAGTCTTGACTAGGGAATCTTCAGCTCGGCCTTAGTCAACACATCTTCAACCTGGCCTCGGCTGGGGCATCATCGGCTTGACCTTAGCATCTTTGGTCTGGCCTCGGCTAGAGCATCTTCGACTCAGCCTCGACCAGTGCATCTTCGACTTAACCTCAGTCAACACAACTTAGGCTTATCATCAACCAATGCATCTTCAGCTCAGCCTTTACAACTGCATCATTAGCTCGGCCTTGAGCAGTGTATCTTCAGCTTGACCACGACCAACACATCTTCTATTCAACCTTGATTAGATCATCTTCAACTTGGCCATGGTCAAAACATCTTCAGCTCGGTCTTAGTGAGATTAATTTGAACTCCACCCCGGCTCGAGCACCTTAAGCACGACTTGGCCAGAGATCTTCAGATCAATCGTGGTCAGAGTATCTTCAGCACAACCTTGTGCAAAACATCTTCAACTCAACCTCAAGTTAAATTTTTAAATTTAAAGTTCATGGACTGGCCATAACCCATAAGGCCTCGAGGATGGGTCTTTTTTAACCCTGTGGGCATTATGGCCCTGATCCATGGAGGCTAAAGCCAAGTCAGATGGGCTAGTCCATTTTGACAACTTTAATTACCTATTTACATACATAAAAAAATCTTTGATTTTAATATTTATACAAAATAATTAGGTTTAATTTCACATTTTACCATCCAACTATTGTTATTTTGCAAATTTTACTACCCAGGTTTTTTTTTCACATTTTACTACCATGTTTTCTAATTTTTGCGAATTATTAAATCCTACTATTTAAAGATATATCATAATATTTTGAGACTAAAAAAAGGAAATTTTAATATTAAAAATTAAAAGTAATTAATATTGAAATTTGAGGGAATAAAAAGATTAAGATTAAAAATCATTAGTACATAATTAGGAAATATAAATGTAAGTATCAAATAACAGTGTAATGTGGAGAAACAAAGTAAAATAAGTGTTTTGATCACGATAAGAATTTAAATTTATAATATACGAATTCTTAAGAGTGTGTAGACAAGTGCTGTAAAATAAAAAGAGTGTGTAGACAAGTCAACTTAGGTAATTTATATTTTATTTGAGTAATTTATAAATTTGTTTTACTAAAGTAAAGATGTTTGGCAATTTATAGAGTTGTTTCATATGCCATTTAAGATAGTGCACACTTGGACTTACAATTTATAGTTTATCATAATTTTTCATTTTTATTTTTGGTACTTTAACAAAAAAATCTCATATGTTGTCTCCTTTAATATTACAATATTTATTCTAATTATTTCACTATTTATGTAATTTATCATTATTTTTTAATTAAATGTTTGATATTTAAACAAAAATAATAAAAAGAGTTCAGCAAACCAATGACACTGAAATGAAAACAAACTAAAGGCGAGGAAAATCGTAGAAATCAGAAGAACTTGGGACTTGGGAGTGAGTGATGAGTCGCGACTTGTGAGTGTGTGTTTTCTTTGCCCCTCCTATCGTTTCTACTTTCTCTATTCTATGTTCAGGCTTTTCTTTTTCTCAGCATTCTTTCGTTTCTCCTCAGGGCATGCAATAATGATAGATGGACAATGATAAAAGAAAATAAATTACATTCAATTTTAAAAGTCAAACGTGTCAATATTAAAACATAAGGAAAGTCTGTAATTGATAGCAGAAATTAATTACTCTCAAAAGGAAAACATCAAATAGATTGAAGTTATATTTCATACGATACATTTTACTTCTTTAAGATAATATGTTTATCACAGTACATAAATGCTAATGGTAACAGTATCAAGAGACAAGACTATATGCGAAACGGCAACAAGGGCACATAGC
The DNA here is from genome assembly GCA_026413185.1 of Pueraria montana var. lobata. Classification (NCBI taxonomy): domain Eukaryota; kingdom Viridiplantae; phylum Streptophyta; class Magnoliopsida; order Fabales; family Fabaceae; genus Pueraria; species Pueraria montana. Next base: position 87,424,353 of record CM048650.1, on the reverse strand, counting down.
CTTCTCTACGAACCATTGCAATATACAATTAGGGTGGAAAACATGACAGCAAGGCAACCTTGCTGCATTATCACCAGAGTTGAAATCTTCACCACATATGACACATTCACCTTCTTCATCTTGAACCCTAAATCTTTGGAGTGTCTGTAACAGTATCAAGAGACAAGACTATATGCGACACGGCAACAAGGACACATAGCCTTCTCTACGAACCATTGCAATATACAATTAGGGTGGAAAACATGACAGCAAGGCAACCTTGCTGCATTATCACCAGAGTTGAAATTTTCACCACATATGACAGCAAGGAATAGAAATAAGAGGAGAATTGAAAAGGAGATATACTAATACTTGGTCTATAGGAAATTGCAAAGGTTAGATGTATTTATAGGGTTGTGTGGAATATAACCGTTATGATCAATCATTTCAAAGCAGTATTGAAGGGAAACTTGAGATTTGGGTCTTTTGTTGAAAGGGGAAAGCTTGAGATTTTCCTTCTTCTTTTTTTTTTTTTTGGTAAAGGAGGGAAGCTTGAGATTTTGTTCTTTTGGTCAAGGACGGAATATATATATATATGAGGTACATAATTGAAAATTTTTGTATACTTAAATACTTTCCAAATTGAATAATTGATAATTTTTTTTATATATTTTACAAGTTGATATTAGAATATTTGAAAGAAAAATTCAGTCAAAAGACATTTATTTCTTTTGTGTAATAGTTTAGTTTTTTTCCTTTTTTTTTACGTCATCTAAGAATTAGACTACTTTTCTTTTGACATTAAAGTTTACTTTCAAATAATCCACTAAATTGATTTTTAAAATTAGTTCTTAAATTTATAAATATTAATCAATTTTATTCTTAAATTACAAAATATATTTAAAATGATGATTATTTATCAAATGACAATTATTTTACCGACAAGAATAAAACTAAGATAAGTTATCTATGTTTATTATTTTAGATATTAAATAAATATTTTTATAACTTAAAAAAAAACTACATTAATTCTGTAAAAAAAATTACATTAACTAATAAACATAATTCTAGAATTACTAAAAGAGAGAGAGAGAGGATCAAGTTACTCCAAGAGTAACTTTAAATTCATTCTCACTATTCATATTCTTGAAATTTAATGGTTAAGATTAGTTACTCATTACAACCATTAGATTTAGGTAAAATGAATGGTGAGAATAGAGAGTAACTCTTTTAAAGTTACTCTTGGAGTAACTTGATCCCTCCTCATATAAGTAAATTGAGTTTTCAAAAGTGTGACAAGTTACACGTAGGTTTTCGTGAACCCGATAAAATCTGACGACAATGGGGGTAGGATTTAAAATTTTTAAACCCACCTCTTTTAAACTCAAACTCGAACCTGTCTCATCTTTCATGAGTATATGGACAGCTAAACTCGCCCTTGACCTATCCTGTTGCCATGCCTAGAAGAGTTGTCAAAAATGGCCTAGTCCGATGAGCCGGCCCAATGGCCCATCAGGCCAGGCTTGGCTTATGAATTTTTGTCCTAAATACCATCTTGCTTACTTGGCCCAAAGTCATTTTTTATTTTTTTTAAAATTAGTATAAATTTAAGAAAAATAAATAAATAAGCTAATTTGACCTAGTCTAACAGGCCAAACCAGACCAAGACAAATATGGCCTATGAGACATATGGACTAGGTCGTACCAGTCCGTTTTCACTCTTTGACCAGTCAGGCCAAGTCCCAGTGCATCTTCAACCCTGCCTCGGCTTGCACATCTTCAACTCCGCCTTAGCAAATGCATATTCGACTTAACCTTGGCCAACGCGTATTTGGCTTAGCCATAATAAATGCATCTTCAGTTTAGCCTCGGCCTTGACTAAGGCATCTTCAATCCAACTTCCGCTAGGTCATCTTCGGTTTGACCTCGACTAGGGCATCATCGGCTTGACCTTAGCATCTTTCGCTTGGCCTCAACTAGGGCGTCCTCAATTCAGTTCTTTTAATATAAAAAAAAAGACAAACTAAGCGAAAGACACTATGGACTTAAGAAGAAGATGCCCATTGCCTAATTGAATTGAAAGTAGTTTTTATTAAGACTCCCAATCTGGTGTTTAGGCTGCCTTGGTTGCATGGTTGGGTATTCTTTCATTTCTACTCTCTCTATTCTATGTTATGGCTTACTAAGAATATTCTATGTTATTGCTTACAAAAACACTAGAAGAATATTTTGTTGGGTACTTGAAGTGATTAACTTTATTGACCATTTCATTATTTGTATCACACACACACATATAGGTGTACATCCTTGCTCCAACAACAAACTACCAATAAGATGAAAATTTTGCTCACTAAGAATAAACTGTGGCAGACCACCCCCATAAGTTATGGAACTTTCTTTCATCCTTCCAATAAAACTAAATTATAGAGATGTTATATGACCTTATACTCTCCTTGAATGGGATACTTTTCTTATTGTTTTCAGTTGTTAGATTAAACAATAAAATAAGAAGCTTTTATCAAGAGAGGCTCAGTTGGTTGAGTAGGGTGCGTGATAAAAAGAAAAAAGAAAAATGACAAGAAGCTTTTTCAAAAATGGGAATTGTACCCTACACTTTAGACAACAACGTAAAAATCCACCATTCATTGTCTTCATATTCTTTTCAAATCTTTCCTCAAATTGCATCTAAGCAGAGCATTACAATGACAACAACATTAGGAAGGTCTCCAACATATAGACATGCTAAGAAAAGGTGGAAATGGTTAGATGGTGTCTATTGAATAATTGTATGCATGAAAACTTGATACGGTCTAAACTAAGAGTTCATCATATGTTACATTGACTCTCATCCCCCTCATAAATTTTTGAATACAAAGGTAGGCTTTGATGATCACCAAATCAACCTAGCATGAGAACTAACACAAACATATACATAAAGTAAATGACAACCACCGAGAAAACATTTGTAATGATTACTATTATTTTTTATATGATAAAATATATGCAAAAACGTAGAGGAGAATCATCAATTAATCAAGATCATTGTATAGTTTGTTGATTATCGCAATGTACAATTGACATCAAAAACTATATATTGGCATTAAATTGAAAGAGCTTAATGCTTTATTTACTACAAAAAGATCTTTAATATCTAAAATTATATTTTCATTGGCAATAGGACTATCCATAGATCTGTTTCCTTTCACACAAAAAATAAATAAATAAATGAGGCATTATGGTGCATTGGACTCGAGACCATAATGTTCCCTTCAAAATTTAAATTATAATAGTAACATATACCATATAAATTTAGAAAGGCGTACATAGCCCACAAAATCTTAAATCCAATATATAAATTTATAAAACTAAAAAACACACTACCATATTCATTTTAACAGCCAATATAAAGGTACCTATTCTCTGTAAAAAAAAATACCTATACTTAAAAGTGATGAATAATAAGTGAATTGTAGATGTAAATAATCTTAATCTGTACGTTATGTCAGAGTCTCTGTATGCTAATTAATGATGGCATTTCCTATGTTATTGTTTAGCTCCTTTTGCTTTTAATTATTTTCAATTTGCTTACACAAAAACAATACTTTGGGAATATTTAAGAAAATTGTAGAAGTACATTATTTAATACATTATATTTATGTTTATTAATTTGATATGATATGTCAAGATTCAAAATTTAAAAAATTTAATTCATATTGAGATTTAGGAAAATTGCAAGAAATAATTCAATTTTAAATTATGGTCACGTGGGGAAAATGCAATTGATAGCAGAAATTTTCAAAAAGATGAACTCTTGAAAGGAAAGCATAATATAGATTTACGTATTTATATATTGGCTTAAATATGTTTCGGGTCCCTGATATATTAGCAAATTTTGCATTGGGTCCCTTTCTTTTGGGTCCCCAATAAATTTTTTATTTTGTTTTTGGTCCCTAAAGCGCTATCTAAAGCGGTAGCGCTTTAGGGACCAAAAACAAAATAAAAAATTTATTGGGACCCAATAGAAAGCAAAAATTTAATAGGAACCCAATGCAAAATTCACTAATATATCAGGGACCCAAAACATAGTTAAGCCTTATTATATATTTCTTACGATAAATTTCACCTCTTTATAAGATAAGACAATTATCACAATCCAATCAGCACGTAACTACAACAAAAATATGAGCACAAGGCAACCGTGCCCCCATCATCACCACAGCTGTACTCTTCATAGCAAATGTAACATTTATCTTTTTCATCTTCAATCTTGAATTTTTCTAGTGTTGTGGCCCTAGCAGGCAAAGAATGTTCTCCACCTGATAAGCCATTCTTGTACTGTAGTTCCAATGAACCAAGTCCTTCCTTGTACTGCAGTTCCTCCTTCTAACTAACAAGGAGGGACTTGATTCCTGGGAACTGCAGTATAAGGTGAGACTTGATTCAGGGGACCTCACTACATTGTAACAACAATGGGTCTTGAGTACCATAACAAACACGCAAAAATAATTTATATCAACCCTAGGCCGCTGCAATACTGATTCCCATAACTTTTGTTGAAATGTTTTCGACCATGTCACCGTCATGGCCATTGAAAAAAGTTGTAGGTACAGGAAAGTATGCAAGCAATTGCTTTAATACATCATTACAAAAAGAAGGATAATTGAAGATAATGCAATGAATTGGTAATCGTGTGTGACAAAGTTTGACGACACTGCTCGGCTCAAAAGTTGTCACCACCATGGTTATATAGACAATATGATTGATTAAAGTGTGACCAGAATCGGAGAACAAGGTGGGTTCTACGATGAGGAAGATTTATAGAGGGCACTTTTGTGTGTGATTGCAAAAAGGTGTAGAAATAAGAAGAGAGTTGAAAAAGAGTTATACTAATACTTGGCCTATAGGAATTTGCAAAGGGTAGATGTATTTATAGTGTATAAGATTGTGATCAATATCTTCTTCGAAACAGTATTAGAGGGAAGCTTGAAATTTTGGGGGGTATTTTTATGTAAATGGAGGGAAGTATGACGTAATAATTGAAAAAAAAATGCACAAATTTCAAATTAAAAAATGGTATTTGAGGGAAGTTTGAAATTTTAATTTTTTTTTTCTTTTTTTGAAAAAGGAAGGAAGTATGATATAATAATTGAAAATAATTTCTACATAAATTTCCAAATTCAATAATTTATCATTTTATATATATATATATTTTACACATTAAAGTTAGAATATCTCTCTCTCTCTCTCTCTCTCTCTCTCTCTCTCTCTATATATATATATATATATATATATATATCATTTCTATATGTTAAAATATTTTAATTAAAAAATTATGACCTTTTAGAATGAGAAATGTTATCAGAAATGCTGATTATTAGGAAAAAAAAATTCAAATATTGAAAAGGATAATTTCCAATTGTAGGGAAAAAAATTTCAAATATCACAAGGATAATTTTTATGTAAATGGAGGGAAGTATAGCAAAATAATTTTAAAAATTATGCTATACTTCCCTCCATTTACATAAAAATTATCCTTGTGATATTTGAAAATTTTTTCCCTACAATTGGAAATTATCCTTTTCAATATTTGAATTTTTGAAATTATCCTTTTCAATATTTAAAAAATCCATAACTTTCCAACTAAATAACGGTATTCGAGGAAATTTGAAATTTTCGTTTTTTTTTCTGTTTATGAAAAAGGAAGGAAGTATGACATAATTATTGAAAAGATTTTATACATATATAACCTCTCAAATTAAAAAAAATTGTCATTTTTTTATATTTGACACATTAAAGTTAGAATATCTCTATATATCATTTATATATGTTAATATATTTTAATCCAAAAATTAATTACCTTGTAGTGTGAGAAATGTTATCGGAAATACTGATTATTAGGAAAGTTAATGTTGTTTTTTCAAATATGCATGAGGATGATTTCCATAAAAATTATATTATATTTTTCAATTAATATTTATTTCAAAAAATTATGTTGAGCCACATATGTTATTCATTCATTAATTGAAAAGGAGGGAAGTATGACATAATAATTGAAAATATATATATATATACATAACTTTTCAATGTCAATAATTTATCATTGTTTATATAATTTACACATTAGCGTTAGAATATCATTATTTATCTTTTATAAATTTTAAAGTATTTTAATCTTAATATTAAGAGCAAGGTTAGGGTGGACAACCATGATTGGTGCTCCACGGTGTACAATTGCAGCACTGAGGTTCGACCCCATCACCTCATGCATTCTACTCCAATCCCCCACCACTAGGCCGACCCTAGTGGTTAATGATGGCATTTCCTATGTTATTGTTTAGCTCCTTTTGCTTTTAATTATTTCCACTTTGAATACACAAGAACAATACTTTGGGAATATATAAGAAAATTGTAGAAATACATTATTTAATACATTATATTTATGTTTATTAATTTGATATGATATGTCAAGATTCAAAATTTTAAATTTTAAATTCATATTGATATTTAGGAAAATTGCAAGAAGTAATTCAATTTTAAATTATGGCCAATATTGTTACGTAAGGAAAATGCAATTGATAGCAGAAATTTTCAAATTGATGAACTCTTGAAAGGAAAGCTTCAAATAGATTTACATATTTATATATTTCTTACGATAAATTCCACCTCTTTATAAGATCAGACAATTATTTCAATGCAATCAACACGTAACTACAACAACAAAGTATCCTTAAAAGCAAGAAAACATGTAATGCAAAACCTAACAGTATCAAGAGTCATGACGGCTGCATGTGGAACGGCAGCGGAAAGGGCACGTACTACTCTGCACAAACCATTTCAAAATGCATTCATAGTGAAAAATATGAGCACAAGGCAACCGTGCCCCCATCATCACCACTGTTTTACTCTTCATAGCATATGCAACATTCATCTTTTTCATCTTCAATCTTCAACTTTTCAAGTGTTGTGGCTCCAGCAGGCAAAGAATGTTCTCCACCCTGATAAGCCATTCTTTTCACGAACTCTACTAATTGAACATGTTCATCATCAAGTAAGCATGGGATATTCACTATATTGTAAAAATAACGGCTCTTTGATAACATAGCAAACACATAAAAATGATCTTTTTCAACCCTGCAGTGCTGCAATATTGAGTCACGTAGCATTCTAGATAAATTTGTAACCATGTCACAGTTGCCATTGAGAAAACTTTGTGGTACATCTGACTTTTTAAGGAACATCTGTAACAAGTCTTCGGGAAAAGATGGAAAAGCAAAAAAGTCACGAGGAATTGGTAGTAACCTCGAGCTACAAAGACTAACCACATCCATCGGATTTGAATTTGCAACAACTATAGTTATATTGACTTTGTCATTGCATGACGTGTAACTAGCACCATCTGAGAAGGTGGATCGTTGAATTTCTGACATGACGAGGAAGATTGTTAAAGTGTACTTTTGTGTGTGTTTGCACAAAGGAATAGAAACAATAAGAGAGTGAAAGAGGGTTGTACAAATGCTGGCCTGGGTCAAAGAATTTGTAAAGCATAGATATATTTATAGTGTTGTGAGGTATATATCTGTTATGATCAATTGTTTCAACGAAGTATTGGAGGGAAAATTTGATATTTTCGTCTTTTGGTGAAAGATGGAAGCTTGAGATTTTCTTCTTTTTGGAGGGAAGCTTGATGTTTTGTTCTTTTGCTCAAGGACAGAAGTATATAAGGTAAATAATTGAGAATTTTGGATATTGGGTATTTAAAGACTTTCCAATTTGATTAATTTATCATTTTATTTATTTATTTTACACGTTGATGTTAGAATATCTGTAAACATCTCTCTCAACACCTAATTTTGGGTTCTTAATATAACACGTGTTATTAACACATCTCAGTATTTCACAAAAAAAAAAAAAAAACACATCATAAGTCTTCACTATTTTCCAGTCTCTACTCTAAGGCCCCACTTACTTTGAATCTTCTCTTATCACTTTCTATTTTATTTTTAACCTGTCATCCATTTATCGATAATTAGATAATAATTATATACTTTTTTTGCTTCGTAATTTTCATTGTTTTTATTTAATGATATATACACTTTGTTAATTTTACCACAAGTGGTGAGAGCTCGTTAATTTTAAGGTTGTTAAAATAAAAGTATTTTAATAAAAAAAATGGATTTTTAGTAATAATTATTTTCATTCACTTTCTATTTAGTTATTGCGAAGTCTTTAAGTAATTACTGATATTCATTGTAAATCTATTTTTTGTTTAATTATTGTAAAGGCTCGCTTCTAAAATTATTTTAATAAAATAAAATTAATTTTGAATAAATAAATAAGTGAAGAAAAATAAATAAATAAATAAAATAAGTTTGAGATTACCAAGTAATTACAACTCAAGTGACTTAGATTAAAATATGGAGTTAAAAAGACATTACACCAAAATCACTCCTTTTGTATAAAATGAAAAAATAAAAAATAGATAACTAAATAAAATTATAAACTAAATTATCTCAAATTTAAATATGAATTTATTTTGCTTAAATAAATTAATGATAAATAAAAGAGATAAACGAACAAATAATACAAGTTTGGAAACACCTATCATGGCTTAGGACTCCCAAATTAAAACATAAGATTAATAAGGTATCACGTTTAAATTATCTTTAGAGGTCTTATTTGATCCTAAGCCCCAAGCCAACCCACTATAATGGCTCTAATTATTTTTTGACCCACCTAACTGGGGCCCCAAAATCTCCCAATCCACACTAATCAAGAAGTTGATTGGACCAAGGCTTAAAGGGGGCAAGGTTAGCCCATAAGTTACGAGTATTTTAAAAGTTTTTTCTTAACCATCCAAAAAAATATTTTCAACTCAACCTCAATTAGAGTAATTTCAATTTGCTCTCGGCCAGTACATCTTTGGCTTAGCATTGACCAATGCATCTTCGACTCGGCCTCAGCCAATGCATCTTCAGCTCAGCCTCAACTATCACATCTTCAACTAAGTCTCGGCAAAGGCATTCTCAGCTTGGCCTTGGCTTCGACCTCAATTGGGGCATCTTCAGCTTGAATTTGGCTAGGTCATTTTCAAGTTGGTCTAGAGCATCATTGGCTTGACCTTAGCATCTTTGTCCCGGCCTCAGCTAAGGCATCTTAGGCTAGGCCTCGGCCAATGCATCTTTGACTCAATGACGGCTAATGCATCTTTGGCTCATCCTAGGCCAACAAATCTTAGGCTCAGACTTTACAAGCGCATATTTGGCTCAGCCCGGCCAGTGCATCTTCAGCTCAACCTTGACCAGCATATCTTGAGCTCGACGTTTGACCAACACATCTTCAATTCAACCTTTAATAGAATATCTTCAACTTGACCTCGGTTATAGCATATTCAACTCGATCTCGGCTAGAGCAATTTTAAATCGACCTCAACCAAAGTAATTTCAACTTAGCTTCAACTAGAGCATCTTAAGCTCGGCCTCAGCCAAAGCATCTTTTGATCAACCATAGTTAGTGTATCTTCAACACAACCTTGTGCATAACATCTTCAGCTCCCTCAGCCTCAGGTTAAATTTTTAAATTTAAGGTCTATGGATTGACCATAACCCACATCGCCCTAAGAGTATTTTCTTGTGGGCCTCTTTTAGCCCTATGGACTTTTTTGCCCTGATCCACATGAGCTATATGGCCAGGTCAAGTGGGCTGGTCCATTTTGACGGCACTAGTTAACCCCTTTACATAAAAAAAACAAAATGAAAAAAAAACTTTGATTAATCTTAGTGTTTATACAAAATAATTATGAAATATTAACTAAAATTAAAAAATACATTCTAGATTCAAATAGATAAGAACTATTTTTCACCATGAAACAAAAATGGATTCAAAATGAAATAAAGCATAAACATCAATACATTTTTTTTTGTTACAAATAGGAAAAAAAATAGCAAAACAGAAGGAGAAAAAAAAAACAAGACAAACTAAGCGAAAGACACTATGGACTTAAGAAGAAGATGCCCATTGCCCAACTGAATTGAAAGTAGATTTTATTAAGACTCCCAATCTGGTATTGAGGCTTCCTTGGTTGCATGATTTCTGAGAAAATGACCAAGGCTTGAAAGGAAACAGATTGGCATGTTTGCACAGAGAATGAGAATATTACTGGCATTGGTATAATAAAATTATTGATTAAGTCTGTTGTATATTGTAAGGATTTTTTATTTATGTAAAAAATAAAATAAATTAATAATATTTAACATAAATAATATAGATTTATACGCAAATAAATAAATTTTAAAAGTTAAAAAATTACTTTGATCATGTAAGTAAATAAAATTTTGAGACTAAAAAAAGGAAATTTTAATATTAAAATTAAAATTAATTAATATTGAAATTTGAGGGAATAAAAAAATTGAAAAAATATTAGTACATAATTAGGAAATATAAAATTATCAAATAACAGTGAAATGCGGATAAACAAAGTAAAATAAGAGTTTTGACCACGATGAGAATTTAAATTTATAATATAGGAATTATTAAGAGTGTGTAGACAAGTCATTTTAGGTAATTTATATTTTATTTGAGTAATTTATAAATTTGTTTGACTAAAATAAATATGTTTGGTAAAACGAGTTTATTTCACTAATTTATAGAGTTGTTTCATACGCCATTTAAGATAGTGCACACTTGGACATATAATTTATAGTTTATCATAATTTTTCATTTTTATTTTTGATACTTTAACAACAACAAAATCTCATATGTTGTCTCCTTTAATATTACAATATTTATTCTAATTATTTCACTATTTATGTAATTTATTATTATTTTTTAATAAAATGTTTGATATTTAAACAAAAAAATAATAAGAGTTTAGCAAACCAATGACATGGAAATGAAAACAAACTAAAGGCGAGGAAAATCGTGGAAATTAGAAGAACTTGGAACTTGGGAGTGAGTGATTTTTTTTTTTTGGTGGAAAAAAGGGATAAACCCCAGGAAACACTAGAAACCGCGCGGAAACACGGTAGAGGATACATCAGCCAAAACGGCATTAACAATAAATGAAGGAACAATTTCAAAAATACGCAGACGATCATCAGTAGTCTGAGCATAAGAAACCAACGCATCAGCGACCTTATTAGCTTCCCGGAGAGTATGACGCTAGGAAAGTATACCTCCATCTCTGCCAAACATCAAAATATGTTGAACAAGAGCATAAGATGCGTGAGACTTACTGCACCCCTTCTTTATCAGATTAATTGCACTTTGGGAATCAGACTCAATCTCAAATTGTCTAAATCCTCTACTCCAAGCAATACGGATGCCAAGAAGAATCGCCCATAGCTCTGCATGCAACACACTACACGAGCCAATTTTAGAAGCATATGCAAAGACTTGGGAGTGAGTGATGAGTTGCGACTTGTGAGTGTGTGTTTTCTTTGCCCCTCCTATCGTTTCTACTCTCTCTATTCTATGTTCAGGCTTTTCTTTTTCTCAGCATTCTTTCATTTCTCCTCAGGGTATGCAATAATGATAGATATGGACAATGATAAAAGAAAATAAATTACATTCAATTTTAAAAGTCAAATGTGTCAATATTAAAACATAAGGAAAGTCTGTAATTGATAGCAGAAATTAATTACTCTCAAAAGGAAAACATCAAATAGATTGAAGTATTTATATTTCATACGATACATTTTGCTTCTTTAAGATAATATATTTATCACAGTACATAAATGCTAATGGTAGCAGTATCAAGAGACAAGACTATATGTGAAACGGCAACAAGGGCACATAGCCTTCTCTATGAACCATTGCAATATACAATTAGGGTGGATAACATGACAGCAAGGCAACCTTGCTGCATTATCACCAGAGTTGAAATCTTCACCACATAAGACACATTCACCTTCTTCATCTTGAACCCTAAATCTTTGGAGTGTCGTTGCCCCCGAAGGAAAAGAATGTTCACCTCCATCACAGGCCATTCTTTGCACAAATTCTCTTGGTGGAAGTTCATCAGCTTGAAAAAGGAATGAGGTACCCACTACATTATAACAGCAGTGGGTCTCGAATACCATAATGAAAACCCGAAAATAATTTATATGAACCCCAAACCGCTATAACACTGAGCCACGTAACCTTGTTGAAAGGTTTAGAACCAGGTCACAATCGTGGCCAATGAAAAATTTCTAGGTATATTCAAGTATCCAGGCAATTGCGTTAATATATCATTACATACAGATAGTTGATTGAAGATTTCATGATTAATTGGTAACTGCATCCAACAAAGACTTACACCACTGCTCGGATCAAAAGTCGTGACAACTACGCTTATATACACCATATGATTGATGAAAGTTTGATGAGCATCGGAGAACAAGCTGGGTTCTTGAAATTGTGATGTCATATTCACGATGAGGCAGATTGATAGAGGATGCTTTTGTGTGTGATTGCACAAAGGAATAGAAATAAGAAGAGAATTGAAAAGGAGATATACTAATACTTGGTATATAGGAATTTGCAAAGGTTAGATGTATTTATAGGGTTGTGTGGAATATAACCGTTATGATCAATCATTTCAAAGCAGTATTGGAGGGAAACTTGAGATTTGGGTCTTTTATTGAAAGAGGAAAGCTTGAGATTTTCCTTCTTTTTTTTTTTGTAAAGGAGGGAAGTTTGAGATTTTGTTCTTTTGGTCAAGGACGGAATATATATATATATATATATATATATATATGAGGTAAATAATTGAAAATTTTTCTATACTTAAATACTTTCCAAATTGAATAATTGATATTTTTTTTATATATTTTACAAGTTGATATTAGAATATTTGAAAGAAAAATTCAGTCAAAAGACATTTATTTCTTTTGTGTAATAGTTTAGTTTTTTTCCTTTTTTTTTACGTCATCTAAGAAATAGACTACTTTTCTTTTGACATTAAAGTTTACTTTCAAATATTCCACTAAATTGATTTTTAAAATTAGTTCTTAAATTTATAAATATTAATCAATTTTATTCTTAAATTACAAAATCATCTTTTTAATCCTTAAATATATTTAAAATGATAATTATTTATCAAATGACAATTATTTTACTGTCAAGAATAAAACTAAGATAAGTGATGTTTATTAATTTTAGATGTAAAAATAATATTTTTATAAGTTTTATAAAAAAACTACATTAACTGATAAACATAATTCTAGAATTATTAGTATAATTCATCATTGGTTTTAGGTTCCTACAAATGTTATTTGAGCCAAATCTGGTTGGCAAATTCATGCTTAAGTCGAGGATATATCTTATAAGAGAAGGACATCTTATATGAGAGTGAGAGAGCTAAATTTGGACCATATAACCATACATGGAGGGTCAAGATTTAATGTTATGTAACTACTTAAAAAAGTCGTATGACTTTTTAAAAAAGTCGCATGACTTAGTGTGTTTTAATATTGACCATTCAAAATAAGATCTAGTGGTCAATATTTATTCCTCTCACTCTCATATAAGATAAGACATCTCATTAGATATATTTCATATATATATATATATATATATATATATATATATATATATATATATATATATATATATATATATATATGTGTGTGTGTGTGTGTGTGTGTGTGTGTGTGTGTGTGTGTGTGTGTGTGATTTATTTAAAATTTATAAGTAAATTAAATTTTAAAAAGCGTGACAGGTTTCCTGTAGGTTTTTCCAAACCCGATAAGACTCGATGACGATGAGATTGGGTTTAAAAATTTTAAACCCGTCTCTTTTAAACCCAAACTCGAACCTGCCTCATCTTTCATGGTTGGTGAGGGTACCCGATCTTTTGTACCAGGATTAGGGTATGTACATCCAATCGTCACCCAAAAATAAATTATGTAAGACCTTTGCAACCCGGATGGTCAAGAGGCATTACAGCCCAAAATATGTGAAAACCTAAGAGAGATTATTTAGGGTTACCTAGGAGTTGAGTCCATGTTAAATCACTTTAAAGTGATGATTTTTGTGTATGCTGAACTACAAGGTTCGTTGTGCATGCGATATTTAAAGGGATGGAGAAGACTCAATCCCGTTACCATATTTCTTTTGTAGAGAACGATGGCGGAGATGTGGAGCCCAACACTCAGATTGATTATGTAAACATTTGAAGACCATTGGATTCAGGGGCGGACCTACAGCAAGCATGGGGGGGACCTTGCCCCCCCTCCCTTATTTTTTTCAATATAGTTTATTTATATTAGGTAATGTTAAAAAAATTAATATTAAGTAATTATTTTGCTTAGGGAATTTAAGTATGTAAATAATATTATTTAAGTATTATTTATCATTTTTATATTTTAATAAAATATTCTATTCTTTTGTAATATTTATTGTAGAGATAATTACATGTTTTTTTCTTTTTTCTAGATAAAATATTTGACTATTATTTATTTTTCTTTCAAATAGTTTTTCTTTTATAATGTGTTATTATTATTATTTTAAAAGCTATAAATACTTGTAGTTTGTAAGAAAATGATTGCCAATGGGTCAAACTTTACAAACACTATATATAAGATTGACAACTTAAATTTTGAAACACATCAACAAACATTGAATCTTTCTATTATCATGTTCCTATATTCTCTTTGTTTTTCTTGTCTCGTCTTTGTTTTTAATCCTTACCATTGTGAGGTTCAACTGTGCTTTCGATCTTAGTTCACCGATCCAGACTCGCGTGCTATGCAAATCTTAGCAAAGCAAATTAGATATCAAGTTGCACTAAAAGTTTGCCATCATTTGCTTTCAAAGTTGTAGCCTTTGTCACAACAAATATTTTTCTTCAATTTTCCAACTTTCTGAAAGTAAATTATTCTTCAATGATTGTTAGCTATTAGTGTCCTAAAAGATAATTTAGTGAGTAACATAATTTATTCAGATTTAGTAGATTTTTGGAATATGATTAATAGGAATTTTCGTAAGAAAGATATAGTTAAACATAAATATCAAATTTTATTATAAATTCATTAAATTTCTTGGTGACATATGAAATTGGTTATTGTCATTTGTAATTTAGGGTATTTAAAAATATGTTTAATATCTTCTATGTAAATGTATTCTTTATTATATACTTTTTAAATCATTTTAGAATATATGTATATATATATATATATATATATATAGTATCAATTTAAATTCTAATATTAAATTATTCAAAAAAACTAACATTTATCATTGTCAAAATCGTGAAGTATAATGTTTAAATAACAAATTAAATATTATACATAGTACAATAGTTAAAATAAATAGTGTAATATAAAAAATGTAGAATATAATAACAAAAATAAAATAAAACAAATAAATAATAAAAAAACCTTGTTTTATTAAAAAAGGGTACTAAGAAAGTTTAATAAATATTTTAAGGATAAAAAGAAAAGAAAATATAAAAATCTAGAAGTTACAAGCTAGCGTTTTAAAAAAATGCTACTTCAAGTAGTGTTTCAAAAATCGCTAAAAACTACTAAAGAAAGTTTGTTTACCAAACAGTCAAATAAGTTTTTCAGCTACTAAAAAAGTTAGCTAGAAGCTAGCTGAAATGGCTTGCCAAACATAACATTTTACTATTTTTAATATTTCATTATTTTTTTTTTACCACTTAATTTGACATTAGAAACTACAGAAGTAGAAAACCTAAAGTGACAATAATTTTTTTTGGTTTAAATACATTTTTAGTCCTTGCAATTTAGCACTTTCTTGCTTTTCGTCCTTGCAAAAAAAAATTGGTTTTCTTCCTTGCAAATTATGTTTGTTTTGTTTTTCACCCATAAAGTGCTTTAGATAGCGTTTTCTTCACTATTCAAAGCGCTATATAAACCACTTTAAGGACGAAAAACAAAACAAACATAATTTGCAAGGACTAAAATCGAAAAAAAAATTGCAAGGACGAAAGGCAAAAAAAATGCTAAATTACAAGGACTAAAAAGGTATTTAAGCCTTTTTTTTACTGCAAAAGTGACAATAATTATAACACGTATGATTCCCGAGAGTTGAATTAACCATCGTGAAATGTTTTCAATAACAAAAAAAAATCATCGTGACTTAATTTAGTACTGAATGAAAGTATGTTTCAATTTATAACCTATTTTTCCCTTTAAAGATCCAAAAAATATAAATAAACAAAAACACACTGCCAAAGTTTAGTAAACTTCTATAATTATATTTATAACTATATATACTCACAATTCAAATGTTGTATATATGAATAAAAAAAATTCAAACATTGTATATACATCTATAACTAAAAAACACCTATCACATTCATTATCACGTCCAATATAAAGGTACCTATACTTAAAAGTGTCAATAATAGGTGAATGATAGAAGTAAATAATCTCAATGATGAAAGATTAAAGAAATAATAATTTGGTTATTGTTTCGATATTATAGGAGCTTTATATGTCAGACTCCATATGCTGAATGATGGCATTTTCTATGTTATTGTTTAGCTCCTTTCCTTTTGCTTTTAATTCCACTTTGATTATAAAAAAACAAATACTTTGGAAACATATATAAGAAAATTATAGAAGTGCATTATTTAATACATTATATTTATGTTTATCAATTTGATATGATATGTCAAGATTCAAAATATTAAAGAATTATTGACATTTTCCAAAATTGCAAGAAATTATTCAATTTTAAATATTATGGCCAATATTGTTATGTAAGGAAAATGCAATTGATAGCAGAAATTGTCAAATTGATTAACTCTTGAAAGGAAAGCATCAAATAGGTTTACGTATCTATGTATTTCTTACGATAAATTCCACCTCTTTATACGATAAGACAATTATTACAATTCAATCAACACGAAACTACAACAAAGTATCCTTAAAAGCAAGAAAATATGTAATGCAAAACCTAACAGTATCAAGAGTTCATGTGGAACCACAGCGAAAAGGGCACATACTGCTCTGCACTAACCATTTCAAAATGCATTCATAGTGAAAAATATGAGCACAAGGCAACCGTGCCCCCATCATCACCACACTTGTACTCTTCATAGCATATGCAACATTCATCTTTTTCATCTTCAATCTTCAATTTTTCAAGCATTGTGACCCTAGCAGGCAAAGAATATTCTCCACCCTGATAAGCCATTCCTTGCACGAACTCTCTTGATACATGTCGTGCATCGAAGAAGCATGAGGTATTCACTATATTGTAAAAATATCGGCCATTAAAGAACATAGCAAACACATAAAAATAATCTGTTTCAAACCCACAGTGTTGCAGTACTGAGTCACGTAGCATTCTAGACAAATTTGTGACCATGTCACAATCATGGCCATTGAGAAAGGTTTGCCGAACACCTGTGTGTGCAAGGAACTTTTGTAACAGCTCTTTGCGAAAACATGGATACGCAAAATGGTCACGAGAAATTGGTTGACTCGACCTCCAACATCTAACCTCACCCATTGGATCTGAATTAGTCGCAACAACTATAGTTATATAGACTTTATCTTTGCATGAAGTGTAACTCCCACCATCAGAGAAGGTGAATTGTTGAATTTCTGGCATGATGAGGAAGATTGATAAAGAATACTTTTGTGTGTGTTTGCACAAAGGAATAGAAATAATAAGAGAGTGTAATGCTATTGGGTCAAAGAATTTGTAAAGCATAGACATATTTATAGTGTTGTGAGGTATATATCCTTTATGATCAATTGTTTCAAAGGAGTATTGGAGGGAAGCTTGAGATTTAATTTGGTCTTTTGGTCAAAGAGGGAAGCTTGAGATTTAATTTGGTCTTTTGGTGAAAGAGGGAAGCTTGAGATTTTCTTTTTTTTTTTTGTGAAGGAGGGAAGCTTGACATTTTGTTTTTC
Organism: Pueraria montana var. lobata; assembly: GCA_026413185.1. NCBI lineage: Eukaryota > Viridiplantae > Streptophyta > Magnoliopsida > Fabales > Fabaceae > Pueraria > Pueraria montana. The sequence goes on along the minus strand of CM048650.1, from coordinate 87,406,504 downwards.
TGGTCAAGGAGGGAAGTACATATGAGGTAACTAATTGAAAATTTTGTATACTTAAAAGACTTTCCAAATTGAATAATTTGTCATTTTTTTTATATATTTTACACATTGATGTTAGTATATATTTAAATATCTCTTTGAACCAAAAAAAAATTATTTACCCAAATAATACTCGTACCACATTATTTAACAAACTACTATCTATTACTGTTCAGGTTGGGATTTCGGCTCCTCTCCACCCAAATTCTTAACCTTTATTTTCTTTTTAAAAAACATGACGTTGAGAATCCGGATAACCCAAATCTGAATTCTCAATAGGTTTTCCTATTTTAGTTATTTATTTTTTTGCTTTTTACTTTTTTACTTTAATTTTAATTTTAAAGTAGTTTAAAAAAATAATTGTGACTAAAAAGTTTACATTGTAATTAATTTAAATAATTAGTTTTAAAAAATAATACTCACAATTTAATAAAAATTATTTAAATTAAAATTCCATAATACAACAATAGAAAACTAAATTATTGAAGTTGGCTAGAGGTTCGATCACGATTAGGACATGACATTACACCTAAATCAATCCCTTTTGTATAAAATGAATAAAAAAATAAAATAGATAACTAAATAAATAAATCATTAATTCAAGTCTCTCAAATATAAATATAAATTTATTTTGCTGAAATAAATCAATGATAAATAAACAAATAATATACAAGTTCGGGAACAATTGTCACAACTCGAGTATACAGCCCAATTTAAAGCATAAGATTAACAAGCTATCATGTTTAAATTATCTCTTGAGGTGTTATTTTGGTCCTAAGCCTTGGGCCAGTTCACAATAATGGCTCTAATTATTTTTTGACCCACCTAATGTGGGGCCTAAAAGCTCCCAACATACACAACCCAACTAATAAGAAGGTTGGACCAAGGCTTAAGGGTTGTCAACCCACAAGTACCAGTATTTCAAAAAGTGTCTTTCTAAATCGCCCATAAAAATATTTTCAACTTGGCTCGACTAGAATATGTTTAACTCAAGCTAAACTAAAGTAATTTTAACTTGGTCCCAACCAAGATACCTTTAATGTGGCCTCAATCAAAGTAATTTCAAATTGACCTTGGCTAGAGTAACTTCAACTCGACCTTGTTCAGAGTATGTTCAACTTAGCGTAACATAGAGTATCTTATACTCAACCTCGACTAGAGAATCTTCACATCAACCTCAACCGGGGCATCTTCAACTCAGTCTCTGCTAGGACATCTTTGGTTCGACCTCGACTAAAAACTCTTCTACTCAACCTCAGTCAGGGTATTTTTGCCTCGACTTCAATTAGGTCATCTTCAGCCTAGCCTTGGCTTAGGCAGCGTGGACAAGTCCTTAGTATCTTTGGGTTGGCCTCAACTAGGGCGTATCTTCAGCTCAACCTTGCACAACGCATGTTTGGCTCAGCCTTTACAAGCGCATCTTCGGCTCAGCCTCAACCAGCGTATCTTCAACTCATCCTTACCCAACATATCTTTAGCCTGGCCTCGACGAATGGACCTTCAATTCAAACATTGACTAGTGCATCTTCCACTTGGCCTCAGTTAGAGCATCTTCAACTCAGTCTCAGCTATAGTCATTTCAACTCGGTCTCAGCTAGAGCATCTTAAGCTTGGCCTCAGTTAGAGTATCTTCAGATCAACCACAGTCAAAGTATCTTCAATACGACTTTGGCTAGAACATCTCTTAGCTTAACCTCGAGTTAAATTTTTAAATTTGAGGTCCATTGGCAGGCCATAAGCCACAAGGTCTTGAGGGCTTTTTTATGTTGGCCTCTTTTAGCCCTGTGGGCTTTTTGGCCACGACCAATGTGGGCTATGGCCAAGCCAGCTAGGCTAGTCTATTTTGACAGTTCTAATTACCCTTTACATTAAAAAAAAACCTTTGATTTTAATGTTTATACAAAATAATTGTGAAAAATTGTTAACTAAAATTAAAAATACATGTATTTCTAATAAGAACTCTTTTTCACCATGAAACAAAAAAGGATTCAAAATGAAATATAAAGCATAATCATTACATTTTTTTATACAAATAGGGGAAAAAAAAAAAAAGCAAAACAGAAGGGGAAAAATAAAAATGACAAACTAAGCGAACTAATAGTGGAGGTGTAAGAAGACTACACCCATTGCATGTTCGTAGCAGTTTGGTGGTGTTATATCCAAGTGGATAACGCAAACTAATAGTGGAACAAACAACGTTAGCCGATAATACAAATAAATTAAAATGAGAATTTACAAATTCCACTTATTCATATCATCTTATCACTATTATGTTGCCCTTTTGTTTCTATTTTTCTTATTTTCACTTCTTTTTCATTTCCACTGTTTTTAATATTTCATTATTTTTTATGTTTTTACCACTTTAACATTAGAAACAACAGAAGTAGCAAATCTAAAGTGACAATAATTATAATACGTATGGTTGTCGAAAGCTGAATTAATCATTGTGAAACATTTTCAATAAAAAAAATAAAAATAAAAATAAAACATCCTGATACAAACAATATGAGCTGCATCATATTGCTTGGAAAAGGCATGTTTAGTTTAGCAAACCAATGACGTGGAAATGAAACCAAACAAAAGGAGAACAAGCTAAGATGATGGCAAATGGAAATCAGAATAACTTTAGGAGCAATTATAATTATAATGTGTTGATTAAGATAAACCATAATCAACACATTATATTTACTTTCTTTTTTTTAAACAACATTATATTTACTTTCAATACTATGCTCTGGGTTTTCTTTTCTCCTCGGTGCTCTATCGATTGGTTCTATTGCCTCCACGCCTTCTTCTCCCAGTTAATATCTCCCTTTGTTTATGTTTGAGTCCTCCCCGTATACAATGATAAAAGAGAATAAATTATATCCACATACAATATATTTTACTTCTTTAAGATGATATATTTATCACGGTACAATAATGCTAATCGTAACAGTATCAAGAGACACGACTACATGTGAAACGGCACGAAGGGCACATACCCCTCTTTACAAACCATTGCAAAATACAATAATGGTGGAAAACATGAGAGCAAGGCAATCTTGCTGAATCATCACCAAAGTTGAAATCTTCATGACATATGACACATTCACCTTCGTCATCTTGAACCATAAATCTTTCAAGCATCGTTGCTCCCGCAGGCAAAGAATGTTCACCTCCCTCATAGGCCATTCTTTGCACCAATCTTCTAGATGGAAGTTCCTCAGCTTGAAAAAAGAACGGGGTACTCACTACATTGTAACAACAATGGGTCTTGAGTACCTTAACAAACACGCGAAAATAATTTATATCAACGCTAGGCCGCTGCAATACTTATTCCGATAACATTGCTGAAATGTTTTCAACCATGTCACAGTCATGGCCATTGAAAAAATTTGTAGGTACACGCAAGTATGCAAGCAATTGCTTTACTACATCATTGCAAAAAAATGGATAATTGAAAATGATGTGTTGAATTGGTAGCCGCGTGTGACAAAGTTTGACAACACTGCTCCGCTCAAAAGTTGTCACCACCATGGTTATATACACAATATGATTGATGAAAGTGTTACAAGCACCAGAGAAAAAGGTGGGTTCTTCAAATTGTGGTATCATGTTTATGATGAGGAAGATTTATATAGAGGGTACTTTTATGTGTGATTGCACAAAGGATTAAAGGAATAGAAATAAGAAGAGAATTGAAAAAGAGTTATATAATACTTGGTCTATAGGAATTTGCAAAGGTTAGATGTATTTATAGTGTATATTAGATTATGATCAATATCTTCTTCGAAACAGTATTGGAGGGAAGCTTAAAATTTTGGGGGGTATTTTTATGTAAATGAAGGGAAATATTGGAGGGAAGTTTGAAATTTTTTTTTTCTTTTTATGAAAATGGAACTTTCCAAATTCAACAATCTATCATTTTTTATATATTTTACACATTAAAGTTAAAATATCTCTATATATGTTAAATATTTTAATATAAAAATTAATGATCTTTTAGTATGAGAATTGTTATCAGAAATATTGATTATTACGATTTTTTCCAAATATGCACAAGGATGATTTCCATAAAAAATCTATTATATTTTTTGAATTGATATTTATTTCAAAAAATAATATTGAGGCACGTATGTTATTCATTCATCAATATCAATATAAACTAAGATAAGAAATCCCTCCCTAAACTCGTCACTTCCTATTCAATAGTTTTCCCTCGCAATTCCTACCCTCGTCTCTCTCTCTCACTCTCTCTCTTTTTCTAATTTCTTTTTTTATTACTTACATACAATTTTTTTATTATAACTATTTTTTATGCATATTATATTATTGTTTTATATTTTTTATTTATAAAAAATTATATTTTATAAATTGTATAAGCATATATAACCATAAAAATAAAGGATAATTTTGTTTGTCTAAATAATATTTAATTTTTCTTTGAATATTTAATATAATAATATTTTTAATATTACCTAAAAATATGTTATAATTTATATTAAATGGATGATAAATTATATAATTACTTATTAAAACTAATTATAATTTAATTGATTAAATCTATTTTTACTTTAGGCATCCTATAAAATCATTTTTAATTTTATATCATATAAAACCATTTAAATTAATTTCATAAATAAATATTTCGTGACTAATATTTAAATTATACGGTTGAAATCTTTATACTAAAAATTAGGTTGAATCTAATTAGTTAATATATTTACTACAAAATGATATTTTGACTATATGCTTAATAACTTCATATATGAACATTTTGTTGACTAATGATTATATGATAATGTTAAATTTTTTATATAAATATATAATAAATATATTAATTTTAAATTTTTAACTATATTTTATTACAAAATAGTTTTAAATTACTTATTCAATAAAATCATAAATTAGATATTTTTTAAATTCTTTTTTTTATGGTAGAGACCACCCAAGGAAGATAATCATGCTCGAATTGGATAGGAAGTAGGACAACTATTAACGACAAAGCTCTCACTTCGAGCATATTATTTTACTATTTATCATAATTTACAATATTTTTGGAACTTGGGAGTGAGTGATGAATTGTGTTAAAGTGAATCTGCTGTGTTCCCAGGTGAATCAAAGACAATGTGTGTGTGTGTTTTTTTTTTTTGCCCCTCCTCTCGTTTCTACTCTCTCTATTCTATGTTCTGGCTTTTCTTTTTCTCAGCATTCTTTTGTTTCTCCTCTCGGTATATGCAATGATAGATGGACAATTATAAAAGAAAATAAATTATATTCAATTTTAAAAGTCTAACGTGTCAATATTATTACATAAGGATAATTTAATCGATAGCTGAAATTAATCACTCTCAATATTATTACGTAAGGAAAGTGTAATGATAACAGAAATTAATTGCTCTCAAAAGGAAAACATCAAATAGATTGATGTATTTATATTTCATACTATACATTTTACTTCTTTAAGAAAATATATTTATCACAGTACATAAATGCTAATGGTAACAGTATCAAGAGACATGACTATATGCAGAACGGCATTATCTTTGATGATAAACATGAGAGCAAGGCAACCTTGCTGCATTATCACCGGAGTTGAAATCTTTGATGCATATGGCACATCGATCCTCTTCATCTTTAACCATAAATCTTTTGAGTGCAGTTGCCCCCACGGGAAAAGAATGTTCACCTCCATCACAGGCCATTCTTTCCACCAATTCTCTTCATGGAAGTTCATCAGCTTGAAAAGAGAATGGCGTACCCACTACATTATAACAACAGTGGGTCTCAAATACCATAATGAACACCCGAAAATAATTTATATGAACCCCAGGCCGCTGTAACACTGAGCCACGTAACCTTGTTGAAAGGTTTGGAACCAGGTCACAGTCGTGGCCATTGAAAAAATTTCTAGGTATATTCAAGTATGCAAGCAATTGTTTTAATATATCATTACATACAAAAAGATGATTGAAGATGTCATGATTAATTGGTAACTGAATGCGACACAGCCTTACAGCACTGCTTTGGATCAAAAGTTGTGACAACGATGCTTAAATAGATCATATGATTCATGAAACTATGACCAGCATCGGACAACAAGGTGGGTTCTTGAAAGTGTGATGTCATCTTCAAGAAGAGGAAGATTGATAGAGGGAACTTTTGTGTGTGATTGCATAAAGGAATAGAAATAAGAAGAGAATTGAAAAAGAGTTATACTAATACTTGGTCTATAGGAATTTGCAAAGGTTAGATGTATTATAGTGTTGTGAGGAATATAGCCGTTATGATCAATCATTTCAAAGCAGTATTGAGGGAAGCTTGAGGTTTTAGTCTTTTGGTGAAAGAGGAAAGCTTGAGATTTTCCTTCTTTTTTTTTTGTGAAGGAGGGAAGCTTGAGATTTTGTTCTTTTGGTCAAGGACGAAAATATATATGAGGTAAATAATTGAAAATTTTGTATACTTAAATAATTTCCAAATTGAATAATTGATATTTTTATTTATTTTACAAGTTGATATTAGAATATTTGAAAGTAAACTTCAAAGTCAGAAAATGTGAAGATAGTGAAGATAGGGAGTAACACTTTTAAAGTTACTCTTGGATATATATGATTTATTTAAAGATTAGAAGAAAATTATATTTTCAAAAGTCTGACGGGTTTCCCAAAAATTTTCACGAACCCAATAAAACTTGCGACGTCGATGAGGTAGGATTTTAAAATTTTAAACTCACCTCTTTTAAACTCAAACTTGAACCTGTTTCGGCTTTCATGAGTACAAGGACCAGGAGAGCTAAACTTACCCTAAATCTGCATTGTTGCCATGCCTAGCCTTGGCTAGTGCATCTTCAACCCTGCCTCGGCTAGCGCATCTTCAACCCTGCCTCAGCTAACGAATCTTTGACTCAACCTCAGCCAACGTGCATTTAGCTTAGCCATAGTAAATACATCTTCAGCTTAGTCTCTATAAAGGCGTTCTCAATTTAGCATCGGCCTCAACTGAGGCATCTTTAATTCGACTTCAGCTAGGTCATCTTTGGATTGACCTCGAGTAGGGCATCATTGGCTGAACCTTAGCATCTTTGGCCTGGCCTCAACTAGGGCATCTTCGACTCACCCATGACCAATGCATCTTCAACTCAATCTCAATCAATGCATCTTTGGCTCATCCTCGGCCAACACATCTTCAGCTTGACCTTTGCATGCACATCTTCGGCTAAACCTTAAGCAATGTATCTTCAGCTCAACCTCGACTAACACATCTTCAATTCAACCTTGATTAGATCATCTTCAACTTAGCCTTGGTTAGAGCATCTTCAGCTCGATTTCAATTAGAGTAATTTCAACTCCACCTTGGCCAGAGCATCTTAAGCTCAGCTTGGCCAAAGCATCTTAAGCTCGATCTCGGCTAGGGCATCTTAAGCTCGGCTTGACTAGAGATCTGTAAAAAAAATGTAATGCAAGTAAAAACAAAGGGACAACAAAATACAAAAACACTAGAAGAATATTTTGTTAGGTACTTGAAGTGATTAATTTTATTGACCATTTCATTATTTGTATCACACACACATATATAGGTATACATCCCTATTCCAACAACAAACTACCAATAAGATGAAAATTTTGCTCACTAAGAAAATATTGTGGTAGGCCACCCCCATAATTTATGGAACTTTCTATCATGCCTCCAATAAAACTAAATGAAAAGATGTAATATGACCTTATACTCTCCTTGAAGTTGATACTTTTCTTATTGTTTTTAGTTGTTAGATTAAACAATAAAATAAGAAGCTTTTACCAAGGAAGTCTAGTTCAGTTGGTTGAGCAGGGTACATGAGTTATTGCAAACTCTCATATCTATCTTCTGCTCCTATTGATAAAAGAAAAAGACAAGAAGTTTTTCTAATCTTTAGACAACAGCGTCAAAATCCATCATTCATTATATTTTATTCTTTTCAAATCCTTTCTCAAATTGCATATGAGCAGAGAATTACAATGACAACAACATTAGGAAGGTCTCCAAAATATAGACATGCTAAGAAAAGGTGGAAATGGTTAGATGGTGTCCCCTGAATAACTGTATGCATGAAAACTTGCAAATTAAATACGATTTTAATAACTAAGAGTTCATAAAATGTTACATTGACTCTCATCCCCCTCATAAATTTCTGAATATAAAGGTAGGCTTTGATGATCACCAAATCAACCTAGCATGACAACTAACACACAAAGATATACATAAAGTAAACGACAACCACCAAGAAAACATTTTTTTTGGTACATACCACCACGAAAACATTTGTAATGATTACTATTATTTTTTATAAGATGTAAATAATCTCAATCTGTAAGATGAAATATTATTGAAATAATACTTTGGTTATTGTTTCGTTATGTAGGAGCTGTATATGCCAGTCTCTGTATGCTAATTAATGATGGCATTTCCTATGTTATTGTTTAGCTCTTTTTGCTTTTAATTATTTTCAATTTGCTTACAAAAAAATAATACTTTGGGAATATTTAAGAAAATTGTAGAAGTACATTATTTAATAGATTATATTTATCTTTATTAATTTGATATGATATATCAAGATTCAAAATTTAAAAATTTTAATTCATATTTAGATTTAGGAAAATTGCAAGAAATAATTCAATTTTAAACTATGATCACGTAAGGAAAATGCAATTGATAGCAGAAATTTTCAAAATGATGAACTCTTGAAAGGAAAGCATCAAATAGATTTACGTATTTATATATTTCTTACAATAAATTTCACCTCTTTATAAGGTAAGACAATTATTACAATCCAATCAACACGTAACTACAACAAAAATATGAGCACAAGGCAACCGTGCCCCCATCATCACCACAGTTGTACTCTTCATGGCAAATGCAACATTTATCTTTTTCATCTTCAATCTTGAATTTTTCTAGTGTTGTTTCCCCGGCAGGCAAAGAATGTTCTCCACCTCATAAGCCATTCTTGTACTGTAGTTCCAATGAACCAAGTCCTTCCTTGTACTGCAGTTCTCATGAACCAAGTCCCTCCTTGTACTGCAGTTCCTCCTTCTAACTAACAAGGAGGGACTTGGTTCATGGGAACTACAGTATAAGGAGGGACTTGATTCAGGGAAACTCACTAGTAACTAGTAACAACAATGGGTCTTGAGTACCATAACAAACACGTAAAAATAATTTATATCAACCCTAGGCCGCTACAATTAATACTGATTCCAATAACATTGCTGAAATATTTTCGACCATGTCACAGTCATGGCCATTGGAAAAAGTTGTAGGTACACGCAAGTATGCAAGCAATTGCTTTAATACATCATTGCAAAAAGATGGATAATTGAAGATGATGCGATGAATTGGTAACCGCGTGTGACAAAGTCTGACAACACTACTCGGCTCAAAAGTTGTCACCACCATGGTTATATAGACAATATGATTGATGAAAGTGTGACCAGCATCGGAGAACAAGGTGGGTTCTACGATGAGGAGGATTTATAGAGGGCAATTTTTGTGTGTGATTGCAAAAAGGTGTAGAAATAAGAAGAGAGTTGAAAAAGAGTTACACTAATACTTGGCCTATAGGAATTTGCAAAGGGTAGATGAATTTATAGTGTATAAGATTGTGATCAATATCTTCTTCGAAACAATATTAGAGGGAAGCTTGAAATTTTGGGGGGGTATTTTTATGTAAATGGAGGGAAGTATGACGTAATAATTGGAAAAAAAATGCACAAATTTCAAATTAAATAATGGTATTTGAGGGAAGTTTATTGAGGATGGCCATTGGATTATTCCACGCATGCTTCGTGAAAAATTTCCAAGTTTATGTGAGGAGATTCGAAATGTGGTCATTCCTAACTCCCCTAAACCAGATCAGAGGGTTTGGACGCATTCAGCTTCAGGAGAGCTCGCTTTTAAAGATGCTTTCTCTTTTATTCAGGTTCCCCAAGCTACCTTAAATTGGACTAAGTTAATCTGGAATTCTTCCATACCTCCATCGAGATCATTTCTTTTTTGGAGAATTATTCATAACAAAATTCCGTCTGATGAAAACTTGCAACGGAGGGGTTGTGTTGTGGTATCCAGTTGTTCGCATTGTGGTAAAGCTTATGAAACAACAAATCATTTGTTCTTCAGTTGTCCTTTTGCTCTCCAATTCTGGCATTGGCTTAGTAGTGTCTATAAGGTGGGTTTGGATTTGACTTCTCCTTTGGCTATTCTGAATATTTGTAATCGTAATTTCAGTAAGCAAGTCAAGGATGTTATTGTTGCTGGTATTGTAAATGTAGCTTGGTTTATCTGGCATAGTAGAAATCGCCTCAGGTTTGACAATATTAAGGAACCTGTTTTTTCGTTGAAGAGCAAAATCATTGCTGCTGTGGCACTTACTGGGAATTTCACATCAGCCACGATGTTCCCTTCCATAGAAGAGTTTGTTTTGTTGAAATCATTTCATGTCTCTGGGCATGCACGTAAGACTCCAGTTTTTAAACAGGTTCTTTGGTGTCCCCCTCCCTTTGGATGGATTAAAGGGAACTCGGATGGTGCAGCTCGTGGATCTCCTGGCCTGGCTGCTAGTGGTGGGCTGTTCCGTGATAGCTTTGGTAATTTCCTTGGTGGCTTTGCTTTACCTTTAGGGGTCTCTACATCTTACGTTGCTGAGTTGATTGCTGCAATGAATATTATCGATATTGCTTGGGATAAAAATTGGCATTCTCTTTGGCTGGAGACAGACTCTTCTCTTGTGGTTCAGGCATTTCAGAATTCGTGTTTGGTGCCTTGGCAGCTCCAAAATCAGTGGGATAATTGTTTATCAAAGACTCGCCTAATGCAGTTTGTGGTTTCTCACATTTATCATGAAGGAAATGGTTGTGCTGATGGATTAGCGAATCTTGGTGTCTCATTGAATACCTTTACATGGTGGGATGCAATGCCTGAGTCTATTAGATATGACTTCTACAGAAATAGAATTGGTTTACCCTTTATAGGTTTTGCTAGTCTGGTTACTTTTCTGGTTGTAATATAGGGACAATGTTCCTACTATTGTTATCTTTCTTTTATTTTATCTTAATAATATTTGGGTTTGTTTTTGGCAAAGGATTTATAGTTCCTGAGGTGCCAACCTAGTTGGGATCTTTGGACCTATTTTGATGCTTGAACAATCCTAGTCTTTTATCCAAAAAAAAAGGGAAGTTTGAAATTTTAAATTTTTTTTCTTTTTTTGAAAAAGGAAGGAAGTATGATATAATAATTGAAAAGAATTTCTACATAAATTTCCAAATTCAATAATTTATCATTTTTTATATATATATATTTTACACATTAAAGTTAGAATATCTGTCTCTCTCTCTCTCTCGCTCTCTCTCTCTCTCTATATATATATATATATCATTTCTATATGTTAAAATATTTTAATTAAAAAATTATGACCTTTTAGAATGAGAAATGTTATCAAAAATGCTGATTATTAGGAAAAAGAAATTCAAATATTGAAAAGGATAATTTCCAATTATAGGGAAAATGATAAGTAGGTTGGACCGAGTCTTAAGATGGGGGATGGATCAGCTCACAAGTTACGAGTATTTTAAAAATGACTTTTCTCAATTGTCCACAAAAATATTTTCAACTTATTAATTAGCTTGACTAGAGTATCTTTAACTTGACCTCAATTAGAGTAATTTCAGTTCAGTCTTGGCCATAGTACCCTTAACATGCCCTCAATCAAGGTAATTCCAACTCGACCTTGGCTAGATTATCTTTAACCCAACCTCGTTGAGAGTAATTTCAACTTAGCCTATCCAAGGGTATCTTGTATTCAACCTCATCTGGGAATCTTAACCTCAACCTTGGTCAGGGCATCTTTAACTTGATCTTATTTAAGACACCTTTACTTTAGTCTTGACTAGGGAATCTTCAGCTCGGCCTTAGTCAACACATCTTCAACCTGGCCTCGGCTGGGGCATCATCGGCTTGACCTTAGCATCTTTGGTCTGGCCTCGGCTAGAGCATCTTCGACTCAGCCTCGACCAGTGCATCTTCGACTTAACCTTAGTCAACACAACTTAGGCTTATCATCAACCAATGCATCTTCAGCTCAGCCTTTACAACTGCATCATTAGCTCGGCCTTTAGCAGTGTATCTTCAGCTTGACCACGACCAACACATCTTCTATTCAACCTTGATTAGATCATCTTCAACTTGGCCATGGTCAAAACATCTTCAGCTCGGTCTCAGTGAGATTAATTTCAACTCCACCCCGGCTCGAGCACCTTAACCACGACTTGGCCAAAGATCTTCAGATCAATCGTGGTCAGAGTATGTTCAGCACAACCTTGTGCAAAACATCTTCAACTCACCCTCAGGTTAAATATTTAAATTTAAAGTTCATGGACTGGCCATAACCCATAAGGCCTCGAGGATGGGTCTTTTTTAACCCTGTCGGCATTATGGCCCTGATCAACGGAGGCTAAAGCCAAGTCAGATGGGCTAGTCCATTTTGACAACTTTAATTACCTCTTTACATACATAAAAAAATCTTTGATTTTAATATTTATACAAAATAATTAGGTTTAATTGCACATTTTACCATCCAACTATTGTTATTTTGCATATTTTACTACCCAGGTTTTTTTTCACATTTTACTACCATGTTTTCTAATTTTTGCGAATTATTAAATCCTACTATTTAAAGATATATCATAATATTTTGAGACTAAAAACAGGAAATTTTAATATTAAAAATTAAAAGTAATTAATATTGAAATTTGAGGGAATAAAAAGATTAAGATTAATAATCATCAGTACATAATTAGGAAATATAAAAGTAAGTATCAAATAACAGTGTAATGTGGAGAAACAAAGTAAAATAAGTGCTTTGATCACGATAAGAATTTAAATTTATAATATACGAATTCTTAAGAGTGTGTAGACAAGTGCTGTAAAATAAAAAGAGTGTGTAGACAAGTCAACTTAGGTAATTTATATTTTATTTGAGTAATTTATAAATTTTTTTTACTAAAGTAAAGACGTTTGGCAATTTATAGAGTTGTTTCATACGCCATTTAAGATAGTGCACACTTGGACTTATAATTTATAGTTTATCATAATTTTTCATTTTTATTTTTGGTACTTTAACAAAAAAAATCTCATATGTTGTCTCCTTTAATATTACAATATTTATTCTAATTATTTCACTATTTATGTAATTTATCATTATTTTTTAATAAAATGTTTGATATTTAAACAAAAATAATAATAAGAGTTTAGCAAACCAATGATACTGAAAAGAAAACAAACTAAAGGTGAGGAAAATCATGGAAATCAGAAGAACTTGGGACTTGGGAGTGAGTGATGAGTCACGACATGTGAGTGTGTGTTTTCTTTGCCCCTCCTATCGTTTCTACTTTCTCTATTCTATGTTCAGGCTTTTCTTTTTCTCATCATTCTTTCGTTTCTCCTCAGGGTATGCAATAATGATAGATGGACAATGATAAAAGAAAATAAATTACATTCAATTTTAAAGAGGAAAGCTTGAGATTTTCCTTCTTTTTTCTTTGTAAAGGAGGGAAGCTTGAGATTTTGTTCTTTTGGTCAAGGACGGAATATATATATATATATATATATATAGATATATATATATATATATGAGGTAAATATTTGAAAATTTTTTATACTTAAATACTTTCCAAATTGAGTAATTGATCATTTTTTTATATATTTTACAAGTTGATATTAGAATATTTGAAAGAAAAATTCAGTCAAAAGACATTTATTTCTTTTGTGTAATAGTTTAGTTTTTTTTCCTTTTTTTTACGTCATCTAAGAATTAGACTACTTTTCTTTTGACATTAAAGTTTACTTTCAAATAATCCACTAAATTGATTTTTAAAATTAGTTCTTAAATTTTAAATATTAATCAATTTTATTCTTAAATTACAAAATATATTTAAAATGATAATTATTTATCAAATGACAATTATTTTACCGTCAAGAATAAAACTAAGATAAGTGATCTATGTTTATTATTTTAGATATTAAATAAATATTTTTATAACTTAAAAAAAACTACATTAATTCTGTAAAAAAAATTACATTAACTAATAAACATAATTCTAGAATTACTAATAGAGAGGGAGAGAGAGAGAGAGAGAGAGATGATCAAGTTACTCCAAGAGTAACTTTAAATTCATTCTCACTATTCATATTCTTGAAATTTAATGGTTTAAGATTAGTTACTCATTACAACCATTAGATTTAGGTAAAATGAATGGTGAGAATAGAGAGTAACTCTTTTAAAGTTACTCTTGGAGTAACTTGATCCCTCCTCATATAAGTAAATTGAGTTTTCAAAAGTGTGACAAGTTACACGTAGGTTTTTGCAAACCCGATAAAATCTGACGACAATGGGGGTAGGATTTAAAAATTTTAAACCCACCTCTTTTAAACTCAAACTCGAACCTGTCTCATCTTTCATGAGTATATGGACGAGGAGAGCTAAACTCGCCCTTGACCTATCCTGTTGCCATACCTAGAAGAGCTGTCAAAAATGGCCTAGTCTGACGAGTCGACCCGATGGCCAGTCAGGCCAGGCTTGGCTTATGAATTTTTGTCCTAAATACCATCTTGCTTACTTGGCCCGAAGTTATGTTTTATTTTTTTAAAATTAGTATAAATTTAAGAAAAATAAATAAATAAGCTAATTTGACCTAGTCTGACAGGCCAAATCGGGCCAAGACAAATGTGGCCTATGAGACATATGGACCAGATTGGACCAGTCCATTTTCACTCTTTGACCAGTCAGGCCAGGTCGGGCCAGTGTATCTTCAACCCTGCCTCGGCTTGCACATCTTCAACTCCACCTCAACAAACGCATCTTCGACTTAACCTCGGCCAATGCGTATTTGGCTTAGCCATAATAAATGCATCTTCAGCTCACTCTTTATAAAGGCATTCTCAGTTTAGCCTCGGCCTCGACTAAGGCATCTTCAATCCAACTTCCGCTAGGTCGTCTTCGATTTGACCTCGACTAGGGCATCATCGACTTGACCTTAGCATCTTTGGCCTGGCCTCAACTAGGGCGTCCTCAATTCAGTTCTTTTAATATAAAAAAAAGACAAACTAAGCGAAAGACACTATGGACTTAAGAAGAAGATTCCCATTGCCTAATTGAATTGAAAATAGTTTTTATTAAGACTCCCAATTTGGTGTTAAGGCTACCTTGGTTGCATGGTTGGGTATTCTTTCGTTTCTATTCTCTCTATTATATGTTATGGCTTACTAAGAATATTCTATGTTATGGCTTACAAAAACACTAGAAGAATATTTTGTTGGGTACTTGAAGTGATTAACTTTATTGACCATTTCATTGTTTGTATCACACACACACATATAGGTGTACATCCTTGCTCCAACAACAAACTACCAATAAGATGAAAATTTTGCTCACTAAGAATAAACTGTGGCAGACCACCCCCATAAATTATGGAACTTTCTTTCATCCTTCCAATAAAACTAAATTATAGAGATGTTATATGACCTTATACTCTCCTTGAATAGGATACTTTTCTTATTGTTTTCAGTTGTTAGATTAAACAATAAAATAAGAAGCTTTTATCAAGAGAGTCTAGCTCAGTTGGTTGAGTAGGATGCATGAATTATTGTAATTTCTTTGATATATGTCTTCCGTTCCTATTGATAAAAAGATAAAAGAAAAATGACAAGAAGCTTTTTCGAAAATGGGAATTGTACCCTACACTTTAGACAACAACATCAAAATCCACCATTCATTATCTTCATATTCTTTTCAAATCTTTCCTCAAATTGCATCTAAGCAGAGTATTACAATGACAACAACATTAGGAAGGTCTCCAACATATAGACATGCTAAGAAAAGGTGGAAATGGTTAGATGGTGTCTACTGAATAATTGTATACATGAAAACTTGATACGGTCTAAACTAAGAGTTCATCATATGTTACATTGACTCTCATCCCCCTCATAATTTTTTTAATACAAAGGTAGGCTTTGATGATCACCAAATCAACCTAGCATGAGAACTAACACAAAGATATACATAAAGTAAATGACAACCACCAAGAAAACATTTGTAATGATTACTATTATTTTTTATATGATAAAATATATGCACAAACATAGAGGAGAATCATCAATTAATCAAGATCATTGTATAGTTTGTTGATTATCGCAATGTACAATTGACATCAAAAACTATATATTGGCATTAAATTGAAAGAGCTTAATGCTTTTTTTACTACAAAAAGATCTTTAATATCTAAAATTATATTTTCATTGGCAATAGGACTATCCATAGATCTGTTTCCTTCCGCAAAAAAAATAAATAAATGAGGCACTATGGTGCATTGGACTCGAGACCATAATGTTCCCTTCAAAATTTAAATTCTAATAGTAACATATACCATATAAATTTAGAAAGGTGTACATAGCCCACAAAATCTTAAATCCAATATATAATGTTTATACGACCCATGTGGGCTTTTTGGCCACGACCCATGTGGGCTATGGCCAAGCCAGCTAGGCTAGTCTATTTTGACGGCTCTAATTACCCTTTACATTAAAAAAAACTTTGATTTTAATGTTTATACAAAATAATCGTGAAAAATTGTTAACTAAAATTAAAAATACATGTATTTCTAATAAGAACTCTTTTTCACCATCAAACAAAAAAGGATTCAAAATGAAATATAAAGCATAATCATTACATTTTTTATACAAATAGGAAAAAAAATAGCAAAACAGAAGGGGAAAAATAAAAATGACAAACTATGCGAACTAATAGTGGAGGTGTAAGAAGACTACACCCATTGCATGTTCGTAGCAGTCTGGTGGTGTTATATCCAAGTGGATAACACAAACTAATAGTGGAACAAACAACGTTAGCCGATAATACTAATAAATTAAAATGAGAATTTACAAATTCCACTTATTCATATCATCTTATCATTATTATGTTGCCCTTTTGTTTCTATTTTTCTTATTTTCACTTCTTTTTCATTTCCACTGTTTTTAATATTTCATTATTTTTTATGTTTTTACCACTTTAACATTAGAAACAACAGAAGTAGCAAATCTAAAGTGACAATAATTATAATGCGTATGGTTGCCGAAAGCTGAATTAATCATTGTGAAACATTTTCAATAAAAAAATAAAAATAAAAATAAAACATCCTGATACAACAATATGAGCTGCATCATATTGCTTGGAAAAGGCATGTTTAGTTTAGCAAACCAATGACGTGGAAATGAAACCAAACAAAAGGAGAACAAGCTAAGATAATGGCAAATGGAAATCAGAATAACTTTAGGAGCAATTATAATGTGTTGATTAAGATAAACCATAATCAACACATTATATTTACTTTCTTTTTTTTAAACAACATTATATTTACTTTCAATACTATGCTCTGGGTTTTCTTTTCTCCTCGCCTTCTTCTCCCAGTTAATATCTCCCTTTGTTTATGTTTGAGTCCTCCCCGTATACAATGATAAAAGAGAATAAATTATATTCAATTTTAAAAGTCGTCTAACGTGTAAATATTATTACGTATGAAAAGTGTAATTGATAGCAGAAATTAATGTACTCTCAAAAGGAAAACATCAATTATAGATTTAAGTATTTATATTCACATACAATATATTTTACTTCTTTAAGATGATATATTTATCATGGTACAATAATGCTGATCGTAACAGTATAGAGAGACACGACTACATGTGAAACGGCAGGAAGGGCACATACCTCTCTCTACAAACCATTGCAAAATACAATAATGGTGGAAAACATGAGAGCAAGGCAATCTTGCTGCATCATCACCAGAGTTGAAATCTTCATGACATATGACACATTCACCTTCTTCATCTTGAACCATAAATCTTTCAAGCATCGTTGCTCCCACAGGCAAAGAATGTTCACCTCCCTCATAGGCCATTCTTTGCACCAATCTTCTAGATGGAAGTTGCTCAGCTTGAAAAAAGAACGGGGTACTCACTACATTGTAACAACAATGGGTCTTGAGGACCTTAACAAACACACAAAAATAACTTATATCAACGCTAGGCCGCTACAATACTGATTCCCATAACATTGCTGAAATGTTTTCAACCATGTCACAGTCATTGCCATTGAAAAAATTTGTAGGTGCACGCAAGCAATTGCTTTACTACATCATTGCAAAAAAATGGATAATTGAAAATGATGCGTTGAATTGGTAACCACGTGTGACAAAGTTTGACAACACTGCTCCGCTCAAAAGTTGTCACCACCATGGTTATATACACAATATGATTGATGAAAGTGTTACCAGCACCGAAGAAAAAGGTGGGTTCTTCAAATTGTGGTATTATGTTTATGATTAGGAAGATTTATATAGAGGGTACTTTTATGTGTGATTGCACAAAGGATTAAAGGAATAGAAATAAGAAGAGAATTGAAAAAGAGTTATACTAATACTTGGTCTATAGGAATTTGCAAAGGTTAGATGTATTTATAGTGTATATTAGATTATGATCAATATCTTCTTCGAAACAGTATTGGAGGGAAGCTTAAAATTTTGGGGGGTATTTTTATGTAAATGAAGGGAAATATTGGAGGGAAGTTTGAAAAAAAAATTTATTTTTATTTTTATGAAAATGGAACTTTCCAAATTCAAAAATCTATCACTTTTTATATATTTTACACATTAAAGTTAAAATATCTCTATATATGTTAAATATTTTAATATAAAAATTAATTACCTTTTAGTATGAGAATTGTTATCAGAAATATTGATTATTATGATTTTTTCCAAATATTCACAAGGATGATTTCCATAAAAAATCTATTATATTTTTTGAATTGATATTTATTTCAAAAAATAATATTGAGCCACGTATGTTATTCATTCATACAATTTTTATTATAACTATTTTTTATGCATATTATATTATTGTTTTATATTTTTTATTTATAAAAAATTATATTTTATAAATTATATAAGCATATATAATCATAAAAATAAAGGATAATTTTGTTTGTCTATATAATATTTAATTTTTCTTTGAATATTTAATATAATAATATTTTTAATATTACCTACAAATATGTTATAATTTATATTAAATGGATGATAAATTATATAATTACTTATTAAAACTAATTATAATTTAATTGATTAAATCTATTTTTACTTTAGACATCCTATAAAATCATTTTTAATTTTATATCATATAAAACCATTTAAATTAATTTCATCAATAAATATTTCGTGACTAATATTTAAATTATATGGTTGAAATTTTTATACTAAAAATTAGGTTGAATCTAATTAGTTAACATATTTACTACAAAATGATATTTTGACTATATGCTTAATAACTTCATATGTGAACATTTTGTTGACTAATGATTATATGATAATGTTAAATTTTTTATATAAATATGTAATAACTATATTAATTTTAAATTTTTAACTATATTTTATTACAAAATGGTTTTAAATTACTTATTCAATAAAATCATAAATCAGATATTTTTTAAATTCTTTTTTTTATGGTAGAGACCACCCAAGGAAGATAATCATGCTCGAATTGGATAGGACGTAGGACAACAATTAACGACAAAGCTCTCACTTCGAGCATATTATTTTACTATTTATCATAATTTACAATATTTTTGGAACTTGGGAGTGAGTGATGACTTGTGTGAAAGTGAATCTATTGTGTTCCCAGGTGAATCAAAGACAATGTGGGTGTGTGTGGTTTTTTTTTTTTTTTTGCCCCTCCTCTTGTTTCTACTCTCTCTATTCTATGTTCTGGCTTTTCGTTTTCTCAGCATTCTTTTGTTTCTCCTCTCGGTATATGCAATGATAGATGGGGAATGATAAAAGAAAATAAATTACATTCAATTTTAAAAGTCTAACGTGTCAATATTATTACATAAGGAGAATTTAATCGATAGCT
This sequence comes from Pueraria montana var. lobata, assembly GCA_026413185.1. NCBI lineage: Eukaryota > Viridiplantae > Streptophyta > Magnoliopsida > Fabales > Fabaceae > Pueraria > Pueraria montana. The sequence continues at coordinate 87,386,497 of CM048650.1, read as the reverse complement.
GAAATTAATCACTCTCAATATTATTACGTAAGGAAAGTGTAATGATAACAGAAATTAATTGCTCTCAAATGGAAAACATCAAATAGATTGATGTATTTATATTTCATACGATACATTTTACTTCTTTAAGATAATATATTTATCACAGTACATAAATGCTAATGGTAACAGTATCAAGAGACATGACTATATGCAGAACGGCATTATCTTTGATGATAAACACGAGAGCAAGGCAACCTTGCTGCATTATCACCGGAGTTGAAATCTTTGATGCATATGGCACATTGATCCACCTTGGCTAGAGCATCTTAAGCTCGATTTCAATTAGAGTAATTTCAACTCCACCTTGGCTAGAGCATCTTAAGCTCAGCTTGGCCAAAGCATCTTAAGCTCGATCTAGGCTAGGGCATCTTAAGCTCGGCTTGACTAGAGATCTGTAAAAAATATGTAATGCAAGTAAAAACAAAGGGACAACAAAATACAAAAACACTAGAAGAATATTTTGTTAGGTACTTGAAGTGATTAACTTTATTGACCATTTCATTATTTGTATCACACACACATATATAGGTATACATCCCTATTCCAACAACAAACTACCAATAAGATGAAAATTTTGCTCACTAAGAAAAAATTGTGGCAGGCCACCCCCATAATTTATGGAACTTTCTATCATGCCTCCAATAAAACTAAATGAAAAGAAGTAATATGACCTTATACTCTCCTTGAAGTTGATATTTTTCTTATTGTTTTCAGTTGTTAGATTAAACAATAAAATAAGAAGCTTTTACCAAGGAAGTCTAGTTCAGTTGGTTGAGCAGGGTACGTGAGTTTTTTCAAACTCTCATATCTATCTTCTGCTCCTATTGATAAAAGAAAAAGACAAGAAGTTTTTCCAATCTTTAGACAACAGCGCCAAAATCCATCATTCGTTATCTTTTATTCTTTTCAAATCCTTCCTCAAATTGCGTATGAGCAGAGAATTACAATGACAACAACATTAGGAAGGTCTCCAAAATATAGACATGCTAAGAAAAGGTGGAAATGGTTAGATGGTGTCCCTTGAATAACTGTATGCATGAAAACTTGCAAATTAAATACGACCTTAATAACTAAGAGTTCACCAAATGTTACATTGACTCTCATCCCCCTCATAATTTTCTGAATATAGAGGTAGGCTTTGATGATCACCAAATCAACCTAGCATGACAACTAACACACAAAGATATACATAAAGTAAACGACAACTACCAAGAAAACATTTTTTTTTGGTACATACCACCAAGAAAACATTTGTAATGATTACTATTATTTTTTATATGATAAAATATATGCACAAACATAGAGGAGAATCATCTATTAATCAAGATCATTGTATAGTTTGTTGATTATCGCAATGTACAATTGACATCAAAAACTATATATTGGCATTAAATTGAAAGAGCTTAATGCTTTTTTTACTACAAAAAGATCTTTAATATCTAAAATTATATTTTCATTGGCAATATGACTATCCATAGATCTATTTCCTTCTGCAGAAAAATAAATAAATGAGGCATTATGGTGCATTGGACTCGAGACCATAATGTTCCCTTCAAAATTTAAATTCTAATAGTAACATATACCATATAAATTTAGAAAGGCGTACATATAGCCCACAAAATCTTAAATCCAAAATATAAAATTATAAAACTAAAAAAAAAAAAAACACTACCATATTCACTTTTACGGCCAATATAAAGGTACCTATTCTCTGTACCAAAAAAAAAATACCTATACTTAAAAGTGATCAATAATAAGTGAATTGTAGATGTAAATAATCTCAATCTGTAAGATGAAATATTAAAGAAATAATACTTTGGTTATTGTTTCGTTATGATAGGAGCTTTATATGCCAGACTCTGTATGCTAATTAATGATGGCATTTCCTATGTTATTGTTTAGCCCTTTTTGCTTTTAATTATTTTCAATTTGTTTACAAAAAAATAATACTTTGGGAATATTTAAGAAAATTGTAGAAGTACATTATATTTATGTTTATTACTTTGATATGATATATCAAGATTCAAAATTTAAAAATTTTAATTCATATTGAGATTTAGGAAAATTGCAAGAAATAATTCAATTTTAAATTATGGTCACGTAAGGAAAATGCAATTCATAGCAGAAATTTTCAAAATGATGAACTCTTGAAAGGAAAGCATCAAATAGATTTAGGCATTTATATATTTCTTACAATAAATTCCACCTCTTTATAAGGTAAGACAATTATTACAATCCAATCAACACGTAACTACAGCAAAAATATGAGCACAAGGCAACCGTGCCCCCATCATCACCATAGTTGTACTCTTCATGGCAAATGCAACATTTATCTTTTTCATCTTCAATCTTGAATTTTTCTAGTGTTGTGGCCCCGGCAGGTAAAGAATGTTCTCCACCTCATAAGCCATTCTTGTACTGTAGTTCCAATGAACCAAGTCCTTCCTTGTACTGCAGTTCTCATGAACCAAGTCCCTCCTTGTACTGCAGTTCCTCCTTCTAACTAACAAGGAGGGACTTGGTTCATGGGAACTGCAGTATAAGGAGGGACTTGATTCAGGGAAACTCACTAGTAACAACAATGGGTCTTGAGTACCATAACAAACACGCAAAAATAATTTATATCAACCCTAGGCCGCTGCAATTAATACTGATTCCCATAACATTGCTGAAATATTTTTGACCATGTCACAGTCATGGCCATTGAAAAAAGTTGTAGGTACACGCAAGTATGCAAGCAATTGCTTTAATACATCATTGCAAAAAGATGGATAATTGAAGATGATGCGATGAATTGGTAAACGCGTGTGACAAAGTTTGACAACACTACTCGGCTCAAAAGTTGTCACCACCATGATTATATAGACAATATGATTGATGAAAGTGTGACCAGCATCGGAGAACACGGTGGGTTCTATGATGAGGAGGATTTATAGAGGGCACTTTTTGTGTGTGATTCCAAAAAAGGTATAGAAATAAGAAGAGAGTTGAAAAAGAGTTACACTAATACTTGACCTATAGGAATTTGCAAAGGGTAGATGTATTTATAGTGTATTAAATTGTGATCAATATCATCTTCGAAACAATATTGGAGGGAAGCTTAAAATTTTGGGGGTATTTTTAATTAAATGGAGGGAAGTATGATGTAACAATTGAAAGAAAAAAAGTGCACAACTTTCAATTAAATAATGGTATTTGAGGGAAGTTTGAAAATTTGAATTTTTTTTTCTTTTTTTGAAAAAGGAAGGAAGTATGATATAATAATTGAAAAGAATTTCTTCATAAATTTCCAAATTCAATAATTTATCATTTTATATATATAGTTTTTACACATTAAAGTTACAATCTCTCTCTCTCTCTCTTTCTCTCTCTCTCTCTCTCTCTTTCTCTCTCTCTCTCTCTTTCTCTCTCTCTCTCTCTCTCTCTCTCTCTCTCTCTATATATATATATATATATATATATATATATATATACCATTTCTATATGTTAAAATGTTTTAATAAAAAAAATTATGACCTTTTAGAATGAGAAATGTTATTAGAAATACTGATTATTAGGAAAAAAAATTCAAATATCGCAAGGATAATTTTTATGTAAATGCAGGGAAGTATAGCATAATAATTAAAAAAAATGCATAACTTTCCAATCAAGTAACAGTATTTGAGGGAAGTTTGAAATTTTGGTTTTTCTTCTTTTTACGAAAAAGGAAGGAAGTATGACATAATAATTGAAAAGATTTTATACGTATATAACTTTCCAAATTAAAAAAAAAATATCATTTTTTTTATATTTGACACATTAAAGTTAGAATATCTCTATATATCATTTATATATGTTAATATATTTTAATCCAAAAATAAATTACCTTTTAGTGTGAGAAATGTTATTGGAAATACTGATTATTAGGAAAGTTAATTTTTTTTCAAATATGCACGAGGATGATTTCCATAAAAATTATATTATATTTTTCAATTAGTATTTATTTCAAAAAATTATGTTGAGCCACATATGTTATTCATTCATTAATTGAAAAGGAGGGAAGTATGACATAATAATTGAAAAAATATATATACATAACTTTTCAATGTCAATAATTTATCATTGTTTATATATTTTACACATTAATGTTAGAATATCATTATTTATCTTTTATAAATTTTAAAGTATTTTAATCTTAATATTAAGACCAAGGTTAGGGTGGACAACCCTGATTGGTGGACCACCCTAATTGGTGATCCACGGTGGACCATCATTATCAATCGTTAGATTTATAATTTTGTTATAGTAGGACAATCCACACTAGATTTCTCCAACCCTCTTCCAGGAATCCTCTGGCCACCGTTCGCCACCTCTAGAGACAATTTTGACCAGCGTTGTTTTGTTTTTCTTCATCACTATCTCCACCCTTTCCTCCACTGATTTCTTCGGCGTCGACTCAAAACTCAAATAGAAACACTTAAGTTTTTTCTTTTTTCTTTTTTGTGGTAGTGAACTTATATCAAGGAGCTCTTGAAAATTCAACGAGTACAAAACGTTACAGCAAAGCCTCTACGACTAGAAGTAACATGGGCCATGCCTTGGGGAAATCATGCCTTGGACTAGATATGGTCATCTGTGGAGGGCTCTACGAAATGATGGCATTTTTTTTTGTGTACAATGGTCGCATTGAGGTTTGAACCTATCACCTCATGTATTCTACTCCAACCCCCCACAACTAGGCCGACCTTAGTGGTTAATGATGGCATTTCCTATGTTATTGTTTAGCTCCTTTTGCTTTTAATTATTTCCACTTTGCTTACACAAAAACAATACTTTGGGAATATATAAGAAAATTGTAGAAGTATACATTATTTAATACATTATATTTATGTTTATTAATTTGATATGATATGTCAAGATTCAAAATTTTAAAATTTAAATTCATATTGAGATTTAGGAAAATTGCAAGAAGTAATTCAATTTTAAATTATGGCCAATATTGTTACGTAAGGAAAATGCAATTGATAGCAGAAATTTTCAAATTGATGAACTCTTGAAAGGAAAGCTTCAAATAGATTTACATATTTATATATTTCTTATGATAAATTCCACCTCTTTATAAGATAAGACAATTATTACAATCCAATCAACACGAAACTGCAACAAAGTATCCTTAAAAGCAAGAAAATATGTAATGCAAAACCTAACAGTATCAAGAGTCACCACGAATACATGTGGAATGGTAGCGGAAAGGGCACGTACCTCTCTGTACAAACCATTCAAAATGCATTCGCAGTGAAAAATACGAGCACAAGGCAACCGTGCCCCCATCATCACCACAGTTGTACTCTTCATAGCATATTCAACTTTTATCTTCTTCATCTTCAATCTTCAATTTTTTTAGTGTTATGGCCCCAGCAGGCAAAGAATGTTCTCCACCCTCATAAGCCATTCTTTGCACGAACTCTACTGATTGAACATGTTCATCATCAAACGGGTGTGGGGTATTCACTATATTGTAAAAATAATGGCTCTCAGATAACATAGCAAACACATAAAAATAATCTTTTTCAATGTGCTACAGTATTGAATCACGTAGCATTCTAGACAAATTTGTAACCATGTCACAGTCGGCATTGAGAAAACTTTTTCGTACATCTATTTTTTTCGAGGAAAACCTGTAACAAGTCTTTTGGGAAAGGAGGAAAAGCAAAAAAGTCACGAGGAAGTGGTAGTATGCTCAAGCTACAAAGACTAACCACATCCATCGGATGTGAATTCGCTACAACTATAGTTATATTGACTTGATCATTGGAAAAAGTGAAACTATCATCATCTGAGAAGGTGAATGGTTGAATTTCTGGCATGATGAGGAAGACTGATAAAGAATACTTTTGTGTGTGTTTGCACAAAGGAATAGAAACAATAAGAGAGTGACAGAGGATTACACAAATGCTGGCCTGGGTCAAAGAATTGTAAACCATAGATATATTTATAGTGTTGTGAGGTATATGTCCGTTGTGATCAATCGTTTCAAAGAAGTATTGGAGGGAAAGCTTGAGATTTTAGTCTTTTGGTGAAAGAGGTCTTTTTGTGAAGGAGGGAAGCTTGAGATTTTGGTCTTTTGGTCAAGGACGGAAAGTATATATGAGGTAAATAATTGAAAGTTTTGGATATTTAAAGACTGTCCAAATTGAACAATTTATCCTTTTTTATATATATTTTACACTTAGAATATCTTTAAATATATCTCGGAATACCTAACTTTGGGTTCTATTATTTTAATTAATATGGTGAAAGCTGATTTGCCCGACAAAGCTTTCAAGACCTTACCATTAAGTAATTACAGGTTGATTTGCCGATAGCTGCAAGCCATAATAAGGCTCCCAGTCAGTTTAATTGACTCCTCTGAGTTCTCTCCATAATCTTTATTTTATTTGCTCTTTGTTGTTTTGTTAGTATTAGAAGCATTTTCTTTTGACTGATGCAAGTTTTCCTTTTGATAGACGTGCAGCCTGCCTCATGTAATGTCATCTATCTTTTTTATTTATATTAATTAATTTTTTTTACTCATAGTATTGTCATTTTTCTTGTTTTCTTTTTAACAACTTTCTTTTCTTTGGTCATGCACTGGAATAGTTGTCGGTTGCCTTTCTTTTTCTACATTAGCTTTCTTGTAATATAAATCAAAAAAAGAGAAATGAGTCTCAAGTTATCAATTAGCCTACTGACATATATCTTGTACGTGAACATTTCACTTTTTAAGTGTTGATATACTTTTCTTCTTCGTAAAGTTTGATAATTTTATCACAAGTGGTGAGAGCTAGTCAGTTCCAAGGTAGTTAAAAGAATAGTATTTTGATAAAAAAAACATAAAAAAGGATTTTTAGTACTACTAACGATTATTTTTATTCACTTTCTATTTACTTATTAAGAAGATTTTATGTTGTTAGTGATATTCATTTTAGATTTTTTTTTAATTATTATAAAGGCCTGCTTCTAAATATATTTTAGCAAAATAAAATTATTATGAATAAATAAATTAGTAAAGGAAAATAAATAGAGTAGCAAAATTATAAGTTTGATATTACCAAGTTGTTACAACTTAAGAGACTTAGATAAAAAAAATATGGAATTAAAAAGTCGTACACCTAAATCACTCTTTTTTGCATAAATGGATAAATAAAAAATGGATAACCAAATAAATAAAATCATAAACTCAGGTGTCTCAACTTTAAATATGAAATTATTTGGCTAAGTAAACTAATGATAAATAAAACAAATAAACAAACAAATAATACAAGCTTGGGAATACCTGTCATAGCTCAGGTATCCCAAATTAAAACATAAGATTAATAAGGTGTCATGTTTAAATTACTTTAAAGGGGGGGGGGGGGGGTATTTCGATCCTAAGTCCTAGGGTAAATCACTATATTGGCTCTAATTAATTTTTGACCCACCAAATGAGTGGCTTAAAATTCCCTAACCCAATTAATAAGTAGGTTGGACCGAGTCTTAAGAGGGGGGATGGATCAGCTCACAAGTTACGAGTATTTTAAAAATGAATTTTCTCAACTATCCACAAAAAATATTTTCAACTTATTAGCTCGACTAGAGTATCTTTAACTTGACCTCAACTAGATTAATTTCAGTTCAGTCTTGGCCATTGTACCCTCAACATGGCCTCAATCAAGGTAATTCCAACTCGACCTTGGCTAGATTATCTTCAACCCAACCTCATCGAGAGTAATTTCAACTTAGCCTATCCAAGGGTATCTTGTATTCAACCTCATCTGGGAATCTTAACCTCAACCTTGGTCAGGGCATCTTTAACTTGATCTTATTTAAGACACCTTTACTTTAGTCTTGACTAGGGAATCTTCAGCTCGGCCTTAGTCAACACATCTTCAACCTGGCCTCGGCTGGGGCATCATCGGCTTGACCTTAGCATCTTTGGTCTGGCCTCGGCTAGAGCATCTTCGACTCAGCCTCGACCAGTGCATCTTCGACTTAACCTCAGTCAACACAACTTAGGCTTATCATCAACCAATGCATCTTCAGCTCAGCCTTTACAACTGCATCATTAGCTCGGCCTTGAGCAGTGTATCTTCAGCTTGACCACGACCAACACATCTTCTATTCAACCTTGATTAGATCATCTTCAACTTGGCCATGGTCAAAACATCTTCAGCTCGGTCTTAGTGAGATTAATTTGAACTCCACCCCGGCTCGAGCACCTTAAGCACGACTTGGCCAGAGATCTTCAGATCAATCGTGGTCAGAGTATCTTCAGCACAACCTTGTGCAAAACATCTTCAACTCAACCTCAAGTTAAATTTTTAAATTTAAAGTTCATGGACTGGCCATAACCCATAAGGCCTCGAGGATGGGTCTTTTTTAACCCTGTGGGCATTATGGCCCTGATCCATGGAGGCTAAAGCCAAGTCAGATGGGCTAGTCCATTTTGACAACTTTAATTACCTATTTACATACATAAAAAAATCTTTGATTTTAATATTTATACAAAATAATTAGGTTTAATTTCACATTTTACCATCCAACTATTGTTATTTTGCAAATTTTACTACCCAGGTTTTTTTTTCACATTTTACTACCATGTTTTCTAATTTTTGCGAATTATTAAATCCTACTATTTAAAGATATATCATAATATTTTGAGACTAAAAAAAGGAAATTTTAATATTAAAAATTAAAAGTAATTAATATTGAAATTTGAGGGAATAAAAAGATTAAGATTAAAAATCATTAGTACATAATTAGGAAATATAAATGTAAGTATCAAATAACAGTGTAATGTGGAGAAACAAAGTAAAATAAGTGTTTTGATCACGATAAGAATTTAAATTTATAATATACGAATTCTTAAGAGTGTGTAGACAAGTGCTGTAAAATAAAAAGAGTGTGTAGACAAGTCAACTTAGGTAATTTATATTTTATTTGAGTAATTTATAAATTTGTTTTACTAAAGTAAAGATGTTTGGCAATTTATAGAGTTGTTTCATATGCCATTTAAGATAGTGCACACTTGGACTTACAATTTATAGTTTATCATAATTTTTCATTTTTATTTTTGGTACTTTAACAAAAAAATCTCATATGTTGTCTCCTTTAATATTACAATATTTATTCTAATTATTTCACTATTTATGTAATTTATCATTATTTTTTAATTAAATGTTTGATATTTAAACAAAAATAATAAAAAGAGTTCAGCAAACCAATGACACTGAAATGAAAACAAACTAAAGGCGAGGAAAATCGTAGAAATCAGAAGAACTTGGGACTTGGGAGTGAGTGATGAGTCGCGACTTGTGAGTGTGTGTTTTCTTTGCCCCTCCTATCGTTTCTACTTTCTCTATTCTATGTTCAGGCTTTTCTTTTTCTCAGCATTCTTTCGTTTCTCCTCAGGGCATGCAATAATGATAGATGGACAATGATAAAAGAAAATAAATTACATTCAATTTTAAAAGTCAAACGTGTCAATATTAAAACATAAGGAAAGTCTGTAATTGATAGCAGAAATTAATTACTCTCAAAAGGAAAACATCAAATAGATTGAAGTTATATTTCATACGATACATTTTACTTCTTTAAGATAATATGTTTATCACAGTACATAAATGCTAATGGTAACAGTATCAAGAGACAAGACTATATGCGAAACGGCAACAAGGGCACATAGCCTTCTCTACGAACCATTGCAATATACAATTAGGGTGGAAAACATGACAGCAAGGCAACCTTGCTGCATTATCACCAGAGTTGAAATCTTCACCACATATGACACATTCACCTTCTTCATCTTGAACCCTAAATCTTTGGAGTGTCTGTAACAGTATCAAGAGACAAGACTATATGCGACACGGCAACAAGGACACATAGCCTTCTCTACGAACCATTGCAATATACAATTAGGGTGGAAAACATGACAGCAAGGCAACCTTGCTGCATTATCACCAGAGTTGAAATCTTCACCACATATGACAGCAAGGAATAGAAATAAGAGGAGAATTGAAAAGGAGATATACTAATACTTGGTCTATAGGAAATTGCAAAGGTTAGATGTATTTATAGGGTTGTGTGGAATATAACCGTTATGATCAATCATTTCAAAGCAGTATTGAAGGGAAACTTGAGATTTGGGTCTTTTGTTGAAAGGGGAAAGCTTGAGATTTTCCTTCTTCTTTTTTTTTTTTTTTGGTAAAGGAGGGAAGCTTGAGATTTTGTTCTTTTGGTCAAGGACGGAATATATATATATATGAGGTACATAATTGAAAATTTTTGTATACTTAAATACTTTCCAAATTGAATAATTGATAATTTTTTTTATATATTTTACAAGTTGATATTAGAATATTTGAAAGAAAAATTCAGTCAAAAGACATTTATTTCTTTTGTGTAATAGTTTAGTTTTTTTCCTTTTTTTTTACGTCATCTAAGAATTAGACTACTTTTCTTTTGACATTAAAGTTTACTTTCAAATAATCCACTAAATTGATTTTTAAAATTAGTTCTTAAATTTATAAATATTAATCAATTTTATTCTTAAATTACAAAATATATTTAAAATGATGATTATTTATCAAATGACAATTATTTTACCGACAAGAATAAAACTAAGATAAGTTATCTATGTTTATTATTTTAGATATTAAATAAATATTTTTATAACTTAAAAAAAAACTACATTAATTCTGTAAAAAAAATTACATTAACTAATAAACATAATTCTAGAATTACTAAAAGAGAGAGAGAGAGGATCAAGTTACTCCAAGAGTAACTTTAAATTCATTCTCACTATTCATATTCTTGAAATTTAATGGTTAAGATTAGTTACTCATTACAACCATTAGATTTAGGTAAAATGAATGGTGAGAATAGAGAGTAACTCTTTTAAAGTTACTCTTGGAGCAACTTGATCCCTCCTCATATAAGTAAATTGAGTTTTCAAAAGTGTGACAAGTTACACGTAGGTTTTCGTGAACCCGATAAAATCTGACGACAATGGGGGTAGGATTTAAAATTTTTAAACCCACCTCTTTTAAACTCAAACTCGAACCTGTCTCATCTTTCATGAGTATATGGACAGCTAAACTCGCCCTTGACCTATCCTGTTGCCATGCCTAGAAGAGTTGTCAAAAATGGCCTAGTCCGATGAGCCGGCCCAATGGCCCATCAGGCCAGGCTTGGCTTATGAATTTTTGTCCTAAATACCATCTTGCTTACTTGGCCCAAAGTCATTTTTTATTTTTTTTAAAATTAGTATAAATTTAAGAAAAATAAATAAATAAGCTAATTTGACCTAGTCTAACAGGCCAAACCAGACTAAGACAAATATGGCCTATGAGACATATGGACTAGGTCGTACCAGTCCGTTTTCACTCTTTGACCAGTCAGGCCAAGTCCCAGTGCATCTTCAACCCTGCCTCGGCTTGCACATCTTCAACTCCGCCTTAGCAAATGCATATTCGACTTAACCTTGGCCAACGCGTATTTGGCTTAGCCATAATAAATGCATCTTCAGTTTAGCCTCGGCCTTGACTAAGGCATCTTCAATCCAACTTCCGCTAGGTCATCTTCGGTTTGACCTCGACTAGGGCATCATCGGCTTGACCTTAGCATCTTTCGCTTGGCCTCAACTAGGGCGTCCTCAATTCAGTTCTTTTAATATAAAAAAAAAGACAAACTAAGCGAAAGACACTATGGACTTAAGAAGAAGATGCCCATTGCCTAATTGAATTGAAAGTAGTTTTTATTAAGACTCCCAATCTGGTGTTTAGGCTGCCTTGGTTGCATGGTTGGGTATTCTTTCATTTCTACTCTCTCTATTCTATGTTATGGCTTACTAAGAATATTCTATGTTATTGCTTACAAAAACACTAGAAGAATATTTTGTTGGGTACTTGAAGTGATTAACTTTATTGACCATTTCATTATTTGTATCACACACACACATATAGGTGTACATCCTTGCTCCAACAACAAACTACCAATAAGATGAAAATTTTGCTCACTAAGAATAAACTGTGGCAGACCACCCCCATAAGTTATGGAACTTTCTTTCATCCTTCCAATAAAACTAAATTATAGAGATGTTATATGACCTTATACTCTCCTTGAATGGGATACTTTTCTTATTGTTTTCAGTTGTTAGATTAAACAATAAAATAAGAAGCTTTTATCAAGAGAGGCTCAGTTGGTTGAGTAGGGTGCGTGATAAAAAGAAAAAAGAAAAATGACAAGAAGCTTTTTCAAAAATGGGAATTGTACCCTACACTTTAGACAACAACGTAAAAATCCACCATTCATTGTCTTCATATTCTTTTCAAATCTTTCCTCAAATTGCATCTAAGCAGAGCATTACAATGACAACAACATTAGGAAGGTCTCCAACATATAGACATGCTAAGAAAAGGTGGAAATGGTTAGATGGTGTCTATTGAATAATTGTATGCATGAAAACTTGATACGGTCTAAACTAAGAGTTCATCATATGTTACATTGACTCTCATCCCCCTCATAAATTTTTGAATACAAAGGTAGGCTTTGATGATCACCAAATCAACCTAGCATGAGAACTAACACAAACATATACATAAAGTAAATGACAACCACCGAGAAAACATTTGTAATGATTACTATTATTTTTTATATGATAAAATATATGCACAAACGTAGAGGAGAATCATCAATTAATCAAGATCATTGTATAGTTTGTTGATTGTCGCAATGTACAATTGACATCAAAAACTATATATTGGCATTAAATTGAAAGAGCTTAATGCTTTATTTACTACAAAAAGATCTTTAATATCTAAAATTATATTTTCATTGGCAATAGGACTATCCATAGATCTGTTTCCTTTCACACAAAAAATAAATAAATAAATGAGGCATTATGGTGCATTGGACTCGAGACCATAATGTTCCCTTCAAAATTTAAATTATAATAGTAACATATACCATATAAATTTAGAAAGGCGTACATAGCCCACAAAATCTTAAATCCAATATATAAATTTATAAAACTAAAAAACACACTACCATATTCATTTTAACAGCCAATATAAAGGTACCTATTCTCTGTAAAAAAAAATACCTATACTTAAAAGTGATCAATAATAAGTGAATTGTAGATGTAAATAATCTTAATCTGTACGTTATGTCAGAGTCTCTGTATGCTAATTAATGATGGCATTTCCTATGTTATTGTTTAGCTCCTTTTGCTTTTAATTATTTTCAATTTGCTTACACAAAAACAATACTTTGGGAATATTTAAGAAAATTGTAGAAGTACATTATTTAATACATTATATTTATGTTTATTAATTTGATATGATATGTCAAGATTCAAAATTTAAAAAATTTAATTCATATTGAGATTTAGGAAAATTGCAAGAAATAATTCAATTTTAAATTATGGTCACGTGGGGAAAATGCAATTGATAGCAGAAATTTTCAAAAAGATGAACTCTTGAAAGGAAAGCATAATATAGATTTACGTATTTATATATTGGCTTAAATATGTTTCGGGTCCCTGATATATTAGCAAATTTTGCATTGGGTCCCTTTCTTTTGGGTCCCCAATAAATTTTTTATTTTGTTTTTGGTCCCTAAAGCGCTATCTAAAGCGGTAGCGCTTTAGGGACCAAAAACAAAATAAAAAATTTATTGGGACCCAATAGAAAGCAAAAATTTAATAGGAACCCAATGCAAAATTCGCTAATATATCAGGGACCCAAAACATATTTAAGCCTTATTATATATTTCTTACGATAAATTTCACCTCTTTATAAGATAAGACAATTATCACAATCCAATCAGCACGTAACTACAACAAAAATATGAGCACAAGGCAACCGTGCCCCCATCATCACCACAGCTGTACTCTTCATAGCAAATGTAACATTTATCTTTTTCATCTTCAATCTTGAATTTTTCTAGTGTTGTGGCCCTAGCAGGCAAAGAATGTTCTCCACCTGATAAGCCATTCTTGTACTGTAGTTCCAATGAACCAAGTCCCTCCTTGTACTGCAGTTCCTCCTTCTAACTAACAAGGAGGGACTTGATTCCTGGGAACTGCAGTATAAGGTGAGACTTGATTCAGGGGACCTCACTACATTGTAACAACAATGGGTCTTGAGTACCATAACAAACACACAAAAATAATTTATATCAACCCTAGGCCGCTGCAATACTGATTCCCATAACTTTTGCTGAAATGTTTTCGACCATGTCACCGTCATGGCCATTGAAAAAAGTTGTAGGTACAGGAAAGTATGCAAGCAATTGCTTTAATACATCATTACAAAAAGAAGGATAATTGAAGATAATGCAATGAATTGGTAATCGTGTGTGACAAAGTTTGACGACACTGCTCGGCTCAAAAGTTGTCACCACCATGGTTATATAGACAATATGATTGATTAAAGTGTGACCAGAATCGGAGAACAAGGTGGGTTCTACGATGAGGAAGATTTATAGAGGGCACTTTTGTGTGTGATTGCAAAAAGGTGTAGAAATAAGAAGAGAGTTGAAAAAGAGTTATACTAATACTTGGCCTATAGGAATTTGCAAAGGGTAGATGTATTTATAGTGTATAAGATTGTGATCAATATCTTCTTCGAAACAGTATTAGAGGGAAGCTTGAAATTTTGGGGGGTATTTTTATGTAAATGGAGGGAAGTATGACGTAATAATTGAAAAAAAAATGCACAAATTTCAAATTAAAAAATGGTATTTGAGGGAAGTTTGAAATTTTAATTTTTTTTTTTCTTTTTTTGAAAAAGGAAGGAAGTATGATATAATAATTGAAAATAATTTCTACATAAATTTCCAAATTCAATAATTTATCATTTTTTATATATATATATTTTACACATTAAAGTTAGAATCTCTCTCTCTCTCTCTCTCTCTCTCTCTCTCTCTCTCTATATATATATATATATATATATATATATATATATATATATATATCATTTCTATATGTTAAAATATTTTAATTAAAAAATTATGACCTTTTAGAATGAGAAATGTTATCAGAAATGCTGATTATTAGGAAAAAAAAATTCAAATATTGAAAAGGATAATTTCCAATTGTAGGGAAAAAAATTTCAAATATCACAAGGATAATTTTTATGTAAATGGAGGGAAGTATAGCAAAATAATTTTAAAAATTATGCTATACTTCCCTCCATTTACATAAAAATTATCCTTGTGATATTTGAAAATTTTTTCCCTACAATTGGAAATTATCCTTTTCAATATTTGAATTTTTGAAATTATCCTTTTCAATATTTAAAAAATCCATAACTTTCCAACTAAATAACGGTATTCGAGGAAATTTGAAATTTTCGTTTTTTTTTCTGTTTATGAAAAAGGAAGGAAGTACGACATAATTATTGAAAAGATTTTATACATATATAACCTCTCAAATTAAAAAAAATTATCATTTTTTTATATTTGACACATTAAAGTTAGAATATCTCTATATATCATTTATATATGTTAATATATTTTAATCCAAAAATTAATTACCTTTTAGTGTGAGAAATGTTATCGGAAATACTGATTATTAGGAAAGTTAATGTTGTTTTTTCAAATATGCATGAGGATGATTTCCATAAAAATTATATTATATTTTTCAATTAATATTTATTTCAAAAAATTATGTTGAGCCACATATGTTATTCATTCATTAATTGAAAAGGAGGGAAGTATGACATAATAATTGAAAATATATATATATATACATAACTTTTCAATGTCAATAATTTATCATTGTTTATATAATTTACACATTAGCGTTAGAATATCATTATTTATCTTTTATAAATTTTAAAGTATTTTAATCTTAATATTAAGAGCAAGGTTAGGGTGGACAACCATGATTGGTGCTCCACGGTGTACAATTGCAGCACTGAGGTTCGACCCCATCACCTCATGCATTCTACTCCAATCCCCCACCACTAGGCCGACCCTAGTGGTTAATGATGGCATTTCCTATGTTATTGTTTAGCTCCTTTTGCTTTTAATTATTTCCACTTTGAATACACAAGAACAATACTTTGGGAATATATAAGAAAATTGTAGAAATACATTATTTAATACATTATATTTATGTTTATTAATTTGATATGATATGTCAAGATTCAAAATTTTAAATTTTAAATTCATATTGATATTTAGGAAAATTGCAAGAAGTAATTCAATTTTAAATTATGGCCAATATTGTTACGTAAGGAAAATGCAATTGATAGCAGAAATTTTCAAATTGATGAACTCTTGAAAGGAAAGCTTCAAATAGATTTACATATTTATATATTTCTTACGATAAATTCCACCTCTTTATAAGATCAGACAATTATTTCAATGCAATCAACACGTAACTACAACAACAAAGTATCCTTAAAAGCAAGAAAACATGTAATGCAAAACCTAACAGTATCAAGAGTCATGACGGCTGCATGTGGAACGGCAGCGGAAAGGGCACGTACTACTCTGCACAAACCATTTCAAAATGCATTCATAGTGAAAAATATGAGCACAAGGCAACCGTGCCCCCATCATCACCACTGTTTTACTCTTCATAGCATATGCAACATTCATCTTTTTCATCTTCAATCTTCAACTTTTCAAGTGTTGTGGCTCCAGCAGGCAAAGAATGTTCTCCACCCTGATAAGCCATTCTTTTCACGAACTCTACTAATTGAACATGTTCATCATCAAGTAAGCATGGGATATTCACTATATTGTAAAAATAACGGCTCTTTGATAACATAGCAAACACATAAAAATGATCTTTTTCAACCCTGCAGTGCTGCAATATTGAGTCACGTAGCATTCTAGATAAATTTGTAACCATGTCACAGTTGCCATTGAGAAAACTTTGTGGTACATCTGACTTTTTAAGGAACATCTGTAACAAGTCTTCGGGAAAAGATGGAAAAGCAAAAAAGTCACGAGGAATTGGTAGTAACCTCGAGCTACAAAGACTAACCACATCCATCGGATTTGAATTTGCAACAACTATAGTTATATTGACTTTGTCATTGCATGACGTGTAACTAGCACCATCTGAGAAGGTGGATCGTTGAATTTCTGACATGACGAGGAAGATTGTTAAAGTGTACTTTTGTGTGTGTTTGCACAAAGGAATAGAAACAATAAGAGAGTGAAAGAGGGTTGTACAAATGCTGGCCTGGGTCAAAGAATTTGTAAAGCATAGATATATTTATAGTGTTGTGAGGTATATATCTGTTATGATCAATTGTTTCAACGAAGTATTGGAGGGAAAATTTGATATTTTCGTCTTTTGGTGAAAGATGGAAGCTTGAGATTTTCTTCTTTTTGGAGGGAAGCTTGATGTTTTGTTCTTTTGCTCAAGGACAGAAGTATATAAGGTAAATAATTGAGAATTTTGGATATTGGGTATTTAAAGACTTTCCAATTTGATTAATTTATCATTTTATTTATTTATTTTACACGTTGATGTTAGAATATCTGTAAACATCTCTCTCAACACCTAATTTTGGGTTCTTAATATAACACGTGTTATTAACACATCTCAGTATTTCACAAAAAAAAAAAAAAAAACACATCATAAGTCTTCACTATTTTCCAGTCTCTACTCTAAGGCCCCACTTACTTTGAATCTTCTCTTATCACTTTCTATTTTATTTTTAACCTGTCATCCATTTATCGATAATTAGATAATAATTATATACTTTTTTTGCTTCGTAATTTTCATTGTTTTTATTTAATGATATATACACTTTGTTAATTTTACCACAAGTGGTGAGAGCTCGTTAATTTTAAGGTTGTTAAAATAAAAGTATTTTAATAAAAAAAAATGGATTTTTAGTAATAATTATTTTCATTCACTTTCTATTTAGTTATTGCGAAGTCTTTAAGTAATTACTGATATTCATTGTAAATCTATTTTTTGTTTAATTATTGTAAAGGCTCGCTTCTAAAATTATTTTAATAAAATAAAATTAATTTTGAATAAATAAATAAGTGAAGAAAAATAAATAAATAAATAAAATAAGTTTGAGATTACCAAGTAATTACAACTCAAGTGACTTAGATTAAAATATGGAGTTAAAAAGACATTACACCAAAATCACTCCTTTTGTATAAAATGAAAAAATAAAAAATAGATAACTAAATAAAATTATAAACTAAATTATCTCAAATTTAAATATGAATTTATTTTGCTTAAATAAATTAATGATAAATAAAAGAGATAAACGAACAAATAATACAAGTTTGGAAACACCTATCATGGCTTAGGACTCCCAAATTAAAACATAAGATTAATAAGGTATCACGTTTAAATTATCTTTAGAGGTCTTATTTGATCCTAAGCCCCAAGCCAACCCACTATAATGGCTCTAATTATTTTTTGACCCACCTAACTGGGGCCCCAAAATCTCCCAATCCACACTAATCAAGAAGTTGATTGGACCAAGGCTTAAAGGGGGCAAGGTTAGCCCATAAGTTACGAGTATTTTAAAAGTTTTTTCTTAACCATCCAAAAAAATATTTTCAACTCAACCTCAATTAGAGTAATTTCAATTTGCTCTCGGCCAGTACATCTTTGGCTTAGCATTGACCAATGCATCTTCGACTCGGCCTCAGCCAATGCATCTTCAGCTCAGCCTCAACTATCACATCTTCAACTAAGTCTCGGCAAAGGCATTCTCAGCTTGGCCTTGGCTTCGACCTCAATTGGGGCATCTTCAGCTTGAATTTGGCTAGGTCATTTTCAAGTTGGTCTAGAGCATCATTGGCTTGACCTTAGCATCTTTGTCCCGGCCTCAGCTAAGGCATCTTAGGCTAGGCCTCGGCCAATGCATCTTTGACTCAATGACGGCTAATGCATCTTTGGCTCATCCTAGGCCAACAAATCTTAGGCTCAGACTTTACAAGCGCATATTTGGCTCAGCCCGGCCAGTGCATCTTCAGCTCAACCTTGACCAGCATATCTTGAGCTCGACGTTTGACCAACACATCTTCAATTCAACCTTTAATAGAATATCTTCAACTTGACCTCGGTTATAGCATATTCAACTCGATCTCGGCTAGAGCAATTTTAAATCGACCTCAACCAAAGTAATTTCAACTTAGCTTCAACTAGAGCATCTTAAGCTCGGCCTCAGCCAAAGCATCTTTAGATCAACCATAGTTAGTGTATCTTCAACACAACCTTGTGCATAACATCTTCAGCTCCCTCAGCCTCAGGTTAAATTTTTAAATTTAAGGTCTATGGATTGACCATAACCCACATCGCCCTAAGAGTATTTTCTTGTGGGCCTCTTTTAGCCCTATGGACTTTTTTGCCCTGATCCACATGAGCTATATGGCCAGGTCAAGTGGGCTGGTCCATTTTGACGGCACTAGTTAACCCCTTTACATAAAAAAAACAAAATGAAAAAAAAAACTTTGATTAATCTTAGTGTTTATACAAAATAATTATGAAATATTAACTAAAATTAAAAAATACATTCTAGATTCTAATAAGAACTATTTTTCACCATGAAAAAAAAATGGATTCAAAATGAAATAAAGCATAAACATCAATACATTTTTTTTTTGTTACAAATAGGAAAAAAAAATAGCAAAACAGAAGGAGAAAAAAAAAAACAAGACAAACTAAGCGAAAGACACTATGGACTTAAGAAGAAGATGCCCATTGCCCAACTGAATTGAAAGTAGATTTTATTAAGACTCCCAATCTGGTATTGAGGCTTCCTTGGTTGCATGATTTCTGAGAAAATGACCAAGGCTTGAAAGGAAACAGATTGGCATGTTTGCACAGAGAATGAGAATATTACTGGCATTGGTATAATAAAATTATTGATTAAGTCTGTTGTATATTGTAAGGATTTTTTATTTATGTAAAAAATAAAATAAATTAATAATATTTAACATAAATAATATAGATTTATACGCAAATAAATAAATTTTAAAAGTTAAAAAATTACTTTGATCATGTAAGTAAATAAAATTTTGAGACTAAAAAAAGGAAATTTTAATATTAAAATTAAAATTAATTAATATTGAAATTTGAGGGAATAAAAAAATTGAAAAAATATTAGTGCATAATTAGGAAATATAAAATTATCAAATAACAGTGAAATGCGGATAAACAAAGTAAAATAAGAGTTTTGACCACGATGAGAATTTAAATTTATAATATAGGAATTATTAAGAGTGTGTAGACAAGTCATTTTAGGTAATTTATATTTTATTTGAGTAATTTATAAATTTGTTTGACTAAAATAAATATGTTTGGTAAAACGAGTTTATTTCACTAATTTATAGAGTTGTTTCATACGCCATTTAAGATAGTGCACACTTGGACATATAATTTATAGTTTATCATAATTTTTCATTTTTATTTTTGGTACTTTAACAACAACAAAATCTCATATGTTGTCTCCTTTAATATTACAATATTTATTCTAATTATTTCACTATTTATGTAATTTATTATTATTTTTTAATAAAATGTTTGATATTTAAACAAAAAAATAATAAGAGTTTAGCAAACCAATGACATGGAAATGAAAACAAACTAAAGGCGAGGAAAATCGTGGAAATTAGAAGAACTTGGAACTTGGGAGTGAGTGATTTTTTTTTTTTGGTGGAAAAAGGGATAAACCCCAGGAAACACTAGAAACCGCGCGGAAACACGGTAGAGGATACATCAGCCAAAACGGCATTAACAATAAATGAAGGAACAATTTCAAAAATACGCAGACGATCATCAGTAGTCTAAGCATAAGAAACCAACGCATCAGCGACCTTATTAGCTTCCCGGAGAGTATGACGCTAGGAAAGTATACCTCCATCTCTGCCAAACATCAAAATATGTTGAACAAGAGCATAAGATGCGTGAGACTTACTGCACCCCTTCTTTATCAGATTAATTGCACTTTGGGAATCAGACTCAATCTCAAATTGTCTAAATCCTCTACTCCAAGCAATACGGATGCCAAGAAGAATCGCCCATAGCTCTGCATGCAACACACTACACGAGCCAATTTTAGAAGCATATGCAAAGACTTGGGAGTGAGTGATGAGTTGCGACTTGTGAGTGTGTGTTTTCTTTGCCCCTCCTATCGTTTCTACTCTCTCTATTCTATGTTCAGGCTTTTCTTTTTCTCAGCATTCTTTCATTTCTCCTCAGGGTATGCAATAATGATAGATATGGACAATGATAAAAGAAAATAAATTACATTCAATTTTAAAAGTCAAATGTGTCAATATTAAAACATAAGGAAAGTCTGTAATTGATAGCAGAAATTAATTACTCTCAAAAGGAAAACATCAAATAGATTGAAGTATTTATATTTCATACGATACATTTTGCTTCTTTAAGATAATATATTTATCACAGTACATAAATGCTAATGGTAGCAGTATCAAGAGACAAGACTATATGTGAAACGGCAACAAGGGCACATAGCCTTCTCTATGAACCATTGCAATATACAATTAGGGTGGATAACATGACAGCAAGGCAACCTTGCTGCATTATCACCAGAGTTGAAATCTTCACCACATAAGACACATTCACCTTCTTCATCTTGAACCCTAAATCTTTGGAGTGTCGTTGCCCCCGAAGGAAAAGAATGTTCACCTCCATCACAAGCCATTCTTTGCACAAATTCTCTTGGTGGAAGTTCATCAGCTTGAAAAAGGAATGAGGTACCCACTACATTATAACAGCAGTGGGTCTCGAATACCATAATGAAAACCCGAAAATAATTTATATGAACCCCAAACCGCTATAACACTGAGCCACGTAACCTTGTTGAAAGGTTTAGAACTAGGTCACAATCGTGGCCAATGAAAAATTTCTAGGTATATTCAAGTATCCAGGCAATTGCGTTAATATATCATTACATACAGATAGATGATTGAAGATTTCATGATTAATTGGTAACTGCATCCAACAAAGACTTACACCACTGCTCGGATCAAAAGTCGTGACAACTACGCTTATATACACCATATGATTGATGAAAGTTTGATGAGCATCGGAGAACAAGCTGGGTTCTTGAAATTGTGATGTCATATTCACGATGAGGCAGATTGATAGAGGATGCTTTTGTGTGTGATTGCACAAAGGAATAGAAATAAGAAGAGAATTGAAAAGGAGATATACTAATACTTGGTATATAGGAATTTGCAAAGGTTAGGTGTATTTATAGGGTTGTGTGGAATATAACCGTTATGATCAATCATTTCAAAGCAGTATTGGAGGGAAACTTGAGATTTGGGTCTTTTATTGAAAGAGGAAAGCTTGAGATTTTCCTTCTTTTTTTTTTGTAAAGGAGGGAAGTTTGAGATTTTGTTCTTTTGGTCAAGGACGGAATATATATATATATATATATATATATATATATATATATATATGAGGTAAATAATTGAAAATTTTTCTATACTTAAATACTTTCCAAATTGAATAATTGATAATTTTTTTTATATATTTTACAAGTTGATATTAGAATATTTGAAAGAAAAATTCAGTCAAAAGACATTTATTTCTTTTGTGTAATAGTTTAGTTTTTTTCCTTTTTTTTTTACGTCATCTAAGAAATAGACTACTTTTCTTTTGACATTAAAGTTTACTTTCAAATATTCCACTAAATTGATTTTTAAAATTAGTTCTTAAATTTATAAATATTAATCAATTTTATTCTTAAATTACAAAATCATCTTTTTAATCCTTAAATATATTTAAAATGATAATTATTTATCAAATGACAATTATTTTACTGTCAAGAATAAAACTAAGATAAGTGATGTTTATTAATTTTAGATGTAAAAATAATATTTTTATAAGTTTTATAAAAAAACTACATTAACTGATAAACATAATTCTAGAATTATTAGTATAATTCATCATTGGTTTTAGGTTCCTACAAATGTTATTTGAGCCAAATCTGGTTGGCAAATTCATGCTTAAGTCGAGGATATATCTTATAAGAGAAGGACATCTTATATGAGAGTGAGAGAGCTAAATTTGGACCATATAACCATACATGGAGGGTCAAGATTTAATGTTATGTAACTACTTAAAAAAGTCGTATGACTTTTTAAAAAAGTTGCATGACTTAGTGTGTTTTAATATTGACCATTCAAAATAAGATCTAGTGGTCAATATTTATTCCTCTCACTCTCATATAAGATAAGACATCTCATTAGATATATTTCATATATATATATATATATATATATATATATATATATATATATATATATATGTGTGTGTGTGTGTGTGTGTGTGTGTGTGTGTGTGTGTGTGTGTGTGTGTGTGTGTGTGTGATTTATTTAAAATTTATAAGTAAATTAAATTTTAAAAAGCGTGACAGGTTTCCTGTAGGTTTTTCCAAACCCGATAAGACTCGATGACGATGAGATTGGGTTTAAAAATTTTAAACCCGTCTCTTTTAAACCCAAACTCGAACCTGCCTCATCTTTCATGGTTGGTGAGGGTACCCGGTCTTTTGTACCAGGATTAGGGGTATGTACATCCAATCGTCACCCAAAAATAAATTATGTAAGACCTTTGCAACCCGGATGGTCAAGAGGCATTACAGCCCAAAATATGTGAAAACCTAAGAGAGATTATTTAGGGTTACCTAGGAGTTGAGTCCATGTTAAATCACTTTAAAGTGATGATTTTTGTGTATGCTGAACTACAAGGTTCGTTGTGCATGCGATATTTAAAGGGATGGAGAAGACTCAATCCCGTTACCATATTTCTTTTGTAGAGAACGATGGCGGAGATGTGGAGCCCAACACTCAGATTGATTATGTAAACATTTGAAGACCATTGGATTCAGGGGCGGACCTACAGCAAGCATGGGGGGGACCTTCCCCCCCCCCCCCCCCCCCCCCCCCCCCCCCCTCCCTTATTTTTTTCAATATAGTTTATTTATATTAGGTAATGTTAAAAAAATTAATATTAAGTAATTATTTTGCTTAGGGAATTTAAGTATGTAAATAATATTATTTAAGTATTATTTATCATTTTTATATTTTAATAAAATATTCTATTCTTTTGTAATATTTATTGTAGAGATAATTACATGTTTTTTTCTTTTTTCTAGATAAAATATTTGACTATTATTTATTTTTCTTTCAAATAGTTTTTCTTTTATAATGTGTTATTATTATTATTTTAAAAGCTATAAATAATTGTAGTTTGTAAGAAAATGATTGCCAATGGGTCAAACTTTACAAACACTATATATAAGATTGACAACTTAAATTTTGAAACACATCAACAAACATTGAATCTTTCTATTATCATGTTCCTATATTCTCTTTGTTTTTCTTGTCTCGTCTTTGTTTTTAATCCTTACCATTGTGAGGTTCCACTGTGCTTTCGATCTTAGTTCACCGATCCAGACTCGCGTGCTATGCAAATCTTAGCAAAGCAAATTAGATATCAAGTTGCACTAAAAGTTTGCCATCATTTGCTTTCAAAGTTGTAGCCTTTGTCACAACAAATATTTTTCTTCAATTTTCCAACTTTCTGAAAGTAAATTATTCTTCAATGATTGTTAGCTATTAGTGTCCTAAAAGATAATTTAGTGAGTAACATAATTTATTCAGATTTAGTAGATTTTTGGAATATGATTAATAGGAATTTTCGTAAGAAAGATATAGTTAAACATAAATATCAAATTTTATTATAAATTCATTAAATTTCTTGGTGACATATGAAATTGGTTATTGTCATTTGTAATTTAGGGTGTTTAAAAATATGTTTAATATCTTCTATGTAAATGTATTCTTTATTATATACTTTTTAAATCATTTTAGAATATATGTATATATATATATAGTATCAATTTAAATTCTAATATTAAATTATTCAAAAAAACTAACATTTATCATTGTCAAAATCGTGAAGTATAATGTTTAAATAACAAATTAAATATTATACATAGTACAATAGTTAAAATAAATAGTGTAATATAAAAAATGTAGAATATAATAACAAAAATAAAATAAAACAAATAAATAATAAAAAAACCTTGTTTTATTAAAAAAGGGTACTAAGAAAGTTTAATAAATATTTTAAGGATAAAAAGAAAAGAAAATATAAAAATCTAGAAGTTACAAGCTAGCGTTTTAAAAAAATGCTACTTCAAGTAGTGTTTCAAAAATCGCTAAAAACTACTAAAGAAAGTTTGTTTACCAAACAGTCAAATAAGTTTTTCAGCTACTAAAAAAGTTAGCTAGAAGCTAGCTGAAATGGCTTGCCAAACATAACATTTTACTATTTTTAATATTTCATTTTTTTTTTTTTACCACTTAATTTGACATTAGAAACTACAGAAGTAGAAAACCTAAAGTGACAATAATTTTTTTTGGTTTAAATACATTTTTAGTCCTTGCAATTTAGCACTTTCTTGCTTTTCGTCCTTGCAAAAAAAAATTGGTTTTCTTCCTTGCAAATTATGTTTGTTTTGTTTTTCACCCTTAAAGTGCTTTAGATAGCGTTTTCTTCACTATTCAAAGCGCTATATAAACCACTTTAAGGACGAAAAACAAAACAAACATAATTTGCAAGGACTAAAATCGAAAAAAAAAATTGCAAGGACGAAAGGCAAAAAAAATGCTAAATTACAAGGACTAAAAAGGTATTTAAGCCTTTTTTTTACTGCAAAAGTGACAATAATTATAACACGTATGATTCCCGAGAGTTGAATTAACCATCGTGAAATGTTTTCAATAACAAAAAAAAATCATCGTGACTTAATTTAGTACTGAATGAAAGTATGTTTCAATTTATAACCTATTTTTTCCCTTTAAAGATCCAAAAAATATAAATAAACAAAAACACACTGCCAAAGTTTAGTAAACTTCTATAATTATATTTATAACTATATATACTCACAATTCAAATGTTGTATATATGAATAAAAAAAATTCAAACATTGTATATACATCTATAACTAAAAAACACCTATCACATTCATTATCACGTCCAATATAAAGGTACCTATACTTAAAAGTGTCAATAATAGGTGAATGATAGAAGTAAATAATCTCAATGATGAAAGATTAAAGAAATAATAATTTGGTTATTGTTTCGATATTATAGGAGCTTTATATGTCAGACTCCATATGCTGAATGATGGCATTTTCTATGTTATTGTTTAGCTCCTTTCCTTTTGCTTTTAATTAATTCCACTTTGATTATAAAAAAACAAATACTTTGGAAACATATATAAGAAAATTATAGAAGTGCATTATTTAATACATTATATTTATGTTTATCAATTTGATATGATATGTCAAGATTCAAAATATTAAAGAATTATTGACATTTTCCAAAATTGCAAGAAATTATTCAATTTTAAATATTATGGCCAATATTGTTATGTAAGGAAAATGCAATTGATAGCAGAAATTGTCAAATTGATTAACTCTTGAAAGGAAAGCATCAAATAGGTTTACGTATCTATGTATTTCTTACGATAAATTCCACCTCTTTATACGATAAGACAATTATTACAATTCAATCAACACGAAACTACAACAAAGTATCCTTAAAAGCAAGAAAATATGTAATGCAAAACCTAACAGTATCATGAGTTCATGTGGAACCACAGCGAAAAGGGCACATACTGCTCTGCACTATCCATTTCAAAATGCATTCATAGTGAAAAATATGAGCACAAGGCAACCGTGCCCCCATCATCACCACACTTGTACTCTTCATAGCATATGCAACATTCATCTTTTTCATCTTCAATCTTCAATTTTTCAAGCATTGTGACCCTAGCAGGCAAAGAATATTCTCCACCCTGATAAGCCATTCCTTGCACGAACTCTCTTGATACATGTCGTGCATCGAAGAAGCATGAGGTATTCACTATATTGTAAAAATATTGGCCATTAAAGAACATAGCAAACACATAAAAATAATCTGTTTCAACCCACAGTGTTGCAGTACTGAGTCACGTAGCATTCTAGACAAATTTGTGACCATGTCACAATCATGGCCATTGAGAAAGGTTTGCCGAACACCTGTGTGTGCAAGGAACTTTTGTAACAGCTCTTTGCGAAAACATGGATACGCAAAATGGTCACGAGAAATTGGTTGACTCGACCTCCAACATCTAACCTCACCCATTGGATCTGAATTAGTCGCAACAACTATAGTTATATAGACTTTATCTTTGCATGAAGTGTAACTCCCACCATCAGAGAAGGTGAATTGTTGAATTTCTGGCATGATGAGGAAGATTGATAAAGAATACTTTTGTGTGTGTTTGCACAAAGGAATAGAAATAATAAGAGAGTGTAATGCTGTTGGGTCAAAGAATTTGTAAAGCATAGACATATTTATAGTGTTGTGAGGTATATATCCTTTATAATCAATTGTTTCAAAGGAGTATTGGAGGGAAGCTTGAGATTTAATTTGGTCTTTTGGTCAAAGAGGGAAGCTTGAGATTTAATTTGGTCTTTTGGTGAAAGAGGGAAGCTTGAGATTTTCTTTTTTTTTTTTTGTGAAGGAGGGAAGCTTGACATTTTGTTTTTCTGGTCAAGGAGGGAAGTACATATGAGGTAACTAATTGAAAATTTTGTATACTTAAAAGACTTTCCAAATTGAATAATTTGTCATTTTTTTTATATATTTTACACATTGATGTTAGTATATATTTAAATATCTCTTTGAACCAAAAAAAAATTATTTACCCAAATAATACTCGTACCACATTATTTAACAAACTACTATCTATTACTGTTCAGGTTGGGATTTCGGCTCCTCTCCACCCAAATTCTTAACCTTTATTTTCTTTTTAAAAAACATGACGTTGAGAATCCGGATACCCCAAATCTGAATTCTCAATAGGTTTTCCTATTTTAGTTATTTATTTTTTTGCTTTTTACTTTTTTACTTTAATTTTAATTTTAAAGTAGTTTAAAAAAATAATTGTGACTAAAAAGTTTACATTGTAATTAATTTAAATAATTAGTTTTAAAAAATAATACTCACAATTTAATAAAAATTATTTAAATTAAAATTCCATAATACAACAATAGAAAACTAAATTATTGAAGTTGGCTAGAGGTTCGATCACGATTAGGACATGACATTACACCTAAATCAATCCCTTTTGTATAAAATGAATAAAAAATAAAATAGATAACTAAATAAATAAATCATTAATTCAAGTCTCTCAAATATAAATATAAATTTATTTTGCTGAAATAAATCAATGATAAATAAACAAATAATATACAAGTTCGGGAACAATTGTCACAACTCGAGTATACAGCCCAATTTAAAGCATAAGATTAACAAGCTATCATGTTTAAATTATCTCTTGAGGTGTTATTTTGGTCCTAAGCCTTGGGCCAGTTCACAATAATGGCTCTAATTATTTTTTGACCCACCTAATGTGGGGCCTAAAAGCTCCCAACATACACAACCCAACTAATAAGAAGGTTGGACCAAGGCTTAAGGGTTGTCAACCCACAAGTACCAGTATTTCAAAAAGTGTCTTTCTAAATCGCCCATAAAAATATTTTCAACTTGGCTCGACTAGAATATGTTTAACTCAAGCTAAACTAAAGTAATTTTAACTTGGTCCCAACCAAGATACCTTTAATGTGGCCTCAATCAAAGTAATTTCAAATTGACCTTGGCTAGAGTAACTTCAACTCGACCTTGTTCAGAGTATGTTCAACTTAGCGTAACATAGAGTATCTTATACTCAACCTCGACTAGAGAATCTTCACATCAACCTCAACTGGGGCATCTTCAACTCAGTCTCTGCTAGAACATCTTTGGTTCGACCTCGACTAAAAACTCTTCTACTCAACCTCAGTCAAGGTATTTTTGCCTCGACTTCAATTAGGGTCATCTTCAGCCTAGCCTTGGCTTAGGAAGCGTGGACAAGTCCTTAGTATCTTTGGGTTGGCCTCAACTAAGGCGTATCTTCAGCTCAACCTTGCACAACGCATGTTTGGCTCAGCCTTTACAAGCGCATCTTCGGCTCAGCCTCAACCAGCGTATCTTCAACTCATCCTTACCCAACATATCTTTAGCCTGGCCTCGACGAATGGACCTTCAATTCAAACATTGACTAGTGCATCTTCCACTTGGCCTCAGTTAGAGCATCTTCAACTCAGTCTCAGCTATAGTCATTTCAACTCGGTCTCAGCTAGAGCATCTTAAGCTTGGCCTCAGTTAGAGTATCTTCAGATCAACCACAGTCAAAGTATCTTCAATACGACTTTGGCTAGAACATCTCTTAGCTTAACCTCGAGTTAAATTTTTAAATTTGAGGTCCATTGGCAGGCCATAAGCCACAAGGTCTTGAGGGCTTTTTTATGTTGGCCTCTTTTAGCCCTGTGGGCTTTTTGGCCACGACCAATGTGGGCTATGGCCAAGCCAGCTAGGCTAGTCTATTTTGACGGTTCTAATTACCCTTTACATTAAAAAAAAACCTTTGATTTTAATGTTTATACAAAATAATTGTGAAAAATTGTTAACTAAAATTAAAAATACATGTATTTCTAATAAGAACTCTTTTTCACCATGAAACAAAAAAGGATTCAAAATGAAATATAAAGCATAATCATTACATTTTTTTATACAAATAGGGAAAAAAAAAAAAGCAAAACAGAAGGGGAAAAATAAAAATGACAAACTAAGCGAACTAATAGTGGAGGTGTAAGAAGACTACACCCATTGCATGTTCGTAGCAGTTTGGTGGTGTTATATCCAAGTGGATAACGCAAACTAATAGTGGAACAAACAACGTTAGCCGATAATACAAATAAATTAAAATGAGAATTTACAAATTCCACTTATTCATATCATCTTATCACTATTATGTTGCCCTTTTGTTTATATTTTTCTTATTTTCACTTCTTTTTCATTTCCACTGTTTTTAATATTTCATTATTTTTTATGTTTTTACCACTTTAACATTAGAAACAACAGAAGTAGCAAATCTAAAGTGACAATAATTATAATACGTATGGTTGTCGAAAGCTGAATTAATCATTGTGAAACATTTTCAATAAAAAAAATAAAAATAAAAATAAAACATCCTGATACAAACAATATGAGCTGCATCATATTGCTTGGAAAAGGCATGTTTAGTTTAGCAAACCAATGACGTGGAAATGAAACCAAACAAAAGGAGAACAAGCTAAGATGATGGCAAATGGAAATCAGAATAACTTTAGGAGCAATTATAATTATAATGTGTTGATTAAGATAAACCATAATCAACACATTATATTTACTTTCTTTTTTTTAAACAACATTATATTTACTTTCAATACTATGCTCTGGGTTTTCTTTTCTCCTCGGTGCTCTATCGATTGGTTCTATTGCCTCCACGCCTTCTTCTCCCAGTTAATATCTCCCTTTGTTTATGTTTGAGTCCTCCCCGTATACAATGATAAAAGAGAATAAATTATATCCACATACAATATATTTTACTTCTTTAAGATGATATATTTATCACGGTACAATAATGCTAATCGTAACAGTATCAAGAGACACGACTACATGTGAAACGGCACGAAGGGCACATACCCCTCTTTACAAACCATTGCAAAATACAATAATGGTGGAAAACATGAGAGCAAGGCAATCTTGCTGAATCATCACCAAAGTTGAAATCTTCATGACATATGACACATTCACCTTCGTCATCTTGAACCATAAATCTTTCAAGCATCGTTGCTCCCGCAGGCAAAGAATGTTCACCTCCCTCATAGGCCATTCTTTGCACCAATCTTCTAGATGGAAGTTCCTCAGCTTGAAAAAAGAACGGGGTACTCACTACATTGTAACAACAATGGGTCTTGAGTACCTTAACAAACACGCGAAAATAATTTATATCAACGCTAGGCCGCTGCAATACTTATTCCCATAACATTGCTGAAATGTTTTCAACCATGTCACAGTCATGGCCATTGAAAAAATTTGTAGGTACACGCAAGTATGCAAGCAATTGCTTTACTACATCATTGCAAAAAAATGGATAATTGAAAATGATGTGTTGAATTGGTAGCCGCGTGTGACAAAGTTTGACAACACTGCTCCGCTCAAAAGTTGTCACCACCATGGTTATATACACAATATGATTGATGAAAGTGTTACAAGCACCAGAGAAAAAGGTGGGTTCTTCAAATTGTGGTATCATGTTTATGATGAGGAAGATTTATATAGAGGGTACTTTTATGTGTGATTGCACAAAGGATTAAAGGAATAGAAATAAGAAGAGAATTGAAAAAGAGTTATATAATACTTGGTCTATAGGAATTTGCAAAGGTTAGATGTATTTATAGTGTATATTAGATTATGATCAATATCTTCTTCGAAACAGTATTGGAGGGAAGCTTAAAATTTTGGGGGGTATTTTTATGTAAATGAAGGGAAATATTGGAGGGAAGTTTGAAATTTTTTTTTTCTTTTTATGAAAATGGAACTTTCCAAATTCAACAATCTATCATTTTTTATATAT
Source organism: Pueraria montana var. lobata (assembly GCA_026413185.1). Lineage (NCBI taxonomy): Eukaryota > Viridiplantae > Streptophyta > Magnoliopsida > Fabales > Fabaceae > Pueraria > Pueraria montana. The sequence continues at coordinate 87,354,926 of CM048650.1, read as the reverse complement.
TTTACACATTAAAGTTAAAATATCTCTATATATGTTAAATATTTTAATATAAAAATTAATGATCTTTTAGTATGAGAATTGTTATCAGAAATATTGATTATTACGATTTTTTCCAAATATGCACAAGGATGATTTCCATAAAAAATCTATTATATTTTTTGAATTGATATTTATTTCAAAAAATAATATTGAGGCACGTATGTTATTCATTCATCAATATCAATATAAACTAAGAAATCCCTCCCTAAACTCGTCACTTCCTATTCAATAGTTTTCCCTCGCAATTCCTACCCTCGTCTCTCTCTCTCACTCTCTCTCTTTTTCTAATTTCTTTTTTTATTACTTACATACAATTTTTTTATTATAACTATTTTTTATGCATATTATATTATTGTTTTATATTTTTTATTTATAAAAAATTATATTTTATAAATTGTATAAGCATATATAACCATAAAAATAAAGGATAATTTTGTTTGTCTAAATAATATTTAATTTTTCTTTGAATATTTAATATAATAATATTTTTAATATTACCTAAAAATATGTTATAATTTATATTAAATGGATGATAAATTATATAATTACTTATTAAAAATAATTATAATTTAATTGATTAAATCTATTTTTACTTTAGGCATCCTATAAAATCATTTTTAATTTTATATCATATAAAACAATTTAAATTAATTTCATAAATAAATATTTCGTGACTAATATTTAAATTATACGGTTGAAATCTTTAAACTAAAAATTAGGTTGAATCTAATTAGTTAATATATTTACTACAAAATGATATTTTGACTATATGCTTAATAACTTCATATATGAACATTTTGTTGACTAATGATTATATGATAATGTTAAATTTTTTATATAAATATATAATAAATATATTAATTTTAAATTTTTAACTATATTTTATTACAAAATAGTTTTAAATTACTTATTCAATAAAATCATAAATTAGATATTTTTTAAATTCTTTTTTTTTATGGTAGAGACCACCCAAGGAAGATAATCATGCTCGAATTGGATAGGAAGTAGGACAACTATTAACGACAAAGCTCTCACTTCGAGCATATTATTTTACTATTTATCATAATTTACAATATTTTTGGAACTTGGGAGTGAGTGATGAATTGTGTTAAAGTGAATCTGCTGTGTTCCCAGGTGAATCAAAGACAATGTGGGTGTGTGTGTGTGTGTTTTTTTTTTTTTTGCCCCTCCTCTCGTTTCTACTCTCTCTATTCTATGTTCTGGCTTTTCTTTTTCTCAGCATTCTTTTGTTTCTCCTCTCGGTATATGCAATGATAGATGGACAATTATAAAAGAAAATAAATTATATTCAATTTTAAAAGTCTAACGTGTCAATATTATTACATAAGGATAATTTAATCGATAGCTGAAATTAATCACTCTCAATATTATTACGTAAGGAAAGTGTAATGATAACAGAAATTAATTGCTCTCAAAAGGAAAACATCAAATAGATTGATGTATTTATATTTCATACTATACATTTTACTTCTTTAAGAAAATATATTTATCACAGTACATAAATGCTAATGGTAACAGTATCAAGAGACATGACTATATGCAGAACGGCATTATCTTTGATGATAAACATGAGAGCAAGGCAACCTTGCTGCATTATCACCGGAGTTGAAATCTTTGATGCATATGGCACATCGATCCTCTTCATCTTTAACCATAAATCTTTTGAGTGCAGTTGCCCCCACGGGAAAAGAATGTTCACCTCCATCACAGGCCATTCTTTCCACCAATTCTCTTCATGGAAGTTCATCAGCTTGAAAAGAGAATGGCGTACCCACTACATTATAACAACAGTGGGTCTCAAATACCATAATGAACACCCGAAAATAATTTATATGAACCCCAGGCCGCTGTAACACTGAGCCACGTAACCTTGTTGAAAGGTTTGGAATCAGGTCACAGTCGTGGCCATTGAAAAAATTTCTAGGTATATTCAAGTATGCAAGCAATTGTTTTAATATATCATTACATACAAAAAGATGATTGAAGATGTCATGATTAATTGGTAACTGAATGCGACACAGCCTTACAGCACTGCTTTGGATCAAAAGTTGTGACAACGATGCTTAAATAGATCATATGATTCATGAAACTATGACCAGCATCGGACAACAAGGTGGGTTCTTGAAAGTGTGATGTCATCTTCAAGAAGAGGAAGATTGATAGAGGGAACTTTTGTGTGTGATTGCATAAAGGAATAGAAATAAGAAGAGAATTGAAAAAGAGTTATACTAATACTTGGTCTATAGGAATTTGCAAAGGTTAGATGTATTATAGTGTTGTGAGGAATATAGCCGTTATGATCAATCATTTCAAAGCAGTATTGAGGGAAGCTTGAGGTTTTAGTCTTTTGGTGAAAGAGGAAAGCTTGAGATTTTCCTTCTTTTTTTTTTGTGAAGGAGGGAAGCTTGAGATTTTGTTCTTTTGGTCAAGGACGAAAATATATATGAGGTAAATAATTGAAAATTTTGTATACTTAAATAATTTCCAAATTGAATAATTGATATTTTTATTTATTTTACAAGTTGATATTAGAATATTTGAAAGTAAACTTCAAAGTCAGAAAATGTGAAGATAGTGAAGATAGGGAGTAACACTTTTAAAGTTACTCTTGGATATATATGATTTATTTAAAGATTAGAAGAAAATTATATTTTCAAAAGTCTGACGGGTTTCCCAAAAATTTTCACGAACCCAATAAAACTTGCGACGTCGATGAGGTAGGATTTTAAAATTTTAAACTCACCTCTTTTAAACTCAAACTTGAACCTGTTTCGGCTTTCATGAGTACAAGGACCAGGAGAGCTAAACTTACCCTAAATCTGCGTTGTTGCCATGCCTAGCCTTGGCTAGTGCATCTTCAACCCTGCCTCGGCTAGCGCATCTTCAACCCTGCCTCAGCTAACGAATCTTTGACTCAACCTCAGCCAACGTGCATTTAGCTTAGCCATAGTAAATACATCTTCAGCTTAGTCTCTATAAAGGCGTTCTCAATTTAGCATCGGCCTCAACTGAGGCATCTTTAATTCGACTTCAGCTAGGTCATCTTTGGATTGACCTCGAGTAGGGCATCATTGGCTGAACCTTAGCATCTTTGGCCTGGCCTCAACTAGGGCATCTTCGACTCACCCATGACCAATGCATCTTCAACTCAATCTCAATCAATGCATCTTTGGCTCATCCTCGGCCAACACATCTTCAGCTTGACCTTTGCATGCGCATCTTCGGCTAAACCTTAAGCAATGTATCTTCAGCTCAACCTCGACTAACACATCTTCAATTCAACCTTGATTAGATCATCTTCAACTTAGCCTTGGTTAGAGCATCTTCAGCTCGATTTAATTAGAGTAATTTCAACTCCACCTTGGCCAGAGCATCTTAAGCTCAGCTTGGCCAAAGCATCTTAAGCTCGATCTCGGCTAGGGCATCTTAAGCTCGGCTTGACTAGAGATCTGTAAAAAAAATGTAATGCAAGTAAAAACAAAGGGACAACAAAATACAAAAACACTAGAAGAATATTTTGTTAGGTACTTGAAGTGATTAACTTTATTGACCATTTCATTATTTGTATCACACACACATATATAGGTATACATCCCTATTCCAACAACAAACTACCAATAAGATGAAAATTTTGCTCACTAAGAAAATATTGTGGTAGGCCACCCCCATAATTTATGGAACTTTCTATCATGCCTCCAATAAAACTAAATGAAAAGATGTAATATGACCTTATACTCTCCTTGAAGTTGATACTTTTCTTATTGTTTTTAGTTGTTAGATTAAACAATAAAATAAGAAGCTTTTACCAAGGAAGTCTAGTTCAGTTGGTTGAGCAGGGTACATGAGTTATTACAAACTCTCATATCTATCTTCTGCTCCTATTGATAAAAGAAAAAGACAAGAAGTTTTTCTAATCTTTAGACAACAGCGTCAAAATCCATCATTCATTATATTTTATTCTTTTCAAATCCTTTCTCAAATTGCATATGAGCAGAGAATTACAATGACAACAACATTAGGAAGGTCTCCAAAATATAGACATGCTAAGAAAAGGTGGAAATGGTTAGATGGTGTCCCCTGAATAACTGTATGCATGAAAACTTGCAAATTAAATACGATTTTAATAACTAAGAGTTCATAAAATGTTGCATTGACTCTCATCCCCCTCATAAATTTCTGAATATAAAGGTAGGCTTTGATGATCACCAAATCAACCTAGCATGACAACTAACACACAAAGATATACATAAAGTAAACGACAACCACCAAGAAAACATTTTTTTTGGTACATACCACCACGAAAACATTTGTAATGATTACTATTATTTTTTATAAGATGTAAATAATCTCAATCTGTAAGATGAAATATTATTGAAATAATACTTTGGTTATTGTTTCGTTATGTAGGAGCTTTATATGCCAGTCTCTGTATGCTAATTAATGATGGCATTTCCTATGTTATTGTTTAGCTCTTTTTGCTTTTAATTATTTTCAATTTGCTTACAAAACAATAATACTTTGGGAATATTTAAGAAAATTGTAGAAGTACATTATTTAATAGATTATATTTATCTTTATTAATTTGATATGATATATCAAGATTCAAAATTTAAAAATTTTAATTCATATTTAGATTTAGGAAAATTGCAAGAAATAATTCAATTTTAAATTATGATCACGTAAGGAAAATGCAATTGATAGCAGAAATTTTCAAAATGATGAACTCTTGAAAGGAAAGCATCAAATAGATTTACGTATTTATATATTTCTTACAATAAATTTCACCTCTTTATAAGGTAAGACAATTATTACAATCCAATCAACACGTAACTACAACAAAAATATGAGCACAAGGCAACCGTGCCCCCATCATCACCACAGTTGTACTCTTCATGGCAAATGCAACATTTATCTTTTTCATCTTCAATCTTGAATTTTTCTAGTGTTGTTTCCCCGGCAGGCAAAGAATGTTCTCCACCTCATAAGCCATTCTTGTACTGTAGTTCCAATGAACCAAGTCCTTCCTTGTACTGCAGTTCTCATGAACCAAGTCCCTCCTTGTACTGCAGTTCCTCCTTCTAACTAACAAGGAGGGACTTGGTTCATGGGAACTACAGTATAAGGAGGGACTTGATTCAGGGAAACTCACTAGTAACTAGTAACAACAATGGGTCTTGAGTACCATAACAAACACGTAAAAATAATTTATATCAACCCTAGGCCGCTACAATTAATACTGATTCCAATAACATTGCTGAAATATTTTCGACCATGTCACAGTCATGGCCATTGGAAAAAGTTGTAGGTACACGCAAGTATGCAAGCAATTGCTTTAATACATCATTGCAAAAAGATGGATAATTGAAGATGATGCGATGAATTGGTAACCGCGTGTGACAAAGTCTGACAACACTACTCGGCTCAAAAGTTGTCACCACCATGGTTATATAGACAATATGATTGATGAAAGTGTGACCAGCATCGGAGAACAAGGTGGGTTCTACGATGAGGAGGATTTATAGAGGGCAATTTTTGTGTGTGATTGCAAAAAGGTGTAGAAATAAGAAGAGAGTTGAAAAAGAGTTACACTAATACTTGGCCTATAGGAATTTGCAAAGGGTAGATGTATTTATAGTGTATAAGATTGTGATCAATATCTTCTTTGAAACAGTATTAGAGGGAAGCTTGAAATTTTGGGGGGTATTTTTATGTAAATGGAGGGAAGTATGACGTAATAATTGGAAAAAAAAATGCACAAATTTCAAATTAAATAATGGTATTTGAGGGAAGTTTATTGAGGATGGCCATTGGATTATTCCACGCATGCTTCGTGAAAAATTTCCAAGTTTATGTGAGGAGATTCGAAATGTGGTCATTCCTAACTCCCCTAAACCAGATCAGAGGGTTTGGACGCATTCAGCTTCAGGAGAGCTCGCTTTTAAAGATGCTTTCTCTTTTATTCAGGTTCCCCAAGCTACCTTAAATTGGACTAAGTTAATCTGGAATTCTTCCATACCTCCATCGAGATCATTTCTTTTTTGGAGAATTATTCATAACAAAATTCTGTCTGATGAAAACTTGCAACGGAGGGGTTATGTTGTGGTATCCAGTTGTTCGCATTGTGGTAAGGCTTATGAAACAACAAATCATTTGTTCTTCAGTTGTCCTTTTGCTCTCCAATTCTGGCATTGGCTTAGTAGTGTCTATAAGGTGGGTTTGGATTTGACTTCTCCTTTGGCTATTCTGAATATTTGTAATCGTAATTTCAGTAAGCAAGTCAAGGATGTTATTGTTGCTGGTATTGTAAATGTAGCTTGGTTTATCTGGCATAGTAGAAATCGCCTCAGGTTTGACAATATTAAGGAACCTGTTTTTTCGTTGAAGAGCAAAATCATTGCTGCTGTGGCACTTACTGGGAATTTCACATCAGCCACGATGTTCCCTTCCATAGAAGAGTTTGTTTTGTTGAAATCATTTCATGTCTCTGGGCATGCACGTAAGACTCCAGTTTTTAAATAGGTTCTTTGGTGTCCCCCTCCCTTTGGATGGATTAAAGGGAACTCGGATGGTGCAGCTCGTGGATCTCCTGGCCTGGCTGCTAGTGGTGGGCTGTTCCGTGATAGCTTTGGTAATTTCCTTGGTGGCTTTGCTTTACCTTTAGGGGTCTCTACATCTTACATTGCTGAGTTGATTGCTGCAATGAATATTATCGATATTGCTTGGGATAAAAATTGGCATTCTCTTTGGCTGGAGACAGACTCTTCTCTTGTGGTTCAGGCATTTCAGAATTCGTGTTTGGTGCCTTGGCAGCTCCAAAATCAGTGGGATAATTGTTTATCAAAGACTCGCCTAATGCAGTTTGTGGTTTCTCACATTTATCATGAAGGAAATGGTTGTGCTGATGGATTAGCGAATCTTGGTGTCTCATTGAATACCTTTACATGGTGGGATGCAATGCCTGAGTCTATTAGATATGACTTCTACAGAAATAGAATTGGTTTACCCTTTATAGGTTTTGCTAGTCTGGTTACTTTTCTGGTTGTAATATAGGGACAATGTTCCTACTATTGTTATCTTTCTTTTATTTTATCTTAATAATATTTGGGTTTGTTTTTGGCAAAGGATTTATAGTTCCTGAGGTGCCAACCTAGTTGGGATCTTTGGACCTATTTTGATGCTTGAACAATCCTAGTCTTTTATCCAAAAAAAAAAGGGAAGTTTGAAATTTTAAATTTTTTTTCTTTTTTTGAAAAAGGAAGGAAGTATGATATAATAATTGAAAAGAATTTCTACATAAATTTCCAAATTCAATAATTTATCATTTTATATATATATATATATATATATTTTACACATTAAAGTTAGAATATCTGTCTCTCTCTCTCTCTCGCTCTCTCTCTCTCTCTATATATATATATATATCATTTCTATATGTTAAAATATTTTAATTAAAAAATTATGACCTTTTAGAATGAGAAATGTTATCAAAAATGCTGATTATTAGGAAAAAGAAATTCAAATATTGAAAAGGATAATTTCCAATTATAGGGAAAATGATAAGTAGGTTGGACCGAGTCTTAAGATGGGGGATGGATCAGCTCACAAGTTACGAGTATTTTAAAAATGACTTTTCTCAACTGTCCACAAAAATATTTTCAACTTATTAATTAGCTTGACTAGAGTATCTTTAACTTGACCACAATTAGAGTAATTTCAGTTCAGTCTTGGCCATAGTACCCTTAACATGCCCTCAATCAAGGTAATTCCAACTCGACCTTGGCTAGATTATCTTTAACCCAACCTCGTTGAGAGTAATTTCAACTTAGCCTATCCAAGGGTATCTTGTATTCAACCTCATCTGGGAATCTTAACCTCAACCTTGGTCAGGGCATCTTTAACTTGATCTTATTTAAGACACCTTTACTTTAGTCTTGACTAGGGAATCTTCAGCTCGGCCTTAGTCAACACATCTTCAACCTGGCCTCGGCTGGGGCATCATCGGCTTGACCTTAGCATCTTTGGTCTGGCCTCGACCAGTGCATCTTCGACTCAGCCTCGACCAGTGCATCTTCGACTTAACCTTAGTCAACACAACTTAGGCTTATCATCAACCAATGCATCTTCAGCTCAGCCTTTACAACTGCATCATTAGCTCGGCCTTGAGCAGTGTATCTTCAGCTTGACCACGACCAACACATCTTCTATTCAACCTTGATTAGATCATCTTCAACTTGGCCTTGGTCAAAACATCTTCAGCTCGGTCTCAGTGAGATTAATTTCAACTCCACCCCGGCTCGAGCACCTTAACCACGACTTGGCCAAAGATCTTCAGATCAATCGTGGTCAGAGTATGTTCAGCACAACCTTGTGCAAAACATCTTCAACTCAACCTCAGGTTAAATATTTAAATTTAAAGTTCATGGACTGGCCATAACCCATAAGGCCTCGAGGATGGGTCTTTTTTAACCCTGTCGGCATTATGGCCCTGATCAACGGAGGCTAAAGCCAAGTCAGATGGGCTAGTCCATTTTGACAACTTTAATTACCTCTTTACATACATAAAAAAATCTTTGATTTTAATATTTATACAAAATAATTAGGTTTAATTGCACATTTTACCATCCAACTATTGTTATTTTGCATATTTTACTACCCAGGTTTTTTTTCACATTTTACTACCATGTTTTCTAATTTTTGCGAATTATTAAATCCTACTATTTAAAGATATATCATAATATTTTGAGACTAAAAACAGGAAATTTTAATATTAAAAATTAAAAGTAATTAATATTGAAATTTGAGGGAATAAAAAGATTAAGATTAATAATCATCAATACATAATTAGGAAATATAAAAGTAAGTATCAAATAACAGTGTAATGTGGAGAAACAAAGTAAAATAAGTGCTTTGATCACGATAAGAATTTAAATTTATAATATACGAATTCTTAAGAGTGTGTAGACAAGTGCTGTAAAATAAAAAGAGTGTGTAGACAAGTCAACTTAGGTAATTTATATTTTATTTGAGTAATTTATAAATTTGTTTTACTAAAGTAAAGACGTTTGGCAATTTATAGAGTTGTTTCATACGCCATTTAAGATAGTGCACACTTGGACTTATAATTTATAGTTTATCATAATTTTTCATTTTTATTTTTGGTACTTTAACAAAAAAAAATCTCATATGTTGTCTCCTTTAATATTACAATATTTATTCTAATTATTTCACTATTTATGTAATTTATCATTATTTTTTAATAAAATGTTTGATATTTAAACAAAAATAATAATAAGAGTTTAGCAAACCAATGATACTGAAAAGAAAACAAACTAAAGGTGAGGAAAATCATGGAAATCAGAAGAACTTGGGACTTGGGAGTGAGTGATGAGTCACGACATGTGAGTGTGTGTTTTCTTTGCCCCTCCTATCGTTTCTACTTTCTCTATTCTATGTTCAGGCTTTTCTTTTTCTCATCATTCTTTCGTTTCTCCTCAGGGTATGCAATAATGATAGATGGACAATGATAAAAGAAAATAAATTACATTCAATTTTAAAGAGGAAAGCTTGAGATTTTCCTTCTTTTTTCTTTGTAAAGGAGGGAAGCTTGAGATTTTGTTCTTTTGGTCAAGGACGGAATATATATATATATATGAGGTAAATATTTGAAAATTTTTTATACTTAAATACTTTCCAAATTGAGTAATTGATCATTTTTTTATATATTTTACAAGTTGATATTAGAATATTTGAAAGAAAAATTCAGTCAAAAGACATTTATTTCTTTTGTGTAATAATTTAGTTTTTTTTCCTTTTTTTTACGTCATCTAAGAATTAGACTACTTTTCTTTTGACATTAAAGTTTACTTTCAAATAATCCACTAAATTGATTTTTAAAATTAGTTCTTAAATTTTAAATATTAATCAATTTTATTCTTAAATTACAAAATATATTTAAAATGATAATTATTTATCAAATGACAATTATTTTACCGTCAAGAATAAAACTAAGATAAGTGATCTATGTTTATTATTTTAGATATTAAATAAATATTTTTATAACTTAAAAAAAACTACATTAATTCTGTAAAAAAAATTACATTAACTAATAAACATAATTCTAGAATTACTAATAGAGAGGGAGAGAGAGAGAGAGAGAGAGAGATGATCAAGTTACTCCAAGAGTAACTTTAAATTCATTTTCACTATTCATATTCTTGAAATTTAATGGTTAAGATTAGTTACTCATTACAACCATTAGATTTAGGTAAAATGAATGGTGAGATTAGAGAGTAACTCTTTTAAAGTTACTCTTGGAGTAACTTGATCCCTCCTCATATAAGTAAATTGAGTTTTCAAAAGTGTGACAAGTTACACGTAGGTTTTTGCAAACCCGATAAAATCTGACGACAATGGGGTAGGATTTAAAAATTTTAAGCCCACCTCTTTTAAACTCAAACTCGAACCTGTCTCATCTTTCATGAGTATATGGACGAGGAGAGCTAAACTCGCCCTTGACCTATCCTGTTGCCATACCTAGAAGAGCTGTCAAAAATGGCCTAGTCTGACGAGTCGACCCGATGGCCAGTCAGGCCAGGCTTGGCTTATGAATTTTTGTCCTAAATACCATCTTGCTTACTTGGCCCGAAGTTATGTTTTATTTTTTTTAAATTAGTATAAATTTAAGAAAAATAAATAAATAAGCTAATTTGACCTAGTCTGACAGGCCAAATCGGGCCAAGACAAATGTGGCCTATGAGACATATGGACCAGATTGGACCAGTCCATTTTCACTCTTTGACCAGTCAGGCCAGGTCGGGCCAGTGTATCTTCAACCCTGCCTCGGCTTGCACATCTTCAACTCCACCTCAACAAACGCATCTTCGACTTAACCTCGGCCAATGCGTATTTGGCTTAGCCATAATAAATGCATCTTCAGCTCACTCTTGATAAAGGCATTCTCAGTTTAGCCTCGGCCTCGACTAAGGCATCTTCAATCCAACTTCCGCTAGGTCATCTTCGATTTGACCTCGACTAGGGCATCATCGACTTGACCTTAGCATCTTTGGCCTGGCCTCAACTAGGGCATCCTCAATTCAGTTCTTTTAATATAAAAAAAAAGACAAACTAAGCGAAAGACACTATGGACTTAAGAAGAAGATTCCCATTGCCTAATTGAATTGAAAATAGTTTTTATTAAGACTCCCAATTTGGTGTTAAGGCTACCTTGGTTGCATGGTTGGGTATTCTTTCGTTTCTATTCTCTCTATTATATGTTATGGCTTACTAAGAATATTCTATGTTATGGCTTACAAAAACACTAGAAGAATATTTTGTTGGGTACTTGAAGTGATTAACTTTATTGACCATTTCATTGTTTGTATCACACACACACATATAGGTGTACATCCTTGCTCCAACAACAAACTACCAATAAGATGAAAATTTTGCTCACTAAGAATAAACTGTGGCAGACCACTCCCATAAATTATGGAACTTTCTTTCATCCTTCCAATAAAACTAAATTATAGAGATGTTATATGACCTTATACTCTCCTTGAATAGGATACTTTTCTTATTGTTTTCAGTTGTTAGATTAAACAATAAAATAAGAAGCTTTTATCAAGAGAGTCTAGCTCAGTTGGTTGAGTAGGATGCATGAATTATTGTAATTTCTTTGATATCTGTCTTCCGTTCCTATTGATAAAAAGATAAAAGAAAAATGACAAGAAGCTTTTTCGAAAATGGGAATTGTACCCTACACTTTAGACAACAACATCAAAATCCACCATTCATTATCTTCATATTCTTTTCAAATCTTTCCTCAAATTGCATCTAAGCAGAGTATTACAATGACAACAACATTAGGAAGGTCTCCAACATATAGACATGCTAAGAAAAGGTGGAAATGGTTAGATGGGGTCTACTGAATAATTGTATACATGAAAACTTGATACGGTCTAAACTAAGAGTTCATCATATGTTACATTGACTCTCATCCCCCTCATAATTTTTTTAATACAAAGGTAGGCTTTGATGATCACCAAATCAACCTAGCATGAGAATTAACACAAAGATATACATAAAGTAAACGACAACCACCAAGAAAACATTTGTTGATTACTATTATTTTTTATATGATAAAATATATGCACAAACATAGAGGAGAATCATCAATTAATCAAGATCATTGTATAGTTTGTTGATTATCGCAATGTACAATTGACATCAAAAACTATATATTGGCATTAAATTGAAAGAGCTTAATGCTTTTTTTACTACAAAAAGATCTTTAATATCTAAAATTATATTTTCATTGGCAATAGGACTATCCATAGATCTGTTTCCTTCCGCAAAAAAAATAAATAAATGAGGCATTATGGTGCATTGGACTCGAGACCATAATGTTCCCTTCAAAATTTAAATTCTAATAGTAACATATACCATATAAATTTAGAAAGGTGTACATAGCCCACAAAATCTTAAATCCAATATATAAATTTATAAAACTAAAAAAAAAACACTACCATATTCATTTTAACAGCCAATATAAAGGTACCTATTCTCTGTAAAAAAAAATACCTATACTTAAAAGTGATCAATAATAAGTGAATTGTATATGTAAATAATCTTAATCTGTACGATGAAAGATTAAAGAAATAATACTTTGGTTATTGTTTCGTTATGATAGGAGCTTTATATGTCAGACTCTCTGTATGCTAATTAATGATGGCATTTCCTATGTTATTGTTTAGCTCCTTTTGCTTTTAATTATTTTCAATTTGCTTACACAAAAACAATAATTTGGGAATATTTAAGAAAATTGTAGAAGTACATTATTTAATACATTATATTTATGTTTATTAATTTGATATGATATGTCAAGATTCAAAATTTAAAAATTTTAATTCATATTGAGATTTAGGAAAATTGCAAGAAATAATTCAATTTTAAATTATGGTCACGTGGGGAAAATGCAATTCATAGCAGAAATTTTCAAAATGATGAACTCTTGAAAGGAAAGCATAATATAGATTTACGTATTTATATATTGGCTTAAATATGTTTCGGGTCCCTGATATATTAGCGAATTTTGAGTTGGGTCCCTATTAAATTTTTGCTTTCTTTTGGGTCCCCAATAAATTTTTTATTTTGTTTTTGGTCCCTAAAGCGCTATCTAAACCACTTTTTAAAAGCAATTTAAAGTGCTATCTAAAGCGATAGCGCTTTAGGGACCAAAAACAAAATAAAAATTTATTGGGACCCAACAGAAAGCAAGAATTTAATAGGAACCCAATGCAAAATTCGCTAATATATCAGGGAACCGAAACATATTTAAGCCTTATTATATATTTCTTACAATAAATTTCACCTCTTTATAAGATAAGACAATTATTACAATCCAATCAACACGTAACTACAACAAAAATATGAGCACAAGGCAACCGTGCCCCCGTCATCACCACAGCTGTATTCTTCATAGCAAATGTAACATTTATCTTTTTCATCTTCAATCTTGAATTTTTCTAGTGTTGTGGCCCCAGCAGGCAAAGAATGTTCTCCACCTGATAAGTCATTCTTGTACTGTAGTTCCAATGAACCAAGTCACTCCTTGTACTGCAGTTCCTTCTTCTAACTAACAAGGAGGGACTTGATTCATGGGAACTGCAGTATAAGGAGGGACTTGATTCAGGGGAACTCACTACATTGTAACAACAATGGGTCTTGAGTACCATAACAAACACACAAAAATAATTTATATCAACCCTAGGCAACTGCAATACTGATTCCCATAACTTTTGTTGAAATGTTTTCGACCATGTCACAGTCATGGCCGTTGAAAAAAGTTGTAGGTACACGCAAGTGTGCAAGCAATTGCTTTAATACATCATTGCAAAAGAAGGATAATTGAAGATAATGCGATGAATTGGTAATCGTGTGTGACAAAGTTTGACGACACTGCTCGGCTCGAAAGTTGTCACCACCATGGTTATATACACAATATGATTGATTAAAGTGTGACCAGAATCGGAGAACAAGGTGGGTTCTACGATGTGGAAGATTTATAAAGGGCACTTTTGTGTGTGATTGCAAAAAGGTGTAGAAATAAGAAGAGAGATGAAAAAGAGTTATACTAATACTTGGCCTATAGGAATTTGCAAAGGGTAGATGTATTTATAGTGTATAAGATTGTGATCAATATCTTCTTTGAAACAGTATTAGAGGGAAGCTTGAAATTTTGGGGGGTATTTTTATGTCAATGGAGGGAAGTATGACATAATAATTGAAAAAAAAAATGCACAAATTTCAAATTAAATAATGATATTTGAGGGAAGTTTGAAATTTTAAATTTTTTTCTTTTTTTGAAAAAGGAAGGAAGTATGATATAATAATTGAAAAGAATTTCTACATAAATTTCCAAATTCAATAATTTATCATTTTTTATATATATATTTTACACATTAAAGTTAGAATCTCTCTCTCTCTCTCTCTCTCTCTCTCTCTCTCTATATATATATATATATATATATCATTTCTATATGTTAAAATATTTTAATTAAAAAATTATGACCTTTTAGCATGAGAAATGTTATCAGAAATGCTGATTATTAGAAGAAAAAAATTCAAATATTGAAAAGGATAATTTCCAATTATAGGGAAAAAAATTTCAAATATCACAAGGATAATTTTTATGTAAATGGAGGGAAGTATAGCATAATAATTTTAAAAAATGCATAACTTTCAAACTAAATAACGGTATTCGAGGGAAGTTTGAAATTTTGGTTTTTTTTTTCTATTTATGAAAAAGGAAGTATGACATAATAATTGAAAAGATTTTATACATATATAACTTTTCAAATTCAAAAAATTATCATTTTTTTTTATATTTGACACATTAAAGTTAGAATATCTCTATATATCATTTATATATGTTAATATATTTTAATCCAAAAATTAATTACCTTTTAGTGTGAGAAATGTTACCGGAAATACTGATTATTAGGAAAGTTAATGTTGTTTTTTCAAATATACATGAGGATGATTTCCGTAAAAATTATATTATATTTTTCAATTAATATTTATTTCAAAAAATTATGTTGAGCCACATATGTTATTCATTCATCAATTGAAAAGGAGGGAAGTATGACATAATAATTGAAAAAAAAAATATACATAACTTTTCAATGTCAATAATTTATCATTGTCTATATAATTTACACATTAGCATTAGAATATCATTATTTATCTTTTATAAATTTTAAAGTATTTTAATCTTAATGTTAAGAGCAAGGTTAGGGTGGACAACCCTGATTGGTGCTCCACAGTGTACAATTGCCGCACTGAGGTTCGACCCTATCACCTCATGCATTCTTCTACAATTGTTTAGCTCCTTTTGCTTTTAATTCTTTCCACTTTGCATACACAAGAACAATACTTTGGGAATATATAAGAAAATTGTAGAAATACATTGTTTAATACATTATATTTATGTTTATTAATTTGATATGATATGTCAAGATTCAAAATTTTAAATTTTAAATTCATATTGAGATTTAGGAAAATTGCAAGAAGTAATTCAATTTTAAATTATGGCCAATATTTTTAAGTAAGGAAAATGCAATTGATAGCAGAAATTTTCAAATTGATGAACTCTTGAAAGGAAAGCTTCAAATAGATTTACATATTTATATATTTCTTACGATAAATTCCACCTCTTTATAAGATAAGATAATTATTACAATGCAATCAACACCTAACTACAACAACAAAGTATCCTTAAAAGGAAGAAAACATGTAATGCAAAACCTAACAGTATCAAGAGTCATGACGACTGCATGTGGAACAGCAGCGGAAAGGGCACGTACTGCTCTGCACAAACCATTTCAAAATACATTCGTAGTGAAAAATATGAGCACAAGGCAACCGTGCCCCATCATCACCACTGTTGTACTCTTCATAGCATATGCAACATTCATCTTTTTCATCTTCAATCTTCAACTTTTCAAGTGTTGTGGCCCCAGCAGGCAAAGAATGTTCTCCACCCTGATATGCCATTCTTTTCACGAACTCTACTGATTGAACATGTTCATTTTCAAGTAAGCATGGGATATTCACTATATTGTAAAAATAACGGCTCTTTGATAACATAGCAAACACATAAAAATAATCTTTTTCAACCCCACATTGCTGCAATATTGAGTCACGTAGCATTCTAGACAAATTTGTAACCATGTCACAATCGCCATTGAGAAAACTTTGTGATACATCTGACTTTTTAAGGAACGTCTGTAACAAGTCTTCAGGAAAAGATGGAAAAGCAAAAAAGTCACGAGGAATTGGTAGTAACCTCGAGCTACAAAGAGTAACCACATCCATCGGATTTGAATTTGCAACAACTATAGTTATATTGACTTTGTCATTGCATGAAGTGTAACTAGCACCATCTGAGAAGGTGGATCGTTGAATTTCTGGCATGACGAGGAAGATTGTTAAAGTGTACTTTTGTGTGTGTTTGCACAAAGGAATAGAAACAATAAGAGAGTGAAAGAGGGTTGTACAAATGCTGGCCTGGGTCAAAGAATTTGTAAAGCAAAGATATATTTATAGTGTTGTGAGGTATATATCTGTTATGATCAATTGTTTCAACGAAGTATTGGAGGGAAAATTGATATTTTCGTCTTTTGGTGAAAGATGGAAGCTTGAGATTTTCTTCTTTTTGGAGGGAAGCTTGATGTTTTGTTCTTTTGCTCAAGGACAGAAGTATATAAGGTAAATAATTGAGAATTTTGGATATTGGGTATTTAAAGACTTTCCAATTTGATTAATTTATCATTTTATTTATTTATTTTACACGTTGATGTTAGAATATCTGTAAACATCTCTCTCAACACCTAATTTTGGGTTCTTAATATAACACGTGTTATTAACACATCTCAGTATTTCACAAAAAAAAAAAAACACACACACACACACCATAAGTCTTCACTGTTTTCCAGTCTCTACTCTAAGGCCCCACTTACTTTGAATCTTCTGTTATCACTTTCTATTTTATTTTTAACCTGTCATCCATTTATCGATAATTAGATAATAATTATATACTTTTTTTGCTTCGTAATTTTCATTGTTTTGATTTAATGATATATACACTTTGTTAATTTTACCACAAGTGGTGAGAGCTCGTTAATTTTAAGGTTGTTAAAATAAAAGTATTTTAATAAAAAAATGGATTTTTAGTAATAATTATTTTCATTCACTTTCTATTTAGTTATTGTGAAGTCTTTAAGTAATTACTATATTCATTGTAAATCTATTTTTTGTTTAATTATTGTAAAGGCTCGCTTCTAAAATTATTTTAATAAAATAAAATTAATTTTGAATAAATAAATAAGTGAAGAAAAATAAATAAATAAATAAATAAATAAAATAAGTTTGAGATTACCGAGTAATTACAACTCAAGAGACTTAGATTAAAATATGGATTTAAAAAGACATTACACCAAAATCACTCCTTTTGTATAAAATGAAAAAATAAAAAAATAGATAACTAAATAAAATTATAAACTAAATT
The DNA here is from genome assembly GCA_026413185.1 of Pueraria montana var. lobata. Classification (NCBI taxonomy): domain Eukaryota; kingdom Viridiplantae; phylum Streptophyta; class Magnoliopsida; order Fabales; family Fabaceae; genus Pueraria; species Pueraria montana. The sequence goes on along the minus strand of CM048650.1, from coordinate 87,337,300 downwards.
ATCTCAAATTTAAATATGAATTTATTTTGCTTAAATAAATTAATGATAAATAAAAGAGATAAACGAACAAATAATACAAGTTTGGAAACACCTATCATGGCTTAGGACTCCCAAATTAAAACATAAGATTAATAAGGTATCACGTTTAAATTATCTTTAGAGGTCTTATTTGATCCTAAGCCCCAAGCCAACCCACTATAATGGCTCTGATTATTTTTTGACCCACCTAACGGGGGTCCCAAAATCTCCCAATCCACACTAATCAAGAAGTTGGTTGGACCAAGGCTTAAAGGGGGCAAGGTTAGCCCATAAGTTACGAGTATTTTAAAAGTTTTTTCTTAACCATCCAAAAAAATATTTTCAACATGGCTCAACTAAAATATTTTTAACTCAACCTCAACTAGAGTAATTTCAATTTGCTCTCGGCCAATACATCTTTGGCTTAGCATCGACCAATGCATCTTCGACTCGGCCTCAGCCAATGCATCTTCAGCTCAGCCTCAACTATCACATCTTCAACTAAGTCTCGGCAAAGGCATTCTCAGCTTGGCCTTGGCTTCGACCTCAATTGGGGCATCTTCAGCTTGAATTCGGCTAGGTCATTTTCAAGTTGGTCTAGAGCATCATTGGCTTGACCTTAGCATCTTTGTCCCGGCCTCAGCTAAGGCATCTTAGGCTAGGCCTCGGCCAATGCATCTTTGACTCAATGATGGCTAATACATCTTTGGCTCATCCTAGGCCAACAAATCTTAGGCTCAGACTTTACAAGCGCATATTTGGCTCAGCCCGGTCAGTGCATCTTCAGCTCGACCTTGACCAGCATATCTTGAGCTCGACGTTTGACCAACACATCTTCAATTCAACCTTTAATAGAATATCTTCAACTTGACCTCGGTTATAGCATATTCAACTCGATCTCGGCTGCAGCAATTTTAACTCGACCTCAACCAAAGTAATTTCAACTTAGCTTCAGCTAGAGCATCTTAAGCTCGGCCTCAGCCAAAGCATCTTTAGATCAACCATAGTTAGTGTATCTTCAACACAACCTTGTTCATAACATCTTCAGCTCCCTCAGCCTCAGGTTAAATTTTTAAATTTAAGGTCTATGGATTGACCATAACCCACATCGCCCTGAGAGTATTTTCTTGTGGGCCTCTTTTAGCCCTATGGACTTTTTTGCCCTAATCCACATGAGCGATATGGCTAGGTCAAGTGGGCTGGTCCATTTTGATGGCACTAATTAACCCCTTTACATAAAAAAAACAAAATAAAAAAAAACTTTGATTAATCTTAGTGTTTATACAAAATAATTATGAAATATTACCTTAAATTAAAAAATACATTCTAGATTCTAATAAGAACTATTTTTCACCATGAAACAAAAATGGATTCAAAATGAAATAAAGCATAAACATCAATACATTTTTTTTCTTACAAATAGGAAAAAAAATAGCAAAACAGAAGGAGAAAAAAAAACAAGACAAATTAAGCGAAAGACACTATGGACTTAAGAAGAAGATGCCCATTGCCCAACTGAATTGAAAGTAGTCTTTATTAAGACTCCCAATCTGGTATTGAGGCTGCCTTGGTTGCATGATTTCTGAGAAAATGACCAAGGCTTGAAAGGAAACAGATTGGCATGTTAGCACAGAGAATGAGAATATTACTGGCATTGGTATAATAAAATTATTGATTAAGTTTGTTGTATATTGTACGGATTTTTTATTTATGTAAAAAATAAAATAAATTAAAAATATTTAACATAAATAATATAGATTCATAGGCAAATAAATAAATTTTAAAAGTTAAAAAATTACTTTGATCATGTAAGTAAATAAAATTTTCAGACTAAAAAAGGGAAATTTTAATATTAAAAATTAAAATTAATTAATATTGAAATTTGAGGGAATAAAAAAATTGAAAAAATATTAGTACATAATTAGGAAATATAAAATTATCAAATAACAGTGAAATGCGGATAAACAAAGTAAAATAAGAGTTTTGACCACGATGAGCATTTAAATTTATAATATAGGAATTATTAAGACGTGTAGGCAAGTCATTTTAGGTCATTTATATTTTATTTGAGCAATTTATAAATTTGTTTGACCAAAATAAATATGTTTGCTAAAACGAGTTTATTTCACTAATTTATAGAGTTGTTTCATACGCCATTTAAGATAGTGCACACTTGGACTTATAATTTATAGTTTATCATAATTTTTCATTTTTATTTTTGGTACTTTAACAACAACAAAATCTCATATGTTGTCTCCTTTAATATTACAATATTTATTCTAATTATTTCACTATTTATGAAATTTATTATTATTTTTTAATAAAATGTTTGATATTTAAACAAAAAAATAATAAGAGTTTAGCAAACCAATGACATGGAAATGAAAACAAACTAAAGGCGAGGAAAATCGTGGAAATCAGAAGAACTTGGAACTTGGGAGTGAGTGATTTTTTTTTTGGTGGAAAAAAGGGATAAACCCCAGGAAACACTAGAAACCGCGCGGAAACACGGTAGAGTATACATCAGCCAAAACGGCATTAACAATAAATGAAGGAACAATTTCAAAAATACGCAGACGATCATCAATAGTCTGAGCATAAGAAACCAACACATCAGCGACCTTATTAGCTTCCCGGAGAGTAAATTAAATTTTTTTTAAAATTTATAAGTAAATTAAATTTTAAAAAGCGTGACAGGTTTCCTGTAGGTTTGTCCAAACCCGATAAGACTCGATGACAATGAGGTTGGGTTTAAAAATTTTAAACCCGTCTCTTTTAATCCCAAAACCTGCCTCATCTTTCATGGTTGGTGAGGGTACCTGGTCTTTTGTACCAGGATTAGGGTATGTACGTCCAATCATCACCCAAAAATAAATTATGTAAGACCTTTTCAACCCGGATGGTCAAGAGGCATTACGGCCCAAAATATGTGAAAACCTAAGAGAAATTATTTAGGGTTACCTAGGAGTTGAGTCCATGTTAAATCACTTTAAAGTGGTGATTTTTGTGTATGCTGAACTACAAGGTTCGTTGTGCATGCGATATTTAAAGGGATGGAGAAGACTCAATCCCGTTACCATATTTCTTTTGTGGAGAACGATGGTGGAGATGTGGAGCCCAACACTCAGATTGATTATGTAGACATTTGAAGACCATTGGATTCAGGGGCGGACCTACAGCAAGCATTGTGGGGACCTTTGCCCCCCCTGATTTTTTTCAATATAGTTTATTTATATTAGGTAATGTTAAAAAAATTAATATTAAGTAATTATTTTGCTTAGGGAATTTAAGTATGTAAATAATATTATTTAAGTATTATTTATCATTTTTATATTTTAATAAAATATTCTATTCTTTTGTAATATTTATTGTAGAGATAATTACATTTTTTTTCTTTTTCTAGATAAAATATTTGAGTATTATTTATTTTTCTTTCAAATAGTTTTTCTTTTATAATGTGTTATTATTATTATTTTAAAAGCTATAAATAATTGTAGTTTGTAATAAAATGATTGCCAATGGGTCAAACTTTACAAACACTATATATAAGATTGACAACTTAAATTTTGAAACACATCAACAAACATTGAATCTTTCTATTATCATGTTCCTATATTCTCTTTGTTTTTCTTGTCTCGTCTTTGTTTTTAATCCTTACCATTGTGAGGTTCCACAGTGCTTTCGATCTTAGTCCACCGATCCAAACTCGCGTGCTATGTAAATCTTAGCAAAGCAAATTAGATATCAAGTTGCAGTAAAAGTTTGCCATAATTTGCTTTCAAAGTTGTAGCCTTTGTCACAACAAATATTTTTCTTCAATTTTCCAACTTTCTGAAAGTAAATTATTCTTCAATGATTGTTAGCTATTAGTGTCCTAAAAGATAGTTTAGTGAGTAACATAATTTATTCAGATTTAGTAGATTTTTGGAATATGATTAATAGGAATTTTCATAAGAAAGATATAGTTAAACATAAATATCAAATTTTATTATAAATTCATTAAAGTTCTTAGTGACATATGAAATTGGTTATTGTCATTTGTAATTTAGGGTGTTTAAAAATATGTTTAATATCTTCTATGTAAATGTATTCTTTATTATATACTTTTTAAATCATTTTAGAATACATGTATATATATATATATATATATATATATATATATATATATATATATATATATATATATATATATAGTATCAATTTTAATGCTAACATATTTATTTAATTTTAGCCCCCCGAGTCATTGAATCCTGGGTCCGCTCCTGATTGGATTTACAATCCTCTTTATGAAGAGGGTCCTTCTAAGGATCTTCCTATAGTTTAGGTATATAGGTAGTATAAAATTGACCAATAACTATTTTTCAACATTGATTTATTCTATTAAATAAATTTCTAAACTTATCAAATTAATGTGTCACAGGTGTAAAATGGAGGACATTCTTCTTGAGATGGATCGAATTTTGCGGCCACAAGGTAGTGTCATCTTGCGAGATGATGTGGATGTGCTGTTGAAGGTGAAGAGTTTCACAGATGCAATGCAATGGGATTCCAGAATTGCAGACCATGAAAAGGGGCCCCACCAGAGAGAAAAGATATTGTTTGCAGTTAAGCAGTACTGGACTGCCCCATCTCCTGCCCAAAAATCTACACAGAAAGCTCTAAATAGATCTGTTTTTTGGGCTCAAGAATTTGTGTAATTTTTTATTTCTATGTCCAGAAAAAATTTTTTCAGAATTCTATTCTTTTCCAACCCTGCTTATGTGGGTGGTGCAAAGTGAAAATTTCCTTACAGCAATCTATGCCTTATTGCTCCTCAAGCTTCTTATTTTTTGGTGACTTATCTATCTTGTAATAGTTGTCCAAATCTATCAATCAAATGAGATTGACTTAATGGTGAATAATGGTTGCAAAAGAACCTAATAGTATTTTACTAGACACAAAGCTCTAAAAACATATGTAAGATTTCTAATAACATTTTGTTTTGGTACATCATTCTTCATTTAGAAAGCAACAAGGTACTAGAGCATCTTAAGTTTAGCCTTGGTCATAACGTCTTAAGTTCAACCTCAATTAGAGCATTTTAAACTTAGCCACAGCCAAAGATCTTCAAATCAACCACAATCGAAGTATCTTCAACACAACCTTGTGTAGAACATCTTCGGCTCAGCGCCAGGTTAAATTTTTAAATTGAAGGTCCATAGACAAGCCATAACCCAATGGCCTTGAGGGTTTTTTTTTATGTGGGGTTTTTTTAGTTTTGTGGGGTTTTGGCCTTGATCCACTGGGCTATGGCCAAGTCAAGTTGGCTGGTCCATGTTGATGATACTAAATGAAAAATATATTTATTAAATCATAAGTGTTCGGTAAAATTATTTGTTTAAGTAGCTGAAAAATGTAAAATGACATAAATTGTTTAAAATAAAGTAAAAAAACACTTAAGTGGACATTATACTTTTATTATGTTAATTAGCATAATAGTTAAAATAAATCATCTAATATTAAATTATTAAAGTGACTATAATTTTTTTTTGGTTTAAATACATTTTTAGTCCTTGCAATTTAGCACTTTTTTGCTTTTCGTCCTTGCAAAAAAAATTGGTTTTAGTCCTTGAAAATTATGTTTGTTTTGTTTTTCGCTCTTAAAGTGCTTTTGATAGCATTTTCTTCACTATTCAAAGCGCTATCTAAACCACTTTAAGGACGAAAAACAAAACAAACATAATTTGCAAGGACTAAAATCGAAAAAAAAATTGCAAGGACGAAAGGCAAAAAAAACGCTAAATTGCATGGACTAAAAAGGTATTTAAGCCTTTTTTTTACTGCAAAAGTGACAATAATTATAACACGTATGATTCCCGAGAGTTGAATTAATCATCGTGAAATATTTTCAATAACAAAAAAAAAATCATCGTGACTTAATTTAGTATTGAATGAAAGCAAGTTTTAATTTATAACCTATTTTTTCCCTTTAAAAATCCAAAAAATATAAATAAACAAAAACACACTGCCAGAGTTTAGTAAACTTCTATAATTATATTTATAACTATATATACTCACAATTCAAATGTTGTATATATGAATAAAAAAAATTCAAACATTGTATATACATCTATAACTAAAAAAAAACCTATCACATTCATTATCACATCCAATATACTTAAAAGTGTCAATAATAGGTAAATGATAGAAGTAAATAATCTCAATGATGAAAGATTAAAGAAATAATAATTTGGTTATTGTTTCGATATTATAGGAGCTTTATATGTTATACTCCATATGCTGAATGATGGCATTTTCTATGTTATTGTTTAGCTCCTTTCCTTTCGCTTTTAATTAATTCCACTTTGATTATAAAAAAACCAATACTTTGGAAACATATATAAGAAAATTATAGAAGTGCATTATTTAATACATTATATTTATGTTTATCAATTTGATATGATATGTCAAGATTCAAAATATTAAAGAATTAAATTCATATTGAGATTTACAAAAATTGCAAGAAATTATTCAATTTTAAATATTATGGCCAATATTGTTATGTAAGGAAAATGCAATTGATAGCAGAAATTGTCAAATTGATTAACTCTTGAAAGGAAAGCATCAAATAGGTTTACGTATCTATATATTTCTTACGATAAATTCCACCTGTTTATAAGATAAGACAATTATTACAATTCAATCAACACGAAACTACAACAAAGTGTCCTTAAAAGCAAGAAAATATGTAATGCAAAACCTAACAGTATCAAGAGTTCATGTGGAACCACAGCGAAAAGGGCACGTACTGCTCTGCACTAACCATTTCAAAATGCATTCATAGTGAAAAATATGAGCACACGGCAACCGTGCCCCATCATCACCACACTTGTACTCTTCATAGCATATGCAACATTCATCTTTTTCATCTTCAATCTTCAATTTTTCAAGCGTTGTGGCCCCAGCAGGCAAAGAATATTTTCCACCCTGATAAGCCATTCCTTGCACGAACTCTCTTGATACATGTCGTGCATCGAAGAAGCATGAGGTATTCACTATATTGTAAAAATATCGGCCATTAAAGAACGTAGCAAACACATAAAAATAATCTGTTTCAAACCCACAGTGTTGCAGTACTGAGTCACGTAGCATTCTAGACAAATTTGTGACCATGTCACAATCATGGCCATTGAGAAAGGTTTTCCGAACACCTGTGTGTGCAAGGAACTTTTGTAACAGCTCTTTGCGAAAAGATGGATACGCAAAATGGTCACGAGAAATTGGTTGACTCGACCTCCAACATCTAACCTCACCCATTGGATCTGAATTAGTCGCAACAACTATAGTTATATAGACTTTATCTTTGCATGAAGTGTAACTCCCACCATCAGAGAAGGTGAATTGTTGAATTTCTGGCATGATGAGGAAGATTGATAAAGAATACTTTTGTGTGTGTTTGCACAAAGGAATAGAAACAATAAGAGAGTGTAATGCTGTTGGGTCAAAGAATTTGTAAAGCATAGACATATTTATAGTGTTGTGAGGTATATATCCTTTATGATCAATTGTTTCAAAGGAGTATTGGAGGGAAGCTTGAGATTTAATTTGGTCTTTTGGTCAAAGAGGGAAGCTTGAGATTTAATTTGGTCTTTTGGTGAAAGAGGGAAGCTTGAGATTTTCTTTTTTTTTTTTGTGAAGGAGGGAAGCTTGACATTTTGTTTTTCTGGTCAAGGAGGGAAGTACATATGAGGTAACTAATTGAAAATTTTGTATACTTAAAAGACTTTCCAAATTGAATAATTTGTCTTTTTTTTATATATTTTACACATTGATGCTAGTATATATTTAAATATCTCTTTGAACCAAAAAAAATTATTTATCCAAATAATACTCGTACCACATTATTTAACAAACTACTATATATTACTGTTCAGGTTGGGATTTCGGCTCCTCTCCACCCGAATTCTTAACCTTTATTTTCTTTTTAAAAAACATGACGTTGAGAATCCAGATACCCCAAATCTGAATTCTCAATAGGTTTTCCTATTTTCATTATTTATTTTTTTGCTTTTTACTTTTTTACTTTAATTTTAATTTTAAAGTAGTTTAAAAAAAATTGTGACTAAAAGTTTACATTGTAATTAATTTAAATAACTAGTTTTAAAAAATAATACTCACAATTTAATAAAAATTATTTAAATTAAAATTCCATAATACAACAATAGATAACTAAATTATTGAAGCTGGCTAGAGGTTCGATCACGATTAGGACATGACATTACACCTAAATCAATACCTTTTGTATAAAATGAATAAAAAAATAAAATAAAATAGATAACTAAATAAATAAATCATAAATTCAAGTCTCTCAAATATAAATATAAAATTATTTTGCTGAAATAAATCAATGATAAATAAACAAATAATCTACAAGTTCGGGAACACTTGTCACAACTCGAGTATACAGTCCAATTTAAAGCATAAGATTAACAAGCTATCATGTTTAAATTATCTCTTGAGGTGCTATTTTGGTCCTAAGCCTTGGGCCAGTTCACAATAATGGCTCTAATTATTTTTTGACCCACCTAATGTCGGGCCTAAAAGCTCCCAACCTACACAACCCAACTAATAAGAAGGTTGGACCAAGGCTTAAGGGTTGTCAACCCACAAGTACCGGTATTTCAAAAATGTCTTTTCTGAATCGCCCATAAAAATATTTTCAACTTGGCTCGACTATAGTATGTTTAACTCAAGCTAAACTAAAGTAATTTTAACTTGGTCCCAACCAAGATATCTTTAATGTGGCCTCAATCAAAGTAATTTCAACTTGACCTTGGCAAGAGTAACTTCAACTCGACCTCATTCTGAGTATGTTCAACTTAGCCTAACGTAGAGTATCTTATACTCAACCTCGACTAGAGAATCTTCACATCAACCTCAACAAGGGCATCTTCAACTCAGTCTCCGCTAGGACATCTTTGGTTCGACCTCGACTAAGGACTCTTCTACTCAACCTCAGTCAGGGTATTTTTGCCTCGACTTCAATTAGGTCATCTTCAGCCTAGCCTCGGCTAAGGGAGAGTGGCAAGACCTTAGTATCTTTGGGTTGGCCTCAACTAGGGCGTATCTTCAGCTCAGCCTTGGACAACGCATCTTCGGCTCGGCCTTTACAAGCGCATCTTCGGCTCGGCCTCTACCAGCGTATCTTCGACTCGTCCTTACCCAACATATCTTTAGCCTGGCCTCGACGAATGCACCTTTGATTCAAACCTTGACTAGTGCATCTTCCACTTGGCCTCAGTTAGAGCATCTTCAACTTAGTCTCAGCTATAGTCATTTCAACTCGGTCTCAGCTAGAGCATCTTAAGCTTGGCCTCAGTTAGAGTATCTTCATATCAACCACAGTCAAAGTATCTTCAATACGACTTTGGCTAGAACATCTTTTAGCTTAACCTCGATTTAAGTTTTTAAATTTGAGGTCCATTGGAAGGCCATAAGCCACAAGGTCTTGAGGGCTTTTTTATGTTGGCCTCTTTTAGCCCTGTGGGCTTTTTGGCCACGACCCATGTGGGCTATGGCCAAGCCAGCTAGGCTAGTCTATTTTGGCGGCTCTAATAACCCTTTACATTAAAAAAAAACCTTTGATTTTAATGTTTATACAAAATAATTGTGAAAAATTATTAACTAAAATTAAAAATACATGTATTTCTAATAAGAACTCTTTTTCACCATGAAACAAAAAAGGATTCAAAATGAAATATAAAGCATATTCATTACATTTTTTTTATACAAATAGGAAAAAAATAGCAAAACAGAAGGGGAAAAATAAAAATGACAAACTAAGCGAACTAATAGTGGAGGTGTAAGAAGACTACACCCATTGCATGTTCGTAGCAGTCTGGTGGTGTTATATCTAAGTGGATAACGCAAACTAATAGTGGAACAAACAACGTTAGCCGATTATACTAATAAATTAAAATGAGAATTTACAAATTCCACTTATTCATATCATCTTATCACTATTATGTTGCCCTTTTGTTTCTATTTTTCTTATTTTCACTTCTTTTTCATTTCCACTGTTTTTAATATTTCATTATTTTTTATGTTTTTACCACTTTAACATTAGAAACAACAGAAGTAGCAAATCTAAAGTGACAATAATTATAACACGTATGGTTGCCGAAAGCTGAATTAATCATTGTGAAACATTTTCAATTAAAAAATAAAAATAAAAATAAAACATCCTGATACAAACAATATGAGCTGCATCATATTGCTTGGAAAAGGCATGTTTAGTTTAGCAAACCAATGACGTGGAAATGAAACCAAACAAAAGGAGAACAAGCTAAGATAATGGCAAATGGAAATCAGAATAACTTTAGGAGCAATTATAATTATAATGTGTTGATTAAGATAAACCATAATCAACACATTATATTTACTTTCTTTTTTTTAAACAACATTATATTTACTTTCAATACTATGCTCTGGGTTTTCTTTTCTCCTCAGTGCTCTATTGATTGGTTCTATTGTCTCCACGCCTTCTTCTCCCAGTTAATATCTCCCTTTGTTTATGTTTGAGTCCTCCCTGTATACAATGATAAAAGAGAATAAATTATATTCAATTTTAAAAGTCGTCTAACGTGTAAATATTATTATGTATGAAAAGTGTAATTCATAGCAAAAATTAATGTACTCTCAAAAGGAAAACATCAATTATAGATTTAAGTATTTATATTCACATACAATATATTTTACTTCTTTAAGATGATATATTTATCACGGTACAATAATGCTAATCGTAACAGTATCAAGAGACACGACTACATGTGAAACGGCACCAAGGGCACATACCCCTCTCTACAAACCATTGCAAAATACAATAATGGGGGAAAACATGAGAGCAAGGCAATCTTGCTGCATCATCACCAGAGTTGAAATCTTCATGACATATGACACATTCACCTTCTTCATCTTGAACCATAAATCTTTCAAGCATCGTTGCTCCCGCAGACAAAGAATGTTCACCTCCCTCATAGGCCATTCTTTGAACCAATCTTCTAGATGGAAGTTGCTCATCTTGAAAAAAGAACGGGGTACTCACAACATTGTAACAACAATGCGTCTTGAGTACCTTAACAAACACGTGAAAATAATTTATATTAACGCTAGGCCGCTGCAATACTGGTTCCCATAACATTGCTGAAATGTTTTCAACCATGTCACAGTCATGGCCATTGAAAAAATTTGTAGGTACACGCAAGTATGCAAGCAATTGCTTTACTACATCATTGCAAAAAAATGGATAATTGAAAATGATGCGTTGAATTGGTAACCGCTTGTGACAAAGTTTGACAACACTGCTCCACTCAAAAGTTGTCACCACCATGGTTATATACACAATATGATTGATGAAAGTGTTACCAGCACCGGAGAAAAAGGTGGGTTCTTCAAATTGTGGTATCATGTTTATGATGAGGAAGATTTATATAGAGGGTACTTTTATGTGTGATTGCACAAAGGATTAAAGGAAAAGAAATAAGAAGAGAATTGAAAAAGAGTTATACAATACTTGGTCTATAGGAATTTGCAAAGGTTAGATGTATTTATAGTGTATATTAGATTATGATCAATATCTTCTTCGAAACAGTATTGGAGGGAAGCTTAAAATTTTGGGGGGTATTTTTATGTAAATGAAGGGAAATATTGGAGGGAAGTTTGAAATTTTGTTTTTTTTTTTCTTTTTATGAAAATGGAACTTTCCAAATTCAACAATCTATCATTTTTTATATATTTTACACATTAAAGTTAAAATATCTCTATATATCATTTATATATGTTAAATATTTTAATATTAAAATTAATGACCTTTTAGTATGAGAATTGTTATCAGAAATATTGATTATTACGATTTTTTCCAAATATGCACAAGGATGATTTCCATAAAAAATGTATTATATTTTTTGAATTGATATTTATTTCAAAAAATAATATTGAGCCACGTATGTTATTCAATCATCAATATCAATATAAACTAAGACAAGAAATCCCTCCCTAAACTCGTCACTTCCTGGTCAATAGTTTTCCCTCGCAATTCCTATCCTCGTCTCTCTCTCTCTCTCTCTCTCTCTTTTTCTAATTTCTTTTTTTATTACTTACATACAATTTTTTTTATTATAACTATTTTTATGCATATTATATTATTGTTTTATATTTTTATTTATAAAAAATTATATTTTATAAATTATATAACCATATATAATCATAAAAATAAAGGATAATTTTGTTTGTCTAAATAATATTTAATTTTTCTTTGAATATTTAATATAATAATATTTTTAATATTACGTACAAATATGTTATAATTTATATTAAATGGATGATAAATTATATAATTACTTATTAAAACTAATTATAATTTAATTGATTAAATCTATTTTTACTTTAGACATCCTATAAAATCTTTTGTAATTTTATATCATATAAAACCATTTAAATTAATTTCATAAATAAATATTTCGTGACTAAAATTTAAATTATACAGTTGAAATTTTTATACTAAAAATTAGGTTGAATCTAATTAGTTAATATATTTACTACAAAATGATATTTTGACTATATGCTTAATAACTTCATATATGAACATTTTGTTGACTAATGATTATATGATAATGTTAAATTTTTATTTAAATATATAATAAATATGTTAATTTTAAATTTTTAACTATATTTTATTACAAAATAGTTTTAAATTACTTATTCAATAAAATCATAAATCAGATATTTTTTAAATTCTTTTTTTTATGGTAGAGACCACCCAAGGAAGATAATCATGCTCGAATTGGATAGGACGTAGGACAACTATTAACGACAAAGCTCTCACTTCGAGCATATTATTTTACTATTTATCATAATTTACAATATTTTTGGAACTTGGGAGTGAGTGATGACTTGTGTGAAAGTGAATCTGTTGTGTTCCCAGGTGAACCAAAGACAATGTAGGTGTGGGTGTTTTTTTTTTTTTTTTTGCCCCTCCTCTCGTTTCTACTCTCTCTATTCTATGTTCTGGCTTTTCTTTTTCTCAGCATTCTTTTGTTTCTCCTCTCGGTATATGCAATGATAGATGGACAATAATAAAAGAAAATAAATTACATTCAATTTTAAAAGTCTAACGTGCCAATATTATTACATAAGGAGAATTTAATCGATAGCTGAAATTAATCACTCTCAATATTATTACGTAAGGAAAGTGTAATGATAACAGAAATTAATTGCTCTCAAAAGGAAAACATCAAATAGATTGATGTATTTATATTTCATACGATACATTTTACTTCTTTAAGATAATATATTTATCACAGTACATAAATGCCAATGGTAACAGTATCAAGAGACATGACTATATGCAGAACGACATTATCTTTGATGATAAACATGAGAGCAAGGCAACCTTGCTGCATTATCACCGGAGTTGAAATCTTTGATGCATATGGCACGTCGATCCTCTTCATCTTTAACCATAAATCTTTCGAGTGCAGTTGCCCCCATGGGAAAAGAATGTTCACCTCCATCACAGGCCATTCTTTCCACCAATTCTCTTCATGGAAGTTCATCAGCTTGAAAAGAGAATGGCGTACCCCTACATTATAACAACAGTGGGTCTCGAATACCATAATGAACACCCAAAAATAATTTATATGAACCCCAAGCCGTTGTAACACTGAACCACGTAACCTTGTTGAAAGGTTTGGAACCAGGTCACAGTCACGGCCATTGAAAAAATTTCTAGGTATATTCAAGTATGCAAGCAATTGTTTTAATATATCATTACATACAAAAAGATGATTGAAGATGTCATGATTAATTGGTAACTGCATGTGACACAGCCTTACAGCACTGCTTTGGATCAAAAGTTGTGACAACGATGCTTAAATAGATCGTATGATTCATGAAACTATGACCAGCATCGGACAACAAGGTGGGTTCTTGAACTTCAAGATGAGGAAGATTGATAGAGGGTACTTTTGTGTGTGATTGCATAAAGGAATAGAAATAAGAAGAGAAGTGAAAAAGAGTTATACTAATACTTGGTCTATAGGAATTTGCAAAGGTTAGATGTATTATAGTGTTGTGAGGAATATAACCGTTATGATCAATCATTTCAAAACAGTATTGAGGGAAGTTTGAGGTTTTAGTCTTTTGGTGAAAGAAGAAAGCTTGAGATTTTCCTTCTTTTTATTTTTTGTGAAGGAGGGAAGCTTGAGATTTTGTTCTTTTGGTCAAGGACAGAAATATATATGAGGTAAATAATTGAAAATTTTGTATACTTAAATAATTTTCAAATTGAATAATTGATATTTTTTATTTATTTTACAAGTTGATATTAGAATATAATTGAAAGTAAACTTCAAAGTCAGAAAATGTGAATAAAACTAATTTTTTTATATTTTTTTTACAATAGTTTAGTTTTTTCCCATTATTCTTTTATGTCATCTGAGAATTAGATTACTTTTCTTTTGACATTGAAGTTTACTTTCAAATAATCCACTAAATTGATTTTTAAAATTAGTTCTTAAAATTTTAAATATTAATCAATTTAATTCTTAAATTATAAAATCATCCTTTTAATCCTTAAATATATTTAAAATGATGATTATTTATCAAATGACAATTATTTTACTGTCAACAATAAAACTAAGACAATTGATGTTTATTAATTTTAGATATTAAAATAATATTTTTATAATTTTTTAAAGACTACATTAACTGATAAACATAATTCTAGAATTATTAGTATAATTCATCATTGGTTTTAGGTTCAAGTTATTCTAAGAGCAACTTTAAAAGGGTTACTCTTCATCTTCACTATTCATTTTTTTGAAATCTAATGGTTAAGATTAGTTACTCATTACAATCATTAAATTTAGGTAAAATGAATAGTGAAGATAGGGAGTAACTCTTTTAAAGTTACTCTTGGATATATATGATTTATTAAAAAATTAGAAGAAAATTATATTTTCAAAAGTCTGACGGGTTACCCATAAGTTTTCACGAACCCAATAAAACTTGCGACGTCGATGAGGTAGGATTTAAAAATTTTAAACTCACCTCTTTTAAACTCAAACTCGAACCTGTTTCGGCTTTCATGAGTACAAGGACCAGGAGAGCTAAACTTACCCTAAATCTGCGTTGTTGCCATGCCTAGTCTTGGCTAGTGCATCTTCAACCCTGCCTCGGCTAGCGCATCTTCAACCCTGCCTCAGCTAACGCATCTTTGACTCAACCTCAGCCAACGTGCATTTAGCTTAGCCATAGTAAATACATCTTCAGCTTAGTCTCTATAAAGGCGTTCTCAATTTAGCATCGGCCTCAACTGAGGCATCTTTAATTCGACTTCAGCTAGGTCATCTTTGGATTGACCTCGAGTAGGGCATCATTGGCTCGACCTTAGCATCTTTGGCCTGGCCTCAACTAGGGCATCTTCGACTCACCCATGACCAATGCATCTTCAACTCAATCTCAATCAATGCATCTTTGGCTCATCCTCGGCCAACACATCTTCAGCTTGACTTTTGCATGCGCATCTTCAGCTAAACCTTAAGCAATGTATCTTCAGCTCAACCTCGACTAACACATCTTCAATTCAACCTTGATTAGATCATCTTCAACTTAGCCTTGGTTAGAGCATCTTCAGCTCGATTTCAATTAGAGTAATTTCAACTCCACCTTGGCCAGAGCATCTTAAGCTCAGCTTGGCCAAAGCATCTTAAGCTTGATCTCGGCTAGGGCATCTTAAGCTCGGCTTGACTAGAGATCTGTAAAAAAAATGTATTGCAAGTAAAAACAAAGGGACAACAAAATACAAAAACACTAGAAGAATATTTTGTTAGGTACTTGAAGTGATTAACTTTATTGACCATTTCGTTATTTGTATCACACACACATATATAGGTATACATCCCTATTCCAACAACAAACTACCAATAAGATGAAAATTTTTCTCACTAAGAAAATATTGTGGTAGGCCACCCCCATAATTTATGGAACTTTCTATCATGCCTCCAATAAAACTAAATGAAAAGATGTAATATGACCTTATACTCTCCTTGAAGTTGATACTTTTCTTATTGTTTTTAGTTGTTAGATTAAACAATAAAATAAGAAGCTTTTACCAAGGAAGTCTAGTTCAGTTGGTTGAGCAGGGTACATGAGTTATTGCAAACTCTCATATCTATCTTCTGCTCCTATTGATAAAAGAAAAAGACAAGAAGTTTTTCTAATCTTTAGACAACAGCGTCAAAATCCATCATTCATTATATTTTATTCTTTTCAAATCCTTTCTCAAATTGCATATGAGCAGAGAATTACAATGACAACAACATTAGGAAGGTCTCCAAAATATAGACATGATAAGAAAAGGTGGAAATGGTTAGATGGTGTCCCCTGAATAACTGTATGCATGAAAACTTGCAAATTAAATACGATTTTAATAACTAAGAGTTCATAAAATGTTACATTGACTCTCATCCCCCTCATAAATTTCTGAATATAAAGGTAGGCTTTGATGATCACCAAATCAACCTAGCATGACAACTAACACACAAAGATATACATAAAGTAAACGACAACCACCAAGAAAACATTTTTTTTGGTACATACCACCACGAAAACATTTGTAATGATTACTATTATTTTTTATATAATAAAATATATGCACAAACATAGAGGAGAATCATCGATTAATCAAGATCATTGTATAGTTTGTTGATTATCGCAATGTACAATTGACATCAAAAACTATATATTGGCATTAAATTGAAAGAGCTTAATGCTTTTTTTACTACAAAAAGATCTTTAATATCTAAAATTATATTTTCATTGGCAATATGACTATCCATAGATCTGTTTCCTTCTGCAGAAAAATAAATAAATGGGGCATTATGGTGCATTGGACTCGAGACCATAATGTTCCCTTCAAAATTTAAATTCTAATAGTAACATATACCATATAAATTTAGAAAGGCATACATATAGCCCACAAAATCTTAAATCCAAAATATAAATTTATAAAACAAACAAAAAACACTACCATATTCATTTTTACGGCCAATATAAAGGTACCTATTCTCTGTACCAAAAAAAAAATACCTATACTTAAAAGTGATCAATAATAAGTGAATTGTAGATGTAAATAATCTCAATCTGTAAGATGAAATATTAAAGAAATAATACTTTGGTTATTGTTTCGTTATGATAGGAGCTTTATATGCCAGACTCTGTATGCTAATTAATGATGGCATTTCCTATGTTATTGTTTAGCTCTTTTTGCTTTTAATTATTTTCAATTTGCTTACAAAAAAATAATACTTTGGGAATATTTAAGAAAATTGTAGAAGTACATTATTTAATACATTATATTTATGTTTATTAATTTGATATGATATATCAAGATTCAAAATTTAAAAATTTTAATTCATATTGAGATTTAGGAAAATTGCAAGAAATAATTCAATTTTAAATTATGGTCCCGTAAGGAAAATGCAATTGATAGCAGAAATTTTCAAAATGATGAACTCTTGAAAGGAAAGCATCAAATAGATTTAGGTATTTATATATTTCTTACAATAAATTTCACCTCTTTATAAGGTAAGACAATTATTACAATCCAATCAACACGTAACTACAACAAAAATATGAGCACAAGGCAACCGTGCCCCCATCATCACCACAGTTGTACTCTTCATGGCAAATGCAACATTTATCTTTTTCATCTTCAATCTTGAATTTTTCTAGTGTTGTGGCCCCGGCAGGCAAAGAATGTTCTCCACCTCATAAGCCATTCTTGTACTGTAGTTCCAATGAACCAAGCCCTTCCTTGTACTGCAGTTCTCATGAACCAAGTCCCTCCTTGTACTGCAGTTCCTCCTTCTAACTAACAAGGAGGGACTTGGTTCATGTGAACTACAGTATAAGGAGGGACTTGATTCAGGGAAACTCACTAGTAACAACAATGGGTCTTGAGTACCATAACAAACACGCAAAAATAATTTATATCAACCCTAGGCCGCTGCAATTAATACTGATTCCCATAACATTGCTGAAATATTTTTGACCATGTCACAGTCATGGCCATTGAAAAAAGTTGTAGGTATATACAAGTATGCAAGCAATTGCTTTAATACATCATTGCAAAAAGATGGATAATTGAAGATGATGTGATGAATTGGTAACTGCGTGTGACAAAGTCTGACAACACTACTCGGCTCAAAAGTTGTCCCCACCATGGTTATATAGACAATATGATTGATGAAAGTGTGACCGGCATCGGAGAACAAGGTGGGTTCTACGATGAGGAGGATTTATAGAGGGCACTTTTTGTGTGTGATTGCAAAAAGGTGTAGAAAGAAGAAGAGAGTTGAAAAAGAGTTACACTAATACTTGGCCTATAGGAATTTGCAAAGAGTAGATGTATTTCTAGTGTATTAGATTGTGATCAATATCTTCTTCGAAACAATATTGGAGGGAAGCTTAAAATTTTTGGGGTATTTTTATGTAAATGGAGGGAAGTATGATGTAATAATTTAAAGAAAAAAAGTGCACAAATTTCAATTAAATAATGGTATTTGAGGGAAGTTTGAATTTTTGAATTTTTTTGAAAAAGGATGGAAGTATGATATAATAATTGAAAAGAATTTCTTCATAAATTTCCAAATTCAATAATTTATCATTTTATATATATATTTTTTTTTTTACGCATTAAAGTTAGAATCTCTCTCTTTCTCTCTCTCTCTCTCTCTCTCTCTCTCTCTCTCTCTATATATATATATATATATATACCATTTCTATATGTTAAAATATTTTAATAAAAAAAATTATGACCTTTTAGAATGAGAAATGTTATTAGAAATACTGATTATTAGGAAAGAAATTCAAATATGCAAAAGGATAATTTCCAATTATAGGGAAAAAAAATTCAAATATCACAAGGATAATTTTTATGTAAATGCAGGGAGGTATAGCATAATAATTAAAAAAATGCATAACTTTCCAATCAAATAACGGTATTTGAGGGAAGTTTGAAATTTTGGTTTTTCTTCTTTTTACGAAAAAGGAAGGAAGTATGACATAATAATTGAAAAGATTTTATACGTATATAATTTTCCAAATTAAAAAAAAATATATCATTATTTTTATATTTGACACATTAAAGTTAGAATATCTCTATATATCATTTATATATGTTAATATATTTTAATCCAAAAATAAATTACCTTTTAGTGTGAGAAATGTTATTGGAAATACTGATTATTAGGAAAGTTTTTTTTTTTTTTCAAATATGCACGAGGATGATTTCCATAAAAATTATATTATATTTTTCAATTAGTATTTATTTCAAAAAATTATGTTGAGCCACATATGTTATTCATTCATTAATTGAAAAGGAGGGAAGTATGACATAATAATTGGAAGAAAAAAAAATATACATAACTTTTCAATGTCAATAATTTATCATTGTTTATATATTTTACACATTAGCTTTAGAATATCATTATTTATCTTTTATAAATTTTAAAGTATTTTAATCTTAATATTAAGAGCAAGGTTAGGGTGGACAACCTTGATTGGTGGACCACCCTAATTGGTGATCCACGGTGGACCATCATTATCAATCGTTAGATTTATAATTTTGTTATAGTAGGACAATCCACACTAGATTTCTCCAACCCTCTTCCAAGAATCCTCTGGCCACCGTTCGCCACCTCTGGAGACGATTTTTTGCAGCGTTGTTTTGTATTTCTTCATCACTATCTCCACCCTTTCCTCCACTGATTTCTTCGGCGTCGACTCAAAACTCAAATAGAAACACTTACGTTTTTTCTTTTTTTTTTTGTGGTAGTGAACTTATATCAAGGAGCTCTTGAAAATTCAACGAGTACAAAACGTTACAGCAAAGCCTCTATGACTCGAAGTAACATGGGCCATGCCTTGGGGAAATCATGCCTTGGACTAGATATGGTCGTCTATGGAGGGCTCTACGAAATGATGGTATTTTTTTTGTGTACAATGGTCGCACTGAGGTTTGAACCTATCACCTCATGTATTCTACTCCAACCCCCCACCACTAGGCCGACCTTAGTGGTTAATGATGGCATTTCCTATGTTATTGTTTAGCTCCTTTTGCTTTTAATTATTTCCACTTTGCTTACACAAAAACAATACTTTGGGAATATATAAGAAAATTGTAGAAGTATACAATATTTAATACATTATATTTATGTTTATTAATTTGATATGATATGTCAAGATTCAAAATTTTAAAATTTAAATTCATATTGAGGTTTAGGAAAATTGCAAGAAATAATTCAATTTTAAATTATGGTCAATATTATTATGTAAGGAAAATGCAATTGATAGCAGAAATTTTCAAATTCATGAACTCTTGAAAGGAAACCATCAAATAGATTTACATATTTATATATTTCTTATGATAAATTCCACCTCTTTATAAGATAAGACAATTGTTACAATCCAATCAACACAAAACTACAACAAAGTATCCTTAAAAGCAAGAAAATATGTAATGCAAAACCTAACAGTATCAAGAGTCACGACGACTACATATGGAATGGCAGCGGAAAGGGCACGTACTGCTCTGCACAAACCATTCAAAATGCATTCTTAGTGAAAATATGAGCACAAGGCAACCGTGCCCCATCATCACCACAGTTGTATTCTTCATAGCATATGCAACATTTATCTTCTTCATCTTCAATCTTCAATTTTTTTAGTGTTATGGCCCCAGTAGGCAAAGAATGTTCTCCACCCTCATAAGCCATTCTTTGCACGAACTCTACTGATTGAACATGTTCATCATCAAACGGGTGTGGGGTATTCACTATTTTGTAAAAATAATGGCTCTCAGATAACATAGCAAACACATAAAAATAATCTTTTTCAATGTGCTGCAGTATTGAGTCACGTAGCATTCTAGGCAAATTTGTAACCATGTCACAATCGGCATTGAGAAAACTTTTTCGTACATCTATTTTTTCGAGGAAAACTTGTAACAAGTCTTTGGGGAAAGGCGGAAAAGCAACAAAGTCACGAGGAAGTGGTAGTATGCTCAAGCTACAAAGACTAACCACATCCATCGGATGTGAATTCGCTACAACTATAGTTATATTGACTTGATCATTGGAAAAAGTGTAACTACCACCATCTGAGAAGGTGGATGGTTGCATTTCTGGCATGATGAGGAAGACTGATAAAGAATACTTTTGTGTGTGTTTGCACAAAGGAATAGAAACAATAAGAGAGTGACAGAGGATTACACAAATGCTGGCCTGGGTCAAAGAATTGTAAAGCATAGATATATTTATAGTGTTGTGAGGTATATTTCCGTTGTGATCAATCGTTTCAAAGAAGTATTGGAGGGAAAGCTTGAGATTTTAGTCTTTTGGTGAAAGAGGGAAACTTGAGATTTTCTCTTTTTGTAAAGGAGGGAAGCTTGAGATTTTGTTCTTTTGGTCAAGGATGGAAAGTATATATGAGGTAAATAATTGAAAATTTTGGATATTTAAAGACTGTCCAAATTGAACAATTTATCCTTTTTTATATATATTTTACACTTAGAATATCTTTAAATATATCTCTGAATACCTAACTTTGGGTTCTATTATTTTAATTAATATGGTGAAAGCTGATATGCCCGACAAAGCTTTCAAGACCTTACCATTAAGTAATTACAGGTTGATTTGCCGATAGCTGCAAGCCATAATAAGGCTCCCAGTCAGTTTAATTGAGTCCTCTGAGTTCTCTCCATAATCTTTGTTTTATTTGCTCTTTGTTGTTTTGTTAGTATTAGAAGCATTTTCTTTTGACTGATGCAAGTTTTCCTTTTGCTATACGTGCAGCCTGCCTCATGTAATGTTATCTATCTTTTTATTTATATTAATTATTATTTTTTACTCATAGTATTTTGATTTTTCTTGTTTTTTTTTTAACAACTTTCTTTTCTTTGGTCATGCACTGGAATAGTTGTCGGTTGCCTTTCTTTGTCTACATTAGCTTTCTTGTAATATAATATAAATCTAAAAAAGAGAAATGAGTCTCAAGTTATCAATTAGCCTACTGACATATATCTTGTACGTGAACATTTCACTTTTTAAGTGTTGATATACTTTTCTTCTTCGTAAAGTTTGATAATTTTATCACAAGTGGTGAGAGCTAGTCAGTTCCAAGGTAGTTAAAAGAATAGTATTTTGATAAAAACATAAAAAAGGATTTTTAGTACTACTAACAATTATTTTTATTCACTTTCTATTTACTTATTAAGAAGATTTTAAGTTGTTAGTGATATTCATTTTAGATTTTTTTTAATTATTATAAAGGCCCGCTTCTAAATATATTTTATCAAAATAAAATTAATTATGAATAAATAAATTAGTAAAGGAAAATAAATAGAGTAGTAAAATTATAAGTTTGATATTACCAAGTTGTTACAACTTAAGAGACTTAGATAAAAAAAATACGGAATTAAAAATTCATACACTTAAATCACTCTCTTTGCATAAATGGATAAATAAAAAATGGATAACCAAATAAATAAAATCATAAACTCAGGTGTCTCAACTTTAAATATGAAATTATTTGGCTAAGTAAACTAATGATAAATAAAAGAAATAAACAAAAAAATAATACAAGCTTGGGAATACCTGTCATAGCTCAAGTATCCCAAATTAAAACATAAGATTAATAAGGTGTCATGTGTAAATTACTTTAAAGGGGGGGGTATTTCGATCCTAAGTCCTAGGGTAAATCACTATACTGGCTCTAATTAATTTTTGACCCACCAAATGAGTGGCTTAAAATTCCATAACCCAATTAATAAGTAGGTTGGACCGAGTCTTAAAAGGGGTGATGGATCAGCTCACAAGTTACAAGTATTTTAAAAATGACTTTTCTCAACTGTCCACAAAAATATTTTCAACTTATTAGCTCGACTAGAGTATCTTTAAGTTGACCTCAACTAGAGTAATTTCAGTTCAGTCTTGGCCATAGTACCCTCAACATGGCCTCAATCAAGGTAATTCCAACTCGACCTGCTAGATTATCTTCAACCCAACCTCATCGAGAGTAATTTCAACTTAGCCTATCCAAGGGTATCTTATATTCAACCTCATCTAGGAATCTTAACCTCAACCTTAGTCAGGGCATCTTTAACTTGATCTTAGCTAAGACACCTTTACTTTAGTCTCGACTAGGGAATCTTCAGCTCAGCCTTAGTCAACACATCTTCAACCTGGCCTCGGCTAGGGCATCATCGACTTGACCTTAGCATCTTTGGTCTGGCCTCGGCTAGAGCATCTTCGACTCGGCCTCGACCACTGCATCTTCGACTTAACCTTAGTCAACACATCTTTGGCTTATCATCAACCAATGCATCTTCAGCTCAGCCTTTACAACTGCATCATTAGCTCGGCCTTGACCAGCGTATCTTCAGCTTGACCACGACCAACACATCTTCTATTCAACCTTGATTAGATCATCTTTCGCTTGGCCTTGGTCAAAACATCTTCAGCTCGGTCTTAGTGAGATTAATTTCAACTCCACCCCGGCTCGAGCACCTTAAGCACGACTTGGCCAGAGATCTTCGTATCAATCCTGGTCAGAGTATCTTCAGCACAACCTTGTGCAAAACATCTTCAACTCAACCACAAGTTAAATTTTTAAATTTAAAGTTCATGGACTGGCCATAACCCATAAGGCCTCGAGGATGGGTCTTTTTTAACCCTGTGGGCATTATGGCCCTGATCCACGGAGGCTAAAGCCAAGTCAGATGGGCTAGTCCATTTTGAAAACTTTAATTACCTCTTTACATACATAAAAAAATCATTGATTTTAATATTTATACAAAATAATTAGGTTTAATTGCACATTTTACCATCCAACTATTGTTATTTTGCAAATTTTACTACCCAGGTTTTTTTTCACATTTTACTACCATGTTTTCTAATTTTTGTGAATTATTAAATCCTACTATTTAAAGATATGTTATAATATTTTGAGACTAAAAAAAGGAAATTTTAATATTAAAAATTAAAAGTAATTAATATTGAAATTTGAGGGAATAAAAAGATTAAGATTAAAAATCATTAGTACATAATTAGGAAATATAAAAGTAAGTATCAAATAACAGTGTAATGTGGAGAAACAAAGTAAAATAAGTGTTTTGATCATGATAAGAATTTAAATTTATAATATACGAATTCTTAAGAGTGTGTAGACAACTCAACTTAGGTAATTTATATTTTATTTGAGTGATTTATAAACTTGTTTTACTAAAAGTAAAGATGTTTGGCAATTTATAGAGTTGTTTCATACGCCATTTAAGATAGTGCACACTTGGACTTATAATTTATAGTTTATCATAATTTTTCATTTTTATTTTTGGTACTTTAACAAAAAAAAATCTCATATGTTGTCTCCTTTAATATTACAATATTTATTCTAATTATTTCACTATTTATGTAATTTATCATTATTTTTAATAAAATGTTTGATATTTAAACAAAAATAATAATAATAAGAGTTTAGCAAACCAATGACACTGAAATGAAAACAAACTAAAGGCGAGGAAAATCGTGGAAATCAGAAGAACTTGGGATTTGGGAGTGAGTGATGAGTCGCGACTTGTGAGTGTGTGTTTTCTTTGCCCCTCCTATCGTTTCTACTTTCTCTATTCTATGTTCAGGCTTTTCTTTTTCTCAGCATTCTTTCGTTTCTCCTCAGGGTATCCAATAATGATAGATGGACAATGATAAAAGAAAATAAATTACATTCAATTTTAAAAGTCAAACGTGTCAATATTAAAACATAAGGAAAGTCTGTAATTGATAGCAGAAATTAATTACTCTCAAAAGGAAAACATCAAATAGATTGAAGTATTTATATTTCATACATTTTACTTCTTTAAGATAATATATTTATCACAGTACATAAATGCTAATGGTAACAGTATCAAGAGACAAGACTATATGCAAAACGGCAACAAGGGCACATAGCCTTCTCTACGAACCATTGCAATATACAATTAGGATGGAAAACATGACAGCAAGGCAACCTTGCTGCATTATCACCAGAGTTGAAATCTTCACCACATATGACACATTCACCTTCTTCATCTTGAACCCTAAATCTTTGGAGTGTCTGTAACAGTATCAAGAGACAAGACTATATGCGACACGGCAACAAGGACACAGCCTTCTCTACGAACCATTGCAATATACAATTAGGGTGGAAAACATGACAGCAAGGCAACCTTGCTGCATTATCACCAGAGTTGAAATCTTCACCACATATGACACATTCACCTTCTTCATCTTGAACCCTAAATCTTTGGAGTGCCGTTGCCCCCGCAGGAAAAGAACGTTCACCTCCATCACAGGCCATTCTTTGCACAAATTCTCTTGGTGGAAGTTCATCAGCTTGAAAAAGGAATGGGGTACCCACTACATTATAACAACAGGGCGTCTCGAATACCATAATGAAAACCCGAAAATAATTTATATGAACCCCAAGCCGCTGTAACACTGAACCACGTAACCTTGTTGAAAGGTTTAGAACCAGGTCACAATCATGGCCAATGAAAAAATTTCTAGGTATATTCAAGTATTCAAGCAATTGCTTTAATATATCATTACATACAGATAGATGATTGAAGATTTCATGATTAATTGGTAACTGCATCCAACAAAGACTTACACCACTGCTCGGATCAAAAGTCGTGACAACTACGCTTATGTACACCATATGATTGATGAAAGTTTGATGAGCATCGGAGAACAAGCTGGGTTCTATGTTTAAAATGATGATTATTTATCAAATGACAATTATTTTACCGTCAAGAATAAAACTAAGATAAGTGATCTATGTTTATTATTTTAGATATTAAATAAATATTTTTAGAACTTAAAAAAAAACTACATTAATTCTGTAAAAAAAATTACATTAACTAATAAACATAATTCTAGAATTACTAATAGAGAGAGAGAGAGAGAGAGAGAGAGAGAGAGGATCAAGTTACTCCAAGAGGAACTTTAAATTCATTCTCACTATTCATATTCTTGAAATTTAATGGTTGAGATTAGTTACTCATTACAACCATTAGATTAGGTAAAATGAATGGTGAGAATAGAGAGTAACTCTTTTAAAGTTACTCTTGGAGTAACTTGATCCCTCCTCATATAAGTAAATTGAGTTTTCAAAAGTGTGACAAGTTACACGTAGGTTTTCGCGACCCGATAAAATCTGACGGCAATAGGGGTAGGATTTAAAAATTTTAAACCCACCTCTTTTAAACTCAAACTCGAACTTGTCTTATCTTTCATGACTATATGGACGAGGAGAGCTAAACTCGCCCTTGACCTATCCTGTTGCCATGCCTAGAAGAGCTATCAAAAATGGCCTAGTCCGACTAGCCGGCCCAATGGCCCGTCAGGCCAAACTTGGCTTATGAATTTTTGTCCTAAATACCATCTTACTTACTTGGCCCGAAGTTTTTTTTTTTTTTAATTAGTATAAATTTAAGAAAAATAAATAAATAACCTAATTTGGCCTAGTCTGACAGGCCAAACCGAGCCATGACAAATGTGGCCTATGAGACATATGGACCAGGTCGGACCAGTCTGTTTTCACTCTTTGACCAGTCAGGCTAGGTCGGGCCAGTGCATCTTAAACCCTGCCTCAGCTTGCATATCTTCAACTCCGCCTCAGCAAATGCATCTTCAACTTAACCTCGGCCAACGTGTATTTGGCTTAGCCATAATAAATGCATCTTCAGCTCACTCTTGATAAAGGCATTCTCAGTTTAGCCTCGGCCACGACTAAGGCATCTTCAATCCAACTTTCGCTAGGTCATCTTCAGTTTGACCTCGACTAGGGCATCATCGGCTTGACCTTAGCATCTTTGGCCTGGCCTCAACTAGGGCGTCCTCAATTCAGTTCTTTTAATATAAAAAAAGATAAACTAAGCGAAAGACACTATGGACTTAAGAAGAAGATGCCCATTGCTTAATTGAATTGAAAGTAGTTTTTATTAAGACTCCCAATCTGGTGTTAAGGCTGCCTTGGTTGCATGGTTGGGTATTCTTTCGTTTCTACTCTCTTTATTCTGTTATGGCTTACTAAGAATATTCTATGTTATGGCTTACAAAAACACTTGAAGAATATTTTGTTGGGTACTTGAAGTGATTAACTTTATTGACCGTTTCATTATTTGTATCACACACACACATATAGGTGTACATCCTTGCTCCAGCAAATAACTACCAATAAGATGAAAATTTTGCTCACTAAGAATAAACTGTGGCAGACCACCCCCATAAATTACGGAACTTTCTTTCATCCTTCCAATAAAACTAAATTATAGAGATGTTATATGACCTTATACTCTCCTTGAATAGGATACTTTTCTTATTGTTTTCAGTTTTTAGATTAAACAACAAAATAAGAAGCTTTTATCAAGAGAGTCTAGCTCAGTTGGTTGAGTAGGGTGCGTGAATTATTGTAAATTCTTTGATATCTGTCTTCCGTTCCTATCGATAAAAAGAAAAAAGAAAAATGACAAGAAGCTTTTTCAAAAATGGGAATTGTACCCTACACTTTAGACAACAATGTCAAAATCCACCATTCATTATCTTCATATTCTTTTCAAATCTTTCCTCAAATTGCATCTAAGCAGAGCATTACAATGACAACAACATTAGGAAGGTCTCCAACATATAGGCATGCTAAGAAAAGGTGGAAATGGTTAGATGGTGTCTACTGAATAATTGTATGCAAGAAAACTTGATACGGTCTAAACTAAGAGTTCATCATATGTTACATTGACTCTCATCCCCCTCATAAATTTTTGAATACAAAGGTAGGCTTTGATGATCACCAAATCAACCTAGCATGAGAACTAACACAAAGATACACATAAAGTAAACGACAACCACCGAGAAAACATTTGTAATGATTACTATTATTTTTTATATGATAAAATATATGCACAAACGTAGAGGAGAATCATCAATTAATCAAGATCATTGTATAGTTTGTTGATTATCACAATGTACAATTGACATCAAAAACTATATATTGGCATTAAATTGAAAGAGCTTAATGCTTTTTTTACTACAAAAAGATCTTTAATATCTAAAATTATATTTTCATTGGCAATAGGACTATCC
Source organism: Pueraria montana var. lobata (assembly GCA_026413185.1). NCBI lineage: Eukaryota > Viridiplantae > Streptophyta > Magnoliopsida > Fabales > Fabaceae > Pueraria > Pueraria montana. Next base: position 87,309,068 of record CM048650.1, on the reverse strand, counting down.
ATATATCTGTTTCCTTCCGCAAAAAAATAAATAAATAAGGCATTATGGTGCATTGGACTCGAGACCATAATGTTCCCTTAAAATTTAAATTCTAATAGTAACATATACCATATAAATTTAGAAAGGCGTACATAGCCCACAAAATCTTAAATCCAATATAGAAATTGATAAAACTAAAAAAAACACTACCATATTCATTTTAACAGCCAATATAAAGGTACCTATGCTCTGTAAAAAAAAAATACCTATTCTTAAAAGTGATCAATAATAAGTGAATTGTAGATGTAAATAATCTTAATCTGTACGATGAAAGATTAAAGAAATAATACTTTGGTTATTGTTTCATTATGATAGGAGCTTTATATGTCAGACTCTCTGTATGCTAATTAATGATGGCATTTCCTATGTTATTGTTTAGCTCCTTTTGCTTTTAATTATTTTCAATTTGCTTACACAAAAACAATACTTTGGGAATATTTAAAAAAATTGTAGAAGTACATTATTTAATACATTATATTTATGTTTATTAATTTGATATGATATGTCAAGATTCAAAATTTAAAAAATTTAATTCATATTGAGATTTAGGAAAATTGCAAGAAATAATTCAATTTTAAATTATGGTCAAGTGGGGAAAATGCAATTGATAGCAGAAATTTTCAAAATGATAAACTCTTGAAAGGAAAGCATAAAATAGATTTACGTATTTATATATTGGCTTAAATATGTTTCGGGTCCCTGATGTATTAGCGAATTTTACGTTGGGTCCCTATTAAATTTTTGCTTTCTTTTGGGTCCCCAATAAATTTTTTATTTTGTTTTTGGTCCCTAAAGCGCTATCTAAACCACTTTTTAAAAGCAATTTAAAGCACTATCTAAAGCGATAGCACTTTAGGGACCAAAAACAAAATAAAAAATTTATTGGAACCAAACAGAAAGCAAAAATTTAATAGGAACCCAATGCAAAATTCGCTAATATATCAAGGACCAGAAACATATTTAAGCCTTATTATATATTTCTTACAAGAAATTTCACCTCTTTATAAGATAAGACAATTATTACAATCAAATCAACACGTAACTACAACAAAAATATGAGCACAAGGCAACCGTGCCCCCATCATCACCACAGCTGTACTCTTCATAGCAAATGTAACATTTATCTTTTTCATCTTCAATCTTGAATTTTGCTAGTGTTGTGGCCCCAGCAGGCAAAGAATGTTCTCCACCTGATAAGCCATTCTTGTACTGTAGTTCCAATGAACCAAGTCCCTCCTTGTACTGCAGTTCCTCCTTAAACTAACAAGGAGGGACTTGATTCATGGTAACTGCAGTATAAGGAGGGACTTGATTCAGGGGAACTCACTACATTGTAACAACAATGGGTCTTGAGTACCATTACAAACACGCAAAAATAATTTATATCAACCCTAGGCCGCTGCAATACTGATTCCCATAACTTTTGCTGAAATGTTTTCGACCATGTCACAGTCATGGCCATTGAAAAAAGTTGTAGGTACACGCAAGTATGCAAGCAATTGCTTTAATACATCATTGCAAAAAGAAGGATAATTGAAGATAATGCGATGAATTGGTAATCGTGTGTGACAAAGTTTGACGACACTGCTCGGCTCAAAAGTTGTCACCACCATGGTTATATAGACAATATGATTGATTAAAGTGTGACCATAATTGGAGAACAAGGTGGGTTCTACGATGAGGAAGATTTATAGAGGGCACTTTTGTGTGTGATTGCAAAAAGGTGTAGAAATAAGAAGAGAGTTGAAAAAGAGTTATACTAATACTTGGCCTATAGGAATTTGCAAAGGGTAGATGTATTTATAGTGTATAAGATGGTGATCAATATCTTCTTCGAAACAGTATTAGAGGGAAGCTTGAAATTTTGGGGGGTATTTTTATGTAAATGGAGGGAAGTATGACGCAATAATTGAAAAAAAATGCACAAATTTCAAATTAAATAATGGTATTTGAGGGAAGTTTGAAATTTTAAATTTTTTTCTTTTTTTGAAAAAGGAAGGAAGTATGATATAATAATTGAAAAAAAATTCTACATAAATTTCCAAATTCAATAATTTATCATTTTTTATATATATATTTTACACATTAAAGTTAGAATATCTCTCTCTCTCTCTCTCTCTCTCTCTCTCTCTCTCTCTCTCTCTCTCTCTATATATATATATATATATATATATATATATATCATTTCTATATGTTAAAATATTTTAATTAAAAAATTATGACCTTTTAGAATGAGAAATGTTATCATAAATGCTGATTATTAGGAAAAAAAAATTCAAACATTGAAAAGGACAATTTCCAATTATAGGGAAAAAAATTTCAAATATCTCAAGGATAATTTTTATGTAGATGGAGGGAAGTATAGCATAATAATTTTAAAAAATGCATAACTTTCCAACTAAATAACGGTATTCGAGGGAAGTTTGAAATTTTGGTTTTTTTTTCTGTTTATGAAAAAGGAAGGAAGTATGACATAATAATTGAAAAGATTTTATACATATATAACTTTTCAAATTAAAAAAATTATCATTTTTTTCTATATTTGACACATTAAAGTTAGAATATCTCTATATGTCATTTATATATGTTAATATATTTTAATCCAAAAATTAATTACCTTTTAGTGTGAGAAATGTTATCGGAAATACTGATTATTAGGAAAGTTAATGTTGTTTTTTCAAATATGCATGAGGATGATTTCCATAAAAATTAAATTATATTTTTCAATTAATATTTATTTCAAAAAATTATGTTGAGCCACATATGTTATTCATTCTTTAATTGAAAAGGAGGGAAGTATGACATAATAATTGAAAAAAAAAAATATACATAACTTTTCAATGTCAATAATGTATCATTGTTTATATTATTTACACATTAGCGTTAGAATATCATTATTTATCTTTTATAAATTTTAAAGTATTTTAATCTTAATATTAAGAGCAAGGTTAGGATGGACAACCCTGATTAGTGCTCCACGGTGTACAATTGCTGCACTGAGGTTCGACCCTATCACCTCATGCATTCTACTCCAATCTCCCTCCACTAGGCCGACCCTAGTGGTTAATGATGGCATTTCCTATGTTATTGTTTAGCTCCTTTTGCTTTTAATTATTTCCACTTAATATAACACGTTTATTAACACATCTCAGTATTTCAAAAAAAAAACAAAAAACACACACACACACACACACACATCATAGTCTTCACTATTTTCCAGTCTCTACTCTAAGGCCCCACTTACTGTGAATCTTCTCTTATCACTTTCTATTTTATTTTTAACTGTCATCCATTTATCGATAATTAGATAATAATTATATACTTTTTTTGCTTCGTAATTTTCATTGTTTTGATTTAATGATATATACACTTTGTTAATTTTACCACAAGCAGTGAGAGCTCGTTAATTTTAAGGTTGTTAAAATAAGAGTATTTTAATTAAAAAAATGGATTTTTAGTAATAATTATCTTCATTCACTTTCTATTTAGTTATTGCGAAGTCTTTAAGTAATTAGTGATATTCATTTTAAATCTATTTTTTGTTTAATTATTGTAAAGGCTCGCTTCTAAAATTATTTTAATAAAATAAAATTAATTTTGAATAAATAAGTAAGTAAAGAAAAATAAATAAATAAATAAAATAATTTTGAGATTACCAAGTAATTACAACTCAAGTGACTTGGATTAAAATATGGAGTTAAAAAGACATTACACCAAAATCACTCCTTTTGTATAAAATGAAAAAATAAAAAATAGATAACTAAATAAAATTATATACTAAATTATCTCGAATTTAAATATGAATTTATTTTGCTTAAATAAATTAATGATAAATAAAAGAGATAAACGAACAAATAATACAAGTTTGGAAACACCTATCATGGCTTAGGACTCCCAAATTAAAACACAAGATTAATAAGGTATCACGTTTAAATTATCTTTAGAGGTCTTATTTGATCCTAAGCCCCAAGCCAACCCACTATAATGGCTCTAATTATTTTTTGACCCACCTAACGGGGGTCCTAAAATCTCCCAATCCACACTAATCAAGAAGTAGGTTGGACCAAGGCTTAAAGGGGGCAAGGTTAGCCCATAAGTTACGAGTATTTTAAAAGTTTTTTCTTAACCATCCAAAAAAATATTTTCAACTTGGCTCGACTAAAATATTTTTAACTCAACCTCAATTAGAGTAATTTCAATTTGCTCTCGGCCAGTACATCTTTGGCTTAGCATCAACCAATGCATCTTCGACTCGGCCTCAGCCAATGCATCTTCAGCTCAGCCTCAACTATCACATCTTCAACTAAGTCTCGGCAAAGGCATTCTCAGCTTGGCCTTGGCTTCGACCTCAATTGGGGCATCTTCAGCTTGAATTCGGCTAGGTCATTTTCAAGTTGGTCTAGAGCATCATTGGCTTGACCTTAGGATCTTTGTCCCGACCTCAGCTAAGGCATCTTAGGCTAGGCCTCGGCCAATGCATCTTTGACTCAATGACGGCTAATGCATCTTTGGCTCATCCTAGGCCAACAAATCTTAGGCTCAGATTTTACAAGCGCATATTTGGCTCAGCCCAGCCAATGCATCTTCAGCTCAACCTTGACCAGCATATCTTGAGCTCAACGTTTGACCAACACATCTTCAATTCAACCTTTAATAGATCATCTTCAACTTGACCTCAATTATAGCATATTCAGCTCGATCTCGGCTAGAGCAATTTTAACTTGACCTTAACCAAAGTAATTTCAACTTAGCTTCAGCTAGAGCATCTTAAGCTCGGCCTCAGCCAAAGCATCGTTAGATCAACCATAGTCAGTGTATCTTCAACACAACCTTGTGCATACATCTTCAGCTCCCTCAACCTTAGGTTAAATTTTTAAATTTATGGTCTATGGATTGACCATAACCCACATCGCCCTGAGAGTATTTTCTTGTGGGCCTCTTTTAGCCCTATGGACTTTTTTGCCCTGATCCACATGAGCTATATGGCTAGGTCAAGTGGGCTGGTCCATTTTGATGGCACTAATTAACCCCTTTACATAAAAAAAAAACAAAATGAAAAAAAAAACTTTGATTAATCTTAGTGTTTATACAAAATAATTATGAAATATTAACTAAAATTAAAAAATACATTCTAGATTCTAAGAACTATTTTTCACCATGAAACAAAAATGGATTCAAAATGAAATAAAGCATAAACATCAATACATTTTTTTTTTGTTACAAATAGGAAAAAAAATAGCAAAACAGAAGGAGAAAAAAAAAACAAGACAAACTAAGCGAAAGACACTATGGACTTAAGAAGAAGATGCCCATTGCCCAACTGAATTGAAAGTAGTTTTTATTAAGACTCCCAATCTGGTATTGAGGCTGCCTTGGTTGCATGATTTCTGAGAAAATGACCAAGGCTTGAAAGGAAACAGATTGGCATGTTTGCACAGAGAATGAGAATATTACTGGCATTGGTATAATAAAATTATTGATTAAGTCTGTTGTATATTGTACGGATTTTTTATTTATGTAAAAAATAAAATAAATTAAAAATATTTAACATAAATAATATAGATTTATAGGCAAATAAATAAATTTTAAAAGTTAAAAAATTACTTTGATCATGTAAGTAAATAAAATTTTGAGACTAAAAAAAGGAAATTTTAATATTAAAAATTAAAATTAATTAATATTGAAATTTGAGGGAATAAAAAAATTGAAAAAATATTAGTACATAATTAGGAAATATAAAATTATCAAATAACAGTGAAATGCGGATAAAAAAAGTAAAATAAGAGTTTTGACCATGATGAGAATTTAAATTTATAATATAGGAATTATTAAGAGTGTGTAGACAAGTCATTTTAGGTAATTTATATTTTATTAGAGTAATTTATAAATTTGTTTGACTAAAATAAATATGTTTGGTAAAACGAGTTTATTTCACTAATTTATAGAGTTGTTTCATACGCCATTTAAGATAGTGCACACTTGGACTTATAATTATAGTTTATCATAATTTTTCAGTTTTATTTTTGGTACTTTAACAACAACAAAATCTCATATGTTGTCTCCTTTAATATTACAATATTTATTCTAATTATTTCACTATTTATGTAATTTATTATTATTTTTTAATAAAATGTTTGATATTTAAACAAAAAAAAAATAAGAGTTTAGCAAACCAACGACATGGAAATGAAAACAAACTAAAGGCGAGGAAAATCGTGGAAATCGGAAGAACTTGGAACTTGGGAGTGAGTGATTTTTTTTTTTGGTGGAAAAAAGGGATAAACCCCAAGAAACACTAGAAACCGCGCGGAAACACGGTAGAGGATACATCAGCCAAAACGGCATTAACAATAAATGAAGGAACAATTTCAAAAATACGCAGACGATCACCAATAGTCTGAGCATAAGAAACCAACGCATCAGCGACCTTATTAGCTTCCCAGAGAGTATGACGCTAGGAAAATATACCTCCATCTCTGCCAAACATTAAAATATGTTGAACAAGAGCATAAGATGGGTGAGACTTACTGCACCCCTTCTTTATCAGATTAATTGCACTTTGGGAATCAGACTCAATCTCAAATTGTCTAAATCCTCTACTCCAAGAAATACGGATGCCAAGAAGAATCGCCCATAGCTCTGCATGCAACACACTACACGAGCCAATTTTAGAAGCATACTTGGGAGTGAGTGATGAGTTGCGACTTGTGAGTGTGTGTTTTCTTTGCCCCTCCTATCGTTTCTACTCTCTCTATTATATGTTCTGGCTTTTCTTTTTCTCAGCATTCTTTCATTTCTCCTCAGGGTATGCAATAATGATAGATATGGACAATGATAAAAGAAAATAAATTACGTTCAGTTTTAAAAGTTAAACGTGTCAATATTAAAACATAAGGAAAGTGTGTAATTGATAGCAGAAATTAATTACTCTCAAAAGGAAAACATCAAATAGACTGAAGTATTTATATTTCATACAATACATTTTACTTCTTTAAGATAATATATTTATCACAGTACATAAATGCTAATGGTAACAGTATCAAGAGACAAGACTATATGTGAAACGGCAACAAGGACACATAGCCTTCTCTACGAACCATTGCAATATACAATTAGGGTGGAAAACATGACAGCAAGGCAACCTTGCTGCATTATCACCAGAGTTGAAATCTTCACCACATATGACACATTCACCTTCTTCATCTTGAACCCTAAATCTTTGGAGTGTCGTTGCCCCCGCAGGAAAAGAACGTTCACCTCCATCACAGGCCATTCTTTGCACAAATTCTCTTGGTGGAAGTTCATCAGCTTGAAAAAGGAATGGGGTACCCACTACATTATAACAACAGGGCGTCTCGAATACCATAATGAAAACCCGAAAATAATTTATATGAACCCCAAGCCGCTGTAACACTGAACCACGTAACCTTGTTGAAAGGTTTAGAACCAGGTCACAATCATGGCCAATGAAAAAATTTCTAGGTATATTCAAGTATTCAAGCAATTGCTTTAATATATCATTACATACAGATAGATGATTGAAGATTTCATGATTAATTGGTAACTGCATCCAACAAAGACTTACACCACTGCTCGGATCAAAAGTCGTGACAACTACGCTTATGTACACCATATGATTGATGAAAGTTTGATGAGCATCGAAGAACAAGCTGGGTTCTTGAAATTGTGATGTCATATTCACGATGAGGCAGATTGATAGAGGATACTTTTGTGTGTGATTGCACAAAGGAATAGAAATAAGAAGAGAATTGAAAAGGAGATATACTAATACTTGGTATATAGGAATTTGCAAAGGTTAGATGTATTTATAGGGTTGTGTGTAATATAACCGTTATGATCAATCATTTCAAAGCAGTATTGGAGGGAAACTTGAGATTTGGGTCTTTTGGTGAAAGAGGAAAGCTTGAGATTTTCCTTCTTTTTTTTTTTTATATAAAGGAGGGAAGCTTGAGATTTTGTTCTTTTGGTCAAGGACAGAATATATATATATATATATATATATATATATATATATATATATATATATATATATATATATATACATATATATATATATTATATATATATATGAGGTAAATAATTGAAAATTTTGTATACTTAAATACTTTTCAAATTGAATAATTGATCTTTTTTTATATATTTTACAAGTTAATATTAGAATATTTGAAAGAAAAATTCACAGTCAAAAGACATTTATTTCTTTTGTATAATAGTTTAGTTTTTTTTTTTTCCTTTTTTTACGTCATCTAAGAATTAGATTACTTTTCTTTTGACATTAAAGTTTACTTTCAAATAATCCACTAAATTGATTTTTAAAATTAGTTCTTAAATTTATAAATATTAATCAATTTAATTCTTAAATTACAAAATCATCTTTTTAATCCTTAAATATATTTAAAATGATAATTATTTATCAAATGACAATTATTTTACTATCAAGAATAAAACTAAGATAAGTGATGTTTATTAATTTTAGATGTAAAAATAATATTTTTATAAATTTTATAAAAAACTACATTAATTGATAAACATAATTCTAGAATTATTAGTATAATTCATCATTGGTTTTAGGTTCCTACAAATGTTATTTGAGCCAAATCTAGTTGGCAAATTTATGCTTAAGTCGAGGATATATCTTATGAGAGAAGGACATCTTATATGAGAGTGAGAGAGTTAAATTTGGACCATATAACCATACATAGAGGGTCAAGATTTAATGTTATGTAACTATTTAAAAAGGTCGTGTGACTTTTTAAAAAAGTCACATGACTTAGTGTGTTTTAATCTTGACCATTCAAAATAAGATCTAGTGGTCAATATTTATTCATCTCACTCTCATATAAGATAAGACATCTTGTAACCCCCTTTTTAATAAAACAATATATATTTATATATATAATAATTTATAATACATTATATTAAAATCCAAAATATATTCAAAATTTACATCCTTAAAATTTTTCAGAAACATTTTTACAAATAAGTCTAAGTATTACAAGTATTGTCTACCCAAAATATTTTCCCATCCTATAGCTCTGGCGAATTTCTGCATCTTTTTCTTCTAATTATTCTTCCAGTTCACCTACATTTACATTTCCCTAGAATCTAGGGACAATTTTTTTTACCGGATCAAGCATTTAATTTCTCATACAATTAAAACAATATCAACCATGTTCATTTCATATAACAATTAATAAATCACATAAATAAATCAAATGCAGTATGATTTATGCAAATGAAGTTTTGACTCAAAATCATTTTGACCCTGCTCCATGGAGACTTTCCCTTTGAGTGTTTAGTAAGAAATTGGCCTACCATTACGCACTGCAATTCAGCTGTCAGCCCCTACTAAACGCGAATAAGCTAAACAGAATTAGGAGATCAGGATACTTAGGAAGGCCACCACGACCGCAACTCAGTCCAGTTTCCAGCCACATGTGGAATTGCCAATATTTTTCACCCCACAGACTATATAATCACAGACTATACAGTCATGTCTAACTAACTATGCTCCCCCAAAGATTCAATTCTCATGACTACCGCAGTCCTAGTTAGTCAACATTTATTCTTTCTTTTCTTTCTTCTCTTCTTTTCATGGCTGCCGCAGTCCCGGTTAGCCAACATCAATCATTTTTTTCACTTGAATATTTGTAAAACCCCCAAAAAGACTCATGCATGCTTATGTCATGTGATAATGATCATAAGTATAAATTAACATTAAACAATCACATAAAGAAATATAAACATTCAACAACTAACATTATAACATCAATATTTTACTAAAATACCAAGTTGGTCATTATTATAAAATTTTACTAAACTAACCTTACTATTTTTATTAAAATTCCAATTTTCCCCTCAAGTGTAAAATTACCAAATTACCCTTACTCTTTTCTATTATTTCTAATTTTGCCCTTGAACTTTTCTCAAAATTCCAAAATTATCCTTAAACTTTCTAGAATATATGAAATTACCATTTTGCCCTTATATTTTTCTATTAATTCTGAAATTGCCCTTGATCTTTTTATAAAATTCCCATTTTACCCCTAAATTTTCTAGAACCTATAAAATTACCATTTTACCCCTTAATATTTTTATAATTTACAATTTTGCCCTTAAACTTTTTATCAAATTCCAAGATTACCCCTAAGCTTTCTAGAACATGTGTAATTACTATTTTACCTTGAATATTTTATAAATTACTAATTGCCCTTAAACTTTTTATAAAATTCCCAATGTATCCCGACATGTGAAATGACTATTTTGCCCTTGATTATTTAAAAAAATTCCACATGGTACCCTTTCAATCTAGCCATAGCCGTGAGTAGTCTTCACCAAAATTTTTCCAATTTCATTTCAACAACAACCAAGCAATAGCAATTCAATAATAAATCAACCAAGTTTCAATTAAAATCAAACAAACCAATGTTCCATCCATCACAACACATCAATAATTCAATCAAACATTGTTCCAATCAATTATTTCAAATCTCTAACATCAAATATACTAAACCCCTAAATCAATTTCATCCTTTCATGGTTCTTGATCAAATCTTAAAATTAACCCTAACAACATGTTCCTCCTACTTCCAAGTGTTCTCAATTGAAATTAAATGCCAAGATCCTTACATTGAATCCTTAGTTTGATGGAAACCCTTGAATTCTTTTCTCCCTTTTTTCCCTTGGCTTCTTGGAATTTTAGGGCTTTCCTTCAAATTCCTTCCCTTTGGCCGAAACTATATTGAAATTTGGGAGGTTTTGGTTGGTTTCTTTCTTAATTTTAGAAGTTAAGATGAAGTGAAAATGGAGGGGCTGCAGCTGCCCAAGCTCACGGGTTAGGGGTTTTAGAAAAGCTAGGTTTTGTGTTTTTCTTTTACTTTGTTTCCTTATGTTTTTATAAAAAAAAAAAATTCTCCACCCTATTTAATTGAATCTACACGTCCAGCCCTTGGTCCCAAGCAGCCAATTTGGCCAAGCTTTTCCAGCCACTTGGACAGCCAAAGAAAGTTCCCTACGTGAGTTGCTAAGCTTGTGGTCAATTAAGTCAAAGTTTGTGGAATTTTGTAGATTTTTCTAGAATGTATTTAGGGTTTTTAATTATCTTACAAACTAATTAGAATTTGAAGAAACTAACACCACCATTAAATTCCTCACTATCAAAAACCTTGGGGTAGTGTCTTAATTATCTCTTAATCAAAGTCTAATTAGCTTAATTTAATCACATTAGAAATATTGAGTTGTCAAATTTTGATTGGCTAATAGTTTTATTTTTTATTTTTCTTAGTTAAACAATTTTAATAATTATTCTAAGTATGTTATAATTAATAGGAAATTCCATAGGTGTCATAAAAATTTTATCTTAATTTTCTACCTTAGGATTTTATCGTACTAATTTCACAGAGTTCTAACTTTCAGAAAATCCTAACAATTCAAAATTAACATTTTAATTTCTCAACTGTATATATTTTAAATCTATATTCAATTATCTTTTTATTAGATTACAGTATAGTCCAAAATGCTACACTGGAAAATTTATCCTGGACAGCTGTCTGACACAACTGTCCAGTCAACAAACAATGCAAACAAAAACAAAAATATCAAAAGATTTAGAAAATTTTCTGAATAGAATAGATTACAGTCTAGTCCAAAATGTTACACCGAAAAATTTATCCTGGACAGCTGTTTGACACAACTATCCAGTCAACACGTGATTCATTTCTCAACTATATATATTTTAAATCTACATTCAATTGTCTATTTATTAGGCTACAGATTTATCCAAAATGCTGCACTGGAAAATTTTATCCTGGACAGCTGTCTAACACAACTGTCCGGTCAACGATAAATTCAAGCCTAAACAAAAGCACTAAAAGACTCAGAAAATTTTACTGAATAGAACTGTATTAATGTTATTATAAAAATATGTACAAAAGGTTTTTCTATAAATACAATACATAATTTCTCATAATATTTATATAAAAATATTTACAAATAGTAAAATAAAAATGAGGGTGTTACACATCTCACTATATATATATATATATATATATATATATATATATATATATATATATATGATTTATTTAAAAATTTATAAGTAAATTAAATTTTAAAAAGCGTGACAGGTTTCCTGTAGGTTTTTTCAAACCTGATAAGACTCCATGACGATGAGGTTGGATTTAAAAATTTTAAACCCGTCTCTTTTAAACCCAAACTCGAACCTCCCTCATCTTTCATGGTTGGTGATGATACCCGGTCTTTTGTACCAGGATTAGGGTATGTACGTCCAATCGTCACCCAAAAATAAATTATGTAACCTTTTCAACCCGGATGGTCAAGAGGCATTACGGCCCAAAATATGTGAAAACCTAAGAGAAAATATTTAGGGTTACCTAGGAGTTGAGTCCATGTTAAATCACTTTAAAGTGATGATTTTGGTGTATGTTGAACTACAAGGTTCGTTGTGCATGCAATATTTAAAGGGATGGAGAAGACTCAATCCCGTTACCATATTTCTTTTGTAGAGAACGATGGCGGAGATGTGGAGCCCAACGCTCAGATTGATTATGTAGACATTTGAAGACCATGGGATTAAGGGGTGGAGGCCCCTCCTGATTTTTTTCAATATAGTTTATTATATTAGGTCATGTTAAAAAAATTAATATTAAGTAATTATTTTGCTTAGGGAATTTAAGTATGTAAATAATATTATTTAAGTATTATTTATCATTTTTATATTTTAATAAAATATTCTATTCTTTTGTAATATTTATTGTAGAGATAATTACATTTTTTTTCTTTTTCTAGAAAAAATATTTGAGTATTATTTATTTTTCTTTCAAATAGTTTTTCTTTTATAATGCATTATTATTATTATTTTAAAAGCTATAAATAATTGTAGTTTGTAATAAAATGATTGCCAATGGGTCAAACTTTACAAACACTATATATAAGATTGACACTTAAATTTTGAAACACATCAACAAACATTGAATCTTTCTATTATCATTTTCCTATATTCTCTTTGTTTCTCTTGTCTCGTCTTTGTTTTTAATCCTTACCATTGTGAGGTTCCACTTTGCTTTCGATCTTAGTTCACCGATCCAGACTCACGTGCTATGTAAATCTTAGGAAAGCAAATTAGATATCAAGTTGCACTAAAAGTTTGTCATAATTTGCTTTCAAAGTTGTAGCCTTTGTCACAACAAATATTTTTCTTCAATTTTCCAACTTTCTGAAAGTAAATTATTCTTCAATGATTGTTAGCTATTAGTGTCCTAAAAGATAATTTAGTGAGTAACATAATTTATTCAGATTTAGTAGATTTTTGGAATATGATTAATAGGAATTTTCGTAAGAAAGATATAGTTAACATAAATATCAAATTTTATTATAAATTCATTTAAGTTCTTGGTGACATATGAAATTGGTTACTGTCATTTGTAATTTAGGGTCTTTAAAAATATGTTTAATATCTTCTATGTAAATGTATTCTTTATTATATATTTTTAAATCATTTTAGAATATATATATATATATATATATATATATATATATATATATATATATATGTAGTATGAATTTTAATGCTTACATATTTATTTAATTTTGGCCCCCCGAGTCATTGAATCCTAGGTCCGCTCCTGATTGGATTTACAATCCTCTTTATGAAGAGGGGTCCTTCTAAGGATCTTCCTAGAGTTTAGGTATATAGGTAGGAATGTACAGCTTGGTAGATATAGGATTAATGTTGTGTTTGGTTGAGATGATGAAAATAGAAGAGAAATATTTGAATTAAAGTAGAGTGTAGGAGGTGTGGATCCCACATGGGACCCACTCTATTTCTCCTCCATTTCTCTCCTCCCTCCCTCAACTAAACAAAGCCTAAGTGACTACTCTGACTAGGTTATTCTTGAGGTATTTAATTTGGTGGGAAGGGTAGCGTAGCTCAATTATTTTGTATTGTAATAGTCATCTATTTCCACATTTTGATATAGTTTTATTTTGTACACACTAGACTGTATTCGAATTACATTTCTAATCCCGATACATTTACATTTGATTCAGCATTATAATATGTATTGCAATGTTTATTCATAAATGATGTATGATTTAATTTTCATCACGTTGTTATTCAAATTAGACGTATGCGATGCTTTCGCGAAAAAAATTTATTACATGATTTATTGATTAAATGAGAACTATGTTAATACATCCTTTTTTTTTTACACCGACAGAAAAGTTTTAATAAACGATATTTTTCCTCAACTATAACTATTTTAAATAGGGAAAGTTAAATTAAATTAATTAATTAATTAATTAAATATGGATATTTGAGTCCTAAAAACGGGTGTTACACAAAGATCTTTAATATCTAAAATTATATTTTCATTGGCAATAGGACAATCCATAATAAATCTGTTTCCTTATGCAGAAAAATAAATAAATAAGGCATTATAGTGCATTGGACACAAGACCATAATGTTCCTTTCGAAATTTAAATTCTAATAGTAACATATAGAGTAAATTACACATACTCCCCCTGAAGTTTGCTCTTATTACACCTAGCACCCATCTATTTTTTTACATTACTTTGAGCACCCCTAAGGGGGTGTAAGTGTAATATTTTTTAAACCTGAGAGGGGGGGTCAATGTAATGATTTATGCCTATGAGGGGGGGTCGGTGTAACGAAAGTCCAAAAATTAGAGAATTTTCTGTAAGATTCAAAAATGGAGGGGTGCCGGGTGTAATAAAAGCAAACCTCAGGGAGTGTCCATGTAATTTACTCTAACATTTACCATATAAATTTAACCAACATTGGCTGTCATAAGTGGTAGCGACTTGTGTCCCTTAACCAAGTGGTCCAGGATTCGAATCCTGGTGATGCCACTTTGGGTATGAAATAAATCATGTTGGGAGGGGAATACCCACCTTGATGTGCGCTCACGGTCCCCGACGGAGTTAATCATTGTTTCCGACGATGAATAATCGGTAATTCGTACCAATATCATGATCAGCAAAAAAATACCATATAAATTTAGAAAGGCGTACATAGCACATGATTATGGGAATAAAGGACTACTATGAACATTGACAAATGGTGAACCATGCTTCCAAGTTAAATTAACTTTGAGAAAGGAGGGGTATAATGGTGTGCATTCTTAAGAATCATGAACCTAATGCATGAATGATAAGTAAATGTGCCTAATCAAGGAATTAGAGTTCTTTCTTGGAATTCATAAGACTAATTGCCAAAGAACTAAGAATATTTAGTTGAGTGCATTAAAATGTTGAATCAAAGTGAGATTGAGATTTCAAAAGAGTGGGACTACGAGCTTGGAATGAAGAATCGTATTTTTTGCTTTTCCACCTTTGAATCTGTGTTTTTTAGTCTTTTTGAGTTTTTTTTTTTGGATAAATTTGAGTCCATTTTGGTAAAGTTTTATTTATGCGACTAATCACTAACTATAACAACTTAACCTACATTTTCATAAAAAAAATAAAAAAAAATTAACCTACGATTCGCTAGACTAATGCTAATAATTAGTATGTGTGGTTCTTAATCAATTTTCTATGAGATGAGATTTTAATCGTCATTTTTATTACTTATTAACAAGTACACTTGCTTAATTAGGTTTCGTTCCATCACTATATCCATATATAGTTTCATTTCCATCCAATTACCCTACCATTTCCCTTATATCCAAACCAAACAGATGTTTAGACAAACCAATAACACAAGTCATCAAATGTATATGCGAAACTATGTTGAATGGACAGGATACTCTAGTGTTATACTATGTTAAGTGTAATTAAAATTGGAGTTTAATGATTTTATATTGTCAATGTAAAATTGTTTTACACTGAAAGTCCATTAAACTACTCTATTTTGCCATATCAAATTATATTATTTTAATTAAATTAAAAATAAAAACCTACAAAATGGGGCAATGGGTTTTGAGATGGAAAAATAGGGTGGAGGAGAGTGATTGCAAAAAATGGGGGTTTGAGTATTGAGATGGGAGAGTGGAGTAGGGGAAGGTGACTAGAAAAAATAGGAGTTGGGGTTTTGAGATAAGGGAGTGAGGTAGGGAGGGTGGCCGAAAAAAATGAGAGGTTGAGGTTTTGAGGTAGGGAATGGGGAAGAAGATGTCAGGAAAAAAATTGGGGGTTGAGATTTAGATGGAGAAATGGGACGAAGGAAGTTGAAAGGAAAAAAAAAGAGCTAAAAGGTCTAAATATAATTCATGCATGAGACTAAACAATGCATATGCACAAGATTTAAAAGTTCAAGCCCTATATTTCATTGAGCAAAACTCTTTTTCAATCACACATAAAAGTACCCTCTATAAAAATAAACTCTTTTGCAAAATAAACTCATTTTGAAAGTTTCTTATCCTATTAAAATTAATTTAAGGGTGTTTTTGTGTTATGGTAACGATGATGACAATAGTGATAACAACAGTGGTGGTGATGTCGATGGTGGTGGTGATAGTGCCGATAATGGTGTCAGAAGAGGCAGCAACGATGGTGCTAATGGTGGTGGCAGAGGCAGCGATGTCGGTGTGGCAACAGCGGGAAGGGTCATTGTCAAATGTAGGAAAAATGTGCTTTTTTAAAACTAAAAACCAAATTACAAATCCTTTTTTCTTAATTTTGAAAATGATTGTAAAAGTGTTTTGAAGATGAATTAAAAATCCTTTCAACTCCATTTTTGTCAAACACATTTTGTTTTAAAAATTGCATTTGAAAACCAAAAACTGGTAACTACCCCCAAACGAACCCTTAAAAAATCGGGTTAACCCAATTTTGTTTTATATATTTCGAGTCTTAATTGATTCAAGTTCGTGTTTAAATTAAATGGTTGGATGAAAATTTCAAGCCAGCAGGAACAAGGATAAACTCATCCCAACTCATCCTTTACACTCATCCCTTACTTAACCTCGGAACATACACTATTTACTCTTTCTTTATTAAATAAAAAAAATTGACAAAAAAAATATTTTTTTTATTTCCTTAATGTATACACTTTTTTTTGTGCTTGACGAAATAAAAGAACAAAACAGCTAATTACAACGAGTGAATAGTACGCCTAAGGCATCTGCCAAAAACCTATCATGAAGCCCCCGAAGGGGTGCATTATCCTTAATTTATACACTAATAAACTAATTTATGAACGAATTAAAATCTCTTAAATTTTATTTATAATAAACGTTTAAAGATTTGTCAAAAAAAAAAACGTTTAAACATAAAATTATAAATTTTCATGTTTAAACATTATATAAAATATTCATTTAAAAAATCAACAATTATAAACATGTTTCTGTAAATCATGTTACAATTGTTAATATTCTTACCCTTTATCTTATCAATTTAAATCTACTTATAAATAAATTATTTTCCCATCATAAATACAGTACATATTTATCTTACATTTTTTAATATTTTATTGACTTAAATATATTTTTAGTCCTTGCAATTTAGCGTTTTTTTAGTTTTCGTCATTGCAAAAAAAATTTATTTTAGTCCTTGCAAATTATATTTGTATTATTTTGCGTCTTTAAAGTTGTATAAATAACACTTTAAACAATAAAAAAATGTTCTGAACAGTAAAAAAACGTTATTTAAACTGTTTTAAGGACGAAAAATAAAATAAACATAATTTATAATGACTAAAGCAAAAAAAAAATTATAAGGATAAAAATAAAAAAAGTACTAAATTATAAAGACTAAAAAAATATTTAAACATATTTTATTTATCAAATTTAAAAATATTAACATGAGATATTTATATTTATAATCAATTGATTTGGTTTTATCGTACTATATAATATAAATGCATGTGCAATGGCCCAGAAACATTAATTTGGTCCAAAACCAGGGAAGCTGAGCCATATCATATCAGATCCTGCTTCTTCTTCCTTGCCCTTTTTCTCACTCCTACTCTTGAAACTTGTCTCACTCTCCAAACAGCACAAAACACTTCACCAAAACCCCAAGAAACGAAGTTTAGTTACTTCAAGTTAAACTCTATAGTCTATGACACTGTTTATTCCACCACAGAACAAAAGCAGAGAAAGAAACCTCCACCCCACGAAGCAAGCAAAGCAACCCATTACGATTCCCACGTAAAGCACCGATTTTGACCACCGAAACCGAGACCCAGATGTTGCTATAGCCCGATCCGCCACTCTCCTCAAATGGGTCACTCCAATTCCTCGTCGTCACCTTCCAAGCGCGGCCACGCGCTGCGGCAATGGCGGCTCCTGGACCTCGTCTCCGGCGTGTTCTTCTTCCTGGTGATGCTCTTCTTCGCCATGGTCTTCACCCCGCTCGGAGACTCGCTCGCCGCCTCCGGCCGCCAGACGCTGCTCCGCTCCGGCGCCGACCCGGGGCAGCGCCACCGCCTCGTGGAGGCGATCGAGGCCGGGGGACGCGGCGTGGAGGCGTGCCCCGCCGACGCCGCGGACCACATGCCGTGCGAGGATCCGAGGCTGAACAGCCAGCTGAGCAGGGAGATGAACTACTACAGGGAGAGGCACTGCCCCAGGCCGGAGGACTCGCCCCTCTGCCTGATTCCGCCGCCCCGCGGGTACCGGGTTCCGGTGCCGTGGCCGGAGAGCTTGCACAAGGTGTGTGTGTTGTGTTTTGGTGCCGAGGGAACTTTGGAAAGTTGGTGAATGTTTGTTTTGTTTGTGGTTTGCTTAATGAATTTAGGGTATTTCTAGGTAAACAACTCAATTAAGAACTTATTGAAGAAGGTCTTGTTTGGATAAATTTCGCAATAAAAACTTATAGGAAAAGAAATTAAGCTTCTTCCACGCAATTTCAAATTTGTTCACACGTAAGCCTATTTATAGAAGCTCTCTCGTATAACTTGTCCAAAAGTTGATTTTAACTTATGCATAAGTTAATTTTAACTTATGGAAGAAGCTTAACTCATTTTCCACAAGATATCATTCACTCTAGTTTAGAATGATGCTGGGATTTATCACTCATTGATAATATATTCTGTGCAGATATGGCACAGCAACATGCCATACAACAAGATTGCTGACAGGAAAGGTCACCAGGGATGGATGAAACTAGAAGGTCAACACTTTATATTCCCTGGTGGTGGTACAATGTTTCCAGATGGAGCAGAGCAATATATTGAAAAACTTGGTCAATACATTCCAATGAGTGAAGGTGTTCTGAGGACTGCACTTGACATGGGGTGTGGGGTAAGAGCTGTTATCTTGTTTTCCTTTGAGACCTTACTAGAATTTATTGCTGTTTAACATGCAAATACATCTCATTTTTTTCACAGGTTGCTAGTTTTGGAGGATATATGCTATCTCAAAATATTTTAACCATGTCTTTTGCTCCAAGAGATTCACATAAAGCTCAAATACAATTTGCCTTGGAAAGAGGAATACCAGCTTTTGTTGCTATGCTTGGCACTCGCAGACTCCCATTTCCTGCATTTGGATTTGACTTAGTCCATTGCTCTAGGTGTTTGATCCCATTTACAGCCTACAGTAAGTTCTTCATTGCAGCTCACTTGTGCATATCTTCCAATCTTCTACATGCTTGTCCCTTCCCTAATGCAGCAAATATGCCTTGCAGATGCCTCTTATTTCATTGAAGTGGACAGATTACTTCGCCCTGGTGGATATTTAGTCATCTCCGGTCCCCCTGTTCAGTGGCCTAAACAAGATAAAGAATGGTCTGATCTCCAAGCTGTGGCAAGAGCCTTGTGTTATGAACTGATTGCTGTAGATGGTAGCACTGTGATCTGGAAGAAGCCTGCAGGAGAATCATGTCTTCCCAATGAAAATGAATTTGGTCTTGAGTTATGTGATGATTCAGATGACCCAAGTCAAGCTTGGTAATTTCCAGCAGATTATTGCTAGTTTAAGTTATTTTTCCTCTTATTTTCCTTGCTTCCCTTTCTGTCTTGTCCAGCATTGGTATATTTATATATAGCACTTGGGTGAATGCTGTCATTGTTAAAAGATCTTATTGATTATTTCAAAATGCAAACCTAAGTTGATTGTTTTACAGGTACTTCAAATTGAAGAAATGTGTCAGTAGGACATCTGTCAAAGGAGATTATGCTATTGGGATAATTCCCAAGTGGCCAGAGAGGCTAACTGCAACACCTCCAAGATCCACACTCCTGAAAAATGGTGTTGATGTGTATGAGGCTGACACTAAGCGCTGGGTAAGGAGAGTGGCACACTATAAGAATTCTCTAAAAATCAAGTTGGGCACTCGATCTGTACGCAATGTCATGGACATGAATGCATTATTTGGTGGTTTTGCGGCAGCCTTAAAATCTGATCCTGTGTGGGTGATGAATGTAGTTCCTGCTCAAAAGCCACCCACTCTTGATGTTATCTTTGACAGAGGCCTTATTGGAGTCTATCATGATTGGTGAGCTGTTGCTGAATGTTTTGTGTATCTTCTCTTAACAGGATTATCCAGAATCTTTAGAGCTCTGATCTTTTGGCACATGTCTTGGAAAATAAACCCTTTTTTTTAACTGATGAAGCGATTTCAAAATAGGATATATTGTGGGAAAATTGTGTTTCACATGATTATTGTCTTATTAGATCAGAACATTGATTCAACTGGTATTTCAGCTGTTTCGTTTTGCTTGCAAGTTGCTTCCTGCACTCCAATTTTGACTAGTTCGTGATTCTTGTGGCTCTACTTTTCTTGCCAATTACTGCTCTCTGCTGTATCATGGGTCTGCCTGTGTCCGCCCATAGATATGTCTGTATCAGAAATTCAGAATGTGTCAAGCTAATTTAGTTCTCATTTGAGATTTTTTTTTTGGATCTAAATTGATTGATGTTAAACTCTGCCCAATTAAACACTGATAAACCTTCTATGGAAAAGGAGTGAGAATCTTCTAGGTATCATTATAAAATAAAAACGAAAGCACTTAGCTCTCTAACTTCTTTGAATTTTTATCTAGATCCTGCTTCTGATCAGTAGTCACATTTTTTTTATTAAATACATTTGAGTATGCATTTCAATTTATAATGGATGAATTTTCGTAGATCTAAGCTGTATGGTTATGTTCCCAGGTGCGAACCATTTTCAACATACCCTCGTAGCTATGATCTAATCCATGTGGCCAGCATTGAATCCCTTATAAAAGATCCAGCATCTGGTAAAAGCAGGTATGCTCATTTTAACTACTAATTTGATTTCACTGCTTCTGCCTTCTGAAGCTGTTAATCTATTGATTTGGGAGATCCTTTTTTGATACAAGGGACTTTACAAGATCTTGGTGAATATATTGAAATCCTAAATTGAAAACTCTTGGTCATTGCTTATAGATATTTATTAACATAGAGAACAAACAAGGAGCGTGAGAGAAAGAAAAATTGCTACTTGAACTAAGTTGCACATATTAACATGTCAGATATGTATCGAACCATATATCTTCACTGCTTGATTGCTTAGAACTAGTAGTTGTAATACTCAAGAGAAGCAACTGGGTCACCACGTGATTTTTTTATAACTAGTACTGAAACTATTCTCCTTGGCATTACATCTTCACAGCTTCTTTGACACATTATTTTAATATGATTAATTTTTATCCCCAAGAATATGAATGTTTATATTAAATTGAATGCTTAAATGTTTCAAACTTCAGAATGTTAAAAACGAATGGTCTACTTCTGCAACTAGGTTACAGTATTTTGATTAGTTTGAGTTTGTGTAGCTCGCATAAAGACATTCGATGTTCTAATTCTTTGGTCTGCTCTGGAATAATTGATTAGAATTAAAGTATGGAAGGAGTGGTTAACAGCTACTCAAGTATTAGTTGTACAAGTTGCCTAGATAGCTAGTTACCTTCTATTAGATTCATTTCTGACCACAACTTCCAACAAATGCCTCTTTTTACTGATGCAAAATGTTATGTGCAATGTTCATAAACAATGAGCTCGCCCTGATAGCTTCACTCCTTCATTGCAGATGTACTCTTGTTGATTTGATGGTGGAAATTGATCGAATGTTGCGTCCCGAGGGAACTGTGGTGGTAAGGGATGCCCCTGATGTAATTGACAGAGTAGCTCGCATTGCTAGTGCAGTGAGGTGGAAGCCTACCATTTATGATAAAGAACCCGAATCACACAGCAGAGAACAGATTCTAGTTGCGACCAAGACTCTCTGGAAGCTCTAATTCCCGTTCCACGGACGCAGCTGTGTAATTTAGGTAAATTCCCTTTTCCATTCTGTGGGGGTGGAGGTGTCAAAGATATCTTCTCTATGCATCAAAGGGATGCGATTTTCTAATTTTGTTCAATATTCTCGTATAAAGATAGTGAGGTTAAGATTTGAAAAAGATGGCAAGACCCTTGTGCAGTTTTACGTGGAAAGGACAAGCCAGTGGATGGGTTGTAATTCAAACACTTTTATATTTATTAAAAAAGGATTATCATTGATTCTAATTCAGCTACATTTCACCCTTCGTTCTTTTCTTTTTCATTTGTATTTTATTGTGAATTTTTATCATGGATTGAATCTAAATACGTATTAGAGATGTAATATTAAATCATTTGCGAGTATTTCCTATCTGCATAAGTTTTTTAGATTGTCAATTAAGGGCATAGTATCACAGGCTCTCTATGAAGCCCGGATACTCCAAAAATGGAAAAGTATCGGTGTCGTACCCGTGTCGGACACCGATACGCCTCCGATACGTCCCGATACGTATCCAAAAAGTATCCGATTTTTTTTTTATTTTATTTTTTTAAAAAATTGTAGGACACGGCTGGGATACGGCTTGGATACGGCTCAAGATAGCTGGGATACGGCTGGGACACGGCTTAAGATGGCTGGATACGGCTCAAGCTGTTTCCGATACGGCTTCGATACGGCTTGAGCCACTTTCTGAAATTTTTAATATTTTATTTTTTTTGAAGAATTTTTTTTTAATATTTTATAATTTTATTGTTTTAATTTTAGGATTTTTAAAATAAAAAAGGTCCAAATGTAAACAAAAACACGACACATCCTTTTCCTCTTCTCCGAGCATGGCAACTCCTTTCCAATAGTTCTTCCGGTGAGGGGGTTTCCTTTTCCGGCAAGTGGGGTGAGTGGGTCTCTACACAATGCACAATTTCCCCCCTTCTTCAAGCACGACAACATCTCTCCTTGGTGGTTCTGCACATTTGTCATTTATCTGATGAGGGGGTCTTCCTGTTTGTGTGGTTTTGGTTTTGATAGGGTATTCTGTTTGTGTGGTTTTGGCTTTGCTCAAACCATGCTTGAATAAATTTATTTTGCCACTCGACAGTTGTGTTTGTAGTGTTTGTTAAAACAGAATATGCATATTTGCAGTGTTTTATCAACACTCAAGATCATTTGCATAATTGCATTTTAACACCAACACTAATTGCATTTTATTTTGCATCCATATATAATTTTTTATATTTTTTATTAATGTATCCAAGACGTGTCGTATCCTTAATTTCAAAAAAATTACCGTATTCCCGTATCCGTGTCGTATCGTACCCGTGTCGTATCCCGTATCTGGGCTTCATAGCAGGCTCTATGATCAAGTGTTAGTGATGTAATATAAATGTGTTTTCATCTAATAACCTTTTTTGTGTACAATAAACTTATGAAATAATCCATGTCAGAATCAGAAATCACTTCATCATGTTCAAGTTCACGTGACTTGTTGTTGCTAACATTGGATGATGCAATGGACGTGTCATTGGCCCATAATTTAGACCTAGCCCTAGGTTGCATGACATGAAGAAATTCTTGAAGTTGTGGGTCATCAAAATCAAACAATGTCCTTAGACTTTTCTCCTTGTCCTTTAGGTCTAGCATGTTTGTTTGCATCTAGGGTAGTCACTTTATTGTCTTTCTTTTTAGAATATCGACTCCATGGACGAGGAAGACTTGTATCGCCATGCTTTTTAGCCACCTACTTGGTTGATGAGGACATAGTAAAGCATGTTACATATTAATAGTATTAAAAAAATAAAGAAAAAATAAAACAGTGATATAAATAAACAACAGACCTCGCATGTAATTTTAGATGCACCAAGATAATTTTTATTGAAATATCGAATAGCTTTCTGAGCTTCATCTTCTGTACGAAATCCAATAAAAGCAAATTGGCGACCCTTACCATCTCTGAGTTAAGATGCAAATCAACACACATCAATCATAATTCTAAAATGAAGAGTGGGATAGTGATATATTGTGATTTGAGAAAAGGATAAATACTTGGTAGTGGTACGCATAAGCTTGAGGTCAGTGATTTCTCCTTTCTCAGAAAATAATTCCCTTAGTCGATCCTCCACAACTCATTCTGGTAGATTCTTCACGCATATCCTCGACCTCAACACACGTATAAACAAATATTTAGCATGTATTGGTCGTGTGAGTTTTTGTTTATTTAGGACAATATATCAACGAATATAACAGGTTTTGCACTTACATGGCTAATCCTGCGTTGCACTTGAGACGTGTCTGTGATTAGGAAAAGAATCAATCATGATACAATAAGAAAATTCATCTACTTATTCTATATTATAATAGTGAGACCTTAGTCTACTCTAATCTCTCTCAAACACTTTTAAACTTTTTTTTTATTGGAAGCACGTGAATAGGCATACGAGATTAATAACAAACATGAAACGAAGCTGGAAAAGTGATATAAACGATCAAGGGCAAAACGCACCTTTTTTTTTTTTTTTTATTCTTCCCAAACACTTGGAGTAGGGTTGAGGAAGCACAATGATGGCAAAGCAAAACGTTCCCACCACGGTGTGTGCTCGATCAAGTTTTGGGTTAGGCAGGATAGGGTTCCTAGTGTGACGAGATGTGACGTGAGTGATAAAACACATTCTTGTCTTGTATAATTTTTTCTCCCTTTGTATTTCTAAAAACTTTTAAATTATTAGCTATTTTTAATTTTAATTAATATATTAATATTAATTAATATTAATATATAACATTCTTAGTACTACACTTGCATTATTATATTTATTATTATAAATTTAAATATTTACTTTGGTAGTTAGTTAATTTTATTCTTTCAATGAGAGTCGCGCAAATTCTTTATGATTCCTTAATTTTAATTTTAATTTTAATTTATTTTTTAAGTTGATTTTTTTTAACACAATATTTATCTTTATAATTCAATAATTCAAATTCAAATATATATCCCCATAGGCCATATCAGTGAATTTATTTCAAATTTAAATCAATTGTCCTCTAATATTTACGTCCAAATTAAATTTCTAATTCAAATCAATATATTATCTTCTAATAACAACCTATCAAAATTAAAATTATATTTATATTTATACATATCGTTCTATAATTTTGTATCAGAATTTCCGGAATACTGTTTTGTACAGTAAGAAAGCCATAACCTAGTATTTCGGAATTTTCACTCCACACTTCCTATTTCATAGTAACAACACCCCTCCTCTCTTTCACTCCCTTCATCTCCCTCCAATCTCTTATTCTGGTCTTCCTTTACTCCTCACTTGCTCAATCTCTTACTCTAGCGTTAGGATTTTTTCATCCTTCAAACTCCAATGCAATATGCTTACGCTCCCAACTACTTTCCTTTACTCTTTCCTTGCTCAATCTCAGTATGTTTATTCAAGTTGTTGCAACGAAATGCCGCTTAGAGTCCTCCAAACTGAAAGACCAATATATGTTTTCTCCACTTCAATTGCTCACTATTGTACAATTTTCCTTTATATGGTGTTTTTAATGGTCTTAATGTTGTGCTTGAATTTTTTCAGATGTTATTTTTAACATCTCGGAAAGTACTTTCCAGAACCCAAAAAAGTATTCTGGAAAGTACTTTCTGAAACACAAAACAGTATTCTGGAAAGTACTTTCCAGGATACAGTTTTATTTTTTAACATTCCAGAAAGTACTTTCTGGAACAGAAAATAGTATTCCAGAAAGTATTTTCCGGAAAGTTTTATTTTTAACATTGCAGAATGTACTTTCCAGGATACTATTTGGATTCTGAAAAGTACATTCCGGAATAATAATTATATATGTTAGGGGTATAAAGGGTATATATGATAATAATAATTAGAAGAAAAAAAACAAATAGGAGTGTACTTAGCAAAAACAGGGAGTGGATATAACAAAAACCAAAATAAAGTCAAGAAAAGGGACAAAGCAGATCAGTAACCCAATCTTTCATTTTTCAAAAAATAAAAATAAAAAAGAATACAACACAATGCATACAAGACAGTGAGACACAACAAAATCTAGCTAAGCAGTACAGTGATCACCATCCCATTCTTTCACTACATACTCGCTTGACTTGAGCTGCTCAGTCTGTCAGTCAGTCGATCCGATCTTTGTTTTTTTATTCTCTTTTTCATTTTATTTTATCTATTGGGCCTACACTCTTTGATGAATCTGTATGGGCTGGTCCAAAGATACATATTTCCCAAATAATAGGGTTATTTTTTTATATTGATGATAAGCTGAAAAAAAAATAAAACTAATTCCTAAAACCGTTGACGCAGAAAATAAAAGTCCCTTAACCTCATTTTCTTATTCTTATTTTTCTTAATCTTATTATTATAAAAGTATAAATAAATTATAAAAACATAAATGAGTTATGTATAATTAAATTTAATAAATGTTTATAATATACCATCATAAAACAGTATAATTAATTTAAAATAATTAAAAAATATATTATTTAAAAAATAAAATAGAAAAATAATCAATCAATGTTAAAAATTCTAATTTAATTTACTGAACTAAAATAAACTTAAAAGTTATAGTTATTATAATTATGATTTTAATTAAAATAAAGTTAAAAATTCAAAATTCACCTTCATTTATTAGTCGAAATGGTAAGAAACTTAGTTCTCTTTAAATAAAGTTTCAGGTTTAAGTTATGTGTGAACCAAAAAAATAAGTGTGGTTAAAACTGTATCTCCTTATTAGTAAATTAATGTTTGAAACAGCGCGTTCCTTTATCATGTTAACGCGAAAGCTACCATGAGTAGCACGTATAGGAAACACACGTATTTTAAATATAGTTGATTCGGCTAGATTCAAATTATAGAGTAAAGAAAAAAAAGAAACACAAATAATTAAGACGAAACTTATAGATATAGTTTTATAAATGTTGTGTGTGGTTCTCCAAGCAAAATTGAAGATTTTTCTTAGTAACTTCCTTTAATACAAGTTTGCATTAAAAGATTATGAAACTTAAAATTAGAAAATATATAATGTATTCAGCATGTAAAAAAGTGTATATAAGTTTTGACCCAAAAAATTACTGCGAAAGCGTCCTTGCAGGTAGAGTCCGTGTTGCTTGTAATAAACCTGGACCTGACTCTTTCACTATCTGAATTTTGAATGAATAAGAGGTGGCTCAGGCTCAGCTAGTACACCCATAATTGCTTGAATCCAAGTGTGATAGTGGGGACTATAACCCTTTTTCAATGGCATTCAATGCACACGCCCTGCACACATTGTTTATTTTGTGTGCACATAATTTATGTGTCTGTCCATGTATATGTATATATAGACGCGCAAGAGAATATACCAATTTAAGCTATATCAATTCTTATACTGTCAATAGTTTTAAATAAAATGTAATTTTTAGTAATATAATTATTAAATTATAATTACTAGCTAAATGAGCATGGTTCAGTGAGCAATATGCAATAAGCTTGTGAGAATGGTTTTGATGTTTAACCAAGATTTACATCAAGTTTGAGCAGTTCAACCTTTCCATTGATCTAAAAAATGTTATAATTTTTATAGTTTGGGTTTTATTGATTGTTGCATTTTGTTTTATAAAAACAGGTTAAATGGATAAAGTAATGTTTTCATACGAAACCATAATTATATATAACTATTAAGTTTAAGAATCACCATTGTATAAAAAATAAAAAAAAATCACTATTGTATTGATTAATTATTACATATATGTTTATTGAGTGGAAAACCCAATTAGTAAATGTGGTAGATAATGGTTAATCAAGTAGCCTAGCTATGGCTTATGATGATGAAAACTAGGATGATCGTTCTTATAAAGGACAAAACTTCCACAACAATTTTTAATATTGTAACTGCATTTTCCTAATAATTTACTAGATTTAACTCAAGAGTGATGATATGTAGATACTTTCATATACTATTACTTCATCAACATCTATTATTTCCAAAATAAATCTTCTCCAGCCAACTATGTCTGCAGCCAAGATTCAGCAAAATCACAACCATTGATGGATTATGGTAGTAATTAAATAAGGGAGAGAATATGATCAGTCTAGATGTTTGCTAGAGAGAGCACCCTACTAGAGAGGCAGGAGAGGATCTCTATCTTTTTTTTTTTTTCTATCACATCATATTTTCTATCATACTTACACTTTCTATTCTCTCTTTCACTTTCTAGGTGTTAAACAAGGTTGGAGTGTTCATTGATAATTTTCCTTAACTCTAGTAAGTTCAACTTTTCCCCTTTTGTGTATATGGGTAATATTGTAATTCAAATTTTAATTTTGTTTAGAACTGACATATGTATAGGGATGGCAAAGTGTACCCGGACCCTACGGGTACCCGCAAAAATATCCGCAAGCGGGTCGGGTAAATACCCGTTTATTGGGGCTGGGGCCGGGGCCGGGTATTTACCCGCAATTTTTTGCGGGTGCGGGTACGGGTACGGGTACGGGTACTATAGTACCCGCCCCGTCCCGCACCTATCATATATATATAATTAAAATAAATTAAATAAATAATTATGTTATATATATACTTTTTTGTAAAAAAATAATTTTATATTTTCCATAAACTAACACTAATAGTAAAAAATTTATGTTATAACTTACAATAATTTTATATTTTATATTTTTAATATTATGTGTGAATGCTTTTAATGTTAAGTTTGAATTATTTAAGCGTGAATTTTCAATTTATTTGTAATAATTTTTTAATTAATATTTTTATAACTTAAATGCAATTTTGGTTCATCTATTTTGCATAATTCGCAATTTTGGCCCCCTATTTTAAAATAGAGACGTTTAGTCTCCCAATTTTCTAAAATATGTAATTTTGGTTCTTCCATCAAATTGAAAGCGTTGACTGTTAAGAGATTAACGTTAACCTTAACATGGTCCAAATATAATGACGTGACACGAGATTATTTATTTAGTTTTTAATTATTTTAAATATTGAGTAGAATAATTGATGAAAAATATATTTTATAAAAAGGTAATATCATTTATTTGACTACGATGTGTTATGTATTTCAACAATGTAGAACTAATTTAAAATAAATGATTAAGACTTGTGATTTCTATTTTAGGACTCACAATTACCCCAACCATTAAAATCGACATAACATGTGTTTTAGTGACGTAGATAAACAAATAATTAGTACTCATTATTTAAAATAATTAAAAAATAAATAAATAATCTCATGTCACATCACTATATTTGGGTCACGTCAAGGTCAACATTAATCTCTTAACTGTCAATGCTTTCAATTTGATAAAAGGACCAAAATTACTGATTTTACAAAATTGGGAGACTAAATGTCTCTATAGAGGGACCAAGATTTCTGATTGTGCAAAATAGGAGGACTAAATGTCTCTATTTTAAAATAGGATGACTAAAATTGCGGATTGTGCAAAATAGGGGGATCAAAATTACATTTAAGCCTATTTTTTATTGATTTATTAACTTCATACATAAGTAAAGTGCGGGTAGCGGGTGCGGGTAGCGGGTGCGGGTATGGGTATATAGGTACCCAGCGGGTATGGGAATGGGGATTAAAGTTGCTATCCGCGTGGATATGGGGCCGGGTACGGGTATTTTTTTTAAATGCGGGTATGGGGACGGGTACTATAGGACCCTACCTAGACCCTACCCATTATCATTCCTACATATGTATTTTCAAACTATTTTGGTCATGTACCAAAAAAAAACCAAAATGTACCGGATAAAAAAAAACTATTTTGGTCATGTTGGGTAGTTGAACCAATGGAAGGTTTTGAAGTTTAAGTGTTCAACCAAGATCTAAGACAATTTTGATATACGGTTCAATCAATCCATTGATCTTTAAAATGTTAAAAAAAAAATGGTTGGGGATTTATTAATTGATGTATGTTTGGTTTTATAAAATTAAGTTAAATGGATAACCTGATATCTTTGTCCGAAATTCATATAATTACAAAATTTGTTAAAAGTTTGGAAATTAATATAATTACATAATTTATTATAAGTTTAGAAATCATTATTATATTATTGCATTTAATTATGTTTATTTGAGTTAAATCTTATAACAGTAAACATGTGTTGTTTTAAGCAATTAATATCAATATTGCATGAGAAATTAAAATTAAGGGAACTGATCAAAGAGAGACACATGAAAACTCCGAAATAAAAGAACTAGTCAATTGCATGAGCTCAACTAATTCATTTGATTTTTGGACAATTATTTGTATGTTTTGATAAGAAATTAAACAACTCATAACACTAATAACATATTCATTTTCTATTTTCTTTCAATCTATTATTCATTTTTTTTTACTTTTTATTTATATAAATTATTATATATGTATGTATGAATTTAATTTCTCAGATAAAAATAGGCTAGTTCTATCTGGACGAGACCAGAGTTGGATTGTAGGAGGAGACAACAATAAAAATTAAAGTCCATTCAACAATATATATATATATATATATATATATATATATATATATATATATATATATATATATATATGCATGAAATTTTATACAAAATATTTATAATTATGTACAGTATTTCTTAAAACAATTAATTCAATAATGTATAATAGAAAATATAGAAAATTTATTTACATAGATGAGAAGCAAAATGCATTTTTTCAAAGACTTAAAAATTTAAATTTTTTATTTTAATTTACTTTTCTTTTAATTTAAATTTGTAATTTTCTCTCCTTTCTTATTTTCTAACCACTCAACTAAATAGACTCTTAGAGCCTGTTAATTTGGTTGGATGAATACAAAATAATAAAAGAGATAAAAAAAATTGAAAATTTAAATTGAAGAGAAAGTAAAACAAAAATGTTTTTGAAAACTAAATTTTCTCTCTTTTTTTTATTTTCGTTTTCTCTCAAAAAAAAAAACATCATCATGCAATATCTTCTTTTATATCTACTTTTTTGACTCAACCAATCGTACCATCATTAGACATTAGGCTTTTGCATACCATTTAAATTCGTTTCAACTTGGGCCCTTGATAAATGTGAATCACAGAACATTTGACTTATTAAAACCTAGAAATTTTGGGATTACTTTCGTTGATCAAGACACCGTGATTGTTGGTATGTCAGTGCCTTACGTACAAACTCGGTGTAGAAAAATTGTAATCTCCGTATCGTATTATTTTTTTTAAAGTAATATATTATTTTTAAGAAAAATTCTAATTACATGAATAACTATAAAAAATTATTTAAAAAATCAACCTTATTAAAAACATAGAATGTAGTTATGAATTTACTAAAATGCTTAGATAAAAACCAATAAATAAGAATATTATCGAGCTAAATAATGTTCTTTAAATTTTATAAAATAATAAATATTTTAAGACAAACTAAAATATCTAAAGATACATACATTGGGCCCTTTTGTTTAAGCTTAAAAAAACAATTGTAAAAAAAGCACTTTTTTAAAAAAGTAGATAGAATTTGTTTCTTAAAAAAACAAAAAACTGTTTTTTTAAGCAGAAGCAATTTAAACAAACACACCAAAAAACAGAAAACTACTTATTTTATTTAAAAAACTGTTTTTTTTTTAACAAATAAGCTTAAATAAATGAGCCCATTATAAGACATAGAAAGAATTGCTACTATATCTACAAACCGTTTAAATGAAATAAATATTTAACTAAATGCATGAAATGAAAATTCAAATTCGAAAAACCTGATTGATAATTCAGTCAAATTTTTTCAATACTCTTGAATAAATTACAGTACGTAGTTAAAAGTAATTATCATTTAAGAGCTATTATAAATTTATAATACTAATTCATTTTAACTAATTCTAACTATTTATATTTTTTAATGTATAAGAACAGGGATTAGTTAATTGCATGATATCATCCCGGTAGCCACTCAGTCAATAGGAGTTTTTCATATATATGGTTTTCTAAGGCATTGACTTTTCAAAATGAACTTGAAAAACAATTGTTTGTTAAGAATTTCATGGACTGAAGACCTAAGAAAGGAATTTCATGAACTGCTCCTTTGTACAATTCTCCTTACAATAGACTGTTCTCATTTTTTTTTTTTGTTAAATAAATGCTGAAGTTGTTCAATTTTTAAATAATTATCAATCCACACTTATATTAAAAAAAATCGAGTTTTCATATTTTAGATAACTTCTAACTGTAAGTAATGTTTGACTTTATTTTGAGCTTTTCTTTTTTAAAACCAAAAGTCTTTCAATAAGCTTCTACAAAAACTCCACTTTTTAGGCTTTTGTACAAAAAAATAGTTACTTTTATTCTTATATTTTTTTAAAAGAATATATATATATATATATATATATATATATATATATATATATATATATATATATATATATATATAGCTCAACTTCCATTTTTAAGGAGAAAAAAGTCTAGAAAAATTGAACTAAATACAATATAACAAATGTCTTTTGAGTTTACATCAAAAACTAAATCAATATTTTATCTTCAATAAGTTATTCATTTGAATAAAAATTTTATTTTTCTTATTTTCTAAATAATGCTCAATTTTTTTTCAACTAATGTTAGGCGTAGAGAGATATTTACAAATCATTAATAAAAAAAAATCTTTTATCAGTTAAAGTGGTATTTAGTTTTAAAAAATTAAAAGTTTTCCATGAAAATGTATATATTTTAACTAATTTTTTATTAACAATAAAGTATTTTTTTTTTATCAATTCAAGAAAATTTTCCATAAATTTATTAATTTATAATTAACTTGTTTTTTTTAAGAAATTTATAATTAACTTGTAGAGTTATAACAATAATAATTTTATTATATTAAATTTTATTGTAATATTTTGGTATTATATTTTTATTGATTTGTTTAAAGGTTTAAGCCTACTAGTGTACATGATTTATTTAAAGAATTTTAACAATACTCAAATGAACTACGTACCCATTATTCAAGCAGGCAAAATTCATACATGTACCTACCTGTCTGTATATATCATTAATCATTCAGTTGATGTAATGTATGCGCCTGCAAACTCACCATAAAATCACAAAGTTAATTTATTATACATGAAAGTCCAAAATAGGCATTAATTCTAAAATACAGCGATGCGCCCAATCAGGCAAAGAAATTCGGACGCCAAGTTTAATCTGTATACACTGCAAGTATAAAAGTTTTTATATTATCGATCAATTAAAAATAATTATTTATATGATTTTTAAATTAGTTATTATCATAGTCAACAAATTTATCATAAGTAATAATTTATAATTGAATAATAATATAAAAAAACATTTACAGTACCATGCATATACTATTGAGACCACATATATCATCTACAGGAGACAATCATGTTCAAGCATTGTAGGCGACAAACTCTTCTTCTGGATATTTAACGTAACTACATATTTAGAACTTGAATTTGAGACTATATATTGGTAAAGCTTGAATAATTATCATTTGATCCAAGTGCTTGGTAATATATTATGCATATATAACAACAACAATAATAATAATAATAAAGAATTTGTTAGGGCTATATCCTAATCCTAGCTACTATCTCTATTCAATTAAGGAGGCGGAGAGTGGCTCTCCTCTAGAACTAGGAGTGAAAAACATGAGTAGTGTGGGTGGGCACAGGGGTACCTTGAAGTTGAACATAAAGACAGACCACAATAGTTGTGAATGTGCTGGAACACGAAATTGCCATACATAAATGCAAACAAATAACCACACCTAACCAAACACACCTTAGTGGTCCTTCCCTCTCCTACTAGACCTGCAGCCATTGCTCTCAAAAAATCCACAACCCCTTTCTCTCTCTCTCCCACCTTTTTACAATAGTCAAGTCCAAGAAGAAAGTGAAGGCATTGCATGCAAGGGTGAACAAGGTGTCCTCTTCCTACAAGTTCAACCCTTAGGGCTGAATTTTGAGTGTGAAGGGTCATGTGGGCATTGTGGGTCTTCGAATGGTAAACTTGCTCTCTATCCTCCTTTATATATGCTCCTATATTTCAGTGCCACCATGACAATGACGCATTCTTAATTTGGGGTTTGAATTTTCCAACCCCTCACAGGTTGTCATAACCGCATTATTCCACCTTCTTCAGCTGTTCCTGTTCATCTTTCATATCAAAGTTATACTATGTGAAATTCGGCACTTTTAGTCAGCACTTTTCATTTTGACTTTAAATTCTATACATTTTTAGTGTAAAAATATTTATACTACTAGTAATTACTAATAAACAATTATAGCATAGGTGATTTTTAAAGGCAATAATTTCACTATATACATAATAATTTTTTAATTGAATAATAATATAAAATCCTTTTACATGTATGTATATATATACTGATCTCTCTTTCATTTTTCTAGTGATGAAATACCATAATAGATGAAGTTGTTGGACCCTCCTCTTATGGAAATAACCGCAGTGACACGACATCTATCTGGAGGAGTCGTGGAAACCGTGTTGCAACATCAAATTTAGGTGGACGTTAGGACTAAATAGTAAATACAAAACACGAAAATCCCATTCCTTTGAAATATATTAAGAGAATAGTTAAATATCTTTAATTTTATAAAAATATTTTTTATTAATGAAATCTAACAGAAAAGACTTGTCTCCTGGAAAGTGATAAATTATAATTTGAATTTCTGTTAAGAAAGTATTTAGTGTACCACGTTGCCTTGAAAAAAAAAAAGAGAGAGTATATAATCCGAGTAGAAAGAGAGAGATAGAAATGAAAGGGAAAAGAAAAGTAAATCATGATGAGTGATGGATGAGAGAAAAAAAAAGAATAATAAAAAGGATTCATCACAATTATATTGGCATGTTAATTAAACTGGGTAGAAACATTATATTTATATGATGTCAGTGACCTGAAAAAGAAAATGCTCGAGGTCAAAGGGTGAAGCATTAAATTAAACTTTTCGTATTAATCAATGTAATTCATAAAAAAAATATACAGAAATTCATACAGCATATCTTTTAGGTATTATTATACTCTCTCTTCGTTTCTAAATATAAGATATTTATAATTAATTCACATATATTAAAAGAATTAGATTATTTAATAGTACTATTAAATTTGTTTGTAATTGTAGTAATATTTTTAAAAAAATTATCTTTAAAATTATTGAGACTAACTTTATCACTTTTTCATTTAATTTAAAAAAATAGTAGTGAATTTTTAATTTTTAAAATTAAACTATTCAATTTTCTAATCTCATAAGAGAGGAAAAGAGATATATCATAGCATTATTATTTACGGACTAAAATAATTAAAAATATTTTGATAAAAATAATTAATACAAGAAAATTTTAAAAAGAGTTTTATAAAAAGAGATAAAAAAAATTTAAAAAGTGTTTTCTGTTTAAGGACGGAGGAGTACTTACCTAAATTTTTCCAAGGTCATATATTGAATCTATTCTTTTTTCTAATTTATATGCAATTCAATAATTCTACACGTTATATTATATCTATACTAATAAAGAAATCTAGACGTTATATTAATTGTCATTTTAGACATTTTCTTCCTTTTAACTTTATTGTTTACACGCTAAATAATGATCTGGTAAGGAGATCAAACAATATATATATATATATATATATATATATATATATATATATATATATATATATATATATATATATATATATATATATATATATACTAGCTATAAAAATATAAAAATCTAATGCATATTAAAAAAAAATTACACAACTCTTATTAATCTTGAGCACAATTTTATTAAAAATAATGATAAAAACGTATTTGTATTCTTAAATGCTACATTTTTCGCATAAAAATTTGATACTTTTAATTTTTTTAATCATTAAGATAATGATTAACAAAACCATATAATGTTAATTTTATAAAATGTTCACTGAGCTCTTATATGGCTCAAGTTGAGTTGACTTTTTTTTTTTTTTCTGTGCAGTGGAAAATGCGCATGAGATCTTTGATTATAAAAAATCAATAGATTGCACTTGTAATCATGTAAATCAATTAATACAAAATTGTTCTAACTTAATCAGTAAATTTGAGTAATAATCTTAACACAATAATCTTATAAAATCATGCAGCATTATCTCTTGATGAATAAAAAAAAATCAAAAGATGTATATATAGTACTATTTGGATTGGATTGCCAGAGAGGCTTAGAAGGAAGTATTTCCAATTTTCAAGAGATTACTTTGTCAACGGCGATTATGATTGAAAACTTCATCAATTGACTAATAAAACCACGGTGTTATTTTTGAGATGTCGCAGTTGCAGTTATGTCCGTTTGCTGCAACCTGGATATATAAATTTCATACCAGAAATAGAATTTCAACATCAGCAATGACTTTCTTCCCCTAACACCTATTTCTTGAAACAAACGTAAATGCACTTTGTTTTTAAAAGATTCAGTGCACCAATTGTTGCAGTTCATTTTTAAAGAGAAATAAAGATTGAAAGCACATTATCCATGGTAATATTTATTTGCATACTGTCTGAATAACTGAAACACAGCACAAAAGTCATGAACCACGAGTTATTATGACAATAAAAGGCCTGCTGATGATTAAATGCAGAAAACTTAAGTGAGGGTTTTGGTTAGTATTAAATTACTGTAGGATTTTAATTTGATAGTGTGTATCAGCAACTTTTAATGGTGATTTATATTGTTTGAATTATTGAGGTGAAACTCTAATTTTACTTAATAACATTAAATAAATTTAAAGAAATTCACCTAATTAAGTTTGTGTTTATTAAATCCTCCCTAGTCCTAACATGAACAGAAATGTTACTTTCTCATCCCATGTTTCATGACACTTTGAGTATTTTAATGTCTCAAAATATATATTTTATCAGTGAAAGATTACGAATGATTTTATAAGGCTGGATGTTAGTCTAAATTTGCAAATACAAGGGCTATTAATT
Organism: Pueraria montana var. lobata; assembly: GCA_026413185.1. NCBI lineage: Eukaryota > Viridiplantae > Streptophyta > Magnoliopsida > Fabales > Fabaceae > Pueraria > Pueraria montana. The sequence goes on along the minus strand of CM048650.1, from coordinate 87,271,864 downwards.
TGTCAATCAATTATTCCGCCAAAGGTGTTGATTAGAACAGTGCTTTTATCAGTTTGTTGGATGGAGTGGCATACACAAATAGTTCTCCTCTGTCGTATATGTTACTCATTCCGTTTCTTTTTAACTGTTAGATTTTTGAAAAAAAAAATTATTTCTATTTATCTATCATTTGTAAAATTCAAGACTACAATAATTAAATCTTTTAAAGATGAAATAGTTACTTATTGATTAATAATTTAGTGGATAGAAACATAAATAAAAACTATTGGTGGAGAGAGAAATTAGTGTATTGGAAAAGTGAATTCATAGGGTTATAATAGGAAAAACTATAACAATTTCATTCAAATTTATTAGCCTCCTTGATTTGTGCAAATAAACCTTAAACGACAGTTAATTAGAAATAGAGGGAGTATTAATTTCACGTTGACAAATTGTGGTGGGCACACTTCGAATTTCTTTCACTTTTGTATTTATTATTTTTTCTTAAAGTTTTGTATTTATTATTTAATAAATATAAATTAGATAGAAATGCAAATTTTAAATATGACCTTATAATATTAAAATTTAGTATGAGAGGAATTCAACATATTCCTGTTCTGTAATATATTAATTTTTTTTTTTTATCAAAACAATCAATAACAGCATTGTTTCTTTATAATTTGCCCTTGATATAAACAATTGAAGGGGGAATATCATTAATAATGGAATTAATATCTCGAGTAATGAAAATAATTTAGTTAAATGAAATTATTTAACTCATCAAGATTGTTAATTTAATGGCTTGTTGAATCAATTCTTTTGTAACAAATTTAAAGAAATAATTAAAAAGAAGAAGAAAAAATGAAAAGCAGTATACTTAACATATTGATTATTAACAATTAATAATCATGAACTATATGCTCAATTAAGTAGCTATAATTATACATATACATTTTATTCATTTTGCCAATCACCAAACACAGCATGTGCAATTTTTAATGCAAGTAGCAAGCCCATACCTCATCAGGCAGAACAACCAAATGACCACCAACATGGCTCTAAGCAAATAGGATAATTTGCTGATCAATCTCTCTCTCTCTCTCTCTCTCTCTCTCTCTCTCTCTCTCATATTTTAATTGTGGCTTGTTTTTCCTCCTTTCACACCGCTTTAAGCCCAACTAGATTCTAAGATTCATATATGTTTAAGTGAATGACACGAAACACGTTACATTTACAATATGGAAAGTCCCTTCTTGACCTTCTATAGAACGATACCGGATATAGAAATTGAGCCTACGTGCCATAGCTTATTTGATAAGCGCGCTTTTCTTAGAATTATAATTCAAACACTTGACATTTCTTTCTGTCACACATTATTAAAATAAATATATACTTTCTCTCCATGCATAACATGTTTTGGAGACATTATTATAAGTAGAAAGCTGCGCGCCCTTAAATTTCAGTTAACTTAGGACTTAATGACTAATGAGAAACACATTTCATCATATCAAGTGGTACCTAATTAAGAAACTATGTATATGCAGTCAAAAAAACAACTTATGTTTATATCCACGCTAGCTTTAATTTAATTTGGAAGATTAGGGTAGAATGTATGAGGTCATAAGTTTCAACCTCAATGTAATCATTGTACACAAAAAAATAATTAATCTGGGTTTAATTAATCTCAATTTCATTTAATTTATTTTAAAGGCAATTTCATTTAATTTTTTAAATAAAAGTTATATGTTTCTTCATCAAAAATTGAGGCGGTTTAACTTGCTAATCAAGAAACCACTACCCATTTCCATTTGGTTAAATACAAGTTATATGTGAGTATTATTTCTCCATCAAGATAGGTGGGTTAATTTAACTTGCTGAAAAAGAAACAACTACCCCTTTGTTTTTCTTTCTCAGCCATTGACTCATTATACAGTTAGTTGGGTCGAGACGTCTAATTAAGACCTCTTTGTTTATCTGTGTCAGGTTAATTAACTTACAAATAATAACGCTATACATACCACAAATTTCACTATGTTTCGTGATAACCATTCGTTTATTTTGTAAAATAGGAATTTTAGCAACTTTTTTTCTTTCTATTTGATGAAATTAATGAGTTTCATTTAATAAGTAAGGTTCATTAATAGAGGAGACTCGTATTAGTGAATTCGAACCCGCATAAAATTTATTTAGTTATAAAAAAAAAGGACTTACATGTCCTAACAACAATAATTAAGAAATATTAAATATACTACCTTAATTATAAATATTTTCAATTACTTGAAAAGTTTTGTTAATGGGTATAATAAAAGCATTGATACGTATCAAAAATAATAAAAGCGTTGATTAGTGAATTAACCAATCAATAAATAATTTTCATTTATAAATCATGGTAGGAGTATATTAAAAATTATGACGAGCTGCATTTTAATAGCTTCTCATAAAAAATTGTCACTTTTAATTTTTTTTTACCAGTGTCTTTTTTTGACAGATTTTTACCAGTGTCTTAAGTTACTACTAATTATTAGCATTTTCCTTACTCAAAAAGCGAGCATTAAATGGTTTTTGTGTTTTTTTTCTCTGAATTTAAATGGTTTTTGTGTTTTTGACATACTTCTCTATTTCTTGAAAAAAAATGTTTCTATTTTATGTATCATTTTCAAAGTCTAAGATAACGTTAATAATAACTTTTCAGCTGTGCCCTTATTAATTTCTTCCTATTCTTTTGTGCACGTGTCATAAATGAAAAAGAATAATAAAGGTAGTCGTATTAAGAAATTACAAATAATTTTAATACAAATGATAATATTAATTAAAAATTATTTTTTACTTTTCTGTTCATTTAAAAATTCAAAATAGAATTGATTATTAACTTTTTAATTATGACCTTATTTATAGTTAATTATTAAATATTTTACTCATTTATCACAAATGAAATAGAAATAATAGTGAAAGTTATATAAGAAAATTAAAACTAATTTGATTGTTATGTTTTTTAATCAATGTGTTCTATGGATAAATAAAAAGAAAGAAAGAAGTATCTAAAATGTAAAGGTCATTCAATACTCAAATAGAATAATTTAATACTCTTTAACATGTGCTCATGGACAAACATTAAAAAAAAAGTAGAGAAATATCATATCATAATACTAACATTTCCCCTAAACTCATGTGAACAACATTTATGTGCAAACAGCATTACCGATTTTTAAATATCTAAAGCTGTTTGTTGTTAGGAAACTCTTCTATCAATACAAATTACGAATGGACATTTACTCATCAATAATTGAAAAGTCTTCTGAAAAAGTTTCCAACATTTTCCTTCCATTGAAATTCACTAGGTCGATCTGCCAAACGAGCCCCATGAACACGTGTTGCTAGTGTTTGTTCTTTGACATTTGATCCTCTATTATATATATTGTCAATCAAAATGTTCGTGATGAAAGAAGTTGAGAAATTATGAAGTGATATGATATTCAACCGACTTCAATATATATGCATGAACCAAATTAAGTGAACATCATAATTCCCCAAATAACGAATACAAAAATGCAACTACTTACAGAGATTTAGTGTGTACCACATACTTTCATGAAAAACATGAAAAATCATTGATTACTCACTCTGTCTCAAAATGAGTGTCGTCCTAGATTTTTTTTGCACAAATCAAGAAAAACTATTAAATAGATGAAAGAGAAAAATAATTTTACAAAACTAACCTTATTATTAATATTGTATTAAAAAGTTAAAGTAACACTTATTAGGGATATTAGTAGAAAAAAGTAATTATTACATTGAAAAATCAAATGCGACACTTATTTTGAGATAAATTATTTTTTTAAATACGGCACTCATTTTGGGATGGAGAGAATATATTACACGTAATTAAAAATCTTTTCTTCATCATGTGAATCAGAAATATAATGTTGGATACTAGACAATCACAATTCATATATGCGATATTTCACTAAATGATACAACTCGATCATACCTTATCATATTAATATATTGTATACATTAAATAATATTGAAACTAGAAAGAAAATGTATTAATTTCACGATAATGATTGAAGTGATAACATCCAGAGAGAGAGAGGGACAAAAGAAATACTCCCTCCGGACTTAAATGTACCATTTTAATTTTTAAGGAGGCCTCTTTATTTTTTTTTACCAGCAAAAGGCTCAACTCATTACCCGAAAAAAAAAAAGGCTCAATTGCTTAATTATTAGCTGATTAATGCTTTTAATTATATCCTAATAACATAATTATATTTTATTAATGTCTGTCCTAAAGACTAATGTTAATTAAGGGGGGAAGTGAAAAAAAAAACTCATACTTTATGTTTGTTAAAAATGTTTGTCAAACATACTTTATGTTAAAAATAAGGGTTTACTATATATTTAGTCGCTAAACTTTTTCAGATTTATTCTTTTAGTTCCTAATCTAAATTTTGACCTGTCAAAGTCCTTTAACTTTTTTCCAGTGACAACTTTAATCCCTGCCGTCAAGAACAACGTTAACGGATCAATGATATAAGAGAGACGTTGACAGCCCAGTGACTTATCACATCATCAAGAAGCCCGATAGGACAATCACGTGTATTTTTTTTTTTGTTAACTATATTTTTAGTCCCTTATTTGTTCATACTAGTTGATGACGTCATACTAATTTATGAGAAATTAAAAAAAAGTTTACTAAAAAAAATTACATGTGACTATCCCATTAAATTTCTTGATGAAGTCACTAGGTTGTCAACATTATTGTTATATCATCATTTAACGTTATTACTTGAATGTATGGACCAAAAGTGGTGGAGGAGAAAAAGTTCAAGGACTTTGATCGGTAGGGATTTAAAGTAGAAATCCAAAAAGTTTAGGGACAAAAAGATAGTATACCCTGAAAATAATAATAGAAATTATTGACTAATTAGTATTATTATTCAACATCTTATAATTATAAAATAAAATTTAATATTATCTTATTAAAATAATTTAATGAAAAGTAATAAATACTATTTTGATTTGTTAACTTGCTTGAAAGGTAAAATATTAATTTAATTATTTGAATAAAACTTTAATGTAGTTAGTTGAATACTATTTTGAAAAGTAATAAATACTATTTTGATTAGTTATTTGACTAAAATATCGATGTAGTTAGTTGTAATTATATTCTCCTATTATTAATGCCATTTAATAATTTTCTAAATTTTATATAATTACTTTGAAGATATATTAGCAAGGGCTCAAAAAAATGAAAGGATTAATTATTTTCTTTTGTTTTGAGTAAAATTTTCCTTATTTGACAAATAATCTTAAAATGAAAAAAATAAAATAGTAAATTATCATGACCATTTCGATTAACTCACAATTATTTCTTCTATAAAAAAAAAAGTAACTGACATATTTTTATAAATATTGTATAATTCTATCAATTTTGAAAAAAAAATTAACATTTTTTTTATTTCTCTTCAAATCCACCTAATTAAATATATTTTAAATAACAAATTTAAAAATTTAGTGCATTCAATATTGTCTATTCTAAAACTAGTCAGGGAAATATTGAGAATAATTCATATAGAATTTAAAGTCTTCTTTTTTGAATATTTTCATAATCAGGTTCTTTTAAATGATAACATTAAAAATGTTTTACATGGAAACAAATTAAAATAAAATTTATAAAATCTTAATTGAATAGGCAAAAATAAATTCACAGGAGCGGCGCATTCATTTTGCCGGTACACCATATACATGTGTTAATAAATGGACATAAAGAAACATCATTATATGATATTTTTTGTACAATTTTTTATTTTACTGATATAATATATTTTAAAGTATTTATTAATTAAATTTTAATTAATTTTAAAATCTTGTATTTTTATACTTATAGATTAATTAATTTAATTACATTTTTTAATTTCAATTATTATATTTTTCCATAGTATGTATAAAATATTTCTAATCAAGTTTAAAAAAAATAGCATACACTTAAGTAGACATTATGTTTTCATTATGTTGATCAGTATAATAGTTAAGATAATTAAAAAATAATGTAAATGGTACAATAGTTAAAATAATTTAATTATATATTTGAATAAAATATTAATTTAGATAGTTGTAATTATATTCTTCTATAATTAATGTCATTTAATAATTTTCTAATTTTTATATAATTACTTTGAAGATATATCAGAAGCAGGGCCTTAGAAAAATGAAAGGATTAATTATTATTTTTTGTTTTGAGTAAATTTTCCTTTTTTGACAAATATTTTTAAAGAAAGTGATAAATTATTATGAGCATTTCAGTTAAATCATAATTATTTTTTTTATAAAATAAAAAAGTAACTGATTTTTTTATTGATATTGTGTAATTCTATCAATTTTGAAAAAAAAAAAAGAATTAATATTTCCCCTTTTCTTTCAAATCCACCTACCCAAATACATTTTAAATAACAAATTTAAAAATTAAATGTATTCAATTAATATTGTCTATTCTAAAACTAGTCAGGGAAATTGTGAGACCAATTCATATAGTAGAATTGAAAATCTTTCTTGTTTTGATTATTTTCATAATCAGGTTCTTTTAAATGTATCATTTTAAGTGTTTTACATGGAAAAATATTAAAATTTAGGCTTAATTGCATTTTGGTCCCCTCAAGTATTATAATTGTGCAATTTTAATCTTTTAAGTTTCAATTGGGTCAATTAGGTTTTTAAGTATCGTAAATGTGTGATTTGAATTCCTCATATTTCAGTTGTGCCGATGGGGTCACTAAGTATCATAATTGTGCAATTTTAATCCCTCAAATTTCATATGTGTACAATTGAAACTAATTTTTGGGGACAAAAATCGCACAATTACGATATATGAAAGATCAAACATAATTAAAATCTGGCTGACTAAAATTGCATATGTGATACCTAAAAAAACCAATTAACACAATTAAAATATAAGAACTAAAATTACAATACGTAGGATTAAAAGTGTAATTAAATCTAAAATTTATAAAAAATTTAATTGAATAGAAAAAAATAAATTCACAGGGCGGTGCATGCATTTTGCTGGTACACCATATACATGTCATGTGTGAACAAATGGACAATAGAAAATGGACCCAAGTTTCTCATACATATATATTTTTTTAAAAGCGTAAATTTCCGTGATGATTTTGTTGCCATATGAGTGAATTAAGCTAATTTAGTCAAATTATTGGGAGTGCCAAGAGCAGTTTATAGGAAACATTGAGAAGAGGGGTGCCCCGTGCATCTGCACAACGCTATCATAAGTAACTTTATTTTCTTTCGTATCCCCAAAAAGTTATTCAAAAGGCATATTGCAAAATTCACAGCTATTCACAGGCTTTAAAAAGGTTAAAGTGGAAACAGATATAGAGACAGAGTGTTTGTGTGTGACTGTGTGTAATCACAGTGTGAAGAGTCAACCAAACCCTTTTTGGATGCATGTATTTGTAAGGCTTTCAAGTGACCACATGTTACGTTTTATCTGTGCTTTCTTCTCCAACTTTTTTTCCCTTCTCTCTCTCTCTCTCTCTCTCTTGTCTGTGCACAAATCTATAAGCGTTTCATTATCTAACTCTTTTCATTAAATATTCATTTTCTTTTTCCTTCTCTTTCACGCTTTAGCATAGTCAAGCATAGCGGTTATCAATATCATGCAGGGAACGAGACAGCACACACTGAACTGAAGACTAGGGTTGCCATGCCATCCTAGCAAAGAAGTAATAAACGTTTTTTTTCTCATTATTACCGATCTTTTTCGTTTTTTTTTTTCTCTCTCCAAATAATAATAAGAATAAAATAAAAGACAGCATTTATTTATTTGTTTATTTATATTTTGGGCTTTATCCTTTTGTCCCCTTTATCTTTCTCTTTATTATTTATTTATTTATTTATTTATTTTCCCTGGTTTCGAAAGGTTCGTTTTTGATTGCCCTCTCAGGTATATAAGGCAGATTCTGAGAGACCCATTTCATCTTTTGTGGTGCTCCATGGCTTGGAGATTCCGGGGTTGGATGAATCAATCGACACAAGGATTAACAATTTCACTGATGAGGCTACTGAGTCATTAGTAGTTTCAGCTTGTTTCTTCAAAGGGGTTTTGAGTAGTAGCAGTTTTTCTGGGTGCTTGATTGGAAAAAGAAGAGAGAAAAAGAAAAAAAAAAAAAAAAGAGAAGCAAAAGTGGCTACTTTGATGAGTTTTGGGGGGCTTCTAGAGACCAAACAAAGTGGTAGTGGAGGTGGTAGGATCGTAGCAGCAGATATTCCTTACAGCAACGGTTCAAACCACAGCAACGATATAATGCCCTCTGGTGTAATCTCGCAGCCTCGTTTAGCCACTCCTACTTTGGCCAAATCCATGTTCAACTCCCCTGGACTTTCTCTTGCACTTGTGAGATTCATTCATATATATACCCTTTTGCCTTTTCCTTCTTCTTATTATAAAGGCTTTTGTTATGGCTTGTTCTATTTGCTTACTTTTTTTTTTGTTTTGGGAAAACGCAGCAAAGTGATATAGATGGACAAGGGGATGTGAACAGATTAATGCCCGAGAATTTTGAGCAAAATGGTTTGAGAAGGAACCGGGAAGAGGAGCATGAAAGCAGATCTGGCAGTGATAACATGGATGGTGCTTCTGGTGATGATTTTGATGCTGCCGACAACCCACCAAGAAAAAAACGCTATCACCGACACACTCCTCAGCAAATTCAAGAGCTTGAATCGTACGATGATTTTTCATTAAAAAAAAAATCAACTTTTTTTGTGTGGAATTTTATGACTTTTTTTTTTTTTTTTTGGGAGGGGTTGTTTTGATTAATTTTGTGTTTTGTGTTTTTCTGGGTTTTAGGCTCTTCAAGGAGTGTCCTCACCCAGATGAGAAGCAAAGGCTTGAACTCAGCAGAAGGCTTAATTTGGAAACGAGGCAAGTAAAATTTTGGTTCCAAAATCGAAGAACACAAATGAAGGTAAACACTTTTCACTTTTTTCAAGTCATTTTCTGTTTGAATTTCATGCTTTTGGGGCTCTGAACCATGGATCGTTTTTTGTGTTGTTTAGACACAATTGGAACGGCACGAGAACTCGCTGCTGAGGCAAGAGAATGACAAGCTTAGAGCGGAGAACATGTCTATGAGGGAAGCCATGAGGAATCCCATATGCTCAAACTGTGGGGGTCCTGCAATGATTGGTGAGATTTCACTTGAAGAACAGCATCTCAGGATTGAGAATGCTAGATTGAAGGATGAGCTAGACCGTGTTTGTGCACTTGCTGGCAAGTTTTTGGGCCGCCCCATTTCTTCTCTAGCAAGCTCAATTGGGCCTCCATTGCCAAACTCAAGTTTGGAGCTTGGGGTTGGGAGCAATGGTTTTGGAGGGTTGAGCACTGTGCCTTCAACATTGCCTGATTTTGGGGTGGGGATATCAAGCCCCTTGGCCATGGTGTCACCTTCAACAAGACCAACAACAACAGCAACTGTGGTGACTCCTGGCTTTGACAGATCAGTGGAGAGGTCTATTGTTCTTGAACTTGCTTTGGCTGCAATGGATGAGTTGGTGAAGATGGCACAGACTGGGGAGCCTCTTTGGATCAGGAGTGGTTTGGAAGGGGGAAGAGAAATTCTCAACCATGAGGAGTACACAAGGACAATGACTCCTTGCATTGGCTTGAGACCAAATGGTTTTGTCACTGAGGCCTCTAGACAAACTGGCATGGTCATCATAAACAGCTTGGCCCTTGTTGAAACATTAATGGACTCAGTAAGCCTTTCAACCACCTTCACACTTTTCTCAAACTTTCTTCCCCTCTTATTTAATACCTTTTATTATTCTTGGCTCCTTTTGGTTTTCTTATTTCCTCATTTTATGTTGACATATTTTTCTAGAGAAATCTTAGTAAAATTCTTTTGGGGTCTCATTTCTAGTATAATTTTTAGTAAATTTTAATCAAAATAAAGATTGTATTAAAAAAATGTGATGATTTTGTATGTGTGCGTGAAACTGATTTTGCTTTCTGCTGTGACAGAATCGATGGTCAGAAATGTTCCCATGTATGATTGCTAGAACCTCAACAGCTGAAGTTATATCTAATGGAATAAATGGGACTAGAAATGGTGCCCTTCAGCTTGTAAGTTTAAATTGTTACTATTATTATCTCACACACTACATGTATTTAATTTTCTCTTCAAAAAAACATTTTAATCTTGGGATTTTTTTAATAACATAAAATTTGTCCCAGATGCATGCTGAACTTCAAGTTCTTTCTCCCTTGGTTCCTGTTCGTGAGGTCAATTTTCTACGCTTTTGCAAGCAGCACGCAGAGGGGTTATGGGCAGTGGTAGATGTGTCCATAGATACCATCCGAGAAACTTCTGGTGCACCCACTTTTGTGAACTGTAGGAGGCTTCCTTCTGGTTGCGTGGTGCAAGATATGCCAAATGGTTACTCTAAGGTAAATTAATTCCCAATAATATTCTTCCTAGTTATTAGCATGGGAGTGGCTGGTTTTTATGTTCTCTCTTCATTTTTAGCATCCCAATTTTCTTTTTCTTTGAAGACAGTAAAAATGATTTACTAGTACATTCTACCAAGCGTTGTGTCTTAATACTAGTTTGCTAAATATATATAGGCCACCTACTGAACCGTACTACCTCACCTGCTTTGATGTTTTCATCACATTTATTGTATTTTTTCCAAGTGGGTGCAAGCAACTGCACCATGGTAGCTTAATTGTGCAATATTTAAAAAGTGGGGGCAAAACACCAGGCTAAGGAATCATGGGGCTTTTGCTTTTCCAAGCTACTTAGAAAAGCTCATGGTTCAAAGTACTAACTCAGCTTGTTTAGTGATTACTCGCTATAGAACCCACTCTGTCAGTGATGATTCCAATATATATTTTTAGTCTCTCAAAGAATTTGCACCCCTGGGTTAGGATGCTTCCCCTTGTGTCTCAATTTATATTCCAATCTTCAGTTTTCAACAACTGATTTTGATCCCATAAACTAATTGAGTAATACACCATGTTGCACAAATCTAGGTTAGCCCAATTAATTTATTCGTGGAAGTCTCTATCATCACTTAATTTTTTGCAGCACGAACACATTAATTGCACATCCCCCCTTTGGAGCAATTTGCGTTGCAATTTTTCACCAACTTTTATTTTATTCTATAAACAATTCATATGATGTTTCTATTCCACTCTTTTATGCTGCTACATTTGTCATTCCCCGAGCATTATTTTAATTTATGAGACTATGCGTGACCTGGTTCCAGCCCTACAGTCCGTAGGCCTGTTACATAAAAATATTCAATGAGAGGACCCTTTGAGTCAAGATCAAAGACTGGACATTTTGTCTGTTTCTTCTGAGTGTTTGGGATGAGTTCAACTCACTGTCGTTGCAAATCTCGATGCCCCTTTTAACACTGCACGTAGTAAGTGCTATACTACTACTCCTACTCCAAATCCCGGGTGACTTTATCTAGTACCTTAATATTTTATGTACTTGCTCCAAGCTCCATGAGATAACTTGTCTGTTTCGTTCAAACCCAATCGTCAGGCTTTTCCAAGATTTGCTTTTCACATGTTTCTATTCAATCAGCATCTTCTTTAATCAGCATCTTTTCACCTAATGACGGCTTAACCAAAAAAATTAAGAGAAATTTAATTGTCATTTTTCTACTTAACTAGACCAATTGTGTTCACTAATTTTCCGTACATTAGTCCTTGGTCTACAACATTGGTGACACATTATAATCAGTACCTCAGCAATATATCAATCGGTGAATTAAATTACAAGTTCATAAAGCAAAAATAATAACACTTGTGAAATGACTCGTGAAATTTCAATGGTAGGCATGAGTTTATATGACATGGTTTTTTTAATTATACGCAGGTGACATGGGTGGAACATGCAGAATACGACGAAAGCCAAATTCACCAGCTCTACAGACCCTTGTTGAGCTCAGGCATGGGGTTTGGTGCACAACGTTGGGTTGCCACCCTTCAACGCCAATGCGAGTGCCTAGCCATTCTAATGTCCTCAGCAGTACCCTCTAGAGAACATTCAGGTACATTATAATTATAATTATTATACACATAGGTACATATTTAGTGAGAACAATTCTCATTAGTCTAGACCATAAAATCATATATATGGACAATTAAAATTAAAAGTGAGTTAGTCATTAAATGTTAATCATTCAAACATGATTTAACGGAGTAGTCTCTATATATTATTGTTATTTTTCACACTAGCAAGAGTCTTCACCTGATATATATCATGTTACATTAAAATTTTGCTTATTATATGATTTGGTTGTTGCAGCAATAAGCTCAGGTGGAAGGCGAAGCATGTTGAAGCTGGCGCAGCGCATGACGAACAATTTCTGTGCTGGTGTGTGTGCTTCCACAGTGCACAAGTGGAACAAGCTTAACGCTGGGAACGTGGGAGAAGACGTGAGGGTGATGACGAGGAAGAGCGTGGACGACCCCGGCGAGCCGCCGGGGATCGTCCTCAGCGCCGCCACCTCCGTGTGGCTCCCCGTCTCGCCGCAGAGACTCTTTGACTTCCTCCGCGACGAGAGGCTCCGAAGCGAGTGGGATATCCTCTCCAACGGTGGACCCATGCAAGAGATGGCTCACATTGCCAAGGGACAAGACCATGCTAACTGTGTCTCCCTCCTTAGAGCCAGTGTACGTATACAATGCCATTCATCATCCTTCACATTCTTTTAAACACGTATTTATTGGTTGAAATTTATCAATAGTATAGTTTATGAAAATAGTTTTTAATTTGCATTTGAATAATATAGTAATATACACACACAAACTGAGGAGTAATAGTAACATAGAGATGTGATGTGATTAGGTTTGGTAAATTTGAATGTAAATTAAACAATAGCACAAAAACATGAGTTTTGTTTTTTATCTTTGGGAAGGGGGGGAGTTGAATGGTGTACAAGTCAGTTTTACCATTCTTTTTTTTTTTTAATTTTCTTTGAGAAACAGTTTTACCATTCTTGATTTGTTTGTTGTGTGACGAAAATGTGCACGAGAAGAGGAAACGTCAATCTTGCTTTGTCGCCGAGTGTGGGGATAAAAAATGTGAATTTGAGAAGGACAGGCTTGGAAAATTTTGGAAGTATCTATGAGGACAATTGGCAGCAGAAATAGGGCAGCGTTTGTTTCAGTAAACTTTTATAAAAAGTCAAAATACAGGACTTTTGTCAACTTTCTATTTTTCCTCAGTTCTGACCTCATTATTTCTCCGTAATTTTTTAAAAAAAAAAAAGGGGGAAAAAGGTTGTACCGGGGGTTTGACTAGCTCACGCACCGAACTTAACGAAAACGACAACACCTAAATTTGGATTTTTCCTCTTTTTTCTTTTTTCTTTTTTATTTTAAATTTAATTTTAATTTTTCTTGTTGCAGGCTATGAATGCGAACCAGAGCAGCATGTTGATTTTGCAGGAGACGTGCACAGACGCGTCGGGGTCGCTTGTGGTGTACGCGCCGGTGGACATTCCGGCAATGCACGTCGTGATGAACGGCGGCGACTCTGCTTACGTGGCGCTCCTTCCGTCGGGGTTTGCGATCGTGCCCGACGGGTCCGGCGAGGAGCACGGCGGCGCGTCGCAGCAGAGGGAGAGTGGGTGCCTCCTGACGGTGGCGTTTCAGATCCTCGTGAACAGCCTCCCGACGGCGAAGCTCACGGTGGAGTCGGTGGAGACGGTGAACAACCTCATCTCGTGCACCGTGCAGAAGATAAAAGCAGCGCTTCACTGCGAGAGCTGAAGTCACGTGATCCTCACGTGACTCACCTTTTGGGAGATTTAGGTAACATTTTGTAGTTAAAGGTGGGATAGGTGGCGCGTGTGAAGGACGCGAGGGGTGGGGGTGTTGAGTCAAGAGCGAACCGCGCGTGGGTGAAAGAACTCCTTGCATGGTGGTGAGGATCCGAGGCTTTTTTCGGGTCGGGTTAGGATCCTTAACACAAAGCAAGGGTGGTGGTTCGGGTATTGACTCGGGTCGACCCCTTGTCTGCTCGACTAGTAGTGGCAGAAGAAGAAAAAAAAAAAAAAAAAAGAATAGAAATGTGAAAAACAAAAAGGAACAAAATTGTGTTTCTGGTTAGGTATATTTATTATAAGTTATCATTTTGATTTTGTATTGACTTGGGAGTTTGCTAGAATTGGATCTAGTAGTTTGTTCAATATGTTCAAATCAATAATTTGTTTTCATTTATTGAGGATTAAGTTCGTACTCCTTTTTCGTTTCTAAGTTTTAGTAATTTGACGTGTCCTTAGTTTATTTGATAGTAAATATTTGTAAGTTATTGGATATAATTATTACATGTTTAATAATAGTGACACTAACTCCTTGAATGAGAATTTGGAGGGCATATAATGCTTTGCTATACACTTTTCAGTCTCAAATATAAGTAAAAAAAATAATTTATATTTATTTAAAAAGCTGATTAAAATCATTCAATTGTATCAATTTTCTTTAATAGATAATTTTTTTTCTAAATTACCCTTAAAATTTGGTATCAAGAATAAAAGAGTCATTGAAAACAAAATTTCAATTAAATAAAAAGTATTTTAGGAATGAGCTCTTTGAATAAAGTAAAATTAGTTGAATTTTATTTATATTTAAAAATTAAGACTAAAATTTTTTTTTTTCTTATAATCGATATCGAAGGTATATAATAACAAGTACATCAATGATTTACTCCCAGAAAAAATTTCCCACATACTTCCCTCGTTATAAAGTCATTTTCGAATTAATTAAGAGTTAACATGAGATTTACCCTTTTATCTAATTTTAGATTTTAGTTTGGTGAATTTTTAAATTTAAGTCTCTTCTAAACTTTGAAGAAACACTTATAATAAAAGTAGTTAAATTAGTTAATTTAATTAATTAATAATATTACATATTTCAATTTTATTTTATTTTTTGCCATGGTCAGAGATTATGGATTTAAATTTTATTCTAAAAAACTCAGAATTAAATTATTTAATTAGTGATTATATTTAATGATATTATTTGTAGCTCAAGAAATAATTTTTTTATGATCAATGAGTATGATTTATATTAATAGTGTAATAAATATGTTTACTTTCATTGAATATTTTTTTTTATGCGTAGGATTCGAACGTAGTACCAAGGACAAGAGTTAATAGATGTTTTATTAATATACTTTATAATAAATTAAAAGTATAAAAAAATTAGTTATTATGACTTAAAAATTGCTCTAATTTATTTTTTATATAAAGGAGAAGAGTTAATATTTAGTACTGATGTAGTATTAGTATTAAGATTGGAGCTGAGTATGATTGGATTGGACTGGATTCAAATATTTAATAAATTTTTATCAGGTCAAATATCGATACTTCTAATTAATTTGTCTTTAAATTTGTAGAAACCTAATGTTGTACTATTATTGTAATTAAGATTAAACCTAAGTACGATGAGATTTAATTGCCTCTAATTAAGACATCCATTAAGACAGTGATACATATAGGTGCTATTAGTTGTTTTAATTAATTTTCAAAATGTAGTTGAATAATTATGTTAGTTTCAACATAAAAATGATAAATATTAAGGTTAACTAAGTTTTTAGTCCCTAAACTTTAGTTTGACTGGTCAAGGTCCCTAAACTTTTTACAAATTCTATTTTTAGTCCTTAAACTTTAGTTTGACCGGTCAAGGTCCCTAAACTTTTTAAAAATTCAGTTTTTAGTCCCTAAATTTTTTAAAAGTTCGATTTTTAGTCCCTGAAATCCTATTAATTTAGGAACTAAAAACTGAATTTTTAAAAAAGTTTAGGGACTAAAAACCGAATTTTTAAAAAAATTAGAGACTTTGACTGATCAAAATTTTGTTCAGAGACTAAAAACTGAATTTTTAAATCGTTTAGGGACTTTGACTAGTCAAACTAATGTTTAGGGACTAAAAACCAAATTTTAAAAAACTTTAGGGACTAAAAACTTAATTAACCCTAAATATTATCATAAAACAACTTACAATATGGGAATAGAGAATAGTTTGTCAAAAATCACAAGTCTCACAATATTGGTGAACAAGGAGAAACAAGCCAAGTGAATGTGAATGAGAAATGATAGAATAATAGAAAAGAGTCAGTGGGAAACCTAAGTCTATTTTGCTATACTTGATGTGTGAGTATAATTAAAATTGATGAATTATTCGGTTGTCGTAGTTAAAAAATAAAAATATACGTGTTGTGTAGATCCGTTGAGTCAGAATTTGGGACATTAGTAAGAGACAAAATATATTTAATTCTTCTAAAAAATTTCATTCTTGTGTTTTTAATATATAGTTATTGTTCACCTATTGTAAAACCATGACTAATGTATTTTTTGGATATATACTTTGACAAAAAAAATTAATTAATATTTATTAAAATAACACATTTTATTTATTTTGTAATTTCAAAATATATAAGATGATGAAAAATAATATTTTGTTGTTTTATAAAGTTTACTATAAAAGAATAAATATAAAAATACCATTTTATAAATTATAAATAAATAATAAATAATATTTTGAAGAATATTCACATATTTTAAAGGTCTTAATTATGAAATTAAAAAAAATGCAAAGATGTTATCAATATGTATTCTATTGTGATTTCTAATATATTTTCTCGATTTTCTTACTAAACATTTTTTATTCATGAAAATTTTAACTATTATTTTTAAAATATTAATTAGCAAGACTCAAGTCTTCTTTCTCAAATAAAATATCTTTTAATAATTTTCTCTAAAAAGTGACATTTTAACGTTCGTTCTTCGTCTCGTTGACAACTCATGGGAACATAAAAATCTATAAATATGAACAGATGACTTGTGTTTTGAAAGTAATAATGGAGCTGCAATGGTGATGGGTGATTGTTATTCCACGCGCGCGCCGCTTGGTGATAGTGAGAGTTTAATAATAAACAGGACAATATAAAAAAAACTAAGTTTAAATAATTTTTTAGTCCTTGTAATTTAGTTTTTTTTTATTTTTTATCTTTGTAAATTTTTTTTTTTTGTTTCAGTCCTTACAAATTATGCTTATTTTGTTTTTCATCCTTAAAACGGTTTAGATAATGTTTTTTCATTGTTCAAAATGTTTTTTTACTGTTCAAAGCGCTATCTAAACCTCTTTAAGGACGAAAAACAAAACAAACATAATTTACAAGAACTAAAACAAAGAAAAAATTACAAGGATAAAAAGTAAAAAAATACTAAATTGCAAAGACTAAAAAAGTATTTAAGCCAAAAAATTATAGGGTAAATAACCACTATAGTCTCTGTACTTTGCATTTGGTGACAATTTCATCTCTATACTTTGGAAATGATCAATTTAGTCCACAAAAGTGCAAATGTTGCGACAAATTAGTCCAACCGTCAAGTATTTGCTGTTTCCGTTAACATTGAAGGCGACGTGGCACGTTGAGTACGATGTGGCACGTTGAGTACGACGTGGCACGTTGAGTACGACGTGGCAAATGCACATGGCATAGGTGCATTCCACGCGCTGGGCCAAGTAATGTGGACCAATTTGTCAATTTTATCTTTTGTTTTTTACCTCTAAAAGTCACCATCCATTGGTTTTTTTTTTGCCATTGAGAGAGAAGCAGCACTATCACTCCTCATTCTTCTCCTACTTGCCCTTTCCAAGTGGACTATTCCCGGGAATGATCCAACCAAATTTCATGATTTCATTCCTACACCAAGATTCCAGCGTCCTCAAGATCCTTCTAAGTGATTCATGGCTATTTTCTTATATTTTGGATGATTAAGCTATAATGGTTAAGCTGCAATTTGGTTGTAAGGTTTTTTTGAAGAAAATTTACTTTTTGAACTCGTTTTTTTTTAATTTTTGTTGGGATAGTATTATCTACTACTTGTGGGCAGTATCATGGATGTTATGGACAATATTTGGTGTCCTTTTTCTTTTTTTTTGGGTACTGTCACATTAGAAATTTTACTAGTATTTGGCTTGGCAATGTAATGAATAGAATTTGCAATTTAAGGATGCTTACACGTTTATTACATAATTGTTGTGGACCATTTTGTCATTGCATAAGAACCTATTAGAATGAAATCAACAAGAACAAGCTTCTTCACAAAATAGTCGTTAACTACGTAAATTTAAAAATCAACATTAAAAAAATTCATTGACATTTTAGTCCAAAACACTGTGCGCTGATGTGGAACGTCCCCTGCACACGTGGATTTACCGCATCAGTAGCAACATACCACATATACACTCAACGTTAACGGAAACGGCGAATACTTGACAGTTGGACTAATTTGTGATAACATTTACACTTTTGTGGACTAAATTGATCATTTCCAAAGTATGGGGACGAAATTATCACCAATGCAAAGTACAGGGACCAAAGTGGCTATTTACCCAGAATTATATTTGATTGTGATTGAATATCAATTGAGAAATTATATTTGTAACCAAAATTATAATAATGAAATATGTAAGATAAAATAATTAATATAAAAATTATAGAAATGATATAAAAATTATCATATATATAATGTAATTCATATTAAAAAGGATAAAAATAATATCACAGTAAAAAATAAAGTGAAAGCCAAAGACTTATTTTGAATTTTTTACTTCTAGAGACTAATGACCATGTTTTACACTTTCATGAATTAAAACGATAGTTTATCCAAAAAATATTTGCCACGCATCTCTCTCATGTACTCAAATTACTTTACCAACATAGTGTAAGTCAAAGTGATAATTCTTAAGAAAAAATTCATAATAGTATTTGAACTTTGTGAATGAAAAAATCATGATTAAGACTTAAAAGGAAAGATTCCATTATAACTTACCAACTAAGTTTTTTAATAAAAATTAATTATCAACATCAGTAAATACTTTACACTAATATAACGGTGAACCAGAAAAAATAAATTACTTCGATTATATTAATTTTTTATCTTCAATTCCATAGATGATAGAATGAAAATTGAGTTAAGTATTTTGAAAAATGATTTTTGGACACCTAAAGGGTGTATACATCTTGAGAGATACAAAAAGAGAAAAGAGATAAATAATTGATAAGATTGGTAGTATTATGTGATAGAAAAAAAATGATAAAAGAGAAATGAGAAATATTGATAAAATACGTGTTTGAAAACACATCTGTTGAGGCAAATTCACGTCAATTCAGGACTTTGAATTGGAAGCTAAATTGGGTAACGTTGGCCAAAATACGCGTATGGGAAGAAGAATTGATGCAGTTCGAACAAGCAAGGAACGTGTATAAATTTTGAGTATCCAAATATCACTCCAGTAAAAAAGATAGTGTATGTAGGTGAGATGAGTCGTGGTAGTGGAGGAGGAGGTGTGACTGGTGGTGAGTGTGTCATTGCATTAAATGAGGGAGCAGAAGCTGTTGGGAGAAGCGTTGCCATCATTTAATGCTATGGCTTTGGCATCGTCCATATGGTTACGTGAGCCAACCCAATAAGACTATGACACGAGCATTATCTGACACAATATGGTAATAATCAATTATAAAAGGTATCACTCTCTTCCTATGCTATGTTAACCAGCACAAGTCATGCTTCATATCGATTCATATCCGTTACCCTTTTGTTCTTTCCGTTGGTTGATTCACAGAATCGGGGCTTTTGGAGGGATAAGGAAGGATCGTTTATGTGTGACTCTCTTTTTCAAAAGAAAATAAATTAACTAAACTTTGGTCTGTTTATTTTGGTTGCCTGGAAAATATTCTGCCCTAACTGAATTCTACTGTGAAAGCAATGTATGCATGTCCATTGTGATTTGAGTTGACAACTCGAGTGGGATATAAATATATATATATAATAGCCTATGTATATTTCAAATTAATAATAGGGTTTGTATTTGTTGCTATCAGTAATGAATCGCAGATGACTGTGAAATTAATACTGTTACTAACTATTTAACTTGTGAAAAGGGGTCTGGTCGGGATATATGCAGTTTTGGCCTCATTAATTATAGTTAAACATAGAAGCCAAATAAACTTCAACAAGATTAAAGTTGGTTTTGCATACGTGTCACACACACATATATAAACTTTGGTTACTTAATTTATAATTTCAAAAAGCAATATAAAATTCTCTCTTTTATTATGAATCATATGTATTTACTATAGGAGACGGTCTTTCTTGAATCGGATAAAATTATTGTAGAAGACAAAATTTTTCCTTCAAACTTAATCCCAATATTAAAATATTAAAAAGAGTCACATAAGCAAAACATTTCAAATATCCTTAATCATGAGACATATAATTATCACTATGAATAAGAACAAAAAAAATGCCAATAATAAAAATTAATACTAACAAAATAGAAGTGAATCAATCAAGTACCGGACTCTACAGAAAAATCATTATTTATAGTTCAAGACAATATACATTGATAAGTAGAACTCATTGATTTGATGAATAGACAGATCAACTAAAACAAATCATAAATATAGTTAACAATAAAATACTAGAAAAACTCTATATATGACAAAGATTTTTGTTGTCATAAGAAAAAGTAGAAGTCTCACTCTTTTTTTAATAATCATATTATAGATGGCAAAGTATTCGCTCCTATTAACATAGGAATTAAAAAGGAAATAAAAGGTTTCTTTTATATATCACATAATTTATTGCATCTATTTTTTTTTTCTACTTTTCTTTTTTCTTTCTTCTTATTTCTCACTTGTTTCCTTTCCAATCCTCCCATTTTGGGGCATACAATCGTCATTACACATGTTAATAAGTGATTAATATGAATATAAACCAACAACTTGTATCCAATTTTTTATTATATTTTTTAGAGGGTATTCTTGAGTCGAGAACCAAGAATTAATTACTTAAAATACTGAGATTTATTTAAGAGACTGACTTTTCTAATAGATGTTTTAATCTAATCGCTTAACAATTGGCTCGTATCACACTTTTTTTTTCATTTTGATTTTGTCGGTTTATATTCTTGAGGTTTATACCTTAATTTCTATATTATTAATTAATTTTGATTTTGTCGGTTTATATTCTTGAGGTCTATACCTTAATTTCTATATTATTAATTATATTACTATTTCTCTTCATATTTTATAAAAAGGAATTAAATAAAAAAATAATATAACTAATATCTTAAAAACATAAGAGCATTTATTTTATTATCCAATAGAAAGATTAATGAAAAATATTTTAAAAAAATTATCCAATAAATAAAGAGATTAATAAGAAGATATTGTAGAAATTTAAAAGGATTTATTATCTTTTTAATTTATAAACTTTTTAGGATTTCTGTTTTTAGTTTCTAAACTTTTTTTGGACTGATTTTAGTCCTTTTAAACTTTTTGTGTTCTTACTTTTAGTCTCTATTTACTAAAAGTAAGGATAAAAAAGAAATTTAAAAGGATTTATTATCTTTTTAATTTATAAACTCTTAGGATTTCTGTTTTTAGTTTCTAAACTTTTTTTGGACTGATTTTAGTTCTTTTAAATTTTTTTAGTTCTTACTTTTAGTCCCTATTTACTAAAAGTAAGGATAAAAAAACTAAGAAACGTTGACCAATAAAAAAAATTCAAGAATTAAAAATATAAATACTAAAAAGATTAGGGACTAAAAATATTAAACCCAATTTAAAATTACTCTTCTTCGCATAGCAGTCCAAACGGGAAAGCATTTTTACTGGATGGTGTATATATTCCTCCCAGCAGCATTGTTATAATAAAACTAAACAAAATTTAACTAGAAATAATAGCAGAAGTTACAAATAATATGTGGTCCCAATTTCCCAAAGTTTATCTTCCATAATTAATTTAACCCATGTCTTAAAACAGAGATATAACTGAGTGTGAATTTACTTCTCAGGATTGAAGGATGTAATTAAGTTTCTTAGGATATATACTGCAAAACAACCAATTGCTGTATATATAAAGAGTCTAATATGAGTATGGCCAAAAAGAATAAAGAAAAAGCCTTAGATGTTAACTGATATTTTAGATGAATCTGGATAACTGCTATGACGATAGATCGATCCCAAACTGGTTTGAACTTGTTACTGTTGAGAACAGTATCACATTTGGAAGATTATAACGTGATAATTTCAAACCGAGAAAGTGACCATTGCTTCAAAAATCAGATGTCCTATCTTAGCTGATAATTACACTTCATATTTCCAAATAATGTTCATAAAAGATATGCGGATCTTACCAGTCACCATGAATGTGCGGGTAAAAAAGCTCTTTTGGCCAATTCTAGTGTACCAAATAGTAAACAAGTATAAGTTTCTCTTGTTCAATCAATTGTTTTCAATTGAAAAAAAATATGCCATGTGTTACCACTTATCGCTCAATCAGTGTCTTACACTTCATCCAAATTGCCAATATTATTGTAGACAATTCACCATGACCCTATTCACATAGAGTCCCAATTACTCATGTGTGGGACCTCCCTTTGTGGAGCCCCTCCCAACAAAACCCTAAAGATGTGCTTTTTGGACTTTAAACCCATCAGCTACACGTCATTTCTAACTCTCTATGCGTGAATATCAAAGATTAAGGATATTTTTTTTAAGAAAATAAAAATAATAGTTGTACAAATATGCAAGTATCCAAAAAGGAGTATAATAGTAGGGTTGGCAAAACAGGTTGGTCCGGCCCGCCTGTGGGTCGTCGAAAACGGGTTGGGCTGGGCTGGCCCGCTTAGCTGTCAAGGGCTGAATGTCCTGGCCCGTCCCACCATAGAGCGGCCAGCCTGCCAGTTTTTTTTATTGCAAATAAAATATAAATAAAATGATTTTGCATCACTTGTATCATAAAAGGACAATAGAGAGTATTTTTGTTACTGTGAAGAATGAACGCAATTAAAAATAATTGCAATATTATTTCATTTTCTTCAAATAAATCACAAACTAATAGTCTTTTAATACCACAAGTTCAACATCATCATGAATAACATCTTAAAAAGGCTTACCACAAAATAATAGTCTTTCAAAAATACATCATAAAATATTAATAGTCCCTAATAACTTATATTATTTTAGATATATTAATTTTATAAAAAAAAAAGTGCTGGCGGGCTACCCCGCCCCGCCTGTGGCCCGACTGGTTGGCGGGCCAGACGGAGCGGGCCAAAGCGAGCTGGTGGGCTGCAAATTCCACCCCGTCCCTCCAAATTCCGGCCCGCCTGATCGGCCCATTTTGCCATCCCTATATAATAGGACTCGGTGTGAATAGATGAGAGAAAATGTTGAACCTCCAAATGAGTAGCAAGCCATTTTTTGTTTTCCTCATTTATTGAAACTGAAGGGCCCCACTTTTGAATTTACAACACAAAACCATAAACCAATTGCAACCAATGAACCAAGGCCCCACAATATTTCACATATTTTCTTTCAAGTAGCTAATAATTCTTCTATGCATGTTTCTCTCTCTTTGCCACACTATGAGTCTCATGCATGCACAAACAAAGGTACACGTGAGTGAGGATCACACACACACACAGAGGATTGAATTGATATCTCAAATCCCAATATTTTTTGAGATGTTGATCATGAATTGTAATAAAGTCAAGAAAATGAAAGGCTATCCGAAAGAGGGAAATGGGTGTTGGCGGTATTTTAGTTTTGCAAAACTTTAGGACATTATCTTATGGTCCTGTTTCTTTCTTACTATATAGTACACAACAAGTTACTCATCACTCATGGATCCTTTGTGTAAATAAATCCTCGAGGGTTCGATCTTCTTCTACTAGTACCTTGTATTTTGTTGCCATTCAAAGCCACCTTGGTTGGGTGGGGTCCACGGTGCCCCACAATGGTTGAAGTGATATTATTATTGTATATTAAGACCACGATGGGAACGTTTGGAGGTATTAGATGGGATTGGACAACTACATCTGAGGGGTTATTGGAACCCACGCCCGTCCAATTTCAAACCATTTCTCTTTGAGAAAAATGTCAAAAGTGCGGCATGAGGTGACCTTGATGGGATTGTCCTACAACTACAACTACAACTTGGAAAGCTTTACCAATTTATTGTGATGGCCTTTTTAGGTGGTCCGTTGATTTTTCTAACCAATCAGACAAAAAAAGAGTTTTGCTTATCCTAACTTAGGCTAAATTCATTAAGAAAATGGTTGTCCTTTTAAAACACAAAGAGATGCTCAAATTGATGAGCTTACTCAAATTTTACACCTAATATTTTTATATAGATGTTAATTATAAGCATTTACTAATATTTAAAAAGCAAACATATGTAAAAACACACACATTTATACATAAAAGATAAGGACCCTTATCCTTTAAAATAATATAAAATGAAAATTTAAACTAATGAATAATTCAAAAGTTTTTTAAAAAAATAAAATTTTAAATTAACATAAAGAGTGTTTTTAAAAGCAATATATTAAAATAATTATCTCATTTTAAAAATAAAGATTATTTTATTTTATTTTGGAAAAATGAATTAACATATCGAGTCTGGGCCTACGGGTTCACACTATTTGACTTTCATTCCATTCTGCCAACTGTGGCCTAAATTGCTCTTTTAAGACGGTGATGTTGTTCTGCATTCAGGAATCCTGGAGGCTACATATTCACGTGGCTTAGCTATTATATTAGGTGTTGGCTTACACACTTCATAAGTAGAAATTAGGATTAAATATGTTTTTAACCTCTCAATTTTTTTTAATTTTTATTTTTAATCTTTAAATAAATATTTGACAGGTCTTAAGTCTTTAAACTTTTTTTTCTTCAATATTTTTAATCACTAAACAAATATTTGACCAGTCTTAGTCTCTGAACTTTTTTTTCGTCAATATTTTTAGTCCTTAAACAAATATTTAACCGGTCTTAGTTCCAGAACTTTTTTTCCATCAATGTTTTTAGTCTCTGCCTTCAAAAAAATCGTTAAATGATGATGTGACTGTCACATTTTGCTGTGATTATTTTTCTGGCGATTTAAAATCAATATAATTGCTTGACTTAATAGGCCATTTATCAAAGGTCGAACAAATTCGTAGACAAGTGGTATTGGTATTCCTCCATCCAGGTCATTTTGGAGGACGGTTTCAACTTTGAGTGTGTTCACTCCGTTAACGGCAAAATAGGACCGCGGAAGAGGAGGCAGACTCCATGGTGTTGGTCATGCAGATGTCCATGGTGAAACATTTTTTGGCTGCTTAAAACCGCCAAAAAATGTAAAATACCTACTAAACACTTAAGTCAATCAATTCTGGTAATTTTAATCTGCCAAAAAATTAATTGCCGCAAAATGTGGCTAACACGTTATCATTTTACGGCTTTTCTTATGACAAGGACTAAAAACATTGATGAATTGATGAAAAAAAGTTCAGGGACTAAAATAGATCAAATATTTGTTTAGGGACTAAAAATATTGACGGAAAAAAAAGTTCAAGGACTAAGACCGGTCAAATATTTGTTTAGGGACTAAAAATAAAAATTGAGAAAAGTTGAGGGACTAAAAACATATTTTGTCCTAGAAATTATTATATTGATATTATTTTAACCTACTAAAAAAAAAAAAAAAACCTACTCGAACTCGACTAAAATTGTACTCACAATATTAACTGAAAATTGATCTATGATAAAAGAAAAAGAAGAAAATCATTGTCATTGAAATTCAGACAAACTCATGCATACATATTTTGTTGTAATCATTTTTTTATTAACGTTTTATTTTTATTTTCAACTCTTCAATATACTTTTAGCTTTGAAGTTGGCCATATCAGCAAATTATGGCCTGAATTTCACCATTTAATAATTTTCCATCAGGAACTCAACTACAATCTCTTTTTCCTTCCTTGTAATTTCTTCATTCTCCAAACTTGATACCTTGTTGAATGATTCGTCCAAAAAAAAAACACAAAAAAAATTACCGTCTTATGTGTATGATGGAATTCTGCTTTGGCACAAACCATTCACCTTGCAATGTTTCTGCACAACTATAAACATAGGTTACCCAAAAAATAAAAGTACATACTGAAGTGCTCAATTCAAGGGAATTGAGCACTTCAATTTTTTTCCTTGCTGTATTTCATTTTGTGAGCTAAGATCATGAGCCACTATTAACAGTGATTTATAAGGCATGTCGATGGGTCAAACGTGGGGCACATCTTGCGACTAGGGCTTAGAGCATGAGGCTAAATTTCCTAGTAGGGGTCCAGGAGGGTACGTAAATATGAACTCAAATTTCCTCCACTAACAAAAAAAGAAAGTGTATAAGGTGTTAACCTTATCGTTACATCAAGGTAATTAACCTCTAGGTCTTACGACTAGCCAGTAAATAAAACAATATTAGCAGCGGAGAAATCAATATAAGTTTTAAAAAAATAAGATATATAAAAAGACCATTTTAGCTCTAGTCTTGTGCGAAATATAATTAGAGGCCAGGAGAAGCTACGCATAAATGTAGATAAAATTAATGCTACTAAGTCATTTCTATTTTCTATAATCAACCCTTCTTGACAGTCTTCACTCTTTGTTCGTAACATCACTGCTCAAGATTGGACCACCCATCCTTCATGTCATTGTGGCAATTCCTCCATTAGGTTATCTTTCTTTTGGACTTACTAATTAACCTTGAACAAGCGAGGCTAGCTGCAATGAAGGGAATTTTGCAGTTGTC
Source organism: Pueraria montana var. lobata (assembly GCA_026413185.1). Taxonomy (NCBI): domain Eukaryota; kingdom Viridiplantae; phylum Streptophyta; class Magnoliopsida; order Fabales; family Fabaceae; genus Pueraria; species Pueraria montana. Next base: position 87,245,203 of record CM048650.1, on the reverse strand, counting down.
TTGCAAACAATTATTGTTCTATAATCTATAGTCATGGACGAAGTAAACTCACTCTTACATGTTTTGGACTAGAATTAAGGTTCAATCTATGTAATAGGTTATCTCGACCCAAAATGTTGGATCAACACAAGTTATGAAGTGTTGATTGAGGTCAACACCCCACTCAAATGCTAGGTTACTAAATACATTTTTGAACAATGAATCATACCTTGATTTATAGAGTAAAATTAATTACTATGTCACTACATCAAAATATAGTAATATTATTTTTGAAAGACCTTGGACCTCGTGCCAAAAATCCCTCTCATCTATAATTCTTATAAATTAAACTAATGTTACAATAATATGTAAACATTTATTATATACAATAACTCTAATAAAATAATTACTGATTTAGCGTTAAAATGTCTTTTGCATTTACTCACCCCCTCCCCTATCCAAGGACAGAGCTAGGTAGAGACCAAAGGGGTCATGCGCCCCCGCCCCCAATTTTTATAAAAGAATTATATATATAATTATTAAAAATTATACATTTTTATTCGAAACTAATAAAATTATTTTATATTCTTAAGTACCCTTTAAAATTATTTATTTCCCAATTATAATGATTTTAAGTTATTAAAAAAGAACTAAGAAGTTTAATTTGTAAATTTTTAGCCATTTTCTTTATTATTGTTATTATTATTTTTATAGACAATTTTATGTTAATATTGCACTTTAATTTTTTTTTATAACATTATCTCTTATGACTAGTTTAATAGCATTGTTTGCACATTACCTATTTCATTAATTAATCATCTTTTTATAATATAAAATTATATTTTTTTGCATTTTTTATGACTATCATATTCTCATTGTGGTACAAGAAAGCTTCTACAATATGACTTGATCCTACAATTTTTTCTTGTGGATTCTTTATGCTATTTTTTTTATTTATTTTGTGATTTTCTTGCAATTTTTTCATACAAAAACTTTTGCAAATTTTGATATAATTTTGACAAAAATAGGATTAACAACTTAATTTCGATGAAAATTCATATAAAAAATGTTTTTTTTTTCATATTCTTGTACAAATTTTCTTTTGTATAAAAAAATTTAATGTTTCTTGCAATTTTTTTTTTAAAAATTATAGATAAATTTTCTATTTTTTTTAATTCAACATGAAAGTATTAAAGTTCTAAAAAAAAAGTAAGTTGAGAAGTGTTATCAATAAAGTAGAAAAATATTTACCGCCAAACGTGTGGATAATTGATATAAGATTGTTTTACCTTAATCAGTGATCTCAAATTCAAATTTGAGTATGTAATTACATCAAATACTCGATGAGAGAGTAGCACCACCATCAATATATCTTCCATTCATGACATTTCAATCAAGTTGGAGAATAGAACCACCATTAATACATCTTCGACATACCTTAATCCACTTGAAATATACTTCGGTTAGCATAACCATAGTTCAATCAAAGTTAAGATTTTTACTTCTGACAAATCATTACACAAAGAATAATTATATTTGGATATCTTTTAATAATCATCAACACTTATCACTTCTCTTTATCTTTCTCCTATCATATAATCAGATCATTAGCACTTACATAAATCATTATGGTTACACAAATGGTGTCTCTATCTATGGCAAGTTGCATGCAATTCTTAATGTCTATCTCTAATGATGTCCTATCTACACCCAACAGCTTGGACGACATCGTTAACGCTGCAATTGTCCTTATTACCGTTAATGTTCCAACAGAATGGCATCATTTTAATGTATAGATTAATCGCATTTATGTAACGCAATTTATGACGTGTCTCATGTTAATATAATATAATGGTATAAATTGAAAGAGTAATGGACCGTGGTACGGAATGGGTTTGAAAAACCTGGCATAGTTCAATTTAGTTTATTTGTTAAAAAAAAATGTAGATCAAAGAGTTTGATTTTGATAAACGCTCCTAACAAATATAAGCAGTACACTTTGGTTTAGAATATTTTAAAAACTGATCGATAAAGGTTACTTATTTGGTCTATCGGATATATATGGTTAGAGGTTAGTCATATATCTTATATAAATCTTCATATATGCCTAGGGAACAATAGAAATGCTCAACCCAAAGATTCATGTCACAGATTTGTGTGATCTTGCATGTCATGAGGTTGCAATTCATGTAACATTTGTAAATAATATCTCCTAGTCCTATCAAACCAAGTTGTTTTTTAAGTAATTTCCCTGCTACGATTTCCATCCCCTTTTGAACTTCCTTGAAGCCAAAATAAAATTGATTTTACTTGGTCTATAGGAAAAGGATATATATCCCTAAAATTGTTGAAAATTACATATTAAGAAAAAAAACTGTAGCCTATACTGGTATTATAAAGGATAACCACAAGTTCTTAGTTTTATTAGCAAAGCAGAAAAAATCAACCAGCCTATACTGGAATTATAAATATTTCAAAAGGAAAAGCTTATCTGTGCGAGTATTCCTTAGAAAGAAAAAACTAGAAAAGAATTCCCAAGGAAAACTTTGGTACGAATTGATGATGGGTAATTGCCTGAGCTGGGATTTGCATTGCCTCAATTGGGTTCTGTACTTGCATGGGAATTTCATTTTTATCATTCTGCCTTCTCGTGAACATTGTGATCAGATGCTAGTAATGTGTATATCTATCTCCATTCGTGTCAACTCCTGCTAAAAATCAATTAAATAAAGGCACAAGGTATACATTTTTCTGAATAAATAGAAATTAAAAGATCAATTTAATTAATTAGTTTGTCATCTTACTGTGCTATGCTTCTGTTCCATGGACCTGAAGTCCTTAACTAATTAAATGAGCATATTGTATAGTATATTGGCTCCAAATATACCCTCATATATACTTGCACTGAGTCTGAATGTTCAATGGACACACCAGCTTCATCTAAGTAAGTTAGGCCTCGTCTAATCATTTAACAAACACGTCTCAATTCTTAATTTTCCTTTCAGAATGTTTGTTTTCAATTGCGCAAAAGCAAACCCTATATGAAATTCATGATGAGCTTGGTTTTCCTTGTATATGTACCCTGAGGAGGCAGATGAGGCACATGGCTTTCTTGTGCTAGGTCAAATGCTAGGACCACACTATATTTTTTTCCCATTCAATAGGGACAAATAACACAATTGTCACTAGTCTGTAGAACACAAACAACAGCACAGCAACATACAAACCAGTACAGAAAATTATTATTACGTACAGAAGTTGCTATCTTGACTCTGAAGTATTTTCTTCTGATCTTGGGAATGGTTTTCCAAGAAACCTTTCTCACTGAGTATTTGGATCAAGTTGTAGATATAGAAAATAACCGAAGAATTTGTGAATCCTAGATGGATTGATCATATCCTACTCTGCAAGTGTTAACACCCAGTATTATGTACCCAAACTTTTTTCTTTTCTTTTATTACTTATTATTATTTTAATTTACACTTGTTGTAGTTATTTACTATATTTTTTATCTTCAGCTTTATTTTTATTTCTTTCAATCGTAAAGGTTTTTGTATTTATTTACTATATTTTAATTTACACTTATTGTGTACATATCATACTATATGGTTTCACTTTTATAATATAATTAGTTATCTTAAAAGCCGTCTCAATTTCTCAATAACAATTTTTATTTTTTAATTAGTTGATAATATGAAAATTTTTACACTAACCATGAAAGATAATTAACACTTTTTTAATCTTTGTTTGTTTTAAAGAAATAAGAAGAAGAAGAAGAAGAAGAACTAGCTTGACCCAAGCAGCCCACAACTCATCCTTTCATATAGCCCATAATCGGTACATAACCCATTACGGTGACCCACTAATTTGATCTAAACCCAATAGTCCATGATTCATATTTTCTTTTGGAACAAGAGAAATCCTAACCTCCCTCTCACTCAATTGCTCAGCAACACATCAAACGCAACATTGCCTCAGTCTTTTACTGTTATTGTGTATCTCCATTACAACATGCAGCACATCGTCACGGCCATTGTCAGGAACGTTAATGCGACACACTATGGAGCATGCTAACTAATTAACCATCCCCAAGATCACAAAAGATGCCAAAATTAACTTGGAAGGAAATAGAGGTCAAAGTGTCAGAGGCATGGATTAGAGGAACTATATACAATAACTAACCAAAGAAGAGGATTCTAAGCTTCACAATCTCAAAGCCTACTACTATACACAGTTCATAGAGACAGAGAAAAAGAAGGTTGATGGAAGAGAGAACATAGATTCAATTTTTTTCTTCTTTCTTCCATTGGATATGGGATCCATACTTTTGAAGAGTATTTGGTAAAAAAAATAAACAAAAAATACTTGAAGTAGTATCTGCTATTTAAGATTGATGTCATGAAAGATGATGCACAAATAATAATTTTGATGGATCATGAAGTAAGGATGTTAGAGTAATCATTTGAATGAATAGTGAAATCAACGAGAAAGATGCAGATTCCTACCTTCAGAGGTCATGTTTCCTATTACCCCATTCCCTCTTTATTTTATCACTTTCTAAATTTTCATTGCTTTAACAATTTATCAAATTCTTTTTCTGAAAAAGCTTGTTTTGCAATTGTTTTATTTTTATCATATGATCTGCAAAATCTCTTTTTGTCAAACCAACCCATAAAAGAAATTTTTTGTTTCCTTCGTTTGCATCCACAATTCTTCTATTTTCTCACCCCTTGCATTCATCTTTCGTCTTCTATGTCTCAATCAGTTGTGCACCTCGTGTTACCTTCATTTCTTTTCTTCCTCTTTTATTCTTTCCCTATCCTCCCATCTAATGAAGATCATGTAGTTCCTAATTATGTGGTTAAGGAACTAGAAGATGATGCTCAAGCTCAACTTGTTAATCCACATTTGTGTGCTTAACTTGCAAGACTTTAGTATATTGCTAAGGACACTTAGACTCAACTCACCGAGCTTAGACATAACTTTCATTTCTTCCAATAAGTTAGGACTAGTTTTAGACATTATTTTCTCTTTTTAGGCGATGATGTATGATGCCTTCCTGATGATGTCTAACAAGGAAGAGAAATAGAAATAATACATTATTGCATACTAATAATGTAAATGTTTAAATACATTTTTAGTCTTTGAAATTTAGTGTTTTTTTACTTTTCGTCCTTGTAATTTTTTTTTGTTTTAATCCTTGCAAATTATGTTTATTTTGTTTTTCGTCTTTAAAACAATTTAGACAGCGTTTTTTTCATTATTCAAAACATTTTTTTCACTGTTCAAAACGCTATTTAAACCTCTTTAAGGACGAAAAATAAAACAAACATAATTTGCAGGGACTAAAACAAAACAAAAATTACAAGGACGAAAAAAAAAAAACACTAAATTGCAAAAACTAAAAAAATATTTAAGCCTAATGTAAACATTATATTGTTTTTGATGAATAATATAACCTTTTTTTTATTATAGTTTGAAATTTTGAATTGTTCTAATAGAATATTTTTATGACGGAGGCTAGGGTGGAGAAGTGAATCATATGGTTTAGAGTGCTGAAGGATTTTAAATTTGTTAGATATATTCATTAAATAATCAATGACTAGGATTGCTTGCATGTAATTGTTGGTTTAAGTATTTAACATTTATTTTTTTAAAAGAAAATTATTTTACAATATACTCTCTTATCCCTCTGACTAAACCTTTGGCCCTTCCCATGTCCTCACCCTCCAAGCCTTAATCCTTCCCATTGGATACAAAACACTTGCAACTTTCAGAATAGCATTGTGTACAAAACGCTTGCAACGAAGGAGAATATGATCGATGTGAAGCCTATGTGGATGGAATTGGTGTTTCGATTCCAACTTCGATGAGAACGCCGTTGTGTACGGCATGATCACGACGATGGAGAATTAGGTCGTGGTGAGGCTTGCAACTGCGAGAGGATGAAGTTGTTGAAGTTGTCTCCAAGGTGCTGCGATTGCATGCAAAGTAGATTTTATTTGGTTATAAATTGAACCTTTTTTGGTGATTTTTGGGTGGATTTGAATTGGGTATACGTAAGGGTATGTTGAAATCGTGAAATGTTTTGTATTTTCCTTTTTCATTTCTCAAAATTTTTTGTTCATACTGGTTGTGGTGTTGGTGGTTCTCAAATTTTTTGATTCCTTTTACTGATTGTTGAGTTTGTGTTTCTTAATTTTTTGTTCCTTTTATTGTTGTTATGTTGGTGGTAGACAACGGAGGAAGAAGAGAAAGATAGGGGAAGAAGAGAAAAAAAGGAAAGAAGAAAATAGGGGAAAAAAAACTCACATTCGTAATCATTGCACTCGCCTCTTGCGACTCTGAAACAACACGTCTGACAACGACAAGGGCAAATGCCTCGTCAGTAACTCGTGCATGTAACGAGTGGGAAGAATTGGAGAACATTAAGGGCATTATTGTCGTTCTGTTATATTTAATAAATAAATAATGAAATAGAAAAACGAAAAAAAAAATCAACTCCAACTAATTATTTCTGGTAAAAAAAATGGTTCACGCTAAACAACATGAGAACGTTGTCCACCGAAGCATTCATCTAATTTTATATATATGTTTTGATATGATGTTTTGGACTGCTATATTGTGATAGTCTACTTTATACACATAAATTTAAAGATTGTTGCATAAAGATCATACTTGTTATGTTAAAATAATATTATGTCCTAAGCTTTACCAAAGGCAATTAAGATAGGTATTAGTCTTAGGAAGAGACCGTATTCATCAATCATATGTTGTTTGTCATCATTAAAAAAACAAATATTATTAGGGTTGAGACGTTCCAATCTTGCAATTTTGATGAATAATAAAGTGATTAGATGAATGAATTGTTGAATACTAACTAGTATGTTTACTCAAAGTGTACAAAAAAAAAAAAAAAACAATACATATCCACTTGGTTGAAAGATAAACAATCTTATCATTTTAAGATTATATGTGACTACAATTAGATGACCCATTTTGTCTTATGAAAACTTAACAACAAAGTCTAAAGACCCTTTTGTTATAGGACATCTACAAACATCCCTCAATGGTTGATGAGGATGAGACAAAATTTCAAAGTCAATCTTTGAAAATGTAGTAGTCTAAAATAATGTGTTTAGCACAAAAGTAGATACAACAATATATATTTTCAACTAAAGTCATTCTTGTCACATACATGAGTGGAAAATTCTAGCTATTCTATATTCTGGCCAATTTCAAAGGATTGAGAGTAACTCTTGTAGTATGAGAATACAACAACATTCAAATGTGTTAAATGCGAAATTAATAAATACTGAATGGACATATTTAGAAGAAGCATTTATTAGGTTGAAAGTCTTTGATGTCTCTTAAAGGTTTACAAGTATAAATAGAATGAAACATTTAACGTTGTTGGCAACTTATAATTGCATTAACATTTACTCCAATTGTTATTCTTTCATTGTTTCATTATTTTCAAGTGCACTTATTGTATATACTATAGTGAGAGACTTATAACATAATTTTGAAAATTGGATTAGATTGATTGAAAAACTAATGAAACACTTTAATGTACGATCCAAATAAATCACAAACCAATTTTAAGAAAAACTTGTTAAAACCCCAAAAAAAGGTATAAAAAAAATAGAAGAAAAAAATCACAATGGGTTAGTGAAAAATACTTAATATGACACTATGTTGATTTTTTCTTTAAAAAATTAAAATTTTGAAGTGGATCAGAGAGTCACAAGAAGGGGTTAAAATTGTGACTCTTAATTGCTTTGGCCCAACCCATACAATTTAAATTTCTTTTGATATTGTTTGTTCAATATGTTTCTTAGCTATAGCAAGGAAAAACATTTTACTCACTCAAACAAGCTTAAGGAGATAAATCGATAATATACAAGTGCTTAGAAACTAAGTTTATGAATCTATTTGTTATAAAGGTACTTTTGGAAATTATTAGAAGTTGACTTCCTAATTTAGAAAAACTAAAGTTGCTTTTGAATAAGTAAGTCGATCAATTTTGTTTCAAATGAAACTTTCTAGTTTCAATAAATAACTTAAATGAAACTTATTTTGATGATATTCATGGCAAGCTTTCCAACTGTTGATATTTTTTTCCTAAGCTTTTATAGCTTCAACCACAACTCAATAATTGTTTCCCTAACACTGACTCACTTAGTTAGGTTGGTTCAACACTTTTAACAACACTAATATACTCATTATCCTCTAAAGAACCTCTATTTTCTTCAATAAGTACAAATTCTAACTCGTTTTCTCTTTTTAACACTCAATAAATGAATACATAGTATGACATATAGCTTAAATACACTCCTCAAGATATTAAGAATGATAAAGAACAAAACTAAAGTGATTTCCTAAGGATGGATAGAAGTTATTTTTCTCTTCAAAAAGCATAGATTTTGTGATTTTTATGCCTAAATGTGTTATACTTCTTCCCTTTTTATGGATTCCTTATAGTAGTTCAAACTTAAATTAGTAGTTTAAAGCTTAGTCAAATATGTTCAAAAGTTGCATGTCATGTCATTTTCATTACAACAACTTTTTGGCTTACTCTTTAACCATTCTAACTTTTGCAATACTTTCTTCTAAGTTTTAAATGTTCCTTCCAATTTAAAAATTCTTTTTTTGAATTTAACAACTGTTTTGAGTTGGATTTTTCTCAAGATTCTCTAATCAACAACATCTAGAATTTGTCGGGATTCTTACTTCAGGAAAATTAATTTTCTGTAAAATGCTTTCATTCTGCTTCTAAATGGTTACAGTGATTGAAGATAATTTTTCCTTCAATTTATTTGCATTATTAGCATAAATACTTTGTCATCCAAGTTGATTCCTACCTTCTGAAATTTGTTTAAGCATTATTCTAAGCATGTTTCTTTTGATGTAGCACATACGATGTTTCTAGAACAATGTAGACATGTCATTTATGATCCATGTTTAGTTTGCATTTTTTATACAACCTCTAATCACACATATAGCTTCTGATCTTACTACTTTTTTTTTTTAATATGTTCATATTCTATCTTTTGATCATATACAATTTTTGATGTTGTTGCACTTCGATCTTCTTAAAACATGTTTAGTTTGATATGCTTCTAGAAGTTGTTCTTCTAATATTGTTGCTTCTAAAGTGAAAACTTTGACATTTTTTAAACTTTTGAACATTTGCATGAAATGATACTTCTTAAACTTGATTCATGCGATGATGTGTTCCTTTATATGATAAGTCCTATAATGTGTTCATATTCTCATGCCAAATCATTAGCATAAGCTCAAATACTTAAAATTTATTTTTGGCTTAAATATGTTTTTGGTTCCGATAAATTTAAAATTTGATTTTTTGTCCCAAAAGCGCTATGTAAATTACTTTATTTCACTATTTAAAGCGCTATCTAAATAAATTTAGAAACCAAAAACAATATTTTAAATTTATCATGGACGAACAACGAAAATTTTCTTATTAGGGACCATAAACAAAATTTAGATATTTTTCAAGGACCAAAAACATATTTAAACCTTTGTTATTTTAGCAATTTGTTATTCCTAAAACTTCATCTCAGGAAAGGATTGACCTCAACAAAATAAACCTAAGAGATATGTTATTTATTTTTCTTTTTTTATATGTGAACTTAATATTTTTAATAAATATTGTTGTATATTTAACAGTGATAGTGATAATTATCACTATTAAAGCATAAGTAGTGGTAGTGATATCAAATACAAATATCGTTACAAAACTTTTTGCAACAACACTTGCAATGACATGTGGTGATATTTTTTTCGCTAACAAAAATTGTTTTTCCAGCAACATTTGAGATTTGTCAATGATAAATGTTGTTGAGAAAAATCCTTTAATGTTGTAGTGTAAATCAATGTTTTAATCGGTTCAATTATTGATCTAGTTTTAAAAATCATTAACTTAGAGTAACCATTATTGCATTATTCATATAAATATTTTTTTTGGTATACAATGTTGACAATCATTATAGAATCCATGATTTTATGAACACTCTCTAGATATTCATATTTAAATAAGATAGTTGTATTTTTCTTTTTTTGAAAAATTGTGAGGAACCTAAAGATGCTAAATTAAATAATATTTAGGTAAAAGTATAAAGAGACTTTTAAAAGAATAAAGAATACTTAAACAAGAAAAAAAAGGCTATACACTGACATTGTAAAATTATTTTACACAGTCATTCAATCACAACCTATCATTTATGGTAAGATTGTTGACTTTTATAAAACTATATTAAAAGTCATATAAACGGTGATGTGTAATTGGATGACAGTGCATCACCATTAAACTCCTTAAACAATGAGGATTAAGATTACACTTGGTAATTAAAAAAAATCACATTTGGTAGTATTTACGTATTATCTTAGTGAAATTTTTTACAAGACTCTTAAGAACTAGACACAGCCTTAACATGTGGAGCAAACCAAGACAAACCTTTGTGTGTGCTTTCTTTCTCTTATCTTTTTTGCCTATTTTTGCTAATTAAGCGGAAACGTGATTAAATTGTGAAGTTTTTTTTTTTTTTTAAATAAAATTTTTCTTTTAGACAGTTTATCGAATGAATCGTCTTATTGTTAAGATAATACCTCTTTTTACATGTCTTAGGATGAATCATCTTGAAACATCTTCTCATCTTTTCATACTAAAATTAAAATAAATTCTTTTTTAAAAATATAATGACCTTCCATAGAAATTTTTGTGGGTTAATTATATTTTTGATCCCTGAACTTTTTCGAGTTTTTATTTTTAATCCCTAAACAAAATTTTGACTTTTCCTGAACTTTTTTTCCTTCAATGTTTTTAGTCCTCAACTTTTCTCAATTTTCACTTTTAGTTCCTAAACAAATATTTGACCGGTCTTAGTCCTGAACTTTTTATGATACGGACTAAAAACATTGACAGAAAAAAAGTTCAGGAACTAAAACCGGTCAAATATTTGTTTAGGAACTAAAAAAAAATTAAAAAAAGTTGAGGGACTAAAAGCTTGAAGGAAAAAAATTCAAGACTAAAACTAGTCAAAATTTTATTTAAGGACCAAAAGTGAAAACTCAAAAAATTTGGACCAAAAACATAATTAATCCAATTTTTGTCGACAGAAATTGTTTTGCCTTTCAACGTTGTCCTTTATTGTCCTAAAATGACGCATGATTCATCGTAAAAACACGTTAATTCCTCCAAATATTCCGTTTATACCTCATCGCTGTCTGAGGGTCCCTTTTCCGTTATTAAACAAAATATCAAGGGTACTTCCGTAACTGAAAATTACCGAACACCAACTTTCGTGTCAAAACTAGAAGATCTTAACCGTCCAATCTCAATCAATGACTGATCAACGGTCGATATCCAACGTTTGACTGAGGTACAAACTTTGAAGCTGGAATGATTGGAATTGATGGAAGTTTGACCATAGAAAATTGGGAAATTCATTAATTAATTGTTAAAAAAACTGAAAATTCCACCTGGCACCCAATTTTGAGAAAGTGGGTTCATAAGATCTGTGTTGTCTGGCTCCATTTTCGCTTCCATTTTCTTTCTTGTTCGTGTTGTATTTGCAGGAAGGTGTTGTAAGAGAAGAGAGAGAAGGTTCTCTCTCTTTCTCTTCTTTGAGTTTTTCTCTGTATTTTTTTGACAAAAAAACACATAAATTGGTGGGATTTTAGGGTATTTAGGTTGTGGATTGAGTTGGGTTGTTGGGGTTGGAAGAATCTGAAACCATGAATATGATGCGAAGGTTGAAAAGCATTGCTTCTGGGAGGACTTCCATTTCATCAGATCCTGTAAGCTTAACATCTCTTATATTTTTCCCCTATCAAAGTTTTAATTTTTGAATTTTTTTTTGGAGAAAGTTTTTTTTTTTCATTTGGTTGTTGGGAAAATGGACAAACTAACGTTGATCATGGAATGAACATGTTCATTGATTTAGGTTATGGGGAGTTGTGGAATGATGCTATTTGTTAGGCATAACATTTTTTTTCTTTACTTTTTAATATGGTTATGAATTTGGTTTAGCACCCTTTGTTGATGTCATTTATTTATTACAAATGTGAATGATTTCCCTTTTGTCTAGGTGATTGTGATTTTGATCGGTTTTTTTTTTTGTTTTTTGTTTTTTATTTTGATTTTGAGATATAGCTTTATTTGATTTAAAAAGGTTTATAATCTGACTATTTGTGTTCTGCTTCTCAAAATGTGTCATTTGTTGTTGTTTTATTTATACACTTGCGTCTTGGGATTCACCTAATTTTCTAAGCTAATGAGGGCACAAGCTTTGTGTGAGTTAGACATGATTGTATTAGTTTTTTGTTGGTTTGTTGATCATTGTCATAGTACTCTTAATTTAATTCAAACTATTTCTTTTCAGGGAGGGGATTGTACCACAAAAAGAGTGAAGTTTGATCAAGAGACTGAAGGAAAGGTCAATGAGGAAACATATCCTAATGAGCAGCATGTAGTTGCATCAAAAGAAAGTGTTAATTCTAATGTTCCTGCAGTTGCTAGAACTGAGAAGTCAGGTTATGATCAGCTTCCAAAAGAATTAAACGAAATGAAAATTGGAGATGACAAAGGCAAAAACAACAATGAGAAGGTATTTATTGTGATTCGTTCTTCTTGTTTTCTTACTTTTGATGTTTATGTTAGTCATCACTGTGATAGTTCCGTAAATGTAAAACCATTTATGAATTTATGAATATTCTGTATTCATTGAAAAGTTAGCACAATAGTTAGTTTTTGTTAAGCTGATTGTTTTCTTAAATGCAATCATTGAGTTTGGTAAATGATTTGCTGTTTGCAGGATATGGAAGCAACTATTGTGAATGGTAATGGAACAGAAACGGGCCAAATAATTACAACCGCTATTGGTGGTCGAGATGGACAACCAAAGCGGGTATTGTTCCCATGAGTTCCTTAATTGCTCTTTTACTTCCCCATTCGTAAATCTTATTTCATGGAATTAGATTCTGAGAATCCGTTTTCTTAAATTCATTATTTATGTATTACACACTAGCTGGTATATATGTTATTATAAGAGGTATAAGGTGAAGGACTATCACTTCTGAAGTTCTGATATATTTTGTTAGTTTGAATATTGAACACTGGATTGTTTATTGTAAAATTCCACTAGTTGGTATTGTGGACGTACACGTACACATTGATAATTAGATTACGCCATTTTCCTACTATATTTGTAGTTGTAATCAGTGCTTTTATGTTTACTATTGGACAAAAGGTTGTCACTATGACATTTTTTTATTCATGTAACTATGAAATATTTGGTTTAGTTAGAACATTTTTTTTTAATTTGGTAGCAAAAATACATAATAACTTGTATTAATGGCTTGCTATGAAATATTTTGCATTTGTTAATTTTATTTTTGCCTGGCTCAGACAATCTCATACATAGCAGAACGTGTGGTTGGCACTGGTTCTTTTGGTGTTGTTTATCAGGTATTTCTTTACTTGTAGGGATTGATCCTTTGCTTTGCTGTTCTATGGGTTTGTCAAGTTTCTTTCTTTGCTTATTGATTTTGCTTTGAATATATTGTAGGCTAAGTGCCTTGAAACTGGTGAAGCAGTTGCAATAAAAAAAGTGTTGCAAGACAAGAGATATAAGAATAGGGAACTGCAGGTTATGCGTATGCTTGACCATACTAATGTTCTCAGATTAAAGCACTGTTTCTATTCAACGGCTGAGAAAGATGAGTTGTACCTTAACCTAGTTTTGGAGTATGTACCTGAAACTGTCTACAGAGTTTCAAAGCACTATATCAGAATGCACCAACATATGCCTATCATTAATGTGCAACTGTATACATACCAGGTAATCTAGTAATTTTGAATTGATTGACCTTTTTCTTGAATTTTTACTTATGAATTTCCTTGATCATGCTTATAGTATTCAGTTATTTGCTTTGAGCTTATTACTTTTGTGCTGTTATTGATTGATCTTGCCAACACTCCCATAGATATGCCGGGGTTTAAATTATTTGCATAATGTGATCGGAGTCTGTCATCGGGACATCAAACCCCAGAATCTATTGGTAAGAATTTCTTTTCCTTAAAATTTCCTTGTTTGTGAACCATATTTTATATATTTCTTGCAAACACGAGAAATGATTGTTCCCAGTTGATGCTTAATACCATTAATTGAATGAATTGATCAATATGAAATATGCATGTTAAACCTCATTTAAATCTTGCCTGGGGGCAGACGCTTGTAAGTTATATATCTACTATGTTATTGCTTGGAAGAATAGCTAGACAGAGTAAACTATGCCACATTCTGTTTATTTTGTTATTCACTATGGAAGGATTTATCAGATCTTGCTGTTTAATGTATGATCTGTGAGTAATTGGTTCTGCTCATTGTAGATTTTAATAACGGTTTTCTGATAATGATTATTTTGACACAGTATATATCTTTATAATACCAATAGTGTATTGAACTGACATGTGCTTGCATGTCACAGGTTAATCCCCAGACTCATCAGTTAAAAGTATGTGATTTTGGGAGTGCAAAGATGTTGGTAAGTTTGTTTTTGTTTCTCCTTCTCAATTTGAAAATTGTACAATAGTTTGTGCCTGAGCTTGTGATATTATTGCGCTTTAGGTGCCTGGCGAACCCAACATATCATACATATGCTCGCGGTATTATAGAGCTCCAGAACTTATATTTGGTGCAACAGAATACACCACTGCTATTGATATTTGGTCTGCTGGTTGTGTGTTGGCTGAGCTTCTTCTAGGACATGTGAGAATTTATATTATCCCTCTCTCTCTCTCTCCATCTCATATGTAGAGGGAATTTCTATTTCTTTTGTAAAAGTTGCATTTCCATGAAGTTCACTGTGTGAGAATTCTTAATTGGTTCTTCATTCTTTGGGTGATATTTCCTATTTAATACTGCTCTGTAGTTTTTTTGTGGATACTCATTTATCTGAAAATGTTCTCTCATGGCTTTTCTTTCTTTAGTAATCAAGTACTGCAAGAAGTAACATATTGAATAAATGACACATTTTTAGATTGATGCTTATCTATGACTATGTTGTGCTATTTGCAGCCAATGTTTCCCGGAGAGAGTGGGGTTGATCAGTTGGTAGAGATCATTAAGGTAAAGTTTCTTGTGTTCTTTATCCTTTTGCTTTATAAGCTTCTTGAAAGTTGCATCCTGTTGGTTTTGGTTCTTCAATCTGAGTCTGATTATGTGCACTATAGATCTTGGGAACACCAACCAGAGAAGAAATAAAGTGCATGAATCCAAATTACACTGAATTTAAGTTTCCTCAGATAAAAGCACACCCATGGCATAAGGTTAGCAATTCTTTACTCCCCACTTGCTCCTGGAGTATGCAATTTGTAATTGATAAATACTTCCAGTCAGAGATCTGATTGATTGTTTATATCAGGTTTTTCACAAGAAGATGCCTTCAGAAGCAGTGGATCTAGTGTCAAGGATGCTTCAGTATTCACCAAATCTACGATGCACTGCTGTAAGTTGTTAATTTGCTTCTAGAAATGTCACCTTTTGTAGCTTAATTGTATATTCAGACACACTAATGAAAAATTAATACTTAGCTACACAGTTTGATATTATAGAAGTTAGGACGATATTCAATTGTCTTTGGTTATTCTGTTGTGCCAATGATTATTTTCTGTTAACAGTTGGAAGCATGTGCACACCCTTTCTTTGATGATCTGCGAGAACCAAATGCATGCTTGCCAAATGGGCGACCACTGCCTCCATTGTTCGATTTCACTGCTCAAGGTAAGGCGGTGATAAGCTTACCATTATCAGTTAAACAAAATCATTCACCATTACTTACATTGAAAAAAACAATGCAGAACTGGCGGGCGCGCCCGATGAGTTGCGTCGACGTCTCATTCCTGAGCATGCAAGAAGTTGAATGCATTATTGAGCATTGTAAATGGGTTTTTGGATGAATAGATAACCACACCAGCAATGCTACCTTCCCTAACAGTCTAGGTCTCTGCTGTCCACCTTGCACAATCATATGACTATACAGCTCATAGGAAACCTTAAAACCATGCAACCTATTTGTCAAGGACCCGCAAGCGACAATCCAGTGGATGAAGTAGTACTGCCTGGTGATAGGGTTGCAACCATTTTTTAAGTAGTTTATGATTGATGTATGCCTCAATTGTAAAAGATAATGAGTTCTTACAATTCTTTGCTCATATTTCATATAGTTCAAGCTGCTTGTTTCTTAAAGTGGACTATGTGGAATCATCAGATGAGTAGGCATCTTTTTTCGACCCCTTTTTATTTTGTTTTTGTTACTTAGTAACGGAAAGCCTCCTTTCTTTATTCTGCGCTGTGTTTGGGTAAATAACTTGTTTATTGAATAGTAAGAGCTTATTGTACAAGTGTTAACGTATAAGTTATTTGTATAATCAAAGAGAAAACAAAGTTAAACTATTTTCATAAAAGTTACAAGTTATTTTGATAAGCAATCCTAAAAGCTTATTTAAATAAGCTTATTTAAAGCTCACAAAAAAAAAAAAGCTTATTTAAATAAACTAAAAATAACTTTAAAAGATCATGAGTTATATTCAACTTTTTTTTAAACATTTATTCAAGTATTTATGTTATAAGATAAATCTAGATAAGTTGTAAATAAGTTCTTTCAAATACATCTGATTATGAAGTATGCTGATCATGGGAAATATCTAAAAATTTACAAGGACAATTTTCTTCCATTTAAGCACTTAGGATTAACCATTCTCTTTTAGGAGTGGAAACAATAATTTTTGGTATCTGAAGAGGGAAGTTACTTTCGCTTAATCCAAAACATATTATTGTGCTGATTTATACCCTGATTTAGCTGTAGGTAGCAGCCAAAACTGGATAAAAATAAATTAATTTTAGCAAGATACTCTCTGAATAAAGAAAGGAACATATTGTGTCAATGTGTCTTATATTTATTGGCTAGATTCCTCACTCATGAAAATATTTAATGAAACAAATATTAGTGGTGGAAGACATTGCCATTTATCATTTTGCAGCCCATATTAGTGGTGGAAGATATTGCCATTCATCATTTTGCAGCCCATAATGAACATAGAGAGACAAGAAGTTAGAAAAATAAGAATGTCTATCTTTTGTACAACTTGCTTCAAATTTTAATTAATAAAAATAAAAACTAGTTTTGCTTCCTCCGTCTCAAAATCCATGTCTGTATACATTTAGATCTTAATATTCATTTTTTTTTTACAGATACATCTTAATATTCTAGAACAAGGTTTATTTCTCCATGTATATGTTCTAACTTCAACCATCATAAAAATGAATTTAACCTTGATGATAGTACAACAGAAACAGAGCAAATTTTGTGTAACACTTCCCTATATAAGCTTGAAACTGTCATGTATCAATTCCCCTTGAAATTGTATGAAAGACAAGTATTAAGATTAAAATGAAATCCTACCAGTAATTCCCACATGAACATTCTCCTTCTCTAAAATGATGAAAACAATTTGAATCCCTCAATATGATATAACGAGTGAAAACTCTTGATATATATTTCATGGCAGAATGACAATCTCCACAAACTCTAAGATTCTTAAAGATCCGAATTGGTGCACCTGGTGGAGAAGCAAGTAATCCAAAAGCAACAGCCAGTTTCTCACTGTGATAAGCAAGACCAACCTCCTTTCCCTCTCTATCCATGTCATGCAATGAAAAATTCATATCTGGAACATAACCAGCTTCCTTAATTCTTCTTATAATTTCATCAATCTTGGAATAAATCTCAGCTTCCCTTGGATGTCCTCTATCTTCAGAAATGAATGTATGCACTCTGCTGTTCATTTCAATCCAACTGCATCCAGGCTCCTTTGTTATTCCTTTTGATTTCATCAACCTTCGTATTTTCGCAGCATCATCCCATTTTCGAGCTGCAGAATACATGTTAGACAACATAACATAAGGCATAGCATTCATGGGTTCCAACTCAAAAAGATTTGTAGCTGCCCTCTCTCCCAATTCTAAGCTACCATGCACTCTACATGCAGCAAGGAGTGCCTTCCATACAGTTGCATCGGGTTTCACATCCATTTGATTTAGTATTTCTTTCGCCTCATCAAGCTTTCCTGAGCGTCCAAACAGATCAATCATGCAGGCGTAGTGTTCAGGGCCAGGTTCTATTCCATAAATCTTTTTCATTTGTTGAAAATATGTACGACCTTCATCCACAAGACCAGCATGACTACAAGCAAATAATAATCCTATAAATGTGATAAAATCTGGTTTTGTGCCACTTGAAACCATAGCATCATAGAATCTTAAGGAGTCTCTTCCCTTGCCATTCTGTGCATAACCAACAATAAGAGCTGTCCAAGTAATTACATCCCGAACGTGCATTGAAACAAAAATTGCATCAGCATCATCCAGGCATCCGCATTTTGCATACATGGTTACAAGAGAATTATCCACTGACAGGGATGATCTTAGACCTGATTTAGTGAAGTCTGAATGCACTTGTTTACCAAATTCTAGAAGAGTCAGTTCTGCGCAGGCACTCAAAATACTTGCAACAATAAATTGGTCTGGACTTACCCCAGCAATTCTCATGTCACAAAAGATCTTCAGGGATTCTTCATGGGAGCCGTTTTGTGCATAACCTGTGACAAGGGAGGTCCATGAGATGACATCTTTCTCAAGCATCTTTTCAAACACAGCATATGCACAATTCAAGTCTCCAGTTTTGGCATACATATCAACAAGAGCATTGCTGCCAAGCTTATAGTTCTCAAATCCAGTTTTGATTACCAAACAGTGAACAGATTTCCCATCAATTCTACCTACTATGCAACAATTCAGAACCGATGGAAATGTATAATCATCAATCTTCATATTTCTTGCATGCATTTTTTTAAACAAGAGAAGAGCTTCCTCTTCAAACCCATGTCTTACACACCCAACTATCATGGAGTTCCATGAAACAACATCATCCTCCTCCATATTTTCTAATACCCTTTTTGCACTACCTAAATCTCCACATTTTGCATACATATCAACCAACGCACTTTGAACATATACATTGCATCCAAAACCATTCCGTACAATGCAACCATGCACCTGTTCTCCAAAACAATGAGCTGAAACTGAAGAACACGCTGTCAATATGCTAGGAAATGTAAACTGATTGGACTCAACCCCTTCAGCGTGCATGTAACGAAAAAACTCAATTGCCTTATGGCCATCACCATTTTGAGCATAACCAGTAACCATGGCAGTCCACAGGACATGATTTCCCTTGTCAAAGGCCAACCCCTTGAAGAGAAACTCAGCTTCTGAAATATGCCTGCACTTTGCATACATATCAACAAGGCCAGTGACTACATACACATTGGATTCAAATCCATTCTTCACCACATACCCATGAACCATTTTCCCATTTTGGATCAAACCCAATGCTGAACACACCCTCAGGATACTTCCAAAAGTGTACTGACTAGGTTTCTGACCCTCCAACCTCATCCTCCTAAACAAATCAAAAGCTTCAGCTTGACACCCAAATCTACAATACCCGGATATGAGGGAGGACCAACTGATAGAACTTCTACTTGCAAACCCATTAAAAAGCTCTCTTGCTTCAACCAATCTTCCCACATTAACATAACCAGATATCATGGTGTTCCAAGTATACTCATCCCTTTGAGGCATTTTGTCAAACAGTTTCCGGGCATCGTCAATTCGGCCAGATTTTGACAAAACATCAAGGAGCTGATTGGAGTGAAATATAGATTGATAGGAATCGGCAATGCTGGCATGGATAGAACGAAGAAATGACATAAGCTTAAATGGGTAACATGGATTGTAAGAAAAGGCCACAACTTTTGAGTCCAACTTGTGCATAACCTCTTGTTGCACCCTTGTATCATCAGAGCCTTCATTCAGCTGCAAGAGATTGAAGCAGCAGATTAGCAGAAGCAGCGTAAGCTATCTTTATGTCTGCTTTTCGATATAATTTACTTTGGGTTTGGGCTTCTTTTATGATGGTTTTTCCGAGGAATTTGATCGCTGATTCGGGGGCTCTCTTCGTGCTCTGGAACCTAGGGTTTTGCCAGGGTTTAAGGATGAAGCGATGAGCGTTGAGTTTTCAAAAGGGGAACATCGTGGGTACGGTGTCGTTTCGGAGAGGTGGAGAAACTAACGGGAGGGATAATTACTAATTAGAGCGTGGGTTATACTACCTTAAATGCATTTTAAGAAAAATGGTAATTATAGTTTACTAATACACTCTTTTAAAAAAGAAGTGGTGTGCGTTAGTAAATGCTTTTGGATGATCAACTTTGAGTGCTTGACGGTTTCCTGCTTGTATTTGTATGCTGTAATGACTGATGTACATTCAACTGCGTTCCCTAGTGATTTCTAATTAATTCATTATGGGGCGTTTAGCCCCTCCTTTTCACACAAAAAAAAAAAGCTTTTGGTTTAGATGACAGGTATAATTTAAAGAAAATAATCCTGCTCAAGTTTTATAAAATCACTATCGATAACAAGACGGCTTCTAAGGTGGACCACTTTCATAAGTGGTCAACCATGAACCATTATTAAGAACCCTTGGATTAATCTAAGTTACACACCCTTATTATACATTGTCTACACCAAATATTTACTCCTTGTTCTCCCTCCCGCACCACCATCTCCGATGGCCATTCCATCACCTTTGACCGTCCGCCACCAACCACCACCACCACCCCTCTCCCCCTTCTTCCCCTAACCTGTACACCTTAATCATCACGTTTTTTCACGAAGCAATTCGTCCATAATCAAGGATTGGCGAAACGCATCAATGACATGTGGCTGGACTTCGAAGACACACTAAACGCTTTCTTCTTCAGAGATTCGATTCTTGTTCTCCTCTCATCCATTGAGTTCTCGAAATCAGATCTTCTCTTTCTTCTCGTTGCTCCATGAGAAACCTTTGAAACCTGCCACAGTCTAAATGAAATGCATCATCAGGACAAGAAAACCTAAAACCCAAGAGGGAAAATGAAAGCAAAGCCAAATTCACTATCAAGGAAACTCTAAGAACGGAGGAAGAAGAAGGGCGTGAGTGATGAGACATTGGAATCGCTCGTGGTGAGCAACTCAGAGGCGTTGGTGATCCATGTTTTGTTGTCTTCGGATTTGTTGTGTTCACGGGAGGTGGTGGTGTGGGATTTGGGGAAGAAGGGGGGAGAGGGGAATGGAGGAGAATTGGTTGCAGTGTCTCGGGACCTCTAATCCCAAGCAGTGAACAAGATTTGTGATGGATTGTGGTTCAGATCTCCAGCGGAATTTGTCGATTGGTAATGTGAGGGGGTTTGGCGACGGCAACGGCAGAAGCATGACGGTGGTAAAGGAAGGCTTGACTGTAGAAGAGAGAAAGGGAGTGCTTTGATGAGGAGGGTCTATGATAATACCATGCACCTTAGATGAATCTAAGGGCTATTAATAATGGTTCATGGTGGATCACTTAAGAAAGTGGTCCACTTTAGAAGTTGTCCGATAACAAAGTCTTTCTTTAATTATTTAATACAAATACATATTCAGGATTCAAAGTAAAAACTATTGATTAAATTAAAATAATTTTATACCAATTGATTCACATACTCGTTAATAAATTCTCATATATATTAACAAGTGACAATATCATATTATTTTTTTGACAAAAAAATAACTCATTATTTTATTCATAATGAGAGAATGAATAATGTTAAAATGAAATTAAAATGGTATTGACTAAAAAAAATATAAACATGCTGGCTAAAGTATGAACGATTTGTTTGTCTAAAAACAAAATTAAAAAGTTTTGGAGAAAACTGATGTGAGCACTACATTTCTTCAAGAGGAACCAAACTCATTGTTGTCGAAACTGCTGGAGTTGATGCTATCTACAACCAAACTCATTGACAATACCATGTTATTAAAAAAATATTAAAAAAATGACATTAATGAAACTTACATATATAATAATGAATCCTAGTCTAATTATTTTGTACATTCATTTTTGGGTAAATAGCCTATTTAGTTCATGAACTTTGCATTCGCTGACAATTTAGTCCCTACATATAACCAATTTAGTCCACAAATGTGCAAATGTTGGGACAAATTAGTCTAGCCATTAAGTATGCGCCGTTTCCGTTAACGTTGAGTGCATACGTGGCATGCTGTTGCTGATTCGGCATATCCACGTGTGCAGGGGCGTTCCACGTCAGCACAACGTGTTTTGGACTAAATTGTCAATGTAAGAAAATGATTTTTATTGTTGCTTTTTAAGTTTATGTAGGTAACAACTATTTGAGTAGAAAATTTGAAGAAGTTTCTTCCTCTTCATTTCGTTCACACAAGGTTGTTATCCAATCGTCCTTCATCCTTCTTCTTTCGATTTGATTCGCCTTCATCTTTCTTCTTCTCCAATTCTCCTTCATCCTTCTTGCTCTTCTTCCGTTCTTGTTAATACAGGTGGTATGGCAGAGCAAACTCAAATGAAGCCGGTTGGCAAAAAAAAAACTAACTTTTGCAAGTAACTCTCAAAATGGTCCTCGACATTTGACACTTAATGTCAAAATGGTCCCCAAAAAATATAACTAACTGACAAAATGGTTTATAACTTGATATAATAAACGTGCATTCATACCAGGAATCTTGTCAATTTCATTTAGAACATCAGCTCCAATACCTTCATCTACACTCGCATCCTCACCCTCAAGCACTTCTACGTTTGTGTTGTCAACAAATGGCTCATCAACAACATCAGGCAAAGCATCAAGGAGTATCTTCAGCATGACATCTAACATATGCCCAACATATATATGCACATCTTTGTCTGGATCGGCGAGAGCTGTGTTACACATAGCCAACACATCTTGATCATTATCCAACGATGTTAAATCATCATTGAATCCTCTTTTCGGTACCAAATAAAACGCATGTCCAAACCTCATATATCCACCATAAGCTTTACAAAGGTCATGTATAGTCCACACATTCATCAAGTCAGTCTCTGAAGACTCCCAATAACATTCTTCACCTTCCCAATATGAATGCACATTTATTATATCATGTGGACCATTTTGTTAGTTAGCTATATTTTTTGGGAACCATTTTGACAGTTACTTGCAAAAGTTAGTTTTTTTTGGACAACCAGTTTCATTCAAGTTTGCTCTTCCATACCACCTCCATTAACACAAATGGAAGAAGAACAAAAAGGATGAAGCGGAGAAGAAGGGTGAAGGCAAATCAAATTGGAAGAAGACAGATGAAGGATGGTTAGATAACAACCTTGTTGAACGAGATGAAGAAGAAACTTCTTCAAATTTTCTATTGAACGAAATGAGCATAAACTTAAAAAACAACAGTAAACATAAATTTTTTCACTGACATTTTAGTCCAAAACATTGTGTGCTGACGTGGAATGTCCCTTGCACACGTAGATATGCTGCATCAGCAACAACGTACCACGTATGCACTCAACGTTAACGGAAACGACACATACTTAACGGTTGGACTAATTTGTCGCAATATTTGCACATTTGTGGACTAAATTTATCATTTTAAAAATATAGAGACTAAATTGTCAGCAAATGCAACTAAATCGACTATTTATCCTTATTTTTATCACAAATTTCAAAATGTATGCCAAAACAATAGCGTTAAACAATGCATTGCGGTTGAACTTTTCAACATTTGTTAGTTGGTTAATTTCTCTTGTTTCTTTGGCTTCCTTTCATTTAAATAAAAAAAAAAAAATTGACACTGGTATTTGCAGAACATGAAGTCTTAAAAAATACTCTCTTTCAAATTCATTTTTTTGACTGACTCTTTCGCACTCAATTTAATTTAACAAATAAAGCATTTTACTTATAATAAGCAGGTGAATTTTACTAGTAAGGAAAATATTAACTAGTAATATTATTTTTTATTTGTCTTCATTATATCAATTATTTTAATTAATGTATAACTTTTTCTTATTTCTTATTTTAATTATAAAAAAAGAATATACAAAGTATATTTTCTTATGTCTTCAATAAAAACACATGCACAAGTCAAGGAGGTTATGAAGGGTTATTCTGTAGAAGCACGCTAGGGATAAAAAAATAAAAGTTGAACAAGTAAAGAATTTTCAATTGAATTATTGAACCACATTATCACACCACATAACTAACAAAAAAAAAAAAAAAAAAACTGTTCAAAACAGCTCTACAAAACTGGCTCGCAGCATTGAAAAGTCCACGCTCCGCGTTAGTTATCTCTGTTTATTTGCTCCAACCTCAAAAATATCGAATTCAAACTTTTTAAGATTCCCATTATAACCTCATGCACACAAGCAAACAACAAAAACCACCCAGTTTTTCAATTCTTAGTTCTCAAAGAATCCATTTCCAGATCATTGAATTGAGCTCATGAGTAGGAATCACAATCAATAGGGTCTGGATAGGGTCTTATAGTACCCGTTCTTATACTAGCATTTGAAACAAATACTCGTATCCGGTCCTATACTCGTACGGGTAGCAACTTTAAACAAATACTCGTACCCGGTCCCATACTGGTACGGGTAGCATCTTTAATTATGTATGAAGTTAATAAATCAATAAAAAATATTAATTAAAAAATTACTACAAATAAATTGAAAATTCACACTTAAATAATTCAAACTTAACATTAAAAGCATCACACATAGTATTAAAAATATAAAATATAAAATTATTGTAAGTTATAATATAAATTTTTTACTATTAGTGTTAGTTTATGAAAAATATAAAATTATTTTTTTAATAAAAAAGTATATATTTAACATAATTATTTATTTAAATAAGTTATTATATATATATATATATATATATATATATATATATATATATATATATACTCTTCTTTTTCAGTTAAAGTGTATTAGCAACCTACACCATAAATATTAAGACAAAAAACCACCATCTCATTTATTAAATTACTAAAATAAAGTAATTTAAATTACTTTATTTTAGGGATAGTATGATAATTTAAGATTTAATTTAACAAAATTAAAAGAAACTATTTTCTCTTTCCTCTATCTTCTTCCACGTATCCCGCTGAAATCTCCCATTTCATTATCTTCATCATCTTCTCCCACTAAAAACAGATGAACACCCTGAAACCTGAACATTGTAGGGCAATTAATAAATTGGAAATTTGATAATATATATATATGGCATGTGCGGGACGGGGCGGTACTATAGTATCCATATCAGTATCCGTATTCATGAAAAATTGCGGGTAAATATCCGGCCTCAGCCCCAATAAGTGGATAATTACCTGATCCGATTGCAGATATTTTTGAAGATATTTGTAAGGTCCGGGTATACTTTGTCATCCCTACTCATGAGTAGAAAAGGTTTTTGACTTTCTTAAAAACCAATAATTATTTATTGAAAGTTTTGATTATAAATTTCTTAAGACATTTATTAAGAACTAAAAGTTATTTTATAAAGATTAACATTCAGTATATTATTTTTTTGTAAAGATTTTTAGATATTTACTAAATAATACGTATTCGATAAAAAATTAACATTTAATACATTAAAATTTAAAATTTAAAACTTACTAGTACTCTTTAATAAAGTACTACCCCCACTTAAGAGGTTAATTAGTGCTAGTAGTAATCATCACAAAAACAAATTACTCTCAACAGATTCCATGTCAAAATCCAGAAATCCAAAAAAGTCACTCTCGTAATCATGAAGCATAACCCCCTTTCTCAATCAACCAACCAAGTATCAAGTGTCGCATTTGCAAAACCTTCCTCCCCTGAATGCAGAAAATCCCAACCTTTTTTTCCTTTTTTTTTTTTTGGCTTGGATTGGATTACACTGTTTCAATAAAAAAATATAAAAACTGAAATCTGAAATCAACCATCCAGTGTTCTTTATTTAGCCTCATCTTAATTCTCTGACAAAAAAAGAGCATTTTTAAAGTATAAACATTAAAAATCTAAAACCCATTTTACCCAATAAATAAAGTGTTTTTCTTTTTCCATTTTTAATGTTCATACTTTAAAAATGCTTTTTTTTTTGTCATCGGTGAATTTCATTTTTTTTTTTATAAATTTTAACTAGAATGTAGGACAAATTCATCAATTATGAAAAATATAAAAAACAAAAAAACTCCATTTTTAAAAGTAATGATATACCACTATTTCTTAACTAAATCATTCTATAAATCCTCTTCTTACTTTATAAAAAAAATACATAAAAAATAATGAATTTAATGTCTTGAAAACATAAAAATATTCAACATTTACCAATTACCGTACAAAAGAAATACATAAAGATTGGTAGAGATATGTTATAAAAAGAATTTGAAATCATTCTTTTAAACTGTAAATACTAAAATCTTACTAAGATGAGAGATAAAATTGATCAATTATAAAAAAGATAAAAACTTAGATATAGTTTTACAAATATTTTTTGTTTTTCAGTCAAAATTAGAAATTTCTATTTTTTTTTTATAATATTATAATTTTATGTTAATAATTTATGCAATAAATTTTTCATTAATTATCAACATGGACTATTGAAATAAAACTTCAATACAGATTAAAAAATAAAACAAAAAAACATTTATAAAATTGCATTTAAATTTTATTCATATAGAAAACAAAAATTTTCAAAATCATTAATTTTTAAATATAAAATTAAAATCAAATTTGACCAAAATTTGTGCCAGAAAAACACATTGTTAATTTCTTACCCTTTATTTATTTCATGTAATAATTGTAATACAAACAGAGAGAGGAAAAGTCAGAATTGAGAAACAATACAATCCATCTTTCTTGTGACTCCAAAAGCTGACCGGAACACTTCAAAGATCCCATTCCATTCCCAGATTCAACTCAACAAAACAAAGTAACAAACCAAACCAAACTCTTCTTTTATTCTCCTTTCTCTCTCTTCACATCTCCTATTTTCCAATGCAAAACTCAAGCTCATCTTCTCCCCCCTCCCTTCTGCCGGTGGACACCGCGCCGTTCCTCCACCGGAGCCGCCGCCTCCTCCGCCGCGCGCCGCCGCCCCTGCGCACGGCGGCGACCTTCTTCCGGCGCGCTAGCGGGCGGCGCATGATGCTGCGGGAGCCGTCGGTGCGCGTGCGGGAGGCGGCGGCGGCGGAGGTGGAGGGCCGGCAGAGCGAGTGGGCCTACTCGCGGCCGGTCGTGGCGCTCGACGTTGCCTGGAACGCCGCCTTCCTCGCGATCGGCGCGGCGGTGCTCGCCGCCAGCGCCAAGGAGGTGCCCTGCGTGCCTCTCAGAGCGTGGATTGTGGGGTACCTGCTGCAGGGCCTGCTGCACTCTCTCTGCGTCGTTGTTGAGTTCAGAAAAAGAAGAAGAAGAATAAGTGGGACCCACCCGGGTTCCAACGTTGCGGACCACGTTGAATGGAGCTTCAGTTCCGAGAGTGAAGAAGAGTTTTATCCTTCGGAACAGTTTCTCGAGGGTGAAGGAAACAGGTACTCAACTGAACCTCTTTTAGTTTCAGTTTTTTTTTTTTTTTTTTGGGTGTCTCATTAGTTAGTTACTTAGTTTGCATCAGTGTAGTAAATTACAATTAAGCGGTGGAAAAAAAAAATTGAAATTTGAGTTGAAGGAAAAAAACAATTGAATTTTTAATTAGTTGTGGAAAAGATGGACCTTAAAATTGTGAAAAGGTGTAGATGTTCTGTTTCTATGTGCAAACTCATGTGATGAAAATTTTTTGGTGTGAAATAATGCTGTGGAGGACACTGCTATACACGTTGCTTCACGAGTGTGAGGCTTTTGCCATCTGAGCACAGCTGGTTTCGCCTTGTTTCCTTGCTTTCCATGCTCTAATTTTTCTACCTACCTCTTATGGGAGGAGGTGTGTCTCTTGGTGATGTGCAAGAAGTATCGTTCTGGACTATGCACGGTTAGAGCGACAATGAATGAAAGCGGTTGAGAGGGAAGAAACGAAAATTGACAAGGTTTCGATGATAATAAAATTCTATGCATTGTGTCATGTCTTGATGCATTTGTCCATTTTCATTCTATTACTTATCCCTCCCTTGCAATTCTTCCAATTTAAGTTTAACTGCACCACTAAATTCTGTTCATAAATTGAGAGTATCTTCTTGTGAGTGTAGTCAATGCTTTTCTGTATTTGGCATTCTAGGTTGAGTGTAGAACTGTTTGTTTTTGACCTTATGCATGTTTGTAAATTTATTGTTGGTTGTTTTGTCAGCGTCACAAAACACATAGAGTCTGCAAATACCATGCTTTCGTTCATATGGTGGATTGCTGGGTTCTACTGGGTAACCGCTGGTGGCCAGAGTTTGACAAGGGATTCACCTCAGCTTTACTGGTTAGTTGGAATTTGGAACAATATTTATTTGTTAAATTGTTCTCTCTAAGCACTATTCTGCCTTGCCCCATTTTATAATCATCTTGCATGTTCTGTTATGCAGGCTCTGTATCACATTTCTTGCTTTCGATGTTGTGATTGTACTCATCTGTGTTGCTGTTGCATGTCTTATTGGTATTGCTGTTTGTTGTTGTCTGCCGTGCATACTTGCCATTCTGTATGTAGTGGCAGATCAGGTAAATAAGCTTTTCCTAATTTTAGTTTTTGGTCTAGAGGTTATTTTCAGATAACTCAAGTTTTAGACCTGTTAATTTCCTAAATGGGAAAAATGAAATTTCTGAATGAGTAGCCAGTGGTCAATGTTGCAAGTCTGTGCTGAGAGTTTCATTTCTCAGTAAATTGAAGCAAAGCAACTGATCGTATATGTGATATAGTGACATTTCTCCTACATCATTAGGGGAGCAAAATCCAGTTAAATCTCAATAGGGATGAGGTGGAGGGATGTTTTGTATGTCTATTATACTAAGTACTAACAGAAATCTTGAATTTCTATCTTTTTGGGGCAATACTTAATATAATCAATTAAAGGAAAATAATTTTTGTTTTGGTTTACTGAAGCAGTTATAAGATTTAAAAGTTCATTATAAGGACAGCTAATGCTTTCATTGATATGTTTAGGAGAATACTGATCCTGAATGATGTCTTCGTTATTGTCTTGTGTATATTGGTCTCTGTTGCTATTAGTTCATGTGCATTTTGAATCACGCGAGTTAAATTCTGCCCTGTGATTGACATCAACCAAATTTTATGCCATGCTTGTGGCTGTTATTTTCATTTAAACCAGAGTATCCTTCTCAAGGGTTTAATTCATATGTTCTTAAACTAATATGATTATGTTGAAATATCTAGAAAATATCTCATAATATCATTATTGTAACTTAGATCATTGTAGAGTATATCAGATGATTTCTTGGAAGTGATTTTCATATTTCATGATTTATTTCCTTATTGTATTAGTATAAGGGCATGTTTAAGCTTAAAAAAAAATGAGGGATTGTTTTGTATCTTGTTTTGGTCCTTATTTTCGTATCTTGTTTTTGAAAACTATATTCTGTTTTTGAAAACCAAAAACATGCTTGATAAGAGTATATTTTGAAAACTATTTTCAAAATTAATATCTCTTTTTCAGCTTTTAAAATGAAAATAAATAAAAAATCAAAACATCTCTGGACTGTTTTGATTTTTTACTTTTAGTTTTTTATTACTCATGTTCCTTTTGCTGCTCATCCTCATTCTCCATCTTCCTTCCCCACTTACTCTCTCACACCCTTCTAAAAATTAGTTTTTAAAAATTGGTTCTACAAAATAGTTTTTAAAACCATAAACACAATCAAACATACATCTCTAGAGTTCTTTTTTTTTTTTTTTTTTTTTTTTTTCCATGAAGCTATAATTTTTAGCTTTTGAGAAAAATAGCAAAATTATTATAATTACATAATATTTTTAAATAAAAATGAAAAAGCACAAGCAAATAAGCCATAGTGCATTGTATTCTGCAACACATCATTGCACATCATAAAATCAGTAAAATCCCTATGATTTCAACTTCATCAAGCATTAATGTATACAGTCA
This sequence comes from Pueraria montana var. lobata, assembly GCA_026413185.1. Taxonomy (NCBI): domain Eukaryota; kingdom Viridiplantae; phylum Streptophyta; class Magnoliopsida; order Fabales; family Fabaceae; genus Pueraria; species Pueraria montana. The sequence goes on along the minus strand of CM048650.1, from coordinate 87,215,189 downwards.
GATTTATTTTCAATTTTGTCTCATTCCCATTATTGCATTTTGCATATTCCTTTTTCTTCCAATGTTTTTAGACCTAATTTTGACCTTTGATGTGATAACAGGAAGGGGCAACTAAGGAAGAGATTGACCAGTTGCCAAAATATAAGTTCAGAATAATAAAGGAATTTAAGAAAGAAGGAGATATTGAAGAATCTTCCAGAGGAATAATGACCGAATCTGACAGTGAGGCAGCCACTGAACATGTCATTGCCTTAGAAGATGCAGTAAGTTCCTACTGTTTTAAAAAAGAATGATCCGATCTTCTAAGTTTTCTTTCTATGTTAAGATTTCTTTCTTTCTCCCAAATTACAGCTTTAATTAATTTTTAAAATTCTATTTTGTCTTAATTTTTTAGTTATATATAATTTCGAATTAATTCTTTTAATTTTTAAATTAATTTTTTTCTGCTTAAATTGATGTTACTTATATTTTTTAGTTATTTATTTTAAATTAGTTATACGTATTTCCATTATGATTTTAAATATTATTCTTTTGATTTATATTTTTAAAATTTTACAAATTTAAAAATACCAGCATAATGTTCTGGATACTATCTAGTCAGTTATATAATTGTAAGCTCTTGTCCATATGTATAGAGCCTTGCTATATTTTCCTACAATATCCTCTTGATACTTTATGAAAAATATATAAAATGAAAAAAATAAATGTATTAATATCTTTGAAACTATAAGAAATATTTAATACTTTTTTCGTTTAGGAAGTAAGAAGATATTTAGAAAGTTATGGGAGGATTTAAAATGATTCTTTTCTCATAATATTTGCACAATCATATCTAAATTGTGTCATAGTAAACTTTTTAAAATATAATATCTTGTTAGTTGTACTTGAGACCTTTGTTCTTAAAGCTGGGGTCATGTTGCTTGTTTTAATGCCTAGCATGTTGTGCCTGCTAGCCCTCCTAGCTATATAGGCTGATGGATGGTTTCACTTTACCAATTTTAGAACTGCAAATTTTAGTTTTCTCAACAAATCCCACTTCTGACATGAATGATTGTGGTATAATAATAGGAATGCTGTATCTGCCTTTCTGCCTATGATGATGGTGCTGAACTCAGAGAACTTCCTTGCAACCACCATTTTCACTGCACATGCATAGACAAATGGCTGCAAATCAATGCTACCTGTCCTCTATGCAAGTTTAACATTTTGAGGACTGGCAACCACCATCAAGAAGTTTGAACAAGTTCCCTTTTGCATTGCATTGATTAGGAGAACAGAACCCTTTTCACATCAACCAAGCCCTTTTAGTGCTGTGTATATTCCTCCCTTAACCATATTGGGAACAGTTTGTTTCCAGCAGAATGTGTATTAAGTATTAACTATTAAGAATTTGAGTCCTCTCATTTCAGCTGATGACATGACCAGGTAGACACAACACAATGTCCTATATTAGGAATCACATTTATTGCACAAGGTCCCACACCTATTGTGTATAACTGTATCTCTTTAAATGACAAGGTCATGGAGGCTAGAATGGGAATATCCAAATCCGTGTATATTGTTGGTTCTGTAATTTCAGTATAGCAAAATGTATTTGCCATGTTCAATAGATCTCAGAGAAAACAGAATCGGCAGCTTTGAGGCACTTTATGTGGTGAATGAATAATTTGGGTTTTAACTTTGGAGCATTAATTATCAACTTATTGCAAGTGGTTAATTGGACAATATTTTGGTCATTTTCCTAGTGGATAGCTGCATACTATGGTGAAAGAACCAATACATCCTAATCAAAAGCCTAACCATTGAATTAACCAACATATGACACAGATTAACCACCTTATATATTTAACTACAGGAAAATTGAGAGAAATACATATTCAGTTTGAGTCCGGGAGGGTACAATCTATCAACTCTGAATTTTTTATGTCTCAATTTTTATACTGATCATGCACTCCTTTTTATTTCTCTTTTATTTTCTCTATATTACTTATTTCATTTATAACTTTTTTCCTACTTATATCTCTCTCTAGGATCTCCCAAGATTGTATTCACCCATTCGGTGTAAGAAAAACATTTTCCTTTATCTAATGTATCCAACTATATTAAGGGAGACATTATCAAGTGTTTCTAAGAGATACTAGTCAGATTAAATGTGAAACTTTTGTATGAGAAAGTATTATCACTATATCCCCATCACCAGTGTCAACCCAAGAATAAATCAGCCCAAGTCCTTGTTTTAGGATCCCAAAAACCATTTAGTATTTGTATTTATACGACTTTTATTGTTAAATAGTCTAATGTAGTAGTAACTAACGTGTGTTTTTTCTTGATGAATGAGCTTCAAACCTTGCTAGAGGAAAAAGTATTTTTATTTTTTGTAAGGTCTCTAGTTTCTCTGTTACTCTCTCTCACCAAATTTAATTCAAAAAGGATCTCATCTCAAAATTTGCTTTTTAGGCCTAAAGATATGTCCTCAAAATTCGTAATAAAGTTATATTTTTATTGAATAATTGAGACCCCATGCATTAATCATCACAAACTTTATTTTTTTCCTTTGCTAAAATAACATATTGGAAGTAGAAAAAAGGCTAGCTTTTGCATACCTTAACGATTTTTCCATACAATTTCATCCTCAAATCTTTAATATTAGAAGGAGTCGAATCAAACCCATATACATACGAAAATTTTAAACACTTGCCTTCCTTTTCTTTTTATATATATTAAAGGGATTGTTCAATGTAGTCCATAATTAATAGAGGCTTATATTACCCGAAATGAAGAGGTCAACAAATTAATCACAAGAAAAAAAGGTCAACAAAGTGAACATAACTCTTAATAAAATACTTTATAGTTTTTATACACACTAGTGTCAGAAACTAAACCATTGTCAACATACTTACATTACAAATCACTTACTTCAATCTAGTCAAGAAAAAAAAGAAAAACACTATTCACCTTGGAATATTGCCAGGGTAATTCCAGAAAACTGGAATCCCAGTAACAGTTCCTCTAGAATCATCATCATCGCCACCCACTGACACTTGCATCCCAAACCCTCTCAAATTCCTTTCAATCTCCACCATCGTTCTCTTTGCTTCCACCTCATGCATCGAACACAAAGATTCACACTCTGCAGGTAATTCCTTCACCAGTACCCTCACCGAGAAATTGATGACCCCGTTTCTCCGACCCGTCCCATCCCAAAGCCTGTAACTCAACAACTGCAAGCTTTTCTCCGCCGCAAAACCACCTAGGTTGTTAAAATCCGCAACCGCTATTCGCGCGGCTCCCACGCTTCGAACGCCCAGCCACGTCTTGCATTGCACCTCCAACGTGATGCAGCTGTTGGCTCCATCGTCCACCGTGAACTTCTCGTTCCATGAAGGGTTGTTGTTGCTGCTGCTCCCACCTTGTTCTTGTGTCTGCATCCTCGTTGTGAAGAATTTGGTGCATGACTGCGTGTGAACAACAACGTATGCGTCCTTTTTTATTGGCTTCCCGTTCATGCAGAGGTTTTCTGCTGATATAATCGTGATCTCCATGGTGTGAGATCTTCTTTCCTCCATGGCAAGATGAATACAAATGAGAGGATCTATGGGATTTAGGTTTTTAGAGAGAGAAGATAGCAAGGTTAAGATAAAGGGACCATCAAGTATGAGATAAGTAACGTTTTCTAATTATATATAATATATAATATATCATAAAAGATTGATTTTGTTCAAAAAAAAAAAAAAAAGAAGAATTAAGATTGATAGATAATATTCATTAATGATATCAGCAAATCATAGCTCTTTTTCTCATAAAAAAAATTATAATAAAAGAAAATAAAAATATATAATGTATTAAAATTTTTCTACAAACTAAAATTAGTTTATGAATAAGTTAAAATTAACTTTTTAAAGAAATTAAATAAGAAAACTTTTATAAATTAGTTTATGCAATAAAATTAATTTTAACTTATAGGAAAAATTTATTTTATCTTATTTTTTATTTTTTTTCTATGACTACTGTTGAGAAATTTATTCAAATAAGATCTTAGTGATTAAAACCAACACATGATTGTTAGATTTGGTTAATTTGTCAATTCTTATTGTAAAAGGATAATTCAATGAATTTAGTTTCTCTTTAGTTACAAGCACGTGGGTTGATTTTAATAATATAGGTGCTTGTTAGGTCTATAGAGAAATTTTAAAGAAGATGGAAATTGGTATGCAGATAGCAATATTCTTTCTTACAAGTCAAGAACGCCACTGTTGAATTAGACTTAATTAGTTGCCAGTACATGCACATAAATAAGGAGGGATAGAGAAATTAATCTTAATAAAACTGTACAGGAGAAATAGGAAGAAGAAAGAAAAGTATCATTTAAAATGAATGATGTAATGAAAATGAATAAAGAAAGAATAATATTAATTATAAAACATATCACAAAATAGTAGTAGCTTTAAGAATTTTGCAGAGTGTGCTGCTTAATTTAATTACTTCGAGAATTCTTAGTCTTTGAAAATGTTATGATCGATCAAACACTACTAGAAAAATTAAGTTAAAAGTTACAAGTATAAATATGATATATATAAAATTTCAACCAAGGAAGTGTATAGTTATTTTTTGAACTACTGTCTTTGTCTTTGATCCATAGCTTGCTTTCTCTGTCTGTTACTATTTTAAAGGAAATTAATTTTCTTTCCAATGACAAAGCAAAAGAAAAAGCAAAAGTTGGAAAGTAAATTTCAGTGCAAACTGGTCCTATTCCACCGAGTATAACTGAAGATTAAATGAATCTTTACTTTTCTAAACATAAAGTTGTTAGATATATGGAATTTTTCTCTTTCTCGGTGTGCGTCTCAGTTTGCAGATCTAAAATGTTCCTCCGATTTCCTGTGTAAATTTACTAATATACTCTGTCGTCTATTTTTTTTAAAACTTAAACTAATCAAAATATACTTCTAAAAGTTCAATTATTTCTTTCCATAAGTGGTATGTGTGTGTGTGTGTGTTTTTTTTAATAAGATAAAATTGTCATGTTTTGTTATTTAAAAAAAATAAGAAATTCAAATTTATGTTAATTAAAGGATGTGTTTGAAAAACATCAAAACTAAAAAGCTAAAATTAATAAACTAGCAAATTAATTGAATTAAAGTGTTTGATAATATCAACTAATTGATAGGTATAAAATAATATAAAAAGATATATTTAATTACGTAGTTATAACTTGAAATTTAGTAACTATAAATATTTTTAAATAATTTTGACATTTCATATTTAAAAATTATTTATAAAATTATTTTTAATTGATTGATAATTTAAAATACGAAAAGTCAAAATTATTTAAAAATATGAATATACACATTAATTAATAAACATTGAAGGAGGAAATGTAAAATCGAATTTCTTTCAGCTATATGCGTATATACAAATTTAATAATGTTGAGATATTGACTACGTCAAGGGTGACATTGGATGATAATTCTCCTACACTTGTCATCCACTTTATTCCTCCACTGTGCCAAGACGAGTCGTCAGAATTACGATATCCCGCTTGCGTTAGCTTCTAAAATAAAATGTGTAGCTTAACGGTGGAGAAACATGCATGAATTATTGTACACTAAATAAAAGATATGTTTTAAAAATCTTTAAAATATTTTTGTATAAAAATAAGAATATCACCAAATAAAAGATATGTTTAAAAAATCTTTAGAATATTTTTTTGTATAAAAATAAGAGTATTATTCATATCATTTAGATTTAAGATGTTATCAATTTGAATTTAAGATTAAGATGATGATATAATTTGAATTTGTATTACAGTTTAACTCTATATATAGAGCCAAAAATATAAAAACTTAATCTGTATTCCATCGAAGATCCTTGTTCGAGTGGCTAATTCGGTAGTGTGCAGGTCAACAAGTTGTTGCTGGGTTTTTTATTTTCATTCACCGTTTTGTTCAAGGTAAAGAAGGTCCTCAATTTATCTTTTTCTTCAGTAACTGCATATTTTTATTTGTATTTGTATTTTTTTTTCTTTGCACACTGCATTCACTTTCTTCGCCAAACTCTGGACTCCGTTCACTATTATTTTGTGCTTAGACACACATTTACCCTATCTAACTCTTGTTCGTTCCGTGGGTGGGGCCCTGAAATTGGCGATCCTCAAATATTTTAGTCCCCACATTATGACTTAAATGTATGTCAGTCAATTTCATCATCCCTAACCTCAACTAATTGATTAATCAGTGACCATAATATTAGAGACTAATTTAGTGCATTACTCATCGTTTATAATTAAATGTGATTAAACCAAAGTGTGCTCCAATTAGCGGAACTTTCTTCGTGGGAGGTGACTTGTGACGTCTTTGTTCTGATGGAAACTGTTCTGGTATAGATTTTCTCAAGAGTTTGAGGTTGTCTACCTAGAACATGTGCCTCTTAGATAAAGTATGATTAAACAAGATATTATTAGGTCTATCAGCAGCGCAGGTCTGGTTGGTCGGTATCTGAACCACTTCATCAGTCATGGGTTGGTCCAATGATAACCGAAGAGTACACAGTCCCTCAATCTCGAATGCATGAGCATGCAGAGGTTAAAGAGTATAGTTTAAGATTAGAGGGTACAGAAACACAAGTGGTTTATTCTATAAAGTAAATGTAAGCTAGTTTATCTATTTGCCTCATCTAATTTAAATATTTAGTAATTATGCTATTTGTCATGAAAGAATTTTTAATGTGAATTGTACTGCAACATTTGCACTTTTGGTAAATTATAAGAATGGAGTTCACCGGTTACAAAGACGTGATCCACACTTCAAATGTTTACATATATATATATATATATATATATATATATATATATATATATATATATATATATATATATATATATATATATATCATAACAAATGTCTTTGGACCAAAACCAATTTTAATATTTAGGAATTACACGTAACAACCAACCTGTTTTCTTTTGACTGTGCTCTATTGCTATTTTCTTCTAGTCCTGACTTTAACTTTTTGGATGTTATTTCATTTACTTGAAAGACCATGGCCAAAAGATCCAGGGGATGTGCAGTGGGAATCGACCTTGGCACAACTTACTCATGTGTTGCAGTATGGCAGGACCAGCACGGTCGAGTGGAGATCATCCACAATGACCAAGGCAACAATATCACTCCTTCTTGTGTTGCTTTCACGGACCAACAAAGGTTTATTGGTGATGCTGCTAGAAATCAGGCTGCCACTAACCCAGAGAATACTGTTTTTGGTATATTTTTATCCACAATTATGATTTCTTTGTAGACTTTCAGCTGGACAAATGAATGATAAGACTTCTTATAACTTTTGCAGATGCTAAGAGGTTGATTGGTAGGAAATATAGTGATCCCATTGTTCAAAAGGATAAAATGTTGTGGCCATTCAAGGTTGTTGCAGGAATCAACGACAAACCCATGATAGTGGTTAACTATAAAGGTGAGGAGAAGCACCTTTCAGCTGAGGAAGTATCATCTATGGTCCTCACAAAGATGCGGGAGATTGCAGAGGCATATTTGGAAATGTCTGTAAAGGATGCAGTGGTTACTGTGCCTGCTTATTTTAGTGACTCTCAGCGTAAAGCAACCATGGACGCTGGTGTCATTGCTGGCCTCAATATTATGCGGATAATCAATGAACCCATCGCTGCAGCTATTGCATATGGCCTTGACAAGAAAACCAATTGTGTAGGAGAACGAAATGTGTTCATATTTGACTTTGGTGGTGGTACTTTTGACGTCTCTCTCCTTACAATCAAGGACAAGGTCTTCCAAGTTAGGGCCACAGCGGGAAACACTCACCTTGGGGGAGAGGACATTGATAACAGAATGGTGAACTACTTTGCAGAGCAGATTAAAAGGACAAACAAAATGGACATTAGCGGGAACCCAAGGGCTTTGAGGAGGTTGAGAAGTGCGTGCGAGAGGGCAAAAAGGACACTATCCTGTGCACTGACTACCAACATTGAGATAGATGCTTTGTTTCAAGGCATTGACTTCTGTTCTTCAATCACTCGAGTAAAGTTTGACGAAATCAACATGGAGCTCTTTCAAGAGTGTATGGAGACAGTACAAAGGTGTCTTACTGATGCTAAGATGGACAAGAGCAATGTGCATGATGTTGTTCTTGTTGGTGGTTCTTCTAGGATTCCCAAAGTGCAGCAGTTATTGCAGGACTTCTTCAATGGAAAGGATCTGCGCAAGAGCATCAACCCTGACGAGGCTGTTGCATACGGTGCAGCTGTGCAGGCTGCTATGTTAAGTGATGGCACTAAGAATGTTCCAGACTTGGTGCTGTTGGATGTTTCACCGCTGTCACTTGGTTGGAAATTAGTAGGAGATATCATGGGTGTTGTGATTCCTAGAAATACAACTATTCCTGTAAAAATAACAAAATCATATGTTACAGTTTTTGATAACCAAACATCTGTTAATATTGATGTTTACGAGGGCGAGAGACCAATAGCAAGCAGTAACAATATGCTGGGTTCTTTCACGCTCTTTGGACTTCCTCCAGCTCCACGCGGCCTTCCTTTTGATGTGTGCTTCGCCATAGATGAAAACGGTATCCTATCTGTTTCTGCTATGGAAAGAACCACTGGCAATTGGAACAAGATGACCATAACCAATCCCGTTGGAAGACTGTCATCAGAAGAAATTAAAAGAATGATTCAAGAAGCGGAGAAATACCAAGCTGAAGATAGGAAATTCCTTAGGAAGGCCAAGGCGATGAATGCTTTGGATGATTATGTTTACAAGATAAGGAATGTTTTAAAAAACATGTATATCAGGTTGAAGCTTTCCTCACAGGAAAGAGAGAAGATCCATTCTGCAATTACTAAGGCAAGGAATTTGCTCGAGGGTAAGAACCAGCAGGACCAAGTAGATGTGTTTGAGGATTGTCTAAAGGAGCTCGTGAGTCTCTTTTCACTCCTCATAGGCAAGTTTGGTTAGGTGTTTCTTAGTTTAGATTTTTTGTGGTGTTGACCTTTCATTTTGCATGTGATGACTGCAATTACCCAAACAATTTATATTGTATATTTTATGTGGTAGTGATGGTTGAGCTTTGTGCTTCTTCTTTTTTAGCTAGTTTCATTTCGGTATCTCAAGCTTTTTCAGCTTGATTTTTGTTTTTGCTCCTTTGATTAAAATGGAACTCTGTTAACTTCAAACTCTGTTTTCTCAGAGAACTCCAATTTTCCTTCCTATAATGTGATCTTTCGCTCTTCCTGATTCTGCGCTTCTTGCCTGCTAAATTCAATTGCTGTTGTTTCTTAATCGTTGATTCTTTTCCTTAATTAGTTTCTATTTTAATCCTCCCTGCACGAGAAAGGCATGCAGTAAAAACAAAATACTTCGATGATTGCTAAATATTTCGATAGAATCTCATATTTTCTTATTTAACACCAATTTACCACGATTCGTCTTTGAAGTAAGGAGTTTACATGTAAATATAGACAAGAATGTTACAAACTGGTGTCTGACTTTAAACCAGGTACATGCATGTGCAGTGGCGGAGTTTGAAGAATTATTTTGATGGGGCCAAAATATAAGTATCATTTAAGATTTAAATATATTTTTGGTCACTTAAATTTGGAGTATGTCTTTTTTAGTCTTAAATTAAAATTTGCATTTTTTAATTCCTGAAGTTTATGAAATACTTTTTTTTAGTTCCTCCAGATTAATTTTTTTTGGTTTGAATACATAATTTGTAACGGTTTTTTACTGGAGGAAGAATTGAAAAAAAACATTTCACGAATTTGAAGATTAAAAAATATACATTTTAATTTGGGAGAGTAAAAAAGGCATACATTCAAATTTGATAGACTAAAAACATATTTAAGTTCTTATTTAATTTAAATTTAATGTTACAAAAAATATTATCCTAAAATCTTTAAAACTAATAAATGATAGTTATTTTAATTTCTAATGTTATTAAAAGATAGTCATTTTAATCTTTAAATTATAAAAATTAAAATGATTGATATTTAATAATTTTATAAACTAAAATAATATTTTTATAATTCAAATAATTAAATTACTCAATATTCATTGTGTTAAGAATTAATTTGATATATTACCTTATAGTAGATGAATAAAATCTCTTACTAAATCAAATCATAGCAAAATGAGATACTTTTATTAAATTAATTTGGATAAATTTATTTATTTATTGTCTTAATTTATGAAAAATTGTCAAGTAAAACTATTTGCTAAAAGAAATGAAGACAAACATGTAAACTTTGATATTTGCTAATAATGTAATGTGGGCAATGACACATTAACATTAATATTAGTCATTTGATTTTCCCACATTTTCCCTCGCCGTTCACTATAAATATATCGAAAGTGAAACCCAACACTAGAAAAACAATAAACACATTGAAATAGAGGCTACGAGACAGTACAATATCTTTTATTTTTTTTATTGTAAAATCCTTCATATTTTGTTATATAATATATGTATATAAAAGAGTTTTTTTGGGGGGGGGGGGGGGCTAAATGAGGCATGGCTCCCCAGTCCCTTCTAAGATCTGCCATTGTGCATGTGTTTATATTACAGACAAGAAGAATGTTACAAAGTAGTGTTAAACTTATGTGTCGCATGAAGTATGTATATTTGATTGTAAACACACATCAGAGTGTGTTTGTTTCAATGTATCGTAAAGGATTTTTGGGAAAGTGAGCTTGAGAACATAGGTGGACTTACATTGAATTGAAGGGTGTAAATGCACTCTTTCACTCTTCTTTTTTGTTCTCTTTTCATCATTAGCTCACTTGCTACTTTTATGCTTTATTCAAGTGCACATTTTATTTCTCTCATGTTTTATTTTCATGTATAATAATCATGGTTTTAAATTGTGTTTTGCAACCACAAATGCGACCACAACGTAAAGATTTTTTAACTTACCACAACTACGTCACAACCATAATTATGACAACATCAACCACAGTTTCCCGCAATGTCGAGAATTGCAACATAACCACAACCGCATCAAAACCATAATCGTGGCCACATCAAACACATTTTTCCACAATTTCTTATAATGTTAAGAATTGCGACAAAACTGCGGTTGCGACTGTGAATGCAATTTAAAATCATGATGATAATAATAATTATTAATTTTTTAAAATAAATTGCCCCCGTTGACACCAAACCCTAGATTCGTCACTACTTGAATATCATATTCTCATGTTTGGTGCAAGTTTTGGAATAATATTCTCAAGAATTGTTGATTCTCATTAATACAAAACCTTCACATTTAACTTCTCATTCCTATGCTGAAAGGTAGGTATCTTACATTCTCATGGAAATGAAAGCTACTTTTTAGATTAACTACCTCTCCCCACTTCATTTTTTCATATTTCTCTTCCACTTTTGCTTTTTTGTTTTCAATTTTTAATCAAATAAAATTTAAATCTCTCTAAAATTATTAAATGTCAACTAAACATATTTATGGGAATAGTTTTTCCAAGCTTAATATTCCTTAATGTAATTCCTAAAAATGTAATATTATACCTTAAAATAAACGCCTCCTACAATATGCTTAATTTTATTATGAAACTTCATTAACACAGTTCTTATACAGTGACACACACTAAGGTTGTTCTTCATGCTAGGAACATGAAAAACATCATGAATGAAAGCCTGCTTACCATTTTTCTGTTTGATTAAAATTCTTCCAACTCCTTCTACATTATATTGATAATACTATTATATGCAAATCTCACCTTATTTTTAACACTTCCAAATAAGTGTGCAAAATAATCTCTCTTCCCAGTGTGCAAAATAATCTCTCTTCCCAGCCATGTGATTTGAACATATAGTGCCTAGATACCAAAAATTGATATTTGACACATCAGTTATTATTGTGACAATGAATACATGTTGTTCTGAATTGACTTCATCTTGACTCTTGAGGAAAAGTAGCCTCATCATTAGTACTATGAGCTTGAGAATCCTTGTTACCCTAGCATCATTTGCAAAAAGTCCATAACGGGGACATGCATGATATCAAATTTTTCTCTTGGCCAACCTTCTTCCTCGACCTTTTCCTCAATATGATAATGATTAAAATTATGCATTTCCTTATCGCAATCTTGGACTTTTTTTTTTAATTTTTTATGCTCTACCTTTTTCTCATTCTCTAGTCTTTCCTATCCCACAACCTTCTTGTTTCTATCACTACTTTTATCTCTTTTCTTGGAAAGTCTGTTCAAGCGATTTATCACCATTCTTTATTGCCAACAGTAGTTCACGAGCTTATAATGAACTTTAAAGTTCTTTAATTGCCATCTCTTTGAGATTTTCTTTGATTTTCCAATTGCCACTAGAACTACTAGGTGTCATCTAGAGTTTGGTATTCACAAATTATTTCCTTGTATTTATATGAGTATTTATAAACATATATTTCATTCTTTTATAACATATTTTTATCTTATTTTTCTCTTTATCGCTATACCTTTTCTATCATATTACATATAACATTTATCATTTTTTTTCTTTATTTTCAATTTTCTCTCCTTTCTCCATCCCAATCCACCTGCAAATTAACTGGAGTGGACCTTAACATTATCCTATTTAAGTAGTTTATTATTAACTATTCTTCACACTACAACCTAAATAAATAGGTGATAAGGATATATGTAGTTACAAACCACAACTACTCCTTTAATATGAATAATGCTCATCACAAAGAAACACTTTCTTCAGCAGTAATATCTAGTAGTGCGTGTGTGTGTATCTCTCTGTGTGTATATATATATATATAGGAAATATATATAGTGAGAGGGTTCATCTTATGTGAGAATGAGAGAAACAAATATTGACCACTAAATCTTGTTTGAATAAGCAAGATTAAAACACATTGGGTCATGTGAGTTTTTTAAAAAGCCACATGACTTTTTTAAGTAGTCACATAACATGAAATCTAGACCCTCCATGTATGGTTATACGGTCTAGATTTAACCCTCTCACTCTCATATAAGATGTCTTCCTCTCATAAGATATGTCCTCTCTCTCTCTCTCTCTCTCTCTCTCTCTCTCTCTCTCTCTATATATATATATATATATATATATATATATATATATATACACATACAATCACGAAAACTTAATATAAATCTTTTTATTTTGGTACAAGTTTTGAAAAAAATTCTCGAGAATACAAGTTACTCATATTTGTCTTGCTTCTTATTTTCATGTTGAAAGGGTGAATATCTTGCATTCCTATGAGAATGAAAATTATTTTCTATGATGGACCTTTCCCCACCTTCTCCTTCCAAATTTCTTCTTTAAATTTTATTTTTTCAATTTTTTAATTAAATAAATTTACATTTTTAAAAAAAATACTAAATGCCAACACATATTTATGAGAATAATATTTTCATATATAATATATTCAGAAATATGATTAATGCAAATTTATACCCTGAAACTTGAGAAATTTTTTTTTCTAGTGACTGACTGAAAAATTTTAGTAAGAGAAAGAAAGACACAATTACTCTTTTAAGATTCACATGAAGACACAAATACTTTGTAGAATCCACCATGTAGATTTCACAAAGTATTTGTGTCTTTCTCTGGAATTTTCCGATATTGAAGAGGAGTCAAACCCCGGAAATGTAGTATGCGAGAGAAACATCAATCATGACAAGTAGTACAACCTTTGGGTACCAGTTGCGTAATAAAATAAACAACGGCTCTTTCTGTGCAGGCGAAAGGGATCTGTTTATTTTTTATTTTTTAAAGTGAAAGGGATCTGTTGATCAAACGAAAGTTTGAATTTAAAAATCATGTATTGTTTTCTAATGTTAGAAGCAATTATAACTTATTTATTTGTAGAATTAAAATTAGATTTAGGGAAAAACCGAAATCCTTCGGTACTATTGTAAATGCAAGTTTTGCAGCTGCTAAAGAGGCCTAGAGGTGCTTTAATATGCTTGAGCATTCCTTGTGCTAACTTTTAGCATCCTTATTCACTTCTAATAAAAATTTTGGCTTATTAAAAAATGATCATCCGAGTCCAAGGAAAAGGAATTACCTCTCCTTCCATACGAATAGTAATGGTAGAATGTTAACTATCAATGTATTTTCAAAGTATTAATTCTCTATCATGCATTAATATTCACACTCTGTAATTTTATGTACAAATTTTCATCTAAAAATATATATATTTTAATATATCTCTCTTCACAAAACATTTTCTTTGTTACGTATTAAAATCGTTTTCTATCCACATCCTGGCTTCAAAAAAGTCAAAAGTTAGACGTAGTGACTCAGCTACTCTAGCATTAAGAGTAGTAGATGTCAGTCCACAGTGGAAAGCAAAATTTCCTTTGCTCACTATTTCTTTGGCATTATTACTCATTCTATATCATGTTGTGCAAAGTTGCTTTCATTTTGGATTTTGCTTTATTGTTAGCAAATATTTATTATTTACGTAATGATTAAGTAATAGTTTTAAGGACGGATGAAAATATATAAAGAAAGGAAGAAACTAAAATCTTTAACACTCTGTTTGGTATACAGAGAGAAGATAGGTACTTATGTGAGAAAAGAAAAGAAAAAAAATAAAGTAAAAATATAAGTTGTTTGATTTAAAAGAAATAAAAGATAAATAAAATAGAAATAAAATTATAAGATTGTTTAATATGAAAGAATGAAAAAAAAAAATTTAAAAAATATCCTTTCACCCCTATCACATTACGACTTTTTTTTTTTTAGAAAAAAAAAAAGTTCAAATCGATTATGCTAGAACCATATATAATCGACTATGCTAAAAAGCATAGTCGGTTTTCACACGAGTAAAACAAGCATTCATTCTTTTTCTTATTATTCAATCAAAGCCAGCTAGCTAAGGCTACACCTCTGCGCCACACACACGGTTTGCTCGCTCACAAATCACGATCAAATTTCTCCATGCTTTTCTGTTGTGCTCCATTCATTTCATGCAGAGGAGGGTAAGATGGGGAAAGCTTTGTCACGGTACTAATTTCCTCTCATGTTCTCGCACTTCAGAGAGCAAAATTCAAAGACAGAACAATTATACTTTTTCTTGTAATAAGAGAATGCATCTTTCTCTATAAAATAAGATAATATTTAAAAAAAGACTATGATTTTTTTTTTCTTCAGAATGGGATGCTAAAATTGATGGGTGATGCTTCCATTTATAGGTAAGAACTCCTCCTTCTAGTGTTGCTCACCGAAACATGATTCGGCTTCTACCATAATTTTTTTCTACTTGCTAACCTAGAACATAAAGTTAAGAAGGAGAAAATTAAAAGTGTCCTTTAGTTTATTAAGTTGAGCCACAAAAGCGGCTTTATATTCTGATAATCTTCCACTTATTAAAGTCACTTTTGTGAGCCTTTAAAATTTCTCTCTTACTAATTTCTTGTTGCTTATGTTTCTTATATGGAATATAAGGATCTCCGCACCATATAAACTCATAAGCATTGATGGGCTTTGTCATGGTATTTGTTAGAATATCTTTAGAATGAATCTTTTGCAAATCTACATTGTCTTTTATTATTTCTCTAACAATGTGATATTGAACACTTATATGTGTTTTGTTCTGGAATAAAACATTGGATTCCTTACAACAAGGTACTGTAATTGTCTATGAATAAAAAGAAAAAGGTACTTTAATTGTCTCAAAATTGTTTGTACCCAAGGTTTTTTTAATGTGTCTTAGGATTCTCTTAACAATATTCCAATGCTCTCCAGTGGAAATTGTCATAAATGAACCAATCATTCTAAGTATGTACTTGAGCAATATCTAGTCTCGTATAAATTATTGTGTACATAAGTTTTTTCACTACTGATGCATACGAAACTCAACACATTTCTGTCATTTCTACTTCATTGATAGGCAGGTGCTCGAGGATAATTTATAATGACAAAAAGTGGAGTAGAAATTGGTTACAACTTCGCTTGTTGAATTGTTGCAAGACATTTGTTATATATATATAAAAAAAAAGTGTTGCAAGACATTAGTAGATAATTCTTTTGAGAGACACATTTTATTGCCATAATATTTTTTTTAATGAACTAGCTTACATAATTTCACTATAAATAGCAGCCTATACGTGAGCAATATTATATTATCACACACTAGACAAAATCCAACACACGTTAACAATCATTGTAAAAATATACAATTGCACATGTGAATAATAACTGTAAATACAATACTACTTCTAGTTTTAATTATAAGCAACAAAATAACTTTTTTTTGTCCTAATTATAAGCAACAAATACTAGTTTTTAAAGTAAATTTCTTTTGTACCACTACGGCAAAAATGATTTTTGCCGACGATCATTTAGCGGCAATAAGGCTATTGCCAAGAATTGAATCTTCAATTTAAAACTTTTGTGACGAATATATATTAGCCGGTAAAAACTAAATTTGCACTGACAATTATTCTTAGTTGCCATTAACTTTGATGTAAATAGTCAATTGCTAATACTTTAAAGTGATCCCTTCTCCCGTAAAAAAAAAAATGATCCCTTTTAAATTAATATAACATGATCCCTTTTAATTTTTTTTATATTGATAATTTAATCATGTTACAATGCATGAGATATCAATTTTTTTTTTATCATTATATATATGAGATACCACTTCTTTATTTATCATTATATTATGAGATGAGGTACCACTTGAATTCATCTGATGCATTTTTATTTTCATTTTTTTTAAGATTTATTTTTATTTTTTATTCAATAAAATATGAAGAAAATCAAGATAACTGAACACACCATCAAAAGTTTATTCATCAAAAAAGTGAAAAACCATCAAAAGTTTCCTAAATAAATTATGTTTCCTAATAGAATATTCACGTTAAAAACATAACACCCTTTTTTTAAATTTTTTTAAAAAAGTAAAACGCATAGCACCACCGTTTGTCTAGCAACGTTCTTTCTTTGATTCTCTCGAATCTTATCTCCCTTTTTTTTTTAATTTTAAGAAAAACCCTTTGTCTAGCACCGTTCTTTCTCTCCGATCACCGTCTTCCTCCCTCATACAACAGTGACACGTAATCTTCGTCTCTTTCTCTCTTTCTCTCTGTTCAGTATTCACAGTGCTCTTCCTCACACAGTGAGACTACATCTTTGTCTTCCTCTCACACACAGTGACGCACAACACCATTTTTCTTTTCACAAAGCTTTCTTCCGCACGATCCGATTGAATCTGGTGATCTCTCTTAACTGAGCTTTGTCTATTTCAAACCTGAATCACTAGTCTCAGTTGCCTAATCTCTCTCTCTCTCTGCAGCAACACGAACCTCTCTCTCTGCCGCAACTTCTCTCACAGTAACACAATTCTATCATGGAAATCTTCATAGGAATCCTCTTTTCGGTAACTTACTTATTACATCATACAATTTTAGGGTTTATTTTGTGCGATTCAGATCTGAACATCGAGTTTTAGTTGCCTATCTCAGATCTGAATCGATTTTGTTTTCATTTATCTTTTCAGCTTTTTTAAATTTCAGCACCAGTGATCTCCTCCACTACATCACCGATTTGTGAGTTCCACTTACTCCTCCTATTATTCCATTTTTTCCTTTTTTTTTTCTGAATATCTATCACTATAGTCAATAATAAATTTCTGAATAACAAATAGCTTGGATTGAAAGGTGCAGCTAGTTTAAGATTTTTTTTATGGTTCAATTTCTGTTTGTTTGTTAGATTTTTTTTTTCCCTGGGATGCAGAAACTAGTAGTCATGAAATAATCTTTTGTTGCATTTTTAGATATTTTGGAAGCTTTGGAATAATCTTTTTGCTACTTATGGGTTTGTTTGGCTATTTGGAATTTGGAGCACTTAGCACTCACTTTCCAGGTTTTTGGAGGCATAAAAATTGTAAATCTCTATGTAACTAAGCTCTGTTTTTAAATGTTTGGTGCATTTTACTTGGCTGGAATGATAGTAAAACTTGAAGCCGGGTCTTTATCTTTTGCAACTTTTGTGGGATAAGGCGACTTTTACAGTTTCCATATGTATTTCTGCTCTTGGTTTCTTTGGACTAGACCGTGTATCTTACAGTTAAAAAATTGAGACACCAAACTGATTCCTGATTATTTATTCTGCTCTGTGGTAGTTGCCTGTTTTACTGCTACATCTATATCATATAAAGCTGATGTTCAAATGGTCAAATGGGTCTTTTACTGCTTTGCTTGGACTATTAAAGGATGCATTGCCTGAGGGAGAAAAATTACCTTCTTCCTATTATGAGACTAAAAAGATAGTTGACAGATTAGGCTTAAAGTGTGAAAAGATCCATGTTTGTCCCAATGATTGCATGCTTTTCAGGAATGAATTTGCCGATAAGAATGTTAATATATGCTCAATTTGCAAGGCTTCTCGATGGAAAAATGATGACAAGAAAATTCCTGCCAAGGTCTTAACGTATTTTCCTTTGAAACCAAGACTGCAAAGATTGTTTCTGTCTTCAAAAACTTCTAAATTGATGAGATGGCATGATGAAGAGCGTAATAAAGACGGGGTTTTACGACATCCTGCTGATTCTGAAGCATGGAAAAGTCTTGATAATAATCATCTAGATTTTTCCAAAGATCCCCGTAATGTTCGCTTAGGATTAGCTAGTGATGGCTTTAACCCTTATGGTAAAATGCATCCGCCTCATAGTACATGGCCAGTGATTCTAATGCCATATAATCTTCCACCATGGTTGTGCATGAAGCAAGAATTTTTCATTCTATCCTTGCTCATTCCAGGACCAAAAGGGCCAGGAAATGATATTGATGTTTTTTTGGAACCTTTAATAGAAGAATTAAAGGAATTATGGGATGTTGGTATAGAAACCTATGATGCCTTTGCTAAAGAGACATTTCAAATGCGAGCAGCTCTTATGTGGACTATAAGTGATTTTCCAGCATATGGTTCTTTATCTGGATGGTGTACTTATGCTCAATTTGCATGTCCTTGTTGCAATATACATACTCAATCTAGACAACTAAAAAATGGTGGCAAGTTTTGTTATATGGGCCATCGACGTCTCTTATGGTCAGGGCATAAATATCGAAATGATGCAAAATCATTTGATGGGACTAAAGAATTTCGACCTGCACCATTTCCAACATCTGGGTCCATGGTATTAAACCAAGTTAAAGGCATAAAGTTCACTCTTGGTAAGTTGAGTAAAGGGGTATCTGGGGTGATGAAAAACACGTGGAAGAAGAGAAGTATTTTCTTCAATTTGCCTTATTGGAAGTATCATTTGGTGCGTCATAACCTTGATGTGATGCACATAGAAAAAAATGTGTGTGATAATGTGATTAATACATTGTTGGATCTTGGTAAAAAGTCAAAAGATAACTTGGAAGCTCGGTTGGATTTGAAAGAGATGAACATAAGACCAAGCTTATGGCCTCAAGAACAAACTAATGGGAGGACATATCTACCTCCTGCTTACTTCACAATGTCAAGGGAGGAAAAGTTGTTGTTTTGTGAAGTACTTGAAAATGCCAAGTTTCCACATGGCTATGCATCAAATATCTCACGTTGCATTCGTAAACAAAAAATATCAGGGTTGAAAACTCATGATTGCCATGTTATAATGCAAGAACTTCTCCCTATAGCTTTGCGAGGAACTATAGATCAAAAGGCTAGTTCTGTTTTGATTGAACTATGCACATTCTTTCGGGTGCTTTGCAGTAAAGTACTTAAAATGGAAGAGTTAAACTTACTTGAAGAAAAAATTGCACTAACAATGTGTAATATGGAGAAAATATTCCTCCCATCTTTTTTTACAATTATGGTACATTTGGTTGTTCACTTGGCAACCGAGGCTAAAATTGCAGGACCAGTACATTATATATGGATGTATCCAATTGAAAGGTACGAAGAATCAAATCAAATATTGTATTTATAACAAGTTTTATGTACTAACATTATTTATGTCATAGGTACTTGTGTACTTTAAAATCATATGTTCGTAATCGTGCATGCCCAGAAGGTTCAATAGCAGAAGCATATCTTGCAAATGAGTGTGTGACATTTTGCTCTCGATATATGGAGGGTGAGAATTCAAGGTATTATTGGTCAAGAAAAGGTAAAACTGAGATTGAGCATCAAATGGACAAAGAAGGATGCCTTTTCCCCATCATTGGACAACCATATGGTAAAATAGAAGTGTTTTTGATGGATGATAAAACATGGTTGCAAGCACATAGATATGTACTCTTCAACTGTGAATCCAATATGGTCGAAAATTATAAAAGGTAAGTAGTATATAATTATTCTATTTTCTAAATATAACTATTTTTTATAGCAACATTCATGTAAGTTATTTGTGTAGTGAACACTTAAATGAGATCAGAAGATCAAATCGTAAACGCCGCCTTACACAACACCAAGTTGATCGTATGCATTTTGATTCATTTCACGAATGGTTCAAGGATCAAGTAAGTAGTAATATTAATTAAAGTCTAGTAATATTTAATATTTAGGCACTATTTATTATATATTACTCATTGGTTAGGTTATGGAGTTAGAGCTCAAATCTAATGTCCCAAATGATCTAAAAGCCCTTGCACGGGGTCCAAGTTACATTGCAAGAAGATTCAAAGCATTGAGGGAGTACAAATGTTTTCTAGTAACATGACTAATGAGGTAGTACAAATGTTGGAGCAAGAATTGAGGGAGTTAAAGAAGTCAAAGGAGAAACATGATGAAGAAATGGATTTGATGAAACAAAATCAAGACAAGTTAGTATCGGAGTTATCTTTCATGAGAAAAGTGTTAAATAAATATTTTCCTAAGGAGTTATCTATGGCTCAAAACTTTGGAAGCTCATTTGGACAGGTTAGATTATAAATGTAAACATTTTTTTTTTTTAAAAAAAAACTTTGATTCTAAAAGGAAAATTTATTTTCTTATATCTTTATATTTGTTAGGTCCATAATACTAATAGTGGTTTTGAACAAGCACATTATGTTGAAAAGAAAATTCCAACTCCTCAAGGTAATATGTTCAAGCCAAGTGGTTCAATCAAGCCTGAGGTATGTTTTGATCATAAAATTATAAATATTTTCTTATATCTTGATATTTTAGGTTCAACATTTGATCACTTCCTTCTATGTAAACAGGACCAGGCTTCTGATTTTGATGTGCTTCTTACTGGCGCTAATGAGACCTTCCATTCATTCAAGGTCTGTTGCTGCAATTGCAATTTAAACTGTCATGAGCAATGTGATTTTATGTCCTACATTATTGATAGGGTCTGAACGAAGGTGATGGAAGATGGCATTATAATTCTGATAATCCAGAGTCTAGTACCTATGCTGCTGGTAATTATTTATATGGCAATGTGTTGATATTTTTTGTTTTCTGCATTGTAACTAGCATTATGAAATTCTTGGAAATATTGTTGTTTATCTATAATTATAACTTAAGCTATTCATGTATTTTACAGAATTAGCACTTGAAGCTTTGGTTGGAGTGATCTCTTTAGCATCTTCTGAAACTGATGTAATATAATTGCTTAATTGAGCTTAATTGGTGTTATTATTTATATTATAATTGTTTGTACAATTGCTTGCTTAGCTGATTCTTGCCTAGTTGGATAGAGCTTAATTAGTGTAATATAATTATTTTTTTGTAATCACCACTTGCTGTTATAGCTTCAGTTTAGTTTATTATGCAAACATGGTGTGACTTGTTGCTTGAAGTTGTGATCCAATTTTTGCTTCTTTTTAGATTAAGTATGATGAGATCAATGGTATCATGAAAGATTTTGATGAACTTGACCATCTTGCTTCTACTGGCCTCCACCTTGGGGACACCAAATGCATGGTAATCCAAGAAGAGCCAGAAGCCATCATTTGTGAAAAGAAGGTAACTTAGCTTCTTATACTCAAACTAATTAATCTTACACAAAAGGTGATATTAATATTATATTTGTTTGTATGAACTTTTAAGAATGTGGACCCTAAAACTGGAAAAAGGAAGAAAATTACTGTTTCGATTGATGATGGTATCGGGACAAACACAAATTTAGCAGATTTTGGGGACACCAAATGCATGGTAATCCACAAAGAGCCAAAAGTTGTCATCCGAGGGAAGAAGGTAACTTAGCTTCTCATACTCAAACTAATCAATCTTACTTAAAAGGTGATATTAATATTATATTTGTTTGTATAAACCTTTAAGAATGTGGACCCTAAAACTGAAAAAAGGAAGAAAAGTACTGCTTCTGTTGATGATATCACTTCCTTGCTAAAGCTTGTGAGAAAAGATAATGATGATGCTGTTCGGAAACTAGCAGCAGAGGCACTTGCCAGTCTTGCCACAGATGGTAATTATTAATTTCATTTATTTCTTAGAGATTTTGGTTACAATAAAACTAAGTTTTTACTACTGTCAGTGTTGTCTTTCTTCATTATGCATTCAATAATTAAGGACAATTACTTCTTCATTATTAATCTTGCAGCAGAGATTTATAGCAATTGCAAAATTATTAACAATTTAGGTTTGACTTTCTGAGTTACATTTGCTGTTGTGGCTGAATCGTTGTAAAAAGATTATATGAAGAGATTTAAGAGTAGTTTTGGATAGGCTGGTATGAAATGGAAGAAACTTAACTTGGTAGCAGCAAAATGGTTAGTTAAGAGTTAACACAGAGACATGATAGATGAGTTTGAGAGCCCCATCCCACTGGTCAAATACATAAAGGGTGTGTTAGATGATAGGGACCCCAGTTTTAGCACAGACCTTAGTTAGAAGTGTTAAGGTTAACTTTAGTTTGTTTGTTCTAAAGTTTCTGGTGTTTAAATTTTGAGCTCACCAATCATTAACTGTATACCATTTGAAGTTTTGGCTTTGATATATAGTCTTTCTTGTTTCTTACCAGCAATGCAGAGAAGGCCAGGATGTCCTCCCTGAGCAAATTAAAGCGATGCTTTTGGATTCAGCAGGCTTCCATGGAATGATGTGTTTGGAATGCTTGATAAATGCTTCCCCCTTATAGAGGAACCAACCATAGTTGCTGTAGCTTGCAGTTTGTAAATGCATTGCTTAAATGTTGCATTAATAACTCAAGACTTTATCTTTTTGAAACAAATATAACTCAGACTTATTAGGTACTTGCATTTGTGTAATCTTGCTAAATTCGCTCTATGTAAACTTGTTGAACTCTTCCTATCTGAAAATCTTATCTGTCAAAAATCTGCATGGATCAATGTGTTGTTTTTTTTGTATTAGTTTGGTACATTCGACCAAGGCTGTATGTGGAATTGATGAGTTTGTTGTAATATCAATATTAGTGAAGCTTAAGTTTCTTGTTAACTTGAATCTTAGAATTTTCCAAGATTGTGCAAAGTGTAGTTTCATTTTAAATAAAATTGTCCACTGTTAACATTTTTAATTGTGTTAGTTAATATTAGCACTTTCTTATTGTTACAATTCTAGTCCCAAATACTAATGTGTGATATTTGGCTTAAATCCTGATTGACAGGTGAAAAAAAAAATTAAGAGCAAATACTATTGCCAATAGAATATACATTAGTCAAGATAGTAGATATGAATTTTTACTGGCAATACATAAAGGTCATTAAAAAGGTAGAAATGGGCCAATTAAACAATAACCTTCGGTGGCCATTATAATAGTCACAAAAATAGCCACTAGAAGCTATAACTTTTACTGGCCATTAAATGGGTCTTTACCAGCATTCCATAATAATGCCGGTAATGGTTTTAGCGACCCTGGATACACCAGCCATCACTTGATTGCCGGTAAAAGAAATAATGGCTATTTATATGGCCACTAAAGGACATAACAATAGCTACTAAAAGTTAGTTTTGGTGTAGTGTACCTTTACTTTATTGTTTATTCTATTTCCTATGCATTATGACAATCACTTAAAGTAAATGATGTTTTTGAAATAAAAATTGAACTTTTGATAGAATTAATTAAAAAAAATTGTAATAATTATTTTCTTTAGTATTGATGATTTGTCCTATACTGCTTATAATTAGAACCACAAATAGTATAATATAACATGCATAAAACGTGATCATCATTCGATGACTTTGATACCACTTCTCGGTACCATAGTTATAGAAATAACTTCAGTAAACTAAAATAGAGTTGAAAATTATAAATTGACATAATATTTCAATGTAAAAAGCCTTCAACTAAAAAGAAAAAAATCCATAAATAATAGAATTTTTTTACTAAATACGTAGAAGAAAGTTACATCTCTCTAGCTATAAAGAAGAAAAACGCTTACACTACTTTTTTCTTATAATTAAGAGGAGTACCTCTCTGTATTTTATTGAAAGAGACTTTGAATATAGAACTAACTGGTGAAGGTTCAGTTTATAGACCGGAATTCCTTGTGCTGCACACGGAAATTAACGCATGTGAGTAGGTTTCTTTCTACTTGCCAACTAACTTGCCTAACATTTGAATTTAGTTCATAACGACCACAAAAGTGGATCTGTTCTGACAATAACGCACAAAATCGAAGTAAAATAAAAAAGTAAAAAAAAAAAAAAAAGACATCACCGACACCGAACAGTAATAATGATACGTGAAGACTTACATACACTTCATCCATACTTTTTTTTTTTTCTATTACATCATAACAAAATATAGCAAAAAAAAAAAAAAATCAAATATTATATATACACTTGTTTTTTTTTTTTATTAATATTAACTAGCGGTGGGAACATATATTTTTTTTCAAACACTTAAATCCGGCTTACATCATGTTTCCACGTGAAAAGATCGTAAAGAGTGCTTCAATGTGAACGCGAAAACGTCATCGATTCGTCACCACCGCACCGCAACTCCAAACACACCTTTTAACTGTTCCAACAAACAGGAACGCCAATAACAACGTCCCCGGAGCAAGAAGAACACGCCTTCTCCGGCGCCCTAAGCCTAACGGAAAAATGAATCACTCCACTGCGCCTCCCTTCCCAATCCCTCAACCTGTAGCTCAAAAACTGCAAGCACTGATCCGGCGTTGCGCCGCCGAGGAAGTCAGAAACCGCTATCCTCGCGATGCCGACGTCCTTCACGCCGGGCGAGTTCTTGCACTTCACCTCCAGCGTGATGGACCGCGCGTGCACGGGCACGTCCACCAGCAGCTTCTCGTTCCACGACGGGTTTCCGCCACAGCCGCCGTCACTGCCACCGCCTTCCGTGGCCGTGCCGGTGGAGTAGCAGGTGATGGACTCCGCCCGCACCACCACGTAGAGGCTCTCCGCGGCGTGCTTCCAGTCCACGTGGAGCTCCTCCAACGATAGAATCGTGAGCTCTAGGGTTCTCTTGAGATGCGGTTTTGCTTCCATGGTAGAAAATGGCGAGAGAATTATGGTTGGAGCTTGTGTGTGGTTTCGTGAATGTGAATGGGTTGAAGGTAAAGGATGGGAAGGGAGTGAAGGGAAGGGTTTAGTATGGTTCACAAATATAGGGATTTGAGAGCATAACCATAGATAGAGACGTGTCATGTGACTCATGTCATTCACACCGTACAATAATTTTTCTTCATTTTGGTTTTCCACATGAATTTTTCTTGGTACTTACTGCATATACTTCCTTCATTTCAAATTATATGACGTTTTAGAGAAAAAAATTTGTTCCAAAATAGATGTCGTTTTACAAAATCAATGCTGCATTAAATGTCTTTTTCCAGGACTACCCTTAATTAATACTTAGTGAGAGTAGTGTACTATGAGTAATTAATTAGAGAGATAAAGGGTATATTAGGAAGTTACCTAATATTTTATAGGAAATTCAACAAATTAATTACATTCCTTAATACCTGTGCCAAAACCTTAAACGTCATATAATTTGGAACGGAGGGAGTATTTCCCAAGAAAAATGTCAGCAATATACTTTTTATCATTCTTTTAAATATATTTTTTATAATTAATTAAAATTTATTAAAAATCACAAATTTTTATGGATCCCAATTATTATTTAATGACTTTCTCTTCTAATTTTGTAGTTTTTCTAACAAATGATTGAGTGTATGTTAAGAAGAGTGTGTTAGAGAATGTGTTGCTAGCACTCCTCATTTTTAATTGAATAACTTTTCAACTATTTTGTTTGCTATTTTGATTAGTGTTTTCAGTTTTTAATAAAATTTTAACATTTCTAATTCAAATTTGTTCCTTAATAAATATAGTTGTCTTAGAATACTCGATAATATATTTAAAGAAATTAAAGAAAAGAGTGAAAATATTTTAATAAAACTATTAGTCTTTAATAGATATTATTATCTTAGAGTAATATATAGCTTTTGTTACTCTGTGAGAGAAATCTTAAAGATCAATAAATTTGAAATGAAAGTAGTATATTTTAGTTTGAATATTATTTTGTTCTCAACATGGTTATACATTAAATATAAATATCTCTCCTAACAAATATTCAAACTTAAATTTGCTATGTCACGAAAGATTAATCACTTTTGCTAAACTCAAACCCAACACTCATCAATCATAATTTTTCTTGTTCAACATATGGAAAAGAAGAGAAAAAGAAAAAACAGATGCAATATCTATTTTTGATTAATTAAGAATAATGATTTATAAACACATTGAGTTAATCTACACCAAAAGAGAGAAAGAAATAGAAGAAAAAAAAACATGTAAATGTGATAGATGATTTAAAGTAATTTGGTAAGAAAAAATAAATAAAAAAATAAAAAATATTAATTGAATGTTTATATATTATAAATATCCATATATCGTTACTCATTATGAGAGATAAAAGAAATGTGTATATAAGAATATTATAATAGGAGATAAACAAATTTATAAGATTAAATATATGTAATACAATACACACAAAAAAATGTAATACAATGAAGAACGATTAAAAAAATAAATTATAAAAATATTTTAAGAATATTATAACTCTTAATTTAATTCGGATTAGCTGGGTGTGCTTTTCATGCTATGTGCTGCATCTACGCGCGGGAAATCCTCATGGTTTACGTGGGGCTACTGCCTACTGGTTGCGTGCGTTGTACTCCGGGGAGAGGACTTTCTATAAAAGCGGCAGGTCGGCGCCGAATTTTATTTTGTCGTTGTTGTATATTTATAATAATTTTATTAAGGTTTAAATCATTTTTGTCCTGTAAAGTTAAATTTTATTATAAAAATTAACAAACTTGTTACGTATAATAATATGTGATTAGATAATATTGTAAAGTTATTTTATATTATTATTGCATAATTCTTTTTGTCTTTTTTATTTTTGTCCTTCAAGATTTTTGTTTTGATTTTAATAACTATAATTTTTTTTAGTTTCTGTTGTTAAGTAATAACGACGTTGACAATGACTTACCACATTATCATAGAGTTTGAAAGGATAATCACGTGTAATTTTTTGTTAAACTATATTTTTAAATATTCATTTGTTCTGAATAGTTTATGACATTAGACTAGTTGATTAAGGATTTAAAAATACAATTCATCAATCAAATTACATGTGACTGTCTTGTCAAATTCATTGATGATGTGACAAGTTAATAAGTTATCAATGTTGTTATTACATCATCAGTTAATTCTATTACTTACCAACAAGGTCTAAAACAAAAACAAAAAAATTATAATAACTAAAAAAAATCTTTAAAGTATTAAAATAAAAAAAAAAACAAGCATTCATTCTTTTTCTTATTATTCAATCAAAGCCAGCTAGCTAAGGCTACAGGCTTTTTCACCAGTATAGTAATAAAAAAAAAAGTAATTATCAAACTAAAATTAAAAAAAAAACTATTTACCTATCATGGGTGGTTTTGGACACATAGATAAACAAGTGTGAAGAAAGAGTCACTACTGTTGACGCTTTACATAATGTCAGCTTTATCCCATTCTCACGCGTGCATGTGATTGCTTCATGTTCCTTTTGATTGTGGTGTATTCTTTTGGAGGAGTCAACTGCCCTGACACTTTGAGTAGAACTTCTGGGAAGAGTCAAGGCTGTTGACGCTTTGAATGAAAATTTACTGTTTACGTGCTTCCCCGTGACCATTGTAATATGACCATTGTAATACACTACGGCAAGATAGGAATCCATATTCTTGGTGAATGGTGAAGGGTGGGAGCTTCTACTTATAAAAGTCCACATTCTATTCACGGGTGATTGAATGAATCAATGTGTTGTCATTTTTCATCAGATAAAGGAACGACTAAGATTGCATCTACAAAATTAACGATCCATATGTCCCCGATTGCAGTGTATTTACTGTTCATGTGTCAGTGCATCGTTAAATGTGTTGTCCCTTTTCGTCAGATAAAGAAACGACTAAGATTGCATCTACAAAATTAACGATCCAAATGTCTCCGATTGCAGTGTAACTACTATTGATGTGTCAGTGCATTGTTCAACGTGTTGTCCCTTTTCGTCAGATAAAGAAACGACTAAGATTGCATCGACAAAATTAACGATCTAGATGTCCCTGATTGCAGTGTATTTGCAACGTGTTGTCACTTTTTATCAAACAAAGGAACAACTTAGATTGCGTACAGAAAACATATGCTTCTTAATTTTAGAAAAAATTAAACAACTAGTGGATAATTTTAGAAATGAGAAAAAATTACTCACGGGAGAGCAGTAAATTTACGCTCAAAGAGTCATGGCTCTTGACTCTTTCCATTACGCTCAAAGAGTCATGTCTCTTGACTCTTCCCAACAATTCCTGATTCCCCATGCGCAGTGTTCGACTTGACGGCACATTCACGGGGAAGCACGTAAACAGTAAATTTTCATTCAAAGCGTCAATAGCCTTGACTCTTCCCAGAAGTTCTACTCAAAGCGTCAGGGCAGTTGACTCCTCCAGAAGAATACACCACAATCAAAAGGAACATGAAGCAGTCACATGCACGCGTGAGAATGGGAGAAAGCTGACATTGTGTAAAGCGTCAACAGTAGTGACTCTTTCTTCACACTTGTTTATCTACGTGTCCAAAACCACCCATGATAGGTAAATAGTTTTTTTAAATTTTAGTTTGATAATTACTTTTTTTTTATTACTATACTGGTGAAAAAGCCAAGGCTACACCTCTGCGCCACACACACGGTTTGCTCGCTCACAAATCACGATCAAATTGTTCCATGCTTTTCTGTTATGCTCCATTCATTTGATGCAGAGGAGGTAAGATGGGGAAAGCCTTGTCATGGTACTAATTTCCTCTCATTTTCTCGCACTTCAGAGAGCAAAATTCAAAGAGAGAACAATTATACTTTTTCTTGTAATAAGAGAATACATCTTTCTCTATAAAATAAGATAATATTTAAAAAAAGACTATGATTTTTTTTCTTCAGAATGGGATGCTAAAATTGATGGGTGATGCTTCCATTTATAGGTAAGAACTCCTCCTTCTAGTGTTGCTCACCGAAACATGATTCGGCTTCTACCATAATTTTTTCTACTTGCTAACCTAGAACATAAAGTTAAGAAGGAGAAAATTAAAAGTGTCCTTTAGTTTATTAAGTTAAGCAACAAAAGCGGCTTTGTATTATGATAATCTTCCACTTATTAAAGTCACTTTTGTGAGCCTTTGAAATTTCTTTCTTACTAATTTCTTATTAATTGATTATGTTTCTTACAAGGTGTACCGGTGGGACATTCGGCAACGCGTATAGCCGAATACCCTCCAACACAACTTGGCACACTCTCGTAAACAGATAAGTGTTCGGCGTCTGTCATATAGTCGAACACCCTCCAACACAACCCGGTACGCTTGACAAACAGAAGTATTCAGCATTTATATAGCCGAACACTCTCGACCCCTTACACCTCAGAGGGCACAAGAGTAGTATTCGGCACCACCAGGGCCGAATACCAGTAATTGTATAAACGTCATTAGGCGACTCATGGCAAGATAAACTTAAGGTTAGAAAGTAATTAAGCAACCTTAATTACCACGGACCTATGATTAGGAAGAGGTCAGGGCCCATGAGGGTCCAGGCCCAATAAGATAAGTATAAAAAGGGATATGCCCCTCAAGGTAGGGGACTTTTGACCCTCATTTATTACGTACATTAAATGCTCTGAGCCAAAACCTGACTTGAGCGTTGGAGTGCCTTTTGCAGGTACCCCCCACCTTTCGGACAGACATAAAAGATCTTGAACATAGAACATCAGCTGAAGACACCAGTATCCCTAGATAGGAACATTTTAGCGCCCACCATGGGGACCGGTAAAACTTTTCCCGCAGCCCCGCAAGGAATGGTTACTACTCGAAGTCACGTACACATGGAAGAACAATGCCTCGTCGACGAAAATATAGCGCATGTGGAAGATCAAACAAATTTGTCTTCGAAACTAAGACAATTGCGGGATGACATATCAGCAATAAGGAGACAGCACGCTCAGGAGTTATCGGCCCTCCGCCAAGAGAATGTCGAGTTGAGAAACTTAAACCGATCCTGGAAACCAGAGAATCGGGCACCAGACAAGCAACATGAAGACGAGTCGATAGCTAACCTTAGCATGCAAGGTGTGACGAATCGGCCCTCCTTTTTTACCATCAACACTCAGTCACACCCCTGTAGGCACCCTTTTGTTTTTGGAATCATGGAAACTCTCCTTCCTCCAAATTAGAATAGCCTCAGTCTGGACCGATACGATGGTAGCACGGATCCAGATGAACACGTAGATGTCTATGTAACCCAAATAAGCCTATACACCGCAGAAGACGCCTTCTTGTGCAGGGTTTCCCCATGTCCCTCAAGGGACACGCCCTCAATTGGTTTACTCGCCTACCGCCCAACTCCATTGATAGCTTCGGGACGTTGGTGACCAAATTTGGCAATCAGTTTGCAACTAGCAGACCTCACCATTTGACCTCGGTGGCACTAGTAAATATTCGGCAGGAAAAAGGGGAATCCCTAAGAACGTTCATGGAAAGGTTCGACAGAATCGCCTTGAACATCCGAAACCTAGACCCAGCGGTGGCCATGCATCATTTAGTGACTGCTCTTAGGCCAGGAGCCTTTGTTAACAGTCTCTGCAAGAAGCCGGCACTCGACATGGATGACCTCCGGCGACGAGCAGCAAAGTACATGCAGATGGAAGAGTTATCCGAATACAAGAACCAGGTCCAAGCAGAAACCAACCCAAGAAAGAAAGAACAAGAAAAGGATCATCAAGGAAAGAGGAAAGAAAAATTCCACAAGGAGAAGGAGTACCGTGGCTCCCGGTACGAGACTTACACGCCGCTCAATGCTAGCCGCTCCAGAATACTCGAACAAGCCCTGGCGACAGAAATATTGGTCATGCCAAAGAGAGCCAATACTCCTCCTAAGGCCGATTATAGCAAGCAATGCCGATACCACCGCAATAAAGGTCATTCCACTGAAGAATGCGCTGCACTTAAAGACAAGATTGAGGACCTCATCAAAATGGGGCATCTCAAAGACTTCGTCCATGATCCAAGGGCCGAAAGGTCTCAATTTTCAAAATATAAAGACAATGACAGAACTTATAGAATGGACTTTAACCACGGCAGGAGGGTCGAAAGACAAAGAAGCAGGTCCCGGGAGCGGCAAGACATAAAACCCTCTAATCCTCGGAAAGTCATCAACACGATTGCCAGAGGATTTGCAGGAGGAGGAAGTACCTCGTCGGCCAGAAAGAAGCATCTTCGGTTAGTCCGATCAGTCAACATGACGTCAACCATAAACAAGCTCAAAATGCCACCCATCACATTCACCGACGCGGACTTTCAGGGGTCCAACCCAATGCAAGATGATCCAATGGTCATTAGTATAGATGTTGCCGATTGCACAGTCCGAAAAATGCTGATAGATCAAGGAAGCTCAGCCGACATCCTATACTGGAACACCTTCAAACAATTGGACATACCGGAGGAGAAGCTCATGCCGTATGACGAACCCTTAGTTGGATTCTCGGGTGAGAGGGTTAACACCAGGGGATGTATAGAGTTGGACACGACCTTCGGATATGAGGGAAAGGAGTGCAAGACCATAAGAGTAAGGTACATTGTAGTGCACGCCAACACCTCGTATAACATACTACTCGGACGTCCTTCGTTGAATACTCTTGGGGCCATAGTCTCCACTCCACATCTGACCATGAAATTTCCATCAAACCGAGGCACGGTTGTAACACCCTAAATCCGGGTTTACATATATACATTTTTAAACTTATTTTAATTCAATAAGCATGTTAACTAACTTTAATTTTTTCCAAAACACTGTGAAGTTAATAAAACATAGATCGAAATTTATCGGATGTTTAAAACTTTTCATTAATTAATTTTGGAAGTTGCGTATCACCGCCTCAATTATAAGTATACATGAAATATAGATTTTCATATCCCAAATATTTTTCCAAATAATAGTAATATGTACATTCCCAAAGTGTATACCAAGTACATAGGGTAATATAGTACGAAAGTTGAATGTACATATCAAAAATCTGAAACCTAGGTCTACCCATATCCAAATACATAAAAAGAGGAAAACCTAGTCTCAGAGCAATCATCACTAACACCCAACCTTGCATGTTAGACCAACCTCCAAACGAAAAGTGATGAAGCTAATGAAGATAACGTCTTTATGACGTCCACAGGTACTGCCACCAGTTCCTAAAAGAAAAATAAAACAGAGGGTGAACTCTCTGCTTCATCAAGCAATACACACAGCACGACTTCACAGTCACATACACAATCCTACTAGCTACCACGATGTGGTTCTCTAGCGTTCACACCCGAAACCTATTCATTTCCACAACTATTCTTGTAAATTATTTCATACTGGCCAGCTGCCACTGGAACTCCCAGAACTCAGTGGTCTTACACATTTTTGAGTTGGATGACTGTTGGGAGTACACCTCTCACCATGGTACTATGGCGGGCTCTCACCAACCGATGATGTCTCGTATTTTTGTCAGGGTGGCCGAGTCAGCTATGTGATCTATCGTCACAACTCAGTGCCTTACCCTCCAAGGTCAACCTGCCTTACGATCATCTCCCAGGTACCAACTGTGGTCATCCATTACTCCGAGGACTGACTCCTTAACACTCTCTCACAGATTTTATTTTCTTTCTTCGTCGCCTGTGGGTTTCCCGCTGCACATGGTACAGGTGCGGACGAATTGACGCCGAGCTAAAGGTACCACCTCTACGCTCACATATGCATATATAAATAAGGACTTTGCCTTTATCGCTACATCGTAACGATCTCATCACCCCAAGTGACGCGTCATTCGCAATCCGACCTTGGTTCACAGATAACTCGCAGCTGAAATATCCCACGCGGCCTTTTACAGGTCTGTGTGAGCTTTTCTACCAAAGACACTTGACGGCGGTCCTCAATCAACATATGTCCCAGACATACAACACGGAGATCAAACTCCCCCACTATCACAGTGGTTAAACATTACGATCCCGTGATCTCACAAGCACAATGCTCACCGTAGATAAAGCCTCCACACGACCTCTCAACACTTGCCCATTTGGCTTCCGGTCACGTAAGATTATCCTTCTAAATAAACGCGTAGCATTTATCCACTACACCAGTCACACGTGACCTCCAACGAAAAGGTTTCCCTTCGCATTCAATCCTCACCAACACAAAACAAGGATCACAGAATTACTTATGTCAATCATCAATTACTAAATTCACACTCTTTTTACGGATTAATTCATTACTTTCTGTCATTTTTATCACAAAATCACCGTTTTCACCAAATGTGCTCCGCATGGAGTTCATTTGTTTCCACGAAGATTATAAATCATCGTCCCCACATTCAACATCCAAAACACATCAAAATCATGCGCACACCACTTTTTCACAATGCACAGGGTTCACACCCCCCAGGTCTCAGTCCACAATACATAATACAATTAATTTGTATATCACAGATAATTAGTCAATACATAGCATATTGATGAATATTCACCTTTAGAGGTAGAATATCATCTCTCAAGCTTAAATACATCATATCACATCAATAATTTTATCACATTAACAAAATTGACCATATGAGATCGATTTTTCTTTGATAGTACTGAATGTGAGCTCTCACTGATACAAGTAAATGATCTCGAAATTTAAAACTTTTTATATCAAATTGAAGCTCTTGAAATCTATTTTATAGAAAAGTATCTCACTTATAAAATCAACATCTAGAAAATTTTATAAAATTTTTCTAAATCAGCAGCCCTGAATTTTGAGTGCTCACTGAACATAGCTCAAAGAAATGTAAATTTCTCCCACTTCCCAAATTCTTTTTGAGCTGAATTTTTTACAGTAGAAATCTAACATCTTTATCTTTCTAAAAAAGTAACCCTTGCCTCCAAATTATTTCCCAATTGTTCCCAGTAAATTTGTTTCTCACAGCCTAAGTTTCAGACTCAAAACAGAGCTCAAAACCCTTGCCCTGTTTCTTTTTAAAAAGTTAATTAAGAAATTGGGCATGATAATTTTTGTAATTTATATGGTTAAAAATCTTGTTTTGTCTAGTTTTTATTGGTTCAAAAACGAAAATGAAACATTAAGCACACAACTGAGAATTTGAGAAAAACCGAGACATGTTCCAACTAAACTTGAAAACAGAACATCCATTTTGAAAGCCACGGATTAACTTCAAAACGACGTTTTCTCTCCATGGTGTCAAAATAAAAGTTGTTCCTTTTTGTGTCTATTTTCATTCAAAACAAATTTCGTGAAAAATTAACTGTTAGATCTTCCAAAAATCGCAAAATCGTGAGATCTGTCCAGGGACACTCGAACTTGACAGCCACTGTTACATTATTTTGGTGTTTGTTTTCAACATGCAACTTCATCAATTAATTCTACGAAAATTTGGCATGGATTCCCTTGTTCCAGGTGCCTTCCCACTCAGTTTCAACAGAACAAAAATAACATTTAAGCCAGGACATGCACCCACACAGCCACTGCCAAGGCTTTCAAACCTATTTCATTAACTTTTTATATTCAACCATTCAAACAAACACAAACAACAGCCAAAAAGAGGCATACATGCTGTAGGTAGTTGAGTCCCCTAGCTCTCAACCACCCTTAAACCAAAAATAGAATTCACAAGGAGTCCTCCTCACCTTAGATTTTTGGCTCAGCTGAGAGAGAGGAAGAGAAGACAAGCTGTTGGTGATGAAGAGAGAACATCCCAGCTTGCATGCAGTCCATCAGCCTCACAAAAATGGCTTCCTTCTCCCTTTTTGTCGTCTCAGCCAGAAGAAAAAATAAAGAAGACCGAGAGGAGAGCTTCGGGATAAAGCACGAAGAATTGAAGAAAAATCAGAAGCTTCCCGTTGCTTCACGTAAAATTTTGATTTTAATTAAGATTTTAACTTTTTACACCCATCTTCCTTTAAGAACACCCCCCTTGTCTTTTTTTTTTCCCTTTTTCTACAACTTACGGAACTTACGTAAAAGTTTCAAAAATCTCACAATAACACTATGACACATATCGAAACATAGAACTAAGTTAATTATTATATCAATCAATAAAATTTAAATTTAGTTTGCTCTTTCAATATTAATCAATCACTTAATCATATAATTAGGAAAATCACAACGTTACAATTCTCCCCAATAAGAAAATTTTCTAATTAAATCTCTTACATTCATACTTATTGGGTTGTAATTTTCAGGGTGTTACAATGGTCATTACGATTCATGCGGACCAAAAAGCGGCTAGAGAATGCTACTTGGCCAGCCTTAAGGTTACTCAGCTAAAGGAAGATGAATGCAAGTCAGTATACATGGTCTCAGCGGTAAAGCCTTCGGACCAAACTTTGGATCTTAACCCCAGAGTCGAAGAGGACAAGCGGGTAAAAACAAATGAGGAAATCCATGCATTTCAAATTGGTGAAGAAAAAGTTCAAACAACATACCTCGGGAGCAATCTATCTGAAAAGAACAGGCTTCAGATTCAAAGGGTGGTAAAACAAAACGCCAACCTCTTTGCCTGGAAGGCCGCAGACATGCCTGGCATCGACCCAAGATTTCATTGTCACAAATTGGCAATATGCCGAGAGGCAAGATCGATTTCTCAAAAGAAAAGGAAGATGGGGGATGAGAGGAGGAGAGCCGGAGAAGAAGAAGTGTCCAAGTTGCTAGCCACCAACTTTATCCGGGAGGTCAAATATTCCACTTGGTTAGCCAATGTGGTCATGGTAAAGAAGGCAAATGGAAAATGGAGGATGTGTACAGACTACACGGACTTGAACAAGGCCTGCCCAAAGGATGCCTACCCGCTACCAAACATCGACAGATTGGTTGATGGGGCTGCCGGACACCCTTGTCTTAGTTTTCTGGATGCTTATTCAGGATACAATCAAATTCAGATGTACCCTCCCGATGAAGACAAGACCGCTTTTTTAATCGAATCAGCCAATTTTTGCTACCAAGTTATGCCCTTCGGCCTAAAAAACGGGGGAGCCACCTATCAAAGGTTGATGAATAAAGTTTTCCAAAAGCAGCTAGGACAAAACCTTAAGGTGTATGTTGATGATATGGTTGTTAAATCCTCCAAGCCTGACGAGCACGCAAGGGACCTCGAAGAGATCTTCGTCGAACTCAGGAAGCACAACATGTGCCTAAATCCCGAAAAATGTGTCTTCGGTGTCCAAGGAGAAAAATTCTTGGGCTTCATGTTAACGTGCCGAGGTATAGAAGCCAAGCCTGACAAATGCGAAGCGGTTATTCGTATGAAAAGCCTGAAAACCCCAAAGGAGGTCCAGAGACTAACAGGAAGAATTGCTTCTCTATCACGATTCCTGCCAAGGATCGTCGAAAAGACAAAACCCATTATGCATTTGTTGAAAACAACCAAGAACTTCTCATGGAATCAACAATGTGAAGAAGCCTTTTAAGAACTAAAAAAGACCCTTTCGGCCCCGCCCATACTTAAGAAACCGGAGCCTATGAAAGATCTAATGCTTTACATTTCGGTCTCTCAAGCAGCCATAAGCGCGGTGTTAGTACAAGAACATGAAGAAGGTCAAGCACCCGTATACTTTACCAGCCGAGTACTACAAGAGACCGAGACCAGATACCAAACAATTGAGAAGGCGGCTCTAACACTAGTTAATGCGGCAAGACGCTTGAGACAATACTTCCAAGGACACCGAGTGATTGTAAAAACTGATTGCCCAATTGCAAAGGTATTAAGGAAACCAGAACTGGCCGGAAGGATGATGGCATGGTCAGTAGAACTCTCCGAGTTTGACTTAAAATACGAGTCGAGGGGTCCCATCAAAGCACAGTGTCTAGCAGATTTTGTCAATGAGCTACATCCTGCTGAGAGCTTCGAAGAAGAGTGGTGGGTAGTACATGTCGATGGCTCTTCAAACCAAAGGGGAAGCGGAGCAGGTATCATACTGGAAGGACCCAATCGGGTACGATTAGAGCAGTCCTTACGGTTCGGTTTCAAAGCATCCAACAATCAGGCCGAGTATGAGGCCCTATTAGCTGGACTCAGGTTGGCAAGAGAGATGGGAGCCCGAAAAGTGCAATATTGGAGTGATTCGCAAGTGGCTGCCGGACAGATCAATGGTAATTTCCAGGTCAAAGACCCACAGTTGCTGAAGTATTATCACACTTTCATGCAACTAAAACAAGAATTCGAGGAAGTCCGAGTAAACCATTTAGCCCGAGAACACAATGACAGGGCAGATCGACTCGCTAAGTTAGCTACTACTTAGAAACCCAAACAGTTGAGAACATTCATCCAGGAGATGTTGCCGGAGCCAAGTGTAACTGTCAAGGAATGCATCCAACTTTTGGCGACCAGAAATACTTGAATAACCGAAATACAACAATATTTGACACAGGGAACCCTTCTGGAGGATAAGGAAAAAACCAAAAGGTTGCGAATCAATGCTGCAAGGTACATCTTGATTGCCGGAGAGTTATACAGAAGGAGGTTTTCCACACCCCTATTAAAGTGTCTAGAGAAAGATAAGGCAGAATACGTCACGAAGGAGCTGCACGAAGGAATCTATGGCATGCACTCAGGTGCTCGAACGATGACAACTCGGGTTTGAGAGCAAGGTATTACTGGCCGACCCTCAAAACTGACTGTGCAGAATACGTCAAAAGATGTAGCTAGTGCCAAAAGCATGCCAACCTTATCCACCAACTAGTAGATGAACTGCACTCCATCTCGTCACCTTGGCCTTTCGCTGTTTGGGGAACTGACATCTTGGGTCCTTTTCCTATAGCCAAAGGGCAGTGCAAGTTCTTGATAGTAGCTGTCGACTACTTCACAAAATGGATAGAGGCCGAGCCCTTGGCGATCATTTCAGCTCAAAACGTACAGAATTTTTTGTGGAAAAATATCATCACTAGATTCGGCATTCCGTATGTAATTGTCACCGACAACGATCTACAATTCATGGATAAAAAATTGAACACTTTTCTCGAAGGATTGGAATAAGGCACAAAGTGACCTCGGTCGAACACCCCTAAACGAACGGACAGGCAGAATCCGCAAACAAAGTCATCTTGGGAGAGCTGAAGAGAAGGTTAGGAGCAGCCAAAGGGATATGAGCCGAAGAGATACCCAAAATTTTGTGGGCATACAGATGTACCCCACAATCAACCATCAGAGAAAAACCTTTCAGAATGGTTTATGGGACAGAAGCAATGATCCCGGTTGAGGTAGGAGAACCGTATTTTCGAAGACAAAACTTCGAGGCTCCTGAAAATGAAAACTCCATGAGATGTGAACTTGACCTGATCGAAGAGCTACGCGACCGAGCACGCCTCAATGCCGAAGCATGCAGACAAAGGATGACCCGGAGATTCAACTCAAAGCTGAAGCCGCGAGACTTTAAATAAGGAGATCTGGTCCTAAGGATGCAAGGTGACGCCCGAAGAGACACCAAGGAAGGAAAACTAATAGCCAATCAGGACGGCCCATTCAGAATTTGACAAAATCTCAACAATGGAGCTTACAGGTTGGAAGACCTATCAGGAAGGGTAATACCGAGAACCTGGAATTCCACTCACCTCAAATATTACTTCAGTTAATGTATCAATTTGTTATGTATTCGGGTGTTGTACTCTTTTCCCTTATTCGGTTTTTTATCCCTATAAGAACGTGAAAGGGTTTTCTCCGATA
Organism: Pueraria montana var. lobata; assembly: GCA_026413185.1. Taxonomy (NCBI): domain Eukaryota; kingdom Viridiplantae; phylum Streptophyta; class Magnoliopsida; order Fabales; family Fabaceae; genus Pueraria; species Pueraria montana. Next base: position 87,176,058 of record CM048650.1, on the reverse strand, counting down.
AGGTTTTAATGATGCACACCTCAAATGAATTTTAATGGAACACCTTATGCATTGCTATTATTGTTTAAATGCAGCATAATATCTCCCTACAAAATGGTTTCCCTCCCGAGTACTCCTACTCGGCTAAGGATGCGCAATCTGGATTTTCTTCAAAATGGTTTCCCTCCCGAGTACTCCTACTTGGCTAAGGATGCACCATTCAGATTTTCTCGCGAATGGTTTCCCTCTCGAGTACTCCTACTCGGCTAAGGATGCGCTAACTGGATTTTCTTCAAAATGGTTTCCTTCCCGAGTACTCCTACTCTGCTAAGGATGCACCATTCGGATTTTCTCGCAAACGGTTTCCCTCCCGAGTACTCCTACTCGGCTAAGGATGCACCATCTAAATTTTCTCCATGGTTTCCCTCCCGAGTACTCCTACTCGGCTAAGGATGCGCCAATTGGATTTTCTTCAAAATGGTTTCCCTCCCGAGTACTCCTACTCGGCTAAGGATGCACCATTCGGATTTTCTCGCAAACGGTTTTCCTCCCGAGTACTCCTACTCGGCTAAGGATGCGCCATCTGGATTTTCCTCAAAATGGTTTCCCTCCCGAGTAGGATTATTCGGCTATGGAAGTACCATTCGGATCCTCGCACCTTTTGAATGCTACGAACAAGAATTTCGATTCTTTACAAAGATGCCGAGGATAACAAAGGACGACGCATCACTCGAAGGTACTCTCCAGAAGAACACACACAACCATACCTTGCTCAAACTAAAAATGCAATTATCACAAGGTAATCAGATACAAGTAAGATTGCAAAATTAATCCAAGTAGAGAAGTAATTACCGAAAGATAAACATATATTTCATTAATCACCAAAAAAGGGTAGAATCATTTACAAGCGTTCTTTAAACAAAAACAAAAACAAAACAAAAAAGGCTCTAATGGCCAAAGCCTACAAATATTTCATTCTGCCGGATCCTCCCGAACCTCGGCATCAACAACATCATCCTCCCCCCCATCTTCATTGGTCCCGGGGTCCACACAGCCTTCAATGACCGAAGCATGAAGAGGACTCTCCATAATAGCATCCTCCAGAATGTCATCAATAGGCACCAGCTGCCCTTGATAAAGATCTTTCTCCATGTCGAAAATATTGTGGTCACGGACATTATAATAATGCATTATTTGCCGCATGCCGTGGAGAAAACCAGCCTCGTGTTCGGCTAAAAATTTATCTTCAGCCGAAGCAAGAATCTTCTCCTTGGCAGCAAGCTCCACGTCCCGCTCTTCTCGGACCTCTGCCAGCAACATCCTTAACCGCTCGATCTCATCAGATTGAAGCTTGGAATCCTTTTCGGCCATTATTACTTTAGTATTTAAATCATTTACATTGGCCGAAAGGTGCTTAACTTCCTCCTTCAGCCGCTCGTTATCGTCGGCTAAAACCATATTTGCCTCCAACACTTGGGCCTCCTCCAAACTCTTCTTCAGCTTCTCGGCCTCCCTAAGAGGATTTGCGAACATATGATAAGCAATGGCCGAAGCCCTTGCCTGAAACTCGCAATAAGCCGACCAGTTGGCAGCAGCGTCGGCTTTGTTTAGGATGACCTTCCCAGTATCCGAGATGTCACTGGCACTCACCATCTTCTTTCGGCCGAAAATATTTGGCAAAAAATTCCTCGGCGGTCAAGGCATTAATTGAAGATAAAGACCCCGAAGCCGGAAAATCCAAAGTCTGCTGCTTCAGCTTCTTGGCCCTTTCTTCTTCCGAAACCTCTCGGCTTCGGTGCCTTTTCTTATGATCTTTGTCTTTATTTCTCTTTTCTCCCGCCGGGGGGCACACTATCCATCGGGGTCGGCCGGGGGGTCGGTTGCTTGGGAACAGGGGGCACCGACGCAATACCAGACTTGTTCCCAGCAGCCTGAGCCCGGTTCTTTCGAGCATTCCAGAATGAAAGGATATTTCCACCAGCATTAGCGATAATACCTACACAAAACACTCAGTCATTGACAAGATCTAAACATAGAAACACCAGAAAAGAAAGAACCAAAGCCTTACCACACATGTCGGATAAAACAGTGGAAGAATTTAACAAAGCCATAAGCTGCCTAGCTGGGAGCTTTCGGGGGAAGGACTCAAGAAAGAGGAGATCCTCGCGTTCCGTTTCGGTCATCAGGGATTTTGGAAACTTGTCATAACGCCGAGGGTTTTGCTCCCAATAGAACAGAAACAGGGACTTCCCACTCATGTCAAAAAGATGGTTAGTCCTTATGTTCGGCCTAACAATTACCTTAAAGAAGCCTGTTTTGAAATTTTTGTAAGAGGTAGTAAAGGACTGGAATAGAGGCCTCTTCGGCTTCCTTATTAAGGAAACCCACAAACCATCCTCGGGCCGAGTACAAAAATAATACAAAAACACACTCACCGAAGGCTCTATGAAGTTAAAAATACAAAGAGCTCGAAAGGCTTGGATAGTAGCTCACCCGTTCGGGTGCAACTGCGAGGGTGCCACGTTTAAAACCCGAAGCATCCCCATTGTGAAGTCGGCAAAAGGAACCTTTACATGCAGATCACGAAATACACAATCATACATGTAAAAGAAGTCCCTTTTCGACTCACCTTTTCCCATAAAAACAAATTCAGGATTCGGTTCTCGCCGACAACATTGTAACGCTATAGGACAAAACTCATCTTCAAGAATAGAAGATACATCTACATAATTTACAAAATTCGACACACTACGTTTATCGTCATACCGAGACCAATAGGCCCCGACCTCCCCATCAACCCAGGTATACCCTTCCAGGGTAATCGACGAAAATTTCCTTTTCCCTCGGATAACCCGGGGTTTACGCTTTGGTTTTGTACCAGATGCCTCCCTAGCCGAAGAGGCTGAAGGTGCCGAAGGGCCCATGACGCTCTCACATACCCCCTCTCGGACAGGGGACGAAGAGGGGGACGCCGAAGGGGAAGAAGAAAAAGACGAGGACGAGGACGAAGAAGACGAGGAAGTCGAAGACCCCTCACTAGAATCCCCACTAGCTGAGGAAGCGGACGAAATGTCAACTACCTCGATTTCCCCAGAAAGCTCACGGCTAGCCGAACTCATGATAATGGAAAGAAAAAGAAATAGCCGAACTCTCGTACCTTGGTTAAGGCGAGAAGAGTGAAGCTAGAAGCAACTATTCGGCCGAGAGCAAAATAAGAAGATTTTGGTAAATGGTAAATATCGGGTGCGAAGACGACATCCTTCACCCTATTTATAGGGCCCAGGCCCATAACGATCCAGATGCATTTGAACATTGTCAACCTTTAGATCGATTCAGATCTAACGGTCTACAAAATGCAACACTTCGATCTCCTCAAACCTAACAACTTTTTTCTGCAATAATGGCAGTAAGTTCAAATAGCACAGCAACGAGGCGCTAATCCCAATACAAAGCCTCTTCGTCACCCCGTCTCACTCTAGGCTGGGGGGCATGTGTACCGGTGGGGCATTCGGCAACGCGTATAGCCGAATACCCTCCAACACAACTCGGTACGCTTGACAAACAGAAGTATTCGGCATTTATATAGCCAAACACTCTTGACCCCTTACACCTCAGAGGGCACAAGAGTAGTATTCGACACCACCAGGGCCGAATACCAGTAATTGTATAAACTCCATTAGGCGACTCATGACAAGATAAACTTAAGGTTAGAAAGTAATTAAGCAACCTTAATTACCACGGACCTATGATTAGGAAGAGGTCAGGGCCCATGAGGGTCTAGGCCCAATAAGATAAGTATAAAAAGGGATATGCCCCTCAAGGTAGGGGACTTTTGACCCTAATTTATTACGTACATTAAATGCTCTGAGCCGAAACCTGACTTGAGCGTTGGAGTGCCTTTTGTAGGTACCCTCCACCTTTCGGACAAACATAAAAGATCTTGAACATAAAACATCAGCTGAAGACTCCAGTATCCTCAGACAGGAACACAAGGAACATAAGGATCTCCGCACCATATAAACTAATAAGCATTGATGGGCTTTGTCATGGTATTTGTTAGAATATCTTTAGAATGAACCTTTTGCAAATCTACATTGTCTTCTACTATTTCTCTAACAATGTGATATTGAACACTTATATATGTGTTTTGTTCTGGAATAAAATATTGGATTCCTTGCAACAAGATACTTTAATTGTCTCAAAATTGTTTGTACCTTTTTTTTTTTTAATGTATCTTAGGATTCTCTTTAACAATATTCCAATACGCTGCAGTCGAAATTGTCATGAATGAACTAATCATTCCAATTACTTGAGCAATATCTAGTCTCGGATAAATTATTGTGCATATAAGGTTTTCCATTACCGATTCATACGCAACTCAACACATTGCTGTCATTTCTACTTCATTGATAGGCACGTGCTTGAGGATAATTTATAATGACAAAAAGTGGAGTAGAAATTGATTACAACTTTGCACGTTGATGTGTTGCAAGACATTAGTAGATAATTCTTTTGAGAAACATATATATTTTATTGCCATAATATTTTTTTAATAAACTAGCTTACATAATTTCACTGTAAACAACACCCTATACGTGAGCAATATTATATGAGTAACAATACATATTCACCCCACTATTTTAAACACCTCAACAATCAGGGACGGATCTAGAAACCTATTAAAGGGAAGCTAAATTTTTTTTTTCTTCCTTTATAATTGTTTAAATTTTAACTTTTAATAAATAATAATTTTTAAAAAATATTTACTATTTTTACACCTAAATTTGAAATTATTTTTTTATTTTAAATGATAATAACCTTAACCATTACCATAATAACAACAAACACATAACTAGTTTTACATAATTTTACACTAGTTATCATCCTAACTATTGCAATAATAACAACAAATATAACTAGTTTTCATAATTTTACACTAGTTAATCTTAACTAGTATTATAATAACAACATATACAATTAATTTTTTACAATTTTATACTAACTAATTTAAAAATATATATATGTATATATACGAAAAATCCCGAGAAAGGAGGGGTGGCTGGCGCCCCTGCCCGGCCCCCTCTAGATCCGTCCCTGCCAACAACACCTCTTATCTCTCTCTTCCTATTACATCATAAATCCTATCATACCTATATTTTTCTTTTTTTTTCTCTCTCACTAGATGTTGCATAGCATTGTGGGTGTACACCAAACATTTTTCATGTTGTATTATCACACACTAGAAAAAGTCCAACACACGTTAACAATCATTGTAAAAAGGAAAATGTTTCTTTGACACCCATTGGGTATCTACACCTAGTGAGAGATAGGGAGACACTACAAGAAAATCGCGGATTAGCGGGGAAAATTAGCGAAGGAATAATTTCATCACTATTTGGTCGCTCATTAGCGAAGGATCAGAGAAGGAAGTAATTTCTAGCTATTTAGTCGCCAATTAGCGAGGGATTTGCGAGGGAATGTTGTGGTATCTAATTTCTCGCTCTATAGCTACTAATTGGTGAGGGAATTAGAATGCCTCGCAGATCCCTTGCAAAAGTGAAAAGCTATTTAGCTAGGAAATTAAGTTGCTAGCCAAGTCCTCGCAAATTCCTTGCAAAATCCTTATCTGGTTTAGAAAATGAAATTCATCATATAGCGAGGGACTGAGCCCTTCGCAGATCCCTCGCAAATTAGCGACTGGCGTATTCCCTCGCGAGTCCCTCGCAAAAAAATAGTAGAGACTTGAAAATATGAATTGTGTGTAGCGAGAGAATTATTTCCTCGCAATTTTCTCGCAAATTAGCAAGGGAATAGCTTGGTCGCAAATCCCTCGCAAATATATTCACTTGAACTTCATATTAATGTTTAATTATTATTGTATATAAATAAACCATTAGATTTAATTATTCATTATATATTTGAAAACTTATTGATAATTAAAATAAAATTTTGATTTAAAAATATAAAAATAAAATGGTTAATAAATAAATAATGTAATTTATTATTTAATATATTTTTATTATGACTATTGTCTTTTAATTACATCTTTTTTTATCCCTTTTTATCTTCTCATTTTTTTTATCACATCACTAATTCATTTAAATTATTTTAAATATTATAACATTATAATTTTTGAAATTAATTAACATAAATATTATAATATTAAAATAAATTATATAAATTAGTGATGTGGTAGAAAATGAGAAAAAATAAGATACAAAAATATGAAAAACAAAATTAATTGTATGAAAAATATATTAGATAATAAATAATATAATTTATTTATTAAATATTTTTATTATTATATTTATTAGAGAAATTAATTGTTTATAAGCTATATTTAACATTAAAAAAATATTAAAAAAAAGGAATTAACTCATGTAATAATGTATATATAATATAGTGTTAAAAATATAACTCAAATATGTGAAATGGTTTAGTGATTTGGTTTGTGAAGTTGATAAGAATATACTTGGGTTTTAGTCCCATCTCTATCAATCATTTTTACATTATTTTTTTAAATAATAAACCACTTTGTCACATCATTTTAAGCCCAAGGCTGCACCCACAAAACCTGCAGGCACTTGCTATTTACACCATCATTTTTGTTAAGTACACCCCCATTCCTTTTTAATTACTTAGTATACCCTTTTATCTTAAACCATTGCACCCCTTGAACCCCCCCCCCCCCCCCACCCCACTTTTTTTTTGTTGGCAAGCATGCTCTCATCGTCATTACTTATGTAGTGTTGAATGCATCATTACAATCTTGTGTACCTTCCCATCAGTTGGTATATTTATCTATTTATACACCTTACTAACACAATATTTCATGTTCACATATTATAGTTCTGGAAGTGTATTTCCAGAATTAGTATATGTTGTTCCGGAAAAACATTTTCGGTAGTTATAAAACATACCTTAACCTTAATGAGTCATGTAGCACCCCAAAAATTACAACCCAATAAGTATGAACATGAGAGATTTAATTAGAAAATTTTCTTGTTGGGAAGAATTGTAACGTTGTGGTTTTCCTAATTGTATGATTAAGTGTTTGATTAATAATGAAAGAGAAAGCTAAATTTAAATTATGTTAATTGATATAATAAATAACTTAAGTTCTATGTTTTGTTATGTGTCATAGTGTTATTGTGACATTTTTAGACTTTTACGTGAGTTACGTAAGTTGTAGAAAAAAAAATAAGAGAAGAGGGGTGTCCTTAGAGGGAGAGTGAGTGCAAATAGAAAAATTTCAAAATTATCTTAAATGTTAACGTGTTGAAGCTGCTTTCCTTCATTCTCTCGTTCATTTTTTTTAACTCTCCCGAAGGTCTCTTCTTCTTTTTTTCTTCTGGCTGAGACAACAAAAAGGGAAGGAGGAAGCCATTTTTTTTGTGTGAAGCTAGTTGGCTGCATGCAAACTGGGAAGTCCTCTCTTCATAACTACCAGCTTATCTTCTCTTCTTCTCTTTCAGCTGAACCAAAAATCCAAGGTGAGGAGGACTCTTTGTGGATTCTATTTTTAGTCTAAGGGTGGTTGAGAGTTAGAGGACTCAATCACCTATAGCATGCATGCCCCTCTTTGGCTGTTGTGTGTTTGTTTGAATGCTTGAATGTAAAAAGTTGATGAAATAGGTATGAAACCCTTGATGGGTTAATTGCCATTTGTTACGGCTGATCTCAAGAGATTGAAAAGAAGGCATAGTTAATTGCCATTTACCAAGTATAGCTTTAAAAAAAAATTGGTTGATCTCTATATATAAGGCTGAATATTTAAGATATTGTATATCATTTTAATTGGGCATGCCAACACTTGTAAATTTATAATAATACATTGAACTAGAAGTTGTTTGGCTAATTATATTTTAATGAATCCCCCTATTGATATTAGTTTAGTGTGACTGGACTCCACTTGAAATTAGTTTAAACTCTTCTATATCTTTCACCTTGGAAGCCTTTCATTTAACTATATATGCTTTCTTCAAACATAATCATAATATTTAATGATTGAAGCCATGATGTATGAGAGAGATGTTTGGCTTCTCACTATGATTATAATTATTCTTCTTAACTTCTCTCTCATATCACGATGGAAAGAGTGAGGATCCAAATCTATGAGTTTGCATCTAAAATTCTGTAATCGCTGGAGTTTTGAAATTCAAAATATCTTATTCTTCACCTTTTTTTCCCTTTAGGATTCATTTCCTGTTATGAAAAATTACAAAGGATAGCTTGAATTTCACCTTGGAAGCCTTGTTATAAAATTTAGTATTAACATTAGAGAGACATCACAGGTGTGATTTTCTGCATGTTAAGGGGGGGGGGGGGGGGGGGGTTGCTTCATGTATGTTACTTTGGGATATTGATAGTGTGTGTAGTTTACCTATGTGAAATGAAAAGATCATTTTTTTATATCTCTAAAGATCATTTATTATGGTTTGAGTTGAATGAAATAGTTGTTTCTCAAATTTGCTCTCTTTGAGCTGCAGCACCTAAATATTTTAATTTAGATTGCTATGTGACTTTGCTTTAGAACTGATCATGATTTACAATTTATATTATATAATGTTATTATTACAGGAGGTTGAAGAGAATCGCCCTGTTTCTTATAATGAAGTGTATAGCAAGCTACACAAAAGGAAAGATGGTGAATTTGTCTCTCATAGGGCAAAGAACTTCATTGTATGTGATTTTATATTTTTAAGATTTTTTTACTTTTGTTAACTTATTGTCATATTACTAAATTTTTGTTTATTTGTTGTAGGAATCATATGAAGCCTCATTGACACAGAAATATGGAGAAGACACATCGTCTCATCCTGTGATTGACTCTGAACTTTGGTTAAAAGCAGCAGGTGAAAACAAGAAGAAAAGAGTCCATGGCTTGGGTCATAGCTTGGATCTTGGCTCTACTAGTAGCTCTACACATGTTTCTTCTTCAGAGACTGCACCTCCCTCCACTACTCCACCTATGACAGAAGAAAGAGTTACTGCAGTTATAAATAATGCGTTGACCTCTTTCTTGCAAACTTTGCCAGGGATTCTGAGTCAAATACTTCAGGGAGTCCAACCATCAACAACACTAACCAACCAACCTACGGAGGATCAAGGTCGCAATGATGATTTTACTAGTTTAGGTTGATTACATATTATTTGTCTTTTCTTTTTTTGCAAGACATTGATCAATTTGGTTATGTAAGACACATTATTAAATATTTTGGTTTTATGAGACAATTAGGTTTTACAAGACATTGAGTATTTGTTTTTGTAAGACATGTTATCACTTGCAAGTTTTATTTTAAATCAAGTTTTAGTATGTTTAACATTTTTATTTAATTTAAATGATGAATTTCTTTAAATGCACAACAAATAATTGAATTCAAATTGGCAATAAAAATTGACATACAGGATCCAGTAAATAACATTTTATTGAAATTGCCTAGTTGTATCCCGTGAGAGATTGGCGAGGGATTAGCTACGGACAACAATAGGCATATTGCGAGGGATTGGCGATGGATTAGCGGGGGACTGTACGAAACATATTGCGAGGGATTCGCAGGAGATTAGCGTGAGACAAATTACGAGGGATTTGGGAGGGATTAGGGTGGGGCTGCAACAGATATATTGTGAGGAATTCGCGACGGATTAGTGAAGATATGTAAGGGGCATATTGCGACGAATTCGCGAAGGATTAGCGAGCTTTTTTTGAGAGTAATTAGCGACAACATTGCGAGGGACAATTGCGAGGGAGTGGCGAGACATTAGCGAGCCCATTCTGCGAGCAAAGAGCGAGGAAACACCGAGGAATTGACGAAACTAGATTTTGCGACTAAATAACGACAAAATAGCGAGGGATATCTTGCAAGGTCTTTGTGAGGCATTGGCGAGGGAATAGCGATGAGACTTAGCGACGGGCAAAAGGACACTACCAGGGCGAGGAAATAGCGATGAATTAGCGAGGGTTGTTTTCGACTGATTAGCGACGTATTTTGCGAGGGAAGGGCGAGGGAATTGGCGACCAATTAGCGACAGATTGACTTTCATCGCCAATTAGCGACTTGGATTTAGCGAGGGACTGTACCGCCGCAAATCCTTCGTAAATCCCTCGCTGAATCAAACAGCGAGGGATTAGCGAGGAGTTTGCGATGGAACAGTCCCTCGCTAATCCGCGATTTTCTTGTAGTGAGAGAGCAGAGATAAACGATTGATTTGATTGATGATGTAATGTGATAGGAAGAGAGAGATAAAGAAAAATTAAGGGTGTTGATGGGAGTGTTTGTAATTTATGGGTGTTCAAATATAATCACCCTTGTAAAAATATACAATTGCACATGTGAATAGTAACTGTGAATATAATATAAATAATGCTATAACATGCATGAAATGTGATCATCATTCGATGACTTTGATACCACTTTTCCGTACCATAATAATTTCAGTCAACTAAAATCAGTATTGTGAAAATCGGACCGGTCATTGATCCGGTCAAGGTACTGAATTGATGGATCAGTGGTCGAACCGGTGGGTCACTAATTGACTCGGTTTGACCCGGGGTATATTAATTTTTTTTTAAAATATAATATATCTAACAAAATGTGACCAATCCATAATTCATATCCTAAAATTAAAATCAATCATAATCAAACTATAAATTTTACATAATCATTTATTACTATAAATTATTTTGTTAGATGTTATCATTAAATTATTAAGGAAACTCTTGTTATTTTTCACAGCTAAATATAAAAGTTATCGAAAGACCATAGCATATCAAGATTAAAATAATACTAATTAGCTATTATATATTATTGTCAACATCAAAATAATATTATAGGAGCATATTATTATATACTATTCAATAATTAACTATTAACAATTTAATTAAAATGTTATAGGAGTATATTATTATATTATATATTATTTAGAAATTAGTTTTTGTTATGGTTTCAAATTTTAAATGGTACTATAAAAAGAATTCCAAATAACAACATTTGTTACAAGAAATGTAAAAAAAAAAACCGGGTCGACCAACCGGTCCGGATCACCGGTTTTGACCAAAACCAGCCAGATCAAACCGGATTGATCCGGGTCAAACCGGGTCGACGACATTTCCGGTTTGATAGCTAAATCGGACTGGATAGAGCTCCAGTTCCCAGTCGAACCAGTCTGACCACCCGGTCCGGTCCGGTTTTTATAACTATGAGTAAAATAGAGTTGGAAATTAGAAATTGACATAATATTTCAATGTAAAAAACCTTCAACTAATAAAGAAAAAACCATAAGTAATAGAATTTTTTTACTAAATACGTAGAAGAAAGTCACATCTCTCTGAATATAAAGAAGAAAAACATTTTTTCTTATAATTAATTAAGAGGATCAGTATCTTTCTGTATTTTATTGAGAAAGAGACTATGAATATAGAACTAACTGGTGATGGTTCTGTTTATATATAGACCTGAATTCCTTGTGCTGCACACCGAAATTAATGCATGTGAGTAGGCTTCTTTCAAATTCTACCGGCCAACTAACTTGCTAAACATGTGGATGTAAGAAAAAATTGTCCCACTGCTTTGAATTTAGTTCAACCACCACAAAAGTGGATCCGTTCTCACAATAACGCACCAAATCGAAGTAAAATAAAAAAGTAAAATAAAATACTCTCTCCGCTCCTTTATATAAGAAACAAATAACTAAATTGTCAAGATCAATAAAAATAGTTAAGTTAGTTAGTTATAATTAATAATGTCATAAATTTTAATTTTATTATAAAAGTACCCCTTAAATTGATTGGTTTAACTAGTTGTTACATTAATGACACTGCACCTCCACCAATAAGTGTAACTTGTATTGTTAATAGACCAATAAATGCATGAAAAATGAGTAGGTGTCTCATTAATGGATTTCACAATATGAAGGATAAAAAAAAAATTTACAATTAATATATTTTAAAATAAATCTATATTTTTTATAATTAGGATAAAAAAATAACACATTTTTGTGTCTTATAAAAAAGAGCGGAGGGAGTAATAATAATAAAGACATCACCGACACCAAACAGTAATAATGATACGTGAAGAATTACATATTATACACTTCATCTATACTTTTTTTTTTCTACTACGTCATATGAAAATAAAAAAAATAAAAAAGATCAAATATTATATTTACACTTGTCTTTTATTAATATTAACTAGGTGTGAACCATTTTTTTTTTCAGCAATGCTAAACAGTACGAAGGATACTGGTACGAAGATTTGACGAATGATATGTTAAAATTTGATTGATTAAATTATAAGTTGAAAATTTTTAAAATTCAAGATTTTTCAGAAAGAGTGCTGCTATTTAGTACAAAAAGTCTATGCAATAGCACGAAAATAACATTGAACTGTTGGCCTTTTTTTAAAATAAATATAATTTGAAAATTTTAAAAATGAAAAATGGGATTTGATGGAATAGATGACTCGTTTGCTTTGCACGAAAATTTGTTTGGTAACTTTTTGCATTTTCCTTTCAGAAATCATGGTGATTATATTGCTTTAACGGTTTTCGTACTTATACGTACCAAATAGTGTTTTCCTTTTTTTTCCCTTTTTCAAACACTAAATCCGGCTTATATCATGTTCGGTTGTGCCATATGCCACGGGTGGAAAAAATCGTCTTTCCACGTGAAAAAAATGATAGTGCTTCAATGTGAACGCGAAAACGTGATCGATTCGCCACCACCGCACCGCAACTCCAAACACACCTTTAACTGTTCCAACAAACAGGAACGCCAATAACAACGTCCTTCACGCCGGGCGAGTTCTTGCACTTCACCTCTAGCGTGATGGACCGCGCGTGCACTGGCACGTCCACCACCAGCTTCTCGTTCCACGACGGGTTTCCGCCACAGCCGCCGTCACTGCCACCGCCTTCCGTGGCCGTGCCGGTGGCGTAGCAGGTGATGGACTCCGCCCGCACCACCACGTAGAGGCTCTCCGCGGCGTGCTTCCAGTCCACGTGGAGCTCCTCCAACGATAGAACCGTGAGCTCTAGGGTTCTCTTGAGATGCGGTTTTGCTTCCATGTTTAGAAAACGGCGAGAGAATATGGTTGGAATGGAACTTGTGTGTGGTTTGGTGAATGTGAATGGGTTGAAGGAAAAGGAAGGAAAGGGAGTGAAGGGAAGTGTTGGTGTGATTAACAAATATAGCGATTTGAGAGCACAACTTGCATAACCTGCATGGAGACGTGTCATGTCATGCATGCCGTAAAATATTTTTTCTTCATTTTGGTTTCCCACGTGAATTTTACTTTAGAGAATGATATTTGAATATCACTTTTTTTTTTATCAGCAAACAAATATTTAATATTATATATGGGTACTAGTAGTACCAAGTTACATGTACAAAAAAAATAGAGTTAATTACACTGACCACCCCTAAGGTTTACTCTTATTACACCTAGTACTCCTCCATTTTTGAACATTACTTTGAGCACCCTAAAGGGGGGTAAGTGTAATATTTTTTAAACCTGAGAGGGGGGGTCAGTGTAATGATTTATGCCTATGAGGGGGGGTTAGTGTAACGAAAGTCCAAAAATTAGGGGGTTTTCTGTAGGGTTCAAAAATGGAGGGGTGCCAGGTGTAATAAAGGCAAACCTCAGGGGGTGTTCGTGTAATTTACTCAAAAAAATATGAGACACCACCTGTCACCTGGTAACATACTTTCCGTAATTGGTTATATAACATTTATGATCAATTAGTTATAAATACAATATAACCAATTAATGCAACAATTACAAAAAGCTGTAACTACATACCCTGTATTTCATTTGAATACCACTTGATTTTAAATATTCTATCAACATCTCTCACTTTTCTCTATCTCTCTTTCTATTATAGTATCATATATCACCTATCATACATATATTCAATGGCAGGCCTATTCTTTAATGAGGGTAGGCAAATACACCCCTCATTTTAATAAAGTCGTCATATGTACTTATCTTAAAATTTTGTATCTTACACCTCCTAATTTTATTTGTTTGAACCCCTCGACTTATTCTCATGCGAAGATAAACAAATGCACCCCTTATTTTACTAAAATATAAGTATTTTATCTTAAAATTTTATATTTTATACATCTTATTTTTATATGTTTGAACCTACTTCCTCATTTTTATGTGTTACATTTAATTTTCTAAATAGATTGTCTCCACTAACCCGAGATCCTAGATCTGCTACTACCTATATTTTTCTCTCTTTTCTTATTCTTTCTCTAGGTATAGAATAGATATTTGGCTATCCAAATATATTTATCATTTTATTTCATATATTTCAAATTGATTAACTTTACAATTTTTATTTTGTTTTCCATTTTGATTGGTGTTTCCAGTTTTCAATAAAATTTTAAAATTTTTAATTCAAATTTTATCCTCTAATAAATATAATTAATTGTCTTAGAATACTCGATAATATATTTACATAAATTAAGAAAAAGAGTGAAAATATTTTAATAAAACTAGTCTTTAATAGATATTAGGTTTAAATATATTTTTAGTCCCTCAAATTTGAGAGCTTGTCGATTTTAGTCTCTCAAATTAAAATTTGCATTTTTTAGCTATTCAAATTCATGAAATATTTTTTTAGTCCCTTCTACGATAAAAAATTGCCACATTGTGTATCCAAATCGTCAAAAATCAGCTAAAAGGGACTTTGTGAATTTGAGGAATTAAAGAATACAAATTTAAATTTGGAGAACTAAAACATACATACTTTAAATTTAAAGGTCTAAAAATATATTTAACTCATCCTAAAATAATAGCTTTTCTCACTCAGTGATAAAATCAATCAATTTGAAATGAAAGTAGTATACTTTAGCTCAAGAATTATTTTGTTCTCAACGTGGTTAAACATTAAATATAACTAGCAAAAACTTCGATGATTATAGCAACAAAAGGAGTAAACGTGATAGATAATTGGCTTAAATACTTTTTTAGTCCTTGCAATTTAGCGTTTTTTTGCTTTTCGTCCTTGCAAAATTATTTTTTTGATTTTAGTCATTGCAAATTATGTTTGTTTTGTTTTTCGTCCTTAAAGTGGCTTAGATAACGCTTTGAATAGTGAAAAAGTGCTATCTAAACCGCTATAAGGACGAAAAACAAAACAAACATAATTTGCAAGGACTAAAATAAAAAAAATAATTTTGCAAGGGCGAAAAACAAAAAAACACTAAATTGCAAGGACTAAAAAGATATTTAAACCTAGATAATTTAACATAATTAAGTAAGAAGAAATAAATAGAAAAAAATAAATAAATAAAGAGTGACAATTGAGTGTTTATACTTGTAAATGTCCATATATATCATATCATTACTCATTATTATATATACAATGAAGAATGATTAAACCTGTCAAAAAAAAAATGAAGAATGATTAAAAAAATAAATTATAAAAATATTTCTTAATTAATGCGGATAATCTGGCCGTGCTTTTCATGCTATGCGTTGATTGACTTGGCTCTACGAGCGTCAAAGACTCAAAATCCTCATGGTTTACGTGTGGGGTGGGGGGGTTGGGGCTACTGGTTGCGTGCGCTGTACTCCGGGGGAGAACTTTCTAAAAAAGCGGCAGGTCAGCGCCGAATTTTATTTGTCGTTATTGTATTTTTATAACGATTTTATTAATCATTATTTTGAAGAGTAATAGATAAATAAAAAATTATTAAGAATTATGATAAATAATAGTAATAAGTATTACTCACTCTAGACTAAAATATAAGTAAAAAAAAAAAAAATCTGTGTGTGATGAACTAAAATATAAATAAATTTTAATTAACTTTCTCCTATTTAATAATACCGTTTTCAAAATATCGTTCATTTAATTAGAGTTGTATTTTTAACGACATTCTTTTTTTTTTTTGTCTTATGCATTTAAATGTAAAAAGTACTTTAAAAGAAGAAAGTTTTTTTTATTGGGAGTGTAAAATTGCATTGTCCATGATTGCGCTTCCATATGATTTTCATAATAAATATTTTAATATTTTAATTCTTTAACCAGTGTCCCTCTCTTAGGGGCACTGGTTAGCAAGACTTTTCAAAAATTAATTCATTTTTATTGAGATTATCAAAATTAAATAATGTTAACTTATTTTTTTAATTAATGTGAATTGAATTTTTTTTTCTTTTCTTATATTTCAGTCTGGATGGAATATATTTTAAATAAAAAACAATTTTAACTTTTTAATTATCATTTTAAAAAATAATGATTAAGAAAATCACTTTAGTATGATTAAATTAATCTATAAGTTTTTATTATTTTAATAAATTTTAATTACATAGTTATAATTTATTTAAAAAAATATAATGAATTTATTAAAAGGTGATATTAATAAACCTTCTCTCAAACATAGTTTATATGATATTTTCTTATATTTTATACATATAATACTTCTCCTTTTTAAATTGTGGCACAAGATGAAATAATAAATATAATTTCCATATTTTGTTTGTAAATTGGATAAAAAAAACATATAAATATATTCCTTCCCAACTATCAACAAAACAAAATTATTTGTACTTTTGTTTCATATTATGGGTGACAAAGAGTGTATTTGATATGGCACTTTAGTAGCATATAACCTAGCTATTTTGACTAGTTTATAATTTAGTTTGATCAAAATAAGTTTGTTTGGTATACAAACTTATTTTTATAGTTTATAAATTATTTTCATAAGCTACTTAGAGTAACTTAGCTTATATTTGGCAAAATTAGCTGAAAAGCTAGCTAGAAGCTAAAAGACTAATTGGTAGCTGAAAGCTGTCAAACTAACTTATTAAATCATAAGTGTTTGATAAAATTATTTGTTTAAGCCTTTACACAATTTTGAAATGTTTGGATCCACAACTATATAAGCACTTATAAGATGTTGTGTATCTTAAAAATAAAAACAAATCACGACTAAAAATAAATTGAAAAATAAAAACTAACTAAATAATTAATGGACTATTATTATTATTATAATTATTATTATTATTATATCACATAAATATTAAAAGAAATTGCTAGTTACAATTTACCTATTTTTAGTTTTGGAAACAAAAAATGAAGTTCCATAAATTTAAAAAAAATTAAGTGACACGCACCAAAAAAAAAACATCGATACACACTTATCAATAATTTTAAAAATTGAAATATTCAATAATCAAAGCATGATTATATATATATATATATATATATATATATATATATATATATATATATATATATATATATATATATAATGGTATGAACTTAAAAAAATTCACCATTCACATGTATAAATAAATATAAGTATATAAAAATAGTATAGCATTATAAAAACCTCACTACTACACACTATTGTAGAAGGAACCATAAAAAAAAAATCACTAAGAACATATAAAAGAAATTATTAGCAACATATAAAAATATAAATTGATTTAATATTACATTATATTTTTGGTGAAAAGATATAAATTTAATTAAAATATTTTATATAAAAATATAAATTTAAATGATTGACATAAAGAAAATGACAAATAATTTACCATATTTTTCCTTTTTAAATTTATAATTCTTATAAAAAATAAAAAATGTATTATCTTATCAAAACTAAATATTTTCTCGAAAAAGGGTTGTTTGCAATAGCAGCTTCTTCATTGTATCACCTTGGGCTCTCACACGCTAAATCCTAGAGTTCCATTTCTAATATAATTTTGAGAATTCAAATGGTGTAAAAACTAGGTTAAGTACGAGGACCTGGTACGTGCCTGTCATGTGTCTCACTTTAAGGTAATTTTGGTATGAAATTATAGACCTTAATATTCTCTGCAGATTATTAAAAAAAAAATAATTAATAGGAATCGAAAAAAGATGATTTACAACCACTCACGTACCCTACTCAACCAATTAAGTTAGACTCCCTTAATTGCATATTATTAAAATTTGTTGGCATGGAAAAAAGACTTAACATAAAGATTAAATTTCCCTTTTGAAAAATAGGGAGATTGAGTTGCATCCTTTTAAAATTTCAAAGCTAAAGTTCTCGTGAATATAAGTTCAGGAAAATAAAATGAAAATTTCCTTAAAAAAAAACTCATACATTACAAAGAAAAGAAATATAAGTGCTTTTCTGGTTTCCAAAAAAAAAAATGCATATGTGTGTGAGCCGATGTATGTGTGTGTGACTAAATGACAAATCAACTAATACATTGTACAAACAATAAAGACCCAAATATTTAAAGAAAGTTTCTATGGTACCTTCACTAATTTTGAGGATTTTGATACTGTTGGATTTTTAACCAATAGTTATTAAGTTACATTATCTTGTCATTATTTTTATATTTAGTAATAATTTTATTATAAATTTCAATTTAGTCCTTATTTAATTAAAATATTTTTAAATGAATTTTCCAACCTCACAAAATCAAACCTCAGCAAACATTACCAAAACATCACAACCTCAAACCTCAGCTGAAATACCTAATTGTCTTTGTTCTCTTTCTCTCAAAAACTCAAAATGTCGTTGCTTGGCTATCTAATTAATTAGCGTGATACTTTCTTCCCTTCCCTAGTTGATTTCTTTTATTTGTGACTGCAAATACATCGTTCGATTGATTTCACCTAAACTCATCACCATGTCAATCCTGTTTCAATTATGATTATCTCAATCTCTGCAATTACTCAATTGTATTTTAATCGTTCCCTATTCCAACTTTAGCTCCTTATGTTTTGTTTGCTTCATTTTCTAGTTTGAACCGTAATTGCTATTTGCTTTGACTTCGTTTTGTAGGATTTGCACTTTATTATGCACATTTTTGTTTTTCGATTAAGAAATTTGAACTGTAATTTTTCAAGGGTTTAAGGTTCCTTGGTCGTGACAACTCCTCATTATTTTTATCACTCCTTCGATGAAGAAATAGCTTCTTTCCACTGGGTGCATTACAACTTTATTGATTGTAGTTGTGTTATGATGTTATCAGTTGCAATTTTAAAATTTGCCAATTTAATAGTCTCATTTAATTTGTGGATGGATATAACTTCATTTATTTCTGAAACTAATTATGTGTATTTAAAAAAATATTTTAATTAAATTGGGACTAAATTAAAATTTATAATAAAATTACTACTGAATATGAAAATAATGACATAATAATATAACTTAATAACTATTGGTTAAAAAACTAACAGTACTAAAACCCCCAAAATTAGTGAGAGTACCATAGAAACTCTCATATTTAAAAGCCATGAGTAAACAACTTCATATACAATTCAAAAAGCAGCTAGTTGATTTCTCTGGCTTTTTGACCATTATAGTAAATAAAAAAAAAACTAATTACCAAACTAAAATACAAAAAAAACTAATTACCAAATTAAAAAAAAAACTATTTACGTTGGATGGGTGATTTTGGACATGTAGGCATCATAAAGAGTCGTCACAGTTGACGCTTTAAGAAAAAGACATCTATGGCTTTAAGTGTGCTGAGCTTTACTTTGGTTGAGTGTATAGCGTCAACTGTGTTGACTCCTTGTGTTGTACACCTTTAGTCATCCGTAGCCTTCACATATTTTACCACCCAAGTTAATTTTTTGCGAATTTTACCATCCAAGATTTTTTTTTTCCACGAATTTTACCATCCAACTTTTATCATTTTGCAAATTTTACAACAAAGTCTTCAATTTTTGCGTATTTTACCATCACATGGGTAACAAAATGAAGTCGTTTTTGTTTTTTCTTTAACTTTTTTGTGACACATCAGCGGTGGTAAAATGCGCGAAAATTGAAAAATTGGATTGTAAAATTTGCAAAAAAAACTTGGATGGTAAAATTTGTAAAATGATAAAAATTGGATTGTAAAATTTGCAATTAAGCCAATAAAAAATTATTGGACTTGGTTGTTACTTTATTTTCTAGAGAAACTTTAAAAAGCTGTATTTTCATCATATTTCTTTCATTTTTTTAGGATTATATTTCTTTCATTTTTGTTGGCACTAAAATAGTTAGCTGACAAGGGATTAGCAGTCGACAACAAATAGCTGACAAAAATAGCCGATAGAGTAACAACTATTTTAATTGACAATTTGGAAGGGTAAACAAAAAAGCAATAGCAAGGGTCTTTGGTGACTGGGAAGATTCTTATGATTTGTTGCCTAGGTGACTTGAAACAATGGTCAAACCATGGCCTGAACACAAAACAAATATATGAGAAGGTTACGCATGATGTACAACACAAGAAGTCAACACAGTTGACGTCATACACTCAACCAACATAAAGCGTCAACACTCTTGACGCCATACATTTTTTATTTAAAAAAATAAATAAACATGCAAATCTCACATGGCCGGAAAACAAATTTGTCTTTTTCTTAAAACGTCAACTGTGATGACTCTTTGTTATGCTTACGTGTCCAAAATCACTCATCCAAGGTAAATAGTTTTTTTTTGTATTTTAGTTTAGTAAATAGTTATTTTTGTATTTTAGTTTGGTAATTAGTTATTTTTTAATTACCATGATGGTCAAAAAGCCGATTTCTCTTGTTTTGAATCTCCCATTTTGTTCGTCTTTTGAATATGTCCTAAAAACCAGCCATCATTAAAAAGTAATATTAGCACAAATGCAAGGTAAGAAAGGTGGGGAAACACTACTGCTTGAATAGTAGAAATGAGAAATGGGATTGATAACTTACCCAACAAAATGATCCATTTTGTGCAGTCAGTGTAGTCAATGAATCAGAATGGATAGATGAAGATTGGATGATGACTCACATTTTGAATTCATGTTTTGAATGGAGAGAGAGGGGAAGGTAAATGATGGAAAAAGAAAGAGAAATTAGAGAAAGCTGAGTTGTTGAGCATTGAAGTCCAAGTTTGGTTTGCTTTGAATCCACTTCTCCAACAAGGGGCAGTTTTTGATGTCCAACCGTATCATGTTTTCCAAGCTTTCTGGCAATGAAGCTAACTTTGGGCAATTTTCAATTGAAGTCATTGAAAGGGGACTCTCCTCGCCAATACCCTCTGGTAGTCGTTAACTCAGGACAATTCTTGATCACCAAATAATCCAGATTGGCAAGGTGTTTTATTCCTTCTGGAAGAGACTTTAGATTTGATATATCCTCTATGACCAGATCAGTGAGGTATTCCAAACCCACCCATTCATCACTCGGTAGACCAAATTGTGGATATTTTTTCTCATCCACATTTATAATTTTCAAAACTTTCAATTTGGAGAGGGAAGGAGAAGAATCTGATCTGGCAGGTTTTTTGGTTAATTAGGGTGTTCCGCAACAGTTCCATGTTGGAGCAATCTAAAACCAGCTTGTAATCAATCTCAGGAAACAGAGGTATACTAACCAGCTTGGGACTGTATTTGACTTCCAACTCTGATATGGCACCAAATACAGTAGCATTGTGTGTTCCCGGATTCTTCCACCAACTCGTTAGGTTTGGGCAATCCAATATTTTTACTTGTTTCAGCTGCAGCTTCTCACCACCTTTGTCTGTTATGAACTGTAGAGAGTCCAAACTTATGAGTATGAGTTTTTTAAGATTAACAAGGATATGATCCAGTGTGGCGAGAGATTGGCATTCGCGGCAGTTGTAAAAACTAACCTCGACAAGATTATTGAGGGATGACAACCAACCTGGAAATCGATTACCTGGATAGCCTATAACGGACAATCGTTTCAAATTTGGATGTGGTTCCAGATGTTGTAATGTGATTTCATATTGGTAGTCCTCCGAGGAGTGCTTCTCCTTCTCATCATCTTCATCATCATCCTTGTCCTCGTCATCATGATTCCACCTCAACGTGAGACCTTCAAGATGTTGTTTCTCTTTCAAATAGGCACGGGATTCGTTAATTTTGAAACGCTCCAGGTGTGAAATCTCCAAGTTTCCTCTGAGCTCATTGAGATGAATGAGTTCTCCAAGACCGTTGTTGTTGCTGGCCACGAAATGAGGCAGTGACCAAAGGTGAGTCAGTTTCCTTAACGCTGAAGGCATCTGCGTCAGATTCAGGCATTGCTCCACATCCAGATGTCGCAAACTCGGAAAATGGTTCACATCATTAGGTAGTTGCCTAAGCTTGTAACATTGGGACAGTAGCAAGGTCTCCAAATGCTGCAACTCACCTATGCAAACGGGCAGTTTGCTGAAGTTGTTGCGAGACAAATTGAGGTATCTCAAACTCTTCAAGCCTCCAATTGAAGCCGGCAACACCTTCATGTTACACTGTCATCCAATAACAAATCACGATTGATATGATATTTAAGATAATTATTATAAAATTCAATAAACTTAAATACATGATAATGAGTAAAGATCTTCTCTAATCTCCAGTGAGGCAGTGACTTGGAAAATTTCCAGTAGGAGAGAGACCCAACCCTATGGTAGTATGTATGATTGAGTGACATTGTAAAATTATCTTATACTCTCATTGTATAATGTTTTTTTTCTCTTTTTTTTTTATTTTAATCCTTTAAAGATTTTTGTTTTGATATATTTTAGTCCATGTAATTTTTGTTTGTTTTAGTCTCTGCTGTTAAGTTTTGCTGTTAAGTAACAACGTTGACAGTGACTTGCCATGTTGTCAAGAAGTTTGATAGGACAGTCACATAATTTTTTTTGGTAAACTATATTTTTAAATCTTCATTTGTTCGAAACAATTTATGATGTTAGACTAGTTAATTAAGGATTTAAAAATAAAATTTATCAGAAAAAAATTACACTAATTGTCTTGTCAAACTTTTTTATGATTTGACAAGTCAATAAGCTACCAACGTTGTTGTTACATAATCAGTTAACGTTTTTATTTAACAACCGTCACTAAAACAAAAATAAATAAATTTTATAGGAACTAAAACAAAAACAAAAAAAAAATCTTTAAAGGATTAAAAAAAAAAAAAACATATTTTATTGGGACAAAGAGCTTACTTAAGCCAAATTAATTCATATAAGAATCGTTATTAGTTCCATGACTTCCGGTTGTGGGAATACCTCTAGTCCATTACCGAATATAAAAAGGAATTATTATTATAAAGTAATTAAACAAATAACTAACTTATTTAATATTAAAACAAACACTAATCACAAAGAATGTGCTATATGTAGAGTTATTTTTTTCTTTTTTTTTATCAAGAGATATAACAATTAATGATATGTATGATAGTAATATAAATTAGGCTTAAATATGAATTTAATTCTTGTAAGTTCTCACTTTTTTTTTAGTCCTTGTAGGGTTTTATTTATTTATTTTTAGTCCTTGTAATTAAAAAAAACTAACTTATTTATTATTAAAACAAACATTAATCACAAAGAAAGTTTTATGTAGAGTTTTCTTTTATCAAGAGATATAGCAACTAATTATATGTACGATAGTAATCTAAATTAGGCTTAAATATGAATTTAATTCCTATAAGTTCGTACTTATTATTTTTTTTTTTTTGGTCGTGTAAGTTTTTTTTTTATCATTTTTAGTCCTTGTAAATTCATACTTTTTAAATTTTGGTTCCTGTAAGTTTTTTTTTAATCCTGTAAGTTTGTGCTTTTTCCAATTTTAGTCCTCAAAGCGTGAACTTACAGGATTAGAAATGAAAAAAATTGGAATCTTAAAGGGACTAAAATTGTTTAATACCTTTTTTTAAAAGTTGGAATCTTAAAGGGACTAAAATTATTTAATACCTATTAAATACTTTAGACAAACAATTTCTAGCAGTTTTGAACTGTCAGAAAATAAACTGCCAGAAAACATAATAAAATAATAGCAAAAATAACGCCACATCATCATTTAATGGATGAAAAGTCCATTTTGGATCCATTCGCAAACATGAAGGACTAAAATGAGATTTTTAAAACACAAACGACCAAAACGAAAAAATGAGAAAACATAATGGACCAAAATAAGATTTTAACTAATAGGCTAAATTGCAATTTGGTCCTCCAAGTTTCACAAATTCACGGTTTTGGTCCTCCTGGTTTTTAATTGAGAGATTTGGTCCCCCACTTTCACAAATTTGCGATTTAAGTATTTCTGTCAAGTTTAATCCGTTGACTATGTAATTTGTGAGGTGGCACAATTATGTTACAATTTTTTTTTATCACGGATTCAACTTGACGGAGATACCAAAATCGCAAATTTGTGAAAGTAGGGGGACCAAATCTCTCAATTAAAAATCAGGGAGGACCAAAATCGCGATTTTGTGAAATTAGAGGAACCAAAATTGCAATTTAGCCTAACTAATAATAAAACAATATTGTATCATAGAAAATAATACATTATTTTTTTTATTAAATTTATAATAAAATATTTTTATATAATAAAGTATTTATGTTTGCTCATGTATATACAATAAAATTTGAGACATAATAATAATAATAATAATAATAATAATAATAATAATAATAATAATAATAATAATAATAATAATAATAATAGTAAATTACACCGAAGATAAATATTTTATTAATTTTTCTAATTTTCATTTAAAAAATCATGACCATCGAAAAATAAACTAATAAATCACGACCATAAAAAAAAACTAGTAATCAAATGTCACATAAGATAAATTGTGCCAACTAGAAGTCAACGTTAAAACAGTTAAAGCATTAAATTGGACGGTAGGATCAAAATTTCTAATTTTTGAAAATTAGGGACTAAATGTCTCTATCTTTTTATAGAGGGACCAAAATTGTGGATTGACAAAAATATGGGAATTAAAATTGCATCTTAACAACAACAAAAAATACCAAATTTTAGTTGGGCCGATCCTTTATGGGATGGTGTGACAATCGAGATCGTGATGGGACGACGAAAAATATGTTAAAATTAGAGGAGTCGTTACCAATATTTATTTTTTTGGTACTGGGTCAAAGACCACAGGTGTTCCCCAACCCCCGTTAGCGGTGCATGGCTGCCACTGGCTCTAGGGGTGCTCATGGTTTGGTTATTCAAATAACCATAACCATAACTAGTTTTGTATAACTAGTTATTGTTTGGTATAATTGATTATTGTTTTTAAAAACTAGTTATAAAACCAGTCATGAATATATAACTAGTTATATAATTGGTTATATCTAAAACTAGTTATATAACCAATTATGGATAAATAACTTGTTATATAACTAGTTTTTAACCAGTTTTGAAAAAATAATATTTAAACTGATAATAAAATTGTAACTAGTTCGGCCAACACTGCGTTGCTATAATCCTTGAGTTTGGACTTTTGAATGCCATTGGTTTCCAAATGTTCATTGAAGGAGGCAAGCTATTTTTTTAATCATAATCCAAAGTGAGACAATTACATTTATAAAATATATGATATATTGCGTTTCATTTATTTTACGAGGTTACACATGCACACAACAATTGTTTAATTATTTAGTCTGAATCAATTCTCTTAATACTTTCAATTGGAGTGTTAATTTCTTCTCTCAATACTTTCAATTCTAATTTTTTTTGTGCTCATACTTTCAATTCTAGTAATAAATCAAGATTATCAATATAGAATGTTCACTAAAACTTAAAAGCTTTTCAAGATTAGGTCAATCTTTTTGCAATTCATCTTCATTTTAATTTTTTTTAGATTCAAATAAAAAACCAAAAATTATTTCATATTATAAAAATTATTCAAACCGAGTCTCAAAAAGAAATGGAGAGAAAATTACTTTAAGTCGTCCAAATGAAAAAAAAAAAAGAAAAAAAAGAGAGAAAATGATAGAACCAAAAAAAATGACAGTTCTGTATATACAATTTTTGAGATATTTTATGTGTTATATTTAAGTATCTAGCAAATACAAATTTAATTCATTTTATCCCTCCTATTGCAATTAAAACAAAACAACAGTTGTTAATACTAATATTTATATACTATGAGTATTTAAAACTAGTAATAGCCAAATATAATAGCTATTAACTACTGAAAAAATAATAGCTATTAATTACTTTTTGCCCACCAACCCAATGTTCAATCATACAATCATGCTAAGGCTACAACCAATCATACTAGTAGCATACAGTGGCGGATCCAGGACCCTGGGTCAGCAGGGGCATAAATTCTTTTAATAATAATTATTATCATATATATGAAAATAAAACATGAGATAAAATGAAATGTCTAGTTGAATAAAACGTAAAAATATCTAATAAGTTGAACAGAGAACAAAACGTAAGAGAGAAACTAGCCAATAAAAGAAAAAATTTATCAACACCTAAAAAATTAGAAGCAGCGGGTTCAAATTATAAACTTAGAGGGGACAAAAAGATAACATCACTATATATATAATTATATTTTTCTCAAAGTGAGCGGGTGCATCTGCACCCCCTGAAATATGTGTAGGTCCGCCCTTGGTCGCATATCATAATAATCAATATGCAATTACAAGTTGTACAAATTATATAGTAACGATTAAAAAAAATAGGGGCCTAAGGCTATGGCCTAACTGGCCTTATGCAATACACAGCCCTGAATACTGCAAAACACCAAGCATATTTAAGGATCATTTTAGAACCCAATGGTTGTAGCTATAACTGGTTATTAAATATAACTTAACTACTTGTAACCCATTAAAAAAACCAAATAACCAAATTTTAACTTAATCAATAAAACAGTTATATTTTTATAACTAGTTTTAACTAACTAGATATTTTATAACTAGTTATGTACAATTATGATTAACTAGTTCTATAACTGATTAATTTGAGCACCCCTAGCAACTACATATCAGTTTGTCATTTAGTGTGTATGTCTGGATTCATAAAAATATTTCATAGAAACCAATAGAAGTATCAAGAAATTCCATGAATCAAAGAGAAAGTGACCCAATAAAAAGAGGAAAAATATATATGTGCACGGATAGCATTAGGATGCCGATGATGAGGAGGAAAGAAATTAACAAACACTCCTATGCATGCCACCTACACAAAGGAACACACCCAATTAGAAATCTATTACTTTTCAACTTTAAGTATGAAAATTGTGAATATAGGAAAACTTGAGTGTAGGGATTATTGTCACGTTGACTCGAGTATTGTGACTGTTAATTCCATGAATCTCAACCTCACACTTCCTCAACATCATCAAACCCCATTGTTGTTAATGCAACAACAACAAATATTACTGCTTCTTCAGCTACAACCTTTCACACCGTGTCATACATGGCAGTTGGCACAAAAGATATGTATACTACTCATTGAAAAAGGGAGAAATGAGCTTGTGCTGAATGCCTTGGCTAAGGTGGCTTTTATAGAGCAAATAACTCACACATAAGAAACTTATAATAATTTTTTAATACTAAAATCTCAAGTTGCATTCAGAAGAAGAAAGCAGAATCCACAGCATTCCACAAAGAAAGGATATGACTTAACAAAAAAAGATTCTTATTTATTTTGTCTTTTGTGCTATTGGCATAGTTAAGTTCACAGATAAACAACTATTAACACAATTTCCCAATAAAAATGGAATATATGTCATTCTTTCCTCTCGGATTTATCCCTATCCGTATTTCATGTAAATAAACCAAAGCAAAGATTAGAAAAGATGCCTTCAGCCATCTGATGCAAATGGCTGACATATGCCCATTAGTCAACCAAAGCAAAAGGGAAAATGCAAGAAAAGATGCCTTCAGCCTTCTGATGCAAAGGCGCTTTGAATACTCCCAAAATTGTTCTGAAACTTTCTTCCTTTGCTTACGATCCACGATTCTCTTTTGAACAGGAAGTAAAAAGCGTGTAAAACCCTGGTTGTCTATTAAAAGAAATTGCACACAAACAATAGATACATTAGCCTTTAATACACTCTTTAGACTGTAAAAGGAATATATACCTAAATATGTAGCTGACATATTTACCAATGTACTAATATTCTCATAATCTCATTCTCACGTCCATATTTTTTATTTCTAATTTATTTAAATATTATAGTAACAATTAATTAGTAATTAACATTAAATATTTAATTATTATATTAGTGTTTATTAATTAACTTTAATTATTAATAATATTTATCACCATTTAATATTCATTATTAATAAAGAACAAATAATACAAACAATTAATAAATATAACAAACCATTAAACCAAATTAAATTCTGTTCAGATAAGTATTAGATAATATTACATGTGAGATAACTTTAAAATGTTGAAATAGACAAAATGACTAATCTTATTTGTGGAAATGAATTTGCAGAATATTAAAATTAACATATAGCAAAATTGCCATTAAAATTTTAGTCTTTGTTAAATAACAGAATATTCGTGATTTAAATGTTAAAATTAATATTTACGATGACTTTCCACTGAACAAAAATATATAATATAATAAATGAACAATATATATGGTCTACCCAAATTTATTTATTTTAGTTTTTTTTCTTTTTTCTAGAAAAAAAATCATGGTCTAACATAAGAATATATGATATTAAATATAAATTTATATTCAAAATTAGGATCACAATAAAAATAATATCACGGTAAACATTTCTTAGTGATACACATTAAATATTTCATTATTAGGTAGTTATTTATTAATTATTATTATTTATCAACATTAAATATTCAATATTATTTAATATTTAATTAAAACAGAACAATTAACAAATATAACAAACTATTATTCCAACTATTATTCCAACTATGAGTCACAATTTAAATTCTGTTGTGTTAGAAAATTTTAAAGCAAATGAAACATATTATTAAAACATAAAAAAGAACTTAATAATAAAAACTCATTTTATTTTAAATAAGAAGCTCCACTTAGAGAGAAAAACCATTTTATTTAAGGCTAAATTGCAATTTTGGTCATCATAGTTTTTCAAATTCATGATTTTGGTCCCCTAGTTTTTAATTGTAACATTTGGTCCCCTAGTTTTACAAATTGACGATTTTGGTGCCATGTTAGATTATTAACTAATAATTGTGATTAGTAGAGGTATTAATTTAATTATAAATTAATTATTAAAAAACTTTAATCAAAGATTATTAACCCTAACCTCTTTTCCCCAACCCTTCTTCCTCAACATAAACTTTAATTATAAAGTTTCTTAATAATTAATAATTAACTTAATAACTCTACGAATGACAATTATTAGTTAATAATCTAATAGGGGGACCAAAATCACCAATATGTAAAACTAGGGGGACCAAATGTTACAATTAAAAACTAGAAGGACCAAAATCATGAATTTAGGAAGCTAGGGGTCCAAAATTGTAATTTAGCCTTTATTTAAAATTAAGACTTCAGTTACAGGAGTGTGCAAATATGCTGTAAAAAAAAAAAGAAAAAAGAAGTGTGCAAATATACATTAAATTTATTAATCACGGGAGATAAAAAAAAAACCATCGGTTGTGCAAATGGATGACACAACTATCTACTATTCATGAAACAATAAAATGATGCTCTTGAGTCTGGCCTTTACCTCAAAGGATAGCATGACACGTAAGGGGTACTATTCATAGTACAGTGAAAAGGGACTTGCTAGTTCCAGCTGGATGGTAATGTTATAGATTTCAAGACTAACACTGTTGCTCTTCTCTTCGATGCACACATTATAAGCTACCATTAAAAGATGCATATAGCTGGAAAAACAAAGAAGATGAGAAAACATCTCTTCCCCTGTTTTTTTAGACAGCGTCTAAGGTGGATCACTTTCATAAGTGATATATCATGCACCATTTTTTACAACCTTTAGATTAATCTAAGGTGTACAATATTATTATACACTTCCCACATCAAATATTTTTCTCTTTAGTCTTTACTGTCCTTCCTCTTGCCTCTTCCGACAACATCTTCACTGCCTCCGACGGCACCTCCGGTGATCGTCACCATCTCCGGCGACCGCTTCAACCGCCGTCATTCTCACCTTCAACTTTTGTTTTTCATTTTCCAGGTTAGGTTGTCCCTCTCTACACACACATTTATATTTTCTTTTTACACTCGTGTTTTTGGATCGTTCTGTCTATTTATTTGAATGCACCGCAACTATGGTGTTCGGGTTTGAATCTTCGATTGCAATTGTTTGCTCGAACTACTTTGATTTATGGGTTGGTGCAGAGTGATTTGGATCTCCCGATTCAACAGCTTTCTTAAATCGTGAAGGCAGTGAAGTTGGTACTCCTGCTCGGGCTTGACGTCGGTGGAAGTGGTCACCGGAGGTTTAGTATTGGGGTTTTTTTTTCTAGTACAGGGAAAAGGGGTTATGATGGATGCTGAAACTAAGATTTAGGAACTTGTTAATTTGTACAATAAATCAAGTAACTATGGTGGAAATATTAGTAAGAGTGACGACGACTTCATTGACAGAAGCAAAGTAAGGATTTTGTTTTGCAATAAAGATTCCAAGAGTGCTAAAGAGGCTTTTACTTTTTTTGAGAAGCTCTTACCAAAATTGAACCCCTTTTCCTTTTTTTTGTGTGTGTTAATTATTGTTCTGATTAGGGGTAATATAATAACAACAGGAAAGATGATGAATTTTGGTTTGCTAGAATGATATGTGATGTGAGTTTTCTGGGGTTCATTAAGGGATGATAAATCAGTTTTGGGAACAGTAGCGGTGCGGTCAACGGAGGTGTCGCCGAAGGAGGTGGAAGTGGTCGCCGGAGGCGGTGAAGGCGTTGCCGGAGGTGATGCCGAAGGAAGTGAGGGCATTGCCGGAGGCATCAAAGAAGAGGAACAGTAAACTTGGAAAAAAATTTGATGTGGAAGGTGTATAATAATATTGTGCACCTTAGATCAATCCAAGAGCTGTAAAAAATAATGCGTGGTGGACCACTTCCATAAGTGGTCCACTTTAGAAGCCGTCGTTTTTCTATCTTAGTTTCTAAAACACTTATTTTCAAAATCATTTTAAAAAATTAGTAAAATTTAAATTAGAAATTAACTGTTGAACAATGTAGAATTCTTTTACAGAACACCTTTAAAAAAAATAGAAGATATCATGCCCTAAACTTCTCATAAATATATATAAGTTCAGGGGAGTAAAATGAATTTTTCCTTAAATAAGATTCAAACCCATACATTACAAAGAATTAGAAATATAGGTGCTTTTTATATAAAAGGCTAAAATACATTTTTAGTCTTTTATATTTTTGTTTAGATTTAATCTAGTTCTTTATTTTTTTTAAAAAAAAATCAATTTGGTTCAATTTAGTCCTTCCGAAAAAATGATTGTTTTCAATGTTGGGATATTATTTTGAACCATTTTTTGACTAAATAGAGATGTGAAATTCGAGCTATTAGATTCATGTACACGAAAATTATATAACCCAACTAATGTTCGAGAAAAAAAGGTCATAAACATATGAAACTCACATGAAAAGTGAATCTAATGAGTAATCAAAAAATTGAAAAAGCTAATATTAGATTATTTTTTTTCACGTGGTTTTCACTATATTTATAGTTCATTTTGGTTCAAACATCAGTTGGGGTTCAGCAGTTTTTATGTAAATAAATCTAATGAAACAACTTTCACGTCTCGAATAAATTAAAAAATGATTCAAGCAATATTGTGTCCTAACATTAAAAACGATAATTATTTTAAAAGAACCAAATTGAACTAACAAAATTGAAAGATAAATGACCAAATTGAATTTAAAAAAAAATAAAAGACTAAATTAAATCTAAACAAAAATATAAAGAACTAAAAGTATATTTCAACCTATATAAAACTAAATGACATAAATACAAAGCAAGTGGGAAATGAGTTTGATCACTTACCCAAGAAAAATGAGTCCTTTTGGCTTTAAATAATATATTTAGCTAACATACAAGGAAAATAATTTACACCTAGACAGATAAAGAGATAGAAGAGAGGGAAATGTAGATTTGATAGATATTATACATGATGTGATAGAAAGAGAAATAAAGAAAAAAATGGATGTTGATGAGATGTTTATAATAAAAAGTGCTTCATGCATGACTACTCAAATACAATGTATATTTGAAAAGCTCTGGTCTGCTTTGTTTCAAAGCCTCTAACAAGGGGCAGTTTGTAATGTGAAACCGCGGACCTTCAGGCAACGAAGCTAACTTGGGGCAATTCTCAATAGAAACATTGAGTCCCTTATAATTGTTTGGCAAAGTAATTGACGTTAACTCAGGACAATTTTTTATGAATAGAAACATCTCACTGGGAAGAGATTTTATTCCTTCTGGAAGAGACTTTAGATTTGGCATATCCGATATGACCAGAAAACTTACTTTTTTCAAACCCTGCCAATCCTCACTCGGTATTTCAAGATCCGTGCAGTTATAAAAACTCAAATTCTGAAGGTTGCTGAGATTTTTCCAACCTTTGACGGACTCGAAAGATTTCCATCCGAAAAAACCAGCAGTTATGAGAGAAGTGAAGTTTTCCAGCCAGTTTTTCTGCTGTGGATATTGTTTCTCATCTATATCTACAAATTTTAAATAAGTCAATTTGGAGAAAGGAGGAGAAGAATCTGATCCCGGAGATTTGTATTTTAGAGTGTTCAGAAACGGTTCCATGTTAGAGCTATCTAAAAACAGCATCCCATCAAGATTAGGAAACAGAGGCATAGTAACCAGCTTGGGACAATTTACCACTACCAATTTCGATATGGCACTAAATACAGTAGTATTGTGTGTTCCCGGCTTCTTCCACCAACTCTCGAGGTTTGGGCAATCCCGTATGTATACTTCTTTTAGTTGCAGCAGCTCCTTGCAACCATTGTCCTTATCTGATACTGTTATGTATTGTAGAGAGGCCAAACTCACCAGTGTGAGTCTTTCAAGATTAGCAAGGACACTATCCTTTATAGGGAGATATTTGCATTCGGGGCATTCGTACAAGCTAATCACAAGAAGTTTATCGAGGGATAACAACCAACCTGGAAATTGATTACCTGGATAGCCTATGAGGAACAATTGTTGCAAATTTGGATGTGGTTCCAGATGTTGGTAGTCCTGCTGGAAGGAATGTTTCTCTTTCTCATCATGATTCCACCTCAACTTGAGGCATTTAAGATGTTGTTTCTTTTTCAAATAGGCATGGACATGCCCTGATTGTTGTTTATATTTGAAACGCTCCAGGTGTGAAATCTCCAAGTGTCCCCTGAGCTCATTGAGGTGAATGAATTCTCCAAGGCCGTTGCGGGTGCTGGTCACGAAATGGGGCAATGACCGAAGCCAAGTCAGTTTCTTTAAAGCGGATGGCATGTGCATCAGATTCGGGCATTGGTCCACCTCCAGATGTCTCAAACTCGGAAAATGGTGCACTCCATCGGGTAGTTTAGTGAGTTTGAGACAGTGGGACAGTAGCAAGGTCTGCAAATGCTTCAACTCACCTATGCAAATGGGAAGTTTCTTGAAGATATTGCGAGAGAGATCGAGGTATCTCAATTTCTTCAAGTCCCCAACTGAAGCCGGCAACACCTTCATCCCTAAATCTTTCAAAGTCAACACGCGCAGCCTCTTGAATGCGGAGAGAATTTCATCACATGCAAACCAGCTTAACATCACCCGGTTTGGAGGCCGTGATTCCTTTTCCAGAAGAAAGGTGCCCACATTTTTATTGGTTTCAGATATGCATTTGGGGATGCCTTTTGAAACATCCCGTTTGGCACTCAGCATCACTCGGCCAACATCGTTCTCCATGATGCTCTTGTACTTCGCGTACCCTTTGTCTTTGCTAACCACATAAGCTTCCACCACTAACTCATTTAAATTATGGAAGCGTATTTCTCCGTCGTCATCACCTTTGGAGAATATTGAACGTTTGAGAAACTCATCTATACATTCATCTCCCAAATCTTCTGGTTCTTGAGAAGAAGAAGAAGAAGAGTGTCCCAGAAATCCCTCCGCCAACATCGTTCTCCATGATGCTCTTGTACTTCGCGTACCCTTTGTCTTTGCTAACCACATAAGCTTCCACCACTAACTCATTTAAATTATGGAAGCGTATTTCTCCGTCGTCATCACCTTTGGAGAATATTGAACGTTTGAGAAACTCATCTATACATTCATCTCCCAAATCTTCTGGTTCTTGAGAAGAAGAAGAAGAAGAGTGTCCCAGAAATCCCTCCGCCATCCAAAGCCTAACTAGCTTCTCAGGCTTCACAGATTTTTGTGAAGAGAATATAAAGACAGAGTAAGCAAAGCATTGCCTTAGACGCCAGGAGGGGAGGTCGAACAACATCTCCTCCTGCTTTGCATCATTCGGGTTTGGCAGCATTATCACATTCTTCGTCGGTGCCACTTTCCGTACCAGCCGCTTTTCGATTTGCTTCAGTTGGAGCAGCGGTTTAAGGTTGCACCCAGAGAACAAGGACGTGATCCTGCTCTGCTTCGAAACCAAAGCAGCCTCAGCGGAGAGATCATCCACCATGTAGAACAAATCAGTGACTTGTCCCACCCATTCTTGCGTTGCAGAATCGGTTAGATCAAGTTTCTCTGGCCCCGAACATTTCTTTTTCATGTCAGCAAGGTGTTTGATATTTTCAATGGTTTTATCGCCGAAACCACGGAGAGAGGACATCCTCTCCATGATTTCAGAGATGGTATCGGCAACAGGGATTGCAGGCATTTTCGCTTGGTTCGGTTTGGTTCCAACACAATTCAATTGGTTTTTGCGGCTCATTGACCATTTTGGGTCATTTTTAAAAAAGTTTTTATCAAAATGGATCACTTTTAAAAGATATTATTGGCATGGGTCTGTTTTGACCAAAGACTTGGTCAAACTTTCAATTTGACCACGTGTCATGCCATGTAGGCATCAGACTGTAATGAAGTAGCAATTCTTATTTGTTATTTCAATGTACTTTTCTGACGCACAAAAAGTGAAGTAGCAAACAAGAATTGCTACTTTCATGTATACAAAAAAGTAGCAATTCTTATTTGCTACTTCAATGTACTTTTCTGACGCACAAAAAGTGAAGTAGCAAATAAGAATTGCTACTTCTTTGTTGACATGAAAGTAGCAATTCTTATTTACTACTTCATTTATTTTTTTCTGACGGACACAGTGAATTCTCATATATAAAATAATTTACCAAAAATTCTTACAATTCACAAAAAAACTCATATATAGAATAATTTATCAAAAATTGCGTACACTAACAAGAATAGATATTACATAAAATATATCAAAAATAAAATATACTCTTTTATTCAACTTAAAAAAACTAACACATAAAGCTTCAAAGAAAAAAAATACACAATAAAATGACTAAAATGCATATATTAAATAATATACATGTAATTATACAAACACATAATATATATATATATATGCTAACATATAAAAATAAACAAATAATGTGTTAGAAAATTCTTAGCCAACTAATATCTGTTGAATGTGTGAAGAGGACGAGAAAGGATAAAAATTGTTAGTTTCGAGCCAACAAAAGTTGGTCCAGTTGGTAAGGAACAGATTCATATCCCACAAGGATGTGGGTTCAACTCACCTAAACTTTTTCTTACAAAAAAAAATTGTTACTTTCACGTCAACAAAGAAGTAGCAATTATTATTTGCTACTTTACTTGTTGTGCATAAAAAAAAAAAAGTACATTAAAGTAGCAAATAAGAATTGCTACTTTTTTGTAGACATAAAAGTAGCAATTCTTATTTGCTACTTCACTTTTTGTGCGTCAGACAAGTACATTGAAGTTGCAAATAAAAATTGCTACTTCTTTGTAGACATAAAGTAACAATTTTTATTTGCTATTTCACTTTTTTTGCGTCAGAAAAGTACATTGAAGTAGCAAATAAGAATTGCTACTTCATACAATCTGATGCCTACATGGCATGCCACGTGATCAAATTGAAAGTTTGATCGGATCTTTGGTCAAAACAGATCCATACCGATAATATCTTTTAAAAGTGATCCATGTTAATAATTTTTTTTTAAAAGTAACCAAAAAGGGTCAATCAGCCGGTTTTTGCATGGTGACTCCAAGGTAATCCTCTTTTCTTTTTATAACACCAATTTCATTATCTGTTGCCTTCAAGTCAATGCTCGAAAACAGGTTTAGAATCACAAAAGAGACCATGTGTAAAACGTGCACCGGAATAAATATACTTCTAAACTTGGTTTTCTTTATTCCTTTTTACACCCTTGTAAATTAAGTTTAGGATAAAGGGTTACCTTGAATTAACTTGGCCATCACATTTCTTTCCATTTCTGTGCATCTTACTACCTTTTTTCACTTTTAAAAAAGTTGATATTCTAATTATTTTTTTAAATAAATTATATTATTCACATAACAATTTATATAAATGGTTAAAAACTTGCTATAACAAGTCATTTTAGTGGCTAACCAGTGAGGCATGAAGTTAAATACTTCACGCTAGAACGATTCGAAGTTTTTACTTTGATTTATTCTCTTTTTTATTTTATTTTTTTATTTTGGCTTGAAGTTTAAGTAGAATAACGTGAAGTTATGAATAAAAGAAATCAATAACGTGAATTGATAAAAATAAAAAATAAATAACGTGAAGTTCAATTAAGGTAAAGTGTTCCTTTTTTACTTTGATTTATGTTCTCTTTTTTACTAGACAGGTCTTCTCCATTCATTTTGTGCTTTGTTATACTTTCACTTTTTAAATATATTTTTTTTCTTAATGTGTAAAGTCAAATTACAGAAGTATATTTTTTCGGATAAATGCTTCAATTAAGTTTGGATAAAGATTTAAGTGGTATTTCTTGAAGTTAAAATAAGTAGAGTCTATAGTAAAGTTTGCGAAATGGAGAAATTATTGCATGTTTTTGAACCATCACATGTTGATAATCTCAGTTAATCTCAATATAACATGTATGCAAAATTTTCAGTTTACGAGAGAACATTAATAGATTTTTTTTTTTTTTTTTACAGAATAGAATTTAGTTATAGGCTACTGGAAATTGGTTGAGACCCAGATCATGCAATAATTTTTCCTCTGAAACGTGAGACATTCTTTTTAGACGCCCTTATTCATTTTTACTTATTTTTTTATTTTAATTCTTAAATTTATAAAATTTTGCATTCTTAACTCATACGACTGCATGGTTTATGAGTTTCCTTCGCTCACTCTCTGCCTTGCATGCTTGAAATTTATAATATGCATTGTCATAGTTATAGTTTTCAAATCATTTTTTCTTAAAATGTAAAGTAAAAATGAAAAAAAAGTATAATTTTTCGGACAAATGCTTCAATCAAGTTTTGGATAAAGTGATAAGCGGTATTTCTTGCAGTTAAAATAAAGTATTATTCTAATTAGCTTGATATATTCTTTTCTTATTGCCTATCGGTTACTTTTTCTGCATTTTATGGTTTATGAATTTTTTTTTTGCTTAATTATGTATTTAGTCCCTCAAATTAGGGATCTATTTTTTTTAGTCATTCAAATAAAAAATTTTATTTTTTAATCCCTAAAATTAAAAAAATGTTCTCTTTAGTCCCTTCCCTCAAATAAAATTTTGCATTTTTTTAAAAAGTGAGACTTTTCTACATCAGACATAAAATTGATTAGGCATGACAATGGGAAGGGTTCGAGACGGTTTGACTTTACTCATCTTTTTCCCACAAAAGGCGAGTGGGTTCGGGTTTAAAGGAGACGGGTTTAAAATTTTGATACTCATCTCCATCTTCTGTTGCGTTTTATCGGGCTTGGAAAAACTTGCTGATAACCTGTCACACTATTTTTTCAATTTAATTTACTTATATATTTTTAAATAAATTATATATGAAGTTATTAATATCTCTTATGCTTCTAGGCTATGCTTGTGCTCAATTTAGTTAAGTTTTGAATAAATACTTCTCTTAGTTAGAATTTTATTTTTTATTACTTTTTATACTTGATCTGTGTTGTTTTGTTAGTTTTGAATGAATTTGATGAAATACCCATTTGGAGAAAAGTCTTCAAGTATCTCTAGGCTCATATCTTCAATCCTTGGAGTCTTGAAACATGAAAATATCAAAAGGATAACCGGTTCCAAAAAGAATTGAAAAACAATGCAAATGCATGATTAATAAGTCCTAAATTTAAGAATATGCAATATTTTCTAAGTAAAATGTTATGCACAACTGATGTAAAATGCAACGCATCAAGGAGCTTGGAGCACTGGCACTAACATAGTAGTAGTACTTGAGTGCACAAAAACAACTTAACCTCTGATGCAAAGCTTGGAGTGTGCAAAAAGGAAGATAAGCAGAGTATTTCATCATGAGTATTCGACAAGTTGGTGATATGTATTTAATGCTACAATGGACACCTCACCAACAGATGAAGAAATAGATTGAAGAAAAGGCCACTTAGAGACAACAATTACTTGTTGATCAAGCTATAAATACCTAAAGTTTTTCAAATGTTTAAGTTAGAGAACTTAATATGCGATCATTCACAAGCATTCAAACTTCCTGTAACTCTTCTAAGTTAGAACTTGAGCTCTCAAAACACCTTACAAATCCTGAGAGCTTTTTACTGTGAGCTTAATCTTGTACACAGTCTATAAGACGATAGATATAATCAAGTGGGCACCTAACCTTAAACAATTCTGCAAGATTAGTTTGAAGCCAGAAATGGCTTTGTAGTAAAAGAATACTTGGGGTTTTAGTTTGGAAAGATTAGTATAAAACTACTTGGGTAAAGCTATGAGTGGCTTGTAGAAAGAACACTTGTATCTTTGAGAAAGATAGTAGAACTTGGTGGGTTTGCCGAAAATTTAACGTAGTCTTGGTGGTTGAGACACACCAATATAAAAACGTGTGTTTTTATCTTCTTCCTTTAATTGTTTATATATCTATCCTTGAATTTTGGTTTCAACTAAAATCTTTTTAAAAAAGGTATTGATAAAACGTTGTTCTTATAAAACTATCGTTTGTCTCTACCATCTTTTGTTCTTTAAGAGTTGCTTTATTTATAAGACTATAAGTGTCTTTGTGAAAAGGTTTGTGAAAAGTTTTTAAAAAACACAACCAACCCCCTTCTTGTGTTTTTTTGCCTTTACAAAGTGAACCATGATGTCAAAAAACAAAGGAGGAAAATGCATCTTCAATTGACATAAAATATTAGCAGCTCCATTTTCCAACTCATCCAACTTTAGAGGGTCAATGACTTTGCTACATATAACACTGAAGAATAAGCACATGCGAGTTTTGACACGTCTAACATTTTTAGGAAAGATGTCACGTATAGTCATTGGTAGGAGTTGTTGCATCAAGGTGTGATAATCATAAGAATTTAAATAACTTGAGATCTTTCATTGACACAATGTTCTTAACGTTTGAAGAGTATCCCTATAGCACTTTTACACCCCGTAGACACGGACAAAAACTTGTTTTCTCTTTTCTTGACAAAGTATGACATGTTAGGGGCAAACATGTTTGCTTACCTATTGACCTTGGATGTAACTGTGGATGTGAACCCATCTCAACCGTATCTTGATGAGCATTTCCACCATCCTTTGTCTTGCCTTTAAAATCAAGTGTTTAGACAAATCATTATTCATTTCTTATTTATTATATTCTCACTTATGTAAATTGTTGAAAATTTTCCTATAATTTTGAGTTAGTTATTAACATATGAATTGTTAGAGTTAAATTAAATTTTTTTAATTTATTGTTATAATAATTTAATATAAATATGTTTTTTTCTTTCTTACTACCATATGACTTAACTAATTATTTGCATGTTTTATTTTATCTAATATAAAAAGTATGAGTAAAAATAATGTCTAAAATTATTTTTTAGACAAATTAGTATTCATTTTTTTGTATTATCTTCTTACTTATATAAATTATTGAAGATTTTCCCTTACGCATATAAATTTAAAATTTCTTTTATACATTTTTTTATTCGTAGGAATCAAAGACAGAACTAGGGGTTTACGACAACTCACACACCCTGCTCAACCAACTAGCTAGACCCCCTTAATATACATTGATATCTATATGTATATTTATTAATATAAAAATATAAATAAAAGTTATGAGAATGAACATTTTTTAATGAAATCAAGTAAGAAAATTTATACTTAATTCACGGGTATGAACAATTTATCTAAAATTACATTAAAGTAAAAAAAATATTAGGATGGAATTCATTTTTTTAATTCATTGTTATAATAATAATTTTAATATAAATTTATTTTTATATAAATTTTTAAATGAATATAAATAATTTTTAAAATCAATTTTTTAGACATCATTATTCATTTTATTTATTTATTATCTTTTCACTTATATAAATTATAGAAGATTTTCTTTTACTTTAGAAAATTTGAATTTTCTCTTATAAGTTGATATCTATATGTAAGTATTTTAATGTAGAAATTATATTTCTTATAAAATAAAACTTATGAGGATGGACTTTTTTTTTTTTTATGAAATAAAGCATGGAAATTTATGAAAATGTTGGCTTGATGTATTGTTTATTGTAGAATTTAGTAGTATTTTTATAAATTTGGACAAGAAGCTTTTCAATTAAATATTCAAGTTGTTTTCACATTTTAAAAAGTATTTTTATTACAATTATAATATTATATTTTTTAACTTAATGAAAAACAAAATTTTTAATTTTATTTTTTTCTCAAAATTATTAATCCTTCTATAATGTTAACAATTTAATTTATCAAAATGTTATTATAATATTTATTTTATGTGTTCACAACATAATATAAGTAAACACATCCTCACATCCTCTCATGCGAAACTCAACAAAATATATAATTTATTAAAAAATAGAAAACAGAGAAAATATATGACTAATATGGTAGCTTGTTGACAGGGACGCACCCAGGGTAAAATATTAGGGGGAGGGGGGCATGTGAAAAAATTAAGGTTCATATACCATCAAATATTATATGAAATATTTATATTTTTTAATTTTTTTACACAGAAGATAACTTAATTTTTTTTAAAATGCTAATAATGAATTTATACTAAAAAAATGATATTTACATTAATCACAATTTTTTTTATGGAAAAAGTTGTGTTAATTATATTCTACAATTTTTTTCCAAAAAAATAAAGACAATAGGAGAAACACACACACACACACACACACACATAAGTGATTGAAAAGAGAGAATATTTGTTAGTGTGTCTTCAACCTCAAATTATCAATCACAAATGTTAATAAATTACTTTTAATTTTCAAATCAATTATATTCAAATAAATATAAAGAGAAGGCTAACAAATTCTTGTAAATTTAATTATTTATCATTTCTAAAATAACAATAACAAATTATAAAAAGGAAAATACTATTGAAAAGAAAAATAAATGATATTTGAATATTTTGTGTAAAAAGAGAAAAAAATTAATAATGTCTACAATAAAGATTATAAAAAAAGAATATTTATCTAATTAAGAGGAGGAAAGAATATAATTATCTTTACAATAAAAACTATTAAAAGATAATAAAATATTTTATAAAAAAATAACACTTAGATATCATTATCTTTTTTTTTAATCTTAAATATTATTATCTAAGTCCAATTAGAAATAATTAATTTAATATTAAGATATCATATATATTAAAAACCATTATATATATATATAACCCCTAAGGCAGCTCTGCTTGTTGACGTGACATGTGCAGCGTTGTAGGGATCTCATATTTTAATTAAAAAAAAAATCAATTACTCTATCTCAACCAGTGTTTTAAAAAAAATTTGGAGTGATCATCGACTCAGTTAAGGTACTGGATTGATAAACCACTGGTCGAACTAGTTGGTTAGTGATTGAATTGCATGAATTGGTGTAAGTAACATATAATATAAGTATAAGTATATATATTATTTGTATCATAAATTTACTAATTAATCATGATGATCTAGTGGTAAGTTAATCTACTAAATGATTTTCAAGTTATGGATTTGATTCTTGAGTGTGTTATTTTTGTTGTATTTTTATTAAAGTTTGCATTTTTTTTAAAATAGATATTAGTTTAACCAGTTCAACCAGACTGTTAATCGATTCAACCGTAGAACCGGCCAAGTTAAATTGGTCCAAATCGAGTCAAAGACATATTTGATCCAATGAGTAGTTTGGACCGATTCTCAGTGAGACCTACCAGCCCGCTTACATTCTACACTGAAAAAAAAAAACCTATATTAGTAATTTTTCTTCATCTCTAAAATTAAAAAGTAAAAATAAAAAATAAAAAACTGTTTAGCTAAGTTTTAGATAAAGCTATAATTGGTAATTAATTTATGGAAATAAATAGAGGTGATATATTCTTTTAATATTAATAATTTTTATATGATATTTATACTTGATAAGATTCCTTCTCCTCACTTTGATAAGGTTTATTATAATTTCTTTTATCTTCTTTAAAAGTTAAATAAATTTTTTAAAAGTAATACTTCTCATACTAATAAAAGAATAAGTGACCTAACTTGGAGTTGAATTAAAGTAAAATATTCTTTCGTTATTTCTGTGATATTCTCTTTTTCACTTGGCAAGTTATTTGCTATGCACTTTATGTTTTCTTATATTTTTAGTTTTAAAATAATTTGATGCGTATGATACAAAAATGAAAAATTTTAAGATAAATATTTCAATTAATTAGTTTTGGATAATTGATAAGGGGTAATTTATGAAGTTTAATAAAATACTTTTTTTTTTCAATTACTTTCATATCTTTTTTATGTCTTTATACTTGAAATGAATATTCCTTTCTTTCTCTTCAATTCATGGTTTATATATCATAGAGAAATGCTAGCGACACTCTCTTACACTCTTTTGCTAACACTCTTTCTGTTATTGGTTAAAATTTGTTAAAAATCATCAATTTGAGTGAGTCTCACTTCTAGAGATTAAGAGAAAGAATCATTATATAATAAGTGTGACCCACCAAAATTGTGATTTCTAACAAATTTCAAGCAATCACAAAGAGAGTGTCAACAATAGAGTATCAGAGACAATATCGCTAGCATTTCTCTATATCTTATTAGAGTTTAGTTTGTAATTTTAATCAGTGTTTCAAAAAGGTGAAAGCACTTGTTAACATTTTATTGGTTCAATCATGATTAAATTGTGGTTGAAATAGTAGTAATTAAATTTATATTTTTAATATTATATTTATATATATATAATATAAATTTACCAGAAATGAAGAGATAAAATATTATAAGTTAATATAAATAACTAAAATATATATTCTATGATATAATTTTTTTAATAATAATAAAATAATTTATGTTTATGAGGAATCCTTAACCATATTTTTATTTATCTTAAAAATATTTTAAATTATATTAAAAATGAATAAAGAAGATTAAAAATAAATTTTAATAAAAATATATCTTTTTCAAAAAAAATATTGATTCAAACTGATTTTTTGCGTAAGTATTTTTGCTGATTTTTGACCAATTTTATACCAATTCACACTGGTTTTGAGATGCAGTGATTTTTTTGGAGTTAATAGACAGGTCACCAAGCCAGTTCCTCGTTGAATCAGTTTGATCCGATTTTTAAAACAATTTGTTTGATAAACA
Source organism: Pueraria montana var. lobata (assembly GCA_026413185.1). Lineage (NCBI taxonomy): Eukaryota > Viridiplantae > Streptophyta > Magnoliopsida > Fabales > Fabaceae > Pueraria > Pueraria montana. The sequence goes on along the minus strand of CM048650.1, from coordinate 87,132,653 downwards.
TGCATTGTTAGTGTAAAAGTTAATTATATTATCAACCAATTTACGTTTATATTGTCAATGCACATATTATTTAGAGTTGAATTTTTACGTATTGTTAGTGTAAAAAAAGTTATACTGTACATCAACCAATTAGAAATCATATCATTGACATGACTTTTAAGATAATTAATATAAAAGTTAATAAATTTTATTGTACGTAGCATTTTGTGATTAAATAATAATGTAAATTTTTTTTTACATTGTTAGTATATACATTATTTATTACAAAAAACACTATTTACACTATTATTAATTTATTCTTAATTTATATACATTGTTAGTATAAATTTCTTTTATACAAACATGTAATAAGATTTTTTTTAATCACTACATCATATTAATTAATAAATAAGATCACATGATAAAATGGTCAAATTTATTAAATGTCTATATAAAAATATTTTATACTATCAAGGGGGTCTAGCTCAATTAGTTGAGCAATGTGAGTAAGTTGTTGTAAACTCTTAGTACCTGAATTCCTACAAATAAAAAAAATTATTTATACTCACTATGTATATAAACTAAAATCTTTTATTAAAATTGTCCGGTTCTTTATATACGTAAAATTTTAAATTATTATTATACAACAAAAAAATGAAATACACCAATTTTTTTTAAATTATTATTGACCTTCCTATCAAGAAATATAACATTAATGCCTTTTTTATAATTATAATAAATTAATGACATTTTAATAGAATGTTCATGAGAAAATAAGTTATCCATTCACAATGTTCAACAATTTTACAATGTCATTCAATCATAAACTAGTATGTATGGTAAGTTTGATGATCTTTACAATAACTGTAATTGGCTAAATGTCACTTTTGGTCCTTTGTGTTTTAATATTTTTTCGTTTTTGACCAAAATGAAAAAACACTAAAACATTAAGGACCAAAAGTGAAATTTACCCTAACTAATTTAAAAGTCATATCAACAGGGATTTTTTTAGGTTAAATTAATCTGCAAGTCCTTATACTCTTACCAAATTTTCAATTAGGTCCTGAACTTTTTTTTTTTCAATTGGGTCCCTCGTCTAATTGTCGTTATGAAAAATCAACTGCAAACACTTAATTAGAAGTGTAGATAGTGAACTGATAATTTTGGAATGTGTTGTGAGCACAACTGAATCAATTCTTATTTCTGCAAAGTTTCAACCTCTATAGGTCAATTTAACCCAGCCATTCTTTCATAATTATTAGGCTCTACAAAAGATTGATTGCATAAAACTCTCACAATTGACTCAGTTGTGTTTATAACACATTCCAGATGCACCGATCCATTGTCTGCACATCTAATTAGATGTCTGGGGTTAATTTTTCATAACAACAATTAGACGGAAGGATCCAATTGAAAAACAAATAAAGTTCAGGGACCCAATTGAAAAAAAAAAAAAAAGTTCAAGGATCCAATTAAAAGAAAAAAAGTTCAAAGACCTAATTGAAAATTTGGTAAAAGTATAGAAACCTGTAAAGTAATTAAACCTTTTTTTTATTAGTTGATAATACAAAATTGTTTTACACGGTTAGAACATGACCATTAAGCTCAAAGTATTACTATAAATAAATGCATTTCCTTATCGTGTTTAGTAAGACTTTTGAGGAGCTTATAAGTTCCTTTGGCTAGCTTATAAGCTACTTTGACCCAAATAAGCTTGTTTAGTATACAAGCTTATTTTCATAAGCTACTTGAAGTAACTTATGGAAAATAAGCTAGCTTATGGAAAATAAGCTAGCTTATAAGCTACTAGCTTTTTTTTTCTTCTCAATTTTATCCTCACTAATTTATTTGAAATTCTTTTTTATCCTTTTATTCAATTTAAAAATCCTTTTACTTATTTTAACATTCTTACAAACACTAGATGACATATTTATTTTCTTAGTTGCTATGAAATTTGGAATTCTACTTTTTTTTTATTATTTTGTTTAATGTTAAACTATTTATTTTAATGAATTAATACATTGTTTATTTTTTTATTTAAAATATTTTGTCACTAAACAAAAGTTGATAAAAAAAATCAAAATTATAAAGAAACAACAAATTTTTTTGTTTTAAAATAATTTTGTTAATAAAAAATTAAATATTAAAAAATTGATTTTAAACAATATAATTTTATTAATTTAATTATACTTTTTTTTAAAAAAAGAAAAAATTTGAAAAATATTAGTTTATTAAAAAAATTGATTTTAAATAGTATGAGTAAAATCACTAAATATTTACTATTCTTTTATAATACAAAATTATTGTCCTACTTTTTAAAATGATAAGTTATTAGAAATAAATTCAAATATTAGAAATATTAAATATGTTCTTTTATGTCATTTGACATTTATCAGTTAGCCTATAGTAGTTAATCTTACCAAACATTTTCAATTAAATCAACTAGCTTATAAGCTTCTAGCTTTTCGGCTCATAACTTATAGCTTATAAGCTTTCAGCTAGCTTAACAGCTAGTTTTATCAAACATAATCACAACGAAATGTTTTGTAGCTTCTATTACCTCCGTTCCTAAACTCTTGATGTTTAAGGTTAATGCACACAACTTAAGAAATATTTGATACTACTTACAAGCAATATATTTAGTCTAAAATACCCTCATTTAATATCTATAATGGAAGAAGTTGTGAAAATCTAAACCATGTTAAATAGGAGTATATGTGGAAAAAAAATAATTAATGAGATTTGGAATATGTAAAACATCAACCGTTTTAGAAAAAAAAAAATTAAAACATCAAGAGTTTAAGAATAAAGATAGTATTTATTTATGTATTTTTGGAACGAGTAAGAGAGAAGATTAAGCGAATTAATTGACATACAAATTAACGTTACCTTTAATTAAAGTCATGCTTATATACCAGACTGTAAATAAGAGCTGTCCAACCATACACAGACTCCTGTGCCCATCAGAGCAATTAAGTAGGAATTTCCAGGTACGTTTAATTTCTCCTTAGTCCGGTTAATTTATACTACTAATTTGGCTTCATTATGGATCAATTTCCAGTTCTGTTTATGAGCAGATATAATAATGTCAGATGCAAGCTGCATTGCGTCCAATGGGATCGTGGTTGAAGTGCTGAATAAAGAGAATTACTCGAACTGGAGCGCGCTTGTGGAAAACTATTTGGTGGGTGAAGGTCTCTGGGACAATGTGACTGAGAATGTTGATGATAAAGAAAAAAGTGCGGAATGGAAATTGAAAAACAGCAGGGCTTTACATGCCATTCAACTCTCGTGTGGCAATGATGCGCTGTTCCAAATAAGAAATTTCAGAAAAGCCAAAGAGGCGTGGGATCTGTTGAGGACCTCGTATGGCAAAGATGTGAAAGCTCACTTCAAATCCCGAGAATCGCATTCCTATTTTCCCAATATTAAACTCCATACTTTAGTGAGGAGAGGCTTCTTGGATGATGCGGAATCGAGCATCAACAACGACCCCGAAACTATTTTTTTCTACAACCCCGATGATGGCAGGACTGTTCTTCACGTTGCGGTGTGTGCAGGGCACGCGGAACTTGTGAAAAAGTTAGCTAGAATGGGGAAGCAACGGTTGCTGAAAACTCAAGACGGAAAGGGATACACGGCACACCATATCTATCACTTACTGCATTTTTTTTAACCTTAAATAACTTTTTAGTCTCCGTAAAATAGAAATTTTTTGTTTTAATTTTAGTCATTGTATTTTTTTTTAATCCATGTTGTCAAGTAAGAATAGAGTTGTCAAAATGGGTCGTAACCTAAGGGCCAATCCGACCCACCACAGGTTTGGGCTGGAGTGGGCTGAAAACAATTGCAAATTTTGATTATCTAAAAAATTTGACATGACCTACTTATTACCCGACTCACCTGGGTTGAACCCGTGGTGAACCGGGGGCGGGTTAGTGTTAATAAGTTAAAAAAAAAATCTATAACCTAGCCCACTTTAGCTTAAGTCTTGACCCACTTTTATTTTTCAATTTTCACCTCTTAGAGATTGTGCATTTAGCTTAAACTGATTTGGATATTATTAATTTTTTTTTTAATTTTAAAAAAAGTTTTTGTGCTAAAATTTGTTTTTTTAGGTGTGCCGATCCGTTTAACCCACCAACGTGGTGGCCCGGGTCGGGCCAACATTTTTTTAATTCACCAAGAGGTGAGTCGGGTTGGGTACTTGTCCCACTTATTAAGCGAGTCAAGGTGGGTCGGGTCCAATGGGCCGGGCTGGCCCATTTTGACATCTCTAAGTAAGAACATTAACGTATGACGTAGTGTGTGTTAGGTTTCTTGTTGGATAATTGATTCTAAGTCTAGAATTGATTTTGAATAAATTTTGACATATTTGGTTTTACATTAGAGAAAAGTTCAAAATTGATTCTGAGTAGAAGCAACTTTGAGTAGTTTTTACGTTGGATCCAAAATTTTGGACTGAATTTTACTCCTAACTTGATTTTATAAGAATAACATCCAAACAAAAATCACATCGCTACAAAATTAATTTTAACCAAAATCAATTTTACAAAGTCAATTCTATTCAAAATCAATTTTATTAACGCTCATCTAAACATGCATGTAATAGCAATATTGACAGTCTATTGACTTGTCAAGTCATCAAAAAATTTGACAAAGTAATCAAGTATAATTTTTTTATACTAAATTGTATTTTTAAATCTTCATTTGTTCAAAACAAAAACAAAAATTACAAGGACAAAAAGCAAAAAAATACTAAATTGCAATGACTAAAAATGTATTTAAGAAAAAAATAATAATTTTGTAAAAATAGTTAATCTATTTGCATTTTGTCCGGGTACAGATGTTGCAGCAGCAATACTCCAACACAACGCCGATGAGGGAGACTTACCCCTTGACCATCCAAACAAAGATCTTCGGCCAATATATGCATTATCCCACATCCCTTGTGCATTTCCCAGCGCAGGAACCAAACTTAGTTGGTGGGAGCAGATCTATGTTAACACATTATTTGTTTTAATGGAATGTTAGTTATACATTTTTAATAAATTTTATTAGCTAAAATTTATATAGGTCTCACTAATTTAGTAATGAGATCTACATATCAAATAAGACCTACATGAATTTCATCTAGTAAAGGTAAAATACAAAAAATAATTAATTTTTATTAAATGGTAACAGAATAATTTTTTTTATTTTTTGGTCAAATTTAATTTTTAATTAATATAAATATAGTTTCATATCATTTATTTATTTCTTTACATTCTCTCTTTTACTCATTTAAATAAGTAGCTAGAGAGAAATTTCACTATTTCTTTCCGTTTTATTTTTATCTATTCACAACAAATTTCTTCTATTATATTTTTCTTATTTCTATCCTTTCTATTTTCATATTTACTCTCTTCTATTTATTTCTAATCCAAATAAAGAAAATCTCTAAATGGGTAATACAGTATATTGGTACTGATACTTTCTAGTTTCTGCACAGGACGGAGCTAGAAAAAATATTTCGTGGGAATCAATAATCAATAATTATGATATAAAAGTGTATTTCGAATTTGTTTTTTATTCTATTATTTGCACTAAATATAGTATTTTTATCATTGTCAAGAAAAATTATAAAAAATTATTTATTATATTAAAAATACAAAAAGGATTTATTTAATATATATTTTAAAAAGTGACATAGTGCACAAAATATAATGAGCTGCTTATAGGTTTTTTCTTTTGTTGATAGACCTCTTTTCTTATATTTTTGACTTAAATTAATATGCTCTTGTCCATTAAATTTGGATCACTTTTGTTTTTTGTCTTCAAATTTAAATTTGTGTTATAGTCCCTCAATTTAAAGAAAAATTGTTTATAATCCCTCTCCATAAAAGCAAATTCTTAGATTGATTTTAGAGCTAGTTTATTTTTTTTTTATGGAGAGACTAAAAAAGTATTTTTCGAAATTGAGAAAGTAAAAAAAAAATTAAATTTAGAAGACCAAAAATAAAAGTGACACAAATTTGAAGGACACAAAACGTACATATTTAAGCTGTTTTGTTTTGTTTTTGTCTTTATAGAGATGCTACTTTAGTTAAAAGTTTATGCACTAACGATTCGTTGGACTACGTAGAATTGGGCTTGAAACTTTTGAGCAAAGTCTCAAGTTTGAATCCTTCGTATGAAAAAAAAAACTTGGTTGGGGTCCAGCCAAGTATCCTGATTAACATTAGTCACCGAAAAAGTCGATGAACACTTCAATACAATAATATGGTGCCCTAAAAAAAGATTGCGCTAATATTTTTTCCTTGTGGTGATGATAATTTAAAGTCTTAGTTAGATATATTTACTCTATATAAAATATTTTTATTATTTGATTTTAGTATTTTTAAAATTTTCATTAATTTAAAATTTTCAATTTTAAAAACAGTCTCTATACTATTTGTTAATATGTCCCACGTTTTCGAATGACATGTGACGGAATATGCCAATGATAATAGGCCTTATTTCCTCAAAAAAAAAAAAATGATAACAAGCATTATGTTTAAATTTGTTCAGATTTGCAAGAATAAAAGATAACTAGTGTTTTAGCCCGTGCATTGTGCATGAGCTTATTAAAATTTTCACTACCTTATTTATATAGTCAATAGAAAGAAATTTGATAAAAAAAAAAAGAATTATATAGCACATTAAAAGAAATTTTAAAAAAGAGATAATTATAAAAGAAATTAGAAACAATAAAATTAAAAAAAATAAGGGAAGATGTAACAATGTAACTTTAATTTTTTAATATTAACTTTGAAAATTGAAAAGTAAATTGAATTAACGATTTAGAATTATTGACTAAAGAGAGAAATCTTCGAAATCAAAAAAACATAGTTAGAAAATCTGGTAAAAGAAATATTAAAAAAAATAGATTAGAGAGTATAAAATTTGAATATATATATATATATATATATATATATATATATATATATATATATATATATAGTACATCGAAAGAAATTTTGAAAAAGAAATAATTATAAAAGAAATTAGAAACTATAATTTTTTTAAAAGAAAAAAAAAGAAAAAAATGTAATGATGTAACTTTAATCTTTTTAATATTAAATATGTATCCAATTATATATGGTAATTATTTTATCTAAAGATATATGGTAATTAATGATACTTTCTACACGTATAGGATCAATTACGTATATTATAATATTTGGAAATAACTTTGAATGATAATTACGATTTTTTTATCCGTAAGAATCGAAGTAATTAAATATTTGGTCTTCAAAATAAATTAATAAAATATTTGGTTACACAAGTGTGTTTGGTAAGACTTTTGAAAAGTTTATAAGCTTATTTGACAAGCTTATTTAGTACACGAACTTATTTTAGTAGTTTATAACTTATTTTCATAAGCTACTTGAAGTAACTTATGAAAATAAACTAGCTTATAAGTTAATAACTTTTTTTTTTCAATTTTATCTCACTAATTTATTAGAAATTCCTTTTTACCCTTTTATTCAATTTAAAAACTCTTTTATCTATTTTAACATTCTTACACACATACAACAACCAACTCATCAATTATCATTGCTACATCCTTCGTTAAGGTTAGAAATTCTTTTTATCATATCAATTTTACCTTTATTTTCTTGATTTGTATCCAATTATTAATAAAATATTTAAATATTAAAAAATTGATTTTAAACAATATAAGTTTATCTAATTTAATTCTACTTTTTTTCAAAAAAAAAAAAAGGAAAATTTTGATTTAAAACAATATTAGTTTATTAAAAATTTGATTTTAAACAATATGAGTAAAATCATCAAATATTTATCATTCTTTTATAATACAGAAATTAAAAAATTATTGTCCTACTTTTTAAGATAATAAGTTATTAGAAATAAATTCAAAATTAAAAATATTAAATATGTCATTTTACGTCATTTGACATTTAAAGGCTTAAATATCTTTTTGGTCCTTGTAATTTAGTGTTTTTTAGCTTTTCGTCCTTGCAAAAATTTTTTTTGGTTTCAGTCCTTACAAATTATGTTTATTTTGCTTTTCGTCCTTATAGTGATTTAGATAACATTTTTTTCACTGTTCAAAGCGATATCTAAACCATTATAAGGATGAAAAACAAAATAAACATAATTTGCAAGGACTGAAACAAAACAAAAAAATTGCAAGAACGAAAGGCAAAAAAATACTAAATTGCAAGGACAAAAAAAATATTTAAACCACATTTAAATATACAAATAACATTTTTTCCTACTATATATTTTGTTACAGTTTTGAGGCTAGAGACGCCCAAAGTCCTTAAAGATGAAAGAATCGAGATCGTATCGCACATAGAGCCCGATGAAGAAGTGCTTAATAGTGTGACACATACATTAGCAGGTTTGTTTCTAATTCATCCTTAATCAAATAGAAGAGATGTGCTTGAAATATATTTTCTTAACTCTTTTTTAGTGTATATTAAATATCACATTAGTTCTATTAATAAAGAGTATGTTTAAATAAAGGGTTAACTAAGTTTTTAGTCCCTAAACTTTTTCAAAATTCGGTTTTTAGTCCCTAAACATTTGTTTGACTGGTCAAGGTTCCTAAACTTTTTAAAAATTTGATTTTTAGTACTTGAACAAAATTTTGACAGGTCAAAGTCCCTAAACTTTTTAAAAATTCGATTTTTAGTCTCTAAACTTTTTAAAAATCCAGTTTTTAGTCATTGAATTAATGAGATTTCAGGAACAAAAATCGAATTTTTAAAAAGTTTAGGAACTAAAAACCAAATTTTTAAAAAGTTTATGGACCTTGACCGGTCAAACTAAAGTTTAGGGATTAAAAACCGAATTTTTAAAAAGTTTAGGAATCTTGACCAGTCAAACTAAAGTTTAGGGACTAAAAATTGAATTTTGGAAAAATTTAGGGACTAAAAACTTAGTTAACCCTTAAATAAAACTAACATAAAAGTTTACTTGATAAAAAAACCAAATTTTAAACGGATTACTTTATGTATTTTTTAAACTATTTTCTAATTAAAATTAAAATTTTATCTTGATAGTGCTTACAAACCAATTAAGAGAACAAGTGAATGAGTCAATTATCGAATACGTAAAGAGATTTAGGTGCATGAGGAACAAGTATAATGTGCAGTTCCTAGAAATTGAATATGCCAATATATCCATTGGGAACATGCACCCACAATTGAAGGAGAAGCTAATAATGCAAGATTTTGCGGACCTTTCCCAACTTAAGCTATAGCTACAAGGGTGGAATAGTTCATTCGTGAACACAATCAAAGAAGAGTCCAAATAGGCATGAGGGGCATGCAAGTTGTTTCCACAATAGCCAACAAGTTAGGAGAGTCGTCAAATGAGGATATGACAGTCGAGCAAATTTGAATTGAACTATTGAAAGGCAAGTCATATTTTTGTTCTGCCTTGAGTCCCTCTAAGGGAAAGGAGGCAAGGAACAAGGATTAGCATCTTTTTCACATTTCTAGATCTCACCAGGTCTTCGACTATTTGTTGAAGGACCAATAGATCGATAAAACTTCCTAAGCGTAAAAAAATCCACCCCTGAAAAGTTGAGAACAAAAGCCATTGTAAATGGCATAACACACACAATCATCATATTTCAAATTGTCTCATTTTTAGGAACATTATTCAGAAAGAACTAAAGGAAGGACGATGCAGATTAGTCGACAAAGGGACAAAAATGAAGATTGACACTGATATATTCCCTATGGCTAATATGAATATGGTAAAAGCTCCCACGACTAAGTAGAAGAAAAAAGTAGTTCCTAAACTTGGGGGTACAACTGTCAATTTGGCTCTAAGTCCTACGGTCAGCCCACTTGGCCCATTATAATGGTCCTAAGTTTTATAGCCCATTTAATGAAAGGGCCAAAAAAAGTCCTAATCCATAAAGCCACACTTTGTAAAGGGCCAAGGCTAGGGTCTTGAAGGTCCAACCCACAAATTATAACAATTTCAAAAATATTTTTTTAATTGACCAATCCTACGGTATTTTTTGGCCAACTTCAATCGAGACATCTTTCGGCTTGCCTTAGATAGGGCATTTTTTGGCCAGTCTTGGCTAGGGTATTTTTCGGCCAACTTCGACCTATATTTCTTTCGGCCAGCCTTAGTTAGTGCTTCTTTCAACCAGCCTTGGCCAAGACATTTTTCACCAACCTCAGCTAGAACAGTTTTTGGCTGACCTAGAACAGGGAAATTTTCAGCTGACAGTCAGGGTAGTTTTCGACAACGTCGGCGGGGATAGTTTTTGACCAACGTCGGCCAAGTATGTTTTTGGACTAACATCGATCGGGGCAATTTTTGGCCGACCTCAACCAGGGCAATTTTTAGTCGACCTTGACCAGAGCCGTTTTTTGGCCGACATCAGCTGGGGGGTTTTTGGGCGACATTGGCGAGCTTTTTTCGGCCGACCTCGGTCAGGGCTGGTTTTTGACCGACATCAACTGCAGCTATTTTTAGTCGACCTCGACCAGGACAGTTTTTGACCGACCTAGGCTAGGGTTGTTTTTCGGCCAAAGTCGACTGGGGGAGTTTTTGGGTGGTGTCGGCCGAAGCAGTTTTCAGCCAACCTCAACTAGGGCAGTTTTCGGCCAACCTTGACTAGGGTTGTTTTTCGGCTGACATAAACTGTAATAGTTTTTGGACGACCTCGACCAGGGCAGTTTTCGGCCGACCTCAGCCAAGACTGTTGTTTTTCGGCCAAAGTCGACTGGGGGAGTTTTTGGGTGGCGTCGGCTGAGGCAATTTTTGGCCAACCTTGACTAGGGTTGTTTTTCGGCCGACGTTAGTTGGGGGAGTTTTTGGGCGATGTCAGCCTGGGCAGTTTTCGCCCGACCTCGGCTAGGGTTGTTTTTCATCCGACATCGACCATAGCAGTTTTTGGTCGACCTCGACCATGGTGATTTTCGGCCGACCTAGGCCAGGGCGGTTTTCGGCCGACCTCGGTCAGGGCTATTTTTCGGCCGATATTGGCCGAGGGAGTTTTTGACTAATGTCGATTGAGACAATTTTAAGCCTACCTCGGCTGAAAATATTTTTCGATCGTCGTCGGTCGTTGCAATTTTCTGCCAACATTTGCCACGACAATTTTCGACCGACCTAGAGCAAACAATTGTTGGGCGACCTCGGTCAGTGTTAGCTCACAAGAAAAATTCTCTCAACTTTTGAAATTATAATTTTTAGAAGTTGGTTGGCCCATGGGTTGGCCCTAGCCCTAAGGGCTTTTTGGCCCTATGGGCCATTTATTATGTGGGTCATTTGACCCTATAGGCCAGTTTGGCCCTAACCCATGTGGGCTAGGGCCAAAAAGGTTAGGGCCAGCCCATTTGACAACTCTACTTGGGGGCAACAAAGTACCAATGGAGGTCCTGAGGGAGTAAGCATGAATCAGGAACCAACAAGGATTCACCTACAAGGAGAGTAGAATAGTCACAAAGAAAATTAGTTTCCCGGTGGCTACAATACCTTATGCCAACCGATGAATGATAGAATAGTTGTTATTGCTTCATCAACCTCTGCCATTACAAAAACATGACAAATGTGTGACTAAGGTGAATGTGCAGAATGGTGTAATCACATTGCAAAATTCCTTAATGAACGATGATGACCTAAGGAAAACTGTAATACCCCGAGCGAATCACACCAGAATGAGAGGGATCCAGAGACTGTACAGGTACGAGACTGTACAGTTGATGATGACTTAAAGAAAATAATTTGTACTACCTATACTAACAAGATGTATCTACTTTTCAGTAGCTCATCACTTAAGAACTCCACAGTTAAGCATGCTTGACTTGGAGCAATTATGGGATGAGTGGCCTTCTGGGAAATTTTTTAGGAAGTGTACGAGTGATGACAAAACATGCTGAGAAGTCTCGTGTTGGAGACCAACATAATTAGGATGACATCCTTCTTCAAAAACCTTACTACGACTATTCATGATTTGGGACTCCTGGCGACTTGATTCATGATTGGCATGACACTCTAGTCAAAGGTTTTTTCTACAATTTGGGACTTTGTAACTTTGTATGGGCTAAACTGTAGGCTTTTCGATTAGGTATTAAGCTTAATCTGGCCATGTCACAAGTTAATTTTTGAACTTGACTCTTTAAAAGTGGTGAAATATGGTCCATATGGGGAGTAGCACTAATCAGTTAACCTTCCTATTTTGAATTAGACTCGAGAACTTCTTCGTCTCCCTAATTGGCAAGTAACAGTGACTCATGTTTTGCGAGAAGCTAACTGTTGCACTCAACTTCTTGTCAGTCAATGGCATCAGGGATAGTACACTTGGACAATGTTTGAGAAAGCGTCCTCTTTTCTTGCCTCTCTACTTAGATTTGATGCTTTGGGTTTTCTTTTGTTAGGCTCTTTGTGGTCTTTGCTCTTGCCAATTATTAAGAAAGTTGGGGGTTTTTGACCTTATTAAGAAGATTAAGAAAAATTGGGGTTTGATTTGAAAGCATATAGAAAATAGTAAATGAGAAATCAAATTAATAAAAAAAAAATAATCCAAGTGTTTAATTCATGTGGCAGAGTTATTATGGTTTAGAGGTTTGAGAATTTATATACATCCATGTTAATATGAATTCAATTAGATAACCATCTAACATATATTAATAAAACCGAATCATAACCGCAATCCCTAAGTGATGTTAATTTATGCACAAATTGACTTAGATTCTCAGTCGATTACCTAACCTCAACTAGATTAAGATTAACCAACCCTAGCTAACCTAATTTCACTTCCATCATAAAAATGAAAACCATAACCATGAAAAATGAATTCACAATTGAAGAATGGAGGAAGAGATGCATATGAAATTCAGAGTTTAAAACAGGAACTCAAACTTTAATTACATTCATTAGAGCCCTTGAATTGATTTAGCCTTTAGCCTTCCATGGTCATCACCAACGTGAAAGGTTAAAGAAATAATGCAGCAAACTCAAAGAAAACTAAAGGAGGTCAGGAGAGAAAGTAAAGGGTTTCTTCAATTTGAACAAATCTGTGTAATCAAAGGTTATGTTTCTCAATTACATGGTTTCCTATTTATGTAGAAACAAGTAATAAAGATCATATCTTAATTAAATCTTAATGAAATCCTAATGATAGCAAATCATAATGAAAAGATAAAATCCTCATCCTAAAAATTGGATAAGATAAAATCTTAAAAACATATTCTAGCTTTTATTAGATCTAATAAGATTTATTAGCTTCAAATCATGCCAACTGCAGTCTTTTATTTATTTGGGACCTCAGATGACCAAATTTGCCATCAATGTCTTCATGAAAGTTGTAGAAAATTTTGTCCTCAAAATTTGGGCACCAATTCCACATTGATCCGAACTCTACAAATCAAGGTATGCTCAAAATACTACACCTATGTTAGGCAACCAGCGAGAACAACGTATTCAAATTCGTGTCCACTTTTCTCCTTGAATACATCCGAAGTAGCCAAAGATTGTGAGAATGAAAGTATAGCTCTTTGTCTTAGCTTTCGAGGGAAACCTATGTCCTATGGAAGATAATAAGGTCACAATGAGTGAAAATTCAAAAATTAACGATGATTAGCAAAACTAATGCAAAACACATCAATATAAACACAAATAGAAGTCAATTAGACCAAGTGTAAACTACAAATGGATGCTCATAATTTATCTATCATCCACCTTGGCCCAAACACCAAATTAGCCCAAGTCATCACGTCTTTATTATGGTATAAGAATTGCTATAAAATCTTGTATTGTTATTCTATTAACATTCCTCTTCTGTAATTCCATGTTTAGGTAGACTTTTTGGACGATTTCAACGGTTCGTTCAAACTAAAATACTTCTAAAATTTCCTGGTACGTACAATCGGGAATTAGATTAATTATCATATTTTTTTTCTTGAATAATTTCTTTTAAAATGCATCTGTTTGTGATTTTTTTCATTCATGCATTTTGCCTTATGCTTAATTGATTAAAGTTTTTGTTAATTATACTTTCCAACACTTTTAGCATTTCAAAAAATAGACTTTTTTACGCATATAAACCAAAATAAAAAATTAAATATCCAATTAATCCATCCCCAACATTATTTACCCATCTAACCCAAAATACTATTTCCACTGAAAAATCAGTTCTCCCTTAACCGATTTCTCTCTTATATTTATTTAATTTTTTTTAAATGACCATTGAGAAATCGGTTATTGGTTAACCGATTTCTCTATGGGATTTTTTTTTTTAATTTTCGTTTTCCCTTTTTTTAAATTTTTTTTGTAGTATATATTTGTTAAAAAATTATTCTAATGAATAATAATTTTTTTATTGTTTTTTATTTGGCTTAATTACAATTTTTATCACCAACTTTTTAATTTTTGACAGATTTTATCTCCAACAAATTAATTTAGTGCATTTTACCCCCAATTTTTTAAAAAAGTTACAAATTTTATCTTCCATAATTTTGATGATGTAGCATGCTGACATAAGCATAAAAAATGGGGGTAAAATTTACCAAAAAGTAAAAAATTATGGGTAAAATTTGTCAAAAATGAAAAAATTAGGGATAAAATTTGTCAAAAAATAAAAAGTTGAGAGGTAAAAAGTACAACTATTTTAACATGCCACGTGACTTTTTTACGCATATATACCAAAAAAACAAATTAGGTACTTTTTACGCATGCCACTTTTTTAAATATCTATTTTAGCATGCCACTTTTTTACGCATATATACTTAGGTATTTAATTTGTTTTTTTGGTATATATGGGTAAAAAAGTCACGTGGCATGCTAAAATAATTGTACTTTTTACCTCCCAACTTTTTATTTTTTGACAAATTTTATCTCTAACTTTTTCATTTTTGACAAATTTTATCCCTAACTTTTTACTTTTTGGTGAATTTTACCCCCATTTTTTATGCTTATGTCAGCATGCTACATCATCAAAACCGTGGAGGATAAAATTTGTAACTTTTTTAAAAAGTTGGGGATAAAATGCATCAAATTAATTTGTTGGAGGTAAAATCTGTCAAAAATTAAAAAGTTGATGGTAAAAATTGCAATTAAGCCAAATAAAAAACAATAAAAAAAATTATTATTCATTAGAATAATTTTTTAACAAATATATACTACAAAAAAAATTTAAAAAAAGGGAAAACGAAAATTAAAAAAAAAAATCCCATAGAGAAATCGGTTAACTAACAACCGATTTCTCAATGGTCATTTAAAAAAAAATTAAATAACTATAAGAGAGAAATCGGTTAAGGGAGAACTGATTTTTCAATGAAAAATAGTGTTTTGGATTAGATGGGTAAATAATGTTGGGGATGGATTAATTGGGTATTTAATTTTTTATTTTGGTTTATATGCGTAAAAAAGTCCAAAAAATATATGAGGAGAAAGAGGATAACTGCCTTGTACTTGAGATTCTAAATTGCTTGTGCACAAGAATATCAATCGAGTCTGAATCAGAATGCTTTGAAGAAAATCTGCATAAGACGTCAGCATATGATGCAATGTTACAAGCAGCCAAGTAAGGAATTATTGAGTTCATAGAATCAATGAGTGATGCAGATCCTGACCTTTGGTTAGCCATGGACCAAAGTAAAAGAGGCATATTTGCACATGCAATCATGAATCGTCAAGAAGAAGTGTTCCAACTTATACACCAGATGCAGAATAAAGATATTATTGCATCCAGCGTCGACGTGTTAGGAAATAACATGTTGCACATTGCAGCGGAATTAGGGCCTTCTCGCTACCTAGATCGTTTGTCGAATGCAGCTATACAAATGCAAAGAGAACTTCAATGGTTTCAGGTAATCAAATTAAATCCATTATTTTGTAGTCTTGACTATATTTAGCATATGGACACACATATATAAGGGTCAGGCTAAAGTGAAGTTAAAATTACTGAGACACCGGTGGAAATTGTTGTTTACCTGCTACAGTAGGGTTAGTCAATGTGTTTTTTACCTGCTGCAGCAGGTAAACACCGGGAGAAAAAAAATAAAAAAAAATTATTTAAAAAATGAAATTATATAAAATTATTATAATAAAAATTAGAATAAAAATTTTCTTTTTTTTTTTAAAAGTGGGAACCACCAGTGGTGTTTGAACAAATTACCTACTATAATAATAGGTTGGTTAATCGGGAGAAGTGGTTCCTACTTTTTAAAAAAAAAGAAAATTTTCAACCATAGGTGGTGCTTGAACAAATTACCTACTATAATAGATTAGTTAACTAGGAGAAAAAAATCATTTTTTATTAAATGAAATCATATAAAAATTATTAAAAAATATTTTTTTCTCCAAGTGGGAGCACAAGAGAAATAATTTTGCTCAAATTTTTTTATATAATTTCATTTAATAAAAAAATGATTTTTTTTCTCTCTCGGTTAACCAACCTATTATAATAGATAATTTCTTCAAGCACCACCGGTGGTTCTCACTTTTTCAAAAAAAGAGAAAATTTTTATTCTAATTTTTATTATAATAATTTTGTATAATTTTATTTTTTAAATAATTTTTTTCCGGTGTTTACCTGCTACAGCAGGTAAAAACACATTGGCTAACCTGCTGCAGCAGGTAAATAATACTTTCTCACCGGTACCTCACCCATTTTAAACTTCACGTTAGCCTCGTCCCATATATAAACACCAAAATTGATCTATACAAACCAAAAAGAAAAGGAAAACGTTTACCTTGTGGAACACAATGAAAAATATGGAGAATAAGCCGTGGGATTAATTCTTATAATTTTTTTTTATAATATTCACAAAATACATAACAAATATGATTACTCTGTAATTGCAATTTAAAACCATTATGGGGGAAGAGAAATTCTTAGTTAGGCACAAACCCAACACATCATCGTTATACACAACCAATAAAAAATTTACAACTAATAAAATAAAAATAAATAAATCCAACCTAAAAAATAAAGAAACTAATATTTAAAACAAATAATCAAATCCCACGATTCTCTTTTCAATATTTATATGTAACAATATCTCTTTCCTTTTATTTCTATATATATCAAAATCTTTGTTATGTGTGTCTCTATTTTTAAATATTAGCACCGCAATACCTTTGACTTTCAATGGAGACTATTTTTTTCTTTTACTTAATTTTTTCGGTACAATACACACATATAAAATAAAAAAAATCATTAATCAAAAAATAAATAAATGAAAAATCACATGAATATTATAATAAAAATAAAACCAATACATATGATTAATATACCTTATACGATCTATAAATATATGCAAATTCTTCTATTTAGTACTTATCCATTATTTTTAAAAAAAAATTAAAAGCTAATTCATAATTTCATAGATTAAATAATTATTTATCATATTAAGGTAATATATCATTTAAAATAACTTTATAATGTACAGACTAAAATAACTTATAATATAGACATTTTATTTCCATCATTAGGTTGATTTTAAAAAAAAATGGTTAACACTTTTTAAATAACAAAGTTCACGTAAAATTTAATGTCAAATTTTATTAGGTGATAAAGATTTTGATATAGAAATAAAAAGAGAGAGACGGTTACATGCAAAAATAGTGGAGAGAAAATTGTGGATTTTATTTATTTGTTTTAAATGTTAGTTTCTTTATTTTACATGTGAATTTATTTGTTTTTTATTTTATTAGTTGTAAATTTTTTATTGGTTGTGTGTATAAGGATGATGGGTTGGGTTTGTGCTTAACTAAGAATTCCTCTTATGGGGAATTAATAGAGGTGGGGTCGTGTTGCTTGAAAGGATCTTATAATCTCCGATTTTTTTTGTTGTTGTATGTAAGTAATTGCAATTTAAAACGATTATATGTATAGGAAATAGAGGTGGACCTGTGTTTCTTGAAAGGATCCAATAGTCTCCTAATTTTTTTTTATCTTTTTCATTTTATATGTAACTAGTGTTTTAGCTTATTTAAATTTTTATTACCTTATTTATATACTCAATAGAAAGAAATTTGAAAAAAAAAAATTATATAGCACATTGAGAAATATTTGAAATTAAAAAAGAGTTAGAAAAACTGATAAAAGAAACATTAAAAAAAAGATAGCACCAGATAAAGAAGTGAATGAAAATAGTTATAGAAATATTATGAGTGTGGGTAACTACAGATATTAATAAGAGACAATAAAAAATAGAGTTAGAAAAACTGATAAAGGAAATATTTAAAAAAATCCAAAAGATTAGAGACGGTAAAATTTGAAAAAAAAAAGAATTATATAAAATATCGAAAGAAATTTTAAAAAAGAGATAATTATAAAAGAAATTTAAAACTATAATTTTTTTAAAAAAAAATAAAGGAAGATGTAACTTTAATTTTTTAATATTAACTTTGAAAATTGAAAAGTAAATTATTGATGAAAGAGAAAAATCTTCGGAGTTAAAAAATAGAGTTAGAAAAATTGATAAAAGAAAAAAAAAAGATAGCATTAGATAAAGAAATGAATAAAGGTAGTTATAGAAATATTGTGAATGTGAGTAGTTACAGAAATTGATAAGAGAAATTGAAAAGTAGAAGAACTAGATGCATGTTATAAGAGTGAACTGGACCACTTTATGAGAGAAGAGTATTCAAATGATAGTGAATGTGAGGAAGGATGGAGAGAGTGGAGCAATGAGAGCACAGATAGACTTATTCGTTTATATATATAAGATAATTTTCTATGAGAAAAAAAAATATTTTTTAACTCAACCCTTTTATTAATATCTCTTTTTCTTTTTCATCGTCCCAGGTAAAAAAAATTAGTAGTTTTGTCCTTAGTGAGAATGTTAATTAGTAAAAATAGGTTTAACTAAGTTTTTAATCCCTAAACTTTTTAAACATTCAGTTTTTAGTTCCTGAATAAAAGTTTAACTAGTCAAGGTTTCTAACTTTTAAAAATTCGGTTTTTAGTCCCTAAACTTTTTAAAAATTCAATTTTTAGTCCCTAAAATCCCATTAAAGAAATAAAAATAATGGGGTTCAATTTTTTGTTCACGGACTAAAAACCGAATTTTTAAAAAGTTTAGGAACTTTGACTGGTCAAACTTTTATTCAGGGACTAAAAATTGAATATTTAAAAAGTTTAGAGACCTTGAACAGTCAAACTTTTGTTTAAGGATTAAACCGAATTTTGAAAAAAAATTAAGAATTAAAAACTTAATTAACCCTAAAAAATATACCTGCAATAGGCATTTATTGAAATGTTTGTCCATGTCTTTTATTATTATGATACGAATAACTAATGAGAATGTTAATTCTCACTTTCAAGATTCTTGAAAATAGAAATAGAAAAGAACGAAAAAACTTATTAGAACCAAATGTAACATAATCCAAACATTAGTTGATAATTGACATTACATGCATGCATGCAGGAGGTAAAGAAGGTTGTGCCTCAATGGTGCCAAGAAGCTAAAAATGCAAATTTAGAGCAACTTTATTGCTGAGTTGCTTGAAGGAGTACCTTAGATTTAAGAAACTTTGTTTTCCACGTAGACGGTCTCCAACGGTGAAAATAATCAAGATACGGTATCTTAGCTTAAGGAACCCGGGAGGATACCATCGATGGAGATGCTCTTAATGATAAGATGGCTAGTGAAGTGTTTACCGATAGCCATAAGGAGCTTCTGAAAAGCGGTCAAAAATGGGCAAAAGACACGGCAAGTTCTTTCACACTTGTGGGTACTCTCATCATTACCATGATGTTTGCTGCAGCCTTCACTGTCCCAGAGGGAAACAACAGTGAAAAGGGCATTCCCAATTTCTTAGGTAAAGACATATTTACTTTCTTCATCATATCAGATGCTATATCCCTCATCACATCTTCGTCATCAGTGTTGATGTTTATTGGGATCCTCACATCGCGTTACGCTGAGCAAGATTTCATCAAGGGGTTGCCCTTAAAGTTGCTCTTTGGCCTTATCACCTTATTTTTTTCCGTGGCATCCATGATGTATGCTTTTTGTGCTGCGCTTGCTTTGATGCTAAAGGGATAGCACCGGATTGTGATAGCAGCCATGTGGCTTGCACTTCTTCCAATCTTGGTCTTCGTACCCTTGCTGTTGCGTCTCACCTCAGAGATTTTCCAATCTACTATGAGATTTGATAAGCTCGCTGCAAAAAAGAAAAAGAATCGGGATTAATAGAGTTGTGTTGTTTTTTCGTGTGTACTTAATGCACTTATGTTTGATTGGATCGATGATGTTCTTTGTCTCGTATACTTTTTAAAACATTCTCGTTTTTTATATCAAGTATAAATTTATTCAATCTCTTGTTTGTAATTTTTTGGTGACTAAAATATATGAAGGCAAATAAATAATGATTGAAATCTCGCCTGAAAAATTTTCATAAGTGACATTTTGAGTTTGTTTTAATTCGAGCATGAAAAGAGTAAATCTTGATCATACAATTGTATACAAATGATTAAGATTCTTAATTAATTTTTATCTTAATCATTTTTCAATCACATGATTGGTATGTGTGTGTGTGTGACATTTTGAATTTGTTTTAATTACAGTATGAAAAGAGTAAATCTTGATCATACAATTATATACAAATGATTAGATTTGTGTGTGTATGCGCGTGTGCGTTTCGAGTGATGAAGGGAGTTGCGTTGACATTTGAGGGCATGAGTTTAGAGCTTACTAAATCCCCAAGGCAAGCATGTTTGTGGGTGTTACTATTCTCACCCTGAAATTGCTATTCTCACCATCCATGTGGGTGACCTTTTATTAATTTCCAAAAATGCCCTTCCGACGGAAACATGATTTTGTTTTACAATTGTACAACGGAGTCGTGTTTCCATTGCAATCTATAGGGTGAGAAAAAAATTGAACAATGAAAATGCGATTTCATTGAACTATTTTCAACGGAATCGTGTTTCCGTTATTTACTAAAGGGGTGAAAAAAAAACAACGGAAACACGATTCCGTTGAACTATTTTCAAAGGAATCGTGTTTCCGTTATTTACTAAAGGGGAGAAAAAAAAAACGGAAACACGATTCCGTTGAACTATTTTCAACGGAATCGTGTTTCCGTTGAACTATTTTCAACGGAATCGTGTTTCCGTTGAACTATTTTCAACGGAATCGTGTTTCCGTTGTTTTTTTTCCACCCTCTTTAGTAAACAACGGAAACAAAATTCCATTGAACTATGTTCAGCGGAATCACATTTCCGTAGTTCATTAGTTTTTCCACTTATTTTATAAAACGGAAGTATGATTCTGTTGGTGCCTTCTCTCGCGCAACCAATTTCTTCTCTTGCGCAACATGTTCCATAAATGGCACCGCTTCGTCAAATCCATTCGACAAAGCACAAAATCAAAATAGATTTGGGTTGCGCGGTGTTGGGATGGCGCAAGGTGGTGTGGATGACTTAGGTTGTGCGAGGCAGCGCGGGGTCACACTAGGCAACGTGGGGGTCGTACAAGTGACGTGGGTGGCGCGCGGGGTTTGCACCGGCGGCGCGGGGGTGCAGGGTTGCGCGATGGTCACACGGGCTGCTTGAGGCTCACGGAGGGAGTCGCGCGCAGTCGCGGTTGGCGGCCCGTGGTGGTGCGGCGCGGAGTTGTTTGGTACAGGTTTGGGGAGTGGGAAGTCTGAGGGAAAGGGAAGGGGTGTAGGGATTTAGTGAGTGGGTAAAAGAGAGATTTCACAAAATTATGGGGTGAAAATAGCAAAAGGTGGGGGTGAGAATAGCAACTCCCCATGTTTGCTTCGTTTCATTACATGAGTTGAGGTGGGCCTAGTAGGGACCTAAAACAATTTCCCCTCAATGTGTTGGCTTTAAAGAATGTTTACCTTTATTTGGGCCTCAAATATCTAGGTTAGCCCAAGCCTAGTTTTAAAAATTTGGTGACGAACTTATGAGTGCTTTTTTTATCTTCGATAGTTGCTTTCTCTTCATTAGAAAGTCTCAATTCAAAATTGAAACACCATGTCCTATGAACGCCACCATCATCATCCACAAACTCAATCTGTTGGGTGTGCAAGTGCATGCCTCTCCTCGTCATCTACTCAGTAGAACAAATAAAATGCAACACTTTTTGAATGTGAAAACCTACTACATCGATCATATACAAGCATTCAACCAGATTGAAGCCACAATGATTAATATACAAGATAACATGAAATGTAATTTCTTCACTTGAGCCTTTTGTGTTTACCAACTTTTGATCATTAATTCAACCATTTGTGCTTACACAACTTCACTTATGTATTTGTTTTTGTTTAATAACCTATTTATAACTTTCTCAAACCTTTTTGTATAGAAAAAAAAGGGAGATTGAATTGTGTTGTTTTAAAATTTCAAGACTAAGGACTTGTCTGATTACTCTTTTCAAAAAGAGTTTTTAGTTTTTAAAATTAAAAAAATTGTTTGATTTAAGTTTTAAAAATTGTTTTTAAAACATTTTTGAAAGAGTAACCACATCACTAAAGAATTCCCATCTCTCCTTCTTTCTTCTCCTCTCTCCCCTCCTCCGCCTCCATCGCCGAAAGCTCAAGATCCCTGGACCCATCAGACTATTTGGATAACACCATTAACGGCTTGAAAACATTGGTTGAGCAGAATTATTCACGGTTCTTAATTTCTTCAACCACATCCTTTGGTGGCTAAGTAAGTACTGTTATAGTGTTGGAGCAGCAGAGTAAGATTGTATGCTTGTCTTTCATGTCAGTGAGAATTAGGTGTTTGATATTTTCAGTTATGTTATGGCCAAAATCGTCCCCTCTCTCTATGATTTCAGAGATGGCATCGGCATCAGGGATTGCAGACATTTTTGCTTTGTTTGGTTTGCTTCCAACAGAATTGAATTGGATTTTGCAACACAAGCATGGTGGTGACAATGTTGTGGGGTTTCGTGTCGATGCTTCTCGTTCTCGAAAATAGGTTTTGTTCTTACCGGATTTTGTAAGTGTGGCGGC
This sequence comes from Pueraria montana var. lobata, assembly GCA_026413185.1. Lineage (NCBI taxonomy): Eukaryota > Viridiplantae > Streptophyta > Magnoliopsida > Fabales > Fabaceae > Pueraria > Pueraria montana. Next base: position 87,109,727 of record CM048650.1, on the reverse strand, counting down.
GTGATGGCTTCGCCAGAATCTCCTCCTGAATGGTGGGGGATGTACCTGCAAAGACACTTCGACGCTCAAGTTAGAGGCGTAGAGGTAGGAGACAGGTATCACAATTGGGTGTATAATTTCATACCTTGATTGGGGTGAATACCTTCGTATTTATAGAGTATAGAAAGATAGATTTGATAGGGTTGTTTTCCTATCAAATCTTATCAAATATCGCTAATTATGATAAAGATAGGCTTATCTTCTATCGTAATCTTATACCTTAGTTTTTGTGAATTTATCTTTTAATAAGATATACTTTCCGTTATAACTACCATGGTCTGAGTAGGCCTATACTACTCGGCCAGGTTATCTACTCGGTGGAGTGTCGAGTCTGAGTAGTAAGAATGATAAACTATTCAAATTAGTTTGCTTTATTCCTTCATACTTCCTTAATTAGGAAATAAGTTTCGGATATAGGGTTACCATCAAGTAACTTGGCCTCACATTTCTTTCCGTTTTTTTAGTGTCATACTTTCTTTTCATCTTTTTTCACTTATAGAAAAGTTGATACTCTGATACAAAATTAGTTTTGCATGAAGTTTAGTTAGAATAACATGAAGTTGAATTAAGGAAGATTCTTCTTTCTTACTTTGATTTATGTTCTCTTTTTTACTAGACAAGTGTCTTCTCTATTCATTTTATGCTTTGTTATGTTTTTTGTTTTTAAATCATTTTTTTCTTAACATGTAAAGTTTGGATAAAGAGGTAAGTGGTATTTCTTGAAGTTAAAGAAAGAAGAGTGTTTAGTAAAGTCTATCAATCACTACATACAGGGATGGATCTAAAAACTTATTAAAGGGGGCTGGATTTTTTTTTCTTCCTTTATAATTGTTTAAATTTCTAACTTTTAATAAATAATCATTTTTAAAAAATATTTACTATTTTTACATGTAAAATTGAAATTAATTTTTATTTTAAATGATAATAACTTTAACTATTACTATAATAACAATAAACACACAACTAGTTTTACACAATGTTATCAGACTCGGATCGGTCATCAACTCGGTTGGGGTACTGGGTCACTGAGTCAAGGGTCGACCCAATGAGTCACTAGTTGACCCGCATGACTCGGTTTATATTAAAAAAATTCTAAATAATTTCATAACCTATAAACTTGTACACTTTTTTTGTGTGCGGAAAAGATAGCTTGTAAACTTATACACTTAAAGATTTAAAGTTTAACAAAATTCAACATATTTAGAAGCATAGTTATGAACTTGTTTAAAAATTTTGAGCAGCATATTTTTTCAGAATTCAATATACACAACCTTAAGTTATAATTTAAAATATATCATTATCATCTATTTATTAAAACTATCATTGTTATACACTAACAGACATAATCTAATATATATATATATATATATATATATATATATATATATATATATATATATATATATATATGAAATGCAGAGAATCACACTAGAATGGAGGGTTGAATAGTGTGTTAGATAAAAGCTTATAATCTTTTCACAAAGATGGAGATATTTCAACTTAAGTTTTACAAAGAACTTGCAATTGCAACTATCGTCCAGTTGTTTAAAATAACAGTTCAATGGAACTGCGTTTCAGCGTATCGTCCAAGCGTAAAGCAAAGGTTTTTCGCAAATATAAAGTAAAGAGACTTGTGCGTATAATGCGAAGAAACAACTTAAAAGAATAACTGGTAAGCTTAAAAGCGATAGAGTGAAAACACTTAGTTTATACTGGTTCACTCAACCTGAGCTACGTCCAGTTCTCCTTCAAAAACCTTATAAGGGTTCTACCAATCAAATCCTGATTACAAACAAGTATTATATACCCTGTCACTTTTGGCTACAAGTATTCTCTAAGCACTTCTAGCACATCTTTAATCTCCCCCTGAGATTAAAGAACACCCAAGTATTTTTTTGTCACTAAGCCACTCCTGGCTTTCCAAACAGAAACTGTTTGATTACAAATTCAGCAAATAACTCTCACAGAGAGGATGTTACAATGTAAGCAAATACACAAAGAACTTAGCAAAGCTAAGGAGATTTCTCTTTTCGCACAAGTGTAGGTCATCCAATTGATTTGGCAGAGTTTTAGCTCTTAGAAAACTTGAATGCTTCGTTGTTAATTTCGTGAGCTTGTTCCTATATTTCTAGGCAACTTGGTGAAGATATCTGTTGTGGGATCTATGCCTTTGCCAATAACCGTTCTCTCATAAACATATGACCGTTGCTACGTGTCAGCTTGGGGTGGAGAGATGGAGGAGACAACAGTACATGCAACGCCTCCACTACTTGTACGATTTTTGTAGAGAGAAGCTTTTCTGTCCCATGTGGTACACTTTTCGAATTTTCAAATGAAATGTCACATTAGAAAAGAGAGGGAATAATAGAACATTTCAGAGAATTGTCATCGAAAAGTATATGTGTACTTTTACACAATCATGGACGCATTATATAACTGTTAGATAGAAAAGATTATGTAAGTTATATAGGCGTTGGACGCTTCCCATTTGGACGCAGTGTTTACACACTGGTTTTTGCAATGTATTGGACGCTTGTTTTGTAACAACGCGTTGGACGCTGGTCTTAATACTTATGAAAACAAGTTTCCAATAACTCACTGGACGCATTGTACACATAGAGATATAAAGTTTAAGCTTAAGAAATACAATACCATTGAGACATTGGACGGTGTGGTACCTATAATACTCAAACATAATTCATTAGATACTTCAAAATTTTAGTCTCATTTGTTATCATCAAAATCGAAGTTTGAGGGGTTGGACATTGTCCAAAGTCTTAGATTCCAACAATATATATGAGGAGGGATCCACTTATTCCAAGAGTAAGTCTAAGAAAGTTACTCTTCATCTTAACCATTCATTTTCTTGAAATCTAATGGTTGTAATAAGTAACTAATCTTAACCATTAGATTTCAAGAAGAGTAATCTAATCTAATGGTTAGGATGAAGAGTAACTCTCTTAGACTTACTCTTGGAGTAAGTGGATCTCTTTTCTCTCTCTCTCTATATATAAACCTATTTCATTTAGACAATACAATTTTTTCCTTCATCCCATTATTGCTCTGATAAAGAATAATCAATTTTCAAACCAGTAAGTATGTTGGATGAGATAAGTTAAATACAAGTTTTACTCGTAGATAACAATATAAGCCAAGGAGAAAAAGCCAAATTGGAAGCAACAATAGCTTTATCATCTCAAATCCTAAGATGCGGTTATGCTTGGTAAAAAAAAGTAAGCAAATATATAAATAACATAAGTGTAAGATATAAATTAAATTTTCTCATATGAGTGTTGCTGTTCTCCTGTATAATAATAAAAAAAAAATTGCATGACCCACTGAGTCAACCGGGTCGCCGAGTCACTGGTTCAACCTCTAAACCCGTCGAGTCAAACCGGGTCACACCGGGTCTGTTGCATAATCGATCCAATTGGTGACTCGGACCGATTAGGTGACTGGTTTTCGGGTCAACGGGTCAACCCGGCCGGTCCGGGCCGGGTCTGATAACATTGGTTTTACATATTTACACTAGTTATCATCTTAACTATTGTAATAATAACAACAAACACAACTAGTTTTACACAATTTTACACTATCATCTTAACTAGTATTATAATAACAATATACATAATTAATTTTACACAATTTTACACTAACTAATTTTAAAATATATATATGTATATACACAACAAATTCCAAGGGAGGGGGGCTGGGACCCCTGCCTGCCCCCTTGCATCCGTCCCTGACTACATAATATATAGAAAAAAGGCTTAAATATGTTTTAGGTCCCTAATAAATGGCTGATTTTTATTTTTTGTCCCTAATAAATTTTTTCATTACATTGAATCCTGATATATCAAAACTTTATTTTTGAGTCCCTACCATCAGTTAAATGATGACGTGGCACCGTGCGAACATATCTTCCCAATATATGTCAACCGATGAGATGATGCCACGTCATTACTTAATTGACAGTAGGGACTCAAAACAAAAGTTTTGATATATAGGAATCCAATACAACGAAAAATTTATTAGGGACTCAAAACAAATCGATCATTTATCATGGACTTAAAACATATTTAAGTCAGAAAAAAAATCTAAATTTATGATAAAGAGTTACTAAAATTCAGTTACGTATTGCATAGAAATTGGTCATAATCATGATGTTTCCAGATCATGAAATAATTTCTCAACAAGGAAACGTGACACAATCGTGTGAGAATCAAGTTTTGGATAAAGTGGTATTTCTTGTAGTTAAAGTTAGGGGCGTTTAGTAGAGGATAAATTTTTTTATTCCAAGGAATGTTAGGTTGGGAATGTTAGTTTCTTATGTTTGATTTCTATTTTAAAAAAATAAGATTCCTGAGAAAGGATGTTTCCTGGGAATGTTTTTAAATCAATTTCCCACGAAAACTTTCCCACAGGGAAGGTGGGAATCTAACTTTCTTGACTAGGGGGAAAGTTTTAATAACATGAAAAGACTACATTACCCTCCTTTTTTAGGTATAAAATACCCTCACCTAGGGTTCATCTTTATCTATAAGTTTATCTCCATTGTTGAATGTTGCATTTATCCACATGATTCTATCTTTCTTTAATTTTGAAAAAAAATATTAATTTTAAAATTTGTAATTTTTATCTTTATCTTTTTTTTTTAAAACATAGATCTCAACTACTTTATTATCTAAGTTTATCTCATTATTTATTATTTCATCTTTTGTATTTATTTATTTATTTATTATCTTTTGTATTATTATATTATAATTCAACCTCTAATATGATAGTAATTCATAATAATATTATTATATTAATGAAGTTATTTTAATAAAGGGTATGTTTGTAAAAATTTCTTATATACTCAGGAAACTTCTACTGTAACCAAACATAAGAAACTTTAATTCCCAAGAAACATACTATGACTAACAAAACATATTTTAACCATTCCTAGGAACCATGATTCCCAGGAATTGACTTTTTCAGGAATCAACATTCTCAGGTATGAAAAAACTTCTCCCCTACCAAACGCCCCCTGAAAGTATTCTTCTAATTAGTTTGACATTTTTATTGCCTTTATGCTTGATCTGTTACTTTTTCTCCATTTCAAGGTTTATGATTTGTTTTTTTAATTTTATGATTTTGGAAAATTAGAATAATTTTTATCATAATTATATTTGAATAATTTGACAATAGTTTTTCAAATCTATGATCGCCGGTCAAAACGATGTTTTGGAGGTAAGTGAGTTGAGTTAATTAAAAAAACAAATTGGTGGACATTTTGGTAGGGAAATAAATTTCAAATTTTTAAATTTAAAGTTAGGAATGTTAGTTTCTATGATCAGTATGCAATTAAAAAGAAAAAAAAACTCAGAAAACATTATATTTCAGGAAAGATTTTGGCCTTTGTTATCCATAAAATTATTCTTATTGTAGGAGGTAGAAATTCAACTTTTCTGAGTTGGAAGAAAAGTTTTATTGATATGAAAATATCATAGTACATTTATTCAGGGACGGAACTATGTGTGTCCCTACATGTTGGAGATCACATATTAACTAGTGATATGACTAAGTTAGTGTATACAAGTGGGGGATAACCCTTACCTTATAAGTCGGTTTTATAGGGTTGAGTTAGACTCATAACTCACATTTCTAAGACTACATGGGCAATCGCCCCCCTAAGATATTAAAATCAGTTAGTATTTACATGTAAAAAATATAATTGCCCCCCTTCCCCTGGTCCTAATACACTTATAAAAAGTTTTTAAATATTTCATTAAATGGTTCCCATGTTAAGTTGCATGTGTTGACATGAACTATTCCCTGCTTTAATTTTATCATATTTGAAAGTCTATTTACTATAAGGTTAATTTCATGAAACATTTCGTTTTTCATTTCATTATAAATCTAATAAATTTTACAAATACTATCCATGACTATGAGTAAAAATTAATTATAATAAGTTTAGGATATTGGGGTAAGTGACATGACATGGACTTGAAGTAAAATATTTATCTAGTTTTTTTTTTAATTTCTATTTTTTACTTCATCATATCCAATTTTTTGCTTATTAAGATTTGTATACTGTTATTTTGTTAATCACTTTTTTCTTTTTCCAGTGAGAACAATAAACATTTTTAACTTTTAAGTCCATGCATCTAACAATATTGAAAAAATATCAAAAGACTTAAATATATTTTTAGTCCCTCATATGTGAGACATTTTTTTAGTCTTCCAAATTTAAAATTACTTTTTTTAGTCAATAAAATTCGCATAATGCTCTTTTTAGTCTTTTTGTATAGTGTGAGCCAAACGAGAAATAAGATATTCGTAATTTGTGGCAACTTTTGACCGATAGAATTTGATTCTCTATTTTATATTTTAAAGTACAATTTTTTTACGGTTAAAAACTGTCAAGAATCAAGTCAATAAAGAAATTAAAAATCCATTAATTATTTTAAAAATCATTTTAATTTTTTTAATGGCTTAATTTTGACGGTTTTTATAACAGTACGTTATCCATCTCACCTTCTATCTACATTAAGAAAACCGCTGAATGTGTAATAGTCTATTTACTATATCCATTTGTGATATTTTTCGAGTACCTATAGGTTTTAATACACTTTGTCATTCTACTAAATTACTAATAGAGCATATTGGCAGCACGGAGCTAGAAAATTTATTTGTGGGAAGGAATATTCATGATATCAAAGTGTATTTCAAATTCGGTTTTTCTATTATATGCTCTAATTAAATACATATGCCAAGAAATTAAAAATAATTATTTAATCAAAAAAATATTTCTTATATTAAAAATACAAAAAAAAATTAACATTTATACTTTTAATAGCAATTTATAAAAATATTCAACAAAGTGTGTATAACGTCCCTTAACTTAATAACTTAGTGTACAAGATAAAAATTGTTAGTCTGTTCCAGTGCTATCTTATGTTCATATACTATAACGTGTTGTTTATGTTTTTTTTTTTCAATATATAATTTAGTCTCTTATGTGTCACGGGTAAAAACTTATTAAATCAGTTATTATATGTGCAAATGTTACTGATTTGATCCTGTCGTCATATATGTTAACCGTTAAGTTCCTTATATATTTTTTAATTTGGTCCCATACATGTAACACATTTTTAATTTGGTTCCTATATGTAAGGATCAAATTAAAGATACACCATATGTATAAGAACTAAATTAAGAATGTGTAAGTTAATGGTGACATGGAAAAGATTGGTAATTTTTACACGTATAAGGATTGATTTAATAAGTTTTTATGTATAGAGACCAAATTGATAATCCTCTACATGTATAGGAACTAAATTATATGTTTAACTTTTTTTTATAAATTTATTATTTTCTTCTTTTTTCTAGATATGCTGCTATAGTTAAAAGATTGTGCTAATAATCTTTCTTTCTTTCTTTTTTGTGATGAAGGTGGTGATAATTTAACGGCTATATAAATATGTTTTTATTTAACTTTAATCCTTTAAAAGAATCATTAGTTCCGATATCAACAAATTTTATTTTTTTTAATAAAAATAGTGATATTATGTTAACAATCATTCTGAAGTGACATAAATAATATCAAGGATTATCCTTAAAATTTTTAAACTTTATAAAGATAAAAGCTAACAACTTTTTTTTTTCAAAATACAAAATTCAAATAATATTATATTCACAACAACTAAAATTATATTTTACCCTAATTTAATTGTGAGAAAATATTATGATTGATCATATATAATGCATGCATAATACGGTATATTAACCGAGAGGTTTAGCTCAATTGGTTAAACAAGGTGCATGAGTTGTTGTAAGCACTCATGTACCTGTCTTCGATTCCTACGAATCAAAAAAATAATACGGTATATTAGATATATGTTAATGATACTTTCTAGTTTCTACACATATAGGATTGTCTATATTGTAATATTTATAGTGTTGTTGGAATAATTGGACTGGATCGCAACACCATATTGATTCTTTTTCCGCAAAAATGAAGACGATTTTATTTTTATGGTAATTTTAAATTTTAAATTGTTTAATTCATATTAATTGATAATACTAATTTAAATTCATATTCATATTCAAATTTGAAAGTGATCAATATTTTTAGATATTTATGATTTGAAATTTTAAATTGTTTAATTCATATTAATTGATAACACTAATTTAAATTCAAAATTATAATAAATTAAAATAAAGAAATTGTGCAATTATATTTTTTTATCTCATAATTTTATAATGCAAATTTATAATTGATAATTTAAACAATATTTGAACGTGATCAATATTTTAAGATATTTATGATTTGAAATTTGAAATTGTTTAAATCATATTAATTGATAACACTAATTTAAATTCAAAATTATACACATGTGTGGATGATAATAAAATTTGAACGTCATCAATATTTTAAAATATTTATGATTTGAAAATTTAAATTGTTTCATTCATATTAATTGACAACACTAATTTAAATTCAAATTTCCATTTTTAAATATAAACTATTTTTAAATTCAAATTTTTTAATTATAAAATTATTTTTATTATCACAATTTTATAATTTATCGTAAATAATAATAATAATAATAATAATAATAATAATAATAATAATAATAATAATAAATTATCAATTATCAATTCATTCAATTCAATTTTATATTATATAAAAGAAGGTTTTGTCATGTAGGCAAATACCACGTGACTACATCATATTCATTCTTTTCTCTCCAAAATATCATTAAATAATTCTATTTTATTTTTAATTCATAAAAATATATTTATGGTAATTAAGATGATTATTTATTTATAAAATACTTAATTACGATAATCAATCATGACTAGAATATTCTTATAATTAATAATATAATTATATACTCTAATTCAAATTAATTAATAACACTAATATATATTTTGATTCAAATTTGACTTTAAATTTAGGAATCTCACAAAATTTACTTTAAACAAATACATCTAAGAAAATTTTCTATCTAAAATACAATTTTTTCTATTTTTTATTCATAAAAATATATTAATTATATATCATTTTATTTTTTTAATTCATAAAATATATATTTATAGTAATTAATGCGATCCTTTAATTATGAAATAGTTAATTACAATAATCAATCATGAGTAGAACATTCTAATTATTTAATAATATAATTATTTTTAATTCATAAAAATACATCAACTATATATTATTTTATTTTTTTAATTCATAAAAATATACAATTATGATAATTAAGGTGATTATTTAATTGTGAAATACTTAATTATGGTAATGAATCATGATTAAAACATTCTAATTATTTAATAATATAATTATATACACTTATTCAAATTAATTAATAACACTAATATATATTTTGATTCAAATTTATAGCAAATTTAAATTTAAAAATTTTGCAACATTTATTTTAGGCAAATATATCTCAAGAACTTTACTACCTGAAATACAAATGATCAATTATCAATCAATCGATCATTTATTATTATTATTATTATTATTATTATTATTATTATTATTATTATTATTATTATTACCGATTTTGTATATAATAAGTATATATTCTTATTACATTAATTAATTGATCCATTAAATCTTAAATGAATTTTGATTCTATTATTTGATTATAAATTTTATGGATATTTTTTATAATTATAGTAACTTTTTATTTATTATCATGATTTTAAAATAACTTATTGTAAATAGTAATTAATACTAATTGATTTTTATGTGTTAATAAAGAAAAAATAATCATTATATTATTCATTTAGGTTTATAATAATATTTTATTCTATTACTGATTATAATAGTATTTAATAATAAATATTATATTCTTTTAATAACACGTCTAATACAATATAAAGTCTTTTAAATTTTAACAATTTTTATTTTCTGTCCAAGTTTTATAAATATTCTATTCTTGATTATATTTATATTAATATTTAATAATAGATATTTTATTATGTTAACATTTATTCATAAACTTAAATTAATAGTATCTTAAAATATAATTTATTATTTTAATATTGAATTGTTGAATTAGGTTTATAACGGATATGATAGACTTTTTTGTTTTATTTTTTTCACCATTATGTAATGTAATATAAATATATTATATGATAACGTGTTAGTAAATAAATAAATAAATTTTTTATTAGTATTGAATTCTTGAATTATAAAAAAAATAATATATAAAAAATACATAATACATAAACATGGTAAATAATAATAATAATAATAATAATAATAATAATAATAATTATTATTATTATTATTATTATTATAAATACTAATAATAATAATAATAATATCTAAGAGATAGATCATGTTCTTTAATCCATCAAAAATAAAAAATAAAAAGCTTATGTTCTTTATCTGCTAAGAGATAGATCGCGTTCTTTAATTCATCAAAAATAATAATATTATTTTTTATAAAGATAAATCATGATGATGATGATCTTTATTTACTTAGAGATAGATAATGTTTCTTAATTCAAAAAAAAAAAAAAACTACCTTCCTTATTTGCTTCTTTTCTCTTTTTCTTTCTATTTATTATGTTTTACAAAAATCTTTGAATGAAATTTTAATTTAATTACTATTGTATTTTTAATCAATATCTTATCAATCAAGTTTTCATATTAATTAAAGTGTGGGGTAATGGGTATGAATCGGGTACAAGCATTTACATACCAACGGGGAAAAACATGAGTATTAAAGTTACTATCTAGCGGGTTTGGGTCTGCATATGTGAGTTTTTTTTAAAACACGATATGAAGATGAATACTATAGTATCTTAGCCAGATCCTATCAATTGTCGTCCCTAACTATGACATTTATAAAGATAATAATTTTTTTAAAAAACAAACATTTATATATATATATATATATATATATATTAAAATGATATAAGACATATATAAATATAAAATTATTTTAATATATATCAATATTCATAATTATTTTATATATTAAATACATATTTGCTAACATATATTTATATAAAATTTAAAAATAATTAAGAAATACACAAATATACAATAATATAAAAAATATAGATTATATATTTAACACCCGTGTAAGGCACGGATTATTAAGCTAGTTGTTATTAAATATTATGGTTTGTTAAAATTAAATCATATGACATATTTGATTTGATTTTATGTTAAATTTTGAATATTATATGAGTTATGACATTGATGTGAAGATTAATTATGTTATTTTTTGTTAATATAGCTTAATATATTTTATTATTTGTTATTACTAGTTCAACTACTATTAGACTATTAAACTTCGAACTGTTGCCTTTAATAGTTCAACAATCAGTCCAATTTTAAGAACTTTGAATATTTGGAAATAACTTGGAAATGCTAATCATTAGCGTTTGGTGGTTGAAGTTATAAAATATTTGATTATCCTTAAGTTTTAGTTTTTTTTTTTTTTTGTCACCTTAAGTTTTAGGTTTGATTCTTATATATATATATATATATATATATATATATATATATATATATATATATATATATATATATATATACACACTTAGAAATTTTGTATTTTACTTTATTATATGCCATTTCACGCTTCTCATAACAAACTATAAACATTAACAAATTTATTGGATGATAACGTGTACATTTATTGGTTATCAAATTAGTAATACGTTCCTAATCAATAAATAAATAAATTTAAAATACTTAATTATGTTATTAAAAATAATTTACTAATCATTATTTGGGGTACGAAAAGTATAAAATTTGTAATCTAGAAATAACATTTCTCCTAATATATTTTTGTTACAGTTTTGAAGCCAGAGACATGCATAAAACTGAGTGAAAGAATCGAGATCGTACTCCACGAGCCCGATGAAATAGAAAGGCCAGATATTAGGACACATACTTTACCAGGTTTGTTTCTAATTCATCTTTAATTAAAGAGAAGTGCTTGAAGAGAAGTCTTTTATACTTACTCGTGGAGTAAGTTGATCCCTCCTCATATATAGGGGTGAAAATAGGCCAGGCCGCTCGACAGGGCCTATGGCCTAGCCCACATCAAGCCTAGGGGAGGCCAGACCTTTTCCAAAAATAGGTCAGGCCAAGGCTTTTAGTAAAGCCTATTTAGTTAAACAGACCAGACCCTAGGTCATTTAAAAAGCCTTTTAGACCTAACAGGTTGGCCTATTTAAAAAATCATAAATAAATATTCATTATTAGTGTTATTATTATATTAAATTTGTTATGATACATTAAAATCTTACATGTATTTATCTTTTTAAATGATAATCATGTTGATCTATATAAAGAATCAAACTAAAGCTTATAATTTAAGGTTATTGAAAAATAAATTTGTCTTGTTTCAAAATATATTTTTAAATACGTTATCATGAATGTTATATTAAACCTTAAAAATATGTTTAAATATGTTAGATTTGATTTTTATAAAGTCAAACATACATATTTTTACATCTATCTTGGTGTTAAATTATCGCAAACTAGGCCCCTTAAACAGGCTTGTAGGCCAGGCTAGGCTTTTATGTAGGTCAGACCCAGGCCCTTAAAAAAGTCTTTGATAGATAAACAAGTCAGACTCAGGCAATGTACTTTTAACTAAGGCCAGGCTCAAGCCTAGCAAAGCCTAGCTCGGCCTGGCCTATTTCCACCCCTATATATATATATTAACACTTTTTATTGTAAAGTAAAATCTCATATTAGTTCTGTTAATAAAGAGTACATTTAAATAAAACTTACATAAAATTTTACTCAATAATAAATTAAAAAATAAAAACTAACTAAATAATGAATAGACTATTATTATTATTATTATTATTATTATTATTATTATTATATCACAAAAATATTTAAAAAAATGCTAGTTACAATTTACCTATTTTTAGTTTTTGGAAACAAAAATTTAAGTTCCATAAATTTAAAAAAAATTAAGTGACACACACCAAAAAAAAAACATCATACACTTATCAATAATTTTAAAAATTGAAATATTCAATAATCAAAGCATGATATATATATATATATATATATATATATATATATAATGGTATAAACTTAAAAAATTCACCATTCACATGTATAAATAAATATAAGTATATAAAAATAGTATAGCATTATAAAAGCCTCACTACTACACACTATTGTAGAAGGAAACATAAAAAAATCACTAACAACATATAAAGGAAATTATTAGCAACAGATAAAAATATAAACTGATTTAATATTAATTATTTTTTTGTTGAAAAGATATAAATTTAATTAAAATATTTTATATACAAATATAAATTTAAATGATTGACATAAAAAAATGTCAAATAATTTACCATATTTTTCCCTTTTAAATTTATAATTCTTATAAAAAATTAAAAATATATTATCTTATCAAAACTAAATATTTTCTCGAAAAAAGGGTTGTTTGCAATAGCAGCTTCTTCTTCATTGTATCACCTTGGGCTCTCACACTCTAAATCCTAGAGTTCCATTTCTAATATAGTTTTGAGAGTTCAAATGGTGTAAAATTCTTTAACTTTAGAGCATTTCTAGGGTGGACCACTTTTTGAAGTGATTCACCATGAATCACTTTTAAAAAATATTATAATAATAAATTATTTTTATATATGATTTTTTATAATTCTGGAAAACTATAATTTTTAAATATGAACTGAAAATAATATCTATTGTCAGTTCATACTTAAAAGGGTTAATTAAGTTTTTTAACTCTTAAATTTTTTCAAAATTCAATTTTTAGTCCATACACTTTAGTTTGACTGGTCAATGTCCCTAAATCGAATTTTGAAAAAGTTTAGGGACTAAAAACTTAATTAATCCTTTTAAATATGAATTGACAGTGGATATTATTGTCGGTTCATATTTAAAAATTATAATTTTTTAAAATTATAAAAAATCATATATAAAAATAATTTATTATTATAATATTTTTTAAAAGTGGTTCATGGTGGACCACTTTAAAAAGTGGTCCACCTTAGAAATGCTCTTAACTTTAGGATTACACATGTAGCCCCGTTCTATGTTAATATAAATGGGCTTTGACCCTCCTTTCATAAAAAAAATTAGGTTAAGTACGAGGACACATGACACGTGTCTCACTTTAAGGTAATTTTGGTACGGAATTATAGACATTCTCTGCAGACTATTAAAATTTGTTGGCACGAAAAAAAAACTTAATTAACAGAAAGATTAAATTTCCCTTCTGAAAAATAGGGAGATTGAGTTGAATCCTTTTAAAATTTCAAAGCTAAAGTTCTCGTGAATATAAGTTCAGGAAAATAAAATGAAAATTTCCTTGAACAAAACTCATACATTACAAAGAAAAGAAATATAAGTGCTTTTTCTGATTTAAAAAAAAAAAAAATCATATGCATATGTGTGTGGTCCGATAAATGTGTGTGTGTGTGACTAAATGACAAATCAACTAATACATTGTACAAACAATAAATACCTAAATAATATTTAAAAGCCATGAGAGTAAATAAATTCATATACAATTCAAAAAGCAGCTAGTTGATTTCTCTTGTTTTGAATCTCCCATCTTGTTCGTCTTTTGAATATGTCCTAAAAACCAACCATCATTAAAAGTAATATTAGCACAAATGCAAGGTAAGAAAGGTGGGGAAACACTACTGCTTGAATAGTAGAAATGAGAAATGGGATTGATAACTTACCCAACAAAATGATCCATTTTGTGCAGTTAGTGTAGTCAATGAATCAGAATGGATAGATGAACATTGGATGATGACTCACATTTTGAATTTTGAATTCATGTTTTGAATGGAGAGAGAGAGAGGAAGGTAAATGATGGAAAAATAAAAGAGAAATTAGAGAATGTCTCAGGACTCAGGACGCTGGAGAGAGCTGAGTTGTTGAGGATTGAAGTCCAAGTTTGGTTTGCTTTGAATCCACTCCTCCAACAAGGGGCAGTTTTTGATGTCCAACCGTATCATGTTTTCCAAGCTTTCAGGCAATGAAGCTAACTTTGGGCAATTTTCAATTGAAGTCATTGAAAGGGGACTCTCCTCGCCAATACCCTCTGGTAGAGTCGTTAACTCAGGACAATTCTTGATCACCAAATTATCCAGATTGGCAAGGTCTTTTATTCCTTCAGGAAGACACTTTAGGTTTGATATATCCTCAATGACCAGATCAGTGAGCTTTTCCAAACCCACCCATTCACCACTCGGTAGATCAATATCCTTGCAGTTAGAAAAAAGCAAAACCTCAAGTGAGCTGAGATGTTTCCAACCTTTAATAGGCTTCAAAGCTTTGCAGTCCCTAATGCAAAGAAATACGAGAGAAGTGCAGTGATAAGGGTCAGGATCTGGGCTCCTTTCGAGTAGGAGTGACTCCAACAGAAAGAAGAGAGGGAGACAAAGGAATTTCTCAGGTAATGATTTTTCTACCCTTTCCTTCATTCATTCCTTACATATAATAACAAACTTCTGTCATAACCAATCACATCATCACACGTCACTATGATCTAACAGAAAAGGAATGCTCAAAACTATTCACTATTTCTTTTCTTATATTAAAAAAACAAGAAATACTATAGTATGTGGCAAAGTTAAAACTTCACGTAGTCCTTCATCCAAACCGAGGTGTTCTTCACGCGCTGAGGCCTCAGGTACTTGGGTTCTTCTTGTTTACTTGGCCCAACTTCAGTATTCAGACTTCCACTTGGGCCTTTGAGTCCATCTTTTGCTCCAGGATCACCTAAGATGTTTGTGCCCGTATCAATACCTCCCTCTTCGAAGACAACCTTGTCCTCAAGGTTGAAAGTGGGATATGACGTTAGGAACGTCTCTTTGTCTTCCCATGTTGCTTCCAGTTCCGAAAACCCTTCCCATCGAACCAAGAGCTGCTGCTTATTCCCCTTAGCAGTGAGTAATAGCCGGCCACGTAAAATTTCAGCGGGAACCAATGGTACAAGGGTGCCGGTAACAGAGGAAGCCAAGGGCGGAATGGATGACGGAGGAGTGCCATAAAAGGGCTTCAGCTTGGAAACATGAAATACTGGGTGTAGTCTTGCGTCTGCAGGCAGCTCCAATTGGTACGCAACAGTGCCAATGCGTTTGAGCACTTGATAGGGTCCGTAAAACTTTGGGGATAACTTAGCGGTACGACGACCTCTAATGGAAGTTTGTCGGAAAGGTTGGAGGCGCAACCAAACCCAATTCCCGACAGCATACTGGTGGTCCATTCGGTGAGCATCTGCTTGTGTGCGCATACGAACCTGAGCGGCGGCCATATTATCCTTGATGAGTTGCAATAAGTGATGACGCTGAGTAAGCGTGACATCCAAAGCGGCGACCCTGGTGGAACCTTCGACATACGCGCGGAGAGAGGGTGGTTCTCTGCCATAGAGGGCAGCAAATGGCGACATCTTTATAGTAGATTGGTACGTTGTATTGTACCAATATTCGGCTAACGGCAGATATTGAACCCATTTGGACGGGGCATCACTAACGAAGCAGCGTAGGAAGGTTTCTAGGATTCGATTGGTGACCTCAGTTTGCCCATCAGACTGAGGGTGGTAGGCACTACTGAAAGCGAGAGTGGTCCCCTGCAATCGAAATAGGTCTCTCCAAAATTGGCTAATAAACACCCTGTCACGGTCACTTACTATGGTCTTTGGCATGCCATGTAAACGGTAAATTTCGGCCAAGAAAATTGGAGCAATAGTGGCAGCAGAGTACTGCGAAGGCAAGGGAATGAAGTGAGCGTACTTACTCAAACGATCAACCACAACCCAAATAACTGATTTTCCCTGCGACAATGGTAAGTGAGTGATGAAATCCATGGACAGGTCTTCCCAAACCTGTTGTGGAATTGGCAGAGGTTGTATAAGTCCATGTTGTTTATGTGTGGGGTACTTATGTTGCTGACAAATAGTGCAGGTGCGCACAAAGTTTCGAACCTCTCGAGCCATCTGCGGCCATGCAAAAGAAGATGCCAGTCTAGCTAATGTACCTTTAACACCCGAGTGACCACCAGCCGGCGTGGAATGGTATTCAATAAGAAGCTTGGGGCGCAATTCAGTTTCCAAGGGAATGAAAAGTCGATCACAAAAGTAGAGAAGCCCATCATGAAAGGTAAAGCCCTTCGATGTTGCATTCACCATTGTCTTTTGAACTAGTTGTTGACCAACCATGTGGTCCTTGTAAAAGGTGCGGAGCTGGTCAAGACACATAGGTTGACAGGTTGAGAATGCCAAGTACACAAGCTCAGGATTGTCAGGTATTCGAGACAAAGCATCAGCTACTACATTATCACGTCCAGGTGTATACAAAATTTCATAATCATAGCCAAGAAGTTTGGCCAACCATTTCTGTTGTGCTGGAGTCTGAATGGTTTGAGTCATTAATCCTCTCAAGCTCTGTTGGTCAGTGAATATTCTGAAATGACGACCTAACAAATAGTGGCGCCATTTTTTTACAGCTAAAGTAATGGCATACATCTCCCTTTCATAAGCAGAAGCTGCTTGCATCCTTTTGCTAAGTTTACGACTGAAAAAAGCAAGTGGGTGATAATTCTGAGACAAGACAGCACCCACTGCAATGCCTGAAGCATCCGTTGTCACATCAAAAGTAACATTAAAGTCTGGAATGCCTAACACTGGCAGGGAAAGCATGGCAGCTTTTAGCTCCTGAAAAGCTGCGGTAGCCTGATCTCCCCAACGAAAAGAATTTGCCTTGAGAAGCTCGGTCAAGGGTCCAGCAACTCGAGCATAATGCCTTACAAATCGTCGGTAATACCCGGTAAGCCCTAAAAAGGCTCTTAAGGATGTGACTGAATCAGGCTGGGGCCATTGAGCAATGGCTTGGAGTTTGTTAGGATCCGCAGCCACCCCTAAAGATGAAATAACATGGCCTAGGTAAGCAACCTCTGTGACCCCAAACTCACATTTGGTATACTTCACATATAAACGGTGTTGCTGTAACAACTCTAATACTTGTCTGAGGTGATCCAAATGTGTAGGCCAGTCTGGACTGTAAACCAAGATATCGTCAAAGAATACCAGGACAAATTTACGAAGGAAGTGGCGAAAGACTGAATTCATAGTAGCTTGGAAAGTGGAAGGAGCGTTGGTGAGCCCAAATGGCATAACCAAGAACTCGAAATGGCCATCAACTGTCCGAAAAGCTGTTTTGAATGTATCAGTAGGATTTAATAGCACTTGATGGTATCCTGACCGCAAATCCAGCTTCGAAAAGAAGGCAGCACCATGTAGTTCATCCAGAAGTTCATCTACAGTAGGTATGGGAAATCTATCCTTAACAGTCATTGCATTTAGTGTTCTGTAATCAACACAAAAACGCCATGTCCCATCTTTCTTCTTCACTAGCAAAACTGGAGAAGAGAAAGGACTAGTGCTGGGGCGTATTATGCCGTCTTGCAACATCTCCTCTATAAGTTCAGTCATAATGACTCTTTGATACTGTGGATAACGATATGGCTTAATGTTGACAGGTTGAGTTCCTGGTAAGAGATGGATGCAATGATCCTGCTCTCGGGAAGGAGGTAACCCTTGTGGTTTGGCAAACACGGGGGCAAATTGTTGTATGAGAGAGGCTAACTCATAGGGCAAGGTTGTTGTATCAAGTTCCAAGGTAGAATTACTTGAAGATGAGGACGTTTCCACTTCCATGAATGACACCGAGTGCATAGACTCAATAGAGTCAGTAAAGACAAATCGACAGAATTGAGAGTATGATGCAGGGGTAGGAGTGGCTCGTGCATTACCCACCAAGGTTACTGGACGATTTTGATAAGAGAACTGAATGGATGGAACTGAGAAATCAGACAAAAAGGGACCCAAGGTTTGCAACCATTGAACACCCAAAACTACATCAGCACCATGTATCGGAAGCACGTAAAAGGAGATGTGGAACATATTACCAGCCATCGTGATAGGAACATCAGAGCAATAGCCGTGGCACTGAATGGAGTTACCATTACCCACAACCACAGAGAAAGGCTTAATGGCTACAACAGGAAAACCCAAAAATTCAGCAACCCTTGGCTGAATGATGTTATGGGAACTCCCTGAATCCACGAGAACAGTGACATCCAATTCGTGAATGCGGCCTAGCACACGCAGGGTGCGGGGTGAAGGAGGTCCTGAAAACGCAGCTGAGGATAAGTGAAAGTGTTCACCCTCAGATGCAGGGTCCAACGACGTAGTAGTAGTGCCTGTGGAAGGATCCAATATCACTGGTCCAGGATCAAACGGAGGCGAAACAACTTCAGGTTCAATTACCTCATCACTGAGTAGCAACAAGAACTGCTTCTGCTGACAGCGATGGCCCGGGCTCCATTTGTCATCGCAGTTATAACAAAGACCCTTACGACGACGCTCCTGAATATCCACCGAAGATACTCGGCGAATAGGCAACAACGAAGTAGCGGAAGTCGATATGGGTGGAGGTCCCAAAATCGAAGGAGAGGTGGTCTGCGTAGTAGAAAAAGAACGGGGTTGACGTGGGCTCGACAAACGGGAATCACGCAACTTGTCCTCCACTAAACGAGCTAAACCCACTGCCTGAGCTAAGGAATGGGGTTGAAAAATAGCAAGCTCAGCCCGAATGTCAGATCGGAGACCGGAAATGAAGCAGTTAAGGAGAGAATCTGGGCTTAATCCCACCACACGATTGGATAGAGCCTCAAATTGTTGTTGATAATCCAGAACCGAACCTGTTTGCTGGAGTTTGAACAGGGCCGCTTGATGGTTCACGTAAGACGTGGGACCGAAACGCAACTCCAAATCACGCACAAAGGCTTCCCAAGTAGACAACTGGTTGTTGGCATGAAGCCATTTAAACCAAGCTAACGCAGGTCCTTGCAAGAAAAATGGAACCAGTGAAAGACGTTGTGCCGGTGAAATCTGAGTAAGCTCAAAGTATCGTTCCGCTTGAAAGATCCACTCAAGGGAATCGGAACCATCAAAGGTTTGTAAGCTAACCTTCGCCGCCTGAACGGGAATTGTGCGATGGCCCGAGGGGGAACTCACCGTGGACAATTGAACCTGCTCCCGAAACGTGGCCAACTCGTTTGACATGGCACTGTACTGTTGGTCCATTTGTAGTTGCAATTCCTTCATTTGCGCCAAGCATTGTTGAAGCAAGTCATCGTTGGGTTTTTCCGCTTTAGGCATGATGATGCAATGAAAGCACCAATGATAAGGGTCAGGATCTGGGCTCCTTTCGAGTAGGAGTGACTCCAACAGAAAGAAGAGAGGGAGACAAAGGAATTTCTCAGGTAATGATTTTTCTACCCTTTCCTTCATTCATTCCTTACATATAATAACAAACTTCTGTCATAACCAATCACATCATCACACGTCACTATGATCTAACAGAAAAGGAATGCTCAAAACTATTCACTATTTCTTTTCTTATATTAAAAAAACAAGAAATACTATAGTATGTGGCAAAGTTAAAACTTCACGTAGTCCTTCATCCAAACCGAGGTGTTCTTCACGCGCTGAGGCCTCAGGTACTTGGGTTCTTCTTGTTTACTTGGCCCAACTTCAGTATTCAGACTTCCACTTGGGCCTTTGAGTCCATCTTTTGCTCCAGGATCACCTAAGATGTTTGTGCCCGTATCATGCAGTTTTTCAGCCACTCTTCCTGTTGTGGATAATTTTTGTCATCCACATTTATAATTTCCAAAAATTTCAATTTGGAGAGGGGAAGAGAAGAATCTGATCTTGCAGGTTTTTTTATTAGGGTGTTCTGCAACAGTTCCATGTTGGAGGCACTTGGAGCAATCTAAAACCAGCTTGATATCAATGTCAGGAAACAGAGGTATACTAACCAGCTTGGGACTGTATTTGACTACCAACTCTGATATGGCACCAAATACAGTAGCATTGTGTGTTCCCGGATTCTTCCACCAACTCGTGAGGTTTGGGCAATCCAATATTTTTACTTTCTTTAGTCGCAGATCCTCACCACCTTTGTCTGTTATGAACTCTAGAGAGTCCAAACTTATGAGTGTGAGTTTTTTAAGATTAACAAGGATATGATCCAGCGTGGCGAGAGATTGGCATTGGGGGCAGTTGTACAAACTAACCTCGACAAGATTATTGAGGGATGACAACCAACCTGGAAATTGATTACCTCGATAGCCTATAACGGACAATCGTTTCCAATTTGGATGTGGTTCCAGATGTTGTAATGTGATTTCATATTGGTAGTCCTCTGAGGAGTGCTTCTCTTTCTCATCATCTTCATCATCATCCTTGTCCTCGTCATCATGATTCCACCTCAACGTGAGACCTTCAAGATGTTGTTTCTCTTTCAAATAGGCACGAGATTCGTTAACTTTGAAACGCTCCAGGTGTGAAATCTCCAAGTTTCCTCTGAGCTCATTGAGATGAATGAGTTCTCCAAGACCGTTGTTGTTGCTGGCCACGAAATGAGGAAGTGACCGAAGGCGAGTCAGTTTGCTTAATGCCGACGGCATCTGCGTCAGATTCAGGCATTGGTCCACGTCCAGATGTCGCAAACTCGGAAAATGGTTCACATCATTAGGTAGTTGCCTAAGCTTGTAACATTGGGACAGTAGCAAGGTCTCCAAATGCTGCAACTCACCTATGCAAACGGGCAGTTTGCTGAAGTTGTTGCGAGACAAATTGAGGTATCTCAAACTCTTCAAGCCTCCAATTGAAGCCGGCAACACCTTTATGCCTAAATCATTCAGAGTCAGCACGCGCAGCCTCCTGAATGCTGACAAAATTTTGTCACATGCAAACCAGCCTAACACCACCAGCTCTAGAACCGGTGGTTCCTTTTCTGGTAGAAGAAAGGTGCGCATATTTTTATTGGTTTCAAAGAAGGATCTGGGGATGTCTTTTGAAACATCCAAGTCGGAACTCAGCGTCACTCGGCAAACATTGTTCTCAATGGTGCCTTTGTCCTTCACGTACACGCTGTCATTTGCAACCACAACTGCTTCTAGGAATTGCATTCTGTAATTAATGCTGATATCTCCATCTTCATCAAAAGAATTGAATATTGACCTGCGGATGAATTCCTGTATACACTCATGACCCAAATCTTCTGGTTCTTGAGAAGAAGAAGAAGAAGAAGAGTGTCCCAGAAATCCCTCCGCCATCCAAAGCCTAACTAGCTTCTCAGGCTTCACATACGCTTGTGAAGAGAATATAAAGAAAGAATAAGCTAAGCATTGCCTTAGACGCCAGGAGGGGAGGTTGAGCTCGCTGTAATATTTCATCTGCATCTCCTGCATAAATTCATCCTTCAATTGTTTTACTTCTGATTCAGTAGTTGGCTTCCGAGACCTCACCAGCCTTGCCATTGTTCCTATTGCTCCAAGGACACTTCCACATGTGTCCATCAAAGGGTCTATAGTTTCTGATGCAGATGTTCCTGCGATTTTCAGAAATAGTGACCGTGACTCGGAAAAAGACAACGCATCGAACTGAAATACGTCTTTGGCTGATTGAAATGAACTAGAGATATATTCAACTACGACTGCACTCATCGTAGTTACAAGTAATTTGCCACCTCCAGGCAAATTCGCTGCCACATTCTTCAGTTTTTCCACCAACTTGAGCCATTCCTCGCGGTTCTCATTCTGGAAATCATCGAGAACCACAAAGAATCCTTTTCCCTCACCAGAGTCCTTCTGTTTCTTCTTCTCCTCTAATTCCTTATTCACACGATCCACCACAGAGTCAGCATAGGACTCGTGCCGGTGGACATCGTCAATCCTCGTCACCACACGAAAGCCTCTTTTTACTTCCTCATCTTCGCAAACATATGTAGCAGCTCTTCCCTTCTCCATTCCTGTAATCCCATGAATTACAACAGCTCGAACACCACCGCCTTCATTCTTTTCGAAAATGCGCTTCATAATTTTCTTCTTGACATAATCTCGCACCGCATTTTCTGCTAATTCTTCCTCCTCTGCATCCAGGTTTGGCAACAGTTTCACATTCTTCATTGGTGCCACCTCCCGAAGCAGCAGCTTTTGAATTTGCTTGAGTTGGAGAAGCTGCTTAAGGTTGCACGCAGAGAACAAGGACATCATCTTGCTCTGCTTCGAAACCTTAGCAGCCTCAGCAAGGAGATCATCCACCAAGTAGAACAACTCGATGACTTGTCCCACCCATTCTAGTGTTGTGGGGTCGCTTGAATCAAGCTTCGCTGGAGCAGAACATTTGTCTTTGATGACAGTGAGATAGTGTTTGATATTTTCAGTGATGTTATGGCCAAAACCACGCAGAGAGGACATCCTCTCCGTGATTTCAGAGATGGTATCAGCAACAAGGATTGCAGACATTTTGCTTGGTTTGAATTCCAATGGAATTGAATTGGTTTTTGCATGGTGACTCCACGGTAATCCTCTTTCTCTTTTTATAATACCAATTTCAATAACTGTGTTGCCTTCCGGTTGATGCAAATTAAAGAGACAATGTGTGAATATACATTTAAAATTAGTTTGCTTTTATTCCTTTGTACATCCTTGGAAAATAAGTTTCGGATAAAGGGTTACCTTGAATTATCTTCGCCATCACATTTGAGTGTCTCACTTTCTTTTCTTCTTTTTTTCACTTTTAAAACAGTTCCTATTCTAAATCAATTACGTTCATGAAAATTAGTTGCATCAAGTGTAAGTAGCACAACGTGAAGTTGAATTAAGGTAGAGACTTCTTTCTTTCTTCGATTTTTACTCTCTTTTTTGCCAGACAAGTCTTCTCCATTCATTTCATGTTTTGTCATATTTTTAGTTTTTAAATCATATTTTCTTAAGACATCAAAAGGGTTATACACTGACAGAGTAAACAAGTTTTACACCGTCATTCAATCATAATCCATTATGTATGGTAAGTTTGTTGACTTTTACAAAATTATCTTAAAAATAATATGAACAGTAATTTATAATTGAATGACTGTGTAAAATAATTTTACACCGATAATGTATCACCATTAAATTCTTTTCATAATATGGAAAGTAAAAATACAAAATTATAATATTTTGGATAAATGCTTCAATTAAGTTTTCGATAGAGGTAAGTGATATTTCTTTTTTTTTTTTTAATACAAGGTAAGTGATATTTCTTGAAGTTAAACTAAAGTATTCTTTTAATTAGTTTGATATTATTTTATAAAAACTAAAGTGAACCCGTCGTAACTTCTTTTCTTTTTTTGACAGCAACCCGTCGTAACTTGTCTTTTCCTTTTTCTCCAGCACCCTATCAACATCGCCATCCAATCAAACCCCACAAGTCCTCCATCCCAAAGCTAAGGATCTCGAAATCTCTCTAACTTGGCCATCACATTTCTTTCCATTTTTACTGTCTCCCTTTTTTTTCATCTTTTTTTCACTTTAAAAAACAAAGAGTTGATATTCCAAATAAAAAAAAATTCAATACTTTCATGAAAATTAGTTTTGCTTGAAGTTTAAGTAGAATAACGTGAAGTTGAATTGAGGTAGAGTGTTCTTTTATACTTTGATTTATGTTCACTTTTTTACTAGGCAAGTCTCTTCTCCATTCATTTTATGCTTTGTTATATTTTGTTTTTACATCATTTTTTTTAAGAGAAAAAAGAAGAAGGATATGTAAAGTAAAATTACAGAAGCATAATTTTTGGATAAATGCATCCATTAAGTTTGGATAAAGAGGCGAGTGGTATTTCTTGAAGTTAAAATAAGCGGAGTCTATAATAAACTAAGGAGTGACAACTGACAAATGGATTTATTGAATACATCTTGATTCGGATTATAATGGATGAATTAAAAATAGGTCAAATTACTCTATTAAGTCTCTGACTTATTTGGTAATTTTTATTAAATTTCTGAATTATTAATTTTTTACCCGCTGATTCCTTGAACTTTTATTTTTTTTAATTGGATCATGTCGTCTAAGTCTAACTGTTGTTACGGGAAATTAACTACAAAGACCTTATTATTCCTAAATATAGTATTGTCACATTTGTAGGTTTGTACTGAGTCTCCGAGTCAGTATTCTCGCCTCTTTAGAATATTCTCACATATGTAGATTCTAAAACTAGTATTCTCAATCAAGTTTGGAAACTAGTATTTTCACCTTTACATATCCTCTCAACTCAAGTATTTTTTTCATGAGTCTTTTTCTAAGTTTCATCCTACAACAATCTTGTTACAAACTCATGAAAGAACAAGAAACACACTAGAAGGGAGTTAAATAGTGTATGTGCATTTACAAAAACTTTTCGCAAAACAACATTTTTAAACAAGTTAAAACTATTGCCTAGTTGAAAAGATGTGAAGGAAATGAGAATAGAAAGGAACACAAGCTTTTATACTGATTCACTCAAACTAAACTACGTCCAATTCTTTTTCAACACGAAAGGTTTCACTAACCACACTTATTACAAGCAGGTACATATTCTTCTATGTCACTTTTGATAACAACTCTTACAATCTTATCCTCAAGATTGTAATCCCAAGTATTCTTTAACATTAAGCTTCTTTAGGCTTATCATAAACAACAAAGTTTGAACGTTACAAAGAAATCAACTCATAGAATAGGGATATGTAAGTTTAGCAAAGATACAAGGTAACTTTGTGAAGCAAAGAATAAGACTATTAGAGTTAGTAGGAACTTTCTTCCAGTGAAAACAAAGTTTATAGCAAGAGAGAGATCCAAGAATTCAATTTTGCATACATTTTATTTATTTTATTTTGGTCCAATTGAACTCTAGATCTAACATGTTCATATAAGGTAACATCAAGAAATAATATAATTAATTAAAATGTAAATAATAAAAGAAATAAATATATGAAAAATTAAGGATTAGACAAAAATTATGGATTTTCTAAAACGTGAGAACTAAAGTCGTAGAAAAAAATAGGAGGACTAAAATTATGAATCAAGAATTAAAGGAGGTCAAAACTACAATTTAGCCTAATAATACAATGAGTAGAATATTTTTTTTTTCAAAAAAAAAAAACTTCGAAGACATATTTAAAATTTTAATTCCAGATAAAAGGGAAAGTGGCATAAAATAAAGTTATGTTAAGATAAAATATTCTACATCTCATTTTTTTTTATTAATCTATTTCTTCTCTTTTACTTTGGTTAGCACTTTTATTTTTACTTTATGGATCCGTTTGATTCACATTGTGGTACAATATAAGAAGAATAGAACAGGACAATTACCCAAGTTATTGGACAAGTTTTTATTTTGTATTTTGTTTGATGAACCATGTACAACACATATATAATAATTTGAAATTCACTAGCGTATCCTTTTTAATTTATCACAATACCTTAGGTTAGAGTTTTATCTTTTATGTCATCATGCTCCCGTGCCTTCGTATTCCAGTGCGATGGTTTTTTAAGTTATTCCTTATTTGGCTGCAAGCAAATTTCCAAGCACCTTCTATTAGATTAAGCCATTACAATGCGTAATCACATGAGATCCCCCGTACCCGTGTCACTGATTAATATAATGCTGATAGCAGGATCAGTAGTTAGACATGAAAATTTTAACGGGTTGTGGAGGAAGATCAGAAGCAACATCGAATAAATAGGAGAAGAAGATTAGCCAGCGTTGTGGAGGAAAGACAAGAGACGTGCGTGCGAAAACGATTAGGAGCAGGAGACTGGATAAGTGAAAAAATAATAAGGAGAATTTTGTCTTTTCCAACTTTGTTACCCAGGACAAAACGTTGTCCACTGAATCAGCAAGTAACAAAAATTGGTCATTTTGTTCTGTCCCGTGTTTTCTCTTTTATCCTGTCCTTTAACTATTTTACAAATCAAACGCAGAACAATTATTTTTGTTCTGTCCTATCTTTCATATTTTAACGAATCAATCGGACCCTATGACTTGCTTATTTTTTTCAATCCTTTTTTTTTCTATTGTAACGTGAAGTTGAATTAAGGTAAAATTAATATTCTTTCTCCCTCTCATTTATATTACATTTTTTAGTTGAGAAGATATTTTCCTCTTTGTGTTTGTTATTATGTAATACTAGCTTTTAAATTAATCTTCATGATTTTTTTTTTCAAAATTTTTATATGTTCTGTATATTAATGAGTAGAATAAAAATTTTAAAAATATTATTTTTCAAGGACATGATTCAAATTTTAATTTTAATTCTGGAAAAAAGGAAAGTGGCCTAACATAAAGTCTAATTAAGATAAAATATTCTTTCTCTCATTTTTGTTATTTATTCCTTAATTTTAACTTGTGTAGTAGTTTCTTACTCTTTTTTTATCCTTTCTTTTGAAAATGTGAAGTTTAATCAATGTAAAATATTCCTTCTTTCTTCTTTCTTTAATATTCACTTTTTTACTTAAGAAGTTTATGTTTGTTACTTTATTATTTATAAATTAATCTTTCTTCGTGCGCTCTATAAGAATAAAATTAAAGGTACAGTTTTATAAAATAAAAGGTAAATAATTTTACGTGAAATTAAATAAATGCACAAAACGGAATTAAATTATGTACAAAAAAAAAAAGGAACGATACTATTTTAAGAGATAAATTTTGCTACATTATCAGTATATCGAATTATACACCATCAACCAATTAAAAATATATAACATTACATCACTCTTTAAATGATTGTTACAAAAGTTAATACATTTTAATTATATGAAAATCCATGAGTTTATGATTTTTTTTATAGGACCATGAGTTTATGATAGTGAAAAGGAACTCTATACTAATTAGTTTATTCTAATTAAATTATAACATTAATTTCATAATTTCACATGACATCCATTTATACTTGACAAATTCCTTTTTTTTTACTCTAAGTTTTCTTATAATTTTTTTTGTTTTATTATATTTTTTTTATCTGTATGTTGAGTAAATTTTAAAATATTATTTATCTAATTTATACTATAAATTTAAATCATCGTTTTTGAACTAAATAATTTTAAGAACTATTCTCATTCTCATATTTCACGTATCTTCTCTTACATTTTTTTATACATCTATTTGATTTTTTGATACATTATCTTCTCTTACATTATAAGTACATTTAATTATTTTTTCCATTAAATATTTGAACACAAGTTTTTAAATTAATTTTTCTCCATCTGTAAAATTAAAAAGTAAAAAATGCCAAAAATGATTTAATTAAGTTTTAGATAAAGGTATAATTGGTAATTTATATATGAAAATAATTAATAAGAGTAAGATATTATTTTAATAAGTTAAATTTTTTTATATGACATGTATACTTAATAAGTAGTATTTTTTTTTTCATTTTGCTTTTCTTTAAAAGTTAACTAAATTTTAAAAGTCATACTTCTAAGACTAATGATTGAGTCAAAAATAAATTTTGGATAAAAGAATAGGTGATCTAACTTGAAGTTGAATTAAAGTAAAATATTCTTTCCTTGTTTCTTTGATATTCTCTTTTTCACCTGACAAGTTATTCGCTACTCACTTTATGTCTTCTTTTTACTTTTTAAATTATTTGACGCGTATGATAAAAAATGAAAAATTTTCAGATAAATATTTCAATTAGTTAGTTTTGTATGAATAGATAATGTGTCTAGCTCAATTGGTTAAATATGGTACTTGATTTATTGTAAATTCCCTCTCATACCTGTTTAATTAGAAATAATATTTAACATAACTTTTAAAGTAGTTATTGTAAAAATTAATAAAATTATCATATATGACTATTTATAATTTGATGACAATGTAAAAAAATTTGTACATTGTCAATGCATATATTTTTAGAGTTTAATTTCCATGTTCTGCCAATGAAAAAAAAATACAGTAAATCAATTAGAAAATCGTCAACATGACTTATAAAATAGTTTGTTGTAAAAGTCAATAAACTTACTATACATAACAATTTGTAATTGAATAATAATATAAAAATATTTTATACTGAAAGTGCATATATCTATTTTTTATTCTTAATTTATATACGTTGCTAGTGCAAAACTTTATTATACAAACATCTAATAAAAAATTATTTTATTATTACATGATATTAATGAATATGGTCAAGGATAAAATAGTCAAATCTTATAAGATTGCTATGTAATATTATCTCTAGTCCTAATTATAAGTAACAATCATCAATTTTTAAAGTAACTCAACGTTAACATTAAATATGACCACCACTTACAACATTTAAACTCAAGGTCATTTAACCCAAAGGGTTGGCGCAATGGTATAAGGTCCAGTTACGTTCGATTTATTTAGTGGGAGAAGTTGTGTTCGATTCCCTCCATGTGCAAAACTCCATTGGGCTAGCGGCAGCTACATACCGCGAGCGGGGTTAGTCTCTAACCCAGTGGATTGAGGGACACCCATGGTCTCTGACCTAGGACCAAAAAAACTCAAGGTCAATTTTGGAATAAAATTTGAATTTATGGTAATATTAATTAAAAATAACTAATTAAAATTCATTGGTCTTAATGATTTATCCCATATTGCTTATATATAAGACCGGAGATAGTAATATTTTATACTCACAATATATAAAACTTAAACTCTTATTATTAATGGTTTTATTATAATTGTCCGGTTCTTTATATGTGTATTTTTTAAAATTCTTAATTTATTATTGACCTTCCGATCAAGAACTATAACAATGGCTTTGGTATATAATTTATTTTGAAGTAATGACATTTTAATAGAATGCTTATTTTAAATAACCATTCTATTAAAATGTCATTACTAAAAAAAAAAAAGAATGGTTATTTTAAATGCATTTCCTTACAAGGTTTCTTAATTCTTCATCTTGTATCGATCATATTGTAACGACGAAATCTTAGATCCGGTTTTCTTTGTGAAGTTTTTATTTGTTTATGTCAATTAAGCTAGCGAATTAATTGATATACATTAACGTGACCTGTATAACGGAAGCATCACCCTTTAATTAAAGTCACGCTCATATAAATATGATGCTCTGTAAGTTGATGTAAAACACACAGAAATTGTGTATTGTTTATTAGACAGTTCAACCCATATACTCAGACTCCTGTGTCCATCGGAGCAACTGAGCAAGTAGGATTATGCAGTTGTGCTTCACGACAAGGGAATCGCATTCAACGAATTGAAGGACACAAGGTATGATAGTAATAACACAATTTGATTCATTATGAATCACTTGTCCAATCTTTTTTTTTTCTTCTTCTCACCGTCCTGTTATACCGAGTATCCAATAATTTTGTTAATAACTAATCTCTGCATCAAAACTTGACTGACCATCTTAGTAGAGAAATTATTACCTATTTTTGGACTATCATGTCAGCTGTGGTCCCAACAAATATTATCCTGACACGTGAATAATTTAACCAATTCACTAAGAGCATCTTCAATGCGAGTTGTTTAATGAGTTGCTTATTTTAAAATATCATTGCTTAATTTTATTTTTTATACCATTGGAGGAGATCTATGTTAAGATATGTATCATGTTTTGCTTAAAATTAAGTTTTGTTGCTTCTATTAGTAACTGTTGCTTATGATTAAAAAATATTTTCTAACTTATAGTATAACTAAAATTTTAATTGACACAAAAGTAAGTATAAATAAAAAAAATATATAAAAGTGTAGGTCATTTAAAGGTTATTTAAAATTATATCATTGGAACAAAATGTGTATGAGTTACTTAAATATAATGTCGCATTGTGAGGCCAATTAATAGAAGATAAAAAAACTCAAAATGCATTACTTAAATATTGCACTTATTGGAGATGTTCTAACAGTGAAAGTTTTAAAATTTTAATATTTAAAACTCACAAGCTAATTGTTAGTTTTCACCATAGTTTTAAAAACCGGACCAACCCGATAGGTCGGATCGGTTCGACCACAAGTCTAAGGTCTGACTGGGTCGAGTTGAATATCGGATCAGTCATGCATTCAATCCGGTGTGACCCGGTACAAACCGGTTGGGTTTGTGGTTAAACCGGTGACCCGCTAACCCGGGCTGGGTCACACAACTTAAATGTGTCTTTTATTGATTAAAAAAGCAAGTTGCAATTTGGAGGAGCTGGGATTCGAACCAGGCACCTTATGCTCCCAAAGGGTATACTAATCAGTGAACCAATGTTTTGACTTGTTACATAAGTGGCAAATTGTATTTATATATTAAATCTTGCACATAAATTTCATTTATTGATATATATTTGTTTTTTTTAGAGCTTTGATATATATATTTGTTAGTTGTTGCTTGTACTTTCAACAATTGAATTTAATAATTTACATTATATAAATAAAAAGAAATAAAAGTAAAAGAAAAAAGAGATTTAAAAAGGTAAAAGTGAAATATTTGACAAAAAAAAAATAATATAATTAACAAGAGAGGCTAAAAAAAGGAAAAATAATTTAAATAATTTTTAATAATATTAAAGGTTAACAAAATAAAATTTTACAAGTTTGAAATTTATATATAATGAATATTTTTAAATTTTTTAATAGAGACTAGGTCATGTGGTTCAATTAGTAATCTACTAGTTCGACAATTGACCAAGTGCCTTAAACAGGTCGATCATTGATTCTGTTTTTAAAACTATAATTTTCACTATTATTATTGATTTGACTAAATTATCCATGTGTGAAGAGAACATTGGTAGAGACCATTACTGAAATGGTGGTTCATGAGTAGATAATAATTTCTCCATTTAGTAGGTCAACTTTACTTTGTTTTTTGGGTCAACAATATTACTATCCACTTTTAGGAGTTTTTCTTCAATAATGCTTTTTTTTTTTACTCAAACTTGAAATATTAGTTAAGAGATGCGGTTCAATTCTACTTAAACCAACCAATGACATGTTTAGTAATATTGTTTTCTCTTTCATATTATGAACAGATCATAATGTCAGCTGCAAGCATAGCGTGGAATGGAATCGTGGCCGAAGCTCTGAACAGAGAGAATTACCAGAGCTGGAGCGCGCTCGTGAGAAACTACTTAGTGGGTAAAGGTCTCTGGGACAACATTGTCGAGGACAGCAACAAAGATTACAAGGATAAAAACTACGAGGAATGGAAACCCAAGAACAGCAGAGCTTTGCATGCGATTCAACTCTCGTGTGGGTACGACGCGCTGGTTCCAATAAGGGACTTCACAAATGCCAAAGAGGCTTGGGATCAGTTGAAGACCTCCTTCAGCGAAAACGTAAAAGCCCACCACGATCCCACGCGAACACGTTTGGATGAATTTGACCCAATGAATCTCCAAATTCTAGTGAGGAAAGGCTTATTGAATGACGTGAACTCGAGCATCAACGTTTCTCCAGAAGATATTTTCTTCAGATCCTCCGACGGCGGGACCGTTCTTCACGCGGCAGTGTCTGCGGGACACGTAGAGCTCGTGAAGAAGTTGGTGAAGATGGGGAAGTGGTTGCTGAAAACGCAAGACAAGAAGGGGTACACGCCGCTCGCTCTTGCTGCTAAGTTAACAGACGACAAGAAGATGGTGAAGTGGATGGTTGAGAATGGAGGGGAGGAGCTGCTGAGCATAACGTCCATAGAATACGATGATGAAATTGAAGAGATCCCAGTGCTTCTGGCTTCGGCTAATGGCCACAAAAAAATGACTAGATATCTTTTCATCAAGACTCCCTGGTCCACCTTGCGCCAGAACCGTTGGGAGTACGGTGTTGCGCTTCTTTCCCGGTGCATCTTCAACGAAATATTTGGTAACGCTTCCCAATTTTTTAATGAGCAATGATATTTGAACATTCTATGATTTGAAACATCCTATCAATATTTATTTTTCATTTTATTATATCATATCACTTATCATATCTATATTTAGGTGATTATATTTGAACATTCATCAACATCTCTTATTTTTTATCTACTTATCTCTTCTCATCATTTCATATTATCTATCATACTTATATTTTTCTCTTTTTTTTCCCCTCTCTCTCTCTGTCAAAAAACATTAGATGTCTAAATATCTTTTCTTATCACCTATGATATCTATATTTTTATCTC
This sequence comes from Pueraria montana var. lobata, assembly GCA_026413185.1. Classification (NCBI taxonomy): domain Eukaryota; kingdom Viridiplantae; phylum Streptophyta; class Magnoliopsida; order Fabales; family Fabaceae; genus Pueraria; species Pueraria montana. The sequence continues at coordinate 87,076,717 of CM048650.1, read as the reverse complement.
TCCCTTACTAGGTATTGATTAAAGTGTCCAAATATGTATATATTTTCCAAATTGGACAAAACTTAAGTGTGTTTATAGTTCTCTATTATTAGAATTAGAGTTTTACTTTACTGACTTGTGTTGATTATACTTTTATTGTGTACATTAATTATCAAGATGAAACTCCAGTTTATGTTAGAAAATAGTTTTTTTTTTTTGGTTATATGAATGGTTAGAAAATAGTAGTAAAAACACTTAAGTAGTAGTAATTATTTGGGACGGAAGGAGAACAATTTTTTATAATATCAAAGTTTTTACAGTCATTGCAACTGCCTCCCTAATTTACTTAAGACTTATAGATTTACTGATCGTACTATTTTTTTCACCTTCTTTTATTTTAATTAAACTCCTACAAAATCTTGCGGTTTGGGGGGTGTTTATATATCTAGTAGAATGTTTGGTGAACGAAATATTTTAATCAAATCAAATTTTGTTTGGTAAACGAACAGGTGTTTAACATAAAAACTGAAAAGAAATAATTAGTATTAATTTTGTAAAAATATCTAATCTATTTGCATTTTGTCCGGGTATATATAGATGTTGCCGTAGCAATACTCCAACACCCCGATGCGCGAAAGTTACCCCTTGATCATTCAAAACCAGAGTTTCGGCCTATATATGCATTAGCTCACATTCCCTCTGCATTTCCCAGAGCAGGAACCCAACTCAATTGGTGGCGCAAGTTTATTTATATCAGTACGTATACCTTTCATCTATGTTAGCACACTATTTGTTTTAATGCAATGCATGTTAATTATATATTAGTTTAATGGTTATATATTGTCAATGAAAAAACTTTTACATTGTTAATAATAAGAAATTATTGTTAATATGACTTTTAAGATAATTATTGTAAAGGTAAATAAACTTATAATATGATGTTTTGTGATTAAATGATAATATAAAATTGTTTTATGCTATCACAACATATTCTTGTTTTAATATTTTCTTTTTTATTAGTTAGAATTTATGTAGGTCTCACTAATTTAGAAATGAGACTTACTAAATGAAAAAAAATAAAATGAGATTCACACATATTTAGTGAGATCCAAGTAAATTTTATCCCTAGAAAAAAAATGTGTTTTTGTTGGACTTATAACCCTTCCGGAAAGGTTGGCATGAAATGGAATATCATTCTTATTCCTTTTCTTTTTGCTTTAATTTTTAAGCAATAAATATATTTTTATAGGATAAAAATTAATCTTCTAACACTTTAATTTCTAAATATTATTTCTAACATCCTCTCTTAACTAGAAAATTCAAAAAAAGAAAAAAGAAAAAAAAATCACACCCTAAGTCATGCTTTCAATCTTTTAAAGTGTTCAAACTTGAGGGACTTAATGAAAATATCTACAACTTGATCTTGTGTTTTTACATTGCTTGATCAACTTTTTGGCAATCTTCTTAAATTTGAACTCCCACTTGACTCTAGTTGATTCATGACCCTAAGGAAGTGTCATTCTTTTTAATGGCTTTGATTTCTTCCTGAATGGCTTGTCTCCACCTTTTTTTCCTCGACTTCATCAAAATTTAGAGATACATTGTTAACAAAAGGATTTCATCATATATTCTTGAATGCTTATAATTCTTCTTGACCTTCCACTTGAATTCTCCTTGAAATATAAGACTTCATGAATTGAATGTGTTGGTGAAGGAGGGGGAGTAGAAAACTCATTCGGTTGCCCTTCTTGATGATCTTGCATGCCACCTCTAGAGTAGCTCTCAATTTGCATCCTTCCATCACTATATAATTTGGATTTGAAGTCTTCCATGGTTGCAAGTGGGAACACTCGCATCCACCACCCAAGCTTCAACATTTTTACAAAGGGGGTGTTTCTTTTGTAGCTAACAGGAACCTATGTAGACCATGTTTTTCACTGATGATGTTTGCATTTTCTTAATCGACTGGTGAAAGGAAGTTTACTACAATGTGTAGTCATAGAGTCCTGGCGAGTAGGGGTGGCAAAACGGGCCAACCCGCCCCGTCCCACCCCGCCGTTGACCCGCCGAAAACGGGTTGGCCCGCCCCGCCCTGCATAAGAAAGTGGGTTGCGAAACCAAGCCCGCCCCGTTTTACTCGGGTTGGCGAGCCAACCCGCTATATATATATATATATATATTTTAATTGATTTTAATTATTTTTATCTTTAAAAAATACTAAATAATAAATATTTATTAAAAAAATTAAATATATTACCTTAAATTTGGAATAATAATTTATTTAGAAAAAAATAAATTACATAAATATTAATAATATATGTATAAAATATTAAAAATATATAATTATTAATTAAAACGGGTTGGCAGGCCAACCCGCCCCGACCCGCCATCAACCCATTTTTTGGCGGGCCATGACGGGGCGGGTCATAGCGGGTTGGGGGGTTATAAACCTTGACCTGCCCCGCCAAAAAAAACGGGTCAAACGGGCCAACCCGTCGGGTTGGGCCCGTTTTGCCACCCCTACTGGCGAGGTTAGTGACTGTAATATGTAGTCATGGATTGATGTAGCCATAGAAAGAACTAGCCAGGAAGTTGAATGCGACTTGGTCATTGGGGTTGCTAAAGACGACTCTTCCTTTAAAGGTAAGGTTGATCTCGAGGGTGTGTGGAAGAGTTTGGTGTAGCTGTTGTATGAAGCACAGACACCTCTCTTGTTTGAAGTGTCGCGTATTGAACGCGTTTCCAACATTTATACACCCCGACACTTGTCTGACACTTCTTATCAAGTGCCCAATTAAAAAATTATTTTTTGTTGACCTGCACACTTAAGCTAATACCTTTACACAACTCAGACACTTGACAAATGCACCTCCATATGGATGGACACACATTAATATTATTAAAAAATTATTCATTTTTTAACTTTTGGAAAAGTAAGCTTAAAATATAATATAAAATATTAAAAAAATAATGTCTCTCGCCTTTTTTGAGGCCTGTTATCTTAAAAAAAAAAAACATACAAGGTTGGTTTAAAAAGACAACTATACCATCAATTTAGATATTTTGTTATATGTTACTCAATTTTATTTCATTAGAATCTCTCTCTTTATGTGTATATGCGGTGCTCCCGTGTCCTATATTTTAGAAATTAGCTCTGTTGGAGTGTTCATGTCCGTGTCGTGTCTGGTGTCTGTGTTAGAGTCCATGCTTCATATTGTGCAACTCGTCGGGGATGACATGGTTGTGGCTGGACTTTAGGAGGAAGAACACGAAGTGCTTGAGAAGGTGGTGTTTGGGTTCAAAGGGATTAAGGTAAAATATGAGCCCAGGGTTTTAAATATTGCTCCTTAACGCTAATATCGGCCGCAACATAATGGTATCGGTGCTTGACGATACCGTTACGAACCGAAATCTTGTCGTGGTTGAAAATCACAGAAAACGACCACAACAAAACGGTGTTGTGATCGCAACAGGCGTGACAAAACTCCATTTTAGCAGGAACACAATTCCCCCCAAAAGTCCCATTTGAAAATGAAAACTTTTTACAAAAGAATCCAATAAAACGAAGAATCAGAACAAACGTGAATCAAAAATGGAAACTTTAATGTGGAAAAAAATCTTGCAAGAGTTGTGCATGTCTTCAACGCAAGCCTTTGCCATTTGTTGTCCACTCATGCTTCTATCGCTGGCTACCACTACACTTGTTCTCCAATCTTCTGTTTTAGCAATAGGCAACCCACCGCCCTAACCCATTTTCCCTTTGTTGTGATGGATATGTAAGTTTTGGCAAGGAAGGAGAAAGGGTGAGGTGAGACGGGAAAGAGAAGTGAGAGAGTAAAAGTCCTAAAAAAATGAAATTTGGAGAAAACGGAAAAAGAAATGATACTTGGGAGTTGGGACAGAGGATAAAGACGTGAGAGAGAGAGAGGAAAAGACCCTTCGAAATATAAATTTGATAAAGAAATAGTGGGATGATGGGTGGGATAGTAGGATTGAAAAGTTAAATGGAGACGAAAGTGTGAGTATGGTAAATTGGAGTGGGAAGTTGAAATTTAAAATGAAAAATGAAATATGGGTGGGAGGCAATATTTGGGCTGAAGACAATTAATTGATTGATTAGATGAGTAATTAGTGGGAAATTGGTTAATTAAGAGAGAATTAAGAATAAATTATAAGTTATTTTGAATCATATAACAATAGAGAAAATCTTGAAGTAATTTTTTTGCAATATTGTGTGTAATTCACACCGCAATCGGTATCGCAACAACTAATACATCCGTAATCGTGAAAATCTTAACGTGTCCGTGACCGTGACCGCAATTTAAAACCTTGTATGAGCCTATAATCGCCGATTATGAGTTTTGTGGAGGGCATGTAAGCTCTGTAGACATCTTTCTTTATCACCTTGGCCATGTCAAAGAGAACAGGGGAGCTCTTGTCATCTAGCAAAACCACGAAGTTTGGGGGCATTCCAATGGCATGCCTTGCAGCATTACAATGACTTTGATGTCATGAGTCATGACAATAGGTTTGTATTGGTGGTTTGAAATCACTTGTCCCCAGAGCTTATCCCCTTCCCTGTCCATCCAATCACATTCTGCGACGTTGATTACAAAAAATTAGATTTCAAATTCACACATTTTAACTTTGTTAATATGAGGCAAATCAATTAACCCATACATTCTCTTTCTCTCCACCTTTCCATCCAAGACAATTGCTACCTGTGCTCACATCATGTCGGCCTTTCCATCTAGCTGGAACACCCTATCGATCTTAAGGCATGTGTTGTTGCACATCCAACATCATCCTCATCCTCCTCCACTTCCACCATTGCAATGCCTAGTTCATGTGGCACCACCGTACAAGATTGCACCCTCGTCATTCCCTTTCTTGATAAGATCGCCTTCTTCATCATCTTCAAAATATGGAAGTGCAACAACCTCTTCGTCGGACGTCACTACTTGGATGCACGTGCCTCCACAACGATGAGGTATGCAATCTTCTAATTGTGGTATTTTCAAACACGTTGTGGATCACCATCAGCATGGTGATGCCAATCTCCGCTAGTGAAGTGAGACAGAACTAGAAGAGCAGTGATCATGTGGGGGCTCAGGACTGATGAAGAGGGGTTTGGAGGGGAGAGGGAAAAAATGGAGGAAGGAGGAGAAGGTGGAAGGAAAGAAAGGAGGTTAGATCAAGGGAGGCAATTGGGAAGGCAACTAATGATGCTAAAACTTGTGAAATTTGAGATGTAATTTTTTAATTGACGAGGAGAAATGTGATTGGAGGGACAAGGAAGGGGAAAGGTGATTTCAATTTTGTATTGTTTAAGTTATCTCATATAGTGACATGTTACAAAGTTTCCTTTAAATTTGGACAAAAGGCTAACTGGCTATGAGGTGAAAGTTTAGGGATTTTTCTATAAACCATAAGTATTCTTAACTGGAAGCAATCTTGTTCAATCCATATTAGACCATCATAGATGGCAAAGTTTTTCTTTCGAGTATTTATCGCAACCGCATACCAAGAACTCAAAACCTTTGATTAAATTAGAACAACTTATGCCAATTGATCCACGCGCTCATTTGTAAAGTTTAGAATTTAATTGAGATAATTGGAATTTGAAAGATCAATATTGTATAATTATGATATTGAGGATGAAATGCAATTAACTGTAAAATGTTTGGTTTTCCTTAAGTTTTAGCGTCGATCCTTATAAATATAAAAAAAATAGATAAATTTTGCCTTTTAATTATAGGAGATTTCACGTGTCTAATATTGGTTATCAAATTAGTAATCTGTTTCTGTTTTTTGGGTCACCATCATATCGGTGATGACTAATCTCCACTAACCCAATTACATTTTTTTCATTCACAAGACTTGAATTCAAGATCTTACTTAAGGGGATTAATATCACTCAGACCTTGCTTAACGTAAATCTGTTATTAATTAAGAATTAATTAATTACGTTTTTAAAAATATCATTATTTGTAGTATGAAAAAATGAATTAAGTATATAAATAACATTTCTCCTAATATATGTTTGTTACAGTTTTGAGGCTAGAGCCGACCGTAGTCCTTACTAATGATGAAAGGATCGAGATTGTATCGCGCGGAGAGGCCGATGAAGAAGGGCCAAATATTATAACACATAGTTTACCAGGTTTGTTTCTAATTAATTCATCCTCAATTAAATATTGAAATATTTTCTTAATTCTTTTTATTTATTGTATATTAAAATCTCATATTTGTTCTGTTGATAAAGAGTATGCATGTTTGAATAAAACTAACAAAACTTTACTTAATAACAAAAAAAAAAAAACCTTAAATGTAATACTTTTGTTATTTTGAGGGGAACTTAAACGTAATACTTAAGTATTTTGTTTTGGAACATAAAAACAATATTTTTATCCTATATATTTTCTAACTAAAATTGAAAATTTATCTTGACAATGCTTATAAATAAGTTAAGACAACAAATAAAATAACACGTAAATGACAGTATTTTATTGATGAGTAGTACAAGACAAGAGAAAGAGCAAGAACTCCAATTAGGTTCAACTAAATTCTTGCGCATTCTTCTCCTTTTTCTTCCGTCTGGATGCTATGTGTGGTGCTTTTTTTTTTTATCGGCGAAAACAAAGATATCATTAATAAGGTACCGGAAGTACTAATCAGAATTACAAAAAAGTTTATAAATTTACTCAAAACAACTAGTAGTACCCCCTCTACAATATTATGAATTTTCCCCTGCATCAAGACCACTAGGGCACCACCAACTACCAACTATGAACCTGACACCTATGTGTGATGCTTATTTCCAGCCTAGCATGCCACACCAATGTATTGCAACTAGCATTCCCACCTTGGCATACAGTTTCGTAACAATAAATTCAGTAATAAAAATTGACATTACGGATTAGCGTTTTTTTTTTTTATTATTAAGATGGAATTTTAATTTTGACGAGAAAATAACATAAAAAAAAATCTAAAGTACTTATTTTTTTTATTACTAAGATTAAATAATAAAAGTAAAAAAATTATTAAAGGTTACAACATTTAATGTTATCATGCATTTGATTGATTTTTAAGGTAGTTATTCTAAAAGTCAATAAATTTACCATATATGATTTATAATTAAATAACTGTGTAAAACTATTTTATACTATTAAAGCATAACCATTTTTCTCATTAATTAAATTGGTAACGATGCGCTAAGATGTTAAGAAAGAAATAAAGAAAATAAAAAAAGTAAATTACACTCGTCTTCCCTGAGTTTAGGACTTATTACACGTGCACTTCCTCCTTATATTACCCCTATACAAAACCGCCTAATTTTTTAGCATGTGTTACATTGGCACCCCTAACCCCAAACTCCGTTAGTCTGTTAACAATCAGGAAGCATGTGACTTACACATGCTTTTTAATATTTTTTTTCTTCTCCAAAATGCCCTTACCCTCTTCGTTACCGATTTACATGTCCAGTTCTTCTTGGCCAACGTCCTTCCATTTCCCTGCAATGCCATTTCTCATTCTTCATAATTTTTTTTTTCAATTTGGATTTGGTCAAAAATGTTATGAAAGAAGTAAAATTTAATTGTAGGATATTTGTCATGTGGTTTTGACCACTTGCATTCTCAAACAAAAATTTATTTCTCAGTTATCGGAAACCAAAAGCCACGATTAGAGTCTTAATTCTTGAAACTTTTACTTTTAGCCTCTATTTTTTCCCTTTCACACATACACAAAAGCAAACCCAGCTTTTTTCACAAATTCATGTAAAATCTTCCCAAACTCAAACGCTGCCAACAAATTAACAAAACATAAACTCAAACGAACCCTCCCCTGAACAGTTACTGAACTTCATTAACCAACAAATTAAAATTTCAGATCAATTGAAACAAAGCCACCAACAAATTAACAAAACGAGTAATTGAAACAAACTCTCGTCCAGATCAATTGCTGAACTTCATTAACCAAAAATTTTAAAATCCATATCAATTGTTACAAAGCCACCAACAAATTAACAAAACCATCATTGTTCAAACGAACCTAGCAACTCAAGTTGACGAAGAAGCCATCGTTGTTCAACTCTCACACCCAAAATCACTTTCCCTTATTTTTCCAACGAAGAGAGGCCATGGAACCAATGAGGAACTGCGAGAAAGAGCGGCATCGTCGACGACGTTAGAGTTGAAGAAGCTAGAGACAACAGTCATGGGGCTGAGGCTAGGTTGTCGACGACGTCAGATCTTGGAAACGAAGAATGGGAAGTTGGCGTATTCGACGACGACGGTGTCAATGGTGTTGGCACGAGCACACACCTCCGGGGCAACATCGGTCTCGTCGTATTTATGGGGAGAGCGTTGTTGCCGAGGGCAGCGAGGGTGAAAGGGAGGCGGATGGTGGTTGTGGAGAGTGCGGCGCAAACGGTGATCGTGAGACGGAGGATGGTGACTAGAGCATGTATGCAGGAAGGGTTTTCTTTTGGGACTAGGTTAAGTGAAAGGGTTTTTTAGACCTTTCACTGAAGATTAACACTGTTAGTTAACAGTGTTAGTATAAGGGGTGTCAAAGTAATGCATTTTAAGGGAGGGGTGTCAAGTGTAATAAGTGCAAAACTCAGGAGAGACCAGTGTAATTTGCTCAAAATAAAAAGAAAAAAATATGGTAGAAATGAAATAAATAAATAAAATGTTTGCTAATAATAATCTGATAAGTTATCTTGCATCACATCCTCGCTAAACAAAAATGCAATTATATAATGAGTAAATATTGTTAGTAATATATATATATATATATATATATATATATATATATATATATATATATATATATATATATATTGTGTATAATAATAATAATAATAATAATAATAATTATTTATGATTTATTTATTTTTAATTTTTACCATACCATGTATTTTATTTTATTTCTCTTTTCTTTCAATATCTCTCTTTTATGTTATGAGAATTTCTATAGATTAGTTATATTATTTAATTTCTCTATTGAGATTCCTCTATTCTGCAATACAATAATTAGGTCGACTTTTTGGACGATTTCAACAGTTCGTTCAAAGGAAAATACTTCTAAAAGTTCGTGGTACGTACAATCGCGAATACTCGAATTTATAGTGTTGATAATTAAAGTATTCTTTTAAAATCATTTGTAAATTATTCTTTTCCTTTCTCCCATAGGCATGCATTTTGCCTTCTGCTTAATTGGTTATACTGTATAATATTTTCGATCAGAATTTAAGACAATATACAAGGAGAAAGAGGACCACCACCTTGTACTCGAGATTCTAAATTGCTTGTGCAAAAGAATATCAACGTTGTCCGAAGCAGAGTTGGATTGGGCGTTAGCATACGATGCGATGTTGCAGGCAGTCAAGTATGGAATAACTGAGTTCATAGAATCAATGAGACGTGCAAATCGTGAGCTTTTGTTAGCCATGGACAAAAACAAGAGAGGCATATTTGCACATGCAATTGTGAATCGTCAAGAAAAAGTGTTCCGACTCATACACCAGATGCCAGATAGAAACATTATTGCATCCACTAATGACAAGTTAGGAAATAACTTGTTGCACATTGCAGCAGAATTAGGGCCTTCTCGTTACCTTAATCGCATGTCCAATTCAGCTTTGAAAATGCAAAGGGAACTTCAATGGTTTCAGGTAATTAAATACTACAATATTTAGCTTATGTACACACGCGCACAAACATATAAACAAGAATTCATTTATACTTGTGGTTGTGGCTTGAATTAATTTTATAATTTTAGTAAATACTAAATTGATAATTTAATGAATATAAACCATTAAAAATAATGAATGACTTAGGATAAAAATTCTCCATTATATATTTCTACTTATCTTGTATTCTAATAAATAGGTACAAATGAATTGTAGAATTCTTAGTTTTTTTTTCTATATATAATTTTATTCTTTTCTTAGATCAAAGATCATTCTTTGTATACTACTTATACTTTGTATAGTTAATTTTTTTTGGCTAAAATACAATTTTGTTTCCCTTATTTTACTTAATCCACAATTTTGGTCCTTCTATAAAAAATAAAAATAAAGACATTTGTTTCCCTAATTTTTCAAAATTAAGAATTTTGATTCAACCGCCAATTTTCAAAGCATTGATTGTTGATAAGAAAACGTTAACCACTAAATCGCTGACATGACATTATAATATTAAGTTTTTTAATTTTAATTTGATTAGTAGAACATTTAATTTAATAAGAATTTAATTAAAAACTATTAATTATTAAAAAAACTTCTTTAAATCACCTAAGAATTTAATTAAAAAGTTCAATATTATAGTGTCACGTCAATGATTTAGTGGTCAACATTTTTTATTAACTGTCAACGCCCTCAAAATTGACGGTTGAACCAAATCCTTGATTTTGAAAAGACTTAAATATATTTTTAGTCCTTGCAATTTAGCGTTTTTTTACTTTTGTCCTTGCAATTTTTTTTTTAATTTAGTCCTTACAAATTATATTTGTTTTGCTTTCAGTCCTTAAAGAGGTTTAGATAACGCTTTTTTCACTGTTTAAAATACTTTTTTTACTATTTAAAGTACTATCTAAACCGCTTTAAGAATAAAAAATAAAACAATCATAATTTTGCAAGGACTAAAACCCAAAAAAGTGTTTTACAAGGACGAAAAACAGAAAACGCTAAATTGCAAGGACTAAAAAAGTATTTAAATCTTTTGATAAATAGGGGAACAAAATGTCTCTATTTTTTAATAAGCGGACCAAAATTACGGATTGAATAAAATAGGAGACCAAAATTGTATTTTAGCTATTTTTTTTTTTCAAAAATGTTTTTCACCACACATTGACATCTAAGTTACTACATCTACAAAGTTTGACATTGAGAAGTTTACTAGAAAAGATAACTTTAACTGGTGATGGGTGAAGATGTACACTCTCTTCACGCATAAAGAATGTGAGACAACATTGGAAGAGAAGCAAAATTACCAGTTGGTCTAACATTTGCATAGAAGGATATATATATATATATATATATATAGTTCAATATTGTTATCGCTAAGTAATGAATTTTTAGAAGTCTTTGGAGAAAAGGCCGCTAACAAGTTTTGAAAAAACTTTGAAAGTTGATACATGACGACCACTCCATAAAAGTCTTTGCCTAAAGAAACAATTATATACCATGTAAATACATGAAGAAGAGTCCATTTATAAATATATTTATAATTTCAACCAAATTGTTCTTAGCTTAGAAAATATTAGTGTTGTGGATTATGGCGAGGACTAAGATATTCTTCTTCTCAGCTATTTATGACAAATTTGTAGACATAATAATTTTCTGTAGGAGTTCAATATCCATAAAGGAAGTGAAAATTGCTGTACAATTTTTGGAATTAAATAGGCAAATTATTTATTTAAATGGTGTACTAGATCATGTGAGTGTCTAATGGTAAGAGGAAAAAATGATGAAAAGAATAAGAGTTTCCAAAGAAGGCGATATAAGTCACACAAAAAGAATATGAACAATAATATGTGTCATAATTGTTAAATAGAAGGGCATTGGAAGACAAATTAATTGCCCAAAGCTCAAGAAAGACAAAGGAAGTACTTTGGGGTTAGGTGAAACAATTGTTGCCTTAGAAAATTTGAATGGGGCAAATGTTCTCTTTGTCTCATTTAATGTTAACGGTGACTATTGGATTCATAATCCAGCATGTACTTTTCACATGATGCCTAACAGAAATTGGTTCGCCACATTCAAAGAGATTGATGGTGGCAAAGCTTTGTGAGGAATAATGATACATGCAGCATAACTGGTAATGGTACGGTGAAAATCAAAATGGTTGATGCTATTGTAAGAACATTAACCAATATGAGGCATGTGCCTAAACTTCAAAAGAACTTAATTTCTTTGAACACTTTAGATTCACTTGGTTGTACACGTTGAAGAGTTTTTAGAGGTGCCTTGACAAATATGAAGGGGAAGTTGAAGAATGAACTATATATCTTGCTAGGCTATAATTGGTAGGTACAATTACATATTCTTTTATTTCGGAATTTAACCAAATTCATTTGTGGTATATAAGAGTAGGTCATATGAGTGAGCACAAAATGAATAAGCTTAGCAAGGAAGGCTTGCTTGGTTGACATCATACTGAGAAGCTATATTTTTGTGAACATTGTGTTTGTGGAATACAATGTATAGTAAAATTCAGCACTAGAGTCCATAAAACACGAGACACTTGATTATACCTATTCATACTTTTGAGGACTTTCAATTGCTCTTTCCCATGGTGGAGCTAGTCACCTGTTAAGTGTTAACTATCATGGACAATTATATTCATGGAAAGTCTGGATTTATATCCTGAGAAAAATAGCAGTGTATTCCTCAAATTCAAGTAATGGAAATCTATTGTGGAGAAGTAGATGGAGAATAATCAAATGACATAGAACAAATAATGAGCTAGAATTTTGCAAAAATGAGTTCAATGAGTTGCACGTAAAGGAAAAAATACCTCACCATAGAGTTGAGGCATAAACCACAACAAAATGGCATGGTAAAACGAATGAATAGTATATTGCTTGAGAAATTAAGCTCGATGTTTGCTCTTTAATACAGATTTATTTAAGCAATTTTGGGTAGAGGAAGTTAGTACTACATGTTATTTGGTTAATAGGTCTCCAATAGAAATGTTGTTAGGCTCTACAATAGATTATTCAATTTTGTGTGTATTTGGGTGTGAAGTTTATAGTCATGTTAAGGAGTGGAAGCTGGAGCCTCGAGGAGCTAAGAAAACAACTTCTTAGAACCAAATGCCACATAAAATCCAAAATAGTTTATTATCGTTGTCATTGCTTGCAGAAGGTAAAGAGAGTTGTGCCTCGGTGGTGCTGCGAAGCTGAAAATAAAAATGGTAAGAAGCCCAGTGAAGTATTTACCGATGAGCATAAAGAGCTTCTGAAAAGCGGTCAGCAATGGGCAAAAGAGACAGCAAGTTCATTCATAGTTGTGGGTACTGTCATCATTACCGTCATGTTTGCTGCAGCCTTCACTGTTCCAGGGGGAAACAACAGTAATAATGGCGTACCCGTCTTCTTAGGTAAAGACACATTCACTATATTCATCATATGTGTTGCCCTATCCCTCGTCACATCTTCGTCATCAGTGTTGATGTTTATCGGAATCCTCACATCTTCTTTCAATGAGGAAGATTTCAACAAGAGTTTGCCCCTCAAGTTATTCTTTGCTGTGGCATCCATGATGTGTGCCTTTGGTGCTGCGCTTGCTTTGATGCTAAGGGGATATCGCCTCATTGTAACAGCCATGTGGCTTGCACTTCTTCCAATCTTGGTGTTCGATTTCTCCCTGTTGCGTCTTGCTGCAGAGATTCTCAATTCTACAGTGAGATTTGATTATTAAGCTCGCTGCAAGGAGGAAAATATCTTATCAAATCTCACTGTCATATGTTCTATGAGATGTTCTTGTCTCAGTCTACATTTTAAACACCTTTTTATATATTGTTTTTACAGCAAGCATACATTCAATATTTTATTGCATACATTCAATTTCATGTTTGTAAAATTTTATTGTTTTTACAGGAAGTGCGTGACTGGATTAATATAATTTTTTTTTACATATAATATATGTGAAACGAATCTTTAATCCAATGGTGACTTTTGAGATAAAAATTATTAAATAATGAAACAATTGATGTAATTTATATAAGTGTAATTTGTGTATATATACGTGTGAAAAAACTCTTTATTATTGTGAAATTACAATTATAAATACAAACTAACAAATTATTTTTAAATGGTTAAAATTAAAAGATAAATGTGCATGATTCTTTAAGTGATTACTATCTTTTAATCTTTATATATATATATATATTTCTTATTAATTTCACATTGTTTTTATTTTATATTTTTAACATTTTTTTTACTGTGTATATAAAATATAAAATCCTTTGAATTAGAAAAAGAAGGAGTAAAATGACTATTTTTATAAGTTTAATAGAAAATATAATGAAAAAAATGTAAAAAAAAAAAAAGACAACTCTTTTATTTTTCAAGCACTTGCTTTGTTTATTTGTTCTATTGTTATTCTTGTACAAAAAAGTAAAGTACTTTGAAATAAGTTTTGAATGAAGGATGTAAGTAGTACATATAACATGAAATAAGGTAAATTATGTTTTTTTTTATTTATTTCTTTCACTTCTTTAATATTCTTCTCCTTTTAATTTGGTAAGTATTTTTTCACATGTTGAGCTTCTTATACTCTTATTTTAATCACATTTAATTTTCTAAACTAGTGGAATAAAAACTTTTAAAAATTATTTTTTTCATATACATTCATGTAATATAAGTTTTTTGGATAAAATGATAAGTAGAATAGGAAGTTGAATTAAGATACATAAATATTCTCTTTCACGTATTTTTTTATTTATATTTTTTATTCAGAAAATATTTCTTTATTTTTTATATATGAGGTGTTTCATTTTTTCTTGCCTTGTTTTTTTTTTCTTAATATTTTTTTTTTAAAAAAAAAGTGAAGAGGATTTTGACACTCAAGTAAAGAAAGAGAGTGAGAAAGAGAAAGGGAAAAAAAAAAAAAGGTAAGGGTGAGGGAGTGGATCACCGTGAGATCAAGGAGGTGGAAAGTGAGAAGTTCGGGATAGGTATGACACAAGTCTAATTAGCGTTATATAATATGGGTGCATTTTAAAAATTAAATAAAATTTGACCGAATAAATAAAAATTTAAATGTTGTAATTGTGTGAGGCAAATTAATCACAAATGTTAGTGCTTTTATTCGATAGTGTCGTGTTTTTCCAACATTATTGTGCAAGGTAAAGCACAAACTCAATCATGAAATAAGCCATATCATAAAGGCATTTATCCCTCAAATTAGTTGGATCCATGAAACCTTAAAAGTTTTTTTCCTGACATTTTCTCCTTCAAGCACCTTATTCACAATTAATGACATCTTCTCCTCCTCGGATCCATTCACTAGTGCAAGAATAGGATACTACGTTAGGCTTTCTATATCGGTTGTTAAACAATCGATGTAAATTTGATGTGGTGTCAATTTTGTAAATAAATATAACTTTTTACATCGGTTAAACTTATAAACATTGTAAAAATCTTTCCACAAAGCCTCAAATTTGCAAAATCCTTTGCTGGGTTTCTTCAACACTAACAAGAGCCTCTACCCTCTCCCCCAATAAGAACACAAAGAAGTCTCTTTTTGGCAAAGTCAAAATCCCAGTCTTGCATGGTGGCAATGTGTCATTGGTATGTGAGAATCGCTTGGGGCAATAATTCTCAAGATCATCATCACAACTTTGACATGAGTGATAGTATCCAACCATGCATCCTACACTTACTCTGTCTCCAACTTTGAATTTTGCACCTTGCTTCCCCTTTCTGTCACCACACTAGCAATCTTGTGCCTATGCACAGATTTATATCAAATATAACATGATGAATTGCCAATGCAAATCATTTACAAACTTTTTAATTGATAAATAAAATCATAAGGAGTGATTGAATTGGGCATTCAAACTTAAATTTAGAACAGTTAGAATACATTAAAAAAATATATAACTTTATCATACTCAATTTCAATTCCAAAAGAAATTTGAAAGGAAGGAAGTGTTGGAAAATTGAATAATTTCAATTTGAGTAAACTTAAATTTGTCCTTCAAATTATATGGATCAAGTATTTTAGTATCTCATATTTTAAAATTTTCCATTAGTGCCTTGGGTGCAAAATGAGAAAATAATGAATGATATTTTCCCTTTGCCACAACTTTAATAAATGATTACATCCTTGTTTTTTGGTTTGTCATATATGTCATCGTGGCTGGACAAAATTTACAATATATATCCAAAGACAATAATAAATTAGAAACTCACAATTAAGAGATCAATGTTGTGTGGGAAGTCATGGCCGCGGTCATGAGCGAATGACCCAGGATCCTGAGTCAGTAAAAGCAAAGAACAAAATATGGAACAAAACATAAGAATTAAGAAATAAGCTAGTTATTAAAAGATAAAATTTGACAATAGAGTGAGAAATTGGGATAGCGGATTGAATATATAAAAATAGGGGGCAAAATGCAGAAACTCTAGATATATATACTTATAATTTTCTCAAAGTGAGGGGATACATTTGCACACCCTCACTCTCCCATGTAGGTTCGGCATAGGATGCAACGCGAATTTTAGAAGCAAAAAAGCAAGGGAAGTATTTTGGTGAAAAATAGTGCAATATCGATTTCATGCACAAGAAATGGAGTGGGTTTTCTAGCCAGGTGAAACATGAAAAAAGAAGATAGATAAATAAAACAGTTAGTTTAATTGAACATTAATTTCAACCGTAAATGAGATTCAATATATAAGGGGCAATTGAGTTGAACAAGACTTCTCCTATTTTAGGCAAAAAGGAGAGGTCTAAATCCAAATAATATATAGGTGGCATTCAAATGTATGGAGCTAGTATAGGCACTCATGATTTAGCATAGTAAGAAACTTACCGCAGTGATTGCAACGACGAGAATCATGACGCCTTATTTTCGAATTTGGTGCAGTCGAAATCTGTTCCTCTTGTTGAGGAAGCTTTTCATGACTGGTTATGGTAGAATCTTGTGCAGTCAAATTTTGTTCCTCCTGTATGTTTGATGCTGGTTGGGGAAGCTTTGGCCTGCTTTGGTTCCAAGATTCCAACAAGGGGCAGTTTCCAATGTTCAACCCTATGAAGTTGTTGGTCAAGCTTTCAGGCAATGAAGCTAACTTGGGACAATCATCAATATGAATAAATGTCAAGTCGTTGAGACCTTCACCAACTTCCTTTGGCACAGTCTCTAACTTAGGACAACTTCTGATTTCTAGATTATCCAGGTTGGTAAGGTGTTTTATTCCTTCTGGAAGAGACTTCATATCTGACATATCCTCTATGATCAGATTATTGAGATTTTTCAAACCTTCCCATTCATCATTTGGAAGATCAATACCCGTACAGTTAGAAATATGCAAAATATCAAGTGAGTTGAGATGTTTCCAACCTTTGATGATCTTCAAAGCTTTGCAGTCCTTAATGTCAAGTGTTGAGAGAGTATTGAAGTTTTTCAGCAGCTCTTCCTCTCGTGGATATTGTTTCTCATCCATATTTATCATTGAGAAATGATTCAATTTGGAGAGGGAAGGATCTGGTCCCCTAGAATTGTATCTTAGGGTGTTCAGCAACGGTTTCATGTTGGAGGAATCTAAAACCAACTTGTAATCAAGCTTAGGAAACAAAGGCATACTAACAAGCTTGGGACAATATTCAACTACCGATTCTGATATGGCAGAAAATACAGTAGTAGTGTGTGTTCCTGGATTATTCCACCAACTCGTGAGCTTTGGACAATCCGATATTAGTACTTGTTTTAGCCGTAAATCCTTGCTACCATTGTCTGTTATGAACTCTAGAGAGTCCAAACTCATGAGTGTGAGTTTTTCAAGATTGACAAGGACATGACCTAGTGTGGAGAGAGATTGGCATTTGGAGCATTTGTACAAACTAATCTCAACAAGATTATTGAGGGATGACAGCCAACCTGGAAATTGATTACCTTGATAGCCTATAATGGATAGTCGTTTCAAATTTTGATGAGGCTCGAGTTGTTTTAACACGATTTCATATTGGTTGTCGTCGTTGTCATCATCATCAGGATCCCATCTCAATGTGAGGCCTTCAAGATGTTGTTTCTCTTTCAAATAGGCACGGGCAGGCTGTGTTCCTTTAAATTTGAAACGCTCCAGGTGTGAAATCTCCAAGTCTCCCCTGACCTCATTGAGATGAAGGAGTTCTCCAAGACCGTTGCGCTTGCTGGTCACGAAATGGGGCAATGACCGAAGCCAAGTTAGTTTCTTTAACACAGATGGCATGTGCGTTAGATTTGGGCATTCGTCCACCTCCAGATGCCTCAAACTTGCAAAATAGTTCACATCATCAGGCAATTCTTTGAGCTTGAGACAATGGGACAGTAGCAAGGTCTGCAAATGCTGCAACTCACCTATGCAAATAGGAAGTTTGTTGAAGTTGTTACGAGACAAATTGAGGTATCTCAAACTCTTCAAGTCCCCAATTGATGCCGGCAACACCTTCATGCCTAAATCTTTCAAAGTCAACATGCGCAACCTCGTGAAAGCTGACAAAATTTCATCACATGCAGACCAGCTTAACATCACTCGGTTTGAAGGTCGTGATTGCTTTTCCAGAATAAAGGTACGTAGGTTTTCATTGGATTTAAAGAGGGATCTAGGGATGCCTTTTGAAACATCCAAATCCGAACTCAGTGACACTCGGCCAACATAGTTGTCCATGATTACCTCGTCCTTGACGTACACGTTATCATTGCCAACCACAGCTGCTGCCAGGTCTCCCCTTTTGAAAATGCTGAATATTTCTCCTTCTTCATTAACTTTGAATATTGACCTACGAAGGAATTCCTCTATACATTCATGACCCAAATCTTCTGGTACTGAAGAAGAAGAAGAGTGTCCCAGAAATCCCTCCGCTATCCAAAGCCTAACTAGCTTCTCAGGCTTCACAGATTCATGTGAAGAGAATATAAAGAAAGAATAAGCAAAGCATTGCCTTAGACGCCAGGAGGGGAGGTCGAGCTCACTGTAATATTTCAATAGCATCTCCTGCACAAATTCATGCTTCAACTGATTTAGATTTGAGTCAGGAGTTGGATTCCGAGACCTCATCAGCCTTGCCATTGTTTCTATTGCTCCAAGGATTCCTCCACACATCTCTAACAAAGCGTCTCTGGTCTCTGATTCAATTGCACTCACACTTGTTCCTGCAATTTGCTCAAACAGAAGCAGTGACACCGAAAGAGACAACCTATCAAACCGATACTTGTGAGCTGAATGATCCACAAATTCAAGTACGGCTTCACTCCGCGTAGACACAAGTAATACACCACCTCCAGATGATGTGCGTGCTTGTGCTACCTCCTTCAATTTCTTCACCAATTTAAGCCATTCCTCGCGGTTCTCATTATGAAAATCATCTAGAACCACGAAGAATCCTTTTCCTTCATCAGAGTCTTTCTTTTTCTTCTTCTCCTCTAATTCAAGGTTCACACGATCCACCACAGACTCGACATAATGCTGCTTAAGGTGGAGACCGTCAATCCACACCACCACATCAAACCCACTTTTCACTTTCTCATCTTCGCAAACATATTTAGCAACTCTTCCCTTCTCCATCCCTGTAATCCCACGAATCACAACTGCTCGAACGTTAGCGCCTTCTTCCGTCTCCAAAATGCAGTTTATAATTCCTTTCTTCACGTAATCTCGCACCACTGCTTCCGCTTCTTCTTCCTCCTCTGCATCACGGTTTGGCAGCATTTTCACATTCTTCATCGGTGCCACTTCCTGTGCTAGCCGTTTTTTTATTTGCTTCAATTGGAGCATGGCTTTAAGGTTCCACGCAGAGAACAAGGACATCATCTTCCTCTGCTTTTGAAACAGAGCTGCGTCCGTCGAGAGATCATCCACCAAGTAGAACAATTCAGTGACTTGTCCCACCCATTTTTGCGTTGCAGGGTCGCTTAGATCAAGCTTCTCTGGACCTGAACATTTCTCTTTGATGGCAGTGAGATGTTTGATATTTTCAGTGATGTTATGGCCAAAACCACGAAGAGAGGACATCCTCTCCATGATTTCAGAGATGGTATCAGCAACGGGGATTGCAGACATTTTGCTTGGTTCAGTTTGGTTCCAACAGAATTGAATTGAATTGGTTTTTGCAACACAAGCATGATGACTCAAACGTAATCTTCTCTCTCTTTTTACAGTACGAATATGCTTCCAAAATAGGTTTAGAATCACAAAAGGGACAATGTGTAAAACGTGCAGTGGAGTAAATATGCTTCCAAGATAGGTTTAGAATCACAAAAGAGACAATGTGAAAAACGTCTGCAGTGGAATAAATACAGTTTACAGCCTTCAAAAATAAGTTTCAGATAACTTGAAATAACTGAGCCACCACGTTGCTTTCCATTTCTAGTGTCTCGATCACTTTATTTTCATATTTTTTCACTTTTAAAAGAGTTTATATTCTAAAGGGAAAAAAAAAATACGTACGTTCATGAAAACTAGTTTTCCATAAAGAGTAAGTAGCATAGCGTGAATCTATCAAAAAACAAAAAGTAGCATAACGTGAAGTTGAATTAAGGTAGAGTGTTCTTTTCTTAATTCAATTTATATTCTTCTTTTTTACTAGACAAATATTCTCCATTCAGAATGAGGATGCTGATAGAAGCAACTTCGGATCACCCTCAATCACTTCACAGGACTCCAAGATTCTCACCATACAAACGACTTGATTCATGGCCCTCAAGTTTCATGTTGTCTTATGTTTAGTTTTGAAAATCATTTGTTCAAATCTGATGCAGTTATTATCAACAATAAAACTCTCTTTCCCAATATAATAAGATAAAATATTCTTTATCCCATAGTTTTTTATTTTTTATTTTTTTATCAACCAAAAGAATATCATTAAAGAGGTACAAGGGGTACCTTACCCAATTACAAGGGTGCATTTAATTACAAAAAGTCATATTCTTTATCCCGTAGTTTCTTGATTATTCCTTCTTTTTTTTACTTGTTTAGCACTTGTGTTTTTACTTTATGAGTTTCTTACTCATTCTTTTTTATTCCAATTCTTTTATAATTAAAGTAAAATATTCTTTCTTTCTTTTATATTCACTTTTTTACTTAAGAAGTTATTTTTATTCCATTTATGTTTGTTAATTTATTGTTTGTAGGCTTGTTAGCATAATATTTATTCTTGCGTGCTATGAAAATAAATAAATAAATAAATAATACAATTTTATAACTAAAAGATAAATAATATTATGTGAAATAATAAAAGCCTATACTTGAAAATGAAAATTTCTTTCTCTTCACTTTAAGGTTTATTCTTTTTTTTTTATTATCTATAAGTTGAATAAATTTAAAATTCTATTTACCTACAGCTATATTACAAATTTCAATCCTCATTTTGAATGGGAAAGTTTTGATAATTACTCTCATTCTCCTTAAGTAACATAACTTCTCTTACATTGAGCATTTAATTATTTTTATTTTATTTCAAAGAATACTATGTAATTTTAATTTTAATTTTAATTTGATTTAAAATTTAAATCTTAATATCTCTTATCCTCCTTAAGTAACATATAATTTCTCTTACATTGAGCATTTAATTATTTTTATATGGGTTTAGCTAACATGTGCATGCATGAACATGTTAGGAGTTTTATTATATGCATTAATTAGTATAGGAATTTTATTATTTTTGTCTTAATCATAAATCTTTTTTTTTTATTGCAAGCTCTTAATCATAAAATCTAATTTGATCATTTTAATTTTAAAAAAACCTATCTCTTTCTTTATCTTTACTCTCTTAATTATCTTTCTATTATCTTTTTTTTTTCAAAACTTATATATTTTAAAATTTAGGGCCAGCCAATGGCTGACACAAGTTTAAAAAAACATAAAATAAAAATGGTAATGCAGATCATTTTATCGTCAACTTAGAGTTTATTTGGTGATGCTAAAGTTAAAAGGATGGGAAAGGGAAAAAAAAAAAAAAACAACAACAACAACAACAAATTTAGTATCGAGTTAATGTCATCAATCTCCAGGCTGACGCTATGTTACTGCAACTATATATTCAGCATCTTTTGTTGTAATGTTAGTAAAACTTTTAAAGTAATTATTAATATAAAAATCAACAAATTTAGTGTAAATGTCAGTTTATGATTAGATAATAGTTAAAGACCTTCAACATGTATTATTTAGTCTTATTGTTATCTAAGCTTTTGATATAGTATGAACATGAGATAAAAATAGGAAGGCTAGTGCTGAATGTGCATAAAAATATAAACAAAAAATGAAGAGAAAAAAACTTTGTATATATTAAAAGGAAATTTACATATAATTACATTTAGGATCCATTTAGTAGTCAGGGTATGATAGGATATGAGAGTAAGATATGAACATGATATATATGATAAGAGTAAGATAAGCCTTAATCTGATCAAATGTTTCATGTACACCAAATAACTTTGTTTTATCATGTTTTGTATTTGACACCAACCAAATAATGATAAATGATGGCGATGATAGTGGCAACAACAATGACATTGATGGCACGGTGGTGATGGTGCAAATAGTGGTAGTGGTGGTGTTTGTGGTGGCAGCAACGACACAATGGTAGTGATAGTAATGGCGACAAAAATGATTGCAGGAGTAGTTACGATGGTGATGATGGTGGCTATGATAGTGGTAGTGACGATGATAGTGATGGTGGAGGCACGGGTGGTGTGGCGATGGCCAAAATAGTGATGGCAGTGGTAGAAGGGTGGTGAAAGAGAGAAAGAAAACAATTATCCTATCATATTGCTTTCTAATCCATGCAAAATTGAATTGAATTGGTTTTTGCAACACAAGCATGATGACTCAAACGTAATCTTCTCTCTCTTTTTACAGTACGAATATGCTTCCAAAATAGGTTTAGAATCACAAAAGGGACAATGTGTAAAACGTGCAGTGGAATAAATATGCTTCCAAGATAGATTTAGAATCACAAAAGAGACAATGTGTAAAACGTTTGCAGTGGAATAAATAAACTTTACAGCCTTCAAAAATAAGTTTCAGATAACTTGAAATAACTGGGCCACCACATTGCTTTCCATTTCTAGTGTCTCGATCAATTTCTTTTCATCTTTTTTCACTTTTGAGAGAGTTTATATTCTAAAGAAAAAATAAATAAATACGTTCATGAAAACTAGTTTTCCATAAAGAGTAAGTAGCATAACGTGAAGTTGAATTAAGGTAGAGTGTTGTTTCTTAATTCAATTATATTCTTCTTTTTTACTAGGCAAAATGAGGTCGCTGGAAGAAGCAATTCGGATCACCCTCAATCACCTCACAGTAACCCGAGATTCTCACCATGCAAACTATTCCATGATTCATGACCCTCAAGTTTCATGTTCTGTCATATGTGTTTAGTTTTCAAAATCATTTGTTCGAATCTGATGCAATTATTATCAAAATAAAACTCTCTTTCCCAATATAGTAAGATAAAATATTCTTTATCCGTGGTTAATTTTTTGATTATTCCTTCCTTCTTCTTTTTTTTACTTGTTTAGCACTTGTGTTTTTACTTTATGAGTTTCTTACTCATTTCTTTTTTTATTCCATTTCTTTTATAAATTAAAGTAAAATGTTCTTTCTTTCTTATATATTCACTTTTTTACTGAAGAAGTTATTTGTATTCCATTTATGTTTGTTAATTTATTGTTTGTAGGCTTGTTAGCATAATCTTTCTTCTTGCGTGCTATGAAAATAAAATAAAAAAAATACAATTTTATAACTAAAAGATAAATAATATTATGTGAAATAATAAAAATAAGACACGATCGATATAACTTTATTTAGTTACTTATGATATCCTTCTATACTTGAAAATGCAAATTTCTTTCTCTTCACTTTAAGGTTTATTCTATTTTTTTCTATCTATAAGTTGAATAAATTTAAAATTCTATTTATCTACCACTGTATTACAAAGTTCAATCCTCATTTCTGAATGGGAAAATTTTAATAATTACTCTCATTCTCATTAAGTAACATAAACTATTTTACATTGAGCATTTAATTATTATTTTTATTTCAAAGAATACTATATAAATTTAATTTCAATTTTAATTTGATTTAAGATTTAAATCTCAATATCTCTCATTCTCCTTAAGTAACAAAACTTCTCTTACATTGTGCATTTAATTATTTTTATTTGGGTTTAGCTAACATCATGAACATGTTAAGAGTTTTATTACATGCATTAGTATAGGAATTTTTTTTTTGTCTTAATCATAAAAACTAATTTGATCATTTTAATTTTTTTTTTAAAAAAACCTTCTCTTTCATTATCTTTATTCTTTACTCTCTTAATTATCTCTTTCTATTATCTTCTTCTTCTTTAACCGAGGGGCTTTAGCTCAGTTGGTTGAGCATGGTGCGTGAGTTGTTGTAAATCCCTCGATACCGTGTTTGATTCCTACATATCAAAAAAGTCTTCTTCTTTAATTTCAAGGCCGACTCTATGTTACCACAACTATATTTAACATTAATGTCAACAAACTTAGTATAACTTTAAAGTAATTATTATAAAAGTCAACAACCATAGTATAAATGTCAGTTTATGATTAGATAACAGTTAAAAATACCTTCAACATGCATTATTTAGTCTTATTATTATATAAGCTTTTGATATAGTATGAACAAGAGATAAATATGGGCTAACCCTGAATATGCATAAATAAAATGAAGAAAAACTTAGTCGACAAATTTTAAGAGAAAACTTAAAAAAAAAAAAAAAAGATTTTGTATATCTTAACTAGAAATTTACATTTAAGGTCTATTTGGTGGTTAGGATATGATATGATATAAAAGTAGGATAAGAACATGATATATAGGATAAGAGCAAGATAAGTCTTAATCTTATTCATTGTTTAATGTACACTAGATAACTGTGTTATCATGTTTTGTATTTGACATCAATTAGATAATGATAAATGGTGGCGACAATAGTGCTGACAACAATGACGGTGATGGCACGGTGGTGATGGTGCAAATAGTGGTTATGATGGTTGTAGTGGTGATAGTGGTAATGGCAACGACGACGATGATAAGGTTGGTTGCGATGGTGACAATGATGATAATGCTATGACAGTAGTAGTGGCGATAGTAGTGGTGGTGGAGGCAGGGTAGTGTGGCAATGATGACAATATTGGTGGCAGTGGTGGGAGTAGGGTGGTGAAAGGGAGAGAAGGAGAGGAAGAGAGAAAACGATTGCCTTATCATATTGCTTTCTAATCCAGCTCTTTCATCAAGATAAGAAATACACTATACGAGCATGATGAGCAGGGGCGGAACCATGTTATAGTCTACAGGGGCCGTGGCCTCCTCTAAATTTCCAAAATTCTCTTACCTCCACCTTGATACATAACCATTGCTACCTTTACAAAACGTTGTTGTCAAAACAATTATTCTCTTCAAATATTTAATTTCTCCTATTAACACACATATAAAACCATAGATTTTAACTATATATTACTGTTTATTCATATATTAAATGCTTTGCCTCCCTAATAAAACTTTCTAGTTCCGCCCCTGAAGATGTGTAGCATAATCAAATCATATCCTATTACTACACCAAAAAAATGACAAATGATTATCTTATCATATTTTATCATATCCTATCATATCATGGTCACTAAATGAGCCCTTAAACAACAACAACAATAATAAAATAATGATAAAATAATATTAACAATCTATATACAATTATATGAGTGAAATTCACTCTTTACAACCAACATTGGTTGACACAAGTGGTAGCGGCTTGTGACCAATACCATGGTCAGCAAAAAAAAAAAAAAAAAAAAACCCACTCTTCACATTTCTTACCAAAACAAACTCAAGATGTCAAAGGTTAAATTTTTTTCAAGAGTCCAATATTGATTTATTTATTTTATAAATTTTAGTCTACAAAAATTTGCAAACTAAAAATTGAATAATTCTATACTTGATATAAAAAAAAACGAAAAAAATCTTTTAGTATACTGAAACAAGAAGATCCTATTGAAGAATTTGAAGTGACATTGAGGAGTACATTTTTATTTTATAAGCAAAACAATTTTATTAATGAGTAAAGCCTGCGATTAAAGCACGATGTCTACAATCTAAGACCCACAGGCTTTTATACGAGTGCATCTAGCCAGTACAAAACACCCCAAAATGTAACACAAGAATCCTACGAAGCCCCCATCTAAACACAATATTAAATCAGTATCCATGATAAGCATTGTATGCAATGGCAATTATTTAAATACACAAGGAAATTAAAACAAAAACAGCTACATCAATCACTAATCCACAGTTCTTTAATTTTCTTCCTTGCAGCGAACTTATCAAATCTCACGGTAGATTGGAAAATTTCTAAGGTGAGATGCAGCAACAAGGGTACAGACACCAAGATTGGAAGAAGTGCAAGCCACATGGCTGCTATTACAATCAGGTAGTATCCCTTTAGCATCAAAGCAAGCGCAGCACAAAATGCACACATCATGGATGCCACAGATAAGAACAAGGTGACTAGGCCAAAGAGCAACTTCAAGGGCAAGTGGGTGATGAAATCCTCCTCGGCGTAACGCGACGTGAGGATTCCGATGAACATCAACACCGACGACGAAGATGTGACGAGGGATGTAGCGTCTGATACGATGAAGAATTTGAACATGTCTTTATGGAATATGTCTTTACCTAAGAAGACGGGTGTGCCCTTTTTATCGTCGTTTCCCCCTGGGACAGAGAAGGCTGCAGCAAACATGATGGTGATGATGAGAGTACCCACAAGTGTGAAAGACTGTGCCGTCTTTTTCGCCCAATCTTCAGCACTTTTCAGAAGCTCCTTGTGGTCATGGGTAAATAGTTCACTTGCAGTCTTACCATTTGCATCTTTGGCTGCATGGCACCACCGAGGCAGAACATCCTTTACCTCCTGCATGCAATGAGTGACAATTATCCACTACATATGTTTGGCTCTAACAAGTTTTTTTTTTCCCCAAGAATCTTGAAAGTGAGAATAAACATTACTCTGTTTCTTTTTTAAATTTCAAAATTTTGAAAAATTTTGTTTCTATTCATTTGTCATTTTTAAAGTTTAAGGTAACATTAATTACTCTTTTCTCAATTATATATACCCTTATTTTTTGTCTAATCTTTAATTAATTTACATATATGTATTTATTGTAGAGTAAAAATGAAAAAGAATAAAATAGAAAACTCCACAACTATTTTATTACAATCAAGAAAATTTATTGTATTTCTTGATTTCTACATAAAAATCTTAAAAGATAGATAAAAAGGAATAGAGGGAGTATCATTGATTGTTTGTATAAAACACATGGAAAAGCATTTAAACGAAAGACATATTGCAAATAACTCTTTGAATCTTTGATTAACATTTTCATCAAGGACAGAACTAACAAAAATGATTGTTTGACACTCCAAATGCAATTCAACACTTAGTGAGAAAGAAAAGAAAGAGAGAAAAATATTGGTGTATTTTGAGAGATTTAGGCATTATTAAAATTTATGTTATGGGCAAATAAATTTTTAAATACAGTATGCTTCTAAGCTACCTATTTAATTTCTTATAATTTTTTGACTTTCAAAAAAAAATTCTTATAATTTTTACAACAACATTGAACACATAAGGAGAAAAAAAAAGTGAAATATAAATATAGTGCGTGTTTTTGGGTATTCACCAATAGTTGTGAAATCATTTTTTTGGTTACGTTGGGGAATTAGTTTCATGTTATGTTATATTTACCTAAAATCATGTTAGCTGAAATTTCAACATAATTTAAAATCATTTAACATTAAAAAAATCACGCTAAATAATGGATTGGGTTTGATTACCTGAAACCACTGAAGTTCTCTTTGCATCTGCAGAGCTGCATTGGATATGCGATCAAGGGAACGGGGTGGCCCTAATTCTGCTGCAATGTGCAACAAGTTATTTCCTAACTTGTCCTCACTGGATGTAATAATTTCTTTATTCTCTATATCGTGTATGAGTTGGAACACTTCTTCTTGACGGTTCAGAATTGCATGTGCAAATATGCCTCTGTTACTTTCGTCCATGGTTAACAAAAGTTCAGCATTTGCAGCTGTCATTGATCCTATGATCTCAGTAATTCCATTCTTGGCTGCCTGTAACATTGCGTCATGTGCTGACGTGTCACTCAGGTCTGCATCGGACATTTCTGATATTCTTTTGCACAAGCAATTTAGAATCTCAAGTACAAGGTAATGGTTCATTTTCTCCTCATATACTTCGTGAAATACTGAAAACATTTAACACTTTAATCAATTATGCAGAGGGCAAAATGCATGGGAGCAATAAAGATAAACAACATATTAAGTTAGCTGGGAGTATTCACGTACGTACCAGAAAATTTTAAAAGTATTGAAGTTTGAACAAACTGTTGAAATCGTCGAAGAAGTTTACCTAAACCTAGCATTGCAGAAGATGAATGTTAGGAGAGTAATACTCCTGTATAACCTATTTTTGTAGCAATTCTTATACTACAAAAAATATGAAACGAAATGAGAGATATTATAACAACTCTTGGATTAATATTAAAAATAATAGACCACTGAAATTAAAACCTAATTATAAACATCTCTTACAAGATCATTATCATCTTCACCACCGTCGTAGCCAACCGCCACCTTCACGTGATGATGGTGGTAATAGTGGAAGCAATGGTAGTAAAAATAGTGGTGGAAGCAATGATAGTATGGTAGTTGTAATAGTGAGGAGGTGATTGTTGTGGAGGTGACAGTGGTGGATTGGTGACAATGGTGGTCATGGTGGAGTGTTGAAGGTGGTGGCAACAACGTTAGGGGGGTGGGTGGATCTTAAAAAAATTAAAGTAATTTTTTAAGTGATTAATGTGTTTTTAATTTTTTTTATTAGTTTGATTCTGGCAATTTTTATTTGTTAAAAAATTGTATTTTAAAATATAAAATAGAAAATCAAATTCTGATAATAAAAAATTGTCACAATTTACGACTATCTTATTCGTTGTTTGGCTCACACTATATAGAAGGATTAAAAAAATATTATACAGATTTCAGGAATTAAAAAAATAATTTCAAATTTAAAGGACCAAAAAATAAATGACTTAAATTTAAGGGACTAAAAACATATTTAAGCTAAATTTTAAAGTATAGTATTGCCTTATTATTATTAAGTAAATTTTTGTGTTAGTTTTATTCAAATATACTGTTTATTAACGGAACTAATATGAGATTTTACTTTACAATAAAAAGTTAAATATACTGCTTATTATCAGACTAATATGAGATTTTACTTTACAATAAAGAGTCAAAGAAATTTCAAGCACTTCTCTTCTTTTTTTGAAACAGAAGCGCACTTCTCTTCTATTTAATTAGAAACAAAATATTGAACATACACTCTCGTTTTCATCTCATTTTTACTTCATTTTTTTTCCCATTTTCTCTTTCTTTTTTATTACATCACTTGTTATATTTATTACTTTTTTTTATCCATCTTTTTTTTTTCTTTTTTTCTTTCTTTTCTTTCCACCCAAAAATAGGGTAGTGCTCATTTAAGTAAGAATTAATTAGAAACAAACCTGGTAAAGTATGTGTCATAATGTGTGGCCTTTCTATTTCATCCTCATGGATTGCGATCTCGATTCTTTCATTGTTAATGTCCTCTAGGCTCAAAACTGTGACAAAAATATATTGGTAGAAATGTTATTTATTTCTATATATACTTCAAATTTTATACTTTTCATACCCCAAATAATGATTACTAAATTATTTTAATAACATAATTAATTATTTTAAAATTTATTATTTATTAATTCGAAACAGATTGTACTAATTTGATAACCAATAAATGCCTAGGTTATCATCATCCAATATTTTCTAGACTGTCATATTGTACTGTATTATACATTGTTAGAGGTTTTCTTCAAGTAGATGAAAGGTAAACGTACTCTTATGATAAATCTGCTTCAACCAATTAAGTTTGGTTCCTGTACTGGGAAATGCACCAGGCATGTGGGCTAATGCATATATGGGTCGAAGGTCTTTGTTTTGATGACCAAGGGGCATTTCTCGCGCATGGGGGTCTTGGAGTATTGCTACGGCAACATCTGTACTCGGACAAAATGCATATATAACACGTGGTGAAAAAAAATGGATTAACTATTTATACAAAATTAATTACTAATTTTTTTTCTTTTATAATGAACACTCTTTAAAAGGGAATTAGCTCCTCTAAAGTGAGGAAATGTAGAAGTGAAAATGAATGCCATAGTGTATGAATGTAATAATTATAATTTAAACTAACGGTGGGACATGTACAGAGTTTAAAAAAAAAAACAAGAAAAAAAATATGGATAAAATATGTTTTTATCCCTCATTTTTCCATGATTTCTGTTTTTAGTCTCTCATAAATTTTTTCTCTGTTTTTAGTCCCTAAAAAATTGTTCTGTTTTATTTTTAGTCCTTCATAAATTGTTTTGTTATATTTTTAGTCTCTAACTTAAATTTCAACAGTTAAGTGATGACACGGCGGACATAAACTGTATGTCTGAAAATTTCCTGATTAAATTTCTAGTGACTTTTAACAGCTACAAATTTTTTGGCTGTAAAAAATGTTTACTTTTGTAATATTTTCTTGTAATTTTAGAAAATTTGGTGTTCGAGGTTTTAATTTTTTATTTTATTTTTTAACATTTTTTACGGTTTTAGTCTGTCAAAAAATTTCAGCAGTTAAAAACTGCTAAAAACTTAGATAGAATTTTTTCAGGTGTAAATTCTGCTCACTACGACATCACTTAACAGATAAAATTAATGTCAGGGACTAAAAATAAAATAAAACAATTTTTTAGGGACTAAAAACAGAGAAAAAATTTATGAGGGACTAAAAACAGAAATCATGAAAAAATTAGGAACCAAAAACATATTTTATCCAAAAAATATTTGTGAACAGAAAAAATCTACTTGGACGCTAGTAAGAAAAAGAGATAGAAAAAAGAAATGTAAACAAATATTGTAACTAATATGATATGGAATAATTGTAAACTTTTACCTTATTTTGGAGGGAGGGAGGAGAGAGATAGAGAGAAGAAGAAAAAAAATAGAAAGAAAAAGTGATAAATATAATATGTAATCGATGTGATAAAAAATGTTAGAAAAATGGATAAAAAAAAGGGGGGAGAAAATCAATTGTAAAAGAGTAGAGTATATATTTATATTAATTATCCAATGATATAATATATGAAGAAAGACAAATAAAAATAAGAAGTGTTAAAAGAATGTTAATGAATTCCAAGGTGTTACCAAATATTTCGGTGTAGATGCAACGCGAAAGAAGCACAACACCGTACTGCCAACGGTTTTGGCGTAAGACAGAGAAGGGGGTCTTTCTGAAAAGATATCTAGTCATTTCTTTGTGGCCCTTCGCTGAAGCCAGAAGCACTGGGATCTCATCATCATCATCTTCTGCTTTCACTGCAATGGTTAGCAGCTCGTCCCCTCCATTCACAACCATACACTCTGCCATCTCCTTAATACCTGTTACCTTAGCAGCAAGAGCGAGCGCTGTGTACCCCTTCTTGTCTTGCATTCTCAGCAACCGCTGCTTCCCCGTCTTCGCCAACTGCTTCACGAGTTCCACATGTCCGGCCACCACCGCGACGTGAAGAGCCGTCCTTCCGTCTTCTCGAGACGTGGAGAAAATATCGCGAGGGGAGACGTTGATTCTCAGTTTCGCCTCCTCCGAGAAGCCTTTCTTCACGAAAATTTGGAGAGGGTTTGTGCTTTCGTCGTCGATAGAATATAAACGTGTCTGCCCCGAAACGTGGTGGGCTTTCACGTCTTCGCTGAAGGATGTCTTCAGGTGGTTCCACGCCTCTTTGGCTGTTTTGAAGTTTCTGATTTGGCCCAGCGCCTTCCCACACGAGAGTTGAATCGCGTGCAAAGCCCTGCGATCTCTGAATTCCCGTTCTGTTTGATCCTTATCATCATTGGCATTGCCCTCGATAATATTGTACCAGAGACCGTTTCCCTTCAAGTAGTTTTCAACAAGCGCGCTCCAGTCATGGTAATTCTCTCTGTTCAGCACTTCAATTACGATTCCATTCCATGCAATAATATTGCTTGCACCTGCTGACATTATGATCTGCTCACAATACAACAACAAAAATGTGTGATGGTGATTGGACATTGAACGATAATTAATGAAGCGAAATTATAAACGGGACAGTGGGGAAATTAAAAATTGTACTAGTTATTATTATTATTATTATTATTGTCGTACCTTGTGTTGTGTCGGCTGAAGGTGATTGAACTGTGTAATCAACAATGGACGATCTTTTGTGTTTTACTTCAGCTTGCAGGGCATCATATTTATAATGTGTAAGCGTGTGGCTTTAATTAAAGGGAGATGCTTCTACTACTAAACAGAACACGTTAATTTGTATATCAATTCATTCGCTTAGTCTTCTTCCAGAATAATGTTCAAAAGGAAGAAAAATAAGGAAAGGAAAGAAAACTTCACAAAGAAAACAGGATGTAAGATTTCATCCTTTCCATACAAGACGAACAAGAACCTGTAAGGAAGAAAAATGTTCTGTGAATACATACTAATAGACACTAAGAGAGAAATTCTAGATACCATGAGTGATCACATAATGTAATAAGAAAAAAAAAATAGAGACAAATCAGAAATGAGAAATGTAAAAAAAAAAAAAAAAAAAAAAAAAAAAAAAAGGTGTTTATAGTCGTAAAGGTGTCCGTGTATCGTTCTTAAGTAAGGAAATGCATTTTTATTTTTTATTTAATTATTCAACAAAGTCAATGTTTCAAATGTTGAATTGTTGTTAATACTAGTTTAGTTGCACTACAAGTTTTAAAGAAGAGTTGACGAGTAAGGAAAGTACAGAGGCTCCAGCAAATAATAAAAGAGAGATTTTGTGTGTCACTATTACAAAACTTGCCTATAAATCAAACAGATCGATAGAGTTATTTTACTAATTAAAGGCTTTTATCTTTGAATTTTGGTCATATCTCATTCCTATGAGTAGATGAACACGGGCTGCTAAAATCCAAGCACACAAGTTATTATGACAGTCAGGCTCCAACTCACACAAAAAAAAAAAAAAAAAGAACATTTGAATCATATAATCATATATAAATGATCAATTTATTATATATAAAAAAAGTTCAA
This sequence comes from Pueraria montana var. lobata, assembly GCA_026413185.1. NCBI lineage: Eukaryota > Viridiplantae > Streptophyta > Magnoliopsida > Fabales > Fabaceae > Pueraria > Pueraria montana. The sequence goes on along the minus strand of CM048650.1, from coordinate 87,043,821 downwards.
TGTATTTCCTTAATTTTTAAAATGGATGCAATGTTGCCCTTTTCCTTAGTGTTGTTTAGATTACTAACAAAGATGTTCTACATAACAACTACCTGTCATTTTTTATTGTGCCAATATAATATTTTATCTTGTGTAGAATTAAGATAAATCTAATATTATATCGATTGATTTCTTTTACATTTTCCTTTTTTATTTGTCATTTCTTTTTATTTTCACTTTTCGAGTTTCTTGCATTTTTATTTTCACTATTTTCTCATTCTTTGATAGTAGAATAATTTTTTTATACCAACAAGTCATTGATCTGAGTGGTACTGATACTGGACTATCCCTTTAAACAAACTCTCTAGTTTTAATTAGTCTTATAAATGAAAAAAATATGGTTGGAAAGAAAAATCCCTCCACAGGTAGCCAACCAAATTTCTTTGAAGGAGATTAGTCATGATAAAAAAAAAAAAAAAAAAGAATAACATAGTAGTAAAAAAAGAATAATTTTTTCTGTCAAAAAGAAAAAGATAGTAGAATAATTTTTTTAACATATAGTAGTTCCTTTCCGAACATTAGGTATTAGTGGTTAGTGCATCTGATTTGTGGTCCTTTTTCAACTGTACAAGCGATTCTGTTAATGCAGCTGAAATTCCTGATGCAGTGCAGAATTTTCTGATGTGTAATTTAATTTTATGCTTTATGCAGTATATTTAATGTATTTTCAGACTTAGTGTGTAGACTTGTACCTTTGGAGTGTGTTTTAAGTCTAGTAATTAAGATGGACAGCTGGCTCATTAACTTATTAGGTAGGAACAACTAATGTTCTATTTTTGTAAGCCATATTTGTATCAGAAACTACAGCACACTGCAGCTGTATGAATGAAATATTTTTACGTTTCTGATTTCCTTAGACCTTCTTGTGCCAACAATTGGTATCTAGAGCTTATTTGATCTTGAGGGACTGTGAGAGAACCTGAGAGAAGAGAGAAAATCAGAAACAGAAAACCAGAAAACAGAGAGGAGAGACAATCAAAAACCCATTCTGTTTTCAGACTACCCAACTTCTAAATGGCTTCCAACAATGTCTCACTACCAGCACCTCCTGTATTCACAGGAAAGAACTACGAAATTTGGGCTGTGAAGATGAGAGCTCAATTGAAAGCTTATGATCTTTGGGAAGCAGTGGAGACAGCTGAACCACCAGCTTTGGAAGAAAATCCCACTGTTGCTCAGATGAGAGTTCACAATGAGCAAGTTTCCAAAAGAGCAAAGGCTCTTACCATCTTGCATTCAGTTGTGGATGATGATGTTTTTATGAGAATCTCAAACTTGGATACAGCAAAGGAAGTTTAGGAGAAGCTTGGAGAAGAGTTTTTTGGAAATGAGAGGACTAAGCAAATGCAAGTTCTCAACCTCAAAAGAGAGTTTGAAGCCTTGAAGATGAATGAGGCTGAAAACATCAAAGATTTCATGACTAGATTGATGAAGGTTGTGAACCAGATCAGATTGCTAGGGGAGAAATTTCCAGACAGCAGAATAGTTGAGAAAGTCTTGGTTGTCTTACCGGAAAGGTTTGAATCCAAGATTTCTTCACTTGAAGAGTCAAAGGTTCTCTCCAAGATAAGCTTGACAGAGCTTATAAATGCTCTTCAAGCTCAAGAACAGCGGAGGCTTCTCAGACAAGAGGAGGCATCAGAATCTGCTCTACAAGTCAAACACAAAGGGAAGGCAGTAGCAGTAAAAGGAGAGAAGAAATATGTTGGAGAGCACTCTGGAAATGATTCCAAGAGAAGAGAAAAATTTCCAAAGTGTGGGATTTGCAAAAGAACTAGTCATAAGGAGAGTGATTGCTGGTATAAAGGGAAGACACCACCACCTATCCAATGCAGATACTGCAAACAAAATGGCCACATAGAGAGGTTTTGTAGGCTGAAACAGCAGCTGCAAAATCAGCAAAATCAGACCACTCAAAAGGCAAATGTCACTGAAGCTGAAAATGAAGAAGATCTATTGTTCATGGCCAAGACTACAAGGAGTTTGGAGGATGAAAATACATGGTTTATTGACAGTGGCTGCACTCAACACATGACAAGCATACCAGAATTTTTTTCTGAGCTGAAACCCGCTGGAGGATCGGTAAAGATTGGAAATGGAGACAAATTTGCCATCACTGGAAAAGGAGTAGTGGGAATTCATACTACAACAAGTATTAAGCATATTTCTGATGTTCTTTTAGTGCCTGAGCTTGATCAAAACCTGTTGAGTGTGGGTCAAATGATGCAAAGTGGTTATTGCTTGTTGTTTAAAGAAAAAAGTTGTGTAGTTATTGATGTTGATGGTTATGAATTATTTGAAGTAGAGATGAAAAAAAGAAGTTTTCCTGTTAATTGGAATTTAATTTCTGAACATGAGTGCAATATTAGCAAGACTGAACTTGATTCTAAGCTATGGCACAAGAGGTTGGTCACTTTAATTTGAGATCCATTTAGTTTGCTCAAAAACATGAGTTAGTCAAAGATTTGCCAAATATTCAAGTTTCTTCAGAAGTATGTGAAGGTTGTCAACTTGGTAAGCAACATAGATTGCCTTTTCCAAGTTCATCTACATGGAGAGCAAGTGAAAAGCTTGAGTTAGTGCACTCTGATGTTTGTGGACCTATGAAAACTACTTCACTCAATGGCAACAAGTATTTTATTCTCTTCATAGATGATTTTACAAGAATGACTTGGGTTTACTTTCTTAAACAGAAATCTGAAGTTTTTTCTGTTTTTAAGAAGTTTAAAGCCCTTATTGAAGCTGAAAGTGGTTGTCTTTTGAAGAAACTCAGAACCGACAATGGGAAGGAGTATACCTCTACTGAATTTAATTCATTTTGTGAAGATTTGGGAGTTGAGCGCCAACTTACAGTGAGCTATTCACCCCAACAAAATGGAGTCGCAGAGAGGAAAAATAGATCAGTCCTTGAGATGGCTAGATGCATGATTTTTTAGAAGAAAATGCCAAAGTCTTTTTGGGCAGAAGCTGTAAACACAGCTGTCTACCTCCAAAATAGACTTCCTACAAGAGCAGTAGAAGGGATGACACCCATTGAAGCATGGGGAGGAATTAAACCATCCATTAGACATTTAAAAGTGTTTGGTTCACCTTGTTATTGCCATGTACCAGATGTGAAAAGAAGCAAATTGGATGAAAAAGCTGAAAAAGGAATTTTAATAGGCTATAGCTCAAAGTCTAAGGGCTATAAAGTCTATGGAATTGATTCAGGCAAAGTTTTTGTTAGTAGAGATGTGAAGGTGGATGAAGATTCTTTTTGGAATTGGGAGACTTCTCAAATGGAAAGGCATGCAGTTTTGCCTTCTTTGGAGAGCACCGTTGAAGATCAAGAAGGAGAAGTTGATGATGATTTTGCTGTGAGAGGCACTAGACCTCTTTCAGAAATTTATCATAGATGTAATGTTGCTGTAGTTGAACCTAGCAGCTTTGAAGAAGCTAGTAAGGTTGAAGAATGGAACCAAGCAATGAAGGAGGAGATCACCACCATTGAAGACAACAAGACATGGCAGCTGGTTGACAAACCAGAGGACAAAAATGCTATTGGAGTTAAATGGGTCTATAAGATAAAGCTGAATCCTAATGGATCAATTAACAAATACAAGGCCAGACTTGTTGTTAAAGGCTATGCTCAACAGCCAGGAATTGATTATGCAGAAACATTTGCTCCGATTGCAAGAATGGACACTATTCGCATTCTTGTAGCTTTGGCAGCTCAAATGAAATGGAAAATTTGGCATTTAGATGTCAAATCTGCATTCTTAAATGGGAACTTGACTGAAGAAATTTATGTAGCTCAACCTGAAGGTTTTGTTGTGAAAGGGAGTGAAGACAAGGTGTATAAGCTTCATAAAGCTTTGTATGGGTTGAAACAAGCTCTTAGAGCTTGGTACAGCAGAATTGATGGCTATTTTTGCAGTCAAGGTTTCAGGAGGAGTGAAAATGATGCAACTCTTTATGTGAAAAGGTTGCTGGATGGTGGCTCTTTAATTGTTTCTTTGTATGTTGATGATTTGCTAGTGACTAGTAATAATCAACAAGAAGTGCAGCAGCTTATGGAGGAGATGCAGAATCAGTTTCAAATGTCTAGCTTAGGAGAAATGAATTATTTTCTAGGCTTGGAAGTGCATCAAACTGAAGATGGAATTTTTCTGAATCAAGAGAAGTATACTCATGAAGTTTTGAAGAAGTTCAGAATGGAAAGTTGCAAATCTGTCCCAACTCCTCTGGTGCAGAATTTGAAATTGTCCAAAGATGATGGAACTGAAAAAATGGATGCTTCTCTTTATAGAAGTTTAATTGGAAGTTTGCTTTATCTCACTTCATCTAGACCTGATCTTATGTATGCAGCCAGCTTACTCTCAAGATTTATGCAGAGTCCAAGTGTGATTCATTTTGCAGCAGCCAAGAGAGTGCTTAGGTACTTGAAAGGCACTACTCAACTTGGAATCTAGTATAAGCCAAGTGAAAATGGAAATTTATTTGGCTATGTTGACAGTGATTGGGCTGGAAACCTTGATGACATGAAGAGCACTACTGGTTATGTTTTTTCCTTAGGCTCTGGCATGTTTTCTTGGAACTCAAAGATGCAAGAAATTGTAGCTCAGTCCACTGCAGAGGCAGAATATGTTGCAGCAGCTGCAGCAGCAAACCAAGCTATTTGGTTGAAGAAAATTTTATTTGATTTGGGAGTAGAGCAGCTGGAAGCTACTGAAATTTACTGTGATAGCAAATCAGCAATTGCCATTGCAGAAAATCCAGTTCAGCATGGAAAGACCAAGCACATTCAAGTGAAGTTTCATGTTGTTCGTGAGGCTGTTAAGAATTGTGAGATCAAGCTAATTCATTACTGTTCTGATGTTCAAGTTGCTGATATTCTGACTAAAGCTCTACCTAGGGCAAGATTTGAAAGACTAAGAGGCTTGTTTGGAGTCTCCATAAAAAATTTCAAGGAGGAGTGTTAATGCAGCTGAAATTCCTGATGCAATGCAGAATTTTCTGATGTGTAATTTAATTTTATGCTTTATGCAGTATATTTAATGTATTTTCAAACTTAGTGTGTAGACTTGTACCTTTGGAGTGTGTTTTAAGTCTAGTAATTAAGATGGGCAGCTGGCTCATTAACTTATTAGGTAGGAACAACTAATGTTCTGTTTTTGTAAGCCATATTTGTATCAGAAACTACAGCACACTGCAGCTGTATGAATGAAATATTTTTACGTTTTTGATTTCCTTAGAGCTTCTTATGCCAACATATTCTCATGCGGTGACCACCTCTGTTTACATCATTGGGTCTTATACAGCTTTTTTTTTCTCTCTCGAAAAAAGGAAAAAGCTGCATAGTTTTAGAACACGAAAGAGATTTCGAAAGCCAGGTCAGTTATTAGTGAATTTTTTTTTATAAGATAAAAATTCATTAAAACACCAGGAACGTAAGCACAAGATGTATCTAAAGCCTGACAGAAAAATAGTTCACGACACAGGTGCATAATCATGAATGCTGAATTAAAAAAAAAAAAAAAAATCATGTATGCTGCTACCAAACTAAGGAAAAGGATCACCTACAAGCCAAAAACAGATACCGGCCGGAAATATTACGCCTAATCACAAATGATCTGACTTCGAGAGTAGTAGAGATGAAATATATAGAGAGATATATGCTAATGTATACTCACATTTCTTTAGAAAAAAAAAGTATTAATTTAGTAAGGTATAATATTGTTTGCCTTGAAATGTATTCAAAGTATAATTTGTTAAAATACTCTTTAAAAAATATAAGTGAATGTACATTAGTAAATTATGGTAGGATTTAAAGTATAGTCATTTGTTTGTTAGAAAGAATACTTTGGCAAGTTATAAACTTCATTTTTCAAAAGTATATTTAAGGTGTAGCTTGTTAAATTTCTTGTTCTAAAACACTAGTTGATAATAAGTTAATAAATTTAATGTGTGTAGAGCGTAGCAAGTGAGAATCATTCTTATTGTAAGAAATGACAATTAATTTGGATCATATAACAATATATGGATGATCAAGAATAAAAGTTAGTTAATGATTATATGATCACTTAAAAAAATTATGTACATTCTTCTTTTAATCTTAATAATTTAAATATATAATAATCTTTCTCATAATAAGAAGAATTTTCATTTGATACATTACCTATATATAGAAAACATATCAAGTGAGAATTTTCAATATTATGATAAATGAGAACTATAAATATATGTTGTAAATCATACATGAATGACTGAGAAAAATCAGTTACTTGTGACACGACTACTTAAAAAGGTCATGTATATTTTCTTTTATTTTTTACCATTTAAAAATGATGATCTTTAAAAGAGTTATTATTCATCTTCATTCTCATCCTTCATTTTCTTTAATCTAACAGTTGAAGTTGAAAGTAATTTACTTGAGTTCGGCTCTCAATGAAAGCATCATTTGATAGGCACAAAGAGATATGCTACGCTACTCCTAAAATTCTACCATTAAAAGAGCTACAAAGAAATAAGCATAAAACTGAAATTTTTCATTTGATGATCTATTACACAGTACATACCCTATGCTACATAGGGGTCTACAAGGAATACCGACCATACAAGTGACATCATCTAATATTTTTAGAAAATTAAAATAAAACTAAATAATATCAAAATGATAATATTTAAGTCATCTAGTTTTTAAGCTATCTATCCCATCCTATCATATGAATAATAACTCTTTTAAAAGTTACCTTTAGGAGGCGTTTGTTTCAAGGCATCGTATTATACTCCCAGGAATTACATTCTCAGGAATAGTATTACTGGGAATGTTATTCTTGGATATATTTAAAAATGTGTTTGGTTTCATTTTGATATTCTTAGGAATATATTTTAAAATTTAAAATAATTTAAATAAAAAATAAGTAAAAATAGAAGTTATAGGTGTGTTAACAAATAACTTTTAATATTCTCATGATAATATCACATTCCCATCCCCTTTCATGGAAATGAAAATGTAGGAAAAACATACTAAAAATGGAAGTTATGGCTTTTTCAGGAATAAATAATACTTGGAAATAATTTTTCAAAACCTATAACAAACATGGGAATATTATATTCCCATGTTCACATTCTCAAGAATAAACTTGTAATCCATGAAGCAAACACACACTTAGAGTAACTTCATATATATATATATATGACTTATGATAATGTTGAAAAATTAATTTAAAAAAATAAAAAAGTATTTCCTTAAATGACATTTCCGTACATTAACAATATAAACACTTTTTTGACATTTGTTATTTCTCTCCATATTCCTTATCCCATATTATCACTTGTCATTGTCATGTCTTGAATTGTCTCTCTCAGTGTCTATTAGCGTGTATTCACAAAGCGTTATTCTTCCTTACAAGGGCTCTTTGTTTGTCTTGTATGGAAAGGACGAAATCTTACATCCTGTTTTCTGTGTGAAGTTTTGTTACTTTTTCTTCTTTTTGAACAGTATCTAGGAAGAAGACTAATCGAGTTAATTGACATACTAATAATTATTAACGTGTTCGTTTTAACAGGAAGCATTTCCCTTTAATTAAAGTCACTCTTTCACATTATAAATATGATGCCCTTTAACCTGATGTAAAACACCAAAGAATTTGTCTATAGTTGTTTACACTGTCCAACCACATTCAGCCGACACAAGGTACGATAATATATATTAACACAACGATGGATCCTGATACGTTTAATTTATAGTAATTTCGCTTCATTCTCGATCAATGTCCAATGAATTCATCACCCTCACTAATTTTAAAGAAAGCACTCTCAAAACTTTCGTGAGGAAAGGCTTCGTGGATGACGCGAAACTGAGCATCGACGACATGTCCATATCCTCCCACGACGACGATATTTTCTGTGATCCGTGACGGGACGACCGTTCTTCACGTCGCGGTGGCGGCCGGACACATGGAAATCGTGAAGCAGTTGGTGTAGACCGGGAAGCAACGGTTGCTGAGAATGCAAGACAGGAAGGGGTACACATGCAGCGCTCGATCGCTCTTGCGGCTAAGTTAACAGATAATAAGGAGATGGCAGAGTGTATGGTTATGAATGGAGGGGAGGAGCTGCTAACCATAGCGGTCAAAGTAGAACAAGATGATGATGGTGGAGTTTATGAGATTCCAGTGCTTCTGGCTTCAGATAAGGGCCACAAACAAATGACTAGATATCTTTTCAACCACACTCCCTGGTCCCTATTGTGCCAAAACGGGTGGCAACACGGTCTGGTGCTTCTTTCACGATGCAACGATAACGAAATATTTGGTAAGATTTTGTTTTTTAAACTCCCTACATGTCCTATACCATGAGTTTAGATTATGGTTCGTACGGAAATTATTATAATCACAATATTCAAATTTTTAAAATGTACATAAACGTGGTATATATGCCTGTAATTACGTACAGGGCGTTAGCTGAATTTGTGCATTTTTTTAAATAAAAAAAAAACCAAAATGGGGTAATTTACTTTCAAAAATTATTTAAGTAACATACTTTTAAAAAAATTATTAAAATGGTGTAACTCAACCAACATTGGTTAGGATGGAACTGAGTTCAGATTTTTTGAGAATGTTTTCGGATAAAGGTGACAAAATGGGTCGGACTAATTGGGCAGACAGAAAGTGGATAATTAAAGTTGACTTTCACAAGTTCGACTCACACTCTTTTGGTAAATTTTTATAATAAATATACTACTTTGATAATTTTAAAAGCAAGTTGTCTCATTTCAGTGAAAAAACTCTATGTATATTTGTATAACTAGTATTTTAACATAGGGGTAGTTTTCATATTTTATTAATATTTTAAAGAAAACTAAAAAAGTTAACTATAAAAAATCGATTGTGTATTTTTGGTGTACAATGAGGAATAAAAGTAATTAAAGGATAGCGAGACTTTTCAATTGATTAATTATTTGCTTATTATAATTTAAAATAAAATAAAAAGTCTTGTCAAATAGTTTTAGATAAAAAAAATCAAACTTTTATAATATTAAGATATTTTTTAATTACTTTAATATATTTTAAATAAAAAATGGTGTGGATATCATTACATAAGGATAAATTTAAAATTTAATATTGATAAACAAAAAATTCATTTTAAATAATTTTATTATAGTTTTTATATTTTAAATTAAATTAAATTAAAAAAATCAGTGTGAAGATAAGAAAAGTAAGAAAGAAAAAGAAAATTCTACTTCCAATATATTTATGAGTAAGAGCCTATTTGGATACAAAATCAGAATAGCTTTTGAGAGGTTCTCTAGTGAAAAGAAATCTATATTTCTAATAGAGAAACTATCAAAAATTCTCGCTATCCAAACAAACTCTAAAAGTCACACTGTAAGGAGAGGAAACAAAATATATATACAATGAGCACTAACATGATGTGTCATAGTTGGTAAATAACCTTGTCTCTTAAATATGTGGTCATAGATCTCAGTACCTTGATGATTGGTCATTGGCTTTCGACCGAAGGATACCTTGATTCATCCAAAAATTATATACAATGAGCTAATTGAAAAAGTGGAAATAGTTTATATGTCATAATTAGTCCTTGCCTTTTAGCCTAGAGATATCCTAGTTCATCCAAAAAATATATACAATGAGCTAATTGAAAAAGTGGAAATAGTTTATATGCCAGACAGTAAAATTTTCAAAAATATCAAAGTTTTTAAAGCGATTGCAACTGTGACCGTAATTTTTGACTTACAGTTTTACTAATTGAAGTATTGAACTATTTTAAGCAATTTCTATTTCTTTAATAACACGTACAAGATCTTGCGTTTTGAGGTGTGTTTATATAGTACATGGTAACATGTTTGGTGAACGATTCTTCATTATAAAAAAAAAAAAGGAAAGAAAAAAAATAATTTTTTAATTAATTTTGTCTTTTTCTCAGGGTAATTAATTTTGTCTAAATAGTTATCATAATTAGTTTTTTTTTTTTTTTATCATGAGTTATTTATTTGCATTTTGTCTGGTATAGATGTTGCCGCAGCAATAATACAACACCACGATGCGCGACAAATGCCCCTTTATCATCCAAGAAAACACTGTCGGCCCATATATGCATTAGCCCACGTGCCTTCAGCATTTCCCATTACATGAACCAAACATTATGGGTGGTGGCAACGGTTTATTTATTATGACAGTACGTTCACCTTCATCTACACTTATTATTATTAACGTATTGTTTCTTTCATTTCATTTTCATCATATTTTTCTTCTTATTTCTCTTTTCATTTTTTTAATCATTTCTATGAATTTCTTTCTATTATTTAATTTTTGGCTTAATTGTATTTTTTTACCCTAACTTTTTACTTTTTAGCGAATTTTACTCTAATAAATTGATACATTTTACTCTCAAGTTTTTAAAAAATTTACAAATTTTATCTTCTGTCGTTGAGATGATGTGACAGGCTAAAATAATTACACCTTTTATCCTTAACTTTTTAATTTTTGACAAATTTTACTTCCAACTTTTACGCCTATATCAACATGTCCTATCAGTCCAATGACAGAAGATAAATTTTGCAATTTTTTAAAAATTTGGGGTAAAAAATATAATTAAACCTTAATTTTTTCTTTCTTTATCTTTCTCTTCTTTTCCCACGAAGAAAACCTCTAAATGTGTAATTAAGGATATAGGTACATGATAGTGATATTTTCCAAGCTTAATTCCACTTCTTACATCTAACTTTTCATTTCTCTAGCGAATTTTGCTCCAAACAAATTATTGTGATGCATTTTATCCCATTTTTAAAAATCTTGTGAATTTTACCTTCCGTTATGTCTTCATTCCAAATGGTACTAACACTTTCTGGCGATTTTAATCATTATTAAACACACATATTTAAAGTAAGTATTTTTAACATAGTAATAACTAAAAACCATCATCATCATCATCATCATCATCATCATCATCATTATTATTATTATTATTATTATTATTATTATGTTATTTTTTTAAAAAAAAAATCCCCCTCTCTTGGTGAAATAAGTTGTTCTTACATATGTGCAACTTTTCCAGCCATTTCTATAGCCTTCACTTCACCTCCCAAAAGCTTATGTGAGTTTGCATTATTGTAAATTAGTTTCACTATAAAAGTTCTTTTATTGTTATAAAATGGAGGGGTAATTTTGTTCTTAATGAAATTAATATTAGAGAGAAATGTCATGTAATTGAGCTAGTGTGTAAATTTGAGATAGTGATACTGTTAAAGAATACTACAATTATTTGCTAGAAATTAGATTAAATTTTAGTTCATTTATTAATATATAATCCTTGATTTTACCCACCTATTCCTTTTTTTTTTTCTTACACGGTGAAACAAAGTCAAGTACGAGTTTTGAAAGAAAAAAAGCTAAAATTAAAGAAATTAGCACTTGAAAAGTTTATATTACGAGAGACAAATTTGAGGAACAATATTAAAGAAGTTCTTGGGGACATTTGTGTAAATTTTTGGAAGTTTCAGTGAGCACGTTTGTGCCAAATATGTACTACTATGCTTGTGTAAAATATCTAGCATGCTCAAATGTCCTCACAGTTTCCAACATGCTCATGCAGAAAAGATGCACGAACCATAAGCCAATTAAGTTACAAGCACGCTTCACATAGCAGGAACCTAGGACCGTTTGTCTAAACAATTATTTTACTCAAACTGATATACATGCATGTTAGTAAAATATGTTTCACTATAAAACAACTTAAATGTAATAATTTATATAAAAAAAAACTTAAATGTAATAATTTATATAAAAAAAAACTTAAATGTAATAAAGAAACTTAATAGTATAAATGAAAAGCAGTCATTTTCATAAGAAAATATGAGTAGCCAAATAAAGCTTGCTCAACAAACTTGTTTCCAATTTAAGGCCACCATGAAGACGCGTATATCATTCCATTTTATGGCTGCGTACGTAGTACGTACCATATGCATACCTGTATCATACTCACTATTTTCTTCGTTTAAATGTGCTTATTAATTGTGAGGAAGACGTTAAGCTAATTAAGGCAACGATGAAAATTCTTTGTGCTCATTGTCCTTCGCTGATGCCATATAATTTCCTTAGTCAACAATGAGTTCTCTATTTGCACCATTAAAACCATTTCTTCATTGGTTTCCGTTAATGAAAAACCAAATTAACCATTCCTTTAATTAATTTTAGCATTCCACATGAAGCCCCCAATGGTAAACAAAATGGCCACATCACAAGCTGCAATGAAAGAGACAAACCTCGTCTCTGGAGGAATGCCTTCATTGGATTTAATACACACTGACGACCCATCTACAAGTGTTTTTCCGCTGATTTACCTCCTATTCATTAACATCTACGAATTGTTGTCCATTTATTAGTGTGCAAGTGTGAGAAAAAAAAGACTCACTTCGGATAGATATGAGTATGTTGAGTAACTATAAGAGACAAAAAAAAAAAAAAAAAACCACAAACATAATGTTTTAAGGATTTTGAGATGTGGTATTAAGTCTAGCTACTTGTATGGTTGACTTGTAATCCATTGATGGAAATCTTGGCATTTTATCTCCTTGTATTTCCAACAAGTGGTGACTAGCTGGATGTGACCCTCGACTCTTTTTTTTTTATTTTTTTTATCAGCAAATAAACATATTATAAATAAATTGGTACAAGGGGTATCACAACCCATATACAAATAGTATAGAGAAGTCCCACAACCCAATGGTTAAGATATATTTATACCAACAATTAGTACAAATACAATTAACCAATAGGCATACGACCCTTGACTCTATGTTGATGATAGAAATTTCTTTCGAGCTTTTGAATATTTGAAATTGAAATTTAGTAGCCGTACAAATGATTTTTTATGACTCCAATAAATAAATAAACATATTTATTTGAGAGACTTAGAATCAATTATCAATTGTGGGTGCTTTTTTAGTAAACCAACAAGGTTGTGCTTTCAACTTGATGTATGTGCAACTTAAAATCTCAAATCAATTGTGATCGAAATGTTAATCAGTGTGTAATTAAGAGTCTAAATTTAATTTATGAAGATCAATTTGGATGACAATCTTAACTTTGTTAGTTTGGACAAGTATTATAACTTATAGACAAAGCATTTAGAAATTGAATTCTAATGAGATTTCAACTAAAGTACTGCGAAGGTAGGAAATGTTTAAAAGTAAATACAAGGAAATTAAATACAAAAAGAATGTAGTTTTTGAAAATGTAAATGACTTAAATTGCAAATTGAGAGAGCAAGTAAATGACATTGAATAGAAATAAAAGAAAATAAATAATTGAAAATTATAAAATTCAAAAGAAATAAATTTGACAGAAAAGGTAAATTGCTAGAAAGTTAAATAAAAGTGAAATGACTTAGAAATTAAAGAACAATGAAATGTAAAGATGAAAAAGACTGTAAATGGCTTGAAAAATAAAGATGCTTAAATGTAAACATTTGAAAATTAAAATTAAATATAAAGGACAATACAATAAATGTAAATAAAAGTGTTTAAATGCAAAACTCTTATTCCAAATTTGTTCCGATAAATGAAAAAAAAAATTCACATCGATTGACATTTCTAATTTTCAATGAGATATTAAAACACTTATTCCAAATTTGTTCCAATATGTCTATTAATTTGGCTTAAATATGTTTTTAGTCCCTCAAATATAGGGATATGTCTGTTTTAGTCCCTCAAATTAAAAGTCGCTTTTTATAGTCCATCAAAATTGAAAAATGTTTTTTCTAGTCCTTTTCCATAGTAGACGCAAAACAGGGAATAATGAATTTGAAATTTGTGGCAGTTTTTAGCCGTCAAAATTTGATTTTGTGATTTAAATTTTAAAGTATGATTTTTGGAGGTTTAAAACCGTCACAAATTATAAAAAAAAAAAAAAACCTAACAAACTAATAATTACCACATAATTTGTTCTATCAACATAATCATTAATTTTTCTTAAAAAAAAATTGTAAAAAGCAAAGATTAACAATTGTCATAGATCTTCTATAGTGAGCATCGATTGAAATCTCAATATTACAAAATTTTTCATCAAAAAGTAATACTCCTCAACGTAAAAAGCCACAAATTTGGGAAGAATTGAACCACGAAAAGCCTTCTCAACGTCAATGAATCCTTCCCATTCCCAACAAATTAATTGAGTTAACGCAAGAAATTAGGCATCCAGAACAAAGAGTAATTAATTAATAATAAAAAATTTCAATTTCTTTTGTAATGGTGCCAATAACAGCTGTAGTTGCTACTAACAGCATTCATCAAATTCATTGAATTTTACCAGAAAGCTTTTGCTAATAGAAAACACCAACACGACTTCAGTTCTTATCTCCTACACAATCGCTATAACTTGAATGTCCTGAGTCTCTTCGATCTCTAAATCATGAAAAGCGAAACAAAGATGGTGTTCTGCCGATGCCGATTCCGACGCTGGCACCAAAAGCAAACAGCACAATCTTGCCGCCGAGACTCCTTCCTTATCAACCTACCGTCTTCCGCTATCTCCGCTCCGTTTGCAAGATCGGCAGCAACATCGGCCACGACGACGACATCGTCAAGCAACTCCGCATAGGCAACGCGCTCCCTGGCTACGACGCGCCATCACCATCCACAACTCCGACGACGAGACCAACCACATCGACGGCACCGGCGATCTCGTTTCACTCGCGCAGGACGTGCTATTTAGGGTTCATCAGCGAGTAATACAAACTACCAAAATTCAATGGCAGCAAATTGGTTCACCATGGAGGGCGGGCCTTACTGTGGCCGAGTCCACCTCCACCTCTACTTGGGTTCGAACCCGCAGCGTCATTGGTCTTGCGATTTCCATTTTGGAGAAATGGATTGAATGATTGGGAAAAAAGGAAGAAGGCGTTAGATGAGTGGATTTGGATTCGGTTCATGTATTTATGTGTTTATTTGTTTTGGTTCATGTGAATTTTTGTTTTGGTTCATGTGTTTATTTGTTTTCTTTCTACGCAAACCCAATAAATGTGTTTATTGGAGCATTTTCCCTGAAAGCATTTGGATCGAATGATTGAACGGTGTGCGTGTAAGTGTGGTCAGGTTTTTTCTTTTTTTCTTTTTCACAATTTGTGGGGGTTTTAAACTCACGAAAATCGTACTTTAAAATTTAAATTACAAAAAAAAAAAAATCAAATTTTGAAGGTTAAAAGTCACCCCAAATTGTAAATCCGTTATGCCATATTTGACGGCTATTATAGAGAAGGACTAAAACAAGCATTTTTCAACTTTGAGGGACTAAAAAAGTAACTTTAATTTGGAGGACCAAAAAGAAATGGCTCATATTTGAAGGACTAAAAACATATTTAAGTCCTATTAATTTTTCAACCACCACCATTAATCACCTAATAATTACAAGTAATGTATTTATGGAGAGAAAGGATATTTTAGTAAAATTGTTTCAACAAGTAACTTAAACTGTCATTCATTGGAATTTGATATCAAGAATAAGAAGTCATCGAAATTAAAACCTTATATTAAATGAAGGGTATTTTGGAAATGGTTTCATTAAATGAACTAAAATTAGTTTAGATTTGCTTATATTTAAATCCAAAACTAAAGTCAATTTTTTGCTTATACTTGAAGCCGGAGGGAGTATGTTATTAATTTTTTTATATTACATGTACTACTTGGACTCGGACTTCACCGAGTAACCAATCTGGCGGAATAGATACCTCTTACTCGGACCAGGGAAGTAATAACAGAAAACATATCTTACAATAAGATAAGATAAAGAAAGATCAAGTCATAAGATAATGATAGAAGATAGAACAATCTCTATCATAAATCACGAGATTTGATAGGAAAACAACCTTATCTAATATCCCATTTGCCTCCTATAAATACAGCAACAATCCAACCCACCAAGGTAGGAAATTCTAATCCCATTGTGAAACCTGTCTCCTACCTATGCGCCTCTAACTTGAGCATCGGAGTGTCTTTGCAGGTACACCCCCATTAGTCACGGAGGAAATCCCAGCGGAGCCACCACACCTGAGAGCTTACCAAAACTTGGTAAGAACATTTGGCGCCCATCGTGGGGCTCGGTGAAACTATTACCAGCCACACCGATCAATACGACGCAATTGCAATGGCAACAACCCAGGACAAAACAGCAAACACGAAAAGCGACCACAGGGGGTAGACACCCAAACCAAGGGCACACTGCCTCCAGGGGATATCCAAGGAGGTAACCCCAATAACATGGTGCCCTTCCCGAGCCAAGGCGCTTGAAAATCACCCGCTGATCCAAGCCCTACAAAGGGAAGTCAACACGCTGAAGCAAAACAATACAAAAGAGATAGAGGATCTCCGCAAGGTGTAACACCCTCATTTTTATTATTTTACCATTTGTAAGTATTTTTATATAAATATTATGAGAAATGATGTACTGTATTTTATAGAAACTTTTTGTACCTATTTTCATAATAAAATTTATACAGATCTATTCAGTAAAATTTTCTGAGTCTTTTAATACTTTTGTTTATACCTAAATTTCTTGTTGACCTGACAGTTGTGTCAGACAGCTGTCCAGGATAATATTTTCAGTATAACATTTTGGATTAAACTGTACTCTAATAAATCAAGAATTTAATGTAGATTTAAAATATATACAGTTGAGAAATGAAATTACTTGTTGACTGGACAATGTGTCATACAGCTGTCCAGGATAAATTTTCAAGTGTAAAATTTTGGACTAATCTATAACTTAATAAAAAGGTAATTGAATATAGATTAAAAATATATACAGTTAAAGAATTAAAATGCTAATTCCGAATTGTTAGAATTTTCTGAAAGTTAGAACTTTGAGAAATTCTTACGATAAAATTCTAAGGTGGAAAATTAAGAGAAAATTCGTATGACATCTATGGAATTATCTAATAATTGTAATATACTTAGAATAATTATTAAAAATGTTTAACAAAGAAAAAATTAAATTTAGAATATTAACCAAACAAAGTGTGACAACTCAAATTTTCTAATGTCACTAAATTAAGCTAATTAGACTTGGATTAAGAGATAAGTAAGATACTACCCCAAGGTTTTTGATAGTGAGGAATCCAATGGTGGTATTAGTTTCTTCAAATTCTAATTAGTTTGTAAGATAATGAACAACCCTAAAAATATTCTAGAATTTTCTACAATATTCTTGAAATTTTGACTTTGGAGGAAGCAAAAGCCAAGTCACACAAGGCACCTATTTGGTACGTACAAGTGTGCTGAGAAGCCTGGCCATTTGGCTGCCCCAATGCCTGCAGCTGGACGTGAGGCTTTAATTAAATAGGGTGGAGAAAATTTTAATTAAAGCTAAAGGAATCAACACAAAAGAAAATGTTACAAAAAGCTAGTTTTTCCCAAAACTGGAAAACTGTGAGTTCCCTACTGCAGCCCTTCACTTCACTTCATCTTAACTTCATCCTTTCATCTCAAATTAAGAAATCAAGCCATCCAAACTTCCTAAACCCTAAGCTATTTCGGCTAATAAGGAAAGAAATTGGAGGAAATCTCAAAAATTTCAAGAAGACCAAGAAGAAAGGAAGAAAGGGGTTCAAGGGTTTTTCGTCAAATTAATAGTCCAAGGTAAGGATCTTGGCATTTAATTTCAATTTAGATAAATTGGAAGTAGGAGAAACATGTTCTTAGGTTTAATTTCAAATTTTGGTCAAGAACCATGAAAATAAGAAATTGATTTGGGGCTTTTATATGTTTTGATGCTTGAATCTTAAATTAGATGATTGAAACAAATGTTTGATTGATTTAATGATATGTGTGATGGATTGAACCTTGTTTGATCTTGATTGAATCTTGAATTGGTTGATTTGGTTGATTATTGATTGAAAATTGGCTTAATTGATTTTGTGAAAATTGTTGGAATTGGTAGAAATGACTCACGGCCATGGTGGGTTTGGAAGGATACCATGTGGAAATTTTTTAAAAGACCAAGGGCAAAATAGTAATTTCACATGTAGGGACACATTGGGAATTTTACAAAAAGATTAAGGGCATTTTCGGCAATAATGAAAAAGTATAAGGGCAAAATGGTAATTTTACATTTTTAGGACATAATTGGAATTTTAGGAAAAGATCAAGGGTAATTAGGTAATTTCATAGATTCTAGAACAATTAGGGACATAATTGGAATTTCATAAAAAGATCAAGGACAAAATGGGAAATTTTAGAAAATATAAGGGTAATTTGGTAATTTCACCATTTGAGGGCAAAATTGGAATTTTAGAAAAAGATAGGGGTATTTTAGTAATTTCCACAGTAAGGAATAATTGGTATTTTTAGTAAAAGTTTAGTAATTTTTCCTAGTAAAGGACTAGTTAGTATTTTATTAAGGTATTGATGTTATAATGCAAAATAGTGAATTTTTATAATTTTTATGTGATTGATTAATATTAATTATTTGTTTATTAGCATCATTGTCATATTGCATAAGCCTGAGTTCTTGGAAAATACAAAGATTTCAAATGAGAAATGAGTTTTTAAATGAGAAATGATTTTCTTGACTAATCGGAACTGCAGTAATCATGAAAAATGAGTATTTTTGGGGGAATTGATTTCCAGGACTGTGTTGACTGGCCGGATTGCGGTAGTCATGTATTTGAAAATATGATTGAGATTATGAACAGAGAACTGTGTTGACTGACCGGACTGCAGTAGTCATGTATTTGAAAAGATGATTGAGATTATGAACAGAGAATATGATAGTCCTGAGAAATGGGTGAGCGGAGTAAGTTAGACAGGACCGTATATTCTGTGATTATATAGTCTGTGGGGTGAAGGATATTGGCAATTCCATATGTGGTCGGAATCTGGACTGAGATGCGGTCGTGGTGGCCTTCCGGGTATCCTGATCTCCTAATTCTGTTTAGCTTATTCGCTTTTAGTAAGGGCTGATAGCAGAATTGCAGAGCGTAATGGTAGGCCAGTTTCTTACTAAACACTCAAAGGGGAAGTCTCCATGGAGCAGGGTCAAAATGATTTCATGGTCAAAAGGATTTTGAGTCAAAACTGCATCTGCTTTATAAACTTGCATTTTCATAAAGCATACGGCATTTGCATTATTTATGTGAATTCTTAATTATGAAATGAAATGTCATTGATTGTGATTGTTTTCTGTGTATTAGAAATTAAATGTCTGATCCGGTAATTTTGTCCCTAGATTTTAGGGAAGTTTGATTTCAGGTGAATGAAGAAGAGTTAGAAGAAAAGATGCAGACAATTCCAAAGCTATAGGATGGGAAATTTTGGAACAGAAAAATAGTTTAGTAATAGATCATTTAAAAAAAATGTTTCTATAAAATTTTAGTGATTAATAGAAATGTAAATTTGAATATATTTTGGGTTTTAAATAGTGTGTATTAGATCATTTATGTATAAATCAGTTAAATAATTAAATTACAGTTTTTATTAGAAGGGGGTTACACAAGGAGAACGCCACACTCCGAGAGTAGTACCAGAAACTACAAGAGGACCGGAATGAGCACTCGACGGCCCACGCAACTACCAACGGAGTTCGACCACCCACACAACCGCCAACGGATGTCCTAACTAAACAGAGCAGGACGACACTACCTGGAGCGAGGCAGACCGAACAACGACTCACCTGGAGTCCAAACTCACCTCTCTTTCGCGCACAGCTCCGAGCCGAAACGCAATGCCCAAAACCACAAGAAGACACCCGTTCGTAGATGGTATTATGGAAACTCCACTACCGGCCGGGTGGAAGCCCTTGTCCATGGACCGTTATGATGGCCTAACCGACCCTGACGAACACATCGACGCATTCGTCATGCAAGTGAACCTGTACACGAACGATGACGCCATCATGTGTCGCGTCTTCCCAATAACTCTGAAGGGGGTAGCGTTGAATTGGTACACGTGCCTTCCCCCTCACTCGATTGGCTCCTTCACCACATTGGTCACCCATTTGGGAGCTCAATACGCTA
This sequence comes from Pueraria montana var. lobata, assembly GCA_026413185.1. Classification (NCBI taxonomy): domain Eukaryota; kingdom Viridiplantae; phylum Streptophyta; class Magnoliopsida; order Fabales; family Fabaceae; genus Pueraria; species Pueraria montana. The sequence continues at coordinate 87,023,772 of CM048650.1, read as the reverse complement.
CGAATCGACCCCACCACTTGACAGCAGTGGCGTTAGCCAACATTCGACAGGAGGACAACAAGTCCCTCAGTGACTTCATGCAGAGATTCATCGAAGTCTCCATCAAGATCCGAGACCTGAATCCTCAGGTAGCCCTAACAACCATGTTGATGGCACTGAAATCCGGACCCTTCTCGGATAGTCTCTGCAAGAAGCCACCACATGACATGGACGAGCTCAGAGCAAGAGCAACAAGATACATTCAAATGGAAGAAATGACTAAGTTCAAAGAGCGTGTCAGAGGCTAGTCCCTTAAGAGGCATGAGGAATGTGAGAAACCGGGAACAAGCCCAGAGCGGAGTAGCAGATCTAGAGCCGACAGACCGTCTTGCGCAAGGTTTACTCATTACACCCCCTAACTGAAAGCAGAGCACGAGTTTTAGAAGAAGCCTGCAGTGCCGAGCTGATAAGCCTGCCTACTCGGAACCACTCCCCAGAAAAAGCAGACAGGTCCAAGTTTTGCAAGTACCATCGAGTGCACAGACATGCCACTGAAGATTGAACCACCCTAAAGGATAAGATTGAAAACCTTATTCAACAGGGCAAACTACGACGTTTTGTCCAAAATGATAACCGAAAGTCTGAGCGATAACGAACCCGAGACCGGGAAGAGGACCGCGATAGAAAATCTAGACGAACAGAAGAACCCCGCCAGGAGCAACCAAATAAACCTCCAGAGACTCGACTCCGAGGCGTCATCAACACAATAGCAGGAGGATTCGCTGGAGGGGGAAGCTCAAGCTCGACAAGGAAAAGGCACCTATGCAGCCTTCGGTCAATCAACATGGCTTCAATAAGCCCCAGAACGCAGAGAAATATGCCGCCCATAACTTTCACCGATGCAGATTTTGAGGGCATAGAACCTAACCATGACGACCCAGTGGTGGTCAAGGTTGAGGTCAGAAATTGGTTAGTATGTAAGGTCCTAGTTGACCAAGGCAGCTCGGTGGATATCATGTATTGGTCCACCTTCCAACAGCTGGACATCCCAAAAAACAAGATACAGTCGCACACCAAACAGCTAGTCGGTTTTGCAAGCGAAAAAGTCGATACCAGAGGCTACATTGACCTCTTCACTACCTTCGGAGATGAGGAGAAGGGGTCCAAGACTATCATAGTCAGGTACCTCTTAGTCAACACCCTTACTTCATACAACATTCTCATAGGCAGACCATCACTCAATGAATTAGAGGCAGTAATCTCAACCCCACACCTGGCGATGAAATTCCTTGATTCAAAAGGAAAAATAGTAACAGTAAGAGCTGATCAGGAAACAGCCCGCGAATGCTACTTAGAAAGTCTAAGGATAGCTAGCGGCAAAAAGGTTCCAAAATCGAAAGTAAGGCACGTAGCATGCATCTCGCTCGCGACACAACCAATAGAGAAAGCCGATCTCGACCCCAGGAAGGCTGAGCGGAGAGAAGAGCCTACAGAGGAGGTAAAATCCTTCCAGATAGGAAAAGAAGCAAGGCAATGCACAAAACTCAGAACTCAACTAGCAACCAAAATCGAGAATGCAATTGCCAAGGTCCTGTTTGACAACGCTGACCTGTTCGCATGGTCAGCCGCCGACATGCCTGGAATTGACCTGAGCTTCCACTGTCACAAGCTTGCCATCTGTCCAGAGGCCAAGCCAATCTCCCAAAAGAAACGAAGCTCGAAGCCGAAAAAGGAAAAGTGGTCAAAGAAGAAACTGAAAAACTACTCAGCGTCGGCTTCATAAGAGAAGTGCAATAAACCACATGGCTTGCAAATGTTGTGATGGTAAAGAAAGCAAACGACAAATGGAGGATGTGTACCGATTACACAAACCTTAACAAAGCATGTCCGAAAGACTCATACCCTTTGCCGAGTATCGACAAGCTGGTAGACGGTGCAGCCGACTATCTGATCCTGAGCTTTTTAGACGCATACTCCGGGTACAACCAGATATCCATGTTCCCACCAGATGAAGAAAAAACAACGTTTATAATCGACACGGCTAACTACTGTTACACGGTAATGCCATTCGGATTAAAAAATGCGAGAGTAACATATCAGCGTCTGATGGACAAGATTTTGCAGACCAACTCGAACGGAATCTAGAAGTCTACGTCAACGATATGGTGGTCAAAAGCTGAGACTCGGATTCACATTCGGAAGACTTAGTCGAAATTTTTGGCGAGATTAGAAAATATAACATGAGGCTAAACCGTGAGAAATGTGTATTCAGGGTACACGGTGGAAAATTCTTAGGCTTCATGCTCACACACAGAGGCATAGAAGCCAATCTGGAGAAATGTGCAGCTATCATAAACATGAGAAGTCCGTGTAACATGAAAGAAGTACAAAGGTTAACTGGAAGGCTGGCATCCCTGTCCCGTTTCTTGCCGAAAGAGGTAGAGGTAGTCAGACCCTTTTTCCAACTCCTCAAGATGCAACAGACGTTTGAATGGAATGAAGAGTGTGAAACAAACTTTCTAAAGTTAAAAACGCTACTCTTATCACCATCAATCCTAACGCGACCTGAACTCGACAAGAACTTAGTGTTATATCTAACAGTCTCGGGGGACGCGATCAGCTCGGTCATTATTCAAGAGGAAAATCAGATGCAAAAACCAGTTTACTACATAAGCCAAGTGTTGAAAGATGCCGAAATCAGATACCAGATGATAGAAAAGTTAGCACTAGCCCTGGTCACTTCAGCACGACGGCTACGACCATACTTTCAGAGCCATCAAGTGGTGGTGCGAACAAACCACCCAATACGACATGCTCTGAGGAAGCCAAAATTAGCCGAAAGAATGAACCAAAATTAGCTGAAATCAGTCGAGTTATCCAAGTTCGACATCAAGTATGAACCGAGATGACCTATCAAAGCATAATGGCTAGCCGACTTCATCGCAGAACTAGCACTAGTAGAAGAGGCACCTTCCCATGGTGGACCCTCTATGTGGACGGTTCCTCAAACGTTAAAGGTAGCGGAGCAAGAGTCATAATCGAAAGCCCTGAAAGGATTATCTTGGAACAATCACTCATATTCGACTTCAATGCATCCAACAACCAAGCCGAGTACGAAGCCTTGCTAGCAGGATTGAAACTCGCTAAAGAAGTAGGGGCAAAACACCTTAGATGTTGGAGCGACTCAAAGTTAGTCACAGGGCAAATGAATGGATCTTATCAAACAAAGGACCCCCAGATGACAAGGTACTACCACCTGGCCTCCCAGTTGAAAGACGAATTCACGGAATTCGAACTCAACCACATTCTAGGAGAGCAAAACGAAAGAGCCGATCTGCTATCAAAATTGGAAAGCACAAAGAAGAAATGCCAACACCGAACTGTCATACAGGAGACAATATCCACTCCAAGTATTGACAAAGTCGTCTCTAGTACCAACCCAACAGACCGAGAGTGGATGATCGAGGTATGAAACTTTTTGAGAGAAGATACCTTCCCAGAAAATCAAGAGGAAGCTAGAAAAATCAGAAGAAGGGCTAGTTACTACGTCATAGAAGGAGAAGACCTTTACAGGAGAGGTGCATAAAGGCTGAAGTGTGTTACGAAGATACAGGCTGAATACGTGATAAATGAGATGCATAAACGAATGTGCGGAATGCACTCAGGAGGGAAGACCATGGCATCCCGAATCCTACGAGACGAATACTACTAGCCGACAATGCGTCGTGACTGTGCCGAATACGTGAAAAAGTGTGAAGAATGCCAGAAATACAGAAACATATCCCACCTACTAGCGGAAGAATTACACAACATCACGACACCATAGCCCTTTGCCATGTGGGGAGTGGACATATTAGGCCCATTCCCACTTGCTAAAGGACAAGTCAAATTCCTCCTGGTTGGAGTCGACTACTTCGCGAAGTGGATCGAAGCCGAACCCTTGCCTACCATCACTGCTAACAATGTGCAAAAGTTCATATGGAAGAATATAATATGCCGATTCGGCATCCCTACTCGGTAATATTAGACAACGACAAACAGTTCACCGAAAAGAACTTTGAAGAGTTCTTCAAAAACCTTGGGATTCGGCACCGAGTGACTTCAGTAGAACACCCACAGACCAACGGGCAAACTGAAGCAGCAAACAAGGTGATACTATGAGAACTAAAAAAGTGAGTAGCCAACACCAAAGGAAGATGGGCGAAGAGCTCCCTGCAATCTTTTGGGCATATCGTTGCACACTGCAATCCACGACGGGGGGAAACACCCTTAAACTCTCATATGGATCAGACGCCATGATACCAGTAGAAGTCGGAGAACCCTCCTTGCGAAGAACAAATTTCATCCAAGAGAACAATGATCAATCATTAAGGCATGCACTCGACATGACCGAAGAGACCCTTAACGAGGTCCAAATCAGAACAGAGGCCCGTAAAAGAAGAGCCGAGAAGAGGTATAACAGCAAGGTCAAACTAATAAACTTCGAAGTTGGATATCTGGTTTGAGGAAAATGCAGAGAAGCAAGAAAAGCAACAGGAGAGGGTAAGCTGGCAGCCAACTGGGAAGGCTCCTTCAAAGTAACCGAGTCACTGGGAAATGGAGCCTACCGACTAGAGCATCCATCCGGCAAAGCCATCCCTCGTACTTGGAATGCAACACACTTGAAGTTTTATTACAGCTAGAAAACTGTAAACGGTGATGTACTCTTTTTCCTACTTTGACATTCTTTCCCAAGAGATTTTTTGTCAAAGAGATTTTCATGAGGCACATCCGACTCCCTTTATTAATGAAACTCTTTTTTACTCATTATCTATTTGATCGAGTAGACCAATCGGATACCGGCATAAAACGCCACTTAGTGAGCGACACTCGGCATCCCGAAAGGAGAATGACCAAACTCCAACTATTATTCAAAAAGCTAACCGTGTAGACCTTTAAAAAAGGATACGAAAAATGAGTTAAGCTAAAAATCCATGTAGACCTTTAAAAAAGGATACGAAAAATGAGTTAAGCTAAAAAGCAGCGCAGACCTAAAAAAGGATACAAAAAGCGAGTTAAGATATGAAACCAAGTAGACCTATAAAGGATACAAAAATGAGCCCTAATCGGCCACAAAATTCGAAGAAAATAAAAAGGGCAATACTTAAGAGAAAAATGAATTTCATTAAGATAAGCACCCTATTCGTTAGGTTGGGCATGAGCCTTTACAATAAAAGACAAAAACTCCTAAAACTAAGCGACAGACTGAATGGAGTCGCCAGGAGCATTTTCACCCTTAAGGGAAGGCTCGTCCACCAACTACCTCTCCTTGTTGATATCCTTATCAACATAAAAAAGAGAGGTGTCGGCGTCCTTGAGAAAATAACAAACTTGGTGAATCGCCTTTTTGAACCTGGTCTCGTGGGTCAAAACGACCTCATCTAAAGCCTCGCCCAAATCCGGTTTAAGTTTGGCCTCAGAATCAGTGGCCTCCATCTTCACCCGCACAAGTTCGAGAGTGAGGCGCTCCACCTCGGCTTGCAGCCCTTGCACCGAGTTCTCAGATGCAGTTAAGGAGAGCTTCAAATTTTTCTCCCGCCTCTTAGCCTCCTTCAATTTGGCCTTCGTTTCCTCTAGAGACCTCTGAGACTCCTCGGCAGATTGAAGAAGAGTCTCGTTGGCTCGAGTAGTCTCAACCAGGGCCTGCTTAGCTTTAGTCACGACTTCCTTCACCAAGCCCAGTTCTCGGTGGCCACGCTCGAACTCCTGAGCCCAGTAATGGGCAATAGCCCATGAGCGAGCCTGGAAGCGACAGATAGCCTCCATCGAAAGTAGCGGCCCGGCATCCCCAACATATCCCGATTAGCTTGACCGAGATTGTCGGCACAGATAAGGGCTTAGGGGTTAAAGTCCTTCCCCCAGAGCGAAGTTTGCCCATCTTTCATAGATAAAAAGGCCGGTGCCTCTCAATGGAAGAACCTAGAGCCTGAGCACCGGGTGGACTCATTTTCGACTTCTTAGAGGGACCATCCCCCCTTGGACAACCTCTTGCTTCCTTTTCGGAGAAGGAGGAGGTGGAGGAGGAGGAGAGGAAGGAGTGGGAGAAGCAACTCATACCACCTCAGTGACAGGATCCTTGTTCTTCAATTTCTCAAGCCTTTGCTTCTTGGCCGTTTTGTAATCGAATTTCCCCATTATAGCTGCAGAAGAAATAAACATTAGTAAAAACAAAGTAAAGAAAAAATAAGGCCGAATAAAAGAAGATACTCACAATCCCAATCCTCTCTCGGAGTCTGAGAAGCAGGGATCCCTACAATCGTCTTGCAATGTAGGGAACGCAGCAACTTGCACAGGGTAACCATATCATCCTGATCCTCAGGAGACATGTTCACGACCTGCCAAGACGACCGCTTATTTGGAGAACGGGTCCAGTAAAGAAGGAACCTTGGTCTCCCACGACTATAAAAAAAGTCGATCTCCCCTTCCGAACCCGACCGAATACGGAAGAAACCACTCTTGAAATTCTTCCAAGAAGAGGTATAAGAACCAAGAATAGATCGGCCAGGGATCCCGGTCAAGGAAACCCAACCACCCTTCTGACTCTCCTTAACTTTATAGTGGTACAAGAACTTAGAAGCAGTAGGAGTGATGAAAAATTTATTGCAAAGCACCCGGAAAGCCTGAAGCGAAGCCCAAGCATTCGAATGCAACTAAGTAGGAGCAACATTCAACTCCCGAAGAACGTCGGCTTCAAATTGGTCAAACAGCACCGTGATGCCGAGAATCGAAAATAAAGCCTCATATACGTAAGTAAAATGAGAATGACAGGGAACAGTAGAGAGGAAGACACGCTCATCAGGCCCACAGGGTTCGGCATAGACCATACTCGGCCTTTCCGAGTGGCACAAATCAATTTCTTGAGTAAGGGAAGATAAAGCCTCCTCGATCTAATACCGAGAGGAATAAGCACCCACCTCATCAACTACTCAGGAATAACCAGGAGCGGTAATAGAAGGATAAATCTTCCTCAAACCCTTAGACTCTATGGGTTGAGAGAGAGTGCGAGGAGGGAGAAGAGGCCGAGCACGTCGAGTCTCGAAAGGACAATTCTAGGTAGCCTTAGAATCGTCCAAGACAACTACCCTCCCGGCAGGAATGGCCAGAGGCACTTATGCGGGATCGACAGATGGGCGAACCACCTCGACATCCGCGGCAGCAACATTCTCTGCCAAAGCACCGTCACTAACTCCATCAGAGTTAGGGCGGCGTAAGGGAGAACCATCATCGGAGCCCTCTCCAATGAGGTGAACCTCCGGCGAAAGCATGCGACCTCCGCCGGAACGCCCCAATCCCCAGAAAAGGAAGACATTTTAGATAACAAAGAATAATATCGGAGAGGAGAAGGGCGTACCTGGACGAAGAAAAAAGAAGAAAAGGCAAGGAGAAGGAGGAAAAAATGACAAAAAGAAGGAAAAAGTCACCGAAGAAATGAAACTCGCAAGAAGAAACTGAAAAATAGGCGAGAATAGTGACCCTTATATAGGGTCCCAAGCGTTTCGAAGATGAAGAGGCGAAGCGGTTCGAACCGTTGGATCAAGACCCTTCACCAGACCAAATCAACGGTTAGGGGGGGCTTAAGACCTTTGGGTATCCCTAGAACGTTTCAAAATTCAAAAACAATCATTGTCGTTGCCCTTGGGAAGCGTTACAACTTTAATAGGTCTAAAGTGACGCCATCACCTAATGACATGATGCTTTGAGAACCAAACTCAGATCCAGCTAGGCGAGACGAGGAAAACTCGGCTCGGCTGAATGAAGATCCGCATTCGATAAAACCACCACTTAAGCTCCTACATGACTTCAGAGCTTGGGGGGCATGTGTACTACTCGGACTCGGAGTTCACCGAGTAACCAATCTGGCCGAATAGATACCTCTTACTCAAACCAGGGAAGTAATAACGGAAAGCATATCTTACAATAAGATAAGATAAAGAAAGAAAGATCAAGTCATAAGATAATGATAGAAGATAGAACAATCTCTATCATAAACCACTAGATTTGAGGAGATTTGATAGGAAAATAACCTTATCTAATCTCCCATTCGCCTCCTATAAATACAGCAACACTCCAACCCACCAAGATAGGAAATTCTAATCCCATTGTGATACCTGTCTCCTACCTCTGCGCCTCTAACTTAAGCGTCGAAGTGTCTTTGCAGGTACACCCCCCATCAGTCATAGAGGAAATCCCAGCGGAGCCACCACGCCTGAGAGCTTACCAAAACTCGGTAAGAACATTACATAATGATTGATTCAAACAACTATACACATTTTATGGTTTAAAAATGACAGAGTCTAAGGCGGACCACTTTCACAAGTGGTCCACCATGCACCAAAAATAACAACCATTAGATTCATCAAGGTGCATAGGTTTATCATACACCCTCCCGCATCAAACATCTCCACCTTCCCCTCCAACTTCCCTTTCATCCTTCATCGCCACTGCCATCAGCTTCCGCCGCTACTGTCATCTCATCCTTCTCCCCCAACTCTCCCTCCTTCCTTCATAGTCAATGCCGCCGGTTGATTGGTTCTGTCAGAGAATGAAATATCTTTATGTAGCTTAGTTATGCTTCCAGATTTTGGTTTCTTCTCTTTTATTTAAAAACTAGATCACAGAATCGAGGGTTTTGTTTCTTCCTTTGCACCTATTCATTATCTTAGTTTGCAATTACAAGTTGGGACCTTGGTGTCACTATAGTCACAAGGATCTAGTGCCACCGCATGGTGTCACAATTTGGTTGTGTTAGGTGTCAGAGTTCGGGAATCCATGTACCAACACCACCAAAGGTAGGGATGGCAAAGTGGGCCGGGCTAGGAGGGCCAGCCCGCCAGCACACCACAAATTTTGTGGGGCGGGGTGGGGTCTGCAGCCCACCAGCCCGCTTTGGCCCGCCTCGCCAACTCGCCAAGCCACAAGCGGGGCGGGACGGGCCAGCTCACCACTCCTTTTTTTTTAATTAATATATCTAAAATAACATAAGTTATTAGGGACTATTAATATTTTGTAGTGTACTTTTGAAAGACTATTAGTTTGTGGTGTTGAACTTTTGAATGAAATGTAACAATATTTAAGCCTTTTTAAGATGTTATTCATGATGATGTTGAACTTGTTGTGTTTAAGGACTATTAGTTTGTGGTTTATTGAAGAAAATGAAACAATATTACAATTATTTTTAATTATGTTCACACTTCACAGTAACAAAAACACTCTCTACTGTCCTTTTATGATACAAGTTATGCAAGATCATTTTATTTATGTCTTATTTGCAATAAATTAAAAAACTTAGACAGCCCGCCAGCCCGCTAGCCCACTCTTAGGTGGGGCGAGCCAAGCTGTCTAGCCCGTCCTCACGATGGCGGGCCAGGTCGGCCCGGCCCATTTTTAGAGGGCCACAAGCGGGCCTGGCCAAAAAGATGTCAGGCCAAAACGAGCCGGGTCAGCCCGTTTTGCCATCCCTAACCACAGGGCCTTCTCCTTTCTCTACTATATACATTTTGATGCCATTTACTTCCACTATTTTGTGCTTTATTCCCTCCATCTCTCTCTTTGTAAAGAGATAACTATAACGATTGCGCATGGTTTTCTGTTTATAAAGATCTTTGGTATGAAATCAAACATCTTCCATTTTAGATTTCTGAAACCACGGAAATCTTGTTTGCCCCTTAGGATTTGAGGTCCTAGAGCCACCATAACGCTGCCGTCGAATTTGATGTGGTTACTGAACAGATCTCCGATGAAGACAAACAATGAGAGCATGGCAGTGGTGGTGGAATCATGGCAGTAGCAGCAGAAGCTGGTGCCCGTGAAGGATGAAAGGGAAGTTGGACGGGAAGGTGGAAATGTTTGATGTGGAAGGGTATATGATAAACCTATGCATCTTGATGAATCCAATGGCCATTAATTATTGTGCATGGTGGACTGATAACTCCTTGGCAAGTGAACCAAGTCGTACAAGTAATATCTTGGTAAGTCCAAATATCGTATCCACAGAGACTTGTTCAATATTTGACTATTTGCATAAGGCACTTACTAGAACAACAAATAAGTAATAAATATGCAATGGAATGGATTTAAAGTCGGAGTAAAGCACTAAAACTCTAAGCTTGACAATCAAATCAACTAGAAACTGTTTTTGGAATTTTCTCAAGCAAGAAAATAGAGAGTTGATGACAATAATATGAGATGTTGGGGTTTGACTTCGTTAACCACTCACCCATGCATACAACAGCCAATAATCAAGTCCATTATCCAAATGTTATCATCAACTCACAAAAATGTTTAAACCCTAATTCCTTAGAGTGAAAACCTAAGTCTCTTGACCAACCTATCAATTCCTTGCATAAATCAACCATGATACTTGAGAGAAGAACAAGAGTTTAAAGATGACTAATGGGTTTTACTCTATTCCTAGCAACAAACCCCATTAGGTGCTCTTCTCCATTTCTAGGTTTAAAAACATTTTCCAATCAGATTCAAACCACAAAATCAAGCAAAGGGTGAGCAAGCCAAAGCAAGCATTAAGAGAAGGAGAAATCACATAACATGAATAATAAACTTTAATTAAAAACTTAGAGAGTATACATGAGTTTTGGGTCAACTACATCAAACCCCAACAAGGGTGAAATTAGCTACACATAGACATGTGCAGCAGCAAAAATGAAGAAGAAAGGAAGAAACTTGAAGTAGAAGCCATGGGAACCCAAGGGAAGCTCTCCAAGTGTCACTCCAAGCCAAGAGAGGGTCTGCAACGTGAATCTCTGATAAATGGCCACTTTTCCCTCATAAATATCTTTGTTTTCGCACCACTTAAGCCACATCAACACCCTCACGCCCAGCCTCAAGTCTTCCCACGCTCAGCTTCAGAAAAGGCATTAGGGGTGCAACTTGAAGGTCCTCACGCCCAGCCTCAGCATTCTCACGCCTAGCCTCAGGTTGACAGCAAGCAAAGGGAGATTTCTTCATTCTCAGGCCCAGCCTAAAATCTCTCAAGCCCAGCCTCAGCAAGATAAAAGCAAGATGTTGGCTTTTGGCTGTCAAAATATGCTTCCAAAGATGTTGGCTTGAACTTCGAATGACTCATGCTCCAAATTCTTTAATTCTTCTTCTATTCCTACAACAAAATATCAAAAGCTAGTAAAACTCGTAAAGGATTAGCAATATTAACACTACTTCTAAATAATAGTTAAATTAGCCTAAAATTGATTAAAACAAAGTTTTAAGTCATGAAAAATGTAAGATAAATGCTAAGATATGTAAGCATATAAAGCATCTATCATGGACCACTTGTTAAAGTGGTCCACCTTAGACTTCGTCTTTAAAAACATCTAATAATTTTTCCTGCGAGAATGAATTGCTAATCCTCGATCGTTAACTTTTACTGTATGTTTGGTACAACTGATTTAGACAAGAAAAAAAGACGATTCTAGTGTGGACCTTTGCAATAAATGGTCCATCCGTGGACCTGAATATTTGAAGTGAATAGAGAGTAACAGTAGTTTAGTATAATGTTAAATGTCATTATGGCAAATTCTAGCGTGAACCACTGTGTTAGGTGGTTCACGCGTGGGGAACATTGAAAATATGCTACAATATTTTAAAATTTTAATTATATAATAAATATTTAATACAAAATTACATTTAAACCCCTTATTAAATATTTATAAAACATTTTCTAAAACTCTTCCTGTCATCATCGAGAGATCCGCCAGACCAGACCCTTCTCCGTCTCCTACAAGGCCTCCCCTCTCCCTATCCTCAACTTCTCGGGCGACAAGGTCGGTGAGTCCTTCCTCGACCTTCGCTTCGCCCCTCCCGACACCGCTCACACCGTCGTCGTAGACCTTCAAAACAAGCACCGCAGCACTACCTCCCCCCTCACATGCGACGAGGTTGTAAAGTGAATTATCATAAAGTAATTATTTGTTTTTAATTTCAAAATTTTGATGGGGTTTACCTCACCTTACCATCTCCACTCACGCCGAGGTTGGTGGTCCGTCGATGGCAATTATCAGAAAGTAATTATTTGTTTTTAATTTATTTTTTAAATCCGAACTTGACTATTGTATGTTGCCTTCGATTTTTCCTGAATTTGCTTTCGGAATCGAATGTGTTGTCATCTCTCCAACCAACTCCAATCACAATGGGGGATTGCGATCAACAAGAACAGCGACACTCGAGACTTGAAACAAGAATTAACAATTTATCATAAATTATGTCGTTTTAAATTTGTTGATTGAAACAAGAATTTATGAAATAAAAGTTTGTTTCATCCCATTGGATTAACATTCTAAGACATTCCCATAGTGAAAACTGAAAAATCAATCCAATCTCCAGCACGTGCCAAACCAACCTCTGTTTCAACTTCGCCAACTCATCAACTCTCCACGGTTGACGCGACGCCATGTGGCAGTCGCGAATGCGGCGTATGCGTCGGGGAGCACATGGACCGGCGAGGTCGAGAGGACCACCAGCGATGACATCCCCGCCGTGCTATTCGCTTGTCATACAAAAAGGGCGGTGGCAACGTGAAGCCATGGTTGCACTCTCGGCGCCGACAGTCTCAAACCAAAGGGGGCGGACACGGCCTTAGTAGACCAAGGGCTTCAACATGTAATTCCTCTCATTCCCTAAGGTTAAAAAGGACCATTCAATAAAAAAAATACTTTTTATTAAATATTATAATTAAATCCATATACAGTAATAAGTCATAATCTGACCGTTCATTTGTTTTAAAATATATCCAACGGTTTTAAATTTTTGGTTCACCCATGAACCACATGATGTATAGGTTCACCCTAGAAAGTGCCGTCTATTATACCTTCTTTTAAAAAAAAAAAGGTAATTTTTTTTTACCGGTGAGGAACTTACGCAAGAGGAGTTTTATGGCTATGTTGTTCTTTTTTTTTGCTTCGTTTTTTTCTTCTTCGTCTGTGTTGATCTTTACCAACAACTAACTTGCGTTCTTTCCAAAGAAAAAGTCATTACAAATGTCACATTAGAACATAAATCTTATAAATAAATATCATATAAGATAAAAAATAAATAAATATTAACGGTCAAAAATTTTAAATTAATAATAATTACTTATAAATAAAATTCATATGACATATATGAATTTTATTACAATAATAATGATAAAAAAAATATTATAATTAATACATATTACTTATAAATAAAATACATATAACAAAAATATAAAATAATTATTAATGGTCAAACGCATTGAAGAAAAATAATAGCATGCTAAAATTTATATTGTGACTCTACAAGGATCATTTTTTTTTTTACTTAGACTCTACAAGGTTCATATTTATATATTTTAATAAAAAAGTATATATATACATAAGAAATATATCTAGTGAGAGAGTTTATTTTATATAAGATGAAATGAATAAATATTGACCACTAGATCTTATGAATTATCAAGATTAAAACACACTAAGTCATATGAGTTTAAAAAGTCACATGACATTAAATCTTAACCATCCATGTATGATTATATTTGGTTCATATTTAATCATCTTACTCTCATATAAAAAGAGTCATCTCACAAGATATGTCCTCCATGTACATATATATAATTTTATAAACATATATGTGTGTGTGTGGTATTTAAAATATTAACAAAGTAAAGAATTTACACAGACTGTAAAGGAAGAAATGTTCAATTTACAGGGACTATTGAAATGTAAAACCATAGAAAGGAACTTAGATGTAAAACCACAAGAATAGGTTAAACCCTAAGAGGAAAAATCAAATTAACAAAGTGCTTAAAGGGTTTAATTAAACATATACACCTTCGTGTCTTGAGAGAGAACAAAAGTTACATTAGGTTAATTTGCCTTCAATAGGAACTCGTAAGAGCTAAAGGGTAATTTAATTAATTTATTATTTGTTGTAGCGTCAAACACGATCCTAGAAGTTTTTAACGATTTGAATTTGAATCATTATAATTGCTTATATTTTTTATAATTGATCTTTATATTTCACCATTTCTCACGATCAATTCTCATTTTTAAACCCATTTTCATCTATTTTAATTTATTTAAATTGCAATTTCACATAACAAAATACATTGTTCTTGTGAAAAGAACCATTTTATTACTTGACAATTCCATATACTTGTGATTTTTCCCTATCAACAACCCCTTATTCATATGTTCAACATAACTTTAATAATATCATGCTATTATCATAATAGGAAAAAAAAATAAAAAAAAACTTCATATCCGCCAACCCTTCTCTTTATATTATGCATTGGTGTATTTATATATCCATCAATTCACTCTCACGTACAATCATTATTACAATTACTAATATTATTTATTAATCTATTTATTTATATCTTTCTATCAATATATACTTTTATCTAAGTTGATTAATAATAGATTATTGTTTATTTATTTATTTTAAAGAAATCTGATTTTCTAAATTATAAAATCAATACTAATCTTTTTTTTAAAGAAGTCTTCTCAATATTACATTTTATCAAATTTTAATTATTATAAAATTAGTTTTTATCTCCTAACTTTTTAAAATTTTGAAATCAATATAATTTTATCTTTTTTAAGAAATTTTATCTAAATACTATATTTCATCAAATTTTATCTATTTTCTTGCAATTGAAACAGTTCTTGTTTTTCAAATATGATATAAACAAGTGTCATTGGATTGATTGGAAATTGTTATAATTTCCAAATTATGGAAATGCACAATAGTAGTCATTGTAATCACGAGCCGTGACATTGGCAAGTGGCAAAGGCTGAAAGGCAGCGCGCCACACGAAAGAAAGATATTTCCATTTTTCCATATTTTATATTTAATGTTTTAGTAACATGATTACAGTTCGTAATAAGATGACAGATGGATTTTTGACTGGTTGTTTGTTAGTATACATTGAAAAGAAAAATATTGAAAAATCAATATATACTCAATTATAGATTATTTTCATGACATGTAAGAAAAACATTTTGTGTTTTGATAAATTATTAATGTAATTAATGTTTTTGAAATATCAAATTATAAATATTTTGTATAAAATAAAAGTTGAAAGTATATATTTTTCGGATGAATTTTATTTATTGTGGTTAGTTCCTTGTCATCCTAGTCTGAGTTTGGCAAAGATAGGATAAAAATTGAAGGGGGTTGATTGAAGAAGAATTGGAAGATTAAGATTACATGGAAATGGAAAGAACAATTGGGGGGGGGGGGGGGGGAGGTGTGACCTAAGGACAAAAGTCGTGAAGGAGATGAGAATAAAAAGGTGAACAAATGCAATAAAAGAGAAAAGAGGATGTAAATAGTAATAATCTCAGTATTAACCCACCGTATGCAGGAAAAGTTGAAGGTCAATTTTGTCAAATCATTATTCACTTTGTCAAATCACTATTCATGTGCTACTGTTAAACTTTTACCAAATCTTATTACCCTTAACAATCTCAACTGTTAATTTATTTCAGCTTTATATCCAACGGCAAATAAAAGCTTACTCACTGGTCAGGGGCGGACCCAGACCTTGAGGAGGGGGGGCCAAAATTATAGTTCATCTAATCAATATGTATATGTCTAAATTTTTATATAAAATATTTGTATTTGTATATTATAAAGCATTAATTATATTAATAATATATCAAAACATATTTTCTGCATACTATGAAAATCATTTATAATTAAATTTACGCCAAATTTTTCAGGAATTTAATTTTCAAAATAAATATTTTTCTAAACAAAAATCAGTATAACAAAGATTACTTTAACATATTGAAAATAAACATAACTAAAGAAAAATATGCAAATTGTATATGCTATATTTTTTTATTCAAGTCTTTTTTTTTTCTTTTTTCCCTTATATTAGCATCATTGTAATAAAAGAAGGTATAATAGAAAATATATTTATACATGAGACAAACTAAATATCTTTATTTTAACCCAAAGGGTTGGCGCAATGGTGTAAGATCCCGCTGCGTTCACATGAGGGGAACGATCTAGTTAGCGGGAGAACCTGTGTTCGATTCCCTCCGTATGCAGAATTCCCTTGGGCCAGCGGCAGCCACGCACCGCGAGCAAGAGGATTAGTCTCTGACCAAGTGGGTTTGAGGACACCCGTGGTCTCTGACCAAGGACAAAAAAAAATATCTTTGTTTTTCATATAGATCTAAAATTACATGTTGATAATCAATTTCACATGTCACAAATAATTTTCATGAAATAAAAAATGGTATGTAGATTAGCCATATTTTTTTTAGCAAAATATCCTATTAATTATGTTCTAAATATCTACCAAATCATAAAGAATTATGTCACTCACTAAATTATATTGTGCAATAATAAGATCCAATAACCATTGAGGAATAATTTACTTCAGATTGTTAAAATTAAGAGAAAAAAATAATGTGTCATGGCAATGATCACTCCTTGAAACAAATTTTAACATACATTTGGCGCAATCCAATATCTAGTTTATTTTCCTAAAGTTTATACATTGACATGTTTAAACTCATAAATTTGAGGTTAGAAGCATATTGGAACATCACAAACAATGCCAAAAAAACAAAGACCAGAAGATAAAACAAAGATAATATATTAAGAGTTATAATAGAAAAAGAGTGTTTGTTGGTGTCTCTTAGAACTCAAGTTGTCAATCCCTTATATATCATTTTTCATAAATTTTTTTTATTGACAAAGGTTAATAAATAAATTTTAATTCTCTAATCAATTAAAATTTAACCAATATAAATGAAAAACTAATAAAGTTAATTTTTTTTTGTATTCAAACTAATAAAGTTATTTGATTACAAATACAATCATTTATAACCTTTAAAATAGCAATAATGTACTTTTAAAAAAAATAGCAATAATGTATAATAAAAGAAAGATATTATAAAAAAATGATACTTGAATATTGTGTCTAAAAAAATAAAAAAAGAATACAATTATCTCTACTTTAAAGATTATAAAAAAAACAAAATATTTATTTAAAAAGAAAAGAAAATATGCCATTGTGTTAAATAATACTTAAATACTATTATCTACAAAATAAAATCTTATTAAATAAAAATATTCTAATATTAAAATATTATCTATATTACAAAAAAAAATACAAAAAGTTAGGGGAGGCCAAGGCTCCCCCAAGCACCAACGTGCTTCCGCCCCTATCACCGGTAGATCACCTACTTGACAGGTTCACCGTAGGAATTGGCAGAAAAAAAAAAATGATCCATTAATCTGTCTTTCCACTCTCAATTGTGAAGAAAAGGAAAAAAAAAATGGCACACTGCACGAAAAAATTGTGCCTGTTCATGTACAATGTTTATATATATATATATATATATATATATATTATTGTTATATAAAAATAAAAAAACAAAGAAACAATAATAATAACAATAATAATGTATTTTTATTTCATTTTTCTGGCTGTTTCTAATTGTCATAAATTAACTCCAAAGACTTAATGACAAAAAATTTATAAAATCAAGGCTCTAATTTTTATTTTTTTTAAGTTTAAAGACGTAAATAAAATTCTCAAAAGTTTAAGAACCTATAGATGTATTAAACCTCTATTATATGACAATTTAAATAATATATAAAAATCAAGGTTTAAATATGTTTTATTTTCTTATAAATATAGTGATCCATTTTTGGTTTTGATCATTGTTTTTAATAAGGCAATTTTTTTTTATTAAAAGCTAAATGCGAGTACAAGGATTGTTCATTTAGCTTTGATTAAAAAAATCACAGTAGTATTGAAGCACCAAATAGTTGTTTAGAATCAATTTTTACTTGTGATCCAAACACACTAGTACTACAGTACATCGTACATAGAAATTGAGGAAAAGAAAAACGTGATACCTACCAAAATCGACTGCAGGAGCAAAAGAAAAAACCGAATATACATTATTGACTTAATGGTGTAAATGTTCGTTATGTTTATAGGGAATGATTTATTTAGTGAAAAAATTTATGTTTGATTTTTTTTGTGTATAAAATTTTTTTGATTCAACGGCAGCTGCACTGCGAGCGACATTAGTCTCCGACCTAATGAGTCAGAGAACATCCGTGATTTTTGATTAAAAAAAAAAAAAACGAATGAATGCAATGGATGGTCTATATTAAGACAAGTGTTTTCTACTACTAATAAAAAAAAATACCGATCAGAAAATAATCAGCTTATTCAATATTCACCGTACAGGACAACGCGGAATTGAAATCAGCTACCTACTACCATGCAAAAAACACAGCAGCCATAATTGATATTAGCACCGAAGACCAGGAGACAATATTATGAATTGAAATGAAAGCACATACACGGTCCAATTGAAATGAAGCCACTGATCACTGCTCTGGATACCCAAGGAATCTGCACGTACAACAGCTTTTACATATTCAGAGCACTATTTGACATAACAACAACCAGACACAGGCTAGGGGTCCCAATGCACGTGGTTTATGGTACGGCCAACAACTTTATAATGATCACTAGATTTATTATTATGATATATTGAATGGTGAACACCAGTTTCCTGCAATCTGTTATTATTAGTAAATTGAAATTATTTTTTATATCAGACATAGACATGTATTTTACTCACTTACCCCTCACTGTGAATAGTAACGTTCCTGACATGTATCTTTCGATTATGATCTCCAAGATCCAAAATTCTCTCCATTGGGCTAAAGTCAATTTTAACAAATTAAAGAAGCCAAAACCTCATCATTGTCATCAACACACTGCCTCTCCTTTGGGTTGAGTCAATTTCTATCAAAGAAGCCAAAACCCCAGCAACACAGCACAAACCACAACCGTGACTACACACAAATCAGAGGGCGAGAGGGAAGAAAAGAAGAAGCAAAGAGAAAGAGAAAGAAGAGGAAAAATGAGAAGAAAAAATAGGACGCTGCTGTCAAAATGAAAAATCACTTCAGCCGGCAGCGCTCGACAGAGTGTGGTGGTGCATTCATTTCTCTTTTTCTCTTTTGTATCCTTTTTCTTTTTCTTTCCTTGCTGTGATTTTTTTTTTTTTTTTGCTTAATTACATATTTTATTATCATATTATTATTATTTTTACAAATTTTATCATATATATATTTTTTTTCAAATTTTATCTTCACATTTTTTAACTTTTGTATATTTTACTTATTTGTTAAATGTATAACGGCGTGCTGACATATCTCTAAATTTTTTTTTAAAAAAGTGACATTTTTTGTTATTCATTTTTGCAAAATTACATCATTTTGATACCAAATGATTTTTTTTTAGAGACATGTTAATAAAATGTGTGGAAATTTAAAAATATAATGGAAAAATGAGTAAAAAAAAAACTTTGGTGATAAAATTTGTTAAATAATCATAAATGAGTGTGGTTAAATTAATGTGTAATTAAATCTTTCTTTCAATTGTAGGGTGACCACGTGGTAGGGATACATATTTTAGTCACTAGTCTATTCGTTTACATATGCTTATTTCTATTTATATATACACAATGTTGGGAAATGAATATACACAATTTTGAGAAAGGAAGACGATAAGCTAAAGCAGCAATGAGTACTTCTTCTAAGCTTCTACCTTCATTCCTTGTACTCATTCTCTTGCTGATTCCCTTAGTTTCCTTAGTCAACAATGAGTTCTCTATCTTCGCCATTAAAGCCATTTCATACCTTGTTCCCTTTAGTGAAAAGCCAAACCATTCCTCTAATTTCAGCATTCCATATAAAGCCCAGAATGGTAAACAACAACATGGCCACATCACAAGCTCCAACGAAAGAGACAAAGCTCATCTTTGGAGGAAAGGGTTCATTGGCTTTAAAAATATTGACGACCCATCTTCCATTTCTCGAGCAATAACCCCTAGTATGAGCAAGTGTTTTCCAGTTGAGTTACCTCTTAATGCAATAACTGCTTCCAATTGTTGTCCACCTATACCATCTCATTCTAAGATCATAGATTTCAAAGATTTTGCTTCTCCCAACGCCACACTTCGAGTGAGAAAACCGGCACACTTGGTAGATGAGGAATACATAGCCAAACTTGAAAAGGGCATTGCACTCATGAAAGCACTCCCTGATGATGACCCACGTAGCTTTATTCAACAAGCCAAGGTTCATTGTGCTTATTGTAATGGTGCCTATCAACTATCCCATCCCTTTCAGGATACAAAACTCGACATTCACAGGTCTTGGTTTTTCTTCCCTTTCCATCGTTGGTACATTTATTTCTTTGAGCGAATTTTGGGAAACTTGATTGGCGACCCAAACTTTGCTTTAGCATTTTGGAATTGGGATTCCATAGAAGGGATGCAAATGCTATCATATTTCACAAACCCCAATTCGTCCCTTTATCACAAACTCCGAAACCACAAGCACGTGCCACCGCACGTGGTTGACCTGAACTATAATCTGGTTGACAATAATATCTCTTCTCATGAACAAGTTTCGAATAATTTAGCCTTCATGTACAAGCAAATGGTGCTAGCAAGTACCACAGAATTGTTCATGGGAAGCCCTTTTAGACTCGGAGATAACCCTCGTCCTGGTATTGGTTCTATAGAGGCTGCTCCTCATAACACTGTTCATAAATGGGTGGGTCAGGCTGATACTCCAAACCAGGAGGACATGGGAACGTTCTACACAGCTGCTAGAGACCCCGTTTTCTATCCTCATCACTCAAACTTGGATCGACTGTGGGGTATATGGAAAGCATTGGGGGAAGGAAGAAGGGACTATAGCGACGATCCAGATTGGTTAGATTCTGAGTTTTTCTTCTATGATGAGAATGCCAATCTTGTTCGAGTGAAGGTAAGAGATTGCATTGATACTAAAAAATTGGGGTATGTTTACCAAGATGTTGATCTTCCATGGTTGCGTGCGCCACCCACATCACGAAAAAGCAAGCTACTAAGAGGAGCAAAGAAGAAGGGTCCACTTCGGAGTTCAAAGCCAAGCAAATTTCCTTTGGTTTTGGATTCCATAACAAGTACCATTGTTAAGAGGCCAAAGAAATTGAGGAGCAAGGAAGAGAAAGAACAAGAGGAGGAGGTTTTGGTGATAGAAGGGATTGTGTTTGGAAGTGATAAATCTGTCAAGTTTGATGTTCATATTAATGACGATGAAGACAAGCTGAGTGGTCCGGATCAGACAGAGTTTGTGGGAACTTTTGTGAGTTTGCCCCATGGACATGGCCATTATTATATCAACACTAGCTTTAAGGTAGGGATATCGAAAGTACTGGAGAATTTAGAAGCTGAAGAAGACGATGATGTGCTGGTTACTTTGGTTCCTAAGGTTGGCAAAGGAGATGTCATCATAGGAAGCATCAAAATTGAGTTTATTCCGAAATATTAGAACTAGTTTTGTTGTTGTGTGTGCAAATTACACTTCTTATTACAAGTTTATTGTTTTATGCTTTTAACAAGTACAATTTTTTTTTTTTTTTTTTGGTTTAGCAACTCGAGCTCGTAGCTCGTATTCTCTGTGGCTGGATTTTGTCCAACCAACTGAAATATGAGAGGTCGAATTTGCTATTGTATAGCAATTGAAGAAGGGAAAAAATGTGAAGGATAGTTGAAATTTTGGATGTGGAGAAGTAGTCCTAGAAGTAGATATGAATTTGTTGTGCTGTGTGTCTTTGAATAGTGTTTGTAAAGAAAATCAAATAAATCAATTTGATTTTCTAGAATTATTTTTCATAATAAAAAATGAGTTTGATGTAAAAATTTGTATTTGAGTTTAAAATATATTAAACCATTTTTTGAAGGTTAAAAGCTGCCAAAAATATTTTCCTCAGATTTTAAATAAATATTAAAAAAATGAACCCACAACAAATCTGAAAACCACGAAACATACTCTCCACGAATCTACCACAATTAAAAAGCGAACATTTTATGTCCCCATGTTCCAACATCAGCATAGATTCAAAATGAACCACCAGAAAGGAAGCATCAACACCTTTCCCAGCCAAACCTCTTCAATGTTCTGTTGCTACCGATGCAACTGCATTGTTAGGGTTCTACTCGCGTCGGAAACACGAGGTACCACAAGGTCGATATGTGCCACCCCATTGACCGATCTCCCGCCGTGGATTCTGCTCGTCGTTGCTGACTCCCATAACCCCCACGCTCGATGCAGACCTAATCCCACTCCCGCTTCATCCCTTCCAAATCCATTAACCGCGCCTCCCCCTTCCTTATCGCTATTGCACTCCTCAACAACCCACAACTACCATTTCTTGTACATGGTATTTCGCCAAAAACAGAGTCAAAAGCTTTGCATTCTCACAAATTCGCACCTTTTGCCATCGCAACGAGATGGGTCACTTATGAGGCAAAAGGGATATTTGTCGTCAAATGTTTTGAGCTGAGAGAAAGATAACTCCATTTGTGCTGCATTTGTAAATTTCTCTTTGCCCAAACAATTTCTGCGATTGCAAATTGAAAAATAAAAACTATACCTTTTCGTCTTTTCGTTTTTATTTCTATGTTTGAATATTGATTTATCGAGGCTTCATTCTTCTTTATTCAAAATCTAATTTCATTTTTTTTTCAAAGCAAAGTTATCTGGTTTGGGATATTTTTTAACAATAGTAATCTTTATTAAGATCTTGAAAGCAAGTCACGTACGCCATTAGCCATGTAGAATAAACGTTTAGGGATTAATTGCCATCAGGTAAAACCAAATAAGTAGTAATCTTTTATTAAAATAGACTAATGCATTACGTCAACACAAACTTTCTTGATTCCAATCAAGTCGAATGCTCTTGCAGTTCCAATTTGAATGTATTAAGTAATTGAAGTGTTGTTGGATAAATTGTGGTGCGCGGATTTGGGATCTTACTGAAGTAATTTTTGGCGGTTTTAGATAGTCAGAAAATAAGCTGTCACAAAATATTTTAAAATAAGACTTAAATATGTTTCGGATCCCTGATATATTAGCGAATTTTGCGTTAGATCCTTATTAAATTTTTGTTGTGTTGGGTCCCTAATTTTTTTATTTTATTTTTGTCCCTAAAGCGCTATCTAAATCACTTTTTAAAGCAATTTAAAGTCCTATCTAAAGCACTTTAGGGACCAAAAACAAACAAAAAAATTATTGGGAACCCAACACAAAGCAAAAATTTAATAGGGATCCAACGCAAAATTTGCTAATATATTAGAGACTTGAAACATATTTAAGCCTTAAAATAATTAAAAAAAATCTGCCACCTCAGCATATGATGGTGATTTTAAATGGCAGGGACCAAAAACAAAAATGGAGGTAAACATTAGGGACTAAGACCGGTCAGCTTTTTTGTTTAGGGACTAAAAGTGAAAAGTTGAAAAAGTTCAAAGACTAAAAACATAATTAACCCAATCAATTATGTTTAAAAAAAAAACCCGGTACTATGAAGACCGACAACATTTATTAGTTGATTGGAAGCTATGTAGCTATGTACTCCCTCTGTCCCAAAATGAATGTCGTCCTAGGTTTTTTTACATAGACTAAGAAAAGCTATTAAATAGATGAAAGAGAGATGTAATTTTACAAAACTAACCTTATTATTAATATTGCATTGAAAAGCTAAAGTGACACTTATTAGGGGTATTAATGGAAAAGGGTAATTAATGTTACATTGAAAAGCCAAATGCGATACTCATTTTGGGACAAATTTTTTTCCCAAATGCCACACTCATTTTGAGACGGAGGGAGTAACTATGTTGTATAATCTTGGAAGATCGCGTGCAGGCAACCAACTTCGATTAAGACAGTTGTGAGCTTGCAAAGTGTGTGTGCCCTATTGTGCATGGTTAGCCTTAGTATTTAACATTATTGTATTATTGTATATTTGTGTGTTGAGAGGGATCCTTAATTAATATTGTAAATATTGTTATGAGTAATTTCTTTTATAATATATTTTTAATTTTTTTTTATCCATCTAACATTTATTATTTATCGTATTTTATATATATTTTTTCTCCTTGTTATAAAAATTATTGATACAAAATGACATAAAAATTGCATTTGTCTCAATTGTTATACTACTACAAAAAAGGCCTTTTATGTCGTTGTTTTTACATCGGTGAAATTTTTGAAATTAAGAGAAAGTATACTACATTGGTTATTACTTAACCGATGTAGAATATCCTTTATTACATCGGTTCTAATTTAAACCAATGTAATAATAGCATTTCTACATTGGCTCAAACAAGAACCAATGTATTTTATAAACCTACAGCTTTGTTTCACTTTCCTTCTTGTGCTCTCGAAACTCCTTCTCCCTCTCGCAACTCCTAAACATCTACATCATTATTGGTCACTCCCAAAGCTCTTGCCTCACAACATTGCCATTGCCATTACGGCATTGCTTTCCACCACCACTATCTTTTTCTTCCTCGTTATCATTACGCAATTGCGACAATGAATCTTCACAACACCAACGCGGATGACATCAAGTACTGTCGTCGCCCTCTTCTTCACCTTTTTTTTCTTCTTTCACGTGTCTTATTGAATCCTCCATTGTTTCATTTTTCATCTACCATTGCTAGTTTTATTCTGCAAATGGCTGCCACCGTGCATGCCTCCATTGCTCATTGTTTAGAGATTCATAAGTTCCATTTGCAAGTTTGGGATTTTGGTTTTTGGTTCCCATATTCCTCACCTTTAATTTTTATTTTGGTTTTAGTTTTGAAGGGATTGTTTCATCGTTTGATAGTTTGGTATTTTGAAGGGAAGCATTTAACATCCTACTTCTACCATAAGATCCTCCTCCAAACTTGAATTCGTGCTCTTTTGTTTCCTTGAATTATTTTAATTTAAAGTTGGTCTCTAGATTGACTTGTGTGTACGTGGATATGTTTCTCATTTTTTTGTACCTTTGTTTCTCTTATACCCTAATGTTGATGTATGGCTATTAATGAGTTTTGGATACTTTGGGTTATCATGTGTTAATTTATTTTATGAAATAAGCAGTTTAAGGCACAAGAACCCATGACACTACTACAAAAACAAGATACTATTATTAATAGGCAACATTTGTAAATAAATATAACTTCTTTACATAGGTTATAAATTTAACCGATGTAGAAGACACTTTTTGCATCGGTTAAATTTATAACTTATGTAAAAATCCTTCTAACACGTTAAATCCCCACCCTTTTTCATATCTACAACTCAACCCCTCTCTCTCTCTACACACTTCCACTCCCCCTCCACAAAACTCTTCACCTTCACCCTTCCCCCACCACATAACACATCACGCGTCCCCTCCAACTCTTCCCCACATAACGTGTCCCCTTGGAGATCTACAAAGGCCTAAATCTACTCGACCATGTACCTATGTCAAGTTCATCCAAAGACCTTCAAAAAAGTTGAAGACCTTTCTGCAAGCATCACCAACACGTTGTTCCTCCACATCATTGGCACGTCGTTCCTCCGCATCACCATTGTTGGCCCTTCCCTCGACGTCGTTTGCAAAACCAATAGTTGTTGAATCGCAGAGTCGGTGAGGCATTCCCCGCTAAAGTCGTTAACCGCCTCCACCGCATCCCTTCGCCCCTTCACAGAAGGTTCATGTGTAGATCTCGTTTCTTTCAAATCTTGACGAGGCCATCAAATCTCCTTTCTTGTTTCTTTTGTTTTAGATGTTAATTCTTGTTTCTTTCATATTTGTGTGATTGTATTTTATTTGAATCGATTCCAAATATGTGTGATTGTATTTTATTTAAATCGAATTGAAAAGGTTTCATGCTTGCATCTGTATAAATGGAAAATTATTCCGTGTATGATTTGCAATCTAGATTTGCACAATAAATTGTCTCTATGATTGAAACAAGTCTGGATTAATAGAATGACGGAAGGGTTTGCAACTGGCAAAATCTCTTTTTACATTAGTTAAACATATAATCTATGTAGAAATTTCTACATCGGTTCATAACCACTGTAGAATACCTTGAACAACCGATGTAAAAAGGCCTATCTGTAGTAGTGTGAGGTAGTTGAATATGTTGATGAACCTAAGGATTAGAAAAGGACTTTTGTATAATTGTTTCAATTTTCTGTTATGATTTGGTTATTTGGTTTAGTGAAGAATGTTGTTGTAAAATGTGATGTGTATTGTGCCTAGTTGATAAAATGTTAAAGACCACACACACTATCAATCATTAGTGCTAATACTTTTGATTACAATTATTAGTACAAGAACCTTAGTCTGAACCTCATAGTTGCATTAGTGTTCCAAAAGGGATTATTGAACTATTTAATTTTAACTGATATTTGTTACTTTAACCACCTTGTGCTCAATTCAAGAATATTATTTATTAGTGATTATACTGTTAGCTAATAATCAACTCCATGTATATGACCTGTTGTGATGTAAATAAGATGTATCAGAATTGAAGTACTAAAATCAACATATGTAACATAAATCACTTTGTTCCTTTACTTTTGGATTGATCATTGTCTTATACTTAAAGTAATGATACTATTTTTATTGACTGAATTATTAGTTTGTTTTATTTATACAATATTTGTTACATAGTTTTAGATTTTTATAATCTATACTACTCATTCAAATTACTTAAGTCGTTTGTCATCATACACACTAAAATCGATTTTAGTGGTTTGTGAATTAGTAAGTATGAAAATGAGCATTTTTAGCGTCGATGCTTTAAATTTGAATTTGTGTGTGGACTTCTTGTCATGATCTTTTTAGTAGTGGATGCAAATTTGAGTAATGTTACTGGATCAGTTAGTGGATGCTTAGTGGTGGATACAAATGGAACTTAGATATAGGAAATTATAAAGGAGTGTGTAAACATGTAAAAACTAGAGCAATCACTTTTTTTTTTTTTTAATAAAGATTGACCTTTATGTAGCACAAAAAGCTAGTGTGGAAGCAATTTTAAACCTATTAGGGCCTTGGGTTTGTGTTCGCCATATAATCTATTCTTGGTAATCCAAAAAGAAAAGATAAAAAATTGGTAACCCAAAAAGAAAAGATAAAAGAAAAAGTAGAGGCGTTGCCACCATAGTTTTTTTGGGAAAAACTACGAAAAAACCATTTTTAAAAGAAAATGGCTTTTGGAACCAAATATTAGTAATAAGAACAAAATTTTATGGTGAGAGAAAAGTGTTCAAAGATGTAAAACACAAACATTAATTTAGAATGCAAATTATGCAGTAAAAATACATGTTTAAGGTTAATATTGAAGCATATAATCCCTAAGTCATTACATTTGGAATTGTACTATCTTATTGGAATATATTTTCAGTCTAATTTTTCATGATTTGTTATAAGATTTTGTGACAATCGATGGACATTACATGATCAACTTGAGTTCTATATTGATTTGTTAATTTGTCTTACTTTTTCTCTTTCAGCTTCCTGCTTTTTGTCTTCTAGTTTTTCGTTCGTCTTGTTTTGGTTACTCTTTAGCCTCCTGCATCAGCTACCTCCTTGTTCTAGGTACGCTTTGTTTCTTACTTTTTGTTTGTGATAAGTTCGTAAGCTACAAATGACAAGACCATAAAGGCCTGAGATTGATGTATAATTGAATTATGCTTTCTTTGATGTTGATATTGAGTATGAGATTGGTTATATATTGTGAATGCAATTGTTAGGCAAATTGTGTCTCTGTTGCAAATGGTCATACGTACCCTTGTTGTGGTATGTGGGATAATGCTAAAAATAGAGGAGACTTTGCCGGATTTTTGTGAGAAGTCCATAACATATTTGTTGGATTGTTGACATATAGACGGTTTAATTAGGTGGATCTTGATGTCTGGTAGCCAACCTTTGATAAAGGTATGAGGAAAAGTAACAAAATACATAGGAGACTCTGTCAAAATTTCTGGAAAAATTATAGATATAGGAAAAGTACCAAAATATAGATGAACCTAAATCGAGATAAGCATACCATGTTCATCCTTTTGGTGAATGTTATGATGCTACAACAACATTGAATTCTTATTTCATCTCTCAAAATCCCTCTCCTTATGTCATCTGTCATCGTCTTCCTTTTCAAACACTTTGTTGAACAAATTATCAATCATTTCAACCTTTAGAGACTAGGTACGAACAAATGCCCTATACTTTGGTATTAAGGGCCATTCTATAGAGCTTACCAACCCCAGTTGAGTTAGATCAGGTTAGGTGATCAGACCAATTAATAAAATAATTTAAAAAAACAAAAAAATAATGGAAAACTAGAGAAAAATTTTAATCTTAAAATTATAATTTTTATGTTGTGTAATTCCAAAGTTGATGAATAATCTTAAAAGTTAGAATTATGGAATTACACAACATAAAAATTGAAAGTATTCTAAAATGGTACAAGTTCAGGTTGGTTAGGGTTAGGTCGAGTTCCACGTGCCCAAATCTCAAGCTTTATTTTATTTTAACAAGTTAAGCTCAAGCTTTTGTTTAGACTTGTTTATATAATGAGTCAAACTTAAACAATCTATTTTTTTTCACAAGCTAATATAAATTTTAAGTGTTTGACTAATTAGCTCCATTCATTTACATTTCATAACACTTGGACAACTTTCATTTTTTTTTGTTTACACTAAGGATATCTCTCAACCGATAGTTGGAGACTACTTTCTTTCGAGTCATATAGATCATTAAAGTGAATTTTATCTCTCTTAACAAAGTCTTCTCCATATATCTGGTCAGGAATCGAACCATTGATAAAATGCTTAAGAAAATCAACTATCTACCAATTCTGATAGACCTTGTTGGTTGACTGTGCTTTTTATTTTGATACATATTGTCTTGCACTCTTAGGTGTCACCACAGTCATTTTGTGAGTATTGCCAAAATCAATTAGGGTGTTTTTTTCTATGGTAGTAGGTAGATTTCAAGTCACACGTTGTCCTTGTTCGGAAAATAAGTTGTTTATTTTCTATTCAGTATTTGAGCATTATTATGGGTAGTAGCAAACACTTGTCTTAATTTAGAACATTCTGAAATTTAGATCCCAACCCGACCCAACCTAGGGTGGGTTGGCGGGTCGGGTTGAGTTGACCTTCTTAATAGTTGATACTTAATTAAGAAATGATAATTAAAAAGAGAAACATATTATAAAATAAGTAAATGAAAGAATCTTCTTAATAGTTGATACATAATTAAGAAATGATAATAAATTATAAGCTACAATGTTATTTGTTTTAAGTTCAAATGACTAAAAAAATTTGCCTTCATGAGTTCACAATTTTAAACAAAGAGAAGTTAACCAAACTAACAAATTAATAATTAATATTTGCCGATAAAAAAAATCAAACTATAATAATTACTCATCAACTTTAAAAAGTAAACTTTAATTTAATTAAAAAAAAAGAGTCAACCCAACGAATCAACTCAACCTAACCCAACCCGTCATTCGATTCGTTGGGTTGGCAGGTTAGGTTATGTGAATTGGAGGGTTGAACTTTCTAACCCAAGGTGTTTGGACTGTTCGGTATTGGGTTGACACTTTCCAAACCTGAACCAAACTAACTATATATCTATTATTATTTTTAGGTTTAAATACCTTTTTAGTCTTTGCAATTTAGTGTTTTTTTGCTTTTCATCCTCGCAAAATTATTTTTTTGATTTTAGTCTTTGGAAATTATGTTTGTTTTGTTTTTCGTTCTTATAGCGGTTTAGATAGCACTTTTTTCACTATTCAAAGCGCTATCTAAACCACTTTAAGGACGAAAAACAAAACAAACATAATTTGCAAGGACTAAAACCAAAAAAATAATTTTGCAAGGACGAAAAGCAAAAAAGCGCTAAATTGCAAGTACTAAAAAAGTATTTAAGCCTTATTTTTACTATTTTTTGACTTAAATAACTTTTAAGTCTTTGATAAATTTCAAAATTTTGCTTTGGGTCCCTGATAAATTTTTTCATTGTTTTGAATCCCTGGCATATCAAAACTTTTGTTTTAAGTCCCTATCGTTAGTTAAGTGATGACGTGACACCATCCGAATAGATCTTCCCAATATATATCAACCATTGAGATGGTGTCACGTCATCACTTAGCTGACGGCAGGGATCCAAAACAAAATTTTTAATAAATCAGGGACTTAAAACAAATTTTTTAATAAATCAAGGACTCAAAACAATGAAATTTTTTTATCAGGGACTCAAAGCGAACTTTGAAAATTTATCAGGAACCTAAAAGTTATTTAACCCTTATTTTTTTTAATGTTTAACTTACTATTGTGTGTCGTTTTATATCTTTTCTTTGTGTTTCAGTTTGCCTTCAGAGTGTTTCACATAACCAACCTTCAATTATTTTTTATGATTTAATCAATTAATCATGTGTTATTATTTATAATTTATGCTATTATTTAGTTGGTATAAGTCAATTTTTGATGAGAAGTTGGTGTAAGTAAATTACATTCAAATATGTTGTTTACATTATTTTATGATAACATTATCTATCAAAATTGGGACAAAACTATTTTTTTTTTAATTTTTTCAAAATAGATTTTCTTAATTTTTTTTGTCGGATATCCGATGATTCAAACTGAACCAACTTATTCAACATCAGGTTGGTTTGGTTCAGATTAGACAAAAATATTTCTGAAATTCAAACCAAACTAACCAATTAAAATCAACTGGTTTAAATTTTAGAGTAAATTACAGCAGCACCCCCTGAGGTTTCATGTAATTACACATAACCTCACTCTTTTTTATTTTCCTACACTAACACCCCTTTAAGTTTGAAAACATTACACTAACACTCCCTGATATGTTTGTAAACATTACAGTGGCACCCCCTCAAACCTTACATTAACACCCCCTACAGGGGTGCCAAAGTAATGGTTAAAAAAGCAGGGATTGCATGTGTAATTACACGAAACCTCAGGGGGTGTTGCTGTAATTTACTCTAAATTTTATTTTCCTCCAAATCTGAATCATACCGACCCGGGACCACCCTTAAGTTGTTATGTGAAATTAAAGTTGATTTTCTCTCACCTCACCGTCACTCCAAATACGCTATCATTGTTGGTTGGTGGATTTTGGTAGGTGGATCAAAAGTTGATATTTTTTTTGATTCGGTGGTCCAAAGTTGATATGGTATCACGTTTTTCTTTTCTTCAATATGCACGTACGGCGTACCCCTGTTCTATGTTAAATATGAGCATTTCTTGTGCACCCATTTAATTTTTAATTAAAAAAATTGACTTGTAAAAAAAACAAAAAAAAAACCACCATATTTATAAGAAAGTAAAAAGATATTTAAATCTTGATTTTCATATATTATTTAAATTAAAATACAGTAAATATATAATTTATTTAAACATATATATAAATAAATTAAATCATTAAAAAATATAACAAAATTCTCACATTTTTTTAATCCCAACATAAACAAGAACAAATTTTAAATTTTCATCTTCATTCTTTTTTTTTTTTTTTTGAAAGGGGCATCTTCATTCTTCTAGAAGCACTACAAGAAAACATCAAATTAGTGTCGGTTGATGACGCATGTAGCGTCGGCTTAGCCGACTCTAAACAGACGCTAAATCAATTTTTATTTAATTTTTATATCATTTTGACGAATTTGATTTTGTGTCGACCAAATCAGACGCTGTGTAATAATAAATAATATAAAAAATATTTAATTATATATATGCGACGGCTTAGTCGACGTTTGTTGTCCTAAAATTTTCAAAGCCCGCGTCACCAAAATTTTAATTGTCCTAAAATTTTCAAATGCGGATCAGAATTTTAATCCCTGTTTCTAAAATTCTAAAAGGTAAAACCCAAAACTCATTCTCTGGTCTCACTCACTCAGCATTGAGTTGGGTTGAAAGTTTAATCCTTCTTTCTGAAATTTTGAAACTTCACTTATTCTCACCTCTCACTCATTCAACATAGGGTTGAAATTTTAATCCCTCTTTATGAAATTTTCAAATCCCCGACTCAGTTTCCCTTCTCACCCACTCAGCGTTGGATTGAAGCGGAATACATTGAGTTCCAAAGTCGTGTTCATCTTCCATAGATGGTAAGGGAAAATATCAAACCCTAAATCCCAATATCGAATCACTCTTGTCTTAGTCGTCTCTTCAAATCGCAATGTCGCGGATTCACAATATCGAACCCTAAATCCCAAATTTCGCCTGAGTTTTGACCGAGCTCTCTGCCAAGTTACTCACTTCACAAGAAGTCAGTTTTCAAAGACCCCCTTTTTCATGTTTTCTTGTGATTATGTGTATTTCTATTGTTGGATGACATAGATGGTCATAGAGCGTGATGGGGTTTTTTAATTCTTTCTATTCACTTGTTTATTGCAGAAAGAGCATAAACTTCTCCACATTATCAGCATAAAATAGGTGAAGTTCAAGTGTATAAGGTATTCTTTAATCCCTTTTTTCACACTTTCTAAATTCTTCTATGTATACTTCTAAATTTGCCCCCAGTTGACTAGTTATCTATATCACATACGACTTAAGTTTCGTGGATTTGACACTGCATGATGCATTTTTCTTTAATTTGATTTCTAGAGTGTCTCTGTTTGATCCTGATCCTTGAGATGCTTGCTGCTCTGGTTCAGTTGTGAGCTGGTAGTAGCAATCTTGATCATTGCTGGCTTTTCTCCTTTTATGCTGGCATCTTTCTGCTGTATGTTTATACCTAACCTATAGCAACTCTTATTCTTGTATAATTGTGTGAATAATATTACTTGAATTGGTGACAACAGCTAGTCACTAATTTGTAATTAGACCCAACTCAGAAGATTAAAATAAAGAGTCCCATATAAAGAGTCTCATGATTATGCTTTATTTTACATTATTTAGTCATATTATGGTCTATTGGTTTTGATTGTTTGTTTTCTGGGTTTGCTGGTGTCTAGCTCTTGCTGTGATTGTTGCCTTTTTTCTACTCTTGATGATGAAGAGATCATGTTGTTGTTGCTGCTGACTAACCTGGGATATGACTCTATTAGTGTTAGTTTGTTTCATTTCCCTCATATGTAGGTTCTCTGGTTCATAGCTCTTGCTGGTTTTATCCCAGGTTTATTCATTTTATTTGCTACTGACTTGTCTGGAATTTTGCTTGTACTGGATCAATGTCCCCTATGTCCACTGAAACTGACTCAATTACATAGTCCCTTAACTGATTATTATTACTAGCAATAGACCTCTAATATCAGCATAGTCCCTTAAATTTATGAATCAATCTTTCGTCATTTATTGATTTTACAGGACCTTTATTGTGATGTTAAACTTCACGTATTGACCTTTTCATTAACATTAGTAATTAGTCATTTCTTGTATGTTTCTGTGGCTGTGCAATATGACTTGTCAAACTCCTTTGCTGTTTATTTAATCCTTTTTCTTGTCTTGTACCATGTCTCCTGTCTTGGTTATTGATCATAATTTAGGTCTCAACAGATGCAATGTATATTTAATTAATTACTTAGTTATATCAAAGCCTGTTGGCATTGCCACATTGGTTTGATATGCAGTTTTTTTTATGATATTTATAGGTTTTTGTCCATTTCACAACAACACAACTTGCCACATCATTCTGCGTATTTTATAACAGATAGGTATTTCCATTTGCAGTAAGTTAACTTTTCTCTTTAATCATTTCTATTGTAAAATTAATAGTTGCTTATGTCAAACTCATAAAAAAGTGTAGGCCAAAACCTGTGTGTTCTGCTGGAGAATTCTCATATATATAGTATTTATTACAAGTTGATTTTCAGTAGCTAGACTACTATATATACACTCTCCTAGAGCTGGGTACCTAATTAAGGAAAGAATAAAAGTTACATAAATACTCACAAAGTTAGAGCTGTACAATACAATCATGAATCAGACCTGTCCAATATAGCCATAGAGTGAGGAATGTAAGTTCACTAACCACCTTGTTTTATTACCTTGCTTGTTGTCCCATTAGTATATATTTCAAGGATTAGAGGACAAGGTTAGTGACAGTGCTATTATTATTTTCCCTTACCATATTTAATACATGAAGGACTCAAGCCATGAATGGAAATTGTTTGCTTATTCCTAAATCTATATATAATTTTCAAAAGTCAGCTTGATAAATATATTTTATGCATTGCAGTGTGTGCCACTAGATCAAGCATGGAAACTATACTAAGCAGTGAAGGAAAAAAGGTGTGGCAATTGATCCTGTTGAGTATGAAGGAGAAAATGGTTTCCAAAAGGTATGATTGATTTAATTATGTGATAATAATGATTCAGTCAAACTTCAGGTTGTTTTTCTCTGTTCTGCTATATTTAGAATATGTAAATCTTTAGTTAATGACTTTTAGTACTTGCATCTTTTCTTATTAGTTCATCACTTTAAGTAATCCTCTAACTTACTCTTTTTTTGAGGATTTAATCTTTCTATGATGATGCAAATTACTACTAGTTAGGATTTATGCTTTTGCTGATCCCTATGAGTACTTATATAGTTGATCATGCATGATAGCCTTATCTAATGCCATCAACATATTCATTACTAAATGAGTAGAAAAGCCCAGGTAATAGTTTTATTGTTTTGTTCTAAGGTTGTGGTTTTATCTGGCTCTTTATCTCAATTTTCTTTTTAGGCTATTAAGTATGCAATTTGCATTTGCAAATAACTAAGGAGAACTAAGGAGTTAAGATGACAGGAAACATGTTAGGAACCTTTTAACTCTGATAAAATATGTGGCCTCTTAGATGGAATTTTATAAACTGAAGACACTTGGGTCTGTATTTTTTTCTTTTAAAGGTTTTTATCATTGTCTTTGTTTTATCAGTTCTAATTTTTTTTTTCCTTTTTTTTTAAAAAACTGTCAGTCAATTGAAGTCAAAGATATTGTTCAGATTGGATGCACTCATACTCAAGATGCAACACCTGTGACTCTTGAACAAGAGTTTAGTGGGTAAACTACCAAAGTAAGCTTGCTTATGTTTGGCTTATGTAGTTCTGAATTTTTTGTATCATTGGTGTTACATTGTAAAATCCTGAAAGTTCATGGGGAGTGATTTCTCACTACTTTTTCCTTTATATGCAGCTGAAGTACAATATTGATCGAGTGATCGACACTTGCCTTGCATGTATCAGGTTATTACTTTGTCTATTTGTGATTGACAATGGAAGTACATTTTCATGGTTTGCTACTTATGCTAAAACTCTTGCTTTTTCTTTCGAGGATTTTTTATATGTAGAGCTGCATAGAATTGGTACTTATGGTTCTCGTGTAATGTGTGGGATATATGGAAGCCTATGGCTTGATTAAATGCTTGGAAATGTGGATAACTTGTTGTATGGTCTATCTAGTCTCTAGCTAATACTTTAGAATAAGGTTTTGCTAGATCCCCTATGATACATGCATTAATGTAGTTGACAAATTCTTTTTAGGTGAATATGCAGTTGACAAGTTCTAAATACTAAGAATTGTGGTCCAACCAGAAGTTATTAAGATAGAGCTAACAGTCAAAAGAAAATCTTCAGCTAATTATTTTTTCTTGTACTCTTCTTTTTAGTTACTCTCTCCATGGAGAAGTATTGATTTTCTCTAAATATATATTTATTTAAGGAGGTCTATAAATTCTATCCTGAGCATAAAGCAACTTGCAACTTTATGATATTTTGAGCTAGTAATTGCTTGAATGAGCTTTGGTTTGTATGAAGTATGATTCTTAATTCTAACTATGTAGGTAGATCAAATGGTTATTCATTCTGCTTCAGATCTTCGGCCGCAAAGAACTCTATGTATAGATTTCTTTTATAATTATTTTACTCATGGTCGGACATCTTATTTGACGGACATGTTTGTAATATACATCATACTTTTGTTTCTATACATAGTGACACAAATGACAATGGAAACTCCTACACATCAGTTGTATTTTCATACTCACAAAATCAAGAACTGTGTTACACACCAACTTCCCTGGAATGGCTGATTTTAATTCTTACATTAAGTGCAACTTTGTTATCTATGGCTTGGATTGTAAATAAATTTTTTATTTGCATTGCAGTGTTTAGTTTGGTCTTTGATGGACTAATGAAATTTAATTTAATTAGTTTGGTACAGGCTATAGTGCTCAATATTCAGAAAGGAGCAAAGCTCTATTTTTGTGAAATGTAAATTAAAAAAATAAAATAAGATAGCGTCGGCTAAGCCAACACAAAGTAAAACGTAAATTAAAAATAAAATAAACCGGACACGGCTAACCCGACACAAACTGAAACATAAATTAAAAAATTAATTTATTTTAAGAAAATAATGTTAGTGTCGGCTTTTGTATTATGACGGTTTAAGTGTCGGCTAGGCCGACTCTCGTAGCGTCCGCATTCAAAAACCGACGCGAACAGATTAGCTTCGAGGGTTTTAGAGTCCACATTGCTTCCGACGCATACCCGACGCTAATCCACTAGATAGACTCGGCTTTTCTACGTTAGAGTCGGCATTTGGCCGACTCTAAATGCTTGTTTTCTTGTAGTGAAGTTAGAAGACATATCCCACCCTTAATACGGGAGTCATATTCCCTGTCCACCAAAGACACCCCATTCTTATTATATGACGCTCAGTTATAATTACACTGGGGTTGGCCTTTAGGCCTTTTCTTTATCAAAAAAATTAATTACAGTGGGACCTTCTGCAGGCGTCAATGTCTTAGATTTGATACTGGAGTATTTTGGCTTCGAAATAGAAAATAGAATATGTAACATCTTAAAATTTTAATCTTAAGAAAGAGAACTATCTAATTATTTTGTGCGTGATTTTGTTAAGAGACAAGTACTCATCTGTCCCTAGATCTTGTATTCTTACATATTCATATAGGTTCATGCATATACCTGTTTTGATTTCAATATTTCTATAAACATAAATTTTTATATTTTTTTAAACTACCTACTTAATTAAGTTTCGACAGCTATGTTTAATTATAAAGGCCACCTTATTAAAGTCCTTATTCTCCTTTTCGCTTTTGATCAAGATTAATATATGTATGTAGCAATGATTTCATGTTCTAAGAGAAATATATTATACTAGTTTTAAAACTGTTAAAGTTTTGAATTGCTCTATTAATACTATATTTCTTGTAATTTAAAAGAATGATATACAACCTTAAAGCTATATTATTATATCAACTTATATTGATTAAATTCAGTTTTTATGCCCTGTTTAATAGAAAAGAGAGAAATAGAGTGGATAAAAATAAAAAAGATGAGTAGAAATAGATGAAAAATAAAGTAGAAATTAAATATGTTTGGTTGAAGAAAAATAATAAAAGAAAAGATGCGAGAGATAGATAAATAAGTAGAAATAAATGAGATATAATTCAGTGGGTCCTACTATTTTTTAAATTGTTTCTTTCCTAACCTACTCTACCAAACAACCCAACTCACTATACAAAATAAATTAAACTATACCAAAAAACAACCCAACTCATATGCTACAAGATTTTTATTAAATTGAAGGTATTGTTGTAACAAGCTAATAATTATTATAGCAACTATTTTATGACATGAGTTGTAGCTGTTGGAATATAACAGTAAGATGGCTCAATTAATTTCATTATTCAGAATTGAATAAGGAGTAACTGTTATGTTTTTGTATTATTGATTCTTAATGGAGGAATCAATATAAGGACAGTTACATTTCTTGCAATTCATGAAGGAGTCCCTGATCTTGCCTATAAATATAGCTTGTGATGCTTCATTGATTCATACCCATACAGAAAAGGCAAAGGCTAGAAGACCACTCTCTATTTTCTTTCTTTGTTTAGTTGTAAGAGATTATGTGGTAAAGAGCTTGATAGCAATAGCTACAAAAGGTATGCTTCCGCCTATATTAAAAACTAAAGTTCTAAATTTCTTACATTTGGTATCAGAGCCTAAATTGCAGTCTTGTTATTTAGCTTGATTTCTATGTTATGTTATTTAGCCGTTTTTATATGTAAATTTAGGGTTTTTAATTTTTGTGGCATGTATCGCTTCTTTTCCGTAAAATTATGATTTGGACTTTTGATATTTTCTCTTTCTGTTGCATTGTTAATTAAATTGAAAATATTGCATTATTAGAAAATTGCTTCACGTCGATGCTCTCGTATTCGTTTTTATAGATGCGGCTTTTGATTTGTAAAAGCATCCTAAGAAGTTTTTTTGTTTATGGCCGTGTACGCTTGTATCGAAACTCAAAAGTCATATGATAGAAATATATATATATATATATATATATATATATATATATATATATATATATTAAATAATGTGTGTTTTTAAAGGCATAATAGAATTGACGTTTATACTTGAAATGTTTTGAGCGAATGCTTTTATTGGCCGAATATACATATGCTATAATCTCGTGATGCTGCAAATTGTTGGCGACAACAAGTATGTATGAACCATGTTATTTGGAATTAGTATTCAAAGCCAAAACAATTGAATCCTATATTGGCTAAACAGGGACATTTTCTTGTATGTAGCATTCTTTTTAATACTTTAATCTCATGGTGTCCAATGCTTGATAAAGTTTTATATTTCAATATTAGACCCATTGGCATGGTTATTTTGACTTCGCCATTAAGATTTCTCTCATAAGTCAATTTCTAATATTGCAATACAGTATTGTTGACACTTAGAGCAAAAATTCAGGAGGTGAAGTGTGTCAAATGTTATACCACTGTGGGGTTTAGTAGTTTTGAGCTAAATTACTATTGCATTGATTGTTTGTCATTTATGTCTTCGTTACATTGTCAATTGCTATTAATTGCTTGTGCTACCTGTTACTATTGTTACGTTAATTTCCATTATACGTTAATTGTTATTGAACCTAATATTAATAGTTAAGAATGAATATTGAAAGGTTCAATTGCTACAATTATGCATATGTTATGAAATTGTTCATAACAAAGAAATTGTAGTTGCAATCATTACATTGTATGAAGTTTTATTGGCATTTAGAAATTGATAGCCATAATATTCTATAGGAAAGATGTGGTTTTTAGTTGAGAATTAATTTCTTAATTTTTGATTCACCACATTTCTCTTATGGGTATCAAGAACTGATATTGAAATCAAAGGAATCTATTTGCTAAAGAAATAATAATAATTATTATTATTATTTTTTGTCTAATGATCCTTATATAATTTTGATTAATTATTGATTAGCCACAACATCTTTAATTAATTAAAACTATATATTAAGATTCTTTAAGATCACATGAGGAGCTAGACATAATAATGTGATTGATTATACGTATATATATTTTTTATCCTACGGGAATTTTTGTTTTATTTGTATAATCAATTAGAATAAAATATCGAATTATATTTCTTAATCTACCCATAGGAATTAAGAAAAGGAACATAATTTGATAGTTTTATCATAAGGTTAAGTGATTAATCTAATTGAGTAAGACTTTGGCCCATAGGCAAGTTTTATGTCACTAGATTCATATATTAAGGACATGATTTACATTGGTAAACATGATATTTATTTTATAATATGAATTACTATATGGATTACATGTTTGGGAGTAGCCATAGCATCCTAGACAATGTTATAAAGAAATTATTACTTGGCCTCATAGGGAAGTAATAGTTAATAAAAGTTACAGACAAAATATCATGATAGGAAATTTCTATACCCATAGGCATGATTTATTTTATTATGATATTTATTGTCAGTATATAAAGTTTGTAAATTCTATGCATGTTTTGCACCGGAAGGTTTGAATTTACTAATTTAAGAATTATCATAGCATTGATAGTATATGGTATATATTTTATTACTCTATATATACTTGCATTCCAAAAGTTAGTGGGAGTGAAAATTCTCAATAAGTAGGAGTGAAATTTCCTGGCAAGTGGAATATGAGAAAATAAAGGGCTTATGTGATACCCTTAAAAACCACTATTATTGGATGCTATGAAATTATATCATAGGCATAAAGTTTTTGGTTTTAAAGTTGTCAATTTCATTGGAGACCAATAAAGAATTTTAGGCTAAGTATTCTTTTTGAAAAATAATAATGGTGAAAGCCAAGGTAAGCATATTGACATAAAGTAGACATTAAAGGAGAGTTAATCTCTGTTGAGTATAAAGATGCAAAATCAATGATCCAACAAAAGATTGCTAGCTATACAGTATTTTAGGATCATATGGTTCATATGAGACTCAAGGGCTTGCATTAAAGTTTATGTCATTTTTCTATGACATTGTGCACATTAAAGTTTGTCATAAAAGGATTCTAATTGAATCAATAAAGTTAAGACCCTATATTTCACTAAGAAAATATTACACATTGTAATACATGAAAGGAAATGTTTGATCTAAATATAACCGCCATGATTTATGTGTAGTTATTTTTAGTGATAATATCTAGTTTAAGTTGACAAGTTATGGCCATATTTTGATTGTCAAAATAAAGATTATAATTAATAATAATTGAGCCAAGTGGGAGAATGTTGGAATATAACAGTAAGGTGGCTCAATTAATTTCATTATTCAAAATTGAATAAGGAGTAACTGTTATGTTTTTGTATTATTGATTCTTAATGGAGGAATCAATATAAGGACAGTTACATTTCTTGCAATTCATGAGGGGGTCCCTGATCTTGCCTATAAATATAGTTTGTGATGCTCGATTGATTCATACCCATACAGAAAAGGCAAAGGCTAGAAGACCACTCTCTATTTTCTTTCTTTGTTTAGTTGTAAGAGATTATGTGGTAAAGAGCTTGATTAATTGAGTTTCTAAACTAACGTGTTCATACTGGCTGTGTTTTTCTAAATTTAAGTATGCTATTTCAAGTTATATATGTATAGTTATAACAACTTATTATAAGATTAAGTGTAAAAGCCTGTTAAATAGATTTCTTTAAGTTAAATTTGGTTGTTATAAGGATTTTCTAAAGTAACTTTTCTCAAAACAAATATTTTAATCATAAACAATGTTTTAAAACTAGACCGGCCTGATTACTAACATCATTGACTAGGTGTTAAATAGATTTTAGATTTGCACAAGCTGGGACTGGAACTCAAATTCCCTCACTTGCTAATAAGACTCTAACCATTTAATCAATGCATTTTTTTTAATATATTTGTGCCAAATTTTATTTATATACAATATTTTATGTATAATTTTTATATATGTAATATAGATCGGTTCATACAGTTTAATTACTAACCCACTTATCCAACTAGTGACTCACTAATCTGGTATCATGACTAGGTCAATGATCCGTCTGAATTTTAAAACATTGATCATAAGTATTTCTCAAATACAAGTTGCTATAAAAGTTTTCTTTGCAAGCATGCACAAGCGTATCGCTTAGAAAGCTATGCTATAACCTATAGTTAGTGATTTTAGATTACTATATGATCACGATTAATTCCAACGTCTCCATAGCTTTATCAGAGTCGTCCAATATTGGTTTTTTTTACTGCAGTCGTCCAATATTGTTAAAATAACTATATTGAGATCATTGTTGGATCTCATTCTTCCTTAACTTATTTCCATATCCTATTGTTTTAATTTCTTGCTCTCTTTAATTATTCCAATTCACTCGATTTGAAAAATTTTCTCTCTCTCCCTTTCTCCTTACACTAACTTACACTGCCCTTTTCATTGACACCACACAAATTTGATTAATTTTTTCATTCCCATAATTGAGAACGATAGTGATGTTTCAACTCCTAGTAGGTATCTGGGCTGAGTAATGTTTGAGTGAATGTTTGTTGGGTTAGGACTGGGTGGTTTTATTTGGAAGAATAAATTATGTAAAATGAGTGATTATTTTCTTACTTCTATAAACTTGTTTTTATACTTATGTATTAATTAAATTGGGATTGGAACCTTTATTTTTAATGCATGGGACATTTATATTCAATCCTCACCTCCCAATACCTTGTTTTTATTACTAATAGGCACTAATGGACAACTATATCTTGTTTAAGTTTTTATTTAAATTCGACTTGCTCATTTGAGAAGTTTCATATACTCGCCTGCACATTCAAGCTAATTTATATCTATTTGCACACATAAATACATAATTGTATAAACTACCTATCAAGTACATGCAAATGGGAGTTATATGGTTGGTTCGGTGATTGAAGGGAGAAGGGAGAGGGAAAGGTCGTGGATTCGAATTCCTCTCACTAACAAATTAATAACTAACATTTGCCAATAAAAAAAAAAAGTACATGCAAATGTGGTCACTAAGAGTGACCAATCTTTAATGATTTCCCATTATGTGAACACATGCATGTATACTCCTTTCTTTTTATAGGTTCCATATTTTATAAATTGAAATACAAGTTTTCAACAATCACAAAAAAATTTCCTGTAATTTTATCAACCTTAATTATGCAATATTTTGATTTTCTAATTTTTAAAGCAAACTAGCTAGTTAAGTTCTAATCTCAACAAGTCAAGTCTTTATACAAAACACACTATCAAAAAGTTTAGAGAAGTACAAGAAAAACACTTTCTAATACACTATTGATTACCGGTTAAAATTTATTGAAAACAAAAAAAATCAAGAAAAAATGACATTAAATAAAATGTAGGACCCACAAAATTCTGTGATTTCTAATAAATTTCAACCAATGAGAATGAATTCAAAAAAGTGTATTCCTAGCTTTTCTCAAAAATTTATTATATGACTCTTACTTTTTTTGTCTAGACCACAGATATTCTCCGTTAAGTTGAAATAATCCCACGTTAGTTGATCCACGTGTTCGGTGGTAGAAATAGGTGAAAAATAATTCAATAGATCCTACGATTTTTTAAATTATTTATTTCCTAACGCTACTCACACTTAGTGCTCACAGCACCGACTAATGAACTTCTTATTGCACTCATTAATTAGAATGTAACTTACCGAAGTGTCTTAGGTTTGATATTAAAGTTTTGACTTCTAAATATTTAATGGTTTGTGACGGAGGTTAGGGTGGGACACCCAACCATGCCTTTCACCGTGGGAAACAAGTTTGGACTGTAGATTTATCCAGCTTAAAATCAATGGTTGAAAGTTTGTTTTATTTTTGTCTTCTTATTTTCTTTGTTTCTCCCTATTTTTTTTGTATTTATCTCTCTCTTTTTC
Organism: Pueraria montana var. lobata; assembly: GCA_026413185.1. Taxonomy (NCBI): domain Eukaryota; kingdom Viridiplantae; phylum Streptophyta; class Magnoliopsida; order Fabales; family Fabaceae; genus Pueraria; species Pueraria montana. Next base: position 86,980,724 of record CM048650.1, on the reverse strand, counting down.
TATTTGTTTCTTTTCTCTCTCCTCCTCCTCTTCTTCCCCTAATTTTCTCCAACCAAATCATCCTTTGCCATTGTCAAAGGCGATTTCCAGCGATGATGCTTCATCTTTCTTCTTCTTTGTTAAACCACAGATCTAGAAGTTATAGACAGAACAGAGGCACTGTAGTTTTGGAAGGAAGCAGAGGCACCACAAATTAAAGATCCAAGCAGAAGGAGTCTATTGGCAATGGCGGTGAATAAGAACCAACAAACGAGAAAGAAAGAGAGCATTTCTCTCTTTCTCTCCTTCCATGTTCTTTGTTCCCCACAGTCCGGAATGGGCATTACAGTGTGTGCGCATGTGCATTTGAAGGCTCATGTCATGCTCGTAGTAGAGAAGATGTGCTTCACCAGCAACTGCACTGGGTTGAGCTCCACCCTGGTTTCGTTGTCGTCAAGATTTTGACCATCAAAAGATTAATAGCCAGCAATTTAAATAAGAATAATAGATAGAGGATTTTTTTTTTTCAACAAGTAATTAGCACATGATTAAGAGTGATTATAATATGAAATGTAATTTACTAAATTATTATTGTTGTTGTTGTTGTATTATATAAAAATATTTTATTGTAAATTTAACAAAAAACTAGTATAATACTTTTTTATGATACATTGTTGTTTTTATTGTTTTAACAATAATAATAAGTTATTCATTTATTAATTTTTATATATCTTTTAAGTATATATTACAAATTAACCATTTTATAAAGGTTGATCAATTCAATTTATATTATTATCATATATACCATTAATTGCTATGTGTCTTTCATAATAATAAAAAAAAAAATCCTCCACTTAAAACTTTCTTTTTAATTAAGGATTTGTTTTGATACTAAATAACTTAGTTATTTGTTTAATTATCTTATAATAGCAATTCTTATATGAATTAATTTTATACTTCACTTAATATTTTCATTTGAATAACAGTAATTATTTTAATTTTTGATAAAAGTTACAATACATATAATTAATGATACCTCAAATGTTTCTCAGTATAAAAAAAAATGATACCACAAATGTTTTGCTTTGTCCTACTTGAACGCAAGACATGTAAATTGTTGCAAGTCAGTGTCATAAAACTAAAAGAAGAATATAAAAAGTTTGTAATTGTAATATATGTAGTTGATTTTTTGGGATCTTTTGTACTCGGTATCACTAGAATATGTTGTTCTTTCAGAATAAAAAACAATGTTGTTCTTTTATCATTCTAATATTTGCAGAAAATAATAATTTCAGTGAAAATCTGATAAAGGTTTCTTAATGTTTTAAAAAGATTGAGATAAGTGAAAAGCTAAAAAAAATTATGTATATGATGTGAAGAAGTTTAATTGTGATGAAATTATCGAATTGAAAAAAAAAAAGAATTTAATTTTTTTTTCAAGCAAAACGTTTTATTAAATAAAAATGTTGAAAACAGTACGCTGATTTTGCTTGCACATATGTTGAAAACACCCCCATCTATTATTGTTCTCATTTGCAACTTGCTGACCACACGGGTTCCTAACATGTTTATCACGCACCTCACTAAGAGATAGGAAGCTTCATCTAGTTGCATGCATTATTCATATCCTGATAGAAATTGCAAAATTAAGCATCCCCTAATTAAACAAATCATACGTGTTCCTCGTGAGCTGGAGTGCCTTACCAATACCCACATTAACGGTTCATCTTACTGAGAGCTTGTCCACCTCATGTTTGTATCTCTCAGACTCGGTCCCAATAACGATCATGAACCACATATATGGTCATCACCTGCGATCATCAACCAACACTTAATCTCTAGTGTTCTTGGTTGACAGCATCAAGAGATATCCCCCAAGAAAAGACTTCTCCAAGACATGTGTAAAATAATTGATAAATGTATTTTCTACAATGAATTTAAAGGAGTTTAAATAATAATTTTAATTTTTTTTACTTTCTATATGATATAATTTTTTTATATAATCAGTTAAAATTTGTTTCGGCTTAATATTTTTAAATTAAAATAAAAGTATTATATATATATATATATATATATATATATATATCATAAAAACAATTCAATTAAGAAATTATAATTTTTAACTAAAAAAATATATTTATTTCACTTAATTAAAGATAGTCAATACAAAATCATAAATAAAACTCGTTAAATAAAAAGTGAAATTCACTATATATATATATATATATATATATATATATAATAAATTTAGTTAATAATAGAGAGTATATCAAAGGATATGTCAAATAGTGTGGTTAATATTTTTCTTTGCTAATTTACATCAGCGGACTACATAATAGTAGAAAAATATGTCATTTTGTATCAATATTTTTATAATAAAGAGAAAAAATATATACACGTGGTAGACATGGTAGGGATACACATTTTAGTCACTAGTCTATTCGTTTACATATGCTTATTTTGTATCAAAAATAGTGTGGTTAATATTTTTCTTTGCTAATTTACATCAGCGGACTACATAATAGTAGAAAAATATGTCATTTTGTATCAATATTTTTATAATAAAGAGAAAAAATATATACACGTGGTAGACGTGGTAGGGATACATATTTTGGTCAGTAGTCTATTCGTTTACATATGCTTATTTTGTATAAAAAATAGTGTGGTTAATATTTTTCTATGCTAATTTACATCAGCGGACTATATAATAGTAGAAAAATATGTCATTTTGTATCAATATTTTTATAATAAAGAGAAAAAATATATACACGTGGTAGACGTGGTAGGGATACATATTTTGGTCAGTAGTCTATTCGTTTACATATGCTTATTTTGTATCAAAAATAGTGTGGTTAATATTTTTCTATGCTAATTTACATCAGCGGACTATATAATAGTAGAAAAATATGTCATTTTGTATCAATATTTTTATAATAAAGAGAAAAAATATATACACGTGGTAGACGTGGTAGGGATACATATTTTGGTCAGTAGTCTATTCGTTTACATATGCTTATTTTGTATCAAAAATAGTGTGGTTAATATTTTTCTATGCTAATTTACATCAGCGGACTATATAATAGTAGAAAAATATGTCATTTTGTATCAATATTTTTATAATAAAGAGAAAAAATATATACACGTGGTAGACGTGGTAGGGATACATATTTTGGTCAGTAGTCTATTCGTTTACATATGCTTATTTTGTATCAAAAATAGTGTGGTTAATATTTTTCTATGCTAATTTACATCAGCGGACTATATAATAGTAGAAAAATATGTCATTTTGTATCAATATTTTTATAATAAAGAGAAAAAATATATACACGTGGTAGACGTGGTAGGGATACATATTTTAGTCACTAGTCTATTCGTTTACATATGCTTATTTTTTTTTTTTAAATAAAAGGCATGCCAAGGTAAAAATAATGACAGACATCCCAACTAGGTTGGCACCCCTGACATTACCTACCAAAAGCAGCAAACCCAAAATATATTAAATAAAAAGAAAAGAGAACAAACGCATGGGGGGACAAAGGCCAAAACCCATGAAAGGACAAATTACATAAACCTATAGTTAGGTAATCCTATCCTATTACGTGAGAAGTCCTCCAAAATAAACTGAGGAGTAGAATCCCACCAAAAAAAATCTTGTAAAGAGAGAGCATGGGAAGCTAATTTGTCAGCACAAGTATTGCCTTCCCTATAAATATGTGAAAATCTAAAGTTCATTTGACTGATAAGAAAGAGGCAGTTACTCCATCTATTCCTAAGTTTCCAAGGGACAAGCAAAGAACAAGAAAAGGCCTGCACCACTAGCTGGGAGTCACATTCAAGCCAAAGGTTCTTCCATCCTCTACGAAAGGCAATTTCAATAGATTCCATAGCACCAATAAGCTCTGCCTGAAAGGAGAAATTCAGCCCTAGATTTTTAGCAAAACAGCCTCGAAAACAACCAAAAGAGGCACGAAATATACCCCCACAGCCAGAGCTCCCAGGGGAACCTCTAGCAGACCCATCAGTATTAATTTTGATCCAAAGAGGGAGAGGGTGATGCCAAAGAACTTCCTTTATAAAAGGCGCTTTTCTAGGATGACCTTGGATGGAGAAAAAACTGAGCACTTGGAATTCACTAATGGAGGAGGACATTGAGCCAGAGGAAAGTTTGCCAGATAAAGAAACACCGGCAATAATAAGATTCTGGATGTGCTGAAGGGGTATTTTAGTGTTATCAAATCTCAGCTTGTTTCTAGAGTGCCAAATACCCCAGCAAACGTGAAGACAAGCGGACAATAGAACATCTTTCAATTGAGAACTCCAATTACTGTCACAAATAGATAGAATAGCTTGGAAAGATGAGAGATCTAAATTACACTGAATAATACCACTAAGCCAATTCCAAATAGATTGAGCATAGCTACAAGAAAGGAACAAATGAGTAGCATCTTCAGTAGCTGAACCACAGTGGCAGCATATAGAAACTAGAGGAATTCCACGAGACTGCAAAATATCATCAGTTGCAAGTTTATTGTGCAGCAGACGCCAAAACAGAAATGATTTAGAAGGGGGAGTGAACTGGTTCCAAATTTTTTTACCCCAATACATGATATTGTTAGGCTTAGCTAAGAAAGAGGAAGCTTCTTTAAGAGATAAATTACCCGAATTAGTATGATTCCAAACTAACTTATCAACAGCAGGACAAAGAGGAATAGTAATCTGATTTATATCCACAGTAAGAGAGGGCAACTTATCTATCAATATTGCAGGGATATCCCAAGTGCAATTGGATATGAAATCTGAGACCTTAGCATTAAGATAGCAGTGAAGAGATTTTGGGATATTTAGCATATCAGTGATAGGAGAATTGAGCCAGATATCAGTCCAAAAATTGACAGTGGATCCATCACCTATCTGCCAAGTAGAGTTCTGAGTAACATCATCAAAATGACATTTTATAGAAGGCCAAATAGAAGACTTGATGAAAGAGGATTTCAGGTTCTTATTCTTTAGAAACCTAGCTCTAAAAAACATAGCCCATTGCTTGGTTGAGGAAAGAAATTCCCAGCACAATTTTAATGAAGCTGCCTCATTAATATCTCTAACCGATCTTAAGCCAATGCCGCCGTGAGAAGTTGGGCAACACATCTTATTCCAAGCTACAGTCACCAACTTTTTATTGTAGACATCACCTCCCCAAATAAAATTTCTGATCCATTTATCAACCTCTTTCAAGAGAGAGACAGGCCATTTATAAACTTGAAAAGAGTACATTAGCGTCCCATGGATAATAGAAGAGACCAACTGCACCCTGCCCATATGAGATAAAAAAGATCCTTTCCAAGAAGCTAATTTGCCTTTGATTCTGTCCGCGATGTGCTGGAGATGATGGCGCCTTGGTTTACCTTTGAAAATAGGCACTCCGAGGTATGTGAAAGGAAAATTACCCACTGAGAAGCCTAAGATACCAGAAATAATAGAGAGCCTTCTGCTAGAAATATTACCTGCATAAAACTTGCTTTTCTCTTTGTTGATTTGCTGCCCCGAAGCTACTTCATAAGAATTGAATAAGGATATAAGGTTTTGTAACCCATGCACAGTAGCCTTGCAAAATAATTAAATCATCTGCATAAAAGACATGTGATGGAGTAGAAAAACCTTTAGGACTAGCCATAGAATGAAGTTTATCTTTCAGAACAAGCTGAGTTATCCCCCTACTAAGCACATCTTCAGCCAGGCAAAAAAGAAGGGGAGACAAAGGATCACCTTGTCTAACCCCTCTTTTGCAAGAAAAGAAACCAACAGAGTTACCATTAATAGAAAAAGAAAGCTTTGAGGATTTTAAAATAGTGAAAATCCAACTGCAAAACTTAGAGTCAAAACCAAATGATAGAAGGACTTTAATCAAGAACCCCCAATCTAGAGTGTCAAAGGCTTTAGAGATATCCACCTTCAAAGCTATATTACCCCCAAAGGACTTTGAATCTAACATATTGATAGCCTCTGAAGCTATGCAAACACAGTCAGTAATATGTCTTCCTGTAATGAAACCCCTCTGTTGGTCGGAGATAATGTTAGGAGCAACCTTGGCTAATCTGTCCGCAAGAACTTTGGAGATGATTTTGAATTGGAAATTTGCTAAGGCAATGGGTCTAAAATTCTCAATCCTATCAGCACCTTGAAATTTAGGAATTAGAGCAACAATACTCGAGTTCATATTAGGAAGAATCCAATCTTGATAGAAGAATTGCAGCACCGAATTATAAACATCTTGCTCAATAATTTCCCAATACCTGCGGTAAAAACTAGCACCAAACCCATCAGGACCAGGGGCTCCATCAGGATTCATAGTAAAGACTGCAGCTTTAACTTCATCGCGAGAAGGGATGTTAGTCAGCATGGCATTCTCTGAATTAGAAACCAAGGAAGGAATGACCTCTTCAATAATTCTATAATTAGAACAGTTATTATTTGAGGCAAAAATCTGTTGAAAATGAGAGACAACATGTTCCTCAATATCAATTTGATTATCAAGAATCAGAGAACCTTTCTTAAGAATGGTCATGCGTTTTGAAACATTTCTGATTCTAGCCACTTTATGAAAAAAAGCAGTATTGCGATCTCCAAAAGCATGCCAATTAAATCTAGCTTTTTCCTTCCAAAAAGTTTCTTGGTAATTAAGAGCTACATGAAGCTTCAGTTGTGCTTCTTTCTCCTGCTGCATCAACAAATCAGAGTATCCAACCATATTTATATCAGCTTGGATAGAATCAATAACAGCCAAAGCAGTTTGGACTTGATCATGAACATTTCCAAATATTTCCTTGTTCCAAGATTTAAGAGCCAACTTCAAGTTTTTTAATTTCTGAGCAAGGATAGCCATAGGACACCCCGAAGAAGGTTTTTTCCAAGTTTCAGCAACCACTCTATAGCAGTCAGGATGCTCACTCCACATTTTCAAAAATTTGAAAGCGGAAGGGAAGGATTGAGTAGAATCTTTAAGAGTAAGTAATAAAGGGAAGTGGTCAGATTTACTCCTTGTAAGGGTACAACAAGTAGAACTGGTCCAACTATTCAGCCAGTCATCATTACAAATAACACGATCCAACCTTCTTTCACTCAAAGCAGCACCTTTGCGACCATTAGACCACGTGAAGAAAGAGCCAGCTGTCTGAAGATGAATCAACTTACATGAATCTGTCCAATTTCTGAAATCATCGCAAGATGTCTTAAGAGGCAAAGATCCCCCTCTTTTTTCGTGAGCGCCAAGGATGGCATTAAAATCTCCATAAAAGCACCAGGGTCCTGGATTAGCTTGTTGCATACAATATAATTCATTCCACAAAGATCTTCTCTTCAAGTAGGAAGTACTTGCATAAACTACAGAAAAGTAGTATGCACGAATGCCTAAAAGAATTGAAAAAGAAACCTGCTGCTGAGAGGCCAAGATAACCTGTGGATGAAGCTCATTTGAACAGAAACACCAAATATTAGGGAGCAAGTGATCTCTATCATTGACAGCAAATAATTTGATATTGTGATGAGATAAGAGCTTAGTATGAAAATTACTAACTGCAGTCCAAGGTTCAGCAATAAAAATAAAATCAGGCTTATGCATGGAGCAAAGCTTATTTAGAACCAATCTTGTATCAAGATTAGCAATACCCCTGGCATTCCAAAAAAGAGCTTTCATTTAGAAAGATTGGCAGGACCAGCCCTGGAATGGGCATGTCGATCTCTTGTCTTGCTGGCGCTTTTCTTCTTGCTTTTCTTTTTTGCTTTTGACTGAACTTCAACAAAGTTGCTGTTGAAATCTGCTAATTGCTCCAAAGCAGTCTCATCCTGAGATTCTTCTTCTACTTCATCACCCCAGAATTTTGTAAGAATTCTAAGGTTATTTTGAACTGTTTCATTGTGATTATTAGTATTGCTATTGGTAATAACAATCTGATCAGTCTCTTCATCAACCTGAGTATGATTAGAGGTATGAGAAGGTGAGGCATGGTGGCGGGAGCCTTGTTGTGCTGAAATGAATTTTTCTTGATCTGCTACAACTTGATCAGCATTGTCCTGATTCAGATCAACAATGATATTAACCTCATTGTTAATATGATTAGGAGAGTCTTCAACTTGAGTCTCAAGTTCAGTGGCAGTGCCATCACTTTGCAACAGAGGGTTTTTGTTCAGTAGATGACTAGGGGTGTCTTCAACTTGAATCTCAACATCAGTTGTATTGCCATCACTTTGCAACAGAGAGTTTTTATCGGGATGAGTACCTTTATCAGTATGAACTTGTTTGGGTGTTGCAGGCATCTTCTTTTCTACATGACCATTGTTTCTGCTACGGGTAACCAAGTGATTTGACTTACTGTCCTTCTTGGTGCATTGACCTGCAACATGTCCTATAGAGTGACAGTGATCACAGAATAGAGGTAGCCTCTCATATTCAACTGTAACATAAAAGGCAAAATTCTCTCTTTCAACTAAGATTTCCTTATGCAGCCTGGCAGTAAGATCAATATCTACCAGAATACGGGCAAAATGCCCAAAGTTCCTGTTTCTAGTTACTACGTCAAGAGCTATTGGAGTACCCAAACTAGCAGAGATTTCAAAAAGGGTTTTTGGCCTCCAGTATTCTTGGGGCAAATCATGAATTCGGACCCAACATTGAGCATGAGTTTGTTTCATGCTGTTGGGGTTGAAATCTGGTACCCATTTGGAGAGCCTAAGCAAACCCGGTTGAAGATTCCAAGATCCAGCAGCCCAGACACTTCTGAGGTCCTCTTGGGAGGCAAACCCGAACTCAAAGAAACCTCTCCCTAAAGGAATAACCTTCCATTGTGCAATAGGTTTCCATAACTTGGACAGCTTGGCGCGTAGTTCCTCTGTCTTGATGGGCTTCTCTCCTTTTGCTAACAAGATTCTACCATGAAGATTGTTTTTGCAAGCTGCTATACCTTTCTGGTACTCATCCTCTGAGATTCGAATGGAAACAGAGTCTCCTTTAACACATGGGCGTGGTAACTGACTCAAAGAGATTTCAAAGGAGGTATTTAGGGCCTGAGCAAAAGAAGGCTTTTGCACTAGAACATTTGGAGTAGAAGTAGAGGAGGAAGGAGGGTGGGGCTCAAGGAAACTCCATGGACAGATGGGTGCTTGATCCTCCATGACAAAGAGGAGAAGCAGAGAGCAACTGGGAGAGACAGAGAAACCCTAGCGGAGCAACATTCCCCAATGTATGATTGTATAGCCTCCCAATACATATGCTTATTTATATATACACAATGTTGGGAAATGAATATACACAATTTTGAGAAAGGAAGACGATAAGCTAAAGCAGCAATGACTACTCCTTCTAAGCTTCTACCTTCATTCCTTGTACTCATTCTCTTGCTGATTCCCTTAGTTTCCTTAGTCAACAATGAGTTCTCTATCTTCGCCATTAAAGCCATTTCATACCTTGTTCCCTTTAGTGAAAAGCCAAACCATTCCTCTAATTTCAGCATTCCATATAAAGCCCAGAATGGTAAACAACAACATGGCCACATCACAAGCTCCAACGAAAGAGACAAAGCTCATCTTTGGAGGAAAGGGTTCATTGGCTTTAAAAATATTAACGACCCATCTTCCATATCTCGAGCAATAACCCCTAATATGAGCAAGTGTTTTCCAGTTGAGTTACCTCTTAATGCAATAACTGCTTCCAATTGTTGTCCACCTATACCATCTCATTCTAAGATCATAGATTTCAAAGATTTTGCTTCTCCCAAAGCCACACTTCGAGTGAGAAAACCGGCTCACTTGGTAGATGAGGAGTACATAGCAAAACTTGAAAAGGGCATTGCACTCATGAAAGCACTCCCTGATGATGACCCACGTAGCTTTATTCAACAAGCCAAGGTTCATTGTGCTTATTGTAATGGTGCCTATCAACTATCCCATCCCTTTCAGGATACAAAACTCGACATTCACAGGTCTTGGTTTTTCTTCCCTTTCCATCGTTGGTACATTTATTTCTTTGAGCGAATTTTGGGAAACTTGATTGGTGACCCAAACTTTGCTTTAGCATTTTGGAATTGGGATTCCATAGAAGGGATGCAAATGCTATCATATTTCACAAACCCCAATTCGTCCCTTTATCACAAACTCCGAAACCACAAGCACGTGCCACCGCACGTGGTTGACCTGAACTATAATCTGGTTGACAATAATATCTCTTCTCATGAACAAGTTTCGAATAATTTAGCCTTCATGTACAAGCAAATGGTGCTAGCAAGTACCACAGAATTGTTCATGGGAAGCCCTTTTAGACTCGGAGATAACCCTCGTCCTGGTATTGGTTCTATAGAGGCTGCTCCTCATAACACTGTTCATAAATGGGTGGGTCAGGCTGATACTCCAAACCAGGAGGACATGGGAACGTTCTACACAGCTGCTAGAGACCCCGTTTTCTATCCTCATCACTCAAACTTGGATCGACTGTGGGGTATATGGAAAGCATTGGGGGAAGGAAGAAGGGACTATAGCGACGATCCAGATTGGTTAGATTCTGAGTTTTTCTTCTATGATGAGAATGCCAATCTTGTTCGAGTGAAGGTAAGAGATTGCATTGATACTAAAAAATTGGGGTATGTTTACCAAGATGTTGATCTTCCATGGTTGCGTGCGCCACCCACATCACGCAAAAGCAAGCTACTAAGAGGAGCAAAGAAGAAGGGTCCACTTCGGAGTTCAAAGCCAAGCAAATTTCCTTTGGTTTTGGATTCCATAACAAGTACCATTGTTAAGAGGCCAAAGAAATTGAGGAGCAAGGAAGAGAAAGAACAAGAGGAGGAGGTTTTAGTGATAGAAGGGATTGTGTTTGGAAGTGATAAATCTGTCAAGTTTGATGTTCATATTAATGACGATGAAGACAAGCTGAGTGGTCCGGATCAGACAGAGTTTGTGGGAACTTTTGTGAGTTTGCCCCATGGACATGGCCATTATTATATCAACACTAGCTTTAAGGTAGGGATATCGAAAGTACTGGAGAATTTAGAAGCTGAAGAAGACGATGATGTGCTGGTTACTTTGGTTCCTAAGGTTGGCAAAGGAGATGTCATCATAGGAAGCATCAAATTTGAGTTTATTCCGAAATATTAGAACTAGTTTTGTTGTTGTGTGTGCAAATTACACTTCTTATTACAAGTTTATTGTTTTATGCTTTTAACAAGTACAATTTTTTTTTTTTTTTTTTGGTTTAGCAACTCGAGCTCGTAGCTCGTATTCTCTGTGGCTGGATTTTGTCCAACCAACTGAAATATGAGAAGTCGAATTTGCTATTGTATAGCAATTGAAGAAGGGAAAGAATGTGAAGGATAGTTGAAATTTTGGATGTGGAGAAGTAGTCCTAGAAGTAGATATGAATTTGTTGTGCTGTGTGTCTTTGAATAGTGTTTGTAAAGAAAATCAAATAAATCAATTTGATTTTCTAGAATTAATTTTCATAATAAAAAATGAGTTTGATGTAAAAAAATTTATTTGCGTTTAAAATATATTAAACCATTTTTTGAAGGTTAAAAGCTGCCAAAAATATTTTCCTCAGATTTTAAATAAATATTAAAAAAATGAACCCACAACAAATCTGAAAACCACGAAACATACTCTCCACGAATCTACCACAATTAAAAAGCGAACATTTTATGTCCCCATGTTCCAACATCAGCATAGATTCAAAATGAACCACCAGAAAGGAAGCATCAACACCTTTCCCAGCCAAACCTCTTCAATGTTCTGTTGCTACCAATGCAACTGCATTGTTAGGGTTCTACTCGCGTCGGAAACACGAGGTACCACAAGGTGCCACCCCATTGACCGATCTCCCGCCGTGGATTCTGCTCGTCGTTGCTGACTCCCATAACCCCCACGCTCGATGCAGACCTAATCCCACTCCCGCTTCATCCCTTCCAAATCCATTAACCGCGCCTCCCCCTTCCTTATCGCTATTGCACTCCTCGACAACCCACAACTACCATTTCTTGTACATGGTATTTCGCCAAAAACAGAGTCAAAAGCTTTGCATTCTCACAAATTCGCACCTTTTGCCATCGCAACGAGATGGGTCACTTATGAGGCAAAAGGGATATTTGTCGTCAAATGTTTTGAGCTGAGAGAAAGATAACTCCATTTGTGCTGCATTTGTAAATTTCTCTTTGCCCAAACAATTTCTGCGATTGCAAATTGAAAAATAAAAACTATACCTTTTCGTCTTTTCGTTTTTATTTCTATGTTTGAATATTGATTTATCGAGGCTTCATTCTTCTTTATTCAAAATCTAATTTCATTTTTTTTTTCAAAGCAAAGTTATCTGGTTTGGGATATTTTTTAACAATAGTAATCTTTATTAAGATCTTGAAAGCAAGTCACGTACGCCATTAGCCATGTAGAATAAACGTTTAGGGATTAATTGCCATCAGGTAAAACCAAATAAGTAGTAATCTTTTATTAAAATAGACTAATGCATTACGTCAACACAAACTTTCTTGATTCCAATCAAGTCGAACACTCTTGCAGTTACAATTTGAATGTATTAAGTAATTGAAGTGTTGTTGGATAAATTGTGGTGTGCAGATTTGGGATCTTACTGAAGTAATTTTTGGCAGTTTTAGATAGCCAGAAAATAAGATGTCACAAAATATTTTAAAATAAGACTTAAATATGTTTCGGGTCTCTGATATATTAGCGAATTTTGCGTTAAATCCTTATTAAATTTTTGTTGTGTTGGGTCCCTAATTTTTTTTATTTTATTTTTGGTCCCTAAAGCGCTATCTAAATCACTTTTTAAAGCAATTTAAAGTCCTATCTAAAGCACTTTAGGGACCAAAAACAAACAAAAAAATTATTGGGAACCCAACACAAAGCAAAAATTTAATAGGGATCCAACGCAAAATTTGCTAATATATTAGAGACTTTAAACATATTTAAGCCTTAAAATAATTAAAAAAATCTGCCACCTCAGCATATGATGGTGATTTTAAATGGCAGGGACCAAAAACAAAAATGGAGGTAAACATTAGGGACTAAGACCGGTCAGCTTTTTTGTTTAGGGACTAAAAGTGAAAAGTTGAAAAAGTTCAAAGACTAAAAACATAATTAACCCAATCAATTATGTTTAAAAAAAAACCCGGTACTATGAAGACCGACAACATTTATTAGTTGATTGGAAGCTATGTAGCTATGTACTCCCTCTGTCCCAAAATGAATGTCGTCCTAGGTTTTTTTACATAGACTAAGAAAAGCTATTAAATAGATGAAAGAGAGATGTAATTTTACAAAACTAACCTTATTATTAATATTGCATTGAAAAGCTAAAGTGACACTTATTAGGGGTATTAATGGAAAAGGGTAATTAATGTTACATTGAAAAGCCAAATGCGATACTCATTTTGGGACAAATTTTTTTCCCAAATGCCACACTCATTTTGAGACGGAGGGAGTAACTATGTTGTATAATCTTGGAAGATCGCGTGCAGGCAACCAACTTCGATTAAGACAATTGTGAGCTTGCAAAGTGTGTGTGCCCTATTGTGCATGGTTAGCCTTAGTATTTAACATTATTGTATTATTGTATATTTGTGTGTTGAGAGGGATCCTTAATTAATATTGTAAATATTGTTATGAGTAATTTCTTTTATAATATATTTTTAAATTTTTTTTATCCATCTAACATTTATTATTTATCGTATTTTATATATATTTTTTCTCCTTGTTATAAAAATTATTGATACAAAATGACATAAAAATTGCATTTGTCTCAATTGTTATACTACTACAAAAAAGGCCTTTTATGTCGTTGTTTTTACATCGATTCATTACTAATTGAGGTAATATAGGACGCGGTGAAATTTTTGAAATTAAGAGAAAGTATACTACATTGGTTATTACTTAACCGATGTAGAATATCCTTTATTACATCGGTTCTAATTTAAACCAATGTAATAATAGCATTTCTACATTGGCTCAAACAAGAACCGATGTATTTTATAAACCTACAGCTTTGTTTCACTTTCCTTCTTGTGCTCTCGAAACTCCTTCTCCCTCTCGCAACTCCTAAACATCTACATCATTATTGGTCACTCCCAAAGCTCTTGCCTCACAACATTGCCATTGCCATTACGGCATTGCTTTCCACCACCACTATCTTTTTCTTCCTCGTTATCATTACGCAATTGCGACAATGAATCTTCACAACACCAACGCGGATGACATCAAGTACTGTCGTCGCCCTCTTCTTCACCTTTTTTTTCTTCTTTCACGTGTCTTATTGAATCCTCCATTGTTTCATTTTTCATCTACCATTGCTAGTTTTATTCTGCAAATGGCTGCCACCGTGCATGCCTCCATTGCTCATTGTTTAGAGATTCATAAGTTCCATTTGCAAGTTTGGGATTTTGGTTTTTGGTTCCCATATTCCTCACCTTTAATTTTTATTTTGGTTTTAGTTTTGAAGGGATTGTTTCATCGTTTGATAGTTTGGTATTTTGAAGGGAAGCATTTAACATCCTACTTCTACCATAAGATCCTCCTCCAAACTTGAATTCGTGCTCTTTTGTTTCCTTGAATTATTTTAATTTAAAGTTGGTCTCTAGATTGACTTGTGTGTACGTGGATATGTTTCTCATTTTTTTGTACCTTTGTTTCTCTTATACCCTAATATTGATGTATGGCTATTAATGAGTTTTGGATACTTTGGGTTATCTTGTGTTAATTTATTTTATGAAATAAGCAGTTTAAGGCACAAGAGCCCATGACACTACTACAAAAATAAGATACTATTATTAATAGGCAACATTTGTAAATAAATATAACTTCTTTACATAGGTTATAAATTTAACCGATGTAGAAGACACTTTTTGCATCGGTTAAATTTATTACTTATGTAAAAATCCTTCTAACACGTTAAATCCCCACCCTTTTTCATATCTACAACTCAACCCCTCTCTCTCTCTACACACTTCCACTCCCCCTCCACAAAACTCTTCACCTTCACCCTTCCCCCACCACATAACACATAACGCGTCCCCTCCAACTCTTCCCCACATAACGTGTCCCCTTGGAGATCTACAAAGGCCTAAATCTACCCGACCATGTACCTATGTCAAGTTCATCCAAAGACCTTCAAAAAAGTTGAAGACCTTTCTGCAAGCATCACCAACACGTTGTTCCTCCACATCATTGGCACGTCGTTCCTCCGCATCACCATTGTTGGCCCTTCCCTCGACGTCGTTTGCAAAACCAATAGTTGTTGAATCGCAGAGTCGGTGAGGCATTCCCCGCTAAAGTCGTTAACCGCCTCCATCGCATCCCTTCGCCCCCTCACAGAAGGTTCATGTGTAGATCTCGTTTCTTTCAAATCTTGACGAGGCCATCAAATCTCCTTTCTTGTTTCTTTTGTTTTAGATGTTAATTCTTGTTTCTTTCATATTTGTGTGATTGTATTTTATTTGAATCGATTCCAAATATGTGTGATTGTATTTTATTTAAATCGAATTGAAAAGGTTTCATGCTTGCATCTGTATAAATGGAAAATTATTCCGTGTATGATTTGCAATCTAGATTTGCACAATAAATTGTCTCTATGATTGAAACAAGTCTGGATTAATAGAATGACGGAAGGGTTTGCAACTGGCAAAATCTCTTTTTACATTAGTTAAACATATAATCTATGTAGAAATTTCTACATCGGTTCATAACCACTGTAGAATACCTTGAACAACCGATGTAAAAAGGCCTATCTGTAGTAGTGTGAGGTAGTTGAATATGTTGATGAACCTAAGGATTAGAAAAGGACTTTTGTATAATTGTTTCAATTTTCTGTTATGATTTGGTTATTTGGTTTAGTGAAGAATGTTGTTGTAAAATGTGAAGTGTATTGTGCCTAGTTGATAAAATGTTAAAGACCACACACACTATCAATCATTAGTGCTAATACTTTTGATTACAATTATCAGTACAAGAACCTTAGCCTGAACCTCATAGTTGCATTAGTGTTCCAAAAGGGATTATTGAACTACTTAATTTTAACTGATATTTGTTACTTTAACCACCTTGTGCTCAATTCAAGAATATTATTTATTAGTGATTATACTGTTAGCTAATAATCAACTCCATGTATATGACCTGTTGTGATGTAAATAAGATGTATCAGAATTGAAGTACTAAAATCAACATATGTCACATAAATCACTTTGTTCCTTTACTTTCGGATTGATCATTGTCTTATACTTAAAGTAATGATACTATTTTTATTGACTGAATTATTGGTTTGTTTTATTTATACAATATTTGTTACATAGTTTTAGATTTTTACTACTCATTCAAATTACTTAAGTCGTTTGTCATCATACACACTAAAACCGATTTTAGTGGTTTGTGAATTCGTAAGTATGAAAATGAGCATTTTTAGCGTCGACGCTTTAAATTTGAATTTGTGTGTGGACTTCTTGTCATGATCTTTTTAGTAGTGGATGCAAATTTGAGTAATGTTATTGGATCAGTTAGTGGATGCTTAGTGGTGGATACAAATGGAACTTAGATATAGGAAATTATAAAGGAGTGTGTAAACATGTAAAAACTAGAGCAATCACTTTTTTTTTTTTAATAAAGATTGACCTTTATGTAGCACAAAAAGCTAGTGTGGAAGCAATTTTAAACCTATTAGGGCCTTATGTTTGTGTTCGCCATATAATCTATTCTTGGTAATCCAAAAAGAAAAGATAAAAAATTGGTAACCCAAAAAGAAAAGATAAAAAAAAAGTAGAGGCGTTGCCACCATAGTTTTTTTTGGGAAAAACTACGAAAAAACCATTTTTAAAAGAAAATGGCTTTTGGAACCAAACATTAGTAATAAGAACAAAATTTTATGGTGAGAGAAAAATGTTCAAAGATGTAAAACACAAACATTAATTTAGAATGCAAATTATGCAGTAAAAATACATGTTTAAGGTTAATATTGAAGCATATAATCCCTAAGTCATTACATTTGGAATTGTACTATCTTATTGGAATATATTTTCAGTCTAATTTTTCATGATTTGTTATAAGATTTTGTGACAATCGACGGACATTACATGATCAACTTGAGTTCTATATTGATTTGTTAATTTGTCTTACTTTTTCTCTTTCAGCTTCCTGCTTTTTGTCTTCTAGTTTTTCGTTCGTCTTGTTTTGGTTACTCTTTAGCCTCTTGCATCAGCTACCTCCTTGTTCTAGGTACGCTTTGTTTCTTACTTTTTGTTTGTGATAAGTTCGTAAGCTACAAATGACAAGACCATAAAAGCCTGAGATTGATGTAGAATTGAATTATGCTTTCTTTGATGTTGATATTGAGTCTGAGATTGGTTATATATATTGTGAATGGAATTGTTAAGCAAATTGTGTCTCTGTTGCAAATGGTCATACGTACCCTTGTTGTGGTATGTGGGATAATGCTAAAAATAAAGGAGACTCTGTCGGATTTTTGTGAGAAGTCCATAACATATTTGTTGGATTGTTGACATATAGACGGTTTAATTAGGTGGATCTTGATGTCTGGTAGCCAACCTTTGATAAAGGTATGAGGAAAAGTAACAAAATACATAGGAGACTCTATCAAAATTTCTAGAAAAATTATAGATATAGGAAAAGTACCAAAATATAGATGAACCTAAATCGAGATAAGCATACCATGTTCATCCTTTTGGTGAATGTTATGATGCTACAATAACATTAAATTCTTATTTCATCTCTCAAAATCCCTCTCCTTATGTCATCTGTCATCGTCTTCCTTTTCAAACACTTTGTTGAACAAATTATCAATCATTTCAACCTTTAGAGACTAGGTACGAACAAATGCCCTATAATTTGGTATTAAGGGTCATTCTATAGAGCTTACCAACCCCAGTTGAGTTAGATCAGGTTAGGTGATCAGACCAATTAATAAAATAATTTAAAAAACAAAAAAATAATGGAAAACTAGAGAAAAGTTTTAATCTTAAAATTATAATTTTTATGTTGTGTGATTCCAAAGTTGATGAATAATCTTAAAAGTTAGAATTACGGAATTACACAACATAAAAATTGAAACTATTCTAAAATGGTACAAGTTCAGGTTGGTTAGGGTTAGGTCGAGTTCCACGTGCCCAAATCTCAAGCTTTATTTTATTTTAACAAGTTAAGCTCAAGCTTTTGTTTAGACTTGTTTATATAATGAGTCAAACTTAAACAATCTATTTTTCTTCACAAGCTAATATAAATTTTAAGTGTTTGACTATTTAGCTCCATTCATTTACATTTCATAACACTTGGACAACTTTTTTTGTTTTTTTTTTTTTTTGTTTACACTAAGGATATCTCTCAACCGATAGTTGGAGACTACTTTCTTTCGAGTCATATAGATCATTAAAGTGAATTTTATCTCTCTTAACAAAGTCTTCTCCATATATCTGGTCAGGAATCGAACCATTAATAAAATGCTTAAGAAAATCAACTATCTACCAATTCTGATAGACCTTGTTGGTTGACTGTGCTTTTATTTTGATACATATTGTCTTGCACTCTTAGGTGTCACCACAGTCATTTTGTGAGTATTGCCAAAATCAATTAGGGTGTTTTTTTCTATGGTAGTAGGTAGATTTCAAGTCACACGTTGTCCTTGTTCGAAAAATAAGTTGTTTATTTTCTATTCAGTATTTGAGCATTATTATGGGTAGTAGCAAACACTTGTCTTAATTTAGAACATTCTGAAATTTAGATCCCAACCCGACCCAACCTAGGGTGGGTTGGCGGGTCGGGTTGAGTTGACCTTCTTAATAGTTGATACTTAATTAAGAAATGATAATTAAAAAGAGAAACATATAAAATAAGTAAATGAAAGAATCTTCTTAATAGTTGATACTTAATTAAGAAATGATAATAAATTATAAGCTACAATGTTATTTGTTTTAAGTTCAAATGACTAAAAAAATTTGCCTTCATGAGTTCACAATTTTAAACAAAGAGAAGTTAACCAAGCTAACAAATTAATAATTAATATTTGCCGATAAAAAAAATCAAACTATAATAATTACTCATCAACTTTAAAAAGTAAACTTTAATTTAATTAAAAAAAAGAGGCAACCCAACGAATCAACTCAACCTAACCCAACCCGTCATTCGATTCGTTGGGTTGGCAGGTTAGGTTATGTGAATTGGAGGGTTGAACTTTCTAACCCAAGGTGTTTGGACTGTTCGATATTGGGTTGACACTTTCCAAACCTGAACCAAACTAACTATATATCTATTATTATTTTTAGGTTTAAATACATTTTTAGTCTTTGCAATTTAGTATTTTTTTGCTTTTCATCCTCGCAAAATTATTTTTTTGATTTTAGTCTTTACAAATTATGTTTGTTTTATTTTTCGTTCTTATAGCAATTTAGATAGCACTTTTTTCACTATTCAAAGCGCTATCTAAACCACTTTAAGGACGAAAAACAAAACAAACATAATTTGCAAGGACTAAAACCAAAAAAATAATTTTGCAAGAACGAAAAGCAAAAAAGCGCTAAATTGCAAGTACTAAAAAAGTATTTAAGCCTTATTTTTACTATTTTTTGACTTAAATAACTTTTAAGTCTCTGATAAATTTCAAAATTTTGCTTTGGGTCCCTGATAAATTTTTTCGTTATTTTGAATCCCAAGCATATCAAAACTTTTGTTTTGAGTCCCTATTGTTAGTTAAGTGATGACGTGGCACCATCCGAATAAATCTTCCCAATATATATCAACCATTGAGATGGTGTCACGTCATCACTTAACTGACGGTAGAGATCCAAAACAAAATTTTTAATAAATCAGGGACTCAAAACAAAATTTTTAATAAATCAGGGACTCAAAATAATGAAATTTTTTTTATCAAGGACTCAAAGCGAACTTTGGAAATTTATCAGGAACCTAAAAGTTATTTAAACCTTATTTTTTTTAATGTTTAACTTACTATTGTGTGTCGTTTTATATCTTTTCTTTGTGTTTCAATTTGCCTTCAGAGTGTTTCACATAACCAACCTTCAATTATTTTTTATGATTTAATCAATTAATCATGTGTTATTATTTATAATTTATGTTATTATGTAGTTGGTATAAGTCAATTTTTGATGAGAAGTTGGTGTAAGTAAATCACATTCAAATATGTTGTTTACATTATTTTATGACAACATTATCTATCAAAATTGGGACAAAATTATTTTTTTAAAATTTTTTCAAAATAGATTTTCTTAATTTTTTTTGTCGGATATCCGACGATTCAAACTGAACCAACTTATTCAACATCAGATTGATTTGGTTCAGGTTAGACAAAAATATTTCTGAAATTCAAACCAAACTAATCAATTAAAATCAACTGGTTCAAATTTTAGTTTCCTCCAAATCTGAATCATAGCGACCCGGGACCACCCTTAAGTTGTTATGTGAAATTAAAGTTGATTTTCTCTCACCTCACCGTCACTCCAAATACGCTATCAATGTTGGTTGGTGGATTTTGGTAGGTGGATCTAAAGTTAATATTTTTTTTGATTCGGTGATCTAAAGTTGATATGGTATCACGTTTTTCTTTTCTTCAATATGCATGTACGGCCTACCCCTGTTCTATGTTAAATATGAGCATTTCTTGTGCACCCATTTAATTTTTAATTAAAAAAATTTGACTTGTAAAAAAAACAAAAAAAAACCACTATATTTATAAGAAAGTAAAAGATATTTAAATCTTGATTTTATATATTATTTAAATTAAAATACAGTAAATATATAATTTATTTAAACATATATAAAAATAAATTAAATCATTAAAAAATATAACAAAATTCTCACATTTTTTTAATCCCAACAAAAACAAGAACAAATTTTAAATTTTCAACTTCATTCTTTTTTTTTTTTTTTTTGAAAGGGGCATCTTCATTCTTCTAGAAGTTAGAAGACATATCCCACCCTTAATACGGGAGTCATATTCCCTGTTCACCAAAGACACCCCATTCTTATTATATGACGCTCAGTTATAATTACACTGGGGTTGGCCTTTAGGCCTTTTCTTTATCAAAAAAATTAATTACAGTGGGACCTTCTGCAGGCGTCAATGTCTTAGATTTGATACTGGAGTATTTTGGCTTCGAAATAGAAAATAGAATATGTAACATCTTAAAATTTTAATCTTAAGAAAGAGAACTGTCTAATTATTTTGTACGTGATTTTGTTAAGAGACAAGTACTCATCTGTCCCTAGATCTTGTATTCTTACATATTCATATAGGTTCATGCATATACCTGTTTTGATTTCAATATTTCTATAAACATAAATTTTTATATTTTTTTAAACTACCTACTTAATTAAGTTTCGACAGCTATGTTTAATTATAAAGGCCACCTTATTAAAGTCCTTATTCTCCTTTTCGCTTTTGATCAAGATTAATATATGTATGTAGCAATGATTTCATGTTCTAAGAGAAATATATTATACTAGTTTTAAAACTGTTAAAGTTTTGAATTGCTCTATTAATACTATATTTCTTGTAATTTAAAAAGAATCATATACAACCTTAAAGCTATATTATTATATCAACTTATATTGATTAAATTCAGTTTTTATGCCCTGTTTAATAGAAATGAGAGAAATAGAGTGGATAAAAATAAAAAAGATGAGTAGAAATAGATGAAAAATAAAGTAGAAATTAAATATGTTTGGTTGAAGAAAAATAAAAAAGAAAACATGCGAGAGATAGATAAATATGTAAAAATAAATGAGATATAATTCAGTGGGTTCTACTATTTTTTAAATTATTTCTTTCCTAACCTACTCTACCAAACAACCCAACTCACTATACAAAATAAATTAAACTGTACCAAAAAACAACCCAATTCATATGCTACAAGATTTTTATTAAATTGAAGGTATTGTTGTAACAAGCTAATAATTATTATAGCAACTATTTTATGACATATGAGTTGTAGCTATATTTTCTTTTATAGCTTATGCTAAATAATTGAGTTTCTAAACTAAGGTGTTCATACTGGCTGTGTTTTTCTAAATTTAAGTATGCTATTTCAAGTTATATATGTATAGTTATATATGTATAGTTATAACAACTTATCATAAGATTAAGTGTAAAAGCCTGTTAAATAGATTTCTTTAAGTTAAATTTGGTTGTTATGAGGATTTTCTAAAGTAACTTTTCTCAAAACAAATATTTTAATCATAAACAATGTTTTAAAACTAGACCGGCCTGATTACTAATATCATTGACTAGGTGTTAAATAGATTTTAGATTTGCATGAGCTGGGACTGGAACTCAAGTTCCCTCACTTGCTAATAAGACTCTAACCACTTAATCAATGCATTTTTTTTAATATATTTGTGCCAAATTTTATTTATATACAATATTTTATGTATAATTTTTATATATGTAATATAGATCGGTTCATACGGTTTAATTACTAACCCACTTATCCAACTAGTGACTCACTAATCTGGTATCATGACCAGGTCAATGATCCGTCTGAATTTTAAAACATTGATCATAAGTATTTCTTAAATACAAGTTGCTATAAAAGTTTTCTTTGCAAGCATGCACAAGCATATTGCTTAGAAAGCTATGCTATAACCTATAGTTAGTGATTTTAGATTACTATATGATCACGATTAATTCCAACGTCTCCATAGCTTTATCAGAGTCGTCCAATATTTTTTTTTACTGCAGTCGTCCAATATTGTTAAAATAACTATATTGAGATCATTGTTGGATCTCATTCTTCCTTAACTTATTTCCATATCCTATTGTTATAATTTCTTGCTCTCTTTAATTATTTCAATTCACTCGATTTGTAAAATTTTCTCTCTCTCCCTTTCTCCTTACACTAACTTACACCGCCCTTTTCATTCCCATAATTCAGAATGACAATGATGTTTCAACTCCTAGTAGGTATCTGGGCTGAGTAATGTTTATGAGTGAATGTTTGTTGGGTTAGGACTGGGTGGTTTTATTTGGAAGAATATATTATGTAAAATGAGTGATTATTTTCTTACTTCTATAAACTTGTTTTTATACTTATGTATTAATTAAATTGGGATTGGAACCTTTATTTTTAATGCATGTGACATTTATATTCAATCCTCACCTCCCAATACCTTGTTTTTATTACTAATAGGTACTGATGGACAACTATATCTTGTTTAAGTTTTTATTTAAATTCGACTTGCTCATTTGAGAAGTTTCATATACTCGCCTGCACATTCAAGCTAATTTATATCTGTTTGCACACATAAATACATAATTGTATAAACTACCTATCAAGTACATGCAAATGGGAGTTATATGGTTGGCTCGGTGGTTGAAGGGAGAAGGGGGGAGGGAAAGGTCGTGGATTCGAATTTCTCTCACTAACAAAAACTAACAAATTAATAACTAACATTTGTCAATAAAAAAAAAATGTACATACAAATGTGGTAACTAAGAGTGACCAATCTTTAATGATTTCCCATTATGTGAACACATGCATGTACACTACTTTCTTTTCATAGGTTCCATATTTTATAAATTGAAATACAAGTTTTCAACAATCGCAAAAAAATTTCCTGTAATTTTATCAACCTTAATTATGCAATATTTTGATTTTCTAATTTTTAAAGCAAACTAGCTAGTTAAGTTCTAATCTCAACAAGTCAAGTCTTTATACAAAATACACTATCAAAAAGTTTAGAGAAGTACAAGAAAAACACTTTCTAATACACTCTTGATTACCGGTTAAAATTTATTGAAAACAAAAAAAATCAAGAAAAAATGTCATTAAATAAAATGTAGGACCCACAAAATTCTGTGATTTCTAATAAATTTCAACCAATGAGAATGAATTCAAAAAAGTGTATTCCTAGCTTTTCTCAAAAATTTATTATGTGACTCTCACTTTTTTTGTCTAGACCACAGATATTCTCCGTTAAGTTGAAATAATCCCACGCCAGTTGATCCACGTGCTCGGTGGTAGAAATAAGTGAAAAATAATTCAATAGATCCTACCATTTTTTAAATTATTTCTTTCCTAACTCTACTCACACTTAGTGCTCAAAGCACCGACTAATGAACTTCTTATTGCACTCATTAATTAGAATGTAACTTACCGAAGTGTCTTAGGTTTGATATTAAAGTTTTGACTTCTAAATATTTGATGGTTTGTGACGGAGGTTAGGGTGGGACACCCAACCATGCCTTTCACCGTGGGAAACAAGTTTGGACTGTAGATTTATCCAGCTTAAAATCAATGGTTGAAAGTTTGTTTTATTTTTGTCTTCTTATTTTCTTTGTTTCTCCCTTCTTTTTTTTTTGTATTTATCTCTCTCTTTTTCTATTTGTTTCTTTTCTCTCTCCTCCTCCTCCTCTTCCCCTAATTTTCTCCAACCCAAATAAAGGCGATTTCCAGCGAGGATGTTTCATCTTTTTTCTTCTTTGTTAAACCACAGATCTAGAAGTTATAGACAGAACAGAGGCACTGTAGTTTTGGAAGGAAGCAGAGGCACCACAAATTAAAGATCCAAGCAGAAGGAGTCTATTGGCAATGGCGGTGAATAAGAACCAACAAACGAGAAAGAAAGAGAGCATTTCTCTCTTTCTCTCCTTCCATTTTCTTTGTTCCCCACAGTCCGAAATGGGCATTACAGTGTGTGTGCGCATGTGCATTTGAAGGCTCATGTCATGCTCGTAGTAGAGAAGATGTGCTTCACCAGCAACTGCACTGGGTTGAGCTCCACCCTGGTTTCGTTGTCGTCAAGATTTTGACCATCAAAAGATTAATAGCCAGCAATTTAAATAAGAATAATAGATAGAGGATTTTTTTTTTCAACAAGTAATTAGCACATGATTAGGAGTGATTATAATATGAAATGTAATTTACTAAATTATTATTGTTGTTGTTGTTGTTGTATTATATAAAAATATTTTATTGTAAATTTAACAAAAAACTAGTATAATACTTTTTTATGATACATTGTTGTTTTATTGTGTACCATGTGTACTACTCGAACTCGGCACTCCACCGAGTAGTCCAGTTGATCGAGTAGAAACTCTCACTCGGACTCGGAGGATAATAATGGAAAGAACAGTTTTTACTATATGATAAGATAGAGAAAGATCAGGTCATGAGATAAGGATAGAAGATAGAATTATCTCTATCTTCATCACGAGATTTGAAGAGATTTGATAGGAAAATAACCCTATCAAATCTATCTCTTTACACTCTATAAAACAGAACAACCCATCCCAATCGAGGTACGAAATTCTAATCCCAATTGTGATACTTGTCTCTTCCTCTGTGCCTCTAACTTGAGCGTCGGAGTGCCTTTGCAGGTACACCCCCCACTAGTCACGGAGGCAATCCCGGCGGAGCCACTGCACCGGAAGACTTACCAAAATTTGGTAAGAACATTTGGCGCCTACCGTGGGGCTCGGTGAAACTATTCCCAACCACACCAATCGCAACAACATTATTCCAATGACGACAACCCAGAGTAAAACAGCGAACCACGAAAAGCGACCACAGGGGGTGGAAACCCAAATCCTGGGTGTACCACCTCTAGGGGATACCCAGGGAGGTAACCCCAACAACGTGGCGCCCTTCCCGCACCAGACGCTTGAAGATCACCCGTTGATCCAAGCCCTGCAAAGGGAAGTCAACATGCTGAAGCAGAACAACGCTAAGGAAATAGAAGACCTCCGCAAGGAGAACGCTACCCTCCGAGAGCAGTATCAAAAATTGCGAGAGGACCGGAATGGACTTTCGGCAGCCCACGCCGCTATCAACGGGCTCTCGGCAGCCCACGCCGCTACCAACGGACTATCGGCGGCTTTTGCAACCGCCAACAGACACCCTGACCGAACAGAGCAAGAAGATACCACTTGGAGCGAGGCAAACCGAGCAACAACCCATTTAGAGTCCAGACCCGCCTTAGGATCGCGAGCGCCCCCAAGACGAAGTAAATTACCTGAGACAACGAGACAACACCCGTTTATAGATGAAATCATGGAGACTCCACTACCGGCTGGGTGGAAGCCGTTATCCATGGACAGATACGACGGGCTGACCGACCCCGATGAGCACATCGACGCATTCGTCACACAGGTGAACCTGTACACAAACGACGACGCCATCATGTGCCGGGTGTTCCCAACGACCTTGAAGGGAGCAGCGTTGAAATGGTACACACGACTCCCCCCCACTCAATCGACTCTTTTGCCACATTAGTCACTCGTTTCTGCGCTCAATACGCTACGAGTCGACCCCACCACCTGACGGGAGTAGCACTGGCCAACATACGACAAGAAGACAACGAGTATCTCAGGGATTTCATGGAAAGATTCACCGAGATCTCCGTCAAGATCCGAGACTTGAATCCACAGGTGGCATTGACCGCCATGCTTATGGCGCTAAAATCCAGACCTTTTTCGGACAGCCTCTGCAGGAAACCACCACATGACATGGACGAGCTCAGAGCTAGAGCAGCAGGATACATTCAGATGGAAGAAATGACCAAGTTCAGGGAACTGGTCAGGGGCGAATCCTATAAAAAATAGGAAGAACGAGAGAAACCAGGAGCAAACCGAGAGCAGAGTAGCAAACCTAGAAGCGACAAATCGCCCCGTGCAAGGTTTGCCCATTATACCCCTCTAACAGACAGCAGAGCACGAGTTCTGGAAGAAGCCTGCAGCGCCGAGCTGATAAGCCTGCCTACTCGAAACCGCTCCCCAGAGAAAGCAGATAGGTCCAAATTTTGCAGATACCATAGAGTACACGGACACACTACAGAGGAGTGCACCACCCTGAAGGGTAAGATTGAAAAACTTATCCAACAAGGCAAATTACGACGCTTCGTCCGAGACGACAGCCGAAAGCCTGTGCGAGAATGAACCCGGGATAGGGAAGACGATCGCGATAGAAAAGCCAGACGCACGGAAGAGCCCCGCCAGGAACAACAGACCAAACCTCCCGAAGCTCGACTCCGAGGCGTTATCAACACAATAGCAGGAGGATTCGCTAGAGGAGGAAGTTCGAGCTCGGCAAGGAAGAGACACCTGTGCAGCCTCCGATCAATCAACTCGGCTTAAACAAACCCCAGAGTACACAGGAAAATGCCCCCTATAACTTTCACAAATGCAGATTTCGAAGGCATAGAGCCCAATCATGATGACCCGATGGTGGTCAAAGTTGAAGTCGCAAACTGGTTGGTGTGCAAAGTTTTAGTCGACCAAGGCAGCTCGGTGGATATCCTGTACTGGTCCACTTTCCAACAGCTAGACATCCCCGAAAATAAGGTACAACCATACACCGAGCAGTTAGTCGGTTTTGCAGGCGAAAAGGTTGATACCAGAGGCTATATTGACCTCCTCACCACTTTTGGAGATGAGATGGGGTCCAAGACTATCACGGTCAGGTACCTCTTAGTCAACGCCCTCACTTCATACAACATTCTTATAGGCAGGCCAACACTCAACAAACTAGGGGCAATAATCTCAACTCCACATCTGGCAATGAAATTCCCAAATTCAGAAGGGAAGATAGTGACAGTCAAAGCTGATCAGGAGGCAGCCCGCGAGTGCTACTTAGAAAGTCTAAAAATAGCCAGCGGCAAAAAGGTCCCACAACTGACGATAAAACACGTAGCATGCGCCTCCTTCGCAACGCCAATAGAGGAGGCCGACCTCGACCCCAAGGAGGCCGAGCCGAGAGCAGAACCCACAGAAAAGGTAAAATCCTTCCAAATAGGAAGAGAATCAAGGCAATGCACAAAACTCGGGACTCAGCTAGCAAGCGAGACCGAAAAAGCAATTGCCAGAGTCCTGTTAGACAACACCGACTTGTTTGCATGGTCAGCCGCCGACATGCCCGGAATCGACCCGAGCTTCCATTGCCACAAGCTTGCCATCTACCCAGAGGCCAAACCAATCTCCCAAAAGAAGAGGAAACTCGGGGCTGAAAGAGGAAAAGCGGTAAAAGAAGAAACTGAAAAACTACTCAGCGCCGGCTTCATAAGGGAAGTACAATACACCACATGGCTCGCAAATGTGGTGATGGTGAAGAAGGCAAACGGAAGATGGAGAATGTGTACTTACTACACAGACCTTAACAAAGCATGCCCAAAAGACTCATACCCGTTGCCAAGCATAGACAAGTTAGTAGATGGAGCAGCCGGCTATCCGATCCTGAGCTTTTTGGATGCATACTCCGGGTACCACCAGATACCAATGTACCCACCGGATGAGGAAAAAACGGCGTTCATAACTGACACGGCCAATTACTGTTACACGGTAATGTCATTTGGACTGAAGAATGCAGGAGCAACATACCAGCGCCTGATGGACAAGATCTTTACAGAGCAACTTGGCAGAAACCTGGAAGTCTACGTCGAAGACATGGTGGTTAAAAGCAGAGAACCAAAATCACATCCAGGAGACCTGGCCGAAATTTTTGACGAGATCAGAAAACATAATATGAGGCTAAACCCTGAGAAATGCGTGTTCGGGGTGCATGGCGGAAAATTCTTAGGATTTATGCTCACCCACAGGGGCATAGAAGCCAATCCGGAGAAATGTGCAGCTATCATAGGCATGAGAAGTCCGGGTAATATAAAAGAAGTACAACGGCTAACTGGAAGACTGGCATCCCTGTCCCGTTTCTTGCCAAAAGCAGCAGAAATAGCCAGACCCTTTTTTCAACTACTCAAGAAACAACAGGGCTTCGGATGGGATGAAAAGTGTGAAGCAAACTTTCTAAAGATAAAAACACTACTCTCATCACCACCAATTCTAACGAGACCCGAACCCGGCAAGGACTTAATACTATACCTAGCCGTCTCGGGAGACGCAATCAGTTCGGTCATCATTCAGGAAGAAAATCAGACGCAAAAGCCAGTCTACTACATAAGCCGAGTGTTGAAAGATGCCGAAACCAGATATCAAATGATAGAAAAGCTAGCGCTAGCCCTGGTCACCTCAGCACGACGGCTACGACCATACTTTCAAAGCCACCCAATAGTGGTACGAACAGACCACCCAATACGACAGATACTGAGGAAACCAGAGCTAGCTGGAAGAATGATAGCATGGTCGGTTGAATTATCCGAGTTCGACATCAAGTATGAACCGAGAGGACCTATCAAAGCACAGTGTCTAGCCGACTTTATTGCTGAACTAGCACCAGTAGCGGAGGCACCCTTCCCATGTTGGACCCTTTATGTGGATGGCTCCTCGAACGAAAAAGGCAACGGAGCAGGAGTCATAATTGAAAGCCCTGAAGGGATTATCCTGGAACAATTACTCATGTTCGACTTCAACGAGTCCAACAACCAAGCCGAGTATGAAGCCCTACTAGCAGGACTAAAACTCGCCAAGGAAGTGGGGGCGAAACACCTTAGATGCTGGAGCGATTCAAAATTAGTCACTGGGCAAATGAATGGATCCTACCAAACAAAGGACCCCCAGATGACAAAATATTACCACTTGGCCTCCCAGTTGAAGAATGAGTTCATTAGTTTCGAGCTCGACCACATTTTGAGAGAACAAAATGAAAGGGCCGACCTGCTATCAAAATTGGCAAGTACAAAGAAGAAAAGCCAACACCGAACTGTCATACAGGAAACAATATCTGCTCCGAGCATCGATAAAATTGTCTCTAACATCAACTCGACTGACAGAGAATGGATGACCGAGATATGGAACTTTCTGAAGAAAGGAACCCTCCTAGAAAACCGAGAAGAAGCTAAAAAAATCAGAAGAAGGGCCAGTTACTATGTCATAGAGGGAGAAGACCTTTATAGGAGAGGCTTCACTGCACCACTGCTGAAATGTGTCACGAAGATTGAAGCCTAATACGTGGCAAATGAGATGCACAAAGGAATATGCGGAATGCACTCAGGAGGAAAGGTCATGGCTGCCCGAACTCTAAGAGCCGGGTACTACTGGCCAACAATGCGCCGCGACTGCACCGAATACGTCAAAAAATGCAAAGAATGCCAAAAATATGGCAACTTATCCCATCTACCAGCAGAGGAATTGCACAATATCACAGCACCATGGCCCTTCGCCCTATGGGGAGTCGACACATTAGGCCATTTTCCACTCGCTAAAGGACAAGTGAAGTTCCTCCTCGTCGGAATCGATTACTTCACAAAGTGGATTGAGGCCGAACCCTTGGCAACTATCACCGCCCACAATGTGCAAAAATTTATATGGAAAAATATCATATGTCGTTTCGGCATCCCTCACTCGGTAATATCCGACAACGGTAGACAATTCACTGAAAAGAACCTGGAAGAGTTCTTCAAAAACCTAGGGATTCGGCACCGAGTAACCTTAGTGGAACATCCGCAGACCAACGGACAAACTGAAGCCGCAAATAAAGTGATAATCGGAGAACAGAAGAAGCGAGTAGGTGACGCTAAAGGAAGTTGGGCCGAGGAACTTCCCGCAATCCTTTGGGCATATCGTTGCACACCACAATCAACAACGGGGGAAACCCCTTTCAGACTCTCATACGGATCAGACGCCATGATACCAGTAGAAGTCGGAGAACCCTCCCTACGAAGAACAAATTTCGTCCAGGAAAACAATGATCAATCACTAAGGCATGCACTCGACATGACCGAAGAGACGCTCAACGAGGTCCGAGTCAGAATAGAGGCTTGCAAAAGAAGAGCCGAGAGGAGGTATAACACCAAGGTCAAGAAAAGAAACTTCGAAGCTGGAGACCTGGTTTGGAGAAAATGCGGGGAAGCCAGAAAAGCTACAGGAGAGGGTAAATTGGCAACCAACTGGGAAGGCCCTTTCAGAATAATCGAGTCACTGGGAAATGGAGCCTACCGATTGGAGCACCCATCCGGCAAAACCATCCCCCGAACTTGGAACGCGACACACCTAAAGTTTTACTACAGTTAGAAAAATTGTAAGTGGTGATGTACTCTTTTTCCTATTTTGACATTTTTCCCCAAAAGGTTTTTTGTCAAAGAGGTTTTAACGAGGCACACCCAATTTCTCTCATTAATAAAACTCTTCTTCAAATTATCTATTTAGAGTTAACCGCGTAGACCTTTACAAGGATACAAAAGGCGAGTTACAATTAACCGCGTAGACCTTTACAAGGATACAAAAGACGAGTTACAATTAACCGCGTAGACCTTTACAAGGATACAAAGGCGAGTCACAATTAACCGCGTAGACCTTTACAAGGATACAAAAAAGCGAGTTAGACCTAACCGAGTAAACCTTAAGGATACAAAAGGCGAGTTACAATTAACCGCGTAGACCTTTACAAGGATACAAAAAAGCGAGTTAGACCTAACCGAGTAAACCTCAGATACAAAAGGCGAATTAACCACGTAGACCTTTATAAGGATACAAAAAGCGAGCTACACTTAACCGCGCAATCCTCTTGCGAGTCAGCGAAAAATCACGAAAAAGGACCACACAAATAATGAAGAAAATTCATTAAACACCCTATTCGGAAGGCCGGGTGCGAGCCTTGCAAATAAATTTCATTAAGTACCCTATTCGATAGGCCGAGTACGAGCCTTACAAGAAGCAAGGAAAATTAAAAGACTAAAAAATAGGAGCATCTCCCCCCTCCTGAGTAGAACAGCCCGGAGCATCCTCACCATCAAGAGCAGACTCCTCCACCAATTGCCCCTCTTTATTGACATCCTTATCAACATCAAAAAGAGAAGTGTCGGCATCCTTGAAGAAATAACGAACTTGGCGAAGTGCCTTGCTGAACCCGGCCTCTTGGGTCTTAACAATCTCATCCAAGGCCCCACCCAGATCAGCTTTCAGCTTAGCCTCAGACTCGGCAACCTCAGTCTTCGCCTGAGTAAGCTCGAAAACAAGCCTATCCACCTCAGCCTGCAACTCCCGAGCTGAGTTCTCGGACGCAGTTAAGGAAAGTTTTAAATCCTCCTCACGACTCTCAACTTCCCTTAACTTAGCCTCCACCCCCTCCTGGGACCTTCGAGATTCTTCAGCAGATTAGATAAGAGTCTCGTTGGCCCGATTAGCCTCCAACAGGGCCTGCTCGGCTTTAGCAGCAGCCTCTTTCACCATAGCTAACTCCCGGTGGCCGCGGTCGAACTCCTCGGGCCAATACTGAGTAATGGCCCATGACCGAGCTTGGAAGCGACAAACAGCCTCCATAGAGAGCACCGGCCCAGCATCCCTCAACATATCCCGATCAGCTTGACCGAGATTGTCGACAAAAATGAGGGTCCCGGGGTTGAAGTCCTTCCCCCAAAGCGAGGTCCGCCCATCTTTCATAGAAAGGAAAGCCGGATGCCTCTCAACAGCAGACCTCGCAGCTTGAGCACCGGGCGGACTCGGTTTCGACTTCTTGGAGGGGCCATCCCCCCCTTGAACAAC
The DNA here is from genome assembly GCA_026413185.1 of Pueraria montana var. lobata. Classification (NCBI taxonomy): domain Eukaryota; kingdom Viridiplantae; phylum Streptophyta; class Magnoliopsida; order Fabales; family Fabaceae; genus Pueraria; species Pueraria montana. Next base: position 86,948,320 of record CM048650.1, on the reverse strand, counting down.
CTCTCGCTAATCCCTCTTCGGAGAAGGAGGAGGAGGAGGAGGAGGAGGAACGGGCGGAGCAACTCGAACTGCCTCAGCAGCGGGCTCCTTACTCTTCAACTTCTCTAGCCTTTGCTTCTTGGCCGTCTTATAATCAAACTTCCCCATCACAGCTGCAAAAGAAACAAGCATCAGTAAAAAACAAAGTAAAAGAAGAAAAACCGAATAAATAGAAGGTACTCACCGTCCCAATCCTCTCTCGAAGTCCGAGAAGTAGGAATTCCCACAACTGTCTTACAAGATAAAGAACGCGGCAACTTGCACAGCGTAACCATGTCATCTTGATCTTCAGGAGACATGTCCACGACCTGCCAAGACAACCGTTTGTTTGGGGAACGGGTCCAATAAAGAGGGAACCTCGGCTTCCCACGACTATCAAAAAACTCGACCTCCCCTTCCGGACCCGGTCGGACACGAAAGAAACCACTCTTGAAATTTTTCCAAGAAGAGGTATATGGACTAAGGATTGACCGACCGGGAATCCCCGTCAGGGAGACCCAGCCCCCCTTCTGACTCTCTTTAACTTTATAGTGATACAAGAATTTAGGAGCAGTAGGAGTAATAAAAAATTTACTGCAGAGCACCCGGAAAGCCTGTAGAGAAGCCCAGGAGTTCGAATGCAACTGCGTTGGAGCGACATTCAGTGCCCGAAGAACGTCGGCCTCAAACTGATCAAACGGCACTGTAATGCCGAGAACTGAGAATAAGGCTTCATACACAAAAGTAAAATGAGGTTGGTGCAGGTCAGCAGACATAAAGACTCGGTCATCGGGCCCACAAGGCTCGGCATAGACCATACCCGACCCTTCCGAATGACGCAAATCAATAGTTTTAAGAAGGGCAGACAAAGCCTCCACGATCTGATACCGAGAAGCATACGCACCCACCTCCACAGCCACCCAAGAATAGCCGGAAGTAGTAACAGGAGGATATACCTTTTTGTTACCCCTAGACTCAATAGGCTGGGGATGGGAGGGAGGAAAGGGAAGACGAGCACGCCGAGTCTCAAGAGGACGGACCTCAGTGGCCTCGAAATCGTCTAGAACCACCACCCCCCCGACAGGAACGACCAAAGGTACTTGTGCAGGGTCGACGGATGGACGAACCACCCCGACACCCGCGACGACAACGTTTGCCGCTGACGCACCATCACTAATTCCATCAGAACTAGAGTGGTGCAAAGGAGAACCACCATCGGAACCCTCTCCGATAAGGTGAACCTCCGATGTAAGCATACGACCCACGTCGGAACGCCCAGAATCCCCGGAAAAAGAATATAGAATCACAGAAGAGAAATGGAAAGGAGAAGGGCGTACCTGAACAAGGAAAAAGAAAAACCTAGAAGAAGGAGGACAAAATGGCAGAAGGGAGAGAAATCTTGCAGGAAGATAAAACACGCAGAAATGAAAATGAACGCCAGTGTCAACAGTACCCTTTATATAGAACCCTAAGCGTCGCGAATACGAAAGGGCGAAATGGTCCGAACCGTTGGATCAAGACCCCTCACTAGGCCAATCAACGGCTAGGAAGGCTTGAGACCTTTGGGAATCCCTAGACCGTTTCAAAATTCAAAAAAGCAATCTCTGTCGCTGCCCTTGGGAATCGTTACGACTTCAATAAGTCTGAAACGACATCATCAGCAAATGACGTGACGCTTCAAGAACCAAACTCGGACCCGTTCAAAACGAACAAAATCGTCTTGGTCAAATAAAATCCGAAATTGGTATAACCATACTTAAGCTCCTACATTACTTCAGAGCTTGGGGGCATGTGTACTACTCGAACTCGGCACTCCACCGAGTAGTCCAGTTGGCCGAGTAGAAACTCTCACTCGGACTCGGAGGATAATAACGGAAAGAACAGTTTTTACTATATGATAAGATAGAGAAAGATCAGGTCATAAGATAAGGATAGAAGATAGAATTATCTCTATCTTCATCACGAGATTTGAGGAGATTTGATAGGAAAATAACCCTATCAAATCTATCTCTTTACACTCTATAAAAACAGAACAACCCATCCCAATCGAGATACGAAATTCTAATCCCAATTGTGATACCTGTCTCTTCCTCTGCGCCTCTAACTTGAGCGTCGGAGTGCCTTTGCAGGTACACCCCCCACCAGTCACGGAGGCGATCCCGGCGGAGCCACCGCACCGGAAGACTTACCAAAATTTGGTAAGAACATATTGTTTTAACAATAATAATAAGTTATTCATTTATTAATTTTTATATATCTTTTAAGTATATATTACAAATTAACCATTTTATAAAGGTAGATCAATTCAATTTATATTATTATCATATACACCATTAATTGCTATGTGTCTTTCATAATAATAAAAAAAAAATTCCTCCACTTAAAACTTTCTTTTTAATTAAGGATTTGTTTTGGTACTAAATAACTTAGTTATTTGTTTAATTATCTTATAATAGCAATTCTTATATGAATTAATTTTATACTTCACTTAATATTTTCTATTTAATATTTTCATTTGAATAATAGTAATTATTTTAATTTTTTATAAAAGTTACAATACATATAATTAATGATACCTCAAATGTTTCTTAGTATAAAAAAAAATGATACCACAAATGTTTTGCTTTGTCCTACTTGAACGCAAGACATGGAAATTGTTTCAAGTCAGTGTCATAAAACTAAAGGAAGAATATAAAAAGTTTGTAATTGTAATATATGTAGTTGATTTTTTGGGATCTTTTGTACTCGGTATCACTAGAATATGTTGTTCTTTCAGAATAAAAAAAAAATGTTGTTCTTTTATCATTCTAATATTTGCAGAAAATAATAATTTCAGTCAAAATCTGATAAAGGTTTCTTAATGTTTTAGAAAGATTGAGATAAGTGAAAAGCTAAAAAAAAATTATGTATATGATGTGAAGAAGTTTAATTGTGATGAAATTATCGAATTGAAAAAAAAAAAGAATTTAATTTTTTTTTTCAAGCAAAACGTTTTATTAAATAAAAATGTTGAAAACAGTACGCTGATTTTGCATGCACAAATGTTGAAAACACCCCATCTATTATTGTTCTCATTTGCAACTTGCTGACCACACGGGTTCCTAACATGTTTATCACGCACCCCCACTAAGAGATTGGAAGAGCTTCTTCTAGTTACATGCATTATTCATATCCAATTTAAATATTTTTTCAATCTTTGTAATTTAATATTTTTTATTTTTTATTCTTGCAAAAAATAATTTTATTTTAGTTCTTATAAATTATGTTTGTTTTATTTTTCATCCTTAAATCAATTTAGATAATATTTTTTTCATTATTCAAAACACTATCTAAATATTTTTAAAGACGAAAAATAAAATAAACATAATTTATAAGGACTAAAATAAAAAAAATTACAAAGAAAAAAAATAAAAAAAATACTAAATTACAAAAATTAAAAAAATATTTAAGCCTTCGTATCCCGATAGAAATTGCAAAATTAAGCATTCCCTAATTAAACAAATCACACGTGTTCCTTGTGAGCTGGAGTGCCTTATCAATACCCACATTAACGGTTCATCTTACTGAGAGCTTGTCCACCTCATGTTTGTATCTCGCAGACTCGGTCCCAATAACGATCATGAACCACATATATTGTCAATTGGTCATCACCTGCGATCATCAACCAACACTTAATCTCCAGTGTTCTTGGTTGACAGCATCAAGAGATATCCCCCTTAAAATAATTGATAAATGTATTTTCTACAATGAATTTAAAGGAGTTTAAATAATAATTTATTTTTTTTTACTTCCTATATGATATAATTTTTTTATATAATCAGTTAAAATTTGTTTCGGCTTAATATTTTTAAATTAAAATAAAATTATTATATATATATATATATATATATATATCATAAAAACAATTCAATTAAGAAATTATAATTTTTAACTAAAAAAATATATTTATTTCACTTAATTAAAAATAGTCAATACAAAATCATAAATAAAACTCGTTAAATAAAAAGTGAAATTCAATATATATATATATATATATATATATATATATATATATATATATATAATAAATTTACTTAATAATAGAAAGTATATCAAAGGATATGTCAAATAGTGTGGTTAATATTTTTCTTTGCTAATTTACATCAGCGGACTACATAATAGTAGAAAAATATGTCATTTTGTATCAATATTTTTATAATAAAGAGAAAAAATATATACACGTGGTAGACGTGGTAGGGATACATATTTTAGTCACTAGTCTATTCGTTTACATATGCTTATTTCTATTTATATATACACAATGTTGGGAAATGAATATACACAATTTTGAGAAAGGAAGACGATAAGCTAAAGCAGCAATGAGTACTTCTTCTAAGCTTCTACCTTCATTCCTTGTACTCATTCTCTTGCTGATTCCCTTAGTTTCCTTAGTCAACAATGAGTTCTCTATCTTCGCCATTAAAGCCATTTCATACCTTGTTTCCTTTCGTGAAAAGCCAAACCATTCCTCTAATTTCAGCATTCCATATAAAGCCCAGAATGGTAAACAACAACATGGCCACATCACAAGCTCCAACGAAAGAGACAAAGCTCATCTTTGGAGGAAAGGGTTCATTGGCTTTAAAAATATTGACGACCCATCTTCCATATCTCGAGCAATAACCCCTAATATGAGCAAGTGTTTTCCCGTTGAGTTACCTCTTAATGCAATAACTGCTTCCAATTGTTGTCCACCTATACCATCTCATTCTAAGATCATAGATTTCAAAGATTTTGCTTCTCCCAAAGCCACACTTCGAGTGAGAAAACCGGCTCACTTGGTAGATGAGGAGTACATAGCAAAACTTGAAAAGGGCATTGCACTCATGAAAGCACTCCCTGATGATGACCCACGTAGCTTTATTCAACAAGCTAAGGTTCATTGCGCTTATTGTAATGGTGCCTATCAGCTATCCCATCCCTTTCAGGATACAAAACTCAACATTCACAGGTCTTGGTTTTTCTTCCCTTTCCATCGTTGGTACATTTATTTCTTTGAGCGAATTTTGGGAAACTTGATTGGCGACCCAAACTTTGCTTTAGCATTTTGGAATTGGGACTCTATGGAAGGGATGCAAATGCCATCATATTTCACAAACCCCAAATCGTCCCTTTATCACAAACTCCGAAACAACAAGCACGTGCCACCGCACGTGGTTGACCTGAACTATAATCTAATTGACTACAATATCACTTCTCATCAACAAGTTTCGTATAATCTAGCCTTCATGTACAAGCAAATGGTGCTAGCAAGTACCCCAGAATTGTTCATGGGAAGCCCTTTTCGACTCGGAGATAACCCTACTCCGGGTATTGGTTCTATAGAGAATGCTCCTCATAACACTGTTCATAAATGGGTGGGTCAGGCTGATACTCCAAACCAGGAGGACATGGGAACGTTCTACACAGCTGCTAGAGACCCCGTTTTCTATCCTCATCACTCGAACTCGGATCGACTCTGGGGGATATGGAAAGCATTGGGGGAAGGAAGAAGGGACTACAGCGATGATCCGGATTGGTTAGATTCTGAGTTTTACTTCTATGACGAGAATACCAATCTTGTTCGTGTGAAGGTAAGAGATTGCATTGATACTAAAAAATTGGGGTATGTTTACCAAGATGTTGATCTTCCATGGTTGCGTACGCCACCCACATCACGAAAAAGCAAGCTACTAAGAGGAGCAAAGAAGGGTCCACTTTTGAGTTCAAAGCCAAGCAAATTTCCTTTGGTTTTGGATTCCATAACAAGTACCATTGTTAAGAGGCCAAAGAAATTGAGGAGCAAGGAAGAGAAAGAACAAGAGGAGGAGGTTTTAGTGATAGAAGGGATTGTGTTTGGAAGTGATAAATCTGTCAAGTTTGATGTTCATATTAATGACGATGAAGACAAGCTGAGTGGTCCGGATCAGACAGAGTTTGTGGGAACTTTTGTGAGTTTGCCCCATGGACATGGCCATTATTATATCAACACTAGCTTTAAGGTAGGGATATCGAAAGTACTGGAGAATTTAGAAGCTGAAGAAGACGATGATGTGCTGGTTACTTTGGTTCCTAAGGTTGGCAAAGGAGATGTCATCATAGGAAGCATCAAATTTGAGTTTATTCCGAAATATTAGAACTAGTTTTGTTGTTGTGTGTGCAAATTACACTTCTTATTACAAGTTTATTGTTTTATGCTTTTAACAAGTACAATTTTTTTTTTTTTGTTTTGGTTTAGCAACTCGAGCTCGTAGCTCGTATTCTCTGTGGCTGGATTTTGTCCAACCAACTGAAATATGAGAGGTCGAATTTGCTATTGTATAGCAATTGAAGAAGGGAAAGAATGTGAAGGATAGTTGAAATTTTGGATGTGGAGAAGTAGTCCTAGAAGTAGATATGAATTTGTTGTGCTGTGTGTCTTTGAATAGTGTTTGTAAAGAAAATCAAATAAATAAATTTGATTTTCTAGAATTAATTTTCATAATAAAAAATGAGTTTGATGTAAAAATTTGTATTTGAGTTTCTTTATATGAAAAGTGATTTTAGTAAAATTATTGTTATTTGGATAGTGTTAATCAAAATTAGTTTTAAGTGAATAGTTATTAAAATAGATTTAAAATTAATTCAAGCTATATTTATGTATATATATTAGAAAAATATTGAGGAGGGGTCTCTATTTTAACGTCAGATCGGCCGTACTTAATTAAATATATAAAAGAATATAATGCAAGTAAAAAAAAAAAAAAAAGAATATAATGAGAAATTAAGAAAAAAAGCTAAATTAAGAAAGAAAGAAGAAGGCAAACAATGCACGTATATTAGAAATAGTTTTACACGAATTATTGTAAAATCATGGTAGTTGAATGTAAAAATAAAAAATAGTAGTACTTTGAAGCCAATGAAAAATTGCCAAATATGAAAATCCGTTTTAAAATGACGAACTCTCACCCTGCGTGACTCAATATAGATATCATTTCAAAAAAAAAAAAAATCTAGAAATCAATGACACTTCGACATCCCATCAAATCAATTAGGATTAATTGTATTTTTAGTCCCTAAATTTTTTCAACTTTTCACTTTTAATTCCTAAATAAAAAGTTGACCAGCCTTAGTCTATAATGTTTTCACTTTTGGTTTTCAACTATCAGAAACACGAGGAGTTGCCACAATAGTATTTTTGGAAAAAATTACGGAAAAATCTTTTTTAAAAGAAAATGGCCTTTGGAACCAAATATTAGTAATAAGAACAAAATTGGTGAGAGAAAAATGTTCAAAGATGTAAAACACAAACATTAATTTAGAATGCAAATTATGCAGTAAAAATACATGTTTAAGGTTAATATTGAAGCATATAATCCCTAAGTCATTACATTTGGAATTGTACTATCTTATTGGAATATATTTTCAGTCTAATTTTTCAAGATTTGTTATAAGATTTTCTGACAATCAATGGACATTACATGATCAACTTGAGTTCTATATTGATTTGTTATTTTGTCTTACTTTTCCTCTTTCAGCTTCCTGCTTTTTGTCTTCTAGTTTTTCGTTCGTCTTATTTTGGTTACTCTTTAGCCTCCTACATCAGCTATCTCCTTGTTCTAGGTACACTTTGTTTCTTACTTTTTGTTTGTGATAAGTTCGTAAGCTACAAATGACAAGACCATAAAAGCCTGAGATTGATGTTTGAAAATTGATAATCGAAATTGATGTAGAATTGAATTGTGCTTTCTTTGATATTGATATTGAGTCTGAGATTGGTTATATATTTGTGAATGGAATTGTTAGGCAAATTGTGTCTTTGATGTAAATGGTCATACGTACCCTTGTTGTGGTATGTGGGATAATGCTAAAAATAGAGGAGACTTTGCCGGATTTTTGTGAGAAGTCCATAACATATTTGTTGGATTATTGACATATAAACGGTTTAATTAGGTGGATCTTGATGTCTGGTTGCCAACCTTTGATAAAGGTATGAGGAAAAGTAACAAAATACATAGGAGACTCTATCAAAATTTCTGGAAAAATTATAGATATAGGAAAAGTACCAAAATATAGATGAACCTAAATCGAGATAAGCATACCATGTTCATCCTTTTGGTGAATGTTATCATGCTACAATAACATTGAATTCTTATTTCATCTCTCAAAATCCCTCTCCTTATGTCATCTGTCATCGTCTTCCTTTTCAAACACTTTGTTGAACAAATTATCAATCATTTCAACCTTTAGAGACTAGGTACGAACAAATGCCCTATACTTTGGTATTAAGGGCCATTCTATAGAGCTTACCAACCCCAGTTGAGTTAGATCAGGTCAGGTGATCGGACCAATTAATAAAATAATTTAAAAAACAAAAAAAATGGAAAAATAGAGAAAATTTTTAATCTTAAAATTATAATTTTTATGTTGTGTAATTCCAAAGTTGATGAATAATCTTAAAAGTCAAAATTATGGAATTACACAACACAAAAATTAAAAGTATTCTAAAATGGTACAAGTTCAGGTTGGTTAGGGTTAGGTCGAGTTCCACGTCCCAAATCTCAAGCTTTATTTTATTTTAACAAGTTAAGCTCAAGCTTTTGTTTAGACTTGTTTATATAATGAGTTAAACTTAAATAATCTAATTTTTTCACATGCTAATATAAATTTTAAGTGTTTGACTTAACTCCATTCATTTACATTTCATAACACTTGGACAACTTTCATTTTTTTTTTTTTTTGTTTACTCTAAGGATATCTCTCAACCGATAGTTGAAGACTAATTTCTTTCGAGTCGAATAGATTATTAAAGTGAATTTATCTCTCTTAACAAAGTCTTCTCCATTCATCTGGTTAGGAATCGAACCATTGATAAAATGCTTATGAAAATCAACTATCTACCAATTCTGATAGACCTTGTTGGTTGATTGTGCTTTTATTTTGATACATATATTGTCTTGCACTCTTAGGTGTCACCACAATCCTTTTGTGAGTATTGCCAAGATCAATTAGGGTGTTTTTTCTATGGTAGTAGGTAGATTTCAAGTCACGCGTTGTCCTTGTTTGGTAAATAAGTTGTTTATTTTCTATTCAGTATTTGAGCATTATTATGGGTAGTAGCAAACACTTGTCTTAATTTAGAACATTCTGAAAATTAGATCCCAACCCAACCTAGTGTGGGTTGGCGGGTTGGGTTGAGTTGATCTTCCTAGCCATCAAAAAAATAAAAATACTATAAAAATTTAATAATTTTTTTAATTTTCTCTAAATTTTATGATCAAATATAATTAAAAAGTGAAACATATTATAAAATAAGTAAATCAAAGAATCTTGTTAATAGTTGATACTTAATTAAGAAATGATAATAAATTATAAGCTACAATGTTTATTTGTTTTAAGTTCTAATGACTAAAAAAATTTGTCTTCATGCGTTCACAATTTTAAACAAAGAGAAGTTAACAAAACTAACAAATTAATAATTAATATTTGTCGATAAAAAAATCAAACTATAATAATTACTCATCAAATTTAAAAAGTAAACTTTAATTTAATTAAAAAATAAAAAAGAGTCAACCCAACGAATCAACTCAACCTAACCCAACCCGTCATTTGATTCGTTGGGTTGGCAGGTTAGGTTATGTGAATTGGAGGGTTGAACTTCCTAACCCAAGGTGTTTGGACTGTTTGGTATCGGGTTGACACTTTCCAAACCTGAACTAAACTAACTATATATCTATTATTATTTTTATTATTTTTTTACTTAAATAACTTTTAAGTCCCTGATAAATTTTAAAATTTTACTTTGGGTGCCTGATAAATTTTTTCGTTGTTTTGAGTTCATGATATATCAAAACTTTTGTTTTGAGTCCCTGATATATATTGGAAAAATTTGTTAGGATGGTGTCATGTCATCTCTTAACTGACGGCAGGGATCCAAAACAAAATTTTTAATATATCAGGGACACAAAACAACGAAAAAATTTATCAAGGACTCAAAGCAAACTTTGGACATTTATTAGGAACCTAAAAATTATTTAAGTCTTATTTTTTTAATGCTTAACTTACTATTGTGTGTCATTTTATATCTTTTCTTTGTGTTTCAGTTTGCCTTCAGAGTGTTTCACATAACCAGCCTTCAATTTTTTTTTTATGATTTAATCAATTAATCATGTGTTATTGTTTATAATTTATGTTATTATTTAATTGGTGTAAGTCAATTTTTGATGAGAAGTTGGTGTAAGTAAATTACACTCAAATATGTTGTTTACATTATTTTATGACAACATTATCTATCAAAATTGGGACAAAACTATATTTTTTTAAATTTTTTCAAAATAGATTTTTTAATTTTTTTGTCGAATATCCGATGATTCAAACCGAACCAACCTATTCAACATGGGGTTGGTTTGGTTCAAGTTAGGCAAAAATATTTCTGAAATTCGAATCAAACTGAACCAATTAAAATCAACTGGTTCAAATTTTATTTTTCTCCAAATCTGAATCAAACTGACCCGTGATCACCCTTGAGTTGTTACGCATTCACCGTGAAATTAAAGTTGATTTTCTCTCACCTCACTGTAACTCCAATTATGCTATCAATGTATTCGGTTTTTGGTTGGTGGATTTTGCGCTGGCTGTTAATTAATTTTGGTAGGTGGATCTAAAGTTTATATGGTATCACGTTTTTCTTTTCTACAATATGCATGTACGACGTACCCCTGTTCTATGTTAAATATGAGCATTTCTTGTGCACCCATTTAATTTTTAATTAAAAAATTTTGACTTGTAAAAAAAATAAAAAAAAAACCCACTATATTTATAAGAAAGTAAAACATATTTAAATCTTGATTTTTATATATTATTTAAATTAAAATACAGTAAATATATAATTTATTTAAACATATATATAAATAAATTAAATCATTGAAAAATATAACAAAATTCTCACATTTTTTTAATCCCAACAAAAACAAAAACAAAATTAAAAATTTCACCTTCATTCCTTTTTTTTTTTTTTTGTTTGAAAGGGGCATCTTCATTCTTCTAGAAGTTAGAAGACATATCCCACCCTTAATACGGGAGTCATATTCCCTGTCCACCAAAGACACCCCATTCTTATTAGAGTAAATTACACGGACCCCTCCTGATATTTGCCCTAATTACACCTGATACTCCTTCATTTTTGAACTCTACAAAAATCATCCATAATTTTTGGATTTTCGTTACACCGGCTCCCCCTCTTAAGTTTAAATTGTTACACCGACCCCCCCTCTTAAGTTTGAAAAATCTTACACTGACCCCCCTTAGGGGTACTTAAAATAATGTCAAAAAATGGAGAAGTACTAAGTGTAATAAGAATAAACCTTAGGGGGAGTCAATGTAATTAACTCTTCTTATTATATGACGCTCCGTGCTTGCTCTATTAATTACACTGGGGTTGGCCTTTAGGCCTTTTCTTTATGAAAAAATTAATTACACCGGAAGCTTCTGCAGGCGTCAATGTCTTAGATTTGATACTGGAGTATTTTGGCTTCGAAATAGAAAATAGATCATATGTAACATCTTAAAATTTTAATCTTAAGAAAGAGAACTCTAACTATTTTGTACGTGACTTTGTTAAGAGACTAGTACTCATATGTCCCTAGATCTTGTACTACAGATTCATATAGGTTAATGCATATACCTGTTTTGATTTCAATATTTCTATAAACATAAATATTTATATTTTTTTAAACTACCTACTTAATTAAGTTTCGACAGCTATGTTTAATTATAAAGGCCACCTTATTAAAGTCCTTATTCTCCTTTTCGCTTTTGATCAAGATTAATATATGTATGTAGCAATGATTTCATGTTCTAAAACTGTCAAAGTTTTGAATTGCTCTATTAATACTATTTAAAAGAATGATATACAACCTTAAAGCTATATTATTATATCAACTTATATTGATTAAATTCAGTTTTTATGCCCTGTTTAGTAGAAATGAGAGAAATAGAGTGGATAAAAATAAAAAAGATGAGTAGAAATAGATGAAAAATAAAGTAAAAATTAAATATGTTTGGTTGAAGAAAAATAAAGAAGAAAAGATACGAGAGATAGAAAAATAAGTAGAAATAAATAAGATATAACTTAGTGGGTCCTATTATTTTTTAAATTATTTCTTTCCTAACCTACTCTACCAACAACCCAACTCACTATACAAACAAAATTAAACTTTGCCAAAAAAAACAACCCAACTCATATGCTACAAGATATTTATTAAATTGAAGGTATTGTTGTAACAAGCTAATAATTATTATAGCAACTATTTGATGACATATGAGTTGTAGCTATATTTTCTTTTATAGCTTATGCTAAATAATTGAGTTTCTAAACTAAGGTGTTCACACTGGGTGTGTTTTTCTAAATTTAAGTATGCTATTTCAAGTTATATATGTGTAGTTATAACAACTTATTTTATAAGCTTAAGTGTAAAAGCCTGTTAAATAGATTTCTTTAAGTTAAATTTAGTTGTTATAAGGATTTTCTAAAATAACTTTTTTCAAAACAAATATTTTAATCATAAGCAATGTTTTAAAACTAGACCGGTCTGATTACTAACATCATTGACTAGGTGTTAAATAGATTTTAGATTTGCACGAGCTGGGACTGGAACTCAAGTTCCCTCACTTGCTAATAAGACTCTAACCACTTAATCAATGCATTTTTTAAATATATTTGTGCCAAATTTTATTTATATACAATTTTTTATGTATAATTTTTATATATGTAATATAATTGGTTCACACGGTTTAATTACTGACCCACTTATCCAACTAGTGACTCACTAATCTGGTATCATAACCAGGTCAATAATTTGTCTAAATTTTAAAACAATGATCATAAGTATTTCTTATATACAAATTGCTATAAAAGTTTTCTTTGCAAGCATGTACAAGCATATTGCTTAGAAAGCTATGCTATAACCTATAGTTAGTGATTTTAGATTACTATATGATCACTATTAATTCCAACGTCTCCATAACTTTATCGGAGTCGTCCAATATTGTTTTTTTTTACTGCAGTCGTCCAATATTGTTAAAATAACTATATTGAGATCATTGTTGGATCTCATTCTTCCTTAACTTATTTCCATATCCTATTGTTATAATTTCTTGCTCTCTTTAATTATTTCAATTCACTTGATTTGTAAAATTTTCTCTCTCCCTTTCTCTTTACACTAACGTACACCGCCCTTTTCATTGACACCACACAAATTTGATTCATTTTTTCAATCCCATAATTGTGAACGACAGTGATGTTTCAACTCCTATTAGGTATCTGGGCAGAGTAATGTTTAGAGTAAATTACACGGACACCCTCTGAAATTTGTCTTTATTACATCCAGTACCCTTCTCAGGTTTAAAAAATATTACACTTACCCCTTTAGAGGTGCTCAAAGCAATGTAAAAAAATAGAGGAGTGCTAGGTGTAATAAGAGCAAACCTCAAGGAAAATATGTGTATTTTACTCTAATGTTTATGAGTGAATGTTTGTTGGGTTAGGACTGGGTGGTTTTATTTGGAAGAATATATATGTAAAATGAGTGATTATTTTCTTACTTCTATGAACTTGTTTTTATACTTATGTATTAATTAAATTGGGATTGGAACCTCTATTTTTAATGCATGTGACATTTATATTCAATCCTCACCTCCCAATACCTTGTTTTTATTACTAATAGGTACTAATGGACAACTATATATTGTTTAAGTTCTTATTTAAATTCGACTTGCTCATTTGAGAAGTTTCATATACTCGCCTGCACATTCAAGCTAATTTATATCTGTTTGCACACATAAATACATAATTGTATAAACTGCCTATCAAGTACATGCAAATGTGGTTACTAAGAGTGACCAATCTTTAATGATTTTCCATTATGTGAACACATGCATGTACACTACTTTCTTTTCATATGTTCCATATTTTATAAATTGAAATACAAGTTTTCAACAATCGCAAAAAAAAAAATTCCATAATTTTATCAACCTTAATTATGCAATATTTTGATTTTCTAATTTTTAAAGCAAACTAGCTAGTTAAGTTCTAATCTCAACAAGTCAAGTCTTTATACAAAATACACGATCAAAAAGTTTAGAGAAGTACAAGAAAAGCACTTTCTAATACACATTTTCTAATACATTCTTTCTAACACTCTCTTTATTACCGGTTAAAATTTATTGAAAACTAAAAAAATCAAGAAAGAAGGTCATTAAATAAAATATGGAACCCACCAAATTCTGTGATTTCTAATAAATTTCAACCAATGAGAGTGTGTTAAAAAAAATGTATTCATAGCATTTCTCATAAACTTATTATATGACTCTGACTTTTACGGTCTAGACCATAGATATTACCTGTTAAGTTGAAATAATCCTATGCGAGTTGATCTAATGAAAGTTTGTTTTATTTTTATTTTATTTTCTTTGTTTCTCCCTTTTTTTTATTTATCTCTCTCTTTTTCTATTTTTTTTCTTTTCTCTTTTCTCTCTCCTCCTCCTCTTCTTCCCCTAATTTTCTCCAACCAAAACCATCCTTTGCCATTGTCAAAGGCGATTTCCAGCGAGGATGTTTCATCTTTTTTCTTCTTTGTTAAACCACAGATCTAGAAGTTATAGACAGAACAGAGGCACTGTAGTTTTGGAAGGAAGCAGAGGCACCACAAATTAAAGATCCAAGCAGAAGGAGTCTATTGGCAATGGCGGTGAATAAGAACCAACAAACGAGAAAGAAAGAGAGCATTTCTCTCTTTCTCTCCTTCCATGTTCTTTGTTCCCCACAGTCCGGAATGGGCATTACAGTGTGTGCGCATGTGCATTTGAAGGCTCATGTCATGCTCGTAGTAGAGAAGATGTGCTTCACCAGCAACTGCACTGGGTTGAGCTCCACCCTGGTTTCGTTGTCGTCAAGATTTTGACCATCAAAAGATTAATAGCCAGCAATTTAAATAAGAATAATAGATAGAGGATTTTTTTTTTTCAACAAGTAATTAGCACATGATTAGGAGTGATTATAATATGAAATGTAATTTACTAAATTATTATTGTTGTTGTTGTATTATATAAAAATATTTTATTGTAAATTTAACAAAAAACTAGTATAATACTTTTTTATGATACATTGTTGTTTTATTGTTTTAACAATAATAATAAGTTATTCATTTATTAATTTTTATATATCTTTTAAGTATATATTACAAATTAACCATTTTATAAAGGTAGATCAATTCAATTTATATTATTATCATATATACCATTAATTGCTATGTGTCTTTCATAATAATAAAAAAAAAAATCCTCCACTTAAAACTTTCTTTTTAATTAAGGATTTGTTTTGATACTAAATAACTTAGTTATTTGTTTAATTATCTTCCATGGTTGCGTGCGCCACCCACATCACGCAAAAGCAAGCTACTAAGAGGAGTAAAGAAGAAGGGTCCACTTCAGAGTTCAAAGCCAAGCAAATTTCCTTTGGTTTTGGATTCCATAACAAGTACCATTGTTAAGAGAGGCCGAAGAAATTGAGGAGCAAGGAAGAGAAAGAACAAGAGGAGGAGGTTTTGGTGATAGAAGAGATTGAGTTTGGAAGTGATAAATCTGTCAAGTTTGATGTTCATATTAATGACGATGAAGACAAGTTGAGTGATCCGGATCAGACTGAGTTTGTTGGAACTTTTGTGAGTTTGCACCATGGACATGACCATAACATCAACACTAGCTTTAAGGTAGGGATATCGAAAGTACTGGAGAATTTAGAAGCTGAAGAAGACGATGATGTGCTGGTTACTTCGGTTCCTAAGGTTGGAAAAGGAGATGTCATCATAGGAAGCATCAAAATTGAGTTTATTCCGAAATATTAGAACTAGTTTTGTTGTTGTGTGTGCAAATTACACTTCTTATTACAAGTTTATTGTTTTATGCTTTTAACAAGTACAATTTTTTTTTTTTTTTTTGGTTTAGCAACTCGAGCTCGTATTCTCTGTGGGTGGATTTTGTCCAACCAACTGAAATATAAGAGGTCGAATTTGCTATTGTATAGCAATTAAAGAAGGGAAAGAATGTGAAGGATAGTTGAAATTTTGGATGTGGAGAAGTAGTCCTAGAAGTAGATATGAATTTGTTGTGCTGTGTGTCTTTGAACAGTGTTTGTAAAGAAAATCAAATAAATCAATTTGATTTTCTAGAGTTAATTTTCATAATAAAAAATGAGTTTGATGTAAAAATTTGTATGAGTTTCTTTATATGAAAAGTGATTTTAGTAAAATTATTGTTATTTGGATAGTGTTAATCAAAATTAGTTTTAAGTGAATAGTTATTAAAATAGATTTAAAATTAATTCAAGCTATATTTATGTATATATATTAGAAAAATATTGAGGAGGGGTCTCTATTTTAACGTCAGATCGGCCGTACTTAATTAAATATATAAAAGGATATAATGCAAGTAAAAAAAGAAAGAAAGAATATAATGAGAAATTAAGAAAAAAAGCTAAATTAAGAAAGAAAGAAGAAGGCAAACAATGCACGTATATTAGAAATAGTTTAACACGAATTATTGTAAAAGCATGGTAGTTGAATGTAAAAATAAAAAATAGTAGTACTTTGAAGCAAATGAAAATTTGCCAAATATGAAAATCCGTTTTAAAATGACGAACTCTCACCCTGCGTGACTCAATCAAGAAATCATTTCACCAAAAAAATAATAATTTAGAAATCAATGACACTGCCGACATCCCATCAAATCAACGAGGGTTAATTGTGTTTTGTTCATGAGCTTTTTTAACTTTTTAATTTTAGTTTCTAAATAAAAAACTAATCGATTTTCTAATGTTTACTTTCGTTTTTATTTTTGTTTTTATCCTTGCAGTTTAAAATCATCATTATGAGCGGAGGTGGCAGTTTTTTTAATTATTTTAAAATATTTTGTGGCAGCTTATTTTTTGATGGTCTAAAAATTGCCAAACAATACTTGACTGAAGTGTTTAAAATATATTAAACCATTACTTGAAGGTTAAAAGCTGCCAAAAATAGTTTCCTCAGATTTTTAATAAATATTAAAAAAATGAACCCACAACAAATCTGAAAACCACGAAACATACTCTCCACGAATCTACCACAATTCAAAAGCGAACATTTTGTGTCCCCATGTTTCAACATCCTATTGTTATAATTTCTTTCTCTCTTCAATTATTTCAATTCACTCGATTTGTAAAATTTTCTCTCTCCCCCTTTCTCTTTACACTAACGTACACCGCCCTTTTCATTGGCACCACACAAATTTGATTAATTTTTTAAATCCCGTAATTGAGAAGGACAGTGATGTTTCAACTCGTAGTAGGTATCAGGGGCAGAGTAATGTTTATGAGTGAATGTTTATGTGCAATTGAAGGCTCATGTCATGCTCATAGTAGAGAAGATGCTTCACCAGCAACTGCACTGGGTTGAGCTCCACCCTGGTTTCGTTGTCGTCAAGATTTTGACCTCAAAAGATTAATAGCCAGCAATTTAAATAAGAATAATAGATAGAGGATTTTTTTTTTCAACAAGGAATTAGCACATGATTAAGAGTGATTATAATATGAAATGTAATTTACTAAAATTATTATTGTTGTTGTTGTTGTATTATATAAAAATATTTTATTGTAAATTTAACAAAAAAACTGGTATAATACTTTTTTATGATACATTGTTGTTTTATTGTTTTAACAATACTAATAAGTTATTCATTTATTAGTTTTTATATATCTTTTAAGTATATATTACAAATTAACCATTTATAAAGGTAGATCAATTCAATTTATATTATTATCATATATATACCATTAATTGCTATGTGTCTTTCATAATAATAAAAAAAATTAAAATCCTCCACTTAAAACTTTCTTTTTAAGTAAGGATTTGTTTTGATACTAAATAACTTAGTTATTTGTTTAATTATCTTATAATCCTTCACTTAATATTTTTCTATTTAATATTTTCATTTGAATAACAGTAATTATTTTAATTTTTGATAAAAGTTACAATACGTATAATTAATGATACCTCAAATGTTGAAAACACCCCATCTATTATTGTTCTCATTTGCAACTTGCTGACCACACACGCACCCCACTAAGAGATTGGAAGAGCTTCATCTAGTTGCATACATTATTCATATTCGATTTAAATATCTTTTTAGTCCTTGTAATTTAGTATTTTTTTATTTTTTATTTTTGTAATTTTTTTTATTCTAGTCATTGCAAATTATATTTATTTTATTTTTCGTCCTTAAATCAGTTTAGATAACACTTTTTTCATTGTTTAAAACATTTTTTTTAATGTTCAAAGTGCTATCTAAATCTCTTTAAAGATGGAAAAAAAAACAAACATAATTTATAAGAATTAAAATAAAAAAAAAATTACAAAACCAAAAAAAAAAAACACTAAATTATAAGAATTAAAAAAGTATTTTAGACTTCATATCCTGATAGAAATTGCAAAATTAAGCATTCCCTAATTAAACAAATCACACGTGTTCCTTATGAGCTGGAGTGCCTTATCAATACCCACATTAACGGTTCATCTTACTGAGAGCTTGTCCACCTCATGTTTGCATCTCGCAGACTCGCTCCCAATAACGATCATGAACCACATATATGGTCATCACCTGCGATCATCAACCAACACTTAATCTCCAGTGTTCTTGGTTGACAGCATCAAGAGATATCCCCCAAGAAAAGACTTCTCCAAGACATGTGTAAAATAATTGATAAATGTATTTTTTACAATGAATTTAAAGGAGTTTAAATAATAATTTTAATTTTTTTTACTTCCTATATTATCTAATTTTTTTATATAATCAGTTAAAAAAAAATTCGGCTAAATATTTTTAAATGAAAATAAAAGTATTATATATATATATATATATATATATATCATAAAAACAATTCAATTAAGAAATTATAATTTTTAACTAAAAAATATATTTATTTCACTCAATTAAAGATAGTCAATACAAAATCATAAATAAAACTCGTTAAATAAAAAGTAAAATTCACTAATTATATATATATATATATATATATATTAATAAATATAGTTAATAATAGAGAGTATATAAAAGGATATGTCAAATAGTGTTGTTAATATTTTTCTTTGCTAATTTACATCAGCGGACTACATAATAGTAGAAAGATAAGTCATTTTGTATCAATATTTTTATCATAAAGAGAAAAAATATATACAATACGATAAATAATAAATGATAGAGAGATAAACAAAAATTAAAAAATATTATAAAAAACATTACTTATAACAATATTTACAAATATTAAGGATCCCTGTCAGCACATAAATATACAATAATGTTAAACACTAAGGATAATCACCTAATTAGTGTAGCTCAGTTAGCAATATAAAAATACAGAAATTTAAATGTTACTAAGTTCGAGACTGAAGATTAATCCTATAACTGTCTCAAAGTATAGAAATTTATGAAAATACTTCAAAGTCCTATCGATCAAGGAGTATGGGATACTTCGAAGTCCTACTGAAGACCACGCACAAGAGGACACACACACTTTGCAAGTTCACAGCTGTCTTATGCTGAGTTGGTTGCCTGTACGTGGCCTTCCAAATTACATAATATACACCTTCCAAAATGGTCACCGGTCAACATTGGTTCTTTCTCAACTAATTAATGTTGTGGGTATGCATACCACGGGATTTTTATCAAAGCATTATCTTGTTGGAAATAAATGTGTATGTCCAAATTCAATTCATCATGTAATTAATTCTAGTTTTAATAATAAAATATTATTTTCTTTCTTTATCATATATTATTTGATGTAATAGTTGATTTGATAAGGTCCTTGATTAAAATTAAATATTTGTTATCATAATAAAGATTATGAAAATGAGAAACAAATCTCTTATAATTTTAATCTAAAATCGTTCTTGATCATAGGATTGTTAAGAATAGGATATTAATAATCCGGATAGATCAATATATATGTGAAAGTATTCATTGGATGAATATTAATATATCTCATTTATTAATTTACATATATAGATGACGCACATATGGATGTAATCATTGAACTAACACAAATTGAGATTTTCTAAGGTTAATATTAATTACTTTAAACTGTCAATAGGAAACTCTCAAGAAGAAATGTAAAATTTTCTTTGACCTGGGATTATCATATATAGTAATTAACAAGTCATTTGTTGTATTTTAATTCCGGACACCTAATGCTTTAGAGCACTAGTTGAATGGAAATTGGATATAATTAAATACTTGTAGAATTAATGATTTTTCAAGAAGGAATTCATCAACTCTAGGTAATGAGTTTGAGCTCTATAATAAAATTAAGACCTTGCCCAGGGCAATTGAATGAACGAAGAAATGAGTTTCTTAAGTCATTCATTGAATAAATTTATAGATTAACTTATTTGAATTTGACGTGAATATCATATTCTAAAGTTAATCCTAAGTGATGATGGAAGAAAATATTATATAATTCTTCTATAGGTTCTTAAAAGTAAAAATGTTACTTCATGCTATCTGGACGTTAAGGAGTATTGTTAGATGTCTACCTTGATTAGTAAGATTAATTTGATTAATTTACTACCAATTTAGTATTGAACCTACGGGATCACACACAAACAAGTGTGCTAATTTTTGCTAGAAAATTATTTTATTTGATAAATTAAATTAGAGAATTTAACAAATAATTTTTCTATGTGGGATATTAATATATTCTTTGCTAGCATCAAGAATATAATCAGTACGTATATATTAAAGAAATATATCTCCTTATTAATGTGGAAGTTGTCCACAATGATAATTTGTCAAAGTGATGAAATCTGTGTAGGTGGGATTCGTGAGTATAAGATACAAGTTTCTAGAATTTCAAAATGCTATTTGAAATGGCAATAAGAAAGATAACAGACGAATGTTATCCACTGGTTGAATCAATTTCAGATTTGATTTGAAATAAGGATTAAAAGATGATATTTTTTCTATAATAAGTTATTTGAAAAGATTATATTTAATCCACTAGTTGAATCAATTTCAAATTTGATTTGAAATAATGATTAAAAGATAATATCTTTTCTATAATAAGTTATTTGAAAGGATAATATTTAAATCAATTTGTTTCGTTAGATAAGGTTTCTGCTGAAAATAAGATTAGAAATTGAAACTGCATCTCATGGGCTGATATGCTTATAAAATGAGTATCTTCTCTTCTCTAAGAATACACTGACTGAAAATATCAAGAAGAGATTTAGTTTTAAATATATTGTTCCACTTATCAAAGAGGTTGAAGCAGAGGTTGGCTCTCAGTGTGGATACACGTGGAGTCTTTTATGATTCAAGAGTTGATATTCGGGTACGAGTTTATATTTGCTTTTACTGTAGTAGTATGATTTTAAACCAAAATAGATCCTTTTTTATTCCGCTGTGCGTGTTGTGAACACATTTTTTTTTCTTAATTTCATATCTATGTGCATTGGTTAATTGACGTCTTTCTCTCTTAATTTGGCTTTTTTTTTCTTCATAATTTCACATAATATTCTTCTATTTAAACCTCGCGTTAAAATAGAGTCTCCTCTATAGGATTGAGACAGCAAATCTAGAGGGGGTGAATAGATATTTCAACTTTTATTTCCAAAATCTCTTTTCTTTTTCAAAACTTCTAATTCACCTTACTTCTTTTATAAAGAATCCAAATATTCAAAAGAAAGATTTTAAAAAAGATTTGAATAGAGATTTTAAATTCAGATTAGATTAAAATTCAGGGTTATTCCATTTAAAAGATGTTGATTGGGAAAACTTAAGCAAATAACCTTGATATCTTCAATGAACAGGAATGTAAAAATTAAAGAAAGAATGCTTAAGAGTTTTATACAGGTTCAGTCATAAAAGACCTACATTCAGTTGATCCAACACCCTGTTAGATCTTTCACTATTTCAAATTTCAAGTTACATGCACACTACATACATAAGAAATATGAAAACAGAAAAACTTTCTAAACTTGAACCCTACAAGTAAAGAAAAAAACACTAATAGAACCTTACTATTAGATTTTGAAAATTCCTATTTCAGAGAACTACAATATTTCAAAATTAGTGAATGATGGAACTTTTCAGCTCTTCAAATTTCAATCATTTCTTCAAGCAAAATTATCTTCCTTTTTTATTCTTCCATTTTGAAAACAAAGAAGATCAAATAGCTTTAGAACCTTCTTGATGCTCTTCTCTCAAAGTATGTTTTAAAACTGATTTTCAAGAAAAACATGTTTTTAGAGAGAGAGAGGTGCTGGTATTTACAAAATTTTAAAGATAAAACTGATTTAATCTGTTACGTAGACAACGTAATCTATTAAATCGTTCTTCAGCACACCTGGGTTCTATTCAAGAATCATTTTAACCCGTTACATCAAAACGTAACCAGTTAAATTGCTCTTGATGATCTTCTTAAGTGATCTGGGTTAGTTTTAATCTATTACATATCCATGCAATCGATTAAACCGAGCTTTCTTCCTTCTGAAACAACTTTTAGGATCTATAGCAATCGATTAAACAGAAACAATGTAAATTCTTTCAGAAACAAGACTCAAAGTCTAACATGTCTTGTGTAATCGATTATCCCAAGGTGTAATCGATTACACTTTGTATTTTAGCTTTTTTCAGATAAAAAGAAAATGTGGTAATCTGTTACATCTATGATGTAATTGATTACTACAGTGAAATTATCTAAAAGATCAATCAATTTACTTTCTTAGACTTTTTGGTTAAACTCTAGGCAAAAACTAATACTAAAAATTAATCATGCAGATGCCTAAGTCTATAACAAACAATACAATGCCACATCTTTACATGTTTGGCATATTTAAGAATTAAAACCAAAACTTTAAGGGAAAACTAAAGAGATCTAGTCTTCATGTCAACATCCTCTATAAGCACCAAGCTTGTAGATTAATTTGCCTCAGGCTATTGTAGCTCAACTAGAAATCTCAAGTTTGAGTATTAACTATACAACTGTGTTAAAATAATCAGAGGACTTTACCGTCTATAGGGTTTTTACCCTGCTCAAGCAATATTATCTCCCGTGGAGGATACCTCTCATTTATACAAAAGAAAAAGAGACACCTCCACAGTATTTTTCTAATATGCATAATAAATATAGCTTGTATTTTAAACATATTTTAATAATTATTCACTTTAAACTAATTTTTATTTAAACTATCCAAATAGCTGTAATTTTACTAAAATCACTTTGCATATAAAGAAACTCAAATACAAATTTCTACATCAAACTCTTTTTTTTATGAAAATTAATTCTAGAAAATCAAATTAATTTATTTGATTTTCTTTACAAAGACACACTGCAACAAATTCATATCTAGTTCTAGGAGTGTTTCTCCAGATCCAAAATTTCAACTGTCCTTCATATTCTTTCCCTTCTTCAATTGCTATACAATAGCAAATTCAACGTCTCATACTTCAGTTGGTTGGACAAAATCCAGCCACAAAGAATACGAGCTCAAGTTGCTACACCAAAACAAACTGTACTTTCTAAAAGCATATATAAAACAAAACTTGTAAAAAGTATAATTTGCACACAAAACAAGAAAACTAATTCTAATACTATTTTGGAATGAACTCAATTTTGATACTTCCTATGATGACATCTCCCTTTCCCACCTTAGGTACCAAAGTAACCAGCACATCATCGTCTTCATCAGCGTCTAAATTCTCCAGTACTTTCGATATCCCTACCATGAAGCTAGTGTTGATGTTATGGCCATGTCCATGGTGCAAACTCACAAAAGTTCCCACAAACTCTGTCTGATCCGGATCACTCAACTTGTCTTCATCGTCATTAATATGAACATCAAACTTGACAGATTTATCACTTCCAAACACAATCCCTTCTATCACTAAAACCTCCTCCTCTTGTTCTTTCTCTTCCTTGCTCCTCAATTTCTTTGGCCTCTTAACAATGGTACTTGTTATGGAATCCAAAACCAAAGGAAATTTGCTTGGCTTTGAACTCAAAAGTGGACCCTTCTTTGCTCCTCTTAGTAGCTTGCTTTTTCGTGATGTGGGTGGCGTACGCAACCATGGAAGATCAACATCTTGGTAAACATACCCCAATTTTTTAGTATCAATGCAATCTCTTACCTTCACACGAACAAGATTGGCATTCTCGTCATAGAAGTAAAACTCAGAATCTAACCAATCCGGATCATCGCTGTAGTCCCTTCTTCCTTCCCCCAATGCTTTCCATATCCCCCAGAGTCGATCCGAGTTCGAGTGATGAGGATAGAAAACGGGGTCTCTAGCAGCTGTGTAGAACGTTCCCATGTCCTCCTGGTTTGGAGTATCAGCCTGACCCACCCATTTATGAACAGTGTTATGAGGAGCATTCTCTATAGAACCAATACCCGGAGTAGGGTTATCTCCGAGTCGAAAAGGGCTTCCCATGAACAATTCTGGGGTACTTGCTAGCACCATTTGCTTGTACATGAAGGCTAGATTATACGAAACTTGTTGATGAGAAGTGATATTGTAGTCAATTAGATTATAGTTCAGGTCAACCACGTGCGGTGGCACGTGCTTGTTGTTTCGGAGTTTGTGATAAAGTGACGATTTGGGGTTTGTGAAATATGATGGCATTTGCATCCCTTCCATAGAGTCCCAATTCCAAAATGCTAAAGCAAAGTTTGGGTCGCCAATTAAGTTTCCCAAAATTCGCTCAAAGAAATAAATGTACCAACGATGGAAAGGGAAGAAAAACCAAGACCTGTGAATGTTGAGTTTTGTATCCTGAAAGGGATGGGATAGCTGATAGGCACCATTGCAATAAGCGCAATGAACCTTTGCTTGTTGAATAAAGTTACGTGGGTCATAATCAGGGAGTGCTTTCATGAGTGCAATGCCCTTTTCAAATTTGGCTATGTACTCCTCATCTACCAAGTGAGCCGGTTTTCTCACTCGAAGCGTGGCATTGGGAGAAGCAAAATCTTTGAAATCTATGATCTTAAAATGAGATGGTATAGGTGGACAACAATTGGTAGAAGTTATTGCATTAGTAGGTAACTCAACGGGAAAACACTTGCTTATATTAGGGATTATTGCTCGAGAAATGGAAGATGGGTCGTCAATATTTTTAAAGCCAATGAAGCCTTTCCTCCAAAGACGAGGTTTGTCTCTTTCGTTGGAGCTTGTGACGCTGCCATTTTGTTTAGCATTTGGGGCTTTATATGGAGTGCTAATATTAGAGGAATGGTTTGGTTTTCCAATAAAGGAAACCAAGTATGAAATGGTTTTAATGGTGAAGATAGAGAAGTCATTGTTGAGTAAGGAAACTAAGGGAATGAGCAAGACAATGAGTACAAAGAATAAAGGTAGAAGCTTAGAAGGAGTACTCATTGCTGCTTTAGCTAGCTTAACTTCTTCCTTTCTCAAAGTTGTTGTGTCAATATAAATAAGCATATGTAAACGAATAAAATAGTGACTAAGAATATTCAGGTTTCCATGGTAGCCATAAATGGAAAGAGATATACGCGTCTTCATGGTGGCCTTAAACTCGACAAATGTTAGTTTGTTGAGCCCGTGGAACTTTTTTGGCTACCCATATTGTCATTTACTTAGTATGAAATGACTACCTTTTACTTTTATTTACTTTTGTATACATAGGCGCCAGGCTAGGGGTAGACAAGTTAGGTTAATGATTTATGGTGAACAAATAATTATTTACCTCTAGATTTATTTATTAAATATTGAATGGTGTGGAAATTCATTACCTATAACCTATGATATCATTTTTCACTTATTAAATTAAATTAAAATTATTTTTGGGACCGTTCATGCAACTGCCTAGGGAGGACAAGTTAGGTAAATGATTTATGGTGAACAAATAATTTTTTACCGTTAGATTTATTTAAATATGTTTTACTAACATATGCTTGTATCGAGTAAAAAAATATTATTTTTTTTACTAGAAATAGCGTACTAATGCATGGCAATGAGAGAAGTGATCTCAGCTTGGGTGACATCCTAACCCTCACACATAATAATCAGCACACCAAATATATTAAAAGATAGAAGAAGACAACACAGAACATAAACCAAACCTGTAAACCATCATGCAAACCTAAAGTTGGATAAAGAAAACCCGTGAGTCAAAAATTGTTTAAACAGGCGGTACCGAGTTTAATTTTATAACCTCCCAAACTGCTGATTCAAGAGAAAAAAAATTAAAAAAAAGGGCAAGTTCTTAAAGTTTAATCCATAAATATCACATTTTTTATATTTTGTGTGTGTTCCTTTGAGCTACGCAAACTTTGAATATTCTTTTAGCATAAAACTACAACAGGTTTAAATGACCACATAATGGACAATACGTATTCTTGACAACATAATGAGACTAATTTGACTAAATGCTTTTGAAATATGACTTCATATATGAGCATACAAATGAAACTCAAGGCTGATGATTCCGCAACCACTTATAGCCTTTATTTAACATAAATTACACATAAAAACGTTATAATAAAAAGATAAATAATAAATAATAATAAAAAGATAAATAGTTAGCATTTGTCATATTATATAAACATTGGCTGAGACTATAAACTGGTAGTAGATTTTTTTATTAATAAACAGGTAGTAGTTTAGCACTAGGTAATAGTTTCTAGACAAAAAATGGGGACAGCATATTCGTTGTTATATGTCAAATATAGTGCTTCGAATATGCAAAAGCTGTTGTACGTGCGGATTGCTTGGCCATCCAGAGCAATTAGTGGCCAGTAATTACACAATTGAAAACACTTGGAGTGTATGTGCTTTCATTTTGATACATATTGTGTCTCAACGTCTTTGGTGCCATGATCAATTATGGGTGTTGTTTTTTCGCATGGTAGTAGGTAGCTGATTTTAAGTCCTCGCTGTCCTGTTCTTGAATATTGAATAAGCTGTTTATTTTCTGAACAGTATTTGGACATATGGGTAGTAGCAAACACTTGTGTCTTAATTTAGACCATTCATTGCATTCATTCGGTTTTTTTCTTTAGCTTCTGCTGTGGATTTTTTGGTACATGGATGTAAAGTGGATGAGGTAACACGCATTATTGTTTTTCTTTTCCTCAATTTGTATGTACTATTTAGCTACAACTTCTAGCTAATAGCTAGAACACTTCTAGCTAATTTCGCATTCCTTGTACTCGCCTTTAGTTTTCAATAATAATAAAAAATGGCTTATAAAAAAAATAAGAGTAAATTACATCAACCACCCCTAAGATTTAGAGTTATTTCACCCTGCACCCCTCCCTTTTAGAACGTTACTTTTAACCTCCTGACCCAAACACTGTTAACGTTCCGTTAGTTATTTAAAAAACTCAAAATTAAATGAGTTTCTATTTTTTGAAAATTCCAAATTGCCCCTCTCATTAGGTTCAGGGATCTGTTGTTGTTTTAGAACTGCTTAGGGTTTGAGTGGGGGAGCTGCGGCGGAAGATAAAAAATGTCGGGTTCTCCGATTACCCGGCAACCACCACGACCGCTTGTCATTAAAAAACACAATGTTTTGGAGTGGCCAAGCGCTGGGTGTGACGAGTAGTGTCAGATCTCAAATTTCAGATTTTCCCCTTTGTTTTGGAGTCTCTTTAACATCCTCTCTTTCTCATATCTCATGTTTCCCCCTTCGTTTTCCGCCAAGACAAAGACATTGCCAAGTCAAAATCCTCCTTGCCCTCGCCGTCGACTCCGGCGCCGGTGACGAACCACCACTACCACCACCACCGCGAGAAGTGAGAACAAGGTGGGAGCCACACGAGTCCAGATCTAAGAACACAGTGGGACACGAATCCAGATCTGAGAAAGTTGCTCCAGAAGTCTATCAAATCTAGATCTAGCACCGTCATTGTAGAAGAGTTTCGTCTGCCGTCGCGGAGAACGATGACGGGGTTGAAGGGGGTGAGGTACCGTCGTTGCGGCGGGTGCGGCAGAGCATGCAAAGGAAAAAAAATTGTTCTTGGTTCTCACTTCTCTTATTATTCTTCTACTGTTTGTTGATTCCTGAAACTTTTGATTGTTCTTTGTTGTCATGCCGTTTTCATTCAAGAATTTGTAAGATTTTATTGTAATTTCAATTATTATATTGATGTTATTTCAATTGTTGATTTGCTACCTACTGGAGTAAATTCATTTGCACCTGTGAATTCCAATGTCAGTTGTGTAATCCTTGAATCCATGAATTACATTTGCTGGATAGCTTGCATTATTATAATAAGTAAATTTTAATTATTATAAAATATTTTCAATATGCAATTTCGATTTCTATTGTGATTAAACCGTGAATGATTTTGCTTCACTCAACTTATTCTTATGGTTTTTAATAGAGATGTTACTACAAGAAAATTGATTTGCCAGCGTTTTCTTGTAATAATGGAGCTTCAACCTGCACATTATAGATCATACATGGAGAAGATGAGGGCACTTTTGGAATGATACTTCATTAAAAATCATGTGCATATCACATGCAGCATCTCTGTTAACTAACTGGATGGCATTTGTATCAAAGGGGTGCCTGGTGTAATATGAAGCAATAAATTAGGGGGTTATTTGTAGGGTTACAAAATGGAGGGGTGTCGAGTGTAATAAATTCAAACTTCAGGGGTAGTCGGTGTAATTTACTCAAAAAATAATGACTAAAACCAAAAATCACTATATATATATATATATATATATATATATATATATATATATATATATATAATGAGTAAATTACACGGACTCCTCCTGAGTTTTACATATATTACACTGACATCCCCTGTTTTTTTGAATCATACAAAAAATCTCTTATTTGTTGGTTCTAAATTACACAGACCCCTCTGAATTTTATTTATATTAGACGGATCCCCCTGAGTTTTACTTATATTACACCGACATTCCTATTTTTTTGAACTACAGGAGATCAAAAGTAATGTTTAAAAAGACAGGAGGTGTCGGTATAATATATGTAAAATTCAGGAGAATCCGTGTAATTTACTCATATATAATTCATTAATAAAACAAAAATCTCACATGTTTATTAAATCCCCCAACAAAAACAAAATTAAATTAAAAATTTCCATCTCGATTCTTCTTAAACTTCGAAGACTTTCCATCCTTCCACACCTTGTACGTGCTTTACAGTAATTTGTAGGCGTCAATGTCTTAGATTTGATATCGAATTATTAGTTTCGAAACAGGAAAGGAGATAGAATAGTAGAATACCCTACCAAAAAGTTTATTATATGACGCTACTTGCGTGCTCACCACCCGATTAATGAACTCCTTGTCCCACCCAATAATTACGATGTGACTTTACGTGGGACGGGGACTACAGTTAGGGGTGTTCAAAATAACTATTTTGAACTGAACTATTAGTTAACTGAATTGAACTAAACTAAAAATAACTAAACTGTTTTTATAAAAACTGAATTGAATTTATTTTATATTCAATGTTAAAAAACTGAACTGTTATAATTAAACAGTTCAGTTCATTTAAGTTAACTGAATACAATAGAAACGAGACTCCCTCTGACTCACGAGTCCTCCGCACCTACACTCTTTGCGCGCGAGTCTTCACTCTTCAGTTCCAAAATAGTTTTTCTTTTTTTCTTTTTTAAATTTTGAACGTTGGCTTCTAAATCCTGTATATTTTGACAAACTTTGCACTAATAGTAAGATAGAAAGATCAGTTTTAGTTCCGTTGATTGTTGATTCTCTTTATTTAGTATTTGTTCAAAAACTAAAGTTGCTATGCAGTATTTGACTTCCTCCTATAGATCAGTTTTAGCTTCGATTCGAAATAGTGTTCTATTGGTGATTCATATATGGTAACACACAAAATAGCTTTGATTCATACGCAGTATTTGACTTCTTCCTATAAATAGTGTTCGAAAGGCTGCATTGTGCTTATTTTTCCCTTGTCACTTGATATGCATTTGTAGCTTTGTTATAATCAGTTGACAGGAAGCATTCCTACACAGTTGACAGGTTAAAAGTAATAAAAATTATTTTAACAGTTCATTTCAGTTTTCTAATTTAAAACAAGTTGACTGAACTGTTATTAAGAACTGAACTAAATTATTTTCTTCAATAAATGATTCAGTTTAGTTATTAAGAACTATTTTTACAATTCAATTCAGGAGAAAAACTAAATTGAACTGAACTATGACCATCCCTAACTACAGTGTCTTTGATTTGATGTTGAAGTATTGGCTTCGAAATATGGGAATTTCCGTCATAAAATTGGAATGGAATATTGTTGCCGATGCAAGAAGCAACGTAGCTAGAGTCGAAAGCTCGTGGGTTTGCAAAAACAAACTGCATTAGGTTTTTTTTTTATTCATAGACAATGTTATTAATATGTTAATTTTTGTTAGCAAAGATTTAAAGTTATGATCTATCGAAATCACGACGTATTCCTTCCTTTTTTATTTTTTTACTATCCAATCAATCTTATAACTCTAACAAACTGCATTAGGTGTTTTTGTAAATTCAATCATTAGCACTCTTACAGATTGTTTGGCAAAAGGGAAATGACGGGAGCAGGGAAGAGGAAAAAAATAGATGAAAAATAAGAAATTGAAATAGTTTGATTGAGTGAAAATAAGACGAGAAATGAAAATGAAAAGATTTAGACTCATGGATCTTTCAATTTTCCACACAATA
Source organism: Pueraria montana var. lobata (assembly GCA_026413185.1). Lineage (NCBI taxonomy): Eukaryota > Viridiplantae > Streptophyta > Magnoliopsida > Fabales > Fabaceae > Pueraria > Pueraria montana. The sequence goes on along the minus strand of CM048650.1, from coordinate 86,917,552 downwards.
CTTGTAAGGAATGAATAATAACAGCCTTTGCATGCAAACGCAATTTATGGTGGTTTTTTTTTTTTTTTTTGCGAGGTTATAGAATCTGCCAATAAAACATATTTAAACCTTGATTTTATATATTAATTAAATTATAATATAATAAAGGCTTATTAATACATTAATAGTTACTTGAAGTTTTTGAGAATTTTTAATTAAGTCCTTAAATTAAAAAAATTATATTTAGCACAATTTTCTTAATTAAGTCTCTACAGTTAGTTTATGACAGTTTAAAACAATAAAAAAAAAAAAAAACAATTTGTGACAATTTTATTAATTTCAGAGACCCAATTACAAACTTTTTTATTTTAAGAATTTAATTAAAAATTCTTAAATAATTCAAGGACCTCCTGATGTATTAATAAAACTATAATAAATATATAATTTGTTTAAATATATATATATATATATATATATATATATATATATATATAAATTAAATCATTAAAAAAACAAAATTCTCACATATTTATTTAATCCCCAACAAAAACAAAATTAAATTTAAATTTTTCATCTAGATTCTTCTTAAACTTAGAAGATATTCCATCCTTCAAAGACCACATATAAAGATTACTATATGACGTTCCGTGCTTGGTAACCACACCCCGATTATTGAACTTTGTTTTTGCAAAATTAATTACACTTCGACTTTTCATCTGTAGTCGTACGTCACTCTCTTAGATTTGATATCGAAGACTTTTACACTTTGTTTAGATAGTAAAAGAAAATGAAATGAAAGAAAGTGAAAGGAAAGAAAAAAAGAAAAAAAGAAAAAGAATAAAAAATAAAATGATTTTATAATTGTTTGACAAGAAAAAAAATAAATATTTTTTTTGTTTGTTTGAAAAGAAAAATGCATATTTATAAAATGATACAAATATTTTTATATAAAATTATATGTAATAAAGAGAATAAAAATATAAATATTAAGAAAATATTCTTTTAACTTAATATTATTTTATTAATATTAAATAAATTAAAAATCATACTCTTTTTAAATAATTATACATATAAAAAATATTTTTACTAACGTTATTCAAATAATTTATTATGTTTAAAATATGTTTTAAATAAATATTTTTAAACATAAATTCGTTTTTCAAACCGATTTTTTTTTAATTGATCAAAATCCGCATATATGTTTTGTGAATGTTGCGGGGAAGGAACGAAGAACTGCAGATGCCACGTGTTCACATATGCAAAAATGATTTTTTTATGGGAAAAGAGCATTAAGTCTCCCTAAAATTTACTTCTTTTGCAAATAGACACCCTAAACTTTAATTCTGTTCCAATTAATCCTTAAACTTTACCTCTTTTGTAAATAGACACCATGAACTTTAAATTTATTGTGATTGATATTTAAACTTTAACTTTTTTTGTAAATAGACACATTAAACTTTAATTGCATTTCAACTGATCTTTAAAATTTATTCTTTTTACAAATAGTTTTTTTTTTCCTTCAAATTATTTATCTTAAAGGTTAATCATTCATTCATTTTTTTTGTTACAACTTATTTTTCCACCTTTAAAATATAATAAAGGATATGAATTTAGAAAATATATATAAAAAGGGAATAATAACATTAATAAAAAAAGTTTTTATTTTATTTTTAATTCTAAGTTTATTATGTTTTAATATTTGGAAAAGTGATTTATAAAAATAAAATTAATAAATATTTGAGATTATATAAATAAATAGTTGAGATTTTTTTGTTAGTAATTTAACTTCGATTTAATACAAGACATTATTTATGAAAGGGATAAATTTTAAAAATTAATTGACTTGAAATTGAAATTTAGGTGTCTATGTACAAAAGAGGTAAAGTTTAAGGATTTATTTAAGTGAAATTAAAGTTCATGGTCACTATTTGCAAAAGAGATAAAGGTTAAGGATTAATTGAGACACAATTAAAGTTTAAGGTGCCTATTTGTAAAAGGAGTAAAGTTTAAGAGGATTGAATACTTTTTTTCCTTTTTTTATTTATTCAAACATGTATGTTGAGAGTAATTATGTCTTTTTGAAATAAATACATCTCTGTCTCCCTCTTTCTTTCCAATTCGGACGAAAAGACTTTTTGCATGGATCCCACCATTAAGTATTCTTTCCTTCGTTACTTTATAATTAAATTTTTGCTATTTTTGCTATTTTCAGTTTCCAACCGTAATGTTAGTATGGGTTTCGAAATGAGGAAAGGAAGTAGAATACCCACCAAAAAGTTTATTATATGACGCTCACTGCATGCTCACCACAGTTTTCTAATGGAACTTCTAGTTGCACCCAATAATTACGATGTGACTTTACCTTGGTAGGGGCCTACATTGTCTTTAATTTGATGTTGCAGTATTTATTGACTTCGAAATAGGAGAATTTTCCATCATAAAAAGTTGGAGTGTATTGTTGTCGATTATCTATTTCTACTTTCTAGCATGAGGTAACGTAGCTAGAGTCCAGAGCTCATAGGTTTGCAAAAACAACTGCACTGCATCAGGTGTCATTGTGTAAATTCAATGATTAGCGTTCTCGATTGGTTAAAAAAATATATATATTTACTGTAAAAATTATAAAAAAAATTTAAATAGTATAATTTTACGTATCTTAATAATTTTTTTTTTTTAATTTCTTAACCGTATTATAAGAGAACTGATTAACATTTGCCATAAATAATGGGTGAAAAATGAGCAATTAAAATTATTTGGTTAAGTAAAATTAAGAAGGAAAAGAAATAAAAAGATACTCCCTCCGTTCCAAATTATATGACGTTTTAGAGAAAAAAATTTGTTCTAAAATAGATGTCGTTTTACAAAATCAATGCTGCATTAAATGTCTTTTTCCAAGACTATCCTTAATTAATACTTAGTGAAAGTAGTGTACTATGAGTAATTAATTAGAGAGATAAAGGGTATATTAGAAAGTTATCTAATATTTTCTAGGAAATTCAACAAATTAATTACATTCCTTAATACCTGTGCTAAAACCTTAAACGTCATATAATTTGGAACGGAGGGAGTAGGAGAGTTACAGATCTCTTGATTTCCACACAAAACCATTAAGGAATGAATAATAACGGCCTCTGCAAACACAATTTGTGGTGGCTTTTAGGTGTGGTCATAAAATCCTCTCATAATTGTGCATTTATTGGCCGTTTTTAACAGTTTAAAACCATCAATAAATATGCTCTATGAAAAACGAATATAACTTATTCTTTTTATTCTTTTTTTCTATTTTTTTTAAAATCAAACATTAAAATTTTACTTTATTTTTTATTTATTTTCATTTATTATATCTTTGTCTTTTTTATTTACATTTATTATATTTCTTACTTATTTATTTTCTTTAGACAGAACACACACTTAAACTTAAAAGGCATCTCGTCCTTGCCAAGGGAAAGTCATATTTAATTCTATGTGCAGTTGTGCACCAAGACCACAGATTATCGTATGACGCTCAGTGCTTGTTCACCACACCTTGGTCAATGAAGCTGTTTTTTAACTATTAATTAATTACACTGTGATTTAACGTTTGTAGGTTCTGACAAATATTTTGAAGATTTGATACTTTGTTTGATTGAATGGATTATGAAAGACAAAATTGAACAAAAATATAAAATATATTTACCAAATTTTTTTTATTAGTTCGGTTTGACCAATAAAGTGGAAGGAATAACATAAATGTGGGGTTCATGCTTAAAAAATTTATCCATTTAAAAGTGGAGAGTAAAATGAAGAAATTAGTTTTCTTTTAGAAAAAAGACCAAATACTTTTTACACAATCAAACAAAATAGAAAAAAAAAATTACTTTGTTTCCTTTCATTTTCCCTCCCAAGAAACCATTTTTATTCAATTATTCCAAGTTACAACATGTGAATAACTATCTTTTATCTATGGAAATCAAAGATAACAGATAAAATAACAATCTTTTGATTTATCTTTTATCTAAAAGATAAACCAAAAGATAAAGTAAATAAAAGGTGTAAAAGATAAACTACAAGATAAATTTTCCTATCCAAAGTATCATTTGTATTTACAATACTATGATCCCTCAAGTTGATGAATAGAATTAAGACTAATTATAAGACTAATTACCTAATTCATCAGAATTAAGAAAAGTAGTCAATTTAGTTGATAACAATAAATTTGTCTTAATTTTTTTTCCAAAACTACCATTGTTATTAATACTTTTCTCTCTCTTCTAATTGTTTGCTTGTACAATTAAATAAAGATATTTTAATCTAAAAATAATTATTACAAGGAACATTATAGATTGAGTCTTATAAAAAGGAACAAATATCACTTTTAATTTGAGTCTTATAAATAAGAACATTGGTAGTAACATTTAGAGAACATCTATGCCAAAGTAATTTAGTAAGAATTTACCACAAAAAAAAACTAATTTAGTAATATAACATTATTGTAATTGTGATATTATGTTTATATTTAGATGATTTATATATATATTTTTTTAGGTTTAAATATGTTTTTAGTCCTTGCAATTTAGCATTTTTTTTTATTTTTTGTCCTTACAATTTTTGTTTGTTTTAGCCATTGTAAATTATGTTTATTTTGTTTTTCGTTCTTAAAGCAGTTTCGATAGCACTTTGAACAGTAAAAAAAAACGCTATCTAAACCACTTTAAGGACGAAAAACAAAACAAACATAATTTGCAATAATCAAAATCAAAAAAAATATTTTGCAAGGACGAAAAGCAAAAAAAATCCTAAATTGCAAGGACTAAAAAAATATTAAGCCTTTTTTTTATTTGGTAAGTAAACTTATGAATTATTTATTTTCTTATAACTTAAAAAAAAATGGCAAATCAATCCAACCTAACCCACAACCTACTAGGACTGAGTTGGGTTGAGATTTAATACAACTTAATTTCAGGCAATTGCTATATCCACTACCCCTAATTACTAAGTGCACTCCCCTTTTCATAATTTTTCCCTTTCTACCCTTTTCTGACCGAAGTGGCGAATGAGTAAGTTCCCAGAAATTGATTTCCGGAATATATTTAACTCTTATGGAAATTAATTTCTGGAATATATTTAACTCTTCCAGAAATTAATTTCCAGAAGTATTACTAAGGAGTGCAACCGAAAGCCAAATTTACGAGGGAGCACAAGTGAAATGCATTTTGTTCAAACAGCAATTGCCAATGCCAGCATCACTATCATCCATTCTTCTAAAGCCATGTCCACTCTCTCTCCTCCCCTTCCTCAGTTCCACTCCCCCAATCGCCACAACCTCCACTTGCCAAAAACCTTCTCCATCCTAATCATGCAAAAATAGAAAACAACAAAATAGGATTATGGATTCTTCATGGCCCAAATCAGAAAATTTTGAAAAGCGAAGATATAACAAGTAAACCAGGCCAGACGTTCAATTGCAAAGATAAGAACCTCGGTTTAAGGACGTCGGTCACCCTTTGAGAGGGTACAAAAATCACAAGATAATTAAATATGAAAAAAGTAAACCATACAAATTCAAAACCAACAAAACAGTAATTAAGTAGAAGCTAATGAAGTACAAAGTCCCAATTAATTCCTTGTAGCTCTAAAATAGAAAACCACAAAACTTATGGTAAGTGCATATTGAAGTCATAATTTGAAATACTGTAGATGAAGAGTTATTTTAACAATTGATTACAATAACTAACGAATGTGAACACAAAATCCTATAATATGAAAATTCTCGCATGTAGCAAGTAATTTATGCATATTTTAGATGTATTATTGTTAATTTCAATAATTTCTACTGTCTAATTTAGCTTAGGTGGCATGTTTCTTTCTTGCAGAAATAGGCAAGCATTTTATCATTGTGTACATTTAGAAACAAATTTCATAGTCAACATCATAATTAGACCTGAATATACTAATCCATGTAAATGGTAGCAAATATGACCATATTAATCGAGAGTGATGAAAATAAAGAAAAAAAATGCTTATGGGTAGTTGAAATTGAGCTACTTTGTTTCTGTTTTCCATTGCTCCCATTGAGCTTGTTTTCCATCCATTCAAAAATCTGCAGAAAGACAAATATCCTTCCTTAAAAATTCAGAGGTGCATGCTAATTGGCAATGACTAATAATGTCAACATAAGAGAAAGCAATTATTCCTTATCTTCATTTTGGTGAATCAATTTTGGAAATCCTCTCTATAAGTAAAATATGTAGAAATTTTGTAAGATATCACAATCAAGTATATACAGTGCACGAATCCCACAAATAAGCTGCAAAAGACTTTAAAGTTTAAATAAAATTGCTAATTAGTAGTTCAAGTAGCAACAATAATCAAGAGTGATACACTACAACTTTATATCCAAAGATAAAAGCATGGAAAATAAAGGATAAGCAAGTAATGAAATGCAAAAACAAAGTTAAGAAAGGCAGGAGTGGTACTGTGGTAACATTCTTTAACTGTGCAGGTAAAAGCGAATTGTATATTTGTATCTTACCTCCACTTGCCAAAACCCTTCTTCCTCCAATTCCTGAAACCCTACCTCCTCCCCAACACAAACCCATCCTCTGCGGGTGGCTCTGCAGCGTCATCTCTGTCTACTCCCAAAATTGCCACTGTCAACAATGTCGTTCCCTTCGCCGCGCTGCCTGTTGTGCACTTTGTTGTCGGCTATGCACAGAATATGCTCCTCTGGAAAGTCATGCTCAACGCCGTCTACAACCTACACCTCCACGTCTTCAACCACGTCCTCCACAGGGAGCTCGCATACTTCGAAGGAAACTGTGGCGTGTCCGCTGGGGACGTTGTGTACTCAATCATTGCCGAAGCTTTTGACCTCACTGTTACCTTGTACACTCTTCTCAATGTCAGTACCACTCTTTTACAATTACATTTCTTGCTTGCACACTCCCCAATAATACTTCCGGAAACAATTTCTGAACACTTACTCATTCGCCATTTAGAAAAGGATATTTTAGGAAATAAATAACAAAATTGTGAAAAGGGGAGTGCACTTAGCAGTTAGGGGGAGTGCATATAGCAATTGCCTAATTTCAAATCGGGTTCAACCCAGCCCAATTTTTTTATGAATTGAGGACAGGTTGGATTTGATTAGCCCATTTTGACATATATAAATTCAACATAAAGGATAAGGCAATGATCATAATATTATTATTAACACACGATAGTACAGCACTCTGGAATGTAAATGTTATGAATCCGAATGAGCAATGTAATGACCAGCAAGCTATATATGTTCATAACTTGGCAACCGGGATGTTATAGAAGGTGGTATGAGCAATATAAATTAAATTCCCAGTCTTCTTCAGCTTAAACTCTAATGCAACCATAGTCACATTTCTTCCACTCTTCACCACAGAGGCTTCAGCTAGAACTTCTGACTGCACAAACAACGGAGCAGCAACCCATTTATTGAAGAATTTAACCATGAGGAGGAACAAGAACATGTTCCTCAATATACAGGGTGTAAGAATCATCTACCATAGCAATGCAACTCACCTACATTACATATTGAATGAGTAGATAATTATATCTAATAAAAATTCCAGCCTTATCTTTGCAACATTATAGGTGAGGCTCTAATTGTCATGTTGAACCAAATATCTCCAAAACTTGAGTTGTTGGGTAAAGACAACACATGAACAGTTTAATATTATATCTCTAACACGCTCTCTTATGCAAGTGCCCTTTGGGATATAAGCATAGATAATGAGCAGGCCCACCCACCTTGAGTTGAAATTGAACTATTATTTGAAGAATGGAGGCTGCAAATATCGAACTTTAGACCACTTAGTCATAGAGTCTCCGATACCATGTCACAACCAAATATCCTAGAAATGTAAGCGCTATTATATGGAGACACACATGAATGGTTTTATACCATACCTCTCACACTAATCACATTGAAAGCAATTCTCTAAGTACATGCTTTTGATGCTTAGTAGCAGTGCAAATGCAGTTGAATAATGCAAACTGCTAGGCTTATTGCTAAGAATCCGAAATCCCGAGTTAAAAGATCTCCTTGCTGAGGTGTAAATTGTAATGCTTTTTTGAAGTCGCAAGCTTATGTTTCTAATGCGAGTTGGCTAAAAACATCAACTTCCTCAGGCAGCACTGATTTGCAGAACTGGGAAAGCAGCAATGCCCATATATGACAATAGAGAGAATCAAAAATCAAAATTCAGAAAACAGAACTCACATGAGATGGAGCTGCAGAGAGATAAGACACACTAATTTCCCCAAGAAAAAGTTCCTTGTCCTCAGCAATAACGGTTCTAGCACAAGCAATAGACAGCAACTCAATCAAAGACCCAACAGACCCTCCATGCAGTGTTCCAAAAGCATTCTGCAAGTCCAATAAAGAAAATGAAAATATCCATCTACATTCATATAACATTTTTTATTCCTTAATCACCCCCATCCCCTGCCCCTTCAACATAAATTTAAAATTTAGATCTAAAGAAAATAAATTTGGCTGCTCAGAAAGAAAATGGTAGAAATTTTGTTTTAAACAAAGTTGCAGCCTCTGAAGTGACTCCACAAAGTGTGGCTGCTGTTTGTGCTGCAATTACCGAAATTGCAGAAAAATACAACAGGTGCGGCTGCAACATTGGTCGTGATGCTGTTGCAGGACCTCAGAACAATAATATTGGAGCCACAATTTTGAAACACTGGTCTGACCCAGCCAAAAACTGTTATACTCCCAAACTGATTATGCTCAATGTAACCAACAAGAATTATGCAGAAAATTATCAGTAGTTTAGGTTGATCCAATTAACAAAACCTATGAAGCCCAGATACTTATCAGGACACAACTATGATATAACATGGACATGGGTTATGGGAAATTCTTAAAAACACAAGATACCATATGATCTGGATACTTTACATAAATCAATAATATTTGTAAAGAGACAATGATCATTTCTCATTAATACATAACTATATCAGTGTATAATGATTACAATTTACTAAAAAATACTTGTGATCCTAACAAAGAAACATATTTACATATCTTCCCCAAACCCATGTTAGAATGTCACAAAAGCTATCTAGAGTCAAGCCATGTTCAAAACAAGGCTTGATTCTAGAAAATTGCCTTCTATTTGCTATAGCTTTAAGGATAAGGGTTGTAGTTGTAGTCTTATTCCAAGTATCAAAGTAGTATAAAAAACTTACTGGTCAATAATTTTTTTTAAGAACATAAATAAAATTAAAAGATTCTCCCAGGATACATATCTAGGTGAATCATATGTGAATACGGGTACCACACCAATACTTCACCATTTTCCTGGCACAAGGACAGTCTTCTCCTTAATTTTCTAAGCTACTAAACAGAGTATCCAAAGTAACACATTAGTGAGTTTGGATGGGGAATTTTGAGAGAAAAATTCAATTTTTAGGTGAATTTAAAATATCATACATCAAAATGACTTGATTAGACATCAAATTTAAAGCATTTCTAATATGATGAAAATTTTATAGGAGATTTTCTGCAAGTAAAATAAAAGAATTTCAAATAATACCTAAAATAAAGGAATTTGAAATAATTTGTAAAATGAAATTTGCACACAATGAAAATTAAATTACTTTATCTAAACAAAGTTGTTGAAACACAAGAAATTTGAATTGCTGCATCGAAACAAAAATTTTAAAAATAAAAGAAATTTAATTAAAATAATTAAATTTCCATGTATTTTAAATTCCTTGAAATTTTGAAATCACTTATCCAAACACTACCTAGTAGCTATCTTGCACATTATCAGTAATTTCTGCAGACCCATTTCACAAAACATTGAAAAACATAAGCTTGAGACCTTCCTTCCCAATTTTCTCACCTCCCAAACACAAAACCAATGCTATAAATCAATAAATATAAAGTAATTTATGCAGAACGTCAATTGACACAGTAAACAATTTACAAGTACAAGCCTTTTTCCTTCTAAATTTTGCCAGGCACCACCAAACAGAGCATAACGACAAAAAAGGAAGCAAGAAGAGAAAAAGGGGTTACTATGATTGGGGGTTTGACAGCAATAGTGCAAGAGATTCGTCCTCTCTTGATGTCGTTGACTTTGATGAAGCTTCCAAAGAAGTGGGAGTAGAAGCCGCTGGTCTCGCAACTCCGAGGAATGGGTCTGTCGATGCCCATTTTGTTAAGGAAAGTGCGGGTCAGAGAAACATATTGAGGGTCCTTTTGGTCGGACATTGAAGACAGTGTTTGGGTTTGAGGAGAAGAGGAAGTAGCTTTCGACGCCATTAGTGTCTCTACCCAAACACTACCTTAGTACCTTACCTTTCTCAGTTTCGTTCCCAAGCTCTTTGGAACTAGTTCAATCTTCATTCTTCACCCCACTTCGTCTTAAAGTTAAAGGGTCTTCACTCTTGATCACCCACCAGTAGAGGTGGGCAAACGGACGGGTTCGCGCGTTTAGCCCGTAATCCGTTTGGCCCGCGGCCCATTTAGTCCGCATTGTAAATAAATTCTGATTTTTTAAGTCTGCGACCGGTCCGTTTAATATAAAAAAAATTGAAAATTAAATTTTCAAAACTAAAATTTAACCTTTTTTTATACCTTTTTTTTTTTAAAAAATATCCAAAAAAAATTATAATGTGCAGCAGCACCTATGACAAAATATTGTATCATCAACCATATAAAAATTTTAAATGCACACAAATACAATATAAATAGATAGTTCATTAAATATTTAAATAACAACATCCTAAATAAAAAAAAAAAAACACACAACATCAAATAATCAATCTTCTTTGTTGACAATGTTTGACCCCATTTTTGATGTAGTTGGTTCCTCCATTTTGTCAATCTCCGAAGATTTGCCCTCTTCATCTACAACCCATTTCAAAATAATTCCATACAGAAGATGAAAGTTCCCTACCCCTCTTTTTAGGATTTTTAGGCTCAGACTCAAGCTCAAGCTGAGTTGGTGGTGTCTCTTCATTTGTTGATTGTTTATTTCATCCCCCATATCAACACTTTCATTTAAGGATTCATAGTAATCCATATTTGAACAATCCAAGCTGAAACAATTAACTAAAACGAAACAACTAAATTAAGATTTTAATTTGAACTAATATTCTACCATACAAATAAAAATTTCCAAACAGAGCAACAGAGCAAAATTTTAACTAATATTTTGCCATCAGATTCAACAAGCAACAGAGCAAAATTTGAACTACTACAAATCATACTAATTTCATAATCATGTAACTCTTAATTTCAAGTGAATCTAACAGATGAATCAAGTCCACTGAGCCAAGAAAATCTAACTAATGTGCCTCATTTTTTAACACAACAGATACAGAGCAGAATGAAGGACCTCACCTGAGTGCGTGTGACGGCGGCAAAGACTGCGTGTGATGGCGGCAGTGCACGACGGAGACTGACGTGCAACGGTGGCGGCGTTTGACGTGCACTCTAATGGAGCCTCCGCACCGCGCGATCTGCACTCCAATGGAGCCTCGCACTGCACCATCTGCACTCCAATGGAGCCTTGCACCGCACGATCTGCACTCCAAATCTCCAATGGAGCCTCCGCACCGCGAGATCTGCACTCCAATGGAGCCTCTGCGACGCGCAACGGGTGAGGCTGTGAGCAAAGGGTAACCGCAGGAGAAGTGGAGAAGAGAACGAAGGGTGAGGGGCTGAGGGCTGTGACCATAAGGCTGTGACAACGAAGGGTGAGGAGGGGCTGTTGCTGAGGCCTACGCGATATGAGGGTGAGGCTGTGTCACTGTGTGACGCAAGTTGGTTCTTCTTACCTTAGTCCCTTACGCGGCCTTACTGTATGAGTTATGGGCTTACGGCTTTAGCTTTACGGGCCTTCTCTAATGTATCATATTATATTTTTTTAAGTTAAATTCTCAAAGCCCGCGGGCTACCCGTTTAGCCCGCGGGTTAAATGGGCCCAGCTAAAAAGCCCGCATTTTAAACAGACTTAAAAAAATGGAGTCCATATACCGTATGGGCTACGGGTTAACAGGTTAGTTTGTGGGCCCGGGTATGTTTGCCCACCTCTACCCACCAGTATAATATTATTGGAAAATTCTTATGAAATTATTTAGAATGGCATGATAGGGAAATATTTTTATATTGTTGAAAATTAATAAATTATTATATATAATAAATTTGTTGATTTTTATAATTTATTATAATTTAAGATAATTTTTTACTAGTTAATGGTATAAACTATAAAGAATTTTACAATGATGATGCATGAAAATTTAATTCAATTCTTATATTTTGTGTCACTGACAAGTTACTATTTTTTTTTTGTTTGTTATATGCTATATGCTATATTAAGGCTAAACTAAACTAAGTCTTGAATTTGATTAAAATATATTGATCTTGTAAAAGTTTTTTATACTATGATTCAATTTAATATTGTTGTGTATAGTAAGATTATTATCTTTTAAAATAATAACTTTAAAAATCATATACAAGATAATTTTTAATTAATTGATTAATAGTGTAAAATTTTTTACACTGATAGAATTTTTAATTGTTTAAAAAATTACCAATTTTTCATTTAATTTTTAATTTTATAAATGAATTTAAATAACATAATTATAAAGTTGAAAAACTTATAATATTTAAGAGAATTAAACAAGTAAAAGATCAAATTAAAATTTATAATTTTTAAGACTAAAAGTTTAATTAGCTTTTTTAGAACAATATAGTTTTTTTTATAAAGCCTAAGATTATTTTGTATTAACAATTTAAATTTGGTGTGACTCTTTTAGAGTTATACCGGTTTCATTTGATCCCTTGCAAGTAAGTTAATAAAAAACAATAAAAGGAAAATATAAATTGATGTGCAAATTTTAAAAATAGTGTTCAAGACTAGTTTATGTTTAAATTTTATAATAATTCAAAAAATAACAATAACCATAAGAATAATCATGCAATTATAGTAAATTTTATAACTATGCCAAAATAATTATTGTAATCAAATAGTTATAATTAAAAATAACAAATGAAAAATTTAATAAATAAAAAAGGTGAATTAAATGTGACATCCTATTGATCTTCAAGATTTTCAATAGACAAGTTGTGACAACTTGGTGAGTCCACATTCTTTTCTTAATTCCTTTTGTAATTGTCATTACCAATAATACAAAAATAATAATTTCTTTCTTAACAAAAATCCCTTATTTTAAATAACAACAACAATACAATCTAAAATCAAATGTTTCATAGCTACTGAGATAAGGTGATTATAAATTAACAAAAACATAATAAATAATAAAATCTTTAATAGAAAAAAGGATTAATTGGATTTGACATATTGTTAATCTTAAGGTTTTGGATGTTTTAAAACTCTTCTCTATGATAAAAAAAAAGGAGCATAAACAAAATCAACATACTTTAAAATATTGACTTGGGTATGACACATTTGTTAATCCTATCTATAGGACTTACAAGTTGTGACAACTTAAAAATATTAAAAAAAAAAAACATACAATATAATACAATCAGGAGATACGTAAGAATAGAGGGCTATTTCTGTCAAGCAAAAAAAAAATTCATTTCAAAAGAAGATAAATAAAAAATATTGAATAAATAAAATCTTCTTTTGTTGTAATTAATTCTCAATTATTTTAGTGTAAGACAAATATTTTGAAAATTATTGATAATTTGTTTGATTAATTAAAGATTAGTATTTTTTAATGGATATTGTAAGGTGTTAATACTTTCTCTACACGTATTCAATTCCTTAACTCAAAATCTAGTTTCAAAGACCATTTTTATTAATGAGGAATCAATTTAAAAAAAATAGAAAATCAATCAATAAAATTTTGTGGTGACTCTACTTCTCCAAACATATTGTTTTAAGTGTTCGTCGTCCTGCTGCGATTTTGGTTGCGACATATATAACAAAACTACTTCAAATTATTTTAAAATTATATTAATGTGCATTAATTTAATTTGGTTACTTTAAAGATAGGATTCCTTCCTTAACAAATTTAGCTCAAAGGGGGATAGTGGAATCAAATGGAACTCTTTGTAAAGGATGTGGATGGAGGATAGAAGATACCAATCATATCTTCTTTGAATGCATTATTGCAAGGGAGGTGTGGACGGAAATTCTAAAGTGCATGGTGGGATATTAGCACACAGCGTTACACAATGAAGCCCGGGTTAATTTCCTCCAATTTTAGAGGTCTTGTGAGTTTTGGAGAGCGGCAAATGGTGCATTTGATTAGCTCGAAATGCATTAATATTTTCTGGAATAAGAAAGGAGGTGGGGGAGATACTTGAATTAATTAAATTTTACTCCTGGGACGAAAAGGGTGTTACTTTTCTGGAGTATGGATGCAATATATTTCAATGGTTATGACATGGGGTGGTCAATTTTTACGAAGCGGGTTAACAGCTGTAATGCTGTAAATCATGTTGCTGCATAATAATGCAACAGGAATGCATTCACGTGATGTACACAGGTTATTATAAAAAGGGTAGAATTCACAAAGTTGGGTTGGGAGTGAAAAGTCTCAAATCTTTTAAGAGCTAGTATTTTATTTTATGTATAGTGAGACTAGGAAGGTGAGCAAATTCTTTTATCACAGCTATCAAAGCTGTTGAACCAGATTTGGAGGATCCTTCTGTAATGAGCTGTACTGTTTAACCTTGTATAGAGCATCTCTTATGCTGTATACAAGTTTTTCAATTCTAATAAATTCTTTGCTTATAAAAAATATAATTTGGTTACTTTAAAATATGTTATATGAACAATACCAATTAAAATAATTTTTTGAAATATATAGTTAAATTTTAAATAACTTATAATAATTTATTTAAAATAATAATTAAGGATAAAAATTAAGAGATAAATTATATATATATATATATATATATATATATATTATTTTAGTATATATTTTAATTTTTCTACTTTAATACATATTTTATAAACTAATTCTTTTAAGCAATAACGATAAAAATAGTAAAACTTTTAATATATTGTGATAATTCATTTTAATTAATAAATTTTTTATATATACAGATTTATATGAAATGTCATATTTTTAATATATATATATATATATATATATATTATATTTATTTATTAAATTTAATAAATTTATTCTATTTAAAAAATTTAATATTTAATATACTATTAAAATTAATTACCTTTTATATTTATTAAATACAATAATTAATATTATATATTATTAATAAATTTATATATAAATATAATTGAATGCACAATAAATAAAATTAATATTTCATATATTATTAAAATTAATTACTTTTAATATTTACTATATCAACAAGTAATATTATATGTTTTACTATAATGAAAATATTTAATTAATTTGTATATTAGTATAACTGAGTGCACAATATATAACACTAGTGTTTCATATACTACCTCCGTCCCTAAATATAAGACTCTTTTCTAAAAAAAATTGTCCCTTTTTATAAGACTATTTTCAAGTTATCTCTTACATTAATTATTTTTTGACCAAAATACCCTTAACCACTTTACAATGAGTGCTATAAATTAATAAGATAAGTAAATTCTCTCTTATGAGAATTGGAGAAGATAACTAGTACTCATTAATTAATTAGGTAGAAAGTAATTAAGTAGAAAGAGAGAAATGATAGTCCCAATAATTGTAAGGGTAATTTTGAAAAAATAATACAAAATATTAATAAATTTAATGCCATTAACTAAATTAACCTACTTTCTTAAAGAGTGTTAATTAGTTAAAAGAGTCTTATATTTAGGGACGGGGGTAGTATTATTTAATTTAATTATATTTTATATTTATTAAATACAATAATTAATGTTATACAGTATTTTATTATATAAGGACAAAATTAATTAATTTATATATAAGTATAACTGAGTGCACAATAAATAACATTAAATACTACATTAATTTTTGTACTCAAGTGATACATGCACGCAAGCCCCCACTCACAAAATAGAATTTCACTTCTGTATGCAAGCCTATGAGCTAGTATATATATTGCTCTAGGCGTTTTGGTATCCTGCAAACATTTGCTTTAATTTCTAACTTCTAAGCGAGAGAGTGAGTTTTGAGCCAAAGATGCCTCGTGGGACGCTTGAGGTTATTCTAATCAGCGCAAAAGACCTACATGACAGTGATTTTTTCGGTAAGTAGTGCAAATTCAATGGTAGATAGCATATTCTATGTTTCATAGAAAATGTTTTTTTTTTTCTTTTCTTTTTCTGTACAATGACGGCAATGAAAATCGAACCTAATTTGTCATGTATCTATTCCAATCCTCCATCATTAGACCGATTCTGATGGGTTTGTTTCATAGAAAATGTTGTCTCAAAGTAATTTTGGCTTAAACTCCCATGTGTATGAATAAATTATTTTTCAATTCAGTGGGTCTTCCCCCAATTTTTTTATTTCTAGAGTTAAACTTTTTCGGTTTAAGAATTCAAAATGGCCAAAGATTGTAATAAATTTAAAGGGTCGATTAATTTTATATATCTTTTTTTTTTATTATTTTTTTTTTATGAGCAGGGAAAATGGATCCTTATGTGATTCTCAGTTATCGCGCACAAGAGCACCGAAGCAGTGTGGCTAAAGGTGTAGTTTATTTTGCCTACTTTTTTCACCAATATTTTCTCAGTTTTGGCTTCAATTTGATTCTAAACTATATATATATATCTTTCATGTTTATTTTTCCTCTCTCTTGGTGATGGGTATGGCTGAGGCTGAAATATTGAGTTACTGAATCAACATGTGTTAGGTGCAGGATCTAAACCCCGTTGGAATGAAAGCTTCCTTTTCACTGTTTCTGACAGTGTATCTGAACTTAATCTGAGGCTCATGGACCAGGATACGTTAACTAGTGATGATTTCCTTGGCGAGGCAAAGTGAGTTAAAATTCTTCTTACGACAGTGGCAAGTTAATTATTTGGATATCTTGCAGTGATATGGAATTTGATTCTGTTTTTGTTTTGTTGATTTCAAAATCAATGCATAAATAAGTCTAAAAGGTTTTAAATACATTTTGTTTTCACCAAAAAAAAAAACATTTTGTTTATAGTTCTTGTAATATACTTGTTTTATGGTTTTATATATAATCCTTATAAAATTTTTCTTATGGTGTTTTTTTTTTTTTGATATTGCTAAAGAGGTTTTGATTCTTATAAAATTTTATTTTATGATTTTAATTAGTCCCTTGTTACTATCCATTGATAATGTGACAACCATCGATCTATTGGAAAATATGTCTGATTTTTTCTTTATGGTGTATTTATAAAACATTTATCTTAAAACAAAATTAAGAAGATATAATATTACTCTTAAAAAATGTCAAAAATTTAAAACACATGTTTAAGAAAAATGCTAACAATATGTATACCTTCTAACACATGACTAAAATTTTTTGGAAATCACAAAATTGTGTGAATTTTTTTTCTTATTTAATAAACTTCATTCATGATTTTTTGCAGTTTTCAAAAAAATTTAACAAATCTTCCTAATGATTTTGTAGTTTTCAATAAATTTTGTTGATAATAAAAGTTAGAAAAAGTGTTAAAAGGAGTGTTATTAACATTCCTCATATGTTTAATATATTTAAATAAAAGGAAAATTGCTTTTGAAAACACAAACTAGTGTGTTTGATTTCGGATCGTGGATGTGGTTTTCCACATAAAGTTGAAGCATGTACTGCATGTCATTTGTGATTTGCTTTCTCAACTCGTGTGAAGTAGTGAAATCATTGATAAAAAAATAAAAAATAAAAATCTTTTAGGGCTTTTGAGAAACTAAAGTGCACACGTTTCTCACATATATGCAGAATTGATCTGGAACCAGTGTTTTCCGTGGGGAGCATTCCAGAAACTTCTTACAATGTTGTGAAGGACCAGAAGTACTGTGGGGAGGTCAAGGTGGCACTCACCTTTAATCCTGAGGTAAATTTATTAGCTATTTTAGTACTCTTTAACCAAGCACACACAAGCACTAGTACTGCAGAGTTTGCCTTGACACTTTAAGAATTTTATACAATGCAACAAGAATGATACAACTTGGGGCTGTTATCTTGTTTGTCTCTTTTCTTTTTTCTTTTTTGTTAAAAAAGAAAAAAAAAAGTTTTTGAAAGAAACCTTTCAAAAGCATACATACATACGCCGTTTTATTTTTCTTCAATTTTCACGTTCTAGCATTTAATTGGCTTGCACTGTTGATAAATATATGCTTATATTGTTGGTGCTCTAGCCCAATTCATTTTGTAATTTCTGGTTGCAGAGAGGCAGTGGAGTCGGCTACTACGAAGAATAAAGCCGTGATGATCTAAGTGGATGAAGGAGTCACATAATTACCAGCTATATATGATGTACCTAAATTTGTTGGACCTAGCTAGTAGCTACAATTATCTTTTCGAATAATAAGTAGTTAAAAATTGCATTAATAGACATTATGTTGAAATGATTTCTAGATTTTGTATTTTCAACTCAAATTTACCTATTTCCAATCCTAGTGAAATTCCTTTGCCAACAATCATTGTATGGTGAAACTTGTGGCACGTTTGGATTAACTTGCGCAACAATAAAATAATTTACATGTCCTGCGTGTGTTAGATGGACGCAGT
Organism: Pueraria montana var. lobata; assembly: GCA_026413185.1. NCBI lineage: Eukaryota > Viridiplantae > Streptophyta > Magnoliopsida > Fabales > Fabaceae > Pueraria > Pueraria montana. The sequence continues at coordinate 86,898,936 of CM048650.1, read as the reverse complement.
GTTTTAAGAACCGGACCGGTCACCGAACCGGTCGAGGTACTGGATTAATGGGTCACTGGTCGAACCGGTGGATCACTGGTCGGACCGGTTCGACTCTATATATATTAAAAAATTAAAAAAATATAATATAGCTAACATAACTTAATCATTTAACACTTCAAATTTTAAATTATTGTCATTATAAAGTACCTAATATTTCAAATAAGAAATAACAACCAATAATCATGACAATACAAGTCCATAAATAAGTTTTATATACAAAAAAAATAAAATAAAAATTGAAACACGTCATTTCAGCACTTTTTTTTCAAAAAAAAAAAATCATATCACAACCCGGTTCAACCCGAGTCACCGGTTTTTTTTCAAAAACCGGCCGGTCCAACCCGGATCGTACCGGGTCAGATGCATAACCGATCCTTTTATCGAACCGAACTGGTTAAGCCACCGGGTTCCGGTCGGACCGGTCGGACCGGCCGGTCCGGTCCGGTTTTTAAAACACTGGATGGACGAGTGTAACAACCTTAGGTGCTGTCACACGACATGGATGCAAAGGCGTGTTACATGAATTGCATCATTTGAATATTTCTTTTCTCTTGTAAGCAAATATATCATTTGAATATTTCTTTTCTCTTGTAAGCAAATATAAATATTAACAAGGGAATATAAGGGGTACTATATAATCGTTTTACATAACAATAAAAATCTTCCTGAAAAGAGAGCATTTATCAAAATTGCCCAATATATTTTAAAGAATAACAATATCAATATGAGAAAGACAAACTAAATGCTTTTAATTAGTTTTCCCACAATCCATTACCAGAACAAAAGCATAATCAAATCAAACACATATAATTGCATGATGTCGTTATCATTTTATTGAAAGGTTATGGCAATTCTTATCACTTTTATTGCATCATCTACAAAATAAATTATCACTTTTACAAAGTTCTGTGTAATACTAGGATTGAAGCTGCATAATACATAAACAATCAATATGTTTTTTTTTTTTGACAGAACAATCAATATGTTTTATACACCTTATATTTTGCTAGGAAATATTAGGCCTCACTTTTCATAACTTGTTCTTCCTTTGCTAAATCTCAGATTTACACATGAGCTGAAAATTGCTGAGAAAGGGATCAATCAATAGAAAATTGAAATGTGAAAAAGACTATGAAATCATAAACAATAATTCACAAAATCTCAAATCCAAAAAGCCTTCAATCCCAAAAAATAAAAGGAAATAAAAATTGCAGTTGAGATTGGCAACAAACCTTGAGCTCTACACTTGATGAGATTTGAAATGTGATTTACATGTGTTAGTTTTGTTAGAATAATTTGAAACCCTAACATCAATAAATTTGGGATCGATTACGAGAGACAAAACAAATTACAAGACGAAGAAGAAAGAAAATTTATCAAAAATAAGAAAAGAATGAGAGAAAATCTTGAGACTGAGAGAATATTGGTAACCAGATTTTTCTCTTATATACAAATGACAAAATGTCAAGCAAGGGAGAGAAGCATGAGAGCCAAAAGAAGTTGATGTAAAAGCAGTATTAGTATTAACTAGATATTGACCTGCGCATTGTGCAAGTTATATATTCTATATTTTGAAAACATTAGAATTATATAAAAAATAAAATATTAACTTGAATTATTACATTCAATAATTGTAAAATATTTGTTCAAATAGAATTAAGGTCAACCATTCTCTAACTAGTGATATTAACTTTGAGAAATCTATCATCACATTTTGTGTTGAGATGTTGAAGAAACTGGTATTATTTAACATTTTGTTGAATTGTTTTGTAAAAAGGAGAAGGTAGAGTGTAGAGTAATTGTATCAGCAGAACGCCTTCTGATGTTTGTATGTTAATATGCAAATAAGGTAATTGCATATTTGAATTTGTTTTCAATTAACAGTTATATGACACCCCCCCTCAAATATTACAATTCTTTTGTTAAATTTGGTATATGGTAATCACACTACTCTCATTCAAAACTCAAAAGGCCTACATACGTAACATACATTAGAGTTAAGAGTATCAAAACTGAATTGAATCTTCTAATGAACATTTTAGCAATAAAAATCAAATCAGACGAAAGTCTCATAATGAACCGTGCTAATTATGTCACATTGTCATATGTGATTGTTACCAATTGAATAACACTGTTTATTGATAATTTTAAATAGCACTTAATTAGTAGTTACATTTTTAATTATTAGTTTGTAATTATATAAAGAGAGATTGAATTTGATTAAAATGTCAGTTATAAAAAATATAATAAATAACATGTAATTATTATTCATTATAAATAGCAGGAAAGTGCAATTTTTGCACCAAAACATAAAAATCCAACCTTATATGGCAAAATTGAATTAGTGAATAAGGTCATATATATATTTGAAAATTACAGATCCTTTACATATTTGAAAATAAATCATAACAAAGTTTATCAGGCTCATAAGAATCAAATATTGTAAAACAGTATGAGTCACGTGTTACAAACATAAACACCATGTATGGAATACCCATGCAAAAAAATTTGTTCTATTTTTTTTTTTTAAATTAGAATTTATTCGTATATATATGTAGTTTCTAAGACATAGTAACACATACATTATACTTTCGAATCTATAACACCTTTCCAATAATACATACTGCAACAGAAGCTGATGAACCTCCTAATCAGGATATGCCTCCTGCAACAAAGCTTACAAGCAAAGTCAAAATTGGCCGTATGCCTAGGTTTCACATTACAATATGACTATGACCCTTCAATTCCTACACCTATCAAAGGTATAGAAAGAAATTAACCATGAGAAGTATTTATATATAATACCTTTCCAATAAAAGCTGTTGAACCTCCTAATCAGGATATGCCTACTGCAACATTAGAAGGGGCATCTCTTGGAGCGTTTTTTTAATGTAGGTGCATCAACCAAAGAAAGGCCACTGATAGTTGAAACAAATTAAAATCAATGAGCATTTCCTGAAAACAAATGCAATATTAATAAATAAGTAAAAAAAATGGAAGAGAATCTTGACCACTGATTATAAGTTTTGAGAAAATAAGTAAGCAAAGAGAAATATTACATAAATAATATTGGAGGAAAATCATAAAAATGGAGAAGAAATTTCAGTATCACCAGTCAATGAGAAATAACTTGAGTGCAGCAGTGAAGTTGAGAATTTGGGAGGCGTGTCACTTATTGAACCAATATGTGTGTCAATGGGAAATACTCAGCAGTGCAATGGCTAAATACTTATTGAACCAATATGGAAAGTGTGTCACTTATGGGCACAACGGGCACTTATGGTTATGGAACACCATCTCTAGAGAAGCCTTCATTTCGGTCTGCATCTAGAAAAAAAGTTTTTAACCATCTCAAATATATTTCAAATCGAACCCCTTTATTGTCAATAGGAACAATGATGATTTGGGGTTTAATTCCTAAACTGTCACATGAGCAGTGATAGGAAGCAGAAGGGGGCCATTTTACTGCAGAAGAGAGTAGAAAGTTTTAAGCAGCCAGGATTTAAGGTTCATAATGGAATGCACGAGGTAATAACAGGGGCGTTATGCATTAAATGGGAGGGGATAGTTTTAAATCCGACACAACTGCACAAATAGGAGGGGAGAGTTTTACACCAGACACAACTGGGAGAGATAATGAAATGCATGAGATAATGACAGATAAGCAAAGTGTTCTTACGTCAAAAGAGATATGGTGTTGATGTGGAAGCATGTTGTTTTGTAGCTTAGGCTTTATATATTATAAATAGATTGCACGTAAATAATACCTTGGAAAATAAATCAGTGAGCAATTACTTTATAGCCACACAAAAATTGTCCTTAAAAGATATTTTTGCAGTATAGTAATTGTAACTGCAAGCATTGGGCTAAAGAGATATGAAATACATATTTGTGACTGAGATTCAGATCAAATAGTGATCACTTCTAAAGGGATATGAAATATTTGTGACTGACTATGAAATATATCTTTTTGCGGTAGTGTAATTGTAATTGCAAGCATTGGTCTAAAAAAAATATTTCATTAGAATCTCTCAATTTGTGCCTCGGTGATTGGTTGATCATGCATGGGTTCGAATCCAGAAACAACCTCTTTGCATATGCAAGGGTAAGGCTGCATACAATGACCCTCCCTCGTACCTTCGCATAATAAGGAGCCTTTGGTCACTAGGGTACGTTAGCTTTTAGAATCTCTCAATTTGTGACCTCGTTAATTCCTAGAATATGCGCGCAGTTAAATACGTGGAGAATTCCCTCTGAGGGTTTCATTATATTAAAATTGCAATCTACCCAAGAGTTAAAGCCGTGGAGGCATCAAATCACCTAGGGACTGTTTTACATGCTAATTAATTAGTCTACTTACACAGGGACTCATATGTCCTTTATAATCTAAAAGAAAGGGAATAGATATTTTATCTCCATAGAAATATTGTCATATAACTATATATCTACTTCACAGGGGGGCGATTGCATATGATATCTTGAATATAAATTGTAGGATTTTCTTCAACATTTGATTTACATTTGCTGGTTCATGAGAAAGTTCAAATGAACATATGAAATATTTAAGTAGATATATAGTTATATTGTCTTAATAATTCATGCAGGAAGCATTAAGAAATGGATAATAGCAATTCAGCCGCCAGAAATGACTGGAATGATATTCTGTTCATCAATGAGATTCTGATAAGAATCTTTATGTCCCTGAATGTTCCAGATTTTGCCGTTGCCTCACTGGTTTGCAAATGCTGGAACCAAGCTTGTCGTGACCCTTCACTTTGGCACAAGCTTGATCTATCCAGACTCAGCTCTTACTGTTTCAACATTACCAATAAACTTTATCATTGGGATCTACAAACATTCAACGACAAAAATGATTCCGTTATTGTAGTATGATCTAAATCTGTGCAAATAAAATGCTACTTGCTTAGTACTATTTAACTATTATATATACTTGAAGGATATGGAGTTCACAACTGCTTCTGAAAGGTAACATTTCTCTTATTGTTACCCTTTGTACATGTTGGCTATTACACAACCTTCTAAACAAAACACCTTAGCTATATTTAATTTAGACATATTTAAGTAATGACTTAGTTAATTAAGCACTTATTTAATAAGAGTTTAATTATTCGAATTTTAATAAAATAAATTAGAAAGAAATTATTCCAATACGAATGTTTTATCATAAAACTAATTGAAATATAAAACTTAAAGGACTTCATAAAATTATCAATAACATTTACAAGTCTAAATAAACTTAGTATATATAAGCTCGATCTTTGGAATTATAAAGCATGTATTGTTTTGTAGGACCCCAAGTCAGAAACGACTAGTGCTACCAATGACAGGTTACTTATCAATAGGGGGAGCGAACATGGAAATGAAGTCATGGGATGGCCTTGAGTCCATTACCATTACCTCCATGGCCCTCCATGATTAAATATTTTCATCAATTGGCAAATACTGTAAGAACATCACTGAGATGAAATTTACTTTGTGAATTAGAAGAATATAATGCTGATGCCATGATTAAATACACCGCGAACTTGAAGGTCTTGAGCATATAGTGAGCATGAAGGCTTTGTGTGGTGTGCTCACTTTCTTGGAACATTTGGAGGCGATGAATATATGTCACAGTCTCATTATGCATAAATCAGATGCTGGATACCAGGTTATGGTCTACGGTATTCATGATCTGTGACACCATTTGCCCCCCTCGAGTCTGGGAAAGCTTATATATTGTCAAGGAGGAAGGTGCCTTAGGTGCAAGAGTGGGCATGACACTAAACCTATCAGGCAATAACCATATGGATCCAATGACGATATTGAGCATGAGGATGAGATAACATCTCTCGCACATTAATCTGACTGCTCAGTGCTGCATGAACCTAGTCATTTGGATCTAGCTCGTTTTTGTGGTTGAAATAAGTTTCATAGACATTTACATTTTGCTGGTTGGTTTCTAAACATGTCTGCACCAGACATGTTTGAACACAAATCAACAAAATATAAATGCCTATATGAAACTTATTTCAACCACAAAATGGGCGAGATCCAAAATGATATAAGGTTCATGCAGCACTTATAAGTACATTCAGATTAATGTGCAAGAGATGTTATCTCATCCTAAGCAAAATATCCTCATAGGGTCCATATGATTGCTTGTTAGGGTTAGTGTCATGCTCATTCTTGCACCTAAGGCACCTTCCTCCTTGACAAAATATAAGCTTTCCCGGACTTGAGGGAGGCAGATGGTTTCAGAGATCGCAAATACATACACCACAACTTGGGATCCAGGATCTGATTTATCCATAATGAGACTGTGACACATATTCAACGCCTCCAAATGTTCCAAGATAGTGACCACACACCGCTCAAAGTCTTCTTGCTCACTATATGCTCAACACCTTAAAGTTTGGGTTGTATTTAATTATGGAATCAGCATGATATTCTTCTAATTTGCAAGTAAATTTCATTTCAGTGATGTGCTTACAGTATTTCCCAATTGCAGAAAATATGTAACCACAGGGGATCATGCAGGTAATGGCAATGGACTCAAGGCCACCCAATGACTCCATTGCCATATTCACTCTACCTACTGATAAATATTTAACCCGTCACTGGTAGAACAAGTCCATTGATATTTGGGGTTCTACAAATTACAAAAAAAGACACACTTTATAATACCAAAGAGCTTATACTATAAGCTTATATAGACTTGTGAAAGTGGTTGATATATAATTTTATAAATTCCTTCAAGTTTAATATTTCACAAGTTTTATGATGAAACTTATTAAAATATATTCTTTCTAATTTATTTAAGTAAAATTGGAGGTCAATTATAAATAATTAAACATTCATATAATATACAAACTCTTAATAAATAAGTGCTTAACTAAGTCGTTACTTAAACATAGCTAGGGTGTTTTGTTTAGAAGGTTCCGTAATAGACTAATAGCCCACATGTACAAAGGGTAAGAATAAGAAAAATGTTACCTTTCAGAGATGAACTCCATATCCCTTAAGTATGTATACGTAGTTAAATACTAAGCAGGGTATATTTCATTTGTTCACATTTACAACTCCAAGAATTGAGTCATTTTTGCACTTGAATGCTTGTAATCCCAAGGATAATGTTTATTGGATATGTTGAAACCGCAAGAGCTCAGTCGAGATCAAGCTTGTGCCAAAGTGACGGGTCACAACAAGCATGATTCCAGAATTTGCAAACCAGCGTGGCAACGACCATGTCCGCAACATTGAGGGACATAAAGATTCTTACCAGAATCTCATTGAACAGAAAATCATTCCAGTCGTTTCTGGAAGCTAAATTGCTATTCTCCATTGCTTAATGCTTCCTGCATGAATTATTGAGACAGTATATTAATTTTTGCACATGATCTTTTGAACTTTCACATGAAGTGGCAAATGGAAATCAATTGTTGAAGAATGTCCGAGAATCTATAATCAAGATATCATATGCAATCGCCCTCCTATGAAGTAAATATATAGTTATATATATCACAATATTTCTATGGAGAACATGATCTACTTTTTTTTTTTAGATTGTAAAGGACATATAAGGCTAAGTGTAAGTAGACTAATCACGAGCAAGGAAAACTGTCCCTAGGTGGATTGCTATTTTTAATATAACAAAACTCTCATAAGGAACTCTTGATGTATTTAACTGCATATGCTAGGAATTAACAAATTTACAAATTGAAAGATTCTAAAGAAACAATAGTGTGGTCCTAGGGTCAACTTTGTCATGGACTTATGAACAATTTTTTACCAAACACAAAATGCAGATCAGCTAGACTGGCTTAATATTTAGAAAAAAAAAATACAAATGTAGAGATTAAACATGGCCAATTTAAAAAATCTTTAAAACAAAAAATTAAAACTAAGATGAAATTTATAGTGTATATTTTAAAATAATTATACCAGCGCAAAAAATATTGTTATGTAAAATATGTTATTTTAAGTTAAATAAATCTTATAATTTATTATTAATTTTTTTTATAATAATAGATAAAAAAATATTATGCGAACTTTTGCAGGGCAATAAAGCCTGAACATGAAAACATGAACCAAATCGACCCAATGAACATCAACCATGTCTTTTAGAATTTGAACCCATCTCTATTTGCTTTAGGTCAAACCGAATTGTGGGATAAGATGGGGTCTTGAATTCTTTGTAGAAACTGAAATCTGTATATTTTTAAGAAAATTGGTGATAATTTTCTGGTTTTTAAAGGTGTGTATACATGTTCAACTAAATGAAAAACCTCCCTATTAGAACCCCACTCAGCTACAAAAACAATTGATCGGTAAAATCTTGGAGACAATCGTATAACATGCATGCTGGAAATATTTGATGTGGATCTATCATTTTACCGTCACCAGACAAAAAATTAAGTTTAAAAATAAACCTTGAACAACAGCGACAAAAATGAAACCCATTAGTTTTATGAAACACTAAGCAGATAACAAACCTAGCGCAGGTAATGAAATGATTTGATTATCCAGGAACGTAATTGCATACACATGAATCAGACCAGGATTTTAGCAAACAAATAAATCCATAGCAAAAAAAAAAAAAAAAACAAAAGGAGAGTAACAGAATACAATACTCATGAGTGTTGCTTAGATTGTATGAATTGGTTTTCCTGTGAATCATCACTAATAGAGCTGTATATAAGTCGCCTCATTGTCCATCAGAAAAACTAGCTAATTCATCCATGGTTTTGCATCTTTCTTCCAATTTACACTATGTAACATATATTACATACAAAAATACACATATCATCAGTAGCAGATCCAAGATCCTGAGCCAGTGGGATCAATTTTTTTTTTTAATAATAATCATTATCATATATATGAAAATAAAACATGAGATGAAATGAAATGTCTAGTTAAATAAAACATAAAAGTATCTAATGAGCAGAAAAGAGAACAAAATGTAAAAGAGAAACTAGTCAATAAAAGAAAAAAATTATCAACACTTAAAAAATTGAAACCAGTGAGTTCAAATTATAAAATTAGAGGGGACAAAAAGATAACACTATATATATAGTTATATTTTTCTTAAGGTGAGGGAGTGCATCTGCACCCCCTGAATTAAATGTAGGTCCGCCCCTACACATCATTATATTAGAAAAGACTAAAGAGAACAAATTCAAGGACAAAGCATGCAAGCATCAGAGAAACGAAACAATGACAGAGAAAATGAAACTACCAAATGAAGTTCTGAGGGAGGGTCAGAAGGGATACATACCATCTCCATCTTTGTCAAAAAGACAAAAGGCTTCTAGAAAGTCATCAATCACAGTGACATATAATTCTTGGCAGATTATAGGAGAATTACACCAATAAACCGCTGTTAGTTCATCTATTTTAAGGTTTCCAGCTCAATGAATGACCCAAAGAGAGAAAAAACAATACCTTTTCTAGAGGCATTGTGCATGCTCCCTTGATGAAGGAGCAAACATTTTATCCATTTTTACTACCATCATCCATCAATTATTTCTTGACTTACCAAACTCAAGTTACATGAAACCTGCAAAATAAAAAATTATACAAATTGCTCACTGCAATGATTCACAGAGAATAGTTAGCAAGTAACTGATCACACACTACCCTGACCTCCAATCCCATTAATATATTCAATACATACGTTTTGAAAGTTTACCCTGAAAACTGAATTTCAGTAAAAACACACGTACCCATTTGACTTTAAAAATGAATATTGACTTGAATGAAAGTAATCTCAGGCATGAATAACCGAACCTACATAAACAATATGTATTAGTTTCCAATTCAACAAGATACACAAAATGAGCTCATCAAAAGAAGGACTAGATTGGATAAAAGCAGAATCACATAAGCTAACAACTCATGTAGTAAATGGATCCACATACCTAGACAGCGATTCAATGAGCGTAAGAACAGAGCTATTGTAGAGCTCAAGGTGTTTATATATGTTCAACCAAATTAAAAAAAAAAAACACTTGTTAGAATCCCATCTTGGCTAAAAACAATGGAGCAGTAAAATCTTACAGACGGATCTTATAACATGTTGGAAATATTAGATGTGGATCTATCATTTGACTATCACCAAAAAAAATTAATTTCAAAATTAAGCCTTTACTCAGCTGCACTAAAATGAAACCCATTTTTTTAATAAAATTTTCGGATCAGATTTAACAAAAATTCGTGTGCTTTTTATTGGACTCATCCTACTTGAGTCATTTGGTTGGCTAAATTAACTAAGGCTCTTTCTTTTGATATCCGAATTCAAGGACACAAAAATATGTAAAGAAGATCATCAAAATATGGAAGATGCATGCACAGAAAAGCGGATGACAAAATTAAATAAAAAAAAATACTCAACCAAAGGAAATAAGCATATTTCTTATATGGTGCTATGCCACTGTCTTTAGATATATGGTGAACAGAATGAAGAGTTGAAATTGAGACTCTCTGGTATATATAGAGAAATGTCTTGCTATCAAGTGTTCTGTGTTCCAAAAAGTATTAGTTAAGGAATATTTAATATATTTCATTAATTATTTAAAACAAATTAAAAAAATATTAAATGATTTTTCTAGTTTCAATATAGTAAATGCTTTTAATAATGATTTTTTTATTCTAAATATATTACTAGTTTTTATAATAAATGTTTTTTTTATCATTTATAATAAATGCTTTGAACATAATAAATGCTTTTGATATAATAAAACATTTATATTTTCAAAATAATAAATGCTTTTAATAATGATTTTTATTTTTTATAATAAATACTATTTAATATAATAAATGCTTTGAACATAATAAATGCTTTTGATATAATAATAAAATTATATTTTTAATACTTCCTTCACTTTATATGGCGTTTAAGGTTATGGTACATGTATTAAGAAATGCAATTAATATTTTGAGTTCATAAATTGATTGCAGTTTTAGCTTTTAAAATTTGTCCCAAATTGACTGATGTTTTCACTTTTCAATGAGATGTTCAAACATCTATTCCAAATTTACCCTCTAATAAATATTGTTATCTTGAATGACTTAATAATACATTTATTGAAATCAATAAAGAGAATAAGGATATTTTAGTAAAATTGTTTCTTAATAAATACTATTTTCATGACATACTTGCTTTCTTAATCTGTGTGAAAAAACATTAAACATCAGTTATTGTGGGACGGAGGGAGTATCTTGTAACTTCTTAATATACCCTTTTATCTCTCAAATTAATTACTTTTTTTCTCATTTACAAAGTAACAACTACTCTCACTAAAGAATATTTATTATATTTCATTAATTATTTAAAACAAATTAAAAATATTAAATGATTTTTCTAGTTTCAATATAGTAAATGCTTTTAATAATGGTTTTTTTATTCTAAATATATTACCAGTTAATATAATAAATGCTTTGAACATAATAAATGCTTTTGATATAAATTTTCAATATAATAAATGCTTTTAATAATGATTTTTATTTTTTTATTATAAATATTAGTAGTTAATTTAATAAATGCTTTGAACATAATAAATGTTTTTGATATGCTCCCTCCGTTCCTTCTTAAGTGTCGCATTTTTGAAATTTTTTTGTTTCTATTTATCTGTCATTTACAAAGTTCAAAATCACATTAATTACACTTTTATCCATTATACCCTTATTTATTTCCTAATATTTAATTAATTTACACATGCATTTATTGTGGAATGGAAAAGAAGAGGGGTAAAATAGGAAACTCAACAACTATTTTATTAGAACCAAGAAAATTTATTTCATTTTTTGATTTCTACGTAACAACCTTAAACGACACTTGTAAAGGAACGGAGGGAGTAATAAAAAATTATATTTTTAATGCTTCCTTTACTTTATATGGTGTTTAAGGTTATAGCACATGTATTAAGAAATATAATTAATATTTTGAATTTCATAAAATATATCATGTAACTTCCTAATATACCCTTTTATCTCTCAAATTAATTGTGTTTTTTTTTCTCATTTACTACTTAGTAACAACTACTCCCACTAAGGGTATTTCATGGAATTTTTTTTTTAATATTTCATTGGTTTTGTAAAGCGACAACTAATTTGAAACAATTTTGTTTTTTTTACTAAAATGTCATATAAAGTGGAACGGATGGAGTATAATAAATGCTATTAATTTAAAGAACATATTAGTCAAGGAATATTTAATGTTTTATTAATTATTTAAAATAATTTTGAAAAATATTAAATGATTTAATTTATTAATATAATAAATGCTTTTAATGAATGATTTTTGTTCTTGAAATAATAACTTATTTTATTAACATAAATCATTGACCACGAATTTAAAAGGTTGTTTGAAGAGTTTTATTTATTTATTTTGTTACATTTGAAGAGTTTTATTTTAATACACTATTTGTATAAAAAAAAATTACACTCTCAATTAATTAAAAATCACTTTTACATATGACATTTAAAGTAATTATTACTAATTGTACCTATTTTAGAAGCAGGTCATAATTTCTTCCAGCACTCCCTTTTTCTACTGTTCACACCCCTTCAGCTTTTATTTTTATTTTTTAAGCCCAAAACTAACAACCTTAGCCCATCATATCAAGCACAAATTAATTAATTAATTGTCAAAGCATATAATTAATCAATCAATTAATTTAAATAACAATGGATATAATTAAAATAAAGTACAATCATAACTAAAGAAACATATATGCTTTTTAACATCCAAACAAATCAATCAAGATAAAATAAATATGGGTCAAAAGAATTACTCGCAACTTCTTGCATTTATAATTCTTTTCAATCCAAACAAAATTATTTTAAGAAATATTAAATTCCTTAAAATAAATCAAACAACATAATTCTTTTAAGGTGAAAATTTGGGTGGTTACAATAACTAATATGAAGGTTGATTATCGTTCAACACATAGGGGAGAGATAAGGATTAGCTTGGTTCTAGGTTTTGCAAGAGAGAGAGGTAATTGCAAGGCTGCAACATTGAGAAACATAAATATTGTTTCTAGAATCTTATTGAACAGAAAATCATTTCAGTCTTTTCTAGAAGCTGTATTGCTATTCTTTGTTTCTTAATGCTTCCTACAAATACTATTAAATGATTAATTTCTCATGACACAACAAATGCAAATCACAAAACCCTAAACAGGGAACTTACCATGTATTTAACTGCATATGCTTGGAATTAATGAAGTCACAAACTCAAAGATTCTAACGAAATACTTTTTTTAATAAACGCTTAATTCAAGAACTGGTCATCACTAATTTATATGAATCCTAGTCACAAATAATATTTCATATCCTTTTAGCCCAATGCTAGTAGTTACAATTAGTATCTCTAAAGAGGACTAAAAATCTAGCAAAAGATACTTCTAGAATATATTAACAAGAATAATTAATAATTTAGAGATACTTCTGATTTGGTAATTAATACAAAATGTGGTAAATCGTGAGCTCAACACACCACCAGGGATCCATGGATTACTCCAAAAAGAGGTTTCGTGTCCAAATGCTACATGTTTTCCTAAAAGACTCCCACAACCAGTTTATCTGCCAACTCAAGGCTCTATGATATCTAGAGAGCAAATGTGTCTCCCCACCATGTTATATCATTTCCCTTTGCACCATCTAATTCCCCCTATCTCACGTATTTATTACCCAACACCTTATACCATGAACTCCCCTTTTCCACACGCATTCTCTAGTGCCATTGTCGAAGTAGAGACAAATTATAAGCCTCAAATTTTTAACTCACCCACAAGAATTTCTTGAATAAAATAAATTGGCCAATTGATTGATTATAGACGAGAACCCAAATCCAAATTCATATTACGTAGCCACAAAAGCAAATTAAATTCTTCATATCAAGAAAAATAATTAATTAAAGAAACATGATATATCAGTAACTCATAATAAGAAAGATTTTGTTTCTCATATGTTGAATAAAAGAAATATGTACCAAGAGAAATAGAAAACTCACCTTCTGTAGCCATTATTATCAATGAAGCACGCAACATTCACAATGAACACTCATATTTTGAAGCAAGAGAGTTAGAAATCTTTAAATCTTAATTAGTCTTCAGAAAAGCTTGCAAACCGATAGATATAAGTAGAAAGTTTATGGGTGCTACCCTTGATTAGTGAAAGACCTTTTTAAACTTTGGTAAAGGAGTAAAATATATATTTTAGAAATTGGTATTGGTATATATATTCCCTTGCAATATTCTATATAATTTTACCATTAAGAACTTTTTGGAATGTTTATAGAGGATATATTATCGTAAAATGAATTCTGCATATGTTTCAAGCACAATGAAACTTAATAATTTCTGTTTTCAAAAAAAAAAAAAAAACTTAATAATTTCAAGCACAAAACGTGCAGGATCCAAATGACAAGGTTTATGGCACAATAAAAAGCATATTCAGATTAATGTGAGAGAGAGGGTATCTCATCCTGACGCCATGCATCCTCAAAGGCTCCATATGAATGCCTGCTGGGAGTAGTGTTCTGTCTATTCTTGCACCTAAGGCACCATCCTCCTTCACAATAGATAAGCTTTCCCATACTCGATGGTGGCAAAAGGTTTTGCAGATCATGAATATTGTAGTCCACATCATCCGAATCATCATCCATAATGGGACTATGACATATATTAACCACCTCCAAATGTTCCAAGAAGGTGACCACACTGCACAAAGTCTTGATGCTCACCGGTAAGGTCCGAATGCTCAACACCCTCAAGTTTGGGGTGTATTTGATCATGTCTTCAACATGCCCTTCTGAAAAGATGCAACCGCAAGAAAATTTCATCTCAACGATGTTCTTGCAGTATTTGCGAGTTGCAGGAAATATTAAATGACTGCGCACAACGGAGGTAAGGGTAATGGACTCAAGGCCTCTCCATGACTTCATTGCCAAATTCAGTCCTGCTCTTGAGAAGTCACCCGTCTTTGGCAGAACGAGTCGTTTCAGATTTGGGGTCCTACGAAAGAAGACAAGTACGCTTAATTTGTAATACCAAACAGCTTGTATATACTAAGTATTTAAATTAGACTTGTAAATATAGATAGGGTATTTTGCTTTAGAATGTTGTATAGTAGCCCACATGCATGTGCAAAGGGTAATTAAGAATATCGAGGGAGTCTAGCTCAGTTGGTTGAGCAGGGTGTGTGAGTTATTGTAAACCTCTCGATTCGTATTCGATTCCTATGGATAAAAAAAAGGATAATTAAGAATAAGAGAAATGTTACCTTGCAGCAGCAATGATGAGCTGCTGATCCGTTAAGTAAACATAGTAGTTAAATACTATGCAGGTTGTATTTCCATTACTCAGTCCTAGAACATACTTCAAGAACTCAGTCATTTTTCTACTCGAACGCTTATGCTTGTAAGCTCCAAGTTCATTATCGGGTACATTGAAGCAGTACGAGCTGAGTCTGGACAGATCAAGCTTGCGCCAAAGCGACGGGTCACGACAAGCTTTATTCCAGAATTTGCAAACCAGCGAGGCAGCTGCAAGGTCCGCAACATTGAGAGACATGAATATTATTACCAGAATCTCATAAGATAGATCATTCCAGTCTTTGCTGCCAGCAAAATTGCGCTTATCCATTTCTTAAAGCTTCCTGCAAATATATTAAATGTTTCACATGATCATCTTAACTTTCTCATGAACAGGCAAATGCAAATCCCAAAACCCTTAACAGAGAACTCACCGTGTATTTAAGTGCATATGCTAGGAATAAATGAAGTCAGAAATTGAAAGATTCTAACCAAATATATATAAATGCTTCATTCAAGAAGTGATCACTATTTGATATGAATCTTACAAAAAATATTTCATATCTTTTAGCCCAATGCTTGCAGTTGCCATTCGTATCAAAGAAACAAAAGAGGTTTAAAATCTACCAACAGATACTTCTAGAATATATTAACAAGATTTAATTAATCAGAATAATATAAGAACTGAAATTCTTTATTAAATAGGCTTAAATAACTTTTAGGTTCCTGATAAATTTCCAAATTTTACTTTGGTTCCTAATAATTTTTTTCGTTGTTTTGAGCCCTGATATATCAAAACTTTTATTTTGAGTCCCTACCATCTCAACAGTTGATATATATTGGGAAGATCTGTTCGGATGATGCCACATCATCACTTAACTGATGGTAGGGACACAAAACAAAAGTTTTGATATATCAGGGACTCAAAACAACGAAAAAATTTATCAGGGATCCAAAGCAAAATTTGGAAATTTATCAGGGACCTAAAAGTTATTTAAGCCTATTAAATATGTCAACTTGGGCTTCAAAATCTTGTGAAGTATATAATTAATTTCTTGATGCAGTGAAAAAACAAAAAGATATTGCCCAATTTGCTTGGACTAGATCGAGATATATCATGGGCAAGCTGACATGAAATTTGAACTGTTATCCTTTAAAATTTTCATTCAGTAAGATTTGTTCTGTATAGGGTTTTGGTTGAAAAACTATTAATTACCAAACAATAATATATCTTTGAAAGAATAGAATTATGACAAACTCGATCATGGTAGAAACTATAGTGTGGTCCTTAGCGCAATTTTGCCATGGCCTTGTGAACAATTTTTTACCGAACACAAAACGTGGATTATCTAGGCAGACCCAATATTTAGGCAATACAAACAAATTATAAAAAAATTGATTCAATTTATAGTGCATATTTTAAAATAAATTATAGCATCACAAAAAACATATTAAATTATGTAAAATAATATTTTAATTCAAGTTATTAAATCTTATAAGTTATTATTAATTTTATTCAAAATTAGGGATATAAAAATATGAGTAAAATATGTTTTTGGTCTCTCTAAAATTTCTGATATTTGATTTTAGTCCTCCAAAAATTTTTCTCCTTCAAATTTGAAAATTCTCCACTTTTAGTCCTCAAAGTTGTTATAATTAACATTTAATGACAGTTTTAAACCGCTACAACATTGCACTTTAAGGACCAAAAGTAAAGTATTTCCAAATTAGAGGGATGAAAATAGCACAAAATATTTTTGGAGGACCAAAATTGAATTTGAAAATTTTAGAGGAACCAAAAACGTATTTTATCCAAAAATATTATGTGGACTTTTGCCAAACAATAAGCCCTTAACATGAATGGAATCAACCCAAAAATACATCAAGCATATCTTAGAATTTAAACCTGATTCAATTTTCTTTTCACCAAACTGAATTATTGGATTTGAAAGAAACTTAAACATATATATAATTTTTTTTAAAATGTGATAATTTTCTTGGTTTTAAATGTGAATATATATTTTTAACCAAATGAAAAACCTCCATGATAGGACCCACTGAGCTAAAAAAATAGGGTCAGTAAAATCTTACAAACAGATCTTATAAAACGTGTTGATCGAAATATTAGATGTGGATCTATCATTTCACATAATTTGATCTACGCCAAGGAACTTGGCTGACTAGCTTTAGTGGGATCATCTAACATAATTTGAAGTAGGCTTGAACACGGGTCAATTCAGATCGAGTTTAAGCCAAAACCTAAACCGATTTGGGATTACTGGCTCAGGTCAAGTCAATTTGGATTTGTGCTTTTTTTTATTCGAACTCAACTTTGTTCTATGCTGGTCAAACCGAGTCAATTTTCGGGTTACCCGACAAAAAGTGGAAAAAAAATTGGAGAATAGAGAAAATAGGGGAAAACAGGGGGAAATTGGGGGGAAATGAACAAATGAATTGCTCAATTAGGGTTAAGGTTAGCGATTTCCCTAAATTTACACAAATAGACCAAAGAAAAATTAAATAATAAACAAGAAATTGAACAAGAAAAATCAAATAAGAAAAAAATACAAAAAATGAAAATGAGAAAGATTACAAACCTTCAACAAAGTTTCGTCGAATGGCTTGCGAGAATGTGAGTACTTGCGAGTGGCAGAGGAGAGAAGGATTGAGATTTGGAGAGAGAAAGGGAGAAACTTGAAACTTGAAACTTGAAAGTTAAACGAAGTATTGAGTTAGGGCTTACGGTGGAGAATAGAAGAGAGAAAAGACAAGAGAGAGAAAAGAAAAGAAGAGAAGAGAGAACTTACTATGGGATCCGAAGACAACACCGACCAACAGTGAAGACGATGACAGTGAAGGTGCGGCACAAAGGATGTTGTTTACTTTAATAGGGCAAAATGTTAAACACTCACGCAAAAAACAAGAAAAGAAAAGGGAATCTCAACTTACTTTCTTTGTCTCAATTCAGTTCTAACATACTAAAATAAAATATAAAATTATTTTAATATATTAAGTAATTAAGTCGGATCGGGTCGAGTCTCGGATTTGCATTGCCAAACTCGTAACCTAACTTGACTTGATTGGGTTGCTCATTCTCTCATCCGACTTGATCCATGACCTAGACCAAACCAAGTCAATATGGAACAAGTCAAGTTGGTTTTCTCGGGCTTCTCGAGTCGATCTGGTTCGTGTTCATCCCTAATTTCATCAAGTGTTCTAAAAAGTATTAGTTAAGGAATATTTAATATATTTTATTAACTATATGAAATAATTTAAGAAAATAATAAATGATTTTTATATTTTTAATATAATGAATACTTTTAAGAAATGATTTTTTGTTCAAAATAAAAAGTATTAGTTTATATAATAATTGTTTTTAATATAAGAAAAAATATTAATAAATGCTTTTAATATAATAAATTTCTTTATACATTTAAATATAATAAATTCTTTTGATAAGATGTATTATTTAAGAAATATTTAATATGTTTATTAATTATTTAAAATAATTTTAAAAAATATTAAATGATTTAATATTTTTAATATAATAAATTATTTTTATTCTTGGAATAATAACTTATTTTATAAACGTAAATAAAAATAGTTGACCATAAATCGAAAAGTTTGTTTGAAGAGTTTTATTAATTTTAGGTTAAATTAATTTGCTAGTCCTTGAACAATTTGGCCATTTTTAATTAGTTTCTTGAACTACTTTTTTCAATTGGCCTCCTAACTTGTATTTGTTTTTTTAGTTAGGTTCTTCCGTCTAACTCCATTAAGGAAAATCAACAAGAAGGACCTAAATAAAAACAAATATAAATTCAAAGATCCAATTGAAAAATTGTTTAAGGACCTTATTAAAAAAATTAATTAGTTATTATGGGACCTACTAAGTAATTATCAAATTCTCCTCAGACTTTCACAATATTCTTCTTAAGCATCTATAGGCTGCTTCTGAATCAAATATTATTGTCATATTTGCAAGTCCCCATCGAGTATTCTACCTTTACAGGTCAATATCGTCACATCTACTGGCCAATATTCTCATCTTTGCAAGTTTGTACATGTGTGGTGGTATGTCATGAGTCACCTAACATTTTTTTTTGTCTCTATGTTATAGGTGCAGGGTGAAGTATTCACCGACTTTATCAATGATTAATTTCTGTTGAGAAACTTAACTGACTACCTTTAGGTAAGTCACCTGACATAATTTGAAGCAAGGTCTTGCTATCAAGTGTTCCATAAAGTATATATTAGTTAAGAAATAATTAATATATTTTATTAATTATTTAAAATAATTTTTAAAAATATTAAATAATTTTTATACTTTTAATATAATAAATTATTTTTTATTTTTTATTTTAAAAAGTATTCATTAATATAATAATAATTGTTTTTAATATAATAAAAAATTAATAAATGTTTTTGCTAAATTCATTTAATATAATGAATGCTTTTAAAATAATAAATGTTTTTAATATAATAAAATTATATTTTTTAATATAATAAATGCTTTTAATAAGTATTACTTGAGGAGCATGTATTATTTAAAATGATTTAAAAAATATATTCAATGATTTAATATTTTGAATAAAATAAATGCTCTTAATAAATGTTTTTTAATTCTTGAAATAATAACTTATTATTTTATAAACATAAATCAAAATAGTTGACTGTGAATTTAAAAGTTTGTTTGAAGAGTTTTATTACAATATACTGTTTGTATAAAATTAAAATTACACTATCAATCAATTAAAAATCACTTTATATATTAAAGTAATTATAACAAGATTTAATAATTCTTAGACTTAAAGAATATTTGGGTTGCTATAAAATAGGGGGTTTTATTTAGTCCTTTAAAGATTTTGTTTTGATTTTAGTCCTTTAAATATTTTCATTTTGGTTTCAACCTTATTATCAAGAAACGATGTTAAATGATAACATGACAATGACGTTGATAACCCATTGACCTATTATGTTATCAAGGAGTCTAATAGGACAATCACGTATAATTTTTTTGGTAAATTGTGTTTTTTAAATCCTCATCTGCTAAAAATAGTGGATGACATCAAACTAGTTTGTAAGGGATTTAACAACACATTTTGCCAAAAAAAAAAAACATTTGATTGCCTTGTTAGATTCCTTGATGACATGACAAGTCAATGGGCTGTCAACGTTATTATCAGTTAACGTTGTTACTTGATAGTAGGGACTAAAACAAAAAAATTTAAACTTTAAAGAACTAAAACAAAAAAAACTTTAAAGGACTAAAATAATAAAAAAAAAAACATCCTATTTTAATGTAGGTTGAGATTATATATAATCTTAAAATATTTAAATATTTAATGAATTTTATATTTTTAATATAATGAATTTTTTAACATTTTTATTTTATTTTCTTAATTTATGTACCTGATAAATATGAAAAAAACATTGGTTTTCTAAGTGAAGCATTGAACTTAGCTTATTGACTTAGCATAGTTATTTTTAAGGAAAGACATCCTTTTGGATTATAGTGAATTTTAGTTGTAGGATAAAATCATAAGATTAAATCACTAAATCATGTGATGAAACACTTCTCAAGTAATTAGAATAAATTTATGGCAAAGTTGTGAAATAAAAATTGAATGTTAATTGGTAGTTAGGTTTTCCAAATCCACAATCAACTACATTGAGAGGCTCTGCTTGAGTTAAGGAACTTAATAGCCAATTAATATAAGAACTTTTAACCATATACCTCCCTGAAAGGTTGAGACAATAGCCAAGAGTCAGGTATTCTACTAATCACAGGTTGATAGCAATTAAATGTCAAAGGGAATTACAGTAGCAAGAGAGCTAAAATCCCAACCTCCATTATGCCACAAATCAGCCAGAGTGTAATCAACATCATGAATCTGTACCAATGGTACCAAATCACAAAGTGGACACTTAAGAACCCAAGGGTGGAACCAGAAGTTGAACATCCCTTACCATCCAAACCAAATTCCCAAAGAAATAATTAATATTTTTCCAGCATGTATAAGTACTTATATTAATCCTTTGCAAAAGTATATATAGTATATAAGTGAAAGTAATTCACACCTTACAAGTGAATTTTGAAAGTCTATTTTTATGTTATTCTTTAGGATTTTGTTACTTGCTCTTCATGTAGTAGATTTTTAGGAGTTTGATTTACATTTCAAATATTAGGAGTTAGGATTATGTTTTTTTTTAATTTAAAATTATGCTATTATGCCTAAAGATAAGGGATCTATCTGTTATGATTTGTGCTATTTATATAGAGCTATTTCAATAAAATAAAATATGCTTTCTCTGTACGTTAATTTTTCTTGCTCTCATAAACCCCAAAAACAACAAATTGGTATCAGAGCTCTCATCCGAGGGATCTGTAAGATTGAGTGAGCCTACCCATAATTCCTAAACACAAACACACACCTACGTCAAAATGAATCCAAAAGGTTCATCCATTCCAATTGCACTTCCATTGTTTGATGGAAAACATTATCACATTTGGGCTATTAGAATGGAAGCCTATCTTGATGCTTGCGATCTATTGGAAGCCGTTAAAGATGAGTACGAAGTTCCACCCCTACCAGATAATCCAACGGTTGCTCAAATCAAAAATCACAAAGAGATGAAACAAAGAAAGTCAAAAGCAAGAGCAACCTTGTTTGCAGCAGTATCATCGACTATGCTGATCAAAATAATGACACTGAAAACACCCAATGAGATTTGGGAGTTTTTGAAGGAAGAGTACGATGGAAATGAAAAGGTGAAAGGGATGTAAGCGCTGAACTTGATCCGAGAATTTGAAATGCAGAGAATGAAGGAACCAGAAACAATTAAGGAATACTTCGATAGGCTTCTTGGCATAGTCAACAATGTAAGGCTCCTTGGTACTGATTTTTCAGATGATAGAACTATTCAAAGAATTCTAGTCACAGTACCTGAAAAATTTGAAACCACGATTACATCCTTGGAGAACTCAAGGGATTTATCAAGAATTACTCTAGCATAATTGGTGAATGCACTACAGGCATAAGAACAAAGGAGGCTTCTGAGGCAAGAAGGATCTGTAGAAGGAGCTTTCCAAGCCAAGAACTACAAAGGCAGCAAATACAACCAAAGCAACAACAGACGCATCTTTTCGCCTTGTCCCTACTACAAAAGAAATAATCATCCACACAACAAGTGTTGGTGGAGGCCAGACGCAAAATGCCACAAGTTTGGTCAGTTGGGACATGTGGAAAATATGCAAGTCTCATCATCAACAACAGGAGGTCAAGGTTGCAAAGGATCAACTAGAAGAGGAACAACTCTTTACAACATCATGCTTTAAAACCAACAACTCCAAAAAAGGTCGGCTTATAGATAGCGGTTGTACAAATCACATGACTCATGATCGAGAGCTCTTTAAAGAGCTCAACGAAACTATGATTTCTAAAGTAAGATTTGGAAATGGAGCACATATTGTTGTGAAAGGCATAGGAAAAGTTGCAATTGAAAGCCATGCAGGTTTGAGATTAATTTCTGATGTCTTATATGTTCCTGAGATTAATCAAAGTTTGTTAAGTGTTGCTCAGATGATGGAGAAAGGCTACAAGGTGTCGTTTGAACACAAAATTTGTGTGATTAAATATGCAAACAACTTAGAAGTGATCAAAGTTCATATGAAAGGTAAGAGTTTTTCCTTAGATTTGATGAGGGAGGAGCAAGAAGACAAGGAAGATGACAATGCCAACAAGAAACAACAAGAGAAGAAGCCGCATGAGAAAAAACTTGAAGACCAGAAGCCTCAACAAAATAAGCCTACAAAGACTGAGATGGTTTTGAAGATCAAATAGAACAACGACAATTGCATTTCAAAAATTCCAAAAACCATTCTGAAGTTTAAAGGTGTGGAATCTATAAATCTTGACAAAGACAAGGATTTGGTGATGGTAAAAGGAGCTATGGATGCAAGTCAAATGATTCAATATCTGAAGGATAAGCTGAAGTGGAATGTGGTGGTGGTCCCATCCAAGAAAGACAATGGGAAAAATTACAAGCAAAATAAAAGAAGAAAAGCAAGAGCCAGATTTGAATTTTTTTGAAAATTAAAACTTTGAACATGCAGCTTCAAGTCAAGGAGGAGTGTTGATTTGAATGACCTAAAGTTGCAACAACAGATTTTTGAAAGTCTGTTTTTATGTTATTTTTTAGGATTTTGTTACTTGCTCTTCATGTAGCAGATTTTTAGGAGTTTGATTTACATTTCAAATATTAGGAGTTAGGATTATGTTTTTTTTTAATTTAAAATTAAGCTGTTATGCCTAAAGATAAGGGATCTATCTGTTATGATTTGTGCTCTTTATATAGAGCTATTTTAATAAAATAAAATAAGCTTTCTCTGCACGTTAATTTTCCCGCTCTTATAAACCCAAAAACAACAATCAGAGCTAAACACAGACAATGAACCACAAAGAATAAGTTTGAACACTAACAGAAAAAAAAATGAAAATAACTGACATGCAACAATTTTATAGCATGTGTCAGTATCTATAAAAATTATTCAAGCCATTGGTCATCTGGGTAGGCTTGCAATCTTTTATGCATTCATTCCCAATCCATCCAAGTCCAGTGAAGCATTTCGCCGCAGTTCCATTGGGAGTAAAATAGTATTGTCTTCCTTTCTTGTCTTAATGATAAAAGTTTTTGCATCCTCTCTGGGTAGTCAGAATTCAATCGGAGGGCAAAATCTTCACAGTCAATTTTTTCCTTTAGTGCAGGATCAATCCCATCATCGAACTCCTTATGAGCGAAAATGTTGTCTGTATGTGAATTTGAGGTCTCAGCAATTCTATCAGCTTCAGCACTTTGGTGTCTGATATTTTGACCATTCACTTCCTTCTTATTCACTTCAGAAGCTAATTCCTTCAGAGGAAGAGTTCTTCTGTTCTCTTTCCTCTTTTCGGCATACAACGAATTCAAAAGCCCGATCCTTAGGTAATCAGTTGTGTTTTTCAAGGACTCCAACTTCTCTTCCTCAGTAAGATCCATAATCAGACTATGACATATATTCACCGCCTCCAAATGTTCCACAAGGTGTATTTAGTCATGGCATCAGCATGATGTTCTTCAAAGTCGCAAATAAATTTCATGTCAGTGATGTTCTTACAGTATTTGACAGTTGCAGAAAATTTGTAACGACTGCGGACCATGGAGCTAATGGTAATGGACTCAAGGCCTCCCCATGACTTCAATGCCATCTTTGGTAGAACTAGTCGTTTCAAATTTGGGGTCCTACAAAAGAAGACATGCAAACAGCTTATACTAAGTTTATTTAGACTTGTAAAAGTGATTTATAATTTTATACACTCTATTGAGTTTAATAAAGATTGAGGGTTATAAAGATTCTTACCAGAATCTCAGAAAAGATCATTCCAGTCGTTTCTGGCAGCTAGCTATTCTCCATTGCTTAATGCTTCCTGCATGAATTATTAAGACAATATATTAAAATATTTCACATGATCATCATTTTAACTTTCTCATGAACCGGCAGATGGATCAATGCAAATCAAATGTTGAAGAAAATCCTACAATTTATCTATATTCAAGATATCATGTGCGACCCGGTATTTTTGAAGTATATATATAGTTATATGACAATATTTCTATGGAGAAAAATTATCTATTCCTTTATTTTTATTTTGTTTTAGGGTTGTAAAGGACTAAAGGACATATGAGGCCCTGTGTAAGGAGAGAGACAGTAGACTAATTAACGAGCAAGTAATATAACAAAACCCTAACAGAGAACTCACCGTGTATGCTAGGAATTAATGAAGTCACATATTGAAAGATTCTAACGAAATATTTTATTTTTCAAATAAATGTTTCATTCAAAAAGTGATCACTGTATGATCTGAATTTCACTCACAAATATATATATCCTTGTAGCCCCATGCTTGCAGTTACAATTAGTATCAAAGAAACAAAAGAGGTCTAAAACAAAAGATACTTCTAGAATATTAAGAAGGAGTAATTAAGCACACTGAATTAGAGAATTGAAATTCTTTCATAATTGTCATCATTTGTATGGAAGAACAACTTGGGCTTCAAAAACTTGTGAAATAAAATTAATTTCCTGAGGCAGTGAAAAACAAAAAAGATATTATTGTTGAATTTGCTTGGTCTAGAGATACATCCCCAGGCAAGCTGACAAGAAATTTGAACTGTTATCCTTTAAAATTTTCATTCACTCAGTTTTTGTTCTATAAGGTTTTGGTTATGAAAAAACATCACAAAACAGTTATATATCTTCGGATGAACAGTATTATGACCAACTCATGGTAGAAACTATAGTGTGGCCCTTAGGTCGACTTTGTCATGGCCAAATGAACAATTTTTTTACCCAAACATGAAACGCAGATTAGCTAGTTTGACCTAATATTTAGACAAAACAATCAAGTTATAAAAATATGATGTAATTTATAGTATATAATTGAAAATAAATTATATCAGAACAAAAAAATAATATATTATGTAAAATATGTTAATTTAAGTTAATAAATCTTATAATTTATATTTAATTTTCCTAAAAATTAGAGATATAAAAATATTATGCGATCTTTTGCTGGACAATAAACCCTTAACATCAATTTAATCAGACCCAAAAATACCTCATCAAGCATATCTTTTGCTTTAGGCCAAACTGAATTATTCGATTAGATGGTGTCTTGAACTCTTAGTAGAAACTGATATATATATATATATATATATATATATATATATATATATATATATATATATATATATATATATATATATATAATTTTAAAAAATCGTGATAATTTTATGGTTTTTAAAAAGGTGGTTATATATGTTCAACCAAATTAAAAAAAAAATTGTTAGAATCCCATCTTGGCTTTAAACAATGGAGCAGTAAAATCTTACATACGAATCTTATAACATGTTGGAAATATTAGATGTGGATCTATCATTTTACCATCACCAATAAAAATAATTTCAAAGTAAAGTGTTTGCTCAGCTGCAACTAAAATGAAACCCATTTTTTTAATAAAATTTTTGGATCAGATTTAACAAAAACTCCTGTGCTTTTTATTGGATTCATCCTTTTTGAGTCATTTGGTTGGCTAAATAAACTAAACCTCTTGCTTTTGATATCCCAATTCAAGAACACAAAAAAATGTAAAGAAGATCATCAAAATATGGTAGATGCATGCACAGAAAAGCGGATGACAAAATTAAATAAAAAAAAATTTCAATGAAAGGAAATAAGCATACCTCTTATATGGTGCTATGCCACTGTCTTTAGATATATGGTGAACAGAATGAAGAGTTTTTTTTTTTATAGCGAAAAGCGACATGCAGAGAGAAAGTAAGGACTAAGATCCCAACTAGGTTGGCACCGAAGCCTTACAAATCTACTACAATACGCGAATATCATATAACAGAATGAAGAGTTGAAATTGAGAATCTCTTGTATATATAGAGAAGCCAAGGACCTGGAGTTGAGATGACCAAGAGACATGCTTTCCTATGTAACACAGTCAATGTCAAAATTCAAATTATATCATTTATGCCCTTATTAGCATAATCACTTAACAAAACTAATGAAATATATTTAATATTCCTTGACTATTATGCTAGGTGATTATGCTAATAAGGACATAAATTACTTCTCTCTTTAAGGACATATTAGTTTTGTAAATATAAATTAAATATATTTCATTATATAAATTACTTCTCTCTTTAGAAAACTAACCTTATCATTAATATTGCATTGAGAAGCTAAAATGATACTTATTGGGTATTAGTGAAAAAAAAAACAATTAATACTACATTGAAAAGTCAAATGCGACACTTATTTTGGGATAATTTTATTTTTCCAAATACAACACTCATTTTGGGACAGAGGAAGTATATTTTTAATATAATATATGCTTTTAATTCAATGAACATTTAATATGTTTATTAATTATTTAAAATAATTTTGAAAATATTAAATGATTTAATTTATTGATATAATAAGTACTTTTAATAGTAGTAAATGATTTTTATTTTTGAAGAGTTGTTTAAATGATTTAATTTATTGATATAATAAATGCTTTTAATAGTAGTAACTCTTCGAATAGTAAATGATTTTTAAGATAAATCAAAATAGTTGACCACGAATTTAAAAGCTTGTTTGAAGAGTTTTAATTTAATACACTATTTGTATGAAAAAAATTACACTCTCAATCAATTAAAAATCACTTTTACATATGGCATTTAAAGTAATTATAACAAGATTTCATAATTCTTAATTCCAAATAATTTTTTTTATTGAAATTCCTATGTAAACTTTTCGGTCACTTCCATAAAAAGATGCCGTTGACTTTCCTCAAAGAATTAGTAGTAATAATAAAACAATTTACGCATATAAGACGTTATTGACTAATTTACGCATATTAAGAAAATTGGTTAAATTTGACTGTAATTATAATATTTTTCCAAATTTACCCTTAAATAATTAATGCATGGAGAGAGAATAATAGTAGTGGATTTTTAATTTTTAAAACTAAACTCTTTAATTCTCCAATTCTCATAAGAGAGAGAAAGAGACAATTCATAACATTTATTATTTATACTGAAATAATTAAGGGTATTTTGGTCATAAAATATAATTAATGCAATGAACAATTAGAATATAGTCTTATAAAAAGATAAAAAAAAAATTCAAAACAATGTCTTATAAAAAGGGATGGAGGTAGTATAAATTAATTTTCTAGTTAATAAATGTAAAGGTATTAAATACTTTTAAATGGTTTTATATTTTATATGTACCAAAAAAATACCTTTAATGGTTTAATATTTTTAATAAAAATAAATACATTTACATTTTATTTAATACAATATTTCTTTATAAAGTGTTAGAAAATACTATAAGATATATTGTAACAGATATAGCATTAGGCTAAAATAAAATAATTTAAATGCATCTAATTAATGTCTCCAAAGCATCTATTGACTTATATCATGCGTGACTTCAGTAACGTATCTCTCCCTTATTTCAACTTTATTCTCTTCACGTCAGTCAAATTTATGTTTACCGGTCTGAGTGAGTAACTGTTCTCTCTTTTCAAGCTTATTTTTGCTCATCCTTTTATTTACCAAATTTTGTCAATAATCAGTGGCGTATCCAGTCGAGGACTGGGAGGGCAAATTATTTTTTCAAAATTAATAATATTTATTATCATATATATATATATATATATATATATATATATATATATATGTGTGTGTGTGTGTGTGTGTGTGTGTGTGTGAAAATAAAATATAAAATAAGATAAAATATATTTTTAATCCCTCTAAAATTTTTGAAGTTCAGTTTTAGTATCCCTAAAATCAAGCTCAAATTTCTTTATTTATTGTTAGCATGTCCTAGCAATAAAATTTCTTTAAAATTTCTAACAGCTAGAACCTTTAAAATTGGCCAATTGCATTGATTATAGATGAGAACCAAATTAATCCAAATTTCAGCCACAAAAGCAACTTAAACCCTTAATTAATATCAAGAAAAATAATTAATTAAAGAAACATGATATATCAATAACACATCATAAGAAAGATTTTATTTTTCATATGTTTAATGACAGAAACATGTAGCAATGGAAATAGAAAACTCACATTCTGTAGCCATTACTATCAAGCATGCAACATTGACAATGAACACTCATATTTTGAAGTGAGAGATAAGTGAGACACTTAGGAATCTTTAAGTCTTAATTTGTCTTTAATTAGAAAAGCTTGCAAACCGATATAAATTAGAAAGTTTATGGGTGCTAGCTAGCTTTGATTAGTGAAAGACCTTTCGCAACTTTGGTAAAGGAGTAAAATATATTTTCAGAAATTGGTTTATATTTTCACTTGCAAAGTTCTATATAATTTACTACCAGAATGTACTTGTGTGATCAATATATATATAGCCATCGCAAAGAAATATTTTTCCAGCTGCATAAGAACTTATATAAATCCTTAGCCAAATCAACAATTAACAATCATAGCCTTATTATCCTAGTAAATAGATAGGTTAACTGCACCAGAAAACATGTTAATTTGGACTTTGGAATCAACAAATTAAATATGAAACTTAATTATTTCAAGAACAAAACAATTGACAAGGTTCATGATGCTGCACTAAGAAAGCATATTCAGATAGATTAATGTGCGAGAGACTTAATCTCGTCCTCCCGCCAGATATCCTCTAAGGGTCCATGTGGTTGCCTGCTAGGAGTAGTGTCACGTCCATTCTTGCACCTAAGGCACCATCCATCTTCACAATACATAAGCTTTCCCAGACTCGAGGGGGGCAAATGGTTTGGTAGATCACGAATATCGAAAAAAATGATTGCATGATCTGATATATTCAGAAGGAAACTATGACATATGTTCACCACCTCCAAATGTTCCAAGTAAGTGAACAAAATGCACAAAGCCTTGATGTTCACTGCTATGGACCGAATGCTCAACACCTTCAAGTTCGGGGTGTATTGAACCAGAGCTGCAGCATGCCTTACTTCAAGGGAGCAATTGGAAGTAAATTTCATCTCAGTGATGTTCTTGCAGTATTCGCGAATTGCAGGAAATATGTTATGACTGGAGACAGTGGAGGTAAGGGTAATTGACTCAAGGCCTCCCCATAACTTCATTGCCATATCCACTCCTACTCTAGTGAAGTCACCCGTCTTTGGTAGAACTAGTCGTTTCAGATTTGGTGTCCTACAAAAGAAGACACGCATATGCTTTATAATACCAAACAGCTTATACATACTAAAAATCATAGGAGAACGTAAAAAAAAAATATGAACAACGCAATTTTACATATTCCAATAAAAATCTGTTTTTTTTTTAGTTCCTGAACCAGTACCCTAGGCATTGGTTAGCATCTGTCTTGTCCATATACTGATAAGGGATGTATGAATTCTCGAGAAGAGAGGAGCTGTGGTAGTCCCCCGGCCAGATCATATACATCCCTTATCAATATTTAGACTTGTAAATATATATAGATAGGGTGTTTTGTTTCAGAAGGTTGTATAATAGACCACATGCATGTACAAAGGTAATTAGGAATAAGAGAAATGTTATACCTTTCAGCAGCAGTGATGAACTGGTTATCAGTTAAGTAAACGTAGTAGTTAAAAATTAAGCACGTTGTGTTTCCATTACTCAGACTTAGAACATAATTCAAGAACTGAGTCATTTTTCTACGTGAATGTATTGGATGCCTGTAAGCTCCAAGTTCATTATTGGGTATATTGAAACAATAAGAGCTAAGTTTGGATAGATCGAGCGTGTGCCAAAGAGAAGGGTCGTGACAAGCTTTATTCCAGCTTTTGCAAACCATCGAGGCTGCTGCAATGTCCGCAACATTGAGGGTCATCAAGATTGTTATCAGAATCTCGTAGGTTAGATCAGTCCAGTTACTATTCTCCATTGCTTAATGCTTCCTGCAAATATATTAAATGTTTCACATTCACATGATCATTTTAACTTTCTCATTGCAAATCACAAAAACTTATGCTGGGAATTAATGAAGTCACAAATTGGAAGATTCTGACAAAATATTTTTTTTTCTTTTAATAAATGCTTCATTCAAGAAGTGATCACTATTTGATATGAATCTCAGTCACAAAAAATATTTCCTATCCTTTTAGCCCAATGCTTGCAGTTACAATTAGAATCTCAAAAGAGGTCAAAAAATCTACCAAAATATACTTCTAGAATATAACAAGAATTAATTAATCACAATAATTTAGAGAACTGAAATTCTTTCTTAACTATCTCCATTTATAAGGAAGAAAGACTCGGGCATCGAGGGTTTAATTTCAACAACAAAAAGATATTGTGGGATTTGCTTGCACTAGAAATTTGAACTGTTATCCTTTAAATTTTTCATTCAGAGTTTTGTTCTGCATAGAGTTTTGGCTGAAAATCCATTAATTAACAAGCAGTTATATATCTTTGAATGTTAGAAACTACATAGTGTGGCCTTTAGGTCGACTTTGTCATTCTTTATGAACAATTCTTTACCAAACACAAAACCCAGATTAGCTATGCTGACCTAATTATTTAGACAAAACATACAAATGTAGAGATAAAATATAGCCAAGTTAAAAGTAAAAAATAAAACAAAAAATTAAAATTAAGATATAATTTATAGTATATATTTTAAAATAAATTATATCAGCAAAAAAAACATTATATTATTTAAAATACGTTAATTTAAGTTAATAAATCTTATAATTTATTATTAATTTATTAGAAATTAGAGGTATAAAAATATTATGCGAACTTTTGCTAGACAATAAAAACCCTTAACATGTATTGAATCGACCCAAACTGAATTATTGGATTAGATGGGGTCTTGAACTCTTAGTAGAAACTGAAATATATATAATTAAAAAAATCATGATAATTTTCTTGCTTTTAAAAGTGTATATATGTTCAACTAGATGAAAAACCTTTGTTAGAACCCCACTCAGATAAAAACAATGGGTCAGTAAAATCTTAAAGACAGATCTTATAACTTGTTGGAAATATTAGACGTGGATGTATCATTTTACCGTCACAAGTAATAAAATTAATTTCAAAATTAAACCTTTGGACAGCTACAACTAAAATGAAATCCATTTGATTATTTTAATAATTTTTTTGGGCCAGGTTTAACAAAAGTCGTGTGCTTATTATTATAGATTCATCCTAATTGAGCCATTTGGTTGGCTAAATTAACTAAACCTCTTGCTTTTTAGATCCAAATTCAAGAACATAAAAGTAGATATGGAAGATGCAAGCATAGAAAAGGGGATGACAAAATTATAGGAAAAGAAAAACGTACTAGTAAAAAGAAATAAGCATACCTCTTATCTGGTGGTCGAAATCACTCTTTGAGATATATGGTGAACTAAAGAGTTGATATTGAGATTCTTTAGTATATATAGAGAAGCCAAAAGACCATACCAAGACCTACTTTCCTATGTAATAGTCAAAGTCAAAATTCAAATTATATAATTTATGTCCTTATTAGCATAATTTCATGAATTAAGTTTGTAGGGCTTGGAAGTGGTGGTGAGTCATTGGTCAATAATAATAATAATAATAATAATAATAATAATAATAATAATAATAATAATAATAATAATAATAACAATAATATTTTATACTCTTTTAAATTAACTTTTAGTTAATAAATTAAAAGGTATTAAGTACTTTTAAATGTTTTTTTTAATATTTTGAAGACATTAAATATATTTTCTTTTTATTTAATATTTCTTTATATAAAGTATTAGAAAATACTATAAGATATTGTAACTTATATAGAATTACTCTAAAATAAAAGGGAATGACAAAATTACAGGAAATGACCAAGATCTACTTTCCTATGTAATAGTCAAAATTCAAATTATATAATTTATGTCCTTATTAGCATAATTTCATGAATTAAGTTTGTAGGGCTTGGAAGTGGTGGTGAGTCATTGGTCAATAATAATAATAATAATATTTTATACTATTTTAAATTAACTTTTATTTAATAAATTAAAAGGTATTAAGTACTTTTAAATGTTTTTTTTTATATATTTTGAAGACATTAAATATATTTTCTTTTTATTTAATATTTATTTATATAAAGTATTAGAAAATACTATAAGATATTGTAACTTATATAGAATTACTCTAAAATAAAAGGGAATGACAAAATTACAGGAAATGACTAAGACCTACTTTCCTATGTAATAGTCAAAGTCAGAATTCAAATTATATCATTTATGTCCTTATTAGCATAATTTCATGAATTAAGTTTTTAGGGCATAGAAGTGATGGTGAGTCATTGGTCAATAATAATAATAATAAATTAATTTTTAGTTAATAGATTAAAAGGTATTAAGTACTTTTAAAAAAAATTATATTTTGAAGACATTAAGTATATTTTCTTTTTTATTTAATATTTCCCTATAAAGTATTAGAAAATACTATAAAATATTGATTAATTATGTCAGGAAACCTAGTTGGCCACCTTTGGTGAAGTGTCCCCTTCTAACCATGTTTTTTTAATCTTATGGATGAAAAAAAAAGTAGTTGAAAGGGAAGACCTTACCAAAGGTAGCTAGTCAGGTTCTCAACAGAGATTAGTCATCGACAAAGTCAATGAATATTCCATATTAATAACATGCTAATAAAAAAATACCATAAGATATAGTAACTTATATAGAATTACTCTAAAATAAAATTATTGTCACTAATAGAGATCTTGCTTTAATGAAAATGGAGTTACAAGCGGCACAAAACAAAGTTAAGGAGGCAGAGAATGAAAAAAGAAGGAAAAGAGGGTGGGGTGCGCCGCAAAATGGCTTTCTTGGGGGGTTTAATGGGAGGGTAGAATTGTCTTTTCACCTATTTTTGAAATAGATAGAGGTGAGAAGAGCAGAAATGGGGGTGAGAATAGCAACACCCCTTCAGAAAATATAAAACCAGTCCACATGATGAGTCAAGAAAATTAAAAGTACACCGAGAAATAGTTAAAAGTTGAACATGGATCCAAACTTTATGACTTATCACTACTGAACAAAATGTCATATTCTAGTTACATCAAAATTACATATAATTAAATTTAACACACAGCACCACAAAACTCCAGACAAAAAATTGCACCCTCTACAAGCCACAGCACCAGCTAATGCAAGATCGACCATGCTCCTTAGCGAAAGAGACTGCCATCAATGATATAAAACGAAATATTTTGTCTGCTCTTCTGTCTGGTAGTTTTTGTGGGTCTCTTCATAACAACAATAGTATCTTGGGACTGACGAAAAGGAAATAATTCAAGTTTTAAAAAGAAGACTTAATTATTTTTTTTCCCTAAAGTTATATAATCTCGAGAATTTTGTCCTTAAAGAATTTTTTTTTTGTGAATTTTGTTTATACAGAATGTGGCGAATTTTATTCTAATGAACTTAAACCACCACAATTTAAGATAATTTTGTGGCAAATTTTCCTTTAAACCACCACAATTAAGATAATTCGCAATATTTGAAAATTAGGAGTCAAAATTCAAAATTCAAGAAAAAAAATTTGATAGTAAAATTCACGATATTGTATAACTTTAAAGGCAAAAGGTGCAGTTAAACCTTAAAAAATTTATGGTTCTAATTAGGTTAAATTACTCATTTTAGTCCCTAAATTATTTGAAAATTTTTAAGTAACCAAGTCCCCAAAACTAATAAAGATTTAATTGTGTCCCTAAACTAAAAAAAGTAGGTCGTTGTACTTTGTTTATAATGGCTTGAAACTATCAAAATATGACAATTTATAGCAATTTTAAAATCCTAAGGACTCAAAAAAATTTACATGATTAATGACCTAATTAAAAAAAAATATTAGAGACCTACTTAAAAATTTACAAAAGATCAACAGAGTAATTTAAGCTTTTAAATATAATCCATAAACTCATTAAATTGTTAACGAAGAGCTTCCAATTTTGTTCTATCATGCCTCCATTTGGACCTACCATGAAGCTTCAATGTGAAACTATAACACCATTTTTATTTGACGATTGTATTAGATACAGACTTCAAGAGAGATTTGTAGTCACATGATGAACAAAATGTCAACAATACATTATGCAAAATAAGTGCTATGAGGCAACTTTTAAAAGCATAGTTAGGTCAATGCTAACTGTAATCTTATGGATTGTTGATAACAATAGGGCTCCTTACAATGTAACGTGGGCTTCTCCATATAAGGGAACCTGATACAATTTTTTCACTTCCAATAGATGAGGCTTTGACAACTACTTTGAAGCTCCTTTTCTGCATCTTTTCTGCATGGTTTTGGAAAAAGTGAGGCTAGTTTGCTTCACTGTGATTTCCACTCCCTTAGGTGATCTAATGGTGGCATTGTAGATGGTTGGAGCAGGACCTACATTGGTCACTGTTCTTCTGAAAACTCCTACTCTTGTGCCTTTGTTGCTTTCCATGCTCAATTGCATTGTGGGGGTAGTTGATAGCATCATGGCCAAGCCCAGGAAGCAAAGAGGAGCAATTTACAGGTGAACCAACTAAAGCTGATAAACTGGAAC
Source organism: Pueraria montana var. lobata (assembly GCA_026413185.1). Taxonomy (NCBI): domain Eukaryota; kingdom Viridiplantae; phylum Streptophyta; class Magnoliopsida; order Fabales; family Fabaceae; genus Pueraria; species Pueraria montana. The sequence goes on along the minus strand of CM048650.1, from coordinate 86,863,462 downwards.
CTTTGTATCCCTCATGGCATAAGAACTGGATATAACCTAAGGCATCCATGTCATAGACCAAACCAGGGCTCACAGCTCTTGTTGGGTTCAATTGGCCAGCACCATGGTTTTAAATTGTGGTCGCAGTCACGATTGCGGTCGCGGTTGCGGTTACTGCGGTTGCGGGCATTGCGGCTACTGCGATGTGGATTGCGGCCGTTACGGCGTGAAATTATTTCATGTTTGCACCAAACATAAAAAAAAAAAAACTATAATTATTGTAATTATTGGAACATATTTTATTTATAAGATTGTATAAATTTTGCATCATTTTAAAGATTTTGCATCATTTTAATGAATAATTTATAATAGATTTGTAATAAAAATAATGGTATATAAATCTAAAACTAATTTTCTTAAAGAAATTAATTCCTCAAATCTTCTTCTTTACTAATTACTATTCTTTTCTTCATAATTTCTTTAATCTCTCAAATTAAAATTTCCTTTCTAATTATCCCTTTCCCAACTATTTGGCTCTATCGTGTAAAAAATTTATCTTCTTTTCCAATACTTTATTGTATCTTATCAAATAATCTTTTCCCTACAAATTTTCTAATTTTTCGCTCTATTCTCTCCACAAAATAATCTCTGGTCATATTTGAAAGGCATGAAAACATTTCAATGTTTAGTCACTTTAGTGTCAGAGCATTGCATCACAAAGTCACAGGGTGTAAGTTGCCACACGCAAGAGCTTTCTCTCTCCAACTTCAAACATTGTTCTCAAAATTCCCTTGTTTCTCTATGTTCAGTGTCTCATCTTCGTTTTCTCTCTCTGGGCAAAACTTGATGGGCGGTGATCAGCTTGTGGTCGTCGCCGGTGGAGATGTTGCAGTAAGTTCGAGCTATTGAAGCTTTGTCTCTGTTGCAGCTTTGGTTTTGTTCATCCACAAAGCCATTCAAAGGCTGAAAGCAAAGTGAACAAAGCTGGGGAGATTTCATCATTTCAAACATCAGTGTGCACGTTGCTTGCGACGAGCATGGTGCAAGCTGCAGCTTTGGTTCTCTGTCTTCTTATACCCGCTTGAACCCACCCGAAAATAACTGAACCCGTTCAACCCGCACCCGACTTATCCGAAGAAACACTTGGTCAGCAACGGACTCATAGAAAGCATTACACGGTTTGGCTCGGATTGGGCATTTGAAGCCCGAATCCAACCGAACCCGGCCGTTGATCGGCCCTACTCGCCAACGGAATCACACTCGCAACTCCGATCTAGTTTTTTTGAGAAAAAAGGTGGACCAGGATCGTGTTGTAGTTTTGTTACGGACGTTGCGGCTCCATTGCGGCTTTGTTGTGGACGCAACGCCGTTGCGTTGCGGCGTTTCACGTGAATTTGATTCACACCGCAATTGCGGTCTGTTGCCGTTGTGGTGAGCTCCGCAACTGCAATATTGCAGCCGCAACAAGTGTTGCGGTCCGCAGTTTAAAACCATGGCCAGCACCACAGGCAAATTCTGCCTCATTATTAACTCTCTTGCTCATTGGTTTGGCTTGACAAATATTATATAAATAAGTCAGCCATCTCAAAAAATCTCAAGTTGTGACTTATTGATGAGTTTAATTTCTATGCACTGTCAGTGTAAAAAAAATTATACTATCAACCAATAAAAAATTATTATTAGTATGACTTTCAAAATAGTTATTGTAAAAATTAACCAACTTAAAATGCATAACAGTGTGTGATTAGATGACAATATAAAAATCTTCTGCACCTTCAATACATTTACTATTTACTCTATATATATACTCCAATGTGGGTGAAATGACTTCACATATGCTGCTACTCCAGAAACATGAGGATATGCCATGGAAGTCCCAGACATTAGAATAAATTCTGAAAATTGTGTGTCCCCTTTCAGACCAGTGAGTGACTTCCTGGGAGTATAAGGTGCCAAGATGTCAAGGCCAGGAGCTGCAATATCAGGCTGCATCAAATAGATTATAAAAGTCCCTCAATTCATTAAATACCATCCTTATGGTCATAATTACAAGCAGAATAGAGAAGGAGCACTAACTCTAGGAAGGTTGAAAACCTGCAAATATTAGTATTAGTACCTTGAGAACATTTTGAGATCCTGGATTTGGGCCTCTAGATGAAAATGTAGCAATAAATGGAGCTTGCATTTTCATTTCATGGCTCTGGTATATTACTGCTGATGGTGATCTTAGTTGAACAAGAAATTCATGTAAAATTGATAGTATGAGATAATCCGATCAAAGGATTTATTTTGTAACAAATGTTTGGGTTGAGTAAGCTATAGAAAAACTAGTTAAGTAGCTATTTATTGATGTGAGAAGTGATTCAAAGACCAAATAAGAGCATGCTTTACCTTGTGGATCGTATATATTTGGTAATAGTGTCACCTGTGCCACTATTCACTATGGTAGCAGGTGCCATGAAAATTTGAGCAACATCAGGATATTGATCACTTTCTATTAAAGTACCAATGCCCCCAATTCCTTTCACAACAGCTTCAGTGCCCCATGTTCCTAATTTGCAATAAACAAGCCTTCCCTTCACTTTATTTGGTTCTAACGTGCCTTTGTAGCAGAATCAGTCAGTGCATCAAAATGTTCCTTGTTAATGTTGAACAATTTACCAAGTGTTATTGAAAAACAATGGAAAATTACGTAGCATATTCCTTGTCTTTTGAGTATTTGGCTGCATCAAACCCACTGACAAGAGAGTACTGTTTTTGTTTTGGATCGAAACATCTCACACCTACCCCCTGCACATCATCCATTATTGGATGTACACACATGCAAATAAATGACAAAAAAAATCTCAACAAGACACAGAATGTCACATTGGTTGCTAATAGAACCATATAACTTCCCAAATGTTATGCAAATTTTGCTTTATATTCCTACAACTAATTATTTGGTCTTGTATTCTGTAAAATCCTTATCAATCCCAAGATATACTTAAATGGATCATTGAATCATGCCACAAGTTACTTGCATGCCACATGCTACTGACAGAATCTACACCACATCGAAATCTCAGTTATTACCAATTCCGTTGTCCAATTTAAATTAATCATAGTAGTATATGTAAACCTTAGTTATGAAATGAAAATTTGATTGATGGAGAGTAACAAAGTATTATAGTTTTGGTGAAGTATGGATAAAATTACTTTAGTCTTTCAGTATATGTGAATGGCAAAAGAAAGAAACTTACAGAAACATCTTTTCCATTTCCCAACTGTACAGTGCTCCTAAAGGTCCTGTCAATGCCACTAGCTGCTACAGTTACAATCCATGGTGTAGTATTTGTTGCAGATCCCAGGCTTGGACCAGAATTTCCAGCTGAGGCCACTGTGATTATACCTTTCCTCATGGCATGAAATGCACCAATTGATATAGAGTCTTCAACATAAATAGGATCCCCTCCACCTATGGAAATAGATATGACATCCACACCATCATGGATAGCAGCATCAAATGCAGCAAGTATGTCCATGTCTGCACATCCACTAGATGACCAGTAAACTTTGTAAATTGCCAATCTAGCCGATGGCACGGCACCGCGAGCAGTTCCATTGGCCAACCCAAAGAGATTTGCATTTGGGACCAGATTGCCTGCAACTGTTGATGCAGTGTGAGTTCCATGGCCATCAGCATCAACAGGAGATAATATGTCTGATGGATCAGGGTTTCCATCAGCCTTAAAGTACTTAGCTCCTATTATCTTCAAGTTTGCCACAACGAGTTGCCATGCAGATGGAATTCACAAGTTAGATCTTGAGCTTAGCCATACATAAATTTGTCAAGTTAATGTTGAAACATGCAGATCAATAGTATCTACATTACAGTTCCCTTACTTTAATAGTGGATTGTGAATAAGAACTAATAACAACCTCCTTATTGAACTTTCAAGTGCTTAATAGCAAGGATTTATGCGTAAATTGTAAGACTAAACAAAAATGAGGTATTTGAAAGTGCTCTTTTATTTTTATCTATATATAAGAATTTTTTTTCTAGATAACTGTTATCATTTGCATTAGTCAAGGTCATTTTATAGCATTATTTTATCGATATTAGTATTACAATAGCTTAGAACAAATCCTTGCATATGACAAGATTAATTTTAACTAGCATGACTAGCCCTCTAACTAGTGATATTAACTTTGAGAAATCTATCATCACATTTTGTGTTGAGATGTTGAAGAAACTGGTATTATTTGTTATTTTGTTGAATTGTTTTGTAAAAAGGAGAAGGTAGAGTGTAGAGTAATTGTATCAGCAGAACGCCTTCTGATGTTTGTATGTTAATATGCAAATAAGGTAATTGCATATTTGAATTTGTATTCAATTAACAGTTATATGACACCCCCTCAAATATTACAATTAATTTGTTAAATTTGGTATATGGTAATCACACTACTCTCATTCAAAACTCAAAAGGCCAACATACGTAACATACATTAGAGTTAAGAGTATCAAAACTGAATTGAAGCTTCTAATGAACATTTTAGCAACAAAAATCAAATCAGACAAAAGTCTCATAATGAACCGTGCTAATTCTGTCACATTGTCATATGTGATTGCTACCAATTGAATAACACTGTTTATTGATAATTTTAAATAGCACTTAATTACTAGTTATATTTTTAATTATTAGTTTGTAATTATATAAAGAGAGATTGAATTTGATTAAAATGTCAGTTATAGAAAAAATAATAAATAACATGTAATTATTATTCATTATAAATAGCAGGAAAGTGCAATTTTTGCACCAAAACATAAAAATCCAACCTTATATGGCAAAATTGAATTAGTGAATAAGGTCATATATATATTTGAAAATTACAGATCCTTTGCATATTTGAAAATAAATCATAACAAAGTTTATCAGGCTCATAAGAATCAAATATTGTAAAACAGTATGAGTCACGTGTTACAAACATAAACACCTTGTATGGAATACCCATGCAAAAAATTTTGTTCTATTTTTTTTATATTAGAATTTATTTGTATATATATGTAGTTGCTAAGACATGGTAACATACATTACACTTTCGAATCTATAACACCTATCCAATGATACATACTGCAACAGAAGCTGATGAACCTCCTAATCAGGATATGCCTCCTGCAACAAAGCTTACAAGCAAAGTCAAAATTGGCCGTATGCCTAGGTTTCACATTACAATATGACTATGACCCTTCAATTCCTACACCTATCAAAGGTATAGAAAGAAATTAACCATGAGAAGTATTTATATAATACCTTTCCAATAAAAACTGTTGAACCTCCTAATCTGGATATGCCTACTGCAACATTAGAAGGGGGCATCTCTTGGAGCGTTTTTTAATGTAGGTGCATCAACCAAAGAAAGGCCACTGATAGTTGAAACAAAATCAATGAGCATTTCCTGAAAACAAATGCAATATTAATAAAACTAAGTAAAAAAAATGGAAGAGAATCTTGACCGCTGATTATAAGTTTTGAGAAAATAAGTAAGCAAAGAGAAATATTACATAAATAATATTGGAGGAAAATCATAAAAATGGAGAAGAAATTTCAGTATCACCGGTCAATGAGAAATAACTTGAGTGCAGCAGTGAAGTTGAGAACTTGGAAGGCGTGTCACTTATTGAACCAATAAGTGAATGAACCAACATGTGTGTCAATGGGAAATACTCAGCAGTGCAATGGCAAAATACTTATTGAACCAATATGGAAAGTGTGTCACTTATGGGCACAACGGGCACTTATGGTTATGGAACACCATCTCTAGAGAAGCCTTCATTTCGGTCTGCATCTAGAAAAAAAGTTTTTAACCCTCTCAAATATATTTCAAATCGAACCCCTTTATTGTCAATAGGAACAATGATGATTAGGGGTTTAATTCCTAAACTGTTACATGAGCAGTGATAGGAAGCAGAAGGGGGCCATTTTACTGCAGAAGAGAGTAGAAAGTTTTAAGCAGCCAGGATTCAATTAGGTTCATAATGGAATGCACGAGGTAATAACAGGGGCGTTATGCATTAAATGGGAGGGGATAGTTTTAAATCCGACACAACTGCACAAATAGGAGGGGAGAGTTTTACACCAGACACAACTGGGAGAGACAATGAAATGCATGAGATAATGACAGATAAGCAAAGTGTTCTTACGTCAAAAGAGATATGGTGTTGATGTGGAAGCATGTTGTTTTGTCGCTTAGGCTTTATATATTATAAATAGATTGCATGTAAATAATACCTTGGAAAATAAATCAGTGAGCAATTACTTTATAGCCACACAAAAATTGTCCTTAAATATTATTTTTGCAGTAGAGTAATTGTAACTGCAAGCATTGGGCTAAAGGGATATGAAATACATATTTGTGACTGAGATTCAGATCAAATAGTGATCACTTCTAAAGGGATATAAAATATTTGTGACTGACTATGAAATATATCTTTTTGCGGTAGTGTAATTGTAACTGCAAGCATTGGTCTAAAAAAAATATTTCATTAGAATCTCTCAATTTGCACTAGTGCAGAAAAGACTTTTTATATTGGTTAAAAATGACTTTTTACATTGGTTGTACAGCCGTTATAGATGAAGGTGATATAGAAAGTGACAACTTTTTATATCAGACGTGAACTGCGATATAAAAAAAAACTTTTTATATCAGTTCTTTTTATGACCGATGTAAAAAGTTAACTTTTTTACATCACTTATTTTTATAATGGATGTAGAAAGTTTGGTTTTTTACATCAGTTATAATTGTAACCGATATAAAATGTGAACTTTCTATATCAACTATCATTAATTATAACTGATGTAAAAAGTGAGTTTTCTACATCAGTCTATCACACATGACCGAAATAAAATGTGAACTTTCTACATCAGTTATCATTATAACTGATGTAAAAAGTCAATTTCCAATATATAGCTTCCAAAATAAATATATTATTTTGGATAATAGTTTCAATCAATTTAATATTATATAAAATATAAAAATTTAAAACAATAATAAATAATTAAAATAAATTTCATCAATGTCATAACTTAAATAAATATATTATTTACCTATATAAAAAAAAAGCAATATATTAACATTATAAAATAATAATCAGAGAAAAAACTCTAAGAGAAAATGCATTCTCAATATATTTCACGCATAATAATATATCTTGTAAAGTAAACTTCAACAATAGGCTTGAGTATGTCCCTGGCAAGCTTCCGCTTTGACTCAAGCAATTTGAAGTTCAGTTTGTTCGTTCAAATGAAATGGTTGTGTCCTGAAATTTAAAATTAAATATTTTCATAGCAAAGGAAATGGTTATGGTGTTAAAAGGAATCAATGATTCAACTTACAGTATGTAATGTTTAAGTTACAATCCCTTCTATGATTTCAAAGATGCGAGTGATCCACAATATCACTACTAATATCCAGAAAAAGTTACAATCCCTTCTATAATTTCAAATTTCTCTATTATAAGATAAAAACTCTAGGTAGTTTGATTGTACCAGGTCTTAACGAGGAAGAGAGTTGCATGTAGTTGTGATTCCAGATATTCGATCCACTGCAGCTATTGCAAAGGGAAGTCCTAACACATTTCCAGCATCAATTGCTCCTATTAGTGGCTCCAAGGACAGGCCTATGTCATAAAACCATAACTTAGTTGATCTGACAATGATCTTAAAAACAACTTAACTTTTAGAAAGCCTTGTGAACTTAAACTTTCATTTTGAATTAACTCACCAAAGGGAAAGTTCCATGATGAGATTATAAGAACAAGACCAAGTGGCTCAGGAACTATCTCTGCACTTGAAAGCAGTGCTATTTGTGATAGTTTAGCCTGTGACAAACATCAAAAGTTAGCAAAACATTTTGATAGTAATATAAAGCAAAACATTGGTAAGGATGAAGAGTAACTCTAGGAGAGTTACCCTTAGAGTAAGTGAATCCCTCCTCCCTCTCTCCCTCCCTCCCTCCCTTCCTCTCTCTCTCTCTCTCTCTCTCTCTCTCTCTCTATATATATATATATACATATATACACACACACACACACACACCTTAAAAAATTAAGGCACACCATTAATATATAAGATTTCTAATTATAAATTATTTATAACACTACAAAAAGTGGTGATTTGTGGCGGCTAAAATTTCAGTTTCTGGCGGCTAAAAATCGCTACAAATAGCAATTCTGACGGCTAAAAAACCGTCAGGAGTACGCACGTCACAAACAGCTTTTGACAGATTTTAAATAGCCGCTGGTATTGACTCTGAATTAATCGTCAGAAAATCCTCAACATTTACTAGCGGCTAAAACCCGCCAGAAAATACATTCTGAATCAGTTTTAATCTAGCACTTACTGGCAGCTAATAACCACCAGAAAATGCATCCATAATTTTTTTTTAAAATTTGCTTGGGGAAGGAATTGGAACATTAGATAGTTTTTACAATTACACCGGATATAAGTAATCCCTAACCTACTTTCCCCTAGATAAAAATAAAAGGAACAAGGACACCAAACAAAATATTACGAGAACATAATAACTGCAGACTATGAAGATATCAAACACAATAATAGATGAATGGTACATTGTAATACATTTCAATTAATATCAATATAGTTTTACATTCTCTTCAATCTCTCTTCCTCCATACATAAAACCACATAATTTAAATAATTAATTTGTCAAGGCACATAGAAGAGAATACTAATTATTAGAATGTCTTCAGCATACATCAAGAAGATCAAGCCAGCGGTTTGCCACTGAAGCGACTGCTGAATAGCATTCCTCAAGGTTGAACCATGGAGAAACTTGTCAAAAAGTCCAGCCTGTTATAAGAAAAGTGTTTCACTTTAAAAAGAAAACAATGAGAAAAATACATTGTGCAATTAAGCCTTGCATGTCCTTCACGCAATCTAATCTCAAATCTAACCTTGCTTTGATCTCACCGCATATGAAATTGTCTTAATTAACATATTGCAAATACTATAATAAAAAAATAATAAATGAAAGGAATTCAAGGAACCATACCTCCTCTTCTCTTTTTCTCTAGTCATGGAACTTGGCTTGTGCACGTTCTCTAGATAACAGTGCCTGTGACAGAGAATGAGCATAAGATAACATAGTTTATGCACTTACAGAGATGGGAATAATTGGCATGTCATATTAGCATATAGCCACCACCCAGAAACATGAGTGTTGAGTGGTAAGATAGAATTTTCCCTCCAATAGATTTTTAAATGATAATTGATAACTAGTAACAAATTATGAGAATAGACTTACCATTTCTTCTACATGTCTGCTTTCTCAAGTGCCCTTTCTTCTCTTCTTTTTTCTTCAATTTCTGCCTGCATTATAACTTTTAACAAGAACTTAGTGAATAAATGGCAGAAAGAGACAATGTTTAGTTGTTTGACAATGTCATCATAATAACTCAGTAAGCCTGGGAGGCAAGAAACAGGTAGCTATAGGAAATGTATATTTAGCCTACAAAATAGTAAATATTTTTTTTTTCTTTTTGCAGAAGAACGCATTCCATCCTTTTTTTTTTCTTTTTTCACAATGTTCTATGTCCTCAAGGAATAAAAAATATTATCATCATAGCCATATTTTAAATGCCAAGGTAGACATGATCAGAGAACCAAAGTAGAAAAATGCTAAAGAATCTAGGACTCAACTCTCAAGTTCCAGATAGCATTACAATTTATAAATATAGGTAATCATACAAATGACAAGCTCTCGAGCCACCGACGCCATTTCAGATCCATCTTGGCTCTACAAGAAACAATAATTTCTCAAAATTGGAACATCTATTATCGTTAAAACTTAAAACAAAGCACATGCGCCCAATCCAATCAAATAATAAATCATACCTTTTGTTACTATTTGATCAAACTCATTAAATAAAATTGAAGAAAAACTCATAATTGAGTGCAAGTGCAGTAGCCTTGGCAAGCAACGCTGTCATCGTAACTCCCTTTGACTTGATCTAAAATTTTATAAAAAATAATCAATCAATAGACATATATTAACAGTTTGGGTAGTAGCATCATAACTCTAAAAAAGAAATACTGTTCAGCATACAATTAAATATGAAAGATAAACTCGCCTACAAGTCATATAGATAGTTCTGTATGTTTAAAAATAGTGAGTGTCACCTCTGACTCAATTTGTTTCGGCTGCAAGATTTCCAGATAGCTCAAATGAAGGTTTTTGCTGCAAAAGTGCAAATGGCAAAATTTCAGAAAAGCCAATAGGAGTAAATCACTTAGAAAATCTACATCCTTATGCGAAAAAAAAGGAGCAAAATCAAGTTTAAATGAGAAAAAGAGAGGTATAGGCCTGCCAGTGCCTTTACCAATTCATCCTCAACCTCCTTCAGTTTAGCTTTAACCTCTGGTAGTTGAGCTGCAAGAAGAGATTAAGAGTTGCCTAAGTGATTTTTCCATAGCAAAATACTATTAGATAGCCCTAGAATGTAGATTACATCAAAGTGATGGGAAAATTGAAGAATCACCTTGGGAGAGAACATCATCATCATCCTGAAAATCCTCAGCTTTGCTCTTGATATTGAACCACTTCTTAACCAATGATTTTGGCCAAGAAAGCTTGAACAAGAAAAATAGGGTAAGCAATGCCAATCCCAAAAATCAAATGCAAATAAATTTGAAGAGAGCTGGCATTTCTCAAACCTTGCTCTTCTTTGAGTTCTCATCTCTCATTGTTGGGACAAAACTCACAACTTCATGTAGCGTTCTCTACTCACAGAAACAAAGGTTCTGAATTGATGTCACACTATCTATTCCTTCTTTCAATCAACGCTCCTTAGTCCTTCCTTTCATGAACGAAGTGAGTGAGTCAGTGTTGAAGTTAGAAGACAATTTTATATCTCAGGACAGGACAACCTTAATTTCTGTGGAGATTCATGTTTTGGTTTATGTCTCTATTCAAACAGATATAAAAAAAAAGGAGGGAAAATGGCTTTGGTGATAAAAGCGCATATTTCACATTTTCTCAAGCAACGATAGAAAAATGAAAAAATGATAACGTGAGGGAAGAATAGGAATTACAATAGATAAGGAAATCCACGAGTTCAGAACAAATTCAGACATGGAGAATTCAATAAATGAGGGGGAATTAAGCCCTAATTGAAGAATTTGAATGGAATGAATCAATTGAGGAAACCTGTTTGGCACAAACAGCATTTCAAACCTTGCGCAGTTCCCTTCTTTCAGTGTTCTCCCCATCCTTTCCAGAACCGAACAAAGTAGTCATTTTGTATAGAAAACCCTACCATTTTATTCACTAGAATGCATAATCAAGACAAACACAAATAAAAATCGAAACACAATGGAGCTTTTCAACAAACCCTAGAAAAAGTAGAGAAGAAACGAAATATTGAATGACTCTGAGGCGAAATCGAAATTTGATGATTTGTGTACTCGATTTTGAATGAGAAAATCTGAGGCAAAATCGAACTCTACAATCAAATTAGAAACATTGACTAAATTGGAATTAGTTCTTATAAAGAAATATTGAGAAATTAAATGAGAAATCAAGCACACCGTCATAGAGCGTTATGGCATTGCAAGCAAAGAGTCAGAGCCAATGAGCAAAATCGAATTACATTCAAGAGAGTAAGAGTGAAATCAATGAAAAACCCTAGAGAGAAAATGAATGTGAGAAGAGAATAGAAACTTACCTCTTGAGAAGAACAAAGAACAAGATCGAGAACGTAAATGAACTTATGGAAGAAGAAGATTGTGTGCTTTCGAAGAGTGAGAAACTGAGAATGGCGCACGAGAAATGCGACAGAGTGTGCGTGTGGCTTTTATTGGAATTGAAAGAGGAAAAAAATCACAAATTGAAGTTGTGGAGGTGTTCAAATGTAGCGAAGCCATGGCAGAAATTGAAACAGCTCTTCACTCTGGAATCGACGGCATCGATCACTCGAAGCTTCTTCTTCAGAGTACTTCAAGCGGCGAACCTCGCGATTTCGTAGCGGAAGTTGAAGCCCTGCGGTGGCGGCGACAACTCCAAGGTCTCTCAGTGGAGAATTGAGCGATGTAGTAACGATACAGAAGAAGGAGAGAGAGAGAGAGAGAAATTTTGAGGGTTTGATTTCATGCCTTGGCTTTGAGTCGTGTTAAGGACTCTAATGTTAAGTGACACGCGGCATGAGTAGAGTCAAAAGGGTATTTGATTGTGACGGCTACATTTTCTGCCAGAATTACAATATTTTTTGGCGATTTACTTTAACCGTCAGAAAATAAACGCCAGGAAATTCCCCTTTTTTTGTAGTGTAATAATCAAATTACATTAAAATTAAATTTTGAATATAATTGATCTCATAATATCTAAACACGATCTTGTTCCCACTTAAAGTAAATTGACCAAGTGAGAAGAAAAATAATAAAAATAGAAAAAACTAATCTCACACAAAGTTAATAAAAGTAAAGACTCGTAATAGCAAAACTTCAAATACAAGATAAAGTTTTAATTAGATATAACAAACTGTAATGATAATAATAATAATTAAGAAAAAACTCTAGAATCTTGATGCAAACTCTAAAAGTCAACAGTTAATTTTATTAAAAAAAGAAGAGAGGACCAACAAATTTAATATAGAAAAGACTACTTAATATACGTTTAAATAGACATGCACAGTGACAATTTCATATTTGCTAGAGTAGTACAAAAACAATAAAAAATAAAGATACAAAGCATCCTAAGCAATGAGTGACAATCCATAATAGAAAGCCCAAGCTAAATTTCATTGGATTATCATTCAATAGTCTCCAGAATATTCTTGTAATTGTAAGTCACTTTACATCTATGATCACATGCACAGTGACAATTTCATATTTTGCCAGTTATAAGTGACAAATCACAAATCTTCTGCTTGTCTACTGACAGTGTTAAAAATAAAACATTTACAATATAAAGAAGCAGATAAAGAGAAAATCAGAACACTTGAAATGAACATGAACAGTCACCTTATCCTCAGGCCTTTTTTTCTTATATTGATAAAGAAGCAGAAAAAGAGAAAATCTTCTGCTTCAAGGCATTGAGCCCCACTGTTTGAGTATTAAGCTCCAACAAGTGTACCAATAATTTAGCTGCTGAGATCTGCAGTAAATATAACTATGAAATCACTTGTATACATTGGATGATAATAGTTATTTTTTGAGATTGCAAGAAATAATTGTTCCAGAGTTTGATATAAGAATCGGGGAGAGTATGATAGAGAATGTAATAGAATAATTCTAATTATATTTATAAATCTTAGACATGAAAGTTTGGGTAGTGCTAAGCCTTAACTTCCATTCTGCTGATATTCATAGATCAAAAGCTTCTCTTGTTTTGACCAATAAAATTAGAAAGCAAGAGGTGGCAGTACATGAGAGTGCTTTGCTTGACTCAGTATTTGCATTCTTTGCTTGAAGTCGTGGCTGGAAATAGTCCAATCCTTCATCCTTTTTATAAACACCATTATCCCATTGTCATGCATCACCTTATAAAGACTTCCATTCTTTCATCTGCCAATTAATTCAATTGCCAAAAAACTTAATTGCCGAGGAACATTATTATTCAAGTGCACAATCTAGTAAGTGGCAGAACTGTATTGTTCCCTTCATCATGAAACTCTTAGTGTGAGATTTGAGCCAGAGGTTCAACAAGGTACATAACTCAATTTTTGCAAATTATGATTAGTGTGAGACAAACTAGGTAGTAGGCACTTATAATTTACATTCCAGCCAGGCTTAATATAATCAAATTTTACTGCTCACTGCTTCTCTCACTCTTTTTTTGTTTTTTTTTTCTTTATCTTCCTACCTATAGATTTTCTGTTGTGCTATGATGATGGAATGCTGATTATTTGGTCTGGCTACATACTCAAATCTGAAAATATACATATTCCTGATTAAACATCTTTAGGCTTCAATCATGGGACAACAAAAATTAAAAAACAGTAGACACCAGAATTTCATTCATATTAGAATTTTTTTTTAACCAATTTCAGATATTAGAAGAAAGTAGAAAGGGAAATAACTGAATAAAAATTCTTGAAGGCCTTTATACCCTATAAAACAAAGAAAAATTCTTGAATTTGGCATTTGGGATGGTCTGAAAAGATATAATTGCCGCACTACAAAAGTTTAGATAGTTTAACTATGGCCTTCAAGAAATAGTGGAAAAATGAAAGATGAAATGAAAAACAATTTGAAGCACTAAAGAAACACACACTGAGAATAAACATATTGCAGATGTTGTTCTGAATAAGAAGAAATACTTAAGAAATTAATAGATATGATAAAGGTGGCATGAAAAATGTGATCAAAGCCAAGATTGGGACAAAATATAACCACCAGCATCTTTTAAGAGTACAGAACTTAAGTACCTAAAGCAGCCTCGAAACTTGACACCCACTGCCCAGTTTGGAGATTATATATATGTACTAAACCATCCTGTAACCAAAAGAAAATAAAAATATAATCATTTAAAAACAACCATCCTGTAACCAAAAGAAAATATAATATAGACTACTCCTTATGTCTGAAATGGTGAAAGAAAGTATAAGTTTGCAATAAGCTAACAAGTTATAACTTAAATAGCATAACCTTTTATTTATTGCAAATAGAATAAATAGCGTCATTGCAAATTTGATTCTTATAAAACAAGAGAAAAATAGAATAAAAACAAAAAGGAAAGGCTAGTAAGATCAGTGAAAAGCAAGTAAAGGTGCAGAACATATGAATTTTAGGATTTCAATGTGACATAAGCGGACAAGGTATTTTTTGTTCTATATAACTAAGAGACAGAGTGAGAGCATCAGTAGATGGCTAATCCACACATTGCACTGCTGAAACTCACCTCCTACCAGTGTATGTTAATCAACCAGCATACTAGTGCCAAATCAGAATTCTGACTTTCAACAATCTTCAGAATCCAGGACTTGTTCTCATCCAGGTACTGCATGTAGAGAGAGAGAAAAAATGGTTATATGAGAGATGATAGTACCACAGAGTCACAGAGATGCAAGGAAAATTGCCTAGCAAGTGTGAAAAGCAACAAAAAGAAAAAGTCCTCGTTGAACTGACTTCCCTTAAAACTCACTATTACACTAACACTATGATGCATGGTGATCTTAGTAAAATGTGCAGAGAGCTTATCTTCGTTGGTTGAAAATAGTAAGGAAAATATTTTGTGAACATCAAAACACAAAATATACACTAAATAAATAAAAATTCAACTCAAATAGGTCAAAAATTGACAATGAAAATGCATTAGATACCACTAGTGAATGGAACTCAGTGAAACACACAGTGAATCGAGGTCTGAAACGCACCTCTAAATTGTGTTTGGAATGGCATCGAGAGTGGAGCAGCAGCGGACTCGGAATCACTCGAAAACTCAATGAAACACGCAATGATTCCGTCAAATACTCCTGTGATTAGAAAAATTCAGTGATTATTTGTAAAACTTAGTGAAACGCAGTGATTATTTGTAAAACTTAGTGAATCGCACAATGAATCAAGGTCTGAAATGAACCTCTGAATCACGTTTGGAATGGCGTCGTGAGTGGAGCAGCGCTGAACTCGGAGTCGCACAATAGGAGCTCGAAAACTCAGTGAAACGCACAAAAAATCAATCTCTGAAACTCAGAATTTGAAACGCACAATGAATCAAGGTCTGAAACTCGAAATCGCGTTTGAATCGAGGTCCAAACAGTAGCATCACAATTGTGTTTGGTGGTTTGGGAAGACGATTTAGGGGTTTGGGGTTTTGGAAAACATGTTTGGGGGTTTTGGATTTTGAAAGTGTTACACGCTCATTTTGGCTGAGAAACGAAAATATTTGGCGCGGAATTACCTTTTATATCAGTTATATTTTTAATAGATATAAAAAAGTTACCTTTTATATCAGTTGTATTTGTAATTGATATAAAAAATAACTTTTTATATCAGCTACATATTTAATTGATGAGAAAAGATATTTTTTATATCAGGTTAATTTATAACCAATGTAAAAAGTATCTTTTATATCGGTCATAAGTATACCTGATATAAAAACTTTTTTTATATTTACAAAAATGGCATCGTATTTTTTTTAAATCGATTATCATATAACCGATATAAAAGAGTGTTATAGAATGTAAGTTTTGCACTAGTGTTGTGCCTCGGTGATTGGTTGATCATGCATGGGTTCGAATCCAGAATGTCTAATCGCTCTCACAAGACATGAGATGGTCTATAAATAGAACCAATCTACATGCAGAAAAAAAAATGACAAAAAATAGAACAAAAGAAATAGGGAAACCACCAGATTCTTTGTATCCAAATCATTTCCTTTCTTCCCTTATGCGTAGAGAGAATTAAGGAAACTATTATTCTGTAAACTGCCATTGACGATACGGTTGATGTGGGTGTGCAAACCATGTCAACGGACTCCATTGTATCCTGAAGGGGATTCGCCAAGACACCCTATTGCATCCAATTCTATAGAGTTTGATGGGGGCAAATCGAACCTAAAGAGTATCACCACCAATTTGCACCAACAATCTTTTGGTTGGAGTACCAACCTATAAAGATTGTTCCAACAATCTTTAGGTTCGAGTACCAGCCAATGAAGATTGTTCCAACAATCTTTAGGTTCGATTTTGCTTATGACAACAATGGCTACAACTTTGAAGAAGATGGCTTCTAATATTGTCAAACTCGAGAGGTTTGATGGTGAAAAGTTTGTTCGTTGGCAAACGAAGATAGAGTTCCTTCGTACTACTTTAAAGATGATGTATGTCTTGAACACCCTAAGACTAACAAATAAGGAAGATGAGATCATTGCTAAAACCTGTTAGAAAACAAGAGGGACAATGATAACTATATTTGCATGAGACACAATTTAAATGGTATGTGACACTTTGTTTGATATGTGTCAAAACTCTAGATTAAGGTACATGATGGGAGACATAACAATAACAAGTAAGAAGTTTCTTGTTAATTGTTTTTATAATTATAAGATGATTGATAGTAGGCCTCTCTTGAAACAAATGCATGATATTGAATGTATTATTAATATCTACAAACAAACATAATATGCGTATAGATGAAAGTATATGATTGTATCTTCAACCATTGACAAAGTTCCTTCCTTATGGAAAGACTTTAAAAAGTCTAAAACATCTAAAAGATTATTCTTTTTTTGAACAATTGAGGCAATCACCTTTGTTTTGAAGAAGAGTATCATAATAAAATGGTACTAAGGATTTATATGTTCAAGAAAAGGTGTATGTAATCGAGGAAAGTACATGGGGGTAATTTCTCTAAGAAAAGGAAGCGAGATTTTGTTATTCTCGTAGTTTCACAGGACAGTTACAGTAAAACTGTATTTACGACTTTGTTAACCGTTGGATTGGGCTGGAATTTTGTGATCCGATTCAGGATACATGATTCTTAAATCTGAACGGTTGGATCGTTGATTAGTTGCCTGTGGTGAGAGATATTCATTACGTACTGTGTACGAAATTTTGATACTTTCATCTTCTTGATTCTCTATTTGTATGTTTGTTGTTTTAGTTGTTTGGTTAACCGACGAACATGATTTGTGCACTTACTTGAGACTCTTTTGTACTTCTATTTTGATTTTAATGGAAAGTCCAAAGACATTGGACTTAAACATAGCTATGTGAAGGATCTAATTGCAAATGGAATGATATCCATAGTCTTTATGAAAGCATAAAGAAATCTTGCAAATCCTTTGACGAAAGGATTGACAAGGGATATGGTGTGTAAATCACCATTAGGGATGATATGCAAGCCCATATCTAATTGATCACCAATGATGGAAACCCGACTCACACTTGAGTAGCATCAAGTCTTGAGTTCAATGGTGAAAGTACATTATTAGAGTGATTGCAAGTACTTAACAATAATAGATACATCCCAAAGGTTTTAAAGGTACTTGGACCATAAAGTAAATAAAAGGGGAAGGTTGAACATTTGTTCTTAATGGACTTATAACATGTATGTGCTGGAGTGGTTATTTATGGGGCACTTCTGATAAAGTCTACCTATATGGAAGTGAAGTGTGGCCGCTTCTTGGAGTTAAGGGCTTGACTCTTAAAGCTCTCATGAAAAGGATACATGACACAAGGCCTTATCAAATGTGTCACTTTAATAATTCGTTCAATGGTACCGAGATTGCATGCGTAAGTTATGCACGCTTGTTCTAATGATTATTTGGTTCAAAGCTTGTCTACCATAATATTCGAGATGAGTGAAACCCATGACTTACTAAGTAAAGGTTCAAATCGCGAGATACCTTTATCTGAAACCATGTGATTTTTGAAATAATGGGATTTGGATATATTTTGAAAATGGAAGGGGACTGTGAGAGATTTTCAAAATTAATGAAAGGTTGTATCCTTTCATGAAGTTATGTGTCTATTCATATAAAGGTGAAAGTATGAATAGATACGACTCTTCTTCAAGAGACATGAGATGAGACTCTTCGTCAAGAGTTACGAGATGTGACTCTTCACTAAAGGTCATGAGATGCTACTTTTCACCAAGGATCATGAGATGTGTCTCTTTGAAAGGTTAAATCGCTCTCACAAGACATGAGATGGTCTATAAATAGAACCAATCTACATGCAGAAAAAAAAATGACAAAAAATAGAACAACAAAAATAGAGAAATCACCAGATTCTTTGTATCTAAATCATTTCCTTTCTTCCCTTATGCGCAGAGAGAATTAAGGAAACTATTATTCTGTAAACTGCCATTGACGATACGGTTGATGTGGGTGTGCAAACCATGTCAACGGACTCCATTGTATCCTGAAGGGGATTCGCCAAGACACCCTATTGCATCCAATTCTATAGAGATTGGTGGGGGCGAATCGAACCTAAAGGTTAGTGTTTTACACACGCCTTGGAGAATTGCATCTTTCTTTGTTGTTTCTTCTTTCTTGTAGGACCATCATCGTCAATGGTTTTCTTCTTTGGTATTTCTTCATTGTTGTGGAGTCATTATCACCAATTTGCACCAACAATCTTTTGGTTGGAGTACCAGCCAATGAAGATTGTTCCAACACTTACTGTTTCAACATTACCAATAAACTTTATCATTGGGATCTACAAACATTCAACAACAAAAATGATTCCGTTATTGTAGTATGATCTAAATCTGTGCAAATAAAATACTACCTGCTTAGTACTATTTAACTATTATATATACTTGAGGGATATGGAGTTCACCACTGCTTCTGAAAGGTAACATTTCTCTTATTGTTACCCGTTGTACATGTTGGCTATTACACAACCTTCTAAACAAAACACCTTAGCTATATTTAATTTAGACATATTTAAGTAATGACTTAGTGAAGCACTTATTTTATAAGAGTTTAATTATTCCAATTTTAATAAAATAAATTAGAAAGAAATTATTCCAATACGAATGTTTTATCATAAAACTAATTGAAATATAAAACTTAAAAGACTTTATAAAATTATCAATAACATTTACAAGTCTAAATAAACTTAGTATATATAAGCTCGATCTTTGGAATTATAATGCATGTATTGTTTTGTAGAACCCCAAGTCAGAAACGACTAGTGCTACCAATGACAGGTTACTTATCAATAGGGGGAGTGAACATGGAAATGAAGTCATGGGATGGCCTTGAGTCCATTACCATTACCTCCATGGCCCTCCATGATTAAATATTTTCATCATTTGGCAAATACTGTAAGAACATCACCGAGATGAAATTTACTTTGTGAATTAGAAGAATATAATGTTGATGCCATGATTAACTACACCCCAAACTTGAAGGTGTTGAGCATATAGTGAGCATGAAGGCTTTGTGTGGTGTGCTCACTTTCTTGGAACATTTGGAGGCAGTGAATATATGTCATAGTCTAATTATGCATAAATCAGATCCTGGATACCAGGTTATGGTCTATGGTATTTATGATCTGTGACACCATTTGCCCCCCTTGAGTCTGGGAAAGCTTATATATTGTCAAGGAGGAAGGTGCCTTAGGTGCAAGAGTGGGCATGACACTAAACCTATCAGGCAATAACCATATGGATCCTATGACGATATTGAGCATGAGGATGAGATAACATCTCTCGCACATTAATCTGACTGCTCAGTGCTGCATGAACCTAGTCATTTGGATCTCGCTCATTTTGTGGTTGAAATAAGTTTCATAGACATTTACATTTTGCTGGTTGGTTTCTAAACATGTCTGCACCAGACATGTTTGAACACAAATCAACAAAATATAAATGCCTATATGAAACTTATTTCAACCACAAAATGGGCGAGATCCAAAATGATATAAGGTTCATGCAGCACTTATAAGTACATTCAGATTAATGTGCAAGAGATGTTATCTCATCCTAAGCAAAATATCCTCATAGGGTCCATATGATTGCTTGTTAGGGTTAGTGTCACGCTCATTCTTGCACCTAAGGCACCTTCCTCCTTGACAATATATAAGCTTTCCCGGACTCGAGGGAGGCAAGTGGTTTCACAGATTGCGAATACGTACACCACAACCTGGGATCCAGGATCTGATTTATCCATAATGAGACTGTGACACATATTCAACGCCTCCAAATGTTCCAAGATAGTGACCACACACCGCTCAAAGTCTTCTTGCTCACTATATGCTCAACACCTTAAAGTTTGGGTTGTATTTAATTATGGAATCAGCATGATATTCTTCTAATTTGCAAGTAAATTTCATTTCAGTGATGTGCTTACAGTATTTCCCAATTGCAGAAAATATGTAACCACAGGGGATCAAACAGGTAATGGCAACGGACTCAAGGCCACCCAATGACTCCATTGCCATATTCACTCTACCTACTGATAAGTATTTAACCTGTCATTGGTAGAACAAGTCCATTGATATTTGGGGTTCTACAAATTACAAAAAAAGATACACTTTATAATACCAAAGAGCTTATACTATAAGCTTATATAGACTTGTGAAAGTGGTTGATATATAATTTTATAAATTCCTTCAAGTTTAATATTTCATAAGTTTTATGATGAAACTTATTAAAATATATTCTTTCTAACTTATTTTAGTAAAATTGGAGGTCAATTATAAATAATTAAACATTCATATAATATATAAACTCTTAATAAACAAGTGCTTAACTAAGTCGTTACTTAAACATAGCTAGGGTGTTTTGTTTAGAAGGTTCTGTAATAGACTAATAGCCCACATGTAGAAAGGGTAAGAATAAGAAAAATGTTACCTTTCAGAGATGAACTCCATATCCCTTAAGTATGTATAGTATGTAGTTAAATACCAAGCAGGGTATATTTTCATTGTTCACATTTAGAACTCCAAGAATTGAGTCATTTTTGCACTTGAATGCTTGTAATCCCAAGGATAATGTTTATTGGATGTGTTGAAACAGCAAGAGCTCAGTCTCGATAGATCAAGCTTGTGCTAAAGTGACGGGTCACAACAAGCATGATTCCAGAATTTGAAAACCAGCGTGGCAACGACCATGTCCGCAACATTGAGGGACATAAAGATTCTTACCAGAAAATCATTCCAGTCGTTTCTGGAAGCTAAATTGCTATTCTCCATTGCTTAATGCTTCCTGCATGAATTATTGAGACAGTATATTAATTTTTGCACATGATCTTTTGAACTTTCACATGAAGTGGCAAATGGAAATCAATTGTTGAAGAATGTCCGAGAATCTATAATCAAGATATCATGTGCAATCGCCCTCCAATGAAGTAAATATATAGTTATATATATCACAATATTTCTATGGAGAACATGATCTACTTTTCTTTTTTTAGATTGTAAAGGACATATAAGGCTAAGTGTAAGTAGACTAATCACAAGCAAGGAAAACTGTCCCTAGGTGGATTGCTATTTTTAATATAACAAAACTCTCATAGGGAACTCTTGATGTATTTAACTGCATATGCTAGGAATTAACAAATTTACAAATTGAAAGATTCTAAAGAAACAATAGTGTGGCCCTAGGGTCAACTTTGTCATGGACTTAGGAACAATTTTTTACCAAACACAAAATGCAGATCAGCTAGGCTGGCTTAATATTTAGAAAAAGAAAATACAAATGTAGAGATTAAACATGGCCACATGGCCAATTTAAAAACTATTTAAAACAAAAAATTAAAACTAAGATGAAATTTATAGTGTATATTTAAAATAATTCTACCAGCGCAAAAAATATTGTTATGTAAAATATGTTATTTTAAGTTAAATAAATCTTATAATTTATTATTAATTTTTTATAATAATAGATAAAAAAATATTATGCGAACTTTTGCAGGGCAATAAAGCTTGAACATGAAAACATGAACCAAATTGACCTAGTGAACATCAACCATGTCTTTTAGAATTTGAACCCATCTCTATTTGCTTTAGGTCAAACGGAATTGTGGGATAAGATGGGGTCTTGAATTCTTTGTAGAAACTGAAATATGTATATTTTTAAGAAAATTGGTGATAATTTTCTGGTTTTTAAAGGTGTGTATACATGTTCAACTAAATGAAAAACCTCCCTATTAGAACCCCACTCAGCTACAAAAACAATTGATCGGTAAAATCTTGGAGACAATCGTATAACATGCATGCTGGAAATATTTGATGTGGATCTATCATTTTACCGTCACCAGACAAAAAATTAAGTTTAAAAATAAACCTTGAACAACAGCGACAAAAATGAAACCCATTTGTTTTATGAAACACTAAGCAGATAACAAACCTAGCGCAGGTAATGAAATGATTTGATTATCCAGGAACGTAATTGCATACACATGAATCAGACCAGGATTTCAGCAAACAAATAAATCCATAGCAAAAAAAAAAAAAACAAAAGGAGAGTAACAGAATACAATACTCATGAATGTTGCTTAGATTGTATGAATTGGTTTTCCTGTGAATCATCACTAATAGAGCTGTATATAAGTCGCCTCATTGTCCATCAGAAAAACTAGCTAATTCATCCATGGTTTTGCATCTTTCTTCCAATTTACACTATGTAACATATATTACATACAAAAATACACATCATCAGTAGCAGATCCAAGATCCTGAGCCAGTGGGATCAATTTTTTTTTAATAATAATCATTATCATATATATGAAAATAAAACATGAGATGAAATGAAATGTCTAGTTAAATAAAACATAAAAGTATCTAATGAGCAGAAAAGAGAACAAAATGTAAAAGAGAAACTAGTCAATAAAAGAAAAAAATTATCAACACTTAAAAAATTGAAACCAGTGGGTTCAAATTATAAAATTAGAGGGGACAAAAAGATAACACTATATATATAGTTATATTTTTCTTAAGGTGAGGGAGTGCATCTGCACCCCCTGAATTAAATGTAGGTCCGCCCCTACACATCATTATATTAGAAAAGACTAAAGAGAACAAATTCAAGGACAAAGCATGCAAGCATCAGAGAAACGAAACAATGACAGAGAAAATGAAACTACCAAATTAAGTTTTGAGGGAGGGTCAGAAGGGATACATACCATCTCCATCTTTGTCAAAAAGACAAAAGGCTTCTAGAAAGTCATCAATCACAGTGACATATAATTCTTGGCAGATTATAGGAGAATTACACCAATAAACCGCTGTTAGTTCATCTATTTTTTTTTTTAAAGGTTTCCAGCTCAATGAATGACCCAAAGAGAGAAAAAACAATACCTTTTCTAGAGGCATTGTGCATGCTCCCTTGATGAAGGAGCAAACATTTTATCCATTTTTACTACCATCATCCATCAATTATTTCTTGACTTACCAAACTCAAGTTACATGAAACCTGCAAAATAAAAAATTATACAAATTGCTCACTGCAATGATTCACAGAGAATAGTTAGCAAGTAACTGATCACACACTACCCTGACCTCCAATCCCATTAATATATCCAATACATATGTTTTGAAAGTTTACCTGAAAACTGAATTTCAGTAAAAACACACGGACCCATTCGACTTTAAAAATGAATATTGACTTGAATGAAAGTAATCTCAGGCATGAATAACCGAACCTACATAAACAATATGTATTAGTTTCCAATTCAACAAGATACACAAAATGAGCTCATCAAAAGAAGGACTAGATTGGATAAAAGCAGAATCACATAAGCTAACAACTCATGTAGTAAATGGATCCACATACCTAGACAGCAATTCAATGAGCGTAAGAACAGAGCTATTGTAGAGCTCAAGGTGTTTATATATGTTCAACCAAATTAAAAAAAAAAAAAAAAAACTTGTTAGAATCCCATCTTGGCTAAAAACAATGGAGCAGTAAAATCTTACAGACGGATCTTATAACATGTTGGAAATATTAGATGTGGATCTATCATTTGACCATCACCAAAAAAATTAATTTCAAAATTAAGCCTTTACTCAGCTGCACTAAAATGAAACCCATTTTTTTAATAAAATTTTCGGATCAGATTTAACAAAAATTCGTGTGCTTTTTATTGGACTCATCCTACTTGAGTCATTTGGTTGGCTAAATTAACTAAGACTCTTTCTTTTGATATCCGAATTCAAGGACACAAAAATATGTAAAGAAGATCATCAAAATATGGAAGATGCATGCACAGAAAAGCGGATGACAAAATTAAATAAAAAAAAATACTCAACCAAAGGAAATAAGCATATTTCTTATATGGTGCTATGCCACTTTCTTTAGATATATGGTGAACAGAATGAAGAGTTGAAATTGAGACTCTCTGGTATATATAGAGAAATGTCTTGCTATCAAGTGTTCTGTGTTCCAAAAAGTATTAGTTAAGGAATATTTAATATATTTCATTAATTATTTAAAACAAATTAAATTTTTTTTTCTAGTTTCAATATAGTAAATGCTTTTAATAATTATTTTTTTATTCTAAATATATTACTAGTTTTTATAATAAATGTTTTTTTATCATTTATAATAAATGCTTTGAACATAATAAATGCTTTTGATATAATAAAACATTTATATTTTCAAAATAATAAATGCTTTTAATAATGATTTTTATTTTTTATAATAAATACTAGTTAATATAATAAATGCTTTGAACATAATAAATGCTTTTGATATAATAATAAAATTATATTTTTAATACTTCCTTCACTTTATATGGCGTTTAAGATTATGGTACATGTATTAAGAAATGCAATTAATATTTGAGTTCATAAATTGATTGCAGTTTTAGCTGTTAAAATTTGTCCCAAATTGACTGATGTTTTCACTTTTCAATGAGATGTTCAAACATCTATTCCAAATTTACCCTCTAATAAATATTGTTGTCTTGAATGACTTAATAATACATTTATTGAAATCAATAAAGAGAATAAGGATATTTTAGTAAAATTGTTTCTTAATAAATACTATTTTCATGAAATACTTGTTTTCTTAATCTGTGTGAAAAAACCTTAAACATCAGTTATTGTGGGACGGAGGGAGTATCCTGTAACTTCTTAATATACCCTTTTATCTCTCAAATTAATTACATTTTTTTCTCATTTACAAAGTAACAACTACTCCCACTAAAGAATATTTAATATATTTCATTAATTATTTAAAACAAATTAAAAATATTAAATGATTTTTCTAGTTTCAATATAGTAAATGCTTTTAATAATGGTTTTTTTATTCTAAATATATTACTAGTTAATATAATAAATGCTTTGAACATAATAAATGCTTTTGATATAAATTTTCAATATAATAAATGCTTTTAATAATTATTTTTATTTTTTTATTATAAATATTAGTAGTTAATTTAATAAATGCTTTGAACATAATAAATGTTTTTGATATGCTCCCTCCGTTCCTTTTTAAGTGTCGCATTTTTGAAAATTTTTTGTTTCTATTTATCTGTCATTTACAAAGTTCAAGATCATATTAATTACACTTTTATCCATTATACCCTTATTTATTTCCTAATATTTAATTAATTTACACATGCATTTATTGTGGAATGGAAAAGAAGAGGGGTAAAATAGGAAACTCAACAACTATTTTATTAGAACCAAGAAAATTTATTTCATTTTTTGATTTCTACGTAACAACCTTAAACGACACTTGTAAAGGAACGGAGGGAGTAATAAAAAATTATATTTTTAATGCTTCCTATACTTTATATGGTGTTTAAGGTTATAGCACATGTATTAAGAAATACAATTAATATTTTGAATTTCATAAAATATATCATGTAACTTCCTAATATACCATTTTATCTCTCAAATTAATTATGTTTTTTTTTTCTCATTTACTACTTAGTAACAACTACTCCCACTAAGGGTATTCCATGGAAAAAAAATTAATATTTCATTGGTTTTGTAAAGCAACAACTAATTTGAAACAATTTTGTTTTTTACTAAAATGTCATATAAAGTGGAACGGATGGAGTATAGTAAATGCTATTAATTTAAAAAACATATTAGTCAAGGAATATTTAATGTTTTATTAATTATTTAAAATAATTTTGAAAAATATTAAATGATTTAATTTATTAATATAATAAATGCTTTTGATGAATGATTTTTGTTCTTGAAATAATAACTTATTTTATTAACATAAATCAAAATAGTTGACCACGAATTTAAAAGGTTGTTTGAAGAGTTTTATTTATTTATTTTGTTACATTTGAAGAGTTTTATTTTAATACACTATTTGTATAAAAAGAAATTACACTCTCAATTAATTAAAAATCACTTTTACAGATGACATTTAAAGTAATTATTACTAATTGTACCTATTTTAGAAGCAGGTCATAATTTCTTCCAGCACTCCCTTTTTCTACTGTTCACACCCCTTCAGCTTTTATTTTTATTTTTTAAGCCCAAAACTAACAACCTTAGCCCATCATATCAAGCACAAATTAATTAATTAATTGTCAAAGCATATAATTAATCAATCAATTAATTTAAATAACAATGGATATAATTAAAATAAAGTACAATCATAACTAAAGAAACATATATGCTTTTTAACATCCAAACAAATCAATCAAGATAAAATGAATATGGGTCAAAAGAATTACTCGCAACTTCTTGCATTTATAATTCTTTTCAATCCAAACAAAATTATTTTAAGAAATATTAAATTCCTTAAAATAAATCAAACAACATAATTCTTTTAAGGTGAAAATTTGGGTGGTTACAATAACTAATGTGAAGGTTGATTATCGTTCAACACATAGGGGAGAGATAAGGATTAGCTTGGTTCTAGGTTTTGCAAGAGAGAGAGGTAATTGCAAGGCTGCAACATTGAGAAACATAAATATTGTTTCTAGAATCTTATTGAACAGAAAATCATTTCAGTCTTTTCTAGAAGCTGTATTGCTATTCTTTGTTTCTTAATGCTTCCTACAAATACTATTAAATGATTAATTTCTCATGACACAACAAATGCAAATCACAAAACCCTAAACAGGGAACTTACCATGTATTTAACTGCATATGCTTGGAATTAATGAAGTCACAAACTCAAAGATTCTAACGAAATACTTTTTTTAATAAACGCTTAATTCAAGAACTGGTCATCACTAATTTATATGAATCCTAGTCACAAATAATATTTCATATCCTTTTAGCCCAATGCTAGTAGTTACAATTAGTATCTCTAAAGAGGACTAAAAATCTAGCAAAAGATACTTCTAGAATATATTAACAAGAATAATTAATAATTTAGAGATACTTCTGATTTGGTAATTAATACAAAATGTGGTAAATCGTGAGCTCAACACACCACCAGGGATCCATGGATTACTCCAAAAAGAGGTTTCGTGTCCAAATGCTACATGTTTTCCTAAAAGACTCCCACAACCAGTTTATCCGCCAACTCAAGGCTCTATGATATCTAGAGAGCAAATGTGTCTCCCCACCATGTTATATCATTTCCCTTTGCACCATCTAATTCCCCCTATCTCACGTATTTATTACCCAACACCTTATACCATGAACTCCCCTTTTCCACACGCATTCTCTAGTGCCATTGTCGAAGTAGAGACAAATTATAAGCCTCAAATTTTTAACTCACCCACAATAATTTCTTGAATAAAATAAATTGGCCAATTGATTGATTATAGACGAGAACCCAAATCCAAATTCATATTACGTAGCCACAAAAGCAAATTAAATTCTTCATATCAAGAAAATAATTAATTAAAGAAACATGATATATCAGTAACTCAAAATAAGAAAGATTTTGTTTCTCATATGTTGAATAAAAGAAATATGTACCAAGAGAAATAGAAAACTCACCTTCTGTAGCCATTATTATCAATGAATTGCACGCAACATTCACAATGAACACTCATATTTTGAAGCAAGAGAGTTAGAAATCTTTAAATCTTAATTTGTCTTCAGAAAAGCTTGCAAACCGATAGATATAATTAGAAAGTTTATGGGTGCTACCCTTGATTAGTGAAAGACCTTTTTAAACTTTGGTAAAGGAGTAAAATATATATTTTAGAAATTGGTATTGGTATATATATTCCCTTGCAAGATTCTATATAATTTTACCATTAAGAACTTTTTGGAATGTTTATAGAGGATATATTATCGTAAAATGAATTCTGCATATGTTTCAAGCACAATGAAACTTAATAATTTCTGTTTTCAAAAAAAAAAAAAAAAACTTAATAATTTCAAGCACAAAACGTGCAGGATCCAAATGACAAGGTTTATGGCACAATAAAAAGCATATTCAGATTAATGTGAGAGAGAGGGTATCTCATCCTGACGCCATGCATCCTCAAAGGCTCCATATGAATGCCTGCTGGGAGTAGTGTTCTGCCTATGCTTGCACCTAAGGCACCATCCTCCTTCACAATAGATAAGCTTTCCCATACTCGATGGTGGCAAAAGGTTTTGCAGATCATGAATATTGTAGTCCACATCATCCGAATCATCATCCATAATGGGACTATGACATATATTAACCACCTCCAAATGTTCCAAGAAGGTGACCACACTGCACAAAGTCTTGATGCTCACCGGTAAGGTCCGAATGCTCAACACCCTCAAGTTTGGGGTGTATTTGATCATGTCTTCAACATGCCCTTCTGAAAAGATGCAACCGCAAGAAAATTTCATCTCAATGATGTTCTTGCTGTATTTGCGAATTGCAGGAAATATTAAATGACTGCGCACAACGGAGGAAAGGGTAATGGACTCAAGGCCTCTCCATGACTTCATTGCCAAATTCAGTCCTGCTCTTGAGAAGTCACCCGTCTTTGGCAGAACGAGTCGTTTCAGATTTGGGGTCCTACGAAAGAAGACAAGTACGCTTAATTTGTAATACCAAACAGCTTGTATATACTACGTATTTAAATTAGACTTGTTGTTAGTATTTTAAGGGAATAGAAAGGTGGGTTAGTTGTTTGTAGGTTGATTGGTTTAGAACTTAGAACTTAGGAGAGATTAGTAAGTTAGCTTTTTGAAGGAAAATAGTATAGTGGCCATGTAGCTCTTATACAATAGTGGAGGAGCTTGTATTGATATCTCAAACTCAAACTCACATTACAATATGTGTTGCCATGCCTATTTATAGGCATCACTCCACCACCTACTACTATGTGTTGGTGGACTATTAAATATATTTTACTACATTCTAGATCTTACAAGATAATTGGTTTCTAGAGTTACATTATTCTAGAATTTTCTTAACTTTAGAACTATCATGACATTTCTATTACATGATTGTGACTACTACAACTTTATAGAAAGTTCTAAAATTCTAACATCTACTTATGTCTCAATCTTTCTAGATTTTTCCTATAGCTATGTTTCTAGAATTTTGTAGCACATTCCAACACTCCTCCTTGATGCAAAATTTTGAAACTCCATACATAGCTCGAACTTGTAGTGGCTTCATAGAAACGTCCACAACTTGGTCTTTTCTTGGTCTTTTATCTTTTAGTGCCCGACTTGGAATTTTCCTTAGTTGCCTTTGCTTCTTTGATGAATCTTCATTGCATTTAGGTTCCAGTATAGCTGTGTTGCAAGTTTCATATATATCCACCAAAGATCTTACTCGTCTTGGAGTAGTTTCTGGTGAAAAATCTTGTTGTGGAGGTGATGAAAGCATACCTGCTTCTTTTGTCACTTCTTGAACTTCTTCTTGAGGATGTTGCACTGGAACGAGAATGTTGCTTCTTGCAAATTTTTTTGCTTCCCAATTCCAAGCAGCATTTTCATCAATCTCAACATCTCAACTGATGGTGAGCTTTTTCGTTTGCAAGTTGTAGACTCTGTAGCCTTTTGACTGTGTACTATAACCTAAGAAGATTCCTCGTATAGTCTTATCTTCTAGCTTGTGTCTCTTCTGTTTTGGAACATGAATGTAGCAAATAGAACCAAATACTCTTAGGTGTTTAGTGGATGGTTTTCGTCCACACCATGCTTCAATAGGAGTCTTGTCTTGGACTGCCTTAGTTGGACATCTGTTGAGTATGTAGACTGTAGTGTAAACTGCTTCTGCCCAAAAAGTATTAGGTAAGCCTTTTTCCTTTAGCATTGATCTAGCCATCTCCATGACTGTCCGATTCTTTCTCTCAGACACGCCATTTTGTTGCGGAGAATATGCAACTGTAAGTTGTCGCTCAATGCCTTCCTCTTCACAGAACTTATCAAACTCGTGTGAGTTGTACTCTTTGCCTCGATCACTTTTTATTACTTTAATATGTTTTCCGCTTTGTTTCTCGACAAAGTCTTTGAACTTCTTGAATATTCTAGAGACTTCTGATTTTTCTTTGAAGAAGTAGACCCAATTTATTCTAGAAAAGTCATCTATAAACATGATAAATACCTGTTGTTGTTTAGCAACGGTGTCTTCATCGGTCCACAAATGTTAATGTGGATCAACTCCAACATGTCTTTAGCTCTCCATGCTTTATCAGTTGAAAATGGTAACCTGTGTTGCTTCCTGAGAAGACATCCTTCACAAGCTTCATTATTTTCATCTAGACATGGGAGGTCTTTCATCATATTCTTCTGATATAGTAGCTTCAAGGCTTTAGTGTTGAAGTGACCATATCTTCGATGCCATAGCCATGAATCATCAACTTCTGCTCTCATGGCAATGTTAGTAGTAGTATACTTGAAGCTTACCGGGAAACTTCTATTTCCTTTTTCCATTCTAACTTTGGCAATCTCCTGCCTTTTGTTATGGTTATCATAGATCGTGCATGTATCTCCTTCAAAGTTTAGAGCATAGCCTTTCTCCATCATTTGGCCAATGCTCAAGAGATTTTCTTTAAGATTAGGAACTAGTAAGACATCTTTGATGAGTCTCGTACCTTTCTTTGTCTCCACCATGACAGTGCCTTTTCCTTTTGACTCCACCATGGTGCCATTTCCTAGTCAAACTTTCACTTTGACAGTGTCGTCAATTTCCTTGAAGATGCTCCTATCATTAGCCATGTGATTGCTGTAACCGCTATCCAAGTACCAGTTTCCACTTGTTTCATCACTGGAATCTCGGGTGGCATAAAAAAGATGTTGCTCATTGTTGTGCTCTTCGACGAAATTTGCTTGATGCTTGTTTTTGTTGCAGCAGTTCTTCTCCACGTGTCCAAATTTCTTACAATAGTGACATTGTGGCTTTCCACGATGCCAACAATCTTTCTCCAAGTGACTTGTCTTTTTGCAGATGCCACATGGAGGATATTTATCTTGATTGGTATTAGAGAAACTTCTAGAATTCTCTTTGTTTCTAGAAACTTCTACATTTTTATTTCCACCATTTTCTTTATTCTGAGACCATAATTTGAGCTTTGATTGAAAGGCATTTTCGACAGAGTCTTCATCATGCCTTTTCAATCTTTGCTCATATTCTTCAAGAGAGCCCATAAGCTCTGTCACTGATAAAGTAGACAAATCTTTGGTTTGCTCTATTACAGTCACAATTGCATTATATCTATGAGGAATAGAAATTAGAATTTTCTCAACAATTTTCTTGTCAAGAATATTTTCCCCGCATGCTCTCATTTGACTAACTATTTCTTTTATCCTAGAATAGTAGTCTTTTATGGTCTCAGACTCCTTCATTTTTATTAACTCAAAGTCACGTCTTAGACTTTGAAGTTTAATGGCACGTACCTTAACGCTGCCTTGAAACTCCTCCTGCAGTGTACTCCACGCATCTTTAGCACTTGTTGCATCCATTATTCTTGGAAAAATTGTGTCTCCCACTGCCAGTTGTAGAAAGAATAGCGCCCTTGAATCTTTCTACTTATTCTCCTTCAACTCCTTCTTTTGAGCGACAGTTAGAGTGGAAGTGTCTATAGGAGCAATGAATCCTTCTTCTACAATGTCCCATAAATCTTGAGAGCAAAAAAATGTCTTCATTTTAATGCTCCAATAATCATAATTTTCTCCTGTGAAAATAGGTACAGGAATAGATGAAGCTTGGGAAGTATTGGCCATGGTTTAAGGGAAATGTAGAAGTGAGGTAGAATATAGTAGGATTATTTTTTGGAAATAGTTGGGTAATATATCTACGCCCAGTAGATGACCGAACGTAGCTCTGATGCCACTGTTAGTATTTTAAGGGAATAGAAAGGTGGGTTAGTTGTTTGTAGGTTGATTGGTTTAGAACTTAGAACTTAGGAGAGATTAGTAAGTTAGCTTTTTGAAGGAAAATAGTATAGTGGCCGTGTAGCTCTTATACAATAGTGGAGGAGCTTGTATTGATATCTCAAACTCAAACTCACATTACAATATGTGTTGCCATGCCTATTTATAGGCATCACTCCACCACCTACTACATGTGTTGGTGGACTATTAAATATATTTTACTACATTCTAGATCTTACAAGATAATTGGTTTCTAGAGTTACATTATTCTAGAATTTTATTAACTTTAGAACTATCATGACATTTCTATTACATGATTGTGACTACTACAACTTTATAGAAAGTTCTAGAATTCTAACATCTACTTATGTCTCAATCTTTCTAGATTTTTCCTATAGCTATGTTTCTAGAATTTTGTAGCACATTCCAACACTAGTAAATATAGATAGGGCATTTTGCTTTAGAATGTTGTATAGTAGCCCACATGCATGTGCAAAGGGTAATTAAGAATATCGAGGGAGTCTAGCTCAGTTGGTTGAGTAGGGTGTGTGAGTTATTGTAAACCTCTCGGTACCGTATTCGATTCCTATGGATAAAAAAAAGGGTAATTAAGAATAAGAGAAATGTTACCTTGCAGCAGCAATGATGAGCTGCTGATCCGTTAAGTAAACGTAGTAGTTAAATACTATGCAGGTTGTATTTCCATTACTCAGTCCTAGAACATACTTCAAGAACTCAGTCATTTTTCTACTCGAACGCTTATGCTTGTAAGCTCCAAGTTCATTATCGGGTACATTGAAGCAGTACGAGCTGAGTCTGGACAGATCAAGCTTGCGCCAAAGAGACGGGTCACGACAAGCTTTATTCCAGAATTTGCAAACCAGCGAGGCAGCTGCAAGGTCCGCAACATTGAGAGACATGAATATTATTACCAGAATCTCATAAGATAGATCATTCCAGTCTTTGCTGCCAGCAAAATTGCGCTTATCCATTTCTTAAAGCTTCCTGCAAATATATTAAATGTTTCACATGATCATCTTAACTTTCTCATGAACAGGCAAATGCAAATCCCAAAACCCTTAACAGAGAACTCACCGTGTATTTAACTGCATATGCTAGGAATAAATGAAGTCAGAAATTGAAAGATTCTAACCAAATATATATAAATGCTTCATTCAAGAAGTGATCACTATTTGATATGAATCTTACAAAATATATTTCATATCTTTTAGCCCAATGCTTGCAGTTGCCATTCGTATCAAAGAAACAAAAGAGGTTTAAAATCTACCAACAGATACTTCTAGAATATATTAACAAGATTTAATTAATCAGAATAATATAAGAACTGAAATTCTTTATTAAATAGGCTTAAATAACTTTTAAGTCCCTGATAAATTTCCAAATTTTACTTTGGTTCCTAATAAATTTTTTCGTTGTTTTGAGTCCCTGATATATCAAAACTTTTATTTTGAATCCCTACCATCTTAACAGTTGATATATATTGGGAAGATCTATTCGGATGGTGCCACGTCATCACTTAACTGATGGTAGGGACTCAAAACAAAAGTTTTGATATATCAGGGACTCAAAACAACGAAAAAATTTATCAGGGACCCAAAGCAAAATTTGAAAATTTATCAGAGACCTAAAAGTTATTTAAGCCTATTAAATATTACAACTTGGGCTTCAAAATCTTGTGAAATATATAATTAATTTCTTGATGCAGTGAAAAAACAAAAGATATTGCCCAATTTGCTTGGACTAGATCGAGATATATCATGGGCAAGCTGACATGAAATTTGAACTGTTATCCTTTAAAATTTTCATTCAGTAAGATTTGTTCTGTATAGGGTTTTGGTTGAAAAACTATTAATTACCAACAAATAATATATCTTTGAAAGAACAGAATTATGACAAACTCGATCATGGTAGAAACTATAGTGTGGTCCTTAGGGCAATTTTGCCATGGCCTTGTGAACAATTTTTTACCGAACACAAAACGCGGATTATCTAGGCAGACCCAATATTTAGGCAATACAAACAAATTATAAAAAAATTGATTCAATTTATAGTGCATATTTTAAAATAAATTATAGCATCACAAAAAACATATTAAATTATGTAAAATAATATGTTAATTCAAGTTATTAAATCTTATAAGTTATTATTAATTTTCTTCAAAATTAGGGATATAAAAATATGAGTAAAATATGTTTTTGGTCTCTCTAAAATTTTTGATATTTGATTTTAGTCCTCCAAAAAATTTTCTCCTTCAAATTTGAAAATTCTCCACTTTTAGTCCTCAAAGTTGTTATAATTAACATTTAATGGCAGTTTTAAACAGCTACAACATTGCACTTTAAGGACCAAAAGTAAAGTATTTCCAAATTAGAGGGATGAAAATAGCACAAAATATTTTTGGAGGACCAAAATCGAATTTGAAAATTTTAGAGGAACCAAAAACGTATTTTATCCAAAAATATTATGTGGACTTTTGCCAAACAATAAGCCCTTAACATGAATGGAATCAACCCAAAAATACATCAAGCATATCTTAGAATTTAAACCTGATTCAATTTTCTTTTCACCAAACTGAATTATTGGATTTGAAAGAAACTTAAACATATATATAATTTTTTTTAAAATGTGATAATTTTCTTGGTTTTAAATGTGAATATATATTTTCAACCAAATGAAAAACCTCCATGATAGGACCCACTGAGCTAAAAAAATAGGGTCAGTAAAATCTTACAAACAGATCTTATAAAACGTGTTGATCGAAATATTAGATGTGGATCTATCATTTCACATAATTTGATCTACACCAAGGAACTTGGCTGACTAGCTTTAGTGGGATCATCTAACATAATTTGAAGTAGGGTTGAACACGGGTCAATTCAGATCGAGTTTAAGCCAAAACCTAAACTGATTTGGGATTACTGGCTCAGGTCAAGTCAATTTGGATTTGTGCTTTTTTTTTATTCGAACTCAACTTTGTTCTATGCCGGTCAAACCGAGTCAATTTTCGGGTTACCCGACAAAAAGTGGAAAAAAAATTGGAGAATAGAGAAAATAGGGGAAAACAGGGGGAAATTGGGGGGGGGGGGGGAAATGAACAAATGAATTGCTCAATTAGGGTTAAGGTTAGCGATTTCCCTAAATTTGCACAGATAGACCAAAGAAAAATTAAATAATAAACAAGAAATTGAACAAGGAAAATCAAATAAGAAAAAAAATACAAAAAATGAAAATGAGAAAACCTTCAACAAAGTTTCGTCGAATGGCTTGCGAGAATGTGAGTACTTGCGAGTGGCAGAGGAGAGAAGGATTGAGATTTGGAGAAAGAAAGGGAGAAACTTGAAACTTGAAAGTTAAACGAAGTATTGAGTTAGGGCTTACGGTGGAGAATAGAAGAGAGAAAAGACAAGAGAGAGAAAAGAAAAGAAGAGAAGAGAGAACTTACTATGGGATCTGAAGACAACACCGACCAACAGTGAAGACGATGATAGTGAAGGTGCGGCACAAAGGATGTTGTTTACTTTAATAGGGCAAAATGTTAAACACTCACGCAAAAAACAAGAAAAGAAAAGGGAATCTCAACTTACTTTCTTTGTCTCAATTCAGTTCTAACATACTAAAATAAAATATAAAATTATTTTAATATATTAACTAATTAAGTCGGGTCGGGTCGAGTCTCGGATTTGCATTGCCAAACTCGTAACCTAGCTTGACTTGATTGGGTTGCTCATTCTCTCATCCGACTTGATCCATGACCTAGACCAAACCAAGTCAATATGGAACGAGTCAAGTTGGTTTTCTCGGGCTTCTCGAGTCGATCTGGTTCGTGTTCATCCCTAATTTCATCAAGTGTTCTAAAAAGTATTAGTTAAGGAATATTTAATATATTTTATTAACTATTTGAAATAATTTAAGAAAATAATAAATGATTTTTATATTTTTAATATAATGAATACTTTTAAGAAATGATTTTTTGTTCAAAATAAAAAGTATTAGTTTATATAATAATTGTTTTTAATATAAGAAAAATATTAATAAATGCTTTTAATATAATAAATTTCTTTATACATTTAAATATAATAAATTCTTTTGATAAAATGTATTATTTAATAAATATTTAATATGTTTATTAATTATTTAAAATAATTTTAAAAAGATTAAATGATTTAATATTTTTAATATAATAAATTATTTTTATTCTTGGAATAATAACTTATTTTATAAACGTAAATCAAAATAGTTGACCATAAATCTAAAAGTTTGTTTGAAGAGTTTTATTAATTTTAGGTTAAATTAATTTGCTAGTCCTTGAACAATTTGGCAATTTTTAATTAGTTTCTTGAACTACTTTTTTCAATTGGCCTCCTAACTTGTATTTGTTTTTTTAGTTAGGTTCTTTCGTCTAACTCCATTAAGGAAAATCAACAACAAGGACCTAAATAAAAACAAATATAAGTTC
Organism: Pueraria montana var. lobata; assembly: GCA_026413185.1. Classification (NCBI taxonomy): domain Eukaryota; kingdom Viridiplantae; phylum Streptophyta; class Magnoliopsida; order Fabales; family Fabaceae; genus Pueraria; species Pueraria montana. The sequence goes on along the minus strand of CM048650.1, from coordinate 86,826,374 downwards.
AAAGATCCAATTGAAAAATTGTTTAAGGACCTTATTAAAAAAATTAATTAGTTATTATGGGACCTACTAAGTAATTATCAAATTCTCCTTAGACTTTCACAATATTCTTCTTAAGGATCTATAGGCTACTTCTGAATCAAATATTGTCATATTTGCAAGTCCCCACCGAGTATTCTACCTTTACAGGTCAATATCGTCACATCTACTGGCCAATATTCTCATCTTTGCAAGTTTGTACATGTGTGGTGGTATGTCATGAGTCACCTAACATTTTTTTTTTGTCTCTATGTTATAGGTGCAGGGTGAAGTATTCACCGACTTTATCAATGATTAATTTCTATTGAGAAACTTAACTGACCACCTTTAGGGAAGTCACCTGACATAATTTGAAGCAAGGTCTTGCTATCAAGTGTTCCATAAAGTATATATTAGTTAAGAAATAATTAATATATTTTATTAATTATTTAAAATAATTTTTAAAAATATTAAATAATTTTTATACTTTTAATATAATAAATTATTTTTTATTTTTTATTTTAAAAAGTATTCATTAATATAATAATAATTTTTTTTAATATAATAAAAAATTAATAAATGTTTTTGCTAAATTCATTTAATATAATGAATGCTTTGAAAATAATAAATGTTTTTAATATAATAAAATTATATTTTTAATATAATAAATGCTTTTAATAAGTATTACTTGAGGATCATGTATTATTTAAAATAATTTAAAGAATATATTCAATGATTTAATATTTTGAATAAAATAAATGCTCTTAATAAATGTTTTTAAATTCTTGAAATAATAACTTATTATTTTATAAACATAAATCAAAATAGTTGACTGTGAATTTAAAAGTTTGTTTGAAGAGTTTTATTACAATATACTGTTTGTATAAAAATAAAATTACACTATCAATCAATTAAAAATCACTTTATATATTAAAGTAATTATAACAAGATTTAATAATTCTTAGACTTAAATAATATTTTGGTTGCTATAAAATAGGGGGTTTTATTTAGTCCTTTAAATATTTTCATTTTGGTTTCAACCCTACTATCAAGAAACGACGTTAAATGATAACGTGACAACGACGTTGACAACCCATTGACCTATTACGTTATCAAGGAGTCTAATAGGACAATCACGTATAATTTTTTTGGTAAATTGTGTTTTTTAAATCCTCATCTGCTAAAAACAGTGGATGACATCAAACTAGTTTGTAAGGGATTTAACAACACATTTTGCCAAAAAAAAAAAACATTTGATTGCCTTGTCAGACTCTTGATGACATGACAAGTCAATGGGCTGTCAACGTTGTTACTTGATAGTAGGGACTAAAACAAAAAAATTTAAACTTTAAAGAACTAAAACAAAAAAACTTTAAAGGACTAAAATAATAAAAAAAAACATCCTATTTTAATGTAGGTTGAGATTATATATAATCTTAAAATATTTAAATATTTAATGAATTTTATATTTTTAATATAATGAATTTTTTAATATTTTTATTTTATTTTCTTAATTTATGTACCTGATAAATATGAAAAAAACTTTGGTTTTCTAAGTGAAGCATTGAACTTAGCTTATTGACTTAGCATAGTTATTTTTAAGGAAAGACATCCTTTTGGATTATAGTGAATTTTAGTTGTAGGATAAAATCATAAGATTAAATCACTAAATCATGTGATGAAACACTTCTCAGGTAATTAGAATAAATTTATGGCAAAGTTGTGAAATAAAAATTGAATGTTAATTGGTAGTTAGGTTTTCCAAATCCACAATCAACTACATTGAGAGGCTCTGCTTGAGTTAAGGAACTTAATAGCCAATTAATATAAGAACTTTTAACCATATACCTCCCTGAAAGGTTGAGACAATAGCCAAGAGTCAGGTATTCTACTAATCACAGGTTAATAGCAATTAAATGTCAAAGGGAATTACAGTAGCAAGAGAGCTAAAATCCCAACCTCCATTATGCCACAAATCAGCCAGAGTGTAATCAACATCATGAATCTGTACCAATGGTACCAAATCACAAAGTGGACACTTAAGAACCCAAGGGCGGAACCAGAAGTTGAACATCCCTTACCATCCAAACCAAATTCCCAAAGAAATAATTAATATTTTTCCAGCATGTATAAGTACTTATATTAATCCTTTGCAAAAGTATATATAGTATATAAGTGAAGGTAATTCACACCTTACAAGTGAATTTTGTAGAGTTGAGTTAAGCCCAAATACAGATTCTAAGATGGTATCAGTGTTGATTTGAATGACCTGAAGTTGCAACAACAGATTTTTGAAAGTTTTATACGTGAAAGTCTATCCTAGTTGACAACCCATTGCTCTTCATGTAGCAGATTTTTAGGAGTTTGATTTACATTTCAAATATTAGGAGTTAGTATTATTTTTTTTTAATTTAAAATTATGCTATTATGCCTAAAGATAAGGGATCTATCTGTTATGATTTGTGCTATTTATATAGAGCTATTTCAATAAAATAAAATAAGCTTTCTTTGTACGTTAATTTTTCTTGCTCTCATAAACCCCAAAAACAACAAATTGGTATCAGAGCTCTCATCCGAGGGATCTGTGAGATTGAGTGAGCCTACCCATAATTCCTAAACACAAACACACACCTACGTCAAAATGAATCCAAAAGGTTCATCCATTCCAATTGCACTTCCATTGTTTGATGGAAAACATTATCACCTTTGGGCTATTAGAATGGAAGCCTATCTTGATGCTTGCGATCTATTAGAAGCCGTTAAAGATGAGTACGAAGTCCCACCCCTACCAGATAATCCAACGGTTGCTCAAATCAAAAATCACAAAGAGATGAAACAAAGAAAGTCAAAAGCAAGAGCAACCTTGTTTGCAGCAGTATCATCGACTATGCTAATCAAAATAATGACGCTGAAAACACCCAATGAGATTTGGGAGTTTTTGAAGGAAGAGTACGATGGAAATGAAAAGGTGAAAGGGATGCAAGCACTAAACTTGATCCGAGAATTTGAAATGCAGAGAATGAAGGAACCAGAAACAATTAAGGAATACTTCGATAGGCTTCTTGGCATAGTCAACAATGTAAGGCTCCTTGGTACTAATTTTTCAGATGATAGAATTGTTCAAAAAATTCTAGTCACAGTACCTAAAAAATTTGAAACCACGATTACATTCTTGGAGAACTCAAGGGATTTATCAAGCATTACTCTGGCAGAATTGGTGAATGCACTACAAGCATAAGAACAAAGGAGGCTTCTGAGGCAAGAAGGATCTGTAGAAGGAGCTTTCCAAGCCAAGAACTACAAAGGCAGCAAATACAACCAAAGTAACAACAGACGCATCTTTTCGCCTTGTCCCTACTACAAAAGAAATAATCATCCACACAACAAGTGTTGGTGGAGGCCAGCGCAAAATGCCACAAGTGTGGTCAGTTGGGACATGTGGAAAAAATATGCAAGTCTCATCATCAACAACAGGAGGTCAAGGTTGCAGAGGATTAACTAGAAGAGGAACAACTCTTTACAATAGCATGTTTTACAACCAACAACTCCAAAAAAGGTTGGCTTATAGATAGCGGTTGTACAAATTACATGACTCATGATCGAGAGCTCTTTAAAGGGCTCAACGAAACTGTGATTTCTAAAGTAAGAATTGGAAATGGAGCACATATTGCTGTGAAAGGCAAAGGAACAATTGCAATTGAATGCAGGTTTGAAATTAATTTCTGATATCTTACATGTTCCTGAGATTAATCAAAATTTGTTAAGTGTTGCTCAGTTGATGGAGAAAGGCTACAAGGTGTCGTTTGAACACAAAAATTGTGTGATTAAAGATGCAAACAACTTAGAAGTGGTCAAAGTTCATATGAAAGGCAAGAGTTTTTCCTTAGATTTGATGAGGGAGGAGCAAGAAGACAAGGAAGATGACAATGCCAACAAGAAACAACCAAAGAAGAAGCCGCATGAGAAAAAACTTGAAGACCAGAAGCCTCAACAAAATAAGCCTACAAAGATTGAGATGGTTTTGAAGATCAAATTGAACAACAACAGTTGCATTTCAAAAATTCAAAAAACCATTATGAAGTTTAAAGGTGTAGAATCTGTAAATCTTGACAAAGACATGGATTTGGTGATGGTAAAAGGAGCTATGGATGCAAGTCAAATGATTCAATATCTGAAGGATAAGCTGAAGTGGAATGTGGTGGTGGTCTCATCCAAGAAAGACAATGGGAAAAATTACAAGCAAAATAAAAGAAGAAAAGCAAGAGCCAGATTTGAATTTTTTTGAAAATTAAAACTTTGAACATGCAGCTTCAAGTCAACGAGGAGTGTTGATTTGAATGACCTAAAGTTGCAACAACAGATTTTTGAAAGTGTTTTTATGTTATTCTTTAGGATTTTGTTACTTGCTCTTCATGTAGCATATTTTTAGGAGTTTGATTTACATTTCAAATATTAGGAGTTAGGATTATGTTTTTTTTTAATTTAAAATTACGCTGTTATGCCTAAAGATAAGGGATCTATCTGTTATGATTTGTGCTCTTTATATAGAGCTAGCTATTTTAATAAAATAAAATAAGCTTTCTCTGCACGTTAATTTTCCCGCTCTTATAAACCCAAAACCAACAATCAGAGCTAAACACAGACAATGAACCACAAAGAATAAGTTTGAACACTAATAGAAAAAAAAAATGAAAATAACTGACATGCAACAATTTTATAGCATGTGTCAGTATCTCTAAAAATTATTCAAGCCATTGGTCATCTGGGTAAGCTTGCAATCTTTTATGCATTCATTCCCAATCCATCCAAGTCCAGTGAAGCATTTCGCCGTAGTTCCATTGGGAGTAAAATAGTATTGTCTTCCTTTCTTGTCTTGATGATAAAAGTTTTTGCATCCTCTCTGGGTAATCAGAATTCAATCGGAGGGCAAAATCTTCACAGTCAATTTTTTCCTTTAGTGCAGATCAATCCCATCATCTATATCTCCATCATTGAACTCCTTATGAGCGAAAACGTTCTCTGTATGTGAATTTGAGGTCTCAGCAATTCTATCAGCTTCAGCACTTTGGTGTCTGATATTTTGACCATTTACTTCCTTCTTATTCACTTCAGAAGCTAATTCCTTCAGAGGAAGAGTTCTTCAGTTCTCTTTCCTCTTTTTGGCATACAACGAATTCAAAAGTCTGATCCTTAGGTAATCAGTTGTGTTTTTCAAGGACTCCAACCTCTCTTCCTCAGTAAGATCCATAATCAGACTAAGATGACACATATTCACCGCCTCCAAATGTTCCAAGAAGGTGTATTTAATCATGGCATCCACATGATATTCTTCAAAGTCGCAAATAAATTTCATCTCAGTGATGTTCTTACTGTATTTGACAATTGCAGAAAATTTGTAACGACCGCGGACCATGGAGCTAATGGTAATGGACTCAAGGCCTCCCCTTGACTTCAATGCCATCTTTGGTAGAACTAGTCGTTTCAAATTCGGGGTCCTACAAAAGAAGACATGCAAACCGCTTATACTAAGTTTTTTTAGACTTGTAAAAGTGATTTATAATTTTATACACTCTATTGAGTTTAATAAAGATTGAGGGTTATATAAAGATTCTTACCAGAATCTCATAGAAAACATCATTCCAGTCGTTTCTGGCAGCTAGCTATTCTCCATTGCTTAATGCTTCCCTGCATGAATTATTAAGACAATATATTAAATGTTTCACATGATCATCATTTTAATTTTCTCATTGGCAGATCGATCACTGCAAATCAAATGTTGAAGAAAATCCTACAATCTATATTTATTTATGAAGTTATATGACAATATTTCTATGGAGAAAAATTATCTATTCCTTTATTTCTATTTTGTTTTGGGGTTGTAAAGGTCCAAAGGACATATGAGGCCCTGTGTAAGGACTAAGGAGAGAGACAGTAGACTAATTAACGAGCAAGTAATATAACAAGAGGAATTAATGAAGTCACATATTGAACGATTCTAACGAAATATTTTATTTTTCAAATAAATGTTTCATTCAAAAAGTGATCACTGTATGATCTGAATTTCACAATGCTTGCAGTTACAATTAGTATCAAAGAAACAAAAAGGTCTAAAACAAAAGATGCTTCTAGAATATTAAGAAGGAGTAATTAAGCACACTGATTTAGAGAATTGAAATTCTTTCATAATTATCATCATTTGTATGGAAGAACAACTTGGGCTTCAAAAACTTGTGAAATAAAATTAATTTCCTGAGGCAGTGAAAAACAAAAAAGATATTATTGTTGAATTTGCTTGGTCTAGAGATACATCCCCGGGCAAGCTGACAAGAAATTTGAACTGTTATCCTTTAAAATTTTCATTCACTCAGTTTTTGTTCTATAAGGTTTTGGTTATGAAAAAACAATACAAAACAGTTATATATCTTCAGATGAACAGTATTATGACCAACTTGTTAAACTCTTTGACAAGTGAACCAAATCGTACAAGTAATATCTTGATAAGTCCAAGTACCGTTTCCCAAGGGACTTACGTAATATTGGACAATTTTCATGCAAATATTAACTAAGCTAACAAATATCACATGAAAGCAATAAAAACATGAACTTTTAGTTGGTGTTTGTGAACTAAAAATAGAACAAGTGCAGTAACATAGTTAAAGAAACTATTTTTGTGATTTTTATAGTAAAACAAAGCTTAAAACGAAGGGATTTTCAAATGATAAAAATATTGTTGGGGTTAGACTTCACCAAAACTTACTCTCTTCTTGCTTGAACGCACAATACATATACCCATTGTGAATCAATGTTAAAATCAATCAATAACTACTTTCTTAATTAACCCTAATCCTTTAGGTGAAAAGAGTCTTAGTTTCGTTATTAAGTTTCCATTCCTAAAAAACTTAAGAAAGAAACTAGCTTTAAGCCTAGTGATTCAAGATAACCGATGAACTAAGCTCCATTCCTAGATACAAAGTTCATTGGGTATTTTGCTTCAGTTCAAGACTATGAAAGCATTTTCCAACAACAATCAAGTCCCAAAAACATGCCATGGTTGGCCATTCCACAACAAGCATTAAGTGAAGAAACAAATACTAACATCAAAATACTATATATATATATATATATATATATATATATATATATATATATATATATATATATATATATATATATATATATAAAAGATACAAGAGAGAATGAGTTTGGTTACATCTAACCCCAACAATGGAGGAAACTAGCTATTCATAGCCATGAGTAGCATCAAAATACATGGAGGGAAGAAGAAGATGAAGAATGAAGCCCAAGGGAAGCTTTTTTTCTTAATAGGACGGTGAACAAGTGCCAAATGAAGTACCCCCTTTACATAAATGACAACCAACCCTGTTTATACATGAGCCAAAATATTCTATTTTAAGTGACTTTTAGCTCCAGCTAGAATTTTTAGCTCCAGCTAAAGTGTGAAACAACCTAAGTACGAAAACTGAATCTAGCTAAGCTCTCAAATTTAGCCCAAGTTTGCAGAGGTCATTTTTCTTGCTGCCAGAATTTTGCTTCAGCTCCCTTCCTTAGCTTAGCTAAACCAAAGTTTGTTTTTTTCTACAAAATGGCTCTAAGATTTTTCCACTTTCCACTCCGCTTCTACAAAAAGTAGACAAAAAATATTAGATGTAACCTAAGAAATTAAATATCTAAACTAAGAATTTAATATTTTCAAACTAAGCTAAAATGAGTAAAACATCACCCTAAATGTGGAGAAAATAAGATTAATTTCCTTATAAATAATGTGAAAATTAAGTATTTAAGACAATTATCAAAATTCATGGTAGAAACTATAGTGTGGCCATTAGGTCGACTTTGTCATGGCCATATGAACAATTTTTTTTTTACCAAAACAAGAAATGCAGATTAGCTAGTTTGACCTAATATTTAGACAAAACAATAAAGTCATAAAATATGATGTAATTTATAGTATATAATTGAAAATAAATTATATCAGAACAAAAAAATAATATATTATGTAAAATATGTTGATTTAAGTTAATAAATCTTATAATTTATATTTAATTTTCCTAAAAATCAGAGATATAAAAATATTATGCGATCTTTTTCTGGACAATAAACCCTTAACATCAATTTAATCAGACCCAAAATTACCTCATCAAGCATATCTTTTGCTTTAGGCCAAACTGAATTATTCGATTAGATGGGGTCTTGAACTCTTAGTAGAAAATGAATATATATATATATATATATATATATATATATATATATATATATATATATGTATATATAATTTTAAAAAATCGTGATCATTTTATGGTTTTTAAAAAGGTGGTTATATATGTTTCAACCAAATTGAAAAAAAAATTGTTAGAATCCCATCTTGGCTTACAACAATGGAGTAGTAAAATCTTACAGACGAATCTTATAACATGTTGGAAATATTAGATGTGGATCTATCATTTTACCATCACCAATAAAAATAATTTCAAAATAAAGCGTTTGCTCAGCTGCAACTAAAATGAAACCCATTTTTTTAATAAAATTTTTGGATCAGATTTAACAAAAACTCCTGTGCTTTTTATTGGATTCATCCTTTGAGTCATTTGGTTGGCTAAATTAACTAAACCTCTTGCTTTTGATATCCGAATTCAAGAACAAAAATATGTAAAGAAGATCAAAATATGGCAGATGCATGCACAGAAAAGCGGATGACAAAATTAAATAAAAAAAATGTTCAATGAAAGGAAATAAGCATACCTCTTATATGGTGCTATGCCACTGTCTTTAGATATATGGTGAACAGAATGAAGAGTTGAAATTGAGACTGTCTTGTATATATAGAGAAGCCAAGGACCTTGAGTTGAGATGACCAAGACATGCTTTCCTATGTAACAGTCAATGTCAAAATTCAAATTATATCATTTATGTTCTTATTAGCATAATCACCTAACAAAACTAATGAAATATATTTAATATTCATTGACTATTATGTTAGGTGATTATGCTAATAAGGACATAAATTACTTCTCTCTTTAAGGACATATTAGTTTTGTAAATATAAATTAAATATATTTCATTATATAAATTACTTCTCTCTTTACAAAATTAACCTTATCATTAATATTGCATTGAGAAGCCAAAATGACACTTATTAGGGGTATTACTGAAAAAACAATTAATATTACATTGAAAAGTCAAATGCGACACTTATTTTGGGACAATTTTTTTTTTCTAAATACGACACTCATTTTGAGACAGAAGGAGTATATTTTTAATATAATAAATGCTTTTAATTCAAAGAACATATAATATGTCTATTAATTATTTAAAATAATTTTGAAAATATTAAATGATTTAATTTATTGATATAATAAATGCTTTTAATAGTAGTAAATGATTTTTATTCTTGAAGAGTTGTTTAGATGATTTAATTTATTGATATAATAAATGATTTTAATAGTAGTAACTCTTCAAATAGTAAATGATTTTTAAGATAAATCAAAATAGTTGACCACGAATTTAAAAGCTTGTTTGAAGCGTTTTAATTTAATACACTATTATGTATGAAAAAAGGAATACACTCTCAATCAATTAAAAATCACTGTTACATATGGCATTTAAAGTAATTATAACAAGATTTCATAATTCTTAATTCCAAATAATTTTTTTATTGAAATTCCTATGTAACCTTTTCGGTCACTTCCATAAAAATAACAAGAGATAGATGCCGTTGACTTTCCTCAAAGAATTAGTAGTAAAACCAATGTCCTAAGGGCACTGGTTAAATAATTAAAAGGAGAAGGTATTTAGTGTAAAAATTATAAGAGAATGCAAAAAAAACTATGGACAGCGCAATTTTGCGCATTCCAATAAAAAACTTTCTTCTTTTAGTTCCTTAACCAGGACACTGGTTAGCATTTGCCTAAAACTATTTACACATATAAGATGTTATTGACTAATTTACGCATATTAAGAAAATTGGTTAATCTAAGTATTAGCATTAAATTTGTCTTAATTGTAATATTTTTCAAATTTACCCTTAAATAATTAATACATGGAGAGAGAATAATAGTAGTGGAGTTTTAATTTTTAAAACTAAACTCTTTAATTCTTCAATCCTCATAAGAGAAAGAGACAATTCATAATATTTATTATTTATACTGAAATAATTAAGGGTATTTTGATAAAAAAAAATAATTAATGCAAGGAACAATTAGAATAGAGTCTTATAACAAGATAAAAAAAATTCAAAACAATGTCTTATAAAAAGGGATGGAGGTAGTATAAATTAATTTTCTAGTTAATAAAGTAAAGGTATTAAATACTTTTAAATGGTTTTATATTTTATATGTACCCAAAAAAAATACTTTTAATGGTTTGATATTTTTAATGAAAATAAATACATTTACATTTTATTTAATACAATATTTCTTTATAAAGTGTTAGAAAATACTATAAGATATATTGTAACAGATATAGCATTAGGCTAAAATAAAATAATTTAAATGCATCTAATTAATGTCTCCAAAGCATCTATTGACTTATATCATGCGTGACTTCAGTAACGTATCTCTCCCTTATTTCAACTTTATTCTCTTCACTTCAGTCAAATTTATGTTTACTGGTCTGAATGAGTAACTGTTCTCTCTTTTCAAGCTTATTTTTGCTCATCCTTTTATTTACCAAACTAGTACGATACCCGTCCGTCCGCACGGGTCACATCCACTGTTAAGCATGCTTTAAAAGGAAATAAACATTGTAATATATATTGAATTGAGTGAGATGATATATAGTTTGTATCCAAAAGGACATTATTTGAGAACATAGACCTTATTTGAGTAATTTATACTACTTTCCAAAAATGCGATGCTATTTGTTTCCAATAAAAAAGCTATGTTGTTTGCATTTAACACATTTTCGTTTTAAAGTATTGATTAATTTTAATTTTTCAACTATTTTAATAATAATAAAATTATATATATATATATATATATATAAAAGAAATAAAACTCAATAGTCAATACAGTTGACGTTTTCTTTACATTGTAGGTAATAACCATCTAAAAAGTTAAATTTAATTTGGTCAACATATGTCACAATGTTTTCTTTAAATTGTAGCTAACTAGGTTTTATCCCCTGCAATGCACGGGCCTTAAATTTGTTTGTGTTTAGAAATATATTAGTAATAGTAATATGATTATGAGGAATGATATTTCTCTACTGATAAATATATAAGTAATGGTTAATTTGTTTAAACTTAAAATAATACTCTTAAAAAAAGTGTTTTTTAAAAAAGTGAATTTTGAATAATCAAATATGATTTATTTCTTAAAAAACATTTTTTGTTTTTTCTTTTTTTTTAAATAATTTTGATAAACACATCAAAAAGCAAAAAAAAATTATTTAAAAAATGCTTTTTTAAAAAATAAGCTTAAACAAACGGATTCAATATATAATTGGTTTCATTTAAATATGAGAAACTCAATCATGTAATACTAAGAATATTTTAAAACTAAAGATGTTATTAGCCCTCATATAAATATAACAAATTTTAATATGATATAAAAATAAAATTAATTTTAAAGTAAAACATTTTAAAATCATAGTAAAAAATATATACAAAACAATATAATATAATATAATATAATATAAAATTATCTTAGTTTCAAATATGAATAATAATATTTTAGATTTAATTCAATAAGATTTTATGGAGAAAATTTTCTTTTTCAGAATTTTTAAATTTAATTTAAAATATTTAAAATTATATATACAAATTAAAATTTTAAAATCTATAAAAAATAATAAATTAAAAATTTGAAAAAAAAAAACAACTAGGGTTAAATAAAATCAAGTAATAATATTAATAGTCAATGCTTATCTTAATTTCAACATATCTTTTTTTTTTTTTTGTAAAACCTCTTCATTAAATCTTTTGTGTTATATCAATAGTTGAAAATTAAGAGATTATAAAATAATGTAAAAAAAATTGTATTTCAAGTAGAGAGATTTTGAGTTGTATTGCTTAAAATAAATCTCGCGAGATTTTAAATTTGTTACAAATTTGAATCAAAATAAAAAAAAATAGGTGAAAAAAGAATGAATATGGTGATACCACACAACATTTTGTCTACATGGAAAAACCTTCTTTTTATAATAATAATAATAATAATAATAATAATAATAATAATAATAATAATTGATTAATATATATATATATATATATATATAATATTTTTAAGAGATAATATATATTTCAATAATTTCAATTCTTTCATGAAATTAATTTTAAATTATTAGGTAGAATATAGCTATTCGCACATGCACAAAAAAGTTACAATGAATCAAATTAATTTTAAGAAAAGTACAACGTTTCTCCTTTTGTTAATGAGAATTGGTTATAGTGTGAAACATATAAAATAATTAAAAACATACTTATGTTTTTTTCATTTTAAAAGTGGTGATATTTTATCGATGGAATAAAAATATTGAAAATATTTTTTTTAAACTAATGTTCAAAATATTATTTTAAATTTAAATTAACTTTTTAACATTTATTCTTTTAAAATTAATTTACTTTTATAGTATAAATTAGAAGTAAAGGTGAAAACGTTCTCTCTTATTTCAATTAAGGCTCTCTCAACTCAATTAAGCATTTTCTATATTTTTTCATTAAGGCACTCTTGAACAATTTATAATTTATATATAAAAAGTTATTATTAAAAAATATTAAAATAACTCCTAACCAAATAGTCAAATACACAATGCTCCAAAACTTCTTGGCTAAGTTTATTGATAAGCCTTTACAATTCTACCAAAAAAAGATAAGTCTCTTCAATGAATAGTAAAAGATAACATCTTCAATTGTATTGTTTATTGATGTTTTTGGTTAAAAAAATTATATAAAACTATGTTTATATGATATCATACACGTGAAATTAAATACTTTTGATTTTTATATGAAAGTCAATTTCTTTGAAGTTTTAAATTTACGGGTGCTGCCTCTTGTGGCGTATCCAGTCGAAGACTGGGAGGGCAAATTATTTTTTAAAAATTAATAATATTTATTATCATATATATATATATATATGAAAATAAAATATAAAAATAGGGTAAAATATATTTTTAATCCCTCTAAAATTTTTGAAGTTCAGTTTTAGTATCTCTAAAATCAAGCTCAAATTTCTTTATTTATTGTTAGCATGTCCTAGCAATAAATTTTTTTTTTTTTTGAAACGTCCTAGCAATAAAATTTCTAACAGCTAGAACCTTTCAAATTGGCCAATTGCATTGATTATAGATGAGAACCAAATTAATCCAAATTCGTATTACGCAGCCACTAAAGCAACATAAACCCTTAATATCAAGAAAATTAATTAATTAAAGAAACATGATATATCAATAACTCATCATAAGAAAGATTTTGTTTTTCATATGTTTAATGACAGAAACATGTACCAATGGATATAGAAACTCACATTATGTAGCCATTATTATCAAGCATGCAACATTCACAATGAACACTCATATTTTGAAAGCTGCATAAGAACTTATATAAATCCTTAGCCAAATCAACAATTAACAATCATAGCCTTATTATCCTAGTAAATGGATAGGCTAACTGCACCAGAAAACATGTTTGGACTTTGGACAGGAATCAACAAATTAAATATGAAACTTAATTATTTAAGAAGAAAACAACTGAGATACAAATGACAAAGTTGATGATGCTGCACAAAGAAAGCATATTCAGATAGATTAATGTGCAAGAGACTTAATCTCATCCTCCCGCCAGATATCCTCTAAGGGTCCATGTGGTTGCCTTCTAGGAGTAGTGTCACGTCCATTCTTGCACCTAAGGCACCATCCATCTTCACAATACATAAGCTTTCCTAGACTCGAGGGGGGCAAATGGTTTGGTAGATCACGAATATCCAAAAAAATGATTGCATGATCTGATATATTCAGAAGGAAACTATGACATATGTTCACCACCTCCAAATGTTCCAAGTAAGTGAACAAAATGCACAAAGCCTTAATGTTCACTGCTACGGACCGAATGCTCAACACCTTCAAGTTCGGGGTGTATTGAACTAGGGCTGCAGCATGCCTTACTTCAAGGGGGCAATTGGAAGTAAATTTCATCTCAGTGATGTTCTTGCAGTATTCGCGAATTGCAGGAAATATGTCATGACTGGAGATAGCGGAAGTAAGGGTAATTGACTCAAGGCCTCCCCATAACTTCATTGCCATATCCACTCCTACTCTTGTGAAGTCACCCGTCTTTGGTAGAACTAGTCGTTTCAGATTTGGTGTCCTACAAAAGAAGACACGCATATGCTTTATAATACCAAACAGCTTATATATACTAAACCTGTGCTCGAGAGATAATTGTCCATAGGGTCTTGCTAACCAATACCCTTAGGGGTACTACTGGTTAAGGAATTAAAAAGAAAAAATATTTATTGTAAAAATCATAGGAGGACGTAAAAAAAATATGGACAACGCAATTTTGCATATCCCAATAAAAATCTTTTTCTTTTTAGTTCTTTAACCAGTGCCTTAGGCATTGGTTAGCATTTGCCTTATCCATATACTGATAAGGGATGTATGAATTCTCGAGAAGAGAGAAGCTGTGGTGGTCCCCGGCCGGATCATACACATCCCTTATCAGTATTTAGACTTGTAAATATATATAGATAGGGTGTTTTGTTTCAGAAGGTTGTATAATAGACCACATGCATGTACAAAGAGTAATTAGGAATAAGAGAAATGTTATACCTTTCAGCAGCAGTGATGAACTGGTTATCAGTTAAGTAAACGTAGTAGTTAAAAATTAAGCACGTTGTGTTTCCATTACTCAGACTTAGAACATAATTCAAGAACTGAGTCATTTTTCTACGTGAATGTATTGGATGCCTGTAAGCTCCAAGTTCATTATTGAGTATATTGAAACAATAAGAGCTAAGGTTGGATAGATCGAGCGTGCGCCAAAGAGAAGGGTCGTGACAAGCTTTATTCCAGCTTTTGCAAACCATCGAGGCTGCTGCAATGTCCGCAACATTGAGGGTCATCAAGATTGTTATCAGAATCTCGTAGGTTAGATCAGTCCAGTTACTATTCTCCATTGCTTAATGCTTCCTGCAAATATATTAAATGTTTCACATGATCATTTTAACTTTCTCATGAATAGGCAAATGCAAATCACAAAAGCCTTAACAGGAAACTTATGCTGGGAACTAATGAAGTCACAAATTGGAAGATTCTGACAAAATATTTTTTTTCTTTTAATAAATGATTCATTCAAGAAGTGATCACTATTTGATATGAATCTCAGTCACAAATAATATTTCATATCCTTTTAGCCCAATGCTTGAAGTTACAATTAGAATCTCAAAAGAGGTCTAAAAATCTAGCAAAAGATACTTCTAGAATATAACAAGAATTAATTAATCACAATAATTTAGAGAACTGAAATTCTTTCTTAACTATCTCCATTTATAAGGAAGAAAGACTCGGGCATCGGGGGTTTCAACAACAAAAAGATATTGTGGGATTTGCTTGCACTAGAAATTTGAACTGTTATATATCCTTTAAATTTTTCATTCAGAGTTTTGTTCTGCATAGAGTTTTGGCTGAAAATCCATTAATTAACAAGCAGTTATATATCTTTGAATGTTAGAAACTACATAGTGTGGCCTTTAGGTCGACTTTGTCATTCCTTATGAACAATTCTTTACCAAACACAAAACCCAGATTAGCTATGCTGACCTAATTATTTAGACAAAACATACAAATGTAGAGATAAAATATAGCCAAGTTAAAAGTAAAAATAAAACAAAAAATTAAAATTAAGATATAATTTATAGTATATATTTTAAAATAAATTATATCAGCAAAAAAAAACATTATATTATTTAAAATACGTTAATTTAAGTTAATAAATCTTATAATTTATTAGAAATTAGAGGTATAAAAATATTATGCGAACTTTTGCTAGACAATAAAAACCCTTAACATGTATTGAATCGACCCAAACTGAATTATTGGATTAGATGGGGGTCTTGAAGTCTTAGTAGAAACTGAAATATATATAATTAAAAAAATCATGATAATTTTCTGGCTTTTAAAAGTGTGTATATATGTTCAACTAGATGAAAAACCTTTGTTAGAACCCCACTCAGCTAAAAACAATGGGTCAGTAAAATCTTAAAGACGGATCTTATAACATGTTGGAAATATTAGACGTGGATGTATCATTTTACCGTCCCAAGAAATAAAATTAATTTCAAAATTAAACCTTTGGACAGCTACAACTAAAATGAAAGCCATTTGATTATTTTAATAAATTTTTTGGGCCAGGTTTAACAATAGTCGTGTGCTTATTATTATAGATTCATCCTAATTGAGCCATTTGGTTGGCTAAATTAACTAAACCTCTTGCTTTTTAGACCCAAATTCAAGAACATAAAAGTAGATATGGAAGATGCAAGCATAGAAAAGGGGATGACAAAATTACAGGAAAAGAAAAACGTACTGGTAAAAAGAAATAAGCATACCTCTTATCTGGTGGTCGAATGTCACTCTTTGAGATATATGGTGAACTAAAGAGTTGATATTGAGATTCTTTAGTATATATAGAGAAGCCAAAAGACCATACCAAGACCTACTTTCCTATGTAATAGTCAAAGTCAAAATTCAAATTATATAATTTATGTCCTTATTAGCATAATTTCATGAATTAAGTTTGTAGGGCTTGGAAGTGGTGGTGAGTCATTGGTCAATAATAATAATAATAATAATAATAATAATAATAATAATAATAATTTATACTATTTTAAATTAACTTTTAGTTAATAAATTAAAAGGTATTAAGTACTTTTAAAAGTTTTTTTTAATATTTTGAAGTCATTAAATATATTTTCTTTTTATTTAATATTTCTTTATATAAAGTATTAGAAAATACTATAAGATATTGTAACTTATATAGAATTACTCTAAAATAAAAGGGAATGACAAAATTACAGGAAATGACCAAGATCTACTTTCCTATGTAATAGTCAAAATTCAAATTATATAATTTATGTCCTTATTAGCATAATTTCATGAATTAAGTTTGTAGGGCTTGGAAGTGGTGGTAAGTCATTGGTCAATAATAATAATATTATTATTATTTTATACTATTTTAAATTAACTTTTAGTTAATAAATTAAAAGGTATTAAGTACTTTTAATTTTTTTTTATATTTTGAAGACATTAAATATATTTTCTTTTTATTTAATATTTCTTTATATAAAGTATTAGAAAATACTATAAGATATTGTAACTTATATAGAATTACTCTAAAATAAAAGGGAATGACAAAATTACAGGAAATGACCAAGATCTACTTTCCTATGTAATAGTCAAAATTCAAATTATATAATTTATGTCCTTATTAGCATAATTTCATGAATTAAGTTTGTAGGGCTTGGAAGTGGTGGTAAGTCATTGGTCAATAATAATAATATTATTATTATTTTATACTATTTTAAATTAACTTTTAGTTAATAAATTAAAAGGTATTAAGTACTTTTAATTTTTTTTTATATTTTGAAGACATTAAATATATTTTCTTTTTATTTAATATTTCTTTATATAAAGTATTAGAAAATACTATAAGATATTATGACTTATATAGAATTACTCTAAAATAAAAGGGAATGACAAAATTACAGGAAATGACCAAGATCTACTTTCCTATGTAATAGTCAAAGTCAAAATTCAAATTATATCATTTATGTCCTTATTAGCATAATTTCATGAATTAAGTTTTTAGGGCATAGAAGTGATGGTGAGTCATTGGTCAATAATAATAATAATAATAATATTAAATTAATTTTTAGTTAATAGATTAAAAGGTATTAAGTACTTTTAAATGTTTTTTTTTTATAATTTGAAGACATTAAGTATATTTTCTTTTTTTATTTAATATTTCTTTATAAAGTATTAGAAAATACTATAAAATATTGATTACTTCTGTCAGAAAACCTAGTTGGCCACCTTTGGTGGAATCTCCCATTCTAACCATGTTTTTTAATCTTATGGGTGAAAAAAAAAAGTAGTTGAAAGGGAAGACCTTATCAAAGTAGCTAGTCAGGTTCTCAACAGAGATTAGTCATCGACAAAGTCGGTGAATATTCCACATCAATAACATGCTAATAAAAAAAATACCATAAGATATTGTAACTTATATAGAATTACTCTAAAATAAAATTATTGTCACTGACAGGATCTTGCTTTGATGAAAATGGAGTTACAAGCTGCACAAAACAAAGTTAAGGAGGCAGAGAATGAAAAAAGAAGGAAAAGAGGGTGGGGTGCGCTGCAAAATGGCTTTCTGGGGGGGGGGGGGTTTAATGGGAGGGTAGAATTGTCTTTTCACCTATTTTTGAAAAAGGTAAAGGTGAGAAGAGCAGAAATGGGGGTGAGAATAGCAACACCCCTTCAGAAAATATAAAACCAGTCCACATGATGAGTCAAGAAAACGAGGCCACAGTCTAAAGTACACCGAGAAATAGTTAAAAGTTGAACATCGATCCAAACTTTATGACTGATCACTACTGAACAAAATGCCATATTCTAGTTACATCAAAATTACATATAATTAAATTTAACACACAGCACCACAAAACTCCAGACAAAAAATTGCACCCTCTACAAGCCACAACACCAGCTAATGCAAGATCGACCATACTCCTTAGCGAAAGAGACTGCCATGAATGATATAAAACGAAATATTTTGTCTGCTCTTCTGTCTGGTAGTTTTTGTGGGTCTCTTCATAACAACAATAGTATCTTGGGACTGACGAAAAGGAAGTAATTCAAGTTTTAAAAAGAAGACTTAATTATATTTTTTTCCTAAAGCTATATAATCTCGAGAATTTTGTCCTTAAAGAATTTTTTTTTTGTGAATTTTGTTTATACATAATGCGGAGGATTTTATTCTAATGAACTTAAACCACCACAATTTAAGATAATTTTGTGGCAAATTTTCCTTTAAACCACCACAATTAAGATAAATCTCAATATTTGAAAATTAGGAGTCAAAATTCGAAAAAAAAAAATTGAGAGTGAAATTCACGATATTGTATGACTTTAAAGGCAAAAGGTGCAGTTAAACCTTAAAAAATTTATGGTTCTAATTAGGTTAAATTACTCATCTAAATTATTTGAAAATTTTTAAGTAACTAAGTCCCCAAAACTAATAAAGATTTAATTGTGTCCCTAAACTAAAAAAGTAGGTCCTTGAACTTTGTTTGTAATGGCTTGAAACTATCAAAATATGACAATTTATAGCAATTTTAAAATCCTAAGGACTCAAAAAAATTTACATGATTAATGAATGACCTAATTAAAAAAATATATTAGAGACCTACTTAAAAATTTACAAAAGATCAACAGAGTAATTTAAGCTTTTAAATATAATCCATAAACTCATTAAATTGTTAACAAAGAGCTTCCAATTTTGTTCTATCATGCCTCCATTTGGACCTACCATGAAGCTTCAATGTGAAACTATAACACCATTTTTATTTGACGATTGTATTAGATACAGACTTCAAGAGAGGTTTGTAATCACATGATGAACAAAATGTCAACAATACATTATGCAAAACAAGTGCTACGAGGCAACTTTTAAAAGCTTAGTTAGGTCAATGCTAACTGTAATCTTATGGATTGTTGATAACAATAGGGCTCCTTACAATGTAACGTGGGCTTCTCCATATAAGGGAACCTGATACAATTTTTTCACTTCCAATAGATGTGGCTTTGACAACTACTTTGAAGCTCCTTTTCTGCAAGGTTTTGGAAAAAGTGAGGCTAGTTGGCTTCACTGTGATTTCCACTCCCTTAGGTGATCTAATGGTGGCATTGTAGATGGTTGGAGCAGGACCTACATTGGTCACTGTTCTTCTGAAAACTCCTACTCTTGTGCCTTTGTTGCTTTCCATGCTCAATTGCATTGTGGGGTAGTTGATAGCATCATGGCCAAGCCCAGGAAGCAAAGAGGAGCAATTTACAGGTGAACCAACTAAAGCTGATAAACTGGAACCTTTGTACCCCTCATGGCATAAGAACTGGATATAACCTAAGGCATCCATGTCATAGACCAAACCAGGGCTCACAGCTCTTGTTGGGTTCAATTGGCCAGCACCATAGGCAAATTCTGCCTCATTATTAACTCTCTTGCTCATTGGTTTGGCTTGACAAATTATATAAACAAGTCAGCCATCTCAAAAAATCTCAAGTTGTGACTTATTGATGAGTTTAATTTCTATGCACTGTCAGTGTAAAAAAAATTATACTATCAACTAATCAAAAATCATTATTAGTATGACTTTCAAAATAGTTATTGTAAAAATTAACCAACTTAAAATGCATAACAGTATGTGATTAGATGACAATATAAAAATCTTCTACACCTTCAATACATATACTATTTACTCTATATATATACTTATGATGCAACAAGGCCTCCAGATTGGGCATATGATGTAAACAAATCAACTAAGAAAAGTGGAAATGGGATTTAATCTAACCTGTGGTGATAATAGCAGATCTAATTGCAGCAGGAGTCCAATGTGGGTGAAATGACTTCACATATGCTGCTACTCCAGAAACATGAGGACATGCCATGGAAGTCCCAGACATTAGAATAAATTCTGAAAATTGAGTGTCCCCTTTCAGACCAGTGACTGACTTCCTGGGAGTATAAGATGCCAAGATGTCAAGGCCAGGAGCTGCAATATCAGGCTGCATCAAATAGATTATAAAAGTCCCTCAATTCATTAAATACCAGCCTTATGGTCATAATTACAAGCAGAATAGAGAAGGAGCACTAACTCTAGGAAGGTTGAAAACCTGCAAATATTAGTATTAGTACCTTGAGAACATTTTGAGATCCTGGATTTGGGCCTCTAGATGAAAATGTAGCAATAAATGGAGCTTTCATTTTCATTTCATGGCTCTTGTATATTACTGCTGATGGTGATCTTAGTTGAACAAGAAATTCATGTAAAATTGATACTATGAGATAATCCGGTCAAAGGATTTATTTTGTAACAAATATTTGGGTTGAGTAAGCTATAGAAAAACTAGTTAAGTAGCTATTTATTGATGTGAGAAGTGATTCAAAGACCAAATAAGAACATGCTTTACCTTGTGGATTGTATATATTTGGTAATAGTGTCACCTGTGCCACTATTCACTATGGTAGCAGGTGCCATGAAAATTTGAGCAACATCAGGATATTGATCACTTTCTATTAAAGTACCAATGCCCCCAATTCCTTTCACAACAGCTTCAGTGCCCCATGTTCCTAATTTGCAATAAACAAGCTTTCCCTTCACTTTATTTGGTTCTAACGTGCCTTCGTGGCAGAATCTGTCAGTGCATCAAAATGTTCCTTGTTAATGTTGAACAATTTACCAAGTGTTATTGAAAAACAATGGAAAATTACCTAGCATCTTCCTTGTCTTTTGAGTCTTTGGCTGCATCAAACCCACTGACAAGAGGGTACTGTTTTTGTTTTGGATCGAAACAACTCACACCTACCCCCTGCACATCATCCATTATTGGATGTACACACATGCAAATAAATGACAAAAAAAATCTCAACAAGACACAGAATGTCACATTGGTTGCTAATAGAACCATATAACTTCCCAAATGTTACGCAAATTTTGCTTTATATTCCTACAACTAATTATTTGGTCTTGTATTCTGTAAAATCCTTATCAATCCCAAGATATACTTAAATGGACCATTGAATCATGCCACAAGTTACATGCATGCCACATGCTACTGACAGAATCTACACCACATCGAAATCTCAGTTATTACCAATTCCATTGTCCAATTTAAATTAATCATAGTAGTATATGTAAACCTTAGTTATGAAATGAAAATTTGATTAATGGAGAGTAACAAAGTATTATAGTTTTGGTGAAGTATGGATAAAAATTACTTTAGTCTTTCAGAATATGTGAATGGAAAAAGAAAGAAACTTACAGAAACATTTTTTCCATTTCCCAACTGTACAGTGCTCCTAAAGGTCCTGTCAATGCCACTAGCTGCTACAGTTACAATCCATGGTGCAGTATTTGTTACAGATCGCAGGCTTGGACCAGAATTTCCAGCTGATGCCACTGTGATTATACCTTTCCTCATGGCATGAAATGCACCAATTGATATAGAGTCTTCAACATAAATAGGATCCCCTCCACCTATGGAAATAGATATGACATCCACACCATCATGGGTAGCAGCATCAAATGCAGCAAGTATGTCCATGTCTGCACATCCACTAGATGACCAGCAAACTTTGTAAATTGCCAACCTAGCCGATGGCACGGCACCACGAGCAGTTCCATTGGCCAACCCAAAGAGATTTGCATTTGGGACCAGATTGCCTGCAACTGTTGATGCAGTGTGAGTTCCATGGCCATCAGCATCAACAGGAGATAATATGTCTGATGGATCAGGGTTTCCATCAGCCTTAAAGTACTTAGCTCCTATTATCTTTCTTCAAGTTTGCCACAAAGAGTTGTCATGCAGATGGAATTCACAAGTTAGATCTTGAGCTTAGCCATACATAAATTTGTCAAGTTAATGTTGAAAACATGTAGATCAATAGTATCTACATTACAGTTCCCTTACTTTAATAGTGGATTGTGAATAAGAACTAATAACAACCTCCTTATTGAACTTTCAAGTGCTTAATAGCAAGGATTTATGCTTAAATTGTAAGACTAAACAAAAATGAGGTATTTGAAAGTTTTCTTTTATTTTTATCTATATATAAGAATTTTTTTTCTAGATAACTGTTATCATTTGCATTAGTCAAGGTCATTTTATAGCATTATTTTATCGATATTAGTATTACAATAGCTTAGAACAAATCCTTGCATATGACAAGATTAGTTTTAACTAGCATGACTAGCCCTCAGTTGATTTGCTATGAATAGAATCTTAGTGAAAGATAACATAATCCATTTATGGAGAAAAGGAAAATTTCTTCCAGAATGTACTTTTGCTGTGTTTTAATGCTTCAAGAAGAATCCTAATTATCTAAGTAATGTGTGGAAGCAACTATTAGTGTTAGCAAAGTCTGAAGCATTGATTTCTTGGGAGATTGTGTGTTGGTCTCATTCTGCAGAAGCAGAACTTCAAGAAGAACAAATTCAGCAGAGCTTCATCGCCAAATTTCTTCTTCCTCTGTTTTGGGATATTGAGGGCTAGAAACAATGTGATACTAAAGTTCCCAAAGTGAGACAAAGACTAGCATTCTTAACAGTGAATGAAGGACGAAAGTGACATCAGAGGCACCACAGATGATAGAGAAGTGAGAGAACAGAAAGAGCAAGCGTTAAGAGTGGTCCGGTCTATGTTTCTTACTAAAGCCCACATCGTGTAATGTACTGAGTGGAAGTGAACTACTTATGCTATAAATCGAAGGACTTCTTCTAAGACAAATTATGAAGCCGCGTGACAAGCACATGGCGAACTATTCTTTAACCTAAAGAATCTAGCTAATGGCACAGCCCAATGAGCAATCCTATTAGCCTTACTTATATTTGATTGGGTTGCCTGTGCACTCTATTTAAATATTTTTCAGTACAACTTCGGTATTACATTGCTTAGTGGTATAACAAATACTTGTGTATAACAAGATTAATTTTAACACTAGTATTACGAATTAGTTTTTAAAAGATTTGTATCTATAATGTAAATAGGCTTTTCCTAACATTTTGATACAACAGATTTTTTTTTTGTTCTCTAACATGTTAATTGAATCGGATGTTTGGCCTTTCAGCTGTTTCACTAATATCTGACTTTGTGGAGGATTGTATACCATTCGTTTATGTGGGTAAAGGAAAATTTCTTCCTGTATTTAGCTTTGGTAATGTGTGCTGCAAGGAGAATCCTAATTATCTAGGCAATGTGTGGAAAAAACAATCAGCAAAGTCTGAAGCATCCATTTCTTGGAGAAGCACTATGTGTTGGTCTCTTTCCGCAGAAGCGGAGCTTCAAGGCTAAAATTAGTAGAGCTTCATGGCCAAATTTCTGCTTTGTTCTTCATTTTGGGATATTGAGATTTAGAAAGGCTGATACTAAAAAGATACACAAGTGAGACGAAAGAGAAAGATTAAACATTCAACAGTGCATGAGGGAGGACTGGGACAATACAGACCTCAGAGATGACAGAGAAGTAAGAGAACAGAAAAGAGGAGTGAGAGAATAGAAATGAGTGTTTGCGTTTATGTTTTTTACTAAAGCCCACATCGAGTAGTGTACTCGGTGAAAGCTAACTAGTTATGCTATAAAATAAAGGACTTTTTCTGATACAATTTACGGAGCCGTGTGTTAAGCACATAGCGAACTATTCTTTCGCCTTTTACTAAAGAATACCGTGTGCTTGTCACTTAAAGCGGCATACGCCAATTTTTGGAAGGGCCGTTCTATTTGAAAGGCTCTGCAATGAGTTAAAATGCTTTGTTATTTAAAGTTATAATTAAATGAATTGTATTATTATTAATTATTAAATGTAGTTTAATTTTATTTATTTTAATTTTAGTTTTTAGTTGGTGATTATAGTTTAGACTTTATATGTGGTTGGTGAACTTTTTGGTTCTGGGTAAGAGATAATGATAATAGATGTTTTTCAACCTTGGGTCTAATTTTGTTCATGATGTGTGGCTATCGCTAATTTAAAGAAATTTTGTACATGACGAGAATCAAATATGGGTTCTTCCGTCCATCAAATGGATCATTTTTTCACATGTGAACGTAGTGAGATCTTACTTCACTACACCGGTTATGTGGTTGGTGAACTAGTAAATGAGAAAGTTTAAGCATAATTGTGATTAAGAACTTTTGTTATTCTCATATTTATTTAAGCCTACATTCCATGTATTCCGCTTGTTATTGTTCTGTTTGGGCTTTATTTGAGAGATAACAAAATGCAACATTCCTTATAGGCGAAAGGGGTTTTTGAAATGAAGTTGGGCAAGAAAATATATAGTTGAAAACTTTCACCAAAGAAAAGATATTGAATTTTTAACAAAATTGGACCCCATATGAATGTAGAACTATAAGTGACTTTTAATGATTTATCTCTTCAGATTGTAGCACGAGAAAATGTAGGAATAGGATTTTTTAGGGGAGGGCACAGATTTCAGTAGATTGGTGAAATTCAGCTAACTTAATCTTCAAAAATCATTATCTTTAGTTCAAAAATCGGATCTAGATAAAAAATTCTCCAATCATTTTGATGATAAATCTTAAATCCGTTTATCTTAGCTCTGATGTGAAATCCCTTTTTGCTTTTCTAAAAAGAAAAATCCTATGTTTTTTATGGTTACTTTTAGAAAGAAATTAAATATTTTCCTGACAATACCAAACAATCTTGAATTTGATTGTGATTGGTTTAGTTCTAGTTGAAAGATAAGATTTATTAAAAGTCAGCTTGAATAGATTAGTTAATTTAGATCATTTTTTTTTTCAAAAACCGTCCTCATCTTTTATTTTGGAAACTTAATTCTCATGTCAATTATGACAAATAAAAACAAGCTCCTTTTATAAATGCGAAAATGCAGATTTTCAAAAATTAAAACTAAAAGAGTAATGTGTGCATGGATTATATTTTTGAAATTTCATTTTGCATGAACTTGATTTAATGAATTTGATTTTACTACAAGTGGGTTTGCAATGGAGTGATTTGTGTATGTTTGCATAATGCTATTGAAAATCAGTGTTTGATGGTATTTAGTTTACTTCATTTTCTCTGGATTAATTTGTAAAAGTTTTAATATTATTTATGTAATTGCAAACTAATTCACTGAGAATGCAGTGACACAATGTAAACAAGGAAAGAGAATTTACTTATTGCAGCCTGAGAAATTTGCATAGTGGCCACAAGATCCTTTCCATCTTGCTGGTGGAGGACCAAATCCATCGTCCTTGAAGCTTTTGGACTCGGGCGTGATCCCTGCCTCACCAATATTGAGACATAGTTTTTACAATTAAATTAAGAAGTACCATTCATATAAGAAAAATGTTAAACTGCACAAAAGATAATTGCACAACACCACATGAAATCAGATAACTGAAATCTGATTGGTTACTTGATTATCATTTAAACCACCCATGTATTGTGTGTAGGGCCCTGATTTGTCAAATCACTTATTCTTTCTTTTCGTGTCTATTTTGGTTCGTAATATATAGCATCTCTCTTCATATAATATCTCACATTAAGTACAATAATGCACAAAGAAGAAAATGAAAATGGGAACAAAGCCCAGATGAACCTGTATCCAAAAGAGCAACAATTGTGTCACTCTCTAATTTCAAGCTTCTCTTAGCAGTCAGAGGTAACCCAATGAAGTTCCATGATCTTGTTGTGTGTAGCTGGCGGTACTGATTTTGAAACACCAAAAGCACTTCATCCATGGGCTAATTATTCCAAAAGCACTTTAGAAAGAAATTATTCCAATACGAATGTTTTATCATAAAACTAATTGAAATATAAAACTTAAAAGACTTTATAAAATTAGCAATAACATTTACAAGTCTAAATAAACTTAGTATATATATGCTCTTTGGAATTATAAAGCATGTATTCTTTTGTAGGACCCCAAGTCAGAAACGACTAGTGCTACCAATGACTGCAGGTTACTTATCAATAGGGGGAGTGAACATGGAAATTGTTAAGAAAAACTGAACAGAGCATAAGAACAGCAAAAATATAAACGTATAAGAAGAGAGGAGCAGAGGAGCAAAACTGGTCTGGTATATTTCAGATTTGCATGTCAGTTTTGCACACTGCTGAACTGTTACAGCAAGTGATTTAAGTACAAAACCAACAAGTTCCTAATTGGTTGAAACAAACAGAAAAAATAAAGGCTAATTAAAAATAGGCATCATTAGCCCACAACTACCTAGTAAATAAAAGCATGCTTAAAAAGTAATCAGAAAAGTTGCAGGCACATTTAATATGACAGTAGAAAAATCTCAACTGGCAACAGAAATGAAGTCATGTGGGATGGCCTTGAGTCCATTACCATTACCTCCATGGTCCTCCATGATTAAATATTTTCATCAATTGGCAAATACTGTAAGAACATCACTGAGATGAAATTTACTTTGTGAATTAGAAGAATATAATGCTGATGCCATGGTTAAATACACCCCGAACTTGAAGGTCTTGAGCATATAGTGAGCATGAAGGCTTTGTCTGGGGTGCTCACTTTCTTGGAACATTTGGAGGCAGTGAATATATGTCACAGTCTCATTATGGATAAATCAGACCCTGGATACCAGGTTATGATCTACAGTATTCATGATCTATGACACCATTTGCCCCCCTCGAGTCTGGGAAAGCTTATATATTGTCAAGGAGGAAGGTGCCTTAGGTGCAAGAGTGGGCATGACACTAAACCTATCATGCAACCATATGGATCCTATGACGATATTGAGCATGAAGATGAGATAACATCTCTCGCACATTAATCTGACTGCTCAGTGCTGCATGAATCTAGTCATTTGGATCTCGCTGGTTTTGTGGTTGAAAGAAGTTTCATAGACATTTACATTTTGCTGGTTGGTTTCTAAACAAGTCTGCACCAGACATGTTTGAACACAGATCAACAAATATAAATGCCTATATGAAACTTATTTCAACCACAAAATGGGCAAGATCCAAAATGATATAAGGTTCATGCAGCACTAAGTACATTCAGATTAATGTGCGAGATGTTATCTCATCCTAAGCAAAATATCCCCATAGGGTCCAAATGATTGCTTGTTAGGGTTAGTGTCACTCTCATTCTTGCACCTAAGGCACCTTCCTTGAAGGAGGCAAATGGTTTCACAGATCGCGAGATCCAGGATCTGATTTATCCATTGAGACTGTGACACATATTCAACGCCTCCAAATGCTCCAAGATAGTGACCGAACACCGCTCGAAGTCTTCTTGAATCTTGCTCACTATATGCTCAACACCTTCAAGTTTGGGTTGTATTTAATTATGGAATCAGCATGATATTCTTCTAATTTGCAAGTAAATTTCATTTCAGTGATGTGCTCACAGTATTTCCCAATTGCAGAAAATATGTAACCACAGGGGATCATGCAGGTAATGGCAATGGACTCAAGGCCACCCAATGACTCCATTGCCATATTCACTCCACCTACTGATAAGTATTTAACCTGTCATTGGTAGAACAAGTCCATTGATATTTGGGGTTCTACAAATTACAAAAGAAGACACACTTTATAATACCAAAGAGCTTATACTATAAGCTTATATAGACTTGTGAAAGTGGCTGATATATAATTTTATAAATTCTTTCAAGTTTAATATTTCATAAGTTTTATGATGAAACTTATGAAAATATATTCTTTCTAATTTATTTTAGTAAAATTGGAGGTCAATTATAAATAATTAAACATTCATATATAATATATAAACTCTTAATAAATAAGTGCTTAACTAAGTCGTTACTTAAATCTAGCTAGGGTGTTTTGTTTAGAAGGTTCTGTAATAGACTAATAGCCTACATGTAGAAAGGGTAAGAATAAGAAAAATGTTACCTTTCAGAGATGAACTCCATATCCCTTAAGTATGTATAGTAGTTAAATACTAAGCAGGGTATATTTTCATTGTTCACATTTAGAACTCCAAGAATTGAGTCATTTTTGCACTTGAATGCTTGTAATCCCAAGGATAATGTTTATTGGATATGTTGAAACAGCAAGAGCTCAGTCTCGATAGATCAAGCTTGTGCCAAAGTGATGGGTCACAACAAGCATGATTCCAGAATTTGCAAACCAGCGTGGCAACGACCAACATTGAGGGACATAATGATTCTTACCAGAATCTCATTGAACAGAAAATCATTCCAGTCGTTTCTGGAAGCTAAATTGCTATTCTCCATTGCTTAATGCTTCCTGCATGAATTATTGAGACAGTATATTAATTTTTGCACATGATCTTTTGAACTTTCACATGAAGTGGCAAATGGAAATCAATTGTTGAAGAATGTACGAGAATCTATAATCAAGATATCATATGCAATCGCCCTCCTATGAATTAAATATATAGTTATATATATCACAATATTTCTATGGAGAACATGATCTACTTTTTTTTTTTTAGATTGTAAAGGACATATAAGGCCAAGTGTAAGTAGACTAATCACGAGCAAGGAAAACTGTCCCTAGGTGGATTTCTATTTTTAATATAACAAAACTCTCACAGGGAACTCTTGATGTATTTAACTGCATATGCTAGGAATTAACAAATTTACAAATTGAAAGATTCTAAAGAAACAATAGTGTGGCCGCCCTAGGGTCAACTTTGTCATGGACTTATGAACAATTTTTTACCAAACACAAAATGCAGATCAGCTAGGCTGGCTTAATATTTAGAAAAAGAAAATACAAATGTGGAGATTAACCATGGCCACATGGCCAATTTAAAAACTCTTTAAAACAAAAAATTAAAACTAAGATGAAATTTATAGTGTATATTTTAAAATAATTATACCAGCGCAAAAAATATTGTTATGTAAAATATGTTATTTTCAGTTAAATAAATCTTATAATTTATTATTAATTTTTGCAGGGCAATAAAGCCTGAACATGAAAACATGAACCAAATCGACCCAATGAACATCAACCATGTCTTTTAGAATTTGAACCCATCTCTATTTGCTTTAGGTCAAACGGAATTGTGGGATAAGATGGGGTCTTGAATTCTTTGTAGAAACTGAAATATGTATATTTTTAAGAAAATTGGTGATAATTTTCTGGTTTTTAAAGGTGTGTATACATGTTCAACTAAATGAAAAACCTCCCTATTAGAACCCCACTCAGCTACAAAAACAATTGATCAGTAAAATCTTGGAGACAATCATATAACATGCATGCTGGAAATATTTGATGTGGATCTATCATTTTACCGTCACCCAGACAAAAAATTAAGTTTAAAAATAAACCTTGGACAACAGCGACAAAAATGAAACCCATTTGTTTTATGAAACACTAAGCAGATTACAAACCTAGCGCAGGTAATGAAATGATTTGATTATCCAGGAACGTAATTGCATACACATGAATCAGACCAAGATTTCAGCAAACAAATAAATCCATATCAAAAAAAAAAAAAGAGAGAGAGAGTAACAGAATACAATACTCATGAGTGTTGCTTAGATTGTATGAATTGGTTTTCCTGTGAATCATCACTAATAGAGCTGTATACAAGTCGCCTCATTGTCCATCAGAAAAACTAGCTAATTCATCCATGGTTTTTCATCTTTTTTCCAATTTACATTATGTAACATATATTACATACAAAAATACACATCATTAGAAAAAGACTAAAGAGAACAAATTCAAGGACAAAGCATGCAAGCGTCAGAGAAAAAGAAACTACCAAATTAAGTTCTGAGGGAGGGTAAGAAGGGATACATACCATCTCCATCTTTGTCAAAAAGACAGAAGGCTTCTAGAAAGTCATCAATCACAGTGACATATAATTCTTGGCAGATTATAGGAGAATTACACCAATAAACCGCTGTTAGTTCATCTTTTTTTTTTTTTTTTTTAAGGTTTCCAGCTCAATGAATGGCCCAAAGAGAGAAAAAACAATACCTTTTCTAGAGGCATTGTGCATGCTCCCTTGATGAAGGAGCAAACATTTTATCCATTTTTACTACCATCATCCATCAATTATTTCTTGACTTACCAAACTCAAGTTATATGAAACCTGCAAAATAAAAAATTATACAAATTGCTCACTGCAATGATTCACAGAGAATAATTAGCAAGTAACTGATCACACAATACCCTGATCTCCAATCCCATTAATATATCCAATCCATACGTTTTGAAAGTTTACCTGAACACTGAATTTCAGTAAAAACACACGGACCCATTCGACTTTAAAAATGAATATTGACTTGAATGAAAGTAATCTCAGGCATGAATAACCGAACCTACATAAACAATATGCATTAGTTTCCAATTCAACAAGATACACAAAATGACCTCATCAAAAGAAGGACTAGATTGGATAAAAGCAGAATCACATAAGCTAACAACTCATGTAGTAAACGGATCCACATACCTAGACAGCGATTCAATAAGCGTAAGAACAGAGCTATTGTAGAGCTCAAGGTGTTTATATATGTTCAACCAAATTAAAAAAAAAAAAAAACACTTGTTAGAATCCCATCTTGGCTAAAAACAATGGAGCAGTAAATCTTACAGACGGATCTTATAACATGTTGGAAATATTAGATGTGGATCTATCATTTGACAATCACCAAAAAAAATTAATTTCAAAATTAAGCCTTTACTCAGCTGCACTAAAATGAAACCCATTTTTTTAATAAAATTTTCGGATCAGATTTAACAAAAATTCGTGTGCTTTTTATTGGATTCATCCTACTTGAGTCATTTGGTTGGCTAAATTAACTAAGGCTCTTTCTTTTGATATCCGAATTCAAGGACACAAAAATATGTAAAGAATATCATCAAAATATGGAAGATGCATGCACAGAAAAGCGGATGACAAAATTAAAAAAAAAATGCTCAACCAAAGGAAATAAGCATACCTCTTATATGGTGCTATGCCACTGTCTTTAGATATATGGTGAACAGAATGAAGAGTTGAAATTGAGACTCTCTGGTATATATAGAGAAATGTCTTGCTATCAAGTGTTATGTGTTCCAAAAAGTATTAGTTAAGGAATATTTAATATATTTCATTAATTATTTAAAACAAATTAAAAAATATTAAATGATTTTTCTAGTTTCAATATAGTAAATGCTTTTAATAATGATTTTTTTATTCTAAATATATTACTAAGTTTTATAATAAATGTTTATTTTATCATTTATAATAAATGCTTTTGATATAATAAAACATTTATATTTTCAATATAATAAATGCTTTTAATAATGATTTTTATTTTTTATAATAAATATTAGTTAATATAATAAATGCTTTGAACATAATAAATGCTTTTGATATAATAAAAAAATTATATTTTTAATACTTCCTTCATTTTATATGGCGTTTAAGGTTATAGTAGATATATTAAGAAATACAATTAATATTTTGAATTCATAAATTGATTGCAGTTTTAGAAATGCAATTAATATTTTGAATTCATAAATTGATTGTTGTTTTAGCTTTTACAATTTGTCTCAAATTGACTGATGTTCTCACTTTTCAATGAGATGTTCAAACATCTATTCTAAATTTACCCTCTAATAAATATTGTTGTGTTGAATGACTTAATAATACATTTATTGAAATCAAGAAAGAGAATAAGGATATTTTAGTAAAATTGTTCCTTAATAAATACTATTTTCTTGAAATACTTGCTTTCTTAATCTGTGCGAAAAAACCTTAAACATCAGTTATTGTAGGACAGAGGGAGTATCATATAACTTCTTAATATACCCTTTTATCTCTCAAATTAATTACATTTTTTTTCTCATTTACTACTTAGTAATAACTACTTCCACTAAAGAATATTTAATATATTTCATTAATTATTTAAAACAAATTAAAAAAATATTAAATGATTTTTCTAGTTTCAATATAGTAAATGCTTTTAATAATGGTTTTTTTATATTCTAAATATATTACTAGTTAATATAATAAATGCTTTGAACATAATAAATGCTTTTGATATAATAAAAAATTTATATTTTCAATATAATAAATGCTTTTAATACTCCCTTCGTCCGAAAATGAGTGTCGCATTTAGTTTTTCAATGTAATATTAATTACTTTTTTCTACTAATACCCCTATTAAGTGTCACTTTAGCTTTTCAATGCAATATTAATAATAAGGTTAATTTTGTAAGATTATTTCTTTGTTTCATCTATTTAATAATTTTTCTTGGTCTATGTAAAAAAACCTAGGACAACACTCATTTTGGGATAAAGGGAGTAATGATTTTTATTTTTTATTATAAATATTACTCTCTCCATTTTTTTGTATCTGTCGTTTAAGATTTATTTGTGGAAACCAAGGAATGCATTAATTTTTTTTTATTCTAATAAAGTAATTATGGGATTTCCTATTTTATCCTCTTTTCATTTCTACTCAAAATAAATGCATGTGTAAATTCATTAAAGATTAGAAGAGAAGTAAGGGTATAATTGATAAAAGAGTAATTAATGTCATATTAAACTTTGCAAATGACAAATAAATAGAAACAAATGAAAAATCTGACACTTAAAAAAAAATGGAGGGAGTAGTAGTTAATATAATAAATGCTTTGAACATAATAAATGCTTTTGATATAATAAAAAATTATATTTTTAATACTTCCTTTACTTTATATGGTGTTTAAGCTTATGGCACATTTATTAAGAAATGTAATTAATATTTTGAATTTCATAAAATATATTATGTAACTTCCTAATATACCCTTTTATCTCTCAAATTACGTTTTTTTTCTCATTGACTACTTAGTAACAACTACTCCCACTAAGGGTATTCCATGGAAAAAGTATTTAATATTTCATTGGTTTTGTAAAGCGACAATTAATTTGGAACAATTATTTTTTTACTAAAATGTCATATAAAGTGGAATAGAGGGAGTATAATAAATGCTATTAATTTAAGGAACATATTAGTCAAGGAATATTTAATGTTTTATTAATTATTTAAAATAATTTTGAAAAATATTAAATGATTTAATTTATTAATATAATAAATGCTTTTAATAAAGGATTTTTATTCCTGAAATAATAACTTATTTTATTAACATAAATCAAAATAGTGGACCACAAATTTAAAAGCTTGTTTGAATAGTTTTTTTTGTTACATTTGAAGAGTTTTATTTTAATACACTATTTGTATAAAAAAAATTACACTCTCGATTAATTAAAAATCACTTTGACAGATGACATTTAAAGTAATTATTACTAATCGTACCTATTTTAGAAGCAGGTCATAATTTCTTCCAGCACTCCCTTTTTCTACTGTTCACACCCCTTCAGCTTTTATTTTTATTTTTTAAGCCCAAAACTAACAACCTTAGCCCATCATATCAAGCACAAATTAATTAATTAATTAAATATCAAAGCATATAATTAATCAATCAATTAATTTAAATAACAAGGGATATAATTAAAATAAAGTACAATCATAACTAAAGAAACATATGCTTTTTAAGATCCAAACAAATCAATCAAGATAAAATAAATATGGGTCATAAGAATTACTCGAAACTTCTTGCATTTATAATTATTTTCAATCCAGACAAAAATATTTTAAGAAATATTAAATTCCTTAAAATAAATCAAACAACATAATTCTTTTAAGGTGAAAATTTGGATGGTTACAATAACTAACGTGAAGGTTGATTATCGTTCAACACATAGGGGAGAGATAAGGATTAGCTTGGTTCTAGGTTTTGCAAGAGAGCGAGGTAATTGCAAGGCTGCAACATTGAGAAACATAAATATTGTTTCTCGAATCTTATTGAACAGAAAATCATTTCAGTCTTTTCTAGAAGCTGTATTGCTATTCTTTGTTTCTTAATGCTTCATACAAATACTATTAAATGATTCATTTCTCATGACACAACAAATGCAAATCACAAAACCCTAAACAGGGAACTTACCATGTATTTAACTGCATATGCTTGGAATTAATGAAGTCACAAACTCAAAGATTCTAACGAAACACTTTTTTTAATAAATGCTTAATTCAAGAACTGGTCATCACTAATTTATATGAATCCTAGTCACAAATAATATTTCATATCCTTTTAGCCCAATGCTAGTAGTTACAATTAGTATCTCTAAAGAGGACTAAAAATCTAGCAAAAGATACTTCTAGAATATATTAACAAGAATAATTAATAATTTAGAGATACTTCTGATTGGTAATTAATACAAAATGTGGTAAATCGTGAGCTCAACACACCACCAGGGATCCATGGATTACTCCAAAAAGAGGTTTCGTGTCCAAATGCTACATGTTTTCCTAAAAGACTCCCTCAACCAGTTTATCCGCCAACTCAAGGCTCTATCTAGAGAGCAAATGTGTCTCTCCACCATGTTATACCATTTCCCTTTGCACCATCTAACTCCCCCTATCTCACGTATTTATTACCAAACACCTTATACCATGAACTCCCCTTTTCCACACACATTCTCTAGTGCCATTGTCGAAGTAGAGACAAATTATAAGCCTTCAAATTTTTAACTCACCCACAAGAATTTCTTGAATAAAACAAATTGGCCAATTGAATTATTTATAGATGAGAACCAAATCCAAATTCATATTACGTAGCCACAAAAGCAACTTAAATTCTTCATATCAAGAAAAATAATTAATTAAAGAAACATGATATATCAGTAACTCATAATAAGAAAGATTTTGTATCTCATATGTTGAATGAAAGAAATATGTACCAAGAGAAATAGAAAACTCACCTTCTGTGTCCATTATTATCAACGAAGCACGCAACATTCACAATGAACACTCATATTTTGAAGCGAGAGAGTTAGAAATCTTTAAATCTTAATTTGTCTTCAGAAAAGCTTCAAACCGATAGATATAAGTAGAAAGTTTGTGGGTGCTACCCTTGATTAGTGAAAGACCCTTTCAGACTTTGGTAAAGGAGTAAAATATATATTTCAGAAATTGGTATATATATTCCCTTCCAAGATTCTATATAATTTTACCAATAACAACTTTTTGAAATGTTTATAGAGGATATATTATCATACAACGAATTCTGCATATGAAACTTAATAATTTCAAGCACAAAACGTGCAGGATCCAAATGACAAGGTTGATGGCACAATAAAAAGCATATTCAGATTAATGTGAGAGAGAGGGTATCTCATCCTGACGCCATGCATCCTCAAAGGCTCCATATGAATGCCTGATGGGAGTAGTGTTCTGCCTATTCTTGCACCTAAGGCACCACCGTCCTTCACAATAGATAAGCTTTCCCATACTCGATGGTGGCAAAAGGTTTTGCAGATCATGAATATTGTAGTCCACATCATCCGAATCATCATCTATAATGGGACTATGACATATATTAACCACCTCCAAATGTTCCGAGAAGGTGACCACACTGTACAAAGTCTTGATGCTCACCGGTAAGGTCCGAATGCTCAACACCTTCAAGTTTGGGGTGTATTTGATCATGTCTTCAACATGCCCTTCTGAAAAGATGCAACCGCAAGAAAATTTCATCTCAACGATGTTCTTGCAGTATTTGCGAATTGCAGGAAATATTAAATGACTGCACACAACGGAGGTAAGGGTAATGGACTCAAGGCCTCTCCATGACTTCATTGCCAAATTCAGTCCTGCTCTTGAGAAGTCACCCGTCTTTGGCAGAACGAGTCGTTTCAGATTTGGGGTCCTACGAAAGAAGACAAGTACGCTTAATTTGTAATACCAAACAGCTTGTATATACTAAGTATTTAAATTATACTTGTAAATATAGGTAGGGTATTTTGCTTTAGACTGTTGTATAGTAGCCCACATGCATGTGCAAAGGGTAATTAAGAATACCGAGAAGATCTAGCTCAGTTGGTTGAGTTATTGTGTGAGTTATTGTAAACCCCTCGGTACTGTATTCGATTTCTATGGATAAAAAAAAAGGGTAATTAAGAATAAGAGAAATGTTACCTTTCAGCAGCAATGATGAGCTGCTGATCCGTTAAGTAAACATAGTAGTTAAATACTATGCAGGTTGTATTTCCATTACTCAGTCCTAGAACATACTTCAAGAACTCAGTCATTTTTCTACTCAAACGCTTTTGCTTGTAAGTTCCAAGTTCATTATCGGGTACATTGAAGCAGTACGAGCTGAGTCTGGACAGATCAAGCTTGCACCAAAGAGACGGGTCACGACAAGCTTTATTCCAGAATTTGCAAACCAGCGAGGCAGCTGCAGGTCCGCAACATTGAGGGACATGAATATTATTACCAGAATCTCATAAGATAGATCATTCCAGTCTTTGCTGCCAGCAAAATTGCGCTTATCCATTTCTTAAAGCTTCCTGCAAATATATTAAATGTTTCACAAGATCATCTTAACTTTCTCATGAACAGGCAAATGCAAATCCCAAAACCCTTAACAGAGAACTCGCCATGTATTTAACTGCATATGCTAGGAATAAATGAAGTCAGAATTGAAAGATTCTAACCAAATATATATAAATGCTTCATTCAAGAAGTGATCACTATTTGATATGAATCTTACAAAAAATATTTCATATCTTTTAGCCCAATGCTTGCAGTTGCAATTCGTATCAAAGAAACAAAAGAGGTTTAACAGATACTTCTAGAATATATTAACAAGATTTAATTAATCAGAATAATATAAGAACCGAAATTCTTTATTAAATATTACAACTTGGGCTTCAAAATCTTGTGAAATATATAATTAATTTCTTGATGCAGTGAAAAACAAAAAGATATTGTCCAATTTGCTTGGACTAGATCGAGATATATCATGGGCAAGCTGACATGAAATTTGAACTGTTATCCTTTAAAATTTTCATTCAGTAAGATTTGTTCTGTATAGGGTTTTGGTTGAAAAACTATTAATTACCAAACAATAATATATCTTTGAAAGAACAGAATTATGACAAACTCGATCATGGTAGAAACTATAGTGTGGCCCTTAGGGCAATTTTGTCATGGCCTTGTGAACAATTTTTTACCAAACACAAAACGCGGATTATCTAGGCAGACCCAATATTTAGGCAATACAAACATTATAAAAAAAATTGATTCAATTTATAGTGCATATTTTAAAATAAATTGTAGCATCACAAAAAACATATTAAATTATGTAAAATAATCTGTTAATTCAAGTTATTAAATCTTATAAGTTATTTTTAATTTTCTTCAAAATTAGGGATATAAAAATATGAGTGAAATATGTTTTTGGTCTCTCTAAAATTTCTGATATTTGATTTTAGTCCTCCAAAAATTTTGTCCTTCAAATTTGAAAATTCTCCACTTTTGGTCCTCAAAGTTGTTATAATTAACATTTAATGGCAGTTTTAAACCACTACAACATTGCACTTTAAGGACCAAAAGTAAAGTATTTCCAAATTAGAGGGATGAAAATGGCACAAAATATTTTTGGAGGACCAAAATCGAATTTGAAAATTTTAGAGGAACCAAAAACATATTTTATCCAAAAATATTATGTGGACTTTTGCCAAACAATAAGCCCTTAACATGAATGGAATCAACCCAAAAATACATCAAGCATATCTTTAGAATTTAAACCTGATTCAATCTTCTTTTCACCAAACTGAATTATTGGATTTGAAAGAAACTTAAACATATATATAATTTTTTAAAAAAAGTGATAATTTTCTTGGTTTTAAATGTGAATATATATTTTCAACCAATTGAAAAACCTCCATGATAGGACCCACTGAGCTAAAAAAATGGGTCAGTAAAATCTTACAAACAGATCTTATAAAACGTGTTGATCGAAATATTAGATGTGGATCTATCATTTCACATAATTTGATCTACGCCAAGGAACTTGGCTGACTAGTTTTAGTGGGATCATCTAACATAATTTGAAGTAGGGTTGAACACGGGTCAATTCAGATTGAGTTTAAGCCAAAACCTAAACTGATTTGGGATTACTGGCTCAGGTCAAGTCAATTTGGATTTGTGCTTTTTTTTTTGTTCAAACTCAACTTTGTTCTATGCTGGTCAAACCGAGTCAATTTTCGGGTTACCCGACAAAAAGTGGGAAAAAAAATGGAGAATAGAGAAAATAGGGGAAAACAGGGGGGAATTGGGGGGAAATGAACAAATGAATTGCTCAATTAGGGTTAAGGTTAGTGATTTCCCTAAATTTGCACAAATAGACCAAAGAAAAATTATATAATAAACAAGAAATTGAACAAGAAAAATCAAATAAGAAAAAAAATACAAAAAATGAAAATGAGAAAGATTACAAACCTTCAACAAAGTTTCGTTGAATGGCTTGCGAGAATGTGAGTACTTGCGAGTGGCAGAGGAGAGAAGGATTGAGATTTGGAGAGAGAAAGGGAGAAACTTGAAACTTGAAAGTTAAATGAAGTATTGAGTTAGGGCTTACGATGGAGAATAGAAGAGAGAAAAGACAAGAGAGAGAAAAGAAAAGAAGAGAAGAGAGAACTTACTATGGGATCCGAAGACAACACCAACCAACAGTGAAGACGATGACAGTGAAGGTGCGACACAAAGGATGTTGTTTACTTTAATAGGGAAAAATGTTAAACACTCATGCAAAAAACAAGAAAAGAAAAGGGAATCTCAACTTACTTTCTTTGTCTCAATTCAGTTCTAACATACTAAAATAAAATATAAAATTATTTTAATATATTAACTAATTAAGTCAGGTCGGGTCGAGTCTCGGATTTGCATTGCCAAACTCGTATCCTAGCTTGACTTGATTGGGTTGCTCATTCTCTCATCCGACTTGATCCATGACCTAGACCAAACCAAGTCAATATGGAACGAGTCAAGTTGGTTTTCTCGGGCTTCTCGAGTCGATCCAGTTCGTGTTCATCCCTAATTTCATCAAATGTTCTAAAAAGTATTAGTTATGGAATATTTAATATATTTTATTAATTATTTGAAATAATTTAAGATAATAATAAATTATTTTTATATTTTTAATATAGTAAATACTTTTAAGAAATGATTTTTTGTTCAAAATAAAAAGTATTAGTTTATATAATAATTGTTTTTAATATAAAAAAATATTAATAAATGCTTTTAATATAATAAATTTCTTTATACATTTAAATATAATAAATTCTTTTGATAAGATGTATTATTTAAGAAATATTTAATATGTTTATTAATTATTTAAAATAATTTAAAAAATATTAAATGATTTAATATTTTTAATATAATAAATTATTTTTATTCTTGGAATAATAACTTATTTTATAAACGTAAATCAAAATAGTTGGCCATAAATCTAAAAGTTTGTTTGAAGAGTTTTATTAATTTTAGGTTAAATTAATTTGCAAGTCCCTGAACAATTTGGCAATTTTTAATTAGTTTCTTGAACTACTTTTTTCAATTGGCCTCCTAACTTGTATTTATTTTTTTAGTTAGGTTCTTCCGTCTAACTCCATTAAGGAAAATCAACAACAAGGACCTAAATAAAAAAACATATATAAGTTCAAAGATCCAATTGAAAAATTGTTTAAGGACCTTATTAAAAAATTAATTAGTTATTATGGGACCTACTAAGTAATTATCAAATTCTCCTTAGACTTTCACAGTATTCTTCTTAAGCATCTATAGGCTGCTTCTGAATCAAATATTGTCATATTTGCAAGTCCCCACCGAGTATTCTACCTCTATAGGTCAAAATCGTCACATCTACTGGCCAATATTCTCATCTTTGCAAGTTCGTACATGTGTGGTGGTATGTCATGAGTCACCTAACATTTTTTTTTGTCTCTATGTTATAGGTGCAGGGTGAAGTATTCATCGACTATATCAATGATTAATTTCTGTTGAGAAACTTAACTGACCACCTTTAGGGAAGTCACCTGACATAATTTGAAGCAAGTTCTTGCTATCAAGTGTTCCATAAAGTATATATTAGTTAAGAAATAATTAATATATTTTATTAATTATTTAAAATAATTTATAAAAATATTAAATAATTTTTATACTTTTAATATAATAAATTCTTTTAATAAATTATTTTTATTTTTTATTTTAAAAAGTATTCAATAATATAATAATAGTTTTTTTTAATTTAATAAAAATTTAATAAATGCTTTTGCTAAATTCATTTAATATAATGAATGCTTTTAAAATAATAAATGTTTTTAATATAATAAAAATTATATTTTTAATATAATAAATGCTTTTAATAAGTATTACTTGAGGAGCATGTATTATTTAAAATAATTTAAAAAATATATTCAATGATTTAATATTTTGAATAAAATAAATGCTTTTAATAAAAAAAAATTAATTCTTCAAATAATAACTTATTATTTTATAAACATAAATCAAAATAGTTGATTGTGAATTTAAAAGTTTGTTTGATGAGTTTAATATATTGTTTGTATAAAAATAAAATTACACTATCAATCAATTAAAAATCACTTTATATATTAAAGTAATTATAACAAGATTTAATAATTCTTAGACTTAAATAATATTTTGGTTGCTATAAAATAGGGGGTTTTACTTAGTCCTTTAAAGATTTTGTTTTAATTTTAGTCCTTTAAAGATTTTCATTTTGTTTTCAACCCTACTATCAAGAAACGACGTTAAATGATAACGTGACAACGACGTTGACAACCCATTGACTGTTACGTCATCAAGGAGTCTAATAGGACAATCACGTATAATTTTTTTTGGTAAATTGTTTTCTTTAAATCCTCATATGTTAAAAACAGTGGATGACATCAAACTAGTTTGTAAGGGATTTAACAACACATTTTGCCAAAAAAAAAAAATGTGATTGCCTTGTCAGACTCCTTGATGACATAACAAGTTAATGGGCTGTCAACGTTGTTATCAGTTAACGTCGTTACTTGATAGTAGGGACTAAAACAAAAAATATTAAACTTTAAAGAACTAAAACAAAAAAAGCTTTAAAGGACTAAAATAAAAAACATCCTATTTTAATGTAGGTTGAGATTATATATAATCTTTAAATATTTAAATATTTAATGAATTTTATATTTTTAATATTTTTATTTTATTTTCTTAATTTATGTACCTGATAAATATGAGAAAAACATTGGTTTTCTAAGTGAAGCATTGAACTTAGCTTATTGACTTAGCATAGTTATTTTTAAGGAAAGACATCCTTTTGGATTATAGTGAATTTTAGTTGTAGGATAAAATCGTAAGATTAAATCACTAAATCATGTGATGAAACACTTCTTAGGTAATTAGAATAAATTTATGGCAAAGTTGTGAAATAAAAATTGCATGTTAATTGGTAGTTAGGTTTTCCAAATCCACAATCAACTACATTGAGAGGCTCTGCTTGACGAACTTAATAGCCAATTAATATAAAAACTTTTAACCATATACCTCCCTGAAAGGTTGAGACAATAGCCAAGAGTCAGGTATTCTACTAATCACATGTTAATAACAATTAGATGTCAAAGGGAATTATAGTAGCAAGAGAGCTAAAATCCCAACCTTCATGATGCCACAAATCAGCCAAAGTGTAATCAACATCATGAATCTGTACCAATGGTATATATATATATATATATATATATATATATATATATATATATATATATATATATATATATAGGTGAAGGTAATTCACACCTTACAAGCCAATTTTGTAGAGTTGAGTTAAGCCCAAATATAAATTCTAAGATGGTACCAACGTTGATTTGAATGACCTAAAGCTGTAACAACAGATTTTGAAAGTCTATTTTTATGTTATTCTTTAGGATTTTGTTACTCGCTCTTCATGTAGCAGATTTTTAGCAGTTTGATTTACATTTCAAATATTAGGAGTTAGGATTTTTTTTTAATTTAAAATTACGTTGTTATGCCTAAAGATAAGGGATCTATCTGTTATGATTTGTGCTCTTTATATAGAGTTGTTTCAATAAAATAAAATAAGCTTTCTCTACATGTTAATTTTTCTTGCTCTCATAAACCCCAAAAACAACAAATTGGTATCAGAGCTCTCATCCGAGGGATATGTGAGATTGAGTGAACCTACCCATAATTCATAAACACAAACACACACTTATGTCAAAATGAATCCAGAAGGTTCATCCATTCCAATTGCACTTCCATTGTTTGATGGAAAACATTATCACCTTGGGGCTATTAGAATGGAAGCCTATCTTGATGCTTGCGATCTATGGGAAGCCATTAAAGATGAGTATGAAGTTCCACCCCTACAAGACAATCCAACGGTTGCTCAAATCAAAAATCACAAAGAGAGGAAACAGAGAAAGTCAAAAGCAAGAGCAACCTTGTTTGCAGCAGTATCATCGACTATGCTGATCAAAATAATGACGCTGAAAACACCCAATGAGATTTGGGAGTTTTTGAAGGAAGAGTA
This sequence comes from Pueraria montana var. lobata, assembly GCA_026413185.1. Classification (NCBI taxonomy): domain Eukaryota; kingdom Viridiplantae; phylum Streptophyta; class Magnoliopsida; order Fabales; family Fabaceae; genus Pueraria; species Pueraria montana. The sequence goes on along the minus strand of CM048650.1, from coordinate 86,783,212 downwards.
CGATGGAAATGAAAAGGTGAAAGGGATGCAAGCGCTGAACTTGATCCGAGAATTTGAAATGCAGAGAATGAAGGAATACTCCAATAGGCTTCTTGGCATAGTCAACAATGTAAGGCTCCTTGGTACTGATCTTTTAGAAGATAGAATTGTTCAAAAAATACTAGTCACAGTACCTGAAAAATTTGAAACCACGATTACATCCTTGGAGAACTCAAGGGATTTATCAAGCATTACTCTGGCAGAATTGGTGAATGCACTACAGGCACAAGAACAAAGGAGGCTTCTGAGGCAAGAAGGATCTGTAGAAGGAGCTTTCCAAGCCAAGAACTACAAAGGCAACAAATACAGCCAAAGCAACAACAGACGCATCTTTTCGCCTTGTCCCTACTACAAAAAAAATTATCATCCACACAACAAGTGTTGGTGGAGGCCAGACGCAAAATGCCACAAGTGTGGTCAGTTGGGACATGTGGAAAAAATATGCAAGTCTCATCATCAACAACAGGAGGTCAAGGTTGCAAAGGGTCAACTAAAAGAGGAACAACTCTTTACAACATCATGCTTTACAACCAACAACTCCAAAAAAGGTTGGCTTATAGATAGCAATTGTACAAATCACATAACTCATGATCGAGAGCTCTTTAAAGGGCTCAACGAAACTGTGATTTCTAAAGTAAGAATTGGAAATGGAGCACATATTGCTATGAAAGGAATAGGAACAATTGCAATTGAAAGCCATGCAAGTTTGAAATTAATTTCTGATGTCTTATATGTTCCTGAGATTAATCAAAATTTGTTAAGTGTTGCTCAGTTGATGGAGAAAGGCTACAAGGTGTCGTTTGAACACAATTTGTGTGATTAAAGATGCAAACAACTTAGAAGTGGTCAAAGTTCATATGAAAGGCAAGAGTTTTTCCTTAGATTTGATGAGGGAGGAGCAAGAAGACAAGGAAGATGACAATGCCAACAAGAAACAGCCAGAGAAGAAGCCGCATGAGAAAAAACTTGAAGACCAGAAGCCTCAACAAAATAAGCCTACAAAGACTGAGATGGTTTTGAAGATCAAATTGAACAACGACAGTTGCATTTCAAAAATTCAAAAAATGATTATGAAGTTTAAAGGTGTAGAATCTGTAAATCTTGACAAAGACAAGGATTTAGTGATGGTAAAAGGAGCTAAGGATGCAAGTCAAATGATTCAATATCTAAAGGATAAGCTGAAGTGGAATGTGGTGGTGGTCTCATCCAAGAAAGACAATGGGAAAAATTACAAGCAAAATAAAAGAAGAAAAGCAAGAGCCGGATTTGAATTTTTTGAAAATTAAAACTTTGAACATGTAGCTTCAAGCCAAGGAGGAGTGTTGATTTGAATGACCTGAAACTGCAACAACAGATTTTTGAAAGTCTATTTTTATGTCATTCTTTAGGATTTTGTTACTTGCTCTTTATGTAGCAGATTTTTAGAAATTTAATTTACATTTCAAATATTAGAAGTTAGGATTTTTTTTTTAATTTAAAATTACGTTGTTATACCTAAAGATAAGGGATCTATCTGTTATGATTTGTGCTCTTTATATAGAGCTGTTTCAATAAAATAAAATAAGCTTTCTCTGCACGTTAATTTTCCCGCTCTTATAAACCCAAAAACAACAATCAGAGCTAAACACAGATAATGAACCACAAAGAATAAGTTTCAACACTATAGAAAAAAAATGGAAATAACTGACATGCAACAATTTTATAGCATGTGTCAGTATCTCCAAAAATTATTCAAGCCATTGGTCATTTGGGTAGGCTTGCAATCTTTTATGCATTCATTCCCAATCCATCCAAGTCCAGTGAAGCATTTCACCGTAGTTCCATTGGGAGTAAAATAGTATTGTCTTCCTTTCTTGTCTTGATGGTAAAAGTTTTTGCATCCTTTCTGGGTAGTCAGAATTCAATCGGAGGGCAAAATCTTCACTGTCAATTTTTTCCTTTAGTGCAGGTCTCAGCAATTGTATCAGCTTTAGCACTTTGGTGTCTGATATTTTGACCATTTACTTCCTTCTTATTCACTTCAGAAGCTAATTCCTTCAGAGGAAGAGTTCTTCTGTTGTCTTTCCTCTTTTCGACATACAACAAATTCAAAAGCCTGATCCTTAGGTAATCAGTTGTGTTTTTCAAGGACTCCAACTTCTCTTCCTCAATAAGATCCATAATCAGACTATGACATATATTCACCACCTCCAAATGTTCCACAAGGTGTATTTAATCATGGCATCAGCATGATGTTCTTCAAAATCGCAAATAAATTTCATCTCAGTGATGTTCTTACAGTATTTGACAGTTGCAGAAAATTTGTAACGACCGCGGACCATGGAGCTAATGGTAATGGACTCAAGGCCTCCCCATGACTTCAATGCCATCTTTGGTAGAACTAGTCGTTTCAAATTTGGGGTCCTACAAAAGAAGACATGCAAACAGCTTATACTAAGTTTTTTTAGACTTGTAAAAGTGATTTATAATTTTATACACTCTATTGAGTTTAATAAAGATTGAGGGTTAGAAAGATTCTTACAAAAATCTCATAGAAAAGATCATTCCAGTCGTTTCTGGCAGCTAGCTATTCTCCATTGCTTAATGCTTCCTGCATGAATTTTTTTTTTTGAAAGGCAAAGTATTAATTTTATTAAATAGATCTGGAGCATAACTGTACAAGATGTACATACAGAACCATATACCCCCTCTGACCATTCTCAAAAAGCTATATTCACCCCCGCTAAAAGCTTTCTAAAACCAAAAAGTATATTAATGTAGACTTAAGCAAAGCCTAGGATGGGAGCACCACGCAGAAAAGAACACCCCTGATACAATTCCTTTCTTATACAGCAGCCATTTCCACGTTGAGGATTTTATAAAAGATAGCAAATATGAAGTTTCTGCATTACCATTGCTGAAAATAATACTGTTGCGTAGTGTCCAAATGTTCCAACAGGTAGCATGCCAAAAAATATGCTTTATCTTGAGAGATCTTCTTCCAGGAAAATAGTATCCCAGCTGAAGAAAGAGCATAATAATATCCTGAGGAAGGACAAAGTCATAGCCCAACCACCTAAAAACAGCCATCCAAATGTTTACGACGTGAAGACATCTTAGAAAAAGATGTTGACAGTCCTCCATATCTGCATTGCAAAAAACACACGACTGCTGCAGATCTTTTCCTTCCTAACCTCTTCTATACAATTGTTCCCTTGTGGGGAGTCTACCCAAAGGGAGCCTCCACGAGAAAATAAGAATTTACGAAGGAGCCATACTGCACCAAAATGCTTTGAATATTTCCTTAAGCAAAGGGTTGGCCAGCGAAATATGATGATTAGCAGTGATTAGTTTATATGCAGAAGCCACTGAGAAAACTGATGATGAGTCTCCCACCCACAGCCAGTGATCATCCAAATCTGGCTGCATATTGCTACAAGAAAAAGACTAATTACCGACGGATATTTACCCACGGATTTATATCCAGCGGTATTTTTACATTACCGATGGATACTTACCGACGGATTCAAAATCCGTAGGTAAATGGAAATTATCAACAGGTTTTTCCATAGGTAATGTAATATAAATTTACTGACAGATCCTTTTGTAGGTAATGTAATATAAATATATCGACGGATATTTTGACGGAATTTTCCGTAGGTAATAAAATCTGTCGAAAAATTATAAAAATCCGTAGGTAAGGATAAAAATGAAAAGAGAGAGAGAGAGAGAGAGAGAGAGAGAGCAATCCCATTTGGTGATGCCAACAAATAAAAATACCAATATATAACCCTTAAAGTTTTATTATTTTTATTATTGATTAAAAGGGTTTGTAAAATATATTTTTTTAAATAGAAAAAATTATATATATAATAATAATTTATTTTTTAATTTCTAGTCTTACTTATAATTTAAAATAAATTACTATAAATTATTTTAACTTTAAATATATATATATATATATATATATATATATATATATATGTGTGTGTGTGTGTGTGTGTGTGTGTGTGTGTGTGTGTGTGTGTGTGTGTGTGTGTGTGTGTGTAATTCACCTCTAATTTAAAACCCTCTCTTATCTAGGGGTCTAGCTCTGTTGGTTGAGCAGGGTGTGTGAATTGTTGTAAACCCTCCGGTACATGTCTTCGATTCTTACGAATAATAAAAAAAAAAACCCCTTGTTCCACGTGCTTTTTGGCTAGCAAATCACAATCACCATCCTATGATTAATTCATCATGAAAATCACTCATATTATTCCCCAGTGTGAATTGCTTATTCCAACACCAAATAACATGATCATCTTCATTGTCGTCAATAACATTAAATCATTTCAATCTACTTTAAAATTCATATTATTTTTTAACCTCAATGTCTCCATATACCACAAGGTTACAAATGAAATAACCCCACACTGAAATTCAAAATTTAATACCAAAATTTAATAATATAATATTTATAATAATTAGTTTATATAATATATTGCCATAATATTAAATTATATTGTGGTATATTATTAATTATTATATGTTATAATTGAGTCAAAATTTAGTAGCTCTAAAAATTTTAAATTAATACTTAATTTAATAATATAACATTTAAGAATGAGTCAAAATTCTCATTTTAATCACAATCTGAATATTAATTTATATAATGTATAAAAAAAGAAAAGGATAGTGAAAATGTTATTGGAACTATTATTTATTTATAACCAATTCTATTTAGCGTAAAATTAATACTTTTAATACAATAAAATTTTGTTAAACAACAAAATTCTTATTTTAACCACACTGAATATTAATCTCCTTATCTCCTTATATTTTATATTATATATATAAATGAATAAGTCTATCTGTGCTCTCATTGCTCCACTCTCCCTAACATTCACTCTCATTTGAATACTCTGTTCTCATGAAGTGTGATGTTCTCCTAACATGCATCTGGTTCTTGTACTTTTCCTAAAATTACTCTTATCAATTTCTCTAACTACTCACATTCACAATATTTCTATAACTACCTTCCTTCACTTTTTTATCTGATGCTATCTTTTTTTTTAATATTTCTTTTATCAATTTTTTTAACTTCGGAGATTTTTCTCTTTCATCAATATTTTCAAATCCTTAATTCAATTTACTTTTCAATTTTTGAAGTTAATATTAAAAAATTAAAGTTACATCGTTACATCTTCTCTTATCTTTTAATTGTTTTTTTAAATTTTATAGTTTTTAATTTCTTTTATAATTATCTCTTTTTTAAATTTTCTTTCGATATACTTTTTTTTTCTCAAATTTTATAGTGTATAATCTTTTGGCATTTTTTTTAATATTTCTTTTATCAATTTTTCTAATTCTATTTTTTATTCTCTTATCAATTTCTATAGCTACTCACGCTCATAATATTTCTATAACTACTTCCATTCATTTATTTATTTGATGCTAATTTTTTTAATATTTCTTTTATCAGTTTTCCTAACTGTATTTTTTAACTCCGAAGATTTCTCGATGTGTTATATAATTTTTTTTAAATTCCTTTCTATTGATTATATAAATAAGGTAGTAAAATTTTGAATAAGCCCGGACATTGCACGGGCTAAAACACTAGTTTATATAATAGGTATAAAAAGAAAAAAGAAAAAGATAGAGTCAAAATGTTAATTAGTCAGACTATTATTATTATTTAAAACCAATTCTATTTAGCTTAAAATTATTAATTTTAAAACAATTAAATTTTGTTAAACACTAACTATTAATACTCATTTGACCTAACTTCAAGTGTTTCCTCAAGTGACCTAGCATCCAGCGGTACACCGCAGTGGAGAATTCCTCCGATGGCACCGTTTTCACTGAAGCAACAACGCATCTCAGCCCCAAATTTGTTCCCCGCAGCCATCCATCTCAGCATCGTCTGTAAATCTCAGCCCCAAAATTGTTCGACTCTGCATTTCTCTATTTCGTGAGTCTTTGTATCTCTCTATTTCTTTCTTTGTGGGAGTTCAGGGCTTTTGCCTTTTGGTTCGGAATTGCCGCCACGACAAGAGATTGAAGAGATATTCAAAAAGTTTGGTTCGGAATCGCTGCTCGTAGCATTGGTGGCTTATGAATGCTGTTCAACGTGAATTGGCAACACGCTCGTCTTCTTCGTGAATTTTTATTCTTTCTTTACTTTCCTTTCCTTTCTTATTTTTAATTTGCAACTTTATTATATTTGCTATATTCAAAACCAATCTCTGTCTCAGCACCGTGCATTTCTCTATTTCTTTGATTGATGATACTCTGGTAAATATGAACAGATTCAAGAATATGCTTGATAAATAGGGGTGCTTCAGAATTGTTTTTTTAATTACAAGGTTAGTATTTTTCATTTACTAAATGTGAGACACTGAGCATAATTCTGTTGAAAGCATCACTCTTTGATTTCAAGGTGTGATTTCTCATTTATGCTTACTTTAACTTGATTTCTTCATTTACATTACTTTCTGTCCTTTGTTTGATCTTTTTATCTTATGTCTTTTATTTATAGGCTGAAGAGTGCTTAGAATGGGAGAAAGAGCACTCTGGATGTCATGCTTTAATTAGAGATTATAAGGTTCTCATGAAACTCTATTTACTTGTTATGCATACAAATTTTTAACCAAGAGTATAGTGTTCTCATGTTTTCCTTTAAATGCTTAGGTTGAAGACTTGTCAAGAATGTTCAAGCTATTCTCTAAAATATCTCAAGGCTTAGATCCTGTTTCTAGTATATTTAAGCAGGTTGGTCATGTTGAACCTATCTTTATGCTTTTCCTCCCTTTTATATATGTCAATGTCAATTTTGGGCTCTTCTGTTCTCCTTTCTTTCTTGCTCACTTGCTTATCTTTCTCTTTTCTATTTCCCAGCATGTTAACACTGAAGGCAAGATGCAGCTAGCAACAAAATGGTTTGTTTTTGAATTGGCTATTTTGTAGTTATGCTTATTTTTGGTTGAGGTTTAATTTCTTGATTGCAGTAATTAAAGAAAGATTAGTACACTACTAGTATTCTTAGTTTTCAATTCATAATGTCAATATTGAAGTGTCTATTCAAAATTGTTAATGGTGGGTTGTTGACACAAAGTGATGTATTAATTGTGTCATTTACTTGTGATTTCCTTACTGCATAAGTTGTGAATGATGTTATACTTTTGGAGCTTTTTTTTGTCACTGGCCTTGTTATTTTTTCCTTTTAAATTAAAATGCCTATACAGGCAGAAAAAAAAAAGGATATTGTTGGTCTGCAGGGGCAGGTGATAAAAAAATAATTTTACTGCAGCATGACAAAATGGAGTGCAATTATTTCAAAAGGCAAATTTTATTTTAGTTTTATATTTACTTTTATGCCTCTAGACCTTTTATCAATTTATCTAAATGACACTAGCGCTATATTTCATTCTATTTTTAGTATATCAAGCTAATGTAATAGAAACAAAATAATGTTAGGCCAACTTTTGGGAACTCTAGACTTATGTTTGATTAGTTACTTGGTTTTAGACATATATTAGTGCTATACTATAAGCTCAATGCCCTCTTTTATTAATGCAGCCCATTGCATTGATAGTCACAACTTGTCTACACGTGATCATAAGCCTTCTATTAATCTTTCTCTTTATTTTTGTAATGATTCTAATATAATTTATTCTTTCTCAATCAACGCTTCATATTGACTTAGTCCATAAGTTATTTCATCTGTTAATAACTTGTTCTTGCTTCTTGACTCATTGTATTTGTTGGATTGCAGAAGTGGAATCATTCATGTTTCATTATTGACTGTTGTTTGAATATAAGATATTGCATTTTCTAAATGTTTTATTTGAATGAAAGGACTTGTTATACCAAAAAGGAACAAGGAAAATTTGCAAAATTTGATTTCCATTGGCAGCCTATGGAGCTCAAGCATGGCAGTCTTGCTCCAAATTAAATTCTTGGTTTCTTGTATTGTTAAAACAAGTCTTGCTCTTGGAATTGTGAGAGTTTGTATTCTGTGTTTCTTATTATAATACTTATGTGGTAATTTATATAATAATGTATCATCCAAAGCAAAAGTTAGGGGAAATGTATTATGATTTTGTATTTGTTTATATTTTTTTGCAATGGATTGCAAAAATATTTCAATGAACAAGATTTTCATATTGTTGGATTTTCTTGTGCTACACATATTGAATTTATTTATATATATTTTTACATGAATGATATAAAATAAAAAATTAATTACTATTTAAAAACATAAATAAATAATTTAACACGAAAAATATTGTAATTGACAGAAAAAACTATTCTTAATTTTTCACACAAAAATCTGACAGAAATTACCCACGGAAAAGTCTGTAGGTAATTTTCCAAAAAATCCGTCAGTAACACAGAAAAATCCGTAGGTAATTTTTCATAAAAAATCTGTCGATAACACACAAGAATCTGTCGATAATTTTTTACAAAAAACCATCGGTAACACAAAAATATTCGTCGGTAATTTCCCACAGAAAACTCCATCGGTAATTTCCATAGGTAAATCTATCGGTAATGCCTGTCAGTAAAAATCCATCGGTGAAGTTAGCTACGAGGATATTATCGACGGATTTTTGTCCATCGATATTCCGTCGGTAAAATTACATTACCGACGGATTTTTGCAGTTACCAACGGATTTTGTCCGTCAGTAATAGCAAAATTTCTTATAGTTATCAATGCCTTGTAAATTAGATACTAATGCTGTCAGCAAGTTGTCTTCCCACACAAACAAGTTTCTTCTCCAGGGCCAAATCCAAACCCAACCCAGTTCGGTCCACCTCCATTTGTCAACGATCATGGAGTCCTTATCCTCCATAATTTGATACAAACAAGCTTCCTGCATGAATTATTAAGACAATATGTTAAATGTTTCACATGATCATCATTTTAACTTTCTCATGAACTGGCAGATCGATCAACACAAATCAAATGTTGAAGAAAATCCTACAATTATTCTATATTCAAGATATCATGTGCGACCCGGTATTTATGAAGTATATATATAGTTATATGACAATATTTCTATGGAGAAAAATTATCTATTCCTTTATTTTTATTTTGTTTTAGGGTTGTAAAGGACTAAAGGACATATGAGGCCCTGTGTAAGGAGAGAGACAGTAGACTAATTAACGAGCAAGTAATATAACAAAACCCTAACAGAGAACTCACCGTGTATGCTAGGAATTAATGAAGTCACATATTGAAAGATTCTAACGAAATATTTTATTTTTCAAATAAATGTTTCATTCAAAAAGTGATCACTGTATAATCTGAATCTCACTCACAAATATATATATCCTTGTAGCCCCATGCTTGCAGTTACAATTAGTATCAAAGAAACAAAAGAGGTCTAAAACAAAAGATACTTCTAGAATATTAAGAAGGAGTAATTAAGCACACTGAATTAGAGAATTGAAATTCTTTCATAATTGTCATCATTTGTATGGAAGAACAACTTGGGCTTCAAAAACTTGTGAAATAAAATTAATTTCCTGAGGCAGTGAAAAACAAAAAAGATATTATTGTTGAATTTGCTTGGTCTAGAGATACATCCCCAGGCAAGCTGACAAGAAATTTGAACTGTTATCCTTTAAAATTTTCATTCACTCAGTTTTTGTTCTATAAGGTTTTGGTTATGAAAAAACATCACAAAACAGTTATATATCTTTGGATGAACAGTATTATGACCAACTCATGGTAGAAACTATAGTGTGGCCCTTAGGTCGACTTTGTCATGGCCAAATGAACAATTTTTTTACCCAAACATGAAATGCAGATTAGCTAGTTTGACCTAATATTTAGACAAAACAATCAAGTTATAAAAATATGATGTAATTCATAGTATATAATTGAAAATAAATTATATCAGAACAAAAAAATAATATATTATGTAAAATATGTTAATTTAAGTTAATAAATCTTATAATTTATATTTAATTTTCCTAAAAATTAGAGATATAAAAATATTATGCGATCTTTTGCTGGACAATAAACCCTTAACATCAATTTAATCAGACCCAAAAATACCTCATCAAGCATATCTTTTGCTTTAGGCCAAACTGAATTATTCGATTAGATGGTGTCTTGAACTCTTAGTAGAAACTGATATATATATATATATATATATATATATATATATATATATATATATATATATGTATGTATGTATATATAATTTTAAAAAATCGTGATAATTTTATGGTTTTTAAAAAGGTGGTTATATATGTTCAACCAAATTAAAAAAAAAAAAATTGTTAGAATCCCATCTTGGCTTTAAACAATGGAGCAGTAAAATCTTACATACGAATCTTATAACATGTTGGAAATATTAGATGTGGATCTATCATTTTACCATCACCAATAAAAATAATTTCAAAGTAAAGTGTTTGCTCAGCTGCAACTAAAATGAAACCCATTTTTTTAATAAAATTTTTGGATCAGATTTAACAAAAACTCCTGTGCTTTTTATTGGATTCATCCTTTTTGAGTCATTTGGTTGGCTAAATAAACTAAACCTCTTGCTTTTGATATCCCAATTCAAGAACACAAAAAAATGTAAAGAAGATCATCAAAATATGGTAGATGCATGCACAGAAAAGCGGATGACAAAATTAAATAAAAAAAAATTTCAATGAAAGGAAATAAGCATACCTCTTATATGGTGCTATGCCACTGTCTTTAGATATATGGTGAACAGAATGAAGAGTTTTTTTTTTTTTTTTTTATAGCGAAAAGCGACATGCAGAGAGAAAGTAAGGACTAAGATCCCAACTAGGTTGGCACCGAAGCCTTACAAATCTACTACAATACGCGAATATCATATAACAGAATGAAGAGTTGAAATTGAGAATCTCTTGTATATATAGAGAAGCCAAGGACCTGGAGTTGAGATGACCAAGAGACATGCTTTCCTATGTAACACAGTCAATGTCAAAATTCAAATTATATCATTTATGCCCTTATTAGCATAATCACTTAACAAAACTAATGAAATGTATTTAATATTCCTTGACTATTATGCTAGGTGATTATGCTAATAAGGACATAAATTACTTCTCTCTTTAAGGACATATTAGTTTTGTAAATATAAATTAAATATATTTCATTATATAAATTACTTCTCTCTTTAGAAAACTAACCTTATCATTAATATTGCATTGAGAAGCTAAAATGACACTTATTGGGTATTAGTGAAAAAAAAAACAATTAATACTACATTGAAAAGTCAAATGCGACACTTATTTTGGGATAATTTTATTTTTCCAAATACAACACTCATTTTGGGACAGAGGAAGTATATTTTTAATATAATATATGCTTTTAATTCAATGAACATTTAATATGTTTATTAATTATTTAAAATAATTTTGAAAATATTAAATGATTTAATTTATTGATATAATAAATGCTTTTAATAGTAGTAAATGATTTTTATTTTTGAAGAGTTGTTTAAAAGATTTAATTTATTGATATAATAAATGCTTTTAATAGTAGTAACTCTTCGAATAGTAAATGATTTTTAAGATAAATCAAAATAGTTGACCACGAATTTAAAAGCTTGTTTGAAGAGTTTTAATTTAATACACTATTTGTATGAAAAAAAAATACACTCTCAATCAATTAAAAATCACTTTTACATATGGCATTTAAAGTAATTATAATAAGATTTCATAATTCTTAATTCCAAATAATTTTTTTATTGAAATTCCTATGTAAACTTTTCGGTCACTTCCATAAAAAGATGCCGTTCACTTTCCTCAAAGAATTAGTAGTAATAATAAAACAATTTACGCATATAAGACGTTATTGACTAATTTACACATATTAAGAAAATTGGTTAAATTTGTCTGTAATTGTAATATTTTTCCAAATTTACCCTTAAATAATTAATGCATGGAGAGAGAATAATAGTAGTGGAGTTTTAATTTTTAAAACTAAACTCTTTAATTCTCCAATTCTCATAAGAGAGAGAAAGAGACAATTCATAACATTTATTATTTATACTGAAATAATTAAGGGTATTTTGGTCATAAAATATAATTAATGCAATGAACAATTAGAATATAGTCTTATAAAAAGATAAAAAAAAATTCAAAACAATGTCTTATAAAAAGGGATGGAGGTAGTATAAATTAATTTTCTAGTTAATAAATGTAAAGGTATTAAATACTTTTAAATGGTTTTATATTTTATATGTACCAAAAAAATACCTTTAATGGTTTAATATTTTTAATAAAAATAAATACATTTACATTTTATTTAATACAATATTTCTTTATAAAGTGTTAGAAAATACTATAAGATATATTGTAACAGATATAGCATTAGGCTAAAATAAAATAATTTAAATGCATCTAATTAATGTCTCCAAAGCATCTATTGACTTATATCATGCGTGACTTCAGTAACGTATCTCTCCCTTATTTCAACTTTATTCTCTTCACGTCAGTCAAATTTATGTTTACCGGTCTGAGTGAGTAACTGTTCTCTCTTTTCAAGCTTATTTTTGCTCATCCTTTTATTTACCAAATTTTGTCAATAATCAGTGGCGTATCCAGTCGAGGACTGGGAGGGCAAATTATTTTTTCAAAATTAATAATATTTATTATCATATATATATATATATATATATATATATATATATGTGTGTGTGTGTGTGTGTGTGTGTGTGTGTGTGTGTGTGTGTGTGTGTGTGTGAAAATAAAATATAAAATAAGATAAAATATATTTTTAATCCCTCTAAAATTTTTGAAGTTCAGGTTTAGTATCCCTAAAATCAAGCTCAAATTTCTTTATTTATTGTTAGCATGTCCTAGCAATAAAATTTCTTTAAAATTTCTAACAGCTAGAACCTTTCAAATTGGCCAATTGCATTGATTATAGATGAGAACCAAATTAATCCAAATTCGTATTACGCAGCCACAAAAGCAACTTAAACCCTTAATTAATATCAAGAAAAATAATTAATTAAAGAAACATGATATATCAATAACACATCATAAGAAAGATTTTGTTTTTCATATGTTTAATGACAGAAACATGTAGCAATGGAAATAGAAAACTCACATTCTGTAGCCATTACTATCAAGCATGCAACATTGACAATGAACACTCATATTTTGAAGTGAGAGATAAGTGAGACACTTAGGAATCTTTAAGTCTTAATTTGTCTTTAATTAGAAAAGCTTGCAAACCGATATAAATTAGAAAGTTTATGGGTGCTAGCTAGCTTTGATTAGTGAAAGACCTTTCGCAACTTTGGTAAAGGAGTAAAATATATTTTCAGAAATTGGTTTATATTTTCACTTGCAAAGTTCTATATAATTTTACCATTAACAACTTCTTGAAATGTTTTTAGAGGATATATTATTATACAACAAATTTTGCAATTTACTACCAGAATGTACTTGTGTGATCAATATATATATAGCCATCGCAAAGAAATATTTTTCCAGCTGCATAAGAACTTATATAAATCCTTAGCCAAATCAACAATTAACAATCATAGCCTTATTATCCTAGTAAATAGATAGGTTAACTGCACCAGAAAACATGTTAATTTGGACTTTGGAATCAACAAATTGAATATGAAACTTAATTATTTCAAGAACAAAACAATTGACAAGGTTCATGATGCTGCACTAAGAAAGCATATTCAGATAGATTAATGTGCGAGAGACTTAATCTCGTCCTCCCTCCAGATATCCTCTAAGGGTCCATGTGGTTGCCTGCTAGGAGTAGTGTCACGTCCATTCTTGCACCTAAGGCACCATCCATCTTCACAATACATAGCTTTCCCAGACTCGAGGGGGGCAAATGGTTTGGTAGATCACGAATATCGAAAAAAATGATTGCATGATCTGATATATTCAGAAGGAAACTATGACATATGTTCACCACCTCCAAATGTTCCAAGTAAGTGAACAAAATGCACAAAGCCTTGATGTTCACTGCTATGGACCGAATGCTCAACACCTTCAAGTTCGGGGTGTATTGAACCAGGGCTGCAGCATGCCTTACTTCAAGGGAGCAATTGGAAGTAAATTTCATCTCAGTGATGTTCTTGCAGTATTCGCGAATTGCAGGAAATATGTCATGACTGGAGACAGTGGAGGTAAGGGTAATTGACTCAAGGCCTCCCCATAACTTCATTGCCATATCCACTCCTACTCTAGTGAAGTCACCCGTCTTTGGTAGAACTAGTCGTTTCAGATTTGGTGTCCTACAAAAGAAGACACGCATATGCTTTATAATACCAAACAGCTTATACATACTAAAAATCATATGAGAACGTAAAAAAAAAATATGAACAACGCAATTTTGTATATTCCAATAAAAATCTGTTTTTTTTTTAGTTCCTGAACCAGTACCCTAGGCATTGGTTAGCATCTGTCTTGTCCATATACTGATAAGGGATGTATGAATTCTCGAGAAGAGAGGAGCTGTGGTAGTCCCCCGGCCAGATCATATACATCCCTTATCAATATTTAGACTTGTAAATATATATAGATAGGGTGTTTTGTTTCAGAAGGTTGTATAATAGACCACATGCATGTACAAAGGTAATTAGGAATAAGAGAAATGTTATACCTTTCAGCAGCAGTGATGAACTGGTTATCAGTTAAGTAAACGTAGTAGTTAAAAATTAAGCACGTTGTGTTTCCATTACTCAGACTTAGAACATAATTCAAAAACTGAGTCATTTTTCTACGTGAATGTATTGGATGCCTGTAAGCTCCAAGTTCATTATTGGGTATATTGAAACAATAAGAGCTAAGTTTGGATAGATCGAGCGTGTGCCAAAGAGAAGGGTCGTGACAAGCTTTATTCCAGCTTTTGCAAACCATCGAGGCTGCTGCAATGTCCGCAACATTGAGGGTCATCAAGATTGTTATCAGAATCTCGTAGGTTAGATCAGTCCAGTTACTATTCTCCATTGCTTAATGCTTCCTGCAAATATATTAAATGTTTCACATGATCATTTTAACTTTCTCATTGCAAATCACAAAAACTTATGCTGGGAATTAATGAAGTCACAAATTGGAAGATTCTGACAAATATTTTTTTTCTTTTAATAAATGCTTCATTCAAGAAGTGATCACTATTTGATATGAATCTCAGTCACAAATAATATTTCCTATCCTTTTAGCCCAATGCTTGCAGTTACAATTAGAATCTCAAAAGAGGTCAAAAAATCTAGCAAAAGATACTTCTAGAATATAACAAGAATTAATTAATCACAATAATTTAGAGAACTGAAATTCTTTCTTAACTATCTCCATTTATAAGGAAGAAAGACTCGGGCATCGGGGGTTTCAACAACAAAAAGATATTGTGGGATTTGCTTGCACTAGAAATTTGAACTGTTATATATCCTTTAAATTTTTCATTCACTGAGTTTTGTTCTGCATAGAGTTTTGGCTGAAAATCCATTAATTAACAAGCAGTTATATATCTTTGAATGTTAGAAACTACATAGTGTGGCCTTTAGGTCGACTTTGTCATTCCTTATGAACAATTCTTTACCAAACACAAAACCCAGATTAGCTATGCTGACCTAATTATTTAGACAAAACATACAAATGTAGAGATAAAATATAGCCAAGTTAAAAGTAAAAAATAAAACAAAAAATTAAAATTAAGATATAATTTATAGTATATATTTTAAAATAAATTATATCAGCAAAAAAAACATTATATTATTTAAAATACGTTAATTTAAGTTAATAAATCTTATAATTTATTATTAATTTATTAGAAATTAGAGGTATAAAAATATTATTCGAACTTTTGCTAGACAATAAAAACCCTTAACATGTATTGAATCGACCCAAACTGAATTATTGGATTAGATGGGGTCTTGAACTCTTAGTAGAAACTGAAATATATATAATTAAAAAAATCATGATAATTTTCTTGCTTTTAAAAGTGTATATATGTTCAACTAGATGAAAAACCTTTGTTAGAACCCTACTCAGATAAAAACAATGGGTCAGTAAAATCTTAAAGACAGATCTTATAACTTGTTGGAAATATTAGACGTGGATGTATCATTTTACCTTCAAATGAAATAAAATTAATTTCAAAATTAAACCTTTGGACAGCTACAACTAAAATGAAAGCCATTTGATTATTTTAATAATTTTTTTGGGCCAGGTTTAACAAAAGTCGTGTACTTATTATTATAGATTCATCCTAATTGAGCCATTTGGTTGGCTAAATTAACTAAAGCTCTTGCTTTTTAGATCCAAATTCAAGAACATAAAAGTAGATATGGAAGATGCAAGCATAGAAAAGGGGATGACAAAATTATAGGAAAAGAAAAACGTACTAGTAAAAAGAAATAAGCATACCTCTTATCTGGTGGTCGAAATGTCACTCTTTGAGATATATGGTGAACTAAAGAGTTGATATTGAGATTCTTTAGTATATATAGAGAAGCCAAAAGACCATACCAAGACCTACTTTCCTATGTAATAGTCAAAGTCAAAATTCAAATTATATAATTTATGTCCTTATTAGCATAATTTCATGAATTAAGTTTGTAGGGCTTGGAAGTGGTGGTGAGTCATTGGTCAATAATAATAATAATAATAATAATAATAACAATAATATTTTATACTATTTTAAATTAACTTTTAGTTAATAAATTAAAAGGTATTAAGTACTTTTAAATGTTTTTTTTAATATTTTGAAGACATTAAATATATTTTCTTTTTATTTATTATTTCTTTATATAAAGTATTAGAAAATACTATAAGATATTGTAACTTATATAGAATTACTCTAAAATAAAAGGGAATGACAAAATTACAGGAAATGACCAAGATCTACTTTCCTATGTAATAGTCAAAATTCAAATTATATAATTTATGTCCTTATTAGCATAATTTCATGAATTAAGTTTGTAGGGCTTGGAAGTGGTGGTGAGTCATTGGTCAATAATAATAATAATAATATTTTATACTATTTTAAATTAACTTTTAGTTAATAAATTAAAAGGTATTAAGTACTTTAAAATGTTTTTTTTTATATATTTTGAAGACATTAAATATATTTTCTTTTTATTTAATATTTATTTATATAAAGTATTAGAAAATACTATAAGATATTGTAACTTATATAGAATTACTCTAAAATAAAAGGGAATGACAAAATTACAGGAAATGACTAAGACCTACTTTCCTATGTAATAGTCAAAGTCAGAATTCAAATTATATCATTTATGTCCTTATTAGCATAATTTCATGAATTAAGTTTTTAGGGCATAGAAGTGATGGTGAGTCATTGGTCAATAATAATAATAATAATAATAAATTAATTTTTAGTTAATAGATTAAAAGGTATTAAGTACTTTTAAAAAAAATTATATTTTGAAGACATTAAGTATATTTTCTTTTTTATTTAATATTTCCTTATAAAGTATTAGAAAATACTATAAAATATTGATTAATTATGTCAGGAAACCTAGTTGGCTACCTTTGGTGAAGTGTCCCCTTCTAACTATGTTTTTTAAATCTTATGGATGAAAAAAAAAAAAGTAGTTGAAAGGGAAGACCTTACCAAAGGTAGCTAGTCAGGTTCTCAACAGAGATTAGTCATCGACAAAGTCAATGAATATTCCGTATTAATAACATGCTAATAAAAAAATACCATAAGATATAGTAACTTATATAGAATTACTCTAAAATAAAATTATTGTCACTAACAGAGATCTTGCTTTAATGAAAATGGAGTTACAAGCGGCACAAAACAAAGTTAAGGAGGCAGAGAATGAAAAAAGAAGGAAAAGAGGGTGGGGTGCACCGCAAAATGGCTTTCTTGGGGGGTTTAATGGGAGGGTAGAATTGTCTTTTCACCTATTTTTGAAAAAGATAGAGGTGAGAAGAGCAGAAATGGGGGTGAGAATAGCAACACCCCTTCAGAAAATATAAAACCAGTCCACATGATGAGTCAAGAAAATTAAAAGTACACCGAGAAATAGTTAAAAGTTGAACATCGATCCAAACTTTATGACTTAACACTACTGAACAAAATGTCATATTCTAGTTACATCAAATTTACATATAATTAAATTTAACACACAGCACCACAAAACTCCAGACAAAAAATTGCACCCTCTACAAGCCACAACACCAGCTAATGCAAGATCGACCATACTCCTTAGCGAAAGAGACTGCCATCAATGATATAAAACGAAATATTTTGTCTGCTCTTCTGTCTGGTAGTTTTTGTGGGTCTCTTCATAACAACAATAGTATCTTGGGACTGACGAAAAGGAAATAATTCAAGTTTTAAAAAGAAGACTTAATTATTTTTTTTCCCTAAAGTTATATAATCTCGAGAATTTTGTCCTTAAAGAATTTTTTTTTTTGTGAATTTTGTTTATACAGAATGTGGCGAATTTTATTCTAATGAACTTAAACCACCACAATTTAAGATAATTTCGTGGCAAATTTTCCTTTAAACCACCACAATTAAGATAATTCGCAATATTTGAAAATTAGGAGTCAAAATTCAAAATTCAAAAAAAAAAACTTCGATAGTAAAATTCACGATATTGTATAACTTTAAAGGCAAAAGGTGCAGTTAAACCTTAAAGAATTTATGGTTCTAATTAGGTTAAATTACTCATTTTAGTCCCTAAATTATTTGAAAATTTTTAAGTAACCAAGTCCCCAAAACTAATAAAGATTTAATTGTGTCCCTAAACTAAAAAAAGTAGGTCGTTGTACTTTGTTTATAATGGCTTGAAACTATCAAAATATGACAATTTATAGAAATTTTAAAATCCTAAGGACTCAAAAAAATTTACATGATTAATGACCTAATTAAAAAAAATATTAGAGACCTACTTAAAAATTTACAAAAGATCAACAGAGTAATTTAAGCTTTTAAATATAATCCATAAACTCATTAAATTGTTAATGAAGAGCTTCCAATTTTGTTCTATCATGCCTCCATTTGGACCTACCATGAAGCTTCAATGTGAAACTATAACACCATTTTTATTTGACGATTGTATTAGATACAGACTTCAAGAGAGATTTGTAGTCACATGATGAACAAAATGTCAACAATACATTATGCAAAATAAGTGCTATGAGGCAACTTTTAAAAGCATAGTTAGGTCAATGCTAACTGTAATCTTATGGATTGTTGATAACAATAGGGCTCCTTACAATGTAACGTGGGCTTCTCCATATAAGGGAACCTGATACAATTTTTTCACTTCCAATAGATGAGGCTTTGACAACTACTTTGAAGCTCCTTTTCTGCATCTTTTCTGCATGGTTTTGGAAAAAGTGAGGCTAGTTTGCTTCACTGTGATTTCCACTCCCTTAGGTGATCTAATGGTGGCATTGTAGATGGTTGGAGCAGGACCTACATTGGTCACTGTTCTTCTGAAAACTCCTACTCTTGTGCCTTTGTTGCTTTCCATGCTCAATTGCATTGTGGGGGTAGTTGATAGCATCATGGCCAAGCCCAGGAAGCAAAGAGGAGCAATTTACAGGTGAACCAACTAAAGCTGATAAACTGGAACCTTTGTATCCCTCATGGCATAAGAACTGGATATAACCTAAGGCATCCATGTCATAGACCAAATTGACTGATGTTTTCACTTTTCAATGAGATGTTCAAACATCTATTCCAAATTTACCCTCTAATAAATATTGTTGTCTTGAATGACTTAATAATACATTTATTGAAATCAATAAAGAGAATAAGGATATTTTAGTAAAATTGTTTCTTAATAAATACTATTTTCATGAAATACTTGTTTTCTTAATCTGTGTGAAAAAACCTTAAACATCAGTTATTGTGGGACGGAGGGAGTATCCTGTAACTTCTTAATATACCCTTTTATCTCTCAAATTAATTACATTTTTTTCTCATTTACAAAGTAACAACTACTCCCACTAAAGAATATTTAATATATTTCATTAATTATTTAAAACAAATTAAAAATATTAAATGATTTTTCTAGTTTCAATATAGTAAATGCTTTTAATAATGGTTTTTTTATTCTAAATATATTACTAGTTAATATAATAAATGCTTTGAACATAATAAATGCTTTTGATATAAATTTTCAATAATAAATGCTTTTAATAATGATTTTTATTTTTTTATTATAAATATTAGTAGTTAATTTAATAAATGCTTTGAACATAATAAATGTTTTTGATATGCTCCCTCTGTTCCTTTTTAAGTGTCGCATTTTTGAAAATTTTTTGTTTCTATTTATCTGTCATTTACAAAGTTCAAGATCATATTAATTACACTTTTATCCATTATACCCTTATTTATTTCCTAATATTTAATTAATTTACACATGCATTTATTGTGGAATGGAAAAGAAGAGGGGTAAAATAGGAAACTCAACAACTATTTTATTAGAACCAAGAAAATTTATTTCATTTTTTGATTTCTACGTAACAACCTTAAACGACACTTGTAAAGGAACGGAGGGAGTAATAAAAAATTATATTTTTAATGCTTCCTATACTTTATATGGTGTTTAAGGTTATAGCACATGTATTAAGAAATATAATTAATATTTTGAATTTCATAAAATATATCATGTAACTTCCTAATATACCATTTTATCTCTCAAATTAATTATGTTTTTTTTTTCTCATTTACTACTTAGTAACAACTACTCCCACTAAGGGTTTTCCATGGAAAAAAAAATTAATATTTCATTGGTTTTGTAAAGCAACAACTAATTTGAAACAATTTTGTTTTTTACTAAAATGTCATATAAAGTGGAATGGATGGAGTATAATAAATGCTATTAATTTAAAAAACATATTAGTCAAGGAATATTTAATGTTTTATTAATTATTTAAAATAATTTTGAAAAATATTAAATGATTTAATTTATTAATATAATAAATGCTTTTGATGAATGATTTTTGTTCTTGAAATAATAACTTATTTTATTAACATAAATCAAAATAGTTGACCACGAATTTAAAAGGTTGTTTGAAGAGTTTTATTTATTTATTTTGTTACATTTGAAGAGTTTTATTTTAATACACTATTTGTATAAAAAGAAATTACACTCTCAATTAATTAAAAATCACTTTTACAGATGACATTTAAAGTAATTATTACTAATTGTACCTATTTTAGAAGCAGGTCATAATTTCTTCCAGCACTCTCTTTTTCTACTGTTCACACCCCTTCAGCTTTTATTTTTATTTTTTAAGCCCAAAACTAACAACCTTAGCCCATCATATCAAGCACAAATTAATTAATTAATTGTCAAAGCATATAATTAATCAATCAATTAATTTAAATAACAATGGATATAATTAAAATAAAGTACAATCATAACTAAAGAAACATATATGCTTTTTAACATCCAAACAAATCAATCAAGATAAAATGAATATGGGTCAAAAGAATTACTCGCAACTTCTTGCATTTATAATTCTTTTCAATCCAAACAAAATTATTTTAAGAAATATTAAATTCCTTAAAATAAATCAAACAACATAATTCTTTTAAGGTGAAAATTTGGGTGGTTACAATAACTAATGTGAAGGTTGATTATCGTTCAACACATAGGGGAGAGATAAGGATTAGCTTGGTTCTAGGTTTTGCAAGAGAGAGAGGTAATTGCAAGGCTGCAACTTTGAGAAACATAAATATTGTTTCTAGAATCTTATTGAACAGAAAATCATTTCAGTCTTTTCTAGAAGCTGTATTGCTATTCTTTGTTTCTTAATGCTTCCTACAAATACTATTAAATGATTAATTTCTCATGACACAACAAATGCAAATCACAAAACCCTAAACAGGGAACTTACCATGTATTTAACTGCATATGCTTGGAATTAATGAAGTCACAAACTCAAAGATTCTAACGAAATACTTTTTTTAATAAACGCTTAATTCAAGAACTGGTCATCACTAATTTATATGAATCCTAGTCACAAATAATATTTCATATCCTTTTAGCCCAATGCTAGTAGTTACAATTAGTATCTCTAAAGAGGACTAAAAATCTAGCAAAAGATACTTCTAGAATATATTCACAAGAATAATTAATAATTTAGAGATACTTCTGATTTGGTAATTAATACAAAATGTGGTAAATCGTGAGCTCAACACACCACCAGGGATCCATGGATTACTCCAAAAAGAGGTTTCGTGTCCAAATGCTACATGTTTTCCTAAAAGACTCCCACAACCAGTTTATCCGCCAACTCAAGGCTCTATGATATCTAGAGAGCAAATGTGTCTCCCCACCATGTTATATCATTTCCCTTTGCACCATCTAATTCCCCCTATCTCACGTATTTATTACCCAACACCTTATACCATGAACTCCCCTTTTCCACACGCATTCTCTAGTGCCATTGTCGAAGTAGAGACAAATTATAAGCCTCAAATTTTTAACTCACCCACAAGAATTTCTTGAATAAAATAAATTGGCCAATTGATTGATTATAGACGAGAACCCAAATCCAAATTCATATTACGTTGCCACAAAAGAAAATTAAATTCTTCATATCAAGAAAAATAATTAATTAAAGAAACATGATATATCAGTAACTCATAATAAGAAAGATTTTGTTTCTCATATGTTGAATAAAAGAAATATGTACCAAGAGAAATAGAAAACTCACCTTCTGTAGCCATTATTATCAATGAAGCACGCAACATTCACAATGAACACTCATATTTTGAAGCAAGAAAGTTAGAAATCTTTAAATCTTAATTTGTCTTCAGAAAAGCTTGCAAACCGATAGATATAAGTAGAAAGTTTATGGGTGCTACCCTTGATTAGTGAAAGACCTTTTTAAACTTTGGTAAAGGAGTAAAATATATATTTTACAAATTGGTATTGGTATATATATTCCCTTGCAAGATTCTATATAATTTTACCATTAAGAACTTTTTGGAATGTTTATAGAGGATATATTATCGTAAAATGAATTCTGCATATGTTTCAAGCACAATGAAACTTAATAATTTCTGTTTTAAAAAAAAAAAAAAAACTTAATAATTTCAAGCAGAAAACGTGCAGGATCCAAATGACAAGGTTTATGGCACAATAAAAAGCATATTCAGATTAATGTGAGAGAGAGGGTATCTCATCCTGACGCCATGCATCCTCAAAGGCTCCATATGAATGCCTGCTGGGAGTAGTGTTCTGCCTATTCTTGCACCTAAGGCACCATCCTCCATCACAATAGATAAGCTTTCCCATACTCGATGGTGGCAAAAGGTTCCACAGATCATGAATATTGTAGTCCACATCATCCGAATCATCATCCATAATGGGACTATGACATATATTAACCACCTCCAAATGTTCCAAGAAGGTGACCACACTGCACAAAGTCTTGATGCTCACCGGTAAGGTCCGAATGCTCAACACCTTCAAGTTTGGGGTGTATTTGATCATGTCTTCAACATGCCCTTCTGAAAAGATGCAACCGCAAGAAAATTTCATCTCAACGATGTTCTTGCAGTATTTGCGAATTGCAGGAAATATTAAATGACTGCGCACAACGGAGGTAAGGGTAATGGACTCAAGGCCTCTCCATGACTTCATTGCCAAATTCAGTCCTGCTCTTGAGAAGTCACCCGTCTTTGGCAGAACGAGTCGTTTCAGATTTGGGGTCCTACGAAAGAAGACAAGTACGCTTAATTTGTAATACCAAACAGCTTGTATATACTAAGTATTTAAATTAGACTTGCAAATATAGATAGGGTATTTTGCTTTAGAATGTTGTATAGTAGCCCACATGCATGTGCAAAGGGTTATTAAGAATATCGAGGGAGTCTAGCTCAGTTGGTTGAGCAGGGTGTGTGAGTTATTGTAAACCTCTCGATATGTATTCGATTCCTATGGATAAAAAAAAGGGTAATTAAGAATAAGAGAAATGTTACCTTGCAGCAGCAATGATGAGCTGCTGATCCGTTAAGTAAACATAGTAGTTAAATACTATGCAGGTTGTATTTCCATTACTCAGTCCTAGAACATACTTCAAGAACTCAGTCATTTTTCTACTCGAACGCTTATGCTTGTAAGCTCCAAGTTCATTATCGGGTACATTGAAGCAGTACGAGCTGAGTCTGGACAGATCAAGCTTGCACCAAAGAGACGGGTCACGACAAGCTTTATTCCAGAATTTGCAAACCAGCGAGGCAGCTGCAAGGTCCCCAACATTGAGAGACATGAATATTATTACCAGAATCTCATAAGATAGATCATTCCAGTCTTTGCTGCCAGCAAAATTGCGCTTATCCATTTCTTAAATCTTCCTGCAAATATATTAAATGTTTCACATGATCATCTTAACTTTAACAGGCAAATGCAAATCCCAAAACCCTTAACAGAGAACTCACCGTGTATTTAACTGCATATGCTAGGAATAAATGAAGTCAGAAATTGAAAGATTCTAACCAAATATATATAAATGCTTCATTCAAGAAGTAATCACTATTTGATATGAATCTTACAAAATATATTTCATATCTTTTAGCCCAATGCTTGCAGTTGCCATTCGTATCAAAGAAACAAAAGAGGTTTAAAATCTACCAACAGATACTTCTAGAATATATTAACAAGATTTAATTAATCAGAATAATATAAGAACTGAAATTCTTTATTAAATAGGCTTAAATAACTTTTAGGTCCCTGATAAATTTCCAAATTTTACTTTGGATCCTAATAAATTTTTTCGTTGTTTTGAGTCCCTGATATATCAAAACTTTTGTTTTGAGTCCCTACCATCAGTTAAGTGATGACGTGACACCATCCGAACAGATCTTCCCAATATATATCAACTGTTGAGATGGTAGGGACTCAAAACAAAAGTTTTGATATATCAGGGACTCAAAACAACGAAAAAATTTATCAGGGATCCAAAGCAAAATTTGGAAATTTATTAGGGACCTAAAAGTTATTTAAGCCTATTAAATATTACAACTTGGGCTTCAAAATCTTGTGAAATATATAATTAATTTCTTGATGCAGTGAAAAACAAAAAGATATTGCCCAATTTGCTTGGACTAGATCGAGATATATCATGGGCAAGCTGACATGAAATTTGAACTATTATCCTTTAAAATTTTCATTCAGTAAGATTTGTTCTGTATAGGGTTTTGGTTGAAAAACTATTAATTACCAAACAATAATATATCTTTGAAAGAATAGAATTATGACAAACTCGATCATTGTAGAAACTATAGTGTGGTCCTTAGCGCAATTTTGCCATGGCCTTGTGAACAATTTTTTACCGAACACAAAACGCGGATTATCTAGGCAGACCCAATATTTAGGCAATACAAACAAATTATAAAAAAAATTGATTCAATTTATAGTGCATATTTTAAAATAAATTATAGCATCACAAAAAACATATTAAATTATGTAAAATAATATTTTAATTCAAGTTATTAAATCTTATAAGTTATTATTAATTTTCTTCAAAATTAGGGATATAAAAATATGAGTAAAATATGTTTTTGGTCTCTCTAAAATTTCTGATATTTGATTTTAGTCCTCCAAAAATTTTTCTCCTTCAAATTTGAAAATTCTCCACTTTTAGTCCTCAAAGTTGTTATAATTAACATTTAATGACAGTTTTAAACCGCTACAACATTGCACTTTAAGGACCAAAAGTAAAGTATTTCCAAATTAGAGGGATGAAAATAGCACAAAATATTTTTGGAGGACCAAAATTGAATTTGAAAATTTTAGAGGAACCAAAAACGTATTTTATCCAAAAATATTATGTGGACTTTTGCCAAACAATAAGCCCTTAACATGAATGGAATCAACCCAAAAATACATCAAGCATATCTTAGAATTTAAACCTGATTCAATTTTCTTTTCACCAAACTGAATTATTGGATTTGAAAGAAACTTAAACATATATATAATTTTTTTTAAAATGTGATAATTTTCTTGGTTTTAAATGTGAATACATATTTTCAACCAAATGAAAAACCTCCATGATAGGACCCACTGAGCTAAAAAAATAGGGTCAGTAAAATCTTACAAACAGATATTATAAAACGTGTTGATCGAAATATTAGATGTGGATCTATCATTTCACATAATTTGATCTACGCCAAGGAACTTGGCTGACTAGCTTTAGTGGGATCATCTAACATAATTTGAAGTAGGGTTGAACACGGGTCAATTCAGATCGAGTTTAAGCCAAAACCTAAACCGATTTGGGATTACTGGCTCAGGTCAAGTCAATTTGGATTTGTGCTTTTTTTTTATTCAAACTCAACTTTGTTCTATGCTGGTCAAACCGAGTCAATTTTCGGGTTACCCGACAAAAAGTGGAAAAAAAATTGGAGAATCGAGAAAATAGGGGAAAACAGGGGGAAATTGGGGGGAAATGAACAAATGAATTGCTCAATTAGGGTTAAGGATAGCAATTTCCCTAAATTTGCACAAATAGACCAAAGAAAAATTAAATAATAAACAAGAAATTGAACAAGAAAAATCAAATAAGAAAAAAAATACAAAAAATGAAAATGAGAAAGATTACAAACCTTCAACAAAGTTTCGTCGAATAGCTTGCGAGAATGTGAGTACTTGCGAGTGGCAGAGGAGAGAAGGATTGAGATTTGGAGAGAGAAAGGGAGAAACTTGAAACTTGAAACTTGAAAGTTAAACGAAGTATTGAGTTAGGGCTTACGGTGGAGAATCGAAGAGAGAAAAGACAAGAGAGAGAAAAGAAAAGAAGAGAAGAGAGAACTTACTATGGGATCCGAAGACAACACCGACCAATAGTGAAGACGATGACAGTGAAGGTGCGGCACAAAGGATGTTGTTTACTTTAATAGGGCAAAATGTTAAACACTCACGCAAAAAACAATAAAAGAAAAGGGAATCTCAACTTACTTTCTTTGTCTCAATTCAGTTCTAACATACTAAAATAAAATATAAAATTATTTTAATATATTAACTAATTAAGTCGGATCGGGTCGAGTCTCGAATTTGCATTGCCAAACTCGTAACCTAACTTGACTTGATTGGGTTGCTCATTCTCTCATCCGACTTGATCCATGACCTAGACCAAACCAAGTCAATATGGAACGAGTCAAGTTGGTTTTCTCGGGCTTCTCGAGTCGATCTGGTTCGTGTTCATCCCTAATTTCATCAAGTGTTCTAAAAAGTATTAGTTAAGGAATATTTAATATATTTTATTAACTATTTGAAATAATTTAAGAAAATAAAAAATGATTTTTATATTTTTAATATAATGAATACTTTTACGAAATGATTTTTTGTTCAAAATAAAAAGTATTAGTTTATATAATAATTGTTTTTAATATAAGAAAAAATATTAATAAATGCTTTTAATATAATAAATTTCTTTATACATTTAAATATAATAAATTCTTTTGATAAGATGTATTATTTAAGAAATATTTAATATGTTTATTAATTATTTAAAATAATTTTAAAAAATATTAAATGATTTAATATTTTTAATATAATAAATTATTTTTATTCTTGGAATAATAACTTATTTTATAAACGTAAATCAAAATAGTTGACCATAAATCTAAAAGTTTGTTTGAAGAGTTTTATTAATTTTAGGTTAAATTAATTTGCTAGTCCTTGAACAATTTGGCCATTTTTAATTAGTTTCTTGAACTACTTTTTTCAATTGGCCTCCTAACTTGTATTTGTTTTTTTAGTTAGGTTCTTCCGTCTAACTCCATTAAGGAAAATCAACAACAAGGACCTAAATAAAAACAAATATAAGTTCAAAGATCCAATTGAAAAATTGTTTAAGGACCTTATTAAAAAAATTAATTAGTTATTATGGGACCTACTAAGTAATTATCAAATTCTTCTCAGACTTTCACAATATTCTTCTTAAGCATCTATAGGCTGCTTCTGAATCAAATATTGTCATATTTGCAAGTCCCCACCGAGTATTCTACCTTTACAGGTCAATATCGTCACATCTACTGGCCAATATTCTCATCTTTGCAAGTTTGTACATGTGTGGTGGTATGTCATGAGTCACCTAACATTTTTTTTTTTGTCTCTAGTTATAGGTGCAGGGTGAAGTATTCACCGACTTTATCAATGATTAATTTCTGTTGAGAAACTTAACTGACTACCTTTAGGTAAGTCACCTGACATAATTTGAAGCAAGGTCTTGCTATCAAGTGTTCCATAAAGTATATATTAGTTTAGAAATAATTAATATATTTTATTAATTATTTAAAATAATTTTTAAAAATATTAAATAATTTTTATACTTTTAATATAATAAATTATTTTTTATTTTTTATTTTAAAAAGTATTCATTAATATAAAAATAATTGTTTTTAATATAATAAAATTTAATAAATGTTTTTGCTAAATTCATTTAATATAATGAATGCTTTTAAAATAATAAATGTTTTTAATATAATAAAATTATATTTTTTTAATATAATAAATGCTTTTAATAAGTATTACTTGAGGAGCATGTATTATTTAAAATGATTTAAAAAATATATTCAATGATTTAATATTTTGAATAATCAGTCAGCTGCTTTGTGCTGAATCATCATTGGCATGTGCCTGAATCATTGCTGCAACGTCTCCCACAGCTGCGTGCAACGATCTCTATTATTCCAGCTCCTTTGCATGATAGTCAGGAAATTGATCAACCTGTCTGGCGTTCTTCTTCGGATGGGCTGCTATCCTTTAAAGCTGCTTTTAATCATTTTTCCACTCCGGGACAAAGTCTCCATTGGTCAAAGTTGTTATGGATTAACTCTGTTCCGCCTTCTAGAAGTTTTATTTTATGGCGCATTGCTCATGGCAAGATGCCTACTGATGATAGGCTTCGATCTCAGGGTTGTGTAGTTGTTTCAATGTGTACATTATGTGGTAAAGAGTATGAAACAACTGATCATCTTTTTCTGACATGCAGTTTTGCTAGTGATTTATGGAAGTGGATGCAGTCATTTCTTCCATTCACGTTTGATTTTTCTTCTTGTATTGCTGTTGTGTTATCTGTGGATAAGTCGTGCAGTACCCAAGTGAAGGAAGTTATGATTTTTGTAGTTGTGCATGTTTTTTGGGTTATATGGTGGTGCCGGAACAACTTAAGGTTCCGAGATGTTCGTATTCCTCTGCGGCAAGCTTCGACTATGGTGATTTCAGCTGTCTCTCTCTCTGGTTTTCTTTCTAAGGGCCATGCATCAAATTCTATTTCAGAATTTTCCTTTCTTCAGAAGTTCTTAGTCTCGGCTAAGCCTCCAAAACCTGTTCAGATTAAGCAAGTGAATTGGTTCCCCCCAGCTTGTGGATATATCAAATGTAACACTGATGGTGCATCTAGAGGATCTCCCGGGCATGCTGCGGGAGGTGGTATTTTTTGAGATAGTTATGGGGTTTTTCGTGGCTGTTTTGCAGCTTATACTGGCATTAAATCAGCTCTGCATGCAGAGATTTTTGCTGCTATTTCAGCTATTGGATATGCTCATTCTGTTGGTTGGGATAAGCTGTGGTTGGAGTGTGACTCCAAGCTGGTGCTAGCTGTGATTGATATGGTTGATATTGTTCCGTGGGACCTCAGAAGCCGTTGGATTCGTTGTCTCAAATTATGCTCTCAAATGCATTTCTTGTATTCTCATATTTATAGGGAAGGTAACCAATGTGCAGACAGGCTAGCCAATTATGGGGTAGATCTTAGGGTTGATATAACCTGGTGGGATTATATTCCCTTGTTTATTAGGGATAGTTTTACTCGCAATCATTGTGGATTGCCTTTTTTTTCGCTTTTGCTGATTGTTCTCATGGGTTTTGGCCTAGTCCCCCCATGCTTTATGTTGGTTTTTTTTTACTTTCTTTTAATAATATGTGGTTTGCTGCCGATGATTAGTTGGCGTGGGGGTGCCAACATTGTTGGGATGTCCTCGTCCAACTGTGAGGTTTGCTTTCTACAAATTTAATAAAAAAATATATATTTTTTGAATAAAATAAATGCTCTTAATAAATGTTTTTTAATTCTTGAAATAATAACTTATTATTTTATAAACATAAATCAAAATAGTTGACTGTGAATTTAAAAGTTTGTTTGAAGAGTTTTATTACAATATACTGTTTGTATAAAATTAAAATTACACTATCAATCAATTAAAAATTACTTTATATATTAAAGTAATTATAACAAGATTTAATAATTCTTAGACTTAAAGAATATTTTGGTTGCTATAAAATAGGGGGTTTTATTTAGTCCTTTAAAGATTTTGTTTTGATTTTAGTCCTTTAAATATTTTCATTTTGGTTTCAACCTTACTATCAAGAAACGATGTTAAATGATAACGTGACAACGACGTTGACAACCCATTGACCTATTACGTTATCAAGGAGTCTAATAGGACAATCACGTATAATTTTTTTGGTAAATTGTGTTTTTTAAATCCTCATCTGCTAAAAATAGTGGATGACATCAAACTAGTTTGTAAGGGATTTAACAACACATTTTGCCAAAAAAAAAAAAAACATTTGATTGCCTTGTCAGATTCCTTGATGACATGATAAGTCAATGGACTCTCAACGTTATTATCAGTTAACGTTGTTACTTGATAGTAGGGACTAAAACAAAAAAATTTAAACTTTAAAGAACTAAAACAAAAAAAAACTTTAAAGGACTAAAATAATAAAAAAAACATCCTATTTTAATGTAGGTTGAGATTATATATAATCTTAAAATATTTAAATATTTAATGAATTTTATATTTTTAATATAATGAATTTTTTAACATTTTTATTTTATTTTCTTAATTTATGTACCTGATAAATATGAAAAAAACATTGGTTTTCTAAGTGAAGCATTGAACTTAGCTTATTGACTTAGCATAGTTATTTTTAAGGAAAGACATCCTTTTGGATTATTGTGAATTTTAGTTGTAGGATAAAATCATAAGATTAAATCACTAAATCATGTGATGAAACACTTCTCAGGTAATTAGAATAAATTTATGGCAAAGTTGTGAAATAAAAATTGAATGTTAATTGGTAGTTAGGTTTTCCAAATCCACAATCAACTACATTGAGAGGCTCTGCTTGAGTTAAGGAACTTAATAGCCAATTAATATAAGAACTTTTAACCATATACCTCCCTGAAAGGTTAAGACAATAGCCAAGAGTCAGGTATTCTACTAATCACAGGTTAATAGCAATTAAATGTCAAAGGGAATTACAGTAGCAAGAGAGCTAAAATCCCAACCTCCATTATGCCACAAATCAGCCAGAGTGTAATCAACATCATGAATTTGTACCAATGGTACCAAATCACAAAGTGGACACATAAGAACCCAAGGGTGAAACCAGAAGTTGAACATCCCTTACCATCCAAACCAAATTCCCAAAGAAATAATTAATATTTTTCCAGCATGTATAAGTACTTATATTAATCCTTTGCAAAAGTATATATAGTATATAAGTGAAAGTAATTCACACCTTACAAGTGAATTTTGTAGAGTTGAGTTAAGCCCAAATACAAATCCTAAGATGGTATCAGTGTTGAATTGAATGACCTGAAGCTGCAACAACAGATTTTTGAAAGTCTATTTTTATGTTATTCTTTAGGATTTTGTTACTTGCTCTTCATGTAGCAGATTTTTAGGAGTTTGATTTACATTTCAAATATTAGGAGTTAGAATTATGTTTTTTTTTTAATTTAAAATTATGCTATTACGCCTAAAGATAAGGGATCTATCTGTTGTGATTTGTGCTATTTATATAGAGCTATTTTAATAAAATAAAATATGTTTTCTCTGTACGTTAATTTTTCTTGCTCTCATAAACCCCAAAAACAACAAATTGGTATCAGAGCTCTCATCCGAGGGATCTGTGAGATTGAGTAAGCCTACCCATAATTCCTAAACACAAACACACACCTACGTCAAAATGAATCCAAAAGGTTCATCCATTCCAATTGCACTTCCATTGTTTGATGGAAAACATTATCACCTTGGGCTATTAGAATGGAAGCCTATCTTGATGCTTGCGATCTATTGGAAGCCGTTAAAGATGAGTACGAAGTTCCACCCCTACCAGATAATCCAACGGTTGCTCAAATCAAAAATCACAAAGAGATGAAACAAAGAAAGTGAAAAGCAAGAGCAACTTTGTTTGCAGCAGTATCATCGACTATGCTGATCAAAATAATGACACTGAAAACACCCAATGAGATTTGGGAGTTTTTGAAGCAAGAGTACGATGGAAATGAAAAGGTGAAAGGGATGTAAGCGCTGAACTTGATCCGAGAATTTGAAATGCAGAGAATGAAGGAACCAGAAACAATTAAGGAATACTTCGATAGGCTTCTTGGCATAGTCAACAATGTAAGGCTCCTTGGTACTAATTTTTCAGATGATAGAATTGTTCAAAAAATTCTAGTCACAGTACCTGAAAAATTTGAAACCACGATTACATCCTTGGAGAACTCAAGGGATTTATCAAGAATTACTCTAGCATAATTGGTGAATGCACTACAGGCATAAGAACAAAGGAGGCTTCTGAGGCAAGAAGGATCTGTAGAAGGAGCTTTCCAAGCCAAGAACTACAAAGGCAGCAAATACAACCAAAGCAACAACAGACGCATCTTTTCGCCTTGTCCCTACTACAAAAGAAATAATCATCCACACAACAAGTGTTGGTGGAGGCCAGACGCAAAATGCCACAAGTGTGGTCAGTTGGGACATGTGGAAAAAATATGCAACATCATCAACAACAGGAGGTCAAGGTTGCAGAGGATCAACTAGAAGAGGAACAACTCTTTACAACATCATGCTTTAAAACCAACAATTCCAAAAAAGGTCGGCTTATAGATAGCGGTTGTACAAATCACATGACTCATGATCGAGAGCTCTTTAAAGAGCTCAACGAAACTACGATTTCTAAAGTAAGAATTGGAAATGGAGCACATATTGTTGTGAAAGGCATAGGAAAAGTTGCAATTGAAAGCCATGTAGGTTTGAAATTAATTTTTGATGTCTTATATGTTCCTGAGATTAATCAAAGTTTGTTAAGTGTTGCTCAGATGATGGAGAAAGGCTACAAGGTGTCATTTGAACACAAAATTTGTGTGATTAAATATGCAAACAACTTAGAAGTGATCAAAGTTCGTATGAAAGGTAAGAATTTTTCCTTAGATTTGATGAGGGAGGAGCAAGAAGACAAGGAAGATGACAATGCCAACAAGAAACAGCAAGAGAAGAAGCCGCATGAGAAAAAACTTGAAGACCAGAAGCCTCAACAAAATAAGCCTACAAAGACTGAGATGGTTTTGAAGATCAAATAGAACAATGACAATTGCATTTCAAAAATTCCAAAAACCATTCTGAAGTTTAAAGGTGTGGAATCTATAAATCTTGACAAAGACAAGGATTTGGTGATGGTAAAAGGAGCTATGGATGCAAGTCAAATGATTCAATATCTGAAGGATAAGCTGAAGTGGAATGTGGTGGTGGTCCCATCCAAGAAAGACAATGGGAAAAATTACAAGCAAAATAAAAGAAGAAAAGCAAGAGCCAGATTTGAATTTTTTTGAAAATTAAAACTTTGAACATGCAGCTTCAAGTCAAGGAGGAGTGTTGATTTGAATGACCTAAAGTTGCAACAACATATTTTTGAAAGTTTGTTTTTATGTTATTTTTTAGGATTTTGTTACTTGCTCTTCATGTAGCAGATTTTTAGGAGTTTGATTTACATTTCAAATATTAGGAGTTAGGATTATGTTTTTTTTAATTTAAAATTAAGCTGTTATGCCTAAAGATAAGGGATCTATCTGTTATGATTTGTGCTCTTTATATAGAGCTATTTTAATAAAATAAAATAAGCTTTCTCTGCACGTTAATTTTCCCACTCTTATAAACCCAAAAACAACAATTAGAGCTAAACACAGACAATGAACCACAAAGAATAAGTTTGAACACTAACAGAAAAAAAAATGAAAATAACTGACATGCAACAATTTTATAGCATGTGTCAGTATATATAAAAATTATTCAAGCCATTGGTCATCTGGGTAGGCTTGCAATCTTTTATGCATTCATTCCCAATCCATCCAAGTCCAGTGAAGCATTTCGCCGTAGTTCCATTGGGAGTAAAATAGTATTGTCTTCCTTTCTTGTCTTGATGATAAAAGTTTTTGCATCCTCTCTAGGTAGTCAGAATTCAATCGGAGGGCAAAATCTTCACAGTCAATTTTTTCCTTTAGTGCAGGATCAATCCCATCATCTATATCTCCATCATCGAACTCCTTATGAGCGAAAATGTTGTCTGTATGTGAATTTGAGGTCTCAGCATTTCTATCAGCTTCAGCACTTTGGTGTCTGATATTTTGACCATTTAGTTCCTTCTTATTCACTTCAGAAGCTAATTCCTTCAGAGGAAGAGTTCTTCTGTTCTCTTTCCTCTTTTCGGCATACAACGAATTCAAAAGCCCGATCCTTAGGTAATCAGTTGTGTTTTTCAAGGACTCCAACTTCTCTTCCTCAGTAAGATCCATAATCAGACTATGACATATATTCACCACCTCCAAATGTTCCACAAGGTGTATTTAGTCATGGCATCAGCATGATGTTCTTCAAAGTCGCAAATAAATTTCATCTCAGTGATGTTCTTACAGTATTTGACAGTTGCAGAAAATTTGTAACGACTGCGGACCATGGAGCTAATGGTAATGGACTCAAGGCCTCCCCATGACTTCAATGCCATCTTTGGTAGAACTAGTCGTTTCAAATTTGGGGTCCTACAAAAGAAGACATGCAAACAGCTTATACTAAGTTTATTTAGACTTGTAAAAGTGATTTATAATTTTATACACTCTATTGAGTTTAATAAAGATTTAGGGTTATAAAGATTCTTACCAGAATCTCATAGAAAAGATCATTCCAGTCGTTTCTGGCTCCATTGCTTAATGCTTCCTGCATGAATTATTAAGACAATATATTAAAATATTTCACATGATCATCATTTTAACTTTCTCATGAACCGGCAGATGGATCAATGCAAATCAAATGTTGAAGAAAATCCTACAATTTATCTATATTCAAGATATCATGTGTGACCCGGTATTCTTGAAGTATATATATAGTTATATGACAATATTTCTATGGAGAAAAATTATCTATTCCTTTATTTTTATTTTGTTTTAGGGTTGTAAAGAACTAAAGGACATATGAGGGCCCTGTGTAAGGAGAGAGAAAGTAGACTAATTAACGAGCAAGTAATATAACAAAACCCTAACAGGGAACTCACCGTGTATGCTAGGAATTAATGAAGTCACATATTGAAAGATTCTAACGAAATATTTTATTTTTCAAATAAATGTTTCATTCAAAAAGTGATCACTGTATGATCTGAATCTCACTCACAAATATATATATCCTTGTAGCCCAATGCTTGCAGTTACAATTAGTATCAAAGAAACAAAAGAGGTCTAAAACAAAAGATACTTCTAGAATATTAAGAAGGAGTAATTAAGCACACTGATTTAGAGAATTGAAATTCTTTCATAATTATCATCATTTGTATGGAAGAACAACTTGGGCTTCAAAAACTTGTGAAATAAAATTAATTTCCTGAGGCAGTGAAAAACAAAAAAGATATTATTGTTGAATTTGCTTGGTCTAGAGATACATCCCCGGGCAAGCTGACAAGAAATTTGAACTGTTATCCTTTAAAATTTTCATTCACTCAGTTTTTGTTCTATAAGGTTTGGTTATGAAAAAACATTACCAAACAGTTATATATATATATATATATATATATATATATATATATATATATATATATATATATATATATATATATATATCTTTGGATGAACAGTATTATGACCAACTCATGGTAGAAAGTAGAAACTATAGTGTGGCCCTTAGGGCGACTTTGTCATGGCCATATGAACAATTTTTTTACCAAACATGAAACGCAGATTAGCTAGTTTGACCTAATATTTAGACAAAACAATCAAGTTATAAAAATATGATGTAATTTATAGTATATAATTGAAAATAAATTATATCAGAACAAAAAAATAATTTATTATGTAAACTATGTTAATTTAAGTTAATAAATCTTATAATTTATATTTAATTTTCCTAAAAATTAGAGATATAAAAATATTATGTGATCTTTTGCTGGACAATAAACCCTTAACATCAATTTAACCAGACCCAAAAATACCTCATCAAGCATATCTTTTGCTTTAGGCCAAACTGAATTATTCGATTAGATGGGGTTTTGAACTCTAGTACGTAGAAAATGATATATATATATATATATATATATATATATATATATATATATATATATATATATATATATAATTTAAAAAAATCGTGATAATTTTCTGGTTTTTAAAAAGGTGGTTATATATATATATGTTCAACCAAATTAAAAAAAAAAAAAAAAAAAAAAAAAAACTTGTTAGAATCCCATCTTGGCTTAAAACAATGGAGCAGTAAAATCTTACAGACGAATCTTATAGTAACATGTTGGAAATATTAGATGTGGATCTATCATTTTACCATCACCCAAAAAAAAAATTTCAAAATTAAGCGTTTGCTCAGCTGCAACTAAAATGAAACCCATTTTTTTAATAAAATTTTTGGATCAGATTTAACAAAAACTCCTGTGCTTTTTTATTGGATTCATCCTTTTTGAGTCATTTGGTTGGCTAAATTAACTAAATCTCTCGCTTTTCATATCCGAATTCAAGAACACAAAAATATGTAAACAAGATCATCAAAATATGGCAGATGCATGCACAGAAAAGCGGATGACAAAATTAAATATAAAAAAAATGTTAAATGAAAGGAAATAAGTAGAACTCTTATATGGTGCTATGCCACTGTCTTTAGATATATGGTGAACAGAATGAAGAGTTGAAATTGAGACTCTCTTGTATATATAGAGAAGCCAAGGACCTTGAGTTGAGATGGCCAAGACATGCTTTCCTATGTAACAGTCAATGTCAAAATTCAAATTATATAATTTATGTCCTTATTACCATAATCACCTGACATAATAGTCAAGGAATATTAAATATATTTCATTAATTATTTAAAACAAATTTAAAATATTAATTAAATGAATTTTTTTGTTTTCAATATAATAAATGCTTTTAATAATTATTTTTATTTTTTATTCTAAATATTAGTAATTAATATAATAAATGCTTTGAATAGTTCGCTCTATGTTTATCACAAGGCTCCGTTAATAAATGCTTTAAACATAATAGATGCTTTTGATATACTCCCTCTGTTTCTTTTTAAATGTTGGATTTTTGGAAAAAAATTGTTTCTATTTATCTATCGTTTGTAAAGTTCAAGATCACATTAATTACTATTTTATCAATTATACCCTTACTTCTCTCCTAATTTTTAATTAATTTACACATGCATTTATTGTAGAATAGAAATGAAAAGAGGGTAAAATAGGAAATTTCATAATTACTTTACTAGAATCAAGAAAATTTAATGCATTCCTTGGTTTCTACAAATAAAACTTAAACGATAGATAAAAAGAAACGGAGGGAGTAATAAAAAATGACAAATGCTAACCAATGCCCTTAGGGCACTGCTTTAGAAACTAAAAAGAAAGGTTTTTGTTGAGATGCTCAAAATTGCGTTGTCCATTATTTTTTTTGCACTCTCCTATGATTTCTACAGTAAATATTTTTTCCTTTTAATTCCTTAACCACTGTCCTAAGGGCACTGGTTAGCATGACCCTTAAAAAATTTGTATTTTCAATAAAATAAATGCTAGCTTTTAATAATGATTTTTATTTTTTATTATAAATATTAGCTAATATAATAAATGCTTTGAACATAATAAATGTTTTTGATATAAGAAAAAAAATTATACTCCCTCCGTCCCAAAATGAGTGTCGCATTTGGAAAAAAAATTTGTCCCAAAATGAGTGTTGCATTTGGCTTTTCAATGTAATATTAATTACTTTTTTCCACTAATACCACTAATAAGTGTCACTTTAGCTTTTCAATGCAATATTAATTATAAGGTTAGTTTTGTAAAATTACCTCTCTCTTTCATCTATTTAATAGTTTTTCTTGGTCTGTGTAAAAAAACCTAGGACGACACTCATTTTGGGACGGAGGGAGTATATTTTTAATATAATAAATGCTTTTAATTTAAAGAACATTTAATATGTTTATTACTCCCTCCGTTCCAAAATGAGTGCCGTCCTAGTTTTACACAGACCAAGAAAAGCCATTAAATAGATGAAAAAGAGAAGTAATTTTACAAAAATAATCTTATTATTAATATTACATTGAAAGTTAAAGTGACACTTATTAGAGGTATTAGTAGAAAAAAGTAATTAATATTACATTGAAAAGCTAAATGCGACACTCATTTTGGGACAGATGGAGTAATTATTTAATTTATTGATATAATAAATGCTTTTAATATTAGTAAATGATTTTTATTCATGAAGAGTTGTTTAAATGATTTAATTTATTGATATAATAAATGCTTTTAATAGTAGTAAACTCTTCAAATAGCAAATGATTTTTAAGATAAATCAAAATAGTTGACCGCGAATTTAAAAGCTTGTTTGAAGAGTTTTAATTTAATACACTATTTGTATGAAAAAAAATTACACTCTCAATCAATTAAAAATCACTTTTGCATATGGCATTTAAAGTAATTATAACAAGATTTCATAATTCTTAATTCCAAATAACTTTTTTATTGAAATTCCTATGTAACCTTTTCGGTCACTTCCATAAAAATAACAAGAGATAGATGCCGTTGACTTTCCTCAAAGAATTAGTAGTAATAATAAAACAATTTGCGCATATAAGATGTTGTTGACTAATTTACGCATATTAAGAAAATTGGTTAATCTAAGTATTAGTATTAAATTTGTCTGTAATTGTAATATTTTTTCAAATTTACCCTTAAATAATTAATGCATGAAGAGAAAATAATAGTAGTGAAGTTTTAATTTTTAAAACTAAACTCTTTAATTCTCCAATCCTCATAAGAGAGAAAGAGACAATTCATAGCATTTATTATTTATACTGAAATAATTAAAGATATTTTGATCAAAAAATAATTAATGCAAGGAACAATTAGAATAGAATCTTATAAAAAGATAAAAAAAAAAATTCAAAATAATGTCTTATAAAAAGGATGGAGGTAGTATAAATTAATTTTCTAGTTAATAAATGTAAAGGTATTAAATACTTTTAGATGGTTTTATATTTTATATATACCAAAAAAATACTTTTAATGGTTTAATATTTTTAATAAAAATAAATACATTTACATTTTATTTAATACAATATTTCTTTATAAAGTGTTAGAAAATACTATAAGATATATTGTAACATATATAGCATTAGGCTAAAATAAAATAATTTAAATGCATCTAATTAATGTCTCCAAAGCATCTATTGATATATCATGCGCGACTTCAGTAACGTATCTCTCCCTTATTTCAACTTTATTCTCTTCACGTCAGTCAAATTTATGTTTACTGATCTGAGTGAGTAACTGTTTTCTCTTTTCAAGCTTATTTTTGCTCATCCTTTTATTTACTAAATGTTGTCAATAATCAGTGGTGTATCCAGTCGAGGACTGGGAGGGCAAATTATTTTTTTAAAATTAATAATTTTTATTATCATATATATATATATATATATATATATATATATATATATATGAAAATAAAATAGAAAAATAGGATAAAATATATTTTTAATTCCTCTAAAATTTTTGAAGTTCAGTTTTAATATCTTAGCTCAAATTTCTTTATTTATTGTTAGCATGTCCTAGCAATAAAATTTCTTTTTTTTTTTTTTAATCGTCCTAGCAATAAAATTTCTAACAGCTAGAACCTTTCAAATTGGCCAATTGCATTGATTATAGATGAGAACCAAATTAATCCAAATTCGTATTATGCAGCCACAAAAGCAACTTAAACCCTTCATATCAAGAAAAATAATTAATTAAAGAAACATGATATATCAATAACTCATCATAAGAAAGATTTTATTTTTCATATGTTTAATGACAGAAACATGTAGCAATGGAAATAGAAAACTCATTCTGTAGCCATTATCATCAAGCATGCAACATTCACAATGAACACTCATATTTTGAAGTGAAAGATAAGTGAGACAGTTAGAAATCTTTAAATCTTAATTTGTCTTTAGAAAAGCTTGCAAACCGATATAAAGTAGAAAGTTTATGGGTGCCAGCTAGCTTTGATTAGTGAAAGACCTTTCACAACTTTGGTAAAGGAGTAAAATATATTTCCAGAAACTGGTTTATATTTTCCCTTGCAAAGTTCTATATAATTTTACCATTAACAACTTCTTGAAATGTTTTTAGAGGATATATTATTATACAACAAATTTTGCAATTTACTACCAGAATGTACTTGTGTGATCAATATATATATAGCTATCGCAAATTAAGAAATATTTTTCCAGCTGCATAAGAACTTATATAAATCCTTAGCCAAATCAACAATTAACAATCATAGCCTTATTATCCTAGTAAATGGATAGGCTAACTGCACCAGAAAACATGTTTGGACTTTGGACAGGAATCAACAAATTAAATATGAAGCTTAATTATTTCAAGAACAAAACAACTGAGATACAAATGACAAAGTTGATGATGCTGCACAAGGAAAGCATATTCAGATAGATTAATGTGCGAGAGACTTAATCTCATCCTCCCGCCAGATATCCTCTAAGGGTCCATGTGGTTGCCTTCTAGGAGTAGTGTCACGTCCATTCTTGCACCTAAGGCACCATCCATCTTCACAATACATAAGCTTTCCCAGACTCGAGGGGGGCAAATGGTTTGGTAGATCACGAATATCCAAAAAAATGATTGCATGATCTGATATATTCAGAAGGAAACTATGACATATGTTCACCACCTCCAAATGTTCCAAGTAAGTGAACAAAATGCACAAAGCCTTAATGTTCACTGCTACGGACCGAATGCTCAACACCTTCAAGTTCGTGGTGTATTGAACTAGGGCTGCAGCATGCCTTACTTCAAGGGGGCAATTGGAAGTAAATTTCATCTCAGTGATGTTCTTGCAGTATTCGCGAATTGCAGGAAATATGTCATGACTGGAGATAGCGGAGGTAAGGGTAATTGACTCAAGGCC
Source organism: Pueraria montana var. lobata (assembly GCA_026413185.1). NCBI lineage: Eukaryota > Viridiplantae > Streptophyta > Magnoliopsida > Fabales > Fabaceae > Pueraria > Pueraria montana. The sequence continues at coordinate 86,742,007 of CM048650.1, read as the reverse complement.
TCCCCATAACTTCATTGCCATATCCACTCCTACTCTAGTGAAGTCACCCGTCTTTGGTAGAACTAGTCGTTTCAGATTTGGTGTCCTACAAAAGAAGACACGCATATGCTTTATAATACCAAACAGCTTATATATACTAAACCTGTGCTCGAGAGATAATTGTCCATAGGGTCTTGTAACCAATACCCTTAGGGATACTACTGGTTAAGGAATTAAAAAGAGAAAGTATTTATTGTAAAAATCATAGGAGGACGTAAAAAAAATATGGACAACGCAATTTTGCATATCCCAATAAAAATCTTTTTCTTTTTAGTTCTTTAACCAGTGCCTTAGGCATTGGTTAGCATTTGCCTTATCCATACACTAATAAGGGATGTATGAATTCTCGAGAAGAGAGAAGCTGTGGTGGTCCCCGGCCGGATCATACACATCCCTTATCAGTATTTAGACTTGTAAATATATATAGATAGGTGTTTTGTTTCAGAAGGTTGTATAATAGACCACATGCATGTACAAAGAGTAATTAGGAATAAGAGAAATGTTATATCTTTCAGCAGCAGTGATGAACTGGTTATCAGTTAAGTAAACGTAGTAGTTAAAAATTAAGCACGTTGTGTTTCCATTACTCAGACTTAGAACATAATTCAAGAACTGAGTCATTTTTCTACGTGAATGTATTGGATGCCTGTAAGCTCCAAGTTCATTATTGAGTATATTGAAACAATAAGAGCTAAGGTTGGATAGATCGAGCGTGCGCCAAAGAGAAGGGTCGTGACAAGCTTTATTCCAGCTTTTGCAAACCATCGAGGCTGCTGCAATGTCCGCAACATTGAGGGTCATCAAGATTGTTATCAGAATCTCGTAGGTTAGATCAGTCCAGTTACTATTCTCCATTGCTTAATGCTTCCTGCAAATATATTAAATGTTTCACATGATCATTTTAACTTTCTCATGAATAGGCAAATGCAAATCACAAAAGCCTTAACAGGAAACTTATGCTGGGAACTAATGAAGTCACAAATTGGAAGATTCTGACAAAATATTTTTTTTCTTTTAATAAATGATTCATTCAAGAAGTGATCACTATTTGATATGAATCTCAGTCACAAATAATATTTCATATCCTTTTAGCCCAATGCTTGAAGTTACAATTAGAATCTCAAAAGAGGTCTAAAAATCTAGCAAAAGATACTTCTAGAATATAACAAGAATTAATTAATCACAATAATTTAGAGAACTGAAATTCTTTCTTAACTATCTCCATTTATAAGGAAGAAAGACTCGGGCATCGGGGGTTTCAACAACAAAAAGATATTGTGGGATTTGCTTGCACTAGAAATTTGAACTGTTATATATCCTTTAAAATTTTCATTCAGAGTTTTGTTCTGCATAGAGTTTTGGCTGAAAATCCATTAATTAACAAGCAGTTATATATCTTTGAATGTTAGAAACTACATAGTGTGGCCTTTAGGTCGACTTTGTCATTCCTTATGAACAATTCTTTACCAAACACAAAACCCAGATTAGCTATGCTGACCTAATTATTTAGACAAAACATACAAATGTAGAGATAAAATATAGCCAAGTTAAAAGTAAAAATAAAACAAAAAATTAAAATTAAGATATAATTTATAGTATATATTTTAAAATAAATTATATCAGCAAAAAAAAACATTATATTATTTAAAATACGTTAATTTAAGTTAATAAATCTTATAATTTATTAGAAATTAGAGGTATAAAAATATTATGCGAACTTTTGCTAGACAATAAAAACCCTTAACATGTATTGAATCGACCCAAACTGAATTATTGAATTAGATGGGGGTCTTGAACTCTTAGTAGAAACTGAAATATATATAATTAAAAAAATCATGATAATTTTCTGGCTTTTAAAAGTGTGTATATATGTTCAACTAGATGAAAAACCTTTGTTAGAACCCCACTCAGCTAAAAACAATGGGTCAGTAAAATCTTAAAGACGGATCTTATAACATGTTGGAAATATTAGACGTGGATGTATCATTTTACCGTCCCAAGAAATAAAATTAATTTCAAAATTAAACCTTTGGACAGCTACAACTAAAATGAAAGCCATTTGATTATTTTAATAAATTTTTTGGGCCAGGTTTAACAACAGTCGTGTGCTTATTATTATAGATTCATCCTAATTGAGCCATTTGGTTGGCTAAATTAACTAAACCTCTTGCTTTTTAGACCCAAATTCAAGAACATAAAAGTAGATATGGAAGATGCAAGCATGGAAAAGGGGATGACAAAATTACAGGAAAAGAAAAACGTACTGGTAAAAAGAAATAAGCTTACCTCTTATCTGGTGGTCGAATGTCACTCTTTGAGATATATGGTGAACTAAAGAGTTGATATTGAGATTCTTTAGTATATATAGAGAAGCCAAAAGACCATACCAAGACCTACTTTCCTATGTAATAGTCAAAGTCAAAATTCAAATTATATAATTTATGTCCTTATTAGCATAATTTCATGAATTAAGTTTGTAGGGCTTGGAAGTGGTGGTGAGTCATTGGTCAATAATAATAATAATAATAATAATAATAATATTTTATACTATTTTAAATTAACTTTTAGTTAATAAATTAAAAGGTATTAAGTACTTTTAAAAGTTTTTTTTAATATTTTGAAGTCATTAAATATATTTTCTTTTTATTTAATATTTCTTTATATAAAGTATTAGAAAATACTATAAGATATTGTAACTTATATAGAATTACTCTAAAATAAAAGGGAATGACAAAATTACAGGAAATGACCAAGATCTACTTTCCTATGTAATAGTCAAAATTCAAATTATATAATTTATGTCCTTATTAGCATAATTTCATGAATTAAGTTTGTAGGGCTTGGAAGTGGTGGTGAGTCATTGGTCAATAATAATAATATTATTATTATTTTATACTATTTTAAATTAACTTTTAGTTAATAAATTAAAAGGTATTAAGTACTTTTAATTTTTTTTTTATATTTTGAAGACATTAAATATATTTTCTTTTTATTTAATATTTCTTTATATAAAGTATTAGAAAATACTATAAGATATTATGACTTATATAGAATTACTCTAAAATAAAAGGGAATCACAAAATTACAGGAAATGACCAAGATCTACTTTCCTATGTAATAGTCAAAGTCAAAATTCAAATTATATCATTTATGTCCTTATTAGCATAATTTCATGAATTAAGTTTTTAGGGCATAGAAGTGATGGTGAGTCATTGGTCAATAATAATAATAATATTAAATTAATTTTTAGTTAATAGATTAAAAGGTATTAAGTACTTTTAAATGTTTTTTTTTTATATTTTGAAGACATTAAGTATATTTTCTTTTTTTATTTAATATTTCTTTATAAAGTATTAGAAAATACTATAAAATATTGATTAATTCTGTCAGAAAACCTAGTTGGCCACCTTTGGTGGAATCTCCCATTCTAACCATGTTTTTTAATCTTATGGGTGAAAAAAAAAAAGTAGTTGAAAGGGAAGATCTTATCAAAGGTAGCTAGTCAGGTTCTCAACAGAGATTAGTCATCGACAAAGTCGGTGAATATTCCGCATCAATAACATGCTAATAAAAAAAATACCATAAGATATTGTAACTTATATAGAATTACTCTAAAATAAAATTATTGTCACTGACAGGATCTTGCTTTGATGAAAATGGAGTTACAAGCTGCACAAAACAAAGTTAAGGAGGCAGAGAATGAAAAAAGAAGGAAAAGAGGGTGGGTTGCGCTGCAAAATGGCTTTCTGGGGGGGTTTAATGGGAGGGTAGAATTGTCTTTTCACCTATTTTTGAAAAAGGTAAAGGTGAGAAGAGCAGAAATGGGGGTGAGAATAGCAACACCCCTTCAGAAAATATAAAACCAGTCCACATGATGAGTCAAGAAAACGAGGCCACAGTCTAAAGTACACCGAGAAATAGTTAAAAGTTGAACATCGATCCAAACTTTATGACTTATCACTACTGAACAAAATTTCATATTCTAGTTACATCAAAATTACATATAATTAAATTTAACACACAGCACCAGAAAACTCCAGACAAAAAATTGCACCCTCTACAAGCCACAACACCAGCTAATGCAAGACCATACTCCTTAGCGAAAGAGACTGCCATCAATGATATAAAACGAAATATTTTGTCTGCTCTTCTCTCTGGTAGTTTTTGTGGGTCTCTTCATAACAACAATAGTATCTTGGGACTGACGAAAAGGAAGTAATTCAAGTTTTAAAAAGAAGACTTAATTATATTTTTTTCCTAAAGTTATATAATCTCGAGAATTTTGTCCTAAAAGAATATTTTTTTTGTGAATTTTGTTTATACATAATGCGGCGGATTTTATTCTAATGAACTTAAACCACCACAATTTAAGATAATTTTGTGGCAAAATTTCCTTTAAACCACCACAATTAAGATAATTCGCAATATTTGAAAATTAGGAGTCAAAATTCGAAAAAAAAAATTGAGAGTGAAATTCACGATATTGTATAACTTTAAAGGCAAAAGGTGCAGTTAAACCTTAAAAAATTTATGGTTCTAATTAGGTTAAATTACTCATCTAAATTATTTGAAAATTTTTAAGTAACTAAGTCCCCAAAACTAATAAAGATTTAATCGTGTCCCTAAACTAAAAAAGTAGGTCCATGAACTTTGTTTATAATGGCTTGAAACTATCAAAATAGGACAATTTATAGCAATTTTAAAATCCTAAGGACTCAAAAAAATTTACATGATTAATGACCTAATTAAAAAAATATATTAGAGACCTACTTAAAAATTTACAAAAGATCAACAGAGTAATTTAAGCTTTTAAATATAATCCATAAACTCATTAAATTGTTAACAAAGAGCTTCCAATTTTGTTCTATCATGCCTCCATTTGGACCTACCATGAAGCTTCAATGTGAAACTATAACACCATTTTTATTTGACGATTGTATTAGATACAGACTTCAAGAGAGGTTTGTAATCACATGATGAACAAAATGTCAACAATACATTATGCAAAACAAGTGCTACGAGGCAACTTTTAAAAGCTTAGTTAGGTCAATGCTAACTGTAATCTTATGGATTGTTGATAATAATAGGGCTCCTTACAATGTAACGTGGGCTTCTCCATATAAGGGAACCTGATACAATTTTTTCACTTCCAATGGATGTGGCTTTGACAACTACTTTGAAGCTCCTTTTCTGCATGGTTTTGGAAAAAGTGAGGCTAGTTGGCTTCACTGTGATTTCCACTCCCTTAGGTGATCTAATGGTGGCATTGTAGATGGTTGGAGCAGGACCTACATTGGTCACTGTTCTTCTGAAAACTCCTACTCTTGTGCCTTTGTTGCTTTCCATGCTCAATTGCATTGTGGGGTAGTTGATAGCATCATGGCCAAGCCCAGGAAGCAAAGAGGAGCAATTTACATGTGAACCAACTAAAGCTGATAAACTGGAACCTTTGTAGCCCTCATGGCATAAGAACTGGATATAACCTAAGGCATCCATGTCATAGACCAAACCAGGGCTCACAGCTCTTGTTGGGTTCAATTGGCCAGCACCATAGGCAAATTCTGCCTCATTATTAACTCTCTTGCTCATTGGTTTGGCTTGACAAATATTATATAAACAAGTCAGCCATCTCAAAAAATCTCAAGTTGTGACTTATTGATGAGTTTAATTTCTATGCACTGTCAGTGTAAAAAAAATTATACTATCAACTAATCAAAAATCATTATTAGTATGACTTTCAAAATAGTTATTGTAAAAATTAACCAACTTAAAATGCATAACAGTATGTGATTAGATGACAATATAAAAATCTTCTACACCTTCAATACATATACTATTTACTCTATATATATACTTATGATGCAACAAGGCCTCCAGATTGGGCATATGATGTAAACAAATCAACTAAGAAAAGTGGAAATGGGATTTAATCTAACCTGTGGTGATAATAGCAGATCTAATTGCAGCAGGAGTCCAATGTGGGTGAAATGACTTCACATATGCTGCTACTCCAGAAACATGAGGACATGCCATGGAAGTCCCAGACATTAGAATAAATTCTGAAAATTGAGTGTCCCCTTTCAGACCAGTGACTGACTTCCTGGGAGTATAAGATGCCAAGATGTCAAGGCCAGGAGCTGCAATATCAGGCTGCATCAAATAGATTATAAAAGTCCCTCAATTCATTAAATACCAGCCTTATGGTCATAATTACAAGCAGAATAGAGAAGGAGCACTAACTCTAGGAAGGTTGAAAACCTGCAAATATTAGTATTAGTACCTTGAGAACATTTTGAGATCCTGGATTTGGGCCTCTAGATGAAAATGTAGCAATAAATGGAGCTTGCATTTTCATTTCATGGCTCTTGTATATTACTGCTGATGGTGATCTTAGTTGAACAAGAAATTCATGTAAAATTGATAGTATGAGATAATCCGGTCAAAGGATTTATTTTGTAACAAATATTTGGGTTGAGTAAGCTATAGAAAAACTAGTTAAGTAGCTATTTATTGATGTGAGAAGTGATTCAAAGACCAAATAAAAACATGCTTTACCTTGTGGATTGTATATATTTGGTAATAGTGTCACCTGTGCCACTATTCACTACGGTAGCAGGTGCCATGAAAATTTGAGCAACATCAGGATATTGATCACTTTCTATTAAAGTACCAATGCCCCCAATTCCTTTCACAACAGCTTCAGTGCCCCATGTTCCTAATTTGCAATAAACAAGCTTTCCCTTCACTTTATTTGGTTCTAACGTGCCTTCGTTGCAGAATCTGTCAGTGCATCAAAATGTTCCTTGTTAATGTTGAACAATTTACCAAGTGTTATTGAAAAACAATGGAAAATTACCTAGCATCTTCCTTGTCTTTTGAGTCTTTGGCTGCATCAAACCCACTGACAAGAGGGTACTGTTTTTGTTTTGGATCGAAACAACTCACACCTACCCCCTGCACATCATCCATTATTGGATGTACACACATGCAAATAAATGACAAAAAAAATCTCAACAAGACACAGAATGTCACATTGGTTGCTAATAGAACCATATAACTTCCCAAATGTTATGCAAATTTTGCTTTATATTCCTACAACTAATTATTTGGTCTTGTATTCTGTAAAATCCTTATCAATCCCAAGATATACTTAAATGGATCATTGAATCATGCCACAAGTTACATGCATGCCACATGCTACTGACAGAATCTACACCACATCAAAATCTCAGTTATTACCAATTCCATTGTCCAATTTAAATTAATCATAGTAGTATATGTAAACCTTAGTTATGAAATGAAAATTTGATTAATGGAGAGTAACAAAGTATTATAGTTTTGGTGAAGTATGGATAAAATTACTTTAGTCTTTCAAAATATGTGAATGGCAAAAGAAAGAAACTTACAGAAACATTTTTTCCATTTCCCAACTGTACAGTGCTCCTAAAGGTCCTGTCAATGCCACTAGCTGCTACAGTTACAATCCATGGTGCAGTATTTGTTACAGATCCCAGGCTTGGACCAGAATTTCCAGCTGAGGCCACTGTGATTATACCTTTCCTCATGGCATGAAATGCACCAATTGATATAGAATCTTCAACATAAATAGGATCCCCTCCACCTATGGAAATAGATATGACATCCACACCATCATGGATAGCAGCATCAAATGCAGCAAGTATGTCCATGTCTGCACATCCACTAGATGACCAGCAAACTTTGTAAATTGCCAACCTAGCCGATGGCACAGCACCGCGAGCAGTTCCATTGGCCAACCCAAAGAGATTTGCATTTGGGACCAAATTGCCTGCAACTGTTGATGCAGTGTGAGTGCCATGGCCATCAGCATCAACAGGAGATAATATGTCTGATGGATCAGGGTTTCCATCAGCCTTAAAGTACTTAGCTCCTATTATCTTTCTTCAAGTTTGCCACAAAGAGTTGCCATGCAGATGGAATTCACAAGTTAGATCTTGAGCTTAGCCATACATAAATTTGTCAAGTTAATGTTGAAAACATGCAGATCAATAGTATCTACATTACAGTTCCCTTACTTTAATAGTGGATTGTGAATAAGAACTAATAACAACCTCCTTATTGAACTTTCAAGTGCTTAATAGCAAGGAGTTATGCTTAAATTGCAAGACTAAACAAAAATGAGGTATTTGAAAGTTTTCTTTTATTTTTAATCTATATATAAGAATTTTTTTTCTAGATAACTGTTATCATTTGCATTAGTCAAGGTCATTTTATAGCATTATTTTATCGATATTAGTATTACAATAGCTTAGAACAAATCCTTGCATATGACAAGATTAATTTTAACTAGCATGACTAGCCCTCAGTTGATTTGCTATGAATAGAATCTTAGTGAAAGATAACATAATCCATTTATGGAGAAAAGGAAAATTTCTTCCAGAATGTACTTTTCTGTGTTTTAATGCTTCAAGAAGAATCCTAATTATCTAAGTAATGTGTCGAAGCAACTATTAGTGTTAGCAAAGTCTGAAGCATTGATTTCTTGGGAGATTAACCCGGCACTGTGTGTTGGTCTCGTTCTGCAGAAGCAGAACTTCAAGAAGAACAAATTCAGCAGAGCTTCATCGCCAAATTTCTTCTTCCTCTGTTTTGGGATATTGAGGTCTAGAAACAATGTGATACTAAAGTTCCCAAAGTGAGACAAAGACTAGCATTCTTAACAGTGAATGAAGGACGAAAGTGACATCAGAGGCACCACAGATGATAGAGAAGTGAGAGAACAGAAAGAGCAAGCGTTAAGAGTGGTCCGGTCTATGTTTCCTACTAAAGCCCACATCGTGTAATGTACTGAGTGGAAGTGAACTACTTATGCTATAAATCGAAGGACTTCTTCTAAGACAAATTATGGAGCCGTGTGATAAGCACATGGCGAATTATTCTTTAACCTAAAGAATCTAGAATCTAGCTAATGGCACAGTATGTGCAATCCTATTGGCCTAACTTATATTTGATTGGGTTGCCTCTGCACTCTATTTAAATATTTTTCAGTACAACTTCGATATTACATTGCTTAGTGGTATAACAAGTACTTGTGTATGATACAACAAGTGTTACCAATTAGTTTTTGAAAGATTTATATCTATAATGTAAATAGGCTTTTCCAAACATTTTGATACAACAGATTTTATTTTGTTCTCTAACATGTTAATTGAATCGGATGTTTGGCCTTTCAGCTGTTTCACTAATATCTGACTTTGTGAAGGATTGTATACCATTCGTTTATGTGGGTAAAGGAAAATTTCTTCCCGTATTTAGCTTTGGTAATGTGTGCTGCAAGGAGAATCCTAATTATCTAGGCAATGTGTGGAAACAACAATTAGCAAAGTCTGAAGCATCCATTTCTTGGAGAAGCACTATGTGTTGGTCTCTTTCCGCAGAAGCGGAGCTTCAAGGCTAAAATTAGTAGAGCTTCATGGCCAAATTTCTGCTTTGTTCTTCATTTTGGGATATTGAGATTTAGAAAGGCTGATACTAAAAAGATACACAACTGAGACGAAAGAGAAAGATTAAACATTCAACAGTACATGAGGGAGGACTGGGACAATAGAGACCTCAGAGATGACAGAGAAGTAAGAGAACAAAAAAGAGGAGTGAGAGAATAGAAAGGAGTGTTTGCGTTTATGTTTTTTACTAAAGCCCACATTGAGTAGTGTACTCGGTGAAAGCTAACTAGTTATGCTATAAAATAAAGGACTTTTTCTGATACAAATCACGGAGCCGTGTGTTAAGCACATAGCGAACTATTCTTTCGCCTTTTACTAAAGAATACCGTGTGCTTGACACTTAAAGCGGCATACGCCAGTTTTTGGAAGGGTCTTTCTATTTGAAAGGCTCTGCAATGAGTTAAAATGTTTTGTTATTTAAAGTTATAATTAAATGACTATCTTTTATCTATGGAAATCAAAGATAAAAGATAAAATAACAATCTTTTGATTTATCTTTTATCTAAAAGATAAACCAAAAGATAAAGTAAATAAAAGGTGTAAAAGATAAACTACAAGATAAATTTTCCTATCCAAAATATCATTTGTATTTACAATACTATGATCCCTCAAGTTGATGAATAGATATCAATCATTATTCTCAACTTGCCAACAAGTTCCTGAAATCTTATCGTTGGTGAACACATTTATCAATTAGAGCCCTATAGGAACATGTGTTGTGACTATAAGATCATCTCTCTCTCTCTCTCCCTCCTATTTATAAGACTAATTACCTAATTCATCAGAATTAAGAAAAGTAGTCAATTTAGTTGATAACAATAAATTTGTCTTAATTTTTTTTCCCAAAACTACCATTGTTATTAATACTTTTCTCTCTCTTCTAATTGTTTGCTTGTACAATTAAATAGAGATATTTTAATCTAAAAATAATTATTACAAGGAACATTATAGATTGAGTCTTATAAAAAGGAACAAATATCACTTTTAATTTGAGTCTTATAAATAAGAACATTGGTAGTAACATTTAGAGAACATCCATGCCAAAGTAATTTAGTAAGAATTTACCACAAAAAAAAAAACTAATTTAGTAATATAACATTATTGTAATTGTGATATTATGTTTATATTTAGATGATTTATATACTTTTTTTTTAGGTTTAAATATGTTTTTAGTCCTTGCAATTTAGCATTTTTTTTTTATTTTTTGTCCTTACAATTTTTTTTTGTTTTAGTCCCTGTAAATTATGTTTATTTTGTTTTTCGTTCTTAAAGCAGTTTCGATAGCACTTTGAACAGTAAAAAAAAACGCTATCTAAACCACTTTAAGGACGAAAAACAAAACAAACATAATTTGCAATAATCAAAATCAAAAAAAATATTTTGCAAGGACGAAAAGCAAAAAAAGTCCTAAATTGCAAGGACTAAAAAAATATTAAGCCTTTTTTTTATTTGGTAAGTAAACTTATGAATTATTTATTTTCTTATAACTTAAAAAAATGGCAAATCAATCCAACCTAACCCACAACCTACTAGGATTGAGTTGGGTTGAGATTTAATACAACTTAATTTCAGGCAATTGCTATATCCACTACCCCTAATTACTAAGTGCACTCCCCTTTTCATAATTTTTCCCTTTCTACCCTTTTCTGACCGAAGTGGCGAATGAGTAAGTTCCCAGAAATTGATTTCCGGAATATATTTAACTCTTATGGAAATTAATTTCTGGAATATATTTAACTCTTCCAGAAATTAATTTCCAGAAGTATTACTAAGGAGTGCAACCGAAAGCCAAATTTACGAGGGAGCACAAGTGAAATGCATTTTGTTCAAACAGCAATTGCCAATGCCAGCATCACTATCATCCATTCTTCTAAAGCCATGTCCACTCTCTCTCCTCCCCTTCCTCAGTTCCACTCCCCCAATCGCCACAACCTCCACTTGCCAAAAACCTTCTCCATCCTAATCATGCAAAAATAGAAAACAACAAAATAGAATTATGGATTCTTCATGGCCCAAATCAGAAAATTTTGAAAAGCGAAGATATAACAAGTAAACCAGGCCAGACATTCAATTGCAAAGATAAGAACCTCGGTTTAAGGACGTCGGTCACCCTTTGAGAGGGTACAAAAATCATAAGATAATTAAATATGAAAAAAGTAAACCATACAAATTCAAAACCAACAAAACAGTAATTAAGTAGAAGCTAATGAAGTACAAAGTCCCAATTAATTCCTTGTAGGTCTAAAATAGAAAACCACAAAACTTATGGTAAGTGCATATTGAAGTCATAATTTGAAATACTGTAGATGAAGAGTTATTTTAACAATTGATTACAATAACTAACGAATGTGAACACAAAATCCTATAATATGAAAATTCTCGCATGTAGCAAGTAATTTATGCATATTTTAGATGTATTATTGTTAATTTCAATAATTTCTACTGTCTAATTTAGCTTAGGTGGCATGTTTCTTTCTTGCAGAAATAGGCAAGCATTTTATCATTGTGTACATTTAGAAACAAATTTCATAGTCAACATCATAATTAGACCTGAATATACTAATCCATGTAAATGGTAGCAAATATGACCATATTAATCGAGAGTGATGAAAATAAAGAAAAAAAAATGCTTATGGGTAGTTGAAATTGAGCTACTTTGTTTCTGTTTTCCATTGCTCCCATTGAGCTTGTTTTCCATCCATTAAAAAATCTGCAGAAAGACAAATATCCTTCCTTAAAAATTCAGAGGTGCATGCTAATTGGCAATGACTAATAATGTCAACATAAGAGAAAGCAATTATTCCTTATCTTCATTTTGGTGAATCAATTTTGGAAATCCTCTCTATAAGTAAAATATGTAGAAATTTTGTAAGATATCACAATCAAGTATATACAGTGCACGAATCCCACAAATAAGCTGCAAAAGACTTTAAAGTTTAAATAAAATTGCTAATTAGTAGTTCAAGTAGCAACAATAATCAAGAGTGATACACTACAACTTTATATCCAAAGATAAAAGCATGGAAAATAAAGGATAAGCAAGTAATGAAATGCAAAAACAAAGTTAAGAAAGGCAGGAGTGGTACTGTGGTAACATTCTTTAACTGTGCAGGTAAAAGCGAATTGTATATTTGTATCTTACCTCCACTTGCCAAAACCCTTCTTCCTCCAATTCCTGAAACCCTACCTCCTCCCCAACACAAACCCATCCTCTGCGGGTGGCTCTGCAGCGTCATCTCTGTCTACTCCCAAAATTGCCACTGTCAACAATGTCGTTCCCTTCGCCGCGCTGCCTGTTGTGCACTTTGTTGTCGGCTATGCACAGAATATGCTCCTCTGGAAAGTCATGCTCAACGCCGTCTACAACCTACGCCTCCACGTCTTCAACCACGTCCTCCACAGGGAGCTCGCATACTTCGAAGGAAACTGTGGCGTGTCCGCTGGGGACGTTGTGTACTCAATCATTGCTGAAGCTTTTGACCTCACTGTTACCTTGTACACTCTTCTCAATGTCAGTACCACTCTTTTACAATTACATTTCTTGCTTGCACACTCCCCAATAATACTTCCGGAAACAATTTCTGAACACTTACTCATTCGCCATTTAGAAAAGGATATTTTAGGAAATAAATAACAAAATTGTGAAAAGGGGAGTGCACTTAGCAGTTAGGGGGAGTGCATATAGCAATTGCCTAATTTCAAATCGGGTTCAACCCAGACCAATTTTTTTATGAATTGAGGACAGGTTGGATTTGATTAGCCTGTTTTGACATATCTAAATTCAACATACAGGATAAGGCAATGATCATAATATTATTATTAACACACGATAGTACAGCACTCTGGAATGTAAATGTTATGAATCCGAATGAGCAATGTAATGACCAGCAAGCTATATATGTTCATAACTTGGCAACCGGGATGTTAAAGAAGGTGGTATGAGCAATATAAATCAAATTCCCAGTCTTCTTCAGCTTAAACTCTAATGCAACCATAGTCACATTTCTTCCACTCTTCACCACAGAGGCTTCAGCTAGAACTTCTGACTGCACAAACAACGGAGCAGCAACCCATTTATTGAAGAATTTAACCATGAGGAGGAACAAGAACATGTTCCTCAATATACAGGGTGTAAGAATCATCTACCATAGCAATGCAACTCACCTACATTACATATTGAATGAGTAGATAATTATATCTAATAAAAATTCCAGCCTTATCTTTGCAACATTATAGGTGAGGCTCTAATTGTCATGTTGAACCAAATATCTCCAAAACTTGAGTTGTTGGGTAAAGACAACACATGAACAGTTTAATATTATATCTCTAACACGCTCTCTTATGCAAGTGCCCTTTGGGATATAAGCATAGATAATGAGCAGGCCCACCCACCTTGAGTTGAAATTGAACTATTATTTGAAGAATGGAGGCTGCAAATATCGAACTTTAGACCACTTAGTCATAGAGTCTCCGATACCATGTCACAAACCAAATATCCTAGAAATGTAAGCGCTATTATATGGAGACACACATGAATGGTTTTATACCATACCTCTCACACTAATCACATTGAAAGCAATTCTCTAAGTACATGATTTTGATGCTTAGTAGCAGTGCAAATGCAGTTGAATAATGCAAACTGCTAGGCTTATTGCTAAGAATCCGAAATCCCGAGTTAAAAGATCTCCTTGCTGAGGTGTAAATTGTAATGCCTTTTTGAAGTCGCAAGCTTATGTTTCTAATGCGAGTTGGCTAAAAACATCAACTTCCTCAGGCAGCACTGATTTGCAGAACTGGGAAAGCAGCAATGCCCATATATGACAATAGAGAGAATCAAAAATCAAAATTCAGAAAACAGAACTCACATGAGATGGAGCTGCAGAGAGATAAGACACACTAATTTCCCCAAGAAAAAGTTCCTTGTCCTCAGCAATAACGGTTCTAGCACAAGCAATAGACAGCAACTCAATCAAAGACCCAACAGACCCTCCATGCAGTGTTCCAAAAGCATTCTGCAAGTCCAATAAAGAAAATGAAAATATCCATCTACATTCATATAACATTTTTTATTCCTTAATCACCCCCATCCCCTGCCCCTTCAACATAAATTTAAAATTTAGATCTCAAAGAAAATAAATTTGGCTGCTCAGAAAGAAAATGGTAGAAATTTTGTTTTAAACAAAGTTGCAGCCTCTGAAGTGACTCCACAAAGTGTGGCTGCTGTTTGTGCTGCAATTACCAAAATTGCAGAAAAATACAACAGGTGCGGCTGCAACATTGGTCGTGATGCTGTTGCAGGACCTCAGAACAATAATATTGGAGCCACAATTTTGAAACACTGGTCTGACCTAGCCAAAAACCGTTATACTCCCAAACTGATTATGCTCAATGTAACCAACAAGAATTATGTAGAAAATTATCAGTAGTTTAGGTTGATCCAATTAACAAAACCTATGAAGCCCAGATACTTATCAGGACACAATTATGATATAACATGGACATGGGTTATGGGAAATTCTTAAAAACACAAGATATCATATGATCTGGATACTTTACATAAATCAATAATATTTGTAAAGAGACAATGATCATTTCTCATTAATACATAACTATATCAGTGTATAATGATTACAATTTACTAAAAAATACTTGTGATCCTAACAAAGAAACATATTTACATATCTTCCCCAAACCCATGTTAGAATGTCACAAAAGCTATCTAGAGTCAAGCCATGTTCAAAACAAGGCTTGATTCTAGATAATTGCCTTCTATTTGCTATAGCTTTAAGGATAAGGGTTGTAGTTGTAGTCTTATTCCAAGTATCAAAGTAGTATAAAAAACTTGATGGTCAATAATTTCTTTTAAGAACATAAGTAAAATTAAAAGATTCTCCCAGCATACATATCTAGGTGAATCATATGTGTATACGGGTACCACACTAATACTTCACCATTTTCCTGGCACAAGGACAGTCTTCTCCTTAATTTTCTAAGCTACTAAACAGAGTATCCAAAGTAACACATTAGTGAGTTTGGATGGGGAATTTTGAGAGAAAAAATCAACTTTTAGGTGAATTTAAAATATCATACATCAAAATGACTTGATTAGATATCAAATTTAAAGCATTTCTAATATGATGAAAATTTTATAGGAGATTTTCTGCAAGTAAAATAAAAGAATTTCAAATAATACCTAAAATAAAGGAATTTCAAATAATTTGTAAAATGAAATTTGCACACAATGAAAATTAAATTACTTTATCTAAACAAAATTGTTGAAACACAAGAAATTTGAATTGCTGCATCGAAACAAAATATTTTAAAAATGAAAGAAATTTAATTAAAATAATTAAATTTCCATGTATTTTAAATTCCTTGAAATTTTGAAATCACTTATCCAAACACTACCTAGCAGCTATCTTGCACATTATCTATCAGTAATTTCTACAGACCCATTTCACAAAACATTGAAAAACATAAGCTTGAGACCTTCCTTCCCAATTTTCTCACCTCCCAAACACAAAACCAATGCTATAAATCAATAAATATAAAGTAATTTATGCAGAACCTCAATTGACACAGTAAACAATTTACAAGTACAAGCCTTTTTCCTTCTCAATTTTGCCAGGCACCACCAAACAGAGCATAACGACAAAAAAGGAAGCAAGAAGAGAAAAAGGGGTTACTATGATTGGGGGTTTGACAGCAATAGTGCAAGAGATTCGTCCCCTCTTGATGTCGTTGACTTTGATGAAGCTTCCAAAGAAGTGGGAGTAGAAGCCGCTGGTCTCGCAACTCCGAGGAATGGGTCTGTCGATGCCCATTTTGTTAAGGAAAGTGCGGGTCAGAGAAACATATTGAGGGTCCTTTTGGTCGGAAATTGAAGACAGTGTTTGGGTTTGGGAAGCAGAGGAAGAAGCTTTCGACGCCATTAGTGTCTCTACCCAAACACTACCTTTCTCAGCTTCGTTCCCAAGCTCTTTGGAACTAGTTCAATCTTCATTCTTCACCCCACTTCGTCTTAAAGTTCAAGGGTCTTCACTCTTGATCATCCACCAGTATAATATTATTGGAAAATTCTTATGAAATTATTTAGAATGGCATGATAGGGTAAATATTTTTATATTGTTGAAAATTAATAAATTATTATATATAATAAATTTGTTGATTTTTATAATTTATTATTTAAGATAATTTTTTACTAGTTAATGGTATAAAATATAAAAAAATTTACAATGATGATGCATGAAAATTTAATTCAATTCTTATATTTTGTGTCACTGACAAGTTACTACTTTTTTTTTTGTTATATGCTATATTAAGGCCAAACTAAACTAAGTCTTGAATTTGATTAAAATATATTGATTTTGTAAAAGTTTTTATACTATGATTCAATTTAATATTGTTGTGTATAGTAAGATTATTAACTTTTAAAATAATAACTTTAAAAATCATATACAAGATAATTTTTAATTAATTGATTAATAGTGTAAAATTTTTTACACTGATAGAATTTTTAATTGTTTAAAAATTACCAATTTTTCATTTAATTTTTAATTTTAATTTTATAAATGAATTTTAATAACATAATTTTAAAGTTGAAAAACTTATACTATTTAAAAGAATTAAAAAAGTAAAAGATCAAATTAAAATTTATAATTTTTAAGACTAAAAGTTTAATTAGCTTTTTTAGAACAATATAGTTTTTTTTATAAAGCCTAAGATTATTTTGTATTAACAATTTAAATTTGGTGTGACTCTTTTAGAGTTATACCAGTTTTATTTGATCCCTTGCAAGTAAGTTAATAAAAAACAATAAAAGGAAAAATATAAATTGATGTGTAAATTTTAAAAATAGTGTTCAAGATTGGTTTATGTTTTAATTTTATAATAATTCAAAAAATAGCAATAACCATAAGAATAATCATGCAATTATAGTAAATTTTATAATTATGCCAAAATAATTATTGTAATCAAATAGTTATAATTAAAAATAACAAATGAAAATTTTAATAAATAAAAAAGGTGAATTAAATGTGACATCCTATTGTTCTTCAAGATTTTCAATAGACAAGTTGTGACAACTTGGTGAGTCCACATTCTTTTTTTTAACTCTTTTTGTAATTATCATTACCAATAATACAAAAATAATAATTTCTTTCTTAATAAAAATCCCTTATTTTAAATAACAACAACAATACAATCTAAAATCAAATGTTTCATAGCTACTGAGATAGGGTGATTATAAATTAACAAAAACATAATAAATAATAAAATCTTTAATAGAAAAAAGGATTAATTGGATTTGACATATTGTTAATCTTAAGGTTTTGGATGTTTTAAAACTCTTCTCTATTATTAAAAAAAAAAAGGAGCACAAACAAAATCAACATACTTTAAAATATTGACTTGGGTATGACACATTAATTTGTTAATCCTATCTATAGGACTTATAAGTTGTGACAACTTAAAAATATTTAAAAAAAAAACATACAATCTGTAAACAATACAATTGAAGTTGTTGCTTTTACTATTCATTGTAGAGACATTTTTTTTGTAGGTAGAAGTTTATCAATAAACTTAACCAAGAAGTTTTGAAGCATTGTATGTTTGGTGAGGGATTATTTTAATATTTTTCAATAATAAACTTAATCAAGAAGTTTTGGAGCATTGTGTATTTGGTGAAGGATTATTTTAATATTTTTCAATAATAACTAACTCATTTATTAGCTATTGATTATTTTGCATTACAAGGGATCACATTTGCGTTTAAATTGCTCAAGAGTGTCTTAATGAAAAAATATAAAAAATGCTTAATTTAGTTGAGAGAGACTTAATTGAAAGAAGAAAGAATATTTTCATCTTTACTTCTAATTTATATTATATAAGTAAATTAATTTTAAAAGACTAAATGTTAAAAAAAATAATTTAAATTTAAAACAATATTTTGAAAATAAGTTTAAAATTTTATTTTTGATATTTTTATTCTATCGATAAAATATCACAACTTTTAAAATAAAAAAAATATAAATATGTTTTTAATTATTTTATATGTTTCACACTATAACCAATGCTCATTAACAAAAGGGAAAAGTTTTACTTTTCTTAAAATTAATTTGATTCTTTGTAACTTTTTTGTGCATGTGTGAATAGCTATACTCTACCTAATAATTGAAAACTAATTTCATCAAAACATTGATATTATTGAAATAAATATTATCTCTTAAAAAATATTTTTCATATATATATAAATCTATTATTATTATTATTATTATTATTATTATTATTATTATAAAAAGAAAGTTTTGTCATGTAGACAAATGCCACATAATATCACTATATTCATCTTTTTTCGCGTAAAATTTATTGATTTTTTTCATCTTTTAATTGACAAAAACTTATTATTATGTTTAATTATAGTAATTAAGGTGAATATATATCCTGATTGAATTAATAAATTAAATTATTAAATTATCAAATGTTTAATAGATTTTGACTTTATATAATATGATAGTCAATTTATTAAAATTTATGAAATATTTTTTTTATAATTTTTATAACTTTTTGTTTATTATCATTATTATATAATAATTTAATGTAAATATATACATACCATTATCAATTATTAATTATCAATATATCAATCAATTATATTATTATTATTATTATTATTATTATAAAAAGAATATTTTGCCATGTAAGCAGATGCTACGTGACAATATCACATTCATTCTTTTCCTTCTAAAATTTCACTAAATTATTTTATTTTTAATTAAGCAAAATAAATATTTATGATAATTAAGATAATTATTTAATTATGAAATACTTAATTATGGTAATCAATCAAGGTTAGAATCTAATTAATAATATAAATATATTTTTTATTCAAATTAATTAATAATATTAATATATATTTTGATTCAAATTTGTAACAAATTTAAATTTAGAAATCTCATGAGATTTATTTTAAGCAAATACAATTCATAATTTCTCTACTTGAAATACAATTTTTTTACATTATTTTAGAATTTCTTAATTTTCAACTATTGATATAACACAAAAGATTTAATGAAGAGGTTTTACAAAAGAAGATAAGTTGAAAGTAAGATAAGCATTTGCCATTAGTATTTTTACTTGATTTTATTTAACCCTGGTTGATTTTTTTTCAGATGTTTAATTTTTTTTTTATAGATTTTAAGATTTTAATTTGTAGATATAATTTTAAATTGATTTAAAAATTTTGAAAAATAAAATTTACTCCATAAAATCTTATTGACTTAAATCTAAAATATTATTAGAGAAAATAGGTCATGCACTGACAGTGTAAAAAAGTTTTAGGCTATCATTCAATCACAATCCACCATGTATGGTAAGTTTGTTAACTTTTATGATAACTATTTTAAAAATCATATCAACGATGCATGACCATTAAATTCATTACTATTCATATTTGAAACTAAGATAACTTTATATTATATTATATTGTTATATATATATATATATATATATATATATATATATATATATATATATTACTATGATTTTAGAATGTTTTACTTTGAATTTTATTTTATTTTTATATCATATTAAAATTTGTCATATTTACATAAGGGTTCAAAAACATCTTTAGTTTTAAAATGTGCTTAGTATTACATGATTGAGTTTCTCATATTTAAAAGAAATCAATTATATATTGGATCCATTTGTTTAAGCTTATTTTAAAAAAAACATTTTTTAATAAAATAAATATTTTTTTTTGCTTTTTGATGTGTTTATCTATATTACTTTTTAAAAAGAAAAAGCAAAAAATATTTTTTTAAGAAATAAATCATATTTGGTTCTTAAAAATTCACTTTTTTAAAAAACACTTTTTTAAAAAATATATTATTTTAAGTTTAAACAAATTAACCATTACTTATTTATTTTTCAATAGAGAAATATTATTTCTCATAATCATATTACTAATATATTTTCAAGCACAAACAAATTTAAATGCTGTGCGTTGCACGGGACAAAACCTAGTATAATGCAATCAGGAGATACGTAAGAATAGAGGACTACTTCTGTCAAGCAAAAAAAAAAATCATTTCAAAATAAGATAAATAAAAAATATTGAATAAATAATGTTGGAGATCCCACATCGACTAGTAATATGGCCAAGTTAGTGTATATAAGGGGGGACAACCCTCACCTTACAAGCCGATTTTGTAAGGTTGAGTTAGGCCTATTACCCACTTTCTAAGATGGTATCAAAGCCTATCCTAATGATCTGTTGTTGGGTCTATTGTGCCTTACATCGACTAGTGATATGACCAAGTTAGTGTATATAAGGAGGGACAACCCTCACCTTACAAGCCAGTTTTGTAAGGTTGAGTTAGGCCCATAACCCACTTTCTAAGAAATAAAATCTTCTTTTGTTGTAATTAATTCTCAATTATTTTAGTGTAAGACAAATATTTTAAAAATTATTGATAATTTGTTTAATTAATTAAAGGTTATTATTTTTTAATGGATATTGTAAGGTGTTAATACTTTCTCTACACGTAATCAATTCCTTAACTCAAAATCTAGTTTCAAAGACCATTTTTATTAATGAGAAATCAATTTAAAAAAATAGAAGATCAATCAATAAAATTTTGTGGTGACTCTACTTCTCCAAACATATTGTTTTAAGTGTTTGATGTGCTGCCGCGATTTTGGTTGCGACATATATAACAAAACTTCAAATAATTTTAAAATTATATTAGTGTGCATTTTAATTTGGTTACTTTAAAGATAGGATTCCTTCCTTATCAAATTTAGCTCAAAGGGGGATAGTGGAATCAAATGGAACTCTTTGTAAAGGATGTGGATGGAGGATAGAAGATACCAATCACATCTTCTTTGAATGCATTGCAAGGGAGGTTTGGACGGTAATTCTAAAGTGGTGGGATATTAGCACAGCGTTACACAATGAAGCCCGGGTTAATTTCCTCCAATTTAGAGGGTCTTGCGAGTTTTGGAGAGCGGCAAAAGGTGATGGCTAACAGTGTGGTAAGCTGCTGTATGGGCAATCTGGTTAGCTCGAAATGCATTAATATATGCATGAACAAGAAAGGAGGTTGGAGAGATACTTGAATTAATTAAATTTTACTCCTGGGATGAAAAGGGTGTTACTGTTCTGGAGTATGAATGCAATATTTCAATGGTTATGACATGTGGTGATCAATTTTTATGAAGTGGGTTAACAGCTACAATGCTGTAAATCATGTTGCTGCATAATAATTTTAACAAATGCATTCACGTGATGTAAAGGTTATTATAAAAAGGGTAGAATTCACAAAGTTAGGTTGGGAGTGAAAAGTCTCAAATCTTTTTAGAGCTATTTTATTTTATGTATAGTGAGACTAGGAAGGTGAGCAAATTCTTTTATCACAGCTATCAAAGCTGTTGAACCAGATTTGGAGGATCCTTCTGTAATGAGCTGTACTGTTTAACCTTGTGTAGAGCATCTCTTATGCTGTATACAAGTTTTTCAATTCTAATAAATTCTTAGCTTATAAAAAAAATTGGTTACTTTAAAATATGTTTTATGAACAATACCAATTAAAATATTTTTTTTGAAATATATAGTTAAATTTTAAATAATTTATAATAATTTATTTAAAATAATAATTAAGGATAAAAATTAAGAGATAATATTATTTTAGTATATATTTTAATTTTTCTACTTTAATACATATTTTATAAACTAATTCTTTTAAGAAATAATGATAAAAATAGTAAAACTTTTAATATATACTTAAATAATATATGTATATATACATGTAGGTATTAAATATTGTGATAATTCATTTTAATTAATAAATTTTTTATATATACAGATTTATATGAAATGTCATATTTTTAATTTATATATATATATATATATATATTATTTATTAAATTTAATAAATGTATTGTATTTTAAAAAATAAATATTTAATATACTATTAAAATTAATTACCTTTTATATTTATTAAATACAATAATTAATATTATATATTATTAATAAATTTAGATATAAATATAATTGAATGCATAATAAATAACATTAATATTTCATATATTATTAAAATTAATTACATTTAATATTTACTATATCAATAAGTAATATTATATGTTTTACTATAATGAAAATATTTAATTAATTTGTATATTCGTATAACTGAGTGCACAATATATAACACTAGCGTTTCATATATTATTTAATTTAATTACATTTTATATTTATTAAATACAATAATTAATGTTATACAGTATTTTACTATATAAGGACAAAATTAATTAATTTATATATAAGTATAACTGAGTGAACAATAAATAACTTTAAATACTACATTAATTTTTGTACTCAAGTGATACATGCACGCAAGCCCCCACTCACAAAATAGAATTTCACTTCTGTCTGCAAGCCTATGAGCTAGTATATATATTGCTCTAGGCGTTTTGGTATCCTGTAAACATTTGCTCTAATTTCTAACTTCTAAGCGAGAGAGTGAGTTTTGAGCCAAAGATGCCTCGTGGGACGCTTGAAGTTATTCTAATCAGCGCAAAAGACCTACATGACAGTGATTTTTTCGGTAAGTGGTGCAAATTCAATGGTAGATAGCATATTCTTTGTTTCATAGAAAATGTTTTTTTTTTTTTTTTCTTTTTGTTGTACAATGACAATGACAACAATAAAAATCGAACCTAATTTCTCATGTATCTATTCCAATCCTCCATCATTAGACCGATTCTGACGGGTTTGTTTCATAGAAAATGCTGTCTCAAAGTAATTTGGGCTTAAACTCCCATGTGTATGAATAAATTATTTTTCAGTTCAGTGGGTTTTCCCCCAATTTTTTTATTTCTAGAGTTAAACTTTTTCGGTTTAAGAATTCAAAATGGCCAAAGATTGTAATAAATTTAAGGGGTTGATCAATTTTATATATCTTTTTTTTTTTTTTATGAGCAGGGAAAATGGATCCTTATGTGATTCTCAGTTATCGCGCACAAGAGCACCGAAGCAGTGTGGCTAAAGGTGTAGTTTATTTTGCCTACTTTTTTCACCAATATTTTCTCAGTTTTGGCTTCAATTTGATTCTAAACTATATATATATCTTTCATGTTTATTTTTCCTCTCTCTTGGTGATGGGTATGGCTGAGGCTGAAATATTGAGTTACTGAATCAACATGTGTTAGGTGCAGGATCTAAACCCCGTTGGAATGAAAGCTTCCTTTTCACTGTTTCTGACAGTGTATCTGAACTTAATCTGAGGCTCATGGACCAGGATACGTTAACTAGTGATGATTTCCTGGCGAGGCAAAGTGAGTTAAAATTCTTCTTACGACAGTGGCAAGTTAATTATTTGGATATCTTGCAGTGATATGGAATTTGATTCTGTTTTTGTTTTGTTGATTTCAAAATCAATTCATAAATAAGTCTAAAAGGTTTTAAATACATTTTGTTTTTACCAAAAAAAACAAAAAACATTTTGTTTATAGTTCTTGTAATATACTTGTTTTATGGTTTTATATATAATCCTTATAAAATTTTTCTTATGGTTTTTTTATTTTTTATTTTTTGATATTGCTAGAGGTTTTGATTCTTATAAAATTTTATTTTTTGATTTTAATTAGTCCCTTGTTACTATCCATTGATAATGTGACAACCATCGATCTATTGGAAAATATGTCTGATTTTTTCTTTATGGTGTATTTATAAAACATTTATCTTAAAACAAAATTAAGAAGATATAATATTACTCTTAAAAAATGTGAAAAATTTAAAACACATGTTTAAGAAAAATGCTAACAATATGTATACCCTCTAACACATGACTAATTTTTTTTGGAAATCACAAAATTGTGTGAATTTTATTTCTTATTTAATAAACTTCATTCATGATTTTTTGTAGTTTTCAAAAAAATTTAACAAATTTTCCTAATGATTTTATAGTTTTCAATAAATTTTGTTGATAATAAAAGTTAGAAAAAGTGTTAAAAGGAGTGTTAGTAACATTCCTCACATGTTTAATATTTTAATATATTTAAATAAAAGGAAAAATTGCTTTTGAAAACACAAACTAGTGTGTTTGATTTCGGATCATGGATGTGGTTTTCCACATAAAGTTGAAGCATGTACTGCATGTCCTTTGTGATTTGCTTTCTCAACTCGTGTGAAGTAGTGAAATCATTGATAAAAAAAAAAAGAAAAAAATCTTTTAGGGCTTTTGAGAAACTAAAGTGCACACGTTTCTCACATATATATATGCAGAATTGATCTGGAACCAATGTTTGCTGTGGGGAGCATTCCAGAAACTTCTTACAATGTTGTGAAGGACCAGAAGTACTGTGGGGAGGTCAAGGTGGCACTCACCTTTAATCCTGAGGTAAATTTATTAGCTATTTTAGTACTCTTTAACCAAGCACACACAAGCACTAGTACTGCAGAGTTTGCCTTGACACTTTAAGAATTTTATGCAATGCAACAAGAATGATACAACTTGTGGCTGTTATTTTGTTTGTCTCTTTTCTTTTTTCTTTTTTGTTAAAAAAGAAAAAAAAAAGTTTTTGAAAGAAACCTTTCAAAAGCATACATACATACGCCGTTTTATTTTTTATTTTTTTTCAATTTTCACGTTCTAGCATTTAATTGGCTTGCACTGTTGATAAATATATGCTTATATTGTTGGTGCTCTAGCCCAATTCATTTTGTAATTTCTGGTTGCAGAGAGGCAGTGGAGTCGGCTACTACGAAGAATAAAGCCGTGATGATCTAAGTGGATGAAGGAGTCATATAATTACCAGCTATATATGATGTACCTAAATTTCTTGGACCTAGCTAGTAGCTACAATTATCTTTTCGAATAATAAGTAGTTAAAAATTGCATTAATAGACATTATGTTGAAATGATTTCTAGATTTTGTATTTTCAACTCAAATTTACCTATTTCCATTCCTAGTGAAATTCCTTTGCCAACAATCATTGTATGGTGAAACTTGTGGCACGTTTGGATTAACTTGCGCAACAATAAAATAATTTACATGTCCTGCGTGTGTTAGATGGACGAGTGTAACAACCTTAGGTGCTGTCACACGACATGGATGCAAAGGCGTGTTACATGAATTGCATCATTTGAATATTTCTTTTCTCTTGTAAGCAAATATAAATATTAACAAGGGAATATAAGGGGTACTATATAATCGTTTTACATAACAATAAAAATCTTCCTGAAAACAGAGCATTTATCAAAATTGCCCAATATATTTTAAAGAATAACAATATCAATATGAGAAAGACAAACTAAATGCTTTTAATTAGTTTTCCCACAATCCGTGACCAGAACAAAAGCATAATCAAATCAAACACATATAATTGCATGATGTCGTTATCATTTTATTGAAAGGTTATGGCAATTCTTATCACTTTTATTGCATCATCTACAAAATAAATTATCACTTTTACAAAGTTCTGTGTAATACTAGGATTGAAGCTGCATAATACATAAACAATCAATATGTTTTTTTTTTTTTTGACAGAACAATCAATATGTTTTATACACCTTATATTTTGCTAGGAAATATTAGGCCTCACTTTTCATAACTTGTTCTTCCTTTGCTAAATCTCAGATTTACACATGAGCTGAAAATTGCTGAGAAAGGGATCAATCAATAGAAAATTGAAATGTGAAAAAGACTATGAAATCATAAACAATAATAAAATACAATAAAATATGTACCAATGGTAAATTCACAAAATCTCAAATCCAAAAAGCCTTCAATCCCAAAAAATAAAAGGAAATAAAAATTGCAGTTGAGATTGGCAACAAACCTTGAGCTCTACACTTGATGAGATTTGAAATGTGATTTACATGTGTTAGTTTTGTTAGAATAATTTGAAACCCTAACATCAATAAATTTGGGATCGATTACGAGAGACAAAATAAATTACAAGACGAAGAAGAAAGAAAATTTATCAAAAATAAGAAAAGAATGAGAGAAAATCTTGAGACTGAGAGAATATTGGTAATCAGATTTTTCTCTTATATACAAATGACAAAATGTCAAGCAAGGGAGAGAAGCATGAGAGCCAAAAGAAGTTGATGTAAAAGCAGTATTAGTATTAACTAGATATTGACCCGCGCATTGTGCAAGTTATATATTCTATATTTTGAAAACATTAGAATTATATAAAAAATAAAATATTAACTTGAATTATTACATTCAATAATTGTAAAATATTTGTTCAAATAGAATTAAGGTCAACCATTATCTAACTAGTGATATTAACTTTGAGAAATCTATCATCACATTTTGTGTTGAGATGTTGAAGAAACTGGTATTATTTAACATTTTGTTGAATTGTTTTGTAAAAAGGAGAAGGTAGAGTGTAGAGTAATTGTATCAGCAGAACGCCTTCTGATGTTTGTATATTAATATGCAAATAAGGTAATTGCATATTTGAATTTGTTTTCAATTAACAGATATATGACACCCCCCTCAAATATTACAATTAATTTGTTAAATTTGGTATATGGTAATCACACTACTCTCATTCAAAACTCAAAAGGTCAACATACGTAACATACATTAGAGTTAAGAGTATCAAAACTGAATTGAATCTTCTAATGAACATTTTAGCAACAAAAATCAAATCAGACGAAAGTCTCATAATGAACCGTGCTAATTGTGTCACATTGTCATATGTGATTGTTACCAATTGAATAACACTGTTTATTGATAATTTTAAATAGCACTTAATTAGTAGTTACATTTTTAATTATTAGTTTGTAATTATATAAAGAGAGATTGAATTTGATTAAAATGTCAGTTATAAAAAATATAATAAATAATATGTAATTATTATTCATTATAAATAGCAGGAAAGTGCAATTTTTGCACCAAAACATAAAAATCCAACCTTATATGGCAAAATTGAATTAGTGAATAAGGTCATATATATATTTGAAAATTACAGATCCTTTACATATTTGAAAATAAATCATAACAAAGTTTATCAGGCTCATAAGAATCAAATATTGTAAAACAGTATGAGTCACGTGTTACAAACATGAACACCATGTATGGAATACCCATGCAAAAAAATTTGTTCTATTTTTTTTTTAAATTAGAATTTATTCGTATATATATGTAGTTGCTAAGACATAGTAACACATACATTATACTTTCGAATCTATAACACCTTTCCAATAATACATACTGCAACAGAAGCTGATGAACCTCCTAATCAGGATATGCCTCCTGCAACAAAGCTTACAAGCAAAGTCAAAATTGGCCGTATGCCTAGGTTTCACATTACAATATGACTATGACCCTTCAATTCCTACAGCTATCAAAGGTATAGAAAGAAATTAACCATGAGAAGTATTTATATATAATACCTTTCCAATAAAAGCTGTTGAACCTCCTAATCAGGATATGCCTACTGCAACATTAGAAGGGGCATCTCTTGGAGCGTTTTTTTAATGTAGGTGCATCAACCAAAGAAAGGCCACTGATAGTTGAAACAAATTAAAATCAATGAGCATTTCCTGAAAACAAATGCATAAGTTTTGAGAAAATAAGTAAGCAAAGAGAAATATTACATAAATAATATTGGAGGAAAATCATAAAAATGGAGAAGAAATTTCAGTATCACCAGTCAATGAGAAATAACATGAGTGCAGCCGTGAAGTTGAGAATTTGGGAGGCGTGTCACTTATTGAACCAATAAGTGAATGAACCAATATGTGTGTCAATGGGAAATACTCAGCAGTGCAATGGCAAAATACTTATTGAACCAATATGGAAAGTGTGTCACTTATGGGCACAACGGGCACTTATGGTTATGGAACACCATCTCTAGAGAAGCCTTCATTTCGGTCTGCATCTAGAAAAAAAGTTTTTAACCATCTCAAATATATTTCAAATCGAACCCCTTTATTGTCAATAGGAACAATGATGATTAGGGGTTTAATTCCTAAACTGTCACATGAGCAGTGATAGGAAGCAGAAGGGGGCCATTTTACTGCAGAAGAGAGTAGAAAGTTTTAAGCAGCCAGGATTTAAGGTTCATAATGGAATGCAAGAGGTAATAACAGGGGCGTTATGCATTAAATGGGAGGGGATAGTTTTAAATCCGACACAACTGCACAAATAGGAGGGGAGAGTTTTACACCAGACACAACTGGGAGAGATAATGAAATGCATGAGATAATGACAGATAAGCAAAGTGTTCTTACGTCAAAAGAGATATGGTGTTGATGTGGAAGCATGTTGTTTTGTAGCTTAGGCTTTATATATTATAAATAGATTGCACGTAAATAATACCTTGGAAAATAAATCAGTGAGCAATTACTTTATAGCCACACAAAAATTGTCCTTAAAAGATATTTTTGCAGTAGAGTAATTGTAACTGCAAGCATTGGGCTAAAGGGATATGAAATACATATTTGTGACTGAGATTCAGATCAAATAGTGATCACTTCTAAAGGGATATGAAATATTTGTGACTGACTATGAAATATATCTTTTTGCGGTAGTGTAATTGTAACTGCAAGCATTGGTCTAAAAAAAATATTTCATTAGAATCTCTCAATTTGTGCCTCGGTGATTGGTTGATCATGCATGGGTTCGAATCCAGAAACAACCTCTTTGCATATGCAAGGGTAAGGCTGCATTCAATGATCCTCCCTCATACCTTTGCATAGCAAGGAGCCTCTGGTCACTAGGGTACTTTAGCTTTTAGAATCTCTCAATTTGTGACCTCGTTAATTCCTAGAATATGCGCGCAGTTAAGTACATGGAGAATTCCCTCTGAGGGTTTCATTATAATAAAATGCAATCTACCCAAGAGTTAAAGCCGTGGAGGCATCAAATCACCTAGGGACTGTTTTACATGCTAATTAATTAGTCTACTTAAACAGGGACTCATATGTCCTTTATAATCTAAAAGAAAGGGAATAGATATTTTATCTCCATAGAAATATTGTCATATAACTATATATCTACTTCACAGGGGGGCGATTGCATATGATATCTTGAATATAAATTGTAGGATTTTCTTCAACATTTGATTTACATTTGCTGGTTCATGAGAAAGTTCAAATGAACATATGAAATATTTTAAGTAGATATATAGTTATATTGCCTTAATAATTCATGCAGGAAGCATTAAGAAATGGATAATAGCAATTCAGCCGCCAGAAATGACTGGAATGATATTCTGTTCATCAATGAGATTCTGATAAGAATCTTTATGTCCCTGAATGTTCCAGATTTTGCCGTTGCCTCACTGGTTTACAAATGCTGGAACCAAGCTTGTCGTGACCCTTCACTTTGGCACAAGCTTGATCTATCCAGACTCAGCTCTTACTGTTTCAACATTACCAATAAACTTTATCATTGGGATCTACAAACATTCAACAACAAAAATGATTCCGTTATTGTAGTATGATCTAAATCTGTGCAAATAAAATGCTACCTGCTTAGTACTATTTAACTATTATATATACTTGAGGGATATGGAGTTCACCACTGCTTCTGAAAGGTAACATTTCTCTTATTGTTACCCTTTGTACATGTTGGCTATTACACAACCTTCTAAACAAAACACCTTAGCTATATTTAATTTAGACATATTTAAGTAATGACTTAGTTAATTAAGCACTTATTTAATAAGAGTTTAATTATTCCAATTTTAATAAAATAAATTAGAAAGAAATTATTCCAATACGAATGTTTTATCATAAAACTAATTGAAATATAAAACTTAAAGGACTTCATAAAATTATCAATAACATTTACAAGTCTAAATAAACTTAGTATATATAAGCTCGATCTTTGGAATTATAAAGCATGTATTGTTTTGTAGGACCCCAAGTCAGAAACGACTAGTGCTACCAATGACAGGTTACTTATCAATAGGGGGAGCGAACATGGAAATCAAGTCATGGGATGGCCTTGAGTCCATTACCATTACCTCCATGGCCCTCCATGATTAAATATTTTCATCAATTGGCAAATACTGTAAGAACATCACTGAGATGAAATTTACTTTGTGAATTAGAAGAATATAATGCTGATGCCATGATTAAATACACCCCGAACTTGAAGGTCTTGAGCATATAGTGAGCATGAAGGCTTTGTGTGGTGTGCTCACTTTCTTGGAACA
The DNA here is from genome assembly GCA_026413185.1 of Pueraria montana var. lobata. Lineage (NCBI taxonomy): Eukaryota > Viridiplantae > Streptophyta > Magnoliopsida > Fabales > Fabaceae > Pueraria > Pueraria montana. Next base: position 86,711,308 of record CM048650.1, on the reverse strand, counting down.
TTTGGAGGCGGTGAATATATGTCACAGTCTCATTATGCATAAATTAGATGCTGGATACCAGGTTATGGTCTACGGTATTCATGATCTGTGACACCATTTGCCCCCCTCGAGTCTGGGAAAGCTTATATATTGTCAAGGAGGAAGGTGCCTTAGGTGCAAGAGTGGGCATGACACTAAACCTATCAGGCAATAACCATATGGATCCTATGACGATATTGAGCATGAGGATGAGATAACATCTCTCGCACATTAATCTGACTGCTCAGTGCTGCATGAACCTAGTCATTTGGATCTAGCTCGTTTTTGTGGTTGAAATAAGTTTCATAGACATTTACATTTTGCTGGTTGGTTTCTAAACATGTCTGCACCAGACATGTTTGAACACAAACCAACAAAATATAAATGCCTATATGAAACTTATTTCAACCACAAAATGGGCGAGATCCAAAATGATATAAGGTTCATGCAGCACTAAGTACATTCAGATTAATGTGCAAGAGATGTTATCTCATCCTAAGCAAAATATCCTCATAGGGTCCATATGATTGCTTGTTAGGGTTAGTGTCACTCTCATTCTTGCACCTAAGGCACCTTCCTCCTTGACAATATATAAGCTTTCCCGGACTTGAGGGAAGCAAATGGTTTCACAGATCGCGAATACGTACACCACAACCTGGGATCCCGGATCTGATTTATCCATAATGAGACTGTGACACATATTCAACGCCTCCAAATGTTCCAAGATAGTGACCACACACCGCTCAAAGTCTTCTTGCTCACTATATGCTCAACACCTTAAAGTTTGGGTTGTATTTAATTATGGAATCAGCATGATATTCTTCTAATTTGCAAGTAAATTTCATTTCAGTGATGTGCTTACAGTATTTCCCAATTGCAGAAAATATGTAACCATAGGGGATCATGCAGGTAATGGCAATGGACTCAAGGCCACCCAATGACTCCATTGCCATGTTCACTCTACCTACTGATAAGTATTTAACCTGTCATTGGTAGAACAAGTCCATTGATATTTGGGGTTCTACAAATTGCAAAAGAAGACACACTTTATAATACCTAAGAGCTTATACTATAAGCTTATATAGACTTGTGAAAGTGGTTGATATATAATTTTATAAATTCTTTCAAGTTTAATATTTCATAAGTTTTATGATGAAACTTATTAAAACATATTCTTTCTAATTTATTTTAGTAAAATTGGAGGTCAATATAAATAATTAAACATTCATATAATATATAAACTCTTAATAAATAAGTGCTTAACTAAGTCGTTACTTAAATCTAGCTAGGGTGTTTTGTTTAGAAGATTCTGTAATAGACTAATAGCCTACATGTACAAAGGGTAAGAATAAGAAAAATGTTACCTTTCAGAGATGAACTCCATATCCCTTAAGTATGTATAGTAGTTAAATACTAAGCAGGGTATATTTTCATTGTTCACATTTAGAACTCCAAGAATTGAGTCATTTTTGCACTTGAATGCTTGTAATCCCAAGGATAATGTTTATTGGATATGTTGAAACAGCAAGAGCTCAGTCTCGATGGATCAAGCTTGTGCCAAAGTGATGGGTCACAACAAGCATGGTTCCAGAATTTGCAAACCTGCGTGGCAACGACCATGTCCGCAACATTGAGGGACATAAAGATTCTTACCAGAATCTCATTGAACAGAAAATCATTCCAGTCGTTTCTGGAAGCTAAATTGCTATTCTCCATTGCTTAATGCTTCCTGCATGAATTATTGAGACAGTATATTAATTTTTGCACATGATATCTTGAACTTTCACATGAAGTGGCAAATGGAAATCAATTGTTGAAGAATGTCCGAGAATCTATAATCAAGATATCATATGCAATCGCCCTCCTATGAAGTAAATATATAGTTATATATATCACAATATTTCTATGGAGAGCATGATCTACTTTTTTTTTTAGATTGTAAAGGACATATAAGGCTAAGTGTAAGTAGACTAATCACGAGCAAGGAAAACTGTCCCTAGGTGGATTGCTATTTTTAATATAACAAAACTCTCAAAGGGTACTCTTGATGTATTTAACTGCATATGCTAGGAATTAACAAATTTACAAATTGAAAGATTATAAAGAAACAATAGTGTGGCCCTAGGGTCAACTTTGTCATGGACTTATGAACAATTATTTAGCAAACACAAAATGCAGATAAGCTAGGCTGGCTTAATATTTAGAAAAAGAAAATACAAATGTAGAGATTAAACATGGCCACATGGCCAATTTAAAAACTCTTTGAAACAAAAAATTAAAACTAAGATGAAATTTATAGTGTATATTTTAAAGTAATTATACCAGCGCAAAAAATATTGTTATGTAAAATATGTTATTTTATGTTAAATAAATCTTATAATTTATTATTAATTTTTTTATAATAATAGATAAAAAAAATATTATGCGAACTTTTGCAGGGCAATAAAGCCTGAACATGAAAACATGAACCAAATCGACCCAATGAACATCAACCATGTCTTTTAGAATTTGAACCCATCTCTATTTGCTTTAGCTCAAACGGAATTGGGGGATAAGATTGGGTCTTGAATTCTTTGTAGAAACTGAAATATGTATATTTTTAAGAAAACTGGTGATAATTTTCTGGTTTTTAAAGGTGTGTATACATGTTCAACCAAATGAAAAACCTCCCTATTAGAACCCCACTCAGCTACAAAAACAATTGATCAGTAAAATCTTGGAGACAATCATATAACATGCATGCTGGAAATATTTGATGTGGATCTATCATTTTACCGTCACCAGACAAAAAATTAAGTTTAAAAATAAACCTTGGACAACAGCGACAAAAATGAAACCCATTTGTTTTATGAAACACTAAGCAGATTACAAACCTAGCGCAGGTAATGAAATTATTTGATTATCCAGGAACGTAATTGCATACACATGAATCAGACCAGGATTTCAGCAAACAAATAAATCCATATAAAAAAAGAGAGAGAGAGAGAGTAACAGAATACAATACTCATGAGTGTTGCTTAGATTGTATGAATTGGTTTTCCTGTGAATCATCACTAATAGAGCTGTATACAAGTCGCCTCATTGTCCATCAGAAAAACTAGCTAATTCATCCATGGTTTTGCATCTTTTTTCCAATTTACATTATGTAACATATATTACATACAAAAATACACATCATTAGAAAAAGACTAAGGAGAACAAATTCAAGGACAAAGCATGCAAGCGTCAGAGAAAAAGAAACTACCAAATTAAGTTCTGAGGGAGGGTCAGAAGGGATACATACCATCTCCATCTTTGTCAAAAAGACAGAAGGCTTCTAGAAAGTCATCAATCATAGTGACATATAATTCTTGGCAGATTATAGGAGAATTACACCAATAAACCGCTGTTAGTTCATCTTTTTTTTTTTTAAGGTTTCCAGCTCAATGAATGACCCGAAGAGAAAAAAAAACAATACCTTTTCTAGAGGCATTGTGCATGCTCCCTTGATGAAGGAGCAAACATTTTATCCATTTTTACTACCATCATCCATCAATTATTTCTTGACTTGCCAAACTCAAGTTACATGAAACCTGCAAAATAAAAAATTATACAAATTGCTCACTGCAATGATTCACAGAGAATAGTTAGCAAGCAAGTAACTGATCACACACTACCCTGATCTCCAATCCCATTAATATATCCAATCCATACGTTTTGAAAGTTTACCTGAAAACTGAATTTCAGTAAAAATACACGGACCCTATTCGACTTTAAAATTGAATATTGACTTGAATGAAAGCACTCAGGCATGAATAACCGAACCTACATAAACAATATGTATTAGTTTCCAATTCAACAAGATACACAAAATGAGCTCATCAAAAGAAGGACTAGATTGGATAAAAGCAGAATCACATAAGCTAACAACTCATGTAGTAAATGGATCCACATACCTAGACAGCTATTCAATGAGCGTAAGAACAGAGCTATTGTAAAGCTCAAGGTGTTTATATATGTTCAACCAAATTAAAACAAAAAAACAAAAAAAAACAAAAAAAAAACACTTGTTAGAATCCCATCTTGGCTAAAAACAATGGAGCAGTAAAATCTTACAGACGGATCTTATAACATGTTGGAAATATTAGATGTGGATCTATCATTTGACCATCACCAAAAAAAATTAATTTCAAAATTAAGCCTTTACTCAGCTGCACTAAAATGAAACCCATTTTTTTAATAAAATTTTTGGATCAGATTTAACAAAAATTCGTGTGCTTTTTATTGGATTCATCCTACTTGAGTCATTTGGTTGGCTAAATTAACTAAGGCTCTTTCTTCTGATATCCGAATTCAAGGACACAAAAATATGTAAAGAATATCATCAAAATATGGAAGATGCATGCACAGAAAAGCGGATGACAAAATTAAAAAAAAAAAAATGCTCAACCAAAGGAAATAAGCATACCTCTTATATGGTGCTATGCCACTGTCTTTAGATATATGGTGAACAGAATGAAGAGTTGAAATTGAGACTCTCTGGTATATATAGAGAAATGTCTTGCTATCAAGTGTTCTGTGTTCCAAAAAGTATTAGTTAAGGAATATTTAATATATTTCATTAATTATTTAAAACAAATTAAAAAATATTAAATGATTTTTCTAGTTTCAATATAGTAAATGCTTTTAATAATGATTTTTTTATTCTAAATACTCCATCCGTTTCTTTTTAAGTGTCAGAATTTTGGAAAAAAATTGTTTATATTTATCTGTCGTTTGCAAAGTTCAAGATCACATTAATTACTCTTTTATCAATTATATCCTTACTTCTCTCATAATCTTTAATGAATTTACACATGCATTTATTGTAGAGTAGAAATGAAAAGAGGGTAAAATATGAAATTTCATAATTACTTTATTAGAATCAAGAAAATTTAATGCATTCCTTGGTTTCTACAAATAAACCTTAAACGGCAGATAAAAAGAAACGGAGGTATTACTAGTTTTTATAATAAATGTTTTTTTATCATTTATAATAAATGCTTTAAACATAATAAATGCTTTTGATATAATAAAACATTTATATTTTCAATATAATAAATGCTTTTAATAATGAATTTTATTTTTTATAATAAATATTAGTTAATATAATAAATGCTTTGAACATAATAAATGCTTTTGATATAATAAAAAAATTATATTTTTAATACTTCCTTCACTTTATATGGCATTTAAGGTTATGGTACATGTATTAAGAAATGCATTTAATATTTTGAATTCATAAATTGATTGTAGTTTTAGCTTTTAAAATTTGTCCCAAATTGACTGATGTTTTCACTTTTCAATGAGATGTTCAAACATCTATTCCAAATTTACCCTCTAATAATTATTGTTGTCTTGAATAACTTAATAATACATTTATTGAAATCAATAAAGAGAATAAGAATATTTTAGTAAAATTGTTTCTTAATAAATACTATTTTCATGAAATACTTGCTTTCTTAATCTGTGTGAAAAAATCTTAAACATCAGTTATTGTGGGATGGAGGGAGTATCATGTAACTTCTTAATATACCCTTTTATCTCTCAAATTAATTACATTTTTTTTCTCATTTACTAAGTAACAACTACTCCCGCTAAAGAATATTTAATATATTTCATTAATTATTTAAAACAAATTAAAAAATATTAAATGATTTTTCTAGTTTCAATCTAGTAAATGCTTTTAATAATGGTTTTTTTATTCTAAATATATTACTAGTTAATATAATAAATGCTTTGAACATAATAAATGCTTTTGATATAAATTTTCAATATAATAAATGCTTTTAATAATGATTTTTATTTTTTATTATAAATATTATTAGTTAATATAATAAATGCTTTGAACATAATAAATGCTTTTGATATCCTCCCTCCGTTCCTTTTTAAGTGTCGCATTTTTGAAATTTTTATGTTTCTATTTATCTGTCGTTTACAAAGTTCAAGATCACATTAATTACACTTTTATCCATTATACCCTTATTTATTTACTAATATTTAATTAATTTACACATGCATTTATTGTGGATTAATGGAAAAAAAGAGGGGTAAAATAGGAAACTCAACAACTATTTTATTAGAACCAAGAAAATTTATTTCATTTCTTGGTTTCTACGTAACAACCTTAAACGACACTTGAAAAGGAATGGAGGGAGTAATAAAAAATTATATTTTTAATACTTCCTTTACTTTATATGGTGTTTAAGGTTATGACATATGTATTAAGAAATGTAATTAATATTTTGAATTTCATAAAATATATCATGTAACTTCCTAATATACCCTTTTATCTCTCAAATTAATTATGTTTTTTTTCTCATTTACTACTTAGTAACAACTACTCCCACTAAGGGTATTCCATGGAAAAAATATTTAATATTTCATTGGTTTTGTAAAGCGACAACTAATTTGGAACAAATTTTTTTTACTAAAATGTCATATAAAGTGGAACAGAGGGAGTATAATAAATGCTATTAATTTAAAGAACATATTAGTCAAGAATATTTAATGTTTTATTAATTATTTAAAATAATTTTGAAAAATATTAAATGATTTAATTTATTAATATAATAAATTCTTTTAATAAATGATTTTTATTCTTGAAATAATAACTTATTTTATTAACATAAATCAAAATAGTTGACCACGAATTTAAAAGGTTGTTTGAAGAGTTTTTTTTTTTTTTTGGTTACATTTGAAGAGTTTTATTTTAATACACTATTTGTATAAAAAAAATTACACTCTCAATTAATTAAAAATCACTTTTACAGATGACATTTAAAGTAATTATTACTAATTGTACCTATTTTAGAAGCAGGTCATAATTTCTTCCAGCACTCCCTTTTTCTACTGTTCACACCCCTTCAGCTTTTATTTTTATTTTTTAAGCCCAAAACTAACAACCTTAGCCCATCATATCAAGCACAAATTAATCAATTAATTGTCAAAGCATATAATTAATCAATCAATTAATTTAAATAACAAGGGATATAATTAAAATAAAGTACAATCATAACTAAAGAAACATATATGCTTTTTAACGTCCAAACAAATCAATCAAGATAAAATAAATATGGGTCAAAAGAATTACTCGCAACTTCTTGTGTTTATAATTCTTTTCAATCCAAACAAAATTATTTTAAGAAATATTAAATTCCTGAAAATAAATCAAACAACATAATTCTTTTAAGTTGAAAATTTGGGTGGTTACAATAACTAATATGAAGGTTGATTATCGTTCAACACATAGGGGAGAGATAAGGATTAGCTTGGTTCTAGGTTTTGCAAGAGAGCGAGGTAATTGCAAGGCTGCAACATTGAGAAACATAAATATTGTTTCTAGAATCTTATTGAACGGAAAATCATTTCAGTCTTTTCTAGAAGCTGTATTGCTATTCTTTGTTTCTTAATGCTTCCTACAAATACTATTAAATGATTCATTTCTCATGACACAACAAATGCAAATCACAAAACCCTAAACAGGGAACTTACCATGTATTTAACTGCATATGCTTGGAATTAATGAAGTCACAAACTCAAAGATTCTAACGAAATACTTTTTTTAATAAATGCTTAATTCAAGAACTGGTCATCACTAATTTATATGAATCCTAGTCACAAATAATATTTCATATCCTTTTAGCCCAATGCTAGTAGTTACAATTAGTATCTCTAAAGAGGACTAAAAATCTAGCAAAAGATACTTCTAGAATATATTAACAAGAATAATTAATAATTTAGAGATACTTCTGTTTTGGTAATTAATACAAAATGTGGTAAACCGTGAGCTCAACACACCACCAGGGATCCATGGATTACTCCAAAAAGAGGTTTCGTGTCCAAATGCTACATGTTTTCCTAAAAGACTCCCTCAACCAGTTTATCCGCCAACTCAAGGCTCTATCTAGAGAGCAAATGTGTCCATCCACCATGTTATATCATTTCCCTTTGCACCATCTAATTCCCCCTATCTCACGTATTTATTGCCCAACACCTTATACCATGAACTCCCCTTTTCCTCACGCATTCTCTAGTGCCATTGTCGAAGTAGAGACAAATTATAAGCCTTCAAATTTTTAACTCACACTCAAGAATTTCTTGAATAAAACAAATTGGCCAATTGAATTGATTATAGACGAGAACCAAATCCAAATTCATATTACGTAGCCACAAAAGCAACTTAAATTCTTCATATCAAGAAAAATAATTAATTAAAGAAACATGATATATCAGTAACTCATAATAAGAAAGATTTTGTTTCTCATATGTTGAATGAAAGAAATATGTACCAAGAGAAATAGAAAACTCATCTTCTGTGTCCATTATTATCAATGAAGCACACAACATTCACAATGAACACTCATATTTTGAAGCGAGAGAGTTAGAAATCTTTAAATCTTAATTTGTCTTCAGAAAAGCTTGCAAACCGATAGATATAAGTAGAAAGTTTATGGGTGCTACCCTTGATTAGTGAAAGACCTTTTTAAACTTTGGTAAAGGAGTAAAATATATATTTTAGAAATTGGTATATATATTTCGATCCCTTGCAAGATTCTATATAATTTTACCATTAAGTACTTTTTGGAATGTTTATAGAGGATATATTATCATACAATGAATTCTGCATATGTTTCACGCACAAATTCTGCATATGAAACTTAATAATTTCTGTTTTCAACAAAAAAAAAAAACTTAATAATTTCAAGCAGAAAACATGCAGGATCCAAATGACAAGGTTGATGGCTCAATAAAAAGCATATTCAGATTAATGTGAGAGAGAGGGTATCTCATCCTGACGCCATGCATCCTCAAAGGCTCCATATGAATGCCTGCTGGGAGTAGTGTTCTGCCTATTCTTGCACCTAAGGCTCCATCCTCCTTCACAATAGATAAGCTTTCCCATACTCGATGGCGGCAAAGGTTTTGCAGATCATGAACATGGTAGTCCACATCATCCGAATCATCATCCAAAATGGGACTATGGCATATATTAACCACCTCCAAATGTTCCAAGAAAGTGACCACACTGCACAAAGTCTTGATGGTCACTGGTAAGGTCCGAATGCTCAACACCTTCAAGTTTGGGGTGTATTTGATCTGTCTTCAGCATGCCCTTCTGAAAAGATGCAACCGCAAGAAAATTTCATCTCAACGATGTTCTTGCAGTATTTGCGAATTGCAGGAAATATTAAATGACTGTGCACAACGGAGGTAAGGGTAATGGACTCAAGGCCTCTTCATGACTTCATTGCCAAATTCAGTCCTACTCTTGAGAAGTCACCCGTCTTTGGCAGAACGAGTCGTTTCAGATTTGGGGTCCTACGAAAGAAGACAAGTACGCTTAATTTGTAATACCAAACAGCTTGTATATGCTAAGTATTTAAATTAGACTTGTAAATATAGGTAGGGTATTTTGCTTAAGAATGTTGTATAGTAGCCCACATGCATGTGCAAAGGGTAATTAAGAATACCGAGAGGGTCTAGCTCAGTTGGTTGAGCAGGGTGTGTGAGTTATTGTAAACCCCTCAGTACTGTATTCGATTTCTATGGATAAAAAAAAAGGGTAATTAAGAATAAGAGAAATGTTACCTTGCAGCAGCAATGATGAGCTGCTGATCGGTTAAGTAAACATAATAGTTAAATACTAATACTATGCAGGTTGTATTTCCATTACTCAGTCCTAGAACATACTTCAAGAACTCAGTCATTTTTCTACTTGAACGCTTATGCTTGTAAGCTCCAAGTTCATTATCGGGTACATTGAAGCAGTACGAGCTGAGTCTGGACAGATCAAGCTTGCACCAAAGAGACGGGTCACGACAAGCTTTATTCCAGAATTTGCAAACCAGCGAGGCAGCTGCAAGGTCCGCAACATTGAGAGACATGAATATTATTACCAGAATCTCATAAGATAGAACATTCCAGTCTTTGCTGCCAGCAAAATTGCACTTATCCATTTCTTAAAGCTTCCTGCAAATATATTAAATGTTTCACATGATCATCTTAACTTTCTCATGAACAGGCAAATGCAAATCCCAAAACCCTTAACAGAGAACTCACCATGTATTTAACTGCATATGCTAGGAATAAATGAAGTCAGAAATTGAAAGATTCTAACCTAATATATATAAATGCTTCATTCAAGAAGTGATCACTATTTGATATGAATCTTACAAAAAATATTTCATATCTTTTAGCCCAATGCTTGCAGTTGCAATTCGTATCAAAGAAACAAGAGATGGTGTCATGTCATTACTTAATTGATGGTAGAGACTCAAAACAAAAGTTTTGATATATCAGAGACTCAAAACAACGAAAAAAAAAAGTTATCAGGGACCTAAAAATTATTTAAGCCTATTAAATATTACTACTTGGGCTTCAAAATCTTGTGAAATATATAATTAATTTCTTGATGCAGTGAAAACCAAAAAGATATTGCCCAATTTGCTTGGACTAGATCGAGATATATCATGGGCAAGCTGACATGAAATTTGAACTGTTATCCTTTAAAATTTTCATTCAGTAAGATTTGTTCTGTATAGGGTTTTGGTTGAAAAACTATTAATTACCAAACAATAATATATCTTTGAAAGAACAGAATTATGACAAACTCGATCATGGTAGAAACTATAGTGTGGCCCTTAGGGCAATTTTGTCATGGCCTAGTGAACAATTTTTACCAAACACAAAATGCGGATTATCTTGGCAGACCCAATATTTAGGCAATACAAACAAATTATAAAAAAAAATTGATTCAATTTATAGTGCATATTTTAAAATAAATTATAGCATCGCAAAAAAAATTATATTATGTAAAATAATATGTTAATTCAAGTTATTAAATCTTATAAATTATTATTAATTTTCTTCAAAATTAGGGATATAAAAATAAGAGTAAAATATGTTTTTGGTCTCTCTAAAATTTCTGATATTTGATTTTAGTCCTCCAAAAATTTTTGTCCTTCAAATTTGAAAATTCTCCACTTTTGGTCCTCAAAGTTGTTATAATTAACATTTATTGGCAGTTTTAAACCGCTACAAAATTGCACTTTAAGGACCAAAAATAAAGTATTTCCAAATTAGAGGGATGAAAATAGCACAAAATTTTTTTGGAGAACCAAAATCGAATTTGAAAATATTAGAGGAACCAAAAACATATTTTATCCAAAAATATTATGCGGACTTTTGCCAAACAATAAACCCTTAACATGAATGGAATCAACCCAAAAATACATCAAGCATATATTTAGAATTTAAACCTGATTCAATTTTCTTTTCACCAAACTGAATTATTGGATTTGAAAGAAACTTAAACATATATATAATTTTTTTTTAAAATGTGATAATTTTCTTGGTTTTAAAGGTGAATATATATTTTCAACCAAATGAAAAACCTCCATGATAGGACCCAATGAGCTAAAAAAATGGTTCAGTAAAATCTTACAAACAGATCTTATAAAACGTGTTGATCAAAATATTAGATGTGGATCTATCATTTCACATAATTTGATCTATGCTAGGGAACATGGCTGACTAGCTTTAGTGGTGTCATCTAACATAATTTGAAGTAGGGTTGAACACGGGCCAATTCAGATCGAGTTTAAGCCAAAACCTAAACCGATTTGGGATTACTGGCTCAGGTTAAGTCAATTTGGACTTGTGCTTTTTTTTTTTTATTCAAACTCAACTTTGTTCTATGCCGGTCAAACCAAGTCAATTTTTGGGTTACCTGACAAAAAGTGGAAATTTTTTTTGGAGAATAGAGAAAATAGGGGAAAACAGGGGGAAATTGGGGGGAAAATGAACAAATGAATTGTTCAATCAGGGTTAAGGTTAGCGATTTCCCTAAATTTGCACAAATAGACCAAAGAAAAATTAAATAATAAACAAGAAATTGAACAAGAAAAATCAAATAAGAAAAAAAATACAAAAAAAAAATGAAAATGAGAAAGATTACAAACCTTCAACAAAGTTTCGTCGAATGGCTTGCGAGAATGTGAGTACTTGCGAGTCGTAGAGGAGAGAAGGATTGAGATTTGGAGAGAGAAAGATTGAGATTTGGAGAGAGAAAGGGAGAAACTTGAAACTTGAAAGTTAAACGAAGTATTGAGTTAGGGCTTACGGTGGAGAATAGAAGAGAGAAAAGCCAAGAGAGAGAAAAGAAAAGAAGAGAAGAGAGAACTTACTATGGGATCCGAAGACAACACCGACCAACAGTGAAGATGATGACAGTGAAGGTGTGGCGCAAAGGATGTTGTTTACTTTAATAGGGCAAAATGTTAAACACTCACACAAAAAACAAGAAAAGAAAAGGGAATCTCAACTTACTTTCTTTGTCTCAATTCATTTCTAATATACTAAAATAAAATATAAAATTATTTTAATATATTAACTAATTAAGTTGGGTCGGGTCAGGTCTCGGATTTGCATTGCCAAACTCGTAACCTAGCTTGACTTGATTGGGTTGCTCATTCTCTCATCCGACTTGATCCATGACCTAGACCAAACCAAGTCAATATAGAATGAGTCAAGTTGGTTTTCTCGGGCTTCTCGAGTCGATGCGGTTCGTGTTCATCCCTAATCTCATCAAGTGTTCTAAAAACTATTAGTTAAGGAATATTTAATATATTTTATTAATTATTTGAAATTATTTAAGAAAATAATAAATGATTTTATATTTTTAATATAATAAATACTTTTAAGAAATGATTTTTTGTTCAAAATAAAAAGTATTAGTTTATATAATAATTGTTTTTAATATAAGAAAAAAATATATTAATAAATGCTTTTAATATAATAAATTCTTTTGATAAGATGTATTATTTAATATAATAAATTTCTTTATACATTTAAATATAATAAATTCTTTTGATAAGATGTATTATTTAAGAAATATTTAATAAGTTTATTAAAATAATTTAAAAAAATATTAAATGATTTAATATTTTTAATATAATAAATTATTTTTATTCTTGGAATAATAACTTCTTTTATAAACGTAAATCAAAATAGTTGACCATAAATCTAAAAGTTTGTTTGAAGAGTTTTATTAATTTTAGGTTAAATTAATTTGCTAGTCCCTGAACAATTTGGCAATTTTTAATTAGTTTCTTGAACTACTTTTTTCAATTGGCCTCCTAACTTGTATTTGTTTTTTTAGTTAGGTTCTTCCGTCTAACTCCATTAAGGAAAATCAACAACAAGGACCTAAATAAAATACAAATATAAGTTCAAAGATCCAATTGAAAAATTGTTTAAGGACCTTATTAAAAAAATTAATTAGTTATTATGGGACCTACTAAGTAATTGTCAAATTCTCCTTAGACTTTCACAATATTCTTCTTAAGCATCTATAGGCTGCTTCTGAATCAAATATTGTCATATTTGCAAGTCCCCACCGAGTATTCTACCTCTACAAGTCAATATTGTCACATCTACTGGCCAATATTCTCATCTTTGCAAGTTCGTACATGTGTGGTGGTATGTCATGAGTCACCTAACATTTTTTTTGTCTCTATGTTATAGGTGCAGGGTGAAGTATTCACCGACTTTATCAATGATTAATTTCTGTTGAGAAACTTAACTGACCACCTTTAGGGAAGTCACTTGACATAATTTGAAGCAAGGTCTTGCTATCAAGTGCTCCATAAAGTATATATTAGTTAAGAAATAATTAATATATTTTATTAATTATTTAAAATAATTTGTAAAAATATTAAATAATTTTTATACTTTTAATATAATAAATTATTTTTTATTTTTCATTTTAAAAAGTATTCATTAATATAATAATAATTTTTTTAATATAATAAAAATTTAATAAATGCTTTTACTAAATTCATTTAATATAATGAATGCTTTTAAAATAATAAATGTTTTTAATATAATAAAAATTATATTTTTAATATAATAAATGTTTTTAATAAGTATTACTTGAGGAACATGTATTATTTAAAATAATTTAAAAAATCTATTCAATGATTTAATATTTTGAATAAAATAAATGCTTTTAATAAATGTTTTTTAATTCTTGAAATGATAACTTATTATTTTATAAACATAAATTAAAATAGTTGACTGTGAATTTAAAAGTTTTTTTGAAGAGTTTTATTATAATATACTGTTTGTATAAAAATAAAATTACACTATCAATCAATTAAAAATCACTTTATATATTAAAGTAATTATAACAAGATTTAATAATTCTTAGACTTAAATAATATTTTGGTTGCTATAAAATAGGGGGTTTTATTTAGTCCTTTAAAGATTTTGTTTTGATTTTAGTCCTTTAAAGATTTTCATTTTGGTTTCGACCCTACTATCAAGAAACGACGTTAAATGATAATGTGACAACGACGTTGACATCCCATTGACCTGTTACGTCATCAAAGAGTCTAATAGGACAATCACGTATAATTTTTTTGGTAAATTGTGTTTTTTAAATCCTCATATGTTAAAAACAGTGGATGACATCAAACTAGTTTGTAAGGGATTTAACAACACATTTTGCCAAAAAAAAAAAAAACATGTGATTGCCTTGTCAGACTCCTTGATGACATAACAAGTCAATGGGCTATCAACGTTGTTATCAGTTAACGTCGTTACTTGATAGTAGGGACTAAAACAAAAAATATTAAACTTTAAAGAACTACAACAAAAAAAGCTTTAAAGGACTAAAATAAAAAACATCCTATTTTAATGTAGGTTGAGATTATATATAATCTAAAAATATTTAAATATTTAATGAATTTTAGATTTTTAATATAATGAATTTCTTAATATTTTTATTTTATTTTCTTAATTTATGTACCTGATAAATATGAGAAAAACATTGGTTTTCTAATGAAGCATTGAACTTAGCTTATTGACTTAGCATAGTTATTTTTAAGGAAAGACATCCTTTTGGATTATAGTGAATTTTAGTTGTAGGATAAAATCATAAGATTAAATCACTAAATCATGTGATGAAACACTTCTCAGGTAATTAGACTAAATTTATGGCAAAGTTGTGAAATAAAAATTGAATGTTAATTGGTAGTTTGGTTTTCCAAATCCACAATCAACTACATTGAGAGCCTCTGCTTGAGTTAAGGAACTTAATAGCCAATTAATATAAGAACTTTTAACCGTATACCTCCCTGAAAGGTTGAGACAATAGCCAAGAGTCAGGTATTCTACTAATCACAGGTTAATAGCAATTAAATGTCAAAGGGAATTACAGTAGCAAGAGAGCTAAAATCCCAACCTCCATTATGCCACAAATCAGCCAGAGTGTAATCAACATCAAGAATCTGTACCAATGGTACCAAATCACAAAGTGGTCACTTAAGAACCCAAGGGTGGAACCAGAAGTTGAACATCCCTTACCATCCAAACCAAATTCCCAAAGAAATAATTAATATTTTTCCAGCATGTATAAGTACTTATATTAATCCTTTCCAAAAGTATATATAGTATATAAGTGAAGGTAATTCACACCTTACAAGCCGATTTTGAAGAGTTGAGTTAAGCCCAAATACGAATTCTAAGATGGTATCAGTGTTGATTTGAATGACCTGAAGCTGCAACAACAGATTTTTGAAAGTCTATTTTTATGTTATTCTTTAGGATTTTGTTACTTGCTCTTCATGTAGCAGATTTTTAGGAGTTTGATTTACATTTCAAATATTAGGAGTTAGGATTATGTTTTTTTTTTAATTTAAAACTACGCTGTTATGCCTAAAGATAAGGGATCTATCTGTTATGATTTGTGCTCTTTATATAGAGTTATTTCAATAAAATAAAATAAGCTTTCTCTGCACGTTAATTTTTGTTGCTCTCATAAACCCCAAAAACAACAAATTGGTATCAGAGCTCTCATCCGAGGGATATGTGAGATTCAGTGAGCCTACCCATAATTCCTAAACACAAACACACACCTACGTCAAAATGAATCCAGAAGGTTCATCCATTCCAATTGCACTTCCATTGTTTCATGGAAAACATTATCACCTTTGGGCTATTAGAATGGAAGCCTATCTTGATGCTTGTGATCTATGGGAAGCTGTTAAAGATGAGTGCAAAGTTCCACCCCTACCGGATAATCCAACGGTTGCTCAAATCAAAAATCACAAAGAGAGGAAACAAAGAAAGTCAAAAGCAAGAGCAACCTTGTTTGCAGCAGTATTATCGACTATGCTGATCAAAATAATGATGCTGAAAACACCCAATGAGATTTGGAAGTTTTTGAAGGAAGAGTACGATGGAAATGAAAAGGTGAAAGGGATGCAAGTGCTGAACTTGATCCGAGAATTTGAAATGCAGAGAATGAAGGAATCAGAAACAGTTAAGGAATACTCCGACAGGCTTCTTGGCATAGTCAACAATGTAAGGCTCCTTGGTACTGATTTTTCAGATGATAGAATTGTTCAAAAAATTCTAGTCACAGTACCAAAAAATATGAAACCACGATTACATCCTTGGAGAACTTAAGGGATTTATCAAGCATTGCTCTGGCAGAATTGGTGAATGCACTACAGACATAAGAACAAAGGAGGCTTCTGAGGCAAGAAGGATCTGTAGAAGGAGCTTTCCAAGCCAAGAACTACAAAGGTAGCAAATACAACCAAAGCAACAACAGACGCATCTTTTCGCCTTGTCCCTACTACAAAAAAAATAATCATCCACACAACAAGTGTTGGTGGAGGCCAGACGCAAAATGCCACAAGTGTGGTCAGTTGGGACATGTGCAAAAAATATGCAAGTCTCATAATCAACAACAGGAGGTCAAGGTTGCAAAGGATCAACTAGAAGAGGAACAAATCTTTACAACATCATGCTTTACAACCAACAACTCCAAAAAAGGTTGGCTTATAGATAGCGGTTGTACAAATCACATGACTCATGATCGAGAGCTCTTTAAAGGGCTCAACGAAACTGTGATTTCTAAAGTAAGAATTGGAAATGGAGCACATATTGCTGTGAAAGGCATAGGACCAATTGCAATTGAAAGCCATGCAGGTTTGAAATTAATTTCTGATGTCTTATATGTTCCTGAGATTAATCAAAATTTGTTAAGTGTTGCTCAGTTGATGGAGAAAGGCTACAAGGTGTCGTTCGAACGCAAAATTTGTGTGATTAAAGATGCAAACAACTTAGAAGTGGTCAAAGTTCATATGAAAGGGAGGAGCAAGAAGACAAGGAAGATGACAATGCCAACAAGAAATAGCCAGAGAAGAAGCCGCATGAGAAAAAACTTACAGACCAGAAGCCTCAACAAAATAAGCCTACAAAGACTGAGATGGTTTTGAAGATCAAATTGAACAACGACAATTGCATTTCAAAAATTCAAAAAACCATTATGAAGTTTAAAGGTGTAGAATCTGTAAATCTTGACAAAGACAAGGATTTGGTGATGGTAAAAGGAGCTATGGATGCAAGTCGAATGATTCAATATCTGAAGGATAAGCTGAAGTGGAATGTGGTGGTGGTCTCATCCAAGAAAGACAATGGGAAAAATTACAAGCAAAATAAAAGAAGAAAAGCAAGAGCCAGATTTGATTTTTTTTTAATATTAAAACTTTGAACATGCAGCTTCAAGTCAAGGAGGAGTGTTGATTTGAATGACTTGAACCTGCAACAACAGATTTTTGAAAGTCTGTTTTTATGTTATTCTATAAGATTTTGTTACTTGCTCTTCATGTAGCAGATTTTTAGGAGTTTGATTTACATTTCAAATATGAGGAGTTAGGATTATGTTTTTTTTTATTTTAAAATTACGTTGTTATGCCTAAAGATAAGGGATCTATCTGTTATGATTTGTGCTCTTTATAAAGAGCTATTTCAATAAAATAAAATAAGCTTTCTCTGCACGTTAATTTTCCCGCTCTTATAAACCCAAAAACAACAATAAGAGCTAAACACAGACAATGAACCACAAAGAATAAGTTTGAACACTAATAGAAAAAAAATGAAAATAACTGACATGCAACAATTTTATAGCATGTGTCAGTATCTCTAAAATTTATTCAAGCCATTGGTCATCTGGGTAGGCTTGCAATCTTTTATGCATTCATTCCCAATCCATCCAAGTCCAGTGAAGCATTTCGCCGTAGTTCCATTGGGAGTAAAATAGTATTGTCTTCCTTTCTTGTCTTGATGATAAAAGTTTTTGCATCCTCTCTAGGTAGTCAGAATTCAATCGGAGGGCAAAATTTTCACAGTCAATTTTTTCCTTTAGTGCAGGATCAATCCCATCATCTATATCTCCATCATCGAACTCCTTATGAGCGAAAACGTTGTCTATATGTGAATTTGAGGTCTCAGCAATTCTATCAGCTTCAGCACTTTGGTGTCTGATATCTTGACCATTTACTTCCTTCTTATTCACTTCAGAAACTAATTCCTTCAGAGGAAGAGTTCTTGTGTTCTCTTTCCTCTTTTTGGCATACAACGAATTCAAAAGCCTGATCCTTAGGTAATTAGTTGTGTTTTTCAAGGGCTCCAACTTCTCTTCCTCAGTAAGATCCATAATCAGACTATGACATATATTCACCGCCTCCAAATGTTCCAAGGTGTATTTAATCATGGCATCAGCATGATGTTCTTCAAAGTCGCAAATAAATTTCTTCTCAGTGATGTTCTTACAGTATTTGACAGTTGCAGAAAATTTGTAACGACCGCGGACCATGGAGCTATGGTAATGGACTCAAGGCCTCCCCATGACTTCAATGCCATCTTTGGTAGAACTAGTCGTTTCAAATTTGGGGTCCTACAAAAGAAGAAATGCAAACAGCTTATACTAAGTATATTTAGACTTGTAAAAGTGATTTATAATTTTATACACTCTATTGAGTTTAATAAAGATTGAGGGTTATATAAAGATTCTTACCAGAATCTCATAGAAAACATCATTCCAGTCGTTTCTGGCAACTAGCTATTCTCCATTGCTTAATGCTTCCCTGCATGAATTATTAAGACAATATATTAAATGTTTCACATGATCATAATTTTAATTTTCTCATTGGCAGATCGATCACTGCAAATCAAATGTTGAAGAAAATCCTACAATCTATATTTATTTATGAAGTATATATATAGTTATATGACAATATTTCTATGGAGAAAAATTATCTATTCCTTTATTTCTATTTTGTTTTGGGGTTGTAAAGGTCCAAAGGACATATGAGGCCCTGTGTAAGGACTAAGGAGAGAGACAGTAGACTAATTAACGAGCAAGTAATATAACAAGAGGAATTAATGAAGTCACATATTGAAAGATTCTAACGAAATATTTTATTTTTCAAATAAATGTTTCATTCAAAAAGTGATCACTGTATGATCTGAATCTCACTCACAAATATATATATCCTTGTAGCCCAATGCTTGCAGTTACAATTAGTATCAAAGAAGATGCCATTGACTTTCCTCAAAGAATTAGTAGTAATAATAAAACAATGGGTCTTGCTAACCAGTGCCCTAAGGGCATTGGTTAAGAAATTAAAAAGAGAAAGTATTTATTGTGGAATTCATAGGAGAGCGCAAAAAAAAAATGGGCAGCGCAATTTTCCGCCTCCCAATAAAAACCTTTATCCTTTTAGTTTCTTAGCCAGTGCTTGTGCCCTTAGGGCATTGGTTAGCATTTGCCTAAAACAATTTACGCATATAAGACATTGTTGACTAATTTATGCATATTAAGAAAATTGGTTAATCTAAGTATTAGCATTAAATTTGTCTGTAATTATAATATTTTTCTAAATTTATCCTTAAATAATTAATGCATGGAGAGAGAATAATAGTAGTGGAGTTTCAATTTTTAAAACTAAACTCTTTAATTCTCCAATCCTCATAAGAGAAACAATTCATAGCATTTATTATTTATACTGAAATAATTAAGGGTATTTTGGTCAAAAAATAATTAATGCAAGGAGCAATTAGAATAAAATATTATAAAAAGATAAAAAAAAATTCAAAACAGTGTCTTACAGAAAGGATGGAGGTAGTATAAATTAATTTTCTAGTTAATAAATGTAAACGTATTAAATACTTTTAAATGGTTTTATATTTTATATGTACCAAAAAAAATACTTTTAATGGTTTAATATTTTTAATAAAAATAAATACATATATATTTTATTTAATACAATATTTCTTTATAAAGTGTTAGAAAATACTATAAGATATATTGTAACAGATATAACATTAGGCTAAAATAAAATAATTTAAATGCATCTAATTAATGTCTCCAAAGCATCTATTGACTTATATCATGCGTGACTTCAGTAACGTATCTCTCCCTTATTTCAACTTTATTCTCTTCACGTCAGTCAAATTTATGTTTACTGGTCTGAGTGAGTTACTGTTCTCTCTT
Source organism: Pueraria montana var. lobata (assembly GCA_026413185.1). Classification (NCBI taxonomy): domain Eukaryota; kingdom Viridiplantae; phylum Streptophyta; class Magnoliopsida; order Fabales; family Fabaceae; genus Pueraria; species Pueraria montana. Next base: position 86,690,922 of record CM048650.1, on the reverse strand, counting down.
TTCAAGCTTATTTTAGCTCATCCTTTTATTTACCAAATTTTGTCAATAATCAGTGGCGTATCCAGTCGAGGACTGGGAGGGCAAATTATTTTTTAAAAATTAATAATATTTATTATCATATATATATATATATATATATATATATATATATATGAAAGTAAAATATAAAAATATGGTAAAATATATTTTTAGTTACTCTAAAATTTTTGAAGTTCAGTTTTAATATCTCTAAAATCAAGCTTAAATTTCTTTATTTATTGTTAGCATGTCCTAGCAATAATTTTTTTTTTTGAAACGTCCTAGCAATAAAATTTCTAACAGCTAGAACCTTTCAAATTTGCCAATTGCATTGATTATAGATGAGAACCAAATTAATCCAAATTCGTATTACGCAGCCACAAAAGCAACTTAAACCCTTCATATCAAGAAAAATTATTAATTAAAGAAACATGATATATCAATAACTCATCATAAGAAAGATTTTGTTTTTCATATGTTTAATGACAGAAACATGTCGCAATGGAAATAGAAAACTCATTCTGTAGCCATTATTATCAAGCATGCAACATTCAGGGGCAGAACTATTTGGTTGCTTAGGGTGGCCTTGGCCCCCCTAACTTTTTTTAAAATTATATAGATTTTGATCATTAAGTATTATATTTTAGCAAATTTTAATTATTGAATAATGAGTTTTTATTTGTTTTTTAAAACTTTCTTAAATATTGGTGGACTGTTGTGGACTTGTGAACTTATGGTGGGTTTGTGATTTTTTTTACTTAATTATATTAAAAAAATAAACAAAATTAAATCCTAATATTTACTCTCAATTTTCAATCTCACAATCGCATCAGAACAAGTGAACAATACACATAATTCATTATTAGTATTTGGTCTGAAATCAATTTTGGAAACACTTTACATCTGCAAAGTGGCAAAGCAACAAAAAAAGTATTTACATTATTATACTTCTATATATTCTATTCAGTAGCCCTCAATGATATATATATGATCACAAGATACAGGGCAAACGTTGATCATAGAAAGACATTATCACATGTACTTTTTGTAAAATTGAAATGTTTATTGTTTCAGTTTCTTTTTTTTTCTTCTTGTATTATTATATATACACCGTTCTCAATTAATTAGTATATTAATTTTTTTTTCAGTTTACATGCATATTAATTGAATATGGAAATACACTATATTTAGTTTTTTTTCTAGCAACACTATATTTAGTATATTATGAATTGAAAATGGGTACGTATATTGCTTTATTATGGACTCCCAAAATGAGAGTGCAAGAGATACTATTATGATTTATTAATTGAAAATCTTTAAACAAAAATAAAATAATTAACAAAAAAAAATTTTAGTTTTTTTTTTTCCTATCCTAATTATGTTTCCTTTATCAAATAATTAACGTTTTGAATTATCATATATTTTATATAAAAATTAATGCATATATATTTACTGAATAATTTTATTTTTTATCCTTGGCCCCCGCTAATAAGAAAATCTGGTTCCGCCCCTGGCAACATTCACAGTGAACACTCATATTTTGAAGTGAAAGATAAGTGAGACTTTAAATCTTAATTTGTCTTTAGAAAAGCTTGCAAACCGATATAAAGTAGAAAGTTTATGGGTGCCAGCTAGCTTTGATTAGTGAAAGACCTTTCACAACTTTGGTAAAGGAGTAAAATATATTTCCAGAAACTGGTTTATATTTTCCCTTGCAAAGTTCTATATAATTTTACCATTAACAACTTCTTGAAATGTTTTTAGAGGATATATTATTATACAACAAATTTTGCAATTTACTACCAGAATGTACTTGTGTGATCAATATATATATAGCTATCGCAAATTAAGAAATATTTTTCCAGCTAGCTGCATAAGAACTTATATAAATCCTTAGCCAAATCAACAATTAACAATCATAGCCTTATTATCCTTGGAAATGGATAGGCTAACTGCACCAGAAAACATGTTTGGACTTTGGACAGGAATCAACAAATTAAATATGAGACTTAATTATTTCAAGAACAAAACAACTGAGATACAAATGACAAAGTTGATGATGCTGCACAAAGAAAGCATATTCAGATAGATTAATGTGAGAGAGACTTAATCTCATCCTCCCGCCAAATATCCTCGAAGGGTCCATGTGGTTGCCTGCGAGGAGTAGTGTCACGTCCATTCTTGCACCTAAGGCACCATCCATCTTCACAATACATAAGCTTTCCCAGACTCGAGGGGGGCAAATGGTTTGGTAGATCACGAATATTGAAAAAAATGATTGCATGATCTGATATATTCAGAAGGAAACTATGACATATGTTCACCACCTCCAAATGTTCCAAGTAAGTGAACAAAATGCACAAAGCCTTAATGTTCACTGCTACGGACCGAATGCTCAACACCTTCAAGTTCGGGGTGTATTGAACCAGGGCTGCAGCATGCCTTACTTCAAGGGGGCAATTGGAAGTAAATTTCATCTCAGTGATGTTCTTGCAGTATTCGCGAATTGCAGGAAATATGTCATGACTGGAGACAGCGGAGGTAAGGGTAATTGACTCAAGGCCTCCCCATAACTTCATTGCCATATCCACTCCTACTCTTGTGAAGTCACCCGTCTTTGGTAGAACTAGTCGTTTCAGATTTGGTGTCCTACAAAAGAAGACACACATATGCTTTATAATACCAAACAGATTATATATACTAAACTTGTGCTCGAGAGATAATTGTCCATAGAATCTTGCTAACCAGTACCCTTAGAAGTACTGGTTAAGGAATTAAAAGGAGAAAGTATTTATTGTAAAAATCATAGGAAAATGTAAAAAAAATCATGGACAACGCAATTTTGCATATCCCAATAAAAATATTTTTCCTTTTAGTTTCTTAACCAGTGTCCTAGGCATTGGTTAGCATTTGCCTTGTTCATATACTGATAAGGGATATATGAATTCTCGGGAAGAGAGGAGCTGTGGTGGTCCCCCATCCGGATCATATATATCCCTTATCAGTATTTAGACTTATAAATATATATATAGTAGGGTGTTTTGTTTCAGAAGGTTGTATAATAGACCACATGCATGTACAAAGGGTAATTAGGAATAAGAGAAATGTTATACCTTTCAGCAGCAGTGATGAACTGGTTAACAGTTAAGTAAACGTAGTAGTTAAAAATTAAGCACGTTGTGTTTCCATTACTCAGACTTAGAACATAATTCAAGAACTGAGTCATTTTCCTACGTGAATGTATTGGATGCCTGTAAGCTCCAAGTTCATTATTGGGTATATTGAAACAATAAGAGCTAAGTTTGGATAGATCGAGCGTGTGCCAAAGAGAAGGGTCGTGACAAGCTTTATTCCAGCTTTTGCAAACCATCGAGGCTGCTGCAATGTCCGCAACATTGAGGGTCATCAAGATTGTTATCAGAATCTCGTAGGTTAGATCAGTCCAGTTACTATTCTCCATTGCTTAATGCTTCCTGCAAATATATTAAATGTTTCACATTCACATGATCATTTTAACTTTCTCATTGCAAATCACAAAAGCCTTAACAGGAAACTTATGCTGGGAATTAATGAAGTCACAAATTGGAAGATTCTGACAAAATATTTTTTTTTTCTTTTAATAAATGCTTCATTCAAGAAGTGATCACTGTTTGATATGAATCTCAGTCACAAATAATATTTCATATCCTTTTAGCCCAATACTTGTAGTTACAATTAGAATCTCAAAAGAGGTCTAAAAATCTAGCAAAAGATACTTCTAGAATATAACAAGAATTAATTAATCACAATAATTTAGAGTACTGAAATTCTTTCTTAACTATCTCCATTTATAAGGAAGAAAGACTAGGGCATCGGGGGTTTCAACAACAAAAAGATATTGTGGGATTTGCTTGCACTAGAAATTTGAAATGTTATATATCCTTTTAATTTTTCATTCAGAGTTTTGTTCTGCATAGAGTTTTGGCTGAAAATCCATTAATTAACAAGCAGTTATATATCTTTGAATGTTGGAAACTACATAGTGTGGCCTTTAGGTCGACTTTGTCATTCCTTATGAACAATTCTTTACCAAACACAAAACCCAGATTAGCTATGTTGACCTAATTATTTAGACAAAACATACAAATGTAGAGATAAAATATAGCCAAGTTAAAAGTAAAAAATAAAACAAAAAATTAAAATTAAGATATAATATATAGTATATATTTTAAAATAAATTATATCAGCAAAAAAAACATTATATTATTTAAAATACGTTAATTTAAGTTAATAAATCTTATAATTTATTAGAAATTAGAGGTATAAAAATATTATGCGAACTTTTGCTAGACAATAAAAACCCTTAACATGTATTGAATCGACCCAAACTGAATTATTGGATTAGATGGGGTCTTGAACTCTTAGTAGAAACTGAAATATATAATTAAAAAAATCATGATAATTTTATGGCTTTTAAAAGTGTGTATATATGTTCAACTAGATGAAAAACCTTTGTTAGAACCCCACTCAGCTAAAAACAATGGGTCAGTAAAATCTTAAAGACGGATCTTATAACATGTTGGAAATATTAGACGTGGATGTATCATTTTACCGTCCCAAGAAATAAAATTAATATCAAAATTAAACCTTTGGACAGCTACAACTAAAATGAAAGCCATTTGATTATTTTAATAAAAATTTTGGGCCAGGTTTAACAAAAGTCGTGTGCTTATTAATATAGATTCATCCTAATTGAGCCATTTGGTTGGCTAAATTAACTAAACCTCTTGCTTTTTAGATCCAAATTCAAGAACATAAAAGTAGATATGGAAGATGCAAGCATAGAAAAGGGGATGACAAAATTACAGGAAAAGAAAAGCGTACTAGTAAAAAGAAATAAGCATACCTCTTATCTGGTGGTCAAATGTCACTCTTTGAGATACTAGTGTAAAGCCCGTGCTATGCACGGGTCCTTTAATGTAGTTATCATATTACAAATCATTTATTTATCACAAAAAATTAAAAGATGTCTGTTAATTAATTTTCACCAATAAAAGAATAAGAACAATTTTTGTAATAACAAAAATTATTAAAAAAATCCTTATATTCAAGTAACAGTATATTGTTCGGCAAAAATATAACGACGAAATATTATTATAATGATATCTTATTTTGGAAAAAAAAATCAGCTAATTGCAACATAGATCTTACATTCAATATTCAAATTGATAAAATAACTGATTTTTATTACAAATTCAGTGGAAATACAAACTTAAACATTGCACATAACATTCTGCAAATAAAAAAATAATAGGATAAAACAAATATTGTTCATTAGTATCAAAACTTTATCTTATTTATCATTTACAAAAGGAAAACACAATACCTTGTCAATTATACATGTATAAATTATAATGAAAATCAAGGTACTAATAGATTTGCATAGTATGAAATGAATTATAACATAAATGGAACTTGTCAACATTAGATAAATAGACGATAAATTTCAACCATTAAATACAAAATACTGTCCATGGTTACTCGAAATGTATTTGTAGAGAGAACAAAAATATGAAATAGGAATATAACATGACATCCATCTACTTAGATGCATCCACAAAAAACATTTAAAATGTGACTTTCTAATTTAATTATCCATTATCCAATTATACTTGATCACCATATGAAATAACCTACATAACCATTTAAAAATCACACAATTAAATAACTCAAAGTAATGATTCCAAACATATAAACAAATGCATAAATAGTAGAAATTAGATCATCGTACCTTGATTATATCTTTTCAAAAACTTCTTGATAAACAATAATATCTGTAAAAGAATTTCTATTCCCATTTTCGTCACATATTAAAACTTTTAATCTGCTCTTGCTTTTATCTCTGGATAGAGCTACATATAATTGGCCATGTGAGAAAATAGCACGAGGAAGATAAACTCCAACATTAGACAATGTTTGGCCTTGACTCTTGTTAATTGACATGGCAAAACAAACAACTAAGGGAAATTGTAGTCTTTGAAACTTAAAAGGCATGACATGGTCTGACGGTTGTAAATTCATTCTAGGAATAAAAACCTTCTCTCCAGTGTTCTCACCAGTGATAATTGTAGCACCAACGACATTGACACCCAAATCATTAACAATTAGTCGAGTCCCATTACACAAACAAATAGACATATCCAAATTTCTCATAAGCATAACAGGCATGCCCAATTTCAATATTAAACAATGATCTGGAAGTCCTGGACACTTAATTCCATTTAAGAACTCAATAGTTAACCAATCTGTTTGAATACCAAGATCTTCATCAACTTTGACAATCGTATCTGAGCTTAAGTATATCTTCTCATCCCCTGGTAATAATGACAACACATAATCATTAACAGATGAAACAACTTCCAATGTAGGTGCTAGTATGGCTCGTTCTCTGAAGAAGTTAACTTTTGACCAATTAGTGGACAAATCAGGATAAATATTAGAAACAATATCACTAATTGGAGTTCCAGAAGTTTTTACCAATATATCTTTAGGAATTTGAACAATAGAATCTATTTGAGATGAGTTTAATAATTTTCCATCACCCAAAGAAATGAGCCAATCACTAAATGCCTTCCTCTCAATCTCCTAAAAAATGTTACTACCTTCAGTCAAACGCATGTTTATTGCTAATTTCAAAACCTTACAATGTTTCCACAACAATGAAGAATTTATGGTAGACATCACAATTGTAGCTCTATCACCATTAGGAATAACTGGTAAAATTTGTCGGAAATCACCACCAAGAACAACAACTTGTCCCCCGAACGGTTTATCAATACCATTAGTTACTTTAAATCTCATGATATCCCTTAGTGTTCTATCAAGGGCTTCAAAAGTCCATCTATGTACCATAGGTGCTTCATCCCAAATAATAACATATGTATGTTGAAGTAATTCAGCTTTAAAACTTTGTTGCTTTATAGCACAACAGGAATCCTCATTTAACACCAATGGAATAGCAAATTGAGAATGAGCAGTTTTACCACCAGGTAGAAGAAGAGAAGCAATACCACTTGATGCAACATTTAAGACAATTTTTCCTTCTGAACGGAATTTATATGATAATGTTTGCCAAAGAAATGTTTTGCCAGTACTACCATATCCATAAACAAAAAAAAAACCTCAATAAGGATTCAATAATGCTTTACAAATTTGATCATATGCATATTTTTTATCAGGGTTCAGTCTTAAAAAATAATCATTATGCATGGTCTCCATTTCTTTACGATCATAATTCAATTCATTGAACAATAACATGTTGCTGAATTGACTGACATCCTCATCACTTGGAAATGGCATTCCCTGATAATCCTTCAAAGATTTACCACTAACAATCAACAACTTTTCAATTTCTAGAAGGCACAACCTCTTTAAGGTATCAGGATGGATAGTTAAATCTGTAAAAGGTGACAATGTTAACATTTATACTTATTAAAGAAATATAGAAAAACACAAATAAAATGAATATATGGAATAATTAAGGAATATATATAAGATTGAATATATAAATATATAATATATAATTATCAAAAAATTATAAATGATAATGAATAAATTACATTGCACATATAAATGTTAAATTAAACATAAAGTTTAAAAACTGAAATTATATTAAATATACCTGGAGAGTTTAAAAACTTTTGTCGCTCATATAGAATCTCATCAGAAAGCAAATTCCATGTCTTCTCCCAAACATGTAGAGGATTTGAAATTGTATTTGATAATAACAAATTAACAAATAATCTCCGAAGAGAAAACCCAGATGCAATATATGAAGCTTCAACAATACAATCAATAAATTCTTTGTCATTACATAATAGACCAAGTGCATAGCAAGCATCACGATATATTTCATATGCAATTCCATTTACAATGTACAAGTCCTCAAAACTTGTACATCCAACTTGAACATTTAATAATAGCCTCAGATAGTATAATTCTCCATATCCAGGAGGGTAATAATTTAATCTCCCAATGGAAATACCCTTTTTCCTAGGATGCCATTCCTGTAGCTCACAGTTAAAAACAAACAATTTTGGATACTGGGCAAATGTTAATGAACGTCCATGATCATATTTGATTTTAGCCTCCATCCAAGCAACAAATTCAGTTTTCTTAAGAACACACTACAACAAAAATGACTTTAGACAACAACAAAAAACTGTGGCCTAAAACGAAAAAACCGTGGCCTAAACTTTAGACAACGGATTTTCAGGCGTGGTTTAGGTAGCCGTTGCCTATTCTAATAGGCAACGGTTTTTTTTGCTTTTGCCCACATGAACTTAAAAACCGTTGCCTAAATTGTCTTAATAGGCAACATTTTTGTAGACCACTTTCAAGCAACGGTTTTTTGCAAATTTAGATAACAGTTTAATAAGTGTTGTCTATATGTTTAGCCCACGGATATATAAATGTTGTCACATCCTTTAGGCAATAGTTATGTAAATGTTGCCTATATATTTAAGCCACAAACCATTTTTTTTAATGTGGACAAGTAGCACAAACATTTATCAAGATTTAGGCAATATTATCTCTTAAAACAATCATTATCTAGAAAAAAAATAGATATTATTGAATACAATAAGCAAATTTGACTTGTAAATTATAACACTTGCATGTAATATATAATTGCATTCAATTGTAATGTATAATCTACATAATCAAAATGAAGTCTCAATGTAAAATACATTAGGGTAAAATCACTTTTTAAATTGTAACACTACAAACTAAAAACAAATAGCAAAAAATATTTCTTCATTGCATCACATTATCATCATTCTTCTATATCTTGGAGATGATCTTGTTTGTGTCCAAGCTGCAAATATAACAACATAATACAAGGTTACTTTCTTCTCTACAAATTAATTCAGAATGTTATTATTTTTATTTATTCATCTATATACAAAAGCAATTTTGTAAAACAGATATCCAGACCAATGTAATTTATATCCTCACCAGCATCTTATTTCATCAAGTCAAAACTAATGAACAAAAAGAAAATAATGGATAAGTAATTAAGTATAACTAATTTTTTAACAACTATAATTTGAGATAACAACTAATTTCTCTTTTAATTTAATTAAGAAATTAAACAAGTTTTAGGGAGACAAGGCTCCCTCGTCACACTTAACTCTGTCACAAGCATAACTCAGTAAATAATCTTTATGTAATGAACCCAAATCATTCTCAAAATTAAAATGCGGTCAAATATGCTATAGGGATAATAAAAAGAAGAGAACTATTGTATGTGTTACCTCTCCAACGTTTTCAATTCAATAAGAAACTGGCCTTGAGCTACATCCTAAGTGCCTTTAGTCTGTAACCATTTTTCTCACATTAACCCCTTTAGGCTAGCATACTTGCCTTATGGGAACTAAAATCAAACATTTGTTTGACATTCATGCCATTTGACAAAAAGACCAAATACTAGTAAATCTTTAAAAAAAAAATAGTTTATAAACCTGCTGGTTGGAACAACGATACGTCCTCACACAGGTAAGTTGCTGGCACACATTCTATATTAAGAATTAGATTTAGACATTCATCCCCACATCCCAACTATTCTTCTTGAGGTGGCTTGCAATTATTGAACATTATCTGATACAAGTTTAGAGGTGCAATTAATAAGGAGTACAAAATTGATTTGCAAATTCGTAAATTCCAAAAATGACACATGAAATTTCTGCTTGGTCTAATTAAGTGCAGAGTGCAATAGAGAATGGCATATTCCCACCCCATAGATATAATGCATTTAAAGTAACAAGTGGCACATACATAATGTATGAGTGAAACTTGTTAAAAAACTATGTAATCAACAAAGTTTCCAACTTGAGCTTTTTATACACACACGTGACTAGCAAACCCATAAGAATGATCAAGTTGGATAGGAAACCAAGTGACACGTATATAATATATAAGTTAAAACGTTGTATCTCCAACTTGACATATTATATATATATATATATATATATATATATATATATATATATATATATATATATATATATATTAGTCATGTAGTGTCATGCAATAAATGCAGGCTAATAGAGCAAGCAGCACACGCACACTCCCAAACAAAATCTCTTTTTAAACTCAACCAAAATAAAGTTGTTTTTGAGCTTCACAGCACTTCACAACACTTATTAATAACATTATGATCTATATACCAACAAAAACAAATATGTAAATGTAAATGAATTTACTACTATGCAGTGTTGATAACATATCTGCAATAACAAAAGGATATTCAATTCAAGTTTAAATTCCACTTCATAAAAGATCAAACGCACCAATATTTTCATACTTCAAATGAATTCACCAAGCTTAATGTTTTTTTTTTTGCAAGAAAACACTACAAAGTATACGCACATTTAAATTGGGATTATCTATATTTAAAACCAAACCCAAAGCATGAAGAACATCGTCAATTTATCCCTTAATAAAAACAGAGAAGTGGTAATGTACAAAGAAAGAGTATTATTCAACAAAACCGCATCTAACAAAATATATTATTTAACATCAATGACCATGTTTGCTCAGGGCCTCACCTTACTAATTATTAGGACTAGTCCTTTGGTTTTAACAACAAATCTACAATGATTAGTGGTCCAAATTAATAGGAAAAAGAGAACCAAAACAGAGTGAATAAAAGAACTTGTAAAAAGAACCTGCGGCCTTACCTCTCAAATAAGAACCAAAACATAGTGAATAAAGAACCTGGAAAGAAAAGAAATTTGATAAGCATTAAAATATATAAAAAAAGAGAAAGCAAACCAGGAGAAGAAAACAAAGATTATAAGAAAAAAAAAAAAGGAAAAAGAACGCTGCCACCACACAGCAGCGGTGCATCACGAATGTACTCTGACAACACCCCATCACGATTGTGCTCTCTTCTCTCCCATAAGCGTCTAAGGCCCCCTTTGCACTCTTTCCCTAATTGCAAATGGGCAAATAAAAAAAAAAATCAACAGATCTAGAAACATTTGAACAAGGTCGCTGGTACCAAAGAATATTGCAAATAGATGAAGAAAAATTGAACAAAAATTCAACCGTAGCACGAGTGGGGTACTTGGAACTAACACGAGAACGCGCACGAGCATGGTCAACAATGGAGAGCACGAGATTGCTCCTATTGTCTTCGATGGCCAAACAATGGGAGAGGAAAATATAGTTGCTTGGGAAGAGAAGCATATCGGTGAGGCAATGGGAGACAGATGGAATTAGCTTCGAGAAAAGATTAAACCCTAACCTTTATCGTTTGAGAATGTGGCAATGGAAGACAAATGAAATTAATTTTGTCTCTTTCCTGAGGAAATTGGGTGTTTAATAATTAATAGGTTTTATTCTGTAAAAAAAAAAGGTTTAATTCATTTTTTCTCTCACTTTTGGTTTTTGAAGCGAGACAATGGGGTGTTTGGCGGGTTTGATTTATTTTGTATCTCTCTCCTTTTTGGTTTTCGCGGGCATAACTCATTTTTATTAATTTAACCCACAGTCTTTGAAATGTTGTATATTGCACTTCTAAAGGCAACACTTGAATTATGTGGTCTAAAGCATCAAGGATTTATAAATCGTGGTCTATACATGTCAACGCTTCATTACGCGTTGCCTCATGTAAATACGTAACAATTATTGGCAACATCTACAAAACTGTTGTCTATTTCATGTTTATGCAACGGTTTTATATCCATGGACAAGTTTAGCGTGGCCTAAAGTCAAAAATGCTGTAGTGACATTTCTTGCAAGAACATTGTCAAGCCTCTCATTGTCAGAAAATAGAACTGTTTGTTCATTGGGCAAATGAAAATTAAGTCCATAAATAGATGGCCACCTTATATGAATGTCAAAGGCAAATATTCTCCAAGCTGACTCACATGGAGACAAATATCGACAATCATAATATTGCTTAATTTCATCAACATCATCTCGAGATCCTTCAACAGACATGGTAACCCTAACAACACCCTTATTAATATACTTGAATAAGTACTTTATGGAATTGGATTTGTTGCAATATTCAATGTTTATATGTGCCCTATACTTCATTAACAACATTGGATTATAAGGGACAACATATCTATTATCCAACACCACATCTTTTCTGGTTATAGATATCCCAGAGTCCCTCCTTCTATATACAACAAATCCATTATTATCAATTGAAGTATTTGAATGAACTTTTTTAGGAAAATGTTTACTACATCTACCATCCTTCATACATGGAGAATTCATCCGACTAACACCACAAGGACCATGCACCATAAATGTAGCAACTACATCAAACAACTTAGGGTGTTTTCTAGGATCAGGAAATTCAGCACATATTATAGAATCAATTGTACCTATTGAGGTAATTTTATTTGAAGGGTCTAACCAAAGTAAGATATGAGCATGAGGTAAACCTCTTTTTTGGAACTCAATCGTGTACATACCTAAAAAATAACATGAATGTGATAATTTAGATGACATAATATTGAATGCATTTGTATTAAAACTTGAAGAACAATATTTACCTGCAATAGCTTTCCCAAAAAATACTCCATTCTTAAAGTCATTCATAATTTTGCGAAGCTTCATATGAAACAATCTACACAAAATATCTGGTCTATCAAAAGCATTAGATCCATTTTTTTGCAAATACCTATTGATCTCAGGCCATTTAGGATTGCATGTCATTGTAAGAAAAAGATCTGGATACCCGTAACGCCTACATATAGCCATAGCATCTTGACAATTATTAAACATGTATCTATACCCACCAACAAAAGAAGAAGGCAACACAATGCGAGTTCCAACAGTTGCTGGATTTATATCACCTCGATTAACAACTTCCTGAATACCATTGAAGAATTCCTTCCTAATATTTGTCTAATTACTTCTGATATATGACAACCGTTGCAATTCAATCATTGAATAAGCATCAACAATAAATTGTTGGAATAGTCTACCACTTTTAACCAAAATACTTTCCTCTAATAGTCTATCTTGAATTATAAATGCCATATATTCACGCAATGAAATTCTAATTCTCTTACCAAGACGATTAGCTGGGCAATCAAATCGAAAAGGAATATCTTCTTGATAACCATTTTGACCATGAGGAAACAATAAAGGATACTGCAAAGGAATAAAAGCAGTATGTGTCTCATGAATCCTTTGTAAATTACCATCACAACACCGAACAATAATATCGTGTCCACAATCAGATGAATCAAAATCACCAACTATAAGAGCTGACACTTCATCCGCTGATGGTAAGTTGTACACATGGGGATTAGTAATCTTCTTGCTATATAATAGAAGTGACAAATTCAGTGAATTAGAATTAGAGATATGATCTCTAACCCTTATGAATGACTATGCCAGAACATTATATTGATCTACCTTATTAATCAATTCACCGATCAAAGAATCATCCAGTTGGCGATTGCTATTATTTGAGCTAAAAAGAAACCAAATAAAAAATTATAATTAAGAATATCTAATTGAAACATAAATTGATAACATCTTAAATCAATCATACCTCAAGCAATTTACTCTATTCTGCACTTCATTTTGCGTATCATATATGTATAATTGTGCAAATTTTGGCTTTTGCATGTCAATCGGCAGGAGGCTTCCAATACAATGATAATTCTGACCACTAATAATAAACTGCGGGGAACCACCACCATTATTAATCTCATTAACTATTTTGGCACCAAATGAAGTGAAAGAGAACATAGAGTTATAAGCTCTAATGTTACTCATAAAATGAACACTTCAATTATCATGACCAATAACCAAATCCAACAACAATTTGGGAGGTTGTTTCATTGATGGCAAATATATTTTACCACACAAACAACACAATGAAGATTCATCATAAGAAGGTTGGCCTTTCCTCCTAGATCCCTCTGCTTGCCAAAATAGCGAGCCACAATATTTACAACAATTTGATATGTCAGCCATATCAATATATTCTACAAAATACATAAAACAATGATTTAATTCATTAATGTATGTATAAACATTTAATTAAGGAAAAAGCAAATTATAACGGATTCATAAAATAAATAAACAGTAAACAATTTACAACATACCACAATTTTCACCCTTTGAAAATATCAAATTGTCATCTTCAAGTGTATTGCCTCGTACATTAACACCATATTGGGGAAATGATAAAAATTGACTTGATGATGATGGAGCTTTAAAAAAAAAATAACAAAATTTGGTTAACACATCTAAATATATACAAAAAAATAACCACTTTAAATATTATATTTTTAATCCTTTAAACATTAAAATATTTTTGCATCAAATAAAATAAATATCTTAAATTAAAAAAAATTAATTAAAAGTGGAAAAGTATCAAACCATTTTCAAGGTTCACTACATGTCGGGTTGAATCTAACATAACTAAAAAAAATAAATCAGTCACACTACTACTTAAATAAAATAAAACTAAAATTTAAATCATTTTCGAAATGGGAATGTACTGTATTATGCATTACAAAAAGTTGCAATTATAAAAAAAAAACTTAACTTTGACTCAAATGACTCCTTCTTGACGTGGATGAATTTCTTTGACTCATGGTAAGCTCGAGTATAGCTATCCAAGAACAAAACCCAAGCTCCAATATCAAAACCTGATCACTAACACCTATAAATAGAAAATTTCGAAGATTCAAACACATAGAATTGGCGGGTTCAGTTCAGATTTCAAATTTAAAAACAACTAATCATTTAAATTCTGCATCAGGCAGAACACATGCAGTACAGGCTGCGAAGTACAAAAAGCATGTCCACCACACATAAAAAGTCAACTACTAAAAGCTTTCTTTAATACCAGAGTTATTCAGAAAACTATATTATGGTGGTAGAATTGCCAATATGCAATGCCAAGAGAGTTAACATGCAGGGCATTAAGACAAAATGTACAAAACAAAGTACAAAATGGCATCTGAACATAAGAAGTCAACTACAAAAATATCTCTATAATTCCATGGTTATTCACAAAAGTATATTATGGTGGTAGAATTGTCAATATGCAAAGGCAACATAGTTAATGTCAAGGGCAATCACGGAACGGCACTATACTATAAACAATGAATTTGCCTTATGTTGGTATTCTAATAGTTTATTTTAAAAAAAAAATTATTAGTACTTGAATCTTTTTAAGTTATACCCATGACTAATCAGAAAATTTAAAAATATATTTTCAGGTGATGCATTATCAAATTCAGATTAATTAAATACTTAATTAAATTGACTACATGAATGATAAAATTTCAGCTACATAATACCATTGATTAATTCATATATATTAATTATAATTATATTACTTCATAAAATCACGTGGTTGGATATTATTTTATAGCTACAAAATATTTATCTTTATATGTAAACATTTTATTTAGATATCATTCGTTCATACATATACACACATTGGCTTTATATGAAGTAATCGACATTATGAAAAATAATTAGAATAATGTCAAATAATATATCGAATTTAAAAACACTATATTGTCATTTATAAAATAGAAAGAAACATGACTTTATTGTTACTTTTTTTAATTTTATAAAAGTATCTTAATTAACAAACTTATTTGAATATTTTGATATAAATTAGGCTAAATTGTTCACATGGTCCTTTATCTTTATTTTAGGTTGCAATATGATTCTTTATTTTTTAAAAGTTACAAAATGGTTCTTTAGTTAGTAAAAATTGTAAAATAGTTCCTTAAGTAATTTTTTTATAGTATGTGTATCCCAAAAAATTGAAAAATACATTACTTAAGGGGTAAACATGTTATATAAAAATTACTTATGATACAATTTTACAACTTTTAATAAATACGGGATCGTTTTTGTAAAAATAAAGAACCAAATTGTAAATAAAGATAAGGATCAACAAAATAATTTAGCTATAAATTATTAACATAAATAAACTAAAATTGAAGTACATGTGTATTTTTTTTTTTTTTTACTGAAGTACATGTGTATTGTTGAGAAAGATGAAGAGAGGCACACACAATTTTACTCGTTGAGAGTGAAACCGTGTTGTAGGGTAGTTAACATAATCAATATCGTTTCTCTTTTCACAGATTAATTCTCAATATAAATTGAGTTTAGAAGGCACGAATTTATCATTATAACTCAATCAATCAGAATTTTTTTATTATAATTAAGATAATTATCATAAAACATAACGATTTTTTTAGAAAATTTGTGATTTATTGATAAATATGTAAATATTTTTTATTTATTTAAATTTATCATTGAAATAAAAGCAACACATATTAGAGCATTTGCTTAATGGGTTGCTTATTAAAAAAATATTAAAAGGATACAAAATTAAACTTTTAATTAAATAAATAAAAATAATAAATATATAAAAGGAGTAGAAAATCAAGGACCAAGGGTTCAAATATATAAAATCATAGGGGCAATATATACCCATTTAAGATATTTATATGTAATTTTTAAAAAGTAAGGGGTGCAAGTGCACCCCCTGAAATGTATATACATTCGCCACTGGCCACGTGTGATTTTGAGTTGCTTAAATTTGGATAGAATTGTTTATATAAACAATTTTTCCTTTATGAATTGCTTAACTTTGTATTAAATACAGGAGAGAGGCAAAATATTTGTGGGTTAAACAATTTGTTAATAAAAACTTTCATTGAAGAGAAAATTAATTGGGTTGCTTAAAATTGAGATAACATAAATTAGATTGCTTATATGAAGACCACTGAAGATTCTCTTATACATGTTTATTATTATTTTTAATTAGAATTAGAAGTTCACTTTTATAATTAGGATAATAACGATTTTCATTAAAAATAAAAATATTGCAGAAGTTGTAGCCTTTTTTCCATAAACAATTAATGTAATTTTTATTACTATTTTTTTTCTATACAGAGTAAGACTTAAAATTTAATATAATTATATTCTCGCCACAAATCAAGTTGACAAATAGCAAAAGGAAAGTGATAAAAATAAAAAGAAAAATTCAGTAAGTATGGACGAAAGACTGCCAGTGACTTGACAACTGTTAAGTTTCCATTTTGAACAACACTCCTTAATTAATTGGATACCAGAATGCAAGTTTAGATCTGCACACAAGGTTAAGAATAAAAATGATAATTTTTTTTTTCTGTTTTGGGTTTATTATTCATTTTCTTACACTAAATTAACAGAAAATTATACAACCTTTTTTTTTTTTTTTACAGCATTAGACAAACTTTTTAAAATATTAAAATAAAACTCCTTCTCCAACCTTTGAAATTGCATTCAAACATATGGCTGCTACTCCTGCAGCACCACCAGAAGCCACAACTTTCTTCTCTCACTTCTCTGAGGACCCCATATTCAATAAATGCACCCCCTTTGAAGACTTGTTCTTCTTTTTCAAAAACGACCCAGATCAGAAAAAGTCATAAAGTCTTTTTTGAGTAGAACCCAGATAATAAAATATAATAACCCTTGTGCTTGCAATCTGTTTCTGAGAACCCTTTTTTTCATTTTTCTCACTCATTTTGTGGTGGTTCTTGTGGGCGTTTTGTGCAAAATGCTAATGTCTGTCACAAAGTACAAAAAATTGTCTCTTTGTCTGGTTTCATTGTTGTGCTGTTGCTGTGTGGCTGTGGCTTCAAGTGAGAGTAGCATCAGTTCCAAAGAACTTGATCAGACACCAACATGGGCCATTGCTTGTGTCTGCACTGTTTTCATCTTGATATCCATTACTCTGGAGAAAAGCCTTCACAAAGAGGCAACGGTGTGTCACCATTCTCAAACGTTTTTTTTCTTTTTTTTTTTTAATTTGTATATGTAATAAAATACAAAGAACTTTTATTTATCAAATTTCATCAAATCAAATAAAATACATGTAATCAATATTCTACATAAACTTGTAATTTTGTATAAAGCTAGTAAATTTTAAACATAAATATTAAAACTTTTAAAAACATTAAAAATATCAACATAAAGTCCTTTGATCAATATTAAAATATAAAAATATCATTACAACTGCAACATAGTTAATTAATAGAAATATTACACAGACTAAGAAGATGAGGACGAAGCTTGACTACTTGAACTAAACTTGTATGACTTCACAGTAGCATCAAGATCAGGTAGCTTCCTTTGCCAACGATAGACATATTCGTCCGCAGTTAGCTGCAAATGCTCGTAATTCTTTGATTTAATCTGAAAACAAATCAGTTAATTAATCAATTAATATGATTGAAATAAATTAATCAGAAACCACTACATTAAAAAATAAATATATCAATTAAATTAATAAAACTATTATATGACCTCATCAGACATAGATGGAAATTCAATGTAGTGAAACATTCGAATGATCTCTGTGTCATGGCAAAATTCCTTAACCTCATACACCTCTTCATTTACCAGATAACGTTTTGATTTCTTGTCAATCAAGCACAACAAATCCAACCCTATGATAGAATATATCAATGGTAGATATTTATTTGCATCCAAGTCCTATAACATAAACAATTTATCAATTAATATACAAATATCAACTTTCAAAGCATTTTAAATTTAGTAAAATAGATATATATATATATATATATATATATATATATATATTTAACATACATACACGACAATAAGAGTAGAGATCATTGCATGAGGTTTGTAGAAGTTTCTCAACATCCTCATCTGTTAACATCAAAAAGGCTTGTCCAGTTTCATCAGCTACTTTCACCCATATGGAATATCTGATAGGGATATAAAATATAGTCAAATAAGAGTATGAGAATTAATGAAATTCAAAGATAGTCATTCCAAATCAACATTGTTGTACAATTATATGAACAAACCGATATGGTGATTCAATTCGAGAATATTTCGCAGAAGGCATTTGATTCGACTCCTCATCAGATGTTTCATACCAAGGACCGTGTTCAACAATCTCAATCACTCTTAGCCAAATAACAGATGTGTAATCCTAAGTAGTAGAAAAATAAATTTTAGACGTAAACTAATCAAATATTTTAATTGCAGTAAAAAAAATCAAATATTATAATTAAACTTTTCTTTTATAGAACCATGGATACTATTAATTCAAACCTGTATACATTGTATGAAAATTTTAATTAACATATTATAAAGATAGACATAATCAAATTAATAAAAAAATATAATAAATAAAGTTAAACAATGACCTATTAAATGTTACTAACCAATCCTCTACAATGAAGAAAATCAACTTTCCTTCTAGGATGGGTAACCAAGAATGAATCACACATATTTGATTCAAAATGGCTGAATTCATATAATCTAACACTTCCATCCAGAGGAATTCCATTTCGAATCATTTTGCAAATACAAATAAATTAGTTATATAACGTTCATATTTAGATATAAATAATTGTAGTATTTTCTAATAAAAATAATTATAAATTGATATAAAACCTTATTTTGAGATCGCGAACTTTAGGAAAATCTGGATTGAACGAAATTTTTGAAGTCATAGGAACCAATTCGACATCAGCTTCCCCTAGAACATTTAATAAGTTATAACCATTTGATTCGACATCAGCTGTTGTCAACATAGTAAAATCAAATGAATGTTATATTGTAAAAATATTATTAACAATTATATTTGATTATTTACCTATCAGATAGTTTTGCTTTCTTGAAACCCTTTGGACAGTACTACATTGAAAAGATGAAAATCCATCACACGTGACAGTTTCATATGAAACTAAATTAACTACAGATCTTTGCGTTATAACCATTATGTAATGATGGTTTGTGGGGCGATTCAAACCACAGTTAGGTAGAACATCTAGGTCTTGAAACTTGTATATTCCACCTTCGATAATATCTAAGTTCATGCTTTGTATGACAGCTGAGCTAACAAACACCTCTCCTTTGCAGCCCTGTTACCATAACCAGTTAATAAATAGATATAGAAAACAATGCAAAGAATAATGCTATATATATATGATGCATTATGAACCTCATCATCCAGCAAGACCATCTCCATTCCTGCAATAGAGCGAAGCGGAAAATTATTGCAAGAGTTCCAGAGACGAATAACCTGGGCCTTTACAACAAATGAACTGAAGAAAGGGGAAATACCCTTAAGCTTTAGCTCTAGGATATCAGACGACGACATTTTTCTTCGAATAGCAAGAAATGCAAGATGCATTTCGTCGTAGAGGATGAATTGAAAGAACCCAAAGAAACTTCTTTGGAGGTGGACTTAAAGGTGTGGATGGAGAAGTATTCAGAGTGGTGAAGAATTTTGGAGGTAGACTTCCTAAAGCTATTTGAGAACCGCAAATAAAAGCCAATAAAAACTACCCCTTGTGGTATTGACAATAAGACATGTC
The DNA here is from genome assembly GCA_026413185.1 of Pueraria montana var. lobata. NCBI lineage: Eukaryota > Viridiplantae > Streptophyta > Magnoliopsida > Fabales > Fabaceae > Pueraria > Pueraria montana. Next base: position 86,670,508 of record CM048650.1, on the reverse strand, counting down.
ACATCCATCACTTTATATAAAAGTTTCATGTGATCACATCATTTTTTTTTTAAAATCTAAGTATCATGTCCTTGAGAAAATAATGATAGTTAATAAAAAAAACCATAAAAAAATTTATTATTCAAATAATTTAAATTATTGTATAACAAATTTGAACTCAATTAGCAGATATAACCATTTATAATGAAGAATTTAACTTAACTTTGCAATAAATTTAATCAAAATACAAATTTGGGGTTATTAAAAGCTAACATTCTAATGAATATATTAATATATATATATATATATATATATATATATATATATATATATATTATTTTTTTTAGTTGAGATCAACTTACTTTAAGAGTAACTCAAAGAAAGTTGCTCCTTATCCTCAACATTCATTCACTTGAAATTTGATAGTTAAACTATATACTAATTTTTACCTATTCCCTTCAGAACCTTTTCTTTCTTCCTTTTCAGTTTGTTCTCTTTAATTTTTTTTTCTTTCTTTTCTCTCATGATTTTCTTTTTACGTTTTTTTTGTTTTCTTCTTCTTCTTTTTACATTTTCTTTTCTTTTCTTTTTTCCTTTTACATTTTTTATTTTTTATTTATTTTATGTTTTTTGTTTTTAAGTTACTCTTGGAGTAAGTCTATTAATTTTCATTTATATATATATATATATATAAACATTATATATGTATTAAACTTCATAAATAAATAAAAAAGTTAACCAAAAATAGTCAACTTTCATGCCAAAAGGATTATTTTACAATGTTTTAATACAAATAAAATTATAAATATTAAGTTCATCGAAATTACATGCTTTTTTTTACTATTTTTATAGGCATAATGTGTATATCTCCCATATAAAGTGAACAATTTATAATAATAAATGTTAATATATTATCATAGTAAAACATAATAATTAAATTTAATAATATAATTTAAAATGTGATATTTAATATGACAAATTATTAAATTATTTCAGTGACATAATATATATATATATATATATATATATATCAAATAAAGTGAATCATTTAAAATAATATAGTTAATAAATTACTATAATAAAAAATAAATCTTAAATTTAGACAAAATATAACGTTTTTAATATTTAATACAACACATTGTTAATTTATTTTAACAAATCTAAAAAATATTGTCACGATAAACAATTTTATTATTAATAAAAGTAGGTTCTTTACATTAAGTTTTAAAAATAGTTTGTGTATATATAACAGTCAAATACTTAATTAAGAATGTGTTTGGATTTTCAATGGAATAGTCCAATATTTGTAACTCATTTACACTAAACTCATTAATTATTTAAAACAAAAAACATATCATGGTTTTCTCTACCTACATTTATATGTATTGAAAATAATTATAAATGATCTAAAAATATCTAAAATATTACAAAAATTAATTTGTTAAATCAATATTTTATTACTATGGTTGCACCAAAACCTAAACTTTTTACTGAATATCCCTCATGTTAATTTGCGTATATTTAAAATATATATTTAAATTTAAAACTTAATAAACAAAACAAATATAATTTGAATTATGTTAAAAATTGTAAATTAGTATAGTAAATTAAGACAAGTTACGCTTAACAAAATAGCTAAACATAACATTAATTCTACATTAAACCACATGGATTTGGCTCCCTCTTAGCATACACAAAAGATATTACAAAAAGTATAGAATTGTGATACAATATATAAAGACACACAAATACTAAACAAAAATTAACACAAAATATCATTATAATTAGGAGTCCAAATTCTTGATCTGGAATCATAAAACATAAATATAAAGGAAATAAAAAAGGGCATTTTGCTTCACAGGCGAAGTGTGAGGTCCATTTCTTTTCCCTTCTTGGCTACATTATGGAAATCTTCCTCTAGATTTTTCCTCATGCCATCAATTCCAACTGCTATTGAAGAACTGCCTGGAATAACCACGTATTCATTATTTGTTTTAGCAATGGCTTCCGATGTACTTTCCTTATTTTTTAGCTTCTTATAGTCAACCCGTGGTGAGTTCACAACTGGGAGATAATTGAATCCAGCATCTCCCTATTATTAATTATTAGTTTAAAATTTAATATCAATTTAGTTAACGAGAAAAATAATGTTTTTAATAACATTAATAAATAAGGACAAATACAATTATACATTTTTAGAAGGATCAGTTGCAACACCTCTTTGAAATGCTTTTACAATATCAACATCACCACAAACTCTCCGAACGGTGAACATTTGAGAAAGGTTAGACCAACATGATTTTAACTTTTCAATCTTTACCAACACAGCCTTACCACAAAGTTCTTTGAACACACGAGGCAACATTCTTGATAAAGGATCCTAAAGGAATATAAATGTTTAGCGAAATCATTTTAATTAAAATTAAAAATTAGAAATTTCAAAAACAAACTTAAAATACATACTAATAACCATAAAATATTAATAATTTATATCAATTATAAAAATAAATATTATTACCTGAAGTTCATCAAAAAGCTGTGCACACGATTTTCCAATCAGATGTTGAACATCCACATCCGGAATACAAAGTGGAAATGACTCCATATTATCTTTCATTTTAATTTCAATATTGAATCTAAAAAAATACACAATTAAAAATTATTTTTTATTATAATCAAATATAAAATTTATTATCTACTAATGTTCTTTTGCTACACAAATTTACTTTGCAATTTGTAATGCACGTGGACGACGACAACGAACACAATAATAACATCCTTCAGGCTTCCAAATAGTTGCCAAATTGCATTCACAGGCGTAATACCACCAGCCTCCAGTAAAGAATACATCAGATATTGTACCATGGACAACATATATACCAGCCTAGAAACACATTTAAACCATTAGAATTCTATTTTCCCAAACAGGTTATACATAATTGATCCTATTTAATGAAGGATAATTAAACAAGATTCAAACCTCCAGTCCATAATTAAGTTCTCCAACTGTCTTCCTCTGGTGATAATAAAGCAAATCATCCTTCAATGAAGCAATTCTTTCAAAACCTGGATACATGGGTATGTGTCCATCCAAGTGCATACATTTTTGTATCATACTTGACATATGGCATATAATAAAAATAGAAATTACATTCAAACAAACTTAACAAAAAATGTTACGTATTATTTCTATAGTGAAAAGTAATATTAACATTTATAATATAATTTATACACGAACACAACCACGGATTATATAGAATTATTTAGAAATATAAAAACTCACAAATGCATTAACTCATCAAGTTCCTGAACGGTTGGATCGAACATTATCTTTGTCCCAAAAAGACTATTTTCGAGTACAGCATCACCTGATTAATAATAACAATAAGTAACTTTTTAATAAGAAGATATCCAATATTTGAGTAGTATTAATTTGATTAAAAACACAAATGTAACTAAAACTTACCAAAAAGGTAATTGCCATATGATGTTACTTTTAAACCCTGAATAATGACCATTGGTTAATTTGCCTTTGTTTTCGGAGAAATGATTTCTAACCACCTCAGCATAGTTATCAAAGAGGATGACTTCAACTTTTCCACTAGAAAAACACAATAGTATACTACATTAGACTCATATCTTAATCATCTGCTTCAATTTAAAGCATAGAAATATAGGCACTTATGAACTATCTGTCACCTCCATGGCAACAAATTTCCTAACACCATCATATACTTGATACTCTCTATCAAGACATACATAGGTGACCATTCCCATTATATCTACATGAACACATTATAGATTTAATTCATGATTTCACAAAATAAGACAAAAATTCTTTAAAAATTAGTATATACATTTTACAATGATCATGGATAATGAGATGATATATTGTGATTAATATTCAGAAAACTATTTTACGACTAACCAAAGAACAAATATTATAACACATCATGAAATTTAACAAATATATTATAACACAGATATTATTAAATATGAAAAAACAAAGAATGAACTCATTGACTAAAAAGTCAACTCTACCACGGGCCATAACAATATCTCCACATCTCACAGTATCACTACCGACATTGTATGGAATATCACTGAATGTTTCCTTGACTATTGTGATATGCTTAAACATAAGCTTATAAGGGTGAGTTGTTTCCCTGTACGTGCCCTTGTTCACAAGAACTGAGAAGTTCTTGATGAAATATACACAGTCCACCCTCATATTAAACATTTCATTGCTTAACAACTCCTTTGGGATGGATGCTTGAATTTTTGAACCCTATAGTTCAAATCAGAAAGAAAAGTTAGAATATAAACAAAAGGATCATTTTAAAAAAAAAAAAACCATTTTTTACTTATACAGATAGAAAAATGGAATGGGTTCTACAATACTTTAGAATCTATGAGAAGCAACTCCAAGAAATCGTGGACACCAACTACAGTGATAAAAGGGGTGCTCCACACTTTAATTACCCTACACTTTATCATCCATTCTTCAGATATAGGGCCAATATGTGCTACGGGTTGGCAAAGCAAAGAATTGAATGCCATGAGTATCAGCTTCTAAGAGATATGGAAATGAAAAGATGTTTATGAAAGAAGTGGTGATGAAGAAGTGACTGTGAAGATAGTTGTGGAACGTTATTCAACTTAAACGTCCATCACATATATATAGAGTGGACCACTTAGCATGCCTTCAAGAAGTCAATGGTTTTGAATGTTGCACGTAGTATATCTCAGTTACGCCAACAATTCATTCAATTGGGATGGAAGCGCAACTATAAAACAAAATACATAGTTTAATAATTAAAAACAATCTAAATCAATATAAGAAATGTCATAAAATAATATATATACACACACACACACACACAATTTTGAATTACCCATAATTTAAAAACACATCATTGATATAATTAAATATGTTTATTTATGTCAAAATAATTAACTAATTAAATTCTTCAAAATGACAAAATGAGTAATATAGAGTATTTGAAAAAAAATTGTTTTAATTTTTTATTATATATTTAGTAATCAATTTAACAATACATTTTAAATTCATATTAGAAATTTTTTACGTTAAAAAATTAATAATAAGGTTAATTGTGTTAAAATTAATTACTTTTGTAATTTATAGATGTCAACGAATAAACATAGTAAGAACGTAGTATGTGACACTTAAAATATTAATTATAATAAAATGTATCTCACAATTGATACATTGTCTCAAAAATATTTTATAATTCTAAAATTAATAATTATTTATCAAAATTGATTTAAATATAGACAACCCAGTAAAGTTTACATGTAATACAACAATCTATTTTATAAAACCAATATTTAACTTTGAGTGTACAAAATCCGTTAAATCAATGATACAGCTGCCTTTAAAAAATTAGTTTTTGCGTATATAATGGTTATTCAAAAATAGCTTCTTAATTTTATCTTATATATATATATATATATATATATATATATATATATATATATATATATATATATATATATATATATATATATCATCCAGTGTGTGGCAGTTGACAGCGGAAGCGCGCAGAGGTGTCAACATAGCTGGGATGTCTTCTGCCATCAATCTTCCCTGCATGCTATGTTTAACAAAAAAAATGATTTATTTTTTAAATGAAATTTTAATAGATTACAAAATTAACACTTATAAATGACTAATAACATGATTAAATAATTAATCACCCACATTAAAAAAATAGTTCAATATCTTCATATTTCACATATTATCTATATAATAAAAATTACTTGAATAACTTTTAGGTCCCTGATAAATGTCTAAATTTTGATTTGGATCCCTGTTAAATTTTTCATTGTTTCGAGTCTATGATATATTAAAAATATTGTTTTGGGTCCCTACCGCCAGTTAAGTGATGATGTGGAACCATCTCAATGGTTGATATATATTGAGAAGATCTATTCGAATGGTGACACGTCATCACTTAACTGATGGTAGGGACTCTAGACAAAAAGTTTTGATATATCAGATACTCAAAACAACAAATTTTTTTATCAGGGATCCAAATCAAAATTTAGACATTTATCATGGACCTAAAAGTTATTTAAGCCTAAAAATTATTATAATTATAATGCAAGTTTTATAAAAAAAATCACATTACAAATGGTATTACTAATATTTCCAATAAAATTAGCTTCTTGTTAATATAATATATAATAGTAAATCAACAAACTAAATAGTTTGTACTGTTTACTTGAGTTTAAAGAAATGAACAATTAACTTGTTAACAATATTGTTAACTTCAGAAGGGAAAGTTGAGATATAAATTACCTCTAGGAATGTGCCTCCATTGTAGACACTTAATGTGTAATAATAATTATGGATTTCAAATAGAATAGAAAATAGTCTGAAATCTTAACAGTGGACTGAGGTAGTCATCATATCGTGATAAGACAGTTTCAGTCCTCAATATAAAACTCTGAATAGTTACCTTCAATGTAAAAAATTGGAGAACGTTTACTAACCAAAAGCAATTTCATTCACAAATACTCGTGATTCATTGGAAAAAAAACTAAATAAAACACAATAAAAGTTTATATTAGTTCTTCAAATAGTAGACGTAATAGGCTTCAACAACATATAGATCCAACTATTTATTTGTAGATTTAATTAGCATGGAAATTGTTATTATATCTAAATATAAACAATGGCATTAAAAAGACACATCCATTAATTAATTTCTCATTTCATTTTTTAAAGAGTTAAATGAATATAGCGATAATTAATCAATAACAATATAAAATCAATATTATTTAATTAACCAATTGAATATAACAGTTGATGGTAACTAATTAATCTTTTTTTAACACGTAACAAAATTTTGATGGAATTAAAAATATATATAAATTTCGATTACATGATATTTTTTAGTACAAAATACACCTATAAGAGTTGATGGTAACTAATTTAAGTTATTATTCATCACTTAAAAAAATATTGTTCTAAAAAGACTACAAACGATGGAGATAATTAAAAAAATATTTTTAAAGAAATTTATTAAAATTTTAAATATCTGTACTATAAGAGTCAGAATGTTGTAAAAGACATTAAATGGAAAGCAGTGGAAGCTATCCATCGTACCTGAAGACACGGTACCAAATCCCGATTAGGCATATACAATTTAATACCAATGAACCAAAAATGAACAGGCATTTAATAAACTAAAATCATTATCTGACACGCCGTAAAAATATTCTCAAGGTGTCATATGAAAACAAATCCCCCTTCTCATAGATTTAAAAATGTCTTAAACAGCACATCCATTCGGAGAAAAGAGCACAATCTACTGTTTTCATTTTTTTTATTGAACGGAACAAAACACAATATTCATTTTTTCCAATTTATTGACTTTTTTTAAATACAACTACCTGGGCCATATCAATACAAAAAAAATAAACTTCAGTAATCCAATAACGAAAACAATTGGTTTAACAACTAAATTTTCTAATAAAAAAATAGTTTTTTCAACACTTTTAATGTTTTCAAAATGATCAATTTGGTTTCTCAACTAAATTTTTTAATTAAAAAAATTTGTTTTTTCAGCACATTTTGTATTTTCAATTTGATCAAATTGGTTTAACAACTAAATTTTCTAATAAAATATAACACTATTATAATCAAATGTGTTATTTTCATTCAAATATAACATTAACTCACATCACCCATAGAAATACTTCGAATTTAGAAGAGTCGCTTAGGTAACAGATCATTTACAGGAATAGATGAGGGTTTAACCTTTAATTTCTAACTATTTAGGTAATAGAATACAATCTATTTTACACTTGAATGAAATTCAAAAAAATGTATCTAATTTGTAAACCATTGAAATCACATGTGAATTAATTATGGGATTTTTAAAAAAGATTCAACCCATTGAAACCAATAATTAAAAATTTGTAAAGAAGTATAACCAAATTAAATAAGTAAAATTTTATATTAACATTCTTTTAAATGGAAAGAAATTGTGTAAACTTTTAATAAAATTATAAAATAATCTTCATGTTATTTAAAAAAACATATACCTTTTCCAAACTTTCAGGTGAATTCCTATATTATTTTTAACCCATTGCAACCAATCATTGAAAATTGAAAATACAAAAATTACTTCAAAGTTACAATTAGGATCATATAATTGTTCTATTCGATTAATATAAATAGACTTCTATTTTATTTGAATAGAAATTTTACAATATACGTTAATTTATAATCCAATATCAACTTCTATATTAATTTTTAAAAAAAAATTGGATAATTTATCACAACTATTTAATTCTTAAATATATAAGATACATTCCATCAATAATCATAAATAGATTTTCTAAAAGATTAAGATAATTTATATATATGAATTCCAAGTCTAGCCTTTCAAGTACCAATTAAAGCTTATAGAATGCATTATACACCCTAAGTTTAAATATAGTTAGACATTAATGAAAATATTTATATAAATATATTTAAGCCTCAACTATAATTAACCCTTAAAAATTATACTCTATGACAACACCTTTTAAAATTAATTATTTTAAGATACATGTTTTAAATATATTATGAAATCGTATAACAAAATTAAATAAGTAAAATTTTATATTAGCATTCTTTTAAGAGGAAAAAATGTGGGTGTCGCAAATGAAAACTTTAATTAAATTATATCATAATCTTCATGTTATTTAAAAAAAAAAACATATACCTTGTCCAAACTTTCAAGTGATTTCCTATATTTTTTTCGATTCTAATTTAAATTTAGAATAAAATCATTATATCACAATTAACAATATAGTCCATTTAATAAACCACAACAAACAACTAAATAGTTCAGCAAATTACAATAATCTAAAAGAAGTTACATATAATTAGATTTATCACTCGCCAACAACATAACATAAAATACCTTTTTTTTTGGACAGCTAACATAAAATACCATTAAAACATAAAAACATAATCATGCCAATGACCGATACCCAATACGAAACCATAAGGACTCCTCACTTGTCCACCTTAACCTTTTTGTACTTAAGCCTTTTCTTACAACTAAGAAGTGTTTCTTGAGAATTGACTGACGCACCCTTAGATTCCAAACTTTCAACATCAACTGCTTCATTTTGACCAACTTCAGCAGATCGCTTGTTCAAAATAGTTACTTCCTCGTCATCAAGCTGCACCAAACCTTCGCTTGAAATAATACTTTTGGATTGAGATACGTCATCCTTACCAACTTCAAGATGTTTCACACCAAATTTCAACTAATAACATAACAAAAAGAAACTAAAAACACACATAAAATAACATGTGATACGAATGCCAATTCTATTGCTAATTTACCTGCTCAGGTGTTAAAGGATTTGTATCATTCTTGAAATCATTAATAATAACCTCATCTTCACAAACTCTCTTGACCTTAAAAGAATCATCAAAATGGAAGCCATATTCAGCATCTTTCTCAACCTTAAACAAAAGTTGCATACCCACCAATTTCTCAAACTCTTTAGCTTGTATGTTAGACTCCTGTAAATAAAAGAAAACACAACATCCAAATCAATACATATGGAATAACTATATAAGGTGAAAAGAAAACAATAAAAAACATTTACCTTATAGTTCTCCAGCAAAGAAGCACATGATTGTCCCAATAATTTGACACAGTCGAAATCAAAGAGCAAAAAAGTAGTCATGTCAAATCCATCAAAAACTTCAACTTTCAATTTAAACCTAAACAAAAAATTAAAATTACGATGACCAACTAAATAGGATAAAAACAACTTTATCACATCTATCAAAAACTACAGCTTTCAATATAAACCTATATAAAAATTTTAAATTATTATGAACCATTAGCAAATATTCAGTAATACTTCAATGACGATTGTAGAAAAGATTTAATTTAAAAGTGGGAACAATATCATCAACTATTTTATCACATTTTGAGCAATATTTTTGCCCATCTTTTGTTGAAATGGCCCTCTGACATTTGCAAGCTTGGTAATACCATTCATCACCACTTAGAACGGACATCACATTAGCCAACACGATAAATATTCCATCCTGTTCAATATATATAAATAAAAATAACATAGTAAAATTAACTTTGTAAATGACAAATAATAAGATAATTATATGAATGGTTAATTAATTTGATTAATATTCAAACCACCTCTTCACAAATATGCAATTGAAGTAAATTTTTCCTTGGATACATTGACAAAAAGTCCTTTTCCATTGGAACATTGTTTCTGCCAGCAAGAATATTCCGAACCTGACCATTCAGCTGAATTCCCTGAGCAATCATTCTAAAAAAAAAGAAAATAAAAATGATGAAATAAATATCTGTGTTTATTTTACCCATTTAATTCAAATAACAAATGTAAAAACAAACCAAAAACCCTTGATAACCAAGTTGAATATTACTGCCTTTTCAAATCAGTCCCTTCATCAGTACCAGGGTCTAGAATTATTCTTGAGGTATCCATAACATTTTGGAGTACAACTTCACCTAATACATTGTTATTTAAAAAAAATGTATTTATATACATAACCACAAAATGTAAATCATTAATAAGAACCTAAAACACTATGTACAAACTCACCCCTATGACTCTTAATCTTTGCAAACCGGATTATAACAATCGGTAACTCAGAACTCGCACCATAATTTATCCCTAACAATATATCAACGTAGTCACCAAAAACGGTGCATGCAATCTTCCCCCTAAAATTAGTAAACAACAGAATAGTCACCAATAAATACAATAATATAACACAAATAAATGAGATAATAGTTAATATTCAGTGTAAACTAATGAAAGTCCTCACTTATCGTCAACCAACTCAAACTGAATCCGTCTAGTAATCTTCCCATCCTTTTCTGATTTTTTCTCATAAGAAATTCCAGTCATCACACCAATGAAATCTGAAATGATTGTAAAAATTACATTCATGTGCTTTAATAATAAATTTCTTTGAATGTGCATGATTAATGCAAAAAATTTTAAATCATATACAAAAATCTTACCAATTAAGTAATCGAAATCACCATTTGTTCCAGCTATTTCTTCAGAATTCATGTAAGTCATGATGTTCATTGGAATGGATGGATCATTAGAACAAACAACGGTTGTTTTGGGTTGAAAAATCAACTTATACTTGTGATTAGTTGCACGGTAAGAACCACCATTTCCAACAACACCAAAAAAACTCATATGATAAACCTCATTTTCAGAAATACACTTAGCAAAGCTCCTCATCATCGGCTTTCGGATACATGCTGTGATTTTTCCACCCTATAAACAAAACAAATATAAAATCATACAACCATTTAAAACCTCGTGTGAACCAAAAGCACAAAAAATAAAATACCTCAGAATCTAGTAGAACCATTTCTATACCATATGGATGTCTTGGATCATTAAGAGGATACATATTCCATATACGCATAACCCTAACATTAAGACTCCAACATTGTTTCTCATTAGTCACGTTAGCTACCCTATCAAATTCAGATGCCATTGATATACTATCAACCACAATCTACAAATCTACAAAGACTTCCACCCATTCGAATGATCAAAACCTGATCACTAACACCTATAAATAGAAAATTTAGAAGACTCAAACACATGGAATTGGTGGGTTCAGTTCAGATTTCAAATTAAAAAACAACTAATCATTTAAATTCTGCATCAGGCAGAACACATGCAGTACAGGCTGCGAAGTACAAAAAGCATGTCCACCATACATAAAAAGTCAACTACTAAAGCTTTCTTTAATACCAGAGTTATTCAGAAAACTATATTATGGTGGTAGAATTGCCAATATGCAATGCCAAGAGAGTTAACGTGAAGGGCATTAAGACAAAATGTACAAAGCAAAGTACAAAATGGCATCTGAACATAAGAAGTCAACTATAAAAATGTCTCTATAATTCCATGGTTATTCACAAAAGTATATTATGGTGGTAGAATTGTCAATGTGCAAAGGCAACATAGTTAATGTCAAAGGCAATCACGGAATGGCACTGTACTATAAACAGTGAATTTGCCTTACGTTGGTATTCTTGGTTGTAAAAGTATTGATATGGTGAACTAAAGAGTTGATATTGAGATTCTTTAGTATATATAGAGAAGCCAAAAGACCATACCAAGACCAACTTTCCTATGTAATAGTCAAAGTCAAAATTCAAATTATATAATTTATGTCCTTATTAGCATAATTTCATGAATTAAGTTTGTAGGGCTTGGAAGTGGTGGTGAGTCATTGGTCAATAATAATATTTTATACTATTTTAAATTAACTTTTAGTTAATAAATTAAAAGGTATTAAGTACTTTTAAATGTTTTTTTAAATATTTTGATGACATTAAATATATTTTCTTTTTATTTAATATTTCTTTATATAAAGTATTAGAAAATACTATAAGATATTGTAACTTATATAGAATTACTCTAAAATAAAAGGGAATGGCAAAATTACAGGAAATGACCAAGATCTACTTTCCTATGTAATAGTCAAAATTCAAATTATATAATTTATGTCCTTATTAGCATAATTTCATGAATTAAGTTTGTAGGGCTTGGAAGTGGTGGTGAGTCATTGGTCAATAATAATATTTTATACTATTTTAAATTAACTTTTAGTTAATAAATTAAAAGGTATTAAGTACTTTTAAATGTTTTTTTAAATATTTTGATGACATTAAATATATTTTCTTTTTATTTAATATTTCTTTATATAAAGTATTAGAAAATACTATAAGATATTGTAACTTATATAGAATTACTCTAAAATAAAAGGGAATGACAAAATTACAGGAAATGACCAAGATCTACTTTCCTATGTAATAGTCAAAATTCAAATTATATAATTTATGTCCTTATTAGCATAATTTCATGAATTAAGTTTGTAGGGCTTGGAAGTGGTGGTGAGTCATTGGTCAATAATAATAATAATAATATTTTATACTATTTCAAATTAACTTTTAGTTAATAAATTAAAAGGTATTAAGTACTTTTAAATGTTTTTTTATATTTTGAAGGCCTTAAATATATTTTCTTTTTATTTAATATATCTTTATATAAAGTATTAGAAATTACTATAAGATTTTGTAATTTATATATAATTACTCTAAAATAGAAGGGAATGACAAAATTACAAGAAATAGCCAAGACCTACTTTCCTATGTAATAGTCAAAGTCAAAATTCAAATTACATAAGTTATGTCCTTATTAGCATAGTTTCATGAATTAAGTTTGTAGGGCTTGGAAGTGGTGGTGAGTCATTGGTCAATAATAATAACATTGTTATTATTTTATACTATTTTAAATTAACTTTTAGTTAATAAATTAAAAGGTATTAAGTACTTTTAAATGTTTTTTTTTATATTTTGAAGACATTAAATGTATTTTCTTTTTATTTAATATTTCTTTATATAAAGTATTAGAAAATACTATAAGATATTGTAACTTATATAGAATTACTCTAAAATAAAAGGGAATGACAAAATTACAGGAAATGACCAAGACCTACTTTCCTATGTAATAGTCAAAGTCAAAATTCAAATTATATCATTTATGTCCTTATTAGCATAATTTCATGAATTAAGTTTAAGTGATGGTGAGTCATTGGTCAATAATAATAATAATATTAAATTAATTTTTAGTTAATAGATTAAAAGGTATTAAGTACTTTTTAAATGGTTTGTTTTTAATATTTTGAAGACATTAAGTATATTTTCTTTTTTATTTAATATTTCTTTATAAAGTATTAGAAAATACTATAACATATTGATTAATTCTGTCAAAAAACCTAGTTGGCCACCTTTGGTGGAGTCTCCCCTTCAACCATGTTTTTTAATCTTATGGGTGAAAAAAAAAAGTAGTTGAAAGGGAAGACCTTACCAAAGGTAATTAGTCAGGTTCTCAACAGAGATTAGTCATCGACAAAGTCGGTGAATATTCCGTATCAATAACATGCTAATAAAAAAAATACCATAAGATATTGTAACTTATATAGAATTACTCTAAAATAAAATTATTGTCACTAACAGGATCTTGCTTTGATGAAAATGGAGTTACAAGCGGCACAAAACAAAGTTAAGGAGGCAGAGAATGAAAAAAGAAGGAAAAGAGGGTGGGGTGCACTGCGCTGCAAAATGGCTTTCTGGGGTTTAATGGGAGGGTAGAATTGTCTTTTCACCTATTTTTGAAAAGATATAGGTGAGAAGAGCAGAAATGGGGGTGAGAATAGCAACACCCCTTCTGAAAATATAAAACCAGTCCACATGATGAATCAAGAAAACGAGGCCACAGTCTTAAAAGTACACCGAGAAATAGTTAATTAAAAGTTGAACATCGATCCAAACTTTATGACTTATCACTACTGAACAAAATGTGATATTCTAGTTACATCAAATTTACATTTTTTTTTTAGGTCAGAGATCATGGGTGTTTCCTAACCCATTGGGTCAGAGACCAATCCCGCTCGTAGTGTCTGATTGCCGCTGGCCCAAGGAAATTTTACAAATCTAGACAAAAAATTGCACCCTCTACAAGCCACAACACCAGCTAATGCAAGATCGACCATACTCCTTAGCGAAAGAGACTGCCATCAATGATATAAAACGAAATATTTTGTCTGCTCTTCTGTCTGGTAGTTTTATGGGTCTCTTCACAACAATAGTATCTTGGGACTGACGAAAAGGAAATAATTCAAGTTTTAAAAAGAAGACTTAATTATATTTTTTTTCCTAAAGTTATATAATCTCAAGAATTTTGTCCTTAAAGATTTTTTTTTTTAATTTTGTTTATACAGAATGTGGCGAATTTTATTCTAATGAACTTAAACCACCACAATTTAAGATAATTTTGTGGCAAATTTTCCTTTAAACCACCACAATTAAGATAATTCACAATATTTGAAAATTAGGAGTCAAAATTCGAAAACAAAAAACAAAAAACTTTGAGAGTAAAATTCATGATATTGTATAACTTTAAAGGCAAAAGGTGCAGTTAAACCTTAAAAAATTTATGGTTCTAATTAGGTTAAATTACTCATTTAGTCCCTAAATTATTTGAAAATTTTTAAGTAACTAAGTCCCCAAAACTAATAAAGATTTAATTGTGCCCTAAACTAAAAAAGTAGGTCCTTGAACTTTGTTTATAATGGCTTGAAACTATCAAAATATGACAATTTAATTTATAGCAATTTTAAAATCCTAAGGACTCAAAAAAATTTACATGATTAATGATCTAATTAAAAAAAATATTAGAGACCTACTTAAAAATTTACGAAAGATCAACAAAGTAATTTAAGCTTTCAAATATAATCCATAAACTCATTAAATTGTTAACAAAGAGCTTCCAATTTACAGGTGAACCAACTAAAGCTAATAAACTGGAACCTTTGTACCCCTCATGGCATAAGAACTGGATATAACCTAAAGCATCCATGTCATAGACCAAACCAGGGTTCACAGCTCTTGTTGGGTTCAATTGGCCAGCACCATAGGCAAATTCTGCCTCATTATTAACTCTCTTGTTCATTGGTTTGGCTTGACAAATATTATATAAACAAGTCAGCCATCTCAAAAAATCTCAAGTTGTGACTTATTGATGAGTTTAATTTCTATGCACTGTCAGTGTAAAAAAAATTATACTATCAACTAATCAAAAATCATTATTAGTATGACTTTCAAAGTAGTTATTGTAAAAATTAACCAACTTAAAATGCATAACAGTGTGTGATTAGATGACAATATAAAAATCTTCTACACCTTCAATACATATACTTTTTACTCTATATATATACTTATGATGCAACAAGGCCTCCAGATTGGGCATATCATGTAAACAAATCAACTAAGAAAAGTGGAAATGGGATTTAATCTAACCTGTGGTGATAATAGCAGATCTAATTGCAGCAGGAGTCCAATGTGGGTGAAATGACTTCACATATGCTGCTACTCCAGAAACATGAGGACATGCCATGGAAGTCCCAGACATTAGAATAAATTCTGAAAATTGAGTGTCCCCTTTCAGACCAGTGAGTGACTTCCTGGGAGTATAAGATGCCAAGATGTCAAGGCCAGGAGCTGCAATATCAGGCTGCATCAAATAGATTATAAAAGTCCCTCAATTCATTAAATACCAGCCTTATGGTCATAATTACAAGCAGAATAGAGAAGGAGCACCAACTCTAGGAAGGTTGAAAACCTGCAAATATTAGTATTAGTACCTTGAGAACATTTTGAGATCCTGGATTTGGGCCTCTAGATGAAAATGTAGCAATAAATGGAGCTTGCATTTTCATTTCATGGCTCTTGTATATTACTGCTGATGGTGATCTTAGTTGAACAAGAAATCCATGTAAAATTGATAGTATGAGATAATCCGGTCAAAGGATTTATTTTGTAACAAATATTTGGGTTGAGTAAGCTATAGAAAAACTAGTTAAGTAGCTATTTATTGATGTGAGAAGTGATTCAAAGACCAAATAAGAGCATGCTTTACCTTGTGGATTGTATATATTTGGTAATAGTGTCACCTGTGCCACTATTCACTATGGTAGCAGGTGCCATGAAAATTTGAGCAACATCAGGATATTGATCACTTTCTATTAAAGTACCAATGCCCCCAATTCCTTTCACAACAGCTTCAGTGCCCCATGTTTCTAATTTGCAATAAACAAGCTTTCCCTTCACTTTATTTGGTTCTAACATGCCTTCGTAGCAGAATCTGTCAGTGCATCAAAATGTTCCTTGTTAATGTTGAACAATTTACCAAGTGTTAATGAAAAACAATGGAAAATTACCTAGCATCTTCCTTGTCTTCTGAGTCTTTGGCTGCATCAAACCCACTGACAAGAGGGTACTGTTTTTGTTTTGGATCGAAACAACTCACACCTACCCCCTGCACATCATCCATTATTGGATGTACACACATGCAAATAAATGACAAAAAAAATCTCAACAAGACACAGAATGTCAAATTGGTTGCTAATAGAACCATATAACTTCCCAAATGTTATGCAAATTTTGCTTTATATTCCTACAACTAATTATTTGGTCTTGTATTCTGTAAAATCCTTATCAATCCCAAGATATACTTAAATGGATCATTGAATCATGCCACAAGTTACATGCATGCCATGTGCCACTGACAGAATCTACACCACATCGAAATCTCAGTTATTACCAATTCCATTGTCCAATTTAAATTAATCATAGTAGTATATGTAAACCTTAGTTATGAAATGAAATTTGATTAATGGAGAGTAACAAAGTATTATAGGTTTGGTGAAGTATGGATAAAATTACTTTAGTCTTTCAGAATATGTGAATGGCAAAAGAAAGAAACTTACAGAAACATTTTTTCCATTTCCCAACTGTACAGTGCTCCTAAAGGTCCAGTCAATGCCACTAGCTGCTACAGTTACAATCCATGGTGCAGTATTTGTTACAGATCCCAGGCTTGGAACAGAATTTCCAGCTGAGGCCACTGTGATTATACCTTTCCTCATGGCATGAAATGCACCAATTGATATAGAGTCTTCAACATAAATAGGATCCCCTCCACCTATGGAAATAGATATGACATCCACACCATCATGGATAGCAGCATCAAATGCAGCAAGTATGTCCATGTCTGCACATCCACTAGATGACCAGCAAACTTTGTAAATTGCCAACCTAGCCGATGGCACGGCACCACGAGCAGTTCCATTGGCCAACCCAAAGAGATTTGCATTTGGGACCAGATTGCCTGCAACTGTTGATGCAGTGTGAGTGCCATGGCCATCAGCTTCCACGGGAGATAATATGTCTGATGGATCAGGGTTTCCATCAGCCTTAAAGTACTTAGCTCCTATTGTCTTTCTTCAAGTTTGCCACAAAGAGTTGCCATGCAGATGGAATTCACAAGTTAGATCTTGAGCTTAGCCATACATAAATTTGTCAAGTTAATGTTGCAAACATGCAGATCAATAGTATCTACATTACAGTTCCCTTACTTTAATAGTGGATTGTGAATAAGAACTAATAACAACCTCCTTATTGAACTTTCAAGTGCTTAATAGCAAGGATTTATGCGTAAATTGTAAGACTAAACAAAAATGAGGTATTTGAAAGTGTTCTTTTATTTTTATCTATATATAAGAATTTTTTTTCAAGATAACTGTTATCATTTGCATTAGTCAAGGTCATTTTATAGCATTATTTTATCGATATTAGTATCACAATAGCTTAGAACAAATCCTTGCATATGACAAGATTAATTTTAACTAGCATCACTAGCCCTCAGTTGATTTGCTATGAATAGAATCTTTGTGAAAGATAACATAATCCTTTATGGAGGTAAAGGAAAATTTCTTCCAGAATGTACTTTTACTGTGTTTTAATGCTTCAAGGAGAATCCTAATTATCTAAGTAATGTGTGGAAGCAACTATTAGTGTTAGCAAAGTCTGAAGCATTGATTTATTGGGAGATTAACCTGGCACTGTGTGTTGGTCTCTTTCTGCAGAAGTAGAACTTCAAGACCAAATTCAGCAGAGCTTCATCACCAAATTTCTTCTTCCTCTGTTTTGGGATATTGAGATCTAGAAACAATGTGATACTAAAGATCCCAAAGTGAGACAAAGACTAGGCATTCTTAATCGTGAATGAAGGACGACAGTGACATCAGAGGCACCACAGATGATAGAGAAGTGAGAGAACAGAAAGAGCAAGCGTTAAGAGTGGTCCAGTCTATGTTTCTTACTAAAGCCCACATCGTGTAATGTACTGAGTGGAAGTGAACTACTTATGCTATAAAACGAAGGACTTCTTATAAGATAAATCACAGCATCGTGTGATAAGCACAGAGCGAACTAATCTTTCGTCTTTTACTAAAAAATACCGTGTGCTTGTCACTTAAAACAGCATATGCCAATGTTGGAAGAGCCTTTATTTTTGGAATGCTCTGCAACATGAGTTTTAAAAGTTTTGTTATGTTGAATTTAGCTAATGGCACAGTCCTGTGAGCAATCTATTTAAATATTTTTCAGTACAACTTCAATATTACATTGCTTAGTGGCTTATAACAAATCCTTGTGTATGACAAGACTAATTTTAACACTAGTATGACCAAATAATTTTTAAAAGATATATCTAGAATGTAAATAGGCTTTTCCAAACATTTTGAAACAACTGATTTTTTTAATTTTGTTCCCTAACAGTTAATTGAATCGGATGTTTGACCTTTCAGCTGTTTCACTAATATCTGACTTTGTGAAGGATTACATACCATTCGTTTATGTGGGTAAAGGAAAATTTCTTCCCGTATTATCTAGGCAATGTGTGGAAACAACAATTAGAAGTCTGAAGCATCAATTTCTTGGAGATTAACCAGGCACTATGTGTTGGTCTCTTTCCGCAGAAGCAGAGCTTCAAGGCTAAAATTAGTAGAGCTTCATGGCCAAATTTCTGCTTTGTTCTTTATTTTGGGATATTGAGATTTAGAAAGGCTGATACTAAAAAGATACACAAGTGAGACGAAAGAGAAAGATTAAACATTCAACAGTGCATGAGGGAGGACTGGGACAATAGAGGCCTCAGAGATGATAGAGAAGAGAACAGAAAAGAGGAGTGAGAGAATAGAAAGGAGTGTTTGCCTTTATGTTTTTTACTAAAGCCCACATCGGGTAGTGTACTCGGTGAAAGCTAACTACTTATGCTATAAAATAAAGGACTTTTTCTGTTACAAATCATGGAGCCGTGTGTTAAGCACATAGCGAACTATTGTTTCGCCTTTTACTAAAGAATACCGTGTGCTTGTCACTTAAAGCGGCATACGCCAGTTTTTGGAAGAGTCTTTCTATGTGAAAGGCTCTGCAATGAGTTAAAATGTTTTGTTGTATAAAAGTTTAATTAAATGAATTGTATTATTATTAATTATTAAATATAGTTTAATTTTATTTATTTTAATTTTAGTTGTTAGTTGGTGAGTATAGATCGGACTTTATATGTAGTTTTTTTTTTTTTGTGTTTTTTTGTTAGTTTTTGGGTTATATGTGGTTGGTGAACTTTTCATTTTGTTTTGGATTAGAGATTATGGATGTTTTTTAACCTACTAGGTTTAATCCCACGGTTTGGGTTACTGTTGGTTCAAGAGAATGTTGTACAAATGGATCGTCTCTTCACATGTGAACGTAGCGGGACCTTACATCATTGTATCAATTATGAGCATAATTGTAATTAAGAACTTTTGTTATTCTCATATTTATTTAAGCCTACATTCCATTCTGTTTGGGCTTTATTTGAGAGATAACAAAATGCAACAATCCTTATAAGCGAAAGGGGTTTGAAATGAAGTTGGGCAAGAAAATATATAGTTGAAAACATTCACCAAAGAAAAGATATTGATTTTTTAACAAAATTGGACCCCATATGAATGTAAAACTATAAGTGACTTTTAATGATTTATCTCTTCAGATTGTAGCACAAGAAAATGTAGGAATAGGATTTTTTAGGGGAGGGGCACAGATTTCAGTAGATTGGTGAAATTCAGCTAACTTAATCTTCAAAAATCATTATCTTTAGTTCAAAAATCAGATCTAGATAAAAATTCTCCAATCATTTTGATGATAAATCTTAAATCCGTTTATCTTAGCTCTGATGTGAAATCCCTTTTTGCTTTTCTAAAAAAAAAAACCTATGTTTTTTATGGTTACTTTTAGAAAGAAATTAAATATTTTCTTGGCAATACCAAACAATCTTGAATTTGATTGTGATTGGTTTAGTTCTACTTGAAAGATAAGATTTATTAAAAGTCAGCTTGAATAGATTAGTTAATTTAGATCATTTTTTTTTTCAAAAACCGTCCTCATCTTTTATTTTGGAAACTTAATTCTCATGTCAATTATGACAAATAAAAACAAGCTCCTTTTATAAATGCGAAAATGCAGATTTTCAAAAATTAAAACTAAAAGAGTAATGTGTGCATGGATTATATTTTTGAAATTTCATTTTGCATGAACTTGATTTAATGAATTTGATTTTGCTACAAGTGGGTTTGCAATGGAGTGATTTGTGTATGTTTGCATAATGCTATTGAAAATCAGTGTTTGATGGTATTTAGTTTACTTCATTTTCTCTGGATTAATTTGTAAAAGTTTTAATATTATTTATGTAATTGCAAACTAATTCACTGAGAATGCAGTGACACAATGTAAACAAGGAAAGAGAATTTACTTATTGCAGCCTGAGAAATTTGCATAGTGGCCACAAGATCCTTTCCATCTTGCTGGTGGAGGACCAAATCCATCGTCCTTGAAGCTTTTGGACTCGGGCGTTATCCCTGCCTCACCAATATTGAGACATAGTTTTTACAATTAAATTAAGAAGTACCATTCATATAAGAAAAATGTTAAACTGCACAAAAGATAATTGCACGACACCACATGAAATCAGATAACTGAAATCTGATTGGTTACTTGATTATCATTTAAACCACCCATGTATTGTGTGTAGGGCCCTGATTCGTCAAATCACTTATTCTTTCTTTTCGTGTCTATTTTGGTTCGTAATATATAGCATCTCTCTTCATATAATATCTCACATTAAGTACAATAATGCACAAAGAAGAAAATGAAAATGGGAACAAAGCCCAGATGAACCTGTATCCAAAAGAGCAACAATTGTGTCACTCTCTAATTTCAAGCTTCTCTTAGCAGTCAGAGGTAACCCAATGAAGTTCCATGATCTTGTTGTGTGTAGCTGGAGGTACTGATTTTGAAACACCAAAAGCACTTCATCCACGGGCTAATTATTCCAAAAGCACTTTAGAAAGAAATTATTCCAATACGAATGTTTTATCATAAAACTAATTGAAATATAAAACTTAAAAGACTTTATAAAATTATCAATAACATTTACAAGTCTAAATAAACTTAGTATATATATGCTCTTTGGAATTATAAAGCATGTATTATTGTAGGACCCCAAGTCAGAAACGACTAGTGCTACCAATGACTGCAGGTTACTTATCAATAGGGGGAGTGAACATGGAAATTGTTAAGAAAAACTGAACAGAGCATAAGAACAGCAAAAATATAAACGTATAAGAAGAGAGGAGCAGAGGAGCAAAACTGGTCTGGTATATTTCAGATTTGCATGTCAGTTTTGCACACTGCTGAACTGTTACAGCAAGTGATTTAAGTACAAAGCCAACAAGTTCCTAATTGGTTGAAACAAACAGCAAAAATAAAGGCTAATTAAAAATAGGCATCATTAGCCCACAACTACCTAGTAAATAAAAGCATGCTTAAAAAGTAATCAGAAAAGTTGCAGGCACATTTAATATGCCAGTAGAAAAATCTCAACTGGCAACAGAAATGAAGTCATGTGGGATGGCCTTGAGTCCATTACCATTACCTCCATGGTCCTCCATGATTAAATATTTTCATCAATTGGCAAATACTGTAAGAACATCACTGAGATGAAATTTACTTTGTGAATTAGAAGAATATAATGCTGATGCCATGGTTAAATACACCCCGAACTTGAAGGTCTTGAGCATATAGTGAGCATGAAGGCTTTGTCTGGGGTGCTCACTTTCTTGGAACATTTGGAGGCAGTGAATATATGTCACAGTCTCATTATGGATAAATCAGATCCTGGATACCAGGTTATGGTCTACAGTATTCATGATCTATGACACCATTTGCCCCCCTCGAGTCTGGGAAAGCTTATATATTGTCAAGGAGGAAGGTGCCTTAGGTGCAAGAGTGGGCATGACACTAAACCTATCATGCAACCATATGGATCCTATGACGATATTGAGCATGAAGATGAGATAACATCTCTCGCACATTAATCTGATTGCTCAGTGCTGCATGAATCTAGTCATTTGGATCTCGCTTGTTTTGTGGTTGAAAGAAGTTTCATAGACATTTACATTTTGCTGGTTGGTTTCTAAACATGTCTGCACCAGACATGTTTGAACACAGATCAACAAAATATAAATGCCTATATGAAACTTATTTCAACCACAAAATGGGCAAGATCCAAAATGATATAAGGTTCATGCAGCACTAAGTACATTCAGATTAATGTGCGAGATGTTATCTCATCCTAAGCAAAATATCCTCATAGGGTCCAAATGATTGCTTGTTAGGGTTAGTGTCACGCTCATTCTTGCACCTAAGGCACCCTAAACCCTAAACCCTACTGATAAGTATTTAACCTGTCATTGGTAGAACAAGTCCATTGATATTTGGGGTTCTACAAATTACAAAAGAAGACACAATTTATAATACCAAAGAGCTTATACTATAAGCTTATATAGACTTGTGAAAGTGGCTGATATATAATTTTATAAATTCTTTCAAGTTTAATATTTCATAAGTTTTATGATGAAACTTATGAAAATATATTCTTTCTAATTTATTTTAGTAAAATTGGAGGTCAATTATAAATAATTAAACATTCATATATAATATATAAACTCTTAATAAATAAGTGCTTAACTAAGTCGTTACTTAAATCTAGCTAGGGTGTTTTGTTTAGAAGGTTCTGTAATAGACTAATAGCCTACATGTAGAAAGGGTAAGAATAAGAAAAATGTTACCTTTCAGAGATGAACTCCATATCCCTTAAGTATGTATAGTAGTTAAATACTAAGCAGGGTATATTTTCATTGTTCACATTTAGAACTCCAAGAATTGAGTCATTTTTGCACTTGAATGCTTGTAATCCCAAGGATAATGTTTATTGGATATGTTGAAACAGCAAGAGCTCAGTCTCGATAGATCAAGCTTGTGCCAAAGTGATGGGTCACAACAAGCATGATTCCAGAATTTGCAAACCAGCGTGGCAACGACCAACATTGAGGGACATAATGATTCTTACCAGAATCTCATTGAACAGAAAATCATTCCAGTCGTTTCTGGAAGCTAAATTGCTATTCTCCATTGCTTAATGCTTCCTGCATGAATTATTGAGACAGTATATTAATTTTTGCACATGATCTTTTGAACTTTCACATGAAGTGGAAAATGGAAATCAATTGTTGAAGAATGTACGAGAATCTATAATCAAGATATCATATGCAATCGCCCTCCTATGAATTAAATATATAGTTATATATATCACAATATTTCTATGGAGAACATGATCTACTTTTTTTTTTTAGATTGTAAAGGACATATAAGGCCAAGTGTAAGTAGACTAATCACGAGCAAGGAAAACTGTCCCTAGGTGGATTGCTATTTTTAATATAACAAAACTCTCACAGGAAACTCTTGATGTATTTAACTGCATATGCTAGGAATTAACAAATTTACAAATTGAAAGATTCTAAAGAAACAATAGTGTGGCCGCCCTAGGGTCAACTTTGTCATGGACTTATGAACAATTTTTTACCAAACACAAAATGCAGATCAGCTAGGCTGGCTTAATATTTAGAAAAAGAAAATACAAATGTGGAGATTAAACATGGCCACATGGCCAATTTAAAAACTCTTTAAAACAAAAAATTAAAACTAAGATGAAATTTATAGTGTATATTTTAAAATAATTATACCAGCGCAAAAAATATTGTTATGTAAAATATGTTATTTTCAGTTAAATAAATCTTATAATTTATTATTAATTTTTTTATAATAATAGATAAGAAATATATATTATTCGAACTTTTGCAGGGCAATAAAGCCTGAACATGAAAACATGAACCAAATCGACCCAATGAACATCAACCATGTCTTTTAGAATTTGAACCCATCTCTATTTGCTTTAGGTCAAACGGAGTTGTGGGATAAGATGGGGTCTTGAATTCTTTGTAGAAACTGAAATATGTATATTTTTAAGAAAATTGGTGATAATTTTCTGGTTTTTAAAGGTGTGTATACATGTTCAACTAAATGAAAAACCTCCCTATTAGAACCCCACTCAGCTACAAAAACAATTTATCAGTAAAATCTTGGAGACAATCATATAACATGCATGCTGGAAATATTTGATGTGGATCTATCATTTTACCGTCACCAGACAAAAAATTAAGTTTAAAAATAAACCTTGGACAACAGCGACAAAAATGAAACCCATTTGTTTTATGAAACACTAAGCAGATTACAAACCTAGCGCAGGTAATGAAATGATTTGATTATCCAGGAACGTAATTGCATACACATGAATCAGACCAGGATTTCAGCAAACAAATAAATCCATATCAAAAAAAAAAAAAAAGAGAGAGTAACAGAATACAATACTCATGAGTGTTGCTTAGATTGTATGAATTGGTTTTCCTGTGAATCATCACTAATAGAGCTGTATACAAGTCGCCTCATTGTCCATCAGAAAAACTAGCTAATTCATCCATGGTTTTGCATCTTTTTTCCAATTTACATTATGTAACATATATTACATACAAAAATACACATCATTAGAAAAAGACTAAAGAGAACAAATTCAAGGACAAAGCATGCAAGCGTCAGAGAAAAAGAAACTACCAAATTAAGTTCTGAGGGAGGGTAAGAAGGGATACATACCATCTCCATCTTTGTCAAAAAGACAGAAGGCTTCTAGAAAGTCATCAATCACAGTGACATATAATTCTTGGCAGATTATAGGAGAATTACACCAATAAACCGCTGTTAGTTCATCTTTTTTTTTTTTTTAAGGTTTCCAGCTCAATGAATGGCCCAAAGAGAGAAAAAACAATACCTTTTCTAGAGGCATTGTGCATGCTCCCTTGATAAAGGAGCAAACATTTTATCCATTTTTACTACCATCATCCATCAATTATTTCTTGACTTACCAAACTCAAGTTACATGAAACCTGCAAAATAAAAAATTATACAAATTGCTCACTGCAATGATTCACAGAGAATAGTTAGCAAGTAACTGATCACACACTACCCTGATCACCAATCCCATTAATATATCCAATCCATACGTTTTGAAAGTTTACCTGAACACTGAATTTCAGTAAAAACACACGGACCCATTCGACTTTAAAAATGAATATTGACTTGAATGAAAGTAATCTCAGGCATGAATAACTGAACCTACATAAACAATATGTATTAGTTTCCAATTCAACAAGATACACAAAATGACCTCATCAAAAGAAGGACTAGATTGGATAAAAACAGAATCACATAAGCTAACAACTCATGTAGTAAACGGATCCACATACCTAGACAGCGATTCAATAAGCGTAAGAACAGAGCTATTGTAGAGCTCAAGGTGTTTATATATGTTCAACCAAATTAAAAAAAAAAACACTTGTTAGAATCCCATCTTGGCTAAAAACAATGGAGTAGTAAATCTTACAGACGGATCTTATAACATGTTGGAAATATTAGATGTGGATCTATCATTTGACCATCACCAAAAAAAATTAATTTCAAAATTAAACCTTTACTCAGCTGCACTAAAATGAAACCCATTTTTTTAATAAAATTTTCGGATCAGATTGAACAAAAATTCGTGTGCTTTTTATTGGATTCATCCTACTTGAGTCATTTGGTTGGCTAAATTAACTAAGGCTCTTTCTTTTGATATCCGAATTCAAGGACACAAAAATATGTAAAGAATATCATCAAAATATGGAAGATGCATGCACAGAAAAGCGGATGACAAAATTAAAAAAAAAAATGCTCAACCAAAGGAAATAAGCATACCTCTTATATGGTGCTATGCCACTGTCTTTAGATATATGGTGAACAGAATGAAGAGTTGAAATTGAGACTCTTTGGTATATATAGAGAAATGTCTTGCTATCAAGTGTTCTGTGTTCCAAAAAGTATTAGTTAAGGAATATTTAATATATTTCATTAATTATTTAAAACAAATTAAAAAATATTAAATGATTTTTCTAGTTTCAATATAGTAAATGCTTTTAATAATGATTTTTTATTCTAAATATATTACTAAGTTTTATAATAAATGTTTTTTTTATCATTTATAATAAATGCTTTGAACGTAATAAATGATTTTGATATAATAAAACATTTATATTTTCAATATAATAAATGCTTTTAATAATGATTTTTATTTTTTATAATAAATATTAGTTAATATAATAAATGCTTTGAACATAATAAATGCTTTTGATATAATAAAAAAATTATATTTTTAATACTTCCTTCGTTTTATATGGCGTTTAAGGTTATAGTACATATATTAAGAAATGCAATTAATATTTTGAATTCATAAATTGATTGCAGTTTTAGAAATGCAATTAATATTTTGAATTCATAAATTGATTGTTGTTTTAGCTTTTAAAATTTGTCTCAAATTGACTGATGTTCTCACTTTTCAATGAGATGTTCAAACATCTATTCTAAATTTACCCTCTAATAAATATTGTTGTGTTGAATGACTTAATAATACATTTATTGAAATCAAGAAAGAGAATAAGGATATTTTAGTAAAATTGTTCCTTAATAAATACTATTTTCTTGAAATACTTGCTTTCTTAATCTGTGCGAAAAAACCTTAAACATCAGTTATTGTAGGACGGAGGGAGTATCATATAACTTCTTAATATACTCTTTTATCTCTCAAATTAATTACATTTTTTTCTCATTTACTACTTAGTAATAACTACTTCCACTAAAGAATATTTAATATATTTCATTAATTATTTAAAACAAATTAAAAAAATATTAAATGATTTTTCTAGTTTCAATATAGTAAATGCTTTTAGTAATGGTTTTTTTTTATTCTAAATATATTACTAGTTAATATAATAAATGCTTTGAACATAATAAATGCTTTTGATATAATAAAAAATTTATATTTTCAATATAATAAATGCTTTTAATACTCCCTTCGTCCGAAAATGAGTGTCGCATTTAGTTTTTCAATGTAATATTAATTACTTTTTTCTACTAATACCCCTATTAAGTGTCACTTTAGCTTTTCAATGCAATATTAATAATAAGGTTAATTTTGTAAGATTATTTCTTTGTTTCATCTATTTAATAGTTTTTCTTGGTCTATGTAAAAAAACCTAGGACAACACTCATTTTGGGATAAAGGGAGTAATGATTTTTATTTTTTATTATAAATATTACTCTCTCCATTTTTTTGTATCTGTCGTTTAAGATTTATTTGTAGAAACCAAGGAATGCATTAATTTTTTTTTATTCTAATAAAGTAATTATGGGATTTCCTATTTTATCCTCTTTTCATTTCTACTCAAAATAAATGCATGTGTAAATTCATTAAAGATTAGAAGAGAAGTAAGGGTATAATTTATAAAAGAGTAATTAATGTCATATTAAACTTTGCAAATGAAAAATAAATAGAAACAAATGAAAAATCTGACACTTAAAAAAAATGGAGGGAGTAGTAGTTAATATAATAAATGCTTTGAACATAATAAATGCTTTTGATATAATAAAAAATTATATTTTTAATACTTCCTTTACTTTATATGGTGTTTAAGCTTATGGCACATTTATTAAGAAATGTAATTAATATTTTGAATTTCATAAAATATATTATGTAACTTCCTAATATACCCTTTTATCTCTCAAATTACGTTTTTTTTTTTCTCATTTACTACTTAGTAACAACTACTCCCACTAAGGGTATTCCATGGAAAAAGTATTTAATATTTCATTGGTTTTGTAAAGCGACAATTAATTTGGAACAATTATTTTTTTACTAAAATGTCATATAAAGTGGAATGGAGGGAGTATAATAAATGCTATTAATTTAAGGAACATATTAGTCAAGGAATATTTAATGTTTTATTAATTATTTAAAATAATTTTGAAAAATATTAAATGATTTAATTTATTAATATAATAAATGCTTTTAATAAAGGATTTTTATTCCTGAAATAATAA
Source organism: Pueraria montana var. lobata (assembly GCA_026413185.1). NCBI lineage: Eukaryota > Viridiplantae > Streptophyta > Magnoliopsida > Fabales > Fabaceae > Pueraria > Pueraria montana. Next base: position 86,641,655 of record CM048650.1, on the reverse strand, counting down.
CTTATTTTATTAACATAAATCAAAATAGTGGACCACAAATTTAAAAGCTTGTTTGAAGAGTTTTTTTTTTGTTACATTTGAAGAGTTTTATTTTAATACACTATTTGTATAAAAAATTACACTCTCAATTAATTAAAAATCACTTTTACAGATGACATTTAAAGTAATTATTACTAATCGTACCTATTTTAGAAGCAGGTCATAATTTCTTCCAGCACTCCCTTTTTCTACTGTTCACACCCCTTCAGCTTTTATTTTATTTTTTAAGCCCAAAACTAACAACCTTAGCCCATCATATCAAGCACAAATTAATTAATTAATTAAATATCAAAGCATATAATTAATCAATCAATTAATTTAAATAACAAGGGATATAATTAAAATAAAGTACAATCATAACTAAAGAAACATATGCTTTTTAAGATCCAAACAAATCAATCAAGATAAAATAAATATGGGTCATAAGAATTACTCGAAACTTCTTGCATTTATAATTCTTTTCAATCCAGACAAAAATATTTTAAGAAATATTAAATTCCTTAAAATAAATCAAACAACATAATTCTTTTAAGGTGAAAATTTGGATGGTTACAATAACTAACGTGAAGGTTGATTATCGTTCAACACATAGGGGAGAGATAAGGATTAGCTTGGTTCTAGGTTTTGCAAGAGAGCGAGGTAATTGCAAGGCTGCAACATTGAGAAACATAAATATTGTTTCTAGAATCTTATTGAACAGAAAATCATTTCAGTCTTTTCTAGAAGCTGTATTGCTATTCTTTGTTTCTTAATGTTTCATACAAATACTATTAAATGATTCATTTCTCATGAAACAACAAATGCAAATCACAAAACCCTAAACAGGGAACTTACCATGTATTTAACTGCATATGCTTGGAATTAATGAAGTCACAAACTCAAAGATTCTAACGAAATACTTTTTTTAATAAATGCTTAATTCAAGAACTGGTCATCACTAATTTATATGAATCCTAGTCACAAATAATATTTCATATCCTTTTAGCCCAATGCTAGTAGGTTACAATTAGTATCTCTAAAGAGGACCAAAAATCTAGCAAAAGATACTTCTAGAATATATTAACAAGAATAATTAATAATTTAGAGATACTTCTGTTTTGGTAATTAATACAAAATGTGGTCAATCGTGAGCTCAAAACACCACCAGGGATCCATGGATTACTCCAAAAAGAGGTTTCGTGTCCAAATGCTACATGTTTTCCTAAAAGACTCCCTCAACCAGTTTATCCGCCAACTCAAGGCTCTATCTAGAGAGCAAATGTGTCTCTCCACCATGTTATACCATTTCCCTTTGCACCATCTAACTCCCCCTATCTCACGTATTTATTACCAAACACCTTATACCATGAACTCCCCTTTTCCACACACATTCTCTAGTGCCATTGTCGAAGTATAGACAAATTATAAGCCTTCAAATTTTTAACTCACCCACAAGAATTTCTTGAATAAAACAAATTGGCCAATTGAATTATTTATAGATGAGAACCAAATCCAAATTCATATTATGTAGCCACAAAAGCAACTTAAATTCTTCATATCAAGAAAATAATTAATTAAAGAAACATGATATATCAGTAACTCATAATAAGAAAGATTTTGTTTCTCATATGTTGAATGAAAGAAATATGTACCAAGAGAAATAGAAAACTCACCTTCTGTGTCCATTATTATCAACGAAGCACGCAACATTCACAATGAACACTCATATTTTGAAGCGAGAGAGTTAGAAATCTTTAAATCTTAATTTGTCTTCAGAAAAGCTTGCAAACCGAGAGATATAAGTAGAAAGTTTGTGGGTGCTACCCTTGATTAGTGAAAGACCCTTTCAGACTTTGGTAAAGGAGTAAAATATATATTTCAGAAATTGGTCTATATATTCCCTTCCAAGATTCTATATAATTTTACCAATAACAACTTTTTGAAATGTTTATAGAGGATATATTATCATACAACGAATTCTGCATATGAAACTTAATAATTTCAAGCACAAAACGTGCAGGATCCAAATGACAAGGTTGATGGCACAATAAAAAGCATATTCAGATTAATGTGAGAGAGAGGGTATCTCATCCTGACGCCATGCATCCTCAAAGGCTCCATATGAATGCCTGATGGGAGTAGTGTTCTGCCTATTCTTGCACCTAAGGCACCACCCTCCTTCACAATAGATAAGCTTTCCCATACTCGATGGTGGCAAAAGGTTTTGCAGATCATGAATATTGTAGTCCACATCATCCGAATCATCATCTATAATGGGACTATGACATATATTAACCACCTCCAAATGTTCCGAGAAGGTGACCACACTGTACAAAGTCTTGATGCTCACCGGTAAGGTCCAAATGCTCAACACCTTCAAGTTTGGGGTGTATTTGATCATGTCTTCAACATGCCCTTCTGAAAAGATGCAACCGCAAGAAAATTTCATCTCAACGATGTTCTTGCAGTATTTGTGAATTGCAGGAAATATTAAATGACTGCACACAACGGAGGTAAGGGTAATGGACTCAAGGCCTCTCCATGACTTCATTGCCAAATTCAGTCCTGTTCTTGAGAAGTCACCCGTCTTTGGCAGAACGAGTCGTTTCAGATTTGGGGTCCTACGAAAGAAGACAAGTACGCTTAATTTGTAATACCAAACAGCTTGTATATACTAAGTATTTAAATTAGACTTGTAAATATAGGTAGGGTATTTTGCTTTAGACTGTTGTATAGTAGCCCACATGCATGTGCAAAGGGTAATTATGAATACCGAGAGGATCTAGCTCAGTTGGTTGAGTTATTGTGTGAGTTATTGTAAACCCCTCGGTACTGTATTCGATTTCTATGGATAAAAAAAAAAGGGTAATTAAGAATAAGAGAAATGTTACCTTTCAGCAGCAATGATGAGCTGCTGATCCATTAAGTAAACATAGTAGTTAAATACTATGCAGGTTGTATTTCCATTACTCAGTCCTAGAACATACTTCAAGAACTCAGTCATTTTTCTACTCAAACGCTTTTGCTTGTAAGCTCCAAGTTCATTACCGGGTACATTGAAGCAGTACGAGCTGAGTCTGGACAGATCAAGCTTGCGCCAAAGAGACGGGTCACGACAAGCTTTATTCCAGAATTTGCAAACCAGCGAGGCAGCTGCAAGGTCCGCAACATTGAGGGACATGAATATTATTACCAGAATCTCATAAGATAGATCATTCCAGTCTTTGCTGCCAGCAAAATTGCGCTTATCCATTTCTTAAAGCTTCCTGCAAATATATTAAATGTTTCACAAGATCATCTTAACTTTCTCATGAACAGGAAAATGCAAATCCCAAAACCCTTAACAGAGAACTCACCATGTATTTAACTGCATATGCTAGGAATAAATGAAGTCAGAAATTGAAAGATTCTAACCAAATATATATAAATGCTTCATTCAAGAAGTGATCACTATTTGATATGAATCTTACAAAAAATATTTCATATCTTTTAGCCCAATGCTTGCAGTTGCAATTCGTATCAAAGAAACAAAAGAGGTTTAACAGATACTTCTAGAATATATTAACAAGATTTAATTAATCAGAATAATATAAGAACTGAAATTCTTTATTAAATATTACAACTTGGGCTTCAAAATCTTGTGAAATATATAATTAATTTCTTGATGCAGTGAAAAACAAAAAGATATTGTCCAATTTGCTTGGACTAGATCGAGATATATCATGGGCAAGCTGGCATGAAATTTGAACTGTTATCCTTTAAAATTTTCATTAAGTAAGATTTGTTCTGTATAGGGTTTTGGTTGAAAAACTATTAATTACCAAACAATAATATATCTTTGAAAGAACAGAATTATGACAAACTTGATCATGGTAGAAACTATAGTGTGGCCCTTAGGGCAATTTTGTCATGGCCTTGTGAACAATTTTTTACCAAACACAAAACGCGGATTATCTAGGCAGACCCAATATTTAGGCAATACAAACATTATAAAAAAAATTGATTCAATTTATAGTGCATATTTTAAAATAAATTGTAGCATCACAAAAAACATATTAAATTATGTAAAATAATCTGTTAATTCAAGTTATTAAATCTTATAAGTTATTTTTAATTTTCTTCAAAATTAGGGATATAAAAATATTAGTGAAATATGTTTTTGGTCTCTCTAAAATTTCTGATATTTGATTTTAGTCCTCCAAAAATTTTGTCCTTCAAATTTGAAAATTCTCCACTTTTGGTCCTCAAAGTTGTTATAATTAACATTTAATGGCAGTTTTAAACCACTACAACATTGCACTTTAAGGACCAAAAGTAAAGTATTTCCAAATTAGAGGGATGAAAATGGCACAAAATATTTTTGGAGGACCAAAATCGAATTTGAAAATTTTAGAGGAACCAAAAACACATTTTATCCAAAAATATTATGTGGACTTTTGCCAAACAATAAGCCCTTAAAATGAATGGAATCAACCCAAAAATACATCAAGCATATCTTTAGAATTTAAACCTGATTCAATCTTCTTTTCACCAAACTGAATTATTGGATTTGAAAGAAACTTAAACATATATATAATTTTTTTTAAAAAGTGATAATTTTCTTGGTTTTAAATGTGAATATATATTTTCAACCAATTGAAAAACCTCCATGATAGGTCCCACTGAGCTAAAAAAATGGGTCAGTAAAATCTTACAAACAGATCTTATAAAACGTGTTGATCGAAATATTAGATGTGGATCTATCATTTCACATAATTTGATCTACGCCAAGGAACTTGGCTGACTAGCTTTAGTGGGATCATCTAACATAATTTGAAGTAGGGTTGAACACGGGTCAATTCAGATTGAGTTTAAGCCAAAACCTAAACTGATTTGGGATTACTGGCTCAGGTCAAGTCAATTTGGATTTGTGCTTTTTTTTTTGTTCAAACTCAACTTTGTTCTATGCCGGTCAAACCGAGTCAATTTTCGGGTTACCCGACAAAAAGTGGGAAAAAAATGGAGAATAGAGAAAATAGGGGAAAACAGGGGGGATTAGGGGAAAATGAACAAATGAATTGCTCAATTAGGGTTAAGGTTAGTGATTTCCCTAAATTTGCACAAATAGACCAAAGAAAAATTATATAATAAACAAGAAATTGAACAAGAAAAATCAAATAAGAAAAAAAATACAAAAAATGAAAATGAGAAAGATTACACACCTTCAACAAAGTTTCGTTGAATGGCTTGCGAGAATGTGAGTACTTGCGAGTGGCAGAGGAGAGAAGGATTGAGATTTGGAGAGAGAAAGGGAGAAACTTGAAACTTGAAAGTTAAACAAAGTATTGAGTTAGGGCTTACGATGGAGAATAGAAGAGAGAAAAGACAAGAGAGAGAAAAGAAAAGAAGAGAAGAGAGAACTTACTATGGGATCCGAAGACAACACCAACCAACAGTGAAGACGATGACAGTGAAGGTGCGACGCAAAGGATGTTGTTTACTTTAATAGGGCAAAATGTTAAACACTCACGCAAAAAACAAGAAAAGAAAAGGGAATCTCAACTTACTTTCTTTGTCTCAATTCAGTTCTAACATACTAAAATAAAATATAAAATTATTTTAATATATTAACTAATTAAGTCAGGTCGGGTCGAGTCTCGGATTTGCATTGCCAAACTCGTATCCTAGCTTGACTTGATTGGGTTGCTCATTCTCTCATCTGACTTGATCCATGACCTAGACCAAACCAAGTCAATATGGAACGAGTCAAGTTGGTTTTCTCGGGCTTCTCGAGTTGATCCAGTTCGTGTTCATCCCTAATTTCATCAAGTGTTCTAAAAAGTATTAGTTATGGAATATTTAATATATTTTATTAATTATTTGAAATAATTTAAGATAATAATAAATTATTTTTATATTTTTAATATAGTAAATACTTTTAAGAAATGATTTTTTGTTCAAAATAAAAAGTATTAGTTTATATAATAATTGTTTTTAATATAAAAAAATATTAATAAATGCTTTTAATATAATAAATTTCTTTATACATTTAAATATAATATATTCTTTTGATAAGATGTATTATTTAAGAAATATTTAATATGTTTATTAATTATTTTAAATAATTTAAAAAAATATTAAATGATTTAATATTTTTAATATAATAAATTATTTTTATTCTTGGAATAATAACTTATTTTATGAACGTAAATCAAAATAGTTGGCCATAAATCTAAAAGTTTGTTTGAAGAGTTTTATTAATTTTAGGTTAAATTAATTTGCAAGTCCCTGAAGAATTTGGCAATTTTTAATTAGTTTCTTGAACTACTTTTTTCAATTGGCCTCCTAACTTGTATTTATTTTTTTAGTTAGGTTCTTCCGTCTAACTCCATTAAGGAAAATCAACAACAAGGACCTAAATAAAAAAACATATATAAGTTCAAAGATCCAATTGAAAAATTGTTTAAGGACCTTATTAAAAAATTAATTAGTTATTATGGGACCTACTAAGTAATTATCAAATTCTCCTTAGACTTTCACAGTATTCTTCTTAAGCATCTATAGGCTGTTTCTGAATCAAATATTGTCATATTTGCAAGTCCCGACCGAGTATTCTACCTCTATAGGTCAATATCGTCACATCTACTGGCCAATATTCTCATCTTTGCAAGTTCGTACATGTGTGGTGGTATGTCATGAGTCACCTAACATTTTTTTTTGTCTCTATGTTATAGGTGCAGGGTGAAGTATTCATCGATTATATCAATGATTAATTTCTGTTGAGAAACTTAACTGACCACCTTTAGGGAAGTCACCTGACATAATTTGAAGCAAGGTCTTGCTATCAAGTGTTCCATAAAGTATATATTAGTTAAGAAATAATTAATATATTTTATTAATTATTTAAAATAATTTATAAAAATATTAAATAATTTTTATACTTTTAATAGAATAAATTCTTTTAATAAATTATTTTTTATTTTTTATTTTAAAAAGTATTCATTAATATAATAATAATTGTTTTTAATTTAATAAAAATTTAATAAATGCTTTTTCTAAATTCATTTAATATAATGAATGCTTTTAAAATAATAAATGTTTTTAATATAATAAAAATTATATTTTTAATATAATAAATGCTTTTAATAAGTATTACTTGAGGAGCCTGTATTATTTAAAATAATTTAAAAAATATATTCAATGATTTAATATTTTGAATAAAATAAATGCTTTTAATAAAAAAAATTAATTCTTCAAATAATAACTTATTATTTTATAAACATAAATCAAAATAGTTGACTGTGAATTTAAAAGTTTGTTTGATGAGTTTAATATATTGTTTGTATAAAAATAAAATTACACTATCAATCAATTAAAAATCACTTTATATATTAAAGTAATTATAACAAGATTTAATAATTCTTAGACTTAAATAATATTTTGGTTGCTATAAAATAGGGGGTTTTACTTAGTCCTTTAAAGATTTTGTTTTAATTTTAGTCCTTTAAAGATTTTCATTTTGGTTTCAACCCTACTATCAAGAAACGACGTTAAATGATAACGTGACAACGATGTTGATAGCCCATTGACTGTTACGTCATCAAGGAGTCTAATAGGACAATCACGTATAATTTTTTTTGGTAAATTGTGTTTTTTAAATCCTCATATGTTAAAAACAGTGGATGACATCAAACTAGTTTGTAAGGGATTTAACAACACATTTTGCCAAAAAAAAAAAAAACATGTGACTGCCTTGTCAGACTCCTTGATGACATAACAAGTTAATGGGCTATCAACGTTGTTATCAGTTAACGTCGTTACTTGATAGTAGGGACTAAAACAAAAAATATTAAACTTTAAAGAACTAAAACAAAAAAAGCTTTAAAGGACTAAAATAAAAAACATCCTATTTTAATGTAGGTTGAGATTATATATAATATTTAAATATTTAAATATTTAATGAATTTTATATTTTTAATATTTTTATTTTATTTTCTTAATTTATGTACCTGATAAATATGAGAAAAACATTGGTTTTCTAAGTGAAGCATTGAACTTAGCTTATTGACTTAGCATAGTTATTTTTAAGGAAAGACATCCTTTTGGATTATAGTGAATTTTAGTTGTAGGATAAAATCATAAGATTAAATCACTAAATCATGTGATGAAACACTTCTTAGGTAATTAGAATAAATTTATGGCAAAGTTGTGAAATAAAAATTGAATGTTAATTGGTAGTTAGGTTTTCCAAATCCACAATCAACTACATTGAGAGGCTCTGCTTGACGAACTTAATAGCCAATTAATATAAAAACTTTTAACCATATACCTCCCTGAAAGGTTGAGACAATAGCCAAGAGTCAGGTATTCTACTAATCACATGTTAATATAATAACAATTAGATGTCAAAGGGAATTATAGTAGCAAGAGAGCTAAAATCCCAACCTCCATGATGCCACAAATCAGCCAGAGTGTAATCAACATCATGAATCTGTACCAATGGTATATATATATATATATATATATATATATATATATATATATATATATATATATATATAAGTGAAGGTAATTCACACCTTACAAGCCAATTTTGTAGAGTTGAGTTAAGCCCAAATACAAACTCTAAGATGGTACCAGTGTTGATTTGAATGACCTAAAGCTGTAACAACAGATTTTGAAAGTCTATTTTTGTGTTATTCTTTAGGATTTTGTTACTTGCTCTTCATGTAGCAGATTTTTAGCAGTTTGATTTACATTTCAAATATTAGGAGTTAGGATTTTTTTTTAATTTAAAATTACGCTGTTATGCCTAAAGATAAGGGATCTATCTGTTATGATTTGTGCTCTTTATATAGAGTTGTTTCAATAAAATAAAATAAGCTTTCTCTACATGTTAATTTTTCTTGCTCTCATAAACCCCAAAAACAACAAATTGGTATCAGAGCTCTCATCCGAGGGATATGTGAGATTGAGTGAACCTACCCATAATTCATAAACACAAACACACACTTACGTCAAAATGAATCCAGAAGGTTCATCCATTCCAATTGCACTTCCATTGTTTGATGGAAAACATTATCACCTTGGGGCTATTAGAATGGAAGCCTATCTTGATGCTTGCGATCTATGGGAAGCCATTAAAGATGAGTATGAAGTTCCACCCCTACAAGACAATCCAACGGTTGCTCAAATCAAAAATCACAAAGAGAGGAAACAGAGAAAGTCAAAAGCAAGAGCAACCTTGTTTGCAGCAGTATCATTGACTATGCTGATCAAAATAATGACGCTGGAAACACCTAATGAGATTTGGGAGTTTTTGAAGGAAGAGTACGATGGAAATGAAAAGGTGAAAGGGATGCAAGTGCTGAACTTGATCCGAGAATTTGAAATGCAGAGAATGAAGGAATACTCCAATAGGCTTCTTGGCATAGTCAACAATGTAAGGCTCCTTGGTACTAATTTTTTAGAAGATAGAATTGTTCAAAAAATTCTAGTCACAGTACCTGAAAAATTTGAAACCATGATTACATCCTTGGAGAACTCAAGGGATTTATCAAGCATTACTCTGGCAGAATTGGTGAATGCACTACAGGCACAAGAACAAAGGAGGCTTCTGAGGCAAGAAGGATCTATAGAAGGAGCTTTCCAAGCCAAGAACTACAAAGGCAACAAATACAGCCAAAGCAACAACAGACGCATCTTTTCGCCTTGTCCCTACTACAAAAAAAATAATCATCCACACAACAAGTGTTGGTGGAGGCCAGACGCAAAATGCCACAAGTGTGGTCAGTTGGGACATGTGGAAAAAATATGCAAGTCTCATCATCAACAACAGGAGGTCAAGGTTGCAGAGGGTCAACTAAAAGAGGAACAACTCTTTACAACATCATGCTTTACAACCAACAACTCCAAAAAAGGTTGGCTTATAGATAGCAATTGTACAAATCACATAACTCATGATCGAGAGCTCTTTAAAGGGCTCAACGAAACTGTGATTTCTAAAGTAAGAATTGGAAATGGAGCACATATTGCTATGAAAGGAATAGGAACAATTGCAATTGAAAGCCATGCAAGTTTGAAATTAATTTCTGATGTCTTATATGTTCCTGAGATTAATCAAAATTTGTTAAGTGTTGCTCAGTTGATGGAGAAAGGCTACAAGGTGTCGTTTGAACACAATTTGTGTGATTAAAGATTCAAACAACTTAGAAGTGGTCAAAGTTCATATGAAAGGCAAGAGTTTTTCCTTAGATTTGATGAGGGAGGAGCAAGAAGACAAGGAAGATGACAATGCCAACAAGAAACAGCCAGAGAAGAAGCCGCATGAGAAAAAACTTGAAGACCAGAAGCCTCAACAAAATAAGCCTACAAAGACTGAGATGGTTTTGAAGATCAAATTGAACAACGACAGTTGCATTTCAAAAATTCAAAAAATGATTCTGAAGTTTAAAGGTGTAGAATCTGTAAATCTTGACAAAGACAAGGATTTAGTGATGGTAAAAGGAGCTAAGGATGCAAGTCAAATGATTCAATATCTAAAGGATAAGCTGAAGTGGAATGTGGTGGTGGTCTCATCCAAGAAAGACAATGGGAAAAATTACAAGCAAAATAAAAGAAGAAAAGCAAGAGCCGGATTTGAATTTTTTTGAAAATTAAAACTTTGAACATGTAGCTTCAAGCCAAGGAGGAGTGTTGATTTGAATGACCTGAAACTGCAACAACAGATTTTTGAAAGTCTATTTTTATGTCATTCTTTAGGATTTTGTTACTTGCTCTTTATGTAGCAGATTTTTAGAAATTTAATTTACATTTCAAATATTAGAAGTTAGGATTTTTTTTAATTTAAAATTACGCTGTTATGCCTAAAGATAAGGGATCTATCTGTTATGATTTGTGCTCTTTTTATAGAGCTGTTTCAATAAAATAAAATAAGCTTTCTTTGCACGTTAATTTTCCCGCTCTTATAAACCCAAAAACAACAATCAGAGCTAAACACAGATAATGAACCACAAAGACTAAGTTTGAACACTATAAAAAAAATGGAAATAACTGACATGCAACAATTTTATAGCATGTGTCAGTATCTCTAAAAATTATTCAAGCCATTGGTCATCTGGGTAGGCTTGCAATCTTTTATGCATTCATTCCCAATCCATCCAAGTCCAGTGAAGCATTTCGCCGTAGTTCCATTGGGAGTAAAATAGTATTGTCTTCCTTTCTTGTCTTGATGGTAAAAGTTTTTGCATCCTTTCTGGGTAGTCAGAATTCAATCGGAGGGCAAAATCTTCACTGTCAATTTTTTCCTTTAGTGCAGGTCTCAGCAATTGTATCAGCTTTAGCACTTTGGTGTCTGATATTTTGACCATTTACTTCCTTCTTATTCACTTCAGAAGCTAATTCCTTCAGAGGAAGAGTTCTTCTGTTCTCTTTCCTCTTTTCGACATACAACGAATTCAAAAGCCTGATCCTTAGGTAATCAGTTGTGTTTTTCAAGGACTCCAACTACTCTTCCTCAATAAGATCCATAATCAGACTATGACATATATTCACCACCTCCAAATGTTCCACAAGGTGTATTTAATCATGGCATCAGCATGATGTTCTTCAAAGTCGCAAATAAATTTCATCTCAGTGATGTTCTTACAGTATTTGACAGTTGCAGAAAATTTGTAACGACCGCGGACCATGGAGCTAATGGTAATGGACTCAAGGCCTCCCCATGACTTCAATGCCATCTTTGGTAGAACTAGTCGTTTCAAATTTGGGGTCCTACAAAAGAAGACATGCAAACAGCTTATACTAAGTTTTTTTAGACTTGTAAAAGTGATTTATAATTTTATACACTCTATTGAGTTTAATAAAGATTGAGGGTTAGAAAGATTCTGACAAAAATCTCATAGAAAAGATCATTCCAGTCGTTTCTGGCAGCTAGCTATTCTCCATTGCTTAATGCTTCCTGCATGAATTTTTTTTTTTGAAAGGCAAAGTATTAATTTTATTAAAGAGATTTGGAGCATAACTGTACAAGATGTACATACAGAACCATATACCCCCTCTGACCATTCTCAAAAAGCTATATTCACCCCCGCTAAAAGCTTTCTAAAACCAAAAAGTATATTAATGTAGACTTAAGCAAAGCCTAGGATGGGAGCACCACGCAGAAAAGAACACCCCTGATACAATTCCTTTCTTATACAGCAGCCATTTCCACGTTGAGGATTTTATAAAAGATAGCAAATATGAAGTTTCTGCATTACCATTGCTGAAAATAATACTGTTGCGTAGTGTCCAAATGTTCCAACAGGTAGCATGCCAAAAAATATGCTTTATCTTGAGAGATCTTCTTCCAGGAAAATAGTATCCCAGCTGAAGAAAGAGCATAATAATATCCTGAGGAAGGACAAAGTCATAGCCCAACCACCTAAAAACAGCCATCCAAATGTTTACGACGTGAAGACATCTTAGAAAAAGATGTTGACAGTCCTCCATATCTGCATTGCAAAAAACACACGACTGCTGCAGATCTTGTCCTTCCTAACCTCTTCTATACAATTGTTCCCTTGTGGGGAGTCTATCCAAAGGGAGCCTCCACGAGAAAATAAGAATTTACGAAGGAGCCATACTGCACCAAAATGCTTTGAATATTTCCTTAAGCAAAGGGTTGGCCAGCGAAATATGATGATTAGCAGTGATTAGTTTATATGCAGAAGCCACTGAGAAAACTGACGATGAATCTCCCACCCACAGCCAGTGATCATCCAAATCTGGCTGCATATTGCTACAAGAAAAAGGCTAATTACCGACGGATATTTACCCACGGATTTATATCCGTCGGTATTTTTACATTACCGATGGATACTTACCGATGGATTCAAAATCCGTAGGTAAATGGAAATTATCAACAGGTTTTTCCATAGGTAATGTAATATAAATTTACTGTCAGATCCTTTTGTAGGTAATGTAATATAAATATATCGACGGATTTTTTGACGGAATTTTCCGTAGGTAATAAAATCTGTCGAAAAATTATAAAAATCCGTAGGTAAGGATAAAAATGAAAAGAGAGAGAGAGAGAGAGAGAGAGAGCAATCCCATTTGGTGATGCCAACAAATAAAAATACCAATATATAACCCTTAAAGTTTTATTATTTTTATTATTGATTAAAAGGGTTTGTAAAATATATTTTTTTAAATAGAAAAAATTATATATAATAATAATTTATTTTTTAATTTCTACTCTTAATTATAATTTAAAATAAATTACTATAAATTATTTTAACTTTAAATATATATATATATATATATGTGTGTGTGTGTGTGTGTGTGTGTGTGTGTGTGTGTGTAATTCACCTCTATATATATACATGTCTTCGATTCTTAATATAATAAAAAAAAAACCCTTGTTCCACGTGTTTTTTGGCTAGCAAATCACAATCACCATCCTATGATTAATTCATCATGAAAATCACTCATATTATTCCCTAGTGTGAATTGCTTATTCCAACACCAAATAACATGATCATCTTCATTGTCGTCAATAACATTAAATCATTTCAATCTACTTTAAAATTCATATTATTTTTTAACCTCAATGTCTTCATATACCACAAGGTTACAAATGAAATAACCCCACACTGAAATTCAAAATTTAATACCAAAATTTAATAATATAATATTTATAATAATTAGTTTATATAATATATTGCCATAATATTAAATTATATTGTGGTATATTATTAATTATTATATGTTATAATTGAGTCAAAATTTAGTAGCTCTAAAAATTTTAAATTAATACTTAATTTAATAATATAACATTTAAGAATGAGTCAAAATTCTCATTTTAATCACAATCTGAATATTAATTTATATAATGTATAAAAAAAGAAAAGGATAGTGAAAATGTTATTGGAACTATTATTTATTTATAACCAATTCTATTTAGCGTAAAATTAATACTTTTAATACAATAAAATTTTGTTAAACAACAAAATTCTTATTTTAACCACACTGAATATTAATCTCGTTATCTCCTTATATTTTATATTATATATATAAATGAATAAGTCTATCTGTGTTCTCATGGCTCCATTCTCCCTAACATTCACTCTCATTTGAATACTCTGTTCTCATGAAGTGTGATGTTCTCCTAACATGCATCTGGTTCTTGTACTTTTCCTAAAATTACTCTTATCAATTTCTCTAACTACTCACATTCACAATATTTCTATAACTACCTTCCTTCACTTCTTTATCTGAAGCTATCTTTTTTTTTTTAATATTTCTTTTATCAATTTTTTTAACTTCGGAGATTTTTCTCTTTCATCAATATTTTCAAATCCTTAATTCAATTTACTTTTCAATTTTTGAAGTTAATATTAAAAAATTAAAGTTACATCATTACATCTTCTCTTATCTTTTAATTGTTTTTTTAAATTTTATAGTTTTTAATTTCTTTTTTAATTATCTCTTTTTTAAATTTTCTTTCGATATACTTTTTTTTCTCAAATTTTATAGTGTATAATCTTTTGGCATTTTTTTTAATATTTCTTTTATCAATTTTTCTAATTCTATTTTTTATTCTCTTATCAATTTCTATAGCTACTCACACTCATAATATTTCTATAACTACTTCCATTCATTTATTTATCTGATGCTATTTTTTTTAATATTTCTTTTATCAATTTTCCTAACTGTATTTTTTAACTCCGAAGATTTCTCGATGTGTTATATAATTTTTTTTAAATTCCTTTCTATTGATTATATAAATAAGGTAGTAAAAATTTGAATAAGCCCGGACATTGCACGGGCTAAAACACTAGTTTATATAATAAGTATAAAAAGAAAAAGAAAAAGATAGAGTCAAAATGTTAATTAGTCAGACTATTATTATTATTTAAAACCAATTCTATTTAGCTTAAAATTATTAATTTTAAAACAATTAAATTTTGTTAAACACTACTCATTTGACCTAACTTCAAGTGTTTCCTCAAGTGACCTAGCCTCCAGCGGCACACCACGCATCTCAGCCCCAAATTTGTTCCCCGCAGCCATCCATCTCAGCATCGTTTGTAAATCTCAGCCCCAAATTTGTTCGACTCTGCATTTCTCTATTTCGTGAGTCTTTGTATCTCTCTATTTCTTTCTTTGTGGGAGTTCAGGGCTTTTGCCTTTTGGTTCGGAATTGCCGCCACGACAAGAGATTGAAGAGATATTCAAAAAGTTTGGTTCAGAATCGCTGCTCGTAGCATTGGTGGCTTATGAATGCTGTTCAACGTGAATTGGCAACACGCTCGTCTTCTTCGTGAATTTTTATTCTTTCTTTACTTTACTTTCCTTTCCTTTCTTATTTTTAATTTGCACCTTTATTGTATTTGCTATATTCAAAACCAACCTCTGTCTCAGCACTGTGCATTTCTCTATTTCTTTGATTGATGATACTCTGGTAAATATGAACAGATTCAAGAATATGCTTGATAAATAGGGGTGCTTCAGAATTGTTTTTTTAATTACAAGGTTAGTATTTTTCATTTACAAAATGTGAGACACTGAGCATAATTCTGTTGAAAGCATCACTCTTTGATTTCAAGGTGTGATTTCTCATTTATGCTTACTTTAACTTGATTTCTTCATTTACATTACTTTCTGTCCTTTGTTTGATCTTTTTATCTTATGTCTTTTATTATAGGCTGAAGAGTGCTTAGAATGGGAGAAAGAGCACTCTGGATGTCATGCTTTAATTAGAGATGATAAGGTTCTCATGAAACTCTATTTACTTGTTATGCATACAAATTTTTAACCAAGAGTATAGTGTTCTCATGTTTTCCTTTAAATGCTTAGGTTGAAGACTTGCCAAGAATGTTCAAGCTATTCTCTAAAATATCTCGAGGCTTAGATCCTGTTTCTAGTATATTTAAGCAGGTTGGTCATGTTGAACCTATCTTTATGCTTTTCCTCCCTTTTATATATGTCAATGTCAATTTTGGGCTCTTCTGTTCTCCTTTCTTTCTTGCTCACTTGCTTATCTTTCTCTTTTCTATTTCCCAGCATGTTAACACTGAAGGCAAGATGCAGCTAGCAACAAAAAGGTTTGTTTTTGAATTGGCTATTTTGTAGTTATGCTTATTTTTGGTTGAGGTTTAATTTCTTGATTGCAGTAATTAAAGAAAGATTAGTACACTACTAGTATTCTTAGTTTTCAATGCATAATGTCAATATTGAAGTGTCTATTCAAAATTGTTAATGGTGGGTTGTTGACACAAAGTGATGTATTAATTGTGTCATTTACTTGTGATTTCCTTACTGCATAAGTTGTGAATGATGTTATACTTTTGGAGCTTTTTTTGTCACTGGCCTTGTTATTTTTTCCTTTTAAATTAAAATGCCTATACAGGCAGAAAAAAAAGGATATTGTTGGTCTGCAGGGGCAGGTGATAAAAAAATAATTTTACTGCAGCATGACAAAATGGAGTGCAATTATTTCAAAAGGCAAATTTTATTTTAGTTTTATATTTACTTTTATGCCTCTAGACCTTTTATCAATTTATCTAAATGACACTAGCGCTATATTTCATTCTATTTTTAGTATATCAAGCTAATGTAATAGAAACAAAATAATGTTAGGCCAACTTTTGGGAACTCTAGACTTATGTTTGATTAGTTACTTGATTTTAGACATATATTAGTGCTATACTATAAGCTCAATGCCCTCTTTTATTAATGCAGCCCATTGCATTGATAGTCACAACTTGTCTACACGTGATCATAAGCCTTCTATTCATCTTTCTCTTTATTTTTGTAATGATTCTAATATAATTTATTCTTTCTCAATCAACGCTTCATATTGACTTAGTCCATAAGTTATTTCATCTGTTAATAACTTGTTCTTGCTTCTTGACTCATTGTATTTGTTGGATTGCAGAAGTGGAATCATTCATGTTTCATTATTGACTGTTGTTTGAATATAAGATATTGCATTTTCTAAATGTTTTATTTGAATGCAAGGACTTGTTATACCAAAAAGGAACAAGGAAAATTTGCAAAATTTGATTTCCATTGGCAGCCTATGGAGCTCAAGCATGGTAGTCTTGCTCCAAATTAAATTCTTGGTTTCTTGTAACAAGTCTTGCTCTTGGAATTGTGAGAGTTTGTATCCTGTGTTTCTTATTATAATACTTATGTGGTAATTTATATAATAATGTATCGTCCTAAGCACAAGTTAGGGGAAATGTATTATGATTTTGTATTTGTTTATATTTTTTTGCAATGGATTGCAAAAATATTTCAAAGAACAAGATTTTCATATTGTTGGATTTTCTTGTACTACACATATTGAATTTATTTATATATATTTTTACATGAATGATATAAAATAAAAAATTAATTACTATTTAAGAACATAAATAAATAATTTAACACGAAAAATATTGTAATTGACAGAAAAAACTATTCTTAATTTTTCACACAAAAATCTGACAGAAATTACCCACGGAAAAGTCTGTAGGTAATTTTCCAAAAAATCCGTCGGTAACACAGAAAAATCCGTAGGTAATTTTTCATAAAAAATCTGTCGATAACACACAAGAATCTGTCGATAATTTTTTACAAAAAACCATCGGTAACACAAAAATATCCGTCGGTAATTTCCCACAGAAAACTCCATCGGTAATTTCCGTAGGTAAATCTATCGGTAATGCCTGTCAGTAAAAATCCATCGGTGAAGTTAGCTACGAGGATATTATCGACGGATTTTTGTCCATCGATATTCAGTCGGTAAAATTACATTACCGACGGATTTTTGCAGTTACCGACGGATTTTGTCCGTCGGTAATAGCAAAATTTCTTGTAGTTATCAATGCCTTGTAAATTAGATACTAATGCTGTCAGCAAGTTGTCTTCCCACACAAACAAGTTTCTTCTCCAAGGCCAAATCCAAACCCAACCCAGTTCGGTCCACCTCCATTTGTCAATGATCATGGAGTCCTTATCCTCCATAATTTGATACAAACCAGCTTCCTGCATGAATTATTAAGACAATATGTTAAATGTTTCACATGATCATCATTTTAACTTTCTCATGAACCGGCAGATCGATCAACACAAATCAAATGTTGAAGAAAATCCTACAATTATTCTATATTCAAGATATCATGTGCGACCCGGTATTTATGAAGTATATATATAGTTATATGACAATATTTCTATGGAGAAAAATTATCTATTCCTTTATTTTTATTTTGTTTTAGGGTTGTAAAGGACTAAAGGACATATGAGGCCCTGTGTAAGGAGAGAGACAGTAGACTAATTGATGAGCAAGTAATATAATAAAACCCTAACAGAGAACTCACCGTGTATGCTAGGAATTAATGAAGTCACATATTGAAAGATTCTAACGAAATATTTTATTTTTCAAATAAATGTTTCATTCAAAAAGTGATCACTGTATGATCTAAATCTCACTCACAAATATATATATCCTTGTAGCCCAATGCTTGTAGTTACAATTAGTATCAAAGAAACAAAAGAGGTCTAAAACAAAAGAGACTTCTAGAATATTAAGAAGGAGTAATTAAGCACACTGAATTAGAGAATTGAAATTCTTTCATAATTGTCATCATTTGTATGGAAGAACAACTTGGGCTTCAAAAACTTGTGAAATAAAATTAATTTCCTGAGGCAGTGAAAAACAAAAAAGATATTATTGTTGAATTTGCTTGGTCTAGAGATACATCCCCAGGCAAGCTGACAAGAAATTTGAACTGTTATCCTTTAAAATTTTCATTCACTCAGTTTTTGTTCTATAAGGTTTTGGTTATGAAAAAACATTACAAAACAGTTATATATCTTCGGATGAACATCTTCGGATGAACAGTATTATGACCAACTCATGGTAGAAACTATAGTGTGGCCCTTAGGTCGATTTTGTCATGGCCAAATGAACAATTTTTTTACCCAAACATGAAACGCAGATTAGCTAGTTTGACCTAATATTTAGACAAAACAATCAAGTTATAAAAATATGATGTAATTTATAGTATATAATTGAAAATAAATTATATCAGAACAAAAAAATAATATATTATGTAAAATATGTTAATTTAAGTTAATAAATCTTATAATTTATATTTAATTTTCCTAAAAATTAGAGATATAAAAATATTATGCGATCTTTTGCTGGACAATAAACCCTTAACATCAATTTAATCAGACCCAAAAATACCTCATCAAGCATATCTTTTGCTTTAGGCCAAACTGAATTATTCGATTAGATGGTGTCTTGAACTCTTAGTAGAAACTGAAATATATATATATATATATATATATATAATTTTAAAAAATCGTGATAATTTTATGGTTTTTAAAAAGGTGGTTATATGTGTTCAACCAAATTAAAAAAAAAATTGTTAGAATTCCATCTTGGCTTTAAACAATGGAGCAGTAAAATCTTACAGACGAATCTTATAACATGTTGGAAATATTAGATGTGGATCTATCATTTTACCATCACCAATAAAAATAATTTCAAAGTAAAGTGTTTGCTCAGCTGCAACTAAAATGAAACCCATTTTTTTAATAAATTTTTTGGATCAGATTTAACAAAAACTCTTGTGCTTTTTATTGGATTCATCCTTTTTGAGTCATTTGGTTGGCTAAATTAACTAAACCTCTTGCTTTTGATATCCGAATTCAAGAACACAAAAAAATGTAAAGAAGATCATCAAAATATGGCAGATGCATGCACAGAAAAGCGGATGACAAAATTAAAAAAAAAAAAATTTCAATGAAAGGAAATAAGCATACCTCTTATATGGTGCTATGCCACTGTCTTTAGATATATGGTGAACAGAATGAAGAGTTTTTTTTTTTCTTTTATAGCGAAAAGCGACATGCAGAGAGAAAGTAAGGACTAAGATCCCAACTAGGTTGGCACCGAAGCCTTACAAATCTACTACAATACGCGAATATCATATAACAGAATGAAGAGTTGAAATTGAGAATCTCTTGTATATATAGAGAAGCCAAGGACCTGGAGTTGAGATGACCAAGAGACATGCTTTCCTATGTAACACAGTCAATGTCAAAATTCAAATTATATCATTTATGCCCTTATTAGCATAATCACTTAACAAAACTAATGAAATATATTTAATATTCCTTGACTATTATGCTAGGTGATTATGCTAATAAGGACATAAATTACTTCTCTCTTTAAGGACATATTAGTTTTGTAAATATAAATTAAATATATTTCATTATATAAATTACTTCTCTCTTTAGAAAACTAACCTTATCATTAATATTGCATTGAGAAGCTAAAATGACACTTATTGGGTATTAGTGAAAAAAAAACAATTAATACTACATTGAAAAGTCAAATGCGACACTTATTTTGGGACAATTTTATTTTTCCAAATACAACACTCATTTTGGGACAGAGGAAGTATATTTTTAATATAATATATGCTTTTAATTCAATGAACATTTAATATGTTTATTAATTATTTAAAATAATTTTGAAAATATTAAATGATTTAATTTATTGATATAATAAATGCTTTTAATAGTAGTAAATGATTTTTATTTTTGAAGAGTTGTTTAAATGATTTAATTTATCGATATAATAAATGCTTTTAATAGTAGTAACTCTTCGAATAGTAAATGATTTTTAAGATAAATCAAAATAGTTGACCACGAATTTAAAAGCTTGTTTGAAGAGTTTTAATTTAATACACTATTTGTATGGAAAAAAAATTACACTCTCAATCAATTAAAAATCACTTTTACATATGGCATTTAAAGTAATTATAACAAGATTTCATAATTCTTAATTCCAAATAATTTTTTTTTATTGAAATTCCTATGTAAACTTTTCAGTCACTTCCATAAAAAGATGCCGTTGACTTTTCTCAAAGAATTAGTAGTAATAATAAAACAATTTACGCATATAAGACGTTATTGACTAATTTACGCATATTAAAAAAATTGGTTAATCTAAGTATTAGCATTAAATTTGTCTGTAATTGTAATATTTTTCCAAATTTACCCTTAAATAATTAATGCATGGAGAGAGAATAATAGTAGTGGAGTTTTAATTTTTAAAACTAAACTCTTTAATTCTCCAATTCTCATAAGAGAGAGAAAGAGACAATTCATAACATTTATTATTTATACTGAAATAATTAAGGGTATTTTGGTCATAAAATATAATTAATGCAATGAACAATTAGAATATAGTCTTATAAAAAGATAAAAAAAAAATTCAAAACAATGTCTTATAAAAAGGGATGGAGGTAGTATAAATTAATTTTCTAGTTAATAAATGTAAAGGTATTAAATACTTTTAAATGGTTTTATATTTTATATGTACCAAAAAAAATAGCTTTAATGGTTTAATATTTTTAATAAAAATAAATACATTTACATTTTATTTAATACAATATTTCTTTATAAAGTGTTAGAAAATACTATAAGATATATTGTAACAGATATAGCATTAGGCTAAAATAAAATAATTTAAATGCATCTAATTAATGTCTCCAAAGCATCTATTGACTTATATCATGCGTGACTTCAGTAACGTATCTCTCCCTTATTTCAACTTTATTCTCTTCACGTCAGTCAAATTTATGTTTACCGGTCTGAGTGAGTAACTGTTCTCTCTTTTCAAGCTTATTTTTGCTCATCCTTTTATTTACCAAATTTTGTCAATAATCAGTGGCGTATCCAGTCGAGGACTGGGAGGGCAAATTATTTTTTCAAAATTAATAATATTTATTATCATATATATATATATATATATATATATATATATATATATATATATATATATATATATATGTGTGTGTGTGTGTGTGTGTGTGTGTGTGTGTGTGTGAAAATAAAATATAAAATAAGATAAAATATATTTTTAATCCCTCTAAAATTTTTGAAGTTCAGTTTTAGTATCCCTAAAATCAAGCTCAAATTTCTTTATTTATTGTTAGCATGTCCTAGCAATAAAATTTCTTTAAAATTTCTAACAGCTAGAACCTTTCAAATTGGCCAATTGCATTGATTATAGATGAGAACCAAATTAATCCAAATTCGTATTACGCAGCCACAAAAGCAACTTAAACCCTTAATTAATATCAAGAAAAATAATTAATTAAAGAAACATGATATATCAATAACACATCATAAGAAAGATTTTGTTTTTCATATGTTTAATGACAGAAACATGTAGCAATGGAAATAGAAAACTCACATTCTGTAGCCATTACTATCAAGCATGCAACATTGACAATGAACACTCATATTTTGAAGTGAGAGATAAGTGAGACACTTAGGAATCTTTAAGTCTTAATTTGTCTTTAATTAGAAAAGCTTGCAAACCGATATAAATTAGAAAGTTTATGGGTGCTAGCTAGCTTTGATTAGTGAAAGACCTTTCGCAACTTTGGTAAAGGAGTAAAATATATTTTCAGAAATTGGTTTATATTTTCACTTGCAAAGTTCTATATAATTTTACCATTAACAACTTCTTGAAATGTTTTTAGAGGATATATTATTATACAACAAATTTTGCAATTTACTACCAGAATGTACTTGTGTGATCAATATATATATATAGCCATCGCAAAGAAATATTTTTCCAGCTGCATAAGAACTTATATAAATCCTTAGCCAAATCAACAATTAACAATCATAGCCTTATTATCCTAGTAAATAGATAGGTTAACTGCACCAGAAAACATGTTAATTTGGACTTTGGAATCAACAAATTAAATATGAAACTTAATTATTTCAAGAACAAAACAATTGACAAGGTTCATGATGCTGCACTAAGAAAGCATATTCAGATAGATTAATGTGCGAGAGACTTAATCTCGTCCTCCCTCCAGATATCCTCTAAGGGTCCATGTGGTTGCCTGCTAGGAGTAGTGTCACGTCCATTCTTGCACCTAAGGCACCATCCATCTTCACAATACATAAGCTTTCCCAGACTCGAGGGGGGCAAATGGTTTGGTAGATCACGAATATCGAAAAAAATGATTGCATGATCTGATATATTCAGAAGGAAACTATGACATATGTTCACCACCTCCAAATGTTCCAAGTAAGTGAACAAAATGCACAAAGCCTTGATGTTCACTGCTATGGACCGAATGCTCAACACCTTCAAGTTCGGGGTGTATTGAACCAGGGCTGCAGCATGCCTTACTTCAAGGGAGCAATTGGAAGTAAATTTCATCTCAGTGATGTTCTTGCAGTATTCGCGAATTGCAGGAAATATGTCATGACTGGAGACAGCGGAGGTAAGGGTAATTGACTCAAATGCAATATTAATAAAACTAAGTAAAAAAAATGGAAGAGAATCTTGACCGCTGATTATAAGTTTTGAGAAAATAAGTAAGCAAAGAGAAATATTACATAAATAATATTGGAGGAAAATCATAAAAATGGAGAAGAAATTTCAGTATCACCAGTCAATGAGAAATAACTTGAGTGCAGCAGTGAAGTTGAGAACTTGGAAGGCGTGTCACTTATTGAACCAATAAGTGAATGAACCAACATGTGTGTCAATGGGAAATACTCAGCAGTGCAATGGCAAAATACTTATTGAACCAATATGGAAAGTGTGTCACTTATGGGCACAACGGGCACTTATGGTTATGGAACACCGTCTCTAGAGAAGCCTTCATTTCGGTCTGCATCTAGAAAAAAAGTTTTTAACCCTCTCAAATATATTTCAAATCGAACCCCTTTATTGTCAATAGGAACAATGATGATTAGGGGTTTAATTCCTAAACTGTTACATGAGCAGTGATAGGAAGCAGAAGGGGGCCATTTTACTGCAGAAGAGAGTAGAAAGTTTTAAGCAGCCAGGATTCAATTAAGTTCATAATGGAATGCACGAGGTAATAACAGGGGCGTTATGCATTAAATGGGAGGGGATAGTTTTAAATCCGACACAACTGCACAAATAGGAGGGGAGAGTTTTACACCAGACACAACTGGGAGAGACAATGAAATGCATGAGATAATGACAGATAAGCAAAGTGTTCTTACGTCAAAAGAGATATGGTGTTGATGTGGAAGCATGTTGTTTTGTCGCTTAGGCTTTATATATTATAAATAGATTGCATGTAAATAATACCTTGGAAAATAAATCAGTGAGCAATTACTTTATAGCCACACAAAAATTGTCCTTAAATGATATTTTTGCAGTAGAGTAATTGTAACTGCAAGCATTGGGCTAAAGGGATATGAAATACATATTTGTGACTGAGATTCAGATCAAATAGTGATCACTTCTAAAGGGATATAAAATATTTGTGACTGACTATGAAATATATCTTTTTGCGGTAGTGTAATTGTAACTGCAAGCATTGGTCTAAAAAAAATATTTCATTAGAATCTCTCAATTTGCACTAGTGCAGAAAAGACTTTTTATATTGGTTAAAAATGACTTTTTACATTGGTTGTACAGCCGTTATAGATGAAGGTGATATAGAAAGTGACAACTTTTTATATCAGACGATATAAAAAAAAACTTTTTATATCAGTTCTTTTTATGACCGATGTAAAAAGTTAACTTTTTACATCACTTATTTTTATAATGGATGTAGAAATTTTACATTGGTTGTACAGCCGTTATAGATGAAGGTGATATAGAAAGTGACAACTTTTTATATCAGACGTGAACTGCGATATAAAAAAAAACTTTTTATATCAATTCTTTTTATGACCGATATAAAAAGTTAACTTTTTACATCACTTATTTTTATAATGGATGTAGAAAGTTTGGTTTTTTACATCAGTTATAATTGTAACCGATATAAAATGTGAACTTTCTATATCAACTATCATTATAACTGATGTAAAAAGTGAGTTTTCTACATCAGTCTATCACACATGACCGAAATAAAATGTGAACTTTCTACATCAGTTATCATTATAACTGATGTAAAAAGTCAATTTCCAATATATAGCTTCCAAAATAAATATATTATTTTGGATAATAGTTTCAATCAATTTAATATTATATAAAATATAAAAATTTAAAACAATAATAAATAATTAAAATAAATTTCATCAATGTCATAACTTAAATAAATATATTATTTACCTATATAAAAAAAAAAAAGCAATATATTAACATTATAAAATAATAATCAGAGAAAAAACTCTAAGAGAAAATGCATTCTCAATATATTTCACGCATAATAATATATCTTGTAAAGTAAACTTCAACAATAGGCTTGAGTATGTCCCTGGCAAGCTTCCGCTTTGACTCAAGCAATTTGAAGTTCAGTTTGTTCAAATGAAATGGTTGTGTCCTGAAATTTAAAATTAAATATTTTCATAGCAAAGGAAATGGTTATGGTGTTAAAAGGAATCAATGATTCAACTTACAGTATGTAATGTTTAAGTTACAATCCCTTCTATGATTTCAAAGATGCGAGTGATCCGCAATATCACTACTAATATCCAGAAAAAGTTACAATCCCTTCTATAATTTCAAATTTCTCTATTGTAAGATAAAAACTCTAGGTAGTTTGATTGTACCAGGTCTTAACGAGGAAGAGAGTTGCATGTAGTTGTGATTCCAGATATTCGATCCACTGCAGCTATTGCAAAGGGAAGTCCTAACACATTTCCAGCATCAATTGCTCCTATTAGTGGCTCCAAGGACAGGCCTATGTCATAAAACCATAACTTAGTTGATCTGACAATGATCTTAAAAACAACTTAACTTTTAGAAAGCCTTGTGAACTTAAACTTTCATTTTGAATTAACTCACCAAAGGGAAAGTTCCATGATGAGATTATAAGAACAAGACCAAGTGGCTCAGGAACTATCTCTGCACTTGAAAGCAGTGTTATTTGTGATAGTTTAGCCTGTGACAAACATCAAATGTTAGCAAAACATTTTGATAGTAATATAAAGCAAAACATTGGTAATGATGAAGAGTAACTCTAGGAGAGTTACCCTTAGAGTAAGTGAATCCCTCCTCTCTCTCTCCCTCTCTCCCTCCCTCCCTCCCTTCCTCTCTCTCTCTCTCTCTATATATATATATACATACATATATATATATATATACATATATATACATATATATATACACACACACACACCTTAAAAAATTACTGCACACCATTAATATATAAGATTTCTAATTATAAATTATTTATAACACTACAAAAAAAAGTGGTGATTTGTGGCAGCTAAAATTTCAGTTTCTGGCGGCTAAAAATCGCTACAAATAGCAATTCTGACGGCTAAAAAACCGTCAGGAGTACGCACGTCACAAAAAGCTTTTGCCAGATTTTAAATAGCCACTGGTATTGACTCTGAATTAACTGTCAGAAAATCCTCAACATTTACTGGCGGCTAAAACCCGCCAGAAAATACATTCTGAATCAGTTTTAATCTAGCATTTACTGGCAGCTAATAACCGCCAGAAAATGCATCCATAATTTTTTTTTAAATTTTGCTTGGGGAAGGAATTGGAACATTAGATAGTTTTTACAATTACACTGGATATAAGTAATCCCTAACCTACTTTCCCCTAGATAAAAATAAAAGGAACAAGGACACCAAACAAAATATTACGAGAACATAATAACTGCAGACTATGAAGATATCAAACACAATAATAGATGAATGGTACATTGTAATACATTTCAATTAATATCAATATAGTTTTACATTCTCTTCAATCTCTCTTCCTCCATACATAAAACCACATAATTTAAATAATTAATTTGTCAAGGCACATAGAAGAGAATACTAATTATTAGAATGTCTTCAGCATACATCAAGAAGATCAAGCCAGCGGTTTGCCACTGAAGCGACTGCTGAATAGCATTCCTCAAGGTTGAACCATGGAGAAACTTGTCAAAAAGTCCAACCTGTTATAAGAAAAGTGTTTCACTTTAAAAAGAAAACAATGAGAAAAATACATTGTGCAATTAAGCCTTGCATGTCCTTCACGCAATCTAATCTCAAATCTAACCTTGCTTTGAACTCACCGCATATGAAATTGTCTTAATTAACATATTGCAAATACTATAATAAAAAAATAATAAATGAAAGGAATTCAAGGAACCATACCTCCTCTTCTCTTTTTCTCTAGTCATGGAACTCGGCTTGTGCACGTTCTCTAGATAACAGTGCCTGTGATAGAGAATGAGCATAAGATAACATAGTTTATGCACTTACAGAGATGGGAATAATTGGCATGTCATATTAGCATATAGCCACCACCCAGAAACATGAGTGTTGAGTGGTAAGATAGAATTTTCCCTCCAATAGATTTTTAAATGATAATTGATAACTAGTAACAAATTATGAGAATAGACTTACCATTTCTTCTACATGTCTGCTTTCTCAAGTGCCCTTTCTTCTCTTCTTTTTTCTTCAATTTCTGCCTGCATTATAACTTTTAACAAGAACTTAGTGAATAAATGGCAGAAAGAGACAATGTTTAGTTGTTTGACAATGTCATCATAATAACTCAGTAAGCCTGGGAGGCAAGAAACAGGTAGCTATAGGAAATGTATATTTAGCCTACAAAATAGTAAATATTTTTTTTTTCTTTTTGCAGAAGAACGCATTCCATCCTTTTTTTTTTCTTTTTTCACAATGTTCTATGTCCTCAAGGAATAAAAAATATTATCATCATAACCATATTTTAAATGCCAAGGTAGACATGATCAGAGAACCAAAGTAGAAAAATGCTAAAGAATCTAGGACTCAACTCTCAAGTTCCAGATAGCATTACAATTTATAAATATAGGCAATCATACAAATGACAAGCTCTCGAGCCACCGACGCCATTTCAGATCCATCTTGGCTCTACAAGAAACAATAATTTCTCAAAATTGGAACATCTATTATCGTTAAAACTTAAAACAAAGCACATGCGCCCAATCCAATCAAATAATAAATCATACCTTTTGTTACTATTTGATCAAACTCATTAAATAAAATTGAACAAAAACTCATAATTGAGTGCAAGTGCAGTAGCCTTGGCAAGCAACGCTGTCATCGTAACTCCCTTTGACTTGATCTAAAATTTTATAAAAAATAATCAATCAATAGACATATATTAACAGTTTGGGTAGTAGCATCATAACTCTGAAAAAGAAATACTGTTCAGCATACAATTAAATATGAAAGATAAACTCGCCTACAAGTCATATAGATAGTTCTGTATGTTTAAAAATAGTGAGTGTCACCTCTGACTCAATTTGTTTCGGCTGCAAGATTTCCAGATAGCTCAAATGAAGGTTTTTGCTGCAAAAGTGCAAATGGCAAAATTTCAGAAAAGCCAATAGGAGTAAATCACTTAGAAAATCTACATCCTTATGTGCAAAAAAAAGGAGCAAAATCAAGTTTAAATGAGAAAAAGAAAGGTACAGGCCTGCCAGTGCCTTTACCAATTCATCCTCAACCTCCTTCAGTTTAGCTTTAACCTCTGGTAGTTGAACAAGAAAAGTAGGGTAAGCAATGCCAATCCCAGAAATCAAATGCAAATAAATTTGAAGAGAGCTGGCATTTCTCAAACCTTGCTCTTCTTTGAGTTCTCATCTGTCATTGTTGGGACAAAACTCACAACTTCATGTAGCGTTCTCTACTCACAGAAACAAAGGTTCTGAATTGATGTCACACTATCTATTCCTTCTTTCAATCAACGCTCCTTAGTCCTTCCTTTCATGAACGAAGTGAGTGAGTCAGTGTTCAAGTTAGAAGACAATTTTATATCTCAGGACAAGACAACCTTAATTTCTGTGGAGATTCATGTTTTGGTTTATGTCTCTATTCAAACATATATAAAAAAAAGGAGGGAAAATGGCTTTGGTGATAAAAGCGCATATTTCACATTTTCTCAAGCAACGATAGAAAAATGAAAAAATGATAACGTGAGGGAAGAATAGGAATTACAATAGATAAGGAAATCCACGAGTTCAGAACAAATTCAGACATGGAGAATTCAATAAATGAGGGGGAATTAAGCCCTAATTGAAGAATTTGAATGGAATGAATCAATTGAGGAAACCTGTTTGGCACAAACGGCATTTCAAACCTGGCGTAGTTCCCTTCTTTCAGTGTTCTCCCCATCCTTTCCAAAACCGAACAAAGTAGTCATTTTGTATAGAAAACCCTACCATTTTATTCACTAGAATGCATAATCAAGACAAACACAAATAAAAATCGAAACACAATGGAGCTTTTCAACAAACCCTAGAAAAAGTAGAGAAGAAACGAAATATTGAATGACTCTGAGGCGAAATCGAAATTTGATGATTTGTGTACTCGATTTTGAATGAGAAAATCTGAGGCAAAATCGAACTCTACAATCAAATTAGAAACATTGACTAAATTGGAATTAGTTCTTATAAAGAAATATTGAGAAATTAAATGAGAAATCAAGCACACCGTCATAGAGCGTTATGGCATTGCAAGCAAAGAGTCAGAGCCAATGAGCAAAATTGAATTACACTCAAGAGAGTAAGAGTGAAATCAATGAAAAACCCTAGAGAGAAAATGAATGGTGAGAAGAGAATAGAAACTTACCTCTTGAGAAGAACAAAGAACAAGATCGAGAACGTAAATGAACTTATGGAAGAAGAAGATTGTGTGCTTTCGAAGAGTGAGAAACTGAGAATGGCACACGAGAAACGCGACAGAGTGTGCGTGTGGCTTTTATTGGAATTGAAAGAGGAAAAAAATTACAAATTGAAGTTGTGGAGGTGTTCAAATGTAGCGAAGCCAAAAACCTAGCGAAGCCATGGCAGAAATTGAAAAAGCTCTTCACTCTGGAATCGACGGCGTCGATCACTCGGAGCTTCTTCTTCAGAGTACTTCAAGCGGCGAACCTCGCGATTTCGTAGCGGAAGTTGAAGCCCTGCGGTGGCGACGACAACTCCAAGGTCTCTCAGTGGAGAATTGAGCGATGTAGTAACGATACAGAAGAAGGGGAGAGAGAGAGAGAGAGAGAGAGAAATTTTGAGGGTTTGATTTCATGCCTTGGCTTTGAGTCGTGTTAAGGACTCTAATGTTAAGTGACACGCGGCATGAGTAGAGTCAAAAGGGTATCTGATTGTGACGGCTACATTTTCTGCCAGAATTACAATATTTTTTGGCGATTTACTTTAACCGTCAGAAAATAAACGCTACGAAATTCCCCTTTTTTTGTAGTGTAATAATCAAATTACATTAAAATTAAATTTTGAATATAATTGATCTCATAATATCTAAACACGATCTTGTTCCCACTTAAAGTAAATTGACCAAGTGAGAAGAAAAATAATAAAAATAGAAAAAACTAATCTCACACAAAGTTAATAAAAGTAAAGACTCGTAATAGCAAAACTTCAAATACAAGATAAAGTTTTAATTAGATATAACAAACTGTAATGATAATAATAATAATTAAGAAAAAACTCTAGAATCTTGATGCAAACTCTAAAAGTCAACAGTTAATTTTATTAAAAAAAGAAGAGAGGACCAACAAATTTAATATAGAAAAGACTACTTAATATACGTTTAAATAGACATGCACAGTGACAATTTCATATTTGCTAGAGTAGTACAAAAACAATAAAAAATAAAGATACAAAGCATCCTAAGCAATGAGTGACAATCCATAATAGAAAGCCCAAGCTAAATTTCATTGGATTATCATTCAATAGTCTCCAGAATATTCTTGTAATTGTAAGTCACTTTACATCTATGATCACATGCACAGTGACAATTTCATATTTTGCCAGTTATAAGTGACAAATCACAAATCTTCTGCTTGTCTACTGACAATCTTAAAAATAAAACATTTACAATATAAAGAAGCAGATAAAGAGAAAATCAGAACACTTGAAATGAACATGAACAGTCACCTTATCCTCAGGCCTTTTTTTCTTATATTGATAAAGAAGCAGAAAAAGAGAAAATCTTCTGCTTCAAGGCATTGACCCCCACTGTTTGAGTATTAAGCTCCAACAAGTGTACCAATAATTTAGCTGCTGAGATCTGCAGTAAATATAACTATGAAATCACTTGTATACATTGGATGATAATAGTTATTTTTTGAGATTGCAAGAAATAATTGTTCCAGAGTTTGATATAAGAATCGGGGAGAGTATGATAGAGAATGTAATAGAATAATTCTAATTATATTTATAAATCTTAGACATGAAAGTTTGGGTAGTGCTAAGCCTTAACTTCCATTCTGCTGATATTCATAGATCAAAAGCTTCTCTTGTTTTGACCAATAAAATTAGAAAGCAAGAGGTGGCAGTACATGAGAGTGCTTTGCTTGACTCAGTATTTGCATTCTTTGCTTGAAGTCGTGGCTGGAAATAGTCCAATCCTTCATCCTTTTTATAACCACCATTATCCCATTGTCTTGCATCACCTTATAAAGACTTCCATTCTTTCATCTGCCAATTAATTCAATTGCCAAAAAACTTAATTGCCGAGGAACATTATTATTCAAGTGCACAATCTAGTAAGTGGCAGAACTGTATTGTTCCCTTCATCATGAAACTCTTAGTGTGAGATTTGAGCCAGAGGTTCAACAAGGTACATAACTCAATTTTTGCAAATTATGATTAGTGTGAGACAAACTAGGTAGTAGGCACTTATAATTTACATTCCAGCCAGGCTTAATATAATCAAATTTTACTGCTCACTGCTTCTCTCACTCTTTTTTTGTTTTTTGTTTTCTTTCTCTTCCTACCTATAGATTTTCTGTTGTGCTATGATGATGGAATGCTGATTATTTGGTCTGGCTACATACTCAAATCTGAATATATACATATTCCTGATTAAACATCTTTAGGCTTCAATCATGGGACAACAAAAATTAAAAAACAGTAGACACCAGAATTTCATTCATATTAGAATTTTTTTTTAACCAATTTCAGATATTAGAAGAAAGTAGAAAGGGAAATAACTGAATAAAAATTCTTGAAGGCCTTTATACCCTATAAAACAAAGAAAAATTCTTGAATTTGGCATTTGGGATGGTCTGAAAAGATATAATTGCCGCACTACAAAAGTTTAGATAGTTTAACTATGGCCTTCAAGAAATAGTGGAAAAATGAAAGATGAAATGAAAAACAATTTGAAGCACTAAAGAAACACACACTGAGAATAAACATATTGCAGATGTTGTTCTGAATAAGAAGAAACACTTAAGAAATTAATAGATATGATAAAGGTGGCATGAAAAATGTGATCAAAGCCAAGATTGGGACAAAATATAACCACCAGCATCTTTTAAGAGTACAGAACTGAAGTACCTAAAGCAGCCTCGAAACTTGACACCCACTGCCCAGTTTGGAGATTATATATATGTACTAAACCATCCTGTAACCAAAAGAAAATAAAAATATAATCATTTAAAAACAACCATCCTGTAACCAAAAGAAAATATAATATAGACTACTCCTTATGTCTGAAATGGTGAAAGAAAGTATAAGTTTGCAATAAGCTAACAAGTTATAACTTAAATAGCATAACCTTTTATTTATTGCAAATAGAATAAATAGCGTCATTGCAAATTTGATTCTTATAAAACAAGAGAAAAATAGAATAAAAACAAAAAGGAAAGGCTAGTAAGATCAGTGAAAAGCAAGTAAAGGTGCAGAACATATGAATTTTAGGATTTCAATGTGACATAAGCGGACAAGGTATTTTTTGTTCTATATAACTAAGAGACAGAGTGAGAGCATCAGTAGATGGCTAATCCACACATTGCACTGCTGAAACTCACCTCCTACCAGTGTATGTTAATCAACCAGCATACTAGTGCCAAATCAGAATTCTGACTTTCAACAATCTTCAGAATCCAGGACTTGTTCTCATCCAGGTACTGCATGTAGAGAGAGAGAAAAAATGGTTATATGAGAGATGATAGTACCACAGAGTCACAGAGATGCAAGGAAAATTGCCTAGCAAGTGTGAAAAGCAACAAAAAGAAAAAGTCCTCGTTGAACTGTCTTCCCTTAAAACTCACTATTACACTAACACTATGATGCATGGTGATCTTAGTAAAATGTGCAGAGAGCTTATCTTCGTTGGTTGAAAATAGTAAGGAAAATATTTTGTGAACATCAAAACACAAAATATACACTAAATAAATAAAAATTCAACTCAAATAGGTCAAAAATTGACAATGAAAATGCATTAGATACCACTAGTGAATGGAACTCAGTGAAACACACACTGAATCGAGGTCTGAAACGCACCTCTAAATTGTGTTTGGAATGGCATCGAGAGTGGAGCAGCAGCGGACTCGGAATCACTCGAAAACTCAATGAAACACGCAATGATTCCGTCAAATACTCCTGTGATTAGAAAAATTCAGTGATTATTTGTAAAACTTAGTGAAACGCAGTGATTATTTGTAAAACTTAGTGAATCGCACAATGAATCAAGGTCTGAAATGAACCTCTGAATCACGTTTGGAATGGCGTCGTGAGTGGAGCAGCGCTGAACTCGGAGTCGCACAATAGGAGCTCGAAAACTCAGTGAAACGCACAAAAAATCAATCTCTGAAACTCAGAATTTGAAACGCACAATGAATCAAGGTCTGAAACTCGAAATCGCGTTTGAATCGAGGTCCAAACAGTAGCATCACAATTGTGTTTGGTGGTTTGGGAAGACGATTTAGGGGTTTGGGGTTTTGGAAAACATGTTTGGGGGTTTTGGATTTTGAAAGTGTTACACGCTCATTTTGGCTGAGAAACGAAAATATTTGGCGCGGAATTACCTTTTATATCAGTTATATTTTTAATAGATATAAAAAAGTTACCTTTTATATAAGTTATATTTGTAATTGATATAAAAAATAACTTTTTATATCAGCTACATATTTAATTGATGAGAAAAGATATTTTTTATATCAGGTTAATTTATAACCAATGTAAAAAGTACCTTTTATATCGGTCATAAGTATACCTGATATAAAAACTTTTTTTATATTTACAAAAATGGCATCGTATTTTTTTTTAAATCGATTCTCATATAACTGATATAAAAGAGTGTTATAGAATGTAAGTTTTGCACTAGTGTTGTGCCTCAGTGATTGGTTGATCATGCATGGGTTCGAATCCAGAAACAACCTCTTTGCGTATGCAAGGGTAAGGCTGCATACAATGACCCTCCCTCATACCTTCGCATAGTAAGGAGCCTCTGGGTACATTAGCTTTTAGAATCTCTCAATTTGTGCCTCGTTAATTCCTAGAATATGCGTGCAGTTAAATACATGGAGAATTCCCTCTGAGGGTTTCATTATATTAAAATTGCAATCTACCCAAGAGTTAAAGCCGTGGAGGCATCAAATCACCTAGGGACTGTTTTACATGCTAATTAATTAGCTAGTCTACTTACACAGGGACTCATATGTCCTTTATAATCTAAAAGAAAGGGAATAGATATTTTATCTCCATAGAAATATTGTCATATAACTATATATCTACTTCACAGGGGGGTGATTGCATATGATATCTTGAATATAAATTGTAGGATTTTCTTCAACATTTGATTTACATTTGCTGGTTCATGAGAAAGTTCAAATGAACATATGAAATATTTAAGTAGATATATAGTTATGTTGTCTTAATAATTCATGCAAGAAGCATTAAGAAATGGATAATAGCAATTCAGCTGCCAGAAATGACTGGAATGATATTCTGTTCAATGAGATTCTGATAAGAATCTTTATGTCCCTGAATGTTCCAGATTTTGTCGTTGCCTCACTGGTTTGCAAATGCTGGAACCAAGCTTGTCGTGACCCTTCACTTTGGCTCAAGCTTGATCTATCCAGACTCAGCTCTTACTGTTAGAACAATCTTTATTGGCTGGTAATCGAACCTAAAGATTGTTGGAACAATCTTCATTGGCTGGTACTCCAACAAAAAGATTGTTGGTACAAATTGGTGGTAATGGCTCCACAACAATGAAGAAATATCAAAGAAGAAACCATTGACAGTGATGCTCCTGCAAGAAAGAAGAAACAACAAAGAAAGGTGCAACTCTCCAAGGCGTGTGTAATACACTAACCTTTAGGTTCGATTCACCCCCACCAATCTCTATAGAATTGGATGCAATAGGGTGTCTTGGCCAATCCCCTTCAGGATACAATGGAGTCCGTTGACATGGTTTGCACACCCACATCAACCGTATCGTCAATGGTAGTTTACAGAATAATAGTTTCCTTAATTCTCTCTGCGCATAAGGGAAGAAAGGAAATGATTTGGATACAAGAATCTGGTGATTTCTCTGTTTCTATTGTTCTATTTTTGTCGTCTTCTATTCTCTTGAAGAAGAGTCGTATCTATTCATACTTACACATTTATATGAATAGACACATAACTTCATGAAAGGGTACAACCTTTCATTAATTTTGAAAATCTCTCACAACATGATTGGTTCTATTTATAGACCATCTCATGTCTTGTGAGAGCGATTAGACATGAGATGGTCTATAAATAGAACCAATCTACATGCAGAAAAAAAAAATGACAAAAAATAGAACAACAGAAATAGGGAAACCACCAGATTCTTTGTATCCAAATCATTTCCTTTCTTCCCTTATGCGTAGAGAGAATTAAGGAAACTATTATTCTGTAAACTGCCATTGACGATACGGTTGATGTGGGTGTGCAAACCATGTCAACGGACTCCATTGTATCCTGAAGGGGATTCGCCAAGACACCCTATTGCATCCAATTCTATAGAGTTTGGTGGGGGCGAATCGAACCTAAAGAGTATCACCACCAATTTGCACCAACAATCTTTTGGTTGGAGTACCAACCTATAAAGATTGTTCCAACAATCTTTAGGTTCGAGTACCAGCCAATGAAGATTGTTCCAACAATCTTTAGGTTCGATTTTTCTTATGACAACAATGGCTACAACTTTGAAGAAGATGGCTTCTAATATTGTCAAACTCGAGAGATTTGATGGTGAAAAGTTTGTTCGTTGGCAAACGAAGATAGAGTTCCTTCGTACTACTTTAAAGGTGATGTATGTCTTGAACACCCTAAGACTAACAAATAAGGAAGATGAGATCATTGCTAAAACCTGTTAGAAAACAAGAGGGACAATGATAACTATATTTGCATGAGACACAATTTAAATGGCATGTGACACTTTGTTTGATATGTGTCAAAACTCTAGATTAAGGTACATGATGGGAGACATAACAATAACAAGTAAGAAGTTTCTTGTTAATTATTTTTATAATTATAAGATGATTGATAGTAGGCCTCTCTTGAAACAAATGCATGATATTGAATGTATTATTAATATCTACAAACAAACATAATATGCATATAGATGAAAGTATATGATTGTATCTTCAACCATTGACAAAGTTCATTCCTCATGGAAAGACTTTAAAAAGTCTAAAACATCTAAAAGATTATTCTTTTCTTGAACAATTGAGGCAATCACCTTCGTTTTGAAGAAGAGTATCATAATAAAATGGTACTAAGGATTTATATGTTCAAGAAAAGGTGTATGTAATCGAGGAAAGTACATGGGGGTAATTTCTCTAAGAAAATGAAGCGAGATTTTGTTATTCTCGTAGTTTCACAGGACAGTTACAGTAAAACTATATTTACGACTTTGTTAACCGTTGGATTGGGCTGAAATTTTTTGATCCGATTCAGGATACATGATTATTAAATCTGAACGGTTGGATCGTTGATTAGTTGCCTGTGGTGAGAGATATTCATTACGTACTGTGTACGAAATTTTGATACTTTCATCTTCTTGATTCTCTATTTGTATGTTTGTTGTTTTAGTTGTTTGGTTAACCGACGAACATGATTTGTGCACTTACTTGAGACTCTTTTGTACTTCTATTTTGATTTTAATGGAAAGTCCAAAGACATTGGACTTAAACATAGCTATGTGAAGGATCTAATTGCAAATGGAATGATATCCATAGTCTTTATGAAAGCATAAAGAAATCTTGCAAATCCTTTGACGAAAGGATTGACAAGGGATATGGTGTGTAAATCACCATTAGGGATGATATGCAAGCCCATATCTAATTGATCACCAATGATGGAAACCCGACTCACACTTGAGTAGCATCAAGTCTTGAGTTCAATGGTGAAAGTACATTATTAGAGTGATTGCAAGTACTTAACAATAATAGATACATCCCAAAGGTTTTAAAGGTACTTGGACCATAAAGTAAATAAAAGGGGAAGGTTGAACATTTGTTCTTAATGGACTTATAGCATGTATGTGCTGGAGTATTTATTTATGGGGCACTTCTGATAAAGTCTACCTATATGGGAGTGAAGTGTGGCCGCTTCTTGGAGTTAAGGGCTTGACTCTTAAAGCTCTCATGAAAAGGATACATGACACAAGGCCTTATCAAATGTGTCACTTTAATAATTCGTTCAATGGTACCGAGATTGCATGTGTAAGTTATGCACGCTTGTTCTAATGATTATTTGGTTCAAAGCTTGTCTACCATAATATTCGAGATGAGTGAAACCCATGACTTACTAAGTAAAGGTTCAAATTGCGAGATACCTTTATCTGAAACCATGTGATTTCCGAAATAATGGGATTTGGATATATTTTGAAAATGGAAGGGGACTGTGAGAGATTTTCAAAATTAATGAAAGGTTGTATCCTTTCATGAAGTTATGTGTCTATTCATATAAAGGTGAAAGTATGAATAGATACGACTCTTCTTCAAGAGACATGAGATGAGACTCTTCGTCAAGAGTTACGAGATTTGACTCTTCACTAAGGGTCATGAGATGCGACTTTTCACCAAGGGTCATGAGATGTGTCTCTTTGAAAGGTTAAATCGCTCTCACAAGACATGAGATGGTCTATAAATAGAACCAATCTACATGCAGAAAAAAAAATGACAAAAAATAGAACAACAGAAATAGAGAAATCACCAGATTCTTTGTATCTAAATCATTTCCTTTCTTCCCTTATGCGCAGAGAGAATTAAGGAAACTATTATTCTGTAAACAGCCATTGACGATACGGTTGATGTGGGTGTGCAAACCATGTCAACGGACTCCATTGTATCCTGAAGGGGATTCGCCAAGACACCCTATTGCATCCAATTCTATAGAGATTGGTGGGGGCGAATCGAACCTAAAGGTTAGTGTTTTACACACGCCTTGGAGAATTGCGTCTTTCTTTGTTGTTTCTTCTTTCTTGTAGGACCATCATCGTCAATGGTTCTCTTCTTTGGTATTTCTTCATTGTTGTGGAGCCATTATCACCAATTTGCACCAACAATCTTTTGGTTGGAGTACCAGCCAATGAAGATTGTTCCAACACTTACTGTTTCAACATTACCAATAAACTTTATCATTGGGATCTACAAACATTCAACAACAAAAATGATTCTGTTATTGTAGTATGATCTAAATCTGTGCAAATAAAATACTACCTACTTAGTACTATTTAACTATTATATATACTTGAGGGATATGGAGTTCACCACTGCTTCTGAAAGGTAACATTTCTCTTATTGTTACCCTTTGTACATGTTGGCTATTACACAACCTTCTAAACAAAACACCTTAGCTATATTTAATTTAGACATATTTAAGTAATGACTTAGTGAAGCACTTATTTTATAAGAGTTTAATTATTCCAATTTTAATAAAATAAATTAGAAAGAAATTATTCCAATACGAATGTTTTATCATAAAACTAATTATAAAACTTAAAAGACTTTATAAAATTATCAATAACATTTACAAGTCTAAATAAACTTAGTATATATAAGCTCGATCTTTGGAATTATAATGCATGTATTGTTTTGTAGAACCCCAAGTCAGAAACGACTAGTGCTACCAATGACAGGTTACTTATCAATAGGGGGAGTGAACATGGAAATGAAGTCATGAGATGGCCTTGAGTCCATTACCATTACCTCCATGGGCCTCCATGATTAAATATTTTCATCATTTGGCAAATACTGTAAGAACATCACCGAGATGAAATTTACTTTGTGAATTAGAAGAATATAATGTTGATGCCATGATTAACTACACCCCAAACTTGAAGGTGTTGAGCATATAGTGAGCATGAAGGCTTTGTGTGGTGTGCTCACTTTCTTGGAACATTTGGAGGCAGTGAATATATGTCATAGTCTAATTATGCATAAATCAGATCCTGGATACCAGGTTATGGTCTATGGTATTCATGATCTGTGACACCATTTGCCCCCCTTGAGTCTGGGAAAGCTTATATATTGTCAAGGAGGAAGGTGCCTTAGGTGCAAGAGTGGGCATGACACTAAACCTATCAGGCAATAACCATATGGATCCTATGACGATATTGAGCATGAGGATGAGATAACATCTCTCGCACATTAATCTGACTGCTCAGTGCTGCATGAACCTAGTCATTTGGATCTCGCTCGTTTTGTGGTTGAAATAAGTTTCATAGACATTTACATTTGGCTGGTTGGTTTCTAAACCCTAAACACAAATCAACAAAATATAAATGCCTATATGAAACTTATTTCAACCACAAAATGGGCGAGATCCAAAATGATATAAGGTTCATGCAGCACTTATAAGTACATTCAGATTAATGTGCAAGAGATGTTATCTCATCCTAAGCAAAATATCCTCATAGGGTCCATATGATTGCTTGTTAGGGTTAGTGTCACGCTCATTCTTGCACCTAAGGCACCTTCCTCCTTGACAATATATAAGCTTTCCCGGACTCGAGGGAGGCAAATGGTTTCACAGATCGCGAATACGTACACCACAACCTGGGATCCAGGATCTGATTTATCTATAATGAGACTGTGACACATATTCAACGCCTCCAAATGTTCCAAGATAGTGACCACACACCGCTCAAAGTCTTCTTGCTCACTATATGCTCAACACCTTAAAGTTTGGGTTGTATTTAATTATGGAATCAGCATGATATTCTTCTAATTTGCAAGTAAATTTCATTTCAGTGATGTGCTTACAGTATTTCCCAATTGCAGAAAATATGTAACCACAGGGGATCAAACAGGTAATGGCAACGGACTCAAGGCCACCCAATGACTCCATTGCCATATTCACACTACCTACTGATAAGTATTTAACCTGTCATTGGTAGAACAAGTCCATTGATATTTGGGGTTCTACAAATTACAAAAAAAGATACACTTTATAATACCAAAGAGCTTATACTATAAGCTTATATAGACTTGTGAAAGTGGTTGATATATAATTTTATAAATTCCTTCAAGTTTAATATTTCATAAGTTTTATGACGAAACTTATTAAAATATATTCTTTCTAACTTATTTTAGTAAAATTGGAGGTCAATTATAAATAATTAAACATTCATATAATATATAAACTCTTAATAAATAAGTGCTTAACTAAGTCATTACTTAAACATAGCTAGGGTGTTTTGTTTAGAAGGTTCTGTAATAGACTAATAGCCCACATGTAGAAAGGGTAAGAATAAGAAAAATGTTACCTTTCAGAGATGAACTCCATATCCCTTAAGTATGTATAGTATGTAGTTAAATACCAAGCAGGGTATATTTTCATTGTTCACATTTAGAACTCCAAGAATTGAGTCATTTTTGCACTTGAATGCTTGTAATCCCAAGGATAATGTTTATTGGATGTGTTGAAACAGCAAGAGCTCAGTCTCGATAGATCAAGCTTGTGCCAAAGTGACGGGTCACAACAAGCATGATTCCAGAATTTGAAAACCAGCGTGGCAACGACTATGTCCGCAACATTGAGGGACATAAAGATTCTTACCAGAAAATCATTCCAGTCGTTTCTGGAAGCTAAATTGCTATTCTCCATTGCTTAATGCTTCCTGCATGAATTATTGAGACAGTATATTAATTTTTGCACATGATCTTTTGAACTTTCACATGAAGTGGCAAATGGAAATCAATTGTTGAAGAATGTCCGAGAATCTATAATCAAGATATCATATGCAATCGCCCTCCTATGAAGTAAATATATAGTTATATATATCACAATATTTCTATGGAGAACATGATCTACTTTTTTTTTTAGATTGTAAAGGACATATAAGGCTAAGTGTAAGTAGACTAATCACGAGCAAGGAAAACTGTCCCTAGGTGGATTGCTATTTTTAATATAACAAAACTCTCATAGGGAACTCTTGATGTATTTAACTGCATATGCTAGGAATTAACAAATTTACAAATTGAAAGATTCTAAAGAAACAATAGTGTGGTCCTAGGGTCAACTTTGTCATGGACTTATGAACAATTTTTTACCAAACACAAAATGCAGATCAGCTAGACTGGCTTAATATTTAGAAAAAAAAAATACAAATGTAGAGATTAAACATGGCCAATTTAAAAAATCTTTAAAA
This sequence comes from Pueraria montana var. lobata, assembly GCA_026413185.1. Classification (NCBI taxonomy): domain Eukaryota; kingdom Viridiplantae; phylum Streptophyta; class Magnoliopsida; order Fabales; family Fabaceae; genus Pueraria; species Pueraria montana. The sequence continues at coordinate 86,600,291 of CM048650.1, read as the reverse complement.
CAAAAAATTAAAACTAAGATGAAATTTATAGTGTATATTTTAAAATAATTATACCAGCGCAAAAAATATTGTTATGTAAAATATGTTATTTTAAGTTAAATAAATCTTATAATTTATTATTAATTTTTTTTATAATAATAGATAAAAAAATATTATGCGAACTTTTGCAGGGCAATAAAGCCTGAACATGAAAACATGAACCAAATCGACCCAATGAACATCAACCATGTCTTTTAGAATTTGAACCCATCTCTATTTGCTTTAGGTCAAACGGAATTGTGGGATAAGATGGGGTCTTGAATTCTTTGTAGAAACTGAAATATGTATATTTTTAAGAAAATTGGTGATAATTTTCTGGTTTTTAAAGGTGTGTATACATGTTCAACTAAATGAAAAACCTCCCTATTAGAACCCCACTCAGCTACAAAAACAATTGATCGGTAAAATCTTGGAGACAATCGTATAACATGCATGCTGGAAATATTTGACGTGGATCTATCATTTTACCGTCACCAGACAAAAAATTAAGTTTAAAAATAAACCTTGAACAACAGCGACAAAAATGAAACCCATTTGTTTTATGAAACACTAAGCAGATAACAAACCTAGCGCAGGTAATGAAATGATTTGATTATCCAGGAAAGTAATTGCATACACATGAATCAGACCAGGATTTCAGCAAACAAATAAATCCATAGCAAAAAAATAAAAAACAAAAGGAGAGTAACAGAATACAATACTCATGAGTGTTGCTTAGATTTTATGAATTGGTTTTCCTGTGAATCATCACTAATAGAGCTGTATATAAGTCGCCTCATTGTCCATCAGAAAAACTAGCTAATTCATCCATGGTTTTGCATCTTTCTTCCAATTTACACTATGTAACATATATTACATACAAAAATACACATCATCAGTAGCAGATCCAAGATCCTGAGCCAGTGGGATCAATTTTTTTTTTAATAATAATCATTATCATATATATGAAAATAAAACATGAGATGAAATGAAATGTCTAGTTAAATAAAACATAAAAGTATCTAATGAGCAGAAAAGAGAACAAAATGTAAAAGAGAAACTAGTCAATAAAAGAAAAAAATTATCAACACTTAAAAAATTGAAACCAGTGGGTTCAAATTATAAAATTAGAGGGGACAAAAAGATAACACTATATATATAGTTATATTTTTCTTAAGGTGAGGGAGTGCATATGCACCCCCTGAATTAAATGTAGGTCCGCCCCTACACATCATTATATTAGAAAAGACTAAAGAGAACAAATTCAAGGACAAAGCATGCAAGCATCAGAGAAACGAAACAATGACAGAGAAAATGAAACTACCAAATTAAGTTCTGAGGGAGGGTCAGAAGGGATACATACCATCTCCATCTTTGTCAAAAAGACAAAAGGCTTCTAGAAAGTCATCAATCACAGTGACATATAATTCTTGGCAGATTATAGGAGAATTACACCAATAAACCGCTGTTAGTTCATCTATTTTTTTTTTTAAGGTTTCCAGCTCAATGAATGACCCAAAGAGAGAAAAAACAATACCTTTTCTAGAGGCATTGTGCATGCTCCCTTGATGAAGGAGCAAACATTTTATCCATTTTTACTACCATCATCCATCAATTATTTCTTGACTTGCCAAACTCAAGTTACATGAAACCTGCAAAATAAAAAATTATACAAATTGCTCACTGCAATGATTCACAGAGAATAGTTAGCAAGTAACTGATCACACACTACCCTGACCTCCAATCCCATTAATATATCCAATACATACGTTTTGAAAGTTTACCTGAAAACTGAATTTCAGTAAAAACACACGGACCCATTCGACTTTAAAAATGAATATTGACTTGAATGAAAGTAATCTCATGAATGAATAACCGAACCTACATAAACAATATGTATTAGTTTCCAATTCAACAAGATACACAAAATGAGCTCATCAAAAGAAGGACTAGATTGGATAAAAGCAGAATCACATAAGCTAACAACTCATGTAGTAAATGGATCCACATACCTAGACAGCGATTCAATGAGCGTAAGAACAGAGCTATTGTAGAGCTCAAGGTGTTTATATATGTTCAACCAAATTAAAAAAAAAAAAAACTTGTTAGAATCCCATCTTGGCTAAAAACAATGGAGCAGTAAAATCTTACAGACGGATCTTATAACATGTTGGAAATATTAGACGTGGATCTATCATTTGACCATCACCAAAAAAAATTAATTTCAAAATTAAGCCTTTACTCAGCTGCACTAAAATGAAACCCGTTTTTTTAATAAAATTTTCGGATCAGATTTTACAAAAAATCGTGTGCTTTTTATTGGATTCATCCTACTTGAGTCATTTGGTTGGCTAAATTAAATAAGGCTCTTTCTTTTGATATCCGAATTCAAGGACACAAAAATATGTAAAGAAGATCATCAAAATATGGAAGATGCATGCACAGAAAAGCGGATGACAAAATTAAATAAAAAAAAAATACTCAACCAAAGGAAATAAGCATACCTCTTATATGGTGCTATGCCACTGTCGTTAGATATATGGTGAACAGAATGAAGAGTTGAAATTGAGACTCTCTGGTATATATAGAGAAATGTCTTGCTATCAAGTGTTCTGTGTTCCAAAAAGTATTAGTTAAGGAATATTTAATATATTTCATTAATTATTTAAAACAAATTAAAAAAATATTAAATGATTTTTCTAGTTTCAATATAGTAAATGCTTTTAATAATTATTTTTTTATTCTAAATATATTACTAGTTTTTATAATAAATGTTTTTTTTATCATTTATAATAAATGCTTTGAACATAATAAATGCTTTTGATATAATAAAACATTTATATTTTCAAAATAATAAATGCTTTTAATAATGATTTTTATTTTCTATAATAAATACTAGTTAATATAATAAATGCTTTGAATATAATAAATGCTTTTGATATAATAATAAAATTATATTTTTAATACTTCCTTCACTTTATATGGCGTTTAAGGTTATGGTACATGTATTAAGAAATACAATTAATATTTTGAGTTCATTGCAGTTTTAGCTTTTAAAATTTGTCCCAAATTGACTGATGTTTTTACTTTTCAATGAGATGTTCAAACATCTATTCCAATTTTACCCTCTAATAAATATTGTTGTCTTGAATGACTTAATAATACATTTATTGAAATCAATAAAGAGAATAAGGATATTTTAGTAAAATTGTTTCTTAATAAATACTATTTTCATGAAATACTTGCTTTCTTAATCTGTGTGAAAAAACCTTAAACATCAGTTATTGTGGGACGGAGGGAGTATCATGTAACTTCTTAATATACCCTTTTATCTCTCAAATTAATTACAATTTTTTTTCTCATTTACAAAGTAACAACTACTCCCACTAAAGAATATTTAATATATTTCATTAATTATTTAAAACAAATTAAAAAAATATTAAGTGATTTTTCTAGTTTCAATATAGTAAATGCTTTTAATAATGGTTTTTTTTATTCTAAATATATTACTATTTAATATAATAAATGCTTTGAACATAATAAATGCTTTTGATATAAATTTTCAATATAATAAATGCTTTTAATAATGATTTTTATTTTTTATTATAAATATTAGTAGTTAATATAATAAATGCTTTGAACATAATAAATGCTTTTGATATGCTCCCTCCGTTCATTTTTAAGTGTCGCATTTTTGAAAATTTTTTGTTTCTATTTATCTGTCGTTTACAAAGTTCAAGATCACATTAATTACACTTTTATCCATTATACCCTTATTTATTTCCTAATATTTAATTAATTTACACATGCATTTATTGTGGAATGGAAAAGAAAAAGGGTAAAATAGGAAACTCAACAACTATTTTATTAGAATCAAGAAAATTTATTTCATTTTTTGGTTTCTAAGTAACAACCTTAAACGACACTTGTAAAGGAACGGAGGGAGTAATAAAAAAATTATATTTTTAATGCTTCCTTTACTTTATATAGTGTTTAAGGTTATGGCACATGTATTAAGAAATATAATTAATATTTTGAATTTCATAAAATATATCATGTAACTTCCTAATATACCCTTTTATCTCTCAAATTAATTATGTTTTTTTTTCTTGTTTACTACTTAGTAACAACTACTCCCACTAAGGGTATTCCATGGAAAAAAATATTTAATATTTCATTGGGTTTGTAAAGCAACAACTAATTTGAAACAATTTTTTTTACTAAAATGTCATATAAAGTGGAACGGAGGGAGTATAGTAAATGCTATTAATTTAAAGAACATATTAGTCAAGGAATATTTAATGTTTTATTAATTATTTAAAATAATTTTGAAAAATATTAAATGATTTAATTTATTAATATAATAAATGCTTTTAATAAATGATTTTTATTCTTGAAATAATAACTTATTTTATTAACATAAATCAAAATAGTTGACCACGAATTTAAAAGGTTGTTTGAAGAGTTTTTTTTTTTTGTTACATTTGAAGAGTTTTATTTTAATACACTATTTGTATAAAAAAAAATTACACTCTCAATTAATTAAAAATCACTTTTACAGATGACATTTAAAGTAATTATTACTAATTGTACCTATTTTAGAAGCAGGTCATAATTTCTTCCAGCACTCCCTTTTTCTACTTTCACACCCCTTCAGCTTTTTTATTTTATTTTTTAAGCCCAAAACTAACAACCTTAGCCCATCATATCAAGCACAAATTAATTAATTAATTGTCAATGCATATAATTAATCAATCAATTAATTTAAATAACAAGGGATATAATTAAAATAAAGTACAATCATAACTAAAGAAACATATATGCTTTTTAACCTCCAAACAAATCAATCAAGATAAAATAAATATGGGTCAAAAGAATTACTCGCAACTTCTTGCGTTTATAATTCTTTTCAATCCAAACAAAATTATTTTAAGAAATATTAAATTCCTTAAAATAAATCAAACAACATAATTCTTTTAAGGTGAAAATTTGGGTGGTTACAATAACTAATATGAAGGTTGATTATTGTTCAACACATAGGGGAGAGATAAGGATTAGCTTGGTTCTAGGTTTTGCAAGAGAGCGAGGTAATTGCAAGGCTGCAACATTGAGAAACATAAATATTGTTTCTAGAATCTTATAGAACAGAAAATCATTTCAGTCTTTTCTAGAAGCTGTATTGCTATTCTTTGTTTCTTAATGCTTCCTACAAATACTATTAAATGATTAATTTCTCATGACACAACAAATGCAAATCACAAAACCCTAAACAGGGAACTTACCATGTATTTAACTGCATATGCTTGGAATTAATGAAGTCACAAACTCAAAGATTCTAACGAAATACTTTTTTTTAATAAACGCTTAATTCAAGAACTGGTCATCACTAATTTATATGAATCCTAGTCACAAATAATATTTCATATCCTTTTAGCCCAATGCTAGTAGTTACAATTAGTATCTCTAAAGAGGACTAAAAATCTAGCAAAAGATACTTCTAGAATATATTAACAAGAATAATTAATAATTTAGAGATACTTCTGATTTGGTAATTAATACAAAATGTGGTAAATCGTGAGCTCAACACACCACCAGGGATCCATGGATTACTCCAAAAAGAGGTTTCGTGTCCAAATGCTACATGTTTTCCTAAAAGACTCCCACAACCAGTTTATCCGCCAACTCAAGGCTCTATGATATCTAGAGAGCAAATGTGTCTCCCCACCATGTTATATCATTTCCCTTTGCACCATCTAATTCCCCCTATCTCACGTATTTATTACCCAACATGAACTCCCCTTTTCCACACGCATTCTCTAGTGCCATTGTCGAAGTAGAGACAAATTATAAGCCTCAAATTTTTAACTCACCCACAAGAATTTCTTGAATAAAATAAATTGGCCAATTGATTGATTATAGACGAGAACCCAAATCCAAATTCATATTACGTAGCCACAAAAGCAAATTAAATTCTTCATATCAAGAAAAATAATTAATTAAAGAAACATGATATATCAGTAACTCATAATAAGAAAGATTTTGTTTCTCATATGTTGAATAAAAGAAATATGTACCAAGAGAAATAGAAAACTCACCTTCTGTAGCCATTATTATCAATGAAGCACGCAACATTCACAACGAACACTCATATTTTGAAGCAAGAGAGTTAGAAATCTTTAAATCTTAATTTGTCTTCAGAAAAGCTTGCAAACCGATAGATATAAGTAGAAAGTTTATGGGTGCTACCCTTGATTAGTGAAAGACCTTTTTAAACTTTGGTAAAGGAGTAAAATATATATTTTAGAAATTGGTATTGGTATATATATTCCCTTGCAAGATTCTATATAATTTTACCATTAAGAACTTTTTGGAATGTTTATAGAGGATATATTATCGTAAAATGAATTCTGCATATGTTTCAAGCACAATGAAACTTAATAATTTCTGTTTTCAAAAAAAAAAAAAACTTAATAATTTCAAGCACAAAACGTGCAGGATCCAAATGACAAGGTTTATGGCACAATAAAAAGCATATTCAGATTAATGTGAGAGAGAGGGTATCTCATCCTGACGCCATGCATCCTCAAAGGCTCCATATGAATGCCTGCTGGGAGTAGTGTTCTGCCTATTCTTGCACCTAAGGCACCATCCTCCTTCACAATAGATAAGCTTTCCCATACTCGATGGTGGCAAAAGGTTTTGCAGATCATGAATATTGTAGTCCACATCATCCGAATCATCATCCATAATGGGACTATGACATATATTAACCACCTCCAAATGTTCCAAGAAGGTGACCACACTGCACAAAGTCTTGATGCTCACCGGTAAGGTCCGAATGCTCAACACCTTCAAGTTTGGGGTGTATTTGATCATGTCTTCAACATGCCCTTCTGAAAAGATGCAACCGCAAGAAAATTTCATCTCAACGATGTTCTTGCAGTATTTGCGAATTGCAGGAAATATTAAATGACTGCGCACAACGGAGGTACGGGTAATGGACTCAAGGCCTCTCCATGACTTCATTGCCAAATTCAGTCCTGCTCTTGAGAAGTCACCCGTCTTTGGCAGAACGAGTCGTTTCAGATTTGGGGTCCTACGAAAGAAGACAAGTACGCTTAATTTGTAATACCAAACAGCTTGTATATACTAAGTATTTAAATTAGACTTGTAAATATAGATAGGGTATTTTGCTTTAGAATGTTGTATAGTAGCCCACATGCATGTGCAAAGGGTAATTAAGAATATCGAGGGAGTCTAGCTCAGTTGGTTGAGCAGGGTGTTTGAGTTATTGTAAACCTCTCGATATCGTATTCGATTCCTATGGATAAAAAAAAGGGTAATTAAGAATAAGAGAAATGTTACCTTGCAGCAGCAATGATGAGCTGCTGATCCGTTAAGTAAACATAGTAGTTAAATACTATGCAGGTTGTATTTCCATTACTCAGTCCTAGAACATACTTCAAGAACTCAGTCATTTTTCTACTCGAACGCTTATGCTTGTAAGCTCCAAGTTCATTATTGGGTACATTGAAGCAGTACGAGCTGAGTCTAGACAGATCAAGCTTGCGCCAAAGAGACGGGTCACGACAAGCTTTATTCCAGAATTTGCAAACCAGCGAGGCAGCTGCAAGGTCCGCAACATTGAGAGACATGAATATTATTACCAGAATCTCATAAGATAGATCATTCCAGTCTTTGCTGCCAGCAAAATTGCGCTTATCCATTTCTTAAATCTTCCTGCAAATATATTAAATGTTTCACATGATCATCTTAACTTTCTCATGAACAGGCAAATGCAAATCCCAAAACCCTTAACAGAGAACTCACCGTGTATTTAACTGCATATGCTAGGAATAAATGAAGTCAGAAATTGAAAGATTCTAACCAAATATATATAAATGCTTCATTCAAGAAGTGATCACTATTTGATATGAATCTTACAAAATATATTTCATATCTTTTAGCCCAATGCTTGCAGTTGCCATTCGTATCAAAGAAACAAAAGAGGTTTAAAATCTACCAACAGATACTTCTAGAATATATTAACAAGATTTAATTAATCAGAATAATATAAGAACTGAAATTCTTTATTAAATAGGCTTAAATAACTTTCAGGTCCCTGATAAATTTCCAAATTTTACTTTGGTTCCTAATAAATTTTTTCGTTGTTTTGAGTCCTGATATATCAAAACTTTTATTTTGAGTCCCTACCATCTCAACAGTTGATATATATTGGGAAGATCTGTTCGGATGGTGTCACGTCATCACTTAACTGATGGTAGGGACTCAAAACAAAAGTTTTGATATATCAGGACTCAAAACAACGAAAAAATTTATCAGGGACCCAAAGCAAAATTTGAAAATTTATCAGAGACCTAAAAGTTATTTAAGCCTATTAAATATTACAACTTGGGCTTCAAAATCTTGTGAAATATATAATTAATTTCTTGATGCAGTGAAAAACAAAAAGATATTGCCCAATTTGCTTGGACTAGATCGAGATATATCATGGGCAAGCTGACATGAAATTTGAACTGTTATCCTTTAAAATTTTCATTCAGTAAGATTTGTTCTGTATAGGGTTTTGGTTGAAAAACTATTAATTACCAAACAATAATATATCTTTGAAAGAACAGAATTATGACAAACTCGATCATGGTAGAAACTATAGTGTGGTCCTTAGGGCAATTTTGCCATGGCCTTGTGAACAATTTTTTACCGAACACAAAACGCGGATTATCTAGGCAGACCCAATATTTAGGCAATACAAACAAATTATAAAAAAAATTGATTCAATTTATAGTGCATATTTTAAAATAAATTATAGCATCACAAAAAACATATTAAATTATGTAAAATAATATGTTAATTCAAGTTATTAAATCTTATAAGTTATTATTAATTTTCTTCAAAATTAGGGATATAAAAATATGAGTAAAATATGTTTTTGGTCTCTCTAAAATTTCTGATATTTGATTTTAGTCCTCCAAAAAATTTTCTCCTTCAAATTTGAAAATTCTCCACTTTTAGTCCTCAAAGTTGTTATAATTAACATTTAATGGCAGTTTTAAACAGCTACAACATTGCACTTTAAGGACCAAAAGTAAAGTATTTCCAAATTAGAGGGATGAAAATAGCACAAAATATTTTTGGACCAAAATCGAATTTGAAAATTTTAGAGGAACCAAAAACGTATTTTATCCAAAAATATTATGTGGACTTTTGCCAAACAATAAGCCCTTAACATGAATGGAATCAACCCAAAAATACATCAAGCATATCTTAGAATTTAAACCTGATTCAATTTTCTTTTCACCAAACTGAATTATTGGATTTGAAAGAAACTTAAACATATATATAATTTTTTTTTAAAATGTGATAATTTTCTTGGTTTTAAATGTGAATATATATTTTCAACCAAATGAAAAACCTCCATGATAGGACCCACTGAGCTAAAAAAATAGGGTCAGTGAAATCTTACAAACAGATCTTATAAAACGTGTTGATCGAAATATTAGATGTGGATCTATCATTTCACATAATTTGATCTACGCCAAGGAACTTGGCTGACTAGCTTTAGTGGGATCATCTAACATAATTTGAAGTAGGGTTGAACACGGGTCAATTCAGATCGAGTTTAAGCCAAAACCTAAACCGATTTGGGATTACTGGCTCAGGTCAAGTCAATTTGGATTTGTGCTTTTTTTTTTTATTCGAACTCAACTTTGTTCTATGCCGGTCAAACCGAGTCAATTTTCGGGTTACCCGACAAAAAGTGGAAAAAAAAATTGGAGAATAGAGAAAATAGGGGAAAACAGGGGGAAATTGGGGGGAAATGAACAAATGAATTGCTCAATTAGGGTTAAGGTTAGCGATTTCCCTAAATTTGCACAAATAGACCAAAGAAAAATTAAATAATAAACAAGAAATTGAACAAGAAAAATCAAATAAGAAAAAAAATACAAAAAATGAAAATGAGAAAGATTACAAACCTTCAACAAAGTTTCGTCGAATGGCTTGCGAGAATGTGAGTACTTGCGAGTGGCAGAGGAGAGAAGGATTGAGATTTGGAGAAAGAAAGGGAGAAACTTGAAACTTGAAAGTTAAACGAAGTATTGAGTTAGGGCTTACGGTGGAGAATAGAAGAGAGAAAAGACAAGAGAGAGAAAAGAAAAGAAGAGAAGAGAGAACTTACTATGGGATCCGAAGACAACACCGACCAACAGTGAAGACGATGACAGTGAAGGTGCGGCACAAAGGATGTTGTTTACTTTAATAGGGCAAAATGTTAAACACTCATGCAAAAAACAAGAAAAGAAAAGGGAATCTCAACTTACTTTCTTTGTCTCAATTCAGTTCTAACATACTAAAATAAAATATATAAAATTATTTTAATATATTAGCTAATTAAGTCGGGTTGGGTCGAGTCTCGGATTTGCATTGCCAAACTCGTAACCTAGCTTGACTTGATTGGGTTGCTCATTCTCTCATCCGACTTGATCCATGACCTAGACCAAACCAAGTCAATATGGAACGAGTCAAGTTGGTTTTCTCGGGCTTCTCGAGTCGATCTGGTTCGTGTTCATCCCTAATTCCATCAAGTGTTCTAAAAAGTATTAGTTAAGGAATATTTAATATATGTTATTAACTATTTGAAATAATTTAAGAAAATAATAAATGATTTTTATATTTTTAATATAATGAATACTTTTAAGAAATGATTTTTTGTTCAAAATAAAAAGTATTAGTTTATATAATAATTGTTTTTAATATAAGAAAAATATTAATAAATGCTTTTAATATAATAAATTTCTTTATACATTTAAATATAATAATTTATTTTGATAAGATGTATTATTTAAGAAATATTTAATATGTTTATTAATTATTTAAAATAATTTTAAAAAATATTAAATGATTTAATATTTTTAATATAATAAATTATTTTTATTCTTGGAATAATAACTTATTTTATAAACATAAATCAAAATAGTTGACCATAAATCTAAAAGTTTGTTTGAAGAGTTTTATTAATTTTAGGTTAAATTAATTTGCTAGTCCTTGAACAATTTGGCAATTTTTAATTAGTTTCTTGAACTACTTTTTTCAATTGGCCTCCTAACTTGTATTTGTTTTTTTAGTTAGGTTCTTTCGTCTAACTCCATTAAGGAAAATCAACAACAAGGACCTAAATAAAAAACAAATATAAGTTCAAAGATCCAATTGAAAAATTGTTTAAGGACCTTATTAAAAAAATTAATTAGTTATTATGGGACCTACTAAGTAATTATCAAATTCTCCTCAGACTTTCACAATATTCTTCTTAAGGATCTATAGGCTGCTTTTGAATCAAATATTGTCATATTTGCAAGTCCCCACCGAGTATTCTACCTTTACAGGTCAATATCGTCACATCTACTGGCCAATATTCTCATCTTTGCAAGTCATGAGTCACCTAACATTTTTTTTTGTCTCTATGTTATAGGTGCAGGGTGAAGTATTCACCGACTTTATCAATGATTAATTTCTGTTGAGAAACTTAACTGACCACCTTTAGGGAAGTCACCTGACATAATTTGAAGCAAGGTCTTGCTATCAAGTGTTCCATAAAGTATATATTAGTTAAGAAATAATTAATATATTTTATTAATTATTTAAAATAATTTTTAAAAATATTAAATATTTTTTATACTTTTAATATAATAAATTATTTTTTATTTTAAAAAGTATTCATTAATATAATAATAATTTTTTTAATATAATAAAAAATTAATAAATGTTTTTGCTAAATTCATTTAATATAATGAATGCTTTTAAAATAATAAATGTTTTTAATATAATAAAATTATATTTTTAATATAATAAATGCTTTTAATAAGTATTACTTGAGGAGCATGTATTATTTAAAATAATTTAAAAAATATATTCAATGATTTAATATTTTGAATAAAATAAATGCTCTTAATAAATGTTTTTAAATTCTTGAAATAATAACTTATTATTTTATAAACAAAAATCAAAATAGTTGACTGTGAATTTAAAAGTTTGTTTGAAGAGTTTTATTACAATATACTGTTTGTATAAAAATAAAATTACACTATCAATCAATTAAAAATCACTTTATATATTAAAGTAATTATAACAAGATTTAATAATTCTTAGACTTAAATAATATTTTGGTTGCTATAAAATAGGGGGTTTTATTTAGTCCTTTAAATATTTTCATTTTGGTTTCAACCCTACTATCAAGAAACGACGTTAAATGATAACGTGACAACGACGTTGACAACCCATTGACCTATTACGTTATCAAGGAGTCTAATAGGACAATCACGTATAATTTTTTTGGTAAATTGTGTTTTTTAAATCCTCATCTGCTAAAAACAGTGGATGACATCAAACTAGTTTGTAAGGGATTTAACAACACATTTTGCCAAAAAAAAAACATTTGATTGCCTTGTCAGACTCTTGATGACATGACAAGTCAATGGACTGTCAACGTTCTTATCAGTTAACGTTGTTACTTGATAGTAGGGACTAAAACAAAAAAATTTAAACTTTAAAGAACTAAAACAAAAAAACTTTAAAGGACTAAAATAATAAAAAAAAAACATCTGATTTTAATGTAGGTTGAGATTATATATAATCTTAAAATATTTAAATATTTAATGAATTTTATATTTTTAATATAATGAATTTTTTAATATTTTTATTTTATTTTCTTAATTTATGTACCTGATAAATATGAAAAAACATTGGTTTTCTAAGTGAAGCATTGAACTTAGCTTATTGACTTAGCATAGTTATTTTTAAGGAAAGACATCCTTTTGGATTATAGTGAATTTTAGTTGTAGGATAAAATCATAAGATTAAATCACTAAATCATGTGATGAAACACTTCTCAGGTAATTAGAATAAATTTATGGCAAAGTTGTGAAATAAAAATTGAATGTTAATTGGTAGTTAGGTTTTCCAAATCCACAATCAACTACATTGAGAGGCTCTGCTTGAGTTAAGGAACTTAATAGCCAATTAATATAAGAACTTTTAACCATATACCTCCCTGAAAGGTTGAGACAATAGCCAAGAGTCAGGTATTCTACTAATCACAGGTTGATAGCAATTAAATGTCAAAGGGAATTACAGTAGCAAGAGAGCTAAAATCCCAACCTCCATTATGCCACAAATCAGCCAGAGTGTAATCAACATCATGAATCTGTACCAATGGTACCAAATCACAAAGTGGACACTTAAGAACCCAAGGGTGGAACCAGAAGTTGAACATCCCTTACCATCCAAACCAAATTCCCAAAGAAATAATTAATATTTTTCCAGCATGTATAAGTACTTATATTAATCCTTTGCAAAAGTATATATAGTATATAAGTGAAAGTAATTCACACCTTACAAGTGAATTTTGTAGAGTTGAGTTAAGCCCAAATAAAAATTCTAAGATGGTATCAGTGTTGATTTGAATGACCTGAAGCTGCAACAACAGATTTTTGAAAGTCTATTTTTATACGTGAAAGTCTATCCTAGTTGACAACCCATTGCTCTTCATGTAGCAGATTTTTAGGAGTTTGATTTACATTTCAAATATTAGGAGTTAGTATTATGTTTTTTTTTTAATTTAAAATTATGCTATTATGCCTAAAGATAAGGGATCTATCTGTTATGATTTGTGCTATTTATATAGAGCTATTTCAATAAAATAAAATAAGCTTTCTCTGTACGTTAATTTTTCTTGCTCTCATAAACCCCAAAAACAACAAATTGGTATCAAAGCTCTCATCCGAGGGATCTGTGAGATTGAGTGAGCCTACCCATAATTCCTAAACACAAACACACACCTATGTCAAAATGAATCCAAAAGGTTCATCCATTCCAATTGCACTTCCATTGTTTGATGGAAAACATTATCACCTCTGGGCTATTAGAATGGAAGCCTATCTTGATGCTTGCGATCTATTGGAAGCCGTTAAAGATGAGTACGAAGTCCCACCCCTACCAGATAATCCAACGGTTGCTCAAATCAAAAATCACAAAGAGATGAAACAAAGAAAGTCAAAAGCAAGAGCAACCTTGTTTGCAGCAGTATCATCGACTATGCTAATCAAAATAATGACGCTGAAAACACCCAATGAGATTTGGGAGTTTTTGAAGGAAGAGTACGATGGAAATGAAAAGGTGAAAGAGATGCAAGCGCTAAACTTGATCCGAGAATTTGAAATGCAGAGAATGAAGGAACCAGAAACAATTAAGGAATACTTCGATAGGCTTCTTGGCATAGTCAACAATGTAAGGCTCCTTGGTACTGATTTTTCAAATGATAGAATTGTTCAAAAAATTCTAGTCACGGTACTTGAAAAATTTGAAACCACGATTACATTCTTGGAGAACTCAAGGGATTTATCAAGCATTACTCTGGCAGAATTGGTGAATGCACTACAGGCATAAGAACAAAGGAGGCTTCTGAGGCAAGAAGGATCTGTAGAAGGAGCTTTCCAAGCCAAGAACTACAAAGGCAGCAAATACAACCAAAGCAACAACAGACGCATATTTTCGCCTTGTCCCTACTACAAAAGAAATAATCATCCACACAACAAGTGTTGGTGGAGGCCAGCGCAAAATGCCACAAGTGTGGTCAGTTGGGACATGTGGAAAAAATATGCAAGTCTCATCATCAACAACAGGAGGTCAAGGTTGCAAAGGATTAACTAGAAGAGGAACAACTCTTTACAATAGCATGTTTTACAACCAACAACTACAAAAAAGGTTGGCTTATAGATAGCGGTTGTACAAATTACATGACTCATGATCGAGAGCTCTTTAAAGGGCTCAACGAAACTGTGATTTCTAAAGTAAGAATTGGAAATGGAGCACATATTGCTGTGAAAGGAAAAGGAACAATTGCAATTGAAAGTCATGCAGGTTTGAAATTAATTTCTGATATCTTACATGTTCCTGAGATTAATCAAAATTTGTTAAGTGTTGCTCAGTTGATGGAGAAAGGCTACAAGGTGTCGTTTGAACACAAAAATTGTGTGATTAAAGATGCAAACAACTTAGAAGTGGTCAAAGTTCATATGAAAGGCAAGAGTTTTTCCTTAGATTTGATGAGGGAGGAGCAAGAAGACAAGGAAGATGACAATGCCAACAAGAAACAACCAAAGAAGAAGCCGCATGAGAAAAAACTTGAAGACCAGAAGCCTCAACAAAATAAGCCTACAAAGACTGAGATGGTTTTGAAGATCAAATTGAACAACGACAGTTGCATTTCAAAAATTCAAAAAACCATTCTGAAGTTTAAAGGTGTAGAATCTGTAAATCTTGACAAAGACATGGATTTGGTGATGGTAAAAGGAGCTATGGATGCAAGTCAAATGATTCAATATCTGAAGGATAAGCTGAAGTGGAATGTGGTGGTGGTCTCATCCAAGAAAGACAATGGGAAAAATTACAAGCAAAATAAAAGAAGAAAAGCAAGAGCCAGATTTGAATTTTTTTGAAAATTAAAACTTTGAACATGCAGCTTCAAGTCAACGAGGAGTGTTGATTTGAATGACCTAAAGTTGCAACAACAGATTTTTGAAAGTGTTTTTATGTTATTCTTTAGAATTTTGTTACTTGCTCTTCATGTAGCAGATTTTTAGGAGTTTGATTTACATTTCAAATATTAGGAGTTAGGATTATGTTTTTTTTTAATTTAAAATTACGCTGTTATGCCTAAAGATAAGGGATCTATCTGTTATGATTTGTGCTCTTTATATAGAGCTAGCTATTTTAATAAAATAAAATAAGCTTTCTCTGCACGTTAATTTTCCTGCTCTTATAAACCCAAAACCAACAATCAAAGCTAAACACAGACAATGAACCACAAAGAATAAGTTTGAACACTAATAGAAAAAAAAATGAAAATAACTGACATGCAACAATTTTATAGCATGTGTCAATATCTCTAAAAATTATTCAAGCCATTGGTCATCTGGGTAAGCTTGCAATCTTTTATGCATTCATTCCCAATCCATCCAAGTCCAGTGAAGCATTTTTCCGTAGTTCCATTGGGAGTAAAATAGTATTGTCTTCCTTTCTTGTCTTGATGATAAAAGTTTTTGCATCCTCTCTGGGTAGTCAGAATTCAATCGGAGGGCAAAATCTTCAGAGTCAATTTTTTCCTTTAGTGCAGATCAATCCCATCATCTATATCTCCATCATCGAACTCCTTATGAGCGAAAACGTTCTCTGTATGTGAATTTGAGGTCTCAGCAATTCTATCAGCTTCAGCACTTTGGTGTCTGATATTTTGACCATTTACTTCCTTCTTATTCACTTCAGAAGCTAATTCCTTCAGAGGAAGAGGAAGAGTTCTTCAGTTCTCTTTCCTCTTTTTGGCATACAACGAATTCAAAAGTATGATCCTTAGGTAATCAGTTGTGTTTTTCAAGGACTCCAACCTCTCTTCCTCAGTAAGATCCACAATCAGACTATGATGACACATATTCACCGCCTCCAAATGTTCCAAGAAGGTGTATTTAATCATGGCATCCGCATGATATTCTTCAAAGTTGCAAATAAATTTCATCTCAGTGATGTTCTTACTGTATTTGACAATTGCAGAAAATTTGTAACGACCGCGGACCATGGAGCTAATGGTAATGGACTCAAGGCCTCCCCTTGACTTCAATGCCATCTTTGGTAGAACTAGTCGTTTCAAATTCGGGGTCCTACAAAAGAAGACATGCAAACCGCTTATACTAAGTTTTTTTAGACTTGTAAATGTGATTTATAATTTTATACACTCTATTGAGTTTAATAAAGATTGAGGGTTATATAAAGATTCTTACCAGAATCTCATAGAAAACATCATTCCAGTCGTTTCTGGCAGCTAGCTATTCTCCATTGCTTAATGCTTCCCTGCATGAATTATTAAGACAATATATTAAATGTTTCACATGATCATCATTTTAATTTTCTCATTGGCAGATCGATCACTGCAAATCAAATGTTGAAGAAAATCCTACAATCTATATTTATTTATGAAGTTATATGACAATATTTCTATGGAGAAAAATTATCTATTCCTTTATTTCTATTTTGTTTTGGGGTTGTAAAGGTCCAAAGGACATATGAGGCCCTGTGTAAGGACTAAGGAGAGAGACAGTAGACTAATTAACGAGCAAGTAATATAACAAGAGGAATTAATGAAGTCACATATTGAAAGATTCTAACGAAATATTTTATTTTTCAAATAAATGTTTCATTCAAAAAGTGATCACTGTATGATCTGAATTTCACAATGCTTGCAGTTACAATTAGTATCAAAGAAACAAAAAGGTCTAAAACAAAAGATGCTTCTAGAATATTAAGAAGGAGTAATTAAGCACACTGATTTAGAGAATTGAAATTCTTTCATAATTATCATCATTTGTATGGAAGAACAACTTGGGCTTCAAAAACTTGTGAAATAAAATTAATTTCCTGAGGCAGTGAAAAACAAAAAAGATATTATTGTTGAATTTGCTTGGTCTAGAGATACATCCCCGGGCAAGCTGACAAGAAATTTGAACTGTTATCCTTTAAAATTTTCATTCACTCAGTTTTTGTTCTATAAGGTTTTGGTTATGAAAAAACAATACAAAACAGTTATATATCTTCAGATGAACAGTGTTATGACCAACTTGTTAAACTCTTTGACAAGTGAACCAAATCGTACAAGTAATATCTTGATAAGTCCAAGTACCGTTTCCCAAGGGACTTACGTAATATTGGACAATTTTCATGCAAATATTAACTAAGCTAACAAATATCACATGAAAGCAATAAAAACATGAACTTTTAGTTGGTGTTTGTGAACTAAAAATAGAACAAGTGCAGTAACATAGTTAAAGAAACTATTTTTGTGATTTTTATAGTAAAACAAAGCTTAAAACGAAGGGATTTTCAAATGATAAAAATATTGTTGGGGTTAGACTTCACCAAAACTTACTCTCTTCTTGCTTGAACGCACAATACATATACCCATTGTGAATCAATGTTAAAATCAATCAATAACTGCTTTCTTAATTAACCCTAATCCTTAGGTGAAAAGAGTCTTAGTTTCGTTATTAAGTTTCCAATCCTAAAAAACTTAAGAAAGAAACTAGCTTTAAGCCTAGTGATTCAAGATAACCGATGAACTAAGCTCCATTCCTAGCTACAAAGTTCATTGGGTATTTTGCTTCCGTTCAAGACTATGAAAGCATTTTCCAACAACAATCAAGTCCCAAAAACATGCCATGGTTGGCCATTCCACAACAAGCATTAAGTGAAGAAACAAATACTAACATCAAAATACTATATATATATATATATAAAAGATACAAGAGAGCATGAGTTTGGTTACATCTAACCCCAACAATGGAGGAAACTAGCTATTCATAGCCATGAGTAGCATCAAAATACATGGAGGGAAGAAGAAGATGAAGAATGAAGCCCAAGGGAAGCTTTTTTTCTTAATAGGACGGTGAACAAATGCCAAATGAAGTACCCCCTTTACATAAATGACAACCAACCCTGTTTATACATGAGCCAAAATATTCTATTTTAAGTGACTTTTAGCTCCAACTAGAAATTTTAGCTCCAGCTAAAGTGTGAAACAACCTAAGTACGAAAACTGAATCTAGCTAAGCTCCCAAATTTAGCCCAAGTTTGCAGTGGTCATTTTTCTTTCTGCCAGAATTTTGCTTTAGCTCCCTTCCTTAGCTTAGCTAAACCAAAGTTTGTTTTTTTCTACAAAATGGCTCTAAGATTTTTCCACTTTCCACTCCGCTTCTACAAAAAGTAGACAAAAAATATTAGATGTAACCTAAGAAATTAAATATCTAAACTAAAAATTTAATATTTTCAAAACTAAGCTAAAATGAGTAAAACATCACCCTAAATGTGGAGAAAATAAGATTAATTTCCTTATAAATAATGTGAAAATTAAGTATTTAAGACAATTATCACAATTCATGGTAGAAACTATAGTGTGGCCATTAGGTCGACTTTGTCATGGCCATATGAACAATTTTTTTTTTTTACCAAAACAAGAAATGCAGATTAGCTAGTTTGACCTAATATTTAGACAAAACAATAAAGTCATAAAATATGATGTAATTTATAGTATATAATTGAAAATAAATTATATCAGAACAAAAAAATAATATATTATGTAAAATATGTTAATTTAAGTTAATAAATCTTATAATTTATATTTAATTTTCCTAAAAATCAGAGATATAAAAATATTATGCGATCTTTTTCTGGACAATAAACCCTTAACATCAATTTAATCAGACCCAAAATTACCTCATCAAGCATATCTTTTGCTTTAGGCCAAACTGAATTATTCGATTAGATGGGGTCTTGAACTCTTAGTAGAAAATGAAATATATATATATATATATATATATATATATATATATATAATTTTAAAAAATCGTGATCATTTTATGGTTTTTAACAAGGTGGTTATATATGTTTCAACCAAATTGAAAAAAAAAATTGTTAGAATCCCATCTTGGCTTACAACAATGGAGCAGTAAAATCTTAGAGACGAATCTTATAACATGTTGGAAATATTAGATGTGGATCTATCATTTTACCATCACCAATAAAAATAATTTCAAAATAAAGCGTTTGCTCAGCTGCAACTAAAATGAAACCCATTTTTTTAATAAAATTTTTGGATCAGATTTAACAAAAACTCCTGTGCTTTTTATTGGATTCATCCTTTGAGTCATTTGGTTGGCTAAATTAACTAAACCTCTTGCTTTTGATATCCGAATTCAAGAACAAAAATATGTAAAGAAGATCATCAAAATATGGCAGATGCATGCACAGAAAAGCGGATGACAAAATTAAATTAAAAAAAAATGTTCAATGAAAGGAAATAAGCATACCTCTTATATGGTGCTATGCCACTGTCTTTAGATATATGGTGAACAGAATGAAGAGTTGAAATTGAGACTCTCTTGTATATATAGAGAAGCCAAGGACCTTGAGTTGAGATGACCAAGACATGCTTTCCTATGTAACAGTCAATGTCAAAATTCAAATTATATCATTTATGTTCTTATTAGCATAATCACCTAACAAAACTAATGAAATATATTTAATATTCATTGACTATTATGTTAGGTGATTATGCTAATAAGGACATAAATTACTTCTCTCTTTAAGGACATATTAGTTTTGTAAATATAAATTAAATATATTTCATTATATAAAGTACTTCTCTCTTTACAAAATTAACCTTATCATTAATATTGCATTGAGAAGCCAAAATGACACTTATTAGGGGTATTAGTGAAAAAAATAATTAATATTACATTGAAAAGTCAAATGCGACACTTATTTTGGGACAATTTTTTTTTCTAAATACGACACTCATTTTGAGACAGAAGGAGTATATTTTTAATATAATAAATGCTTTTAATTCAAAGAACATATAATATGTCTATTAATTATTTAAAATAATTTTGAAAATATTAAATGATTTAATTTATTGATATAATAAATGCTTTTAATAGTAGTAAATGATTTTTATTCTTGAAGAGTTGTTTAGATGATTTAATTTATTGATATAATAAATGATTTTAATAGTAGTAACTCTTCAAATAGTAAATGATTTTTAAGATAAATCAAAATAGTTGACCACGAATTTAAAAGCTTGTTTGAAGCGTTTTAATTTAATACACTATTTTGTATGAAAAAAAGAATACACTCTCAATCAATTAAAAATCACTTTTACATATGGCATTTAAAGTAATTATAACAAGATTTCATAATTCTTAATTCCAAATAATTTTTTTATTGAAATTCCTATGTAACCTTTTCGGTCACTTCCATAAAAATAACAAGAGATAGATGCCGTTGACTTTCCTCAAAGAATTAGTAGTAAAACCAATGTCCTAAGGGCACTGGTTAAATAATTAAAAGGAGAAAGTATTTAGTGCAAAAATTATAAGAGAATGCAAAAAAAAACTATGGACAGCGCAATTTTGCGCATTCCAATAAAAAACTTTCTCCTTTTAGTTCCTTAACCAGGACACTGGTTAGCATTTGCCTAAAACTATTTACACATATAAGATGTTATTGACTAATTTACGCATATTAAGAAAATTGGTTAATCTAAGTATTAGCATTAAATTTGTCTTAATTGTAATATTTTTCAAATTTACCCTTAAATAATTAATGCATGGAGAGAGAATAATAGTAGTGGAGTTTTAATTTTTAAAACTAAACTCTTTAATTCTTCAATCCTCATAAGAGAAAGAGACAATTCATAATATTTATTATTTATACTGAAATAATTAAGGGTATTTTGATAATAAAAAAATAATAATTAATGCAAGGAACAATTAGAATAGAGTCTTATAACAAGATAAAAAAAATTCAAAACAATGTCTTATAAAAAGGGATGGAGGTAGTATAAATTAATTTTCTAGTTAATAAAGTAAAGGTATTAAATACTTTTAAATGGTTTTATATTTTATATGTACCCAAAAAAAATACTTTTAATGGTTTGATATTTTTAATGAAAATAAATACATTTACATTTTATTTAATACAATATTTCTTTATAAAGTGTTAGAAAATACTATAAGATATATTGTAACAGATATAGCATTAGGCTAAAATAAAATAATTTAAATGCATCTAATTAATGTCTCCAAAGCATCTATTGACTTATATCATGCGTGACTTCAGTAACGTATCTCTCCCTTATTTCAACTTTATTCTCTTCACTTCAGTCAAATTTATGTTTACTGGTCTGAATGAGTAACTGTTCTCTCTTTTCAAGCTTATTTTTGCTCATCCTTTTATTTACCAAACTAGTACGATACCCGTCCGTCCGCACGGGTCACATCCACTGTTAAGCATGCTTTAAAAGGAAATAAACATTGCAATATATATTGAATTGAGTGAGATGATATATAGTTTGTATCCAAAAGGACATTATTTGAGAACATAGACCTTATTTGAGTAATTTATACTACTTTCCAAAAATGCGATGCTATTTGTTTCCAATAAAAAACTATGTTGTTTGCATTTAACACATTTTTGTTTTAAAGTATTGATTAATTTTAATTTTTCAACTATTTTAATAATAATAAAATTATATATATATATATATATATATATATATAAAAGAAATAAAACTCAATAGTCAATACAGTTGACGTTTTCTTTACATTGTAGGTAATAACCATTAAAAAGTTAAATTTAATTTGGTCAACATATGTCACAATGTTTTCTTTAAATTGTAGCTAACTAGGTTTTATCCCCTGCAATGCACGGGCCTTAAATTTGTTTGTGTTTAGAAATATATTAGTAATAGTAATATGATTATGAGGAATGATATTTCTCTACTGATAAATGTATAAGTAATGGTTAATTTGTTTAAACTTAAAATAATACTTTTAAAAAAAGTGTTTTTTAAAAAAGTGAATTTTGAATAATCAAATATGATTTATTTCTTAAATAACATTTTTTGTTTTTTCTTTTTTTTAAAATAATTTTGATAAACACATCAAAAAGCAAAAAAAAAATTATTTAAAAAATGCTTTTTTAAAAAATAAGCTTAAACAAACGGATTCAATATATAATTGGTTTCATTTAAATATGAGAAACTCAATCATGTAATACTAAGAATATTTTAAAACTAAAGATGTTATTAGCCCTCATATAAATATAACAAAATTTAATATGATATAAAAATAAAATTAATTTTAAAGTAAAACATTTTAAAATCATAGTAAAAAATATATACAAAACAATATAATATAATATAATATAATATAATATAATATAATATAATATAATATAATATAAAATTATCTTAGTTTCAAATATGAATAATAATATTTTAGATTTAAGTCAATAAGATTTTATGGAGAAAATTTTCTTTTTCAGAAATTTTAAGTTTAATTTAAAATATTTAAAATTATATATACAAATTAAAATTTTAAAATCTATAAAAAATAATAAATTAAAAATTTGAAAAAAAAACAACTAGGGTTAAATAAAATCAAGTAATAATATTAATAGTCAATGCTTATCTTAATTTCAACATATCTTTTTTTTTTTTGTAAAACCTCTTCATTAAATCTTTTGTGTTATATCAATAGTTGAAAATTAAGAGATTATAAAATAATGTAAAAAAAATTGTATTTCAAGTAGAGAGATTTTGAGTTGTATTGCTTAAAATAAATCTCGCGAGATTTTAAATTTGTTACAAATTTGAATCAAAATAAAAAAAAATAGGTGAAAAAAGAATGAATATGGTGATACCACACAACATTTTGTCTACATGGAAAAACCTTCTTTTTATAATAATAATAATAATAATAATTGATTAATATATATATATATATATAATATTTTTAAGAGATAATATATATTTCAATAATTTCAATTCTTTCATGAAATTAATTTTAAATTATTAGGTAGAATATAGCTATTCGCACATGCACAAAAAAGTTACAAAGAATCAAATTAATTTTAAGAAAAGTACAACGTTTCTCCTTTTGTTAATGAGAATTGGTTATAGTGTGAAACATATAAAATAATTAAAAACATACTTATGTTTTTTTCATTTTAAAAGTGGTGATATTTTATCGATGGAATAAAAATATTGAAAATATTTTTTTTAAACTAATGTTCAAAATATTATTTTAAATTTAAATTAACTTTTTAATATTTATTCTTTTAAAATTAATTTACTTTTATAGTATAAATTAGAAGTAAAGGTGAAAACGTTCTCTCTTATTTCAATTAAGGCTCTCTCAACTCAATTAAGCATTTTCTATATTTTTTCATTAAGGCACTCTTGAACAATTTATAATTTATATATAAAAAGTTATTATTAAAAAATATTAAAATAACTCCTAACCAAATAGTCAAATACACAATGCTCCAAAACTTCTTGGCTAAGTTTATTGATAAGCCTTTACAATTCTACCAAAAAAAGATAAGTCTCTTCAATGAATAGTAAAAGATAACATATTCAATTGTATTGTTTATTGATGTTTTGGTTAAAAAAATTATATAAAACTATGTTTATATGATATCATACACGTGAAATTAAATACTTTTGATTTTTATATGAAAGTCAATTTCTTTGAAGTTTTAAATTTACGTGTGCTCCCTCTTGTGGCGTATCCAGTCGAAGACTGGGAGGGCAAATTATTTTTTAAAAATTAATAATATTTATTATCATATATATATATATATATATATATATATATGAAAATAAAATATAAAAATAGGGTAAAATATATTTTTAATCCCTCTAAAATTTTTGAAGCTCAGTTTTAGTATCTCTAAAATCAAGCTCAAATTTCTTTATTTATTGTTAGCATGTCCTAGCAATAAATTTTTTTTTTTTTTTGAAACGTCCTAGCAATAAAATTTCTAACAGCTAGAACCTTTCAAATTGGCCAATTGCATTGATTATAGATGAGAACCAAATTAATCCAAATTCGTATTACGCAGCCACTAAAGCAACATAAACCCTTAATATCAAGAAAATTAATTAATTAAAGAAACATGATATATCAATAACTCATCATAAGAAAGATTTTGTTTTTCATATTAATGACAGAAACATGTAGCAATGGATATAGAAAACTCACATTATGTAGCCATTATTATCAAGCATGCAACATTCACAATGAACACTCATATTTTGAAGTGAGAGATAAGTGAGACAGTTAGGAATCTTTAAATCTTAATTTGTCTTTAATTAGAAAAGCTTGCAAACTGATATAAATTAGAAAGTTTATGGGTGCTAGCTAGCTTTGATTAGTGAAAGACCTTTCGCAACTTTGGTAAAGGAGTAAAATATATTTTCAGAAATTGGTTTATATTTTCACTTGCAAAGTTCTATATAATTTTACCCTTAACAACTTCTTGAAATGTTTTTAGAGGATATATTATTATACAACAAATTTTGCAATTTACTACCAGAATGTACTTGTGTGATCAATATATATATAGCCATCGCAAAGAAATATTTTTCCAGCTGCATAAGAACTTATATAAATCCTTAGCCAAATCAACAATTAACAATCATAGCCTTATTATCCTAGTAAATAGATAGGTTAACTGCACCAGAAAACATGTTAATTTGGACTTTGGAATCAACAAATTAAATATGAAACTTAATTATTTCAAGAACAAAACAATTGACAAGGTTCATGATGCTGCACTAAGAAAGCATATTCAGATAGATTAATGTGCGAGAGACTTAATCTCGTCCTCCCTCCAGATATCCTCTAAGGGTCCATGTGGTTGCCTGCTAGGAGTAGTGTCACGTCCATTCTTGCACCTAAGGCACCATCCATCTTCACAATACATAAGCTTTCCCAGACTCGAGGGGGGCAAATGGTTTGGTAGATCACGAATATCGAAAAAAATGATTGCATGATCTGATATATTCAGAAGGAAACTATGACATATGTTCACCACCTCCAAATGTTCCAAGTAAGTGAACAAAATGCACAAAGCCTTGATGTTCACTGCTATGGACCGAATGCTCAACACCTTCAAGTTCGGGGTGTATTGAACCAGAGCTGCAGCATGCCTTACTTCAAGGGAGCAATTGGAAGTAAATTTCATCTCAGTGATGTTCTTGCAGTATTCGCGAATTGCAGGAAATATGTCATGACTGGAGATAGCGGAGGTAAGGGTAATTGACTCAAGGCCTCCCCATAACTTCATTGCCATATCCACTCCTACTCTTGTGAAGTCACCCGTCTTTGGTAGAACTAGTCGTTTCAGATTTGGTGTCCTACAAAAGAAGACACGCATATGCTTTATAATACCAAACAGCTTATATATACTAAACCTGTGCTCGAGAGATAATTGTCCATAGGGTCTTGCTAACCAATACCCTTAGGGGTACTACTGGTTAAGGAATTAAAAAGAAAAAATATTTATTGTAAAAATCATAGAAGGACGTAAAAAAAATATGGACAACGCAATTTTGCATATCCCAATAAAAATCTTTTTCTTTTTAGTTCTTTAACCAGTGTCTTAGGCATTGGTTAGCATTTTCCTTATCCATATACTAATAAGGGATGTATGAATTCTCGAGAAGAGAGAAGCTGTGGTGGTCCCCGGCCGGATCATACACATCCCTTATCAGTATTTAGACTTGTAAATATATATAGATAGGGTGTTTTGTTTCAGAAGGTTGTATAATAGACCACATGCATGTACAAAGAGTAATTAGGAATAAGAGAAATGTTATACCTTTCAGCAGCAGTGATGAACTGGTTATCAGTTAAGTAAACATAGTAGTTAAAAATTAAGCACGTTGTGTTTCCATTACTCAGACTTAGAACATAATTCAAAAACTGAGTCATTTTTCTACGTGAATGTATTGGATGCCTGTAAGCTCCAAGTTCATTATTGAGTATATTGAAACAATAAGAGCTAAGGTTGGATAGATCGAGCGTGCGCCAAAGAGAAGGGTCGTGACAAGCTTTATTCCAGCTTTTGCAAACCATCGAGGCTGCTGCAATGTCCGCAACATTGAGGGTCATCAAGATTGTTATCAGAATCTCGTAGGTAAGATCAGTCCAGTTACTATTCTCCATTGCTTAATGCTTCCTGCAAATATATTAAATGTTTCACATGATCATTTTAACTTTCTCATGAATAGGCAAATGCAAATCACAAAAGCCTTAACAGGAAACTTATGCTGGGAATTAATGAAGTCACAAATTGGAAGATTCTGACAAAATATTTTTTTTCTTTTAATAAATGCTTCATTCAAGAAGTGATCACTATTTGATATGAATCTCAGTCATAAATAATATTTCATATCCTTTTAGCCCAATGCTTGCAGTTACAATTAGAATCTCAAAAGAGGTCTAAAAATCTAGCAAAAGATACTTCTAGAATATAACAAGAATTAATTAATCACAATAATTTAGAGAACTGAAATTCTTTCTTAACTATCTCCATTTATAAGGAAGAAAGACTCGGGCATCGGGGGTTTCAACAACAAAAAGATATTGTGGGATTTGCTTGCACTAGAAATTTGAACTGTTATATATCCTTTAAATTTTTCATTCAGAGTTTTGTTCTGCATAGAGTTTTGGCTGAAAATCCATTAATTAACAAGCAGTTATATATCTTTGAATGTTAGAAACTACATAGTGTGGCCTTTAGGTCGACTTTGTCATTCCTTATGAACAATTCTTTACCAAACACAAAACCCAGATTAGCTATGCTGACCTAATTATTTAGACAAAACATACAAATGTAGAGATAAAATATAGCCAAGTTAAAAGTAAAAAATAAAACAAAAAATTAAAATTTAGATATAATTTATAGTACATATTTTAAAATAAATTATATCAGCAAAAAAAAACATTATATTATTTAAAATACGTTAATTTAAGTTAATAAATCTTATAATTTATTAGAAATTAGAGGTATAAAAATATTATGCGAACTTTTGCTAGACAATAAAAACCCTTAACATGTATTGAATCGACCCAAACTGAATTATTGGATTAGATGGGGGTCTTGAACTCTTAGTAGAAACTGAAATATATATAATTAAAAAAATCATGATAATTTTCTGGCTTTTAAAAGTGTGTATATATGTTCAACTAGATGAAAAACCTTTGTTAGAACCCCACTCAGCTAAAAACAATGGGTCAGTAAAATCTTAAAGACGGATCTTATAACATGTTGGAAATATTAGACGTGGATGTATCATTTTACCGTCCCAAGAAATAAAATTAATTTCAAAATTAAACCTTTGGACAGCTACAACTAAAATGAAAGCCATTTGATTATTTTAATAAATTTTTTGGGCCAGGTTTAACAACAGTCGTGTGCTTATTATTATAGATTCATCCTAATTGAGCCATTTGTTTTCTAAATTAACTAAACCTCTTGCTTTTTAGACCCAAATTCAAGAACATAAAAGTAGATATGGAAGATGCAAGCATGGAAAAGGGGATGACAAAATTACAGGAAAAGAAAAACGTACTGGTAAAAAGAAATAAGCTTACCTCTTATCTGGTGGTCGAATGTCACTCTTTGAGATATATGGTGAACTAAAGAGTTGATATTGAGATTCTTTAGTATATATAGAGAAGCCAAAAGACCATACCAAGACCTACTTTCCTATGTAATAGTCAAAGTCAAAATTCAAATTATATAATTTATGTCCTTATTAGCATAATTTCATGAATTAAGTTTGTAGGGCTTGGAAGTGGTGGTGAGTCATTGGTCAATAATAATAATAATAATAATAATAATAATAATAATATTTTATACTATTTTAAATTAACTTTTAGTTAATAAATTAAAAGTTATTAAGTACTTTTAAAAAAAAATTAATATTTTGAAGTCATTAAATATATTTTCTTTTTATTTAATATTTCTTTATATAAAGTATTAGAAAATACTATAAGATATTGTAACTTATATAGAATTACTTTAAAATAAAAGGGAATGACAAAATTACAGGAAATGACCAAGATCTACTTTCCTATGTAATAGTCAAAATTCAAATTATATAATTTATGTCCTTATTAGCATAATTTCATGAATTAAGTTTGTAGGGCTTGGAAGTGGTGGTGAGTCATTGGTCAATAATAATAATATTATTATTATTTTATACTATTTTAAATTAACTTTTAGTTAATAAATTAAAAGGTATTAAGTACTTTTAATTTTTTTTTATATTTTGAAGACATTAAATATATTTTCTTTTTATTTAATAATTCTTTATATAAAGTATTAGAAAATACTATAAGATATTATGACTTATATAGAATTACTCTAAAATAAAAGGGAATGACAAAATTACAGGAAATGACCAAGATCTACTTTCCTATGTAATAGTCAAAGTCAAAATTCAAATTATATCATTTATGTCCTTATTAGCATAATTTCATGAATTAAGTTTTTAGGGCATAGAAGTGATGGTGAGTCATTGGTCAATAATAATAATAATATTATTAAATTAATTTTTAGTTAATAGATTAAAAGGTATTAAGTACTTTTAAATGTTTTTTTTTATATTTTGAAGACATTAAGTATATTTTCTTTTTTTATTTAATATTTCTTTATAAAGTATTAGAAAATACTATAAAATATTGATTAATTCTGTTAGAAAACCTAGTTGGCCACCTTTGGTGGAATCTCTCATTCTAACCATGTTTTTTAATCTTATGGGTGAAAAAAAAAAGTAGTTGAAAGGGAAGACCTTATCAAAGGTAGCTAGTCAGGTTCTTAACAGAGATTAGTCATCGACAAAGTCGGTGAATATTCCGCATCAATAACATGCTAATAAAAAAATACCATAAGATATTGTAACTTATATAGAATTACTCTAAAATAAAATTATTGTCACTGACAGGATCTTGCTTTGATGAAAATGGAGTTACAAGCTGCACAAAACAAAGTTAAGGAGGCAGAGAATGAAAAAAGGAAAAGAGGGTGGGGTGCGCTGCAAAATGGCTTTCTGGGGGGGTTTAATGGGAGGGTAGAATTGTCTTTTCACCTATTTTTGAAAAAGGTAAAGGTGAGAAGAGCAGAAATGGGGGTGAGAATAGCAACACCCCTTCAGAAAATATAAAACCAGTCCACATGATGAGTCAAGAAAACGAGGCCACAGTCTAAAGTACACCGAGAAGTAGTTAAAAGTTGAACATCGATCCAAACTTTATGACTTATCACTACTGAAGAAAATGTCATATTCTAGTTACATCAAATTTACATATAATTAAATTTAACACACAGCACCACAAAACTCCAGACAAAAAATTGCACCCTCTACAAGCCACAACACCAGCTAATGCAAGACCATACTCCTTAGCGAAAGAGACTGCCATCAATGATATAAAACGAAATATTTTGTCTGCTCTTCTCTCTGGTAGTTTTTGTGGGTCTCTTCATAACAACAATAGTATCTTGGGACTGACGAAAAGGAAGTAATTCAAGTTTTAAAAAGAAGACTTAATTATATTTTTTTCCTAAAGTTATATAATCTAATTATATTTTTTTCCTAAAGTTATATAATCTCGAGAATTTTGTCCTTAAAGAATTTTTTTTTTGTGAATTTTGTTTATACATAATGCGGCGGATTTTATTCTAATGAACTTAAACCACCACAATTTAAGATAATTTTGTGGCAAATTTTCCTTTAAACCACCACAATTAAGATAATTCGCAATATTTGAAAATTAGGAGTCAAAATTCGAAAAAAAAAATTGAGAGTGAAATTCACGATATTGTATAACTTAAAAGGCAAAAGGTGCAGTTAAACCTTAAAAAATTTATGGTCCTAATTAGGTTAAATTACTCATCTAAATTATTTGAAAATTTTTAAGTAACTAAGTCCCCAAAACTAATAAAGATTTAATTGTGTCCCTAAACTAAAAAAGTAGGTCCTTGAACTTTGTTTATAATGGCTTGAAACTATCAAAATATGACAATTTATAGCAATTTTAAAATCCTAAGGACTCAAAAAAATTTACATGATTAATGACCTAATTAAAAAAATATATTAGAGACCTACTTAAAATTTTACAAAAGATCAACAGAGTAATTTAAGCTTTTAAATATAATCCATAAACTCATTAAATTGTTAAAAAAGAGCTTCCAATTTTGTTCTATCATGCCTCCATTTGGACCTACCATGAAGCTTCAATGTGAAACTATAACACCATTTTTATTTGACGATTGTATTAGATACAGACTTCAAGAGAGGTTTGTAATCACATGATGAACAAAATGTCAACAATACATTATGCAAAACAAGTGCTACGAGGCAACTTTTAAAAGCTTAGTTAGGTCAATGCTAACTGTAATCTTATGGATTGTTGATAACAATAGGGCTCCTTACAATGTAACGTGGGCTTCTCCATATAAGGGAACCTGATACAATTTTTTCACTTCCAATAGATGTGGCTTTGACAACTACTTTGAAGCTCCTTTTCTGCAAGGTTTTGGAAAAAGTGAGGCTAGTTGGCTTCACTGTGATTTCCACTCCCTTAGGTGATCTAATGGTGGCATTGTAGATGGTTGGAGCAGGACCTACATTGGTCACTGTTCTTCTGAAAACTCCTACTCTTGTGCCTTTGTTGCTTTCCATGCTCAATTGCATTGTGGGGTAGTTGATAGCATCATGGCCAAGCCCAGGAAGCAAAGAGGAGCAATTTACAGGTGAACCAACTAAAGCTGACAAACTGGAACCTTTGTACCCCTCATGGCATAAGAACTGGATATAACCTAAGGCATCCATGTCATAGACCAAACCAGGGCTCACAGCTCTTGTTGGGTTCAATTGGCCAGCACCATAGGCAAATTCTGCCTCATTATTAACTCTCTTGCTCATTGGTTTGGCTTGACAAATATTATATAAACAAGTCAGCCATCTCAAAAAATCTCAAGTTGTGACTTATTGATGAGTTTAATTTATATGCACTGCCAATGTAAAAAAAATTATACTATCAACTAATCAAAAATCATTATTAGTATGACTTTCAAAATAGTTATTGTAAAAATTAACCAACTTAAAATGCATAACAGTATGTGATTAGATAACAATATAAAAATCTTCTACACCTTCAATACATATACTATTTACTCTATATATATACTTATGATGCAACAAGGCCTCCAGATTGGGCATATGATGTAAACAAATCAACTAAGAAAAGTGGAAATGGGATTTAATCTAACCTGTGGTGATAATAGCAGATCTAATTGCAGCAGGAGTCCAATGTGGGTGAAATGACTTCACATATGCTGCTACTCCAGAAACATGAGGACATGCCATGGAAGTCCCAGACATTAGAATAAATTCTGAAAATTGAGTGTCCCCTTTCAGACCAGTGACTGACTTCCAGGGAGTATAAGATGCCAAGATGTCAAGGCCAGGAGCTGCAATATCAGGCTGCATCAAATAGATTATAAAAGTCCCTCAATTCATTAAATACCAGCCTTATGGTCATAATTACAAGCAGAATAGAGAAGGAGCACTAACTCTAGGAAGGTTGAAAACCTGCAAATATTAGTATTAGTACCTTGAGAACATTTTGAGATCCTGGATTTGGGCCTCTAGATGAAAATGTAGCAATAAATGGAGCTTGCATTTTCATTTCATGGCTCTTGTATATTACTGCTGATGGTGATCTTAGTTGAACAAGAAATTCATGTAAAATTGATAGTATGAGATAATCCGGTCAAAGGATTTATTTTGTAACAAATATTTGGGTTGAGTAAGCTATAGAAAAACTAGTTAAGTAGCTATTTATTGATGTGAGAAGTGATTCAAAGACCAAATAAGAACATGCTTTACCTTGTGGATTGTATATATTTGGTAATAGTGTCACCTGTGCCACTATTCACTATGGTAGCAGGTGCCATGAAAATTTGAGCAACATCAGGATATTGATCACTTTCTATTAAAGTACCAATGCCCCCAATTCCTTTCACAACAGCTTCAGTGCCCCATGTTCCTAATTTGCAATAAACAAGCTTTCCCTTCACTTTATTTGGTTCTAACGTGCCTTCGTCGCAGAATCTGTCAGTGCATCAAAATGTTCCTTGTTAATGTTGAACAATTTACCAAGTGTTATTGAAAAACAATGGAAAATTACCTAGCATCTTCCTTGTCTTTTGAGTCTTTGGCTGCATCAAACCCACTGACAAGAGGGTACTGTTTTTGTTTTGGATCGAAACAACTCACACCTACCCCCTGCACATCATCCATTATTGGATGTACACACATGCAAATAAATGACAAAAAAAATCTCAACAAGACACAGAATGTCACATTGGTTGCTAATAGAACCATATAACTTCCCAAATGTTATGCAAATTTTGCTTTATATTCCTACAACTAATTATTTGGTCTTGTATTCTGTAAAATCCTTATCAATCCCAAGATATACTTAAATGGATCATTGAATCATGCCACAAGTTACATGCATGCCACATGCTACTGACAGAATCTACACCACATCGAAATCTCAGTTATTACCAATTCCATTGTCCAATTTAAATTAATCATAGTAGTATATGTAAACCTTAGTTATGAAATGAAAATTTGATTAATGGAGAGTAACAAAGTATTATAGTTTTGGTGAAGTATGGATAAAATTACTTTAGTCTTTCAAAAAATGTGAATGGCAAAAGAAAGAAACTTACAGAAACATTTTTTCCATTTCCCAACTGTACAGTGCTCCTAAAGGTCCTGTCAATGCCACTAGCTGCTACAGTTACAATCCATGGTGCAGTATTTGTTACAGATCCCAGGCTTGGACCAGAATTTCCAGCTGAGGCCACTGTGATTATACCTTTCCTCATGGCATGAAATGCACCAATTGATATAGAATCTTCAACATAAATAGGATCCCCTCCACCTATGGAAATAGATATGACATCCACACCATCATGGATAGCAGCATCAAATGCAGCAAGTATGTCCATGTCTGCACATCCACTAGATGACCAGCAAACTTTGTAAATTGCCAACCTAGCCGATGGCACAGCACCGCGAGCAGTTCCATTGGCCAACCCAAAGAGATTTGCATTTGGGACCAAATTGCCTGCAACTGTTGATGCAGTGTGAGTGCCATGGCCATCAGCATCAACAGGAGATAATATGTCTGATGGATCAGGGTTTCCATCAGCCTTAAAGTACTTAGCTCCTATTATCTTTCTTCAAGTTTGCCACAAAGAGTTGCCATGCAGATGGAATTCACAAGTTAGATCTTGAGCTTAGCCATACATAAATTTGTCAAGTTAATGTTGAAAACATGCAGATCAATAGTATCTACATTACAGTTCCCTTACTTTAATAGTGGATTGTGAATAAGAACTAATAACAACCTCCTTATTGAACTTTCAAGTGCTTATTAGCAAGGATTTATGCGTAAATTGTAAGACTAAACAAAAATGAGGTATTTGAAAGTGTTCTTTTATTTTTATCTATATATAAGAATTTTTTTTCTAGATAACTGTTATCATTTGCATTAATCAAGGTCATTTTATAGCATTATTTTATCGATATTAGTATTACAATAGCTTAGAACAAATCCTTGCATATGACAAGATTAATTTTAACTAGCATGACTAGCCCTCAGTTGATTTGCTATGAATAGAATCTTAGTGAAAGATAACATAATCCATTTATGGAGAAAAGGAAAATTTCTTCCAGAATGTACTTTTGCTGTGTTTTAATGCTTCAAGAAGAATCCTAATTATCTAAGTAATGTGTGGAAGCAACTATTAGTGTTAGCAAAGTCTGAAGCATTGATTTCTTGGGAGATTAATCCGGCACTGTGTGTTGGTCTCTTTCTGCAGAAGCAGAACTTCAAGAAGACCAAATTCAGCAGAGCTTCATCGCCAAATTTCTTCTTCCTCTGTTTTGGGATATTGAGGTCTAGAAACAATGTGATACTAAAGTTCCCAAAGTGAGACCAAGACTAGGCATTCTTAACAGTGAATGAAGGACGACAGTGACATCAAAGGCACCACAGATGATAGAGAAGTGAGAGAACAGAAAAAGCAAGCGTTAACAGTGGTCCGGTCTATGTTTCTTACCCACATCTTGTAATGTACTGAGTGGAAGTGAACTACTTATGCTATAAAATGAAGGACTTCTTATAAGATGAATTACGGAGCCTTGTGGTAAGCACAGAGCGAACTATTCTTGGAGCTAATGGCACAGTCCTGTGAGCAATCCTATCGGCCTAACTTATATTTGATTGGGTTGCCTCTGCACTCTATTTAAATATTTTTCAGTACAACTTTGATATTACATTGCTTAGTGGTATAACAAATACTTGTGTATGACAAGATTAATTTTAACACTAGTATTACCAATTAGTTTTTAAAAGATTTATATCTATAATGTAAATAGGCTTTTCCAAACATTTTGATACAACAGATTTTTTTTTGTTCTCTAACATGTTAATTGAATTGGATGTTTGGCCTTTCAGCTGTTTCACCAATATCTGACTTTGTGAAGGATTGCATACCATTCGTTTATGTGGGTAAAGGAAAATTTCTTCCCCGTATTTAGCTTTGGTAATGTGTGCTGCAAGGAGAATCCTAATTATCTAGGCAAAGTCTGAAGCATCCATTTCTTGGAGATTAACCAGGCACTATGTGTTGGTCTCTTTCTGCAGAAGCGGAGCTTCAAGGCTAAAATTAGTAGAGCTTCATGGCCAAATTTCTGCTTTGTTCTTCATTTTGGAATATTGAGATTTAGAAAGGCTGATACTAAAAAGATACACAAGTGAGACGAAAGAGAAAGATTAAACATTCAACAGTGCATGAGGGAGGACTGGGACAATAGAGACCTCAGAGATGACAGAGAAGTAAGAGAACAGAAAAGAGGAGTGAGAGAACAGAAATGAGTGTTTGCGTTTTTGTTTTTTATTAAAGCCCACATCGAGTAGTGTACTCGGTGAAAGCTAACTAGTTATGCTATAAAATAAAGGACTTTTTCTGATACAAATCACGGAGCCGTGTGTTAAGCACATAGCGAACTATTCTTTCGCCTTTTACTAAAGAATACCGTGTGCTTGTCACTTAAAGCGGCATACGCCAGTTTTTGGAAGGGCCTTTCTATTTGAAAGGCTCTGCAATGAGTTAAAATGTTTTGTTATTTAAAGTTATAATTAAATGAATTGTAATATTATTAAATATAGTTTAATTTTATTTATTTTAATTTAAGTTTTTAGTTGGTGATTATAGTTTAGACTTTATATGTAGTGTTTTATATGTGGGTTGGTGAACTGTCTGGTTCTGGGTAAGAGATAATTATAAAAGATGTTTCTCAACCTTGGTCTAATTTTGTTTGTGATGTGGGGCTTTTGTTAATTCAAAAAAATTTTGTACATGGCGAGAATCAAATATGGGTTTTTCTGTCCACTAAATGGATTGTTTTTTCACATGTGAACGTAATGAGACTTTACTTCACTACACCGGTTATGTGGTTGGTGAACTAGTAAATGAAAAAGTTTAAGCATAATTGTGATTAAGAACTTTTGTTATTCTCATATTTATTTAAGCCTACATTCCATGTATTCCGCTTGATATTGTTCTGTTTGGGCTTTATTTGAGAGATAACAAAATGCAACAATCCTTATAGGCGAAAGGGGTTTTTGAAATGAAGTTGGGCAAGAAAATATATAGTTGAAAACTTTCACCAAAGATATTGAATTTTTAACAAAATTGGACCCCATATGAATGTAGAACTATAAGTGACTTTTAATGATTTATCTCTTCAGATTGTAGCACAAGAAAATGTAGGAATAGGATTTTTTTAGGGGAGGGCACAGATTTCAGTAGATTGGTGAAATTCAGCTAACTTAATCTTCAAAAATCATTATCTTTAGTTCAAAAATCAGATCTAGATAAAATTTCTCCAATCATTTTGATGATAAATCTTAAATCCGTTTATCTTAGCTCTGATGTGAAATCCCTTTTTGCTTTTCTAAAAAGAAAAATCCTATGTTTTTTATGGTTACTTTTACAAAGAAATTAAGTATTTTCCTGACAATACCAAACAATCTTGAATTTGATTGTGATTGGTTTAGTTCTAGTTGAAAGATAAGATTTATTAAAAGTCAGCTTGAATAGATTAGTTAATTTAGATCATTTTTTTTTCAAAAACCGTCCTCATCTTTTATTTTGGAAACTTAATTCTCATGTCAATTATGACAAATAAAAACAAGCTCCTTTTCTAAATGCGAAAATGCAGATTTTCAAAAATTAAAACTAAAAGAGTAATTTGTGCATGGATTATATTTTTGAAATTTCATTTTGCATGAACTTGATTTAATGAATTTGATTTTACTACAAGTGGGTTTACAATGGAGTGATTTGTGTATGTTTGCATAATGCTATTGAAAATCAGTGTTTGATGGTGTTTAGTTTACTTCATTTTCTCTGGATTAATTTGTAAAAGTTTTAATATTATTTATGTAATTGCAAACTAATTCACTGAGAATGCAGTGACACAATGTAAACAAGGAAAGAGAATTTACTTATTGCAGCCTGAGAAATTTGCATAGCGGCCACAAGATCCTTTCCATCTTGCTGGGGGAGGACCAAATCCATCGTCCTTGAAGCTTTTAGACTCAGGCGTGATCCCTGCCTCACCAATATTGAGACACAGTTTTTACAATTAAATTAAGAAGTACCATTCATATAAGAAAAATGCTAAACTGCACGAAAGATAATTGCACGAAACCACATGAAATCAGATAACTGAAATCTGATTGGTTACTTGATTATCATTTAAACCACTCATGTATTGTGTGTAGGGCCCTGATTTGTCAAATCACTTATTCTTGCTTTTCGTGTCTATTTTGGTTCGTAATATATAGCATCTCTCTTCATATAATATCTCACATTAAGTACAATAATGCACAAAGAAGAAAATGAAAATGGGAACAAAGCCAAGGTGAACCTGTATCCAAAAGAGCAACAATTGTGTCACTCTCTAATTTCAATCTTCTCTTAGCAGTCAGAGGTAACCCAATGAAGTTCCATGATCTTGTTGTGTGTAGCTGGCGGTACTGATTTTGAAACACCAAAAGCACTTCATCCATGGCTACGCATACAAAAAGGGTTAATAACATAACATAAAATATAGTGTTTAAAAGAAACATGAAGGAGCTAGAGAAAATTGAAAACTATCTATACCAGACAACTTTTTGGCTTCATCCTCTGACAGTTTTGCAGCAAATGCATTGAAGTTCTTGGTGTAGCTATACACCATGGATTCTTTGGCTTCAAGGTAGCTAAGTAAGCACAAACCAAAATCCAAATGGTTTAGGCCAAAAGAACAAAAGAGAGAGAATACAAAAAATGTTTCTCTTTAAGAGGGTGATTTTGCTTTTAAGAACTAGGGAGAATTTGATTGAATGAGAGCAACATATATAGTTCATTTTTGTGTGCTTGAAGAGAGAAAGATAAGAAGTGTTTGTGAGTTGGTTAGATTACCTCCTCTTTACAGAAGATAGAACATTTAAATAAGTGTCAAGTGCATTGCCTCTGCTTTCTGTATGAGCTCCCAAAAAAACAATGTAAAAGTTCTGCAAACAAGTCAAATAATGGTTAAGCTCATAACGAAAGCAACGACTAACATGCATGCTAGAGGGTAGTAGCTTTAATATGAAACAAATCAAATAGATCTATAGCTAATAAGGAATGAAAAGGGAGAAGAAATTAAATGCCTTCTGCTCATTTCCATTAACTGAAGCACTGCTCAGCAAGATTAGCAATAATTGAAGCCAAAGAAGAGAAAAGGATGTTGTATGTTTCTTTAGAAAAAACATATTTAGTAGTAAAATGCGTGGCTTTTGAGACACTAAAACATGGCCAAACAGACTCTAAGAAGAAGCTTATATACCATTTGAAAGTTAGCAAAAGAAAGGATAAGAAAGCCTAATACAACTAGTTTGCTTCTAATATACAATTTTTATGGTTTAATTTGGTTGGGGGGAAGCTTGTAAGAAATATTAGGAATTTCTGAGTCCTTCTTTGGGTGAAGTCAATATCACATATGGAGCATATGATTGCTTCCTCAAGTGAAACTTGTATTAACATTCTCAATTTTCTTTATGGTTTGTTGTTATCCTTTGTGATTAAAAACTCATTTGATGTCATGATCTCTATAGAAGACTCAAAACTTGTGGTCCATGAAGATTAATTTCTCATCTAGTTGTTCAATAATTTGTTGTGTTTATTTAACTTGTACAATTTTATTAGCTATTATTGTTAAGAAGGAAATTCATATATAATTCTCCTAGTTCTTGTGTCTTAGGGGTTCAAAATTGGTAATATTTTTGGCCTAGACACATGCTAAGGGCTAACATGCTGTGCCTAGGAAATATTATATAAATTGCATTGTGATTTCATGCCCCATATTACGGATTTTCGTACTCAATTTTCCCAGCAAGAAAATTTCAGAAGAGTCTGAGAATTTTAATGTATAACATATAAGACGCACATCACTATCAAGTACAGTAGAGATATTGCTTAAAAACAAAGAGCCCGTGACATTATGAACACCTATTCCTTGAATTCCAATGCAAGCGTTTAGCCGTACAGCACTGATTACTTGTGTTTACAGCACTGATTACTTGTGTTTAATGGGCTTAGCTTCAAGTTTAACCCAAATGAGACACACATTGAGATCAAAATGTGGTATTGTCCAACATTTTCCTTCTTATTATGCATTAAGTAATATGAGGGAAGAATAAAAACCTGAGTACTACAATGTTAGTTACTCTTACACCAACCCTATACGTTATTAAAATCTCCCATGAACATATTTGTCTATTAATTTAATATTCAAGCTTGTTTAGTGATGTTAAATATAGTTCAAGAAATTTGTTGTATGGCCATCTAGTTGCTATCGATCGAAATTGTAACTAAGCAACTCATGTTTCCCATACAAGAGCAGTTGGTGTTGGATATAGTAACTAACTTTTTCACTTTTTGTGAGTATCGCATAATTTTTAATGATATATTATTATGTGAAGTGTGACAAAGGTTGGGAGTTGATTTGAAAAAACTTTAAGAATTGGAATAAAATGTTTATCAAGATGCTCAAAATAATGAATATAACATAACGTTAGAGGGAAGTATTGAAATATAGTGTAGAATAAATCATGAAAGTAGTTTGGATAGACTATGGAGTGCCCTAAGAATTATAATGATTCAACCACTTATACGTTTTTTTTAAAAAGAAGAATAAAACAAGTGTTTCTGTCAAAAAAAAAAAAAGAATAAAATAAGTGTATTGCAGTAATGGGAAGCACAAATTCACCATTCATGAAAAATATAATTTGAAACAAATTTTACTATTTTGCAATAAAATTTAATAATTTCAGTAATATTTATGAAATAAAAACCTAATTTAACTACCTAGCTGATGAAAAATTCAGTCATATCTCAATAAAATACAATAGTTCAAGTGAATAGAAATGCTATTAATATGATTGTCGATGTAGTCTTTTTAATATGCTTTTTTACTATTGATTGAAATTTAAATAAATTTACTAAATAGGGAATAAATTTTACCTTATTTAATGAGACATACAAATATTTTAATCAATCATAAAGAGTTTAAAAAAGAAGTATGTCGTAGAAAATGTTACTAATATTCCTCTATAAAAAAATCTCTTTTTTCAAATTATTTAACTACAACTACTTTAGCAATCCTATATAATGAAAATAAAAATTATATTTACATTATTCACATATATTTTAAAAAATAATAAATCCAAAAAAAATTAAAACAGTAACCTTATATAATTTCAGCTTTAAGAAACCACAATGGGAATTCTTTGTATATGTTGATGTCTAAGATTAACCATAAAAAATAGTTGTTTTTTATGATTACTAGAATGAGAAAATGTAGTCCTTTAAAAAAAATAGAATAAAAAATATTGCCAGATCCCCAAAGCCCCAACGCCCCCTCCCAACAAGCCCAACAAAAAAGGCCCAAGCCCTTCAATTTCCGGTTCAACGACACGGAGAGCACCCGAAGGTGAGGCCCATCAGGCTGAGACTTGACTCAAGGAAAACCACTTACCGGTGCTGAGAAAAAGGCATTGGTTTTGCAATGTGAGAGAAGCAAAACTAAGAGGATAATCAATATCGGTAACTGTAAGGAAGTTGAAAAAGGCTTGTTCCTTTTCTTAATTGGTTGGTTCTTTGTCTACGTTTAATGTATAAGAAATGAAAAATTTAGGGAGTATGATATATGGAAAAGTACGTCTTATGTTTTTTCCTAGGGGTGCTTGGGTTAGTTAAGTGATATGAGCTAATGCTGAGATGTTGGTTATTTACTTATTTATGTGGAAATGTTTTTAGTAACTAATCAAATAATTATGCTTCAAAATGTTTGCTATACTCTTGTCAGATATGTGCTGAAGATTTATTTTTTAGGTGGAAATGGTTTTCTATTTTTTATTTTTTGTGCCAATAGTGATGGGATTTGATGATAAATTTTTCAATGGTTGCTTGGTGCTTATGAATTTGAGTTGTTTTGATGAGACAGACAGCATGATGACCTGTGGTCTTTTCACTACTAGCTTTTTATTTTTTGGTTGGTTTTGGTGAAAAATATCTCCTGATATTTAGTCTTTAATTGAATCAAATGACGTCATATGATTTATGTAACTGATCTCATCTAGTGTGATAGGACTTTTGTTGTTGTCATTGTTGTTTGATTGTGTTAAGAAATGAACAAGTCTAACTATTGGTACAGATAGCTGAGTACATTTTATATTATGATCCATTTTGAAACACGTAGACTCTATGCTGATTGAACTATAGGTTGGATTGTGAGTCATTCTTATGTCAAAACTTGTCTAATAACACATGCATAAGCAATTCTCATATTCTGTTCTTATTGCAGGACAAAGCATTTGGAAAGGTCATTTCTAGACATGGTGGTACACTTGTATTACAGAGGCAGGAATTATAATCCAAGAAAGAGGCATGTAACTCCTCTCATGTTGTGGAAAAACCTGTATATTCCAAACTGATTAAGACAACAATTGATGACTTTAAGTATTGAGAAAACAAAAGAAATGCTGAAGAGAGAACTAGTTGCTCTTGCTTTAACAAAATTTGGTGTGTCTGATTTTTATTTTCTAATTTCAGTTGCCACTATGCTTTTGTGAACATTATTGACTCTAGTGTTAATTGCAGCCTAAAATATTAATTATGTTTTTTTCTTACCATGGTCAGAGATGCTTACTCCCCGTAACAAGTCACTATTCTCAATTTTAACTTACACTATTTTAATTTTTTTTTTCCTCAAAACTTATAACTTGAGTAAAAGTAAGTTACAACATTTGATAAAAATAAAGATTAGGAATAACCCTTTTGAATTAGATGCACTGCTAGAGCATAGTGACTCCCAATACCTAACTTTATCAAACTCTTATGTACAGCAGAACCCCTCCTATTAGGTAGTCTTCAATCACCACCTGTTCATGGTCCAATAATTTCTCCCTGTAAGCTCTTTGTTAGTCATACTTTATTTTTATACAACATGTATAAAAGAGGAGAAAGATAAAAAAAAAAGGATAGTAGATAAATATGTGAATAATATAACTCGAAAAATAAATAATATAAAAGGAGAAATAAAAAATTAATATTATAAAAAAGTACATTGTAAATAGAGCTTGGCAAATGGGTAAGCCCGCCCGTTTAGTCCGTAAACTGTTTAGCTCACAAACCGTTTAGCCCGTCCATTAAGTCCACAAAATAAACGGATTCTGTTTTTAACAAGCTCGCAACCACCCGTTTAGTCCGCAAACTAAACGGGCAGACCCACAACCACAAAAAATAAAATAAAAATTGAAAATTAAATTTTAAAAATTAAAATTTAACCATTTTTTAATCTTTTTTTTTATAATAAAAAGCCAAATAATTTATTATGATAACATTAGCAGGCAAGAAGGTTTCACCGAATGCCATACTACATAGTACATATTATGCCAAATAATTTATACATATGCAGCACCTATCTAATCTAAATATATATGTAACACCTATCTAAGTATATACATATGTCAAATATTTTATCGAACCGCAAAAGCTAACAGAACAGAGTCACTTTCTATTCTAATTTCTAAATTCTAATTGGACTTAAAAAAATCAAGCTCATATACCGTGCAGACTGCAAGTTTAACGGGCGGTCTGCGAACCCATACCCAAATGCTCGACTCTAATTCTAAATAATATAACTCGAAAAATATCA
The DNA here is from genome assembly GCA_026413185.1 of Pueraria montana var. lobata. NCBI lineage: Eukaryota > Viridiplantae > Streptophyta > Magnoliopsida > Fabales > Fabaceae > Pueraria > Pueraria montana. Next base: position 86,557,468 of record CM048650.1, on the reverse strand, counting down.
CGCGTTAAGACATGATGAGGTGGGGATCCATGTAATAAAACCACCAAATGTGACGATCATTGAAGCTTGCTTACTATGCGTTTCTAATTAAATTGGCTATAAATAGTAGTACTCTTTTTCGTGTCCCATTTAACTTTTCAAGAGTTAAATGTTTATGTGCCTCATGGACCACCAACATCACTTGATAATTTTTCAAGAGTTTATGTGCCTCATGGACCAAAAATAAAGCATCAATGTGTCTCCTCCAAATTAATCATTGCACGTTAAATTAATAAATCCACAAACATTAAAACGAAAATGGTAGGGAGCATAATGTTGGAGTGCGTTCGTTATCAATCCTTCAAGGCCACTGTGGCCAATAACATAGTATTGATCACACACCAATCCCGTTATTTGAACATCTTAATAAGTTCAGACAACATACTTGTCAAAAAAGAAAAAGAAAAAAAGTTCAGACAACATACAAGAGCACAGTTGTATAAACACACATTTGTTTTATATTTAAATTTCATTTTAATTTAAATGCATTTTATATATACATTTTCTAAAAATTTATTTTGATAATTCCTATAATTTAATTTCTATTTTTTTCCAAACTAAACGCTTTCTCAAACCCATCGGTAAGTAAGATTCTTTATTTTCTTTCCTCTCTCACTTGATTGTAATTCCAAATTCCTCCATTTATGAGCTTTGTGACCAGTGAAACCTCATAAAAATCCTAAAATTTATGTCCGTTTACCCTCTTAAATTATTGTTTGTGTTGTTATTGTTGTTTGCTTCAAATAGTTTGTGAAAATGTTAAACAAGTTGCCTAATTGTAAAATATGTTTAAATATGGCTATTTATTTGCTGATAACTGTGTAGCTTAAATGAATGGGTTAATCATTATATATTGTTGTCAACATGGTCGTTGTCATTAGTGATTAGACGAATTTCGTATAAGGGTATATACTGTGTGCGTCTTCAAATCCTTATCCATTTAATTATTAATTTCATTCATGCCACAATCCTAATATTTTTAGTAACAATGGGAGTAAAGTTCGAAGCTTTTATATCTTAACCTTATGTATATGTTGCGATGATCTATTTGTCTTCCTTGACTTTACATAAGCTGCCTGAAAGTGGCCGGGGAAAATTAATTACAAACTGTAAATTAATCTATCTGTAATGATGCATCAACAATTGTGACAAAATAACTAAAAAAAAGGAATACTTTGCTTGTTTAATATGAATTTCTATTCAAAGTTACGAAATCTATTTAGGAAGAAAAACGTATGAAAGTTCTTACAATGTCCCTATAAGGGAGCAGAGATCATAGATAGACTTAGGGTTCAATACGAAGCTCAAGAGGAAGAGAACAATGTTATGGGATTGCAAGTTACATGCATATCCAAAGAAATTTGGCATGCATGGAAGGGAAAAAGGTGAATGTGTGCCTCAGCTTAGAGAGAGAGAGTTATTTACCTTCCTTGACACTTGGAAAAGCTAGATGATGAAGATGGAGGTTGAAAATGGATTTAATGGTGGATGGAATGAAGTTTGGCCATGGATGCCATGGTGAAACCATGGAGATGTGGAGAGGAAATTTTAAGAGAAAATGGTTACCTAATTAGTGAGAGAGTGGTGTCATGGAAAATGGAGTAGTATTAGTGAAAATTAATTGCTAAGTTAAAGCGGGTGTAGGTTTTAGCAATTACTCCCTATCGTCTCGAATATAAGCAACAATTTTTTTTTTGTCTCAAATATAAGCAAATCTTAACTAATTTTACCTTAATTAATGAGATTATCTTCAAAATAGCCTTTATTTAATAGGACAAAAGACTTTTTTTTATACTTGATATCAAGTTCCAATAAAAGGTAGTTTAGGAAAATAGTTTATTTTTTAATTGAAATTAACACAATTTAATGAAATTAACTAATTAATTTGGTACGGGTATACTTGTGCTTGACAAGTTACCGCTATATAATACTCCATCCGTTTCTTTTTAAGTGTCGAATTTTTGAAAAAATTTTGTCCCTCCGTTTCTTTTTAAGTGTCGAATTTTGGAAAAAGTTTGTTTCTATTTATCTGTCATTTGCAAAGTTTAATATCACATTAATTACTCTTTTATCAATTATACCCTTACTTCTCTCCTAATCTTTAATGAATTTACACATGCATTTATTATAGAGTAGAAATGAAAAGAGGATAAAATAGGAAATCTCATAATTACTTTATTAGAATCAAGAAAATTTATACCTCTAATTGGAACATAAAAAGTAATTCGGTACTTAATTTATGTTGTGTATTAAAAGTGTTAAGGTAAGATTTAAAAATTGTTTGTCAATGAACCAACAGTATAAAAAAAATATTTGTCAATGACCAAATTTACACCAAAAGGCTTGCATTGTTGGATGGAATGTGAAAAGCTACCACGAGGAAGTAGGTTTGAGTACTTTTTGTTAACGGTATTTTTTTTTTTTCCTTTGCTACTTTCTAACTTACACAGGCTTTTCAATTCACAATTAATTATCCATTTTTTTCTGATCTTTTTACACTGAATGGGAAATCCAAAAACAATAAAACAAGGGAGAAAGATGAAGGAATGTGCATGACACCTAAAGAATCAGCAGAAAAGCAATTAAGGTATTAACCCTAGGATGTGGTACCTCCCAAAGCCTATCTCTATCAACACCTTTGTTTCCCATGGTGGCCATCCCATGAAGACAGCTGGCTTCACGCATCATCACATGATCAATAAAGAAGAAAAAACACAAGAAAGAAATATAGAAAATAAAAAAAATATATGTAATGACAGTTTTGTAGAGATAATTTACAGCGTTGCAAATGTTTAAAAGGATGGACAGAGACATGAATCATGGGAGCCATACACTGAACCCATTTGATAAACAAGGAAAAACAAAGTTCTACCTAAATCTATAATAAAGAAGAGCTTGTCTATCATTTACAAAAAGAAGAGAGATGAAAGGAGGAATGAGATCTCACAAAAAAAAATATCTATAGTAATGCCATAAGAGCATGGACGGATCTAGAAACATATTAAAGGGAGTTAGATTTTTTTTCCTTTATAGTTGTTTAAATGTCTAACTTTTAATAAATAATATTTTTTTTAAAATATTTGCTATTTTTACATGTAAAATTAAAACTAATTTTAATTTTAAATAATAATAATAACATTAACCGTTACCACACTAATAATAAACACATAACTAGTTTTACACAATTTTACACTAGTTATTATCTTAACCATTGCAATAATAACAACAAACACAACTAGTTTTGTGTAATTTTACACTAGTTAACCTTAATCATTATTATAATAACAACATATACAATTAATTTTACATAATTTTACACTAGCCAACTTAAAAATATACATGTATATACATAAAAAGTCTTGCGAAAGAGGGGGGGTTAGGGCCCTTGTCCGCCCACCTCTAGATATGTCCCTGTGTGAGATGCTAATCTATCTGTATAGGTGTTCCCCTCACACTGTGTTGCAGATGTTACATGCATGTTGAAAACTTGAAATTAATTAGAGGAAATTACACTAGTACCTTTTGAACTTTTTTTGAATTATACACACCATCACTCTTTTCTTTATTCCTACACTAACCCCCTTATGCTCTGTTTGATTCAACGAAGGGGACAGAAGAAGAGGGATTTTAATGGAGGGGAAGGAAGGGAAGGGAAAGGATTTTGGTTAGATATTTTGTTTGGTTAAAAGAAGGGGAGGAAGGAATTTTAATGGAGGGAAGGGGAAATAAATCTTTTCTTGTTTGGTTCATAAGGAAGATGATGGATTTTAAAATTTAATTTACTTTTATACCTTATTAATATTAGACTTCAAAACATAAATTAAGATATTTTAGTCAATATACGTAAAATGTTTTTAAATCTCCTCCCCTCCAAATATTTTAAGATTTTATAATTTTTTAAAAATTAAACTTTTGTTGTTATGAGTATATTAATATCTTCATATTCAAATTTAAATTAAATCATAATTTATTTTAAATTGTCAAAATTTCATTATTTTTAAATTTAAATTGAACTATATTAATTTTGGTTATAATGAATACGTTAATATCTTCGAATTCATATTAAACTTTTAAGACCTAACAAATTTATTATTTTTAATTATTTGTTTATAGTTATACTATTAAATATGTAAATTTAAATCAAATTAATGTTGTTTTTATATTAATTTAATTCATTAATAGAATATAATATATAATTTAATTTATATATAAAAAATATTTATGCCTACATTCATAGATATTAAAATATCATATTATAATAATCACTTATTAAGGTGGTAGGTGTATTTAAATATTTATAATTTATATATTTTAAAATATTAAATAATCTATTTCTATATAAGAAAAGAGAACCCTTGGGTGACATGTGTCACCATTTGGAAAAAAAATTTTCCTCCAAAAACTCTTTCTCTTTCTTTTTGTCTTTTTTTCAACTTTTTCTTTTAAAGTTTTTGTTTTTTATTTTTCTATTCTATTATATATATATATATATATATATATATATATAGGAAAATAAATTCTCTATTATTATTTATCCTACTCAATTTTTTTTCTTTCTTCTTTTTCAATTTTTTTCTTTAAACATATATTTCTTTTTTTTTTTATGTTTTATTTCTTTCTTTTTCATTTTACGTTTTTTCTTTCCTTTTTTCCTTTTACTTTTCATTTCTTTTTTCTTTTTACATTATTTTTTATCTTTCTTCTTTTTCTTTTATTCTTTTTAGTTTTTTCTTTTTATGCTTCTTTCTTTCTTTCTTTTTATATTAAATGATACATAATTTTTTTATAATATTATAAATATAAATATTTATATTTTGATACTATTTTTAATATAAATATAGGTATAATTTTTTATTTTTTATTTTTCTATTCTATTATATATCTATTCTATATAGGAAAATAAATTCTCTTTTATTATTTATCCTACTCATTTTTTTTCTTTCTTCCTTTTCAGTTTGTTTCTTTAAACATATATTTCTTCATTTTTTTTAATGTTTTTACTTTCTTTTTCATTTTACATTTTTTTCTTTCCTTTTTTCCTTTTACTTTTCATTTCTTTTTTCTTTTTACGTTATTTTTTCTTTCTTCTTTTTCTTTTATTCTTTTTAGTATTTTCTTTTTATGCTTCTTTTTTTCTTTCTTTTTATATTAAATGATACATAATTTTATTTGTTTATAATGTTATAAATATAAATGTTTATATTTTGACACTATGTTTAATAACTTTATATACAAAAAATTTGTTGATTAATCTTTATATAATATTGTTAAATTTTATACATAAATATATCATAAAAATATTAAAATTAATTTATTAAATATATTTTTATTGCAAAATAGTTTTAAATTACTTTATCAATAATATCATAAATAAATTGAGTTAGTCTTAATTTTTTTAAGCCAGAGACGATGGGTATCATTCACGGGAGACAATCCTACTCGAGTTAGATATGACCATTTTGGGCGACAAATCTCTTTCTCCAAATGTATAATAAATATATTATAATTAATTCATTAAATATATTTTCATTACCAAATAGTTTTAAATTACTTCATTAATAATATCATAAATTGAATTAGTTTGAACTTTTTAATGGTAGAGACTACAAGTATTATTAACGGGAGACAATCTTGCCCGAGTCAGGTGCAACTATTATGGACGACAAATATATTTCTTTAAGTATTTAACACAACTTCATACCTAAAACTCCACATTTTTTTTTTACTTTAAAATCCTATAAAACAATTTTTATTTAGAAATCATATAAAATAATTTTAAATAATTTCCTAAATAAATATTTTTTTAATAATATTTTTTTATGAGGTTTAAATTTTTATAATAAAAATTAATTTAAATCTAATTAGTTAATGTATTTATTACAAAATAATAATAACTTCGTATATGAAAATTTTATTCATTCATATGTATATAATAATGTTAAACTTATTTATTTATATTAAAATTAATTTATTAAATATATTCTCATTACAAAATAGTTTTAAATTACTTCATTAATAATATCATAAATTAAATTAATTTTAATTTTTTAATGGTAGAGACTACATGTATCATTTACGGGAGACAATCTTGCCTAAGTTAGGTAGAACCATTATGCCCAACAAATCTATTTCGTTGAGTATTTAACACAACTTTATACCTAAGACTCAATTTTTATTTTATTTTTAAATCCTATAAAATCATTTTTATTTAGTAATTATATAATATAATTTTAAACAATTTCATAAATAAATATTTTGTTGAATAATATTTATTTTATTAAGTTGAAGTTTTTGTACTAAAAAATTATTAAATCTTATTAGTTAGTATATTTATTACAAAATAATATTTTGACTCTATGTTTAGCAACTTGATATACGGAAATTTTGTTGATTCATATGTATATAATAATGTTAAATAAATAAATATATATATATATATATATATATATATATATATATATGTGTGTGTGTGTGTGTGTGTGTGTGTGTGTGTGTGTGTGTGTGCGCGCATGCGTATATATATATATATATTACAAAAAAATATTTTAAATCAATTTGTGAATAGTGTCATAAATTAAATATTTTTTTTATGTTAGAGTCCACATGTATAATTCACGGGAGACAATCTTGCTCAAGTGAGGTAAGAACATTATGGGCGACAAATTTATTTCTCTGAGTATTTAACACAATTGCATACTCAAGACTTAACAATTTATTTTTTACTCTTAAATCCTATAAAATCGTTTTTACTTACAAATTGTATAAAATAATTTTAAATAATTTCATAAATAAATATTTTGTTGAATAATATTTATTTTATGAGGTTAATTTTTTTATACTAAAAATTAATTTAAATCTAATTAGTTAATATATTTATTACAAAATAATATTTTGACTCTATGTTTAATAACTTCAGTTACGAAAAATTTCTTGATTAATATTTTTTTAACAATATTAACTTTTTTAGATAAATATATAATAAATATATTATAATAAATTTATTAAATATATTTTTAACATGCTTACGAGCTACAACATATATCATCGTTATAAATCCTTCATGAAAAACTGATTGAAATATTTAGACAAAAATATTATTCTTTTTTAACTTAGTACATTTTCTTCTCATGGGTCAATGATAATACTAAAAATTATAACAACTTACCTTACACAAGTACTTACTAATGAAATATAATTTGTCTATTAGAGAATAAAATAATAATTTATTAGTATCCATTGACTTTAGTAAGATCTTTTTTAACCACAAGTCTCGAACCTAAGACTTTGTTTAAGGGATCTAATCTTAATTCCACTCGAATCAAAGAAATGTTGGTAAGTGATATTTGATTTCAAAATTTTTAATTTAATTTAATTAATTCTTAAACTTTAAATTATTTGAAGTATTGTTTATAAATTATAAATATTATAAAAATAATATTTTTTTATTCGCAATATAGTTGTAAAATAATTGGATTATTTTATCATTTCACAATTCAAAATTACAAAAATATTTTAATTAAACATAAATTAAATCCTTTCTAAATTTTTAAACATAATTTTTCATACAATCTTATAAATATTTTTAATGAAATAAGAAATATTTATGAGATTATAACTAAATATATTTTCTATACTTGAATACTCTAACTCTTTTTATTGTGAGACTAAATTTTTTAATATGTTTCAAGTTACTATTTTAATACAATTTATGTAACATTAGCTAGGTCAATCATTCTTACTCTATTATTCTTATTAAATATTTATGTTTTTTATTTCTTATTGTCATTGAGTAACAAATGTATATCTAATATTTATTTTTTAACAAGTTATGATATACATAAATCATTTTAAAAAATACGTAGAAATTAAAGCAATATGTGCAAACACACGAGTAACTGGCTAGTTAAGATAAAAATAATAAATAAGGATGAAAGTTTTGTTACTGTCGTACACTTGGTGGACAACTTTTTTTTTTTTTGTTGGATAAAAATTAAATACGTCCTAGAAAATTAAATAACGTTATTTAAGCCAAATAAATTTGTGATAGTTGACATCGTACGATTGCTCTCCTAGAAAATGACGTCCACCCAGAGAGAGATTCTGTTCTGCGTGCGTCTCAAATCTAGCGATTCGTAGTGTTCACTTTTTGGCCGTTGGATTAGAATCCATGCATCGGATACAGAAGAGGGGGCATCGCACGCCTGTGGTCCCCCACCCCCCAACTAAACCATTTCAATTATTTCATCTTTTCAACTTATTCCATATTTTTTAACCTTTAAATATAGACAAATAATTATTATGATTTTAAATTTTAAAATAATAATAATAGGGATTAAATATCCTTTAAGTCACTATACTTGAGTATTTTGTTTTTTAATCTCCATAAAATTATTTCAGTCAATTTTAGTCTTGGAAACTTTTTTTCTAGTTCTTTTAATTCCTACTGTTTGAGAAGTTTCATCAAATGGAGTGCCACCTTTGCGTGTCAGTTGTCATCCACGTAGGTATATGTTGCAAAGATTAAAATGATCAAAATAATTTTATAAGGACAAAAAAAATAAAATACCTAAATTATAGAAACTAAAATAACCAAAATAATTTTATGGAGACTATAAAATAAAATATGGAGACTAGAAAAATATTTAAGTCAAATTAAAATAAAAATCTTCATTCATTACCATCTTTGCAAACTTTCTATTTTCTCCTTTCACCATCCACAAGGGACAGATGCATGTTAGTGCTTCCCCTTGTCCTCACAACATTTTGTAATTAAGACTTTTAATATGGATGATATTTTAATATTGAAAAATTATTTTTATTTAGTAGGTTCTAATTCTGGAGACAATAATATTTAAATCTTTTTTTAACATAATGATAAGAGTGTAAGTAGGGGTGTAAGCGGGTTCACAGGTTGAGGGTGACCTGCTTACAGTACCCCTACATAATGATATATTTCTTTCTATTTTTAGATAAATATTTTATTTTCATTAATAGTCTTCAATGTAGAAAGATAATTGTATTATTTTCTCTTTATAGACAAAACACCTAAGTATCATTTTGTTATTTTTAATAGTGTTCTCTTTTTATAATTTTTTATTGTTGTTTTAAAGGTTGTATATGATTGCATTTGCAATAAAAAAAATTATTAGTCTTCCATTTATAATGATTTGATTTTTTTTACAGAATTTATAATGATTTGATTGTAATTGATTTGAGATAAAACTTATTTATTAATCTTTGCCTATGAATACTAATAAAAGGACCGAATTAACAAGTTGAGTTTTGAGAAATACTAAAAAAATGTTCTCTTTTCTTATTGCAATTTTGGGTATATTATTTTTGCTTTTCTCCTCTCATCTTTGTCTTTTTGGCATCATTTTTGAGATTCCAATGTTCTTTTAATTTGATCTGGACGTATGAGTCTAAAAATGCTAGTGTATAAATTTTGAGAAAACAAACTAGATATTGAATTGCTCTGGAAGTCGGTCAAAATTTGTTTTCAAGGTAATAACCATTGTCATGACACATTATTCTTCTTCTCTTACTTTCTAATAATTTTTTTTTGTGTGACTTTCTAATAATCTGAAAGTAAAATATTTTTCAATGATTATTGGTTATTATTGTCATAAAAGATAATAGAATATACAATTTGCTTATTTTTCTTTATTTATAATTATTTTCAATATATTAAAAACACCCTGCAGGGTTCTTATTGATTTTTAATTGATTAATTACTAATTACTATAATATTTTGCACGTTTGGAAGTGAAATCAAATAAAAAGTTAAAAACACCCTGCATGGATTAATAAAATAGAAAAATACTAAGTACTATATTAAAAAAAAAAAAATTGGCATATGCGATTTTATTCCGCTTATGCATTAGGCTTCATAATTTCAAAAAACATGTTAATTAGTGCCATACACTCATTTTTTTATACAAAAATAGTACGTAATTACGAACTCATTCAAACTATCTAAATTCCAGCCACTATCTTGATTCTACTGAACTTTTGTGTCATACACTCATATCTTTAAAATATGGAAGATAAAAACTCTGTAGATAAACAATAAAAATGGACAGTGTAAAGAGACAATGCCATTTTGGTGTACAGAAACAATACTTATTGTTATAATATAAATAAATATAAATAGATATAATTCCGTAATCTGCATCTAATAAAGCAATATGGCTATTCGTAGCATATATATTATGGAGAACTTAATCATTATCGACAAGGATTGATCATTGATTAATTTTGGCATGTAATTCCTTTGTAAGATTTCCATAATTAGAAATGCTACTACCGCACCAAATGACCAAAAGAAAAATGATAGCACATTAATGTGTAGTAAGATGCAAGCTAATAAAGCTTGCGCAAGCGTCCAAAATGGGTGGCCTTCACGCTCCAATAATGAAATTATTGAAGTACTTAAGTTTTTTTTTTTTCTTTAGAATTACTCAACACATTTTTTGACATAAAAGATAAGAAAGAAATCAAAATTGAGGGACATATATTAGAATTTGGAACAATTAGAACATAATTTAGTTTCTTATTTAGTTTTTTTTTCCAATGAACTTGGGATATCTTTGTCGAAAGTTAAGGACTAATTTTTTAAGTATTAATCTTTCTCAATATATGCTCTTTTTTTTTTTTCATACGCACATATTAAGAATTAAACTCTTCATCATATTCTTAAGAGACAAATGCCAACTATGCTAAATCATGGTAATTCTCATATTTACTTTGAATGAGAATAATTAGGCCATACTGAAAAGAAACGAAACTTCATTTTAAATTGTACTTTAACAAGAAAAAAAAAAAAACTTCATATTATTATATTGCATGTGCGTTTGAAGATTAAATGAAAAGAAAATGAGTCACTTACCATAAAAAAAGTAGGATAGATTGAATTCATTTATGAAATTAAGTATCATATACTTGTTAAATAAATTATCAACATTTTTTTAACTAAGCTGTCAAAAAAACATTTTTTTTAAATAACTAAACCTTGTTAGGACCAATTCTTGGCTTTTTCTTTTCCCCGACATACAAAAAAGAAAAAGACCTCTTAGGACATAATCATTATCTCAAAAAAAAAAAATTAATTGTGCCTTTATAATTGTAATTCTTTATAAAAATGCTATTACAAAAATACATGATTAAATGAATTTTCAATGATTAAATTTTAAACATAACATGGCCATGTTCAAATTTTGTATTTTTTTTTTTTTTTGGAAGATGCTAAATAATTGGAACCAGCAGCTATCTAATATTTATTAGGAAGATACAGACGACACAATTTTAATCTAACACATCATGTACATATGAAAAACCTTTCTTGCATGATCAAGATATAGATAATGTTTGACAAGCATTTTTTATCTAACTTTTAGTTTTTTTATTAGCTAAAAGTTTTGTTTAATCATATTAGTAGTATTTACTAAACAAGTTATTTTTAGTAGTTTGTACTTATTTTTTAAAAGCTAGTTCAACTAATGTTTTAACTTGTAGTTTCAAACTTCTTATATTTTATTCTCTTTTTATCCTTAATTTAATTATTGTGAAATGAAAGATGATAGGTTTCTTTTATTTTATTTTTGTTATTTTTTGTATATTTTTATATTGAACTTTTTATTTTAACCATTACACTACCTATATATTTTATTTTATTAATTTAGTATTGTATTTCAAAGATATTTTATAATCAATTAGTATGACAATATTAATACACAATGATATTTTATAAATTTGATAGGGATCTGAAATGAATCTTAAAATATATTTAGGGTAAAATAATTTTTTAATTCTTATGCGTACGTTTGAATTTTATTCTAAATATTAATTTTATTTAATTAATTTTGATATTCATAAATTTTATTTTATTTTAAATAATACGTTTCATTAGTTATAAATTATGTGATGTATATAAATATATCATATCACATGACATTAAATGGTTAAATATATTTTACATTACTATGATAGACTAGAAGGAATTATTTTTAAAACTTATAAAATTTATGAAAATTAAATTAATAAAAATTAAAATATTAAAAAATTTAATTATATTTATAAAAACTAAAAAACTAAGAAAAATTATTATTGGACACCCAATATGTTATTAGACACCTAGTAGAGGGATAAAAGAAAGAAAAATAAAGGTATTATAAATTATATGATATGACAAGAAAAGAGAGATAAAAAAAATGATGGATATTAGTTAATGTGTAAAAAAATGAGTATTCAAATATCATTGCTCAAAAATTAAACCTTATTATTTGTACAGCGGTATAGAAAAAATGTATAAGACTAAGAAATAAAAATAATAAATCATATTCCTTTTCAAAAAAATAATAATAAATAATATTAGTACAAGACCACGTGAAAAATATAACTGGCACTGTGGCACATAGGGATAAAAGAAAAATTGTATTGGTACAAGACCACGTGAAAAATTGGATTGGTACTGTGTGTCAATGGTAGAAATCATGCTAGACGACGTCCTTAATTAATACTTCTGGTCCTAATTATAAACAATAAAGTTACTTTTTTTTTCTTTTAATTATAAGCAATAATTACCAGTTTTTAGAGTAAATTTCTTTTGTACTTTTATTTTATTGTTTACTCTATTTCCTATGCACTATGACAACTACTTAAAGTCAAGGGTATTTTTGGAATAAAAATTAAATTTTTGACAGAATTAATTAAAAAAAGATGTAATAATTACTTTTTTTTGGTATTAATGATTTTTTCTATATTACTTATAATTAGGACCAGAAGTATCTAAGTTTAAGGAAAGTCGTGGAGCTTGCATTTTCTTTCCTTTTCTTGTTTATTATGAAAAGACAAGGAAAAAAATAGCGACATTTAGTGAACGAATTTAATTTTTATATATAATTGATATAAAATTTTATCCTGTTGATTAATTAAAAATTAATTTATATGTGATTTTAAAATAATTATTAAAGTTTTTTTAGGGAAAAATAATTATTAAAGTTTTTTAGGGAAAAATAATTATTAAAGTTAACAATCTTAATAAACACGATAATCGGAATATAATTCTGTTACAATAAATCAATAAAAACAACCCCATACACTAACATCAAGCACATAACAAATTTCATACATTTTACTAAAAATACAATCTAAGGGGATACAGGGGACCAATCCCTATTGTTTGAACTATTTGTGACCCAAAAAGAATTAATACCCTTCCCCCTTACCTAGGTTCCATGGTCAACAAGAGAAGAAAGAGGGAAGAGATTGAGTTGCTTCCTAGTCCCCACACCAAGCTTTGTGGCTAGAATAACAAGTTATTAATTTCTCCTAAGAACTTGATTCTTCTTCTTGAATCTTAAAGAGAAATTTTTTGAGAGATGTTTAAGTGTGTTGTGAGAAGGAGAGAATAAGAAACATATTTTGTTGAGAGATGCATGTGGTGTTAATTAAGCCAAATCTCTTGTCAGTTTTTGTGGTTAAAAGGTTATAAGTAAAAGTAATGAAAATTAAATCTAAAATGTTGTTGTTATCCTTAACTTATATATGGCAATTAAATAAGAGGTGTGACACTCTCATTTTGTGGTTGGCTGAAAATGCTTGTTAAAGAGGTAGGGGTATTTTAATCATTTTCTAATTAATCAAGAATAAAGTTGTAAATTCAAGTAAATTTTATTCAAAATAATTTTTAAATTGATAAATAATTTATTATAATTATTATACTCTTTTTTTAAGAAAATTATTATACTCTTAAAAATACAGCTTAGGTTTTTTTTTTTCTAGATTTTTTTTATATTAAAATGACACTGGTTGAGTTCTATATAGTCAACTAAGGGGTTTTTGGTCAATTTTTCATAGGAACTTCAAATGATTCACAAAAATTCTATAAAAAAAAATCTAATTATTGTTCTAAGCTTAAAATATATTTTTCTAAATTTTTACCCATTTTTACTAACTCATATTACTATTATTATTGTAATTCTTTCATAGATAATGATCATTTTGTCATTTTTTGGATCTCAATCTAAAAAAATTATTAAAAATCAAAACTAGATAGTACTCATCGTTTTGAGTAGAACTGTGTCTGCTATAATTTTGAGATTCATATTCGATTTTCCAAAAATAAATGCAGAATAACTAGAAAAACACACAATAACTAAAAATGAGAATGTTATAAAATTGTCCAAATAATCTCTCTCTATATATATGTTTTTTTAAATTTCTCCTTCACCATATTATAACTAATGGTTTTGTTGAACAACTTAATAACAAGTGGATCCTACCAAGGACTTCATAATTCCTTAAAATCACGATCATCAAGGAATATCTTTAGATATAGTCTATTATCATCTTCAAGATAAACATGAGCCAAATTCAAAGTGATCAAATCTATTTTCCTTGTAAAAGGAGTGCTTGCTTATCACTTGTTACTTTGTCTCGAAAAGAAACTCAATCCTTTCCTATAAAGGGAAGAGGAGAAGACTCACTGTTGTTGACTCATTGGTAAGCGTACCAAATCGCACAAGTAGTAAAATGAAAAGTTCAAGTATCATTTCCCAAGAGACTTGCGCAATATTAGGTGAACTTCACAAAATTTACTAAGTTAATAACTACCACAAAAAGTAATAAAACATGAACGTTAAGGTTGATGATTCAAGACTTTAAAACAGAACAAGTGAAGAAACAAAGTTAAAAAACTCTTTTTGTGATTTTGTAGTTAAAACAAGACGCAGGCTATAATGGGGGACCTTATAATGTCCCCACCGTAGGAAACTAATATGCACCGTTGGATTTTGAGATCAATGTGGGACTACCGTACAACCGTCCACACTAGATTTTTTTTTTTAAAAAGGGATTTTTTTTCTGTTGAAGTTTTTTTTTTAAAAAAATGACCATTCTTCTCCGTTGTTGCTTTGTTTCTGCCTCTCTTCCCATTTTTTTGTCCATCATTTTATCTTGATTTTTATTTTTAGTCCCTCATAAATTTTTTTATTATTTTTAGTCCCTCATAAATTGTTCTGTTGTGTTCTATTTTTAGTCCATCATAAATTGTTTTGTTCTATTTTTAGTCCCTAACATTAATTTCAACTGTTAAGTGATGACATAAACTGTGTGTGTGAAAATTTTCTAATTAAGTTTCTAGTGACTTTTAACCGCTGTAATTTTTTTGTGGTCATAAATGTTTATTTTTGTAACATTTTTTGTGATTTCAGAAAATCTAGTGTTCGAGATTTTGATTTTTGATTTTATTTTTTAACATTTCTGACAGTTTTAGTTTGCCAAAAAATTTGCGGTAGTTAAAAACCACTAGAAACTTTAAACAGAAGAAGAAGGATCCCTTTTTTAAAAAAAAAAAATTAGTGTAAACAGTTATATGATAGTCCCACATCAATAAGCAATAACGGAGAAGAATTGTCATTTTTAAAAAAAAAAACTTAAACAGAAAAAAAAATCCCTTTTTTAAAAAAAAAATCTAGTGTGGACGGTTGTACGGTAGTCCCACATTGATCTCAAAATCCAACGGTGCATATTAGTTTCCCACGGTGGGGGACATTATAAGGTCCCCCATTATAGCCTGCGTCGTTAAAACAAAGCTAAAACATAAAAGGGGTTTTAGATGATAAATGTATTGTTGGGGTTAGACTTCACCAAACTTCACTCTCTTCTTGCTTGAACGCACAATATATACCCTTTGTAACTCAATGTTAAAATCAGCCAACACATTGCTTTCTTAACCCTAATCCTTTAGGTGAAAAGAGTCTTAGTTCCATTATTAAGTCTCGATTCCTCAAAAACTTAAGAAAGGAACTAGCTTTAAGTCTAGTGACACAAGATAACCAATGAACTAAGCTCCATTCCTAGATACCAAGTTCATTGGGTATTTTGCTTCAGTTCAAGACAATGAAGGCATTTTCCAACAACAATCACGTCATAAAAACAAGCTATGGTTGATCAATCCAAAACAAGCATTAAGCAAAGAAGCAAATACTAACATTGAATACACTGAATATATATATAAAAATATCAAAAGATACAATGGAGGATTTAGCTACCCATTTCCATGGGTAGCCTCAAAATACATGGAGGATGGAAGAAGATGCTCCCATGGAGCAACAAGGAGCTTCTCTCCCAAATAGAATGGTGAAGATCCGTGCCCCTCTGTACAACCTCCTTCTAAAATGACAACTAACTCTATTTATACATCAGCAAAGTTTCTACTTTAAGTGACAGTTTGCTTAAGCTATCTTTGCTTGCTTGAGCGAAACTCCAAAATGATAAGTCTGAAACTGGATCTTGCTTTAGCCACCTGAGGTAGCTTAAGCCAATTTTTGCATCTGATGCTTTCACTCTAATTCTTGCTTTAGCCATTTGTCCTTGCTTGAGCCAAACTTTCAGATTTTACTTTTCACAAAAGGTAATTTCTTCAAGGCTTCAAAATAGAGATCCAAATGAATCTCTCAATCTTCAATTCTCCATTTCTACATAGAATGTAGACAAAAAATATGATATGCAACCATGAAACTAAACAACTAAACTAGAAACTAGATACTTAAAAATTTATAACTAAATAAGTCAAACATTACTCTAAATGAGGATGAAAGTGAGATAATTGTCTTAAAAATCATTCAACAATTAAGTAAATAAGGCAATTATCAACTGTATGTTTGGAAATCCGGTGGACTGCCTCTAGACTTATGTTTAGGACCAAAGTAACACCTTTTTTACTTCCAGCAACTTACGTTTGTCACCTCCAAATGGTTTTCCAAACATGCTCTCATTGGGCTCAGGTGATTTTACAGGAGACATTGTGTGGTTATTGCCTGAGTACAAAAAACCACACTCTCCATTTTTAGTAGTTTTATTTGAAAATCTATTTAAAATTTTATAATAATAAATCAATTCAAAAATACTTTTAAATAAGTTAATAAACCTTAATATCAATCAACTTAAATATTTAGATAAACTAATAAATATATAATAACAAATTATTACAATTCAATATAATAATAATAATAATTATATTATATGTTTACTTACTATTTATTTATTTATTTATATAACTAAGTCAATTTGTTAGACTTAAAAAACTTTTTTAATAACATTAAAACTTGATGTTTTTAATTATACAAACTTATAAAAAAAATTACTTATTTAGTAAATAAAATTGATTTGGCTTAAGCTTGATATAGACACTAAGAAAAATGACCACTTATTAATGATTGAACAGTCAATTAATCTAGCTGTAAAAAAAAAAAAAAAAACAACAACAGCAACAACGAATTAACCTAAAGTTAATATAACATTTTTTAATGAAAAATAAACTATCAATGTAAACATTGTCAGTTTATATTAATAAATATTTTTTAGAATAAAATATTAATATATATTATTAAAATATCAAATGTTAATAATTTTTTTGGAAGTTGGGAGAAGGAAATGTTAATATAATACATGATATTATTAATGTAGATGGTCAAAATCTATACTATAAAAATTTAATTTTCACTAAAAAATATACTAACAAAAAAAATCTAAACACAACAATTTTTATACGTCAATAAAAAAAACATTTTTTAACAATAAAATTATATAAAAACTCCTTAACAAACAACTTGACTCATCTTAGGCTTTGTGCAACACAATATCATTTCTTTATTAATATGGTATTGTATAATTGACCGATAATCATGCTTTTTAAGCATGTGTTTAATGGTTTGATATATATACTTTGATTTTTAGGTTTACTTGTATCAAAGAACATTTGTTAGTAAAAGTCAATATTTTAAATGAATTTCGATATCTCGATAATTACTCTTTGACTTTTGTTCGAAGATACTTAGTTTATGCAAAAAAAAAATTTCATTTATAATTTTATAAATATGTAGCAAATAACGAATTTTTGCTTTATTCTTTCCCTTCTATATACGAATACCAAAGCAAACCTGAAGTTTCAACTACGGTAGAAACTCTAATTGGACACACTAATCAATTTAATAAGTTGACAAGGTTAATTTGAACTCAAAACAATCCCATTTCGAACCCAATCTGTGTTTACCAGTTGAAGGGGGTTTAAACCCTATCATCACCAATACTCTGTCAATTTCTTGTACAATTTTTTTCCAACAACGCAACGTTGTTTGTATAACCCCAACAACCCAATCTGTGTTTTACGCATCAATTACGTACATTAGCCTCATAGGTTTGCTGCATAAATCACTTTTCCAGCAGCAAAAGTAAGTCTGAATGGCATTTGATGCGTTTTGATGAGAAAGTCTATGTTTTAAATTTTAAATTGAAACTTACTACTCGTCAAAAAAGCAAAAACTTACAAACTTAATTTTAGTCTTGAATAAATTATTTTGAAATTATTTATATTTAATATTTTATTTTAAAAATATTATTTAACAAAAAATTAAAATTACTTAAATATCATCAATCAAAAATTACTTTTTAATGTATAATTAAAAATAATCAAATTTCGTTTAGTTGATCTATCCAAATTATAAATATATTTAAGATATATATTACTAATATTTAAACGTTGTTATAATATTCAGCAAAAAAAAACGTTGTTATAATATTTTTTATTTTTAATAAAATACAGTACGTCCTTTTTAATATCTATCTATATATAGATATCTATACCTATATAGAATTAGATATCTATACCTATATAGTATTAAATTTTTAAGTATAAAATGAATCTAATTCTTAAAGTTATAAATGCAAGTGAATTTAATTTTTAATTTTATAATTTTGATTAACATTCAAATTTGTAAAATATCTTTCACTTTTTATTTTATTTTTAAAATAATAGTAAAATATGAAAATATTTTAAAAAATAAAAATTAAAGCAAAAATTTATAAAAATTAAAAAAAATAAAGTATCTAATGTCAACTATTCGGGTAGCCTAGAATAAGATTTTACTCCTACCTCAAACGTAATAATAATAATAACAATAATACGAATAATAATTTAAAATTTCTATGTCACATAAAAACTTTGATGACAAGATGGTGCGTTTTCTGTATCTCATTGGCTCCTGGGGTACGACATCGTACGGACGCGGTTGATGTGTTTCTACCATCGTACTATTTTCTTACTTTTTAACTGTGTTTCTGTTCCCTGTCCCACACTTCATGCACATCTGCAACTGCAGCCCCACACTCTCTCTCTCCTACCACTCAATTTTCATTTTCATTTTCATTTTCAAAAGCAGTACCCAAAAAAAGAAAAGTTATAAAATATTATTTTTTATTAAGTTTTTTTGATTCCCTTTCCCCTTTTTATTATTATATTATTGGTTGAATTTGGGGGGGGGGTATCATTTTAAAATTTTTAATATTTCCCCATTCGTTCCCCCTTTTAACACTAAAACGTTTCTGTTTTGGACCATGGACTTAGTTTTTACCAAATCAAGAAAAGGATGAGGTTTCAATTTTCTATTACCGTAAAACATTTTGTTTCTTAATATGGTGGGGCTGGGGGAACCAATTGGGATAGATGGATGAATAAGGAAAGCTTGGTCTGATTAGTCTATATGCCTTGCTTCCACTTTTTTTTAGTTTATCTGCACTTCTTGCTACCTCTCCTTTTTTGGGTGTTTCCTTTTCTTTTCATTCTCTCCAACTCTCTCTTAATTTCCTTCCCTTTTCTGTGCCTTATTCTCTCTTCACTGGTCAAAAGATTTCTGGGATTTTGCTAATTTTGTGCCAAATCTGATTCCCTTTTCACAAACCCTCCCCATCTCATGGCGTATTGAGAACTACTAGAGTTATTTCAAGTTGCTTTTTCTAGCTGGTAAGAATAATCAATTTTCAATCAATCATATATATATTTTTTTTCTCATGTGCAAAAAACCCCCATCTCAGGATATATATGTTTCTTGGTTTTTTTAGATCCTTTTTTTGGGAAGTCATGTGCATTTACTGCTACTTTGTTTCCTTAAAATCTGCATATATCTGGGCTCTGTGTTGAAGGATTATTATTCTTCTGCTTGTTTTCATGCCTTCAGTTTTCACTTTTCCCTCTTCACATCCTCCATATTGCAAGGCACACATAACATTATTTTTGGCTTTTAATGGTTGTCCTTTGATGTGTGATTCTCATCTTCTGGAATCTTCTTTGTGTTTCAGCTTTTCTGGGTCCTCGAATCTTGCTTGGAGAAGGCTCAATTTTGGTGGAAACCTCTTATACAAGAAAGCATAGTTTTTGGGTTCATTCTACTTGGTTAGGACTCCTTTGAGATTACCATATAGTCAACTTGTTTCAGTTTTGTAGAAAAGAAAAAAGCATTTCTAAATATTATTCATTTTTTTCTCTCTTTTTTGGTGCTGATTCACACATTAGAGGTGCTTAGAGATGGTGAGAGGAAAGACTCAGATGAGGCGCATAGAGAACGCCACAAGCAGGCAAGTCACCTTCTCAAAGCGGCGTAATGGGTTGCTAAAGAAGGCCTTTGAGCTTTCTGTTCTTTGTGATGCTGAGGTTGCTCTCATCATTTTCTCTCCAAGAGGAAAGCTTTATGAATTTGCAAGCTCCAGGTATGTATATAATATATGGATCCTCATAACATTTTTTTTTCTTTTTCTTTCTTTTTCGGTTACAAATTGTTGCTTTGTGTGATGCGCTGCATATGCTAAATATAATACTGTTTCTTTTCTCTTCATGCTAAGGTTCGTTTCAATTTTTTAGCTAGCAAATTTCATTTTGATATATGTATGTGTTATTACATCATATACAGACTCAATAGTACTCAAGATCTTCATCATAATCTCAGAAGTGTAATGGTGGATATGAGATACGGGCTAAGAAGTTGTTTATTATTATTTTTTTCTATTTTCTTAATCCTAACCTTAGAAGTACAGTGGGGTATTGATAGCACCTAAGGAGTCTAATTTGAAGCCTTTTCTTTTTCTTTTTCTTTTTCTTTTGGGGCTTTGAGGAGCTGAGCAATTCAGTTTAGAGAAAGACTTTATTTTACATTCAAGTGTTAAGTGATTTAGGGAAACACTTGAGTATTTCATGACATTAAATGGCTTAGTTGCTTATCTCAATGGTGTTCTAATTTTTATTTTTGATTTAAGCTAAAAAAATTATTGATGTAAGGAGCTAATCTTAAGCACAAGTTGTGCCAAAGACTAGAGATACAAATCACCAAAGTGTTTTAATTAATTACATGTGGGCATTGAAGCTAATTCCACCTTTCTTTCACTATGCTTAAACTTGGTTTTTGGATTTCAGTACCATTTTGTTTAAAAAATTTCACAAAACTTACACTTTGTGCAGTGGGTGGGGGTAAGGTAGCGTCTGTCCAAGTTTTCAAACTTCCTCTATAGGAATCTTTTCATACCCAATTTTCCACTTACATCTTTCTTTGCCTCTTTTTTCATTTCTCGTACGTTAGATCACTCGTCACATTCCCACATTTACATGGTGGATGCCTACATTCATAGTGGTGTCAAAATATCATTATTGTTTCCTCTATTATATGCTAGATTTTCTATTTTGTAATTGAATAAAGGGTGAACTTATAGTATAAAGAGGAAAAATTATGAAAGTTGATGTACTTGTTTCCTTCAATAACGGAAAAAGAGCCATCACATGCATGCAGGTTATAGAGCACTGTATCATATGTACTAAAATACTGACATCCAATTTCATGAGAGAGACATAATAGAGAGAGAAAGGACTCTATATATATGATGACATGCAATACACATAATTATGATTATATGGCTCCAGCAATATCTTTCTCCATCAATAAATTAATATTATTTTTGGGTTGAAGAAGTAAGGTCTCATTATTCAGACTTCTAATCTAATATGACACAACAAAGTGAGGGAACTTTGTTCATCTGATATAATTTGTCAAAAGAAAAGGAGAAATAAAACTCCATTACGCTGTGTTTGGTGCAGAGGAGAAAAATAAAGTGGACTGGATGGTAATAAAACAAAGAGAGTAGAAATATGTAAGAAATAAATTGATAAGTAAAGTTGTTTGGTTGAAAAGAAATAAAGAAGAAATGATGAGAGAGATGAGTGGAAATAAGTGAGAAATAGTACAAATGGGTTCCACCATTTTTAAAGTTATTTCTCACTTAAATCTATTATACCAAACAAGCCAGCATCAATTCCATCTGCGATGATTTATTTCCATCGTTGGAAACAAACATAGCCTTAGTAAGGAGCTTGTGAAGTTTCATGAAATAATGTGCAGTTTATCACCACAGTTTTCAAAACAACTAGAGGCACACACTAAGCTCCTTACGAGGCTGTTTATGTTTTCATTATTATTATTAATTAATATAGAAAGAACTTCTAGATTATAGTTGAAACTGCAAACTGTTGTTATTTAATTAGGTCTGATCTATGTGTTTAATAACCAGAGTTAATAGTCATTAGTAACTAAGTATGATGTGAGAGTGGTTTCTCACAAACATAATTTGAAAACCACATCTATCTGTACATGTCCTTTCCCTTTCCATTTTCTCTTTCTTGTTGAGTTGCATAAAAGGTACAATTGAAAATATTTTATTAGTAGCACTTAGAAGTACTTAGAATACATCAACAACAAAGCCTTGTCCTACAAATAAATTATAGATGAAGTTATGGAATAGATAGTTAAAACTGCAATGTACCATTGTATGTTTGAAGGATTATTTTAACCATATGATTGAATGGATGAAGCATGATATGATACTATTTTGCTTTAAAGTTGCTGTGTTTTCAGGGAACCTGCAACTTATCAGAAGCTTCCTTAAGATTTGTAGTAAAAGAAATAAAATTATACATTAATATACTTTTACTTCTTCTATCCTTCCTATGATTTTTATTTCTGGCTTAAAGTGATTAATGTTTTGAATGTTAATATCAACTTGCATGTTTTTTGTGCATAATTCCCACAACAACAAAAAAAAAAAAACTTCCACGGGTAAAGGGCTAAAATGTGGTAATATATCTTGTTATATATATATATATATATTTTTTGTTAGATGTAGCTCTTCCTTCTGCATGTGGCTCTTGTTGAGTCATTGTGCTGGTGAACCAACTTCCTTTTGGTCCTCCACAAATTGAAATGAGAATAATTATAATTATTAGTTATTAATATACATAAAGAAAATAAATTACACATAATCCTTGCCCCCTTAGAGAAAGGAAGGTAAGCTAGTAGGGTTTATTTTAAGGTTAATAGTTCATAGACATTTGATGAAGAAGATAATATTTTTCTCCAAAGAAAAAGCTAAAAGTTTGTTCAGGCTCTAAGACTAGATCTCATAAATATTTTCTTTGCTTTTATTTGCTTCTCATGTGATCCACAGTTCAAATGTG
This sequence comes from Pueraria montana var. lobata, assembly GCA_026413185.1. Taxonomy (NCBI): domain Eukaryota; kingdom Viridiplantae; phylum Streptophyta; class Magnoliopsida; order Fabales; family Fabaceae; genus Pueraria; species Pueraria montana. The sequence goes on along the minus strand of CM048650.1, from coordinate 86,534,097 downwards.
TACTAGATCCCAATAATGTCTTTTAGCTAAACAACTCTTAAACTAAGCTATGTAACAAGAGTATTTTGTTTCTAAAACTTTCCACATTTGGCCTATACATTTGCTGATAATAAACTCTGTTCGGCTTGGATTACTAGTTTGTATTTATAGCAAACCTAGTGTATGTTTTTCATTTTAATTGAATTGATTTTAAAAGATTTAACTTGAAAGAGTTGATGTGAAAAGAACTATTTTGCCTTTAGAAATGATATTTCAAAATTTATTTTATAAAAACTAGTTTTGTTTAAATGATTAGCAGGATCACTTTTGTATTGAATAAATTTTATTCGTTTGTAAAAGTTACTCCTTTTTATTTTTTCAAAATTTATTTTCTAGCAAGTACATTGTACTACTAAGCAATAAACATGTTGGTTTCGTCTCACGTGAACTGTCAAAGGCATCCTTTCAACACCACCACTACATATTAAACAAGTTCTCAGCAGTCTCATTCTTTTATAAGTATAATTGAGAGAAGTGTTTTTTTTTTTTTTTTCTTTATTGTAAGGGCTTAGCAGCTTATTGGTTGGCTGCTTGTGACTATTGTTTTGTGCCGTATGGAAGAAAGAAAACTTCAGACAATTATTATTTTTAAATAAAACCTTAAAATGTTACTTGTAAGTAAAGTTAAACTGAATTAGTCAGAGTTGTGCCACAACAGCATTTAGACAAATAATATGAACGTGGAATTGCTGATGATCAAGGCTTGGCATGTGAAACTGGCCTTTATGAAGTACTTCAACTGTGGTTGATGACGAGCTAGGGTTTTGAGCTGAATATTAAGAATTTTCAACTATTCACCTCAGTTTGCTTTGAATTATAATTTGAAAATATATTTGATTTTCTTGTAAGTAAAAGAATATTATCAAAGTTGAAGACAAGGGATATTCTAATAATACATAATACAACTAGCTTTAGACAAGTTCGAAATCTGTCAATGTAGTTCTAATTAAGAACTGATTGATATATTCATGAAGGCTAATACTCTTATCTCACTAAGTGAAATCAAATATATGAATCGTACAATGCCATTAGTCTCAACTAAAAATCAAATTTTTAAGGATATTGTTCATCAGAAAAATTCCTTTTAATAATTCTCTCTATTGTCCTTCTTAGTCTCTTTATATCTCTTTTTATAAGACTAAAAACCATACCGTCTAATCTCTTTACAGATTCCTCCAATCGCTTTCTTTGCATGTGACAAAATCACCTTAACCGGTTTCCTATAATATTTTGCTCAATATGTCTCTCACTGATATCTATTCCCATACAATCTGTATTCCATCCTTTTTTTATCTTAACACATTCATTTTTACTGTTCCCACTTTTTTTTTCCTTATTGTCCCCTTAAAGTTTTAAAGTTTAGCATTCACTTTTAAAGTATAGTTGGCTGCATCCTGAGTTTGATAGGTATTTAGCGGTCACAAATAATCATGATACCTTTCTCCATTTTAACCACCCTAACCTGTAACCAGTATGTGGCATTTCATTCACTTTTTCATTATTTGTAATATTGATTCTAGATAGTTGAACTCATAAACCTATGGTATGACATCTTCCATTTTTACTTCCAAGTCATTTTTCTCTTCTTTGTTCTTTCTTGGTAAATTTGTAATGCATATTCTTTGCCTTACTCCTATTCAAGTGAAAATCCTTTGATTTTCCAATTACATAAAATCTATCAACATGCCTACATAGAACTCTTAACAAACCAACCAATAAATTTCCAAAAACTTATATAGTAACCTGTAACAAGGTGGAATTAATTTTTCTTTTCTTTTTGCTAGAACAAAAATCTCATTAATGGAAGTACAAAGGATGCTTGTACCCTTTTACATCATATATCAAAATTTCAGCCTTTCCTATGTAATAGAAAAGAATGCATAGGGTGGAATTATATTGAATTTATCCAAGTTGTGGCACATTAGGTGTGTTTGAAGACAAACAAATATATGAATATGAAATGTTTAGAGCTTAATTTCATGTATCAGGCTTTGGCTTGGTACATGGCCCTTCAAAACAATGGTCAGTGTCAGATTGACTTCCATGTAGTATTCAACAATTAATTATGATTGGCTAGGGTTTTGGTTGTGAAGCTAGTTGAATACAATTATGGGGTGAAAATTCTAAACAATAGTCGATAATTTGAAAAAATCTTGTTCAAATTTTTGGATAGTGTGTTTGTTGGATTTGCTTCCTCTAAAGTGAGTGTAAAATTAGTAATTTTAATAGTTGATGAGAAAATTAAAGATTAATATTTTAATACATTCATAATTTTATTATTTATGTACATTTAAATCAACAACCATAATGACTTATTTTACCTTCTAAAACGAGTTGTTTACTTTAGAAGAATTGGACCCGTGTTCATTACACATTTTCTATGTACTTGTGTGCATGTGTGCCACAGCTTTGGAATTTGAGCTGAATATTTACAAATTGTAAGTTGTCACCTCAATTTGATTTAAAGTATAACCAGATACGAACCTGCATGTTGTACGGATACCTAATTTTTTAGAGAAAAAATACTATAAGGTATATATTTTTATTAAGATAAATCTTTTAAATAATTAAGTACTTGAGTTAAATAACTCGCACTCAGGTTTTTGAGTTATAACTTTGAATAATTCGAACACATTATTAAATATAAATATTTTCTTATGGAGAGAGAGAAAAAACACATTATGATTAGAAAGAACACACAAATATTGTATAGTATAGTATGAAAGAGGTACACCCAAGTCCAATCTTTGTAAAAAAAAAAGAAGGCTTAATTATAAATTTTACCACCAATTTTTCATCATTTTACGAATATTATCACCTAAGTTTTTATTTTTATTTTTTTGCAAATTTTACCACTTAAATTTTTAATTTTCGTCATTTTACTACCACTGATGTGTCATGAAAAAAAAGTTAAAGTGAAAACAAAACAACGACGTTTTGTTACCAATGTGATGGTAAAATGCGCGAAAATTGAAAATTTGGGTGGTAAAATTTGTGAAATAATGAAAGTTTGGTGATAAAATTCGCGAAAAAAAAACTTGGATGGTAAAATTCACAAAAATGATGGAAGTTGAGTGGTAAAATTTGCAAAATGATAAAAGTTAGATGGTAAAATATGCAATTAAGCCAAAAAAAGGGTCCAAATTTATAGACTATTTAGCCTTTTCAAGTTGCTCTTACCATTAAGGTTTTTTTATATTTTTATTTTTTTAAAAAACACAACAAAGCATTATACCTAGTTAGCTAAATTGTGATATATGTATAAGGAAAAATTAACTAAAAAATGGTAACTTGGAACTCAAGTGCATTGGCTTTGTTATCTAAGAATTAACAAAAATTTTGAAATTGATCCTCTAATGTCTCATGTACTATCTTCTTAATTTCATTCAATATATTTTTTAACAAACCAAGTATTTTTATACAAATAAGAATAAAATCTAATTAGATTTTTGTAACCTGCCGCATCCCCAAATCAAAACCCAAAAATAGTTTGTAATAATAGCTTAGAATAAGGTTTGAATGGTTATAATTGAAAATGAAAAACAGGGTCCATTTGTATGATTAATGTGCAAGATTAAGCAAATAAGTAAGCAATTTGGTGACTTAACTTTCTTTTGTACTTATAATAATATTGTCAACTCATACAAATGGGTAAGAAGATGCACTATAGATACAAAACACAATTTTTGACACCATTATGTATAGCCACTGCAAAGACTTGTAAGCATGTATGATAAAGATAATAAGAAAGTCTAACCCAAAAACATTTATTTAATCATATAATCAAATTCTTTTAAATTCTCAAAATTTTCCTTACAAACTTTTCTTCTTAAGGTGTTCCCTTTCTGCTGCTAATCCAGCCAAATAAAATTAGTAGGAAATCGAAAATCAAGTTCAGCAAGGCTCAATTTTAGATATCACACATTAATGAATAAGGAAGAAGAATGCTGAGAAATTGAACCTATAAATGATACCTTCTGAAAAATGTGCATGTGGCAACTAAAAACAATAATAGAAAAGGACATTAGGTTATAATAATCCATGCTTTAGACTTTATTTATAAATATATTTTAACTTTTCAATTTATGCACATATATGTTATATATTTATCTATATTTATAAATAATCCATGCTTTAGACTTCCCCCCTCTTTTTATTAAAAAAAAAAATCCATGCTTTAGACTTTATTTATTTATAATATAATATAACAAACACGGATCAAGATCGTTTATGAAAAGAACTGCATGAATCTGGTCCTTTGATTTAATTTATTAAATGATACATTTGTCTTTTGAAATTTTAGTTTGATAAATTTTAAGGGTGAGATGAGATTCATAACTGCATATGCTGCATTTCATTTTAAAACTGCAGGGGATCCTATTCCATCAAACATTGTGAGAGTTTTTTCACACCATCTTCTGACAAAAATTGTATTTTTTTCCTTATTCTTTTATCTTTTTGAAGAGTCTTCAAATGAAACAGTATCATTAATATTCTCATTAATGACTACAACCTGCTTGTAATTTAATGTTCCGGACGAAAGTTCATATTTCAGATTCAGAATCTCCCAGTCCTATGTTCTATCGTTGACTAATGACTATATATGAAACCAAAATCTATGCAGAAAATTTCCGTACGCTTGTTTGTTCTTAAATTCACATGCATTGTGTTCTAATAATTTGTTGTATTTTGTAACTGTTTTTATTGGTTTTGTTGAATATTGTATTGATCAATTTCATCGTTACTCAACTTTTAGATAAAGTCTTTTTTCTAGTGTATTGCTTTCTAATAAAAAAAAAACATAATATTTCAAAAAGAAGAAAGACATGACTACAATACATAGGTTTTTGACCTCTTTATTTAAAAGATGGCAACACGAACACCTAAAAGGATTTCATCTACATTTTATTCTAATTATTAGTGTATTGTAGATGGCACTTGTCTAGTAAAGGTTATACAGAAAAAGATAGGGGCAAGGCCACTTGCTTTGTGAGGGGCCTCTCCAAAATAAAATTTCGCGAAGTCCATTGTCTTGCGGAAGAAATAATGATTAGAGCAAAAAGAATATGTTTCTTTTTCTTATTTTAGTTTTTTTATATCATCAAATGTTTCGAAATTTAACCAGAGGAGCGAAAAATAAAGAAAACTTTAGTAGGTTTTTGGTTTGGTATTTCGTTTTCATTGTTGATACATTTTTATTGATAATAATTGTTAAAAATTTTACATTATTTACATTTCAGTTGTTTTTTGTAGTATTGTGAAGTTAATTAGATGGTAAAAGTAAGGAAATATTATTTTCACCATTATCTATTGAAACTATGAAAAATAAAAATAAAATGACATTTTTAGAATTATGAACAAAAATATACAAACTAAAAATAAAAAATAAACATCAAAGTTGAGATATAGGTAAAGAAGTGCCATATTGGGAAAAAAATGACAAAGTATTGATCCATATAGGGGTGGACTCCCTATAACCTAGGCTAACCTAACCGAAAGTCTAGAATAAAAAATATATCCAAAAGATGAGGAGGAAAATAGAACATACATTAGGGTTATATCATTAGTTAAATTTTATCAAGATAAAATATTATCAAGTTATGCAAGGTAATAACTTATGAATTTACCTTCTTTTTTTTTTTTTTATCATTCAGAAAACTTATGACTTTACTAGTTTCAATGGATATCACTCCCGCTTTATTTGTTTAACATCTAACAAAATTAAAATAGAAATTTTCCCCTCCCATTTTCAATTTCTCATTTTATGTCAAAGATGGTCATTATTTTTGGTGCAAGCAACTTTTGAAGACATTGATTATATATGCTCTATGTCTCTTTTCTGATGTTTAAGCAACTGCTGGTTAACTTACATATTTTTCTTGACCATGCATGGATCAGTTTATAGTAATATTGAGTTTCATGAAACAGCATGCAGGAGACAATTGAACGCTACCGCAGGCATAACAGGAGTGCTCAAACAGTGAACAGATCTGATGAACAAAATATGCAGGTTATTATACCTCTTTCCCTTTTTGTTGTTTTGTAGTTATCGTTTGGCATTCCTATTCATTATCTAGTATTTAAATTTAAGTGCTGCTAGAATTTCTCAATATAAACATTAGTACCTCTTGTCCTAATTATAAGCAACATAGGATAAATCATTAAGATCAAATAGAGTAGTTAAAGTAGTTATTTTTAATTAATTTTACAAAGAATTCAAATTTTATTCCAAAAGTACCCTTTGCTTTATTGATGTGAATGCATAAAAAATAGAGTGAATAGTAAAGTAAGGGTATAAAAGAAATTTTACCCCAAGTAACTTTACAAAAAGATGATTGTTGCTTATATTTAGGACCAAATGAAAATCCAATCTGTTGCTTATAATTAGAACCAAAGGTAGTATATTACAAGATACCTCTAGATATTCTCACAAATGCTTTGTAAAATGGTCTCACACAGGTTAATGGAAATGCCTATATATACTTTTTCCTTCCTCATAATGATTTTTTGTTTTCCAAATTATTTTGGGGAGAAAAAAAATGCATGTGCTTCTATTGTCGCCTGAAATAATGTTAACCGAACAGATCGACTAACCTTGCTCCAATACCATTTTAAAATAATGATCAAGCCACTTACAATGTGTTTGGAAACAAATAAAAAACATGGATCAGGAGTTTCTCTCTCCACGTCTAGCATGAATATACGCAGAAGCTTGAGAAAGTTACTGATAATGGCTGATAAATTCTAGATTTTTGGCATGATCTACATCCTCCAACAGCTCTTCACTCTACGTTTTTGAACTTCAAACTGTTAGAAGAATCGCTTCTTAATTTTAAGGGAGCATGATCTTTAGTTGATCTTAACTACTGTTTGTGATAAAAAAAATCCAAGAGTCCGCACAAATTGATCTACATGGGAAATCTTCTATTTTATCAGATTAATATTTTAATTAATCTACACAAATTAATCCCTTTTATATTGAAAAAAATTAGTCAAATTCAGCATGACACAGCCAATTTGCTAAGGCTTCAGCAGTCGAATGACCAACCTTCAATTGGCCTTGGATTGGGTATATGACCACGAATGACAATATCATATTATTCCTTGCTATCACGGAGGTGGTTTCCTCGTATTGTGGGAGGAGTGTCCTTTTGTGATATTTGCAGGGTGGTTGGTACCGCGATCACTAATTGTTTAAGGCTACATGTCATCATGTTAGGGTGCTTGGTAATAGATCGAACCATGCAATCGTACTTTGGTGGTGGCCCTAGACCAAGGTTACTGGATAAAACGGGCTATCAAGACATAGATCTCGGTCTCTAGAGATTGGCTAATAATTGAGACGTGCACAATTCTTTAGCCCTAAGTATTAGAAAGGTAGGTTATGGGCCTAACTCAACCCTACAAAATCGGCTTGTAAGGTGAGGGTTGCCCTTCACTTATATACACCATTTTGGCCTCATCACTAGTCGATGTGGGAACTCCAACACATCTCTCTCACACCGAGGACTAGATATCTCGAGTGTGAAGTTTGCAGAACTGGACATCTGCGGGTGGTCCGATAGCGGGTGGCACGATAGGCCCAACAACAGATCGCTATGATAGGTTCTGATGCCATCTTAAAATTGTGGGTTATGGGCCTAACTCAACCCTACAAAATCGGCTTGTAAGGTGAGGGTTGCCCCTCACTTATATACATTATTTTGGCCTCATCACTAGTCGATGTTGGATCTCCAACGCATCTCCCTTACGCCGAGGACTAGACATCTCGAGTGTGAAGTTTGTAGAACTGGACATCTGCGGGTGGTCCTATAGCGGGTGGCACGATAGGCCCACAACAAGATACAATAGGCCCAACAACAAATCGCTAGGATAGACTCTGATACTATCTTAAAATTGTGGGCTTAGGCCTAACTCAACCCTACAAAATCGGCTTATAAGGTGAGGGTTGCCCTCTCATGCCAAGGATCTCTATCACACCCCTCTTATGCCGAGAACTGGACATCTCGAGTGTGAAGTTTGCAGGACTGGACATCTACAGGTGGTTCGATAGCAGTCCGATAGCGGGTGGCACGATAGACCCACATCAAGGAACAATAGGCCCAACAACATATCGCTAGAATAAACTCTGATACCATATTAGAAAGGTGGGTTATGGGCCTAACTCAACCATTCAAAACCGGTTTGTAAGGCGAGGGTTGCTCCTCACTTATATATACTATTTTGGCCTTAGCACTAGTCGATGTGAGATCTCTAACACCAAGCCCTGTAGGCGTAAAGCTAAACCCGAGCCATTGCCAAGGAAAAAATCAATAATGCAACTTGGATGGTACACAATCCTCTAGTCTAAAGCCTAACAGGTAAGCAAGGCTTATGACCAAGATGATACATTGGTTAAGGAACTCGGTACAATTTTTAAATTGATTTTTTAACTAGCCTTGCCATTTCTTTGGATTCCAAATAATATTAAGGTTGCTAGTTATTGTAAAGTGGATTACCAATACTAAAAATGCCCTTTGTTATTGATAATTGAGTAAATAGGCATACGAAATTTTGATAAAAAAAGAATGGGAAAAAACTTCTAAAAAGATGGAGAAAATCTCTTTTCACTTCTATATTTTGCAGCAACCCACAACAAATTGTTATCTCTTTAACATAGGTACTGGCTTGTCCAAAAAGCTTTACTAGTGAACTAAAGTTTGATGGGAAAGCAGCAATAACTAACACTAGATAATCTAAATAATACAAGTTAAGGTAAACGAATAATATTTGAATTTTATCTACTTTGATTACAAATTTAACTCCACGATTCTTCTCATTGAACTTCCATTGCTTATTTAAGTGACTCTAAAGTGGTGAAACATTTCATTTCATCCGATCCATTCAAAAATTCTGTGAGAGAAAAAGAGATAGAGTGATAGGGTGAAAGAGTTATTGCATTCCTCTTTGAGAGAGAGTTTTGTTTCCACCACATTTGGTGAGAGTTGAGAGATAGTCATCCAAGAAGGGTGAGGTTCTTTGTGTGATTCTCTTGAGAAAGAGAGACAAATATCGTAGTCTAGGTCTGTTATTAGTGGAGATCTTTTATTAGACTAGGTCTAGTGTTTTGTCCTTGCTTACATTGTGAAAGTTTTTCACTTAAAAATTCTGGTGTTATTCTTCTACACTCTACACTTTTTTGCTTCTGCATAGTACCTATTTTACATTCATAGAAGAAGAAATTTGATTTATTAATTAATTCTCAACACATAGTAGGATTTTCAATGATTTTGCTATTGTTGCCGTAAACTACAAGTCATCAACATAAATTGCAACAATGAGAATATTGTATTCACCTTTCACACTTCACACTTCACACTTCGTACTTCCTCATACAAAGTAGGCTCACTCTTGTTTCAATGCAACTTTAAATGAATTTGCAGTTAATTTAAGAGTTTTATAATAAGGACTGTTGTTAAAGATAAAAAAGTTAAAGGTTTTTATTGGAAAAAAAATTCATTTTTAATGTAATAAATATTTTTTGTATCCTCTAACAAAACAACTATAATTTAATTATACGATTGCACTACATGATTAAGTCCACTAAGCGCCATCTTCAACTTTGCACTTTTTTTTCTTCTCCTTTTAAAAATGTTGATTTAACATAGCTGAAGCAATTAAGAGCCAACTTTCACTTGCTAATAGAGCAATTAAGACTCTAACAATGAATCAATCAAAGAAGTAACAACATTTAAATTTTGATAGACAAACTTTAAATGAATGAGAATATCTTGATTTGTCTAAACTAGAAATAGAAATTAAATTTAGTCTAAATAAAAGTGAAAGTCTCAAACAAATCCAAATGAAATCAAGTTTTCAACTATAATCTAAAAGTTCTATAGTTTATATTGCAACCTTATTATCATCACCTACAAAGATGAATCTTTCAACATCCAGATAGTGGGCTATATAGACAATCCTGCATGGACATACTTATGTGAATAGTAACACCTAAATCCATCCACTAGGTATTCTCAGGTACAAAAACCAAATTAACTTCAAAACAAACAAAAGTTAAGTGTACCTTTTGTTACACATTAGGCAAAGTAATTGGGACACTCTTTATGTCTCCTAACTTCCTATTGAATTTGTAGGTAAAATTTTCATCTTGCTTCTTTTGTTTCTTCTTCTGAGAAGAACCTTCCTCAATATCAATAGCTTTGTTCTTATCCTTATTTTGAGAGGTTAAGGCCAAATGAGCACTTTCTTTCTTATCCCCTTACTATCTTTCCTACTCTTGCATAGTGAGATATAAGCTCGTTCAAGAATCATTTGTCCTTTCAAGTGTTATAACTCTTTCAATTGTCGAAGTGTGTAGGTAGAGATCAAAACTAAGTGCACAGGCATGCCTTCAGACAACTCTAACTTAAGTGCATTGATTTTTAATGTGAGATTAGACAAGTTCATAATGTACTCCTGATGTTTCCTTTGTCCTTATACTTTATTGCGATGATGAGTTTTGCCAAAAAGGTTACTTGCCTCTGTCTTTTCATTCTTAGCAAAATATTGCTCTCCTTGCTCAAGTAACTTCTTGCCACTCTTGCAATTAGTAATAGAACCTTGAACTGACGATTGATCGAACACTGACGATTGATCAGGTTTGTCAAACAACTTTTTCTGGACTGACTATTGTTTACATGAAAAGAGAACTTTATGATTGTCAACTTGTTTATTATCTTAGACATGTCGTTATTTGAATAAATTGTGTTTTCCTTTGAGACGAGTGTAGTTCACAAACATTTATATAATATTAGTTAAATTTATTTATACAACAAAAGGTCTTTATTTTTACTAAATCACACTCTAGTGTGATCTTTGAATTTTAGGTCCAGCTAGGTGCTAGACTGAAATGCTAGGTGTTTCACCTCAACGCCTAGGAGTTAGCATGTCAAAATTCCTTTGTTTTAGAGAATCGAGCGCTAGAACATAGTGTGCTAAGCGTTTTCTTTCAATGCTAGAGCACTAATTTGTTTTAGCAGTTTTTTTGCCCTAAAATGCAGTGCCAAGCGCTAATGACCCAACAAACGTTTTTTTAGAAATTAATAGTTCACAAAATTCAAAGCAACCCAAGAATTCAAGAAACATAAGAAATACCACAAATATTCATCCAGGAAAACAATCATGGCATCATAATTGTTGAAGTGCAAGTGTGTAAGAAGTCTTACATTAGATAGAAATGAGCAGAGCAACATATAGGCGATAATGACCCACAAATCTAATGCTTTAAACTTTTGAGTTGTACGTGATGGGAATATGTTGTTATTGGGTATATCATGGACCATAACCAATTGGTTTCTTCTATATGATTAATTAGGGTTCCTATAATTTCCTAATAGGCCAATATATCAACTCTTTACATTCAGACCAATTTTAGAAAGGTATAGGTTCACCAAAGCACACCACTTATAAAATGAAACCCATTGAATTAAATAGCTAATATAATTGCATTGAACATAACAGCCGCATTTAGAATAGGGAACGTGAAATTCCTAACAAAACTATTTATAAATCCTGAAAATCGTAAATTCTAGAAACCTCCTCTCATGTCTTGAACATTCCCACTGTTTGGATGTTAGATATGAACAAGAGTGAGAATAAGAGTTTTGGTTAATTGGCATTTCTTTTATTAATTTCTATTTTTATTTACTGTTTTCTCTATCATAGACAATCATTCAACTTTAGAATACTGAGGACTGAATGAACTTATGTAATATGTGGCAGCATTTGAAGCAAGAAACAGCAAACTTGATGAAGAAGATTGAGCTTCTTGAAGCTTCAAAACGGTTCAACATCTTGCTTTTTTATCCATCTTCGCAAATTATTTATATTCACTCACAACAAAAGGAATATATTGCATGTGTACTATTGATTCCTCAGGAAGCTCTCGGGAGAAGGTTTGGGGTCATGCTCATTAGAAGACCTGCAACAGATAGAACAACAGTTGGAAAGGAGTGTAAGCAATGTTCGTGCAAGAAAGGTTAGCTTAACAAGCTCATAATTTTATTTTTAATATTTCAATTTGATAAATATCTGAATCCCAACTTTCTATTATTCAGAATCAGGTTTACAAGGAACAAATTGAGCAACTAAAAGAAAAGGTAAGTTGTTCATATGGTTGAGGTGGTTGGAGTTGAATTTGTGAATGTCATCTTGCATTTGATTTTGTTATATGCCAGCGTGATAAGAAACTGGAATGCCAATGTAAACCTATGGGAACTTGACTTCTTCTATAAGAGTATTTGATTCCAGGTTATGTGATCCAATTAGCCTCATTGTGGCACATTTAGTTTACTTCAAATTTAGCTCTTCTAGGTTTGGAGATTCACTTTAATTTAGAGAGTGAACAAAGGAGTTATGATCACTGATTGAAAAATTAGTTGTTGAACTTTAATCAACTAATAATTTATTATACATGTGTATGCATTTAATCAAAATCTCAATCATTGATTTTTCAACCTTCCACGTTAGGTCTTTTGGACCTTATATTAACCAAAAATTGAAACTTGTTGTTTTTGGGGTTTATGAGAGCAAGAAAAATTAATGTGCAGAGAAAGTTTATTTTATTTTATTGAAACAGCTCTATATAAAGAGCATAATGCATATCAGATACATATCTTATTTTTAGGGATAATAACATAATTTAAAATTTAAAAAAATTGAATCCTATCTCCTAATATTTGAAATGTAAATCAAACTTCTAAAAATCTGCTACATGAAGAGCAAGTAACAAAATCCTAAAGAATAACATAAAAACAAACTTTCAAAAATCTGTTGCAACTTTAGGTCATTCAAATCAACACTCCTCCTTGACTTGAAGTTGCATGTTCAAAGTTTTAATTTTCAAAAAAATTCAAATTTGGCTCTTGCTTTTCTTCTTTTATTTTGCTTGTAATTTTTCCCATTGTCTTTCTTGGATGGGACCACCACCACATTCCACTTCAGCTTATCCTTCAGATATTGAATCATTTGACTTGCATCCATAGCTCCTTTTACCATCACCAAATCCTTGTCTTTGTCAAGATTTATAGATTCCACACCTTTAAACTTCATAATGGTTTTTGGAATTTTTGAAATGCAATTGTTGTTGTTCAATTTGATCTTCAAAACCATCTCAGTCTTTGTAGGCTTATTTTGTTGAGGCTTCTGGTCTTCAAGTTTTTTCTCATGCGGCTTCTTCTCTTGTTGTTTCTTGTTGGCATTGTCATCTTCCTTGTCTTCTTGCTCCTCCCTCATCAAATCTAAGGAAAAACTCTTGCCTTTCATATGAACTTTGACCACTTCTATACGACACCTTGTAGCCTTTCTCCATCAACTGAGCAACACTTAACAAATTTTGACTAATCTCAGGAACATATAAGACATCAGAAATTAATCTCAAACCTGCATGGCTTTCAATTGCAACTTTTCCTATGCCTTTCACAACAATATGTGCTCCATTTCCAATTCTTACTTTAGAAATCATAGTTTTGTTGAGCTCTTTAAAGAGCTCCCAATCATGAGTCATGTGATTTGTACAATCGCTATCTATAAGCCAACCTTTTTTGGAGTTGTTGGTTTTAAAGCATGATGTTGTAAAGAGTTGTTCCTCTTCTAGTTGATCCTCTGCAACCTTGACCTCCTGTTGTTGATGGTGAGACTTGCATATTTTTTCCACATGTCCTTACCGACCACACTTGTGGCATTTTGCGTCTGGCCTCCACCAACACTTTTTGTGTGGATAATTATTTTTTTTGTAGTAGGGACAAGGCGAAAAGATGCGTCTGTTGTTGCTTTGGTTGTATTTGCTGCCTTTGTAGTTCTTGAGTTCTCCAAGGATGTAATCGTGGTTTCAAATTTTTCAGGTACTGTGACTAGAATTTTTTGAACAATTCTATCATCTGAAAAATCAGTACCAAGGAGCCTTACATTGTTGACTATGCCAAGAAGTCTGTCGGAGTATTCCTTAATTGTTTCCGATTCCTTCATTCTCTGCATCTCAAATTCTCGGATCAAGTTTAACACTTGCATCCCTTTCACCTTTTCATTTCCATCGTACTCTTCCTTCAAAAACTCCCAAATCTCATTGGGTGCTTTCAGCGTCATTATTTTGATCAGCATAATCGATGATACTGCTGCAAACAAGGTTGCTCTTGCTTTTGACTTTCTCTGTTTCCTTTGTGATTATTGATTTGAGCAACCGTTGGATTATATGGTAGGGGTGGAACTTTGTACTCATCTTTAACGACTTCCCATAGATCGCAAGCATCAAGATAGGCTTCCATTCTAATAGCCCAAAGGTGATAATGTTTTCCATCAAACAATGGAAGTGCAATTGGAATGGATGAACCTTCTGGATTCATTTTGACGTAGGTGTGTGTTTGTGTTTAGGAATTATGGATAGGCTCACTCAATCTCACAGATCCCTCGGATGAGAGCTCTGATACCAATTTGTTGTTTTTGGGGTTTATGAGAGTAAGAAAAATTAACGTGCAGAGAAAGCTTATTTTATTTTATTGAAACAACTCTATATAAAGAGCATAATGCATATCAGATACATCTCTTATTTTTAGGAATAATAGCATAATTTAAATTTAAAAAAACTGAATCCTGTCTTCTAATATTTGAAATGTAAATCAAACTCCTAAAAATCTGCTATATGAAGAGCAAGTAACAAAATCCTAAAGAATAACATAAAAACGGACTTTCAAAAATCTGTTGTTGCAGCTTCAGGTCATTCAAATCAACAAAACTGCAAAAAAGAGTAGAAAAACAAATTTGGAACCCTTTTCAAACATAAGTCAAGTTCCAACTGCATAGGAGTGATCTGCATCTCATTAAAGTTGATTTAATTTCAACTATTTTTTCTGTAAAATTTACATGTAGACACCATATAGTTGTGACTAATTACCATCTGAAACTGGTATTATCAGCATTATTCCTTGATATTGTGTTTGAATTTAATTCTGTATCATTCTGAGTTCATGAAAATGAAAGTTGTTTTATTTCCCATGATTTCTAAAAGTTGAAAAAAAAAAGATAAATAAAAGAAATCTCAGCTTGGATTACATTAAAGAGATGCTAACTAGTGTGTTTTCATTACAATACAGGAAAGAACCCTACATGCTGAAAATGCCAGGCTGTGTGAGCAGGTGAGATTACACTATTGTTACTGCTGTCTAGAATTTGTTTTGGAGATGTTTGTTGAGCACTTGTTTTAGATTTGGAGGAATGCAAACAATACACTCTTTATCATTTCCTTTTCAACACACATTCCACGATTAAGTGAAATTTATGTAGGTTTTATTAAAGAATAAATGAAACTCATTAAATAGGAGGTGTGAATTACATCATTTATTTACAACTTAAATGAATTTCACCTAATTGAAAAAAAAAATTGTGATGAAAAGCATATGTTAGAGAGTGTTTTCTTAACATTTTTCTTTAAATTTTAGAAACCTTTCAGTTAGATTGAAAACCTAATACTAACTGAAATTCCCATGCAGTATGGTATCCAGCCACAGCCAGCAACAAAGGATGTGAGAGAAAATCAACCCTATGCAGAAAGCAGTCCAAGTTCAGAAGTGGAGACTGAGTTGTTCATTGGACTACCCAGGTCTAGCTAGTTGAACATAATTTAATCCTTGCCTATGCTAGTATGAAATAATGAGAAGCCCAACTATAATGTATAATATCACATATGTCTCCTAATACTATGAGATGAATAATATTGTCACTTATATTATATAAAGAACTTTCTAATTTTATGGTTAGGTTTAATTAATATGCTTGTCTTTCTTCATTTCTGAGCTTTATTAGTACGTGGTAGAAATTTTGGCATGCTAGTACTAGCGAAATTAATACAGATTTTTGGACTGTCTTGTCTAAAATCCTTATTTGTTGATCAAAGTAAAAATTTATTTAACTTAAATGTAATAAAATAAGAGTGACAATACATACAATGAAGGACACATAGATATCACATAAAGAAAGTTGAATACCATAAAGTTTATTTATTTCTCTTCAAAAAAAATAAAGTTTATTTATTTATAGCCATTTCATATATAATAGCGTGCGATTGTAGGGAAATTAGCTCGCAAAATTTGATACGTACAAAATATATATTCGAATAAACAACATTTATATTGTGCGATTTTTTCCATATAATCAAATTTGACATCATTAAATTTTATTGCTTTCTTTCCCTAAGGTTGACCTTTTATCTTATAAGGATCCAATGTAAATGTTTTTATCTGAATGAAATGGAAATAGTTGGAGAGAACAGGATTCTCTGAAAAAGAAAGATACTAATATTATTATTTTGATTTTATAAGAGAGAGAAAATATAAAAAATAAATAAATTTTCCTCCACTTCAGAGTCAAATATTTTAAAATTTGTATAATACCCAGATAAATTGTTTAAAAACACATGAATCTGAAATTTGACAATAGAAAAGTAATAAGCAAGACATTAATTAGTGCATGTATAAGTTAGTATTCACGAAATTGTTAAAATGTTTATGGCAAATGAAAGTTACCCATTTCAAAATTAGGTCATGCCATAGGCCTCAACTAACATGAATTGAATTCAACACCTTAATTTCAGTTACTTTAGTAAGAGAACAGAATTCTGAGAACCGCATCCTTTGTGGGGAGTGAAGGTATGCCCCCTCTCCCTGTCACTGTGAAAGCACCACAAGCATTTGCAAAATCAAGAGCCTCCCTCAATCTTTTCTCATCCTAAAAATGGCAGAGGAATGAACACTTAGCTTCAATTTCTTGGGTATTACATGGATCATAGATGATAATTGGAATTTAAAAAACAAAAAGTTCTAAGTATAGATTCAATGAAACATCTTGACATGGAACTCTCCAAACTATAAGCTTGTTAAATGGATCAATATTTCTAATGTGAAACTAAATGTCTACAGGTTTTCATGCAGGCCTCTTATAATGTGAACGCTTAGATAACTGAATATATAGTACTATTTGTCACCTTATAAATGTGATTGTGTGCAGCCACAATACTCAAAAGTCCTCCTACAAAGGAATCAGCTGCTCCAGTTGTATCAATTGCTTCCACCTCAAAACCAGCAACCCATCCTTTAAAGTCCTGTGCAACAATAAGGAACATCTACATGATTAAACATAACCAACCCATTTTGGATTAGCAAATAGAGGGGGGGAAACAGTTGAGCTCCATTTCATGTATTCAGTATTTAGGACAGAATGTTTACACTAAAATAGTGTTTAGGACTTGGCCCAAGACTCAAGCACTTGGGGAACCATCCTTTAAAAGCTAATAATCAAGACAGGTGGTTGCACTCTACGAGTGCTTCACTTAGCCTTTTTGGTTAGACCCGATTAGAAGTGACAAAATGGGTTGAGCTAACCAAACTAACTAGAGTTTGTCTGATGAAATATAGGACTTGGATTTTAAACTTTGAGTCCTAATTAAACGCGGGTCATTTTAGTCTGATCCGATCATGGCTCAATGCGGGTTTAACTTGCAAAAACCTATCACAAGCCCTAAAAAATTGGACTTTTATAGGATTTGAACTTCATTTAAAAGGCCCAAATTAAATTAAGGTTTTTTTGGTCTAACCAGTAATCCACATTAGGCCGGATAGCCTGTTTTGTCACCTATAGGCCGACATAGCCAACCATATCTGATACCAATTAATAAGCACTTAGACACTTGGGATGCCCTTCTTTGAAAGCTAGCTGTTAAGGGGGAAGAATCAAACATTTAAATACTCTACCGAGCATCCCATATAATACCCAAGTCCCTAACAGTAAAATTTATTAACAAGATAGTATTATGCTTGTAAACATAAGTAGAATAGAGATCATGCAAGTTTGTTTATGGATCAAAACCTTGGTGTAGTATCTACAGCCTCGTGCTCCTTCGGTGACAAGCAGAAGTTTGAGATTGTAATGGTGCAGCTTCTTCATGATCACTAAGTCATCATAAGGATCATCGCCTTCGGTCAAGAGGCGAATTTCTTCCACACTTACCTGTATTTCAAAACAGACCGTGTGTAGATAAATAGTTAATACCAATTTTCATGCACAAAAAAACACATGTAATCAGTTTGGTCCTCATAAGATCAGTACATCAAAATAGCCCTTCAATGTCAAGTATAGAGACCAAATTGGTTCTTCAATTTCAGTTTTTGACATCAACTGGTCCCTTTAGGAGTGCAATTTTATGTCAAAAATGACATTGAAGGAACATTTTTTTTTTATCCGTAAGAATCGAACTCAGCTATTAGAGAGTTTACAACAACTCGCGTACACTACTTAATCAATTGAACTAGACCCCCTTGGTCATTGAAGGAACATTTGACATACTGATACGTATCTCTAGAGAATCCACACACACATGCACTCGCGCACACAAAACATGTACCTTAATAATGTCAGCATAGTTCCAGATACTCATGATACCCTTTCTAGCAGCCTCCTTTGATGACCATAGTGGCAATGCCAAATTTGGGGCATAAGAAAGGATACAGCCAGACACTTTGGCAGCATTCATTGCTGCAAGGTGAGATGACCTACAAGGCTCCTTAATCAAACTTACTGAACCATAATGAAATATTGTGGCCTGCACTGCATAAAATAGTTAATGAAATAAAATAACTGAAATGTACAATTCTGTCAATCTAGGAGCTATGGTTTTGGTGCAACTTGTGGAACATAAAATTGTAATTTCAACCATAATTTATGAAAGATGAAATGAAACAGGGTGGATTTCCTTTGGTTCCATATACTATTTATATTACCTTCTTTACGAGGTTCATATCAATTTCATCAGGACGAAGGAGCACATCAGCACTTGGATTTCGGTAAAACATGAATTCAGGTTCTCCATTACTCTTAAGAGCATAAAATGCCAATGCTGTCCTTGCATCATCATCAAAGAGAAGGCCAGAATTGTCAACACCATTTTGTTTCAGAATATCAGATAACAGATGGCCAAATTCATCATTTCCCACCTTCCTTGCAAATATTAGAGACACTGTGGTCAGACAAATGGACTCAGGTAGATTAAAAGAAAGAAAAAAAAAGATAGAAAATTAGAAATATTCACATCTAAAGATTTTGCTTACACATGGAATTTTGTTTCACTTAAAATAAAAATGCTGAGTTCATAACATACACAATCCAAAGCATTAGCACCACAAATTGATATAACACACATGAAACATAAAAATTAGATAGAATATTGTATGTATCCGTGGTTCGGAAACTATGAAACAACAAAATATTCTAGTTGAGAAACTATCATTATCAAGAAAACATATCCCTATGTACAGACAGGTTCAAATTGTTTTGATGTATTAATACATGTTTGGATAAACTTCTCTATAAGTAGTTAAGTACTAATAGGAGAAGAAAATAAGAAGGTAAAATCTTCGAACTTCTCCGTAAGCTAAAATCAACTTATGCACCTTAGCTTTTGGAGAAGTTAAATGAAAAGAGCTTCAACAAAAGTCAAGTACATAAGTTGATTTTAAGTTATGTGAGAAGCTCAATTCATTTTATCTTATTTTTTCTCCTATAAATGCTTATGAAAAAAGTTTATCCAAGTAAGACCTTAGACTGATTCAGACATTTGATGCAAAGTAATCAGTAAACAACAACAACAGTGCCAAACAATAAATATATATTGAGCACATTGGTAATATAATATTCTCGAGAATTTCACCTTGCCAATGAAAGCTGCTGAGCCTCCAAGTCTAGAAATTCCAACAGCAACATTGGCAGTGGCTCCAGAAGGGAATTTCTTATAGGCAGCTGCATCTGCAAGGGACACTCTTGCTACTGTGGGGACCAGATTCATCATCATCTCCCCAAAGCAAACAACCAGAGGCCCTTTTTGACTCTCTCTTCTCCGATGTTTAGATGATCCTACAAATAACAAGTACAACTCATTCATTACTAGTTATGAAATTGGATACAATCATGAAAAACATTGCCAGTTAATGTTGTTTAACTTCAACCAATTTAGCATCTAATGAGTTTCTTAAAGACAGAATTTTCCTTAGTTTAACATCTAATATGTCTAAAATTCAGAATTTTTGCACAGAAATGTGATTGAAGACATAGAAGTATTGAAAGGTGTTACACAAATATGTTGATGCCAAATAGAAAAGCAGGTGGAAACCGTTGATTTGGTTACTGATGCCAGTTCCGTTTCCATCAATATCTATTTCATTCCAACTAGTAATGTACATGTTATCAAAATTGTAAAATTAAAATTTTGTAAATAATTGACAGATTCAGTTGGGAGAAAAAATGACAGAGAACCGCGATAGACAATTCATAGAGGGACATGGCACATATTTGATGTGGCAATCAAGTGCATGTCCGCTTCATTTTTTCGCAATCCGCACAAATGTAAATGGGGGAGGAGTGTGTGTTTTCATGGATAATTTAGGAAAATAAAAAAGAAAAAGGAAGTGTACTAGTAAAGAGGGGGAGTGGAAATAGCAACTGCCTAGTCAATTTCATGGAGTCCTACCATTGTTTTTTGTTTGTGTGGTAACCCTTTAATTGAGCTTTTTATTTTCTTACGAGAGTAATTGGGCTATTATAAACACTTGTTGGGTTTATAGCTCTTATGATGACTTTTCATAGTGGGTAGATTAATGGATATTGCCATCATAAAAAGAATCACTTATTTATTTTCATTTTATATATTCAAGAAATTATCATAGTTTCTTTCCTCATCTCAGAGACTCACACCCATTGTATGTTTGTCCTTCGCAGGTGATCCTATCCCCTAATCTGTCGAGGAAGGAGAATGTAAATTTTAACATAAGAACAGAACTTTTTGAAAGTAGTCAGCTTTCTAAGAAAAATTTGTGTACAAATTGTGACAACATTATGTGGTTATTGACTTATTTATTGTTGGTTATATAAAGATGAAGAAAAAAAGATGAAGAACGGAAATCGATAAAGAAAAGCATAAGTTATATAAAGATGACACAATACTGGTACACATGATAAGCCATAGACTAAATTTGGAGAGCAACACATCATTGCACAAGAATGGTATACAATGACAGTTCTGTGTTTCGAAGAATTAATCTTTTAACTTCCGGTCGAAGAATATTCCGAGTTTACTAAAAAAAAGTGAGTTCCCCACTAAGGTAAATTGTCCTTTTATAATGAAAAATATTTTTGTATGATATATCATTGAATTTTAATGGTACGAATGAAGAACTACACCAAATTCAAAACTGAAACCATTGCAATAAACAACCCTCATTATTTTCATAATCAAAATATCAAAGGAGCTAGGGAAAGAACCAACCAAATTGTTTCAAGACCAAAAAAATAAACGTTCATAGTTAACATACAATTCAACCAAAACAAACAAATAAAAAGATGGTATGAATGAAATTAAAAAAACAAAAAAAGGTGGCAAAATCAATACCGGAAGAGGAACTTCTAACAAGCCTGAAGCTGCCCCTGCCACTGCGGGACCGATTGAAGGTCACAGGGAAGCAACAGCCTGTCATGTTGGGTTTGTGGAAACCCTTTGAGGAAAGCTATCACCAATTCACCATGGACATGATGGATGTTTCATGATTACACATGATTGTGGTTCATCATTGGCAAAGAAATTAACAAGCTAGAGTCAAGGGAAAAGGAAAAGCATGCATTGCATATCAATCTTTGTTTCTATATTTTACCTTTCATCCGGTTTTGTTGGAAATCTCAAAATCTTTGTCTTAAAATTTGAAGGCCTTTTACTATTTATTTGGTTGTTTTCATTTGGTCATTTTGTTCCGAATCTAAGAATGCAAAGGAATAGTTTAGTTTAGAACCTCTTATTTTCCGAATTTCATAAGTTAAGTATGCGTTGGATCATGGATGCAAATTGTCATCTTGACGCATCTGCTTCAGATATTTATTGATTGCTGGATTTGAAATAAGGAAAAAAATGGGTTAATTTTATATTTTTATTACCCTAATTTAAATTATTTGTGATTGTAATTTTTTATTTTTTTAAAATTAAGTTATTCTATTTTTAAGAATAAACAAATTCAGTCGTTTTGTCAATATTTTTTCTTTAGTGTTATCAAATTATTATTTTTTATCCAAATAGTTGAGAGCTTGTTTTTAATTTGGGATTAGAATTTGAAAATTGATATAAATTTCTATCCAAATGACTACTGGCTACCATTTATGTTTTTTTATATGTTTAAATACATTTTTAGTCCTTGAAATTTAGCGTTTTTTAGTTTTTCGTCCTTGTATTTTTTTTTAGTCATTGCAAATTATGTTTATTTTATTTTTCGTCCTTAGAATAGTTTAGATAGCATTTTTTTCCCACTATTCAAAGTATTTTTTTCATTGTTCCAAGTGCTATTTAAATTGTTTTAAGGACAAAAAACAAAACAAACATAATTTGCAATGACTAAAATCATTTTTTTTGCAATGATGAAAAATAAAAAAACACTAAATTACAATGACTAAAAAGGTATTTAAGTCTTTTTTATATTGTAAGACAAATATAATAAAATCTATATAAAAAAAATTTCTAAATAATTTTTTTACAAAAGGATTCATTGTTACATTTCATTTTTTTAGTTATGAGTAATTATGTTATTTTATATGTATGTATATTTTTTCTTTTCATTTTTTATACAACTAAATAAAAAAAATTCTTTTTTTTTTTACCTGATCTCACTTTCTATTATATTTTTTTCCTTCCTCTTTTCTAAGCTAAACATATCCTAAGAGAGACAATGTCTCTTCCTTCACATAGAAGAAAAATCTGAACTGTTGGTACAAAGTTAAAAACAATAAAATATAGGCCAATTCTACGGTGGGAAACATCACCAAATTTCTCACCGTGGGAAACAAAATATGATGCGTTAGATATGAATTTTTTATAATCAACGGTTAAAATAAGTTAAGACTACCGTAGGAATAAATACACCAGAATATCTTAAAAAAAACATTTTCATATTTTTTTTTCTTTTTCTCCCGGTCGTCATCTCAGGCCACTGTGCCACCTCAGGCCACTGTGCCATCGTCGTCATCTCCTTCTTCCCGTTTCCGATGGCAAGGCCACTGTGCCGCCGCCGTCGTCTCCGAAGAATCAACAACTACAAATTTCGATCCACAACAGTGAGATTGTCTCAGATCTAGATCTGGATCTCAAAAACAGAGCGTGATGATGCATGACCGCACCGAGCGTGAACCCTTCACTCGTCGCACAACATGTGAATCGAAAAATCTTGAAGGTTATCAACGATTGTGACACTAGAAGGTCCAGGGGCTTTAGTCACTGTAAACGAAGATCGGTTCTGCGGTAGCCGCAGTGGTGGTAGCAGTGGCTTGCAGTGGCGGTGGCTTGCGCGCGGTATGGTTCAAGCAATTATTCCAACGAGAGGAAGCAAGAAAAATTCAAACTTTAATTGTTTTTGGGACTGTGATTAGAGGTGTTGTTGAGGGAAAATATGCAAGGATCGATGGTGAATGAGAAATGATTTATCAGATCTGAGCACGATGCTTGGCGGCGCATCCAGCCTCATGGTGGTCGCCGATGGTGATGCCGTAGTGGCGTTGATGCGCTCGCTGGTATGACGACGCAGGTTCATTTTGGCGGTTCTACTTTCTGACGGTCATGTGCGAAGGCCAAGCAGGAGGTGGCATCACGGAGGAAGGAGTGCGACAACTCTCCGCGACGGAACAGTTGAAGGCATGGTCGGAGTCGGAGTGAAGGAAGAGAGGCGGAGGGAATGGGTAGAGAGAGGTAGAGGTTGCAGAGGAAGAGGAGTGTCTTTTCCTTTTTTTTTTTAAAAAAAAAAATATTCCAGTGCAACTATATCTATTATAGTCCACACTTATCTTATAATCTAATGGCTCTTAAAACTTTCCCACGATGGGAAATTTGGTAAAGTTTCCCACCGTAGAATTGGCCTAAAATATAAATAATAATTCGATACTATAATAATATTTAAGAATTTTGAAATTCAGTAGGGGCACATGCCCCACATCGCATAAGTTAGGACCGTCCCTGCACTCACGTGTTGCTCAACATTCATGTTTATACGATGTGGGGCTTTTTAGTCATACTAAGTTACACTCTAACAGCATGTTCATCTCTATCCCATGTGGGACTTTTTAGTCATATTTGCACTAACGGCCTCTCTGCATATTCTACTTAAAGGTATCTTAGCTGTGCAGATGGAAACAAAAGTAGATAATTTAGTGGAAAACAAAAGCAAACAGACTATGATTTGATATCATTGATTGATTTGTGAGGACAGAGAAATATTATATAACTGAGGTTAATTGTAACTAACTATACTTCTGTAACAGCCTTGCTGAGGATGTAATTGGGACCACCTAGGTCTTTAGGGGGAAAAGTGGAATGCAGCACAGTGATGAGATCAGCAGTTGATTATTGATAATAGCTGGTTATTATGATAACGTTAACATACACAAGGATAAGGACAGTGGTTGAGGCAGTGAACTTAGTGAACAGTGAAACATCACACTTGGCAAAAGAGAATCCATCAGCAAGTAGAAAGAAATGGAGCTTCTAAAGCCAGGCTCTTGGAGCCTGTTTGAGGACATATAAAACCTTGTTAAGCTTGCATACTAGAGAATTATCACCTTGTATGAAACCTGGATGTTGAATCATAATGACCTCTTTTAAGTCCCTTTAAGAAAGCATATATGTACTTAATATGCCATTTTTGGGAGAGAGCTAGAGTGAGAATAACTCGCACGGTTTTGAGCTTCACTATAGGGCTGAAAGTTTTGGAGAATTCAAAGCCCTCTTGTTGAAAGGTTTGGGGATGGTTATGTGTACACAGTATTAGATTCAGGAATGGGAATTTTTAAGATTTGCCCACGCAACAAGCTTTACACACAGATGGTATTTTATTGCATTCAATGAAAACTTAAAAGCTTAAATTTTTTTAGTACATAATGAACTGTTTCAGATGAGGTATGTCCTAATATAGCATGCCAACTTGTGTGCATTGAATATGATTTATTACATTCAGAGACATGATGACTTGACTGAGTATTGATACAATCAGATACAGACTCTTCACAACTTGTGCTTAAGGATGAAAATGCGGTTGCAAAAAAATCAATGTTGTCAAATGCATATAGCCTATTCCTAAGCTTCTCTGTCCTGACAATTTGGTTTGTGCTTAGAATTTTGGATATGTTAGGGACATGTAACAAATTGTGCAAGAGGGGTTTCATTGAAGTGGGAAGAAGGAAGAAAGAGTTACCTATGTGGTAAATATTGGTTGCTTCTCCATTGGTCTCATCTTGATTTGATTATCACCATTGTACAAAGATTTGCCAAACAAATTTATAGGGTCTGGTGTGACATGGTTTGTAACAGATGTTCAATTAGACTCAATTAGCTAGTTATAATTCTGCTAGAGGTAGTTACACTCAGTTACAATTCTGTTAAGAGGTAATTATAGAATTTAGTTCAATAAGCTCTCTATAAATAAGGGCATTTGTTTCTCACTTGATTTTCTTTTATCGATCAATATGTAACCTTCTGAGGCTTATTCTCACATGATGGATTATAGTTTATGGTGTGGTTTCTGCTATCTTTACTTTTCCTATTGTGTTACCGTATCCAGAACTGATGTCATGAAATTGTATGGTGAACCTATGATGACACATAAGACTTTATTTATGTGCGATAAAAATATTGCGAGTAAGAATATAGTGTACCAAAAATTAGGTTTGTGAGAGTGAGGTTTAGAGTAATTACTATAATATGATTTAATAAAAAAAAATTGATCAGGTGTACTACTAAAATTGACAAATTATATAATTTTTTTGTAAACTTTTTAGTTTCGGTTTTGCTATCATTGTAGGTAATATACAGTTCAGAAATAAATAGAAGGTTAAGATTTTCTAATTAAAATTTGAAATTCATTTTTTTAAATAAAAAAAAACATTTGAAGTTTTATTCCTTTTAAATAAGTATACTAACTCAGTTCAGACGTGACTTTTGATTAGCGATCGTCTTAAAAGAAAATCACAGATACATAACAACAATTTCTTTGATTGGAATAGTAAAAACCATAGTCTATATATATCTGTATTCCATTACAGACAATGTTATAGAATCTGCAAACTTCTCACACAGGTCCAGAAGATACGATTTTTTTCTTGATAACATATAATTAAGAAGTCAAATCTAAAAAGCATATACATATGTATAGACAATAAAGTAAATCATATACTCTAATACTAAATCACAGGAACCATCCCTGAAAAGTAGTCTCACTAGCCATGCTCTTTGGGGCAATGGATGGCTCACCTTGAACAGGGTACCTGCAAGAAAGTAACAAGTTTATGAACCAAATGTTTTAAACTTTTCAAGGGCTCATTTTCAGGATGAATATTTTTTTTTATTTTAATTTCAATCTTTCTATAATCACATAAATTAATTACTTCACATCTTTATATATTCGAATACGCATGCCAGCTAGCTCTATATAGCACGACCCCTCTGGCTCCGATCATGAAATATTTTTTCTTTGATTATGTTAGATTCAGCTTGTTTCAAAAACATTATTATTTTGAAAAAAATAATAATAATTCTCTTCCAAATGTCATATGCAAACATGTTTTGCTGAATCAAAAACACTGAAGCTACGTACCTTAGATTGAAATTTGAAACTACTTCAAAACACAAAGGCCACATAATTATGCATGCGTATATATATAACTAATTTTGAGGTATAACTGTAACATATATAGGAAAAAAAAAGGCATTTGGATCGAATTGAATACCCTATTTGCAAGAAAGGTTGAGCTTGTAAATTCATAATGTTGGTTTGGGAAGGCTCCAAAGGAAAGCTCCCATCTCCAGCAGCAGAGGTAGAGCCCCACAAACTTTCAATAGCTTTCAGATTAAATCCATAAGGTTCAAGCTGAAAATGAGGCTTCAAAACATGAAATCAATAAATAAAAAATGAAAATGTATTTAATTATTAGTTGAAAAAAAAAAAATAGAAATAGAAAGACATGCGTTTGCTCTAATATGATTCACGTTATGCTTGAATTGTTGATTGTCAATGTCATAGTGCAAAACCTTGAGTCTAAGGTCCTTGTTCAGGTCTCCAAGATGGCGTTCCTGCAAGATGAATGAGAGCACCAACATTTAGTAAATAAATCTTCAAAATGAATAACAAAAAGAACCTAGCTTAGACAATAGTTATTTCTAAAATATTGTTTCAATAATGAAAGATTTCAAAAAGAAAATTATATGAGAAAACAAACTAATGTAACCTTTCTTATTACCTTTCTGTGAAGCTCTTCCACTTGTTCAATCATAATTTGTGTCTGCAAATGAAACAATTTTTCAGGCATAATCATCCAATGTATATCCATGTTCCTATCAATTAGCTGTGGTACATAAATAGATTGAAACCAATCATGTTTTACCTATAAAGCTAGTCTGTTGTAGATTAAAAAAAATGATTCTGATGTAAAATAATGTAATAATATTTTTTAGAAATTAAAAAAAAAGAATTTTGAAAATATTAAATAATATGAAAAATTCGTATTACAAGAACAAGATCCTACTCTCTTTTATATTACAGCTATAGAAGTGAACAGAGGGCTTATACATTTACACGTACCTTCCTCTGCCTAGTTTGTGATAAAGCTTCTTCAAGTTGCTTCTCAAGATTTTGCAACTCTTTTATGTTCAGTGGTCCAAGATCTTCCCCATGCAAATGCCTGATATGTCATCAAATTGCAAAGAAAATATAATATCCTAATCTCCATTAATTACCGGATTATCTCCTAGAATATTGTATGTGATTAAAAAGCATGTATGTGAATTTCTGTGTGTGAAATTGTAAATGAGAACAATAACATAGAAAGAGTATAATTTATAACCTCAGTGTCCTTTGAAGAGCCTCGTACTTTGCGTGTAGCTTTGACCTTTCTTGGTACCAGCCCTGATTGTCAAAATAGAAATTCATAAGAATAATTTTTATATAAGATTAGCTAACTATAGTGCTTTATATATAGATTAAAATTAAGAATATACTAAAGAAATGTATTACAACCTAAAAACAGGACAATATTTCTGTAATCTTTCAGAAAAGAATGTAACTATTTTCATGTGGAAAAAATGTAATAATTATTGAAGGGTGGAGGACAGTAATTGATTTTAATTGCATGCGTATAATTTCAAATACATTTACGCAACAGAGGCTCCATTAACTCTCAGTAGCTTTCAGATTCACATTAACAATTAATGTCAAAGGACCACAGAAAGAAATACAAACATGTATCAACTTCAAATTATTATACAATTGATGGGATGACTAATAGACAAAGATTTTCATGGAATTTAATCTAATAGTTTGGAGACACACATCTTAATTTATTTATTTTTTAAATTTGCTGTTGACTATAAGTTATTATAAGAGCCCTTAATGTGTAGAATTAATTTGAGCAGAGATGGAATTACACACATACCTGATTTTGAAGTTCAACCTTGTTATCATTTAAAGAGTACCTCTGGTATCGATCATAGGTTTTCATAATACTGAAAATTGAAAGAAACTCGATAAGAATTCATTGTATATATATATATAGTTCTATGCTATAAGGAACGGGAGACATTTTAACCACAAAATCAAGCCACGGATAATAACACCAACTTGAACCTCTTTTATTAAGAGTTGAGGGTGACATAAAGGAGAGGATTTGGTTCCTACTAACTCATATATATATATATATATATATATATATATATATATATATATATATATATATATATATATATATATATTCAGGTATTTGCATCTATGACAATAAAAAAAGATGAAGTTGATGAAGAGCATTTTCAATTTAATTCACTAATAGTATAAAGCAGTTTAGACTCATTGGAAATGAAAAGCATAATATCATTGTAGTAATTAATTATAATTTATTTATTTTGGTACAGTAATTATAATTTATTTGTTTCAAATTATTAGACAAATTCTAGAATTATATATAGTAAAAATACAGTTTTGTGATCATATATAATTTTTAACAAACTAATTATTGTAGAGCATAACATAAACGATACTCAAATTACATGACATAGTCTATGAACAATGTGTTAGATATAAAATATACATGCAAAAACAATTGATATAGTTCCTATCAAATTATTTTTCTTGCGTAAAAAAAAATCAAATTATTTTTCTCACATTTCTTACCGAATAGAGTTTCTTGTTAAAAACAAGTTCTTCAATTCATTATACTTTTAGGTGAAATATATAATTAAATGTGTATTTTTGCAGTTTTTAACCATGAATGGCAGTTTAAGTGGATGATGAAGACTGGATTAATTGATTTATTTTGAGATGGGTAAAAAACAAAAAGGGTTGAATTAAATGAAAGGGCAAAATTATGTATGATGTACTTCTTTCTTAAAATTATGTACAATGTACATCGGAATCAGGGTTGTTATTTTCCCCTCTAGAATTAAAAAAAAATAACATTATGAATTTAAAAAAGAAAAAACATCTTTAAATGATTTTTGTTTTTGAATTATTGTCAATATATTTTGCTGCCTTTATTTTCAACCAAAAGAAAGAAAGACAGACTTTCTCTCTTTATTAAGAATAAAATTCCCCCTCCCCCTAGACTGAGATCATGAAATGACAATTAATATTTTATTCTCTTAGCAAAAAAGTATTATGAGGTCATAAGGAAAAATAAATATAACTACCTTGAGCTGCCATTTGAAGCAAAGCTGAGATTAAATCATAACAAGAACATAATTGTACCTTTTATATCATATAACTTTTTTTTTGTTCTGTCTTTTTTCATTTTAATTTCTCTGCTTGTGAGAAAAATTGTACCTCCCATATATAATTGCATATTTTCTTTATTTTTTGTTCTGTCTTTTTTTCATTTTTCTCTTCTTGTGAGAAAGAAAAACGTCATAGATTGTACTGTTCCATTAGTAAAGCATGAAAATTGAAAGCTGAAGCCTTTATACCAGTTAAGACTTGAAGAGAGAGAAGGGTTATGAAATGTGTCGATATGTGACAGAAAACAAACTATGTACGTGATGCTTCTCTTCTCTAATCTCTGATTCTTTCCCCCCACAAAAGGGGGAGTCATAGAGAACACAGGACCCAGAAAAAGGACCAAGTACGAGAAAACATGAGGGTGTGTTCAGATCACAAATGCATGTACTTGTTAGTGAAAGAAACCATGAATGCTTATAGAATTAAAAAGCCACACAAATCAAAAGGGTGAAAATGGTGTTAATTAAAAGGGTGTGTGCTGTTAAATACATCAAATGCAGTCAAGTTTTAAAAACAAAAATCAAGAAGAAGAAGAAGAAGAAACTAGTAACCATTTTGTTAAGATGAACTAGAGAAGAAAGTAAAAACCAAAAAATCTTGGTGCATAAAAATATTTGAAAAGTAAAAACCAAAAAATGCACACAAGTTAATTGAGATGTTTGGAAATCAGAGAGAGAGATACCTTTCAGCATCATTTGGAAAGGTGATCAGCTTCCCACGAGTTGAGAAAATGACAAGGGCAACCTCAGCATCACAAAGCACTGAGAGTTCTTTGGCTTTCTTCACCAAACCATTCCTTCTTTTCGAGAAGGTAACTTGACGATTGATTTTGTTCTCAATCCTCTTCAGCTCAACCCTCCCTCTACCCATTTTCTCACTCACTCTCTTTTTGTCTCTAACACAAACTCTCTCCAACTAACACAAACTGTGTGTGTGTGTGTGTGTTGTGGTTTATATAAGAATGTAAAGTAATACATGTGATTAGAACAAATAAGCTTCACATATACATAACTTGACGCGCAAAAGTGCATACATATATGCACCACCTCCATGTGAAGGGGTCTATATCATAACAAGTATTTTTGGCAATGCACTAACCACTCACTGCAGTGACAGTTTAGCATAAAACTAACGAGCACAGAAATAATGATGAATTCCTCTCACACGTTTTGACCGAGAATAAATCATGGAGATTTGATAATATAATATCTGTTTTCAGAACCATATATATATCTTGGAAATTTGAAATTCATGCTATAAAATTAATTTTAAAATTAAAAAAAAAAAAAAAAAAACAACTAAAAGGACCATCACACTCAGAGGACGCTGCATGATTCTGATTCGATTCCTAGGAGATCCTATCGGTGGTCCACATCTTTGCTTTTGCCCTAGGTTAAGGAACAAATTGAATGAAAAAAAAATAAAAAATAAGATGATTTTATATGATATTTAATAAAAAAAAAAAAAACTTAAGTATTATATATATATTTTTAATAAAAATATATAAAATAAAGTATTTAGTCTTTTTTTGTGTGACAAAAGTATTTAGTCATTTATTATTGTATTAAGTATTAACAATAGTCTTCAGTCTTCACCACCATATCTCAAAGAATGCTTTATAGTGCATTAAATTGTCAAGTTAATATGGATGTGTAAATATAGTAGTATAATAGTTTCAAATATTAGTATCACTTTTACATTTTAATTTACTTTAAATGTTTTATTATATAAAAATTAGGATGATAATTATTTTAATTTTATTCTCATTTGTCAAATATTTTTATCAAATAAGTTCAGATAACAATAATAGATTTATATTTTAATTTTGGATGATTTTATATTATAAATAAATGATATTTGATGAAGGTGGGAGAGAGAGAAAGAGAAAGAGAGTTAAGGATTTTTAAACATAAGAATGGTAAAGAAAATATTTTAACGAAATGGTGAAAATAAAAATGAGAAGAAACAATTATAAGCTAAAATAATAGCAATTCAAAAAATGCTACAAGCTAATAAAATAAAATATTTTATAAAAAAATATATTGGTCAAATAAAATTTAAAATTAATTAAATAAAGTACAAGTTAACATGTTTACCTTGCCAAACACAATTCTAAAAAAAGTATTAGGTAGTTAGTTAATACTTTCCCTATTCCGGGAGAGCACATATTACGGTACACTAATTTGTTAATTCCATGTCATAAATTTTAAGCCATGTGAATTAATTTTCAATAGATATGGATATATAGGGTGGGGTTATTGGTAATCCAATAGCTTTTTTTTTTTTTTCTTTTCTTTTCATACATGAAAAATAACAAAGAGAAAAGAAGGCAAAGCCACAAATAAAATCAACATTGCATGATTTCCATTTGGGTTTTCACTGACAACATATATGCTTTATGCTTAATTTCGCTAAACCAAATTGAAATCGCGAGCAAAATGACAAACAAATTATTGCATGTTGAAATTTCGTTATCATATTCATTAACCAAATAATCATATGCAAGAGACGAAGGTGTACATTTAAAATCAAGGATGATCGCTTCAGAAATAATATTGTGAGTAAAGCTTTCAGAGAGAGGGAATCTGTGGAAGACTTGAAGTAATTGATTTTCACTTCAACCCCACCAATATCCTAACATAAAGGCACATAGGCCTCTTCTTTGGATTAAGTGATTAACAATGTTTCATTTGAATAAAAAAACAAGACAATATTTCATATATAGTGTGCACATGACTTCTCGTCATGCCCGTATGGCATTGAATCTTAGGTAAGGCTACTTCCTTTTTTTTTCTTTCTTCCGGCATTGAGTCCGCAAACATCGTTCGGGTCATCATCCAAGGTATTGTCCGCTTAGGTGCTCGTTGGACCGTCATAGTTTTGTCCTTGTAAAAAGCACCTCGATGGATTTGAGAGGGAGGAAGGTGTTTATAAGCTACCCTTGACCTCGACTCCTAAGTGATGTGGGACTTAGTGGCTACCAAAACACTTTTGGTCAATTTTGTTACCTACATGAGAATCAGAGTGTATTGTATGGCACGCCCAAATTCTCTGGTTTCAGCTAAGGTGTAAGTTATCGACACATCCTCAACAATTATTTCGTTTTTCAATCAGCAAAACTACATATCCTAAGTACTCAAATCTTGTTCACATATAACTAGCAAGGCACCCGTGCATTCGCACGGGTCATTTCTGTTTTCAGCCATATTTAAAATACAGTTATTTATAAAAAAATTAAAAAATTATTGGGACAAACATAATTAATTAATTAAGTTTTCCAATATAGTAAAAAGAATGAGAGAGAGTATTCAAGCAGGAAAAGTATATTTGATTATAATCCCACATATATTTCATATTTTATTTAAAAAATTTATAAAATTGTATGTAAACATGTATAAAAATTAAAAAAAGGATTTAACTTTTGTTAAATTTAAATATTTTTATAATTTTAAAATATAAAATAATTCAATTATTTTACAACTATAGTGTAAATACAAAAATTTCAACATCAAAATAATATTATTCAACAAAATATTTATTTATAAAATTATTTAAAATTAATTTATACGATTTCTAACTAAAAATGATTTTATTGGATTTTAAAGTAAAAATAAATATTGTTAAGTCTTAGGTATGCAATTTTGTCAAAAAAATTGAAAAACTTTATTGCTTATAATGGTCATACTTGATTCGAGCAGGATTGTTTTCTGTGCATGACACTTGTGATTTTTAACATAAAAATTATAACTAATTTGATTTATGATATTATTGACGAAGTAATTTATAACTATTTTGTAATAAAAATATATTTAATAAATTAATTTATTGTATATTTATTTTAAAAACTTAACAATATTATATAAATATTAATCAACAAATTTTTTGTATATGAAGTTGTTAAATATAAAGTCAAAATATTCTTTTGTAATAAATATATTAATTAATTGGATTTAAATTAATTTTTAGTATAAAAAATTCAACCTCATATTATAAATATTATTCAACAAAATATTTATTTATGAAATAATTTAAAATTATTTTATACCATTCTAAGCAAACATGATTTTATAGAATTTCAAAGTAAAAATAAATATTGTGGAGTCTTTGGTATGTAGTTATGTTAAATATTCAGAAAAAAAAATTTGTTGTCCATAATGATACTACTTGACTCAAGCGTTATTGTCGCATACTTGTGGTCTTTATAATAAAAAATATTAAAACAAATTTAATTTATGTTATTATTGATGAAGTAATTTAAAACTATTTTGTAATAAAAATATATTTAATAAAATAATTTGTTATATATTTATGTTAAAAAAATCACATTATTATATAAATATAAATGAACAAAATTTTCATTTATGATGTTATTAAACACAGAATCAAAATATTATTTTATAATAAATATATTAACTAATTATATTGAATTAAATTTTAGTATAAGACTTTCAACTTCAGTATATAAATATTATTCAACAAAACATTTATTTATAAAATTATTTAAAAATATTTATATGATTTCTAAGTAAAAATAATTTTATAAAATTTCAAAATAAAAATAAATATTGTTGAGTTTTTAGTATGCAATTGTATTAAATACTAGGAAAAAGAGTTTTGTTACCAATAAGGGTCCTAACTCAAGCATGATTGTCTCCCATGAATGATACTTGTGGTCTTTATAATAAAAAAATTAAAACTAATTTAGTTTATGATATTATTGATGAAGTAATTTAAAACTATTTTGTAATAAAAATATATTTAATAAATTAATTTGTTATATATTTACATAAAAAAATACTTAACATTATTATATAAATATTAATTAACAAAATTTTCATTTATGATGTTATTAATCATAGAGTCAATATTTTATTTTGTAATAAATATATCAACTAATTATATTTAAATTAAATTTTAGTATAAAACTTACAACATCATAATGTAAATATTATTTAACAAAATATTTATTTATGAAATTATTTAAAAATTTATATGATTTCTAAGTAGACATAATTTTATAGGATTTCAAAGTAAAAATATATATATTGTTGAGTCTTTGATATGCAGTTGTATTAAAATACTCGAAAAAAGAATTTTGTCGTCTATAATAGTTCTACCTGACTTAAGCATGATTGTCTCCCGTTAATGATATTTGTGATCTATACAATAAAAAAATTAAAACTAATTTAATTTACGATATGATTGATGAAGTAATTTAAAACTATTTTGTAATAAAAATATATTTAAGAAATTAATTTATTATATATTTATGTAAAACTTTCAACCTTATTATATAAATATTATTTAACAAAATATTTATTTATAAAATTATTTAAAAATATTTTATACGATTTATAAGTAAATTTTTTTATAGGATTTGAAAGTAAAAATAATATTTATGAGTATTTAGTATGAGGTTCTATTAAATATTTAAAAAAAAAATTTGTTGCTCATAATGATCGTACCTAACTCAAGCAGTATTGTCTCTCGTGAATGATATTTGTGATCTCTATAATAAAAAAAATTAAAAGTAATTTAATTTATGATATTATTAATGAAGTAATTTAACACTATTTTGTAATAAAAATATATTGATAAATTAATTTATTATATATTTAGTAAAGAACTTAACATTATTATATAAATATAAATCAACAAAATTTTCATTTATAATGTTATTAAACCTAGAGTAAAAATATTATTTTGTAATAAATATATTAACTAATTATATTTAAATTAATATTTAGTGTAATACTTTCAACAAAATATTTATTCAAGAAGTTATTTAAAATTATTTTATATGATTTCTAAGTAAAAATAATTTTATGAGTTTAATGGTCATACGCTGACAATGTAAAGTAGTTTTACAATATCATCTAATTACAAATTATCATTGATATGATTTTTAAAGTGATTATCATAAAAGTCAACAAATTTACTATACATGGTGAGTTGTGATTGGATGACGGTGTAAAATTATTTTATACTGTCAGTGCATATTCTATTTTCTCTAATTTTGTAGCATTTCAAAGTAAATATAAATATTGTTGAGTCTTTGGTATAAAATTGTGTAAAATACTTAGAAAAAGAGCTTGGTCACCTACATCTACTTGACTCGAATAGGATTGTTTTTCGTGAATGATACTTGTAGTCTCTCCCATAAAAAAAATTAAAACTAATTTAATTTATAATATTATTAATGAATCAATTTAAAATATATTTTATAAATAAATTTTAATATATCTCATTATATATGAAATTTTAATATATCATTTTATAAATAAATTTATAAATAAATTATATCTCATAAATTAAATAAAAAAAAGAAAGTTAGAGAAATTATACTATAATAACATCAAATTATAGAAATTAATAAGCATCAAGTAATTATACAAATTTATCATTCAATTAAATATTTTAAAAAAATTATAATAGTCTGTGTGTAAGTAAAAAAAAATAAAAAAAATGAAAAAAGAAAGTGAGAGAGAAAAAAGAGGAAGGAAGTTGGGCAGAAGAGAAAAAGAAAATATTATGTGTAAGTTCTTTGTAAAATAAAAGAAAAATAAATGAGAGAGAAAAAAGAGGAAGGGAGTTGTGCGGAAGAAAAGGAAAAAAGAGGGAGGGAGTTGGTTGTATTACATTAACTCTGCCTTCACATCTTGCTTTTATTTTTTAAATAAATGAAAAGTATTAAGTGAATGAACCAATTTATCTATAGATTTCACAGCTGTCAAAAAATTAGAAAGGATTAGGTTAGTAATTTTTCTAACCTAAAGAATGCATAAATAGAAAGTAGATTACAATTACAAAAAATAAATCTTAAGGTATTAATACACTGCGGCTAATAAAAAAGAATAACTACTTAAACAGAAGAATAAGATATTTAACGTATAAAGTTAAAATTAAAATGTAAAATGAAATTATTGTAAAAATAAAATGTAAAATGAAATTAAGAGTGTTTAATAAACATAAAGTGTGACAAAGAAATTGTTTTGGATCAAGCACATGACCAACTCATGTGATGAGTTATCTCGGCCCAAAATGTCTAAGCCTTAAATTACCGTTGATTGAAGTTAATGCTTAGATGTAAGATGCCTAATATATATTTTTAAATACTAAATTGCACCTCGTTCTAGTGTAAATATATCCTACCGTTACATCATAACAGAGTATCACTACCCATGAAAAGTTTTGGGTCTCGAATCAAGGAATCATCTCATATGTTACCCTTATAAATAGCATCAACATCATTGTATTAAGTAATCATTTAATATATATATATATATATATATATATATATATATATATATATATATAGTTATTTTAGTAAAAATTTTACTAACTCGTGCTGAAGTGTCTTTTGTAACTATCTATCCATTTTTCACGATCTCTCAACTACATTAGAGTACCAACCAATTAGGAAAACTTGAACCTTGATCCAAAGAAGTACACTTAAAATCAACATTATTTAGAAGTTTCATTCTAAATCAACAGTCCATCTCAGACACCTTAACGATTCATCTTAAATAGATCATTGGTGTCATCTATGATAATTTAATAAATCTAATTCCTACCACCATGGTTACACAGAAATTGAGAATTGAAATCATCCTAGATAGCTATCAAACTTCTATAGGCCACTGAATCCCAAGCTACCCCAAACAAAATTTCATTGTGATTTCTATAGATAGGCTTTTGCCATCCTCATACTGGCAGCAACCTTTCTTATATGGCCATGTGTACAATAGGGCATTATGAGTGACATTAAGGGTATGTTTAGCCCAATTTTTTTTCTTAAAAAATATTTTTAAGTTAAAGATAAAAATAAAAACTTGAAAAAAAAGTAAAAATTGTTTGTTAAATTTCATTTTTTTAACTAAAAAACTTCTTTTAAGTTAAAAGTTGTTTGTTATTTTTTTTAAAAAATTAGTTTTATTTAAAACTAGTTATCTCATCAAATGAAAAAATATATTTATAAAATTAAAAATATTGCATAAAATGAACTTAATTTACATAAAATTATTTTAATAATAGTAAAAATAAATAAAAATATTAAAGTGTGTGTATATATATATACACACACACGTCACCTACGTCACACCAAGGTAAAAGCCTTATATATAAGTTTCAATCGAAAAGTTTAGGTTTTTTTAGAAAAAGAATTTAGAAAAAAAAAAAATAGACATGAGAATTGAAGAGGAGCATTGCCAAGAAAAAGCTCCACACAAGCAGAAGAAAAGCTGTTTCAAGGAGTTTTTTATAAGCTCCTTTTTTTAAGGTTTATATTATAAAATAAGCTTATAACTTAAAGTATTTTTTATGTAAATACTGTTTGGCATAGCTTCTCTTTTTAAGGAGAAAAAAAAAGTTAAAAATAAGTTAGATGAAACACTATTTAAGTAGGATTGGTACGTATGTATTGCTATAAGTTTATGGAAATTATGGTTGAACTTGAACCTCACGCCAACCAGTTTTCCACAAAGAAATTATTATATGGTTTATGATTATATGGTCGTCTCAGCTAATTTTACGTAGTAAGTAATTATTTTTTTAATTTATAGAAGAAAAAAATTAATAATGCGTCTCTAGATATTGATCATTATCACATAGTGTAAGAGACAACATCCAATAAATTTTCCTTTTTATGGCGTCGGTGTTTGCTATTTGCTAGGAGTCTGAGGAGTTGACTTCACTTGTCTAACTCCTTTTTTTTTTTTTTTTTTTACAGATTCAGTTGTCTAAGTCCAAGCTTTTCCAAATTGAGTGGTTGTGAAGCAAAAGAGATTAGCAGCGTGATAGTAATTAGTAATAGTAAGTGCACACATCTTAAAAAATTAGTTTGAATAAGTTTTTTTAA
This sequence comes from Pueraria montana var. lobata, assembly GCA_026413185.1. Classification (NCBI taxonomy): domain Eukaryota; kingdom Viridiplantae; phylum Streptophyta; class Magnoliopsida; order Fabales; family Fabaceae; genus Pueraria; species Pueraria montana. Next base: position 86,495,346 of record CM048650.1, on the reverse strand, counting down.
TATTTTTTATTTTTAAATTCAACCAAAGGACCTAATATCAGGTTATACAAGGTTTTTACATGAATTATCATTTTATTAACCTTTTATCTAACAACAAGTGTAATATAAATTTTTTATATGATTTTTTTATATTAATTTAAGATTTAATCTAATTTTATTTTTCATAATACATTTACCCGCTATAAGTTAATTCATGCTTTTTTATATATGAATTATCTTGTTTTACGATAATTTATGTATTACCAAAGTAATTTTATTTTTCATAATTTATGTTAATTTATTAATGTATTAGACTTGACCTTTGGTTAAGTTAAAATAATCTTGCATCAGTTAATTTATGTGTTTGATGGTAAAATATTATCATTTAATATTTTCTTAAATCATATTGAAAAAACTTTAATATTTTTTTTTAATTCTAAGAAAGCATGCATATTCCATTTAACTAGTATATCTTTCTATCCTTTCTGAATACCTCACTTAATAAAAGTTATCTTCAGGTAATACACAAGATATCCACTTATAAAAAAAAATACACAAGATATCCTAAGGCAGTGACGTCAAAGGCGTGTACTTTGATCCTTTATTGCAGGATAATAAATACATTTGTTTTTCGGCATATATAATAAATACAGTTTTAGCTCCAAGTGAATTGAGTTGATTTCAACTTTCAAGTAACATTAGTGTTGGAGTTGGACACATTCTCGGGTGTAATTTCAGTACATGTACATTAACTATGATAAGAACTTGCTGTTCTAACTTTTGTGGCTTTTTCCTTCGCATGATGTCTGTTTTTGGACTTTTTGCTGCAAGTCAATTAATGTTCACAAATGATCAACATTGTATTAACTTATTCCCAATTGTAACGTGTTGGTGTTTATTTAACTTCTTTTGGGTAATAATTAAATGACTTTTTTTATTGAACATGTTTCATTTTCGATTTTATATTGGATTATTATTATTATTATCCTTTATTATTTAAAAGAATATACATAAAGCCAACAAATTTCCCCCCAAAAGTTTTAGAGACAATCAAGTAATTTTAAATGCATCAGAAATGTATCAAAATTTCAAATACAATTAAAAAGTAACTCAAATTTTAAAATTTAAAATGCAATCAAATGATTGTTTGAATCATTTATGTAATTAAAAACAGTAACAAATTAAAATTCCCTCAAATATGATTGATTACAATTCAATGATTGATTTGAATCATTTATGTAATTTAACAACCACTCATTACTACATATTCCATCAAATATTGTAACTGAATTAAAAAAAACTGAATAAAAAATTCCCTCAAATAAGCTAGAGTGAGAGAAATTTGTATATGATGAAAAAAATTAATTGGAAACGTTTCAATTGGAAGAGTCAGACTATTTCATCCTATAAAGCCGGATAAAGTTACAGAAGGTGGGAACAAATTAATATTCCGTATTCATTTTTTACAAAGATTGGTACTCTGTTTTTAAATTTTGGGATTTTGACAATTTTTTTTTTATCACATAACCCTTCAATTGTTCAGAGGAAGGGAATTTTTTTTTTTGGGCACAAAGTAGGGGACCAAGTTTTCTGACTTGCCACCGTTTAATCTAAATGGTGTGTGCAAAGGTCAGTATAGAATTAGATTTCATTTGTGTTTGTAATCTATTTTTTATTAGCATTATCAGGTTGATTTCAAGCAAAGGTGATTGGCTTCACTTTTTTTTAACCTTTCTATTGTTGTTAAAAAAAAAAAAATTCTTCTATGCTTCTTGATTTTTAATTTTTTATATTGTCATATTATTTTTATGTACGCGTGCATTGTTTACCCCTGCATAAAGCACTTTTTTTAAGTGCTATAGCTTAGAAATGTCAAATTAGCTATTTTTAAAAAAAAAATTATTTCTTGCTTATTTCATGCTAATCTTATCCATATGAACTCATTGGCTTTATGCAATAAAGATGTTTGACAATTTTTTTTGTACTCTTTCTTAAGACTCCATGTTTTGGTAGAGAAGATGAGCCTTCATGAAGGATTAAAGGATGTGCAATTGGCAAACAAACATATCTTGTTGCATACCTTGATTTTTTTTTTTCTTTTGTGTATGTGAAAAAATAATTTGCAGTGATATAAATAATAGTTTGATGACTCCTCTTAATGTACATGAGCCAATTTCAAAAGAAATTTTTGAATTAAACTGTCTATAATTGGAAAGAAAGATTGCTACGTACTATAACAGGAAGTTTTTTGGGGTTTTAATTTATTTGTTTGAATGAATTCAAAACTTCACAGAAAGACAATATAAGACCAACAGGTGTGGCTGAATTGTAAAATAAATTATATTGAAAACATATTCAATAAATAATTAATTAACTCTCAGTAATTGATGCCTCTAAAATCATGATGTGCTTTATTTCCTGATCAAATAGAAGCTTCTAATTTGTATTGACAATCCCAAGTCAGTTTTCCTTATGGAAGAAATATTTGAGCAACTCATGATAATTATGTTGGGTTTAACATTATTTTCTTCAAGAGTTATGCCATTGTCTTTAGTTCAACACAATTTACAAGTTTTAAATTTAAGGGTATATTATTCAAGAATAAATATTGCACAATATTTTTACATGAAATTGCATTATTTTTTAAGTCAAAAGAGTAATTATAAATATAAAAAAATAGATATATAAAATAAAATGTCTCACATGTCAACTGTTACTAATATTTAATATAATATAAACTATTTAGTAGGGCTTTTAAATAAATTATAATAATTATTATTATTTGCAGAATTTGGCTTTTCAAATTAATGGTGTAATTATAATTATAGTTATGTAAGAAAACTTATTAATATATAAATTACCAGATAGATAAATATATCTTACACAGATAAAAAAAAAATTACATGAAAATATATTTTATAGGTAAACACTTACAAAATTAAAAAATTACATGAAAGTGCTTGAATATTTAAATAGTAAAATTAATTATAAATAAAAGTATAATGAATTTTAAGAGAAAAAATATATCAGACAAAAACCAACATTTTGCATGAAAAGTATATTAATATCTACACACAAATTTAATAAAATTTATCAATATAAAAAAAAACTTTATACAATGTTGATCACCTGTCTGATGCTTGGATACATATCATTGTATTATTAACAATAGTCGATCATGGTGTCGCTAGAATTTTTAACTTTTGTAATATTTTCTGTATACTTAATAATTTATTTATATAAGTGAATGTCTATATAACTTTTTTACACATCTTTGCTTTAATGATAATAAAAATATTAAATTATTAATATTTTTATTTTGTCATCCATTTATGTTTTATATATAATTTATTTATTAAAATAATAAAAAATATCACTTTCCAAATATAATTTACTTCGTACGTCACACAGATATAATCAATATAATTCCTCAAATATGGTAACTAAATAAAAAAGAAACTGAATAAAAAAAATCCTCAAATACACTAAAGTGAGAGCAAATTTGTATATTTGATAAAATAAATTATCATAATATAAAAAATATATATATATCAATCTAGTACTTTAAATTTCAAAAGTCAATTGTTATGATGGGCAAAATAAAGGACAATTTAATATATTAAGATATGAAATTTTGTGAATATTTTATCAGTTGGTCTGTGATATTAATGGCAAAGTATAGTATAAAGTAATTTTTTTTTTGGTGCAGATAGAATAAAGTAATTTAATAAGAAAAAAAATCCATCAAATTTATATATATTGATGCTTTATTTTTATAATTATAGTTAATTATTTACTTTGATTTAAAATTAAAAATAGTTATAAAAAATTCTAATGCTGATATTAACTTATTTTTATATCAAATAAGTTGATAAGTTGATTATAAATTTATATTTTTGAATAAAAATATTTAAATATCACTAAAATTAACTATATATATATATATATATATATATATATATATATAATTTTATATCATAAAATGTCAATATGTTTTTTTAGGAAAGATAAGCTAAATTAAGAGCTTATTCTCAGGTTATTATTGACATCTTGATATTAGAATTCATTTTTAATTTTAGTGTAAACAATTTTCAATTACTCTTTCTTTTGTTGTGACAATAGATAAGAGTTAAGAACAACCTCTTGAATTCTCAATGAAATCATATGACAAGTTAAAATAGATTTATATTTTCATGTCATACTATTTTTTATAAAATATACTAGATAGTACCCGTGCGATACATGGGTAAATTTGAGGGAGAAATTTTTTGGATTATATAAAAAATTATATTTACAATTTTATTAATTTTTTATATTATTGAAAAAAATCTAAATGTCCGCAATATAGAACTTATTTATTAATAAGAAATAATAGAAGATAAAAAATATAATATATTAGTCAAAAGTTAATTAATTATTATTACCTTTTTATTTGTTAATTTAAATTATTTGAGTAATTTAATAATATTATAGTCATAAGGTAATATTTTAATTTTCACTTAATTAAGTTAATTTAATAGTATATTTAAATTATCTTAATCTTTACAGTAAAATCTTTATATTAGACTTATTATAAATTTAGTAAATATTTTAATTACACTGATTATATTAGTTACATTGATGTTTATTTGATAAGAAATAATATATTACTCATAGGGGGCGTTTGGTAGGGGAGAAGTTTTTTCAAGCCCGGGAATTATGAATCCTAGGAATAATGATTCCTGGGAATTAATAAAACATGTTTGGTTAGTCATAAATATTCTTGTGAATATTTATATAAGTTACTTGGAAATCAAAGAGTTATAAGGTATTTTTACCCGTTACTTTAATTATTTACTGCATTAAATAATCTAATAAAGAGTAACGTGATATTTTTATTGCCGTAAAAAAAATAAACTCGGGAAAGTCAGATTCCCACCTCTCCTGACGAGAATTTTTTTTGCAGGAAAGTGATTTAAAAATGATTCTTGGGAATCATAGTTTCCTAGAATTTTTTTTTAAATGCATACACCAAACACGGGAAACTAAGTTTTCCAACTTAGGATTCCTGGGAAACTAAAAACTTCTCCCTACCAAACACCCCCATAAGTTAATTAGTTATTATCAATTTTTTTGTTAATTTAATTGCAAGATTAATTTCATAAATCTATTTACGATTATTTTTAACTAGCAATATTTTCCTTGTAAATATAAACAAATAGTATTACTTAAGTTAACATTATATTTTGACTTAATGTTGCTCGTTAACATTATATTGTGAACCATTGTATAACGATTATTTTGACTTAACCTTGCACGTTAAAATTATATTTAAATTATCTTAATAATATTTATATTAAAATATTTTTATTAGACTAACATCTTTAATACAAAGATGAATCATGAAAAACTCGTTATTTTTACTTATTTTAATTTTTATTATTTTATTAATATATTTCGTGCATAAATTTAAAAATAGTAAATTAAAAAGCTTGATTGCCTATAATTAATCTAATTTATGATTACTATAAAAAATTACTAATTTACCCCAACGCAACTACTAATTCGTGCATATATTTAGTATTCATATTTAATGTAATAAAATAATATAATAATAAAAATTTGGATTTAATGTAAATTAAAGATCCGCTAAAAAAATCTTAATTATAAAATACAAATCCATAAAATGTATCCTAATTATTAAAAAAATCCTAATTATTTATAATCTTGAAATCTTCATTGATTGGGATACCGAACAACAATTGCATTTCAAGATGATTTTCAATTTCTCTACAACAAAGAAAAAGACATACAATTTGTTATTGTTTTTAGTCGAGCAGTAATAAAAATGCTAATAAATTTAAATTTGTTTACCTTTCTAGGATTCTTCTTAACTCTTTATAAAGTTTGTCATCTATATTTTGTTGGTGTTTGAAAAACTATAAAATAATTCACAATATCATATATAAATATAATTACTTTAACCTCTCATCTAATGTAATAAAAAATCTAATAACTAATTAGAACCTGAACAATACATAAGTTTTGTTTTCCATGTAATTTGTTAATATGATAGTTGCCACTTGATATTGCATCTTCTATTTTGCTAACATTGAGAAAAAAATTAGTTAAGAATTATATTAAATGGAAAAAAATATTACAACTAATTATAACATAGATTTATAACACATACCATTAAAGGACTTTGTCTTACACAGCTGCAAGATTACAATAATTGGATAACTTGTATCAAATGTACTAAGATACTTATACTTATTCATTTCATGGTAAATCTTTCCCATAGAGTACATGTAATTTGATTGGTCCTAAATATAATTTTTACAATATATATGTTATTAATGACACATTTTATAGAAAACTTAAAAAACTTTATTAATACATAAAAAAATATTGCATGTAAATAATTATAAAACTTACTCCAAATCCTCCAAAACAATGTCCATAAGCCTACTTTTCTTCCCATTACTATCTATCTCTTTTATATCAACTTTTTGTACCATATGTCCAATAATATCTGCAAAATGATTAAAATATATATATTGAAATAAGATTAGCAAATATAAAATGAAATTGAATATATCTAAATGTAAATAGTTCAAACCTATCAAGCAACCATAATCAATTCCTTTCAAAACACGGTCAAATGGTCGAAAAGCAAAGGAGTAAATAGGGATGATATCAATAGCAACTTTGGTCAATTTTGTAAATTTGACAAAATTCAACTTATATTTATGTCTAGTTGGCTTGAATTTTCCTTCAGGGAGTGCAACTAAAACATTTTCTAGAATATAAGCTAGTCCTTCCTGAACGGACGTGAAAAATTATTTTTCTTGATCGAAGCATGTATTTTACCACCCTACAAATAACATAATAGAAATAAATTATTTTTCACATAAGTTAATACTAAGAAATAGAGAATATAATAATAATCAAAATTAAAAGAATAGGTACCTTCTCATCAAGGAAAAGCATTTCAATATTGTTAACATACTCTACATTTTTGTTGACATAAGTAACTGTCCATAATCGAATGACACGAACCTTTAATTTCCAATTCATCTTGCCAAGCACAATGTCATGGATATAAGAAATTGTGCGATCCATTGAAATCAAAGCAGAAGAGTTAGAAGAGACATATGTATGTTTCTTAACTCATACCGTTATATATCCTTTTATAGGAATAATAATGGGGGTCATTCAATTGAAAACGCCTAATGATTAAGGCATATGTGATAATGTCATTAATTATTCGGTCTAAAAATAACTCATTTCCTTAATTATAATTATTATATTAATATTATTATGATTAAAAATTACTATCATTATTATTTAAAACAACTTCATACCATATTTAAATATTATTATTATTATTATTATTATTTAGAGATAAAAATGAATTATTAAATATAATAAAAAGATAAAAAAAAGGAATATAAAAATATTTTTCAAAGATTTCGGTAATTTAAAGATTACGCCTGTCTATTCACGATGATTTGTTAAATAAAAAGGAATTCTTAAATATAATAAAAAGATAAAAAAGGAATATAAAAATATTTTTCAAAGATTTCGATAATTTAAAGATTACTCAAGATTAATTTAACAAATCTACTCACGATTTTTTCTAAGGAATAATCTTTTTAAAAACAATTTGAAGATTTCGATAATAATTAAGATTCATATTATTATTAATTCAAAGATTTTTTAAAAAATTACGCCAATCAATTTTGGATATTAAATAAATTTTGTTAATTATATTTTAGATTAATTATATTAGAGATTGAAATAATTTTGTAAAATTTTTTCGAAATCAATTATAACGAAATTTTAATTATATTTTAATATCACAAATAATATTCATGATTATTTTTTAGCTAGCAATTTATTTTAATTAATTAATTAATTAATAAGGAAAAAATAATTTTTGGATATTAAATAAATTTTTTAATTAATTTTTAGATTAATTATATTAGAGATTAAAATAATTTTATAAAAGATTTTTGAAATCAATTATAATGAAATTTTAATTATATTTTAATATCACAAATAGTATTCATGACTATTTTTTAGCTAGCAATATTTTCATTGCAAATATAATTAGATATTAGTTACACTGATTTATAATTGATAAGATTTTTTTTCGTATAGATAAAAGTAAAAATATAATATATTAGTCAAAGTTAATTAATTATTATTAATTTTTTATTTTTTAATTTAAATTATTTGAGTAATTTAATAATATTATTTTCATAAGTTAATATTTTAATTTTAATAAATTAATGTCAATATAATTTTAAAATTACTTTAATTAAAAAATTAAAATTTATATTAAAATATTAAATCTGGAAAGAAAATTAATAATATATTAAATATCTTACAAATATTAAGATTGTGATTGTGCTAATCAATAATTAATTAATTGATTATATATCTATCTATCTATCTATCTATCTATATATTATATAAAATACAATTCATCAGAATACGATACATGGCCTACCAGTCCCAGTTAGCAATTATTTTTATATAATATATAGATATATATATATATATAAATAATTTTTTAATATTTTTCAAGTTCTATTTTTTCAAAATAATAAAAAATATTATTTCTCTATAAATAATTTGTCCGTGCATCGCACATAAACATGCACTAATAATAATAATAATAATAATAATAATAATAATAAAGTCTCATCAGGTAAATCACATGAATCACACATGGTAAAAGATTGAAGTTTTGAATGAAGATTATGAATTATAAATAAATTTTCAACTGATATATTATGACAATTTAGAAATTTTTAATAAATATATTTTCAATTAAGATTATGAACTATAAAAATAAAAATTCTGAACATTTATTTTTTAGAGTTTAATAGTCATGCATGACTGTAAAATCATTTTACACTGTCATCTAATATAAAATTATTATTGATATGATTTTTAAGGTAGTTGTAATAAAAGTTAACAAAATTATAGTATTATTTTTTTTGGTCCTGTGTCAGATATCACGAGTGTCTCTCAACTCACTGGTTCAGAAATTAATCCACGGTGCGTGGTTGCCATTGTCCCAAAGGAATTTTGCACGTGGAAAAAATCCAACATGAATTCTCCCGCTAAATAGATCGTTCCACCTCATGCATGTGAACGCAGTGGGGCCTTCCATGCCAACCCTTTGGATTAAATTATATTATTTTAATGTTGGTTGGTTATATATGTTGAATTAAATTGAAACAAGTTATTACATAACAAATTATACTAAAACAATATATTATTTTCAGATGAATCCGTGGTTTTACATATAAGTCAAGAAATTAGAAAAAACAAGGTTGCAATTGTTGGTTTATTGGACTGGTCATTACGTCAAGGACCACAGACTTTTACTAATACTTCATTGTTGATGTCAGATTGTCAGGGTAGCAATTAAGATTGTCATTACGCGTAATTTGATTTAGAGTTTTAATTCATTAATATATGTGTGCCGCTGTTCTTAATCCATTCAAGTATCTACAAAATTAAAATAAAAGTTTTTAAAGAATGTTTTAAAAATATTGGTTATAATAAATATGTAATTTTTAATATATTAAATTATGTGTTTGTATTTGATGATCATTTTAATTGCTTTAATTGAGGCTTTTGAAATACTTGTTAGTAAAATGATTAAAATAAAAATTAAAACTATCTTTTATTTTATGACATTTATTCATAAATTAAATCAATTTTATAAGTTTATCAATAATAGCAAACTGTGGTGCAGTCGTGCACGATTAGTATATACAGTAGCAGCGTTATTTACACAATTTGATGGTAAATTTGCCATTCACTTGAGTAGACTAGGATTTAGTTTTATCATCATATTTATATATGTCGTATTGTGCTTTTTTATTTATTTTTATGAATATTATTTTATTTCAAAAAGTGATTCAACAAATTAAAATGATCGGTCCTTAAATGGTTCAAAAGGGTATATAATAAAGTTTAATTTTAATAATTCACCGAAAAAAAAAAGTTTAATTGTAATATATATTTTGTATGAAGATATTTTTTTAGTATACATGTTTGAACCTACCAGATTTTATGATCCTTAAATTAAAAAAAAAAAGAATGAAAATAAAAAGAAAGGGGTGAAGGTGACAGACAGAAAGAAACAGCTGGGGTTGGAAAATTGATCCACCCAAACAAACAAAATCGCATCCTATATATTCCTAACAGAAGAGAAAAGGAAAGAATACAATACACATTCAACACACACACACTTCATTAGCGTTGATGGATTCGGAGTGAGTAAAAGCAAGCAAGCATTAATAAACCTTCTCTTTCTCTCTCATTTGGATTCAGATCCGCAATGGCACCCAACAACAACAGAACCAAGGGATCCCATTTCCCTCTTCTCGCCTTCCTCTTTCTCTGCCTCCTCGCGCCCCTCCTCTTCTTCTTCTTCTTCGCATCGCCCCTTCACGGTCTCATTCCCTCTAATCTCGCTTCTTTTCAATTTCCCCATTGCTTAATATTTGTTATGTCTGTACTTTTCGGACATCAACGCAGTGTGTTAAGATGAAAATCAGATTTGAACTGTGCAATGTTTTCCCTTTACAGGAATTCTAGATTACATGCTTGGATTCTCGTTTTTGTTTCTTTGGGACTTTCAATTTGTCATGAATTATTTGTGATTAATGTGTATGAGTTTTAAGTTGGTTTAATTACTTACTTCAAATGCATTGTGCAGATCAAGGTGATAATTCGTCTGTTTCGAGCGAAAAGGTAGCCTCTGTTGTACTTTTTCGGGTTTATTTGTTGTAGAACTAGAGTCTTATTTGGATAAACTTCTTCATAAGCACTTATAGAAGAAGAAAATATGAAGGTAAAATGAATTGAGCTTCTTGCATAAGCTAAAATCAACTTATGCACTTAATTTTTGTAGAAGCTTTTTTTTTTTTTTTTTTTTTTTAAATTTATTTAAGGTGCATAAGTTGATTTTAGCTTATAAAAAAGATCAGTGCATTTTACTTTCTGATTTTCTTCTCCTATTATAAGTGCTTATGGAGAAATTGATCCAAACAGGACCTAAATATATATATACAGCTTCTAGCTGTTTTTTTTTTTTATGTTTGTTTTAATGTTGTTGGCTGTTGCAGGTTGCCAGATCGAAAGAATGGCAGGCATTGCAGGATCTTAAGTCACTTTTTTCGAAAGAGGCAAGTGAAAGCTGATATTTACTCTTGTTCTGTATCTCCTGTAATGTTATTATGTAAGAGTTCATTCACGTCCTGGGTTTCTGATAAATGTGATGTTTTAGGTTCTTGATGTTATTGTGTCCAACACAAATGATGTGGGGCCTTTGAGTCTTGAGAGTTTTAGAAAAAATAATTTGTCTGCTTCGTGGAGAGTTGTTGGATTAAAGACTTCAAATCCTACGAATCAGGTTTGGAAGACTGATGTGCTTCTGCTAGAAGCTTTCGTTTCCTGTTTTAAAGAAGAAATGGCATTCTTTTGCTCTTTATGATAATCCGTTTTTTATTTTTAATTATAGCCAAACCAACCAGCAAATAATGTTGGACAAGAGAAGCAAAATGGGAAGGAAGGCAGATTTTCAGGTGGTATCGTGTTATCAGGTAATGTGCATATGTTGTATTTTGGTTTAATTTCTCATTGAATATTTTTTATGAATGCAGTTGGTCGTGCACAGTGGACTGACAGTCCTGCACAGCTATCAAGAAGGGTGAGCATCATTGATCATTCTTAAATATTTTTCTTGTTTTAACTTGCATACAACTTTTTTGGAAACTGTTTACATATGTAAGTTTGTACTCTGGGGCAGTCTGCTACACCTTGTAACTTGGGGGGCACAGAGGTTGTGGCTGTTATGGAAACAACCTCACTAGTCACTGCTGATATATATAATCCTTCCCAAACCCCAACCTGCCATGATGGTAGCCGAACATGCTGGGCTGACCTATTTGTTACTTCCAGCTGAAATGAAGTTGTGCCAGTATATATTTTGACACATTGGAATATTACCATTTTGTCCATACTTGCAATATAAATTGTTGGAGTGCCAATTTTAAGAAAAAAGTTCCACATTGAATAAGGATGACCAAGTTGAGTTACTTGAGTAACATACAAGTGGCAAGGACTTGTAACCTAATGCCTTAAGGTTTTGGGATAGATGTGATGTCTAGATGACTTGTGTGATTTTCATTTGGCCCGTTGATGGAAGATCTTTGTGGTACTTAGGCTGCCCTTACAACCCAACAAAAATATTATCTCAAATTAAATTTAACCAACTCTATTAGATCTATACTCAAGTAATTTAACCCAAGACTATCCTAATAATTCATTCTTATAAGTTGTGGCTGATGATTCCCAAATGTAAAGCTTAATCTTCCTAAAGTAATTCTTCCAAAGTACATTTGACTTGAAAGCAACTGCACACCAATAACCCCAAAATTTGTATAAAGTTCAATGTTGTGTGTACTGTGGAGTGATGCTCTATTTTGGAAACAAAAAAACAATTATGAAAATAAACCTTGTTTTGTTCTTTGTAAATATCTTCTACAGCAATTAATAGAGAAAAGGAAGGAAAAGCGTGCTGCTGAGTTGGTAAAACGGGATGATGAAGTAATTGTAAAACTTGAAGATTCGGCTATTGAACACTCAAAATCTGTTGATTCGGCAGTTCTAGGTAAATACAACATTTGGAGGAAAGAAAATGAGAATGAAAATGCTGATTCTACAGTACGGTTGATGCGAGACCAAATCATTATGGCTAAGGTTTACTTGAGTATTGCAAAGATGAAGAACAATCTTCAACTGTACCAAGAACTGGAATCTCAGCTTAAAGAAAGTCAACGTGCTTTAGCTGAGGCAACTTCTGATGCTGACCTGCGGCACAGGTATGAAAGCTATGTGTAATTTTCTCTGAAATGATATCCATATGCATCATTGTGTCTTAGTTTGCATTAACCAACTTTAGTAATCAAATGTTTAATTTTCTGTAGTGATCATGAAAAAATCAAAACTATGGGCCAAGTTCTTTCTAAGGCAAAAGAGCAATTGTATGACTGCAAGTTGGTTACTGGGAAATTGAGGGCAATGCTACAAACAGCTGATGAGCAGGTTAGGGGCTTGAAAAAACAAAGCACGTTCCTTAGTCAGTTGGCTGCCAAGACCATACCAGATGGAATTCACTGCTTATCTATGCGCCTTACCATAGATTACTACCTCCTTCCTCTTGAAAAGAGAAAGTTCCCTAGAAGTGAGAATTTGGAGAATCCTAGTCTCTATCATTATGCTCTATTCTCGGACAATGTCTTGGCTGCATCTGTTGTTGTCAACTCAACTATTGTGAATGCAAAGGTGACTTGGACTGTCTTTTACCATACCAGTGTGTGCGCGCATGTCTATGAAGTGATTTTTTTTTAATAGATGATGAATAATTTGTGCCTCCACTGTATGACCCGGACATATTTTGTTTGTACAGTGCATCCCTGACTCGGTAAATAATATAATTAAACTTTGTCTTCATTATCTTATGTTTGTGTCTTAATCATTGCAGGATCCTTCAAAGCATGTGTTTCACCTTGTTACTGATAAACTAAATTTTGGAGCCATGAACATGTGGTTTTTGTTGAATCCTCCTGGAAAAGCTACAATCAATGTTGAAAATGTTGATGAATTTAAGTGGTTGAACTCATCCTACTGCCCAGTCTTGAGGCAGCTTGAATCTGCAACAATGAAAGAGTATTATTTCAAGGCAGGCCATCCAACTACTACCGGTGCTTCAAATCTCAAGTACAGAAATCCAAAATATCTGTCAATGCTCAACCACCTGAGATTCTATCTTCCACAAGTTTATCCAAAGTTGGATAAGATTCTTTTTCTTGATGATGACATTGTTGTCCAGAAGGATTTGACTGGATTATGGGCTGTGAATCTTAATGGAAATGTAAATGGTGCTGTTTTAACATGCGGGGAGAGTTTTCACCGATTTGACAAGTACCTTAACTTTTCAAATCCGCATATTGCAAAAAATTTTGATCCAAATGCTTGTGGTTGGGCATACGGGATGAACATGTTTGATTTGAAGGAGTGGAAAAAGAAGGACATCACTGGCATATATCACAAGTGGCAGAATTTGGTAAGCACTTGAACATAACATTGGTTTACATCAAGTGTCCATTCTTAGTTACATAATAAGATAACTACTGACAGATTTAATTCCTCTAAAGGAGAGTTACCCTTTGGAGAAGATATAAAGTGCAGTTACAACCATTGATTTAAAAATTGACGGTTGTAATGTTAACAACTTCCATAGTTTGTTATATATGTGCACATGCATCTTATTACAATATCAACCATTGATGTTGCAATAAACGGTTATAACCTGCACTTTATCTTCTAAAGTGAGACACTTCAGAGGAGCCAAATCCACTTCAAACTATCTTTCACTGACCCTTTTTTTCCTGTTTGATTCCAGAACGAAGACAGGGTGCTGTGGAAGCTGGGGACATTGCCTCCAGGGCTGATGACATTCTATGGATTAACACATCCGCTAGATAAATCATGGCACGTACTCGGTCTGGGTTACAATCCAAGTGTAGATCGTTCGGAGATTGAGAATGCGGCAGTCGTACACTACAATGGTAATATGAAGCCATGGTTAGAGATAGCCATGACAAAGTATCGGTCTTACTGGACCAAGTATGTCAAATTTAATCATCCCTATCTTCAGAATTGTAAGCTACGTGAATGATCTTGACAACTAGGTCCTAAGTACAGAGAACACTCTTTTTCTCTGCACAATACCCTCCCTATCTCCTTTCTAGCTTGCCAATTTCAAGTGAAGTGCCTTACTAGTATGATCAATTGTCTAAGTGATAGGGTCAATGCTTGTTTTGTGGTATCCCATTTTTGCTTTCAATTCATTTTATTTGTTTACACCACCCTCACTGATTTGAAACAAGGTACATAATTAGTAAACCTTGTTTACTATTATAAAATCTCTTCATTGTATACAATACTCTGATACTAAGACCGGACTAGAAATAGAATAACAATTTTTATGTATTCTTTCAAAAATAGCTTTCTTGTTCAGTTTCGAGAACCTATTTGATGTTTGCATATTGTATTGAATTTTCTTCAAGTGCACGAGTCATCAGGAATTGATAAAATGACAAGTATTGTTCTCACAAGAATTGTGTGATTATCCAACAAGGATGATTTTAATTATCTTAGTTCATGATAAAATGAGCAATTGAAGTTAATTAGGAAGTAAATTAAGCAAACCGAAATTAAGTAGGCAATGAAAATGGAATTCAATAGATGAACTTCAAGGTTCTCCATACACATGGTTAGCATTCAAACCTCTGACCATACGCTTCAAGAATCTAGTTATTTATTAACTATGTTCCACTTGGGAAAGGATTTTCTGCAATGACATTATCACTACATGAGATCCTGGCCATTCAAAAATAATCCTAACATAATATATTTTAATTCTAAAATTGAGATTTAACATTATTAAAAGGTGAGATTTTAACACTTGAGGAGTTCCAAGTGTTTTTTAGACATGAGAGGATATGCTCCTGTTGCACCTTATTGGTAGAAATATGTATCCGATCCACAATTAACAGATAAAACTTTTTGGCTAAAACTTCCTGCACCCCCAAATTATTGCTTCCTGTACCCCCGAATTTACATTTTGGAAAAATGGGCTTTCTGGAATGTAACGGGTGCAAGAAGCAATAATTTGGTGGTGTAAGAAGGAACAACCAAACTTTTTTATTACCAAAATGCATTTCATACCTGGCCCACAGATTTCAGCCCACTTTGACGGCTCTGATTATTTCTTACCACTCAAGGAAAAAGAAGTCATTCGTTTCATACCCTTTCTATTCCAATGGATTTGGCTAAAGTGGAGTTCGGAAAATGTGAGACACGGTGAGAATGTGCTTCTTACCTGCTGCAGCAGGTTAGTCACCCATTTTTAACCTGCTGTAGCAGGTTAGCCATCAGGAGAAAAAAAAATTTATTTAAAAAATAAAATTATATAAAATTATTATAATAAAAATTAGAATAAAAATTTTCTCTTTTTTTTTGAAAAAGTGGGAACCACCGGTGGTACATGAACAAATTACCTACTATATAAAATTATTATAATAAAAATTTTCTCTTTTTTTTAAAAAAATGGAAACCACCGGTGGTACTTGAACAAATTACCTACTATAATAGGTTGGTTAACCGAGAGAAAAAAAATTATTTTTTTATTAAATGAAATTATATAAAAATTATTAAAAAATATTTTTTCTCTCGGTAGAGCATAAGAGAAATAACAAAATGATTTTTTTTCTCCCGGTTAACCAACCTATTATAGTAGGTAATTTGTTCAAGCACCAATGGTGGTTCCCACTTTTTTCCGGTGGTTCCCACTTTTTTAAAAAAAGAGAAAATTTTTATTATAATAATTTTATATAATTTCATTTTTTAAATAAAAAATATATTTTTTTTATTTTTTTTTCTCCTGATGACTAACCTGCTATAGCAGATTAAAAATGAGTGACTAATCTGCTACAACAGATAAGAAGCACATTTTCACAGGTGCCTCACCTTTTCCAAACTTCACTTTAGCCAAACCCCTATTCCAACACGGTGGAACTAGCAACCACTAGTGATGTACTTGTACTCTGTTGCTGATTTTTACTTTGGCTTTTCTATTCACCTTTGCTCTAATTATAACAAGATAGAAGAGAAAGAAAACTCTTAAGTCACCGGGCCACCACCACCATTAACAGTACCCACCAAAGGCCAAGCAACAAAGGAGAGAACAAGAACAAAACACCATGACCACCTCGTCAGTCACCCTTGTTCTATTCCTTGCATGCTAGTACGAACTTAACTTCAAATAACTATTTCTCCCTTCTTTTTCCATCATTGTATTTTTTTTTCATTCATTATATTCTATACATTTTGTTGTAATTTGATTTTGCTATTGTTCTCCTAATTTCTACATCATAAAAGGGTACCATTTTTTTTTTTCTTTCTGCATTGCATCTCTTATAAAAATTTCTAATTATATTAGTTTTCCCTCACTTTTTTCATAAATATAATTTGGTTTGATTAGGATTTTAACAAAATGATTAGGATTTTCTTTAATATACTCATAAAATATAGTAATAAATATTGGTTATAATTTAAGTAAATATAACGGAATATGCTTATATTTTTTTTTACCGTAAAAAAAATATAAGCATATTCCGTTACTATAATGTAATAAGAATATATTCCGTTACTATAAGTAAATTTGAGAACAGTTGATTGCCATTAAACTTTTTTCCATATCTTTGTTAAATTTATTACTATTAGTTATTACTAATTTTATTCAATTTCAATGTACTAAATAAACTTCTTATTAATATACCTTGTTTTTTTACTGCTTCTTATTAATATACCTAATCTCAAAATTGTTAACAAATTTGGTAATCAAGGATATTCATTATCTTTCCGTTATTATATAAGTCGTTTAAAGTTTTTATAATTGGATTAGTTCTTTAAAATGTAAAAACAATCATTAATATATAAACCTTCAAAATTCAAATCCATTTTTTGTGATAGGTATAGTAATAGTTGTCTAAATAAGTATGTTTACAGTATACAGGGCATGAATCTTGGTATATGCACGAGGATGTTGTATATGCTAAGATTCATGTAGATGGTGTTGAATGTCATGTTCTGCTATTGGTGGAGGGTAGTCATACATGGGTACTATGGGTATAAGGTGGGTTTGAACTTGTTTGATGTAGTTTTTGCACATCTTGTGCTTAATAATAAAATATCTAAAAAAATCTTCTCAATTGATGGCGATAATTGCATGGCTTGGCATGCATATGGAAAAAGTTTGATACATGATTTATGCTTATACGTGGCATAAAGATACACAAGCAGAAATGTAAAGTACTGTATAATCCTTCCTAACTTAAACAAGATTAATTATCTCCCGAAAACATTAAAAGTGGTCTTAAAAAAAAAAAACAGTGGATGAGCAACTCAGCCAATACCACCCCATAAAACAAAAACACTATTGTGTCACCTTCCTTTTTTATATGGCTTCCAAGTTCCACCGTCTGAGCAAATCCTAAAACCTAAAATTAAAAACCAATTAGTATATATATATAAATCATATCTTCATTAAAAATCAAAATAAATCTTTTATTTGATCACTTGAAAATTAATGTCATAGATTTTGAATATATTCCCACTAAATGAGTAAATGTTATTACCATATTAATCTTCCCAACATGTTTTTATTTATTTATTTATGAATATAATAATATAATATTCCCAATATATATTGCTCATCAAAAAATATTCCCAATATATTGTTTCAAATTAGTGATACTTTCCCTCTTTATTTAAGATTCGCGCCTTCTGCTGTATCCACCATTCATTGCACCATGGCTAACATTGTTTACACAGCCTCCATAATCTCTTTCTCTTCCTCCTCCTCCTCCTCCAATAATTTGCTGAAACAAAATATCAATACAACCTTCCCTCTTCACAACAAACTCACTCTTCAAATCTCAAACACCTTCTCTAACCCCTCTCCGGAACCTGTCAAAGCTTCCACAGCCACCTCACAACCTTTCCTTCACACCAACGAGCCCAAAAAAGGCGCCGAGATACTCATAGAGGCTCTCGAACGCCACGGTGTCACCGATGTCTTTGCCTACCCGGGTGGTTGTTCCATAGATATCCACCGGAGCAAGGTGGAGTGTTCGCAGCCATGAGCAAGGTGGAGTGTTCGCAGCCTACCCGGGTGGTTGCTCATGGCGCGGGAGAATGGTTCTTATGATGTTGGAGCGTTTGAGCATCTATGGAACAACCATTCTCCCGCGCCATGAGCAAGGTGGAGTGTTCGCAGCCGAAGGCTACGCACGCTCCACCGGCCTTCCCGGCGTGTGCATCACCACTTCCGGCCCCGGTGCCACCAACCTTGTCACCGGCCTTGCAAATGCCAACATGGATAGTGTGCCTCTTATAGCCATCACGGGCCAAGTTCCACTGAAAATGATAGGCATTGGCTCGTTTCAAGAAACCCCCATAGTTGAGATAACACAGTCTGTTACAAAGCATAACTATCTTGTTTCGGATATTAACGATATTCCTAAGGTTGTGAGTGAGGCTTTTTTCATTTCAACTTCGGGAAGACCTGGTCCTGTTCTCATTGATGTACCTAAGGATGTGCAGCAACAACTCGCGGTTCCTAATTGGAACCATTACCAGCTGCAGCCACCATTTGAGCCTACTGGGTATGTTTCGAGGTTACCTGGGATTCCTAATGATGCCCTTTTGGAGAACATTGTGAGGTTGATATTGGAGTCCCGAAAACCGGTTTTGTATGTTGGGGGTGGTTGTTTGAACTCGAGCATGGAGTTGAGGCGCTTTGTGGAGCTTACAGGTATTCCTGTTGCGAGTACCTTGATGGGTCTTGGAGCATTTCCTATCACTGATGAACATTCCCTTCAAATGTTAGGTATGCATGGCACTGTTTATGCTAATTATGCTGTTGATAACTGTGATTTGTTGCTTGCGTTTGGAGTAAGGTTTAATGACCGTGCCACTGGGAAGCTCGAGGCTTTTGCAAGCAAGGCTAAGATTGTTCACATTGATATTGATGTTGCCGAGATTGGTAAGAATAAGCAGCCACACATGTCGGTGAGTGCGGATTTGAAGTTGGCCTTGGAAGGCATTAATAAGATTTTGGAGAGCAAGGGAGTGAAGGGTAAGCTTGATTTCCAAGCTTGGAAGGAAGAGATTAACGTGCAGAAACAAAAATTTCCATTGAGTTATGCAACATTTGAGGATGGCATTTCCCCTCAGCATGCTATTGAAGTTCTTGATGAATTGACAAATGGAGATGCCATCATTAGTACTGGGGTTGGACAGCATCAAATGTGGGCTGCACAATTTTATAAGTACAAGAGACCTAGGCAGTGGTTAACCTCAGGGGGTCTTGGAGCTATGGGTTTTGGATTGCCTGCTGCTATTGGTGCTGCCGTTGCTAACCCTAATGCCATTGTGGTTGATATTGATGGGGGTGATAACTTCATTATGAATGTTCAGGAATTGGCAACTATAAAAGTGGAGAAACTTCCTGTTAAGATATTGTTGCTGAATAATCAGCACTTGGGTATGGAAATTCAGTGGGAGGATCGATTCACTTCTTGGAGACTCGTCTAGAGAGAGAGAAATATTCCCAAACATGATCAAGTTTGCAGATGCTTGTGGGATACCAGCTGCACGTGTGACCAAAAAGAGAGACCTAAGAGAAGCAATTCAGAAAATGTTAGACACCCCTGGACCTTACCTTCTTGATGCCATTGTACCCTGTTAGTATATTAGGAAAATGTCTTTAATTTTTTTATGAAATATCTTAAACTGCCTCTTAGTATTAGTTTGTTATCTTAGAGTATTTTATATATAACCTCCGAGGATGTACAAGTGCTTTTGTCGTTCTCTATATGAAATATGTTTATATAATTACTTAGCATTTTTGTTGTCACAAGCTTTTCTTTGCATTGGGATTGACGGATTGTGGTTTTCTTACCAAATGCATCTGGAGAATGCATGAAAATTTTGTGGATTTTATTTATGGATAACCACGAGTAAAAGTGATGTCAACTCCCCCTCTAAGGTCAGAATATAATTTTCTATAAAAATTAATAAATTAGCTAGCTAGTGGCCAAATATTTAGTGACAAAAATTAATTTTTTCACTAATTTTGGGATAAACTAAATTGTAACGATGGATTTTTATTACATATATGTAGTCATCTTTTTACTCATGGCATCAATATCTACATTAAACTTGCAACGTTTCTTACGTGAAATGCACCTACGTACCTTTGCAATAATATTAATGTACTTACCTCTTGGTGGTGATTGGTGACATTTAACCGTTTAGGCTGAACATGGAAAAAGACTGATAGAACAGTTGAGGCACATATATATATATATATATATAGGTACACAAGCAGAACAGACAAATAATGCACTACCATTAAATAGAAGTGTTGTGAAGTGAATCAGAACTCTATGAATCAGAACCCGTGAAGGGATCTAATTTCGTCTCGTCACTCCTGTGGGTATATCTAGCAAGACGTCAAGAAATGGAGAGTGTCCTCTTGCTTTCAAAACAGTGATACTTTCCCTCTATTTAAGAATTATTTGCACCTTCTGTATCCACCATGCATGCATGCGTCATGGCTAACTAACAACCTTAACTCCTCACAATAAACTCATTTTCTCAGCTCCCTAACCTGTCACAGCTTCCACCACTTCACAACCTTTCCTTCACTCAATTCACACCTTTCATTCAGTGGGATAAGGCTTAGTTGTTATTGTTGTTGTTGATTCAACTCACAAAAACAGAAAACTTACTGATATTTAATTTAAGCATACTGATCACTTGGAAAGAACTTGTTTATATCACATTGAACTGTTGAAAATGATCTCAGCTAGATCGATGCTATTAACTTTTTAATCAAAGATTCGTATTCATTTGATAAACCATTGAATACCACATCCAATGGAGGCCAGTGCATCAACAATAGATTTGATGTGTAATAGAAACACGAAGATCGAATATGATCCTTTCTTAAATATGTTTGTGATTGTGAATTTCTTCCCATATTTGCCATAAATGGCAAAAAGCTAACAACACAAGAACCTTACTGATCCTGGACCGGTGTTTGTTACTCAAATAATTTCTTTTTTTTTTTTGAAAAATAAAAAACAAAAACATTTATCAAAGAGAGCATTGCTATTTCGTACAATTTTTTTTCAGCACGAATAGCACGAAACAGTACGTGTCTAATTTTGAACTAATAGCATATCTACGGTTACACTTGACATAATTCAAGGAACAGTAAATTTTGAAAAAATAACCAATCAACATATTTCGTTTATCTTTTACGAAAATATTTTCGTACCACTTAACATTTTCCTTTATCAAATAAGACTTATTTATCCGAATTAAACTTCAACGTTTCTTACGTGAAATGCACCTACCATTGCAATAATATTAATGTACTTACCTCTTGATAGTGATTGGTGAGATTTCATGGTTTTGGTTGGACATGGAAAAAGGCTGATCATAGACGTACACAAGCAGAAAAATACTACACAGCATTAAATGGAACTGTTCTGAAGTGAATCAGAACTGTGGCATGATGGGGTACCTTACTCCTGCTGTGAGTATCTAGCAAGACTTCAAGAGATGGAGAGTGTCTTCTTGCTTTCAAAACAGTTTGAATCAGAATGGTGACTGGCATGATGGGGTCTCCTAAACATTTTCTTATAATCTTCAAAATAAAAAGATAGTTTGCCTTACAAATTGAGGATGAATTCATGATGGCATAGCTTATTCTTAGTAAAATGATTATTTGGTTCAGAACGTGACTTTTCAAGTTTTTCTAACAGAGACGAAAGACTCCAACGCGAAATTATGCATTTGCCAAATTCATTGTAGATTTACAAAAGTAAAATAAACACTACCTTAATTTTTATGGCATCACACTCGTAATTCTAAGAAAAATTACTCAAGATAAATGATGATAGTCTGATTATCTGAATTAGTATGGCAGCAGTAGATGCAATCTTATAAATGTCAACTTATCATGATGACAATTGACAAGCTAGCCAAATATTTCAATTTGGTAATTGAGGGAGAAAGTGTTCCAGAAAATCCAACCGAAACCAGGGCCTGTAGATTGATTAGAATTGATAATTCTTGATTGTTTCTGCCTAGCTAATTCATGATTGTTATGATTCCCAAAGTCTAGCTGTTGCATATACTATTCAATATATTTAAATGTAACATAATTAAACAGAAACTAGATCAACAGGTACCTCTAAGGCCGTGTGTATGGAAGAGCATGTGTTGGGAGAGATCAACCCCTTAAATAGATCTCAGTAGTTTGAAGGATTAATATCTGACTATCGGCTAGAAGATATCTAAGTTTACCCAAAAAAAAATCTACATCTAAGGCCACAAGGATATATGTTACCAATATTCATGCTTATAGATTTCAACAAGTAATTTCTACAAATTCATTCCATATATGTTACCAATATCCATGCTTATAGATTTGTTAGTAAGTGGATTGATATTAGCTATATTATTACCCTCTCCCCACCTGCAAGGAGCCAGGGTCTTCACTTTTGGGCTGTTTGGAGTGAAGGATAAGGTGATGGAAATGCGTTTGCTTTTGGTATTAGATGTTTCCCAAGTTAGCTTCCCTAACCAATATGCTTATGACAAATTCACCAGTACATTTGATTAATTCTCAGCAGCAGTACTTCAAGTGCTTATCTAAATCTTTGTTCTAAGTGTGAGTTGAAGCAAGGATTTAAACCACAGTTCTATTAGTAATAGTCTGTCTATAGACATGATTCACAATAGAACATTATGACATTGTTTGATCCAATCATTGTTCTAAGTGTGAGTTGAAGCAAGGATTTAAACCTCATTGTCTGATCCATGTTGCCGATCCAACCTAGTGGTATGAGTTGTTATTATTGTTGTAGATTCAACTCACAGAAACTAACTGATATTTAATTTAAGCATATATACTTGTTTATATTATATTGACCTGTTGAAAATGGTCAGCTAGATGCTATTAACTTTTTAATCAAAGATTCGTATTCATTTGATAAACCATTGAATACCGCATCCAATGGAAGCCAGTGAATCAACAATAGATTTGATGTGTAGTAGAAACACGAAGATCGAATATGATCCTTTCTTAGTGTGTTTGTGATTGTGAATTTCTTCCCATATTTGCCACAAATGGCAAAAAGCTAACAACCCAAGAACCTTACTGGTCCCAAGAGAAGTGTTTGTTACTATAATTTTAAAAAACTTATTCTTTCATTACATTGAACAGAGATACACACAAACTTACTGATATATTAATTTATAATATAAGACAATGCAGAAAATTATACACATGAATTTAATTTTAATATATTATTATATATACAATGTTTAGGTATATAGTCTTAAGTTTGACCATCATAGTTGCCATATATATACAGACAATTTTATAATATGTTCTTCCCCCATTGCTAATCACCATTGTTTTGGTTGGAAAGCTCGATCGCACAATCAGAACTACTAAGATTAGGCCATGCATCACCATTTTCCTTCAAACATGGACAGCATGGCATGGAACGTTTTGGCTGCGTAGAAAGCTTCTCTAGTGTAACATTCAAAGCTCCATCACTCGCTTTGATGGTCCATGAAGGGATAAATAAGACAGAGACGTGGTTGCATTGGACCCCACGATGCAGTGACAAGTGATGGTATAATATGTATACATGGGATATAGATGCTTTGAAGGAGATGATTTCTTATAAATCTCAAATCAGCGGAGATCACTTTTACCCGTAGTTATCCATAAAAAATCCACAAAGTTTTCATACATTATCTAGATGCATTTGGCAAAAAAACACAATTACAATGCAAAGAAAAGCACGTGACAACAGAAATGCAAAGTTAATTATATTGTACATCCTCGGACGTTATATCAGGAGTCTACAAGAGACTTTAAGATAACAAACTAATACTAAGAGGTAGTTTAAGATATTCCATAAATAATTAAAGACATTTTCCCAATATACTAACAGGTTACAATGACATCAAGAAGGTAAGATCCAGGGGTGTCTAACTGTTGGCAGTTGAGATTTTTCCTGCTGTCATGTTGTTGGCAGTTGAGATTTTTCTACTGTCATCTTAAATGTGTCTGCAACTTCTCTAATTACTTTTTAAACATGCCTTTTATTTATTAGGTAGTTGTGGGCTAATGATGCCTATTCTATGTTAGCTTTAATTTGCTGTTTGCTTTAATCAATCAGAACTTGTTAGACTTTTTATTTAAGCTCCTGCTGTAACAGATTCAAGTGTGAAAAACTGATATGCAAATCTGAAATATACCAGACCAGTTTTGCTCCTCTGCTCCTTTCTTCTTCATACGTTCATATTTTGCTTCTCTTTTATGTTCTGTTCTGTGTTGTTCTGTTTTTCTTAACATGGTATCTAGAGCTTAAATGATCTTTAAGGGACTGTGAGGAAGTGAAAAACCAGAGTCAGTGAGTGAGAAAAATCCCATACAAAAAAAACCTTCAAACACAAATGGCTTTCAGCAATAGTTCTTTACCTCCACCTCCTATATTTGCAGGTGAACATTATCACTTGTGGGCTGCAAAAATGAGGACTTATCTCAGAGCTCAAAGTTTGTGGGATGTGGTAGAAAATGGAAGTAATCCACCTCCATTACCAAATAACCCAACAGTAGCTCAAATGAGGAGTCATAATGAGGAATTGGCAAAGGAAGGCAAAGCACTTGCCATTATACAAGCAGCACTACATGATGATGTTTTTATCAAGATCCTCACTCTTGAGACAGCAAAAGAGGCATGGGATCAGCTGAAGGAGGAGTTCCAAGGAAGTGAAAGAACAAAAAGGATGCAGGTTCTGAACCTAAGGAGGGAGTTTGAAGCTGTGAAAATGAAGGAAAGTGAATCTGTCAAAGATTTTACTGACAGACTTTCAAAGGTGGTTACACAAATCAGATTGCTTGGTGAAGAGCTAAGTGATCAACGTGTTGTGGAGAAAATCCTAGTGTGTCTTCCAGAGAGGTTTGAGTCAAAAATATCCTCTCTAGAAGAAAATAAGGATTTTTCTCAAATATCCATTGCAGAGCTTGTGAATGCATTGCAAGCAACTGAACACAGGAGATCTTTGAGAATGGAAGAAAGCATGGAAGGTGCTCTTGTGGCACGCTCCAAAGGCAAAGCCCAAGGCTGGAGCAGCTCTGGGAAAAAGCCAATTTTTGGGGAGAAAGATGAAGACAACAAAGGAGGAGGTTGGAAAAATAAGTTTCCACCTTGCCCCCATTGTAAGAAGAACAACCATACTGAAAATTTTTGTTGGTTCAGGCCAAGCGTTAAATGTTGGGCCTGCAATCAATTTGGTCATGTGGAGAAGGTTTGTAAAAATAAACCAAACCAACAAGTACAACAAGCCCAAGTTGTGGAGCATGAAGAACAAAATGAGGAGCATTTATTTGCTGCTACTTGCTGTCCAGCAAGTAATAACAAAGAAGTATGGCTTATAGACAGTGGATGCACAAATCATATGACCCACAATGCTAGCATTTTCAAGGAATTGGACCGGTCCTACTTCTCCAAAGTCACCATTGGCAATGGTGAATGTGTTAATGTCAAAGGCAAAGGAGTTGTTGCTGTTGAAACTCCAGCAGGTACAAAATATATTTCTGATGTGTTATTTGTGCCTGAGATAAATCAAAGTCTGTTGAGTGTGGGACAAATGCTAGAAAGGAATTATTCCTTGTGTTTTGAAAATATGAGCTGCATCATATTTGATCCTATTGGATGTGAGCTAATGTCCATTAAAATGAGAGATAAAAGTTTTCCAGTGGAATGGAAGAAAAAGGCCAAGCATGTTGTTTTAGAGGAAGCTGTGAATTTGGAAAATATGCCACTTGAGAAGGAGGTATTTCAGAAACAAGAGTGTGATTCAAATGGGCCTGCAACAGAAGTTGCTAAGAAGTTGGACCTCTTTGGCCACAACAAACTTGAAAAGAAGAAGAAAAACAAGTTTTTGAAGTTTTGGAGTTTTATGTTGAATCTTTTTTCATGGGCCATGGAAGCTGCAACTATTATGGTTGTTGCTTTGGCAAATGCAATAGAGGAGTACAATGTTGATAAAGTTGCTGCAACTGTCATTGCTCATTTGGTACCTAAAGCTAAGGTCCTTCAAGATGGAAAATTGATTAAGAAGGATGCAAGCATTCTTGTTTCAAATGATATAATTACTGTTAAGCAAGGGGATGCAAATGCTTGTCTACTTGATGATGATCCTCAGAAGATGTGGGATGATAGCTGAAACCAAAGCTTGGAGTATTGAAGAAAAATCTCAAGGAGGAGTGTTGGCAGTTGAGATTTTTCCTGCTGTCATGTTGTTGGCAATTGAGATTTTTCTACTGTCATCTTAAATGTGTCTGCAACTTCTCTAATTACTTTTTAAACATGCCTTTTATTTATTAGGTAGTTGTGGGCTAATGATGCCTATTCTATGTTAGCTTTAATTTGCTGTTTGCTTTAATCAATCAGAACTTGTTAGACTTTTTATTTAAGCTCCTGCTGTAACAGATTCAAGTGTGAAAAACTGATATGCAAATCTGAAATATACCAGACCAGTTTTGCTCCTCTGCTCCTTTCTTCTTCATACGTTCATATTTTGCTTCTCTTTTATGTTCTGTTCTGTGTTGTTCTGTTTTTCTTAACACTAACATTTTTTGGATTGCTTCTCTATAGTCTCTCTTTTCGGTCACACGTGCAGCTGGTATCCCACTAGCATCTGCAAAATGCAAACTTGATCATGTTTGGGAATATTTCTGTCTCCCTAGACAAGTGAGAGTTGTTTTGGATTTGTAGAATTGATCCTCCCATTGAAACCCCATATCCAAGTGCTGATTATTGAACAACAATATCTTAGCAGGGAGTTTCTCCACATTTATAGTTGTCAATTCCTGAACATTCATAAGGAAGCTATCATCCCCATCAATATCAACCACAATCACAATGCAAAGAAAAGAAAAGCATGTGACAACAAAAATACAAAATTATATTCTACATCCTCGGATACTAGATAACAAACTAATACTAAGAGGTAGTTTAAGATGCTTTGTAATAGGTTGTGTTATCTCGACTATGGAGGTTTCATGAAATGAGCCCATGCCTACCATTCTTAGTGGAACGTTAACTTGGCCTGTGATGACTATAAGAGGCACACTATCCAAGTTAGCATATGCAAGGCCAGTGACAAGGTTGGTGGATGGCACCAGGGCCGGAAGTGATGATATTGGAGCGTTTGAGCGCTTGGGGATATCTATGGAACAACCACCCGGGTAGGAGAGCTTCAATGAGTATGTCAGCACCATTTTCGGGCTGGCTGGTGTGAAGGAAAGGTTGAGAAGTGGTGGTGGAAGCTGTGACAGGTTTGGGAGAGGGGTTAGAGAGGGTGTTTGATATTTAAGGAGTGAGACGTGGTTGCATTGGACCACAGGATGCATAGTACAATACCCTACTAGCCATGGCCACTCTTGATTTCACTCTACATATAATATAAGGACGACAGCTTCCTCTTTTCTCTTCAAATATATATTAATATTTCATACCATGCATACCAACATATCAATATAATATGATGCAGCAGGATGGCGTGCGTTGTAGTTGTACAAGTTCAAAGGTTAAAGGAATGATATTGCAGAAAGTGGAGAAGCAAGAGCTCTGTGTAATTGAATAGCATGGAGAAGGCAAACATGTGCCTGGGCCCCGCATGCAAGCAAGAAAGCATGGTGCATGATAGAGACATTATGCAGTCCAAGTACCCGTGTGCCTCGTGCACATGTCATGAGCCAGCTTATACCTTTTGTCCTTTTCCTTTTACTTGGATTTGCCCCAAAATTGTTCTCCTATATGGCCCAGGGATATATACGTCTTTCGCCCAGCTATATTAGCTCAATTCAATAACTCGTTATAATGAATTTAAAACTATAGAATGAAGTTAAAACATAAAAAGATAAAGTTCAAACCATAGAATGAATTTTAGGAGGCAACTGATATGAGAAGTTTCTTAGAATTAAGCTTAATTTTTTTTTGACAGATAGAATTAAGCTTAATTAGAGCAATTAAATAAGACATCCATCACGTGTTCCCGCATGGTTTTTTAGTTGTTGTTGGGGTTTCCCCCATTTTTTCAACAAAAAAAAAGACATCCATCATAAGACATGACTAAATAGATAGTTTAATCTTAAAACTTAATAGATTATTAGAAAATTCAAAACTTGTTTAACTAAATTGTTTAGTTTAATTGCAATACAAACATACCAATAGTTCAAAGAAACCACTTAAATGAAATGGACCTTAGCACCAACTAAGCCCGTTGAAGGATACCAGATATAAATCATTTTTAGAAGGTGTTACGCGCATGATTGCTGGTTGCAATAACTACTCAATTGATGGTGACATTGCATGGTTTGGCATAGACATGAAAAAAGCCTGATACATACGTGATTTATGCTCATATATGGCATATAGGTACAAAAGAAGCAGCACTGAAAAATAATGCACCGTGCAGGCGTGCACCATTAAATTTCACCACCGTTCATGATGGGGTCTTATCATTATGTCTTGCTTTCAAAATAGTGATACTTTCCTTCTGCTATATTGCATGCTCCATGGCTATTGTATTGGCTAACAATCTAACATTGTTTGCACAGCCTCTCCATCGTTTCTTAATTTCTCTTCTTCCTCCTATTCCAATAATTTAGTTACTGAAACACAATAATATCAATATATACAACAATACCTCTTCACAACAGACTCATTCTTTCAAATCTCAAGCACCTTCTCTAATGAGTCCAAAGAAGACACTGACATGCTCATAGAGCCTCTCGAACGCCATGGTGTTACCAATGTCTTAATTTGCCTACCCGGGTGAGTGTTCTGTTGATATCCACCAAGCCTCAAACGTTCCAATACCACGAGAATCATTCTCCCAAACATGATATAGTTTGCAGATGCTTGTGGTATACCAGCAGCACGTGTGACCAAAAAGGGAGACCTAGGAGTATCAACTAGATAATGTATGAAAACTTTATAGCAGCATATGAAGTATACACACGTCGGGATAAAAGTTCAATGTGCTAATTATGAGATTCACTACCATGGAGCATGGAGAAAGCAAAGACGGGGGAGAATAAATGGCAAAACTAAAGCAAACCATCTAGATTTCTTTTAAATCTCAAATCAGCTGAGATCCCTTTTACCCGAGTTATCCATAAAAAAGCTATTAAGTTTTCATATATTTCCCGTTTTGGTCACATGTGCAGCTGGTATGCCACTAGTATCTGCCAATTTTATTATGCTTGGAAGAATGATTCTTATGGTATTGGAGCGTTTGAGTGCCCGATGGACATCAATGGAACACCCACCAGGATAGGCAAAGACATTGGTGACACCATTTGAGAGCCCCTAAAAGTATGTCAGCATCTTTTTTGGCCATCAGTGTTGCCATGAATATTGTTATCTGGTCCTGCAGGCTGCAGGTATTCACATAATTCTTGCTTATGCAGTTATGCTTCTACCCCTTTTGTAATAGAGAAGTGTTATTTTATATGATTCTTGTGTAGGTTAGGTAATATATCAGGAAACTTTGCCCAAGGCACTTACGAAGCATTTTGGTGCTTTGGATTCCCTTTCACAACTTGTTGTATGTTTTCTTAGATATTCTTCTTTGGTGTTATTATAGTTATAGAAGTATTGTAGAATTTTTCCTTTCTAGTCTAAAGTATTTTCTGTTCATGGTCATTGCTGGGATTATTTGCTTGCTTCTGCTGAGATAGTTTGTTGCTAAATCAGGATTAATATACACACAATTGTGCTTAACTGCTTATTGTGCAACACAATCAAAGGAAGTTGATTCTACTAAAGAAAGTTTCAGGCCTGAAAGACCATCTGTGTTACACAATCAAACCTGGATTTTCTGATTTAGAAACGCATGGCTGCTCGAAGCCAGGGCCACACTGAAGATGCTATCTGAAAAGCTGCAATTAATGATGTAAAGAAAATTCCATAAATTAAGAGTAATTAAAAGAAAATACTCAAATGAATATGAAGTTTTAATAAAATTTACTTAGACATTTGAACTGAAAAGAGTTGCATTGGGATACTTCCAGTTCCAGAAAGACCATTAGATGAAAGATCCATGTCAAATGAAAACAAAAATCCATTAACCATTATAGTACTCAAGATCAGGGTAGGAGCAATGGGAATGCACCAAATACTTGTAAGAAATGAAGTATGGCAACAACTAAAGTCATAAAAACAAAAGTAGTCTCTAGAATACAAATTTATATGGTTTTGATGAGTCATGACCCTTTTAAGATTTGCAATTGCATCAGGAACAGTTGTTCCCTCTTAACACACTGAATCACACACGAGGTCATCACTTTCAATTATATAAACTATCTACTCCTCCAAAAGCCATCAATTTTTTAATCACGTTTTACACATAGGGATGGAAATTCCACCTAAGAAAGGGAAACTGAAGCGTTACGGATTCTTTAGACAGGATAGTTGACCGCATTTAGCAGGTATAGAACCATTAAAATTATTATCAGCAAGATTTAGATATTGTAGGTATGTCAAGTCGGAAATGGAATCAGGTAAGGAGCCTCAAAGATTGTTGTCCTGCAAATCCCTGCTTGAAGATAAGACAAGCTGCCAGGCAGTTGACTACATCATTGAAGGAAAAATTAACATCACTAGTCAATTTGTTTCACTAAACCAAAGACCTGGGATATATTTTACATTGATTTCTTATAATCTGCAAAATAAGAGTTAGTTTGCCTTAAAAATTGAGGATGAATTCATAATGACAAATTATTCTTAGTAAAATGATTATTTTGCTCGTAACATGACTTATCAAGTTTTTGTGACTTATCAACGTTCATAATATGCTTTATACTACCAAACTATTTTCACTTTGACTGAAAATCATGACCACAATACAGCAATCCTCGCCATTAATGCCACAATTCATCATTCACTCAGTCATAATTTGTGAATTGGACTCTTATTGTTCTATTTTTGACATGATAGTTCATTTATCTTTTAGCAAAGTTATACTATTAGCCTAATAGGTTTGCCATATTTATTGAAAGGGTCTTGCTAACCAGTGCCCTTTAGCATTTGCCTTATTGTAATGATCAGAAATAAGTATTTCTTTGGTTGCTGGAGCTTACTTTGATAAGATATGCTTCAAGCAAGTTGTACTTAAATCTAATTTTCTATGTGCTTTTCCATTTAACAGGATATAAAGAACTGCTCAGGAAATCTTCGTTCACTATCATGCACCACACTCTTTCCTCAGAGTATTTGAACATCCACTCCGAAGAGCCAGTCTCATTGAGTCTCAAGTTCTGCAGCATCTGTTGACATTGGTGGAATGAAAGTGAGTAAGAAGTCCCATATTGGATAGGAATGAGCAAATTGAGCAACATATATATGACAAAGACCCATATATAATGTCTTAATGTCTATTTGGTGGCCAAGATATGATAGGATAAGATAAGATATTATATCTTATCATATCTTATCATATACTGATCACCAAGCAGACCTTAAGGTTTTAGATAGTGTAAAGTTGGACCTCTTTCATGTAATTTTTTCCTGCATTGTTTGTATAGGTTTAAGATCAAAGTTAAATCCACTGATTTCTAGATTGCAGAAAACATATAAATGCATCTTCACTTCTCCACCTTGGAGCTATATTTCAGAAATGAGTAATTTCTGTATGTGCATACCATGTACGCATTTGTCAAAAGGAAAATGTACTGCTGCAAGTACATAGGGATGGAATGTGCTGTTTTATGGAAACTATGGCTGATTTTTTTTCCCCCTTGGCAATGAACACTATAGTTGAGTTGAAGTGTGTTTAATGAGATTATTTTGTAACTTTTACATTTTCAATTATTAAGTTGAAGCAAAAAGTTTAAAAAAGGGGCTTTCACATAGAAAAAACAATAATCTTATTGTGATTAAAAAAAAACCTTACTCAATTAAGTATATGCACCCTGTTGTACAAAACCAAATTTATAACTAATATCTCTAACTTTTATCCCCTCACATGTACAAGAAATATTTATTAATATGATACTCTCTTTACCATTTCATTTTTTAATGTATTATTT
Source organism: Pueraria montana var. lobata (assembly GCA_026413185.1). Taxonomy (NCBI): domain Eukaryota; kingdom Viridiplantae; phylum Streptophyta; class Magnoliopsida; order Fabales; family Fabaceae; genus Pueraria; species Pueraria montana. The sequence goes on along the minus strand of CM048650.1, from coordinate 86,462,531 downwards.
TTACATATGATACTCTCTTTACCATTTCATTTTTTTGTTTGTTTAAATTTCAAAACATATAAATATATTTTTTCTATTTGAATCTTATGTCATTATTATCATCACAATAATTCATTTTCATCCAAAAATATTTTTTAATTATTTTTTATCATTTTAATTCATGACAACATTAATAAATAATATTTTGATTAAAGTCAAATTAAATTATAATCATATCAATTTATACTCAAAGCATCATATCACACTCACACATAAATCTCATATAAATAAAGTAAAAACATCAATTAATAAATTAAAAATGTCAAATAAATTGTTGAAAAACAAAAAAAAAATCAAAATTTATTAATTTTAATCAAATTTAAATTTATATTACCTTAAATAATGCAAAAAATTAACATTAAATTGAATTGAATTAATTTATTCAAATGTATAATTTGATAATGTATTATGATATATATTATTTTTCTTTAAAGTGTAAGATGTAAATCATATTTTTACATAGTATTAATTACAATCAATTGTAAATGATGTATACTCATAATTTTACATTCAATACATTTAAATTTATATTGAAAATCAAATTGCTTCATATTTAAAATATCACAGTCAAACTATATATTATGTTTATGCAAACAGTTAGTTGATTATAAAATTAATAAAATAAATAAATCATAGGTAAATTACCTATTAAATTAAATTATAACAACCTCCCTTATAAAGGTATATATGATGTAATATGTTTCTTGTGTAATATGGTGTGTTAGTGTTAATATAGGAGTCTTAATAATGTATTTCATTAAATTAAAAAGGTTAGTGTAGGGGTAAAAAAAGGAGAAATATTAAAAGAAATTTCACGAAATGTTTTGTCAATTTAATTTTTAAAAAAAATATCCATAGTGCATATCTATGATCACAAAATATAATTATGCAAGGAATGTCCACTTCTTCCTACCATAAGAGTGGACATTCCTTTGGTTGCATACATGCCATCTTTTATTAAAAGATCAGTTATGTATTTGGCTTGTGATAGTAAAAGTGATCCATCCTTAACCTGCTTTACTTCAATACCAAGAAAGTAGTCTAAAAACCCAACAAGTTAGAGTGAAAAGGATGCAATAAAATTGGAAATAACCTCTTTGATCAGAGAGGAGATGTCAGTGATGATAAGATTATCAACAAATAGAAGCACATGGGTGAGCTGGCTGGATTAATGGAGAATGAAGAGTGATAGATCACATTAGCTGCTTCAGAGCCTAAGAGCAATCAGAGTTGAGCCAAGTCCTTCAAATCAGATTCAAGGGGTCTGCTTTAGCTCTTAAAAAATTTGAATCACTTTGATTTCCAATGAGAAATATATGAATTTTTACAATGTAAGTTTTATTGCACGTCCATGTGAAACAATTACAGAAAAAGATGGTACAACTAAAACTGAAGTGACATTTCTACAAGTGTTTCACTCTATTTCCATTAACAGAAGCCTCAGAATATGGAAAAAGAACAAAAAACAAGGGTAATATTATATATCTACTGTGAAAGCTTAAACTAAACATTCAAGGTCATTTCATTACTATTGCAGTGCCTTACTGGTGCAGAGGTTTTGCACCACCACCAGCCTCCTCCACATTGACAGGAGTAGATGAACCACTCCTTCTGGAACTACCTTGCCCTGTGATTGTCCTTCCCATGAACTTTCCTGCTTTGCTCAGTCCACTACCAACTGCACCAAGACCGCTGCCAACAAAACCAACTCCGGCACCAATGCCACTGCCAACAAACCCAGCTGCAGTACCAGTTCCACTCCCCACAAGTCCAGCACCAGCAGTAACACCAGTACCAACCATTCCAACACCGGACCCAACTACCGTTGCTGCTCCATCTAGCGCATCCATTGTAGTTCCTATAACTCCCTCTTCTTTAAGTTTCTTCCTTTCTTCTAGTATCTTTTTCTCTGCTTCTAGTGCAACCAACTGTTCTTCCTTGTTAAATTGGTGATAAAAGATCTGAAATTCCAATGAGATTATGACTTTTAATCCAGTGAACATAGGGAGGGATTAAAATATGCCAATAATAGTATGATCAAAACAGGTAGAGGGAAAAGAGACAAAATAAAGGCAAAAAGAGGGAAGAAAAAAAAAGGTAGAGGGAAATAAATCAATCTCAATTTACATCTATACTATATCAAGGATAGCCCCAGAAACTATGTACTGATGTTAATCATAGCCAAATGCAAACAAATCAATGCATGTCTATTTATACCTTTATTGTTATGGTTCCTCGATCCTTCTTGTCTTTCACTTTCAGTGTATCAAGTGATGACAGCAGCCTCAATTCAAACTCCTTTTCAGTTTCTGCTTTCAGGTCATTAAGTGGTAATTTTACTATTCCCAATCGCTTATCTTGCCCAATGTCTTTATCAAAAACCTATTTTCAGAGCGATGAATGAAAATCATTTATGATAGTTTTATTATATCAATCATGGCACAAAAACAATTTAATATGGATTGTAAAGTTAGAAGGAGAAAATTTGAAGATTTCAAACCAAAATATTAACAGGTGTAGATTGTCAAAACTGATTAATAAACCTTCAGGGGGAGAAGATAAAGTATCAACTAGACAGAGTCGGCTACATATATCACACATGTCCATTGTTATGTCAAAAATCAAGAGTTTAGGAGAGGCCAATTAGATCTAAGTCCTTTTTAATAGTTCACTACTGGGCTACTGGGCTATCCTCCATCTAATCAACTCCTCACAATGGGGGGACATCTATAAGTCTTACTCGCACATGGCCAAACAATCATAAGTGTAATTCTAATATTCTACCATTTTTTTTTTCTTTCACGGGTGCTACTCCTACTCTCTCTAACATATTCATTCATAATCTTATTTTTTCTTCTATGTCCATTCACTCCTTGCAACATTCTTATCTTTACAACACTTAGCTTATACTCTTGTTGGCACTTAAATGCCCAACATTCAGTATCATGAAGGATCGTTAGTAGCTGTACAATTTTCCTTTAAGCTTAAGCAGCACCACCTTTTGATAAAAAAAAAAAAAAAAACAGCTGAAGCATTCCACCATTCATTCATCACTTTATATGATATGAAAATTTTTAACATCGCAATCAGGTCGTATCATGGTCAGCTTGCAAGCATCTCAACTAAAGATTAAATAACAGTTATAACAGAATGAGTGATACAAAAGAGGATTAGTTGTGTAAAACCTCGACAATGAGTGACTGGGTCTCCTTGTCCTCTGCAATCAAGTCAAATACCTCATTCCAAGCAGGATTCAAGTTGTTATCAATAACCTTTGTTTTAACCTTAAACAGTGGTCGAATATGCAACACTGCATAAGGATCAGACTTCCCAATCATTTCCATATTCTTTAGGTCATTCGCTTTAATTACATTCACTCTAAGCGTTCCCTGGGGTTTAAGCTCCAGTTCACTGCAAAAAACAAAGGTGCTTATGATGCAGTGTAAAATATTTGAGCATTAACATTTAAATTGGCATGTTCCTAAATATCATTTTGTTTTTCTTTTTCAAGGGGAGCGGGCAAAACAGAAAATGAAACAAAAGCTCTTTTGTTGAGGAATATTTCTACAACAATTTCAAACAATTTGAAAAACTGTTTACCAGATATATTAATAAACCACATGCTTTGATCTGCGTGCAGATAGAAATATAATAAACAAAAAAAAAAAAAACCCTCCATAAGATTCACATTACCTAGTATCAACAGGTATGCCCCCAAGAGGAACAACAATCCTATGAGGCCATTGGAGCATATCGGTAACAATTGAGTTCACAGTATCCTATTTGAAATTGGGGAAAGAGTGTATTATAAGTATTATTTCAAAATCAGAAAAAGGTGAAAGGGGAAGGTACATAAAATAGAACTCACATCAATCATATCTGAAATTCCAGGAAGTGCAGTCAAACTTCCACCAACAGCCTTCAGAGTGTAATCAATTCTAGGCTTTGGCTGGTTAAATGTGAATGAAAAAGTCAGTAAATTCAAAACTGAAAATAATATTAGCATCCCATTTATCATGTAGTAGGCGATACTGATAAAAGTAGTCCAAGAATTCAATTAGAATATTGACTTAGGTTGACAAATCAAACACCTAAATTATAAACAATCATCATGCTCTACCATCATCACACTATGATAAATTGGTAAGACTACTGAAGCTGATAGTTAATGTGATGAACATATATGTCTAATACGAAGGGATCCATTATCTAGATTTTTCAGATTTTTGTTTAACCAACTAAACTAAATGTTACATCTCATCAAATGAAAATGTTGAGATATAAATCATATCTCCTAAATCTCCACATTATCATCACAAACATCATATCATATCTCAACAGAAAACATGCATATCCAACTTCAAGTCAATGGTCTATCCAATATTTTCTGCTAGATTTGCAGGAGAGCACAAAATGGGAGATTGTAAAACTCAAGTGCATCATCATCCCCCCCCACCCCCTTTCACTTTTAAGTTACCTCAGCAAGTAGGGCAACAACAACAGCAGAAATGCAGGGAATCTCATCAGCAAGTTGGAATATAACACGGATAATGGTGAAAACCTGGAGATCCTTCAACTGAAGCAAAATACAATAACACTCAAAATTTTGAAATTTCTTATAGGAATGTGAATGAAAAACAATGCTGAGTCTAACCTGAATAGGGATTGATGCAACAAGTGCAGCTTCAACAGCCAAAACAATATTGGGATCACCACCCCAACGGAAATCAATGTCCATTATGATTTGACCTTTTTTAAGACTCTGAACACGAATACCTGCATGGATGAGGAAAATATGCATGTATTAATTCTTGACATACAAAAACAATTCAACAAAAAAAATTGACAAAGGAAGAAACAATAAGGGTGGTAAAAATTTGCATTTCATAACATTTTGTTTGACCTTACTGAATATTATTGACATGCATAAGTCAAACATTTTAATACAATCTCATCAATGCTGCACTCATTTTCATATATTTATATATTTTATTTTAACAAACAACATTATTCTTACAAGACTTATGTTGTACATGACAGACCTAAAATATTTGGATTTATCCTAAAACAACACACAACTCCATCTTTTATCTATCCATTTCATTAAGTTTGATTCAAGACAACAGTTAATCAAATAGCATAAACAGGGGAAAAAAATAAAACCAAAATGGACATAAAAAATTTGGATAACCTGCTTTTGGATAAAGTCTCAAAAATTTGTTACATATGTTGTCAAAATAGAATGACAAATCAACCTCGGCTGAATTTATAAATTTAAGTCCAGTAGTAAATTTAGCAGGGAAAAAAACAAAGAGACTTATATAGATCAATACCTTCAATTTTTGGAGCAACATTTCCAAGGGACAGCTTGCTGAACTTCAATGAAGTAATTCCAGGTGGTCTGTACTCTTCCAATAGCGGTTCAACAGATTCTCTAATCACCAATGTTGCAGCCTAAAAGTAAACATAACCCAAATCAAGATAAAGTCAGCAATTTAAGCAATGCAGGAATAACCCCTTCTGAAACAAAGATTTGCAAGAAAACCAAAAAAGAAAGGTCTCCTAGAGCCTAAGGATAGAAAGGTGCATGTTACAGAGAACAGGAATATTTTTTTATACATATATAGAAAAAATGCATCTCAAGACCTAGGGATTACATTACAGGTTCTTGTCACAGAAACAGCCTCTCAACTCAGGGTAAAGCTGCATACATGTAATCTTCCCCAGATCTGAAAATGGTGAGGCTCATGCATTGGGCTGCTCTTTTAGAATTAAATTTAATAGAGGGAAAGGAGGAGAAATACAACTAAAAGGTGTGATTCAGGACAAGTAGGCTGATCATAACCATATATTACAGTAATGTTCATATCATCTCAATATGTAATGTACCTCAGTATGTGGTTATCAACTTATCATTGATGACAATGAACACGACAAAAAATCAAGGAATGGGTTATCAGAAGCAGCAACTGATAGGTACTGATTCAAGGAATTTAGTGACTCCCCATAATCATCAGATCCAATATACTCTCTTTTCCCCATTCAAACTGAACAACTACTGGGGTGTTAGAACTTAGAAGCAATATTGTGTCATACCATAATAAATAAAAAATCTAATAAAAATTTACAAGTAAATTATTGTGTGAAATAAATAACATACTACAGAAATAAGGGAAACATCAAGACATAATATAGAAAATATAGTAAAAAATCAACAAACAACAGCACACAAACTGTTGTAGATCATCATACAAACATATAATATGCATGCAAGTTTACTCACATCTGCCACAAATGGCCAAAGTTTGGACAGCTGCTTGTTTAGCCATTTCACCTGAAAAGACCCAGGCAAGGAAGGTCATACACAGAGCACATGCACAGTAATCAATTGGGAAACAAGAGACAGTGTTTCTATATTTTGACTTTGCAGCTGCATTTGATGCTTTGCCAATAATATATACCGGATTAACTGGAATAATAGGAGAGCTGTGTCAAATCACTTCTGTAGAAAGCTAAGTAATCACAATAACGGACGAGAATCTCACCTGCTCATATACAGGAAAAGATATCCATTCAGGAAAATTATCCCCACAAATTCTCTTTAAATCCTCTCTGTTAAGGGACCCAAGGAGTTTAACGTCAACTGCCTGTAGAGAAAAATGAAGAATGTTAAGGAAAAAAAAAATAATATATATATATATACAGGTTAATACACTTTTTTTTGTTAAATATAAATGTGTTCAGTCCAGAAGTGCCCTTGAGTCTTGTTAGTGCCGCAGTGCACAGGATACAGACATATATGACTGATAAACTTGTAACTCATAAACAGAGATAACAGTGTCAGATGTTATTAGCAAAGTTTCCTGGTTTAAATTTTCCAATCACACCCCATTTATAATATCAGGTAATAGACCACTGTGCAGTTTCACTAAGACTTACATTTATGCACTATAGACTTGTACTTCATCAAACTACACACTGTGACAATCACAGACCAAGATATATTTCTTGTTTCAAAATTAATATGCCACTCCAATTATGGCAATGGCAATCCTAAATTCATTGTAGCATTCCTCAATGCAGGATTCAAAAAAGGAAAGAAAAGGATCTGGATCCTCTCCTTTTTACAATCAACGGGAGAGGTCCTGTTTAAAAATCCTAATCATTCATTACATATGAAATTTAATCTATGGCTGAAATCAAACCGTATAGTTAATCCCTTCCCCTTCTCGTGAAACCGTGCCATTGGCGTAGGAGTTCGCCGCCGTAGTGCTGTTGTGATCTCGTTCCTTCTTTTTTGCCTCCGTTTGCATCACACCGCTGTAGTCTTCGCAAGACGTCGTTGAACCCTCATCCTCTTATTAGTTTGCCTCCATAGCCGTTGTCGGAACCACCCTTCTGCTTCTTGCTCACGATGCTGGCCGGCACCGCCATTCTTGGTTGCTGCAATGCGGTGGTGCTTTCAGAACAGAACCACTGCAGCAGTGCGACATGAGTGATCAGAACGTGATCAGAACAGGACCACTGCGGTGACATTGCTACTCCTGCGCTGACGGTGGTGGAATGCGTTCGAGGGTAGCCGTGAAAGAAGGGGAAGCGGTGAGCTTTAGTGGGTTTTGTTCTCAGCCGTTGATTAAATTTTATATACAATGAATGGCTGAGATTTTTTAACAGGACCTCTCCTGTTGAAAGTAAAAAAGGAGAGGATCCAAATCCGAAAGGGAACATATGATGACACGTACAAAACACATGCACCCACCAGACATATGTATTATGCTTTCAGATTTAAAAAAAGAAAAGTTACTTGGTTTGAACATAATGATAAGTTGATTATTTTGAAAGTGAATGCATTCTGAATTTACAACTTTCCCTCTTTACACTTTGTTTCTCATTGGTGAGTGTAGTTTTTTCAGTTTAAATCATATTTAGGCTCTATTTGGATTGTGGAACAGGGGAATGGAAAGGGAACCAGGGGATGGAAAATATTCCTGTGTTTGGATGCAACTTTGGCCAGGGGGTGGAAAGCCAAAAGGTAAAGCAGGGGTGTCTGTTCTTTTCCCAACACTGGAATGGTTCTTGCCTTTTCATTAGAAATTGGCAACTAACCATTTTACTTAATTACCCTTGACACTAACAATAACAACCACCAAGTCTATCCCATTAGGTGGAGTCAGCTATATAGATCAATCAACGCCATTGAGCTTTATCAGAAACCAAATTTCAGTAATTTAGAAAACCATCGAGAGTAAGGTGTGTTTTTTAATGGTTTCAGAAAACTCTATAAGTTAAGAACCTAGATAAAACAGCCTTCAATAGACTCCACCCAGAAATTTTATCATATGAGTTCTTTCACATTCACATTGAACCTTAAAAGCAGGCATTGGCCAAAGAAAGATATTTTGAATCAGTCCTACATCACTTGACAAGTTGACATTTTAGGATTACAAAACAACAGGAGCAAACATGAGTATGTGTAAAGCAGAAGGTGCACAGCTTCAGAGTGTAAGGGTTTTCATTGTCTTAGGGACACTCAATCTTGGAGTTGATTGTTCAGAGAATAGAAAAATGCCTAGACATTGGACTCAACAGTACCTCTCCAACTGAAGGAAATCAGTTCTGAATAGTTAATATATATAGACAAACTTACATAACTATTGTCTTTCTTTGCCATTTGAGTTTTCACAAATGTAACCACTGGTGAACTTAATTACTTTCAGAATTGAAATAATGGTTTACTTGAATCTACTCTAATTGCGTAACAAAAGCATACTCTTTCTACTGCTGTCCTATTATGATTCTTTCTCACATTGATTACACATCTTCTATATGAATGACATGCTTTAATTATAAAAAAAAATTAAAATGCACCACTAGGTTATCATTAGCCATTCCAAAAACCTCTTAATGATCCTCCAAGATTTTCTTTGAAATATTCAAAGACTCGCTCACTGATTGATTCCATCTTTCAAATTCATCAACTTTTCTTCAACATTGCCCAGTACAATGAAATTATTAAAAAAAAAAAATTAAATGCACCAGTAGGTTATCGTTAGCCATTCCATGAACCCCTTAATGATCTTCCAGATTTTCATTCAAATATCCAAAGACTCACTCACTGATCCATTACATCTTAATTCATCAACTTTTCTTCAACATTGCCCAGCACAATGAAATCCATAATTTTTTTTTCCAAAACATTGATAATCAAAACCCAAATTCGAAATAAGCAGAACAAACCAAACCATCATACCTTTGTAATTCTCTTGGCGCTACGATACGTCATCATGCGTTGCCACGCAGCCATCAATGCTACGCCGAGTACCATCCCCAGAAAAATCCCAGAAAACAACCCCATTTTTCTCAGATTCCAAACAACGCTACCCTTTCAATACAGAACCTGAAAAACACGCAATAACACACGCAAAACGAATCAAAACCGAAGATACCCAAATGAAAAAAGCGCGCAAATTTAAGAAACAACGCATTAATCAAGCCAAAACAGAAACTTACTGTGAGATTTGAGAAGAGGATCACAGAGGGTCAAAATTGGGGAAATGAACACCAATTGGGATGAGAATTGAAAAAGACACCAAACGGTGCAACTGAAGGAAAACTCAAGTTTTATTTTTCTATTTTGTTTGTGTGTGTGTTTCAAAACTGTGATCTTTATCTTGTTTGTAACGTAAAATTGAGGGATTGTGGTGAGTTCTTTGCCTCTTCCTCCGCAAGATTGGAATGAGAATGAGAATGAAAATGAAAATGAAAAGTATTAAAGCTTTGTAAGGGACTGACTATACTCGTTCAGCATCGATAAACCATCCTTCCATTTTCTTTCCTTTATGCATTTATTGGTTTTTTTGGGCATTTTCACTTACGCAAGCTTTATACAATATACACGTGGTCACGTGCACCTTTTTTCCTGTTTTAGCCGTGTGGGGAAAAAATTCCTTATATTATTATTTATTAGGGTTAATTACCAATTTATTTTTTTAATTATTTAAAATTATTCAATTTAGTTTCTAAATTTCTAAATATTTTAATTAGGTCCTTTAATTTTTAAAAATGTCTCAATTACGTCCTCACCGTCCAATTAAAGTAACACCGTTAGGATTTTGGGGGAGACAGTTTCTCTTTACAAATAATGGCGGCTAAAAACCGCCACTACATTTATTATTATGTTTTCCTCTCTTTTTTTTCTCTCTCTTCACAAAATTTATCCCTTTTCTTCTTTTCTCTCCATCGTTCTGTATCCTTCTTCCCCTCAATTGTCTATTTACAAATCGCATGTCCTCCACCTCCGTGAACTAGTCTCTTCAAAGCTACTCTGATCTCCATCCTCCATCCAAGGCAACGTGGGTCGCGGTGGCTAGTGATGCACAAAGAGGAGGGTGTTGTGTTTTTTGCTTAGATCTGAAGGGAGGGTGGTGCGTTTTTTCTCAGATCTAAAGGGGTGGTGGTGCGTGATTGTTCAGATCTTAAGGGAGGGTGGTGCGGTGGTCCTCCGATTCCCCCACCACGATCTCCACTGTCACATCCACCTCGCTCATTATCTTCGCGTACTTCAACGTCGTCCATTCGTCGAGAACTACACACACGTGTACGTCACGCACGACGGCAACATCACCTCCTTCGACTGTTTCCTCCGCTGCAAATCCACCAATCTGACATACTTAACCGCCGCAGACTCCCTCGTCGCGCCATCGTCAACAACTTCTCTGACTTCCAGATACAATAATTTTAGGAATTGTACGTGTTCTTGTGGGTTTTTTATTTGATTTCAGATTTGTGTGCTTCTTTTTGTGGGTTTCATATTTGATCTTCGGTTTGTTGATTATGGGTTTCAAATTTGAGATTTGTGTATCGGACAAAATAAGTTTTTAGTCCGTTATGTTTTTCAGATTTTCATATTTAGTCCCCAAACTTAAAATTGACTGGTCTTAGTCCTCCATGTTTTCTTCCGATGTGTATCCGACGCTAATCCATGGGATAGAGTCCGCTTTTCATTGTTAGAGTCGGGAAAATGCAAATTTTATTTTAAAAATAATAATAATAATAAACATAGTGGTGATTTTTAACCGCTACTATTCATAATAAAAACTAACAGAATACTCATCTTAACGGTGTCAATTTCAATTTGACAGAAAGAACGTAATTGAAGCATTTTTAAAAATTTGTGGACCAAATTGGAGTGATTAGAAATTTAGGGATCAAAGTGAATAATTTTAAATAATTTAAGGACCAAATTGGTAATTAAGCCTACTTATTATTACTATAGTAATATTTTTTTATTATTAAAATAATTGTAAATATATATTTTATATTTTGCCTATACAAATATTGGAGTAGTGATGAAGGATTATGGTACCTTTTTTGGTGTAAAACTTTATTTTTAAGTGCACTAATGCACAAAAAATATTAGTTATTACCCTTTATAACAGGTTGTATATTCTTTTATTTATTTATTTTTCAGTACTCCTCTTGATCTGTTTTCCATGACTCATTTTGAACAGAACACCCGGCGAAAATAGAAAAGTCTTTTGCAAACAAGTCATTAGTTTAACACCAAATTCAACAAGTATACAATTATTCAAGGTTGCAACTTTCCAAGCTCACAACAAAGACAATCAACTCACTCATCCTCTCTGAGAGCTTATGCACATATTGTTTGTCTATTCCATATGAGATTTCAAGTCATTTTCTTAAAGATTTTAGGTCATGTTTGCGTGGGTGCAAGTTAAAAAGAATGAAGGGAGATGAAGTGAAAAGAGAAATTATTTTATTATTTGATTTATAAAAATGAGGTTGAAAAAAAATTGATCATGATCAATTTCATTACTTCATTTTTCTTTTCTCTCTCCCAAAATTTATAAAATAACTATTTTTTTAAAGAGAAAACTACTGGATATTATAAATAGCTATTCTTTTAAAAGTATAAATAACTATTTTATTCTTATAAAATTGTGCAAACTATATTTTAAGGATTAGCGCGTCTCTTTTTGTGCAAACTATATTTTAAGTAGACTAATACACAAAAAATATTACCCGTTATAACACATTGTGCTTTTTTTTTCCTTTTCTCCTCGTCCTCTATTTTGTATTTGAATAATTTTAAACACTTTAATTATTTGCAACTAATTATCACTGTGAGAAAATAGGAAAGTCTTTTCCAAATAGGTAATTGTAGCTCTAAATTAGGGCATCTTTAGTTCAGTTCAATACCAATCTAAACAAGTGCACAACTATTCATCAACATCGGGAGTGACTATGGGTCGTAATCATCCTATCCAAGATCACAACTTTCCAAGCTTGCAACAAAGACAATCAACTCTCTTATCCTCTGTGAGGACTCTCATTCACATATTATTTGTCTATTTCAAATGAGATTTCATGTCATTTTCTTTAAAAAAAATTGATAATGAAACTCACCCCCCCCCCCCCCCCCCCCCCCCCCCCCCCCAGTATCTGTCTCTCTCTTTCTCACACACAACACAATTACACAATTTGAAGTGGGAGAAAAACTATGCAACTTTTGTTTAGTTGTAAGGATAAAGGTGGCTCTTATACTCCTATCCCTACACTAAGTTGCCAGGGTAAATTTTGATTAAGATACTATGTTTGTCTATGATTGACATCATAGCTCCCTTTCATTTAAAGAGTCATCGTAGGTGTAGAAAAATATAATCCATCAAGAGTTGCTCAATATCTAATGGATAAGGGTTTGAGCTGCATTAACTACCACACGCTAACATTATATAGTAAGTTAGTAACTGTAAACTCCACCATGGGTCCAGATTTGCTTACATTTCAGACCATTCATAACAAACTTGACGCTTAGGTTTTTTTTTTTTTTTCCCTTCATTTTCCATTAAACAGGCTTCATATATGAGTATTCCTTGTAAAAATTCCTTAATATTGCAACAAAAAATCAAAATAACTTCCACTTCTTGACTGTTCCCCCAAAAAAGTGTACGATATTATTATTCAAAATACTGTAAACCACAAAGAAAAAAAAAATGTAAAAGGAAATGAGTGTAAAACAAGTCCAATATTTCTTCGTCTGCGAAAACTCTGAGCTGTAAAAAAAATATCCAATGCTGCGTACCCACCGTAAGCTAACCTATTCCTCACTGAAGCTGCAGCAGCAGCAACAACGCCGCAGCGAAGCCGTAAACCGCGACGCGCGCGTCAGCACGGCTGGAGAACGTGCCGCCGCTGGGAGACTGCGCCACCGTGATCGGCGGAGACTGAGCAGCGCCGGGACCTGGCGGCTCCTGGTACGGCGGCGGCGGCGGCTGGTTGAGACTCGGCGGCAAGCCGAGGCCGCGCTGGACGTCGATCTCGAAGGCCAAGCCGCGCTGGCACTGCACGCCGTCGCTGGCGTCAGAGAAGAAGTAGTTCGGTCCAACTATGGTCAACGGCACCGCAATGGTCAACGCTTCGCCGAAACGACTGTTTCCGCCGCCGTACACGAAGGTGCCGTTGTCGGAATCGTCGGCGGTACAGTTCAGATAGGTCGTCTTATTGTAAGTTTGAACCACCGTTTGGTTCGAGTTCGTATTGAAAACTAAAAATTAGCAAAAAAAAAAAAAAAAACACAGAAAATTGAATTAGATTTTCGAGCTTAGTTTCTGAAATTCTGAGAGGGTTTAGAAAAGTGAAATTCGCAACGAATTTAATTTCAATTTCATGCTGATTTTCATTTTGCGTTTGTTTTCGCGGCAAATGAACAGTGTAAATTAAAGGTGTTAAACGACGTCGTATTCTATGTAATGAGAAGAGAAAAAGGTGAATGAGCTTACTGAGATAATCGCCAAGGTCGAAGGTTTGATTTGAAGCCCAAGAAGAGTAGTTGGTGGCGGGTGTGTTGGTGGTGGAGTTGAAGGACCACCCAGCGGCGCCGCCGACAGTGTGGTTGTGGTAACCGGTTTCGGCGGCGGAGACGGCGGTGACGAGGAGGGCGAAGGCCGTGAGGTACGCCGCAATGGGTGGCGCCATTGCCGGTGATTTGGTGGCGATTAGTGTTAGAAGATGTGTTTTAGTGAATTTGTAAATTGTGTGTGGGTATATATATACTTTGTCTAATTTATAAAAATCTGAAAATAATTATATTCGTAAATGGTGTTTTTTATAACAAGACAAAACTTATATCCTAATCTCGATAATAAATGCTTTAAATTAAACATTCATATAACTTATCAAAAGAAATTTTAATTTTAATTAAAAATCATATTAAAAATACTTTAAAATATTCTTTTAATTTCTGAATATTCAAAATTGGTGTAAGGATAGTTGGTGCTTACCACGTACTGTAGGCTCCACTTTTGAAGACATCGGAAGGTCAAAGCAAGCAAGGCCTGAGTCGGTGTTTCTCTTTCTAAACGCTCTTACATGCATTAATCATTCAAAGACTTTTTTATTTTGCCGTTTGAATAATATTTTTTTTTTTGTTATTAAAGTATTTGTATTTTTAATATAGAGTTGTTTTTTTAATAGTGCATTCGTGTTTGATCGACAACCGAATTCATATTAGTTATTCTTTTTGGGGCGGTAAACCTTCTTCGTCCTCTTGTGACATTTCTCCATTCGTGCACGAGCCAGTATGCTGGCTAGACTCTTAATATAATTTAATAAAAATTGATGCTGAAGCATAATTAAAATTCTAAAACTTTATCATGGTGTGACTTGATTGATAGATAATAATATGTATAAAACACATATGATGAGATCTTAAATAAATGTTCGAGAAATTAGCCCTTATCTCATGATTAAGAAATATCTTGAATTAAAAAAAATAACAGTATCTTAAATAAATGTTCAGGAAGTTAGTCCTTATCTTATGATTAAGAGATATCTTTAATTAAAAACAAAAAAAAAAAACAGTGACACTATTAAAAAAATTTAACTGCAGGGATTTATTTAAGAGCTCCATAAATTTTAACTGTAGGGATTTATTTATTTAAAAGCTCAGTAAAAGTATAAATATGTACATATTAATTTAACTTAACTTTTATTTTATTTTTTCTTCCTTATGACTTTTGTTAATTTTAGAAAATATGCATTTTAGGTTGCCATCTCGGTATCACATCAGCCAAGGGAGCTATCACTATACTCCTCAGAATTTGACATCGACGGCTAATTTTCTGGCCGGAAATATATTTATTGAATTTTGATAAAAATGTTGATATTTGTACATACTATTTTTAATTTTATTATGATAAATAAAGAAAATAAAAAATAAAAAGTGTGTATTTTTTTTTATTTTTTAAAACTATGTTATCTGCACATCTAATCTATGCTTTTACACAATAAAAAGTGTGTATCTGAAATATTATTAGAGCATGAGAAAAATTGTTTATTATTCTTGAGGCCAATATACAGAAACAACCTCATGTAATCATGTTTGCTACAATTTCATTCCTAATGATGCTAGCTGAACACAGTCCTTTGTGTGTATATTAAGAGGTTAAGAGCATACACATCTACAACTACAACAACAACTATGTTAGTGCACAAGCAACACCTTATAGCACTGTTCAATGACCTTCCCCACTAACAGAATTACACTGCAACTAATAAGAGATATCAAAAAGGACCAATCAATAGGACCATAATTGTCAACATGAATTATGAATAATATGCCCAAATGGGATTATGAGCGATCTTCACAGTGTAAGAAATTTCAGAAGGTTCAACCATTGAACCAATCTCATTTTCCCCTGTAGCCGGTTCGATGACTGTAATGGCAAGATCTTTTTCAATGCGCTTGAGATGCAGAATTGTGAAAGGATTTTTCCACATAAAAGGGTGCATCGATGGTGCAGCATAAAATGGTTTCTTGAGGTCCCATCTTCGCACAACATTTGTCAGTAGATCGTCACAAACCCCTCCTGCAATCTACAACCACCATAATATCTCTCAAAAGTTAAAATAAGAAATGGAACAAATTGGCAATTTTCAACTGCATATGTACATAAAATATAAACATGCACGTAGCCCCCTACTCTGACAACGAAAACTCAACATCTTATAATATGTAGGAACATATTTATATACATAGTAGATGGTTCATGTACTAAATGACGGTGAAAGTTGGGGTTTAAAATAGACAATAAGAGAAAAAAGTTGGAGTAGATACAAAATGATTGTATATAAGAAGATATTGGGATGACACCAACTAAAGAAAAAATGACAAAAAAATTGATTAAAATGGTTTGAACGTGAACAAAGAAGGCTACTGAAAACACAAGCGAGGACACACAGTACATTGCATGGTTTTTAGTCATGAGAAAACGGAAAGAGGAAGGTCAAGAAAGACATTAGATGAAGTTGTTAACAAAAATCTCAAAGTAAATAATAATAATATAAATAATATCTTTGAAATTTTTGTCTTTAATCGAGTCATGGTGATCTTAGCCAACCTCCATAGGATGTTGTTGTTGTTGTTGAAGTAAATGATTCATGATTAATCTAAATTGTATAATTTTAGAAAAGCCAACTTGTTTAATACATAGTAGAGTTGGTATCAATCATATGACAATGTAGAGAGAAAGAGCCAAAATCTGCAAAGTTTTAGCGGTTTGATTACCTTGGCAAGGGTATGTGCCGACAATGGAGCAATGACCATGATATCAGCCCATTGAAGAAGCTCATGGCAGGAATCACTACGATATATACTTATACCTTGGGGAATTGCTGCTGTATCAATAAAATTCAACGATGATTTTGTGAGAACAACACATACTTCTGCCCATGTTAAAAACTCTTGACAAAGAAGTCCAAATTTTCCAGCACGAATACATCCACAAGCAGCAAGTACAACCCGAGGCTTCCTCTGAACACTATGAAGCGGCATTCTCTCAGACCTTGCTTTTATAACCGCAGGATTTGAGCAATCCATCACCCACAGATTTCAACAATAATCTTGGCCTGAATTTTTCAATATATAACAGTATCTCAGTTTTCATCTATCAGCTACAACATCTATGTATATCCACATTAATGCTAAGAATCAGAAAATGAACCATCACAAGTTCATATTCACACATGCACGGATTAAAAACTGTAATTAACATGTTGAATATTAAATAATTGTAGGAGATTGTAACTAACATGTTGAACATTAAATAATTGTAGGAGATTTAAATCCCTTGAGAATGAAAGAATTTAGACCATCAAGACAAAGGAAGCATATTTATCAAACAAAAGGGAGCACATAAAAATACCATACCACCTCTAGATAATGGGAAAGAAGATTCATTATTGTTACAAATTTGTAAAAGCATAAACCATTTGTCAGGAATGAGAGAGAATTGCTTGTAACATTAATCTTAGGGACCATCAAGAAATGAAGTTGATAACTTAAGCAAACAGAAATGACACCGTTGAATTGTATCCAAATCAAACCCAAGAAGAATTGCTTTCACTATTTGACACCTTGTAATGCATATTCAGAGACCATGCATGATCACAGCAAGAAGAGGCAGAGCTGAATCTTGAAACAGACGAGTTTATTCTAACATACACACCACACACAACAAGAACTGCACGACCCAATATTCAAAATTACATAAAGATTGGGAGCTCCGATCAAAGAATCGATTTTGAAGCTTTTAACGTTAATGGGGTGCTCGAGAATTCATCACCAAATGACGCAAAACCAAAGGGAAAAATAAAACAAAGAATGAAAGAATAAAAGAAATTGCATCACCTGATGAGATATATAATTTTGACTTTGAGGATTGACGAAACTCTCTTTCTATTTCTTACAATAGCTTTCAGAATCAGAAGAAGAACAAAGACATGGCAAGTTCAAGCTTTTTGAATTTTCTCAGACGAACCCGACTCGCGGCATTTTGTGTTGTGACTTGTGAGAGTGAAACATTTGTTTCGGACCTATAAGAAACAAATAAGCCCAAATTAAGCCCATAACCAAATGAAAGTAAATTTTTTAGATAAAAAATCATTTTTATTTTATCAAAGTATGGTCATTTAAAATTTATTTAAACGCCCTCCATCTCTATTTATAAGGCTTTTTTCAGAGAATTGTTTGTCCATTTTTATAAGACATTTTTCTAATATTTAGATGTATTAATTTTTTTTTTCTAAAGTACCTTTAATTAATTATTGTTTCCAAACATTAATTAATTAGATAAGAAGCAATTAAGAGGAGAGATGATTAATTTCAAAAAAATTAATGATACTTTTGAAAAAATAGTACACATTAATGACAAATTTAACATGATTAACTAAATTAACTACTTTTCTTAAGAAGTGTGAATTAGTTGAATGATCTTATAAATAGGGACGGAGTGAGTACTAAGTTATAAAATAGAATCAAGAATTCAAAATTTTTAATTATGAAATAATACACTAATATATTTTTTAAAATGATAATAAAAAATTAAATTTATATTGTTTTTGATAAACAAATAATTTAAAATTTTATAAATTTCAATTAGAAACTAGACATCAGGAAATATTTTAATAAATATGATATTAATAAGTGCTCAAATGTTGAATTATTTATTGTTATATAGTAATGGAAATTGAAAATTTGAACATATTTGCAATTATGTGTATTAAATACTAAGGTAATAATAATCAAAAGGGATAAAATATATTTTGGGTCCCTGTAAAATATGCAAAATATTAATTTTGTCCCCCAAAAATTTTTCGTATTAATTTAGTCCATCTAAAATTAAAACCTATTTTTGTAGGTCCCTATGAATACCAATAACTTAATTTTTCTTTTTTTAATTTTCTAAATTTACAATAACAAAACATGGAAATTTGATAAATATAAAATTTCTAATTCATTTCTACGTGTAAATCCGTAACCACGTCAAATTATCATTTAACGAAATTACCAACTAAGACCTACAAAAATATGTTTCAATTTTAGAGGGACTAAATTAAAACAAAAAATTTTTGGAGAATGAAATTAATATTTTGCATAGTTGTTCAAAATAACTGAACTGCATTAAACTGATGCTGCAATGCACTGAACTTAGTCAAAATAACTGAACTATTTTTTTGTAAAAACTGAACCGAACTGTAGAACAGTTCAGTTTTTAAAAACTGAACTGTTGATAAAATCTCAAACCTTTAAAACTGAACTGAACTGAAATTGACATGTTTGTCAAATTTTTTGATTCTATATACTGTCTTAGATATGTACAGGATCGTGAAGGAAGGAATCAAACACTACCTAAATGCTTAAAAAAAAGGAATTGAGAGTAACAATTAATATATACTACGAACAAACTTTGACAGAAGGCAGCTCAATGTTGTTAAAAAATTTAATTTTAATTTGTTCCCTACTAAAATCTGAAGCAATCTTCTCTCTCTGTTTTCTCTCCTCTTCCAAAACATGCACGCATGCTTTCCTTCTATATGTATTGGTTCCAGTATTCTTTTTTTTTTCTCCACTGTGGTTAGTAGGGTGTTCAAAAACACTGAACCACTGTATGCTGCACTTACTGTGGGCCCATCTAATTTTTTTTTACTCAACTGTATAAGGTCCTCTTAATTTATTGACACTAGATTTTGATGCGTTGCACGGAGTTAATAGTTTAAGATTTTTTATTTAGATTTTGTATTATATGTAATGTAATATATTATATTTTTATCTTCATATTTTAGTAAAAAAATATATAATTTCACCATAATGATTTAGATATTAATGTGACATCAGGTAAAATATTCATCTTTATGAATTAAGTAAAAATTTTCTACTTATTTTTATAAATAAAAAAATTTCATCCCTATGTGTTATATTTTATATATAATTTTATTTTAATATATTGGCATATACATATCAATGTATAAAAGAAAATTAAAATTTCTTCAAAAATTAAAAAAATCATAAATAATCTATTTAAGTGATAACATAATAAATAAATAAAAACTATCTGCTTAAAATAAATTTTAGACACTAATTTTATGTGGAGAAAATAATAGTTATTATTTTGATATTTGATTTTTTATGTAATTAAATCTATATTATTTATGTAAAATAAATATTAACTTTGATTGGACAAAAATATTTAGTAAAAAAGTTTATCCTGTGAATTGAATGTAATTTTCTACTTGTTTTTATAAAAAATGTTCATCCCCGTGTGTTATATTTTATATATTTTATATGATAAGTCAATTCTAAATTTCTCTTCATATTTTCATGAAAAATATTCATCCTCATTTATTATATTTTCTTATACTTTCTATGATCATAAAATAAAACATTCAGTAAATTATTTAAATCAGGAAAGAGATAGTCATAAAAAATACATTCAAATTTTAATTATTATGACAAATTATCTTAATTTAACTGTTTGACTCACAAATTATCTTCATATTTTAATTACTATGATAAAAAAAATGATCACAAATTACGAATATCTTATTTTTTGTTTGACTCACAATGTGGAGAGGGACTAAAAAAAGCATTTTTGCGAATTCCAGGGACTAAAAAAGGCAACTTCAAATTTTAAGGACTAAAAAAAAATGACTCACATTTGATGGACTGAAAACATGTTTAAGCCTGAAAAAAATTATGTTGTGTGTTATATTTTATATACTTTATGTGGTAAGTTAAGTCTAAATTTCTCTTGATACTTTCATTTAAAATATTCATCCTCATTTGTTATTTTTTTTTTCATACTTTCTATGTTTGTAAAATAAAACAATCAATAAAATATATAAATTAGGAAGAGACAACCATAAAAAATATATATTCAAATTAAAATTACAATAATAAAAAAATATAATTTCACCACAATAATTTAGATATTAATGTGACTTTAGCTAAATTGTCAATCCCTGTAAATTAAGTGAAAATTTCTACTTGTGTTTATAAGAAAAAAAAATATTCATCTCTATATGTTATATTTTATATATAATATTTATTTTAATTTATTGGCATATACATATCAATGTATAAAAGAAAATTAAAATTTGCCCAGGTAGAATAAATTTAATCATGAATAATTTATTTAAGTTAGAAGATAAAAACCAAAAAACAAATAATTATTTGTGTAAAAATTAAATTTTGACACTATTCTTTTATGAAGAAAATAGCAGTGATTATGTTGATTTAATTTGATTATTTTATGTAATTAAATATATATTAATTATGTAAATAAAATTTTAACTTTGATTAGACAAAAATCTTTAGTTAAAAAGTTTATCACATGAATTCAGTGTAAATTTTTCTACTTGTTTTTATAAATAATGTTCATCTTTGTGTGTTATATTTTAAATATTTTATATGGTAAGTTAAATCTAAATTTCTCTTCATACTTTTATGAAAAATATTCATCTGCATTTGTTATATTTTTCATACTTTCTAAGATGATAAAATAAAACACTTAATAAATTATTTAAATATGGAATGGGGCAATAAAAAAATACATTCAAATAAAAATTATTATAATAAAATATATAATTTCACCATAATAATTTAGATATTAATGTGACTTCAATAAAATTGTTCTTCCCCGTAAATTAGATGGAAATTTCTACTTGTTTTGATAAGAAAAAAAATCATCCCTATGTGTTGTAATTTATATATAATTTGTATTTTAATATATTGTCATATACATATCAATGAATAAAAGAAAAATAAAAATTTTCTAGGTAGAAGAAAATCATGAATAATTTATTTAAGTTAGAAGATAATAAATAAAAAATAAATAATTATTTGTTTAAAAACTAATTTTTGATACAAATTTTGTATGGAGAAAATAATAGTTCTTATGTTGATTTAATTTCATTTTTATGCAATCAAATATATATTAATTGTGCAAAAGAAATTTTAACTTTGATTGGATAAAAATATTTAGTAAAAATGTTTATTCTTGTGAGTTTAATGTAAATTTTCCTACTTATTTTCATATAACAAATTGTTCATCCATATGTGTTATATTTTATATATTTTATATGGTAAGTTAAGTCAAAATTTCTCTTCATACTTTCATAAAAAATAATCATCCTCATTTGTTATATTCTCTTCATAATTTTTATGTTAGAAAAATAAAACATTCAATAAATTATTTAAAACAGAAAAAAGACAGCCATAAAAAACGTTCAAATTAAAATTATTATAATAAAAAAATATAATCTCACTGTAATAATTTAGATATTAATGTGACTTCAGCTAAATTATTCATTCCCGTGAATTAAGTTAATTTTTTACTTGATTTTATAAATAAATAAAAAATTCATTCCTATATGTTATATTTTATATATGTTTTATATTTTAATATATTGGCATATACAAACCATTGCCTAAAGAAAAATTAAAATTTATCCATGTAGAAGAAAATCATGAATAATTTATTTAAGTGAGAAGATAATATATAAATGAATAATTATTTGACTAAAAATTAATTTTAGATACTAATTTTACATGAAGAAAAAATAGTTATTATGTTAATTTAATTTGATTTTTGTAATGTAATTAAATATATATTAATTATGCAAAAGAAATTTTAAATTTGATTGAACAAAATTTTTTAGTAAAAATATTTATCCCTGTGAATTTATTGTAATTTTTTCTACTATTTTTCATAAAAATTGTTCATCCCCGTGTGTTATATTTTATATGGTAAGTGAAGTCTAAATTTCTCTTCATACTTTCATGAAAAATATTCATCTACATTTGTTATATTTTTTTTTATACTTTTTATATTTGTAAAATAAAACATTCAGTAAATTATTTAAATCAAGAAAGAGATAGCCATAAAAAAAATTAAAATTAATATGATTGAAAATTTAATTCCATCGTAATAATTTATATATTAATGTGATTTCAGATAAATTGTTCTTCCCTGTCAATTATGTGAAAATTTCTATTTATTTTTATAAGATAAAAAATATTCATCCTTATTTGTTATATTTTATATATAATTTTTATTTTAATATATTGACATATACATATCAATGCATAAAAGAAAATTAAAATTTGTCCAAGTATAAAAAAAATCATGAATAATTTATTTAAGTGAGAAGATAAGAAATAAAAACAAATAATTATTTGCTTAAAAATAAAATTTAGACACTAATTTTTTCATGGATAAAATAATAGTGATTATGTTGATTTAATTTGATTTTTATGTAATTAAATATATATTAATTATGTAAAAATAAATTTAACATTGATTGGACAAAATTCTTTAATAAAAATGTTAATACTTGTGAATTCACTGTAAATTTTCCTTCTTGTTTTTTATTAAAAAAAATTCATCCACATGTGTTATATTTTATATGGTAAATTAAGTCTAAATTTTTCTTCATACTTTCATGGAAATATTTATCCCTATTTGTTATATTTTTTCATACTTTTTATGATCGTAAAATAAAACATTCAAGAAATTATTTAAATCAAGAAAGAGACATTTATAAAAGAATATATTCAAATTAAAATTATAATAATAAAAAATATAATTTCACCATAATAATTTAGATATTAATGTGACTTCAGCTAAATTATTCATCCCCGTGAATCAAGTGAAAAATTTTACTTACGTTTATCAGAGAAAAAATTCATCTTTGTGTGTTATATTTTATATATATTTTATATTTTAATATATTGGCATCCAATATCAATGTCTAAAAGAAAATTAAAATTTGTCTATGTAGAAGAAAATCATAAATAATTTATTTAAGTAAGAAGATAATAAATAAATAATTATTAGCTTAAATTTTAATTTTAGACTCTAATTTTGCCTGGAGAAAATAATAGTGATTATCTTGATTTAATTTAATTTTTGTTATGTAATTAAAATATATATTAATTATGTTGAAGAAAATTTAACTTTTATTGAACAAAATATTTAGTAAAAAAGTTTATCTCTGTGACTTCACTGTAAATTTTTCTACTTATTTTCATAAGAAACTATTCATCCCAGTGTGTTATATTTTATATGGAAGTTAAAGCAAAATTTCCCTTCAAACTTTTATGAAAAATATTAATCTCCATTTGTTATATTATATTTAGGGAACTATTTATGTTGGGCCCAAATTTATTATGACTTAAAACTTAAAAGTTAAAACTAATTTAAAAACTTTGAAAATAAAATAAAAGTTGTTTTAAATTTTTATTTAAAAGTTTCTTTAAGTTAAAATTAAGAAAAACTGGATTATTTGAAACTTTAAAAGTTGTTCCATGGCCGGAATTCAACATGAGATGTAGAAGCAAAATTAGAATTAATAAATATGAAAATTTAATAAAATAGGAAAGTTACGTGGTTAATATACAAAAAATATTAATGAAAGCAATAAAAAAAATATAAATGCATTTTGGGATCATATATATTTGTTACCGAAGCCTATACAATAACAAAAGAATATATACTTTTATAATTCTTTTCATTTGCTGAATATTTTACAATTTTTCAAACAAATTTTTTATAGTTATTTTTTTTACTTCTCAAAATGCGTTTAATAGAAACAATTTTTTTTTTCATATCTCTAAACTCCATTATGTTTGGTTAAAAAAAAAACTATCTATTCGTTTTACTTTTAGGTTCCTGTTTAACCAAATAAAGGAAAGTAATAAAGATAACTATTTTCAATTTTCAATTTTTAAAATCAAATAATTAACAATAAATATATTTTAAAATGATTATTATAATTTTTATTTTTAATTTTTTTAAAACGATTGTCGTAACATTAATTTTTTTTTATTAAGATAGATATTTTAAAATTGTGCAACTGATCTTTTTATTATTTTAGATATGAAAATTTCTAAATTTATTGATTTGTCCCGGTTTGAAATAAAAAATAATTTGATTCACTAAAAGTACAACCTAGTTTTATTTACTATAGTTGGATTCCTCAGTTTTAATATATCTAATTAATTAAAAAAGAATTTTATTTACTAAGAATATTAAAGCTTTATAATTACAAATAATATTTCAAGAAAACAATAACAACCATTATTAGTTTGAAGATATAAGGAAGGATATATGTTTAATTATTTTATATTATTAGTTAGTTGATTAGGTAAGAGATTAGTATTTGAATGAGAATTTCCGTTATTAGATTTAAAATCAAGCTCACGGTGATTGGTTATCATATACTTAATAGGTAGCAAAAAAAACTTGATAAATTACAAATAAAAATTCACAAACTGCATTAAAACTTGATAACATAATTTAATCCAAAAGAATATATCAATATATCTCTATATTTAATAAAACTCTTTGTATTATAAATTAATTATTGTCAAGTTTAGGATTTAAATAATTTTGTATTTTTATGAACAATAACTATTCAATAATTGTTGTATTATAAATTAATTATTTGTTAAGTTTAAGATTTAGATAATTTTGTATTTTTATATAATTTGATATATGAATTGATTATATAATCTATTAAAAATATTAAAATTAATTATATAATTATAGTATTAATGTAATTTAATGTAATCCACTAATTTAGCTTATTTATGAAAGTTACACAATGCTAATTAAGATTGAGAAATCAAATAAAATTACTTAAGGCCTATTTTAGGTGAAAAAAAGAAAATTACATAAATACCCATGACTTCTACTTTTATATATATAAAGAAATGAAATATGTTAAAATAATGGGAAACGTACCGCGAGTGATGAAGCAATGTCCTAAATGCAAGATATGGCGACAGGATTGTGTTTTGGAACTTCGAACATTGTATTTTGCGGTGGTTTCTCATTATACGTATACCATTCAGTTCATGAACCAATTCAGTTTAGTGCACTGCTAAAAACAATTCAATTCAGTTTACTTGAACTGTTTAGTTCAGTTAATTTGGTTGGAGGGAATTATTTTTTTAATTCAATTCAGTTTTTATCCAATTCAATTCAGTTCTATCTTTTTTACCACTCCTAATATTTTATAGGAACCCAAAACATATTTTATCCTAACCAAAAGTGCTAATTTTGTTTTTGATATCTCCAAAGTGTTAAAATTTTAACTAGACTAGTGTCATAATTATATTAGCTTTGTCTTCCTTTTATAGTAGGTTTATAATTTTCCAGAAAACAAATATGAAATTTATTATTTTAATTAAAGATAACAAATTTTTTTTTTATAGTAGACAATTTTGTTCAACTAAAAACATATTGTTAGGTAGAGATGTCAATTTAGCTCAGTCCATAACACAAAAAAGCCCACAGGGCCAAAAGGCCCGCACAAAGAAAAACTCATAGGGTCAAAAAGTCCACAAAACCCATAGCCTGGGCTATGGACTTTGAATTTATTTAAAATAATTTGTTTATTATTAAGTGTGTATTTGGGAATTTGTTTGCAGTGTGTGTTTGGGAACCCGTTTGCAACACTGCAAACGGGAAATCCCACTTTCCAATGCACAAAAATGAGAAGTAATAATTTATAACTTCTTCGTTCAACAGACGTTTGAATCTTTCCAACTGCAAACCAAACACACTCTAAATAGTTGGCATAACTAATTATATGGGCTAACCCATTCCCTGAGTTGACCAATCCACTCCATAAGTTGACCAACCTATTTCTATTATTTTTTTATAAACAAATCATTATAAATATTTTTTTTACACATTTTACTTGTGAAATTAAAATGAAAATTAAATCCTTGTGATAAATAATTTAATTTTATACATGTGATAAAAAAATTCTTTTTTATGCAGTTATAAGTTAGTTACTAATTGTCTATACAAAATTAATTTAAACATCATGTTATGTTAATAAATAAATACATAATTGCTTAGTTTTTAAATTTCCTTAATAAATTTTTAATTTGTATAATTATCATGTATATAATAATAACACGAGTTTAATTTATATAGTAAGATCTTTATATGGACATTCAATACAATTTACTACTTTATCACGTCATTGCAATAATTAATATGATATAGCAATAAAATGAATTTACAAAATGTTTATATAAAAGTGTTTAGAATAAGTATGTCCATAAATTAAACTTAAATAACATAGCAATTAAAAAATAATATTTAGATAATAATAAGGACAAAGAATTGGTATATTATTATTAAAAGATTTTTATAACTGTTACTTAAACGTTAAAATTTTATTTTTAACAGAGGTTCACATAACGTTTTTTTTTTTAATCCTAAAAAAAGTTTTTTTGTTTTTTTACGATAAGTTTTTTGTTGGTAACCTATGTTGTTGTTTTTTTTTTTTTTGAAGTGGTAACCTATGTTTTTTAGTTGAGTAAATATTTTTCATTTGAGTGGTAGTTATTCTTATAACGTCATTGGGCTAAATACTAGTATTCAAATAAGCTCAAATTAAAAAAAAATAGTTATTATTATTATTATTATTATTATTATTATTATGGGGTAAAATATGTTTTTGGTCCCCATTTTATCTTGATTTTTATTTTTAGTCTCTAATAAATTGTTCTGTTCTATTTTTAGTCCCTCATAAATTGTTTTGTTTTATTTTTAGTCCCTGGCGTTAATTTCAACTGTTAAATGATGACATGACAGACTTAAACTGTGTGTGTGAAAATTTTCTAACTAAGTTTCTAGTGACTTTTAACCGCTACAAATTTTTTGGTGGTCATAAATGTTTACTTTTGAAACATTTCTTGTGATTTTAGAAAATCTGGTTTTCTAGGTTTTTATTTTTTTTTATTTTTTTAACATTTCTGATAGTTTTAGTTTGTCAGAAATTTTGCAGTAGTTAAAAACTGTTGGAAACTTAAACAGAAATTTTTCAAGCACAAATTATGCTCGTCACGACATCATTTAACAGTTAAAATTAATGTCAGGGACTAAAAACAAAAGAAAATAATTTTTGAGGGACTAAAAACACAGAAAAAATTCATGAGGGAGTAAATGTGAGAGATTTTCAAAATTAATGAAAGGTCGTATTCTTTCATGAAGTTATGTGTCTATTCATATAAAAGTGTAAATATGAATAGATACGACTCTTCTTCAAGAGACATGAGATGAGACTATTTGTCAAGAGTCATGAGATGTGACTCTTCACCAAGGGTCATGAGATGTGGCAAAAGAAAATGCACTTCCTTCTTACTACTTTGAAGGTGGTGTATGTCTTGAACACTCCAAGACCACCAGATAGGGAAGATGAGACCATGGTTGAAACCCGTGAGAAAAACAAGTGGGATAATGATGATTACATATGTATGGGACACATTCTAAATGGGATGAGCGACACTTTGTTCGATATGTATCAGAATTCTGGATCTGCTAAGGAACTTTGGGAAAAACTTGAAGCAAGATACATGATGGAGGACGCAACAAGTAAGAAATTTCTTGTTAGTCGTTTTAATAATTATAAGATGATTGATAGTAGGCCTGTCATGGAACAAATGCATGAAATTGAACGTATTTTGAATAACTACAAACAACACAATATGCATATGGATGAAAGCATCATTGTCTCCTCAATCATTGACAAACTTCCTCCCTCATGGAAAGACTTTAAAAGAAGTCTAAAACATCGTAAATATGATATTTCTCTTGAACAATTGGGCAATCACCTTCGTTTAGAAGAAGAGTATCGTAAACAAGATGATACTAAGGATCTATCTGTTCAAGAAAAAGTGCATGTAACGGAGGAAGGGACATCGGGTAAGTCCTTTAAGAAAAGGAAGCGAGATTTTGGAAAATCTCATGAGAACAACAGTGGAAATGGTAACAAGCAAAGAAAAAGGAAAGGAAGTTGTTATCATTGTGGCAAACCAGGACACTTCATAAATGAATGTAGGTTCCTGAAGAAGAAAAACAAAAAGAAGGAATCTAGAGCAACAAAAGACAACCTTGTTGTAGTCATTTCCGAAATCAACATGATTGAAGATGTTGGTTCATGGTGGATTGACTCCGGAGCAACCCGCCATGTGTGTAAGAACAAAGATCTCTTCAAAACAATTAAGGAAGAAGATGAAACTATTCTATAAATGGGAAATGCTTCAACTGTCCAAGTCAAAGGCAAAGGGACGGTGGAACTAGAATTCACTTCAGGAAAAATATTAACTCTCACTGATGTATACTATGTACCTGATGTTAGAAAGAATTTAGTTTCTGTACCATTACTTAACAAGTATGGGTTCAAGTCTGTATTTGAGGGAGATAAGTTTATCCTCTCAAAAGGGGGAATGTTTGTAGGGAAGGGATACCTTTGTGAGAATATGTTCAAACTAAATGTGATTAATAATAATAAGTCTATTTCTGCTTATATTGTTGAGTCATGTGAATTATGGCATATTTGTTTGGGACATGTTAATTTTAAGAAAATAGAAGATATGATGAATTCATTTTTGATTCCTAAAATAAATAGAATTTCAAATGAATGCACAACTTGTATGTTAACTAAAATTACTAGACTCCCTTTTAAAAGAGTTGAAAGAAGTTCTAAAGTATTAGATTTAATTCATTCAAATGTTTGTGATTTGCATGGTTGGCCTACCATAGGCGGTAAAAGATACTTTGTGACTTTCATAGATGATTGTACTAGATATTGTTATGTATATTTAATGCATTCAAAGGATGAAGTTTTAGATAAATTTAAGATATTTAAGTCACAAGTAGAACTTCAACATGAAACTTCTATCAAATGCCTTAGGAGTGATAGAGGAGGAGAGTTTTATAATCCTAGTTTCTTTGAGTCTACTGGTATAATTCATCAAACAACTGCACCTTATTCCCCACAACAAAATGGTATAGCTGAAAGGAAAAATAGGGTATTAGAAGAAATGGTAAATGCCATGTTATCCTATTCTGGTCTAGCAAAAGGATATTGGGGAGAAGCAATGTTTTTTTTTTTAGCAGCGAGAAGCAATGTTGACAGCATGTCACATATTAAATAGAGTTCCAAACAAAAGGAACAAGATAACCCCATATGAACTTTGGAAAAATAGAAAGCCTAATCTCAACTACTTGAAAGTGTGGGGTTGTAGAGCAATAGTAAAGGTTCCTGAACCAAAAAGAAAGAAATTAGGTGAAAGAGGAATTGAATGTGTATTTCTAGGCTATGCTGAAAATAGCAAAGCTTATAGATTCATGATTATAAAATCTAATGACTCATATGTTGTAAATACAGTAATTGAGTCTAGAGATGCAATTTTTCAAGAAGAAAGATTTAACTCAATGCCAAGGCCCAAGGATAATGTTCATACTAATGTACATGATCCAAAAAATAATGTATCTAATAAAGATGCATTGGAAAAGTTAGAACCTAGAAGAAGTAAGAGGACTAGGAAAGAGAAAACTTATGGACTAGACTTTTTCATGTTTCTTGTTGAAGGAACAAAAGAGTCCATAGATAGTTATGGACCAATTTGCTATAATACTGAAAGTGATCTAGAAACATTTGAATAGGCAACAAAGTCTCAAGATGCTGCTTTCTGGAAAGAAGCTATACAAGAGGAAATGGATTCTATAATGGGGAATAAAACATGGAAACTAGTAGACCTCCCACCAGGTTCCAAACCAATAGGATGTAAATGGATTTTCAAAAGGAAAATGAGGTAGATGGAGGAACTATTGATAAGTTTAAGACAAGATTAGTAGCTAAAGGGTTTACACAAAAAGAAGGTATTGACTATTTTGATACATATGCACCTGTAGCAAGGATAACTTCCATTAGAGTGCTTTTGGCACTAGCTTCCATCTACAAGTTTATCATTCATCAAATGAATGTAAAAACTGCATTTCTAAATGGAGAATTAGATGAAGAGGTGTATATGACACAACCAGAAGGGTTTGTGGTAAAAGGTCAAGAGGAAAAAATGTGTAAATTGAAAAAGTCTTTGTATGGGCTAAAGCAAGCTCCTAAACAATGGCATCAAAAGTTTGATCAAGTTATGCTAGCTAATGGATAAATTAAATGAATCTGACAAATGTGTGTATAGTAAATTCTATAATGGGAAATGTGTCATGATTTGCTTATATGTAGATGATATGTTGATTTTTGGTACTGATATAAATGAAGTGGAAAACATTAAGAGTTTTTTGTCTAGAAATTTTGACATGAAAGATTTAGGAGTAGCAGAAGTGATTCTAGGAATTAGAATAACTAGAGATGGTAATAACATAGGTTTATCTCAATCACATTATATAGAGAAAGTTTTAAAGAAATTTGGTTACTTTGATTGTCAATCTATTTCTACTCCTTTCAACCAAAACATTGGTTTAGTACCAAATAAAGGAAATCCAGTGGCACAACTTGAGTATTCAAAAGTAATTGGGTGTTTGATGTATGCAATGACATGTACTCGACCAGACATAGCATATGTTGTGGGAAGATTGAGTAGGTATACTTGTAAACCAAGTAAATACCATTGACATGCTGTTCAAAGAGTATTGAAATACTTGAAAGGGACAATGAACTATAGTTTGAACTATAATGGATATCCTTCAGTGTTAGAAGGTTATACAGATGCCAGTTGGGTAACTCATACAGAAGACCACTCCTCAACTAGTGGGTGGATCTTCACTCTTGGTGGAGGTGCTATATCTTGGGGTTCCAAGAAACAAACTTGCATTGCTGACTCCACCATGGCTGCAGAATTCATAGCATTGGATGCATGTAGCAAAGAGGCGGAATGACTAAGAAATTTGTTGTATGAGATGCCAATTTGGCCAAAGCCAATGGCACCAATATCCATACATTGTGATAGTCAATTGACACTATCAAAGGCATATAGTCAAGTATATAATGGAAAGTCTAGACACATTGGACTTAGACATAGCTATGTGAAAGATCTAATTGCAAATGGAGTAATATCCATAATATTTATAAGAACTGAAAGAAATCTTGCAGATCCTTTGACGAAAGGATTGACAAGGGATATGGTGTATAAAACATCATTAGGGATGGGACTCAAGCCCATATCTAATTAATCACCAATAATGGAAACCCAACTCACACTTGAGTAGCATCAAGTCTTGAGTTCAATGGTGAAAGTACATTATTAGAGTGATTGCAAGTACTTAACAATAATAGATACATCCCAAAGGTTTTAAAAGTACTTGGACCATAAAGTATATAAAAGGGGAAGGTTGAACATTTATTCTTAATGGACTTATAGCATGTATGTGCTGGAGTGTTTATTTATGGGGCACTTCTAATAAAGTCTACCTATATGGGAGTGAAGTGTGGCCGCTTCTTGGAGTTAAGGGCTTGACTCTTAAAGCTCTCATGAAAAGGATATATGACACAAGGCCTTATCAAATGTGTCACTTTAACAATTCGTTCAATGGTACCGAGATTGCAGTTGTAAGTTATGCACGCTTGTTCTAATGATTATTTGGTTCAAAGCTTGTCTACCACAATATTCGAGATGAGTGAAACCCATAACTTACTAAGTAAAGGTTCAAATCGCGAGATATCTTTATCTGAAACCATGTGATTTCCAGAATAATTGGATTTGGATATATTTTGAAAATGGTGGGGGATTGTGAGAGATTTTCAAAATTAATGAAAGGTTGTATTCTTTCATGAAGTTATGTGTCTATTCATATAAAGGTGTAAATATGAATAGATACGACTCTTCTTCAAGAGACATGGGATGAGACTATTTGTCAAGAGTCATGTGATGTGACTCTTCACCAAGGATCATGAGATGTGACTCTTCACCAAGAGTCATGAGATGTGTTTCTTTGAAAGGTCAAATCTCTTCACCAAAAGACATGAGATGGTCTATAAATAGAACCAATCTACATGCAGAAAAACATAACAATAAATATAGAAATCACCAGATTCTCTGTATCCAAATCATTTCTTTTCTTCCCTTGTGCGCAGAGAGAATTAAGGAAACTATTATTCTGTAAACTGCATTGACGATAAGCTTGTTTGTGGGTGTGCAAACCATATCAAGGGCTCCATTGTATCCTGAAGAAGATTCGCCAAGACACCCTATTGCATCCAATTTCTATAGAGGTTGGTGGGGGCGAATCGAACCTAAATGTTAGTGTTTACACACGCCTTGGAGATTTGCGCCTTCTCTCTTCTTTGTTGCAGAACCATCAAGACAACCAACATTAAAAATAGAAATTTAGATAAAATGAGGGACCAAAAACATATTTTACCCTATTATTATTAGTATTATCTCAAACAAAAAAAATTATTAATGGGTTTTATTGTGCAGAAAAAAAATGGTACTCGACCTTGTGATTCCCATCAACAACAGACGGAGAGCAATAGCAATAGCTGCAGCAGAAGAGGGGGTAATTGCTGCTTTCCTAGAAGGAAAAGGAAGAAATATCCTCCTTGTATAAAGGTTATAGAGATGGGGAGAAAGTTGCAGAGAGAGTTTCCTACCATAAAGATAAAAAAAGTCATACCTAATACCTATTTTGGTAAAAGCTTCTTGGGAAAAATAATATGTTGCTTAAATATTTTATAAAGATAGGCCTCTTCGGTTCTGAGAGGGCTCTAAATCTATGTGGCTAGATTTTAGAATTTTATGCTCGCTATCTATCTATGTACGCAACTTTATTATTAAACCATATCTATGTTTGAATCTATTTTATGCTTGCTGGAGGAATGCAATGATTGTCACTCAAATGGTCATATTATTAAACCATAGTTAAAGATATATGTAGTATCTAATAAAATATATGCTCATAGTTAAAGATCTATAAATTAATCAATGATCATATTGGAATTTCTATGACAGTTTTTTGCACAATGTGTAATTATAAACTCTACCTTCATATTCTGATGTGTAAATTATTGATTGACAACTTTTTTTTTTTTTTGAAAGATATTGATTGACAACTTAAATATTGCAATAAACATTACTCAGTAAACTAGTAAAATACACAAAATTAAGATATAGGAGTTTACATGTTTTTCAAAATACCCCTAACGAATGCTTTTTATATGTTGTGGAGAGATTTTGTAGGGTTAGCACCCTCTTGACTGATACCCGTACTCACAAATAGAAAAATGAAAGAAAACACTAGATTCATTGGATCTTCCAATTTCTCTCTAACACAATTCAGATTCACCCAAGACAAATCCCAACACTCAGTGGATACACAAAGCATTAATGCAAGCTCACAGTGACCAACACGAAAGAGCTTTTCAACTATAATGTTTTTAGAGATTTGATACGCATATAATAATTCGTACAATTTATATAACATAATTTTATGTTTATCTCTTCTCATTATTATGACATATAAAGGATAGACACAAAAAAATATTATTATATTGTATAAATTATTGTACAAATAACATTTCTCATGTTTTTATCAGTAAAAGATCTTTCTATATTATTTCATCATTAATGACACATATTTTTCGACAAAGAAGTAGCAGCGTATTAATTTATCAAAATCACAAAATCATGATTTAGACAAAAGCTACTTTATAGTTATTCATTCATTTCTATCTCTATTTTTTCAAGATGAAATCCTCTCATATGGTGCAAACAATCTAAATCGCCCTTCAACTGATTACTTGCACGTCATGTCAATCAAGTTTTTATTTTATTTTATTATGTTAACTTTTTTTTTATTATGTTATTATTTACAATTTATAAATATATTTTTTTCCTAAAAAAGACAAAATTACTCCCACACATATTTAAACTCATGCATCACACTAGTCCACAATCTAGTTAAAAAATAAAATGATATCCGAATCTGGCTTCCCATTAAGCAATTTTTGATTCACAACAGTAATTCTGCAAAAATTGTATATGTTTTTTGAGTCAACCACAAACAACTAAGTGCACAAACAACACCTTATAGCACTGCTCAATGAACTTCCCTCCAACACAAGTACACCGCAACAATGATCACACTGGATGCAACTAATAAAAAGATAAAAAAGGTCAATAGAAAAAAAAAAAACAAATAGGAGCCATAATTGTGAACATGGCTAAACCCCACCAACATTCTTTTTCTGAAACTTTTCATAAGAGACCTTCACAGTGCGGGAAATGTCAGAAGGTTCAGCCATTGCACCAGTCTTATATTCCCCTTCACCTGACCTATATGAAACTGGTGGGATGAGAGAAATGCCAAGCCCCTCAATGCACTTTTTGCAATGCCGTTCTGTCAAAGGATTTTTCCACATCAAAGGGTGCATCGATGGTGCAACAAATATTGGCTTCTTGCTCGGGTCCCATCCTCTCACAGTACTTGTCAGTAGATCATCACAATAGCCTCCTGCAATCTACAACACCATAATATCTCTAAAATGTTAAAATAAGAAATAGAAGAAATTGGCAACTTTCAACTTCATATATGCATAAAATTGAAACATGCACGTAGCCCCCTATACAAGAATATGATACATAGGAATGGTGCCATGCTAAAAATGATGTTGAATGAAGAGAGAGAGAGAGAGAGAGAGAGAGTGAAGACTAAACTACCGTTGAGTAATAATAAAATAAAATAACATAAAAGCTATGTTATCTAACATGCCCCTTTAAATTCATGATTTGTTAATAGGAATCATTGAAAGTTTGCTAGTCAAGAAACAAAAACATTAAGTGGAATGAAATTTAGTAAACAAGTCATAATTTGCAAGGAAGAAGTAGTATACAGTCAGGTGATGGTGCCATGCTAAATACATAATAGATAATTCGTCTTATAAATGATAGTGAATGTTGGATTTTAAAAAGACAACAAGAGAAAAAGGAATGTGATAATAACAAAAATGAAAATGTTAAGATGAATGTGTGACTCTATAAGAAATTACACAATACAAAATGATTATATACAAAAATATAATGATGTGACACTAATTGAAGAAAAGATGGCAGAAAATTGATTAAGGTGATTTTGACACTTTTAAAAAAGACAACTAGAAGCACAAGTGAGGAGAGTAGATTTTTGCATGGTTTTTAGTTGTGTGAAAAGGAATAGAGGGACACCCAAAAGGACATTGAAACTTGAAAGAAGTTGTTAATTAACATGATCCCATAACAAATAATATCTTTAACAAAACTAAATGGCATTGTGTGTGGTTTATATAGCTGACCTGATATGACTTTTATTGTTGTAGTAGATGATTCATCTAAATTGTATCAGTCTTTGAAAAGCCAACTTGTTTAATACATAGTAAAGTTTCTATCTATCATGTGACAATGTATAGAGAAAGAGTCAAACTCTACCAAGTTTTAGCGATTTGATTACCTTTGCAAGGGTATGTGCTGACAATGGAGCAATGACCATGATATCAGCCCATTGAAGAAGCTCAATGTCCATTCTCTTCCAACTATACCATTCATACTCATCATAATAAACAAATACACCATTGGGAATTGATGCTCTATCAATAAAACGCAACGATGATTGTGTGACAACACCTCTTATTTCTGCCCATTCTATAAAACAGTGACAAAGAAGTCCAAATTTTACAGCAGCTATACATCCACAAGCAGCAAGTAGAACCCGAGGCTTCCTTGGAACACCAAGCTTTGCCTCAGACTCAGACTTTGCTTTTATAATTGCAGAATCTGAGCAATCCATCACCCACAGATTTAAACAATAATCTTGGCCTCTACCTTGTCCTGAATTTGTCAATATGTAACAGTATCTCAGTTTTCATCTATAAGCTACAACATCTATATCCACATTAATTCAAAGAATCAGAAAACAAACCATCACAAGTTCATATATACCAATACCACCTCTAGATGAAGGGAATGAAGATTCATTCTTGTTACAGAATCATAATCACAACCTCACAAACATTTAAAAGCATAACTTGAGCATAGGGACCATTAAGAAAGAGAGAGAGAGAATTGCTTGTAACATTAATCTAATCATAGGGACCATCAAGAAAGAAAGTTGATAACTTAAGCAAACAGAAATAACACAGTTGAATTGAGTTGATGACAAACCAAAGAAGATTCACTTTCACTATTTGACACTTAGTAAGGCATATATATATTCAGAGACCATTCATGATCACAGCAAGAAGAGGCAGAGCTGAATCTTGAAACAGATGAGTTCATCCTTTATTCTATATGGTATCAGATATAAGAGGATAAACTCAAAACTCAAATTTGAAATGTTAAACTCAAAATTGAAATGTTGACAGAATCATGATTCTGTTTGACTGATACACCACACACAACAAGAAGTGCACGACCCATTATTCAAAATTACATAAAGATTGGGAGCTCCCATCAAAGAATCGATTTTGAAACTTCTAACGTTAATGGGAGTGTTCAAGAATTCATCATCAAATGACGCAAAACCAAAGGGAAGAATAAAACAAAAGAATGAAAGTGTAAAAGAAATTCCATCACCTAATGAGACATATAATTTTGATGATTTACGAAACTCTCTTTCTCTTTCTTACAACAGCTTTCAGAATCAGAAGAACAACAGAGAGAAATGGCAGGTTCAAGCTTTTTCAATTTTCTCTGAGGAACCTGTGTCTCGCGGCATTTTGTGTTGTGAAAGTCAAACATTTGTTTTGGACCTATAACAAACAATTAAGCCCAAATTAAGCCCATAACCAAATAGAATTAAATTTTTTAGATAATTTTTTTTTTATTTTATGAAAGGAATTTAAAATTTGTTTATACTAAATTATAAAATAGAATCAAGAATTCAAACATTTTAATTATGAAATAACATACTAATATTTTTTTAAAATGATAATAAAATTTAAATTTAATTTTTTTTTCAATAAATAAATAATTAAAATTTTTAAATTTTGAATTAAGAAACTATACATCATGAAATATTTTAATAAATATGATATTAACTAGTGTTTTAGTTTGTGTATTGCACAAAATAAATGTTTATTTTATACAATTAAAATTTATAATTTATAATAAATACAAATTTTTAAATAAAAATATATTATAATTAAAATATATAATAAATAAATATTTTTTAACATATTACTATATTTTAGATTTATGATAAATATTTTATGTTGTGATATATTGTTATTTTTAATTGTTGATAATTTCTTTTAAAAAACATCAAATTCAAATTAGAACTAAAGATGTTGAAAACGATAAATTGAAAAGGATAAGAATTTTTTAGAAGCATATTTGAATTTTGAAGATAATATATATATATATATATATATATATATATATATATATATATATAATATTTGAAATTAAATTCTGATATTTAGTTACAACTTGTTAAACCATTTAGTTGATACTACCTCCGGTCCTATATATAAAAACAAAAAACAACATTTTCTTGGTCCTAATTATAAGAAATATAGGACTACTTTTAAGTGTATTTATTGTTAAATTTCTTTTTTACCCCTAATTTATTGAGATTTAATAATGATATATACTTATTTTCCCATGAAAGTGGGTGCATTTATTGAGCTATCAACAAAACAAGACACACTCATTGGTTGAAAAAACTATCTTTTGAAAACTAACCACCTTTTAAATCATTTAATTCATGGGTAGTCTTGGAAAAAAATTAAAATTGATAACCAATTAACTAATCTAACCACTTTTATTGGTTTTAATGAATCAGGTATTTGTTTCTTATATATAGGACTGGAGGTAGTATTAAAATTTAAAAGCATAAGAAAATATACTAAATATATGTTTAGGAGAGTGAAGTTCACCACTTTATGATAGGAGAGTAGGGGTGAGCAAAAATTTATCAACCGACTGAGACTCGCAAAAACCGAACTAAAATTAAGTGTCTCAGGTGGTCGAGCTCGGTTGTCGGGTAAAAAAGGCTAAACATCTCGTTTACATACGGATAAAACGGGCGG
The DNA here is from genome assembly GCA_026413185.1 of Pueraria montana var. lobata. Lineage (NCBI taxonomy): Eukaryota > Viridiplantae > Streptophyta > Magnoliopsida > Fabales > Fabaceae > Pueraria > Pueraria montana. The sequence continues at coordinate 86,423,813 of CM048650.1, read as the reverse complement.
GTGCGGGTAGAAAAAAAAAGAAACCGTCGGAACCCGCACCCGACCGTGTAATGTGTGGCACTGCATTTCATTGATTTTAATATCAAATGAATCTGTACCGTCCATTAAAAATAAAAGGTACAACTGTTTTAATTTCTCTCTCTATGAGAGTGTCTAGGGCAGTGCAACACATAGCACATTCATTTCAACTCTCATCACACTCTCACTTTATCTCTCTCCATTATCCTTCCTTCTTCCCACTTCTTTTTTTCTTTCTTTTTTTTCTCTGTTCTCAGATCTTCCTTTCTTTCTTTTTTTCTTTGTACTCACTTCTTTCTTTCTTTGTTTCGAAATTTCAATGAATGCTCTCATCTCTCTTTTCGTGAAGCATTACCATCCTCAAGTATAGCCCTATTGTGAAGAACCATCTCGTGAGTCCAGCAACCACCACAGAGACTCTTCCCGGCGACCGCCAACCACCACAAAGTCTCTTCGGTGTACACCAACCACCAAATGTCTCCTCCCAAATCTCTTTTCTTGCGTGTGACCTCTTCTCTCGAAACCAACACAACACATCCGCGTAAACCCGTCATTCGCATTATCCAAACCCGACAAAACCAAAGCTCTAAATGGTCGGCTGCGGTTCAACATTTGCTGTGGTCAGTTTTCAACGGTTCAAGCATTTTCGGCCCGAACCCAACCATTGCTCACCCTTATAGGAGACTATTCAAAACGAAATTGAATGTGAGAGAGTGGAGAGAGTAGAGGCATGAAGAAGCATATATAGTCTTTTTTCTTTTTTCTTTTATTGAGTTTAATGGTGATGCATTGACAGTAGGGATGGCAATGGGTAGGGTCTGGGTAGGGTCCTATAGTACCCGTCCCCATACCCGCGTTTAAAAAAAATACCCGTACCCGGCCCCATACCCGCGTGGGTAGCAACTTTAATCCTCATCCCCGTACCCGCTGGGTACCTATATACCCATACCCGCACCTGCTACCCGCACTTTACTTATGTATGAAGTTAATAAATCAATAAAAAAAATAGGCTTAAATGTAATTTTGATCCCTCTATTTTGCACAATCCACAATTTTAGTCATCGTATTTTAAAATAGAGACATTTAGTCATCCTATTTTGCACAATCAGCAATCTTGGTCCCTCAATAGAGACATTTAGTCTCCCAATTTTGTAAAATCCGTAATTTTGGTCATTTCATCAAATTGAAAGCATTGACACTTAAGAGATTAATGTTGACCTTGACGTGGCCCAAATATAGTGATGTGACACGAGATTATTTATTTATTTTTTAATTATTTTAAATAATGAGTAATAATTATTTGTTTATCTACATCACTAAAACACATGCCACGTTGATTTTAATGGTTGGGATAATCGTGAGTCCTAAAATAGAAATCACGAGTCTTAATCATTTATTTTAAATTAGTTCTACATTGTTAAAATACATGGCACATCGTAGTCAAATAAATGATATTACCTTTTTATAAAATATATTTTTCATCAATTATTCTACTCAGTATTTAAAATAATTAAAAACTAAATAAATAATCTCGTGTCACGTCATTATATTTGGACCACGTTAAGGTTAACGTTAATCTCTTAACAGTCAACGCTTTCAATTTATGGAAGAACCAAAATTACATATTTTAGAAAATTGGGAGACTAAACGTCTCTATTTTAAAATAGGGGGACAAAAATTACGGATTATACAAAATAGATGAACCAAAATTGCATTTAAGCTATAAAAATATTAATTAAAAAATTATTACAAATAAATTGAAAATTCATGCTTAAATAATTCAAACTTAACATTAAAAGCATTCACACATAATATTAAAAATATAAAATATAAAATTATTGTAAGTTATAACATAAATCTTTTACTATTAGTGTTAGTTTATGGAAAATATAAAATTATTTTTTTTACAAAAAAGTATATATATAACTTATTTAAGTTATTTTAATTATATATATATATGATATGTGCGGGGCGGGGCGGGGCGGGGCGGGTACTATAGTACCCGTACCCGTACCCGTACCCGCACCCGCAAAAAATTGCGGGTAAATACCCGGCCCCGGCCCCAGCCCCAATAAGCGGGTATTTACCCGACCCGCTTGCGGATATTTTTGCGGGTACCCGTAGGGTTCGGGTACACTTTGCCATCCCTAATTGACAGTGTAAAACAGTTTTACACTGTCATTCAATCATAAATTACTGTTGGTATGACTTTTAAAGTGATTTTGTAAAAGTCAATAAATTTATCATACATAGTAGTTTGTGATTGAATAAAATTATTTTACACTGTTAGTGCATAGTCTATTTTCTCTATTATAATATTATTTTTAGCATGAATTATAAAGATGTGTGATAATATATGGGACCCATTTTAAGCTCTTAAGTAGATTAACCATTAAAATAAAAAAAGTTGTTGAAGTTGTTAAGTCTAACATAATAAGACCTATCAAAAGTGAGTTAAGAATCAAAGAGAGAGTGCACCATTCAAGATGCTCTTGGTAAAAAGATAAATAATAATTTAAATTTAAATTTTAAAACTTATATATAATTTAACGACTCAGGCTTCTTCAGTATGTAGTATGTGGGAGAAGATCTTATATAGCATATATGTAACATCTTTTTCTATTTTTCTTTATTTACAAAAATAAATAAATAAATATTTTACTTGCTTGTTATTATTTTAACTAATAGTTTTAATAATTGTATTTGCAATTATATTTTCTAACTAAGCTAAAATAAGTAAAAGAAATTACGTTAATTAGTTTTAGAAAAATACCATATATTTAGATAAATTAAAGTATGTGTGTAGGAATTAAATGAAGAGAAAATAGGTTATACATTGACAGTGTAAAATAGTTTTACACCGTCATCCAATCACAACCTACTATATATGGTAAGTTAGTTGACTTTTATGATAATTACTTTAAAAGTTATATCAACAATGATTTATTATTAGATCACAGTGTAAAATTATTTTACATTATTAGTTCATGACCATTAAACTCGTAAATGAATGAAATATTGTATGTGTATTAAAATAATTAGTTGGAATTTAAACTAAATAAATAGGTGAGTATTATTAGATTGAATTAATTAAGTAATTAGGTTGGATTAGTAGAATGTTGAATTTAATTTTATGTTGCTGAAGTTTTTTTTTTTGGTCAAATGTTGTGGAAGCCTAAATATGCTGGTTGCACCAAATGCCTCGATGCCCTACAAAAGGTTCAAACTTCAAACCCAAATTATTTTGGCCCTTGACTTGAATGGGGTTTTAATATATTGGCGTTGGTGTGAGGCTGTGAGCAATGAGATTGAGACTTTCTTCCAGATATAAGTTTCCGACATTTTTAAAAATATTCCAGATATTACTTTCCGGAGGGGATATTTTTGGATGAAAATGTAATAAAAGGCAAAAGAGAGGTACACTCAACAATTTTAGAAGGCATATTTAACGATTGTCTTTAATTTTATGTTGATATTTCCTGAATGAGTTATTTTTTTAATCTTTCCCTTAAGCTGGACCGAAGCCTTTCTGAGGCCCAATACATGGGCCAACTTTTACCTTTCTCATGGTTGGGCTGGATGCCTAAGAGGGCCAAAGCAGTTAGTATTATTAATCGTGTAGCTATATATACTGCCTAATTTATCAAGAGTTCAATAGGAGGATTTTTTTTTTTAAAATTGTTAAACATACTTTCCATAATTATTAAATATACATCATTTTCCTATCTTTTGTTATTAAACTTACTTTAATATTCCCACCCTTTACCTCCTTTCCCCTTGTCTTTGTATTTTCTTTTTTTGCATTGTTTGTGAGGTTATAACGTGTTTTTGGTCTCAAGTGCATGAATATAAATACGTCACTAAGTAAACCTTACATAGTGTTTGATTGGAAAAAAAAAATGGAAGGGGAATTTTTTTTATAAACTTTTATTGTTTGGTTCAATTTTTTGAAGAGAAGAGGAGGGAAATGGAGGGGAACAAAATTCCTCTTCATTCAATTTTTGCTCCCCTCCAATATTGGAGGAATTAGAAGGGGAAGGTAGGAAATTTAAAACATTCCAAGTATAATGAATTAAATATTATTAGAGAAAAAAAACTATGTACTGACAGTGTAAAATAGTTTTACACTGTCATCCAATCACAACCTATCATGTATGGTAAGTTTGTTGACTTTTAAAAAATTATCTTAAAAGTCATATCAACGGTAATTTGTGATTGGATGATCGTGTGAAACTGTTTTACACTGTCAATGTATCACCATTAAACTCATATTATTGTTAATGTTTTGAAATTTAAAATTGCAGGGGTACAAAGGTAAATTATTTTTTTTAAAATTCTTCCCCCCACTTGTGAAGCAATCAAGAAAAAAACTACTCCCTTCCATTTCATTAAAATGCCTCCCCTCCACTCATTTAAACCAAACATAATGTCTAATCAAAATCTCTCTCATTCCTTCCTTTTCCTTCCTTTCCTTTGAACCAAAAAGTCCCTTAGGAAAACAAATTAAATATTGTTGTACTAGATATATGTCAAAATTTTCTTTTAGAATAGTGATTATTGTGATGACATAACATTCTTCTTTGGGTGAGTAACATAGTTCATTTTAATTTAATAGATTTTTAGAACATAATTAATAGGATTTTTTTTTCTAAAAAGTTGTGAATAATGTAGATACCAATTTTTTATAATAAATTCATGAAATTTCTTTGTGGCGTATGAAATTGATGATTGACATTTGTAATCAGTGTTTTAAAACTTAGACCGGTCATCAACTCAATTAAGTACTAGGTTACTGGATCACTAGTCAAACCAATGAATTATTAGTTGAATTGCATGAACCGGTATAAATAATATAAATATTAGAATAAATGTATATATATATATATATATATATTATTCTTATAATCTATTTCTAAATAATTGTGCCTTAGTGGTTAGCAATTATCCAAGAGAGTGCAAAGATTAGGGTTCCATTCTTGGTAGGCGTTATTCTTTCATTTTAATTGTATTTTTTTAAAAAATTGGAAATTAAATGTTTTTATTTTAAAATGAGGGAGCAAAATTATAGATCGGGCAAAATAAGTGATTAAATTGTATTTTAGCCTTAATGTTTCGAAGTATATGAATATATCTTATAAAATTTGATGTCTATATGAATTTTAATTTTTATATTTGGCAGGGGTACCTCCTAATATGTATGTCTGGTTCTGTCCCTGGCCATATGTATAGGAGAACAATTTTAACTTAAAAAAGAAAAGGAGAACAATTTTAGGGGAAATCTAAGTAAAAGAGAAAGGTGTAAGGCTATGAGCTGGCTCCTGACATTTACGAGGCACACGGGTACTTGGACTGCATAATGTGCAATAAGAGTTAAACTAAAGAATGAACAAAACATTCAAAGTTTCACACCATATGTCCTAATTCAATGTAAAAATAAACTCTAATACTCCTATCACATTCCCAATTAATATCTTAGTATACTTAGCACCGATTTTCGTTTCCGCATTCCAAATTAGTACAACTTAAGCATGAAGATATGTATTCATAACCATTCTTCAAATATTCTTTTATCCATGTTGGCAGAGTACTACACGTTAACCTTATCAAAATCCATAGCTCATACTTTTTCTGGTCTGTCCCTGTCAGCAGAGAATGTATAGCACTAGTCAGCTCATGTTCGCTGTCCAAATTATATTATCGCCACCGTTTTCTTTCAGCCACCACGAGTTTTTTTTTCTTTTTTTCTTCTTGTTCTAATATGCTTGTTTTCCAAAAACAAAAAACAAAAAAAATGCTTGTTTTCCATCTAAATTACTTCCTACATCAATTATCCCTTTCACTTTATGATGTATAGGTATCGCCTTGTCGTGCTTAATCATGTTACCGCTGTAAGTGTTTACATTGTCATTTCCACTTAATCAATGACATTTAAAAAAAAAAAGAACTAACATTTTAGTTAATTAACATATTTTTTTAGTAAATATTGCAGACCAACATTGTATGACATATATAAAAAGCAATCGACTGAAGGACACCACCCACTTCCACATCTTCTCAAACTATTCTCGCGATGTGTTTGGCTACGTTACTATTTATTGAAAAAAGATGACACATACAAGATGTGGACAATGATAGGCATTTGCGGATGTATCATAGGGTACACCTTCATAACCTGCTATATCACTTATGCGCCCTTCGAAGTTAGGGTATGATTTATATGCAAATGCAATCTTAGTTAGCTTAACTTAACCATCAATAACTTCATGAAATATATATATACACTAGTGCATGTTCCCATGCATTGCATTTTTTTATTAGTGCATGAAATATATATATATATATATATATATATATATATATATATATATATATATATATATATATATACGGGTTAAATTATTCTTAAGGGAGTAATATTTTTATTATTTAAAAAATAAATTAAAAACTTGAAAATAAAAAAACATATATTTTTATAAAAAAAAAATAATGAGACTTGATAACATAATTATATTTTATCTTGCCATACTTAACCAACATGTTCAGGAGATTATCATTAACTCTATTTATTTTCATCGTAAAAAAATTTTTTATGCTGAAATTTAAAAGGAATTTTAGTATAATGGGACTCAATAATAACCTTAGAATATACTCTTAATTAATTTAGCTTATTTTTCTTAAAAAAGCATATTGACATTTTATTAAATTATTTTACACTTTATTACCATTAATGTATCTCTTAATTTACTTTACATCATTTTGATAATTAATAAGTTGAATTACACTTTATTTTGTTGATCATATTCGGCCATAATCTACATAATTAAAAGTCTTTTAAGTTTTAATATAAAACAATTTTTTAGTATCAATTTAATATATTTTTAATAATTTTTATTTATTATCTTATAATTTATTAATAAAGTTCAAACAAATTTATACAAATTACTCGAACAGTTAGATATACAAATTTATTAATAAAGTTCAAACAAATTTATTAAATGCTAATGATTTTCATTTATTTTTAAATTTAATTTTCACAACTTTCCACCTAAAGATTAAATTACAATATTACCTCTAATTCTGAGCAAGATTATGAAATATTTAATATTTTTATTTTTAAACTAATATATTTTTAAATAATGTTAAAACACAATTTAAATGGTTAAAACTATTTTTTTATATTACATAATAAATTCACTAAATTTAAAATTTATTATTAATTTAGTAGATTAAATTTAATATAGTAATTAATATACTAAAATTAATATATATAGTTTAAATTTGTACTTACTTTAGTCAAGAAAAATAAAAGAAACAATTTGAAAAAACTATCATTTATCAGTGATAGGAAAAGAAATTGAGAAGCTATTCAATTTTAACCAACCCATGATTTAATTTTTTTGAAAAGTCAACGCATGATTTAATAATTGAGACGTTTTTAAAGAATAATATTATTATAAAAAATTTCTCATAATAGATATTTAATCTAACTCCTATGTTATCGTGTATATATGCACCATTTCAAATTAACAAAATAAATATAAAAAATAATATATTATTAGAGATTATTATTGTAACGTAAATTGAACAAATAATAACGTACATGCAAAAAAAAAAAATTAGGGACGATGAGTGCAGGGGTGGGAAACACTTCCAGATTCGTCTATGATTTTTTAACTCACTCTTCTTCAATCAAATCTCTCATTGTGTATGAACAAAATTTCAACAATATTATTAATTAGAAAGATCACGTTTTTGTTATTGGGTGAAGAAAATTAGGGTTCATAGTGTGATTTACTAGATGAAAGAGATTAAGGTTTATTGTGTGGTTTACTGGATGAAGGAGATTAGGGTTTGGACTTCTAAATTTATGTTTAATTAGATTTTTCATTTTAAAATAGTTGTAATTTTTTAATTTAAAAAAATATTTTAATTAATCAAGGACTAATTTGAAAAAAATAAAAGTTTTTTTAATTAATGAGATGATAGGTGATATTTCAATTTTATTGGTTAAAAACCCAATCAAAACCCCCAAAATTTTTTGGGATACCATTAAAGCATTTGAAATTACATAATTGTCCTTGAAAGTTTTGGCGGAAAAATTTTATGTTCGGTGTATATTCCTTTAAGTAATAAAAGATGTATAAACTTTGCTAATTTAGTATTGAGCATATTCATATGTTTCTGTTCAAATTTATAATACTTACGTTGTTCGCAGAAGTTAACTTTAAAATTATATTTATCTATCAATGTGGGCGCTTTGGCGGCTGTGATCATATTCGTCCCAGAGCAGGTCCTGGGATGGATTTGTATTTTGACTACTCTTGGTGTCTTTGCACCAACACTAATGATTGTGGTATGTACAAACTAATTATTTTTCCACGTTATGTAGGTAAAATTTATTCAAACCAAGAATATAGAATTAATGTCGTTCTTTGTTGCATTGTCCCTCGCATTCATTGCCATAATGTGGTTTTGTTATGATATTACTCTGAAGGACGTATACCTAATTGTAAGTATTATTTTCCTGACACAATTAATTAAATTAATTTACTACTCACAACACAAACATATTTAATGTATTCGACCTTAACAAAATTTTCGTTCTTATTTTTCTTGTGTTATGAATATTGAACGTGTAGCTCCCAAGTGTATTTGTGTTTGCACTGGGGTTACTTCAGATGCTGCTATATGGTTATTATCGACGGCTTAACAAGGTGTCTAGATTTCAAATCCTGAACTTGCCCATGCGATAAACACTCAAAAGGATGATTAGAGGAAAAAGGAAAAGAAGATTTGGTGATTAAGTTGGAATGCAGTGACATGGTCTATGTGGTTGTTGTGCATCATGTGAATACTCAATTTTCTTCTTTTTTTATTTATTTATTCACTACAAAAATACTTTTGGCAACAATTATTATGTACATGTTTGGATTAAGTTTGAATGAACTTTATTTTGCAAAAACAACCTTAATATTGTTTTCAATTGAAACTTGGTTTTTCAACCGAAATGTAAACATATCACCAAACTATAAGTATGTTTAATTAGTGGCAATACTAGTGACAACTTAACTGGCCACTAAAAATAATTGAGTTTAAAGAAAGAAAATTGGTTGAGAAATTTCATCGAACACTTGGTATACATAAAAAATTGGGTTGTTATCAATGAATGAAGTCGCCCGGGTTTAACTCATCAAATCGTTCTACCACGCAATCACTATTATTATCATTCAATTAAGATTATGTTTTTGTTCCCTTTTACAGTGACTTGTTTTTGTAGAAGGTAGCATTATTTTTTGTTTTTTAGAGAACATAGTTGGTGGGTTGAGGGGAGTATGTTCCGGGTCTTGTATCAGGGGTACTGTGGAGTATGATAGCTGCACTATTGGTGGGGATAAAGGCTCGACAATTCCCTTTTGGGTTCTGTTTATGTGGGGGCTACAGCATTTGGTTAAATGGTATTTTTGCTTACACAGTAGCATAAATATAATTTAACCATTGCTATGAGCATATACACGGCCTTAAATTTGTGATTCTCATGTACATCTTTTACTGCAGGATGGGTATCTTCTTGTACCTAACTCCAGTAATATATATAAATATTTAATTTTGCTGACAAAAAAAATTCAATTAAGATTATGTTATCATTAAGCCATAATTTTATTTAAACTTTAATCTCTTAAACGAGAGAACCTAAGTCCTTTGATTCCACTATCCCTTGAATTAGTGTAATAAAAGTACTTGCATTAAGAACAAGGGTTCTAACAATGTCGAATCCTTTTTACTCTATCCCTAGGCATAAAAATTACTGGGTCCTATCTTTGGTTCGCAATTCAATCAAATTTCCCAATTATAATTGAATAAGAAGAATCATGAAATTGGGTGATCAAGCCAAGAACAAGCATTAAGCATAGAAGAGAATCAATAACAATTTCTTATTGGACAATAAAAGAGAGTAATTACATGGAAATATATTAAATTACATTAAACCCTAACAAAGGATGAATTTAGCTATTCATAGCCATGAGGAAAGACAAATTTGATGAAGAAAAAGATGAAAAAGAATCTCTAAGCATAGACACCTCCACCGACTTTCTCTTTGATCTTTCTCTCTTCCCAATCGCAAGAATTATGCCCAATTATGATTAGAAATTGCCTTTTATATCAATTGAGCTTTTCTTCTAGGTGGGCTTTTAATTTTAGCAAAGCTAGCTTAAGCTGCACCAAAGTAGTCTTAAGCTTGAGCAAATATAAGTGCCTTCAACGTCGAGCTTAAGCCGCACCAAAGTGGTAGGCTTAAGCTTTGACAGTAACCTCACTATTTTTCCTCCAGAGTTGGGCTTAAGCCGCACCACTTGGTATTGGTACTGTAGCTTAAGCCTTGTCAGCTTCCTCCTCTATTTTCTTCCAGAGTGAGGCTTAGGCCGCACCATTTGGTATAGCTTAAGCCTTGTCAGTAAAATCTCAAATTTCTCTCTCTTTTTTCTTCCACAATGATGATAATGCTTTTTAACTCTTCTCCAAATGGTCCTTCATCAAATTACTTACAAAACACAAACAAACAATCCAAGATTTTGCGTAAAAAGTAGGAACTTAGCAAATCCTAAATAAACTAAGCTTTTGTTCAAAACTTAACTAAAATGAACACAACAAAGCTCAAAATCATAAGAAATATCATATAATTGCTCCTAAAATAACTACAAAATGTAAGAATATATGACAATTATCACCCTCCTAAGGGGCATGCCGAAACCAAATAGTACCCCAGTCATTAACATTATTTCCTCCCATTTCTTTCTTGCAAATGCTAAAAAAACTTAAAACCATTATCTTATTCTCACAAAATCCTAACCCTTAAACCTAAAACTTACAAAATCTTTCTACTCCCTCTTGTTGGAATTGATGATCCTTTTTATAAGGCATTTTATAATTCCTATGAAGCATTTAATTTTTTTCCCACTAGTTGCTCTTATTAAATACTATAAGTATTTGTGTTTTTTATTGATAGTGATGCATAATATTCTTAGACTTTAATATTTTCATATCATCCATAACAAATTAATGATTATTAATAAGGGTAAAATTGGTACATCAATAACATTTTTTAAAAATATCAAAAAAATCAATTAAATTAACTATTTTTATTGGTCCGTGTGATTTTATACAAAATGTCTTATAAAAAGGAACGGAGAGATTATTGATTTTGCCCATCCATCAATCACTGCTTACAAAACTACCATGAAGCATTTTTTATTTTTATTTTATTAACACCTGTACTAGTTGGGGTATTCGGCAACGCATATAAACCGAATACCCCCGACAGTAGGAACAGGTGTTCGGTACCCGAAGCCATGCCGAACACCCCAAAGCCATATGATTCATTCGGCAGACAGAGTATTCGACATATATAAATCCGAAGACCCCTAAACCCCTCACATCGAGTCTAGATGATAGTATTCGGCACAAGTAGGCCGAACACTGATAGATATATGCACCATTAGTAACTAAGGGTGACGTAAACATAAGGCTAAAAGGTAATTAAGTACTCTTAATTACCACATACATATGAATAAGAAAAGGGCCAAGGCCCATGAGGGCCAAGGCCCATGAAGGCCCAAACCCAATAAGAATATGTATAAAAAGGGGATCCGCTCCCCAAGGTAAGCTCTCAGAATTCTCATTTATTACACACATTAAATGCTCTGCGCCGAACCCTAACTTGAACGTTGGAGTGTTTATTGCAGGTACCCCACCTTTCGGACAAATTACAAAGAGATCTTAGGATACAGAGATGACTGAAAGCCCCCCCCTTATCCCACGACAGGAACATTTTGGGGCTCACCGTGGGGCCCGGTAAAACTTTCCCCGCAGCCTCACAAAGAATGGTTACTACTCGAAGTCACGCGCACATGGAAGAACGTCTCGTCGACGAAAACCTGGTGGAAGATCAGACAAATCTTTTGTCAGAGTTAAGGCAGTTGAGAGCCGACATTTCGGCAATAAGGCAACAGCACGCTCTGGAGTTGTCGGCCCTTCGCCAAGAAAATGCCGATTTAAGGGACTTGAACAGATCCAGAAGACCTGAAAATCAACAACCAGACAAACATCACGAAGACGAGTCGATCGTCAACCTTAGCATGCAGGGTGCGACGAATCGGCCTTCCTTTTCTACTTTCAACACTCAGTCACGCCCCTGTAGGCACCTTTTTGTCTCAGGGATTATGGAAACCCCCCTCCCTCCAAACTGGAAGAACCTTAGTCTGGACCGATACGATGGTAGTACAGATCCAGACGAACATGTAGATGTGTATGTAACCCAAATCAGTTTATACACCGCCGAAGATGCCATTCTATGTAGGGTGTTCCCCACCTCCCTCAAAGGACACGCCCTCAGTTGGTTTACCCGCCTACCACCTAACTCCATCGACAATTTCGAGACGTTGGTAACAAGATTTGGCAATCAATTTGCAACTAGCAGGCCTCATCATTTAACTTCAGTGGCACTAGTCAATATTCGGCAGGAAAAAGGGGAATCTCTAAGAGTGTTCATGGAAAGGTTTGGTAAAACTGCTTTAAACATCCGAAACCTAGACTCGGCGGTGGCCATGCACCAGTTAGTGACGGCTCTTAGGCCAGGAGCCTTCGTCAACAGTCTGTGCAAGAAGCCGGCTCTTGACATGGATGACCTCCGACGACGAGCAGCCAGGTACATGCAAATGGAAGAACTATCCGAATACAGAAACCAGGTCCAAGCAGAGGCCAACCCAAGGAAGAGGGAACAAGAAAAGGATTACCAAGGAAAGGGAAAAGACAAGATCAGCAAGGAGAAGGAGTATCGTGGCTCCAGGTATGCGACTTACACGCCACTCAACGCTAGTCGATCCCGAATACTCGAACAGGCCCTGGCCACAGAAATATTGGCCATGCCGAAGAGGGCCAACACTCCCCCTAAAGCCGACTACAACAAACAATGTCGATACCACCGCAATAAAGGTCACTCCACTGAAGAATGCGCTGCCCTTAAAGACAAAATCGAGGACCTCATCAAAATGGGGCACCTTAGAGACTTCGTCCATGATCCGAGGACCGAAAAGTCTCAATTTTGGAGAAATAAAGACAATGACAGAACCTATAGAATGGACTTTAGCCACGGCAGGAGGGACGAAAGACAAAGGAGCAGGTCCAGGGAACGGCAAGACATAAAACCCTCTAATCCCCGAAGGGTCATCAACACGATTGCCGGGGGATTTGCGGGAGGAGGAAGTACTTCGTCGGCCCGAAAAAAGCACCTCCGGCTAGTCCGGTCAGTCAACATGACTTCGACAGCAAACAAGCTTAAAATGCCACCCATCACTTTCACAGATGCGGACTTTCAGGGGTCCGACCCAATGCAAGATGATCCAATGGTCATCAGTGTAGATGTGGCCGATTGCACAGTCCGGAAGACCCTGATAGATCAAGGAAGCTCGACCGACATAATATATTGGAACACCTTCAAACAACTGGACATACCAGAGAAAAAGCTCATGCCGTATGACGAACCCTTAGTCGGATTCTCTGGCGAGAGGGTTAACACCAGAGGATGTATAGAGTTGGACACGACCTTCGGGTATGAGGGAAAGGAGTACAAGACCATAAGAGTGAGATACATTGTGGTGCACGCCAACACCTCGTACAACATACTACTCGGACGACCGTCATTGAACACTCTTGGAGCCGTAGTCTCCACTCCGCATCTAGCCATGAAATTCCCATCAAACCGAGGCATTGTCGTTACGGTCCACGCGGACCAAAAGGCGGCCAGAGAATGCTACTTAGCCAGTCTCAAGGTTACTCAAATAAAGGAAGACGACTACAAGGTAGTACACTTGGTCTCGGCGGCTGAACCCTTGCACCAAACTTTGGACCTCGATCCCAGAATCGAGGACAAGCGGATAAAACCGAATGAGGAAGTCCATGCATTTCAAATTGGGCAAGAAAAAACTCAAATTACATACCTCGGAAACAATCTGTCCGAAGAGGGCAGGTTTCGGATTCAAAGAATAGTAGAACGAAACGCCGATCTCTTTGCCTGGAAGGCCGCCGACATGCCTGGCATTGACCCAAAATTCCATTGCCACAAATTGGCAATATGCCGAGAAGCAAGACCAATTTCGTAAAAGAAAAGGAAGATGGGTGAGGATAGGAGGAGAGCAGTAGAAGAAGAAGTGTCCAAGTTGTTAGTCGCCAATTTTATCCGAGAGGTTAAGTATTCCACTTGGTTAGCCAATGTGGTCATGGTAAAGAAAGCAAACGGAAGATGGAGGATGTGTACAGACTACACGGATTTGAATAAAGCTTGCCCAAAAGACGCCTACCCGCTACCAAACATTGACAGGTTGGTCGATGGGGCAGCTGGACATCTTTGTCTTAGTTTTTTGGATGCTTATTCAGGGTACAACCAAATCCGAATGCATCCTCCAGATGAAGACAAGACCGCTTTCATAACCGAATCAGCCAATTTTTGCTACCAAGTAATTCCCTTCGGCCTGAAAAACGCAGGAGCCACTTATCAAAGACTCATGGACAAAGTTTTTCAAAAATAGCTAGGACGAAACCTAGAGGTGTATGTAGACGACATGGTTGTTAAGTCTTCCATACCCGACGAACACGCAAGGGACCTCGAAGAGATCTTCGCCGAACTCAGGAAACATAACATGCGCCTAAACCCTGAAAAGTGTGTCTTCGGCGTTCAAGGGGGAAAATTCTTGGGCTTCATGTTAACATGCCAAGGCATAGAAGCCAACCCTGATAAATGCGAAGCGGTTATTCATATGAAAAGCCCAAGAACCCCAAAAGATGTACAGAGACTCACAGGGAGAATTGCCTCTCTATCACGATTCCTGCCTAGAATCGCCGAGAAGGTAAGGCCCATCATGCGTTTGCTAAAAACAGCCAAGAACTTTTCATGGAACCAACAATGTGAAGAGGCTTTTCAAGAGCTAAAAAAGACCCTCTCGGCCCCGCCCATACTCAAAAAACCGGAACCTACAAAAGATCTAGTGCTTTACATATCGGTTTCCCAAGCAGCCATAAGTGCGGTTTTAGTGCAGGAACATGAAGAAGGCCAGGCACCCATATACTTCACTAGCCGAGTACTACAGGAAACCGAGACCAGGTACCAGACGATAGAGAAGGATGCCCTAGCATTAGTGAATGCTGCAAGACGCCTGAGACAATACTTTCAAGGACATCGGGTGATTGTCAAAACCGATTGCCCAATTGCAAAGGTATTAAGGAAACCAGAATTAGCAGGGAGAATGATAGCATGGTCAGTAGAGCTCTCAGAGTTCGACTTAAAGTACGAATCGAGGGGCCCAATCAAGGCACAGTGTCTAGCAGATTTTATCAATGAACTACACCCTGCTGAAATCTTTGAAGAAGAATGGTGGACGGTACATGTAGATGGATCGTCAAACCAAAGGGGAAGTGGTGCAGGCATCATCCTGGAAGGACCCAACCAAATACGGTTGGAACAGTCATTACGATTTGGTTTTAAAGCATCCAACAATCAGGCCGAGTACGAGGCCTTGTTAGCTGGGCTCAGACTGGCCAAAGAGATGGGAGCCCGAAAGGTACAATGTTGGAGTGATTCGCAAGTAGCAGCCGAACAAATCAACGGTGGTTTCCAAGTCAAAGACCCCCAATTGCTGAAGTATTATCACATGTTCATACAGCTGAAACAAGAGTTCGAGGAAATAAGAGTAAATCATTTAGCCCGAGAACACAATGACAGGGCAGATCGGCTCGCTAAATTAGCTACTACCCAAAAACCCGGACAGTTGAGAACCTTCATCCAGGAGACATTGCCCGAACCAAGTATAACCGCCGAAGAATGCATGCAGCTATCGGCAGCCAAAAGTACGTGGACAACCGAAATACAACAGTACTTGGAACAAGGAATCCTTCCGGAGAATAAAGAAAAAGCCAAAAGATTGCGAATCAATGCTTCAAGATACATTATGATAGCCGAAGAGTTGTACAGAAGGGGATTTTCCATGCCCTTACTAAAATGTCTTGAGAAAGAACAAGCAGAATACGTGATGAAGGAGTTGCATGAAGGAATCTGTGGCATGCACTCTGGAGCACGAACGATGGCAACACGAGTTCTCCGAGCAGGATATTACTGGCCGACCCTCAAGACTGACTGCGCCGAGCACGTACAAAGGTGTAGCCAGTGCCAAAAACATGCCAACCTTATCCACCAACCAGCGGATAAATTGCACTCCATATCGTCACCTTGGCCTTTTGCTGTATGGGGAACCGACATCTTAGGTCCTTTCCCTGTGGCCACAGGACAGCGCAAGTTCTTGTTAGTGACTGTCGATTACTTCACAAAATGGATAGAGTCCGAGCCCTTGGCAATCATCTCGGCTCAGAACGTACAGAAATTTTTGTGGAAAAATGTCATCACTCACTTCGGCATTCCGTATGCAATCGTCACGGATAACGGCCTACAGTTCACGGACAAGAAGTTAAACGCTTTCCTTGAAGGCTTGGGAATAAAGCATAAAGTTACCTCGGTCGAGCACCCCCAAACAAACGGACAAGCAGAAGCCGCGAACAAAGTCATCCTGGGAGAACTGAAAAGAAGGTTGGGAACAGCCAAAGGGGCTTGGGCCGAGGAGATACCCGAAATACTGTGGGCATACAGGTGCACCCCACAATCAACTATCAAAGAAACACCTTTCAGAATGATTTATGGGACCGAAGCAATGATCCCAGTCGAAGTAGGAGAACCCTCATTCCGAAGACAAAACTTCGAGACTTCCGAAAACGAAAGTTCCATGAGGTGCGAACTAGACTTGGTAGAAGAAATACGTGACCGAGCACGTCTCAATGCCGAAGCATGCAGACAGAGAATAACTCGAAGATTCAACTCAAAGCTGAAGCCACGAGACTTTAAAGAAGGAGACCTAGTCCTCAGGGTGCAAGGCGACGCCCGAAGAGACTCCAAGGAAGGAAAATTGGCAGCCAATTGGGACGGCCCATTCAGAGTTCGGCAAAACCTCAACAATGGGGCGTACAGGTTGGAAGAACTGTCAGGAAAAACAATACCGAGAACCTGGAATTCCACTCATCTTAAATATTACTTCAGTTGATGTATTTTTACTATATATTTAAAATGTGGTAGTTTTTTCTTTATTTTATAATCCCTACAAAAATGTAGAAGGGTGTTTTCCGGTAGGGCATTTATGAGGCATACCTTCAAATGGATTCTAAAAGAACGACTTACACTTTGCCAATATCATTTGAGCGCACCATTCGAATTTTCTTCAAAATGGTTTCCCTCCCGAGTGCTCCCACTCGGCTAAGGATGCACCATTCGAATTTTCTTCAAAATGGTTTCCCTCCCGAGTGCTCCCACTCGGCTAAGGATGCACCATTCGAATTTTCTTCAAAATGGTTTCCCTCCCGAGTGCTCCCACTCGGCTAAGGATGCACCATTCGAATTTTCTTCAAAATGGTTTCCCTCCCGAGTGCTCCCACTCGGCTAAGGATGCACCATTCGGATTTTCTTCAAAATGGTTTCCCTCCCGAGTGCTCCCACTCGGCTAAGGATGTACCATTCGGATTTTCTTCAAAATGGTTTCCCTTCCGAAGTGCTCCCACTCGACTAAGGATGCACCATTCGGATTTTCTTCAACCATTTTTAAGACAAACGTCAATATAGGAAGCGCTTCCTAGAAAAACACTTACGGTTCTACTTCGTCAAAAAATAAAAACGCAAGTATTACAAGACGAGTAAAAAAGCTAAATAAGCTAAATTAATATCGAAAGGAATAATATATTTTTCATTAGATTATCATAAAAGGCCGAGTCCACATATACAAAATGTCAAAAGGCTCTAACGGCCTAAAAACTACAAAAAATCACTCTATTTTTGCCTAGTCCTTTTGAACATCGGCGTCAGCGGTTTCCTCATCACCCCCCTCATCAGCGGCCCCAAGATCTGCACCATCATCAGCAGCCGAACCATATAGAGGATTCTCGAGAATGGCATCATCCGGAATGTCATCAATAGGCACCAGCTGCCCATGATAAACATCCTTCTCCATGTCAAAGATGTTGCGGTCACGAACATTATAGAAATGTGTTATTTGCCGCATTCCATGGAGGAAACCAGCCTCATGTTCGGCTAGAATCTTTTCTTCAGCCGAAGAGCGAAATCTCTCCCTGGCAACACGCTCCGCATCTCTTTCTTCCCGAGCCTCGGCCAACAGAGCCCTTAGCCGTTCGATCTCATCAGCCTGAAGCTTAGCATCCTTCTCGGCCATTATTACTTTAGTGTCTAATTCATGCACTTTGACCGAGAGGTCCTTAACTTCATCCTTCAAACGCCCATTATCGTCGGCCAGAACCAAGTTGGCCTCCAACACCTGTTTATTAGACGCTTGGGCCTCCTCCAAATCCTCCTTCAACTTATCGGCCTCCTTCAAAGGATTCCCAAACAAATGATATGCGACGGCTGTGGCCCTCGCTTGAAATTCGCAAAAGGCCGACCAGTTGGCAGCAGCATCGGCTTTGCTGAGGATGGCCTTCCCAGTATCCGAAATGTCGTTGGAGCTCACCATCTTCTTGGGCCGAAAGTCTTTAGCAAAAAAGCCTTCGGCAGTCAAGGCATTAATAGCAGATAAAGAAGCTGAAGCAGGAAAACCCAAGGTCTGTTGCTTCAGCTTCTTAACCCTTTCTTCTTCCGAAGCCTCACGACTCCGGTGCCTTTTCTTGTGCTCTCTCTCTTTGCTTTTCTTTTCTCCTGCTGGAGGAGGCACAGTGTCTACTGGAGGTGGTCGGGGGGTCGGTTGTTTGGGAATGGGGGGCACGGCAGCAGTTCCAGACTTGTTCCCGCAGCTTGAGCCCGATTCCTCCGGGCATTCCTGAATGAAAATACATCACCTCCGGCATCGGCCATAATACCTACACCAAAAACACTTAGTCAATAACAAAAGCTAAAACTTTTAAACACTAGTAAAGAAAGAACAAAAATCTTACCACACATATCTGCTAAAACAGTGGAAGAATTTAACAGGGCCACAAGCTGCCTAGCAGGGAGCTTTCGGGGGAGAGACTCTAGAAAAAGGAGATCCTCGCGTTCCGTTTCGGTCATCATGGATTTAGGAAACTTGTCATAACGCCGAGGGTTTTGCTCCCAATAGAACGGAAATAGGGACTTTCCACTCGTATCATAAAGATGGTGAGTCCCTATGTTCGGCCTAACAACTACCTTGAAGAAACCAGTTTTGAAATTCTTATAAGAGGTAGTGAATGACTGGAAGAGAGGCCTTTTCGGTTTTCTTATTAGGGAAACCCATAAACCATCTTTAGGCCGAGTACAAAAGTAATATAGAAACATGCTTACCGAAGGCTCTATAAAATTAAAAATACAAAGAGCTCGGAATGCCTGGATAGCAGCCCACCCATTCGGATGCAACTGCGAGGGTGCCACGTTTAAAACCCGAAGCACCCCCATAGTGAAGTCGTCGAAAGGAACCTTCACATGTAGATCACGAAATATGCAATCATACATATAAAAGAAATCCCTTTTCGAGTTGCCTTTCCCCATGAAAACAAATTCAGGGTCCGGCTCTCGCCGACAACACTGTAACCCTACGGAACAAAATTCATCTTCGGCAATGGAAGACACATCTACATAGTTTACAAAATTACAGACGCTATTCCTATCGTCATACCGAGACCAATAGGCCCCAACTTCTCCAGCAACCCAGGTATACCCTGGAAGGGTAATGGGTGGAAAAACCCTTTTCACATGAGCAACCCGGGGTCTACGCTTCGGTTTTGCTCCAGAGGCCTCCTCCGCCGAAGAGGCAGAAGAGGCTACAGGACCCATAACATTCTCACCCATCCCCTCTCGGTTTGGAGACGAAGAAGAAGAAGCCGAAGAAGAAGAAACAGACTTAGAAGACGAGGCAGTCGAAGACCCCTCGCTAGAATCTCCACTACTAGAGGAAGCGGACGGAATGTCAACTACCTCGGTTCCCCTAGAAAGCTCAAGGCCAACTGAACTCATAACAAAGAAAAAAGAAAAAGCCGAACTTTCGTACCTTAATTAAGACGAGAAGAATGAAGCTAGAAGAACTATTCGGCCGAGAGCAAGAGAAGAAGATTTTAGTAAAATCGTAAATATGGGAAACGAGAACGACATCCTTCCCCCTATTTATAGGGCCCAGGCCCATGACGGTCCAAAACCCCCCAACCGTTAGATCTGTCAAGATCTAACGGTTCACGTAAAGCAACGCTTCGATCCTTCCAACCCAACGGCTTTATTCTGCCATAAATGGCAGTGATTTCAAAAGACACAAACTTAAAACGCCAGTATCAACAATAAACCTCTTCGCTATCTTCTTTCGCTTGAGGCTGGGGGCATGTGTACTAGTTGGGGTATTCGGCAACGCATATAAACCGAATACCCCCGACAGTAGGAACAGGTGTTCGGTACCCGAAGCCATGCCGAACACCCCAAAGCCATATGATTCGTTCGGCAGACAGAGTATTCGACATATATAAATCCGAAGACCCCTAAACCCCTCACATCGAGTCTAGATGATAGTATTCGGCACAAGTAGGCCGAACACTGATAGAGATATATGCACCATTAGTAACTAAGGGTGACGTAAACATAAGACTAAAAGGTAATTAAGTACTCTTAATTACCACATACATATGAATAAGAAAAGGGCCAAGGCCCATGAAGGCCCAAGCCCAATAAGAATATGTATAAAAAGGGGATCCGCTCCCCAAGGTAAGCTCTCAGAATTCTCATTTATTACACACATTAAATGCTCTGCGCCGAACCCTAACTTGAACGTTGGAGTGTTTATTGCAGGTACCCCATCTTTCGGATAAATTACAAAGAGATCTTAGGATACAGAGACGACTGAAGGCCCCCCCTTATCCCACGACAGGAACAACACCACCATGAAGCATCTTAGTTTGCACATAATAAGACTGGTCAGTACTATATGATTTGGGAGCAACATCGTTTTGGTGGATCAGTACAATTATATTTTAATAGCGAGGGTTTTTATAGAAAATCCGTTCTTATAACTTGATAGCTAGCTCAACCGTTCTTTCGTATAATAACTCATAATTAGTATGTTAATTTGTGGAATGTATATATAAGATAGAAAATGATAAATATTTATTTTATATAACTAAAATTTATAATAAATAAATATTTTAATATATAAATTATATTTTAGATTTATGATAGACAATTTATATTGTGATATAAGATTGTTTTAAATTAATTATTGATAATTTTTTTTAAAAAAAAATATTGAAATACGATTCAGAAATAAAGATGAAAAGTATAGATTAAAAAAGATAAGAGTTTAAGAAAAATTCTTAAAAGTATTATTGTTGAAGAATTATTTTAAAAATACTTTGTTAAAAAATAGCTCTTAAAAAATCTCTCATTCAAGATAATTAGTTTATATATAGGCAATAAAAACCTCATAGAAGATAATCTTAAAATGCTAATTTGAGTGTGTTAGTTTTATAGTTATTTAAACGCAAATAGAGGTTGATAAAAAGTAAAAATAAAATAAAATAAAGAAAATTGCTTCTATTTAATACAGACCCACTGAGTCTTAATTTGTTATTTTTTTTTATTACATTTTCTGAACGATTAAAAATCGTCACAGATGATATTTCTGCATTTAAAATAACCGCTTGTTTCACTTGCGTCAAAATCAATTTTTGGCGAATTTTATCTAACTGCTGGTATTTTTGTTAGAAAATTTACTCTGAAATATATTTCTTTTGATTGCAATGGCATGTAAAGAGATATGAGTTTATTTTAAGAAAAAATTAATAGATCATAAGAGGTATTATTCATTCATCATCCAACCCAACAAAAGTAGCTAGAGTTGGTCACATGTTACGGCCCGGTCTTGTGAACCTTGCTAACAAGAAGCCTGAGACCATATTTTGGCACTAAGAGCATTCTATAGACGGGGCAATGGCGATAGTTTGGTGAAACAGCAAAGGAGAAGTTGTATAGTAGAAGGCAGAGTGCTACCTTGATTTCAAGCAGGGCAAAGTTTTGGCCTATGCATATTCGACTCCCAAGGCCAAATGGTATATAAGACTGGGGATATTTACAGGCTACAGAAACACCGCCATCAAACCTTTCAGGCTTGAACTCCCTAGCATCTGGTCCCCAGTTATCAGGGTCACGGTGCAATGCCGGCAAGAACAACCATATGTTGATGCCTTTAGGCAGCACATGTTCCCCTAACTTCATATCCGCCAACACTTCCCTTGAGGCTGTAACTGCAGGCCCATAAAGACGCACACTCTCTTGAATCACCATTGTTAGCTGCACTGCACAGGAACACACATTAGGATCAATTCTTAGGACAGTATAAATATAAAGAAAGTGCTTTTGTACTCTTATGTACCAGGCCCAGCTAAAAATATGCCTCATAAGCTGTTAATATATATGTCATCAAGTTATTAAAATATCTAACGGTAATGCTAATTGACTTTTTCTTAAAACTGATTAACTTCTTCGGTGCACGTTTTTAAGTTGAACTATTATAATTTTTAAAGACTTAAATATGTTTTTGTCATTTAAATTTGGGATTTGTCTTTTTTAATCTCCCAAATTATAAAATTTGTATTTTTTAAGCCTCAAATTCATGAAAATGCCTTTTTTAGAACCTCCTAACTGAATTTTGACAATTTAGATGCACAATTTGTAGCAGTTTTTTACTATAGGAGGGACTAAAAAAAATATTTCGTAAATTTGAAGGATTAAAAAAAAATGCAAGTTTTAATTTGAGGGACTAAAAATAACATACTTCCAAATTTGAGGGACTAAAAACATATTTAAGTCATTTTTGAAAAGTCAATGTATACTAAAATTTAAAGGAAGGTTTAAATGTGTTTTTGGTTCCTAAATATAGTAGTATTTTGTTTTTGGTCCTAAAAAATTTTTGTTTGACTTTTGTTTCCTGTAAAATTTCTTTTTTTGGTTTTGGTCCTTCTTATTTATTTTTAGTCCATATAATATATCTATTTTTTGGTTTTAGTCCCTATAATATGTAGTTCATTTGCTTTTAATCCCTATCAAATATTTTTCAAAGGGACTAATTCAAAATGAACAATATTATAGGAATTAAAACAAAAAAATTAAATATATTAGAAGGACTTAAAAAACAACAAGAATAACAACTAAAAAAATTACAAGGACCAAAAATCAAGTAAAATTTTTTTTAAGAACCAAAAGTAAAATACCACTATATTCTAGCATCCAAAAACATATTTAAGCTTTTAGCCTTCGTTTGGTTGCACTGAAAGGAAGGTGAAAAGGAATGAAATAAACAGTAAAATGAGACATGATCCACATTTTTATACTCTACTTTAATTCAAAATTTTCATCTCAATACACTTTCGTTTCATTTCATTTCACTCTACCAAAACACTTTGTTAAGAATACTAATTTCAAGAAAGGGGTATTGTACTAACTGCTTTCAACTTTCCAAGTTTGTCCATGTCATGAAAGGAATGAGGCATCATGTTATTGTAGGTCTCCATAATCTCATATCTAACACGTTGTTGCCAGTCAGGATGTAAGGTAAGTAGCAGCAGTGTCCAAATAATTGCAAGAGCACTGGTCTCAGAGCCTGCAAAGTACATATTTTTGCAGATGTCTAGAATCAACTGGTTTATGTTATACCGGGGCCCAAAAATACCCTTTCCACTACTATCAGTGGTGGCACTGGCAGCACCTTCTAGTATTATTTGCAATAGATCCTTTTGATTCCCATGTGTGTTACTCTTTTGGTTTTCTGCTTCACGGTCTTTGATCACTTTTAGTATCATCGTTTCCACTTCTTTCTGCAACTTCCATAACTCTATGTTTTCCTTGGTGGGAAGAAACCTGGGAATGCATCATATGCCATTGATTTAGCACATGGTATAACGTAGTATTGATTTCTTGTATATGTTTGACAAAAATTGAACAAAGATATAACCTTAGGTTTAGAAATCCAAATAGAATAATAGGCTTTGCTAGTGCCGTTTGCATAGTGGCCAATTTTGCAAAAATTAAATTGCCTTGAGCATAAGTGCTACCAAAACAAGCTTTTGAAATGACATCCGCTGTTAGAGCTCTCATATCTCCATCAATCACCAACTCTGCAATCCCCTCTTCACTTTCTGTTATATGGCTCTCCCATTTTTTGATAATTGCCATCATAGATTCTTCCATTAAATCCACCCAATTCTACAGGTTAAACCCAAAACCAAAACAAATACATTATACACATCTATATACACAAGGGACTTTTAATATGATGCTTTCAAAATCATCTCTGGCAGCACAAACTTTCAATCCAATTAAAAATTTGGTAACAAAATTATTTAATAAAAGTTAGAGTTTAATTTCTATGTATTATTGGTATAAATTTTGTTACTCAAACAACCAATCAGAAATCATGAGAATTATGACTTTTAAGATAATTATAATTGTTGGTGTGAAACATGATTAGCGAAGCAACACCAGTTGATTTCCTCTTAAGTGGTTGATTCAAGGAAGGAGATTCTGTTCTTTGATCATGTTGCTGGTTCACTCTAAAGAGCTTTCCAACAGTTGTGAGTCTGAGGTCTCTATACTAAACTAGTCCTATTAGAATTTGTGGTAAAGAAATGTTGTAAACGGTTGAATGTAAAGTGCTTAAACTATAAAAAAAAAAAAAGTAATAAAGGCAATGAAAGCAATAAAGGAATTGTTAAATTGAGCAAAAGAAGGTAATTTTTTATTGATGATGGTCGTGGACCTATAATACATTGTGTTTTCGTATATTTATACAGAAAAACAATTATGTAACACTATCTGCTCTTAACTCACTATCCTAGATTTTAGGATATCATGGTTACATGATCTTAACTGCCTATCCACATCTCCCCTTAAACATTTGTGCGTTAGATCATGGGCTTTATCCAAATACTCTCTTACAATTTTACCCTTCATGACCTTTGTCAACTAAAAATAACCGTTATGCTATCGTCAACAGTCAACTACTAGACTTTTGTTGACTAACTATAATTGGTGCCAACGATAATAAAAGTCAATAAGCTTGTTAAACATGAGTTTGTGATTGGAAAACAAAGTAAAATCTCTTTAAATTGTCAATGACATTGTCAATGTATATACTATTTATTCTAAAAATCTTTAATTTCTATGCATTGTTAGTTAAATTTTTTTACATGATCAACTAATAAGAAATTATTGTAAATGTAACTTTTAAGATAATTATTGTAAAAGTTAACAAATTTACATGTAAATAAAACACTAGGATGATATGGGAAAATAGACCCCCTCTTCAAGCCAAATTTTAATCAAAGTCATGTTCACTTTTTTTTTTTTTTTATCTATTTTCTCCTAATAAATATTAAATACGTAGGACCTATTTAGTATTTATTAAATATACTTTTTAATTATTACATATATGAAACGAATACATTTCCCAATGATATATACCAACCTTTTTTGGGTAATATCAGCTACATAATATGACTTTTTAATTTAAGGAAAGATTTGGTAAGAAACTTTTACATTCAATAAAAAATTGTTAAATGATATATGTATATTAATTTATACCGACCATATGGGATATAGATATAATGACCTTAATTTTGCTCTGGAAAAACTCACGAGCAAGTAGATTCCTTTGGAAGGCCCACTGTAGTCCATTAGACATAATGATGCCGTCACCCAGCAAAGGCTTCAAGATTTTGGTTAGATGCAATGACCGGCCTAGATCCAAGGACTTGTTCAGACCTATCCATTTTATTAATTCGGGTATCTCCACATATAGATGTTGTTTGGTTCCAGTGGAGTACAGGAACATTGGACCTGATCATCATATGTTCATGAAAACCGGAGAAAACAAAAAAAAAACATTAAATTACAAATTAATATTAGAGAAAAAAAAAATTATACACTGTTAGTATAAATTAATTTTAATTATGTATAATAAATTTATTGATTTTTATTATAATTATCTTAAAAGTGAGTTATACAAATGATAATATATGATTAAAAGATAATATAAAATTATTTTTCATTATTAATGTACCATAGCGTTGCCTCCATGTATGGAAATATGGGAAGAGGGAATAAACCCATTCATCTAAGGCTTCAAGAGAAACAGGAGAAGGTTGGTGGAGTTGTTGCATCTCAGAAATGTTGCCAAAGGGAAAGGAAGGCCTTGGTCCATTGATGCCTTGCTTCTGAAGCACGGATCGGATCCTTTGAGGCCTAAACCACAGCTTCACGTATAATAATATTATGATGCTCCATGCCGCCACTATGAACACCACTGACCAGCGTATCTCTCTCTCTGAAATCTGCCAGTACTGGCCTTCAGCTTCCATCCTCACTCTCTCTTTGGCTCAGTTACTTTAACTTGGGCACCTCTTTGATATGGATCAAATTAAGTTGAGTTGTATCACTCTTTTGAACACACTTTTTTTAAATTTATTGATCAGTGGAATAGCAATACTCATCTCTTGAGCGAGTGCGATATTCATATTTGTGTATAATGAAGGAGAGTCCGGGTATTTGAAAAAAAGATGCTAGTGATGAGCTGTGAATGTTATGTTTTTGAGTGCTGAAAAAAATCAGAGTGAGCTGTCATATCTGTGTTCCCCGTGTGTTCAGCAGAAAACAAAAGTGAGTGCATGCAGTGACGTAGTAAACGTGAAGGTCTCTTTGTCTTTGTGCAACAGAATCTGAGAGGGTCTCATAGGCGTGGCTGTGGGTGTTTTCTGTCGGGGAGGAAAATGTCAAAAGTGATTTTTTTATTTTTTTTTTTACAAATAATACAGCTCACTTTTTTTTTTTTCGCTTTTCATTTCTTTGATTTTTTTACCTTTCGCACTTATCATTATTTATTATTTTCTTTTTATAATTTTAACATTTTTGTCTTTTTATAATTTTAACATCTTCTTAAATATATAATTTTAACATTTTTTTACCTTGAAAATTAAGCAATTCCTGTTCATATTGTTTATAGTTTTGGTTCCTTTTAATGTTCTTTTTTTTTTTATCTATTTTAATTTTAATTTTAATTTTAATTTTGTTTTGTTTATTTTATTATTATTATTATTATTATTATTATTATTTTATTTAATTTCTGAATTTTTATTTTATTAAAAAAAACTCTGTTTATTTTAATTATTCATTCTCTTTTGCCAGTTGCGTTTTAATCCCTTTTTCTGTATTGACAGTTTATGCTAACCAGATCCCAGAGGCCAGAGCTTGTGAACGAACCTGAGATTGAAAGGCTTGCCCGGAAGAACAGAATGAAACAGAGAAGAAGAGTAATGGCTGAAGAAAATGACCCACCGGTGGAGCAGTATCTGTTAGACTATCTCACTCCTCAAGTTGGGGTAGCTAACAACATCTTATTGCCAGCACTGGGGGATGTCAATTTTGAATTGAAACATGGCTTCCTCCATATGATAGAGAGTAACCAGTTCAATGAGCTGGCTACTGAGGACCCGGTGGAGAATCTGAGAAGATTCCTGAGGATGGCCAGCACTGTAAAATATCCTCGAGTGTCTGCTGAATATATCAGACTGACTGCTTTCCCATTCTCACTCAACGGGAAAGCTCTCAATTGGTTGTGTTCACTTCCGGCCAACAGCATCACCACCTGGGAGATGTGCACAAACAAATTCCTCCGGAAGTACTATTCTATAGTGAAGACAGACCAGATGCAGAGAGAGATAGGCAATTTTGCTCAGAGGGAGCAGGAGAGCCTGTCAGAAGTCTGGGACAGATTTCAGGAGCTGCTTCGGAGTTGCCCACATCATGGGTTTAGTCAGCAAAGAATCATCCAGATTTTCTATGGAGGTGTGTCCAGCCATAACAGGACTAGCCTCGACGCTGCTTGTGGAGGTTCCTTGATGGCTAAATCACCAACAGAGGAAAATAGAATCATTGAAGCCATGGCTTCCAATGCCTACAACCACACTACAGATAGGCGTGTTCTGATGAGGCCTGTGAACCAAGTGGAAGCTGGAACATCTGGTTCAAGCATTGCTCAGAAGCTAGAGAAGTTGTCTAAGCAGATGGAGACCGTGATGAAAGCACAGGTACAACTTCTGACTGTAGCTCTTCCACCATCCACTTGTGATAAGTGTAGGGAAGCCCATAGAGGAGAATGCCTTGTGAGTAATGCACTTGCTCAAGCTATGGAAGAGGTAAATCATGTCGGTGGGAAGAGTGCAGAATATGATCCCTACTCTAGCACATTCAACCAAGGATGGAGAGATCATCCTTACCTTTCTTGGAAAGACCAGAGGGACCAAGGCCCCAGGCAAGAGCGGAATCAAAATGTGTGTAGGCCTCCACATATGCAAAATCAGAGGTCATGACAAGAAGAGAGAACGCCATCATTGGAGAAAAGGTATACTTCCAAAAAGCTTCTCAGTGGCTTGACCACCACTTGAGAACTCCTGTCAAGAGGAACATTTATATGCTGAAAACAATCATCAGCGATAACTATTTGTCGAGGACTGCGTTGAATTACAAATGGTGCTTGTAAAAGTATATGACCAAGGTTATCAACGATGAACCCTAACGTAAAGGGGATGAAGGCACCAAGGTAAAACAATAATTGGGCTTCGATTCTTCACAGTAAAAAATGATTAAACTTCAAAGTAAAACACTGACGTTAATTTAAAAAATAGCATTATAAATTAATAAAAAATATCTTTCAAGTATTGCAATAAGGCCCCAATAAAATGCATATTGTGGTGCAGAACATTAGCATCATTGACATGGTACCAATACACACATGGACCAATAAAAGTTCTCCAGATTACAGACTGCATTGGTGCAATCTCTTCTTAGACTGCACAGAAGGAAAAACCAAATACAAGGGTTTTTAAGAGTGATTCTTGTTTTGGTTGGGAAACTCAATTGCACAATCGGAACTACTAAGATTAGGTCCCAACCCTTTTCCTTTGGCATCATCAAACATGGACAACATGGAACGTTTGGGCTGCAGAGAAAGCTTTTCTAGCTGAACATTCAAATCTCCATCACCGTTATCACTGTGAATCTTTGCCATAAGAGAGACATCATGAGAAGTAGTGCTTGACAGTGATAATGTAAGGAAGCTCTTCATCGTTATCGCTTCTCTTTGCCCTTAAAATGACAATAAGAGCCTTTCGGCCACTGTCACGTCCATATAAGAAGGAGGAGGACTTGAGAACCCCACCTTGCACAATAGGGGTTTTCTTCTCTGGAAGTTGCTGCATGTTCATCTGAAAATGAAGGTTGTTTTTTGCATGGCTTGATGCGTGGTCACGGATTGTGATGGATAACTCTTGTTCGTGCTGATTGCGGTTGGTTTTGGTCAAGTTGAGTTCGCACCTTGTCTTTCCAAATGAGAAGTACTCTGCATTCCAAGTTTCCACAACGGAAGAATCATCCAGAGGAAACCGCTCAGAGTAATTGCCACTGGAAATGTTTCCCATGATGCAACCTTTGTGTCTACACTTGATGTGCCAAGACCTGTCACTTAAAAATTAATCACAATGGTGAATATTGGTACTCTGAGTTGTGTGGCACAGGGATGCATGGTTTTCTAAGATGCACTATATATACAATGCCAAGAATCAAATTCATTGTACTTAGAATAGAAGGATGCGTTATGCGACCAACTTCGCAATCTTTACTTTTGAATGAAGTTTGTTTGATTAACTAGAGAGTTCATTAGGAAAAGAACAGAAAGAAAAGTATTGAGATTAATGGATAATGATATTCTCTGTTATGTGATGTACTCGTTTAAATCTTAAGATGCACTTGTACAATGCGAAGGAATCAAGGATCATTGCCTCTAGTCTAAAGCCAAGCATCAGTCTTCCCAAATTACTTTTATTCCTTATTCTGATTGTGTCATCCATAGTCACATAATTCGCAATATGTTTGGTACCTACTACGCGGTACGGGTACGCGGTACATGACCTTTCAAAGTATTGGTACATGGAGGGTATACATAGTCGATACCCTTCAATACGCTATTTAAATTTATAGTAGGTACTATAATATAAATTAATATACTGCCAATAATTCTTTTATATAGATAAAATTATAAATTACACAAAGTCAAATAAAAAATATCATAAATAAAAAATTAACTTCAAATTTTAAATAGGACAAAAAATCACGCAAGTCACTCAACTTCATATTTTAGAGATATTTATTTTTTATTTACTCATATTTTATAGAAATGAAATTGAGTTCTAAACTTTTATTTTTATATATTTCCATGTGTTGATTTTATTTTTTAAAAATTAAAATTTCGATTATGTTTTCCAAGAAAAGTGATAGAGAAAAAAAAAGTTAAAATGTGAATTCAAATTTCAAACGTGTGAGTTCAAAGCACAATAAACTATCTAAATAAATGAAGAAGCTTTCGAAACTAACAGTCTCGAAACATGTAATCAGTAATAATTTATTAAAAAAAACACTTTCATCTTCCACCTTTTCCGTTTTCCCATATTCTGACTTCTGAGTTCTTCTTTTCTCCTTTCTTTTCCCAGCCCATCTTCGTTGTGTAGAAGAAAAATACTTTTTTTTTTTCGTTTCCGCCATTCTTTCTTTCCCACTTTGATTTTTTTTCATTGGAGCATTCATCTTCTTCAAAGTTTGGCTGTTAACGAATTTCTGAAGTTCTTAAGCTGCGACCCACATTGTTTTTTCTCCCATCTGTTTTGGTTCATCTGTTTCACGAATTCAATGACGAACCGGTATGTAAAAGAACCGCAAATTGGTACACACGAACCAATTCACAGTTCTATGGCCAACTGAATGAATTATCTAACTATGGTGTCATCTATTCTTTACCCTTTTTACGTAAAAATAATGGTAAATAATTGATGCCACACTCAGAATAAGGAATAAAAGTAATTGGGTAAGGTTGTGCTTCATTCTAGACTAGAGGCAATGATCCTTGATTCCTTTGCATTGTGAGAGTGCATCTTAAGATTTAAACGAGTACGTCACATAACAGAGAATAACGCTGATACAAAAAAACATAACAGAGAATAACATTCGCATTGTACAAGTGCATCTTGGGATTTAAACGAGTCACGTAACACATAATAACATTCTCCATTTTAATCTCAATACTATTCTTTCTGTTCTTTCCCTATCTCTCTGTCTCTGACTTGATTCTTGGCATTGTATAGTGCTGCATCTTAGAAAAACATGCTTGTGCCACACAACTCAGAGTACCAATATTCACCATTGTGATTAATTTTTAAGTGATGGATCTTGGCACATCGAGTGTAGACACAAAGGTTCCATCATGGGAAACATTCCTAGTGGCAATTACTCTGAGCGGTTTCCTATGGATGATTCTTTGATAAACCTGATTTTCATTGTATTTTGATGTGAGTTTAGATATCATTTTCATATATTTTGAATATATTTTATTGACAAAACTCATTGTTTGGTGTTAGTCGATGCAAGACAGGTACTCAAGAGGCTTCATGAGGAAAAGAGTTGAAAATTGTACTTTTTGGAGCAAAAATGTCACTGTCTAGAGGACCAAGAAAAAAAAGGTCAGAATTGAAGTAACGCAAGGACCATGGTCATGGTAAATTTACCATGGCCATGCTGGTTGTGTAGCAGAATTGGACCTTGAGTATCATGCAAGGACCAGGGTCGTGGTCATTTTACCAGGGCCGTGGTAAGTTGCGTTGTCAGCCCATTTGAATTTTAAAT
Organism: Pueraria montana var. lobata; assembly: GCA_026413185.1. Taxonomy (NCBI): domain Eukaryota; kingdom Viridiplantae; phylum Streptophyta; class Magnoliopsida; order Fabales; family Fabaceae; genus Pueraria; species Pueraria montana. The sequence continues at coordinate 86,391,985 of CM048650.1, read as the reverse complement.
TATTATAAATAGGAGCTGAGAAACCCTTTTATCTTTATCTTTTGTTCTATTTTGAAAACGGAGGGTTCTGAGTGAGAAAAATGTCCTGTGAGAGACTCTGAGCTGCGGGAGGACGTAGAGAGCACCATTGGGGATCACCACTGTAAAGTTTCTTTCCTTTTGTAATCTTTATGTCTTCTTTTGAGTTTTCTGGCTTAATCATGAACATGAGTGGCTAGTTTCTCTTAGCCCCGGATTGTGATGTAACTGTACCTTTGTATCCCGGTTCTGTTTTTAATAAAACCTCGATGTTATTAAGTTATTTGTATCTCTTCACTACTTTTACTATTTTTTAGGACTGATCAGTCTAAACATAAGTTAATCTCTTGTCTATGATCAATTGCTTGCGATTAACTGAACTGTGAAGTGATTGGATTCGTACAATTTGCATGATCAAACCTATTGTATGAATTTCCAGTAGATTAACTTGTTAATCAACCTCTCTGAGACTTATCATTTGCTCTAAATTAATTCACCTATGATCAATTGGGAATTAAATTAGGGGAAATAATGTTATTAACTATGATCAATTGTTAATTAACGAATTTAAGATGTCGCTGACAAGTAACACATTTAGGGATTTTATTGAGATTAGAATTGGGGAAAAAAGGGGTACATGTGAAATCACAATCCTAGACTTCTTTATCATAATTGTTCTCACATTAATCTTTCTGCTCTGATTCTCTTTCTTTTGAAAAGAATAGTTGATCATCATTCCTCTCAATTTAATTTTATATTCTGGATTGCTTAGTTATTTGTGAAATTGATTATTTGGGAACGCGACTGGTCCTTTGGGTTCGATATCCGGACTCCTAGAGTCCACTGTTACTACTGCGTAGGGTACGCTTGTCCTTTGCAAATGCATTTTACGGACCAAGTTTCTAGCGCCGTTGCCGGGGATTAGTTGTGTAGTTCCCAGATAATTTATTTTGTGAAAATTAAGCAATTCTTGTTCATATTGTGCATAGTTTTGGTTCCTTTTAATTTTTTGTTTTATCTATTTTATTTTAATTTGTTTTGTTTTGTTTTTGTTTGTTTAATTTCTGAATTTTTATTTTATTTTATTTTATTAAAAAAACTATTTATTTTAATTATTCATTCTCTTTTGCCAGTTGTGTTTTACTCCCTTTTTCTGTGTTGACAGTTTATGCTAACCAGGTCCCAGAGGCCAGAGCTTGTGAACAAACCTGAAATAGAAAAACTTGCACGGAAGAATAGACCGGAACAAAGAAGAAGAGTAATGGCTGAAGAAAATGACCCATCGGTGGAGCAGTCTCTGTTGAACTATCTTACTCCTCAAGTTGGGGTAGCTAGCAGCATCCTATTGCCAGCACTGGGGGATGTCAATTTTGAATTGAAACACGGCTTCCTCCAGATGATAGAGAGTAACTAGTTCAATGGGCTGGCTATGGAGGACCCGGTGGAGCATCTGAGAAGATTCCTGAGGATGGCAAGCACTGTAAAATATCCTCGGGTGTCTGCTGAATATATCAGACTGCTTGTTTTCCCATTCTTACTCAACGGGAAAGCTCTAGTTGGTTGTGCTCACTTCCGGCCAACAACATCACCACCTGGGAGATGTGCACCAACAAATTCCTCTGAAAGTACTATTCTGTAGTGAAGACAGACCAAATGTAGAGAGAGATAGGCAATTTTGCTCAGAGGGAGCAGGAGAGCCTGTCAGAAGCTTGGGACAGATTTCAGGAGTTGCTTCAGAGTTGCCCACATCATGGGTTTAGCTAGCAGAGAATCATCCAGATTTCTATGGAGGTGTGTCCAGCCATAACAGGACTAGCCTCGACGCTGCTTGTGAAGGTTCCTTGATGGCTAAATCACCAGCAGAGGCAAATAGAATCATTGAAGCCATGACCTCCAACACCTACAACCACACTGCAGATAGGCGTATTCTGATGAAACCTGTGAACTAAGTGGAAGCTGGAACATCTCAAGCATTGATTAGAAGCTGGAGAAGTTATCTAAGCAGATGGAGACCGTGATGAAAGCACAGGTACAGCTTCTGACTGCAGCTCTTCCACCACCCACTTGTGATAAGTGTGAGGAAGCCCATAGAGGAGAATGCCCTGTGAGTAATGCACTTGCTCAAGCTATGGAGGAGGTAAATTATGCTGGTGGGAAGAGAGCAAAATATGATCCATACTCCAGCACATTCAACCAAGGATGGAGGGATCATCCTCACCTTTCTTGGAGAGACCAGAGGGACCAAGGTCCCAGGCAGGAGCAGAATCAAATGTGTATAGGCCTCCACATATGCAAAATCAGAGGTTAAGACAAGAAGAGAGAATGCCATCACTGGAGGATGTCATGATGCAATATATAGCTAAGAGTGATGAGCGCATGAAGATTATGGAGTCTCAGCTTTCTGGCATGAAAGCTTTGCTATCCCAGAGAGCTCTTGGTAGCCTTCCTTCTCAAACTGAAACTAATCCTAAGAAGGAGGAGGTGAATGTTGTGATGACTAGGAGCAAGAAGGCTAAAAAGGAGCAGAAGAAGAAGGAAGAATCAGCTTCAACTCTAGAAGAGGAGGTTCTTACTGAAGAGAACCCAACTATTGAGAAAAAGAGGGAAAATAAGGTACTGACACCTCCTCAGTAAGTGTTCCTTTCCCCCAAAGGTTGAAAGACAAGAGTGAGGATAGGTATTTTGCTAGATTTGTAGAGATGCTGAAAAGTTTGCATATTAATATCCCTTTCGCTGAGGCAATTGCACAAATGCCAAAGTACGCCAAGTATTTAAAAGAAAATTTTTCAAACAAAGGAAAGTTGGCGGACTTTGCTACAATTGGCCTCAACGAAGAATGCTCTGCTGTGGTTTTAAAGAAATTGCCTCCTAAGCTTAAGGATCCAGGGAGTTTTTCAATTCCTTGTACCATTGGCAATTTGATAGAGCGTTATGTGATTTGGGTGCTAGCATTAATCTAATGCCTTATTCTGTTTATAAGAAGTTGGGGTTACAAGAACCCCAACCCACTGACATCTCTATTTTGCTTGCAGACAGGACTCTCACCTATCCGCGAGGAATAGTGGAGAACTTGCTGGTTAAGGTTGGGAAATTTATTTTTCCTGCTAACTTTGTGATTCTGGACATTGAGGAGGATGAGGAAATCCCAATTATTTTGGGATGACCCTTCCTCAACACAGGAGATGCCGTGATTGAGGTCCGAAAAGGGAGATTAACTTGGAGGCTAGGTGATGAGGAGGAAGTGATTAAAGTGTATGATACTGCAAAAAGCTCCTCCTTTTCCCCTTCCTGTAATTTTGTGCAAGCCATTGACAAGGTGGAGATGATTGATGTTGAGCTTCACCCAAGTGTGGGGAAGGAAGCTCCTGGCTATAAAGTGGATGGGCATGTTGAGGGTGTACTACAAGAAGGGAATACCACTCTGTTTGAGGGAGGTTGATTTTCCTTTCATTCGTCAAGCTCGGGACGTTAAACAAGCGCTACTTAGGAGGCAACCTGTGAAGAGTGGGTTCATGAACCCACTGTATCCTTTTAATCATTTTATTTTGCATTCTAGAGCTTAGGAATTGTTTTTATTTTTGGTTATTCTCGTATGTGGGGACCACGGCTGTGCTAAAATTGAGCACAACCGTCCCTAAACAATGTCATTTACGACCACAACTGTGCTCCCAGCATCCCCAAACAACGTCATTTACGACCACAGCCGTGCTAAATTGACCATGGCCGTGGTCAATGACCACGAGTATGGTAAATGGATCCTGGAAGTGGAAATTTTGCAATTTTTGTGAAAATCAGCGTCAAAATTTTCCGACCACGGCTACACAACTAGTCCCTGACAACAGCGCCACAAACTTGGTGCGTAAAATGCGTTCACAAAGGACAAGCATACCTTACGCAGTAGTAACAGTGAACTCTAGGAGTCCGGATATCGAACCCAAATGACCAGTCGCGTTACCAAATAATCAATTTCACAAATAACAAAGCAATCCATAATATAAAATCAAATTGAGAGGAATAGTGATCAATTATTCTTTTCAAAAGAAAGAGAATCAAAGCAGAAAGATTAATGTGAGAACAATTATTTTAAAGAAGCCTAGGATTGTGATTTCACATGTACCCTTTTTTTCCCCAATTCTAATCTCAATAAAATCCCTAAATGCGTTACTTGCCAGCGACCTCTTAAATTCGTTAATTAACAATTGATTATAGTTAATAACGCTATTTCCCCTAATTTAATTCCCAATTGATCATAGGTGAATTAATTTAGAGCAAATGATAAGTCTCGGAGAGGTTGATTAACAGGTTAATCTATTAGAAATTCATACAATATGTTTGATCATGCAAATTGTACGAATCCAATCACTTCACAGTTCAGTTAATTGCAAACAATTGATCATAGACAAGAGATTAACTTATGTTTAGACTGATTGGTCCTAAAAAGCAATAAAAGTAGTGAAGAGATACAAATAACTGAATAACATCGAGGTTTTATTAAAATCAGAACCGGGGTACAAAGGTACAGTTACATCACAATCCAAGGCTAAGAGAAACTAGCCACTCATGTTCATGATTAAGCCAGAAAACTCAAAAGAAAACATAAAGATTACAAAAGGGAAAAAACTTTACAGTGGTGATCCCCAATGGTGCTCTCTACATCCTCCCGCAGCTCAAAGTCTCTCACAAGACCTTTTTCTCACTCAGAACCCTCCGTTTTCAAAATAGAACAAAAGATAGAGATAAAAGGGTTTCTCAACTCCTATTTATAATAATTTAGAATTCAAATGGGCTGACAACGCAACTTACCATGGCCCTGGAAAAATGACCACGGCCGTGGTCCTTGCATGGTACACAAGGTCCAATTCTGCTACGCAACCAGCATGGCCATGGTCCTTAAATTACTTCAATTCTGACCTTTTTTTCTTGGTCCTCTAGATAGTGGCATTTTTGCTCCAAAAAGTGCAATTTTTAACTCTTTTCCTCATGAAGCCTCTTGAGTACCTGTCTTGAATCAACTAACACCAAACAGTGAGTTTTGCCAATAAAATATATTCAAAATGTATGAAAATGACATCTAAAATCACACCAAAATACAATGAAAATCCGGTTTATCATTCTTCCGTGGCTGTTTTATGCAAAGCAAAACCAATAGTCACAAAGCACTATGAAGAGTTATCCATCTCCATCCATGACCACGCATCAAGCCATGTAATTTTCAGATGAACATGCGAGTGGAAGAAGGTCTTCTTTCAGCAAACTATAGTCTAAACGGACCTAAGTGCATGCATCAACTTTCGGATAGGAAAACGCCTATTGTGCGAGGTGGGGTTCTCAAGTCCTCCTCCTTCTTATATGGACGTGAAACTAGCCGAAAGAGTCTTATTATCCTCTCAAGGGCAAAGAGAAGCGATGACGATGAAGAGCTTCCTTACATGATCACTTCCAAGCACTATTTTGTGCCTGCATCTTGTTCTCATGGTGTCTCTCTTATGGCAACAATTCGCAGTGGTGGCGGTGATGGAGGTTTGAATGTGCAGCTAGAGTAGCTTTGTATTCAGCCCAGACGTTCCGTGCTGACCATGTTTGATGATGTCAAAGGAGAAGGGTGGGGACCTAATCTTGGTAGTTATGATTGTACAATCGAGCTTTCTTCCAACCAAAACAATGGTGAACTACCGGTGATTAGTAGTGGGGATAATAACAATCCTTCCAATGCTAATCCTATGTATGCTTGCTTTCTGTGTATATGCAACTTTTCAAGAGATGAGTGAAAAAAACATGCTGCATTGAAACCATGGCTATTTTATTATAGAATTCTTAGAAACTCTTAAGTTTATGAGATGTCAATCCAATCAAAATATATGAAGGGTAGAATCAGCTCACGAGTTGATGGAGGTGTTAATGGCCAATATTAACCATATATAAAATTGAGAGAAGACAACATGTTACAAATTAATAATAGCAGTAAATTACCAACAAGTATTTAGTCTTAGTAGAACTAAAATTGATTATAGTCTCGGGTTCGAGTCTGAAAAAATGTGGTTGGAAAGGAAGACCTCACTAAAGGTGACCCAACCAAATATTTTGACGGAGATTAATCGTTAGCAAAATCTGTAGATACTTCTATTATTTATTTATAATAATGTTCAATTGTTAATATAAAATCCATTTATTTTCAAACTTATACTTAATGTGTGAGCTATTCTATTCTTCAACAAGTGAGACACAATACACATAGATAATAAGCTTACTTATAAACAAGAGCTTCACATGTTACTTCATCACACAAATAGGCATCCAAATAACTTAGCCCTGCAACATCCAAAAATAGATGCATGTTGAAGAACGGTAACAACTAAACTATTGAATAAAAGGAAGAAATTATTATTGTCTTAATCCAATGGGATAATCATATATATAAAGAAGAGTAAATTACAGCAACACCCCCTGAGATTTAATCAAGTTACACATAACCCTACCCTTTTTGATTTTCCTACACTAACCCTCCTTTAAGTTTGAAAACATTACACTAACACCCCCTTGTATGTTTGAAAATATTACACTGGCACCCCCTAAAACCTTACACTAACAACCCCTACAGGGGAGGCAAAAGTAATGGTTAAAAAAGCAGGGAGTGTTTGTGTAATTACATGAAACCTCAGGGGGTGTTGCTGAATTTCCTCTATAAAGAATGACATAAATTTGTTAGAAGAAATTTTTCTTCCCAGTTTCACTACCATTATTCTATCCTTATTTAACTGACGACAACAACTGAAAATTATTTTGTAGAAACTGCAGAAATCTGGTCAGAGAATCCTTCTTTATAAATGGCAAGCAAAACAAGGCAAAGATATTATGAAAATTACTTAATAGTCAGGCTTGTCAAATCCAGATATTATCCAAAATACAAAAGATAACATACTCCACAAACAACGCCATTAATTTGAATAAGAAATCAAAATAAGCAGAAAATACAATTAATAGCATGTGATGTCATAGTATAGTATTTTTATTAAAGATGCTACATAGTTTGGTTATGTTGTGCATCAGAGGGGAAGGAAACATCGGGGAGATCTTCACTAATGGGCCACGAGCATACCACATAAGTGGACCTGACACCATCTTCAACCAAAAATCTTAAGGCGTTAGGTTTGTGGGTCTTCCTCACTTATATGTTACTCAACTTGCCCATTTCTACCCAATGTGGGACTTCACCTTCACACTTGTACTCCAACAATCTCCCCCTCAAGTGTGAGTCTCTTCCACATGGTATTTTCCCCTTTAAGTTTGAAAACATGCTCTAGTACCTTACACCGCTGTTCTACCATCTCACGGTGCAGGACACATTGCCTAGCCTCTATGTATGGACCCATCGCCAAGAAGACTTTCGATGCAAGGGATCCCCATGTCCATGCCCAGATCCATTGCCAATCCACCATACTCGTTCGAGCCGGTCACCAAGTCGAACCATCGGCTCTAATACCAATTGTTGTGCATCGAAGGGGGAGGAAACACCGGGGAGATCTTCACCAATGGGCCACGAGCACACCACATAAGTGGACCTGACACCACCTTCAACCCAAAACCTTAAGGTGTTAGGCTTGTGGGTCTTCCTCACTTATATATTACTCAACTTGTCCATTTCTACCCAATGTGGGACTTCACTTTCACACTTGTACTCCAACAGGTTAGCAACAAAAGATTAATTACATATGCTTCATACTGAACAATTCTTTTAATATAGCTATTATTCTTTTGTTAAATGGTTTTTTCATTTCAATTTTGCTAGCTCTTTTCCTTATAATTTTTGTCTAGTTCAATTTAGTGTGAACTCTTTTTTTTTTTTTTCGATTAGCAAATGTTAGTTGTTAATTGTTCATTTTTTGTTAGTAGAGAGATTCGAACCCACGATCTCTTCCTCCTTCCCTTCTCCTTTCACCACCAAGTCAACCTTATAACTCCATTTAGTGCGAACTCTATTAGAGAAAATTTCTAGCATTAACTATATAGCTCTAGGTCTCTCGTTTGATTTTCACTTTCACACGCATAAACAAATGTTTAGGTATTCCTAATAAAACATGAAGCTTAAATATTTGGTTTTCAATTTATAAAGCTCTTTTTTATAGGCAAAATTTATCAAGGTTTTATATACATTGGATAATAGTAATTACAGGGTAAGACATTTTTTTAGGAAACTCTTATTCTGAACTCATACAATTGAGTTATCTTTTCCTATTGTGAAACGCACCGTTTCAGTAATAGGAATATATATATATATATATATATATATATATATATATTCCTATATATATATATATATATATAATAATAATAATAATAATAATAATAATAATAATAATAATAATAATAATAATAATAAAACAAAGACATTCCCCCCCATTTTCTTTTCAGGCACCCAAAACATCCCCCCCTCTGCGCTTCGTTTTTCTTTTTCTTTCAAAATAGAACCCTTCCCTCCTCTCTTCTTCTCATTCCTTCCATTCTTTTTTCCTCCATTGTTCCAAAACCCACCAAATTTCTTACTCTTCAGTGGCACTCAAGCTATGGGAAGGTGATTGGAGTTATGGGAACTATACCCACCTCTTTAAAATTCCCTATTTGAGCTCTTTGAGATAAACCCATGAACAACAAAGCTAGATAATTATTTTATGGTATAGATTAGTAATGGGTTGTGTGTGAAAGGTGTTGGAAATTTAAATATTAGAATTATTATGGTTTTCTCAAAACCCTAGGCATGTTAAATTGGGGATTTTGTCTGATCTTTTATTCCCTTCTTATTAATGTCTAGATTCATTGGAAAATAGGTGGTTGCTCCTCCCCACGACATTGGAAGGCATTGATTGGGTTCTCTTTGGTTGTGAGTAGCTAAATTTACCTAGTGGCTTTTTCATTGACATTTTTAGGAGAAGCAAATATATTTCAAAATACAATTTTTTTAGTGATCTTAGTTCCTATAAGTACTTGAGAAGGAAAAATAAGTATACTATTTATTTTACTTGGTTGGAATTGATTCTTTGTGATTTTTGATAGTTTGAATAATTTAATTTAAATGTGGAAATTGAGTTCTCATTGTGAGTTTTGAGATTAATTACCATTTGCCACAACGAAAAGATAATGTGGCCTATGGGTTGAATACTCATAGTGTAGGTATGTTCCGTTTGCTACAACAAAGAGATAGTGTAGCCTATAGGTTGAATACCTATAGTTTATATATTTTCCATTTGCTGCAACGAAGAGATAATGTAGCTTATGGGTTGAATATCCATAGTTCCTATAGTTACCGTTTACTGCAAGGAAGAGATAATGCAGCCTGCCAGTTAAATATCGTAGTTTTATAATTTCCATTTGCCACAACGAAGAGATAATATGGTTTATGTATACATAGTAGAATGAAAATTCATATAAAGTTTATTATTCTTGATTATGGTTTTGATTATATTTTTAATGAATTCTTAAGGGAGTAAATATTAGTTTTATTAAAATGAGTGTATTTATTTTGCTTTAAAATAAATGTCATTTAAATTCTTTTTTGATGTAAAAACTCGTGCTATGATTGCTTTCTCCTTCCTGTCCCCTTTGAATTTTTAGGCTCTCACTAAGTCTTTGTGACTTACCCCGCTCTTTTCTTTTCCTCTCAGATTCAAAGGTGATTGAGTAGCAGACTTCCTGGGATTTACTGATCTTCCCAGGAATTTTGTTCATCTTTTGGTAGGCCTCCATTGCATGTGATGGAGAGTATATTTTGGTAACTTCAGTATAATGCAGCTATAGGAATAGGGACAGAAATAGATATAGAAGAAATCCCTTTATTTTGAGTTCTAAATGATATCGCTATATAGACATGTTGATGTATTTATGATGTTTTGAGAACTACGATGATTATGAGTTATATTATTATTACTAGTTGATGTTTTTGGATATGTCCATGTCAAGGGCCTATGTTGTGACGTGGCCTTGATATCTGAATATTGGATCTGAATATATGTATGTATGATTTCACAGGTGGTTCTATATATTCGATTTGTCCTGTTTTTAGGGGAGACTCTGCCGGATTTTTGGTAGCCCCCTTTATTTGTCTTTATTTATGTCTTAGTGTTTAGGCTAGCTAAGCTAAAGGACATGTAGCCTGTGCGCCGGTCACGATCCTAGGATAGGTCGTGACATATTGCAATCATGAAAAATAAAGAAAGGTAAAAATAGAGAGAGTCTAGTTGAAGGCTCTGAGCATGAAATCAAAATTTTGAATACAATTGAACGCAAATGTTGACTAATTTTGAAGACTCATTTTGGATACTATACATTATTATGTGAATGGAATCAAAATTGGAGGCAAGCAAGGAGCTACTTGCATGCAGGGGATTCTCAAGGATTGTTCAATACTCATATCAGGCTAAACAATTCCTAGTTTATCTTTTATAAATGTGAGGGAAATAGGGTAGGTGATTCCTCTCTTCCCATCACTTAAACACACTTATGCAACAGAAGCATTTTCACAGAAGCAAACACATTGCTAACATTAAAAAAAAATTAGCATCCTATTGCAAGATTCTAGTAGCTTCATTCCCATTAATTTATATATTATCGTTAACCAATTAAACTTAGCAGGAAAAAAAATTCCTTTGCAAGGAAATAGAAATTCCAGCTTACAGCAATCCCCAAATCATGTATACAGAACATCATGAACATAATTAATCGTCAAAACATCTTGTGGTACCCCGAATTTTAAATTTATTCCTTCCTTGAAGTTGTTAAGCTTTGATCCTTCCTACGATCTCATCTACCACTAGTTGATGATTTCTTCTGTCTCTTTAAATCCCACTGTATATTTATCTCCCTCGCCTGCAAAAAGAGATCATGGGTTAAAAGCCAATTCATATCAAATCAAACCAGCCCAAAAAAAGTATGTTTATATTAAGAAAAGAAAAAGAAAAATACTTTTTCATTACCTTTTGTACTTGGTCTTGAAATTCCTCCAAGGCAGTTGATTCATCATATAGCATAAAAGCCTTACGTTTTCGCTCGCTATCCATATAAAAATGCTCTATGGCTCTCAAGTAATCAACGTGAAGAAAGCCATTTTGTTGTACCCATACAAGTTTCTTAACCAATGCTACAAAAGCATCAAAAGGATCATCTTCATTTACAGATGGAGATGACAGAATCATGTTGGAGCAAGTGGTAGAGGAATAGGATGCTTCTCTCCAAGTGGAAGATGACAGATTTCTAGATCCATCTCTGATGATGGTTGTGTAATCCTTAGGAAGTGTTGGAGATCCCACATCGACTAGTGATATGGCCAAGTTAGTGTATATAAGTGGGGACAACCCTCACTTTACAAGTCCATGTTCTAAGGTTGAATTAGGCTCATAATCCACTTTCTAAGAGGTCCATTTTTTTTTATTATAGCCTAACAACAACATGGAAAAGATATTACACATTATATAACAACATGAAAAATGAACCAATCTAACAACTCATTAACATGCATGCATTGAAAAAAGTTCAAAACGGGATTGTGATGAAAATTAAACTACATTTTTCTTGAGCGTTTCTTTCTAGCGGGGTCATGAAGGTTACAAGAGCTAGAGGCTTCAGAACTATCACTGGCACTACTCCTCTTGCAGTGGTTTGAGAGATCGGTGTTTGAGCCAACAGATTCTTCTTTTGCCTTTCTTCTTTCCATGGGTCTTCTTTGTTGTGTTTGAGGGAGAAAAAGATTTTTTTTTTACATTCTTCACTTGTTCATAGTTCACAGTAGTAGCATGATATGATCAGGGGCGGAACCACGTATGTTCCAGCAAGGGCAACCGCCCCCCTAAGTTATTAAAATCAGTTTATATCTTCATGTAAAATAATATAATTGCCCCCCCCCCCCTCCGGTTCTAATATTTGAAATTAAATAAAACTCACATTCCCCCACCCCATCGTTAATATTTGATCCTAATTAATAGTAAGAGATAAAACTCACATGTCTGTTGTAACCCCCCTTCTAATTAACTTCAAATAAAAGGTTTAATTTAATTTTGTGTGTTTTTTAATTTACATTATATTATATATATAAAAGTACTCATACATTCCATTTAAATATTTAAAACAGATCCGAATTTACAACATTAAAATTTCACAATCTCATTACTACAAAATATTCTTCCTTTACAATACTATCTGCCTAAAATACCCATCCTATATGCTCTGGCAATATCTGCATCTTTTCTTCTAACTATTTCTTCATTTACCTGCAATTGCACTTCCCTATTATCTAGGGACAAAAGATTTACCAGATCAGGCATTTAATTTCTCATACAATTAAAACAATATCACCCATGTTCATTTCATATAACAATTAATAAATCACATAAATAAGTCAAATGCAGTATGATTTATGCAAATGCAGTTTTGACTCAAAATCATTTTGACCCTGCTCCATGGAGACTTCCCCTTTGAGTGTTTAGTAAGAAACTGGCCTACCATTACGCACTGCAATTCAGCTATCAGCCCCTACTAAACGCGAATAAGCTAAACATAATTAGGAGATCAGGATACCCAGGAAGGCCACCACGGCAGCATCTCTGTCCAGATTACAGCCACATGTGGAATTGCCAATATCCTTCACCCCACAGACTACATGATCACAGACCATACAGTCCTGTCTAACTTACTCTGCTAACCCCAAAGATTCAATTCTCTTCCCGGTTACTCAACATTTATTCTTTCTTTTCTTTCTTCTTTTCTTTCTTTTCTTTCTTTTCTTTTCTTTTCTTTCTTTTCTTTTCTTTTCTTTTCTTTTCTTTTCATGGCTGTCGCAGTCTCAGTTAGCCAACATCAATCTTCTTTTTTTCACTTGAATCTTTGTAAAACCCCCAAAAAGACTCATGCATGCTTATGCCATGTGATAATGATCATAAGTAATTTTAAACAAGCATATAAAGAAACATAAACATTCAACAATTAGCATTATAACATTAATATTTTACTAAATATCAATTTGGTCATTATTATAAAAATTTACTAAATTACCCTTGCTCTTTTTCTAAAATTCCAATGTTGTCCTTTAAAAGTGAAATTACCAAATTACTCTTACTCTTTTCTATTATTTTCGATTTTGCCCTTGATCTTTTCATAAAATTCCTAATTTATCCTTAAACTTTCTAGAATATGTGAAATTACCATTTTACCCTTATGCTTTTTATAAAATTCCTAATGTGTCCCTACATGTGAAATGACTATTTTGCCCTTGATCTTTTAAAAATTTCCACATAGTATCCCTTACTCATTCACCATGGCCGAATGGCCTCCAACCAATTCCAATCATCATTTCAACATCAAACAAGCAATTCCAATCAAGAGCAATCCAATAAAACTTCAATCCATCACAACATATAAAAAATTTAAGCAAAAACATGGTTTCAATAATCTATTTCATGGTTCTTGATTCAATCCTCAAATCCACTTAAAGACATGTTTTTACTACTTCCGATTTGTCTAAATTGAAATTAAATGCCAAGATCCTTACCATAAATCCTTAGTTTGATGAAGAACCCTTGAATTTCTTTTCTTCCTTTCTCTTTTGTCTTCTTGAAATTTTTGTGTTATTCTCCCAATTTCTTCTCTTTTGGCCAAAGCTATATTAAAATTTGAGAGGTTTTGGTTGGTTTAATTTTTTATTTTGGAAGAAAATATGAAGGTTTCATGCAGGGGCTGCATTTGGGAACTCATGGGTTTGGGGTTTTGGGAGAGCTAGTTTTGTTAGTTTTTGTCTTTTACTTTTGTTTCTTATGTTTTTATAAAGTTTTCTTCACCCAATTTATTTAGACTTTCACGTCCAGCTGCCTTGGTCCAAAGACAGTCCACTTCTTGATATTGGGCAGCCACTTGGACGTCCAAAATTGCTTACTTAAAGGAGTTGCTAATTGCTTTGTCCATTAGTCAAAAAGTTTGAATTTTGTAGATTTTTCTAGAATATTGTAGAGCTTTTTAATTATCTTACAAACTAATTTGAATTAGAAGAAATTAACACCACCATTAGATTCCTCACTATCAAAAACCTTGGGGTAGCGTAGTGTCTTAATCATCTCTTAATCAAAGCTTAAATAGCTTAATTTAATTACACTAGAAACTTTGAGTTGTCAAAATTTGATTGGCTAACACTTTTATTTTTATTTTCTTAGTTAAATAATTTTAATAATTATTCTAAATATATTATAATTAATAGAAAATTCCATATGTCTCATACAAATTTTATCTTAACTTTCTACCTTAGAATTTTATCGTAAAAATTTCTCAGAGTTCTAACTTTCAGAAAATCCTAACAATTCGAAATTAGCATTTTACTTTTGCAACTGTATATATTTTAAATCTATATTCAATTATCTATTTATTAGATTACAGTTTACTCTAAAATTTTACACTGTAAAATTTATCCTGGACAGTTGTCTGACACAACGGTCCAGTCAACATGTAATTCATTTCTCAACTGTATATATTTTAAATCTACATTAAATTCTTTATTTATTAAAGTACAGTTTAATCCAAAATGTTATATTGGAAAATTTTATCCTGGACAGCTGTCTGATACAACTGTCCGGTCAACAAGAATTTTAGGCAGAAACAAAAGTATTAAAAGACTCAGAAAATTTTACTGAATAGAACTATATTAATTTTATTATGAAAATATGTACAAAAAGTTTCTATAAAATATAGTACATAATTTCTCATAATATTTATATAAATAAAATATGTACAAGTAGTAAAATAAAATTGAGGGTGTTACAATTCTCCCCCACTAATAAAAAATTCATCCTCTAAATTTCTAATGTAACTGTATAAACAATTGAGGATATTCTTCTATCATTTTCTCTTCTAATTTCCAGGTGGCATCACCTCTGATATCATCCCAATTAACCTTAACCAGAGGAATATCTTTACCTCCCAGGTACTTGATCCTTCTATCCTCAATCTCAACAGGTCTTGTTTTGATTTTCATATTTTCCTTTAACGGTATTTGATTCAGTTTAATGACATGTGAAGGGTCTGAGATATATTGTCTTAGTTGGGTCACATGAAATACATCATGGATATTTGACAAAAAGGGTGGTAAGGTTATTTGATAGGCCATAGGTCCAATCTTTCTGAGAATTTGGTCAGGTCCAATAAATTTAGGAATTAGTTTGTTAAACTTTATTGCTCTACCAACTCCAGTTATTGGTGTGACTTTCAAAAAGACATGATCACCTTCTTGAAATTTTAAAGGTTTTCTTCTTTTATCTACATAACTTTTCTGTATGCTCTATGCAGTTTTTTTTCTCCTGAATAATTTTTTTTTTCAGTTGTTTGCTGGATGATGTCTGGTCCTATCAATAAATTTTCACCATCCTAATACCACATCAATGGTGTCCTACATTTTCTACCATACAAAACTTCATAGGGAGCAATACCTATACTAGAATGGTAACTATTATTATATATATAAATTCTGCTAAAGGTAATATATCTTCCCAGTTTCCTTTCTCTTCTAATGTACAAGCTCTTAAGAGGTCTTCTAATGATTGAATAGTTCTTTCTGTTTGACCATCAGTTTGAGGGTGGTGTGTTGAACTAAGATGTAATTTACTTCCTAAAGCTTTCTGAAGTTCTCTCCAAAATTTAGAAACAAATCTAAGGTCCCTATCATATACTATTCTAGTAGGTACTCCATGTAATCTAACTATTTCTTTTATGTACAATTGAGCTAATCTTTCTAAAGAATACCTAATATTTATTGGAATAAAATGTGCTGATTTAGTTAATCTATCTACACTCACCCAAATAGTATCACAATTCCTATTTGTCCTAGGAAATCTTACCACAAAATCCATTGATATACTATCCCATTTCCATACAGGTATCTCTAAAGGTTGCAACATGCCAGATGGTTTCTGATGTTCAATCTTTGCTTTCTGACATGTTAAACATCTAGCTACATAGTCTGCCACATCTTTCTTCATCCTAGGCCACCAAAACATCCCTTTTAAATCTTTATACATTTTTGTAGTTCCAGGATGAATACTTAATTTACTTTTATGTCCTTACTCCAAAATTAATTCCTTTAATTCTTGATTGTTAGGCACACAATTCTATTTTTTTTTTAAACCTAATTTTTAAACCTAATAATTCCATTCATTCCTAAATTAAATTCTTTTACTTTATCTGTTCCTATTATTCCTTTCTTTTCTTGAATAAATGTATCTACTTCTTGTTTCTTTCTAATTTCTTCCAAAAATTCATTAGTGATAGTGATCCTTCCTAATTGAATTTTATCCTTTTTCCTAACTGTACATAGATTCAAATCTCTAAACTGTTCTATTAATTCTAATTCTTTAATCATCATAGTTGACGCATGTACAATTTTCCTACTTAAAGCATCTGCTACTACATTAGCCTTCCTTGGATGATACATTAACTGAAAATCATAATCTTTAATAAACTTCATCCATCATCTTTGTCTCATATTCAATTCCTTTTGATCAAACAAATATTTTAAACTTTTATGATCACTATATACATCAAATCTAGATCCATATAAATAATGTCTCCAAATCTTCAAAGCAAAAACTATAGCAGCTAACTCCAAATCATGAGTAGGGTAATTCCTTTCATGTGGTCTCAACTGCCTAGATGCATAAGCTACCACTTTCCTATTCTACATCAACACACATCCTAACCCTTGTTAGGAAGCATCATAGTATATCTCATAAGGTTCATTTGGGTCAGGTAAAATTAAGACTGATGAGGTAGTCAATTTATGTTTCAATTCTTGAAAACTTTTCTCACAATTCTCATTCCAATTAAAAGTTAATTTTTCCTGGTTAATTATGTTAAAGATCCAGCTATCTTAGAAAAACCTTCAATAAATCTTCTATAATACCCAGCTAATTCTAAGAAACTCCTAATCTCAGTGACTGTTTTTGGCCTTTCCTATTCTAAAACTGCTTCTACTTTAGAAGGATCTACACTTATTCCATCTTTAGAAATTACATGTCCTAAAATTTTACTTCTTCCAACCAAAATTCACATTTAGACATATTAGCATACAATTTTCTTTCTTTTAGAGTTTGTAATGTTATTCTAAGATGATTTTCATGTTCTTCTTTATTCTTAGAATATATTAGTATATCATCTATAAATACTATTACAAATTGATCTAAGTATGGTCTAAACACCCTATTCATATAATCCATAAACACTGTTGGGGCATTAGTCACTCCAAATGGCATCACTTGATATTCATAATGTCCATATCTAGTCCTAAAAGCAGTCTTGGGTATATCCTCCTTTTTACTGTAATTTGTTGGTACTCAGACCTTAAATCTATTTTAGAGAAAATTGTTGCTCCTCTAAGTTGGTCCATTAAATCATCTATTTTAGGTAAAGGATATTTATTCTTTATAGTTACTTTATTTAATTATCTATAATCTACACATAACCTAGATCCTCCATCTTTCTTTTTAACTAATAATACTGGGCTCACCATGGGGACACACTAGGCCTTATAAACTGTTTTTCTAATAATTCTTCCAATTGTTTCTTTAACTCAATTAATTTCAATGATGACATTCTATATGGTTGCATAGAAATTGGTCTAGTACCAGGCATTAAGTCTATACTAAGTTCTATTTCTCTTTCAGGAGGTAAGCCAGGAAAATCATCCGGGAACACCTCAGGATTCTCACTTTCTCACTTACAACTGGCACAGAGTATATTTTCATTTTATCTTCCTTAGTTCTAAGAGATGATAATATGTATTTTTGAATTTCACTTTTAAATGATATTTCTTTAGGTTTAACAGGCTTAAGTCTAGAAATATTAGGTTCAGGAAAATCAGAGTTTTAGAGGCACAATCTATTAGGATATAGTTGGCTGCTAACCAATCCATTCCTAATATCACATTAAGGTCAATTAAAGGCAACCAAATCAAGTTCACAACAATTGTTCTATTTCTGATGGTTATAACACAATTCAAACATATTTTAGAGGTTAGGATTGGTTTAGATGTAGGTACAGAAACAAGCAAGGTATAGGGTATTTTAAACATGCTTAACATCCTCAACTTACAGCTGTACTTTAGAACCATAATTCCAACAAATCACTATTAGAAAGACTTTCAAATTACCTCAAATTACTCCAATTCACTACTACCAATTTAATTGTTACTTGGGCTCAATTTCCAACATCAAGACACACACCCTTAGGCCTTCCAATCACTTACTCTTTCAACTTAAATTTTTTTTTTTCTTAGGACAACTACTACTAACTTAGCATTTGGGTCCTATTCTACTTTCTTAATCAAGGTCTAACCATCAAGAACCCTCACATATACCTACCAACTAAGTCCTACAACATGGATCATTAATAACCTCAATTATACAAGCCTTAAATCACCACTTACACCATGGAAATGTAATTTAATGATGTTACACCCGCAGGCTATTTTACTGCACCAGAAAAATGCACTATTTTGGTTATAAATCATGTCCAAAACACAAAATTTCAAGTCCTAATAGTTAATATATCAATCCTACAACAAATCTAAACCACAATACACTGTTTCAACCTTCAAAACACGTGAAAACATCCATTAGAACAATATGGCAATAACCCTACTCTCAACATCTCATCATATTCCAAACATCAAGGTACCTTCAAAACTTTATTTTCTTTCCATTGTCAAACTCATCCTTTCCTATAAACTCAAATATTTGGACCTCTATTCTCAACCTTGATCTACTAACTCAGATCTTTAGATCTCCTTCCTCAACTAACTAAAGGGTATAACTTGTAAATTCACAAAATAAGTAACATGGGAAATAATACAACTTGGACAATATAAAAAAAATTAGCATTAGGAGAGAAAGTCATCTCGACTGAGTCCTGAGTGTGCACCCTCACAACTCTATCAAGATTTTCTTTCTTCCTTTCTGCCATCTCTACCTGTCTTCGAGTCTCAAATCTAGTTACTACCCTTTTTCCCATAATATTCTTAACAAATTAACATAGCAGAACACATAATAGACCAATTACTCACAAGTCCTAAAGATGCATAACCAGAGCTCTGATACCACTAATGTAACCCCCCTTCTAATTAACTTCAAATAAAAGGTTTAATTTAATTTTGTGTTTTTTTTTAATTTACATTATATTATATATATAAAAGTACGCATACATTCCATTTAAATATTTAAAACAGATCCAAATTTACAACATTAAAATTTCACAATCTCATTACTACAAAATATTCTTCCTTTACAATACTATCTGCCCAAAATACTCATCCTTTATGCTTTGGCAATATCTGCATCTTTTCTTCTAACTATTTCTTCATTTACCTGCAATTGCACTTCCCTATTATCTAGGGACAAAAGATTTACCAGATCAGGCATTTAATTTCTCATACAATTAAAACAATATCAACCATGTTCATTTCATATAACAATTAATAAATCACATAAATAAGTCAAATGCAGTATGATTTATGCAAATGCAGTTTTGACTCAAAATCATTTCGACCCTGCTCCATGGAGACTTTCCCTTTGAGTGTTTAGTAAGAAACTGGCCTACCATTACGCACTACAATTCAGCTATCAATACCTACTAAACGCGAATAAGCTAAACAGAATTAGGAGATCAGGATACCCAGGAAGGCTACCATGGCAACATCTCTGTCCAGATTACAGCCACATGTGGAATTGCCAATATCCTTCACCCCACAGACTACATGATCACAGACCATACAGTCCTGTCTAATTTACTCTGCTAACCCCAAAGATTCAATTCTCGTGACTACCGCATTTCCGGTTAGTCAACATTTATTCTTTCTTTTCTTTCTTTTCTTTTCTTTTCTTTTCTTTTCTTTTCTTTTCATTTGTTTTCTTTTCTTTTCATGGCTGCTGTAGTCTCGGTTAGCCAACATCAATCTTTTTTTTTTTCACCTGAATCTTTGTAAAACCCCCAAAAAGACTCATGCATGCTTATGCCATGTGATAATGATCATAAGTAATTTTAAACAAGCATATAAAGAAACATAAACATTCAACAATTAGCATTATAACATTAATATTTTACTAAATATCAATTTGGTCATTATTATAAAAATTTACTAAATTACCCTTGCTCTTTTTCTAAAATTCCAATTTTGTCCTTTAAATGTGAAATTACCAAATTGCCCTTACTCTTTTCTATTATTTTCGATTTTGCCCTTGATATTTTCATAAAATTCCTAATTTATCCTTAAACTTTCTAGAATATGTGAAATTACCATTTTACCCTTATACTTTTTATAAAATTCCTAATGTCTCCCTACATGTGAAATGACTATTTTGCCCTTGATCTTTTAAAAATTTCCACATAGTATCCCTTACTCATTCACCATGGCCGAATGGCCTCCAACCAATTCCAATCATCATTTCAACATCAAACAAGCAATTCCAATCAAGAGCAATCCAATAAAACTTCAATCCATCACAACATATCAAAAATTTAAGCAAAAACATGGTTTCAATAATCTATTTCATGGTTCTTGATTCAATCTTCAAATCCAAACTTAAAGACGTGTTTTTACTACTTCTGATTTGTCTAAATTGAAATTAAATGCCAAGATCCTTACCTTAAATCCTTAGTTTGATGAAGAACCCATGAATTTCTTTTCTCCCTTTCTCTTTTGTCTTCTTGAAATTTTTGGGTTCTTCTCCCAATTTTTTCTCTTTTGGCCAAAGCTATATTGAAATTTGAGAGGTTTTGGTTGGTTTAATTTTTTATTTTGGAAGAAAATATGAAGGTTTCATGCAGGGGCTGCATTTGGGAACTCACGGGTTTGGGGTTTTGGGAGAGCTAGTTTTGTTAGTTTTTGTCTTTTACTTTTGTTTCTTATGTTTTTATGAAGTTTTCTTTACCCAATTTATTTAGACTTTCACGTCCAGCTGCCTTGGTCCAAAGACAGTCCACTTCTTGATATTGGGCAGCCACTTGGACGTCCAAAATTGCTTACTTAAAGGAGTCGCTAATTGCTTTGTCCATTAGTCAAAAAGTTTGAATTTTGTAGATTTTTCTAGAATATTATAGAGCTTTTTAATTATCTTACAAACTAATTTGAATTAGAAGAAACTAACACCACCATTAGATTCCTCACTCTCAAAAACCTTGGGGTATCGTCTTAATCATCTCTTAATCAAAGTCTAATTAGCTTAATTTAATTACACTAGAAACTTTGAGTTATCAAAATTTGATTGGCTAACACTTTTATTTTTATTTTCTTAGTTAAACAATTTTAATAATTATTCTAAATATATTATAATTAATAGAAAATTCCATATGTCTCATACAAAATTTATCTTAACTTTCTACCTTAGAATTTTATCGTAAAAATTTCTCAGAGTTCTAACTTTCAGAAAATCCTAACAATTCGAAATTAGCATTTTACTTTTGCAACTGTATATATTTTAAATCTATATTCAATTATCTATTTATTAGATTACAGTTTACTCCAAAATTTTACACTGAAAATTTTATCCTGGACAGCTGTTTGACACAACAGTCCAGTCAACATGTAATTCATTTCTCAACTGTATATATTTTAAATCTACATTAAATTCTTTATTTATTGAAGTATAGTTTAATCCAAAATGTTATACTGGAAAATTTTATCCTGGACAGTGGTCTGATACAACTGTCCGGTCAACAAGAATTTTAGGCAGAAACAAAAGTATTAAAAGACTCAGAAAATTTTACTGAATAGAACTATATTAATTTTATTATGAAAATATGTACAGAAAGTTTCTATAAAATACAGTACATAATTTTTCATAATATTTATATAAATAAAATATGTACAAGTAGTAAAATAAAATTGAGGGTGTTACATCTGTTGCAGTGTGAGACGCATCATTTTAAAAAAAATTATAACACAAATATTTACTTTCAAAGTATTATATTTACTTTTTTTTTGTAGTAGTTATATTTACTTTGACGTGATTAGAATATGATGTTTTATTTTTTGTTAGACTAAATTTTAAATAATTAGTAGGTTAAATTATAATTATGGTTCTTTTAAATTTTTTATTCGTGATTCTGATTCTTTTATTTATTTTATTTTTGTAATTTTAGTCTCTATATTTTAGGAAATTCATAATTTTTGTTTAATTATCAATTTTGTATACATTTATTTGTTTATATTTTTTACATTTTAATTAATTAAATTATTTCTTGATGGTACCTAAATATATTAGATCTACGGTTCAATTAATTAGACCAAAATAAAAGAAATAAAATATATTCAAAATTACGGATTTCTAAAATGTAGCTACTAAAATCGTGAAAAAATATAAGGAGACTAAAATCATGGATAAAAAATTAAAGGATGACAAAAATTACAATTTAACCTAATTATTAGACGACTTCTAGCGTGGACCACTTTAACAAGGGGTCCACAATGCACCACATTTTTTAGTCACTAGATTAATCTTATGTACATGTTATTACGGTACACCTTTAGTATCATACTATTTTTTAGGACCCTCCCTCTCACCATTTATCCCTCACTGTTGCCGGCAAACTTTTTCCGACGAACCCCATGTTGTTGCCGGTGAGACCACTGTCACATAAAATGAAAAAAAATCAAGAAGCATTCAACACAGCTAGAAAAATTCCAGCACTTCTTTCCAATCGAAGAACTGCAGATTGAGAACACCACCAAAGCTTTTGGGCATCTTTGCTATTACCAAATATTTTAAATTAACACCTAAGAACTTCATAAGGTCATTGGAGACAAATATAGCGTTCATAAAAAACTTGAAATAAGTTATTCCAGATATAAGAAATTGATGGGTAATGCAAGAATCCAACCTCCTTTCCGCCAATGCCACCAACACCTCTCCCGTCAATTGACGTCGCACCTCCCCAAAAACTTACATCTCCGCGGAAACTCGCTTCTCTCATCACTCCAAAATCTGATGCGCTTCGCGGAGTTTGGGGACCATGTGGGATGCATTCTTGAGGGCGAAACAATCGATGTGCAGGTGGAGGTGGACGCAGTCGCCGAGGTAGTTGGTTGCGGCAAGGGAGCGGAGGCACCGAGAGAGCTTTGATGACGAAGGTGACAGAGACAAAACGGAAAATGCGTCATTTGGGAACTGGCAATTGAGATCCATCGAACATGCTAGCGGTTTTAATGGAGAGAGGAAGTGGGAAGAGGGGGTGTTGCCAGTGACGGCTCAGGGTTTGCCGAAGAAGGTGAGGGTAGATGGTGAGAGGGAGGGTCAGAAATAATATGGTACCGAGGATGCACCGTAATAACGTAATCATGAGATTAATCAAACGGCTAAAAAAAATGGTCCACTGTGAATCACTTGTTAAAGTGGTTCACACCACTAGAAGTCGTCTAATTATTAATAGTAAAAATTAATTATTATTAATTTTGCTTATTGCATGAGAAGTTTTTGCATTTTCGCCCCCTTAACGTTTTTTCCTGTTCCGTCCCTGGATATGATGGTATTGTACTATTCGTATCCCCCAAAAACTTCTCAAAGAAGCCAACATACGGATCCCCTTTTACGAGAATGAGACAAAGTTTGAATATCAATGACTTTTTGCGGAAGCTTCCATTCCATGCCATATGTTACCCTTTTTCTCCTCTTAAACACTTTTCTCACTTTTTCTTTTTTATTTTCTTTTTGATTTTTATTATTAATACTAAAAATGCCCCTTCCGGAACCATGCCAAAATGTTTTAATTTTTACGAGATCCCCAAGGCGAGTGTATTTGAATTATAGTTGAAAAAGTAAAGTTTGATTAAACTTAATTTTATAAACTTAAGTTTAATTAAAAATAAGTTTAATATAACTTAATTTATATTTAAAATTTTCTATGTATAATTTTTCATAAGGAGTGAATTTCAATTTGGGTATCCAAATACTAAACCAAACACATCTATCACTTTACATGCGTCTGCCTTCGGTTGGATGCCATTTACTGTAGATGCTTCAGTGTTTTGGCTGATTTGCCCTTTGATTATTGGCTGTCGTTGGGTGCTATTTTGTCCGTTAGTGATTTTCTAAGCTGTGGAAATTTTTTGAGTTTACATAAATGCCCTTTGTTTATAGTTCGTGACACTGTTCTTCCGTTAAGTTAGTTATTTTGCGTTGTAGAATGGTGTATAGATTAAATTTAATTATATTTTATATTTAATTTCTGACATCGGGTTATAACGGGTCAATTGGTTTGTCGTTTAGTTGATTTGGTAAATTTGCTTTTCGTGCCGGGTTACCATTCACGCCCAATAGGTGTTTCTAGAATATATGTTGATTCATTGAATGTGGACGTTTTTTTTTTATTTCCATGGTTTTTTTATTCTAATAAATTTCGTATGAATTATTTTTGACAATTATTTACGATACGATGTACAAATTTTTTTAATATTTATTATGTTAGAGGTAAGAATCTGTGAAGGTTGTTATTATTTATTATTGATTTTTTATATGTTTAGTTTTAATTTGTTGATTTGACTTGCAGACACGCAAAATATTTTTTTTAGAAAATTTTAAATTTGGCGTTTGTTGTTTACTTTAAATCATGGTTTTGAAAACCGGACCGGACCGGCCGGTTCGACCGGTTCGACCGGGAACCGGTCTGGTTACCGGTCCGGATGCTCTATAAAACCGGAGGAGTTCAGAACCGGTGGGAACCGGTCAAGAACCGGTCAAACCGGACCAAAACCGGCCAAAACCGGTCAAGAACCGGTACCCAGAACCGGTTTGAACCGGTTTTTTTTATTTTTTATTTTATTTTTTATTTTTTATTTAAAATTTTAAATTTAATATAAAATATTTTAAAAATAAATAAAAACACATATTTAATAAATATCTCAAATAGTTATAAATTATTTTATCAATTATTATTATTATTTTCTTGTAAAACATATAATTTGCTCATTTATATTAATTTATAATTTTTTTATATCTTGATTTTTGAAAATTTTATATTATATTAATTTGTCATTTTCTTTCTTTATTCTAAATGTAAATTTGTTATTGTTAATGGACATTATTTTATTTTATTAAAATTTGAACTTAAGTATTATGATATATTTAATTAAACTTTTATGTATTTTTTGAATGTTAAAACCTTGTAAAGTGATGTTTTAAGTTTTATTATAGTTTTTAATGTTATAATGTTATGTGATATTATATTTATTTAATATTATTTTATAAATTATTTTATTATTATTATTTTATTAATACCGGTTCAATCGCGGTTCAACCACGGTTGAACCATTGAACCTTGAACCAGTGCCTTGACCGGTTCAATGACCGGTCCGGTTTTAAAAACATTGCTTTAAATGCACACACGCTAATTAGTTAATTAGGTTATTTCTTAATTAATTTGTTAGTTATGTAGTTTTTTTAAGTTTTTTATTTATGATAAAATTGTTAAAGTAAATATTTCTATTGTTAGACGTCAATTTACAACTTAAAAATCCATGTGGTTGTTTTGGATTTGAATTGAGCACAGTTGTAATGTCTTGATAGTGACGTGTTTTTTGTCCTTTTGTATGTGTTTTTGAAATTTATCATTTGGTGGGAAATTTTTTTTCTCGATATGGTAAACACTTTTCGTCTATAAAAGGGAACAATGTATGCCTTTTGGGACACAGATTTCCCTTCCTCGTCCCCTTCTGCTTTCCAATTGTTGAAATCGAAATGGATGTTATTTATGATCGTGTTCAAGAAGTGAAGCCAGGCAAACAGTCATGGAATCTGAAGGTGAGGGTCATTCGTGCATGGCACATGTTTCCTTTAAATGATCCAAAAAAACCATATTTCTTTGAGATGGTTCTTTTTGACTCAGATGTAAGTTTTGTTTTTATTTTATGTTATTGTTATATATGTTAAGATACAAACTTTTATCTGGATTTTGGTTTTGTTTTTTTAATATGGATTTATGATTGATTAGGGATCAAAAATACAAGCTACAGTTAGGAAGCCTATGCTAAGGAGATTCGATGGATTTGTTGATGAAGGTGGTGTTTATAGGATGAGTTTCTTTGGAGTTATACCAGATGTTGGTTCCTATAGGGCTACCAAGCACGACTACAGATTGCTATTTCATGTTAAAAGTACTGTGATCCCATGTGAGGATACAACCATCCCTATGAACAATTTAACAGTTATGAACTCTCTTCAGGTCAACATGACAAACGGTGTTTCCAACTTTTTAGTTGGTAAGCAGTAAATGGATTCAGATGTGCAATATGAGTCAATATTATTATATTCTTGGTATGTTTTTTTATATTTTTTTAAAATTGTTTTTTTTATATTGTTGCAAATGTTATGGGCGTGTTAACTGCTGTTTCTGAGGAGTGAACTTCAGTGAAAGATGGAAAAACAATTCGGCTTATTCAACTTGAGTTGAATGACGACAAGCATTAATTTAATGTTATATAAAGGATTTGATAGTTTCTTATAAATAATTTAGTAATAAATAATTTATTTATTAAGTAAATTTTTTTTTTGAGTTACAGAGGCAAAATAAATTGTGCTCTATTTGGTAAGTATGTTGACACACTAAATGAATTGTTATCTTTTGGTGGTGTTGAGTTACCGACATTGGTAATTCAATTTGCTCAGGTGAAAGAGTATAGAGGTATATATTTGCATACTTTTTAAATAATTTTTTTTGTGTACGTTATTTCTATAACTTTTGATTTTGTTATTATTATTATCTTCGTATTCTAGGCCAAACTGTCGTGCAAAATGTTTTGGATACCTCTAGAGTTATTTGGGATCCTCAGACTACTGAGGCATTGGCATTGAGGATGAGGTGGTTTTGTTACATTATGGAATTATTTTTAAGTATTATATTTTCCTTATATAAATTTTTGATCTTATTTATTTGATTTAAAACATGTTAAATATTTGATGTAGGATGGCAAATATGGGGTTTGTTTTGGATGTGCCTGTTGGTTTAATCGTCGAGAACAACAGGGTTGTTGTGCCTTTGAAGAAAGATTTTCTTGAGCTATATCCTAGGAAGACGATTTTCCAACTTCATTTGGCTGAAGAGGTGTTATCGATATTTGAATTTATATTTTTAGTATTCGGGTTTTAGTTGTTGATGGTTTATTTTTTTGTTATGTGAATTTGCAAATTTATACGTGTTTTTTTTTATTAATAGGATGGGGTTTTTATTGTGTTGGCAAATATTACTGCTGTGTTAGAGGATGAGCAATGGTATTACGATGCATGTAAGTGTCACAGAGCTGTAAGTGTTAAAGATGGCTCTAAGTATTGTTCCAATTGCCAAATCAATGTCGAACAGGTTATTCCACGGTATTTTTTTTTATTATTGCTATATTTTTTTAATGAAAACAATCTATTTATATATTATCTATTATTTAGTATACTATTTTTGTATGATAACAGTTATAAACTTAGAGTGGAGGTATATGACGATAGTGACACTGCTACATTCATTTTGTTCGACAATGATGCTGCAAAATTGATTTAAGAGTCGTGCGCATCTTTACTGGAGGGGATTATGGTTATTAAATTTTTATTTTTTTTCTTTTCTATATATATGGATTAGATAATGTTTGTATTTAATTTAAGTTTACTATTTTGCATTTTAGAATGAAAATAAATTTGAACATCCAGAGGCATTCAAGAAGTTAATTGGTATGAAGCTTTTGTTCAAGGTTGAGAAGGATTCTGATTATGCTTTTCGTTATGATGATTCATTTCGTGTTAAGAAGATATGCCTTGATCCATCTATCATTGAGTTGTTTAAGTCCGAAAAAGACATATGTACACCTGAAAAAGTATGTTTGTTTTAAGTTTGTATTTTTGTTGCAATTTTCATTTGTAACTAAAATATGTCTTTTTATAAATTAAGTATTGATGTAAAGTTAAATTGGTAATTCCTTTTTTCTTACCAGTTGAAGTTTCCCATTGGTTTGGATTCTATTGATGGAAATCATGGTGATGAATTGACTGCCTCAAAGATGGTTGCCTCTGGTGAAGATGTGGTGGATGTTGATGACCATGATTATGTTGATTTATCTGGAAATGTAGGTGTCTCTGGAATGAAGGATAACTCCACCCTTGGTGCTGAGAAATATAGTTTTAGGCTAAAGGTTCTTCGAAAGTGGAAGAACCCTAATGTTTATAAAGCTGGTGATTTTCTCTATGTGGAGTTGCTCTTCATTGATCACAAGGTTTGATCTTATGCAAGTTTATTTTTTTTTTATATTTTTATGTATTTTAAATAGATGTTGTTGTACTGATAATGTTATCAAATTAAATTTGATAGGTTGTTATTGTTTTAGAATTTTATTTGTTTTGTTTTTGTTGTGGTGTATAGGGGGTAAAATCCAAGGTAGCATTCTGGTAGAGAACTTGAAACTTTACAAGTTTAACTTGGAAGTGTATAGAGTATATGAGTCAGTAACTTTTTTATTTTGGAAAATTATCTTCGACCTATGGTGACCCTACATCCTTTTCGGATTATGTTTACCCTTGAGACAACAGTGGTGCCAGTTAAGAATAATTTTTGCTATGATATTGGTTTGCATGTAATGAAATGTGCTGATATTGTGGCCAGTGCTCATCGAATTGAGTATTTAGTAGGTTAGTTCTCATTTTTTTATCGTACCTTGGTTTACTAAAATTCTTAGATGAGATTTGTTTTTCCATTTAATTTGTTATTCTAATATGTTGATTTTTTTTGAAGATGTTCTTGGTACTGTGACTGGTGTTACAAGGGAGAGGGAGTACCAAGGTGAATCTGGTGTTAGGAGATTTATCACCATGGAAATAACATATTCGACGTTCGTACTTTTTTTTCAATTACTTCATGTTAAATTCTTTTGCAATTGATTGTGTATTATATAATTTATAATTATTAATGGCCTTTATATATTTAACAATGGAAAAGTAGAGTTGGCACTTTTTGATGAGTATGTTGATCAGGCTGTCAACTTTTTCAACGATGAGCGGAATCGTGACTATCAACCAAAGATTTTGGTGCAATCGGCGATGGTTATGCCACTTAAGTCTTATGTTTTTGGTTAGTAGTTATCAGTTTGTTTTTGGATTTTATTGCTTATTTTTTTATTAGTTAACTTTGATTTATTTTATAATAGTTTATTATAATTTTATATATACTGTATATTTATATGTAGATGTTTTATTCCTATATCCTTTTTTGTTGTAGGTGATGCTGTGCTACATAACTATTATGAACCTACCAGGGTCATACTTAATCCAGATGGGATAGAAGCTGATAATTTATCTAAGAGGTAATATGGTAGTTAATTAGATAGTTTTGACACTCATTATTTTGTTTTTGTTATGTTTTTTTGTCTATAGCATTAGATTTTTATTTTGCAACAAATTTTAATTGGAATATATATTTTCATATACAGCTGCAGTAATTGAAAATAAAGGACAAGCTGAGACAAGCAAAAGGTGTCGTGTACCTAAAGTTTGTAAAAGATTTGTGTCTTTAAAAGATGATTTCACAGTGTTGTCTACCAAGATACAGTTGATTCAGTTGCCAACTATTATTCAGGTAATTTTAGTGGTTACAATCTATATTTGTTATTACTATGGTTTTTAATTGTTAATCATGAATTTTTTTTGTTTTTGCTAATTTTTTTTAATTTTTTACATTGATATATGTTATTTAGCCTGGAGCTTATGTTGTTTGTGCAAAAATTCGAGATATCCTATCTGGGGAGTCTTGGTGGGCATTTATATGTGATTGCAATGGTGTTGTGAAGCTGGTAGATGGGAGGTATAGATGTCTTAGCTGTAAGAAATTTGATGCATGTCCTGATCCAAGGTATGTTATTTAGGTCATTTTGTTTAATTGAAAAACATAATTATTTGCTTATTAATGTTTATTATTAGCATACTTGGTTTTTTAGAAAATATTTTTTTAATACAGATATCATATGAGTGTTGAGGTTCACGATGGTAGTACTCCAGCAATTTTTGATATTTCAGATTTGGACATGGAAAAGCTGTTTGGAATGTCATGCAGAGTATTAATGAAGAAATTGAGTGTAATTTGTTAATTTGATAAATATTTCAAAGTTCTTATTTTTTTTATTTTAGGATATGTTAGCACAATGGTGTGTTAATTTTTATTTTTATGTTTTAGGATCCTTATAACAAAGAGGTTCCTTTAATTTTGAGGAGAATAATTGGTAAGCAACTTCTCATTAAGATTGAGAGGCTCAATGCAAGCATTGGGAGGCCTTGTGATTTGTTTCGAGTTACCCGTATTTGTGATGATATTGATATCATCGACATGTTTAAGAAAGATGAACCCTTTATGTTCTATAAGCATGTATGTAATATACTATGTTTATATTTTAACTTGTGTGATTTTGATTATTTGTTTGAATTTATTAATGGTAATTTTGGTTACTATTATATTTTGTTATTTTGTAATACATATTGAAAATGTACCCAGGTATACTTTCATACCATTGGTGACTCCCAGGTCAGAGGCAGAGGATACAGGACAAAATCTTGAGAAAAATTCTGAGAATAATGTTGTTAAGGGTGGTGGCAAAATTATTAGAGAAGCTATTTCTCTTTTGGAAGCATCCTCGAGTGATGCTAAGGTTGGGTGTGAAGTCCGTAGGAGACTCTTTTGGGGTTTGGATGATCCATTTGACAAGAAAAAGAAATCTAAGATGCTTTAAATGCATTAGATCTTTTGGGTTCTGTTTTGTTATGTTCATGTCCATTTAAGCTCTTTTATGCAGTTAAAGTTGTTTACACATGGTTAAGTCCTTGAATCTTCTTTTTGATTTTGTAATATTGTAATGCAGTGTTTGGTTGTGAGTATTGGACAATGAACCATGATTAGCTATTTCAGTCTTCTTAATCAATTTAATCCTGTTCAGTTTATATTTTGAAATTGAAATGTAAATTAGGTTTTTATATATGGACTTAAATTGAATGATAATTCTTATTTTTCATTGATTTTATATATGCTTGATTTCTGAAAGATAAGTCTTATTCTTTTCCAAGGGTAACACATTTATAGAGCATTTTTGTCGTTTGTTTTTTTTTTTCCTTTTTTGTTATTTATAAGGTTCTTCTTCACAAGAGATACTAAAACATTTTATTTTTATGTGTTTGAGTTTTATAATACAATTACATAATATCTATAAGTAATGACTGATATAAAACATAAAAGTGTATTATATACTATATTAGTTAGAAATATTAAAATCACCAGGAAGTGATTTTAATTATTGACTAATCAATTGATATATATTTAAAAAAACATAGCCTTAAAACCAAATATAAGATTTTTGGGTATTTTTAATGCTTTTTGGATCAATACGAATAGTATTGTTGGTTGTCATTCCTTTTTTCTAAGTCATATTTTGAATGAGAAATTAAAGTTGATTTTCAAAGTGAAATGTTATTTTCAAATTTATAATGGTTATTTAGAATTATTTAAACGCCAAAAAGTAATTAATATGATGCAAGCCTTTAGTCTTTGTTGTGTAGTAATTATATATCTATAACTTTTATAAGTGAAAATAGTAAAATAGTCGGTATTTGATACTTAGGTTAATTTCTTTTGTAGTTCTAAATCTTTTTCACTAATTAGGTTTTACTCCCTAAATAATGTTTAAATGGTCAGTGTCCCTAATATTTTAAAGGAATTATAACATGGTTATAATAATGAATATTAGATTTTGGGAATTAAGTTTTAAGCTATGTACGTTTTTTTCCCATTAGAAATGATAAACTAAAAAGTTTGAAATAGGTGTTTAATCAGTGTCGCAACAGGGTCACAAAGGGATAGCAAAAAAATAAAGTTAATATCAGAGGAGTCGCTACCATAGTTTATTAAGGAAACTACGGAAAAACTTTTAAAAGAAAAATGGTCTCGAAACCAGATTTTAGATTCGGGAGTCAATTACGTGTAGGGAAGATATTAGCACCCTGCGACGTCCGTCCTAAGACGGTTAACTCTAATTAAATGTGCAAATTTTAATAACTTTAAAATTATTTATTTTACCCCTCAAAATAAATAATATTTTTGGATATTTTATTTATTGTTATGAAAATGAAAAATTAAAAGAGAAATTATTATCATGAAAAGAAAGAATTATTATTGCATTTTTTTTATCTTTTTAGCTTGATAGGAGTGGTCCCCTACTCCTACGTATCTTCAGGTGCAATGGAAAATTCAGAATTACGTAGTTATTCATAGAAAAAATTGTGTGTTGGATTTTTTTTTATCGTTTTTAGCTTTTTAATTAATTTTTTTTAGTTTAAAAGTTTTCATGATAATCAAATAAGAAGTGCATCCAAAGTGATTATCATTAACCTTTAATAGTTTTCACAATAACCAAATTAGAAGTGCATCCAAAGTGGTTATCACTAAACCTTTATTATATTTTTTATGTTTAACTTAAAATATTTCATGATAACCAAATCATAAGTGCATCTAAATTGGTTATCATTAACTTTTAATGGCTTTTGCAATAATCAAGTTGGAAGTGCATCTAAAGTGACCATTGCTAAATCTTTATTATATTTTTATTTTTAACTTAAAAGTTTTCATGATAACCAAATCAAAAGTGTATCTAAAGTGGTTATCATTAACTTTTAATGACTTTTGCAATAATCAAGTTAGAAGTACATCCAAAGTGACCATTGCTAAAGCCTTATTATATTTTTATTTATTAATTTAAAATTTTTTATGATAACCAAGTGCATCTAAAGTGGTTATCATTAACTTTTAATGGCTTTCACAATAATCAAGTTGGAAGTGCATCCAAAGTGACTATTACTAAACCCTTATATTATTATTATTATTATTATTATTATTATTATTATTAGAAATAAATAAAACATATATTTAAACTTAAATATCAAAAACATATTTTATGCATTTAAGATATACTTTTAATTCAGTAAATAAAATATATTTTTAATTTAACATTATTTTTACGATTTATAGTTAAAGAGTAAATGTGACTTAGAGGCTTTATGTTGAATTGTAATTTTTATATTTATAAATGTATTTAAATATAAAATATAACCATAAATAATTATATGATAAACTTTTATGATGATTTTAATTATATTTTGAATTTTAATTTTAATAATGTATGTATAGAAAAAATACCGTGTGTTAATTTTTGTAAAAGGCCCAATTTAGTTGGGCTATTTTTTTCAATTCTCGAAATAGGCTCAATTTGTTTGTATTATAAATTATAAATATAAAGTTGTGTATATTTAATATTTAATGAATATAAATTTGTGATATTACTATTTTGTACAATGTGCTGTCATTTCAATTTCCAATGCACTGACATCTTATTAAAAAAGTCACATCAACCTACACATAAGTTGTTTTCTTCCTATAAATTTGTTGAGAGTTTCATTTTGCTTGCAATTTTCCTTCATTCACTGCATCATAGAGTTCTTTCTCAGACTGGGAACTTATGTATATATCAAGTCCGGTAATATTTGTTATATGTTTTTGCAGAAGTTTTAATTTATATCTGTATTTTTAGTTTTGTATATATGTGAATTTGTGTTTAATTTTAAGTTATATTAAGTTTGAATAATTTAGTTAATATTTCTTTTTGGTTTGGACTTGGTAATTAGGGATGGCAATGGGTAGGGTCTGGGTAGGGTCCTACAGTATCCGTTTCCATACCCACGTTTAAAAAAAATACCCGTATCCGGTCCCATACCTGCGCGGATATCAATTTTAATCCTCATTCCCATACTCGCTGGATACCTCTATACCCATACCCGCACCCGCTACCCGCACTTTACTTATGTATGAAGTTAATAAATCAATAAAAAAATAGGCTTAAATATAATTTTGGTCCCCCTATTTTGCACAATCCACAATTTTAGTCATCCTATTTTAAAATAGAGACATTTAGTCCTCATATTTTGCACAATCAGCAATCTTGGTCCTTCTATAGAGACATTTAGTCCTCCAATTTTGTAAAATTCGTAATTTTGGTCATTTCATCAAATTGAAAGCATTGACAGTTAAGAGATTAACGTTGACCTTGACGTGGTTCAAATATAGTGATGTGACACGAGATTATTTATTTATTTATTTATTATTTTAAATACTGAGTAATAATTATTTGTTTATCTACGTCACTAAAGCACATGTCACATCGATTTTAATGATTGGGATAGTCGTGAGTTCTAAAATAAAAATCACAAGTCTTAATCATTTATTTTAAACTAGTTCTACATTGTTGAAGTACATGGCACATCATAGTCAAATAAATGATATTACTTTTTTTTTAAATATATTTTTCATCAATTATTCTACTCAATATTTAAAATAATTAAAAACTAAATAAATAATCTCGTGTCACGTCACTATATTTAGACCACGTTAAGGTTAACGTTAATCTCTTAACAGTCAACGCTTTCAATTTGATGGAAGGACCACAATTACATATTTTACAAAATTGGGAGACTAAACGTCTCTATTTTAAAATAGGGGGACCAAAATTGCGAATTGTGCAAAATAGATGAACCAAAATTGCATTTAAGCTATAAAAATATTAATTAAAAATTATTACAAATAAATTAAAAATTCACGCTTAAATAATTCAAACTTAACATTAAAAATATCCACACATAATATTAAAAATATAAAATTATTATAAGTTATAACATAAATCTTTTACTATTAGTGTTAGTTTATGGAAAATATAAATTTTTTTTTTTTCAGAAAAGTATATATATATATATATATATGGTAGGTGCGGGGCGGGGCGGGGCGGGTACTATAGTACCCGTACCCGTACCCGCACCCGCAAAAAATTGCGGGTAAATACCCGGCTCCGGCCCCAGCCCCAATAAATGGGTATTTACCCGACCCGCTTGCGGATATTTTTGCGGGTACCCATAGGGTCCGGATACACTTTGTCATCCCTATTGGTAATATTTTGAGGGATTTTTTTTCAGGGAGTATTTTAAGGCGTGATATGGTAAGTTTTTTAATGTTTTACTATGTTACATTATGTATTTGTATTTTTTTATTTGATGTTTAAGTTAAATTTATTTAAGTTAATACTTCTTCTTGAATATTATGTATATGTTTCATAATAATTATCGAAATTTATTATAATTAATTAATTTGATATTTTCATATTCCTATAGTTTTGGTTAAAAAGGAACTAATCTTTAGTTGTATATATTCAATGGTTATTTTATAATTAGATTATCCCTAACTCTGATAAATCATATTAGGTATTTTGTGATAAATATGTTTATTATTGTTGATATTAGAATACAAATTTTGTAATTATATAATTATTGTTGACCACAACATTACGAACAACTTTGTATTATTATTTTTATTTGAATTGTGAAATTTGCGTTTGGGTAGATTATTAATTTTTGGTAATTTGCTTCTATTAGTGTTAAATAGTTGTTGTTGTAATAATTGTTAAACAATTATTTTATACTTTAAATAATGTAATAAGACATTAAATTATTATTTTTTGTATTTTTTGTAGTAAAAATATATTGTTATTATATTGAAACATATGGCAAGGCGTCGAAAACAAAGATCTTCCACAAATTCTGATATTATGTCTGGATCAATATCAGCCATTGATAGCTTTCGGCCTAGATCAAGATATGGTCAAAATTTTCAAAGTTGAGTATCTTTTATGAGTTAGGATTTATATTATTTATTTTTGTGTATATGTATATTTGAAAAGTTAAGTCCTTTTATTTTTATTTTTAGTGGAACAATTTACACGTACAATGGATGTTGAAAATTCTATCAATGAGCAAAGGATCATATCATCTACTTGCAGTATCTTAGGTATTGTTTTTATGTATTTTCACCTATCTCACCAATACCACTAAAGGTTGTACTTTTTCTTTTAAATTTTTTGTTTTGACTATAATTATATAAATTGATGTTTTCGTTATTCCTATTTTTTTGGTTTTTAATTTAATTTTCAAATTTGATTTATATTTGATACTTTTTTTGTTTTTTAATATTAGTTTCATTATTAATTTATTTATTATATTTTTATTAGGTAATTTGATGCTAGAAGAGTGGCCTTCTATGTGTGAGGATTACATTAATGAATATTTCAATGAATATGATGCTGAAAATGAGTTGTATTGGGTTAGTGAAGTACAAGTTTAGTATTGTTATAAAATAAAATATATATCATAGTTTTTTCTTACAAGTACATGTAAATAATTTATTGTAATTTTTTTTCCAAAGAATACAATGATCTTGGAGATATGTCAATGTATTGCAAATATTGTCAATCTATCTATTGGTTTGAGGAGTGCTCTGATAAGCATGCCAAAGAATCAAATGCTGAATTTTCTTTGTGTTGTATGAAAGGAAAAATATCTTTGCAAATTTTGCGGTCTCCGCCAACGTTATTGTTGAATCTTTTTAATGGAAATGATGATAGAAGCTGTCATTTTTTAAAGAATATTAGGGCGTACAATTCTATGTTTACATTTACGTCAATTGGAGGAAAAATTCAAAGTGAATGCAATGATGGTGGTGGACCTCCAAAGTTTGTTATTAGTGGTCAAAATTTTCATCGTATAGGTAGCCTATTGCCTATTGTTGGGGAGACTCCGAAATTTGCTTAGTTATATATATATAACACTGACCATGAGGTTGAAAATAGAATGAGTTGTATGAGGTATGTATATAATTTTTATTTATTTATGGGTATATAATAAAGATAATTTTAACTTGATTATTGTTAATTTTACTATGTGTTTATTTATTTGTTGTAGGAATGGAAATTCATTGAATGAATTTGATAATTCATTGGTTGATCAATTAAGAATTATGGTTCATGAAAACAATGTCTTGGCAAAATCTTTTTGGAGAGTTCGTGATTTTTTACCATAAGCAAATGGTGTCAATTTAACTTTGAGATTGTATAGAAAACGTTCAAGTGATCCTCGGACATACAATTTGCCAACTATCGATAAAGTTTCTGCCTTAATTGTTGGTGATTTCAATTCTTCTGATTGTGGTCGGGATATTATTGTGAGTTTGCATGATGGTCAACTGAAGAGGATACATGAGACACATACTGCATTTATTCCTCTTCAGTATCCGATTTTATTTCCATATGGTGAATATGCTTATCAAGAGGATATACATTTTCATGATATGTGTGATAGAAGGAGAATTGGTAAAAGAAGGCGCATATCATTGCGAGAATTTATATCTTTTAGGATTCAGGAGAGAATATCTGAAAATAGTCTAATTTTGAAAAGTCGTCGTTTATTCCAACAGTTTGTTGTTGACACATATTCTATGATAGAATCTCAATGACTCTCTTACATTAGACAACATCAAAATAATATTAGAAAGGATTTTTTATCTGGGATCCAAGAAGCTGTAAATCGTGGTGATGTTATTCCTTCTTCTATTGGTTGTAGAATTGTTCTCCCATCATCGTTTGTTGGTGGCTATCGATATATGTTTAACAATTCCCAAGATGCTATGGAGGTATCTATCATCCTATTCCCAGAATAGAATGTACATCGTTATCCTTTCCCAGAAGGTAATAACCAACTCACACGAAATTCCTTCCCAGAAGGTAATAACCTACTCACACAAAATTGCATAATATCATTCCAAATATCTACCAAATAAATTCCCTAATTCTATACATCCAATACGAGCACACTGTAACATCTTAATTTCAATCAGTAATACAACATATATATAACGAAGTACAAGGCAAAGAGGAATCACGTATAAATAATAAGATGCATGGTGTGAAAAGAATTTAGGCTTGATACTACTTCAACACACACACACACACACACACACACACACACACACACACACACACACACACACACATATATATATATATATATATATATATATATATATATATATATATGCAGTTAAAAACCTTGAATCAATTCCCAACAATTATAGCCACACATCCCTTTTCTTTTCCCATTAAGAATTAGTACGTACCTCCTATATACATGTAAATATAAATATATGATTATATATAAAATAATAAAATGAATCATAAGACCTACTGGAGTTCTTTAAATCACGAATATGCCTCTATTACTTATATATACACGTATATAATTATGGCAAGGTCTTTTGGTTGAAACCGCTTAAACTAACCACCGATCCTCCAATTTTCTTTTATAATTGTTATATACATTTGCAATTTAGATACCCAGCAGCACAATGGTTATATGTGTATACAACATAACGCTCCAGCAAAATTATGAGCACAAAGGGTCACGAGATTTAACAAATGTCAGGAACAACAATATCTCATAAATAAAACAGTCACAACCATCCTTATATAAGTGCAGTTGTACTTGATTTAGATTAAATAGCATAAGATTTATTTTAGCAGATTTGGCTTATCAAATCTTTCTTTATCTTTTTCTACTTTATTATCTAGATTTATCTTATTATTAGTATTATCTACTATTTTCTTTTCTTTCAAGATATATCAAGATAGATCATGATAAGATTTAAATCGTTATCGAGGACCAATATAAATTATATATAATGAATATTTTATCTAAACTAGATATATAATATTATATCATTACTATATTAATTATCTTTTGCATTCTTTTGTAGTTGTTAGATAATCTTAACAATTCTTGTATTAATCACCTAATCTTTTTATTGATAAAGTAACTATTTAACTTAATAATATTTAATATATAGTAACTAAATAGTAATATTTTAATTCAATTATTTCAATCAAATATAGTACAAATATCACAAACAATATAATATACTAAGATAAGATTTCAATCCAAATAAAATAATATCATAATCAATTCAAATAACATATCATGATACAACATTCTAAATATAATATCATATTATATCATAATAATTCAATCCTTTTAATTCAAATAAATTCTTATACTAATGATTTTTTTATACTAAATCTCATAACAATTTAATCTTTTAAATAACGTTAATTATATTAAAATTTCAAGATGTTACAAGTTTCCTGAAGCTTTTGTATATGATTCGGATTTGCAAGAATGATGACCTAGACGAAATGGATTGTCTATTGGTAGACTGGATTATTTTCCTCCTAGGTCTGGTGAGTAGTATTATTTGAGGTTGTTGCTTAAAGTTCAAAAGGGGTGTACTTCATATGATGATTTAAGAACTGTTCAAGGTATAATTTATGATACATTATGTGATGCATGTAGTGCTTTGGGTTTGTTGGCTGATGATAAAGAATTTATTGATAGTATTAGATAGGCTTCTAATTTGACATCTGGTTTATATCTAAGAAGATTGTTTGTTAGTTTACTGATGTCAAATTCCATGACAAAGCCGCTTGAAGTTTTTTTGGAAACTTGGGAGTTGTTGGCTGATGGATTACTTTATGACAAACGAAGAACACTTAGTTGTCCAGGTAAATGTACTTAGCATTGAAT
The DNA here is from genome assembly GCA_026413185.1 of Pueraria montana var. lobata. Classification (NCBI taxonomy): domain Eukaryota; kingdom Viridiplantae; phylum Streptophyta; class Magnoliopsida; order Fabales; family Fabaceae; genus Pueraria; species Pueraria montana. The sequence continues at coordinate 86,352,449 of CM048650.1, read as the reverse complement.
AATTACATATTTTTTAGTTATTAATATTTTAAAAAAATTATAATTTATTTATTATAAATTATGTAAGGTAAAGTTTTTGACATGTATATGTTTTTTTTAGGTTTAACTATAGATAACGATGTGTTGAAGAAGCTTTGTTTGGTAAAGATTGAGAAGTTGTTAATATTGAATGGGAAGTCTTTGAGAGATTTTGAATCAATGCCTATTGTTGATACTGCAGATGTAAGCCATTTTGGAAATATATTGTTATTTAATGAGCTTAACTTTGATGCTCAAGAAATGCAGAATTTGTTTGATTTACACATATCAAAGCTTAATGAAGATCAGCTAAATGCCTTCCATGAAATTTCTACTGCATGTTTGCGTGGGCATGGTGGCTTTTATTTTGTTTATGGATATGGCGGTACTGGTAAAACTTTTTTATGGAAAACATTGTCATATTTTTTTAGATCTAAAAAAAATTATATTAAATGTTGCATCAAGTGGCATTGCATCACTTTTGCTTCCAGGTGGTAAAACCGCTCATTCACAATTTGCAATACCTTTATTGTTGAATGAGGATTCATGTTGTGGTATTCAACAAGGAAGTTTAAAAGCTGAATTGTTACAAGAGTCATCTTTAATGATTTGGGATGAAGCACCTATGGTTAATAGATGGGCTTTCGAAGCTCTTGACAGAACTTTAAAGGATATTATGCGTTTCAAAGCTCATAATAGCCAAGAAAAGTCATTTGGTGGAAAAGTTGTTGTTCTTGGGGGTGACTTTAGGCAAATATTACCCGTTGTTCCAAATGCAAATAGAGCTGAGATTGTTATGTTAACTATCAATTCTTCAAGGTTGTGGAAACATTGCAAAGTTTTAAAATTAACAAAAAATATGCGATTGATGGGATTGTCTAGTAGCATTGCTAATGAGGAAACAAAGGATTTTGCTAAATGGATTCTGGATTTGGGTGATGGAAATTTGAGGAGTTATAATGATGGCGAGGCAGAAATTGAGGTACCTAAATCTCTTTTAGTTGATAAATTTGCATATCCAATTCAAGATATAGTTATTGCTACATATCCAAATTTATTACAGCATTTCAGTGAACTTGATTATTTTAGAGACAAAGCAATTTTAGCACCTACATTGGAGGTTGTTAACTCGGTCAATGAGTTTGTTATGTCATTATTACCTGGAGATGAACAAGTGTATTTAAGCTCTGATTGTATACTTAAGGTTGATGAGGATATAGGAATACAATCTGACTGGCTTACAACTAAATTTTTGAATGATATTAAATGTTCTGGTCTTCCTGATCATCGTTTGGTTTTAAAAAAGGGAGTACCTGTTATGCTGATGAGAAATTTGGATATATCTAATGGATTGTGCAATGGAACTAGACTTATTGTTGAGGAACTGGGATTAAATGTTATTGGTGCTATTATTGCTACTGGTACTAATCATGGAGTTAAAGTGTATATTCCCAAAATGAATTTGATTCCTTCAGATCGAACTACTCCTTTCAAATTTCAAAGGCGTTAATTTCCACTTATTGTTTGCTTTGCTATGACAATAAATAAAAGTCAAGGCCAAAGTTTATCACAAGTTGGAGTTTGTCTTCCTAGACCAGTATTTTCTCATGGTCAACTTTATGTTGCTATTTCATGTGTTACGTGTAAGTCAGGATTGAAAATTTTAATTGTTGACGAGAATAATGAGCAATGTACAACTACTAAAAACATTGTATACAAGGAAGTCTTTCAAAAAATTTAAAATGAATATTATAAATTATATGTTGGTTTCAGTTTAATTGATTTTTCATTTTAGATATTTCTTTTGGTATTTATAATCACTGTTAAAAATTATTAATTTGTGAAATTTTAATTATGTCAGAAGATTCTTTATTATTTATTATTTATAAATATTATTCAGTTGGTTATGTTTTTATTTGTTAGATAAGTCTTTGTCATTTTTTTATTTTTGTTTTTGTATATTTTTTTAATCATGAAAATTTTTATTGTCTTTCTACAGATGTTTTAGAATTTTCCTAATTTATTTTAATTTATTTACATATACTTAATTTTCTATTTATTTTGTTTTCTCTCTCTTCAAATTCCTATTTCACAAACCTTTCTTACCAATTCCTTTCTATCTTTTCTTAATTTTTGTCATCGGTTTCTCGGTTATATTCTTGGTTTTTTTCCCTTTTAGTCCACTTCTTCACGATCCCGTTTTGGGTTTTGTCGGTGGTAGATAGGTCATGTTTAGTGGTAATGTTGATATTAGAAATTAGGGTCTTGCTAACCAGTGATGGCACTGGTTAATAAATGAAAAGGAGAAAGTATTTATTGTGAAATTAATAGGAGAGCCCAAAAAAAATTATGGGAAACGTAATTTTCCACCTTAAAAAAAATATTTCTTTTTTTAGTTTCTTAACCAGTGTGCTAAGGACACTGGTTAGCATTTGCCTAGAAATTAAGTTTCAAGATGATAGTCGATGAGAGTCTGGAGGTTACCATGGGATATGATGAAATTATTGATGAAGGTTTATGGTTTCGGGCTGAGATTCATTTGTAACGCATGTTTCTTTTTGCAAAAAATGTTTTCTTCTTTTGTTAGCTGAAGAGCCAAAGTTGTCGGTTTGATTTGGGTCTGTGGAAATTGGTAGTAGTGGTTTGTGATTGATTGAAAGATTGGTGTCCACTATGGTGGTTTACGAGGTTCGTATATTTGATATTTTTGAAGGGTAGTCCTTTTTATTTGTTTATTTCTATTTTGATTTTTATTTATTGTTTTGACATTATTCTAGAATTGGGTTTCAGAGTGATTCTTACTTTGATGTTTGTTTTGTACTCCCTCTTGTCCCTATTATGGCATAGTTTTGAAAAAATTTATCGTCATAGCAAATAAGGCATTTTACAATTTCTATAAAGCTAATTTATTTATTTTTTCCTTATGTGGTCATACTAAAGATTATGAGTATTTGTGTTGTTATTGAATAATGAGAAGAGAATTTGAGAATTCATTAATAACTATTCTCTCATACGTTTTGACCCTCCATCTTCCATTATGCCATTAATCAATAAATTCATTAATAATTATTATCTCTTATACAATTTAATGATGACTAATGAGGGTAAAATTGGGAGATTATTAAAAAATATTAAAAAATTAATAAAATCAAGTGAATTAATTATTTTGATTGGTCTGCCTAATTGTTGTTGTAAGTGTCTTATAATAGGGACCAGAGGGAGTATTTCTTATTTATCGATTTGTGTAATTTATTTAAAGGCTTTCATAATTTTTTATTTATTTTCAGTTCCCTTGGATATGTCTTCAGTTTTTGTTCTTATTTCTATAGGTTGATTTTCAATTGTAGACTTTTGGGTTATGTATATAAATTTTTGGCTATTTATTGAAATTCAGTTTGTAATTAATTCAAAAAGAAATATTTGAATCAGCAAAAGACTTAAAATGTATTTATTTAAATCAAATTTATATTTGGAATTAGAAATTTTTAATTTTTGTTTTAGCGTTTATTTTAGTTTTGACTAAATAACTTTTCATTTATGTATTATCCAAAATTGCGTTAATTTTGGTTATTGATTATAGACTGATAACTAAATTGATAAATGTTCTAAAATAGAAATCGTAAATTAATAAATAAATAGTATTTGACATTTGTAGAGTTTGTTTGTTCTCAGTTACACCTAATGAAGATGTTTTCTATGTCGTGTCACTTCTTCGTTCAACTGGGTTTGATAAATTGGAGGAATTTCAGGCTCAAAACCGACAAATATTACAGTTCTGTGCGAATGTTGATATTGGGATAAAGCAATATCTTCCCCAAAACAAAACACAGCAAGAATGGGAGAAGCAGTTTGGCCCCAAATGGAAAATTTTCAAAAAAAAGAAAAGCTCAATTTGATCCCAACAGAATATGATGGGTATGAATAACCCAAAGGTCACTTAAAAGCATAAGAAAAAGGGTATGGTTTAGGAATTAAAAGGAGAAAATATTTATTGTAGAATTCATAGAAGAGCGTAAAAAAATTATGGGCAGCACGATTTTTCGCCTCCCAAAAAAAATCTTTCTCCTTTTAGTTCCTTAACCAATGCCCTTCGGACACTGGTTAGCATTTTCCTAAGAAAAATAGAAAATATGTTGATACAATGAGACTCCAATCTAAATTGTTGAGAAAATGATACTATAATTTAAAGTTTAATTTTTAAATTTTTAAATTGTTATATTTTTTTTCTAACCATTATTTTTAAATATATTTTTTGATAAATTTAATGTTATTGAGAATAGTAGTTTTAACTAAATGATTACTGTTTCCAATAATTTATTATCATTGAAAGTTGAAAAGAGAATTTAACACATTTTTTAAAATTGTATCAATTCAAGTGTGACACTATGTCGAGACAAATTGCTTTGAAAAACTGGTAAGATTAATATTTCTCTATTTTTTTAACCTTTCAATTGATTTAAAATTTAAGCCAAATATTAAATATTAAGATCAGATTATAGATTAAAAGGTGTTAAATATTAAATATTCATTAATTCATTTATAATATTATTGTTAAAATGTAATATTAATATCAGAACTTTTTAGGCTGGGTCATGTTTGCCCTTATTGGTATATAAATAAATGGTATATAAATGACTGTGTTTTATCTCAACCCACAACTTCTATGCTTTTCTTAGTAGAAGAGTCGCTTTCCCTTCTCCACCATGACTCAGATAAGAGGGAGTTCTGGCCATCATCATGTTGCTAAAGGTTGTCCTCTCCGACGTAGTCAACGTATTGCAAGGCTTTTTTCTGGGACTACAAATGTTGAGGGGAAAACATATGACCATAATTATCATACCTGGCTCGGACCGGCCGGGTCGACCCATTGACCCGGGAATCGGTCACCTAACCTGTCCGAGTCACCAATCGGATTGGTTATGCAATCGATCCGGTGTGACCTGGTTTGACTCGGCCGAGTTGGAGGTTGAACCGGTGACTCGGCGACCCGGTTGACTCGGCGGGTCAAGAAGTTTTGTTTTTTTTTTTTTTACAGGAGAACAATAACACTTATATAAGAAAATTCAATTTATATCTTACACTTATGTTATTTATAGATTTGTTTACTTTTTTTTACCAAACATAACCGCATGTTAGGATTTGAGATGATAAAGCTATTGTCACTTCCAATTTGACTTTTCCTCCTTGGCTTAATTATATTGTTATCTACGAGTAAAACTTGTATTTATCTTATTTCATCCAATATACTTACTGGTTTGAAAAATGATTATTCTTTATCAGAGCAATAATGAGATAAATGAAAAAATTGTACCGTCTAAATAAAATATATTTATATATATATATATATATATATATATATATTAGATTATATATTATATTATGTCTGTCAGTGTATAACAATGATAGTTTTGATAAATAGATAATAATAATATATTTTAAATTATAACTTAAGGTTGTGTATATTGAATTCTGAAAAAATGCTCAAAATTTTTAAATAAGTTCATAACTATGCTTCTAAATATGTTGAATTTTATTAAACTTTAAATCTTTTAGTGTATAAGTTTACAAGCTATTTTTTCTGCACACAAAAAAAGTGTACAAGTTTTCAAGTTGTGAAATTATTTAGAATCTTTTTAATATAGACCAAGTCATGCGGGTCAACTGGTGACTCACCAGGTCGACCCATGACTCAGTGACCCAGTACCCTGACCGAGTCGATGACTGATCTGAGTCTGATAACACTGCATATGACAATCCTATAATCCTAGACCAACATGTTTCGGATGATTTTGGTGATTCAAGTCGTGGGGGTTTCATACATGCTATGCATGTTGTCTCTGAGGTGTTCCTTGATGATTGTTGATTTTTTTTCTTCAAAATATTAAAATTTATTTGAACTTTTTGTAATTGATCCATTTGTCTTTACATGTTGCTCTTGATCAAACTGAAACTGAGAATAATGGTTTCAAGGAACAGATGCTGATTGATAAAGGCGATTCCTTTGAGTATGCAGCTGGGAGTAATTGTTCAACTGGCAACCATTTGTATTCCTACTCCAGCCGTGACGAAAATGACAAAAAGTTTGAGGTTCGTTTTTTTTTAATGATGATCAGTATTAAGTTTATTATTTTTTAATACTTATTTGCTTCGATTTTTATCAATATTTATAAATTTAATTTTTAATTTTTTTTGTTCATAAATTCATAGTTATGAAATATTGTTCTTATTTGCATTTTGATGTTTTAGTTTCATTTATCTCATTTATTGTTTAGTTGATATCACTAGATTTGAATATTAATATGATTTGCCTTTTTTTTTTTGGTTATTATAGATTAATATTTGTCTTTTTTTTACTGTATTTTTTAGATTAAGCATTCTAGGTATTTTTAATTAAAAATTGTTGTACCTGAGAATAAATTTTTTCGCTAACTACCTGGTGATATGATTATTTTAGTCTACTGATTTTGATTATCTCACCGAATTTGCAAGTTGAATCAATTGACCCTTTTGTGTTCTTATGTTAGTTTCCATTTTATTCTATTTAAGAAATTGTCTTCATTTTTAATACTACTTTGCATTTTACATTGCTTTTTTTTAAGTTGTTCTTTAAATATTTCTTTTTTCTTTTTATAATGTAGAATAACATAGTGAGAGGTTTCTTTGTGGAGCCACGTACTCTTTTTGTAACGTTGGATTTGGACAAGGTATGACTATATTAAAATTTAAAATATTTTTTTTATTGACTAACATATTTGTTTTGATTGAGATTTGTTATTTTGCTTTATTTTCATAGGACATAATTGAAGTTCCTTTTTCATTTATGCCGCATCTTGATCAGTTTATGAAACATGCTGGGTTTGAATTTGAAGATGATGAAGAAAATTGTCATTCTATTGATGTTGAAGTTATTGGAAAACGTGGTTTTTTAACTTATGGCCTAAGGCGAATGGGACGTTTTTATAAACTTCACGGCAAACACACTCTCCTCTTAAGTGACGGGATATTTTTGGGATATGCGTATTTTTAACATTTTAGGTGATGAAATCAACTATCCTCCTTTCGAAGATCGGGATATATATCCAGATTTTGACTATTCTTTTGATGAGAATGACTACAAGGTTTGGTTAATATAACAAATGTTTTTGTAAATATCTTTTTAATTTTATTATTTTGTATCTATTAGTTTTTTTAATGTCTTTTTCTGTTGTTATAATATTTTTTTTAGGTAATGTTCCTGTCTGAGGATGTTGGGTGATCTTCCACTCCTTACTCCAAAGCCTTCTGTAGATGTCCGAATTCTCCTATATGAATGATGGGGGATACCTGCAAAAGGTATTGCAGCGCTCAAGTCAGGTTTCAGTTCAGAGCATTTAATGTGAGTAATAAATGAGAGTCAAAAGTCCTTTACCTTGAGGGGTGTACCCCTTTTTATACTTATCTTGTTGGGCCTGGACCCTTATGGGCCTTGGCCATTCTTTAATGACTGATCCATATTTATTAAGATTGTTTAATTATCTCCTAATCTCCAGTTTATCTTGATAATAGTCACTTAAGGGAATCTGTATCATCCGAGTACTGTGCTTAGTATTCGGCTGGGGTAGCGCCGAATACCCCCATAATCGTATTCGGCGATATAAGCAGTTGTTCGTTGAAGACAAGTGTTCGGCCAGATTTAGGCCGAACACCTGTATTCGGCTTCTCTGTGGTGGAAGGTATTCAGCTACTCATATGGCCGAATACTCCACCGGTATACATGCCCCCCAGCCTCGAGTAAGTAGTGATGATGAAAAGGCTTTGATTCGAAATGCGCGTCTCGTTGTGCCGTTTCAAATCCTGCCATTATACTGAAAAAACCGTTTATGTGATGGGATCGAGGAGTTGCGTTTTTGTGAACCATTAGATCGTGGTTAATCCAACAGTTGGCAACACTTGAACCCTTTGGACCGTTATAGGCTTGGGCCCTATAAATATGATGAGTATTAATATTTATCATTACATTTACAATATTATATTTGCACATTTACTAACATATACAATTCCAATAATTCTTTGAAGTAAATAGATAAATTGATGCTGTTTTCATATATTACTTCATAATTCCAGAATTATGTACTCTTCTATAATATTACAATATGTATCTACTATCTTCCACAAAATTTCATACCTTTTTAAAAAAAATATTGATATATTTTAATGCAATATAAAAAAAATGTGATAATAGTCTACAATTTATATCAAATATGAGTCAATTGTTAAATGACAAAACCTCTAACAATTCGTAATGCAAATTATAACAATAATAAACATTAATATATAACATTTCTAGATAACACAAACAAAATCTGGAGTGGATCATTCTCCTACAATCCATTTTCGCTAACAAAATAATAGCAACCAATAGAAACACAACTCTAAAGAAATAACCACTTAATTTCTTAATATTTACAAACCAAAACAACAAACTTGTTTAAAATTCAAGTAAATAAGCATATGTAACACCCCAGTACAAAATAGAACATTCCATTAGTCTTCAAACATATCCACGACGAATACTCAATGTTACCTATACCGGTGGAGTATTCGGCCATATGAGTAGTCGAATACCTTCCACCACAAAGAAGCCGAATACAGGTGTTCGGCCTAAATCTGGCCGAACACTTGTCTTCAACGAATAACTGCTTATATCGCCGAATACCATTATGGGGGTATTCGGCACTACCCCAGCTGAATACTAAGCACAGTACTCAGACGATATAGATTCCCTTAAGTGACTATTATCAAGATAAACCGGAGATTAGGAGATAATTAAACCGTCTTAATCAATATGGATCAGTCATTAAAGAATGGTCAGGGCCCATAAGGGTCCATGCCCAACAAGATAAGTATAAAAAGGGATACACTCCTTAAGATAAAGGACTTTTGACCCTCATTTATTACTCACATTAAATGCTCCGAGCCGAAACCTGACTTGAGCGTTGGAGTGCCTTTTGCAGGTACCCCCCCATCATTCGTATAGGAGAATTCAGACATCTACAAAAGGCTTTGGAGTAAGGAGTGGAAGATCACCCAACATCCTCAGACAGGAACATTTTGGATCTAAATCTTGTCTTTTTCTGGCAAGTTGCTGCCATGGTATGTGATATGGGTCGTTGTTTTTCCAATCTGAAACGTACTGATCTCCTCATTTGGTTCGACCCGCTTGCCTTCATTGGCCCGGGGATCCAAGTCCAGGGTTGGGGCTGTCGGTTCGGGTGCCGAGATCAAATGTACCGCCCTATACTGTTCTTCCTTCAGTTGGGTAACTTTGAGACTGGCCATATAGCACTCTCTGGCCGCCTTTTGGTCAGCATGAATCGTGATGACTGTGCCTTGGCACGAAGGAAATTTCATGGCAAGGTGTGGAGTTGAGACTATAGCTCCGAGAGCATTCAGAGATGGACGTCTGAGTAGTATATTGTACGAGGAGTTGGCGTGCACTACTATATATTTAACTCTCATAGTTTTGCATTCCTTCTCGCCGTAACCGAAAGTTGTGTCCAACTCTATACACCCCCTTGTGTTAACCCTCTCTCCTGCGAATCCGACTAGGGGTTCATCATAGGTCATAAGTTTCCCTTCCGGTATATCCAGCTGCTTGAAGGTACTCCAATACAAGATGTCGGCTGAACTCCCTTGATCTACTAGAGTTTTCCAGACTGTGCAGTCTGCTATGTCTATACTGATGACCATTGGGTCATCCTGTATGGGATCGGACCCTTGAAAGTCCGCGTTGGTGAATATGATGGACGGCATTTTAAGTTTGCTTATGGCCGACGTCATGTTGACTGATCGGACCAATCGGAGATGTTTTTTTCAGGCCGACGAGGTGTTTCCTCCACCTGCGAATCCTCCCGCAATTGTATTTATGACCTTTCGGGGTTTGGATGGTTTTGTTTCGTGCCGCTCCCGGGACCTGCTTCTCGATCTTTCGGTTCTTTGGTCATGTTCTCGGTTGTAACTGAAGTCCCTCATGTAAGTTCCGTCATCGCCTTTGTACTTCAAGAACTGTGGCCTTTCGGCTCTAGGGTCGTGGAGGAAATTTTTTAGATTCCCCATCTTAATGAGGTCCTCGATCTTGTCTTTGAGTGCTGCACATTCTTCGGTCGAGTGACCTCTATTACGGTGGTATTAGCACTGCTTGTTGTAGTCGGCTTTTGGAGGGGTGTTGGCTCTCTTTGGCACCGCCAATATTTCTATTGCCAGAGCCTGTTCGAGTATCCGGGAGCGGCTAGGGTTGAGGGGGGTGTAGGCCGCGTACCGGGAGCCACGGTACTCCCGTTCCTTGTGAAACTTGTCCTTACTCTTCCCCATATTGTCCTTTTCATGCTCCTTCCTCCCTGTGCTAGCTTCCGCTCGGACTTGGTTCTGGTACTCTGACAACTCTTCCATCTGCATGTACTTTGCTGCCCTTCGACGGAGGTCGTCCATGTCTAGCGCCGGTTTTTTACAGAGACTATTGACGAAAGCCCCCGGCTTAAGGGCCGTCACAAGATGATGCATGGCTACTGCTGGATCAAGGTTTCAGATGTTTAGGGCCACTTGGCCGAACCTCTCCATGAACATTCTAAGGGATTCCTTCTTCTCTTGCCGAATGTTCACCAGTGCGACGGAAGTCAAGTGATGAGGTCTGCTCATTGCGAATTGGTTGCCAAATCTAGTCGTAAGCGTCTCAAAACTATCGACGGAACTGGGTGGGAGCCGTGTGAACCAATTTAGAGTTTGTCCCTTCAGGGACGTGGGGAAAACTCTACATAGGATGGTGTCTTCGACGGTGTAGAGGCTAACTTGGGTGACATATACGTCTATGTGTTCATTCGGGTCAGTGCTATCATCGTACCGGTCTAGACTGAGGCTCTTCCAGTTTGGGGGAAGAGGAGTTTCCATGATTCCGGAAACGAAAGGATGTCTGCAGTGGTGTGACTGCGTGTTTGTGGTAAAGGTCGAAGGCCGATTGGTTATTCCATGGATACTAAGGTTGACCTCAGACTCAACCTATTGTTTCCTGTCGAAGGGCTGATATCTCTTGTGCGTGTTGCCTTCTCATCATGGATATATCGGCTCTTAGCTGTCTTAACTCCGACGACAAATTCGTTTGATCTTCCACATGCTCCATGTTTTCACCGACGAGGTGCTGTTGTCTGGTTGATATCGATGGTTCAGGTATGTCCATGTGTGCGTGACTTCGAGTAGTAACCATTCCTTGAGGGGCTATGGGGTAAGTTTTACCGCACCCCACGGTGGGCGCCAAAATGTTCCTGTCTGAGGATGTTGGGTGATCTTCCACTCCTTACTCCAAAGCCTTCTATAGATGTCCGAATTCTCCTATACGAATGATGGGGGTACCTGCAAAAGGCACTCCAACGCTCAAGTCAGGTTTCGGCTCGGAGCATTTAATGTGAGTAATAAATTAGGGTCAAAAGTCCTTTACCTTGAGGGGTGTACCCCTTTTTATACTTATCTTGTTGTGTCTGGACCCTTATGGGTCCTGGCCATTCTTTAATGACCGATTCATATTGATTAAGATGGTTTAATTATCTCCTAATCTCCGATTTATCTTGATAATAGTCACTTAAGAAAATCTGTATCGTCCGAGTACTGTGCTTAGTATTCGGCTGGGGTAGCGCCGAATACCCCCATAATGGTATTCGGCGATATAAGCAGTTGTTCGTTGAAGATAAGTGTTCGGCCAGATTTAGACCGAACACCTGTATTCGGCTTCTCTGTGGTGGAAGGTATTCGGCTACTCATATGGCCGAATACTCCACCGGTATAGGTAACATTGAGTATTCGTCGTGGATATGTTTGAAGACTAATGGAATGTTCTATTTTGTACTGGGTGTTACAGATGCTTATTTACTTGAATTTTAAACAAGTTTGTTGTTTTGGTTTGTAAATATTAAGAAATTCAGTGGTTATTTCTTTAGAGTTGTGTTTCTATTGGTTGCTATTATTTTGTTAGCGAAAATGGATTGTAGGAGAATGATCCACTCCAGATTTTGTTTCTGTGTTATCTAGAAATGTTATATATTAATGTTTATTATTGTTATAATTTGCATTACGAATTGTTAGAGGTTTTGTCATTTAACAATTAACTCATATTTGATATAAATTTTAGACTATTATCACATTTTTTTTTATATTGCATTAAAATATATCAATATTTTTTAAAAAAGGTATGAAATTTTGTGGAAGATAGTAGATACATATTGTAATATTATAGAAGAGTACAGAATTCTGGAATTATGAAGTAATATATGAAAACAACATCAATTTATCTATTTACTTCAAAGAATTATTGGAATTGTATATGTTAGTAAATGTGCAAATATAATATTGTAAATGTAATGATAAATATTAATATTTGCTTTATTTTAATTTTTATAAAATGTATAATCATATAAGTAAGCAGATTCCAAGGCAGCGCCGGGTAGAACTACTAGTTCATAATCACCGGGCCTGACGTCAAGGGCAAAATGTGTGAGAGGTCGCCCTATGCGTGGCGTTACCCGTAAATAGACCCAAGTTAAGATTTTAATCTGTTAAATTTTGTAATGCATATATACACACAACAAATAGAGTAAATATTGGAATTTTTAAGTTAATATTCACACTTGTTACTTAGTGACTTAAGTATTTGTTTATGGTCATTTAAATCAATTTATTCAATTTTTAAAAGTATAAAAAAAATATGAAATATTAACCCTAAAGGTATACATATGAATAAAAAATGTAGTAAATATTAAATTAATTAACATCTGAATGTAAAAAAGAAAAGAAAAAAAATAATTTTTACAATTTTAAAAAGTGAAAATGTACAAGAAAAATATGAAAGTATGCATATGGATAAAAAAATGTTGTACATATTAAATTTTAGTATGTAATAAGACGACTCTACCAAAATTCTTCAAAATCCAGCATATTCACTATGTTTAATCTTCAAAATTTTAGTATGTTTTTTTTTTATAAGACTCAATTACATAATTTATCATGATTAAGGAAAGTGCATTGATAATAATAAATTTATCTTTAATTTATACTTCCAACTTTATTATAAGGTCCAATTAACTAATTCTTAATTCATCATGGTTAAGGAGATTGGTTAATTTAGGTGAGAACATTAAATTTGCTTTAAATTAATATTTTTTAACAGTCGAATAAAACTCACAAAATTCATTAAAAAGAAAACAACATTCGAATCTTTGAAAAAATTGTCTATGTTTTGTGAAGCCAATATACAGAAACAACCTCATGTTTGCTACAATTTCATACCAAATGATACTACGTGAAGAGTTAACACAATTCTTTTTTTGTATATTAAGAGGTTATTAAGTGCACAAGCAACACCCTCTAACAGAAGTACACTGCAACTATGATCACACTGGATTCAACTAAGATCAAAAAGCACTAATCAATAGAAGCAAAAAAAAAAAAAAATAGGAGCCAGATTTGTGAACATAGCTAAACCCCACCAACATTTTTTTTCTGAAACTTTGAATAATTAAGAGATCTTCACAGTGCGGAAAATGTAAGAAGGTTCAGCCATTGCACCAATCTTATATTCCCCTTCACCACCTGAACTCTGTGAAACGGGTTGGATGAAAGAAATACCAACCTATTTCTATTTTTTTTTAATAAACAAATCATTATAAATAATTTTTTTACACGTGAAATTAAAATAAATTAAATCCTTGTGATAAATAATTTAACTTTATACATGTGATAAAAAAATTCTTTTTTTATGCAGTTATAAGCTAGTTACTAATTGTCTATATAAAATTAATTTAAACTTCATGTTATATTAATAAATAAATACATAATTGCTTAGTTTTTAAATTTCCTTAATAAATTTTTAATTTGTATAATTATCATGTATATAATAATAACACAAGTTTAATTTATATAGTGAGATCTTTATATAGACATTCAATAAAATTTACTACTTTATCACGTCATTGCAATAATTAATATTTTTTTTTATCAGTTTTGCAATAATTAATATGATATAGCAATAAAATGAATTTCTACAAAATTTGTATATAAAAGTGTTTAGATTAAGTATGTCGTCCATAAATTAAACTTAAATAACATAGCAATTAAAAAAATAATATTTAGATAATAATACGGACAAAGCATGGTATATTATTATTAAAAGATTTTACAATTAACGTCTTATTTTTAACTAAGTTTTTTAACAAAATAGATATTAGGTAATAGGTATCACTTCTCAGCAAAAAGAAAAAAGTATCACTTTTTTGACTTTTAAGTAACAGAAGTTCATAATAAAATTTTAACTTTTAAGTAACAGAAATTCAATTTATCTAAAATTTTAACTAGTTTTTTTAACTATTAACTATTTTGGTAAAAGTGATATTGGGAAAATAATATCTTGCTTAAATATTTTATAAAGATAGGCCTCTACAGTTCTGAGGGGGCTCTAAATCTATGTGGCTAGATTTTAGAATTTTATGCTTGCTATCTATGTACGCAACTTTATTATTAAACCATATCTATGTTTGAATCTATTTTATGCTTGCTGGAGGAATGCAATGATTAATGTCACTCAAATGGTCATTATTAGAACATATCTTATTAAATATATGCTCATAGTTAAAGATCTATCTAGCAATGAAAAATGATCATATTGGAATTTCTATGACAGTTTTTTGCGCAATGTGTAATTACAAACTCTACCTTCATATTCTGATGTGTAAAATATTGATTGACAACTTAAATAATGCAATAAACATTACTTAGTAAACTAGTCGAATCCACAAAATTAAGATATAGGAGTTTACATGTTTTTTCAAAATCCCCATAATGAATGCTTTTTATATGTTGTGGAGAGATTTTGTAGGGTTAGCACCCTCTTGACTGATACCCGTACTCACAAATAGAAGAATGAAAGAAAACACTAGATTCATTGGATCTTCCAATTTCTCTCTAACACAATTTAGTTTCACCCAAGACAAATCCCAACACTCAGTGGATACGCAAAGCATTAATGCAAGCTCACAGTGACCAACACAAAAGAGCTTTTCAACTATAATGTTTTTACTTTTAGAGATTTGATACACATCCAATAATTTATACAATGTATATATCATAATTTTATGTTTATCTCTCCTCATTATTATGACATGCAAATGATAGATACAAAAAAATATTGTTATATTATATAACTTGTTGTACAAATAACATTTCTCATATTTTTATCGGTAAAAGATCTTTCTATATTATTTCATCATTAATGACACATATTTTTCGACAAAGAAGTAACATCGTATTAACTTATGAAAATCACAAAATCATGATTTAGACAAATTATAGTTTTTCATTCATTTCTATCTCTATATTTCAGGATGAAATCCTCTCATATGGTGCAAGCAATCTAAATCGCCCTTCAACTGATTACTTGCACGTCATGTCAATCAAGTATTTTTATTATGTTAACTTTTTTTATTATGTTATTATTTACAATTTATAAATATATTTTTTCTAAAAATAGATAATTACTCCCACACATTTAAACTCATGCATCGAACTAGTCCACAACTAGTTAAAAAATAAAATGATATCCGAATCTGGCTTCCCATAATCACCTGCCATTCAGCAATTTCTGATTCACAACAGTGATTCTGCAAAAATTGTATTATGTTTTTTGGAATTCAACCTATAAGTGCACAAGCAACAACACCCTATACTATAGCACTGCTCAATGAACTTTCCTCTAACAGTACACTGCAACTATGATCACACTGGATGCAACAAGATAAAAAAGGTCAATATATAGAAAAAAAACACAAATAGGAGCCATAATTGTGAACATGGCTAAACCCCACCAACATTCTTTTTCTGAAACTTTTCATAAGAGACCTTCACAGTGCGGGAAATGTCAGAAGGTTCAGCCATTGCACCAGTCTTATATTCCCCTTCACCTGACCTATATGAAACTGGTGGGATGAGAGAAATGCCAAGCCCCTCAATGCACTTTTTGCAATGCCGTTCTGTCAAAGGATTTTTCCACATCAAAGGGTGCATCGATGGTGCAACAAATATTGGCTTCTTGCTCGGGTCCCATCCTCTCACAGTACTTGTCAGTAGATCATCACAATAGCCTCCTGCAATCTACAACACCATAATATCTCTAAAATGTTAAAATAAGAAATAGAAGAAATTGGCAACTTTCAACTTCATATATGCATAAAATTGAAACATGCACGTAGCCCCCTATACAAGAATATGATACATAGGAATGGTGCCATGCTAAAAATGATGTTGAATGAAGAGAGAGAGAGAGAGAGTGAAGACTAAACTACCGTTGAGTAATAATAAAATAAAATAACATAAAAGCTATGTTATCTAACATGCCCCTTTAAATTCATGATTTGTTAATAGGAATCATTGAAAGTTTGCTAGTCAAGAAACAAAAACATTAAGTGGAATGAAATTTAGTAAACAAGTCATAATTTGCAAGGAAGAAGTAGTATACAGTCAGGTGATGGTGCCATGCTAAATACATAATAGATAATTCGTCTTATAAATGATAGTGAATGTTGGACTTTAAAGAGACAACAAGAGAAAAAGGAATGTGATAATAACAAAAATGAAAATGTTAAGATGAATGTGTGACTCTATAAGAAATTACACAATACAAAATGATTATATACAAAAATATAATGATGTGACACTAATTGAAGAAAAGATGGCAGAAAATTGATTAAGGTGATTTTGACACTTTTAAAAAAGACAACTAGAAGCACAAGTGAGGAGAGTAGATTTTTGCATGGTTTTTAGTTGTGTGAAAAGGAATAGAGGGACACCCAAAAGGACATTGAAACTTGAAAGAAGTTGTTAATTAACATGATCCCATAACAAATAATATCTTTAACAAAACTAAATGGCATTGTGTGTGGTTTATATAGCTGACCTGATATGACTTTTATTGTTGTAGTAGATGATTCATCTAAATTGTATCAGTCTTTGAAAAGCCAACTTGTTTAATACATAGTAAAGTTTCTATCTATCATGTGACAATGTATAGAGAAAGAGTCAAACTCTACCAAGTTTTAGCGATTTGATTACCTTTGCAAGGGTATGTGCTGACAATGGAGCAATGACCATGATATCAGCCCATTGAAGAAGCTCAATGTCCATTCTCTTCCAACTATACCATTCATACTCATCATAATAAACAAATACACCATTGGGAATTGATGCTCTATCAATAAAACGCAACGATGATTGTGTGACAACACCTCTTATTTCTGCCCATTCTATAAAACAGTGACAAAGAAGTCCAAATTTTACAGCAGCAATACATCCACAAGCAGCAAGTAGAACCCGAGGCTTCCTTGGAACACCAAGCTTTGCCTCAGACTCAGACTTTGCTTTTATAATTGCAGAATCTGAGCAATCCATCACCCACAGATTTAAACAATAATCTTGGCCTCTACCTTGTCCTGAATTTGTCAATATGTAACAGTATCTCAGTTTTCATCTATAAGCTACAACATCTATATCCACATTAATTCAAAGAATCAGAAAACAAACCATCACAAGTTCATATATACCAATACCACCTCTAGATGAAGGGAATGAAGATTCATTCTTGTTACAGAATCATAATCACAACCTCACAAACATTTAAAAGCATAACTTGAGCATAGGGACCATTAAGAAAGAGAGAGAGAGAATTGCTTGTAACATTAATCTAATCATAGGGACCATCAAGAAAGAAAGTTGATAACTTAAGCAAACAGAAATAACACAGTTGAATTGAGTTCATGACAAACCAAAGAAGATTCACTTTCACTATTTGACACTTAGTAAGGCATATATATATTCAGAGACCATTCATGATCACAGCAAGAAGAGGCAGAGCTGAATCTTGAAACAGATGAGTTCATCCTTTATTCTATATGGTATCAGATATAAGAGGATAAACTCAAAACTCAAATTTGAAATGTTAAACTCAAAATTGAAATGTTGACAGAATCATGATTCTGTTTGACTGATACACCACACACAACAAGAAGTGCACGACCCATTATTCAAAATTACATAAAGATTGGGAGCTCCCATCAAAGAATCGATTTTGAAACTTCTAACGTTAATGGGAGTGTTCAAGAATTCATCATCAAATGACGCAAAACCAAAGGGAAGAATAAAACAAAAGAATGAAAGTGTAAAAGAAATTCCATCACCTAATGAGACATATAATTTTGATGATTTACGAAACTCTCTTTCTCTTTCTTACAACAGCTTTCAGAATCAGAAGAACAACAGAGAGAAATGGCAGGTTCAAGCTTTTTCAATTTTCTCTGAGGAACCTGTGTCTCGCGGCATTTTGTGTTGTGAAAGTCAAACATTTGTTTTGGACCTATATAACAAACAACTAAGCCCAAATTAAGCCCATAACCAAATAGAAGTAAATTTTTTAGATAATTTTTTTTTATTTTATGAAAGGAATTTAAAATTTGTTTATATTAAATTATAAAATAGAATCAAGAATTCAAACATTTTAATTATGAAATAACATACTAATATTTTTTTAAAATGATAATAAAATTTAAATTTAATTTTTTTTCAATAAATAAATAATTAAAAATTTTAAATTTTGAATTAAGAAACTATACATCATGAAATATTTTAATAAATATGATATTAACTAGTGTTTTAGTTTGTGTATTGCACAAAATAAATGTTTATTTTATATAATTAAAATTTATAATTTATAATAAATACAAATTTTTAAATAAAAAATATATTATAATTAAAATATATAATAAATAAATATTTTTTAACATATTACTATATTTTAGATTTATGATAAATATTTTATGTTGTGATATATTTTTATTTTTAATTGTTGATAATTTCTTTTAAAAAACATCAAATTCAAATTAGAACTAAAGATGTTGAAAACGATAAATTGAAAAGGATAAGAATTTTTTAGAAGCATATTTGAATTTTGAAGATTATATATATATATATATATATATATATATATATATATATATATATATATATATATATTTGAAATTAAATTCTGATATTTAGTTACAACTTGTTAAACCATTTAGTTGATACTACCTCCGGTCCTATATATAAAAACAAAAAACAACATTTTCTTGATCCTAATTATAAAAAATATAGGACTACTTTTAAGTGTATTTATTGTGAAATTTCTTTTTTACCCCTAATTTATGGAGATTTAATAATGATATATACTTATTTTCCCATGAAAGTGGGTGCATTTATTGAGCTATCAACAAAACAAGACATACTCATTGGTTGAAAAAACTATCTTTTGAAAACTAACCACCTTTTAAATCATTTAATTCATGGGTAGTCTTGGAAAAAAATTAAAATTGATAACCAATTAACTAATCTAACCACTTTTATTGGTTTTAATGAATCAGGTATTTGTTTCTTATATATAGGACTGGAGGTAGTATTAAAATTTAAAAGCATAAGAAAATATACTAAATATATGTTTAGGAGAGTGAAGTTCACCACTTTATGATAGGAGAGTAGGGGTGAGCAAAAATTTATCAACCGACCGAGACTCGCAAAAACCGAACTAAAATTAAGTGTCTCAGGTGGTCGAGCTCGGTTGTCGGGTAAAAAAGGCTAAACATCTCGTTTACATACGGATAAAACGGGCGGGTGCGGGTAGAAAAAAAAGAAACCGTCGGAACCCGCACCCGACCGTGTAATGTGTGGCACTGCATTTCATTGATTTTAATATCAAATGAATCTATACCGTCCATTAAAAATAAAAGGTACAACTGTTTTAATTTCTCTCTCCATGAGAGTGTCTGGGGCAGTGCAACACATAGCACATTCATTTCAACTCTCATCATACTCTCACTTTATCTCTCTCCATTATCCTTCCTTCTTCCCACTTCTTTTTTTCTTTCTTTTTTTTCTCTGTTCTCAGATCTTCCTTCCTTTCTTTTTTTCTTTGTACTCACTTCTTTCTTTCTTTGTTTCAAAATTTCAATGAATGCTCTCATCTCTCTTTTCGTGAAGCATTACCATCCTCAAGTATAGCCCTATTGTGAAGAACCATCTCGTGACTCCAGCAACCACCACAGAGACTCTTCCCGGCGACCGCCAACCACCACAAAGTCTCTTCGGTGTACACCAACCACCAAATGTCTCCTCCCAAATCTCTTTTCTTGCGTGTGACCTCTTCTCTCGAAACCAACACAACACATCCGCGTAAACCCGTCAATCGCATTATCCAAACCCGACAAAACCAAAGCTCTAAATGGTCGGCTGCGGTTCAACATTTGCTGTGGTCGATTTTCAACGGTTCAAGCATTTTCGGCCCGAACCCAACCGTTGCTCACCCTTATAGGAGACTATTCAAAACGAAATTGAATGTGAGAGAGTGGAGAGAGTAGAGGCATGAAGAAGCATATATAGTCTTTTTTCTTTTTTCTTTTATTGAGTTTAATGGTGATGCATTGACAGTGTAAAACAGTTTTACACTGTCATTCAATCATAAATTACTGTTGGTATGACTTTTAAAGTGATTTTGTAAAAGTCAATAAATTTATCATACATAGTAGTTTGTGATTGAATAAAATTATTTTACACTGTTAGTGCATAGTCTATTTTCTCTATTATAATATTATTTTTAGCATGAATTATAAAGATGTGTGATAATATATGGGACCCATTTTAAGCTCTTAAGTAGATTAACCATTAAAATAAAAAAAGTTGTTGAAGTTGTTAAGTCTAACATAATAAGACCTATCAAAAGTGAGTTAAGAATCAAAGAGAGAGTGCACCATTCAAGATGCTCTTGGTAAAAAGATAAATAATAATTTAAATTTAAATTTTAAAACTTATATATAATTTAACGACTCAGGCTTCTTCAGTATGTAGTATGTGGGAGAAGATCTTATATAGCATATATGTAACATCTTTTTCTATTTTTCTTTATTTACAAAAATAAATAAATAAATATTTTACTTGCTTGTTATTATTTTAACTAATAGTTTTAATAATTGTATTTGCAATTATATTTTCTAACTAAGCTAAAATAAGTAAAAGAAATTACGTTAATTAGTTTTAGAAAAATACCATATATTTAGATAAATTAAAGTATGTGTGTAGGAATTAAATGAAGAGAAAATAGGTTATACATTGACAGTGTAAAATAGTTTTACATAGTCATCCAATCACAACCTACTATATATGGTAAGTTAGTTGACTTTCATGATAATTACTTTAAAAGTTATATCAACAGTGATTTATTATTAGATCACAGTGTAAAATTATTTTACATTATTAATTCATGACCATTAAACTCGTAAATGAATGAAATATTGTATGTGTATTAAAATAATTAGTTGGAATTTAAACTAAATAAATAGGTGAGTATTATTAGATTGAATTAATTAAGTAATTAGGTTGGATTAGTAGAATGTTGAATTTAATTTTATGTTGCTGAAGTTTTTTTTTTTGGTCAAATGTTGTGGAAGCCTAAATATGCTGGTTGCACCAAATGCCTCGATGCCCTACAAAAGGTTCAAACTTCAAACCCAAATTATTTTGGCCCTTGACTTGAATGGGGTTTTAATATATTGGCGTTGGTGTGAGGCTGTGAGCAATGAGATTGAGACTTTCTTCCAGATATAAGTTTCCGACATTTTTAAAAATATTCCAGATATTACTTTCCGGAGGGGATATTTTTGGATGAAAATGTAATAAAAGGCAAAAGAGAGGTACACTCAACAATTTTAGAAGGCATATTTAACGATTGTCTTTAATTTTATGTTGATATTTCCTAAATGAGTTATTTTTTTTAATCTTTCCCTTAAGCTGGACCGAAGCCTTTCTGAGGCCCAATACATGGGCCAACTTTTACCTTTCTCATGGTTGGGCTGGATGCCTAAGAGGGCCAAAGCAGTTAGTATTATTAATCGTGTAGCTATATATACTGCCTAATTTATCAAGAGTTCAATAGGAGGATTTTTTTTTTTTTTAATTGTTAAACATACTTTCCATAATTATTAAATATACATCATTTTCCTATCTTTTGTTATTAAACTTACTTAAATATTCCCACCCTTTACCTCCTTTCCCCTTGTCTTTGTATTTTCTTTTTTTGCATTGTTTGTGAGGTTATAACGTGCTTTTGGTCTCGAGTGCATGAATATAAATACGTCACTAAGTAAACCTTACATAGTGTTTGATTGGAAAAAAAATGGAAGGGAAATTTTTTTATAAACTTTTATTGTTTGGTTCAATTTTTTGAAGAGAAGAGGAGGGAAATGGAGGGGAACAAAATTCCTCTTCATTCAATTTTTGCTCCCCTCCAATATTGGAGGAATTAGAAGGGGAAGGTAGGAAATTTAAAACATTCCAAGTATAATGAATTAAATATTATTAGAGAAAAAAAATTATGTATTGACAGTGTAAAATAGTTTTACACTATCATCCAATCACAACCTATCATGTATGGTAAGTTTGTTGACTTTTAAAAAATTATCTTAAAAGTCATATCAACGGTAATTTGTGATTGGATGATCATGTGAAACTGTTTTACACTGTCAATGTATCACCATTAAACTCATATTATTGTTAATGTTTTGAAATTTAAAATTGCAGGGGTACAAAGGTAAATTATTTTTTTAAAATTCTTCCCCCCACTTGTGAAGCAATCAAGAAAAAAACCACTCCCTTCCATTTCATTAAAATGCCTCCCCTCCACTCATTTAAACCAAACATAATGTCTAATCAAAATCTCTCTCCTTCCTTCCTTTTCCTTCCTTTCCTTTGAACCAAAAAGTCCCTTAGGAAAACAAATTAAATATTTTTGTACTAGATTAAATTTAATATAGTAATTAATATATATAGTTTAAATTTGTACTTACTTTAGTCAAGAAAAATAAAAGAAACAATTTGAAAAAACTATCATTTATCAGTGATAGGAAAAGAAATTGAGAAGCTATTCAATTTTAACCAACCCATGATTTAATTTTTTTGAAAAGTCAACGCATGATTTAATAATTGAGACGTTTTTAAAGAATAATATTATTATAAAAATTTCTCATAATAGATATTTAATCTAACTCCTATGTTATCGTGTATATATGCACCATTTCAAATTAACAAAATAAATATAAAAAATAATATATTATTAGAGATTATTATTGTAACGTAAATTGAACAAATAATAACGTACATGCAAAAAAAAAAAAATTAGGGACGATGATTTGGTGAGGGACGATGAGTGCAGGGGTGGGAAACACTTCCAGATTCGTCTATGATTTTTTAACTCACTCTTCTTCAATCAAATCTCTCATTGTGTATGAACAAAATTTCAACAATATTATTAATTAGAAAGATCACGTTTTTGTTATTGGGTGAAGAAAATTAGGGTTCATAGTGTGATTTACTAGATGAAAGAGATTAAGGTTTATAGTGTGGTTTACTGGATGAAGGAGATTAGGGTTTGGACTTCTAAATTTATGTTTAATTAGATTTTTCATTTTAAAATAGTTGTAATTTTTTAATTTAAAAAAACATTTTAATTAATCAAGGACTAGTTTGAAAAAAACAAAAGTTTTTTTAATTAATGAGATGATAGGTGATATTTCAATTTTATTGGTTAAAAACCCAATCAAAACCCCAAAAATTTGTTGGAATACCATAGAAACTCTCTTTAATTTTTTATGACATTTTTAAAGCATTTGAAATTACATAATTGTCTTTGAAAGTTTTGGAGGGAAAATTTTATGCTCGATGTATATTCCTTTTAAGTAATAAATGATATATAAACTTTGCTAATTTAATATTGAGCATATTCATATGTTTCTGTTCAAATTTATAATACTTACGTTGTTCGCAGAAGTTAACTTTAAAATTATATTTATCTATCAATGTGGGCACTTTGGCGGCTGTGATCATATTCGTCCCACAGCAGGTCCTGGGATGGATTTGCATTTTGACTACTCTTGGTGTCTTTGCACCAACACTAATGATTGTGGTATGTACAAACTAATTATTTTTCCACGTTATGTAGGTAAAATTTATTCAAACCAAGAATATAGAATTAATGTCGTTCTTTGTTGCATTGTCCCTCGCATTCATTGCCATAATGTGGTTTTGTTATGGTATTACTCTGAAGGACGTATACCTAATTGTAAGTATTATTTTCCTGACACAATTAATTAAATTAATTTACTACTCACAACACAAACATATTTAATGTATTCGACCTTAACAAAATTTTCGTTCTTATTTTTCTTGTGCTATGAATATTGAACGTGTAGCTCCCAAGTGTATTTGTGTTTGCACTGGGGTTACTTCAGATGCTGCTATATGGTTATTATCGACGGCTTAACAAGGGGTCTAGATTTCAAATCCTGAACTTGCCCATGCGATAAACACTCAAAAGGATGATTAGAGGAAAAAGGAAAAGAAGATTTGGTGATTAAGTTGGAATGCAGTGACATGGTCTATGTGGTTGTTGTGCATCATGTGAATACTCAATTTTCTTCTTTTTTTATTTATTTATTCACTACAAAAATACTTTTGGCAACAATTATTATGTACATGTTTGGATTAAGTTTGAATGAACTTTATTTTGCAAAAACAACCTTAATATTGTTTTCAATTGAAACTTGGTTTTTCAACCGAAATGTAAACATATCACCAAACTATAAGTATGTTTAATTAGTAGCAATACTAGTGACAACTTAACTGGCCACTAAAAATAATTGAGTTTAAAGAAAGAAAATTGGTTGAGAGATTTCATCGAACACTTGGTATACATAAAAAATTGGGTTGTTATCAATGAATGAAGTCGCCCGGGTTTAACTCATCAAATCGTTCTACCACGCAATCACTATTATTATCATTCAATTAAGATTATGTTTTTGTTCCCTTTTACAGTGACTTGTTTTTGTAGAAGGTAGCATTATTTTTTGTTTTTTAGAGAACATAGTTGGTGGGTTGAGGGAAGTATGTTCCGGGTCTTGTATCAGGGGTACTGTGGAGTATGATAGCTGCACTATTGGTGGGGATAAAGGCTCGACAATTCCCTTTTGGGTTCTGTTTATGTGGGGGGCTACAACATTTGGTTAAATGGTATTTTTGCTTACATAGTAGCATAAATATAATTTAACCATTGCTGTGAGCATATACACAGCCTTAAATTTGTGATTCTCATGTACATCTTTTACTGCATGATGAGTATCTTCTTGTACCTAACTCCAGTAATATATATAAATATTTAATTTTGCTGACAAAAAAAATTCAATTAAGATTATGTTATCATCAACCCACAATTTTATTCAAACTTTAATCTCTTAAGCGAGAGAACCTAAGTCCTTTGATTCCACTATATCTTGAATTAGTGTAATAAAAGTACTTGCATTAAGAACAAGGGTTCTGATAATGTCGAATCCTTTTTACTTTATCTCTAGGCATAAAAATTACTGGGTCCTCTCTTTGGTTCGCAATTCAATCAAATTTCCCAATTATAATTGAATAAGAAGAATCATGGAATTGGGAGATCAAGCCAAGAACAAGCATTAAGCATACAAGAGAATCAATAACAATTTCTTATTGACCAATAAAAGAGAGTAATTACATGGAAATATATTAAATTACATTAAACTCCAGCAAAGGATGAATTTAGCTACTTATAGCCATGAGGAAAGACAAATTTGATGAAGAAAAAGATGAAAAAGAATCTATAAGCATAGACACTGCCACCGACTTTCTCTTTGATCTTTCTCTCTTCCCAGTCGCAAGAATTATGCCCAATTATGATTAGAAATTGCCTTTTATATCAATTGAGCTTTTCTTCTAGGTGGGCTTTTAATTTTAGCAAAGCTAGCTTAAGCTGCACCAAAGTAGTCTTAAGCTTGAGCAAATATAAGTGCCTTCAACGTCGAGCTTAAGTCGCACCAAAGTGATAGGCTTAAGCTTTGACAGTAACCTCACTATTTTTCCTCCAGAGTTGGACTTAAGCCGCACCACTTGGTATTGGTACTGTAGCTTAAGCCTTGTCAGGTTCCTCCTCTATTTTCTTCCAGAGTGGGGCTTAAGCCGCACCATTTGGTATAGCTTAAGCCTTGTCAGTAAAATCTCAAATTTCTCTCTCTTTTTTCTTCCACAATGATGATAATGCTTTTTAACTCTTCTCCAAATGGTCCTTCATTAAATTACTTGCAAAACACAAACAAACAATCCAAGATTAAGCGTAAAAAGTAGAAACTTAGTAAATCCTAAATAAACTAAGCTTTTATTC
This sequence comes from Pueraria montana var. lobata, assembly GCA_026413185.1. NCBI lineage: Eukaryota > Viridiplantae > Streptophyta > Magnoliopsida > Fabales > Fabaceae > Pueraria > Pueraria montana. The sequence continues at coordinate 86,326,114 of CM048650.1, read as the reverse complement.
AAAACTTAACTAAAATGAACACAACAAAGCTCAAAAGCATAAGAAATATCATATAATTGCTCCCAAAATAACTACAAAATGTAAGAATATATGACAATTATCACCCTCCTAAGGGGCTTGCCGAAACCAAATAGTACCCCAGTCATTAACATTATTTCCTCCCATTTCTTTCTTGCAAATGCTAAAAAAAACTTAAAACCATTATCTTATTCTCACAAAATCCTAACCCTTAAACCTAAAACTTACAAAATCTTTCTACTCCCTCTTGTTGGAATTGTTGATCCTTTTTATAAGGCATTTTATAATTCCTATGAAGCATTTAATTTTTTTCCCACTAGTTGCTCTTATTAAATACTCTAAGTATTTGTGTTTTTTATTGATAGTGATGCATAATATTCTTAGACTTTAATATTTTCATATCATCCATAACAAATTAATGATTATTAATAAAGGTAAAATTGGTACATCAATAACATTTTTTAAAAATATAAAAAAATCAATTAAATTAACTATTTTTATTGGTCCGTGTGATTTTATACAAAATGTCTTATAAAAAGGAACGGAGAGATTATTGATTTTGCCCATCCATCAATCATTGCTTACAAAACTACCATGAAGCATTTTTTATTTTTATTTTATTAACACCACCATGAAGCATCTTAGTTTGCACATAATAAGACTGGTCAGTACTATATGATTTGGGAGCAACATCGTTTTGGTGGATCAGTACAATTATATTTTAATAGCGAGGGTTTTTATAGAAAATCCGTTCTTATAACTTGATAGCTAGCTCAACCGTTCTTTCGTATAATAACTCATAATTAGTATGTTAATTTGTGGAATGTATATATAAGATAGAAAATGATAAATATTTATTTTATATAACTAAAATTTATAATAAATAAATATTTTAATATATAAATTATATTTTAGATTTATGATAGACAATTTATATTGTGATATAAGATTGTTTTAAATTAATTATTGATAATTTTTTTTTAAAAAAAAATATTGAAATACGATTCAGAAATAAAGATGAAAAGTATAGATTAAAAAAGATAAGAGTTTAAGAAAAATTCTTAAAAGTATTATTGTTGAAGAATTATTTTAAAAATACTTTGTTAAAAAATAGCTCTTAAAAAATCTCTCATTCAAGATAATTAGTTTATATATAGGCAATAAAAACCTCATAGAAGATAATCTTAAAATGCTAATTTGAGTGTGTTAGTTTTATAGTTATTTAAACGCAAATAGAGGTTGATAAAAAGTAAAAATAAAATAAAATAAAGAAAATTGCTTCTATTTAATACAGACCCACTGAGTCTTAATTTGTTATTTTTTTTTATTACATTTTCTGAACGATTAAAAATCGTCACAGATGATATTTCTGCATTTAAAATAACCGCTTGTTTCACTTGCGTCAAAATCAATTTTTGGCGAATTTTATCTAACTGCTGGTATTTTTGTTAGAAAATTTACTCTGAAATATATTTCTTTTGATTGCAATGGCATGTAAAGAGATATGAGTTTATTTTAAGAAAAAATTAATAGATCATAAGAGGTATTATTCATTCATCATCCAACCCAACAAAAGTAGCTAGAGTTGGTCACATGTTACGGCCCGGTCTTGTGAACCTTGCTAACAAGAAGCCTGAGACCATATTTTGGCACTAAGAGCATTCTATAGACGGGGCAATGGCGATAGTTTGGTGAAACAGCAAAGGAGAAGTTGTATAGTAGAAGGCAGAGTGCTACCTTGATTTCAAGCAGGGCAAAGTTTTGGCCTATGCATATTCGACTCCCAAGGCCAAATGGTATATAAGACTGGGGATATTTACAGGCTACAGAAACACCGCCATCAAACCTTTCAGGCTTGAACTCCCTAGCATCTGGTCCCCAGTTATCAGGGTCACGGTGCAATGCCGGCAAGAACAACCATATGTTGATGCCTTTAGGCAGCACATGTTCCCCTAACTTCATATCCGCCAACACTTCCCTTGAGGCTGTAACTGCAGGCCCATAAAGACGCACACTCTCTTGAATCACCATTGTTAGCTGCACTGCACAGGAACACACATTAGGATCAATTCTTAGGACAGTATAAATATAAAGAAAGTGCTTTTGTACTCTTATGTACCAGGCCCAGCTAAAAATATGCCTCATAAGCTGTTAATATATATGTCATCAAGTTATTAAAATATCTAACGGTAATGCTAATTGACTTTTTCTTAAAACTGATTAACTTCTTCGGTGCACCTTTTTAAGCGCAACTATTATAATTTTTAAAGACTTAAATATGTTTTTGGTCATTTAAATTTGGGATTTGTCTTTTTTAATCTCCCAAATTATAAAATTTGTATTTTTTAAGCCTCAAATTCATGAAAATGCCTTTTTTAGAACCTCCTAACTGAATTTTGACAATTTAGATGCACAATTTGTAGCAGTTTTTTACTATAGGAGGGACTAAAAAAAATATTTCGTGAATTTGAAGGATTAAAAAAAAATGCAAGTTTTAATTTGAGGGACTAAAAACAACATACCTCCAAATTTGAGGGACTAAAAAAATATTTAAGCCATTTTTAAAAAGTCAATGTGTACTGAAATTTAAAGGAAGGTTTAAATGTGTTTTTGATTCCTAAATATAGTAGTATTTTGTTTTTGGTCCTAAAAAATTTTTGTTTGACTTTTGTTCCCTGTAAAATTTCTTTTTTTGGTTTTGGTCCTTCTTATTTATTTTTAGTCCATATAATATATCTATTTTTTGGTTTTAGTCCCTATAATATGTAGTTCATTTGCTTTTAATTCCTATCAAATATTTTTCAAAGGGACTAATTCAAAATGAACAATATTATAGGAATTAAAACAAAAAAAATAAATATATTAGAAGGACTTAAAAAACAACAAGAATAACAACTAAAAAAATTACAAGGACCAAAAATCAAGTAATTTTTTTTTAAGAACCAAAAGTGAAATACCACTATATTCTAGCATCCAAAAACATATTTAAGCTTTTAGCCTTCGTTTGGTTGCAGTGAAAGGAAGGTGAAAAGAAATGAAATAAACAGTAAAATGAGGCGGGATCCACATTTTTACACTCTATTTTAATTCAAAACTTTCATCTCAATTCACTTTCGTTTCATTTCATTCCACTCTACCAAAACACTTTGTTAAGAATACTAATTTCAAGAAAGGGGTATTGTACTAACTGCTTTCAACTTTCCAAGTTTGTCCATGTCATGAAAGGAATGAGGCATCATGTTATTGTAGGTCTCCATAATCTCATATCTAACACGTTGTTGCCAGTCAGGATGTAAGGTAAGTAGCAGCAGTGTCCAAATAATTGCAAGAGCACTGGTCTCAGAGCCTGCAAAGTACATATTTTTGCAGATGTCTAGAATCAACTGGTTTATGTTATACCGGGGCCCAAAAATACCCTTTCCACTACTATCAGTGGTGGCACTGGCAGCACCTTCTAGTATTATTTGTAATAGATCCTTTTGATTCCCATGTGTGTTACTCTTTTGGTTTTCTGCTTCACGGTCTTTGATCACTTTTAGTATCATCGTTTCCACTTCTTTCTGCAACTTCCATAACTCTATGTTTTCCTTGGTGGGAAGAAACCTGGGAATGCATCATATGCCATTGATTTAGCACATGGTATAACGTAGTATTGATTTCTTGTATATGTTTGACAAAAATTGAACAAAGATATAACCTTAGGTTTAGAAATCCAAATAGAATAATACGCTTTGCTAGTGCCGTTTGCATAGTGGCCAATTTTGCAAAAATTAAATTGCCTTGAGCATAAGTGCTACCAAAACAAGCTTTTGAAATGACATCCGCTGTTAGAGCTCTCATATCTCCATCAATCACCAACTCTGCAATCCCCTCTTCACTTTCTGTTATATGGCTCTCCCATTTTTTGATAATTGCCATCATAGATTCTTCCATTAAATCCACCCAATTCTACAGGTTAAACCCAAAACCAAAACAAATACATTATACACATCTATATACACAAGGGACTTTTAATAAGATGCTTTCAAAGTCATCTCTGGCAGCACAAACTTTCAATCCAATTAAAAATTTGGTAACAAAATTATTTAATAAAAGTTAGAGTTTAATTTCTATGTATTATCGGTATAAATTTTGTTACTCAAACAACCAATCAGAAATCATGAGAATTATGACTTTTAAGATAATTATAATTGTTGGTGTGAAATATGATTAGCGATGCAACACCAGTTGATTTCCTCTTAAGTGGTTGATTCAAGGAAGGAAATTATGTTCTTTGATCATGTTGCTGGTTCACTCTAAAGAGCTTTCCAACAGTTGTGAGTCTGAGGTCTCTATACTAAACTAGTCCTATTAGAATTTGTGGTAAAGAAATGTTGTAAACGGTTGAATTTAAAGTGCTTAAACTATATAAAAAAAAAAAAGTAATAAAGGCAATGAAAGCAATAAAGGAATTGTTAAATTGAGCAAAAGAAGGTAATTTTTTATTGATGATGGTCGTGGACCTATAATACATTGTGTTTTCCTATATTTATACAAAAAAACAATTATGCAACACTATCTGCTCTTAACTCACTATCCTAGATCTTAGGATATCATGGTTACATGATCTTAACTGCCTATCCACATCTCCCCTTAAACATTTGTGCGTTAGATCATGGGCTTTATCCAAATACTCTCTTACAATTTTACCCTTCATGACCTTTGTCAACTAAAAATAACCGTTATGCTATCGTCAACAGTCAACTACTAGACTTTTGTTGACTAACTATAATTGGTGCCAACGATAATAAAAGTCAATAAGCTTGTTAAACATGAGTTTGTGATTGGAAAACAAAGTAAAATCTCTTTAAATTGTCAATGACATTGTCAATGTATATACTATTTATTCTAAAAATCTTTAATTTCTATGCATTGTTAGTTAATTTTTTTTACATGATCAACTAATAAGAAATTATTGTAAATGTAACTTTTAAGATAATTATTGTAAAAGTTAACAAATTTACATGTAAATAAAACACTAGGATGATATGGGAAAATAGACCCCCTCTTCAAGCCAAATTTTAATCAAAGTCATGTTCACTTTTTTTTTTTATCTATTTTCTCCTAATAAACATTAAATACGTAGGACCTATTTAGTATTTTATTAAATATACTTTTTAATTATTACATATATGAAACGAATACATTTCCCAATATGATATATACCAACCTTTTTTTGGGTAATATCAGCTACATAATATGACTTTTTAATTTAAGGAAAGATTTGGTAAAAATTTACTCAATAAAAAATTATTCAATATTCAATGTAGTAAACTGACAGACCAACTTGTTTTAATAGTTACTTTAAGAGTCTAAAAATAAAACTTTTTAAATTAATTGGGACCAAAATGAAACAAAAAATTACGTGAACGAAGAAAAATGCATTTTAAACTATATTAAAATGAAACCAATATTTCAATCATTTATACCAACCATAAGGGGTATACTGACCTTAATTTTGGCATGTATCAGATTCAGGTATAAAATATGAATTTCTAATCCAATTAAGGAAAGGTTTGGTAAGAAACTTTTATATTCAATAAAAAATTGTTAAATGATATATGTATATTAATTTATACCGACCATATGGGATATAGATATAATGACCTTAATTTTGCTCTGGAAAAACTCACGAGCAAGTAGATTCCTTTGGAAGGCCCACTGTAGTCCATTAGACATAATGATGCCGTCACCCAGCAAAGGCTTCAATATTTTGGTTAGATGCAATGACCGGCCTAGATCCAAGGACTTGTTCAGACCTATCCATTTTATTAATTCGGGTATCTCCACATATAGATGTTGTTTGCTTCCAGTGGAGTACAGGAACATTGGACCTGATCATCATATGTTCATGAAAACCGGAGAAAACAAAAAAAACATTAAATTACTAATTAATATTAGAGAAAAAAATTATACACTGTTAATATAAATTAATTTTAATTATGTATAATAAATTTATTGATTTTTATTATAATTATCTTAAAAGTCAGTTATACAAATGATAATATATGATTAAAAGATAATATAAAATTATTTTTCATTATTAATGTACCATAGCGTTGCCTCCATGTATGGAAATATGGGTAGAGGGAATAAACCCATTCATCTAAGGCTTCAAGAGAAACAGGAGGAGGTTGGTGGAGTTGTTGCATCTCAGAAATGTTGCCAAAGGGAAAGGAAGGCCTTGGTCCATTGATGCCTTGCTTCTGAAGCACGGATCGGATCCTTTGAGGCCTAAACCACAGCTTCACGTATAATAATATTATGATGCTCCATGCTGCTATGATTGACCAGCGTATCTCTCTCTCTGAAATCTGCCAGTACTGGCCTTCAGCTTCCATCCTCACTCTCTCTTTGGCTCAGTTACTTTAACTTGGGCACCTCTTTGATATGGATCAAATTAAGTTGAGTTGTATCACTCTTTTGAACACACTTTTTTTAAATTTATTGAGTGGAATAGCAATACTCATCTCTTGAGCGAGTGCGATATTTGTGTATAATGAAGGAGAGTCCGGGTATTTGAAAAAAAGATGCTAGTGATGAGCTGTGTGGCACTGTGAATGTTATGTTTTTGAGTGCTGAAAAAAATCAGAGTGAGCTGTCATATCTGTGTTCCCCGTGTGTTCAGCAGAAAACAAAAGTGAGTGCATGCAGTGACGTAGTAAACGTGAAGGTCTCTTTGTCTTTGTGCAACAGAATCTGAGAGGGTCTCATAGGCGTGGCTGTGGGTGTTTTCTGTCGGGGAGGAAAATGTCAAAAGTGATTTTTTTATTTTATTTTTACAAATAATAGAGCTCACTTTTTTTTTCGCTTTTCATTTCTTTGATTTTTTTACCTTTCGCACTTATCATTATTTATTATTTTCTTTTTATAATTTTAACATTTTTGTCTTTTTATAATTTTAACATCTTCTTAAATATATAATTTTAACATTTTTTTACCTTGAAAATTAAGCAATTCCTGTTCATATTGTTTATAGTTTTGGTTCCTTTTAATGTTCTTTTTTTTTTTATCTATTTTAATTTTAATTTTAATTTTAATTTTGTTTTGTTTATTTTATTATTATTATTATTATTATTATTATTATTATTATTATTATTATTATTATTTTATTTAATTTCTGAATTTTTATTTTATTAAAAAAAACTCTGTTTATTTTAATTATTCATTCTCTTTTGCCAGTTGCGTTTTAATCCCTTTTTCTGTATTGACAGTTTATGCTAACCAGATCCCAGAGGCCAGAGCTTGTGAACGAACCTGAGATTGAAAGGCTTGCCCGGAAGAACAGAGCGGAACAGAGAAGAAGTGTAATGGCTGAAGAAAATGACCCACCGGTGGAGCAGTCTCTGTTAGACTATCTCACTCCTCAAGTTGGGGTAGCTAACAACATCTTATTGCCAGCACTGGGGGATGTCAATTTTGAATTGAAACATGGCTTCCTCCATATGATAGAGAGTAACCAGTTCAATGAGCTGGCTACTGAGGACCCGGTGGAGAATCTGAGAAGATTCCTGAGGATGACCAGCACTGTAAAATATCCTCGAGTGTCTGCTGAATATATCAGACTGGCTGCTTTCCCATTCTCACTCAACGGGAAAGCTCTCAATTGGTTGTGTTCACTTCCGGCCAACAGCATCACCACCTGGGAGATGTGCACAAACAAATTCCTCCGGAAGTACTATTCTATAGTGAAGACAGACCAGATGCAGAGAGAGATAGGCAATTTTGCTCAGAGGGAGCAGGAGAGCCTGTCAGAAGTCTGGGACAGATTTCAGGAGCTGCTTCGGAGTTGCCCACATCATGGATTTAGTCAGCAAAGAATCATCCAGATTTTCTATGGAGGTGTGTCCAGCCATAACAGGACTAGCCTCAACGCTGCTTGTGGAGGTTCCTTGATGGCTAAATCACCAACAGAGGCAAATAGAATCATTGAAGCCATGGCTTCCAATGCCTACAACCACACTACAGATAGGCGTGTTCTGATGAGGCCTGTGAACCAAGTGGAAGCTGGAACATCTGGTTCAAGCATTGCTCAGAAGCTAGAGAAGTTGTCTAAGCAGATGGAGACCGTGATGAAAGCACAGGTACAACTTCTGACTGTAGCTCTTCCACCATCCACTTGTGATAAGTGTAGGGAAGCCCATAGAGGAGAATGCCTTGTGAGTAATGCACTTGCTCAAGCTATGGAAGAGGTAAATCATGTCGGTGGGAAGAGTGCAGAATATGATCCCTACTCTAGCACATTCAACCAAGGATGGAGAGATCATCCTTACCTTTCTTGGAAAGACCAGAGGGACCAAGGCCCCAAGCAAGAGCGGAATCAAAATGTGTGTAGGCCTCCACATATGCAAAATCAGAGGTCATGACAAGAAGAGAGAACGCCATCACTGGAGAAAAGGTATACTTCCAAAAAGCTTCTCAGTGGCTTGACCACCACTTGAGAACTCCTGTCAAGAGGAACATTTATATGCTGAAAACAATCATCAGCGATAACTATTTGTCGAGGACTGCGTTGAATTACAAATGGTGCTTGTAAAAGTATATGACCAAGGTTATCAACGATGAACCCTAACGTAAAGGGGATGAAGGCACCAAGGTAAAACAATAATTGGGCTTCGATTCTTCACAGTAAAAAATGATTAAACTTCAAAGTAAAACACTGACGTTAATTTAAAAAATAGCATTATAAATTAATAAAAAATATCTTTCAAGTATTGCAATAAGGCCCCAATAAAATGCATATTGTGGTGCAGAACATTAGCATCATTGACATGGTACCAATACACACGTGGACCAATAAAAGTTCTCCAGATTACAGACTGCATTGGTGCAATCTCTTCTTAGACTGCACAGAAGGAAAAACCAAATACAAGGGTTTTTAAGAGTGATTCTTGTTTTCGTTGGGAAACTCAATTGAACAATCGGAACTACTAAGATTAGGTCCCAACCCTTTTCCTTTGGCATCATCAAACATGGACAACATGGAACGTTTGGGCTGCAGAGAAAGCTTTTCTAGCTGAACATTCAAATCTCCATCACCGTTATCACTGTGAATCTTTGCCATAAGAGAGACATCATGAGAAGTAGTGCTTGACAGTGATAATGTAAGGAAGCTCTTCATCGTTATCGCTTCTCTTTGCCCTTAAAATGACAATAAGAGCCTTTCGGCCACTGTCACGTCCATATAAGAAGGAGGAGGACTTGAGAACCCCACCTTGCACAATAGGGGTTTTCTTCTCTGGAAGTTGCTGCATGTTCATCTGAAAATGAAGGTTGTTTTTTGCATGGCTTGATGCGTGGTCACGGATTGTGATGGATAACTCTTGTTCGTGCTGATTGCGGTTGGTTTTGGTCAAGTTGAGTTCGCACCTTGTCTTTCCAAATGAGAAGTACTCTGCAGTCCAAGTTTCCACAACGGAAGAATCATCCAGAGGAAACCGCTCAGAGTAATTGCCACTGGAAATGTTTCCCATGATGCAACCTTTGTGTCTACACTTGATGTGCCAAGACCTGTCACTTAAAAATTAATCACAATGGTGAATATTGGTACTCTGAGTTGTGTGGCACAGGGATGCATGGTTTTCTAAGATGCACTATATATACAATGCCAAGAATCAAATTCATTGTACTTAGAATAGAAGGATGCGTTATGCGACCAACTTCGCAATCTTTACTTTTGAATGAAGTTTGTTTGATTAACTAGAGTTCATTAGGAAAAGAACAGAAAGAAAAGTATTGAGATTAATGGATAATGATATTCTCTGTTATGTGATGTACTCGTTTAAATCTTAAGATGCACTTGTACAATGCGAAGGAATCAAGGATCATTGCCTCTAGTCTAAAGCCAAGCATCAGTCTTCCCAAATTACTTTTATTCCTTATTCTGATTGTGTCATCCATAGTCACATAATTCGCAATATGTTTGGTACCTGCTACGCGGTACGGGTACGCGGTACATGACCTTTCAAAGTATTGGTACATGGAGGGTATACATAGTCGATACCCTTCAATACGCTATTTAAATTTATAGTAGGTACTATAATATAAATTAATATACTGCCAATAATTCTTTTATATAGATAAAATTATAAATTACACAAAGTCAAATAAAAAATATCATAAATAAAAAATTAACTTCAAATTTTAAATAGGACAAAAAATCACGCAAGTCACTCAACTTCATATTTTAGAGATATTTATTTTTTATTTACTCATATTTTATAGAAATGAAATTGAGTTCTAAACTTTTATTTTTATATATTTCCATGTATTGATTTTATTTTTTAAAAATTAAAATTTCGATTATGTTTTCCAAGAAAAGTGATAGAGAAAAAAAAAGTTAAAATGTGAATTCAAATTTCAAACGTGTGAGTTCAAAGCACAATAAACTATCTAAATAAATGAAGAAGCTTTCGAAACTAACAGTCTCGAAACATGTAATCAGTAATAATTTATTAAAAAAAACACTTTCATCTTCCACCTTTTCCGTTTTCCCATATTCTGACTTCTGAGTTCTTCTTTTCTCCTTTCTTTTCCCAGCCCATCTTCGTTGTGTAGAAGAAAAATACTTTTTTTTTTCGTTTCCGCCATTCTTTCTTTCCCACTTTGATTTTTTTCATTGGAGCATTCATCTTCTTCAAAGTTTAGTTGTTAACGAATTTCTGAAGTTCTTAAGCTGCGACCCACATTGTTTTTTCTCCCATCTGTTTTGGTTCATCTGTTTCACGAATTCAATGACGAACCGGTATGTAAAAGAACCGCGAATTGGTACACACGAACCAATTCACAGTTCTATGGCCAACTGAATGAATTATCTAACTATGGTGTCATCTATTCTTTACCCTTTTTACGTAAAAATAATGGTAAATAATTGATGCCACACTCAGAATAAGGAATAAAAGTAATTGGGTAAGGTTGTGCTTCATTCTAGACTAGAGGCAATGATCCTTGATTCCTTTGCATTGTGAGAGTGCATCTTAAGATTTAAACGAGTACGTCACATAACAGAGAATAACGCTGATACAAAAAAACATAACAGAGAATAACATTCGCATTGTACAAGTGCATCTTGGGATTTAAACGAGTCACGTAACACATAATAACATTCTCCATCTTAATCTCAATACTATTCTTTCTGTTCTTTCCCTATCTCTCTGTCTCTGACTTGATTCTTGGCGTTGTATAGTGCTGCATCTTAGAAAAACATGCTTGTGCCACACAACTCAGAGTACCAATATTCACCATTGTGATTAATTTTTAAGTGATGGATCTTGGCACATCGAGTGTAGACACAAAGGTTCCATCATGGGAAACATTCCTAGTGGCAATTACTCTGAGCGGTTTCCTATGGATGATTCTTTGATAAACCTAATTTTCATTGTATTTTGATGTGAGTTTAGATATCATTTTCATATATTTTGAATATATTTTATTGACAAAACTCATTGTTTGGTGTTAGTCGATGCAAGACAGGTACTCAAGAGGCTTCATGAGGAAAAGAGTTGAAAATTGTACTTTTTGGAGCAAAAATGTCACTGTCTAGAGGACCAAGAAAAAAAAGGTCAGAATTGAAGTAACGCAAGGACCATGGTCATGGTAAATTTACCATGGCCATGCTGGTTGTGTAGCAGAATTGGACCTTGAGTATCATGCAAGGACCAGGGCCGTGGTCATTTTACCAGGGCCGTGGTAAGTTGCGTTGTCAGCCCATTTGAATTTTAAATTATTATAAATAGGAGCTGAGAAACCCTTTTATCTTTATCTTTTGTTCTATTTTGAAAACGGAGGGTTCTGAGTGAGAAAAATGTCCTGTGAGAGACTCTGAGCTGCGGGAGGACGTAGAGAGCACCATTGGGGATCACCACTGTAAAGTTTCTTTCCTTTTGTAATCTTTATGTCATCTTTTGAGTTTTCTGGCCTAATCATGAACATGAGTGGCTAGTTTCTCTTAGCCCCGGATTGTGATGTAACTGTACCTTTGTACCCCGGTTCTGATTTTAATAAAATCTCGATGTTATTAAGTTATTTGTATCTCTTCACCACTTTTACTATTTTTTAGGACCGATCAGTCTAAACATAAGTTAATCTCTTGTCTATGATCAATTGCTTGCGATTAACTGAACTGTGAAGTGATTGGATTCGTACAATTTGCATGATCAAACCTATTGTATGAATTTCCAGTAGATTAACTTGTTAATCAACCTCTCTGAGACTTATCATTTGCTCTAAATTAATTCACCTATGATCAATTGGGAATTAAATTAGGGGAAATAATGTTATTAACTATGATCAATTGTTAATTAACGAATTTAAGATGTCGCTGACAAGTAACACATTTAGGGATTTTATTGAGATTAGAATTGGGGAAAAAAGGGCTACATGTGAAATCACAATCCTAGACTTCTTTATCATAATTGTTCTCACATTAATCTTTCTGCTCTGATTCTCTTTCTTTTGAAAAGAATAATTGATCATCATTCCTCTCAATTTAATTTTATATTCTGGATTGCTTAGTTATTTGTGAAATTGATTATTTGGGAACGCGACTGGTCCTTTGGGTTCGATATCCGGACTCCTAGAGTCCACTGTTACTACTGCGTAGGGTACGCTTGTCCTTTGCAAATGCATTTTACGGACCAAGTTTCTGGCGCCGTTGCCGGGGATTAGTTGTGTAGTTCCCAGATAATTTATTTTGTGAAAATTAAGCAATTCTTGTTCATATTGTGCATAGTTTTGGTTCCTTTTAATTTTTTGTTTTATCTATTTTATTTTAATTTGTTTTGTTTTGTTTTTGTTTGTTTAATTTCTGAATTTTTATTTTATTTTATTTTATTAAAAAAACTATTTATTTTAATTATTCATTCTCTTTTGCCAGTTGTGTTTTACTCCCTTTTTCTGTGTTGACAGTTTATGCTAACCAGGTCCCAGAGGCCAGAGCTTGTGAACAAACCTGAAATAGAAAAACTTGCACGGAAGAATAGACCGGAACAAAGAAGAAGAGTAATGGCTGAAGAAAATGACCCATCGGTGGAGCAGTCTCTGTTGAACTATCTTACTCCTCAAGTTGGGGTAGCTAGCAGCATCCTATTGCCAGCACTGGGGGATGTCAATTTTGAATTGAAACACGGCTTCCTCCAGATGATAGAGAGTAACTAGTTCAATAGGCTGGCTATGGAGGACCCGGTGGAGCATCTGAGAAGATTCCTGAGGATGGCAAGCACTGTAAAATATCCTCGGGTGTCTGCTGAATATATCAGACTGCTTGTTTTCCCATTCTCACTCAACGGGAAAGCTCTCAGTTGGTTGTGCTCACTTCTGGCCAACAGCATCACCACCTGGGAGATGTGCACCAACAAATTCCTCTGAAAGTACTATTCTGTAGTGAAGACAGACCAAATGTAGAGAGAGATAGGAAATTTTGCTCAGAGGGAGCAGGAGAGCCTGTCAGAAGCTTGGGACAGATTTCAGGAGTTGCTTCAGAGTTGCCCACATCATGGGTTTAGCTAGCAGAGAATCATCCAGATTTCTATGGAGGTGTGTCCAGCCATAACAGGACTAGCCTCGACGCTGCTTGTGAAGGTTCCTTGATGGCTAAATCACCAGCAGAGGCAAATAGAATCATTGAAGCCATGACCTCCAACACCTACAACCACACTGCAGATAGGCGTATTCTGATGAAACCTGTGAACTAAGTGGAAGCTGGAACATCTCAAGCATTGATTAGAAGCTGGAGAAGTTATCTAAGCAGATGGAGACCGTGATGAAAGCACAGGTACAGCTTCTGACTGCAGCTCTTCCACCACCCACTTGTGATAAGTGTGAGGAAGCCCATAGAGGAGAATGCCCTGTGAGTAATGCACTTGCTCAAGCTATGGAGGAGGTAAATTATGCTGGTGGGAAGAGAGCAAAATATGATCCATACTCCAGCACATTCAACCAAGGATGGAGGGATCATCCTCACCTTTCTTGGAGAGACCAGAGGGACCAAGGTCCCAGGCAGGAGCAGAATCAAATGTGTATAGGCCTCCACATATGCAAAATCAGAGGTTAAGACAAGAAGAGAGAATGCCATCACTGGAGGATGTCATGATGCAATATATAGCTAAGAGTGATGAGCGCATGAAGATTATGGAGTCTCAGCTTTCTGGCATGAAAGCTTTGCTATCCCAGAGAGCTCTTGGTAGCCTTCCTTCTCAAACTGAAACTAATCCTAAGAAGGAGGAGGTGAATGTTGTGATGACTAGGAGCAAGAAGGCTAAAAAGGAGCGGAAGAAGAAGGAAGAATCAGCTTCAACTCTAGAAGAGGAGGTTCTTACTGAAGAGAACCCAACTATTGAGAAAAAGAGGGAAAATGAGGTACTGACACCTCCTCAGGTAAGTGTTCCTTTCCCCCAAAGGTTGAAAGACAAGAGTGAGGATAGGTATTTTGCTAGATTTGTAGAGATGCTGAAAAGTTTGCATATTAATATCCCTTTCGCTGAGGCAATTGCACAAATGCCAAAGTACGCCAAGTATTTAAAAGAAAATTTTTCAAACAAAGGAAAGTTGGCGGACTTTGCTACAATTGGCCTCAACGAAGAATGCTCTGCTGTGGTTTTAAAGAAATTGCCTCCTAAGCTTAAGGATCCAGGGAGTTTTTCAATTCCTTGTACCATTGGCAATTTGATAGAGCGTTATGTGATTTGGGTGCTAGCATTAATCTAATGCCTTATTCTGTTTATAAGAAGTTGGGGTTACAAGAACCCCAACCCACTGACATCTCTATTTTGCTTGCAGACAGGACTCTCACCTATCCGCGAGGAATAGTGGAGAACTTGCTGGTTAAGGTTGGGAAATTTATTTTTCCTGCTAACTTTGTGATTCTGGACATTGAGGAGGATGAGGAAATCCCAATTATTTTGGGATGACCCTTCCTCAACACAGGAGATGCCGTGATTGAGGTCCGAAAAGGGAGATTAACTTGGAGGCTAGGTGATGAGGAGGAAGTGATTAAAGTGTATGATACTGCAAAAAGCTCCTCCTTTTCCCCTTCCTGTAATTTTGTGCAAGCCATTGACAAGGTGGAGATGATTGATGTTGAGCTTCACCCAAGTGTGGGGAAGGAAGCTCCTGGCTATAAAGTGGATGGGCATGTTGAGGGTGTACTACAAGAAGGTAATACCACTCTGTTTGAGGGAGGTTGATTTTCCTTTCATTCGTCAAGCTCGGGACGTTAAACAAGCGCTACTTAGGAGGCAACCTGTGAAGAGTGGGTTCATGAACCCACTGTATCCTTTTAATCATTTTATTTTGCATTCTAGAGCTTAGGAATTGTTTTTATTTTTGGTTATTCTCGCATGTGGGGACCACGACTGTGCTAAAATTGAGCACAACCGTCCCTAAACAATGTCATTTACGACCACAACTGTGCTCCCAGCATCCCCAAACAACGTCATTTACGACCACGGCCGTGCTAAATTGACCATGGCCGTGGTCAATGACCACGAGTATGGTAAATGGATCCTGGAAGTGGAAATTTTGCAATTTTTGTGAAAATCAGCGTCAAAATTTTCCGACCACGGCTACACAACTAGTCCCTGACAACAGCGCCACAAACTTGGTGCGTAAAATGCGTTCACAAAGGACAAGCATACCTTATGCAGTAGTAACAGTGAACTCTAGGAGTCCGGATATCGAACCCAAATGACCAGTCGCGTTACCAAATAATCAATTTCACAAATAACAAAGCAATCCATAATATAAAATCAAATTGAGAGGAATAGTGATCAATTATTCTTTTCAAAAGAAAGAGAATCAAAGCAGAAAGATTAATGTGAGAACAATTATTATAAAGAAGCCTAGGATTGTGATTTCACATGTACCCTTTTTTTCCCCAATTCTAATCTCAATAAAATCCCTAAATGCGTTACTTGCCAGCGACCTCTTAAATTCGTTAATTAACAATTGATTATAGTTAATAACGCTATTTCCCCTAATTTAATTCCCAATTGATCATAGGTGAATTAATTTAGAGCAAATGATAAGTCTCGGAGAGGTTGATTAACAGGTTAATCTACTAGAAATTCATACAATATGTTTGATCATGCAAATTGTACGAATCCAATCACTTCACAGTTCAGTTAATTGCAAACAATTGATCATAGACAAGAGATTAACTTATGTTTAGACTGATTGGTCCTAAAAAGCAATAAAAGTAGTGAAGAGATACAAATAACTGAATAACATCGAGGTTTTATTAAAATCAGAACCGGGGTACAAAGGTACAGTTACATCACAATCCAAGGCTAAGAGAAACTAGCCACTCATGTTCATGATTAAGCCAGAAAACTCAAAAGAAAACATAAAGATTACAAAAGGGAAAAAACTTTACAGTGGTGATCCCCAATGGTGCTCTCTACATCCTCCCGCAGCTCAAAGTCTCTCACAAGACCTTTTTCTCACTCAGAACCCTCCGTTTTCAAAATAGAACAAAAGATAGAGATAAAAGGGTTTCTCAGCTCCTATTTATAATAATTTAGAATTCAAATAGGCTGACAACGCAACTTACCATGGCCCTGGAAAAATGACCACGACCGTGGTCCTTCTATGGTACACAAGGTCCAATTCTGCTACGCAACCAGCATGGCCATGGTCCTTAAATTACTTCAATTCTGACCTTTTTTTCTTGGTCCTCTAGATAGTGGCATTTTTGCTCCAAAAAGTGCAATTTTTAACTCTTTTCCTCATGAAGCCTCTTGAGTACCTGTCTTGAATCAACTAACACCAAACAGTGAGTTTTGCCAATAAAATATATTCAAAATGTATGAAAATGACATCTAAAATCACACCAAAATACAATGAAAATCCGGTTTATCATTCTTCCGTGGCTATTTTATGCAAAGCAAAACCAATAGTCACAAAGCACTATGAAGAGTTATCCATCTCCATCCATGACCACGCATCAAGCCATGTAATTTTCAGATGAACATGCGAGTGGAAGAAGGTCTTCTTTCAGCAAACTATAGTCTAAACGGACCTAAATGCATGCATCAACTTTCGGATAGGAAAACGCCTATTGTGCAAGGTGGGGTTCTCAAGTCCTCCTCCTTCTTATATGGACGTGAAACTAGCCGAAAGAGTCTTATTATCCTCTCAAGGGCAAAGAGAAGCGATGACGATGAAGAGCTTCCTTACATGATCACTTCCAAGCACTATTTTGTGCCTGCATCTTGTTCTCATGGTGTCTCTCTTATGGCAACAATTCGCGGTGGTGGCGGTGATGGAGGTTTGAATGTGCAGCTAGAGTAGCTTTGTATTCAGCCCAGACGTTCCGTGCTGACCATGTTTGATGATGTCAAAGGAGAAGGGTGGGGACCTAATCTTGGTAGTTATGATTGTACAATCGAGCTTTCTTCCAACCAAAACAATGGTGAACTACCGGTGATTAGTAGTGGGGATAATAACAATCCTTCCAATGCTAATCCTATGTATGCTTGCTTTCTGTGTATATGCAACTTTTCAAGAGATGAGTGAAAAAAACATGCTGCATTGAAACCATGGCTATTTTATTATAGAATTCTTAGAAACTCTTAAGTTTATGAGATGTCAATCCAATCAAAATATATGAAGGGTAGAATCAGCTCACGAGTTGATGGAGGTGTTAATGGCCAATATTAACCATATATAAAATTGAGAGAAGACAACATGTTACAAATTAATAATAGCAGTAAATTACCAACAAGTATTTAGTCTTAGTAGAACTAAAATTGATTATAGTCTCGGGTTCGAGTCTGAAAAAATGTGGTTGGAAAGGAAGACCTCACTAAAGGTGACCCAACCAAATTTTTTGACGGAGATTAATCGTTAGCAAAATCTGTAGATACTTCTGTTATTTATTTATAATAATGTTCAATTGTTAATATAAAATCCATTTATTTTCAAACTTATACTTAATGTGTGAGCTATTCTATTCTTCAACAAGTGAGACACAATACACATAGATAATAAGCTTACTTATAAACAAGAGCTTCACATGTTACTTCATCACACAAATAGGCATCCAAATAACTTAGCCCTGCAACATCCAAAAATAGATGCATGTTGAAGAACGGTAACAACTAAACTATTGAATAAAAGGAAGAAATTATTATTGTCTTAATCCAATGGGATAATCATATATATAAAGAAGAGTAAATTACAGCAACACCCCCTGAGATTTAATCAAATTACACATAACCCTACCCTTTTTGATTTTCCTACACTAACCCTCCTTTAAGTTTGAAAACATTACACTAACACCCCCTTGTATGTTTGAAAATATTACACTGACACCCCCTAAAACCTTACACTAACAACCCCTACAGGGGAGGCAAAAGTAATGGTTAAAAAAGCAGGGGTGTTTGTGTAATTACATGAAACCTCAGGGGGTGTTGCTGAATTTCCTCTATAAAGAATGACATAAATTTGTTAGAAGAAATTTTTCTTCCCAGTTTCACTACCATTATTCTATCCTTATTTAACTGACGACAACAACTGAAAATTATTTTGTAGAAACTGCAGAAATCTGGTCAGAGAATCCTTCTTTATAAATGGCAAGCAAAACAAGGCAAAGATATTATGAAAATTACTTAATAGTCAGGCTTGTCAAATCCAGATATTATCCAAAATACAAAAGATAACATACTCCATAAACAACGCCATTAATTTGAATAAGAAATCAAAATAAGCAGAAAATACAATTAATAGCATGTGATGTCATAGTATAGTATTTTTATTAAAGATGTTACATAGTTTGGTTATGTTGTGCATCAGAGGGGGAGGAAACATCGGGGAGATCTTCACTAATGGGCCACGAGCATACCACATAAGTGGACCTGACACCATCTTCAACCAAAAATCTTAAGGCGTTAGGTTTGTGGGTCTTCCTCACTTATATGTTACTCAACTTGCCCATTTCTACCCAATGTGGGACTTCACCTTCACACTTGTACTCCAACAATCTCCCCCTCAAGTGTGAGTCTCTTCCACATGGTATTTTCCCCTTTAAGTTTGAAAACATGCTCTAGTACCTTACACCGCTGTTCTACCATCTCACGGTGCAGGACACATTGCCTAGCCTCTATGTATGGACCCATCGCCAAGAAGACTTTCGATGCAAGGGATCCCCATGTCCATGCCCAGATCCATTGCCAATCCACCATACTCGTTCGAGCCGGTCACCAAGTCGAACCATCGGCTCTAATACCAATTGTTGTGCATTGAAGGGGGAGGAAACACCGGGGAGATCTTCACCAATGGGCCACGAGCACACCACATAAGTGGACCTGACACCACCTTCAACCCAAAACCTTAAGGTGTTAGGCTTGTGGGTCTTCCTCACTTATATATTACTCAACTTGTCCATTTCTACCCAATGTGGGACTTCACTTTCACACTTGTACTCCAACAGGTTAGCAACAAAAGATTAATTACATATGCTTCATACTGAACAATTCTTTTAATATAGCTATTATTCTTTTGTTAAATGGTTTTTTCATTTCAATTTTGCTAGCTCTTTTCCTTATAATTTTTGTCTAGTTCAATTTAGTGTGAACTCTTTTTTTTTTTATTTTCGATTGGCAAATGTTAGTTGTTAATTGTTCATTTTTTGTTAGTAGAGAGATTCGAACCCACGACCTCTTCCTCCTTCCCTTCTCCTTTCACCACCAAGTCAACCTTATAACTCCATTTAGTGCGAACTCTATTAGAGAAAATTTCTAGCATTAACTATATAGCTCTAGGTCTCTCGTTTGATTTCCACTTTCACACGCATAAACAAATGTTTAGGTATTCCTAATAAAACATGAAGCTTAAATATTTGGTTTTCAATTTATAAAGCTCTTTTTTATAGGCAAAATTTATCAAGGTTTTATATACATTGGATAATAGTAATTACAGGGTAAGACATTTTTTTAGGAAACTCTTATTCTGAACTCATACAATTGAGTTATCTTTTCCTATTGTGAAACGCACCGTTTCAGTAATAGGATATATATATATATATATATATATATATATATATATATATATATATATATATATTCCTATATATATATATAATAATAATAATAATAATAATAATAATAATAATAATAATAATAATAATAATAATAATAATAAAACAAAGACATTCCCCCCCCCCCCATTTTCTTTTCAGGCACCCAAAACATCCCCCCCTCTGCGCTTCGTTTTTCTTTTTCTTTCAAAATAGAACCCTTCCCTCCTCTCTTCTTCTCATTCCTTCCATTCTTTTTTCCTCCATTGTTCCAAAACCCACCAAATTTCTTACTCTTCAGTGGCACTCAAGCTATGGGAAGGTGATTGGAGTTATGGGAACTATACCCACCTCTTTAAAATTCCCTATTTGAGCTCTTTGAGATAAACCCATGAACAACAAAGCTAGATAATTATTTTATGGTATAGATTAGTAATGGGTTGTGTGTGAAAGGTGTTGGAAATTTAAATATTAGAATTATTATGGTTTCCTCAAAACCCTAGGCATGTTAAATTGGGGATTTTGTCTGATCTTTTATTCCCTTCTTATTAATGTCTAGATTCATTGGAAAATAGGTGGTTGCTCCTCCCCACGACATTGGAAGGCATTGATTGGGTTCTCTTTGGTTGTGAGTAGCTAAATTTACCTAGTGGCTTTTTCATTGATATTTTTAGGAGAAGCAAATATATTTCAAAATACAATTTTTTTAGTGATCTTAGTTCCTATAAGTACTTGAGAAGGAAAAATAAGTATACTATTTATTTTACTTGGTTGGAATTGATTCTTTGTGATTTTTGATAGTTTGAATAATTTAATTTAAATGTGGAAATTGAGTTCTCATTGTGAGTTTTGAGATTAATTACCATTTGCCACAACGAAAAGATAATGTGGCCTATGGGTTGAATACTGATAGTGTAGGTATGTTCCGTTTGCTACAACAAAGAGATAGTGTAGCCTATAGGTTGAATACCTATAGTTTATATATTTTTTCCATTTGCTGCAACGAAGAGATAATGTAGCTTATGGGTTGAATATCCATAGTTCCTATAGTTACCGTTTACTGCAAGGAAGAGATAATGCAGCCTGCCAGTTAAATATCGTAGTTTTATAATTTCCATTTGCCACAACGAAGAGATAATATGGTTTATGTATACATAGTAGAATGAAAATTCATATAAAGTTTGTTATTCTTGATTATGGTTTTGATTATATTTTTAATGAATTCTTAAGGGAGTAAATATTAGTTTTATTAAAATGAGTGTATTTATTTTGCTTTAAAATAAATGTCATTTAAATTCTTTTTTGATGTAAAAACTCGTGCTATGATTGCTTTCTCCTTCCTGTCCCCTTTGTATTTTTAGGCTCTCACTAAGTCTTTGTGACTTACCCCGCTCTTTTCTTTTCCTCTCAGATTCAAAGGTGATTGAGTAGCAGACTTCCTGGGATTTGCTGATCTTCCCAGGAATTTTGTTCATCTTTTGGTAGGCCTCCATTGCATGTGATGGAGAGTATATTTTGGTAACTTCAGTATAATGCAGCTATAGGAATAGGGACAGAAATAGATATAGAAGAAATCCCTTTATTTTGAGTTCTAAATGATATCGCTATATAGACATGTTGATGTATTTATGATGTTTTGAGAACTACGATGATTATGAGTTATATTATTATTACTAGTTGATGTTTTTGGATATGTCCATGTCAAGGGCCTATGTTGTGACGTGGCCTTGATATCTGACTATTGGATCTGAATATATGTATGTATGATTTCACAGGTGGTTCTATATATTCGATTTGTCCTGTTTTTAGGGGAGACTCTGCCGGATTTTTGGTAGCCCCCTTTATTTGTCTTTATTTATGTCTTAGTGTTTAGGCTAGCTAAGCTAAAGGACATGTAGCCTGTGCGCCGGTCACGATCCTAGGATGGGTCGTGACATATTGCAATCATGAAAAATAAAGAAAGGTAAAAATAGAGAGAGTCTAGTTGAAGGCTCTGAGCATGAAATCAAAATTTTGAATACAATTGAACGCAAATGTTGACTAATTTTGAAGACTCATTTTGGATACTATACATTATTATGTGAATGGAATCAAAATTGGAGGCAAGCAAGGAGCTACTTGCATGCAGGGGATTCTCAAGGATTGTTCAATACTCATATCAGGCTAAACAATCTCTAGTTTATCTTTTATAAATGTGAGGGAAATAGGGTAGGTGATTCCTCTCTTCCCATCACTTAAACACACTTATGCAACAGAAGCATTTTCACAGAAGCAAACACATTGCTAACATTAAAAAAAAATTAGCATCCTATTGCAAGATTCTAGTAGCTTCATTCCCATTAATTTATATATTATCGTTAACCAATTAAACTTAGCAGGAAAAAAAAATTCCTTTGCAAGGAAATAGAAATTCCAGCTTACAGCAATCCCCAAATCATGTATACAGAACATCATGAACATAATTAATCGTCAAAACATCTTGTGGTACCCCGAATTTTAAATTTATTCCTTCCTTGAAGTTGTTAAGCTTTGATCCTTCCTACGATCTCATCTACCACTGGTTGATGATTTCTTCTGTCTCTTTAAATCCCACTGTATATTTATCTCCCTCGCCTGCAAAAAGAGATCATGGGTTAAAAGCCAATTCATATCAAATCAAACCAGCCCAAAAAAAGTATGTTTATATTAAGAAAAGAAAAAGAAAAATACTTTTTCATTACCTTTTGTACTTGGTCTTGAAATTCCTCCAAGGCAGTTGATTCATCATATAGCATAAAAGCCTTACGTTTTCGCTCGCTATCCATATAAAAATGCTCTATGGCTCTCAAGTAATCAACGTGAAGAAAGCCATTTTGTTGTACCCATACAAGTTTCTTAACCAATGCTACAAAAGCATCAAAAGGATCATCTTCATTTACAGATGGAGATGACAGAATCATGTTGGAGCAAGTGGTAGAGGAATAGGATGCTTCTCTCCAAGTGGAAGATGACAGATTTCTAGATCCATCTCTGATGATGGTTGTGTAATCCTTAGGAAGTGTTGGAGATCCCACATCGACTAGTGATATGGCCAAGTTAGTGTATATAAGTGGGGACAACCCTCACTTTACAAGTCCATTTTCTAAGGTTGAATTAGGCTCATAATCCACTTTCTAAGAGGTCCATTTTTTTTTATTATAGCCTAACAACAACATGGAAAAGATATTACACATTATATAACAACATGAAAAATGAACCAATCTAACAACTCATTAACATGCATGCATTGAAAAAAGTTCAAAACGGGATTGTGATGAAAATTAAACTACATCTTTCTTGAGCGTTTCTTTCTAGCGGGGTCATGAAGGTTACAAGAGCTAGAGGCTTCAGAACTATCACTGGCACTACTCCTCTTGCAGTGGTTTGAGAGATCGGTGTTTGAGCCAACAGATTCTTCTTTTGCCTTTCTTCTTTCCATGGGTCTTCTTTGTTGTGTTTGAGGGAGAAAAAGATTTTTTTTTACATTCTTCACTTGTTCATAGTTCACAGTAGTAGCATGATATGATCAGGGGCGGAACCACGTATGTTCCAGCAAGGGCAACCGCCCCCCTAAGTTATTAAAATCAGTTTATATCTTCATGTAAAATAATATAATTGCCCCCCCCCCCTCCGGTTCTAATATTTGAAATTAAATAAAACTCACATTCCCCCACCCCATCGTTAATATTTGATCCTAATTAATAGTAAGAGATAAAACTCACATGTCTGTTGTAACCCCCCTTCTAATTAACTTCAAATAAAAGGTTTAATTTAATTTTGTGTGTTTTCTAATTTACATTATATTATATATATAAAAGTACTCATACATTCCATTTAAATATTTAAAACAGATCCGAATTTACAACATTAAAATTTCACAATCTCATTACTACAAAATATTCTTCGTTTACAATACTATATGCCTAAAATACCCATCCTATATGCTCTGGCAATATCTGCATCTTTTCTTCTAACTATTTCTTCATTTACCTGCAATTGCACTTCCCTATTATCTAGGGACAAAAGATTTACCAGATCAGGCATTTAATTTCTCATACAATTAAAACAATATCAACCATGTTCATTTCATATAACAATTAATAAATCACATAAATAAGTCAAATGCAGTATGATTTATGCAAATGCAGTTTTGACTCAAAATCATTTTGACCCTGCTCCATGGAGACTTCCCCTTTGAGTGTTTAGTAAGAAACTGGCCTACCATTACGCACTGCAATTCAGCTATCAGCCCCTACTAAACGCGAATAAGCTAAACATAATTAGGAGATCAGGATACCCAGGAAGGCCACCACGGCAGCATCTCTGTCCAGATTACAGCCACATGTGGAATTGCCAATATCCTTCACCCCACAGACTACATGATCACAGACCATACAGTCCTGTCTAACTTACTCTGCTAACCCCAAAGATTCAATTCTCTTCCCGGTTAGTCAACATTTATTCTTTCTTTTCTTTCTTCTTTTCTTTCTTTTCTTTTCTTTTCTTTCTTTTCTTTTCTTTTCTTTTCATGGCTGTCGCAGTCTCAGTTAGCCAACATCAATCTTCTTTTTTTCACTTGAATCTTTGTAAAACCCCCAAAAAGACTCATGCATGCTTATGCCATGTGATAATGATCATAAGTAATTTTAAACAAGCATATAAAGAAACATAAACATTCAACAATTAGCATTATAACATTAATATTTTACTAAATATCAATTTGGTCATTATTATAAAAATTTACTAAATTACCCTTGCTCTTTTTCTAAAATTCCAATGTTGTCCTTTAAAAGTGAAATTACCAAATTACTCTTACTCTTTTCTATTATTTTCGATTTTGCCCTTGATCTTTTCATAAAATTCCTAATTTATCCTTAAACTTTCTAGAATATGTGAAATTACCATTTTACCCTTATGCTTTTTATAAAATTCCTAATGTGTCCCTACATGTGAAATGACTATTTTGCCCTTGATCTTTTAAAAATTTTCACATAGTATCCCTTACTCATTCACCATGGCCGAATGGCCTCCAACCAATTCCAATCATCATTTCAACATCAAACAAGCAATTCCAATCAAGAGCAATCCAATAAAACTTCAATCCATCACAACATATAAAAAATTTAAGCAAAAACATGGTTTCAATAATCTATTTCATGGTTCTTGATTCAATCTTCAAATCCAAACTTAAAGACATGTTTTTACTACTTCCGATTTGTCTAAATTGAAATTAAATGCCAAGATCCTTACCATAAATCCTTAGTTTGATGAAGAACCCTTGAATTTCTTTTCTCCCTTTCTCTTTTGTCTTCTTGAAATTTTTGTGTTATTCTCCCAATTTCTTCTCTTTTGGCCAAAGCTATATTAAAATTTGAGAGGTTTTGGTTGGTTTAATTTTTTATTTTGGAAGAAAATATGAAGGTTTCATGCAGGGGCTGCATTTGGGAACTCATGGGTTTGGGGTTTTGGGAGAGCTAGTTTTGTTAGTTTTTGTCTTTTACTTTTGTTTCTTATGTTTTTATAAAGTTTTCTTCACCCAATTTATTTAGACTTTCACGTCCAGCTGCCTTGGTCCAAAGACAGTCCACTTCTTGATATTGGGCAGCCACTTGGACGTCCAAAATTGCTTACTTAAAGGAGTTGCTAATTGCTTTGTCCATTAGTCAAAAAGTTTGAATTTTGTAGATTTTTCTAGAATATTGTAGAGCTTTTTAATTATCTTACAAACTAATTTGAATTAGAAGAAACTAACACCACCATTAGATTCCTCACTATCAAAAACCTTGGGGTAGGGTAGTGTCTTAATCATCTCTTAATCAAAGCTTAAATAGCTTAATTTAATTACACTAGAAACTTTGAGTTGTCAAAATTTGATTGGCTAACACTTTTATTTTTATTTTCTTAGTTAAATAATTTTAATAATTATTCTAAATATATTATAATTAATAGAAAATTCCATATGTCTCATACAAATTTTATCTTAACTTTCTACCTTAGAATTTTATCGTAAAAATTTCTCAGAGTTCTAACTTTCAGAAAATCCTAACAATTCGAAATTAGCATTTTACTTTTGCAACTGTATATATTTTAAATCTATATTCAATTATCTATTTATTAGATTACAGTTTACTCTAAAATTTTACACTGTAAAATTTATCCTGGACAGCTGTCTGACACAACTGTCCAGTCAACATGTAATTCATTTCTCAACTGTATATATTTTAAATCTACATTAAATTCTTTATTTATTAAAGTACAGTTTAATCCAAAATGTTATATTGGAAAATTTTATCCTGGACAGCTGTCTGATACAACTGTCCGGTCAACAAGAATTTTAGGCAGAAACAAAAGTATTAAAAGACTCAGAAAATTTTACTGAATAGAACTATATTAATTTTATTATGAAAATATGTACAAAAAGTTTCTATAAAATATAGTACATAATTTCTCATAATATTTATATAAATAAAATATGTACAAGTAGTAAAATAAAATTGAGGGTGTTACAATTCTCCCCCACTAATAAAAATTTCATCCTCTAAATTTCTAATGTAACTGTATAAACAATTGAGGATATTCTTCTATCATTTTCTCTTCTAATTTCCAGGTGGCATCACCTCTGATATCATCCCAATTAACCTTAACCAGAGGAATATCTTTACCTCCCAGGTACTTGATCCTTCTATCCTCAATCTCAACAGGTCTTGTTTTGATTTTCATATTTTCCTTTAACGGTATTTGATTCAGTTTAATGACATGTGAAGGGTCTGAGATATATTGTCTTAGTTGGGTCACATGAAATACATCATGGATATTTGACAAAAAGGGTGGTAAGGTTATTTGATAGGCCATAGGTCCAATCTTTCTGAGAATTTGGTCAGGTCCAATAAATTTAGGAATTAGTTTGTTAAACTTTATTGCTCTACCAACTCCAGTTATTGGTGTGACTTTCAAAAAGACATGATCACCTTCTTGAAATTTTAAAGGTTTTCTTCTTTTATCTACATAACTTTTCTGTATGCTCTATGCAGTTTTTTTTCTCCTGAATAATTTTTTTTTTCAGTTGTTTGCTGGATGATGCCTGGTCCTATC
This sequence comes from Pueraria montana var. lobata, assembly GCA_026413185.1. Classification (NCBI taxonomy): domain Eukaryota; kingdom Viridiplantae; phylum Streptophyta; class Magnoliopsida; order Fabales; family Fabaceae; genus Pueraria; species Pueraria montana. The sequence continues at coordinate 86,298,936 of CM048650.1, read as the reverse complement.
AATAAATTTTCACCATCCTAATACCACATCAATGGTGTCCTACATTTTCTACCATACAAAACTTCATAGGGAGCAATACCTATACTAGAATGGTAACTATTATTATATATATAAATTCTGCTAAAGGTAATATATCTTCCCAGTTTCCTTTCTCTTCTAATGTACAAGCTCTTAAGAGGTCTTCTAATGATTGAATAGTTCTTTCTGTTTGACCATCAGTTTGAGGGTGGTGTGTTGAACTAAGATGTAATTTACTTCCTAAAGCTTTCTGAAGTTCTCTCCAAAATTTAGAAACAAATCTAAGGTCCCTATCATATACTATACTAGTAGGTACTCCATGTAATCTAACTATTTCTTTTATGTACAATTGAGCTAATCTTTCTAAAGAATACCTAATATTTATTGGAATAAAATGTGCTGATTTAGTTAATCTATCTACACTCACCCAAATAGTATCACAATTCCTATTTGTCCTAGGAAATCTTACCACAAAATCCATTGATATACTATCCCATTTCCATACAGGTATCTCTAAAGGTTGCAACATGCCAGATGGTTTCTGATGTTCAATCTTTGCTTTCTGACATGTTAAACATCTAGCTACATAGTCTGCCACATCTTTCTTCATCCTAGGCCACCAAAACATCCCTTTTAAATCTTTATACATTTTTGTAGTTCCAGGATGAATACTTAATTTACTTTTATGTCCTTACTCCAAAATTAATTCCTTTAATTCTTGATTGTTAGGCACACAATTCTATTTTTTTTTTAAACCTAATTTTTAAACCTAATAATTCCATTCATTCCTAAATTAAATTCTTTTACTTTATCTGTTCCTATTATTCCTTTCTTTTCTTGAATAAATGTATCTACTTCTTGTTTCTTTCTAATTTCTTCCAAAAATTCATTAGTGATAGTGATCCTTCCTAATTGAATTTTATCCTTTTTCCTAACTGTACATAGATTCAAATCTCTAAACTGTTCTATTAATTCTAATTCTTTAATCATCATAGTTGACGCATGTACAATTTTCCTACTTAAAGCATCTGCTACTACATTAGCCTTCCTTGGATGATACATTAACTGAAAATCATAATCTTTAATAAACTTCATCCATCATCTTTGTCTCATATTCAATTCCTTTTGATCAAACAAATATTTTAAACTTTTATGATCACTATATACATCAAATCTAGATCCATATAAATAATGTCTCCAAATCTTCAAAGCAAAAACTATAGCAGCTAACTCCAAATCATGAGTAGGGTAATTCCTTTCATGTGGTCTCAACTGCCTAGATGCATAAGCTACCACTTTCCTATTCTACATCAACACACATCCTAACCCTTGTTAGGAAGCATCATAGTATATCTCATAAGGTTCATTTGGGTCAGGTAAAATTAAGACTGATGAGGTAGTCAATTTATGTTTCAATTCTTGAAAACTTTTCTCACAATTCTCATTCCAATTAAAAGTTAATTTTTCCTGGTTAATTATGTTAAAGGTCCAGCTATCTTAGAAAAACCTTCAATAAATCTTCTATAATACCCAGCTAATTCTAAGAAACTCCTAATCTCAGTGACTGTTTTTGGCCTTTCCTATTCTAAAACTGCTTCTACTTTAGAAGGATCTACACTTATTCCATCTTTAGAAATTACATGTCCTAAAATTTTACTTCTTCCAACCAAAATTCACAATTAGACATATTAGCATACAATTTTCTTTCTTTTAGAGTTTGTAATGTTATTCTAAGATGATTTTCATGTTCTTCTTTATTCTTAGAATATATTAGTATATCATCTATAAATACTATTACAAATTGATCTAAGTATGGTCTAAACACCCTATTCATATAATCCATAAACACTGTTGGGGCATTAGTCACTCCAAATGGCATCACTTGATATTCATAATGTCCATATCTAGTCCTAAAAGCAGTCTTGGGTATATCCTCCTTTTTACTGTAATTTGTTGGTACTCAGACCTTAAATCTATTTTAGAGAAAATTGTTGCTCCTCTAAGTTGGTCCATTAAATCATCTATTTTAGGTAAAGGATATTTATTCTTTATAGTTACTTTATTTAATTATCTATAATCTACACATAACCTAGATCCTCCATCTTTCTTTTTAACTAATAATACTGGGCTCACCATGGGGACACACTAGGCCTTATAAACTGTTTTTCTAATAATTCTTCCAATTGTTTCTTTAACTCAGTTAATTTCAATGATGACATTCTATATGGTTGCATAGAAATTGGTCTAGTACCAGGCTTTAAGTCTATACTAAGTTCTATTTCTCTTTCAGGAGGTAAACCAGGAAAATCATCCGGGAACACCTCAGGATTCTCACTTTCTCACTTACAACTGGCACAGAGTATATTTTCATTTTATCTTCCTTAGTTCTAAGAGATGATAATATGTATTTTTGAATTTCACTTTTAAATGATATTTCTTTAGGTTTAACAGGCTTAAGTCTAGAAATATCAGGTTCAGGAAAAATCAGAGTTTTAGAGGCACAATCTATTAGGATATAGTTGGCTGCTAACCAATCCATTCCTAATATCACATTAAGGTCAATTAAAGGCAACCAAATCAAGTTCACAACAATTGTTCTATTTCTGATGGTTATAACACAATTCAAACATATTTTAGAGGTTAGGATTGGTTTAGATGTAGGTACAGAAACAAGCAAGGTATAGGGTATTTTAAACATGCTTAACATCCTCAACTTACAGCTGTACTTTAGAACCATAATTCCAACAAATCACTATTAGAAAGACTTTCAAATTACCTCAAATTACTCCAATTCACTACTACCAATTTAATTGTTACTTGGGCTCAATTTCCAACATCAAGACACACACCCTTAGGCCTTCCAATCACTTACTCTTTCAACTTAAAATTTTTTTTTTCTTAGGACAACTACTACTAACTTAGCATTTGGGTCCTATTCTACTTTCTTAATCAAGGTCTAACCATCAAGAACCCTCACATATACCTACCAACTAAGTCCTACAACATGGATCATTAATAACCTCAATTATACAAGCCTTAAATCACCACTTACACCATGGAAATGTAATTTAATGATGTTACACCCGCAGGCTATTTTACTGCACCAGAAAAATGCACTATTTTGGTTATAAATCATGTCCAAAACACAAAATTTCAAGTCCTAATAGTTAATATATCAATCCTACAACAAATCTAAACCACAATACACTGTTTCAACCTTCAAAACACGTGAAAACATCCATTAGAACAATATGGCAATAACCCTACTCTCAACATCTCATCATATTCCAAACATCAAGGTACCTTCAAAACTTTATTTTCTTTCCATTGTCAAACTCATCCTTTCCTATAAACTCAAATATTTGGACCTCTATTCTCAACCTTGATCTACTAACTCAGATCTTTAGATCTCCTTCCTCAACTAACTAAAGGGTATAACTTGTAAATTCACAAAATAAGTAACATGGGAAATAATACAACTTGGACAATATAAAAAAAATTAGCATTAGGAGAGAAAGTCATCTCGACTGAGTCCTGAGTGTGCACCCTCACAACTCTATCAAGATTTTCTTTCTTCCTTTCTGCCATCTCTACCTGTCTTCGAGTCTCAAATCTAGTTACTACCTTTTTTCCCATAATATTCTTAACAAATTAACATAGCAGAACACATAATAGACCAATTACTCACAAGTCCTAAAGATGCATAACCAGAGCTCTGATACCACTAATGTAACCCCCTTCTAATTAACTTCAAATAAAAGGTTTAATTTAATTTTGTGTTTTTTTTAATTTACATTATATTATATATATAAAAGTACGCATACATTCCATTTAAATATTTAAAACAGATCCAAATTTACAACATTAAAATTTCACAATCTCATTACTACAAAATATTCTTCCTTTACAATACTATCTGCCCAAAATACTCATCCTTTATGCTCTGGCAATATCTGCATCTTTTCTTCTAACTATTTCTTCATTTACCTACAATTGCACTTCCCTATTATCTAGGGACAAAAGATTTACCAGATCAGGCATTTAATTTCTCATACAATTAAAACAATATCAACCATGTTCATTTCATATAACAATTAATAAATCACATAAAAAAGTCAAATGCAGTATGATTTATGCAAATGCAGTTTTGACTCAAAATCATTTCGACCCTGCTCCATGGAGACTTTCCCTTTGAGTGTTTAGTAAGAAACTGGCCTACCATTACGCACTACAATTCAGTTATCAATACCTACTAAACGCGAATAAGCTAAACAGAATTAGGAGATCAGGATACCCAGGAAGGCTACCATGGCAACATCTCTGTCCAGATTACAGCCACATGTGGAATTGCCAATATCCTTCACCCCACAGACTACATGATCACAGACCATACAGTCCTGTCTAACTTACTCTGCTAACCCCAAAGATTCAATTCTCGTGACTACCGCATTTCCGGTTAGTCAACATTTATTCTTTCTTTTCTTTCTTCTTTTCTTTCTTTTCTTTTCTTTTCATTTCTTTTCTTTTCTTTTCATGGCTGCTGTAGTCTCTGTTAGCCAACATCAATCTTTTTTTTTTCACCTGAATCTTTGTAAAACCCCCAAAAAGACTCATGCATGCTTATGCCATGTGATAATGATCATAAGTAATTTTAAACAAGCATATAAAGAAACATAAACATTCAACAATTAGCATTATAACATTAATATTTTACTAAATATCAATTTGGTCATTATTATAAAAATTTACTAAATTACCCTTGCTCTTTTTCTAAAATTCCAATTTTGTCCTTTAAATGTGAAATTACCAAATTGCCCTTACTCTTTTCTATTATTTTCGATTTTGCCCTTGATATTTTCATAAAATTCCTAATTTATCCTTAAACTTTCTAGAATATGTGAAATTACCATTTTACCCTTATACTTTTTATAAAATTCCTAATGTCTCCCTACATGTGAAATGACTATTTTGCCCTTGATCTTTTAAAAATTTCCACATAGTATCCCTTACTCATTCACCATGGCCGAATGGCCTCCAACCAATTCCAATCATCATTTCAACATCAAACAAGCAATTCCAATCAAGAGCAATCCAATAAAACTTCAATCCATCACAACATATCAAAAATTTAAGCAAAAACATGGTTTCAATAATCTATTTCATGGTTCTTGATTCAATCTTCAAATCCAAACTTAAAGACGTGTTTTTACTACTTCCGATTTGTCTAAATTGAAATTAAATGCCAAGATCCTTACCTTAAATCCTTAGTTTGATGAAGAACCCATGAATTTCTTTTCTCCCTTTCTCTTTTGTCTTCTTGAAATTTTTGGGTTCTTCTCCCAATTTTTTCTCTTTTGGCCAAAGCTATATTGAAATTTGAGAGGTTTTGGTTGGTTTAATTTTTTATTTTGGAAGAAAATATGAAGGTTTCATGCAGGGGCTGCATTTGGGAACTCACGGGTTTGGGGTTTTGGGAGAGCTAGTTTTGTTAGTTTTTGTGTTTTACTTTTGTTTCTTATGTTTTTATGAAGTTTTCTTTACCCAATTTATTTAGACTTTCACGTCCAGCTGCCTTGGTCCAAAGACAGTCCACTTCTTGATATTGGGCAGCCACTTGGACGTCCAAAATTGCTTACTTAAAGGAGTTGCTAATTGCTTTGTCCATTAGTCAAAAAGTTTGAATTTTGTAGATTTTTCTAGAATATTATAGAGCTTTTTAATTATCTTACAAACTAATTTGAATTAGAAGAAACTAACACCACCATTAGATTCCTCACTCTCAAAAACCTTGGGGTATCGTCTTAATCATCTCTTAATCAAAGTCTAATTAGCTTAATTTAATTACACTAGAAACTTTGAGTTGTCAAAATTTGATTGGCTAACATTTTTATTTTTATTTTCTTAGTTAAACAATTTTAATAATTATTCTAAATATATTATAATTAATAGAAAATTCCATATGTCTCATACAAAATTTATCTTAACTTTCTACCTTAGAATTTTATCGTAAAAATTTCTCAGAGTTCTAACTTTCAGAAAATCCTAACAATTCGAAATTAGCATTTTACTTTTGCAACTGTATATATTTTAAATCTATATTCAATTATCTATTTATTAGATTACAGTTTACTCCAAAATTTTACACTGAAAATTTTATCCTGGACAGCTGTTTGACACAACAGTCCAGTCAACATGTAATTCATTTCTCAACTGTATATATTTTAAATCTACATTAAATTCTTTATTTATTGAAGTATAGTTTAATCCAAAATGTTATACTGGAAAATTTTATCCTGGACAGTGGTCTGATACAACTCTCCGGTCAACAAGAATTTTAGGCAGAAACAAAAGTATTAAAAGACTCAGAAAATTTTACTGAATAGAACTATATTAATTTTATTATGAAAATATGTACAGAAAGTTTCTATAAAATACAGTACATAATTTTTCATAATATTTATATAAATAAAATATGTACAAGTAGTAAAATAAAATTGAGGGTGTTACATCTGTTGCAGTGTGAGACGCATCATTTTAAAAAAAATTATAACACAAATATTTACTTTCAAAGTATTATATTTACTTTTTTTTTGTAGTAGTTATATTTACTTTGACGTGATTAGAATATGATGTTTTATTTTTTGTTAGACTAAATTTTAAATAATTAGTAGGTTAAATTATAATTATGGTTCTTTTAAATTTTTTATTCGTGATTCTGATTCTTTTATTTATTTTATTTTTGTAATTTTAGTCTCTATATTTTAGGAAATTCATAATTTTTGTTTAATTATCAATTTTGTATACATTTATTTGTTTATATTTTTTACATTTTAATTAATTAAATTATTTCTTGATGGTACCTAAATATATTAGATCTACGGTTCAATTAATTAGACCAAAATAAAAGAAATAAAATATATTCAAAATTACGGATTTCTAAAATGTAGCTACTAAAATCGTGAAAAAATATAGGGAGACTAAAATCATGGATAAAAAATTAAAGGATGACAAAAATTACAATTTAACCTAATTATTAGACGACTTCTAGCGTGGACCACTTTAACAAGGGGTCCACAATGCACCACATTTTTTAGTCACTAGATTAATCTTATGTACATGTTATTACGGTACACCTTTAGTATCATACTATTTTTTAGGACCCTCCCTCTCACCATTTATCCCTCACTGTTGCCGGCAAACTTTTTTCGACGAACCCCATGTTGTTGCCGGTGAGACCACTGTCACATAAAATGAAAAAAAATCAAGAAGCATGCAACACAGCTAGAAAAATTCCAGCACTTCTTTCCAATCGAAGAACTGCAGATTGAGAACACCACCAAAGCTTTTGGGCATCTTTGCTATTACCAAATATTTTAAATTAACACCTAAGAACTTCATAAGGTCATTGGAGACAAATATAGCGTTCATAAAAAACTTGAAATAAGTTATTCCAGATATAAGAAATTGATGGGTAATGCAAGAATCCAACCTCCTTTCCGCCAATGCCACCAACACCTCTCCCGTCAATTGACGTCGCACCTCCCCAAAAACTTACATCTCCGCGGAAACTCGCTTCTCTCATCACTCCAAAATCTGATGCGCTTCGCGGAGTTTGGGGACCATGTGGGATGCATTCTTGGGGGCGAAACAATCGATGTGCAGGTGGAGGTGGACGCAGTCGCCGAGGTAGTTGGTTGCGGCAAGGGAGCGGAGGCACCGAGAGAGCTTTGATGACGAAGGTGACGGAGACAAAACCGAAAATGCGTCGTTTGGGAACTGGCAATTGAGATTCATCGAACATGCTAGCGGTTTTAATGGAGAGAGGAAGTGGGAAGAGGGGGTGTTGCCAGTGACGGCTCAGGGTTTGCCGAAGAAGGTGAGGGTAGATGGTGAGAGGGAGGGTTAGAAATAATATGGTACCGAGGATGCACCGTAATAACGTAATCATGAGATTAATCAAACGGCTAAAAAAAATGGTCCACTGTGAACCACTTGTTAAAGTGGTTCACACCACTAGAAGTCGTCTAATTATTAATAGTAAAAATTAATTATTATTAATTTTGCTTATTGCATGAGAAGTTTTTGCATTTTCGCCCCCTTAATGTTTTTTCCTGTTCCGTCCCTGGATATGATGGTATTGTACTATTCGTATCCCCCAAAAACTTCTCAAAGAAGCCAACATACGGATCCCCTTTTACGAGAATGAGACAAAGTTTGAATATCAATGACTTTTTGCGTAAGCTTCCATTCCATGCCATATGTTACCCTTTTTCTCCTCTTAAACACTTTTCTCACTTTTTCTTTTTTATTTTCTTTTTTATTTTTATTATTAATACTAAAAATGCCCCTTCCGGAACCATGCCAAAATGTTTTAATTTTTACGAGATCCCCAAGGCGAGTGTATTTGAATTATAGTTGAAAAAGTAAAGTTTGATTAAACTTAATTTTATAAACTTAAGTTTAATTAAAAATAAGTTTAATATAACTTAATTTATATTTAAAATTTTCTATGTATAATTTTTCATAAGGAGTGAATTTCAATTTGGGTATCCAAATACTAAACCAAACACATCTATCACTTTACATGCGTTTGCCTTCGGTTGGATGCCATTTACTGTAGATGCTTCAGTGTTTTGGCTGATTTGCCCTTTGATTATTGGCTGTCGTTGGGTGCTATTTTGTCCGTTAGTGATTTTCTAAGCTGTGGAAATTTTTTGAGTTTACATAAATGCCCTTTGTTTATAGTTCGTGACACTGTTCTTCCGTTAAGTTAGTTATATTGCGTTGTAGAATGGTGTATAGATTAAATTTAATTATATTTTATATTTAATTTCTGACATCGGGTTACAACGGGTCAATTGGTTTGTCGTTTAGTTGATTTGGTAAATTTGCTTTTCGCGCCGGGTTACCATTCACGCCCAATAGGTGTTTCTAGAATATATGTTGATTCATTGAATGTGGACGTTTTTTTTTTATTTCCATGGTTTTTTTATTCTAATAAATTTCGTATGAATTATTTTTGACAATTATTTACGATACGATGTACAAATTTTTTTAATATTTATTATGTTAGAGGTAAGAATCTGTGAAGGTTGTTATTATTTATTATTGATTTTTTATATGTTTGGTTTTAATTTGTTGATTTGACTTGCAGACACGCAAAATATTTTTTTTAGAAAATTTTAACTTTGGCGTTTGTTGTTTACTTTAAATGCACACACGCTAATTAGTTAATTAGGTTATTTCTTAATTAATTTGTTAGTTATGTAGTTTTTTTAAGTTTTTTATTTATGATAAAATTGTTAAAGTAAATATTTCTATTGTTAGACGTCAATTTACAACTTAAAAATCCATGTGGTTGTTTTGGATTTGAATTGAGCACAGTTGTAATGTCTTGATAGTGACGTGTTTTTTGTCCTTTTGTATGTGTTTTTGAAATTTATCATTTGGTGGGAATTTTTTTTCTCGATATGGTAAACACTTTTCGTCTATAAAAGGGAACAATGTATGCCTTTTGGGACACAGATTTCCCTTCCTCATCCCCTTCTGCTTTCCAATTGTTGAAATCGAAATGGATGTTATTTATGATCGTGTTCAAGAAGTGAAGCCAGGCAAACAGTCATGGAATCTGAAGGTGAGGGTCATTCGTGCATCGCACACGTTTCCTTTAAATGATCCAAAAAAACCATATTTCTTTGAGATGGTTCTTTTTGAGTCAGATGTAAGTTTTGTTTTTATTTTATGTTATTGTTATATATGTTAAGATACAAACTTTTATCTGGATTTTGGTTTTTTTTTTTTAATATGGATTTATGATTGATTAGGGATCAAAAATACAAGCTACAGTTAGGAAGCCTATGCTAAGGAGATTCGATGGATTTGTTGATGAAGGTGGTGTTTATAGGATGAGTTTCTTTGGAGTTATACCAGATGTTGGTTCCTATAGGGCTACCAAGCACGACTACAGATTGCTATTTCATGTTAAAAGTACTGTGATCCCATGTGAGGATACAACCATCCCTATGAACAATTTAACAGTTATGAACTCTCTTCAGGTCAACATGACAAACGGTGTTTCCAACTTTTTAGTTGGTAAGCAGTAAATGGATTCAGATGTGCAATATGAGTCAATATTATTATATTCTTGGTATGTTTTTTTATATTTTTTTAAAATTGTTTTTTTTATATTGTTGCAAATGTTATGGGCGTGTTAACTGCTGTTTCTGAGGAGTGAACTTCAGTGAAAGATGGAAAAACAACTCGGCTTATTCAACTTGAGTTGAATGACGACAAGCATTAATTTAATGTTATATAAAGGATTTGATAGTTTCTTATAAATAATTTAGTAATAAATAATTTATATTTATTAAGTAAATTTTTTTTTTGAGTTACAGAGGCAAAATAAATTGTGCTCTATTTGGTAAGTATGTTGACACACTAAATGAATTGTTATCTTTTGGTGGTGTTGAGTTACCGACATTGGTAATTCAATTTGCTCAGGTGAAAGAGTATAGAGGTATATATTTGCATACTTTTTAAATAATTTTTTTTGTGTACGTTATTTCTATAACTTTTGATTTTGTTATTATTATTATCTTCGTATTCTAGGCCAAACTGTCGTGCAAAATGTTTTGGATACCTCTAGAGTTATTTGGGATCCTCAGACTACTGAGGCATTGGCATTGAGGATGAGGTGGTTTTGTTACATTATGGAATTATTTTTAAGTATTATATTTTCCTTATATAAATTTTTGATCTTATTTATTTGATTTAAAACATGTTAAATATTTGATGTAGGATGGCAAATATGGGGTTTGTTTTGGATGTGCCTGTTGGTTTAATCGTCGAGAACAACAGGGTTGTTGTGCCTTTGAAGAAAGATTTTCTTGAGCTATATCCTAGGAAGACGATTTTCCAACTTCATTTGGCTGAAGAGGTGTTATCGATATTTGAATTTTATATTTTTAGTATTCGGGTTTTAGTTGTTGATGGTTTATTTTTTTGTTATGTGAATTTGCAAATTTATACGTGTTTTTTTTTATTAATAGGATGGGGTTTTTATTGTGCTGGCAAATATTACTGCTGTGTTAGAGGATGAGCAATGGTATTACGATGCATGTAAGTGTCACAGAGCTGTAAGTGTTAAAGATGGCTCTAAGTATTGTTCCAATTGCCAAATCAATGTCGAACAGGTTATTCCACGGTATTTTTTTTTTATTATTGCTATATTTTTTTAATGAAAACAATCTATTTATATATTATCTATTATTTAGTATACTATTTTTGTATGATAACAGTTATAAACTTAGAGTGGAGGTATATGACGGTAGTGACACTGCTACATTCATTTTGTTCGACAATGATGCTGCAAAATTGATTTAAGAGTCGTGCGCATCTTTACTGGAGGGGATTATGGTTATTAAATTTTTATTTTTTTTCTTTTCTATATATATGGATTAGATAATGTTTGTATTTAATTTAAGTTTACTATTTTGCATTTTAGAATGAAAATAAATTTGAACATCCAGAGGCATTCAAGAAGTTAATTGGTATGAAGCTTTTGTTCAAGGTTGAGAAGGATTCTGATTATGCTTTTCGTTATGATGATTCATTTCGTGTTAAGAAGATATGCCTTGATCCATCTATCATTGAGTTGTTTAAGTCCGAAAAAGACATATGTACACCTGAAAAAGTATGTTTGTTTTAAGTTTGTATTTTTGTTGCAATTTTCATTTGTAACTAAAATATGTCTTTTTATAAATTAAGTATTGATGTAAAGTTAAATTGGTAATTCCTTTTTTCTTACCAGTTGAAGTTTCCCATTGGTTTGGATTCTATTGATGGAAATCATGGTGATGAATTGACTGCCTCAAAGATGGTTGCCTCTGGTGAAGATGTGGTGGATGTTGATGACCATGATTATGTTGATTTATCTGGAAATGTAGGTGTCTCTGGAATGAAGGATAACTCCACCCTTGGTGCTGAGAAATATAGTTTTAGGCTAAAGGTTCTTCGAAAGTGGAAGAACCCTAATGTTTATAAAGCTGGTGATTTTCTCTATGTGGAGTTGCTCTTCATTGATCACAAGGTTTGATCTTATGCAAGTTTTTTTTTTTTTTTATATTTTTATGTATTTTAAATAGATGTTGTTGTACTGATAATGTTATCAAATTAAATTTGATAGGTTGTTATTGTTTAGAATTTTATTTGTTTTGTTTTTGTTGTGGTGTATAGGGGGTAAAATCCAAGGTAGCATTCTGGTAGAGAACTTGAAACTTTACAAGTTTAACTTGGAAGTGTATAGAGTATATGAGTCAGTAACTTTTTTATTTTGGAAAATTATCTTCGACCTATGGTGACTCTACATCCTTTTCGGATTATGTTTACCCTTGAGACAACAGTGGTGCCAGTTAAGAATAATTTTTGCTATGATATTGGTTTGCATGTAATGAAATGTGCTGATATTGTGGCCAGTGCTCATCGAATTGAGTATTTAGTAGGTTAGTTCTCATTTTTTTATCGTACCTTGGTTTACTAAAATTCTTAGATGAGATTTGTTTTTCCATTTAATTTGTTATTCTAATATGTTGATTTTTTTTGAAGATGTTCTTGGTACTGTGACTGGTGTTACAAGGGAGAGGGAGTACCAAGGTGAATCTGGTGTTAGGAGATTTATCACCATGGAAATAACATATTCGACGTTCGTACTTTTTTTTCAATTACTTCATGTTAAATTCTTTTGCAATTGATTGTGTATTATATAATTTATAATTATTAATGGCCTTTATATATTTAACAATGGAAAAGTAGAGTTGGCACTTTTTGATGAGTATGTTGATCAGGCTGTCAACTTTTTCAACGATGAGCGGAATCGTGACTATCAACCAAAGATTTTGGTGCAATCGGCGATGGTTATGCCACTTAAGTCTTATGTTTTTGGTTAGTAGTTATCAGTTTGTTTTTGGATTTTATTGCTTATTTTTTTATTAGTTAACTTTGATTTATTTTATAATAGTTTATTATAATTTTATATATACTGTATATTTATATGTAGATGTTTTATTCCTATATCCTTTTTTGTTGTAGGTGATGCTGTGCTACATAACTATTATGAAGCTACCAGGGTCATACTTAATCCAGATGGGATAGAAGCTGATAATTTATCTAAGAGGTAATATGGTAGTTAATTAGATAGTTTTGACACTCATTATTTTGTTTTTGTTATGTTTTTTTGTCTATAGCATTAGATTTTTATTTTGCAACAAATTTTAATTGGAATATATATTTTCATATACAGCTGCAGTAATTGAAAATAAAGGACAAGCTGAGACAAGCAAAAGGTGTCGTGTACCTAAAGTTTGTAAAAGATTTGTGTCTTTAAAAGATGATTTCACAGTGTTGTCTACCAAGATACAGTTGATTCAGTTGCCAACTATTATTCAGGTAATTTTAGTGGTTACAATCTATATTTGTTATTACTATGGTTTTTAATTGTTAATCATGAATTTTTTTTGTTTTTGCTAATTTTTTTTAATTTTTTACATTGATATATGTTATTTAGCCTGGAGCTTATGTTGTTTGTGCAAAAATTTGAGATATCCTATCTGGGGAGTCTTGGTGGGCATTTATATGTGATTGCAATGGTGTTGTGAAGCTGGTAGATGGGAGGTATAGATGTCTTAGCTGTAAGAAATTTGATGCATGTCCTGATCCAAGGTATGTTATTTAGGTCATTTTGTTTAATTGAAAAACATAATTATTTGCTTATTAATGTTTATTATTAGCATACTTGGTTTTTTAGAAAATATTTTTTTAATACAGATATCATATGAGTGTTGAGGTTCACGATGGTAGTACTCCAGCAATTTTTGATATTTCAGATTTGGACATGGAAAAGCTGTTTGGAATGTCATGCAGAGTATTAATGAAGAAATTGAGTGTAATTTGTTAATTTGATAAATATTTCAAAGTTCTTATTTTTTTTATTTTAGGATATGTTAGCACAATGGTGTGTTAATTTTTATTTTTATGTTTTAGGATCCTTATAACAAAGAGGTTCCTTTAATTTTGAGGAGAATAATTGGTAAGCAACTTCTCATTAAGATTGAGAGGCTCAATGCAAGCATTGGGAGGCCTTGTGATTTGTTTCGAGTTACCCGTATTTGTGATGATATTGATATCATCGACATGTTTAAGAAAGATGAACCCTTTATGTTCTATAAGCATGTATGTAATATACTATGTTTATATTTTAACTTGTGTGATTTTGATTATTTGTTTGAATTTATTAATGGTAATTTTGGTTACTATTATATTTTGTTATTTTGTAATACATATTGAAAATGTACCCAGGTATACTTTCATACCATTGGTGACTCCCAGGTCAGAGGCAGAGGATATAGGACAAAATCTTGAGAAAAATTCTGAGAATAATGTTGTTAAGGGTGGTGGCAAAATTATTAGAGAAGCTATTTCTCTTTTGGAAGCATCCTCGAGTGATGCTAAGGTTGGGTGTGAAGTCCGTAGGAGACTCTTTTGGGGTTTGGATGATCCATTTGACAAGAAAAAGAAATCTAAGATGCTTTAAATGCATTAGATCTTTTGGGTTCTGTTTTGTTATGTTCATGTCCATTTAAGCTCTTTTATGCAGTTAAAGTTGTTTACACATGGTTAAGTCCTTGAATCTTCTTTTTGATTTTGTAATATTGTAATGCAGTGTTTGGTTGTGAGTATTGGACAATGAACCATGATTAGCTATTTCAGTCTTCTTAATCAATTTAATCCTGTTCAGTTTATATTTTGAAATTGAAATGTAAATTAGGTTTTTATATATGGACTTAAATTGAATGATAATTCTTATTTTTCATTGATTTTATATATGCTTGATTTCTGAAAGATAAGTCTTATTCTTTTCCAAGGGTAACACATTTATAGAGCATTTTTGTCGTTTGTTTTTTTTTTCCTTTTTTGTTATTTATAAGGTTCTTCTTCACAACAGATACTAAAACATTTTATTTTTATGTGTTTGAGTTTTATAATACAATTACATAATATCTATAAGTAATGACTGATATAAAACATAAAAGTGTACTATATTAGTTAGAAATATTAAAATCACCAGGAAGTGATTTTAATTATTGACTAATCAATTGATATATATTTAAAAAAACATAGCCTTAAAACCAAATATAAGATTTTTGGGTATTTTTAATGCTTTTTGGATCAATACGAATAGTATTGTTGGTTGTCATTCCTTTTTTCTAAGTCATATTTTGAATGAGAAATTAAAGTTGATTTTCAAAGTGAAATGTTATTTTCAAATTTATAATGGTTATTTAGAATTATTTAAACGCCAAAAAGTAATTAATATGATGCAAGCCTTTAGTCTTTGTTGTGTAGTAATTATATATCTATAACTTTTATAAGTGAAAATAGTAAAATAGTCGGTATTTGATACTTAGGTTAATTTCTTTTGTAGTTCTAAATCTTTTTCACTAATTAGGTTTTACTCCCTAAATAATGTTTAAATGGTCAGTGTCCCTAATATTTTAAAGGAATTATAACATGGTTATAATAATGAATATTAGATTTTGGGAATTAAGTTTTAAGCTATGTACGTTTTTTTCCCATTAGAAATGATAAACTAAAAAGTTTGAAATAGGTGTTTAATCAGTGTCGCAACAGGGTCACAAAGGGATAGCAAAAAAATAAAGTTAATATCAGAGGAGTCGCTACCATAGTTTATTAAGGAAACTACGGAAAAACTTTTAAAAGAAAAATGGTCTCGAAACCAGATTTTAGATTCGGGAGTCAATTACGTGTAGGGAAGATATTAGCACCCTGCGACGTCCGTCCTAAGACGGTTAACTCTAATTAAATGTGCAAATTTTAATAACTTTAAAATTATTTATTTTACCCCTCAAAATAAATAATATTTTTGGATATTTTATTTATTGTTATGAAAATGAAAAATTAAAAGAGAAATTATTATCATGAAAAGAAAGAATTATTATTGCATTTTTTTTATCTTTTTAGCTTGATAGGAGTGGTCCCCTACTCCTACGTATCTTCAGGTGCAATGGAAAATTCATAATTACGTAGTTATTCATAGAAAAAATTGTGTGTTGGATTTTTTTTTATCGTTTTTAGCTTTTTAATTAATTTTTTTTAGTTTAAAAGTTTTCATGATAATCAAATAAGAAGTGCATCCAAAGTGATTATCATTAACCTTTAATAGTTTTCACAATAACCAAATTAGAAGTGCATCCAAAGTGGTTATCACTAAACCTTTATTATATTTTTTATGTTTAACTTAAAATATTTCATGATAACCAAATCATAAGTGCATCTAAATTGGTTATCATTAACTTTTAATGGCTTTTGCAATAATCAAGTTGGAAGTGCATCTAAAGTGACCATTGCTAAATCTTTATTATATTTTTATTTTTAACTTAAAAGTTTTCATGATAACCAAATCAAAAGTGTATCTAAAGTGGTTATCATTAACTTTTAATGACTTTTGCAATAATCAAGTTAGAAGTACATCCAAAGTGACCATTGCTAAAGCCTTATTATATTTTTATTTATTAATTTAAAATTTTTTATGATAACCAAATGCATCTAAAGTGATTATCATTAACTTTTAATGGCTTTCACAATAATCAAGTTGGAAGCGCATCCAAAGTGACTATTACTAAACCCTTATATTATTATTATTATTATTATTATTATTAGAAATAAATAAAACATATATTTAAACTTACATATCAAAAACATATTTTATGCATTTAAGATATACTTTTAATTCAGTAAATAAAATATATTTTTAATTTAACATTATTTTTACGATTTATAGTTAAAGAGTAAATGTGACTTAGAGGTTTTATGTTGAATTGTAATTTTTATATTTATAAATGTATTTAAATATAAAATATAACCATAAATAATTATATGATAAACTTTTATGATGATTTTAATTATATTTTGAATTTTAATTTTAATAATGTATGTATAGAAAAAATACCGTGTGTTAATTTTTGTAAAAGGCCCAATTTAGTTGGGCTATTTTTTTCAATTCTCGAAATAGGCTCAATTTGTTTGTATTATAAATTATAAATATAAAGTTGTGTATATTTAATATTTAATGAATATAAATTTGTGATATTACTATTTTGTACAATGTGCTGTCATTTCAATTTCCAATGCACTGACATCTTATTAAAAAAGTCACATCAACCTACACATAAGTTGTTTTCTTCCTATAAATTTGTTGAGAGTTTCATTTTGCTTGCAATTTTCCTTCATTCACTGCATCATAGAGTTCTTTCTCAGACTGGGAACTTATGTATATATCAAGTCCGGTAATATTTGTTATATGTTTTTGCAGAAGTTTTAATTTATATCTGTATTTTTAGTTTTGTATATATGTGAATTTGTGTTTAATTTTAAGTTATATTAAGTTTGAATAATTTAGTTAATATTTCTTTTTGGTTTGGACTTGGTAATTAGGGATGGCAATGGGTAGGGTCTGGGTAGGGTCCTACAGTATCCGTTTCCATACCCACGTTTAAAAAAAATACCCGTATCCGGCCCCATACCTGCGCGGATATCAATTTTAATCCTCATCCCCATACTCGCTGGATACCTCTATACCCATACCCGCACCCGCTACCCGCACTTTACTTATGTATGAAGTTAATAAATCAATAAAAAAAATAGGCTTAAATATAATTTTGGTCCCCCTATTTTGCACAATCCACAATTTTAGTCATCCTATTTTAAAATAGAGACATTTAGTCCTCATATTTTGCACAATCAGCAATCTTGGTCCTTCTATAGAGACATTTAGTCCTCCAATTTTGTAAAATTCGTAATTTTGGTCATTTCATCAAATTGAAAGCATTGACAGTTAAGAGATTAACGTTGACCTTGACGTGGTTCAAATATAGTGACGTGACACGAGATTATTTATTTATTTATTTATTATTTTAAATACTGAGTAATAATTATTTGTTTATCTACGTCACTAAAGCACATGTCACATCGATTTTAATGATTGGGATAGTCGTGAGTTCTAAAATAAAAATCACAAGTCTTAATCATTTATTTTAAACTAGTTCTACATTGTTGAAGTACATGGCACATCATAGTCAAATAAATGATATTACTTTTTTTTTAATATATTTTTCATCAATTATTCTACTCAGTATTTAAAATAATTAAAAACTAAATAAATAATCTCGTGTCACGTCACTATATTTAGACCACGTTAAGGTTAACGTTAATCTCTTAACAGTCAACGCTTTCAATTTGATGGAAGGACCACAATTACATATTTTACAAAATTGGGAGACTAAACGTCTCTATTTTAAAATAGGGGGACCAAAATTGTGAATTGTGCAAAATAGATGAACCAAAATTGCATTTAAGCTATAAAAATATTAATTAAAAATTATTACAAATAAATTAAAAATTCACGCTTAAATAATTCAAACTTAACATTAAAAATATCCACACATAATATTAAAAATATAAAATTATTATAAGTTATAACATAAATCTTTTACTATTAGTGTTAGTTTATGGAAAATATAAAATTATTTTTTTTTCAGAAAAGTATATATATATATATATATATATATATATATATATGGTAGGTGCGGGGCAGGGCGGGTACTATAGTACCCGTACCCGCACCCGCAAAAAATTGCGGGTAAATACCCGGCCCTGGTCCCAGCCCCAATAAACGGGTATTTACCCGACCCGCTTGCGGATATTTTTGCGGATACCCATAAGGTCCGGATACATTTTGTCATCCCTATTGGTAATATTTTGAGGGATTTTTTTTCAGGGAGTATTTTAAGGCGTGATATGGTAAGTTTTTTAATGTTTTACTATGTTACATTATGTATTTGTATTTTTTTATTTGATGTTTAAGTTAAATTTATTTAAGTTAATACTTCTTCTTGAATATTATGTATATGTTTCATAATAATTATCGAAATTTATTATAATTAATTAATTTGATATTTTCATATTCCTATAGTTTTGGTTAAAAAGGAACTAATCTTTAGTTGTATATATTCAATGGTTATTTTATAATTAGATTATCCCTAACTCTGATAAATCATATTAGGTATTTTGTGATAAATATGTTTATTATTGTTGATATTAGAATACAAATTTTGTAATTATATAATTATTGTTGACCACAACATTACGAACAACTTTGTATTATTATTTTTATTTGAATTGTGAAATTTGCGTTTGGGTAGATTATTAATTTTTGGTAATTTACTTCTATTAGTGTTAAATAGTTGTTGTTGTAATAATTGTTAAACAATTATTTTATACTTTAAATAATGTAATAAGACATTAAATTATTATTTTTTGTATTTTTTGTAGTAAAAATATATTGTTATTATATTGAAACATATGGCAAGGCGTCGAAAACAAAGATCTTCCACAAATTCTGATATTATGTCTGGATCAATATCAGCCATTGATAGCTTTCAGCCTAGATCAAGATATGGTCAAAATTTTCAAAGTTGAGTATCTTTTATGAGTTAGGATTTATATTATTTATTTTTGTGTATATGTATATTTGAAAAGTTAAGTCCTTTTATTTTTATTTTTAGTGGAACAATTTACACGTACAATGGATGTTGAAAATTCTATCAATGAGCAAAGGATCATATCATCTACTTGCAGTATCTTAGGTATTGTTTTTATGTATTTTCACCTATCTCACCAATACCACTAAAGGTTGTACTTTTTCTTTAAATTTTTTGTTTTGACTATAATTATATAAATTGATGTTTTCGTTATTCCTATTTTTTTGGTTTTTAATTTAATTTTCAAATTTGATTTATATTTGATACTTTTTTTGTTTTTTAATATTAGTTTCATTATTAATTTATTTATTATATTTTTATTAGGTAATTTGATGCTAGAAGAGTGGCCTTCTATGTGTGAGGATTACATTAATGAATATTTCAATGAATATGATGCTGAAAATGAGTTGTATTGGGTTAGTGAAGTACAAGTTTAGTATTGTTATAAAATAAAATATATATCATAGTTTTTTCTTACAAGTACATGTAAATAATTTATTGTAATTTTTTTTCCAAAGAATACAATGATCTTGGAGATATGTCAATGTATTGCAAATATTGTCAATCTATCTATTGGTTTGAGGAGTGCTCTGATAAGCATGCCAAAGAATCAAATGCTGAATTTTCTTTGTGTTGTATGAAAGGAAAAATATCTTTGCAAATTTTGCGGTCTCCGCCAACACTATTGTTGAATCTTTTTAATGGAAATGATGATAGAAGCTGTCATTTTTTAAAGAATATTAGGGCGTACAATTCTATGTTTACATTTACGTCAATTGGAGGAAAAATTCAAAGTGAATGCAATGATGGTGGTGGACCTCCAAAGTTTGTTATTAGTGGTCAAAATTTTCATCGTATAGGTAGCCTATTGCCTATTGTTGGGGAGACTCCGAAATTTGCTTAGTTATATATATATAACACTGACCATGAGGTTGAAAATAGAATGAGTTGTATGAGGTATGTATATAATTTTTTTTTATTTATGGGTATATAATAAAGATAATTTTAACTTGATTATTGTTAATTTTACTATGTGTTTATTTATTTGTTGTAGGAATGGAAATTCATTGAATGAATTTGATAATTCATTGGTTGATCAATTAAGAATTATGGTTCATGAAAACAATGTCTTGGCAAAATCTTTTTGGAGAGTTCGTGATTTTTTACCATAAGCAAATGGTGTCAATTTAACTTTGAGATTGTATAGAAAACGTTCAAGTGATCCTCGGACATACAATTTGCCAACTATCGATAAAGTTTCTGCCTTAATTGTTGGTGATTTCAATTCTTCTGATTGTGGTCGGGATATTATTGTGAGTTTGCATGATGGTCAACTGAAGAGGATACATGAGACACATACTGCATTTATTCCTCTTCAGTATCCGATTTTATTTCCATATGGTGAATATGCTTATCAAGAGGATATACCTTTTCATGATATGTGTGATAGAAGGAGAATTGGTAAAAGAAGGCGCATATCATTGCGAGAATTTATATCTTTTAGGATTCAGGAGAGAATATCTGAAAATAGTCTAATTTTGAAAAGTCGTCGTTTGTTCCAACAGTTTGTTGTTGACACATATTCTATGATAGAATCTCAATGACTCTCTTACATTAGACAACATCAAAATAATATTAGAAAGGATTTTTTATCTGGGATCCAAGAAGCTGTAAATCGTGGTGATGTTATTCCTTCTTCTATTGGTTGTAGAATTGTTCTCCCATCATCGTTTGTTGGTGGCTATCGATATATGTTTAACAATTCCCAAGATGCTATGGCTATTTGTAGGCGTTTTGGATATCTTGATTTATTTTTGACGTTCACATGCAATCCTAAATGGCTAGAGATCCAAAGATTTGTTCAGTGTATGGAGTTGAATGCATATGATAGACCAGATATTTCGTGTAGGATATTTCACATTAAATTGCAGCAATTGATGTCTGATTTTAGGAAAGGAAATTTTTTTGGTAAAACAATTGCAGGTATGTAATTAGCAATGATAAGTTATGCATTATTTAGTAAATTTTTTGGTTGTTATATATATTTTTTAAAATTATTTTATTTTTGCAGGTATGTACCCTATTGAGTTTCAAAAGAGAGGATTGCCTCATGCTCATATCTTGCTTTGGTTGGATGGCTCACATAAGATTGATACTGTTTCTAAAATTGATTCAGTTATTTCTACTGAGTTTCCTGACCCTGTGAAATATCCAAAACTTTTTGAAGCTGTCTCAACTTTTATGGTACATGGTCCTTGTGGTATTAATTACAAAATGTCTCCATGTATGAAAGACGGTAAATGCTCAAAGTTTTTTCCTAAAAGATATGTTAATGAAACAGTGATTGATAGTGATGGGTTTGCTCTTTATAAAAGATAGAATACTGGATTGCATATTGTTCGTAAAGGTATTAAGTTGGACAATAGATATATTGTTCCATATAATCCATTGTTGCTGATGAAATATCAAGCTCATATAAATGTTGAGTATTGCAACAAAAGTAATTCTATCAAATATATGTTCAAGTACATCAATAAAGGTGTGGATAGAGTTACTATTTCGCTGTCCAATAATGAGAATGTTGATAATGTTGGTGATGTGGTTGATGAAATTAAGCAATATTATGATTGTCGATATTTGTCTCCATGTGAATCTGTTTGGCGTATTTTCTCTTTTGATATTCATGTTCGATGGCCATCTGTACAGAGGTTGAGTTTTCATTTAGAGGATAAACAAGTTGTTCTTTTTAGAGACACGGATAGGATTGACAATGTTCTTGCTAGGAATTATGAGAAAAAAACACTATTTCTTGCTTGGATGGAGGCTAACATTAAATATGAAGAAGCTCGAAATTTTACATACACTCAGTTTTGTAATGCTCATCGTTGCAATAACAACCCATAGTAAAATATTCTTTAAAACATAAATAATATAAATTTTTTGAAACTACAATGGTCTAAAATACCTCAAATATTATAAAATAAGATTGAATGAATAAATCCTTACATATATAAAACATTATTCTCAAATAGGGGCATCTAAAAGAGTGGCGGAACTAACCGCGTCTGATCCTTTATTCTAAAGGTACTAACCAAAATATAAATAAAAAGAACTAAGCCTTCAAGTCTCCGTCGTCTCTACAATTTCTTCATCGTGCTCTGAAAATGACACTTTTAATGAGATAATAATCCCAATGAATAAAACAAGTTCTAAAAAGGTTCGTAAATAGTATTGTTCTCAGCCGATGCGGTAATCCGAAAAAACTCAACCATGGTACCCGCAATAATTTAAAATAAAATTTTGTATATATATATACTCCAATAGAAGCCAAATTAAGACAACCACAAATTACACTCATATCATTCTCATTAAGGTAAATATTTCAATAAATAAAATTAACACATCAATGCATTCAAATAGATATCTCAAACATAACTTAGTGATTCCTAGAATCATTAGACTAGACTCTTTGGTTCCCAGAACCAGTGTGGATCTCAAATTCGTAAAAGGTCTATGAGCTCATATCCATGCAATGACGTCCCACTACCTTCCCCATCTTAGATGGAGGTATCCCGAATCTCTTCCCCATCCTAGATGGAGGTATCTCAAATCTCTTCCCCATCCCAGATGGAGGTATCTATCATCCTATTCCCAGAATAGAATGTACATCGTTATCCTTTCCCAGAAGGTAATAACCAACTCACACGAAATTCCTTCCCAGAAGGTAATAACCTACTCACACAAAATTGCATAATATCATTCCAAATATCTACCAAATAAATTCCCTAATTCTATACATCCAATACGAGCACACTGTAACATCTTAATTTCAATCAGTAATACAACATATATATAACGAAGTACAAGGCAAAGAGGAATCACGTATAAATAATAAGATGCATGGTGTGAAAAGAATTTAGGCTTGATACTACTTCAACACACACACACACACACACACACATATACATATATATATATATATATATATATATATATATATATATATATATATATGCAGTTAAAAACCTTGAATCAATTCCCAACAGTTATAGCCACACATCCCTTTTCTTTTCCCATTAAGAATTAGTACGTACCTCCTATATACATGTAAATATAAATATATGATTATATATAAAATAATAAAATGAATCATAAGACCTACTGGAGTTCTTTAAATCACGAATATGCCTCTATTACTTATATATACACGTATATAATTATGGCAAGGTCTTTTGGTTGAAACCGCTTAAACTAACCACCGATCCTCCAATTTTCTTTTATAATTGTTATATACATTTGCAATTTAGATACCCAGCAGCACAATGGTTATATGTGTATACAACATAACGCTCCAGCAAAATTATGAGCACAAAGGGTCACGAGATTTAACAAATGTCAGGAACAACAATATCTCATAAATAAAACAGTCACAACCATCCTTATATAAGTGCAGTTGTACTTGATTAAGATTAAATAGCATAAGATTTATTTTAGCAGATTTGGCTTATCAAATCTTTCTTTATCTTTTTCTACTTTATTATCTAGATTTATCTTATTATTAGTATTATCTACTATTTTCTTTTCTTTCAAGATATATCAAGATAGATCATGATAAGATTTAAATCGTTATCGAGGACCAATATAAATTATATATAATGAATATTTTATCTAAACTAGATATATAATATTATATCATTACTATATTAATTATCTTTTGCATTCTTTTGTAGTTGTTAGATAATCTTAACAATTCTTGTATTAATCACCTAATCTTTTTATTGATAAAGTAACTATTTAACTTAATAATATTTAATATATAGTAACTAAATAGTAATATTTTAATTCAATTATTTCAATCAAATATAGTACAAATATCACAAACAATATAATATACTAAGATAAGATTTCAATCCAAATAAAATAATATCATAATCAATTCAAATAACATATCATGATACAACATTCTAAATATAATATCATATTATATCATAATAATTCAATCCTTTTAATTCAAATAAATTCTTATACTAATGATTTTTTTATACTAAATCTCATAACAATTTAATCTTTTAAATAACGTTAATTATATTAAAATTTCAAGATGTTACAAGTTTCCTGAAGCTTTTGTATATGATTCGGATTTGCAAGAATGACGACCTAGACGAAATGGATTGTCTATTGGTAGACTGGATTATTTTCCTCCTAGGTCTGGTGAGTAGTATTATTTGAGGTTGTTGCTTAAAGTTCAAAAGGGGTGTACTTCATATGATGATTTAAGAACTGTTCAAGGTATAATTTATGATACATTATGTGATGCATGTAGTGCTTTGGGTTTGTTGGCTGATGATAAAGAATTTATTGATAGTATTAGATAGGCTTCTAATTTGACATCTGGTTTATATCTAAGAAGATTGTTTGTTAGTTTACTGATGTCAAATTCCATGACAAAGCCGCTTGAAGTCTTTTTGGAAACTTGGGAGTTGTTGGCTGATGGATTACTTTATGACAAACGAAGAACACTTAGTTGTCCAGGTAAATGTACTTAGCATTGAATAATTACATATATTTTTAGTTATTAATATTTTAAAAAAATTATAATTTATTTATTATAAATTATGTAAGGTAAAGTTTTTGACATGTATATGTTTTTTTTAGGTTTAACTATAGATAACGATGTGTTGAAGAAGCTTTGTTTGGTAAAGATTGAGAAGTTGTTAATATTGAATGGGAAGTCTTTGAGAGATTTTGAATCAATGCCTATTGTTGATACTGCAGATGTAAGCCATTTTGGAAATATATTGTTATTTAATGAGCTTAACTTTGATGCTCAAGAAATGTAGAATTTGTTTGATTTACACATATCAAAGCTTAATGAAGATCAGCTAAATGCCTTCCATGAAATTTCTACTGCATGTTTGCGTGGGCATGGTGGCTTTTATTTTGTTTATGGATATGGCGGTACTGGTAAAACTTTTTTATGGAAAACATTGTCATATTTTTTTAGATCTAAAAAAAATTATATTAAATGTTGCATCAAGTGGCATTGCATCACTTTTGCTTCCAGGTGGTAAAACCGCTCATTCACAATTTGCAATACCTTTATTGTTGAATGAGGATTCATGTTGTGGTATTCAACAAGGAAGTTTAAAAGCTGAATTGTTACAAGAGTCATCTTTAATGATTTGGGATGAAGCACCTATGGTTAATAGATGGGCTTTCGAAGCTCTTGACAGAACTTTAAAGGATATTATGCGTTTCAAAGCTCATAATAGCCAAGAAAAGTCATTTGGTGGAAAAGTTGTTGTTCTTGGGGGTGACTTTAGGCAAATATTACCCGTTGTTCCAAATGCAAATAGAGCTGAGATTGTTATGTTAACTATCAATTCTTCAAGGTTGTGGAAACATTGCAAAGTTTTAAAATTAACAAAAAATATGCGATTGATGGGATTGTCTAGTAGCATTGCTAATGAGGAAACAAAGGATTTTGCTAAATGGATTCTGGATTTGGGTGATGGAAATTTGAGGAGTTATAATGATGGCGAGGCAGAAATTGAGGTACCTAAATCTCTTTTAGTTGATAAATTTGCATATCCAATTCAAGATATAGTTATTGCTACATATCCAAATTTATTACAGCATTTCAGTGAACTTGATTATTTTAGAGACAAAGCAATTTTAGCACCTACATTGGAGGTTGTTAACTCGGTCAATGAGTTTGTTATGTCATTATTACCTGGAGATGAACAAGTGTATTTAAGCTCTGATTGTATACTTAAGGTTGATGAGGATATAGGAATACAATCTGACTGGCTTACAACTAAATTTTTGAATGATATTAAATGTTCTGGTCTTCCTGATCATCGTTTGGTTTTAAAAAAGGGAGTACCTGTTATGCTGATGAGAAATTTGGATATATCTAATGGATTGTGCAATGGAACTAGACTTATTGTTGAGGAACTGGGATTAAATGTTATTGGTGCTATTATTGCTACTGGTACTAATCATGGAGTTAAAGTGTATATTCCCAAAATGAATTTGATTCCTTCATATCGAACTACTCCTTTCAAATTTCAAAGGCGTTAATTTCCACTTATTGTTTGCTTTGCTATGACAATAAATAAAAGTCAAGGCCAAAGTTTATCACAAGTTGGAGTTTGTCTTCCTAGACCAGTATTTTCTCATGGTCAACTTTATGTTGCTATTTCATGTGTTACGTGTAAGTCAGGATTGAAAATTTTAATTGTTGATGAGAATAATGAGCAATGTACAACTACTAAAAACATTGTATACAAGGAAGTCTTTCAGAAAATTTAAAATGAATATTATAAATTATATGTTGGTTTCAGTTTAATTGATTTTTCATTTTAGATATTTCTTTTGGTATTTATAATCACTGTTAAAAATTATTAATTTGTGAAATTTTAATTATGTCAGAAGATTCTTTATTATTTATAAATATTATTCAGTTGGTTATGTTTTTATTTGTTAGATAAGTCTTTGTCATTTTTTTATTTTTGTTTTTGTATATTTTTTTAATCATGAAAATTTTTATTGTCTTTCTACAGATGTTTTAGAATTTTCCTAATTTATTTTAATTTATTTACATATACTTAATTTTCTATTTATTTTGTTTTCTCTCTCTTCAAATTCCTATTTCACAAACCTTTCTTACCAATTCCTTTCTATCTTTTCTTAATTTTTGTCATCGGTTTCTCGGTTATATTCTTGGTTTTTTTTCCCTTTTAGTCCACTTCTTCACGATCCCGTTTTGGGTTTTGTCGGTGGTAGATAGGTTATGTTTAGTGGTAATGTTGATATTAGAAATTAGGGTCTTGCTAACCAGTGATGGCACTGGTTAATAAATGAAAAGGAGAAAGTATTTATTGTGAAATTAATAGGAGAGTCCAAAAAAAATTATGGGAAACGTAATTTTCCACCTTAAAAAAATATTTCTTTTTTTAATTTCTTAACCAGTGTGCTAAGGACACTGGTTAGCATTTGCCTAGAAATTAAGTTTCAAGATGATAGTCGATGAGAGTCTGGAGGTTACCATAGGATATGATGAAATTATTGATGAAGGTTTATGGTTCCGGGCTGAGATTCGTTTGTAACGCATGTTTCTTTTTGCAAAACATGTTTTCTTCTTTTGTTAGCTGAAGAGCCAAAGGTGTCGGTTTGATTTGGGTCTGTGGAAATTGGTAGTAGTGGTTTGTGATTGATTGAAAGATTGGTGTCCACTATGGTGGTTTACGAGGTTCGTATATTTGATATTTTTGAAGGGTAGTCCTTTTTATTTGTTTATTTCTATTTTGATTTTTATTTATTGTTTTGACATTATTCTAGAATTGGGTTTCAGAGTGATTCTTACTTTGATGTTTGTTTTGTACTCCCTCTTGTCCCTATTATGGCATAGTTTTGAAAAAATTTATCGTCATAGCAAATAAGGCATTTTACAATTTCTATAAAGCTAATTTATTTATTTTTTCCTTATGTGGTCATACTAAAGATTATGAGTATTTGTGTTGTTATTGAATAATGAGAAGAGAATTTGAGAATTCATTAATAACTATTCTCTCAAACGTTTTGACCCTCCATCTTCCATTATGCCATTAATCAATAAATTTATTAATAATTATTATCTCTTATACAATTTAATGATGACTAATGAGGGTAAAATTGGGAGATTATTAAAAAATATTAAAAAATTAATAAAATCAAGTGAATTAATTATTTTGATTGGTCTGCCTAATTGTTGTTCTAAGTGTCTTATAATAGGGACCAGAGGGAGTATTTCTTATTTATCGATTTGTGTAATTTATTTAAAGGCTTTCATAATTTTTTATTTATTTTCAGTTCCCTTGGATATGTCTTCAGTTTTTGTTCTTATTTCTATAGGTTGATTTTCAATTGTAGACTTTTGGGTTATGTATATAAATTTTTGGCTATTTATTGAAATTCAGTTTGTAATTAATTCAAAAAGAAATATTTGAATCAGCAAAAGACTTAAATTGTATTTATTTAAATCAAATTTATATTTGGAATTAGAAATTTTTAATTTTTGTTTTAGCGTTTATTTTAGTTTTGACTAAATAACTTTTCATTTATGTATTATCCAAAATTGCGTTAATTTTGGTTATTGATTATAGACTGATAACTAAATTGATAAATGTTCTAAAATAGAAATCGTAAATTAATAAATAAATAGTATTTGACATTTGTAGAGTTTGTTTGTTCTCAGTTACACCTAATGAAGATGTTTTCTATGTCGTGTCACTTCTTCGTTCAACTGGGTTTGATAAATTGGAGGAATTTCAGGCTCAAAACCGACAAATATTACAGTTCTGTGCGAATGTTGATATTGGGATAAAGCAATATCTTCCCCAAAACAAAACACAGCAAGAATGGGAGAAGCAGTTTGGCCCCAAATGGAAAATTTTCAAAAAAAGAAAAGCTCAATTTGATCCCAACAGAATATGATGGGTATGAATAACCCAAAGGTCACTTAAAAGCATAAGAAAAAGGGTAAGGTTTAGGAATTAAAAGGAGAAAATATTTATTGTAGAATTTATAGAAGAGCGTAAAAAAATTATGGACAGCACGATTTTTCGCCTCCCAAAATTTTTTTTTCTCCTTTTAGTTCCTTAACCAATGCCCTTCGGGCACTGGTTAGCATTTTCCTAAGAAAAATAGAAAATATGTTGATACAATGAGACTCCAATCTAAATTGTTGACAAAATGATACTATAATTTAAAGTTTAATTTTTAAATTTTTAAATTGTTATATTTTTTTTCTAACCATTATTTTTAAATATATTTTTTGATAAATTTAATGTTATTGAGAATAGTAGTTTTAACTAAATGATTACTGTTTCCAATAATTTATTATCATTGAAAGTTGAAAAGAGAATTTAACACATTTTTGAAAATTGTATCAATTCAAGTGTGACACTATGTCGAGACAAATTGCTTTGAAAAACTGGTAAGATTAATATTTCTCTATTTTTTTAACCTTTCAATTGATTTAAAATTTAAGCCAAATATTAAATATTAAGATCAGATTATAGATTAAAAAGTGTTAAATATTAAATATTCATTAATTCATTTATAATATTATTGTTAAAATGTAATATTAATATCAGAACTTTTTAGGCTGGGTCATGTTTGCCCTTATTGGTATATAAATAAATGGTATATAAATGACTGTGTTTTATCTCAACCCACAACTTCTATGCTTTTCTTAGTAGAAGAGTCGCTTTCCCTTCTCCACCATGACTCAGATAAGAGGGAGTTCTGGCCATCATCATGTTGCTAAAGGTTGTCCTCTCCGACGTAGTCAACGTATTGCAAGGCTTTTTTCTGGGACTACAAATGCTGAGGGGAAAACATATGACCATAATTATCATACCTGGCTCGGACCGGCCGGGTCGACCCATTGACCTGGGAACCGGTCACCTAACCTGTCCGAGTCACCAATCGGATTGGTTATGCAATCGATCCGGTGTGACCTGGTTTGACTCGGCCGAGTTGGAGGTTGAACCGGTGACTCGGCGACCCGGTTGACTCAGCGGGTCAAGAAGTTTTGTTTTTTTTTTTTTTACAGGAGAACAATAACACTTATATAAGAAAATTCAATTTATATCTTACACTTATGTTATTTATAGATTTGCTTACTTTTTTTTACCAAGCATAACCGCATGTTAGGATTTGATATGATAAAGCTATTGTCACTTCCAATTTGACTTTTCCTCCTTGGCTTAATTATATTGTTATCTACGAGTAAAACTTGTATTTATCTTATTTCATCCAATATACTTACTGGTTTGAAAAATGATTATTCTTTATCAGAGCAATAATGAGATAAATGGAAAAATTGTACTGTCTAAATAAAATAGATATATATATATATATATATATATATATATATATATATTAGATTATATATTATATTATGTCTGTCAGTGTATAACAATGATAGTTTTGATAAATAGATAATAATAATATATTTTAAATTATAACTTAAGGTTGTGTATATTGAATTCTGAAAAAATGCTCAAAATTTTTAAATAAGTTCATAACTATCCTTCTAAATATGTTGAATTTTATTAAACTTTAAATCTTTTAGTGTATAAGTTTACAAGCTATTTTTTCTGCACATAAAAAAAGTGTACAAGTTTTCAAGTTGTGAAATTATTTAGAATCTTTTTAATATAGACCAAGTCATGCGGGTCAACTGGTGACTCACCGGGTCGACCCGTGACTTAGTAACCCAGTACCCCGACCGAGTCGATGACTGATCTGAGTCTGATAACACTGCATATGACAATCCTATAATCCTAGACCAACATGTTTCGGATGATTTTGGTGATTCAAGTCGTGGGGGTTTCATACATGCTATGCATGTTGTCTCTGAGGTGTTCCTTGATGATTGTTGATTTTTTTTCTTCAAAATATTAAAATTTATTTGAACTTTTTGTAATTGATCCATTTGTCTTTACATGTTGCTCTTGATCAAACTGAAACTGAGAATAATGGTTTCAAGGAACAGATGCTGATTGATAAAGGCGATTCCTTTGAGTATGCAGCTGGGAGTAATTGTTCAACTGGCAACCATTTGTATTCCTACTCCAGCCGTGACGAAAATGACAAAAAGTTTGAGGTTCGTTTTTTTTTAATGATGATCAGTATTAAGTTTATTATTTTTTAATACTTATTTGCTTCGATTTTTATCAATATTTATAAATTTAATTTTTAATTTTTTTTGTTCATAAATTCGTAGTTATGAAATATTGTTCTTATTTGCATTTTGATGTTTTAGTTTCATGTATCTCATTTATTGTTTAGTTGATATCATTAGATTTGAATATTAATATGATTTGCCTTTTTTTTTTTGGTTATTATAGATTAATATTTGTCTTTTTTTACTGTATTTTTTAGATTAAGCATTCTAGGTATTTTTAATTAAAAATTGTTGTACCTGAGAATAAATTTTTTCGCTAACTACCAGGTGATATGATTATTTTAGTATACTGATTTTGATTATCTCACCGAATTTGCAAGTTGAATCAATTGACCCTTTTGTGTTCTTATGTTAGTTTCCATTTTATTCTATTTAAGAAATTGTCTTCATTTTTAATACTACTTTGCATTTTACATTGCTTTTTTTTAGTTGTTCTTTAAATATTTCTTTTTTCTTTTTATAATGTAGAATAACATAGTGAGAGGTTTCTTTGTGGAGCCACGTACTCTTTATGTAACGTTGGATTTGGACAAGGTATGACTATATTAAAATTTAAAATATTTTTTTTTATTGACTAACATATTTGTTTTGATTGAGATTTGTTATTTTGCTTTATTTTCATAGGACATAATTGAAGTTCCTTTTTCATTTATGCCGCTTCTTGATCAGTTTATGAAACATGCTGGGTTTGAATTTGAAGATGATGAAGAAAATTGTCATTCTATTGATGTTGAAGTTATTGGAAAACGTGGTTTTTTAACTTATGGCCTAAGGCGAATGGGACGTTTTTATAAACTTCACGGCAAACACACTCTCCTCTTAAGTAACGGGATATTTTTGGGATATGCGTATTTTTAACATTTTAGGTGATGAAATCAACTATCCTCCTTTCGAAGATCGGGATATATATCCAGATTTTGACTATTCTTTTGATGAGAATGACTACAAGGTTTGGTTAATATAACAAATGTTTTTGTAAATATCTTTTTAATTTTATTATTTTGTATCTATTAGTTTTTTTAATGTCTTTTTCTGTTGTTATAATATTTTTTTTAGGTAATGTTCCTGTCTGAGGATATTGGATGATCTTCCACTCCTTACTCCAAAGCCTTCTGTAGATGTCCGAATTCTCCTATATGAATGATGGGGGATAGGTACTGCAACGCTCAAGTCAGGTTTCGGTTCAGAGCATTTAATGTGAGTAATAAATGAGAGTCAAAAGTCCTTTACCTTGAGGGGTGTACCCCTTTTTATACTTATCTTGTTGGGCCTGGACCCTTATGGGCCCTGGCCATTCTTTAATGACTGATCCATATTTATTAAGATTGTTTAATTATCTCCTAATCTCCAGTTTATCTTGATAATAGTCACTTAAGGGAATCTGTATCGTCCGAGTACTATGCTTAGTATTCGGCTGGGGTAGCGCCGAATACCCCCATAATCGCATTCGGCGATATAAGCAGTTGTTCGTTGAAGACAAGTGTTCGGCCAGATTTAGGCCGAACACCTGTATTCGGCTTCTCTGTGGTGGAAGGTATTCGGCTACTCATATGGTCGAATACTCCACCGGTATACATGCCCCCCAGCCTCGAGTAAGTAGTGATGATGAAAAGGCTTTGATTCGAAATGCGCATCTTGTTGTGCCGTTTCAAATCCTGCCATTATACTGAAAAAAACCGTTTATGTGATGGGATCGAGGAGTTGCGTTTTTGTGAACCGTTAGATCGTGGTTAATCCAATAGTTGGCAACACTTGAACCCTTTGGACCGTTATAGGCTTGGGCCCTATAAATATGATGAGTATTAATATTTATCATTACATTTACAATATTATATTTGCACATTTACTAACATATACAATTCCAATAATTTTTTGAAGTAAATAGATAAATTGATGTTGTTTTCATATATTACTTCATAATTCCAGAATTATGTACTCTTCTATAATATTACAATATGTATCTACTATCTTCCACAAAATTTCATACCTTTTTAAAAAAAATATTGATATATTTTAATGCAATATAAAAAAAATGTGATAATAGTCTACAATTTATATCAAATATGAGTCAATTGTTAAATGACAAAACCTCTAACAATTCGTAATGCAAATTATAACAATAATAAACATTAATATATAACATTTCTAGATAACACAAACAAAATCTGGAGTGGATCATTCTCCTACAATCCATTTTCGCTAACAAAATAATAGCAACCAATAGAAACACAACTCTAAAGAAATAACCACTTAATTTCTTAATATTTACAAACCAAAACAACAAACTTGTTTAAAATTCAAGTAAATAAGCATCTGTAACACCCCAGTACAAAATAGAACATTCCATTAGTCTTCAAACATATCCACGACGAATACTCAATGTTACCTATACCGGTGGAGTATTCGGCCATATGAGTAGCCGAATACCTTCCACCACAAAGAAGCCGAATACAGGTGTTCGGCCTAAATCTGGCCGAACACTTGTCTTCAACGAATAACTGCTTATATCGCCGAATACCATTATGGGGGTATTCGGCACTATCCCAGCCGAATACTAAGCACAGTACTCAGACGATATAGATTCCCTTAAGTGACTATTATCAAGATAAACCGGAGATTAGGAGATAATTAAATCGTCTTAATCAATATGGATCAGTCATTAAAGAATGGTCAGGGCCCATAAGGGTCCATGCCCAACAAGATAAGTATAAAAAGGGGTACACTCCTCAAGATAAAGGACTTTTGACCCTCATTTATTACTCACATTAAATGCTCCGAGCCGAAACCTGACTTGAGCGTTGGAGTGCCTTTTGCAGGTACCCCCCCCATCATTCGTATAGGAGAATTCAGACATCTACAGAAGGCTTTGGAGTAAGGAGTGGAAGATCACCCAACATCCTCAGACAAGAACATTTTGGATCTAAATCTTGTCTTTTTCTGGCAAGTTGCTGCCATGGTATGTGATCTGGGTCGTTGTTTTTCCAATCTGAAACGTACCGATCTCCTCATTTGGTTCGACCCGCTTGCCTTCATTGGCCCGGGGATCCAAGTCCAGGGTTGGGGCTGTCGGTTCGGGTGCCGAGATCAAATGTACCGCCCTATACTGTTCTTCCTTCAGTTGGGTAACTTTGAGACTGGCCATATAGCACTCTCTGGCCGCCTTTTGGTCAGCATGAATCGTGATGACTGTGCCTTGGCACGAAGGAAATTTCATGGCAAGGTGTGGAGTTGAGACTATAGCTCCGAGAGCGTTCAGAGATGGACGTCTGAGTAGTATATTGTACGAGGAGTTGGCGTGCACTACTATATATTTAACTCTCATAGTTTTGCATTCCTTCTCGCCGTAACCGAAAGTTGTGTCCAACTCTATACACCCCCTTGTGTTAACCCTCTCTCCTGCGAATCCGACTAGGGGTTCGTCATAGGTCATAAGTTTCCCTTCCAGTATATCCAGCTGCTTGAAGGTACTCCAATACAAGATGTCGGCTGAACTCCCTTGATCTACCAGAGTTTTCCAGACTGTGCAGTATGCTATGTCTATACTGATGACCATTGGGTCATCCTGTATGGGATCGGACCCTTGAAAGTCCGCGTTGGTGAATATGATGGACGTCATTTTAAGTTTGCTTATGGCCGACGTCATGTTGACTGATCGGACCAATCGGAGATATTTTTTTCAGGCCGACGAGGTGTTTCCTCCACCTGCGAATCCTCCCGCAATTGTATTTATGACCTTTCGGGGTTTGGATGGTTTTGTTTCGTGCCGCTCCCGGGACCTGCTTCTCGATCTTTCAATTCTTTGGTCATGTTCTCGGTTGTAACTGAAGTCCCTCCTGTAAGTTCTGTCATCGCCTTTGTACTTCAAGAACTGTGGCCTTTCGGCTCTAGGGTCGTGGAGGAAATTTTTTAGATGCCCCATCTTAATGAGGTCCTCGATCTTGTCTTTGAGTGCTGCACATTCTTCGGTCGAGTGACCTCTATTACGGTGGTATTAGCACTGCTTGCTGTAGTCAGCTTTTGGAGGGGTGTTGGCTCTCTTTGGCACCGCCAATATTTCTATTGCCATAGCCTGTTCGAGTATCCGGGAGCGGCTAGGGTTGAAGGGGGTGTAGGCCGCGTACCGGGAGCGACGATACTCCCGTTCGTTGTGAAACTTGTCCTTACTCTTCCCCATATTGTCCTTTTCATGCTCCTTCCTCCCTATGCTAGCTTCCGCTCGGACTTGGTTCTGGTACTCTGACAACTCTTCCATCTGCATGTACTTTGCTGCCCTTCGACGAAGGTCGTCCATGTCTAGCGCCGGTTTTTTACAGAGACTATTGACGAAAGCCCCCGGCTTAAGGGCCGTCACGAGATGATGCATGGCTACTGTTGGATCAAGGTTTCAGATGTTTAGGGCCACTTGGCCGAACCTCTCCATGAACATTCTAAGGGATTCCTTCTTCTCTTGCCGAATGTTCACCAGTGCGACGGAAGTCAAGTTATGAGGTCTCCTCGTTGCGAATTGGTTGCCAAATCTAGTCGTAAGCGTCTCAAAACTGTCGACGGAACTGGGTGGGAGCCGTGTGAACCAATTTAGAGCTTGTCCCTTCAGGGACGTGGGGAAAACTCTACATAGGATGGTGTCTTCGACGGTGTAGAGGATAACTTGGGTGACATATACATCTATGTGTTCATTCGGGTCAGTGCTACCATCGTACCGGTCTAGACTGAGGCTCTTCCAGTTTGGGGGAAGAGGAGTTTCCATGATTCCGGAAACGAAAGGATGTCTGCAGTGGTTGACTGCGTGTTTGCGGTAAAGGTCGAAGGCCGATTGGTTATTCCATGGATACTAATGTTGACCTCAGACTCAACCTCTTGTTTCCTGTCGAAGGGCCGATATCTCTTGTGCGTGTTGCCTTCTCATCATGGATATATCGGCTCTTAGCTGTCTTAACTCCGACGACAAATTCGTTTGATCTTCCACATGCTCCATGTTTTCACCGACGAGGTGCTATTGTCTGGCTAATATCGATGGTTCAGGTATGTCCATGTGTGCGTGACTTCGAGTAGTAACCATTCCTTGAGGGGCTATGGGGTAAGTTTTACCGCACCCCACGGTGGGCGCCAAAATGTTCCTGTCTGAGAATGTTGGGTGATCTTCCACTCCTTACTCCAAAGCCTTCTGTAGATGTCCGAATTCTCCTATACGAATGATGGGGGTACCTGCAAAAGGCACTCCAACGCTCAAGTCAGGTTTCGGCTCGGAGCATTTAATGTGAGTAATAAATGAGGGTCAAAAGTCCTTTACCTTGAGGGGTGTACCCCTTTTTATACTTATCTTGTTGGGTCTGGACCCTTATGGGTCCTGGCCATTCTTCAATGACCGATTCATATTGATTAAGATGGTTTAATTATCTCCTAATCTCCGGTTTATCTTGATAATAGTCACTTAAGGAAATCTGTATCGTCCGAGTACTGTGCTTAGTATTCGGCTGGGGTAGTGCCGAATACCCCCATAATGGTATTCGACGATATAAGCAGTTGTTCGTTGAAGATAAGTGTTCGGCCAGATTTAGACCGAACACCTGTATTCGGCTTCACTGTGGTGGAAGGTATGCGACTACTCATATGGCCGAATACTCCACCGGTATAGGTAACATTGAGTATTCGTCGTGGATATGTTTGAAGACTAATGGAATGTTCTATTTTGTACTGGGGTGTTACAGATGCTTATTTACTTGAATTTTAAACAAGTTTGTTGTTTTGGTTTGTAAATATTAAGAAATTCAGTGGTTATTTCTTTAGAGTTGTGTTTCTATTGGTTGCTATTATTTTGTTAGCGAAAATGGATTGTAGGAGAATGATCCACTCCAGATTTTGTGTCTGTGTTATCTAGAAATGTTATATATTAATGTTTATTATTGTTATAATTTGCATTACGAATTGTTAGAGGTTTTGTCATTTAACAATTAACTCATATTTGATATAAATTTTAGACTATTATCACATTTTTTTTATATTGCATTAAAATATATCAATATTTTTTAAAAAAAGGTATGAAATTTTGTGAAAGATAGTAGATACATATTGTAATATTATAGAAGAGTACAGAATTCTGGAATTATGAAGTAATATATGAAAACAACATCAATTTATCTATTTACTTCAAAGAATTATTGGAATTGTATATGTTAGTAAATGTGCAAATATAATATTGTAAATGTAATGATAAATATTAATATTTGCTTTATTTTAATTTTTATAAAATGTATAATCATATAAGTAAGCAGATTCCAAGGCAGCGCCGGGTAGAACTACTAGTTCATAATCATCGGGCCTGACGTCAAGGGCAAAATGTGTGAGAGGTCGCCCTATGCGTGGCGTTACGCGTAAATAGACCCAAGTTAAGATTTTAATCTGTTAAATTTTGTAATGCATATATACACACAACAAATAGAGTAAATATTGGAATTTTTAAGTTAATATTCACACTTGTTACTTAGTGACTTAAGTATTTGTTTATGGTCATTTAAATCAATTTATTCAATTTTCAAAAGTATAAAAAAAATATGAAATATTAACCCTAAAGGTATACTTATGAATAAAAAATGTAGTAAATATTAAATTAATTAACATCTGAATGTAAAAAAGAAAACAAAAAAAAAAAATTTACAATTTTAAAAAGTGAAAATGTACAAGAAAAATATGAAAGTATGCATATGGATAAAAAAATGTTGTACATATTAAATTTTAGTATGTAATAAGACGACTCTACCAAAATTCTTCAAAATCCAGCATATTCACTATGTTTAATCTTCAAAATTTTAGTATGTTTTTTTTTTTATAAGACTCAATTACATAATTTATCATGATTAAGGAAAGTGCATTGATAATAATAAATTTATCTTTAATTTATACTTCCAACTTTATTATAAGGTCCAATTAACTAATTCTTAATTCATCATGGTTAAGGAGATTGGTTAATTTAGGTGAGAACATTAAATTTGCTTTAAATTAATATTTTTTAACAGTCGAATAAAACTCACAAAATTCATTAAAAAGAAAACAACATTCGAATCTTTGAAAAAATTGTCTATGTTTTGTGAAGCCAATATACAGAAACAACCTCATGTTTGCTACAATTTCATACCAAATGATACTACGTGAAGAGTTAACACAATTCTTTTTTTGTATATTAAGAGGTTATTAAGTGCACAAGCAACACCCTCTAACAGAAGTACACTGCAACTATGATCACACTGGATTCAACTAAGATCAAAAAGCACTAATCAATAGAAGCAAAAAAAAAAAAAAATAGGAGCCAGATTTGTGAACATAGCTAAACCCCACCAACATTTTTTTTCTGAAACTTTGAATAATTAAGAGATCTTCACAGTGCGGAAAATGTAAGAAGGTTCAGCCATTGCACCAATCTTATATTCCCCTTCACCACCTGAACTCTGTGAAACGGGTTGGATGAAAGAAATACCAACCTATTTCTATTTTTTTTTATAAACAAATCATTATAAATAATTTTTTTACACGTGAAATTAAAATAAATTAAATCCTTGTGATAAATAATTTAACTTTATACATGTGATAAAAAAATTCTTTTTTTATGCAGTTATAAGCTAGTTACTAATTGTCTATATAAAATTAATTTAAACTTCATGTTATATTAATAAATAAATACATAATTGCTTAGTTTTTAAATTTCCTTAATAAATTTTTAATTTGTATAATTATCATGTATATAATAATAACACAAGTTTAATTTATATAGTGAGATCTTTATATAGACATTCAATAAAATTTACTACTTTATCACGTCATTGCAATAATTAATATTTTTTTTATCAGTTTTGCAATAATTAATATGATATAGCAATAAAATGAATTTCTACAAAATTTGTATATAAAAGTGTTTAGATTAAGTATGTCGTCCATAAATTAAACTTAAATAACATAGCAATTAAAAAAATAATATTTAGATAATAATACGGACAAAGCATGGTATATTATTATTAAAAGATTTTACAATTAACGTCTTA
The DNA here is from genome assembly GCA_026413185.1 of Pueraria montana var. lobata. Taxonomy (NCBI): domain Eukaryota; kingdom Viridiplantae; phylum Streptophyta; class Magnoliopsida; order Fabales; family Fabaceae; genus Pueraria; species Pueraria montana. The sequence continues at coordinate 86,259,535 of CM048650.1, read as the reverse complement.
TTTTTAACTAAGTTTTTTAACAAAATAGATATTAGGTAATAGGTATCACTTCTCAGCAAAAAGAAAAAAGTATCACTTTTTTGACTTTTAAGTAACAGAAGTTCATAATAAAATTTTAACTTTTAAGTAACAGAAATTCAATTTATCTAAAATTTTAACTAGTTTTTTTAACTATTAACTATTTTGGTAAAAGTGATATTGGGAAAACAATATCTTGCTTAAATATTTTATAAAGATAGGCCTCTACAGTTCTGAGGGGGCTCTAAATCTATGTGGCTAGATTTTAGAATTTTATGCTTGCTATCTATGTACGCAACTTTATTATTAAACCATATCTATGTTTGAATCTATTTTATGCTTGCTGGAGGAATGCAATGATTAATGTCACTCAAATGGTCATTATTAGACCATATCTTATTAAATATAATGTCATAGTTAAAGATCTATCTAGCAATGAAAAATGATCATATTGGAATTTCTATGACAGTTTTTTGCGCAATGTGTAATTACAAACTCTACCTTCATATTCTGATGTGTAAAATATTGATTGACAACTTAAATAATGCAATAAACATTACTTAGTAAACTAGTCGAATCCACAAAATTAAGATATAGGAGTTTACATGTTTTTTCAAAATCCCCATAATGAATGCTTTTTATATGTTGTGGAGAGATTTTGTAGGGTTAGCACCCTCTTGACTGATACCCGTACTCACAAATAGAAGAATGAAAGAAAACACTAGATTCATTGGATCTTCCAATTTCTCTCTAACACAATTCAGATTCACCCAAGACAAATCCCAACACTCAGTGGATACGCAAAGCATTAATGCAAGCTCACAGTGACCAACACAAAAGAGCTATTCAACTATAATGGTTTTACTTTTAGAGATTTGATACATATACAATAATTTATACAATGTATATATCATAATTTTATGTTTATCTCTCCTCATTATTATGACATGCAAATGATAGATACAAAAAAATATTGTTATATTATATAACTTGTTGTACAAATAACATTTCTCATATTTTTATCGGTAAAAGATCTTTCTATATATATTATTTCATCATTAATGACACATATTTTTCGACAAAGAAGTAACATCGTATTAACTTATGAAAATCACAAAATCATGATTTAGACAAATTATAGTTTTTCATTCATTTCTATCTCTATATTTCAGGATGAAATCCTCTCATATGGTGCAAGCAATCTAAATCGCCCTTCAACTGATTACTTGCACGTCATGTCAATCAAGTATTTTTATTATGTTAACTTTTTTTATTATGTTATTATTTACAATTTATAAATATATTTTTTCTAAAAATAGATAATTACTCCCACACATTTAAACTCATGCATCGAACTAGTCCACAACTAGTTAAAAAATAAAATGATATCCGAATCTGGCTTCCCATAATCACCTGCCATTCAGCAATTTCTGCTTCACAACAGTGATTCTGCAAAAATTGTATTATGTTTTTTGGAATTCAACCTATAAGTGCACAAGCAACAACACCCTATACTATAGCACTGCTCAATGAACTTTCCTCTAACAGTACACTGCAACTATGATCACACTGGATGCAACAAGATCAAAAAGGTCAATATATAGAAAAAAAAACACAAATAGGAGCCATAATTGTGAACATGGCTAAACCCCACCAACATTCTTTTTCTGAAACTTTGCATAAGAGATCTTGACAGTGTGGGAAATGTCAGAAGGTTCAGCCATTGCACCAGTCTTATATTCCCCTTCACCTGACCTATATGAAACTGGTGGGATGAGAGAAATGCCAAGCTTATCAACGCAGTTCTTGCAATGCCGTTCTGTCAAAGGATTTTTCCACATCAAAGGGTGCATCGATGGTGCAACAAATATTGGCTTCTTGCTCGGGTCCCATCCTCGCACAGTACTTGTCAGTAGATCGTCACAATATCCTCCTGCAATCTACAACACCATATATATCTCTAAAAGTTAAAATAAGAAATAGAACAAATTGGCAACTTTCAACTGCATATGTGCATATAATTGAAACATGCACATACGTAGCCACCTATACAAGAATATGATACATAGGAACATATGTATATACATAATAGATAATTCATCTTATAAATGACGGTGAATGTTGGACTTTAAAGAGACAATAAGAGAAAAAGGGGAATGTGATAATAGTATAAATGAGAATGTTAAGATGGATATGTGACTCTATAAGAAATAACATGATACAAAATGATCGTATATGAAAATATATTGATGTGATACTAATTGAGGAAAAGATGACAGAAAATTGATTAAGGTGATTTGGAGACTTATAAAGAAGACTACTAGAAGCACAAGTGAGGAGAGTAGATTTTTGCATGGTTTTTAGTTGAGTGAAAAGGAATAGAGGATCAAAAAGGACATTGAAAGAAGTTTGTTGATTAACATGATTCCATAATAAATAATATCTTTAACAAAACTAAATGGCATTGTGTGGTTTATATAGCTGACCTGATATGACTTTTATTGTTGTAGTAGATGATTCATCTGAATTTTATCAGTCTTTGAAAAGCCAATTTGTTTAATACATAATAAAGTTTCTATCTATCAATTGACACTGTTGAGAAAGAGTCAAATTCTACCAAGTGTTAGCGGTTTGATTACCTTGGCAAGGGTATGTGCTGACAATGGAGCAATGACTATGATATCAGCCCATTGAAGAAGCTCAATGTCCATCCTCTTCCAAGTATACCATTCATACTCATCATAATAAACAAATACACCATTGGGAATTGATGCTCTATCAATAAAACGCAACGATGATTGTGTGACAACACCTCTTATTTCTGCCCATTCTATAAAACAGTGACAAAGAAGTCCAAATTTTACAGCAGCAATACATCCACAAGCAGCAAGTAGAACCCGAGGCTTCCTTGGAACACCAAGCTTTGCCTCAGACTCAGATTTTGCTTTTATAATTGCAGAATCTGAGCAATCCATCACCCACAGATTTAAACAATAATCTTGGCCTCTACCTTGTCCTGAATTTGTCAATATGTAACAGTATCTCAGTTTTCATCTATAAGCTACAACATCTATATCCACATTAATTCAAAGAATCAGAAAACAAACCATCACAAGTTCATATATACCAATACCACCTCTAGATGAAGGGAATGAAGATTCATTCTTGTTACAGAATCATAATCACAACCTCACAAACATTTAAAAGCATAACTTGAGCATAGGGACCATTAAGAAAGAGAGAGAGAGAATTGCTTGTAACATTAATCTAATCATAGGGACCATCAAGAAAGAAAGTTGATAACTTAAGCAAACAGAAATAACACAGTTGAATTGAGTTGATGACAAACCAAAGAAGATTCACTTTCACTATTTGACACTTAGTAAGGCATATATATATTCAGAGACCATTCATGATCACAGCAAGAAGAGGCAGAGCTGAATCTTGAAACAGATGAGTTCATCCTTTATTCTATATGGTATCAGATATAAGAGGATAAACTCAAAACTCAAATTTGAAATGTTAAACTCAAAATTGAAATGTTGACAGAATCATGATTCTGTTTGACTGATACACCACACACAACAAGAAGTGCACGACCCATTATTCAAAATTACATAAAGATTGGGAGCTCCCATCAAAGAATCGATTTTGAAACTTCTAACGTTAATGGGAGTGTTCAAGAATTCATCATCAAATGACGCAAAACCAAAGGGAAGAATAAAACAAAAGAATGAAAGTGTAAAAGAAATTCCATCACCTAATGAGACATATAATTTTGATGATTTACGAAACTCTCTTTCTCTTTCTTACAACAGCTTTCAGAATCAGAAGAACAACAGAGAGAAATGGCAGGTTCAAGCTTTTTCAATTTTCTCTGAGGAACCTGTGTCTCGCGGCATTTTGTGTTGTGAAAGTCAAACATTTGTTTCGGACCTATATAACAAACAACTAAGCCCAAATTAAGCCCATAACCAAATAGAAGTAAATTTTTTGGATTTTTTTTTTATTATTTTATGAAAGGCTGGTCATTTAAAATTTGTTTATACTAAATTATAAAATAGAATCAAGAATTCAAACATTTTAATTATGAAATAACATACTATTTTTTTAAATTGACAATTAAATTTAAATTTAAACTGTTTTTAATAAATAAACAATTTTGAATTTTGAATTAGGAAACTAGACATCACGTAATATTTTAATAAATATGATATTAATAAGTGCTCAAATGTTGAGTTATTTATTGTTATGTAGTAATGGAAATTCAAATTTTGAAAATATTTGCAATTATATGTATTAAATACTAAGGTAGTAATAATAAAAGTGTTAAAATTTTAATTAGACTAGTGTCATAGGCTAGAAGGACCGACACAAAATTATACTAACTTTGTTTTCCTTTCACAGTTGGTTTATAATTTTCCATAAAACAAATATGAAATTTATTATTTTAATTTAAGACAACGTTTTTTTTAGAGTAAATTACACGGACCTCCTCTAAGGTTTACTCTTATTACACTTAGTACCCCTCCATTTTTTTACATTACTTTGAGTACCCCTAAGGGGGTTAGTGTAAGATTTTTCAAACCTAAGAGGGGGGTCGGTGTAACGAAAGTTCAAAAAGTATGAGGATTTCTGTAGGGTTCAAAAATGGAGGAATATCGGATGTAATAAGAGCAAACTTCATGTGGGATCAATGTAGTTTACTCTTTTTTCAATAGTAGAGAATTTTGTTCGACTAAGAACATTCACAGTATCATTAGGTTAATTTTTTAGTAAGAATTTTGTTGTTCTCAAGACTTGGACTTAAAATTTTATTTCAAGAAAAAGAAACATATATTACAATCACTTGTTAATATAAAATCTACTGGTGTTCACCATGTTTTGCTGAAAAACTAAGAACATCTCTAATTATAGTTCTTACTGAGTTCTTAAGCATAGGAACGGGTTGTTATTCAAGCTCATAGTTGGAAGCCATGATATAAGAATGGTTATTATATAAAAACTAATTCTTAATATTACAATATTATTTTTTATCATGAAGTATAAAGATGTGAGATAATATGTGGAACCCTTTAAAAAAAAAATGTGTGGAACCCATTTTAAGTTCTTAAGTAGTTTCACCATTACTGTTAAAAAAATGTAGTTTCACCATTAGAATAAAAAGTTGTGGAAATGTTAAATCTGACATATCATAAGACCACCAAAAGCGAGTTAAGAAGCAAAGAGAGAGTTCACCGTTTAAGATGCTCTTAGTAAAACGATAAATAATAATTTAACGAGTTAGGCTTCTCCGGTATGTAATGTGTGTGGGAGAAGATCTTATATAGCATATGTAACATCTTTTTCCTATTTTTCTTTATTTACAAAAATAAATAAATAAATATTTTACTTGCTTGTTATTATTTTAACTAATAGTTTTAATGATTGTATTTGCAATTATATTTTTTAACAAAGATAAAATAAGTAAAAGAAATTATATTAATTTGTTTTAGAGAAATATCATATATTTAGATAAATTAAACGTAAGTGTGTAGGAATTAAATGAATGAATTATTGAATGTGTATTAAAATAATTTCTTTTATTTAATAAGAGGATATGCAATTAATAAGAGGGCCACACCAGTTAGTATATTATTAATCGTGTGGCTATATGTGCTGTCTATTTTATCAAGAGTTTAATAGCCAGTTATTTTTCAATCGTGCTTGATCGACTTTGTCAAAAAAAAGAAAGAAAAATCGTGCTTGATTGACAACCCAGTAATTCAATTTTATTATTTTTTGAAAGGCAATTCAGTAATTCATATTAGTTATTCTTTTAGGGCGTTAAACATTTCTCGTCCTCTTGTGGCATCATTTCCCCTTGTCTATCTATATGCATGTTTTATTTTAAAATTAATTTGAAAATTGAAACGCTAGAGGTAGAAGAAGCTTAAAAGAGTAGGGTGCTTGCCCTCCCCATATATCACTTTTTTCCCCTCTAAATTTTAGGTTAAATTATTCTACACTACGTTATAGTTTCGTTAAGCTTTTAAATAAATTCTTATAATTTAAATATTTTAATGGAATTGTTATATTTTTAATAAAAATAATCAAGTCTTTATTTATTAGCTATAATAGTTAAAATTCTGTTAAATTTGTAGAAAATTTATAACTGTGTTTACTAGTGTGGTAGACTAGTAATTTGGAGAAATGCTCGTTACTACAAACTTATAGCACTAATCCTTGGACAAAAATTGCATACAGATCCATGTCTATGTTTTTTTGCCACTCAGTTTTCATTTGTTACTCGTGGTACCCTCTACTCAAGAAAAAGAAAGGATATGGTTCAGAGTGTGGTTTGATTCCAGTGTACTATTTGATTCTTTTACTCAGTGCTTTGCTATGCGCATGATGCTTCACTATCACCCGCAACTCCATGAGATTGCTTCAACACCCCTGGGGTTCACTTCAGACCCCTTCTTTATCTCAGTCCTTGACTTTGACTCAAGTAAGTACATTCAATAGGCTCAAAGTAACTATTTTACTCCTACTCCTATCAATCTACCATTAACACTACAAGAGAAGCTACAAAAAGATAAAGATAAACATTCTGATTTTTCATTGATGATTATAAGTAAAACTAGATACATTTATATAGTCCTAAATAATGTAAATCAATGGATAATAATTATCCAAATATCATTATCATATTATTTTAACATAAGTAAAATAAAAATTATAATATATAAATTACATATTTAATTTCATTCTATATAATCTTTGGATCATTTACTTTTGGGCCTAGAACCCAACCTATCATTGCTGCGGTCTTCAAGAATAGTAAATATACATTTGCAAAATTATTAGGCTTGAGATCTATCCTGCCTTGATCATCTAAACTTTCTAATATATAAAACAAAAAAGTCCTAAATCATCAAAAGTTATTTATATAACATGAATTGAACATTTGAACTCTTGAATTAAAGTTGCCCCTTGTACCACTGTGAATATCACGAGTCACCACCTGCTTAATTCATCTTACGTACCAACTGAAATAATGATATGTTGGTAGCATGAAATGAAATTAATATATATTTATTTGAAGGGAAAAGAGGAAGCTTCGTGGAAGCTGTGATGGGTACGTGTACGTCGTGCTTATATATAGAGTGAAACTCAAGAGTGGCTAGTATTGTATTGTAGCATCACTAGTTGTCACTCACTCACTCACTCACTTGTCTCTTATTTACCCCATCCTCATTGATTGTGCAGGCTGTTACTCATTCCAGTGAGTGACCCTCAAGTGTTGGCTGAAGGCCATGGTTGCTCTCAATTTGACCCAGACCAAGCTTGAGAGGTTCGCCATTCTTCTCTCATTTGTTCGTTGCTTTTGTCTTATGGTTTTGTCTTGTCGCCATCTTTTCTTCTTTCTAAAATTGTTGCTGAATTTTTTTTTTTTTTTTTTGTTTCTGCTAGATCCATGAGCGCCGCAACACAACCCCATTCATGGACCATACTATCAACTGTGATTTCTTTGATTAATTAAGTTGTTATGATTTTACTTTACACGTGCTGGTTGTACAGGCAAGTGAGACAATATGAGTTGTTTTTATCCTCAGATGGAGAAAACGGAGCAAGAAGAACACATCACTGGAGTAGAAATTTAGAATAATAGGTTTGGGTAACAAAATTTTCAAGAAGTTCTATGTTCTTTTATATATTTCATCATATTAGTGAGTCTCACAGTTAATTAGTATTACATTTAATGCACAACACTAACTAAGTATGCTATCTTGTGTGTAGTTTTTAAAGTTTTTTTTTTTTTTACAGAGTTTTTAAAGTCTTTGTTAATATGCTATCTTTTTTTTTTACACAATTGAACTTGAAATTTGAAAGAATGTATACATGTGTGAACTATGTATTTGATGTTCCTTGATTATTATTTTTTTGAAGATTATTGGTTTTTGTAAGCTTGTTTGTACTTTGTAGATTTAACATGAGTGTGTTTCATGCTTTATTTTATTTTATTTTATATGACAATGTTAAATCTACAAAAAAAAATATTGAAAGAAATGTTAATAGAAAAAAATCATATCTATAACAAAAAAATATTGAAAGAGATGTTAATAGAACTAAAAGATTAGATTTATTATATGCATCGCTTATTTTAAAATTTATGTGCATACATAATAGATGATGAACAACTCAAATATAATATTATTGATGTTAAAAAAAATTAAAATTACTTAAATTCTATTTTATTAGGTTAACTAATTAATGCAAAAATTCAGAAAATCAACCATCACAAGTTCATATTCACACATGCATGGATTGAAAAACTGTAATTAACATATTGAACATTAAATATTGTAATTAACATGTTGAACATTAAATAATTAATGCCGTGAGAATGAAAGAGTTTGGTCTTTGGAAAATTATACTTTGATACCCATGATGCTAATTGACACTTAGTAAGAGAAATAGAAAAGAGAAAAAATATAAGTATTATAGATAATATGATGTAATAAGATAAAAATAGAGAGAAATGATGGGTATTAAATAGGTGTATAAAAAAATTAAGTATTTAAATATCCATAACTCTTTTAAATATAAGCTGAAACAACAACAAGAAGCCGCATTTCACTGAGAAATTTGAACTGTTGAACTGAGCTTGCATTCGCATTTTACATATAGAACCCACAAAATTCATTAAAAAAAAATAAAACGATATCCGACTCTGGCTTTCCCTAACCATCATAATTGCTACTCGTACGTCCGGAAAATGTTACTGAGCTTGCATTCGCATTTTACATTGTGAAAAGGGAAAGTTTATGTTTTGTGAACTCAATCAATATACAGAAACAACCTCATGTTTGCTACAATTTCGTACCTAATGACCACGTGAACAGTGAACACAATTCTTTTTTTGTATATTAAGTGCACAAGCAACACCCTCTAACAGAAGTACACTGCAACTATGATCACACTGGATGCAACTAAGATCAAAAAGGACCAATCAAAAAAAAAAAAAAAAAATAGGAGCCAGAATTGTGAACATGGCTAAACCCCACCAACATTCTTCTTCTGAAACTTTGAAAAAAAGATCTTCACAGTGCGGGAAATGTGAGAAGGTTCAGCCATTGCACCAATCTTATATTCCCCTTCATCACCTGAACTCTGTGAAACGGGTTGGATGAGAGAAATGCCAAGCTCAACGCACTTTTTGCAATGCCTTTCTGTCAAACGATTTTTCCACACCAAAGGGTCCATCGATGGTGCAACAAACATTGGCTTCTTCTTGTAGTCCCATGCTCGCACAATAAATGTCAATAGATTGTCACTAAACCCTCCTGCAATCTACAACATCATATCTCTAAAAGTTAAAATAAAAAATAGAACAAATTGGCAATTTCCAACTGCATAAGTACATAATACAGAAACATGTACATAACCCTATATAACATGTAAACGTGACAACTCAAATACATATGAACATATTATGTGCATACATAATAGATGATGATTCATGTGGATTTTATAAACAACCCAAGTCTTAGAAAAACCAACTTCTTTAATACATATTACATATTAAAGCTTTTTCAGAAGGAAAAAGTCTCCTAGCGTATTTTTTCCGTTCAACTGAGACTTTACTTAAGGATATCGAACTTTTAGCCACCTAGCTTAAACTTTTAGGCATTGATTACATAATATAGTTTCCATCATATGACAAAGTAGAGAGAGAAAGTGCCAAAATCTGCCAAGTTTTGAGTTTGATTACCATGGCAAGGGTATGTGCTGACAATGGAGCAATGACCATGATATCAGCCCATTGAAGAAGCTCAACGTGAAGCACACTACGATCTATCCTAATTTGCTTGCTATGCCTTTCATGCTCATCACAGTAAACAAACACATCATGGGGAAATGATGATCTATCAATAAGACGTAACGATGGATTTGTGACAACAGCTCTTACTTCTGCCCATTCTATAAAACAATTACAAATAATTCCAAATTTTTCAGCAGCTTCAACACATCCACAAGCAGCAACTAGAATCCGAGGCTTCCTCTCACCACCAAACCCTGCCCCAGACTTCGTTTTTTCACTGGCAGAGCAATCCATCACTCACAGATTTCAACAATAGTCTTGGTCTTATAATACGTAGCTGCGTGTACCATTCCCTGAATTTGTCAATATATGCGCATTGATGTAAAGAATAAAAAAAAAAAATCAACCATCAAAAGTTCATATTCACACATGCACGGATGGAAATCTGTAAGTCGTATTGAACATTAAACAATTGTAGGAGTTTGTAATTAATATGTTGCACATTAAATAATTGTAATTATCATATTGAACATTAAATAATTGTAATTATCATATTGAACATTAAATAATTGTAATTATCATATTGAGCATTAAATGATCACAGCAAGAAGAAGCAGAACTGAATCTTGAAACAAACAATTTATTCTGTCATACACAGCACACACAACAAGAAGTGTACCACCCATTATTGAAAATTAAACAAAGATTAGGAGCTCCGATCAAAGAATCGATTTTGAAACTTTTAACGTTAATGGGGTGCTCGAGAATTCATCACTAAATGAAGCAAAACCAGTGGGAAGAACAAAACAAAGAATAAAATAACAAAAGAATGAAAGTGTAAAAGAAATTCCATCACCTTATGAGATATCTGATTTTGATGATTGACGAAACTCTCTTTCTCTTTCTTACAATAGCTTTCAGAATCAAAAGAAGAACAGAGACATGTGGCAAGTTAAAGCTTTTTGAATTTTCTCGTAGTAACCTTCTAATCGCGGCATTTTCTGTTGAGAGCCAAACATTTGTTTTGGACTTATAAGAAAGAAATGAGCCCAAATTAAGCCCATAATCAAATAGAAGCAATTTTTTTAGATAAAAAGTCATTTTTATTTTATGAACGTTGAAGAAGGCTAAGTTGGAAGCCATATGTAATAACTGATTCTAATATAAAGTATTAAAATATTACTTTTTTAGCATAAAGTATGAAAATATGGGATTGGTTTTCCTAGTTGTTTTTCCTTTTCTGTAATTCACCACAAAAAAATATAATGTATGTGGGAGAAGATCTCATATAGCATGCAACATAACAACATAAGATCTGATGAAATTTTGGTTAAAATGTACCTTTTTCTCTCTTTATGTTTATTTAAAGTATTAAAAATTTATCTTTTAGTTTTCTTAATTTAATCCTCCAACTTAGTTTTTAATTTCGTTTAAGTTCATCTCAATAAACTCTCTTATATCACTCAGAACAAGTTGACAATTAAGTTGTCAACCCTGTTCAAACCCTCAGCATTCCTGTTTGAGGCAAAGTCAACAATTTTATACTAACATTTTACATAAGTACACTTTCGGATATATTTTTTTTTTAAATTTTATTAAATTCATTGACTAACGGGATAGTGCATTACAAGATTCAAAAAAATAAAATGATAATTTACTTTTTATCTTTCTTTTCTTTCCCTGTCTCTGTCTTCTCCACATGGGTATGTTACACTCAAGAGGATTGTCAAATGATCTTTTATTCAAAAGAAAATTAAGCCCAAAAAATAAATAAGTACCGAATGCCATCCACTTGTCATCATGAACATTCAGAAATAGCAATTAGTATTGCTATTGCCATGCTTTGATTGATTAGAATGTGATAAATGTCAAACCACGGTGGATGACTGTGAATTGAATCAAATTTGATTTGACTCAAAATTAGCATGTTTAGTTATTATAAAATAAAATCACTTTCAATTATGGCAAAGTTTGAAGCAATAAGAAGTTGCTTATGCTTCATGTAAAATCAATTTTGATTTTTTAGTTATTGTATTTTCTTTTATGTATCCTCGCATTTATTTTAATGTAATTTAATACTTCTATTTCATCTAATTTTAATATTTTTATAAAGGTTATGAGTTCTATTTTAAAAGTAGTCATTTTTAATTTGTTTATATATATATATATATAGCTAATAATAAAAAATACATAAATATTAAAATTTATTTTAATAATTATACACTAAAAATAAATTTTGGATCCAAGTATTCAAATAACATTTTCTTAAAAATTAATATTCTAATATCCAAACAAAAATTCCAAGCACACCTTAAGGACTTATCCAATCTAATTCAAGACTTATTTAGTAGACAGAGAGTACAATAGTACAATGCAATTCGTACCTAATGATGCGACTGAGCACAATGCAATGTGTGTATATTAAGAAGAGCATAACATGTACAATTACATCTAAGTAGAGGTGCATAAGCAACATCCTAGGAGACATAAACGACACTACTGCTCAATGAAACTATGATCAAATCAGATCAAATGTGACCACACTAGGCAAAAAGGAGCCAAGACAAAAGGGTCCTGGTAAGCCATATCCATAATATGTTCAAAGTTGTTGCTAAACCTGAGCACTAGTACTACCACCCTCTTTCTGCTTCATCTTTAGCAGCTTATCATAAGAAGCTTTAACAGTTAAGTCAATGGTAGAAGGTTCAGCCATTGCGCGCTCAAGATCCCCACTAACAGGTTCAGGTGGGATGAGATCGACGCCAAGCTCATCAATTTCAGTTAAATGTTTTTCTGTGAAAGAGTTTTCCCATGTAAAAGTGCTCATGGATGGTGCAACAAAAAGTGGCTTCTTCTTGTAGTCCCATGCTCGCACAATGCATGTCAGCAGATTGTCACACAACCCTCCCGCAATCTACACCAACATATATAGTGAGTCTTTATTTAATAAAAATTGCATTTTCTATATCCAACATTAACACATTCTATGTGAAGCCGTGGACTAAAGCCACTTTTGTGGCATGCAAGTCAAAAATGAAGGGATGAAAATTTTAGCTCTACTTAGCTAGGCTTGTAAAATTGGTTGGAGGGTAGAAAATTGTTGCAATGCATTAAATGCTTGAGCTCCCATCTTTGCCTATAAATAGCAAGCCATTTTGCTCATCTTTGCATCCCACTACAATTGTAGTAATCTTAGAGAGAGAGGTAGCAACACTAGTAGTGTGTGTGTTCTCCTATTGTAAGAGAGAGTGTAATTGTTCTCTCCTTATAGTTAGAGAGAGGTTGTAATTTTCTTCCACTTAGTAAAAATATTTCTCTGGTCTTGCCCGTGGTTTTTCCCTTATTCGTTGAGGGTTTTCCACGTTAAAATATTGTGTGTCAATTCCTATTTTTCTCATCTCTTATTTTAGTTGTGAGTTATTATTTTGTTACTCTGTTACCCAACAGTGGTATCAGAGCCAATAGGTTCTGATATTGTTCCGCTGCGATACACGCTGGTACGCTGGTATAGTGCCGGAGAAAATTCTTAGTATGCTCTGTGGTTGCGGTATAATCTGATCTACCACATCAGAAAAGAATTATTCTTGTTACTGGATATAGAGTGAGGTAGTGTGAAAGTGCATGTCTAGGAAAGTTCTGGCTAAGGAAAGACTTGGTATTTAAGCGTGTCCATTGGTGACCCACCTCTCTTTCCTGGGAACTTACCTGGTGCACTGGTTCACGGTCTACAGTCACTGTTCCAGTAGGCGGTACTATATACGGTGGAAGTTGTGTAAGTCAGTTCTTTAGTGTGAAACCATGGCAGCAAAATACGAGATTGAGAAGTTCAACGGGAATAATTTCTCCCTATGGAAATTGAGGATAAAAGCAATTTTGAGGAAGGACAATTGTCAAGATGCAATTGAAGGCAGACCTGCGGAGATCACTAATGAAAGGTGGAAAGAGATGGATGACAATGCTGTTGCCAATTTGCACTTAGCAATGGCGGATTCGGTTTTGTCCAGTATTGCGGAGAAGAAGACCGCGAAGGAGATTTGGGATACTCTCCACAAATTGTACGAGGTCAAGTCACTTCACACCAGAATATTCTTAAAGAGGAAACTTTACACTCTTCGAATGAATGAGTCCACTTCGGTGACAGACCACATCAACAATCTGAATACTCTATTCGCTCAACTTTCTGCGTTAGATTTCAACGTAGAAGAAAATGAGCGGGCGGAACTTCTACTTCAGAGTTTACCAGATTCGTATGATCAACTCATCATCAACATAACGAACAATAATATTGTTGGCCGTCTAACCTTTGATGATGTTGCCGGAGCTATTCTTGAAGAAGAATCCAGGCGAAAGAATAAGGAAGATAGGCAGGAAAATTCCAAGCAAGCAGAAGCTTTAACGATGACGAGAGGCAGATCAACGGAACGTGGCTCTAGTGGGAGTCAAAATCATGGTAGATCAAAGTCTCGAAGAAGGAAGAACATCAAATGCTACAATTGTGGCATGAGAGGGCACTTGAAGAAAGATTGTTGGCACAAGAAGAGTGGAGGAAAGAATTTTGAAGCATCAACCTCTCAAGGTTGCGTTGCCAGTACCTCAGATAATGGAGAAGTTCTGTATAGTGAAGCAGCAATTAGTTCTAAAGGCGGAAGACAACTTCATGATTGTTGGATATTGGATTCAGGTGCAACCTGGCACATGACTTCACGTCGAGATTGGTTTTGCACTTATGAGCCTATCTCGGAAGGATCTGTGTTCATGGGAAATGATCATGTCTTGGAAATTGCTGGAGTCGGTACTGTCAAATTAAAAATGTATGATGGTACTGTTCGCACACTTCAAGGGGTACGCCATGTGAAGGGCTTGAAGAAGAACTTATTGTCCGTTGGACAATTGGATGATCTCGGTTGCAAGATCCATATGGAAGGTGGGATCTTAAAGGTAGTGAAAGGCAATCTTGTAGTGATGAAAGCTGAGAAGATCACAGCTAATCTATACATGCTTTTGGGAGATACGTTGCAAGAAGCAGATGCATCAGTTGCAACAGCAAGTCAAGAAGAAGCAATGATGATGTGGCATCGTAGACTTGGACATATGTCAGAACGAGGCCTGAAAGTCCTTGCGGAACGTAATCTCCTGCCTGGGCTCAAAACCGTCAATTTACCGTTCTGTGAGCATTGTGTGATAAGTAAGCAACATAGGTTGAAGTTTGCTAAAGTAACTACTAGAAGCAAACACATACTAGACTTGGTCCATTCGGATGTGTGGGAATCACCAGAAGTATCCCTGGGAGGAGCAAAGTATTTTGTATCATTCATTGATGATTATTCCAGGAGATTGTGGGTGTACCCAATTAAGAAGAAGTCAGATGTGTTTCCAGTATTTAAGGAATTCAAAGCACAAGTGGAGCTTGAAACTGGAAAAAGAATTAAGTGCTTGAGGACAGACAATGGAGGAGAATATGTAGATGGTGACTTTTTAGCATTATGCAAACAAGAGGGTATTTTAAGACAATTCACAGTTCCACATACACCTCAGCAGAATGGTGTGGCAGAGCGGATGAACAGAACTCTCCTAGATAGAACAAGAGCTATGCTGAGAACAACAGAAGTAGCCAAATCTTTCTGGGCAGAAGCAGTTAAAACCGCCTGTTTTGTGATAAATCGATCACCATCAACAGCGATTGGTTTAAAGACGCCAATGGAGATGTGGAAAGGCAAACCAGCTGATTATTCTTCCTTACATGTGTTTGGATGTCCTGTGTACGTGATGTACAACTCCCAAGAAAGAACAAAGTTGGATCCAAAATCCAGGAAATGTATATTCTTGGGTTATGCTGACAATGTTAAGGGGTATCGCTTGTGGGATCCCACTGCCCGCAAGGTTGTTGTTAGCAGAGATGTAGTTTTTGGAGAAAATGAATTGCAGAGTGAGCAGAAAAATGACAGCACTACCAAAGACACTACTATAGTGCAGATAGAGAAGATGTCTGGAGAAGATGACTTTTCTGAAGCAGAACAGGAGCACGAAGAACAAGAGCCAAATGAGGTCAATGACGAAGGAGGTCTTCGACGATCAACAAGACAAAAATCTAAACCAAGTTGGCACTCACAGTTTGTCATGGCAAGCCATGATGCGTACTGTCTTCTAACTGAGGAAGGAGAACCATCAACCTTTCAAGAGGCCGTGAGTAGTTCGGATGCTTCTCAATGGATGGCAGCAATGCATGAAGAAATGGAAGCCTTGCATAGAAACAAGACATGGGAACTTGTTGAACTTCCAAAGGGTCGAAAAGCCATCGGAAACAAATGGGTATACAAGATCAAACGAGATGGCAATGATCAAGTGGAACGATATCGTGCAAGACTGGTGGTCAAAGGATATGCTCAGAAAGAAGGTGTTGATTTCAATGAGATATTCTCGCCAGTTGTTCGATTGACAACAATTAGAGTTGTTCTGGCTATGTGTGCTGCATTTGATTTACATCTTGAGCAACTTGATGTAAAGACTGCTTTTCTCCATGGAGAACTTGAAGAGGATATATATATGCTCCAACCGGAAGGCTTTAAAGAACAAGAAAAAGAAAACTTGGTTTGTAGGTTGACCAAATCTCTGTACGGTCTAAAGCAGGCGCCAAGATGTTGGTACAAGAGATTTGATTCCTTCATTATTAGCCTTGGTTACAACAGACTGAGTTCAGACCATTGTACATACTACAATAGGTTTGATGATAATGATTTCATCATTTTGCTGTTGTATGTGGATGACATGTTGGTGGTAGGCCCCAACAAAGATCTAATCCAAGAATTGAAGGCAGAGTTGGCTAGGGAGTTTGATATGAAGGACTTGGGACCCGCAAACAAGATTTTAGGGATGCAAATTCACCGAGACAGAAAAAATAGGAAGCTTTGGCTTTCTCAAAAGAATTACTTACAGAAGGTCTTGCGGCGCTTCAACATGCAAGACTGTAAGCCAATTTCTACCCCATTTCCTATCAATTATAAGTTATCCTCAAGTATGAGTCCTAGCAATGAAGCAGAGAGGATAGAAATGTCTCGAGTACCGTATGCATCAGCGGTGGGAAGTCTTATGTACGCCATGATTTGTACAAGACCAGACATTGCACAAGCAGTGGGAGCGGTTAGTAGGTTCATGGCAGATCCTGGTAGAGAGCACTGGAATGCTGTTAAGAGGACCCTTAGATACATCAAAGGATCCTCGGATGTTGCATTATGTTTTGAAGGATCGGAATTTATTGTCAGGGGTTATGTTGATTCAGATTTTGCAGGTGATCTTGATAAAAGAAAGTCTACTACTGGGTATGTGTTTACACTTGCAGGAGGGGCAGTGAGCTGGTTATCCAAATTACAAACTGTTGTAGCTTTGTCTACTACAGAAGCTGAGTACATGGCAGCTACCCAGGCATGCAAGGAAGCTATTTGGATTCAAAGGCTATTGGAAGAAATTGGGCACAAGCAGCAGAAGACTACTGTGTATTGTGACAGTCAAAGTGCCTTGCACATTGCAAGGAATCCAGCCTTTCATTCTAGAACAAAGCACATAGGTGTTCAGTATCACTTTGTCAGAGAAGTAGTAGAGGAAGGAAGTGTGGACATGCAGAAGATTCACACTAAAGATAACCTAGCAGATGTTTTGACGAAGCCAATCAATACAAACAAGTTTACATGGTGCCGATCCTCCTTTGGCCTATCGAAAACGTAAGCAGCAAGGAAATGGCAAGATAGAGAGATATTGAACACTCACAAAAGTAGCTTTAAGTGGGAGATTGTGAAGCCGTGGACTAAAGCCACTTTTGTGGCATGCAAGTCAAAAATGAAGGGATGAAAATTTTAGCTCTACTTAGCTAGGCTTGTAAAATTGGTTGGAGGGTAGAAAATTGTTGCAATGCATTAAATGCTTGAGCTCCCATCTTTGCCTATAAATAGCAAGCCATTTTGCTCATCTTTGCATCCCACTACAATTGTAGTAATCTTAGAGAGAGAGGTAGCAACACTAGTAGTGTGTGTGTTCTCCTATTGTAAGAGAGAGTGTAATTGTTCTCTCCTTATAGTTAGAGAGAGGTTGTAATTTTCTTCCACTTAGTAAAAATATTTCTCTGGTCTTGCCCGTGGTTTTTCCCTTATTCGTTGAGGGTTTTCCACGTTAAAATATTGTGTGTCAATTCCTATTTTTCTCATCTCTTATTTTAGTTGTGAGTTATTATTTTGTTACTCTGTTACCCAACATTCTATTACTCAACAATAGAGAAGATTCAAATCCAAGCATTGCATGATGATTAGGAGCATACATAATAGATTATTCATCATAATTCAATAAACAGACGAGTAATGCATGGTAGTGTTTTTGTTATCACATGACAACATAAGATAGAAAGGCACAAAATAGAGCAGCCAAGTTTGATTACCTTGCCAAGAGTATTTGATGACAATGGAGCAATGACCATGATATCAGCCCAATTACGAAGCTCAATGTGAAGCACAGGATCACCCATCCTTTTCCAAGTACTCCATTCTTTCTCATCATGATATACAGTTACATCCTTGGGAAGTCTTTTCTCATCAATAAAACGCAAAGCCGATTTTGTGAGAACTGCCTTTACGTGTGCCCATTCTGCTAAACTACGACAAACACGCCCAAATTTTGCTGCACAAATACTTCCACAAGCAGCAAGCAGAATCCGAGGACCAAACTCTGCCTTAAATTTTGCCTTAGCTCTTGCCTCAGCTTTTCTTGCCTCATACCTTGACTTAGGTCTTGCCTCAGCACTTGCTGGATCAGAGCAATCCATCACCAACTATGTCCACATTAATTAATGCAAAGTATTAGAAAACCAAACCAACCATCACAAGCTCATATTCACGGAATTATAAGGTTAGCTTGATGGTTGAAGCGAGAAGAGGGAGGGAGAGGTCGTGGGTTTGAATCCCTCCCACTGATAAAAACTAATAAATTAACAACTAACATTGACCGATAAAAAAAAAAAACAAACTCATATTCACACATGCACAGATCAAAAACTCTAATGATCATATTCAACATTAAATAACTGTTGGAGATTTTCATCCATTGAGAAGGGAAGAGTTTAGACTTTAGGCTATATCAAGACAAAGGAAGCATATTCATCAAACAAAAGGGAGCACATAACTATAAGAATACAGTACCACCTCTAGATGAAGGGAAAACAAGATCAATTCATTTTTGTTGCATAATCATAATCACAGCCTCACAAATATGTAAAAAGCATAAACCATTTAATTATCAGGAATGCGAAATCATGAGTCATTTCTGACGAGTTTAGATAGAAATTAATCATATAAAACAAAAAGTTCAGTGTTCACATTATCGGCATCTACGAAGTTACAAATTTTTAAGCATACAAGATTTCAACCACAGAGAGAGAGTTTCAGTCAAAGGTTTCATACTTTTTTAGTGCAGCTTGAAGATCAAGAATTTCTCTTTAGATAGAAATTAATCATATGAAATAAAAGTTCAGTGTTCACATTATCAGCATCTACGAAATTACAAAATTTTTAAGCATACAAGATTTCAACCACAGAGAGAGAGTCTCAGTCAAAGGTTTCATACTCTTTTAGTGCAGCTTGAAGATCAAGAATTTCTCTCACGCTCTTCTTTCTAAAAAAGAAAAGAAAAAAAAAACTGTCAGAAATTGAATTGAATCATTTAAAAAGGAAGCATAATTAAGGTTGACTTGTGTCTAGTTTCTACTATCCATACAAGGAAAAAAAAAACTCATATACCACACTCAATCACCAAGTGAGAGAGTTGTTGGTAACCATCAAGAAAGTTGAGTAAAAGAAAACCAAAGAAGATTTGTTTGCACGTAGAAATGAAAAAAAAAAGCATTCAACATTTGACACCTTTTACCACATTTTCAGAAACAATAATTCATGATCACAAGAAGAAGAGATAGAACAGAATCTTGAAAGAGAAGAAATCATTCTCTCATACACACAACAAGAAGTGCATGACCCGTGATTGAAAATGGCATAAAGATTGAAAACTCCTATCAAAGACTAGATTTTGAAGCATTGAACGCTGATGGGGTGCTCGAGAATTACCACCAAATGATACAAAACCAGATGGAAGGAAGAAAAAAAAAAACAACAAAAGAATAAGAAAACTAAAGAAATGAAAGTGAAGAAGTTCCATCACCTTGTGAGCTATGTATCTCTGACAAACTTTTCTTTCCCTTTCCCGCAGCAATGTGAATCAGAAGAAGAAGAGAAAAGAACCAGGTTCAAGAGTAGACTTATGAATTTTCTCAGACGAAGCTATGGAATCGCGGCTTTTTTTTATGTATTCTTTTTAAAATATTACTTTTTTAGCATAAAGTATAAAAGTATGGGATTGGTCTTCCTAGTTGTTTTTCCTTTTCTGTAATTCACCACAAAAAATATAATGTCTGTGGGAGAAGATCTCATATAGCATGCAACATAACAACATAAGATTGATGAAATTTTGGTTAAAATGTACGTTTTCTCTCTTTATGTTTATTTAAAGCATTAAAAAATTTATCTTTTAGTTTTCTTAATTTAATCCTCCAACTTAGTTTTTAATTTCGTGTAAGTTCATTTCCATAAACTCTCTTATATATATCACTCAGCACAAGTTGACAATTAAGTTGTCAACCCTGTTCAAACCCTCAGCATTCCTGTTTGTGGCAAAGTCAACAACTTCATCTACGACCTTTTCCACATCATAGATCCTCGCTCAATTTCTAACTCACTTTTTCTTCTCTAGGTAATTGTCTTTATTTATTTAAAGGCATTTTAAAAACATAGTTTTTTTTTTTGGTAGAGAAAAACAAAGTTGTTTATGTCTGGATGTAATATTTAACAAATTTTCCATGTTAAAAAGGTTTTTTTAAAATAAATATTCAAAAGAAAATTTTCCATCCGCTGTCATCATGAACATTCGGAAATAACAATTAGTTTATTACCATGCCTTGATTGATTAGAATGTAATAAATGCCAAACCACGGTGGATCATGATGAATTTAGTGAAATTTGATTTGACTCAAAATTAACATGTTTAGTTATTATAAAATAAAATCACTTTCAATTATGGCGAGGTTTAAGCAATATTAAGTTGCTTATGTAAAATCAATTTTAATTTGTTAATATATATTAATATATATATATATATATATATATATATTAAAATAACTAATTATAATAAGAAATACATAGATATTAAAACTTATTTTAATAACTATATATTCAAATCAATTTTGGTTCAAAGTATTTAAACAACATTTTCTTAAAAAATTAATTTTCTGATATTTATTATCCAAACAAAAATTCCACACACACTTGGAAGATATCCAAAACTGGTTTGCCATTCGTACCTAATGATGAAACTGAGCACAATATTGCAATGTGTGTATATTAAGAAGAGCATAACATCTACAATTACATCTAAGTAGAGGTGCAGAAGCAACACCCTAGGAGACATAAACGATACTGTTCAATGAAACTATGATCAAATCAAATGTGTAGGCTCAAAAAGGAGCCAAGACAAAAGGTCCTAATATGTTCAAAGTTGCTAAACCTGAGCACCATAATGTGTGTAGGTCCTAGTAAGCCATATCCATACTTACACACCATAATATGTTCAAAGTTGCTAAACCTGAGCACTAGTACTACCACCCTCTTTCTGCTTCATCTTTAGCTTATCATAAGAAGTTTTCCCAGTTAAGTCAATGGAAGAAGGTTCAGCCATTGCGCGCTCAAGATCCCCACCAACAGGCACAGGTGGGATGAGAATGATGTCAAGCTCATCGATTGCAATTAAATGTTTTTCTGTGAAAGAGTTTTTCCATATAAAAGTGTTCATGGATGGTGCAACAAAAAATGGCTTCTTGTAGTCCCATGCTCGCACAATGCATGTCAGCAGATTGTCACACAACCCTCCCGCAATCTACACCAACATATATTTTTACAAGTAAGAAATAGAAGAAAGGGGCAATATAACTGCATTCATGCATATATATGCAAAATCATGAGTCAGTTTTGTGTGAATGTGTTAAATCTGACTCCTACAACTAATCATAACAAATCTTAACAACAACAACAACAACAAGGTCTTCTGGGTTACATAAATCACACGATGTCATTCTTGATCATAGCGTGTCTTTTATTTAATAAAAATTGCATTTTCTATATCCAACATTAACACATTCTATTACTCAACAATAGAGAAGATTCAAATCCAAGCATTGCATGATGATTAGGAGCATACATAATAGATTATTCATCATAATTCAATAAACAGACGAGTAATGCATGGTAGTGTTTTTGTTTTTATCACATGACAACATAAGATAGAAAGACAAAAGCAGCCAAGTTCGAATACCTTGCCAAGAGTATTTGCTGACAATGGAGCAATGACCATGATATCAGCCCAATTACGAAGCTCAATGTGAAGCACAGGATCACCTATCCTTCTCCAAGTATTCCGTTCTTTCTCATCACGATATACAGTTACACCCTTGGGAAGCGTTTCTTCATCAATGAAACGCAAAGCCGATTTTGTGAGAACTACCTTTACTTGTGCCCATGCTGCAAAACTACGACAAACATCCCCAAATTTTACTGCACAAACACTTCCACAAGCAGCAAGCAGAATCCGAGGCTTAGCACACTCTGCCTTAGAAGCTTTTGCCTGAGCTCTTAACTCAGATCTTTTTGCATCAACCCTTGACTCAGCACTTGGTGGACCATAGCAATCCATCACCAACTATGTCCACATTAATGCAAAGTATTAGAAAACCAAACCAACCATCACAAGCTCATATTCACACATGCACCGATCAAATACTCTAATTATCATATTCAACATTAAATAACTATTGGAGATTTTCATCCAGTGAGAATGGAAGAGTTTAGAGTTTAGGCCATATCAAGACAAAGGAAGCATATTCATCAAACAAAAGGGAGCACATAAGAATACGGCACCACTTCTAGATGAAGGGAAAACAAGATCGATTCATTTTTGTTGCATAATCATAATCACAGCCTCACCAATATGTAAAAAGCATAAACCATTTATCAGGAATGAGAAATCATGAGTCATTTCTGACGAGTTTAGATGGAAATCATATGTAATAAAAGTTCAGTGTTCACATTATCAGCATCTACGAAGTTACAAATTTTTAAGCATACAAGATTTCAACCAGAGAGTCTCAGTCAGAGGTTTCATACTTTTTGAGTGCAGCTTGAAGATCAAGAATTTCTCTCACGCTCTTCTTTCTAAAAAAGAAAAGAAAAAAAAAAGTGTCAGAAATTGAATCATAAACAAAGGAAGCATAAGGTTGAATAGTTTCTAGTTTCAACTATCCATACAAGAAAAAAAAATGATTGTGACCACGAGGAAAGTTAACTTAAGAAAACAGAAATAACACAGTTGAGTTGAGTCCAATACAAACCAAAGAAGATTTGATTGCACGTAGAAATGAAAAAGGAAAAAATGATTCACCATTTGACATCTTTTACGGCATTTTCAGAAACCATGCATGATCACAACAAGAAGAGACAGAACTGAATCTTGAAACACAACAAGTGCATGACCCATGATTGAAAATAGCATAAAGATTGGAAACTCCGATCAAAGACTCGATTTTGAAGCATTGAACGCTGATGGGGTGCTCGAGAATTCACCAACAAATGATGCAAAACCAAATGGAAGGGGAAAAAAAAAAAAAGAATAAGAAAACAAAAGAATGAAAGTGAAGAAATTTCATCACCTTGTGAGCTTCTTTCCCTTTACCGCAGCAATGTCAATCCGAAGAAGAACAGAGACGAACCAGGTTCAAGATTTTTGAATTTTCTCAGAGGAACCTATGGAATCGCGGCTTTTTTTTTTCACCTTGTGTTGTGAGAGTCAAACATTTTTATTGAATAAGACTTCATTTTATTCCCTCAATTTGTGAGGCGCTAGCTGAATTTAGATAATTAACAATAAATTTCTGAATTTAACTTCCACTAAATAAATTAGTGTCTTTTTTTTTTTTTTGAGAAAGAATAAATTAGTGTCTGAACTTTTACAACTTATTATTTTTTACAATTATACTCTAAATTATACAACTTACTGTCATCATTTTATTCCAAAAAAAAAAACTTACTGTCATCATAGTTCATTTAATTTACAACTTACTTTCAATTTAGTCGCTAGATGATATACGTGACAGTAAATTACATGTTCAATTGGAAAAGAAAATTTGACTATGTAATTATACCAGTATGAGAATAAACTGTGCATGAGAGTAATTTATACCACATTAAAATGAATAAACCAATAAAACATAATGAAAGAGGAACACAATTTATGTGCAAATCTAACAATAATAAAACACTTATTATAATAGATTATTATTTCAGTTTATTATGATGATATACCAATAAAATTATTGATCACTATATATACATGTACTACAAGATTTATTTATTATTAATTATTAATTTGTTTTAATACAGACTCTATATGCTTGCTACTCAGTTAATCATTTATTATGAGATTGTTTTTGTTTTTGCTTAAGTATTTTTACTCATAATTAATAAATGTCATCTTATTTTTACTTTTTTTTTCTATGTTTATGTTGTGAACAAAATATAAAAAAAAATTCCTATCATTTCTTTCCCATTTGAAAAATCATGATTCATGAAACAAAATAAAATAAAAAATTATATATAATTATCAGTAAAAAAAACTGGAAAGAAAAATAGAAACTAAATCAAACTTCCTTATTTTACTTTTAGTAATATAAGGTTATCTTAGACTATTAAAGTAAGAATCCAAAGGGTTGGAGAAGTGGTGTAAGGTCCAATGTGTTTACATAAGGGGGAACGATCTATTTAGTAGGAGAATCCGTATTCGATTTCCTCCGTGTAGAAAATTCTCTTGGGTCAGTGGCAACCACGCATCTCGAGCGACCCAATGGGTTGAGAAACACCCGTGATCTCTGACCTAGGAAAAAAAAAAGGACTATTAAAGTAAGAAGCTAAAATGGGGATACTATCACTTTTCTTTCCCCAACTTATTTTTACATATTCAAATCCCTAATCCAATTTTATTATGTACTAATAATGTGTTAGATTCTCCAGTAGAAAAACCTCTAAATTATAACTGGGGTAAAAGTTTATTTCTCATAATATTTAAATAAAATATAGTTTTAAAGTTGATTAAATTAAACATATACTTTAGTCTCTATACGTATTGAAGATTCTCAATTTAACCCCTACAAGTAAAATCTTATTCGATTAGTAGCTGTGTCTATCTTCTCCCACATGGGTATATACACTCAAGAGAAGTGTCAAATGATCTTTTATTCTTGGATAAAATATGTTTTTAGTCCCTTACTTTTATTAAAAATTAGTTTTAGTCCTTGTACTTTTAAATCGATCATTTTAGTCATCAAACTTTAAAAAACATGTGAATTTAATCCTTTAACATCACTAACATCAACAAAGGAGAGGAACTAAATCCACATGTTTATTAAAATTTGTGGACCAAAATAGTTTATTTGAAAGTATAAGGACTAAAACCAATTTTGAGTAAAAATATAGGGACAAAAAACATATTTTACCCTTTATTCTAAAGAAAATCGTTACGCCCTAAAGAACAAATAAGTACCGAATGTTATCCGCTGCCATCATGAACATTTAGAAACAACTAGTTTATCGCCATGATTTATTAGAATGTGATAAATGCCAAAATTCCTTAAAGGTATCCAATTCTCAATGCATTTCTGATCCAAGAACTCAATTTGGATTTTTAACCCTCTTTTAATGGATCTGTTATTGTGACGTAGAATTTAAGAATATTCACTAATTTTCACATATTATTATCAAATTGTTTAACTTTAAAAACCAACATCTGTCATTAAGGGTCTGTTAGCATAGCAACACACCTTAGGATATATATAAGACCCGTGTAAAGTAATAATATGTGTCTTCAAATTTATACTTGCGAGTTCAAATATTTTGCTCGCAACACTTTTTTTTACCAAGTACATATCGTTAACTTTTAATTGAGACCTTTTGTTAGTTATTCATTTTGTGTCTTAATATTATAAAATTAATTACTTATTAACACTTTTTGTTGGTCCTTGATGACGAAGATTTAAACATACGTGGATACTTCTGTACCCAAAAAAAAAACGTGGATACTTGGATACTATATAGAAGGACATATGAGATATTAAGTGGCATTTAACGTTTCATATAAATGTTGATAACAGTATTAAGTAACATACAATTTTGTACTAACATTTTACATAAGTGCACTTTCAGAATATTTTTTTTTAATTTTATTAAATTCACGACCAACGGGATAGTGCATTACAAAATTCAAAAAAATAAAATGATAATTTACTCTTTTCTTTCCCTGTCTCTGTCTTCTCTACATACCCAATGCCCCTCCACCATCATCATGAACATTTCGTAAATAACTAGTTTATTGCCATGCCTTGATTGATTAGAATGTGATAAATGCCCAAATTTATTAATTGTGTATTTGGTTTGGTGGTAAAACTATGGTAGATTTTGGTGGGTTGAGTCAAGTTTGATTTTTTTTTTATCCGTAGGGATCCAAGTCAGTACCAAAGGATTTATAACGCTCACGCATCTTGTTCAACCAACTGAATCAAACTTGATTTGACTCAAAATTAGCATATTAAAATATCTACTTATAATAGAATATATATTAAAACTTATTTTAGTGATTACACACTCATAATCAAATTTGGTTCAAAGTATTTAAATAACATTTTCTTAAAAAATTAATTTTTTTATATCTATTATCCAAACAAAAATTCCAAACAAAGAAGATATCCGAAACTGGTTTTTGCCATTCGTACCTAATGATGTTACTGAGCACACACAATGCAATGTGTGTATATTAAATCTACAATTACATCTAGGTAGAGGTGCAGAAGCAACACCCTAGGAGACACTACAGTTCAATGAAAATATGATGAAATCAAATGTGACCACACTAGGCTCAAAAAGGAGCCAAGAGAAAAGGGTCCTGGTAAGCCATATCCATAATATGTTCAAAGTTGTTGCTAAACCTGAGCACTAGTACTACCACCCTCTTTCTGCTTCATCTTTAGCTTATCATAAGAAGCTTTCACAGTTGTGTTAATGGTAGAAGGTTCAGCCATTGAGCGCGCAAAATCCCCACTAACATGAACAGGTGGGATGAGAATGATGCCAAGCTCACGAATTGCAATTAAATGTTTATCTGTGAAAGAGTTTTTCCATGTAAAAGATGGTGCAACAAAAAATGGCTTCTTGTAGTCCCACGCTCGCACAATGCATGTCAGCAGATTGTCACACATCCCTACCGCAATCTACACCAACATATTTTTACAAGTAAGAAAAATAGAAGAAAGAGGCAATTGAATTGATGCACTTAAAATAGAAACATATACACACACAGCCCAATACATGATGCAAACGTTAGATTTGGATCCTTTTTATTCGTTTTTGTGTAGTCGTAGAAAGGCAAAATTTTTATCTATCTTGCAGTCCTACTATTGAAAAAAATGGATTCCCCTGCATTCATGCATATGCAAAATCTAACATTAACACATTCTATTACTCAACAATAGAGAAGATTAATTCAAATCCAAGCTCGACAATTGAACATTACATGATGATTAGGAACATACATAATAGATTATTCAAATATATTATCACATGACAACATAGATAGAAAGTTTGATTACCTTGCCAAGAGTATTTGCTGACAATGGAGCAATGACCAAGATATCAGCCCAATTACGAAGCTCAATGTGAAGCACAGGATCACCTATCCTTCTCCAAATATCCCACTCATCCTCATCACGATATACAGTTACACCCTTGGGAAGTGTTTGATTAGGAATAAAGCGCAAAGATGATGTTGTGACAACTACCTTTACTTGTGCCCATTTTACAAAACAACGACAAACATGCGAGAGATTTACCGCATCAACACTTCCACAGACACCAAGTAGAATCCGAGGCTTCCTCGAAAGAGAACACCCTGCCTCAGCTTTTGCCTTGCCCTTGCCCTTTTTTCTTGCAGAACCAGAGGAACCCATCGCCAACAGATTTCAACAATATCTATATATGTCCACATTAATGCAAAAAAGTGTTAGAAAACCAACCAACACATGCAAGATCATATTCACACATGCACGGATCAAAAACTCTAATTATCATATTCAACATTAAATAACTATTGGAGATTTTCTTCATCCAGTGAGAATGAAAGAGTTTAAGACTTTTAGGCCATATCAAGACAAAGGAAGCTTATTTATCAAACAAAAGGGAGCACATAAGAATACCACACCACATCTAGATGAAGGGAAAGAATATTCGTTTTTGTTGCATAATCATAATCACAGCCTCACAAATATGTAAAAAAGCATAAACCATTTATCAGGAATGAGAAATCATGAGTCATTTCTGAGGAGTTTTTAGATGGAAATCATTTGAAGTAAAAGTTCAGTGTTCACATAATCACATTACCAGCATCTACAAAGTTACAAATTTTTAAGCATATAAGATTTCAATCAGAGAGAGGGAGAGAGTCTCTCAGTCAGAGGTTTCATAATTTTTGAGTGCTGCTTGAAGATCAAGAATTTCTCTCACGCTCTTCTTTCTAAAAAGGGGAAAAAAAGTGTCAAAAATTGAATCATATACAAAGGAAGCATAAGGTTGACTATTGTTTCTAGTTTCAACTATCCATACAAGAAAAAAAAATGATTGTGACCACAAAGAAAGTTAACTTAAGAAAACAGAAATAACACAGTTGAGTTGAGTCCAAGACAAACCAAAGAAGATTTGCTTGCACGTAGAAATGAAAAAAAAAATGATTCACCATTTGACACCTTTTACGGCATTTTCAGAAACCATGCATGATCACAACAAGAAGACAGAACTGAATCTTGAAACACAAGAAGTGCATGACCCATGATTGAAAATAGCATAAAGATTGGAAATTCTGATCGAAGACTCGATTTTGAAGCTTTGAAAGCTGATGGGGTGCTCGAGAATTCACCACCAAATGATGCAAAACCAAAGGGAAGGAGAAAAAGAATAAGAAAACAAAAGAATGAAAGTGAAGAAGAAGTTCCATCACCTTGTGAGCTATGTATCTCTGACGAACTTTTCTTTCCCTTTATCGCAGCAATGTGAATCCGAATAAGAACAGGGACGAACCAGGTTCAAGATTTTTGAATTTTCTCAGAGGAAGCTATGGAATCGCGGCTTTTTTTTTTTTTCTTTTACCTTGTGTTGTGAGAGTCAAACATTTGTATTGAATAAAACTTCATTTTATTCCCTTCAAAAAAAAAAAAAAGACTTCATTTTATTCCCTCAATCTGTGAGGCGCTAGCTGAATTTAGATAATTAACAAATAAATTTCTGAATTTAACTTCCACTAAATAAATTAGTATCTTAACTTTTACAGCTTATTATTATTTGTCTCTAAATTATATAATTTACTGTCATCATAGTTCCTATAATTTAGGACGTCTTCTTGGAGTTATGGGTTAGTGGTGAACGGAGAAGGTAAGGGATTCGAATTCCTCCTACTAACAAAAAGTTAACAATTAATAACTAATACTTGCCAATAAAAAAATTTAGGATAAAATATGTTTTTGATTCTTGTACTTTCAAAAAAAATTTAGTTTTAGTCTCTATACTTTCGAATCAACTATTTTAGTTCTCAAACTTTGAAAACTTGCTTTAGTCCCTCCCCTACAAAAAGTTAACAATTAACGATTAACATTTACCGATAAAAAAAATTTAGGGTAAAATGTGTTTTTGGTCCTTATACTCTCAAAAAAACTTGGTTTTAGTTCATGTACTTTTCGAATCAACCATTTTAGTCCACAAACTTTGAAAAACAATTGCTTCTGGTCTCTCCCCTCTATTAGTGTTAATACTGTTAATGAGAATATAGTTTTTGGCACTTGTAAAAGGACATGTCACATATGTTAATACTGTTAACGGAAATACAGTTTTCGGCGCCTGTAAAAGGACATGTGACATGTGTGTTTTGTGGCGGTTTATAACTGCCGGAAACTGTATTTCCGTTAACAGTATTAACATCATTAGAGAGGAGGGACTAAAAGCTAAGTAGTTTTCAAAGTTTGAATACTAAAATGATTCATTTGAAAGTACAGGGACTAAAACCAAGTTTTTCTGAAAATACAAATAAAAAAACATATTTTACCCAAAAATTTACAACTTCCGATAAATTTAGTCCCTAAATGATATATGTGACAGTAAATTGCCATGTTCAATTGGAAATTTTGACTATGTAATTATACCAGTATGAGAATAAACTGTGCAGTAATTTATACCACATTAAAATGAATAAACCAATAAAACATAATGAAAGAGAAACACAATTTATGTGCAAATCTAACAATGATAAAACACTTATTATAATAGATTATTATTTCAGTTTATTATGACGATATACCAATAAAAATTATTGATCACTATATATACATGTACTACAAGATTTATTTATTATTAATTATTAATTTGTTTTAATACGCTTGCTACTCAGTTAATCATTTATTATGAGATTGTTTTGTTTTAACTTAAGTATTTTTACTCATAATTAAAAAATATCATCTTATTTTTACTTCTTTTTTTTTTTCTATTTTTAAGTTGTGAACAAAATAAAAAAAAAAATCTATCATTTCTTTCCCATTTGAAAAATCATGATTCATGAAACAAAATAAAATAAAACATTATAATTATCGGTAAAAAAAATCTGGAAAGAAAAATAAAAACTAAATCAAACTTCCTTTTTTTACTTTTAGTAATATAAGGTTATCTTAGACTATTAAAGTAGGAAATATATAGGGTTAAGGCAGTGGTGTAAGCTCTATTCATATGTGGGGAACGATCTATTTAGCAGAAGAATTCGTGTTCGATTCTCTCTGTGTGCAAAGTTCTCTTGGACCAAAGCAACCACGCACCGCAAGCGAGATTAGTCTCTGACCAATGGGTTGGAGAACACCCATAGTCTCTGACCCAGAAAAAAAAAAAAAAAAAAGACTATTAATGTAAGAAGCTAAAATGGAGATACTACCACTTTTCTTTCCGCAACTCATTTTCACATATTCAAATCCCTAATCCAATTTTATTATGTACCAATAGTGTGTTAGATTCTCCATTAGAAAAACCTCTAAATTATAACTGGGTCAAAGTTTATTTCTCATAATCTTTAAATAAAATATAGTTTTAAAGTTGATTAAAAATATAATTTAGTCTCTATACGTATTAAAGATTCCCAATTTGGCCCATATATGTAAAAATTTATTCAACTAGTCCCTGTATGTGCAAACTTTACCAATTTGGCCCCTGCCATTATACGTTGATTTTTAACTTTCCTATGCATTTATTTTAAATATGTTTTAAAATTATGTGAAAACCATATTTAAATAACAATTTCTTAAAAAAATATTTTTTTATATCTATTATCCAAACAAAAATTCTACACACTAAGAAGATATCCGAAACTGGTTTGCCATTCTTACCTAATGATGCGACTGAGCACAATACAATGTGTGTATATTAATAAGAGCATAACATCTACAATTACATCTAAGTAGAGGTGCAGAAGCAACATCCTAGGAGACATAAACGATACTACTGCTCAATGAAACTATGATCAAATCAAATGTGTAGGCTCAAAAAGGAGCCAAGACAAAAGGTCCTAGTAAGTCATATCCATACTTACACCAAAATACGTTCAATGTTGCTAAAAACCTGAGCACTAGTACTACCACCCTCTTTCTGCTTCATCTTTAGCTCATCATAAGAAGCTTTCACAGTTGAGTCAATGGTAGAAGGTTCAGCCATTGCGCGCATAAGATCCCTACAAACAGGTACAGGTGGGATGAGAATGATGCCAAGCTCAGCAATTGCAATTAAATGTTTTTCTGTGGAAGAGTTTTTCCATGCAAAAGTGTTCATGGATGGTGCAACAAGAAACGGCTTCTTGTAGTCCCACGCTCGCACAATGCATGTCAGCAGATTGTCACACATCCCTCCCGCAATCTACACCAACACATATTTTTACAAGAAAAATAGAAGAAAGAGGCAATTGATATGCACTTAAAATAGAAACATATACACTCACAGCCCAATTCATGATGCAAACGTGTTAGATTTGGATCCTTTTTATTGTTTTTGTTTAGTCATAGAAAGGCAAAAATTTTATCTGTCTTGAGTCCTACTGGTGAAGAAAATGGATATGCAAAATCATGAATCAGTTTTGTTGGATGAAGATCGGACAGTTCACATTTCGGATATGTATATTAAGTCAGATTTTCAAGATAAAATATGAGCCATTCAATCTTAATCCAACAGTCCTGCAACTAATCATAGGGAGTCTTTACAACAATGCCAACAATACTCTATCCAATTAAATGAGGTTGGCTACGTGAATCACACAGCGTCATTCCTAATCATATAGTGTGTCTTTATTTAATAGAAATTGCATTTTCTCTCTCCAACATGAACACATTCTATTACTCAACAATAGAGAAGATTCAAATCCAAGCATTGCATGATGATTAGGAACATGCATAATAGATTATTCATCATAATTCAATAAACAGACGAGTAATGCATAGTAGTGTTTTTGTTATCACATGACAACATAAGATAGAAAGAGACAAAAGCAGCCAAGTTTGATTACCTTGCCAAGAGTACTTGATGACAATGGAGCAATGACCATGATATCAGCCCAATTACGAAGCTCAATGTGAAGCACAGGATCACCTATCTTTTTCCAAGTATTCCATTCATGGTAATCACAATATGCAACTACATCCTTGGGAAGTGTTTGATCAGGAATAAAGCTCAAAGATGATGTTGTGACAACTGCCTTTACTTCTGCCCATTCAGCAAAACTACCACAAACATGCGAAAATTTTGCCGCACCAACACTTCCACAGACACCAAGAAGAATCCGAGGCTTCCTCGAAAGAGAACACCCTGCCTCAGAGTTTGTCTTGCCCTTTTCACTTGCAGGATCAGAGCAATCCATCACCGGCTGATTTCAACAATATCTATATATGTCCACATTAATACCAAGTATTAGAAAACCAACCATCACAAGATTATATTCACACAGGCACGGATCAAAGATATTAACGTTAAATAACTATTGGAGATTTTCATTCAGTGAGAATGAAAGAGTTTAGACTTTAGGCTATATAATATATCAAGACAAAGGAAGCATATTTATCAAACAAAAGGGAAAACATAAGAGAATACTTCTAGTTGAAGGGAAGGAAGATTCATTTTTGTTGCATAATCATATATAATCACAGCCTCACAAAGATGTAAAAAGCATAGCATAAACCATTTATCAGGAATGAGAAATCATGATCATTGCTGACGAGTTTAGATGGAAATCATATGAAATAAAAGTTCAGAGTTCACATTTTTAAGCATTCGAGATTTCAAGCACAGAGAGAGAGAGAGTCTCAGTCAGAGGTTTCATACTTTTTGAGTGCAGCTTGAAGATCAAGAATTTCTCTCACGCTCTTCTTTCTAAAAAGGAAAAGAAAAAAAAAAACTGTCAGAAATTGAATTGAATCATTTATAAAGGAAGCATAAGGTTGACTTGTTTCTAGTTTCAACTATCCATACAAGAAAAAAAAAATGATTGTAACCACAAAGAAAGTTAACTTAAGAAAACAGAAATAACACAGTTGAGTTGAGTCCAAGACAAACCAAAGAAGATTTGCTTGCACGTAGAAATGAAAAAAAAAAAAATTATTCTCCATTTGACACCTTTTACGGCATTTTCAGAAACCATGCATGAACACAACAAAAAGAGACAGAACTGAATCTTGAAACACAAGAAGTGCATGACCCGTGATTGAAAATAGCATAAAGATTGGAAATTCTGATCAAGGACTCGATTTTGAAGCTTTGAAAGCTGATGGGGTGCTCGAGAATTCACCACCAAATGATGCAAAACCAAAGGGAAGGAAAAAAAGAATAAGAAAACACAGGAATGAAAGTGAAGAAGAAGTTCCATCACCTTGTGAGTTGTGAGCTATGTATCTCTGAAAATTCACGAATTTTTCTTTCCCTTTACCGAAGCAATGTGAATCAGAGGAAGAACAGAGATGAACCAGGTTCAAGATTTTTGAACTTTCTCAGAGGAACCTATGAATCGCGGCTTTTTTAACTTGTGTTGTGAGAGTCAAACATTGATATTGAATAAAACTTTATTTTAGTCCCAAAACTTATGAAGAGTTGTAGTAATATTAGCTGAATTTAGATAATTAACAAATAAATTCTTGAATTAAAATTTGTTAAGCAAGTTAGTCTATGAACTTTTACAATTTACTATTATTATATATAGTCCCTAAATTATAAAATTCACTATCATCATAATCTTTACAATTTGCAACTTACTCTCAATTTAGTCTCTAAATTATACACGTGATAATAAAATACCAGCATGTATAACTGGAAATTTTGACTCTGTAATTATACCAGTATGAGAGTGAATTGTTCATGGGAGTAATTTATACCACAATGAAATGAATAAACCAATAAAACATAATGACAGAGAAACATAATTTATGTATAAATCTAAAAATAATAATAACACTTATTATAATATTTATATTAGAATAGATTATTATTTCAATTTATTATGATGACATAACAAAAATCATTGATCACTATGTGTGTGTATGTGTGTATTAATTTGTTTTAATACAGATTCTATATACATGCTACTCACTCAATCATTTAGTACGAGAGTGATTTGTTTTCAGTTAAAATATTTTTACTCATAATTAAAAAATATCAGCTTTTTTTTTCTTCTATATTTAAGATTGTGACCAAAATAGAAAAATAAAAATAAAATATTTTCTATGGAATAGTCACCAAATGAAAGTTTATGATGTTATTTACTTGAAGTATTTTATTTTCCTAAGGGACAAGGTAATATATGTTTTTATCATGGATATAATGCATAATGTGTCATGGTGTGATGACTTAGAATATTGATGATCTTAATCTATGAATTTTGGAGACTCTATGATTTAGACATTATTATTATTATTATAATATTGTCACATCATTATTTAAATTGATTATTTGAAAAATATTGTAAGATTATTAAATTTCTATGTTAATTATTGATTGGAAAACCTTCTATAAATACGAGTCATGAATTTTGGATTTCACATTATTTTGGGAAAAATACTTTCTTATAATATTGCAGCTAACAATAGTAGGTGTTAATCTTGGTGCATCATGACTCAGGCAAAGAGCCTGTTATTGATATTCACTTATCATTAGGTTGGCGGGAAGCCTATCTCTAACTTATATTTTAAGCAGGAAGCCTAAGTTTGACATGGGTCAGAGGCGGAGAGCCTGTTATAGTTCTGTTTTAGAATACTCCACTTTAAATATGAAATTTTGGTTTTATACAACTTATTTAATAGATGAGACTTGAATATTGAAATTGCCATATAATTGATTATCATGTCCCACTTGTGATGTTATTGATTATTTAATTATTCACTGAGTGATAACTTACGTTGTCTCTCTTAATCTATTTCAAATCCTCAATCTCGTACAAAACTAAGCACCTCAATTAGGCCCTAGTAGTGGAGTCTTTTTTTTTTTTTTTTTTTGTGGGGCCCTTTTGTATTAAGGGCTAATAGTGTCATTAGAACTGTACTGTATTTTGTCATTTTGGAATTGTACCTATTATACTTTGTTTTTAGTGGCTTTGTTATTCTGTCTGTCAAATGTGTAGTAGATATATGTTGTTTTGTTTGGCCTTTGTGAGGTCTTATGTTGCTGGTACTATATTATGATGATTATACAAATCTATATGCTATTTTGGAATATCCATATTTTAGGGGAGATTTTGCTAAATTTTTAGTAAAAATTTCTTGAGATGTAGATTTTATAAATTCACATTATGTTAGTTATTCTTGTTAGAGTTAATCATAGTTCAGGCTTGTCAGATTAAGGTATTGGTCTATGTGACGGTCACAATTAGATTTATGGGTCATGATAGATAGGTGTTTTTTTTTTTTTATCAGCAAATGTTTTTGTTAGGTTTTTTTTTTTGTCACCATAATATTTGTACGAAATATCTACCGGCTTTGTGGATGACTAATCGTCATCAAGGAACCTAATTGGCCACCTATAGTGAGGTTTTTTTTGGATCATGATAATGAAGTCTCCTCTCTCAATTATGTTTTTTCAATTCATGAGATTCAAACTCAAAATCTTATTTAAGATATTTTAGTCCAATTTCACTCTAACTACGACATATTGGTAAGTTAAACAAGATTTGCTTGTAGATTTCTATTTTTTCTTTTTTGAAATAACATGACAGTGTGTTTTTTACTAAGGCTTTTTGTACCAAGTACATATTTAGTGTTTTATTGAATTTTTTTGTTAATTATTTGTTTTTACTTTATTAACATATTTGTTATATTTAAAAATATAATTAACGATTAACAAGTAACAGCCTACTAAGGGAAAATAAAATTACAATTGTTTAGATTTTTAAAATAATTTTATATTTTTCCATATTTTTTTATCCATAGTCTATATGCCAAGCCATTTAACTACCTGTTACATAAGACAGGTGCAAAACAGGAAGATGAAACCCATTATTTATTGCATACCAAACCTTTATTTAAGAACATGTTTGGACGAATGTAGATAAAATTAATTTTGATTGCAATTGATTTTAAAGTAGTGTGATTTATATTAATTAGGATGTTTTTACTATAAAAATAACTTAGTAGTAAAATTCAGTATAAATTTTTTTATCTAATGCGAAAGATATTTAAAGTTGTTTCAACCCAAAATTAATTTTGAACTAGAATCAATTTTTCAACATGGAAGCAAATGTATGAAAATTTACTTAAAATTCGGTTAACTAATATTTCAAAATCCAACGTAAAACCACATGCATTGTGTTTTTTTTTTTTTTTTTGTCAAATGTTAATTGTTAATTTGTTAGTTTTTTTTGTTAGCGGAAGATTCGAACTCACGACCTATCCCTCTCTTCCTTCTTCCTTCACCACCAAACCAACCTTATAAGTGTGGATTGGGACTCCAAGATACCTAAACTATTCGTATCACCTATGAATTAATTTATCTTTATTTTCCTTCCCTATCTCTAGATTCTCCACATGGGTATATACACTGGAGGAGTCTCAAATGATCTTTTATTCTAAAGAAAATTGTTGCGCCCAAAAGAACAAATGTCATCCACGGTCATCATGAACATTCGGAAATAACTAGTTTATTGCCATGTGTGTAGTGTATATATTAAGAAGAGCACAATGCAATGTGTGTATATTAAGAAGAGCACAAACATGTACAATTATAACTAAGTAGGGGCACAAGCACCACCCCAAGGAGACATAAACGACACTGCTCAATGAAAGTATGATCAAATCAAACATGATCACACTAGGGTCAAAAGGGTCCTGACTAGCCATCCATGTTTGCACCATAATAATGGTGAAAATTAATTGCTAAACCTGACCACTATCCTTTTTTCTGCATGTTTAACTCATAAAAAACTCTCACAGTTGAGTAAATTTTGAAAGGGTCAGCCATTGCGTGATGCTCATCAGATTCCCCACTAGCTGTCGTCTGTCTAACAGGTTCAGGTGGGATGAGAATGATGTCAAGCTTATCAATGGCCATCCCATGCTTTTCTGTGAAAGGGTTTCTCCATATAATAGAGTTCATGGATGGTGCAACAAAAAATGGCTTGCTGTAGTCCCATGCTCGAACAATACATGTCAGAAGATTGTCACACAACCCTCCCACCATCTACAACAACATATTAATTTCTACAAGTTAAAGTAAGAAATAGAAGAAATAAAGAGGCAATTGGCACCTACAATTGATGTACTTAAAATAGAAACATATATACACACAGCCCAATACATCATGTAAACGTTAATTAGATTTGGAAATTGGATCCTTTTTATTGTTAAGTCATAATTTTTATCTACCCCGAGTCCTACTAGTAAAGAAAATGAATTCCCTACATTCATGCATTTGCGAAATCA
The DNA here is from genome assembly GCA_026413185.1 of Pueraria montana var. lobata. Taxonomy (NCBI): domain Eukaryota; kingdom Viridiplantae; phylum Streptophyta; class Magnoliopsida; order Fabales; family Fabaceae; genus Pueraria; species Pueraria montana. Next base: position 86,221,568 of record CM048650.1, on the reverse strand, counting down.
TGAATCAGTATTGTTAGATGAAGATGGGACAGTTTATATTTCGGAAGTGTATTTTAAGTCAAATTTACTGAGATTAAATATCAGTCGTCTGATCTTCATTCAACGATTTCAATTAATTGACTACACAAATGTGTTAAGTCTCTGGCTCCAACAACTAACCATAATGAGTCTTTATAACAACAACAAAAGCAAAAAACATATTGCACTAGATGAGGTTGGCTACATAAATTACACGACGTTATTTCTGATTTTAGCAAGTCTTTATTTAATAAAAATTGCATTTTCTCTCTCCAACACTAACACATTTTAATTCTTTATATCACTAAAACAATAGAGAAGATCCAAATCAAAGCATAACAATTGAACATTACATGATGATTAATTAGGAACATACATAATAGATGACTCATCTTAATTGCATAAACAGGCAAGTCTCAGACAAGGCAGCGTTTGTATCACATGACAATATTGTAGAAAGAGACAAAAGCAGCCAAGTTGGATTACCTTGCCAAGAGTATTTGCTGACAATGGAGCAATGACCAAGATATCAGCCCATATACGAAGATCAATGTGAAGCACAGGATCATCTATCCTTTTCCAAATATCCCACTCATGCTCATCACAAAATACAAGTACATCCTCGGGAACTGTTTGATCGCCAAGAAAACGCAAAGATGATCTTGTGACAACTGCCCTTACTTCTGCCCATTCTGAAAAATAACGACAAACATGCCCAAATTTTACTGCACAAACACTTCCACAAGCAGCAAGCAGAATCCGAGGCTTAGCACACTCTGCCTTGGCTCTTCTTGCCTCAGCTTTTGCCTTGCCCTTTTTACTTGCAGGACCAGAGGAATCCATCACCAACAGATTTCAAGTTTCAACAATATCTATATATGTCCACATCAATGCAAAGTGTTAGAAAACCAACCATCACAAGTTCATTATATTCACACATGCACCGATCAAATACTCTAATTATATCATATTCAACATTAAATAACTATTGGAGATTTTCATCCAGTGAGAATGAGAGAGTTTAAACTTTAGCTAGGCCATATCAAGACAAAGGAAGCTTATTTATCAAACAAAAGGGAGCACGTAAGAATACCACACCACCTCTAGATGAAGGGAAAACAAGATCGATTCATTTTTGTTGCATAATCATAATCACAGCCTCACAAATATGTAAAAAGCATAAACCATGCATTTATCAGGAATGGGAAATCATGAGTCATTTCTGACGAGTTTAGATGGAAATCATATGAAGTAAAAATTCGGTGTTCACATTACCAGCATCTACTAAGTTAAAAAAATTTAAGCATACAAGATTTCAACCAGAGAGAGTCTCGGAAATTGAATCTATACCAAGGAAGCATAAGGTTGACTTGCTTCTAGTTTCTACTATCCGTACAAGAAAAAAATAAAAATAAAAAAATTGTGACCACAAAGAAAGTTAACGTAAGAAAACAGAAATAACACAGTTGAGTTGAGTATCTTGAGTCCATAACAAACCAAAGAAGATTCGCTTGCACGTAGAAATGGAAAAAAAAGATAAAAAATGATTCGTCATTTGATACCTTTTACGGCATTTTCAGAACCATGCATGATCACAACAAGAAGAGACGGAGCTGAATCATGAAACAGACGAGTTCATTTTGTCATACACACGACACACAACAAGTGCATGACCCATGATTGAAAATCGCATAAAGATTGGAAACTCTTATCAAAGACTCGATTTTGAAGCTTTGAACGCTGATGGGGGTGCTCGAGCACCACCAAATGATGCAAAACTAAAAATGGAAGGAAAACAAAAGAATGAAAATGCATAAAGAAGTTCCATCACCTTTGTGAGCTATGTATCTCTGACGATACACGATTCTTTTCTTTCTCTTTAGCGCTGCAATGTGAATCAGAAGAAGAACAGAGACGATACAGGTTCAAGATTTTAGAATTTTCTCAGAGGAATCTATGAATCGCAGCTTTCTTTTTTTCCTTGTGTTGTGAGAGTCAAATATTTGTATTGGTTGGACTTTACAAGAAATAAATCCAAATTAAGCCTGCATTTAAGTGACACGTATTTAAATTTTTTAATTTAAAAAAAATTAATAACACTTGATTATATGGAAAGATTGATCGGACCATAGACCATGCGATGGTGCAAACTATCTTATAATTTCTCATAGTTAAATAGAGCATGGTAAATTACTTTTTGTCCCCCGAGAGTGTTAATCGTTCTCATATTTGATCTCAAACTAAAAAAATTCTAAATAAATTTTTGCAATTTTTTTATCTTTCACGTAAACCTCTAAACTTAATCACTTTTAAAATAATTAAAAAATTATATTAGTTCAATAATTAATTATATGTATATGGAATTATCGTTATAATGTGTGTTTAGACACACGTTATGGACATAGAAAATCACATCCCAATGAGAAAAAATATGAAAGCTATAATGGAAAGCTTTCAAAGAGACGCAGATATTCACGTCATAAACGGAAACCAAGGCAAGGATAAATGATTATAACTAGAATGAGTTTTTGTTTGAGTAACTTGTTGAAAAGAAATTTTAAGATAATTAATTTTATTTGAATCTATTTATATAATATTGAGTAAATTACAAAGATTTTCATGAGGTTTGTTCTTATTACATCTGATATTCCTCCATCTTTTAACAAATCGTCTAATTTTTTTGTTTTTGTTATACCGATCCCCTTTTAAGTGTAAATTGTTACATCAACCTAATATAAAAAAATGAAGGGATACCAAATGTAATAAAAGTAAATCTTAAAAGAATCCGTATAATTAATTAATTAATTAATTAATTAATTAATTAATTCTATAATATTTAAGGCTTTCTTTCTGGGACAGGTGTCAGATTGTTTTTCAACATTAACAAGAACTTTTTCGTGTTCCTGACACAGTGCTTTTCCAATTATATTCTTCAACTGTTTTTTTATCTAACGGTTACAATTTTAGTTTCTATAGAGAGTGAATTTGACCCATCCGATGAAATCATGACTTCCAAAATCTCATAACAACCTTTTTTACTCTCTCCTTTCGCACGGCAGCGCTGCATAATAGCAAGAAAGAAAACAAATTGAATAGTTAAAAAATAAGGCCAACAAAACTATGTTTTATAATTTTTTTTTTTTCATAACATTGTAAGAATAGTAAACGATGCTTATGATAGATATAAACTATGTATCATTCATTTTCTTTTTCTTTTGTGACTGAATATACTACCATTCACTGAGAACAATTTGCTAATAAGTCATAACAACCATTTTCTCCCATTTTCAATGTGTTTTCACATTAAATATTATAATCCCGTTTGATTCATTTTTTTTCCATGAAAAAGCACTTTTCTTAAATAAATTCACTTTTAAAGTTTTAATGTGTCTAAGCTTTAGAAAAAATTCTAAAAGAAATCATATTTCTGATCACTTTAAAAAACAGTTTCAAATAGTTTTCATAATAATAAAAAAAAAATCTGCAATTATAACTACTTTTGAAAGTAGAGTGCTTTATATAATTGTAACTAAACAAAAAAGAAACTTTTGTTTTCCATAAAATCTCTAAAAAATAAACAATTTACTTGAAAACACATTTATATCTAAATTATTAGAGTGAAATTAAATTTCTTTAATATTCATTGTTATAATAATTTTAATATAATACATTATTTTTCTTGCTTATTATCCTTTAACTTAACTAATTTATTAAATGTTTTGTTTTATCTCACATATAAAGTAAGAGCAGCATTAATGTCTAAATTCAATTTTTAGCCCTTCACCTAATCTAAACTTTTCATAAACAAAACAAAAAAATCAATTTTTAGGCAAATCATTATTAATTGCTTATTTATTATCTTCTCACTTATATAAATTTTAAAGAGTTTTCTTTACCTACGTTAATTTAAGTTTTATTCTATACATTGGTATCCATATGTAAAATTATTAATACAAAATTATATATAAAATAAAACTCATGGGATGGACAATTTATTTATGAAATCAAGTAGAAAAATTTACACTTAACTCATGAAAATGAATAATTTACCTAAAATCACATTAACACCTAAATTATTAGAGTGAAATTAAATTTCTTTATTTCATTGTTATAATAATTTTAATGTAAATGCATTTTTTTTTTTTTTTGCTTATCATCTAACTTAACTAATTTATTAACTGATAAAAAAATTAACTATTTTTTTTAAAGTAAAAATTTAACTGATTTATTAAATGTTTTGTTTTATCTAACATGAAAAGTAAGGGTAAAATTAATGCATGTCTTAAATCAATTTTTAGGTAAATAACTATTTATTCCTTAATTATTATCTTCTCACTTATGTAAATTATTAAAAAAAATCATTACCAAAATAAATTTATCTTCACTTTTATATATTGATGTTTATATGTAAATTTTTTATTATAAAAATTATACGTAAAATAAAACTCATGGGATGAAAAGTTTTTATGATATTAGGTAGGAGATTTAACATGTAACTCATGAAAATGAACAATTTACTTGAAACTATATTAACATCTAAATTATTAAAGATAAATTAATTTTTTTTAATTTATTGTTTAAATAATTTTAATATAAATTTTTTTCTTACTATCTTCTGACTTAACTAATTAATTAAATATTTTATTTTATCTAGCATAAAAAGCATGGATAAGAATAATGTCTAAAATCAATTTTTAAGCAATCATTATTCATTTCTTATTTATTATCTTCTTACTTATATAAATTATTGAAGATTTTTCTTTACCTATATAAATTTAAGCTTTAATTTGTACATTGATTTCTATATGTAAACTAATTAATATAGAAATTATATATAAAATAAAACTCATGGGAAATAACATTTTTTTTTGGAAAATTATGTAGGAAAATTTACACTTAATTCACAAAAATGAACAATTTATCTGAAACTATATTAACATCTAGAAGATTAGAGTGAAAGTAAATTTCTTTAACAATTTATTATTATAATATTTCAATATAAATATATTTTCTTCTTGCTTACCGTCTTCTAACCTAACTAATTTATTGAATGTTTTATTTTATCTAACATAGAAAGTATATGTAAAATTAATGTCTAAAATTAATGTTTAGGCAAATTATTATTCATTTCCTATTTATTATCTTCTCACTTATGTAAATTGTTGAAGATATTTTTACCTTTCTAAATTCAAATTTTCTTTTAGATATTGACATCTGTATATAAATTAAATATAAAATAAAAGTCATGGGAATAGATATTTTTTCATGAGATCAAGTAGGGAAATTTACACTAAACTCACAAGGATGAACAATTTTTCTGAAACTACATTAATATCTAAATTATTAGGTTAAAACTAAATTTCTTTAATTTATATTATAATTAAATTTTAATATAAATTTATTTTTTATATGAATAAAACTAATGTATAAAATATATTTTTTAGGTAAATTATTATTCATTTCTTATTTATTATCTTCTCTTTGGTCTAAATTATTGAAAAATTTATTTTACTTGCATAAATTTAAATTTTCTCTTATACTTTAATAATAGATGTAAATTTATTAATATAGAAATATATAAATTCTATTAAATAAAACTCACGGGGATAAACATATTTTTATGAAATCAAGTAAGAAAATTTATGAAAATACATACTTAATGTATGATTTATTGTAGTATTTGATAGTATCTTACAAATTTGGACCGGAAGATTTTTCATTAAGTATTTTAGTTATTTTTACAACTTAAAAAACATTTTTATTACAATTATAATTTTATATTATTTTAACCTAATGAATTTGTAAATTTATTTTTCTAAAAATTAGTATTCGTTCTATATTTTTAATAATCCAATTCCTCAAATTTTTTTATAACAATACTTATAAACACTTCCAATATATTCTTAACAATAATATGTAAATGTGTTTCATGCGGTGCATGGGTCAACATACTAGTACAACAATAAAATTAGCTTTTACATAATAAATTAGGAAAAATATTATGTATAAAGGTGAAAAGGAAAAAAGTTGTTGAGAAATTTGGTGTAATTTGGGAACAGTGTTCTTTAGGGAAAAAGTTATAGGGAGATAATGATAAGCTTTAAAATTTCCATATGCATGAAAACACCTTATTTTTTTGAGAAAAAAAAACTTCTTACAAATTTCAGCTATTGTTCCAAACACATTCAATGTATTGAGAATTAAGAGTGATTTGTAAGGATCCTACAAAAGTCCATCCTCTATTGATTTTACTATTTTTTAACTATAGTAGATGATTTTTCTCAAGCAATCTATTTGTTACTTGATAAAAGGAAAGTATCACAAGCTTTGTTGAATTTCATTACTCTGAGAGAAAATATAGGAAACAAATTGGTAAAGACAAAGCATTAATCGAAAAGAATAAATGAAGATAAGCCAAGACCAAAGTATCTTGAAGACAGAGTTAAAAACTTGATTTTCGATAATTTAAAGTTAAAAAGAAAAGGCTTCTTATTAAAAATCTCGTTCTAGAAATTATATAAAAAAAATTCAAAAATAATGGGTGGTGTGGAGAGTAAAAAAGGAGATGCAAATAGCAACCTCCCACCGCCGTTCTAGGCCACAAGTTAGACAAGGTTTGCCCGTACATTTCTATTTTTATTTTGAAATAATTCATGACAATGTGTTTTTCATTAAGTAATAGTATATGTGTATTTAAAAATGAGAAAAAAGAGTTATGCACTAACAGTGTAAAAAGTTTTATACTATCAATCACAACTTACCATTTATGGTAAATTTGTTGACTTTTAAAAAATTATTTTGAAAGTCATACCAACGGTGATTTGTGATTGGATGACTGTGTAAAACAGTTTTACATTGTCAGTGCATCACCATTAAACTTTTTAAAAATTGTACTTTTAAGACAGGTAATTCATAAGACTTTTTGTACTAAGTGTATATCATATGAATTATTTGATCTTTCTTTTCTTTCCCTATCTCTGTCTTCTCCACATGGGTATATACACTGGAGGAGTCTCAAATGATCTTTTATTCTAAAGAAAATTGTTACGCCCTAAAGAACAAAAAAGTACCCAAAGTTTTCCCCTGCCATCATGAACATTCGGAAATAACAACTAGTTATTTGCCATGATTTACTAGAATGAGATAAATGCCAAAATTCCTTAAAAGGTATCCAAAACCAAGCTTTCTCTCAATGCATTTCCAATACAAGAATTCAAAATACTCACTAATTTTCTCATATTATTAAGTTTTTTAATTCTAAAAACCAACATAAGCAACTACATTGGAGTGGCTTTAAACATCTAGCATCTGTCGTTAAGGGTCTGTTAGCAACACCTTAGGAGACATAAACGACACTGCTCAATGAAACTATGATCAGATCAAATATGATCATACAAGATTCAACTGAAAAAGGATAAAAAAGGAGCCAAGACAAAGGAGGGTCCTGGCTAACTAAATCCATACTTACACCATAATGATCAAAATTGCTAAACCTGATCTACTCCTTTTTCTGCATCTTTTCCTCATAAAAAACTCTCACAGTTGAGTAAATGGTTGAAGGTTCGGCCATTGCGCCATGTTCAAAATCCCCACTAGCTGTCGTATGTGTAACAGGTGGGATGAGAGTGATGCCAAGCTCATCAATCTCAGTGCAATGCCGTTCTGTGAAAGGGTTTCTCCATATAATAGAGTTCATGGATGGTGCAACAAAAAGTGGCTTGCTGTAGTCCCATGCTCTCACAATACATGTCAGAAGATTGTCACACAACCCTCCTGCTATCTACAACAACATATTTCTAGAGGTTAAAGTAAGAAATAGAAGAGGGAATTGGCAACTGCAAATGATATACTAAACATAGAAACATGCACACAGAATTGTACAAGATGTAAACGTCAGATTTGGATCTTTTTTATTGTTAAGTCATAGGATATGGCCAAGAGAAAGGCAAAAATTTTATCAATCTTGAGTCCTACAACTAAATGGAAATGGTTTCCCTACATTCATGCATTTCCAAAGTCAAGAATTAGTACTGTTAGATGAAGATAAGTTCACATCTCGGACGCGTATTTTAAGTTGGAAATACAAAATAAAATATGAGTTGTCTGATCTTCATTCAATGGTTCTAATTGACTGACTGCATGAGTGTGTTGAATCCCCGACTCCTACAACTAATCATAGTGAGTCTTTAAAATAGCAACAACAAAGTCTTCTCGATTACATAGATCACACGATGCCATTCCTAATCATAGCAAGTCTTTATTTAATAAAAATTGCAGTTTCTCTCTCCAACATGACCACATTCTATTATTCAACAATAGAGAAGATCCAAATCCAAGCATAAAAGTTGAACATTACATGATGATTAGGTACATACATAATAGATTATTCATCATAATTCAATAAACAGGAAGTCTTAGACAAGCCAGCTTGTTTAATGCATAGTAGTGTTTTGTTCACATGACAATGTAGATAGAAAGAGAAAAAAACCAGCCAAGTTTGTCAGTTTGATTACCTTGCAAAGAGTATTTGCTGACAATGGAGCAATGACCATGATTTCAGCCCATCTAAGAAGCTCAATATGAAGCACACCATCACCTATCCTTCTCCAAGTCTTCCATTCATGCTCATCACAAAATACAGCAACATCCTTGGGAAATGTTTGTTCAGCAACAAAACTCAAGGATGATTTTGTGACAACTGCCCTTACTTCTGCCCATTCTGCAAAACAACGACAAACATGCCCAAATTTTACAGCACCAACACTTCCACAAGCACCAAGTAGAATCCGAGGCTTCCTCTGAATAGCACACCCTGCCTCAGCTTTTGCCTTTTTACTTGCTGGATCAGACCAATCCATCATCAACTGATTTCAACAATAACTATGTCCATATTAACATGAGAGGAATCATGAATCATTTCTGACAGATTAGATGTATAAATCATGTGAAGTAAAAGTTTAGTGTCCACATTAACATCATCAACAAAGTTACAAATTTTTAAGCATACAAGATTTCAACCAGAGAGAGAAAGTGAGTCTCAGTCAGAGGTTTCATACTTTTTTAAGTGCAACTTGAAGATCAAGAATTCCTCACACTCTTGTTTCTAAAAAATAAAAGAAAAAAAATCACAAATTGAATTGAATCATATACAAAGGAAGCATAAGGTTGACTTGTTTCTAGTTTCTTCATCCCATACAAGAAAAAAAATGACAAAAAAAAAATCACATATACCACACTGACACACTCAATTCACCAAGAGAGAGAGAGAGAGAGAGAGAAAGTTTTGTTGGTAACAATCATTGTGACCACCAAAAAGTGGATAACTTAAGAAAACAGAAATAACAGTTGAGTTGAGTCCAAGGCAAACCAAAGAAGATTTGCTTCTACGTAGAAATGAAAAAAATGATTCACCATTTAACACCTTTTACCGCATTTTCAGAAACAATAATTCATGATCACAAGAAGAAGAGACAGAACTAAATCTAGAAACAGACGAATTCATTCTCTCATTCACACCACACACCACACACAACAAGAGGTGCATGACCCATGATTGAAAATCGCATACAGATTGGAAACTCCGATCAAAGACTCGATTTTGAAGCTTTGAACGATGATGGGGTGCTCGAGAATTCACCACCAAATGACACAAAACTAAAGGGAAGGAATAAGAAAACCAAAAAAAGAATGAAAGTGAAGAAGTTCCATCACCTTGTAAACTATGTACCGTTGACGATTCACGAATCTCTCTTTCTCTTTACCGCAGCATTGTGAATCGGAAGAAGAACAGAGACATGCCAAGTTCAGGATTTTGAATTTTCTCAGAGCAACCTATGAATCGCGCCTGTGTTGTGACTTGTGAGAGTCAAACATTTGTATTGGTTATTTGGTTGGACCTTGCAAGTAATAAACCCAAATTAAGCCCATACTTAAAGATAAATTAAAATTTATTAAAAAAATCATTTAATTGGAGTCTCATCTCATTAAATAAAAAGTATGACTTAGAAAATTTTATTTTACTCTTTCGAATAAACTTCAACTTGTATTCAAAAGAACATATTAATATTAATAAAAAATTGTGTAACTAACATTTCTCTTTAAAATAATATATATATATATATAAAGAAATTATATTTTTGTATTAGTATAAAATTGTTTATACTATATTAATTATAAAACAGAATCAAATATTCAAAATTATAATTATGAAATAAATTACTAATAATTCTTTCTTAAAAATGATAACAAAACATTCAAATTCACCAATATGTCATTGGTCCGAGTAGAAATGGGTTCAGTCCCTCAAGCAAGGTCTCGTGTTTGAACCTTGTGGATATAAAAAATGTGGTTGGAAGGAAGACCTAACGGAGATTAGTAATTAACAAAGTTGGTGAATACTTCTGCATCAATGTCATGGTAATAAAAAAAATTCAAATATTGAACTATGAAACCTGACATTAAGAGTTATTTATAGAAAAGACATTAAGAAGTATTTTAATAATTTGATATTAATAAATATTCAAATATATGTTTATATCAATATATTTATGGAAATCCAAAATTTAAAAATAATTGCAATGATGTGCATTAAATAATAAGGTTTTTTTAAGGCACATAACTCCACCCTAATATTTATAACTTCAGGCCTAATGTGGCAAGCTAGAAGGATGATCTACTATAATAAAAAAAAAATTCTCGACAAATCTATATATATACTTCCATGCTAGATCATGTATAATTTTTTTAATTAATTGCCTGTAGTTGTTCTCTTTTATAGTTAGTATATGTTTCCATATTAAGACCATTGAAGCATACACTCAATATCTGGTTTAATTAGTTTCTATGTACCTTTGGATTTCTTGTTTATTTGCATAGATAGTTGCTCGTTTATTGGTGCTTCTGCTATTACCTCTGGCGGTTGGTTGTTGTGTTGTTATCTTATATTAGATTCCAGGCTGACTTTGGTTGTAAGATCTTCTCCTATTAACTTAGATTTGTATATTTGATTTTATCTCTAAGGAGTAATATATCACATGTGGTGTCATTGTTTTTCTTGTGGACCTATATAATAAATATGTTGCCCGATAATGGTGTCTATCTGTTAGGGCAGACTCTCAATATCTGGTTTAGTTTCTATGCACCTTTGGATATGTTATTTCTATGCACCTTTGAATATGCCACAATTCAGTTTAGTTTAATTATTTTGGCCAACCCTAGATTTAGCATGTATTTAGAAAACCATTCCCCCTCAACTCAACGATATGGATCTTAATATCTGGTTTAGTTTTTATACACCTTTGAATATGTCACAGTTCAATTCAATTTGATTATTGTGGTTAGCCCTAGATTTAGCATGTTTTCGAAAAATCATTCCATCTTAACTCAATGATATGGATGATTTGCTTCTCTATTTTTTCCATCACAAATTTACAATCCATCAAAACATTTTTATAGAAAATTTTTGTATTTACAACAAATAGGTACAAAAACCCTAATACTTATAACTTCATGCCTAAAGTTCATAATGAGAGTGAAGTATGATTATAACATATAGGAAATGTTTGTAACAGATGGTGCTTATAACTTTTGGACTAAAATTCATAACATGAGTGAAGTAGTAAGTTTATAACATATAGGAACTATTTGTGACAAATTATGGCAAAGGATCGTGCTAACTTCTTAAGTATTTCATAGTTAAATAATCACTTTAATTATCACAAATATATATTTTTATGAATTAAAGAATAAAATAAAATAATTTAGTGGCATTTTGGAGGGAAAAGAATAAATGTGGTTGTCACGTGCCATCTGTCTTCGTGACAAAACTTTCTTTTTATAATATATTATTGATTATTGATATTATTGATGATTGTATAATTACCTTAATGAAAACATATATGTGTTGGTCATAATTAATTTAATTATTCAAAATTAGAATATATATATTTATTTTAATTACCTTAATTGCTACATTTATATATTCTTGTAAATATAAAAATAACATAAAAAATTTTCAAAACATTTTTGGTAAAAAAGAATTAATATGGTGTTGTCACATATTTATCGTATTTTTTATAAAATAAAATAATGACAATAAATATAAAAGCATGACCGTAAATTCCATTATTATTCATAAAATTTCTTTAGTAATTTATTATCATTTTTATCATTATGATTCATATTTACGGTAAATTATTATAAAATAATGATAATAAACAAAAAATTACCATAATCAAGAAAATTTAATAAAATTTAATAAATTAATTACCATATTATATAAAATCAAAATCCATTTAAAATTTAATGATTTAATTGATTAATATAATCAAAATATATATTTACTATAATTACATTAATTATGAAATTAAATATAATAATATATCTTTGTGAATTACAAAAAAGGGAAAAATCAATGAATTTGGGTGGAAAAAGAATGAATATGGTGATGCCACGTGACATTAACCTAAGTGGTAAAACCTTATTTTATAATATACTAGATAGTATCCGTGCGATGCACGGGTTTATTGAGGAGGGAATTAATTTTTTGTATGTATATAGTATGTTGACAATATTGTTAATTTGTTATATTACTTAAAAAAGATATAAAACTAATTCAAATTTCTACAATGAGGAACTTATTCATTAATAAAAAAATATAAAAGATAATTAGATGTGTTTATTTTATGATACAACTCATTTTAGAAAAATTATAATACAACTATAAATTTAAATTTCACAATGTCACTTTCTTGAAGTAATTTTTTTTTCTATATATAAATAAATAAAACTATATAACAACAATAAGATGAAAATAAAAAGAAAAATAATTTTAACTAAAAGAACTCACATATTGTTCCATAAAAATATTTTTTATAGAGTTCATTAATTTAACATCCTGTAAAAATATTGGAAAAAAAAGTAAGCGAATAAATGAAACAATATAAATTTAAGAACACATATTTAAAAGATTACATATAAGCACATTGTCATATATCACATTCATTTGTATTAAATTTGATATGATATTGTAATATTTTATGTTTGAGAGAGACATTTGTAATATTTTGAAAGACAAATTATAATTAAACTTAAAAATTCAAAATAGTAATTTAATATATTTTTTGATAAACAACAATTTAACATCTTCATTATAATTTTATTAGAAGTTATTTGAAAACTATATTGTCTTTTCATGTATTAAATAATATAAATAAATTATCAAATACTTATTTATTTTTTTAAAAGATACATGTGAAAAAAAGACAATTAAGAATCACATCCATCTATTGTCACAAATTCAAATCAACCACATAAATATATATAGTATGTTAATCTTTATTTGACAAATTATATTTCATTTTATTATTTATTTAAAATATATAACATTAATTTAATAATAAATATGTAGTATTGTCCCCTTTGTATTTATTAGCATTCATATCTAATTACGGTATATTATATAATACTATATAATAGAATAGAATATAAAATCAAATATCAAATAATAATAATAATAATAATAATAATACTAAAAGTAGAACTATTATTACAAAAATTGAATGAATTAATATCAGTAAATTTTTAAAATTACTTTAATTAAAATATAAAAATATATTTATGTAGGTTATCAAACATTCAAAATATAATTTTAAATTTTTTTTCTCACGACATAAAGCTGATCAAGATATATTATTTTAAAATTTGGTTATTTAAACTGGAAAGAAAAATGTCTTACAAATATTATGATTGTCATTGTGCTAATAAATAATTAATTAATTTATTAATGATAATAAAATTAAGAAAGAAAAAAATGGACTCAAATTTTGGTAGAGGGACTAAAATGAGAATTTTTTGAATTTGAGGAATTAAAAAATACAAATTTTTATTTGGAGGATTAAAAAATAGACCCCCAATTTTAATTTTAGGGACTAAAAATATAATTAAGCCTTTTAAATTTTTAATAACTTTAAGTATTTGTGATATTTTCCTTTTTGTTATTTTGTTAGGTATTAGACGTGATATAAAAGACTTTTAAAAATTCCACAAAAAAGGGATTTCCGATGACATTTGATTAAATCCAACATTATGGCCTCAGATTGGTAGAAAATAAGAAATCAATAAGGCAAATATTTATTTTGTTTTTAATTGATATAGGTTTAAAATATATGCCAAGGTTGAGGAATCTTCCTAAATCAATGTTAGTCTAGATTAAGAAAATCTCAAATTATTATTTTTATATTAATTTAATTTATATCATTAACACGAAAATTAGAAGAAGAAAAAACTTTCCAAATTCTAGAATATAAATGTTGAGAATAATTTAAATGTGTCAAATAATTTAGGAAATGAATTTAAACTAAAAAGAATTTAAATTTAAAATTAGAGAGTTATAAGAGAAAGTATATATTGTGTTGAACTCAATTTATTGGTTATGATAATAATTGTTTCATTAGTCAACTTTGGTTAATACTCGATTAATTCCTATTGAAATAACTCTAATATGATTTAATTTAAATATTAATGTAATTAATTTCATAAATTTAAAAGTGTTTATTTATACTTCTTAATAATTTATTTATATTTTTCACAAATAATTTCAAAAGATAATATAAATAAAAAATTATATTTATATAAAAAAACTTTAAAAGCATTTTTTATATAATATAGTGATCGAACTACGGACCTGCCAAGACCGACTCAAGAGCTGCATTGCAAGCATTTTGCACATAAATGTTTGGTGACTCAAGAGCTAAAATCACTTCTTTAGGCACCAACAACAACACTATTTTTTTGCTAATAAAAAAACTATTTTTATTATTAATATATTCTCTGCCGATAAAAGTCAAACCATAATAATAATTATAATAATAATCCAGTTTGTCGCAGAAAAAAAAAGGCAAAAAGAATGAATGAAGCACACTAAGCATAGCATAAGTGGAAGTTGCAAATATAGGAATCGAATTTCTTTAATATAGTGTTTTCCCCCCTCAATAATCAGCTATTAAATTATCAAATTTAAATTCCTAAATTTTTGTGATAATTTAAATAACATCATTAAAATGAAAATTAAAAAATAAACTTTCCCCTGAATATAATTTTTTCCTCATTCATCATCTATTTAATTACCATATATTTATACAACTTTCCATGCATTGATTCCAATAATTTATTTAAATTGATTCAATTAATTTTTATTTAAATGTAACATATTTCCTATTAAAATAACTCCAAGGACTTTAATTTAAAAATTAATGTAATTAATCTCAGTAATTTCAAAGCATTTATTTATATTTATGAATAATTTATATATATTTATATTTTTCACAATTAATTTCAAATAGATAATATAAAGTTGTAATATTATAAATACATTAATATATTAATTTTCAATTTCATCCTAAAATTATATATTTTTAATAATGCTATTTTAAAGGCGTTACTAATATTTTTTTTGTGCCAATAATAATGTTAATTATGTTGTTTTAGTTGAAATAACATTATTATAATAAAAAATGTGTGAGATAAGTTAAGAAATAAACTTAAATGAAAAAATAAATAAATTTAGAATTAAAAGAGTTATAAGAGGAAATATATATTGGGTTAATCTCGATAATGGTTATAATATTAACTATTTGATTAGTCAAATTTGGTTAATAAACAAATGATTAATTACTATTAAAATAACCCCAATATATGATTTAACTCAATTATTAATGTAATTAATCCCACTAATTTAAAAGCATTTATTTATAGTCTTGAATAATTCATTTATATTTTTCATGAATAAATTCAAGAAATAATACAAAGCAAAAATTAAATATAACATAAGCAAAATTTAGGAAGTATTTATTTATATTTTTTTAATATAGATAATAAAAAATCATATTACATGTTTTATATCTCTTGATAGAGATAAACATACAAAGATAAACTTATGACTTAACCTAGGAACACTTCAATTAAGAGAAAGTTTCTATGCTGAAGATTTGTAGGAAAGTAAGAAGGAAACAAATTAGTATGAGTAAATATGTTAAATGAAAAGTTATAAAAAATACTAACCAGAGGATTTTTACCAACAACATCTCTGGAAAACAATGTCATTGGCCAAAAATTGTCAACACAGTCTCTTCTTTGTTTACATAAACGTCTTCCTTTTTTTTCTTCGAGATTCATATCGTCCTTCAACATAAGAAGAAAAAAATGCGTCCTAGATCGGATTGTATGCTAAATGCAATATCTATATATAGGGTGTGAATAAATGAAAAAGAGATAACCTTAAAAGAAGTAAAAAAAGGCAACTAATAAAAATAGATTTGTTGGGTTTTAAAAGCAAACCAATCAGAATATTTAAATTTGTTTTTGCAAATCACACCCAATAATAAGAATTAGTGGGAATCAAGTATAAAAATTGTAAGAATGAATGTTTTGTCTATAAAAAATAATGTCTATATAAATTTATTAAATGTCATATATAAAAATATTGTGATTGTGCTAATAATAATAATTAATTGTAGTAAAATAAGGAATGAAAAAAGGAGGAAAAGATTGTACCAAAATGTGATACGTGAGTCAGCAACTGATAATAATAATAATAATAATAATAATAATAATAATAATAATAATAATAATAATAATAATAATAATAATAATAATAATAAAAGATGAAATATAATTATAATAATCGAATGATTTAGTATCAGTAAATTTTAAAAATTACTTTAATTAAAATATAAAAATATATATTATGCAAGTTATTTAAATTTAAATAGTTTTAAATTTTGGTTATTAAAGTTTGAAAGGAAAAATATAAATATTTTAAATGTCTCATAAATATTAAGATTATGATTATGCTAATCAATAATTAATTAATTAATTATTGGTAGTTAAATAAGGGAAGAAAAAATTGGAGGAAAAAAATTAAACCAGAGTGTGACATGTGTACTATCAGTCATAGTCAGTAACTATTTTTATATAATATATAGATAGATAATTTCTTTTATAATATATATATATATATATATATATATATATATATATATATATATATATAAAGGAGATATCAAATTACTTCAAGAATAAATTTATAAGAGTTATTTTTCATCTTCATCTGTTATTTTTTTTAATCTAATGATTAAGAATGAGTTACTTTTTTAGAATCAGATTAAAAGATAATGAAGAGTTAGATGAGGAGTAACCTTTTAAAGTTATTCTTAGAGGATGTTTGGTGCAATTTTCCGAGAATTTGAAATTAAGAGTAACTTGATTTCTCCTTATATATATGTACTTTACTCTTTATTTAATTGACAAAACTCATCTCAATTCATTTAAATTAAGAGAAAAAAAGTATAAAGGTAAAAGAAATATTTAAAGTGGATAAAAAAGTCACATGAAGAAAGGTTGAATGGTGACCCTTGATTGTTTTGTCTTAAATTGCATAGGAAGAAAAATATATAAGCTTATCCATAAGTTAACATTAGTTTATACATAAGTTGATTTGTAGAAACTCTTTATTATAGCTTCTCCATAACTCATACATTCACTTTCTCTTCCATCTCATTTCTACCCCATTTTTCTTTCTATCCCTCTCTTCCTTTTTCATTATATCATTAACCTTAAGGTTTTTGAGTTTTGGCATAACATAAAATATCCAAACCTAACAATAAAATAGTTATAAATATAGGAAAATATTAAAATGTGTAAATAGTGTATGCACACATGATGATTAAGTAATATATTTTTTAATTTTTTTTAAAAAAATACACAATTAATTATTTTTTTATTTTATTGAAAAAAAATATTTGACCCAATAGGATAATTAAAAAATATATAATTGAATATTACCTAAATAATTAAAAAAATACATAAGTACTTAATTTTTTTTGTTAATTTTATTAAAAAATATATATTTGACCCAATAGGATAATTAAAAAATTAAATCCAAAGCAAACAAAAATACAAAAGTTGATTTGAACCGGTTGAATGATCCGCTGGCGGTTTGGCCGAACCGGAGCAGACAAGGCCAGAGTTAAGTAATCGTTAAGAAATGAAAATGGGGGTAAAACTAGAGATGGCAACGGGGCGGGTCGGGGGCGGGTTTGGCTCTCCCCGTCCCCATCCCCGCAAAAGGTGGGGCGGGTACGGGTTCGGGTATAAAAGATGCGGGTTTAATATTTTAATACCCATCCCCATCCCCGTCGGGTTTTATCGGGTTCGGGTATACCCGCGGGTAACCTACTACACTATTTTTTATAATTTAGTTTATTTATATATTTTTAAATAAATCATATATTAAGTTATTAATTATGTTTTTATTCAAATGATATATATATAAAATGAATAACAAAGGAATTAAAGGCAAATAATTAAGAATTAAATTATATTTTTAGTTAAATGTATAATTTTAAGTTTGTTATTTAACTATTATTATAATTAAAATTATTTAACTATTAAGCTATTGAATTTATATTTTTAAAAATTATAATGTATATATATGTTGTGACAAAAAAATATAATGGTAGCGGGTATACGGGTACGGGTACGGGTATAGTTTAATACCCATCCCCGTCCCCATTCCCGTTTTAAAAATTCGGGTAATACCCGTACCCGTACCCGTACCCGGTCAAAGCGGGTATTCCCCGTCAAAGTCGGGGCGGGTTCGGGGCGGTATCCACGGGTACGGGTTTATTTGCCATGCCTAGGTAAAACCATACCATACCATAGCAGACAGCAACACCAACAATCAATTACATAGCTGCAAGCAACAACCAACACCCCAAACCACCAACCTCCTTCTACTCTCTTCTCCTCTTTTTCTCTCTCTCGCCCAATTCTCCTTCACCGATTCACTCACTCTCTCTTTCTCTCTCTCATTTCGGTCAAATCCTCGATCGGAACCGGCGATCGAACCGGAACGCCACTCCGCGCCGGAGTCTTCTAGAAGGTACACAAACTACAACCGCTATTTCTCTCTTCTTCGCCTTACGTGTATCTGAAGCAGCAATGTCGGTTTCGTTACGATCCGTGCGTTTTTTTTCTTTGACTTTCCGAACTTCGATCGAATCGCGCGCGACGCTGCGGAGAGATCTGCCGTCTCTCGATCCGTTCTCGCAATGCGAGGCGATCCGAGTCGATTCGATTGCTCGAGTTCGTCGTTGGAGCAAGATCCGACACTTGTTTTTTGCGTTTTTCGCTAAACGACGACTTTTTGTGTTGGATGATATTCTGGTTGTTTTTGCGTACTGTTGTCGTGTTCTCGTTGGTTTGAATTGAACGCAAATGTTTAACTTAGCTAAATGGTGGAGCGAGTCTCAGTGTCAGTGCTTTTGAGCTTCGACTTGTGAACTCTACTTCATTTAGTTATTGTAAATGTGTTCTCAACTCAAATCTAAGCGAATGAACTAGTTGTTTGAGCTGGTTGAGGAAGCTAATGAATTTACTAGTGTACTGTAGACTCTTGTATGTGAAGATTTGTTTTCGTCTTTATAATGTTTTCTTGTGTGTTTGGTCAAACTAAAGCTTGTTTTTGTTACTTTTAGTTGCTAGGCAGGACGGTTGGTACCAGAATCGTTGATGAGTTGTCATTGTCAAAGCTGTTGTTAGTTAACAGGACCAATGAATAGTGTGCAACTCATCAAATCACCTTTATTACTTCGTTTAGGTTCATTTTTATGCATATGTATATAGAGCATAGACACATGCCGGATCTGGATTCGGTGCAGTCATTTTTTCCTGCATTCATGCATTTTGTGCATTTGTAACTGTTGGATGAAGATCAGACGGTTGAGATTTTGAATGTGTTTTAAGTTGATTGACTAAGATAAAATATGAGCTGTCTGATCTTAATTTGATGGTTCTGAATTGCCGAATGCATGGATGCATTCAAAAGTGAATGCAGGGAATGCAGATCTGAGTATAGACACACACCCATGGAAACTCTTTATATTTCGTTCCGATTGGTTTCTTTCCATATGGACTGCAGTGTTCATGTTTGATGAATGACATAATGTCTGTTCTTTCAAAAGGCTTGCATAGAACTTACTGTTCATTAAGTTGTTTTTGTGGTTATTGTAATTTTACTAATTATTACATACAGGTGGATTGGGCTTTCATAATTTCAATGAATATTTGTTAGCTTCTTCAAAAATAACTTGATGGAAGACAAGGAAGAACCGAAAGAGATAAAGATATCTGGTAATGAATTAGATACTGATGAAATAGTAGATAGTGGTGTAAAACAATTTGTTGAGAGTCCTCATCAGGAAAATGTAAATTCTAGCAGCAGTTTTGGGGTTGAACTTATAGATGAAAGGGCAAACTTGCAAGAACAAGGTAGTGATTCTGTAACTACAGTAATGGATGAGGACCAGTTTGAGCAAGTATCTTTGAAAGATCAAGACAAGAATAATGAGTATGAGGATTCAAACCGGTCATCTGGTTCTGATAATAAACAGCATCCATTTGGTGGAAATGCAGAGGATATTCGATATTCATTTGGGTCGAACTCAATAGAGAATGATTCTTCCCCAGCTGCTGACACGCATCATGATAATCTTTCTTACAGCCCTGGTTCAGAAGGGCATTTGGGTCATACACCCAAGCATTTTTCCTCATCAATTAATTTTGATTCCAGTGAATATACTACTGTTAATTCTCCACCAAAGCCAAGGCATAAACATGCTAAGCCGAACGTGTCTCCAGAATTGCTGCATTTAGTTGATTCTGCTATTATGGGGAAACCTGAAGGTATGGACAAGCTGAAGAATATTGCAAGTGGTGTAGAAATTTTTGAGAGTGGTGAAGAAATGGATAGTGTGCCTTTCTTAATCGTAGATTCACTTCTTGCAACAATGGGTGGTGTTGAAAGTTTTGAAGAGGATGAAGATAATAATCCTCCTAGTGTGATGCTGAATTCCCGGGCTGCCATCGTGTCAGGTGAACTTATTCCTTGGCTTCCTTATGCAGGTGATACTGATGATGTGATGTCACCTAGGACACGGATGGTTAGGGGACTGCTTGTGATATTAAGGGCTTGCACTAGAAATCGAGCAATGTGCTCAATGGCTGGTCTGTTAGGAGTATTGTTGAGAACAGCAGAAAAAATTTTCACAGTGGATGTTGGCTTAAATGGACAAATGAGGTGGGATGGAACTCC
Organism: Pueraria montana var. lobata; assembly: GCA_026413185.1. Taxonomy (NCBI): domain Eukaryota; kingdom Viridiplantae; phylum Streptophyta; class Magnoliopsida; order Fabales; family Fabaceae; genus Pueraria; species Pueraria montana. Next base: position 86,200,399 of record CM048650.1, on the reverse strand, counting down.
TTTGTGCCACTGCATACAATATTTAGCGGGCCATTCTCTCAGCGTGAGTGATCTTTATAGATGGTTTCAAGTCATTACAAAAACACTTACCACAATTTGGGCTCCACGGTTAACACTAGCATTGGAGAAAGCAATAAGTGGAAAGGAGTCAATGGGACCAGCTTGCACCTTTGAGTTTGATGGGGAAAGTTCTGGTTTGCTTGGTCCAGGCGAGAGCCGTTGGCCATTTATCAATGGATATGCTTTTGCAACATGGATCTACATTGAATCATTTGCCGACACATTAAATACAGCTACAGTTGCTGCTGCAATTGCCGCAGCTGCAGCAGCTAAGTCGGGTAAATCATCAGCTATGTCAGCTGCTGCTGCAGCTAGTGCACTTGCTGGTGAAGGTACAGCACACATGCCGCGGCTGTTCAGTTTTTTATCTGGTGATAATCAGGGTATAGAGGCTTATTTCCATGCTCAATTTTTGGTTGTTGAAACTGCTAGCGGAAAGGGAAAGAAATCTTCTTTGCATTTTACTTATGCTTTCAAACCGCAATGCTGGTACTTCATTGGTCTTGAACATATAGGCAAGCATGGAATTCTTGGGAAAGCAGAAAGTGATGTCAGATTATATGTAGATGGATCTTTATATGAAAGTCGTCCTTTTGAGTTCCCTCGAATTTCAAAACCCCTTGCATTTTGCTGCATAGGAACTAACCCTCCTCCTACTATGGCTGGTTTGCAACGCCGTCGTCGTCAATGCCCTCTGTTTGCTGAGATGGGTCCTGTTTACATCTTCAAGGAACCAATTGGGCCAGAAAGAATGGCATGCCTGGCTTCTAGAGGAGGGGATATAGTGCCTTCTTTTGGTAATGCTGCCGGGCTACCATGGCTAGCAACAAACGCCTATGTGCAGAGCAAGGCAGAGGAAAGCGTGCTTTTGGATGCAGAAATTGGAGGTTGCCTTCACCTGCTCTATCATCCTAGTTTGCTTAGTGGGCGTTTCTGTCCAGATGCTTCACCTTCTGGTGCTTCAGGTTGGATAATTTCTATTGATTCTTTTATGATAATATGTGAATAATGGATTGTTATACACTGCATAAATGCATATTGATTTTTCATGCAGAAAGGCCCCTGGTACCTGATAAATAATCTTTGGAAGGTTAGTTTGTGGATTTATATGATGGAAATAAAAAATGTTTTACTATATTTTGGGTTAGTGTTTGTAAGCATCACAATGGTGGTTCTTTCTCTAATCTCTAGCAGTTAAAAGTTTTCTGTTTGCTTATTACTAGGATGCTTTCTATTGTAATTCCAAGTCTTTGATTTTTCATATCTGAAAGTTTATTTTCTTTTGTTTTAAAACTATATAACTCAACAACTGTTTGTATTTTGGGAATCATGAGCAGAACAGTTAGGGACTTGCATTAAGCTCATTTATCCATGCATATAAAGTTGCATTATTGTTTACAAAAAGATTTACTATGAATATTAATTAAATTAAAAGGTGGGTAAACGGTATGTGAAATTCATTAAGAAGTAGATGTATTATTACTGGTCTGTCTGTGATTAAGCTCTGTCTTGTGAGGATATCACATGTAGTTGACTACTTAATTGTATTCTGTTTCTCTCATTCTTTCATGGCTTTTAGTCTTACAACTACACAAATAGATTAGATAAACTGGTTCTTAGAATTTGAACTTAAGACTTAACCCCACAAAACTGGCTTGTAAAGTGGGGAATGCCCAAGCTTTATAAGCTCTATTTAAGCCATATATGTAGTTGATGTGGACTAAAAAACTCCACCCTCGAGGCTCGCAACTAAAGCAGCCACCAAAGAGGCCGCAACTAAGGCAGGTTAGGGGTGACCGCAATTAAGGCAACTTTTCAACACACCCCCTCACGCCCTAGGCTACCGGCTTGGAGTGTAGCAATGCAGTTGGACCAATGGATCTAGGTTAGCCCAACAACGGATCTTGGTTAGATCCTGATACCATCTTAAAATTTGGACTTAAAGACCTAACTCAATCCCACAAAACGCTTGTAAGGTGAGGATTGCCCAAGCTTTATAAGCTTTATTTAAGCCATATCTGTAGTCAATGTGGGATTAAACACCAACCTTGAGGCTACAATTAAGGCAGCTCCCAAAGAGGCTGCAACTGAGGCGGGCTAGGAGTGACCACAATTAGGGTAGCTTTCCGACATTGGTAGATTTATGCGCCATGCCTTTTTTCTGTACTTAAATATCTTAATTCTTAATAGTCCTTTGGCATAGACCTATTGCTGTGATCAATGATTGTTGGTGCTTTTCTTTTATTACCAGTTTTTAATTACGGAACAACCAACTGTTTGTTGGATTCCAGATGCATTGGTCTTGGGAAATATTATTTGTAATAGCATTTCTGTATTTAAAGTATACATCCTTAAGTTTTTAATGTATACTTACTGTCACTGCAAAATAAAATTTCTTTTCTGCATTAAGGTGTAAATAATTTTCTCTATCATTTTCTAGTCTTCTTATGGTTCCTTTATCATGATTCAGGAATGCATCGACGTCCAGCTGAGGTTCTTGGGCAAGTTCATGTTGCTACACGAATGCGACCTGTGGATGCTTTGTGGGCATTGGCCTATGGTGGTCCCTTATCTTTGCTTCCATTGACAATAAGCAATGTACATGAGGATACACTGGAACCTCAACAAGAGAATTTACCTTTGTCTTCGGCCACTGCATCTCTTGCTGCCCCAATATTTAGAATTATATCCACAGCTATTCAACATCCAAGGAACAATGAAGAGTTGGCTCGTGGCAGAGGGCCAGAGGTTCTATCAAAAATTTTGAATTATCTTCTCCAAACTCTATCTTTGCTTGATGTTAGAAAGCATGATGGTGTAAGAGATGAGGAACTTGTTGCTGCTGTTGTATCCCTTTGTCAATCTCAGAAGATCAACCATGCACTTAAAGTGCAGCTCTTCACTACACTGCTGTTAGATTTAAAAATTTGGAGTTTGTGTAGTTATGGCATACAAAAGAAGCTTCTGTCATCACTTGCAGATATGGTTTTCACCGAGTCAATGGTAATGCGAGATGCTAATGCCATTCAGATGCTTCTTGATGGCTGCAGAAGATGTTATTGGATTGTTCCTGAAATTGATTCATTGAATACTGTTTCTCTAACTGGGGCTACACGTCTAGTAGGTGAAATCAATGCTTTGGTTGATGAGCTCTTGGTGGTAGTTGAACTTCTCATAGTGGCAGCACTTCCTTCATTGGCCTCAAATGATGTCCGATGTTTACTTGGTTTCATGGTTGACTGTCCACAACCTAATCAGGTAAAGCAGTAACGTTAAAGTGTATTTTGCTTCTTTTTTTTTTGTCAGTAATAAGAAGGTATTGTCAGGCAGGACACTACAATGATGCACACAGACATAAGAGCGCAGTCAATGCTATTAAATGCCTTTGCTTATAATAGAATTTCCTAGTATACTTTCTGTGGTTCTTATATGGCTTCTGGTTGCATGATTACTTGTTTGATGTTGGTACCTGAGTTTTTGAGTTATTAAAAGTTTGTCATTTAGAACCCAGTAATTATGTGATAGGTACTAATTTCATCTGGCATTCAGCTAGTGGTTTTGTTCTTTTATGGAGTTCCACCAGGTTGGGGGCTTTGGTAGTGTATTTCATGTTTGAGCGGGTTCTTTTCGTATCTATATCTTCTATATCTTATATCTCTTCACATATTATTGTATAAAAAGAGCCCATGCAATACTCATGTGGCATGGTAAGATTGTTGCCTTGTGACCTGGCAATGTTATGGTGGCAAGCCAATATTCTGCCATAATAATATGGCAAATGATGTTGCTGCTTATGGCACAAGCATGGTAAAACACACAGACACCTGCATACAAAATATACAAAAAAATTGTTGAATGTAATAAATAAGAAAAACTAATAACATATATCACAAACAATAAATTAGAAACATATTCTAGGAAATAAAATTCAACATCACCAATGTAAAGGGAATAGTTTGCGGAGGGACCATGAACTGAGGATATAATGGCTCTAGAGAACAGAGAGGAACATGAACCAGGAATCAAGAGAACAAAAGAAAGAGAAGGCACAATTGGCTGGAGAGGTTACATGAGAAAATTGAGGTCCAGAACAGGGGGAGAGGAAACACAGATGGGTTGTTTGCACAATCACTGGAGTGGGAGGATGTGGTTGCACAGTTCATTCAGTTTTGTAGAGCAGTTGTTTGTCTGCAGAGCAAGTTGTGAAGGTTGTTTGAGTCCCTTAACCAAACTCTTAGGTTTCTTTTGAAAGAATAGGGCCTAAACCGCCTTTTCTGCCGTGGACCGCCATGGCCTCATGGCAGAGGCAGCTGCAATGAAAAACTTGCAATGCTATTGATGTCTAATGGCATTTGTTCAACTCTTGCAATGCCATCATGGGATGGTGCTGCCATGGCACCGTGGCTGCTAATTGACAGCACTGTGACATGGTGATGGTGGTTATGGGATCTAGTCATGGTATCAGTCTCTTCACTCATGATAGTAAGGTCGTGTACATCTGTTTCAGTTCAAACCCCACACTTGTGGGAGCCATGTGTTGGGCTGCATTTTATATGGCGCAGTAAGGCCCAGCAGTTGTGAAACACCTAGCTGGCTGAATACCTCTTGTAGTTCCAGGTTACTAATAGGTTACATTTTGCTGTATGTTGTGTGTTAGATTGTGATATATTTAATGCAAGTAATCTGTATGTTCTGGCTATCATGAATCTCACGTTAAGTTATTCCTTTGAAGTTTGTAAAATCTTGAATGTTACATACAATACATATATAATATGATAATGCTTTGGTTTGATTTTAATTTTTTTATTATATAAATGAAACTGTACTAATTTATTATTTCTTCATTCAGGTTGCTAGGGTGTTGCATCTTTTCTACAGGTTGGTTGTCCAGCCAAATACATCTAGAGCTCAAACATTTGCGGAAGAATTCCTAGCATGTGGTGGCATAGAAACTCTTCTTGTTCTGCTCCAGAGGGAAGCTAAAGCTGGAGATAATGGTGTCCTGGAATCATTGTCAATGAATCCTGAACTTCAAAAAACTGAGATTGATGGTGGTAATGAAATGACAAAAGGAAGTCAGGAGGATGAAGGATCAAAGGAGAAATGCGAAACCATCTTACAAGACAACGACCAAGGTTCTCTATCTGTTGATAGTGGTAGTAGCCCTGATCCTAGTTCTCCTGATGTTAACAGTGGCAGGATATCAGCCTCTGAAATTCCTTCTGTCAAGAATTTGGGAGGCATAAGTCTATCCATTAGTGCAGACAGTGCTAGAAAAAATGTTTACAATGTTGATAAAAGTGATGGCATTGTTGTTGGGATCATAGGTCTCTTAGGTGCTTTAGTAGCTTCAGGACACCTGAGATTTGGTTCCCGTGCTGGTCCTGATACAACAAGCAACCTTTTGGGTGTTGGACTCCATGACAAAGGTGGTACTATGTTTGAAGACAAGGTTTCTCTTCTACTTTATGCTTTACAGAAGGCTTTTCAAGCTGCACCCAACAGGCTAATGACTAACAATGTTTACACAGCTTTGTTGGCTGCCTCGGTATGGCTACCTTCCTTCATCATATCCCTACTCCATATTCCTATACTGTTGTGCAAATGGCAATTATCTTTTATTTTTTTATTTTTTTATTTTTTTTATTTTTATAGAAGTTCTATCTGCAATGTCTTTGCCATGCTTTATTCAGTATAAGCCCATTCTTCATTTTTGGCCATTATAAGCTTATATATTCTTAAAATTTTCAGCAAAGCTGCATAAATATTTATTTGTAAATATGAGCAAAATTTAAAGTTCTCAGTTTTGAGATTAGACAAATTTTTTGTTTATATAGATCTATCAACATGCTACTTAGATTATTGAATTATGAATTTATCAATTAATAGATGAAATGGGCAAATTTAGTTTTTCTGTCCTGTATCCTTTCGTTATGCAACAAAATTTATATCTATTGTCTCTATCACACCTTTACATTGCCATGAGATTTGAGCAAGTTGCAACTTGTGCTTTGTAATTGTTCATGTTCTTGGAATATTTTAATATTTAATATTTAATGGTGGTGTTTGGGCACGGTCATTCTTAAGCCTGTGTATTATTCCTCTAAGTGATACTATTGTTTTAGGCATAGAGGGAGGAAAATCAGAGAACTGAAACAAAAATACTTTAAAATTGATATTAACTTGATATGGTATGATGTAAATTGCATTACAATATGATACAAAACATAAAGCACTAACCTTTATTTATGCTAATACTAAATCATAATCCTAACCTAATAAGGAAATAAATCATAAGATAATAATGAAATATGAAAACCAAGGAAATTGGGGAACTAATCCTAACAGATAATCTAAGTTTACTCTAAATTTTTTTGAGATATAATATTGATATTATGAGATATTTTTCATTTATTCCAACAGTTATCAAATACCATGGTGTTCTAGTTTCCCATTACTGGTGCGTACTTAAAATTATTGATAGAGTACCGATGAATGTGGTGATATTGGATTATCAGGTATCTATATTTGCATGGTTTTAGTATTCCAAACATTTTTATCCAATATATTGGGCTATTATACATTCTACATATCTCTGAAGAACTGAAGATGTTGGCCCATCATATATCTCTGTTCTGTGTTATTGGAATCTATTGTTACATTCAGGATGTTGTTTCAGTGATGCATGTCTTTATTCAAAATGCTACTGTCTTGTTAGTTTCACATTCATGTCTGCAAGTTTCTTGAATTAATTTCTCATTACTCAATCTTTTGTCCAGGGGGAAGTTTTTTACTATGCACTGACTAAAATTTTTTGTTTCACTTCAAAAAAGATAACTTACTAGTTGAAGGGAGAAGGAAATTTGCTAATATCAGTGTAAAATTTCCTCTTATTAACCATGATAGAATGCAAAAGAAAGAAAAACATAAAAGCAAGTCCCTTTGAATGCTTATTGGAGAAACACGTTGAAAAATGTTATTAGGTGATCAAGTTGCTAAAATGGTAATACTATCCTCATTAGCTGATGTTTTCATTTCCTTGTTTTTTTGGCTTGCTTTCTTTCCATTTCAGATCAATGCCTCTTCTTCAGAGGATGGGCTAAACTTTTATGATTCTGGTCATCGCTTTGAGCATTCACAACTTTTATTGGTGCTTTTGCGTTCCCTTCCATTTGCACCTAGGCCACTACAGAGCAGAGCGCTACAGGTATTAGCCTAACAGTGCTCATTGTTTACAACATGCATCTAATGTTTATAAATGCATTTTTTTTTTTATATTTATGAGGCGTTTGCTGTTTCATGTGTTTTTGCTCTTGCTTGTTGCATGTAAATGGACTTCTCAATACAGCTTGTTCATTGATGTGCTGCTTAATTTATGCATTTGAATTTCTTGTAATTTATAGATTTTATTAGGGCTTAAATTTGCTGTAATTTTAAGAGTTGAAACTTGAAAGATAATGGTGGAACACAGACTTCTCTTGACCTAGGCTGGTTACAGGACTAAAACTAATGACAGGATTGCTTGTTATAATCTACATTTTTCTCTTATTTTAACCATGATTAGTGGCAATTGTTTTCCCCCCTTTCTTCCCCTATTTTAAGCATGAATAGTGGCTGTATTTAAAAGACTTGCTTTATAATGAAATTTTATTGTAGCATCTTTATTTAGAATTGCTAGTCATCTGCTTGTGTAGTACTTTTGTTACCTGTTACATTTAGAGTTAGTTTTAACTGACTCGAACTGAATGCTGTAAGCTGTTCTCAGCTGTGGTTTCTGTTATCAGTGGGAACGATAGCTGTAACTTTATATTGTAATTGATCTCAGTTCAGAGAAAACTTCTGTCTGTAACAGGGTTCAGATTACACCTCAGATCTCTCTGTTTTCTCTAGCTTTGTCACTCTTCCTCTCATTTTCTTGGAATCCCTGCCCTTATCAATGTTCAACTGTTAGGAGTTAGGGAGTTAGTTAGGACAGTTATTGTAGTTTGTTAGTAGAAGGGTTAGTCAGAGGCGATTTGAGAGGTAAATAAATAGGAGGAGGTTGTACTATAAGAGGCATTCTACCTTGTATCATTTGTAGATTTAGCTTTTGTTCTTTGTGAAAGGAGAAATCCTTTGTGAAGGGGGAAACCTTGGAGGAGAATGTGAGAATATCTCTCCTATTTTCTGTTCTTTTGCAATCAAGAAATACAATTTTTTTTTCCTTTCATTTTCTAAAATCCTGGTTCCTAACATCAACACATAGATTCTTTCAGAGTCCCACTGGCAGAGATGCAAAGGGATCAAAAAGGAGATTATTTTATTTTCTCTTTATGTTTTCACATTGTCCTTCTTTCCTATACATTGTCTTCTCTTATCAAATAAAACAATTAATAGGGGGTATTGTATCTTGAGTTCCTTTTTTAGAATCTCTCTTTCAATTTCTTTCAGATACTGTGAGAGTAGTTCTGTTTTTTTATGGCCTTAAGTACTTTTTTTGTCAGAGTTAACTTAAGGAAGGTTCATGTATATGCCACAGCCATATAGAAAATTTGCTAATAGAACTTTGTCAAAGGAAGTAAGACTTCCAATTATGGATATATTCCTATTTGATATCTTTTTAATACCACCTAGTTTTGAGCTGTTTGTGTATGATTTCAGGATCTTCTATTTTTGGCTTGCAGTCATCCTGAAAATAGAAGCGGTCTGATAGGCATGGAGGAATGGCCTGAGTGGATTCTGGAAGTCCTGATCTCAAACTATGAGGTAATAATATGAATCAAAAACAAAGTTCTTATCCTCTATCTCTTTGTTTTTTAGTTGTCTTTTCTCTTTAATATTTTTTGTCATACATACACAAAATTCATGCCATCTTCTTGTGTACTACAGACACATATTTGTAGGTTCTTGTGAAGATTCTTTAACTCTGCTACTTGTGTACTTTTGTATAATTGTTTGACAGGTGGGTCCAAGTAAATTATCTGATTCAACAACCATCGGAGACATAGAAGACCTTATACATAATTTTCTTAGTATCATGCTAGAGCATTCAATGCGCCAAAAGGATGGATGGAAGGTTGATATTTGTTAGAATTGTTCACTTCTTGCATGTCTACCTAATTGATGTTACTGCCAATTCTTGCCCAATTTTCTTTTTAATCATGTTGCTGTTGACAGCATGCACACGCAACAGTGTGTTTGCCTGTTTCCTGTATCTTTACTAAATCTTTGTTTCATTGGCTGGGGTTGTAACTGTTGAACTTGAACATCAAATATTAGACATTTCTTGAACTTGCAATGAATTTGCAAATCATTTTTTGATTCACTTGGGTTTATTTGGGTTTTCAGATATACAAAAGACTGCTTTCTTCTTTTTCTTTTTCCCTTAATGGTAAGGAAGAAATTTCATTCGAGTGAAGAGAAAAATACAACTGGGGGATAATGTCTTCTAAATAAAGAAACCAAATGAATGCTGGGGGTCAGAGGTTGAAAAATGTAACAGAGCTTCTCGTATTTGATAGCATATATCTTGTCCTGGTGATAAAATGAGAATCTTTTGGATGTTCTCTAAACCTGTTCTCTTTGAGCAACGAATTATCAATGAAGTATTGAAAATTCATTTTAAGACTACTTATATTTTACTTAGTTATCACATACTGTAGTCATCCATGGGAACTAAACTTTTGTCCTGGACCTGGAATTTCTATATGGAGCAGCAATTAACTGCTGAAATATTGTGGGACTTCTTGGTGTGTGTTTGGAACTCCATCGAGTTCAACTAAACGCCAATCCATCTCCTCCCTTCCTTCTATGTTTGTTGCTTTGGAAAGTGGGATCTTTTGTTTACAAGTCTCCAAACGGATTTCCAAACACAGCCTTAGTCATCACATAGTATCAGTCTGCTGGAATTTCCCTTCTATTGTCCATATTTGTTTGCTTGCATGATTTCTGGGTTTATAGAGTAATTCATACTGCTCAGTGCTGCTCATTGTCTCCAGGATATTGAAGCGACTATTCATTGTGCAGAATGGCTTTCTATTGTTGGTGGATCTAGCACAGGAGAACAGCGACTAAGGTAAGTTTATGCATCCATTATGAGCTCTTGAGTATTTACTTCTCCAGTTCTTCTGTTATGTTATTTGATTGTTACAGAAATTGTGTTTGGTTCCATTTCATTTTATTTTGATGCTGTTTTGCATTGTTTCCCAACTAAACATTTTACTGTTTTTTAGTATGAAAACATTCAATATAACACCATTCATGAAAAGATTGTTATAGTAAATTGATGAGCATTTAGGCCAGCATTCAATATAAAACTCTTATTAAATGAGTTAGAGTATAGTTGTAATTGTAATTAATGAGCATTTAGGCGGGTGAGATACTAACAAATTAGGGTATTTTTAGGAAAAAAATAATTAATGCTTTCTTGGCTTTCTAAAGTGACATTGAAACAAACCAAAATTCACAAAACGACAGATAGTTTGAAATGGAGGGAGTATTTTGCTGTATAGTGAAGGTAGTAGCTAAAGAAAAATACGCTGAACCTTTGAAAAAGTTTATGACCGGGTTTTGGTAAATTCTAAAATTGAATATAAGTTGCCAACACTTGATGAAATATGATGAAGCAATAGGGGTATATGTTCCGCATTGGTTGACAAGGAATCCAAAGAAGAACAATTATGTCAGAAACAGGCTCGAAGAAATTGATGTTTAGAGCGATGATCCTAGTCTAGGTTTGTAGAAAAGATTATGAAGAATTTTGAGGAGTTTTACAATCTCCTGCTATGCTACCATATTATTCCCTTGTTTTGATTGAAGATTTCCAGTGGAAGTTTACAGTTATTTGTTTCATGTCATTTATATAATCATTCTTTTATGGGTTAATTTCTGTCTTGAAGACGTGAAGAATCGTTACCTATTTTTAAGAGGAGACTTTTAGGAGGCTTGCTGGATTTTGCTGCTAGAGAATTGCAGGTTCAGGTACATCTTGTTTTCTATTCTTATTGATTTTCCTTATGAAGAGTTTTGTACATTAGATGCCATGGCATGATAATGTTATTCATTCTGATATTCTTTTTCCTCCAGTTATTTAAGGTTCTAAATGTCTATGCACACTTTATAAACAAATCCCTCTTATGCCTAAGCACAGATAAATATTAAAATCCTATGTACAAGGATGAGTGCAATTATCTATATTTCTTGTTTTTGTTGAAGAGTGGAAGAAAAAACAGCAATAATGGCTACATATATCATTTACTTAATGCAGACTCAATTTCTGGTGCTCTCATTTAGCTTTAATTAAATCTTTGGCTCATTCAAAAAAAACTTAATGCAGACTCAAATTATTGCTGCGGCTGCTGCTGGTGTTGCAGCTGAGGGTTTGTCACCAAAAGATGCTAAGGCTGAAGCTGAGAATGCTGCCCAGTTGTCTGTGGCTTTAGTAGAGAATGCCATTGTGATTCTTATGCTTGTTGAAGATCATTTACGGCTACAGAGCAAACAATCCTCTTCTGCACGTGCTGTAGATAGTTCGCCATCTCCACTTTCTGCTGTGTATGCAACGAATAATCACTCAAATAAATTGTCGACAATTGAAGAATCAACAGAAGTTGTCGATGATCGCAGATCACTAGATAGTGACTCCGGGGGAGTCCCTCTAGATGTATGCATACAGTAATCTAAAACTAGACATGCATACATGTTACAAATAAATATTGATGTGTAGTTTTTATTTTGTAGATCCACAATGCTGTTTCTGTTATTCATACAAAATCCATGCCATTGTGACATACCGTCATTTTCTCAAAATATTTTTTTATATAAATTAAATTATTATATTTAAATACCTTTTCTGTTTTCTTCTTATTTCTAACTTCCGTGCTTATTCTTCAAAATTAAGATAATATGCATAGACTATTTTTTTGTTTTCATTATTTGCCTTACTATTCATTTCATTTGCATTGTCTAGTTCTCCTCATTTTCATTTGCTTTTATATTGGTGAAACTCATGCTGTCATGATATTTTTAGGTCCTTTCTTCAATGGCTGATGGAAGTGGTCAGATCCCTGCTTCAGTGATGGAAAGGCTTGCTGCAGCAGCAGCAGCTGAGCCTTACGAATCTGTTTCTTGTGCTTTTGTGTCTTATGGGTCCTGTGCTAAGGATTTAGCTGATGGCTGGAAATATAGGAGCCGTTTGTGGTACGGTGTCAGCCTTTCTCCAAATCCAGCTCCATTTGGTGGTGGTGGGAGTGGATGGGATTTTTGGAAGTCTGCTCTTGAGAAAGATGCCAATGGAAACTGGATTGAGCTTCCTTTGGTGAAGAAGTCTGTGGCAATGCTCCAAGCATTATTGCTAGATGAGTCTGGGCTTGGTGGTGGTCTTGGTATAGGTGGAGGGTCAGGTACAGGAATGGGAGGGATGGCTGCACTGTACCAGCTATTAGACAGTGACCAGCCATTCTTGTGCATGCTTCGAATGGTTCTTTTATCGATGAGAGAAGATGATGATGGCGAAGATCGTATGCTGATGAGAAATACAAGTTTTGAGGATGCAATGTCTGAAGGAAGAAAACCACGGTCAGCACTTTTGTGGAGGTAAAACAACCCATTCAATCTAACTTATTCGTAGTTCATTTTTTGATCCATGAATGATGAACGACCATTGAACAAGTTTCATACAAGAACAAGATCCAGCTGCACAGTAACTTGTTTTCCCTCCTTTATTTTCCCTATGGTTGACTGGTACTTAAGATATACCTTTTTGCTTTACTTCCATTTGAAATTTTATCCTATGTTTGTTTAAATTGGTCTTGCAAACTGAATCTCCCAATTTGTCTTATTTCTTATGTTCTAGCAGATAAAATATCATCATCCTAAAACACGAGTTGGACCACAAATTAACTCAGACAGCGTTAACAGCTTAGTCTAGAACATAGGACGAAAACATGGGAGACAGCACAAACAAACTAATTTAACCCATTCTTACATTTGACTCTCTTATTAGATAGGTGCAACTTATTATGCATTCTTGTTGCACTTGACTTTTGTTTTGTCTGAGTCCATTTTTCTGTTTGCATCTTAAAGCACTTAGAAATGGGTGATTCTTGGATCTTGTGTTATATGTACATGACCAATATGCAACTGTGATTGCCTTATTTATTACTATTGCATGGGGATGTCAGGATTAGTAATTACTTCAAGTTCACATGAGTACATGACCGTCTAAAAAGAGTCACTTGACTTATGTTCAAAATCTTGACCATGAATGCATGATCGAATGGCCAAGATTTACTATTCTTTCTCTCACAATAGGTATGGTCTTGTTAAGGGAGGGCATTCCCTTAATGTAAATGTAGAGTGGTTGGACATTTTTCTCTTAGATAGAAAAAAGAAACTTAAGGAAGACAGACTTTAGATGCAGCACATATTGCTAATTAGATGGTGGAAGATATCAGAAGTAGGAATAGGCAGGGGTTGGTTTGTAAGTTGGATTTTGAGAAAACTTATGAATTATGATCAAGTTAATTGTTTTTTTTTTTGGTGAATGTTCTTATCAAAAAGGGATCTGGTTCCAGATGGAGGAGTTGGGTCTTAGTTTGTTTATCTTAAGCTTCTTTTGCTGTCATTGTAAATGGAGAGTCAAAATCTCGGTTTCAAGGTTAGAGGGGTCTTAGGCAAAGTGATTGTTAAAAAATGGCTAACATAAGTCGGGGGGGGGGGGGGGGTGTTGAATTGAGTTATTTCAAAAATGTTTTCTCAAAACAATTACTCTAAATTGTGAAGAATAAAACTGCAAAAAGAGATGAAGAGAGAAGCCCCAAATTGATTCGTTTAACAAACATCAGAGTAAAATCGCAGCAAATCAAACATACAATCAAATAGAACAATATAAGAGTAGGGTTAGAGAAGAGTGCAACCACGATTTATACTGGTTCAGTCACCAACTGTGAATAAATCTATTATGGAGGATCCCTAACTCTCCAAATTCCTTGCAATTTTGTTCTGTCTGTCTTAATGAATTTTTTCTTTTATAACAAAAATGTATCAACTTCCTTCATTTGCTACCCTTGGGAGTATAGAATAAATCTATTATTAAGACAAGGTTATAGAAAAACAGTTGGTAGCATAATTTTCTTTCTCTATTTGCCTCATTTGAACAGTTCCTTAAAATTTGTTAAATTTATAATTTGAAACAAACTTACTGATGGTATTGAAGAAGGGTTAATCTTGTTTTGTTTATTTATAATTTGAACAGTGTTCTCTCACCTGTTCTCAACATGCCAATTTCTGATTCTAAGAGACAAAGAGTTTTGGTAGCATGTTGCGTGCTTTATTCTGAGGTTCGTGTTATCAGCTTGTCCATTTTCGTTCTTACTTTGATGTGCACAACTTGTGTCATCTGTCTTTCTTTTGTGCATGACCATTGTAGTTACCATTGTACAACATCTGGTCAGGTATACCATGCTGTTAGCAGAGATCAAAAGCCTCTTCGTAAACAGTACCTTGAAGCTATTTTACCACCATTTGTTGCTGTATTAAGGAGGTGGCGCCCCGTTTTGGCTGGCATTCATGAGCTTGCTACTGCTGATGGCTCGAATCCTCTTATTGCAGATGATCGTGCATTAGCTGCTGATTCCTTGCCAATTGAGGTACTTTACTTCGCATGTGTATGAAACATACATATGTGCATGAAATATAATGTGCTTGTAAAGTGTTTGGTACCCTGTGCAATGCATGGATAGGCTATTTACTAATTTATAAGTAGTTAATAATATAAAGATAAAATTATTAAATATTCATTTTATGATTTGTATGTTAAATTTTATATTTATTTATTTATTTGCATTTAATAAAAATATTTACCCTATTATTTACAAACTAACATACTTATTAATGTGATTTAGATAGAAATAAACTTCTTGTATAATTTTTATCTTCATGTTTTAGACTTATTCATAAGATTTGTATATAAATATTATGCCAAATAAATACTTACAATCACGTGAAAAAATATGTATTGCCGACCACTGTTATTTTTGGTTTTCTTAAAAAAAATTTGGCATCAATTTAGTTTATTGATTATATAAAATAATATGTATTTAGTGTTTCTCAGATAGTTCATATAACTTGAATCCTTCCATAATTTAAAACATCACTAATGTAGTTCTTTAATTGTATAATCTTAATATTATTTTTTAATCATAAAAATTATATTATTATATACCTCAAGTCTTGTGATATCTATAAAAAATTAATATGCTTTGCTTTTGAGAAATATGTGATTGTAAAAAGTGTCTAAAATTAAAAAAAAAATGTACAAATGAAAATTAAGCAAAAAAAGGTTGGAAATATTTATAGTATGAATTACTTGGATGAATTGTGAAAGAAGAGGCTCAAGTGATTGTATTTTGATGAACAATATAATGTAGCTTGATAAATAGCAAGAGAATAGGGGCAAATATGGAATTCGACGAGAATGAATAGTGTTTCATAAAGGTTGAAAATTTTATATTCTAATGGGAAGGGGTTGTCTTAGTTCATTGTATCGGTTTCAACATAGTCACGTTTATGTTCTGTTCCATTATGCTACTTTCGTTAACTGTTAGCTGTTTTAGAATACTTAGTTATGTAAAGCTCTCTAAAGAGCATCTTAGAATTTGGGCTTAGGTCCTAATTTAAGCCCACAAAGTTAGCTTATAAGGTGAGGATTGCTCAAGTCTGATAAGGACTACATTGGCTATCTCTGTAGTTGATGTGGGATCTCAGCACACCCCCTTAGCCTAGGTTTGGCTATCTGGAGCATGGACAAATGCTGCTATTCTTGTATTCATTGAGATGTGCATTTAATAACTGATATTTCTTTCAGGCCGCTCTTGCTATGATATCTCCAGCCTGGGCTGCTGCTTTTGCATCTCCACCTGCTTCAATGGCATTGGCTATGGTTGCGGCTGGTACTTCAGGTGGTGAAAGCCATGCTCCTGCAACAACTTCCCAGCTTAGGCGCGATACTTCATTGATGGAACGAAAACAGACTAAACTCCATACGTTTTCAAGCTTTCAAAAACCTTTGGAAGTCCCTAGTAAAACATCACCCCTTCCAAAGGACAAAGCTTCTGCAAAAGCTGCTGCTTTGGCAGCTGCCCGTGATCTTGAGAGATTTGCAAAAATTGGTTCTGGAAGAGGTCTTAGTGCCGTTGCAATGGCCACATCTGCACAGCGAAGGAATGCTAGTGATATGGAGCGGGTTAAGAGATGGAATATTTCTGAAGCAATGGGAGTTGCTTGGATGGAATGTTTGCACCCTGTTGATACAAAGGCAGTATATGGGAAAGACTTTAATGCCTTTTCTTATAAATATATCGCCGTTCTTGTTGCCAGTTTTGCCCTAGCAAGGAATATGCAACGGTCTGAGGTTTGTTTGCTAATTGTTTCTATGGAGTTTAGATTATTGAGAAACTACATGCTAAATATTTCTTGTTTGCCAGATTGACAGGCGTGCTTATGTAGATGTAATTGCTCGGCATCGAATCAGTACTGGAGTCCGTGCATGGCGCAAACTTATTCACCAGTTAATAGAAATGAGAAGTCTTTTTGGACCCGTTGCAGATCATTTATACAGTCCACCTTGTGTATGTTGTGATACTATTCTTCACATTGTCATTACCAAACTCACATTCTTTGTAGCATTTCATCCTTTTCTTCCATAAATTCTCTTTTTGAGATATAATGAGAAAGTGACTCTTAGGAGACGATTCTCTTTTTGAGATATAATGAGAAAGTGACTCTTAGGAGACGTGCATTGTGTTTCTTGATCGTTTATTCTTGTGACAAAATCAGAAAATCTTAAAGCAAATTTCAGCCTTTTTGTGTTGTGTTCCTGACCTTTATATGGGGGCCTTTGGTTTTGCAAAGAATTGGATTGCTTCTTTAATCTTATGCTTTGCTTTTTTCTATTTTCTTTTTCTTGTTATGCCATTGGAGGATGCATTATCTGGCGTACTTGTACTCTCTTTTCTAGTAAAAATACATCAGATAGCAAAATATTTGAGTTCATTTCATTATACTAAACATTTTATAATTTTATAGGTTTTCTGGAAGCTAGATTTAATGGAAAGTTCTTCAAGGATGAGAAGATGTTTAAGGAGGAATTACCATGGCTCTGATCATTTAGGTTCTGCAGCCAATTATGAGGATTATTCTGGGGAGAAAAATGACCAGCACACTCCAATTTTGTCGGCAGAAGCAATCTCATTGGAGGCAGTCAATGAAGATGAAGAACAGGTGGAAAGTGAGAATCTGAATGCTAGGGTCAGTGATGTTGATGATAAAGGAGACAATCAGACTAGACTGTCTGAAACAGCTGATCAATCTGTTCAGGAAGCTTTAGAATCCAGTGCTACTCAACATGCAAGTGATGAAGACCTTGTCCAGAGTTCTTCAGCCATTGCACCTGGGTATGTACCTAGTGAACTTGATGAAAGAATTGTTCTTGAGCTGCCGTCATCAATGGTCCGACCACTTAAGGTCATACGGGGAACCTTTCAAGTAAGTTTTATGGGCCTTATTTAATATAATTTTGTCAAAGATGTATCAAGCTATACATGTGAATTCCTCCCTTGATACTGAAATGATTCTGATGAAATTGCTTCTGTGGGATTATAGATTTTGTGTACTATATTTATTGCATTTCATAGCCACTTGGAAAATGTGTTTTGTGGGCTTACCTAGGTGAATGCCATAATATCAATTTAGAGGAATAAAATAAACTACAATAAAGGATATTAGGATTTAATGCCATAATGCAAGAGATCCTGAATTGTTCCTAAAAGTGAGATCACTTTTCAACCATTAGTATTTTGTTTCACATCTCATAATATCAATTTCTTATCCTGTTATTTTCAGTCTTTATTCTCTAATTTCCACCTTCCCTGCCTAAACTCTATAATTTGTTTTCTTTTCTAAGGTATGGTAATAACACTCATGTAAGGAACTATTCTCTTATTGTAGGTAACCAATAGGAGGATAAATTTTATAGTTGA
Organism: Pueraria montana var. lobata; assembly: GCA_026413185.1. Taxonomy (NCBI): domain Eukaryota; kingdom Viridiplantae; phylum Streptophyta; class Magnoliopsida; order Fabales; family Fabaceae; genus Pueraria; species Pueraria montana. Next base: position 86,182,322 of record CM048650.1, on the reverse strand, counting down.
TAACAGTGAGACCAGCGCCACAATGGATGGTTCTGATTCCAGAGTTGAGGCAGGGAAACAAGAAAAAGATCGCAGCTGGCTAATGTCATCTCTTCATCAAATTTATAGTCGGAGGTGAGCTGATTTTGTAGACCATATTATTATCTATTCATTCTGTTGTATTTTAGTGTTGTCATTTCAAGTATGGTGTGTTGTTAGCAGTTAGGTAGTTAAGACAGGATATTAATTGGTTAATTAGAGGGTCAGTGAAGTAAATAATTAGTAGGTGATTCATTCAGTTTTGTATCATTTGAGAATTGAGTTTTTCTCTTTGTGAAGGGAGATATCCTTTGTTAAGGGAAAACCCTTGGAGGAGAGAGATCTTCTATTTTTGGTTTGAGTATTTAACATACATCCAAGAATTACACACTTGGTTAACCACGTGTGTAAATATAGTTAACTTTGTCTCGCAAATGGTTAAAAGTAAATTAATGTGATTGTATACAATTATTGATTATTGATATATGGTTAATATTAACCAATTTTAAGGCAGAGTTAACCATCATTAGACATTTCAATAATCTTATGACTATTAATCATATATCAATCACGTTGATTTACTCTTAATCACTATGGGACAAAGTTAACCATATTTATACATGTAATTAATTACATGTGATGGTCAATAACCTCATGACACTATTAATCGCTTGTGAAACAAAGTTAACTATTATTAGACATTTCAATAATCTCATACTATTAAGCACATATTGATAATTGTATACAATCACGTTGATTTACTTTTAATCACTTGTGAGACAAAGTTAACCATATTTACACATGTGGTTAACCACGTGTTCGGGTGGCCACCGGGTGTAGGTTCCTTTTTTCCCTTGTTTTTTTCCATTCAATTCAATAAAATCTTTCTTTTCTTTCCCGTTTCTATTCTTGGTTCCTAACAGATGTTGAATGTGCACTTAGCCATTGATGTATTTGATATTTGTCTATGAGCCTATAAGGGAATATTCATGATTAGTTTAAGTTTCCTCCATAGTTGTTAGTATTGTTGTGTATTGTAGTTTCTAAGAATTGAATACTTCTGTCTCTTGAAGGCCGAAGCACTTTGTTCCCTTTTTGCTTAGCTACATGAAGTTTTCTGTGTCGTAGTTTTTATCATTATGGAAATTTATTGTTCATTTGCAGTGTACTTCTTTTTTTAAAACATGATTTTAGTGGTTGATAAGTGTTAGTTCCTGTTACAGATACCTCCTTAGAAGAAGTGCTCTGGAGTTATTTATGGTGGACCGTTCAAACTTCTTCTTTGATTTTGGGGTATTTCTTCTTAAATATACCAATGTCTTTCCTTTTATTTTTCAAGAAAAAGGATTTGTTCCTTTAAAGTAAGGGAGTGTACTTGAGAGGATAAACTACAGTTATAACCATTGATTAAAAAATCAAAGGTTGAGATTGTGATTAAATTCGTGCACATGTTTAACAAACTATGAAGTTATTAAAATCCCAATCATTAATTTTCGTATCAATGGTTATCACTTTACTTTATCCTCTAAAGTACAACCTAATTTTAGAGGAGCTAAATCCCAAGTAAAAATCCTTTTGTTTTTTAGACTATTCTTAATGCGGATATAATTCTTAACATTTTACTGATGACTGTTAAATGCTGTACACTTATAATCCTTGTCTAGGACTCTCTTAAAAGCTTAAGCTTTTACATGGAAGTTCAAGAATTGTTTTATTTCTCTAACATGACCCTTCTTGCAAGAACCTTTTGGTCTTGAATTGTGGACAATGCACTGGCCACTGGCCAATTGAATCTTAATGGAAATTTAATTTAATTTTGAAAAATGGAGTGGAAAGGACTACTTGGTCTTGAAGGCTCTGATACCATGTTAAAGATCAGCTCTTCTAAAAGCCTAAGCTGTTTGGTGGAGGCTAAGTAATGGTTTAGTATGTCTGACATTTTCCTTGCTAATTTCCTCTTCAGAATGGTGAAGGGCGAAGAAATGCATATCGCGCAATTGTTCAAGCACGACCTCTCCATTTAAACAATATATATTTGGCTACTCAGGTAATCCTTTCTATAATTTTGTGTAAATTTTTCTGCATCTAGGCTTAATATATGAATAAATGTGAATGAAGTATATACAATTTATGTTGATGTTTACTGCAATTTTACATTTATGTTGATGTTATATATATTTTTAGTATAGCTTTTGGGTTGTATGATGTGGTTCAAGAATCTAAAGAAAGTTCCTTCTTGTTGTAGAGGCCTGAACAACTTTTGAAGAGAATTCAACTCATGGAACGCTGGGCTAGGTGGGAGGTAAGAGCCTTAAATTCATCAAGAAAAAGTAATTTGTATTATAATTGGATACTCATCACTTATGTACATGACTACATGAGTTCTGTACTTCCTTTGCACAGATCAGCAATTTTGAATATCTAATGCAACTCAATACACTGGCTGGGCGTAGTTATAATGATATTACCCAGGTAATCCCTCCTCCTCTTTTAATTTACTTTATTTCATTAATCTATTTAATCCTATCTTCATGATTTTCATTTATCATCATTACCTATTTTTGGCAGTATCCGGTTTTCCCTTGGATTCTTTCTGATTACAGTTCAGAGAGCTTGGATCTTTCTAATCCTTCCTCTTATCGAGACCTTTCAAAGGTGTTATATACTGAATATTGCTATAATAAGTTAAATGAAAAGCATTTGTAATTTGTTTTTTCATAATTAATCTTTTGATGTGATACAGCCTGTCGGTGCACTCGACCCTGATCGTCTGAATAGATTTCAAGAGAGATATGCTAGCTTTGATGATCCAGTCATCCCCAAATTCCATTATGGATCACACTACTCAAGTGCCGGAACAGTTTGTCCCCCACCTTTTTTAATATATTTCTAGTGTCTTTATTGATCATAATAGTTTGTTAGCATTATAGCTGATATGCTCTTCTAGTATCTTCAATGTTGTTTGGGTCCTAGGCTTATTTGCTTACTCTGGGTTTCATTTACCAAATTAGTGCAATGCAGATAGTTTGATCCATATGTAGCTTTTTTTAAGTGGTTAACTGAACACGGATCTAATTTTATGTTTGATTGTATTGTATGTGCGTGTGAATTTCGTATGTCCAGATGATGCTAGCATAATTCTTTCAGCATACTAAATAATTGTAGAGAGAAATTATTCACAGTTATGAATGAATTGACCCTAAATTGGGATATGTTGCCCTTGGGGCAAATGATTTCAAGAGGCAATTTTACAAACTACTATAGTAATGGCATTTTAGTAAATCATATTCAGATTAGTTTAAATTGATTTCGATTGTTTTGGCTCCTCTCATTCTGTGTATGTAATGTAGGACAGTGGATGACTTAGGATTTTAGTGTTATTGGTTGGTTATCTGTTTCTCTGAGAAATTAATGGTAGGTAGGTTGGAGTGTTTCCTTAGGTTGTTAAGGCAATAATGCAAACAATTCATTGGGATTGGTAGCTGTGTAGGTTCTTTGAACAGTAAATTCTGGCTTTTAGAGTTAAAGGGTTTGGGGGAAGATTTGAGTGAGAATCAATTAGTTTTTGACACAATGAATTTTTAATATTGATTGCCTAATATTGTATGTCATTGAAGGATTGAATTATATAGTAAACTAAAATGAGAAGAAACTCCGCAGAAGCTCCATATCTATGATTTCTTAGGCACCACCACATCTTGGTTTTGATAGCGTTGTGCAACCAAATTGGAAGCATTTTGCTGAAAAATATTCTTAAAATGTTCCTTACTAAAAATTATTTTAATTCATAATCATCATCAACAACATAGCCTTATCCCACATATTTTTTTATTGATCAATGATTATAAAATTTGTCATGAAGAAATGAGCATCACATCCTTTTAAATAAAACTCTTATTTTCAAGGGAAGAAGCCCTGATTCTATATAGAATTTGACTTGCTAATAACATTTCAATAAGGAATGCTTAACATTTAGGCAATTAAAATCGAAGTACTTACACTGAAGTGGAATTACAATTTACAGAAGTAAATAATCATAAACAGTTTCCATCTCGTAAGGTCTAAGGGATACATTTATTGGCCCCAAAACAAAGAACTAAATCAATATATGAAAGAATATTATCTTTAAGCTTTTGTTTTCTTGATATTTTGTGTTAGAAGAGAGAAGCCAATATTTTCTGAATATGCTTGAGTGAATCTTCCACCCAGGAGAATGGATTTATTTATATTCAAGAGTATTACAAACATAATTAATGCCAAAACAATTTACAAGAGAACAATTTAAGATACCACTACTTCCTATGATGCATTGAACCTAGCTATACCAAGTATCTAGGCAACTTGCCAAAATAAACATTAAAGTTCTTATCTTCTGAAATATTCCTATTTCCAACATTTTGCTGTCTGCTTCAGTGTTTCTTTTGCCTTCTGAATTCAAGCCTCCTATTTTGTGTGTATTGTAATCACTGTCATCTGATGCCTGATTTTTCACTTTTGTTTCATAATAGAACAGCAATAAAAGTAATTGCCCAGTATGTAAATGCTGTTATCTAACATGGATTTTTTAGTTTCTGATTCTGGAGTAGCTAATGTTTATTATCTTCTTTTACAGGTTTTGTATTATCTTGTTAGGGTTGAACCATTCACTACCCTTGCAATCCAACTGCAAGGTGGAAAATTTGACCATGCAGATCGGATGTTTTCTGATATTTCTGCTACTTGGAATGGAGTTCTTGAGGACATGAGTGATGTAAAGGAATTGGTATGTATATAATTCTACAACATGATTGGTTTATATACTTGTGTACATTAAGTGGCTTCTCTCTGGGTGTCTTCCATAGGCATTAATGCTTCAATTAATATTGAATGTTTATCATGGTTTTATTGAAACTGTTATCTTAAACAGTTTTTTATTTCCACTTTTTAGGTTCCTGAGCTATTTTACCTACCTGAGGTCCTCACAAATGAAAATTCAATTGATTTTGGCACAACACAAATGGGAGGAAAGCTTGGTATATTCATTGATATTTTCTGCATTTTTTTAATGAAGACGTCATTGTATACCCACAAATGCATATCATGGTTAATAGCTTACTTCTGCCATACCAGATACTGTAAAACTTCCTGCTTGGGCTGAAAATCCAGTTGATTTTATTCATAAGCACCGGAAGGCTCTAGAGAGTGAGTATGTATCTGCTCATTTGCATGAGTGGATTGACCTCATATTTGGGTAGGTTTCTAACTATTTTTTAATTTCACCCCATGTTTGATGTGTGCACACGCATGCTTTGGCCTGCTGCTTGTTTTCTTTTCATTTTTTTTTTTTTTGTTTTTCAAAGTTTGTTATGCCATTGTAGCTATAACTATTCTTTTAAAATATCCATTTATAATAATTCCTTGATAATTTACATCTTGTTTACAATAGTGAGTTGGTCTGCACAGGTATAAGCAACGAGGCAAGGAAGCTGTTACAGCAAATAATGTTTTCTTTTATACTACCTATGAAGGGACAGTGGATCTTGATAAAATCTCTGACCCAGTATGTCTCCTTCACATCTCCATATTTTCAACTCAATTATTTGTTTGACTAAAATGCAATCCCTAAAAAAGTTGCATAGTATGTAAATATGGTAATTGCACGTTGTATAATAATATTATGTAATTATGGTAGTTAGGGCATCTGTAAAATCCTTGTATTTAATACTTTTTGTATGAATAATATTCTCTGTTGTGTAGCTGAGACAAGTGGATTTCATCACGTCTCTTGTTTCTCTCGTCCTTAACATGGTATTTAGTGCTTGATGAGGATGTGGAGGAGTAATCCCAATCCATTATAAATGATGGACCCATTGCCCACTAGTGTTAAACTTTCAGAGAGAGAGAGAGAGAGAACAAATAATGATTTATTGATATGAATTGATTACAATTTTGGTGGCTCATTGTACTAGCTATTTATATGCTATAACTAACTCAACTGTCAGCCTATCATCTAACTGAATACCTCACTGTTAGTTAAGTGAATGGAAGGTTCTAGACTCTTAAGTGCAGTACATCGGTCTTCTGTACTCTAACAACTAGTGACATTTTTTTTTCTGGAAACCATGTCCCATCTACAACTTCCGACTTTTTTTGTTGTGTCCTTGTTCTGACATTAGAACTCTTTTTCTGTTAGAACTGTCGTTGTTCCATCAGACTTGTTGGTTTCTGGTCAACTTTTTCAGCTGATGACCCCCTGTTGGTCCTTGATTCCTCTAGAATGTCAGATCCCTGCCAAGTCCACCCCAAACAGTGTTATGACACACCCATGCACCAAACAGTCTCTCCTTGTGTTGCTGTATTCACTGTGCGTGATAGTGTGTTATGCAGTGTTCTTCTGGTCAACAGTTGCATTGGGAAAAAACCAAGTCCCACATTGACTAGAGAATAGAGACAGTGCTTGAATAGTGTAATATAAACGGGGAGCAACTCTCATCCTATGAGCTAGCTTCTGGGGTTGAGCTAGGCTCAAATCCATATTAGGATTTTCACAAGGACTAAAAAAATATTATACTTTTAGAGATTAAAAATATATTTAAGTCATTATATGGTGTATACGTTATATATTGTATACTATTATGTAATTATGACACTTAGGATAACTATAAATCCTTGTATTTATTACTTAAGGTATAAATAATGTTCTTTTCTATGTAATTGAGACACGCATATTTCCATCACATCTCTTGTTTGTCTCTTCTTAATAATGCCCCCTCATGCAAGAGTCCTTTGAGCTCGAAGCATTGACCAATGCACTGGCTTGTCTATCTTGCGTTAAAATTCAACTTTTTATTAGAAGAATGAGAGTGGCAAGGATTGAACTCTATACCATTTGATCATAAAGGCTTTGATATCATGTCATGAACTAACTATGCCCAAAAGCTATTACATGAAGAAACATGAATAGTTTTATATTACATCCTTAAAATATGCTGCTAACAATTGTAATTGAATTGATAAGGAAAATTTTATGAAAAAAATTGTATTATAAATTGGGATAATTACACTAACCTTCCTGAGGTTAGCTACACTCCTAGACCTTGCTTGATTCAAAAACTATACCTACATCTCTTATTTTATATATGATTCTTATGCATTGACACCTTTATTCTTTTTAAATAATTGCATATACCTCTCTTATTTTTATGTAACCATACACATAATGCCCTAAAAAATAACAAAACAATGGACATGCAAGGAAGTTAGGTGTAATTTCTGAAACATGTACAGTTTAAGTGTAATTACTATTAATATCTGGGGAAGTCCATGTAATTAACTCTTATAAATTTACCTGTTGCAAGAATACTTACAAGAAACCTCTTTTGTTGCATCATACTAAACAAATCATAATTTATTCATGTTTATGTAGCTTAATATTGTCTTTTGTTCATGACAAGTAAAGGTACAACAGCGTGCCATACAAGATCAGATTGCTTATTTTGGACAAACACCATCCCAACTTCTGACTGTTCCTCACTTGAAGAAAATGCCATTAGCAGAAGTTCTGCATTTGCAGGTAACTGCTGGTTCTCTATTGGTTAGACAGCTTTTGTTGAGAAATTACATTTTGACTGAGCATCAATACATACCTGGGTCCCCCCATCCCCATCTGTACCCCCCAAAAGGAAAACCCCTTGTTTTTTTTGTTTCTTATCCTTCTGATTTGATGGAGAATTATCTCACTCAATACCTAAAGATTATCTAACTCAAGATTGAAAACACTCAAATTTATTATACAAGGGTGGTTTAAAACTAATGACATTGTAGATTCATTTCCCAATTAATGCTCTTTCCATTGATGTGCGTTGTTATTGGTGCATCCTTTGGATGTTCTCCACATCTTTTCTCAACTGTTCTGCTGTGGTTTCTTTGCGGAACTTGTTATTTGGCACTTTTGGTGAATGTGGGGTGTGTCATAGACCAAATCTTGATGGTTGTCTTTCATGGCGTTGGTAGAAGTAAAGAGGCTAAGTTTATGTGGGAACGTGCAGTTACACTGGTGCATTTGTTTGGAATGTTGGTGCATTTGGTTGGAATGCAAGAAATATTTTTAAAAATGTTTCAATGTCACAACTCATGGTTTGGATAAGATTAGGCATTTGGCTTTGGTATGGTGTAAGGCTCAGCCTTTTTAATGGGGTCTAGCTATTTGTTAAGGGATTGGACAGCTTTATTCCATTGATTTTCTGTTTAACATTGTTGTTTTCTGTTTTATACTTGTGGAATCCTTCCTTCTCTTTGTAGTTTTTTGGTCCCTTTTACTTGATAAATTTTATTAATAAAAAAGAAAAATTCTCCTGTACTTGATTTAAATAATAAAAGTCAAATACTTATTGTTGATCAAGTTCAAAGGTTTTAACATTCTCCTATATTGTTGATCAAGTTCAAAGGCTTTAACATTCTCCTATACTTTGGCATGAGTCAGAAGGGAAAAGTGTTATGTCATTGTGCTTTAAATGCTGTCATGTGATGTTTTTGGCTGGTTTGTATGGCTGGAATTTTCAGGGAAAAACCTCACTTTTATGCTTGCTTTGATGAATTGGAGTACAATGGTTTTCTTGGCTTGTCTTTGGTGCTCTTGTATGGTGTCTTTCATGGTTTCTTTCGTGGTATTTTTCCTGTTATAACATGCAGTGGGACTTAAAAGCTCTTCATGAAGACTTCTTCTGCATTGCTTTATTTCTTCGTGCTGTTATATCTAAGAATATTTCACCCTGCTTCTTCCTTGCATCTCTTCTTTCATTCTAATAATATTCTGCTCCTCCTATCTACAAAAAGCTCAACAAATGATACTGCATACGTCACTGTTAAATCTGAAGCAATGCCAATATAAAATTGGTATACTTGCACTTATCTAATAGCACATGAAAACTTTCCAATATCTGGCCCAGTCAAATGCTGTGTCAACAAGCTTCAATATTTATTAATATTTTTTTAGGAAATATGTTGATTTTTTAAGGTGTTGGGATACCTGATATCCAAAACATTTTTTTTTTAATCTAAAACAATGTATATACTATTTGTTGCCATTAAATTTTGAAAACGGATGACAACTATTGTTCTTGAAAGTGTTACGGTGCTCAGTGATAGAATATGTAAATACAATGTCATTTTCAATGTTAAGTACATGAGTTGTGCCAAAACCACTGATGAAGTGTTGAGATGCCTTTCAATTGTTTCATGTTTCCTTAATGGTTGATGATGAATGGATGTGAATATAACAACAATGCATATATTTCTTATCATATCAGACAATATTCCGCAACCCGAAAGAAGTCAAACCATATGCTGTTCCATTCCCGGAACGCTGCAATCTTCCTGCAGCTGCCATTCATGCATCTTCAGATACAGTTGTGGTTGTTGATATGAACGCACCGGCAGCTCATGTTGTGCAACACAAGTGGCAACCCAATACACCTGATGGCCAGGGTACTCCTTTCCTCTTTCAACATAGAAAAGCTACATTAGCCTCTGCTGGTGGTACAATTATGCGCATGTTCAAAGCACCAGCTGCATCTGGTGGGGAGTGGCAATTCCCCCAAGCGGTAGCATTTGCTGTCTCTGGAATTAGAAGCCAAGCTATTGTTTCTATAACATGCAACAAAGAAGTTATTACTGGTAAATCTAGAAATGCTTAAGATTGTTCGGATATGCTTAAAATAACAAAGAAGTTATTTTATGAAACAAGCTCTTTTAATGGATTTATACTCATGCCTTGCAACAATGTGAATTAATTAGATAGTGCCATTTATCAATTACAAGGAATCTTTGTTAGGGTATGAACCATGAATGTGTGAGATTATTTTGATGTTATAATGTTTACTTATATACATAGTTTTAAAAACTGAACCGAACTTGCCCATTAGACCAAGAACTGGTCTAGTGACCAGTTTGTTAACTTAAAAAAAAAAGGCTTATTTCAGAACCGGTCCAAAACTTGTGCATAAAACTGGTTTGAACCTGTACTTTTCAAAAAAATTCATTTTTAATTTTTTTTAATTTAATCTAAAACATTTTTAAGATAAATAAAAACACATATTTAAGGATTACAAATAGGTATACATTATTTTGCCAATTATTATTAATTCTTTATCTTATAAAACATATAACAAATTATAGTTCTTCAATCGTACCTTGAATATTTGTAGCAAATTACAGTAAGAGAAGCAGCTGAACACAAAGGAACAATCATTTCAAGTATCTATGTATTTAAATGTTAGAGCCAGATTTCTAAAAACACAGTTCAGTTGCGGCAGGCATTTTGGCTTGGCTGCTAGATCATTAATAGTCGTATTTAGTATCCACAATCACTATAATCTCTACGTACAGATGAAACCATTTTCTGTACATCTGTAACCCAAAAAGCACGACAATTGGGACATGAGAAGCCCATAAAGCTAAATGTCCCAAGACTGGTGCTCAAATTTTAGTTCCAAATGTTGTGGTAGTCCAAGTTAGCATATTCAAATCGTCAATCAAATTTTGAAAATTTACAATTAGAAATAATAATAATAAATTAGAATTATTTATTCACTATCAGGATATATGAATAATAGTTTTGGAGGCTGGTTTTGTAAGTGATTACCAAGTGAAAGTTATTTAATTTTGTTCCTGGGGTGTTTCTTGCCCAGGCCATTCAGCAAAAAAAAAAATAATAGTTTTTATATTCTTTTTTATTCTTGACCTGTACTGTATCTTTTTAAATTTGATTGATGATGTGCATTGCTGAATTGAATTGCCATATTTCCAAGCCCTGGGTTGTGTAGGATTACCAAAACCTTTACTGGGAAATAGTTCATTTGTTTTTTGTTTATTTTTTCATCCTCTTGGCTCTTACAGAGTTTTAGAAACTTGGACTACATTTTGTTGTAGTTGATTTTGCGTACTTGTTATTTGACATCTAATTTTGTAGTTTTGCTTCTGATTGATTAGGTGGGCATGCTGATAATAGTATTAGGTTAATATCCTCAGACGGAGCTAAAACATTAGAAACAGCTTTTGGGCATTGTGCTCCTGTAACTTGCCTCGGTCTTTCACCTGATAGTAACTACCTAGTGACAGGATCGCGGGACACAACAGTATTACTCTGGAGAATACATAGGGCACTTTCATCTCACTCAAGTGTCGTATCAGAACATTCCACTGGGACAGGCACATCATCTTCAACCAGTAGTAGTTCATCACACTTAATAGAAAAAGACCGGAGACATCGAATTGAGGGTCCTATACAGGTACTTCGGGGGCACCACAGTGAAATACTTAGTTGTTGTGTTAACTCAGATCTTGGAATAGTTGTCTCTTGCTCCCATTCATCAGATGTCCTCTTGCATTCTATAAGAAGGGGACGCTTAATTAGAAGGCTCGATGGTGTGGAGGCCCATACTGTTTGCCTTTCCTCTGAAGGGGTTGTAATGACCTGGAATGAATCACAGCATACTCTCAGTACTTTTACACTCAATGGTACTCCAATTGCAAGAACACAATTATCTTTCTTTTGCAGTATCAGTTGCATGGAAATTTCTGTTGATGGGACAAGTGCTTTGATTGGAATTAATTCCCTTGAAAATGGTAGAGCCCATAATAGCAGTCCAAATTCGCAGTCGGATAAGTCAGGTGTTGTTGATTTTGATTCAGAAACAGAAGAATCTTTTGAAAACACCCGAATAGATGTTCCATCACCATCAATTTGCTTCCTGGATATGCACACTCTGGAGGTACAGGATTAAAATGTCAAATATAAATTTACATTTACATTTTATCTCACATTAAATTGCTGCATTTTATTCCTCATTTTCATACACCATAACCAAGCATTCGATCTGGAAGAGCAACATCTGCAGATATGTATTTTCAAATAAAATAATTGACTTCTAATGAAACAAAGCAAATGTTCTTGGTACAACATTTTCTGTGGGTGTCCTAATACAAGACAGTTTTCTCAAAGCTCATGAGTCTCATATGTAGTAGCTGTTACCCTTGGACTAAGCCTTCAGCTGACTGTCCTTCAGTGCTAATTACTCTGCCATTCTATTTTTTGTAGGTATTTCATGTATTGAAGCTGGGAGAAGGGCAGGATATCACAGCTCTGGCTCTAAACAAGGATAACACAAATCTTTTGGTTTCAACTTTGGATAAACAATTGATAATCTTCACTGACCCAGCTGTAAGTTAAATCTTTCTTGTCAAATGTCAAATATCAATGGTCCTTGAAGTGAAGGTTTTTTTTTTTTTTTCCCCTTCCCCTGACTTGTAAATTGGTAAACAAAACAAACTTCATATATCCCTTGCGGTCTAGTTTCTTAAAAGTACATATTACTTGGAGTCACTACTTCACATCTGTGCAATTTGGCAGATTTTGATATTTCTGTGTAGCTCTGGAACCAACTGCACAGAATCAAAATATTATGCATTATACTAGTGGCTTTAAATGATGTGGAATTTCCATTATTCTTCTTTCCATATTAGAAGTTTAGGTGATAACAGCCCCCGATGAGATGTGATTTTTTTATGTGCATGAAAGCCAAACTATTTATCTAAAATATAATACCTACTGTCTCTCAATTATGCCTCCAATTGTTCTAATGCCTAAACTGTTCCATTCAATGGTTATTAATACTGCTACTTATTGTTTGCAGTTAAGCTTGAAAGTGGTCGATCAAATGCTCAAGCTTGGCTGGGAAGGTGACGGGCTTCAGCCTCTCATAAAATCATAGGTTTTAGGGTATACATGAATGGGTTACAGGTCTTCTACACATAATATCAGTTAGGAAAATTAGTTTGTAAGCATTTTGGTTGTGTCCCTATGGTTTAGAGATATCTTGTGACATATGTAACATTCTATTGTTACCACTAGAGTTAGATTCCTTAGATTTAGCAGAGGGTTCTTTGCTCCTCCGGTTGTGCTATAGTGTTGATATTGGACAAGCTTCTGAGTTGCGACTGAGGTTTGAGCCATTTTTGTCCCACCATTTTTTTTATTATAGAGTGAAAATCTATTAGTTATTCTTTCTTGTAATGCTGCTGCTGCTTGTCAGACGTTGCGATTGATTAGATTTTTTGAGGTTTGAGTCGTCAATATTTGTTAATATAATAACCAAGTTTCAATTGTTATTGTTTCTTTTTATTTCTCCTCTTATAATCAACTTCATGAATCGATGTTGATGTTGCTAACGAGGATAGACTCTGCTAGTTAGATCAAATTGTGTTGTGGGCTCGATTTTTGTTGATCGATTATTGTTAAAACATGTGAAATAATAAATACACCTGCAACCTTTGCTCAGACTTTTGGTCAGTTTTAAAACGTGTTAAAAAAAAGTTTGTAGAGATCAAAGTCAGGCATAAAATATGGGTAATTGTTGAGGAACTTTGGTCTCTCCTTTTAGTTTCTTTTTCTTTTCTTTAACAAAATTTAGATGACACTGGTCCCTTCACATCCTCGCCTCTGTATATATATGAGGTAAAATCAAATGACATTAGAAGTCAAATTTAGTAAAATAATATATTCAAAATTTTATTATTTTAACCATTGAAAATGTAATTTGTACAAATTTTAGACAATTAAAAAAATTAATTGATATTTTATTGTCACACTTTGTTTAATTTCATATCTTATTTAAAATAATAAGTAAATAGCTATTATTTGATTTCATACATGCGAATGTTTAAATCATGTAAAATTTTATGTACTCTTCCTATTTATATGTTCAACTAGTTGGTATTTATTCAATGTGAGATTTTTTTTTACTTGTACTTGTTTTTCCAACTTGTGTAATTATACAACTACCAAGCAAAAAAAAAAAAAAACTTGTGTTATTATACCAGATTAGATTGGTTGGTCAGACTGAGAACTTGACACTAAGTTGGCTATTTAAACTTGGAAATTAGACTTAGAAAGAATCGATGTTAAATTGGGTAAATCGGTTTAAAATTGGGAAATCAGCTTAACCGAGCAAGCAGATTCAGTGTTTTTATTATTTAATAAAATCTGACTTTTTGAACCTTTATTCCAAACATTGGACTAATAATTAAGTTTATCTTATGCTAAAAATTTCACTCAGCATTTATATTGATTTTATTAGTGAAATTTAATTTTTAATATTATGAAGATGTTAATATTGTTTATTATATTTTCTTAAAAATTAATTAAAATAGCATTATTTAATTGTTATTAGTTCAATAATTGAACCTTGAATTCATGTCTTCATTGATTCAATAGTTAGTCCAATTTTAAAACCCTTGATTCTAACTGTTTCAACGTTATTAGAGCTCTTCAAAATTCAAGATGAAACAACAATATATATATATATATATATATATATATATATATATATATATATATATATATATATATATAACTCAGTACATTTTATCGGAACAAGTTTTTTCATCATTCTTAATTTTTTTAAAGTTCTATTTAAAAAATACCCTTATGTAGAATAACATTAAAAATATTCTTTCAAAATTTAATTTTGAAATATATTAAACACTCTTCCAAAAATTTAATTCCCAAACACATTTACGAACATTTCAAAATTGAATTTAATAAGTTCTGAAATGTATTAAATTTAATTTAATTCCAAAATATTTTTCACAAAGAATTTCAATTTCTTTTTATAACTTTTTAATATATTTCAAAATTACAATCATAAAAAAAATATTTACACACTTATTTTATTTAAACAAAGTAATTTTAAAAAAAAATTGTGGGATCCGAAAGTGGCACAAAGACAAACCACTTTTTATAGGGAGATTGCTATTCTCACCCCCTAATTTTTCAAAATTATATGGAAGGACATTACTGTCCTTATTACCATTTCCTCACACCCCCTCCCCTCCCTTCCTCTCTCCTTCTACAACATATGCAACGGAGTCCTGAATCACGATTCCGTTGTGTACATGTATAATAGAATTGTGTTTCCGTTGCAATGAATAGGATGTCAAAAAAAAATACACAACGAAATTATGTTTCCGTTACAATATATGCGGGGAAAAAAATTAATTTAACGGAGTCGTGATTCCGTTACCTTTTTTTTTCACCTGGTTGCACAAAAACGGAATTACAATTCCGTTACAATGAAATGGTGTGCCACGGAATTACATTTCCGTTATATTATATTCAATTGAAACAGAAATGTAATTCCGTTGAAGGAGGAAAGTTTTATTTTGCAATTTTGCTATTTGAAGTTCCTTTTTCTTTATTTGTCATATTTATTTTTACGTTTTTAAAATTTATTTTTAATAAATATGAATATTAAAAAAATTAAATTTAAATTTCAACAACCATGTTAAAACTTAAAAATCCATATATATAAAATATTAAAAATTTAAATTAACAAAAAATATAAATGGCTTAAATGCAACTTTGGTCATTTTATTTTTTATAATCCTAATTTATAAAATTTGGGACTAAATGTCTCTATTTTAAAATAGAGAAACCAAAATTGCGGATTTTTAAAAAATTGGGGACTAAATGTCTCTATTTTAAAATAAAGAAACCAAAATTGCGGATTTTAAAAAATATGGGAACTATAGAGAGACCAAAATTACAGATTTTAAAATCCACAATTTTGGTCCCCTATTAATAGGGGACCAAAATTTTGGTTCCCATATTTTCAAAATCCACAATTTTGGCCCCCTATTTTAAAATAGAGACATTTAGTCCCCAATTTTTTAAAATATGCGATTTTGGTCATTCTGTCAAATTGAAAGTTTTAACTGTTAACAAATTAATGTTAACTATGGTGTGGATATTAAACAAATAATATTGTGCCATGTCAATAAATTTGGGTCACATCAAGTTAATCTCTTACCAGTCAATGTTTTGAATTTGATGGAAGGATAAAAAATCGCGAATTTTACAAATTTGAAGGACTAAATGCCTCTATTTTAAAATAGGAGGACTAAAATTATGGATTTTGAAAAATATAAGGATTAAATGTCTTTATATTAAAATAGAATGACCAAAATTACGGATTTTAAAAAATAAAAGGACCGAAATTACATTTAAGCCATTTATATTTTTTAATTTAAATTTTTAATATTTTATATATATAAATTTTTAAGTTTTAACATTGAAATTTAAATTTAAGTTTTTTAATATTCAAATTTATTAAAAATAAATTTCATAAACCTAAAAAAATAGATGACAAAGGAAAAAGAAAGATCTTCAAATAGCAAAAGTTATCAAAATTGGTTTATTCACTTCAACGGAATTACATTTTTGTTTTATTAAATATATTGAATATAACATAAATGTAATTCCGTTGTGGAACCGCTGAAAAAAAAAGTGAAACGGAAACGCGATTCCGTTGAATATTCAGAAATTCAATAAAACGGAATTGTGTTTCCGTTACAATTTTTTTACACCCCTTTATTGTAATGGAAACATAATTCCGTTGTTTAATTTTTTTTTCCGCTCCATTAACTACAATAGAAACACGATTCTGTTGTACATTGTACAACGAAATCATGCTTCCGTTGAATTAATTTTTTTTCACCTCCACGGAACACAACAGAATCGTGATTCCGTTGTATTATGCGGAGGTAAAAAAAAATCTTAAAAATGGAATCGTGATTCCGCTGTACATATTGCATAGCGGAATCATGATGTTGTGAGAAAGGTAATTTTGGAATTAAAAAAAATCCATCAATGTGGGTGGTGAGAATAGCAAAATTTGGGGTGAGAATAGTAACTCCTTTTTATAGTGCATTTTCTAGCGACTCGAAATCGTTGGCCCAAAAGAAAAAAAAGCAATCAAAAACAAAAATATCTAAAACGACGTCGAGAGTAACAAACAATCACAAAGAGTTAGAAAGATTAGGGTTTTACAGTAGAGAGAGAGAGAAATGGGAGGAAAGGGAAAGAGAAGAAGAGAGAAAAACTACAGGGCTGCTCATGGTGGCTACACTGGCCTCCCTCCTCCACCTGATCCTTCCGAACTCGACGCTTTACCTTCCAAACTCCGCAAAATCATCTCTTTCACACAACAACCAAATGGTCCTTCTCCTTCTCCTTCTCCCCTTTCTCTTTCTTTCACTTTGCATCTCTTCTTTCTCTTTGTCATTGGTGTTTTTATTTTTTCAGGGGCCATTGGGTCGTCAAAGAACAAGAATAACGATGGTGGGCATGCCCAAAATGTAACCCTTCGTTGCTTTTTCGTTTTTAATTTGTTGCTCATTATTTATTTGATTGTCTTTGAAGTTTTATGAATTAGTGACAAAAGGAGACTTTAGTTGATTGAGTTGTGGTTGCTGTTGGAATTTGATTGTTTTGGTTCTCTGAAGTTGTTGCTTTACTGTAATTGAATTGAGGAATGTGTGTATTATGTGAGCATATGTGAGCACATGATGCATTTGTTGGCTCTGTTACTGTAATGATTTATAGTTCAGCGACTCTTGAATTGGAAGAGCATGTGCTTTACATATTCAGTGTTTGCTTTGCATTTTCATTGTTTATCACATGTGTTGATTTTATTTAAACTCCAAATTATAGTATGTCCTTACGTCTAATCCTTGTGATTTGTTGCACCAAGACTGAAGGTATGTAGTTTTCTCTAGGTATTTGTTAAAATAAAATAAAATAAAATTTCAACCGACATGAGAAAACTGCAATTGCAAGAGTATTTGTCATGGTTAGTCAGGATTCAAGAATTTATGAATTATGATAAGTAGATTATTATTTCTAATGATATGTCTTGTTTGGGTATTTATTGGATGATTGTTTATGCAGAGAACTCCTTTAAAGGACAAAGGTGATGTTCGAACTGTAGATGTCAAAGAGGGAAATACTAATGGACAATTGAAGGAACCTAAACATATGGATAGGAGTGAGGAACAGATTATGGAAAGTGGTGCAATTGACAAGAAAAAGAAAAAAAGAAAGAGGAAGGAGGTGAAAGATCTCAGGTTTGCAATGGAAGTGGATAAAACGAGCTCCCAGCTAAAAAGACGGGAGCGTAAGAAAAAGTAAGTGAGATAAAGCCTTCATATTTGTCTGTTTTATTGAGTTTAGAGAGATGCACTTTGTGCTTTCTATGAAGTCTATTTTTTTTTTCTTCTGAGTTTTTGTTATTGCATTTCCTTTAAAATGCAAATGGTGCATTAAAAAAGAGCATAAAATCTCAGTAATATTAAAACATTGAAGGATTTGTGGTTGTATCCATGTTGATGCCTTAATGCTCATTGTCATATTTTAAAATTCAAATAAGACACGATAGTTTTTTTTTTGGTTCAGTTTATTTTTGTCTGCAAAAACTAGGAAAAAAAAACAACCTTTAGTATAGAGATATTAATTAAGGGTAAGATTATACTGGATTTATTGAAATGATTTCTTTATAAAACCACATAATGTAAGTTTGCTAGCTGTGTTTTTTTTTCCTTTTCCCCTCCATTTTTTTTTTACTACAAGTCTGTTTTATTCTGTGGAAAGGGGTATTCAAAGTCAGCAGAAGTGGATATATTTATTCCAATGCTTACTATCCTCATTTTATGTGAGAAAATACCAATATCCATAAACAAATAAATACTTTTTGTTATATTTACGTTGGCTAATATGGCATTTGAATTTTGAAGTTGAACTTGTGAAATTTCTTTACACAAAAAGAATAATAAAGGACATTGCCTTAGCTTATTGTAATATCAATCATGATAAATTCTTCAGGTATTTGGAAGCAAAAAAGAAGAAGCACAAAAAATCCCATGAAGAAGAAAAAATGGACTTCCCTGGACATGAAAAAATAAAATTTGGAGATATTGTACAAGCCCCACCAAAATTAGCTGTTCCTCCTAAGGTAAGTACTTGAAATTGTTAGCTTTCCAATATGGATCATGCCATACATATTTGAGTAAAATGTTTTTCTTGTGTAATGAAGGCATTCAAGAATGCTTCTCAAGAGAGACTTAGACTCCAGGCTATAGAGGAATACAGGAGTCGCAAAGGATGGACGTCAAGGCCTGGCAGTCACCTTCCACCTCCAGTGACTACTTTGGACCCTTAAATCATTCATAGCATGTTGTGAAACAAAGAAAAAGAAATCAACATGGCTTTTTTGTTTTTCCTTGGAGGTAGGTTTATGTTCATTCAGAGGCAATTTAATGGGTCCTTACGGGAAGTATAATCTGATGACACATTTGTACATGTGTGGAAGTTATTTGTTTCACTGTACAATCATGGAAAGCCAATTACTAAGTTGATAGGATAGCTAAATTTTGTCAGAATATAAAGAAAAATATCAAACTCAAAATGATGTTGCTATTTAGATTTTGTATCTCTAAATATTCTTTAATCTATTTTTTCCTTGGTTAGCTTTCAACTTTGCTCTAACTGGAAAATATAAACTTATGAATTCCATTTTAAAATGTGATATATCAAACTAACTCTAATATCTCAATCCAACATCAACCAAAATAAAAGCATGAGGTGGAATTAGTTGGTGGAGGTTGAAGTAATTAAATATGAAAAGGACAAATACCTGTAGTATTTTTGGTGTTGTTTTCTAATCAATATTGGAGTTTCATCTTGATAACCTATGCGATAAAAGTCAATGTTAAAGGTTGGAAGTTTCATCTTAGTATTTTCATTCAAAAGTTAGGAGCTGAGCTCCATTGCTTACCTTTCCGATTTGTCATAATTTATGTTTTGTATGAAATATGAAATACATTCTAGATTTGTTCTTGTATACCTCTTCATTCAAAATTCTAGTATCCATATGTTGAGAAGTGGGATTCACATCACGCAAGGGAAAGTCAAAACTTAAGTAAATAAATGTCAACTTTCTATAACATCAGGTGGAACTTACATGACATTCATGCGGTCATGCCAACTCCACAACTTTAACAATAGACCTTCTATATAGCATGAACTTTCTGCATCATTAAGTTTTTTGATAATGAAGTATTTTGTTAAGAGCTGATAGTAATGATGACAACTTATTTTGATAGATACTTTAT
The DNA here is from genome assembly GCA_026413185.1 of Pueraria montana var. lobata. Lineage (NCBI taxonomy): Eukaryota > Viridiplantae > Streptophyta > Magnoliopsida > Fabales > Fabaceae > Pueraria > Pueraria montana. The sequence continues at coordinate 86,162,321 of CM048650.1, read as the reverse complement.
CTTTCTTGACTGAGTGTTTTTGGGGACGAGGAATCATTCCTTTTTGTGATTTAGGATTGTTCAAGGATAGGACTTTGTATCCTTAATACACCTATGGTGACACCAATTGGAACATTATGAATGAAATGAAACATCATTTTCTTTCATACATCTTTTGCTGTCTTTTATATGTGAAAGAGGTGTTTGAGCATTCTGGCCTGTCAGAGGAACATTTGTTTTCCATATATCATTTGTTATGTACAGAAATAAGCTTAGTTTTGACAAATAATGATTTTCATAGAGTATACAATTGTAACCAAACACATTTAACATTTTTTTATTTGGTAAGTATTAACACCATCCTTTTGTTACGTAATAATAGTAGTGATACAATAGTTGGATATACTTATATTTCCCACTGATACATATGACATACACTTAAGCATTATTTTAACTTATAATTGATCGTGCTTGATTGAAATAGCTTGAACTCGAAGAGGTTGGACCCTCTTTATGGTTAACATGAATTTCTCCTTCATGTTCATATGTTCTGGCATTAGTCCATCAGCTAGCTTCCATTCAAAGTTGTGTACAAGAGAAGCCACCATTAAATGCACTGCCCTATGGGCTAATGGCAATCCTGGACATATCCTTTTGCCTGCCCCAAAGGGTATAAGTTCAAAATCATGACCTTTAAAATCAATGTCACACTCCAAAAATCTTTCAGGCATAAACTTTTTTGGATTTTCCCAAATGGTTGGATCTCGTCCCATGGCCCACACATTAACAAAAATTTGTGCATTTTTGGGCACTTTGAAGCCAGATATATTGACCGTTTCATCACACTTGCGGGGTACCAAAAGTGGGACTGGTGGATGCAAACGAAAAGTTTCCTTCACCACTGCTCTTAAGAAAGGCAACTTTAACATGTGTGATTCTTCTAGTGTTCCATCTTTGCCAATTGCTTGAGATAACTCTTTTCTTGCTTTTTCTAATTTATCCGGGTTATGCAATAGTTCTGCCATAACCCATTCCACTGTCACTGATGTTGTGTCAATCCCAGCAACAAATAAATCCTAATATAACAGTGAAAAGGTTATCTAAAATGCATATATAGTGGTAGGATCACTTAGCAATTTTTTATGAGTAAATTAAAAATGTTTAAGTAATGTGTAAATACTAGTCCCCAAGAAAGATACACGTAATCACGTATATCAAATTGATCTTTGAATATAAATTGACAGAGCAAATTCATATAACTTGGAATAGAAACTTTAGACCATATAGCGTTATAAAAATGACACTAAAATAAAGATTTTAAATAGCTAGAAAAAGAAATCACACAATAGAAAGTATAAATTATAAAATGAGAGTCACCATGGTACCCAAAGAAAGATAAGGGTTTTGGTAAAGTTTTTTGGGTCAACAGTTAAGTGACTTTGAGTACACTAAAAGAAAGGAGAAAAGAGAGAAAGGGAAAGAGAAATTCTCAATACCAAAAGCTTTAAATTTTAGGCTTAAATGTAATTTTGGTTCTCCTATTTTGTGCAATCCGCAATTTTAGTCCCCCTATTTTAAAATAAAGACATTTAGTTCTTTTATTTTGCACAATTGGCAATTTCGGTCCCTCTATTTTAAAATAGAGACATTTAGTCCTCTCATTTTGCACAATTCGTAATTTTAGTCCCCATATTTTAAAATAAAGACATTAAATCCCTCAATTTTGTAAAATCCGAGATTTTTGTCCTTTCGTCATATTAAAAGCGTTGATCATTAAGAGATTAACGTTGACTACGAAGTGGTATGTGCTTCAGTGACGTGAAATTTGTTTAAAATAAATTATTAAGACTCGTAACTTTCATATTAGGACTTAAACTACTCTCGGCCATTAAAATAAATGATTTTACCTTTTTTTAAAATATATTTTCATCAATTATTCTACTCAGGATTTAGAATAATTAAAAACTAAACAAATAAATTTGTATCACATCACTATCTTTGGGTCACATCAAGATTGACGTTAATATTTTAACGGTCAATGCTTTCAATTTAATGGAAGGACCAAAATTACAGATTTTATAAAATTGGGGACTAAATATCTCTATTTTAAAATAGAGGGACCAAAATTACGGATTTTACAATATTGGGAGACTAAATGTCTCTATTTTAAAATAGAAGGACCAAAATTGCATATTGTGCAAAATAGAGGGACTAAATATCTTTATTTTAAAATATGAGGACTAAAATTACGGATTGTGAAAAATAGGAGAACCAAAATTGCATTTAAGTCTAAATTTTAGAAGGTACCCCAGAATTTATCAAAATAAAAATCAATTAGTTGAGAACTAAGTACTAACCACAAAAAAATGTAACATCTCATGGCGGCTGAACTGAGAGCTGGTTTCTTCAATAATGTCAAGAAGTGAATCTAACACATCCTTGCACTCCTTGGGACCACTTTTTGAAGCTCTCGAACACATTCTTTTTTCAATAATTCCATTAATAAACTCACACAACTTGTTAAAATATTTCTTCATCTTGGCACAAACACGTTGTGGGTCAAATGGGCGAAGAATGGGAAAGAAGTCAGCAACATTAGGCATTCCACCTGCTTCCATGAGACTCCAAACAAGGTCCCTAAACTCTTGGGACTTTTCAGATGTAGAATGAGACAAATCCAAAGAAAAGAAAGTGTTTGAAATGGTACTAAGGGCTGTTGTAAAGACAGCCTCACCAATATCCACAACCTCACCTTTCTTGCACCTTTCCTTCACATAATCCAACAAACCTTGCACCTTTTGTTGGCGAAGGATTTGAGTGGAGTCAAGCATGCGTGAGGAGAATACTTTTGTGGCACAAAGTCTCCTAAGGTTCCTCCACCTAGCTGAGCGAGGTTGCCACACAATAGAGTACTTGTGATGATCAAGTACATACACTGAACATGGGATTTTTCTGTCACAAAAGGCTTGGCCATTTTCATGCAATATTTGCTTGGCAATTTGTGGAGAGGATATGACTATGGTGGTTATGCTGCCTAGTTTCAGGGTCATAATAGGTCCATAAATTCTAGAGAGTTTGGTGAGTGACTCGTGTGGACTTTTGCCAAGTTCCAAGATGTTTCCTATGATGGGAAACGGGTGTGGCCCTGGTGGAAGCTTTGTAGATTCTGGGGTGTGATTGAATAATCTAAGGATGAAGATGAGAATGCTTGCACAAACAAAAGTAATCAGTGGCAGAAGTAGTGTTTGGTAGTCCATGGCTTTTTGCTTGACTCTATTGAGGTGTTCTAGGTGAACTGTTGATGTAGATAGAGACTGGACTTTGATGGATGCTTGCTAAAATAGACTTTTTGTGTAGATTGAGGTCCGAGATCTTTATTTGGTGGCGAGCTTTGCGTATGAAACGGGTAGATATTTGTAGAAGATATTTTGATGTTCAAGTTAGTAGAGTTATCAGAATAACGAAGTGAGATTCATATTTTTATATTTTATTTTAATTTAAAATTTTTATTTTAATTCATTTTTATTCTATTTTATCAAACACTCTAATAATAAAAGGGACTTTTTTTTATTGAACTGCCACACTTTATTATTTTATTTGTAGGAATGCCACACATTAGATTGACAGAGAGAAATCAGATTTCACCAAACCGATTTGTCTGTTATACAATTTTTTTTTAAAATACCTATGAGAAATCGGTTGCCTCAAAACCGATTTCTCAATAGATTTTTTTTTTAATTTTCAGTTTTTTATTTTTGTAATTATTTTGTAATTTTTTTTGCTAATATTTGATAATAAAATCGTTCATTGTTAAATCTAAGGAGGCGTTTGGTAGGGGAGAAGTTTTTTCATACTCGGGAATGATTATTCCTGGGAAAGTCAATTCCTGGAAATCATGGTTCCTGGGAATGGTTAAAATATGTTTGGTTGGTCATAGTATGTTTTCTGAGAATTAAAGTTTTCTATGTTTGGTTACAGTAGAACTTTCCTGGATATATAAGAAATTTTTACAAATATATCCTTTATTAAAATAACTTTAGTAATATAATAATATTATTATGAATTACTATCATATTTGAGATTGAATTATAATATTATAATATAATAATACAAAAGATGAAAGAATAAATAATGAGATAAACTTAGATAATAAAGTAGTTGGGATTTATGTTTTAAAAAAAAGATAAAGATAAAAAATTACAAATTTTAAAATAATATTTCTTTTCAAAATTAAAGAAAGATAGAATCACGTGGATAAGTGCAACGTTTAACAATATAGATAAGTTTATAGATAAAGATGAACCATATGTGAAGATATTTTGTATTTAAAAAAATGGGTAATATAATCTTTTCATATTATTAAAACTCTCCCCCTAGTCGGAAAAGTTAGATTTTTACCTCTCCTGTGGGAAAGATTTCGTGGGAAACTGATTAAAAAACATTCCTAGGAAACATCTTTTCCTTGGAATCTTATTTTTTTAAAATAGAAACCAAACATGAGAAACTAACATTCTTAGGAATCTAAAACTTCATCTAAAAGAAGTTCACTAAGTGCAAAAAGTAATTTTTACAATTTTCGGACAAGATTTTCAAGCCATTCTAAACCGATTTAAGCTGTAAAAATTGTACCGTTGTATTCATCAACATGAAAATAATGCGAATGAACTACTGTTTGTACCAAATAACCTCATATTCATAAGTAAAAGAATACAAAAAGTAACCCTCATAAAACTATTAAAGTGCAAAAAGTTATTTTTTTTTAAGTTTTCAAGCACAATTTTGAAGCTTTTTTTTTTACTAATTCAAGTCACTAAAGTTGTATAGTTAGATTCATCTACATGAAAAGTGCACTAATGCACTATTGTTTAAATCAAAAAACTCCATATGCATAATTAAAAAAACTGCAAAAATTTTAAACCCGAAACTCTAAAACTTTAAACACTTTCAAAATTCTATTTTACTCAAATTTAACAATTATTTAAAAAAAAACAAAAATATTAATTATTATTCATCAAAATACTTTTTTAACAAATATTAAATTTTTTAAAAATAATTACGAAAATAGAAAACCAAAAAAAAAAAAAACAAACAATCAAACTTGTTGAAAAATCGGTTGGATGAAACCCGATTTCCCTCTGCCATTTAATGTATGGCATTTTAACACATAAAATGTAATGTGTGGCATTCCACAAATAAAGAACATAAAATGTGGCAGTTCAATAAAAAAGTCAATAAAAGGCATAACTTGGGTTGTATTATAGGGGTCTAAGATGGACTAGATTTTCTGGCACAGGAACCGAGTTCTCTCGTAGACAATAATACTTCATCTTAGCAATATGGTAACTTTCCTTCAGGTCGAGGTGTAACATGAATGTCTGTTAGGATTCTTGTACCTGATACAGATTGGGGTCTTAAGCCAAGTCCGGAACAAAATGGATCACCCATGCAGGCTGGTTTAACAAGAGTGATGAAACATGACATGTATCTCTTCTAGAAGAGGTATCAAACATGAATGTGTAAACAAGTGAGACTTTTTCCAAAAAAAAAAAAAAAAACCATGTGTGAGACAAAATAAATATAAATAAATTGATCATGATTCAGAAAGAACTGCAGAGTCGTCTGTTATACATCTAATCATCCAAGAAAGTTTGAACTTGTCTTCTTAATCAATTTAATGTGTAAGATATTTTTGAATGATATGGATAGGTGCTGTGTTGAAAATCTTGAACTACAGAGAATCCTGATGTGTAGATAGATAGACTTTTGAAATGACAAATAATCAAGTTATTACAACCACGAAGTTGTCACACACAAGCACAATGATTGAGGGATAATTTTTTTCTTTTTTTTTTCCAGCAAAAATGGAAGGAAAAGTGGAAAACTAAGGCGAGTGTACAGCAGCCAATACAAACTTTTAAAGAGAGATGTTATTAAGTACTTTTTTCTTTTTACTGATATTTGATATACTATCTGTTATTTATTACTATATGAATTTCATATCAATCTTAGCTCATTAATTACATAGAGTACATCGCAGATAGTTTAGTAGTATGTTTTTTTACTTCTAAAATTGTGTTAAAATGATGCATCAAAATATATGTTGTTAATTCTAACCTCAAATAATTCGTGTTTGAGATTCCGAGCTTAGCCAAAAAGTTGACAGTTTTTTTTTTTTTTTTAATTATTGCACGTATTGCTTTTCAATTAAGATTTATCTATGTTTGACTTATAAAGGATTTATAAATAAGAAGTTTATGTGCATCCATTTCAATTGAGATAACTTGTGTGAATTACGTGGAAGAAAAATACTAATTGCGTCACGACCTTTTACGGACAAGAGCAAGAAGACTATTCAAGTGTTCAATATCATTTAATTGCTCCACTTCATAATGTAGAAAAAATTAGCTGTCAAAACAGCCCTGGGCCCGCGGGCCAGCCCCAGCCCCCCAAAAAATGGCCTCCCTCTTTTGTGACCCACCTAAAAAGGGGGCTTAAAAAAGGCCCCAATTCACGAGCCCTCAGATTGTGGGGTTAATGACAGGGCCAGCCCCACAATAAATTCTGAAACGCTACATGATCATGATCATGATGGATGAATGGTGATTAATAATGATGACCCTTTTGCTAGTTTTATTTATTTTTACTTGTCTCCTATAGGCTATAACAGTTGACCCAGAAAGGACAATAATGCTGGGTATTAATGTACTACACAGATTGGATTTTGGGTTAATACTCCCTCTCCTCCGCAGCAAGCAATTCAGTTCTTGAAGTGATTATGATTCAATTGAATCAAATATGGAGTTGGCGTGCCACCAGGAGAGGGACTCGGGGGTGAGAGTTGCCACAATGTTTCAAGAAGGAGGTGGCCGTGGAGGCTCAAGCCTTTATAGGAAAATTTAATGTTGCTTTTTTTGGACCGTGTCCCTTTCCGATTCTGGACCGCCAATCAAAAGTTTAATATATATTGAATTGAATATATAATAGCAATTATTTCATAAAATAAAAATATTATTACTTATTATTCTTGTTTGAAGATAAGAATTGAGAATGCTGTAAAAAAAAAAGGATAAGAATTGGGAAGAGGACATGGTTATCAATAACCGGTCCACAGAGAAAAGTTGTTTCACTTAAAAGAAGCATTTCAAATTCTTGACGTTACATAATTAATTAACATTTTTTACCATTGTTATTGAGACATTTATTTTTAATTTTATTTTTATTTACATATTTTATTTTATTTTATTACAAATTTATATTCAAAACAATGATAATATGATGTATTACTCAATGTAATTTTTGAGATCGAGAACAAAAGCGATTTGAATGAGATTGAGTTTAATTGATAAAATATTACACTTTGAGGATTGTTATTGAAGTTACTTGATAAAAACATATAATTGTAATTTTTGTAGTTTTTACCTTGTACCTTTTTGTTAGTGGTTGGTAAAAAAATTATTTACTTTTGTTATTGTTAATTCAAGTTATTATCTTTGAATTATTTTATTTATTTATGATATGATTTTGCAACTTTTTGAGATTGAGTTTGTTAATTATATTTATTTAATTGTTGATCAAAATAATATGAGTTCGGTAGTTCATAGAGTGGATTAAGAAGTCCATATAATAGATTGGTTTATCCCATGGACCAAGCTAATTAATTAAAAAATAGGCTAAATTGTTAAAATTTAAGGCCCACGGGCTGGCTCTAACCCACAAGGCCCTATGGGTTTTTTGGTCCTATGGGCCTTTTAATGAGGGCCTTTTGGTCCTGCAGGCATTTTTGGTCCTGGCCCACACGGGCTAGGGTCGGGTTGTGTCAAACCGGACCATTTTGACGGTTCTAAAAAATATTCTTTGATTTTATTTAGCTTAATAGAATATGAATACGGTAAAGAGAATAACAATAATTGGGATAAATTGATACACTGATACTGTGATATAGGATACTATATAGAAAATGATAAAAATAAGTTGTAAAAAGATTTTTTTATATAATTTATTAGAAAATATTAAAAAATAAGTCTTTTTTTTTTCTTTAGAGCAAAATTTGTTAGCTGTAAAATTGATTTAGAATTTGTAAACCCCCCTCAACTGTCAAGATTGTTTTTCAGGATTCTTAGAGTATGTTTGCTTCAAGGTTTAAAATTTTACTTCCGAAAACGTGAATTTGGGAAAATAATATTTTTATATTTGTTATGAGTTTTAAAAATTACATATACTTTATTTTAATTCATTTTGATTCTCTTGATGGATAAGAAAGTTACATTCACATGAGAATAAGTTATTTTCTAATCCATAAATTATATTTGGGTTAAATATAATTTTCGCTCCCCTATTTTACTCCATCCTTAATCTTGGTCCCTTCGTTTTAAAATAAAGACATTTGGTTTTTCTATTTTAAAAAATTCATAATTTTGGTCCAATTCTCAATTTTACTTATGTTTTTTTTTAGTCCAATTGAATATTAGACCTAACATATTCATTTATGGTACCATAAAAAAATAATTTAATTAATTAAAATATAAGAAATAAATAAATATAAACAAAATTGAGGATTGAATCAAAATTGCAGATTTTTTAAAATAGGAAGACCAAATATCTCTATTTTGATATAGGACCAAAATTGCGGATTTGGTAAAATAGAAGGACTAAAGTTGTATTTGAATTTTGACAAATAGGGGACCAAAGAAATAAAACGTAGACAAAATTGAATATTAGACCAAAATTGCAAATTTTCTAAAATAGAAAATCAAATGTCTTTATTTTAAAATGGAGGAATCAAAATTGTAAATTGAGCAAAATAAGGGACTAAAATTATATTTAACTCTATAAAATAACATCAAAAAAATTATTATACAATTATATAAAGCTTTTTAATTTTTTGGACTCTTTTAAATTATGGCTCCTAAGCTATCCCACTCGCTCAGGGCCGACCCTGGCGTGAATGTTAGAAAAAGTGATTACAATACGTGCGTGTTTGGTTTCACGTTGCAGAATTGATTCTAAATTCAGAATTGATTTTGGATAAATTTTGACATATTTGGTTTCACGTTGGAGAAGAGTTCAAAATTGATTCTAAGTCTAGAATTGATTCTGAGTAGAAACAACTTTGAGTAGCTTTTGCGTTGAGTCCAAAATTTTGTACTAAAATTTACTCCTAACTTGATTTTATAAGAAAAACATCAAAACATAAATCACATCGCTTCAAAATCAATTTTAACCAAAATCAATTTTACAAAATCAATTATATTCAAAATTAATTTTATTAACGCTCACCCAAACACGCACTACATCTTAATCCCATCTTCATAGATGTCATTAATGTGGTCCAGGTAAATTTGGTTCACAAGATAACAAAAAGTCAAGAATAGCTTGAGAAACTTTCTAGATAGCAAATGTTAATAAAAAAATGTTTTGGCTGTAGCCTTACGATCCACATCTTGAAATTTTGATGCAAATATCATCATTTTCTATGCAAATAATTGAGATCATAGAGTCAAAGAAAATAATATGATACTTTTGTAATTATGAAAAAAAAATAATAATAAATTATTAGGAAGTCTAACGGAGCACTCGGAAGAACTAATGAGCTAATGACTAGAACTATCAAAAGAATCATATATCACATTTCTACTTAAGTTTTATTTGCTAATTAGAAATTAGCTTGAACAAAACTTTTATGATAGTTATTATAAAAATAAATAAACTTATCAGTTATGATAGTTTATAATAAGATGATAATATAAAAAATGTTTACACTTTCTGTACATTCTAATTAAATTCTAAGCGTTTTACTCTAACTAAAAAGTACAAGAAAGTTGCATTGAGAGGGCAACAGATGTTTTAGACTTCCTGCAAAATATCAATAATCTTACTAGAAGAATATAAACATCACCAAATGACTTCCTTCAAATAATTCTGGAGAAATGGACTAAAAACAGAATAATATAGTCGCTTGTTCTCCAAATGTCTTTGTTTTCAATACACTGCCCCTCAACTCAACTGCAGTTTATGGGCCTGTTTTATTTCATGGTAGAAAAGAGGCCACCATTTGAAAACAGACTTTGTTAAAACGGTTAAATAACCCTTTAGTCCCTATAAAATAGAGATTTTTTTATTTTAGTCCTTTAAAAAATTCTGTTTTGATTTTGGTCCCTATATATATATATGTGTGATAAAGGTGGCAGCAGTTAAAGACTTATGAAATGTTTGAAGAGGCATTGATGCATATATATCTCTGTCTCTTCCCATTTCCCATGGCTTTGGTTGAGTGGACTGGATTGAGTTATAACACAAATAACAGGCAGGCTACTTGTTAAAAAAACTTATGCTATTTGATATACAACATCACTGGCTTCAGGCAAATGATGTCTATCTATATCCCAAGTTACAGCCCACAGAGCTAGCATAAAAAACAGCTCTCAAGTCTCAACTGTCTGCAGTGGGAGAAGAGAACATGGCTAAGCCAAAATGAAGTGGTTCAACAACATCAAATGATGTTAACATCCCAAATTCACGAAAATAGACTATAAGCTTTGATACCATGTTAGATTTTATTTTAAAACCAATTGGCATTAAATAAAGTTGTCTAACAGACATATAAGCTGCATCCCAAGAACTGAAGCAGCCTATGTGGGACTTCTTTCCACACTACGGTATTTGGTAGGTTACAAAAGCTCAAAACCCAAATCTAAAATCTAATTTTTCTTTGCAAATTCAACTGGTGGTGTGATGCAGTACATCAGTAAAAATACAAATCTAACACATGCATGTATGGTACAATGAGCATTAGGCCGCACTTCAAGCACAAACAGCTAATGCTACGGGGCATGTAACGCTGATATCAAGAGTTTACTTTAATTAACATTCAAGTATAATTCATCATATTCTTAAACAGCAAAGCTTTAACTCAAAACATATCTATCACCCATTTACTTGTGTCAAAAGATACTGCATGTATTCATTGCTATTGTTTGGCAATCACCAAAAAACACTGCTAAATCACTAAACATTAAAAACGGAAGTTTAATTACCTTCCAAACAAGCACCAAGACCCTCCTAAATATTATAGGCTGCAATTTTTAAAGAGTAACTTCTACAACTGTGAGTGAAAATATTCATTTACCAATAATATGATGATCAATAAACAAAGTGAAAATATCTATTTACCAATAATATGATTAATGGAGCGCAGTATATACCGTACGTGGTTTGCTTCTAGAACTAGAAGCCTCCTATCTCAGATTTCCATCTTGTTTTTATTTATCTGATATGACTCAAGTGAGAAATGTACTCATTTTTCTCTCCTAATATATATATATAAATACATATCCAGATAATAACTTCAGGATCTTACACTAATTAATCATGCTTGATTGAAATAGCTTGAACTTGCAGAGGTTGGACCTTCTTTAAGGTTATCCCGTATTGCTCCTTCATGTTCATGTCTTCTGGCACTAATCCATCAGCTAGCTTCCATTCAAAGTTGTGTACAAGGGATGCCACCATTAAATGCATTGACCTATGAGCTAATGGCAATCCTGGACATATCCTTTTGCCTGTCCCAAAGGGTATGAGTTCAAAATCATGACCTTTATAATCAATCTCACGCTCCAAAAATCTTTCGGGCATAAACATTTCTGGATTCTCCCAAATGGTTGGATCTCGTCCCATGGCCCACACATTGACCAAGACTTGTACATTTTTAGGCACCTTGAAGCCACATATGCTTACCATTTCATCACACTTGTGGGGTACTAAAAATGGAACTGGTGGATGCAGGCGAAGAGTTTCCTTCACCACTGCCCGTAAGAATGGCAACTTTAAGATATGGTACTTCAAGTGTTACATCTTTGCCTATCACTTCAAATAACTCTTTTCTTACTTTTGCCAATTTATCTGGGTTGCGTAGAAGTTATGCTATAATCCACTGCCATAATCAACTTTAAGAATTATATACTTGCTAATTAATTATAAAAATGACATCAGAAATCATAATTAAGTTTTTGAATAGCCAGAAAAATAAGGAAATTGTAATTTATAATATTTTACTATTGGAAAATTAAATACTAACCACAAATAAATGTAACATCTCTTTGCGACTCAACAGAGAACCGGTTTCTTCAATATTGTTAATAAGTGAATTCAATACATCTTTGTACACTTTGGAGTCAGTTTTTGAAACTCTTGAACTCATTCTTTCTTCAATAATTCCATCAATAATCTCAAACAACTTCTTAGAATAATTGCTTGCCCTTGCAAGAGCTCGTTGAGGATCAAATGGACGAAGAATGGGGAAGAAGTCTGCAACATTAGGCCTTCCAGCTTCTTCCACCAAACCCCGAATAATGTTCTTGAACTCATGAGACTTTTCAGATGTGTAATTAGACAAATCCGTAGAGAAGAAAGTGGTTGAAAGGGAATTAAGGATTGTTGTAAAGACAGCCTCACCAATATCCATAACCTCACCTTTGTTGCATCTTTCTTTCACAAAATCCAATAGATCATGAAGCTTTTGTTGCCTAAAGATTTGAGTGGAGTCAAGCACTTGTGGGGAGAATATTTTTGTGGCACAAACTCTTCTAAGGTTCCTCCATTTGGGTGATGGGGGCAACCACACAATAGAATATGTGTGATGGTCATGTACTTGGACTGAATGTGGGATTGTTCTACTAGAAAAGACTTGGCCATTTTCATGCAGTACTTGTTTAGCTACTTGAGGAGATGAGATAACTATGGTGGTTATGCTGCCTAATTTCAAAGTCATAAGAGGTCCATAAATTTTGGAGAGTTTGGTGAGTGCCTTGTGGGGATTTGAGCCAAGTTCCAAGATGTTTTCCTATGATAGGAAATGGACGTGGCCCTGGTGGAAGCCTTGTAGATTTTGGGGTTTGGTTGAATAATATAGGAATAATGAAGATGAGAGTGCTTGCACTCACAAAGCTAATTAGTAGCACAAGTATTGTTTGGTTGTCCATGGCTTACGGATTCAACCCAAGAGAATCATTATATAGTATTTGTTTATAAATGTTGTCTACACAACAAATTTTATAATTTCCAGTAAGAGAATCATTATCAACGTTGATTATTTCTATAGGTAAAGTACTCACACACTTGTGAATACTGTGCCTTTTGTCTCATTCTTGCCTTTTACTTGTGACTCTGTGAGTACTTACCAAAAAGTGTATTTTAATTAAATTCTAATTTTTTTTCCTCTAAGCAAAAAGTACAAATTCAGAGGGCAACAGATATTTAAAAACGTCCTTCAAAATATCCAAAATCTTACTAGAAGATTAATACAAAATCATCACTATCATTCACACCTGGACTGATGGACTTGAAACAGAATAATATAGTTGCTTATTCTCCAAAGGTCTTTGTTTTCAATACGCTGCTCAACTCAACTGCAGTTGGATTATGATTTATGGGCTTGTTTTATTATTTTATGGGATTAAAGAGGCTACTACAATTTGGAAACGGACTTAGTTAAAATATTATGGAGTAACATATAGCAGAGACTTTAATCCTTATATATTTCGCAGAATCAAAATGTACAAACAATCACATATGTGATATGACCAAAATAATAGTCAACATACAACAAAATTCATATACCAACATATATATGTAATAAAGGTGGCTGCAGTTAAAAGACTTACGAAACCTTTGAAGAGGCATTGATGCATATATCCCTGCCTCTTCCCATTTCCCATGTCTTTGGACCGGGAATAAGCAACCAAATTATCTTTTTTTTTTTTTTCCTCTCTGTCATGCACTGTAAAACATCCTATGTTGCCACTCCACCACACACCAAGCCATCATAGCCCATTGAATCATAAGAAAATTATACACACCAAGCCAATGTTATAAAAATATTAATTAAAAAATAATAAAATAAAATATTATACTGATAACATTAAATATTGTATTTTCTTATAAAACCTTTTATTTTTAATTTTATGACTATCGTGCCAAATAAACGCATTAATTCTTTCACATGTGCCAGCTAGCACACAAGTATCATGTTCTCCCTTAGCCAAAGAAATTAAATATCTATTCTCCAATTTCATTTACTTCACCTGTAATTATTGAAGTAATAAATAGATTTTTTCTTTCCACTGCCAAATAAATGGTGGAGTTGAAGTAGTGAGACCCGTTGTGATGTTAAAGGTGAAGTAAACAAGTGATCGTCATATATATAATACATCATTTATTTTGTAAACTACCAATATATCTTTCCCATATCCACAAGTACATTAGTGTTTTGTTTTGTTTTTATTTTCTTTGACAGAAACAGATTTAACTTCTTTCATTAATAAAAGTAGAGTGAATACAATCTGGTATAAACTGATGTGTGTAAGGACTGGCATAAAGATGTGCAGCTCTGGCTAGAGAGTGAGCAGCACAATTAGCCTGTCTTCTAACAAACTTAACATGGAAGTTTGGGTAAGCTGAAAGCAGGGACTTACAATCTAAAATGATAGCCCCCAATTCAGAAGCATAAAAAAAAGGCTTGTGTATCCTATCAACAATACCTTTGCAGTCAAGTTCAAACAATACATGAGTTAAATCTAAGGAAATAGCCCAAGAAATACCAAAAAAAGAGGCCCAACGGCTCACCCTCCAAAACATCAACACAAGGCTGTGACCAGCAGGAAAAAGCCATAGAAAAAGCCATAGTGTTTTGTTATAAAACTGTTAATGAATAAATATTAACAAAGTATATATAGTCATCATCAATTTAAAAAGCATAGCACATATCCATCCTTTATTAAGTAATAGTAGTGAGAAATATACTCATGTTTCCCTCTTCATACCTATATATCTATATATAAACAAAGAGTATTACTATATATAATTAGTCATGCTTGATTAGAATAGGTTGAACGCGAAGAGGTTGGACCTTCTTTAAGGTTATCCCATACTGCTCCTTCATGTTCATGTGTTCTGGCATTAACCCATCAGCTAGTTTCCATTCAAAGTTGTATACAAGGGATGCCACCACTAAATGCATTGTCCTGTGAGCTAATGACAACCCTGGACATATCCTTTTGCCTGCCCCAAAGGGTATAAGTTCAAAATCATGACCTTTAAAATTAATCTCATGCTCCAAAAATCTTTCAGGCATAAAAATTTCTGGATTCTCCCAAATAGTTGGGTCTCGTCCGATGGCCCACACATTGACCAAGACTTGTGCATTTTTAGGCACCTTGAAGCCAGATATGATTACCATTTCATCACACTTGTGGGGTAATAATAATGGAGCTGGTGGGTGCAAGCGAAAACTTTCTTTCACCGCTGCTCGTAGAAATGGCAACTTTAAGATGTGTGATTCTTCAAGTGTTACGTCTTCGTCAATTGCTTGAGATAACTCTTTTCTGGCTTTTGCCAATTTATCTGGATTGCGTAGTAGCTCTGCTATAATTCATTTCACTGTGCTTGATGTTGTGTCAATCCCAACAACAAGTAAATCCTACGAATTTACAATATTATCTCAAAACTCAATCAAACATATAGTACTAGGAAAAGTGAAACTTAAAGATTAAATGCATGAAAGAAAAATTAAGAAAGTGAAATTAAAAAATATGAAGGTTATACAAATCCACAGTGATATATAGCATCACTCGCTGGTTTCCTGTGAGTAAAGTTAAAATTGATGAGTAAAATATCAAATAATAGTGAATAAAGAGTTAAATGGTGATGCACTGATAATATAAAACTATTTTACACTGTTAACCAATCACAAATCACCATTGATATGACTTTTAAGATAGTTATTGTAAAAGTCAACAATTTGCCATACATGGTAGGTTGTGATTGGATGACGGTGTAAAATTTTTTTATACTCTCAGTACATCACCTATCTTCTCTTTCAAATATATCCATAAAATTTGATAACTTTGAATTGAAACGTTGAACAATCATTGCAAGAAAAATGAGTACATAATAATTTATAAAATTTAATTATTGGAAAACTAAATACTAACCAGAAATAAATGCAACGTCTCGTTGCGACTCAACACAGAATCGGCTTCTTCAATATTGTTAAGAAGTGAATCCAATACATCCTTGCACACCTTGGAATCTGGTTTTGAAACTCTTGAAGACATTCTTTCTTCAATAATTTCATAAAAAATCTTAAACAACTTCTTAAAATAATTGGTGTTCCTTGCAAGGACACGTTGAGGGTCAAGTGGATGAAGAATGGGAAAGAAGTCTGCAACATTAGGCCTTCCAATTTCTTCCATTATACCCCGAAAAATGTTCTTGAACTTGTGAGACTTTTCAGATGTATAACTAGAGAAATCCATAGAAAATAAAGTGGTTGAAATGGAATTAAGGATTGTTGTAAAGACAGCCTCACCAATATCCACAACCTCATCTTTCTTGCATCTTTCTTTCACAAAATCCAATAATTCATTAACCTTTTGTTGGCGAAGGATTTGAGTGGAATCAAGTAGTTGTGGAGAGAATATTTTTGTAGCCCAAACTCGCCTAAGGTTCCTCCATTGAGGTGATGGTGGCAGCCCAGCAGTAGAATATATGTGATGGCCAAGTGCATGGATTGAATGTGGGAATGAAGATGAGAATGCTTGAACCCACGAAAGTAATCAACAGAATTAGCATTGTTTGGTATTGCATGAGTTAAGCCTTTAACCTCGATCTGAATATCCTGTGTGTCCTAAATATATTTATAAAGCAAATTTTAGCTTAAATACGTTTTTAGTCCTTTAAATTTGAGATATTTTATTTTTAATCCCCAATTAAAAATATATATTTTTTAGTTCACAAATTCAGAAAATGCTGTCTCAAAGTGATTTTTTTTTATCCGTAAGAATCGAAAACAATAGGAGGAGGTTTACAACAACTCAAGCACATATTCAACTAACTGAGTTAGACTCCCTCGATATCTCAAAGTGAATTTAAGGGATTAAAAAATAAATTTAAAAAAATAATTTTTTTAATCCATCAAAGTGAATTTAAGGGATTAAAAAAAATAAATTTTTAATTCTTTAGTTTGTCTAACTCAAGTTGAGGAATCAGAAATAACATTCGTCAAATTTGAGAAATAAAAAGAATAAATTTTTAATTAAAGGATCAAAACTAAAAGTATCTCAAATTTAAGAGACAAAAAACATATTCATGCCACATATATTTATACAAAAGGAAAGAAATAGAAAATGAGTGGCAAATAAATAATTCCTCTATTGATTTTTTTTTTCAGCAGAAAAGGAAGGAAAAAAAAAACAAAAACACAAGTGGATAATACCATAGGCATAAGGATGTAAAAGATGGATTGTTAGATGAGTGCCTTCTATTTTGCCATGTGGTGTACCAGCCCACCACTCACCACTCACCACTCACTAGTTGCCTAATTTGTTATATCGAAAAAGATACATGTTATATATGACAAGTGTGTGTTTCGTGTAGGGCATAATTATGAAAACTGGACCAAACCGGCCGGTCGGACCAGTTTGATCAGAAATCGGTACTCTAATCGATCCGGTTCGGCTATTAGACCAGTCTTGCAATCGATCCAGTTTGACCCAGATCAACTCGGTTTGATAAAAATCGGTGACTCGGACCCGGTTGACTCGGTTCTGTTTGAGTTTTTTTTTTTTTTTTTATATAATTCTTGTAATTACATAACTATTTGGAATTCTTTCCATAGTACCATTTGAAATTTGAAACTCATGGCAAAAGCTAATTGCTAAATAGTATATAATAGGGATTTTATTAAATGTAATAAAATCCCTATTTGAAACCTATTTTAATTCCAATTAATATTTTTGATATCAAGAATAAGAATGAGACATTGGAATTAAAATCCCTATTTAATGAAGGGTATTTTGGTGATAGTCTCGAAATAAAATTAGTTGATATTTGTTTATACTTAAATACAAGATCCAAATCATTTTTTTTATATATTTGAAGCCGGAGGGAGTATTACTTTACTTCTCGCATCAAATTCTTTCAAATTAATTATGTTTGTAGGTCATCTTAAGTCTATGCTAAGCCCTAATTAGTCATCTAGAAAATAGTTAAATCAATCCTTAAATCTTACATTTGTATCCTTGATTCCCATTAATAAAATGCCTTTTGCCTTCTATTCCAAAACTAAGTTACTTTATAAGCCATTATCAACCATTGGCCAATAGTTGCCAAATTGTTAAAGATTGGTCATTAATCATTATCAATTAAGCATTAGCTTAATGTACAAATATTTTTTTTTTTGTAAATATGTCACTTTTTGCTTTAGTGTTTAATACTTTTTTTTTTCAGTCCTTACAAATATCTTGTTTTTTGTTTTTTGTCTCTAAAAATATAACACTTTTTTTTTTATTTTAGTTTCCTAAAAATATGTTACTTTTTTTTTAATTTTAGTCCTTGATTATGACGTGACACTTTTAATGATGTCATCATTTGCTAATGTGATACCATGATGACATTATCATTTGCTGACATGACATAGTGATAACGTCATCATTTGTCAACATGACACAGTTAATGGAATCTACTAAAGGCAGGAACTAAAATCAAAAAACAAAATTTTATAGAGACTAATTTTGAAAAAGAAATCCTTTAAAGGACTAAAATAAAAAACCTTGGAAAAAAATTATTTAAGCCATAATTAAAATATAATAATTTACTTTGATTCTTTTCTTTTTTACCACGTGAGATTCTCGTGCTACTTAGATGAGAAGATTCAAACGCCTATGATAATTGGATTTAACATTACACTTTCAACAATGGGTTGGGATGATCTAAGTAAGTCATCATCGCTTATCAAAAAATAAAAAATAAACTAAGTCATCATCAATTTAAACAGCATAGCACATATCCATCCTTTATTAAGTAATAGTAATGAGAAATAAACTCATGTTTCCCTCTTCATACATATATATCTATATATATACACAGAGCATTACTATAGTTAGTCGTGTTTGATTGGAATAGGTTGAACGCGAAGAGGTTGGGCCTTCTTTAAGGTTATCCCATATTGCTCCTTCATGTTCATTTGTTCTGGCATTAACCCATCAGCTAGCTTCCATTCAAAGTTGTGTACAAGGGATGCTACCACTAAATGCATTGTCCTATGAGCTAATGGTAAACCTGGGCATATCCTTTTGCCTGCCCCAAAGGGTATAAGCTCAAAATCATGACCTTTAAAATCAATCTCACGCTCCAAAAATCTTTCAGGCATAAACATTTCTGGATTCTCCCAAATGGTTGGGTCTCGTCCCATGGCCCACACATTGATCAAGACTTGAGCATTTTTAGGCACTTGGAAGCCATATATGTTGTTTACCATTTCGTCACACTTGTGGGGTATTAAAAGTGGAGTTGGTGGGTGTAAGCGGAGAGTTTCCTTTACCACTGCTTGTAAGAATGGCAAATTTAAGATGTGTGGTTCTTCAATTATTACATCTTTGCCAATTGCTTGAGATAACTCTTTTCTTGCTTCTGCCAATTTATCTGGGTTGTGTAGTAGCTCTGCCATAATCCATTCCACCGTGCTTGATGTTGTGTCAATCCCAGCAACAAGTAAATCCTACTAATACAATATTATCTCATAATTAACTCAATGAAATACACATATATATAGTATTAGGAAAAGAAGAAGATTAAAGACAATACAAGATTAAATTAAGAAAGTGAAATTAAGAGATGAAGGTTACACAAATGCATAGTGTCTTGTGAGTAAATTAAAGTTAAAATATCAAATAACTAATAGTGAATAAATACATAAGTATTTTGGTCCTCCAAAAGTATAAGGGAATCAAATTATACTAAATTGATGTTTTTTTTGTCCTAGGTCAAGAGACCACGAGTGTCTTCCAACCTACTGGATCAAAGACTAATTCGGCTGACGGATGTTTCAAATTATACTAAATTGATGTTTAAATATACATTGAGCAAACTAATTTGATGGTTATTTCAAAGATATAGAGACACCTAATTCATAAAATTTGATAACTTACAATTGAAGCTTTGAACCATCAAAGCAATTACATACTCGGTAATTATAAAATTGACACCACAATATCATTATTAAGTTTTTGAGAAGCTAGCAAAATATGTGCATGATAAATTATAAAATCTAACTTTGAAAAACTAAATACTAACCAGAAACAAATGTAACATCTCATTGCGACTCAACAGAGAACCAGTTCCTTCAATGATGTTAAGAAGTGAATCCAATACATCTTTGCACACCTTGGAGTCGGATTTTGAAACTCTTGAAGACATTCTTTCTTCAATAATTTCATCAATAATCTTAAACAACTTCTTAAAATAATTGGTGGTCCTTCCAAGCACACGTTGAGGGTCAAGTGGACGAAGAATGGGAAAGAAATCTGCAACATTAGGCCTTCCAATTTCTTCCACTATACCCCGAAAAACGTTCATGAACTCGTGAGACTTTTCAGATGTATAATTAGAGAAATCCATAGAGAAGAAAGTGGTTGAAAGAGAATTAAGAATTGTTGTAAAGACAGCCTCACCAATATCCACAACCTCACCTTTCTTGCATCTTTCTTTCACAAAATCCAATAAATCACGAACCTTTTGCTGACGAAGGATTTGAGTGGAGTCAAGCAATTGTGGGGAGAATATTTTTGTAGCACAAACTCTCCTAAGGTTCCTCCATTGAGGTGATGGTGGCAGCCAAGCAGTAGAAAATATGTGATGGTCAAGTGCATGCACCGAATGAGGGATTGTTCTACTAGAAAAGGCTTGGCCATTTTCATGCAGTACTTGTTTGGCTACTTGAGGAGATGAGATAACTATGGTGGTTATGCTGCCAAGTTTCAAAGTCATAATAGGTCCATAAATTCTAGAGAGTTTGGTGAGTGCTTTGTGTGGATTTGTGCCAAGTTCCAAGATGTTTCCTATGATAGGAAATGGACGTGGCCCTGGTGGAAGCTTTGTAGATTCTGAGGTTTGGGTGAATAATCTGGGAATGAATACGAGAATGGTTGCACTCATAAAGGTAACAAGTAGAAGTATTGTTTGGTACTCCATGGCTTAAGCCTTTAATCTATAGAGATATGCTCTGTGTTCTAAATCATATTTCTATAACAAGGTTTTATTAAAATTTTTGTGTAGGGGAAAGAAATAGAAAAACAATGGCTAGAATGAGGATGCAAACGGTTGTTAGACGAGTGTCTTCTGTTTTGCCACGTGGTGTAGACGTGTATGTTTCATGTAGGGTGGAAGGTAATTACGTTCGTTTTATCCTTCATTATGCATTCATTATTCAAACCTTCTCGCTTTCCTTCAACCACCACATAATGACTGCATGCCCTCTCCCACTTAAGATTTGTACGATTCCTTATAGGTTTAATAAGAACGGTTGATAGATTACCATTCAATCACGTCACACTTCCCATCTCTCTCACTCTCAAATCCTCAAGTCTTCTTCTCCCACATCCCATACGCTCCTTTTTCCAAACTCGCACCAATTTGTCAAACTCTCCACTACTAGTTGATTTGGCCACCATTGGAAGGAAGGGTGTGTACAAATTTTAAAAAAAAATGAAAAAGAACCAAAGTCATGGATAGGTGGACATATGCATGTTAAAGGGCAACAAAGAGTGGAAAGACAGAACAGATGAGGCTTAAAAGATTTACCAACTTCTCTACCTATCTTTAATTTCCTCACCTCTTTTTTTTTTTTTTTCTTTTTTTCATCTCACTGTCTACTATTTGCAACTAACTTTTCTCCTTAACTATGAGGAGACTCTATCTTGATTTTTAAATGCAAACTCCTGATGGAATTCCTAGTCATTGATTCGTCCATACCTTTGGGAGCAATTATTCAGCAGCAGCACCCAAAAACTGCTGCTAAGCCTCTTAAGGTATAGTAGTTAATTTACATTCTACTACTACAACTACAACTTTGCTGTTAATTAACATGAGTCTTATGAATCAAACTTTCTGCAGTTTTTGTATATTTTCCACTACTAAAGTTTGCAAGATTATGCCAGAAAATTTGTAATGTAAATCCAGCATTGGCCTACTATGGTATGTTGTTTGCAGGTGGTTGTACCAACATTCCCTTTAATATCAGTACAGATGTGATCAAACTACTTCTTCCGATGGGTGTCATTTTCTCAAAAGTGGCTCTGTTGCTCCAGGTTAGAATTGATAGATCTTGATATCACTATTACCAGCTTGAATCACAGATACGTAGTTAATAGATTAAGAAAGAAATTATAGAAATTAGAAAGCTGAAGGTAGTGCCAAATTATTTATGAAAAGATAAAATCTATTGGCAAGAATTGGAGGTGAGATTTTAGAAGAAACATGTTTTCCAAAGGACCTTTGTGAAACTTATTTAACTCAAGAGACTTAAGAACCTAATTAAGTGTTAAAGATATCCAAAGGCCATGTTATGTATTTCCTTGCCTTTTCTTTTTTTGAGGTAATATATTTCTTGTCTTGAAAGTGTGAACCTTGGCAGACAATAGGGTTGTTTAGAAAATCAGGGAAGAGGGTGATCCATTGTGTCAATGACTGGTGAGTACGTATTCTAATTAATTGTTTCAGCAGCCTTCTGATTTGCAGTTGCACCATAAATTCACGACTAATTGTTGTTGATAATTGGTGGTGTTATAACAGGAACACAAGTTGACCTGCAAGCTCGGAATCGTGTTTATAAGATTGGTAAAAAGAAAAGAAGTTAAGTTCAAGTTTCCGATTTTGCACTGAGCTTTACAATTTTATACTTAATTATTTTGTTCATCATTAGTCATGTTTCTATACAGGATACTAGCACTGGACATAGATATGAGACATCACTTGGCTGTGGGTACAGAAAAATCTAAATATTTTATTTAATTAGAAAATTTAGATATATATATTTGTTATTGAAATTCTGAAGCCTGTTTCTAAGATAAACTGCGATGGAGAACCCCGTAATTTTCCTGGCAATTAATTTCCTAGTACTATATATGACTTAATTTCCTAGTACTATATATGACTTTTTTTGGCGGTTATTAACAGCTAGGAGATGCTATATATTTATCAAATTAAAAATGTAATTTATGGCTGTTTATAATGTTAAATTTATCAAACTCAAATGCAATTTATGGTAGTTTATAATTGCTAGTCTATTGAACTACTGAAGATGCAATTTCTGTAATTGTCAATCCATGTTTTTGGCCAAAATACCAGCGGTTACTTAAATACCGCCAAAAGCTGTTTTTGGCGTGCGTAGTCTTAACAGTTTTTTAAGGGTTTAGGATTGATATTTGTAGCAGTTTTTAACCATCAAAAACTGCATGTTTAATGGATAATTGATTATGATATAGTGTTCTGCTCAAGCCTCAGGCAAAAACTTGTGGAATGAAGCTATGTAAGATAATAAATTCACTGCAAAAGTATAAAGATATTGAGCATGAACACTGTGTGAAGTAATGATTGGTAAAAGTTATATCGTGAAACACATTACATACACTCTTTTACTCGCATTCTCCAACGTGCTTGCATTCTCTGGAACGCAGTCTGCTACGACACATTGAACTTGAACCATTAGATTCCTTCTATAAAGTTTCAGTTGAAGAGGTGAAAGGGGAAACTCAATTAAAGAGAAAAAAGAAAGATTCGAAGGTTCAACTTTTAATTCGTGAGTCACTAAAAGAAAAGCAAGCTAAAGCTAAACATGGAGTTAAAATCGTGACACCCGCTGTGATGTCAAAGGTGAGACAATCGAGTTATACTCATAATACATCACTTATTTTGTAAACAACTAAATCTAATATATGTGTCCCCATATTTATAAGCACGATAATGTTTTGTTCTAAGATCCCTAATAAATAAGTGCTAACAAAGTCTATTTCTAATGTAGTGATGTGACTAAGATTTGAATTCTATTATACTAGTTATGTGAGGTAAAAAAAATGACAGTAACTATAAGAGGACTTGCAGTGATTTGTATAAAATCCAATAATTTTGCTTTGGTTCTTTTCTCTTTTACAATGTGAATTATGATCAAAAGCTACGTAGTTAATGGGTATTCACACGCTTAGATAAGAAGAACTAAACCCCTACCATAATTGGGTTTCAATCATGAGTTGGGGTGGTTCCAACTATGTCATCATCGTCAATAATAATAATAATAATAATAATAATAATAATAATAATAAAACATAGCATAGGCAACATCTTTTTAGTATCCCCATCCTTTTAAGTAACAGTAGTGAGAAATATACTCATATTTCCCTCTTTATATATATCTATATTTATCTATCTATATATATAAACTTAGGAGCATTACTCTAATATATCATTAATCATGTTTGATTGGAGTAGCTTGAACTCGAAGAGGTTGGACCTTCTTTAATGTTATCGCATACTGCTCCTCCATGTTCATGTGTTCTGGAATTAACCCATCAGCTAGCTTCCATTCAAAGTTGTGCACAAGGGATGCTACTATTAAATGCATTGTCCTGTTAGCTAATGGCAATCCTGGGCACATCCTTTTACCAGCCCCAAAGGGTATGAGCTCAAAATCATGACCTTTAAAATCAATCTCACGGTCCAAAAATCTTTCAGGCATAAACATTGTTGGATTCTCCCAAATGGTTGGATCTCGTCCCATGGCCCACACATTGACCAAGATTTGTGCACTTTTAGGCACCTTGAAGCCAGATATGGTTACCATTTCATCACACTTGTGGGGTACTAAAAATGGACCTGGTGGGTGCAAGCGAAGACTTTCCTTCACCACTGATTGTAAGAATGGCAACTTTAAGATGTGTGATTCTTCAAGTGTTATATCTTTTCCTATTGCTTGAGATAACTCTTTTCTTGCTTTTATCAATTTATCTGGGTTGCGTAGTAGCTCTGCCATAATCCATTCCACTGTGCTTGACGTTGTGTCAATCCCAGCAACAAGTAAATCCTACTAACACAATATATTATGTCAAAACTCAATGAAATACACATGCATATAGCATTAGGAAAAGGTGCAAATTAAAGATTAAATGCATGCAAAACAAATTAAGGAAAGGTGAAATTAAGAGATGAAGGTTATAAAAATGCATAGTGATAGATTCACTTGCTGCTAGTGTGTCATAACAGGGAGGAAGCTATCTTCCTTTCCTCTTGTAATGCTTAGGAAGGCATCAGATGTGTAGGTCTAATGTTTTGTGCAATGTATTTGTGGTATGTCTGGATATTATAACTGACATACTGTATGTGTCCTTTAGTTGGTGGGGGCATTATGCTTTCATTGTCCTAAACTATAGATTATCTGTATCAGAACTTCTTATGCTGGACAACAGCATTTCTTATGCTGCCATTCAGCTTTTTCTTTCTTTAATGAAATTTTCTTTGTTTATCAAAAACAAAAGTTAAAATTGATGATATTAATTAATAGTGAACAAATACATAACTTGGTCCTCCAAAAGTATAAGGCCATCAAATTAATCAATTAAAAATCCTGGACATAAAAAGTATCAATTTAGACTAAATTGATGTTTAAACATGCATTGAGCAACTAATTTGATGGTTATTTCAAATATATAGAGACACCTATAATTCATAAAATTTGATAACTTAGAATTGAAGCTTTGAACCATCAATGCAATTACATACTTGGTAATTATAAAATTGACACCACAATATCATTATTAAGTTTTTGAGAAGCTAGCAAAATATGTGCAAGATAAATTATAAAATCTAACTATTGAAAAACTAAATACTAACCAGAAACAAATGTAACATCTCATTGCGACTCAGCAGAGAACCCGTTTCTTCAATATTGTTAAGAAGTGAATCCAATACATCCTTGCACACCTTGGAGTCGGATTTTGAAACTCTTGAAGACAGTCTTTCTTCAATAATTTCATCAAAAATCTTAAACAACTTCTTAAAATAATTGGTCGTCCTTGCAAGAACACGTTGAGGGTCAACTGGACGAAGAATGGGAAAGAAATCTGCAACATTAGGCCTTCCAATTTCTTCCATTATGCCCCGAATAATGTTCATGAACTCATGAGACTTTTCAGATGCAGAATTAGACAAATCCACAGAGAAGAAAGTGGTTGAAATGGAATTAAGGATTGTTGTAAAAACAGCCTCACCAATATCCACAACCTCACCTTTCTGGCATTTTTCTTTCACAAAATTCAATAAATCATGAAGCTTTTGTTGGCGAAGGATTTGAGTGGAATCAAGCACTTGTGGGGAGAATATTTTTGTAGCACAAACTCGCCTAAGGTTCCTCCATTGAGGTGATGGTGGCAGCCACACAGTAGAATATAGGTGATGGTCAAGTGCATGCACTGAATGTGGGATTGTTCTACTAGAAAGGACTTGGCCATTTTCAAGTAGTACTTGTTTTGCTACTTGAGGAGAGGAGATAACTATGGTGGTTATTCTGCCAAGTTTCAAAGTCATAAGAGGTCCATAAATTCCAGAGAATTTGGTGAGTGCTATGTGTGGATTTTTGCCAAGTTCCAAGATGTTTCCTATGATAGGAAATGGACGTGGCCCTGGTGGAAGTTTTGTAGATTCTGAGGTTTGGTTGAATAATCTGGGAATGAATATGAGAATAATGCTTGCACTCACAAAGGTAATCAGTAGCAGAAGTGTTGTTTGGTAGTCCATAGCTTATGGCTTTAACCTCTGGATATCGTCCCTGGATGAGTTTATAGTAATGCTGGTAGTCCATAACAGATTTACATATCAATTTTTATACAAGAAAAGAGATAAGAAATAAAGAGAAGAAATTTGTGATGGAACACATACATATCTTATTACACATTTTTTCTCTTATCCTTTTATCTCTCTTTTTTACTGAAAAATTATTGTAAGAGTTTATTGTATAAATAACTTTATTAGAGACTCTTTACAATCACAAATTTATCACAAGTTCAGTGAATGAGTGGCAGAGAAATGATTCCTGTAACACCCCGTTACATTAAACACAACGCACACTAATGTTTTATTTGTTTTAGTTATTATAAAATAAGGGTAAACTTTTCACGATTAAGTAAAACATTCATAAAGCATATTTAAAATACATAAAATATTTTATAAAGAACCATAATCTTTTTTTAAATAAACATCAGTTCATATCACAAAATAAATATAGAAAAATTATGTACTAGATAATCCCAACCCATACGTCAAATAATCCTAGTCAGAGCAGTACACAATTTCTATCCAAAAACAGGAATGAATAAAACTAGCCTTAAGTCTCGTATCTTCTCGTTAGTCTCTGCAATCCCCAAAATAGCCACATCAACAAGAGAGCTCAATCATTGGGTATGACCTTCATCTTCACGTATCCAATCAACAAGTACATACACAACAAGAAAGAGAAAGGAGTGAGACTTGATTCTAATATATATATGTATTACTAACAGTATAACTACCGTCAATTAATATAGTAGCGAGGGACCTAGTGTATATCTCGTCATAACATCTTATTCTTCCAAACGCAGTATAGATCCATACACCATGATTGATCAATCACTGATCACAATACCACCTTCGGGAAGTGATGGGGAGTAAGTATACCTCAACCGCTGCCACAGTCCCATACCTATGCAGCTCCACAATCCATATGGTACTCGACACCATTCACGGTGTCGCTCAATAACATATTTGTACGCGTACTCAAATCACGGGGCAATCTCCCCACGGGTCACATCCCCGTTATGAAGTATACCCTCCGCGTCATCATGAAGTTGTCTCTGCGCTTATCGAGGTGTACGAGCTGGCACTATCAGTCCCAGAACGTAGGGGGCCGACCTACCCATTGGGACGTCACACACTCGATGCCTTCCACCCCTTAGACTTTAGCCAAGGTTACGCATATCAACTCACGGCGTACTAAACCGTAACTTCCCATTCCATCTCCCATCTGGCCTTCCGCCTAACTTGGCTACACCAAGTCACGTAACTAAAACATACTCTCGGAATACATCCACAGGTACTTATTCATCTTTCACGGGTCATTCTCATCTATATATAAAACATATATCTACCTCAACAGGTAGAGGTTCATCATCATAGCATATAAATTCAATAAAACATAATATTCATAAATTCAGAGGTATC
The DNA here is from genome assembly GCA_026413185.1 of Pueraria montana var. lobata. Lineage (NCBI taxonomy): Eukaryota > Viridiplantae > Streptophyta > Magnoliopsida > Fabales > Fabaceae > Pueraria > Pueraria montana. Next base: position 86,134,268 of record CM048650.1, on the reverse strand, counting down.
CCTGGTCTCAGTTTCTCTGAGCACCAGTACAGTATATTAGCACATCTGCCTTACGAACAGATAAACAATGTTATCAAAGTATGATCATCATATCATGTTACATATTAACACATTAAATTCACAATATCACACATATGTTCCACCATACCAAGATATCTTATCATATATTAAGTATCTAATATAAAGAAATAAGTAATTATAGAAACATTATAAAATTATTAGAACTTAAATTTAATCTGGACCTTAAATACTTAACAAGACTATAAACGTCCATTATTAGAAATTAGAAATACTAATATTACTAAATTATTATAAGGGGTTAGCTAAGATAAATTAAAAACTTGGTTATTTTTATTCTTCTGGAAAGGAACGTAAGAAATTGATAAGGGAATTCAACCCAAAGTTTCATTTATCCTAATTATAAACAATATAGTTAGATATTTAGAGTTATTAGTGGCAAAATAACTATCCTCTCTTTCCTTATCAACCCGGGACCAACCAAGGGATAACAAGACCCAATAAGTTTAAGTGTTTAATTCATAATCACAAAATTGAATAATTGTTCATTTACTTTCCTTTAAACCCGAGACCATCAAGTAGCTAACATAAGACCATATTTGTTTATAAAATGGGTTCTAAGTGATGGAGTTCGGTATTAGGATTATTAAATCAAAATTACTAAAAACTTCTCTTTATCCCTAACCCGAGACTAAAAGTTAAGTTGGAATGAAGTTACTTTCAAAACATTGTAAAGGTATGATTGTGGAATTTTATGTAACAAGTTTTGCTAACAAGAACACTAGGTTGTGACTCCCTAAGGCCAAAAAATCCAATTTGTTTTATTTCCTTTATACCCTATCAACAACCAATTGATTAAGCTTCAATTAAAGTCTTAGGAAGTTGGAGTTTTCTAGAAAATAATTTAGATAAAAAAAAACTACAATTATCTAATGATATTAAAAATAACTTTTTAAAACTCTGATTCTTTTGCAATAAAAAAATGAAACTGTGAAGTCGAGGGAAACAAGATTTACATCCTTTAAAAAGAAACTTTTGAACCAGGGCCTTTCCCATCACCGAATCCAGTGTTCAAACGGCCCGATTATAAGCTTTTGGTTATTCTAACTTAAATTAAAATAATATCTTATTAAAAAAATGGTTTTTGAAAAGAAAGAATTACAAAACAAATCAGTCCACTCATCACACAGTACCACCGAGCACACATCCACTTTGCTTTCTTTTCAAACCGTGCCTTATACTCTCACCTAACAACTAATTTTATTCTTTACTTCTCTATTTCCTTTTATAGCATTAAAATTCTTTGGCTTTTGTAAAGGAAAGACTTGGCTCTTCTGCCTCATGACAAGACCATGTAAGTGAAGGAGAAAGAGAAGCCTTCTTTGACTTATTTTACTTAACCAGACTAAGTGTGAGACTTGACCACACACACCCATCCCCAACGTGTTGTTTCTCTGGGAAGGAGAAAGAAAAGAAATCTAAAAGAGACCATCCCTTTTTTCTTTGTGCAGACCGTGAGCTTTGTGAGTAAACATAAGTGGAAAGATTTTGATTCTTTTTAAAACCATGAAAATCACATACTTTTTAGTTTGCTTGTTAGTTTATAAAAACATTAATTCTTCTCCTAGATTCAAGCCAAAAATTTGATAGAGACTCCCCTAAAAGAGAGACACTTGCAGCAGCCACAACAGTCAAGAAAATACAAAGAAAGAAAAATACAACCAGTAAATACACCGGAAATTAAGGAAACACAAGAAAGAATCAAAAGAGTAAAGCTTATACATCATAAAAACACAGAACAAGAATAAATAACAAGTGAATCAAAGTCTCACTCCCCCCTTACCAAGGAAGTGAGGTTCGTCACAGCAAAGAGGAGAGGAAGAAGAGGGCTTCATGTTTTTGTAGCTTTGGTGTTGCTTGCAAGTGAAAGGAGGAAGCTTTGGGAAGCTTGGAAGCTTCCACCATGGAGGCTTTGTGTATTTTTGAGAGGAAGAAGATGAAAGAAAGAAGAAAACTGAATGGGAGGGTTGAGAAAGAGAGAGAACCGAAGAGAGAAGGCAGAGAGTGGGTCGTGAGAGAGGTGAGAGAAAATTGTGAAGAAAGAGTGTGAAGAGCTTCCTTTTATAGACACTTTTTAGGCTTTATTATTATTATTATTATTCTTTTCTTTACTTGCTCAAGAAGTTGGCTGACATGTGAGTGAGAGAAAAGGGACATGTGAGAGTGAGAGAGTGTAACGACCCGTCTACGTTACATAACTATTAAAGCTAAGGTTCCTTGATTTCCTTTTAGTTTAGAAACTCTTTCATTAGTTTACTTTATGAAAATATTGTGTGAACTTTTCGCATTTCCAAAAGAAATAATTAAAGTTCAAAACTAAAAGAAAATAAAATTTTAACTACAAACAACTCTTGGAGCTTATACATGAGACAAACCTAAGCTGGTCATCTCTATACATATAACTATATAGACCAAACAAAGAAAAGAGAGAACGCAGCCAATCTCGTGTTCGCTCCATCTACCAAGCCTTTAAGAGGAAGAATCCACCTAGAAAGCCATCTGCTCCCCCCCAACACAACGTCCAAGATCATAACAGGTACAAACCACACGTGCAAACAGCGCAAGGGTAAGCTTACCAAACAAAACTATACATATAACTGAAACCGTTATACAAAACTTAGTTTATAAACTTAAAACTCAATTCATCAATAAACAACATAGTTCATACAACATAGTTATATCACCAATTATTAACATGACTCATCACATCTCATGGATTACATCAAATCAACAAATGTCATAAATCCTCAGCTAACATCAACAACATAAACCATCACCACTCATCATCATGAACCATAAACATCATAAGTCACATCTCAACATAATACAACCACCAACATCCCTCATCACAAAGTGATGTACAACATAAACCACTAGACAACCTTAGTCGACAAGACTGACTCTACTCCATGGAGTTTCAACATCATATGAGCAGTCCTCATTGGCCTCATCCCCTACCATAGTCTCACCTTTGACCATCCAGGGAGTCCCTTGAGCTACCATGTGGAGAAGTGTGGATTTAATCGAATATATACAAGTGTGGGTATTGGCTTACCTATGTAAGGTTTGCAAAACCTTACATCTATAGGAATTCGCTCACTTGGCTATTCTATAGGCCCACCGTTGGCCACCACAAAAACCTACGGCACTAGGTTGAGAGCCCACCTAGCACCCTCAACTTAATTGCCTACCCATATGTCAGTGCACCAACTGTGCACACCTATGCACCAACTATGCAAATACAACATTCGGAATATTTCTGTGCATCAACTATGCACACACCGTATTCCAGCAGCAAAGCATATTTGGAACCCCTTATAGTCTTAGATACGGCACATCCGTACCCGCCATCTCCAATGGCCAGACTTACAGATCCAAATACATCTCAACAATTCACAACCATGATAACAATCCATCCCCTATACACTTAAAGAGTCACTAAACCTCTTGAGAAGTAGTTCTCAACACTCCAACACGCTATTCGGAGTCAAAACATAAAGGTGGTACTTGGAAAGACATCCCACTAGACGAGACCCCCGGGTCGCTTTAGTAGGCTGAAATTCTAGCGTGAAACTCCCTCTCCCAAGTATACTATTTTTCTATAAAAGTCTTCCCAAAGGACATAGTTAACTTCTAGTTAACATATAGGGATGGTTCCAACACACAGTTCACATATATCGTCATATCTCATCAACGTTCCATTTCAATTTCTCAACAAAACCCATACACCTCAATAATAAATAATATTCTCAACAAAATTTTAAGCACCTCAATCAATAATATAATAATCTCAACGAATTATATCTCATTAACAATAGTATACTAACCTTAACAACAAAGTCATTCTCTCATGGATAAACTTACTTGTGAGCACATCACAGAGATAAACAACATTATTACAAGATCCATCCTACAGTCAAAAGACTGTATCACACAAACATATTTTAATTATTAAATACTCAAGATTCACATCCTTGGAACTTAAAATGAAACAAAACAGGTCAATGGATATTATCTATCAACTTCCTTACAAAACTCACACCTCAATAAACAAACATCACCATTCCAATAATTATATCATATTAACCAAATTGACCAAATAAGGTTGATTTCTCTTTAGCAGTACTGAATATGAGCTCCCACTGATTGTAGCAAATAACCTCGGAATTCAAAAAATTTTCTATAGAATTAAATTTCTTTAATCTTATTTTTCAAAATGGTATCCCAATTGTAAAATAGACAACTAGAGAATTTTCTAAAATTCCTACAAATTGACAGTACCAAATTTGACTTTCCAGTGAACATTGTTCAAAGAAAGTAAGTTTTCTAACACTTCCCAAACTTGTTTTGAGCTGGAATTTTTACAGGGTAAAGGTAACACAATGGTATTTCAAAAATGATATCCCATGTCCTCAAATTCATTCCCAATTGTTCCCAGTAAAATTTTCTCTAACAGCCTAAATTTCGGACTCCAAACAGAGCTCCAAACCCCTGCCCTGTTTCTTTTCAAAAAGTTAATTTAGAAGTTGTACATGATAATTTTCTTAATTTATATGGTTAAAAATCTTGTTTTGTCTAGTTTTTAATAGCATAAAAACGAAAACAAAACATTAAGTGTACAATTAGGAATTTAAGAAAAACCGAGACATGTTCCAAGGGAACTCGAAAAACAGAACATCCACATTGTGAGTCACGGATGAACCTCTAAACGAAGTTATCTCACCAAAGTGTCAAAATAAATATTTCTCCATTTTGTGTCTATTTTTATACAAAACAAATTTCATGAAAAACTAACGGTTAGATCTTCCAAAAATTACAAAACCGTGGGGACTGTCCAGAGTTGGACGAGTCAAATAGCCACTGCCACTTTATTTTGTGGTTTGATTTTCACATGCAAAGCTTACCAAATAATTTCAAGTAAACTTGGGCATGGTCTCCTTTGTTTTAGGAGTCTTCCCAATCAATTTCAAAGATTAAAACAAGTCAAAAACAGTACATACAAATCCCACACAGCCACTGTCAAAGGTTCCCAATCCATTCCATCAATATCTCAATTTCAAATACCAAGCAACACAACATAAACAAGAGGGGCATACATACTGTATGTGGTTGAACCCCCTAACTCTCAACCACACTTAAACTGAAAATAGAAAAGCTTCCCTTACCTTTGGAGTTTAGTTCCAGCCAAGAGAGAGAGAAAGGAATGAAGAGAAAAAGAAAACTTGGTTGGGATGGTGAAGAGATGATTCTTTGGTTTGCATACAAATCTCAAAGCAACCAATAAAAATGGCTTCTTTTGCCCCTTTTGAGTGCCACGGCCAGCTTGAAAGGAGGAGAGAGTAGAGAGTTTCTGGAGGAAGGAAAGAAGAATGAAGAGAATGAGAGAAAGAAAGAAGGTTGTGGACGTTATTATTTGGGATAAATTTGAAGTTTTTCTATTTGCACTATCCTTCCTCTAAGGACACCCCCCCCCCCCTTTTTTTTTTTTTTACAACTTGCAGAACTCACATAAAAGTCTCAAAAATCTCACAATAACACTATGACACATAACAAAACATAGAGCTTAAGTTAATTATTATATCAATCAACATAATTTAAATTTAATTTTCTCTTGCGATATTTATCAATCACTTATAATACCTTACGAAAAACCACAGTGTTACAGAGAGTTTGAGGTAGCTGACGGACTGAGTTGATAAACATGTTCAACATAGATAAAATTTTATCCGGATCTCCTTACTTCGTCGGTATAGATTTTATGTGTAAAAGTTTGTAATTTTTAGCTTTTTAACCAGATATATTTATTTTCAGTTGAAACATTTTAAGAGACTTAAAATATATGTATTATTAATTATTATGACTTAAAATTATATTTTTATAATTATTTTCAAAATATGTGTATTAGATCGGTATTTTAGCCAATAATTCATAGTAATTTCGTTTTAACTCTATAAATTTCCAAATTTTACCAGATATTATATTTTATATATGTGACTTAAAAATGAACTGACTTTGCCAATTTCATCAAGTTTTGATATTAATCCTATACAGGCTGACCTATCAACAGTCTATCTAGAGCGTTTTGCGAAATTTTCCCAGAAGTCTCTAAAATTTTTGAGAAAATTATCCTAACCATATTTAAACCTATAAAACATGATTTTAAGTTCAAATAATCATTTATAATTATTTGAGACTTATCCTCACGTTTGCCATAAATATTGATAATCCAGTATAATTGTCGTTATAATAGTTATTTCAGATTTTCATCTGGAATAATTATTAAAATTTTCAATTATATAGAATATAAAATATCAGTCACAATAATGTGATTTAATATTTTATTATTCTATTTGGGTTTATCAATTCTCAAAAATAAGATTAAGAACAAACAAATAATTAATTACGGAAAACAAATATAAGGATGTTACAATTCCTCCATTGCTTTTTTGTTTTTTGTGCAGTAGAAAACAAAAGTAACCCAAAAAAAGAAAAAAATCAACACAAGTGAACAATAGCAAAGGCACGAGAATGCAGAAGACCGATTGTTAGATGAGTGGCTCCTGAGTACAAATGTACAATTGTCACACGGTGTGTGTGTTGCGTGTAAATTATAACACTTACTATTTGCGCTTCAGCTTCATATAAGTATAACCAGTTGTGAATAGGCCATTAATTAGTTGTTCAAAATTATGAAGATATCTATCTATTCTCTGGATATAAAAATTAGAATAAGGGTTAAATACATAAAAAGGATTGTTTCTTGTCGAAAATCTCGTAACAATAAAAAAGGATTGAGCATTGGGAAAAAAATAAAATAAAAAATGGTTTGAAACATATTTGATAGAAGCAACAGAGGGGACACGTATTTGAAACAATAGCCCAAACCAAAGTCTTACAAAAGGAAGAAAAAAATAGAGAGATTTAAAGAACCAAAAGTGAAAAATGACAAATTTGCAGTGCAACAAGTCCATGAGACCCAATCTCATGCACGCAAGTCCCACACTTTTATTAGTCACTTTGAAAGCCTTTAGACACAAGCTGATACATAAACAACCAAAACAAAGTGTAGCTAGGCAATTAGAGACTCTTGCCATTTAGAATACTACTAAGAATACAACATCGAATTCATACTATGCAAGGCCTTCGTGCTACATTTTTTTAATTTATTTTTTATATGTGTTTGTAGCTCAACAGGACTCGTGAGTTCTAAAACAAAGTTTGAGTGGTCATTACCATATATGCATGGTAAGAAGATTGCAAGACCAACCATGACACGCATAAAAATAGAGAGCATAGAGAAAATTTACCAACTTAGGTTGAGACTTCCTTAAAAAATGATGGAGGCATTTGTCAAGAGTGAGGGTGCTCTCTCTTCTCCTCAGTGAGTGCTTAATACATGAGATTCAGATGATGAAAAAATGAGTATTCTACTAAAAAAAAAAAAATTCTACTCCCTTGATCATTGTAATCGTAACACTAGAATTAATGCAGACAGAGGAAGGCACAAGCATGATTAATTGTGGTGGTTGTGTGACCATGTGGTGTGGTGCAGGGGAAGCTGTCATGCCTGGAGCAAACATGGTAAAAGCAAGGGACAGCAGCAAAGGTACCTTGATACAGGAACCAGAATAGATTAGATAGGACATGAATATTTTATTTATTTGCTTAATTTATACTTTAATAGTTTTGTACTTTTTTGTGTATTTTTATTTAGAGTTTAATATTTATATATTGACGATGTAAAATAATTTTATACTGTCAATCAATCGTAAATCATGATTAGTATGATTTTTAAGATATTTATTATAAAAATTAACAAAACTATATGATGATTGGACTTGACACTTTTAATTATGGATAGCCAAACTTTGTTATCATCGATATTTTTTCAATGCCCCATATCCTTTATTAAGTAATAGTAACGAGAAAATACTCATTTCCCTCTCATATATATCTAATTATACATATCCATACAAATTCAGGAGCATTGCTCTAAATATATCATTAATCGTGTTTGATTGAAATGGCTTCAACTCGAAGAGATTGGACCCTCTTTAAGCTTATCCCGTATTGCTCGTTCATGTTCATGTGTTCTGCCATTAATCCATCAGCTAGCTTCCATTCAAAGTTATGCACAAGGGATGCCACCATTAAATGCATTGACCTGTGAGCTAATGGTAATCCTGGACATATCCTCTTGCCTGCCCCAAAAGGAATGAGCTCAAAATCATGACCTTTAAAATCAATCTCACGGTCCAAAAATCTTTCAGGCATAAACATTTCTGGATTCTCCCAAATGGTTGGATCTCGTCCCATGGCCCACACATTGACCAGGATTTGTGAATTTTTAGGCACATTGAAGCCACATATGCTTACCATTTCATCACACTTGTGGGGTACTAAAAATGGACCTGGTGGGTGCAAGCGAAGACTTTCCTTCACCACTGCTCGTAAGAACGGTAACTTTAAGATGTGTTGTTCTTCAAGTGTTCCATCTTTGCCAACCACTTGAAATATCTCTTTTCTTACTTTTGCCAATTTATCTGGGTTGCGTAATAGTTCTGCCATAATCCACTCAATTGTGCTTGATGTTGTGTCAATCCCAGCCACAAATAAGTCCTAATAATACAATATTATCTCAAAACTCAATGAAATATACATATAGTATCAGGAAAACGGTGAAGATTAAAGATTAAATTCATGCAAAAGAAAATTAAGAAACTAAAATTAAGAGATACTAAAGGTTATAAAAAATTTAGAGATAGGATGCTTTTTTCTTGTGAGTAAATTAAAGTTACAATCGATGAGTAAATTAAACATCAAATATATATAAAAACATAATGAGCAAATTACAACAACACTCCTGAACTTTTATCAAATTACACATAACCCCACTATTTTTTATTTTCCTGCACTAACCTCCCTTTAAGTTTAAAAACATTACACTAACACGCCTTGTATGTTTGAAAATATTATACTGACACCCCTTAAACCTTACACTAACACCTCCTACAGAAGAGGCGAAAATAATGGTTAAAAAAGTAAAGGATGCTTGTGTAATTACACGAAACCTCATGGGGTATTGTTGTAATTTGCTCAAACATAATTTGATCCTCCAAAAGTATAAGGGCACCAAAATAATCATTTAAAACTCCCGGACACATATAACAAGCATCAATTTAGGATCTAAATTGATGATAGCAAGATGGTTATTTTCAAATATAAAAGCCTAATTCATGACATTCGATAACTAAGAATTGAAACTTTGAACCATCAATGCAATTACATACTTGCTAATTATAAAATTGACATTACAAATCATAAATAAGTTCTTGAGAATAGCTAGAAAAACAAGTAAATTGTAATTTACAAAATTTAATTATTGGAAAATTAAATACTAACCATAAATAAGTGTAACATCTCATTGCGACTCAACAGAGAATTGGTTTCTTCAATATTGTCAAGAAGTGAATCCAATACATCCTTGTACACTTTGGCGTCAGTTTTTGAAACTCTTGAACGCATTCTTTCTTCAATAATCCCATCAAAAATCTTAAACAACTTCTTATAATAATTGCTCATCCTTGCAAGAGCTCCATGAGGGTCAAATGGACGAAGAATGAGGAAGAAGTCTGCAACATTAGGTCTTCCAGCTTCTTCCATGATACCCCGAATAAGGTTCTTGAACTCATGAGACTTTTCAGATGTATAATTAGACAAATCCATAGAGAATAAAGTGGTTGAAATGGAATTAAGGATTGTTGTAAAGATAGCCTCACCAATATCCATAACCTCACCTTTCTTGCATATTTCTTTCACAAAATCCAACAAATCATGAACCTTTTGTTGGCGAAGGATTTGAGTGGAATCAAGCACTTGTGGGGAGAATACTTTTGTGGCACAAACTCGTCTAAGGTTCCTCCATTTGGGTGATGGGGGCAACCACACAATAGAAAATCTATGATGGTCAAGTGCTTGGACTGAATGAGGGATTGTTCTACTAGAAAACACTTGGCCATTTTCATGCAATACTTGTTTAGCTACTTGAGGAGAGGAAATGAATATGGTGATTATGCTGCCAAGTTTCAAAGTGATAACAGGTCCATAAATTTTGGAGAGTTTGGTGAGTGCCTTGTGGGGATTAGAGCCAAGTTCCAAGATGTTTCCTATGATAGGAAATGAATGTGGCCCTGGTGGAAGCTTTGTAGATTTTGGGGTTTGGTTGAATAATCTAGGAAAAATGAAGATGAGAATGCTTGCACTCACAAAGCTAATTAGGAGCACAAGTATTGTGTGGTAGTCCATGGCTTTCGGCTTCAACCCTTAACCTCTGGATATCATCTATATATATTTGTTTATAAACGTTATCTATATTATATAACAAAAAAAGAAAAAAAGAAGAATTGTGAGGAAAAAAAAAACTATGGCAAAAAGAGAAAAAATAGAAATTATTAGAAAATTTTATTCTATAAATATCGTTGCTTTCATTTTTATATTTAATATTATTCATACAATTAACTTTTACAATAATTTCTATACCCATTTTTCCCATTATCTTTCTCTCCATCATATGAGATATATTTGTACTCGTTTATTTTTCCAGAAAGTCTTCACAATCACACATTTATCACGAGTTCAATAAATGACTGGCAGAGAAATAATCCCTCTATTAATATTTTTTTCAGTACAAAAGAAAAGAATAAAGCATAACAACCACGCAAGCATGATCAAAAAAAAAAAAAAAACCACGCAAGTGAACAATATGAAAAGGACGGATTGTTAGATGACTTCCACGCATTTAAGTAATTAATTATTATATTATATTTAGTATTTTATAATTTTCAAACTTCTTTATATGAGATTTTTTTAGGCTAAATTATAAAATATATGTGAACGACATTAGTCATAAGTCAAGTACTTGATGGATATGTGCAGTCACGGATTTAGGATCCGGAGCCACCGACAGAAATTTACTTTTATAAATGTAACTAGCAAGATATTCTTGCATTCGCACAGATCATTTTTTTTTTATTTAAAATATATTTGTTTATAAAATTAAATATTTTCATTGAGACAAATATAATTAATTAATTAAGTTTTTCAAAATGATAGAAAGGGTGAGAGAGTACTCAAGCAGAGAACATATATTTGATTATAGTGTCATATATATTTTTTTATTTAATTCAAAATATTTATATAATTGTTTGAGAAATTTATTATGTATAAAAATTTAAAAATGATTTAACTTTTGTTAAATTTTAACCCATAGGATTCACGTAGTGGTGTAAGGTCCATTGTGTTCACATGTGGAGAAGCGATCTATCTAGCGGTAGAACCCGTGTTCAATTCCCTCCGTGTGCAAAATTCTCTTCGGCTAGCGGCAAAAAAAAACTATTGTTAACGCACTGTCAGCGGGATTAGTCTCTGACCCAGTAGATTGGGGACACCCGTAGTCTCTGACCTAGGGTAAAAAAAACTTTTGTTGAATTTGATTAATTTTGTAATTTTAGAATTTTAAATGATAAAATAATTCAATTATTTTACAACTATATTTGTAAATAAAAATTATTCATTTTATAATATAATAATTTATAAACAATATTTTGAATAATTTAAAATATAAAAATTAATTAAATTAGATGCAAACTATTGAAATTAATATTACTTTTTTTTATCAGTGAAATCAATGTTACTTGTGATCTTCGGTAAATGATACTTGTAGTCTCTATCATAAAAAAAATTAAAACTAATTTAATTTATGATATTATTGAGTAAGTACTTTAAAAAAAATTTGTAATAAGAATATATTTAACAAATTAATTTTAATATATTTATTATATATTTATGTAAAAAAAAGTTAAAATTATTATATAAATATTATTCAACAAAATTATAGTATATGAAGTTAGTAAACATTGTTGAGTCTTTGGTATGCAATTGTGTTAAATACTTGGAGAAAGAATTTTGTCGCTCATAATGATCTTGAGCAGGATTATCTCCCGTGAATATTTGTTGTCTATATCATAAATAAATTAAAACTAATTTAATTTATGATATTATTGTTAAAGTAATTTAAAGTTATTTTGTAATAAAAATATATTTAATAAATTAATTTTAAACATCTTAACTAATTAGATGTGAATATAATATAAATAAAAGAAATAGTAGTTATTATAAAAAAAAACTATGTGTAAATAAAAAAATAAAAGGAAAAGAAAAAAAGTGGGAGAGAGAAAAGAAGAAAGGAGTTTTTCCCCATAAAATGTGTTTAAATTTAAAACTATTCTTAAAATGCATATTTTTAATAAAATATTATATCTTAATTATTTTAGAGTTTAATGATGATGCACTGACAATGTAAAATAATTTTACATTGTCATTCAATCACAAATCACCATTGATATGACTTTTAAGATAATTTTGTAAAGTCAACAAACTTTTCATACATGACAGATTCTGATTGGATGGTAGTGTAAAACTATAGTGCATAGCCCTTTTTCTCATTATTTTATTTATATTATCTACCTTAACTACAGTAAAAGTGAATTGTCACTTTAAATTAAATAACTTTACTTTAAATATCAAAAATTGAAAAATTATTATGCTAAGAACATCTCTTAGTTGACCATTGTCATTAACTTAAGAATTAGTCTCCTAATTGTGCCTATAGAGATACTATATAAAATATTACAAAATATTATTAAATATATGGAGTAATTATATATTATATATAAAATATTATATGTACGATGTTAACAAAGAAATAAATTTAAAATATAATTAAATAGACAAATGTAAAAAGAAAAAGAAAAGAAAAAAAAGTGAAAAAAAGAAGAAGAAGAAGAAGAAAACATAGAAAAAACATAAAAAAATCTAAATACATTATTTATATTATTATTTTAGCTTATGATATTATTGAGTCTTTGTTATGCACTTGTGTGAAATACTTGAAGAAAGAGTTTTGTCACCCCTAATTATCTTGAATAGGATTGTCTGTCTAAATCATATTTGTGGTCCCTATCATACAAAAATAGAACTAATTTAATTTATGATATTATTGATAAAGTAATTTAAAATTATTTTCTAATAAAAATATATTGAATAAAATAATTTTAAAATAGAGTCAAAATATTACTTTTTAATAAATATAATAACTAAATAAATTAATTTTTATTATAAAAATTTCAACCTTATAATAAAAATATCTCAACAGATTTTTTATTTATGAAATTATTTAAATTTATTTTATACCATTTTTAAGTAAAAATAATTTTATAGGATTTCAAAATAATAATAAGTTTTCTAATCTAATTATAATTAGTTTTAATAAATAATAAATAATTATATAAATTTATCATTCAATTACTATAATAACAACATGTTTTTATATAATATTTAGCATATTATTATTATAAATATTTCAATAAAAATTAAATATCATGTCAACAAAACCACAATAATATAATATAAATAAAAGAGTATTTTTTTTATGATTATATGTGTTATTATAAATTATAGAATACCAATTTTTATAAATAAAAGACATGAACGATAATATATTATAAATAAAAGAGTAGTTTTATAAGAAAAAATATAATATTAAAAAAAGGAAAAGAAAAGTGAAGGAGTATGTGATAGTGAGAGAGATGAAAAAGGAAAAAGGAAAAAAAAAAAAGGAAGAAAGAATGTAGGAAATGGCGTGAGGTGAGGGTAAAGAGAGAAAAATGAGGAAAAGGGAAATAGTGACATGTGGCAAAATAATGTTGACATGTGTCTCCAATGGACTTACTTTTCATATATAGTAAATAGAAAATATAAATATTAAAAATACAATTAAATAGAAAAACGTAAAAAGAAAAAGAAAAAAATGTGAAAAAGAAGAAGAAGAAGACAAAGTAAAAATAAATAAAAAAATCTAAATACATTATTTATATTATTATTTTCATTTATGATATTATTGAGTCTTTGTTGTGCACTTGTGTGAAATACTTGAAGAAAGAGTTTTGTGACCCCTAATTATCTCGAGTAGGATTGTCTGTCTAAATCATATTTGTGGTCCCTATCATAAAAAAATAGAACTAATTTAATTTATGATATTATTGATAAAGTAATTTAAAATTATTTTGTAATAAAAATATATTGAATAAATTAATTTTAAAATATAGTCAAAATATTAATTTTTAATAAATATAATAACTAAATAAATTAATTTTTATTATAAAAATTTCAACCTTATAATAAAAATATCTCAATAGAATTTTTATTTATGAAATTATTAAAATTTATTTTATACCATTTTTAAGTAAAAATAATTTTATAGGATTTCAAAATAATGATAAAATTATTAATCTAATTATAATTAGTTTTAATAAATAATAAATAATTATATAAATTTATCATTCAATTACTATAATAATAACATGTTTTTATATAATATTTAGCATATTCTTATTATAAATATTTCAACAAAAATTAAATATCATGTCAACAAAACAACAATAATATAATATAAATAAAAGAGTATTTTTTATGATTATATGTGTTATTATAAATTATAGAATACCAATTTTTATAAATAAAAGACATGAAACAATAATATAATATAAATAAAAGAGTAGTTTTATAAGAAAAAATATAATATCAAAAAAAGGAAAAGAAAAGTGATGGAGTGTGTGATAGTGAGAGAGATGAAAAAGGAAAAAAAAAAAAAAAAAGGAAGAAAGAATGAAGGAAAGGGTGTGAGGTGAGGGGAAAGAGAGAAAAAATTAGGAAGAGGGAAATAGTGACATGTGACAAAATAATGTTGACATGTGTCTCCAATGGACTTACTTTTCATATATAGTAAATAGATTATTATTATCATTATGGTTTTAAGTTGCAATTGCAATCAGGTTGCAGTTTTGTCATAATTCTTGATATTGTGAGAAATTGCAGAAAAAAGTGGTTGACATAGCCACAATTATGATTAAAAGGTGTTTGTAGTAAGCTGAAAAACCTTTGTGTTGTAGTCGTGTACTACTCGGACTCGGCCCGATACCGAGTTAAGGGAGCGGCCGAGTAAACAAAGATATACTCAGACCAAAGCAGTTATAACGGAAAGAATATCTTACTAAAAGATAAGATACACAAAGATTAAGATAAAAGATAATGATAAAAGATAAATCTATTTCTATCACAATTAACGAGATTTGATAAGATTTGATAGGAAAATAACCTTATCAAATCTATCTATTTACCTTTTATAAATACAAAGCAATTCACCCCTATCAAGGTACGAAATTCTACACCTTTTAGTGATACTTGCCTCCTACCTTTGCACCTCAAACTTGAGCGTCGGAGTGTCTTTGCAAGTACACCCCCCACCGTACATCATGGAGATCCCGGCAGAGCCACTGCATTGGAGGACTTACCAAATCTGATAAGAACATTTGGCTCCCACCGTGGGGCCCGATAAAACTTTTCCTGACCACACGATTCAAGAGTCTACCTTCTCGGAACCATTCGGTCAATGATATGAGCTTTCTTGCAAGTATGGGTTGTTCAAAAATTGACTACCCTTTCTCGTGCGTATGCAATGCAGGATAGGTCCCTGAGCCAGTACGCTTTCCAGCAATAGAATTCTCTCCCGATGAGCCCTTTCTCGCCATCTCAATCTCGGTGACAAAGTCACCTCCCAAGGTCGCAAGTGCGGTTCAAAATCAACACCAATAAGATCACATGAATCTCGCCCAAAGTATTGCCATCGTGGTGCATATTTTGTTGGAATCTAGCTACAAGGTATGGACCGAAAAAGCAAAAGGTACAAATCTTTTACCAATATAATATTCCTAAGCACTACACATTTTGATAGTCTGTGAGAATATTATAAAAAATATATATATAATATGGCAAATCAAGATTTTCAAGGGTATGTATATCATAGTATTATAAAAAAATATTATGTATGATATATCATAGTAGATTATATAGTGCCAAAATGTGCAAGCGCCTATAATAGGCAATGGCATGACAATAGTTGCATGTGAATTGCCGCCGAGTGGTCACAATGTGGCGAGATAATTTGTCTTACTTTTACAGATGAATTAATCATCGCCTTTGCTGTCAATATTTTAATCTCTCGGCATTCTGGTTTGACCTCTCGACATTTTGGTTTGACCCCGTGGCATTTCGGTTTGACCTTCCAGCTTTCGGTTTGACCTTTCGGCTTTCAGTATGACCTTTCAGCATTCCAGTTTGACCCCCTAACAGTTTGACCTTTTGGCTTTCGGTATAATCTTTCGGCATTTTAGTTTGACCCCCTAGCATTCCAGTTTGACCTTTTGGCTTTTGGTTTGACCTTTCGGCATTTCGGTTTGACCCCCTAGCATTCCGGTTTGAGCTCTTGACATTTGGGTTTGACCTTTCAGTATTCCGATTTCACCTCTCGGCATTCTGGCATGATGTTTTGACATTACGAATTGATTTTGGCATTCCAGTTTAACCTTTCAGCATTCTGATTTGACCTCTTAGAGTTCCAGTTTGACCTCTTGGCATTCTGGTTTGACTTTTTGGCATTCCAGTTTGACCTCTCGGCATTCTGAGATGTGATTAAATTGAGAGCAATGTGATTAAATTATAAAATTAGAAGGAGCAAAAAGATAACAATACTAGATTAATACTTATATTTTTATACAAGTTTGCACCCCCTTGGGACAACATAGGTCCGCCAATGGATATGTGTAGGGTGGTTGGTTGGTCAATAGTCAAGCAAAGTTGCTCAACCTTATATTTGAGGGATAGTTGTTCTTTTGCAAATCAAGTTGATATAAGTTGATGAATCAACTTGATGATGTAGGCTATCGTGGGAGAGCTGATTATGTCCCCCACCATGGGAAACAAAGATGGTCCGTTAGATATGAAGTTTATTTGAGATTATTGTAGGACTGTCTATACTAGATTAAATTTAAAATTAAAAAATATTATTATTTTTTTTCTCTCTTTCACTACTCTTTCCCTTTCCCGTGAACTGGTGGAGCATGCAAGACCGCTGTCACCATCGCACCAAAGAGGTCGCGTCCCTCCTCCATCGTAAACTCCACCCCCGTCTCCACCTCATCCAGATTGCCACTCCTTCGTAAAAAAAAACACTCATCCATATATATATATATATATATATATATATATATATATATATATATATTTCCAGAAAGATCATCTTTCTTTTCCATAACAGAAAATAAATAAAACTCCAAAAATAAAATAAAAAATTGTTGAATTGAATCTTTGTGAGCTCAACGTGTGGCATCGATTTTGGATAGGAGCAAGAAAACACTTAGTTTTTGCTGCGACGCACTACATGGTGCGGAGGATGGAGTTGACGCGGTCGCCGGCACGACGGCAGGCTGCGAAACCAGTCTTCTTGCCATTGCAGTAGGTGATCTAGAGGGGGACGAAACCAGAAAATGATGTGAACGCAGATCGCGTTGGACGCAGATCCGCACGTGGTCGCGCTGGTTCTTGAAGACGGTGTTGATCACCACAACTTCAACGGGCATGGCAGCACAGCGCAACGGTGGCGCGACAGAGGAGGAGGGCAGTTCTTGGGTTGCGAGTACTGGTCAGAGAAAGGAACTGCGTTGATTGGGGTTTGGAAGGGCGTCGATGGTGTTTTTTATTTTTTATTCCAGTGTGTGTATCCCTATGGTAGACCCACACTTATCTTAGTAATTGATTATAAAGGCTTCATATCTAACGGACTATCTTTGTTTCCCATGGTGGGGGACATAATAGACTCCCCCACGATAGCCTATGTCTAAGTTGAGACGTAGGCTATCGTGAGGGAGCTGATTATGTCCCCCATCATGGGAAACAAAAATGGTCCATTAGATATGATGTTTATTTGAGATTATTGTAGGACCGTCTATACTAAATTAAATTTAAAAAAATATTATTGAATGGTGCTATTAAAACCCTAGCTAGAAACATGTTGAGATGATGCTATTATAGTATTTGTTAGTTTGTTATTTTATACGATTTACATGGTTTGATGTTTGGTTGTACAGAGATATCAATTGGTATGCATATATTAGGTTGGTATGCTCATGATAACATGTTGATGTTGTGCTCGAATAATCTCATTTTTTTTAATATGAATTGTTGAATGTATGATATATTGAGATTTTAATAAATTTAGTGTATTTTTCCTATGAAGCTCTTAGCCAAGACATGGAAAGGAGTTAACGTTTTAAGACAAAAAGAAAATAGCAATTCTTAAGTTTTTAATGAATATATCTGAGGTATAACAAAAAACTTTTAGAAGAAATTTAATTATGATAAATTGTAGACCAAACTATGTATGCATGAGGAAGACAATGGATTACTTTGTTTAAATTTTAAAAAAATGATTTTAAAAAAGTATTTTTTTAAGAAGCAGATAGAATTTTTTACCTTAAAAAAAATAAAAAATTACATTTAAAAAAAACAGTTTACACAAACACATTAAAAAAGCATAAAATTATTTATTTTATTAAAAATGTTTTTTTTTAAATAAGCTTAAACAAACATATCCAATAATGATAAGATTAAGTATAAGATTTTCATGAAGGGACTAAATTTAAGTGCTGGGACACGACCCGAAATTAGAAGGACAAAGAAAAAGGATAAAATATGTGTTTTAGTCATTCATTTTATCTAAATTTTTATTTTTAGTCCCTTATAAATTTTTTCTGTGTTTTTAGTCCCTCAAAAATTGTTTTATTTTGTTTTTAGTCCCTGACATTAATTTTAACTGTTAAATGATGTCATGACGAACATAATTTGTGCTTGAAAAAATTTTGTTTAAGTTTTTAGTGATTTTTAACTACTGCAAATTTTCTGGCAAACTAAAACTGTCAGAAATGTTAAAAAAATAATAAAATAATCAAAATCTCAAACACTAGATTTTCTGAAATCACAAGAAATGTTACAAAAGTAAACATTTTTTATTGCCAAATAATTTGTAGTGGTTAAAAGTCACTAGAAACTTAATTAGGAAATTTACACACACAGTTTATATATGTCATGTCATCACTTAACAGTTGAAATTAACGTCAGGGACTAAAAATATAACAGAACAATTTATGAGAGACTAAAAATATAACAGAACAATTTATGAGGGACTAAAAATAGTAAAAAAATTTATGAGAGACTAAAAACAAAAATCAATATAAAATGAGAGACAAAAACATATTTTATGCAAAGAAAAATAGTGAAAAACGGTGCGTACCTCGTTCAAACTAAATCCCCCTTTGTCGAGCCCTAATTTGAATTTGTGCGCCAGTCCCAAACCAGTGCAGTGAAAATCGGGTATCTGCAATGGAGGTTCTGTATTCGAAGCTCTACGACAAGTACACCAAACTCAAGGTTTGTTCTACAATTGATGTTTCATCAATAACCAGCACAGGTTACTAGGCAT
Source organism: Pueraria montana var. lobata (assembly GCA_026413185.1). NCBI lineage: Eukaryota > Viridiplantae > Streptophyta > Magnoliopsida > Fabales > Fabaceae > Pueraria > Pueraria montana. Next base: position 86,114,758 of record CM048650.1, on the reverse strand, counting down.
TGTCACTGATTCTTCGTTTTCTTTCTCGTTGCAGTCTAAGAAACTCTCCGATTTGGATCACATAAACAAAGAACAAGAAGTTAAATTCGTGAATTGCTTGACCGGTACGTTTCTTCTCCATTCATTTCCGCGTGAATTCTCGGAAGAACGACGAATGAACGTGTTCTGAATTTCGAAGACTTTGAGTGTTGCAGCTGCGGAAGAGTTGATAGAGCACTTGAAGAGCGAGAAGGAAGAGCTTCTTGGACAAGTCAATGAGTTGAGAACCGAGTTGGCTTCACTTAGGCACGTTTTCCACAATGCAGCCTCGTTTTTTTTTTTTTTTTTTTTTCTTTTGGTTAAACATATAATTTAGTCCCTGTGCATGTCGCGATTCTCAATTTGGTTCTTATGCGTAAAAACTTATTAAATTGTTCCCTATATGTGCAAACGTTACCGGTTTGGTCCAGCTTTCATACATTGACCATTAATCCCTTACATGTTCTTAAGTTGGTTTACATGTATAGGGGCCGAATTAATGGTTTCTTTTGTTGTTTACTCAAATGTGTTACTTTAAATTTCAGGGCCTCCAAAGAAAAAGAGGTTGCGGATTATCAGACGCTTTTGATGAAGGAAAAAGAGAAAAGTGAGACTCACAATCGTTTTTGTGGTTCTTGAAATTAAAGTTAAATGCTTGTTTAATAATTGTAGTAGGGATGTTTACAAAGTTTTTATTTTAGTTCCTGATGCACATGGAGAATGATAATGAAGTAATTGTTGAAAATAATACTTCTTACAAGATATTAAATAATTAGAAGGTTTGAGATGTTTGGAGTTCAACCAAAACATTATCATAAGTTGCTTAAATAAAAGAATTTCTGCATTTATGTGGGTGATTTATGTATTTTTTTGGATAGCTACCTAGTTAATCTTTCTCTTCGGAACTTTGGTGGGAATTTATATTCAATGTTGGAGTTTGATTATGTTTCATTGCATCTTTTGTGGATGTAAGTTCACCACAGTATTTCAATGCCCATCGTTAAATGTATCTCAATTTCATTTATTCTTCTCTATTGATTATTTGGGTGTGAAATTTTGGCAGATGAAGCTCTTTCTGAAGAAGTTGAGAAATTGCTAAAGCTTCACCAGGAAAGAACATCTCATGATTTAAATAATAACAGCAAGATCAAGACCGTAGATGATCAGTTTAAGGCTAACTCTAACAGCTCATCTATAAGAATGACAAGAAAACGTACAAGGCAGAATGCTTTGGAGAAAGAAGCAAGGTTGATATCTTTTGAAAATGAAGGTGATTCTGTGGAGAGAGAGTCAACACAAAATGCTTGCAAGGAGACTGCTTCTGATAAGGTGAGCATTTAAAACCCTAAAAATGGAACATACAAGTGTGAGTATACACACACACATTCCGATTAATTCATTTGGGTGGAAAATGTAATTACCTTAATATGCTGACATTTTGTTGTGAAAAAGCAGCTGAAGTGCTGTACCAAGGCTAATGATCTATCAGGTTGGTGTTAGCAATTGTTATTCATGCTTTATGTGTGAATTGTTTGGTTGGGATTTTGGTATATTTTATATATCCTTCATTGTGTTTTATAGGCATTGATTTACATGAAAGTGGTCGTGGTAACTGGCTTATTCAAGTTCTTTTTGAGTATGCACTGGGCATGAAATTATCCACTGACTATCAAACTGGACGAATATGCATTTCTGCACTGCATCAATCAAGCGGTAATTCATAATTTTGGATTGTAACTGATTTCTTTGTCTTATTATTTCTGAATCTTTTTATAACTTGTTCGAGTTAACAATTTGTTGGAATATTAATAATTAATATGCTTGGCTGTATTGTTTCAATCTGGATCTAGTTTTTGAATTCTGATGGCTTGTTTGGTGGTCAAGACTCAAGATAGGATAAGGATGGATAGGATAAGAGGGCAAAGATAAAAGTAGAAAAGGAAATGTGCATGATTAGCTCTTAGTTATTCTCTTGAGTGTGTAAAGCACACCAAATAACCTAACATATAGTAATATAAATGTAAATTGCATACAAATAACAAAATTATCCTTATATAAAGGTAAAAATAGGGAGGGTTACTGGGATTCTTTTTTATTTTTTTAAAAAAAAAGATAGAGCATTGAAATAGGACACACAGATCACGTTGTGCGATGAGCATAAAAACACAGCGTGAAAAGATAGAGAAAAGGGGTTAAAGATACGCTGATCATCATCTGCACATTAGACAGACAGATGGCAATAGAATGGGGCTGAGCTAACAAGACACACATACAGGACATGCAGTTGCCAGTGAAATTTTCCTCTTCCTCATCTTCTCACAATTTCTCTTCAAAATATCCAGGATTTCTGGCATTAAACATTTTTGGACACTTGTTGATTTTTAACTCTGAATTCAAAGTTATTTTATTCTCAGATCAGTAAGACCTTTGTTTCATTTGTGGGTCATTCTTTGACAAAGCTGATCTTTGGTCACAGTTTAGAGAGTATTTTTACTGCTACATCTTATTGTTTTAAGTTTTAAATAAAATTCTAGCCATTTAACATTTTGCAGATACGCAACTGCTTGGTTAACATGTTTCTTTTATTGCAACCATGATAGGTTACTCCTTCAGTTTATCGTGGATTAGCAAATCAGCTAGAGAGGAGGAAGCAGAGCTGCTTTATCATGTTATATCTCTAGGCACATTTGAAAGAGTGGCACCAGAATGGATGAGGGAGGACATCATGTTCAGCCCTAGCATGTGCCCCATCTTCTTTGAAAGGATATCTCGTGTTCTCAAGTTGAACCACTAATGCTTTTTTTGTAGCATTGATCCGCCGACTGTGTATTTACTGTACATATTAACTGCTTAATTTTTATTTAGAGAGCACTGAGTTTTGTGTGTAGATTTGCTTGTTTCTCTCCAATCCCATTCCATATGCCATTTGCAAATTTAAAGAATTTGTAAGGTTAGTTGGAAGAGCTTTTACAGAGCTTGTTTAGCTTAGCTTATCATATACTAAAGCAAGAGTTTGATTTAAGTTTTTGAAAGGAACTATATGTCTCAGTAAGTTTTTTTAACTTTTCAACAAGTTTTGCGGTAAATGTTGTGCAAATAGGCTTATATGATAAGCTCTTTTAATTTATTTCGATACACTCGATGAGTCACAACTATTGTTAAAGGGGAAAATAATGATTAATTTCACTCCATTACCGTGATATGATTTAAGGATGGAAAAACAGGTTGGTCTGTTCTTGACTCACCATTGAAAAAAGAGGTTGTTTCTACGTAGCATTGATACCGCATGTTAATGGTGTGTTCAAGTGTATTATGTATTTTTTCAAAATGAATTATGGTCATGTAATATAATGGTGATGGACACTAAATACATTTATTATTATCTTTCAATTAATCAATTAAATATAAAATTTGATAGCATTTACTTAATCAGTTAAATATTTTAAAAAAATTTACTGCAACCAATTCATTAAGTATATAATTTGATAACTTATACAAAACGTACTGATAAAAATAAATACAAAACCAGTTACATAGTTGACAAATTTTACTATAATCAATCAACTAAATATATAATTTAAATATAACTAATTAAATATACAATTTAAAAGATTTTATAAATATTTTGGTCAAATATTTTAATTTTAATTATAAATATTTCATAAATTCTTTAATTAAAATTTATTGTAAATTATAAATATCAAATATAAATAAAACGTGCACATTGCACTGAGTAATTTAAATAGTTATTTTAAAAGAAAATACCTATGTACTATATACAGTCTTAAGACAAATTTATATCATCATCAATTACAAAGTATAAACTGTAAGTTAGTTAATTTTTATAATAATTATCATGTTGATCAACAATGTAAAAGTTTTTACTTTTTACATTGATAGTGTGTGGCCAAACTCTTATTCTAATCCTACTGTCAAAAAAAATTCTAAACATGCAGTTATTCCTTTGCTCACCGAACCCCGGAATTGTCGGGTGACTGTTGAATATTCTCCGTTGGTAAACTTTTAATGGTTAAGATTAATGCATATAGTTTAAGAAATATTTAATACAATTCACAAATAATAAATTTAGTCTAAAATACTCTCATTTAATATCTATGATGAAAGAAGTTGTAAAAATTTATGTTATATTAAATAGGAGTATATGAGAAAGAAAATAATTAATGAGCCTTAAAATATATAAAACATGAGTTTGAAAATAAGAACAAAAAATTAAAATATTAAGAATTTAAGAATGGAAGAAATAACATGTTTGGATTACAATTGAGCTTATAAAAATATTCAAAATCTTACTTTTTCAAAATTAAATTTTTAGATAAAATTTTAATCTCAAACATATTTTTAGAGAGTAATCAAATATGAGTCATAATTCATTTTATTCTCAATGATACTTTTAGACCGTCAGAAATCCAAACATACCTAAGGCTTTGAGCCAAGCAAGCTTTCTTACACAATACACTTTACTTACCAAAAATCAAATCAAACATAGTTTCACTAAAAAAAATCAAATCAAATCAAATCTAAATACTATGTACAATATACAATAATAAGTTAAACGCACGCGAACCGAAATCGGCTTTTGCGAGTGATGAAAAAACACAGAATCGCGTTTGCGACTGAGGAATGAGTTTCTTGCAGGGAATCATTGATTCCTTCAACTCCATCTTCACACCCGATAACAATAACTATAACAACACCAATTCTCCTTCTTCTTCTTCTTCTTCTTCTTCTTCGAATCGAATGGAAGCTCCTCCTCCTCCTTCGGTTTCGAACGAGCGCGTGGCTTATAAGCTCAAAGGCTACTTCGATTTGGCGACGCAGGAGATCGCGAAGGGCGTTAGGGCAGAGGAATGGGGCTTGGTCGACGACGCGCTTCTTCACTACCGTAACGCGCACTCGATCCTCCTCGAAGCCAATTCAACTCCCGTTCCTTCCTATATCACTTCCAGGTTCTCGCAATTTCAATTAATTGTTTCTTTGATGAGAAAGTAGGGTTTATGAGTTCTAATAATGTGAATTTTTGGTTGATGGAAACTGTGACAGTGAACAGCAGAAGGTGCAATCGTATCGCGAGAAGATATCCAAATGGCAGAGTCAGGTTTCTGAGAGATTGCAGACTCTCGCTAGACGAGCTGGTAGCTCATCTGCCAATCAGGTATCAATGTTGTTGGTGTTTAGATTCTCAAAACTGAAGGTGTTCTTTGCAGAGTGATTAATTTTTTGGCTTTGTGGTTCTGAAAATCAAGTTAGGCATTGCAAAGTGTCACTGTAAGGAATACAGTAACTGTTTAAACTGTATTACCTCCGTTCCACGATGTTTTAGACTTTTCTTTTTTTTCAAAACTATTGATGCTTTACAATTCCTAGTCTCGTTAATTAAACTACTGAGACTGTGTATCAACTGACATGGGTTTGTTTCAGTATAAACAATTAGTTGTCTTGAGTTTGAGCTCTGAACATCTGAGTATGCAGTTGTGATAAAAAAAAGTCTCATTAGTTTCTTTTTTTACTTACACATCTTATTTAACAATTGTTACAATACTAATTTATCACAAGTAATGAGATATTAAATAAGGTATTTTAATTCAAATATAACAATATTATTTTTACATATATTAAGTGCTTCTTAATCTCTGTATGTTAACCTTAAACATCAATAGATATGGAACGGAGGTGGTGTTTTGTATCATAAATGAGGGGATTCGGATTACTTCCATGTAGGCAATTATACTTGTATTTTTAAGAAGTAATTATGTTAGCTAATGTACAGACTTCAGAGCCTTTGGACTTTTCAGCAAACCTGTTAAATTACAATCATCGAATGTTCTTTCTTTATATTGGCCATAGCACACTAATTTTATGAATATGATTCTAATGAACCTTTAATGTTTCTTTTCTTTTTCCTCAAAAATGTTTGCAGAGCACCTCAAAACTTGCCCAAACTGCTGCAGTTTCGATTAAGCCATCAAGTACTAGAAAAAATGTGTTACAAAAGCCCCCTCAAAGAACAGGTCAGGTGAATAAAGTTGGAAGCCCAAAATCTAGTCAAGCGTCTGGTATAAATTATGATGACAAACTAGTTGAAATGATTAACACTGCCATAGTAGATAGAAGTCCTTCTGTTAGATGGGAAGATGTTGGTAAGAATCTATGCATGTTTGCTTCTTTGTTTTATATATTATCATTTCTTTGATTATTAGTGTGGAAATGCAGCTGGGCTTGAAAAGGCAAAGCAAGCTTTAATGGAGATGGTTATTTTGCCAACTAAGAGAAGAGACTTGTTTACAGGTCTTCGAAGGCCAGCCAGAGGTAATGCCTTAGGACCTCATTTCATTCGGTTATATATTGGATCATGGTGAAAATTGTAGAATTAAAATGCCAAATATTGAAATTGCTTAACCTTTTTTGTTCTAGGTTTGCTTCTCTTTGGTCCACCTGGTAATGGAAAAACCATGCTTGCCAAAGCAGTTGCTTCAGAATCACAAGCAACATTTTTTAATGTCACAGCAGCTTCCTTGACATCAAAATGGGTATGTCTCTGTGTATCAGTTGGAATTATAGGGTTTTAGGTATAGAGGGAGGAAAAGGAAATTAAAGAAACTTAATACATGGAGATTTGACGTTATACTTAATTTGATATGGTGTGTTATATATGTTACAAAATCCTTATTTAAACTAATGCTAGGTATAATCCAGACTATATAAGGAAACAAATCATGAAACATTAGAAAATATGGAAGTTAATCCCAAACAGGTGGTCCTAGATATTCTGAATTATTCTAAAATAAAATCAAGATATTATTGGATAATTTTTCATATATTCTAGCAGTATCCTTGTTTAACACTCATTTATTTCTTATGTTAATATGTTTAAGTAATGGTTAAGACTTCAGAAGTTTCTCCATGATTAACTTGTGCTCAATAGGTGGGTGAAGGTGAAAAGCTTGTCCGGACACTATTCATGGTAGCTATATCCAGACAGCCATCTGTAATTTTCATTGATGAGGTATTTCTCTCATGTATAGATAGAGAAATTGTTTAGAAGCAATGAACCACTTCGGAATCAATTCTTCCAGAGCTTTGTTTGATGGCGCAGGCTATTGTGGGGGACTTGGTCATGTCCCCCACGATGTGAAACAAATGTGGTTCGTTTGATATGGACCATTTAAAACCAACGGCTAAAATAAGTGATGGACTACTGTGGGGATATTGCACTGGAATAAACTTAAAAAGAAAAAAGAAATTGAAGACACTCTTCCGGTCCTCCTTCTTCACCGTTCACGGACACCACCTCTTCCTCCTCCTCCTTTGCTTTCCATGTGTATTCAGAGAGAGAGAGAAATGTTGCTTTTTAACGCTGACAAGGAACTTCCGGTCACACTCGCCAGAAAACTTGTTTTCCATTTCCTATTGAAAACTCTTCCGGCAAACTCCATATTTCCCATTCCTACATTTCACGGTTTCTGGATTGAGTCTTCTACAACACTCTCGGTGTTGTTCTGTTCATCTTTTCTCCCTTTTTGCACTTTGAAGTTCCCCCTTAAATCTAGTTGTTACCAACTAAAAAAAAAAAGCTTCTTTTTTTATTTTTGGCTTGAGCTTAATCTGATGTTGCGTTTTGGGTTTTGCTTCCATTGTCCAAATTTGGAGGCTTTGATCTTCTTTATTTGTTGTCCCCAACTCAATTTCACCTGGGTGTTTAGTATTCCAAAATGTGAGCGTTATTTTCAAGCATGAGAATTTTTCTTTATCTTGTGTGGTTGTTGGAGCATTTGTGAGGTTGCAACGTGCTTTTGGCACAATAAATTTCATTCTGTAAAATTGTTTTTAGACGGAAGAGGAGCAGGAAGTGGTGGTGTTGGAGAAGGTGGAGTGGTTGGGGTCAGTGAACAGTGAAAGGAGAGGAAGAGGAGTGTCTTCAGTTTTTTTTTTTAAAAAAAATCTCATTCTAGTGTAGTATTCCATGGGTAGTTCCTCAATTATTTTAACCATTGATCATTCAGGATGCACATCTAACGGACCAAATTTTATTTCGCACCGTGGGGGACATGATCAGGTCCCCCACAATAGCCTGCGTCTTATTTGATAACTATTTGAAGTTTTGAACATGTCCAACTGCCCTCTGCATTTCAACTATTTTGTTTGAAGCTTGGTTCTGAGCACAACATTAATTGATTTTTGTTGAAAGAAGACAAGAAACATTTGATGAATTCTGTGTCAATTACACAGTGGAGGCTATTATATACAATAAGTGTCATGTCAAATACAAAGATTACAGTTATCCAAACCTAATTATCTTGATTACATAAATATTATCTTGATTTAATAATAATAATAATAATAATAAATCCACACACCCTATTTACATTATTTCTAACAATTTTCATTGAACTATTATTCTTAAAGAGTGTATAGCGCTTGCTTTAAAATAATGCGGCTAAGGATACCTTTTCATAAAAGTTGTATCTGGTATTTTTATCTTCTAACTGAATTAGGTTAATGACTTGAAATATTTATTAAGATTGATGATGCACATAAGCAAACCCAGTGTCGATTTTTTAGTGAAATAGATTATTTCTTTATCACATTAGTCTGCCCTGGTTTGTAGCACTCTCAGTCTCAGGGTGACCAGCATTATCATTGATTGTCCCAAACTCTAATCCCTTATGATGGCTATAGTGTAAAGTTAATAAGTTATGCTATGTTGTTGTGTTTAACTATTAGTTTTCTTTTCCTAAAGCCATACTAGTTAAATAGGAGAATTTATAAAGCAGAAAGAAAAGGTTGTATTCTTTGCATCTCAAATTTTTTTCCACTCAAACAATAGTAATTTCCTTTCTTAACTGATAACAGATTGATAGTATAATGTCAACAAGGTTGGCAAATGAGAATGATGCCAGCAGACGATTAAAATCTGAATTTCTTATCCAGTTTGATGGGGTGACCTCCAATCCTGATGATATTGTGATTGTAATTGGTAAGCATTATATCTGAAGATACTTAATCATTCTGTTTCTAAAAATGAGCATGATTTAGATTTTAGATCCAGTACACTGGTAATTAACGGAATAACATGTATTGTGTAATTATAATTGGTAGGTGGGCTTTTGGCCTGTTCCAGAAATAGTTGTTTAATCTCATCTATTGGAACATCATGAGGCCATTACACAATGATTAGATTTTCCTCTTTTTCTCTTTTAAACTCAGCTGTATCTCACATTCTGTGATATGTTAAGAACAATATTAATTCCTTTGCTAGCTGGCTTGCATTGTAATCTGTCCTCCTAAAAACGTGGCATCTGTATATGATGGATGCAAGACTGAATATAGCTATTGTAGATGTGGAATTGCTTGCTTTATCTTTTTTTTTATTTTTTTATTTCACAATATTATGTGAGTTTGAATATAGATAAGTGAATGCCTGGTCATGTGTCTATAAATCTGTTAGTCTTACTAAACTCATAAATTTCCTTTTCCTTCTTAATATAGGCGCGACAAATAAGCCACAAGAATTGGATGATGCAGTTCTTAGGAGACTGGTAAGAATTTCTTTAATGTCCTATACTGGAAGTGTAGAAAATATAATTCCATAATGTCATGTTGCTGATGTGATTTTTAAATGATAAATGTTTATCACTGTTAGATATAAATGATCTTTTAATTTTATTCTCATTGATATATATATGTTTTTTTCTCTTGACCTGATGGTGTGAAATATTGTATTGGGATTTTTTTTAGTTCAATGACTATTATATGCCTTGTAATAGGTTAGGTTGTTATACCTTACGTAATGGATAAATAATGTGATTGTATTATACTGTCTTGAATAGTGGTTTTAAAATGGTCATATGAAATAGAAACCCTTTCGTTGATAATATTATGTTGCATATATACCTTTCTTAATTGTAACATGTCTGTATTTAGTATACCATAAACTTCTATTCTAATAATCAGTATTCTCTTCTATGTACCTTGACAAATTTCTTATACTCCTAGCAATTGTTTTATACGGAGTTTCTATTTGCATGGCAATATGGCATTCGTGTACTTCTTTCCCCTGAACTTATGTTCTCTGTTACGATTCCTCCTACAACATTTCTGAAATGTTGTGTGGAAAAACCGATTAGTCTTTGAATAAAAAAAAATTTATTAAAACACTTTGAATTATATTTTTCAAGAGACATGCCATTTGTGTCCATTGAAATCTATGCATGATTGTATGCCATGGATAGTGGTTATAGTGATCTTTGAACCACATGCTGCTTCTCTACTTACTCTATTCTTGGGTTTGCTGTGAAATCATTAATAGGTAAAGAGAATATACGTACCTTTACCAGATGAAAATGTTCGGAAGCTACTGCTAAAACACAAACTCAAGGGTCAAGCATTCTCCTTACCTAGTAAGCAATTTGCTCATATTTTATGCTTTGTGATACTTCTTTTGATTTGTGTACTATGTGGTGCTACAGAGTGTATTTCCTGGTTATTTATTCTTCTAAGGTATTCTGGTTTTATTATGGTGGCTGGCTTATACCTTCTTTATTTATTCTGGTTGTGTGTAAAACTTATTGCCAAATTTGGACAAATTAGTTTACTTGTTATTGTTTGCCAAACAAGATACTTGATATCACAGGGATCAGACATACAAATTTTTTATTAATTGTAAGAGTTTGTATTTTCTGTTGTATGCTTTAAACTTTTGTTATTTACATCTTTCATAAAAGAAAGCTCAACATTATTATTATTATTATTATTAGTTTCCATTCTCTGCTTTTAACTGAAAACTTTGGAATTTTATGTTGCAGGTAGAGATCTAGAGAGGCTTGTAAAAGAGACCGAAGGTAATATTTGTAGCTAAAATACACATTTTGTTTGTTCCGAGTTTTGAGTCACGATGAGAAAGAAACTAGAAAGTTGAGATATTCTTTTCTTTTTCTTTTTTCTTTATTTTTTTTCGTTTTTAAATATGTCCATAATGCTTGTTATTCTTGGTTTGCAGGATATTCTGGTAGTGATCTGCAAGCCTTGTGTGAAGAAGCTGCAATGATGCCAATTAGAGAGCTGGGTGCTGACATTCTTACTGTTAAGGCTAATCAGGCATGCTATTTGAAATTACTGTCTTTAGATGGGATTAGTATAATCTTGTAAATGAAAACCAACCTTTTTAAAAGTTAACTATTTTAAGTTTTACCAGGTAAGAGGACTGAGGTACGAGGATTTTAAGAAGGCAATGACTATCATTAGGCCAAGCTTAAATAAAAGTAAGTGGGAAGAGCTTGAGCGTTGGAATGAGGAATTTGGCTCTAACTGAAGTCGTATTCTGATGCATATATATGCATGAAATTCGAAGGGGGAAAAAAAACTGTGTACATAACTGAAATTAGTGTCTAGACGAAGGCATCAAGGCAAGGTTAGTGGCTAAAATAATGAAATGAGGGTGCTGCTTATTTTGTAAATGGCTATCCTGAAATCCTAATCTAGCCGCTAACCTCAAATGGCTGCCTTTATTTATTTTAACCTTCTATTCTTTGTATATCTTTCTGAGATTACTATATTTATTGATTGTAAATCCCTCCCCCGGGGTTTGGAAGGGGAACAAGAAGAAAAGAGAGGGGGGGGGGGGGGGGGAGATTGCCCCGTTAATGAGGGGAGAAAAATATTGAAAAGAGTCTTTTAAATGTGACAGCATATGAATTTTGATGCTTTTAAATCAGAGTGTGTAGTGATTCTTTTCTTTTCTTTTATCCTTTTAACAACACATTCTTTAGATGAGAAAGGCTTAAAGCCTTAAATACAATTTTGGTCTCGTTATTTTGTTCAATACGCAATTTTGATCCCTTCATCTTAAAATAGAGATATTTGGTTTTCCTATTTTACAATATCCACAATTTATGTTCAATTCTCAATTTTGAGTATGTTTTACGAATTTATTTTATTTTGGTCCAATTGAACCTTAAACTTAACATATTCACTTAAGGTACATCAAGAAATTATTTAATTAATTAAAAATTTTATTAAAAATCATCAACTTTTGTGGGTCTTACATCTAAATCAGTAGAGAATCATTAAATGAGACGTGTTGGTGATTTTCAATAAATTTTAAACAATTATAAATAGAGTATCAGAAAGAGAGTGTAGTTGGCATTTCTAAAAAAGAAATAACTTGTTTTTTTTAAAAAAAAGTTAAAATCCCATTTTAGGTGGTTTTTAGTTTTAAGTTTTTTTAATTTTTAAAAACCAATTTTTAATTTGTAGTTTTTAGTTTTTTGTTCAATTTAAAAAAAATGTTATTGAGGGGAGAAAAATATTGAAAAGAGTCTTTTAAATGTGGCAGCATATGAATTTTGATGCTTTTAAATCAGAGTGTGTAGTGATTCTTTTCTTTTCTTTTATCCTTTTAACAACACATTCTTTAACAACACATTCTTTAGATGAGAAAGGCTTAAAGCCTTAAATACAATTTTGGTCTCCTTATTTTGTTCAATACGCAATTTTGATCCATTTATCTTAAAATAGAGATATTTGGTTTTCCTATTTTAGAATATCCACAATTTATGTTCAATTCTCAATTTTGAGTATGTTTTACGAATTTATTTTATTTTGGTCCAATTGAACCTTAAACTTAACATGTTCACTTAAGGTACATCAAGAAATTATTTAATTAATTAAACATTTTATTGAAAATCATCAACTTTTGTGGGTCTTACATCTAAATCAGAAGAGAATCATTAAATGAGACGTGTTAGTGATTTTCAATAAATTTTAAACAATTATAAATAGAGTATCAGAAAGAGAGTGTAGTTGGCATTTCTAAAAAAGAAATAACTTTTTTTTAAAAAAAAAAAGTTAAAATCCCATTTTAGGTGGTTTTTAGTTTTAAGTTTTTTTAATTTTTAAAAACCAATTTTTAATTTGTAGTTTTCAGTTTTTTTTTTTCAATTTAAAAAAAATGTTATTAACGGGAGAAAAATATTGAAAAGAGTCTTTTAAACGTGGCAGCATATGAATTTTGATGCTATTAAATCAGAGTGTGTAGTGATTCTTTTCTTTTCTTTTATCCTTTTAACAACACATTCTTTAGATGAGAAAGGCTTAAAGCCTTAAATACAATTTTGGTCTCCTTATTTTGTTCAATACGCAATTTTGATCCCTTCATCTTAAAATATAGATATTTGGTTTTCCTATTTTAAAAAATCCACAATTTATGTTCAATTCTCAATTTTGAGTATGTGTTACGTATTTATTTTTAAACTTAACATATTCACTTAAGGTACATCAAGAAATTATTTAATTAATTAAAATTTTTATTGAAAATCATCAATTTTTGTGGGTCTTACATATAAATCAGAAGAGAATCATTAAATGAGACGTGTTGGTGATTTTCAATAAATTTTAAACAATTATAAATAGAGTATCAAAAAGAGAGTGTCGCTGGCATTTCTAAAAAAGAAATAACTTGTTTTTTTTTATAAAAAAAAAAGTTAAAATCCCATTTTAGGTGGTTTTTAGTTTTAAGTTTTTTTAATTTTTAAAAACCAAAACCAATTTTTAATTTGTAGTTTTCAGTTTTTTTTTCAATTTAAAAAAAATGTTATTGAGTGGAGAAAAATATTGAAAAGAGTCTTTTAAATGTGGCAGCATATGAATTTTGATGCTTTTAAATCAGAGTGTGTAGTGATTCTTTTCTTTTCTTTTATCCTTTTAACAACACATTCTTTAGATGAGAAAGGCTTAAACCCTTAAATACAATTCTGGTCTCGTTATTTTGTTCAATACGCAATTTTGATCCATTTATCTTAAAATAGAGATATTTGGTTTTCCTATTTTAGAATATCCACAATTTATGTTCAATTCTCAATTTTGAGTATGTTTTACGAATTTATTTTATTTTGGTCCAATTGAACCTTAAACTTAACATGTTCACTTAAGGTACATCAAGAAATTATTTAATTAATTAAATATTTTATTGAAAATCATCAACTTTTGTGGGTCTTACATCTAAATCAGAAGAGAATCATTAAATGAGACGTGTTAGTGATTTTCAATAAATTTTAAACAATTATAAATAGAGTATCAGAAAGAGAGTGTAGTTGGCATTTCTAAAAAAGAAATAACTTTTTTTTTAAAAAAAAAAGTTAAAATCCCATTTTAGGTGGTTTTTAGTTTTAAGTTTTTTTAATTTTTAAAAACCAATTCTTAATTTGTAGTTTTCAGTTTTTTTTTTTTCAATTTAAAAAAAATGTTATTGAGGGGAGAAAAATATTGAAAAGAGTCTTTTAAACGTGGCAGCATATGAATTTTGATGCTTTTAAATCAGAGTGTGTAGTGATTCTTTTCTTTTCTTTTATCCTTTTAACAACACATTCTTTAGATGAGAAAGGCTTAAAGCCTTAAATACAATTTTGGTCTCCTTATTTTGTTCAATACGCAATTTTGATCCCTTCATCTTAAAATATAGATATTTGGTTTTCCTATTTTAAAAAATCCACAATTTATGTTCAATTCTCAATTTTGAGTATGTGTTACTTATTTATTTTTAAACTTAACATATTCACTTAAGGTACATCAAGAAATTATTTAATTAATTAAAATTTTTATTGAAAACCATCAATTTTTGTGGGTCTTACATCTAAATCAGAAGAGAATCATTAAATGAGACGTGTTGGTGATTTTCAATAAATTTTAAACAATTATAAATAGAGTATCAAAAAGAGAGTGTCGCTGGCATTTCTAAAAAAGAAATAACTTGTTTTTTTTTTATAAAAAAAAAGTTAAAATCCCATTTTAGGTGGTTTTTAGTTTTAAGTTTTTTTAAATTTTAAAAACCAATTTTTAATTTGTAGTTTTCAGTTTTTTTTTTCAATTTAAAAAAAATGTTATTGAGGGGAGAAAAATATTGAAAAGAGTCTTTTAAACGTGGCAGCATATGAATTTTGATGCTTTTAAATCAGAGTGTGTAGTGATTCTTTTCTTTTCTTTTATCCTTTTAACAACACATTCTTTAGATGAGAAAGGCTTAAAGCCTTAAATACTATTTTGGTCTCGTTATTTTGTTCAATACGCAATTTTGATCCCTTCATCTTAAAATAGAGATATTTGGTTTTCTATTTTAGAAAATCCACAATTTATGTTCAATTCTCAATTTTGAGTATGTTTTACCTATTTATTTTATTTTGGTCGAATTGAACCTTAAACTTAACATATTCACGTAAGGTACATCAAGAAATTATTTAATTAATTAAAATTTTTATTGAAAATCATCAATTTTTGTGGGTCTTATATCTAAATCAGAAGAGAATCATTAAATGAGACGTGTTGGTGGTTTTCAATAAATTCTAAACAATTATAAATAGAGTATCAGAAAGAGAGTGTCGTTGGCATTTCTAAAAAAGAAATAACTTTAAAAAAAAAAAAAAAAGAAGTTAAAATCCCATTTTAGGTGGTTTTTAGTTTTATGTTTTTTTAATTTTTAAAAACCAATTTTTAATTTGTAGTTTTCAATTTTTTTTTCAATTTAAAAAAAATGTTATTAATATTGTGTCACACTTCAATCATCCAGACAAGTCAGAAACCTTGAAATTCATGGAATAAGACAAAAAGTTCAGAAATTTCAAAAAGTTAATGAAAATAAATTATTTTTTTAAATAAAATGAATGAAATATTTGTATAATCTCTCATGCTATATTACAAAATCCATGATACACAAGTAATAATATCTTAAAAATAAAGTATTAAACATTTGTTTCCATACAAATTAATGACAAAGGAGTTTAATGCCTATGTACTGATGGTGTAAAACAATTTTAAATGTCATGCAATCACAAATTACCGTTTGTATGACTTTTAAGGTAATTATTGTAAAAGTTAATAAACTTATCATGCATGGTGATTTATGATTTGATGATCGCGTAAAATTATTTTACACTGTTAGTGCATGACTCTTTTTCTCATGTTAAATTATATATGTGGATCAAATTGGTTTTATGGAAGAGGTAATAAAAAGTCAAAAGTAAATGAGTTGATCAAAAATTGAAATTTTAGAATGATAAAATATTTGGAGATGTTTTTCAATTCATAATAATTAATAATATTCTTGAAGTGAGTATCACTTTTAGTGACTAAATTGGGGTCGTGGTGTAACAACAAAACAAAATATGAAAACAGTCTTTTACAAATATTTACACTTAACGATAGCTTTTTCCCCCACCACCACCACCATAGTTGTCATCATCACCGACACCACATTGTTGTCGTCGTCACTACCACAACCATCGCCACCACCTCCACCACTGCCATCACCAGCATAATCACCATCGTTGTTGTCATTGTTGTCCTCAACATAATCACCACACGAACATACCCTTAAACTCATTTTAATAGGATAGGAAACGTTTAAAATGACTTTATTTTGAAACTAAAAATTAAGAGAGAAAAAATTAAAACCAAATTTTAAAAAACTAAAAATTGGTTGTTGTTTTTAAATTTTTTAAAACTTACAACTAAAAATCACCCCAATATTCTTATGTTTTGAAAATTGATATAAAAGTGTTTTGAAATTTTAACTCCATTTAAACCAAATAATTTAGTTTTGAAATTTGTATTAAAAAGAAAAACTCAACTGCTCTAAACCGGCCTTAAGTGGATGAATTTTTAGGGGGGAAAAATTATCTTGACTTTTTTCTTTTCTCCTGCTCTCGAGTCCACTCTCTAGCTCTCTCTCTCTCCCTTCTCTCTTTGCTCTCTTACACCTACCTTTCCCTATCTTTTCTCCATTTCTTTCCTCACTCTTTCCATCTCTACTTTCCCATTCTCCATGTTCTCTCTTGGGTAATTTTCTAAGTTAGAAAATAAAAATTATAAAAAAAAACACCTACTTTATTTTATAACTACTTATTTTTAAGAAGAAGAAAAAAACCTAAATAGGATATGAATCAAATGAAGCTTATCCACGAAAAAAAAGAGGGTGGAGGAGTGCCTAATATATCTATGCACACGGTTAAGCCTCAATAAGGCCAAGGACACACATGGCACACTATGATTGAGTTAAGTGTGAAACAGCTTCTCATTTTGTATTCATGCCAATTGTGTTACTTTGTTGCCTGACAATATCTTCTAGCACAACCACCACCAATCCAAATTGAGCCCATGTGCTACAGAATATGCTTTTGATCTCTTTTTTATTTGGTTTACATTCCAAAAGCCATAAAAGGAATTAAGTGAAACTTTCTTTTCTTGTTTAATTATTTATGTATAATCATTATCAGAATTGCCAATAGAGAAACTGTATAAGAGTAATATAGCTGTATAGGTGAGATGATGGAAATAATTAATATTTAAAAGGGAGTGTACATATTTAATTGTTATCAAGTGTTGCACATGTTTATAATATCTTAATTTTGCAATCAACATCAGATTATTTGTTTTATTAATTTTTAAATGATATGGATTATGCATGTAGAAATTATTGGAGATAAATTGCACCAATTTACGAATTTCTTGTAATTAAATTTTAATAAAAAAAATGCGATAACATCTATTTTCTATTAACAACAAAAAAGTAATTGGTAAACAAATGAAAGAATTGAAAAATAAATAAAGTGGGAACATGAGATTTACTATAGAGAAAATTTTAAATAAAATACTAGAAACATTAAATATCATTGAATAAAAATTGATTATTTATTTATCCTGGCATATCTAGATGGTTTTAAAATGAATGAGTGAAGAACCTTCTGTTCAACACCAAGGCAACAGCCATATACAATATACATGTCGTGGAAGCTGCAAATTAAAGTGATGGTTCACATTTATGTGGTATGTGTGGTTTGCAACCACATATATTAAATATGAACAGTCATGAATCTAATAAATACATTATATATAATTAATGAATAAAATATTAAATAGTATTATTTAATTTTATTATATACATTTAATAAAATTAGCATTATTTATATAAAACGTATGTTTATACACAAAATTTATTTTAAATAATAATGAAATTTAATTAAAAAAATTATTATATATTTTGAATATTAAATTTATAATAACTATTTTTTTAGTAATAACCTTTTCAATAAATTTTATTAGTATTAATTAACAATCATAAATCTAATAAATGTATTATAATCCGCTAATATAATATTTAATAACATTATCTAAGTTTTTTTTTAGAGGATAACATTATCTAAGTTAGTTATATATTATATTTAACAAATATAATAATATTATATATTATCTATAATAATCACACGTAATTCGATGTAATTATAACCTTTTATAACTATATGAGTGTTACTCTCCTCGTTAGCATCTTTTAATATTTATTTATTTATCTATTTATCAACTTCATAGGCAAGCAAAACCACATTTTTTTTCCCCACAGTTCAAAGGTAGCATTTACGGAATTTTTCTTCTATAACATTGTGAAGTAATAACAAAAGATGACAACTGTCATAATTTATTTTCTCTTGGCACAAGCAAAGGGAGGAAAGCTTTTGTGAAGCCAAAGAAAGCAAAAGAAGCTTGATTATAGTACACCATAAATGCATGGTATCGTTGGGATAAATAAGAAAACTAGCCAAAGTATCAAAATAATAGTGGGTGATGGTTATGTTGGGGACATGTGGGAAAGTTTTCATGGTTACATTATGATGTGCATTCCACTTTCCCCAAGTCATAAATGGATCATGCCAAGTACTAGGTCAATCCTCAACATGCTTCTTGTTTTTAACAATATTATCTCTTTTTATAGCATTTTTTGGTCCCATCACTTTTAACATTACAGGCACTAAAGTTGGCATTATTTCCTATATATCTCTTGCCAGCCATGTGAGTCAGCATTTCTAAATATATATACAGCAGAAATCATTTTGTTAAAGGTTGAAAGATATGCATTTAATTATGTGTGGATATTCATTTTTAAATAGTATACGTAAATTTATATCAAGAAAAGAATAATATAACTATAAATTACCTATAAATTAAGATTGGAAACTGTAAGGCGTGTTGCTCCTAAAAGGGTATTGCTAACTTACCCATTCAGTTTTCTATGAAATATGAATACATAAAGTCTTTTGCTTTTTTTTTTTTTTTTACAGAAAAGTTAATATGGTTATGGGATCAGATTTTGCGTACAAGTTACCTTCAATCACTTTTTTTTCATGGCATCGTTCATAATCTGTGTAGTTTCTCTTTTTACAATATTTGTTTAGGGTATTTGAGAAAATTAATAATCATTTTAGGCATTGATAATGATTATGATTAGAAATATTTAATTTAACATGGTCGGACAATAAACATTAAGTTAAATGTGGTCGGACAATATTAAGAAAGTTATTAAATAATGTTAAGTATAAATAAAAATAGTTATATCAGCCAAAATTTTATCATTTATTAAAATACTTAAAATATTATGTTTACTCTATTTTTCTTTATTGATAATGAGGATAAAATTAAAAGTAAAACATTAATAGTTTATTCATGTTTTAAGAAGATAAATAAAAAGCTAGGTACTGATAAACAAAACTGGGGGAGTATTGGAATGATCACATTGACCAAGCAAGAGTTGAATTTGAAGCAGGTAAAAGGGAACAGACAAATTCATCATGACAAGTAACCGTTGGAAGAGGGTCAAAAAAGAGGAAGAAAATCACTTGAGTGCTGAACTTTCAATTAAACAAGCAGATAAGTCTATCTATCTCTATCTGCAACTGCAAAGCCCTTTTCGCTGCAAGTTTATGTATGTTGCTATGACTTAACCACGTGCAGTATGGTCTTGCTTGTACCACTTTTTCTTTTTTAATTGAGCTAGCTCTTGATACTGGGAAGTCCCAGCTCAAGGTACAAAGTTTCATACACAGATAATATAACACGTTAGTATATAGTACTATTATTTTATATGATAGTATTCAATGTACTCGAATAGGATTGTCCTAGAAAAAAGAAAAAAAAAACATATACTCCCATTTCTTTTCCTATCCTATGTAGTAATAAGGACCGTAAAACTAGTGAGATCAAATTGCATTAGCATGAAATGATTTTGCCTCAAACAATAATATATCTTCTAAATAACTGAGGATGATATATAATTAGAAAGTGTATTAATTATATAATTAGTATATTTTAAATCTATATTTTTATTATATTTATGACTTTTTATTTACTGAAATTTATTTAACTAAATATTTTTTTAAAACATTTTAATTGAAAATTTTTTAAATTATCAATCAAAATGTGCAAAATGTTTATTTACTGAATAAGAATATGATTATAAATATTGAATTCAAAGTATGTATAATTAAATAATGTTAAATAAAATTCATTTGATATTTTATTTAATAATAAATAATTATTATATATTCATAGTTATGTTTATAATTGAAAATATTAAGAATCATTTGTATATTTAAATTTAATTAAAATTAAAAGTTAATTTAAAAATTATAATTGATTTTATACGTAACACCGCTATACATATATACTAGTACTACTACAACTAAATGTGTTGGTTGGCTTAGTTGCTAAAATAATATAAGTGAATGGCAATTTTTTTAACCAAATTTGACTTATGTCTTTTCTCTTTCGCCTCTTCCCTCTATCCAAGCCTAATATGTATGCTTATTAAATATTAATATTAAGTTTGATTATTATTTGATAAATTCATGTAAAATCTATTAAATTACTTTACTTTCATTTTTATTTGATAAAATTTACGTAAAATTTAATCAATACTTTTTTATAAAAATATGTTATTAATTAGCAATTCTTTTATTTTTATTACTTTTAGCTACCTATAGCAATTCTTCATAATTCATCCATAATCATTCATCAAGACTACTCCCAAATCTCTTTTTATCTTTTGGTTACAAAACTATTTCCACAGGGGCAACCATAAGTAACCAACGATTCTATTCTATTCTAGTGTATGGTAAAGTTGGTAATGTTACAAAAACCCTTGCCGTGGTTTTCGAATTTAGAACGTTACAAACACACACAAGACAGCGTTCCATAAGACCCCAAGCAATTTGAAAACTTTGAAAAAGACATAAGAAAGGGACAAGGGCACATGAGTCATTTCACCAAAAGAACAGCAACCAAGCCAACAAATGCCACGACCCCTCTTTCTATTTCCAGCTGTGACCAAATCATCCTTGTCCCCCCCCTCCTCACATGGCCCTCCACAACTCAACCATGGTTAGTTTGTTACCATTTCCTTAACCATTATGTTCCTTTTTTTCCCTTGTAAAAAGTATGGTCACCCGTTAATGCCAAAACATCCTACGACATCCATTACACTCATACTACGTATATTGTCCCTTCATAAAACTCACTCACCGCCTATTCTGCACCTAAGAATTGAGACGAAGGATTCTAATAATAAATAAGAGTAAATTATACGAACTTTTTTTAATTTTATATATATTATATTAACATTCTTTATCTTTTTAAACATTATTTTTTACTCCATGTAGTTTAAAAAAGTAAGAGTGTCGGTATAATATAAGTAAAATTCATGAGGGATCCGTGTAATATAAATAAAATTCAGGGGGATCCGTGTAATTTAGAACCAACAAATAGGAAATTTTTTGTATGGTTTAAAAAAATAGGAAGTGTCGGTGTAATATAAGTAAAACTCAGGAGGAGCCTATGTAATTTACTCAATAAATAAAGGGTCTTGTTGTCAGTATCTTAATTAAGACACTGATTAAATAAATAAATAAATTATTAAAAATTATATAAAAGCATACTTAAAGATTATAAAAAAAAAACGTATTTTTACGTATCTTGTAAAAAAATATATTTTTACTTTCTTAACTGGCGTTTGCCATAAATAAATGCTACTACTATAAAGTGAGTTTTTTCTTAAGTTACTATTATTAAATAAGAAATTAATTTATCAAAAAAGTTATTAGTGCGAGTAATGATGAGTTTTGATTATTTTTTTTTTAGTAGTTAAGAGTTTTAATAAATAGTCAATAGTTCAAATCTTGACAGCTCTGTAAGAAGAAAACTTAATTCAAAAAAGACAATTCACTCTTAATTATCTTTAATGCTGTGTTTGTTACGAGAGAAATGAAAGAGAGAAAGAAAAGAAATTTACCTTTTTAGAATGAGTCTTACACCTTCTACATTTTACTTTAATTTAAATCTATCATTTTTATTTCCATCATTTCTATTTCTATTCTATATACCAAACAGAACCTAAATTTTTTGAAAAAAAAATAGTTTCCGTGAACAACTGAAAATACCTTTTACTTTCTCAAAAAAAAAAAAATACCTTTTACAATCATACGCTGATAAAAAAATATATATATATTTTATTATTTTATGAGATTCTATATTAAATGAAATTAATATTTTTTCAATTAAATGGAAAGTGTAATTATTTGATTAATAATCACATTTTTAATAAATAATGAATATAATAAATTAACTGCAAATCATTGTTAAAATAATATTTATTAACTAAATTTGATTCACAATTTTTTAAGTTTGAATATTTTAAATGATTGCATTTTTATGTTTTAAAATATACTTTTAGTAAAATGATGTTTTCTAAATTATTTTATAAATTTATAAATTTTAATTCATAAATATTGATGCAATGTACGAAATATTTTGAGAATGCTTGTTTTTTCTCGAACTTGTTGCTTCTGAAGGTTATAATCGAGATTTTGTATAGAAAAAAAAAAAAAGTTAATGATCGGTTGTTGTTATATAGAATCAAGTTAGTTCTTGAAAATGTGTTTAACTAAAGAGAAAATAGGATGTGTATTAATTGTGTAAAATGTTTTTACATTATTATCTAATCATAATTTAATATATATGATGTAATTATATTGATAATGCATATTTATCAAGCTCTTAACTAAAGATTATTAAGCTGGTTGAAAATAGTGAAACTACTTATTAAGTTATAAATTTGGTTCGGTCAAAAAAAAAAAGTTATAAATATTTGATAAAATTATGTGCTAAAGTAATTATAAACATAAAGTGATAGAAATGCGCATATTTATATGATATTTTTATATATTTTTTAATTTTATTTTATAAACATAATTAAATTATTTTACTTCAAATCCAGTTTTAATAAAGAAAGAATTTACAAAATCAAGATAATTCAAAATTAAACTTACAAAGAGAAACAAATTAAACCTACTATATCCATACCTTAAAAGGATTATTCTTTAGTTATTGATTGAGATATACTTTTAATGCATATACTTAATGAAGAAGAAGAAAAGAAAAAAAAAACCTTTGATTCTCACATAAACTCACTTAATAGTTATATACATATGATGACATTTCACTTAGAAAAATGTTATTAATATGCTCTTTAGTACTTTTTTTATTGAGTAAAATTTATGTGAGTTTTATTAAATATGTAATGACATTCTTTATTTAGTGAATCTTATTTTTAAATTAGTTGCAGTAAAAAAAATTAAATTAGTTGAATTTACATAAATATCAATAAATAAAATAAGACTATTGAAAATAGAATTAAAGATAAAACGTTATTAGCACTCTTATTTGACTTGGATCGTGATTAACCTATGGCCATGGATTATTATTTTAAAATTTTGATTAAAATGTTAATTCCTCTTACAATATTATTTTAATAATTTTCTTTTTATTTTATTAAAATAAGCATTAAATAAAAAAGTAAGTATGTTTAATGTGTTGAAAATAATAAAAAACAAAGTTTTTCCATTTGATGATTTGAAATTATTCTTAATTAATATTAGTCCTTAAAAATAATTTTAAAGAACTAAAACACATGTTTTTTTTTTTGTCAAAAAAAAAATTATTGTATAGAAAATACAAAAATGTAACCAATGTATCTATTTGTCGGATCTCTATTAGTTTATTTTTCATAAAAACAGTGAAAATTAAAGAGAAAAAAAATCTCAAACATACTCTAAAAAGTAAAGTATTTGCTATATCATTTTAAAATGATAAGCTCATAAAAAATCATTTTAAAATAATAATATGTCTACACTTTGTCATATTATATACTTTATTAATATTTTTTTTATTTATATATAGTATCTTCCTTTCTATCACAATATATTACATATTAAACTTACACTTATCTCATGTCTCTATTTCTATCTCTATTGCAAGCAGATATCAATATTACCAATCTTTTACTATCATCTTATACCATTATTCCTTGTGGATTAATTTAAAATTACTTTTAATAAAATAAAAATCAGAGAATCTTAAACTTTTTTTTTTATTATTATTCATATAGAGAGAATCGTAAACTAATTCTTAACTAGTAATTCTGACGTGAAAAAGAAAAAAAAAAAGGAAAAAAACCACGCAAATGTCTGTCTTCTTTGATTACGCTGTTTCCTTTTATGTCCTTAAATCCTTAACCATGGTTAACCAAACCAAACCAAACCCCACTCTCCCATCCTATCTTTTAACTCCTTCTCTAACTCTTCACTCCCACTTCCACTCTCACTCTCACTCTCACACACACTCTCTCTCCAACATGGCTCACCTTCTCCCATTCCTCTTCTTCACACTCCTCGCCGCCGTCTCCGCCCACAACATCACCGACATCCTCGCCGCCAACCCCGACTACAGCCAATTCAACGACTTCCTCTCCAAAACCAGGCTCGCTGACGAGATCAACACCCGCCAAACCATCACCGTCCTCGCCCTCAACAACGCCGCATTCTCCGCCGTCGCCGCCAAGCACCCCCTCTCCGTCGTCAAGAACCTCCTCAGCCTCCACATCCTCCTCGACTACTTCGACAACACAAAGCTCCACCAAATCACCAACGGCACAACGCTCTCCACCACTCTCTACCAAACCTCCGGCACCGCCAGCGGCAACGTCGGATCCGTCAACATCACGGATCTCAAAGGCGGCAAGGTCGGCTTCGGCTCCGCGGCTCCCGGCTCCAAACTCGACTCCACCTACACCAAATCGGTGAAACAAATCCCCTACAACATCTCCGTCATCGAAATCAGCGCGCCGATCATCGCGCCGGGGATCCTCGTGGCTCCCCCTCCCTCATCCGACGTTAACATCACGGCTCTCATTGAGAAAGCCGGATGCAAAACGTTTGCCTCACTCATCTCCTCTAACGGACTCGTGAAAACGTTTCAGTCAACGGCGGATAAAGGTTTGACTATTTTTGCACCTAATGATGAAGCGTTTAAGGCGCGTGGCGTACCTGATTTGAGCAAGCTCACGAACGCTGAGGTGGTCTCGCTCCTACAGTATCACGCCACCGCCAAGTACCTTCCCGTTGGATCTCTGAAAACGACGAAGGATTCGATTAACACATTGGCCTCCAACGGCGCCGGAAAGTTCGATCTAACCGTCACCGCCGCCGGAGATTCTCTCACGCTCCACACCGGCGTCGATTCCTCGAGGATTGCGAACACGATTCTGGATTCCACTCCGCTTTCGATTTACTCCGTCGACAGCGTTCTTCTTCCGGAGGAATTGTTTGCGAAGTCGCCGTCTCCTGCTCCGGCGCCGGAACCGGTTTCTTCTCCTACTCCTTCGCCGTCTCCGGTGGCGGAAGCGCCTTCGCCGCTTCCGGCATCGCCTCCGGCTCCAGCAGGAGAGACTCCTGCCGGTGCTCCGGCGGATGCGCCGTCGTCCGAGGCTGAGCGGAGCAGCTCCGCCGGCAAGAGTGACGGTGTTCACGTGAAAGCTTCTGCGGTTTTCACTGTTACAGTGACTGCATTGTCTGCATTTGTGATTTCTGCTACTTTTATGTAATTTTATAGTTTTATTGGTTTTGTTTTATAAGTGTTTTGAGTTGTTTTTTTAGCCCTTTCGTTTTTTTTTTCCAGGATGTGATTGGACTGGGGAATTTGGGTTATTTATTTTTTTTGTTATAAATTAATTTAGGCATGTGGTGATGTACGAACGACACTACGAGGTGTTAGTTGTGTATTTTATTTTAGTTTTAATTTAATTTAATTTTTGGGTTATGGAAGATTCTGGTGTTTTTTGTGTGGTGGTGGTATCTGGTGTGGTGCTTTCTATTTAGTATTTTGTGGAATGGGTTATCCTTTGGGGTTTGGATTGTGGAAATGAGGGGAGGCCACGTGGTGGAGTGTGAGTGGGTCCTACGTGTTTCCTTTGGTGAGGACCATCGCATTTTAATGTGTTTTATACAATGGAATAGAACTCAGATCTGGTTCTGAGGACTGTGAGGTGAATAGTTTACATTTTCCAACAATTTTATTTTTTTATTATTGAATGGTTTAGAAATCTAGGTGACGCACGAGGCATTTGGTTTTGGGTTTAAGATTTTAAACGCACTTATTCAATTCCTTGATTTTGTTAGTATTAGAAAAATGGTGTTAGCCGTTAGGATTGATATAATATAATGAGAAGTATGACTGTATGAAAAAAAATCGGTAAGATGTCAAGAATATTTCCTCCTGTGGAACATTTTTGTATTCAATTTAAGATGTTGAACTTTGTCATTTTCTTGAATTTCAGCTGCAAACTTAGTCATCTTAATTTAAATTCTGTTGGTGTGAACAGGATCTGTTTTATTTAAATTTTAGAGTGATTGTAAAGAGTCTCTTAATAATTAACTTGAAGTAGAGTTGCGGATGCTATTTAGGAATTTAGTTCAGTTGTTGATTGGTGAATTAATAATTGATATACTGTATTTGTTATGTATTCGTACTTATCATTAATTGTTAATTTTTCATTACAGATTACTTATTTTATTTTTTAAAGTAAGTTAAAATTGGATTGTTAATAGGAAAAACCGAAAAAGACAAAAAGGGCCTCTCAATACTTTTTTTATGATATTAATCTGTTAATTTGTTATGTCGTGTTAAGGGTGTTTTCATAAAATTCAAGCAATAATTTGATTGTTGTTAACGGGGCGTATGTCACGCCATAATCTGATTCTTTTGTAAAAGTTTTGACCATCTCTTGTTGCTATTGTTGTGCTTTGCAAGTGTGGCCATATGATATGATTCATGGAGATTTTTTTCCTTTGGCTTTTAGGAAGTAATGTACTTTGGTTGCAGTTAGAATATCATCAACAGACAGACAGTTTATCATGACCTTTGGGTGTTTGTAAGAGATTTCTACTACCATTCTTCCAAAGTGAAGGATTACTAAATTGGACACATACACACACACAAAAAATAATAATAATAAAAAAAATTAGGAAGATTACTTTCTTGAAGCTTCAGTCATCATGACTATGTGCCATACTCATGGGAATCATAATCTATTAATCTAGTCTTGTTATGGGCTATGTGCATGGACTTTTTGACAAAGCTGGTTTTAAAAAAGAGCAAACTATGTTTTTGATCCATAAATTTTTTTACATTTATGGTTTTGATTTCTAAACTTTTTTACGATTAATCAAAGTCCTCATACTTTTTTTTCATCTATGATTTTAGTCCTTTTCATCTATTTTGGACGTTAAGTGATGGTGTAACATTAGTTTTATTATTATTTTATTTTATTATATTTTTTTAGCGGTTTTTAACCGCCAGAAATTACTTGGGTTACTAACAGTGAACTGGGTTGCGTTTGACCAGCGAGAAGTTCAATTTCGTTCTTGCAGCTTAGGCAACGAAATCAAGCATATGAGCATACATTTTGATCGTCTACTCATGGGGAACAAAATCCCTCATTACATCGTTGAACAATGAAGGAGAAATCTGGGAAGACCGAAATGCGTTTGCAAATAGCACCCAAAATCGAATTGTTTTCAAATAATCTCTTATTTTTTAATGAAAATCCAAGTTTAAGTATGGGTTTTGCTCGAAATTAATAGATCTACTAAACCCCTTAATCAATTTTGAAGATCGTTGAACAATGAAGGAGAAATCTGGGAAGAGCGAAATTGTGTTTGCCAATAGCGCCCAGAATCGATTTTTTGCAAATAATCTCTCATTTTTTTAACGAAAATCCAAGTTTAAGTATGGGTTTTGCTCAAAATTAATAGATCTACTAAAGCCCTCTATCAATTTTGAAAAAGGATTATCCATATGAGAGCAATTTGATTAGACAGTTTTCGAGAATAGGTTTATGACCTTTCAAACAAGTAATCCAAGCAATTTCTGACAATTTTTAATTACCAGAAAACGTAATAAAATAAAATAATAATAAAACTAACGTCATGTCATCACTTAACGTCCAAAATAGACGGAAAGGACTAAAACCATGGACGAAAAAAAAGTATGATGACTTTGATCGGTCGTAAAAAAGTTTAGGGACCAAAACTATAAATGTGAAAAAGTTTAGGGACCAAAAACATAGTTTGCTCTTTAAAAAAACATATATTGAAATAGAGTGATTTTCAAACTATTTACATTTTATGGGTGATTTTTGCCACGTCGGATCAACAGGAAGCGTCAGTCAAAGTGTAGCTTCGTGGTCAACGATTGCCATTCAATTGGAGGCGTCACTCCATTTGTCTCCTCGTGTTGCTTTTTTCACAACAGGTGGTGCCGGCCTGTCTGTAGCCAATAGGAGGCGCCACTCTCTTGCCTTCTCCTGCTTCTGTCAAAGTTCTGAATGTGCTGCAGCATTCCTATAGGAGGCGCCTCTTGTTGATGTAATAGGAAAATATATAGTAGAAAAAATGTGTTGGCATATTTTTTTTGTTGTTTTTAATGTGTTGTAATTTTAATATTGATGTAGTGGGAAAAAAATATAGTAGAAAATATGTGTTGACATTTTTTTTTTGTGTTTTAATAGTGTTATAATTTTAATATTGATGTTTTAAATGTTAATATTTTTCATAGGATATGAAACTTGTTTATTGTTATATTTTTGTAAATTCTTATGAATTAAAAATAATAGTAATTTATAATTCTTTAAATTTGAATTTTTTTCATAGGATAGGTCAGTTGATTACTTTATTTTTTTTGTATTTATTTTGAATAAAAAATAATTGTATTATTTAGTTGTTTGAAGTTTATGATTTTTATTTAATATTATATTTTCTAGCATTTATATTTCATACATGTTTTAATATTAAATAACCATTTATGTATTATTTATTATATTGACTATAGGAATGCTGCAGGACGTTCAGAACTTGGACAGAAGCAGGAGAAGGCCAACAGAGTGGCGCATCCTGTTACTACAAACAGGCTGGCGCCAACTGTTGTGAAAAAAGTAACACGAGGAGACAGATGGAATGGCGCCTCTTGTTGAATGACAATCGTTGACCATGAAGCTATACTTTGACTAGCGCCTCCTGTTGATTCGTCGTGGCAACAATCATCCATCAAATATAAATAGTTTGAAAACCACTCTATTTCGGTATATACTTTTTTTTAAACCAGTTTCGTCAAAAAGTCATGTGCATGCCTGCATAATGACATTTTTCATTAGTAGTATTTGGGAGGTTTTTTTGCACTCCTTTTTCTTCATCCTTTTTCTTCATAATTTCTGCTTTTTTTCTTGATATTTCAAAAATTAGTTTTTGAAATTATTTTTTATATTATAAAAACTAGTTTTTGGAATAAAAAAAAGAGTGGGAAGGTGCGAAGAGAAAAATGGGAGTACAAATAGAATTTCCTACGGTATTTTAACTTGCACAACAGATGGGTAATGCAATTTTTTATATAATTAATTTATAAAGAAAGAATATATTTAAATTTAAATATAACACGTGAGATAAAACATAAATATGACTTTTGTAATTTATATATTAATATTTTTATGTATAAAAAATATTCTCTTATAAAAAATTCATTTCTACACTTTTAACACTTAACAACATTTTTATTCTTTTTATTTTAAACATTGAGGTGAGATTATTTAATTTAAACCCAAAAATAGGCTTGAGTTTCAAAGTACAGTTTCTGGCTAAGTGTCCATAACAACCACACTAAACACAAATTATGTGAAGACCCTCATACTTGATTATGTACTAATGATAGTTAAGTTGTACTTTTTCGATGACTGGTTGAATAAGATCAATTTCTATGAAAATACACGCAAAACACCCTTTCTCCAGCTTGATAGTGTTGATATCAACCTTAATGGGTCTATCCATTGCAACAACAACAACCATTGCAAGTAAAAAGCTTTCACCATATCCAAACCACGGTTCTTTCAACTTTAACATGTGGGGAAGTGAAATTTGGATTTCATTTATTACCGCTAAGTAATGGTAAAGAATTATCCACAGGCCTCCAAAAATAATTTTTTCCCTATCTACTGATAGATCGACCTTGACCATGTATTAGCTATTATCAACATCCATAATGTTGAAACCACCATTAAATTTCCAAATTCTAAGAGTCTTTCTTTCATTGGATTGTAACCAATGATCTTTCCTAGAAGTTTAACAACAATAACATCCTTCCAAGGATAGCATAACTTGCGAGACACATGTTCATCTAAGTGTACCTTTGGGAGCAAGTGGTTGTCATTCTCATTCTATGCAAACTAGATTATGAGCAAACAAATCTGTCTTCTCTCTTGCATGTAGAGGTTGTGTACTTCCAATGATTGTCTCAAAATGAGATAACATGTGTTAGTGATGGTGGTGTTGTTTCGCTAAAATTACCTGTATCTGATAATTCTTGCAGTGAAAGTGAAATTTCCGTTGTCCTTCTAGAGAAAATAAAAAACTTTACCATCATCAACTTGATTTTACCTTTAATTCTATAATTTCATTTTTAAGGATTCTATTACATTTCTTTTTATCCATCTAAATATAGCCTGTTTACTTTTTTTTTAAAGACCAACCATGTATTAAAATAAAAACAAAATTATATTTATAATGACTAATTGATAAGTTTATTTTTTGGAAATGAAGTTGAATATAATAATTTTTTAAGGTTTAATCAATTTTTTTGTCTCTATACTTACATTTATTTTTTGTTTTAGTCATTATATTTAAAAATTTTATGTTTTAATGTGTGTACGAACAACTTTTTTTTGTTTTAGTTCTTATAGTTAATTTTTTAGTAGTATAAAATTGTCACAAAATGGAGACATAAGAATTAAAATATAAAATAAAAATGTTCACATAGGAACTAAAACATAGAATTTGTAGATATCAATCATACTTTTACAACCAAGAATACCTATCGAAGGCAAAATCACTGTTCATAGAACAGTGCCGTTCCATGTTTACCCTCAATGTGAATTACATCAGGCTTCGAATATTTGCAATTACACATAAAATGTTTTTACCTTTGAGGTGCATTTGAGCATTAAGTAGTTGACTTCAATGTTATCAGACCCGGCTAGGTCACCGACTCGACCGGGATACTGGATCACTAGGTCAGGAGTCAACTCGGTGAGTCAATAGTTGATCCGCATGACTTGGTTTGTATTAAAAAATAATAAAAAATCAGTGGAAATATGCTTGCATCAAGGGATTATATAAATGTGCTTGCATCAAGGGATTATATGATGTAGAAAAAATAAACAATATAGTGGAAATATTAATATATATGCTGCACATAATTTCAGAGCAAACCACAATCTTCATAAAAGCAAAAATTGAAAGCAAATACCAAACTCAAACAGCCAAACGCACCTAATAGAATGCTGCCTGTCGTGCTCCACTGCTGCGTCGCGATTCCGAGGACAACTGCGCCGGCGCGGGACGGACGATGCGCGGCTGTGTCGCAGCATGAGTGAGGGAGATCTGGAGATGAGAGAAGAGAACAGTGAACGAGAGGGAGAGAGAAGGGTTCGTTCGTACTGCGTGAGTGAGGAGATTGTGTAGGAATTAGGAAATTTTTAATTTCCAAAACGGAGTCGTTTCGTTTTTAAAAAAAATATATGACCCAGTTGGGTCACTGTGACCCACCGGGTCATCGATTCAAGCACCAAACCCTCCGAGTCGTTTCGGATCGCGCTGGGTCGTATGCATACCCGATCCAAATGCTAACTCTGCCCGGTTGGATACGCAGTTCCCGGGTTAATGGATCGACCCAGTCGAACCGAGTCGGGTCTAATAACTATGGTTGACTTTTTAATAGATGTTGGACACATTGTACTTTTATCGTAAGTTTTACTTTATTCTGACTTTTGTGTTATATATAAATGGTACCTACTCATTGCTCCAAATAGTATTTTGTCCATGGGTTCCTCACACGCATGCGTTTTATACAGCATATATAACATGCGCTTTGTACTTGCCACTCAATACTTTATATAGTAAATTTTTGTTGGATAAACTACCTTTTTAGTATCTGAAAGTGTAATCCAATGTAACTTAGGTCCTTGAAAGTATGAAACTATTACTTTAGTCCCTAAAAGTGTAACTCACTGTCAATTAGGTCCCTGAAAGTGTAATTTGTCTGTCACTTTAGTCTTTTTGATGAAAAACTTTATTTAAAATTAACGTTTGTGTCTACATGACATGTTATTTGCCTACGTGACATGTTATCCACGTGTACACCGTCAATTGTCATGTAATTAGATAGCGTGTAACTACATGGCAATTGATGGTGTACACGTGGATAACATGTCACGTAGGCAAATAACATGTCATGCAGGCACAAACGTTGATTTTAAAGAAAGTTTTTTAACGGAAGGACTAAAGTGACAAACAAATTGTACTTTGAGAGACCTAATTTATGATTTCATACTTTCAGAGACCTAATTACACTTTCGGGGATCAAGTGACAATTCACCCCTTTTTGTTTTATATTTCCTTACATTTTGTTACCTAGCCAATTTGGTACCCGTGTTTCTGCATTTGGCATTAATTCACATGAATTTGTTCTGCATGCTGCAGAATTCAAATGATTTGTCGATTTTGAATTTGAAATCTTAACTTAACCCGGCAAATCCATCCCTTTGATGCGTGGAAATTTTCTATATATAGGTGTTTGTGATGATGTTTGGATCATCAGAGAGGGTGGAAGGCTTACGAGATTGTGTATAGTAATGGCACATGAATTTGATAGGGTAGCTAGTGTGACTAATGAGAAACAAACCTGTAGGGAGTGTTCTTCGGACCATTACAGAAGCTGGTGGTGTCATGCGAGAGGGAGTTGAGGTGTGTATTGGGAAACAATTTATTTTCCTCTTTTATCTGTGTTGGTATTCCGCTGACGGGATCTTGATGGCCATAGGTGACAGAGGTTGTTTTCTCTCTATCGGTCTTTCTCGCTGTCCTTTCTGTTTCCTGTTTTTATCAATCTTTGATTTTCATGCTTTCCCTTTTTTTTGCAATCTATTCTTCTTGATTCATTTTTTTTTTTGGATTTCTCCAGTTTTTGAATTTCGACCATCTCAATGTATACGGCGATGGGCAACAGAGATTAGTCTCCTCTAAGTTCCCTCTTTTTTTCCTTTTTCTTTTTTTCATTTTTATGAGCTAAGTTTATGATATTTAATATGATTCATTGATTCTTGCTAATGGATGTGGGACATCTGCAAGAAATATTTATCACTCATTCTCTGCATCTGTTGTCTGAGTTTTAATAGATGTGGTAAAAGTTAGGGTAAAATATGATTTTTCTCTCACATTTTATCTAAATTTCTGCTTTTAGTCCCTCATAAATTTTTTCTATATTTTTAGTCCCTAAAAAATTGTTTTCTTTTATTTTTAGTCCCTGACATTAATTTTAACTGTTAAGTGATGCCGTGACGAGCATAATTTGTGCTTTTTAAGTTTCTAGCGGTTTTTAACTACTGCAAATTTTCTGCCAAACTAAAACTGTCAAAAATGTTAAAAAAAAAAATCAAAACCTCGAATACCAGATTTTCTGATATCACAAGAAATGTTACAAAAGTAAACATTTCTGATCGTCAAAAAATTTGTAGCGGTTAAAAATCACTAGAAACTTAATTATGAAATTTTCACACACACATTTTATGTCTGCCATGTCATCACTTAATAGTTGAAATTAATGTCAGTGACTAAAACAGAACAAATCAATTTATGAGGGACTAAAAACATAACAGAATAATTTATGAAAGACTAAAAATAGTAAAAAAATTTATGAGGGATTAAAAACAGAAATCAAGAAAAAATGAGAGACCAAAATCATATTTTATCATAAAAGTTATTTATTCTTTTCACTAAGAATTGTTTAAAAAAATAGGTAAATGTGTATTTTAATTTAATGCAAAAGCCTGGATTTGAGCCTCTGATGAGACATCATTCCCGTATTACTTTTTTTTTCCTTCACAGAGACACACTGATGTCTATAATATTTATTTGGCTTAATTACGGTTTTAGTCCTTCAATTTACGGGTTATGTTTTTTAGTCTCTGAATTTTTTTAAAATTGCTCTTTATAGTCATTTTCCATGATAAATTGGCAATTTGTGATGGTTTTTAGCTGCCATAATTTAATTTTTAATTTTTAACCACTAAAATTTGCATTTTAAAATCATTATAAAGTGTCAGTTTATCACAGGAGGGACTAAAAATCAAATTCTGGCAGTTAAAAACGGTCACAAATTACCAATTTATCATAGGAGGGACTAAAAAGAGTAATTTTTAAAAATTCAAGGACTAAAAAAAGCAAATTTAAATTTCAGGGACTAAAAAAAACATAACTCCTAAATTGAATGACTAAAACAATAATTAAGCCTATTTATTTTATTTTCAGTTCTGCATATTTTTATTTCTTCACATTTTCTTTCAGTTCCAGGTAATGAAATGACAGGGTATGATTTTGCTAAATTGGAGGAGCAGGTGATGATATTGTTTGAATTGATCACGGGAGAATTCCTAATGCAATGGTTAATGGTTTGGTTATCATACTGCAAATTAAATTGCAGATTAAGAAGAAAAATTTGAACTTTATCATAATGGATATATGGTGGTTTAATGGCCTGTTTAGCTTTCACAATTTTTCACTTACAATTCATTTTCTGCAGGATCATAATAATAATCTTTTTGCAGGACCATGGATGTTCTTAGTTTGATTATGCTAATAGGGCTTTAGGGAAGGTATTTTCTAACCTCAGAAGCGACAATTTATTGTTATAATATGACCTCTTTCAATTTGTATTTAGCATAATTTATTTAGATGCTTGACTTCTTTGTCTTTTCACTTGAGCAATTTAGAACTCATGTGAAGTGAGCCTCACAAACTTTTACTTTGACTAAAAATTTGGAGTAAAGAATTTCTTAGTTTTTGTTAATGAACTCTCTACCTTGAGTTTCAGATTGAGGGTTGATAATACATGATTTATGCATATTTTGGGCAATAAACAATGCGTTTTTCATGGATAACAATATAATGTCTAATGAATTGATTGATACTTCCATAGATGATATAATCAGTGATGTATTTATGCTACACCAACTTTACTTGCGAAGGAAAAACTATTTCTGGACCAAGGATGGTAGGTAGATCATGTAAATTTTGCTCGAAAAGAAGTCTTTGTTTTTACCTTTTTAAAATATTATAGTGCACCTGGTATGTGATTCAATTTACATTTTTGGAAAACCTTCTAAATGATGGAGCCATCTAGGTATGAATAGTCAGAGAACATAGCAGACTAAACTAGAAATCGTTCAGAGTCTGCAACTTTTGCTATCATAATTATGATCAATATCATCAGAAATGGTTAATCAAGTAGTTAATGTGTATTTATTCTATCAATATTCACTAACAAATTAATATTCTTATGCTTTTATTTTTTCTGGATATCAGAAGTCTGTTGCCTGGGACATGTTGAGAGCTTATAATCATATTAAACTTGGTGTCAAGTCACACTTGAGTCCTTCTCACTTTTTAAATTCTTTGAACTTGAAGACCTTAAAGGCCAGACAAAAATTCAAGCCTCTATCATAAAACCTATGACGAGGAAATTTGGTGGAATCTTGACTGAGGAAATTTGGATTTTAGATGATAGTGATATTACAGAATAAATATAATGGTTTGTGATTGGGTTCAACTTCAAAAACACATGTGGTTTAAGTAAATCGAAATGGTTTTAATAATTTGCATACCCACTGATTTGGGCATTATGGAAGGCAGGCAATAATAGGATATTCAAAGGCAGAGAACTAAAGCTATGTGATATTCTGGAGTATGCTAAATTTTGTGCTTAGAGTTGGCTGAGAGCCAGGAGGAAGGGATTTTGCTATTCTCTACAGAATTGGTTGAGCAATCTTCATATTTGTTTAGGGTGTTATGGATAAAATTGTTTGTGGAAGCTGCATATGATGTATTATAATGCGAGTTAGACTTTGGTGGGTGGCAAGAGTCGAAATTTTTGGTCATGCAGGGGGAGAACATACAATGGAGTAATTGTTTGGAAGCACCAGGACATAATTTTGTTGGTTGTGGTGGTCTATATCATGTATTTTTTTCAGTTTGTGGCATGATGTAATCAGTCTACAGAAAGGAATTATTATCTCAATGTTTACAAGGGATCATTGCTGAGATTCTTTTTCAGTTTGGTGGAAGTTCTACCTTTGCTGAGTCTCTGATATATTTCCGTGGATGTGAGCCGTTTACTAAGAGTGGTATTGCTAAGATTGTGAAAGCTTTGTCATAACTGGAAAGCTGGCATGTAGAAAATATTTTTCAAGTTATTGGGTGGGTTGTAAGGTTGTATAAGGTATTAACAATATGCATTACAAAGGGATGGGGCGTTTTTTTGTGGGCCTGGCTCCAATGTTTTATTATTGGCCTATCAAGGAGCCTTTTCTACTGTTTTGACGTTGGGATTGCTTGCACGTCTTGTGCTTCAATTCCCGTCATGATTAATAATATTTCTTTTATTTGTCCTTTCAAAAAAAAAAAAAATGGATAAGTTCAGTTTAGATATTTTGTTTTGGTCTCAGATCTCAAATAAATGGGATTTCCACTCCCACTGATAAGTTCAATCATTTGATTTTCATGTACGAGCAATAATTCTATAAAGACCAAAAGAACTTGCACATTGTAGTCTTTCTTCAATTGTTCAAATGAATGGATTGGACACTCACCTTGAAGAGAACTATAATTTATGTTATTGTGTAGGATGTCAGGCTCTGAGTAACAGTTTTTTTGGTGATGAATTGCAAGTGTATATATTTTCAGAGAGACTCCTTACTCTGAGAATTGCTGTGAAAATAATGTGTCAAAAAGTTCAACACTTGGACCAAAGAGTTCCATTAAGGAATCCGATCTATAGATTTCTCTGATTAAAATAGTTTGGTTTATTACCTTCCCTGTACCCAGCTAGAGAAAAGCCTCAAAATCTCCATTTTGGTTTCTAAAAAATGGAGACAGCTGCATACTATTCTAATTTTATTGGATTAATAGTAAGCAGCTAGGACAACTAAATTCTTTCATTTTATGGCTTTTGCATTAGGATTTCCACGATCTGAAATTTTCTAACAAGTATTATCATATGTCTGAAAATACGTAGCAAGTTTTTTAACTATCATTAATGATTTAATTATAAATATTTAATTATATAATATATGATTAATTTATTTGATTATACTAATTAATTATTATGTAATTATTTAAAGAAATAAATAATCAAATATAATTTTTAAAAACTAATAATACTTTTTTTTTATTCACATAACCTAAATGTACCATGCATTGATTTGTTATTAAATTGTATATGTTGATTTGTTGATGGTGATTGTTGCTTCTAAATTTTTATCTATCCTTATAGGTTGACGTCTTTAAATGAATATGATGCTTAGGATTGTTTTTGGTTCATTTATAATTTGTATGATTTAAGTAATTTGATTTTATTGTTTATACTGATAAAAAAATTAAAATCATGCTTGAAGGTATCCTATCAATGTATACAAAATGAAGTCTGAAATTTAAATTAATTTTAAAAACTACAAAAAGAATTTTAAATTTTGGTTAAATGTGAAATTGAAATTGTTTACTGCATTGTATAAATTTTGCCAAACATGCACTATATGTCAAACAAACATGAAGGTGGGTAAAAAAATAACTATTGTGAATGAAGTCTTAAAAACCTATGCCAAAATGCAACATTTTTACTGACAAAAAGTTTCTAAAAATTTTCATATAATTTGTAATTTGTAATACTAACAAATTGGTACAATGGATTAAAAACCTAAATATATTTAATACATTTCAATTCATTTTTACCAATTATTATTATATTAAATAAAATTATGATAAAGGACCGTGCATCCCACGGGCCTCTAACTAGTAAAGACTAAAACAAAATGTTGATAACCAAAAGATTAATTAATTTTTTTAAGAGTAAATTACACAGAGTTAGTTTTACATATATTACACCGATACCTTTACCTTTTTAAATATTACTTTTACCTCCTGTAGTTAAAAAAAATAGGGGTGTTGATATAATATACGTAAAATTCAGTTTCGTGATATAAATAAAATTCAGAAGGATTCGTGTAATTTAGAACCAATAAATAAAGGATTTTTTGTATGGTTCAAAAAAACAGGAATTTGAGTCTAATATATTAAAACTAAAGTAAGTGTAATTTACTCTTTTTTTAATGATAAATTTGGGTGTTAACTATTTATTCAGTTTCGTGAGGCTCTTCGGAGGCTCTCTGGCTATCGACGGCTACTATGGCGACTAATGCAACAAAGTCCACCACAACGACGTCGTCACAGGAGAAACGACACCGTTCGATCTTCGAAGTTCCACCGAACTTCTTCGACTCTTGTCGCCTTCTCCCTTCCCCTCACTCATCCGTTTCCGACCACCACAGCGTAAGCCGAACCCAAACCCTCGAACCATCCTCAAACGACGACGTCGTTTTGGATGCCCCTCAAAACGCCGTCGTTTCCGCCCCTAGGTTGACCTGCAATACCTGCAAGACTCAATTCGATTCCCTTCAAGACCAGCGTTCCCATTTCAAATCCGACATTCATCGATTCAATGTAAGATTCAATCAATCCAGAATAGTCCTCTTTCTACTGAATTTTCGTAAAATTTAGAATACCTATTTTTGCTTTTAAGTAGATAATTTAATTAGAATACACTATATTGTAATCTAATTAGCACGAATGATAAGAATGATAAGTTTGTTGATGTTCATAATAACTACTTTATTAGTTATTGAATGATTTTTAATTAGTTGAAAATGTAAAATTCTTTATAGTGATAATGTATGAAAATTAGAGTCTTAAAAAAGAAAAATTCGAAATTACAATTTTGTTTTATCCTTATTTTAGAATAAAATAAAAAAATTCCAGAGTGGTCCTGTTTTCAGTGAAATTAGGAAAATTTAGAATACCCATGTTGCTTTAAAGAGCTAAAACTTATTCTGATTTTTTTTTGTGTTTTGGAAGCTTGATATGCTCATGTGTAAGTTAAAAATGCTAACACAATGACAATGCATTGTGGTTTGGGATGTGAGAGTGGATTCTAGTAGTTCTCGTTTAGCTTCTATAACGGGGTTGTATTGACTACAGGTGAAGTTGACAATTGCTGGGAAGAATATTGTGAAGGAAGAAGATTTCGAGGTGCTGACATCTGAATTTGTTAAAGACTATGATGTGTCAAGTATATCGGGATCAGAAAGTGATGATGATAGTGAAACTGAGTCTCAGAGTCATAGTGTAGTGCTTGACAAATCGAGTGAAAGTTTTAAACAGAAACTATTCTTCCATCTTCAAACAGGGCAGAGAGTTTCTGTCTGGAAGTGCTTGATTATGAATGTGACTGAAAACGTATTGTATGATAATGAAAAGGCAGAGAACGAAGTGGTTGAGAAGTTGAAATATTTGACTGCTGAACCCAGAGACAATACCCATTTGAGGATTGTTCTGCTTGCGTCTGGTGGGCACTTTGCAGGTTGTGTCTTTGATGGTGATGCTGTTGTGGCTCACAAGACATTTCACAGGTTAGAATATGCTTCTTGCTACCGATCAATAGAAAAAACAGTTATAGTATTTCTGAGTATTATTCAACAAAAAAATGAATATGATTGTAGTTTCATTTAGGCAAACTGTGTAGAGGGGGAATAGCAATATATGCATAATGCATATCCCATTCAACCGTGCACAAAGACTAATATTAGAATATCTGTGAAGCATGTATCTGTATTGATTATTGTCCTATTGGAGGTCTAGTCTGTTGGAAATCTTGTGTTAAGACTTGGGGTCAATTTTGGCTGTTCACACACAATTGATTTTCTTTTACCTGGATGAGTCAAGCATGAGCATTAACTGTCAAAACTCAATGCTTCTGACCTGACATGTAATGTTGCAAGCCTATCTTGTAAAGCTTGTGTGAACTTGTATGTGTAACACCCCTAATGTTAGAGTATATGGTATAGATTAGCTACTGTTGACTCAGCAGCTGAGCCCTTATAGCATATTCTAGACAACATTGCACAAGTATAGGCATACTGCAATACTCTTGTGGTTTTTTTTTTTTAATTGTCCTAACTCCTAAATCATTTATTTATCAAATGGGAGTTTTACACATATTAATGCTCAATTATGGATTTATGCTGACGACTTTTTGATTTGCTTCTAGAATTAGAATTAGTTCATAATTGATAATGCATCACCCTTTTACATCTTTCCCTCCTGAGAATAAGTGTTATGTTGACAACACTTTTCATACATCCTTTTTCTCCTTTGAGACTCCCATATAACTTGAATAAATTTTACTGATTCAGTTATTCTTGTTTTAGCTATCCATTATGAGGAATAGACAAACAAGTGATTAGGTGCAATAAGTTCTATCTGAATGGAAAGAAAATTGTTCTTCTTGTAGTCTACTATTTCACTTAGTTTTGGCAGGAGAATGAGTGAAATGCTGTATCATCTGTGCTTGAGCTTCTGAAAGTAGTTGATTAAACTTTTTCAGAAGTTCTTTTTATTTCCTTGCCCCTGTTTTATTTCCTAAGGCTGTAAGTAAAGCATGCATTGTACTTCCCAATTATTGACCAAATACCTGTATCACTATTTTCTTATTCATTTTTATTATTACTATTTCTATTTGCTAAAAGTTGTAATTGGAGTTATAAATTTTGTTTGTATTCTTAAGCTCTTATCATTATTATACAGATATGTTGTAAGGGCCAAGGCAGGAAAAAAACAATCATCTAAAGATGCTTCTGGCAGGGCAGCACATTCTGCTGGGGCTTCACTTCGTCGTTATAATGAACTTGCATTAAAGAAGGTGTTCAAATCAAAGCTATATTGTTTTGCTTGCCAAGTTTTTTATTTTCATGCTAGCCAATTTATTTATTTATTTATTTATTTATTGATAATTCCATGCTAGCCAATTTTGTTTTGCACAGTCTTTGAATTGGGGTTAGTTATATACAAGTTAATAAATGATTGAAAAATGGTGCTATTTTTTCTTATTTCATTTCAAAATGTGGGAAGTGGTAACTTGTGTGTTTGAAATTATAATTACTTGAAATTAGTCTGGTAAGGTATTTTTAGAAAATTACTGATTTTTTTATTATTAATTTATTTGGGCGAGGGCAATATAATCTGTTATTGTGCTATTTCCTATATTGAAAATATATATCATATGTTTAACTTTATCTGTATAAAAAATTTCTCCTCATAATTCATAAAGCATAGACTGCCTTCTATCAATTATTTATAATTAAGGTACAGCTACAATGCTTAGTTTGTCAAAATTTTAGAACCCGTAATATTTTATGTTTTCACAAATAATTACAAAATATATTACCTTGTTTGTGCTTTTGTACAGCAAATAGTGAAAACAACAAAATCTTGTTTTCATCCTTTTTGGTATGAATCTTTGAAAATAGGAAATGTAATAAAAACAGGATGACATTTTTGTAATTATTTGTGAAAGCAGGAAGTAAGAATAGAAAACATTTTCTTAAATCAAATGGGTCCTTATAATTGGTCATGAATTTTGACAAATCAATTGTTACAACGGTTCTTCTTCCACTTCTTACTTAATTATTCATTCTCAAACACACATGGAGATGTAGAAAATGCTTTCTTACTTATTGTCTTCTTTGTTTGTGTGTGAGGCTGAGTGCATGTGCATTTGCATTTGTGCACACCGATATTTAAATCTGGACTGATTATTGGCCTGCCAATATTTTAGGAAGTTCATGAACTGCTCACTGCTTGGAAACCTTATTTTGATGCTTCCAATTGCATTTTTATACATTCACCTTCAAGTAGTCGCCAACTGCTTTATGATGGAGAAAGACCATACTTTACCAATCAACAGTGTGCTATTAGAAATATTGCTTTGACTGTTCGGAGGCCTACTTTCAGGGAAGCAAAGCGTGTATATAGCCAGTTGACCCAGGTAACCTATGAAGCAGATGAGAAGGAAGTTTTACAAAGCAACCAAGAGGATTCGGTATCAATTCACATTTCTAAAATAAATGTCAGTCCAACCTCCATCAAAGGGGACATGGTTGAGTTGGATGACAAAGATAAAGCTGAAGCTTGTTCTAGTAAACAAAATGATGAACTCCCAATTTCGAGTAATGGAGAAAGTGAGGATGAGCTATCTGGTAAATCAACTCCTTTACATCAGGCAGCACAATCTGGTGACACTCTAAAGGTTTTAGAGCTCCTGGAACAGGGCTTGGATCCTTGCATCACAGATGAAAGGGGGAGGACCCCATATATGTTGGCACATGACAAAGAAGTGAGGAATACTTTCAGAAGGTTTATGGCGTCAAATCTTGACAAATGGGATTGGCATGCTGCAAAAGTGCCCAGTGCATTGACCAAAGAAATGGAAGAATCACAAGCTGCTAAGCAGGTGATTCTGCTACTTGTTAAAACAAGTTTTGAATTCTGATTTAAAATCAAAATTACATTTTTGTATAATCCACATTGTTCTCTGTATGATCTTAAAGTTTTGACTTTTGATGATCAAAATCTAAGAAGTTCCGTCTCAATGATTACCTCATTTTATGCTAGTACAGGCAGAAAAAGATGCTAAGAGAAAAGCTAGAGCAAAAGAATTAAAGAAGTTGCGTAAAGCAAAAGAAAAGAAGGTTCAGGTACATCTTAATTGGTTTAAATCTCATGTTATATGATGACCTCATTTTGTGGGACTTGTTTCTGAAAGCATTTTACCTTGGTTTATAAAATGTTATTTAATTGATAGTTTCATAACATTTACAGACTTTAATTATTGTGATTTCAATTTATTAGGGTTTACCCTAAAGATTTGAGAGACATCTTGGTAATGTTGAAATAGTTGTTTAGCGTGAAAATGTAACTGGTCCTTTGAATAACATTCCTCTGTTTGTCTTTCCACCTTTGACTACCAAAAGTCATGCAATTAGCTTGTGATGATTGAGTCTTGGGCAAGTGTGTATGAACAAATGAACTTTCTGTGAATTATGAAAATGAAAGGGAAACTTTTACTTCACCTATTTGTGAGTTCTACTATCGTCGTGCTTTATTCTGTTGCTTGTGGTTTCAGTCCTAGGCCAATACCTCAGCCACTACACTTTTTTCTGAAGAATTTTCATTGAGAACCTTTGATTTTCCATATTTTGCATTTCCAATCACACACACACACACACACACATTTTTACTCACTATTCATCATTCTTGTGGTAAAAAATATTATTCTGAGCAATCTTGAACGTGGTGTTAAGGCTGAAGCCAGCTTGCCTAAGAATGATTCCAAAACTGTAGAGAAGCAAGTAACTGCTTCAACATCGATTAAGGGACAATCTCAACTAAAAAGTGGCGTGCAATTATCCAAAGAGGTTAGATACTGAATTTTTGCTTGCTGAAAATCTTATAAAGGCCATGTCTTTTGTAACTTCAATGATGTGTTGAAATCATGCTACACATTTATGAGATTATGTAACTCTTCTATCTAAATATTTTCCACTCTTAACTGCTAACTGTAAATGGACCATTTAAAGATTTTATTTTTTTTCAAAATAGGACCAAATAAGAATGGC
Source organism: Pueraria montana var. lobata (assembly GCA_026413185.1). Classification (NCBI taxonomy): domain Eukaryota; kingdom Viridiplantae; phylum Streptophyta; class Magnoliopsida; order Fabales; family Fabaceae; genus Pueraria; species Pueraria montana. The sequence goes on along the minus strand of CM048650.1, from coordinate 86,070,915 downwards.
ACAGGCTGCTGAAAGAGAAAAGAGAGCAGCTGCTGCTGAGAGGAGAATAGCTGCCCTCAAAATTCAAGCTAATAGTGCAACCACTGCACCTAGCATGTCAGAACCTAAAAGTGGATTAGCTGGTGACATTTACTGTTCCTGTTGTAATTCATCACTTGCTGGTAAAGTTCCCTTCCACAGGTATAACTACAAATACTGCAGCACATCATGCATGCATATACACAGGGAGATCCTAGAAGATCAATGACAATGTGTTTAGATATTTAAATTTGTGCAAGTCAAGTAATTTTGGTTGGAAAAAGGGAAAGAAATAAGGAGGGGTGGGGAGCAGCCATGGTGGAAGGGTTGAATGGTAAATAACACATGAGCTGATGATGTTCAAAGGAACAAAAAATTGTTTTCCAAGCAACATTGATACAGCTAGAGTCATACAGCTATCTTAGAGCGTTCCCACACTTAGTGCTGTGCCAAACATGAACATAGCAAATGGCCAAGTGCACTTGACATTTATCCTGTATCATTTGATTTTATTTTTCCCTGTGTGGGTTTTTGTTGGAAGTCTAGTCTCTTTGACTCTATTTTACTAGGCATTGGGCCTCAAGGGATCGTGAATCCTCTAGTCTTAGGCAGCATGTATTGCCTGTTTTTAACCAGATCAGGGAGGTTGATTCGTTGAGGACTTGAGGTGTATTTCATTTTCATACACTAGTAATTAATGGTTAATATTTAGCAATGTATCTCACTTTAAATATAGATACTAAAAAAAAATTATTTGCTATACTATTATTCCAAAGAAAATATCTTGATTCAGTATACAATATCAAGCTCAAGCGATAGGCTGATGTCAGGTTTGACTCTAATTTTACACAACTTGATCTCAATGTCATACATTTAAGCATGTTTAAGTAAATTACCTGTGTTGCTACTTCACAAACTACGAAGAAATTCATCATGTCTCTTTAACTAGTTTGATTCACAATTTAATGGCACAACGTAAAAACGAATGTATCTATGTCTCAAAATTTAGTGGCACTACGTAAAAAAACGTAGTTGAATGCTGTTGCTTGTAAGTTAAGACAAAAACTTGTAACTGACAATGATGGTCAATCTGGTTGACGAGTTCTTATATTTCATTATTATTATTATTATTATTATTATTATTATTAGCTACGTAATAATGTTAACATGCGGACAAATTTCTAGATTGAGCAGCCTCAGACAACGACTACTTTCTAAATAAAAAAGATAATGACAATAAAGGTCAATTTTTCAAGAATTCGTTTCTATATGGATGATTTTTGAATTTTTGAAAGAAATTAGTTCATTGACTTATTGGGTTATACGTCGATTCATTTAGATACTTCAATCTGTTTTATATCAAGTATTTTCCAATAAAGTCTTTCATGATAAATGGAAATCCGAAAAATTGATACTAGCCTTGGACACGAAATGCATATCACATTTTTGCGTATCGGAGCCAATGTTAAGTGCACGAAGTGTTGGCAATTTTAATTGATAAAATAATTTTTATAATCATATTTCCTATGAGGACAATATTAAGTATTTTAGATATAGTTTTGATATATTGTGTAAATATATTTTATATAAGTTGCTATATGATGAATAAATTTGACCTCTTTTGTACTTTTTTTTAATCTTAGTTACTTTAATTATGTAATATTGCATGTTTGGACAATTATAAAAAAAAAAGTTTTATAAACCGAAATTATGGTTGTGATTTCTATACGTATAATTTATAAATCTTTATTTGTATCATACTTAAAGTTCAACAAAATCATAGGGGACTGCCAACTATTAAGATTTGTTCAACTGAAAATACAAAATAGTTATCATAATTAATCCAAACTTAACACGAAATGTGTCTCAAATCGTAGAAATATTAAGTCAACAATAATAAAATTTCAACAACTGTATCTACAATTTTGAAGATGTATATATTTTGTCGGATAAGGTTTTGGAGATTTGCCATACCTAATGAGAAAGAACGATTTTGAAGATCCTTGAAGGGTGATCCAGCCACTAAAAAATTAGTGGTAATAAAAACCTACTTGGAATTTTAATACTAACTTGATTCACTGTCACTCCAAAGTTCAAATTCCACAAGGATTATTCTCGACTTCAATCTCTGTTTTGGCATTTTCGGACGTCAACACGGATCCTCCACTGTTATCTCTATTTTATTTCGTTTTCTTAAGTTCTTGTTTGCAATTCAGTAATTGGCTGCAAGTTATATAAGAAATAATTTGTTGGGCGAAAAAAATCCATGACACCAAATTAACATCCAGTAAGGCATGTATGCATAATTAATGCATGGAAATTTTGGTTGATAACATAAGATGATGCTCAATTGAAGACAAGAATCACAAACTTTAACATCATATGATACCCATACATTTTTTCTTGATTTGAGATCTTTGTATCCGGAATTCACTTCAAAAATTTCCTTAAATCAAACCCAAGGAGACAGGGACCGAACCAGAAAAAAATCTTAGGGGGACGAAAATTTATCATATGATAAGCAAAATAAACAATGACTAAGTTTTATTATTAATAATTATTTAAAGTTGCCTTTCAAAAAAATAATTATTTAAAGTTATATTTTTTTTAAAGATAAAAGTTATATTTATTTTAAAAATAAAATACAAAAAAGATAAAAGCTGTATTTTTTAAAGATAAAATACAAAAAAGATAAAAGCTATATTTGTTTTAAGGGCAAATAGCCTATTTAGTCCCTAAACTTTCCATTCCCTGACAAGTTGGTCCCTACATTTTCAAAATTACCGATTTAGTCCACAAATGTGCAAATGTTGCGACAAATTAGCCCAACCGTTAAGTATCTACTGTTTTCGTTAACATTGAGTGCATACATGGCACGTTGTCGATGACGTGGCAAATCCACGTCAGTGCAGACTAAATTGTCAGTGAGAATGAAATTTTTTTACAATTGTTTTTTAAGGTTAGTACATAACGACCATTTGCCCTCGAAAATTTGAAGAAGCCTTCATTTCGTTTCAGAAAGAAACTGTCAAAATGGTCCCTAACTTTTGACACTTAATGTCAAAATGGTCCCCAAAAAATATAACTAACTTGGAAACTAGTCCACGATAATTATGTAATAAACATGCATTCATAGTAAAATTGCAAAATGTGTTCATTACATTGGCAAATACTACTAAAAATTTTAATGTGACAGTACCCAAAACCTAAAAAGGACACCAAATATTATCCTTAACATCCCTGATATTGCCCACAAGTAGTAGATTAATATTGTCACAGTAGAAATTTCAAAAAGGAGTTCAGAAAGTAAGGGTATGTTTGGATACCCGTTTGGGTACCTCAAACATACTTTTGAAGCTCCAAACTCATATTGGCATCATGTTTAGGAGTTCCAAAAATTAATTCTGCAACCTACGTTTGGGCCAAACCCGGGTTTGGATCAGAAGCAATAAATTTGATGCTTTTAAAGTAAAAGTACTTTTGATTTGTATATTTACAATAGAAACATAAAGTAAAAGTACTTTTCATTGGTATTATCCAAACATATTTCATTTTATCAACATACTTTTGAACAAAAAATACCTAAACATAAATCATGTTATAGTAACTCATTTTTATCAAACTTAAGTTTGCAACATACTTTTAATTCAAACTTATGTTTGCAAACTTTAATCCAAACATGCACTAAATTGTTCATCAAGAAACCATTACAACTAAATTGTAGCTTAAACATTATAGCTTAATCATCCAAAATATAAAAAGTAGCCATCTATCACTTAGAATGGTCTTTAGGACACTGGAATCTTGGTGTAGGAATGAAATTCATGGAATTTGGTTGGGTCATTGTTAAGGATGGTGCACTTTGGAAGGGAACTCTAATCACAGGAGCTGCAGGTCTGATTGCAGGTGGTCTAAATGCAGGTGCTGCTGGTACAATACAAATGTAGGCACATTTGCAGCTTCAACATAAGGGACAACTTCTGGTGCAACTTCAACTGCCTCAGGTTCAATTACTGGTGCAGTTTGAGGCAATCAATTTCCTCCTGCAGTGAATGATTGAAATTAATATAAAACAACAAATAAAAGCATTGTAAATAAACATCAAATATAATGAGTAATAGTATACTGCTATTTCAATTGTTGTAGTTGGAGTAACTTCAGGTTCAAGTGATATTGTCCACTTTACTATTTTCACTGAAGTGATCTTTTGTCCATGACTCCTTTGGCCATTTGTCTAAATACTTCCAAGCCTTTTCATTCTTCCTCTTCACAACTTCCATGCTCAATTCAAATTCTGGTACAGTAGATGCCTTTGCACACTATCAAACTAATCCCCTAAGCACTTTATCTTTCCATTGTTTGGAAAAATTCCTCCACAAATGCATAACACAGAACATGTGAGGAGCATTAGGAAATACCTCCTTCATTGTTGGGATTAGACCCTACGTGATTGTAAGCATACATCAATTACAGTTAGAAGCAAATTTTCTTGTAGCATACTAACAAATTAGTCCCTAAAGTATGCCACTTAATGACAGAGTGGTCCTCAAACTATACAACTTATTGACAAATAAGTCCATGACAGAGTGGACCTTCAACCAATCGTCTTCCAAGGGCGGCTAAAAACGAACCGCCACCGTCCACCGGACGTCTTAAACATTGGCCACTGGCAAAGCAAAGGGCGGGAACGAGAAGAAGGAGGAACGATAGTGATTTTCTCTGAAAGGTAACAAATGGTAACAACAACACACTGAATGGTCACTTAAAGAGGTAAAAAAGAAAAAAAAATTGACTGACAAATTGGTCCTCTGACCTGGCTAAGCGCTGCAAATCACGTCCGCCACGTGGATTTGCCATGTCATTGATGATATGCCACATCCCTATTGACATTAACAGAAATGGTAAATACTTAACGGTTGGACTAATTTGTCACAACATTTGCACATTTGTGGACTAAATTGGTAATTTCAAAAATGTAGGGACCAAATTGTTAGCGAATGGAAAGTTTAGGGACTAAATAGGCTATTTAGCCTTGTTTTAAAGATAAAAACACAAAAAAGATAAAAGCTTTTGACCCAAAGTAGAAAAACAAATAAAAAATAGATATCAAGGTTGCTCCACAGAGACGAGATACAATTGTTACTAAATGTTATAACATTTAGTGGGCCGTCCCACAATAACACAGGGGTATGTGTTCTAACTTTTAATATTTGTAAGCAAATATTAAGGGGGGCAGTTTGTTTTTTAACATGCAAAAATTAAGTGGGACTTTAATCTCGGGGGGGGGGGGGGAGTTGCCCCTGTTGAACTATACACAGTTCTGTCCTTGCAAGGAGAAAAAGTGTAAAATAGATCCTCTATTGTAGTGCTGTCACAACAGCCAAAAATAACAAATAACAAAAGAAAAACAAGGGAGAGAATGAAGAATGAGGAATGAAGTAAGATGATAGAGAAATCACGAAAATTAACGCTATGTTTGTTTTAGAAGTCACAAATAATGCAAAACGGATGGAAATAACGGCTATGTGTTTGGTATAATTGATGTAGGAGAGAGTTAATTTTGAATTGAGTAAGACCTATGTTACTTGTTTTTCTCCTCACATTATTGGCAGGTAGACCGGAATAAAGAATTTTAAAAGGAAAAGTCTAGTTTACCCCTACTTTCACATGAATGCCCATTTAACTATACTCTTACACAAAATGGCAATAGGGATTATATGCACCCTTTTATAGAGTAGAAAATTTAACGTTTGATAATCAATTATTTTCTGGTCAAAATCGATTATATTTTGAAATTAATTGATTAAATTTAGTGAAAATGGACGCAGGGACTTAAAGGTATAACGATACTTTTATAAGTTTTTAAAATTCTCTCATCTCATTTCATCCAAACCAAACCACTTTACAACATTATTTTCACTATATTTTTCATCTATTTATCTTAAATAAACAACCTAACATTCAACTTTATTTTTCTCTTCCCTAATTATCTCTTTTCTATTTCCATCTATTCTATTTATCTCCTCACAACCAAACAAAACCTAAAAAAGAGATAGAAAGGCTGCAAAAGACCCATGTCTGAAAAACTGAGTTACCATGATTCCACTTTAATGCTTTGTTTGGATAAAGAAATAAGTGAAGAGAAAAGAAGTGGGAGAGAAAAGAGAACAAGTGGAAAATAAGTAAATTTTTAAAGTGTTTGGATTTGAAAGAAAAAAAAAGATAGTAGAAGAGAAAGAAAAATTGAGTTTTCTTTTCACTTGTTTGATTGGATGGAAAAGTGAAAAGAAAGAAAATGAGTTTTTCTTATAAACACATATTTACCCTTTATATATGTAGATTTGTGAGATAGAGAAGAAATAATAAGGTTACAATTGTAATTTTAGGTGGGTCCCATAGTTTTTTTTTTTTTTTTTTATCTTGCTTTCCTTTTTGTTTCTCTACACCAGATGAGAGATTTTTTTTGGGCAGGTCTCACAAAAATATTTTCTTTCTTCTCTGATTCTCTCCTCAACCAAATAACATAAAATCATCTTTTCTTTTCTACTTCCATTTTTGCATTTTCTCTCTTCTCAATTTCTATTCAAACAAACAAACAAAGAGTAAAATAACTTTTATGTTCAACACAACTACACAAGTAAAACAAGAAAACCTTATTTGTAAATTTCTTAGGAAAGAGAGCTATTATGTTCAATACAACTACACAAGTAAAACAAGAAAACCTTATTTGTAAATTTCTTAGGAAAGAGAGCTATTATGTTCAATACAACTACACAAGCAAAGTCATCGAAGGTCAAGTGGAGGAGGGTGGAAAACAAGTTAAGAAAATCTCAATTAGCTAGTACGAAAAAGATAGGTAATGATATATGTAACATTTTTGTAATTATTTTTTAAAACAAAAAATAAAAATATAAAAAAATCTCAAATAAAAAAAAGAATCCTAGTTGACATATGTTATCTCTATGTTCCACTTTTTTCCAATTCTCTATATTATGAATAGATTGCCTAAGATTCATGTTACATAAACGAGTGACATTTCAAAAAAGGATAATTAATTAACTCTCTTCCAAAGATCTCCAACGCACCCTTAAATCACAAAATGCTTATAAATAGAAACTAATTAAAGAGCATTCACCTCCACCAAAAAACAGCATACATACATTTCATAACATATGAATATGACTATGGCAGGTCCCTCTACCTTCTATGTCCACCACCAAACCTTCAACCTCACCACTCCTGTCTCATTTATATGCAACTTTTCTCATGATTCCTTCACCAAACAACGCCACAAAATCTATGCATTTACACTTCTAACACTCTTGTCCTTCCTTCAAATTCAAAGTGCAGGGAACACAACAACTTCCCCTTTCCAAGTTCACCCTTTGACCATAAAAGCTTCGGTCTTTGGCATATTATGCTACTACTTGGCCTTCAGGGCATGGCTATGTTTTCCCTTATATGCCACTCAGTTAAGCATTGCCATGGCACTCTTTGGCTCGTTTTCCTTGGCTTCTTTGGTGTCACTTCTTCTTTCTGACTCGTGGTGGCACATCAGGTACATGTTTTATGTCTTACTTGTGGTGGTTGAGTTGCATCAAATGGTCAGAGTGTTATTGTGTGACAAATATCGTGTCAAGAGATTAACGTTGCTATGGAGATCATGGCGCACCAACTCGGTACAAAGGGGTTTGCCACTTACATACATGGATTTGATAGACTACAATGCCTAGTTGTCGATGGAAGCATATATATACAAGCTACTCTTTCTAAGTCACACGTTAGAGGATGTCTAGTGGAGAGAATATTTTCTATTTTTATTTTCTGTTTTAAGTTTGTGTAAGAAATCGTGGCGGAAAATAAAATTAGAAAATAATAAAAAAGTTGTTTTCATGATTTCTTTTATAAATTTTTTAAAATTGAAAACGAAATGAAAGTAAGGTAACATTTTTCTAATTAAAAGTGAAAAGAAATAACATTTTCTCAAAGCAAAGAGCTCTATATATTGATTTATGTAGTTGTATGTTCTCTATATTCGGTAGTTCTCCCCGTTTAATTCCCATACCTTCTTTGTATGTGACAGGTTTGGTAGATGTGAAAATATATACTAATAAGAATCAAGTTTAACTTATTTATATAATATAAGCACATTTTTAAGATTTAATTGACATTCATGATTTTTTTTAAGGTTTAATTGACATTCATGATAACTTATTTAAAAACATATTTTGCAATAAGCCATCTAAAAAGACATAAATCTATCTTTCAATAAACTTATAAACTTAAGTTGACTCTGTACTACTCGGACTTGGCACTACACCGAGTAGCTGACCTGGCCGAGTAGAATGAGCTTACTCGGACCTAGACAGTTATAACAGAATATATCTTATTGAGAGATAGGATATAAAAAGATACGGGCACAAGATCATGATAGAAGATAAGACTATCTCTATCATGAATTATGAGATTTGAGGAGATTTAATAGGAAATTAACCATATCAAATCTATCTCTTTATACCCTATAAATACGACAACACGCCATCGAATCAAGGAACGAAAAATCTAATCCCAATTACGATACCTGCCTCCTACCTCTGCGCCTCTAACTTGAGCGTCGGAGTGTCTTTGCAAGTACACCCCCCACCATTCACGGAGGAGAACTCGATGGAGCCACCACGTCGGAACACTTACCAAATCCGGTAAGAACATTTGGCGCCCACCGTGGGGCTCAGTGAAACTTTTCCCAGCCACACCAATCAACGCAAAACGATCGCGATGGTAGTAAACCCAAGGCAAAACAGCGAACCATGAAAAGTGACAACAGGGACTGGAAACCCTAACTAAGGGAACATCGACAATGGGGGATGCCCACGAGGGTAACCCCAATAATGTGGTGCCCATCCCGCGTCAGGCGCTTGAGAATCACCCATTAATCCAAGCCCTGTAAAGGGAAGTGAACACGCTGAAACAAAATAGAGCAAAAGAAATAGAGGATCTCCACAGGGAGAACGCCACCCTCCGCGAGCAATACCAGAAACTGCAAGAGGACCAGAGCTCACACTTGGCCGCCCACGCAACCGCCAATGGACAACCTGATCGAACAGAACAAGTTGACACTACCTGGAGCGAGGTAGACCGAACAACAACCCACATGGAATCCAAACCTATATCCGTTTCGCGCACAGTCCCAAGGCCGAACGCAATGCTCGAGACAACAAGACGACACCCGTTCATATATGGCATAATGGAAACACCACTACCGATCGGGTGGAAACCTCTGTCTATGGACCGTTATGACTGCCTAACGGACCCGGACGAACACATCGACTCGTTCGTCACACAAGTGAACCTATACACAAACGACGACGCCATCATGTGCCGCGTTTTCCCAACCACTTTGAAGGGGACAATGTTGAACTGGTACACACGCCTCCCTCCTCACTCGATTGACTCTTTCGCCACACTGGTCACTCGTTTCGGCGCCCAATACGCTACAATGGCCTCGCCACTTGACAGCAGTGGCATTAGCCAACATTTGGTAAGAGGACAACGAGTCCCTCAGGGACTTCATGGAGAGATTTGCTGAAGTCTCAGTCAGAATCTGAGACCAAAATCCTTAAGTAGCACTGACCGCTAGGGATGGCAACGGGTCGGGTCGGGCACGGATAGTAGTTACCCGCTACCCGACCCGCCGGAGAAAATCCGCCCCGTTACCCGCCGGATATCCGTTTGATAAAAATCCGCGGGTTTTTCTTATATCCGCGGGTATCCGTGGATACCCATGGATATTTCATATTAAAAATATATATATTTTTTTTTAAAAAACAAGGTGATTTTTTTATAAGAAATACTAAGAAATAGATCCTTTATGTGCAATAAAATTTGGAAATAAAATCATATTATTTACTACAAGAAAAATAAAGAATCAAATGTGTAGTTAATTGAATTTTTATGTGAAAATTACATGTCTTTAATTAAAAAAAATCAAAGAAATAAGAATCTTATAATGTGATTTTGAATCTCTAGACATAATATTTACTAGTATCAAGAGCAAAAACTAGTGATTTTAAATTTTATATATATATATATATATATATATATATATATATATATATATATATATATATATACTTATCTCTTTACTTTGTTATATTATTTTACCTACTTTTGTCCCTATTTATCCATCATATTAAATATGTATGCATCAATCCTCAAATCTGGTATCAGAGCCTTAAGGCGCTGGTAGTAGGTTAGAGTTTATTATCCTGTTCTGTCTATTGTGTTAATCTCCGTATTTTCTGTCTTAGAATTTCTAATTAAAGTCATCTTGTTTGTTACACCGGTCATTATTCTTAGTTTATCTACCATCTGGTGCGTTGGTTAGCCGGTAAGGGTGGTCCCTGTAGTCAGTCCCGTTGAGTGTAGGGCAGTAAAACCGTTGGTTTAGCCTGGTGGTCCCGGATTGGGGGGTAGAACTCTAAAATAATGTCTAGTTTAATAAAAAAGATGTCTTTAAAAGGAAAAGAAAAGATAGAAGATATAGAATTAAGACAAGAACAAGAACAGGAACAATCTCATAACTATATAGTTAATCATGAATTAAGAATTTCAGAAATAGAAGAAAAATTACATAAATGGACATTGCCAAAATTAGAATTATCTTCGTTATATAAAACTAGTTTTATAGATAAATTCTCTTCTGAATATGTAATTAAAACTGTAGAAAAACAGATAGAATTAAAAAATAATCATGAACAAATTCCTTTAATTTCCAAACAGTTAATAGCCGAACATGTTAAAAAATATAAATATTTACACATAGGATCAATTCAGATAGCAATGAAACCTTTATTCAGACAAGGTATGGATATGCCTTTGTTTGCTTTATTACGAGATACAAGACCAATTAGGTTAGAAGATCAAACCTTAGCTATATTTGAAACAAATTTACATCAAGGTCCTGTATATATTAATAATTACCCGAATTACTCAATAGCTTTATCTAGCCTATATAATACACCACATAATATTATGTTAGACATAAAAATGTTAGATGATAGATGGAACCCAAATTCCGGACCTATATCTTTAATATATCGAATATATTATAAAGCTATGAAAACTCAATTAGCACCAGGAGCTTTAATGATGCAACCAAATGATAGTACTACTTTGCTGTTAGTTAATCCTGAAAAGGTAAGTGCTACTGTACCAAAAACCTTAAGTCATGAAGAAATAACTAGTGGATTAACCTGGAATTTAGAAAACTTAATTTCCCCTGAAAAACCTAAACCTGCGGTGTTACATGAAATAAATGAATATAAGTCTGGAAATGTTGAAATAAGTTTTGCTCCATTAAGAAGAACTAACTCTTTAAGAATTCCTCACAACTATTCTCCTACTATTGCTAGAAGATCAGTAGATAGATACACAGTACCTAGAAGTTTAACCTTAAAAGGAATAAAACTTGATCCTGTTATACCTACCCCTGAATATGAAGTAGAACCTTCTCCCTCTCAATATGAGTCAATACCACAACAGAATTCCCCTACACAATCAGACATGAACCAATTAAATGTTATAAAAAGTTTTGAAATAAATAAAGAGTTACTTAGAGAAGAATTTCTAAAGGAAGAAAATAAAGAAAAAAGAAAATGGTTCTTTGAAACATTTAGCCAAGATGAATTAAAAGATTATAGGGCTAAATATTATGATCATTTAGAAGAAATTCAGGAAAATATCCCTTATTTTAATTGGTTTGAAATAAATTGTTTACCTAAGTTAAAAATAAACATGTTAAAATCCGCAGAAAAAATATGGAAAACAGTTAAAGGAGAAGTAATATCAAATATTCCCCCTTTAGAAGGCATTAAATTTCCCAATATTCAGAATAATGAAGTAATAGCCTCTCCCATTAAAGTAATAAATGAAAATAAATATTTATTAGAAAAAGAACCTGCTAATAGAAATGATGTTCAAAAAATACACTACCAATTAAATTATACTAACCAATTACTTCACCAAGTAGCAGTAGAATTAAATAATTCAGAAAAGAAAGAAAATATTACCCCTGAGAAAAGTAATAATTTAGAAAGAGCATTAATAAAAGCTCATAAATTTTCTGAAGTGGAACTAAAAAATTTTAAAATTGGAAAAAATTTAGTGTTAGACCAAATAAATGAAAGATTAGAAAAATTAAATCTTAATAAGATAAATACTATTGCAAATCATTCACAAGAAGAATTAAGTGATATTGAAGAAAACTTACAACAATTTGAAAATGCAATATTTAAATTAAAAAATACTCAAGGAAGAAATATGAATAGATTTAACCCTAGGCCTACAACTAGAAATTTCTATAATAGACTCAGTCTCCCTGACCTTCAGTACGAAGAATGGGAATTAGAAAGCCCACTCAATATTATGAAAAAACTGTTCAAAAATTAACTGCAGCTAATAATGCTAAATTAAATGTTCAATTTAAATTAACAAATTCTTATATATGTAATAAAGGAAAATGTTTTAAGAATAATTTTATTTTAACAAAAGATATTTCAGAAGAAATGATTTTAGGAACCCCATTTTTAACTCAAATATATCCTTTTGAAGTTTCTGAACAAGGAATAAAAACTAAATACCATCATCAAGAAATTTTATTTGAATTCTTAAAACCTATAAAACAAAAAGAACTTCATAACCTGACAGAAGTAGTAGAAAACAATTTTATAAATAAAATAAGCCAGAAAAGTAACCAAATAACACTATTACAAAAAGAAATAACTTATAAGAAAATAGAGGAACAATTAAACACTAAGATTATTAAAAAAAAAATAAAAGAAATTGAGAACTCTTTTGTAACTGAAGTTTGTGCAGAAATACCAAATGCATTCTGGAATAGGAAAACTTTTACAGTAAGTCTACCATATGTTAAAGATTTTCATGAAAGTAAAATTCCCACAAAAGCTAGGCCAGTCCAAATGAATAAAGAAACATTGGAATATTGTAAAAAAGAAATACAACAATTCCTAAATAAAGGATTAATTAGACCGAGCAAATCTCCATGGAGTTGTGCAGCATTCTATGTGCAAAACGCCTCCGAAATTGAAAGAGGAGAACCTAGGATGGTAATTAATTATAAACCATTAAATAATGCATTAGAATAGATAAGATATCCATTACCAAATAAAAAAGATTTAATTGGAAGATTATGTGATGCTACAATTTTTTCAAAATTTGATATGAAATCTGGATATTATCAAATAAAAATTGATGAACAAGATAAATACAAAACTGCTTTTGCTGTACCTTTTGGGCATTATGAATGGAACGTTATGCCCATAGGATTAAAAAATGCTCCCTCGGAATTTCAGAATATTATGAATTCTATAATTAATCCTCATAGTCATTATGCTTTAGTCTATTTAGATGATGTGTTAATTTATTCTACCTCATATATATATGAGGGTAATTTAGTAATTTTACGGGTAGCGGGTATCCGCGGACACGGATAGTATGATACCCGTACCCGCCCGTTAATGAGCGGGTAAATAAAAAACCCGTACCCGTTACCCGCGGGTATCCGTTTATACTATCCATCTTCTATCCGTGACGGATTTTATCCGTGGATATCCGCGGACGTGAATTTTTTTGCCATCCCTATTGGCCGCCATGCTGATGGCACTGAAATCCAGACCCTTCTCGGACAGCCTCTGCAAGAAGCTGCCCTATGACATGGACGAGCTCAGAGCAAGAGCAGCAAGGTATATTCAAATGGAAGAGATGACGAAGTTCCGAGAACGTGTCAGAGGCGAATCCCATAAGAAGCATGAGGAACACAAGAAAACATGAACGAGCCGAGAGCGGACTTCTAACGGCAGAACTAGGGCCGAAAAGCCACCTCGCGCAAGATTTACTCACTACACTCCCTTAATAGAAAGCAGAACTTGGGTCTTAGAAGAAGTTTGCAATGCCAAACTAATCAGTTTGCCTACTCGGAACTGGTCCCCAGAAAAAGCGGACAGGTCCAAGTTTTGCAGATACCATCGAGTGCACAGACACGCCACCGAAGACTGCACCACCTTGAAGGATAAGATTGAAAAACTTATCCAAGAATGCAAACTACGATGTTTTTTTAGAGACGACGACCGAAAGTCTGAGCGAGAACTAACCCGAGACATGGAAGAAGATCACGACAGAAAATCCCGGTGAACGGAAGAGACCCGCCGAGAATAACCAACTAAACCTCCCGAGACTCGACTCCGAGGCGTTATCAACACGATAGCAGAAGGATTCTTCGGAGGAGGAAGTTCAAGCTCGACAAGGAAGAAACACCTACACGGCATCCAGTCAGTCAACTCGGCTTTTGTAAAATCGAGAGCACCAAGAAGCATGTCCATCATAACATTCACTTATGCACACTTCGAAGATAGAGAACCCAACGACGACGACCCAGTAGTGGTTAAGGTTGAGGTCGCCAACTTCCTAGTATGCAAGGTCCTGGTAGACCAAGGCAGCTCGGTGGACATCTTATACTGGTCTACTTTCCAACAGTTAGACATCCCCGAGAGCAAGATACAGCCGTACACCGAACAACTAATCGATTTTTCAAGCGAAAAAGTGGATACCAGAGGCTACATTGACCTCCTCACCACCTTCGAAGACGAAGAAAAAGAATCCAAAACCATCACAATCAGGTACCTCCTAGTCAATGCTCTCACTTCATATAATATTCTCATAGGCAGACCTGCACTCAATGAGTTAGGAGTAGTGATCTCAACGCCTCACCTAGAAATGAAATTCCCCAACTCGGAAGGAGAAATAGTGAGAGTCAAAGCCGATCAAGAAACAGCCCGCGAGTGCTACTTAGAAAGTCTAAGGATAGCCAGCGGCAAAAAGGTCCCAGAACCAAAAGTAAGGAACATAGCAAGCGTGTCGCTCATGGTACCACTAAGGGAGGAGGCCGATCTCGACCCCAGGGAAGGTGAGTCGAGAGTAGAACCCACAGAGGAGGTGAAATCCTTCTTATTAGGTAGAGAAGCCGAGCAATGCACAAAGCTTGGGACTCAGCTAAAAAACGAAACCGAGAACGCAATTGCCTAAGTCTTATTAGAAAATGCCGACCTATTCGCATGGTCAGCCGCCGACATGCCTGAAATCGACCCAAGCTTCCACTGTCACAAGCTTGCCATCTGTCCAGAGGTCAAGCCAATCTCCCAAAAGAAAAGAAAGCTTGACACCGAGAGAGAAAAATCGGTCAAAGAGGAAACTGAAAAGTTACTCAGCGCCAACTTCATAAGAGAAGTACACTACACCACATGGCTTGCGAATGCCTTGATGGTAAAGAAAGCAAACGGCAAATGGAGGATGTGTACTGACTACACAAACCTTAATAAGGCACGTCCTAAAGATTTATACCCACTGCCGAGTATCGACAGGTTGGTGGACGGAGCATCTGGCTATCCTATCTTGAGTTTTTGGGAAGCGTATTATGGTTACAACTAGATACCCATGTTCCCACCAGATGAGGAGAAAACGACGTTCGTAACCGACACGTCTAACTACTACTAGACGGTAATGCCATTCGGATTAAAGAACGTGGGAGCAACATACCAGCACTTGATGGATAAGATTTTCGCAGATCAACTCGGACGAAATCTAAAAGTCTATGTAGATGACATGGTAGTCAAAAGTCGAGACCCAAACTCACATTCAGGAGACTTAGCCAAAATATTTGGTGAGATCAGAAAACACAATATGTGGTTAAACCCAGAGAAATGTGTATTCGGAGTCCAAGGCAGAAAATTCTTAGGCTTCATGCTCACACATATAGGCATAGAAGCCAACCCCGAGAAATGCGCAACTATCATAAACATGAGAAGTCCGAGTAACATGAAGGAAGTGCAAAGGCAAATTGGAAGGTTGGCATCCCTATCCCGTTTTTTGCCGAGAGCAGCAGAGGTAGCCAGACCCTTTTTCCAACTCCTCAAGAAGCAACAAATATTCGAATGGAGTGAAGAGCGTGAAGCAAACTTCTTAAAGTTGAAAACGCTACTCACCTCACCACTGATCCTTACTCGACCCGAACCCGGCAAAGACCTAGTGCTATACTTAGCAGTCTCGGGGGACACGATCAGCTTGGTCATCATTCAAGAAGAAAATCAGACGCAAACACCAGTCTACTACGTGAGCCAAGTGCTGAAAGATGCTGAAACAAGGTACCAGATGATCGAAAAGTTAGCACTAGCCTTGATCACTTCAGCACGACAGCTACGACCATACTTTCAGAGCCACCAAGTGGTGGTAAGAATAGACCACCCAATACGACAAGTGTTGAGGAAGCCGGAACTCGCCGGAAGAATGATAGCTTGGTCAGTAGAACTGTCAGAGTTCGGCGTACGAGCCGAGAAGACCTATCAAAGCCTAATGCCTAGCCGACTTCATCGCAGAACTAGCACCAGTAGAAGAGTTACCCTCCCTATGGTGGACCCTCTATGTGGACGGTTCTTCGAACGTCAAGGGTAGCGGAGCAAGTGTCATCATCGAAAGTCCCGAAGGGATTGTTTTAGAACAATCACTCAGATTCGACTTTGATGCGTCTAACAATCAAGCCGAGTACAAAGCCCTGCTGGCCGAGCTGAAACTCGCCAAAGAAGTAGGGGCAAAGCACCTTACATGCTGGAGCGACTCAAAACTTATCACAGGGCAAATGAACGGATCCTACCAAACGAAAGACCCTCAGATGACAAGATACTACCACCTGGCTTCCTAGTTGAAGAAGGAATTCACAGAATTCGAAACCATATCGTAAGATAACAAAATGAAAGAGCTGACCTACTATCAAAATTAGCAAGCACAAAGAAGAAAGGCCAACACCGAACTGTCATACAGGAGACAGTATCCGCTCCAAGTATTAGCAAAGAAGTTTCCAATGTCAACTCGACAGACCGAGAGTGGATGACCGAGGTATGGAACTTCCTGAAAGGAGGAACCTTCCCCGAGAACCGAGAGGAAGCCAAGAAGATTAGAAGAAGGGTAAGTTACTATGTGATAGAGGGAGAAGACCTTTACAGAAGAGGCTTTACCGCACCACTATTGAAATGCATTACAAAGACACAGGCCAAATATGTGGTAAATGAGATGCATAGAGGGATATGTGGAACGCACTCAGGTGGAAAAGCCATGGCCGCTCGAGTCTTACGAGCCGGATACTACTGGCCGACAATGCGCCATGACTACGCCGAGAATGTAAGAAAATGTGAAGAATGCCAAAAATATGCCAACATATCTCACCTACTAGCAGAAGAACTACACAACGTCACGACACCATGGCCCTTCGCCATGTGGGGAGTGAATATCTTAGGACCTTTCCCGCTTGCCAAAGGACAAGTCAAATTCCTCCTGGTCGAAATCGACTACTTCACAAAATGGATCGAAGCCGAACCATTGGCCACCATCACGGCCAACAACGTACAAAAATTCATATGGAAAAACATCATATGCCGATTTGGCATGCCCCACTCAGTAGTGTCCGACAACAGGAAGCAGTTCGTCGAAAAGAACCTAGAAAAGTTCTTTAGGAACCTTGGGATTCAGCACCGGGTAACTTCAGTAGAACACCCCCAGACCAACAAACAAACAAAAGCCGCCAACAAAGTCATACTGGGGGAACTAAAAAAGTGAGTCGACAATGCCAAAGGAGGTTGGGCCGAGGAGCTTCCGGCAATCATTTGGGCATACCGTTGCACGCCGTAATCTATAACTAGGGAAACACCTTTTCAACTCTCATATGGATCAGACGCCATGATACCAGTATAAGTCAGAGAACCCTCTCTACGAAGAACGAACTTCATTCAAGAGAACAATAATCAGTCACTTAGGCATGCACTTGACATGACCGAATAGACCCTCAATGAGGTCCAAATCAGAGCAGAAGCCTGCAAAAGAATAGCCGAGAAGAGATACAACGACAAGGTCAAACCTAGAAACTTCGAAGTTGGAGATCTGGTTTTGAGAAAATGTGGGGAAGCAAGAAAAGCAATTGGAG
Source organism: Pueraria montana var. lobata (assembly GCA_026413185.1). Taxonomy (NCBI): domain Eukaryota; kingdom Viridiplantae; phylum Streptophyta; class Magnoliopsida; order Fabales; family Fabaceae; genus Pueraria; species Pueraria montana. The sequence continues at coordinate 86,052,854 of CM048650.1, read as the reverse complement.
AGGGCAAGTTAGCAGCCAACTGGGAAGGTCCCTTCAGAGTAACCGAGTCATTGGGAAATGAAGCCTACCGACTAGAGCACCCATCCGGAAAAACCATTCCGCAAACTTGGAACGCCACTCATCTGAAGTTTTATTACAGTTAGAAAATTGTAAGTGGTGATGTACTCTTTTTCCTACTTTGACATTTTTTCCTAAGAGATTTTTTGTCAAAGAGGTTTTAACGAGGTACACTCGACTTTCATTATTAACAAAAGTTCCTTTATATATTATTTGTTTAAAGATTGAGTAGACCAATCGGATACTCGGCACAAAAGCGCGTAAACCAATCGGATACCCGACAGTCGGCATCCTGAAAAAAGAGTGAGGAACCTCGATAACTAGATTGCTAAAGACTAAGTTATGAAAACAAGCTAACCGTGTAGACCTTTTACAAGATACGAAAAATGAGTTAAGTTGAAAACCGTGTAGACCTTTTATAGGATATGAAAAATGAGTTAAACTAAAAACCGTGTAGACCTTTTAAAAGGATACGAAAAATGAGTTTTAATTAATAAAACGTAGACCCCAATCGGCTACGAGCAACTAATATTATGCACACGAAAAGTGAAGGGGCAATACTTAAGAGAAAATCATACTTCATTAAGATAAAAGCACCCTATTAAATAGGTCGGGTGCGAGCCTTTACAAAACGAAATACATAAAAATTCCTAGAGCTAAGCAGCAGGCTGAGCCGAGCCACCGGGAGCCGCCTCGCTCGGGATGGTAGACTCGTCCACCAACTCCCCCTCCTTGTTTATATCCTTATCAATATCAAAAAGAGAGGTGTCAGCATCCCTGAAAAAATACCGAACTTGGCGAATCGCCTTCTTAAACCCGACTTCATGAGTTGAAATGACTTCATCCATAGCCTCGCCCAAGTCGGCTTTCAGCTTAGCCTCAGAACCAGTGGCCTCTAACTTCACCCGCGCGAGCTCTTGATTGAGGCGCTCCACCTCAGCCTACAACCCCTGCACCGAGTTCTCAGCCGTAGTCAAAGAAAGCTTCAAGATCTCCTCCTGGCCTTCGGCTTCCTTCAACTTAGTCTCTGCTACCTCAAGGGACCTTCGAGACTCCTCAGCTGACTGAAGAAGAGTCTCGCTAGCCCGGGTAGCGTCAACTAAAGCTTGCTCGGCCTTAGAAGTAGCCTCTTTAACCAAGACAAGCTCCCGGTGGCCGCAGTCAAACTCCTTGGCCCAGTATTGGGCAATGGCCCACGAACGAGCCTGGAAGCGCGAAATAGCCTCCATCGAAAGCAGAGGCCTAGCATCCTTCAACATATCCCGATTAGCTTAACCGAGATTGTCAGCACAGATAAGGGCTTGAGGGTTGAAGTCCTTCCCCCAAAGTGAAGTCTGCCCATCCTTCATGGAGAGAAAGGTCGGGTGCCTCTCAATGGGAGAAGCCGCAGCCTGAGCAGCAGGAGGACTCGGCTTCGTCTTCTTTGAAGGGTCGTCTCCCCTCTGTGCAGCCTCTTGATGCTTCCTCTTCGGCGAAGGAGGAGGAGGTGGAGGAGGAGGAGGGGAAGGAAAAGGAGAAGCAATCTGGACCCCCTCAGCAGCAATGTCCTTGCTCTTCAACTTCTTGAGCCTAAGTTTCTTGGCAGTCTTGTAATCAAAATTCCCCATCACAACTGCAAAAGAAACAAAGGTTAGCAAAAATAGACAAGTAAAGAAGAAAGAAAATCGAATAAAGTAAAAAGAATACTCACAATCCCAATCCTCTCTCGGAGTCCGAGAAGCAGGAATCCCCACTATCGTCTTACAGTGTAAGGAATGCGGCAACTTGCACAGTGTAACCATGTCATGCTGATCCTCAGGAGACATGTCCACAACCTGCCAAGATAACTGTTTATTCGGAGCTCGGGTCCAATAAAGAGGGAACCTTGGTCTCCCACGACCATCAAAAAAGTCAATCTCCCTTTCCGAACCCGGTCGAACACGAAAAAGCCACTCTTGAAATTCTTCCAAAAGGAGGTATAAGGACCGAGAATGGACCAGTCAGGGATCCCGATCAGGGAGACCCAACCACCCTTCTTACTCTCCTTAGCTGAATAATGATGTAGAAACTTGGGAGCAGTCAGAGTGATGAAAAATTTACTATAGAGCACCCGAAAAGCCTGAAGCGAAGCCCAGGCATTCGGATGCAACTGAGTAGGAGCAACATTCAGCTCCCGGAGAACATCAGTATCAAATTTATCAAATGGCACCGTAATGCCAAGAACTGAAAACAAAGCCTCATATACATAAGTAAAATGAGACTGACATGGAAAAGCAGAAAAGAAAACACACTTGTCGGGTCCACAGGGTTCGGCATAAACCAGACCCGGCCTTTCCGAGTTACATAAGTCAATTTCCTGGAAGAGAGAAGATAAAGACTCCTCGGTCTGATACCAAGAAGAATAAGCACCCACCTCACCAGCTGCCCAGAAGTAACCTGAAGTAGTAACGGGAGGATAAGATTTCTTCGAACCCTTAGGCTCATCGGGTTGGGGGGAGAATGGGAGGAGGGAGAAGAGGCCGAGTGCGCCGAGTAACTAGAGGACGCACCTCGGTAGCCTCATAATCATCCAAAACCACAACACTTTCAGCAGGAATGGCCAAAGGCACTTGCACAGAATTAGCAGAGGGGCGAACTACTCCCCATCTGCAGCGACGGCGTTTGCCGCCGACACGCCATCACTAACTCCACCGGAGTTCGAACAGCACAAAGAGAAACCATTATCAGAACCTTTTCCGATGAGATGAACCTCTGGCGATAGCATACGGCCACCGCCAGAACGCTCCGATTCCCCAGAAAAAGAAGACATTTTCAAATGAAAAGAGCAAAACAAGGGGAACAGAGGGTGTACCTGGGCTAGGAAAGAAAGTGAAGAAGGCAAGGGAGAGGAATAAGAAATAACAGAAGAACAGAGGTCCCCGGAGAAAAAAAACGCAAGGAAGAAGGAGAAATGAACGAAGGTTACACAGTAACCGTTATATAGAGACCTAAGGGCCTCGAATGCGAAAGGGTGGAGCAACTCGGGTCGTTGGATCAAGACCCTTCGCCAAACGAATCAACGGCTAGGGGGGCTTGAGACCTTTGGGCATCCCGAGGACGTTTTCAAAATTCAAAAATAATCATTGACACTGCCCTCGGGAAACGTTACGAGTTAATGGGTCTGAAACGACGCGACCACTCGAAGACGAAGTCACGCGACTTTTACAAAACAAAACGATGAAGCCGAGTCCGACAGAACAAAATGAGTAAGATACAACGACAACTCGGCCAAAAGGGAACTCGAATTTGGCGAGGCCATTTACTTAAGCTCTTCCACGTTTTCAGAAGCTTAGGGGGCATGTCTACTACTCGAACTCGACACTACACTGAGTAGTTGACCTGGCCGAGTATATTGAGCTTACTCGGACCTAGGCAGTTATAACATAATATATCTTACTGAGAGATAAGATATAAAAAGATAAGGGCACAAGATCATGATAGAAGATAAGACTATCTCTATCATGAATTACGAGATTTGATAGGAAAATAACCCTATCAAATCTATCTTTTTATACCCTATAAATACGACAACACACCATCGAATCAAGGTACAAAAAATCTAATCCCAATTACGATACTTGCCTCCTACCTCTGCGCCTCTAACTTGAGCGTCGGAGTGTCTTTGCAGGTACACCCCCCACCATTCATGGAGGAGAACTCGACGGAGCCACCGCGTCGGAACACTTACCAAATTCGGTAAGAACATTTGGCGCCCACCGTGGGGCTCGATGAAACTTTTTCCAGCCACACCAATCAACGTGAAACGATAGCGATGGTAGCAACCCAAGGCAAAACAGTGAACTACGAAAGCAACCACAGGGATTGGAAACCCTAACTAAGGGAACACTGGCAACGGGGGATGCCCACGAGGGTAACCCCAATAATGTGGTGCCCATCCCGCGTCAGGCGCTTGAGAATCACCCATTGATCTAAGCCCTGCAAAGGGAAGTGAACACGCTGAAACAAAATAGCGCAAAAGAAATAGAGGATCTCCGCAAGGAGAACACCACCCTCCGAGAGCAATACCAGAAACTGCAAGAGGACCGGAGTGCACACTCAGCTGCCCATGCAACCGCCAATGGACAACCTGACCGAACAGAACAGGATGACACTACCTGGAGCAAGGCAGACCGAACAACAACCCACATGGAATCCATACCTATATCCGTTTCACGCACGGTCCTAAGGCGGAACGCAATGCTCGAGACAACAAGACGACACCTGTTCGTAGATGGTATAATGGAAACACGACTACCGGCCGGGTGGAAACCTCTGTCTATGGACCGTTATGACGGCCTAACGGACCCGGACAAACACATCGACGTGTTCATCACGCAAGTGAACCTATACACAAACAACGACGTCATCATGTGCCGCGTTTTCCCAACCACTTTGAAGGGGGTAGCATTGAACTGGTACACGCACCTCCCTCCTCACTCGATTGACTCTTTCGCCACACTGGTCGCTCATTTCGGTGCCCAATACGCTACGAGTCGGCCTCACCACTTGACAGTAGTGGCATTAGCCAACATTCGACAAGAGGACATTCATGATTTTTCTTTTAAGGTTTAATTGACATTCATGATAACTTATTTAAAAACATATATTGCAATAAGCCATCTAAAAAGACATAAATCTATCTTTCAATAAACTTATAAATTTAAGTTGACTCTTTATGGAGATCACCATGCTTAACATTTAAAAAGATAAATAAATGTAAGATTATAGTACATTATAACAAATTTAATATAATAATATTAAGAATACTAACAATAATATTTATTTATGTTTTTTAATAAGCCGGTCTGTTAGACCTAAAAGACTTATTAAATTATTTAAAGCTTAATCTTTTTAACTAAATTGATTTTTATAAAAAAAAAAAAAAAAAAAAGGTCTAATCTAATGATATAAACTAGGTCATAGATCCTATTGAGCCGCTTCACTTATTTCCAATCCTATAACTTATCACAATGCAACTTATGATGGCGAAATTATTTTCCAAAACGAGTAGATGATGACACAAAATTTACTGGATATATTTGTTATTTGTTATAATCAAAATTAGATGCCGCTGAATGTGTTAAGAATTTTGTTTAGGTTGATTCACATTCAATTTGACAAGTCCATTAGACAATTTCGATTTGACAATGCAACCATCCACCGATTATTTTGGGTAATTAAGCCATCATCTATTTTTCGGTAAGTAATTATGCCATCCTCTACTTTGTCTAAACAATTTTTTTCCACAGAAAACCCAATCTACTTTACTTTGTCATTTTTCTTATTGGTATCCTTTTTATTATATTATAAGTGTGAAATATCTATCATCTTTATTAATGATTAATTTCTGTTAGAAAATTTATATATTTTTCTATCAATAAGACTCAAATTTGATACCTTATTTATGGGGTCTAAATCCAATTTCATTTAAACTAATATAATATTGATTTTCTTATCTATGTCTACAAATACTATTTAAGGATCACTAAATATATTTTATTAAATATTTTTAATTACTTAAAAATAAATATTAAATATACTAAATATTATTTTAATATACATTTTTATTTTCATTTTCTCACACATGTACATAATTTTGAAACAAACAAATATAAATTTGTAATACGCCAATATAATTGAAAGAGTCATATTCAAGTAGTGTTTAAAAATTCGAATTGGTAATTGACTTGGTAGAAGTACTTAGTCAGTGAGTGAACAGGTGAATAACTGATTGAACCATATGAATTAATATAAATAAATAAATAAATAAAAATTAAAATATAGCATATATTATATATATTAGTTTGTCATATATGTTATCATAAACTCGGATAGTGTAGTGGCTTCGAAAATAGTTGTGGGGTTTGATTCCTACCACTTTAATTTTATTGTTTTGCCATGACAAAAAGAAGAAAGCTAACAGTGACTGTTGGCGATAGACTGACTCTCTCAGTCTCATGAGGGTGGGGGGGGGGGGGGGGAAAGAGCGTTCGGATTCTCTGCAGCAAAGAATCCTCTACAGATCTCTGTTGCAGCAATATCAGCCGTAGATAATATCTAATGGTTTACATAGATTTAAATATTAAAATAATTAAACACCAATTTTTTGTGATAAAAAAGTAACCTTTTCTTTCTTTCCCGCCGTGCATACGTACTGAGAGGCAAAGAAAAACACTCTTCACCGCTGCACTTTCGTGGGTTCCTTTTTCGATTTAGAGCTTTGGCTTCTTTAATGTTGTAAGGCTTTTGTATTGTTTAATTTGATGGAAAATTAAAGGAACATCAACACATAGATACAATAATATAGCATGTTATTTTGTGAACAGTAATAATGCTTGAGAGTTATTAGTCGCTAACCTGAGTTTACGTTCATCTCCATGATAACACTTGACGTAGGAGAAATCCTTAATTGCTTCTTGAGAGGATTATTACCCGCTTTTCTAGGGAACTTTCTAAGAGAATGTGTGTGTGTAAATTTGCTTAATGGAATGACAAATTTATAATCTCCAAACAGCAGGTAAGGACCTCTAATTAGAATATTTACTAAATGATTGATCCAACCATTACAAGGTCAATCTTATCATAATCTCATCCAAGATATTCTTAATTTTCATATTATCGTTATCATATCTTTGATTGTCTAGTTGATAATATTAAAAAAATAATATAATGATTATTAATTGATACTAATCCATAATAAATATTTTAACATAATTTTCATCTTTTTATATTTAATCTTTACCCATGTATTGTTTATATGTTGCATTTGTTACTTGTATTTTCTATTTTGATAACTGTAGGATTATTGATATAAGATAAGATGCTCTGTTGTAACTCCTTTTATTCCCAAAAGCTCTAAAAGGATGCTAATTGCCAATTGAATTGCAAGCTCTTCTTCGTCAATTTCTTTTGTGTTGCTCCAATTGAATTGCAGAATTCACCGTTTTGAAGGTGCCACCATGGAACTCCCGTCTCAACCATGCTGCCCGGCACATATCACCACACCAACTCCGTTTCCAATCCACAACGCCGACTGGTTGATGGCGGTCCAAGCGCTTTGAATAGCATTGCGTTAATTCGAATAGCGCAAAGAAGAGAGTTAACGTGAGAAAAAAAGATTGTATTTTTGGGATCAACTATGAGATGAATCGGACGGTTATATTTAATTGTAATATTGTTTTTAATGATTTTACTAATATGTCTTACGTGAACCGTTAGATATGATCTACGATTTATATTACTGCAGCAGGGAACTGTAGAGAATTCTTTGCTGCAGCGAATCCGAACGCAAAAAAGATAGATATTGACTATTTTGTAAGAGAGAGAGAAACAAAGCTAAAAAGCTGGCAGGCAGGTCACTGACGTGGGATTAGATAAAATAAGCAGCCCGCGCAACAGTTGTTACTTATTACACAAGGGGTGCTTGAATCCGGAAAAATTGGGTCGCTGGGTTCAATTCGAATTTTGACCTTTTGTTTGGAAAAGGAAGAAATTAAAGGAAAATTTTCAAAAAAAAAATTGTGAGTAAAAAACTCTTTTATTATTTTATTTTAATTTAAATATTTTTTCTTTTTTCTTTTTTATTCTATTTCACTCAATCAAACTCATCATCGTGAGAGTTGGTAGAAACAAATTCAGCTTCATCCTACCTGTACAATAAACGTCAACGTCAACAAATGCACAAAAAGAAACAGGATTTATGCGGTCTCACTCACATGATCACATCATTAAAGAGATGCTAATAACCATATAATTAACGACTTAGGCTTAGCTAAGTTTGGTCACACTGATTTATTTGGCTTGTCATCATAAGTTTCTCGCCTCGGATCTCTCCCCCATGCCACTGTGATTCGGCTTTAATTAGATCCTACTTTTTAATTTTTGGATTAACTAAGTTTTTAGTCTCTAAATTTTTTCAAAATTCGATTTTTAGTCCATAAACTTTAGTTTGATTGGTCAAGGTCTCTAAACTTTTTAAAAATTCGATTTTTAATCTCTAAACTTTTTAAAAATTCGATTTTTAGTCCTTAAACTTTTTAAAAACTCAGTTTTTAGTTCCTGAAATCTCATTAATTCAAGGACTAAAAACTGAATTTTAAAAAAATTTAGGGACTAAAAATCAAATTTTAAAAAAGTTTTAGGACTTTGACCGGTTAAAATTTTGTTCAAGGACTAAAAATCGAATTTTTAAAAAGTTTAGGAACTTTGACCAGTCAAACTAAAGTTTAGGGACTAAAAACTGAATTTTGAAAAAAATTAGGGACTAAAAACTTAATTAATTCTTAATTTTTTTATAAACATACTATAAAAAATTATGGGTATTGCTAACCAATACCCTTAAGGCACTGATTAAGGAATTAAAAGAAAAAAATATTTATTGTAGAAATTATAGGAGAACGCAAAAAAAAATGGGCAGCGCAATTTTGTGTCTTCCAATAAAAATCTTTCTCCTTTTAGTTCCTTAACCAGTGCCCTAAGGGCACTGGTTAGCATTTGCCAAAAATTATTTAAGGAACTATTTTACAATTTTTAAAAAATAAATGACCAAATTATAACTTAAAATAAAGATAAGGGACCATTTTACAATTTTTAAAAAATAAAAGACTAAATTGTAACTTAAATAAAGATAAGAGATCATATGAATAATTTAACCTATATATTTTAAAACGCTTTATGTATATAATTAATTATTTAAAAATAAATAATAAAGTATATTTTATATTTTATTTGGTAGGACAAAATTAAACAATAGAATAATATAAGAGAAATTTATTTATATTCAAAAATATCATAATTAATGTCCCTATCCCTTGATGTTGAGGACTTTTTGTTTTTATATTTAAATATTTAAAATATTAAAAATTAATGTGATATAAAGTGAAACTAATTTTTAAAGTAAAATATTTTAAATCACAATAAAATTACACATATTAAAATAAATGATGATATGATAAAAATTATCTCAGTTTTAAATTTTGATAATATTGTAGATTTATTTCTATAAGACTTTATTGAGTAATTTTTTTAAATTAATTTAAAATATTTAAAATTACATTTACAAATAAAAAATTATAAAACTTAATTATAAAAAGTAATACATTGAAAATTCTAAAAAATCAAAGCTAAATAAAATCAAATAAAAAAATTAATGGTCAATGCCTAAAAATATGTAATAATTTTATAACATGTACTTGTTTATATGCAAGTATACATACACAACTTTTTTTCTATCTTTTGAATATATTCTCATTTTCTACCCAAAACAATTACTACATTTGTTCTCTATTATAAGCAAAAAAACTCACAGTTTCTTGTTCTCAAATATAAGCAAATTTTAACTACTTTTGCCTTATTTAATGAGACTATCTTTAAAATATCTTTCATTTAATAGTAGGTTTATGCTTCATATCAAGTTCCAATGAAGGATAGTTTAGGAAAAATGTTTGATTTTTTTATTGGAATTGACATAATTTAATGAAATTAACTAATTTCCTTAATAAGTGTGAAATCAATTTTTTTTTTTACTTATAATAGAGAATGAAGGGAGTAGTATCTTATTCTGTAACGCAAAGACTTAATTAATAATTAACATGATACAAAAAGAACTCAAGTTTTAAAATAAAATATTTTGAATTTCAATAAAGTTATATACTTTAAGAAATAATACACATAAATATAAAATTATACTTCACTTGCATTAATCAACTTATTTTATATTTTTCTAATTCTTTTATAACTTTTATATAAATATTGGGACTAATACAATTTGTCATTTATCTGTGTACTTAAAAAAAGGATGTTAATGTTTATTGTATAGACATAATTATTATTTTGTTTGAAAAAAATTACATCTATTTTCACTGTTTTATTTTTTTAATGAGAGTTTGCATACTATCTATATATTAAATAAATAAGAATTACAATATGCATAAGCTACATGTGGATATATATTAAATTATATTTTGACTCAAGAATTTTCAATTTTCTTTGAAAAATATACATCTTTAGTTATTAAAAAAATAAAAGGTTCATTCACTTTCTATTCGCTAAAATTGATTTCCCCATGGAACATGTTTTCCATTTTATCCCTCTTGACCAACTATAAACATTGAATAATATCTTTAGATTTTGTACAATGGCTTACCACCATTTACATGTCTATTTTATTGTTGCTATCTTCAACATGTACATCATAGTGATTAAAAACAATTCTTTATAACTACTATACTATGTTACTTTCCTGTGACAAAAAAAAAAAATATTATGTTACTTCATGTTGATCCTCAACTACAATTCTTCCATTCCATTTATTCCAAATTTAAAATGCAATTGGTTTTGGTTATACTGGTAATGTTCTTAACATAATTATTCACTACTTTTCCTGATAACTTGACTACAAAAATAAAAAATTTCATGATAATAGCATCTTCCCTCAACATTCCATACAATGATTTGTTACAAATCAAATTTCAACCACATCTAATACATTTGCAAATTGAACTTTAAAATTATTTTTATCCACTAAATAATTTTTGACATTTTTAAAATTAAAATTTTTAAATATAAATGTATTAAATAAATTTAAAAGCATTTATGTTTTTTTTATCATACAAATTTTAACTTAAAAATAACTTTAAAACTAAAAAAATCAATATTAAGACTTCTACAATTGTATTTACTTAAATGCTTCAAGTTATTATACATACCCATATACACATACATACACACATATAATATATGAATATATATGTGTGTGCGATATTTTTTTTAATTATTGATTATACTAATCTTACACTATTTTATAATTATTTTAAATATTAAGAATAAATTATTAATACTTTTGAATGGAACAGGCTATTCATATTTATCTAACATATTATTATTAGATAATAAGAATATAGTATACTTTTGTGAAAAAAAGTTGCTGCATAAGTCTTAAATACTTATATCAGTTTTAATAGTAAAATAATTTGTGTTTATTTTGTTAATAATTAAATATCATTCTAAAGTATTTAAAAATTATAAGATAAACTAATCAAACATAATATACAGTAATAATAATAAGAAGAAGAAAGAATGGTTAAGCAAACAAAAAAAGTAAAAAGGAAGAAAGAGAAAAGTGGATGAAAAAAAATGCTCAAAATATTGACGTGTATGATTAGGGATAAAAAGGTAAATTTAGTAGTTGTTTCTTATCCTATATAGTAATAGAAGATTACCGTTATCAAATGATCAATTATGGCTTCTTTTACTGGAAGTTCATTTATCGCTTTGCAATTGGTTTTCTTCCTGTTATTCCCAGGTGACTATCGATAGTTACATGCATGATATGAACTTTTCATATACAGTGCTTTGTTCTAGAAATGGTTTAGATTCATGGTGTCGTGTCCCTTGCTTTTTGGAGTCCGATGTTGTGTAGAATAAATAACTTGAGGTGATACTTAAGACATGAGATTCTTTCACTTGATAACTACTTTTTTAAATTAAGTTTTGTATCAAGAAATTTAACCGGGTGGATTGTAATAAGATTTTTGATACTGAATTCAATTTTTATAAAAAAAATTAAGTTCTTCTTAACTTAGTTCTGTATCAAGAGATCTAATCCGGTAAATTGTTATAAAATATTTGGCATTGATTGGGTTCATTCCTATACATAAAAAAAAAAATAAAAAAAAAAATTAAGTTCTCCTAAACTACTTAAGTCCTAATACCTAGTTACCTATTGTGTTTAATATTGTACAGGTTCGTATTCAGCGAGATTGACCATCACCAACATGTGCAGTTACATAGTTTGGCCAGGTATTTTATATGGCGCAGGAGCCTCACCGCTCTCCACCACTGGGTTCGCTCTCCAACCCGGCCAGTCCAACGTGGTCGCCATGCCACCTGTCTGGTCTGGCCGTGTATGGGGGCGGACCCGCTGCTCTCAGGACTCCGTCGGAAAGTTCTCCTGCGTTACAGGAGACTGTGGCTCGTCCACCGTAGAGTGTGCCGGCGGCAACACCATTCCGCCGGTCACTCTGGTGGAGTTCGCTCTGAACGGCACCGGCGGGGTCGACTTCTACGACGTGAGCCTCGTTTACGGCTTCAACCTCCCCGTGATGGTGGAACCAATCAGAGATCTAGACAGAAAGCACTGCAAGGCCATTGGTTGCGTGGTGAACTTGAATTTAGAGTGCCCGACACACCTGAAGGTGATCGCAGACGGAGAAGGCGTGGCTTGCAACAACGCGTGCCAAGCCGACAGGATTGGCTCAAGGGTAAATTAATTAGCCCTATTTATACAAAAAAATTATTTGCTTTTTAAAGAAAAAAATCACATGTTTTACAACATGGCAGACATATAATTTCTTATTTAAAGAAGCAGAAGTTTCTGTGAAATTTTGCTTAGGCCTACCCATGTTTGCATTCACACTTTTTCAAGACTGCATGCCCTTCCGCTCACGTCTATTCTAATGACCGCGGCTTCTTTTCTTGTGTTTCTGCTGCTCACTATGCCATCACATTCTGCCCCTCCACGACGATACGGTCCTAGCTTCACTCTTTCTTTTTTTTTTTTTTTTAAATATTTCTAGTTCTTTAATTAACTTATTGGGTGTTTGAATTGAATTTCCATGCAGTTCAATCAATCCGGTGAACAACTCGAAAGTTGATCAGCACAACTCACTGATCAACATCATAGCGGTGGTTGTTGCTCTTGCCACTGTTTGTGGCCTTTTTATAGCGTGCAACATACATATCCGCTCCTCAAATGGAGACTGCGGCTGCGAAATTGGCGCAGGTACAAGAACTGAAACAACCGGCTCCAATTCTCATGTCGTCACTGTTGTTGTAAATTAGCTAGGTCTTTTTATCGTGTTTTAATTACTAGAAAGGATGCAGTGGACTTATGGATATATCTAATTTATATAGAAGGGAGAGAATTATATCCATAAACGATAGAGAAAATCATTCCACCTAATGGTGGGGTTGAAGTAATTTAGACTAGGTTCTATTTCTAACCTCATTGATATAATCAATTGTACACAGAAAAGGAGTGGAAAAGATCTAACTAAGGAAATGTTCTACCCATTTCTCTCTGCTTACATATTTCTCATTTGTTTTTCTTTTTAAATTTTTTGTGTTTCTACTTTTAATTTTCTATGCTCCAAAAGAGGGAGAGGCAGGAGAGAATCTAAATACTAATGAAAGTTACATAAATTGTGTGATTGTCTTGTTTGAATAATTTTTTTAAAAGTATTTATAGAAAAATAAATTAAGAAGATAAAATGAATTGGTTTTTCTTATAAACTAAAATCAGGTATTTTAATTTTAGAGAAATTAGATGAAAAGGTTTTTATAAAAGCTAAAAGTATAAGTTTTTTTTTTTTTTTTGAGGGAAAGTATAAGTTGATCTTAACTTATAATAAAAGTTCAATTTCTTTTATCTTCTATAAATACTTATAAGAAATTTATCCAAACACAACTTTAATTAATATCTTCTGCATATGAGAACAAAGTAGGTGATTTTGTTACCATATTTTACTATTTTTTAAACTCACATGAAGGAGCTCATAATTAATTGTACACACAAAAAAAGAGAGGAAAAGAGGTAACTAATGAGTTGTGCTACCCATTCCACTTTAGCATAACTGCACAAGCCTTTACATCTCACTACTTTCTCTTCATTTCTTTATTATTTCTTTTCCTTTCTAGTTTTTTTTTTTTTCGTGTGTGTGAAGCAAAATTTAATAATTTCAACTTGCTCAAGACTAGCATAATTAAGCCGAAAGAAGCTTTGGGCCATCAATCACGGCCTTAGACTGCCGGTTGGTAGAGGGTTTAATTCCATTTGCATCGAGATTGACTCTTTAACAGCTGTTTCTTCGCATGTTATAAAAATGGGTGTGTATATATGTTCATCACCGTTGCTATAATTTGTTCAGAGACATTTCAAACCTCCTAAACTCTCTCACCTCGTACCCGTGCAATCATATATCTTCAGAGAAGCAAATGCTCCAGCTGATTCTCTAGCTAGCTAGCTATGGCATGTCCATGGAAGTTGGCTTTAAAACTTTTGATGTTGTTCGTGACTTTTGTATCTCCATTTGTTTGCTGACTCTTCGGCTACTGTTTTCAGCACGTAGTATTTGTTGTTCCTTCGAACCAGAGCCTCATTTGACGTTTTTTTCCCTCTATTGTTGCACTGATTGCTTCACCTATTCGTCTACCACTCCGAGAAATTTTTTTATTTTTCTATTTTTTTTTGTTTTTGTTTAATCATGTATGACTCGATCGGTTTGATGTGTACCCGAGTCATCAGTTTTTTCAAAAACCAGCAGAGTCATTCCGGTCCGTATCAAGTTAAATACATGATCAAGATATGTTAAAGTGCTAGAACCAGCTACATGACCAGTTCCTAAGTCAACCGACCGATCCAAGTCGAGTCTAATAACATTGTCCTAAATCCTAGTGCAAGTACATTCACATTAATAATATTTATTATATAATTTTGACAATTATATATAATTTTAATACTAAGTAGTAACATTAGATATTATATTAGTACTACTTATGCTATAATTTGTCTTTTTTCTAAAATTAGTTAATGTTGCTTTAAAATATATTTTATGAATAATAATGATAATTAAAAGTAATAATTTTATAAATATGTAATTAAATTTAAAATATTTCATAATATTTTATTTTAATCAATAATTAAGTTAGAAATTAAGAAATAAATTATTAAGAAAAATTATTCAATTTTAATATACAAAGATGAGTTGATATTAAAAAAATAAATTATATATTTAACTCACGTTTAATGCTCGTGGCTTTATAAAATTATATTTCGTTCCTTCTTGCATAATTTTTTAAAAAATTAAATTACCTCTAATTAATAATTAATATTAAAATATAATTACATTGATAGAATAAATAAAAGTTTAAAACCCAGATCGGCCTAATTACTACAGTCATTATAAAAAAAAAATAATACTCCCTCTATTTTTTTTAAGTATTGAATTTTTGAAAAATAAAATATTCTTATTTATCTATTGTTTTCAAAGTTTAAGATAACATTAATTATTTTTCCTCAATTATATTCTTATTTCTCATCTAATTTTTAATTCATTTACACATTTATCATGAAAGTAGAAATAAAAAATAACTAATGTATTTATTTTAGAGTATAAATGAAATAGATAATATAAGAAACTTAAAAACTATTTTAATTTATGATAAACAAGAAAATTTATTATATTGATTCTTATAAATAAATAAAAAAACTTAAGATAGTGTTTGGTACAGTACAAATTTTTGGCTTTTACTTGTGTTTTTGTTTTTTGTTTTCATTTTTTATTTTCACTTTTTAATTAAAAAATGTCTTCTTGTTTTGAATTTGTTTCCAGTTTTCAAATACTTATACATGAAACAGTGAAAATAACTTTTTATTGTTTTCTGAAATGTAGGAAATAGAAATGCAAGTAAATTGAAAATGTTTCTTTTTCATATTTAGTTTATTTTTAAAAAAATAATATTCCCGATAAACAATGTTTTTCATCAGTATTATGGGATATAAAAAAAAAACTTCTCATATACTTTTGATCAGTAAACTCCCCTAAATGACACTTAAGAAGTGAGTGAAGTAATAATATTCGCGTGTTAAGGTACTATGGGGCTATGAGGGTCTTCGTAGAATGCTTTCATGAGATTTACTCAGTTTGATTCCATTTTTTTCTTTATCAGACAGCAATATAAATATAAATACATACTAAACAAAATGCACGCCCATGGCGTCAGCTAAACATAATAAAGTCCTAATTAAGTTGTTGAGGACAGGAATCCCATGTAACAAAGGTGTTTTCTATTGATAATTCCATTCCATGTGCTTTCATTCAATTCCATTGACTCCGTCTTCTTTCCTCGGACCCACAGCGCCAAAACATTTTAACTTTTCTCACATGCTAGTTTCTGTTCCCTGTCTCAACTTTGAATTTCTTCATTGTGTCTCCACTCTATTATTCTCTCCCTCGACTTCACTCTTTTTTGAGCTTTGAGCATTGTCTACAAGTACACCACCATCCATTGCTGGAGGTTAGAGAAAACATATACCCACATATATAAAACTTCCACTCTTTTACAAAACCCTCAAATCTTAGACATTGGTCACGCTATGAGCTGAATTCACCCGTGGTTGTTATTTGTGGCTTCTCCCCTTTTATTGATGCCTTAATTACAAATTTTATCACCGAATTTTTATTATTTTGCAAATTTTATTGTCCATATTTTTTTTTCCATAAATTTTATCGTCTAAGTTTTTAATTTTTGAGTATTTTACCATTGTCTACGTGTCACCAAAAACAAAGTTAAAGAACAAAACGGCGTCGTTTTGTTACCAACGTAATGGTAAAATGTGCAAAAATTTGAAAACTTGAGTGGTAAAAATTCGTGAAAAAAATATAGTAAATTTTGCAAAATGATAAAAGTTGGACAGTAAAATTCGCAAAAAGAAAAAACTTGGATGATAAAATTTGCCAAATAATTCAAGTTGGGTAATAAAATTTGCAATTAAGCCTTTATTGATCTCATTCCCCATTTTATGCATTTATTATACTTTTTATTATGTTGTCTATGTTGTTATTTTGTGCTTTTTTTTATTAGTCATTTTATTAGTTATATTAGGAATTTAGCATAACCCATAAGGTTGGTGCAATAGTGTAATGTCTCATTGTGTTCACATGTGAGAACGATCTATTTAGCGGGAGAATCCATACAAAATTCTTAGACCAGCAACAGTCACATACCATTAGTGAGATTAGTCTATGACCCAATGGATTGAGGGATACAGTGTCTCTGACCCAGTACCAAAAAATATTAGGGATTCAGGACAACATAATTCATCATTCGCACGTGTGGTTCAAAGTTACGAAAACCGTTATGTATAAATGTATCAATTTTTACAATTTAAGGCTAATTGATGATTTTTATATCAATCTGAAAAATAAATTAGGAGTATATTAAATTCATAAGAATTAAAATATATTTCTTATGTTGATTTTGTATAATTGATTTTATATAATATACTACTTTTCTAAATTCTTCTAATTTTTTTGCTATTACTCAATAGACACTTGTATGCTGGTTGCACTTACCAGTAAGTATCTCTTATACTTAATATAATTATATATATCTTTTGCTTATAAGAAAATATTAGCTATATACTAATTTACTTGCATAATGTGAAATTTAATTATTTTTTTTACTAGTTATATTTTTTGTTCTTGGCCCCTTATCTCAAAATTTTGGCTTCATTCGTGTCCGCTAACAAAAAACAAGTCTTATAGATGATTAATAATAATTTTATATAATACTATTTTTATTACTTAATTTGTATAAGAAATAAATAACTAATTTATTAACATCAATAAAAATAATTAATTTTCTATTTCATTAAAATTTTCATTTAATTTGCAAACTATTTGAAAGGAAATCTTGGGTTTGTGAATCTGTCCTCTCCTGCCCAGTCCTGAGTCCACTCACGCACAACCCAACCCAATATCCACAATCTCATCTTAACTCTGTATCCAATAAATACTAATACTATCTTTTTTTTACTTTTTTTTTTTATCATTATAGTATCTTATTTGATTAATTGTTTACTTATCATGTTTTATATTGGGCCGTAGATTTTGACTAACGCCCCCAACCAGGCCTTCGTGAAGCCCAACCCAAACAAGATTTTGTTTCAAAATTTTAGTTATTAAGAGTGTGTTTGTTTACCCGTTGAATTCACGTTCAACAAAAAACAAAATTTTTCATACACCAATCCAAAAGCAACACTTGTTGCTTTTGGAAAAATGTTGGTTGCATTTAAAAAAACACTAACCCAAACACATCGTAAATACAAGTTGTTCACTTAATTAATGCTAATTTTTGCTATAATAATTAAAATATATCATTTTTGTATAATTTTTATGTGTCAAAATTCTATTACGAAATATTTATTGTTATACTAATTTTAAAATTTTAAAATATTTTTTTGTACTTTCCATTATTTTTAAATAATTAAAATGTTATTTTCACCTGAAAACCATTAATAATTCAATTTTATTTTTAATAATTACGAAATTTCTAGGATTATTATGAAAATAAGTATTTTGCCTAAAAATGAACTTTAAATAATTTTTCAAAGAATTTTTAATTTTAAACTAACAGTACTAGTTTAACTTACGTAGTCAATAAAAGGTATTTTCGTCTCCTTAAGTGGCTTCTCTAAAATTTCTCAAAAAGTTCCCATAATTTCTTTTTAATATTTAAAACATTATTTTAAGCTAAAAACTAAGTTTTTATCTTTCTTTGGAGCATTTATCTAAACTTTTATTTGCTTTGCTATTATCATTGTTTTGATTTTATAAAATCTATTAAAAATCCCATTTCTAAGTTTCTTGACGTTTCGGACTCAACCATGCAGTCAGAATTTTGAAATTTCAACAGAAATATTGAAAAATAGAAAAATTATACAATTAAATATAAAAGAAAATAAAGGTGTTACACTCCACGAGTGTTTGGTTTGCAAAAAATTCTTATAGATTCTTGAATTCAATTTAAATATTCCTCATTTTGGGATAATGTTGAACATTTGACATCGTGTATGGGAAGTATTTGCTTTTTGGGAAGTTCATGTTTTGTACTAATCCACGTCACAAGTCCACCAAATGCATTCACATATGACCAATCTTGTAGAAGCAAGCTCCACCATTCCTCCGCATCCACCTGTCCAGCCCACAAGCACAACCCTACAAAAAGAAAAGCTTTTTAAGCTAATTAGCTAACAAAAGTTCAACTTTTCTGCACCCAAAGCCAAAGAATCCAGTGTCTAGAATGGTAACACGAAGAAATATTGAATGCTAGATTGTTGGAGTTTGAGAATAAGCCAACAAAACATTTTATAATTACACTAGCTTGCAGTCATTGCCATCACTCCCCCAATCATCTTCCAAACCCACATAGTTAGTCACTTATATATGTAACACCCCAAAATCTGTTTTCTAAATTATTTTAAGTTTTATTAAATAATTGGGTTTACCTTTTTTAAAAATAAATAAATAAAATTGTGTTTGAGAAAAATGCTTTGGGGCTTAGTTGTGAAAAAGATGAGTATTTTTTAAAATAAAGGTGTTTTGTAAAAGCTATTGGGTTTTATAAAAATTAAATGGAAGACTTATGTCTTATGAAGCTTTGTTTTAAAAATGGGCTAGGTCGGAGAGTCCCAAATAGTTTTATGAATGTTCATTAGGTTTTGATGCATTATATGCTTACCTTTTTAGGTACATTTAATTGCAATTATCTCATCTATTCCTTATTTAAAGCTTTGTTTCCACCTTTTTTAGTTCAAAATTTAGTTTCTTAATAATTTAGTTAGTTTGTTTAAATTCAGGATTATTTCTTATGTATTAGCCTTTTAATATATAAGAAATAGGAGTTGGGTTTTGTAGCAGCTCATGATCAAGGTCAAGGCAGAAATTTCACATTCGCCCAGCTAGCCATTTGTGCTCGCCCAGCGATAGAGAAGTCTATGGCACTTTATTTTTTGGAAACCCCTTTCGCCCAACAAATCACAAGTACTCGCCTAGCAAGAGAGAGTCAGAGAGTGACCATTTTTTGGAAACAAACTCGCCCAACGAGCCTATCCTGTGCGACCAGTTAAAGTGTTTCAGTGGCCCATTAATGAAGCTTTAGCCCAGCGAAAATTATGGCTCGCAGGGCTAAAATTGTCGCGCTGACACTTTTTGGACAAAAGACAAGACAATTAAATAGGCTTTTTGGCAAAGAAATATGAGATTCTTCTTTTGACCTAGATTGGGGATTGGAGCTGCTGCGTAGAACCCTCCCAATACTCCATTTTTCATCTTCATATATCTTCTCCACCATTTTTTATGCTCGTCTCACCCATGAGTAGTTGAGCTTCCCTTGGTTGGGGTTTGATGTAACTAAACCCGAACTCATGTGTATTTTTTGAGTTATTAATATATGTTTATTATTCATCGTTACATGCTTTCTTCTTTGCTTAATGTTTGTTTTGACTTAATCACCCTTTGTTTGATTTTATGGTTTAATTGCGATTGAGAAATGTATTTGAACCAAGAACCGGAAAAGAGTACCTAATGGGTCTTGTATCTAGGAATAGAGCAAAGCCATTAGTCATCTTTGACTTCTTTTCTTAAAGCAAGTAACTTGACTAAACTATTAGTTTTGTTAGTTTTGTTTCCAAATTTCTATTTTTATCTGTTTTTAATCATTGATATTTCAAGTTCTCTTTATATTTTGTGTCTAGTAAGTAAAAAGCGTGCAAATTGCCAAAGATTGAACAAGTCCTTTGGAAAAATGATGCTTGGACTTTCTATTTTACTACTTGTACGATTTGATACACTTGCCAAAGAAATAACAAGTTTCTGGCGCCGTTGTCAAGGACTTGTGTCTCAATATTTGGTAATTTTGCATTTTCTACTTACCTAGCCTTCATTATTTTATTCTTTCATGTTAATTTTGTTTTAGTTTGTTATAGTTTGTTATTTTGTGTTGACTTTTGTACTCTAGTCCCTTGTGTTTTTTTGGAGTCTATGTAGGCAGGATATAACCTTTGAAGAACTCTATATTGATCCATGGGGATTCTTGGAGTATTTTGCTCACACAACATAGGCTTCTCAATTAAACCAACTAGAGATGTTGTCTGGGTATCTTGAAATCATGCAGTTGAGGGTCATTCATCGACAACCTTACTCTTTGGGAAGTTTCTTGTGGGAGCAAGAGTCTCACCCCTCACACTCAACCCGAAAAATAAGAAGATAGACTCTCCAATCTTGAGAATGTGCTGATACAATTCATGGAAGCCACTAAAGCTAGCTCCAAAGCCAATGAAAATTCAATTAAAAATCTTTAGATTCAAGTTGGGAAGCTAGCTTTATTTGTCAATTTTTTTTTAACTAAACACATTTAATTTTTACTTTATTTTTCACATATTTTCATTCACTTTTTCTATTTCATCCATTTTATTTATTTTCTCTCTAACAGATAGACACAATGGTTTGTTAAGTATATGAAGGAAAATGAAACGAAAGAAAGAGAAAGAAAAGAAAGAGAGTGAAAAGTGATATTATTTTTAAATTATTTGGTAGAATAGAAATAAAAGAAAAAAAAGTTAAATTTTTCTTTTCTCTTGTTTGGTTGTATAAAAGGTGGAAGGAAAGAAAAAAAACATATATGAAAAATTATAAAAATACCTTCAAATAAAAATTGGAATATTATAATTAATTTGTTAATATAAAATATATTTAAGATTGATTATTATTATTATTATTATTATTATTGTTGTTGTTGTTGTTGTTGTTGTTGTTGTTGTTGTAAAAATATAGATTTATTTGATTGTTTTGCGAGGTGCAATCACACATTTCATTTTTTTTAAAATAAAATTTATAAATATAGTTTTATTTGATTGTTTTGCGAGGTGCAATCATGTTAACTCCTTGGCAAGTGAACCAAATCATACAAGTAATATCTTGGTAAGTCCAAGTATCGTATCCACAGGGACTTGTTCAATATTTGGCAAAATAGCAACATTCACTAACTATGGCTATCAAAAACAATTATTTTAATTGGAATGCAATAATGTAAATAGCAAGAACTTAAATAAACATAAAACTAAAGAGTAAAGTAACAGGAAATCTTTTTGGGAAATTTTTACGAACACTTGGAATGCAATAAAAAAGGATAAAACAACAATGCATAAAAGTGTTGGGATTGACTTCACCAAACCATCTCATCATGCCTACAAAGGTCACTCATCTAGTTTAAGGTTCATTTATTATCATCAACTCACAAAATACTCAAACCCCAATTCCTTGGATGGAAAGAGCCTAAGTCCCTTAACCAAACTATCAATCCCTTGAATTAGTTTAGCCAAGTAACTTGCTTTAAGAACAAGAGTTAAAAGATGACTAACAAGCTTTGATCTATTCCTAGCAACAAAACCCATTAGGTGTTCTTCTCCATTTCTAGGTTTAAAAACATTTTCCAATCGGATTCAAACCACAAAATCAAGCAAAGGGTGGTCAAGCCAAGGCAAGCATTAAGCACAGAAGAGAACCCTTAATAATGAACAATAAACATAGATTAATAACTAGAATGCATACATGAAGATGGTTCAGTTACATCAACCCCAACAAGGGTGAACCTAACTACCTAGCCACAAGAAGAAGAAGAGAAAATGATGCACAAAATGATGAGACTTGATAGGGAAACCATGGAGAACAAGTGACAAGTGAGAGCTTCTCGGCCCCTCACTATGCCCTAGATAGCTCCCCCACACAAATCTCCCAAATTCCCCTTCAATTTGGCCTTTTATCCTTTTGTTTCAGGCTCATTAACGCCACCTCAGCAGTCTCACGCCCAGCCTCAAGTCTTCCCACGCTCAGCTTCAGAAAAGGCATAAGGGGTGCAACTCGAAGGTCCTCACGCCCAGCCTCAGCATTCTCACGCCCAGCCTCAGGTTGACAGCAAGTAAAGGGAAATTTCTTCATTCTCAAGCCCAGCCTCAAATCTCTCAAGCCCGGCCTCAGCACGATAAAAGGAAGATGTTGGATTTTGGCTTTCAAAATATGCTTCCAAAGATGTTGGCTTGAACTTCCAATGACTCATGCTCCAAATTCTTTAATTCTTCTTCTATTCCTACAACAAAATATCAAAAGCTAGTAAAACTCCTAAAGGATTAGCAATATTAACACTACTTCTAAATAATAGTTAAATTAGCCTAAAATTGATTAAAACAAAGTTCTAAGTCATGAAAAATGTAAGATAAATGCTAAGATATGTAAGCATATAAAGCATCTATCAAAACACCCCAAACTTAGAGCTTTGCTTGTCCTCAAGCAAAATAAAACTAAGCTACACAACTAAACATAAACAACCTACCTAACATCAACATAAACATGAAATTATGCATAAATAACATGGTTTGAAAATCAAGCACTACATCACATCCATCCACACATGCTTTCAACTCAAGTCTTTGAGCAAGAATTTCCAAAATGAATAACCATACCATGTGGTGCCCACACAAAATTTCATAGCAAGATACAAATGCAAATACTTCCTCAAGAGACTAACAAGCATGGCAATGACTGAAATAGAGAAGCCAAAGAGCACTTGTTCCCTCACAGAAAAGGTGTTTCTCTCAAGCACACATGTGTATCTGGGCAAGTGTATCTCTCGATCACACACATTGAAACCACACAATTCAATTTTGCTTTTCATCTCAAAAGAAACCATAAAACCACACATGCATGCAAAGATCACAATGGTCTTTTATTGGGTTCAATCTTGGCTGGACTACAAAGAATATTGGTTTTTCCATATAAGCAAAATTACACCATAAGAGAATAGGAGAGCATCTTCTATGATCACAATTCATTCAACAATTCCAACTTCTCAAGTTCAATGAAAACCTTCATTCCATACATCCCAATGCTAAAACAACCTTGACCAACCCTTGACCAACATCAAAACAAGAATTATTGAGCCACCTTGCTTACTTTTCAAACTTTTTTCTTTTTCTTCTTTTTTTTTTTCATTTTTCTAAAATTGATTTTTTTTTAACATGACACAAGGGTGGCTTGAAAATAAGAAACCACATAAAGATTCCCAACATTGCTATCCTTTCTTGGTAAATCACACAGAAAACCCCCCAAACTTAAACTCTTGCAATCCACTATCAAAAATGACTTGCTCTCCTATCCCTAAGGTGTGGGAAGCAATTGTCTTTCTTTTAGGCTCAAGGATTCAAGAATAAAAAATGTGTTTGGCTTAAAGGGGGTCATGCAAAGGACAACAAATTGTTAGGTTAGCTATTTGGTCTAGTGGCTAAAATTTTCACAAGAATAAAATGCCTTGATCACTTCTCAATAAGCAAATGCAATTCAAGGTAACAGAGATTCAAGCAAAACCAATTGTACACATTCCAATGGTGGCACTCAATCAAATAAATCAATGGAAGCTCAAATACTCACACGGTTAAAACAAGCACTCAATGATTTTCAACAACATCATGCCAAACTTATTAAACGCACGAAATACTACAAAGCATCCAATTATGAATATCGAAGTACAACCACAAGCATACAATTATATCACAATGGAATTTAACATCATCAAGAACTCATGCAATGGATGAGCTGAAATTGTGCCAAAATCTCAAACCACACACTTAACACATGTTCAATCTAAAAACAAATTAATTGGAAATTAAAATCTAGCACATCACACAAGTTAAACAATAACAACTAAACACAACATAAACAGAAGACAATAAACATAAAACGTAAAACACAATATGACTCCCTCAACATCAGGCTAAAAGATTAGCCTTCCTCCACTCCTTCCTCTTCCAAGTGTGCATCAACATCCCCATCAGCAGCAACAGCAGACCCTCCTCCTCCCTGGGGATTATCCTGGTCCCCAGGATATTGTGACCAATCCATATGGGAAGAGAATTCAGCAACCGCCAGGATAGATATCTTCATGAGATTTAGAAACAAAAGTTTCATCATCAAAATCCAGAGGTAGTGCTTGCCTAGAAGGGTGGGAGCATTGGGTCTTAGTGGATTTTCTGCTCTTGTAAACCTTGGTTTGAGGAGTAGCCATCAATGATCAAGCTTGAAATGATATGAAAAAGAAGAGAAGAAAATGGCATGAACAGTAACTACTGAAGGTGTGGGTTCAAAAGAGAAAAAGAAATGTGAATGGTAAAATGAGAGAAAGAGAAAGAGAAAGAGAATTGGGTTCGGGCTTTATATATAAGGACTTGACGCTAAGCTTGGAGAAAAGGGAGGCCCGACGTGATTCAACCCGAGGCAATTGAATAAAATTTCAAAATTAAAACTGCAGCAGGGGAATAGCCACGCCTGGCTTGGAGGAATTAACGCTGGACGTCAATGAGGCAGTGGCAATTTGCAACATTTGCTTATCAATTAATTGGCCATGCATGGCGTGAAGAAATTGACGCCAAGCCTCCTATTGGCTAAGACAAATTGGACCCCTGGGAGTAATTTAATGCAGCCAAAAAATGTTGCCCCCTAGTGCCAAATATGTCAACCCGTGGTCAAGTGCAAAAGTGCACTCCAATTTAAAAGCCACCGCTTGATTTATGATTCAATGGTACTTGGCTTCATGGTGGCAGCACATGCTTAGTCTTGGATCAATTAAATTGCCACGAAAAGCTTTTTACAATTGACGCATGGCTTCAATTATGTCAAGACTAAGTGCAGACTTGCATGCCAAAAGCAATGCCACCACTTGGTTTTAAAAATCATGTGATTCTTGGCTCATTGCAGCAGCACATGATTGGTCCTTAGACCAATTAATTGGCAGCACAAAATCATGTTGAACATGACCATGTTCACGTCAATGGCAGGGAATAAGTGCAGCAATTGCACTTCAATAAAAGACTTGTAAATCAACATGCAAAGTCATGATATGCTCCTTTATATGTGACGCATGGCATAGAATAAGTGCACAATTGCACTTCCAATTCAAAAAACCATGTTGAATTTGCCTTAATGTGTGATGAAAGGCTTGATCTTGGTGGCATCAAAATTTGGTCCCTGAGCAATTAAATTGCCAAACTTGGATTAGTGACAGTGATGCATGGCATCACAATGGCAATAAGCTCACACAAATTAATGGCTCCAGGGACTTGAACTTGCCACATTAGACATGAGAATGTACAAAGCTAAGTATCTAAATGACAACAATTATGAAATAATTCCACACCTAGCTTTAAATTGACAAAAAAAAAAATTTACTCAATTTACAACAAAAAGATTCAGCTTTTTAAATTGAATTCCACATGAGTCAAGCCTTGAACACCCCAAACTTAAATCAACCAACTCTCTCAAATCTTTCTCAGCATGAACAAATAAAACAAACACAAAGCAACTTACTAAATCAACACTCAAACACTTTGCATCAATGATTTCACTTATTGAGACAAATCAAGCTTTTCCAAATTAGTTCAAGCTATAAAAACCAGCTGCATAATTTTTTCTGCAGAATTTTCTTTTAACAAAAAGAGCAAGAACTACCAAGGAAAAGCTTGTTTGACACTCTCTCAACATGTGCACCAATGATGCCAAGTAAACATAAGCAATTAACACGTCAAAACAAAAACATAACAGAAAATTCAAGCAACACAAGGCAATTAACAATTGAACTAACTCAAATGACAGAAAATTAAAAAGATAAGTTTAAAAATGCTTGGTTTCCTCCCAATACACTAGCTTGATAGGTTGAAGATTAGTTGTTCGACTGGGACGACACCTTGCATACAAAGAAAACACAAAAACACTAGAGCAACTAAGTTAGCCAAAGATTGAAAATAACAAATGCAGAAAATTAAAAACAAAAGGATGAAACGAAAAAAAGCCTAAGATAGCAAATGATGCACAATTGCCTAGTATTGAGACACAAGTCCCCGGCAACGGCGCCAAAAACTTGTTAACTCCTTGGCAAGTGAACCAAATCATACAAGTAATATCTTGGTAAGTCCAAGTATCGTATCCACAGGGACTTGTTCAATATTTGGCAAAATAGCAACATTCACTAACTATGGCTATCAAAAACAATTATTTTAATTGGAATGCAATAATGTAAATAGCAAGAACTTAAATAAACATAAAACTAAAGAGTAAAGTAACAGGAAATCTTTTTGGGGAATTTTTACGAACACTTGGAATGCGATAAAAAAGGATAAAACAACAATGCATAAAAGTGTTGGGATTGACTTCACCAAACCATCTCCTCATGCCTACAAAGGTCACTCATCTAGTTTAAGGTTCATTTATTATCATCAACTCACAAAATACTCAAACCCCAATTCCTTGGATGGAAAGAGCCTAAGTCCCTTAACCAAACTATCAATCCCTTGAATTAGTTTAGCCAAGTAACTTGCTTTAAGAACAAGAGTTAAAAGATGACTAACAAGCTTTGATCTATTCCTAGCAACAAAACCCATTAGGTGTTCTTCTCCATTTCTAGGTTTAAAAACATTTTCCAATCGGATTCAAACCACAAAATCAAGCAAAGGGTGATCAAGCCAAGACAAGCATTAAGCACAGAAGAGAACCCTTAATAATGAACAATAAACATAGATTAATAACTAGAATGCATACATGAAGATGGTTCAGTTACATCAACCCCAACAAGGGTGAACCTAACTACCTAGCCACAAGAAGAAGAAGAGAAAAGGATGCACAAAATGATGAGACTTGATAGGGAAACCATGGAGAACAAGTGAGAGCTTCCCGGCCCCTCACTATGCCCTAGATAGCTCCCCCACACAAATCTCCCGAATTCCCCTTCAATTTGGCCTTTTATCCTTTTGTTTCAGGCTCATTAACGCCACCTCAGCAGTCTCACGCCCAGCCTCAAGTCTTCCCACGCTCAGCTTCAGAAAAGGCATAAGGGGTGCAACTCGAAGGTCCTCACGCCCAGCCTCAGCATTCTCACGCCCAGCCTCAGGTTGACAGCAAGTAAAGGGAAATTTCTTCATTCTCAAGCCCAGCCTCAAATCTCTCAAGCCCGGCCTCAGCACGATAAAAGGAAGATGTTGGCTTTTGGCTTTCAAAATATGCTTCCAAAGATGTTGGCTTGAACTTCCAATGACTCATGCTCCAAATTCTTTAATTCTTCTTCTATTCCTACAACAAAATATCAAAAGCTAGTAAAACTCCTAAAGGATTAGCAATATTAACACTACTTCTAAATAATAGTTAAATTAGCCTAAAATTGATTAAAACAAAGTTCTAAGTCATGAAAAATGTAAGATAAATGCTAAGATATGTAAGCATATAAAACATCTATCAAATCACACATTTCATTTTTTTTAAATAAAATTGTTTTGCATGCAACTCTTACTTACTAACTCATACTAAATACTTAGTGTGTGATTGGGTTATTGTATGACAAAACGTAACTAGCATGTTTGAGTTGGTGTATTGGAAAACATGTTTTTCTGTTGAACGTGAGTTCAAACGGGTATACAAACACACTCATATTAGTTTATACTAGTTTTTTTTGTACGAGTCTTCTATGTTAGAGGTATAAAATATAATAGTAATTTAAATTTTAATTTATATTTAATTTATATTTTTTTGTAAGTATTTTAAGATTTTTTTTGTAATTGAATATTTTGATAAAAGTTAAAGAAATTATTATTTATTTGTTTTATATTTCTATAAAAAATAATTATTTAATTTCAATATCTTTAATAGAGTAAAATATGTTTCTTTTTTGCTTTTTAGTTAAAAAATTGTAATTTTTTAATTGAATTGTTTTTATATATATAATTATAACTTTTATTTTCTTTTAATAATATTAAGCCAATACAATTTTAAGTGATTATATAAAAATATTATTTAATATCATATACTATGTAATAAAGATAAAACTATATTTAAGCTCCTCTGAATTTATAGTAAAAATTATATTTATCAATAGTGAAAAATTTACTAAAATTATAATAGAGCATAATTTCTTCCGAGTAATTTAGATTTTAACGTAATTCAAGGTTAAATATTTATCCTTTGACTTAAGAGTAAATTTCTCCATACTTTAATGGAAAATGTTCATGCTCACTTTTTATATTTTATTCATACTTTTCTATGTTAAATAAAATAAATCATTCAATAAATTAATTAAGTTAAAATAAAATAAACAGGAGAAAACATTTATATTAAAATTATTATAACAGTGAACTAAAAAAATAATAATATTGCCCTAATAATCTAGATCTTAGTATTGAATAAATTGTTCATCCTAGTGAGTTATAGTGTATATTCTCCTACTTGCTTTCAAATAAAAAATGTTAATCCACATATTTGATATATAATTTCTATATTAATAAACTTACATATACATATCAATATATAAAAAAATAATTTTTCCATATAAAAGAAATTCTTCAATTATTTAATTAAGAGATAATATAATAAATTAAAATTGAATAATGATTTATCTAAAAAATTATTTTAGACATTAATTTTGCTTAGAGAAGATAATAACAAATACATTAACTTAATTTTTATTTTTTGTCATGTAACTAAATATAAATTAATTAGAAAATAAAATTGAATTTACTTGGATAAAATATTCAAAAAGTTAGTTGGGTGAGGAAAAAAAAATTCATGTTGAAACTATTAAAACAACGAATTATAGAAGGATACTAAAATAATAAAGAATGGTAATTTTCATAGTAGTTGATATGTCAATGTGTTTTTGTGTAAAATGTTTATTCTTGTGTGTCATATTTTATCTATGTATTTTTTTTAATTATTATTCAATTTACCTGTAGAGATTAACGTGCAAAAATAAGAAAATTATAGAATACTTATCTGTCTCTTTTTTTTTGGATTTTACATTTTTAGATATTAAAGATTAAAACAAATACTTTAATTAAATTTGACTTCTAAAATATTATATTAAATATAAAATATTTTTTTCAAGAGAACTCAAATTTGATTAGATAAAAGAAAACATTTAATAAATTAGTTCAATCAAAGATATTAAGGATTTGAAAAATACATTATACTAAAAACATTATAAAATGAATTTAAAATGTTTAGAAATTATAATACATCATAATAAATTTGTAGTTATTGAAAAGTTATTTATTAATAAATAACTTTTCAATAACTACAAATTTATTAACTTTTCAATAAATTTACTAACCTCTACTGTTATTAACCTCTACTGTTAATAAATTTATTAACAAATTTATTAACCTCTACTGTTAATAAATTTATTAACCTCTACTGTTGAAAAGTTAATAAATTTATTAACTTTTCAATAACTTTTCAATAACTACAAAAGTAATAGAGGTTAATAATTGAGTAATAGAGGTTAATAAATTTGTTAATAAATTTGTAGTTATTGAAAAGTTATTTATTAATAAAAAAGAATCGGACAATTTGGATAAATTAACATGAATAAAATATATGTGAAGGAAATAGAATATATTGCGGACAAAAAAGCCAAAGTAAATAAGTTAACATGATGACATGTTCTTGAAAAATAAAACTTAACATGACGGACGACATAGTTAATCCTCATTCACAGCAAGTCTTATGAGATTGGAACCGGTGATTTTGATGAATTTAACTTGATCATTCACCATCAACGGATAAAAGTTAATGAAGTCGTGCCATCCTTGGCCAAGTTGACATTCGTTGGTATCTTGTTCATTCCATATTATAGACCAGACTTCAGGGAAAAAAACACACCTACAAGGGAAACAGGGAAAAGGAATCCACGCGCTACAATCCACACAAGCACAGCCTAACGACAACACCACCTGTCACACGCCAACAAGGATACACCTACCACGTGTAATAACACCTGCACATATATTTTTAATAAAAAAAATCCATGTAATCCACCTCGGTTGGCAACATCCTGACCAACCATAAAATCTTCTGACATCCAACGGCCAACATTCACTTTCGCACATACGAAAGTAACTTCCACTTTCGCACCCTAGAAAGCGTCATATATCGATACAGAACAAAAGATGAAGAAACTCGTGGTCGTGGCTAGGCAAAGCAGAACAAAAGGTGAAGAAACTAGCTAGTGGGGCTAGAAGACCCATCATTATAAAGCAACACCATGTGCTTTACGCTGTGATTAGACTTTAGTAGAGGGTAAAACCGTAAAAGGGAATGAATGATAGAAACAATATGGAAGGAAATAATGTGTTGAAATTTTGGTTACTCAAAAAAAAAAAAAAAAAGGAAAGAATGTTTGAAATAGACTTTTTAACTAAAATAGAAAAAAAAGTAAATACCAAAAATGTATTGTTTGAAAACAATTTATATGGCATGTGTTATTTTTGTCACGTCGGAATAACAGAAGGCATCTTCTTATGCACTTTGAATTTTTTAACATAGGAGTCGCCACCCTGTGTGGCGTCTTCGGTTGCTTTTTTCGAAACAGGTGGCGCCACACTGTGAGTTGCCACAAGAGGCGCCACCCAGTTGATCTTCTACTGTTGCTGTCACATTGCAGACAACACAGTGCAGGAGGCGCCAGCCAGCCAGGCTTCTCCTGTGCATTGTTTATTTGCTTTAAAATATATTACAATTATTTTTAGAGTGGTGTAAGCTCCGCTGCGTTTACACGTGGAGAATAATCTATTTAACGGGAGAACTTGTATTCGATTCTTTCCGTGTGCAAAATTCTCTTGGACCAACAGCAGTCATACACCACAAGTGGAATTAGTCTCTGACCCAGTGAGTTGGGGGACACCTGTGGTCTCTAACACAAGATAAAACAATGAGTTTAATTCCTATGTCTTATCAATGTAAAAAATTCTATACTTTCAAGATCATGTCATTTGGTGTTTATTATGTTTTTAAATGTCATTAAGTAGCGAATGATAAACAATATGTATGTATATGTATATAAAAGAAAGATAATTCACAAAAAAAAACTAAAATAGAATTTTGGTCCCGTCATTTTAATTTAAAGTTTCAGTTTGGTCCAAGAGAATTTTGCACAAGAAAATAATCGAACATGAGTTCTCCCTTTAAATAGATCATTTCCCACATGTAAACGCAGCAGAACTTATACCACTATAAAAATAATTGTAATATATTTTAAAGTAAACAAACAATGCATAGGAGAAGCCTGGCTGGCTGGCGCCTCCTGCACTGCATTGTCTGCAGCGTGTCAGCAACAGGAGAAGACCAACTGGGTGGCGTCTCCTGTGGCAATTCACAGTGTGGCACCACCTGTTTCAAAAAAAGCAACAGAAGGCGCCACATGTGTGACGCCTCCTGTGTTAAAAAAATCGAAGTGGATGAGGAGATACACAGTATGACGCCTTCTGTTATTCCGACGTGACAAAAACAACCCATGCCATGTAAATTGTTTTCAAACAATACTTTTTTGGTATTTACTTTTTTATTTTTTTCTATTTTAGTTTAAAAGTCTTTGAAATAGGTCCTACCAATTACCATAAGATGCAATCCTCTCAATTTGGAGAGAAAATTGTGAGAGAGATGAGCTTTTGTGCATAGAGCCAAAATTGTCCAAAAAAACCTGTGTGTATTTAAGCATTCATCAAATAAAGAACCAGAATATAATTATTTTTTTTTACAGAAAACAGAATATAAACTAGTAATAAGTATTTAGTATGCAAATATAAATTAGATTATATATTTAAAAATTAAATGGCTTCAATTTCTATAATTTTAACGGATTCTCATTAATTCAAAAATACAAATTAATAATCAATGTTTTCATATGAAATAGATTAGCATCATCACTACTCATAAAAAAAAAAGATTAACATCATCACTTAAACTTTTTATATTACCATTTTTAAATTAAAAGCAGAGAACATAATTAAAGAAAACATTTTTTTACAGAATTAAATAATAAAGAAAAGTTTCGAAGGACAATCTTACTGTAATAAAAGTAAGACTATGATCTTTGGTTGCCAAGAACTTTGCCGCATGAAAGACTTCTTCGTCAATTTGTCCGTAGCATAGGGTTTTTTTTTTGGTAGGTGCATGCATGTCCAAGTATAGCAAGCAACAGAAAAAAAAAAAAAAAAAAAAAAAAAAGACAGTAGGTAGGAGGTCCTTAATGAAAGCATCCATTACATCTGCAGAGGATTAAATCACTTCTTAGCAAGTATCCTCAAGCACCATCAGTAAGACCTATTATTGTCCATAGCATAGGTTTATTATTTTTTATATGAATGAATGGTTTATTTTTATCTTGCTCATTTTTCTTTTATATTTAATCATCTATATACGTAAATTATATTATATTCAGCATTTTATTTTTTATTCGATTTTAATATTTTAAAATATCTAAATTAAACTAAATAAAAAAGAACCATCGAATCATCAAAATGATCAGTTTCCTTCTCGGGTATTCGGGGTTATAAAAATATGAATGGTTAAACTATTATGAGTGCGTTTTATTTATTCCTACTTTCATTCTAATTTTTTTAGGCCATTATTTTTTAAGGTACGCACGGACAAAATATAATTAATCAGGATGAATACTTCACTCACAAAATTATAAAAATTTACTAATAATCATAATCAAATCTCAAAAGAAATTATGATATCTCTTTTAGCTTTCCACGGTACCAAAATAAGAAATAATTTTCAAATATTTTCAAATCCTTACTATCTTTTTTGACTTAATTAATTTATTAAATGTTTTATTTTCTCTAATCAAATTTGAGTTCTCTTTGACCAATGTCTACGATTTGAGGAGTTTGTTAATTTTCATTTTTCTCTAACCTCCAGCAATGGATGGTGTACTGTAGACAATGCTCAAAACTCAAAGAGCGAAGTCGAGGGAGAGAATAATAGAGTGGAGACGCGCTGAAATTCGAAGCTGAGACAGAGAAAAAGCACGTGAGAAAACTTCAAATGTTTTGCGGCTGTGTGGGTCACTCGTATCCGTGTATCCGAGGAAAGGTTCCTCTTTTAGAAGACCAAAGTCACTGTAGTATGGAATCAACAGAAAACAGGATAGGTTAAGGTGAAGTTTGCAACACTTTCTCAACGGTGAGAAAGTGTTGTTTTATAGGTTATCTACCAGTAAGAAAGTAAGTTTTATTTGCTGTTTTTTATCTACTATCACCGGAAAAAAAAAATATTTTGATAGCAGATAAAAAACCTGCTGCAACAAATAAAATCCATTATTCACCAGTGAGAAAGTAAATTTTACCTGCTGCAGCAAATAAAACAATGCTTTATCATCTATTCTAAACTTCACTTTAGCCAAGCACACAGAAAACACCTTCGTTTACATGGAATTCCTGTCCTCAACAACTTCCGACTTTTTGTTTTAGCTGACCCCATGG
Organism: Pueraria montana var. lobata; assembly: GCA_026413185.1. Lineage (NCBI taxonomy): Eukaryota > Viridiplantae > Streptophyta > Magnoliopsida > Fabales > Fabaceae > Pueraria > Pueraria montana. The sequence continues at coordinate 86,018,866 of CM048650.1, read as the reverse complement.
GTGTGCATTTTTGTTAGGGTTTATATTTCTGACTGATAAAAATAAAAAGCATGGGATCTGTACTAAAAATTGAGTAAATATCATTAAAGCATTTGTTGTGACTCCTACAAAGGCCCTCATAGCCCCAAACACCTTAACACGTACGTCAATATTATAATTAACTTCAGTGCTTCATAGTTGTCATTTCAGGTGGCGTGTAATACAAGAGAAGATTTTTTATACTTGAGAATAATGATTTTTGGAAATCCTGATTTTTAAGAAGGGTGTGGCTAACGTGAAGTACAAAAACGTGATCCACCGGTGCCTTTTTAACAAATTACCTACTATTACAGGTTTGTTTACCGGTTAGGTTTTTAGGAGAAAAAAAAATAAAAAAAATATTTTTTATTTAAAAAAATAAAATTATATAAAATTATTCTAATAAAAAATTTTACTTTTTTTTGAAAAAGGGGGAACCATCGGTGGTACTTGAGCAAATTACCTATTATATAAAATTATTATAATAAAAATTAGAATAAAAGTTTTCTCTTTTTTTAAAAAAATGGAAACCACCGGTGATACTTGAACAAATTACCTATTATAATAGGTTGGTTAACCGGAAGAAAAAAATTATTTTTTTATTAAATGAAATTATATAACCGTAACATTTTTTTTCTCCCGGTGGAGCATAAAAGAAATAAAAAATTGATTTTTTTTCTCCCGGTTAACCAATCTATTATAATAGGTAATTTATTCGTTCAAGTACTACTAGTGGTTCCCACTTTTTTCCGGTGGTTCCCACTTTTTTAAAAAAAGTAAAATTTTTTATTATAATAATTTTATATAATTTTATTTTTTAAATAAAAAATATTTTTTTATTTATTTTTTCTCCTAAAAACCTAACCGGTAAACAAACCTGTAATAGTAGGTAATTTGTTAAAAAGGCACCGGTGGATCACGTTTTTGTACTCCACGTTAGCCACACCCTTTTTAAGAATGGTTATAGAGAAATCTTATGAACATACCCTCTATATAAACTTTTGAACATACTCTCTTTTATTGATTGAGATTTATTATAAATGACAAAATTTTGTGGGTTTTACATCGAATTTAATGATTTTTTTCATGATTTCATAGTTTTCAATAAAATTTAACCAATTACGGAGAGTGTATTTGAATGAATGTGTTCCTAGCACTCTTCATGATTAAAATCTACTTGATTGATCATACATATTTTTAAGAATATTTATATAATTTTATTGAAAATCAAAGAGTAATGTAATATTTTTAACTGAAACTTTAATTATTTACCATATTGGATAAGTAGGCGTTTATTTGCAATTTTATTTTCTTATTTTCTATTTTCACTTTTTAAATACAAAATTGTTAGCTTATTTTTATTATGTTTCTTGTTTTCAAATGTACTGAAAATAACTTTTTTTTCTCTTTTTCCTATATAAATATTTGAAAACAGAATGAAAATAAGATGACAATTTTGTAATTAAAATATGAAAATAGAGAATAAAAAAATAATATTGTAATTAAACAGCCCCTTAGATTCTCACTTCTCCATGGACACAATTTTACAGGAAATTAGCAAAAAAAAGTAATTATATCTTTTTATTTTATTATCTTATTAATACTTATAAAAAAAAATTATTCAAACAAGACAATCACAGAATTTATGTAACTTTCATTAGTGTTGAGATTCTCTCCTGCCTCTCCCTCTTTTGGAGCACAGAAAATTAAGAGTAGAAAACAAAAAATTTAGAAAGGAAAACAAATGATGAAGAAATAAAGAGAGAAATAGAGAAATATGTAAAAAGCTTATAACAGAGAGAAATGGGTAGAACATTTCATTAGTTATCAATGAGGTTGTTATAACCTCGTCTAAGTCACTTCAACCACCCCAGCATGAGGTTAGAACATTTCTCTCGTTCATCTATATAAGTCTCTCCCAATTCTATATAAATTACATACTATAAGGGTAGGTCCACGACGTCCTTTCCTTTCTAGTAAAACACGATAACAGACCTAGCTAGCTAGTTTACAGCAACAGTGACATGTAAGTTGGAGCCGGTCGTTTCAGTTCTTGTACCCGCGCCCATTTCGCATCCGCAATCTCCATTCGATGAGCGGATATGTATATTGCACACTATAAAAAGGCCACAGACAGAGGCAAGAGCAACAATCACCCCTATGATGTTGATCAGTGAGCTGTGCTGATCGACTTTCAAGTTCTCCACAGCATCTGGATGCTTGTTGCTCCTCTGATTGATTGAACTGCATGAAAAATTCAATTCAAACAATAAAAAAACTAGAAATATATAGAGGAATGCTAGCAACAAATTAATGATTTCCTAATTTAGAAGTGAAATATCAAAATTAGTGATTTCTAACAAATTTCAAATAATTATAAAAAAAAGTATGTTAACAAGATGTCGTTAGCATTCCTCAAATATATATTTTTTCTTTAAAATAAAAATTAAATTCAATTACTAAAAATTTTATAACAATTCACACAAGCATATATGATGATGAACTTAAATCCCTTGGTACAAACTTTAATTTAAAAACTAATTATTAAGTGAAAGAATATCAAGCCTTAACTATCATATCAAGTAATATATTCTATATAATATGGGGCTCCAAATTAATAGCAAGAGACACGATATCATTAATCTAAATCATTTTTAGAACAAAGCACTGTATAAGAAAAGTTCATAACATGCATGCAACTATCAATACGTCACCTTGGAATAACAGGAAGAAAACCAAAGCGATAAATGAACTTCCAGTGAAAGAAGCCATAATTGATAACGGTAATAAATTAAAGTGGAAGAAAAGGAGAATTAGAAATATTGCGGGGGTACAATCCAGTGCCAAGTGAATCTATATATAGATTTAGTGTGTAGAAACTCATGGCTAGGCAAAGCAGAAAGAACAAAAAAGGTGAGTAAATCTTGTGTAGGCACACCCAATATGTATTTTTGGACCCACTCAATCTTAATATATGACATGTGGAATAAAAAGAATTAGAAAAACCCAACCAAATCATTATCCTCCCTTGGGAGAAAGTCTTATACAGACACAAGCCTAACCCATTACATTTAGATATATGCAACTAGTTAAAAAATTACACATGATTCAACCCTTCTTTCTCACACACCCTCTCACCTCTACTCCTAGCTGCTTTCTTCCTCCATGAAAGCTGAATTAAGTGCACAGCTAGCACACCAGTGCCCTCACAACATTAGACAGAGAGAGTGTCAAATTGTAAATGATCCACTGGCTCAACATCAGATAATTAATCCTTTACACACCACACCCTCACAACATCCACCATGTATATATACTGCATCAAAAATCACGCACCACTGGCTAAGCCACGAACAAGAGAACGAGAGAAGAAGAAAATTGGGAGCACTGAGTTGGAGAGGTTGAGCGTGAATTTGAACATGACATGACGTCGATTAAGGGAATGTTGAAATTAATTTGGGAATGCCGGAAATGATTGGGTGCACATACAAGACCACAAGTTCCTGACTTCCTGTTGTTTGAAGCTGGAATGGGACGTGCGAGAAAGACGGATGAGTTAAATAATAAAAGAAAAAGAAAGCCTTCTTTTTTGACAGAATTAATGAAAACTTTAGAGTTTAGATGGACAATCTTTACTGTATTAAATAAAAAGTACGTAAATATAGGGTTAATTTCTTTAGTGATGATTGCCAAGAACTTTCTCGCTTAAATGAAAGACTTCTTCATCAATTTGTCTCTAGCATAGGTTTTTCTTGAAAAATGTTTGATAGACATCTATTGTGCTATGAGACACCTAGGAAGAGAGAGAAAAATATAGATATTACAGGAAGAGAGAAATGAAAGATATTAATGAGATGTTTAAAATAAATGAATGTATATATATCATTACTCGTTTTTCTTAGATATGTCCAAGTATAAACCAAGCAACAGAAGGAAAAAAAAAAAAAAAACAGTAGGAGGTCCCTAATTAAAGCCTCCATTAAATCAGCAGGAGAATTAAACCACTTCTTAGCAAGTGTGCTACTCCTCAAGAACCATCAGTGAAAGATATCCGCTAGAGCGTTGGCATGTGAGATATAGAGTTGAGACGTAGTGTCTATAGCAAAGGTTTACTATATTTATATGAATTAATGGTTTATTTTTATCTTGCTCATGTTTCTTTTATATTTAATCATCTATGTAGGAGATATAATTAAGCAGGGACGGAACTAGAAAAATTAATATTTCTAGGGGGGACAAAAATATTCCGAGGCATTTGTAAAATATTTAGGGAAAAGAGCGTTAAGTTCCCTTAAACTTTACTTCTTTTATGAATAGACACCCTAAACTTTAATTTTGTCTCAATTAATCCTTAAACTTTGTCTTTTTTGCAAATAGATACCATGAACTTTAAATTTATTATGATTGATACTTTAATTTTAACTTTTTTATAAATAGACACCTTAAATTTTAATTGCATTTTAATTTATCTTTAACATTTGTCTTTTTTACAAATAGTTTTTTTCAAGTTATTTATCTTAAATGTTAATCATTTATTAATTTTTTATTATAACTAATTTTTTAATATTTAAAATATAATAAAGAATATGAATTTACAAGATATATAAAAAGGAGAAATAATAACATTAATCAAAAAAGTTTTTATTTGATTTTTAATTTTTAATTTTATGTTTTAATGTTTGGAAAAGTAATCAGAGAAAGGTCTGAGGCACACGTTTGCGGTTTGGTGAGGATTTAATAGCTATAAAATGAGTATAGAAATTTAGGAGTGAAATTGTATTGTAATACGTAAATGTTAGCTTCAGTTTACTGTATGTTTTTTATGCAGTAACTTGCTCTTGTAATGAGTCTTATTTTGGGCACTTCTTGTGTTCATAACAAGCAATCTTATATTAATGAATTATTTAGCTTATAAAACAAATGTTTGGAAAAGTGATTTAAAAAAATAAAACTACTAAATAGTTAAGATTAAACAAATAATCAGTTGAGATTTTTTTTTTATTAGTAATTTAACTCTAATTTAATATAAAAAATTATTTATGAAGTTAGTAAATTTGAAGAATTAATTGAGATAAAATTCAAATTTAGGTGTCCATATGTAAAAGAGGTAAAGTTTAAGGATTGATTGAAACAAAATTAAAGTTTATGGTGTTTATTTGTAAAAGAAATAAAGTTTAAGGATCAATTTGGACAAAATTAAAGTTTAAGGTGTCTATTTGTAAAAGGAGTAAAGTTTAGGGGGGTTGAGTGCTCTTTTCCCAAATATTTATAATAAGCCTTCTAAAATAGTTGTTATAATTTATAAGTTTAATTATTCTCTTGGTCTTTATTTATAGTTGTAACTATTTTTCTTTTTAGTCTTTATATTTTAAAATATCATTTTTTGGACTCTATAGTTACAATTTTTTTTACCTTTTTAATCCTCATCATCAAGTGGTGACTAACGCGACAACACCATTTGAAACAAATGTGATGTGATGTGATTAATTTAATTCACATTCATCTCAAATAACATTTAGTCAATTTTAGACATTAATGTAAAAAATAGCAACTATAAAGATCAAAATAAAATATTTTACAATTATAGAGACCAAATAGATAATTAAATCTAATTTATAAATATCAAATACAATAATGATAATATACTAAATGTTAATTCAAACATAAAAAATGAAAAACATTGATTTGTTTAGTATAAAAATTATAATATATATGTCAAAATGAAAAAAGATACGTGACCAATAAGGAAAAAAAAACGTATAAAAGTTGTATTAAAGTCATCCAATAGCCGAATACTAATATTGTGGAACTTTCATTAACTAATTAAGGACTAAATTAAAATGTCAATAGAAAAAATAAATAAAGACAGCTAGAAAAAGATTCATAGTTAGTTAGTTACTCTCAATTCCTACATGCCACTGCCAAAGGCAAATAAACTTAGTGTGCAATTTTCTTTTTTTAACTGTAAAAATATAAGGATTTGAATACTTGGGGGGCGGCTGCCCATGTCAGTTGATACGTAGTTCCGTCCTGTAATTAAGGTTGGTTTAGTCAGGAAGGAGAGCTTAAAGATGAAGGGAGAAAGGCTTGATTAGGAAGATGTCGTAGATTCAAATCCTTCTACTGACATTTCTAACAAACTAACATTTATTGATAAAAAAAATCATCTATGTAAATTATTATATTCAGCATTTATTTTATTATGTTTTAATATTTTAAAACTAGTGCGTTGTCCCGTTCGATGCACGGGATAGATATTTTAGTGAGTGACTGAGTAAATTTTTTAATTTATATGTAACAACATATAAACAATTGTATATTTAAAAAATTGAAAAAAAAACTATCAAATAGAATCAGTTCAGTAACATATTTACAATTTCTAAAAAGAAAATTGTCACAATGATGTATAGAGTAAAGGAGGATTAATGTAAATATAATTAAGCTACATCAATCACCTAGAGCAAATGACAACAACGTATCGAACAAAATAATCTAAATGATTGTAACATAAATTTTATTGGATTTATTTTAATATTTTTCAAAATGAATGATGTTTCCTTCTTTAAGTTCTTTATACTTTTTTTGTGATTTAAAACTACATGGCCATCTCTCATTGATTTCATCCTACTTCAAGGTGAGATAATCAACTTAATTTTGCTTTCAAATTGATGCAGAAAACAAAATAGTAATTTTAACTCAATATTTAAATTTTAATTAAAAAATTGTTATACATGTTAATAAATAATCAACTATAACATGATTTGTAAATCTAGCTCATATAAATATACAAATTTAGTGATTTAATATTTTATCGACATAATCAACTTTTACTTCCGAATAGAGAAAACGTTATAAAAAAGTATTTTTTATTCAATAGTTAATTTTTGTATTAAATAAAATTGATTCAAATCAAATATTTATTAATTTCTTTTTATATTTCTTAATTTTTACTTTCCTTTTAAATTGATTTTAAAAATTCGTGACTGTTTACTTGCATTTAAAATTACAAAAATGACCCTTAAACTTTAGACGGATTTTTTGGAAGAAATTTTTTTCCAAAAATCAACCTCTCCAAATTTTAGAAAATGTGTACTCCCTTCTCCGAATTCTTTTTTAATATTTCACCCAAAAATATGAGTGTTTAGCACTGACAAAATTTGATTATTAGATTAATCTTATAGTGGGGAGGAGTGTTTTCATATTATTTGAGATATATGATTAATCAGTGAGGACATATAATAGAATAATAGATTTGTTTTTATATTAAAATAAGATATATATATTTTATACATCCTTTACTACTTCAATAGAATTTATGATACCTAGAATTTTGTCATTTATTTTATGTTCATTGCAATTGTTCGTACATAAATGATAGGATTTTGTGTGTTCACCAAAAAAAAAATGATAGGATTTTTTGTCTGTAACATAAGGATTAAACACGATCAAATTAATTATTTAATTATTATATTTTAAATTTTAATTTTTCATTACTTTTAATTGTATTTTTAAATTTTTATTTTTATTACTATTTTTGATGCAATTGAAACATGGTGATCAAAGCAAAAAGAGAAAACTACACGACAGAGAGCAAATTAGATTAATAATGAATGGTGATTCAAATCAATCATTTAATTATATTTTAAAATTTAATTAAATTTTCGTTACTGTTTTTTATGCAATTGAAACACAGTGATTCAAATCAATCATATTAGATATTAGATTAGATTAATAATTAACGGTAATTCAAATTAATCATTTAATTATATTTTAAATTTTTGTTACTTTTAATTGTATTTTAAATTTTTGTTACTTTTAATTGTATGCAATTGAAATTATCTGATTATCCCTTAAATTTTTGGGGAGAAAATTTTTTTGACCATATATATTATTTTAAGTAATAAAGGAAGGATTTACAAAAGTTATTTAAGAAAAGTAATATTTTCTCTCAAAAGACAAAATGTTTTCAAGCAAATATTTGCCGATTTGTCCACCAAAATGGTTAGCATTGTGACAAAATTCATATGGCAACATCTTTAGGGGGGTGTATTAAATTAAGGTTTGGAAGGATTTTAAAATACTCTTTTTTTTTTTATAATAAAGTCTTATGGTATTCAATCAAGATTTTTAAAAAAGATAAAAAAGTCTTATGGTATTCAATCAAGAATTTCAAGATTTTTTTTTCATGACAACAAAATCCGGTGGTATTCAATTAAGATTTTTTACAACTTAAAAAAAGTCATCTGATATTCAAAATCCTATAGATTTCGATAGATTGTTTTGTAAATTGGATTTTGTGTGACTTTTTAGTTATATGTATAAATACCACACACATCAAACAATCATTCCCAAACCCTTGGGATTTTTGTAAACCCTTGAAATTTTTCTACTTTTCCATTCCAGACTTTTTTCTTTTTTCTATCATCAAGCATACTTTTCTCTTGATGGTGGTAATATTGCTAGAGTAATTGGTCATCTCTTTCTTCTAATCCTATACACGCTCTTCATATGATCTTAACAGTGATGCGTTCATACCGCCAAATCACTATGAACCATCCTACCAGCCTACATCATCTAACCAAGTCCACCATCTCATTCCCTTTTAGGTTCGAAGGTTTTCGCTAAAAAATTAAGCTGTCATAAGAGGAGTAGATCTGAGTATTGATTTTATTTTTTTATCCAAATCTTTATCATTTATTTGTTATCTTTTTCACTGACTCTGGTAATTTTGAATGTTTTCTAAAAATTCATAGAATCCCTTAAAATCTTGTAAATCCATAAAAAAAAATTTATGCAAAAAAAGTCTGTTAAAATCCTAATTGAATACACCTCCCTTAGTAAAGCCTCCTCAAGGATAAAAATCATGTCCAGAACACTCTATAATGTGACACAATTAAACATGAAAAGGCCATAGAAGAAATTGCTAAAACCATAACTATGACTCCTCTTCATCATCTATCCCATTCTCAATTATTAAAACATGTTCTATATCCAACATCTAAACTTAATTAGTCATGCTTTGTACTACATTGATCAGAGCGTGCCCATTATTGATCTTGGTTGACTCAACCATGTAGGTTGTCTATCAATAATCCCATGTGCTATTTCTTTTATCCTCAGTACTAAATGCATTCTCTCGTCATCCAACCTTGATCACCTACAATGCTAAGCAGAACATAGAAATTGTGTAAAAAAATTATATCAGCACCACGATCTTTTCCTCCCTCCTTTCTCCCTTCACTATCAAGCCAACCTTATAACCCATCTACTTATCTATTCTTAAAAAAAATCTACTTATCTCTCTTACTAATACCTTTCTATCTCTCAATTATTAACAACCCCACGTGCTATTTCTCTCATCATCTCTAAGGAATGGACTTATTGGTCATCTAAATTTACCAAAGGCATTGAATTTATTCCTTCCAAAATCTGTTGGCACAATTCTTACTAATAAAATTAATTTTTTTAATTTCCAGTAACATATATAATACTGAGTGATGTCTTTATGAGAAAATCATTCAAATATATATATGAGAACCAAACACATTTTGGTGGCCTGTTTTTGTCGGATCCTTTTCTTTGATTGTTATCACCTTTGATTCTATGTGAAAGTTGGCAACTGTTCCTAGGAGCAACTCATCTCCAAGTTTAAAGACGGTAAGCTAATGACAATGGTTAAAAAGGTGAATTAGAAGAAAGTTTTTTATAATTAAAAAATAATTTGGATGAGCATGATGTAAATTTTTCATTTTTGAGATTTATACAAAAATAAAGAGAAACCAAAAGATCGCAGAAAAACCACTATCTTCGAAGTCCTTCTTGGCGCTCTCAACATCATCATGCAAGCCTCAACAAATAAAAGTTTACAGCAGAAGCCAAGAGTCATGTAAAATATCAAAGCTGTCAAAAGTCCCAAAATGTATTTATAAATTGAATCTTAATGTTACTACGTAGAAATTAAGAGCAGTTGCATTGCCATTAGTGGCTGATCAATTACACATTCATTATATCAAGTGAAGAATAAGAACTGGCCTCTCCAATTGAAAAATTATTTTGCCTCATACTAAAAATATAAAATATAAGATTCTAATAACTATAGATAGGTGAAAAAACATACATTTCATGATTCTCGCATTCTACTTCGCATTAATGTTACTAAGTAGAAATTAAGAGCAGTTGCATTGCCATTAGTGGCTGATCAATTACACATTCATTATATCAAGTGAAGAATAAGAACTGACCTCTCCAATTGAAAAATTATTTTGCCTCAGACTAAAAATATAAAATATAAGATTCTAATAATTATAAATAGGTGAAAAAACATACATTTCATGATTCTCGCATTCTACTTCGCATTCCCCTGTTTCACACAAAACTCCTTTCCTCCATTCTCGTGCAAAACTCCTTCCCGCACATCCATTGTCCACAACAACTTCAAGATCAAAATCTGATGCGCCTTGAATGTGATGCACCTTGAATAGTTGTTGGATGCAGAGAGACAACTTTGAAATAAAAAACAGAATATTTACAAAAAAAACAATTTTTAAAATAAAAACTTGAATAGAGAGATAAACTTACGTTAAATGTCAAACAAAAGTTTTGGATTTTTTGAATGAGAAGAAATGACAAATTTTTCAGAAAGAGAAGAATTTTGAAAGCTTTCAAACCTCATTTTTTCTTGTGAAGCATAGGAGAGTAAAAGAGATTATAATGAGAGGGAAAAAAAGAGGAAGTGTGTTTTTGAAATGGGTTTAATAGGATGTAGAAATGAAGGGCAGCATAAGATGGTTCAAAATATTAAAGGGAGAGCATATCACGTGGGATTCTAATCAGGAAGCAATCTAGGAGAAAGTTTTTGAGGCAAAAGTCTCCAATTTAATTTGCCAATTAATACCTAAAAAATATTTGAAATTTAAATTTATAAATTCTAAATTGACTGATTTCCTCTTGATTGGGCAGTTTTTTTTTTTTTTTGGAAGAAATATTTCCCAACATAATAAAGGAAAAATTTAAAATTTAAATTCAATTAACTAGCAATCATCCAGTTTACGCAATTTGTACACACATTTACAACTATTGAAGGCTAATGTAATTTTAATTTAATTTTTTTGATGCAGAATTTTAATTTAATTTAATTAAATAGTTACTAATTAAATTTAGAAATATTAGCCTATTTTTTGTATTAGGAGGGAAAAATTTTCCATGATTTCTTACTTTATATATTATGGGGGAACTTTTCCCTATTATATATTATTTAAATAATACTACGCATAATCTCTTAAAAAAAATAGTACGCATAATAAATGCGTTATTGTGGAATGTTTTTATTATTATAATAAAAAATTCTCAAATTGATTGATTGTTACGTTATTATGATGCAATTTAAATTGATTGTTACTATTTACAGTGATAATTATTCAAATTTAAATAGCATACCATTTATGTTAACAGAATTCAATTTTTTTTTTTTTACATTTATTTGATTTTATTTTTAATTATTGTGACATTTTTTTAGAATGTGAAATTACTTTATTATCCCTGAAATTTTTGGGGGAAAAATATTTCTGCTAGGTGTATATTCCTTTAAGTAATATTCCTTTAAGTAATATAAAGGAATAAAGGATAAAGGATAACTAAATTAAACTAAATAAAAAAGAACCACCAAATTACCAAAATGATTAGTTTCCTTCTCGGGTATACGGGGTTACAAACACATATATATGAATGGTTAAACTTTTGAGTCCTTTTTATTTATTTCTACTTTTTATTCTAATTATTTTTTTAAGGTATGTACGGATAAAATATAATTAATAAAGATGAACACTTCACTCACAAAATAATCTTTTTTTTACTAATAATCATAATAAAATCTCAAAAGAAATTATGATGTATTATAATTTCTAAACATTTTAAATTCATTTTATAATGTTTTTAGTATAATGTATTTTTCAAATCCTTAATATCTTTGATTGAACTAATTTATTAAATGTTTTCTTTTATCTAATCAAATTTGAGTTCTCTTGAAAAAAATATTTTATATTTAATATAATATTTTAGAAGTCAAATTTAATTAAAGTATTTGTTTTAATCTTTAATATCTAAAAATGTAAAATCCAAAAAAAAAGAGACAGATAAGTATTCTATAATTTTCTTATTTTTGCACGTTAATCTCTACAGGTAAATTGAATAATAATTAAAAAAAATACATAGATAAAATATGACACACAAGAATAAACATTTTACACAAAAACACATTGACATATCAACTACTATGAAAATTACCATTCTTTATTATTTTAGTATCCTTCTATAATTCGTTGTTTTAATAGTTTCAACATGAATTTTTTTTTCCTCACCCAACTAACTTTTTGAATATTTTATCCAAGTAAATTCAATTTTATTTTCTAATTAATTTATATTTAGTTACATGACAAAAAATAAAAATTAAGTTAATGTATTTGTTATTATCTTCTCTAAGCAAAATTAATGTCTAAAATAATTTTTTAGATAAATCATTATTCAATTTTAATTTATTATATTATCTCTTAATTAAATAATTGAAGAATTTCTTTTATATGGAAAAATTATTTTTTTATATATTGATATGTATATGTAAGTTTATTAATATAGAAATTATATATCAAATATGTGGATTAACATTTTTTATTTGAAAGCAAGTAGGAGAATATACACTATAACTCACTAGGATGAACAATTTATTCAATACTAAGATCTAGATTATTAGGGCAATATTATTATTTTTTTAGTTCACTGTTATAATAATTTTAATATAAATGTTTTCTCCTGTTTATTTTATTTTAACTTAATTAATTTATTGAATGATTTATTTTATTTAACATAGAAAAGTATGAATAAAATATAAAAAGTGAGCATGAACATTTTCCATTAAAGTATGGAGAAATTTACTCTTAAGTCAAAGGATAAATATTTAACCTTGAATTACGTTAAAATCTAAATTACTCGGAAGAAATTATGCTCTATTATAATTTTAGTAAATTTTTCACTATTGATAAATATAATTTTTACTATAAATTCAGAGGAGCTTAAATATAGTTTTATCTTTATTACATAGTATATGATATTAAATAATATTTTTATATAATCACTTAAAATTGTATTGGCTTAATATTATTAAAAGAAAATAAAAGTTATAATTATATATATAAAAACAATTCAATTAAAAAATTACAATTTTTTAACTAAAAAGCAAAAAAGAAACATATTTTACTCTATTAAAGATATTGAAATTAAATAATTATTTTTTATAGAAATATAAAACAAATAAATAATAATTTCTTTAACTTTTATCAAAATATTCAATTACAAAAAAAATCTTAAAATACTTACAAAAAAATATAAATTAAATATAAATTAAAATTTAAATTACTATTATATTTTATACCTCTAACATAGAAGACTCGTACAAAAAAAACTAGTATAAACTAATATGAGTGTGTTTGTATACCCGTTTGAACTCACGTTCAACAGAAAAACATGTTTTCCAATACACCAACTCAAACATGCTAGTTACGTTTTGTCATACAATAACCCAATCACACACTAAGTATTTAGTATGAGTTAGTAAGTAAGAGTTGCATGCAAAACAATTTTATTTAAAAAAAATGAAATGTGTGATTTGATAGATGCTTTATATGCTTACATATCTTAGCATTTATCTTACATTTTTCATGACTTAGAACTTTGTTTTAATCAATTTTAGGCTAATTTAACTATTATTTAGAAGTAGTGTTAATATTGCTAATCCTTTAGGAGTTTTACTAGCTTTTGATATTTTGTTGTAGGAATAGAAGAAGAATTAAAGAATTTGGAGCATGAGTCATTGGAAGTTCAAGCCAACATCTTTGGAAGCATATTTTGAAAGCCAAAAGCCAACATCTTCCTTTTATCGTGCTGAGGCCGGGCTTGAGAGATTTGAGGCTGGGCTTGAGAATGAAGAAATTTCCCTTTACTTGCTGTCAACCTGAGGCTGGGCGTGAGAATGCTGAGGCTGGGCGTGAGGACCTTCGAGTTGCACCCCTTATGCCTTTTCTGAAGCTGAGCGTGGGAAGACTTGAGGCTGGGCGTGAGACTGCTGAGGTGGCGTTAATGAGCCTGAAACAAAAGGATAAAAGGCCAAATTGAAGGGGAATTCGGGAGATTTGTGTGGGGGAGCTATCTAGGGCATAGTGAGGGGCCGGGAAGCTCTCACTTGTTCTCCATGGTTTCCCTATCAAGTCTCATCATTTTGTGCATCCTTTTCTCTTCTTCTTCTTGTGGCTAGGTAGTTAGGTTCACCCTTGTTGGGGTTGATGTAACTGAACAATCTTCATGTATGCATTCTAGTTATTAATCTATGTTTATTGTTCATTATTAAGGGTTCTCTTCTATGCTTAATGCTTGCCTTGGCTTGAACACCCTTTGCTTGATTTTGTGGTTTGAATCCGATTGGAAAATGTTTTTAAACCTAGAAATGGAGAAGAACACCTAATGGGTTTTGTTGCTAGGAATAGATCAAAGCTTGTTAGTCATCTTTTAACTCTTGTTCTTAAAGCAAGTTACTTGGCTAAACTAATTCAAGGGATTGATAGTTTGGTTAAGGGACTTAGGCTCTTTCCATCCAAGGAATTGGGGTTTGAGTATTTTGTGAGTTGATGATAATAAATGAACCTTAAACTAGATGAGTGACCTTTGTAGGCATGAGGAGATGGTTTGGTGAAGTCAATCCCAACACTTTTATGCATTGTTGTTTTATCCTTTTTTATCGCATTCCAAGTGTTCGTAAAAATTCCCCAAAAAGATTTCCTGTTACTTTACTCTTTAATTTTATGTTTATTTAAGTTCTTGCTATTTACATTATTGCATCCAATTAAAATAATTGTTTTTGATAGCCATAGTTAGTGAATGTTGCTATTTTGCCAAATATTGAACAAGTCCCTGTGGATACGATACTTGGACTTACCAAGATATTACTTGTACGATTTGGTTCACTTGCCAAGGAGTTAACAAGTTTTTGGCACCGTTGCCGGGGACTTGTGTCTCAATGATAGGCAATTGTGCATCATTTGCTATCTTAGGCTTTTTTTTCGTTTCATCCTTTTGTTTTTAATTTTCTGCATTTGTTATTTTCAATCTTTGGCTAACTTAGTTGCTCTAGTGTTTTTGTGTTTTCTTTGTATGCAAGGTGTCGTCCCAGTCGAACAACTAATCTTCAACCTATCAAGCTAGTGTATTGGGAGGAAACCAAGCATTTTTAAACTTATCTTTTTAATTTTCTGTCATTTGAGTTAGTTCAACTGTTAATTGCCTTGTGTTGCTTGAATTTTCTGTTATGTTTTTGTTTTGACGTGTTAATTGCTTATGTTTACTTGGCATCATTGGTGCACATGTTGAGAGAGTGTCAAACAAGCTTTTCCTTGGTAGTTCTTGCTCTTTTTGTTAAAAGAAAATTCTGCAGAAAAAATTATGCAGCTGGTTTTTATAGCTTGAACTATTTTGGAAAAGCTTGATTTGTCTCAATAAGTGAAATCATTGATGCAAAGTGTTTGAGTGTTGATTTAGTAAGTTGCTTTGTGTTTGTTTTATTTGTTCATGCTGAGAAAGATTTGAGAGAGTTGGTTGATTTAAGTTTGGGGTGTTCAAGGCTTGACTCATGTGGAATTCAATTTAAAAAGCTGAATCTTTTTGTTGTAAATTGAGTAAAAAATTTTTTTTTGTCAATTTCAAGCTAAGTGTGGAATTATTTCATAATTATTGTCATTTAGATACTTAGCTTTGTACATTCTCATGTCTAATGTGGCAAGTTCAAGTCCCTGGAGCCATTAATTTGTGTGAGCTTATTGCCATTGTGATGCCATGCATCACTTTCACTAATCCAAGTTTGGCAATTTAATTGCTCAGGGACCAAATTTTGATGCCACCAAGATCAAGCCTTTCATCACACATTAAGGCAAATTCAACGTGGTTTTTTGAATTGGAAGTGCAATTGTGCACTTATTCTATGCCATGCGTCACATATAAAGGAGCATATCATGACTTTGCATGTTGATTTACAAGTCTTTTATTGAAGTGCAATTGCTGCACTTATTCCCTGCCATTGACGTGAACATGGTCATGTTCAACATGATTTTGTGCTGCCAATTAATTGGTCTAAGGACCAATCATGTGCTGCTGCAATGAGCCAAGAATCACATGATTTTTAAAACCAAGTGGTGGCATTGCTTTTGGCATGCAAGTCTGCACTTAGTCTTGACATAATTGAAGCCATGCGTCAATTGTAAAAAGCTTTTCGTGGCAATTTAATTGATCCAAGACTAAGCATGTGCTGCCACCATGAAGCCAAGTACCATTGAATCATAAATCAAGTGGTGGCTTTAAATTGGAGTGCACTTTTGCACTTGACCACGGGTTGAGGGGGCAACATTTGTTGGCTGCATTAAATTACTCCCAGGGGTCCAATTTGTCTCAGCCAATAGGAGGCTTGGCGTCAATTTCTTCACGCCATGCATGGCCAATTAATTGATAAGCAAATGTTGCAAATTGCCACTGCCTCATTGACGTCCAGCGTTAATTCCTCCAAGCCAGGCGTGGCTATTCCCCTGCTGCAGTTTTAATTTCGAAATTTTATTCAATTGTCTCGGGTTGAATCACGCCGGGCCTCCCTTTTCTCCAAGCTTAGCATCAAGTCCTTATATATAAAGCCCGAACCCAATTCTCTTTCTCTTTCTCTCATTTTACCATTCACATTTCTTTTTCTCTTTTGAACCCACACCTTCAGTAGTTACTGTTCATGCCATTTTCTTCTCTTCTTTTTCATATCATTTCAAGCTTGATCATTGATGGCTACTCCTCAAACCAAGGTTTACAAGAGCAGAAAATCCACTAAGACCCAATGCTCCCACCCTTCTAGGCAAGCACTACCTCTGGATTTTGATGATGAAACTTTTGTTTCTAAATCTCATGAAGATATCTATCCTAGCGGTAGCTGAATTCTCTTCCCATATGGATTGGTCACAATATCCTGGGGACCAGGATAATCCCCAGGGAGGAGGAGGGTCTACTGCTGTTGCTGATGGGGATGTTGATGCACACTTGGAGGAGGAAGGAGTGGAGGAAGGCTAATCTTTTAGCCTGATGTTGAGGGAGTCATATTGTGTTTTACGTTTTATGTTTATTGTCTTCTGTTTATGTTGTGTTTAGTTGTTATTGTTTAACTTGTGTGATGTGCTAGATTTTAATTTCCAATTAATGTGTTTTTAGATTGAACATGTGTTAAGTGTGTGGTTTGAGATTTTGGCACAATTTCAGCTCATCCATTGCATGAGTTCTTGATGATGTTAAATTCCATTGTGATATAATTGTATGCTTGTGGTTGTACTTCGATATTCATAATTGGATGCTTTGTAGTATTTCGTGCGATTAATAAGTTTGGCATGATGTTGTTGAAAATCATTGAGTGCTTGTTTTAACCGTGTGAGTATTTGAGCTTCCATTGATTTATTTGATTGAGAGCCACCATTGGAATGTGTACAATTGGTTTTGCTTGAATCTCTGTTACCTTGAATTGCATTTGCTTGTTGAGAAGTGATCAAGGCATTTTATTCTTGTGGAAATTTTAGCCACTGGACCAAATAGCTAACCTAACAATTTGTTGTCCTTTGCATGACCCCCTTTGAGCCAAACACATTTTTTATTCTTGAATCCTTGAGCCTAAAAGAAAGACAATTGCTTCCCACACCTTAGGGATAGGAGAGCAAGTCATTTTTGATAGTGGATTGCAAGAGTTTAAGTTTGGGGTTTTCTGTGTGATTTACCAAGAAAGGATAGCAATGTTGGGAATCTTTATGTGGTTTCTTATTTTCAAGCCACCCTTGTGTCATGTTAAAAAAAATCAATTTTAGAAAAATGAAAAAAAAGAAGAAAAAGAAAAAAGTTTGAAAAGTAAGCAAGGTGGCTCAATAATTCTTGTTTTGATGTTGGTCAAGGGTTGGTCAAGGTTGTTTTAGCATTGGGATGTATGGAATGAAGGTTTTCATTGAACTTGAGAAGTTGGAATTGTTGAATGAATTGTGATCATAGAATATGCTCTCCTATTCTCTTATGGTGTAATTTTGCTTATATGGAAAAACCAATATTCTTTGTAGCCCAGCCAAGATTGAACCCAATAAAAGACCATTGTGATCTTTGCATGCATGTGTGGTTTTATGGTTTCTTTTGAGATGAAAAGCAAAACTGAATTGTGTGGTTTCAATGTGTGTGATCGAGAGATACACTTGTCCAGATACACTTGTGTGCTTGAGAGAAACACCTTTTCTGTGAGGGAACAAGTGCTCTTTGGCTTCTCTATTTCAGTCATTGCCATGCTTGTTAGTCTCTTGAGGAAGTATTTGCATTTGTATCTTGCTATGAAATTTTGTGTGGGCACCACATGGTATGGTTATTCATTTTGGAAATTCTTGCTCAAAGACTTGAGTTGAAAGCATGTGTGGATGGATGTGATGTAGTGCTTGATTTTCAAACCATGTTATTTATGCATAATTTCATGTTTATGTTGATGTTAGGTAGGTTGTTTATGTTTAGTTGTGTAGCTTAGTTTTATTTTGCTTGAGGACAAGCAAAGCTCTAAGTTTGGGGTGTTTTGATAGATGCTTTATATGCTTACATATCTTAGCATTTATCTTACATTTTTCATGACTTAGAACTTTGTTTTAATCAATTTTAGGCTAATTTAACTATTATTTAGAAGTAGTGTTAATATTGCTAATCCTTTAGGAGTTTTACTAGCTTTTGGTATTTTGTTGTAGGAATAGAAGAAGAATTAAAGAATTTGGAGCATGAGTCATTGGAAGTTCAAGCCAACATATTTGGAAGCATATTTTGAAAGCCAAAAGCCAACATCTTCCTTTTATCTTGCTGAGGCCGGGCTTGAGAGATTTGAGGCTGGGCCTGAGAATGAAGAAATTTCCCTTTGCTTGCTGTCAACCTGAGGCTGGGCGTGAGAATGCTAAGGCTGGGCGTGAGGACCTTCGAGTTGCACCCCTGATGCCTTTTCTAAAGTTGAGCGTGGGAAGACTTGAGGCTGGGCGTGAGACTGCTGAGGTGGCGTTAATGAGCCTGAAACAAAAGGATAAAAGGCCAAATTGAAGGGGAATTCGGGAGATTTGTGTGGGGGAGTTATCTAGGGCATACTGAGGGGCTGGGAAGCTCTCACTTGTTCTCCATGGTTTCCCTATCAAGTCTCATCATTTTGTGCATCCTTTTCTCTTCTTCTTCTTGTGGCTAGGTAGTTAGGTTCACCCTTGTTGGGGTTGATGTAACTGAACCATCTTCATGTATGCATTCTAGTTATTAATCTATGTTTATTGTTCATTATTAAGGGTTCTCTTCTGTGCTTAATGCTTGCCTTGGCTTGATCACCCTTTGCTTGATTTTGTGGTTTGAATCCGATTGGAATATGTTTTTAAACCTAGAAATGGAGAAGAACACCTAATGGGTTTTGTTGTTAGGAGTAGATCAAAGCTTGTTAGTCATCTTTTAACTCTTGTTCTTAAAGCAAGTTACTTGGTTAAACTAATTCAAGGGATTGATAGTTTGGTTAAGGGACTTAGGCTCTTTCCATCCAAGGAATTGGGGTTTGAGTATTTTGTGAGTTGATGATAATAAATGAACCTTAAACTAGATGAGTGACCTTTGTAGGCATGAGGAGATGGTTTGGTGAAGTCAATCCCAACACTTTTATGCATTGTTGTTTTATCCTTTTTTATCGCATTCCAAGTGTTCGTAAAAATTCTCCAAAAAGATTTCCTGTTACTTTACTCTTTAGTTTTAGTTTTATGTTTATTTAAGTTCTTGCTATTTACATTATTGCATCCAATTAAAATAATTGTTTTTGATAGCCATAGTTAGTGAATGTTGCTATTTTGCCAAATATTGAACAAGTCCCTGTGGATACGATACTTGGACTTACCAAGATATTACTTGTACGATTTGGTTCACTTGCCAAGGAGTTAACATGATTGCACCTCGCAAAACAATCAAATAAAACTATATTTATAAAGTAACTTTCGCACATACGAAAGTAACTTCCGCTTTTGCACCCTAGAAAGCGTCTATATAGATATAGATAATGGAAGTTCATTTATCGCTTTGGTTTTCTTCCTGATATTCCCAGGTGACTATTGATATTTGATAGTTACTAGTGATTTGTTCTAAAAATGGTTAGATTCTATATTGCCTTATGTAGAGCTCTTTTCTCAAAGCAAAGAGCTCTATATTGTAGTTGCATGTTTTCTATATTCGCTAACAAAAAACGTGTCTTGTAGTTGATTTTAAATAATAATTTTTTATGTAATTTTAAATAATAAATTTATAAAATATTACTTATTTATATAAACATGCGTCTATGCTATAAAGTCTCAATTAACTCAACCATGTAATAACACAAATAAGAATGTTTTTTTTTCTAGGCTATGTAGCCTACACATGCACATTATATGTAACGCAAAATAAATAGATTGACCCAATGTTATTGAGCCCAAATATTTTTTTTTATGGATTAATTAAGTTTTTAGTTCCTAAAATTTTTCAAAATTTTAATTTTTAGTCCCTAAATTTTAGTTTGACTGGTCAATGTCCATAAACTTTTTAAAAATTCGGTTTTTAATCCCTAAACTTTAGTTTGACCGGTCAAGGTCCTTAAATTTTTTAAAAATTCCATTTTTAGTCCCTAAACTTTTTAAAAACTTGGTTTTTAGTCCCTGAAATCTCATTAATTCAGGGACTAAAAATTGGATTTTTAAAAAGTTTAAGGACTAAAAACCGAATCTTTAAAAAGTTTAGGAACTTTGACCGGTCAAAATTTTGTTCAGGGACTAAAAATCGAATTTTTAAAAAATTTAGGAACCTTGACCAGACAAACTAAAGTTTAGGAACTAAAAACCGAAATTTGAAAAAGTTTAAGGACTAAAAACTTAATTAACCCTTTTTTTATCTTACCATACCCAACATTTCCTATGTGACTGAAGAATCTTTCCTTCTATGCTCCATAGTTTGTGTAAGTGTGAAGCATTAGATTACGGACACAATTTGTTAATAACAGTTGCCACATATAAAGAGATTCACTTAAGAGGCACCTCCAATGTGTCATCATGCAAAAAACGCCACCTTGACTCACAATAAGTAAGCTTAACAGGCCTTAGGTATGACACTTCCTATTTCTACGCACTTCATTTTTTTTTTCTGTAGACACTGACTTAAGCGTCAAAGAGTCACTAGAAATAATATTAAGAGAGCTTGATGTAAGATTAGAGTTCCCTTGTTGAAGACCCCAATCACATGGGCAATTCATTAGTATTCAAATTTGCCCTGAAATTCCCTCAAAGGTGCAAGACAAGTTAACCATGTTCCTTAAGAACAATGTTGATCTATTCACGGGAAAACTACTAATGTATCTAAGTCCACCCACGTTTCACTTGTCATAAGTTGGACATCAACCCTGAAATCAAACTAGTGGCCTAGAGTCATATGAAGATGAGGTTGAAGCACAAAAAGACTTCTGATGAGATTGTAAATGAACTATTAGAGGCATGTTTCATTAGGGAAATAAAATATACCACATAGTTGTCAAACATTATATTGGTAAAGAAATCTAATGGAAATGGTGCATTTGTGTTGATTATATTAATCTTAATAAGGTGTGTCCTAAAGACGCGTATTCACTCCCTAACATTGATAAACTAGTAGGTAGATCCTCGTGACAATGAGTACTAATTTTCTTGGATACTTACTTCGGATACAAATAAATTAGGATGCACCTTAATCATAAGGAAAATGCAGCCTTTATGACAAAAGGTTAATTTTTTTTATAAGGTTAACTATTAAGATTTGCATTGAAATGAAGTGAAAGAAAATGAAAAGAAGGGAGATAAATAACAAATTTTCATCATGTTTAAGAAGTGAAATATGAAGGAGAAATGTTATTTGTGTGGGACCCGCCAAAAAAAACTTTCTTCTATTAAAATTGACATGAAATGAGAGGGAAATAATATCTTTTTTGTTTTAATTTATTAAAAAATAAAAATAAAATAAATTTATATAAAATAAAATTTTGAAAACAATAAATAATTTTATGCTAAGGAAAAAATAATAGAATAAAAACATTAATTTTTTAATTAGTATAAAAATATTTTTATACAATTTTTTTCTACTCTCTTTTCCATATTCATCCAAATAAGGAGAGAGAGAGGGAAATTTCTTCATTTCTTTTCTTTTTATTTCCATTTACCCAAATAACACATCTTTTTTACTCCATTTCTCTTTTACTTTTATCATTTCTATTTCTTTCTTATTTTTTATTTTATTCTTAATCCAAACAAAACACTAACTTTTTTTTTTTAATTGGATTGAACCAAATTTCATATCTTATGTTAAAAATTAATCCAATCCAAATTGAACCAACCTTTATTGTGTATTTAAGATTTAAGATTATTTAATGTAGTAATTATGTCACGAGTTTTATATAAGATGTGATGTTTGATGTTGAATTAATTTATGTATTTCATGATTTATTTTAATATTAGTAAATTTTTATTTAAAAAAGGAAAATAAATTAAATTGAAATTGAAATAAATTAGATTATATTATTAAAAAAACAAATTTCAAATAATTATATTCGACAATCTTTTCCTCCGATCAAATCCAATGCATAAACACGTATTTTAATTACTTAATCCAAACTTATTTCGAATGTATTTGTATTTACTTATTTTGGGTTAAAATACTTTTAATCAACAAATAATTTAAAAATATTGGAATTAAAAATGAATAAACTTTTAATTTGGTCTCTTAATTATTAAGTATTACTTTTTCTTCTAAATAATTCTTAAAGTAATAAAATTATATAAATAATCATAAAATATTGAACATCTATTGCTTTAGCCCTTAATATATTTTAGTAACATTTAAGGATTAACGAAGGATTTTTCTTTTTTTGACGGTGAAAAAAAATCTTCACTAGGAGACAGAGTAATATTTGGGAGAATATATAACATGATTTTTTTTTTATCAAATATAACATGATTATTTATATGATCTTATTATTTTAAAAGACTATTTTAAGGATAAAATTGATTTTTTTTTTTTATCATTATAAAATTGATGATTTATTCAATTAATAAAAAAGATGGGGGATAAAAAACTATAAAGTTGCAAAGCTTCCAAGGCAAGCTTAAGGTTAGTTGTTTGTTTTTTCCTCAAAGTGCGTGACTCATCATTCATCAAAGTGAAACACTCACCTATCTCTTCGCAACACTTCTCAGTCCACAGTTCCCAGTGTTGGAAGAGTGAAGAAATTCAATTCAGGTGATTAATTAGGGTTTGAAAGTGGCGATGGAAGAGGCTAAAGTGGAAACTCCGATGACAGCGTCGAGAGGCAACAATGGCGGTGGTGAGAATTGTTCGCAGAGTTTGAGCCCTAGAGCGCGCATTGTCTCCGTTGCCTCCAACATCGCTTCGCAGCCTCTTCACAACTCCGATCCTCAAGTTTGGGGCGTTCTCACTGCCATCTCCAACAATGCCCGCAAAAGGCACCAGGTTTATCCAATATTCCTTTTTTTTTTTTTCTTTCTAAAAATTTATTTTTACGAGCTTGCAATGTTGTCTTGTCTTGTATCTAATTTAAATTAAGTTTCTTGAGTTAAATGATTATGGATGCTTAGTTTAAATCGAGGGGGTTATTTTTTTTTTTGTTAGTGAAAAAGATGAAACAGAGGTTATCAGAAGGAAAATTTTGTTGCTTTGTTTAAACTAAGAGCTGTTTGTTGATGTCATATATATTGTCAATTTTAGTGGAAACTGGGTTGCTCCTGTATGAGGGTGAGCCTTGGCACAATGGTAAGGTTGCTGCCTTGTGACTTAGAGCCTAGAGGTCACGGGTACAAATCATTGAAAAAATCTCTCTACTTGCGAGAGTTAGGCTGTGTATATCTTCCCACCCCAGACAGCCAGACCCCACTGTACAATATTCAACTAAAAAGCTACTACTGATCATCCAAAACACATGTTAAGGAAAATTTTGATAAGCACAATTTAATTAAATGTATTAGTAGTATTTCACTTTCAAATTGTGAATTTATAAACTTCTATTCAAATTGTGCTGTGTTTGATCTGTAAACATCTGTGAAATTGTGCTGGAATTAAATTGTGTGTGGTAGTTTATTCCAACTCGTTTTCACTGTGACCAATGGTCTTTGCATTTTATTTGTCTTCAATTTTTTTGTTGTTTAACTATTCATTGCTCTTTTCATTTTTTTTTATTAAATTGTTGTAACCAGGGAATTAACATTTTATTAACTGCTGATGAGCACTGCATTGGTCGATTGGTAGAGGATGTGCGTTTCCAGATTGATTCAAATTCTGTTAGTGCTAATCATTGCCGAATATACAGGATGAAAGTTACTAATGAAAATATGGAGAATGCCACATCAATGTTCTTGAAAGATACAAGGTGGTGGATTCTTTTTAAAACATGGGGTCCTCTCATCCCTCCTACTTAGGAGGAAGTAAAGAGTTTTTTTTTCCATTTTTCTCCATATTCTGATTTTTGTAAAACTTTATTCAGCACAAATGGAACATACCTTAACTGGGAGAAATTGAAAAAGAATGGTGCTGCTGTGAAAGTCTGCCATGGTGATATTATATCATTTGCTGCTCCTCCACAGCATGGTATGGTAATTTGAACTCCTTACAAGGGCATAATATTTCAATTTTTCTTTTATTCCTATTCCACCTTTTCTCACTGTAGTTGCAGTTTTGTTTTACTGGTCAAGGCTTCAGTTCTGATCACTATTTCCCTTTATCTGTTCTTTTAATTTCCTTTAACTGTGAAAAGTGTTATAATTTTTTTTTAAAAATATTAAATAATATTTGAGAAAATGTATGTTTTGGTTGTTATTTTGTTGCAAATTGGCTTTGGAAAAGTTAATATTATTCTATTTACTTATCTATCCTTTCTTTTTTATGATTTCATTGTTATTTGTAAAAATAAATAAAATAAAACATTGTCCTATATAAAAGATTTTTTTTATTGTACTAAGACTTCTGTTACTTTTCCTTTTGCTTCTGAACGTTTATTTTAAAGTTGGACAATTACTGTAATTATTTTTAATAAAATTGAGGAATTGCTGCTTTTGAGTATCTGTTGCCTTCTGTGTTTTGTTCTATTTTCAAATTATTATAATTTGGTCTTATCATGCAGATCTGGCATTTGCTTTTGTATATCGAGAGGTGCTTATGTCCAGCCCCATGCCAGATAATGCAGTTGCTAAACGAAAAGCAGGTAGTGTTATGATCAGCAGCACATACATTTACCTTTTTTTAGTCATTCTTGCATTCTCCTCTGATTTATGCTTGTAAGTGGAATCAAGCTTTTAATTTTGTGTGGATTTGAAGTTTCATGTGTGTGCTGACGTTCATAATTTCCTATGCATATGATTGTGACTCTTTGCAATTTACCTCACATTTTATAGGTGATTAAGATATATACTATAATATATTGATACTGATATTTACTTTTATTTCACTTTCTAATGCTTTATGCTTTCTTTTTTGTCTTTCATCCTCTTTTCTTGAATGTGTAGAGGATTTTGTTTCCGAAAACAAGAGATTGAAAGGTTTAGGCATCGGTGCTCCTGAGGGTCCCATATCTCTAGATGATTTTCGAAGTCTTCAGAGATCAAACATGGTGTGTTAACTTAGAAGGATTGCAGTATTAATGAGTATTGTAAACTTTTTTCTTTCTTTAATTGTACCAAATCTTCTTGACAGGAATTGAGAAAGCAATTGGAGAATCAGGTGGTCACAATCGATACTTTGCGTAGTGACAACCGTGCAGCTGTTGAACGCCATGAAAGTGTATGTAATCGTTGTTGAACTTACGGGGACAACACCTAGATTAAGTTGAGGGTAGATTATATGTTATGTAATTATGATACTCCCTCCGGTCCTTTATATAAGAAACAAATAACTAAATCGTCAAGACCAATAAAAATAGTTAAGTTAGTTAGTTATAATTAATAATGCCATAAATTTTAATTTTATTCCAAAAGTACCCCGTAAATTAATTGGTTTAAGTAGTGGTTACATTAATGACACTGCATCTCCACCAATAAGTGTAACTTGTATTGTTAATAGACCAATAAATGCATAAGAAATGGGTAGGTGTCTCAGTAATGGATTTCACAAGATGAAGGGTAAAAAAGAAAACTAGCAATTAATACATCTTAAAGTGGGTCTATGTTTCTTATAATTAGGACAAAAAAAAACACTCTTTTGTTTCTTATATAAAGGACCGGAGGGAGTAATAGAGTAACTGTATATTCTTGTAATTTTTTTAATTATCCTTGTATTTATGACCTCTCATATAAATATATGTTCCATTGTGTGATTCAAACACATAGAATTCATCACATGCCTCTCATTTTCTCTCAACATCTAACATACAATTTTATTTTACCTTTTTAAAGACCCCACCCCCCAGCAATGGTATTCATGATACTCTGTCACTGAATTTGTGACTTTTCCTTGTCTCACAAAAAAAAGCAGATGTGATGTACTACAACTATCTCTGCATTTTGTGGATTATCAAAGACATGTTTAATATAGATTTCATCTTATTTATTCATATAGTTTGTAATTTACAATGTCTTACCTAATTTATGATCCATTATGTAGGAATTGAAATCAGTCAAAGAGTCGGTTGCAAAATGTTACCTTGATCAATTAAAAGAATTACAGCAAATGGTGGATCTCAAACAGAAGGAATTGGGGGATCTCAACAGAGCATCTGCTGAACAAAAGCATGCCCTGGAAGACCTTAATGAAAGGCTTAGTGCTTCTACACAGTCATGTGCTGAAGCAAATTCCATAATAAGTAGGTATGAATTATTTAATTCTTCACTGCTTCTATACTATAATATCATTTTGTTGTAATATTTCTTTTAAGTATTGTAGACTTCAGTGATTCATAGAAATAGTGCATCTACAGAGTCATCTGTAATATTTCCATGGTCATAGGAGTGTGGACTTTTGCTTTCCAATAACTTGTTTCAGATGGCTAAATCTAAATTCTAAAAGTTGTAATGTTTATGTTGCACATTATAGTAACTCTCTCCTGATGCAGTCAAAAGGTAAATATAGCCGAACTGAAGGAACAATTAGACGAAGAGCGGACTCAACGAAAAGAAGAGCGAGAAAAGGCTGCAGGTGATCTAAAAGCTGCTGTTCATAGGGCCCAGTCTGAGGCTCAAGAGGAATTAAAACGACTCTCAGATGCCGCCTTAAGAAGAGAAAGAGAGCTACAAGAAGCAATAAATAAGCTACAGGTTTGAAAGTTTTGACGCTAAATTAGTAAGAAACTGTTCCCTTTCTACTTTCAGGAGCTCACAAGCTGTCTCAATATATGTTGTAGGAGTCAGAGAGAGAAATGTCTTTGCTGGTTGAAACCTTGAGGTCCAAGCTGGTATTGTTTCATTTTTGCTCCTGTTAGCTTAAGAAAATTTTTGCACTTCACTTCAGATAGAGATTTTCCTCTTAATTCCTTTTCTGTTGCAGGAGGATACCAGGCAAAAATTGGTTGTCTCTGATAATAAGGTTCGCCAATTGGAAACCCAAGTACATGAAGAGAAGCTGGCCACTGAAAATGAGATGAAGGCAATCAGATAATTTTATATTGAGCATATTGTTGCTTTATATTTTGGTTGATATCTAGCTGAAAATAAATTCTAATTTATGGAGCAGAAAGTAGAACTTGAACAACAGGAAACGAGAAGATTAAGGAAAGAGCTCGAGAGCGAAAAGGTAGATATGAGAATCTCATTTGGTGAATACAAAAAATGTTTTGATACAAAGGTTTTTATGGGAATGATGTCTGCTTTACATCTAGGTGCCATGCTAATGCTATTTTGATGAGACTGCAGAATAAGTTATTGATATGACAAATGCCATGACTTTAACTGACTAATGCTCTTGGCCAAAGAATGAAGAAAAACTTACAGTTTATATGCTGCTTGTCTTTCTGATTAGTTGTTTTTCTTTTTGATCTATATCTTGTCCTCTTTTTTTAAGCTCCTTTTTTTCCTAGGGTTCAAGTTTCCTTATTTGAAGCCGAGATATTTGTTGATGTTGTTAGCAGGCAGCTCGAGAAGAAGCTTGGGCTAAAGTTTCTGTTCTTGAGCTTGAGATAAATGCTGCAATGCGAGATCTTGATTTTGAGAGGCGGAGGTTAAAAGGTGCCAGGGAAAGACTTATGCTTCGGTAAGGCTTGATTTGTTGTTGTTTATCATCATTGGACATCTGCAATTTGAAAAGTATGTAGAATTTCCAACATAGACTGCACATACTGGCATAGAATATCAGAGGACACAGGGAAGCACTCTAGCTGCTGTACTTCTTCCAGCTACTTCTTTATTTCATTCTTGGGATTTTTGTGTTATAATAATAATAATTAATAATTATTCTTTATGTAGATTAAATTAGATAGGAATTCTAAGACTTTCTAATAAAATCTCCAAAGGAACACGTATTCTAGGGTTTTATAATCATAGATCTTAACTAATTTTTAACTGATCTAAAAATAAAATGAGATAAAAAGGATGTAAAAACATGTTCAACAAGAGTAGGATTATCCAAAGGTTTGGGGAACCTTATTTAGAAGATACTTTTAGAGTATTTGTTGCTTATAAACCTTTTTCTATTCATAATAATTGAGTGCAAGATCCAAAGTTGGCATCTCTATAGAGCATGTCTGTACAAGCATATTCATGACTAATTTGAGGGCCATGATCATAGCAAAAGAAGGGCTGCTGTGGTTAATTGTGTTACTTTGATTTGAATATACACTATTTAGCAATGTTATTTCAATTGAAAATGGGGATCCCGGTGTAGGTATAGTCATTCATATTGATTTGATTCCAGCTGTATTATGTTACAAGTCCCAGTTGGTTAGTGTACTACTGAATTGTATTAAATGAAGTGTTGTCTGTCAGTTTTGCTTTGTAATGCATCATGTAAACCTGTCTCATTCAGTCATTCTTCATAATGATTTGTAGATTTCTAGATTTTGCAGCTGAAGCTCTGTGATGCTATGCAGGGAAACACAGCTTCGAGCATTTTATTCCACTACTGAAGAGATACAAGGACTGTTTGCCAAGCAACAGGAACAATTGAAGGCTATGCAGAGAACTCTAGAAGATGAAGAAAATTATGAGAATACTTCTGTAGAAATGGATGGAGTCATTGGTGGAACCTCGGGCAGAGAAAAAGAAGTTGATGGATACCATAGCCAAAATGGTGCCAAGGCAGGGTCAACTACTTCTGCACAAAAGCACAACATAGATCACGTTGAAACATCGAGCAATGAAGCAAGTGTCACTGAGAAGCATGACTGTGATATAAGAAGTGAAGAATGTCAAAATACACAAGAGGCAGAATTCACCAGTGCGGATCATGACCATAGTGTTAGAGGCGGCTTTGGTTCTGATATTGATGGTGTTGGCACGGCAACTATGGTGGAGGGAGGCACTGAACGAGTTCTTGAAACTGAAAGTCCTGTAAATCAGGGTGAACAGAATATTGATTTGAACAAGTGTTTAGATGGGGACACAATGCAAATTGATGATGATGATAACAATGTACAAGAAACCGAGGAGCATGCTCAAATACAAATACCTTCTCGTGAAGGTTTACATCACTCACAATCAAATAATCCTTCAGACACTCAAAAGACCCTTGAGGATACAGAAGCTGGAGGCACAATCAGAACAGCAGACCTTTTAACTTCTGAAGTCGCTGGTAGTTGGGCTTGCAGTACAGCCCCTTCCGTGCATGGAGAAAATGAATCTCCAAGAAGCAGAGATAATAATGAGGGTTCAGGAGCATTGCATGATTCAAATATCGTAGTGGCCGAGAGTCAGAACACTACTTCTGATGCCGCAGTTGCCAGACAGAACGAACGACGAGCACTAAGTGAAATGATTGGCATTGTTGCTCCTGATCTGAGGGAGCAATTTGGAGGTTCTGCATATGATTGTGACCAAGAGAGAGAAGACCTTGGTGGTTCATCTGACTCAGATACTGAGAGTTGTAGCAACACTAGCATCGATAACACAGTCAATGTAAAGGGTGGATCGATATCTGATGAAGAAACTCAGGTTAGTGACCATGATGAGGAGGATCAAAAGCAGGGTGATGCCATGGATGAAGATGATGAAGCCACTGAAGAAGATTGATTTTCTTGCATAGTTAGAGACTGTACAAAGATACTCGGGTACGTAAGTTGTATAGATACTGAAGGAATCTCCTGTATTTTTGCAATTAGCCCCCCTCCTCTTTTGTAATTATATTTAAGGCATTATTAATCTATTAATCGTATGGGTTTTCCTGCCATTTTTGCTTCATTAAATGCAAATAATGTGATAACAAGGTTTGAAGTTGCTAGTTAATAACAGGCTTCAAGTAGTCCATCTACGGAACGTACACACACCATTATGATTTTCATCTTTCCAAGCTTGTTAAATTATCAGTTTGTTGGATGATTTCAAAGTTGTTTAGCCGAAAAAATGTCTTGTATGCTTGGAATCTGAAACTGTAGTTCGCCAGGCATGACATGCATGCTAATGTTGCCACTTTGCCTAACGATATTATCAATATAATATGTATTTTATGGATCTGGTTGAAGTAAATAATAGCATATGGCAACAGGAAATTAAAAACTACGATAATAGAAAAACTAAAAATAAATTTTTGCTTATCGCTGGTAATAGGAGGAGAATAGAAGTGCTAGAATGGAAATCTTATAACGTTGTGATGTTTGGTATGTATGAGGGGAAAATAATAGAAAATTTTAAATAAGTCATAAGCATTGGAATTCGTTAAACGCGTTTCAGCGTTGAATGGTCGCCCTTATTCTTGTTTGCCGTCTTAGGAAGGGAGAAAAATGCTAGAATGGAAATCTTTTTGGTATTTTGGTATATGGGAGGAGAAAAGAATAGAAATTAAAGTGTTAAGTGGTCCGAGTTTAATAACACCCTAAAGAAGTGTTAAGTAAAAAAGGAAAGATAAATGAAACAAAAATCCCCTTACATTTATGATTTGTTATGGGCAAGCATTAGAATGCATTTGCCCACTATAAATCAATTGTTCAAATATAAAACTTGACAAATTGGGTATTGCAAATCTCAACACCCATCTAGATCAATGGCCAAGGAGTATCCAAGTATGCGACTTTAAGTGCTCAAACTCTCTTAATAACAAAATCTTTTACATTTTGGTTTTGAAGGAAAAAGGAAGAGGTTCATTAATATATTTTTGCTTAAATTCACTTTTGATACTTATAGTGTTACAATTGTACAATTTAGATCCTTTAAGAAATTTTATTATACATTTGGCTCCTCACATTTTTAAAATTTAACAATTCTAATCCACCATTAGTTTGTTGTCACTTTATCACTTTTTTAATATAAATTGTTAATGTGATATCTAAGTGATGACGTAACATTAACAAGTTGACATGACGGATAACATGACGATCCAACACATATGTCGGTGTGGCACTGACAATGTATTGACATGGTAATAGGGACCAAAATTTGGATTGTCAATGCCATGTCAACATACATGTCAGACTGTCATGTCAACACGTCAGTATCATGTCATCACATAGATATCACATTAGCAATTTGTGTTAAGACAACATATGATTGATGGACCAAAATTACTAAATATTAAAAACGTGGAGGACCAAATGTGTAATAAAAAATTTTTAGGGACCAAAATTGCATAATCATAAAACTATGGAACCAAAAATGAATTTAAGCCTCTTTTTTTTTTTTCATAAATCAAATAAGTGTTTTCAATTTAAGTTGCATCTTACATATTTTTAAAATCAATATTGAAACAACAATCCTTTACAAAAATAATTTCGTTAACAAAACAATGTATGATTATTTTTGTCGTATTGATTGTAAAATAGTTACTCTGCTAATAGTGTTGTTATTTATTTTCTGATGAATTATTTGTATGATAACTTAATAATCACACGCTTATAATTTTTTGATTATTATTATTTGAGGATTTTGATCCTATACAGTTTTAAATGAACTGTACGATATCTAACTCATGCTTTTAGTCTTTTACTGTGCATTAAGATAAAAACTAAGGAAAAAGCTAAACTTACAACTGAATTTTGGATGCTTGTGTACACCCAGCATCTATCCAAATATATGGTTAATTATGTGTAAAAAAATTATTTATTTTATTTTATAAATAGTTAATAATAAATTAATATAATTGAATAAAATTATTAGTATGATTAATTTTGATTACACATGATTAACTATATATATAAATATGGTTAAGTTTGTTTTATAAATGATTAATAATGACATAAAGTTATTAACCATTTCACGGGATTAACTATATGTGTAAATATGATTAACTTTGTTTCACAAGTGGTTAAAAGTGTGTTATGAAATTATTAATTATTACATGTGGTTAACTGCATATGTAAATATTGTTAATTTTACCTCACAATTAGTTAAAAGTAAATAAACATGGTTGTATCAATTATCGATATGTAGTTAATAATATCACAGGGTTGTTGAAATGTTTAATAGTGATTAATTTTATTTCACAAGCGATTAATAGTATTAAGAAGTTATTGAAATGTCTAATAGAAATTAATTATTTGTGAAATAAAATTAACCATTTTTATATATATGATTAACCAATTCGCTGAGTGGACGCCGGGTATACATTTTCCTGGTGTACGAATATCATTACTCAAAAACTAAACATATAATTTAACAAAAATTCATGTTCTACAGTTATTTTAGAATTCCAGAAGATCACAATCCGTTTTTTGATAACACTTTGAAACAAGAAACGATGTTAACGTCAAATCAAAGGACAATCTTGAATATGAGCTTTGTTATTTGCACGTTAGAAATGTAGATAAAAAATCTGCGCTGGGATGTACGTTCTTTTATCATATAAATAACATTAGTGATCTATAATAATTTATTTGGAACCTAACAATAAAAATTCTCAAACAAGACAATTCATTTATTAACTTATTTGTTCACTTACTAAAGATATTAGGGTTAACACAGCTCAAACAACTATCTGCACAAATTAAGCATGTAACACTCAGAATTTCTCATTCAACTTTTGTTTAACAATGTTTTTAACAGAAGTAGATAATGCACATTAAGATTCTCCATAATACTTCCAAAATTGTTACGATATATATGGTATAATAAGTTAAGAGATATGCATATAGCACTACATTGTAAGGTGATGGCAGCAGCTACTACTGTACTGCATGAGAGTGATCCAGGGCAAGCTCTGTAACAATCTGGGGGCAAATGAATTTCATAGAGCTATAATTGTACACGTTTAAAAATGTCATGATGATGATGGTAATAGAAGACGAGGCTATAGCTAAGTGATGATGATGATGATGAAGATGTGTACCAATTTTGAAGGCAATCAATGGCAGTGGATAATTGAGTGGCAGAGAGTAAGATCATAGATTTCTAATTTGAATGTAAGGGAAATTGTGATGTTGAGGTGGACCACATAGTTGATGGTGAGAGATGAATGACCAAACAGTGTCAATACATAAATGGTGCATGTGAAACTACAGCTTCCTTCCATTCTCACTTCAACTTATAATTATCCATCTATAATATTATAATTCTATTACCCTGTTTTTTTTAATTTATGCATTTCCCCATGCAATCTTATTTGATCAAATGCAAAAGGGAATTGAATATCGGAGACTTTTGGCTAATTGAAAATTATTAGTACTGTTTTTTTCCCCGTGAAGAAGCAAGGGTAATAAGATCATGCATTCAGGCTTCAATAATTTAGTCAAGATAAAGTAAATTTATGCAAAAAATGATTTTGGTTCCTTGGTGGGACTATGAGATATTTTTACAAATGTTGATCCTTGAACCGATTAAAAGACTAATCCTTAATCTAAGACTTAATCCTACTTAAAGTGCATCATCCTTCTCTAAAAATGTGTTTTACAATAATCGAACTCAAATCTTTTCCACTAGCTAGCAAAAATGAAAAAATGGTTTAGTCTTTGTTTTAATCTATATAAAAAAAATTATGTATGTGTGGTCGAAATTACATCATAAAACAAGGGGACCTTATTAAATTGATCGGAATCATGACGGATGATATGTATATATCAAAATTGAATAAATTCAACCCGAGGCAGGAGAATCTAATTGAAGAGATATTACACGCATGCATACACATATTATATTAACTAAATTAAACTTGAGTTTTAGCGACAATATGTATTTAGTTATTATTTTTTTAAAATGACTTTCTTTTTGAATTTTCAAATAGGATTATAAGATTTCATTCTATTCTTTTTTAAGAGGAGTTCTATGGTTATATTTAAGTGAAATTGATATGAAAAAAATATTTTTGGTGAGCCAAATAAGTAAATAGGTGGGGATATCAGTCAATTAATTAAGTAACCGTTGCTTCCTTTTATTTTCTTTTTTGTTTTTCTAGATCTGGTTTTACAATAATAGATGTGAGTAAAAGATTTAAAGATAAGTTGTTGTCCTATTAACTAGAGGGAAAAAATTAGAGGTAAAAAAGGTTATTCCCTTCCTTCAATATATATCACCAACTAATCTAAAATGCCACACACGTCACATGCATGCACCCAAAATTAAGAATCTCCTCTAAAATTAAATAAAAGATATATAGATAGATTGTACTCCTATAAACTATTCACTAAAAAACATAGGCTATAAGATCATCTTGAAAATGGGTAGGGATTTTGATATCATAGTTGACTACTTCCTCCACGTAGTGCAAGTATTTTGGTGGTAGTAATACAAGAAATGAGTGAAGGCTTGTGGTCCTTGTCCTCATCAAATAGCTCAACCTTCCTTGTTCAAAAGGGTATGATGAGGGGGCTCAAGAAGAACCCATCTTTGAAATCTATCTTTGGTAAAGATCAAACATGTTAAAGTATTTTCATAATTTTACGCTAGCATGAAAATAGATACAAATCACCATCAAAATATAAAGCCATGTATGCAAATTGCTTTTCTCCCCTCCCTTTGCTTTTCCTTTGTAGCTTCTTTACTAAATGAAAATGACTCCCCTTTTTCAAGATCAAAATAACCCCACACGCTTTGCCCTAGTGTGACACTTCGCTTTCCTAGCTACACATTCTCCACATTAGCTCAACCTATGTGTCTCATTGAAGCATTTTCATCCTAAATCTAGGAGTGGAATATTTGTGTACAGTGCATAATGCATAAAACAATCAATTCATTTTACCATCTTGGTTAAGTTCTATCTATGATCATGTGTAGCACTTCCAATGTAAAATATATATTTATATATATATATATAAATAAAAATTCCCATATGTCACAAATTTCTTGTGAGCCATACCTAAGTAAATTTTTGCTGCCAACTGAAATGGCTCAGCCGAAGTTGGACAAGATTCTAGCCTCCACTATATACCATCATGATATATAAACAAAAATCATCCAATGAATGTGAGAAGGGGGCACGATGGTCATGATGATGGGGAAGAAGATGAAGCCAAAATGGGGTTTCATTTTCCAAATAAATGAGCATGGCTTTGGTACTCAATTACATGAAGAAAAGGGACAAAATAAGGGACCTAACCACATTGACTACTTACCCCCTCCATATCCTCATTACCTCTATAGAACCTCTCCCAATACTCCACTCATTTCCCATTGGCTTCTTCTAAATCGCACGTGACTTTCACGTGACACCCCATGTGACTCTTCTTTTGAAGTTGGACTTGGATTGGTGCCTCTAAAGTAACACATACCCAATTCTTTTAATTTAATTATATAATAAAATAATTGATGTTCTGTATCTAATTGGCCTTTTGACCGGGATATCTAATTGGTCGCATTTTGTTTCTCCAAAACCAATTAATTAATATTGATTACGTCTCTAATAAGCTATCTAGAGGATAAAATAATAAAACGATGTGGGTTATGTTTTCGGAGAGAGAGAGGGTAAAAGATTAAACATAATGACAATGCTATGTAATTTCATTGTTTAATAGAATCCTAACACGTAAAGACAAATCCATAATGTGAAAGAGAAAAAAGAGGTTTAGAAAGGTTCGGTCTACTTTTGAAACAAAACCTTTCTTAACGTACATAAGACCAGTCTTGCCGATTTTATATGAAACAAATAACTACTTTTGACCATACGTTGTTCATAAAAATAGGATCTGTTAATAAGTATTTTTAAAAGTGCTTATTAAAGAATAAAAAAATGATATTTGTTACATGTGTCATGTGTGTGTGCGTGTGATTCCCTTAATTACACCAAAAATAGTTTTTCTTTAAATTTCTAACAATTGATTTCACGTTAATGAAATGGTTTAATATTATTTATTTTGATGAAAAGAGAGAAAATACTCAAAATAGTTAAAGTTCGTTTAAATAAAAAAGCAAAAATAATATGTAGTGTTGACAAATCAATGGTAAAGAATTGATCCGTCAACTTCTACTGTGAGAGGTTCAGGCTAACTTGTAGGTTTTGAAAAATCTTGTGAAATCTCTTTCGGTCGAAATGTATAGGAAGTAAGAAAAGAAATGATTATCAAAGGATGAGCATGAAAACAATGGAGGCTCTTAGATATTATGATCTGAATTTACTTACTATTGTAGGAAAATCCAAAACAGAGATATATATTTGCAATAGTACAAGATTGAATGTGGAATAAGAAGTTAGATCTAATCAAAGGTATACAGAGTTGTGCTTGATAATCTAGAGAGGCAAATTTGTTTATACACACAAATCACTAAAATACAAATGAGATGAATGTTTATTATCTCAATCATATCGCTCTTAATTGCTATTCCTGATCCAATAAGACAAGGATTTTTTTTTTTTTTTTAACAAAGTTTTTGTGATGTTAATTTCCAAACGTAGTGCTTCTTCCTCAATACCGCCTGTTGGTACTAGTGGAATAGGGTTGACCTAATTGCATATATAAATATAATCTTTCACATAATACTATAAAGTATAAACCTAAAATTGAAAGATACAAGGCTACATTTACAATATCAAGGATACATGACAAAAGGAATTAATTGTTTTATGGTACAACTTTCACCTTTAGCAAGTTTTTAATTAAATTTTTTCTCTCTTGGAAGAATATGTCTTTCTCTTAATACTAAGTAAAAAAAAATCAAATTGCATTCATTTCTTTAATAAGTACATGACTTTTTTTCTCTTAAAGTTTGTCGAAATACATTAGCTATAGTTCAAAAGTTCTTAACAAAAGACATGTTTAAAATTTCTTTGACATTAATTTTAAAAGGTGATATTCTCAAGGGAATGCTAAGATGCTCAATAACGTTACATTTGAGGGACTTTATTGTTCATTTTCTTAACACAATGTATAAAGTTACTGATCATTTGTCATAATCTTATCTTAGGCTAGGCTATTTCCCTTTCTTATAGAAGCTTTGTACTACAGTGTATGTTATTATCCTAAATGGTAAAAGGACATTTAGGAAGATATTCTAACATGGAACCTAACAATTACCTGGACTATTATTCTCCTTATTAAAGATAAACATACCATTTGATGTAAAAAGATTTGTAAGGTCAAGACTAATGCTGATAATTAAGTTGACAAATTAAAAGAAATTAATACTTTAATTAGACACCAAAATGCATTTCTCAATCGCGATCTCTTTGAACAAGTGTATATCGATTTACCATTGAGATACAAAGTGGAGGGAGAGAGAGTATCGTTTACAACTTCAATTAAATCGGTCCCATTATTTATGACTTTAAAGAGACATCTAGACATGTTACAATAAATTTTCTACTGCATTTTTTAGCAATGGCTTTTACCAGTCAAAATCATGCTACTCTTAATTTGTTCACTATTGGCTCTACTCTAGAGCTTTATTCAATCATTTGTAGTTTTGTTCATTCTATGTTGTTGTTAGTATTAACGTAACAAGCTTAGATTATGCGAAGCACAGGCTGCAAAAACTAATTAAAAACTATTGGCAGTCTTAAACGTGGAATTGTATTTATACTGCACATTTGTATAATTTTTTTTGGAACAGAGAATGATACAAGAAAAAACGAGAGAAAACTGTATTAATGTTGATGGGATGGAATAAATAGAAAGGAAAAATAATATTATAAAAAGTGTTGTAAAAAATAATATAAGCAATCGTAAATGTTTTCTTGGAATGAAAATAACATATTTTAAACAAATAATTTATCTATCCAAAAAATTTATGCTTTTAAGGATACATGTTTCTTAGGATGCTAGCTTGTTCCTCTTCCCATAGATCCTAATATTAAATTAAGCGCTATGTTGGGGATCTTTTACCTAACATTTCTTAGTAGAAACGATTGGTTGTTGGCATATTATTATATATGACCATATCAAGACCATATATTCATTGTGTAGTTAATAAACTCATCAATTCTCAGCTACCTAGGACTATGTATTTGAATGTTGTTTATCATCTCCTACATCTAATCCAACTTTTTTTTCTCTCTAACTCTTGAATTGGTTAACAAAATATATAATTTTGATTCTCCACTCAAAATTATTCCAGCTTAATCAGCAGTCTTGAGTTCAAATCACTAGAGTCGGCCTAGTGGTAGGAGATTGAGGTAATATGCATGAGATCATATGTTCAAACATCAGTGCAACCATTGTACACAAAGAAAAAGTCTTGAGTTCAAATCCTGAATATATACCTATGTTAAATATTCACTGAGAAAATTTTGCCAAAGATACTTGTAGTCTCCACAAAAAAATAGTATATATGAAAAAGTGAATCTTTTTTCACCCTCAATCTTTGGAATTTTTTTACTGTGGAGCAACCAAATCTTTGTTTTTCTTTATGAGAAAAGCCCTTGGCGGTTAGCTTTTCAATCTGTGAAACTGTGGCACTTGTGCTACATGGGACTACCTGAAGGAAGTGGGCAACCACAGGGCTAGCAGCAACAATAACTGCGGAAACTACAAGCAACCATACATTGGCCCATTTTAAATGAACCTGGAGTAAATGCATGTTACCCATTTTGAATGCGATGTCACACTTATCTTCTATTCTACCATAATTAGCACAACTAATTTGATCACAACCCACATGACTTTTATGACTATTTTTCTGCTTTGAAGATCCCATGGCAAGAGTGAGAGGACCTAAACAGTCTTACAAACTGAATGGGAAACTTCTAAATTATTCCAAAAAGTGTAACTCAACTTATAGAATGGGTACGGTACTTTTTCTATGTGAACCCCCCCCCCCCCCCCCAACAATCCTTCTCAATTTCTCAAATGTTACCCACCACCCCAAGTTAGACTCTGAACCAAAGCAATCAAAAAGGCCTAGAAAGAAGAGAGCCATTTTTCTTCATCTCCATCTGCTTTCCCTTCATCTATTGCTGCCCTTTGTAATCATGAGTCCTTGTGCCATCATTGCTATAAAAGTCTCTCTCTCTCTCTCTCTTTCTTTCTCTCTCTTATACAAACACAAAATCACAGCTATATTATAACACTTTTCTTTCACCCTAGTAGTTTCCTACCAAGTTTCTTCTCACCTATAAAAACCCCTTGTAGCCTATTTGTTACATCTCACTATCCCATTTTTTGTTTATTTGTTATTTAGTTTTTGTAAGTGAACCTTATCTCTCAAGCTTATAGCTCTTTGTTCTCTCAAGAGACTTGGTTTTTAGAAGGGAAACAGCATGTGCTCTTTCTCTTCAAAACAGACCCTTTATTTGGCACTTCCTCGTCCATGGCCATCTAAGAGACACCACAGCCACAGGCAACTTCGGTTGGGCCTGCTAAACAGGTACTGTTCTATAGTCTAGTAGTTTTCTACCATGTCTTTTTGCTGTTAATTTCTCACAGCTTGTGTGCATGTGTTTTGTGTGTGTTGTAACATTGGCTTGTTGTGTGATGATGATGCAGAAGGAGGGCACACTTGAAAGAAGCAAGACAAAGGAAAAGGATGGTTGTGGTGAAATCAGAGATTCAGATGAAGAACTTGAAGTTGTACATGGAGAACCAAACCATCATAGAGGAGAATGAGAAGTTGAGGAAACAAGCCATGCTTCTGCACAAAGAGAATCAGTCCCTCTTGTCTCAGCTCCAAAAGAAGCTTTCAGAACAAAACAACAATACCAACAATAACTAGCTATTAGCTAATTAATTAATATATACAGTTTATTCAGTGTGGCCAAGAGTAGGAGAAATTAAAGGGTCTGTGTCAATGATCCTTTTCTGATATGTTAGCCCTATATCTCGTTGACTTTGCTTCTTTTTTTTTTTGGGTTGCATCTTAGTTGGAGGTTAAATTAATTAATTGTCTAGCAATAAGTTTAGAGTGGTAAAATAAAGATAAATAGGTAATATGCCAATTGTAAGCATTACATGGAATATAGAATTGTGCAACGTTGTGTTAGAGTTTACATTTGTCATTCTTGTTAGTTTTCCTGATGGTGTGTTTAGAGAAGGGGAGACTGAATAGTTAATAGTGTCCTAGCTTTTTCCTGTTATAAGTATTTGATTAAGCTAATGAATTCGTTTATAATTATATCTTTTAATAATAAAATCACAACCTTTTTCAATTGGGTAAGTATTGCACTCTTTGGATCAATTAACACTATACACGTCTTTTTAATGATATTGTTATATAAGATAGTGTAGAGATAAATAAGTTACGATTATTTGACTTGATGCAATGGGCAATGGTTCGTTTGTTATCAAGAGCAAAACGCGGTTAGTATAGTCAAAAAAGAGATTCGTGATCCAATACCAAAATCATACATAACTAATATTCCTACAGAGATGTTTCTGGTGCTCGTTATGGACCAGACTGAAATGTATAATTGGCAAAAATTCTTGACTTAATAAGATAAGTTACACCATCTAACACAGAAAACTAAAGCGGAGAAGGAAAGCAAAGAAATATTCTCCACTTAACACCACTTCTTTCGTCTTCGCCTCGTATCTTTTATAAGGGGAGTCTTGGGAGAGCAACAGTCACATCTCCAGGTGTGCGTTTATTATATGATAACTATCCTCTAAAAAATAGGCCAAACTGTCACAGGGGAATGTAAGGGTAGAGAAAATCAGTGATTTGTTCATCGTTATAATTTTTCACTACTTTGATATTTACCTTCCACAATTTAAGTGAGTTCTATAGTTACATAAGTGGGTTTGTTCTGTAAAAGGATGTTAGTCAGGGTCAAAACAACAATATGCAGTAGCACTTAAAATTCAGAATAAATTTGAACCAGTTTGCAACTACAAAGTAGTCAGTAAAAAGAAACTAGACGATCGTTACCTAGTTCACTACAACAGACTCAGCTGGATTTTAAATTTGGCAAACCCCTAAAAAGGATACAATGAACCTACAAGGTAAACTTAATAACGACTGACCAAGAAAAAGTCATCGTCATCAAGAACCTCAACATCTTTATTTCCAACAAAATGCTCTCGACCAATTTCCTTCACCAAATTGGCAAATTCTATCCTTTTCTCCACAGGGAGAGGTACAAACGGCAGCCGAAAAACGGGTCTGACAACCCCAAGTTGAGCAAGAGCGGTGTTCAAACCAATGGGGTTTGGCATGTGGAAGAGCCAGTCAATCAGAGGTAAGAGCTTAGAATTTAGTGTGGGGTTTACGCCGCCAAACATGAGCTCTCGCATTAAACCAGGAACCAGGTTGCTTGCAACAGATACCACTCCAGTAGCTCCATAGCCCCATCTAGCATCATGGCATTGATCATCATTCCCACTCCACACAACAATTCCATCATCTGTATACTGCTTGATTCGGTCATTTCCCACACACTCCTTGACACCAGCCAGGTTAGCACTTTCAGCTAAGGTTTGAATTACATGCGGAGGAATGTCTTGACCGGTCCGTGAAGGCACATTGTAGATTATTGTGGGCCCCATGGAAAGCACACTTTGAAAGTGAGCAACCATGCCATCCAAGGAGGTTTTGCCATAGTAAGGGTTTATGTGAAGGGCAGCATGCATTCCAACAGCAAAACCTTGCTCGGTGGCATGAATTGCTTCCCTGGTGGAGTTGCTTCCAGTATTTCCAATAACCTTAATATTCCCACCAAAACAGTTGACTGTATGAGCAATAAGCATTATGTGCTCTTCCCAGCTCATTAATTGGCCTTCACCAGTTGTCCCACCAACAATAACACCTTCGGCCCCTTGTCCAATCTGCATATTCACCAAGTCATCATATGCTTCAAGATCAAATCGACCATCAGGTAGGTATGGAGTTTTAATGGCAGTTATCAATCTCAGAGACTTTATGTCCTCTGGAGAAGTCCTGTAAATACAATACACACCGCTTCATTAGTTCAAATTATAATGATACAGATTTGTAAACAAAACCAGCGGCACAAATAAACCGTAATGAAGCCAGAAACACATGAACAATTTTCTATTAAACTCCATAAAATATGTACTAATACAACTGCACTATTTTAATACACACACACACACACAAACAGTTGTTCGGATCCAAGATGCCTTGTATATCCAAACCAAATCTCAAACCGTTATGATAAATGGGACACAAAATGCTAATTAAGTTCAAAGTGTAAATTAGTGAGAGAGAACATTGCTTAAAGCTCTAGATGCATCACAAATCATAATAGAAGATCATTGTCTATGTCTCTTCCAGAAATCCTACCCAGAGCATGCATCCTAAAGTTCCCACCTAATTTGGACAATACACACATAAGTACACATAATATAAAAAACATTTTCTTAGAAATGAAAAGAATAAAACAAATAATGAAATATTTAGTAGAAGAATGAATGGATTTAGAACAGTAAATTTCAAACCAACCTATTTTTTAACTCAAAACTGCGCATTGGGAGATGGAAACTGGGCTTCACAGCTGCTTGTGCAGGCCTCCAATATGAGCTCCTGATTAATAAAGACAAATATTTAACATCAAACATACCAAAATTTGGAAAGAGTGGTATTTTTCTGCATTGCAATATTGCAACTAAAAAGCCAAATAGAATAAATTACTAATTTGAAAAGAATAAGCATTAACCTTAACTAAAAATTAAAGAGTATAAAACAGTCACCCACAAATAAGGAAGCAGAGATGTAGAGTACACTCACAGATGAATGCACAGCATTCTTTTCACTCTAGTTGATCATTTTACTTTTAATACATCCATACATTAAAAAGAATAAGGGACTCCCGTTTTATTACCATTTTATGTCTCTAAAATTCAATCTGCTCCTCATAATTGTTGTTTTTGGGGTTTATGAGAGCAAGGAAAATTAACATGCAGAGAAAGCTTATTTTATTTTATTGAAACAGCTCTATATAAAGAGCACAATGCATATCAGATATATCTCTTATTTTTAGGGATAATAACATAATTTAAAATTAAAAAAACAGAATCCTATCTCCTAATATTTGAAATGTAAATCAAACTCCTAAAAATCTGTTACATGAAGAGCAAGTAACAAAATCCTAAAGAATATCATAAAAACAGACTTTCAAAAATCTGTTGTGGCAGCTTCAGGTCATTCAAATCAACAATAATAAATCATTTGCACATATAGCTACATTGAAAGGCTGTTATTATAAAAACACGATAATCTAAACAAAGGCAATATGGTATTTGGGGGGGGTGGTCCTCTACAATAAGAAACCCTCTAAAACATGGTTATCAATGTGTGGCTAGCCCCAAAAATGCTATAGCAAAATAACAGACAATGGTATGATCACTATTCTGAAGACTATAGATACAAACTAAATAATTTATATTACACATATATAAATGCTCAAAAACAAAACACATTACACAAGTGAAAGATAAATAGGGTAATCGTGTGCTGGTTTCATGTTGTGAATTATTATGTAATTATGGTAATTGTAAATCCTTTTATTTATGACTCTTAAGTCTTGATATATAAATAATATTCTCCGCTGTGTAATTGACACACATAATCCATCATATGTTTCTCATTTCTTTTCTCTCTCAACAACTAGAACTAGAAATAAAATAAGTGTAAGCGTCCAACTGAATGGTGCTAGAAATAAAACAACAACTGCTTCAAGGGTGACGAATGATGGTAAAAAAAAAAAAAAAAAGGAAAGGACAATCAGAACTGAACCCAAAGATAGAATAATGGGGGTGTTAAGTAGAACAGAATGAGGATTTAGGACACACACACAGAGAAAAGAAAGAAAGAGTAGGGTGACTGACAGAAAAATGGCAGATGAAGGCCATGGACCTTTCTTAAGACTTCCGCGAAAACCAAAATAAGTAAAGGATGTATGACCAATAGAACAGAGTATGCGCAAAACAGAGAAATGGTATCCCATAGAACAGAGTATGTGCAAAACAGAGAAATGGTATGCCTAGGCTCTGCCCAAAAATGTCAAGCTTGGCTAGAAACAACATTGGCAAGCACTGCGTGTTGGTGGTTTGAGTTAAAAATGGTGGGAGTGTCATGCATGAATGCTTTGAATAGGTATCAAACAAGGTCCTTTTTTATTGGTATAAAGGAGAACAAAACAAAACTGTTAATTACAAACAAGGTCTTCCAGAACACATCAGAGTTGCGCCGCTATGGCGCACAAAACACCGCAATCTATCTGAACTATTGACTATTACGCTCTAAAGTGCAAAGGGTGGATGCAGT
The DNA here is from genome assembly GCA_026413185.1 of Pueraria montana var. lobata. Lineage (NCBI taxonomy): Eukaryota > Viridiplantae > Streptophyta > Magnoliopsida > Fabales > Fabaceae > Pueraria > Pueraria montana. The sequence goes on along the minus strand of CM048650.1, from coordinate 85,974,050 downwards.
GTTGATTCAAACTCAAGTGTTTCATCATTAACTTAACCCAGTTGAATCCAAATGCGAATATCCCCTAACTCACTCATGCATGGCCCTTAGAGGCTGCTTTCTCACTTCATATCCAAAAGAATACAGTGAAACAAACCTAGAAATTCCAAAACACAATCTATCACGGACAAATAACACAGCTATTACTCAGATTTTCAGAAATTCCGAAAGCGAAAAAGAAAGAACACAGAAAAATACAAATAATAATAATGATGAAAAAGAACCTGGTGTTTCTATTATTGGTGACATTGGAAGGGCAAACGGGAAAGGTGGTTCCTCTGAAGCAGACGCTTTTGAGTGTGGCCATGACTTGACAGAGTTGAGAAAAAAGATCCGAATCGAACGAAGCCTAAAACGGTGTCGTTTGAAGCGGAGAGAAGAGAGATCTTAGATGACAGGAGTACAAATTGGCGGCGAAGAGGACTTTGGTTTCTTTCTGTGTGCGGACTGCAACAAAAACCAAACGGAAGCTGACAGTGTTCAGTACTACACTTTTTTAACACTTTTTTTTTTTTCCTATTATTAATTAAAAGTTATTAAAACATTCCAGATTTTATCAATTTCATTTCATATTTAATAAATTTCAGTTATGATGTTATACTAATTTTTAATAAATTTTAAATAATAATAATAAAGTGTATATTAAAAAAATGCATTGAAAAATGAATTATTAACACTTTTCTAATTTAATTATGAATGTATATTGTATATATAAGTGAGTTTTTACATGTTTAACCAAACAGAAATTTTTATTTATGGAAAATTTGTTTATTTTTATAATAACTATTTTGAAAACTATATACATGATTTTCTTATTAGGTTAAAGTGTAAAAATTTTATACTAATGATACCAAAAACAAATTCTTTTATAATTGTTAATGTTGACGTGTTAATAATAAGAACTATTTCTATAACTGGCACTTATATATACATATTTAAATTATTTTATTATAAAAGAGAAGTTAGTGTTCATGTTTTTCAAAACACATTTAGGTAAATTTTTTGTAGAATCCATTATATGCATGTGAATCTCATTTTCTATTTCTTATTTACTATTTGATGAGTTTTACTATTAATTCTAAATTCATAAGACATATGTAAATTTCAATTAACTAGTAGTTAAATCAATATGTTGTATAAAATAATGTTTATTTTTATATTTTTAATAAATAAATAAATATTTTAAATATATAAATTATATTATAATTAAATTCATAATAAAAATATATTTGAATATATAGTTTTTTTATAGGCTATATTTGAATATTTTAGATTTATAATGACTAATTTAAATTGTGGTATAAAATTATTTTTAACTATTGATCATTTTTAAAAAAGTATTAAAATTTAATTTAAAAATAAAAATAAGGATAAAATATGTTTTTGGTTCCTATATTTTCACTCAAAATTGATTTTAGTTCCTATACTTTCAAATTGACTATTTTGGTCCTTAAACTTTGAAAAACACGTGGATTTAGTATATCTTCTTTATTGATGTTAGTGATGTTAAGAGATTAAATCCACATGTTTTTCAAAGTTTGAGAACTAAAATGGTCGATTTGAAAGTACAGTGACTAAAACTAAATTTTAGTGAAAGTCCAGAAACTAAAAATATATTTTACCCTAAAAATAAATAAGATACATTGAAAATGATAGAGAGCTAAAAAAATTAAGTACACAAATAAAAATAAAAGAAGAATAAATTAACGTGATTGAGAAAGAAAGAAAAAAGTAGTTGTGAAATGCACATTCACAAAAGATAGGATTAAGCCTTCCAAAAAAAACAAGAGATAGGGTTAAGAGAGAAAGAATACTGTAAATATTTAATTGAAAGAATAAAAAGAGTGAAAATCTCAGTCTTCAAATTGTATATTACATAACTTATAATATAAAAGTAAATAAAAAAACATGTTGGCAGTAGAGTATTAAAAAATATGTTGTTACCATTCCTCCTTATATTAATCAAAATGTTGTAAAATATTAAAAATTGTAAAGAGAGTTATCATTCGAAAAATTAAGAATTAAATCCAATCTTAAGTAAGCATTTCCAACAAACTTAATTATTTGTAGTATATAAAAAAAATAAAACGTGAACCGCATGGAATTATCCTTTCAACTGTTTTATTGCCATGTTGGATGTTAAGAAGTTGGCATGTGCGCCCGACATTGGCTAACGATCCCACATCAGGTCTAAAATTTATTTAGAAATAACTCCTTTTTTTATTATAAGGGTAATATTAGTAAAAATAAAAAAACATTAATAGATAAAAACAACTTTTTATCTTAAATTTTAAAACTTTTTTTCTTTTATTCCTCATTATTTCTCAATAATAAAAAAATATTTTTAACAAATGACAATTCATACATACAATTACAATAATGAATAAAAAAAAAAAACGTACAATTACAATTGATTATTATGCAATTTCTTTGTATATAAACGCACCCAGAATTGGTCAAATGGACTTAGAACCCTGTACGGGTGAAGTTAGCGAAAAAAATGAAATTATGGGCTTCAGAGACCCGAAAAGGAAACAAAGTAGGCCATTACTTCCTTCACCCCTCATTTGCTTCCTGCACCACCTAAAAACCCAAAAGAGACAAATATACCCTTTGCCTCTAGGGCTGGCAAAGTGTACCCGGACCCTACAGGTACCCGCAAAAATATCCGCAAGCGGGTCGGGTAAACACCCGCTTATTAGGGCTGGGGCCGAGGCCGGGTATTTACCCGCAATTTTTTGCGGGTGCGGGTACGGGTACGGGTACTATAGTACCCGCCCCACCCCGTCCCGCACTTACCATATATATATATAATTAAAATAACTTAAATAAATAATTATGTTATATATATACTTTTCTGTAAAAAAAATAATTTTATATTTTTCATAAACTAACACTAATAGTAAAAGATTTATGTTATAACTTACAATAATTTTATATTTTTAATATTATGTGTAGATGCTTTTAATGTTAAGTTTGAATTATTTAAGCATGAATTTTCAATTTATTTGTAATAATTTTTTTAATTAATATTTTTATAGCTTAAATGCAATTTTGGTTCATCTATTTTGCACAATCCACAATTTTGGTCCCCCTATTTTAAAATAGAGATGTTTAGTCTCCCAATTTTGTAAAATATGTAATTTTGGTCCTTCCATCAAATTGAAAGCGTTGACTGTTAAGAGATTAACATTAATCTTAACGTGATCCAAATATAGTGACGTGACATGAGATTATTTATTTAGTTTTTAATTATTTTAAATATTGAGTAGAATAATTGATGAAAAATATATTTTAAAAAAAAAGTAATATCATTTATTTGACTACGATGTGCCATGTACTTCAACAATATAGAACTAGTTTAAAATAAATGATTAAGACTTGTGATTTCTATTTTAGGACTCACGACTACCTCAACCATTAAAATTAACATAATATGTGTTTTAGTGACGTAGATAAACAAATAATTATTTCTCAGTATTTAAAATAATTAAAAAATAAATAAATAATCTCGTGTCACATCACTATATTTGGGTCACGTCAAGGTCAATGTTAATATCTTAACTGTCAATGCTTTCAATTTGATGAAAGGACCAAAATTACGGATTTTACAAAATTGGGGGACTAAATGTCTCTATATAGGGACCAAGATTGCTGATTGTGCAAAATAGGAGAACTAAAAGTCTCTATTTTAAAATAGGATGACTAAAATTGTGAATTGTGCAAAATAGGGGGACCAAAATTACATTTAAGTCTATTTTTTATTGATTTATTAACTTCATACATAAGTAAAGTGCGGGTAGCGGGTGCGGGTATGGGTATATAGGTACCCAGCGGGTACGGGAATGGGGATTAAAGTTGCTACCCGCACGGGTATGTGGCCGGGTACGGGTATTTTTTTAAACGCGGGTATGGGGACGGGTACTATAGGACCCTACCCAGACCCTACCCATTGCCATCCCTATTTGCCTCTCCCAAGCCCCACCTCCACCCAATACCCCCGCCGACCCAAACTCCACCACCGTAGCCACCCAAAACCACCGTCACAACCACCCAACATCACGGAAGCAACATCAAAACATTGTAATCGGAGAAAAAACCACTTCTGGAAAGGCTTTTCCAGAATGAATTTTGTTTTCTGGAAAAGCCTTTCTAGAAAAAAAATTCATTTTGGAACCTCCTTTCCAGAAAAAAAATCATTCTAGAACACCCTTTTCAGAAAAAAAAAAAATCATTCTGAAACCCCCATTCTGGAAAAAAAAAATCATTCTGGAACCCCCTTTCCTGAAAAAAAATTTCATTCCGGAAAGGAGTTTCCGGAAAACAACAAATACTTAAAATTTGTCTTTTACTTCCTGCATCCCCTATTTGTTATATACACCCCCTTTTTTTTCTGGAAACTTCCAGAATGAAATTTTTTTCTGGAATGGGGGTTCCGGAATGAATTTTTTTTCTGGAATGGGGTTCCGGAATAATTTTTTTTCAGAAAGGCTTTTCTGGAAAACAAAATTCATTATGGAAAAGCCTTTCTGGAAGTGGTTTTTTCTTCGATTACAGCTTTTTGATGTTGCTTCCGTGATGTTGGGTGGTTGCGACGGTAGTTTTGGGTGGCTACGGTGGTGGCGTTGGGGTCGGCGGGGATATTGGGTGGAGGTGGGGCTTGGGAGAGGCAAAGGGTATATTTGTCTCTTTTGGGTTTTTAGGGGGTACAGGAAGCAAAAAAGGGGGTGCAGGAAGTAATGGCCAACAAAGTATCCTCTAACGATGTGTGTTTGGAACAAATTATTTCACGTGGATCATGACAGTTTAAAGGGAGTCTTCATAACATACATAAAATGGAATAAAATGATCTATCTTGTGCAAAAGTATACTACAACAGTAAAATTGGAAACTTTAAATTGTGTACCTGTACGTCAGTTCTTGAAATATAAACTTTTCTTCAATTGCATGAAAACCTCTATGTCATTCACACCGACACCAAACTTTGATTCAACCTTTTGAGAAAATATAAAACAAAGCAAGCAATTCAGTGGGTGAAAGTAGTCCTTTAGGAATGACGGTAACATTCCTTTAAATAGGAACTATTAAGCATTTTTTAAGAAATTGATTTGATCACATCTTGATTTATTTTCAAATCTTTTCACTTTATCTAACTTTCAAATTTATTTGAAAATAACTGACTTATCTTTTTTTGGCTACCAACGATTATCTATTGACAAGGCTGTGTATAGAAGTTTTGGGACCTAAGACAAAACTTTTATAGAAATTTAATATAATATGAATTATCAATCATTGTATTAATCTTTTAGCTTTTTGAGCTGTGAAATCACTTATCAAAGTTTTATAATTAAGCAATTCTAATATTTCACTTTCAATAGATAAAATGGTTAATTCATTCAATCTATCTTGTAACATTGTTGATCTTATATAGGATTTAAATAATTTTAATTTTAAAAAACTTCTTTCTGCAGTTGCAATAGTTACTGGTATTGTTAATAATATTCTATAAGCAATGCATACATTCGGAAAAGAATCCAATCTTTTGATATAGTTTAATATTTCTATTGGAGTGTTAATTTCTTCTATTAATAATTCTTTTAATACTTTCAATTCTGAAAATAAATCAAGACCAACAATATCAGAATGTTCACTAAAATTTTGAAAATACTTAGGGGGCGCTTGGTTTGAGAAAATGTTTTCTGTTTTCATTTTCTATTTTCATTTTCTGAAAATAGTTTTCATTTTCAAATTTTGAAGATTTAGAAAACATGTTTGTTTTGAGTTCTTATTTTCTATTTTCTGAAAATGAAAACGTTGAAAATATGTTTGGTTTAATCAATTTTAATAAAAGAATCATAAAACATTTTATATATATTCTAATGAACAAAAATTTATAATATATTTATTTTATAATATATTTTTAAATATTTAAAATTTATTAATGAAAAATATATCTAAACTCTATATATATATATATATATATATATATATATATATATATATATATATATAATTCTAATCATCTATAAATTGCTATAAATATTAATAAATAATTTATGAATAAATAAATTTATAGTATAAATCCTCAATAATATTAAATTTAATGAATTACTATTTATGTACAAAAATAAATAAAAATTGATATATGTCAATATACCCACTATAGCACCATGAATAAAAATTGATATATGTCAATATACCCACTTACATTATTTTGTACACTAGTGTCAATTACTTCTTTGCTCAACCTTCCGTCCTTGGCTGGGTTTTTTTTTTTTTCCAGACGGATGCAGATCGAAGTGGGTCACCAGGTGCACACCACTGTCACAACGTGAAAATGGTTAGGGAAAGGGGCTTTTTTTTTTTTATCGGCATTGGGGAAAGGGGGTTGAAGATAAGGGATTGTAAGACTATCAGAGGATGAGGTTGCCGACAACAACGATGGGTTTATTGGAGAGATTGTGGGAGACGAAGGAGATGACCCGCTACCTGTTGGTGATGATGAGAATGGTGCGAGAGATGAATCAAGGGAACAACCTTAGCTAGACAGACGAAAAGCTTCGAAGAGAAAAAAAAAACATTCTTCTTATAATTACGTTAATGCCACCGCGTTTTCAATCCTGTGTTTTCATTCTTTTTGAAAATGGTGAAAACGACTTTATTTCGTTTTCAATTTTAGGCACTTTTTCGAAAATGTTTTCAATGAAAATGTTTTCTAAAACTTAAACAAACATATTTTTAGTTTTGTTTTCTATTTTCTCTGAAAATGAAAACAGAAAATGGGTGAAGTAAACGCCACCTTAGATAATGGTTATTTCCTATCCGTTACAAGCATTGAAATTTGAAATAAAATAATAGTCATTAATTTAATAGTATTATCTAAAACTAGTAATTAGTAATACCCAATCAGAGTATCTAATATCTATTAACTTTGTATAATCTACAATTAATCATAATTAGTTTCCTATTATAATAACGAATATGCAGTCATAAGTAATATATATTATATACTATATAGAAACAATTGAAAAAAAGTGGAGGCCTAAGGCCATGGCCTTTCACTATACACGGCCCTGTCTATTGGGATATTTGAAAACAACTTGAATTGAAGATAATCACTATTTAAATTTGGTGAAAATGTGAGCATCTCACAATTATCCATCACTCAACATCATCAATAATCACTCAAATAACTAAGAAAATTGAAGATCAACCCATCAAAACCAACATGCACCAAATATAGAGAAGAAGGGTTTCGGGGAATTGATTTATTCAACCTATTAAAGCTCTAAATAACATCAAATAAAGAGAAAATAGTAGAGAAATAGTTAAAGACAAGTGTAATTGGTTGAGGGACAAAAACCTCAAGTCTCCACACAAAATCAAATTAGCATAAGGTTTAGAGAGCTCAAACTGAAATAGTGAGTAAATTCATTCTATCCTCCATAAACTCTAGGCAACATGACCTTCCTCCCTCACCTTAGGTTAGTTGGAGTAGGGGTTAGCTTGATTTTCTTTTCCTTCTCTTTGAGTTATACGACCTCGAGGGTAAAAAACACCAAGGGTGTTAGTGAGTTTGAAGAGAAAGGAGAAAGATAGTGGGTGTTGGTGTCTTGTTGAAAAAGGAGAAAATGAATAAGGTATGTGTGTGAGTTTGGTCGTGGGGAGTGTAGAGAGAACAAAGAGGAATTTCTTTACACGTTTTGCTTAGTGAAATAATGAAATGAAAATTGTGAGAGTTGTGAGGAGGTTCGATTGGTTATTGGGCTTAAATATTAGTGTGTTTAAGATTTTTCAGCACTTAAGATTAGTTAAGGCATAATTTCCCTTAATTATCAAAGATAAGTCAAGGCTAAAATTGGAATTAAATGAAGCAATATCCCTAGTAATTAAATTCAACTACTAAAGGATAAAATTAAATAGAATAAAATGGAATAGAATGTTCAGAATCTCTTAAACACTTTAAGATTTTTTTATCCTTTATTATTACTTAAAGGAATATAGACCTAGGAGTCAAATTTTCTCCCCAAAAAATTCAAGGATAAAAAGATAATTTTACATTATAAAGAAAAGTCAACATAATTAAAATGAATTAAATGTAATGGAAAAATTTTAATTTGAATTCTATTACCATTTAAATAAATACTACCATTTATCACCATAAATACCATTTAATTTAAATTTCAACAAATTGTATAGTAATTCACAGCTAATTAGTCATTTTAATTATTGAGGTAAATTGATTTTTTTATTATTGAATAGATATTATTTTAATTAGAAGACATAATTGAATAAAATATTGAATTTTAATTTGGCACGGGCCTATGTACCTTTCATTTGGAGTATTTTGGAATAAAAAATGCATTATTTTTTATTGGCATTAATTATTAAGTTAAATTTAAATTTTGAATATTTTTTACATTAATTAACGAATTAAATTCAAATTTCAAATATCTTTATATATCTGTATATAAGGTTGCTTAAGCTATTTTTTCCTGCTCAAAATAAGGATACAAAATTCATTTCAAACTATTGCATTTAAAATAATTATTTATTATTTATAGTAGGTGGGTTTTAGGAATTAAATTAGGAAAGTAAAAATTGCATGGTTCTTAAAAAAAAATTGCACGGTTGTCACAACATCATTTTGGAATTTGACTTTTAATTCAATTGAGGAAAAATAGGTTTTTAACGATTGATTTTAGGAAAATGAATTTTAGGTGATAAATGCATCGTTACCACAGCTTATGGTTAATAACACGAAATAAATTCTCGTACACTAGTACACTACAAAAACCCCATTAAGTTATTACTCTTCTCATGGAATCCATTTCAGCTGGGTTTTATATTGAAAGTATAGCATAAGTAAAATCACTCTCCCTTCCTCCAATTTTTCCTCTCTAGGCATGGTTTTAACCTCTTGACAATTAGGGTGAGTTTTTCTTCCATTTTCATTTTCCATCTTTTAGTTTATGATTCATACAAAAAAAAAAGAGCATTTTAATATAAAAAAATGTGTCCCATCTCTGTCTTTCTCCGTTGTTACAGGAACAAAAACACAAAAACCACGCCAAAGGAAGGTGACTTCATCTGCTATACTACTTTTTACTACTTATGTTTGAATGTGAATTAGCTTTTAGATATTTTGATTCTTGAAGGTAACTCCATCTGCTATACTATTTTTTTTTACCATTTTTTATACTTTTTTTTTTTATATTTATAAGCTCACTCTACACAATAATGCTCGGGGATCAAACTCTCACAAACCCACATAGTATGTACTACTTTGTTTTTATTTTGTGCATTCTTACGTGTGAATAATTTCATGCAACAACCAAAAAAACATATATGTTTTTTCATGTATGAATTACAGGTGAATCAGAATTGTGCATCGATACAAGAAGGTACCAACGAGCATATTTTCTATGGTGTATACTTTCTAAGGAGGGTAACAAACATGCTGCTCAACTCATTGGAGATGTATATTTAAATATTCTATTTCATTAGACAATTTTGGTGTATTTGTAAGCATCATGCGCCTGGTCCATATAATATATTATATGAAATCATATACAATTTGTGGTGTGTCAGATCTTAATGTTGTAAGCACTCCATTTATCCTGTATCCCGTTTTGATATTGATCGAAAGCCATGTTATTTTGCTTCCATGTAAAACATAATTACTCAAAGAAGTAAATTATAAAATGTAATTTAAAAATTATTGATATTATTTTTATTCTTACAACTAAAATGTCAATAAAATTAATTTTTTTTTTAAATTATACTATAATAATATTACTACTATATCTATGTAATTAATTCAGAAAAAAATGGTCAATTATATGAATAAAAAAACCAAAATAAATGGGAGAATTCCAAAAGGAATTCTTTATAAATAAAATCTTAATTAATTATATGAATTTTTTAGACAAATTATTTGATTGGTCAATTTAATTTTATCAAACGAATAAGAGAAAAAAATAAATTTAAAAAATAAAAAAATTCATCATTAATTTTATGAACATTTCAAATTTCCAGTGTAATCAAGCACATTCTTCAAATAGTCTAAATTAAAATAATGAATAAAAAAGGTTTGGTATTAATTATAAACATTCATAAAATAAAAATATTAAAATTCCACTAATTAAGTATAATTACTTCATAATGGCAATTAATTACTTCAGCAAAACCGATGACCTCCCAATATTCTTCTATAAAATAGTTTGAGAACACATCATAATTCCACCAATTAACTCAAAATAACATAAATAACATTTTAATTAGTTACTTGAATGTTTTAGACAAATTAGTTGATTGGGCTATCAAATATTATTAAATGAATAAGAGAAATAAATAAAGTTTAAAAATAAAAAATATTTGTCAACACTTTAGTGCCTTTTGGAAAATAAAAAATTAATTCATTTTACCATAGCATAAGTTCTAATTAATTTTTTTTCAATACTTTAGTATCTTTTTGTAAAATGCAAAAATAATCTTTTATTACATCACATGTTCTAATTTTTTGGTAGAGACAACAAATATTTACAATAGGCCATCTTGCTCAATTTAGGTAGGATTACTATAGATGACAAAATTTTCTCTCTAAATATTTAACGCAGTCACATATTCAACATTTAAATTTTTGTCAATACTTTAGAGCATCTATAGGAAATACAAAAACTTAATTTTTTTTTTTTATCATAACACATGTTTTAATTTAAAATATATGACAAACTAATTTGGACACACATCTTAATTGTGTTCAGTAATTTATCTTCTTTAAATGATAACCTATCGAATTTAAGCAATTCAAGTGTATAACATGAGTTTGACCTAAAAAAAAAGGGACTTCATTTTTTTTGTGTGAGTATAGCATTAGCAAGATCTGTCTTCAAGTAGCTTACATTAATGCTGAATGAAATTAAAGATAAATTTGTTTGTAATGATTTTTTACTTAAAGGTGAAATAAATCAAGTAAGTCGTATAATGGTGAGTATATACTCGAGTTTTGTCAGCTCCAATAATTCATGTCACGTGATGAAGACATAAAATTGTTTGTACTTATCCAGCCAAGCTTTAAATCAACATTTTTCTCAATCGCAAAAAAGGTTATACATTAATTATTATAAAAAAGGTCATACACATTGCACTATTCTTGGTCTATCCTAAATAGGGACACACGACGAGGAAACATAGTTTTAAAATAAAACCTTATCCTACGTGTATTGATTCCATTATCATGAATGAAATTCTCTAAGTTTCTTGAGTTCAAAAAAAAAAAAAACTTATAATTAATGTAAGGTTAAATTAATCTACACATTCTTGTACTATTTGACAATTCTTAATTAAATATTTGAACTGTTTTTTTTCTTCTTTCAATTGGATCATTGACTTGTATTTATTTTTAATTAGGTTTTTGTTAGAAAAGAAATTCCAACTAAGTCAGTTCTAAGAGTAGAAGCCTCTAGGAAAATAAATTCCAACTGTATTGATATGCCCTGGACTGAGAAGGTCCTCAAGGCAATATAGGGCTAGATACACCTCGGTCACCTGAATACATATCGGCCTCATGAAGATTAAGGAATTTAGCTTATCTTAATCCTATCTTAACTTTATTAGGCAATTTTGGATTACATCCCCTGAATCAAGAGGTGAGGCCCATGGACCTTGAAATCCACAAATATGTGTAAATAAAAGGTCAGATTTTTGAGGTAACACTACACTATTCTATTCACTCTAGTACAACAACATCCTAACTTGAGTGTTAGAGTGTCATTACATATACCAATCCTCGTGCTGACATGTGAAGGAGGAAGTGTAACACCCCAAGTTTCGGGTACTAGGAATATACCTTAAGGAGAACCCTTATTAGGACTCTTTTGTTATATTTTCTGTAAATTCTTGTTATTATTACTTGTATATTATCGGTTTTGTCCTAAGCATGTACCTATGTTGTGATAGTGTTTGTACTTTTCTATGCACGTGTGTCGTGTGTATTTTATTGCTGCTGTTGTTGTTATTTGTGATCTTATTGGTGTGGATGTTAGATTATTATTATTATCTTTATTATATTATATTATGTTAGTGTTATAGTTATTATATTTGGTGTTAGAGGAGTGTTAGATTAAGTTCTTATAATTAGAATGTTTGAAAAGTGTTTAAGTATAGTGATGAGCTTTATGATGAAAACCCTAGAAAGACTACGTCATATCTTGAGTTGTACTTATCCATATGAGGTGTTGTTTGCGTCGTTGGAAAGGTTGCTGAAAAAGCTACAATTTATCCCTACACCTTAGAAACCAAAATCGGCTTCCATCTTAGAGAAAATCGGCTCTAAAGTAGGTCACTTGATTATGAAAAACCCTTTAAGTCCCACATTGGGCAAAATAATTTCATAAATCCCTTCCTTCCTATATATATAGAGTAGATCACCAAGCCTTAGTAGCACAAAAGAATAAAGTGGGCTTAGCGTTAAGCGTGGAGCCTCTTATAGTTAATATTTTTATCTTCCCCTTAGAGTTTCCAAACTCGGGGCATATAGGCGGGGCTTGGGATCGTGTTTTTTTTCACACCCAAGTTTTAGCCATAGTAAGAGTTGTTGCGGTGGTCATGATGGACAACGCCACCAAGCTCTCCCGGGTTAGTCGGAGATCATCTTTGTGCTTCCCAAGTGAGTGCTTTCCCCTACCCTTCGCTTTTAGATTTTAATTGGACGGGTTGTGAATACCCCGAAGCATTATGTTTTCTTTAATGCGATGATGAATTGATTATGTTTGAATTGTAGACATCTCACCTTAGGATTCGATCATGTTTGAATTGTAGATATTTAAGTATCTTATCTTATGACCCAGATATCTCATCGTAGTTTAGGAAAATGATGTGGAAATTAAGAGATGTAAAGAGAGTAAATAGGAACGTGATTTTAATGTGAAAAACGAGTGGTGAATATGACCGAATTAGGCTTAGGTGTCTTCATAAGAGGTGTAACCCTAGATGTTAGATAACTAATGGCTTTGGTTTCATCCCAATCGGAATTCTAGAACTCTAGATATCACCCAATTAGTGAGCAAAGGTCAAGCTGTTAGGATTCCGCGATAAGTCTATGTTGTTCTTAATTTTAGGCATAGTAGATCATAATACTAGATCTTGAGGTCAACATACGAGTTGTAGATAATTGTCTTAACTTTAAAACAAGATAAAATTCAACTTGATATGATTAGTATAACTCTAGATATCATGTTTATACCGCAGAAAGGTCATAGATGTACAACATAAAATGATAGAAGTAATACTAAAAACTTAAAGGACGTTATACCAATCATAATACAAAGTAGATAGATTCTACAATTGATGTATGGCATAGCGTTAAGATGTATTTCAGGTACTTGACTTGATTGAATAATGAGATTGAATGCTTTACATTATCCCTAAAGTGTGAATTGTAATGTATGAGTATTAAATGTCTTTGAATTTGTGAGTTAAGAGGTGATGTTAGATGCCATTGAGATGGGTGATCTAGCCTATATGGGGTGAGAATGGACCCAAGTGATATTTTGACCGTGAGTGACCTAGCCCATGTGGGGCGAGAATGGGTTCACTATGTTTGATGTGAGGTTTAATGAAGTCATGAACATCTATGTGAATCATGCATCATAACATGATATATATGTGTTTTTGAAAGTTGTTTATGAACCTAACTGGGGAGGTCGTGAAGAACTCGATGAGTTCTGACCTTGGGGGTGTTATCTGGTTTGGAATCTCCTTTAAACTCATGCTGATCCCATGGGTTGGAGTATCCTTGCAAGACTGGGTAACCCTGACGAGCCGCTAGGGGTATCATCCTGGTTGAGACTGTTAGTGTCGGATGCCCATGGTGTGGCTATTCGTTGACTCGCACGTACTCCCAGGCTACTTTCACAAGAATGTTTTACTGGTACCACATGCATATGAGAAAAGAGAATGGAACATCGCATTGCATACGTGCATTATTGTAAGTTTTGTCTGACTTGTGTGGTTTATGAAGTGGGTGCCATGTGATGTGTGAATGATTCTATCCATAATCATAATATGTTGTGAATGTATATATATCTAGACTTGTAATGGAATGGGATAGGATGTGACTCTTAGTGGGCATAGAGAGAGATCTACCTAGAACGACACTATGTGAGTATAGGTCATGATGTATTTTGCTATTAAGAAATAGATTGATGCAAAGAAAGTGTTAGATAGTAGAATACGAGCATGGAAAGTGAAGTTAACGTAGAGGGAGTAATGGAAGTAACTTGCTAGTTAAAGAATAAATACTAAGATACTGATGATGGTGAACTAGCGTAGTAGAGTGAGCATGAGAGATGTGTTATAGGAAAGTTTTTATGATCGATGGATGCAGACTAACTATAGAAATAATAGAGTTTTATAAAGGCTCGGAGAGGGTAAATTCATAAAGACTAATAGATGAATTGTTCGGGTAGAAGGGTTTAACCCAACCGTAGAGTCTTAGAGCACTCACTGAGACCTTATGTCTCACCCCTTTAAGTTCCCTCCTTTCAGGAAACAGGTGATGGCGTGTGTCGTTGGAGCATGGAGCCTCGTCATAGAAGATGTAGCTTAGTTATTTTATATTTCTATGTAATTTTCTTATATGTTGCATGATGTAAATGTTACAAGAAATAAGTTGTAATTATTAAATCAAGTTGTAATTTATATGTTTATATGTTAGCTTCCGCATGAGATGGTTGTGTAAATGTTTTTAATTTTTGCGTCTTTAGAAATATTAAGCGTAGTTACGGTAATATCCTTAGGGTGTTACAGGAAGGCCAAACACTAAGGACAAGGACAAGAAGATATCGACACGTAAAGGAAGAAAGTATCCGTCAACTTCCTTGAAGATAGATATCTTAATAATGACATGTATTATTTTTTAAGAAAGAATAGATTAAAAGATCAAACTATTATAAAAAGACATATTTTAAATTAATATACAAGGATATATTAAATCTTCTCATTATTTAAAACTTACCATAAATGGATTGCATTATACAAAAGAAAAAAAAATTATATTTTATAAATTGTATGTATATAACATGTCCTTTTTATACTATGAAATAAAATGAGATAATCTGAATTTATTTATTTTGTCAGTGTCAAGTTCCTAGAATTTAGAGTTATAATTGTAACTATTTCAACATAACTATATTTTTTTTATCTGTAGGAATCGAATATAGTATCAAGGGGTTTACAACATTCACGCACCTTGCTCAACCAACTGAGCTAGACCCCTTGGTAACATAACTATATTTGATCCACCAACAGTTTGGTAATATTATTTGTACATAACATTACTTCATATATTAATGGGTCTAGCTTAATTGGTTGAACAATGTGAGTGTGTGAGTTGTTGTAAATCTCTTAGTACTTATTTTTTATTCCTACGGATAAAAAAACACACCACTTCATATAGCTTTGGTTAAGTAATTGCAAAACATATTTAATTATTTAACTATTTATAGTAAGACAATTGATTAATTGTTTGTATAACATAATCAATCTATAATAACTTTTTTTTTCTTTTCAAGTTTTCTCTCACTTAGTTAATAGTTTAAGAGATTGATTTCTAAAATAGAAAAATATTGTGTTACAAAAACAATTTTCTACTAAAACAAGGACAAAAGCAGCTCTCTCTCTCTTTTACCCTCTCTTATTACATTACTTATTAAATTTATCATTTTTCTCTCTATCTTTTCTTTTTCTTCGTATTTCTCTTCTTTTTACATCCCAAATCCAATCCATCATTTGGGGTTTGTTTGCTTAGGATGATTTTGGAAAGACAAAAGTGTATGATAGAGAAATGTAAGAGAAAATGGAGTTTTTTTTATTGTTTAAAGAAGAGAAGTGAAAAAAGAGAGAAAACAATTGGTGGAACTCACGCATAAAAAACCTCTCCTATTGAGTGCCAATAGTTTATGAACGAGAAGTGAAAAAAGAAATTGTGGGACACATTAAAATTGAAATGACATATCTACCATTTTTTTATTATGGACACCGATAATTTTTATTAAGAACAAATATATCTTTATCTGTCATTTTTCTTTCTCTTCTATTTCTTTCTTACTTCTCTTGATTTAAACAACTTTTTTTTTTTTTTTTTACTATTCTCTCTTCTCTTCTACTTCTTTTTACTCTATTCTCTTCTCAAAATTTTTCATCATCCAATCAAAGCGTTAAGGTATATATTTATCATTACTTAATTTGAATTCCTACCATAATCTTCAGCAGCAACCTGCGGACAATATACACGGTGTGTGAGTTGTAAGTAGTAACATGACATCCTTGTTGTTCTCCTTCTATTCTGTACTCTCCGATGTTCCAACGCCCCAACAACACCTATCACACTCTTACCAAACAACAATTCACAAACCATTAAACAAAAATGTGTCAATCACATTCTTTGGATTTTTTGAATATGTTTTTTATTGTTCAGGGAATTTTTCATATCCACCTCATTAATATGCGATAAAGTCAAACTTATGCTTCGATATTAAGAAGAAAATGTGATAGGACATAATAATTCTATTATTTGAATAGTTTATAGTACAAAATAAGTATCTTCGTTTCATATTTTTAGATTAGAAGAAAAAGTATTACATAAAATGATGTCATAAAATAAAATAAACGATATTTTATTTTATCTTATCTTTTTTTTTAAAATAATTAAAATTTATTTAATTTTTAATCAATCATAAATTATTATATATAATAATATTATTAACTTTCATTATAATTACTTTAAAAGTTATATATAAAACTGAGTGCGTGAAATAACTAACATGAATTTATTCCAACTTAACTAATGGACTTTAATTTGAGTTCTATGTATATAATTACGTTAAATATTTAAAGAGAGAACTTTATCGTTAATCTTACTCGACTCGAGTAAAATTGTCTCTCATGGAAGATACATGTGATGTTAAACAAAAAAAAAAAAAGTCACATTTAAGATGATTTATAATTAGGATGTAAAAATATTTACACTATTTTATTTTATTGGTAGAGACCACGAGTATAAGAAAATTTTATTCAAGGTGACAAAATTTTGTCTCTAAGTATCTAATATAACAATATATCTATAATTCAAATTCAAGACCATTAGTTAAGTCCGAACAATTTCATATCAATTGATTTATATAATTGATAGTAAAATATTTACACTAACAGTGGATAGAAATTAAATTCAAATTTAACATTACTTCATAAATTTAATTAGAATATATTAACAAATAATAATTTAAAGAGTTTTTTTTTATCATTTAATCATAAATGGTCATAAACTCAAATATTGTACAGTACTAGCAGTGAATACAGAGGAATGCATAATCTATAATCTACAATTTATTTATAACCACAATAGAGGAAATATTCCTTTATTTTTGACAAGGAAAAGAAATGTTCCTATTCAGTCTTTATTTTGCTAAACGTTTTTATCCTTCAACTGCTATCGTAAATTAGTCCACTATTTTATTTTAAAATATAGCCAGACAACTTTGTCTTTCAGCTAGTCAATTTAGATATTTAAAGCAAATATAAAATTTGAGTTCCCAAAAATATAGGTGACTTAAATTTCGTTAATTGATTACCTAAGGTGCTAATTATTGGATAAAACACTAAAAATAACACAAAAAACGTTGGAGACACTCCAACTAGATTTCGTCAAATAAAATGCAACAGCAAAGACACGGAGTCACGCCACTATCATCACAGTATCATTCTCTCTCTTTCTCCATCAAGGCACGATCCAAGTCAGGGTGGGCCCCACAATCAATCACCTACCCCACACTCCCCACCCCCTGGGCCCCACCACGATTCTTCATTTCTTCTTCTTCTCCTCCTTACTTCGCTTCGAGTTTCCGAAACCGCTACACACTACCTTGTTCTCCGTCTTCTTCTTCTTCTTCTTCTTCTTCTCCGCGATGGCGTCGAACCGTAACGGCGTCCAAAGGGGAAGCGCCAAGTTCGATCGCCCTCTCAAGCCCCGCCCCCGCCCCTCCTCCCCCTCGCCGGGATCCGCCCTTCGCCGCCCCAACGCCGCCGCCAGAAACGGCGACGCCGGTGAGTCCCTCTCCAAACCCTAGACAGATGCAAAGAGAGTGTGTTTTTGTGTTTGCGTGTGTGGATGTTGTAGTGTGGTAGGTAGAGAGAGTGTAATGAAGCTCTAACTAGTAAATACGATTAGGACGCAATAATGAAGCTCGCTTCTTCGCTATTTGTGGAAGATTCCGCTTTCTCATGATTATGACCTTTCGTGTGACCTCTAATTATGAGAGTTTGTCACTTCTGAGAGCGATTGCTTGAGACACGGCACGTTTTGTTCATATTTATATAAACACTCGTTGTTTGTTGCCTTCAGTGTTTACGTTCTGGTGTTTTATATCTGTTTTTTTTTTCTTTGAAATTTAAACTGTTAGATGATTAGATGAATTAGGAAACGAGCTTGTGATGTAGGACCAAGCGGTTAGATGCATTGCTCTGGACATTGGTTAGTTAAACATCTACCTCGAGTGTATTTTAGATCTGAAGTTTTGGATATGTTGTGTCATTAGAGCTTAGGATGAAGATGTGAGTGCGGGATTTGTATTGTTGGTGCAAATGTCTACTAGCTTTTGATTGGTGAGGTTTTTGTATGTGGCGGGAGGACATGTGGGAAAGGGGGTTTAAAGGAGTAGTATGAAATACTTGTTCTTTTAGGTTTTGATTCTATAATGGTATAACCTGTTTGTTTGGTTTGAGGTGATTGGTTCCTGCTTATGAGCTTGTGTCGTTGTTCTTGGTTTTTACTTGCACCTGTTTTCCTTGCTGTCTTGTGTGCCTTGTTGGTTTTTAGGAAAATGAATCATCCTCCCATTGCTTATCTCCTTCTAATGTGGTATCTTATGTTGTAGAAGATTTTTTTTAGTATCATTTCTTTAGTCTTTACTATAGGTAGTTTGTAGCTGCAACCTTCTTATTAGAACTGTGAACTGGCAGGTTCTAATTCAACCTCAAAAGTTAGTTTTGGGGGGAGGGTTGGGTTGTCTCAAGTCATTATCTGAAAGCATGGGTTTGATTATGCTCAGCTCATCGGCAACTTGCTGTTGTAGTGTAGAGGAGAATCCACTCCTAAAAGCCTGATTGATATTGGGTGACAGGCTGACAGCCTCTACTTTATAGGGTTTTCCTGTTGCATATATAGATGATATGGAACTGACTGAAGCTCCTGTGTTGATCTGTTGGAAACAAAGAGCACTCCATTCATGCTTGGGAGTGGACCAACCAGGTTTTGGTACCACTTGGTGTAGAAGAGAATCCACTCTTAAAATCCAGAGGCAAATAAAATAATTCAGGGTAGAGCCTTTACTTTAAACGGAGGTTTTTCATCTAACAACTAAACTATTTGGGGCTCATGCATGCTGCTGTATCATTTGCCGTCTATTGCAATCTGGTAAATGAATATTGGGTTGGAGAAGATTTTGGTATTACAACAGTGAAAAGGCTACAAAACAGCTAATCGCATGAGGAAGGTATAGGGTTTAAGGGCCACTAATAATTCTAGAAATTCTAGATATACCAGGATTTAGAAGTTTAGTTTCCTTGCAACATTGTTATACTTATATTTTTTATATTTTGAATGAAAGCCAATGCTTGAAAACAGTGCGGCTATTAAAATTTTCTTCTTTCTTTTTATTGTGCTATCTGGTATGGTGGTATTGCTACACTTGTTATATTATCATTTTTGTGTACAGTACCTGGAAGAGTTCGAGTGGCTGTAAGATTGAGACCACGGAATGCTGAAGAAATGATGGCGGATGCCGATTTTGCTGACTGTGTTGAATTACAACCAGAGGTACATTCATTTTATTTGATTAACAACTGTGTGGATTTTAAGTTTTGCTTTGATTTATAGATATACTTCTTGGATCGTTTTATTCATAAGCCTTGTTTAATGTTTAGCCTTTTGTG
Organism: Pueraria montana var. lobata; assembly: GCA_026413185.1. Lineage (NCBI taxonomy): Eukaryota > Viridiplantae > Streptophyta > Magnoliopsida > Fabales > Fabaceae > Pueraria > Pueraria montana. Next base: position 85,954,019 of record CM048650.1, on the reverse strand, counting down.
TTTTTACTATCCTTCAGCTTAAAAGACTGAAACTTCGTAGAAACAATTGGGATTCAGACACTTATGAGTTTGATGAGGTGCTTACCGAATTTGCATCACAGAAACGTGTCTATGAAGTTGTGGCTAAGCCAGTTGTGGAGGTCTGTTGTAATGGTGCATATCCTAATTGTTCGTGAACATCCTTTACTGAGATATCACTATCTAATTCTGCTTTATATTAGTGTTCTTTATGATTTGATAACATCATTCCTTGGTTTAATAGTTAATGCATTCTATCCATCAAGACATTGTCATATTTCTTCAATGCTCTATAGCTTAATACGTGTTTGATGTCTGGTTTGTAGAGTGTTCTTGATGGTTATAATGGGACTGTGATGGCTTATGGTCAAACTGGAACTGGGAAAACTTTTACACTTGGACGACTGGGGGAAGTAGACGCCTCTAACCGTGGTATCATGGTTCGTTCCATGGAGGATGTTTTTGCTGACTTATCACCAGACACCGATTCTGTCACTGTGTCTTATCTGCAGGTTGTATACCTACATGTGCATTACTGTTTTTTGCATCATATTGAGTTTTATCTTCTAGTATTCATTGAGGTTGTGCCCTATTTTGTTTGATCATGAAAGTGTTTTTTGTTTTGTATTATAACTATTCTAGGCCATTTTACTCATATTTTGTCTACAAAAAAATGTGTAGCTTTACATGGAGACTCTCCAGGACTTGCTGAATCCAGCAAATGATAATATTCCTATAGTGGAAGACCCAAGAAGTGGTGATGTATCTATGCCTGGGGCAACTCTAGTAGAAATCACAGACCAACATACTTTTTTGGAGTTGTTAAGAGTAGGGGAAGCTAATCGAGTCGCTGCTAACACAAAATTGAATACTGAATCTTCTCGCAGTCATGCTATTCTAATGGTGAAAGAATATTCTTTGTTTTGATTACCTTTTCTTTTGAACTAGTTAGTCACTGTTTTCTGTTTCTTATAAATAATATCCAATCTTGTTAAATTTATTGTTTCTTACACAGGTTCATATTAAGAGGTCTGTCTTGGAAAATGAAGATATTGTGTCTAGTCAAAATGGTGATGCCTCTCATTTGACTAAACCTTCAAAACCACTTGTTCGGAAGAGCAAGTTGGTTGTGGTAGACTTGGCAGGTTCAGAACGTGTCCATAAGTCAGGTGCGTACTGAACTTAATGCGTGTAAATGTGGATGTCATAAATCAATTGTTCTTGTCCAAGAGTGGCTTCACAATGAAGCATTTGTTGTGTGTGCATGCATGCAGTATACTGGAAAATGGGAGGAAAAATCATTCAAATGAGCAGGAAGAAAAAACTATGTGAATGATTAGGAAAATTGCCCCCAAAAACGATGCAGATAAGTGAGAATAAAATGGACAGGAAAGAATAATTCATTTTAGTGGGAAAAAATGTAAATAGGCAGGAAAAATGGATGGGAAAATCATACAAATTGGTTGGAAAAATGAGCGAGAAAATGGTTTGTTTGATCAGAGTTGCGCAGCGGAAGCGTGGTGGGCCTATAACCCACAATTCTAAGATAGTATTAGAGCCTATCCTAGATCCAATGGTGGGCCACCTGCATTTGGCATGCTCTAGGCTGGAAGTCTTGGGCATGAGGAGGAGTGTTGGAAAGCCGCCTTAATTGCGGATCCCCTTAGCCCGCCTTAGTTGTGGCCTCTTTGGGGGTTGCCTTAATTGCAGCCTCAAGGTGGTGGTTTAGTCCCACATCGGCTAGAGATGTGACCAAATTAAAGTATATAAGTGGGGGGGGGGGGGGAACCCTCACCTTACAAGCTGGTTTCTTGTGGCCTTTGAAATTTGTATGTTCATTCTGTGATATCCTTGCCTTAACTTCAATGACTTAGTAGCTTCTGTTATTAAGTTGGTATGTGCTGAAACTTTACATTTCCCCCCTTTTTCCCCTCCAGGAAGTGAAGGGCACATGCTAGAGGAAGCTAAATCTATCAATCTTTCACTTAGTTCATTGGGAAAATGTATTAATGCTCTAGCAGAGAACAATGCTCATGTTCCATTTCGTGATTCGAAGCTTACCAGGATGCTTCGAGATTCTTTTGGAGGTAAGATGCCTTAATCTGTTTTTCAGATATCTTAGTATCATATCCTTCGGTTCTTCAACTTGATGTGATCAAATATTTAGTGAGATGTCATTTATGGTTTATGAAACTGGTTTCTTAAATCCTTGATTGACATATTTAGAGTATCTTTGTCTTAGTCTTTGTATCAGATGCCAATATTCTTCTTGGACACTATTCCTATTTGCTTTCTGATCATTTGCAGGCACAGCCAGGACTTCATTGATCGTGACTATTGGCCCATCTCCTCGTCATCGAGGAGAGACTTCTAGTACCATATTGTTTGGCCAAAGGGTCAGGTTCCTATCCAAGATCTGTACTTTCATATATAGTTTCTATTCATACAATATGAACTAAAATATCATTATTAAATTTATATTCCATAAGACTTGCTTCATTGTGCATATTTTATATTTCAAGTATTTTGATGTCAGTGTTGGAACATATTTTGAAAAGCCATTGGTAGAGATCTTTAGCATCAAAGGTTATTAAATGCATTAATTTTATGCCCTTAGTTTCACCCCTGCGTCATTGTGCCATTCATTAATCTACTCTTGCTGGTAATTGGTATCTTAATTTGCTCATTTCGTCAGGTTAATTTTTTCCCTAACAATTTCAAGTACCTTATTGTAGTTAAGCGATCATCTCATATTTTGATTGACTTGATACTGACATCATCATCATCATTATAAGCAAAGAATTTATTAAGAGAGAAAGGAGATTTAAATTTAAGATAAGATTTCCTCAAAAAACTAATCCAAGAACAGACGACATAAAAACTAAGAACATAAAACATGTACCTCCACACCAATCTCTGAAGATCTACCAAAGAAGTGCACTACTCTACACCAAAAGATCTCCAAAGCTAACAATCGTCTAGTGAAAATTCTAGCTTTTCTTTCCAACCGAATATGCCAAACAACTGCAAATTGAGCACAATGCCAAAGCCTTTTAGCATCCCTATTGGTGTCAAAACCTCTAAAATTAATCCACAAGACCTTCTGGAGAGATGATAGAATCTAGAAAACGTGTCAGAAAAAGGAACATCTCCCACCTGAGTGTCTTCCCAAAACTTAATATGTGAACCATCTCCAAAACCCAAGGAAAGAGAAGACCTATAAGAAGCATAACCTGGGGAAATGAATTTCCTAGGGCTAGCAGGTGATGCTTTCACTGTTAAATTGGCATATCACCCATCAAAATGCAAACCATATTTAATTCTGATAATTTCATCAACATCATCATCATTATTTAAAAAATGAAAAGACTTCGGTGATAATTGATATGGTTTGCTGTTAATGTAACAGATGAATTAATGTGTATTTTTGTTTCAACAGGCTATGAAAGTTGAGAATATGCTGAAAATAAAGGAAGAATTTGATTATAAAAGCTTGTCTCGAAAGCTTGAGGTACAATTAGATAAGCTTATTGCAGAAAATGAAAGACAGCAGAAAGCTTTTGAGGATGAAGTTGAAAAAGTAAATTTGGGGGCTCAATGCCGTATTGCTGAGGTTGAGAGGAACTTTGCAGATGCGTTAGAGGTTTGTTGTATTACCTATACGAAAGATCTTTACTACAAATTATTTTTCTTTTTTAAGCCAAAGCCTTATGGTTTTGAAATGTTTTGTATTGTTATTCATAATGCTGCATACTAATAGACTAGGGTTTAAATTATTGTTAAAGTATGTGATGCAGGATCATTATACTTTAACTCTTTCTATAATTGATTTTGGGCAGTGTTCCAGCCTCAGTGCTGTGAATAGAACCTAAAGACAGTCCAGTAATTCTGGGGTATGCCTTAGTCAAGCAGGATTCATGTCTTGTTAAGGAAGTATGAACTCTGTTAAGTGTTATTTTCTTAAAAAATGTTCTAGATTGTGTGTTTTGAGGATAAAAGTGATCTATCTAAATTAAGAGGGTTTCCGTGTGGCTGGAATACTTTTATGAAGTTTTAGGCATCTGTATATCATAGATTTTCTGGACCAAGTATTTTAGGATGGATGTAATGTGCGACTTGTCTCCTATCCCTTTTTTTTTTTTTAACCTTTTAATGGTGGTGTAAAGTATTGTGGAATAATCCCCTTCCAGCTATTAAGTCCAAAGAATGAGCTACGTTATCTTTGTTTAATTGTCATTATTATGCTATCAAACGTTATTTTTTATGCCTTTTTAAGCTGTCTCTGTTTCTTTACTCTGTATTCTGAAGCAAAGATTAGACATGGTGCAAAACCTTTATGTCCTATTCTTTTGAAAACTTAAGTCACTGAAGATGCTATTTTTTTAGGTTTTTTTTGGTTAACATCTTTAATCTTTGCTCAATGTCTTACATGGAGTTGTATGATTGTACCCTGTAGAAAGAGAGACTGAAATGCCAGATGGAGTACATGGAATTGGTAAAGGAGCTGGAGCAGAAGTTGGTGTTGAATCAAGAAAGAAATGACTGCAATAGTTTTGTGGCTGATAATGGAGAGGTATATTCATTTTGAAACAATATTAACACTCTGCAAATCTTGGAGTTGGATTCTTTTTCCACTATTTTTAAATATTAATGGTGACATTTTTTTTAAGACATCAACATGTGTTACTGTTTCCTTATTCAGCATTTTTGGTGAATTTTGGTTGTTAGGTGTGTCCTAGGTTGCTGGACCAATTCTTGATTATTGCTTTCATAGTTTTGGTAGAAGTAATGACCTAATTTTTGGGCTATGTGAAATTTTTGCTATTCTTTGGTGCATTTGGTTGGAATGAATACTTGTATTTTTCATGGAGGTTTCTATGGCACAACACTGGATTTGGATGAGATTAGGTTTTTGGCTTCTATTTGGTGTAAAGTACATTCGCTTATAAAATTGGGATTGTTTTTTCATGACAAATGTTTATATCAAGCAATCTCCTATTTTAGTATTTTTTAAGTAGTTGTTCCCTTTGGTAAATTCGATATTATAATCTAAACATAATTTTTCACAGGTCCCAATGTTAAAATTTTAACAATTGGCTGGTTGAATTATTATAGTCACTGCTTAGAGGTTTTCTTTCTACATTTTTTTGGGTTTTTAATTATCTAGTTGTTTATGCCTTTTTTTGGCACAGGGGCCTGCATCATCTTCTGCAGATGAAGTTGCTGAGGTCAAAATGCTGCTTGAAACTGAAAGAAATCGGAGGAAGGCAGCTGAAGAAGAGGTAGAACATCTAAAAAGTCAGCTGGGGCAACATATGCAAGCAGAGGTGAGATTTCAGTTAAATGGCAAACTTTTCTGTTTCTTCATTTTCCGAGAATGGATTTCTGGTATGTTAGAAACTTTGTTGTGTATAGACAGGAGATGTGGAGATTATAAAGATTCGCAACATCCTGGAGGACGAGGCTAATCAGAAAAAAAGACTTGAAGAAGAAATCATAATACTAAGGAGTCAATTATTGCAATTGAACTTTGAAGCTGACCAGGTATTTGTTTTTTGACTGAGATTTTGAGCATTCAGCATATTCTTGAGTAATACATTAAAGGTACAGTATGATTAATGCTATGTCTATAGATGAGAAGGTGTTTGGAAAATGGAAGCTCTGGGAGCACATTTTCTGCCATGGATTCCTCCACGACTCAAGTTAGGCATTCCCAATTCAAGGACACCACAAATGGTCAAAAGTCATCTGTTGCTACACTCTTTGAGCAAGGTATGAGTTGTTTGAGTTATAATTGAAAATTACATCTTCCATGTTTATGACTCACATTATTTTAACAGTTGGATTGCAAAAGATTTTGTCATTGCTGGAGTCAGATGATGCCAATGTACGAATTCATGCCGTGAAAGTGGTGGCCAACCTAGCAGCTGAAGGTAGAAGCTAACCTCATCTTAAGGCTCTGCTATTTGATCATCTACTTTCTATTAACTGTTTCCTGACGATTGGCTAACAAACTTAAGATTGTGGAAATGGGACAGCTTGTTTTATATCTTGCTGCGTAATTTTTTTTTTTTAATCATGTTAGATATTGGCCATTGCCATTGACTATTTTGGATTGGTTGTAATTCATCATGAAAATATTTTTTTCTGAAAAAAATTTCCTTTGATGTGTTAATATTTTCCATAAAATTTGCCTGAGTGAAGGTTGAAATGAACGTGCAGTCTCTTTGTTTTCACTGTCCTCCAGACTATTCATTCTTTCCACATTTTCTGTGTATTCAAATTGAAGCCTTCCAAAAACTGAGACTGGTCTTTTATTATATGCTCATGCATCTTTTCTTATGTGTAGGATTTGTTAAGTAATTTGTCTCAATCTAATATGCAGAGGCTAATCAAAAGAGAATTGTTGAAGCTGGTGGTCTTACTTCCTTGCTGATGCTTCTTCGAAGATACGAGGATGAAACTGTTCGCAGAGTAGCTGCTGGGGCAATTGCCAATCTTGCTATGAATGGTGACGTTGATAGTAGTGTTTTTTTATTTTTTATTTATTTTTATTAATGTTTTAGATAAGTGGATCTTGCTTCATACTTTGGTACTAGCTCAGTTTATTTGTGGTTGAACATTTAGCTAATGTTAGTATTAATATTGTCTTCCTTTCTTTTGTGGCAAATCAGAAGCAAACCAAGAACTTATTATGGCAGAAGGAGGAATTACTCTGTTATCAATGACTGCATCTGATGCTGAAGATCCTCAAACTCTTCGAATGGTTGCCGGAGCAATTGCTAACCTATGTGGAAATGGTATATTTTGTTGTTTTGTGGCAAGTCATTTATTTATGTTGATAAAGGTTTAAAAATATAATTTTAGCTACCAAATAGAGACAATTGGGATAGTTACTTAAAGACACATCAAGTTGGTGATTTATTCATAATGATTGGCTACTGTTAGTTTCTTGGGAAATCATGGAAAGCTCAAACTTTTATGTAACTTATTTTGGAGATAACAATTGCATTTTTTCTACTTTCTTTATGAAATGTGTTAGCTGACTTCATCATATTATATACCTGTTCTCGCGTCAATGACAATGGGAGTTTCTCATTCAGTATTTCTGTTACATTGTGGCATATTTAAAGATGGTTCTCTCGTAGATTTTGCATTTGAAATCAATGCTATCTTCATATTTCCATCAATATATTTTTTTTGATGTTCATTCATAATTTTGTCTTCATGTTCTTCAGATAGAATATTGATGACTCTGAGATCTCAGGGAGGTATTAAGGCTTTACTGGGAATTGTAAGATGTGGACATCCCGATGTTCTTTCCCAAGTTGCACGAGGAATTGCTAACTTTGCAAAATGCGAGTCTCGAGCTTCTAATCAAGGTCCACTTTCCTCCTAATTATTTGATTCTCAATGCCGAAAACATTAAGCACCAAATTAGATAGAAAATGGACAGAGTTGTTACTCGGTAATGTCACCAAAAAAATGTCATTCCTGCATTGATTAACTTAAAAAGTGTATTTCATTTTTCTAAGCAAGCCATTACGATCAATTTGATCCCTCCACTTCACTTCCACAAAACCACTGAAAATATTTCTAGCACCAAAGAGAAATCAACAAATTAAGAGGTAGTTTGGACCCCTTACAATTATATTTTGCACTCTCAGGGATAAAAAGTGGCAGATCCTTTTTGATAGAAGATGGCGCTCTTCCGTGGATAGTACAAAATGCTAACAATGAAGCTGCACCAATCAGGCGTCACATTGAGCTTGCACTCTGCCACTTGGCACAGCATGGTAATGAGACTTCTCATCATGTTTCAGTTTTTCTAATTACATTCTTGTAAACTTTAAACTTAAACATCCAATGTTATAAATATTACAGAAGTGAATGCAAAGGACTTGATTAGTGGTGGTGCTCTTTGGGAGCTTGTCCGGATTTCACGCGATTGTTCACGGGAGGACATACGAAATCTTGCTCGTCGGACTCTCAGTTCCGTCTCAGCATTCAAATCTGAATTACGACGGTTGCGTATAGATTATTGATTATAAATGTACCTGGAACTATGCAATTATTTTTGTTCCACATCCTGAGGCTAGTTCTTGAGAATTATTCATAGTAGCATGTGGGGGGGCAGTTGTTTAATGCTTGCTTACCTTGCTATTTTTGTGTTAAGAGAAGCAGGGGTTTAGGATGTACTTGTTATATCTAGCCATTACTGACAAGAATGAATGTACGTATAATTGATAGAAGGGGAAAATTGATGGAGAGAAAAAAAAAAAAAAAGAGGTTTTTGGGCAGGGGAGAGGTGAGAATATGATGTTAAACATTGGTTGGTCAAATTTTGACTACCACAGATTACGTAGAGCTGCCCAATATTGTATTTATAATTGATTTGTGTAAGTAATGAAAATCATCATTTTATTTGTTGCCTATGTTAGAAAATAATTGTTCTGAACATCAAAGCGTGGGAGCTTTCTGCTGCTGCCGGTAAGTATTGTATTGTAATTTGGATGTGGACGGAGTCAACAGTGGACCACCTTTATAGGTGGTCTACCGTGGACCATTTTTTTCTACAGCAAGATTCATATAAGTTTCAGATGATTATTCTACACCTTATACACCTGATCCCTTCCTCAGCTTCCTCCATAGTGCCCTCTGTCCGTCATGCGCCACCACCAGAGGTAATTCCCGGCGGTGGCGCCACTTTTTTCTTCTTCTTCGCTTCTTCTCCCTTCCACCGACCTCTTCCTCCGTAACACCCTCCTGTCACCACCCACCACAGCCACAAACACCGCCATCCACCAACCCTCTTCCACTCCCCTCTCCCCCTTCTTACCCAAATTCCACATTGCCACCGCCGCATCACGTGGCTCCGCATGTCCTCTCCCACCAACAACCCCCGCACCACCAGCCCCGCCACCCCACCCTACCTCTGAGCCTCCGGTGGGCCAACTACGACGACCTCGTGGAGAACCGTAGAGGGAAGGTTCAAAAGCCCGCACGCGCGAGGATTGTATCTCAAGGATCCCATCTAGCTCTTGCTTGATACTTTCCCTGAGAGTTCGATACATTAATGAAATTGATTTGTGTGGACTATGAATTTAATTTTGATTTTGGAATGAGGAAGATAATAGAGTTGAATGAATCGATCTGTTGTAGTGTTTTATTTTTTTGCTTGTAGGTTTTTTAATTATCGTAACAGAGATTTGGGGAAGAAGGGGGAGAGGGAAGTGGAGGGTTGGTGGGGGACGGTGGCTGTGGTGGGTGGTGACAGGAGGGTGCCGTGGAGGACGAGGTCGATGGAGGGGAGAAGAAGCGGAAAAAAAATGTTGCAGCAGTCGGAAATCACCTCCGATGGCGGCTAACCACGAAGAGAGGTTGTGGAGGAATTGGAGGAGGGATCCTGTGTGTAAAATGTAAGATAATCATCTGAAACTTAGATGAATCTGATGATAGATAAAAATGGTCCACGGTAAATCACTTATAAAAGTGATCCACCGTAGACTCCATCTTGGATGTGTTGGTTTCTCATCTCAATCTTTGATTTTAAAATCTTTCTTGTAAAAAAATAAATAAATTAAAAACTTTTTTTGAAAAGAAAATTTAAAAAATCTGCTGTTTTTAGAGTCATGATTTTGGTAAAAGATGGTTTTTGAGACAAGCAAAGAGACATACATGCCTTTGCCTTTGGTTTTTTTTTCTCCGTAACTTTGATTTGAGGAGGGACCTTGAAAAGGATGAATTAATTGCTTAGCTCTGAAAATAGTAAGTTTGGGATGTGAAAAGAAATGCAGAACCCTCGCCGGATCTCAACTACAAATTGAATTAAAGCTCTAGCAATTAATAAATTTCGGATTTTTATTCCGGAAGTTACTCAATTTGTTATGTTCATATGTCTGTCTGTATGGTCTCTTCACATTGTTATACAGTAATTTCACTGGGCTGTTTGTTGTAGCACTGACACGTTGTGGACACACAATGAAAGAGCAAGATTTTTTATTTATTTTTTAAATAACACAAAGCAATCACTTGTATTTTTCATCAATAACAGTGACATTATTAATACATATAACATAAAATATGATTCCATTAATATATTTTAAGCATGGCACGGCCTTAACATTTCTTACTTATTTGGACTTTTGGGTGTTTCAAATAGCCGTGCTAAAAGTTAATCAAGGAAATCACAGTGGATGGCCCATGAATGGGGTTGTGTTGCATTGGTCATGGATCTAGCACAAACAAGACGGCAACAATTTTAGCAACAAAAGATGGCGACAAGACAAAAGCAATTACCAGTAATGAGTAAGCACGAGACAAAAGCAAGAGAGAAGAATCGCGAACCTCTGAACGGTGAAATTGAGACCAACCATGGCCTCAGCCAACAGTTGAGGGTCACTGTGCACAATCACTGAGGATAAGAGAAGGAGAGAGACGGGGTTGCATTGGATCCCACGAATCACGATGCACTAAGTGAGTAAGTGACAAGTGATGCTACTACAATACAATACAATACTAGCCACTCTTGAGTTCACTCTATATAAGCACGACATACCCATCACTTGACACTTCACAGCTTCCTCCTTTTCCTTCAAATATATATTAATATTCATTTCATACCAACATATCAATGTGATGCAGCAGGAGGGCATGCGTGGTTCAAGTTCAAAGGAATGGTTGCAGAAAATGGGCAAGCAAGAGTGCTATTATTGAATAGCCCTGCTTCACGTTTTAATCCTCTGCATGCATAGCATGGAGAAGGACGAAGCAGGTGACTCGTGATATTCACAACGGTCCAAGGACAAATTTAAGAGTTCAAAAGCATGTGACTGGGCATTGCAAGCAAAAAAGAACAACTTTCACAAAAATGGTAATGACCGAGCTTGTCCTCTATCTCTGCTCACTATCGGTGAATTGGGTGTCACACAGATTAAGCTAGGAGGGTGTGGTGTGGATACGTTTGTGTTTGTTTGTTGGGGTATAATCAAAATCACAATTTATATCCATTCAATAATATAGCACACCCACATAATGCAATTTCTGCATTAAGTGAAGCAACTTGTCAATCTAACTATAATAGTCAGCCAATGTACAAGGACCCCGATTTGTCGAGTCAATATAAACGTATGAATAATAACAAACCTTTGTATAGTAACCAAATATCTTTGCAATGGAAAAGTAATTAAATGCAAAGTAAGCCAAATAATTGAACAAGAGTATTAGGAAAGAAACACAAGAATATTGAAAATTTATCTGACTTATGGACATAGGAACCAAATTTCTTTCGATGCTTATCAAGTGAATCAAATAGAGGTGGTGGAGTTGATTAAAGTTAGAAGCTGGTTATAAATAAAAGCCAAACTTAAAAAAGCATCCATGTCTTACTATGAGTGGTGGTCAAATTGTGAAATGTGTCTATTCTCTTGTTGTAAAAATAGGACCGCGTCTTGATGTAAAGGACAGGGGTATACCATGGACTCCCATCTTTTAGTCTGTGTTTGGATGGAGCATTTTAAAATTTTGGAAAATTTAAAATTCAGGGAAATTAAAATGCATCAATTAAAATTCTTGGATTTTTAAAATTCCCTATTTGGGTAACAAATAAAGAGATATGCCACAAATTTCTATTTCTCAAATGAAAGTCCAGCAATTTGATCATTAACACAAACAAATGGAATGCAAGAACCAGAAGAAAGTATAAACCACAACTTTCTGAGCGAACAAGACTTGAAAATAACAAGTTATCTCTGCTATAACCACACGCACAACCCGAAGAACACAAAAATGGCTTGTACTTTATAAATTGCACTAACACCCACCCTTTTCCATTTCCTCTTTATAATTTTGTATTAAATAACTAGAATCAAAGGTTTAATTCACCATTTCAGCCCAAATCAAACCCTATGAAGAAACCCTAATCAAACTCTAGGAGAGAGAGACGTATGAGAGAGAGAGCGAGGTTGTGAATGAGAGAGCAAGGGTGCGAGGTTGCGAGCGTGGGGTTACGGTGCAGTGCGAGCGTCGCTTGACGGAGAAGAGAATTTCAAATTCTCACATTTTAGAAGAAAATTAAATTCCACAATTTTAATTGTTTAAAATTCTGTTTTAATTCCAAAAATTTAAATTCTTCTTATCGATACATCCAAACAATGAATTATAGATTAAAGAATTTTAAATTCTCTGATAAATTACTTTCCCTAATTAAAATTCTCTATCCAAACGCACTGTTAATAAATTTTGCTTTTACTAAAAAAAATTGAACAAAAGCATTGTTTTTATCAACCAGATATCTCTTCGCACACCAACAGTATAGTATATACATAGTATTCGTCTTAATAATCTTTAGTGAAACCCCAATTGTCTTGAATTAAAATCAAGTTCTCGTGAACAGTAACTTCAACAAATTGATGTCGCGCATTGCACCACAACTCGTAAAGTAATAATATCCATATAACAAGAAAAATTATCAAACCTGACAAACGAAATTATTAAAGGTGGAAAAACTCATTCTTCTCAAAAATGGGGATAAAATAATTAAGCATACAAGATACAACATTAAACCTCCTGGTAATACAGATAAATTCGGATTGGTAATCCTAGGCTTCTAAAATATAGAAGAACCGGGAAGGTATATCTAAACAACAAAATCACTACCAACTATTCAAACACTATCGAACTATACTTTTGCAAGTAACCCACGGCAAAGGAAACGAGGAGAATATGAACAAAAGAGATTTAGAGAAAAAATATCCTATATCTCAAAATTCAGGGTAGATCTTATACCCCAATCAATCAGCATGACCGTAGCAACAGAGGACCAACTGATAAACTAAGCATATCACTGAGAGCTACTTGAACCTCAGCTGACCCATGTTCGCAACTTATCAAGCTTGAGAGGAGAGGGAAAAAATGAGCCAGGTTCTTCTCAAAAGATATATCTCCCAAGTTACATATAGCTTGAAGAGTGGACACGACAAGCGGTGCACGTGCGGCCAATTCTCTTCGCTTCCCAGAGCCTAGAGGAATCAACCAATGCAGCTGTCTACCATGAGAGGATTCAGATGCTTTTCCAGAACCTGCAACTTCAATATAGAACTCCAAGACCTCCTGACAAAGCCGAACAATACATGTCTCGACCTCAACCTCCTCATAACTAGGAGGCCTGTCCACGACAAGGTTCTGTAAAAGTGTGAGGCATATTTGGTAGGACTCATTCTCCAGGCGTAACAGTGGAGGGTCTTGCATTTGAGTCATAGAGCCAAACTCTTGTAACTTTGAACGTAAAATAATATTGCTGTTAATCTTGTGAGCATGTAATGCCACATCATGCAAAGCCTCAAACAAGAATAGTATGGTTTTTGCTGAAAGTTGAGACCGGTACATGTTATAGATCTCCAACACCGCCTGTCAATTTCAGTGAGTTGACATTATTTTTCATAAACTAGATACCAATGTTTTTAACAGAAACGAGGTATTAAATGGAAAATGTTTCCTCCTCGTTAGAGCATATTCCTAATATTATACAATTTTAGTAATGCTAAAATAGTAATCTATGACAGTAATATATAAAGACTATAAGTTTCAATGGAATTTCCATGGATATACTAAGAAAAGCATCTTTAAGTGAAACATTTGTTATGGATTCTTCGCCATATATTTTAGTACTGGGCAATTCTTTTTAGCACATTCTTTCTATAAGGCATTTTAACAATGTTTGGAGGAATAAAATAAATCTACCTGGATCAATAAAAGCTGAACAGCAGCTCGGCACTTTGCATCAGATAAATATGTATAAAGATTTTGAGTCCTCGGGCTTCCTAAATTATCATGTGAGCCAGACTCAGCAAGATCCCTGTCATCTTCAGCCATTGAAGCATGTTCATGATTTCCAGTCCCAAGGTCTCCACTGTCAAGGAATGAAAAGTTAGGGAGTGTTGCATTTGCTGCTTCTTTTAGTGACAAAACCACTTCTAACCACTTCTCATCAGAAAACAGCTCCCCAGCATTGCTCATCAAACGAACAAATGCAGCAATACCAATGCCAGCCAGGCTTTGATGAGGGCGCTTTATAAAGCTTACCAGGAGCATCAACACCTTTCTTAAAAGTGGATTGACAGTGTTATAGAAGTTGACAAAAAGATCTACCACCAATTGGAGGGCTAATGAGCATGTCTCATAAAGCCATGCATCTTGATCAAGCTGACCATCAGTCTCTACTTCATTGACGTCTGAGGTACTCCCTGAAGGATCGATAGCATGGCGAACATAATCAAATATTGGAAATAGGACTGATTCAAATACTCTTTCCCATAAAGGTAGTGAAAAGAGGTGGCCATGGTTGCGTAAGGTTTCAAACAGGACTTTCAAGGCACTTTGCCTTATCTCAGACCTTGGGTCAAAGCTAAGCTCAGACAAACCTGCATAAAATAGGTGCTGAATAAGTACATATAAAACCTACTAAGCTTCTTACAACTTGAAACAAAGGTTGATTGGATTGCTGTAAATAGTCACTAATCATTTGAGCAAGTAACGAAATATAAGCTATCTAGATTTGCTCAAATTCATGCCTAGAATACTTAACAGTACAATGTCCTTACCAGCCAATAAAGGAAACCAGAAATAGAGATGATCATCCTTGTCTGTCACCTCTCCATTATCTTGTTTTCCCTCTTTTCCTGTTCGAGGTGAAGGAGTGGATATCTTTCCATAAGTTTCCTTGTCATTATTCCTTGACGAAGATCCAAGGTCTCCTTCTGCTAGTTTTGTTGCACAGAATCGAAGGAAAGCAATGGCATTTAGGCTAATCTCTTTGTTAAATCTACTATTGGTGAATGCAATTAGACAATTCACACAATCTGTAAAGGTGGTGGTTTCAGTCTCAGTGATGTGTGGAAAGTAATCTCGAATAATCTTCTCCATAATTTCAAAAGCCAAGAGTACAATGTTTTTGTGGTCATCATATGCTGCTGTTGTGAATACCTGGAATCAAGTCCACAAGCAATGAGTGGAAATAATAAAAAAATAACTTCAGCAGACAAAAACAATTTTCCATGCAACTTGAAGCTCTCAATGGAACAGAAATTAGCCCTACCATGAACATGCTCTTCCATCCTGATTTTACATTGTTGACACGAGATAAAACCATTTGAGAGACACATCTAATGATAAGTTCTCTAATTTCAACAGCACTACTCTTCCGCATAACAATGACGAAAGGCTTCATAAATTCATTTTGAAAATTATAATTAGCCAATTCCTCCCGCTCCAGAAATTTCATTGA
The DNA here is from genome assembly GCA_026413185.1 of Pueraria montana var. lobata. Lineage (NCBI taxonomy): Eukaryota > Viridiplantae > Streptophyta > Magnoliopsida > Fabales > Fabaceae > Pueraria > Pueraria montana. The sequence goes on along the minus strand of CM048650.1, from coordinate 85,938,718 downwards.
CAACTGACGCAAGGAATCCATTGCAAAAATTGCAATTGAAAGGTTTCCAGAACAGCCAATGGTTACAAAGAAATCTGAGAGAACATGCCATATGCTTGACCACACAAGCCTGATGCGGTTCATATTATAGTGCCTGTTACAGAATAATCACCTCAAAGTCGAACAATATAATTAAGGCAGCAGTGTATAAACATTAATCAATCTTGAACCACAAAATAAGCCTAATGCTCTGTCCCAATTTTTTATTTTCTAGATTAATTGCACCTTCCCAATGTCATCTTTAGGGGCATTTGTAACTTTCCCTCACCAATAAAATTAAACACTTTCTGAATTGTTTCACCATCAAAAATTGGTCTCTTCACATGCAAAACCACATTTTATTTACAAGAATTGGACAGGAAACTAGTACAAAATTCAAATGATCAATTTTCCCAACCTACAAAGGATTTGGCATGAGATTTGGGGATTTAAAAGGGGCAATGTGTCAAATGAGAAAAAGCAACCAGGGAACAAAGTGCTTGGATTATAACCAACAAAGGACATTGCAACTGCCAAGAAAATCAAGGTTCCAAAAATACCATAAATTTATTGTTTAATTATACTAATCCCCACCCTGTAAACACCAAGAGCCTAAAGGGAAAATAAAGTTCAGAGGGAAGCAAGGAAGTAGCATGCATTAGTAGAAAGATAATACATACGCAATCTCAACTATCTTTGTAAGGCTGAACACCCGTGGATCAGATGGAGATCTGAGTTCCTCCATGGAGACTTTGCATAAAGCCTTAACAAAATCTATTATGGCCTCACTGTTCAGCTTCTGACTCCGAGTGTATATGCGATTCATTTCTGAGCTTCCAACTTGTTCTAACATATTCAAATTAGAAACTAGATTGTTCACCTGTTCCGATGTGACAGCTCCAGAAGTATTACTGCTGATTCCAGTGCTATCATATGAACCCCGCATCACTGTGGAAGCTGCATATTGCATCCTCCCAGGTCCCTTTTTCTTCAAAACGGGGAGAATAGTTGATTTCGCTTGTTTTGTTTTTTCAGAATCATTTTGAGGAAATGCAAAGAATGTGGCATCTGGTGGGGCCCCCTCTCCTAGAAGATGTAGATGTTCAAATCGGGAAACACAGGTCAAGATATGCTCCCAAGCTTCTTGTAAGTAATTCCCATCCTCATCAGCAATAGTAACAATCACCTATCAACAATTCATATGCAAAATCTGAAGTCAAATCCACAAGAGTTTAACATTTGCTTTCAGATATTATATAATTCGTCCCAAGTATACATTGCAATTAAGTATAAGCATCTTCAGATATTATTTTCCCACTTCAGGCAGGAAAACTTTCACAACACATTCCATTAATTCATCGATTATTAAAATTGCAGCAGAAACTTTAGTGATCTCACTAACAAAAAGGACATCCTTTTTTAATTAATATGCAGTAGTGGAAAAAAACTTGCAAAGAATTAAGCTTTAGATAGTTCTGAATCATCAAGCAGGATCCATTTTGCAAATAACACTTGTTCAAACTATGTGAAGGTGGTGCATAAGAACTTGCTGCTGAAAGCACTTTGTGCAAAATGTACAGCAATGTGAAAATTAACAAGTTCTTCAAAAACAAGATTAACAAGTTCTTCAAAACAGTTTTTACAACAGAGTGCATTAAAACATGCCCTTACAGCATCAAAATGTCAGGTCAATATAAATGACTTCATATCAAATCAGGGGAAATTGTGATTAATTTGTGTCAGGATGGAGTTGTGCAAACCATGAAAAGAAACATTTAAGGTGTTAAAGATATGATTAGATTTGCTGTAAATATGAAAATTATGTATAATTGTACAGCTGATCTTCAGGGATTTATTTCCCTCTTTCCCTTATTATTGTATTCCTTCATTATAAATAATATACCTTGTGTGTGATAACAGTACACACAATTTCTGTAAACTATTTCACTGTTATATGGTATTAGAAGGGTTTGATCCTTCTCTTTATTTTTCTTTTTCGCGCAGCCTCCCTTCGCAGTGAACAGTGCACGCGCCTTCTCTGCCTCGATTTGACAGTCTTCCTGTGGTTCGACCACCTGCGACCACAGTCGCCTCTCTCCGACGACCCAGCCGCCAAAATCGCCCCGCCATCCACCGCCGCACGCGGCCATCTCCGCCGCGTGAACTTCACGCGCGCGCCCTAGAACGATGCGTGACGACTTTTCCGGCGCAACCCATCCTCCGACGACCCTTCCTCGGCCCTCCTCTGCTTCCGACGACTCCACCCAGCCCTTGTTTGGCTGCTTCTCATGGCCTCTCCTTTGGAACCCACTTTTGCCACGACGCTCACAAATGTCCCTCTGATTCCGTGTGAGAAACTCACTGGCTCTACCAACTACAATACATGGGCAGCCGCTGTTCAGTTATGGTTCCAAGGTCAAGGCTGTGTCGACCACTTGACCACTTAGGTTAAAGATATTCCTGACAAAGATCGAGCTCGTTGGAAGCAAATAGATGCCTCCTTGTGCAGTGTCCTTTGGTTCTCTCTTGCTGTCCTTTGGTTCTCTCTTGCTCCCAACCTTCAACCGCAATATCAGGCGTTTCCAACCTGTTATGAGGTTCGGACCAAAGCCAAGAAAGTCTACTCCAATGATGTTCATCGTCTTTACAGTGTCATCACCGCTATGATGTCGACCAAGCTTGAGAATATGGACATGCAGATGTATCTTGGGAGGCTCGATCGTTTGATTGCCGATTATAATAGTTTGATGTCTTTCACTACTGATCAAGACACGTTTTACCGGCAACGTAACCAGTACTTCATGGTTCTCGCTCTTGCAGGTCTTCCACTTGAGCTTGACTTCGTGCATAACCAGATACTATCTGGCCCCACTATTCCCACTTATGATACAGTTAGTGAACAGCTGTTGCATCTCTCCACTCCACATGCTTTTGGGCATTCCTCTGCTTCCTCTGCTGATTCCTCCGCCCTTGTCTCCCACTTATCTCAGCGTGGTGGACGGGGAGGTGGTCACGGCGGCAAGAATCATCGTTGCAATTATTGTAACCGCTATGGTCATATTGAAGCAGAGTGTCGCACTAAAGCCCGAGAGCAGTCGAAGTTGGCTAATGTTGCTGACCCCCATGTTGCCGACCCTACCCCTCTTGCGGATGTCACTATCTCCGCCTCTGAGTATAAAAAATTTCTCCAGTTCCAAGCAGCCCAGCATTCTGCATTGCCTGCTACTACCGTGGCTCAGTCTGGTAATCCTGTAGCCATTGTCTCTCAGTCCTCCTTTCTTGGACCCTGGATACTTGACTCCGGTGCCTTTGATCATATGACTAGTAACCAATCTCTTTTCTCCCAGTTATCTTTTTCCGATACCTTACCGTCTGTTACTCTCGCAGGTGGCTCTCAAATTAAAGTTCAAGGCATCGGACAAACCCACCCACTTCCTAACCTTTCTTTAAATTTTGTTTTATTTGTTCCTGGTTGTCCTTTCAATTTAATTTCCATTAGCAAGCTTACCCACTCACTTAATTTTTTTTGTTTTATTTGTTAATAATTCTGTTCTCATACAGGATCGATGTACAGGACGGATGATTGGAGCAGGACATGAGTCTGGGGGATTGTATCAGCTCTCACCACCGATTACCTGTGTCTCCTCTGCCTCTCCAGATCTTGCCCATTAGCGTCTCGGTCATCCCAGCTTAGAAAAATTGCATTTTTTGGTTCCTAGTCTCTCTACACTTCAGTCTTTACAGTGTGAGTCGTGTCAATTAGGAAAACATGTTCGTTCCTCTTATAGTCATCGAGTCAATAAATGTGCTGCGTCACCTTTTGATTTAGTTCACTCTGATATTTGGGGGCCTAGTCGAGTCTGTTCAACTTTAGGATATTACTATTTTGTTACATTCATTGATGATTTTTCCCGTTGTACTTGGGTTTTCTTAATGAAAAATCGTTCTGATGTCTTCTCTATTTTTCAAAGTTTTGTGCATGAAATTCAAAATCAATTTGAAATGTCCCTTAAAGTTTTGCGAATTGATAATGCCAGAGAATATTTATCTGCCCAGTTTCAGTCTTTCTTAACCTCGCAGGGAATTCTTCATCAAACTTCATGCGCTCACACACCACAACAAAATGGTGTTGCTGAACGGAAAAATCGTCACCTAGTTGAAACAGCAAGAACCCTCCTTCTTCACTATAATGTCCCTCTCTGCTTCTGGGGTGATGCGTTTCTTACATCCTGTTATTTGATCAACCGCATGCCCTCGTCTGTCCTCAACAATCAGATTCCGTACTCTATTTTGTACCCATAACAGGACCTCTATTTTGTTCCTCTTTGTGTATTTGGTTGTACTTGTTTTGTCCATGATCTTGCTCCAGGTAAAGATAAACTCTCTACCAAGTCTCTTAAGTGTGTTTTTCTAGGTTACTCTCGACTCCAGAAAGGATATCGTTGTTTTTGCCCCCAACTTAAACGGTATCTTGTTTCTGCTAATGTCACTTTCTTTGAGTCTACTCCATTCTTCTCTGAGCCAGTTGTTCATGATGCCCCTCTGGATTTTCCACCACCTGTTGTTCCAACTCCGGCCGTTGTGACAGCTCCACCACCATTAATTGTCTATCAGCAACAACCGCGACTTCCCTCGGTGGTTCCACCTACTGATCCCCCAGCATCATCTCCTGCTCCAAACGCCCCTCCTGCAACGTCTCCTGAGCATGAGCTTCCCGTTGCCCTACACAAACCGTCCACTCGTAATCCTAACCCTCTATATGCTTGTACTCTTAATTGTCATCGTTTATCTCCTTCCTATTTCTCTTTTATCTCCTCGTTGGATTCTGTGTCTATTCCTAAGTCTACAGGTGAAGGTGAAGCTATGGCTGATCCCCGTTGGCGGCAGGCAATGTTGGATGAAATGGCTGCTTTACAGGCTAGTGGGACTTGGGAGCTGGTTCCCTTACCTCCTACGAAGACTACTGTTAGTTGTCGCAGGGTTTATACCGTAAAGGTTGGACCGGATGGACATATTGATCGGTTCAAAGCTCGCTTGGTGGTTAAGGGCTATACTCAGATATTTGGCCTTGATTATGGGGACACCTTTTCCCCTGTGGCCAAGATTACTTCTGTTTGTCTGTTCTGTTCCTTGCCATGGCAGCCATACGTCGTTGGCTGCTTCACCAGTTGGATATCAAAAATGCCTTCTTACATGGTGAGTAGCAAGAAGTTTACATGGAACAACCTCCCGGTTTTACTACTACTAATGGCTCTCAACTTGTATGTCACCTTCGACGCTCTTTGTATGGCTTGAAGCAGTCTCCCCGAGCCTGGTTTGGTCGTTTTAGCTCTGCCTTGCTCCAGTTTGATATGACTCGCTGTGAGGTTGACCACTCTGTCTTCTTCCTTCACTCTCCGACTGGCCTGTACATTTATTTGGTGGTCTACGTTGATGACATTGTTATCACTGGTGATGATTTTGATGGTATCCGTCAGCTCAAGTCTCACCTTCATAGTCAGTTTCAGACGAAAGATCTGGGTCCGCTCAAGTATTTCTTAGGCATTGAGGTTGCTCAATCTGCCTCCGGCATTGCCATTTCCCAGAGGAAATACGCTCTGGATATTCTCACTGAGACTGGTATGCTTGACTGTCATCCTAGTGACACTCTTATGGACCCCAACATCAAACTTCTTCCGGGTCAGGGGGAACCATTGGTAGACTCGGGAAGATATCGCAGACTTGTTGGTAGACTCAATTACCTCACAGTCACTAGACCCGACATCACCTTTGCAGTTAGTGTCCTTTGTAGTTAGTGTGGTGAGTTAGTTCCTCAATGCCCCTTGTGATAGCCATTGGGATGCCGTCAAGCGCATTCTCAGGTATATCAAAAATGCACCAGGCCGTGGACTTCTATATGAAGATAAAGGCAATGCCAAGATCGTTTGTTACTCTGATGTTGATTGGGCAGGATCACCATCAGATAGGAGATCTACCTCTGGTTATTGCATTCTTCTTGGGGGGAATTTGATCTCATGGCGAAGCAAGAAGCAAAATACAGTTGCTAGATCCAGCGCCGAAGCTGAATACCGTGCCATGGCAGCAGCCGCTTCCGAAATTACATGGCTTAGACAACTTCTCCAACAACTACAATTTGGAGACATCCAGGACACGAAGCTTATTTGTGATAATAAAGCCGCTCTTCATATTGCATCTAATCCGGTCTTCCACGAGCGAACTAAACACATCGAGATAGATTGTCATTTTGTGAGGGAAAAAGTGCTCTAAGGAGAAATCACTACTGACTTTGTCAATTCCAGTGATCAGCTGGCAAATATTTTCACTAAATCTCTCAAGAGGTCTCGTGTGGATTATATTTGTAACAAGCTCGGTGCATACGACATATATGCTCTAGCTTGAGGGGGAGTGTTAAAGATATGATTAGATTTGCTGTAAATAGGGAAATTATGTATAATTGTACAGCTGATCTTTAGGGATTTATTTCCCTCTTTCCCTTATTATTGTATTCCTTCATTATAAATAATATACCTTGTATGTGATAACAGTACACACAATTTCTGTAAACTATTTCACTGTTATATAAGGAATACCACCTGACTATGTTTGAAAGTTGTCTTCCCCGTGTTTAGATAATTAAGAGTGAAGAAAGGGAAGGGTAATACAGGTTGTCAGCATCAAATTCAAATATAAGTATAACCCTTTCTAAACCTTTTCAAATAACTAAATTTCTAAGATAAAATAGTAAATGCCACATTTTTTTTATAAATAAAACTTATAAAAGCAAAACTTAAACCACTAATTACCCCTCAATTTGGAGCTATTCATAAGCCAGCTAAAAAAGGATTATAAATTTACCAACCTTGATTGCATCTACGTTTTTCTGCTTAATATCAGCAGGAGAATGCAGGGACGTAAACTTTGCTAATGAAGTCACAAAAGCATCTCTGTGAGTCTTCATGGACATTACAGAAGTAACATGAATAGCATAACGGAATCCTTCAAGACACAGTGCTATTATAACTTCATCATCACTTTGATCAAGAGGAACACTGAAGGCAGCTAACATTGGTGCCCAGCACACCTCAATCATGAATCTGAGGATTACAACATCAGTTGCTGCATAATAGACTGACCTACAAATTGCAAGCAAATAAATATCAATAACACACACAAGAACTCTTCTCACCAAAATATTTTAAAACAAACAGTAATAAAAAGAAAAAGAAGTATAAAAAGAAGAATAAATCAACTTCAAAATTCCAAACAAGTGATCTGATTGGCATAATAGATCCAAAAGTAAACATAAAAACACCCTACTGTGAACATTTCAGATTCACACATCACACTTCAAATTGACATGGACCATGTAAAGGAACAGATATATACTAGTAAAAGTGGTATGAGTATGACCCATAAAGAGCCAAAAGGTGAGTGAACAACAGCAACAGAAGGTTCTTCATGCCAAAAATAGATTAAGGTTAATTCATGACCTGAGAAAAGAAATTCGACTAAGCATCCTTCCAACATAATGGGAAAATACTGGAGAACATACTCAGTTTTGCGAGCTTTTTCTTTGAATTGTTCTTGCATATGTCGGATTAGATCATCACTGGTCTCCATGTCTTCCCCACGCTTCCGAACCACGATATTCAATATACTATCCAAGCCTAAAAGTCTGTTAGAGTTCACAGCCTGTTTTTGCTGGGCTTCCAGATCAACTTCTTTCATTTTGATCTCATTTCTAGATATACGTTCATACAAAGACCTTAAGTATTCCTCTGGTACATCTTTTCCATCATCTATGCCACGATTATTTTTTATGAAATCTTCAGCTGACATCTGCATAACTCAACGAACAAAAAGAACCTCATTACATCTATCATTATCATATGTAAATCAACTTCTAGAATTAACAAACCGCACCTTGTTTTTCACCATAGGATTGTGAGCATCAGTATTAAGCAGTATCACAGAATATGCAAGGACATATGCTGTATCAGCACTAGAAAAGACTTTTGGATTACATTTGCAATATCGTTCTGCAAACTTTTCCATGATTCGATCAATTTTCTGTGCCTCACCAGGCAGTCTAAAGCCTTGAAGAAAGGCCCTGATAGCCTCATCAAACTCCATCCCTTGAAAGTCAAAAGAATCCACATATGCATGCATTACTTTCAAGGATAATTCTTCCCTTTCTCCTAGATAATCACCAATCAAAGTCTTGTTCAACCCAGATGCATCTTTAAGAAAAGCAGCTATTTCCTCTGGTGAATTACCCACTTTGTTGGCATTGATGAGGAATTCAATTCCTTTCTTTGGCTTCCTGTTAAAAAGTGATATACCTTCCTGCCATAAACTTAGCATTAGCTTCCTAGATGTCAAACAGTTGAAGAAATAACAGAGATCTGCTTGCAATTCCAAAATTTCTGCACTTGCTTACCTGAAGTTTCAGTTTATAAGCCCGGCGTTGTTCAATATTTGAAACCTCAGATGCCTCATTGGAGATTTCAGAATGAGTGTCTGATCCTTCAACTGGCTCTTCTTCATTCCCATTTGCCATGGGAAGACCTCCAGCTTCATGGCCATTATCAAATGCTTCAACTTTCTTGCCTGAATGAGGATCTGGAATGCGCAATTGTTTGTTCATCCAGTCTCCCATTGATTTCAAAACAGCAACTAAGCACTTCATGGCTTCAAGTTTTAGTGTTTCCTCTTGAGGTGGCAAAACTGTGGTCGTTGCACCAGGAGGGACACCTTGGGCAGTTTTAAGAAGCCCATTTACCATCCTAGGAGGAACACAACAATTAAATATAAGTATAGAGTATACAAAGGGACAATCAAGACAACCACATCCACACCAGCACAAATGGAGTACAAAATCAATCCAAGAACATTAAATGATAATAAACTGGGGATCCATAATATAAATTATAAATATAAAATAAAACAAATTATTCAGAGTATACCAAATAAAACAAAACATAGCAGACCTCTCAAATATGTTTGTTGAATTGACATCACAGTCATAGTTGATAAAAATGTCTACCAATATCTGTGAATCATCACAAAGCTTCTCTAGAAAACGAAGCACTATCATCTTTTGCTGAAAATTAGGTTGAGCAACATTTTCTAGAACCCTGAGAACAATCATGGGGAAAAATACTCCAATTTCTGCTTTCAGTCCAGCTCTAAATCTTGATACCAGACTAATGAAGATGGAGCAAGATAGCTGAAAAACGATCAGAAGAGTTGAGGCACTATTCTTCAACAATGATAAACATAAGTACTGCTTGATGGCACCCAAAAACCTGCTTCACCACAGTCAATGCAACCATCAGTAGTGTTTGTTATCATCCCAGAAGGATACATGATAAAATAGAAGGAAAAAAGTGTCCTGTTGTGCCTAAAAGACAGAAAAGATAATGTCACATTTCATTAATGAGTTTGAATAATTTGGTTGGTACATAGATCCTATACATCTACTACATGAGTATTTTATGCCATATTTGATAGTTAGCAACAGTCACAAAGAACAAGAAGACCACAGTTCCATAGCATGTTTCACATTACACTTGTAAAAGCACACACAAAAATCTTCCTAAGTAGAAAGTACTCTGCCTCTATACACCACAATTATTCTCCGGTGTTGAGTGTTCTCAGTTTCTACTTTTCTTTGCATGGAAAAGCCAGCAGCCTTTGCCATGCATCAGTGGCAGATATGTATCTTGACTGAGAAGGACACACTGTTTTTTTTCATATACACAACAGCAGTCATATACTGAGTTTGTTTTAGTTTCAAGTCATAAAACAAATATATCACAGTTAAAATCTTACATAATGTTATATATAGGGATGGCAATTCTACCCAGACTCTATGGGTACCCGCAAAAATTATCCATCATGGGTAGGGTAATTACCCACTTAGTAGGTATGGGCTCGGGTACAGGTAATTACCCACAAATTTTAACGGGTACAGGTGTGGGTGTGGGTATGGGTACCTTAGTACCCAACCCTACCTAGACACATAATAATAATAATAATAATAATAATAATAATAATAATATCTAAGAGATAAATCACGTTTCTTAATCCATAAAAAATAAAAAAAGATCAGGTTATTTATTTGCTAAGAGATAGACCACGTTATTTAATTCACAAAAAATTGATTATGTTCTTATAGAGATAGATCATGATCTTTATTTACTTAAAGATTTAATTAAAAAAAAATATCACCTTCCTTATTTGTTTCTTTTCTCAATTTTTTCTTTTTATTATATTAAGATCTCTAAATGAGATTTTAATTTAATTACTATTGTATTTTTAATAAACATTTTTTTCATAATTAATTAAAGTACGAGTAACGGATACGGGCATTTAGGTACCCAACGGGGAAGGACACGGGTATTAAAATTATTACCCACGCGTGTATGGGTCCGGGTACGGGGATTTTTTTGAAGTACGGGTATGGGGACGGGTACTATAGTACCCTACCGAAACTCTACCCATTGCCATCCATAGTTATATATGTTAAGTATGACCAAAATTTTCATCTACCTAGTTGTTTGTATTGTTTCATTAGTATTACTATCTTGGAAAATAATGGGAGCCAAACGTCACTGTTTACCAGCATAGTATTGTTTACTACCATGGACCCTTTTAACAACATAGTGCCATGCACCGCAAAGGACTATAACTTAAGATTCCCTATAAGATGTTTCGCCAAAGCAACTAAAACAGTTTAAGACACCCCAAAAGATAAAAACTACTATTAACAACCAAAGGCAGGTAGCCAAAGCAAAAAAAAAAAAAAAAAAATTGAAATGATGTGGCAATCACTGTACCATGGGTTTGGATTATTATAAATTGCAAGAAATTGTCACATATAAGCAAAAGAAAATATACCAGTAGCCTGTATCCACATTTGGTGTTTTTGTCCATTAGCAGGTTGCCAAATTTTAATAGAAAAAGTTTATCAATTAATCCCCAAATGCCTAGGAGAGACAAAAACTTGTATACCCAATATGCTTAACTTTCTGACCACAACTAAAATTGGAGAATAAAAAAAACCTGAAATATTTCACCTTGTTGAAGCACACTGATGTGATGTCTTGGTTAGGGAATGAGATATCAAGGAAAGATGGAAGAATTATTTCACAAGTTACTTAAATGAAGATTATGCAACAACAATGGGCTTTAGATAGTTTGAACACAGAGAAGATGACAAAAACAGAAAAAACTTATCTTGGAAATCGGAATTCAGCAGTTTGAGGTAGGACCAGATAATACACCTCCGAATTCAGCACTAAAGAGGATGGTCCATGGTAAAGAAATTGGACCAGATAATACACCTATTGGAGTTTAGAAATGTCTAGAGAATAAAGGTACAACTAGCTCCCAAAATTGTTTGTTGAGAATCTTGAGATAGAGATTTTGATCCCTATTTTTAAGAGCAAGGGGTATACACGGAATTATGGAATTGTGCTAACTACAGATGAATTAAGCTCATGACTGATACTCTGAAACTATGGGAAACAGTAATATAAACAGAAATTAAGACAATAGACTCATCTTTCAAAGAATCAATTTGGCTGCCAAGGAGGTTAGCCATGGAAGCCATATACCTTTATGAAGTTTGATGGAAAGGTAATGGAGGAAACAAATAGTGATACATATGGTTTTCATTGACCAAGTAAAGCATATGATAGGGTGCCAAGAGAAGTCTAGACGAAGGTGCTAAAGAAGAGAGTTCTTGTTGCTTATGTTTGGACTAGTAAGGATATACATAATGAGGTTAAAACAAGCACGTGAATACAGTGGTGGGTCATTTATGATCAATGGATGCCGCTCAAGCTTAAAGGAAAATTTTATTGCATAGACATAAGTTAGCAATGCTTTATGGTATTGGTACTAAATGTAGGGGTGGTAAAGTGCCAATAAGATTATAAGCTAAGTGTTGCAAAGAATGAGTGTCCATAAAAGAATAAGATAAAAAAATAAACGTATTAAGGGAAAAATCTGTTGGGGAAAAGATGGTAGAATCGCACATAAGATGGTCATGTAAGATGAAAACCATTAGAAACCCTAGCAAAATGTGTTGGATCAAATGGAGAAAGATCAAGAAAAAACTTTAAGTGAAAGCATTAAAAAGGACCTTAGATCTTAAATGGTCTCTCTAAAGGCCTATTTTTTATAGATCATAATGGCATCACTGGATCCACGTAGCCAAACCCACCTAGTGGGAAAAGGCCTTTTGAGATTGTTGTTGAACTCACAAATTGCCCATACCTTAAATCTTTGCAAAATCCAGATTTGCTAATTGCTTGTTTCAAAAGGTACAAAAAGTAGGGTGATGAACAACAAACTAAACAGCTATTTTACAGCAGCATACTGGAATTACATAAAATTGAATAGACAGAGATCGAAACAATTTCCCCATTGAGGGAAGCCAAATATTCATCCAGGAACTTAGAATCTAAAGATCATATATAGCTTGCAATGGTATCTTGATTATTAGCTCTACAGAAAGTAAAAAACAAGGTGTTTGTGGAATGGACTGAGATGAGATGATAACAACAACAGGAACTGTTTACACACTTACACTATACATATAAGCACCATATTGCTTTCAAATATAGTGGGCAATGATTACCACTGTTATAGAGGACTAAAACAAAAAACTTCAAAAGAAGTTGAATACCTAGCAATGTGAAATTCTATTTTCTCTCAACAGAGATGTTCTATTCAAGTAGAAATCATAAAATATTCAGCTTAAAGGAATTCCTGGAACCAAAGCAGATTCATACAGTTCAGAATATATTCAGCACATGTAAAGCCTAATCGAGCAATACAACAATATGACATTTACATACTTCTCTTTAGACTATCCATATCTTACATCATAAACATCGTAACTCCCAAAAAATCCTCCACAATTTCATCTTCATGATAACAACCCAAATGACACAATGTACTTAAGAAAGTGAAATTTGAGTTATCAACCTCGACAGAACTTTGACAAAATGTAGTCACATTACAGCACATGTTTAACACAGCATTGCACCTCCTAGTTGTCTATCACAGTATATCACCATAATTAAACCAAGACACGTTTTTGCCCTGACTGACCAAACATGCTAGCATTTCAAAGTTTAAGCTCCAAAAAAAGTAAAGCAGTATGACAACACAATTTTACCTTTCACTAGTCCTGAAGACAGCTCCAGCATTCTCCAGCAAGATCTTCAGCAACTCCAACGCCACAATCTTCCCCTTCATCAACTGTGGATCCGCTGTCGCATCCTTTGGCGGCGTCTTCATGGACAACTTACAAAGCGCCCTGAACACCAAAAAGGCATCTCTCCTGAGCTTATTCCCAATCTGAATCTCCAAATCATCGTCCCTCTCCACCACCTCCCCATCCACCAGCTCCTCTTTCCTACCCTCCAACGCCGTCTTATACATACTGATCTCCCAATACTTGGCATCCAACATGTCCTTGTCAGTGGAATCCAACAAATCCGCCGGATTCGCTGCCTCCACCGTCGCCGTGACAGTGGTCTCAAACGCGCCGTCATGCGCAGCCGCAGCCGCCGACGGCGTCACCGGATTCAAAACGCCATCAATGTCCTGCACAATCCTGCTGATAAAACCCTGCACAGACTGCGTCATGGAGTTATCCACGTCAGATTTCTCCACAGGATCCATCAATTCAGCCACAACAATAGGCTGAACCGGAACCGTGGACGAATCCGCCTCCATCCTCCTAAACACTATCACTAACATCTGAATCAACGACGCTTTCGCCGTCGTCTGATTCACCAAATTCTTACTACTTAGGTATATGTCATAACAAGTTCTCACAATCAAGAGCAAGCAATCACCGTGAATTCGCAGCGAAATCGAGGTTACCGCGGATAAGAGCGTCTTCAGCACGAGCAATTCGACGGCGTCGTCGCCGAAGTCGTGGCACTTGCACACCGCCTCGATCAGGCTCGCGAGGAGCTTCGACTCGGGGGCTCCGCCGCCGGAGTCCGCCTCGCCGCGGAGGAAGCCGTGCGCGATGAGCCTCTGCACCGCGTCGACAGCGGGATCCGCGATCTTCACGACGCCGGAGCTCGCGGCGGCGATGAGCGGGCGGAGGATCGACTCCGACTCGGCGAGGGAGTACTCCACCGGGCCGCCGTCGTGGATCGGACCGGGGACCGAGGCCTCCGGCTCAGCGGCATCGTCGGAGGCCGGCGATTGAGGCTTCGGCTGCGAGTTTAGAGTTTCAATCACTGATTTGCACTCGTGAGCGAGCTTCGCGTGCTTTCGCCACGACGCGTTCTTGATGATTTTCTCGAGCGCGGGAACGAGCACCAAATTCAGACGGGAATCGGCTTCCGAAGAAGCCATTCCCGAGTTAAGGACGAGTCACGACTCAGTAACGCGCCTAGGATCTCGCTTTGCTCGGATCGGTGGAGCTCGAAGACAATGGCGGCGAGTTGACTCAGTGAGTTGCGGGGAGATCGAGTCACGTTTTTCTGGATCTAAAGCATGTTAACTTATGCTAATGCTAGCCAGAGTGAGACAGTATTGGATTGAGGATTACGGTTCCGTCTTGCGATAGGCTTCGAGTTTTGATGTGAATTGACTTAATAACCCCCTCTTTAAGTAGATCGTGTTGAGGGTAATTGTGTCTTTTCCTTCTGTGTTCTCTCCAATGATAAGTGTACCAATTTTCTTACTCTGAAGCCAAGCCACCGAGGTTCCAGAAAGAAGAGGTTGCTCAAATTTGAATACGAGGTTTTCAACCGTAGCAGTACGAGGTTTTCAAACTTCTGTTTTGACAAAACCGCGAATGGGAACTGTAGAGTGATGCATTGAATCGGTGAGTTTTGTAAAATCTTCACACTCCCTTCCCTTTTTCTGTGGCTGCACGTGCTTGCTTATTGTGATATGATTCTTCTGATTTATGGATTAGAATTAGACACTTCAACTTCTTATGTTCCAACTGCTAGCTAGCTCTGGATGAATATCTTAGGAGATAACAGGTTCTGGTTTTGATCGTACTATAATCATGGGCACCTATTGCAATAACCTACTGTGCAACTTTTATTACCCAAACTACTCAATAACCAATGCTGTTACCAAATTTTGCACCAAAGGAAACTCATTATGCCAAAACCCCATTTATTTTGGTCGCCGCAAACACCATTTTGATTCAGTATTAGTCGGTGTTGGTATGGAGGAAATTGTTGAAGAAGTGAAAGAAGAAAATGGCAGAAGGTTTAGGTGGATTGAGGTTGGCAAAAATGTCACAAAAGAACAACAACAGGCCATATCTAAACTTCCTTTCCGGATGGCCGATCGATGCAAAGCCTTGATGAGACAGATCATATGTTTTTCTGCGGAAAAGGGCACCATATCTGATCTTTTGAGATCATGGGTGAGGATAATGAAGCCTACCAGAGCAGATTGGCTTTCAGTTCTGAAAGAGTTGAGAACAACGGAACATCCTGTTTACCTTGAGGTATTTCACATTCTCTTTTTCCTTGATATACTAGTGGTAGTGAGGTTTGAACCTATGCAAACTATCCAAATTGCATATGGTAATGCTGTATTTACCCCATTGATTTTGTTAGTTTTAAATGTGAAGTCCCACGCAAAGATGCAAGTTTGAGGTTTATGTAAATATACATGCATTATGAAAATTGATGTGTTCTCCATTTTATGGCTCTGTGATTGGTAATTGGAAGGGGGATGCTATTTTTTCTTCTAGCCACCTAAACCTCCTGGTCTGTCTAGTAAGTTTGTGAACCAAGGCAGTGATTTACTTTGTGTTGAAATGATAGGAACAGAATTTTAAGCAACATGATATTTATCCAACTTTTTTTCATGGTAGGTGATAATTTTCTTACCTGAATCTATGCAACTTATTTTGTTTGCATTATGGGTGAAACATTTTATTTCTTTTATAACTTACAGTCTAAAGTTAATATGTGGATTTATACACATTTGTAGGTGGCAAAACATGCTCTTCTAGAAGAATCCTTTGAAGTCAATATTCGTGACTACACAAAGATAATCCATTATTATGGCAAGCACAATCTACTGGAAGATGCTGAAAATTTCCTCACACTCATGAAGCAAAGGGGCTTCATCTATGATCAAGTAATTCTGACTACCATGGTTCACATGTACAGCAAGGCTGGCAATCATGACCGTGCCAAGGATTATTTTGAAGAGATCAAATTGCTTGGCGAACCTTTGGATAAAAGATCGTATGGCTCGATGATCATGGCCTACATCAGAGCTGGAATGCCTGAAGAAGGAGAGAATTTACTTCGAGAAATGGAGGTGCAAGAAATACTCGCCGGCAGCGAGGTTTACAAGGCACTGCTTAGAGCCTACTCTATGATAGGTAATGCTGAAGGTGCACAAAGGGTGTTTGATGCAATTCAACTGGCTGGAATCACCCCAGATGATAAGATTTGTAGTTTGGTTGTCAATGCTTATGCTATGGCTGGGCAAAGTCATAAGGCTCTCATTGCATTTGAAAATATGAGAAGAGCAGGTATCAAACCTAGTGATAAATGCATAGCTTCAGTATTGGTTGCATATGAGAAGGAAAGCAAGATAAATACAGCATTAGAATTTCTATTAGATTTGGAGAGAGATGGCATTATGGTTGAGGAAGAAGCTTCTGCAGTATTGGCTAAGTGGTTCCGAAAACTAGGGGTGGTGGAAGAGGTGGAGCTTGTTTTAAGAGACTTTGCCACTAGTCATCAGATAAGCTAATGTAGAAGTTACTGCATTATAATTTAATTTGAAGCTTTGTGAGAGCAATGTCCCTAAGGAAGCACTCCTGTTCTCTATGTATTATAGCCATTTTGATATGCAATGCAATGAAGATTTGAACTGTTCTGAAAATTGTTTTTTCCATGATGAAAGTTACTAGATGCAGTGATACTCTAGTTTTGAGATATCAAGATTATGCACTGAGAATTTCTTCTTTTTTTTTTTTTTTTTTTCATCTCTGGCCATGCTACCAGAGCTACTAGATATCAAGAATATGAATCAGTGTAACCCCTTCCTCCTTTTCCTTTCTGACTGCACCTCTCGTGGCTGAAAATTCTACGGTGGTGAGTTGTGAGATGTATATTATTCGTCTTCTAGCCAAGACTAGTGGCAACTCCAAAACATGAACAATCATTGAATGTGTTATTCAAATTCCGTGATAAAATTCTCTGATAGTAAGTGCATGTTCAATAAAGATTAAATTTGGAAAAATAATAACTTTTGTTTTAAATGTTCTCTTAGAAAGCATGCAAAAATAATCAATTATTTATTTAAATGCGTGTTACATAGTTTGAGATAGCTAAAAATCTGAATTTTTTTTTCGTTTAGGAGTCAAATGAAAATTAGATGCTTGAGGAAAAATAATTATTCAATTGGAATATTGCACAAATTTAGACAAAAAAAAAATTGTAACATGACTCTTGTATTTTAGATATTTTTCAATTTTTTTAAACAATATATGATCAACTAACAGTGGATATATGATAATATTTATATCTATACTATTTTTTTTTTTTGCTGATCATGGTATTAGTACGAATTAGTCATTGTTGGAAGCAATAACTAAACTCCTTCGGAGACCATGAGAGCACACCAATGTGGGTATTTTTCTCCCAACATGGTTTATTCCATACCTAAAGTGACATCACCAGGATTCGAATCCTTGACCACTTGGATATCTATACTATATATATATTTGAGAACTATTTATTGGCAAGTTTTGCCAAGTATAGCATTCTGGACAATTAGCTTCTCCAAATACCTCTCAACTCTTACTAAATTTAGCAAAGTTTTAAAATTCAGATTGGTAATTGACTCAATCAAGATAGTAGGTCACTCATTGAATTAGTGGATTGCTAGTTGAATCACATGAACAAGTATAAATAATATAAATATTAGAATTATGTTTTGCATCCATTTATTAAATAATTACAATGGCTTAATGGTTGACGCTTTTCCAATAGAGTCCAAAGACAATGGTTCGATCCTGGTAGAGGTGTGTTGGAGCTAATTGTCTAGAACTAGAATGTGACAATTGGCAAAACTTGCCAATAAATCTATACTATGTATAAAATTAAATCAAAATGTTAACATTATTTCAAATAAAATGTATTTATATCATTCAATTATATTTTAATTTTTAGATACTGGGTCGGTGGGTCATGGATCATTAGTTGAATTGTATGAACCGGTATATTATTAAATATATGATTTTACATTACAAATATAGTATAGAAATTATTTTTATCAACCATATACTAATAAGGTACGTTGGTGTAGTGCTCATTATATTTTTAAGCACCCAAGAGGACGTTGATGATGTCATCCTAAGTCAAATGCATTTACTAGGGTCTCTCATTCCAACTATATTTTTTTTTCATCTACAAGACTCAAACCTGAAACCTTATTTTAGGATCCGAGTCTAGTTCTACTCGAACCAACAACATATTGGTAACTTTTTTAGGGATAAAAAAAAGAATTTTTTTTTTATAAGGACTAAAATAAAAATTCAATATTTTATAAAAACTAAAAACACATTTAAGACTTTGGTAAAAAAAACACATTTAAGACATACAATAATTATATTGTAATTAATTAAGATTTTTTTTTTAAAAATACAAAGTACGGGGAATTCAACATTTCTTGTCAATTGTTGTTGTGTATGTTCTATAGAGAAAAAAAGTATATATTATATTGTTTTATAATATGAGAAAAATATTTTAATTAATTTATTTGTTTATTACTTTCATGCATGATTTTATTATTTTCCGTTTGTAGTAATTAAATATCAGACGCTTTGCTGAAGATAAAATTCATTCATTTAAGAAATTGTTTTACTTACACCTCTATCTCATGTTTTTATATTGTTAAAAATACCCACACGTACTAATATGAAAGAATTGAATTTACACCAATCACTCAACATGTTTAATTTTTTTTTAGTAAGATCTTAGGTTTAAGTATTGTATATGAAAAAAATACACTACGCCAAAAAATAAGATAGATAGCGCTTATTTTTCCCCCATACATAGCGCTTTTGTGGCGCTATTGCTGTAGCCGCTATCTATTCATAGATAGCACTTCCAATATAAGGCTAGAATTTAGATAGCGCTTCTTTGGGAAAGCGCTATTTTAGTTTGTTCTAGACGATAGAGAGCGCGTGTTTAAAGAAGCGCTATCTATAGCGATTATTTTTTTTTAAGCATAGGTCTGATTCATTCTCATTTCGGAAAGGCCACAAATGTAATCCCTGTTTACAGATTTTTCGAAAAAAACATACTTTAGAGCTAATATATTTCTTCTACTTTTGCTTTACAAATAAATACTTTTCTCATTACTTCTCTCTGCATTTCCTATTTACATGGAAGTAAGAAGCATGATACACTCAAATTTCAATGATAGCAAAGAAATAAACATATCTTTACATGGTTTCATAAAATGGAAAATATATATAGATGAAGAGTTTATAAAATCAAAACAAGTAGGAAATTCACACCGACAAATCGTATACTGCAAAAGGAACTTGCTCTGTAAACAGTAGCTAGACACAAAGTAGAGGGATGTTTCCTACCAATGTTTATTCTTTTTATATGAGAGCTGGACCTTGAAAATATGAAGAAAGAATGAAGATGTCTGCAAACAGAAAATATAGATGTATAAGAAACATAAATATGAATTCAAGAGTAAATTTATACTTGTTAACGTAAGGTAAAGTTGGTCATTCATTGCATAAATCCAATCATATATTAACACACTAGCAAGCTTACAAGAATAGCAATTAATTTGGCATCAGGTCCACATGGCCTGCAAGTTTTCTCCTTTCCTCTGCAATGAATTTGAACCTCTCTTGTAATCTCACTCTATGTTGAATCAAAGTGAAAATAAAAAACATTGTTAAACCCAAACTCCATCTTTCACCCAACCAAAACTCCTTATACCCCACATTAGTTAATATACACATACAAGAAAGTTATAGCTTGATGACTGATTTTACTTGTTGTTAATTAGAAGATAAAGAACCTCACTTAAGTTTAAATATCAGGTCAATAATTCAAAACTTTTTTTATACTTTGATACACAAGTGGAATAGAAAGCTTAGAAAGACATGTTTCCCTATTGCATACCAGAACAGAGTTGTATGGATGATGCTCTAGTCCTTCATTGTATGGAACACATGCTTCCATGAAGTATTCTTCTTGACCCTTCCATAATTGCTTCTGTATTTTTCAAGTAACCTAAAGAAAAAAACTAGTCCAATTACATCATAAACTAAGCATAAGAGTTGTTAAAATAGGAGAAAACAGAAGTATAATGGAGGAAAAACCGTGTGTTAGAGTACGTAGCGGATGTGTGTTTATATAGGTATAGGTTAATTACATTAATTACACATAAATAGAGGATATTTTGTTTCCTCTAAATTAAATATTATGTTCCTATAAACCGCTATTATTAATAGAATCAGAATATAATATTCTGATTTTCAACACTCCCCCTCAAGCTGAAGCTTGCTAAGCTCTCAGCTTGTTACAAGAAAATTTATTCCCAACAAAAACATAAAAATTGAGCTCCACTAAAAACAATATTTTGAAGACAACTCTGGGATCTTGGTGAAGTCGGGGAATATTGCTAGAAAGATAACATTGCTAGAGAGCTGGAATATCCATCAACCTAAGAAAATTCATGGCAAGCAAAGCAAGTTCCGACTTTCTTAAAACCAACATTTAGAAGCTTCAAACCAATTAGTGAAGACCCAAAAATATTTAAAACTTGAAAAAAAAAAGAGAATCTTCATCAATAGCAAGATTTGCCTGAAGATCATAACGGGCTAAAACAAGACGAGCAAAACACGTGCAACTGCAACTGCAACAATAGCGCTAGGATTTTGAAGCCATCAAGGGAAAGAAATCGTACGTGAGCAAACAACAACTGCAAAAGAAACACGTATGCAAAACCTAGGCTAAAGAGCTAGGCACGCAAAATAACTCTGATGGAGGCGAAACTGCAGGGTTAAGGGCGCAATGAAGGGGCGACCAAGCTGGTGACGTTGCAACCTGAATGGCACCTTCATGCGCCGTCGCGCGCTGTAACAGTGGGGCGCTCAAATGGTGTTTGGCACGCAAAGGAAGGGCGCGTGAGGGAGCGTCGGATCTCCGATGAGGCCGCCGTCACCACCGTTGCGTAGATCGGTGGATGGCGATGCTGGTGGTGGGGTCACCGGCCGGAAAGGTCGCCGAAGCTCCGGCAGCGGACTGAGACGGTTGCCAAAAAATGCGCCTGAAAAAGGGGGAAAATGTCACCGGAAAGCGAAAACAGGTCGTCGAAAGAAGGACGAGCATAGAGGTCCACCGGGGACAGTAGGTCCCCGGTGGGGCACGATTTTTGTTATTCCTCTGTCAGGCTCTGATACCATGTTAAAATAGAAGAAAACAGAAGTATAATGGAGGAAAAACCGTGTGTTAGAGTACGCAGCGGATGTGTGTTTATATAGGTTAATTACATTAATTACACATAAATAGAGGATATTTTGTTTCCTCTAAATTAAAGATTATGTTCCTATAAACCGCTATTATTAATAGAATCAGAATATAATATTCTGATTTTCAACAAGAGTAAGAAGAAAGGAAAACAAATTATTATTTCAAAGGATGAATAAAGAGGTTACGGACAGTAACCTTTTTTTCCCTAGACCCATCATTGTTGGCCACGCACTAGCAATAAGACTTTCAAGCCTACTTCCTGCTATGGTTGGAGACACAGATGATAGAACCCACTAAAACAATTGGTGACTGTGATATTAGCATAAATTAGCAAAACCAAAAACAATTGTGGCAAAATTATTCCTGCTAAGAGACAATATATTTCCTCAAAATAAATACATGACTAGCCTAACTATCTAAAGCTGAAAAATAAAGATAAAACCAGCCTAAAAGAGCTACACCCTGAAATCAGGTAGAAAATAATCAAAATGTAGTAATGTACCTCGCATAGCAATTAGAACTTGTAGGTTATGAAGCCCATTCCCTGACATAATCAGAGCATCTGAATAGATCCCCAACTTTAGACCTTTGTTGTGAACGTAATCAGCCAGAGCCTTAATTCCTGAAGGAAATAATGCAGCATTGGGAACCATATTTCCCTAAGAACATTTTTAATTTGTCAGAGCTATCAAAATGGATATTATAATCTATACAGTTTAAATTTTAATTTGTCATGCACACAGCTTAATTACCATTAGTCACGTGCACATCAAGAGGGGGAAAATAATAAGCTTATGCAATATTAATTGGAAACGTTAATTACCTCAGAGTCTTGATTAAGTTTGGTCCAACAGTTATCTAAAAATCATACAAAATAATAAAATCAAATTGCCGTGAGGGAGAAAAAGAGTAAAAGAGATAAATTCAATATACAAAGTTCAGACAAATTATTGTATAATTCATTTTCTTTTTAAATCATAATCAAAATATACCATAGATAGCTAGAAATCAACTACGCTAATGAACAAGTGAAGGATCACATGCGGTTTTTACCTGCTAACGCCCTGCAGCTAATCAAAGGAATCATGTCCTGATATACATGAAAAGATATGTTTCCCTATTGCATACCAGAAGAGAGTTGTATGGATCATGCTCTAGTCCTTCATTGTATGGAACACATGCTTCCATGAAGTATATATTCTTCTTGACCCTTCCATAATTGCTTTTGTATTTTTCAAGTAACCTAAAGAAAAATCCAGACCAAGTACATCATAAACTAAGCATAAGGAGTTAGAAGAGAGGAAAACAAATTATTGTTTCAAAGGATGAATAGAGAGGCCGTGGACAGTAACCTTTTTTCCCTAGAGTTATCATTGTTGGCCACACACTAGCAATAAGACTTTTAAGCCTACTTCCTGCTATGGTTGGAGACACATAGAACCGACCAGAACAATTGGTGATTGTGATATTAGCATAAATTAGCAAAACCAAAGAAAATTGTGGCAAAATTATTCCTGGTAAGAGACAATACATTTCCTCCAAATAGATATATGACTAGCCCAACTATCTAGAACTGAAAAATAAAGATAACTCTTGTACTACCTATCATCTTCCCCTTTCCTTGCAAGTTGTTGGTCATGTTAACCACTCAAAGATCATATAATATTGTTTAAACAAGATCTCACGGGGAAAACAAGATCATATACGCATGCACAATATAAAAAAAAAAAAAAAGAACAATTCCCCAAGACATGACATTTATAACATTTATCAGAAAGAAATTGTAAATGTGCCACAGTGCCAGCAACAAATTGATGTTGTAAAGTCCAAAAGCCAGAAAGAAAATACGTTAGTAATTAGCTGCAAGTAAGTCAACAACCAATTTTCCAATAAAAGAATACACTCCATAAGCAATTTCTCAAGCACGGGTAATACCATATGTACTCAAACATACAAACACAGCAGATTTAGACATGCATGCAATCACCTCTGCCAATTTCTTATATCTCAAAGGTAAACCTCAAATCACGTGTTGCAGTTAATGCATCTACGATTGGGTTGAAGCTTGAGAAGACCTAAACTCACATGTTTGATAATTACCTATCATCGGTGCGTGGTTGAAGCTTGCAGTTAATGCATCTACGATAGGGTTTACAGATCCAAACCACACCGTGGCCAACACAAACATGCACAATCTCCACCTCCAAATCCAACCTCCGCACCAAATCTAGGGTTCACAAGAAATCACACGCGAGAACCAAATTGTCGCGCCCCGCACCAAAGTAGAGCTTTCGCGTAGCTCCTCGCGAAAATGATAATTGAGAAAGGAGAGAAACCTGCAGATTTTACAAGAGGAAAAGAAAAGCGAACAAGAGAGAGAATAGCTTCAGAAGCGCAAATAGGATTGGCGGAGTTGCGTGATAGGTAGGGAGGAAAGGAGAGTTTGAGGAAAATTTTAGTGAGAAACTATAGCGCTTATTTGAACGAGCGCTCTAAATAAACGCCTTCTACAAGCTCCGTGTTTCTTTTAAAGAGCGTTTTTTCCTAAAACGCTATGTATATGGCACTATCTATCTTTAATTTTGGCGTAGTGATAAAAATCTGTGACAAAGCGAACCTCACTCTATCCTGAATGTTCTCAACTCAAATGGAAGAGCCGAACAAAGATATATATACCATTATCGGAATAATTCAATAAACAAAGAACAGTGGTGAGGAAAATATGTTAGAATTAGATTCCACCTAAATAAATAAATTAATCTGCGTAATATTAACGCTTCTCTTCATGTTAGTACGTGAAGAATCTATAGTTTGTGTATTTATATTTTTCCCATAGGAACCCAATAATGCATAGCAGGAGATTTGATTACTTCAAGTGAAGTGGTCAGATATATAGATATATAGTCTTCACGTCCATCAGATCAAATATCCATTTACATAGTCGAATTGTACATGCAGGTATAGCTCAATTCATTTCTAGGTAGATTTTCATTCTAGTTTTGTTGATTATTTCATTACTTTTCTTGCGGCATTATTAATTTTTCTAAATTTTTATCTGTAGATTAATTTACGTTCCAGATTGATTGATTGCACTCATGATCTGTGATGTTGCATCATGTCCTCAACGTGATACACAATACACATACCACAATTTGTATAATATTTTTTTTTTCTATCTTTTTTTCATTACATAATTTATTATAGATCGATGTTGCATCTTTCTATCTTCCCCTAAAGATCGAGCACAGATATACACACACATGCATGGTGGCGACTTTTCTTTTTCTCAAAAATGAAAATTATTCTTACCATGTTACATGTACATGTGGAAAAATCTGTTACAGTTAACTTGAAAGAATTGGCCAGGTGGAGAGAGAAGCTACGGACGAGAGAGACGTGGAAAGAGATTTGTGGAGAGTAATTCAATTTTTTTTGTTCTTATAAAATATTTTACGCCGTCAATTAATTAAAAAAATGAAGTATAATTTTTAAAAGAGTTTAATGGATATACATTGTTAATGTAAAAGATTGACTTTAAATTGTCAATTAATTAAATATCAGTTTTAGTGTGATTTTTATTAAGATAATTATTATCAAAAGTTAAAAAACTTATTAAAAGTATTATTAATTTTTACGACGAAGATTAAAAATGACATGTGTTGGAATTAAAAGAGGATATTTTTAAATATAAAGACTAAAAGAAAAAGTTTTTATAATTATAAAATTTAAATGAGTAATTAAACCTAAAAAAAATGATAAAGATATGTATAATTTGTGTGTAAATATATCAGTGACTGAACGCATACGCATGGTTCAATTCACACGATGTTCCAGCTAAATAGGTCTCAAGATACATGTGGTTTAAATAAAAAAAATCTCTGCGTATATATATTTAAGATTTTCCCATGTTTTAACACAAGCCAACCCAATTAATTTGGCCGTTATGGTATACGTGCAGGTACACTATTGAATCTTGAAAGTATATTCCAACATTAGTTGGCACAAGTGATAACGGTTTATGTCCCTGATGATGCCACTTTGAGTATGGAATAAATCATGTTGGGAGGAGAATACTTATCTTGGTGTGCGCTCACTGTCCTCGACGGAGGACAAAACTTTTGGGAAGTCCACAGATTCTTCTTCGACATTGTTTTATATGTTTGATGAGGTCCACAGAACGAAGATGTGGAAGTAGGGATGACAAAGTGTACCCTGATCCTACGGGTATCCGAAAAAATATCTGTAAGCGAGTCGGGTAAATACCCGTTTATTAGGACTGGGGCCAAGTATTTACCTGCAATTTTTTGCGGATGCGGGTACGGGTACTATAGTACCCGTCCCATCCCGCCCCGCACCTACCATATATATATATAATTAAAATAACTTAAATAATTATGTAATATATACTTTTATGTAAAAAAAATAATTTTATATTTTCCATAAACTAACACTAATAGTAAAAGATTTATGTTATAACTTATAATAATTTTATATTTCATATTTTTAATATTATGTATGGATACTTTTAATGTTAAGTTTGAATTATTTAAGTGTGAATTTTCAATTTATTTGTAGTAATTTTTTTAAATTAATATTTTTATAGCTTAAATGCAATTTTGGTTCTTCTATTTTGCACAATCCGCAATTTTGGTCCCCCTATTTTAAAATAGAGACGTTTAATCTTCCAATTTTGTAAAATATGTAATTTTGATCCTTCGATCAAATTGAAAATGTTGACCGTTAAGAGATTAACATTAACCTTAACGTGGTCCAAATATAGTGACGTGATACGAGATTATTTATTTAGTTTTTAATTATTTTAAATATTGAGTAGAATAATTGATGAAAAATATATTTTAAAAAAAGGTAATATCATTTATTTGACTACGGCATGCCATGTACTTCAACAATGTAGAACTAGTTTAAAATAAATGATTAAGACTTGTGATTTCTATTTTAGGACTCACGATTACCCCAACCATTAAAATTGATGTGACGTATGCTTTAGTGACGTAGATAAACAAATAATTATTACTCAGTATTTAAAATAATCAAAAATAAATAAATAATCTCGTGTGACATCACTATATTTAGGCCACGTCAAGGTCAACGTTAATCTTTTAACTGTCAATGCTTTCAATTTGATGAAATGACCAAAATTATGGATTTTACAAAATTGGGGGACTAAATGTCTCTATTTTAAAATAGAGGGACCAAGATTGCAGATTGTGCAAAATAGGAGGACTAAATATCTCTATTTTAAAATAGGATGACTAAAATTGCGGATTGTGCAAAATAGGGGGACCAAAATTACATTTAAGCCTATTTTTTTTATTGATTTATTAACTTCATACATAAGTAAAGTGCGGGTAGCGGGTGTGGGTATGGGTATATAGGTACCCAGCAGGTACGATGATTAAAGTTGCTACCCGCGTGAGTATGGGGCCGGGTACGGGTTTTTTTTTAAATGCGGGTATGGGGATGGGTACTATAGAACCCTACCCAGACCCTACCCATTAGGAGTGTTCGCGGATTGGATTAGATCGGTTTTGAAAGAAAAAATCATCCGATCCAATCACTTCGATTTTTTCTAATTCATCATCCAATCGATTTTCTTCAAGATTTTAATCCGATCAGTTCCAATTTAAAGCGGTTTGGATTGGATCGGTTTTCGGTTTTAATCTTAATTTTATTTTTTTAAGAAAATATTAAATAAATGGTAAGATATATAATACATATAATAAAAAATAATTCAAAATATCAAATATTTCATTTATACGTCATTATATAATTATATCAAAAATAAATTTTATACAACTTGATAATTATATTTATGTATCTTAACTCAAATAGTTAATAAAAAATTATCTTTAATTAAATATTTTTATATATAGGTATAAATTATGTGATAATTTTACAAATATATAAGAAATAAAAATATAAACATGAGTGATATTATCAATTTATGAATAAAAATATATACATATATAAAAGTTCGGTTTGAATTGGATTGGATCGATTTTGAAAATCAAATATGAAATCCGATCCAATCCAATAAAAAATTTCAATTTTTCAAATTTTTGATCCATTTGATTTTCGATTTATTTGGTTTTCGGTTTTTTGGATCGATTTTTTTGATTTTTATTAGATTTGATCGGTTTATGAACACCCCTACTACCCATTGCCATCCCTATGTGGAAGCCTACGACATGCCTGCACTGTGCTGATGATATTCAAAGGCAGCGTAGATGGGCATTTTGGCAGTCTGAGAGTGAAGAGAGTGATGGACTTCCTGCATATGGTAGTGGTCATCGCAGCCAGCTAAGTGCAAGAAATAATGGATGGTTTGTGGGGGATGGTAATGGTAGTATCTACCGCCACTATCTTTATTTTATTTAAAAAATTATAATAATGACAATCCTAGCCTCTCCTTCTTCCATCCTTGTCAGATCTCTTTCATATCCTTTCTTCTTCAACCTCACCACTCTCTCTATCTCTGTCAACCCCTTTCTTTCAACAATGTCTTCACAGTTCACATCACTCTCTCTTTTCCTTCTTCCTTATCCTTCTCACCCTCACACCTTTCTCCTCCTCCACCAAATACCTCAAGTTACCTTTACTCTCTCGAACTACCCTCTCTAACCCATCCCACCTCCACCGCACCACCTCCCCCCAGTCCCCCCTCACCTCTGGCACTGCCACGGGCTCCGGCAAGTACTCGCCGACCTCCACCTCGACTCCCCCCGCAGCGCCTCCTCCTCATCGCTGACACCGGCAGCGACCTCGTTTGGGTCAAATGCTCCGCCTATCGAAACTTCTACCTCCTCTCTTCCGCCGACGCCACCATCGCTGCTGGAAAGCACTACTTGGCCCCATGCTGCAGTTCGGTGTCTTGTTGGAAATTGGGTTTTATAGTGAGACATAGTGCAAAGGCGTACTCAACTTACTACATACGACTTTTAAGGCTCAGATAGAAATTTAGAAAAGCTTTCAATTGCTTACTTTGCCTTCCCATTCCCACCATCTAATTACATGGTACTCTATACTATTATGATGTTTATGGCCCATATTCTTTTTCGTGGACTTTCAAGTTCAAGCGCATCACAAATTAAGTTCACATTGTGTGATTGTGTTTCGAATTTGGGTGATTGTGTTTTGAATTTGGTTTAAATATTAGGGATTTGAGTATGAGTTGAGTATTTTATAAATTAAAATTATTATTATTATAGTGGCGGTTAAAACCCGTCACAATGTTAAACCAATTTTTTTAGTGGGGTTGTTTTTTTTGTGAAAATATATTACATATAGTGGCGGTTTTTAGCCGCCACTATATTAAGTTAATTATTTTAAAATTTAAAAGTTAACAAAGCATTAACGTTGTTAACGGAAAGCGTAAGAAAGGACTAAAATAAAACTTTCGAAAACATAAAGGACCAAAATGAAACTTTTAAAACTTAGTGTACCAAAGCGAAAAAACACTAAAACATAAAAGACCAAAAGTAACATTTAGTCTAGAATCAATCAATACTTCTACAGTACACGATAGCTTTTTCGCTGTTCTTGGCTTTAGATGATTGGTTCAATAACTTGAATATACTAGGAGGGTATCAATTGATGTAAATCACAAATCTCACTTGTATTTTGTCTCAAATTATGTCCCACTAATAAAAATTTGACACATGCATTAAAATAAAGAGTGTATTTTCTATTTTGTACACACAACCTTTGACGAATCTGTTGAATGAGGCCAAAATAGTGTATATAAGTGAGAGGTAACCCTCACCTTACAAGTCGATTTTGTAGGGTTGAGTTAGATCCAAACCCACAATTCTAATAAATCCTTGGATTACACCATTGCAACTTTTCCTGACAATCGAGAGTACATGTAAGCAATTTGTTGTCTTCCCCCTTGCTGTCAATTTTGAATATGTGAGCAATTGGTGGTCTCTCCCTTACGATCAATTCATACTCACGTGATATCAATGACTTCCATTCCCAATTAGGATCAATACAGAGTCAGGTTATGCTTCAACACAGAACAATAGGCAACACAAGAATTGTTTTTTATTCACGATTAAGATCAACTTTTTGTTTTCTTTGCTAGTAGTCCATCAATGTATTATCAATTACGATCAAAATAGAGGAGGTAATTGTCTTAATGCAAAACAATGTTGAATGCTCTTGATTGTGAGGGAAAAGGCTACTTCGGTTGAGGAAGGATGGATAATGGTGTAAGATTGAAAGACACAAAAACTGGTTTCTCTGAACAATTAAGAAATTGTTTTACTTACACCTTTATCACGTGTTTTTTATATTTTTGAAAACACCCACGAATTCTAAATATAAAAGAATTGAATTAACACCAATCACTCAAGTGGTACATATTTAATTTATTTTTAATAAGATCTTAGGTTTAAGTGTTGTAGATGAAAAAAAAAAAACTGTGATAAAACCTCACTGCTAGCTATATCCTGAATATATTCTGGTGGACTCAAATGGAAGAATCGAACAAAAGTAAAAAATAGCTACACCATTATCGGAATCATTCAATAAACAGACAAAATGGTGGGGAAAACATTGTTAGAGAACTAGATTCCACCTTATAAATTAATGAATCTGTGTAAGATTAACGCTTCCCTTCATGTTAGTGCGCAAACAATCTATAGTTTGTCTATTTATATTTTTCCCATATGAACCTAAAAATGCATAGGATGAGGACCGTTTTTTTATTATTTCAAGTGAAGGGATCAGATAGATATACCCTCTTCACGTTCATTAGATCAAATATCCATTTACATCGTCGAATTGCACGTGCAGACGCAGGTATGGCTCGATTTATTTCTAGGTAGATTTTCATTCTAGTTTTGTTTATTACTATATCATTACTTTCTTGAGGCATTAACTTAATTCTCTAGATTTTAATCTATAAGATTTTCATTCTAGCTAGAGATTAATCGATTGCACTTATGGTCTGTGATGTTGCATATGTTCTAGAAATATTCTCCTAATGACCTAACGTAACACAAATATACACAAAAGTGAGAAATAGTCCTGGCGACTTTTTGTTTTCTCAAAAACGGAAATTATTCTTACCATGTGTACAGGTGGACAAATCTCTTATTACAATTAACTTGAAACTTGAAAGAATTGGAAAGGTCGAGCGAGATGGTACTGTTGTAGGGGTCTGGCGGACCGCTCCATCCCTCCAATCTGGCCGCTTAAGGTTGGTTTTGATGGATTCAAATTTTAGAAACAAAAATGATACTTGGACACTCAAAGAATCTATTTGACACTTATGAGAGAAGAAAAAAAAGAAGAGAAAAATATAGGTATAATAAGAAATTTGATGTGATAGAAGAAGATAAATAAAGAAAAATGATGAATTAGTGAGGTGTATAAAATGATGGGATGTTCATGTATTTTGAAATTAGATTTAATGTATTTTGAGAATAAGTTTGATTTATGTTTCAAGTTGTCCTGAACTGATTTAATATTTATATATATTTTTAAATATATATATTTATATTAATAATATTTTTTAATATAATAGATAATATTTTATATAACATTATATTATATTATATATTTTAAAATATATATTATAAAATATAACTTAATTTAAATTTTACACTTCTTTTATTCTATGCTTTAACTATATACAATATTAAGATTGATATATTAAGATAGTAAGTCAGGTTGATCCAATCTTATCCCTAATTTATCGGGTCTTAATTGGGCCAGTTTAGATTCAAGCAAAATAACCTTAAAAAATTGGATCTAAACAGAAATAAACCTTTCCCAACTTGTTCCACACTTATATAAAATTTGATTACATTAGTTGGGCAATTGCCTATTTATAGGCATGCTTGCACCGACTTTACATATCTTGGTTAACTATTTAAATTTTTTTCTTACATTCTAGTATTTTATTTCTGTTCTTACCGACTTCCTTCTTCTCGAGCTCCTCTACTATCTCCTCTGTTACTGAGTTCTTAAAGGGAGTATGTATATCTCCGATCTCCGATGAGCAGTGGGGATACTACAAAAGAAACTTCGATGCCTAAGTTAGTATGTGGACCGTACGGGACCCAGCGGTTACTCAGTTATCGTCCTATCGCTAACGAGGAGAACACGATCTCCTAGTAAGGGGAGTCGGTTATCTTACTCGGTAACAGAGAATACATAAGGGGAAGGATAACCGAGAAGAGGTAAGTTTTGACCATTAGAATACACATGAAACAGATACTAACTTAGTCATCGGAGTCCTTTTTGCATGTCCCCCCTCCTCGTTTGCAGAGATCAACTTCACAAATAATCCTACTGTGAACTCGGCACATATTGGACATCAAAAGGGATCTCGCCTAAAGGTCTCGGTAAGAGCATTTGGCGCCCACCGTGGGGCCCGAAAATTTTTTTCCTGCGACTGCAAATTTCATGGTAACCACACGATAAGCAGACCATAGTCGGATAATGGCAGAGAGTTCAGTGATGAAAGAATTTCGTGCCCAATTAGAGGCTTTACAAAAAAAGAATGCAGATGACCTTGCGACACTCAAACAGAAACATGAGACAGACCTCCAAGCATTACGTGACGAAAACGCTAACATACGAGCATAGATACAGGAGTCTCATGTAGCGACGAATCATGTGACAACTCATAATGAGGTTGAATCTCACCAACCACAGAACACGGAAGTCCATTCGTATCATTCTCATCATAGTACAGATCAACGAGGCGACACTCCAATGCGATCCAGAGTTCAATCTTTGACGCAAGGACCCGATGGCCCCTGCCGGCACCCATTTGTCGACGGGGTCATGGATGTGCCTCTACCCTTGGGATGGAAGCCTTTGAACCTGGAGCGATACGACGACACCACAGATCCCGACGAACACCTGGAAGCGTATGTCACACAGGTAAACCTATACACTAATGATTATGCTATTTTTTGCAGGGTCTTTCCAACATCTTTGAAGGGACCCGCACTAAGTTGGTATACCCGCCTCCCGCCGAGGTCAATAGATTCCTTTGAAAGTCTGGCACAACGATTTGGAGCACAATACGCGACAAGTCGTCCACATCACACAATAACAGTCGCCCTGGTCAACCTGAGACAAGCCGATGACGAACCACTACGGAAGTTTATGGAACGGTTCTCTGCTATATCTATGAGAATCCACGATCTTGATCCTGGTGTAGCCCTACATTCTATGATAACGACACTTCGTCCAGGGCCATTTGCTGATAGCTTGTGTAAGAAACGATTGATTAGCATGGATGAGTTACATCACTGAGTAGCCGGTTACATCCAGATGGAAGAATTATCTGAATTCCGCAACAAGATGCGTCAAGGTGACACAAAACTCACAAGGAAAAGATCAAACCCATAAGAGATAGAGACTTCAAACCTAGAAGGCAACCCTGACAACCTAGGTACACAACTTACACTCCTCTCAACGAGTCTAGAACGATCGACGTCGAAGAAGCTTTTCATGCAGAGATTATTTCTCTCCCACCTCCATCCCATACATCAGAAAGCGCAGATAAGACGAAGCATTGTCGCTATCATCAATGCTTCAGACACTCAATCGAAGATTGCATTGCTCTAAAAGATGCCATTGAAGAGTTAGTCCAACGAGGATGTTTGAACCAATACGTTAAAGGATATCAATCTGGACAAGGTGGCTATTGAGGTCGTGATCGCGGAGGTCGAGGCGGTCCCGGAGGCCGAGGTGGTCGTGGAACACAAGAACACGATAACCATCAAGGTCAGCAGGGGTGATCCAGAACAGAAACAACAAAACAATCAAGGAGATGGTAGAGTACGAGGTGTGATAAATGCTATAGCTGGTGGCTTTGCAGGGGGTGGTGGCAGTAACTCGGCCAGAAAGAAACACCTCCGCGCTATATATAATGTAAATATAGTGGAAAATGCTTCACGACGATCACTGCCTCAGATAACATTTACTGATGCTGATTTTCTGGATCTTGACCCGAAACAAGATGATCATATGGTGATCACGGTAGTTATAGCAGATTGGGGAGTAAGGAAAACACTAATTGATCAGGGAAGTTCTGTCGAGGTCTTGTACTAGTCAACTTTTCTAAGACTAGACATTTCCCATGATATTATCAAGCCTTACCAGGAACCTCTGGTTGGTTTTGTAGGTGAGCGCGTTCACACTTGCGGGTATGTTGAACTACTAACAACTTTTGGTATAGGCAAGTTATCTCAAGCAATTATTGTAAAGTACATTCTCATTGATGCTGATACCTCCTACAACGTACTCATCGGTCGATCGACCTTGAATGCGTTAGGAGCCATTGTCTCAACATCACATCTGGCTATGAAATTTCCATCATCCAACGGAGATATTGTCACCATTAAAGCAAATCAGAAGGATGCCCGCAAGTGCTATGCCAAAAGCCTCAAGATAGAGCCTTACAACCTCAAGAATTCATAAGTGGCCAACATCAACCACTCAGAACACCCATGGAACGACTTTGACCCAAGATCTGACTTGAATGACATGAGATCGAGTCCAACTGAAGAGCTGTATTCTTTCTAAATCGGCAAGAAACAAATCAATGTACAAAACTCGGCCAATTGATGGATTACAAAATTTGAAGCAGCATACAAGTGGTACTCCAACAAAATGCTGATCTTTTTGCTTGGAGTGCGTCTGACATGCCTGGCGTAGACCCGAATTTCATTTGCCATAAACTAGCAATCTTCCCTGAAGCCAAACCGATAGCCCAGAAAAAGAGGAAGTTAGGTGAAGAAAGGCGTAAAGTTGTGGAGACAGAGACAGAAAAGCTACTCAATGCCAATTTTATCAGGGAAGTCAATCACACAACTTGGCTTGCCAATGTAGTGATGGTTAAAAAAAGTAATGGAAATGGAGAATGTGTGTCGATTATACTAATCTTAACAAGGCATGCCCAAAGGATGCCTATCCTTTACCCAGGATAGATCGGCTCGTAGATGGAGCTTGTGGATACAAGCTACTCAGCTTTTTGGATGCCTACTCTGGCTATAACCAGATCAAAATGTGCCCCCAGATGAAGAAAGGATAGCCTTCATCACAGAAGGTGCCAACTATTGTTATAAAGTGATGCCATTTGGTCTCAAAAACGCTGGTGCCACATATCAGCGTTTAATGGACAAGGTCTTCAAAGAACTAATTGGCAAGAATATGGAAGTGTATGTGGATGATATGGTTGTAAAATAAAGAACCACTGAAGAGCACAGCAAAGACTTAACTGAAGTCTTTTCCAATCTTAGAGAACAAAACATGAGATTAAACCCTGAAAAATGCACTTTCGGGGTAGGCGGAGGTAAGTTTTTGGGTTTCATGCTTACTTATAGAGAAATAGAGGTGAATCCGGACAAGTGCGAAGCTGTGATTACAATGAGAAGGCCAAAAAACATTAATGAAGTACAGAAGCTAACTGGAAGACTAACATCTTTATCTCGATTCCTACCAAAGATGGCTGAGAAAGCAAGACCATTCTTCAACTTACTGAAGAAACCGCAAGAGTTCCACTGGGATGATGAATGTGACAAGATGTTCATAGACTTCAAAACATTCCTCGCAACACCGCCAATCCTGACACGGCCTACTCCAGGGGCCGAGCTACTACTCTACTTATCTGTCTCCAATGCAGCCATTAGCTCGGTATTGATTCAAGAAGAAGGAAAGAAGCAACAACCTGTCTACTTCACTAGCCGAGTTCTACAAGGAGCGAAGATACGGTATCAAATGATTGAGAAACTAGCCTTGGCACTGGTAAACTCGGTTAGGAGATTGCGACCCTATTTTCAGAGTCATCAGGTTAGGGTGAAGACTAACCACCCTATCAAACAAGTACTCAGCAACCTGAGTTGGCTAGAAGAATGGTTGCCTAGTTGGTCGAACTTTCTGAATTCGGCCTTAAATATGAACCACAAGGACCAATTAAAGGTCAATGCTTGGCTGACTTCTTAGCTGAGCTTCCACCTAAAGACGACGTTGAAGGTGACTGATGGCTCTTTTTCATGGATGGAGCATCTAATACCAAAGGAAGTGGAGCAGGGATTACTTTAGAAGGACCTGGGGATGTGTTATTAGAACAATCCCTGAGGTTCAATTTCCAAGCCTCTAACAATCAAGCAGAATATAAAGCATTTATCGCAGGGCTGAGGTTAGCCAAAGAAATGGGGGTCAAAAAAGTTAAATGCAGAAGTGATTCCAAACTGGTTACTGGACAGGTGCTAGGAAACACAAATGCTGAAATATTATCATCTAACAATGAGGCTACTCGATAGCTTTGATGAGTACGAGATCAAACATGTCTCTAGAGACGATGATGATAGGGCAGATATCTTGTCAAAGATGGCAAGCTCAAAAAAGTTGGGCCATCACAGAACAATGATTCAGGAAACTCTCAATCTCCCGAGTACTGAAGCTCCCAATATCTTCTTTTCCGACATCGGTCAAGACGGATGGATGAGTCAGGTGTATGACTATTTGACCAACGAAACTCTGCCTCAAGATGAACATGAAGCTAAGAAGGTCAGAATGAAATCCTCCTATTATGTGGTTATCAATGGTGAATTATTCAAAAGAGGAGTGTCAGTCCTATTGCCGAAATGCGTAGATGCAGAACAAGCCGAGTACATACTCAATGAGATTCATCGAGGCATATGTGGCATGCACACTAGTGGAAAAAACATGGCAGCTCGAGTCATCTGAGCTGGTTATTATTGGCCCACAATCTGAGCATATTGTGCTGATTATGTGAAGAAATGCAGGGAATGTTAGGAATTTGGTAATCTTCATCACACCCTTCCCGAGAAGTTACACAACATCTTCTCACCCTGGCCTTTCACATTATGGGGAATGGACATTTTACGACCTTTTCCACTCGCAAAAGGTCAGGTAAAGTTCTTACTTGTGGCTATGGACTACTTTACCAAGTGGATTGAAGCAGAACCATTGGCGAAAATCATAGCTTAGCAGGTGCAAAAGTTCACATGGAGAACCTTGGTATGTAGACATGGGATTCCATTTGCCATAGTGACTGATAATGGCAAACAATTCACAGATAAAGGGTACGAAGAATTCTTGAAACAGCTCGGTATAAAACACTTGGTATCATCGGTGGAACACCCCTAAACCAACGGACAAGCAAAATCTGCCAACAAAGTAATCCTAACAGAGATGAAAAAGAGATTGGGATGAGCAAAGGGACAATGGGCCGAGGAGTTACCTAGCATACTTTGGGCGTACCACTGTACTCCCCAATCTACTACAAAAGAGACTCCTTTCAAATTAACATATGGAGCTGATGTAATGATTCCGGTTGAAGTCGGCGAACCTTCACCTAAGATAACCTATTTCTCAGAAACTCATAACTCCGAGAACCTAGCAGTCGAATTGGACATGATTGAGGAAGTCAGAGAAGCTGCTAGAGTTCAAGAGGAAGCATGGAAAAGAAGAGCAGCTTGGAAACATGATTCAATACTCAAAAGAAGAGAATTCAAAGCTGGAGATTTAGTTTGGTGAATGCGTGGCGAAGCACGGAAATACCACTCAGAAGGAAAATTAGCATATAACTGGGAAGGCCCATCCCGAATTACTGAGTCCCTACATAATGGAGCATACCGTCTTGAAGAACTGGCAGGAAAGGTTATTCCGAGAACCTGGAATGCCATACATGTGAAGCCATACTTTAGTTGAGAACCAGGTGTTGTACTATTTTTCCTACTTCAGTCTTTTTTCCCAAGTAAAAAAATAATGGGTTTTGGCTGAAGAGGTTTTGATGAGGCATGCCTAGTTAATGTAAAAGGAAACAAATTTACTTCATATCAATGAAATCCTTTTACAATTCCTCCCATATCCATATCTCTTTATTATCTCATCATACATATCACATTTGCTCTTTTATCTATTCTCTACGCATTACATTTTTAAATCGTTATATCAGAATTAAGGGAAGATCAGGCGAAACCTATTTAAACAGATCTCGGCTATTCAGCCCATGCTAATAAGATTCCGATCTTATTTCCATCTCGGCCATTCAGTCCATGCTAATAAGATTCTGATCTTATTCATATCTCGGCTATTCAGCCTATGCTAATAAGATTCTGATCTTATTTACATCTCGGCTGTTCAGCCGATGCTAATAAGATTTCGATCTTATTTACATCTTGGCTATTCAGCCCATGCCAATAAGATTCCGATCTTATTTATATCTCGGCTATTCAGCCTATGCTAATAAGATTATGATCTTATTTACATCTCGGCTATTCAGCCTATGCTAATAAGATTCCGTTCTTGTTTACATCTCGGCTGTTATTCAGCTTATCTCATTAAGAGTCAAATTTCCTCTGTTAGTTGATTTAATCAAAATTGATCCCTTTTTCAAAACTTTTTCATTTAAGTGTCTCAATTCATTCATTACTGATCATATATTATCTTTCACTTAGTACAAGTCAACACTTATACCTAGTATAAAAGAGTGTATGCTGCTCGTATTTCATACAAAATCTCATTCATAATAATGATCATATTACATTTATATAGAAATAAGTCACAAAAGTTGCCTTTACAAGGCTTAGATAAGTTAAATCCCTAAACAGGAGGCTGTGAAGTCACCTCGTGTCCCCCAGTTGAGGTCACATCATTTCCATCCTTCACATCCATGTCTACATCCAGCTTAGCCAAATCGAACTCGAGAAGGAACACTGCTACTTGCCTCTGAGCCTTCTTAAAACCTTCCTGATGTGCATAAACAATTACTCCCTTAGCTTTTTCAATCTCAGCTGCCAAACTACTGTTATCTTTCCCCAGATTGACCACCGCTGACTCTTTATCTTTCTTTTCGAACATCCTTTACTAATGTCGGAACTTGTGACAAACCTTCAAAGCTCTTTCGTCCATCTCGAACTCAAAGCTTGGGGGGCTTGTGGACCGTACGGGACCCAGTGGTTACTCGGTTATCGTCCTATCGCTAATGAGGAGAACACGATCTCCTAGTAAGGGGAGTCAGTTATCTTACTCGGTAACTGAGAATACATAAGGGGAAGGATAACCAAGAAGAGGTAAGTTTTGACCATTAGAATACACATGAAATAGATACTAACTTAGTTATCGGAGTCCTTTTTGCAGGTCCCGCCTCCTCGTTTGCAGAGATTAACTTCACAAATAATCCTACTGTGAACTCGGCACATATTGGACATCAGAAGGGACCTCGCCTAAAGGTCTCGGTAAGAACAGTATGTATCTCGATCCTACCAAGGATGTTTAGTAGACAGTTACACTTCAACCATGAAGGATTCGTCACCCCCTAGGAATTCATATGGAGGCGAGACGGAAACGATCATTCACCCCTATGGGACTGGAAATAGGAGGGGTCTTTTTGTTAGGGAAGCGAAGAAGAACAGAGGGAATGAAAAGCCTTACATGGAGTCGGAGACTTTGACGCATTATTTTGCTCATAGTACTACAAGCAGAGCAGATATCGGTCTTTCTATAGGGGCATTTGGACTTCACCGTGGATGGCCCTCTTCAACACCCTTCTTCGGCGTTGTTTTATATGTTTCATCAAGTCCATAGAACTGGGATTTGGAAGCCTACGTTATGCCCTCACTGTGCAGATATTCAGACTCAGAGCCAGAGGCAGCAACGTAGATGGGCGTCGTTGCAGTCCGAGAGTGAAGATAGCGACGGATTTCCTGCAGCACCAGGTCGTGGCAGACAGCTAAGGGCAATAAATAATGGACAATACGTCGGGGGTGCTAATGGCTGTATCTTTGAGAAAAATATAATATATTTTAGCGGAAGACCTTGACTTAATGTAACAAATATATATAAATAGTAAGTTTGGATAAGTATCGTATTGGTTCATTGTACCACTTTTCTTATAGAAACTCTCTTTTTATAGAGTTTAATGGATGCACTGAAAGAATATTTTAGGATTTAAGATTTAGTGTAAATTAATTTTATACGGTCATTCAATCATAAATTATTATTTATATGATTTTTAAAAGTCAATAAATTTATCATAAATAATAATTTTTGATGGAATGATAATGTAAAATATTTTATACTGTCTATTCATAGTCATTTTTTCCTTTTTTATATCTCTCTTCTAATAGAAATATATGTTTATAAAAAATAACAATTTATTTTTATTTGAAATATATTATCATAAAATAATTAAATTATTTTATCGATTTACATTTAAGTGTTAGTTTGAATGTACAAAATATAAAAGTCTTATTGATCATAGTTATCTTAATTATAATAATTATGCATTTTTATTAATTAAAAAAACATTTCCATTTTGGCAATAAAAAAAAAGGTTTTGTCACATGACATAGGCTTATATAACAAAATCTTCTATTTTATATATAATTAATAATTGATAGTTGATTAATAATTAAAATTTTTTTGACAAATTATATTACTAACTCTAAAAGCAAATTACACTATATTTGTCCAAAAAAAAAGGGCCCCAATAGTTACAACTAAACATTATATTTAGGTGTCACATATCACTTTTAAATACCAATTTCTTTTTGAATGTGAGCTGATTTATCATACTATGTATGTGCATGTAATATCAATTGATTTCATTTATTAGAAATTAAGATCGTTTACTTTACCTTCTAAAATAAGTTTGTCACTTCAAAAGAGTCAGATTTTTTTAATAAAACAATTTGTCTCGTTTAGAGTGATTAGAAGTAAAGTAATGTTCACTTCAAAAAAAAAAAAAAAAAGTAAAGTAATGTTAGTTGTTGATCAAAATTAATGATTGATATTTTAACTCATTCATGATTTATTTGGCTTTGCAAATAATATGAATTGCTTCTTTTTTTTTTTTTTCAATGACTAAGATTATAGATTTGACTCCTATCAAGTGATCAACTCCCTTTCGAGAATAGAAGCGAGCAATTAATTTCAATCATTATTAGAAAAATTAACTATCAATATTATGTGAACATGTACATAACAAATAATAGATGTATTAGAATATCAATAATTAAGACCGAGATTATTGACTTTATCGAGCCAATGTGCCAAATCCTAATATTACTTAATTTATCCTCTAAATTAAAATGCTCACTTTAGACGGGCCGACCTAATCATAAGGCCAATCAACCCTCGCTTTCGGTCTCAACAATATTTTTACTAATTAATATTAGAGCTGTCAAAATTGGCCTGGCTCGAAGGGTTGGTCCGATGTCGGACCAGGTCTAGCTAGGCTAAAAAAAATTGGCCTAAAAAGAATCAGACTAATTTGGCCCGGCCTAACAAGCTAAACAGGTTAGGTCGGGCCTATAAATTCTTGACCCAAACACCTTTGGGCCTATTTGGCCCGACATTATTTTTTATTTTTTATTTTAAAATTAGTATAAATTTAAACCAAAAAAATAAATGGGCCAATTTGACCCAGCTAACGGGCCAAACAAGTTAGGCCGGGCCACAAAAAACTTAGCCTATGACAGATTTGGGCCAGCCGTTTTCACCACTTGGTCCGATAGGCCAGGCTGGGCCGTCCCATTTGACACCTTTAATTAATATATACTTTAATTTAAGAATATAATATTATTACTAACTAATTATTAAGTAATTATTAAGAGGTTTTTATCCTAAAATAGACCCTATTTTGTTGAAATTCTCTTCATGCAAGCATTAGTTAGCTGACAAATATTTTTATTAATTTTAAATAAGCCTCATTCTAAAATTTGCTTTAGGCCTATGTATACGTTGGGTCGACCTTGACTTTAGAGGGTGATATCCCTTTTTAAATTATAAGAGCTTGCTTAGGGTGATTTTTTTTTTGGTCCTGGGTTAGAGACTATGTGTCATCCAACCCACTAGGTTAGAGACTAATTTTGCTCACGGTGCATGGTTGCCGTTGGGTTAAAGGAATTTTGCACACAGTGGGAATTGAACACGGGTTCTTCCGCTAAATAGATCGTTCTCTCACATGTGAATGCAACGGACCTTATACCACTGCGTCAACCCTATGGGTTTGCTTGGGGTGGTTTTTAGTTGTAAATTTCCAAAATTTTAAAAACAACCATCAGTTTTAGTTTAAAAAATTTTAAAAGTCAGATTTTAAAATTTAGTAGTAAGCTTTATTTTTATCTAATTTTTAGTTTCAAAATAAACTTATTTTAGAAGTTTCTAATCCTATTAAAATTAGTTTAAGGGTGTTTTTGTGGTGATGATGGTGACGACAACGACAATTTCAATATCGGTTGTGATGATAGCGATGACAGTGGTAGTGATACCAGTGCCGATGGTGGTTTGGTGGTGCTGGTGGTGGTGGCCACGGTGGTGGTAGCAGATAGTGCTGATGTTGGTGTCGGTAACAGTGGTGATGGTAGTGCCAGTGACGACGACGACGACAGTAGCAATGCTAATGGTGTTGGTGTCGGTGACAATGGTGGTGATAATGCCAGTGGCGACGTCGACAGTAGTAGTGCTAATGATGGTGGTGTCAATGGTGATGGTGGCGGTGATGGTGCCGATGGTGGCAGTGAGAAGGGTCCTTGTCAAATGTAGGGAGAGTGTTCTTTTTTAAAACTAAAAACCAAATTCACAATTTTTTTTTATTTTGAAAATGAATGTAAAAATGTTTTGAAATTGAGTTAAAAATCATTTCAACTCCATTTTTGTCAAACAGGTTTTGTTTCAAAAATTACATTTAAAAACAAAAAATCAAAAACTCGCAACCACCCCCAAACAGTCATGAGTTTTTCTCTCATTTTAAACTATATCATTCCTATTTATCGTTTAGATTTTAATCCTATCTATGTGGTTTTATATACGCATTAAAGCATAAATTCTATACGCATTAATTAAAGCATAAAAACAAATGAGATCCGTTAAAAAAAAATAAGTACATTAAAAAAATGTTTATTTTAAATTTCTGCACATTTATAATATATGTATAAGAAAAAATATTAATAATATGATAATTTATAAAGTAAATTACACAGATCTCCTTGAAGTTTGCTCTTATTATATCTTATATCCCTATATTTTTTTACATTACTTTGAACCCCTAAGGGGATCAGTGTAACATTTTTACACTTAAGAGGGGGTCAGTGTGACGAAAGCCCAAAAATTAGAGATTTTTTTTATGATTCAAAAACAGAAAGGTATTAAGTGTAATAAAGACAAACTTTAGGGGGTCTATGTAATTTACTTTAATTTATATTATAATTAATTAAGATTTTTCAAAAATACAAAGTTTAGGGAATTCATTAATATTAACATTTATTGTCAATTGTAATTGTGAATGTTATGTAGAAAAAAAGTATATATTATATTCTTTTATAATATGAAGAAAATGTTTTAACTTATTTATTTGTTCATTACTGTTTTTTTTTTTTTGGTGAATAACATAAAAATGAGGACTAAAATCCTCTAGGGAAAGAAATTTGAGCTAAATCAGCTCTAAGAGCATGCAGAATACAATCTGGGGGAAATTCAAAAACCTGATAAGAACAA
Organism: Pueraria montana var. lobata; assembly: GCA_026413185.1. NCBI lineage: Eukaryota > Viridiplantae > Streptophyta > Magnoliopsida > Fabales > Fabaceae > Pueraria > Pueraria montana. The sequence continues at coordinate 85,895,654 of CM048650.1, read as the reverse complement.
TTTTCCATCAAAGCCTTCTTCGCCATACCATCAGCCACCTGATATGCTTCCCTTAGAATGTGATTCCAAACAATGCCACCATTATCATCAAGAACACTATGAATCTCCTTTACTAAACTGTAACAAGGGTGAAGCGTAGAACAATGAGCAGAGATGAGTCTAATAGCATTCAGAGAGTCATAATCCACTCGAATGTTCCTGTAGCCTCTTGAGTAAACTAGTTTGAGCCCCAAAAGAATTGCCCAAAGCTCAGCTTTAATTACCGAACAAGGTCCTAAACAGGCTCCAAATCCACATATGAACCTCCCAAAATGGTCCCTCAAGACACCACCACACGCAGATCTGCTACCCATATCAATAACCGAGCCATCACAATTTAACACTACCTGGTCAACATGAGGATAAATCCAATGCAACACTTTAGTCACATTCTGATGTTGACTATAATTATTAACAGACTTGAACATCAAGCTGCTAACTGTATAGGCATGCGCCAAAGAATTGGCCTTGTTGATAATGTCAATAGCGGACCAAGTCTCATGTTGGAAAATGTATCTGTTGCGTCTCCACCAAATAAAACTTAGAACAGTTCCAAATATCAAACACCATGGAAAATCATTCACTCTAAGTGAATTTGACAAATTTGCAAAAAGCCAATTCTTCCAATCCAGACAAGAATAAAAGTCCCCTCCATAATCCATTCTAATAAAATATTGCCATATTATTAAGGTCTCATGGCAATCTCTAAATAAATGAAAAAGAGTTTCACCGTGATCATCACAAGCAGCACACGAGCTATCACTAGTCATGCCCATCCTGAACCTTCTGACATTTGTTAACAAACATTCATGTCCCAACTTCCATAAAAAACTTTTGATTCTTTCCGGACCAGACCAATTGTTAATAAGTTTAAATAAAGGCTGATCACTAAGCATATCCATACCACTAACAGTATCATATGCAGATTTCATACTAAAATTTCCATCCGAAGACTTTTTCCAAGCTATAACATCATTATTAGCATGCTGAGGAGGAGGCACAGAAGCTATGATCCTAGAAACAATATTGTCAGGGAGATAATTTCTAAATTCACTAACCTTCCAGCATCTATTAGAATCAACATAATCAGCCACTTTCAAGTCTAGGTCCATTTCTGAAATTCTTGCAGACGCATACTCCTCTAAAGCATTGATTCCATGAACCCAACTGTCTTTCCAAAAATTAATACTGGTACCACCACCAAGTCTCCACACTATATTGCTGCAATTACTCTGTTCTTCCTCCTTTCTTTCTCATGGAATGAAAAATTTCTTGAGCAATTACAATATTATCTCTGCTTTGACGCCCTGGGACAGAACTAGATTGGAAAGGACCAATAAGCTTACTCATAAAGGGGTGAATTCTCTGAGAAATAATATGAGTAACAGCTTTATATACCACATTACACAAACTGATTGGCCTAAACTCTTTAACCAAACTGACCTCCTCTTTTTTAGGGATAAGAGTAATGTAAGTCTGATTTATCTCCTCCACCTTTCTTGGGTTTCTAAAAATCTCTTGAATAAGATTACAGAAATCTTTTCCCACAATATTCCAATAATTTTGAAAAAAAATTACTTGGAATCCGTCAGGCCCTGGCGCTTTGAGGCTTCCTATTTGTTTAATAATATAGTGGATTTCTTCAGGGGATGCCATTCTCTTCAACTCAATCAACTCATCAGACGCCAACTCTGGAAAAGCATGATTAACTGCAAAAGGAACAGCCTGACTGTCTTCTTTGAATAAGTCTCGAAAGAAATTTGTAACCATGTTTTCAAGGACGAGAGGCTCCTTCACCCAAACACCATTGTCATCTTTCAGCATCTCATATTTATTCTTCCTCCTTCGGATTGCCGTCACACCATGAAAGTATTTGGTATTACGGAATGATTCCGTATCCCTGTGTCCTGGCCAACTACCACCACCAATCCTTTCGGAGGGTGAGAGAGTGCAATTAAAATCATTACTGTTTATGCATGATTTTAATATTTTCCGTTTTTAGTAATTAAATTTCAGATGCTTCCCAGAAAATAAAATTAAGTCATTTAAGAAATTGTTTTATTTACATATGTTAGTGTTGTTAAAAACACCCACGCGTACTAAATATAAAAGTATATTGAATTTAAGTGGTACATGTTTAATTTATGTATCATTGCTCTTAATTTGTTTTTAGTAAGATAAGTATTGTATATGGAAAAAAAAAATGACAAAGCGAACCTCAGTATATATTCTTGATGTTCTGGACTCAAATGGAAGAATCCAACAAAGGTAAAAAAGCAAAAGCATTATCGGATCGAATCATTCAATAAACAGAGAAAAGTGGTGTGGAAAATGTGCTAGAGAATTAGATTCCACCTAAATTAATTAATCTCGTAAGATTAACGCTTCTCTTCATGTTAGTGAGCGAAGAATCTATAGTCTGTGTATTTATATTTATCCCATACGAACCCAATAATGCAGAGCAGCAGTACCATTTGATTAGTTCAAGTGAAGTGGTCATATAGAGATATATAGTTTTTACGTTCATCAGATCGAAGTACTCCATTTACATCGTTGTGTTGCACGTGCAGCTATGGCTCGATTTATTATTTGTACATAGATTTTCATTTTCATTCTAGTTTTTGTTGATTATTTCATTTCTTTCCATGCGGCATTAATTTCTCTAGCTAGATATTTTTATCTATATATTTTTCATTCTAGAGATTAAGTGGGAAGAGATAATGGAAAAGTGATCAATCCAAACGTGGGAGGTAGAAGGATTAACTTTTCCACTCTACATAGTCAAAACCACCGGAAGAAATTCATATATATGAGAAGTTAGAGATATAGTCATCAAAGATGATAGGGATCATCGATAAGAATGTTATATCACAGATTCAAGTGTCAGAAAGTGGCCATTTGGATTTCACCCTTCTTCGACATTGTTTTATATGTTTGAATATTAGCACAATGAGGGCATGTCATAGGCTTCAACGGTGTAATTGGATTTAACTTTTTCAGACTGCCACAACGTGCATCTACGTACGCTACGCTGCCTTTGATGAAGCCTACAACACACTCTCGTGCTAATATTCAAAGGTTCGAAGCGGTGTGTGTGCACGCACTGTTTTGGTCTTGATTTCAAGGTTCTCTATGCATATTGTGGTACACATTGTGGACTTGATTAACTTTTGTTATTGAGTAAGTTACTCCATATTGCCATGGTAAGTAGGGTCAGCTTAACGGTGAGTGGAACAGTAAATTTTAAGAGTGATTTTTTTTTATTTTAATATATGTTGAATCTTGTTGTACATATGGCATTTTGCTTTATAAGAACTTAAGATTTAGTAGCTTTACTTTTAAGCCGACCCCAATTACTAGGACATGTTGTAGGCAGGGTTTTAAATATCGTTCCTAAACGGAGATATCGTCCGCAACAACACGGTTTCGGACCTAAACGTTACCGTTTCCGAACGAAATCACGGCAGGGTTAAAAATTGCTGAAAATTTCCGCAACGAAATGCTATTGCGGTCGCAACAGGCGTTACAAGACCCTGTTTCAGTCAAGAAAAGATTTTTCGCCCAAAATCCCATTTAACCCAGAAGAATCCCAACAGTGAACAATGTAAATAATCAGAGATGCGCAACCGAAACCTAGTTGGAGACGGGAAATACCAGAGGTAGAAGAAGAAGAAGAAAAAAAAAAGTGTCTCAACATGGGAGAAGAAAGAAGAACGAAGATGGAGATGGGCAGATGGGAAAGACCATAGGTAGAAGAAGATAAAAAAAAAGTGTCTCCAATCTTGATAGTGTGAGAAAAGAACGTGTCATCATGAGGTGAGAGAGGGGTAGTAAGTGATAATATAAAATAAGATTAAAAAAATTTAAATGAAAATTAAAAATAAAAGTGAGATTGGGAACTAGGAAATAGGGGTGGGACGTGGGAAATTGAAATTAAAAAATGAGTGGAAGATTACTTGGATATGAGAGAGAAGGGAGTAGGTTTGTGAAAATTAATTAATAATTAATTGGGTGAGAAATTAGTGGGAATTGATTAATGATTAATTGAGTGAAAAATTAATTAATTAGGTGAAAAATGGAAGGAATTAATTAGGCTCTATAATGTTAATTAAGATTCAAAATAAAATTAAAGATCAAAATTATTTTGAATTAATTTAATTTGAAATCAATTTAAATTATTAATCATAGGTTATCATGGATTATATAATTATACAAAACTTTTTAATATCATTTTGTGAGTTGTGAGGTATTCAGGTCGCAACGACCGCAATTTATATCGCAGTATCCGCAATATCCATAAACGCGATAACCTTAACTCGACTGCAATCCCAACCGCGACCGCAATTTAAAACCTTGGTTGTAGGATTGCACATCTTGCTATAGGTGGTTAAGAAAAAAACATCACTTATATGGTACTATGGAGTAACTGGATTTCTGAAGATATCTCTCTCACTCAATGCAGCTTACTTCAAAGAAAAGGAAGGAAAGTGACTCCTATATTGAATGATTGTATCGGATTCAGGATCAAGTGAGATAAGCTTGAACTCTACAAGGAAACCATGAGATTGAAATCCTTAGAATCAATATGACATTATATAGCTTATGTTAAGTAGATTGCAAGTACTCAGAAGTTCTGCACTGTTATATTGCATCATGGCATTTTCATTTGATTGCTTGCAATTAGCATTACAAATTGCAGAGCCTAACTAATTAACCTTTTTCACACCAGAAAGGCCTATACTTAATTCCTTTGAATATGTCTATTAATTAATGTCTATACTTTTGTTGTCTTTTTCTCAGGGAGCAACAATAGTAGACTGCGATATCTCCACCTAAGAACTATGTATCAAATTGTGAGATGCACGTAAGTATGAAGGCCAGAATCTAAATAACTTAATTGTTAATAACACATTTCTCAACCTTAGCCCTCTAAAGCTATATTTATGCAGGCAAGAGTTTGCACAATGATCAGTCAAAACACATTTTTTCACTCTTAGCGGTTAGCTCCTCCCCGTTCCCACTCTCCTATCATGCCTTTCACTTTCAAGTTCAACCAAAGTTCAACCAAAGTTTACATAACCATGCTAGTAATCCTGAGAAGTTAAATAGAACAAATGAAGGACAAGATGGAGAAAAGAAGAAGAAAATACAGTTTTGTTCACTTACTGCTCTGTGTTGTCTAAAATGGCGTCAACAGGCGGAGTAGCCAATTCCTAAGTCCAACGACAATGAGAGAAAGAGAGAGGAGCTATTGGAACAACATAAGTGCAATAAACTTTTGATTGTATTTATCTTTTTGGTTATTATCTTTTAGACTTTTGAATTTGTTACCAGATGTATTTATCTTTCTAGAGTTTTTATCTTTAATTTAAATTCACAGCTACAGCTCTATAAATGTAACACATATTAGTATAAATAAAATTGAACTCCTTATTTCACTCAGTTTCTATATGGTATCACAAAGTCAGGAGCTTAACAGCCAAATCGATCATCTTTTTTTTTCCTTCATGGCCACTCACCATTGCTTACAATCTACCCATTAAATTTAATCTCTGCCAATTACCATACGTGATACAAGCAAATGACTCATCTCCTTGAAGCCAATGAACTTCTTGGCTATGTAACGAGGACCACATCATATCCTCCATCCAAAATCAATTTTAATGGTGCATCTGTATCCAATCCAACTCACTCACAATGAAAACACCAGGACCTTTTTTCCATGGTGGTTAAGCATTTGGATGTTGTTTTGTGCTTCTGTCTTGAGTGGTTAAGCATTGTTTGGCTTCTGCTCTTGATGGTTAAGCTTTATTGCTTCTGTCTTATGGTGGTTAAGCATTGTCATTGATTTGTGCTTCTGTCTTGAGTAGTTAAACATTATTTGGCTTCTGCTCTTGATGGTTAAGCTTATTGCTTCTGCCTTATGGTGGTTAAGCATTCTCATTAGTTTGTGCTTCTGTCTTGAGTAGCTAAGCATTGTTTTGACTTCTACTCTTGATGGTTAAGCTTGATTACTTCTACCTTATGGTGATTAAGCATTCTCATTGATTTGTTTGCTTTTGCCAAGTGATTAAACTTTGAGGTATAGTTTCTGCTTGGTGGTTAAGCGTGTTTGCTTTTGTTAAGTGGTTAAGCCTTGTGTTATGGCTTCTGCTTAATGGTTAATCGATCTAGTCATCAATGTGTGGACAATACAACATCAAGAGCAACAACAAGATTTGCGGATCTAACAACCAAGATTCAAGTTGCAGATGACAACTTGATCTTGAGGGGGCGTATTGGAACAACATAAGTGCAACAAACTTTTGAGTGTATTTATCTTTTTGGTTATTATCTTTTAGACTTTTGAATTTTTTATCAGATGTATTTATCTTTCTAGGTATTATCTTTCTAGAGTTTTTATCTTTTTATAGGAGCAAGCTGGGGAAACAAAAAAAAGAGCAACAACTATTGTCGCCCATTGAGTTTGTCCAGTCAGCATCAGGTAGGACATGTGTGATTAATTGCTTATTAAAATATAATTAATTTCATTCCATAAGTGGTTAAAAATAAATAAATATAATTGTATATAATTATTAATCTAGTTAATATTAATTACTTGTGTGACAAAATTATCGATCTCTTATAACTCATAGTTACCCATCATCACAATACTTATAACTCATGGCTTTTAAGTTCGGCATTCATCTTCCTTTATCAAATCCCCTTACCCGTACAAATAGAAGAGCCACTTATTTTGCAAAGTCTTTTCAAAACACAAGTGCCAAAGAGGCAAAAAAATATGAGATGTAAAGGTTGCAACCGTGAAAAAACTTTCAACCATGACAAACAATGACCATTATATGATCATAATGTACATGCATCCTCCTCTTTCCATAATTCATGACTCATTGACGAGAGCCACATCTTATACTATCAGCACGTACTCGCAAAAGAAATTCGAAATATAACTAGCAAGCAATGCATGTCTATACTAGTAAGTCAATTGTGTTTTTTTTTTTTTTTATCTTTTTCCAACAAAATAAAAAGGATAAAGAAAGGAAAGAAAGAACAATTAATCATATATATATATATATATATATATATATATATATATATATATATATATATATATATATATAATCATGATTATTATAATAAATACTTGCTCACATATTGAAATAGGTTTGAAAATTTAAGATCCCTTGCTAGCTAACTAGTCTAGTTTCTAAATTCCAATACCAACCGAAGGAAAAATATTAATTAGTTCATTAATTTATAAAGCAAAAAGATGTTTGATCATTTAGAAAGCGATAAAGATGGTGAGGCATTGGAGCTTGAGGCAGGAGGTGATGGAGGAGACTCATGCTTAATAGGAATGTCATGTGCCAGTGCCACTGCTTGAGGGTCAGCACTGGTGGTGGTGGTTGATGGAGCAGCAGCAGCCATGTATTGACGTGGGTCTATGGCCCTCTGTTGCATGGCCCATGAAGCTTGGCCCATTGGTTCAAAAAAAAGTGAAGACAAATCATAGGTGGTGGCCGGCACTGCCACGGTGGTGGCAGACGGTAGGTCGGCAATTGAGAAACCCAGTGGTGTCACCGTCGTTTGCGGCGGAGGTGGTGGTGGTTGAGGTAACTCCATTTGAGCAAGGTGGGCATGGAGGTAAGAGAGTTCTGCTTGTAAGTTCACCACCTGTAGAACAATGAAGCCAAAAAAATGTTAATACCTTGTGATTAATTATTATTATTATTATTATTATTATTTAAAATAAACCCATGAATCAGTTCAAAAAAATAAAAAATAAACCCATGAATCATAATAACGTATTTTTGTCTCCATCTTACTTACCTGGTGAGAGAAAATTTGTATGATACGTTTAGCTAAAAGACAGATGATATTATGTTAAAACAAAATATTTATATATATTTGACGTTGCACTTATTTTTTTATTTTATTTTAGAAATTACAATAAATTTCTACGACATTAAATTTTTCTTTGGGAAAAAGATCGGTGTACACACAGAATGTTATTTAACACCTAGAAGAAAAAAGAGAAAAATATGTGTAAGATAAATAATATGATGCGATAAGAAAATAAAATGAAAATGAAATAATAAATGTTAATGATATTTGACATATAAAGGTTTCTATATCATGACTCTTTTTCTTCATTCAGACATTCATTGTATTTTTATTTTATTGTGTTAAACACGTATCTTTCTCTCTAAATATACTATGCTAAAATTTTCCCTTTTCATGAAAAAGAAATCCTTTTCACGCAACCTTTTTTCAAATAAAAAAATAGAGAAAGATAAAATTAATTATAAATGAAACAATACTTTCTCTCTCGATAATAGTAATAATGTCACATTCATAATTAATATATAATAAAAAAGGTGAGAATCCCGAGTAGGTTTGAGACAAATTAAGGAACATAAAATGCAAGAATGATAAGTATGAACGCGTAACTTTAGACAAACTTCTAGAGAATAGTATAATTAAGCAAGAGTTTTGTGCAAACGAAGTGACTTCGGAAAATAAACAAATAAACATGGTTAAGCTTGAAGGAAGAAAACAATATGTGCTTCTTCTAAAAATCAGCAATCTTCATGGAATAATTTCAATACTAATACATTTCTAATAATGACTAATATATATTAGAGGATAAAGATGAGCTAATTATTATAGAACAATCAAATCTTTGATTTCTAAGATAGAGTAGTTGACAGTCACGTGACATATATATATATATATATATATATATATATATATATATATATATATATATATATATATATATATATATATATATATATATATATATACTAGAGCCAAAAATACATTCCATTTGAGAAATGCTAATAATATTTTCTTTTTAATACGTTTTTATTATTTGATAAAATTCTATGTTAGTCTCACTAGAAAGTCAACCCAAATTATTTATAACTTATTTCTTTCCCTGCTGTGTTACGGCAAAAGTGAGATAAAAAGAAAATACAGTCTGAGGTAGATTACTGCAAAAAGAAGAAAAACTTCCTTCTACGAAACCATATTTAATTTTAAGGCCCTAGAATCCTAAATAAACAAATAGTTAATGGATTAATATGTGTGATTTCAAAAATAATAAAAGTTAAAAGAAAATATAAAAAATTACCAACATCTTGTTATTCATAATACTGTAAATCGCCTTTTGAAAAACTTTATGAGCTTATAATTTTGTCTAATAAAAACTTGTCAAGTTGTTCATTATCTCTGAAAATAAGCAATATATGCAAAACATGCTATATATTCCCTAAGTAATGCATTCTGCGAAAAAAAAAACTAAGGTATACTAACGGGTAAAACAACATTAAGATGGACAATATATCCCACTTTGTGGTGGAACGTACCAAATGAGATTCACTCGACATTTACATATAGTACAATTCAAGCTACACACAGTACACAGTCCCAAGCTTATAATTAACACTATTCTAAAGAAAATAAGAGGGTAAAAAGGGAGAGTTTTACCCCCACCTATATGGAGACTATTAACTACTATGTGAGAGTCAAACATGGTTATAGGGTATCAATTAATTTGAGTTTTAGACAACTTATGATCCACTACTGAATATAACAAGTTAGTGTATATTTTAATATTTTTTTTGAAAAAAAAAATTGTATTATTATACATGCATCTAACCATGTAATCAATGCAGGAACATCACCGGTTATCCTAAACCACACCTTATACATTTTAGAGATCACACCATATTTAATTCACAGGCTATGTATACGAAACAGAATGGATGTGAGTTTCTACTTCTTTTTTTTTTTTTTTTGTTATGGTCATTTTACAAAAAGATAGGGACAGAAATATTTATTTTAATTTTGTCTATCAAATTGCTTAATTGAACCCTGGACTAACCGACCATCTCCCTAAAACCTGCATGAACCAAGGAATTAGTCATGGCCCATGCCATAGACTACCCATTTATGTAACAGCCGACCGCATCATTTGTTAATCAAATAAGAGTTATGGATTTCATTGAAATGCATAGAAACTGTCTCCCTTATTTCCATGGCTTTGCAAGCCCTACCCTTATTTTCCTCTTTCCCTAATTAAACCTCACTTTTGTTCCTCTTTCAGATGGCACAAACCACTAGCTAGTACTACAAATGTATGCAAAATCTTTGAAGGATTGGGAGACACGTCTCCTTATAGAAAAAGAAACAAAAAATAAATTTAATTACTTATGTATATATAGATGGGTTCCATTTCCTTTCAGTTTCTTTTAGAAACTCAAGCTAAACTGACTTCATAATAATAATAATAATAACAAACTCATTTCTTTCTTTTCCATTGTTTTATGGTTTCAAACTGAGATTCAAAACCATCCAAGTCTTATGTGAACATAAAACGAGGCTTATCTCAGTTTTCAGTTTACTGGTTTCACTTTATTGGCTAGCAAACAAACAAAATAAATTGTGACGTTACATGAGTCATATATAATGTTTAATTTGCAGTTTCTAGCAATTTTATATAAAATAAATAGTCTAAAAAAAACAAATAAACCTTCACACCCATAATCTGATCACTTTCTAATTATATGATACTCATTCTGTAGTCAACAAAAAAAATGGAGAAAAAATAAGTCTTGAAACGCATACCAGTTCTATGATTCATTTGGCCAACTAGGTTAGCACAGTGTAGGAAGAAGAAAAAACTGATAATTAAGATAGCCAAATTAAAAGCAAACAACTAAACAATAATAATGGATATGCCAAGAACATATACATCTTCATCTTATAAAACATAACATGTTAATTTAATCATAAATAATCAAAAGTTATAATCAAAATCAATGATTAATCTATGATATTACCTGTTGCTGAAGGGCAAAGATTTGGGCAACACAGCCATAAACAGGATCTCTGAGCCTTGACTGTGCCTCATAACAAATGGTGATGACTGCATCAAGCCTCCTATGCCCTGGAATGCTAAGAAGGAGCTTGGACACATTGCTAGCCCCAAAAACCTTGTGCACCACCGCAAAATGGTGTGTACCTTGCTCCGAATCAAAGTACGGAGCAAAGATACAACCCGGAATACACTTTCTCCTCAAAAACTTGCATGCACCACAAGGACTACCACTGCTACTACCACCACTACTACTACTACCGCTACCGCTACTCATCTTTAATAGGAGTTATTATATATATTATTACTATTTTGTTTTAATGGCTATACCTTAATTTGGGAAAGGTGTTGAATTGAAGGGTATGAAATGATTAGGTTATAGAGCTAGCAGATTTTGTGAGACCCATGAAAAGAGGGAGAGAAGAAGGAAAAGGAAGAACAAGAAAATGGTGGTGTTTGTAGGAATGAATTTAACTAAGATACGTTTGGTGGGGCTATGGTAATTTAATGAGAGGATTTAATAGGGAAAGAGAAGAAGTCTTAAAAGCCACGCGAAGGAGCAAAGGCTTAACCTCCACATTTAGCTGTTTATTGCGTGAAGAAAAACAAGAGAGATCATATAAAGCTAATATAGCTTACTACTATTTTTCCTCAAAACTGCTTTCACTTTTCCTCTTTTGTCCTCGTTCCTCTCGTGATCGTGAATTCGTTCAACAAAAACGCATGCTCTTTTTCCCCCCTTTCTCTCTCCAAAACGCGCACACTTGACACTTCCCTCAGCTGGTATCATGTGATGTGAGTGCAAGGTATGTATTGGGAGGGGAAGCTTTGAATTTGGACCAAGAGATGATGTAATCATAAAAGAGGTTTTTGTAACTGAGCCAAAACCAAAGTGAAGAGAGTATTATTAATACTATGCATTTATATATATATATATATATATATATATATATATATATATATATAGAGAGAGAGAGAGAGAGAGAGAGAGAGAGAGAGAGAGAGAGAGAGAGAGAGAATGGATATGTATTTTGGCCATTGCTTGTTTTAAGCTGCGTGGAGGGCAAAGGACGTGAACTCTTCTTTTATCGGTTTCTTAATTTCAATCACACAATTGCATATTGTTGAAACTTGAAAGGGGTTGTATAATTTATCTTAGTAAAAATAGGGTTAAATAATCTTATGGTAAATGATTGGTGTAGTTAAGAAAATTGTATTAATTATATCTTTAAGTGCATGAAGAATTACATTAATCATCTACTATTTAATCCTATTTTTATTTAGGGTATGTAATTTGGTTTTAAGATATGTTGGGTTGTGAATATGAAATGAATATGCAACTTACAAAAAGTGAAGTGAAGCTGTGAAGTTTCGAATGGTTTTAAAAAAATAAAGGTCTTTTTCTACTTAATTACATGAGATTAATTGTGAATTATCGCCGTGAATGATTAAAATTGATATGTTGTTTTCCATTTTGATAGAAACGAATAAGCCTGAATTCTATATAATTTCAAATTAATGTCAGCCAAAATTATTCAGAGTTATAAATTAATTTGTGAATTAAATATATTATTTATTTGATAAAATGTAATTTTCATTATTCTATTTTCTCATATCTGCGATTTTAGTCATCCCATTTTTTAATTGAGACATTTTGTCCCCCATTTTTAAAAAAATTTACGATTTTAGTGCCTATAGCCAATTTCAAATGTTGATTGTGTATTCAATTAACGTTGACGGACAGTCTGACACGTATCTGTATATTAGCCATGTGGCAGATGTATTTTTTTTAATTTTTTTTTCTAGGTCAGAGACCACATATGTCTCCCAATTCACTAGATCAGAGACTAATATCGCTCACGGTGGCCGCTGGCCCAAGGGAATTTTGCACACGAGATAATCGAATATTCTTCCACATGTGAACGCAGCGGGACCTTACACCACTGCGTCAACCCTATGTATTTTTTAATTAATTAATTTAATTGCTGATAAGCTTAATTTATAAAAAAAATAATTAAAAAGTACACAATCAAAGTTTGAAATTGGCTACGGCGACTAAAATCATTGATTTTTTAAAAGTGGGGAACAAAATGTCTCAATTAAAAAATGAGGGAACTAAAATCGTGAATTTTTTAAAAGCAGGGACAAAATGTCTCAATTAAAAAATAGGAGGACTAAAATCGTAGATTTTGATAAATAGAGAGACGAAAATTGCATTTTAGCCCGTTTATTTATCTAAATATCGTGTGCTTTTCACTTGGTTCGTCTTTTTCAATTTGATCTTTCAAAATTTTATATCTATATTAGTCTTTTTTGCTAGTCTTTTATTTTGGCTGTTTAAGTATTGGTTTTTTTTCCTTTTTTTTTTTATCTTAATTTTAACTTGATGTCTCCAAATATTATAGGCTTATTATTTGATCCTAATTTTTTGAACTAAATAGGTACTTAATAGACAAAATAAATAGGAAACTAAGAGATGAATAACATGGGAAAGAAAAAAATATTACAACAACTAAATAATATTCTAAAAAAAAGAAAAAGATTTAAATGAGACAGGTGAAATTTGGAGGCATAAGAATACATTTATAAAGAATAATAATTTATAAATGAAATAAACAACAAATTTACATTTCGAAATTAATGAAGCCGCGTAATCAATGACAATTATTATTTTGTTTTATAAATGAAATACTACTATTTATTTCATTCTGAAATGATCACACGTCACGCATATTAATTATTTTTGTAGTTATGCAGCGTAGTTAATACAAATTTAACTTTAATTAATTGTTTAATAAAGATACAATTAATTTCGTTAATTTTAATATTTATTAAATGCCTTTATTTTTTAAATTTCTTAACAAATATAATTAGGTAACTTGTTAATTAGTGAGGCTCTTTCATTTTTTGGTTAAAGAACTTTAATAAAACTGAAAAGACTTCATTATAGGACGAGGAAGATTTCCAGCAGGCAGCAGCTGAAAAAATAAATAAATCTTAAAAAATTTCGATCAAAAGTGTTATTAGTTGTTAGAAAATCGAGCCTTGTTCCATTTAAATAATGATATGTTTCTTAAAGTAAATATTTGAGATAACTTAACACATGAAAAAAAAAAGTAATGAATCTTTTATTTTGTTATTGAATAACAATATACGTAACGCAATAACATAATCAATTACAGAAAACATTTTATTAAGGGCTATTATAAGAAAGAAGGAATTACCTACTATTTATTAGTCATGTTATATTAACCGTAAACGTCAACATTAACTACAATTTGACTAATTGAGATTAAACCATCAATATTAACAGGGCTTTTATTAAAATTTTCGATACTTTAAATTAATAAATATATGATACTTTAATGATTTTTTATTTGATCCAAAAATAATAAAAATATTTTTTAATAATATTCATTTAAACTCGATTACTAAGTTATTGGATAGAAGGAGAGAGAACCTGATATGAATGGAATGATCGGGATTTATTTATTTATTTTTTGGATGAAAGAGAAAGAAAAATATTAATAAGGTAAAATAACATTTTATATTGAGTCGTATTTTTATGAAATTTAGTGGTGATGAATTGATAGTGTAAAACATTTTACACTATGAGAATGCTTATTTCACGGATTATTGGTTTATTCTCAGGAATATGGTGTTGGAGAAATTTATTTTCACGTTTATTATGAGGTAATAAAATAATTATTTATGAATATATTACACTTTTTTTTTAAAAATACTTGGGTACAACATTTTCAAGGAAAAAATATTTCCAGGATTAAAACAATAATCTGTAAAACAAACATCCCCTATCGTTCAATCACAAATTATTATTAATACGATTTTTAAGATAATTTTATAAAAGTTAACAAACTTACTATATATATATATATATATATATATATATATATATATATATATATATAATGATTTGTAATTAAATATCAGTGTAAAACTCAATTTTTTTCTCAAATTAATATAATCATGTGCACCACATAAATAATTGCACTTTAGCCTAGCAGCTAATTTGCCGCATCTTGAGGTAACATCCTGTAGTTGAAAACCCAAATATTCAAACTTAAATTCCGGCAAGTAATGATAATTATAGTGGCATTATGTTCTAATCATTCCTAGGTGTTGACCACACGAGTGGGTGATCATGGGGTCCTTCTCAAAGAATACTACCCTGTTGGTTCTATATATATTTTTGTAAAGTTAACAGATCTTATAGGCATGCAGGTCTAATTACAGGACACTAGTGAGACAAATTTAGAGGTGTCAAAGTGAGCCAACCCGGCTCACCACGGGTTCGGACCGGGTTGGAAAAATGAAATTTTTTGTGATACTGTCAAAATTGTAACCCGGCTCACTTAACCCGCGGGTTAGGTGGGTTCGAGCCGGGTTGGCCCACTTAACCCACTTAAACTATATATATATATATATATATATATATATATATATATATATATATATATATATATATATATAGTAAATAAAATAACAATTCATTTAATGTTATTGAACTATGACTAATGTTTGGACAATTGGATGGTTGGATTTTATTTTAAGACTTTGATTTTTTAAGACTTTTGAATGGTATTTATGTATTTGAGTCATTTAAATGGTTAGTTGAATGATAATATTAGATGCTTGAATAGTTATTTGAGACATTTGCCTATTATTTGTATTTGTATTTGAATCATTTGAATTAATAAATGCCTTTATGGAAAAATGTCACTTTTTAAAAAAAATAGAAAAAAATGTTTTTAATTTTTTTATTTTTAATTTTATTTTTATTTTTAAAAATTTGGTGAGCCAACCCACCAACCCGTGGTGGGCCGGGCCGGATTGGTATTTTCATGGCTCACCAAAAGGTGAGCCGGGTTGGCTCGACCCGTTTAACGCTCAACCCATGGTGGGTCAACCTGTGTGGGCCGGGTTGGCCCGTTTTGACACCTCTAGACAAACTTGAAAGCAATTCAAAGAGTACATTCATGTATCTTCTATTTATCATGTGCTGCAACGCACGAAGAGCATTTTCCTAAAGTCCTGTGGGACCATTTTGCTTGAACACTACCTACATGACATGATAATGACTTTTAGACATACTTAATACATGTTTGGATTAAAATTTATAAACATAAGTTTGAATTAAAAATATGTTTTAAACTTAAGTTTGATAAAAATGAGTTTACTATAATATGATTTATATTTGGATATTTTTGTTCAAAAGTATGTTGATAAAATGAAATTTGTTTGGATAATACCAATAAAAAATACTTTTACTTCATGTTTCTATTGTAAATATACAAATTAAAAGTATATTTACTTTAAATGTATCAAAATTGTTACTTCTGATTCAAACCCGGGTTTGACCCAAACGTAGGTTGCAGAATTAATTTTCGAAACTCCCAAATATGATGTCAAACTAAGTTTAGAGCTTCAAAAGTATGTTTGAGGTACCCAAACAGGTATCCAAACATACCCTTAATAGTGGTTAAACATATGTTTGGATTGCAAGTGGTTAAGAGTGCAAATAAGGCAAGTTATTTGTGATTTATTTGAATATGACTCATTATATATATGTTTTATTAAACACATTTGTTTGACTCAAGGATAAATTTGACTATTTAAAAAAATCAAGTCAAAACTTTTATAATAACTTGCTAATAACTTGTGTGTATATATGTATTATTTAAATAATTATAATTTTATTTATTATATTTATTCAAAAATATAATTTATTTATTATTATCACACTCATTTTAATTTTCAAGAGTTATATACAATATTAAAAAAACAAATCTTCCATTTTCATCACCAAAATTTCGTTTCAAATTTTGAGTCATCTTATACGAATATAATATAAAATTATATTTTATCATTATTGTACATTGCTTTATAAAATGAAAATATCTATTAAATACTAAATTAATAAGTAAAAAAAATTCAAAGGAAAAAGTTGACAAAAAAAAAAAACCCATAAATGAGCTAAACAAAGTAAGGCCAAGATTTATATATATTTTTAAATAAGCTTAATTTAAACTTTAAATTTGTAACTTGTCCATTTAAATACTCAAACTTTACTAATCTCTTCTTTTACAATTCAGCCTGAACTTGAAACGCATCTACCCAGTAGATAGTATGAGATATTTAAGAGTGTGTTTGGTAGGAAGAACAAAATAGGTGAGAAATGGGATGGATGAAAATAGGAAAAAGAGAAATAAAGTGAATGAAAATTAGTGAAAAATAGAATAAAATAGAACAAGGAAATCTTCTTGTGAAGATTGATCAACACAAAAATAAATAATTTTCTTGACATCTTTTCAAAAACTTATTGTTAATCTATAAACTTCACAACAACGAAGTTTGGGACAACCATGTTATATGAGATAATATTTTTTATTTGAATGTTGTTGTGGAACGTTCACCGACACAACATTTATTCATTCAAAACGTAACTTTTTATTTATTGTAAAGGACTTTTTACTTTATTCAAAGATACATGCCTAAATTTTGCATAAATCTCACCTGTTAGGAGGAAACGTATGAAAGAAGAAGCATTTTTAAAATTTAAAATTTTGTGAGTTTGGGGCAACTATGGATCAGTATTCATTTAACGAGATGATATTTTTAATATTTTTTATTTAACTGTTGTTGTGGAACGTTCACCGACACAACATTTATTCATCCAAAACGTAACTTTTTATTTATTGTAAAGGACTTTTTACTTTATTCAGAGATACATGCCTAAATTTTGCGTAAATCTCGCCTGATAGGAGGAAACGTATGAAAGAAGAAGCATTTTTAAAATTTAAAATTTTGTGAGTTTGGGGTAACTATGGATCAATATTCATTTAACGAGATAATATTTTTAATATTTTTTATTTGAATGTTGTTGTGCAACGTTCACCGACACAACATTTATTCATCCAAAACGTAACTTTTTATTTATTGTAAAGGACTTTTTACTTTATTCAGAGATACATGCCTAAATTTTGCATAAATCTTGCCTGATAAGAGGAAACGTATGAAAGAAGAAGCATTTTTAAAATTTAAAATTTTGTGAGTTATTAAATCTTCTCTTCCCTTTAATGAACTTCTCCACCCCTTGCTTTTTCCCCATTCCATCCGAGAAAAGGAAATCTTCAAATTCAGTAGAAGGTGGATGATGATCAAAGGTGTGGTGGTGGTAGTAGGGTTGTGGGTTGAAGTTCTATGAACAGACCACTAGGTGGGTGGGCATGAAGAAATGTAAAATTAAAATGCATTGTGGAAGTAGAGCCAACAAAGATGTAAGATTGTTTTCATCTTCCTTTTCGATCTTGGATTTTTCTATATCTTTTTTTCTATCTTAAATTGGTTTCACCTTCTTTTTCTATCTTGGAATTGTCTATTTCTTATATTGAAGAATTGGGTATTCATTTCACTTATTAATTTTTTTTTTATTTTTTTGGGTTGCTTGCTAAATTGTTGCTAAATTTTATTTCTTATATTGAAGAATTGGGTATTCATAGGATTACATGAATTTTATGGTCTTGAGGGGTGATTTCACCTATGGTGAGATAAGAGGTGGAGAATCAATTTATGGTGATAAGTTTACTGAAGAAAACTTCGAGTTGAAGCATATTGGAGCAGGTGACATTATTTGCTTTTGCTACTGATATTCCATTTATATCCATAAATATGACATTATTCATATATTTTATATTATTTCACATATTCACCCTTGTTGCATTATTATTAGGATACTTATATATCCTTGGCGAATTTTGGGCAAGACACCAATGGGCTTTCTTCCTGATATTTTACTCCATTAATATTGCAGTTGCCTCTTTTAGTCCTTAAATCACACAATGATAAGGTTTAAAACTCATTCTGCATGTCAAATCTTTAGACACTTTACTTATTTCTAACATAAGTGCTTTGTTTTATGGAACCTAATATACCTCTAAGGGTGGGCATGGATTGAATTTTTTAAAATACAAACCATATCCATTTAAATGATTTGGATTTAAAATTCATATCCATATTTTTCAGAAAATTTAGTTTGGAATTTTTTAAACCAATTTTAAAACATAAATGGTTTTAAAACCATATTTAAACTATAACTGATTCTAAACCATAAATTGATTTTCCCTTGGCAGATAGAAAAATAATTAAAACCCACCTCAATGGCTAAAGCCAGGAAGATTGCAAGAAATTTTATACCGAATAAACTTACATGTGTTTTTTTATTTCATATTTTTCCTCTAGTATAAAAAATAAGAAAAAAAAATTAAGAATACAATACACTAATATAATCAAAAGACAATTCTCATTGTAGTCAACTATTTTTCCACCACAATAAGGCTAGTAAGATTTCAAAAGTAAAATTGCTTTCTAATCCAAATAAAAATAAACAAAGTGATTTGTTTAATGAGTCAAGCTTGCAAAAAGGAAGAAAAATTCATGAATGCACTTCAATAATAAATTGTGTCATTCTAAAGATTACGACAGGAACAAAAATATAACTAAGTTAAGCAAGAACAAACAAATCATGGGAGAACTGCATAGGATAATGATTCATATATATTATTCATGATAATTACAATGAATATATTTTATGAAATTAATTAACAAATTTATTTCTCACAACAAGTTTTTGGAGAGCAATGAAGAAAAAAAGGCACGAAGTCCCTGTCCTTGACGAGTTGCATTCAACATCTAAAGCTACAACTTTTACAAGCAAGCCAAAGAGGAGGAATGGACAGAGAGAAGAGGCTATGACATTGTTGAGTTCACATACAGTAGATGGTGACACCTCTTTATCATGGCTTTCTATTGCTCTAGCTTCACCTTACCATGTCTCGTCCTCATGTACAATGTGAATGTAGAGAGGATGGTGAAGCTTAAATATGATTGTATCTCAAAAATTTTCCTTGCATGTTCTTTTTTGGATAAAATTGTTATTATGATGACATGAATTAAATTGAATGGCCAAATTAATTATGCCATGGTTTAAAGTTGTGACATTAATTAACAAGGGTGATTCATTGATGTTCGAGTTATACAAGAAGAAGATGAGTAAAGAGTGCACTAAGGTGGTCAAAAAGGTGGGAATTGATGAGTTACCTTAGTGACCCGAGCAATGTGTGTTGGTACATGTTGCCAGAACTAAGAGATGCCATAAAAAATCTCTAACACATGGTTGGCAATGTTGTCACCCAAGATAAGCAAATAGTGGTGGGGACTGGAGCCACATAAAAAGATCCATATTTATGTGGAGTCACATGTTGCTAGAATTAAGTATGGATATTTCTATGTGGCTCTAGTCCCCACCATTATGTGTTTATCTTCGGTGACAGCATTGCCAACCATGTGTTGGAGCTTTTTTTATGGCCTCTTTTAGTTCCAGCAACATATACCAACACACACTACTCGAATCACTAAGGTAACTCATCAATTCCCACCTTTTGACCACCTCAATGCACTCTTTACTCATCTTGTTCTAGTATAACCCGAACAACCATTGATCACCCTTGTCAATTAATGTCACAACCTTAAACTATGGCTTGATTAATTTGGCCATTCAATTTAATTCACATCATCATAATAATAATGATAACCAAAAAAAGAACATGACATTAGAGCTAAAAAATTAAGGAAAAAGTAAGAGTGAAACTCCCTTTGTGATCATATAACAATAGCTAGCATTCCAGCATGTTGGTTGGCATAGATAATATCTTCCTTTTACTCCCATGGCATAACAATGCCCCATCCACTATCTCACCTAATGCCCTCATCAATCTTAAGAAGTATTAACCTCATTTATTTTTAGTTTCATTGTCATGTCCTTTTCTTTATTGAGATTATTTGAATTAAACTGAACGGCCAAATTAATTAAACCAAGGTTTCAGGTTATGACATTAATTAATATGGGTGACCCATTAATGCTCGGGTCAAACTTGAAAAAGATGACTAAGGAGTGCACTGTGATGATCAAAGAGTGGGAGTTGATGAGTTTCCTGTATGATACGAGCAACGTGTGTTGTTAATGTTGCCAAAACTTAGAGATGCCATAAAAAGGCTCTACCATATGGTTGGCAATGTTGTTACACAAAGTAGGCATATAATGGTGGGAATTGGAGTCAAATAAAAAAAATAGTTAATATTAAATATGGATTTTTCTGTGTGGCTCCAATCCCCACTGTCAATTTTATGATTGGATAATAATATAAAATTATTTTATATGATTAATGTATAACTTTTTTTTTCTTGTATAATAGAAAATACATGTGATAGTAAAAAAAATTATAAGAGTTAATAAAAAGTTTGATATTTAAGAGTGTTTATATATATCATTATATTCAAATGATTTTAACCAGATCAATCATTACATTAAGGAATCTCTTTTATATCCCTTCTCAATTCATCCTAGTCAAAGTATCCAGAAATCTAGTGGCTCCCAACATGTTTAGATTTTTTTTTTTCTTTCTCTCCTGTTGGGATATCTTCGGTGAAATAAGTTTCTATTGCATGCAATAGACATTTGCCGTATTATTTTATAATTATTTTAAGTGGGTTCATTACTTTTTACTCAAAGTATATGGAAAGCATATTATTAACATGGCACTGTTCCTCCTGATAGTATACTTCTAATTTTAGGGGATTTGTTTAAGCATATATAGTTTCTAATTTTCTAACAGTTACTACGACTTTGATGTTAAAAGTTTTAAAATCATATTGTGACTGTAGTAATTGTTGTGTCCACCTCATCAATATCAATTCATTAATATTAATAAAAACTGTTAGTACTCCTATATGCATTAGCTTGTGATAAAAAAAAAAAATCCTGCACAAATGGCATTTTAGTCATTTTCAGTTAAATTATAAGTGCTTTTGAAAGAAAAAATATTCACTTGTACCTTGTGCTGTGAACGCGTTTGTGCTCTAGTTTTTATGTAATCTAAATCTATACCTATAATAAAAGAGATTTAGTTTCCACATTTTTTTAATCCATTTTACCCCTAATAAGTATAGATACACTCAAATAAGTGTACACTTTTTTATCAGCATCATCAAGTAAGTGTACATGACTAAGAAAATATAAGGAACTACTCATAGACACAAACTGGCAGTGGAAATGCAAACATGTATTGAATAAAAAATAAAAAATTAATTAATAAACTAAATCTGCTTTTATTTTTCTCATTTTTATTCAATTTTTATTCTCTAACTTCTTTCAATAAAAAATACAGGCACAAAGCGTCCTTCTTCCACTATTTTTCTATAATGACAACAACTATAATGCAATAGCAACCGTTTCCCCATGTGAATTTTTTACTCATAATCTTTAGTCTAAGTAAACCAATCAATATGCTTACCATGATACTATCAAAGTATTTATATTGGTATGATGTTTTCACAAGAAAGCAACTCGCATGTATTATTATATAATTATAGCTAGCTTGATGGAAAATTATTAAAACAGTGTTTTCTTAAGTCAGAGCATCTCAAGTTTGTAGAATAAATTACTATGTGTACAATGTTATTGAAATAGTCAAACCAAATCTTTAGCTTGATGACAGCCAATTCTTTTTTCTTCTAATTAACAAACACTTGATGATGGGTTTGTTTTTAATGAATCTTCTTATTCAAACAATCTTCCCATATCTTTTATTGGATATTAAGGCTTCCATCTCATAACCTGAATTATAAAACAAATGGCGAAGGGTAAATTATCAATATTGATTTTCTTTTGAAAGTTGAAGCTGCTTTTACTTTTTATGAAGAAGTTGAAACTGCTTTCTTTCCTTTTGAATGCTAGGCTCTTGAATATTTTTTGGTTAAAAAAAATTAAGCTTGAATGCTTGGTTCTTGAATATTTTTAAGCTCTTCAATGAACCATGTTAGTGCAGGTCAAGCCGAAGTCCATGTTAAAATTTACCCAACTTTTGGCCCAGTAATAAGCCCTTGAACTATCCATCATGAGGGGCTTGCTATTAGCACCTCATTGCTATTTAAACCCCCTAGGAGTTGGTATTATATATGTTGATGAAAATGTTCCCTCGCAATGGAATTTTACATCGGTTGTATGGCCGTTACAGATGCAGGCGATATAAAAAGCACTTTTTACATCAGACATGAATCCCGAGGTAAAAAATAACTTTTTACATCAGTTCTTTTTATGACTGATTTAAAAAATTAACTTTTTTAAATTGGTTCTTTTCCAGAACCGATGTAAAAAGGTAAATTTTTGTATCTGCTATAAACTTTTTACATCAGCTATAAAAAGAGCCGATGTAAAAGGTTAACTTTTTACATCGGCCATTAAAAAGAGCTGATATAAAAAGTTAACTTTTTACATCGGTTATGTAAAGAACCGATGTAAAAAGCTATTTTTTTAAATGTATGATTCATTTGTTTATTTCCTTTCCTATAATTTGAAAAACACACATTAGCTAATATATACAACACAAATAGGCTGATAATTACAACAAATATATTTCTTAACATAATGTAAAACAAATGTACTCATTAAACCTATAATAAACATTCTAACAACTTGCCCATTGTTAACAAAAACTATATCCTTAAACATTCACAGTGCTATTCGATTTTCGACAGAAACTTCAAACGAATATATGACATTTTAGGCATGTATTTACGTTGTTCTTGATAAGGATAAACAATATACGAACCAAAAAAATTTCAAGAAAATCTAAAAAAGAGGGGAAAGGAGAGGGAGGGGGTCAGAGTAGTCTGCCTATCTCGCAAAATGACACTAAAAGTAAAACATAACTATTGGGGAAGCGTGTTGTCTATTATACGAGAATAAGGTACCGCAAAGAAACAATCTAAATTTACATTTTAAGACGTTAAATTAAAAAACCCTGCCCATACAGGAAATCCAATTACCATAGTTCTTTTTCTTGCTTCAAAGTAGAGAATCAAAATTGAGAAAAGGTACATAAAAATGTCAGCACGGTACTGGAAATTCTCACTTGACACCTTGAGTAAGGGCCCATGATCTTCAATTGATGGAGCTAGAATGTTAGCAGTTCCATAGCCACCATAACCTCCTCTTTCACAAAATCTATTAGATGTGAAAAACAAAAAATTTATAGTCATGTGCATGATAAGATTCAAAATCAAAAGTGAAAAACATATCACATGTAAAGCTGCCAATATTACTTACTAATATAAGAATACTAATTAAATGATCAGAAATAATGAAATTATTAATTGAATGCAATAGTAGTCAAAGATAGACAAAAGCAACAAAGTCACACACCTTCTAGGATTTCTCTTTCTTCTCAAGAGTATTTTTGTGCTTATCCCTATCAGATCCCTTCATAGAAGAAAAATTCCATGTGTCAGGGATGCCATCAGGCATTAGTAAAACAAATTTGATATGAAAAACTACAAACTAGAATGGAAACATGGAGCCATAAGCCTCACCAGCTTAATAAAAATGTCATTATTGTCTTTCTTGTTTGACAACTACTGCATGGATTCAAAAAATTTAGTATCTACCTTTCTCTCCTAATTCTTAAGTGTTTGCAAAGCCTTCCTTCTCTCTTCTAGTACTTTTTCATATTCCTCCAGGGTCATTTCCTATCCAATAGGGAAAAATACTATTAAGCTATAAAATCTAAATAAACAAGCACTAATTAAGGAATTCTATATACAACAATAGATATAAAAAGCATATGCTATGAAATGCAAGAATTATAAATACACACTAACACCTTCCAGTCACAGCAGAAGAAATTTGAAAAGTAAAATTGTCAAATTTCAATAATGGAGAATCCATTATTATCATTGATGGGGATGTGAATGTTTTATTGTATTGGCTTCATTTATCCAATATTCTTTATATAAGAATTTGACAATCTTTAATCAAGCATACAATATAACACAGAAATGGACAAAAATGTAAATTATTGTGATCAATATATATATATATATATATATATATATATATATATATATATATATATAAAGCTTAAAAAAATTACTGCACACCGTTAATATATAAGATTTCTAATTATAAATTATTTATAATAATCAAATTACTTTAAAATTAAATTTTGAATATAATTGATTTTGTAATATCTAAACATGATCTTATTCCCACTTAAAGTAAATTGAACCTTTATAAATAAATAAATAAAAGTAAATTGTCCAAGTGAGAAGAAAAATAATAAAAATAGAATAAACTAATCTCGCACAAATCTTCAAATACAAGATAAAGTTATAATTAGATATAACAAAATGTAATGATAATAATAATAATAAAAAAAATCTAGAATCTAGATGCAAACTCTGAAAGTCAACAATTAATTTTATTAAAAAAGAGAGGCCCAACAAATTTAGTATAGAAAAGACTACTTAATATACGTTTAAATAGACATGCACAGTGACAATTTCATATTTTTCCAGAGTAGTACAAAAACAATAAAAAAATAAAGATACAAAGCATCCTAAGCAATGGGTAACAATCCATAGTAGAAAACCCAAGCTAAATTTCATTGGATTATCATTCAACAAACTCCAGAATATTCCTGTAATTGTAAGTCACTTTACATATATGATCACATGCACAGTGACAATTTCAAATCACAAATCTTCTGCTTGTCTATTGACAATCTTAAAAATAAAACATTTACAATATAAAGTAGATAAAGAGAAAATTAGAACACTTGAAATGAACATGAACAATCACCTTATCCTTAGACTATTTTTCTTCAGCTTCATTAGCAGAATTCTCCTTGTTTCCATCTGTACAACATCATCCTCACCTTAAGGCTTTTCATCACCAAAATTTTTAGCAGTTTCAATCACTTCCTCGGTCGCCCTAAGTAAAATTTAAAAGAGCAAAAGAAAATTGCAACAATAAAAATTAATGAAAATAGAGTAAAACTGAAACAAGTGTAGAGGGTTATACACAGAAGTATGAAAGTGCTATGTCCCAAAACTTTCATCAGTTTGTACTCCCCAGTTTCCTCTCCCAGCACCTTCACTTTTGAATTCATTTCTGCAAAAAGAACAAGCTATATCAGTAGAAGAGTCAAAAGTCAATTTAACAAGCCAGAAATTAGTTACTGGTATAACATTATAGTAGGAAATAAGCTAGTATATCACAGTAAATTGTTTAACTTCAAACAAATGCATGACCCTTAACTTCAAAACTTTCTCTTGTGCTGCTGATTTTGTTTTTTACTCTAGCAAGTTAGTCAAACCTCACCTGTAAAGTCTCTTCTAATTATACTTTGGGCCCAAGGATGTTTTTCATCAGGGCCAACTTTCTCCCCAATGTAGTTTTGCCAAGAGAAAAGCAAAATAACAATAAACATATTATATGCACTTCAGCATCCAGATGGTTGCTTCGTAAAAAATAAATAAATAAATACAGCAACAATATTATTAAAAAAATTCAGAAAATAAAGAAATGGCACAAATAACATACCAATAAACTCAAATTATGAAGAGGTTGTATTGTTAAGGAAATAATACTAGCAGCCTGTGGATCAAAACATCATAAGAGACTCCATGTAATAGGCAAATCCATGACATATTCAATAAATAAATAAATAAGCATCAAGAAAACAGAGAATAATACTCTCAAGGACACATAACATTTAAGAATTTAAATTAATTTCTTTCCATAATGAGCCACTCTAACAAGAAAAATTAGTGCCACCTACTTTCCCATTCTATTCATCAAGCAGTTAACACATTTTAATGTTAGGACATTGGGTTTGGGTTTATAAGCCCTACAACTGAGCTGAATAGGGGAGTTAGAGAAGAGCTGCTGATGTGGCAGTTAGTTAGAGTGGCTTTACTATGTGATTATAGGGGATTGTTAGTGGATTGGCAAGCATACCAAATTGCACAAGTAGTAAAATGGATAAGTCCAAGTATCGTTTTCCCAAGGGACTCATGTAATATAGGCAATGTTCACGCATATATTAGCTAAGCCAAACAGATTTCATAAGAAAGCAGTAAAAACACAAACTTTAGTTGGTTTGTGGAACTTTAAAGCAGATCTAATGAATAACAGAAAATAAAATGATATTTTTGTGGTTTTATAATAGAACACAGCAGTAAACAGAGGTTAAAAACATATATATAACAATGTTGCAGGGGTTAGATCTCACCAAACTTTACTCTCTTCTTGCATTAACGCATAATACATATTCCATTTGCATTTAGATGTTAAAATCAACCAATAAAAGTGTCCTCAACCCTAATCCCTTAGGTGCAGAGAGTCTTAGTTCCTTCCTTAAGCCTTGATCCCTCAACAACTTAACGAAGGAACTAGCTTTAAGCCTAGTGACACAAGATAACTGATGAACTAAGCACCATTCCTAGACACAAAGTTCATGAGGTATATTGCTTCAGATCTAGACAACAAAAGTGTTTCCCAACAACAATCATGTTCAAAGATCATGTTATGGGTGGTCATTCCACAACAAGCTTTAAGTAAAGAAGCAAAATACTAACATTAAACACAAATCTGCAGAATATATATGTAAAAATATCAAAAGATACAAGAGAGTCTGAGTATGGTTACATCTATTCCCTTACAACTGAGGAACTCAGCCACTCATGGACATGAGCAACTGCAAAATACACATGGAAGGGAAGAAGATGGAGAAGAACACAAAGAATAAAAGGAGAGAGCTTTTCTCCCCAAAAGAACAGTACAAAACCGAATTACATAACAGAATGGGGGAGTGAGTCCTAAGACTACTGTCATACATGAGGGTCAACCCTTTATGTACATGTGCAGAATTTCTTCAAGTGACAAATCGCTCAGCCAAGAAATCTGGCTTGGCTGATTGGCAAATTCTGCTACTGCGTCAGAATGCTACTACAGATGACCCTTCAATGCTTCCAAAACATCATAATGCAACTCCAAAATGTGTTCTACTTCTTCAATCTCCTCTTTCTACAAAAAGTGGGGTAAATTACTAAGATATAACCATAAAACTAGAAAATTAAACTAATCTTAACTAAATTATGAAATTAAAGCAAATTGAGTAAAACAACACTCCAAATAAGAGAAAAAGAGAGATAATTGCCTTAAAAATCACTAAAAAGGTAAGTAATTTCAGCAACTAACAACTCCCCCAAACTTGGAGTTTTGCTTGTCCTCAAGCAAAAGATAAAAACAACAACTAAATAACTAACTAAACTGAAAATAACTAACACTAAAATAGAAAACATGGACTAAGATCAATCCTATCCTAACAAATCCAAAGCATGCTTCCATTTAAAACTTGAAAAGCATCAAACCAATGATTCAAATTTAACCATGGTGCTTATACTGAGACCATAAAAAGGATGCAAGTACCTAAATTTCAAAGAAATGAAACAAGCATAACAATCAATATTTGATAAAATCCAAGAATGCTTGATTGTTTCACTCAAGTGTCTCACTCAAGCACCAATTGATTTAGGTGTTAAATTCTCTCACAGTCATCACACAATGGAAACACACATCAGTTTTGCTTTCCTTCTCAATGCAACGAAATTAAGCACACAAATTAAGATTACAAGGACTTGATCAAGGTCTGAAACGTGGCTAGGCTTAAAAGGAAATTGGTTTTTCTAGATAAGCAAAACACCATCAGATAAAGAGAGCAATCAATGAATTTCTCATAAATTACCCAATCCCTCTTGTTTTCTCACAATGAAAAAGATACCAAATCCTTACATTTATCAAATTAAGCTCAAAGACATGCCACTATAATTACAACAAGAATCACAACTTTATTTCTTTTTCTTTTTCTTTTCTCATTTTTTTACATGGAAATTACAGAACATAAATATACACAGCTGTGACACTCTTTTTAATTTTATGAAAGTGATCCAACAATTGTTCCCAACTTGTTCCTTACATGCAAGAATTCCCCTAAACTTATTCTCAACCAAACCCATGCAATTGCTCTCCTATCCTATGGTAGGGAAAATGAATTTTTTTCTTTTAGGCTCTTTGGGTTATCATGATAGAATTTAATTCAATTAAGGCTCAAAGGGGCTGCACAAAAAGGATAACAGTGAAAAGGGAAGACTTTTTGGCACTTGGATTCACAATCATCAAACAAAATTGCCTTGATCATTTCTTTATTATCATGCAAAATCATCACAAAAGAATTGTTCAAAACCAAGTGTGGTGCCAAAGGTGGCACTCGTCATTATTTGATACATCACATAACTCACAAGAATAATTTCTCAAGCATTCTTAAACCTGTCTTCCAAATCATATCATGCTTGAAACAATTTCTCAAAATCACACATGCATCCAAGCTATGCTAACGAAACGTGCAGCCACAAAAATCATTCAAATCATGGTTTCGCAAACGCATTTTTCTTTTAAAAAGCGTGAGAAGCAAGCAAGGATAAAGCATAATGGAATTTTTCTAAAGACCATGAAACAACAACAACATTAAAATTAAACTTATAGACACAAACAAAGGTACCAAGTGCAGAAAACGATTGAGCCTTGGCCAACATCACCAACTACCAAACTAAACTACAACAACTAAGTTCAAAAGCAAACCAACATATACTCAACTAAACATACAAACTGAAATGAAAATTAAAATACTAAAAACTGTAAATTGCAGAAAATTAAATTATCCTGATAGCATGGGATAAAACACAAAATCCCCTTAAACATCATCAACATCTTCCTCGGCCTCAGAGCTTCCAAACTCCTCCTCTTCTTCCTCGGTTCCTTCTTCTGATCCTTGCTCCATGATTCCCAGCATCAACAGCAACACCTGGGCCACCAGCACCCCCCCAAAAAGAAGGGCTGGTCCCCAGGCCAAGTAGCTATAGCGTCAAACTCTGAGGGAGTTGGCCAATGAAAAGGTCCAGGTGCTCTAGGTGCTGCAGGATTCAGGGAATGATAAATTGACTCGCTACTGGGATTAGTGTAATGAGTTCAGCAACTTGTTGCTTAGGGGGTGCCATGCTGCAAAAATAAAATAATTGAAATAAAAGGCACAAAAAACACACAGAATTAAATAAGTCAGTAAATAAGAAGAAAAGGCAAAAATAAAGAACAATTGGAAACATAAGTCAAAAAACTGAAATGAAAAACAACACCTAAGAGAAGAGAAGAAAAACATAAAAGGAAACTAAAATTAAATAAAGGGAACAACTGAGAAAACACAAAATAGAGATGGTACTTCGCCACCAACACTTGTAGAAGAACAGAATATGAACACAGGGATGCGCAGTGATTTTAACTTAGCCTCCACAGGTGGCTTTACTAAAACTGATGCACATGCAGTTCACAATTTTTCAAAAGAGGTGGTTCCAACAAGTGTGGGTGACTTGGTGAATATTAAAAACAGTGTGGTCTCAGTTCTTAGTTAAGGGAACACATGTGAAAAAGAAAGAAAGCGGACAAAAGGTTGCTTTTCTTTTTTGGGCAAAACAGAACACTCACAACAGGACCCATGTGCATCCCAAACACTAACAACAGTGTGCACACTCCCAATAGGGAAATAACACAAAACAATAAAAACAAAAGAGAAAACTAACAAAGATTGAAACTTTGTCAAAGAAAAGGGGTAGAAAACGACAACTCACTCAACAAAAGTTAGGGATTTAACATCACAACACTAAAAACTAACAAGAACATAGAAAAATAAACATGCATATGCACCAAAACTTAAACAAAAATGAAAAATGCACCAAACGAAAATGACGAAACATAAATGCATATGAACAAACCCTAAAAACTTTTTCCAATCTTAGAATAGAAAATACCCAAATCCCTAATTTCTGGAAACTCTAAACAGAAACAAAATACCCAGAACCTTTAATCTCTTGATCGTTGAAGAAAAAGGAAAAAAAATAAAAATAAAAATAGAGAATAAGATGGAAGAAAAAAAAGAGACACTCACATATGGACATAAACGGGTTGAGATCGATGTGGGGAGGGCAAGTAGACTGAGAGGTAAGGGTCACACTCCTGGTGATGGTGGATGAGTTGAAAGATGAAGAAAGCAGAAGTCAGGATGATGATGGGTAAGGAAAAGTAAAAAGGAGTGGGGAGTAGAGGTGGTGGCAGCATAGGGAAAACGTAAAGTAATGTGAAAAGGGAAAAAAGATTCTGATTGGAGGAAAATTAGGGGTGGAAAAGGTGAAAAGATTCTGATTCATGGAAAGATTGAGTGGAAAAATGAAATAGTGAAGGTTAGAGGGGAATGGGACAGCAAAAGTTGATGGGAAATGGATTGACACGCTATTGGAAAACAACAAAAATCTATGAAAGTGGAAAAATTTGAAAAAGATCTAAGGGTTCAAAAAAGTGGAAAGCGACTTGGCCACCATGCATGGCTTGACAAAAAGCACGAATTTGGGAAGGATCCCAAAAGTGGACTTTGGCTCAACCATGGTTGGTGGCTTAAGCCAAAGGTCAACCCGAGAGCAATTGTTCACAAACATGACCATATGCAGAATATGCAGAATTGAGCCTAATTGCTAGAACATAACAAACATATGGAACATGTATAACTACTAGCAATGCTTCCAATTGATCACAACACATAAAAACATAACAAATAATAACAACACACAAAATTCAAACAAAGATCAAACAAATGAACTCAAATTAATCAAAACAAATAACTAACTAAATCTAACAATCTAAAAATGCAAAGTATAACAATAAAAAGGAAAGAAAATTGGGTTTCCTCCTAAAAAGCACTCTTTTAATGTCATTAGCTTGACATTTGGTGACCTCAAGGGTAACTTAGATGAAGGATTTTGGTCAGCCTCTCAATTTCACCCTTCAAAAAGGGCTTAAGTCGATGTTCATTGACAGTTCAACTTCTTCCTGATGAAGGTTCTTCCAAGTCAGCAACACCATAGGATTTGACTTTCTTGATGATGAAAGGACCTGACCATTTGAACTTCAGCTTGCCTTCTGCTTATGATACTTGGAGTACTCATATTCATCAATCCCTATTTTCTCTAACTCATGCAATTGTCGAAGCTTTTTCTCTCCATAAACCATTTGGAAGGAAGACAAGTCAATTGGTGCTTTGAATGCAGTCCAGTGAGTCCATGAAGTATCATTTGGCTTCGTTTCCTCCGACTTTTCCTCCTTCTTTAAGTCTTTAATTTTAACTTCATGTGGAGGGACCTCCTTTAGAACATCGGGACTTTGGACAATTTCTTCAATTTTGTTTTCTTCCTCCTCATTGAGGGCTTCAATTGCATCATTAAGAGGCTTTTCAAGGGAAGATGAGATATGCAATTGTTTCCTACTGTCCACAAAATCTTCATCAAGCACATTCAATTGAAAACACATACTTTTATCATCATAAGATGGCATTTGTTTAGCAACTTCAGAGAAAGGGACATTGATTTGCAACTGCTTCAATGTCTCTAGGAACCGTGTAAATTGCCTCTCCTTGTCCTTCCTTGTTGGAGCATGAGGATAAGGAAGGTTCTTGATGGGAGGGTCATTAAGGCTTTCTTCTCTTCTCTTGCAATTTGGCTCTTCTCTATTTTTACCACCAATTTCTCACCCTCACCACCATTTTTCTTTTCACTCTTCTCATATCTCTCAATATATTTATCACTGTTATTCTCATTCTCATATTTTCTCTCATCAACAACATTTTCACTCTCATTTTTCTATTTACTCACTTCACTCGTTGCAATGATGGCATTAAAATTCTCCTTGGGACTAGTTTCCATGTTGGCTACAAATGATCCACTTTGTTGCTCCACCAATTATCCCACTTGTACCTCAAGGTTCTTGTTTGAAGCATCGGTGTTCTTTTGGTTAGTGATAGAGACTTGCATGAATTGATTGAAAGTCTCTTCCAACATAGAAGTATGGTCTTGATGAAGAGGATGATGTTGTTGGTTTTGGTGAGGTGATCCACTTGAAGAACTGACATCTTGTTCCCATTTGAAATTGTTATTGTTCCTCCACCCTTGATTGAAAGAATTAGAGTAGAGAATGCTGCAATAATTGCCTTGCCAGTTGTGATACCCCATATAATTTATCTCTTCTTGGGAACTCGATGGCATGATGCATTGACCACTTTGATGACCACCACCACATAACTCACAACTTAAGACTTGTTGCGGTCTTGATGAAGTGGCTTGCAAGCTTTGAAGTTGTTGTGGAATCCTTAAGATTTGCTTGGTGAGTGCTTCTAATTGTTGAGTGAAGAGCTTGTTTTGAGTAACGAGTACATCTTGGGAATTCAGCTCTATAGCACCTCTTCTTTGCACCAAAGCTTTATCATGTTGGACCTCATAATCATTTGAAGCCATATTCTCGATGATCTCCCTAGCTTCATCCGGTGTCTTCCCTATAATCTTGCTTCTAGTTGTAACATGAAGAAGGAACTTAGTTTGAGGCATTAACCCCACCAAGAAAGTATTGATTCGTGCTCATTTATCAAGACCATGAGGTGGATATTTTCTCAACAAGCTATTGAACCGTTCCCAAGCTTCACACAATGGCTCATCCCATCCTTGCACAAAGGTAGAAATTGCCACATTCCTTTGATTGATCTTTGATTCAGGGAAGAATAGATTCAAAAACTTGTCTACTAGCTCATCCCAACTCATAACACTATTCGGAGGAAATGATTGGAACCAATCTTTGGCCTTCCCATTAAGAGAGAATGGAAAGAGACCAATTCGAATGACATCATCATGCATTTGACAAATCTTCACCGTGTTGCAAATTTCCACAAAAGTGGTCAAGTGAGCATAGGGGTCTTCATGAACGAGTCCCAAAATTGGTTGTTTTGCACCAAGTGAATAAGAGCTGGTTTTATCTCCACATTGTTAGCTTGCACTTCAGGTCTTGCAATGGTAGTGAAATACCTCGGACGCGTGTCAACAGCATAATCACTAAGAGTCCTCCTTGGTTGATGAATTTCTTCCTCTTTTGCCATGATTTCTTCTTCTTTTTGGATAGGTGGCAAAAGAGTTGTGGATAAAGTTGCTTCTTGACTTTCATGCTCATCTAATTTCTTTCTCTTCCTTGTTGTACTACTACAAAAAAAAAAAAAACTCAAAGAACTAGAATGTACAGGTGAGCACAAGAAAAAAAAACTTAACAAAATAAAAACATAACAAACGAAAAGATAAA
This sequence comes from Pueraria montana var. lobata, assembly GCA_026413185.1. NCBI lineage: Eukaryota > Viridiplantae > Streptophyta > Magnoliopsida > Fabales > Fabaceae > Pueraria > Pueraria montana. The sequence continues at coordinate 85,861,599 of CM048650.1, read as the reverse complement.
AGAACAAAGCTTAAAATAATAAAAGCGTGAAATTGCCTAAAATTGAGATGCAAGTCCCCAGCAATGGCGCCATAAACTTGTTAGTGGATTGGCAAGCGTACCAAATCGCACAAGTAGTAAAATAAATGGATTAGTCCAAGTATCATTTTCCCAAAGGACTCATGTAATATAGGAAATGTTCACACAGATATTAGCTAAGCTAAACAGATTTCACAAGAAAGCAGTAAAAACACAAACTTTAGTTGGTTTTGTGGAACTTTAAAGCAGATCTAATGCATAACAGAAAATAAATGATATTTTGGCGGTTTTATAACAGAACACAACAGTAAATAGAGGTTAAAAACATATATATAACAATGTTGCAGGGGTAAGATCTCACCAAACTTTACTCTCTTCTTGCATTAATGCATAATACATATTCCATTTGCATTTAGATGTTGAAATCAGCCAATAAAAGCATTCTCAACCCTAATCCCTTAGGTGCAGAGAGTCTTAGTTCCTTCCCTAAGCCTTGATCCCTCAACAACTTAACGAAGGAACTAGATTTAAGCCTAGAGACACAAGATAACTTATGAACTAAGCTTCATTCCTAGACACAAAGTTCATGAGGTATATTGCTTCAGATCTAGACAACAAAAGTGTTACCCAACAACAATCATGTCCAAAGATCATGTTATGGGTGGCCATTCCACAACAAGCTTTAAGTGAAGAAGCAAAATACTAACATTAAACACAAATATGCAGAATATATATGTAAAAAAAAATCAAAAGATACAAGAGAGTTTGAGTATGATTACATCTAACCCCTTACAACTGAGGAACTCAGCCACTCATGGACATGAGCAATTGCAAAATACACATGGAAGGGAAGAAGATGGAGAAGAACACAAAGAACAAAAGGAAATAGCTTTTCTCCCCAAAAGAACAGTATAGAACTGAATTACAGAACAAAATGTGGGAGTGAGTCCTAAGACTACTGTCAAATTAAATTACTAAGATATAACCATAAAACTAGAAAATTAAACTAATCTTAACTAAATTATGAAATTAAAGCAAATTGAGTAAAACAACACTCCAAATAAGAGAAAAAGAGAGATAATTGCCTTAAAAATCACTAAAAAAGTAAGTAATTTCAGCAACTAACAGGGATCTTGCCAGTAATATTTTTTTTCTAATCGATAATATTGTTTTGTGTTTCTATTGAATCTGGTTCTTATCATTTAATTATTAATGATATACATGGTAGTGAATGGTATTCCATTTTGTACTGCGATTAGAACACTGAAAAAAACAAAGTGCTTTTAACATCAAAATTCGTGAACTTTCGAACACAAGTCCTTAGAAAGGCACTCAATTTTTAATATGTATAGCATATATAATATATTTATTAATCATATAGATCACAATATAGAATTGTATGCATGCAGAAACAAAATGCAAATAGTATAATAGACACTAGATTGTAGAAGTAGAATAACTCTTGTATGTCAATAATCCTCAAAACAGGAAAGTCTATACCCCCTGCTCTAAAAAGGAACTCTTGATTTATCAGAGTATTTAAGATGTATGTCATGTACACTTATTGATTTGACTTCTCAACCCTTACCCCAACCCTAACCTTTCCTTTCTCAATTCCTAAAATTCCAATCAAGATGAATTTGATTTGATTCTATTACACACTAAATTGAACCTTCAAATTGTAATTCGATTATCTATAACAATGAAAGAGAAATTGAAAACTACCTTCAATTCGATCAGAGTGAAACCAATCCAGGTTTTGACTTTATTCGCTAGCTGTAGAGAGAAACCAAAGCCTGGAGAGGAAATTTTATTATCAATATATAGAGAGAATATCCTACTCAAACTTGACAAAACACATAATCAGTAACCACCAAAATAGTTCTTATTTACCATATTGTAAGGCATGAGATGAACGCACGAGAGAGTAGAATGCAAGATCAAAGAGTGCAAAGCAGAGAATCAGAACATGGAGGAAGTTGAGGAAGAAAACAAACACGGTGTCGCCTTTGGTGAATCTTAGGAAGGAGGTGAGGTTGGAGGCTAGGGTTTTGGCGTGGTGGATGAGCTCAACGTAGGATAGGCGTTGGCCGGTGACGGTGTCGATGACGGCAGTGACAGAGTCCAGCCTAGCGAGTTGCAGCGGAGACAACTGCAACTCTGAATCGCGTCCAAACAATAAGGTATGGAATGGCAAATAGTAGTGTATGGAATTGCATTTACGAGTTTGGAAGAAGATTTAGGGGTTGCAGGTTTTGGAAGACGATAAGCACGAGTGTGTATCTGGCTCGAGAATAGAAAATATTATTTTTTATCAGTTATATTTATAACTGATATAAAAAATTAACCTTTTATATCAGTTGTACACTGGAATGATGAAAAAAGTTACTTTTTATATCTGTTCAATTTATAACTGATGTAAAAAGTACTTTTTATATCAGTTATAAGTATAAACGATATAAAAACTCTTTCCATAATTACAAAAGTGCCACCGCCTTTTTTTTTTAAATCGATTTTCATATAACTGATATAAAAAACTGTTATAAAAAGTATTTTTTACACGAATGATTATTACTTGTACCTTCATCTTCATTGCTATTTTCCATGTGAAATGGCACAAGGACATCATTAGCTGAACATATTTTTTTAAAAGACCAAAGAAAAGAGTATATTAATAACCATGGTGAGAATTGGAGCACAAGATGTGTAAACAAGACGTAGTCTAGCGTGCGTAAGCCAAACTCATTACGCACGGTGCGAAAGCTTTTTACAACCTTTGGATTTAGCAATTTAAAATCTAACGGTGAATATGATGGGCGTCTAAGATGCACATCACACATTGGATAACAAGCGTCCCTAGCATGACCTGATTTTCTGTGTAGCGTTGTATCTCCGCTGATGTGGGTTCGATCCCACGAAGATTGCCATTTTTTAATTTTTAAAAATTATTTTGATTAACTAAAAAAGAAAAAAATTAACGCAAAATTTAAAAATTGAAGGCGCATGTGTTTACACTTAAAAGATACTTATAAATTTTATTGTATTTAAATTATTTTGTTAAATTATATATTTAATATTTATTTGAACATGCAACGTTAAGTTTTTTTTTTTTTGACAGACCATGCAACGTTAAGTTAAATATTTTAAATATAGATTTAAATAAAGGTAAAAAATCATTTTAAAATTATTATAATAATTAATTAAAAATCATTAAAAATAAATTAGAGTTTAAAATTAATTTACATGGAAAAAATAGAAACAAACATAACAATCAACTTTAATATATTATTATGTAAATTAGGAATGATAATAGGTAATGTACCGGTAGATACTTGCAAAAATTACTTACGATGGGTAGAGTAATTACTTACAAATTTTAATAAATACATGTGCGGGTTTGGGTATCTTAGTACCCAACCCTACCTATAATAATAATAATACCTAAGAGATAAATCACATTCCTTAATCCAACAAATATAAAAAAGATCATGTTTGTTATTTGCTAAGACATATTCTTGAATTCCAAAAAAGAAAAGATTACATTCCTCATATTGATAGATCATGATATTTATTTCCTCATAGATAGATCATGTTGATTAATTAAAAAAAAAATCGCATTTCTTATTTGCTTATTTTCCCAAATTTCTCTATTGATGTTTTATGATTATCATTGTTATGTTTTGTAAATATCTTTGAATAAAAATTTAATTTCTTGTATTTTTTATGATTATGTTATGTAAAAGATTTAAATTGGATTTTAATTCAATTACTATTATATTTTTAATTACTATTTTAGAAAGCATCCAAATTTTGTTTTTCGTCCTTAAAGTGGTTTAGATAGCGCTTTGAATAGTGAAAAAAACGCTATCTAAACCGCTATAAGGATGAAAAATAAAACAAACATAATTTGCAAGGATTAAAACCCAAAAAATAATTTTGCAAGGACGAAAAGCAAAAAAACGCTAAATTGCAAGGGCTAAAAAAGTATTTAAGCCTTAAAAATATAATAGTAATTGAATTAAAATCCAATTTAAATCTTTTACATAACATAATCATAAAACATCACAAAAATTAAAATCTTATTCAAAGATCTTTTACGAAATATAACAATGATAATCATAAAACATCAATAGAGAAAAGAAGCAAATAAGGAATGCAATTTTTTTTAGTTAAGGAACATAATTTATCTCTAAACAAATAAAGATCATGATATATCTATATGAGGAATGTAATCTTTTCCTTTTTGGAATTCAAGAATGTGATATATGTCTTAGCAAATAACGAATATGATCTTTTTATATTTGGTGGATTAAGAAATATGATTTATCTCTTAGATATTATTATTATTATTATTATTATTATTATTAAGATACCCGTACCCACACATGTATTTATTAAAATTTGTAAGTAATTACTCTATCTATCGTAAGTAATTTTTACAAGTATTCACTGGGTACATTACCCAATGTCATTCCTAATTTACATAATAATATATTAAAGTTCATTGTTACGTTTGTTTTTTTTTCCCATGTAAATTAATTTTGAACTCTAATTTGCTTTTAATGATTTTTAATTAATTATTATAATAATTTAATATGATTTTTTACCTATATTTAAATCTATATTTAAAATATTTAACTTAACGTTGCATGTTCAAATAAATATTAAATATATAATTTAACAAAATAATTAAATATTTTTTTTGAAAAGAATAATTAAATAATTTAAATACAATAAAATTTACCAAATAACTCATACGTATCTTTTAAGTGCAATTAAACACATGCGTCTTCCATTCTTAAATTTTTAAATTTTGCATTAATTTTTTTCTTTTTTAGTTAATCAAAATAATTTTTAAAAATTAAGAAATGGCAATCTTCGTGGGATCGAACCCACATCACCGGAGATACAACGATACACAGAAAATCAGGTCATGCTAGGGACGCTTGTTATCCAATGTGTGATGTGCATCTTAGACGCCCATCATATTCACCGTTAGATTTTAAATTGTTAAATCCAAAGGTTGTAAAAAGCTTTCGCACCGTGCGTAATGAGTTTGGCTTACGCACGCTAGACTTCGTCGTGTAAACAATCCAAACACACCAAAACAATACATAGAAACTCCTTGATAGGCAAAATAAATAAATAAATAATAAGACGTTGAAAACATGCCCGAAAATAAAAATTCAACAATCCTTTACTTTGGAGGTTTCTTCATTTTTTCTGAACATACTAATTGGTCTTATTACCTCATACCGTGATAGTTCTTTACCAACAATACCCAGCTCAAGTTCCTAGTTCTCAAGGGTGCTACCTCTCATTTTCTTTATTGGAACGCCTTCAACAACAATATCCAAAGATTTTTCCTTTATATCTCTTTTCTGTCCTCTAATATTAATATCAAGGTCACATGAATTTTGACTGCACTCGGAAAGAAATGCTGCCTATTTTTCACATGCATCCTCATCAAATACTTGCACTGTAAAATGCAAAATTTAATGCAATTTGGACATATATATGATGATAATAATATTATATCATGTAAACACTTTCTGTTATATCTAGTAATAATCTTTACAACGTAGAATGTATATGTAACTACTATATACAGTCTACAAGACCAATGTGTTCCTCCTTTCTCTTTAATTTCTTATAAGAAATTTTCTGCATGCTTTAATTTCCTCCTTCTAATAAATATTTAAAATTTATAAAAAAAAAATGGTTCTAATCAATTATTGGCATTGATTTTGACCAGTTTTGAATCGATTTCCTGCTGACTTTTTAACCTCTAATTTTTCGAGATGTTGAACTTGTAATCCGATCAATCCATTTTTTTTTTATTTGATTCATCTAAAATAAGCAATTCACTTTATAAATTAAGTGTTGATGAGAAAACTAACAATCAATATTACATACACATATATAATAATTAATAAGTCTTGAATATATTAAAACATTAATTGATGATTTTCTAACCAACATCTTAGATTACTTACTTTACCTTTTTTTTAGCAATATTTTTTATCTATATTATTTTAATAGTAAATTTTAAACTCGGTTAATATTGGAATTGTGACTTCTAGAATAAACTCATATCTTGTAACCAAAAAAGAATAAACTCATATCTTTTAATTATGAAACATATATGCGACATTATTTTGGTCTTAAAAAAAAAAATATTATATTTTTAATTATATAAAATATTATTAATTTGGTCCTAAAAAATAATATTAATTTAACCCATCAGCCATTTAATATACATATAATTTAATTTTAATAATAACAAAATGATACTAATTCTCAATCTCGTGGTTCATATCGTACATTAAAATTAAATTTGACGTCACTTTTTATGACCGAGAGAATAAATTCACATTAAAAAGTAAAAACTGATAAAAAAAATTCACATTAAAAAACCAAATCATTCTTACAATTTTCATGACTAAAATGAAAATTTACCTGAAATTCCAACTTTAATTCCATAAATTTCTCAAAAAGAGAAACCTTAATCTGTAAATTAAAAAAGTTTAAAAAATCAAATCCGGAAATATTTAATCAAATCTAATTTACACACATTTTTCCAACAATACGACCTCCATTGCAGGTAAATATTTGATTCTCTCATTTTAATTTTTTTTAAAAAAGAAACTTAAACCATTTCTCCAAATTTAAATATTTGATTCTCTTCTTAATTCTTCAAATCGCATTCCAATTTCGAAAACCCTAAAAAAATTCCCAATTCTTCGTCTTCGTGTTGAACCTGAAGGTCTGTTTTCCTCGGCATTTTTTTTTACGATTCAGCTCTGTTTTGTTTCTCAGAAAAAGACACAATTCTTTTTTGTAACAATGGGATTTGAGCATTTTCAAATTTACTGAAAAGTTTTTATATGAAACTTTTTTTCTTCTTATCATAAGAGAGAGAAGACAACATTCTTTTTGCAGTAGCAAATGACTATTATCATATGAGGGAACCATTGATTATACATGTATATATGTATGTATCTTTGTATGTATGTATATATGTATATGTATGTATGTATGTGTGTGTATTTCTGTATGCATGAACAGAGAGTGTGCATGATGACATGTGGAACGTGGAACAAATTTCAAGTGTGTCTTGTTTGTTGTTTTGTTTTGTTTTTTGTTTGCCCCCAGAGTTTTAAGCTTAGATTGAATGGGAAATTTCAATGTGTGATTGTATTTAAGTGAGCATATATCGTATACATTTGCTGATCATCATTTTGGTTTTTTTTTTTGTTTTTTCAGCATACTTGTTCCAATGTTCAGCAATCGTAGTAGCAGTCAGTTTGGTCAACAAGAAACAACATATCATTTGTTGCTAAAAGAACTCCAGGTTCTTCCCCTTATCTAATTTGTGAAGAGTCTATCTTTTTTATCATGTTCTCTTCCCTAACAGCTTCTTCTAGAGGACCTTGGACTAACATTGTTTATTTTCTGTTTGCTTGATCCTTGTTTGTGGAATGTAAGATAATGTGGGATGAAGTTGGAGAGTCTGATTCTCAAAGGGATGCAATGTTGCTGGAAATAGAACAGAAGTGTCTGGATTTGTATAGAAAAGAAGTGGATGAAGCCAAGCTGTGTAGAGCACAAATTCAGCAAGAAATTGCTGATTATGTGGCAGAAATTGCTGGCATCTGTGCAGCAATAGGTGAACAACCATTACATGTGAGTCTTGTTGGAACTCCAGAATTGAGTGAATTAGCCTTTTTTTTTCTTGGCCACAGGAAGATTTTACAGTTGACAAGCTTTTATTGGTGTGTCCTCAGTTTGATCCAAAGTCTTGTGGAAGCTTGAAGAAAGCACGTGAAACAGTTGTTTCACAACTTGAGGAGATGCGCAAGCTGAAAACCGATAGGAAGAAACAGTTTTCAGAAGTCTTATATCAGTTGAAGAATATTTCTAGTGAGCTTTATGGCTCCATGGTGGCTAATGCATATTTAGATGAGAACAACCTGTCTTTGAAAAGACTAGAGGAATTACAGAAGCAGTTACTTCAATTACAAAATGAAAAGGTGATTTCTGTCTTTAATCCTATATTATATTTTGTCTAAACTTTTGGTAGACAGAAACGCAAATTGTTCATGATGTGTTCAGGACTGGTGCAATGTAGTGTGACTTATTGTTAATGCTTGAGTAGATTTAGATGAAATTCTAAACATATTCTTACAATCTTACCCTAAGAAAGAATAACTTCCATAGGTTAATTTCTCTATGATTCTTCTTTTGAATTGCTGCAGGCCAGTCGACTGAAGCAGGTGTCTGACCAACTGAACACTCTCAATTCATTGTGCTTAGTCCTTGGTTTAGATGTCAAAGACAAAATTTGTGAGATCTGCCCCACTATGGTTAATTCCACTGTGACAAAAGATGTCAGTGACAATACAATAAAGAATTTGACATCTGAAATACAAAGTTTGAGAGAGGTTAAAATACACAGAATGCAGAAGGTCAGCATTCTTGTTCTTATCCTTCATCCTGTCAAATACAGTTTTATTTCAAGTACCATTTCTCACTTTACATGCTGCCTCAGCTTCAAAGTCTTGCAGCTGCGCTATTAGAGATGTGGGATTTGATGGATACGCCAATGGAGGAGCAGCAGAAATTTCACCGTGTGACCAGTAAAATTGCTGCTTTGGAATCTGAATTTACTGAGTCTAAAATACTTTCAATTGACTCCGTCATTTACGTGAGTTTTTTTTTTTTTTGTCTTTGACTATAGTCTTGGTTCTGTTCTTCTTCGCTTTCACCTAAATTAAATTTGCTTCAATTGTAGTAGTTTGCACTATTTACCACCTCCGGTCCTAATTATAAGCAACATAGGACAAATCATCAAGACCAAGAAAAGTAGTTAACTAGTTATTTCTAATTAATTCTACCATAAATTCAAATTTTATTTCAAAAATACCTTTGTTTTAAGTGATTGTCATAGGGAATAAGTGATTGGATAGGAAATAGAATTAACAATAAATTAAGGGTATAAAAGAAATTTAAAGTAACTTTTAAAAACTGGTGATTATTGCTTATAATTAGAACGAAAGAAAAATTCAATTTGTTGTTTATAATTAAGACCAGAGGTAATATTATGTAATTAACTGGATAAGTTTTTCTCTATGCAGGTTGAGGAGGAAGTTCAAAGGCTTCAAGAACTTAAATCAACCAAAATGATGAAAGAACTATTACTGAAAAAGAAGTTGGAGTTAGAAGAAATATGCAGAAAAACACATTTGACTACACAAACAGTTTTTCCAAGCCAAGATTCACTTGAGCTTTTAGACTATGGTTAGATTTTCCAAAAGCATTTGAAGATTGCTGTTAATTATATCATTCTTCATTTATTGCATAATGATTCCACAGTATGTGCAATCATAATTTAAAGCTTAAGTAACTAAGGCATAGGTCAGTCACAAAATTGTCTGATGATAAATAGCCATGAGCAGAAGAACAATGACGTGACTATTAATTTAAATTTCTTCCTTTCTCTCATCTGCTGTTCATAGGAATGCTTCAAATTTTTTTATGTCTTAATTATTTACAAGTTTGTTATTGGTTATCAAAATGTGCCATGAATGTCATTATTTGTCCTCTCATCCATTTTGACAATCATTCTGCAGATCAAATTGAGCACCTAATTACTAAGACAAACGAAGAAGTTGTTTGTCGATTGTTAGCTGCACAATTCTTCTAGTAGTGATAATTCAAAGCAGTACCATGCACCAAGAGGAGTTAAATTTATAGTGTCTGAATTGTGGGCCTCGTCTTCATTTGCTCCTTTCTTTTAATTTGTATCCTGTTGAAACAGGGATGGTAAAGGCAATAATTTTAAAAATTAAAGCATGGGAGAAAGAAAGAGGACAAAAGTTTTTGTATGATGGAGTAAGTATTTTTAACAAAATCATATGTGCAACTTTTATGATTTAGCCTACTAGATTTTATGAAATTTTGCTGAGGTAGACTTTCTCTTGGAAAACTATGTCCAAAGTATCACATTTGGCATATAAATTCAATATCTTTTACTAGATACATCTCATATCTTTTCATGCATTGTTATCATTGATGTGTGTATAGAGCTGGCTACTTTCCATGCTTGAAGATTACAGCACCTTAAGCCAGGAGAAAGAGAATGAAAGGCAAAGGCAGAGGGTAAGAACTATGAAGCAACACATTACTATTGTAATTAAATATATAGTAGATGGTATGGAATTTTCTTTTGAACATTTATCTTGTTTCTACCCATTATCTAATTCAATTGAATTTTCTTTTGATCCTAAAATATATATGGAAGAAAAACAATTGAATTAGATAATGGGTAGAAACAAGATAAATGTTCAAAAGAAAATTCCAGACCATCTACTATATATTTTTTAATAAAGTAAAATGAGTTTTTGAATTGATATTTATTTAATTTTCTTTTAGTATTAAATCAATTTTTTTAATAAAGTAATCAAACTTTTGAATTGATATATATGAAAAAAAATTAACTTTTTTTTAATAAAGTAAAATGAGTTTACACGTAAAATTAATAATAAATATTTTTTAAACTTATTTTTTATTAAATAAATATTTATTAAAAGTTAAATATTTAAATAATTATGTAAAAAAAAATTTCATCCTCCCTTTAATACAATCCTAGATCCGTCCCTGATTCTACGCCTTCTCTCTTGCACTTCTTTCTTCTTCCGTTCACTTCATCTTTTTCTTCTCACCCCCTACTTCTGAGTTCTAACTCTCCCCCTCACCCCACCTTAGTTTTCTATTTTTTTTTTTCACATGTCACTAATACAACAAAAACTAATTTTCATTATGTTTAAATATATAATTAAAATGTATTTTTATTGCGTATTTTGATGGATCTTCTTTAGATAAATAATAAAAATATGTTTTTGTTATGCATCTGGACAAATTTCGTTGAAATACACAATAAAAATGTATCTCAACAATATTTGTTCAAATACACAACATAGACATATATTTCTGCTATGTGTTATGAAAACATATTTCCATCAAAATTATTTTTAATTAAAAAAATAGAAAAGTTGAAAGTGAACTTCAACGGGATGAGGATAACACAAATAGAAAAGTCCAAATGCCCTTCTTCGGCATTGTTTTACATGGTTGATCAAGTCATGAGAACCGGGATGTGGAAGCCTACGTCATGCCCTCACTGTGCTGATATTCAGAGGCAGCAGCAGCGTAGATGGGCGCCATGGCAGTCTGAGAGTGAAGATAGCGACGGACTTCCTCCCACAGCAGCACTAGGTCATCGCAGCCAGCAGCTAAGGGCAACAAATAGAATCAAGAGAAATGCTAGCAACACACTCTCTATCACACTCTTTTGAACATACTCTCCATGATTGATTAAATTTATTAGAAATCATACATTTTTATGGTTCTCACTTGTTATTTAATGACTCTCTCTCTCCTAATTTTGTAGTTTTAAAAAAATTCCAACCAATGATAGAGTGTGTGTTGGAAGAAGTGTGTTAGAAAATGTGTTGCCAGCACTCCTCATAGAATCAATCAATACTTCTACCATACAAGATAGGAAAAATATAGATGGACAGAAAATCACAATATTATCTAATACCTGGTAAGAGAGAAAAAAAATATAGATATTGGTCATATGACACTTAATATGATGTGATGGGAAGTGAGAAATAAAGAAAGATAATAAGTGTTAAAATATGGTGTTTAAAATTATGGAGTGATTATGTATCATTATTCTAGAAGATAACTCTTTTACTGTTTATTGGTTTTAGATGATTGGTTCACTGTCTTGACTATTGAACATTATCAGGGTATCTATTAATATAGGTTTTAATCTTGAACTAACAAAAATAATTATCTGTACATAAAAAAATTATTGGGAATTATTTGAAATTATTGTGTAAAATGACCAAAATGTTCCCGATTGACTGACTGTAAAACTCAACTAGTGATCTTTTGACCTATATAAATTATAGAAAATTTATCTTTTAGATAAAAAAATTTATTTATGAGTATAATTTCAAAAATTCATAATTAATTTGAATTATTTTACAGTTTTTGATAAAATTATATTACAAATACTTAAATAATAAATTCATAATTATAAAAAATTTATATTCTTGCATTTATAAAAAATGTTATAAAAATGATGTACTAAAAATATAGCTTAAGGATTAAAATACATTTTTAGTCTCACATTTTATATTTTTAGTTTCTGTTTGCCGATACGGCTTTGGAAATAAGAGGGGTCTTTGTTTGTCCGGGAGTGGAAGAAAATGAGAGAGAATGAAAAACCTTTCATGGGGACCTTGACACATTATTTTGCTCATAGTAACAATGCAAAGGAGGAGGACCAATTGATTATTTCAAGTGAAGGGGTCAGATAGATACTAGATATACAGTCTTCACGTTCATCAGATCAAATATCAATTTTACATGGTCGAATTGCACGTGCAGGTGCAGGTATATATATGACTCGATTGATTCCTATAGGTAGATTTTCATTCTAGTTTTGTTTATTACTCCATTTCATTACTTTCTTGAGGCATTAACTTCTCTAGATTTTAATCTATAAGCTTTTCATTCTAGCTAGATTAATGGTCTGTGATGTTGCATATGTTCTAGAAATATTCTCTTAATGACCTAACGTAACACAAATTACACACACGTGAGAAATAGGCATGTTTGAACGCATGCAATTGCAACCTAATTAACTAATCCAGCCGTACGTTATGGCATACGTTAATGGCAGGTACATTAATTGTTGAAAGTATATATATGTTAGATACATAGACATTGGAAATAGTTATGGAGGCATTCGTTTTCTGAGAGATGGAGGCCGTTCTTACCAATTTCAATTGGGCCAATCCGCTGTCATTAACATAAAAGACCAGGAGATCAAGTGGGAAGCCTCATACAACATAGACGGATTAATTTGCAAACTTGGCATAATCAAAACCACCAAAAGAAACTCAGACGAGAAGATAGAAATCAACGTCATAGAAACTAGGCACGGAAAAGAAAACGAAGGTATTCCTGTAGGGTTAGGCGAAACTGTGCGAAGAACTGAAGCCGGTTTTCTTGAAGAAGAATCGCGCTCTTCCGAAACATGTTGTATAGAGGACGATGATGTTGTTGTTTTGTCAGACTCATCCACCAGAAGGACTCCAAATTCATTGGGGGGTGTGACGGAAACAACACTTCTTCCGTACAGGACCCGAAGCAGGAGAAGTGGGAGGAGGGGTCTTTTGGTCATGGAGTGGAAGAACAAGAGAGCGGATGAAAAGCCTTTTATGGTGACTTGTTAAACTCTTTGGCAAGTAAATCAAATCGCACAAGTAGTGAAATGGAAAGTCCAAGTATCGTTTTCCAAAGGACTTGCATAATATTTGACAATATTCACGAATTTACTAACTAAGCTAACAAATATCACAAGAAAGCAATAAAAACATGAACTTTTAGTTGGTGTTTGTAAACGAAAAACAAAACAAGTGCAATAACAAAGTTAAAGAAACTATTTTTTTTTATAGTAAAAATAAAGCTTAAAACAAAGGAATTTTCACGTGATAAAAATATTGTCAGGGTTAGACTTCACCAAAACTCAGTCTCTTCTTGCTTGAACGCACAATATATATACCGGTTGTGAATCGATATTAAAATCAATCAATAAATGCTTTCTTAGTCCTAATCCCTTATGTGAAAAGAGTTTTAGTTCCGTTATTAAGTTTCAATTCCTCAAAAACTTAAGAAAGGAACTAGCTTTAAGCCTAGTAATTCAATATAACCAATGAACTAAACTTCATTCCTAGATACAAAGTTCATTGAGTATTTTGCTTCAGTTTAAGATTCTGAAAGCATTTTCCAACAACAATCAAGTCCAAAAAATATGTCATGGTTGGTCATTCCACAACAAGCATTAAGTAAAGAAGCAAATACTAACATTAAAACACTGAATATATATATAAAAATATCAAAAGATACAAGAGAGTATAAGTTTGATTACATCTAATCCTAACAATGGAAGAACTTAGCTACCCATTTCCACGGGTAGCCTCAAAATACATGGAGGAAGGAAGAAGATGAAGAATGAAACCCAAATAAAGTTTTTCCTCTGGACGGGATCGTGAACTCTTGCCAAATGAAGTAACCCCTTCTCATAAATGACAGAACCCTATTTATACAAGAGCCAAAAGATTTTTTTTTAGTGACTTTTAGCTTAAGCTCCTAATTTTAGCTTAGCTAAAGTATAAAACAACCTAAGTACAAAAACAAAATCTAGCTAAAGCTCTCAAATTTAGCCCAAGCTTGCAGATGTCATTTTTCTTGCTGCCAGAATTTTGCTTCAGCTCCCATCCTTAGCTTAGCTAAACCAAAGTTTACTTTTTCTACAAAATGGCTCTAAGGTTTTTTCACTTTCCACTCCACTTCTACCAAAAGTAGACAAAAAATATTAGACGCAACCTAAGAAATTAAGTATCTAAACTAAAAATTTAATATTTACAAAACTAGGCTAAAATGAGTCAAACATCATCCTAAATGTGGAGAAAATAATATTAATTGTCTTATAAATAATGTGAAAATTAAGTATTTGAGGCAATTACGATGACCTTTACGCATTATTATGATGTGAGTACAAGTAGAATAAATATCGGTCTTTCTATGGTGGTAAAGATTGATAGTGGCAATTTGGATTTTACTGTAGATGGCCCTGTCCAACACCCTTATTTGGCGTTGTTGTATATGTTTAATGAAGTCCAGAGAAGTGGGATGTGGAAGCCTACGGCATGCCCGCACTGTGCTGATATTCAGAGGCAGCAACGTAGACAGTCTGAGAGTGAAGATAGCGACGGTCATGGCAGCAGCCAGCTAATTAAGGGCAAGAAATAGTGGACACTTCGTGGGGGATGGTAATGGTAACATCTATGACAGAAATAGATTCATCAATCATCAATACTTCCATAGTCTGTTTAGTGTGTTGTTTGGTAGAGAAGAGTCACGGAAGAGATAATTGTAAGAATTGTAGGATCACTATATTATTTCTCACCTATTTTGACTCGTCTTTCTATCTCTTTTCTCATCTATTTCATGTTTCTCTCCAACCAAATACCTTTAATTTCTACTTTATTTCTCACTTATTTTCACTTATCCTTATTATTTCCATTCACTCTACTTCTCTCCTCTCTACTTAAAGTAGCATAAAAGATAACTCTTCCAGTGTATTGATTTTAGATGATTGGCTCAGTGTCTTGAATATTATGTGTGTATCAACTTTTTTTTTTAACCCTGAACCAATAAAAAATAATTATTTATAATTAAAATCACATCACAAATGAGTTAATTTTAATGGTATTTTAATAAGATGGGCTTACTATCCCACAATGCCAATCTCCCACAAGTTGCCATGTGTAGCCTTTTTCGAGGATATGCTCCTATTGACAATCTAAGATATTTAAAAGGAATGGCACCAACCTTACAATTCAGAATGTTGGATTCCTCATCTAACTACAATGCTTCAA
Organism: Pueraria montana var. lobata; assembly: GCA_026413185.1. NCBI lineage: Eukaryota > Viridiplantae > Streptophyta > Magnoliopsida > Fabales > Fabaceae > Pueraria > Pueraria montana. The sequence goes on along the minus strand of CM048650.1, from coordinate 85,846,060 downwards.
GATTTACCCCCACCAACTAATTTCTTGTGAAAATTCACCTTCTACCATAGATTAACTGAAAGAGTAATATAATAGATTTAATAGCCCATATATTTTCCAATATTTTCTCCCCAATTAATAAGTTATCATATGTAAATTAAAAATGTAAAATACAAGGACCTTGCTCCCTATTGTAAAGCCATTGAAAAGGCCGATTCACTTCGCCTCCCTGATCATTATACTGGTACCTTTTGCAGTAATTAGAAAAAGGAAAGAAAACAAAGGATCCTTTGCCTAAGGCCCCACGCATATTAAATTTATCCGTTGGACTTCCATTTACGAACATACACTCTAGCAATAAAAAGACATTAATTCTCTCCAATTTTACTTCAAAGCCCATATGATCCATCATATCTAGTAAAATTTGCTAATTACCTTAATCACATGCCTTCTCAAAATCAACTTTAAAGTACACCAATTCTCTTCCTCTTCTTTTTGCCTCATTCACTCCCTTGTTGGCTATAAGCACACCATCTAGAATTTGTTGGCACTTGATAAATGCTGTTTGATTTTCAAGTATTACTGCAGATATAACATTCCTCAACCTACTTGTTAATATTTTAGACAAACACGTTATACATTCAACCAATAAATGATATTGGCTTGTGTTTCCCTATCTTTTGTGGATTCTTAGTTTTATGTACTAATACAATGAAAGAATTGTTTGATTCTTTCACCAATCTCTCATTTGAGTGAAACTCCTCCAGAAACTCCACAAAATCTAGTTATATTGTTCCTTAACTAGTCAAAAGCAAGCTTGCTAAAAAGACTTTTCTTTGATGTTTTTGTCCGCTTTGCCATGCATGTAATTGGAAAGATATAAAATAATCCATGACATTTCAATCGTAGAAAGAAGAAAAGGAGAAAATAATTCGTATTGTTTTTCCTCAATACACTAAGGTAGTCTTTCATGTTTTGTAACAAAGAATACCATATATATAATGTAAAATTTAAATTACTAATTATATAACTGATAAAAATTATTAATTATGTATTTATGTTAAAAAAAATTAATATAAATCTAGTGAGATTTTTAATTTAATTTAAATTTGATTATAATATAAAGTTGAATTGAAATATATATTAGTACAATCAATTAATTTGAGATGTAGTGTGTGAAAGTATTATCAAAAGTGTAGGAGGTGGGGATAGAACCCCAACCTTATACTTTTACAAAACACATATTCACTTGACAAACATATGTTCTTAATATATAAACGAAGCTTATAATATATAAAATTAACTTAATTGTGACCAAATTCGCATATATATATATATATATATATATATATATATATTTACTATACTAAATAAATAATTTTTTATATATTATATATTTATTAGCAATAATAATATTATTATTAAATTTATACTGACCATATTATTAGTATATATTAATAAATGTAAATTAATGAATTCATAAAATAAATTAGTATATACTAATATTCTTCTATATAAATATAAATATACTTATACAAATAGTAGTATATTAATAAGTTTATTATTATTAAAAAATATTATTAAGAAATTTATTATTTTATTAATATATTTTTGTATAGGTATATTAATAATTTATATTGATATTTATGTAGAAGTATATTTGTATAAATAAATTTTCCTTAATAATATTATTAATACTAGTGTGTATTAGCCTAGTGGTTAAGTGTAAGGTAGATTCTACTCCTAGCCGTACACTTTTGATAATATTTTTCTTATTTTAGTCTCAGATTTTGAAATTTTTTTAATTTTAGACTAATTCTTAATTTTGCATATGTTTACCGTTTAATTTAATGTTGACTAATGATTTATCAATATTGTGATGAGGTAGAAATTAACAATTAACAAATCATTTAATTAATTAAAATATATAAAATGAAAGAAATAAATGTATGCAAAATTAAGGATGGGATAAAAATGTAAATTTTCTAAAATCTGGTAACTAAAATCGCCAAAAAAAAAATAAGAAGACTAAAATTACTGATAAAAAATTAAAGGAACCAAAATTTTAATTAAAAAAAAAACTTTGTGACAAAGTGAACCTCACTATATGTTGAATGTTGCGGACTCGAATGGAAGAATCGATCAAAGGTAAAAAAAAAAAAAAAAAAAAAAAACAACACCATTATCGGAATCATTCTAGACAAAGAACATTAATAGAATTAGATTCGACCTAAATTATTTAATCCGCGTAAGATTAACGCTTCCCTTCATGATAGTGCACGAAGAATCGATAGTCAGTGTATTTATATTAATCTCATGTGAACCCAATAATGCAGGGAGGACCATTTGATTCAAGTGAAGTGGTCATATATATAGATATGGGTTTGCTAATCTGTGCCCAAAGGGCACCGGTTGCTGATTAAGAAATTAAAAGAGAGAAAATATAAAGGAGCACATTTTCATGCATCTCAATAAAATATTTTCTCTTTTTACTTCATTAACCGGTGCCGAGGGGACACTGTTTGGCATTTGCCTATAAATATATATATGTCTTCAGGTTCATCAAATCAAAGTAATCCATTTACTTCGTTTGAGTTGCATGTGCAGGTATGGCTCGATTTCTACATAGATTTTCATTCTAAGTTTGTTGATTATTTCATTACTTTTCTTTTGGCATTAGCTAGATATTTTTATCTATATAATAATGCACCTGCACCGAGCTTTGATCGACCTTTAATACATTTTTATTATGTAAAAAAAATAATGGGGCTTAAAATTTTGGCGCCCACCGTGGGGCTGAGTTGAATTTTCTTACGGCCCATAGATCATGGTATGGTAACTACAAGGAGAACAACGAACATGGAAGGTGGTCAAGGACCCGCTCAAAACCACTCGATACACGTGGAGGAGGTCCCAGACCATTCGGATGCGATTCAAGAATTGTGTGCAGAGATGGAAGCTATGCGCAAGCGTCATGCCGAGGAGATGCAACTCCTTCAACAACAACACAAAGTACTGCAGAAGCAATGACAGGACCCTACATGGAGACCATCTCATCAAACAGATGGCTTTCATGGTGATACGGGAGCTAATCATACCTTTCAAGCACCTACAAGTAGTAGGATACCACCAGAGGCAAGCTGGCAGGGTGACCCTCGGCCTAGACGAACTCAGCAGTTGGGTCGAGGAGACACCCTTTTGTGGACGGGATCATAGAGACTCCCCTCCCTCCATTGTGGAAGAGTTTAACCTTGGATAGGTATGATGGCACCACAGACCCTGACGAGCACCTGGACATCTATGTTACCCAGGTGAATCTGTATACGAATGATGATGCTATCTTATGCCGTGTGTTTCCCTCATCGTTGAAAGGTGTGACATTAAGTTCCATTGACTCATTTGAAACGTTAGCATCATGGTTCGACACTCAGTTTGCAACTAGTCGCCCACATCACTTGACCTCGGTAGCTCTAGTCAGCATCAGACAAGAGATGAAGGAGCCCCTAAGGACGTTTATGGAAAGATTCAGCAAGGTCACTATCAATATTAGAAACTTACACCCGGCGGTGGCTTTGCACCATTTAGTCACAGCCTTAAGACCTGACCCCTTTGTGAACAGTTTATGTAAGAAACCGGCCTCTGACATGGATGAATTGCGTCAAAGAGCAGCCAAATATATGCAGATGGAAGAGTTGGATGAGTTTTGGAATCAAGCGCGGGTGGAACAGTCAGGCGAAAAGAAGGAAGCTGACAAGGAAGGAAAGAAAAGAAGTAAAGAAGCCTATAGTGATCGGGGACCCCCTCATCCTAGATATACTCAGTACACTCCACTGATTGCCAATCGGACCCGCATCCTAGAGCAAGCCCTCAGTTATGAGATCATCCAAGTTCTAAAGAGAGGACGTACCTTGCCAAATGCAGACAAGAGCAAGCGTTGCCAGTTCCACCAGAATTATGGTCACACAACTGAGGAATGCACCACCTTAGAGACAAAATAGAAGATTTGATAAAGGATGGACAATTAAAGGATTTTATTCATAAAATCCAAAACTCAAGGCATGCCACGCACGAGTATCGAAGAGATTATTATGATCGAGATCAAAGAAGGGAGGATCGGGACAGGAGAGGTCATGATGACAGAAGGGAAGATCACCGAGAAAGAAGGCAAGATGATCATAATCAAAGCAATCAACCTGCCCGACGGGTCATCAACATGATTGCTGGGGGGTTTGCAGGAGGGGGAGCTACGGCATCCTCCCCTAAAAGACACTTGAGGATGGTTAGATCAGTGAATGTAGTATCTAGTCGAAAGCCCAAAACCATGCTGGCCATTACCTTCACAAATGCAGACTTCAAAGGCCTAGATCCCATCCAAGATGACCCTATGGTTATCATAGTGGAAGTGGCCAATTGCATTGTCATGAAGACGTTGGTAGACTAAGGCAGTTAAGCAGACATCCTTTATTGGGAAACTTTCAAGCAACTAGAAATTCCTGAGGTAGGGATAAGGTCATACAATGATCAATTGATCGAATTCTCAGGTGAAAGAGTAGACACCAGAGGGTATATTGACCTCTACACTAAGTTTGGTACGGATAGAGATTACCGAATCATCTATGTTCGGTATATAGTGATCAATGCTAGCACTTCGTATAATATCCTCTTAGGGTGGCCTTCTCTCAATGCTCTTGGGGCCATAGTGTCAACATCACACTTGGCAATGAAGTTCCCGTCCATCGAAGGAAGAATTGTCACTGTTCATGCTAATCAGAAGACTGCCCGGGAATGTTATGCAGCAAGTCTTAAGATGACACCATTGGAGAACAAGGAAGCATCCTTGCAACAAAGGAACCCAGCTATGGTTGGGAGTATGGAGTTAGATCATCGATTGGATGATGACCAGAGGGCAGAACCCAACAAAGATACATGTCAACTTCAGTTAGGAAGAAAGGTCGAACAATGTACAAGGATGGGTACCCTGTTGTCAGATGAATGTCAACAACAAATTACAAAGGTTCTACAAGTAAATGCAGATCTTTTTGCATGGAAGGCTGCTGACATACCAAGTATTGATCCAAAGTTTCATAGCCACCGACTGTCGATATGTCCGGAAGCAAAGCCTGTCACCCAGAAAATGAGGAAGCTTAGGGAGGAAAAGAGAAAGGTCGTAGCGGAAGAAACGGAAAAGTTGATAGAAGTAGGATTTATATGAGAAGTTATGTACACTACCTAGCTAGCTAATGTCGTTATGGTGAAAAAAGGCAATGGTAAGTGGCGGATGTGCACAGACTATACCGACCTCAACAAAGCATGCCCAAAAAATGCGTATCCATTACCGAACATCGATCGTTTGGTAGATGGAGCAGCAGGGCATCGGCTGCTCAACTTCTTAGATGCCTATTCCAGATACAACCAAATCCGAATGTGTCCTCGTGATGAAGATAAGACAGTATTCATCACCGATTCGGCGAATTTTTGTTACCGAGTGATGCCCTTTGGATTGAAGAATGCTGGTGTAACCTACCAAAGGTTGATGGATAAGATGTTCAAAAAGCAGATTGGAAGAAACTTAGAGGTATATGTAGATGACATGGTGATAAAGTCTGAAGAAAACACTTCACATGTAGATGATCTGCAAGAAGTTTTTGATGAAATCCGCAAGCACAATATGCGTTTGAACCCCGAGAAGTGAGTGTTCGGAGTTGAAGGAGGCAAGTTCCTAGGCTTTATGCTCACACACAGGGGCTTAGAAGCTAATCCAGATAAATGTCAGGCAGTGATTAAAATGAGAAGCCCCACCAACCTAAAGGAGGCCCAATGACTATCCGACAGACTTGCTTCCCTAGCAAGGTTTCTACCTCGGTTGGCTGAGAAGACTAAGCCTATACTTAGGCTACTTAAAAAGGTGAAGACATTTCAGTGGGATGAGGATTGTGAACGTTGCTTTCGAGACTTGAAAACTTTCTTAGCAGCTCCTCCTATCCTGATTAAACCACGCACAGATCTAGACCTGCTTCTATACTTGTCAGTTTCTGATGAAGCAATTAGTGCAGTCATAACACAAGTGGAACATACCCAAGTCCCCATATGCTATACAAGCCGAGTACTCCAAGACTCGAAACTTAGGTTCCAGAAGATTGAAAAGCTTGCTCTGGCGCTAGTAAAAGAATCAAGAAGGCTTTGGCAATACTTTCAAGGGCATCAGGTTGTGGTGCGAACGGATTATCCAATAGCCAAGGTATTGCGGAAACCTGAGTTGGCAGGAAGAATGGTGTCGTGGTCGATAGAATTGTCTGAGTTTGGCATTAAGTATGAACCAAGATGACCCATAAAGGCTTAATGTTTGGCTGATTTCACAAGTGAACTTCACCCCGCAGTTCAGAGTGAGGAGTCATGTTGGATAGTGCATTTGGACGGTTCGTTCAATCGCCTTTGTAGTGGGGCAGGAGTTATACTAGAGGGACCGGGAGGATTAGTCCTTGAACGATCCCTGAGGTTTAACTTTAAAACCTCGCACACCTAAGCTGAGTATGAGGCAATTATAGCAAGCCTACTCTTGGTACAAGAGATGGGAGCCAAGAAAGTTTTATGTCGAACTGATTCTAAGTTGGCAGCAGACCACATATCCGGCGCTTCCCAAGTAAAAGAGCCTCACCTCCTTGGGTATTATCACAAAGTCAAGAATTTGATGCAAGAGTTCGATCAGGCAGAAGTTAAGCATATCCTGAGAGATCAAAATTCTAGGGCTAATGAACTTGCTAAGTTAGCAAGCACCAAGAAGCCGGGGCAACATCACACTATTATTCAGCACACACTCATGGATCCAAGTGTTGGAGGAAAGGAATGCATGGAGGTGACAACAGAACAAGTAGAATGGATGACACCTATCATGGCTTACCTAAAGGAGGGCACCCTGCCGGAAAACCCGAAAGAAGCACAGAAGTTGAAAGTCCAGTCGGCAAGGTATACTATCATCGTGGGAGAGCTATATAAAAGAGGGTTCTCGACACCCCTCCTCAAGTATCTCACAAAGGTGCAATCACAGTATATCTTGGAAGAAATTCACAAAGGTATATGTGGAATGCATTCGTGTGGGAGATCGATGGCAGCACGTGTCTTACGAGCCGGTTATTATTGGCCTACCATCCAGAGTGATTGCCATGAATATGTAAAGAGATGCCCTGACTGTCAACGGCATGGCAACCTTGTACACCAGCCTACAAATGAGTTACACAACATTGTGTCCCCATGGCCTTTCGCGATGTGGGGGTTGGATATCCTCGGACCTTTCCCACTAGCAAAAGGCCAATGTAAGTTCCTATTGGTGGCAATAGACTACTTCACCAAATGGATTGAAGTTGAGCCCCTAGCCACTATCTCTGCCCAGAATGTCCAGAAATTCATATGGAAGAACATTATTACTCGTTTTGGCATCCCCAACTTTGTCATTACTGATAACGGTTTGCAGTTCACTGATAGAAAGCTTCAAGAGTTTCTTGAAGGGATGAGTATTCGGCATAGGGTGACATCAGTAGAGCACCCTTAGTCAAATGGCCAAGTTGAAGCGGCCAATAAAGTTATCTTAGGAGAACTTAAGAAGAGGTTAGGGGATGCAAAGGGAAGATGGGCCGAAGAATTGCTTGAAGTGTTGTAGGGATACAGATGCACTCCTCAATCGGCAACGAAACTCTGTTTCGTCTAACATATGGAGTGGATGCTATGCTTCCGATAGAGGTAGGAGAGCCTTCACTACGAAGGACCCTCTATACTGAGCAGGAGAATGATGCCTCATTAAGAAGAGAACTGGACTTGATTGAAGAAACTAGAGACATGGCGAATGTAAGGATTGAAGCTAGCAAACAAAGAGCCTCTAGAAAGTACAATTCAAGGTTAAAACCAAGAGACTTTAGACCAGGAGACTTGGTATGGAGAGTTCAGAGTGAAGCGCGCACGGATTCTAAGGAGGGGAAGTTATCAGCTAAGTGGGCCGGACCATTCCGTATCACACAGTGTTTGAACAACGGAGCTTACAAGTTGGAGTGTTTGTCAGGGGAGGCGGTTCCTAGGACTTGGAACAGCACCCACTTGAAGTTTTATTATAGTTAAACTGTAATCATGCAAGTGGTGTACTCTTTTTCCTACCTCGGTCTATCCTCCCTATAAGAACGTGAAAGGGTTTTGGCCGAGGAGGTTTTAACGAGCCACACTTGAAAAGCTAATAAAATTCCTCTCTACGTAAGTAATCATGTTATATTCACTATTCATCTTTGACTATTGATAACTACAAAGTGCCCTGACAAGGTAGCACACTCTGGCAGTGTAAGCACAACTACTACGAAGTGCCTTGCCAAGGTAGCACACCCTGGCAGTGTAAGCACAACTACTACGAAGTGCCCTGCCAAAGTAGCACACCTCGGCAGTGTAAGCACAACTACTACGAAGTGCCCTGCCAAGGCACCACACCTCGGCAATGTAAGCACAAGTACTACAAATACGAAGTGCCCTGCTGAAGTACCATTCCTCGGCAGTGTAAGCACAAGTACTATGGAGTGCCCTGCCAAGGTACACACCTCGGCAGTGTAAGCACAAGTACTACGGAGTGCCCTGCCTAGGTACCATGCCTCGGCAGTTTAAGCACAACTATATGTACCAGCTTGGCAGTATGAGTAAAACTATTAAGTTGAACATGATAGTCAAACACAATGAAATTATATCATGAAAGAAGCATTCATTAATAAAAGGCCAACAATAATCGACAAGTATAATAACCGACAAGTACAGTAACCGACAAGTGCAGTAACCGACAAGTACATTAACGAAAGTAACAAAAGGGGCATTATAGGCCCATGATTACATAAATAAGTAAATTTTAAGCCATATCCTCCATGGTGTGCTCCTCCTCATCCCCTTGATTGACCTCATTGGTCTCCTCGAAAACATCAGCAGTTGCACCAGTAGCAGTAGGAGTATAAGGCAATCCACTATAGGTACTGGCAAAAGGATCAGGGACAGGTACAGGTGCAGGTGCAGGTACAGGTACAGGTGCAGGTGTAGGTGCAGGTGCAGATGCAGATGCAGATGCAGGGGTAGGTGCAAGTGTAGGCACGTCAAAAGCCCCATGCGAAATTTCAGTCAATGGCCGAAGAGCACCCTGCCACACATCTTTATCAACATCGAACTGAGCAGTGTCAGTAAGTCCAAAAAACATGGCTTGACGAATACCCTTATCAAAACCTGTTTTGTGCTCTCTAAAAATAGCAGCCTTGGCTAGATCAACAAGCTTGTTGGCATTCTCCTTTGCTACCTTCTCAGCATCAAGAGAAATGTTAGTATTTGCTAGTGCCTTAGTTAATTTCTCAACCTCTAGTTGCAAAACTACAGCCGAAGACTCAGCCTTCTTCGCCTTTGCAATAAAAATAGCCTCCTTACCCTCTAACTCCTTCACCTTATCCTTGAAGTTAACCACTTCGGTAGTCAGCTCACAGTTAGCCTCGAGGTCCTTCTTAAGGGCCTCAGCAGAATCAGCAACCTCTTTCTTCATCTTCTCCAACTCCTCCACTTGGGAAGGAACCTTGGACTGTTCAACAAGCCAATGCTGAATGATTGCCCAAGACTTAGCCTGCATCTCGGCGACATCCTCCAAACCTTTGGCAGGACCAACAGCAATAATTACTTCCTTTCTAGCAGAAGAGGTGACAACATTCAACGCTGTGACAGGATTGAATCCTCGGCTGAAGATATCCCTCCCAAAACTCTGAGAAGAACCAACTATGCTGGTAGGAGGGGGTACCAAGCTAGCATAAAGAGTAGAGTGCCTTAGACGTTGAGTACAGGGTAGGTCTTGGTCGGCATGGACTAGTCCATTGTGCTGCTTCCTAGACTTATCTTTACTCTTGTTCTTGTTATGCTTTTGCTTCTTTCTCTTAGGATCAGGAGGAGGAGGAACACGTTCAGGCATGGGACCAGTATCTGCATTCCCAACAGCCACCTCGGCCTCCTGTTCCATAAGTTGTGCAGACCGCATACTCTGGTAGTCAAAGGGGTCGTCCAACATAGTCATGAAAATTCTTGCACAACTTAAAAACAAGAAGTTAGTGGCAAAGAGATATTAGTAAGCAAATGCTAGAAAAAAGACTGAATACTAACCACCTAAGTCCACATAAGGGTGAGGAGCTATATACAAGGGAACAAAATATTTGCTAGGAAAAGATCTGGGGAGCTGATCCAAAATCTGCAAGTTTTTCTGCTCCCTTTCAGTCAGCATGGAGAATGGGTACTCATCATACCTCGTAGGCTTCCTCGTCCAGCAAAGAGGAAACCTCGGCCTATTATCATTAAAAAAAAAACATATACTTCTTGCCATCCTCGGTGGCTGACACCATGAAAAAATCAGTTTTTAAGTTGTTCTTGTAAGAGGAACTGAAAGCAGTAAATAGAGAATAATTCGTCCTGCTCACAAGAGACAACCATCCTACCCCATCCCCAGGACGAGTCTTGTAATGATGTAAGAACACTCCAGGCGTCGGTCGAATACACAGTGAATTGCACAAAAACTTGAATGACTGAATGGGTGCCCAACTATTCGGGTGAAGTTGGGAAGGAGCCACATTCAGAACCCGCAGTACACGCTCAGTAAACTCATCGAAGGGTATCCGCACATGAAGATGGCAGAACAAGGACTCGTACATGAAGAAAAATGGATCTTCGTTAGGTTGAGGACCCATGAATACTTGTTCATCCTCCCGCAGAGTCTCTACAGTGAATATGTTCTCCTCCTGACACTGCACTAATCTCTGTGATTGAATGTAGGATGTAAGGACCGAATCCCATTTATACCGAGAGTAGTATCCCCATACTCCCTTTCTCAACTACATGTATTTAGTTGGTCGTCCGTCATCTCCATTGTTGGAACCGGTCTCTGATGAACTAGCAACCTTTCGGCCTCAGCATATGCCTTCAAACCAACATCTTCACTAGCCTCAATTTTGACATTCACTTCAACCATAGCATCCCTGTCTACAGTGGCATTTGCATTCGCATTCTAGGCATCGTCTCCCTCATCAGAGGCTGAGGAGTCATCGTCACTACAACTCAACTCCTCGTCAGCATCTGACTCCGCATATGGATCATCAATGCCATGGACCTCGACCGGCAACATTCTGAGTTTCGCAGACTCAGACTCTTCAGACTCAGACTCCCCAGATCTCAACTCAGAAGCCATATAAAGAAAAAAGAGGGAAGAGGAAGGGGAAGAATAAATTACCACATACCTAGGACACAACTCGGCACTCGGAATGGCAAAGATAAGGGAAATCTCGGCACTCGAATTTGGTGGAAATGCTGAAGAGAATAGATGACTAGGTATACTTTATAATTAAAATGAAAGCTTTTGGGCCTGATGGGCCAAGCTATCATGACCGTTAGATATCTGGAGATCAACGGCTGTTAATATAAAATTGTTCACGTCGCAAGGCATTGAACGATCATAATCCGAAATTCAAAAATCAAGTGTCGGTACACATTAAGCCGAGACCTTATCTCGACCCTTTCCAAAATTCATAGACTGATGTCCATCTAGGCACCTTCTAGGAGTCAAAACCGAGTTCCATCCTATAGGTCGAGACCCATCCTGACACTTACCAAAGCTGCAAGGCCGAAGACCCATCTCGAAACCTATTTGGATGGCAAAGGACGAGACCTATTATCGGCACCAAGCTTAAAAATCCCTTTCCGACCTTTTTTCTCATAGAAGGAGGGCTTTTCTGGGGAAAATGATGGACCAAATGGGATTTGCCACGCGTTCGTCTTGAAAAGTTATATGAAATAGACATATAATACGCTAAAATCGGACATATGAGTCGAAAGTTATGCACTTTCAAAGTTACCACATGCAACAATGACCTATATGCCTTCTTCCCTCGACCAGACCCCCCTCCTAGGAGAGCAAGTGCCGAGACCACATCTCGGCACCTTCTAGGAAAGGCAAAATGCCAAGACCACACCTCGGCACCTGCTAGGAAGAGCACCTCAGCACCCTCTAGGCAAATGTCGAGACCACACCTCGGCACCTACTAGGAAGGGCACCTTGGCACCCTCTAGGAAAGGCAAAGTTCACCACACCTCGGCACCTGCTAGGAAGTGCACCTCGGCACCTACTAGGAAGTGCACCTCGGCACCTGTTACGAAAGGCAAAGTGCCAAAACCACACCTTGAGACCCTCAAGCATCCCTTAGGTATTCCAGTGCCAAAGAACACCTTGGCAGCCTTATATTATAAACCCTCTTCACCTCTTCTACGAATGCTTCGAGGCTTGGGGGGCATGTGTACTCTATAAGAGGACCTAGGACCCCTAGGCAACTACATAACCGAACAGTATTCGGACATCCTAATACTATTTGGCCTATTATAAATGGTAACGTCAGCATTACAATAATAATCTAGGGATTAAAGTAATTATCACATAATCAAGGATTAACATCGCATTAGTAACAAGGTAAGGCTCATGGATCCCAAAGGTCCATTAATGTATGTATATAAAGGGTGAGATTCTCAAGGTAAAAATATTGGGGTGATATCTGACTTGAGCGTCGGAGTATCTTTGCAGGTACCCACCCCCTCGGTGAAAAATGATAAGGACAGACGGATAGAGCTCGGCACAGCAGAAAGAGATTACCACCGTACCCTCGGACAGGTACAAATAATTTTCATTCTAGAGATTAAGTGGAAAGATAATGGAAAAGTGATCGATGCAGACGTGGGAAGTCTCAAACAAGGTAGAACGATTAAGTTTTACACTCTACATAATCAAAACCACTGGAAGGAATTCATATGTATGAGAAGTTTGAGACATCCTCAACAAGAATTAATGTTATATCAAAAGGAGTAACTTTCACCCTTCTTTGGCATTGTTTTTATATGTTTGAATATTAGCACAATGAGGACATGTCGTAGGCTTCAACGGTGTTGGATTTTACTTTGAGACTACCACAGCGCACATCTACGCTACTGCTGCCTTTGATGAAGCCTACAACACACTTTCGTTGTGCTAATATTCAAAGGTTCGAAGAGGTGTGTGTGTGGTGTTTTGGTTTTGATTTCAAGGCTCTCTGTGAAGCTACTAGTTCATGCAGTTAGCGAGTACTTCAGGGACTTGATTAACTTTTGTTATTGTGGTACACAGTGCCTACTTGATTAACTTGTGTTATTGAATAAGTTACTTCATATTCCCATGGTAAGTACTAGTTACTGGCGGGCCCAGCTTAACGGTGAGTGAAACAGTCAATTTTAAGAGAGATTTTTTTACTTTAAATAAAAGAATTATATGTTAAATATTCTTGTTGTCAACATATGGGATTTTGCTTTATAAATACTTAAGATTTAGTAGCTAGCTTTACTTTTAAGCCGATCCTAATTACTAGGATATGTTGTATGATTGCATATCTTGCTATAGGTGGTTAAGAAAAAAACATCACTTGTATGGTACTATGGAGTAACTATGTTTCTGAAGATATATATCTCTTTCACTTGATGCAGCTTACTTCAAAGAAAAGGAAGGAAAGTGACTCCTATTGAATGATGAGTATCGGATTCAGGTGCAAGTGAAATAAGCTTGAACTGTAAAAGTACACCATGAGATTGAAATCCTTAGAATCAAGATAACATTTTATAGCATTTGTTAAGTAGATTGCAAGTACTCAGAAGTTCTATTTTGTTCTGTTGTATTGCATCATGGCATTTTCATTTGATTTTTTGCAATTAGAATTACAAATTGCAGAGCCTAACTAACCTTTTTCACACCAGAGGCAGAAAGGTCTATACTTCCTTTAAATATGTTTATTAATATTGAGTCATTTCCTTTCCCTCTCTGGCCTGTTGTCTTATGGCATGATAACAAAATTTGGAATTGAGCTGTGATTACCAAATGACTTGGAAAACTCAAGAAGAGAGAGACAGAGAGAACTCTCAATATGAAAACGAGATACCCTTAATTTTTGGATATAAATGACAATGAGAAAAATCCTAATTGTATTACTCTTGTAAGGCTATTTTCGTCCAAAAGGAAACTATAAATTATATACTACCTTCGATCATATTTATAAAAAAACAAGTTATAGTGTAAAATACACTATAACTTGTTTCTTATAAATAGGGTCGGAGGTAGTATAAAAGAAAAATATTGGTTTCATTACAAAACATGCCTATTATTTAGAATAAAAAAATGCCTATTATTTATGCTTAATGACTACTTATAAGTTATAACTCATAGTTACCCCCATCATCACAATACTTACAACTCACAACTCATGGCTTTAAATTTTAAGTTCGGCATTCATCATCCGTTATCAAATCCCCTTACCCATACAAATAGAAGAGCCACACTTATTTTGCAAAGTTTTTACTACACACAAGTTCCAAAGAGGCAAATATGGGATATGTAAAAGTTGCAACCATGAAAAAACTTTCAAGCATGGTCAAACAATGACCATTATGTGATCATAATGTACATGCATCCTCCTCTTTCCACAATCCATGACTCATTGACGAGAGCCACATCTTATACTTCCAACACGTACTCGTAAAAGAAATTCGACATATAACTAGCAAGCAATACATGTCTATACTAGTAAGTCAATTGTGCTGTTTTATCTTTTTCCAACAAAATAAAAAGGATAAAGAAAGGAAAGAAAGAACAACCATATATATAAATATAAAATCATGATTATTATGATAAATACTTGCTCATATATTGAAATAGGTTTGAAAATTTAAGATCCCTTGCTAGCTAGCTAGTCTAGTTTCTAAATTCCAATACCAACCGAAGGAAAAATATTAATTAGTTCATTAATTTATAAAGCAAAAAGATGTTTGATCATTTAGAAAGCTATAAAGATGGTGAGGCATTGGAGCTTGAGGCAGGAGGTGATGGAGGAGACTCATGCTTAATAGGAATGTCATGTGCCACTGCTTGAGGGTCAGCACTAGTGGTGGTGGTTGATGGAGCAGCAGCAGCCATGTATTGACGTGGGTCTATGGCCCTTTGTTGCATGGCCCATGAAGCTTGGCCCATTGGTTCAAAAAAAAGTGAAGACAAATCATAGGTGGTGGCCGGCACTGCCACCGTGGTGGCGGACAGTAGGTCGGCAATTGAGAAACCCGGTGGTGTCGCCGTCATTTGCGGCGGAGGTGGTGGTGGTTGGGGTAACTCCATTTGAGCAAGGTGGGCATGGAGGTAAGAGAGTTCTGCTTGTAAGTTCACCACCTGTAGAACAATAAAGCCAAAAAAATGTTAATACCTTGTGATTAATTATTATTATTATTATTTAAAATAAACCCATGAATCAGCTCAAAAAAAAAAAAAAAAAACCGATGAATCATAATAACGTATTTTTGTCTCCATCTTACTTACCTGGTGAGAGAAAATTTGTATGATACGTTTAGCTAAAAGACAGATGATATTATGTTCAAACAAAATATTTATATATATTTGACGTTGCACTTATTTTTTATTTTATTTTAGAAATTACAATAAATTTCTACGACATTAAATTTTTCTTTAGGAAAAAGATCGGTGTACATAGAATGTTATTTAACACCTAGAAGAAAAAAGAGAAAAATATATGTAAGATAAATAATATGATGCGATAAGAAAATAAAATGAAATAAAATAATAAATGTTAATGATATTTGATATATAAAGGTTTCTATATCATGAATCTTTTTCTTCATTCAGACATTCATTGTATTTTATTTTATTGTGTTAAACACGTATCTTTCTTTGTAAATATACTATGCTAAAATTTTCCCTTTCATGAAAAAGAATTCCTCTTCACGCAACCTTTTTTTCAAATAAAAAATAGAGAAAGATAAAATTAATTATAAATGAAACAATACTTTCTCTCTCGATAATAGTAATAATGTCACATTCATAATTAATATATAATAAAAAAGGTGAGAATCCCGAGTAGGTTTGAGACAAATTAAGGAACATAAAATGCAAGATTTTTGTTTTGTTTTGGTGAAACATAAAAAGCAAGAATGATAAGTATGAACGCGTAACTTTAAACAAGAGAATAGTATAATTAAGCAAGAGTTTTGTGCAAACGAAGTGACTTCGGAAAATAAACAAATAAACATGGTTAAGCTTGAAGGAAGAAAACAATATGTGCTTCTTCTAAAAATCAGCAATCTTCATGGAATAATTTCAATACTAATACATTTCTAATAATGACTAATATATATTAGAGGATAAAGATTAGCTAATTATTAAAGAACAATTAAATCTTTGATTTCTAAGATAGAGTAGTTGATAGTCACGTGGCAGAGATATATATACTAGAGCCAAAAATATATTCCATTTGAGAAAATGCTAACAACATTTTCTTTTTAACACGTTTTTATTATTTGATAAAATTCTATGTTAGTCTCACTAGAAAGTCAACCCAAATTATTTATAACTTATTTCTTTCCCTACTGTGTTACGGCAAAAGTGAGATAAAAAGAAAATACAGTCTGAGGTAGACTACTGCAAAAAGAAGAAAAACTTCCTTCTACGAAACCATATTTAATTTTAATGCCCTAGAATCTTAAATAAACAAATAGTTAATGGATTAGTGCGTGTGATTTCAAAAATAATAAAAGTTGAAAGAAAATATAAAAAATTACCTACATCTTGTTATTCATAATACTGTAAATCGCCTTTTGAAAATCTTTATGAGCTTATAATTTTGTCTAATAAAAACTTGTCAAATTGTTCATTATCTCTGCAAATAAGCAATATATGCAAGACATGCTATATATTTCCTGAGTAATGAATTCTGCGAAAAAAAGTAAGGTACACTAACGGGAAAAACAGCATTAAGATGAACAATATCCCACTTGTGGTGGAACGTACCAAATGAGATTCACTCAACATTTACATATAGTACAATTCAATAGCTACACACAGTACACATTCCCAAGCTTATAATCAACACTATTCTAAAGAAAATAAGAGGGTAAAAAGGGGAGTTTTACCCCCACCTATATGGAGACTATTAACTACTATGTGAGAGTCAAACATGGTTATAGGGTATCAATTAATTTGAGTTTTAGACAACTTATGATCCACTACTGATTATAACAAGTTAGTGTATATTTTAATATTTTTTTGAAAAAAAAAATTGTACTATTATACATCTAACCATGTCATCAATGCAGGATCATCACCGGTTATCCTAAACCACACCTTATACATTTTAGAGATCACACCATAGTTAATTCACAGGCTATGTATACGAAAGAGAATGGATGTGAGTTTCTACTTTTTTCTTTTTTTTTTTTGTTATGGTCATTTTACAAAAAGATAGGGACAGAAATATTTATTTTAATTTTGTCTATCAAATTGCTTAATTGAACCCTGGACTAACCGACCGTCTCCCTAAAACCTGCATGAACCAAGGAATTAGTCATGGCCCATGCCATAGACTACCCATTTATGTAACAGCCGACCGCATCATTTGTTAATCAAATAAGAGTTATGGATTTCATTGAAATGCATAGAAACTGTCCCCCTTATTTCCATGGCTTTTCAAGCCCTACCCTTATTTTCCTCTTTTCCTAATTAAACCTCACTTTTGTTCCTCTTTCAGATGGCACAAATCACTAGCTAGTACTACAAATGTATGCAAAATCTTTGAAGGATAGGGAGACACATCTCCTTATAGAAAAAGAAACAAAAAATAAATTTAATTACTTAATGTATATATAGATGGGTTCCATTTCCTTGCAGTTTCATTTAGAAACTCAAGCTAAACTGACTTCAATAAAATAATAATAATAATAATAATAATAATAATAATAATAATAATAATAATAATAAACTCATTTCTTTCTTTTTCATTGTTTTGTGGTTTCAAACTGAGATTCAAAACCATCCAAGTCTTATGTGAACATAAAACGAGGCTTATCTCAGTTTTCAGTTTACTGGTTTCACTTTATTGGCTAGCAAACAAACAAAATAAATTGGGACGTTACATGAGTCATATATAATGTTTAATTTGCAGTTTCCAGCAATTTTATATAAATTAAATAGTCTAAAAGAAAATCACACCCATAATCTGATCACTTTCTAAATTTTTAATTATATGATATTCATTCTGTAGTCAACAACAAAAAAAAAAAATGGAGAAAAAATAAGTCTTGAAACGCATACCAGTTCTATGATTCATTTGGCTAACTAGGTTAGCATAGTGTAGTGATAGGAGGAAAGGTATGACATAAGAAGCATTTTTAAAATTTAAAATTTTGTGAGTTATTAAATCTTCTCTTCCCTTTAATGAACTTCTCCACCCCTTGCTTTTTCCCCATTCCATCCGAGAAAAGGAGATCTTCAAATTCAGTATAAGGTGGATGATGATCAAAGGTGTGGTGGTGGTAGTAGGGTTGTGGGTTGAAGTTCTATGAACAGACCACTAGGTGGGTGGGCATGAAGAAATGTAAAATTAAAATGCATTGTGGAAGTAGAGCCAACAAAGATGTAAGATTGTTTTCATCTTCCTTTTCGATCTTGGATTTTTCTATATCTTTTTTTCTATCTTAAATTGGTTTCACCTTCTTTTTCTATCTTGGAATTGTCTATTTCTTATATTGAAGAATTGGGTATTCATTTCACTTATTAATTATTTTTATTTTTTTGGGTTGCTTGCTAAATTGTTGCTAAATTTTATTTCTTATATTGAAGAATTGGGTATTCATAGGATTACATGAATTTTATGGTCTTGAGGGGTGATTTCACCTATGGTGAGATAAGAGGTGGAGAATCAATTTATGGTGATAAGTTTACTGAAGAAAACTTCGAGTTGAAGCATACTGGAGCAGGTGACATTATTTGCTTTTGCTACTGATATTCCATTTATATCCATAAATATGACATTATTCATATATTTTATATTATTTCACATATTCACCCTTGTTGCATTATTATTAGGATACTTATATATCCTTGGCGAATTTTGGGCAAGACACCAATGGGCTTTCTTCCTGATATTTTACTCCATTAGTATTGTAGTCACCTCTTTCAGTCCTTAAATCACACAATGATAAGGTATAAAACTCATTTTGCATGTCAAATCTTTAGACACTTTACTTATTTCTAGCATAAGTGCTCTGTTTTATGGAACCTAATATATAAGGGTGGGCATGGATTGAATTTTTTTAAATACAAACCATATCCATTTAAATGATTTGGATTTAAAATTCATATCCATATTTTTCAAAAATTTAGTTTGGAATTTTTTAATCCAATTTTAAAACATAAATGGTTTTAAAACCATATTTAAACTATAACTGATCCTAAACCATAAATTGATTTTCCCTTGGCAGATAGAAAAATAATTAAAACCCACCTCAATGGCTAAAGCCACGAAGATTGCAAGAAATTTTATACCGAATAAACTTACATGTGTTTTTTATTTCATATTTCTCCTCTAGTATAAAAAATAAGAAAAAAAATTAAGAATACAATACACTAATATAATCAAAAGACAATTCTCATTGTTGTCAACTATTTTGCCACCACAATAAGGCTAGTAAGATTTCAAAAGTAAAATTGCTTTCTAATCCAAATAAAAATAAACAAAGTGATTTGTTTAATGAGTCAAGCTTGCAAAAAGGAAGAAAAATTCATGAATGCACTTCAATAATAAACTGTGTCATTCTAAACATTACGATAAGAACAAAAATATAACTAAGTTAAGCAAGAACAAACAAATCATGGGAGAATTGCATAGGATAATGATTCATATATATTATTCATGATAATTACAATCAATATATTTTATGAAATTAATTAACAAATTTATTTCTCACAACAGGTTTTTGGAGAGCAATGAAGAAAAAAAGGAACGAAGTCCCTGTCCTTGACGAGTTGCATTCAACATCTAAAGCTACAACTTTTACAAGCAAGCCAAAGAGGAGGAATGGACAGAGAGAAGAGGCTATGACATTATTGAGTTCATATACAGTAGATGGTGACACCTCTTTATCATGGCTTTCTATTGCTCTAGCATCACCACCTTACCATGTCTCGTCCTCACGTACAATGTGAATGTAGAGAGGACGGTGAAGTGGAGAAGATGGTGAAGCTTAAATATGATTGTATCTCAAAAATTTTCCTTGTCATGTTCTTTTTTGGATAAAATTGTTATTATGATGACATGAATTAAATTGAATGGCCAAATTAATTATGCCATGGTTTAAAGTTGTGACATTAATTAACAAGGGTGATTCATTGGTGTTCGAGTTATACAGGAAGAAGATGAGTAAAGAGTGCACTAAGGTGGTCAAAAAGGTAGGAATTGATGAGTTACCTTAGTGATCCGAGCCACGTGTGTTGGTACATGTTGCCAGAACTAAGAGATACCATAAAAAAGCTCTAACACGTGGTTGGCAATGTTGTCACCCAAGATAAGCAAATAGTGGTGGGGACTGGAGCCACATAAAAATATCCATATTTATGTGGAGTCACATGTTGCCAGAATTAAGTATGGATATTTCTATGTGGCTCCAGTCCCCACCATTATGTGTTTATCTTCGGTGACAGCATTGCCAACCATGTGTTGGAGCTTTTTTTATGGCATCTTTTAGTTCCAGCAACATATACCAACACACATTACTCGAATCACTAAGGTAACTCATCAATTCCCACCTTTTGACCACCTCAGTGCACTCTTTACTCATCTTGTTCTAGTATAACCCGAACAACCATTGATCACCCTTGTCAATTAATGTCACAAACTTAAATTATGGCTTGATTAATTTGGCCATTCAATTTAATTCACATCATCATAATAATAATGATAACCAAAAAAAGAACATGACATTGGAGCTAAAAAATTAAGGAAAAAGTAAAAGTGAAACTCCCTTTGTGATCATATAACAAGAGCTAGCATTCCAGCATGTTGGTCGGCATAGATAATATCTTCCCCTTACTCCCATGGCATAACAATGCCCCATCCACTATCTCACCTAATGCCCTCATCAATCTTAAGAAGTATTAATCTCATTTATTTTTAGTTTCATTGTCATGTCCTTTTCTTTATTGAGATTATTTGAATTAAACTGAATGGCCAAATTAATTAAACCAAGGTTTCAGGTTATGACATTAATTAATACGGGTGATCCATTAATGCTCGGGTCAAACTTGAAAAAGATGACTAAGGAGTGCACTGTGATGATCAAAGAGTGGGAATTGATGAGTTTCCTGTATGATATGAGCAACGTGTGTTGTAATGTTGCCGAAACTTAGAGATGCCATAAGAAGGCTCCACCATATGGTTGGCAATGTTGTTACACAAAGTAGGCACATAATGGTGGAGATTGGAGTCAAATAAAAAAAATAGTTAATTTAAATATGGATTTTTCTGTGTGGCTCCAATCCCCACTGTCTATTTTATTATTAGATAATAATATAAAATTATTTTATATGATTAGTGTATAACTTTTTTTTTTCTTGTATAATAGAAAATACGATGTGATAGTAAAAAAAATTATAAGAGTTAATAAAAAGTTTGATATTTAAGAGTGTTTATATATACAATTACATTCAAATGATTTTAACCAGATCAATCATTACATTAAGGAATCTCTTTTATATCCCTTCTCAATTCATCCTAGTCAAAGTATCCAGAAATCTAGTGGCTCCCAGCATATCTCCTGTTGGGATATCTTCGGTGAAATAAGTTTCCATTGCATGCAATAGACATTTGCCGTATTATTTTATAATTATTTTAAGTGGGTTCATTACTTTTTACTCAAAGTATATGGAAAGCATATTAATATTATAAACATGGCACCGTTCCTCCTGATAGTGATACTTCTAATTTTAGGGGATTTGTTTAAGCATATATAGTTTCTAATTTTCTAAAAGTTACTGCAACTTTGATGTTAAAAGTTTTAAAATCATATTGTGACCGTAGTACCTGTTGTGTCCACCTCACCAATATCAATTCATTAATATTAATAAAAACTGTTAGTACTCCTATATGCATTAGCTTGTGATAAAAAAAAAAAAAATCCCGCACAAATGGCATTTTAGTCATTTTCAGTTAAATTATAAGTGCTTTTGAAAGAAAAATTATTCACTTGTACCTTGTGCTGTGAACGCGTTTGTGCTCTAGTTTTTATGTAATCTAAATCTATACCTATAATAAAAGAGATTTAGTTTCCACATTTTTTTAATCCATTTTACCCCTAATAAGTATAGATACACTTAAATAAGTGTACACTTTTTTATCAGAATCATCAAATAAGTGTACATGACTAAGAAAAAATAAGGAACTACTCATAGACTCAAACTGGTAGTGGAAATGCAAACATGTATTGAATAAAAAATAAAAAATTAATTAATAAGTATAGATAAACTAAAACTGCTTTTATTTTTCTCATTTTTATTCAATTTTTATTCTCTAACTTCTTTCAATAAAAAATACAGGCACAAAGCGTCTTTCTTCCACTATTTTTCTATAATGACAGCAACTATAATGCAATAGCAACCGTTTCCCCCATGTGAATTTTTTACTCATAATCTTTAGTCTAAGTAAACCAATCAATATGCTTACCATGATACTCTCAAAGTATTTATACTGGTACGATGTTTTCACAAGAAAGCAACTCGCGTGTATTATTATATAATTATAGCTAGCTTGATGGAAAATTATTAAAACAGTGTTTTCTTAAGTCAGAGCATCTCAAGTTTGTAGAATAAATTACTATGTGTACAATGTTATTGAAATAGTCAAACCAAATCTTTAGCTTGATGACAACCAATTCTTTTTTCTTCTAATTAACAAACACTTGATGATGGGTTTGTTTTTAATGAATCTTCTTATTCAAACTATATTCCTATATCTTTTATTGGATATTAAGGCTTCCATCTCATAACCTGAATTATAAAACAAATGGCGAAGGGTAATTTATCAATATTGATTTTCTTTTGAAAGTTGAAGCTGCTTTTACTTTTTATGAAGAAGTTGAAATTGCTTTCTTTCCTTTTGAATGCTAGGCTCTTGAATATTTTATTTTGGTTAAAAAAAAAAAGCTTGAATGCTTGGTTCTTGAATATTTTTAAGCTCTTCAATGAACCATGTTAGTACAGGGGCATTTATTTAAGCCACCTCCCATTTTTTCCCGGAACACCCCATGACCATTATTTAATGGGGTGTAATGACTATTATACCCTTTACCCTTGTTAAATCCTCAGCGCACCCCATCAACCCTACACCTCCCTTACCCGCACCTGTCTTCGTCGGCGCACCCCATAGTTTTCTTCCATCCCGTATGTTTCCTCGTGTAACAGCTCGCACCAAGAGTTACACCGGAGCATCTTTGTAGAAGGCGAGAGTTGTCTTCCTCGTCCTCAATCTCTCAATCTCTGCCATTGAAGCCAGGAGGTAAGTGTTTGGTGCTTTAATTTTTTTTTTTTAATAACGGATTGTATAATCCGTAATAGGAAATTTTGGTTGTTTTATTACGGAAAGGCAAATCCGTAACTTAACAACGTATATTACGGATTTTCTAATCCGTAATATATGTTGTTAAGTTACGGATTTGCCTTTCTGTAATACAACATGCCTTACGGATTATACAATCCGGAATGGGAAATGTGTATTACGGAATGCCGAATCCGTAATACATTATTGTATTACGGAATGGGTATTCCGTAATACATTTTCAAAAAATGAAAAAATGTTCCGGATTTGTAAATCCGTAATAAATTTAAAATATATAATTTAATTTGTAATTGTGTAATTTAATTTGTAATTATGTATTTTAATATGTAATTGTAATAATATAATTGAATTCTGGATTTATATAATTAAATTTGTAATGCTTAAGAAAGTTAACTTGTATAATTTAATATGTAATTGTATGATTTAATTTGTGATTGTATAAGTTGATATTAAAGTAAATTAAATTATAATTGTATAGGAAAATATAATGAGGGGTGTCATGGATTGGTAAAAAAAAAAAAGGGAAAAGTTAAGATACACTCATTAAGATAATATTCAAATATGTGATTGTTGTTATAGACTTTAACACGTGATTTAGTTGTGATTGTTATATAGTGGATTTTATATTTGTGCAGAAATGCCACTGACTAGAGGTGGGAGTGCCAATCGGTCTGAACGTGTGAGACCCACTGCATCTGCACGTAGGCGCCGAGCTGTTGATGTTGTTCAGCATGAGGAGAATGAGGAGATGGAGCAACATGAGGAGGCAGAAGCAACTGATATTAGTGAGTTTGGTGGCGGGCCTGAGGACACATCAATCTTGACATTATATGCTGATCACGTAGCCCGAGATTTGTGGCAGGGATTGGTATACATCTTTCCATAATTAATTTTATTAAATAATATTAAATAATAAATGTTTTATTTTCATTGATTTATTAATTTAAATTATTTATGATTTGTAATTACTTGTAGGAACGGGATGAGTTAAAGGTGGTATCACACGGACGTAAATTGAAACGCTTTGGGCCTCCACACGAGCAAATAATAGATATTGTGAAGGATTCTGGCTTATTCCCATTGACTGAATGTACTTATGAAACTGGAGATAAGGGATTGGTGTGTGCTTTTGTTGAGAGGTGGCATAAGGAGACCAACACATTCCATTTGCCATTCGGAGAGATGACCATCACACTTGATGATGTGTCATCTTAGCTACATATCCCCGTTATTGGAGCTTTTTATAGTTACCATAATTTGGATGCTTCAAGTGCTAATCCCGTGCTGATGGAGTTATTAGGAGTGTCATTGAAAGATGCAGATGCAGAGACCAGGTTCACGAGAGGGGGACATGTGCGCCTAAAGTTTTTGCGAGATGTGTATGCAAATAAGTGCTCAACGATGCAATGGACGCAGGCTGCTAGAGCATACTTGTTGCATCTAGTGGGGTCTACCATATTTGCTGACAAGAGTTTCGGCGCTGTTAGCGTGAAATTCTTACCGCTTTTCCATGACCTTCAGCTGTGTGGTGGTTATGCATGGGGTGCAGCTACACTGGTTCATATGTAGGAGCATCTGGGTGATGCCTGTTTTGCTACCACAAAGCAGGTCGGCGGCTATGTTACTCTTCTACAGGTAAGTACTATTTTGGTAAACATGTTATATTTGATGTGTATTAATTATATGTATTAACCATAATTTTTGCTTAAATTTTTTTGACACAGGGATGGATCTACGAGCATTTCCCGACTATTGGGTTTAGGACAGTTGCTAAGAGATACAGTGAGTCATTACCACGATGCAGTCGTTGGGTGCCTGGGAAGTTGTTATCAGTAAACCATTATCGCTCACAGTTGGATGAGCTGACCACAGATAAAGTTTGTTGGAGGCCATATGATGAGCATCGTGTAGTTCGTCCATTTGAGTTGATATCTTTATTCTCCGGATTCATTAGATGGGGGTTTGACATGCATTTGCATTTGCCAGAGAGGGTATTGCGCCAATATGGTTATATGCAGACTATACCTCGACACCCGAATGTGTTCACAGCTGTTTATCCATCCGCAGAAGAAGTTGATGAGAGGTGGTTGCATTTTGCAAATCACTTGATCAAGCCAGTAGAGCAGGCAGTACATCCCTCAGATTGTGCCCTAGGGTACATGGAGTGGTACTTTAGGATCTCTCACCCAATTGTGGACCCATCTAATGCAAGTCTCCATCATTTAGTCCCACCGATGATACCAGCCAACAGACACGAGCCCGAGCATGTGGTAGAAGAGGCTGAATCTAGTAGCCGTGCAAATACATCTGCTGTTGTAAGTACATATGTCATTAATTTTGATCATACATTAGTAATTACTTGTGACAATAATATGTGATATGTTTGTTATGTTTCTATGTTCATAGGCTGTATGTCGTAGGATAGCTACACAGTTACAGCGTATGATTGATTTAAGGATGGTGACTGAAGGCACTGATGCCTGGGATGCTACACATGCAGCATTATTGTTAGCTCAAGGGGTCACTGAGGAAGGAAATGTTTATAACAGGAGAGGTTGTGGTGGTAGGAGAGGTCATGGTGGTCACCAAGGTCGGGCCGGGACACAATGAATAATGTTCTAATTTGTGTTTAATTTACAAAAATGTTGTAATTGGACAACGGTTGTTTTAAGACATGATAATTGTAGGAACTTCATGACATTGATACGTTAAGGCTTCTATGCCATTGTTAGTTTATCATCCGAATGACATGTTTAGACATTTGTTGGTACTTAAAGGCATTTATGACATGTGCAAGTTGGTACTTAAATGATTGTATGCCATTTGTTCTGTTGCTAGTACTATTTTATGTTAATTGACACAGGTACCATTCATTGTTGTATGATGTCCATATTTTAGGGGAGGTTCTGGCAATTTTTTTTTGTTGTGGAAAAATGTTAACATTTTCATAGAAATAACTAACAATCACAGTTAAGTACATTGTCTTTTAACCAATAAAACTTTATAAAGTACAAATAACTAATCAATCTTCTGCAATGTTCACATAATCACGTGTGACCCCAATTAATTGTGCGAATTGTTGCATTCGTCCAATGTAAGGTGATACCCATGCTTTGGCAATATGATGACAATATGTAGACCACAACACATCAGCATTTGGCATCGGACATCGATCTTGCAAAAAGACCTGCATAATAATAAATACCTTCAAGTTAACATGGATATTTTATTAACAATAGTTATAACATAATGCGGGATTGTGCCCTATTAAATACCTGTACAAAATGATTGCCATTTACATGGCCTAAACATATCATACGATGAACTGAGCTGTCTATGGGAGGTTGACTTCTAAGAGGGAAGAATGTGATGCTTTGTTTCAGCGATAAGAAAACAAGTATCACATTATACCTAGAAGCAATAACATATCCCATGTCTGGTATAGTCATCCATTTTTCCACAGATGCCTGTTCATAGTCAAGTTAGTCAAATGGAACTAATTATAAGACATGAAGGAGAAATTTCTGAAAGTCATGTTATATTATTGTACCATTGAAAGATGATCAACAAGCAATGATCGCTTGAGTTTCTCAAAACACTCATAACCACCAAATATAGTGGCATACTCATCACGCCACTGACCAAGTTCTTTATGCAAATCATTACGCACTAAGGGCCAAGAGTCTTCACCCATACCTAGTAGTCCCCGCAATTGCATGGTAGCCACAATGTCCATCAGCTTTGACATCAACAATATCCATTATATATGGGTGCATGATTACATTAAATTGATTGATCATGCCAGGTTTTCTCTGGCGTCTTGTTTGTTGAGATGATCTTTTGGAAGACCTTAAACTGGATGAGCTGTCATGCATAGAATGTAATGTATCCATATACTCAAAGTACGAAGGGTCACGCTTAGTTGACCTTTCCAATTTAGCTGCACGGCCCTTTTGTGAACCCTTAGTCTTCACCATCTCAATAGGCGGACACATTGAAGTCATCTCAGGATATGCAATTTCGCGAAGTTTGGTTTTTATACTCACTTTCCCACCAATGTCAACCTCTTTAAAACATTTAAGTATGACATCAACTTCTTCCTGCACAGACAATTCTGCATATTCCCCATTAGACCCTATGTCATTAAAGCTGAGTCTGGTCCAAAAAATATGAATTGCGTTCAGTGGTATGCTACCCACGACATACCTAGCTAGTTCACAAGCACACGGGAGACCATGTGTGGTTCTTACTATGCATCCACAACGAGTACTATCAACACCAACAAACCTCACTCGATCGAACTCATCTGCAATATGATTCAACGCATATCTTGAAACAAATCCGCACACTCTCTTATACAAAGTCACATTGAAACTATGACCTACGACATTAATGCTGTTCTCAAATGAGGCTTTTATTTCGGTATGTTGCAATGTGATCAAGTTGTTCATGGCATCCCAGCAACTACACAAGTCCCCCATGCTACTTTGAAGCAACCTTTTTATGCTCCAATGCCCAGACTCAACTCTAACAATAATTAAAGTTCATGTTAGAATAATACAAGTATAATATTTGTTTGAAAATTACATTATGTATACCAAATTCACATACCTGTTGCTTGTTGTATTCCCTAAGTGCATAACTTTATCTGTCCATGCCTTTACAAATCTTTCCTTGTGAGGCAATAACCATGTATTTTTCACATAGTCGACAAAGAATGGCCATGGTGAACAAACAACTTCAAACTTCGTGACACGGTCTTCATACTCAGATTCAGTCAGACAATCCATAACACTACCCCATGCATCCATCACATGGTCCCATGCCTCTTTCGGAGTCACATATGTCTTGCACTTTGCTTTCACATTCTTGTCAATGTGAAACTTGCACAAAAGATTCGTAGACTCAGGAAAAACAATTTTCACTGCATTCATGAGGGCTATATCTCTGTCAGTCACAAACACTTGAGGCAATCCATCAAGTCTCAAAAAAAGTCCTCTGAGTCTCTCCAGTGCCCATACAAAGTTATCTTGTCGTTCAGCTTCTAAATACACAAAAGCTGCAGAAAAGGTCAATCCAATAGGTGTCACACCAACTATCTCAAGTAATTGTAGTCTATATCTGTTTGTTTTGTATGTACTATCCATCATAAAAACAATGTTAAAGGCATTCACCAACTTCACTGCATCATGATGGGTCCAGAAAATATCTCGCATAACTTCGGATGTATCATGGATTCTATGCCAATGAATATACATATCACGCTCAAGTAGCTTCATCAAATGTTGCATTTGTGTCCTTGGGCCTCTTTCAGCATTCCGATATGCAGTCCTCGCATTATATACTTGTTTTATTGTAG
The DNA here is from genome assembly GCA_026413185.1 of Pueraria montana var. lobata. Lineage (NCBI taxonomy): Eukaryota > Viridiplantae > Streptophyta > Magnoliopsida > Fabales > Fabaceae > Pueraria > Pueraria montana. Next base: position 85,817,236 of record CM048650.1, on the reverse strand, counting down.
TCACATTATTTTCATTATGATCTTTCAATGTGAGGAGAATATTTCTTGGTTTGATCTTGTTCTTAGTCATATCAACAAGCATTGTCTTCTCCTTAGATGTTAGACGACCCGCATATGGATGGCCAACCAATGTCTCAGCTAAATCATGATTATGAGACCCACACAATAACTTCAATGTCCATCCTTCACCATTCTTAAGTGGTATTCCTTTCAATCTAAAGGGACAATCACACTTTCTAGTCCCAGTCAGTGTGCCCACTACATCTTTTTTCTTTTGCCTATACTTTCCACCCCTCTCACAACCCAACAAAACAAATGTCTTCCTTCCTGGTATCCCATTTGATGTGTCTGACCTCAAAATCACAATGACAAAACCCATGTTAAATGCAACCGCTCGAGCCCATTTTAGTAACTCATCACGAGTGGAAAAGACCTGCGTAATGTAACATACAACATCACTATGTCTATTCACCTTTCCATTTTAGTAACAATACAATTATTTCACTAACTAATTAAACAAAACAATTACCTTATCTGTGAAGTCAACATCTTTTTTAATCTCTACTCCATATTTCATCATTATATCATCATCTAATGTCTCATCAACATCCATATCTACTTCATCCAACATCTTGTTCATATAATAGTCCTCCATAAAATCTAATATTTCACAAAATTAACAGTTAATTAAATAAACACAAAAAATCATCCAAAAAATGGGATTTTTGTTTAAATTTCTAACTATATTACGGATTCATCAATCCGTAATTGTATAAGATACATTACGGATTGTATAATCCGTAATTGTATATAGTATTACGGATTCATCAATCCGTAATTATATAAAATACATTACGGATTGCATAATCCGTAATTGTATAAAGTATTACGGATTGTACAATCCGTAATACTTTATACAATTACGGATTATACAATCTGTAATGTATTTTATACGGATCCATCATTCCGTAGTTAAACTAAAAACAAAATTAATAACTTAACAGATGAAATTAATCAGAAATCTGGAAAGGAAGGAGGACGAGGCACAAACCTATGACACCTTCTTCGCCTAAAATGGATGCTTCGTTGAAGTTAATACATCAATCATGCACCATGAAGGCCGCAGACCCAAAAAAAAAGAACGAATGTGTGGACGAACAAGACGCTTTACTCGAAGTCGCAGCAGCGAAGAACAATGAAATGGCTGCGAAGGAGAGCAGGATGCAAAGGAGACCACGATGCAATCAAGAAGAATGGGGACGAAGGACGCACAACTTAACTGAGTAAGAGTAAGGTAAGGACATTACGGGAATATTAAAAATTATGGGGTGTACCGAGCAAAAAAGGAGGTGTCTTAAGCAAAGCCCTAGTACAGGTCAAGTCGAAGTCCATGTTAAAATTTACCCAACTTTTGGCCCAGTAATAAGCCCTTGAACTATCCATCATGAGGGGCTTGCTATTAGCACCTCATTGCTATTTAAACCCCCTAGGAGTTGGTATTATATATGTTAACGAAAATGTTCCCTCGCAATGGAAACATGTTTTCGTTGTATATCTAGACGATATACATAATAAAAACTTGTTTCCATTGTGTAATTGAATGTTTATACATAACAAAAAGAGTTTAATGGTGATGCACTGACAGTGTAAAACTATTTTACACAATCATCCAATCACAAATCACTATTGGTATGACTTTTAAGATAATTTTTTAAAAGTCAACAAACTTATCATACATGATGGATTGTGATTGGATGATAGTGTAAAACTTTTTATAATGTTGGTACATAACCCTTTTTCTCTAACAAAAACAAGTTCCCGTTGTGTAATATTTTTCGTATCCCCTACTACTACACAACAAAATCTTGTTTCCATTGTGTATAGACACTCAATTGTACAACGGAAACAAATTTCACCCGTGCAATTGAGAAAATTCTAATTTTGTAATTTGGTATTTATTTGATTTTTTAAAGAAGTTGAATTAACACAATTTTATAAACTATTATTCAGAAATAAATTGATAAATATAAATGAATAGGAAAATATTTAAAAAACATATTAAAATTATCATAGATACACAGCGTTCAATAACAAAATACAACCAAATACAAAATGTGAGAACCAGATTTAGATCAAATTCACTAGTGCAGAAAATACTTTTTATATCTGTTAAAAATGACATTTTACATCGGTTGTATGGCCATTATAGATGCAGGTGATATAAAAAGCACTTTTTACATCAGACATGAATCCCGAGGTAAAAAATAACTTTTTACATCGGTTCTTCTTATGACTGATGTAAAAAATTAACTTTTTAAATTGGTTCTTTTCTAGAACCGATGTAAAAAGGTAAATTTTTGTATAAGCTATAAACTTTTTACATCAGCTATAAAAAGAGCCGATGTAAAAGGTTAACTTTTTACATCGGCCATTAAAAAGAGCTGATATAAAAAGTTAACTTTTTACATCGGTTATGTAAAGAACCGATGTAAAAAGCTATTTTTTTAAATGTATGATTCATTTGTTTATTTCCTTTCCTATAATTTAAAAAACACACATTAGCTAATATATACAACACAAATAGGCTGATAATTACAACTAATATATTTCTTAACATAATGTAAAACAAATGTACTCATTAAACCTATAATAAACATTCTAACAACTTGCCTATTGTTAACAAAAACTATATCCTTAAACATTCATGGTGCTATTCGATTTTCAACAGAAACTTCAAATGAATATATTTTTAGGCATGTATTTACGTTGTTCTTGATAAGGATAAATAATATACGAACCAAAAAAAATTGAAGAAAATCTAAAAAATAGGGGAAAGGAGAGGGAGGGGGTCAGAGTAGTCTGCCTATCCCGCAAAATGACACTAAAAGTAAAACATAACAATTGGGGAAGCGTGTTGTCTATTATAAGAGAATAAGGTACCACAAAGAAACAATCTAAATTTACATTTTAAGACGTTAAATTAAAAAACCCTGCCCATACAGGAAATCCAATTACCATAGTTCTTTTTCTTGCTTCAAAGTAGAGAATCAAAATTGAAAAAAGGTATATAAAAATGTCAGCACAGTACTGGAAATTCTCACTTGACACCTTGAGTAGGGAATTGCCCAGGATCTTCAATTGATGGAGCTAAAATGTTAGCAGTTGCATAGCCACCATAACCTCCTCTTTCACAAAATCTGTTAGATGTGAAAAACAAAAAATTTATAGCCATGTGCATGATAAGATTCAAAATCAAAAGTGAAAAACATATCACATGTAAAGCTGCCAATATTACTTACTAATATAAGAATACTAATTAAATGATCAGAAATAATGAAATTATTAATTGAATGCAATAGTAGTCAAAGATAGACAAAAGCAACAAAGTCACACACCTTCTAGGATTTCTCTTTCTTCTCAAGAGTCTTTTTGTGCTTATCCCTATCAGATCCCTTCATAGAAGAAAAATTCCATGTGTCAAGGATGCCATCAGGCATTAGTAAAACAAATTTAATATGAAAAACTACAAACTAGAATGGAAACATGGAGCCATAAGCCTTACCAGCTTAATAAAAATGTCATTATTGTCTTTCTTGTTTGACAACTACTGCATGGATTCAAAAAATTTAGTATCTACCTTTCTCTCCTAATTCTTAAGTGCTTGCAAAGCCTTCTTCTCTCTTCTAGTACTTTTTCATATTCCTCCAGGGTCATTTCCTATCCAATAGGGAAAAATACTATTAAGCTATAAAATCTAAAGAAACAAGCACTAATTAAGGAATTCTATATACAACAATAGATATAAAAAGCATATGCTATGAAATGCAAGAATTATAAATACACACTAACACCTTCCAGTAACAGCAGAAGAAAATTGAAAAGTAAAATTGTCAAATTTCAATAATGGAGAATCCGTTATTATCATTGATGGGGATGTGAATGTTTTATTGTATTGGCTGCATTTATCCAATATTCTTTATATAAGAATTTGGCAATCTTTAATCAAGCATACAATATAACACAGAAATGGACAAAAATGTAAATTATTGTGATATATATATATATATATATATATAAAGCTTAAAAAAATTACTGCACACCGTTAATATATAAGATTTCTAATTATAAATTATTTATAATAATCAAATTGCTTTAAAATTAAATTTTGAATATAATTGATCTTGTAATATCTAAACACCGTCTTATTCCCACTTAAAGTAAATTGAACCTTTATAAAAAAAAAAAAAAAAAAAGAAGCAAATTGACCAAGTGAGAAGAAAAATAATAAAAATAGAATAAACTAATCTCGCACAAATCTTCAAATACAAGATAAAGTTATAATTAGATATAACAAAATGTAATAATAATAATAATAATAATAATAATAATAATAATAATAATAATAATAATAATAATAATAATAATAATAATAAACTCTAGAATCTAGATGCAAACTTTGAAAGTCAACAATTAATTTTATTAAAAAAGAAAGGCCAAACAAATTTAGTATAGAAAAGACTACTTAATATACGTTTAAATAGACATGCATAATGACAATTTCATATTTTGCCAGAGTAGTACAAAAACAATAAAAAAAATAAAGATACAAAGCATCCTAAGCAATGGGTAACAATCCATAGTAGAAAGCCCAAGCTAAATTTCATTGGATTATCATTCAACAGCCCCCAGAATATTCCTGTAATTGTAAGTCACTTTACATATATGATCACATGCACAGTGACAATTTCAAATCACAAATCTTCTGCTTGTCTACTGACAATCTTAAAAGCAAAACATTTGCAATATAAAGTAGATAAAGAGAAAATTAGAACACTCGAAATGAACAGGAACGATCACCTTATCCTTAGGCTATTTTTCTTCAGCTTCATTAGCAGAATTCTACTTGTTTCCATCTGCCACAACATCATCCTCACCTGAAGGCTTTTTATCACCAGAATTTTTAGCAGTTTCATTCACTTCCTCGGTCGTCCTAAGTAAAATTTAAAAGAGCAAAAGAAAATTGCAACAATAAAAATTCATGAAAATAGAGTAAAATTGAAACAAGTGCAGAGGGTTGTACATAGAAGTATGAAAGTGCTGTGTCCCAAAACTTTCATCAGTTTGTACTCCCCAGTTTCCTCTCCCAACACCTTCTCTTTTGAATTCATTTCTGCAAAAAGAACAAGCTATATCAGTAGAAGAGTCAAAAGTCAATTTAACAAGCCAGAAATTAGTTACTAGTATAACATTATAGTAGGAAATAAGCTAGTATATCACGGTAAATTGTTTAACTTCAAACAAATGCATGACCCTTAACTTCAAAACTTTCTCTTGTGCTACTGATTTTGTTTTTTACTCTAGCAAGTTAGTCAAACCTCACCTGTAAAGCCTTTTCCAATTATACTTTGGGCCCAAGGATGTTTTTCATCAAGGCTAACTTTCTCCCCAATGTAGTTCTGCCAAGAGAAAAGCAAAATAACAATAAACATATTATATGCACTTCAGCATCCAGATGGTTGCTTCGTAAAAAATAAATAAATAAATATAGCAACAATATTATTAAAAAAAATCAGAAAATGAAGAAATGGCACAAATAACATACCAATAAACTCAAATTATGAAGAGGTTGTATTGTTGAGGAAACAATACTAGCAGCCTGTGGATCAAAACATCATAAGAGACTCCATGTAATAGGCAAATCCATGACATATTCAATAAATAAATAAATAAGCATCATGAAAACAGATAATAATACTCTCAAGGACACAAAACATTTAAGAATTTAAATTAATTTCTTTCCATAATGAGCCACTCTGACAAGAAAAATTAGTGCCACCTACTTTCCCATTCTATTCACCAAGCAGTTAACACATTTTAATGTTAGGACATTGGGTTTGGGTCTATAAGCCCAACAACTGAGCTGAATAGGGGAGTTAGAGAAGAGTTGCTGATGTGGCAGTTAGTTAGAGTGGCTTTACCATGTGATTACAGGGGATTGTTAGTGGATTGGCAAGCATACCAAATCGCACAAGTAGTAAAATGGATAAGTCCAAGTATCGTTTTGCCAAGGGACTCACGTAATATAGGCAATGTTCAAGCAGATATTAGCTAAGCCAAACATATTTCATAAGAAAGCAGTAAAAACATAAACTTTAGTTGGTTTGTGGAACTTTAGAGCATATCTAATGCATAACAGAAAATAAAATGATATTTTTGTGGTTTTATAATAGAACACAACAGTAAGTAAAGGTTAAAAACATATATATAACAATGTTGCAGGGGTTAGATCTCACCAAACTTTACTCTCTTCTTGCATTAACAAATAATACATATTCCATTTGTATTTATATGTTAAAATCAGCCAATAAAAGCGTCCTCAACCCTAATCCCTTAGGTATAGAGAGTCTTAGTTCCTTCCCTAAGTCTTGATCCCTCAACAACTTAACGAAGGAACTAGTTTTAAGCCTAGTGACACAAGATAACTCATGAACTAAGCTCCATTCCTAGACACAAAGTTCATGAGGTATATTGCTTCAGATCTAGACAACAAAAGTGTTTCCCAACAACAATCATGTCCAAAGCTCATGTTATGGGTGGTCATTCCACAACAAGCTTTAAGTAAAGAAGTAAAATACTAACATTAAACACAAATCTGTAGAATATATATGTAAAAATATCAAAAGATACAAGAGAGTCTGAGTATGATTACATCTAATCCCTTACAACTGAGGAACTCAGCCACTCATGGACCTGGGCAACTGCAAAATACACATGGAAGGGAAGAAGACGGAGAAGAACACAAAGAACAAAAGGAGAGAGCTTTTCTCCCCAAAAGAACAGTACAGAATCGAATTACAGAACAGAATGGGGGAATGAGTTCTAAGACTACTGTCATACATGAGGGTCAGCCCTTTATATACATGTGTAGAATTTCTTCAAGCGACAAATCGCTCAGCCAAGAAATCTAGCTTGGCTGATTGGCAAATTCTGCTACTGCATCAAAATGCTACTGCAGATGACATTTCAATGCTTCCAAAACATCATAATGCAGCTCCAAAATGTGTTCTACATCTTCAATCTCCTCTTTCTACAAAAAGTGGGGTAAATTACTAAGATATAACCATAAAACTAGAAAATTAAACTAATCTAAACTAAATTATGAAATTAAAGCAAATTGAGTAAAACAAGACTCCAAATAAGAGAAAAAGAGAGATAATTGCCTTAAAAATCACTATAAAAGTAAGTAATTTCAGCAACTAACAACTCCCCCAAACTTGGAGTTTGCTTGTCCTCAAGCAAAAGATAAAAACAGCAACTAAATAACTAACTAAACTGAAAATAACTAACACTAAAACAGAAAACATGGACTAAGATCAATCCTATCCTAACAAATCCAAAGCATGCCTCCATTTAAAACTTGAAAAGCATCAAACCAATGATTCAAATTTAACCATGGTGCTTATACCGAGACCATAACAAGGATGCAAGTACCTAAATTTCAAAGAAATGAAACAAGCATAACAATTAATATTTGACAAAATCCAAGAATGCTTGATTGTTTCACTCAAGTATCTCACTCAAGCACCAATTGATTTAGGTGCTAAATTCTCTCACAGTCATCACACAATGGAAACACACATCAATTTTACTTTCCTTCTCAATGCAACAAAATTAAGCACACAAATTAAGATTACAAGGACTTGATCAAGGTCTGAAACGTGGCTAGGCTTAAAAGGAAATTGGTTTTTCTAGATAAGCAAAACACCATCAGATAAAAAGAGCAATCAATGCATTTCTCATAAATTACCCAATCCCTCTCGTTTTCTCACAATGAAAAAGATACCAAATCCTTACATTTCTCAAATTAAGCTCAAAGACACGCCACTATAATTACAACAAGAATCACAACTTTATTTCTTTTTCTTTTTCTTTTCTCATTTTTCTTTTTTTTTTTACATGGAAATTACAGAACATAAATATACACAGCTGTGACACTTTTTATAATTTTATGAAAGTGATCCAACAATTGTTCCCAAGTTGTTCCTTACATGCAAGAATTCCCCTAAACTTATTCTCAACCAAACACATGCAATTGCTCTCCTATCCTATGGTTGGGAAAGTGAATTGTTTTTCTTTTAGGCTCTTCGGATTATCATGATAGAATTTAATTCAATTAAGGCTCAAAGGGACTGCACAAAAAGGATAACAGTGAAAAGGGAAGACTCTTTTGCACTAGGATTCATAATCATCAAACAAAATTGCCTTGATCATTTCTTTATTATCATGCAAAATCATCACAAAAGAATTGTTCAAAACCAAGTGTGGTGCCAAAGGTGGCACTCATCATTATTTGAGACATCACATAACTCACAAGAATCATTTCTCAAGCATTCTTAAACCTGTCTTCCAAATCATATCATGCTTGAAACAATTTCTCAAAATCACACATGCATCCAAGCTATGCTAACGAAACGCACAACCACAACAATCATTCAAATCATGGTTTCGCAAATGCATCTTTTAAAAGCGCGAGATGTAGCGTTGTAGTTTTCCTAATTGTATGATTAAGTGTTTGACTAATAATGCAAGAAAAGAAAAAAAAATTAATTTGTGTTGAAATAATATAATAAGTAACTTAAGTTATAAGTTGTACTATGTGATGTGGTATTACTCTTGGAACTTAATGAGGTGTTAGGCTCAGAGTGTGTGTTGGGAGATTTTCAGGATTTTTACGTAAGTTGTAGAAGAAGAAAAAAATAATAAGAAAAGGGGGGTGCTTTTAGAGGAAATAGAGGTGTTACTAGCAAAATTTCATACAAATCTCTTAAGTGAACGTGTCACGCTTCCTGTTTCTTCCATTCTCCTTTATTCTTATCTTTCTTTTTCTATAAGTTTCCTTACCGTGAGTGAGAGAGCTATTTTTTCTACCTGAACTTGAAGATTTATTTCTTCTTTCCTAGAGAGTTCTTGGCTGATTTTAAGTTGGTGTCTTCTAGTTGATTCTGTAACAAAACTTGAGGACAGATCACTCAAGAAATCCAAAGTTCTCCTCTCTAGTTTTCTTCACGGTTTGAGTCAAGAAATTTAGGTAAGGGAAGCTTTAAACTTGTTTTACTGATCTGGTGATGATATGTTTGGAATTCTGTTTCTGCTTGTATACTTTAAAGATTGGTTATGATGATGTGATGATTTTTCTTTCTGTATGTTTTGATGATTTGAGCTGAGTTTGTTGTGATAAAATGTTGTTGTGCTCTGGAATGATATTGTAAAAGTTGGAAATGGTTTCAAAATCTTTGAAACATGTGTTCGTAATGGGTTTTTGAAAGGTTCTGGACTCTGTAGAAAACCACTCGTCCAAAGAAAACCATCGTCCATCTATCTATACTACAACTAAAAACAACGTCCAGTGAATACTAGAAACCAGCGTCCAATGACCCAGTGTCTAGTGACCAATGTCTAATGATTCAGTGTATATTGGACTGCGTCCAGTGGTGTCTTATGTGCAGTAAAGTTTGCCGTCCAACGATGGTAGTGGTGAAATTTTGAGGGTGTGTTTAACAGAGAATCAGAACCTAGTTTTGTTACGAACGAGGATGTTTGATATGCCACCATTTTGGTTCTAGAGTTATGTTAGGCAATTCACACTTTTGATTGACGTTGATGTTGAGTTGCGAGTAAGGATTCAAGTGCTGAGAATGCCTTACTTGTACTTATTGAACTGCTGGATGGGTTCATAAGCTTGATTTGAGAAAAATGGTGAATTTATAACATAGAGAGAACATGTGGTAATCAAAGTTGTTGAGTTGTGCATGATATTGCATAAGGGTAGGCACGTAAGTTGAGAGTGCTAGGTGGGCTCTCAACCTAGTGCTGGAGGATTTCGTGGTGGCCAATGGCGGGCATATAGAATAGACAGGTGGGCGAATTCCTAAAGATGGAAGGTTTTGCAAACCTGACAGAGGTAAGCCAATACCAACACTTGTCTATATTGGATTAAATTCACACTTCCTCCACATGGTTTCTCAAGGGACTCCCTGAATGGTCTAAGGCGAGACTAATGGTAGGGGATGGGGCCTATGGGAACCGCCCGAAAGTTGTTGAAATCTCCATGGAGTTGAGTCAGCATAATGTTGCATGATGATATTGATATATGGAATGATACCTGAAGTGAACTGAATGTTTATTGTGATTGATGTTGATTGAAATTGTGTATATTATATCCTTCTTTTTATAAGTAAGCTTACCCTTGCAATTTGTGTTTGTATTGTTTTACTGCAATGATCGTGTGGTTAACACGGGAGCAGGTAGCAGTGATGGTGCTGGTTCTCATGCTAGGCATGATTGAAGATTGGACGATTCTCCTAATATGTTGATTGGACGATCCTAAGATTGGACGATCCTCCTATTTTGTTAATTTTGTTCTAGTATATATGTATAAATATTAAGATTAGTGTGAATATTCTCTACAAGGAGATCTTTCTTCTGATGTAATATGAATCCTCATATTTTAAGGTGTAAATCGGTATATTATATTTGGACGATGCGGTGATGAATGTTTTATGTAGGTACATATGTATGTTTTTTTTTAATGTGAAAAATTTATACGTTCTTTCACATGATAATAATTAATTAGAGAATTTAGTATAACATATCTATAACGAAGTTGGGTCGTTACAATAGTGGTATCAGAGCGGTTCGATTCAAATCAGACTGTGAGTTATGTGTCTTCTATGTTTCTTATGTGGTTGTTGTGAAGTTATTTGAGGATGTTGAATGTTTTGGTTGTTCGTTATACCATAAATCCTAGTTACACTGTCGTAAAATATTGAGACTGACCATCTCAATACTTTGGACGACGAATAGGACATTATGGCAAGCGAAAACCAAGATCAAGGATAGTTTCTCTTGAAATTTCCTGCTAGTATCTTTTGGACGAACCTATAGGGATAGGTCTATTATGTTTTTGTTGTGTATGATTGACATGAAGAGTAGAAGGCTTTAACCAATGTTATTTTCTAACTTGGTTTGGTCTTCTGTTAGGATGGTGAGACCACCTAGACCTCCTGTTCCTCCTCCTCCCTCTGATATGGCCCAAATGGCTCATGCCATGGAAGTAATGGCAGCCGCGATGCAACAACAGAGTACTACTATGGCTCATCAGCATCAAGCAGCTTTGGCACAGTTAGAGGCCACTCAGGTTGCTGCCCAAGCAGCAAGAACAGTAATCCCACCTGAGTATCAAGGATTGGCTGAATTTAGGAAGAATGATCCACTACCCTTTAGAGGAAACTCTGATCCTGATGTAGCTGATAACTGGATAAGAGTTTTAGAAAAGATCTTTAGGGCAATGGCATGTCCTAAAGATAGAAAGGTTACTTATGCCACATATATGTTAACTGATGAAGCAGAGTTTTGGTGGCATGGAACTCTACAAATGATGGAAGCACATGGAGAACCCCGTACTTGGGAAAACTTCAGGGAGCGCTTTCTGGAGAGGTATTTTCCAGATAGTGCTAGATATGCTAAAGAGGCAGAATTCATGAAGTTAGAGCAAGGCAACCTAACAGTTCATGAATATGCGACTAAGTTTGAACACTTAGCTCCTTTTTATTCTCAAGCTACTACTGAAGCTTGGAGGTGTAGAAAATTTGAAGAAGGCCTGAAGCAAGAGGTGAAGCGGATGATAGTCCCTATGGCTATTAGGGAGTTTCCTGCATTAGTAGAGAAGGCAAAGACTGTGGAACGCCTAGAGAGTGGTAGTAGAGTAATAAGGACTCATGGTGATGGACCCTCAGGCAGTAGAAAGGGAAATTTTCAGAAGAACCCTTATTTTAGACCCCAACAGCCTCGGGGAAGTCGAGTTGTAGCTCAAGCAGGAGCTCAAGGAATTAGATGCTTCAGATGTGGTGGTCCACATTACAGCACTCAATGTACTAATAAGGAGATAATTTGTTTCAAATGTCAGAAGCCCGGGCATATAGCAAGAGATTGCCAAGTTAATGATAGAGCTGCACCAGCAAGAAATGCACCAAAGGTTGAGAAGCCTAAGGTAGCTGGAAGGGTTTTTGCTATGAGTGGAGCGGAAGCATCCAAATCTGATGATCTTGTGCAAGGTGTGTGTGAAGTGGACGGTAACTCTTTATCTGTTTTGTATGATTCTGGAGCTACACATTCATTCATTTCTCATGATTGTGTGAAAAGATTGAAATTGTCTACATGCCCTTTGTTGTTTGATTTGCATGTCTCTACTCCTACAGCCACCCCTGAGGTGACTTCTTTAGTATGCGTGGGGTGTCCTGTTTTAGTTAATGGACGCAAGTACAAGGTTAACTTGATTTGCCTCCCTTTGATGGATTTGGACATAATCTTAGGAATGGATTGGTTGTCCTCCAATCGTATTCTTATAGATTGTGCTCAAAAGACTCTTGTATTCCCTGATCACGAAGATCTTGAAATTATTTCTGCAAAGCAAGCACAAGTTTCTTTGAAGGAAGGAGCTTCGTGTTTTGTGGTCTTTTCTTTCTTGGAAGTCAAGGGTGATCTTGACTTGAATTCTATAGCAGTTGTTAGAGATTTTTCTGAAGTCTTTCCAGAAGAAGTATCTGGCTTGCCTCCATAAAGAGAGGTTGAGTTTGCTATCGAATTAGTTCCAGGTGTGGGACCAGTGTCAATAACTCCTTATAGGATGGCACCCGCTGAATTAGCTGAACTGAAGGAACAAATTGAAGATTTGTTGGAGAAGGAAATGATCAGACCTAGTGTTTGTCCTTGGGGAGCACCTGTGTTACTGGTCAAGAAGAAAGATGGTGGTTCTAGACTATGTGTTGATTATCGTCAATTGAATAAGCTCACTATCAAGAATAAATATCCTTTGCCAAGGATAGATGATTTGATGGACCAGTTGCGTGGAGCAAAGATTTTCTCGAAAATTGATTTGAAGTCGGGGTATCATCAGATAAGGGTGAAAGATGAGGACATACCGAAAACAGCTTTTCGGACTCGGTATGGACATTATGAGTATGTGGTCATGCCTTTTGGAGTGACGAATGCTCCTGCTATATTCATGGATTACATGAATAGGATCTTTCGTCCATTCTTGGATAAGTTTGTTGTGGTATTCATCGACGACATTCTTATCTATTCCCGTACTCGTGAAGAGCATGAAGACCATTTAAGAGTTGTATTGGAGATTTTGAGAGAAAAGCAATTGTATGCAAGACTCTCCAAGTGTGAGTTTTGGCTAGAAGAAGTGAAGTTCTTGGGTCATGTAATCTCAGCTGAAGGGATTACAGTGGATCCTTCAAAAGTAGAAGCAGTTTTGCAATGGGAACGTCCAAAGACAGCCACAGAGATTAGAAGTTTTGTTGGATTAGCTGGATACTATCGGAGATTCATAGAAGGATTCTCTAAGATAGTAACACCATTGACCCAACTTACTCACAAGGACCAACCATTTGCATGGACTGAAGCTTGTGAACAGAGTTTTCTAGAATTGAAGCAAAGGTTGACTTCTTCTCCTGTCCTTGTAATACCTGATACTAGTGAACCTTTTGAAGTTTACTGTGATGCATCTCATCAAGGATTGGGTTGTGTGTTGATGCAAGGAAGGAAAGTTGTGGCTTATGCCTCAAGACAGTTGAAGGCTCATGAGAGGAACTATCCCACTCATGATTTGGAATTAGCAGCAGTGGTGTTTGCCTTGAAAATATGGAGACATTATCTTTATGGAGCTAAATTCGATGTATTTAGCGATCATAAGAGTTTAAAATACTTGTTTGATCAGAAGGAGCTCAATATGAGACAAAGGCGATGGATGGAGTTTTTGAAGGATTATGATTTTCAATTGATGTACCATCCGGGTAAAGCTAACGTGGTAGCTGATGCCCTTAGCAGAAAGACCGTTCAGATGTCCACTTTGATGGTGAAAGAGTTAGAATTGGTGGAGAAGTTTAGAGTTTTGAACTTGTATGTTGAAGTGACCTATGATCACCTTAGTTGTGGTATGTTAACTGTGACTAATAATTTTCTGGGAATGATTAAGGAGAAACAGTTATTGGATCCTAGCTTGAGTAGAACAATGGAGTTGTTGGGTACGGATAAAGCAATAGACTTTAGTTTGAGTGATGATGGAATTTTGAGATTTAAAGGTAGAATTTGTGTACCACAAGACATTGAATTAAAAAGACTGATATTGGACGAAGGTCATAAAAGTAAACTTAGTCTACATCCTGGTATGACTAAGATGTATCAAGATTTGAGGAAGATGTTTTGGTGGTTCGGTATGAAGAGAGATGTAGTACAATATGTAGCAGCATGTTTAACTTGTCAGAAGGCTAAAGTAGAACATCAGAGGCCCGGTGGTTTGTTGCAAGCAATGGAGATTCCATAGTGGAAATGGGATAGTATTACCATGGATTTTGTATCCAGTTTACCTAGGACAACTATAGGTTGTGATGCCATATGGGTGATAGTTGACAGATTAACAAAGTGTGCTCATTTCTTACCTGTTAACATGAAGTATTCTTTGGAGAAGTTCACTCAATTGTATATCAGAGAGATAGTAAGATTGCATGGAGTGCCGTCTAGTATCATTTCGGACAGAGACCCAAGATTTACTTCAAGATTTTGGCAAAGTTTGCAAAAAGCCTTAGGAACTAAGTTGAGATTTAGTTCTACTTATCACCCACAGACTGATGGACAATCTGAGAGAACGATCCAATCACTAGAAGATCTGTTGCGGGCATGTGTTTTGGATCATCTTGGAAGTTGGGATGAAGTTTTACCTTTGGTAGAATTCACCTACAACAACAGTTTTCATGCTAGTATTGGTATGGCACCATTTGAAGCTTTGTATGGTAGAAGATGTAGAACACCTCTTTGTTGGTACCAAGATGGAACGAATATGGTAGTAGGGCCAGAGATGTTACAACAGACTACAGAAAAGATTAAGTTAATTCAAGAAAGGATGAAGGCCTCACAAAGTAGACAGAAATCTTATGCGGACAAACGTAGAAGGCCACTTGAGTTTGAAGCGGGCGATCATGTGTTTCTAAAGGTTACACCAACTACGGGTATTGGACGATCAATTAAGTCGAAGAAGCTTACACCTAAGTTCATTGGACCCTATCAAATCCTTAGACGCATAGGTCCAGTGGCTTATGAAATGGCTTTACCACCTACTCTAGCCAACTTGCACAATGTATTACATGTGTCTCAATTGAGAAAATATGTTTCTGATCCTACTCATATCATTGAGCCGGATGTGATACAAGTACGAGAGGACTGGACGCTTGAGACTCGTCCAGTCAGGATTGAGGATCAAGAGACTAAACAGCTTAGGGGCAAAGCTATTAGTTTGGTTAAAGTTATATGGAGTGATACTGCGGGTGATGCTACATGGGAACTTGAAGATAAAATGCGTGAACAATACCCTTATCTCTTTCCAGGTAAGCGAATTTTCGAGGACGAAAATTTTCTTGTTGGGGAGAATTGTAGCGTTGTAGTTTTCCTAATTGTATGATTAAGTGTTTGACTAATAATGCAAGAAAAGAAAAAAAAATTAATTTGTGTTGAAATAATATAATAAGTAACTTAAGTTATAAGTTGTACTATGTGATGTGGTATTACTCTTGGAACTTAATGAGGTGTTAGGCTCAGAGTATGTGTTGGGAGATTTTCAGGATTTTTACGTAAGTTGTAGAAGAAGAAAAAAAAAATAAGAAAAGGGGGGTGCTTTTAGAGGAAATAGAGGTGTTACTAGCAAAATTTCATACAAATCTCTTAAGTGAACGTGTCACGCTTCCTATTTCTTCCATTCTCCTTTATTCTTATCTTTCTTTTTCTATAAGTTTCCTTACCGTGAGTGAGAGAGCTATTTTTTCTACCTGAACTTGAAGATTTATTTCTTCTTTCCTAGAGAGTTCTTGGCTGATTTTAAGTTGGTGTCTTCTAGTTGATTCTGTAACAAAACTTGAGGACAGATCACTCAAGAAATCCAAAGTTCTCCTCTCTAGTTTTCTTCACGGTTTGAGTCAAGAAATTTAGGTAAGGGAAGCTTTAAACTTGTTTTACTGATCTGGTGATGATATGTTTGGAATTCTGTTTCTGCTTGTATACTTTAAAGATTGGTTATGATGATGTGATGATTTTTCTTTCTGTATGTTTTGATGATTTGAGCTGAGTTTGTTGTGATAAAATGTTGTTGTGCTCTGGAATGATATTGTAAAAGTTGGAAATGGTTTCAAAATCTTTGAAACATGTGTTCGTAATGGGTTTTTGAAAGGTTCTGGACTCTGTAGAAAACCACTCGTCCAAAGAAAACCATCGTCCATCTATCTATACTACAACTAAAAACAACGTCCAGTGAATACTAGAAACCAGCGTCCAATGACCCAGTGTCTAGTGACCAATGTCTAATGATTCAGTGTATATTGGACTGCGTCCAGTGGTGTCTTATGTGCAGTAAAGTTTGCCGTCCAACGATGGTAGTGGTGAAATTTTGAGGGTGTGTTTAACAGAGAATCAGAACCTAGTTTTGTTACGAACGAGGATGTTTGATATGCCACCATTTTGGTTCTAGAGTTATGTTAGGCAATTCACACTTTTGATTGACGTTGATGTTGAGTTGCGAGTAAGGATTCAAGTGCTGAGAATGCCTTACTTGTACTTATTGAACTGCTGGATGGGTTCATAAGCTTGATTTGAGAAAAATGGTGAATTTATAACATAGAAAGAACATGTGGTAATCAAAGTTGTTGAGTTGTGCATGATATTGCATAAGGGTAGGCACGTAAGTTGAGAGTGCTAGGTGGGCTCTCAACCTAGTGCTGGAGGATTTCGTGGTGGCCAATGGCGGGCATATAGAATAGACAGGTGGGCGAATTCCTAAAGATGGAAGGTTTTGCAAACCTGACAGAGGTAAGCCAATACCAACACTTGTCTATATTGGATTAAATTCACACTTCCTCCACATGGTTGCTCAAGGGACTCCCTGAATGGTCTAAGGCGAGACTAATGGTAGGGGATGGGGCCTATGGGAACCGCCCGAAAGTTGTTGAAATCTCCATGGAGTTGAGTCAGCATAATGTTGCATGATGATATTGATATATGGAATGATACCTGAAGTGAACTGAATGTTTATTGTGATTGATGTTGATTGAAATTGTGTATATTATATCCTTCTTTTTATAAGTAAGCTTACCCTTGCAATTTGTGTTTGTATTGTTTTACTGCAATGATCGTGTGGTTAACACGGGAGCAGGTAGCAGTGATGGTGCTGGTTCTCATGCTAGGCATGATTGAAGATTGGACGATTCTCCTAATATGTTGATTGGACGATCCTAAGATTGGACAATCCTCCTATTTTGTTAATTTTGTTCTAGTATATATGTATAAATATTAAGATTAGTGTGAATATTCTCTACAAGGAGATCTTTCTTCTGATGTAATATGAATCCTCATATTTTAAGGTGTAAATCGGTATATTATATTTGGACGATGCGGTGATGAATGTTTTATGTAGGTACATATGTATGTTTTTTTTTTAATGTGAAAAATTTATACGTTCTTTCACATGATAATAATTAATTAGAGAATTTAGTATAACATATCTATAACGAAGTTGGGTCGTTACACGAGAAGCAAGCAAGGATAACGCATGATGGAATTTTTCTAAAGACCACGAAACAACAACATTAAAATTAAACTTGCAGACACAAACAAAGGTACCGAGTGCAGAAAATGATTGAGCCTTGGCCAACATCACCAACTACCAAACTAAACTACAGCAACTAAGTTCAAAAGCAAACCAACATATACTCAACTAAACATACAAACTAAAATGAAAATTAAAATACTAAAAACTGTAAATTGCAAAAAATTAAATTGTCCTGATAGCTTGGGGATAAAACACAAAAATCCCCTTAAACATCATCAACATCTTCCTCGGCCTCAGAGCTGCCAAACTCCTCCTCTTCTTCCTTGGTTCCTTCTTCCGATCCTTGCTCCATGATTCCCAACATCAGTAGCAACACCTGGGCCACCAGCACCCCACAAAAAGAAGGACTGGTCCCTAAGCCAAGCAGCTACAACGTCAAACTCCGAGGGAGTTAGCCAATGAAAAGGTCCAGGTGCTCTAGGTGCTGCAGGATTCAGGGAATGATAAATTGACTCGCTACTGGGATTAGTGTATGGTAGCCATCTCTCCTAGTGACTCGCTGCTTCTTGGCAGAGGGAGTAATGAGTTCAGCAACTTGTTGTTGCTTAGGGGGTGCCATGCTACAAAAATAAAATAACTGAAATAAAAGGCACAAAAAACACACAGAATTAAATAAGTCAGTAAATAAGAAGAAACGGCAAAAACAAAGCACAATTGGAAACATAAGTCACAAAACTGAAATGAAAAACAACACCTAAGAGAAGAGAAGAGAAGAAAAACAAAAAAGGAAACTAAAATTAAATAAAGGGAACAACTGACAAAACACAAAACAGAGATGGTACTTCGCCACCAACACTTGCATAAGAACAGAATATGAACACAGGGATGCGCAGTGATTTTAACTTAGCCTCCACAGGTGGCTTTACTAAAACTGATGCACATGCAGTTCGCAATTTTTCAAAAGAGGTGGTTCCAACAAGTATGGGTGACTTGGTGAACATTAAAAATAGTGTGGTCTCAGTTCTTAGTTAAGGGAACACATGTGAAAAGGAAAGAAAGCGGACAAAAGGTTGCTTTTTTTTTTGGCAAAACAGAACATTCACAACAGGACCCATGTGCATTCCAAACACTAACAACAGTGTGCTAAAAATAATAAACAAACCCACAAAGCACAGGGACCCAAAAGTGGTCCCAAAAGCACAAAAACAGAAGAAACTTCCTAAGAATATTCAGAAAAAACAAATCTTAAACCATCAGCGGTCCCAAAAACGCAGGAAAAGACAAAAGGAACAGTTAGAAAAATAAAAATAAAATAACAGTAGAAAATAACACATGAAGCAAGAGGGTTCCCCAAAAGATGAACAGAAACGAAAAAGGGAAAGGGGGAACGAACACGTGCACACACCCAACAGGGAAATAACACAAAACAATAAAAACAAAAGAGAAAACTAGCAAGGATTGAAACTTTGTCAAAGAAAAAGGGTAGAAAACGACAACCCACTCAACAAAAGTCGGGGATTTAACATCACAACACTAAAAACTAACAAGAACATAGAAAAATAAACATGCAAATGCACCAAAACTTAAACAAAAATGAAAAATGCACCAAACGAAAATGACAAAACAGAAATGCATATGAACAAACCCTAAAAACTTTTTCCAATCTCAATAGAAAATACCCAAATCCCTAATTTCTTGAAACTCTAAAAAGAAACAAATACCCAGAACCTTTAATCTCTTAACCGTTGAAGAAAAAGGAAAAAAAATAAAAATAAAAATAGAGAATAAGATGGAAGAAAAAAAAATACACTCACATATGGACAGAAAAGGGTTGAGATCGAGGTGGGGAGGGCAAGTCGACTGAGAGGTAAAGGTCACACTCCTGGTGATGGTGGATAAGTTGAAAGATGAAGAAAGCAGAAGTCAGGATGATGATGGGTAAGGAAAAGTAAAAAGGAGTGGGGAGTAGAGGTGGTGGCAGCATAGGGAAAACATAAAGTAATGGGAAAAGGGAAAAAAGATTCTGATTGGAGGAAAATTAGGGGTGGAAAAGGTGAAAAGATTCTGATTGGTGGAAAGATTGAGTGGAAAAATGAAACAGTGGAGGTTATAGGGGAATGGGACAGCAAAAGTTGATGGGAAATGGATTGACACGCTATTGGAAAACGACAAAAATCTAGGGAAATGGAAAAATTTGAAAAAGATCTAAGGGTTCGAAAAAGTGGAAAGCGACTTGGCCACCATGCATGGCTTGGCAAAAAGCACGAATTTGGGAAGGATCCCAAAAGTGGACTTTGGCTCAACCATCGTTGGTGGCTTAAGCCAAAGGTCAACCCGAGAGCAATTGTTCTCAAACATGACCATATGCAGAGTATGCAGAATTGAGCCTAATTGCTACAACATAACAAACATATGGAACATGTATAACTACCAACAATGCTTCCAATTGATCACAACACATAAAAACATAACAAATAATAACAGCACACAAAATTCAAACAGAGATCAAACAAATGAACTCAAATTAATCAAAACAAATAACTAACTAAATATAACAATCTAAAAATGCAAAGTATAGCAATAAAAAGGAAAGAAAATTGGGTTTCCTTCTAAAAAGCACTCTTTTAATGTCATTAGCTTGACATTTGGTGACCTCAAGGGTCACTTAGATGAAGGATTTTGGTCAGCCTCTCAATTTCACCCTTCAAAAAGGGCTTAAGTCGATGTTCATTGACGGTTCAACTTCTTCCTTATTAAGGTTCTTCCAAGTCAGCAACACCATAGGATTTGACTTCCTTGATGATGAAAGGACCTGACCATTTGAACTTCAGCTTGCCTTCTGCTTATGATACTTGGAGTACTCATATGCATCAATCCTTATTTTCTCTAACTCATGCAATTGTTGAAGCTTTTTCTCTCCATAAACCATTTGGAAGGAAGACAAGTCAATTGGTGCTTTGAATGCAGTCCGGTGAGTCCATGAAGTATCATTTGGCTTCGTTTCCTCCGCCTTCTCCTCCTTCTTCAAGTCTTTAATTTTAGCTTCATGTGGAAGGACCTCCTTTAGAACATCGGGACTTTGGACAATTTCTTCAATTTCCTTTTCTTCCTCCTCATTGAGGGCTTCAATTGCATCATTAAGAGGCTTTTCAAGGGAAGAAGAGATATGCAACTGTTTCCTACTGTCCACAAAATCTTCATCAAGCACATTCAATTGAAAACACATACTTTTATCTTCATAAGATGGCATTTGTTCAGCAGCTTCAGAGAAAGGAACATTGATTTGCAACTGCTTGAATGTCTCTAGGAACCATTTAAATTGCCTCTCCTTGTCCTTCCTTGTTGGAGTATGAGGATAAGGAAGGTTCTTGATGGGAGGGCTCATTAAGGCTTTCTTCTCTTCTCTTGCAATTTGGCACTTAGTTTTCTTTGTATCTTTTCTATTTTTCACCACCAATTTCTCACCCTCACCACCATTTTTCTTTTCACTCTTCTCATATCTCTCAATATATTTATCACTATTATTCTCATTCTCATATTTTCTCTCATCAACAACATTTTCGCTCTCATTTTTCTCTTTACTCACTTCACCCATTGCAATGATGGCATTAAAATTCTCCTTGGGACTAGTTTCCATGTTGGCTACAAATGACCCACTTTGTTGCTCTGCCAATTATCCCACTTATACCTCAAGGTTCTTGTTTGAAGCATCGGTGTTCTTTTGGTTAGTGATAGAGACTTGCATGAATTGATTGAAAGTCTCTTCCAACATAGAAGTATGGACTTGATGGAAAGGATGATGTTGTTGGTTTTGGTGAGGTGATCCACTTGAAGAACTGACATCTTGTTCACATTTGAAATTGTTATTATTCCTCCACCCTTGATTGAAAGAATTAGAGTAGAGAATGCTGCCATAATTGCCTAGCCAGTTGTGATTCCCCATATAATTTATCTCTTCTTGGAAACCCGATGGCATGATGCATTGACCACTTTGATGACCACTGCCACATAACTCACAACTTAAGACTTGTTGCGGTCTTGATGAAGTGGCTTGCAAGCTTTGAAGTTGTTGTGGAATCCTTGAGATTTGCTTGGTGAGTGCTTCTAATTGTTGAGTGAGGAGCTTGTTTTGAGTAACAAGTACATCTTGGGAATTCAGCTCTATAGCACCTCTTCTTTGCACCATAGCTTTGTCATGTTGGACCTCATAATCATTTGAAGCCATATTCTCGATGATCTCCATAGCTTCATCCGGTGTCTTCCCTATAATCTTGCTTCCAGTTGTAACATCAAGAAGGAACTTAGTTTGAGGCCTTAACCCCACCAAAAAAGTATTGATTTGTGCTAATTTATCAAGACCATGAGGTGGATATTTTCTCAACAAGCTATTGAACCGTTCCCAAGCTTCACACAATGGCTCATCCCATCCTTGCCCAAAGGTAGAAATTGCCACCTTCCTTTGATTGAGAGAAGAATAGATTCAAAAACTTGTCTACTAGCTCATCCCAACTCATAACACTATTCGGAGGAAATGATCAGAACCAATCTTTGGCCTTCCCATTAAGAGAGAATGGAAAGAGACCAATTTGAATGACATCATCATGCACTTGATAAATCTTCACCGTGTTGCAAATTTCCACAAAAGTGGTCAAGTGAGCATAGGGGTCTTTATGAACAAGTCCCAAAAATTGGTTGTTTTGCACCAAGTGAATAAGAGCTGGATTTATCTCCACATTGTTAGCTTGCACTTCAGGTCTTGCAATGGTAGTGAAATACCTCAGACGCGTGTCAGCAGCATAATCACTAAGAGTCCTCCTTGGTTGATGAATTTCTTCCTCTTTTGCCATGATTTCTTCTTCTTTTTGGATAGGTGGCAAAAGAGTTGTGGACAAAGTTGCTTCTTGACTTTCATGCTCATCTAATTTCTTTCTCTTCCTTGTTGTACTACTACAAAAAAAAAAACTCAAAGAACTAGAATGTACAGGTGAGCACAAGAAAAAAAAATTAACAAAATAAAAACATAAACGAAAAGATAAAAGAATAAAGCTTAACATAATAAAAACGTGAAATTGCCTAATATTGAGACGCAAGTCCCTAGCAATGGCGCCAAAAACTTGTTAGTAGATTGGCAAGCGTACCAAATCGCACAAGTAGTAAAATGGATGAGTCCAAGTATCGTTTTCCCAAGGGACTCACATAATATAGGCAATGTTCATGCAGATATTAGCTAAGCCAAATAGATTTCATAAGAAAGCAGTAAAAACACAAACTTTAGTTGGTTTTGTGGAACTTTAAAGAAGATCTAATGCATAACAGAAAATAAAATGATATTTTTATGGTTTTATAACAGAACACAGTAGTAAATAGAGGTTAAAAACATATATATAACAATGTTGTAGGGGTTAAATCTCACCAAGCTTTACTTTCTTCTTGCATTAATGCATAATACATATTCGATTTGCATTTAGATGTTAAAATCAGCCAATAAAAGCGTTCTAAACCCTAATCCCTTAGGTGCAGAGAGTCTTAGTTCCTTCCCTAAGCCTTGATCCCTCAACAACTTAACGAAGGAACTAGCTTTAAGCCTAGTGACACAAGATAACTTATGAACTAAGCTTCATTCCTAGACACAAAGTTCATGAGGTATATTGCTTCAGATCTAGACAACAAAAGTGTTTCCCAACAACAATCATGTCCAAAAATCATGTTATGGGTGGCCATTCCACAACAAGCTTTAAGTAAAGAAGCAAAATACTAACATTAAACACAAATCTGCAGAATATATATGTAAAAATATCAAAAGATACAAGAAAGTCTGAGTATGATTACATCTAACACCTTACAACTGAGGAACTCAGCCACTCATGGACATGAGCAACTGCAAAATACACATGGAAGGGAAGAAGATGGAGAAGAACACAAAGAACAAAAGGAAAGAGCTTTTCTCCCCAAAAGAACAGTACAGAACTGAATTATAGAACAAAATGTGGGAGTGAGTCCTAAGACTACTGTCATACATGAGGGTCAACCCTTTATATACGTGTACAGAATTTCTTCAAGTGACAAATCACTCAGCCAAGAAATCTGGCTTGGCTAATTGGCAAATTCTGCTACTGCATCAGAATGCTACTGCAGATGACCCTTCAATGCTTCCAAAACATCATAATGCAGCTCCAAAATGTGTTCTACATCTTCAATCTCCTCTTTCTACAAAAAGTGGGGTAAATTACTAAGATATAACCATAAAACTAGAAAATTAAACTAATCTTAACTAAATTATGAAATTAAAGCAAATTGAGTAAAACAACACTCCAAATAAGAGAAAAAGGGAGATAATTGCCTTAAAAATCACTAAAAAAGTAAGTGATTTAAGCAACTAATAGGGATCTTGCCAATAATATTTTTTTTTCTTTCCAATCGATAATATTGTTTTGTGTTTCTATTGAATCTGGTTCTTATCATTTAATTATTAATGATATACATGGTAGTGAATGGTATTCCATTTTGTGCTGCGATTAGAACACTGAAAAAAACAAAGTGCTTTTAACATCAAAATTCGTGAACTTTCGAACACAAGTCCTTAGAAAGGCACTCAATTTTTAATATGTATAGCATATATAATATATTTACTAATCATATAGATCACAATATAGAATTGTATGCGTGCAGAAACAAAATGCAAATAGTATAATAGACACTAGATTGTAGAAGTAGAATAACTCTTGTATGTTAATAATCCTCAAAACAGGAGAGTCTATACCCCCTGCTCTAAAAAGGAACTCTTGATTGATCAAAGTATTTAAGATGTATGTCATGTACACTGATTGATTTGACTTCTTTTCTCCTATGCCTTCTCAACCCTTACCCCAACCCTAACCTTTCCTTTCTCAATTCCTAAAATTCCAATCAAGATGAATTTGATTTGATTCTATTACACACTAAATTGAACCTTCAAATTGTAATTCGATTATCTATAACAATGAAAGAGAAATTGAAAACTACCTTCAATTCGATCAGAGTGAAACCAATCCAGGTTTTGACTTTATTCGTTAGTTGTAGAGAGAAACCAAAGCCTGGAGAGGAAATTTTATTATCAATATATAGAGAATATCCTACTCAAACTTGACAAAACACATAATCAGTAACTACCAAAATAGTTCTTATTTACCAGATTGTAAGGCATGAGATGAACGCACAAGAGAGTAGAATGCAAGATCAAAGAGTGCAAAGCAGAGAATCAGAACATGGAGGAAGTTGAGGAAGAAAACAAACATGGTGTCGCCTTTGGTGAATCTTAGGAAGGAGGTGAGGTTGGAGGCTAGGGTTTCGGCGCAGTGGATGAGCTCAACGTAGGAGAGGCATTGGCCGGTGATGGTGGCGATGACGGCAGTGACAGAGTCCAGCCTAGCGAGTTGCGGCGGAGACAACCGCAACTCTGAATCGCGTCCAAACAATAGGGTATGGAATGGCAAATAGTAGTGTATGGAATCGCGTTTACTGGTTTGGAAGAAGATTTAGGGGTTGCAGGTTTTGGAAGACGATAAGCACGAGTGTGTATCTGGCTTGAGAATAGAAAATATTATTTTTTATCAGTTATATTTATAACTGATATAAAAAAATTAACCTTTTATATCGGCCGTACACTGGAATGATGAAAAAACTTACTTTTTATATCTGTTCAATTTATAACTGATGTAAAAAGTACTTTTTATATTAGTTATAAGTATAAACGATATAAAAACTCTTTCCATAATTACAAAAGTGCCACCGCCTTTTTTTTTTAAATCGATTTTCATATAACCGATATAAAAAACTGTTATAAAAAGTATTTTTTGCACTAGTGATTATTACTTGTACCTTCATCTTCATTGCTATTTTCCATGTGAAATGGCATAAGGATAGTTCTTTACCAACAATAGCCAGCTCAAGTTCCTGGTTCTCAAGGTGCTACCTCTCATTTTCTTTATTCGAACACCTTCAACAACAATATCCAAAGATTTTTCCTTTATATCTCTTTTCTGTCCTCTAATATTTATATCAAAGTCACATGAATTTTGACTGCACTCTGAAAGAAATGCTACCTATTTTTCACATGCATCCTCATCAAATACTTGCACGGTAAAATGCAAAATTTAATGTAATTTGGACATATATACGATGATAATAATATTATATCATATAAACACTTTCTGTTATATGTAGTAATAATCTTTACAACGTAGAATGTATATGTAACTACTATGTACAGTCTACAAGACCAATGTGTTCCTCCTTCCTCTTTAATTTCTTATAAGAAATTTTCTGCATGCTTTAATTTCCTCCTTCTAATAAATATTTAAAATTTATAAAAAAAATGGTTCTAATCAATTATTGGAATTGATTTTGACCAGTTTTGAATCGATTTCCCGCTGACTTTTTAACCTCTAATTTTTCGAGATATGTTGAACTTGTAATCTGATCAATCAATTTTTTTTATTATTTGATTCATCTAAAATAAGCAATTCACTTTATATGATAAATAAATTAATTGTTGATGAGAAAACTAACAATCAATATTACATACACATATATAATAATTAATAAGTCATGAATATATTAAAACATTAATTGATGATTTTCTAACCAACATCTTAGATTACTTACTTTACCTTTTTTTCATCAATATTTTTTATCTATATTATTTTAATAGTAAATTTTAAACTCGGTTAATATTGGAATTGTGACTTCTAGAATAAACTCATATCTTGTAACCAAAAAAGAATAAACTCATATCTTTTAATTATGAAACATATATGCGACATTATTTTGGTCTTACAAAAAACTTAATATTATATTTTTAATTATATATATTTTTTATCTATATTATTTTAATAGTAAATTTTAAACTCGGTTAATATTGGAATTGTGACTTCTAGAATAAACTCATATCTTGTAACCAAAAAAGAATAAACTCATATCTTTTAATTATGAAACATATATGCAACATTATTTTGGTCTTACAAAAAAATTAATATTATATTTTTAATTATATATATTTTTTATCTATATTATTTTAATAGTAAATTTTAAACTCGGTTAATATTGGAATTGTGACTTCTAGAATAAACTCATATCTTGTAACCAAAAAAGAATAAACTCATATCTTTTAATTATGAAACATATATGCGACATTATTTTGGTCTTACAAAAAAATTAATATTATATTTTTAATTATATATATTTTTTATCTATATTATTTTAATAGTAAATTTTAAACTCGGTTAATATTGGAATTGTGACTTCTAGAATAAACTCATATCTTGTAACCAAAAAAGAATAAACTCATATCTTTTAATTATGAAACATATATGCGACATTATTTTGGTCTTACAAAAAAATTAATATTATATTTTTAATTATATATATTTTTTATCTATATTATTTTAATAGTAAATTTTAAACTCGGTTAATATTGGAATTGTGACTTCTAGAATAAACTCATATCTTGTAACCAAAAAAGAATAAACTCATATCTTTTAATTATGAAACATATATGCGACATTATTTTGGTCTTACAAAGAAATTAATATTATATTTTTAATTATATATATTTTTTATCTATATTATTTTAATAGTAAATTTTAAACTCGGTTAATATTGGAATTGTGACTTCTAGAATAAACTCATATCTTGTAACCAAAAAAGAATAAACTCATATCTTTTAATTATGAAACATATATGCGACATTATTTTGGTCTTACAAAGAAATTAATATTATATTTTTAATTATATATATTTTTTATCTATATTATTTTAATAGTAAATTTTAAACTCGGTTAATATTGGAATTGTGACTTCTAGAATAAACTCATATCTTGTAACCAAAAAAGAATAAACTCATATCTTTTAATTATGAAACATATATGCGACATTATTTTGGTCTTACAAAAAAATTAATATTATATTTTTAATTATATATATTTTTTATCTATATTATTTTAATAGTAAATTTTAAACTCGGTTAATATTGGAATTGTGACTTCTAGAATAAACTCATATCTTGTAACCAAAAAAGAATAAACTCATATCTTTTAATTATGAAACATATATGCGACATTATTTTGGTCTTACAAAAAAATTAATATTATATTTTTAATTATATATATTTTTTATCTATATTATTTTAATAGTAAATTTTAAACTCGGTTAATATTGGAATTGTGACTTCTAGAATAAACTCATATCTTGTAACCAAAAAAGAATAAACTCATATCTTTTAATTATGAAACATATATGCGACATTATTTTGGTCTTACAAAGAAATTAATATTATATTTTTAATTATATATATTTTTTATCTATATTATTTTAATAGTAAATTTTAAACTCGGTTAATATTGGAATTGTGACTTCTAGAATAAACTCATATCTTGTAACCAAAAAAGAATAAACTCATATCTTTTAATTATGAAACATATATGCGACATTATTTTGGTCTTACAAAAAAATTAATATTATATTTTTAATTATATATATTTTTTATCTATATTATTTTAATAGTAAATTTTAAACTCGGTTAATATTGGAATTGTGACTTCTAGAATAAACTCATATCTTGTAACCAAAAAAGAATAAACTCATATCTTTTAATTATGAAACATATATGCGACATTATTTTGGTCTTACAAAGAAATTAATATTATATTTTTAATTATATATATTTTTTATCTATATTATTTTAATAGTAAATTTTAAACTCGGTTAATATTGGAATTGTGACTTCTAGAATAAACTCATATCTTGTAACCAAAAAAGAATAAACTCATATCTTTTAATTATGAAACATATATGCGACATTATTTTGGTCTTACAAAGAAATTAATATTATATTTTTAATTATATATATTTTTTATCTATATTATTTTAATAGTAAATTTTAAACTCGGTTAATATTGGAATTGTGACTTCTAGAATAAACTCATATCTTGTAACCAAAAAAGAATAAACTCATATCTTTTAATTATGAAACATATATGCGACATTATTTTGGTCTTACAAAAAAATTAATATTATATTTTTAATTATATATATTTTTTATCTATATTATTTTAATAGTAAATTTTAAACTCGGTTAATATTGGAATTGTGACTTCTAGAATAAACTCATATCTTGTAACCAAAAAAGAATAAACTCATATCTTTTAATTATGAAACATATATGCGACATTATTTTGGTCTTACAAAAAAATTAATATTATATTTTTAATTATATATATTTTTTATCTATATTATTTTAATAGTAAATTTTAAACTCGGTTAATATTGGAATTGTGACTTCTAGAATAAACTCATATCTTGTAACCAAAAAAGAATAAACTCATATCTTTTAATTATGAAACATATATGCGACATTATTTTGGTCTTACAAAAAAATTAATATTATATTTTTAATTATATATATTTTTTATCTATATTATTTTAATAGTAAATTTTAAACTCGGTTAATATTGGAATTGTGACTTCTAGAATAAACTCATATCTTGTAACCAAAAAAGAATAAACTCATATCTTTTAATTATGAAACATATATGCGACATTATTTTGGTCTTACAAAGAAATTAATATTATATTTTTAATTATATATATTTTTTATCTATATTATTTTAATAGTAAATTTTAAACTCGGTTAATATTGGAATTGTGACTTCTAGAATAAACTCATATCTTGTAACCAAAAAAGAATAAACTCATATCTTTTAATTATGAAACATATATGCGACATTATTTTGGTCTTACAAAGAAATTAATATTATATTTTTAATTATATATATTTTTTATCTATATTATTTTAATAGTAAATTTTAAACTCGGTTAATATTGGAATTGTGACTTCTAGAATAAACTCATATCTTGTAACCAAAAAAGAATAAACTCATATCTTTTAATTATGAAACATATATGCGACATTATTTTGGTCTTACAAAAAAATTAATATTATATTTTTAATTATATATATTTTTTATCTATATTATTTTAATAGTAAATTTTAAACTCGGTTAATATTGGAATTGTGACTTCTAGAATAAACTCATATCTTGTAACCAAAAAAGAATAAACTCATATCTTTTAATTATGAAACATATATGCGACATTATTTTGGTCTTACAAAAAAATTAATATTATATTTTTAATTATATATATTTTTTATCTATATTATTTTAATAGTAAATTTTAAACTCGGTTAATATTGGAATTGTGACTTCTAGAATAAACTCATATCTTGTAACCAAAAAAGAATAAACTCATATCTTTTAATTATGAAACATATATGCGACATTATTTTGGTCTTACAAAAAAATTAATATTATATTTTTAATTATATATATTTTTTATCTATATTATTTTAATAGTAAATTTTAAACTCGGTTAATATTGGAATTGTGACTTCTAGAATAAACTCATATCTTGTAACCAAAAAAGAATAAACTCATATCTTTTAATTATGAAACATATATGCGACATTATTTTGGTCTTACAAAAAAATTAATATTATATTTTTAATTATATAAAATATTATTAATTTGGTCCTAAAAAATAATATTAATTTAACCCATCAGCCATTTAATATACATATAATTTAATTTTAATAAAAACAAAATGATATTAATTCTCAATCTCGTGGTTCATATCGTACATTAAAATTAATTTTGACGTCACTTTTTATGATCGAGAGAATAAATTCACATTAAAAAGTAAAAACTGATAAAAAAAAATTCACATTAATAAACCAAATCATTCTTACAATTTTCATGACTAAAATGAAAATTTACCTGAAATTCCAACTTTAATTCCATAAATTTCTCAAAAAGAGAAAGCTTAATCTGCAAATTAAAAAAGTTAAAAAAAAATCAAATCCGGAAATATTTAATCAAATCTAATTTACACACATTTTATTAAACAATACGACCTCCATTGCGGGTAAATATTTGATTCTCTCATTTTAATTTTTTTTTAAAAAGAAACTTCAACCATTGCTCCAAATTAAAAAATTCCCAATTCTTCGTCTTCGTGTTGAACCTGAAGGTCTGTTTTCCTCGGCATTTTTTTTTACGATTCAGCTCTGTTTTGTTTCTCAGAAAAAGACACAATTCTTGTTTGTAACAATGGGATTTGAGCATTTTCAAATTTACTGAAAATTTTTTATATGACACTTTTATTTTTTCTTATCATAAGAGAGAGAAGACAACATTCTTTTTGCAGTAGCAAATGACTATTATCATATAAGGGAACCATTGATTATACATGTATACATGTATGTATCTTTGTATGTATGTATATATGAATATGTATGTATGTATGTGTGTGTGTATTTCTGTATGCATGAACAGAGAGTGTGCATGATGACATGTGGAACGTGGAACAAATTTCAAGTGTGTCTTGTTTGTTGTTTTGTTTTGTTTTTTGTTTGCCCCCAGAGTTTTAAGCTTAGATTGAACGGGAAATTTCAATGTGTGATTGTATTTAAGTGAGCATATATCTTATACATTTGCTGATCATCATTTTGGTTTTTTTTGTTTTTTCAGCATACTTGTTCCAATGTTCAGCAATCGTAGTAGCAGCCAGTTTGGTCAACAAGAAACAACATGTCATTTGTTGCTAAAAGAACTCCAGGTTGTTCCCCTTATCTAATTTGTAAAGAATCTATCTTTTTTATCATGCTCTCTTCCCTAACAGCTTCTTCTAGAGGACCATGGACTAACATTGTTTATTTTCTGTTTGCTTGATCCTTGTTTGCGGAATGTAAGATAATATGGGATGAAGTTGGAGAGTCTGATTCTCAAAGGGATGCAATGTTGCTGGAAATACAACAGAAGTGTCTGGATTTGTATAGAAAAGAAGTGGATGAAGCCAAGCTGTGTAGAGCACAAATTCAGCAAGAAATTGCTGATTATGTGGCAGAAATTGCTGGCATCTGTGCAGCAATAGGTGAACAACCATTACATGTGAGTCTTGTTGGAACTCCAGAATTGAGTGAATTAGCCATTTTTTTCTTGGCCACAGGAAGACTTTACAGTTGACAAGCTTTTATTGGTGTGTCCTCAGTTTGATCCAAAGTCTTGTGGAAGCTTGAAGAAAGCACGTGAAACAGTTGTTTCACAACTTGAGGAGATGCGCAAGCTGAAAACCGATAGGAAGAAACAGTTTTCAGAAGTCTTATATCAGTTGAAGAATATTTCTAGTGAGCTTTATGGCTCCATGGTGGCTAATGCATATTTAGATGAGAACAACCTGTCTTTGAAAAGACTAGAGGAATTACAGAAGCAGTTACTCCAATTACAAAATGAAAAGGTGATTTCTGTCTTTAATCCTATATTATATTTTGTCTAAACTTTTGGTAGACAAAAACGCATATTGTTCATGATGTGTTCAGGACTGGTGCATTGTAGTGTGACTTATTGTTAATGCTTGAGTAGATTTAGATGAAATTCTAAACATATTCTTAGGACCAGAGGTAATATTATGTAATTAACTGGATAAGTTTTTCTCCATGCAGGTTGAGGAGGAAGTTGAAAGGCTTCAAGAACTTAAATCAACCAAAATGAAAGAACTCTTACTGAAAAAGAAGTTGGAGTTAGAAGAAATATGCAGAAAAACACATTTGACTACACAAACAGTTTTTCCAAGCCAAGATTCACTTGAGCTTTTAGACTATGGTTAGATTTTCCAAAAGCATTTGAAGATTGCTGTTAATTATATCATTCTTCATTTATTGCATAATGATTCCACAGTATGTGCAATCATAATTTAAAGCCTTTAAGGATACATGTTAAGTAAGTAAGACATAATAGGTCAGTCACAAAATTGTCTGATGATAAATAGCCATGAGCAGAAGAACAATGACGTGACTATTAATTTAAATTTCATCCTTTCTATCATCTGCTGTTCATAGGAATGCTTGAAATTTTTTATTTCTTAGTTATTTACAAGTTTGTTATTGGTTATCAAAATGTGCCATGAATGTCATTATTTGTCCTCTCATCCATTTTGACAATCATTCTGCAGATCAAATTGAGCACCTAATTGCTAAGACAAATGAAGAAGCTCTTAGCAGGAAAGAAATCCTTGAAAAGGTTGAGAAGTGGTTGGTTGCATGTCAAGAAGAAAGCTGGCTGGAGGAGTACAATAGGGTGATCCAGTGTTGTTATTAACATTATTGGATATTTCCTTCTTCATTTTTGTTTGCCTTATCTTTTTAATTATTGTGGTTTTTTAGGATGATAATCGTTATAATGCTGGAAGAGGTGCACATCTTACCTTAAAACGTGCTGCGAAGGCCCGTGCTTTGTTAAGCAAAATTCCTGGTAAGTATCCCTTTTTCATACTTAGTTCTTCAAATATGTTACTGTCATTTTGTAGTGGCTTTTGGAATTTGGTTCTAGTTTTATGTATCAGAAATTTGATAGGTGTAGTATGTAACACCAACTTGATGTGGCAACACCCCATAAAGCTCAAAGTATAGAACGGGGTGTCAGAAAAAAAAAATTGTGTAATTGATTGAACAAGATGTAGATACAAAGAGCATACATACACTTTCTCACTAAATGGATAGGAAGTTAACCAACTCGACAGAATATAACTGTTGTCAACTATTACATGGATGATTTAGTTACGACAATTACTTAAATAGCTCTACAGTTTCTGTTATTATAATAAGCTAGATTTGGACTAAATATTGACTCGTGGCATGGTGAAGTCAACTTATTAACTGTATTCAGCTGTTTGTCTATTGTTAGCTGCACAATTCTTCTAGTAGTGACAACGCAAAGCAGTACCATGCACCAAGAGGAGTTAAATTTATTGTGTCTGAATTGTGGGCCTCATCTTCATTTTCTCCTTTCTTTTAATTTGTATCCTATTGAAACAGGGATGGTAGAGGCAATAATTTTAAAAATTAAAGCATGGGAGAAAGAAAGAGGACAAGAGTTTTTGTATGATGGAGTAAGTATTTTTAACGAAATCATATGTGCAACTTTTATGATTTAGCCTACTAGATTTTACGAAATTTTTGCTGAGGTAGACCTTCTCTTGGAAAACTATGTCCAAAGTATCACATTTGGCATATAAATTCAATATCTTTTACCGGACGCATCTCATATCTTTTCATGCATTGTTATCATGGATGTGTGTATAGAGCCGGCTACTTTCCATGCTTGAAGATTACAGCACCTTAAGGCAGGAGAAAGAGAATGAAAGGCAAAGGCAGAGGGTAAGAACTATGAAGCAACACATTATTACTGTAATTAAATACATAGTAGATGGTCTGGAATTTTCTTTTGAACATTTATCTTGTTTCTACCCATTATCTAATTCAATTGTTTTTCTTTCATATATATTTTAGGATCAAAAGAAAATCCAGGGACAACTCATGGCCGAGCATGAAACACATTTCGGTTCAAAACCCAGCCCAGCATCTAAAAGTGGATACAAGGCTTCTAGATGTTCAACAGGAATTCCAAGTATCAGAAAATTTTCCATTGGTGGAGCAATGCTTCAGGATCCACGGCATGCCACTCTTATTCACCAATCTAATGAAAAGGGTAACATTACCAATCAGAAAGGCTCCATCCTTCGCAACAAGGATATTTACCATTCCACTCAATCCTCAGGTATTTTAAAAAAAATTATACCGTGCCTATGTTTTATCAGTAAATATTTTTTCTTTCTTTTCCCTAAAGCAATTTTTAAGCATTTAAAAGTGGTAAAATTTTATCATAAAGAATAAATCCTATGTTTTCAGTCTCTGTAAATAGAAAAATATTCGCTTTTAGTTCCTAAAAGCATCATCATCTTTGTGTCTGTTATTTATGAAAATGTGTCGAGTGTGTACCCTAATTGTAACACTTTAAGGTGTTACGTGAAGTAGAAAGGAAGGGTAGGTGCTGACACATTTCCGTAAATGAATGAGTAAAACGAGATATAATTTTTATTAGGCACTAAAAATGAATATTTTTCAATATCCAAAGATTATAAACATATTTAATCTTGAAAAATTCCTTTAAGGATACATGTTAAGTAACTAAGACATAATAGGTCAGTCAATAAATTGTCAGAAGATAAATGGCCATGAGCAGAAGAACGATGACGTGACTATTAATTTAAATTTCTCCGTTTCTCTCATCTGCTGTTCATAGGAATGCTTGAAATTCTTTATTTCTTAGTTATTTACAAGTTTGTTATTGGTTATCAAAATGTGCCATGAATGTCATTATTTGTCCTCTCATCCATTTTGACAATCATTCTGCAGATCAAATTGAGCCCCTGGTTTCTAAGACAAATGAAGAAGCTCTTAGCACGAAAGAAATCCTTGAAAAGGTTGAGAAGTGGCTGTTTGCACGTGAAGAAGAAAGCTGGCTGGAGGAGTACAATAGGGTGATCCAGTGTTGTTATTAACGTTATTGGATATTTCCTTCTTCATTTTTGTTTGCCTTATCTTTGTAATTATTGTGGTTTTTTAGGATGATAATCGTTATAATGCTGGAAGAGGTGCACATCTTACCTTAAAACGTGCTGCGAAGGCCCGTGCTTTGTTAAGCAAAATTCCTGGTAAGTATCCCTTTTTCATACTTAGTTCTTCAAATATGTTACTGTCATTTTGTAGTGGCTTTTGGAATTTGGTTCTAGTTTTATGTA
The DNA here is from genome assembly GCA_026413185.1 of Pueraria montana var. lobata. Classification (NCBI taxonomy): domain Eukaryota; kingdom Viridiplantae; phylum Streptophyta; class Magnoliopsida; order Fabales; family Fabaceae; genus Pueraria; species Pueraria montana. Next base: position 85,781,910 of record CM048650.1, on the reverse strand, counting down.
TCAGAAATTTGATAGGTGTAGTATGTAACACCAACTTGATGTGGCAACACCCCATAAAGCTCAAAGTATAGAACGGGGTGTCAGAAAAAAAAAATTGTGTAATTGATTGAACAAGATGTAGATACAAAGAGCATACATACACTTTCTCACTAAATGGATAGGAAGTTAACCAACTCGACAGAATATAACTGTTGTCAACTATTACATGGATGATTTAGTTACGACAATTACTTAAATAGCTCTACAGTTTCTGTTATTATAATAAGCTAGATTTGGACTAAATATTGACTCGTGACATGGTGAAGTCAACTTATTAACTGTATTCAGCTGTTTGTCTATTGTTAGCTGCACAATTCTTCTAGTAGTGACAACGCAAAGCAGTACCATGCACCAAGAGGAGTTAAATTTATTGTGTCTGAATTGTGGGCCTCATCTTCATTTTCTCCTTTCTTTTAATTTGTATCCTATTGAAACAGGGATGGTAGAGGCAATAATTTTAAAAATTAAAGCATGGGAGAAAGAAAGAGGACAAGAGTTTTTGTATGATGGAGTAAGTATTTTTAACGAAATCATATGTGCAACTTTTATGATTTAGCCTACTAGATTTTACGAAATTTTTGCTGAGGTAGACCTTCTCTTGGAAAACTATGTCCAAAGTATCACATTTGGCATATAAATTCAATATCTTTTACCGGACGCATCTCATATCTTTTCATGCATTGTTATCATGGATGTGTGTATAGAGCCGGCTACTTTCCATGCTTGAAGATTACAGCACCTTAAGGCAGGAGAAAGAGAATGAAAGGCAAAGGCAGAGGGTAAGAACTATGAAGCAACACATTATTACTGTAATTAAATACATAGTAGATGGTCTGGAATTTTCTTTTGAACATTTATCTTGTTTCTACCCATTATCTAATTCAATTGTTTTTCTTTCATATATATTTTAGGATCAAAAGAAAATCCAGGGACAACTCATGGCCGAGCATGAAACACATTTCGGTTCAAAACCCAGCCCAGCATCTAAAAGTGGATACAAGGCTTCTAGATGTTCAACAGGAATTCCAAGTATCAGAAAATTTTCCATTGGTGGAGCAATGCTTCAGGATCCACGGCATGCCACTCTTATTCACCAATCTAATGAAAAGGGTAACATTACCAATCAGAAAGGCTCCATCCTTCGCAACAAGGATATTTACCATTCCACTCAATCCTCAGGTATTTTAAAAAAAATTATACCGTGCCTATGTTTTATCAGTAAATATTTTTTCTTTCTTTTCCCTAAAGCAATTTTTAAGCATTTAAAAGTGGTAAAATTTTATCATAAAGAATAAATCCTATGTTTTCAGTCTCTGTAAATAGAAAAATATTCGCTTTTAGTTCCTAAAAGCATCATCATCTTTGTGTCTGTTATTTATGAAAATGTGTCGAGTGTGTACCCTAATTGTAACACTTTAAGGTGTTACGTGAAGTAGAAAGGAAGGGTAGGTGCTGACACATTTCCGTAAATGAATGAGTAAAACGAGATATAATTTTTATTAGGCACTAAAAATGAATATTTTTCAATATCCAAAGATTATAAACATATTTAATCTTGAAAAATTCCTTTAAGGATACATGTTAAGTAACTAAGACATAATAGGTCAGTCAATAAATTGTCAGAAGATAAATGGCCATGAGCAGAAGAACGATGACGTGACTATTAATTTAAATTTCTCCGTTTCTCTCATCTGCTGTTCATAGGAATGCTTGAAATTCTTTATTTCTTAGTTATTTACAAGTTTGTTATTGGTTATCAAAATGTGCCATGAATGTCATTATTTGTCCTCTCATCCATTTTGACAATCATTCTGCAGATCAAATTGAGCCCCTGGTTTCTAAGACAAATGAAGAAGCTCTTAGCACGAAAGAAATCCTTGAAAAGGTTGAGAAGTGGCTGTTTGCACGTGAAGAAGAAAGCTGGCTGGAGGAGTACAATAGGGTGATCCAGTGTTGTTATTAACGTTATTGGATATTTCCTTCTTCATTTTTGTTTGCCTTATCTTTGTAATTATTGTGGTTTTTTAGGATGATAATCGTTATAATGCTGGAAGAGGTGCACATCTTACCTTAAAACGTGCTGCGAAGGCCCGTGCTTTGTTAAGCAAAATTCCTGGTAAGTATCCCTTTTTCATACTTAGTTCTTCAAATATGTTACTGTCATTTTGTAGTGGCTTTTGGAATTTGGTTCTAGTTTTATGTATCAGAAATTTGATAGGTGTAGTATGTAACACCAACTTGATGTGGCAACACCCCATAAAGCTCAAAGTATAGAACGGGGTGTCAGAAAAAAAAAATTGTGTAATTGATTGAACAAGATGTAGATACAAAGAGCATACATACACTTTCTCACTAAATGGATAGGAAGTTAACCAACTCGACAGAATATAACTGTTGTCAACTATTACATGGATGATTTAGTTACGACAATTACTTAAATAGCTCTACAGTTTCTGTTATTATAATAAGCTAGATTTGGACTAAATATTGACTCGTGGCATGGTGAAGTCAACTTATTAACTGTATTCAGCTGTTTGTCTATTGTTAGCTGCACAATTCTTCTAGTAGTGACAACGCAAAGCAGTACCATGCACCAAGAGGAGTTAAATTTATTGTGTCTGAATTGTGGGCCTCATCTTCATTTTCTCCTTTCTTTTAATTTGTATCCTATTGAAACAGGGATGGTAGAGGCAATAATTTTAAAAATTAAAGCATGGGAGAAAGAAAGAGGACAAGAGTTTTTGTATGATGGAGTAAGTATTTTTAACGAAATCATATGTGCAACTTTTATGATTTAGCCTACTAGATTTTACGAAATTTTTGCTGAGGTAGACCTTCTCTTGGAAAACTATGTCCAAAGTATCACATTTGGCATATAAATTCAATATCTTTTACCGGACGCATCTCATATCTTTTCATGCATTGTTATCATGGATGTGTGTATAGAGCCGGCTACTTTCCATGCTTGAAGATTACAGCACCTTAAGGCAGGAGAAAGAGAATGAAAGGCAAAGGCAGAGGGTAAGAACTATGAAGCAACACATTATTACTGTAATTAAATACATAGTAGATGGTCTGGAATTTTCTTTTGAACATTTATCTTGTTTCTACCCATTATCTAATTCAATTGTTTTTCTTTCATATATATTTTAGGATCAAAAGAAAATCCAGGGACAACTCATGGCCGAGCATGAAACACATTTCGGTTCAAAACCCAGCCCAGCATCTAAAAGTGGATACAAGGCTTCTAGATGTTCAACAGGAATTCCAAGTATCAGAAAATTTTCCATTGGTGGAGCAATGCTTCAGGATCCACGGCATGCCACTCTTATTCACCAATCTAATGAAAAGGGTAACATTACCAATCAGAAAGGCTCCATCCTTCGCAACAAGGATATTTACCATTCCACTCAATCCTCAGGTATTTTAAAAAAAATTATACCGTGCCTATGTTTTATCAGTAAATATTTTTTCTTTCTTTTCCCTAAAGCAATTTTTAAGCATTTAAAAGTGGTAAAATTTTATCATAAAGAATAAATCCTATGTTTTCAGTCTCTGTAAATAGAAAAATATTCGCTTTTAGTTCCTAAAAGCATCATCATCTTTGTGTCTGTTATTTATGAAAATGTGTCGAGTGTGTACCCTAATTGTAACACTTTAAGGTGTTACGTGAAGTAGAAAGGAAGGGTAGGTGCTGACACATTTCCGTAAATGAATGAGTAAAACGAGATATAATTTTTATTAGGCACTAAAAATGAATATTTTTCAATATCCAAAGATTATAAACATATTTAATCTTGAAAAATTCCTTTAAGGATACATGTTAAGTAACTAAGACATAATAGGTCAGTCAATAAATTGTCAGAAGATAAATGGCCATGAGCAGAAGAACGATGACGTGACTATTAATTTAAATTTCTCCGTTTCTCTCATCTGCTGTTCATAGGAATGCTTGAAATTCTTTATTTCTTAGTTATTTACAAGTTTGTTATTGGTTATCAAAATGTGCCATGAATGTCATTATTTGTCCTCTCATCCATTTTGACAATCATTCTGCAGATCAAATTGAGCCCCTGGTTTCTAAGACAAATGAAGAAGCTCTTAGCACGAAAGAAATCCTTGAAAAGGTTGAGAAGTGGCTGTTTGCACGTGAAGAAGAAAGCTGGCTGGAGGAGTACAATAGGGTGATCCAGTGTTGTTATTAACGTTATTGGATATTTCCTTCTTCATTTTTGTTTGCCTTATCTTTGTAATTATTGTGGTTTTTTAGGATGATAATCGTTATAATGCTGGAAGAGGTGCACATCTTACCTTAAAACGTGCTGCGAAGGCCCGTGCTTTGTTAAGCAAAATTCCTGGTAAGTATCCCTTTTTCATACTTAGTTCTTCAAATATGTTACTGTCATTTTGTAGTGGCTTTTGGAATTTGGTTCTAGTTTTATGTATCAGAAATTTGATAGGTGTAGTATGTAACACCAACTTGATGTGGCAACACCCCATAAAGCTCAAAGTATAGAACGGGGTGTCAGAAAAAAAAAATTGTGTAATTGATTGAACAAGATGTAGATACAAAGAGCATACATACACTTTCTCACTAAATGGATAGGAAGTTAACCAACTCGACAGAATATAACTGTTGTCAACTATTACATGGATGATTTAGTTACGACAATTACTTAAATAGCTCTACAGTTTCTGTTATTATAATAAGCTAGATTTGGACTAAATATTGACTCGTGGCATGGTGAAGTCAACTTATTAACTGTATTCAGCTGTTTGTCTATTGTTAGCTGCACAATTCTTCTAGTAGTGACAACGCAAAGCAGTACCATGCACCAAGAGGAGTTAAATTTATTGTGTCTGAATTGTGGGCCTCATCTTCATTTTCTCCTTTCTTTTAATTTGTATCCTATTGAAACAGGGATGGTAGAGGCAATAATTTTAAAAATTAAAGCATGGGAGAAAGAAAGAGGACAAGAGTTTTTGTATGATGGAGTAAGTATTTTTAACGAAATCATATGTGCAACTTTTATGATTTAGCCTACTAGATTTTACGAAATTTTTGCTGAGGTAGACCTTCTCTTGGAAAACTATGTCCAAAGTATCACATTTGGCATATAAATTCAATATCTTTTACCGGACGCATCTCATATCTTTTCATGCATTGTTATCATGGATGTGTGTATAGAGCCGGCTACTTTCCATGCTTGAAGATTACAGCACCTTAAGGCAGGAGAAAGAGAATGAAAGGCAAAGGCAGAGGGTAAGAACTATGAAGCAACACATTATTACTGTAATTAAATACATAGTAGATGGTCTGGAATTTTCTTTTGAACATTTATCTTGTTTCTACCCATTATCTAATTCAATTGTTTTTCTTTCATATATATTTTAGGATCAAAAGAAAATCCAGGGACAACTCATGGCCGAGCATGAAACACATTTCGGTTCAAAACCCAGCCCAGCATCTAAAAGTGGATACAAGGCTTCTAGATGTTCAACAGGAATTCCAAGTATCAGAAAATTTTCCATTGGTGGAGCAATGCTTCAGGATCCACGGCATGCCACTCTTATTCACCAATCTAATGAAAAGGGTAACATTACCAATCAGAAAGGCTCCATCCTTCGCAACAAGGATATTTACCATTCCACTCAATCCTCAGGTATTTTAAAAAAAATTATACCGTGCCTATGTTTTATCAGTAAATATTTTTTCTTTCTTTTCCCTAAAGCAATTTTTAAGCATTTAAAAGTGGTAAAATTTTATCATAAAGAATAAATCCTATGTTTTCAGTCTCTGTAAATAGAAAAATATTCGCTTTTAGTTCCTAAAAGCATCATCATCTTTGTGTCTGTTATTTATGAAAATGTGTCGAGTGTGTACCCTAATTGTAACACTTTAAGGTGTTACGTGAAGTAGAAAGGAAGGGTAGGTGCTGACACATTTCCGTAAATGAATGAGTAAAACGAGATATAATTTTTATTAGGCACTAAAAATGAATATTTTTCAATATCCAAAGATTATAAACATATTTAATCTTGAAAAATTCCTTTAAGGATACATGTTAAGTAACTAAGACATAATAGGTCAGTCAATAAATTGTCAGAAGATAAATGGCCATGAGCAGAAGAACGATGACGTGACTATTAATTTAAATTTCTCCGTTTCTCTCATCTGCTGTTCATAGGAATGCTTGAAATTCTTTATTTCTTAGTTATTTACAAGTTTGTTATTGGTTATCAAAATGTGCCATGAATGTCATTATTTGTCCTCTCATCCATTTTGACAATCATTCTGCAGATCAAATTGAGCCCCTGGTTTCTAAGACAAATGAAGAAGCTCTTAGCACGAAAGAAATCCTTGAAAAGGTTGAGAAGTGGCTGTTTGCACGTGAAGAAGAAAGCTGGCTGGAGGAGTACAATAGGGTGATCCAGTGTTGTTATTAACGTTATTGGATATTTCCTTCTTCATTTTTGTTTGCCTTATCTTTGTAATTATTGTGGTTTTTTAGGATGATAATCGTTATAATGCTGGAAGAGGTGCACATCTTACCTTAAAACGTGCTGCGAAGGCCCGTGCTTTGTTAAGCAAAATTCCTGGTAAGTATCCCTTTTTCATACTTAGTTCTTCAAATATGTTACTGTCATTTTGTAGTGGCTTTTGGAATTTGGTTCTAGTTTTATGTATCAGAAATTTGATAGGTGTAGTATGTAACACCAACTTGATGTGGCAACACCCCATAAAGCTCAAAGTATAGAACGGGGTGTCAGAAAAAAAAAATTGTGTAATTGATTGAACAAGATGTAGATACAAAGAGCATACATACACTTTCTCACTAAATGGATAGGAAGTTAACCAACTCGACAGAATATAACTGTTGTCAACTATTACATGGATGATTTAGTTACGACAATTACTTAAATAGCTCTACAGTTTCTGTTATTATAATAAGCTAGATTTGGACTAAATATTGACTCGTGGCATGGTGAAGTCAACTTATTAACTGTATTCAGCTGTTTGTCTATTGTTAGCTGCACAATTCTTCTAGTAGTGACAACGCAAAGCAGTACCATGCACCAAGAGGAGTTAAATTTATTGTGTCTGAATTGTGGGCCTCATCTTCATTTTCTCCTTTCTTTTAATTTGTATCCTATTGAAACAGGGATGGTAGAGGCAATAATTTTAAAAATTAAAGCATGGGAGAAAGAAAGAGGACAAGAGTTTTTGTATGATGGAGTAAGTATTTTTAACGAAATCATATGTGCAACTTTTATGATTTAGCCTACTAGATTTTACGAAATTTTTGCTGAGGTAGACCTTCTCTTGGAAAACTATGTCCAAAGTATCACATTTGGCATATAAATTCAATATCTTTTACCGGACGCATCTCATATCTTTTCATGCATTGTTATCATGGATGTGTGTATAGAGCCGGCTACTTTCCATGCTTGAAGATTACAGCACCTTAAGGCAGGAGAAAGAGAATGAAAGGCAAAGGCAGAGGGTAAGAACTATGAAGCAACACATTATTACTGTAATTAAATACATAGTAGATGGTCTGGAATTTTCTTTTGAACATTTATCTTGTTTCTACCCATTATCTAATTCAATTGTTTTTCTTTCATATATATTTTAGGATCAAAAGAAAATCCAGGGACAACTCATGGCCGAGCATGAAACACATTTCGGTTCAAAACCCAGCCCAGCATCTAAAAGTGGATACAAGGCTTCTAGATGTTCAACAGGAATTCCAAGTATCAGAAAATTTTCCATTGGTGGAGCAATGCTTCAGGATCCACGGCATGCCACTCTTATTCACCAATCTAATGAAAAGGGTAACATTACCAATCAGAAAGGCTCCATCCTTCGCAACAAGGATATTTACCATTCCACTCAATCCTCAGGTATTTTAAAAAAAATTATACCGTGCCTATGTTTTATCAGTAAATATTTTTTCTTTCTTTTCCCTAAAGCAATTTTTAAGCATTTAAAAGTGGTAAAATTTTATCATAAAGAATAAATCCTATGTTTTCAGTCTCTGTAAATAGAAAAATATTCGCTTTTAGTTCCTAAAAGCATCATCATCTTTGTGTCTGTTATTTATGAAAATGTGTCGAGTGTGTACCCTAATTGTAACACTTTAAGGTGTTACGTGAAGTAGAAAGGAAGGGTAGGTGCTGACACATTTCCGTAAATGAATGAGTAAAACGAGATATAATTTTTATTAGGCACTAAAAATGAATATTTTTCAATATCCAAAGATTATAAACATATTTAATCTTGAAAAATTCCTTTAAGGATACATGTTAAGTAACTAAGACATAATAGGTCAGTCAATAAATTGTCAGAAGATAAATGGCCATGAGCAGAAGAACGATGACGTGACTATTAATTTAAATTTCTCCGTTTCTCTCATCTGCTGTTCATAGGAATGCTTGAAATTCTTTATTTCTTAGTTATTTACAAGTTTGTTATTGGTTATCAAAATGTGCCATGAATGTCATTATTTGTCCTCTCATCCATTTTGACAATCATTCTGCAGATCAAATTGAGCCCCTGGTTTCTAAGACAAATGAAGAAGCTCTTAGCACGAAAGAAATCCTTGAAAAGGTTGAGAAGTGGCTGTTTGCACGTGAAGAAGAAAGCTGGCTGGAGGAGTACAATAGGGTGATCCAGTGTTGTTATTAACGTTATTGGATATTTCCTTCTTCATTTTTGTTTGCCTTATCTTTGTAATTATTGTGGTTTTTTAGGATGATAATCGTTATAATGCTGGAAGAGGTGCACATCTTACCTTAAAACGTGCTGCGAAGGCCCGTGCTTTGTTAAGCAAAATTCCTGGTAAGTATCCCTTTTTCATACTTAGTTCTTCAAATATGTTACTGTCATTTTGTAGTGGCTTTTGGAATTTGGTTCTAGTTTTATGTATCAGAAATTTGATAGGTGTAGTATGTAACACCAACTTGATGTGGCAACACCCCATAAAGCTCAAAGTATAGAACGGGGTGTCAGAAAAAAAAAATTGTGTAATTGATTGAACAAGATGTAGATACAAAGAGCATACATACACTTTCTCACTAAATGGATAGGAAGTTAACCAACTCGACAGAATATAACTGTTGTCAACTATTACATGGATGATTTAGTTACGACAATTACTTAAATAGCTCTACAGTTTCTGTTATTATAATAAGCTAGATTTGGACTAAATATTGACTCGTGGCATGGTGAAGTCAACTTATTAACTGTATTCAGCTGTTTGTCTATTGTTAGCTGCACAATTCTTCTAGTAGTGACAACGCAAAGCAGTACCATGCACCAAGAGGAGTTAAATTTATTGTGTCTGAATTGTGGGCCTCATCTTCATTTTCTCCTTTATTTTAATTTGTATCCTATTGAAACAGGGATGGTAGAGGCAATAATTTTAAAAATTAAAGCATGGGAGAAAGAAAGAGGACAAGAGTTTTTGTATGATGGAGTAAGTATTTTTAACGAAATCATATGTGCAACTTTTATGATTTAGCCTACTAGATTTTACGAAATTTTTGCTGAGGTAGACTTTCTCTTGGAAAACTATGTCCAAAGTATCACATTTGGCATATAAATTCAATATCTTTTACCGGACGCATCTCATATCTTTTCATGCATTGTTATCATGGATGTGTGTATAGAGCCGGCTACTTTCCATGCTTGAAGATTACAGCACCTTAAGGCAGGAGAAAGAGAATGAAAGGCAAAGGCAGAGGGTAAGAACTATGAAGCAACACATTATTACTGTAATTAAATACATAGTAGATGGTCTGGAATTTTCTTTTGAACATTTATCTTGTTTCTACCCATTATCTAATTCAATTGTTTTTCTTTCATATATATTTTAGGATCAAAAGAAAATCCAGGGACAACTCATGGCCGAGCATGAAACACATTTCGGTTCAAAACCCAGCCCAGCATCTAAAAGTGGATACAAGGCTTCTAGATGTTCAACAGGAATTCCAAGTATCAGAAAATTTTCCATTGGTGGAGCAATGCTTCAGGATCCACGGCATGCCACTCTTATTCACCAATCTAATGAAAAGGGTAACATTACCAATCAGAAAGGCTCCATCCTTCGCAACAAGGATATTTACCATTCCACTCAATCCTCAGGTATTTTAAAAAAAATTATACCGTGCCTATGTTTTATCAGTAAATATTTTTTCTTTCTTTTCCCTAAAGCAATTTTTAAGCATTTAAAAGTGGTAAAATTTTATCATAAAGAATAAATCCTATGTTTTCAGTCTCTGTAAATAGAAAAATATTCGCTTTTAGTTCCTAAAAGCATCATCATCTTTGTGTCTGTTATTTATGAAAATGTGTCGAGTGTGTACCCTAATTGTAACACTTTAAGGTGTTACGTGAAGTAGAAAGGAAGGGTAGGTGCTGACACATTTCCGTAAATGAATGAGTAAAACGAGATATAATTTTTATTAGGCACTAAAAATGAATATTTTTCAATATCCAAAGATTATAAACATATTTAATCTTGAAAAATTCCTTTAAGGATACATGTTAAGTAACTAAGACATAATAGGTCAGTCAATAAATTGTCAGAAGATAAATGGCCATGAGCAGAAGAACGATGACGTGACTATTAATTTAAATTTCTCCGTTTCTCTCATCTGCTGTTCATAGGAATGCTTGAAATTCTTTATTTCTTAGTTATTTACAAGTTTGTTATTGGTTATCAAAATGTGCCATGAATGTCATTATTTGTCCTCTCATCCATTTTGACAATCATTCTGCAGATCAAATTGAGCCCCTGGTTTCTAAGACAAATGAAGAAGCTCTTAGCACGAAAGAAATCCTTGAAAAGGTTGAGAAGTGGCTGTTTGCACGTGAAGAAGAAAGCTGGCTGGAGGAGTACAATAGGGTGATCCAGTGTTGTTATTAACGTTATTGGATATTTCCTTCTTCATTTTTGTTTGCCTTATCTTTGTAATTATTGTGGTTTTTTAGGATGATAATCGTTATAATGCTGGAAGAGGTGCACATCTTACCTTAAAACGTGCTGCGAAGGCCCGTGCTTTGTTAAGCAAAATTCCTGGTAAGTATCCCTTTTTCATACTTAGTTCTTCAAATATGTTACTGTCATTTTGTAGTGGCTTTTGGAATTTGGTTCTAGTTTTATGTATCAGAAATTTGATAGGTGTAGTATGTAACACCAACTTGATGTGGCAACACCCCATAAAGCTCAAAGTATAGAACGGGGTGTCAGAAAAAAAAAATTGTGTAATTGATTGAACAAGATGTAGATACAAAGAGCATACATACACTTTCTCACTAAATGGATAGGAAGTTAACCAACTCGACAGAATATAACTGTTGTCAACTATTACATGGATGATTTAGTTACGACAATTACTTAAATAGCTCTACAGTTTCTGTTATTATAATAAGCTAGATTTGGACTAAATATTGACTCGTGGCATGGTGAAGTCAACTTATTAACTGTATTCAGCTGTTTGTCTATTGTTAGCTGCACAATTCTTCTAGTAGTGACAACGCAAAGCAGTACCATGCACCAAGAGGAGTTAAATTTATTGTGTCTGAATTGTGGGCCTCATCTTCATTTTCTCCTTTCTTTTAATTTGTATCCTATTGAAACAGGGATGGTAGAGGCAATAATTTTAAAAATTAAAGCATGGGAGAAAGAAAGAGGACAAGAGTTTTTGTATGATGGAGTAAGTATTTTTAACGAAATCATATGTGCAACTTTTATGATTTAGCCTACTAGATTTTACGAAATTTTTGCTGAGGTAGACCTTCTCTTGGAAAACTATGTCCAAAGTATCACATTTGGCATATAAATTCAATATCTTTTACCGGACGCATCTCATATCTTTTCATGCATTGTTATCATGGATGTGTGTATAGAGCCGGCTACTTTCCATGCTTGAAGATTACAGCACCTTAAGGCAGGAGAAAGAGAATGAAAGGCAAAGGCAGAGGGTAAGAACTATGAAGCAACACATTATTACTGTAATTAAATACATAGTAGATGGTCTGGAATTTTCTTTTGAACATTTATCTTGTTTCTACCCATTATCTAATTCAATTGTTTTTCTTTCATATATATTTTAGGATCAAAAGAAAATCCAGGGACAACTCATGGCCGAGCATGAAACACATTTCGGTTCAAAACCCAGCCCAGCATCTAAAAGTGGATACAAGGCTTCTAGATGTTCAACAGGAATTCCAAGTATCAGAAAATTTTCCATTGGTGGAGCAATGCTTCAGGATCCACGGCATGCCACTCTTATTCACCAATCTAATGAAAAGGGTAACATTACCAATCAGAAAGGCTCCATCCTTCGCAACAAGGATATTTACCATTCCACTCAATCCTCAGGTATTTTAAAAAAAATTATACCGTGCCTATGTTTTATCAGTAAATATTTTTTCTTTCTTTTCCCTAAAGCAATTTTTAAGCATTTAAAAGTGGTAAAATTTTATCATAAAGAATAAATCCTATGTTTTCAGTCTCTGTAAATAGAAAAATATTCGCTTTTAGTTCCTAAAAGCATCATCATCTTTGTGTCTGTTATTTATGAAAATGTGTCGAGTGTGTACCCTAATTGTAACACTTTAAGGTGTTACGTGAAGTAGAAAGGAAGGGTAGGTGCTGACACATTTCCGTAAATGAATGAGTAAAACGAGATATAATTTTTATTAGGCACTAAAAATGAATATTTTTCAATATCCAAAGATTATAAACATATTTAATCTTGAAAAATTCCTTTAAGGATACATGTTAAGTAACTAAGACATAATAGGTCAGTCAATAAATTGTCAGAAGATAAATGGCCATGAGCAGAAGAACGATGACGTGACTATTAATTTAAATTTCTCCGTTTCTCTCATCTGCTGTTCATAGGAATGCTTGAAATTCTTTATTTCTTAGTTATTTACAAGTTTGTTATTGGTTATCAAAATGTGCCATGAATGTCATTATTTGTCCTCTCATCCATTTTGACAATCATTCTGCAGATCAAATTGAGCCCCTGGTTTCTAAGACAAATGAAGAAGCTCTTAGCACGAAAGAAATCCTTGAAAAGGTTGAGAAGTGGCTGTTTGCACGTGAAGAAGAAAGCTGGCTGGAGGAGTACAATAGGGTGATCCAGTGTTGTTATTAACGTTATTGGATATTTCCTTCTTCATTTTTGTTTGCCTTATCTTTGTAATTATTGTGGTTTTTTAGGATGATAATCGTTATAATGCTGGAAGAGGTGCACATCTTACCTTAAAACGTGCTGCGAAGGCCCGTGCTTTGTTAAGCAAAATTCCTGGTAAGTATCCCTTTTTCATACTTAGTTCTTCAAATATGTTACTGTCATTTTGTAGTGGCTTTTGGAATTTGGTTCTAGTTTTATGTATCAGAAATTTGATAGGTGTAGTATGTAACACCAACTTGATGTGGCAACACCCCATAAAGCTCAAAGTATAGAACGGGGTGTCAGAAAAAAAAAATTGTGTAATTGATTGAACAAGATGTAGATACAAAGAGCATACATACACTTTCTCACTAAATGGATAGGAAGTTAACCAACTCGACAGAATATAACTGTTGTCAACTATTACATGGATGATTTAGTTACGACAATTACTTAAATAGCTCTACAGTTTCTGTTATTATAATAAGCTAGATTTGGACTAAATATTGACTCGTGGCATGGTGAAGTCAACTTATTAACTGTATTCAGCTGTTTGTCTATTGTTAGCTGCACAATTCTTCTAGTAGTGACAACGCAAAGCAGTACCATGCACCAAGAGGAGTTAAATTTATTGTGTCTGAATTGTGGGCCTCATCTTCATTTTCTCCTTTCTTTTAATTTGTATCCTATTGAAACAGGGATGGTAGAGGCAATAATTTTAAAAATTAAAGCATGGGAGAAAGAAAGAGGACAAGAGTTTTTGTATGATGGAGTAAGTATTTTTAACGAAATCATATGTGCAACTTTTATGATTTAGCCTACTAGATTTTACGAAATTTTTGCTGAGGTAGACCTTCTCTTGGAAAACTATGTCCAAAGTATCACATTTGGCATATAAATTCAATATCTTTTACCGGACGCATCTCATATCTTTTCATGCATTGTTATCATGGATGTGTGTATAGAGCCGGCTACTTTCCATGCTTGAAGATTACAGCACCTTAAGGCAGGAGAAAGAGAATGAAAGGCAAAGGCAGAGGGTAAGAACTATGAAGCAACACATTATTACTGTAATTAAATACATAGTAGATGGTCTGGAATTTTCTTTTGAACATTTATCTTGTTTCTACCCATTATCTAATTCAATTGTTTTTCTTTCATATATATTTTAGGATCAAAAGAAAATCCAGGGACAACTCATGGCCGAGCATGAAACACATTTCGGTTCAAAACCCAGCCCAGCATCTAAAAGTGGATACAAGGCTTCTAGATGTTCAACAGGAATTCCAAGTATCAGAAAATTTTCCATTGGTGGAGCAATGCTTCAGGATCCACGGCATGCCACTCTTATTCACCAATCTAATGAAAAGGGTAACATTACCAATCAGAAAGGCTCCATCCTTCGCAACAAGGATATTTACCATTCCACTCAATCCTCAGGTATTTTAAAAAAAATTATACCGTGCCTATGTTTTATCAGTAAATATTTTTTCTTTCTTTTCCCTAAAGCAATTTTTAAGCATTTAAAAGTGGTAAAATTTTATCATAAAGAATAAATCCTATGTTTTCAGTCTCTGTAAATAGAAAAATATTCGCTTTTAGTTCCTAAAAGCATCATCATCTTTGTGTCTGTTATTTATGAAAATGTGTCGAGTGTGTACCCTAATTGTAACACTTTAAGGTGTTACGTGAAGTAGAAAGGAAGGGTAGGTGCTGACACATTTCCGTAAATGAATGAGTAAAACGAGATATAATTTTTATTAGGCACTAAAAATGAATATTTTTCAATATCCAAAGATTATAAACATATTTAATCTTGAAAAATTCCTTTAAGGATACATGTTAAGTAACTAAGACATAATAGGTCAGTCAATAAATTGTCAGAAGATAAATGGCCATGAGCAGAAGAACGATGACGTGACTATTAATTTAAATTTCTCCGTTTCTCTCATCTGCTGTTCATAGGAATGCTTGAAATTCTTTATTTCTTAGTTATTTACAAGTTTGTTATTGGTTATCAAAATGTGCCATGAATGTCATTATTTGTCCTCTCATCCATTTTGACAATCATTCTGCAGATCAAATTGAGCCCCTGGTTTCTAAGACAAATGAAGAAGCTCTTAGCACGAAAGAAATCCTTGAAAAGGTTGAGAAGTGGCTGTTTGCACGTGAAGAAGAAAGCTGGCTGGAGGAGTACAATAGGGTGATCCAGTGTTGTTATTAACGTTATTGGATATTTCCTTCTTCATTTTTGTTTGCCTTATCTTTGTAATTATTGTGGTTTTTTAGGATGATAATCGTTATAATGCTGGAAGAGGTGCACATCTTACCTTAAAACGTGCTGCGAAGGCCCGTGCTTTGTTAAGCAAAATTCCTGGTAAGTATCCCTTTTTCATACTTAGTTCTTCAAATATGTTACTGTCATTTTGTAGTGGCTTTTGGAATTTGGTTCTAGTTTTATGTATCAGAAATTTGATAGGTGTAGTATGTAACACCAACTTGATGTGGCAACACCCCATAAAGCTCAAAGTATAGAACGGGGTGTCAGAAAAAAAAAATTGTGTAATTGATTGAACAAGATGTAGATACAAAGAGCATACATACACTTTCTCACTAAATGGATAGGAAGTTAACCAACTCGACAGAATATAACTGTTGTCAACTATTACATGGATGATTTAGTTACGACAATTACTTAAATAGCTCTACAGTTTCTGTTATTATAATAAGCTAGATTTGGACTAAATATTGACTCGTGGCATGGTGAAGTCAACTTATTAACTGTATTCAGCTGTTTGTCTATTGTTAGCTGCACAATTCTTCTAGTAGTGACAACGCAAAGCAGTACCATGCACCAAGAGGAGTTAAATTTATTGTGTCTGAATTGTGGGCCTCATCTTCATTTTCTCCTTTATTTTAATTTGTATCCTATTGAAACAGGGATGGTAGAGGCAATAATTTTAAAAATTAAAGCATGGGAGAAAGAAAGAGGACAAGAGTTTTTGTATGATGGAGTAAGTATTTTTAACGAAATCATATGTGCAACTTTTATGATTTAGCCTACTAGATTTTACGAAATTTTTGCTGAGGTAGACCTTCTCTTGGAAAACTATGTCCAAAGTATCACATTTGGCATATAAATTCAATATCTTTTACCGGACGCATCTCATATCTTTTCATGCATTGTTATCATGGATGTGTGTATAGAGCCGGCTACTTTCCATGCTTGAAGATTACAGCACCTTAAGGCAGGAGAAAGAGAATGAAAGGCAAAGGCAGAGGGTAAGAACTATGAAGCAACACATTATTACTGTAATTAAATACATAGTAGATGGTCTGGAATTTTCTTTTGAACATTTATCTTGTTTCTACCCATTATCTAATTCAATTGTTTTTCTTTCATATATATTTTAGGATCAAAAGAAAATCCAGGGACAACTCATGGCCGAGCATGAAACACATTTCGGTTCAAAACCCAGCCCAGCATCTAAAAGTGGATACAAGGCTTCTAGATGTTCAACAGGAATTCCAAGTATCAGAAAATTTTCCATTGGTGGAGCAATGCTTCAGGATCCACGGCATGCCACTCTTATTCACCAATCTAATGAAAAGGGTAACATTACCAATCAGAAAGGCTCCATCCTTCGCAACAAGGATATTTACCATTCCACTCAATCCTCAGGTATTTTAAAAAAAATTATACCGTGCCTATGTTTTATCAGTAAATATTTTTTCTTTCTTTTCCCTAAAGCAATTTTTAAGCATTTAAAAGTGGTAAAATTTTATCATAAAGAATAAATCCTATGTTTTCAGTCTCTGTAAATAGAAAAATATTCGCTTTTAGTTCCTAAAAGCATCATCATCTTTGTGTCTGTTATTTATGAAAATGTGTCGAGTGTGTACCCTAATTGTAACACTTTAAGGTGTTACGTGAAGTAGAAAGGAAGGGTAGGTGCTGACACATTTCCGTAAATGAATGAGTAAAACGAGATATAATTTTTATTAGGCACTAAAAATGAATATTTTTCAATATCCAAAGATTATAAACATATTTAATCTTGAAAAATTCCTTTAAGGATACATGTTAAGTAACTAAGACATAATAGGTCAGTCAATAAATTGTCAGAAGATAAATGGCCATGAGCAGAAGAACGATGACGTGACTATTAATTTAAATTTCTCCGTTTCTCTCATCTGCTGTTCATAGGAATGCTTGAAATTCTTTATTTCTTAGTTATTTACAAGTTTGTTATTGGTTATCAAAATGTGCCATGAATGTCATTATTTGTCCTCTCATCCATTTTGACAATCATTCTGCAGATCAAATTGAGCCCCTGGTTTCTAAGACAAATGAAGAAGCTCTTAGCACGAAAGAAATCCTTGAAAAGGTTGAGAAGTGGCTGTTTGCACGTGAAGAAGAAAGCTGGCTGGAGGAGTACAATAGGGTGATCCAGTGTTGTTATTAACGTTATTGGATATTTCCTTCTTCATTTTTGTTTGCCTTATCTTTGTAATTATTGTGGTTTTTTAGGATGATAATCGTTATAATGCTGGAAGAGGTGCACATCTTACCTTAAAACGTGCTGCGAAGGCCCGTGCTTTGTTAAGCAAAATTCCTGGTAAGTATCCCTTTTTCATACTTAGTTCTTCAAATATGTTACTGTCATTTTGTAGTGGCTTTTGGAATTTGGTTCTAGTTTTATGTATCAGAAATTTGATAGGTGTAGTATGTAACACCAACTTGATGTGGCAACACCCCATAAAGCTCAAAGTATAGAACGGGGTGTCAGAAAAAAAAATTGTGTAATTGATTGAACAAGATGTAGATACAAAGAGCATACATACACTTTCTCACTAAATGGATAGGAAGTTAACCAACTCGACAGAATATAACTGTTGTCAACTATTACATGGATGATTTAGTTACGACAATTACTTAAATAGCTCTACAGTTTCTGTTATTATAATAAGCTAGATTTGGACTAAATATTGACTCGTGACATGGTGAAGTCAACTTATTAACTGTATTCAGCTGTTTGTCTATTGTTAGCTGCACAATTCTTCTAGTAGTGACAACGCAAAGCAGTACCATGCACCAAGAGGAGTTAAATTTATTGTGTCTGAATTGTGGGCCTCATCTTCATTTTCTCCTTTCTTTTAATTTGTATCCTATTGAAACAGGGATGGTAGAGGCAATAATTTTAAAAATTAAAGCATGGGAGAAAGAAAGAGGACAAGAGTTTTTGTATGATGGAGTAAGTATTTTTAACGAAATCATATGTGCAACTTTTATGATTTAGCCTACTAGATTTTACGAAATTTTTGCTGAGGTAGACTTTCTCTTGGAAAACTATGTCCAAAGTATCACATTTGGCATATAAATTCAATATCTTTTACCGGACGCATCTCATATCTTTTCATGCATTGTTATCATGGATGTGTGTATAGAGCCGGCTACTTTCCATGCTTGAAGATTACAGCACCTTAAGGCAGGAGAAAGAGAATGAAAGGCAAAGGCAGAGGGTAAGAACTATGAAGCAACACATTATTACTGTAATTAAATACATAGTAGATGGTCTGGAATTTTCTTTTGAACATTTATCTTGTTTCTACCCATTATCTAATTCAATTGTTTTTCTTTCATATATATTTTAGGATCAAAAGAAAATCCAGGGACAACTCATGGCCGAGCATGAAACACATTTCGGTTCAAAACCCAGCCCAGCATCTAAAAGTGGATACAAGGCTTCTAGATGTTCAACAGGAATTCCAAGTATCAGAAAATTTTCCATTGGTGGAGCAATGCTTCAGGATCCACGGCATGCCACTCTTATTCACCAATCTAATGAAAAGGGTAACATTACCAATCAGAAAGGCTCCATCCTTCGCAACAAGGATATTTACCATTCCACTCAATCCTCAGGTATTTTAAAAAAAATTATACCGTGCCTATGTTTTATCAGTAAATATTTTTTCTTTCTTTTCCCTAAAGCAATTTTTAAGCATTTAAAAGTGGTAAAATTTTATCATAAAGAATAAATCCTATGTTTTCAGTCTCTGTAAATAGAAAAATATTCGCTTTTAGTTCCTAAAAGCATCATCATCTTTGTGTCTGTTATTTATGAAAATGTGTCGACTGTGTACCCTAATTGTAACACTTCAAGGTGTTACGTGAAGTAGAAAGGAAGGGTAGGAGATGACACATTTCCGTAAATGAATGAGTAAAACGAGATATAATTTTTATTAGGCACTAAAAATGAATATTTTTCAATATCCAAAGATTATAAACATATTTAATCTTGAAAAATTCCTTTAAGGATACATGTTAAGTAACTAAGACATAATAGGTCAGTCAATAAATTGTCAGAAGATAAATGGCCATGAGCAGAAGAACGATGACGTGACTATTAATTTAAATTTCTCCGTTTCTCTCATCTGCTGTTCATAGGAATGCTTGAAATTCTTTATTTCTTAGTTATTTACAAGTTTGTTATTGGTTATCAAAATGTGCCATGAATGTCATTATTTGTCCTCTCATCCATTTTGACAATCATTCTGCAGATCAAATTGAGCCCCTGGTTTCTAAGACAAATGAAGAAGCTCTTAGCACGAAAGAAATCCTTGAAAAGGTTGAGAAGTGGCTGTTTGCACGTGAAGAAGAAAGCTGGCTGGAGGAGTACAATAGGGTGATCCAGTGTTGTTATTAACGTTATTGGATATTTCCTTCTTCATTTTTGTTTGCCTTATCTTTGTAATTATTGTGGTTTTTTAGGATGATAATCGTTATAATGCTGGAAGAGGTGCACATCTTACCTTAAAACGTGCTGCGAAGGCCCGTGCTTTGTTAAGCAAAATTCCTGGTAAGTATCCCTTTTTCATACTTAGTTCTTCAAATATGTTACTGTCATTTTGTAGTGGCTTTTGGAATTTGGTTCTAGTTTTATGTATCAGAAATTTGATAGGTGTAGTATGTAACACCAACTTGATGTGGCAACACCCCATAAAGCTCAAAGTATAGAACGGGGTGTCAGAAAAAAAAAATTGTGTAATTGATTGAACAAGATGTAGATACAAAGAGCATACATACACTTTCTCACTAAATGGATAGGAAGTTAACCAACTCGACAGAATATAACTGTTGTCAACTATTACATGGATGATTTAGTTACGACAATTACTTAAATAGCTCTACAGTTTCTGTTATTATAATAAGCTAGATTTGGACTAAATATTGACTCGTGACATGGTGAAGTCAACTTATTAACTGTATTCAGCTGTTTGTCTATTGTTAGCTGCACAATTCTTCTAGTAGTGACAACGCAAAGCAGTACCATGCACCAAGAGGAGTTAAATTTATTGTGTCTGAATTGTGGGCCTCATCTTCATTTTCTCCTTTCTTTTAATTTGTATCCTATTGAAACAGGGATGGTAGAGGCAATAATTTTAAAAATTAAAGCATGGGAGAAAGAAAGAGGACAAGAGTTTTTGTATGATGGAGTAAGTATTTTTAACGAAATCATATGTGCAACTTTTATGATTTAGCCTACTAGATTTTACGAAATTTTTGCTGAGGTAGACTTTCTCTTGGAAAACTATGTCCAAAGTATCACATTTGGCATATAAATTCAATATCTTTTACCGGACGCATCTCATATCTTTTCATGCATTGTTATCATGGATGTGTGTATAGAGCCGGCTACTTTCCATGCTTGAAGATTACAGCACCTTAAGGCAGGAGAAAGAGAATGAAAGGCAAAGGCAGAGGGTAAGAACTATGAAGCAACACATTATTACTGTAATTAAATACATAGTAGATGGTCTGGAATTTTCTTTTGAACATTTATCTTGTTTCTACCCATTATCTAATTCAATTGTTTTTCTTTCATATATATTTTAGGATCAAAAGAAAATTCAGGGACAACTCATGGCCGAGCATGAAACACATTTCGGTTCAAAACCCAGCCCAGCATCTAAAAGTGGATACAAGGCTTCTAGATGTTCAACAGGAATTCCAAGTATCAGAAAATTTTCCATTGGTGGAGCAATGCTTCAGGATCCACGGCATGCCACTCTTATTCACCAATCTAATGAAAAGGGTAACATTACCAATCAGAAAGGCTCCATCCTTCGCAACAAGGATATTTACCATTCCACTCAATCCTCAGGTATTTTAAAAAAAAATTATACCGTGCCTATGTTTTATCAGTAAATATTTTTCTTTTCTTTTCCCTAAAGCAATTTTTAAGCATTTAAAAGTGGTAAAATTTTATCATAAAGTATAAATACTATGTTTTCAGTCTCTGTAAATAGAAACATATTCGCTTTTAGTTCCTAAAAGCATCGTCATCTTTTTGCCTGTTATTTATGAAAATGTGTCGACTGTGTACCCTAATTGTAACACTTCAAGGTGTTACGTGAAGTAGAAAGGAAGGGTAGGAGATGACACATTTCCGTAAATGAATGAGTAAAACGAGATATAATTTTTATTAGGCACTAAAAATGAATATTTTTCAATATCCAAAGATTATAAACATATTTAATCTTGAAAAATGCTTTCAAGGATACATAATAGGTCAGTCACAATATTGTCAGAAGATAAATAGCCACGAGCAGAAGAACGATGACGTGACTATTAATTTAAATTTCTCCATTTCTCTCATCTGTTGTTGATAGGAATGCTTCAAATTTTTTATTTCTTAATTATTTACAAGTTTGTTTTTGGTTATCAAAATGTGCCATGATTGTCATTATTGGTCCTCTCATCCATTTTGACAATCATTCTGCAGATCAAATTGAGCACCTGATTACTAAGACAAATGAAGAAGCTCTTAGAAGGAAAGAAATCCTTGAAAAGGTTGAGAAGTGGGTGGTTGCATGTGAAGAAGAATGCTGGCTGGAGGAGTACAATAGGGTGATCCAGTGTTTTTATTAACAGTATTGGATATTTCCTTCTTCATTTTTGTTTGGTTTATCTTTTTAATTACTGTGGTTTTTTAGGATGATAATCGTGATAATGCTGGAAGAGCTGCACATCTTACCTTAAAGCGTGCTGAGAAGGCCCGTGCTTTGTTAAACAAAATTCCCGGTAAGTATCCCTTTATCATAATTAGTTCTTCAAATATGTTACTGCCATTTTGTAGTGGCTTTTGGAATTTGGTTCTAGTTTTGTGTATCAGAAATTTGATAGGTGTAGTATGTAACACCAACTTGATGTGGCAACACCCCATAAAGCTCAAAGTACAGAACGGGGTGTCAGGAAAAAAAATTGTGTAATTGATTGAATAAGATGTAGATACAAAGAGCATACATACACTTTCTCACTAAATGGATAGGAACTTAACCAACTCGACAGAATATAACTGTTGTCAACTATTACATGGAGGATTTAGTTACGACAATTACTTAACTAACTCTATAGTTTCTGTTATTTATGAGAAGCTAGATTTGGACCAAATATTGACTTGTGACATGGTGAAGTCAACTTATTAACTGTATTCGGTTGTTTGTCTATTGTTAGCTGCACAATTCTTCTAGTAGTGATAATGCAAAGCAGTACCATGCACCAAGAGGAGTTAAATTTATAGTGTCTGAATTGTGGGCCTCGTCCTAATTTTCTCCTTTCTTTTAATTTGTATCCTATTGAAACAGAGATGGCAGATGCAATAATTTCAAAAATTAAAGCATGGGAGAAAGAAAGAGGACAAGAGTTTTTGTATGATGGAGTAAGTATTTTTAACAAAATCATATGTGCAACTTTTATGATTTAGCCTACTAGATTTTATGAAATTTTGCTGAGGTAGACTTTCTCTTGGAAAACTATGTCCAAAGGATCACATTTGGCATATAAATTCAGTATCATTTACTAGATACATCTCATATCTTTTCGTGCATTGTTATCATGTATGTGTGTACAGAGCCGGCTACTTCCCGTGATTGAAGAATACACCACCTTAAGGCAGGAGAAAGTGAATGAAAGGCAAAGGCAGAGGGTAAGAACTATGAAGCAACACATTATTATTGTAATTAAATACATAGTAGATGGTCTGGAATTTTATTTTGAACATTTATCTTGTTTCTACCCATTATCTAATTCAATTGTTTTTCTTTCATATATATTTTAGGATCAAAAGAAAATTCAGGGACAACTCATGGCCGAGCATGAAACACATTTCGGTTCAAAACCCAGCCCAGCATCTAAAAGTGGATACAAGGCTTCTAGATGTTCAACAGGAATTCCAAGTATCAGAAAATTTTCCATTGGTGGAGCAATGCTTCAGGATCCACGGCATGCCACTCTTATTCACCAATCTAATGAAAAGGGTAACATTACCAATCAGAAAGGCTCCATCCTTCGCAACAAGGATATTTACCATTCCACTCAATCCTCAGGTATTTTAAAAAAAAATTATACCGTGCCTATGTTTTATCAGTAAATATTTTTCTTTTCTTTTCTCTAAAGCAATTTTTAAGCATTTAAAAGTGGTAAAATTTTATCATAAAGTATAAATACTATGTTTTCAGTCTCTGTAAATAGAAACATATTCGCTTTTAGTTCCTAAAAGCATCGTCATCTTTTTGCCTGTTATTTATGAAAATGTGTCGACTGTGTACCCTAATTGTAACACTTCAAGGTGTTACGTGAAGTAGAAAGGAAGGGTAGGAGATGACACATTTCCGTAAATGAATGAGTAAAACGAGATATAATTTTTATTAGGCACTAAAAATGAATATTTTTCAATATCCAAAGATTATAAACATATTTAATCTTGAAAAATGCTTTCAAGGATACATAATAGGTCAGTCACAATATTGTCAGAAGATAAATAGCCACGAGCAGAAGAACGATGACGTGACTATTAATTTAAATTTCTCCATTTCTCTCATCTGTTGTTGATAGGAATGCTTCAAATTTTTTATTTCTTAATTATTTACAAGTTTGTTTTTGGTTATCAAAATGTGCCATGATTGTCATTATTGGTCCTCTCATCCATTTTGACAATCATTCTGCAGATCAAATTGAGCACCTGATTACTAAGACAAATGAAGAAGCTCTTAGAAGGAAAGAAATCCTTGAAAAGGTTGAGAAGTGGGTGGTTGCATGTGAAGAAGAATGCTGGCTGGAGGAGTACAATAGGGTGATCCAGTGCTTTTATTAACAGTATTGGATATTTCCTTCTTCATTTTTGTTTGGTTTATCTTTTTAATTACTGTGGTTTTTTAGGATGATAATCGTGATAATGCTGGAAGAGCTGCACATCTTACCTTAAAGCGTGCTGAGAAGGCCCGTGCTTTGTTAAACAAAATTCCCGGTAAGTATCCCTTTATCATAATTAGTTCTTCAAATATGTTACTGCCATTTTGTAGTGGCTTTTGGAATTTGGTTCTAGTTTTGTGTATCAGAAATTTGATAGGTGTAGTATGTAACACCAACTTGATGTGGCAACACCCCATAAAGCTCAAAGTACAGAACGGGGTGTCAGGAAAAAAAATTGTGTAATTGATTGAATAAGATGTAGATACAAAGAGCATACATACACTTTCTCACTAAATGGATAGGAACTTAACCAACTCGACAGAATATAACTGTTGTCAACTATTACATGGAGGATTTAGTTACGACAATTACTTAACTAACTCTATAGTTTCTGTTATTTATGAGAAGCTAGATTTGGACCAAATATTGACTTGTGACATGGTGAAGTCAACTTATTAACTGTATTCGGTTGTTTGTCTATTGTTAGCTGCACAATTCTTCTAGTAGTGATAATGCAAAGCAGTACCATGCACCAAGAGGAGTTAAATTTATAGTGTCTGAATTGTGGGCCTCGTCCTAATTTTCTCCTTTCTTTTAATTTGTATCCTATTGAAACAGAGATGGCAGATGCAATAATTTCAAAAATTAAAGCATGGGAGAAAGAAAGAGGACAAGAGTTTTTGTATGATGGAGTAAGTATTTTTAACAAAATCATATGTGCAACTTTTATGATTTAGCCTACTAGATTTTATGAAATTTTGCTGAGGTAGACTTTCTCTTGGAAAACTATGTCCAAAGGATCACATTTGGCATATAAATTCAGTATCATTTACTAGATACATCTCATATCTTTTCGTGCATTGTTATCATGCATGTGTGTACAGAGCCGGCTACTTCCCGTGATTGAAGAATACACCACCTTAAGGCAGGAGAAAGTGAATGAAAGGCAAAGGCAGAGGGTAAGAACTATGAAGCAACACATTATTATTGTAATTAAATACATAGTAGATGGTCTGGAATTTTATTTTGAACATTTATCTTGTTTCTACCCATTATCTAATTCAATTGTTTTTCTTTCATATATATTTTAGGATCAAAAGAAAATTCAGGGACAACTGATGGCCGAGCATGAAACACATTTCGGTTCAAAACCCAGCCCAGCATCTAAAAGTGGATACAAGGCTTCTAGATGTTCAACAGGAATTCCAAGTATCAGAAAATTTTCCATTGGTGGAGCAATGCTTCAGGATCCACGGCATGCCACTCTTATTCACCAATCTAATGAAAAGGGTAACATTACCAATCAGAAAGGCTCCATCCTTCGCAACAAGGATATTTACCATTCCACTCAATCCTCAGGTATTTTAAAAAAAAATTATACCGTGCCTATGTTTTATCAGTAAATATTTTTCTTTTCTTTTCCCTAAAGCAATTTTTAAGCATTTAAAAGTGGTAAAATTTTATCATAAAGTATAAATACTATGTTTTCAGTCTCTGTAAATAGAAACATATTCGCTTTTAGTTCCTAAAAGCATCGTCATCTTTTTGCCTGTTATTTATGAAAATGTGTCGACTGTGTACCCTAATTGTAACACTTCAAGGTGCTACGTGAAGTAGAAAGGAAGGGTAGGAGATGACACATTTCCGTAAATGAATGAGTAAAACGAGATATAATTTTTATTAGGCACTAAAAATGAATATTTTTCAATATCCAAAGATTATAAACATATTTAATCTTGAAAAATGCTTTTAAGGATACATAATAGGTCAGTCACAAAATTGTCAGAAGATAAATAGGCATGAGCAGAAGAACAATGACGTGACTATTAATTTAAATTTCTGCGTTTCTCTCATCTGCTGTTCATAGGAAAGCTTCAAATTTTTTATTTCTTAATTATTTACAAGTTTGTTATTGGTTATCAAAATGTGCCACGATTATCATTATTGGTCCTCTCCTCCTTTTTGTCAATCATTCTGCAGATCAAATTGAGCACCTGAATACTACGACAAACGAAGAAGCTCTTAGCAGGAAAGAAATCCTTGAAAAGGTTGAGAAGTGGGTGGTTGCATGTGAAGAAGAATGTTGGCTGGAGGAGTACAATAGGGTGATCCAGTGTTGTTATTAACAGTATTGGATATTTCGTTCTTCATTTTTGTTTGGTTTATCTTTTTAATTACTGTGGTTTTTTAGGATGATAATCATGATAATGCTGGAACAGGTGCACATCTTACCTTAAAGCGTGCTGAGAAGGCCCGTGCTTTGTTAAGCAAAATTCCTGGTAAGTATCCCTTTATCATAATTAGTTCTTCAAATATGTTACTGTCATTTTGTAGTGGCTTTTGGAATTTGGTTCTAGTTTTATGTATCAGAAATTTGATAGGTGCAGTATGTAACACCAACTTGATGTGGCAACACCCCATAAAGCTCAACGTACAGAACGGGGTGTCAGAAAAAAAAATTGTGTAATTGATTGAATAAGATGTAGATACAAAGAGCATACATACACTTTCTCACTAAATGGATTGGAACTTAACCAACTCGACAGAATATAACTGTTGTCAACTATTACATGGATGATTTTGTTACGACAATTACTTAACTAACTCTATAGTTTCTGTTATTTATGAGAAGCTAGATTTGGACCAAATATTGACTTGTGACATGGTGAAGTCAACTTGTTAACTGTATTCGGTTGTTTGTCTATTGTTAGCTGCACAATTCTTCTAGTAGTGATAACGCAAAGCAGTACCATGCACCAAGAGGAGTTAAATTTATAGTGTCTGAATTGTGGGCCTCGTCTTCATTTTCTCCTTTCTTTTAATTTGTATCCTATTGAAACAGGGATGGCAGAGGCAATAATTTCAAAAATTAAAGCATGGGAGAAAGAAAGAGGACAAGAGTTTTTGTATGATGGAGTAAGTATTTTTAGCAAAATCATATGTGCAACTTTTATGATTTAGCCTACTAGATTTTATGAAATTTTGCTGAGGTAGACTTTCTCTTGGAAAACTATGTCCAAAGTATCACATTTGGCATATAAATTCAATATCTTTTACCAGACACATCTCATATCTTTTCATGCATTGTTATCATGGATGTGTGTACCGAGCCGGCTACTTCCCGTGATTGAAGAATACACCACCTTAAGGCAGGAGAAAGAGAATGAAAGGCAAAGGCAGAGGGTAAGAACTATGAAGCAACACATTATTATTGTAATTAGATACATAGTAGATGGTCTGGAATTTTCTTTTGAACATTTATCTTGTTTCTACCCATTATCTAATTCAATTGTTTTTCTTTCATATATATTTTAGGATCAAAAGAAAATTCAGGGACAACTGATGGCCGAGCATGAAACACTTTTCGGTTCAAAACCCAGCCCAACATCTAAAAGTGGATACAAGGCTTCTAGATGTTCAACAGGAATTCCAATTATCAGAAAATTTTCCATTGGTGGAGCAATGCTTCAGGATCCACGACATGCCACCCTTATTCACCAATCTAATGAAAAGGGTAACATTACCAATCAGAAAGGCTCCATCCTTTGCAACAAGAATATTTACCATTCCACTCAATCCTCAGGTATTTTAAAAAAAATTATACCGTGCCTATGTTTTATCAGTAAATATTTTTTCTTTCTTTTCCCTAGAGCAATTTTTAAGCATTTAAAAGTGGTAAAATTTTATCATAAAGAATAAATACTATGTTTTCAGTCTCTGTAAATAGAAAACTATTCGCTTTTAGTTCCTAAGAGCATTATCATCTTTTTGTCTGTTATTTATGAAAATGTGTCGAGTGTGTACCCTAATTGTAACACTTCAAGGTGTTACGTGAAGTAGAAAGGAAGGGTAGGAGATGACACATTTCCGTAAATGAATGAGTAAAACGAGATATAATTTCTATTAGGCACTAAAAATGAATATTTTTCAATATCTAAAGATTATAAACATATTTAATCTTGAAAAATGCTTTTAAGGATACATAATAGGTCAGTCACAAAATTGTCAGAAGATAAATAGCCATGAGCAGAAGAACAATGACGTGACTATTAATTTAAATTTCTCCGTTTCTCTCATCTGCTGTTCATAGGAAAGCTTCAAATTTTTTATTTCTTAATTATTTACAAGTTTGTTTTTGGTTATCAAAATGTGCCATGATTGTCATTATTGGTCCTCTCATCCATTTTGACAATCATTCTGCAGATCAAATTGAGCACCTGATTACTAAGACAAACGAAGAAGCTCTTAGCAGGAAAGAAATCCTTGAAAAGGTTGAGAAGTGGGTGGTTGCATGTGAAGAAGAATGTTGGCTGGAGGAGTACAATAGGGTGATCCAGTGTTGTTATTAACAGTATTGGATATTTCCTTCTTCATTTTTGTTTGGTTTATCTTTTTAATTACTGTGGTTTTTTAGGATGATAATCGTGATAATGCTGGAAGAGGTGCACATCTTACCTTAAAGCGTGCTGAGAAGGCCCGTGCTTTGTTAAGCAAAATTCCTGGTAAGTATCCCTTTATCATAATTAGTTCTTCAAATATGTTACTGTCATTTTGTAGTGGCTTTTGGAATTTGGTTCTAGTTTTATGTATCAGAAATTTGATAGGTGCAGTATGTAACACCAACTTGATGTGGCAACACCCCATAAAGCTCAAAGTACAGAACGGGGTGTCAGAAAAAAAAATTGTGTAATTGATTGAATAAGATGTAGATACAAAGAGCATACATACACTTTCTCACTAAATGGATTGGAACTTAACCAACTCGACAGAATATAACTGTTGTCAACTATTACATGGATGATTTTGTTACGACAATTACTTAACTAACTCTATAGTTTCTGTTATTTATGAGAAGCTAGATTTGGACCAAATATTGACTTGTGACATGGTGAAGTCAACTTGTTAACTGTATTCGGTTGTTTGTCTATTGTTAGCTGCACAATTCTTCTAGTAGTGATAACGCAAAGCAGTACCATGCACCAAGAGGAGTTAAATTTATAGTGTCTGAATTGTGGGCCTCGTCTTCATTTTCTCCTTTCTTTTAATTTGTATCCTATTGAAACAGGGATGGCAGAGGCAATAATTTCAAAAATTAAAGCATGGGAGAAAGAAAGAGGACAAGAGTTTTTGTATGATGGAGTAAGTATTTTTAGCAAAATCATATGTGCAACTTTTATGATTTAGCCTACTAGATTTTATGAAATTTTGCTGAGGTAGACTTTCTCTTGGAAAACTATGTCCAAAGTATCACATTTGGCATATAAATTCAATATCTTTTACCAGACACATCTCATATCTTTTCATGCATTGTTATCATGGATGTGTGTACCGAGCCGGCTACTTCCCGTGATTGAAGAATACACCACCTTAAGGCAGGAGAAAGAGAATGAAAGGCAAAGGCAGAGGGTAAGAACTATGAAGCAACACATTATTATTGTAATTAGATACATAGTAGATGGTCTGGAATTTTCTTTTGAACATTTATCTTGTTTCTACCCATTATCTAATTCAATTGTTTTTCTTTCATATATATTTTAGGATCAAAAGAAAATTCAGGGACAACTGATGGCCGAGCATGAAACACTTTTCGGTTCAAAACCCAGCCCAACATCTAAAAGTGGATACAAGGCTTCTAGATGTTCAACAGGAATTCCAATTATCAGAAAATTTTCCATTGGTGGAGCAATGCTTCAGGATCCACGACATGCCACCCTTATTCACCAATCTAATGAAAAGGGTAACATTACCAATCAGAAAGGCTCCATCCTTTGCAACAAGAATATTTACCATTCCACTCAATCCTCAGGTATTTTAAAAAAAATTATACCGTGCCTATGTTTTATCAGTAAATATTTTTTCTTTCTTTTCCCTAGAGCAATTTTTAAGCATTTAAAAGTGGTAAAATTTTATCATAAAGAATAAATACTATGTTTTCAGTCTCTGTAAATAGAAAACTATTCGCTTTTAGTTCCTAAGAGCATTATCATCTTTTTGTCTGTTATTTATGAAAATGTGTCGAGTGTGTACCCTAATTGTAACACTTCAAGGTGTTACGTGAAGTAGAAAGGAAGGGTAGGAGATGACACATTTCCGTAAATGAATGAGTAAAACGAGATATAATTTCTATTAGGCACTAAAAATGAATATTTTTCAATATCTAAAGATTATAAACATATTTAATCTTGAAAAATGCTTTTAAGGATACATAATAGGTCAGTCACAAAATTGTCAGAAGATAAATAGCCATGAGCAGAAGAACAATGACGTGACTATTAATTTAAATTTCTCCGTTTCTCTCATCTGCTGTTCATAGGAAAGCTTCAAATTTTTTATTTCTTAATTATTTACAAGTTTGTTTTTGGTTATCAAAATGTGCCATGATTGTCATTATTGGTCCTCTCATCCATTTTGACAA
Organism: Pueraria montana var. lobata; assembly: GCA_026413185.1. Classification (NCBI taxonomy): domain Eukaryota; kingdom Viridiplantae; phylum Streptophyta; class Magnoliopsida; order Fabales; family Fabaceae; genus Pueraria; species Pueraria montana. Next base: position 85,751,011 of record CM048650.1, on the reverse strand, counting down.
TCATTCTGCAGATCAAATTGAGCACCTGATTACTAAGACAAACGAAGAAGCTCTTAGCAGGAAAGAAATCCTTGAAAAGGTTGAGAAGTGGGTGGTTGCATGTGAAGAAGAATGTTGGCTGGAGGAGTACAATAGGGTGATCCAGTGTTGTTATTAACAGTATTGGATATTTCCTTCTTCATTTTTGTTTGGTTTATCTTTTTAATTACTGTGGTTTTTTAGGATGATAATCGTGATAATGCTGGAAGAGGTGCACATCTTACCTTAAAGCGTGCTGAGAAGGCCCGTGCTTTGTTAAGCAAAATTCCTGGTAAGTATCCCTTTATCATAATTAGTTCTTCAAATATGTTACTGTCATTTTGTAGTGGCTTTTGGAATTTGGTTCTAGTTTTATGTATCAGAAATTTGATAGGTGCAGTATGTAACACCAACTTGATGTGGCAACACCCCATAAAGCTCAAAGTACAGAACGGGGTGTCAGAAAAAAAAATTGTGTAATTGATTGAATAAGATGTAGATACAAAGAGCATACATACACTTTCTCACTAAATGGATTGGAACTTAACCAACTCGACAGAATATAACTGTTGTCAACTATTACATGGATGATTTTGTTACGACAATTACTTAACTAACTCTATAGTTTCTGTTATTTATGAGAAGCTAGATTTGGACCAAATATTGACTTGTGACATGGTGAAGTCAACTTGTTAACTGTATTCGGTTGTTTGTCTATTGTTAGCTGCACAATTCTTCTAGTAGTGATAACGCAAAGCAGTACCATGCACCAAGAGGAGTTAAATTTATAGTGTCTGAATTGTGGGCCTCGTCTTCATTTTCTCCTTTCTTTTAATTTGTATCCTATTGAAACAGGGATGGCAGAGGCAATAATTTCAAAAATTAAAGCATGGGAGAAAGAAAGAGGACAAGAGTTTTTGTATGATGGAGTAAGTATTTTTAGCAAAATCATATGTGCAACTTTTATGATTTAGCCTACTAGATTTTATGAAATTTTGCTGAGGTAGACTTTCTCTTGGAAAACTATGTCCAAAGTATCACATTTGGCATATAAATTCAATATCTTTTACCAGACACATCTCATATCTTTTCATGCATTGTTATCATGGATGTGTGTACCGAGCCGGCTACTTCCCGTGATTGAAGAATACACCACCTTAAGGCAGGAGAAAGAGAATGAAAGGCAAAGGCAGAGGGTAAGAACTATGAAGCAACACATTATTATTGTAATTAGATACATAGTAGATGGTCTGGAATTTTCTTTTGAACATTTATCTTGTTTCTACCCATTATCTAATTCAATTGTTTTTCTTTCATATATATTTTAGGATCAAAAGAAAATTCAGGGACAACTGATGGCCGAGCATGAAACACTTTTCGGTTCAAAACCCAGCCCAACATCTAAAAGTGGATACAAGGCTTCTAGATGTTCAACAGGAATTCCAATTATCAGAAAATTTTCCATTGGTGGAGCAATGCTTCAGGATCCACGACATGCCACCCTTATTCACCAATCTAATGAAAAGGGTAACATTACCAATCAGAAAGGCTCCATCCTTTGCAACAAGAATATTTACCATTCCACTCAATCCTCAGGTATTTTAAAAAAAATTATACCGTGCCTATGTTTTATCAGTAAATATTTTTTCTTTCTTTTCCCTAAAGCAATTTTTAAGCATTTAAAAGTGGTAAAATTTTATCATAAAGAATAAATACTATGTTTTCAGTCTCTGTAAATAGAAAACTATTCGTTTTTAGTTCCTAAGAGCATTATCATCTTTTTGTCTGTTATTTATGAAAATGTGTCGAGTGTGTACCCTAATTGTAACACTTCAAGGTGTTACGTGAAGTAGAAAGGAAGGGTAGGAGATGACACATTTCCGTAAATGAATGAGTAAAACGAGATATAATTTCTATTAGGCACTAAAAATGAATATTTTTCAATATCCAAAGATTATAAACATATTTAATCTTGAAAAATGCTTTTAATAGGTCAGTCACAAAATTGTCAGAAGATAAATAGCCATGAGCAGAAGAACAATGACGTGACTATTAATTTAAATTTCTCCGTTTCTCTCATCTGCTGTTCATAGGAAAGCTTCAAATTTTTTATTTCTTAATTATTTACAAGTTTGTTTTTGGTTATCAAAATGTGCCATGATTGTCATTATTGGTCCTCTCATCCATTTTGACAATCATTCTGCAGATCAAATTGAGCACCTGATTACTAAGACAAACGAAGAAGCTCTTAGCAGGAAAGAAATCCTTGAAAAGGTTGAGAAGTGGGTGGTTGCATGTGAAGAAGAATGTTGGCTGGAGGAGTACAATAGGGTGATCCAGTGTTGTTATTAACAGTATTGGATATTTCCTTCTTCATTTTTGTTTGGTTTATCTTTTTAATTACTGTGGTTTTTTAGGATGATAATCGTGATAATGCTGGAAGAGGTGCACATCTTACCTTAAAGCGTGCTGAGAAGGCCCGTGCTTTGTTAAGCAAAATTCCTGGTAAGTATCCCTTTATCATAATTAGTTCTTCAAATATGTTACTGTCATTTTGTAGTGGCTTTTGGAATTTGGTTCTAGTTTTATGTATCAGAAATTTGATAGGTGCAGTATGTAACACCAACTTGATGTGGCAACACCCCATAAAGCTCAAAGTACAGAACGGGGTGTCAGAAAAAAAAATTGTGTAATTGATTGAATAAGATGTAGATACAAAGAGCATACATACACTTTCTCACTAAATGGATTGGAACTTAACCAACTCGACAGAATATAACTGTTGTCAACTATTACATGGATGATTTTGTTACGACAATTACTTAACTAACTCTATAGTTTCTGTTATTTATGAGAAGCTAGATTTGGACCAAATATTGACTTGTGACATGGTGAAGTCAACTTGTTAACTGTATTCGGTTGTTTGTCTATTGTTAGCTGCACAATTCTTCTAGTAGTGATAACGCAAAGCAGTACCATGCCCCAAGAGGAGTTAAATTTATAGTGTCTGAATTGTGGGCCTCGTCTTCATTTTCTCCTTTCTTTTAATTTGTATCCTATTGAAACAGGGATGGCAGAGGCAATAATTTCAAAAATTAAAGCATGGGAGAAAGAAAGAGGACAAGAGTTTTTGTATGATGGAGTAAGTATTTTTAGCAAAATCATATGTGCAACTTTTATGATTTAGCCTACTAGATTTTATGAAATTTTGCTGAGGTAGACTTTCTCTTGGAAAACTATGTCCAAAGTATCACATTTGGCATATAAATTCAATATCTTTTACCAGACACATCTCATATCTTTTCATGCATTGTTATCATGGATGTGTGTACCGAGCCGGCTACTTCCCGTGATTGAAGAATACACCACCTTAAGGCAGGAGAAAGAGAATGAAAGGCAAAGGCAGAGGGTAAGAACTATGAAGCAACACATTATTATTGTAATTAGATACATAGTAGATGGTCTGGAATTTTCTTTTGAACATTTATCTTGTTTCTACCCATTATCTAATTCAATTGTTTTTCTTTCATATATATTTTAGGATCAAAAGAAAATTCAGGGACAACTGATGGCCGAGCATGAAACACTTTTCGGTTCAAAACCCAGCCCAACATCTAAAAGTGGATACAAGGCTTCTAGATGTTCAACAGGAATTCCAATTATCAGAAAATTTTCCATTGGTGGAGCAATGCTTCAGGATCCACGACATGCCACCCTTATTCACCAATCTAATGAAAAGGGTAACATTACCAATCAGAAAGGCTCCATCCTTTGCAACAAGAATATTTACCATTCCACTCAATCCTCAGGTATTTTAAAAAAAATTATACCGTGCCTATGTTTTATCAGTAAATATTTTTTCTTTCTTTTCCCTAAAGCAATTTTTAAGCATTTAAAAGTGGTAAAATTTTATCATAAAGAATAAATACTATGTTTTCAGTCTCTGTAAATAGAAAACTATTCGTTTTTAGTTCCTAAGAGCATTATCATCTTTTTGTCTGTTATTTATGAAAATGTGTCGAGTGTGTACCCTAATTGTAACACTTCAAGGTGTTACGTGAAGTAGAAAGGAAGGGTAGGAGATGACACATTTCCGTAAATGAATGAGTAAAACGAGATATAATTTCTATTAGGCACTAAAAATGAATATTTTTCAATATCCAAAGATTATAAACATATTTAATCTTGAAAAATGCTTTTAATAGGTCAGTCACAAAATTGTCAGAAGATAAATAGCCATGAGCAGAAGAACAATGACGTGACTATTAATTTAAATTTCTCCGTTTCTCTCATCTGCTGTTCATAGGAAAGCTTCAAATTTTTTATTTCTTAATTATTTACAAGTTTGTTTTTGGTTATCAAAATGTGCCATGATTGTCATTATTGGTCCTCTCATCCATTTTGACAATCATTCTGCAGATCAAATTGAGCACCTGATTACTAAGACAAACGAAGAAGCTCTTAGCAGGAAAGAAATCCTTGAAAAGGTTGAGAAGTGGGTGGTTGCATGTGAAGAAGAATGTTGGCTGGAGGAGTACAATAGGGTGATCCAGTGTTGTTATTAACAGTATTGGATATTTCCTTCTTCATTTTTGTTTGGTTTATCTTTTTAATTACTGTGGTTTTTTAGGATGATAATCGTGATAATGCTGGAAGAGGTGCACATCTTACCTTAAAGCGTGCTGAGAAGGCCCGTGCTTTGTTAAGCAAAATTCCTGGTAAGTATCCCTTTATCATAATTAGTTCTTCAAATATGTTACTGTCATTTTGTAGTGGCTTTTGGAATTTGGTTCTAGTTTTATGTATCAGAAATTTGATAGGTGCAGTATGTAACACCAACTTGATGTGGCAACACCCCATAAAGCTCAAAGTACAGAACGGGGTGTCAGAAAAAAAAATTGTGTAATTGATTGAATAAGATGTAGATACAAAGAGCATACATACACTTTCTCACTAAATGGATTGGAACTTAACCAACTCGACAGAATATAACTGTTGTCAACTATTACATGGATGATTTTGTTACGACAATTACTTAACTAACTCTATAGTTTCTGTTATTTATGAGAAGCTAGATTTGGACCAAATATTGACTTGTGACATGGTGAAGTCAACTTGTTAACTGTATTCGGTTGTTTGTCTATTGTTAGCTGCACAATTCTTCTAGTAGTGATAACGCAAAGCAGTACCATGCCCCAAGAGGAGTTAAATTTATAGTGTCTGAATTGTGGGCCTCGTCTTCATTTTCTCCTTTCTTTTAATTTGTATCCTATTGAAACAGGGATGGCAGAGGCAATAATTTCAAAAATTAAAGCATGGGAGAAAGAAAGAGGACAAGAGTTTTTGTATGATGGAGTAAGTATTTTTAGCAAAATCATATGTGCAACTTTTATGATTTAGCCTACTAGATTTTATGAAATTTTGCTGAGGTAGACTTTCTCTTGGAAAACTATGTCCAAAGTATCACATTTGGCATATAAATTCAATATCTTTTACCAGACACATCTCATATCTTTTCATGCATTGTTATCATGGATGTGTGTACCGAGCCGGCTACTTCCCGTGATTGAAGAATACACCACCTTAAGGCAGGAGAAAGAGAATGAAAGGCAAAGGCAGAGGGTAAGAACTATGAAGCAACACATTATTATTGTAATTAGATACATAGTAGATGGTCTGGAATTTTCTTTTGAACATTTATCTTGTTTCTACCCATTATCTAATTCAATTGTTTTTCTTTCATATATATTTTAGGATCAAAAGAAAATTCAGGGACAACTGATGGCCGAGCATGAAACACTTTTCGGTTCAAAACCCAGCCCAACATCTAAAAGTGGATACAAGGCTTCTAGATGTTCAACAGGAATTCCAATTATCAGAAAATTTTCCATTGGTGGAGCAATGCTTCAGGATCCACGACATGCCACCCTTATTCACCAATCTAATGAAAAGGGTAACATTACCAATCAGAAAGGCTCCATCCTTTGCAACAAGAATATTTACCATTCCACTCAATCCTCAGGTATTTTAAAAAAAATTATACCGTGCCTATGTTTTATCAGTAAATATTTTTTCTTTCTTTTCCCTAAAGCAATTTTTAAGCATTTAAAAGTGGTAAAATTTTATCATAAAGAATAAATACTATGTTTTCAGTCTCTGTAAATAGAAAACTATTCGTTTTTAGTTCCTAAGAGCATTATCATCTTTTTGTCTGTTATTTATGAAAATGTGTCGAGTGTGTACCCTAATTGTAACACTTCAAGGTGTTACGTGAAGTAGAAAGGAAGGGTAGGAGATGACACATTTCCGTAAATGAATGAGTAAAACGAGATATAATTTCTATTAGGCACTAAAAATGAATATTTTTCAATATCCAAAGATTATAAACATATTTAATCTTGAAAAATGCTTTTAATAGGTCAGTCACAAAATTGTCAGAAGATAAATAGCCATGAGCAGAAGAACAATGACGTGACTATTAATTTAAATTTCTCCGTTTCTCTCATCTGCTGTTCATAGGAAAGCTTCAAATTTTTTATTTCTTAATTATTTACAAGTTTGTTTTTGGTTATCAAAATGTGCCATGATTGTCATTATTGGTCCTCTCATCCATTTTGACAATCATTCTGCAGATCAAATTGAGCACCTGATTACTAAGACAAACGAAGAAGCTCTTAGCAGGAAAGAAATCCTTGAAAAGGTTGAGAAGTGGGTGGTTGCATGTGAAGAAGAATGTTGGCTGGAGGAGTACAATAGGGTGATCCAGTGTTGTTATTAACAGTATTGGATATTTCCTTCTTCATTTTTGTTTGGTTTATCTTTTTAATTACTGTGGTTTTTTAGGATGATAATCGTGATAATGCTGGAAGAGGTGCACATCTTACCTTAAAGCGTGCTGAGAAGGCCCGTGCTTTGTTAAGCAAAATTCCTGGTAAGTATCCCTTTATCATAATTAGTTCTTCAAATATGTTACTGTCATTTTGTAGTGGCTTTTGGAATTTGGTTCTAGTTTTATGTATCAGAAATTTGATAGGTGCAGTATGTAACACCAACTTGATGTGGCAACACCCCATAAAGCTCAAAGTACAGAACGGGGTGTCAGAAAAAAAAATTGTGTAATTGATTGAATAAGATGTAGATACAAAGAGCATACATACACTTTCTCACTAAATGGATTGGAACTTAACCAACTCGACAGAATATAACTGTTGTCAACTATTACATGGATGATTTTGTTACGACAATTACTTAACTAACTCTATAGTTTCTGTTATTTATGAGAAGCTAGATTTGGACCAAATATTGACTTGTGACATGGTGAAGTCAACTTGTTAACTGTATTCGGTTGTTTGTCTATTGTTAGCTGCACAATTCTTCTAGTAGTGATAACGCAAAGCAGTACCATGCACCAAGAGGAGTTAAATTTATAGTGTCTGAATTGTGGGCCTCGTCTTCATTTTCTCCTTTCTTTTAATTTGTATCCTATTGAAACAGGGATGGCAGAGGCAATAATTTCAAAAATTAAAGCATGGGAGAAAGAAAGAGGACAAGAGTTTTTGTATGATGGAGTAAGTATTTTTAGCAAAATCATATGTGCAACTTTTATGATTTAGCCTACTAGATTTTATGAAATTTTGCTGAGGTAGACTTTCTCTTGGAAAACTATGTCCAAAGTATCACATTTGGCATATAAATTCAATATCTTTTACCAGACACATCTCATATCTTTTCATGCATTGTTATCATGGATGTGTGTACCGAGCCGGCTACTTCCCGTGATTGAAGAATACACCACCTTAAGGCAGGAGAAAGAGAATGAAAGGCAAAGGCAGAGGGTAAGAACTATGAAGCAACACATTATTATTGTAATTAGATACATAGTAGATGGTCTGGAATTTTCTTTTGAACATTTATCTTGTTTCTACCCATTATCTAATTCAATTGTTTTTCTTTCATATATATTTTAGGATCAAAAGAAAATTCAGGGACAACTGATGGCCGAGCATGAAACACTTTTCGGTTCAAAACCCAGCCCAACATCTAAAAGTGGATACAAGGCTTCTAGATGTTCAACAGGAATTCCAATTATCAGAAAATTTTCCATTGGTGGAGCAATGCTTCAGGATCCACGACATGCCACCCTTATTCACCAATCTAATGAAAAGGGTAACATTACCAATCAGAAAGGCTCCATCCTTTGCAACAAGAATATTTACCATTCCACTCAATCCTCAGGTATTTTAAAAAAAATTATACCGTGCCTATGTTTTATCAGTAAATATTTTTTCTTTCTTTTCCCTAAAGCAATTTTTAAGCATTTAAAAGTGGTAAAATTTTATCATAAAGAATAAATACTATGTTTTCAGTCTCTGTAAATAGAAAACTATTCGTTTTTAGTTCCTAAGAGCATTATCATCTTTTTGTCTGTTATTTATGAAAATGTGTCGAGTGTGTACCCTAATTGTAACACTTCAAGGTGTTACGTGAAGTAGAAAGGAAGGGTAGGAGATGACACATTTCCGTAAATGAATGAGTAAAACGAGATATAATTTCTATTAGGCACTAAAAATGAATATTTTTCAATATCCAAAGATTATAAACATATTTAATCTTGAAAAATGCTTTTAATAGGTCAGTCACAAAATTGTCAGAAGATAAATAGCCATGAGCAGAAGAACAATGACGTGACTATTAATTTAAATTTCTCCGTTTCTCTCATCTGCTGTTCATAGGAAAGCTTCAAATTTTTTATTTCTTAATTATTTACAAGTTTGTTTTTGGTTATCAAAATGTGCCATGATTGTCATTATTGGTCCTCTCATCCATTTTGACAATCATTCTGCAGATCAAATTGAGCACCTGATTACTAAGACAAACGAAGAAGCTCTTAGCAGGAAAGAAATCCTTGAAAAGGTTGAGAAGTGGGTGGTTGCATGTGAAGAAGAATGTTGGCTGGAGGAGTACAATAGGGTGATCCAGTGTTGTTATTAACAGTATTGGATATTTCCTTCTTCATTTTTGTTTGGTTTATCTTTTTAATTACTGTGGTTTTTTAGGATGATAATCGTGATAATGCTGGAAGAGGTGCACATCTTACCTTAAAGCGTGCTGAGAAGGCCCGTGCTTTGTTAAGCAAAATTCCTGGTAAGTATCCCTTTATCATAATTAGTTCTTCAAATATGTTACTGTCATTTTGTAGTGGCTTTTGGAATTTGGTTCTAGTTTTATGTATCAGAAATTTGATAGGTGCAGTATGTAACACCAACTTGATGTGGCAACACCCCATAAAGCTCAAAGTACAGAACGGGGTGTCAGAAAAAAAAATTGTGTAATTGATTGAATAAGATGTAGATACAAAGAGCATACATACACTTTCTCACTAAATGGATTGGAACTTAACCAACTCGACAGAATATAACTGTTGTCAACTATTACATGGATGATTTTGTTACGACAATTACTTAACTAACTCTATAGTTTCTGTTATTTATGAGAAGCTAGATTTGGACCAAATATTGACTTGTGACATGGTGAAGTCAACTTGTTAACTGTATTCGGTTGTTTGTCTATTGTTAGCTGCACAATTCTTCTAGTAGTGATAACGCAAAGCAGTACCATGCACCAAGAGGAGTTAAATTTATAGTGTCTGAATTGTGGGCCTCGTCTTCATTTTCTCCTTTCTTTTAATTTGTATCCTATTGAAACAGGGATGGCAGAGGCAATAATTTCAAAAATTAAAGCATGGGAGAAAGAAAGAGGACAAGAGTTTTTGTATGATGGAGTAAGTATTTTTAGCAAAATCATATGTGCAACTTTTATGATTTAGCCTACTAGATTTTATGAAATTTTGCTGAGGTAGACTTTCTCTTGGAAAACTATGTCCAAAGTATCACATTTGGCATATAAATTCAATATCTTTTACCAGACACATCTCATATCTTTTCATGCATTGTTATCATGGATGTGTGTACCGAGCCGGCTACTTCCCGTGATTGAAGAATACACCACCTTAAGGCAGGAGAAAGAGAATGAAAGGCAAAGGCAGAGGGTAAGAACTATGAAGCAACACATTATTATTGTAATTAGATACATAGTAGATGGTCTGGAATTTTCTTTTGAACATTTATCTTGTTTCTACCCATTATCTAATTCAATTGTTTTTCTTTCATATATATTTTAGGATCAAAATAAAATTCAGGGACAACTGATGGCCGAGCATGAAACACTTTTCGGTTCAAAACCCAGCCCAACATCTAAAAGTGGATACAAGGCTTCTAGATGTTCAACAGGAATTCCAATTATCAGAAAATTTTCCATTGGTGGAGCAATGCTTCAGGATCCACGACATGCCACCCTTATTCACCAATCTAATGAAAAGGGTAACATTACCAATCAGAAAGGCTCCATCCTTTGCAACAAGAATATTTACCATTCCACTCAATCCTCAGGTATTTTAAAAAAAATTATACCGTGCCTATGTTTTATCAGTAAATATTTTTTCTTTCTTTTCCCTAAAGCAATTTTTAAGCATTTAAAAGTGGTAAAATTTTATCATAAAGAATAAATACTATGTTTTCAGTCTCTGTAAATAGAAAACTATTCGTTTTTAGTTCCTAAGAGCATTATCATCTTTTTGTCTGTTATTTATGAAAATGTGTCGAGTGTGTACCCTAATTGTAACACTTCAAGGTGTTACGTGAAGTAGAAAGGAAGGGTAGGAGATGACACATTTCCGTAAATGAATGAGTAAAACGAGATATAATTTCTATTAGGCACTAAAAATGAATATTTTTCAATATCCAAAGATTATAAACATATTTAATCTTGAAAAATGCTTTTAATAGGTCAGTCACAAAATTGTCAGAAGATAAATAGCCATGAGCAGAAGAACAATGACGTGACTATTAATTTAAATTTCTCCGTTTCTCTCATCTGCTGTTCATAGGAAAGCTTCAAATTTTTTATTTCTTAATTATTTACAAGTTTGTTTTTGGTTATCAAAATGTGCCATGATTGTCATTATTGGTCCTCTCATCCATTTTGACAATCATTCTGCAGATCAAATTGAGCACCTGATTACTAAGACAAACGAAGAAGCTCTTAGCAGGAAAGAAATCCTTGAAAAGGTTGAGAAGTGGGTGGTTGCATGTGAAGAAGAATGTTGGCTGGAGGAGTACAATAGGGTGATCCAGTGTTGTTATTAACAGTATTGGATATTTCCTTCTTCATTTTTGTTTGGTTTATCTTTTTAATTACTGTGGTTTTTTAGGATGATAATCGTGATAATGCTGGAAGAGGTGCACATCTTACCTTAAAGCGTGCTGAGAAGGCCCGTGCTTTGTTAAGCAAAATTCCTGGTAAGTATCCCTTTATCATAATTAGTTCTTCAAATATGTTACTGTCATTTTGTAGTGGCTTTTGGAATTTGGTTCTAGTTTTATGTATCAGAAATTTGATAGGTGCAGTATGTAACACCAACTTGATGTGGCAACACCCCATAAAGCTCAAAGTACAGAACGGGGTGTCAGAAAAAAAAATTGTGTAATTGATTGAATAAGATGTAGATACAAAGAGCATACATACACTTTCTCACTAAATGGATTGGAACTTAACCAACTCGACAGAATATAACTGTTGTCAACTATTACATGGATGATTTTGTTACGACAATTACTTAACTAACTCTATAGTTTCTGTTATTTATGAGAAGCTAGATTTGGACCAAATATTGACTTGTGACATGGTGAAGTCAACTTGTTAACTGTATTCGGTTGTTTGTCTATTGTTAGCTGCACAATTCTTCTAGTAGTGATAACGCAAAGCAGTACCATGCACCAAGAGGAGTTAAATTTATAGTGTCTGAATTGTGGGCCTCGTCTTCATTTTCTCCTTTCTTTTAATTTGTATCCTATTGAAACAGGGATGGCAGAGGCAATAATTTCAAAAATTAAAGCATGGGAGAAAGAAAGAGGACAAGAGTTTTTGTATGATGGAGTAAGTATTTTTAACAAAATCATATGTGCAACTTTTATGATTTAGCCTACTAGATTATATGAAATGTTGCTGAGGTAGACTTTCTCTTGGAAAACTATGTCCAAAGTATCACATTTGGCATATAAATTCAATATCTTTTACCATATACATCTCATATCTTTTCATGCATTGTTATCATGGATGTGTGTACCGAGCTGGCTACTTCCCGTGATTGAAAAATACACCACCTTAAGGCAGGAGAAAGAGAATGAAAGGCAAAGGCAGACGGTAAGAACTATGAAGCAACACATTATTATTGTAATTAGATACATAGTAGATGGTCTGGAATTTTCTTTTGAACATTTATCTTGTTTCTACGCATTATCTAATTCAATTGTTTTTCTTTCATATATATTTTAGGATCAAAAGAAAATTCAGGGACAACTAATGGCCGAGCATGAAACACTTTTCGGTTCAAAACCCAGCCCAACATCTAAAAGTGGATAGAAGGCTTCTAGATGTTCAACAGGAATTCCAAGTATCAGAAAATTTTCCATTGGTGGAGCAATGCTTCAGGATCCACGACATGCCACCTTTATTCACCAATCTAATGAAAAGGGTAACATTACCAATCAGAAAGGCTCCATCCTTCGCAACAAGAATATTTACCATTCCACTCAATCCTCAGGTATTTTAAAAAAAAATATACCGTGCCTATGTTTTAACATTAAATATTTTTTCTTTCTTTTCCCTAAAGCAATTTTTAAGCATTTAAAAGTGGTAAAATTTTATCATAAAGAATAAATACTATGTTTTCAGTCTCTGTAAATAGAAAACTATTCGCTTTTAGTTCCTAAGAGCATTATCATCTTTTTGTCTGTTATTTATGAAAATGTGTCGACTGTGTACCCTAATTGTAACACTTTAAGGTGTTACGTGAAGTAGAAAGGAAGGGTAGAGCCATACCTGATATATTTCTGTAAATGAATGAGCAAAACGAAATATATTTTTTTTTAGGGACTAAAAATGAATCTTTATCTATGTGTAAAGATTAAAAACATATTTAATCTTGAAAAATGCTAACTAGTGCCATTAGTATGTTGGTTAAAGAATAAAAATTAGAAAGTTTTTCATTGAAAATATAGTAGTGCATTTTACTATGATTTCTAATGTAATTTCAACTTGAAAACTTTTTTCCATATTGATTCCTTAGCAGTGGCCTAGAACACTAAAAGGAGAAAGTATTTATTGTGGAAATTATAGTTGAGTGCAAAAAAATTTTGAGCAGTGCAATTTTGTCCATCCCAATAAAATAGTTTATTGTTTTAGTTTCTTAACCAGTACCCTAATTAGTTAGCATTTGCCTAAGCTTTATCATTAAAGAAATTAGTATGTACAACACTTCTGTATTTATGACATAATAAATGTTTTGTTTTCCCATAAAAGCTTACCTAGAAAGATGCTCAAAATCAAAACCTTTTTAACCTTTTTTCTTGTGTTTAAATGCTTGATGTCAATGGAACTTAAAGCAGGAAAGGACAACTCTAAAGCTATTGGCCATTCAGTGAAGAAGACTGCATGCAGTGCGAAAAGGGAATTGAAATTCAGTCATCATTGACTTGGAAGCCCCTCTCTCCTGTTTCTCCCGCAGTCCTGTCTAATGGTGCGTTTGATAAGATGAAAATAGAAGCAAAGAAAATAGAAAGAAAAGAAAACACGAATAATGGTCAAAATTTAGCAACACAGCAAAAAAATCAAATGTTAACAGCAACTCCACCCTCCAAGCCATATATAGCTGGCGATGAAGAAAACATGACACCTAAGAAATGGCACTTCCAGTGCCTACCACTCCTTTGACTTCAGTCTTTATGTTGACTGTCAATACACCAGACAGTGTGTATTCTGGTGCTACAGCTTCTGCAAAGACTAGCTAATCATTTGAATATTCATTTGAGGAGGTGAGAGCTGGTTTTATGCTACCTAAAACCTATGCTCAATGATTCACAGTTTGGAGAGGAAGTTCAACAATCAACACATGATAGTAGTATGTTTGCTGACCAATTTTCTGCTTTGCAAATTGCAATAACAACATTCTGAACTTTTTCTTCTTGTTTTTGAGGAATAATGGTTTGGGTCTCCATTCAGCATTAGTGTATTTTGGTTTGTTCAACATTAAAGCTTGCTACTATAATGAGTTTCAGCTTCTTTTATTTTTTTCTTGTTGTGTTATGTATTGGTGTAAAGTATTTATTGACATTGCTAATAAAATCTTTCTTCTTAATTATAATTTTTTTTTCATTTATAAAACTTGAATTGAGACCGTACTTAAAAGATTAATTCTTTGACCAATCCTACTTGGATCAAGGTGTCTCAACTTGATGCATCAAATTAATTCTTTGATTTAATCCAAGATACCGTGTAAATGGGGGCTCTTTTCTTTGGGCCACATGGTAAATGGATAGATTGTGCTATTCTTGTTTTATATTTTTATTTGCTCAGCTGTACCGAACCGAGCCTTCTAGTTCTGCTAGCCCTAATTATAATTTTTTGGAAAATGTCAACAAACTAATTATAAATTAAGCATTTAAAAATAACAAAATTTTATTAGAAAAATATTTATTACATCAGAAATGTAAAAGAATATGATATTTCTTAAATAAATTTACTAATTTTTAATATTTAAATCAAGTTGTAAATTTTATTATATTCATTATTCATTTTCAACCAATTCGATTGAGACAGCCTTTGTTGATTTCAGAAAATTATTGTCGTAGAAGTCAGTCTCCAAATTGTTCTTTTGGGTCTAAAGTCAGTCCCAATAAATGCTATCAAAATAATACCAACCACGTCTGACCATCTTTTATTATTATTATTATTATTATTATTATTGTTATTATTATATTGTGGCGGGGGAAGGGGGATATTATTCGAATATACGTGTATATATTGTGCATATATGACTAAAAATATTTTAATATGAATGGGTGAGACTCAGGTGACCCAATATTATTGCTTTATTGACATGATGATAGCTTTGGATCTCCTGTCGTGTAAAGTCGTTTCTCATCTTCGGAATTGTCGGCTGATATGTTTAGTTTTACTGTTTTGGTTTGGGAACATCTGTATTTAAAAGGAGAAAATAGTATATATTATATTGTTTTATAATATGAGAAAAATACTTAAATTAATTTATTTGTTTATTTCTTTTATGCATGATTTTATTATTTTCGGTTTGTAGTAATTAAATATCAGACGCTTTGCTGAAGATAAAATTAAGTCATTTAAGAAATTATTTTATTTACACCTCTATCACATGGTTTTATATTGTTTTCCCTTTTCGTTTTTTTTTTTTTGAAAGGAAATGTTTTTATATTGTTAAAAACACCCATACGTACGAATATGAAAGAATAGAATTTACACCGATCACTCAACATGTTTAATTTTTTTTATATAAAAAAAAAAAACTCTGCGACAAAGTGGACCTCAATATATCCTGAATATTCTCAACTAAAATGGAAGAATCAAACAAATGTTAAAAAAAAAAAAAAAAAAAGCAACACCATTGTCGCAATCATTCAATAAACAAAGAACAGTGGCGTGGAAAATGTTAGACTCAGATTCGACCTAAATTAATTAATCTGCGTAATATTAACGTTTCTCTTCATGTTAGTGCGCGAAGAATCTATAGTTTGTGTATTTATATCTTCCCCATATACGAACCCAATAATGCAGAGCAGAAGTACCATTTGATTACTTCAAGTGAAGGGGGTCAGATAGATATATAGTCTTCACGTTCATCAGATCAAATATCCATTTACATAGTCGAATTGCACAAGCTGGTATGGCTCGATTTATTTCTAGGCAGATTTTCTTTCCTGTTTATTGATTATTTCATTACTTTTCTTGCGGCGTTAACTTTTCTAGACTTTTATCTATATAGATTTTCATTATGGATTGACGGATTGGACCCGTCTTTAATGTTCCATGTTCTAAAAAGGGAAATTCTGGATTGACGGATTGGCCACCTCTTTAATGTTCCATGTTCTAAAAAGGAAAATTGTTATTCTCACCACTCTTTTTTCTATTCTCACACCTTATCTTTAAAAATTCTTATTCTACCCAGGGACGGATCGGGAGGACATTCGCCTTCCCTTAGATCCTTTATGTATATATGAAAAAAAATTAATTTTATTTTTTAATAAAGTAAAATGGGTTTTTGAATTGATATTTATTTAATTTTTTTTAGTATTAAATCATATATTTAATTTTACACATAAAATTAATAAAAAATATTTTTTTATTAAATAATTATTTATTAAAAACTAAATATTTAAATAATTATGTAAAAAAAATTTCATCCTCCCTTTAATACAATCCTAGCTCCGTCCCTGATTCTACCCCTTCTCTCTTGCACTTCTTTCTTCTTCTGTTCACTTCATCTTTTTCTTCTCACCCCTACTTCTAAGTTCTAACTCTCCCCCTCACCCCACCTTAGTTTTCTATTTTTTTTTTCACATGTCACTAATACAACAAAAACTAATTTTCATTATGTTTAAATATATAATTAAAATGTATTTTTATTGTGTATTTTGATGGATCTTCTTTAGATAAATAATAAAAATATGTTTT
This sequence comes from Pueraria montana var. lobata, assembly GCA_026413185.1. NCBI lineage: Eukaryota > Viridiplantae > Streptophyta > Magnoliopsida > Fabales > Fabaceae > Pueraria > Pueraria montana. Next base: position 85,734,391 of record CM048650.1, on the reverse strand, counting down.
TGTTATGGGACAAATTTCGTTGAAATACACAATGAAAATGTATCTCAACAATATTTGTTCAAATACACAACATAGACATATATTTCTGCTATGTGTTATGAAAACATATTTCCATCAAAATTATTTTTAATTAAAAAAATAGAAAAGTTGAAAGTGAACTTCAACGGGATGAGGATAACACAAAAAGAAAAGTCCAAATGCCCTTCGGCATTGTTTTACATGGTTGATCAAGTCATGAGAACCGGGATGTGGAAGCCTACGTCATGCCCGCACTGTGCTGATATTCAGAGGCAGCAGCAGCGTAGATGGGCGCCATGGCAGTCTGAGAGTGAAGATAGCGACGGACTTCCTCCCACAGCAGCACTAGGTCATCGCAGCCAGCAGCTAAGGGCAACAAATAGAATCAAGAGAAATGCTAGCAACACACTCTCTATCACACTCTTTTGAATATACTCTCCATCATTGGTTAAAATTTATTAGAAATCATAAATTTTTATAGGTCTCACTTGTTATTTAATTACTCACTCTCCTAATTTTGTAGTTTTAAAAAAATTTCAACCAATGATAGAGTATTTGTTGGAAGAAGTGTGTTAGAGAATGTGTTGTCAGCACTTCTCATAGAATCAATCAATACTTCTACCATACAAGATAGGAAAAATATAGATAGACAGATAATCACAATATTATCTAATACCTGGTAAGAGAGAAAAAAAAAATATAGATATTGGTCATATGACACTTAATATGATGTGATGGGAAGTGAGAAATAAAGAAAGATAATAAGTGTTAAAATATGGTGTTTAAAATTATGGAGTAATTATGTATCATTATTCTAGAGGATAACTCTTTTACTGTTTATTGGTTTTAGATGATTGGTTCACTGTCTTGACTATTGAACATTATCAGGGTATCTATTAATATAGGTTTTAATCTTGAACTAACAAAAATAATTATCTGTAGGTGAAAAGAGTTTTAGTTCCGTTATTAAGTTTCAATTCCTCAAAAACTTAAGAAAAGAACTAGCTTTAAGCCTAGTGATTCAATATAACCAATGAACTAAACTTCATTCCTAGATACAAAGTTCATTGGGTATTTTGCTTCAGTTTAAGATTATGAAAGCATTTTCCAACAACAATCAAGTCCCAAAAACATGTCATGGTTGGTCATTCCACAACAAGCATTAAGTAAAGAAGCAAATACTAACATCAAAACACTGAATATATATATAAAAATATCAAAAGATACAAGAGAGTATAAGTTTGATTACATCTAATCCTAACAATGGAAGAACTTAGCTACCCATTTCCATGGGTAGCCTCAAAATACATGGAGGAAGGAAGAAGATGAAAAATGAAACCCAAATAAAGTTTTTCCTCTGGACGGGATCGTGAACTCTTGCCAAATGAAGTAACCCCTTCTCATAAATGACAAAACCCTATTTATACAAGAGCCAAAAGATTTTTTTTTGGTACCTTTTAGCTTAAGCTCCTAATTTTAGCTTAGCTAAAGTATAAAACAACCTAAGTACAAAAACAAAATCTAGCTAAAGCTCTCAAATTTAGCCCAAGCTTGCAGCTGTCATTTTTCTTGCTGCCAGAATTTTGCTTCAGCTCCCATCCTTAGCTTAGCTAAACCAAAGTTTACTTTTTCTACAAAATGGCTCTAAGGTTTTTCCACTTTCCACTCCACTTCTACAAAAAGTAGACAAAAAATATTAGACACAACCTAAGAAATTAAGTATCTAAACTAAAAATTTAATATTTACAAAACTAAGCTAAAATGAGTCAAACATCACCCTAAATGTGGAGAAAATAAGATTAATTGTCTTATAAATAATGTGAAAATTAAGTATTTAAGGCAATTACCATGACCTTTACGCATTATTATGATGTGAGTACAAGTAGAATAAATATCGGTCTTTCTATGGTGGTAAAGATTGATAGTGGCAATTTGGATTTTACTGTAGATGGCCCTGTCCAACACCCTTATTTGGCGTTGTTGTATATGTTTAATGAAGTCCAGAAAAGTGGGATGTGGAAGCCTACGGCATGCCCGCACTGTGCTGATATTCAGAGGCAGCAACGTAGACAGTCTGAGAGTGAAGATAGCAACGGTCATGGCAGCAGCCAGCTAAGGGCAAGAAATAGTGGACACTTCGTGGGGGATGGTAATGGTAACATCTATGACAGAAATAGATTCATCAATCATCAATACTTCTATAGTCTGTTTAGTGTGTTGTTTGGTAGAGAAGAGTCACGGAAGAAATAATTGTAAGAATTATGGGATCACTGTATTATTTCTCACCTATTTTGACTCGTCTTTCTATCTCTTTTCTCATCTATTTCATGTTTCTACCCAACCAAAGACCTTTAATTTCTACTTTATTTCTCACTTATTTTCACTTATCCTTATTATTTCCATTCAGTCTACTTCTCTCCTCTCTACTTAACGTAGCATAAAAGATAGCTCTTTCAGTGTATTGATTTTAGATGATTGGTTCAGTGTCTTGAATATTATGTGTGTATCAATTTTTTTTTTTTTTAACCCTGAACCAATAAAAAATAATTATTTATAATTAAAATCACATCACAAATGAGTTAATTTTAATGGTATTTTAATAAGATGGGCTTACTATCCCACAATGCCAATCTCCCACAAGTTGCCATGTAGCCTTTTTCGAGGATATGCTCCTATTGACAATCTAAGATATTTAAAAGGAATGGCACCAACCTTACAATTCAGAATGTTGGATTCCTCATCTAACTACAATGCTTCAAGATTTACCCCCACCAACTAATTTCTTGTGAAAATCCACCTTCTACCATAGATTAACTGAAAGAGTAATATAATAGATTTAATAGCCCATATATTTTCCAAAATTTTCTCCCCAATTAATAAGTTATCATATGTAAATTAAAAATGTAAAATACAAGGACCTTGCTCCCTATTGTAAAGCCATTGAAAAGGCCGATTCACTTCGCCTCCCTGATCATTATACTGGTACCTTTTGCAGTAATTAGATAAAGGAAAGAAAACAAAGGATCCTTTGCCTAAGGCCCCACTCATATTAAATTTATCCGTTGGACTTCCATTTACCAGAACATACACTCTAGCAATAAAAAGACATTAATTCTCTCCAATTTTACTTCAAAGCCCATATGCTCCATCATATCTAGTAAAATTTGCTAATTACCTTAATCACATGCCTTCTCAAAATCAACTTTAAAGTACACCAATTCTCTTCCTCTTCTTTTTGCCTCATTCACTGCCTTGTTTGCTATAAGCACACCATCTAGAATTTGTTGGCACTTGATAAATGCTGTTTGATTTTCAAATATTACTGCAGATATAACATTCCTCAACCTACTTGTTAATATTTTAGACAAACACGTTATACATTCAACCAATAAATGATATTGGCTTGTGTTTCCCTATCTTTTGTGGATTCTTAGTTTTATGTACTAATACAATGAAAGAATTGTTTGATTCTTTCACCAATCTCTCATTTGAGTGAAACTCCTCCAGAAACTCCACAAAATCTAGTTATATTGTTCCTTAACTAGTCAAAAGCAAGCTTGCTAAAAAGACTTTTCTTTGATGTTTTAGTCCGCTTTGCCATGCATGTAATTGGAAAGACATAAAATAATCCATGACATTTCAATCGTAGAAAGAAGAAAAGGAGAAAATAATTCGTATTGTTTTTCCTCAATACACTAAGGTAGTCTTTCATGTTTTGTAACAAAGAATACCATATATATAATGTAAAATTTAAATTACTAATTATATAACTGATAAAAATTACTAATTATATATTTATGTTAAAAAAATTAATATAAATCTTGTGAGATTTTTAATTTAATTTAAATTTGATTATAATATAAAGTTGAATTGAAATATATATTAGTACAATCAATTAATCTGAGATGTAGTGTGTGAAAATATTATCAAAAGTGTAGGAGGTGGGGATAGAACCCCAACCTTATACTTTTACAAAACACATATTCACTTGACTAACATATGTTCTTAATATATAAACGAAGCTTATAATATATAAAATTAGCTTAATTGTGACCAAATTCGCATATATATATATATATATATATATATATATATATATATATATATATATATATATATATATATATATATATATATATATATATATATATATATATATATATATATTTACTATACTAAATAAATAATTTTTTATATATTATATATTTATTAGCAATAATAATATTATTATTAAATTTATACTGACAATATTATTAGTATATATTAATAAATGTAAATTAATGAATTCATAAAATAAATTAGTATATACTAATATTCTAGACAAAGAACCGATATACCAAAATTGAATGTTGCGGACTGAGAACATTAATAGAATTAGATTCGACCTAAATTATTTAATCCGCGTAAGATTAACGCTTCCCTCCATGATAGTGCACGAAGAATCGATAGTCAGTGTATTTATATTAATCTCATGTGAACCCAATAATGCAGGGAGGACCATTTGATTCAAGTGAAGTGGTCATATAGATATGGGTTTGCTAATCTGTGCCCAAAGGGCACCGGTTGCTGATTAAGAAATTAAAAGAGAGAAAATATAAAGGAGCACATTTTCATGCATCTCAATAAAATATTTTCTCTTTTTACTTCATTAACCGGTGCTGAGGGGACACTGTTTGGCATTTGCCTATAAATATATATATGTCTTCAGGTTCATCAAATCAAAGTAATCCATTTACTTCGTTTGAGTTGCATGTGCAGGTATGGCTCGATTTCTACATAGATTTTCATTCTAAGTTTGTTGATTATTTCATTACTTTTCTTGTGGCATTAGCTAGATATTTTTATCTATATAATAATGCACCTGCACCGAGCTTTGATCAACCTTTAATACGTTTTTATTATGTAAAAAAAATAATGGGGCTTAAAATTTTGGCGCCCACCGTGGGGCCGAGTTGAATTTTCTTACGGCCCATAGATCATGGTATGGTAACTACAAGGAGAACAACGAACATGGAAGGTGGTCAAGGACCCGCTCAAAACCACTCGATACACGTGGAGGAGGTCCCAGACCATTCGGATGCGATTCAAGAATTGTGTGCAGAGATGGAAGCTATGCGCAAGCGTCATGCCGAGGAGATGCAACTCCTTCAACAACAACACAAAGTACTGCAGAAGCAATGACAGGACTCTACATGGAGACCATCTCATCAAACAAATGGCTTTCATGGTGATACGGGAGCTAATCATACCTTTCAGGCACCTACAAGTAGTAGGATACCACCAGAGGCAAGCTGGTAGGGTGAGCCTCGGCCTAGACGAACTCAGCAGTTGGGTCGAGGAGACACCCTTTTGTGGACGGGATCATAGAGACTCCCCTCCCTCCATTGTGGAAGAGTTTAACCTTGGATAGGTATGACGGCACCACAGACCCTGACGAGCACCTGGACATCTATGTTACCCAGGTGAATCTGTATACGAATGATGATGCTATCTTATGCCGTGTGTTTCCCTCATCGTTGAAAGGTGTGACATTAAGTTCCATTGACTCATTTGAAACGTCAGCAGCATGGTTCGGCACTCAGTTTGCAACTAGTCGTCCACATCACTTGACCTCGGTAGCTCTAGTCAGCATCAGACAAAAGATGAAGGAGCCCCTAAGGACGTTTATGGAAAGATTCAGCAAGGTCACTCTCAATATTAGAAACTTACACCCGGCGGTGGCTTTGCACCATTTAGTCACAGCCTTAAGACCCGACCCCTTTGTGAACAGTTTATGTAAGAAACCGGCCTCTGACATGGATGAATTGCGCCGAAGAGCGGCCAAATATATGCAGATGGAAGAGTTGGCTGAGTTTCAGAATCAAGCGCGGGTGGAACAGTCAGGCGAAAAGAATGAAGCTGACAAGGAAGGAAAGAAAAGAAGTAAAGAAGCCTATAGTGATCGGGGACCCCTTCATCCTAGATATACTCAGTATACTCCACTGATTGCCAACCGGACCCGCATCCTAGAGCAAGCCCTCAGTTATGAGATCATCCAAGTTCTAAAGAGAGGACGTACCTTGCCAAATGCAAACAAGAGCAAGCGTTGCCGGTTCCACCAGAATTATGGTCACACAACTGAGGAATGCACCACCTTAGAGACAAAATAGAAAATTTGATAAAGGATGGACAGTTAAAGGATTTTATTCATAAAACCTAAAACTCAAGGCATGCCACGCACGAGTATCGAAGAGAATATTATGATCGAGATCAAAGAAGGGAGGATCGGGACAGGAGAGGTCATGATGACAAAAGGGAAGATCACCGAGAAAGAAGGCAAGATGATCATAATCAAAGCAATCAACCTGCCCGACGGGTCATCAACATGATTGCCGGGGGGTTTGCAGGAGGGGGAGCTACGACATCCTCCCCTAAAAGACACTTGAGGATGGTTAGATCTGTGAATGTAGTATCTAGTCGAAAGCCCAAAACCATGCTGGCCATTACCTTCACAAATGCAGACTTCAAAGGCCTAGATCCCATCCAAGATGACCCTATGGTTATCACAGTGGAAGTGGCCAATTGCATTGTCATGAAGACGTTGGTAGACCAAGGCAGTTAAGCAGACATCCTTTATTGGGAAACTTTCAAGCAACTAGAAATTCCTGAGGCAGGGATAAGGTCGTACAATGATCAATTGATCGAATTCTCAGGTGAAAGAGTAGACACCAGAGGGTATATTGACCTCTACACCAAGTTTGGTACGGATAGAGATTACCGAATCGTCTACGTTCGGTATATAGTGGTCAATGCTAGCACTTCGTATAATATCCTCTTAGGGTGGCCTTCTCTCAACGCTCTTGGGGCCATAGTGTCAACATCACACTTGGCAATGAAGTTCCCGTCCATCGAAGGAAGAATTGTCACTGTTCATGCTAATCAGAAGACTGCCCGGGAATGTTATGCAGCAAGTCTTAAGGTGACACCATTGGAGAACAAGGAAGCATCCTTGCAACAAAGGAACCCAGCTATGGTTGGGAGTATGGAGTTAGATCATCGATTGGATGATGACTAGAGGGCAGAACCCAACAAAGATACATGTCAACTTCAGTTAGGAAGAAAGGTCGAACAATGTACAAGGATGGGTACCCGGTTGTCGGATGAATGTCGACAACAAATTACAAAGGTTCTACAAGCAAATGCAGATCTTTTTGCATGGAAGGTTGCTGACATACCAAGTATTGATCCAAAGTTTCATAGCCACCGACTATCGATATGTCCGGAAGCAAAGCCTGTCACCCAGAAAATGAGGAAGCTTAGGGAGGAAAGGAGAAAGGCCGTAGCGGAAGAAACGGAAAAGTTGATAGAAGTAGGATTTATATGAGAAGTTATGTACACTACCTAGCTAGCTAATGTCGTTATGGTGAAAAAAGGCAATGGTAAGTGGCGGATGTGCACAGACTATACCGACCTCAACAAAGCATGCCCAAAAAATGCATATCCATTACCGAACATCGATCGTTTGGTAGATGGAGCAGCAGGGCATCGGCTGCTCAACTTCTTAGATGCCTATTCCGGATACAACCAGATCTGAATGTGTCCTCGTGATGAAGATAAGACAGTATTCATCACCGATTCGACGAATTTTTGTTACCGAGTGATGCCCTTTGGATTGAAGAATGCTGGTGCGACCTACCAAAGGTTGATGGATAAGATGTTCAAAAAGCAGATTGGAAGAAACTTAGAGGTATATGTAGATGACATGGTGATAAAGTTTGAAGAAAACACTTCACATGCAGATGATCTGTAAGAAGTTTTTGATGAAATCCGCAAGCATAATATGCGTTTGAACCCCGAGAAGTGAGTGTTCGGAGTTGAAGGAGGCAAGTTCCTAGGCTTTATGCTCACACACAGGGGCATAGAAGCTAATCCAGATAAATGTCAGGCAGTGATTAAAATGAGAAGCCCCACTAACCTAAAGGAGGCCTAACGACTATCCGACAGACTTGCTTCCCTAGCAAGGTTTCTACCTCAGTTGGCTGAGAAGACTAAGCCTATACTTAGGCTACTTAAAAAGGTGAAGACATTTCAGTGGGATGAGGATTGTGAACGTTGCTTTCGAGACTTGAAAACTTTCTTAGCAGCTCCTCCTATCCTGACTAAACCACGCACAGATCTAGACCTGCTTCTATACTTGTCAGTTTCTGATGAAGCAATTAGTGCAGTCATAACACAATAAGTGGAACATACTCAAGTCCCCATATGCTATACAAGCCGAGTACTCCAAGACTTGGAACTTAGGTACCAGAAGATTGAAAAGCTCGCTCTGGCGCTAGTAAAAGCATCAAGAAGGCTTCGACAATACTTTCAAAGGCATCAGGTTGTGGTGCGAACGGATTATCCAATAGCCAAGGTATTACGGAAACCTGAGTTGGCAGGAAGAATGGTGGCGTGGTCGATAGAATTGTCTGAGTTTGGCATTAAGTATGAACCAAGATGACCCATAAAGGCGTAATGTTTGGCTGATTTCATAAGTGAACTTCACCCTGCAGTTCAGAGTGAGGAGTCATGCTGGATAGTGCATTTGGACGGTTCGTTCAATCGCCTATATAGTGGGGCAGGAGTTATACTAGAGGGACCGGGAGGATTAGTCCTTGAACGATCCCTGAGGTTTGACTTTAAAACCTCGCACAACCAAGCTGAGTATGAGGCAATTATAGCAAGCCTACTCTTGGTACAAGAGATGGGAGCCAAGAAAGTTCTATGTCGAACTGATTCTAAGTTGGCAGCAGACCACATATCTGGCGCTTCCCAAGTAAAAGAGCCTCACCTCCTTGGGTATTATCACAAAGTCAAGAATTTGATGCAAGAGTTCGATCAGGCCGAAGTTAAGCATATCCTGAGAGATCAAAATTCTAGAGCTAATGAACTTGCTAAGTTAGCAAGCACCAAGAAGCCGGGGCAACATCACACTATTATTCAGCACACACTCATGGATCCAAGTGTTAGAGGAAAGGAATGCATGGAGGTGACAACATAACAAGTAGAATGGATGACACCTATCATGGCTTACCTAAAGGAGGGCACCCTGCCGGAAAACCCGAAAGAAGCATAGAAGTTGAAAGTCCAGTCGGCAAGGTATACTATCATCGTGGGAGAGCTATATAAAAGAGGGTTCTCGACACCCCTCCTCAAGTGTCTCACAAAGGCGCAATCACAGTATATCTTGGAAGAAATTCACAAAGGTATATGTGGAATGCATTCGGGTGGGAGATCGATGCCAGCACGTGTCTTACGAGCCGGTTATTATTGGCCTACCATCCAGAGTGATTGCCATGAATATGTAAAGAGATGCTCTGACTATCAACGGAATGGCAACCTTGTACACCAGCCTACAAATGAGTTACAGAACATTGTGTCCCCATGGCCTTTCGCAATGTGAGGGTTGGATATCCTTGGACCTTTCCCACTAGCAAAAGGCCAATGTAAGTTCCTGTTGGTGGCAGTAGACTACTTCACCAAATGGATTGAAGTTGAGCCCCTGGCCACTATCTCAGCCCAGAATGTCCAGAAATTCATATGGAAGAACATTATTACCCGCTTTGGCATCCCCAACTTTGTCATTACTGATAACGGTTTGCAGTTCATTGATAGAAAGCTTCAAGAGTTTCTTGAAGGGATGAGCATTCAGCATAGGGTGACATTAATAGAGCACCCTTAGTCAAATGGCCAAGTTGAAGCGGCCAATAAAGTTATCTTAGGAGAACTTAAGAAGAGGTTGGGGGATGCAAAGGGAAGATGGGCCGAAGAATTACTTGAAGTGTTGTAGGGATACAGATGCACTCCTCAATCGGCAACGAAACTCTGTTTCGTCTAACATATGGAGTGGATGCTATGCTTCCAAGAGGTAGGAGAGCCTTCACTACGAAGGACCCTCTATACTGAGCAGGAGAATGATGCCTCATTAAGAAGAGAACTGGACTTGATTGAAGAAACTAGAGACATGGCGAATGTAAGGATTGAAGCTAGCAAACAAAGAGCCTCTAGAAGGTACAATTCAAGGTTAAAACCAAGAGACTTTAGACCAGGAGACTTGGTATGGAGAGTTCAGAGTGAAGCGCGCAAGGATTCTAAGGAGGGGAAGTTATCAGCTAATTGGGCCGGACCATTCCGTATCACACAGTGTTTGAACAACGGAGCTTACAAGTTGGAGTGTTTGTCAGGGGAGGCGGTTCCTAGGACTTGGAACAACACCCACTTGAAGTTTTATTATAGTTAAACTGTAATCATGCAAGTGGTGTACTCTTTTTCCTACCTCGGTCTTTCCTCCCTATAAGAACGTGAAAGGGTTTTGGCCGAGGAGGTTTTAACGAGGCACACTTGAAAAGCTAATAAAATTCCTCTCTACGTAAGTAATCATGTTATATTCACTACTCATCTTTGACTATTGATAACTACAAAGTGCCCTGCCAAGGTAGCACACCCTGGCAGAGTAAGCACAACTACTACGAAGTGCCCTGCCAAAGTAGCACACCTCGGCAGTGTAACCACAACTACTACGAAGTGCCCTGCCAAGGCACCACACCTCGGCAATGTAAGCACAAGTACTACAAATACAAAGTGCCCTGCTGAAGTACCACTCCTCGGCAGTGTAAGCACAAGTACTATGGAGTGCCCTGCCAAGGTACACACCTCGGCAGTGTAAGCACAAGTACTACGGAGTGCCCTGCCTAGGTACCATGCCTCGGCAGTTTAAGCACAACTATATGTACCAGCTTGGCAATATGAGTAAAACTATTAAGTTGAACACGATAGTCAAACACAATGAAATTATATGATGAAAGAAGCATTCATTAATAAAAGGCCAGCAATAATCGACAAGTATAATAACCGACAAGTACAGTAACCGACAAGTGCAGTAACCGACAAGTACATTAATGAAAGTAACAAAAGGGGCATTATAGGCCCATGATTACATAAATAAGTAAATTTTAAGCCACATCCTCCATGGTTACTCCTCCTCATCCCTTTGATTGACCTCATTGGTCTCCTCGGAAACATCAGCAGTTGCACCAGTAGCAGTAGGAGTATAAAGCAATCCACTATAGGTACTGGCAGAAGGATCAAGGACAGGTACAGGTGCAGGTACAGGTGTAGGTGCAGGTACAGGTGCAGGTGCAGGTGCAGATGCAGATGCAGGGGTAGGTGCAAGTACAGGCACGTCAAAAGCCCCACGCAAAATTTCAGTCAATGGCCGAAGAGCACCTTGCCACACATCTTTATCAACATCGAACCGAGCAGTGTCAGTAAGTCCAAAAAACTTGGCTTGATGAATACCCTTATCAAAACCTGTTTTGTGCTCTCTAAAAATAGCAGCCTTGGCTAGATCAACAAGCTTGTTGGCCTTCTCCTTTGCTACCTTCTCAGCATCAAGAGAAATGTTAGTATCTGTTAGTGCCTTAGTTAATTTCTCAACCTCTTGCAAAACTACAGCCAAAGACTCAGCCTTCTTCGCCTTTGCAATAAAAATAGCCTCCTTACCCTCTAACTCCTTCACCCTATCCTTGAAGTTAACCACTTCGGTAGTCAGCTCACAGTTTGCCTCAAGGGCCTTCTTAAGGGCCTCAGCAGAATCAGCAACCTCTTTCTTCATCTTCTCCAACTCCTCCACTTGGGAAGGAACCTTGGACTGTTCAACAAGCCAATGCTGAATGATTGCCCAAGACTTAGCCTGCATCTCGACGACATCCTCCAAACCTTTGGCAGGACCAACAGCAACAATTACTTCCTTTCTAGCAGAAGAGGTGACAACATTCAACGCTGTGACAGGATTGAATCCTCGGCTGAAGATATCCCCCCCAAAACTCTGAGAAGAACCAACTATGCTGGTAGGAGGGGGTACCAAGCTAGCATCAAGAGTAGACTGCCTTAGACGTTGAGTACAGGGTAGGTCTTGGTCGGCATGGGCTGGTCCATTGTGCTGCTTCCTAGACTTATCTTTACTCTTGTTCTTGTTATGCTTTTGCTTCTTTCTCTTAGGATCAGGAGGAGGAGGAACACGTTCAGGAATGGGATCAGTATCTGCATTCCCAACAGCCACCTCGGCCTCCTGTTCCATAAGTTGTGCAGACCGCATACTCTGGTAGTCAAAGGGGTCGTCCAACATAGTCATGAAAATTCTTGCACAACTTAAAAACAACAAGTTAGTGGCAAAGAGATATTAGTAAGCAGATGCTAGAAAAAAGACTGAATACTAACCACCTAAGTCCACATAAGGGTGAGGAGCTATATACAAGGGAACAAAATATTTGCTAGGAAGAGATCTGGGGAGCTGATCCAAAATCTGCAAGTTTTTCTGCTCCCTTTCAGTCAGCATGGAGAATGGGTACTCATCATACCTCGTAGGCTTCCTCGTCCAGCAAAGAGGAAACCTCGGCCTATTATCATTAAAAAAAACATATACTTCTTGCCATCCTCGGTGGCTGACACCATGAAAAAATCAGTTTGGAAGTTGTTCTTGTAAGAGGAACTGAAAGCAGTAAATAGAGGATAATCCGTCCTGCTCACAAGAGACAACCATCCTACCCCATCCCCAGGACGAGTCTTATAATGATGTAAGAACACTCCAAGCGTCGGCCGAATACATAGTGAATTGCACAAAAACTTGAATGACTGAATGAGTGCCCAACTATTCGGGTGAAGCTGGGAAGGAGCCACATTCAGAACCCGCAGTACACGCTCAGTAAACTCATCGAAGGGTATCCGCACATGAAGACGGCGGAACAAGGACTCGTACATGAAGAAAAATGGATCTTCGTTAGGTTGAGGACCCATGAATACTTGTTCATCCTCCCGCGGAGTCTCTACAGTGAATATTTTCTCCTCCTGACACTCCAATAATCTCTGTGATTGAATGTAGGATGTAAGGACCGAATCCCATTTATACCGAGAATAGTATCCCCATACCCGCTTTCTCAACTACATGTATTTAGTTGGTCGTCCATCATATCCATTGTTGGAACCGGTCTCTGATGAACTAGCAACCCTTTCGGCCTCAGCATATGCCTTCAAACCAACATCTTCACTAGCCTCAATTTTGACATTCACTTCAACCCTAGCATCCCCGTCTACAGTGGCATTTGCATTCGCATTCTAGGCATCGTCTCCCTCATCAGAGGCTGAGGAGTCATCGTCACTACAACTCGACTCCTCATCAGCATCTGACTCCGAATATGGATCATCAATGCCATGTTCCTCGACCGGCAACATTCTGAGTTTCGCAGACTCAGACTCTTCAGACTCAGACTCCCCAGATCTCAACTTAGAAGCCATATAAAGAAAAAAGAGCGAAGGGGAAGAATAAATTACCACATACCTGGGACACAACTCGGCACTCGGAATGGCAAAGATAAGGGAAATCTCGGCACTCGGATTTGGTGGAAATGCTGAAGAGAATAGATGACTAGGTATACTTTATAATCAAAATGAAAACTTTTGGGCCTGATGGGCCAAGCTATCATGACCGTTAGATATCTGGAGATCAACGGCTGTTAATATAAAATTGTTCGCGTCGCAAGGCATTGAACGATCATAATTCGAAATTCAAAAATCAAGTGTCCGTACACACTAAGCCGAGACCCTATCTCGACCTTTTCCAAACTTCATCGACTGATGTCCATCTAGGCACCTTCTAGGAGTCAAAACTGAGTTCCATCCTATAGGTCGAGACCCATCCTGACACTTACCAAAGCTGCAAGGCCGAAGACCCATCTCGAAACCCATTTGGATGGCAAAGGACAAGACCTATTATCGGCACCAAGCTTAAAAATCCCTTTTCGACCTTTTTTCTCATAGAAGGAGGGCTTTTTTGGGGGGAAATGATGGACCAAATCCCTTTTGGGATTTGCCACGCGTTCGTCTTGAAAAGTTATATGAAATAGACATATAATACGCTAAAATCGGACATATGAGTCAAAAGTTATGCACTTTCAAAGTTATCACATGCAACAATGACCTATATGCCTTCCTTCCTCGACCAGACCCCCCCTCCTAGGAGAGCAAGTGCCGAGACCACATCTCGGCACCTTCTAGGAAAGGCAAAATGCCAAGACCACACCTCGGCACCTGCTAGGAAGGGCACCTCAGCACCCTCTAGGAAAAATGTCGAGACCACACCTCGGCACCTACTAGGAAGGGCACCTTGGCACCCTCTAGGAAAGGCAAAGTTCACCACACCTCGGCACCTGCTAGGAAGTGCACCTCGGCACCTACTAGGAAGTGCACCTCGGCACCTGTTACGAAAGGCAAAGTGCCAAAACCACACCTCGAGACCCTCAGGCATCCCTTAGGTATTCCAGTGCCAAAGAACACCCCTTGGCAGCCTTATATTACAAACCCTATTCACCTCTTCTACGAATGCTTCGAGGCTTAGGGGGCATGTGTACTCTATAAGAGGACCTAGGACCCCTAGGCAACTACATAACCGAACAGTATTCGGACATCCTAATACTATTTGGCCTATTATAAATGGTAACGTCAACATTACAATAATAATCTCGGAATTAAAGTAATTATCACATAATCAAGGATTAACATCGCATTAGTAACAAGGTAAGGCTCATGGATCCCAAAGGTCCATTAATGTATGTATATAAAGGGTGAGATTCTCAAGGTAAAAATAACTATTCATTCTCATATTTTACTCCTTTTTATTATATTGGGGTGATATCTGACTTGAGCGTCGGAGTACCTTTGCAGGTACCCACCCCTTCGGTGAAAAACGATAAGGACAGACGGATAGAGCTCGGCACAGCAGGAAGAGATTACCACCGTACCCTCGAACAGGTACAAATAATTTTCATTCTAGAGATTAAGTGGAAAGATAATGGAAAAGTGATCGATGCAGACGTGGGAAGTAGGGATGGCAATGGGTAGGGTCTGGGTAGGGTCCTATAGTACCCGTCCCCATACCCGCGTTTAAAAAAAATACCCGTACCCGGCCCCATCCCCGCGCGGGTAGCAACTTTAATCCCCATCCCCGTACCCGCTGGGTACCTATATACCCATACCCGCACCCGCTACCCGCACTTTACTTATGTATGAATTTAATAAATCAATAAAAAATAGGTTTAAATGTAATTTTGGTCCCCTATTTTGCACAATCCGCAATTTTAGTCATCATATTTTAAAATATAGACATTTTGTCCTCCTATTTTGCACAATCAGCAATCTTGGTCCCTCTATAGAGACATTTAGTCCCCAAATTTTGTAAAATCCGTAATTTTGGTCATTTCATCAAATTGAAAGCATTGACAGTTAAAAGATTAACGTTGACCTTGACGTGACCCAAATATAGTGATGTGACATGAGATTATTTATTTATTTTTTAATTATTTTAAATACTGAGTAATAATATTTGTTTATCTATGTCACTAAAGCACATGTCACGTCAATTTTAATGGTTAGGGTAGTCGTGAGTCCTAAAATAGAAATCATAAGTCTCAATCATTTATTTTAAACTAGTTCTACATTGTTGAAGTACATGGCACGTCGTAGTCAAATAAATGATATTACCTTTTTTTAAAATATGTTTTTCATCAATTATTCTATTCAGTATTTAAAATAATTAAAAATTAAATAAATAATCTCGTGTCACGTCACTAAATTTGGACCACGTTAAGATTAACGTTAATCTCTTAACAGTCAACGCTTTCAATTTGATGGAAAGACCAAAATTACATATTTTACAAAATTCGGAGACTAAATGCCTCTATTTTAAAATAGGGGGGCCAAAATTGTGGATTGTGCAAAATAGATTAACCAAAATTTCATTTAAGCTATACAAATATTAATTAAAAATATTATTACAAATAAATTGAAAATTCATTCTTAAATAATTCAAACTTAACATTAAAAACATCCACACATAATATTAAAAATATAAAATATAACATTATTGTAAGTTATAACATAAATATTTTACTATTAGTGTTAGTTTATGGAAAGTATAAAATTATTCTTTTACAGAAAAGTATATATATAACATAATTATTTATTTAAGTTATTTTAATTATATATATATATAGTAGGTGCGGGGCGGGGCGGGGCGGGTACTATAGTACCCGTACCCATACCCGCACCCGCAAAAAATTGCGGGTAAATACCCGGTCCCGGCCCCAGCCCCAATAAGCGAGTATTTACCCGACCCGCTTGCGGATATTTTTGCGGGTACCCGTAGGGTCCGGGTACACTTTGCCATCCCTAGTGGGAAGTCTCAAACAAGGTAGAACGATTAAGTTTTACACTCTACATAATCAAAACCACTGGAAGGAATTCATATGTATGAGAAGTTTGAGACATCCTCAACAAGAATTAATGTTATATCAAAAGGAGTAACTTTCACCCTTCTTTGGCATTGTTTTTATATGTTTGAATATTAGCACAATGAGGACATGTCGTAGGCTTCAACGGTGTTGGATTTTACTTTGAGACTACCATAACGCGCATCTACGCTACTGCTGCCTTTGATGAAGCCTACAACACACTTTTGTTGTGGTAATATTCAAAGGTTCGAAGAGAGGTGTGTGTGGTGTTTTGGTTTTGATTTCAAGGCTCTCTATGAAGCTACCAGTTCATGCAGTTAGCGAGTACTTCAGGGACTTGATTAACTTCTGTTATTGTGGTACACAGTGCCTACTTGATTAACTTGTGTTATTGAATAAGTTACTTCATATTCCCATGGTAAGTACTAGTTACTGGCGGGCCCAGCTTAACGGTGAGTGAAACAGTCAATTTTAAGAGAGATTTTTTTACTTTAAATAAAAGAATTATATGTTAAATATTCTTGTTGTCAACATATGGCATTTTGCTTTATAAATACTTAAGATTTAGTAGCTAGCTTTACTTTTAAGCCAATCCTAATTACTAGGATATGTTGTATGATTGCATATCTTGCTATAGGTGGTTAAGAAAAAAACATCACTTGTATGGTACTATGGAGTAACTGTGTTTCTGAAGATATATATCTCTTTCACTTGATGCAGCTTACTTCAAAGAAAAGGAAGGAAAGTGACTCCTATTGAATGATGAGTATCGGATTCAGGTGCAAGTGAGATAAGCTTGAACTGTAAAAGTAAACCATGAGATTGAAATCCTTAGAATCAAGATAACATTTTATAGCATATGTTAAGTAGATTGCAAGTACTCAGAAGTTCTATTCTGTTCTGTTGTATTGCATCATGGCATTTTCATTTGATTTTTTGCAATTAGAATTACAAATTGCAGAGCCTAACTAACCTTTTTCACACCAGAGGCAGAAAGGTCTATACTTCCTTTAAATATGTTTATTAATATTGAGTCATTTCCTTTCCCTCTCTGGCCTGTTGTCTTATGGCATGATAACAAAATTTGGAATTGAGCTGTGATTACCAAATGACTTGGAAAACTCAAGAAGAGAGAGAGAGAGAACTCTCAATATGAAAACGAGATACCCTTAATTTTTGGATATAAATGACAATGAGAAAAATCCTAATTGTATTACTCTTGTAAGGCTATTTTCGTCCAAAAGGAAACTATAAATTATATACTACCTTCGATCATATTTATAAGAAACAAGTTATAGTGTAAAATACACTATAACTTGTTTCTTATAAATATGGTCGGAGGTAGTATAAAAGAAAAATATTGGTTTCATTACAAAACATGCCTATTATTCAGAATAAAAAAAATGCCTATTATTTATGCTTAATGACTACTTATAAGTTATAACTCATAGTTACCCCCATCATCACAATACTTACAACTCACAACTCATGGCTTTAAATTTTAAGTTCGGCATTCATCATCCGTTATCAAATCCCCTTACCCATACAAATAGAAGAGCCACTTATTTTGCAAAGTTTTTACTACACACAAGTTCCAAAGAGGCAAATATGGGATATGTAAAGGTTGCAACCATGAAAAAACTTTCAACCATGGTCAAACAATGACCATTATGTGATCATAATGTACATGCATCCTCCTCTTTCCACAATCCATGACTCATTGACGAGAGCCACATCTTATACTTCCAACACGTACTCGTAAAAGAAATTCGACATATAACTAGCAAGCAATGCATGTCTATACTAGTAAGTCAATTGTGCTGTTTTATCTTTTTCCAACAAAATAAAAAGGATAAAGAAAGGAAAGAAAGAACAACCATATATATAAATATAAAATCATGATTATTATGATAAATACTTGCTCATATATTGAAATAGGTTTGAAAATTTAAGATCCCTTGCTAGCTAGCTAGTCTAGTTTCTAAATTCCAATACCAACCGAAGGAAAAATATTAATTAGTTCATTAATTTATAAAGCAAAAAGATGTTTGATCATTTAGAAAGCTATAAAGATGGTGAGGCATTGGAGCTTGAGGCAGGAGGTGATGGAGGAGACTCATGCTTAATAGGAATGTCATGTGCCACTGCTTGAGGGTCAGCACTAGTGGAAGTGGTTGATGGAGCAGCAGCAGCCATGTATTGACGTGGGTCTATGGCCCTTTGTTGCATGGCCCATGAAGCTTGGCCCATTGGTTCAAAAAAAAGTGAAGACAAATCATAGGTGGTGGCCGGCACTGCCATGGTGGTGGTGGACGGTAGGTCGGCAATTGAGAAACCCGGTGGTGTCGCCGTCGTTTGCGGCGGAGGTGGTGGTGGTGGTTGAGGTAACTCCATTTGAGCAAGGTGGGCATGGAGGTAAGAGAGTTCTGCTTGTAAGTTCACCACCTGTAGAACAATGAAGCCAAAAAAATGTTAATACCTTGTGATTAATTATTATTATTATATTTTCAAAAAAAAATTATTATTATTATTATTTAAAATAAACCCATGAATCAGTTCAAAAAAAATAAATAAATAAATAAACCCATGAATCATAATAACGTATTTTTGTCTCCATCTTCCTTACCTGGTGAGAGAAAAATTGTATGATACGTTTAGCTAAAAGACAGATGATATTATGTTCAAACAAAATATTTATATATATTTGATGTTGCACTTATTTCTTATTTTGTTTTAGAAATTACAATAAATTTCTACGACATTAAATTTTTCTTTGGGAAAAAGATCGGTGTACACAGAATGTTATTTAACACCTAAAAAAAAGAGAAAAATATATGTAAGATAACTAATATGATGCGATAAGAAAATAAAATGAAAATGAAATAATAAATATTAATGATATTTGATATATAAAGGTTTCTATATCATGACTCTTTTTCTTCATTCAAACATTCATTGTATTTTTATTTTATTGTGTTAAACACGTATCTTTCTCTCTAAATATACTATGCTAAAATTTTCCCTTTTCATGAAAAAGAATTCCTTTTCACCAACCTTTTTTTCAAATAAAAAAATAGAGAAAGATAAAATTAATTATAAATGAAACAAAACAATACTTTCTCTCTCGATAATAGTAATAATGTCACATTCATAATTAATATAGAATAAAAAAAGGTGAGAATCCCGAGTAGGTTTGAGACAAATTAAGGAACATAAAATGCAAGAATGATAAGTATGAACGCGTAACTTTAAACAAACTTCTAGAGAATATATAACCAAGAGTTTTGTGCAAATGAAGTGACTTCGAAAAATAAACAAATAAACATGGTTAAGCTTGAAGGAAGAAAACAATATGTGCTACTTCTAAAAATCAGCAATCTTCATGGAATAATTTCAATACTAAATTACTAATACATTTCTAATAATGATAATATATATTAGAGGATAAATATTAGCTAATTATTATAGAACAATCAAATCTTTGATTTCTAAGATAGAGTAGTTGATAGACGTCACGTGACAGACATATATATATATACTAGAGCCAAAAATATATTCCATTTGAGAAATGCTAATAATATTTTCTTTTTAATACTTTTTTTTTTATTTGATAAAATTCTATGTTAGTCTCACTAGAAAGTCAACCCAAATATTTATAACTTATTTATTTCCCTACTGTGTTACGGCAAAAGTGAGATAAAAAGAAAATACAGTCTGAGGTAGATTACTGCAAAAAGAAGAAAAACTTCCTTCTACGAAACCATATTTAATTTTAAGGCCCTAGAATCCTAAATAAACAAATAGTTAATGGATTAATATGTGTGATTTCAAAAATAATAAAAGTTAGAAGAAAATATAAAAAAATTACCAACATCTTGTTATTCATAATACTGCAAATCGCCTTTTGAAAAACTGTATGAGCTTATAATTTGTCTAATAAAAACTTGTCAAGTTGTTCATTATCTCTGAAAATAAGCAGTATATGCAAAACATGCTATATATTCCCTAAGTAATGCATTCTGCGAAATAAAAACTAAGGTATACTAACGGATAAAACAACATTAAGATGGACAATATATCCCACTTTGTGGTGGAACGTACCAAATGAGATTCACTCGACATTTACATATAGTACAATTCAAGCTACACACAGTACACAGTCCCAAGCTTATAATTAACACTATTCTAAAGAAAATAAGAGGGTAAAAAGGGAGAGTTTTACCCCCACCTATATGGAGACTATTAACTACTATGTGAGAGTCAAACATGGTTATAGGGTATCAATTAATTTGAGTTTTAGACAACTTATGATCCACTACTGAATATAACAAGTTAGTGTATATTTTAATATTTTTTTGAAAAAAAAAATTGTATTATTATACATCTAACCATGTAATCAATGCAGGATCATCACCGGTTATCCTAAACCACACCTTATACATTTTAGAGATCACACCATAGTTAATTCACAGGCTATCTATACGAAAGAGAATGGATGTGAGTTTCTACTTTTTTTTTTTTTTTTGTTATGGTCATTTTACAAAAAGATAGGGACAGAAATATTTATTTTAATTTTGTCTATCAAATTGCTTAATTGAACCCTGGACTACCCGACCATCTCCCTAAAACCTGCATGAACCAAGGAATTAGTCATGGCCCATGCCATAGACTACCCATTTATGTAACAGCCGACCGCATCATTTGTTAATCAAATAAGAGTTATGGATTTGATTGAAATGCATAGAAACTGTCTCCCTTATTTCCATGGCTTTGCAAGCCCTACCCTTATTTTCCTCTTTCCCTAATTAAACCTCACTTTTGTTCCTCTTTCAGATGGCACAAATCACTAGCTAGTACTACAAATGTATGCAAAATCTTTGAAGGATAGGGAGACACATCTCCTTATAGAAAAAGAAACAAAAAACAAATTTAATTACTTATGTATATATAGATGGGTTCCATTTCCTTGCAGTTTCATTTAGAAACTCAAGCTATAAACTGACTTCAATAAAATAATAATAATAATAATAATAAACTCATTTCTTTCTTTTCCATTGTTTTATGGTTTCAAACTGAGATTCAAAACCATCCAAGTCTTATGTGAACATAAAACGAGGCTTATCTCAGTTTTCACTTTACTGGTTTCACTTTATTGGCTAGCAAACAAACAAAATAAATTGGGACGTTACATGAGTCATATATAATGTTTAATTTGCAGTTTCTAGCAATTTTATATAAATTAAATAGTCTAAAAAAAATAAACCTTCACACCCATAATCTTATCACTTTCTAAATTTCTAATTATGATACTCATTCTTTAGTCAACAAAAAAAAAATGGAGAAAAAATAAGTCTTGAAACGAATACCAGTTCTATGATTCATTTGGCTAACTAGGTTAGCATAGTGTAGGGAGACGAAAAAACTGATAATTAAGATAGCCAAATTAAAAGCAAACAACTAAACAATAATAATGGATATGCCAAGAACATATACATCTTCATCTTATAAAACATAACATGTTAATTTAATCATAAATCATCAAAAGTTATAATCAAAATCAATGATTAATCTATGATATTACCTGTTGCTGAAGGGCAAAGATTTGGGCAACACAGCCATAAACAGGATCTCTGAGCCTTGACTGTGCCTCATAACAAATGGTGATGACTGCATCAAGCCTCCTATGCCCTGGAATGCTAAGAAGGAGCTTGGACACATTGCTAGCCCCAAAAACCTTGTGCACCACCGCAAAATGGTGTGTACCTTGCTCCGAATCAAAGTACGGAGCAAAGATACAACCCGGAATACACTTTCTCCTCAAAAACTTGCATGCACCACAAGGACTACCACTGCTACTACCACTACCGCTACCGCTACTCATCTTTAATAGGAGTTATTATATATATTATTACTATTTTGTTTTAATGGCTATACCTTAATTTGGGAAAGGTGTTGAATTGAAGGGTATGAAATGATTAGGTTATAGAGCTAGCAGATTTTGTGAGACTCATGAAAAGAGGGAGAGAAGAAGGAAAAGGAAGAACAAGAAAATGGTGGTGTTTGTAGGAATGAATTTAACTAAGATACGTTTGGTGGGGCTATGGTAATTTAATGAGAGGATTTAATAGGGAAAGAGAAGAAGTCTTAAAAGCCATGCGAAGGGGCAAAGGCTTAACCTCCACATTTAGCTGTTTATTGCGTGAAGAAAAACAAGAGAGATCATATAAAGCTAATATAGCTTACTACTATTTTTCCTCAAAACTGCTTTCACTTTTCCTCTTTTGTCCTCGTTCCTCTCGTGATCGTGAATTCGTTCAACAAAAACGCATGCTCTTTTTTCCCCCTTTCTCTCTCCAAAACGCGCACACTTGACACTTCCCCCAGCTGGTATCATGTGATGTGAGTGCAAGGTATGTATTGGGAGGGGAAGCTTTGAATTTGGACCAAGAGATGATGTAATCATAAAAGAGGTTTTTGTAACTGAGCCAAAACATTAATCACACAATTACATATTGTTGAAACTTGAAAGGGGTTGTATAATTTATCTTAGTAAAAATAGGGTTAAATAATCTCATGGTAAATGATTAGTGTGGTTAAGAAAATTGTATTAATTATATCTTTAAGTGTGTGAAGAATTACATTAATCATCTACTATTTAATCCTATTTTTATTTAGGGTAAATTAATTAGACAAACCCTTGTTTCAATTGACTCAGCCTCTTGCCTTCTTTTTCTTTACAAAATGCAAAATGCTAGACTGGGAGTTATGGTATATGAATGCTTGTGTGTTGGTTCTCTTAATTTGGTTTTAAGATATGTTGGGTTGTGAATATGAAATGAATATGCAACTTACAAAAAGTGAAGTGAAGCTGTGAAGTTTCGATTGATTTTAAAAAAATAAAGATCTTTTTCTACTTAATTACTCGAGATTAATTGTGAATTATCGTCGTGAATGATTAAAATTGATATGTTGTTTTCCATTTTGATAGAAACCAATAAACCTGAATTCTATATAATTTCAAATTAATGTCAGCCAAAATTATTCAGAGTTATAAATTTATTTGTGAATTAAATATATTATTTATTTCTCTAAATATCGTGTGCTTTTCACTTGGTTCATCTTTTTCAATTTGATCTTTCAAAATTTTATATCTAGATTAGTCTTTTTTGCTAGTCCTTTATTTTGGCTGTTTAAGTGTCGGTTTTTTTCCTTATTTTTTTTATTTATCATAATTTTAACTTGATATCTCCAAATATTATAGGCTTATTATTTGATCCTAATTTTTTGAACTAAATAGGTACTTAATAGACAAAATAAATAGGAAACTAAGAGATGAATAACATGGGAAAGAAAAAAAATATTACAAGAACTAAATAATATTCTAAAAAAAGAAAAAGATTTAAATAAGACTCGTGAAATTTGGAGGCATAAAAATACATTTATAAATAATTATAATTTATAAATGAAATACTGTCAAAAAAATAATTTATAAATGAAATAAACAACAAATTTACATTTCGAAATT
Source organism: Pueraria montana var. lobata (assembly GCA_026413185.1). Lineage (NCBI taxonomy): Eukaryota > Viridiplantae > Streptophyta > Magnoliopsida > Fabales > Fabaceae > Pueraria > Pueraria montana. Next base: position 85,710,547 of record CM048650.1, on the reverse strand, counting down.
AATGTAGCCGCGTAATCCATGACAATTATTATTTTGTTTTATAAATGAAATACTACTTTATTTAATTCTGAAATGATCGCACGTCACGCATATTAATTATTTTTGTAGTTATGCAGCGTAGTTAATACAAAATTAACTTTAATTAATAGTGTAATAAAGATACAATTAATTTCGTTAATTTTAATATTTATTAAATGCCTTTATTTTTTAAATTTCTTAACAAATATAATTAGGTAACTTGTTAATTAGTGAGGCTCTTTCATTTTTTGGTTAAAGAAAACTTTAACAAAACTGAAAAGATTTCATTATAGGGCGAGGAAGATTTCCAGCAGGCAGCAGCTGAAAAAATAAATAAATCTTAAAATTTTTAGGTCAAAAGTGTTATTAGTTTGCAAGATAAACCAATTCCTTTGCACAAAATTCAGTATAAAAAATTCTTAAGGTAAAGATTTTTTTTTTTTTATCATGAAATTGATGCAGAGTATTTACTAACTTTGTTAATGATTAATCTCTGCCAGAAAACTTAACTAGTTATCTTTAGTAAAATCTCCTTTTCAACCATTTTTTTTTTTCAACCACAAAGTTCAAATCCGATACTTTATTTAAGAAAATCAAGCCTAGTTCCATTCAAATAATGATATGTTTCTTAATTAAAATAAATATTTGAGATAACGTAACACATGAAAGAAAAAAAAAGGCTAAATGACCATTTTGATTCTTTAACTTTTTTTTTATTCAGTTTGGTCCTTTATCTTTTAAAAAATTCATTTTGATCATTTATCTTATTTAAAAATTTCAAAATAGTTATTTATCTTTTAAAAAATTCATTTTGTTACCTCATCTTATATAAAAGGTTCAAAATGATCATTCAACTATTTAAATATATTCAAAATGGTCCTTTATCTAAGTGTTAATCGAAAGATAAAGTTGAATATATTTAAGGCTAAATGACCATTTTAGTTCTTTATTTTATTTATTTTGTTCAAAATGGTCCTTTATCTTTTAAAAGATTCACTTTGTCCTTTATCTTATTTAAAAGGTTCAAAATGGTCTTTTATTTTTTAAAACACTTTGGTACCTTATCTTATTTAAAATGTTTAAAATGGTCCTTCAACTATTTAAATATATTCAAAATGGTCATTTATCTTAGTGTTATTCGAAGGACAAAGTTGAATATATTAAAATAGTTAAAGGGTTATTTTGAACATTTTAAATAAGATAAGGTACCAAAGTGAATTTTTTAAAAGATAAAGGACCATTTTGAACATTTTAAATAAGATAAAGAACCGAAGTGAAGTTTTTAAAAGATAAAGGATCATTTTGAACAAAATAAATAAGATAAAGGACCAAAATGATCATTTAGCCTATATTTAAATAGTTGAATGGTCATTTTGAACCTTTTAAATAAGATAAAATACCAAAGTAAACTTTTTAAAAGATAAATGATCATTTTGAATCTTTTAAATAAGATAAAGGATCAAAGTGAAATTTTTAAAAGATAAAGGATTATTTTGAACAAAATAAATAAGATGAAGGACCAAAATGGTCATTTAGCAAAAAAAAAAAAAAAAGTAATGAATCTTTTATTTTCTTATTGAATAACTAATATACGTAACGCAATAACATAGTCAATTACAGAAAACATTTTATTAAGGGTTATTATAAGAAAGAAGGAATTACCTACTATTTATTAGTCATGGTTATATTAACCGTAAACGTCAACATTAACTACAATTTGACTAATTGAGATTAAACCATCAATATTAACAGGGCTTTTATTAAAATTTTCGATAATTTAAATTAATAAATATATGATACTTTAATGATTTTTTTATTAATCCAAAAAATGAAAATATTTTTTAATAATATTTATTTAAACTCAATAACTAAATTATTGGATAGGAGAGAGAACCTGATATGAATGGAATGATCGGGATTTTTTTTTTTTGGGTGAAAGAGAAAGAAAAATATTAATAAGGTAAAATAACATTTTATATTGAATCATATTTTTATGAAGTTTAATGGTGATGAACTAACAATATAAAATATTTTACATTATGGGAATGCTTGTTTCAGGGATTATTGGTTTATTCTCAGGAATATGGTGTTGGAGAAATTTATTCTCACATTTGTTATGAGATAATAAAATAATTATTTTTGAATATATCACACATTTTTTTAAAATACTTGGGTACAACATTCCTAGAAAAAAATATTTTCAGAATTAAAGAAATAATCCATGAAACAAACGTCTCCTATATAATACAATTTATAAATCAATCACCAATTGCTATTAGTATGACTTTTAAGATAATTTTATAAAAGTTAACAAACTTACCATATATAATACAATTTATAATTGAATAATAGTATAAATCTCATATCCTTTTTCTCTAATTAATAAAATCATGTGCACCACATAAATAATTGCACTTTAGCTTAGCAGCTAATTTGCCGCATCTTGAGGTAACATCCTGTAGTTGAAAACACAAAAATTCAAACTTAAATTCCGGCAAGAAATGATAATTATAGTGGCATTATGTTCTAATCATTCCTAGGTGTTGACCACACGAGTGGGTGATCAAGGGGTCCTTCTTAAAGAATAATAGATTACAACCCTGTTGGTTCTATATATATTTTTGTAAAGTTAACAGATCTTATAGGCATGCAGGTCTAATTACAGGACACTAGTGAGACAAACTTAAAAGCAATTCAAAGAGTACATTCATGTATCTTCTATATATCATGTGCTGCAACGCACGAAGAGCATTTTCCTTAAGTTCTTTGGGACCATTTTGCTTGAACACTACCTACATGATAATGACTTTTAGATATACTTAATAGTGGTTAAACATATGTTTGGTTTGAAAGTGGTTAAGAGTGCAAATAAGGTAAATTATTTGTAATTTATTTGAACATGACTCATTATATATATGTTTTATTAAACACATTTGTTTGACTCAAGGATAAATTTGACTATTTAAATGAATCAAGTCAAAACTTTATAATAACTTGCTAATAACTTGTGTGTATATATGTATTATTTAAATAATTATAATTTTATTTATTATATTTATTCAAAAATATATTTTATTTATTATTATCACACACATTTTAATTTTCAAGAGTTATACACAATATTAAAAAAAAACAAATCTTCCATTTTCATCACCAAAATTTCGTTTCAAATTTTGAGTCATCTTATATGAATACAATATAAATTTATATTTTATCATTATTTTACATTGCTTTATAAAATGAAAATATCTATTAAATACTAAATTAATAAGTAAAAAAATTCAAAGGAAAAAGTTGACAAAAAAAAAAACATAAATGAGCTAAACAAAGTAAGGCCAAGATTTATATATTTTTTTAAATAAGCTTAATAGTCAAACTTTAATAATCTCATTTTTTTTTTACAATTCCAGCCTGAACTTGAAACTCATCTACATAGTAGATAGTATGAGATGTTTAAGAGTGTGTTGGGTAGGAAGAACAAAATAGGTGGAAAATAGGATGGATGAAAATAGGAAAAAGAGAAATAAAGTGAATGAAAATTAATAAGTGAAAAATAGAATAAAACAGGACTAAGAATAATCTTCTTGTGAAGATTGATCAACACAAAAATAAATAATTTTCTTGACATCTTTTGAAAAACTTATTGTTAATCTATAAACTTCACAACAACGAAGTTTGGGACAACTATGGACCAGTATTCATTTTATGAGATAATATTTTTTATTTGAATGTTGTTGTGGAACGTTCATCGACACAACATTTATTCATTCAAAACGTAACTTTTTATTTATTGTAAAGGACTTTTTACTTTATTCAGAGATACATGCCTAAATTTTGCATAAATCTCACTTGATAGGAGGAAACGTATGAAAGAAGGAGCATTTTTAAAATTTAAAATTTTGTGAGTTTGGGGCAACTATGGACCAGTATTCATTTAACAAGATAATATTTTTAATATTTTTTATTTGAATGTTGTTGTGGAACGTTCACCGACACGACATTTATTCATCCAAAACGTAATTTTTTATTTATTGTAAGACGGCTTCTAGGGTGGACAAGGTATTCATGTGATTTTTGGTTGACCACTTTTGTCCACCCTTAAATTCATCTTATCTATACAATAATAGGATGGACTATCTGCAATAAATTATTTTTTTTCTCTTTTGTTTTTTTTTTCTCCCTCAACCCTGCACCTGCTCCTCCTGGTCTCTATTTCCCGTCCACCGTCGCCCCTTCGCTGCCTCCAGTGGCCCTTCCACCGCCACCACCAATTTCTTCGACGGTGATTCACTCTCCACCATCCTGCTCTACTCCATAATCATCTCAATCACAAACAGACAAAATTGAGAGATTGGAATGAGAAATTAACTCCAAATTTCCAAAATGTTCTAGATTCCATAAACATTGACACATTAGAAACAAAGGATTACAAACAACTTCCTCTCAACACACTATAATCTCATATTTAGTCTTTGAATTTGGGAAATAAAAGAATGTCGTTCAAGATGGAGGTTGAACTTGGATCTGGATATACGTGTTCAAGGCTGATGGTAAGGAGGTTTTTTATCCCAGATCCATCGCTTCTGGTTTTTGTCCTAGATCTGGTTTTTTCTCATGCTTCTGACGGCATTGAAGAAAGGATGAGAATGAGAACAGAAGGCGATCGTGGAGTGCTACGGTGACAATTCACATTCCTTTTTCTCTTCATCTTCGTTGCCATGCTTTCCTCACGAGCCATCCTCCGCCGTAGCATCCTCACCATCAAACTCGAATCCCGCGTTTGGATTTGCCACCAGCATCCACCGCACTCGCCGTCACTCAATGCCAAGCTCCTCTGCCAAAACCTCCTCGACGGCCACTTCGGCAACTATGGACGCCACCACATCATCGTCTCATGTCATCATTGCGGTGGTGCCGCTGCCAACCTCCCGACAACACTCCGTTCACCGCTATTCTAACTGTACTAGCTGGACTTCCGATGGGTTCTATAGAAGGGAAAGGGTGGGTTCAGATGGGGAAGAGTCTACAATAAGGTTGTGTACCAGAATTAATCTAACGGTCATTAATGTTCACAATAAATCACATGAAGTAGTGGTTCACCCTAGCCATAGTCTTATTGTAAAGGACTTTTTACTTTATTCATAGATACATGCCTAAATTTTGTGTAAATCTCACCTGATAGAAGGAAACGTATGAAAGAATGAGCATTTTTAAAATTTAAAATTTTGTGAGTTATTAAATCTTTTCTTCCCTTTAATGATCTTCTCCACCCCTTGCTTTTTCCCCCATTCCATCCAAGAAAAGGAGATCTTCAAATTCAGTAAAAGGTGGATGATGATCAAAGGTGTGGTGGTGGTAGTAGGGTTGTGGGTTGAAGTTCTATGAACAGACCACTAGGTGGGTGGGCATGAAGAAATGTAAAATTAAAATGCATTGTGGAAGTAGAGCCAACAAAGATGTAAGATTGTTTTCATCTTCCTTTTCGATCTTGGATTTTTCTATATCTTTTTTCTATCTTAAATTGGTTTCACCTTCTTTTTCTATCTTGGAATTTTCTATTTATTATATTGAAGAATTGGGTATTCATTTCACTTATTAATTATTTTTATTTTTTTGGGTTGCTTGCTAAATTGTTGCTAAATTTTATTTCCTATATTGAAGAATTGGGTATTCATAGGATTACATGAATTTTATGGTCTTGAGGGGTGATTTCCCCTATGGTGTGATAAGAGGTGGAGAATCAATTTATGGTGATAAGTTTACTGAAGAAAACTTAGAGTTGAAGCATACTGGAGTAGGTGACATTATTTGCTTTTGCTACTGATATTCCATTTATATCCATAAATATGACATTATTCATATATTTTATATTATTTCACATATTCACCCTTGTTGCATTATTATTAGGATACTTGTATATCCTTGGCAAATTTTGGGCAAGACACCAATGGGTTTTCTTCCTGATATTTTACTCCATTAATATTGCAATCGCCTCTTTCAGTCCTTAAATCACACAATGATAAGGTATAAAACTCATTCTGCATGTCAAATCTTTAGACACTTTACTTAGTTCTAGCATAAGTGCTCTGTTTTATAGAACCTAATATATAAGGGTGGGCATGGATTGAATTTTTTAAAATACAAACCATATCCATTTAAATGATTTGGATTTAAAATTCATATCCATATTTTTTAAAAATTTAGTTTGGAATTTTTTAAACCAATTTTAAAACATAAATGGTTTTAAAACCATATTTAAACTATAACCAATTTTAAACCATAAATTGATTTTCCCTTGGCAGATAGAAAAATAATTAAAACCCACCTCAATGGCTAAAGCCAGGAAGATTGCAAGAAATTTTATACCGAATAAACTTACATGTGTTTTTTATTTCATATTTCTCCTCTAGTATAAAAAATAAGAAAAATTCTTTTAAGAATACAATACACTAATTTAATCAAAAGACAATTCTCATTGTTGTCAACTATTTTGCCACCACAATAAGGCTAGTAAGATTTCAAAAGTAAAATTGCTTTCTAATCCAAATAAAAATAAACAAAGTGATTTGTTTAAAGAGTCAAGCTTGCAAAAAGGAAGAAAAATTCATGAATGCACTTCAATAATAAACTGTGTCATTTTAAACATTACGATAGTAACAAAAATGTAACTAAGTTAAGCAAGAACAAACAAATCATGGGAGAATTGCATAGGATAATGATTCATATATATTATTCTTGATAATTACAATCAATATATTTTAAGAAATTAATTAACAAATTTATTTCTCACAACAGGTTTTTGGAGAGCAATGAAGAAAAAAAGGCACTAAGTCCCTATCCTTAACGAGTTGCATTCAACATCTAAAGCTACAACTTTTACAAGCAAGCCAAAGAAGAGGAGTGGACAGAGAGAAGAGGCTATGACATTGTTGAGTTCATATACAGTAGATGGTGACACCTCTTTATCATGGCTTTCTATTGCTCTAGCTTCACCACCTTACCATGTCTCGTCCTCATGTACAATGTGAATTTATAGAGAACGGTGAGGTGGAGAAGATGGTGAAGCTACAATATGATTGTATCTCAAAAATTTTCCTTCTCATGTTCTTTTTCAGATAAAATTATTATTAGGATGACATGAATTAAATTGAATAGCCAAATTAATTAAGCCATGGTTTAAGGTTGTGACATTAATTAACAAGGGTGATTCATTGGTGTTCGAGTTATACAGGAAGAAGATGAGTAAAGAATGCACTGAGGTGGTCAAAAGGGTGGGAATTGATGAGTTACCTTAGTGATCCGAGCAACGTGTGTTGGTACATGTTGCCAGAACTAAGATATGCCATAAAAAAGCTCTAACACGTGGTTGGCAATGTCACCCAAGATAAGCACACAGTGGTGGGGACTGGAGCCACATAAAAATATCCATATTTATGTGGAGTCACATGTTGCCAGAATTAAGTATGGATATTTCTATGTGGCTCCAGTCCCCCACCATTATGTGTCTATCTTTGGTGACAACATTGCCAACCATGTGTTGGAGCTTTTTTTATGGCCTATTTTAGTGTCGGCAACATATACCAAGACATGTTACTCGAATCACTAAGGTAACTCATTAATTCCCACCTTTTGACCACCTCAATGCACTCGTTACTCATCTTGTTCTAGTATAACCCGAACAACCATTAATCACCCTTGTCAATTAATGTCACAACCTTAAACTATCGCTTTATTAATTTGGCCATTCAATTTAATTCACATCATCATGATAATAATGATAACCAAAAAAGGAACATGACATTAGAGCTAAAAAAATTAAGGAAAAAGTAAGAGTGAAACCCCCTTTGTGATCATAACAAGAGCATTCCAGCATGTTGGCCGGCATAGATAATATCTCCCCTTACTCCCATGGCATAACAATGCCCCATCCACTATCTCACCTAATGCCTTCATCAATCTTAAGAAGTATTGACCTCTTTTATTTTTAGTTTCATTGTCATGCCCTTTTCTTTATTGAGATTATTTGAATTAAATTGAATGGCCAAATTAATTAAACCAATGTTTCAGGTTATGACATTAATTAATACGGGTGATCCATTAATGTTCTGGTAATACTTGAAAAAGATGACTAAGGAGTGTGATGATCAAAGAGTGGGAGTTAATGAGTTTCTTGTATGATACGAGCAATGTGTGTTGTTATTTTTTTTTTATCAGCCAATAAAGATATATATATATTATAATTGGGGTATCAGAAGTACCAAAATAAATACATCAGAACTTAACAAGTTTCCCTGATTTCCTAAGGTTAGGCTCTATTACATCCTGAGTGTTGATTATAATAAAGGCTAACCAAGGAGTCAAGGCACAAACCAAATACAATACCATGCGATCCCCAAATAACAACTTTAAGTTTTGCTTGCCCCCAGTACCACATAACTCATGTGACACCTATACTTATAAATAGCCCAACCCAGTTTCCTATATCCAAAATCCTCCCCACCAATTTTTGTATTTAATGAAGTGATAGAAAGTGTTAGAGGTCGATGTGGTTTGAACCGAGCAAACATAAAGTCATGATAAATTTTCTGACAAAAGACAAGCACCTGGGGACATAGACCACTGCACAAAAGAGTGACAGAATTGAGGGCTTCTTGCACGTAGCCAAGACCAAGAAGTGAAGAGAATATTTTGTAATCAGGAGATCAAACTCAAAAGTGTGTTGTTAATGTTGCCAAAACTTAGATGCCATAAAAAGGCTCCACCATATGATTGGCAATGTTGTTACTTAAAGTAGGCACTTAATGGTGGGGGATTGGAGTCATATAAAAAAAAATATTTAACATTAAATATGAATTTTTCTATGTGGCTCCAATCTTCACCACTGCTTATCTTATAATTGGATAATAATGTAAAAATATTTCATATTATTAGTGTATAACTTTTTTTCTCGTATAATAGATAATATGATGTGATAGTAAAAAAATATAAATTTTATAAGAGTTAATAAAAAGTTTGATATTTAAGAGTGTTTATATATATAATTATATTCTAATGATTTTGACTAGATCAATCATTACATTAAGGAATCTCTTTTATATCCCTTCTCAATTCATCCTAGTCAAAGTATCCAGAAATCTAGTGGCTCCCAGCTTGTTTTGATTATTTTTTTCTTTCTCTCCTGTTGGGATATCTTCGGTGAACAAGTTTCTATTGCATGCAATAGACATTTGCTGTATTATTTTATAATTATTTTAAGTGAGTTCATTACTTTTTACTCAAAGTATATGGAAAGCATATTAATTATTTATATTATTAACATGGCATCGTTCCTCCTGATAGTGATACTTCTAATTTTAGGGGATTTGTTTAAGCATATATAGTTTCTAATTTTCTAACAGTTACTGCGACTTTGATGTTAAAAGTTTTAAAATCATATTGTGACTTAAGTACCTGTTGTGTCCACCTCATCAATATCAATTCATTAATATTAATAAAACTGTTAGTACTCCTATATGCATCAGCTTGTGATAAAAAAAATTCCTGCACAAATGGCATTTTAGTCATTTTGAGTTAAATTATAAGTGCTTTTAAAAGAAAAACCATTCACTTGTACCTTGTGTTGTGGACGCGTTTGTGCTCTAGTTTTTATGTAATCTAAATCTATACTTATAATAAAAGAGATTTAGTTTCCACATTGTTTTTAATCCATTATATCCCTAATAAGTATACATACACTCAAATAAGTGTACACTTTTTTTTATCAGCGTCAAATAAGTGTACATGGCTAAGAAAGAATAAACTACTCATAGACACAAGCTGGTTGTGGAAATGCAAACATGTATTGAATAAAAAATAATAATAATAATTAATACACTAAAACTGCTTTTATTTTTCTCATTTTTATTCAAATTTTATTCTCTATCTTCTTTCAATAAAAAATACAGGCACAAAGCGTCTTTCTTCCACTATTTTTCTATAATGACAGTAACTATAATGCAATAGCAACCATTTCCCCATGTGAATTTTTTACTCATAATCTTTAGTCTAAGTAAACCAATCAATACGCTTACCATGATACTATCAAAGTATTTATATTGGTACGATGTTTTCACAAGAAAGCAACTCACATGTATTATTATATAATTATAGCTAGCTTGATGGAAAATTATTAAAACAGTGTTTTCTTAAGTCAGAGCATCTCAAGTTTGTAGAATAAATTACTATGTGTACAATGTTATTGAAATAGTCAAACCAAATCTTTAGCTTGATGACAGCCAATTCTTTTTTCTTCTAATTAACAACCACTTGATGATGGGTTTGTTTTTAATGAATCTTCTTATTCAAACTATCTTCCCATATCTTTTATTGGATATTAAGGCTTCCGTCTCATAACCTGAATTATAAAACAAATGGCGAAGGGTAATTTATCAATATTGATTTTCTTTTGAAAGTTGAAGCTGCTTTTACTTTTCATGAAGAAGTTGAAACTGCTTTCTTTCCTTTTGAATGCTAGGCTCTTGAATATTTTATTTTGGTTAAAAAAAATAAGCTTGAATGCTAGGTTCTTGAATATTTTTAAGCTCTTCAATGAACCATGATGGTGCAGGTCAAGCCGAACTCCATGTTAAAATTTACTCAACTTTTGACCCAGTAATAATCCCTTGAACTATCCATCATGAGGGGCTTGCTATTAGCACCCCATTGCTATTTAAACCCGCTAGGAGTTGGTATTATATATGTTGACAAAAATGTTCTCTCGCAATGGAAACATGTTTTCATTGTGTATCTGGACAAAATACACAATGAAAACTTGTTTCCGTTGTATAATCGATCAATGTTTATACATAACAAAAACAAGTTTTCGTTGTATAATATTTTTCGCATCCCCTACTACACAACGAAAACTTGTTTCCATTGTGTATAGACACTCAATTGCAACAACGGAAACAAGTTTCACTTGTGCAATAGAGAAAATTCTAATATTGTAATTTGGTATTTATTTGGTTTTTTTAAAGAAGTTGAATTAAAACGATTTTATAAACTATTTTTCAGAAATAACTTGATAAATATAGATGAATGAGAAAATATAAGAAATCATATTAAAATTATCATAGATACATAACACAGTATTCAATAACAAAATACAACAACCAAATACAAAATGTGAGAACCAGATTTAGATCAAATTATTACTTGTACCTTCATCTTCATTGCTATTTTCCCTGTGAAAAGGCACAGGGACATCATTAGCTACATCATTAGCTGAACATTTATTTTTTAAAAGACTAAAGAAAAGAGTATATTAATAACCATGGTGAGAATTGGAGCACAAGATGTGTAAACAATCCAAAACAATACATAGAAACTCCTTGATAGGCAAAAAAAAAAAGACATTGAAAACATGCCCGAAAATAAAAACTCAACAATCCTTTACTTTGGAGGTTTCTTCATTTTTTTTGAACATACTAATTGGTCTTATTACCTCATACCGTGATATATAGTCCTTTACCAACAATAGCCTGCTCAAGTTCCTGGTTCTCAAGGGTGCTACCTCTCATTTTCTTTATTGGAACACCTTCAACAACAATATCCAAAGATTTTTCCTTTATATCTCTTTTCTGTCCTCTAATATTATCAAAAGTCACATGAACTTTGACTGCACTCAGAAAGAAATGCTGCCTATTTTTCACATGCATCCTCATCAAATACTTGCACGGTGAAATGCAAAATTTAATGTAATTTGGGCATATATATGATGATAATAATACTATCATATAAACACTTTCTGTTCTTACCACAGTATAAGTTTTGATTTAACACGTAAATACCTAGTGTTAATTTCTGGCTATTAAATTTCACAAACTAGGGAAATGACAAACTCCAACCTCAAATCTAACACTGTAATGCAGTTCTATATGCCATACATAACCTAGCTAATTTGAACATTATAATATGTTGCACTTTTGATTTCAATCTGTGTGACAGGTTGTGAACTTGCTGGCTGAGTTAGCCTATATATGTTCATGCTCGTCTTTCCACAATGCATCTCCATTTCCACAACCTCAAAGTTGTTCACCCCTTAGTCTGCATTCCTCTTAAGATCATAATCATTTGGCATCAAACAACAATATTGGCTTGCAAAGTGCTTACATATCCATGCACTTTGATCATCCAACCTCATTAGAATTAAGCAACTTCACGACCAGGAACTTCAAGCTTTGGCCCGGAGTAAGATATTCCATTCGTCCAATTATCACTAAGATATATATGTTTTTATCTTCTGATGTCTTCTTGAATGTCAATGCAATGCTTTTGGTTTTAATGCTTTAACCAAAGTTTAATTTATTAGCTTTATTTTGCTAAGCTTTTTGATAATGGTATCGGATAGTTATGTAGTAATCTTTACAACGTAAACGTAGAATATATATGTAACTACTATATACAGTCTACAAGACCAATATGGTTCCTCCTTTCACTTTAATTTCTTCTAAGAAATTTTCTGCATGCTTATATCTAGGTGACTTGAACACGCACGCTATGGCCTATGGTAGAAAGTAAATTTTCTACATAGGTGACTATGGTTAAAAGTAATTAATGTGTGTATATATTATCTGTACGTACAGCGGAATGCTTAATCACTTGCAATGTAGTACTTTTAAGTTTTAACAGAATAAGTTTAGCAACACATGAGTAATACTAATAATTTACATAAAAATAAAAAATAATATATTAAATATTTCTTAATTAATTTTTATATTTTCTTTTTTTTCATTTTTAATTTGAAACTGTTATAATATTAGAGGGTACAATTTAATTTCTGGTTGTGGGTTGTGGCCTGTGGGTGTGTTTTGCCCACGCCAATTCAGGAAAAAAAATGATTTTGACCAGTTTTGAATCGATTTCCTGCTGACTTTTTAACCTCTAATTTTTCGAGATGTTGAACTTGTAATCCGATCAATCAATTTTTTTTTATTTGATTCTTCTAAAATAAGAAATTCACTTTATATGATATAAATAACTGAAGTGTTGGTGAGAAAACTAACAATCAATATTACATACACATGTATAATAATTAATAAGTCATGAATATATCAAAACATTAATTGTTGATTTTCTAACCAACATCTTAGATTACTTCTTCTTTTTTTTTAGTTAAAAGACGATCAAGGACTAATCAGCAGGGGATGACATCCCAATTATGTTGACACCCCAGCCCTTGCTGAACCCAAAACCAACCAGAAATATGTAAATGAGTAACAAAACACTTGGGAGGGCCAAACCATACCCAAGGAAGCACAGCTAAGAAAATCTATAAGAGGGGAGCCCTTGTCTGTACCTAAGGAGCTCATGAGAAACAAAAAAAGGTGGGGAATCCCACCAGGTATAACCTGTTGACTGTGCACCAAAATTAGCAAGTATGTCCGCACAAGCATTGCCCTCACGAAAAATGTGAGTGATTCTAAAGTTGATAGTTTTAGTGTAATGAATACAATTAACCCAGCAGTTAAAAAGAAACCAAGGAACAGAAAGAGGTTGAACATACGCATGAAGAAGAAGCTGAGAATCAGTTTCCAACCAAAGGTGAGCCCAGTTTTTGTTTGTTGCAGTTTCAACAGCCAAAATGGCACCCCAAATCTCTGCTTGAAAAGTTGTGCCAACACCTATGTTGTAAGAGAAGGCTCCAAGGAAAAGCATTTCACTGTTGAGAAATATACCTCCACAGCCTGACATTCCGGGGCTTCCCCTAATCTCCCCATCATTGTTGCACTTAATCCATGGACTAGATGGAGGCTTCCACCTGACATGCTTTATGTTGGTAGGGAGACCCGGATGACTGTCAACAGCGAAACTCTTAAGAATAGAAAAGTTATTTATATAGTTATTCATTTTTCGAGAAGAGGAAGTTCCTGAAAGATGGACATTGGCTTTTATGGAGTTCATGACCGAAGCAACAGACAAGGTTTGATTCTCAAATCTGATTTTGTTCCTTCTGACCCATATATAAAAAAAAGGAGAAGGTTATACCCGCAAGAACAACATCAAAGGCCTGAGATGATCTTTTCAACATGCAAGCAGAGAGGACACTACTTGTGGAGGAGAGGTCTAAGTTGCAGCCAAGCATTGACCCCACCCGGCTCCAAATATGATGAGCAAAAGAACAAGAAAGGAACAAATGCTTAGAAGATTCAAAATATTTACCACAGTTAGAGCAAACGGAGACCACCGTAATACCCATTTTTCTCAAATTGTCATCAATGGGGAATTTGTCCTGAAGCACCTTCCAAAGAACAGCAGTTTTGGAGGGAGGAATGCAATTCCTCCAGATGCTCTTGGCCCAAGCAATATGATTAGTCTTTGGGAATAAGAAGAAATAGGCATCTTTGAGAGACAGGTTCCCAGATTGAGAGTTCCTCTATATCAAACGATCTTGCTGACCAGAGACTGGAATAGTCACTTGATGAATGCTTTCCACCATTTGCTGAAAGTTATCTACAAGAAAAGAAGGTAAAAGCCAATATCCAGCTCTCCAAAAATCACTAACAGTAGCTATAAGAAGAGATTGTTCCTTTTTAGGGATATTGAGGTGTTCAGCTATTGAAAACCCAAGCCAATTATCGGTCCAAAAGTTTATATCCCCTTTCCCTTATGACCAAGAAGAGTTATCAAGAACCATACCAAAGACAGCTTTGATCCCGAGCCAGATTGAAGAGGAAACGTGGCCAGAGACAACCTTGTTGTGTTTTAACACTCGACCTCTCAGAATTTTTGCCCATTGTAAATCAATTGACATCATGTCCCATCCCAGCTTAAGCATAGTCACTTTGTTAATGGCCGATGCAGACCTTAAGCCTAATCCTCCTTCAGCAAATGGTTTGCAGAGGGAGCTCCAAGCAACAGTGACTATCTTCCTTGTGTCAATACCCCCGCTCCATATAAAGTTTCTTATCCACTTATCTATGTTTTTCAAAAGGGCACCTGGGCATTTGTAGACATGAAAGTTGTAGGTGAGCATACTATGGATGATGGATTTGACCAAAAGCACTCTACCCATGAATGATAACAGTTTGCCTTTCCAAGTTGATAATTTCATTTTTATTCTGTCAACGATAGGTTAGAGATGAGCTTTCTTTGGTTTCCCTTAGAACAGAGGAACTCCCAAGTACACGAAAGGAAGGGAGTCATGCTTAAAATCAAGCAAGTTTGAGATAGCAAAGATGCGAGCTTGAGATATGCAGCCTGAATAAAACGTTGATTTATCTTTATTAACCAGTTGGCCAGAGGCTTCACCATATTTTTCCAGGAGCTGAGTGATCTGCCTTATATTTCACTTTGTACCTTTGCAGAAGATGATGATATCATCTGCATATAAGACATGAGAAGGAGTATCATAATGTCTTGGGCTAGCCATAGATGTAAGCAAACCTTTAGAAACCAAGTCAGTGATACCCCTACTGAGGACTTCTTCCGCTAAGCAGAATAATAGAGGGGACAGGGGGTCCCCTTGTCTGACTCCTCTTTTGCAAGTGAAGAATCTAACTAAGTGGCCATTAACTGAAATAGAAAGCTTGGCTGATTGAAGAATAGACTAAATCCAGTATATAAAAGTATGGTGGAACCCAAATGCCTCCAACACTTTAATCAGAAAATCCCAATGCAGCTTGTCAAAAGCCTTCCGGATGTCAATTTTGATGGCAAGATTACCACCAATAGATTTCTTTTTAAGCAAATTTACCGCTTCAAAGGCAGTGTTGATACAATCAAATATCGTTCTCCCCTTGATGAATCCCCTTTGATTCTCGAAAAAAAAATTAGAAGCAATAACTGAGAGTCTATCAGCAAGGATTTTGGTGATAATTTTGAACTGGAAATTTGCAACGGCTATGGGTCTGTAGTCTTGGACCAAGTCAACTCCAGGAAATTTGGGAATTAGCAACACAATGCTGGAGTTCAAGTTTGGGAGGATCCAACCGTCCTTAAAGAATTGCAGAGTGGAGTTATACACATCTATCTCAATAATGCTCCAAAAAGTTTGGTAAAAAAGCCCACCAAACCCATCCGGACCAAGAGCACTATTTTTGTTCATGCCAAAAACGGCGTTCTTGACTTCCTCCTTAGACGGCAAAGCAGTTAACATGTCATTGTCTTGCACAGAGACTAGATTAGGAATGACTTCGTTGATAAGGCTATTCCGAACACAGTTGTTGTCAGTGGCAAAAATATCAGTGTAAAAGTTGACGAAACAGTTTTCAATGTCAACTTGGTAATAGAGCACTTCCTGGTTGCTACGAAGAACTGCAATACTCTGGGTTTTTTTCCTAATGGAAGCAACTCTGTGGAAAAAGGCAGCGTTCCTATCTCCACTATTGTGCCACTGAATTCACGATTTTTCCTTCCATAAAGCATCTTGCATGATGAGAGCCTTTTGAAGAATGATTTGAGCATCCTTTTCTAAGCTGATGAGATCATCTAAAGCGCCTTTATTCCTTATACGTTCCTAAATGTTTCTTAAAGCTTAAATAGCATCACTCATAGATTGGTGTATATTCCCCATCGTATTTTAATTCCAAGATTTTAAGTCCAGCTTCAGATTTTTGAGCTTTTTGGAGAGCACATACATAGGGCATCCCAAAGGGATGGAAGCCCAGGAGTCAGCAACAATTTTATAGCATCGAGGATGTTCCACCCACATACTCATGAATCTGAAAGATGAGGCAAAAGAAGACTGTTGATGATCCAACGTCAAGAGAATAGGGTGATGATCAGATTTCATACGAGGAAGAGTACTGCAACTCAATGTGTCCCAAAATTCCATAAAGTTCTGATTACAGATAAATCTATCGAGACAAATCTCAGTTGCAGTTGGGCCCTTTCTGCCATTGTACCAAGTATAAGGCGCACCAATAGTTGGAAGATGAGTGAGCTCACAGGTTTCTATCCAAGTTCTGAAGTCATTACAGGATAGTTGGGATGGAAGGAGACCCCCTCTTTTCTCATGAGATCCCAGAATTGCGTTAAAATCTCCGATAAAACACCACTGGCCATTATAAGAATTTTGGATGGAAGCTAGCTCTCTCCAAAGATCTTTACGCAAAACATAAGAAGTGGAAGCATAAATAGCTGCAAAATAAATCAAACTCTGGTTAACTTTTATGGAGAAGGCCACAAATTGCTTTGAACAACAAATTACATCAACATCTAAGTTTTCCTGACAAAAACACCAAAGGCTAGGGGCAAGGGGGCTTCTAGAGTTGGTAGCAAAAAGCTTAAGATTATGCTTCTACCAGATAGCATTGGGGACATTAGCAAAATCAGTCATAAGTTCAGACATAAAAAAGAAATCAGGTTTGTTAGCAATACAAAAATTGTTAATAGCCAGCCTTTAGTTAAGGTTTCGGACTCCCCTGACATTCGAGAAGATGATCTTCATGAGGATGATGCTTTGTGTGTTGCCCCTGAGGGTGAATTCTTGCTCCCTTTGTCAGCTCAGAGCTCATTTTGCTTTTTCATTTTTTTCTTTTGTGACTTAAAGATAACCTCCTGGAAGCTAGAGACGAGCTCAATGGGAACTTCTTGCATATTTTCCAAACAGAGGTCACCCCCATTATCCTCGTCTACCATATCTGCCCAAAGTGCAGAGACTACCTGAACATCATTTTGCACTCTAGCTAATTTCTCAGCTTCTAAACTTGCATCTTCAATCAGAATTTGGGTTTGTGGGATCACCTCATTATCCCCATTATTTGTGATATCCAAGGCTTCCAGAAGAGGAGTTTCCTCGTTCACTAGCGTGATCCTAATCGGCTGCTGCAACACAGATGATGATGGAGGAGTGACAACATCCAAAACCTCAACAATGTTATCTGGCACCAGGTTGTTAAGAAGGGATATCTCCCTACCTGAGTCATCTGAAACTGTCTTCGCTTCCTTCTGGTGAGGTTTTTTTTTAATGTAAAAGGCTTTGGACTTTAGGTCCACATACTCGGAGTTCTTTGTGGTGTCAGCTGCATGTAGCTTCTTGCAGTTACCAACTAGATGCCCTATATATTTGCAATGCTGGCAGAAATCCGGCATCTTTTCATATTCAATAGAGACAAAGAAGGCATAGGACTCTCTTTCAACGAGGATCGCCTGGGGAAGGTCTCCTTCAAGGTTAATATCTACTAGAACCCTAGCATAGTGGCCAAAAACTTTTTTCCGGGTGGTTTCATCAAGCACAATAGGCGTACCGATACCACCAGCTATGGAGAAAATGATTTTCGGCCTCCAATACTCCATAGGAAGGTCTTTGATTCTTACCCACACCTGAGCATGGGTCATCTTGAGATTGTTAGGGCTAAAATCAGGAGTCCACAAAGAAAGCCTTAAAATACCTGGGTTGAGATTCCACAAGCCCATAGCCTATACACCTCTGAGGTCTTCGACTGGAGCAAAATCGAACTCAAAATAACCCTTTCCGAGAGGAATCATGCGCCATTGCCCTATCGGCTGCCATAAAGTAGCAAGTTTCTTCCTGAGCTCCTCTGATTTGCTCGGAGGATTGCCTTTGGGTAGTATTAACCTTCCACGGAGACTGTTTTTACAACTAGAAATACCCTGTTGGTACTCTTCCTCAGGTATCTTGATTGAGATGGAGTCCCCTTTCGCACACGGTTTAGGGAGCTGACTGAGAGGAATGTTGCAAGGGTTATTTAACACTTGCGCAAAAGATTTGGTTGGTGGAGGCTTAGTAGAAGACGTTGAGGGAATAGCTCCCTCTGCGTGGTCTAAGAAAGACCAGGGACAAACCGGAGGGTTTGCCATCGAGGAATGGAGACATGGGAGGAAGAAAGGGGAACCCTAGCGAGGGAGAACCCTAGCGGAGGGAAGCCCTGTTGCGGTGCTCTCTGATACAAATCTTTTTTGGATCTCTTAGATTACTTCATCGTGAATAACATTTAACAACATGACTTCTTAATAAAAATTACATCTTAAAAAAAAACATCTTAGATTACTAACTTTACCTTTTTTTCATCAATAATTTTTTAGCTTAATTACAATTTTTACCCCTAGCTTTTTATTTTATGGCAAATTTTACCCTCAACAAATTAATTTGGCGCATTTTACTCTCAATTTTTTTAAAAAGTTACAAACTTTACCTTTCACAGTTTTGCTGACGTGACATGTTAAAATAATTGTACTTTTTACTCCCAACCTTTTACTTTTTGGAAAATTTTACTCTTAACTTTTTCATTTTTTGGCAAATTTTTACCCCTAACTTTTTACTTTTTGGTGAATTTTACCACCATTTTTTATACTTATGTCAGCATGTCACGTCAACACAACATCAGAAGGTAAAAATTATAACTTTTTTAAAAAGTTGGAGGTAAAATGCACTAAATTAATTTGTTGGAGGTAAAATTCGTAAAAAATTAAAAAATTAAGGGTAAAAATTATAATTAAGCCTAATTTTTTATCTATATTATTTTATTAGTAAATTTTAAACTCGGTTAATATTGGAATTGCGCTGAATATCAACTTTTAGAATAAACTCATATCTTGTAAACAAAAAAGAATAAACTCATATCTTTTAATTATGAAACATATATGCGACATTATTTTGCTCTTACAAAAAATTAATATTATTTTTTAATTATATAAAATATTATTAATTTGGTCCTAATAAATAATATTAATTTAACCCCTCAGTCATTTAATTACATATAATTTAAATTTAATAATAACAAAATGATATTAATTCTCGATCTCGTTGTTCATATCGTACATTAAAATTAATTTTGACGTCACTTTTTATGATCGAGAGAATAAATTCACATTAAAAACCCAAATCATTTCTTACAATTTTCATGACTAAAATGAAATTTTACCTGAAATTCCAACTTTAATTCCATAAATTTCTCAAAAAGAGAAACCTTAATCTGTAAATTAAAAAATTAAAAAAATAAAATCCGGAAATATTTTAAAAAAAATCTAATTTACACACATTTTTTCCAACAATATGACCTCCAATGCATGTAAATATTTGATTCTCTCATTTTAAATTTTAAAAAAATGGAACTTAAACCATTTCTCCAAATTTAAATATTCAATCATTAAGAAAAATTAATTATTAATTATATAAACAGTCAAGCATGATTAATGAAAATTAATAAAAAGTTCACCGTTGTAAAAAAAGAAATCAATACACTTTGTTTTTTTGAAATTCAAAATGAATCCAGGCTATTATTGTCCACAGATTAAAGTAACGCTCACTGGCCACGTCACCAAGATTCATCTCCTTCCTGACGTGTCAGAATCTGGTTCGATTCCGAAATTCGAGAAAACGGCTCCTTCCATTCCTGTCCGAATTCCCTGCAGTTGGATCTTTCACGCATTTACGAAGTTAGTTAATCGTAACCTTTCAATCTTGATCTAACGGAAGATATTTTATATCGGTAAATTGGAGTCAAAACCGGTATTCGAGATCAGAACCGTTCGACTGACATCAACGGTTATTATCATCTGATTGCGTGAATGCGTGATAAATCAATTGCACTAGATTAGGTTCTCCGGTTTCCCTCCCTAAACCGAATTCGATTCTGACACTTTGCCCCTTCTCACTCTCAAAAATCCATTTCTTCTCAATTCTTCAAATCGCATTCCAATTTCGAAAACCCTAAAAAAATTCCCAATTCTTCGTCTTCGTGTTGAACCTGAAGGTATGTTTTCATCGGCATTTTTTTTACGATTCAGCTCTGTTTTGTTTCTCAGAAAAAGACGCAATTCTTGTTTGTAACAACGGGATTTGAGCATTTTCAAATTTACTGAAAATTTTTTATATGGAACTTTTTTTTTTTCTTATCATAAGAGAGAGAAGACAAAACATTCTTTTTGCAGTAGCAAATGACTATGATCATATAAGGAAACCATTGATTATACATGTATATATATGTATGTATGTATCTTTGTATGTATGTATGTGTGTATGTATTTCTGTATGCATGAACAGAGAGTGTGCATGATAACGTGGAACGTGGAACAAATTTCAAGTGTCTTGTTTGTTGTTTTGTTTTGTTTTTTGTTTGCCCCCAGAGTTTTAAGATTAGATTGAAAGGGAAATTTCAAAATTTGATTGTATTTAAGTGAGCATATATGTTATACATTTGCTGATTATCATTTTGGTTTTTTTTGTTTTTTCAGCATACTTGTTCCTATGTTCAGCAATCGTAGTAGCAGTCAGTTTAGTCAACAAGAAACAACATGTCATTTGTTGCTAAAAGAACTCCAGGTTCTTCCCCTTATCTAATTTGTGAAGAATCTATCTTTTTTATCATGTTCTCTTCCCTAACAGCTTCTTCTAGAGGACCTTGGACTAACATTGTTTATGTTCTGTTTGCTTGATCCTTGTTTGTGGAATGTAAGATAATATGGGATGAAGTTGGAGAGTCTGATTCTCAAAGGGATGCAATGTTGCTGGAAATAGAACAGAAGTGTCTGGATTTGTATAGAAAAGAAGTGGATGAAGCCAAGCTGTGTAGAGCACAAATTCAGCAAGAAATTGCTGATTATGTGGCAGAAATTGCTGGCATCTGTGCAGCAATAGGTGAACAACCATTACATGTGAGTCTTGTTGGAACTCCAGAATTGAGTGAATTAGCCTTTTTTTTCTTGGCCACAGGAAGATTTTACAGTTGACAAGCTTTTATTGGTGTGTCCTCAGTTTGATCCAAAGTCTTGTGGAAGCTTGAAGAAAGCACGTGAAACAGTTGTTTCACAACTTGAGGAGATGCGCAAGCTAAAAACCGATAGGAAGAAACAGTTTTCAGAAGTCTTATATCAGTTGAAGAATATTTCTAGTGAGCTTTATGGCTCCATGGTGGCTAATGCATATTTAGATGAGAACAACCTGTCTTTGAAAAGACTAGAGGAATTACAGAAGCAGTTACTTCAATTACAAAATGAAAAGGTGATTTCTGTCTTTAATCCTATGTTATATTTTGTCTAAACTTTTGGTAGACAGAAACGCATATTGTTCATGATGTGTTCAGGACTGGTGCAATGTAGTGTGACTTATTGTTAATGCTTGAGTAGATTTAGATGAAATTCTAAACATATTCTTACAATCTTACCCTAAGAAAGAATAACTTCCATAGGTTAATTTCTCTATGATTCTTCTTTTGAATTGCTGCAGGCCAGTCGACTGAAGCAGGTGTCTGACCAACTGAACACTCTCAATTCATTGTGCTCAGTCCTTGGCTTAGATGTCAAAGACAAAATTTGTGAGATCTGCCCCACTATGGTTAATTCCACTGTGACAAAAGATGTCAGTGACAATACAATAAAGAATTTGACATCTGAAATACAAAGTTTGAGAGAGGTTAAAATACATAGAATGCGGAAGGTCAGCATTTCTTGTTCTTATCCTTCATCCTGTCAAATACAGTTTTATTTCAAGTACCATTTCTCACTTTACATGCTGCCTCAGCTTCAAAGTCTTGCAGCTGCACTATTAGAGATGTGGGATTTGATGGATACGCCAATGGAGGAGCAGCAGAAATTTCACCGTGTGACCAGTAAAATTGCAGCTTTGGAATCTTAATTTTTTTGAGTCTAAAATACTTTCAATTGACTCCGTCATTTACGTGAGTTTTCTTTTGTCTTTGACTATAGTCTTGGTTCTGTTCTTCTTCGCTTTCACCTAAGTTAAATTTGCTTCAATTGTATTGTAGTTTGCACTAATTAACTGGATGAGTTTTTCTCCTTGCAGGTTGAGAAGGAAGTTGAAAGGCTTCAAGAACTTAAATCAACCAAAATGAAAGAACTATTACTGAAAAAGAAGTTGGAGTTAGAAGAAATATGCAGAAAAACACATTTGACTACACAAACAGTTTTTCCAAGCCAAGATTCACTTGAGCTTTTAGACTATGGTAAGATATTCCATAAGTTTTTGAAGATTGCTGTTAATTATATCATTCTTCATTTATTGCATAATGATTCCACAGTATGTGCAATCTTAATTTAAAGCCTTTAAGGGTGCATATTAAGTAACCAAGGCATAGGGCAGTCACAAGATAGTCTGGTGATAAATATTCGTGAGTAGAAGAACAATGACGTGACTATTAATTTAAATTTCTTCCCTTTTCTCATCTGCAGTTCATAGGAATGCTTCAAATTTTTTATTTCTTAATTATTTACAAGTTTGTTATTGGTTATCAAAATGTGCCATGAATGTCATTATTTGTCCTCTCATCCATTTTGATAATCATTCTGCAGATCAAATTGAGCACCTAATTACTAAGACAAAAGAAGAAGCTCTTAGCAGGAAAGAAATCCTTGAAAAGGTTGAGAAGTGGTTAGTTGCATGTCAAGAAGAAAGCTGGCTGGAGGAGTACAATAGGGTGATGCAATGTTGTTATTGACAATAATGGATATTTCCTTTTATTTTTGTTTGCTTTAACTTTTCAATTACTGTGGTTCTTTAGGATGATAATCGTTATAATGCTGGAAGAGGAACACATCTTGCCTTAAAACGTGCTGAGAAGGCCCGTGCTTTGTTAAGCAAAATTCCTGGTGAGTATCCCTTTATCATAATTAGTTCTTCAAATATATTACTATCATTTTGCAGTGTCTTCTAGAATTTGGTTCTAGTTTTACATATCAGAATTTTGTTAGGTGTAGTATCTGACACCAACTTGATGTGGCCGCACCCCATAAAGCTCAAAGTAGAGAAGGGGGTGTCATAGAAAAACATTGTGTAATTGATTGAATAAGATGTAGATACGAAGAGCCCATCACATATTTATATAACAAGAGAAGATGGGAGTCATGCATACACTTTCTAACTAAATGGATAAGATCATACGAACCTAACCAACTCAACAGAACATAACCATTGTCAACTAATAGATGGATGGTTTAGTTACGATGATTAATTAACTAACTATATATTTTCTATTATTATGATAAGCTAGATTTGGACTAAATATTGACATGCGACACTTTTTAACTGTATTCGCTTGTTTGTCTGTTGTTACCTGCATTATTCTTCTAGTAGTGATAATGCAAAGCAGTACCATGCACCAAGAGGAGTTAAATTTATTGGGTGTGAATTGTGGACCTCGTCTTGATTTTCTCCTTTCTTTTAATTTGTATGTTATTGAAACAGGGATGGTAGAGACAATAATTTTGAAAGTTAAAGCATGGGAGAAAGAAAGAGGACAAGAGTTTTCGTATGATAGAGTAAGTATTTTTAACAAAATCATATGTGCAACTTTTATGAATTAGCCTACTAGATTTTATGAATTTTTGCTAAGGTAGACTTTCTCGGAAAATTATGTCCAAAGTATCACATTTGGCATATAAATTCAATATCTTTTACCGGATACATATCATATCTTTTCATGCATTGTTATCATGGATGTGTGTATAGAGCCGGCTACTTTCCATGCTTGAAGATTACAGCACCTTAAGGCAGGAGAAAGAAAATGAAAGGCAAAGGCAGAGGGTATGAACTATGAAGCAACACATTATTATTGTAATTAAATATATAGTAGATGGTCTGGAATTTTCCTTAGAACATTTATCTTGTTTCTACCCATTATCTAATTCAATTGTTTTTCTTTCATATATATTTTAGGATCAAAAGAAAATTCAGGGACAACTGATGGCCGAGCATGAAACACTTTTCGGTTCAAAACCCAGCCCAGCATCTAAAAGTGGGTACAAGGCTTCTAGATGTTCAACAGGAATTCCAAGTATCAGAAAATTTTCCATTGGTGGAGCAATGCTTCAGGATCCAAGACATGCCGCTCTTATTCACCAATCTAATAAAAAGGGTAACATTACGAATCAGAAAGGCTCCATCCTTCGCAACAAGAATATTTACCATTCCACTCAATCCTCAGGTATTTAGAAAAAAAAATTATACTGTGCCTGTGTTTTATCAGTTAATATATTTTTTTTTCTTGGGAAAATATTAACATTTTCCCTAAAGCAATTTTTAAGCATTTAAAAGTGGTAAAATTTTATCATAAAGAATAAAAACTATGTTTTCAGTCTTTGCAAATAGAAAAATATTGGCTTTGAGTTCCTAAAAACGTTATCATCTTTTTGTCTATTATTTATGAAAATGTGTCGAGTGTGTACCCTAATTGTAACACTTAAAGGTGTTACGTGAAGTAGAAAGGAAGGGTAGAGCCATACCTGATACATTTCCGTAAATGAATGAGCAAAACAAAATATAATTTTTTATTAGGGACTAAAAATGAATATTTTTCTATTTGTAAAGATTAAAAACATATTTAATATTGAAAAATGCTAACTAATGCCATTAGTATACTAGTTAAAGAATCAAAAATAGAAAGTTTTTCATTGAAAATATAGTAGTGCATTTTACTATGATTTCTAATGTAATTTCAACTTGAAAACTTTTTCCTTATTGATTCCTTAGCGAGTGGCCTAGAACACTAAATAACAAGACCCTATAAGCTTTAAGGTCTTGCTAACCGGTGTCCCAAAAATACTAGTTATGGAATTAAAATGAAAAAATATTTATTGTAAAAATTATAGGAGAGTACAAAAAAAATTGTGAGCAACGTAATTTTGCGCATTCAAATAAAATTATTTCTCTTTTTAGTTCCTTAACCAGTGCGGGCACTGGTTAGCATTTGCATGAGCTTTATCATGAAAGAAAGTAGTATTTACAACACTTATGTATTTATGACATAATAAATGTTTTGTTTTCCCATAAAAGCTTACCTAGAAAGGTGCTCAAAATCAAAACCTTTTTTCTTGTGTTTAAATGCTTGATGTCAATGGAACTTAAAGCAGGAAAGGACAACTCTAAAGCTATTGGCCATTCAGTGAAGAAGACTGCATGCATTGCAGAAAAGGGAATTGAAACTCAGTCATCATTGACTAGGAAGCCCCTCTCTCCTATTTCTCCCGCAGTCCTGTCTAAAGTCAACATAGCTAATTTTCAAGATGACCATAGAAAATTACAGAATTTAGCAACACAGCAAAAAAATCAAATGCTAACAGCAACTCCACCCTCCAAGCCATATATAGCTGGCGATGAAGAAAATATGACACCTAAGAATATGGCACTTCCAGTGCCTACCACTCCTTTGACTTCAGTCCCTATGTTGACTGCCAGTACACCAGACAGTGTGTATTCTGGTGCTACAGCTGCTGCAAAGACTAGCCAATCATTTGAATATTCATTTGAGGAGGTGAGAGCTGGTTTTATGCTACCTAAAACCAAAGCTCAATGATTCTCAGTTTGGAGAGGAAGTTCAACAATCAACACATGATAGTAGTATGTTTGCTGACCAATTTTCTGCTTTGCAAATTGCAATAACAACATTCTGAACTTTCTTTTGTTGTTTTTGAGGAATACTGGTTTGGGTCTCCATTCAGCATAAGTATATTTTGGTTGAAACTTGTTCAACATTAAAGCATGCTATGGTTTTATGCACTCGCGATTGCGGACACGGATGCGGCCATTGCGGTTGCGGGTATTGCGACTATTGCGGCGTGAAATTATTATATGTTTGCACTACACGTAAAAGATATTTTTACAGTTATTCTAATGATTGGTAAATAGCATAACCTTTCATTGATTTTAAGATTTGGTATCTCTAACATCTCTTATGGTCATACCCATTCGACCATTGACACTTAGAAGTTAGAAGATGAATCTTTATCTTTTTTTTTCACAAAAAAGTATAATAGAACAGTGTTAAGGTTCTGTTGTAGCTCCAACGCGGTTTCATTGCGGACGCGTTGCACCATTTCGTGTGATTGAAATTCACACCGCAATTACGGGTTGATGCGATTGCGGACACCACCACAACAGTAATATTGCGGCCACAATTGTAGTTGCGGAACGCTATTTAAAACCATACATGCTACTATAATGAGTTTCAGCTTCTTTTGTTTTTTTCTTGTTGGGTTAGATCTTATTTGTGTGAAGTATTTATTAACATTACTAATAAGATTTTTCTTCTCAATTATATTTTTTTTTTTCATCTCCAAAACTTGAATGGAGACTGTACTTAAAAGATTCGTGCTCAATCCTACCTGGACCAAGGTGTCTCAACTTCAAATTAATTCTTTGATTTAATCCAAGATACCGTGTAAATGGGGGCTCTTTTCTTTGGGCCACATGGTAAATGGATTGATTGAGGTCTTGTTTTATATTTTTATTTGCTCAGCTGTACCGAACCGAGCCTTCTAGTTCTGCTAGCCCTAATTATAATTTTTTGGAAAATGTCAACAAACTAATTATAAATTAAGCATTTAAAAATAACAATTTTATTAGAAAAATATTTATTACATCAGAAATGTAAAAAAATATAATATTTCTTAAATAAATTTACTAATTTTTAATATTTAAGTCAATTTGTAAATTTTATTATATTTATTATTCATTTTCAACCAATTCGATTGCGACAGCTTTTGTTGATTTCAGAAATATTACTGTCGTAGAAGTCAGTTCTTTTGGGTCTAAAGTCAGTCCCAATAAATGCTATCAAAATAATACCAACCACGTCTGACCATCTTTTATTAACTTTATATATATATATATATATATATATATATATATATATATATATAAAAGGATGGATCAAATTACATCGATGTAACTTAAACAACTATTACATCATTCAATAATTTTCAGCTTTGGTGTTTTCTTAAAATTCATCGTTGGATTGAAAGTTTCTTTCACATAGATCATATATACAAAATTTCAAATTAATCCAAAATTATTTGTTACTTCTTTCGTATAAATTAAAATCGACATAATATATAAATTTCAAAATATATTAAAATATAGATCATTTGATTATCTTTTTATTGTTATTTAATTTTGACAAAATTTGACACAAATAATTTTGGTAATATATAGATATAATTCAATGATTGGATCAATAAAAATTTTATTCAATATTAAATTATTTAAATGGTATAACTCTTTTAGAATTACAATGATATAATTTGATCACTCTTTTATATATATATATATATATATATATATATATATATATATATATTGTGGCGGAGAAGGGGGATATTATTCATACATAGTGCATATATGACTAAAAATATTTGAGTAAATTACACGGATCCTTCCTGAGGTTTGCCCTAATTACACCTGATACCCCTCTATTTTTGAATCCTACATAAATTTCTCCTAATTTTTGGATTTTCATTACACCAACTTCTCTCTTAAGTTTAAATTATTAAACCGACTCTCCTCTTAAGTTTAAAAAATCTTACACTGACCTTTTTTTAGAAATACTTAAAATAATATCAAAAAATAAAAAATACTAAATGTAATAAAAATAAATCTTAGAAACGTGAATGTAATTAACTCAAAATATTTTAATATGAATGGGTGAGTGACTCAGGTGACCCAATATTATTGCTTTATTGACATGATGATAGCTTTGGATTTCCTGTCGTATGAAGTCGTTTCTCATCTTCGGAATTGTCGGCTGATATGTTTAGTTTTACTGTTTCAGTTTGGGAACATCTGTATTTAAAAGGAGAAAATAGATCATATGCCGAAAGTTAAATAGTTTTGTGCAGTAATTCAATTATAAATAATTAGGACATATTTGTTTATTTTTATAATAATTATTTTAAAAATTATATTATTAATAATTTTTATTAGTGTAAAAAATTTTACACTGATAATACGTAAACATTAAACTCATTAAAAATACATATTAACCCTAACTATACTTTGGTAATGCATATTGAGTGTGAGAAAGCATCTCTAAGTTTGATTTTCTCGTAATATATTTTTGAGGATGGACGGGAAATTTTTAGTGAGTAGATCTTAGACTGAGAATTAGTTACATGACTAACTTAAAGAATTAAAGTTTATAAGAATACTTAAGTTTCATAAAAAAAAATTAAAAGCCTTAATTATGATGGTTAAAGAAATGCATATTGGACTCATTTGTTTCAATTTTTTTTTTTTTTTTGTAAAAGAACCATTACAAAAATCGCCTTTAAAAGCTTTTTGTATATTTTGTTTCAACTTTTCAAAATAATCAAAAGCTAAAAAGAATAAAAAATATGTTATTAAAATAAGAAGTTATTTTAAATAATTTTCTCATAAAATAAGCTACTTTCTTTAAAAAATTATAATTGTAAACAAACATATATTATTTTCTACTTTTTTTAAAAATATCTAAAAAAATAACCAATAAAATATGTTATATCAAAATTATTTTTTTCTGTAACAAATTAGCCCATTATTATTATATACCAAAAACAATACAATTGTTATATAGACACTGATCGAAAGAAAACACTTTCATAAAAGTAAAATTAAATTTTAAAAATTATTTCTGATGCATAAAAAAAAATCCATTTTAGAATAAACAATTTTTTTAGAAATAATAGAATCTTACTTTTCAAAATAATAACCCTTCTATGTTATTTCGACATCAAAAATTAATATTGAAAAACAAATTTTCAAAAGATCAAATCGAGGTCAAAATTAATATTAAAATATCCTTCTAATTTATCTATCATTATTCATTAAAGGACAAACCATGTATCTTTCTAAAAAAAAATTAAATCACAAAATACAGATAAGAAAGAAAGAAAAAGAGTGTTTGATTTGTGTCCAAATTTGAAATTGTGTGGGGGTGGGTCCATTATAATCATGTTGGGTTTTGACGCAACAGAGCATGTGCAGAACAATATCCTGAGAGAAGAAGATAAAGTGCCCTAGTGTGTTAGGGTAGGTCACTATTCACTAAATGCCAAACAAACCTAAGACAAGTTCAGCTTGTAGCTGAATCCACAATCCCAGTCGGTCTCATGGGTGTTCGACACGTGGCACAAGGACAATCCACCTTGGACTTTATTTATTGGACCTTTGTAGAATGTATGTACCTGCACTACACAGCCACACTTTGTTGAATTTCAACCAAATAATTCTATTATATTGTAAACAAAGTGCAAAAGGTTTAATTCTTTATTGGTATAAATCTTATCTCGAATCATGAGGTTTGAAATGAATTTTGAAGCATCAAGATTCCACACTCGATTATAAAGATAAGAACATTGAAAAATGGCAATTAATTTCTTAAGATATTAAGCTCTGCTCAATTTTTTAATCATTGTTGGTAATTGTTTGATCTACTAGAAATTATTTAAACTTTATGAATATTTTCTAATTTTATTAAAAAAATTATCTATGACTTCTCATAATATTTAAGAAACATTTCAAATATTCTTTGTAAAAAAAATTGAGGTTTAAAATGAGAAAGGAGAGAATACACTGATATAGAAGTAAACTACTTTAGCAGGATTAGAATGAGGATTAAATAGTCTCTTGTAGAAATTTTTTTACATATAAGACTAAATATTTAAATAATATTTTAATTACAAACTATGTCTATATTTTTTATTTATTTATTTTTAGGAAGTTTCTATAAGTCTATAACCACTATTTTTTTGTCTACTTTTAATTCTTATTAACTACTATTGTTTACCTTTTCAAAATGTTATTTACTAAATATTTAAATAAGATTTTCTTTCTATTATTACTTCCAGACTCAATTTTTTTTTCACAATTGCAGTAAAAAATTTCAAATTATAAATAAATTATAATTGACCAACAACAATTAAATAATTAAATAAGCATTTCAATCAATGTAATTTTGATATTTGATATGTAGGTTGATGGTTAGAGGATACATATACTATATACAAAGGTGTATGTACAATGTGTTATTCTCTTTGTAAGGGTTGGTATCCCTTATACTCTTTATCCTCTCTCAATAAAAATTGTCTTTACCGATCAAAAAACAACAATCAATGAATGATTGATGTACGTGAATGATTGATGTACGTGGCACATACTTAACTCTTTTTAAATAAGATTTTAAGTTTAAACTTTGTACATGAAAAAAAAAACTTTGTTAGGAGAGTTAGTCCAAACATATTGTAAATGTTTTTTAATTCAAATAAAATTATTTTGGTAGAAACAACAATGATTCTACGAAGATAATTTTATTGTTGACTTTTTCAAGCTTTTATTCTCTTACTATGAATGGTGTATCAGAAAAAATTGGTAGAGGAGTTCAAGGACCAAAAACTATTTATAGACATTCTACCACCAACAATACATTCATCGGTCATTAAGAATTATTCAAATTCAAAACATGTGTAACATATGGACCACATTAATTGTGAGTTATATAACCAATGAATGTGAAAAAACTATTACATTCTTCCACTTGTTTCATACATTTAACTCATTTACTTGAGTGAGTCAACAAATAATTTTCTCAATAAATGAATACATAAATCATAGTGGTAGTTCCTCTTACTTATTTGATTTTGTTGGAGAATATACAAGTTCTACATTGGGTAAAATGGAGAAAAACAATGTATATATAAGTTAGGAGTTCTTGAATTTTAGTTTAAACTTAGTGTGTTGATAACCAGTGCCCTTCAGTGTCCTAAGGGCACTGATTAAGGAATTACAGAGAGAAAATATTTATTATAGAATTCATAAGAGACCGCAAAAAAAATATGGACAGCACAATTTTTCGCTTTCCAATAAAAATATTTCTCATTTTAGTTCCTTAACCAGTGCCCTCCAGTGCCTTAAGGGCACTAGTTAGCATTTGCCTTAAACTTATTGGACAATATGGTACTTCTCAAGCTTAAGCACTAACTAGTTTATGTCTTTCATTGGCCCCAAACTTTACAATTCAATACGATATCTAAGCCCAATGATCCAATTGTTGATAATTGCCATTCATACTCACATTTTTGTCTCGTAATTTGGCAATTATTCATTTTTCTCTTGGCTTAAGATGCTTTTTTGCCCTAAATTTGTGCCTATGGATGGTTACATAGGATTAAGAACTTGCTCTTTTTTATAACTAGTTTCTTATTATTTTCATAATGTTTTGTTTAAGGGATCTAGGAAAGAAGGGAGCTCTTTTTTGTGAATAGTAGAAGAAGGGTTTTTGCTCTTCACGCTTAGCACAAAGGATTCCACGCTGAGTCCCATAGTTCTAAACAACACCCTGTGCAGAGTTTTGTCTCTATATGTTCCACACTTAGCGTCATCCTTTTTGTACTAAGTGTGGCCACACCTGATAGCCCTTATTAATTTATGCATCTAAGCTTTGTGTGGGAAGTTCTGCTCTTAGTGCAAAATTAATGAGCTGTCAAAAAAAGTTTGAAACAAAAGAAATGTTGGGTCATTGACAATGCCATTCAAAATCAAACATTTTCCTAACATACCTATGGCTTTGTGTGGTAGGTGGAGCTCTCTCATGGCACCTTCTTCCACATTCTTCATTTCTTCACCATTTTTTAGGTTACACATGTTTAGGAGTAGCTAAGCTCTCCATTGTTGGGGTTGGATGTAATGAACCTGAATTCCATGTACTTATTTTAATATTTTAATATATGTTTATGCTTCAATATTCAATGCTCTACTTCTATGCTTTATTTTAATATATGGTTTGGTCATCTATATGCTATTTTGGTTTGATCTATTGTTGAGAAAAAATGAGTCTTGAACTGAAGTAGGGTAGCTAATGAATCTTGTCGCTAGGAATGATACTTGGTTCATTAGTAATCTTAAGATCCCTTCTCTTAAAGCAAATTCCTCTATTAATCTAACTAAGGGGTTAAGGGCTTAATAAAGGAATTTAGACGCATTCTATCTAAGGGATTAGTGTTTGAGTAAAATATATGGATTGATGTGTTTTTGAAGTATAAGCATGATTATTTATCTTAAACTATGTAGTAATGAAGTTTCATGAAGTCCAACCTTGACAATTTCCATTATCTTAATTTAACCCTTTTTCTCTACATTTAAAACAAATATAATATTATTTCTAGAGTTTGGACAAAATGAACTAATTTTTACATTAATTAAGAAAATTAGTTAATACTCATTTAATTATACTAGTCACATTTAAAATAATATTTTTTTTCTAAAGTGACCTTCATTGAAACTTGATATCAAGAATAATAAAGTCATTGGAAGTAGAATCTCAATCAATTGAAGAGTATTTTTGGAAAGAGATCATTAAATAGGGTGAAAATGATTAAAATTGAGGAGTGCTAGCAACACACTCCTCCCAACACACTCTATCATTGATTGAAATTTATTGAAAACTACAAAATCAAGAGAAAAAGTCATTAAATAACAAGTGAGACCAATAAAAATTTGTCATTTCCAATAAATTTTCACCAATCATGGAGAGTGTGTTAAAAAAAGTGTGATAGAGAGTGTGTTGCTAACACTTCTCATTAAAATTTGTTATTGGAGTTCACCAAACCTTTATTCTTTAGAAAAAAAGCTATGCATTGACAGTATAAAATAGTTTTTTTACATTGTCATCCAATTTTGTGATTAGATGACAATGTAACACTATTTTACACTATCAATATATAACCATTAAATTTTATTTTATTTTATTTTTATGTTTATAATTAAGTCAAGAGGGAATATATTTTCTAAATTTTGACTATTTGAAAATAAAAACTATTTTAAAAAATAAAAGCAAACATTCTAAACAAACACCCCTAGCTTAATGTACCAAAAAAGATAGAGATATGTACCCAAAAAAAAACACCCCTAGCTTCCAATTATGATTTTTTTTAATCTCAATATACGTGTAATCTTAGTTTACATAAATAGCCTAAAAATAATATTCACTGGTGTTATACCTTGAAATATAGTTTCTCAATGTATTTTTTTAGCTTTTTTTTTAAACCAAAATGTATTTTTTTACCTCGATATACGTAAATCCGCTTATATAATTTAACATAGTCTAAAATTAACATTTCAGTTATCAATATTAGTATATTTTATACTCCCTTTGATTTTTTTTATAAGAAACAAATTTTAGTATAAAATACACTAAATTTTATTTCTTATAAAAATGACCAGAAATAATATGTTATATTTTAATTAAAGAACATTTGTACTAATACCTATAATAATAATTATCTAAAAATATACATTAACCATATAAAATATAAAATAATTTTATACAATTATCTAATCACACCTTACAATAACTACCATCCAAGTTTTCACATCCCAATTAATTACTTTCACAGTTTCACATCATTTTTGCATGTTACACGTCTTGATGGAATCTTTATTCATCTTTAACTCACAATTTATAAGAACATAGAAATAACTTCCATTTTTTTATTTATGAAATGTGTTACATTTTCATTTTAAAAATGTGGACTTCTTATAACATGTTACTTTTTGTTTGTCTAAATATATATGACATCACATTCAAAGTAACAAGCGTCTAAGATAGTATTTTGTAGTTATATATTCCTCACAAATGAGTTTCGTATTCAAAATGTACAACTCAGGGAGCCATATTTTTTCGTGATATTTTATACTGCATGATTCTATAATTTTAAACAAATATATGAAATGTTAATAATAATAATAATAATAGTATTATGAAATGGCATATTAAATTTGTTGTTGAAATAGAATGTCTTTGTATATGTTTGGTTAATCGTAACGTGAAAATAACTTTTATTTGAACCGTCGTTACGTTGAACTTAATCGATTTCTAAATACATCCTTTGTGGGTAAGATAACCTTTTTCTTTATTTCTCATTTCTAAAATAAAAATTATTTTTCTCTTTCTTTCACGGATAAGGTAAGTCATTTCGTCTTTCCCAACAGAGGGAGCCACCTGCTACAATGACAAATGTCCACTGTCACGTGCCAGTGTATCCTTTCAGATTTCATGTAACAAGTAAATATGCAATAAACATATCATCTTTTTTTTGTTTCCCTTCTTTATCAGATCATGCAGCTTTTGTTTAGATCATAAATAACCACTATTACCTAACCTTACCCCTATGTGATCTTATCCATCAAGCAAAGTATCTTTTTAAAAATAAATAAAGAAAATAAAAAAGTAATGTAACAAACTTGAATATTGTGCATTTCAGGTTTTAATTAAAATATTTTTAAAAAAGTTATGAAGTTTTTTTAATTTTAAAATATAGAGTTTAATGATGATATACTGTCATTCATTTACAAATCACTGTTGATATGACTTTTAAGATAATTTTATAAAAATCAACAAACTTACCATACATATTAGATTGTGAGTGAATAACAATGTAAAATTATTTTACACTATCAGTGCATAATCTTTTTTTTCTAAAATATATTAGTATAAATATACTTTGAAATTTCAATCTATGTAAATATGACATCACTTCATTTAATTTTTACTTTTTAATCATTATTAATTTTAAATTTTTTAAAAAGAAGTCATTGTTACTACTATTTTACAATAACATAAATGTATCTAATTATTTCATGTCATATGTCAACATAACTATACTGATATGGCCAAGAACCTTCTCGACCACAACCTAGAACTCTCTCGACTCAATTGTTAAATAAGATCAACGATTAATATGAAACAACGCTTCACTTCCTAAACCCACAATGACTATCTCCGTCATAATGACTGGGAGATGAAAAGACATGACTTGACAACGTACACATTCTCCAAAACACGCAATCCCTTGGAGACAGGTCTCGACCCTTTGACATTGAGAAGATTTCATAAGACGAGAAAAACCTCTTCGTCACTTGTGTTCCTCGAGACTTGGGAGGTATGTATATCGGGAGTATTCAGATTACCAAATAGTCGAATTTCTGAAGATACTTTAGCATAAGAGAACATTATGACAATGTATATTATACATTTTTAATTGTTTATTTTAGTTTAATTTCAGTTTTTCTTAATTAAATTTTAATGATAAATAAGTCAATATAAATTCATTAAAATTTGACTCAAATAAACATTTAAGAATAATTATTATGATTATTTTTATTTCATTAGAATAAATAAGAATGTGAATAAATCAACAAATATATTAATTTATTACTCTTAAATCAAAATTATATGTTTATTTTTAAAATACATAATTTCAGAAAACTTAATTTATATGTTTTAAAAATATTGAAAATAAAAATATACCTTTTTAAATGTTGTAAACTAAACACTCATATACTACCCAAACGCATGAATCAACTATTTACTCTTACTTTTAATCTGATGCTTTGAATTTGAGTTTTAAATATACATTTATATTAAATATTTAAAGTATTTAAACAAGATTATTTCCTGTAGAGATACTAACGATTTATAGAAAAAACTAAATACTCATATTTTATTTAAGGTATAAATTTATAATTTTTTTTAAAAAGACAAAAAGCAGGTTACCGGCCGCAGGAAGGTTGGGCATCCAACGTTGACTTGCATCCTTCTATGGAAAATCTCAAAATCATATTAGTTTGTTAAAATAAAAAAAATGGAACAGTTATATAGTATGTTTTTTTTCCCCCTCTAAATGAGAATACTTCTTCTTTTTAAACAAAAGTTTACCATATTAGCCATAGTTGTCCTTTACGGAGGTGAAATTCTTCTTAACTAAATTGTATTTTGAGTTTAATTTTTATATATTATTAATTAATGGGAAGATTTTTATATTGGAGCATTAAATAAATGGAAATTATTTTGTATATAATTTTTAAATAATTATTATAAAATTCAACTATTTTTAAATATATGATAATCTATCATTAAATAACAATATTATTAATTATTAATATTAATATATATTCTAATTTGATTTACTATTTTTATGGGGTTTAGCAATTTATTCAAAATAAGGTCTTAAATATTCACCTACTTTATTACCCTTGATTTGTTCCTTTTTCACGATTATATTATTATTTGATTTGTGATAACGAGGGTTTTAAAAATTCGTTTTTCTTTTTGCTGTCTTTTAAGAATTTTAAAAATATTGTTGAAAATTACGGTAAAAATATAGTAAAATCATTTAATATTATATTTGTTACATTATATTTATATTTTTTAACTTTTAAACTTTAATATATCAATACTAATAGAATATAATATAGTAATATTAAAGATACAACATTTCCCTTATTATTATTATTATTATTATAATGTTGCTGTTGCAGTATTTATTTTGAGCTTTACCATATATTTTCCCATTAAAAAATTTCAACTTTCAATTCAAGCAGCTTTGGAAAACCCAACCAGCCAACAGGTTTTTTTCAACTCTTGAAATTTCCAAGTTGTTTTAAATTTCTGGAGCAAACGGTTTTTCACTTTTTTCTGCTCTTTTTCCTTTTTTCTGTGTTTTTTATTTTTTATTTCTTTTTTGTCTTTACATTTTCACTTTCTGGGTTGAGTGAGCAAGTTACGTTCTGGAGGAGCTGAAAAAAATCTTAATAAAGATTACAGCTTCAGAAGAGTCTTGCTGAAGTGTGTGGAATCTTTATGACAGGTCATGATCTTTGTATTCTGAACAGTATTCAGAGTTTGATGTTGGTATGTAAAAACTAAGTTTTTTTAATTTTTTTTTTTCCCTTTTGTGTACTTAAGTTTTCCTTGAGTTCCAGCTTTCTGTCTCTTAAAAGTTTAGGTAAATGTTGGATACGAAGCAGGTTTAAGGGTGAAGTTTTTATTTTTATTTTTATTTTTTTTGCTCTTTTAGAAAAACCTTTGGTATTTTTGGTTGTTTTTTATTTGCTTTGAGTTCAGAGCTCAGAAATATTTGGAGTAGACGAATGATTTTTTAACCAAAAAGTTTTATGATGCTTTGAATTTGTTATTTTTAAACATGTTTTCAAAATTTTCTTACCCAAGTTTGTTTTGAAATTGTAATAATATAGCAAAATATTTTGCTATTTTTTATATTTCTTCTGATGGCTATTTTTTCTCGTCCTTTTTGTTACGAATCAAATATCTGGTTTCAGTACTTGAAAGTTGAAAACTTGATAACTGAGCAAGTACCCATTTTTCAGAGATGGAGGCAGAAAAGGAAAAAAAAAAAAATACATTGTTAGAAAAATAACTGCATTTTTTTTTCTTATGTGATTTTCTACTTAAATCCTAGAGTGCTGTGCTTTTTGCAATTTAATGCAAAGTTAAAGTTCTAAGTGGATCTGGTAATTCAGCTAAACAACTTGAAAATCCAAAGTTTGTGTCTTTGTTTTCTTGCTTCCTAGTTTGTGGGAATCCTTTGATGGGTTTTCACTTTGGCTTCCTTGCATGTTTAAGAAGGTTCAAATTTTTGGTTTTGCTAAAAATACTCAAATTTTTGGAATGGCATGTGCTTTAATGAGCCATTTTGCTTACTAAGTATGATTCATTTGTGGCTTGCAGATTTTGGTTTGATTGTGTAGACTTAGGAGGGCATAGTTTGATATATGCATGGAAGGAAGAGAAGGGATGAGTTCTGGGGTTACAGTGATAGGGGCAGAAGCTCCATCAGCCTATCACATGGCACCAAGGAGTGAGGCTCCAAGCCAGGGTCCTCCTGTTGTTCCTGAAGCAACAGCTGGAGCTATTGGTGTCTCACCAGTGAGTGTGGGATTGGATGGAACAGCAGCTAAGAAGAAAAGGGGTAGACCAAGGAAATATGGGCCAGATGGGTTGAACACTATGGCATTGTCACCCGTGCCAATCTCATCTTCAGCTCCATTTTCTAATGACTTCTCATCTGGGAAGCGGGGGAAACCGCGGGGGATGGAGTACAAGCTGCCAAAGAAAGTTGGAGTGGATCAATTTGGTACTTTTAAAAATGCTAAATAATATGCATTGCTTGTAAACAGCATAATTATGTGTCACTAACATGGTTTATCAAATAACTTCATTTTTGTGAATTTAGTAGTATCTTTCTATTTTTGATAACTTTTCTTCCTTCTTAAAGTTTGCTTCCTGTCAAACTTTTAAACTACTGTCCCTGAATACATGAAAAAGCTCTCCTTTTTTTATTTGCAAATACCTAAAAGAATTGATCCTTTTTGTGCTGTGGAACTTTTTGAAGTGGGGTGGATCAATTTAATTTTAAACTTTGATGATCTTTCCATGCATAGAAATGGGATTCTATGTTAACAAGGGAATGTTGAATTGTGCTCTGCAACCACAATTGTGGCTGCAATATTAAGGTTTTGGGAGGTCTCCACAACTGCATTTGTCTGCTTTTTTTTTGTTGTTGCAATTTTAAGGTTTTGGAAGATTTTGCAACTGTGACTGCAACCACAATTTAAAACCTTGAATTTAACATTTAATCTCTAAATATATACCATATTATTGATTGATTGTATTAACTTTTCTACTAACTCCACTTAACATAGGAAAATACCTACATGCCAATTGGTTTTTGTTTAAATTTGCTCACACTGCTATAATATAGTTCATAATATATGTAGTCTGGGACAAATGTATGACTGCTTTTGTAGAAGTTATTTATTTATTACTTTAAGTGTCAACTAATTTCTGTTAATATCTATTGTTGGTACTTCTGTAGGTGACTCTGTTGGTACAAACTTTATGCCCCATATCATTACGGTCAATACTGGTGAGGTATGCTTGAGGGAGAGGGAAAACATTTGTTTTAACTTCATTTGGTACACGAGTTTGCTTTGAATTTCTCTCGAACTATCCTGTATTACCCTTGTGGGTCTGAAATATGACTGCTGTTAACTGGAATTTGCTGTATCTTTTAACCCCTTTACTTTTTCTTTTTCATTTTTTTGGTTGGTGTATTGTGGTCTTGAAACATTTTATTTTTGAAGGGCCAATCATGTAGTTCTGGTTTCCTTCCATGGTTGGATTCACCCCTTCTTTTGTCATGGTTTCCAACACTTCAGTTCTAGATCTGCAGTATAGCTTGACAAACAAACCATAATTGTATATGATTCTATCAGAATTTGAGTTTCACCTATGAAGTCAATGCGGATTTAGCTATAGTTATTCAATTTCAAAACAAATAGTTTGAGTAAAAGAGAAAAGGCTCAGGTGTTTGCATTCTATTCTCCATTCAACAAGAAAAAAACTTTATTTCGATATTCCCTTAACATGCATTATATATTGTAATGCTAATTCTTCCTGCAAAAGAGACAACTGAATACTGATATTTTTGTTTTACACTGTTATTTCAGGACATTACAATGAAGGTTATATCTTTTTCCCAACAAGGACCCCGTGCTATATGCATCCTATCTGCTAGTGGTGTAATTTCAAATGTTACACTTCGTCAGCCTGATTCTTCTGGGGGAACTTTGACCTATGAGGTGCTGCAGTAAATCATCTCACTAGTATATGTTTTATTTTATAATAATTTTTGAACTTGCCTTTTTTGTAATTTCATTTTCAATTTGTTTGTAGATTCTGTCTTACTGGTCATGTTTTTGGAAAACAGGGAATATGTAGGCATTAGATGCACTCTTTTTCACCCTTGTATAATATTAAAATTAAAACTAAAATAGCTGCTCCAGTGAGGACTTTTGAAAGCTTGACCAGAGAGACAAGGGAAGCTTGATCGAGTCTACCAGAAAATACTATAAATTTAGGCGTGAAACATGAAAAACAAAGGCTTTTGGTGAAACCTTTGATTGTTGTGAAAATAATCAGATAGGAGGCCCAGGAATTCAAAATGAGGATATAATTGGAAGGATAGATAGAGGTTGTGTTCGATACGAGTGCTTAAACTATTCTTGATATGCAATGATTTGCATGTTAGGCTCAAGAAATAGATGTACCCCTTTATGGTCTTAAAAAATTAGGATGGGAGCATCGATTAGTTTTGAGAAAATTCCAGGATTTAGTTTTGCTAGGTAGAGACTACAAATGGTCAAAAAGGTTAGTTTTGGCTGGAAATAACAGAAACAAAAACTTGGGTGTAGAATTATGTCTTTGATGTCTTGATGGCAATTTGCAATATTGTATATCTTCATCATTCACTTGGAAATTGTATTTTTTCATTTGATTATGGGTACAAGGTTCATGATGGGTGCTATAAAATCTTATGTTTCACTTTTTTTCCCCCTCTAGGGCCGTTTTGAGATACTTTCATTGTCTGGATCATTCATGCCTACTGACAACCAAGGAACAAGAAGCAGGTCCGGTGGGATGAGCGTTTCATTGTCAAGTCCAGATGGCCGCGTTTTAGGTGGTGGAGTTGCTGGTCTCCTTGTAGCTGCCAGTCCTGTGCAGGTAAACATTCCTCTCTCAACCCTTAATGATATTCTCAATGATGCATGTGATCATGTGCATGGTTTGGGTGGTAACGACTATAAGGTTGGATTCAAAATAGTCTTCAACATTCCATATTTTCTGTGATGTTGAAAACTTTACCAAACAATCCTCCTCAAATACATCCCCAAGCAATTAAGGGTTGGCAAATGAAAGAGGCCTTAATAAAAGAATGTAGCATTTACCAACATGTAGCATCTGGTATAATTTACTTTGAAAAGGTTAGACACAACATTTGTTCCTCAAATTGTCACTTAGATACCTTTATGTCCTCTATTATATCAGGTGGTGGTGGGAAGCTTTTTGCCAAACAACCAGCAAGATCAGAAACCAAAGAAGCCAAAGTCTGATTATGCACCAGCCACCGTCTCCCCTGCCATTGCAGTGTCTTCTGCACCGCCCCCTACTAACGGTGAAAAGGAGGATGTCATGGGTGGACACCTACTGCACAACTCAGGAACAACCCTTAACTCAAGCCTTACTCCTCCCTCGGCCTTTCGTCGAGAAAACTGGGTTAACATGCACTCGATGACGGACTCGATGAAGTCGGCTACTGATATTAACATATCTCTTCCTGATTGTTAAGTTGATGATCAACCTGCAGTCCTGCTGACAACATTCATGACTGAACTATTTGTTTAATGTTTCCAGTGTTGTTCTATATCGTGTAGTTTCCACTTGTTTCAAACCTATTATGATCTGTTGTCTAATGACCATAGGATGAAGTAGTTGACTAGTGGTGTAAGTTGCAGCTAGGTTTCTACAATTTTCTTTGCCTACCAGAGCATCAGATTCCTCGGCTGATTAAGTAGATGCTGCAATATGCAGTGTTATCAGTAGGCTAATTCGGATGTAATCACAACTGAATTTGTTGGAGCTTTTGTCTCAACCTAGCCATTTATTATTTGCCACGAGTATAGACTTGTTATTTTCTCTATATCTTATACTTGCTTTAATGAGTTTAGTGTTAAATATATGAAAGTTCTAGGTTTGGAATGAATGTACGAATGTAGATAGTAAAAAAATGTTGGTATTTTTTTTTGAAAGGCAAAAAACTAGTATTAATATAAATATTGCAGCACAAGATGTGCCCGAACAATGAAGAACAAGATAATATATCAGTTCAAAACTTACTGCTACCCCTAGGATACTAAATAAAAGCTGCAGTTCACTATACAAATAAATCCACAAAAAACCAACTACAACCACACCTAAAAAAATGTTGGTATTTTAACTTTAATCTAACGTAGCATTTGCCAGCTATATGATTTTTATAATTTTTGTGAAGTATTTTACATTTTTTAATTAATGAAGATAGTAGAGTATGTGACTGTATAATTGGAGGAAAAGTTGTCATTTATACTCCTTTCGTTTCTTTTTAATTGTCAAATTTTTGAAAAAAATTTGAGATCAATAAAAGGAATGCAGGGAGTATAAATGATAAATTTTTCTTTCTTTAATTAATTTACAAATTCGAAGATTAAAAAATCTGAGATCATCTTCCTTTCTGCCTCTTTGATTTAGATAGTAACCAATGTGATCCTGCCACCTATAAAAATGTGGAGTTGTAGCTCATATGACACGTTTGAATAAATTATTAGCTCCTAAAATTACCCAAAAAATAGTCTTTGAAAATGATGACTGGTCAAACATTT
Source organism: Pueraria montana var. lobata (assembly GCA_026413185.1). Taxonomy (NCBI): domain Eukaryota; kingdom Viridiplantae; phylum Streptophyta; class Magnoliopsida; order Fabales; family Fabaceae; genus Pueraria; species Pueraria montana. Next base: position 85,667,769 of record CM048650.1, on the reverse strand, counting down.
CGGTTCCTAATGTTTTTTTTTTTTTTTTTTTTTTTTGAGAATACGGTTCCTAATGTTAAAGTGTTCATAATTTGATCTCAAACTTCTACAACCATCATTTGGAAAAAGACCCTCTCCATTTATTTTGATCTTTGACTTTAGTGTGCGTCTATTAATTTGGTCTTTGACTTTGCTTTACATTAGTCAATTTGATTTCTAGGATAAAATTGACTGATTTTGTATTGTTAAGTATCAAATTGATCTTTGTTAATGAAAAGTAAGATATTAGTCCTTAGTGTCATTAATAATTGATCTTTATATTTTTATTTATTTAATTATTGGTTATTGAGAACTAAATACCAAATAAATAAACATATAAGGATCCATATTTTTTATTTTGACTTCATATAAGGATCCATATTTAAAAGATTAAAAACTAGAATTGAAATTCACGTTTAAGATCAAAAGCTTTATTTTAAACCTCGTATTTGAAAGTAGGTTGGAAGAAGCCCTGTAACTCTAGTGTGGAGGGACTATTTACTATATTTAAAAACAAATTATGTGTTTGATTGAGTCATATTTTTTATTGGTAATTGAGAACTAAATACAAAATAAATAAACATATAACAATCCATATTTTTTATTTGACTTCATATAAGGATCCATATTTAAAAGATTAAAAACTAGAATTGAAATTCACGTTTAAGATCAAAAGCTTTATTTTAAACCTCGTTTTTGAAAGTAGGTTGGAAGAAGCACAGTAACTATAGTGTGGAGGGACTATTTAGTATATTTAAAAACGAATTATGTGTTTGATTGAGTCAATTTATTTTATATTTAAAGTAGTATAGATAAATTTTTTAGTAAGAGAATTCAAGCAAACTTTTTTTTTTAAAAGGAATATTCCACAAAATTTAAATATTCCTACTCCGAAATCATCCTCAACGTAGTGACTTTCCATTATGTTGTAAAATAAGTATGTTTTAATGGAAGTTCTTTCGATTTCTAGTGAAAACATTGATATCTTTTAACAATTAGTTCCTAAGCTTTTTATTCAATTGTTTCAATGTAGGTCTCATTCTTTATTTGATAAGTATCATTTCCAAATTAATAAAATTTAATAAGATAGTGTGAAAAGAGAGGGTTAGAAAGTAAGTATCATGCTAGTACTCCTCATTACTTGAAATATAAAAACAATAAATGTGTTTTGTGTTTATATTTTACCGTAATAAAATAAAAGTTTGGATAAATATTAACCATGAGTTACTAAAATGGTTGATAGTATTGAAAGAGGGTCAAGAAGCATGTTAGCAACCCCTCTAAAAAATCAGTAATAATAGGAATATAGGATAGGATAGAGGTTGCTTTTATCTCCCCTTGAAGTTAACCTAGTTATTAAGTAAACTTTTTATTGTTTTAAGAAAAGAAGAAAGCGTAAGGTGCACTCATTTACAGAATAAATGTTACATTACATACGTCAAACACTTTGATTGTCACCTACTCCCTACGAAGAAATTTGTGCCTAATAAGAGCAAAATGCATTATTGTCTGGATTTAATTTCACTTTTGATGTTTCAAACTATAATCAATGCATAACTTTATTTCTTTAATAATTACTCGGATCAAAATTTCAATGTTTTATTATTATAATTAAAATCTTCTACTTTTTTTTTTTGAAACAAAATCTTCTACTTTTTTTATTGCTATAAAAATTTCAATAAATTTTCCACTTCCTAAAATTCTCTAATTCTTTTTTTTCATGAAGTCTCTACAAATTAAATTAATTAAATCATTTTAAATTATCTTTCGTTAGAAAATTTACTAATCAAAATATTATGTTACCTTTTTTTTTATTACCACGTTATTACGGAGTATCAACTCCTAACCACATTTTTTTCCATCTACAAACAAGGCTCGAACCCAAGACCTTATCTAAGGGAAGTGGATCTAGTAGCACTCAGACCAACAACTTGTTGGTCTAATTATAATATTATATGTTACCTTGAAGTAAAATCTCAATTTTTTCCATCTTCAAAATCTTAACTTCACACTTTATGAAATCTTTCAAATTTTATCAATTTTTTTAATCTTTTTAAAACAATTTTTCATCTTAAATCCATCATAAACTTCTAATTGTTTAAATATAAAAGAATTTAAAAATTTATATAAAAAATAACAGAAAGAATCGAATGTAATAATTTAAAAAATTTATATACATTTATATTTTTCTCTCTATGTCTTCATCACATCACCTATTTTATCATGCTCCACTCTTTTCTCTTCCTATCTCTGTCTAGAAATTACTGTAAAATTTTGTTACATAAATGTCTTCCTATCTATCTCCATCTATCTGTCAAAAAACAAAAACAAAAACTCCATCTAGAAAATGTTGTGTACCGGAAGCTAAAGAAATTATCATGCATTCAGCGCTATTTATATATAGCAAAAAAAAAAAAAAAAAAGAACGTATACGTGTGACTGACAATACCCATTGATCCATTTGAGTTTATAAGTAACCATTTCACTGTAAATTATTACTTAGTGACTTATAACTGGATGGAAACTTGGGTATGCAAGTTATATTGATCTTTTAAAAAAAACTTGAGTATACAACTTAAGCACATTAGGTTTACCAAGTAATTCTCTTACTAACCTAAGCAATATGCATACTTTTTTACCAGGCATAGCTAGTTGATTATTTGTCAAACATTTATTTACTATTAGTTACATATTATAATTTATACATTGATTGTGAGAAACAAAAACAGTAACTATCAAATTATCAAGGTATCAATGCTTTGGATACAGAATTTGCAACTCTATAAAAAAAAAAAAAAAGGGTTTAAAACAACAGAAAATGTTAAGTCAGTCTTTGGTGGTGTTGCTGCTGCTACTCTTGGGGTTACAAGCAGAGGAAGCAAATATGACAATAAATATACATATTAGGCAAAAGCCGTTTATGTTTGTGGCTACACCACTAGCTCAAATAACTTTTTTCATGCCTAAGGGCACTCTAACTCACAGAATATAAAACTTCACTTAGAGAATCACACCTTCTCAAGCTTCTCTCTTTCTTGCTAAAGCACCAATATAGATTCTCATATGTTCCTCTCTCTAAAGAGCTTGGCTCATCACGGATTGCTCTCGCCATGGCTCTTGCCATTTGAATTCAGCTCATAAGATGGATTTGCCCTCAATGTAGTGAATGTATCAGCCTGTAACTTCTTTGATATTTCCAACAATTTAATTAGCTTGTATATTTATACAAAGAATAACATAATTTTCAAACAAAAAGGTAAAGGAAACATACAGCAGGCATGGAAGGTGAGCCACCAATTAATGCACATCCTCGGTAAGGGTCCATACCAAGCTGAAACACATTCAGATGAGAGAACAGTCACCAACTTTTCCTTTGAAATAGTACAGGACAATTTACAAAAGAATACATTTCTAATCGTAATACCTTACTATAGAAAGGACAAATACCACAACAAGATATGCAACTTTGAACAGCCGCTTCTTTTTCTCCCAATTCAGCTTGTTGTAGATTTCAGTAACATCTGCTAAGTGCTCTCTTTTAATGTACCTGAGATATTAGCTTCCATGTCATATGGGGTATAGTAATATATCTTGAAATAATGTACATAGGTAATAATGGCACATGTTTTAGACAGATAAATTATTGAAATGCAATCCTTTCTGGATTCCATTTATTATCTCATACAGGATTATACTATACTGCAAATGTCCATTTTAATGCCAAAGTTATTTGAATTCAAAATTGCAATCTAATTATCCAGACCATTTTAACGTTAATTGTATGTTTAAGATATTTGTTGGGATGGCAATGCAACCTATGTTTTACACAGATAGGAAACAAAATCTCATGGCAGAAGGGTTAAATTTCCATCTCCAAAGAGTTTCAGACTATAACATAATCTAAAACTAAAATGCAATTTCAAGTAGGAAAAACATTGAAAGTTATGCAATTCAAATTTTCATAGTCCTTGATTAAATAAGTTAGTAATCATGTCTTCAGTCTTCTAACTTATGAGTTGACAGTCTTCTTCTATCTTCATTATGTGTGTGTGTGTGTCAAAATTCAAAAGTATTTGGGTAGTTTTCATCATAATTATGATCAGAGTCCTAAGTGTGTTTTCAAGGGTTTCAATGTTATCCCTCGAATTACAATATTGGAAACTGTTTGAACAACCACTTGAAGTTCATTCTTTTTCCAATTTGCAAGTGGCAGCATGAAGGTCTGGACAACACCCTTTAGTTAAAATACCATTCAAATCCCGTAATCACTAATATTTTGTCATTGTAAGCCATCAAATCACCCTTAAAACAATGTTTTGCATCCAAAAATGTAAGACACATTCATTCCATTCTATTGAGTTTTGCTTCAAGTAACCAACATTTTCAACCCCTAGATCAACACAAAAAGCTCCTAAGAAGATTGACATGCCTACTGAAAAGACATTCAATAATTTAAAACTAACAACTTCACAATTATATTAAAGAGCATCAAGTTATAGCATGTGGACTTGAAAGCCAATTTTTTGTGATAAAATTGAAGCAATTACAATTTAAATGATGCCTATGCATGCCTTTCTTCATTGCTCCAATTTAAGTTTCATGTGAAAGAAGTAAAGAACTAAAGAACTATTTTATCTTTATGGTAAACAAGATCTGCTCCTTTGCTTTTCTCCTGCCTTGTATAAATACAATAAGATCCAGCAGTTTTAACAAGACAGAATTAACAAAGCACAAACTTTTTGAGAAAGAAGGGAAAAAAAAAACTTACAATCTCACATTGTAATACAGGAAAGGGAGAGATATCAAGAATATAAACCAATGCCCAGCTATAAGATTGGTGAAGCAGAAGATTCCATGGATGATAAATTCTGGCAAGACAACCTGGTTAATCCGAGACGTTGAATCATAAGGGTTGATATAATCAAACTCCAGGTCCACCAATAATATAAGCTGCAATAAAAATTTCAAGAGATGTCAAATTTGTTTCATAAATAGTAACCAGCAATTCTGCTTAAAACTTCATCTTTCTGGAGTAGTTTTGAAGGTAAAAATATTTACTACTAGTACACTACACTATCTTTCTGGAGTAGGAGAATTGTAGGAGAGCAATTTTGAAGGAACTAGGAATCAATACACATGGCAATGATGACATTGCAGAGCTCCACCTATCCATTAGGAATGGCCAAATACAATGGTACTCAAATTAAAGTAAAAAGAACAAAGCCATTAATCTTTTACAGAGAGAAACTAAAAAAAAAAAAGCTTTTTAAATGATGCCATTTTCTTTCAGAAAGGCAAGGTAAATGCCACAAAAAAAAAAAAAAAAAAGTGAAATGAAGCATAAAAATGGTGAGATTCCTACCAATGCAGTCCTTAGTGTGTGTTGGTTCATCATATCTTCAGAAAATTATCGCTTAGTTTTTAAACTTTTATAAGACAAATTATAAAAATAAGCAATTATTTTCCAAATTTTTATCATTTTCTCCAAATAAATGGCTTACTTTCAGAAAATTGTTCTAAAATCTATACACAAGCCTAGGTTAAGCACTTACCACCACAATCTGAAAGGCTCTCCACTCAATACAAAATTTTAAAAACATAAACATGAAAATAAAACAAACAATTTTTACAATTGGAATTGAAATCTTATGCCCTTGCACGCACGCTCAAATTAAATTATCTTCCAACCCCCGCCCCAAATTTTTTTTTTTTCTTCTTCTCCTTCTATTTTTTTCTAATAGGAAACATTTAATTGTGAAAAAAATGCAACAAATAAGAATTGAATTAAAAAATTGAAATTTTCAGATTCAACTATAATTTAAATAATGAAACTGTTGCTCTGGTTAATTAATTATTATTAAAAAAATAAAAACAACAGAACAGAACAATCGATGTGATGCAATATTAGTAATACCTGGTAACCGAGGATACAAAGAAGGGTCAAAATGAGAACAAACGTTGAGATCCAATATAACACCTCCGCCATGACGCCCACCACTGCATGCCGTTTTCTATCTCTTCCTCGTACGCTGTTTATGTTTTCCTTAAACGGAGTTCCTTCTTTTTTTGTTTTCGGGAAATAAAATTAATTTTAACCTCAATTCTTTCGAATTTTCCCTTTATATGTATTCTTTTTTGGAAAAAGGTTGCTTCATTTTTTTGGGCCCAAGTGGCAAGTATGTTGGCTGGTCCATTTTGCTTCATGATTAATTTGGGTCGGGCGAAAGTTGTATAAATATATATAGTTAAATAATAGCAATAAAATATTTAAAATACATTAAATTACTATTTTAGACTGTGTATATATGATAAATATTTAATTAAAATTTATAATAAATAAATATATTTAAATATATAAATCATATTTTAGATTTATAATAAATAATTTAAATTATCATATAATGTTTTTAATTATTAATAATTTTTAAAAAAATAATGGTTAAAATTCAATTTACAGATAAAGATAAAAGATGATAGATTAAAAAAAAAAAATAATTGAGAAAATAAGTTATATAAATAAAGATAAAAAATGATAATGTGAGATTATTCAGAAAGAACTATTTTGGTTAGTTACAAAGCTAGTATTCGAAATTTGGAGATAAGAGAGAAAGTATCAAGAATGTCTAATTGAAAGAGTGGTGAGATAGAATTCTATTCTACAAGTTGAGAATTTTAATTTATAATATATGAATAAATTTAAACTTAAAAAATAAGTAAAATAATACTAATATTAAAATGTTTTATTTATATTTAGAGTTTGATTTTTATGTATTGTTTATGTATTAAAAAATTATATTTTCAACTAATTAGAAAGCATGATAGATAAACTTTTAGGCTAATTATTGTTAAAGTTAATAAATTTATTAGATAAAAATATAAAGTTCTTTTACATTGTGAATGTATAAATTATTTCTCTCTTATATTTAAATACCATTTTATTTTATTTTATTTTGCATTATATTAAAGTCCAATTTTATCTGGTCAGATTAAATTTAAATTTTTGTTTTTCTTATTTTCTTATGTTCTTCTTATGTTTGGTAGAATTAATTATTCTTATTTTCTTTTTACTTTCTCTCCAATTAAATAAAAGGAAAAAAAACATTATTATTTATGTTTTTTCTCTCTATTTTTTTTTCACTTTCATCTATTCTAAATAGATCATAACAGTTTGTTTGGTTATGCTGAAAAAAAAAACAGTTTGTTTGGTTATGCTACTGTGGTAGAGAAAGAGAAGTGATCGATGGGGAGGCAAAAGTTATGTACAAACGTGGGAGGCAAAAATTGACAATGCAAATTGCTCTTAACACTTCTCAGTCTTTGTCTTTCCACTCATTTTCCTTCGTATTTTCAGCAACTTGCATGATGCATATCTCTATTTTCCGTTTTCTTTCATCCTTTTACTTATTTTTCAATTCATAATGTTTACCTAAATAATAATAATAATAATAATAAAACAGAACCATCTATATGGATTAAATTGTCGTTCAGTATCTTACTTTTTACTTTTCTATTTAACAAAATAAATGATAGAAAAATAGTATATGATATTTGATATTTTTATTTTCTTTTATCAGAGTAGAAAGTCCCATTACATGAGCCAAAAACAAGTACCTTAAAGAGGCAGGAGTAGGACAGTGTCCATAAATCAAGAAATCCTCTCCCATCCCGCAAGCCAAATTAGGCAATGCATCAGCACACACAGCCATATAAATAAATAGACTTAAATATATTTTTAGTTGTTGTATTTTAATATATTTTTTATTTTTATAATTTTTTTTAATTTTAGTTTTTATAAATTATATTTATTTTATTTTTTATTTTTAAAGTAATTTAGATAGTACTTTAAACAGTAAAAAAATATTATTTAAACTGTTATAAAAATAAAAAACAAAAAAAACATAAGTTACAAGAAATAAAATTAATTTTTTTTTATAAAGATAAAAAATAAAAAAACACTAAATTACAAAAATTAAAAAATATTTAAACTAAATAAATATTCACAATGCGAATCTGCCAGTCTCGAATAGCAGAGCAGACATCATTATCAACCTCCATTAGCTTTCCCTGAAACAGTATTCACCACTCTTTGCTTAGCTAAGGAGAGACCTATGTACAGTCCCCATAACTCTCCAATAAATGCTCAGCAGTGCCTATCTTTTTGGCAAACCCGCATATCCAACTACCATCATGGGCCCTTAATTTGATTCTTAAAAAAAATCATTCAAGATTACAAATCTGAGACACTTTAATTTAATTCGCCAGTCATTTTACTTCTATTCTTACTATAATTAATTCCTTAAAAATAATGTGTATCGATTTAATCCTGGAAAATCATTAGTAACCCAAATTAATTAGCACTTTTTAAAAATACTAATTGAAATGGGTAAGGAATTAAAATTAAAATATTTATTTATAATTTTGACAGACTATTCAATATTTTAAAGAAAAAAAACTAAATTAGATTAAATAATTTTTTTTTCAGATATCTAATTGGGTATTTACATCCGAAACTGTTTTAGAGCAAGCTTCTTTTCTTATCTAAATATTTTTTATTTTATTTTGCCAAACATAAAATGAATAATTTGTCTCATTCTACCGACACTTCACTTCACACTGGCAAAACGCTGCAATGTTACACCTCATCGATCACAAATGCATTGCATTTGCAGCACCACTTTGAAATTTACGCAAGGGGACAAACACGTATGGTTCTCACTTTACCTCACGTTGCAACCCCTGGCTCGAGATGATAGCGCGTGTATACGTTAGTAGAGCAACCTTAGCAACACATTTTATATAGAGCAACCATGCGAATTTTAACTTAGAAAATTGTTGGAAAAAAAAATGTTAGATAGTATTAGTATCTTTGGTGCTGGTCCTCATATGTTAATGGGAGGGCATTCTTTTGTTTCCAATCCTTAGGTTTGTCTTTAGGTAGTGGTTAGACAGAAATTAGAGGGAAGAAGGCATTTTTTTCAGAGTATTTAAAATCTTTTTAGTCAATAGTAATTTTTGGTTTAAAATATATCTTTGATTATTCATCTTATTTTTTGAGTTCAGTTTGATTTTCTAAATTTAAAAATTTCACTTTAATAATTTAAAATGTTTCTTCTATCAATTTACTACATTAACTTGATTAATTCGGTGATACGTAACCAAGTATTAGATATATCACACATTTGCTACATTATTTAAAATTAACATGGTAATACAAAAAACTAATAAAATAACCAATTTGATCCTACTAAAGAGATACTCTAAAGCATCAAAATAAATTTTTTTAAATTTATGAAGGTAAACTAAAAAAATAAAAGGCTTAATTACAGATTTTACCATCCAACTTTCATAATTTTGCAAATTTTATCATGCAAGTTTTTTTTTTTATGAATTTTACTACTCAACTTTCATAATTTTGCAAATTTTACCACCCAACTTTCATCATTTTGCGAATTTTACCACCTAAATTTTCAATTTTTGCGTATTTTACCACCATGATGTTTCACAATTTTTTTTTTTGAATTCTTTAACTTTTTTTTTGGTAAAATATCAGAGTGGTAAAATGTGCAAAAATTGAAAACTTGGATGGTAAAATTTGTAAAATTAAAACTTGGGTGGTAAAATTTGCAAAATTATGAAAGTTGGGTGGTAAAATTTGTAATTAAGCCAAAATAAAATGAGACAAAAAGTATATTTTATCTGAAAATTTTCGCAGGAGCTCTATTACATTAAATAAAACAAATTATTATGGATGTGTTGCCAACACACCAAAGATTCAAATCCTAGCCACCACTCTTTTGCCTCAAATGATCATAAAATATGGCTTATATTTATCTCAAACCAAGTGCAGATCAGCTCCGCAGCTAGTGTTTATAGTTTGCATTATTTTGTCACGAGTATAAAACATGGCAAAAACCATATGCCTTCCAATCTACTTGCAGAGAATGAACTTTTCACAATGAGTGAATTTTTACTGCATCAATTGCTTCATGATGAGTTACAATGTCTTGGTCAAATGAGTTGTGCAGTGCAATGATCAAAGAAATTCCATTCTTTCAATGCTTGATGCATGCTTTTCAGTCTAATACAAGATTATTATTCTTTTTTTTTTTTTTTACACATACAATGGTATTGGTCACACTGAAGTTAAAATTTATGACCTTATACATACTTTTGAAATCCCTTTACTAGTAGAGCGACTTTACTTTACATTCATAATTTCAAATAAGTGTGAAAAATATACAACCATGACTCCAATATTGAATTCAATAGCAATTAATATTTCTGGCTGATGCTGATATAATTTCTGCTGTGATCCTCATAAATTGAGTCCTGAGACGCCCATCCTTTCTTTTCCAACTCTATTCGCAATGCCTGTCAATCAGGAAGATGTTTTCAAAATATCATATTTTATACTCTAAATCAATTAAAAATATTCTAAACTAGATTTCTAAAGAAATTATTACAAAAATAAATAATTTTTAATTAGATGACAATATATCAATACGAGTATATTAACATAATATGTAAGTTAGTGTGGAAACGCACCGTATTGAAAAAACATGATAACCTTAAAGCTACTATCTAATATGGTAAAAAATCATAGTGAGACACTGTAATTTTGGAAATTTGACGCTAATTCAAACACAGTGTTAGATACAAACATGTTTGAATGAGTGGTGAATTTTTACCTTGATTCTCTTTCTATTGACATGAAAATCAAAGTTTCCTAATCGGGATGCTGATCGATACTCCACGACCGAGTCCCTGTCTGGTGGGAACCAGAACTCAACATCATCCACAAACTGTTAAACATTAATTAGTAGTTGAAAGAAGAAATTAAAGCAAGTCCTTTCAACCACATGAAAGCTATAACTATAATGTGGTGATTTTAACTTTATATAGGATAAGTTTCCTTATGAGAGTCACTCACATACCCCCAATATTGGGCTTTGGTACTCCAATCTAAGATAGTCTTCTGTCCTTTCTACTATCCTTGGTGTAAAATTTTCTGGTGGTATTGTTGATTCTATCTGTAAAATCAAAACAGTAGTAATTGATTTTTGTGACTTTAATGATTTGAAAACTCATCAATAACTATTACAAACCAACTATAAATAATCATATACTCCTATTAGTGATGGCCAGCAATGAGGGGAAGAGAAATAAGATACAAAAACTCATACATTTTAGTTTAAAATAATCACAATGCTAATAAGTGTTCTTAAGATACTAGTTAAAGAATTTAAAATAAATAGTTTTTATATAACAGTATTGCCAATGTAACTGTGATTTCTAATGTAGTTCACGTGATTTCCAACAAAATCTTTTTATTTATTGATTCTTTAACCAAGTAGCTCAAGACTTAACATGATCCTTAAAATTACCACATCTATCAGTTCCTCCATTGCCTCTTCTCTGCTCACACGATCTTTCCTACCTTCAGGATTGTAGTTCCTGTAGAATAATCAATGTTCTTTTAATTAATAATAATCAAAACCATATCTATGATTCATTGTGCAATTATGCGGGTTTAGTGGACAATGCTCAGCCTCAATGCACAGACCAAAGAGCCTAGCTGCAGAGAAATCAGAAAGGAAAATTCAATATGCATGAGATGATACATTTCTTAAGTTAGGCTCAATTCCTAACACCCACTGAACTTTCAATGGGTTCAAAATGTGGTAAATTGTCCCATAAGCAACATTTTGCCAAATTGGTGTTAAATAGTCACTTATTTTAAAACAGAGGGGAGTTATATACTATAACAAAATACAATTTTATAACAATTTGAATTTTTTTGGGCAGAAAACAATATATAGAAAATAGTTCATGCATTGACACCGAAAGGATTTTACATTGTTATCTAATCACAAATTTTTATGTATGATGAGTTTATTAACTTTTATAATAACTTTTGAAATGTGTATAATTTTTTTTTTACACTATCAGTGTATAAAAATTAAACTCAACAATATAATCATTCAAAATCTCCAATAACAAATTGTAGTCAATTCAGATAATAGCATAACATAAACCACCAAAGTTAAAACTTTAATTAAAAAAAAAAGTTAAAGAAGGAAATTTCACCAAGGAGGAGCGTAATGTGTGAGGTTAGTGACATTTTCAGAGGTTGATATGCAGTTCTTAGTTGCCGGACATAGTGCTAGTGCCGGTTGATTTTTCTGCACTCCAAGATAATCTGGCTTTTTCCCACTGCAACAAGCATATAAAATCCAAAATAATCTATCCTCACTTATTTCCAATAGAAAACACATCAAAACTCAAAAGTTCTTAAAACTACTTGACAAGAATTTGCTTTGAAGTAATCAATCACACAAATCTTAAAGAAAAAGAGTTAATTTTACATACAATAATTTCTCGAAATATTTTCAAATATTATAAGAATTAAATTTTGGTCATCAATTCTCATTGTGAAAACAATAAAGCAGTGTACCTAAAGTTGAAGATGGCACCAATGGTTGCCAATTCTCCACTCCCCAGTATGAGCTCTCTTTAAGATAGGAACAATTAATATGTGGTAAATATAAACATAAGCAGCATGCATAAATTAATATATATTATACAATTCATGTGAGGTGGCAAATTAAAGGGAGAGTCAGTGAGAACCTTCGTTTGATTTGATCAATGGAATTTTCGTCATCCTGCAGCTTCTGAGAGAGTTGAAACCGACGAGAAAAGGAACCATTGTTGTTTTTTATTATGTGAATGTTGAAGTTGCAAAATGTGCTACAAAGTGCCATCGTTAGAAGCTGAAAGGGAAGGTGCGAACCAATGCTAAAATGCATGTTGGACTTTTTTCAAGCGTATGTGCGGGACAATGGGAAGTGGCATGCACTTTGTGGATTTATTAGTTATTACATAAATTAAAAGCACATATAACAAAAGAAGATTCTAATAAGATATCTTCATATGTTGGATTAGAAATTAAAAGTATAAAGAATATAGAGAATGGATTTCATTTGAATGCACTTACGGTAATCATAAATTGACATATATAATAAAATTATGCCTATAAAAATATATAATAAAATTATTGATTTTTGTAATAATTATTTTAAAAGTTATATATAGGATAATTTTTAATTAATTGATAGTATATAAATTTTTACTCTAATAATATATAAAAGGCTTAATTGCAATTTTTTCCCAAATTTATTCATTTTTGACGGATTTTATCCCTAACTTTTTGAAAAAGTTACAAATTTTACCTTCCACAGTTTTGATGACGTGACATGTTGACATAAGCATAAAAAATGGGGGTAAAATTCACCAAAAAATAAAAAGTTAAGGGTAAAATTTGTCAAAAATGAAAAAGTTAGTGATAAAATTTGTCAAAAAGTAAAAAGTTGGATGTAAAAATTAAAACTATTTTAGTATGTCACATCATCAAAACTGTGGAGGGTAAAATTTGTAACTTTTTAAAAAAGTTAGAGGTAAAATGCACCAAATTAATTTGTTGGGGATAAAATCCGCCAAAAATGAAAAAGTTAGAGATAAAAATTACAATTAAGCCTATATAAAAATTAAATTCTTATTACTATTTTTACCAATATGTGTATAGTTGCACTTTTTAGCAAAACCCATTAAGATGGAATAAATGACACATTTTGTTGGAGAACCTTCATGTCAGCACTATCCTTCAACAAATCTTTCGATTCCTTTCATTCCTAAACGTTTATATTTTAGCATTTTATTTTTTTAAAAAAATTTTGGTTGTTTAAAAATTTTAAGATGTAATTGTGCATTTTTTTTAACTATACCCTTACATATAGTGGAGTAATTAAGATGATAAATTAATAACTTTGATTTTCATGAGGTATAATGGAGTATAAATATTGTTTTTTAGTGACATTTTTTTTATAATTTTTTAGTGACATTTACATGGAAAAAAAACACCATATACCATCAAAGGGCTTCTTATTGGCACACCGAAGGTACAATTATAAATCGGAGTAAACTATATATATAAATGAAGTAATTAGAAATAGTATAGAAATTTGTAAAACAATCAATGGGTTAGTTTAAATTTATATAAATTAAATGTTTCTTAATTTGTGTGTAAAGTTTTAATCGATTCTCAAATTTAAAATTTGATTTCAGAGGTCGTATTCCTTTTTTAAAAAGATTTTTTCAATGTTATCTTAAAACACACTTTGATGATGATTCTATGTTTTTTATTTAACAGTTTTTTTTTTCTTCTACTGTCCCATTGTGAAATTAACAAAATTATTTTGTAATATCTTAAAATCATGATAGGATATTGAGAAAATAAATATTTTCCTCCTTGAAAATGATAATGGTTTTAATCTGGTGCTTTTTTTTGGATTAGTAGGAATCAAAGACAGGTACTTTACAACAACTTACACACCCTGCTCAACCAACTAAGCTAGACCCGTCCCTTAATTTGGTGTTTGAAAATTTGCATGTACATAATTTATTTTTTTAATCTATTAACCTCAAGATAAATTAGTATTTTTCAATCAACTCGTCTTCGAATGTATAATTTTTATGACATTTTAGTCCACGGATTTATTAATCTTATAATAAATTTAATTAATTTCATGAGGATGGAGTAATTATAATAAAAGTTAATAATTTAGGAGCTTAAAAATCAAATCAATTATAAATGATAACTTTTGAAGAGAAAATTGCATATTTATTTCTTAATATTTAGGTTTGAAGACAAAATTATATACTTATTCCATAATGTTTAAGCTCTCACAAACAGCCAAACTCATTTATTCACACTATTATGCACGATATATTAATGCAACATTTTTTTTAATAAAAATCTTTTTATTTATTAGTATTCTTTAATCAACACACATTATACACTCATTAGGACATCCAAAGTCAATTCTCTTATGTCATAACCGTTCATTTGAAGTTTAATATGAAACATATGCAATCAGGTTGTAACTACTATGGTCAACATGAAGTGTTGGAATAGTATGTATGAAATCATATGATCAAACATCAGTGTGACTATTGTATATTAAAAAAAATGACGAGATTGAGACATTTGTGGAGTCACCCAAAAACTCTCTCTTTCTTATTCTTACTTCTATATAAAGTCTTATTTCCCTTCCTCTTCTTCCTTAGTTTTTTCCTCCTCTCTCTCACAATGCTCCCTTACCATACCCTTGAAGAAGCACAAGTTGCACTAGGCAGAGGACTAACCGTTGCTGAGACACTATGGTTCAAGTACTCTGCCAACAAACCTGATTTTGTTCTTCATTGCCACAACACTCTATTCTTGTGCTTATTTTACTCTATAGCCCCAATTCCATTCGCATTGATGGAGCTTGGTGGGTACGAGAAGCTAAACAAACACAAGATTCAACCCTCGGTGAAGAGATCATTATGGGAAATGTTCAAGTGCTACAAACATGTCATGGAAACCTTTGTCATTGCAGTTGGCCCACTACAGATAATTTCTTATCCCACCATCAAGGTACTTACTCTCTCTTGTTTCTTTCATGCATTGTGCTTGGAGTTTTATTTTCATATAACATTAATATAAAGATTTTTATACCGTTAATCAATTAAAAACTACTTTAAATGTGATTTTTAAAATAATTATTACAATATTAGCAATCTTATCATACATATGAGACAATCCTTACATTTATACATCATGAACTTTGAATTGTTGAGCCTTCATTATATACAATGAATAAAATATTGTAATCTTAGACTGATGAATAACTTTTTTAACAACATAAGTTTAACCAATTTAATCATTAAATTAAGATATTATCTTAATGATGCATACAACATGTAATATGAATACCCCAGACTAGAAATTGTGAATTTGTCAAGTCTTTATTATAGCATGTAACTAAGATATTAGTATTAGAGTTTGTAGGAGATAATTCCTATGAGCAATTTTTCAGCCCAGCAAAGAAAATGTACCTTACGATGAAGAAAACAGAGAGAGGAAACCTGGTTTTTTTTGTTAAAGAGCAAAGTGCTTTCGCGTGGTTGAATTCAACTTAAAAAAATAAATAAATTGTGAAACGATGAATATCATGGTGAAATCGGTGGTATTAAGACCTTCTTAATAAAAAATAAAATGAAAATGATTTCTTTCTTCTAATTTTCTTGAAAATTTAACTTTACAAAAATGAAAAGTTATGCGAATAATTTTCTTCTTGTATTGATAAGACTTTCACTTCTGTACCTGATTTTGCTTATGGTCCTCCTCATGAGTGACCTGCGTTGTATTCATGTTTCAATGAATGAATAAATTTATTTTAGCGTGGTCGTGGGGCTCCTTGCCCACGTCACTTCAGAAAAATAAAATAAAATTATGCGAATAAAGTATAGGGTTTAATGCTACTCCTCCGATTCCTAAACTCTTAATATTTTAATTTTTTATTTTTGTTTCTAAACTTATGATATTTTATACATTCTAAAGTTCATTAATTTTTTTTTCCACATATACCTCTATTTAACATGATCTAGATTTTCACACATTCTTTCTTCATAAATATTAAATGAGAATATTTTAGACTAAATATATTTTTTATGAATAATATTAAATATTTTTTAAATTGTACATTAACTTTAAACATCAAAAATTTAGAAATAGAGAAAGTATTAATTAAAATCCAAACACAATGGTATGGTAAGGTAAGGTATAGAGTTTAATGTTTAATGGTATTTATTAATATCCACACACACTATATTAATTGGACCTTGGAGTCGGAGCCAAGTGCGGTCGACCCTTGAATGAAATGTCCTTGTCATTCCAAATATGTAACGTTGTACATTTTTGTATTCAAGTTACTTACTATGAGAAGAAAAAAAAGAGTCAGGTACTAATCTTACTAGTATAAAATAATTTTATACTATCTTCTAATAATAAATTATTATGTATAATAAATGTTAACTTTTACAATAATTACACTAAAAATATTAATAATGATTTGTGACTAAATATCAATACTACATCTGTTCCTATTTATAAGACTCAATTACCTAATTTATTAGAATTAAGAAAAGTGGTTAATTTAACCCATCCGTTCCAAATTATATGACGTTTTAGAGAAAAAAATTTATTCTAAAATAGATGTCGTTTTATAAAATCAATGCTGCATTAAATATCTTTTTTTCAGGATTATCCTTAATTAATACTTAATGGGAGTAGTGTATTATGAGTAATTAATTAGATAGATAAAGGGTATATTAGGAAGTTACCTAATATTTTCTAGGAAATTCAACAAATTAATTGCATTCCTTAATACCTGTGCTAAAACCTTAAACGTCATATAATTTGGAACGGAGGGAGTAGTTGATAACAATAAATTTGTCCTAAATTTATATATTTTTTCAAAAATACCACTGTTATTAATGATCTTCTCTCTCTTCTACATGTTTATCAATACAACATCTCTCATATTTAATTAAAGGTATTTTAGTCTAAAAATAATTAATGCATGAGATATTATAGATTGGATCTTATAAAAAGGAACAAGTACTACTTCTCATTTTAGTCTTATAAATAGGAACGGAGGTAGTATAATATAAAAGACAAATGTTAATCAATGTCTTAAGGGTACTGGTTAAAAAACTAAAAGAAGAAAGAATTTTATTGGGATGCGCAAAACTGTGATACCCATAGTTATTTTTACGCTCTCCTATGATTTACTCAGTAAATACTTTCTGCTTTTAATTTCTTAACTAGTGTCCTGCCCTTAGGACACTGGTTAGCAAGACCCAATATAAAATTATGTATAGAAAAACGATTTTTCTAACCTGTGCAACCTTGCACAGGATAAGTCCTATTAATTATCCACTTTTCAACTAATTATGACCAATTAATTAATTATGATTCTTTAAAAAAAATTAATTTCTCTCTCTTAATTATGATACAGACTCACCTTCCTATAACGGTTTAACCTATTTTCTGTAAAAAAAAAAAAAAAAAAAAAAAAACAGTTTAACCTCTTTCTTCAATTAATAGAAATTTACCACCTCTTCAAATTGTATAGCTTAAATATTCTCACTGAAGCAATTTCCTTCGCATCACAATGCTTCATGAAATGCTGAAAGTAAACATTGAATAAATTTGACATATAATAATTTATCAAACGATTTTTTTGGAAGTTTTTTTGTTATATGCTGCTAATGCTATATCATTGTTTATAAAATGAGGAAAACATTATATTTCAAATTATAAATTATACTAGGAAATAATAAAACACACTTATAACAAGAGTGATGTGATTTGAATGAGCATTGGCAAAATTGATTTTGAATGAAATTGATTTTGATTAAAATTGATTTTGAAGTGATGTGATTTATGTTTGAATATTTTTATCATAAAATCAAGTTAGGAGCAAAATTTAGTACAAAATTTTGGATCCAACGTAAAAGCTACTCAAAGTTGTTTATACTCAGAATCAATTCTGGACTTAAAATCAATTATAAACTCTTTCCCAATGTGAAACCAAAATGAGAAAAATTGTCCAAAATCAATTTTGAAATCATAATCAAATTTTCAACGTGAAACCAAACACATTAGCTTGCTTCCTTGACTCTATAACTCCACTTCTCCAGCATTTTGGGTTGAAGACTTGAAACCAATCCACCGAAAGCAAGTCCATAAATTCATTGTAGTAAAATGTTATTAAAAGGAAATAAATTATTTTCACAAAAATAAAAAGTAACAACTATTTTTTTTTCTATCTATTGCATACAGCATGTTGCATGGAAGAAACTTATTCTATGGTTTTTCTACCACCGTACAACATGAACTAAAATTGAAGGAGAATATTTTGATACATGAGGTTCCAAAACAACTTGATTAATATACCTTATACTGATGTTGCAGCGAGAGTGTTTAGTCCTAGGCGAAGATTGAAGGAGAGTATTTTGATACAGTAAGGTTTTAGACGGTTCTATTTTCAAAGGTGGTAAAGTTTTATAAACTAATTATTATTTTATTGATAAGAAGAGAGATATTATAAGAAAGTGAGTCTGTATCATAATTAGGAGAGAGAAATTAATTTTTTTTAAAGAATCATAATTAATTAGTTGGTCATAATTAGTTGAAAAGTGGATAATTAATAGGACTTATCTTGTGCAAGGTTGCACAAGTTAGAAAATTTGATAAAAAAATATAATATAAAACTATTTTATATTATTCATATTTATTTATTTATTTATGTATATAACTATTATAACATGACTATGAAACTATTACATATTTATATAACTGTTAGTACATATATTATTATTACATATTTTACAACTGTTAGTATAGTATAAAACTATTATTAGTACATGACTATAAAACTCTATATATTTATGTATATATTTTTTATTATTTAATTTTTCACTTATTTACCTTATAATTTTGTTATTATATATGACAAATTGAGAAAAACATATTGATATTCATGTCCAAAAATCTAGGTATAATTGATATAATTTTGTTAATTTTACTTTTCAATGTGATCGTTTCTATGATCAAGATTTTCTTTATCAATACTTTTATAAAATCTGTTCAGTGACTATGCACATGTCAGTTTCTCTGCTGCACTCTTGCTTTTTATGTTCTTTTGTGTTTTTCATTTCTATTTTTGTCCAATTTGAATTGAATTGCTGGCCGTAACTGTTCTAGTTTTTACAAAGCTGGGCCCGTGAGACGTGAGTATTATATTTTCTAAGGGCATTTTTGGATTTCAGTTTACAAACTTAAATCTGCATCAAATTTAAGTTTACAAATTGAGTTTACAATAATATTAGACTTAATTACAGATTTTACCATCCAAGTTTTTTTTTGCTAATTTTACCATCAAACTTTCATCATTTTACGAATTTTACCACCTAAATTTTCAATTTTTGCCCATTTTACCATCCTAATGTTTCACAAAAAAAAAATTGAATTCTTTAACTTTTTTTTTGTGAAATATCATAGTGGTAAAATGCGCAAAAATTGAAAACTTAGGTGGTAAAATTCGCAAAAAAAACTTGATTGGTAAAATTCGCAAAATTATGAAAGTTGGGTGATAAAATTTGCAATAGCCTAAATATTAAAAGTCTTGCTTCTCCAAAACTGAATTTTCAAGCAAAATTTTAGTCTCAAACATACTTTTGAAGAGTAACCAGACATGAGTCTAAACTCATTTTACTCTCAAATATACTTTTAAATCCTCTTACCGGAAATCCAAACATATTCTAAGATTTATTAAGTTGCAGTTGCAGCTGTCATTATCAAGCATGCTCTGATGCTCAGCAATGGCAAGCAGCGAGTGAGTTGTCAAGACTCAAGAATGGTAGAAAAGAGTGTTAGAGAGGATCACTAATATTGGACAAAAAATGATTGGTAGATACCCATAACTTATTTAACATTTGTTCAAAAAAAAAAATTTAACATTTAGTATAACTTTTTAATAACTTTTAAAAAATAAATACCCAAATGTCAACCCCCAAATTATTTATATGAATGCCATGTTTTCTTTTTTCTATTTCTCGATTTTTTAAAAAAAAAATTATATCAATAAGTAGGGTTTGGAGTCCTTACTATCTTCTTTTGTATTGAAAATTTTTAGTAGAAGAGAAATACGTATAATAAAGTTAAATGTTGAAAAAATTTAAATTAAATTATGCTTTTAGTCATTTAATTTTTTGTTTAAATTTAATTTGTTTCTTTATCTTTTTAAAAAAAATTAATTTTATCTGTTATTTTTTAAATGTTCAATTTAGTCCCTCTGTTAATTTAGAATTAATAATGTTAATAATTTTTTTCTTTAGAGACTAATATGATTAATTTAAAATCTTTTATTTATAATTTATAATCAATATCTATAATATAACATAACATAATGATATAATCATGCATAATTTTTAGATATCAACTATTTCATTATAAAAAACCTTATTTTTATGTAGAAGATTGAATTGGTTAGAAGATATTTAGCACATAATTTTAGTTAACTTATTTTTTTATTTGACCAACTTATAAGTTTGTTTCATAAAAATGGAGATATTTGACAAAAATAAAATTTATAACCATTTTATAAATGCTGGTTGAAGTAACATTTGAACTTATAACTTTTTTTTTTGGTTATCTTTAATATATTTTTATAAGCAAAACATTTTATTAAAATGAAACCAGAACACAAGATGTGCAGAGATTTAGAATTACAAGGGATAACTAAATGCATAAAAAAACTAAAATGTCTACCCAAAGAAAATGCCCATCCACTGCATTTAAATAACCTATCCAACCATCTTAAAAGTTGCAGTTTGCATATAATGAATCCACCCCATCTCTGAAAACATTAATAAATAACAAGAAAATTCACTGCATAGCTTTACCAACTAGATCACAAAATCCATCTGTCCCATACTTCAGTGAAACTTCGTATTTCCTATCTTCTTTTAATATTAAATTATTTATTTTAATATAGAAAGTGCTCATATGACTCCCTAACACAATTTGTTTGTTTTATGCGTTATTTTTTATGATCTTTTTCTTAATTTTAGGTTTGTTTTTTCCTTTTTGTGTTATGCAATTTTTCTTGTTTTCGTTTTATTTTATTTGCGTTATAACAGTGACTAGATTTTTTTTCTGCCCAATTTTTTTTTCAGTGGATTGGGATCAGAACTGGTTTGTCATTGCCATCAGGCTGGGAATTATTTTGGCAGTTATTAGTTTACTTTGTTATAGAAGATTTTTCGAATTATTGGATTCATAGGATGCTTCATTGCAAATGGGCATTTGAGAAAATCCACAAGGTTCATCATGAATATTCAGCGCCAATTGGGCTCGCAGCACCTTATGCCCATTGGGCCGAGATAATCATATTGGGTATCCCCTCATTTCTAGGCCCAGCACTGGTTCCAGGGCACATAACAACCTATTGGCTATGGTTCATTTTGCGACAGCTAGAAGCCATCGAGACTCATAGCGGGTAAAACTCTGATTTTCTCAAGTAATTACAAGAAATCCTTATTAAATTATTTTAATATAATCCAAAATACATAAAATTATATTCGTTTTGGAGTTTAATAGGTATGTATAAAAGCTTTTAAACTGATATCCAATTTGGATATAAATTTTAAGGTATTATGTTTTTTTTGACACAATTAAGGTATTATTGTAAAAGTTAACAAATTTACCATATATTATGTTTTGTCATTAGATGATAGTATAAAAACCTTTATAATGTAGTGCATATATTATTTATTCTTCATTTTGATGTTTCAAAAATATCAAATTTCAATTATTATAATATATGATATTCATTTTAATAATATTTAAAACGTCTTAGACTAACAATTGGTAATATTTGAAATCTATGATTATTGGTTAATGTGGTAATTGATATTTATGTTTAATTGAACATTGGGTTGGAGATATATAACGAGTGAAATGCATTTTTCTCAAAGAAAAAAGGCAAAACTTTTTTGTCAAATTAATTTGAAAACATTTTTAATACTACAATAGCACTAAAAATCTTAACACATGTGAGTCTTGTACTATTATTTTTGACATTATGATCTACATACGTAGTATGTACTAAAAGTTTCTACATAAGTACAATGGAGTGAGAAAACTTTTATTCATAAGCAGGGAAATTTTGAAACACATAGTGCATATGAACAAATTGCATATCTTTACATATTGCATATTTCTTGTTTTTGACCTAAATTTTCCTTAATATCGCATATTTCTACACACTCACTTTTTTTTTTTTTTTTTTAAATATTATCCATCTTGTTTAAGGTATGATTTTCCTTGGAGTCCCACAAAATATATACCATTTTATGGAGGGCCTGCATACCATGACTACCATCACTACGTTGGTGGAAAAAGTCAAAGCAACTTTGCCTCAGTATTTACCTATTGTGACTACATCTATGGGACTCATAAGGTAACCTTAATCTTTTTTAAAGTTTGGTTTAAGCATTAGTTACAAATTATAATATCTGTTATTCTACTTTTAATAAAAAAAAAGTTATTGGGAATTATTTAATATTTCAGCAAAAGATGACCCCCATCACTATACCTTATTTTGCAGGGATACCAATACAGAAAGCAGATGCGCAAGAAAAATTCTAATTACACCTTCATTGCCCAAAATTACAAGATGGAGTAGCTGTGTTATGCTTTCAACTTTAAAAATGGCTTTATGATAAAAAAAAAAAAATGAAAAATAAAGTTGAGATAAACATTTAATTTCTGCCATATGAGAGATGTAAACATTTAAAAATCGCCTTATATATATTACAAGATGGATGGATAGGTGATTTTAATGGTTCTTCTATGTTCACATCCAACATCTTAAAATTCAGAGTAATTTAGTTATAAACTGCTTTATATATTTTATTTTTGTACATCTACGTATATATCACTTTCTTTTTTTTTATATGAATAAACTGCATGTATAAAAAAAAATGAATAAACTGCTTTATATATTTTATTTTTGTACATCTACGTATATATCACTTGCTTTTTTTTTTTTTTTTAATTTTTTTTATATGAATTACGTATATATCACTATCTACTTATTCCGTGCTACTTAGCCTCAATAAATTAGCGTAGTTAAGGTCCGATTCTACAATCCTATAACTTTTTTTTTTTTTAAAGACAATCCTATATCTATCCATACATTTATTGGCCTTATATATTGCAACATTTTGATTTAACTATATTATAGTCAACACACAACACAAAATTAAATTGTACGGTTTAGATTTTCTACATTTCGGCTTAAACCCTTTTTATGTGAAGTTTGATTCTTATACCACATTTTTTTATGTTGCTTCTAA
This sequence comes from Pueraria montana var. lobata, assembly GCA_026413185.1. Taxonomy (NCBI): domain Eukaryota; kingdom Viridiplantae; phylum Streptophyta; class Magnoliopsida; order Fabales; family Fabaceae; genus Pueraria; species Pueraria montana. The sequence continues at coordinate 85,643,943 of CM048650.1, read as the reverse complement.
AAATTAATCTAGACGATCGTATTAAACATTAATCTATTTTATTTTTGGTGTACCAAGGAGTCTAGGGAGTGACTCCACTACTCTCGTGACTAGGGAGACTGCCTCATTGGGGATTGCAGAATTTGCAGTAGAGAGGGAAAGGAAGAGGGGAGAGGGAACTATGAGTGTCAACATTCATTTTTGTCGGCACCATTTTTAAAATAATAAAAAGTTTTGAAAAAAAAGGATTTTTAAAAATGTTTATTTTGATTTCTTTAATTTAAATTATATGTAATTTTAGTCTTTCAAATTTTTTTAAATCCAAGTAAGTCTTTCTGTTTTTAAAATTAAATAAATTTGGTACTTTTAAAAAAAAAAATTCCTTCCTTAACTTTTTTTTTTTACTTTTTATTTAAAATCTTTACAAATTGAATAGATTAAATTATTTTAAACCTTCTTCTACGACTCAAAACCCACCAATCTAAATATTAAATTTCACATGTAGTACAAACTATATCAAAAATTTTCCTCTTCAAATCGTAATCTCACTTCATATAAAATCTTTCAAATTTTTACTAAATTTCTAACTTTCAAACTTTTAAAATTATTTCATATCCTAAATCCATCATAAACACCAAAATTGAACATAAGAAGTTAATTGAGTTATGACAACTTAATAATTTTATGTCCTTTTCTGTTTAAATGAGTTGTAATAACTTATTGATCTAAAAATTTAATAAAACTTATTAACTCGCAATTTTTAAAAAATATTATGTGGTGTTGACTTTTCAATTTCGTTATACTTTTGTTTAGGTGACCTTTCATTATACTTGGGAATATGTAGGCATGAAATCTTCATTTTTTTTACAGTCAAGTTATAATTTGTCTTTCATATTTTGTTGTCTTTAGTTTTACAAATGTTTAGATTATATTATCTATATTGTTAATTTTTGCTTGTAATTTTTTTTAATTTTATGTTTTGTGATTTTTTTGGTTTATTTTTTTCTTGAAAATGTTGTTACTTTTTTTACCGTCTATTTATCCTTTTATTATTGTCTATTACTTTTATTATTGTTTATTTTATCGAGGAATATAGTTCAGTTAGTTGAGTAGGATACATGAGTTATTGTAAATCCCCCGATGTGTTCGATTCCTACGGATCATAAAAATAATATGTTTAGTTTTCAATTCACACAATTAATCTCAATGCAACAGTTATAGCATAAATACATAGAATTGCAGTGGGATTGAATTTCTACCATTTTAGCGTATAATTGACTCTAAACCTAACTCAATTTGCACAAACTTGTTAAAAAAAAAATTTCTAACCTTTTTACAATCCAATAGAATTAGTGATTCCCAAATGTATTTTTATTTTAAACATAGTCTGGTGATTATAACTAAGAGTCAAACAACAACCACAAGTACCAATCTAAGCTTAGCTTTGCGTATAAAATAAATTGCAGAAACGAAAGAATACTATTTTGTGAAAACTTACATTTATCACTGACTATGTTATATATTTTTATAGTTAAAATTTTAGTCAAAGCCCGTCTAGCTCAGTTGGTAGAGCGCAAGGCTCTTAACCTTGTGGTCGTGGGTTCGAGCCCCACGGTGGGCGTTTATTTTTCTTTTTACTTTTTTTTCTTTCTTTTTTCTGCTACTTTTAAAGCCTTCTAAGTTGCACCTTAGGCATCTTACTCTTCAGTTAAAAAATATTAAAAATAATGTCTTACTTTTCAGTAAGTACCGCATAATTAATCTTCACGTTTTTACAGAACCTTGCATCATAGAAAAGTATTAAGATGTGCAGTGAATTTCGTTATTTGCAGTTATTTCCCAATGCAACCATTTCCAAAATTTCAAAATTGGATGAAATAATGCCCTCATAATTGTGTTGAAAATATGAAATTGTTTTTTTTTTCTTCTTTAAATGACAAACTGTAGCCACTAGCAACATGTCCATTATGTTCTCTCCCAAAGTTACTAATACACTATTCTCGCATCACTTCATCATTCACGTCAAGCCTCACTAGCACAACCAAAACCAACAACATTATCTATGTCTATAAATTATTGGTCACAAAAATTCGGAAAGATACAAGTCTAAGCAGCAACTGAAGGGCTTGCATCATTTCAGCTCATCCTAGTTTCTCATTCAACTTTCCAATGATACCATGCAGCTCTAATCAAGTTGTAAAGTGGCTGAACCAACTATGAAGAGACCAAGTCCCAGAACTCTTGAAGCATCTCTCTTTAACATAAATTAGTTGTCAGTGAGTAAATAGGCATGCTAACGATGGCAGTTGGTGCACTAGCATAGTGGTTTAGGATGAAGGGATAGGTGGAGATGCCCACAACTTCACTTTCTTGTCAGCACTGGCTGTGGCTAAAACCAAAACTTGTTCATTTCCTGCAAAAGGTTACATGCTGGTTAGCATAAGATACCTTATAGGCATCATAATGATGGAAATACAAAAACATATTCACAACTACGGAGCATGTGTTGGTATTTTTTCACATTTTAAATCAATTGCAGTGTATGGTTATCTACATAATTTTGCATTATCTTCTAACACTGATTAGCAAACAAGATACAAGAAACATATTTGGCAGAAAATTTGTGTAAATAATGGAAATTTGTTGACGACAATAAATTAGGTAAAGAACCAAAAGGAATAGTGTCAGATTAGCAGCTTTACCCATTGGAATAGTTTTAGGAGCCCACGAAATGCAAGAAATGTCACCTGCAATGTGAAGAAAATAATCAATGAATGACTTGAAGATCACAGTTAGAAAATTACTTGATTTTTTAGTTGCAATTAAAGGAAAATCAAAGGGTGGATGCTTGGACATACTATCATGGGCTTTCTCAGCTGTATCCAAAACCTTTCCAGTCTCAACACATAACCACTGCAATGTGGAACCATGGGTCGCAGCCAAAATTTTTCCATCAGGGGAAATACTCATGTGGTCATAGTGCAATGTAGTACCGGAAGAATCATGAAGAGGAATTGGGAACACCTTCAGTGTCTTTGGATCCTCATCAAGATGATAGCGAACTTCAGGATAGAAGGAAAATAAAGGTGAGAGGAGTTGAATTAATTAACAACTTAGTCCTTAAGACAGCACATATGAACATTTCGAACCCCATGGAGGAAAGACTACCCTTAATTGGTCAAATAACAAGCACATTTATCAGGCCAAATTAAATAACATGCCCATTTTCAGCCATAGAATCTCATCGATTTCTTCATTAATAACATGACCACATATCTTGTCTAGAACCATTAAAACTATTTGCAAGTGCAGGCCAACATCAAGAGTTTGCTAGAAATATAAAACCAATTTGGTAAGTAATTTGCTTACCATTGATATTCCATGTTCTCATTGAACCATCCTTGGATGCAGTGATTATTTGCTCAGAGTTTGGCGTAAAACATAACCAAGTCACAGCACTCTGACACACAAGTAATAAACATATAAATCATAGTCCAAAAGATGATAATAGGAACATCATCTTTATTATTTTTGTTTAAATTGTAAATTTCTCTCTCACACACAGAGAGAGCTAATATGCCTGCATGTAAAAACGGGACCATCATCGTTATTCTTTTGTTTAAATTGTAAATCACACACATGCATGCACGTGTGCAGGTATGCATTCATGAAAATTGTGTCATGCACATCATGCTCATGAAATTTCCATTAATCCAAGATATTCTAATGTAATACATGAAAATATAAGACTGTACTGCATCAAAATATATGAAAATTAATGTATAATATACCACTTATATAAACAAAAATGCAATGCATTTGAAGGAAAATATAATCTTTAAATTTTTTGGCTTGAAAAGTATATATATAATATATGTAAAAATGGGAGCTTAAACTAAATTTTAAATAACCCCAAAATAATAATGCTAATATTAAACCTTATGCCCCTTAAGCTGCATAACATTTAAAACTTCCTTCACAGATCCATCCTTTGCATATACAATCTCCCAGATCTGCCAAACATTGTAGACAAGAAAAAGTGGAGAATACATTAAGCAATCTTTAAAAACAGAAGCAGCAACATTCAGATAAAAGTTGTCAATCAGAAAATATAATAAAAGGCACATTTATTATACTAATGATGTATTGAGAGGCTCCCTGAGGCCATCTAACAAATTATTAGACAACTGTATTGATCTCTATTCATGTCAAAGATGAACTAAAAGTGGTTGCAGTATTAACCTAAGTTTGATATAGCTTACGATGTTAACACTCCATTAATTTCAGTCACACAAACCACACAAAATTAAGCATTCAAAGGATGGATATTTAATTTAGTTGATTCTGGCTTTCACAAGTTGTATAGTGCGGTTTCAAGTGATATATACTTGCCACTATCTTGGTTCTGGAGTAGGCAAATTTATTGAAAGATTACAAACAAAAATTGATGACAATTTGCTGATCATTACACACAGCTTTCCTTGACAAGCTAGTCCTATGATCAATTGCATTACTTCAACAGAATATTATCTGAAATTATTCTAAATTTACAATTAAACATCAATTTTTTTTTTATTTGTCTAAAGAGATCCATGCACTGCCTAAAACATGATGTGTTCTGACATCAGGAATAGTGCTGACTTCAAGAATCCATTTTCTTCCTTCTCCATCCCATAGTCTTCAGTCATCCCCTAACAGATTCACTACTACATGTCAGCAAGTCATCCTAATATACCCAAAGAATCACAAGGGTACATGTTGGGTTTGTGGGTTGGGTTCAACCCGATGACCATGCCCAATGGCTTAAATAGGGAAGGGCCTGTGTTTGATGCAGGATGTTATATGTCAAGAGTTGCGCCTTTGCTAGTAGCTTAACTTTTTGGCATGGTAGTAAGCGTTCTTAATCATATCATTTGGTATCAACACAAAGGGTCGCAAGGGTGCATGTTAGGTCCATGGGTCGGGCTCAACCCGGTGGCCCATGCGGGGTGTTAAATGTCAAGTGTTGCGCCTTTGCTAATAGCTTAAGTTTTTGTCATGGTGGTAAATGCTCTTGGTCATATGCCCAATCCCAAAGGGCCTTAAGGGTGTATGTTGGGTTTGTGGGTCAGGTTCAACCTGGTGGCCTATGCCGAATGGCTTAAATAGGGCGGTGCCCATGTCTAATGCAGGGTGTTATATGTCAAGAGTTGCGCCTTTGCTAATAACTTAAGCTTTTGGCAAGCTGGTAAGTGCTCTTGGTTATATCACATCCCCCTTTTTCTCTCCTTTTTGCTTTATGGAAAATATTCTTCACAATCCCAACTTTTACATTTGTTTTTCTACCTAAATAGATGAAAACAGACTACTTGAGTCTCTAAAGTCAAGTTTCTTCCTCATATCCATTTTTCCTCACTGGCCAGTGGCCACACACTATTAAAAATCATCTGGGCCCAAAATTGTTGATTGACCGTTGATCAAATTAAAGTAAAAGGTGTTGTGCATACATATATGTGGAGAGAGAGAGAGAGAGAGAGGACAATGGACAAGGAAAGTGGTTGGATATACAAACACAACACAAGAGAAGAATAAGAAACATGGCAAGTTATTTTCAAGTTAAAGTGCTCAAAGATATTTTACTGTGAGATTACCAACTTCACCGAGCAATATTCATAGCAGCATTGTACCATAAACTTTAGACAAACAAACATACAATAGAAATGAAGAATAACTCTTTCTAATCAGCTAGCATATTTGCCATGTTGCTTATTCCCTTTTTTAATTGAATTGTAACAAATACAAGAGGACATATTTCAAGGCCAGCACCAAACAGACGATGGGTGCAGCCTTGCTGATGAGGTGATGATACTGACTAAATCTGGCATTCAACCCTAGCTAGTAAGAAACAAGAGATTAAGCTTGAAGGCTACCTCTTACTGCATAGTACTAGTTGTGCCCGTGTGTGTGCTTACATAATAGGATATGTTAGTAACTCATAATAAATTAAATAGATTTGGCCATTACAGCTCACCTTCACATCTGCAGTAAATGCTGCTGCTGCAATAAAACGACCGTTGGGTGATATAGTAGCCATGTTATTTTTCAATTGATTTGTATCCACATGCCCAACACTCTTCCCAGTTTTTCCATGCCAAAGAATGATGTCAGTCCCTGAATTAGAAATCAAATTTAGAACAGGTTGTAGAAAGCCATCATCAAGCATTAAATCTCAGCATAAAGACAGCGACAATAGTTTCATTAGCAAATTAAAATAATACAGTGCATTTGATTTAGTGAGCAGCATAAATCTCTTACCAGATCCAAATTTTATTTAACAATTTAATTTTTCTTACTCAGAAGTACCTCATTAGGTGATGTAAGACAGTAGTGGTAGCTGAGACCTTTGCAGTATTTAGTGGTAAAATAAATATGTAGGTTTAGAGAAGCAAAGGCAACATAAACAGAAATGTATACTCTATTTAACTTTGTGGACCTTTAATCATACAAGCATTTCTTTTTCCAAAACCTACTTCTAATTAAAATTGAAATTCCCTTCATAATTGCCGCATACTATTAGGTGAGAAGACCCTGAATATATAAATAAATTATGACAGAACATTTTCTTCATAGATTCTAATGGGGAATGATGTCATAAAGATACCTTCTGAACACGACGCAATAATTGTACTTCCATCAGCACTGCCATAAGTTGCAGAGGTTCCAAACATAGTAATTATTGACTTTTTATCATGAACTTTGTGATTCTCCCACTTAATTTCTGGGAGAGGAAGCTTTGTTTGTGGTTTGTCTTCAGAAGTTTTAGGTTTCTCTTCTCCATACATGTATAATGAACAACCAGATAGAGTATAAGATGCCACAACAATGGAGGATGCATCATCAGAAAATGCAACTGCTGTTGGATGACCACCAGAAGGCAAGTTAATCCTTAGAAACCTGCAAAAGAGTTGAGAGAATAAAATTTATGCATATGAATATGATTGACATTGAGTTGAAATGCATATCTATCAAGAGGCTCATAAAATCCACATACTTGAAACTTTTACTTGAAGCATCATCCAACTTAAATACTCTCACAACTCCATCAGCACAAGCTGTTTGCACAGACAACATAAAGTAGGAATGTAAGAAACAAGTTTCATATAATGCTTAATTGCTTGTACAAGTGAAAATAAAAAAAAAAACAAAATCATCATAACAGGTAGGAATCTCAGGTGAAAGAAATCTAGAAAGGAAATTAGGAAACAACAATGCATGAAAAATGCATGTCAACACATGTGATCACTTTGAGACAATAAGGAACATAAACAAGGAGGCTGCAAATGCTGAGCATTATTTTTGCAGTTTCTTCATATCATTGAATGGAGTGGTTTGTCCACAACTTCAATGGTATATCTTCGTCTCTTAAACATGTTATGGCCTTTGGGACAAAATTATGTTTATGGCTGCTCAGTTCATGGTGTTTTAAATACATATAATTTCTTTTTATGCAGAAAGAACAGTCAAGTCTGTTGTGTTTTACAAAGTTTTCATATCTTAGTTATAAAACATAACAAATAAAATAATTTAACTCAATTCAAAACCAATGTAATAAAAGTATAAAAGTAATTAATTACAAAACATAATGTAATGTTTTGACACATATAACAATAAACAAACTTATGAAACATAAGACAGCAAGTTAGAACAATACATTAGGGTTTCGACATGAGAAATATCCCATTTGTGAAGATTGGACACTAAAGTACCTAAACCTACAACCATCCCATAAATTTTTGCAAGCAAATATCCTAACCCTGACCCATTTTAACGGGTAATTCCCCTTCCCATTGTTATTGTTATGATACTCATTTCCCATGAGGTCCAAATTCAATTGTCGTCCCTAGACACATATCAACCACTTCATAGCCACCATCTACTTAAATAGTGCACAGAAAAAAGAAAGAAAAAAGACACAGATCTTACAGCTATGGAAATTAAGGGTCACAAAAGAAGTGAACTCAGCATTGCCATCAAAAGGAACTAAACTAAAAAATACAATTACACATATATATGTTTTGCAAACAAAAATGCTTGAACACCTGTTGCCAAATTTCGTCCATCGCGGGAGAAGCATATCCCTGTCACTGCATCACCATGACCCTTCAAGGTATTCAAATCCAACGGATGATGTCGCTTGTTTTGATCCTAAACAAAAAAAAAAGTTAAGCCAAGCTAAAAAACAAAACTATAAATAAATCATATTCTTAAAACCAAAAAAAATAAACAGCACACCAAACCACAACACAACAGAACACAACAACAACAATAACCTAAGACAAGTAAGTAAGAATTGGAACAGACCTTGTCGGAGGAATGGGGTTTGGAGAGAGGCTTTTTGGGAGGGGGTTTGGAGGAGACGGGTTTGGGATTCGAATTCGGATCGGCGATGGATCGGATTTCGGATTGGCGCTTGCGGAAGTAGGTGTTGAAGAAGAGGAAGGCGATGATGGCACCCAAGAGAAGCGATAGCGCTACAATGGGTAACGCTGGATCCATTGTTTGTCAGAGTTGGAGACACGGAACTGAAACACGAAGAACTTAAGGGTTTGATTTTGTTATGGTTTTTGGATGCTGCTGTTGCACTTACACACGTGGATTCTTAATGAACTGTAAGTTTGCACGTCATGCCTTCGGACTATGCAGCATACAACTCATTTTCATGCTAAGATACACATACCCTTTTGCTTCCTCATGAGATAATTAATTAATTCATTTATAAGTATATAAAACGAGTTTAATATATATATTTACCGTCATTATTAAAGTTTTCGCAATTTACATTATTAATTAATTGGAATTTTTTTTAGTATAGCTTTTGATACGGATAAAAAAAAAATCATCTTCATATGACGGCTTAAAATTGACTTATGATTAAAATATTCAAAGGGTATTTTATTTTTTTAGGGTTTCTAAAGGGATATTGATACTTGATTTAAACTAAAAAGTGATTCCCTATTATCAAGAGAGTCATTTCCCTATATTGCATAAGGTGGCAAGAATTGAAGTTGAATCGTAGAAGGAGCGTCCCTTTATGGCATTATTGGTTAGTGCTTTGGCTTTCAATTGTTAGAGGGTACATGTCATCTGCTTGGGTACTCAATGCTAGGCCAAGTTAATCAGTCCAAAAAGATTAAAGAATTGACCTAAAGGAGTCAACTAGGAGGTCATCCAAAGAGCTCGATCCAAAAGAGTTAACTAGGAGATCTGCCAAAAAGTTTGGCCTAAAGGAGTCAACCACGAGGTTGATCAAAGAGCTTGTTATGACAAAGGGCAATCAAAGACCCTATTTAAGTTTTTATTAGCTAAACAATTTACCAAGCTCAATAATAAGACAAAACACAATTTTTAAAAGGAAAGAAGAAGTAAGATTGTCCTACTTAAATGAAAGCAAAACACAACATTTTATTAATTTGTCTTAATATATACACACGTTTGTATAGTCTGATTGTTGCAGGAACCCCAACCAGTACTCCAATTTGAACCTCAACCTACACCTCAACCTTCACCTTCCCAAACCAAAGAATCTGATGTTGATATTCTTGATGCACCCCTTTTTAAACCTCAAACCTCTTTTAAGCCCAAGCCTGCACCCAAGCCCAAACCTTCATCTTTTCCTCCATCAGCTGACAAGAAGGAAGCAGTCGCAATAAGGAGGGCTTAGGAGCTGTCTCGAAAAGAAGCTGTCAAAAAGGCGAAGATAGACAAGAGTCTCGAGAAGAAGGAACAGTTTGAACTGGAACAAACTGTGGTAGAGTCTGTCAAGACTTTATCAGCTGAAGAGTTGAAGAGGAAGGCTGCTGAAGAAGCCTTGGCTCCAGCAGATGACGCTGCAAAGGAAGAAGCCATAGAAGAAGCTGTTCTTGAGTCTATCAAGACTCTGTTTGAAGAAGAACAGAGGCAGGCAGCTATGGAAGATCTGCCAAGAATTGAATCTGCCCTGATTCAAATAGCTGAAATAGCGTCTGCAGAGGTTGCTAAGCAAATGGAGTTTCAGACGTTCATAGTGGACGAAGATGCAGACGAAGCTGAAATAGAAGAACTAAATGAAGCTCTTTTTCAGTCTGCTTTGGAGGTAAGTGCCCAATGTCTGGTCATTGGAGAAGACCTAGTTGAAGCTGATGACTTAGGTTCTCGTGCTATCTACAGACCAATCACTGAAGAGGATGAAAGGAAGGTAGATGAGCACCTGACACAGTCTGCAGAGGACCGCGTTATCAAGCAGATGGCCATTTATGGTGGCTCATCGTCTGTATCCATCAATGAACGTTAGACTCAAACTGATCAAGAAACCTAGATTTTGACTGAAGATGAACTTTTCAGACGAAGAAGGTATGTTGCCAAGGCCACTTTTTCTCTTGGATACATCTTTGGAAGTCTAGCTCTAGACTTAGCACCAAAGCCCAGAAGCTACGACTAGTTCATCAGACGTAGCCCAAACATTCCAGTGCCTCTAATACAACCTCCATCAGACCTTGACGTTAATGTAAGATACTATCCAGGGTGGAAGCGTCCAAGGGTGAATGAATGGGAACGCTGCAACCGGGAATGGAGGAAGAAGGGTATCTACACAGATAAGGATCAAGCCTACCTGCTTGATTCCATTAACTTCATTGATTTGTGGAAGAAATGTGTTCTTGGGATTGATCCCTTCAATCTTCCCAACTATGAAGTCCTTCAAGAAGAGGAACAACCTGCTCTCTCATGCTATAAGGAGGAACTGCATTTCAGAATATTCCCTCCTCGATAGACGTCACCACTTGCTCTCAACACACTCATCTTTGAGCATAACCTGCATGGCAGACGAAGGTACCCTCCTGAAGCCTCAGTCTGGCAACGGTTCTCAGTGCTAACTGATGAGGTACCGTTATATGAGCTTGTCAACTTACAACAAATGATGGGTCTGCTTGCTTACCTCAATGTGAATCTCCCCTGGAATCATGTTGAGCCTGGACGTTCTGCCTACACTGAAGATCTCAACTTAAACGATCCAGAAGCAAGTCCAACTTTCGAGTTGTGGGACTCCTCAGACTACTCTACAGAGTTGCGCATGAAGCTGCAGACGTATAAGGAGGAGATTAAGAAAAGGCAAAACTCCTTCAGACAGATCCAGAGGCGAACACCGACGATGCCTCATTTTTTAGGCACACAATTTCATTGTATGGCCTCTAATCAGACTCAATTCAAGCTTGCGATGGACAAGGTCATTCCAGTCCTTCCAATCTTGAACTATAAGGGCAAGGAGAAAGCCGAAGAAGAAGAAGACGCTTTCCAACGGAACATTCGTGTTCGCAGAGGCAGACCCTTCAGACGTAAAATTGAAGCCATCTTTCAGAAGTCAGACCCTGAAAGAACGTCTGAAGACTTAAAGACAATCAGACGAGTCAAGAAGTTCAATGCCTTCTGCTCGGGTTTAGAGCCTGAAGACAAGCCTCCTGCAGATGGATATCATCTGAAGATAGGAAGATGCTATCAATGCAAAGGACATTAGCCCTTCCCATCCTCATCTGGTCTTTTAGAGCTCATGCCATGGAAGTCCACCTTTTACTATTAGTCTGATAAGGACTTCTCATTTGTTGTGGAGCTGCCATATTCAACCTTCTTCTTCGACAAGATTATTCTGGGTACTGTGCAAGAACCGAAAGATGCCATTGTTCCATACAGACCTCCCATCACAGATGAAGAAGTCTATGATCTGTATGCTGAACTTTGGGCAACCAAATAAGCTCTGCGTCAAGCTCTAGAAGACAGAAAAGCTCTAGAGTCTGAGCTCAAGAAGTGGATCAATATTGATGCCTTCTTTAGAAACCGCCGTTGTAGACGCACTCCCACTCCACCAGGATCCCCTATGGTACTCTCACCAGACTCTGACTCCGACACCTTTGATTCTGACGGTCCGATTCCTGGGGAACCAGATTTTGCTGATCGCCATGCAAAAGGGGGAGAAGGGAAGAGTAAAAAGAAAGCATGAAGAGAAGGATGCATCTGAGGGGGAGCTACATCTAAAGGGGAGACTAAGAAATGGAGAGTATTTTTTTATCATCTGTAAAAACACATCATTTTGATGTGAAAACTTTTCAATAAGACAAGTTGTTTGATTGCTAATCAAACCTGAGTCTTCTTTTCTCTCTGTTTAAATTCTATGTTTATAGTTAATATTATTAGCAACTCTGATAAATCTTTTTACAATATTTGCTTGGCATCATAAAAAAAAGGGAGATTGTTGAGTCATAAAACGAATCAGGATCCTCAATTATTTTGATTTTATGCAAAACAAATATTAAGTAAAAAGATTGTGTCTTATAAATACCAACAGACGAAAACGTTGGATCTGCGTCTGTAAGATACAGATGATACGCAAACAGACGCTTAAGTCTGAAGAAGCATTTAAAGGCATAGTAAATACACTATCGTTTTGTAATCTGTTGTGCAGGGAATATTCATAGAACATCCTCCTAGGATCTGTCGAAGTGCATAAAGGGAAACAGAAAGAAGAGTCAAAGTATCAGAAGTTCCCCTCGCCTCAAAAGATGCGCTACAGCTAGCAATGAGTGCTTGTCTGAGCAAGTGATGTGATAATTGCAACAAAAGGATATGGAGTATATCTCAAGAAAGATAAGTAGAATGTTTTATCAGCTCAGAATGACTAGTTGGTGACAAACATTTAATGCTCGCATTAAATGCCCTTCAACCACTTTCCTTCAGACGCTGGTCAAACGCAAGAAAGAAGACCGTTTAGAGACAACGGTTACTTCCTCAGCAAGTCTATATATAGAAGAAGATTTAAAGTGCTGAAGATATAACACACGTACTGAATTCATAATTCAAGCATTATTTTAAGCCTTCATTCTTTCTCTTGTAAATTCTATTTGTAAAAGCTTTCAAACCACCTTGTGTATCCTGAGAGAAAAAGACTTCGTTCTTAACCTTATATATCCGTCTGTAAGACGATAGTTAAAAAGTCTGTGCGTCCCTTACAAAAACAAATTTTGTGATTTGTTTTAGAGCCAGACATGGCTCTGTAGTAAAGAATACTTGAATTTTTAGCTTGGAGAGACTAAGTGTGAAAAACTACTTGGGTGAACCAGAAGTGGCAGTAAATAATACTTGTAACATGTGAAAGTTAGTGGAACATGGTGGTTTGCCAAGAACTGGACGTAGTCTCAAGGTGAGACGAACCAGTATAAAGTCCTGTGTTGTCTTTCTTGATCTTTTATCTCTTATAACTGCTTGAACTGACTTTGTCTTGTGATTTAAACTTGTTTTCTTAAAAAGGCTTTCATTTGTGAGTTATCGTCTGTTAAAACGTTTTCTTCAAAAACGATTTCTTTTGTTCACAGACGTTACACACTTTCTATAAAAAGTTTACGAAAATTTTTATAAATCATAATTCAACCCCCCTTCTTGTGATTTTTGCCTTTACAACATTCCAGAAAGTATTTTCTAGAACACAATTATATTTTTTAACATTCTGGAAAGTACTTTATGGATTACTATTTTGTGTTCTAAAAGTACTTTCCAGAATGTTAAGAAATCAAAGTGAAAAAATTTAAATTCAAAAGATCAAATTAAAACTAAAAAATAAGATAAAAAACTAAAAATATATTTTAATCTTATATACATGTATGATTATTTAACACCAAATAATTTTATAAGTAATGGTAGTCAAATAATTTAAAAATATTGTACTATTACAAATAATTTTTTATGAATTTATATATCAATTTAAATTAAAATTTTGGTTAACTAAGGTGTTAGTATAAATCGTTCATTATACAACAAATTGTTAATAAATATAATTAAATTTTTTAGAACAAATATTAATTATATTTTATTAAACAAAAATTGGTTCTCATATTCCACAATTTAACACCATAATATACAACAATGTAATAAAAATAACAGTAATAATAATATTCTAATAATTTGGTAAGGTTTTACTTCTTCAGTCCTAAACCACGTTTTATCATCCTTATCATTTAAAAAATGAAATCTTATTTTATTCACTTGTGACTCTTAATAATATTCTAATAATTTGGTAAGGTATTACTTTTTCAGTCATAAACCACTATGGTATACAATATAATCCCTACTGGGTTAGGATATGAGAAATATAATGCACAAACTGTCGGCATACTGATTCAATAACAATTACACGTAATTTCTTTTAAAAACTAAATAAGTATAGATTATTAAATTTGAATTCAGGAACTGATTTAATAGTGGAAGTTAGCGCCATTGGACCAATAAATATCTCATTCAATTTGAAATAACTAAATGCATATCAAATGAATAATCAAGCCTTTATATTTTTGTTCATCATTTTCAGATAAAGTCAAGTGCCACCAATTCCAATCCCAACAACCAAATACATCAACATTATACCCATATGTAATTTCTGCATATATATAAATCTTAATAACACGTAACTTAATTTATATTGTAATTTCTATTTACTGATGCACCAAAAAATTCATAACACAGAGATCAAAAGGTGAAGGTCTTGTAGTTGTAGGAGATGCATTAAGACTTAACCTTTGTATTAGTCAAATTGTCAAAACATGTAAGCATTGGGTGTGATGCGAACAATTTCTTTAGCTTTGTCAACTGCTCCTTTTCACCCTTTCCCAGCATTACTAGAAGAATTTTATATTTCAGGCAAACTCTCAAGTCTCACCTCCTATTGTCCCTCTGCATTGTATATAGCCTTCAGTGTCAATGAATCCTCTGATCCTACTAATTCCAAGTCTTCCCACATGTTTCTATTAAAAACTAGAGACAATGAAACCAATATAAAACACATTTTTAGAATATTAATATGTAGAAATCCATTAAATAAAAAATTAGCCACACCTAGTCTTTAGGTATTATATTCAGAATCTCCTCCAAAATACCTAACCTATTTTCAATTCAAAATTAGCCACACCAGTTATGCTCAGAATGACTTTTATAGAATAGTTTATATATATATATATATATATATATATATATATATATATTTTGATCATGACTTTGAACTTAATGAACTCGCCCAAAATAATTCTTACCACGAAAAAAAAAACAAAAGAAATTAACGCCTTTCCTGTGAAAATCCAAAAATACCATATATTTGGAAACAACAATGTTGAAAGGATGATCAAAGCAGTAAAGGGTGTGTGTAGCTTTAAGAAATCCACTTGTGGCTTTGCTAATGGTCTATCAAATTGCTCTTGCTTCTAAAATTGTTAATTGTTTGGTAGCTTCTTCAGGTTTTCCAAGTTACCTGGCCCTACATGTTTACTAATTAGTCGACTTAAAATGTTGAAATAAATTGTATACTAAAAATACCATTCATTAATATTACCTTTAGGGTTTAAGCATCTAATCCACAAAGAAATATACATTAAAACAACAGCCAATTATAAAAAACAGAGCATAACTGCCCAAAACTCTATTCAAATAGATATTCGCAAATTAAAAATGAGAAAAAGAGATGCATATCATATTTACTATTGAAGATCTTATGATAGTTCATTTTCAAATCTTCACTGACAGTGGTTTAAAGCTTCTATCCATAAGCTAACAACAGTGCAATGTAATACAAAACACAATTATTTTTATCAAACATAGAGACTATGATGAATACTTCAAGATCTGAGATAGCGGTTAACAGTATAAAACCATGGTTAAGAAAAGAAGAGATGTGGAAGCCTATCATTTCAAAGGTTAAGAAAAAGTTGTCTCCTTGGAAGCATAGACACCTCTCCTTTGCGGGAAGAGTTTGCTTGGTAAATTCGATTCTTAATGCTCTCCCTCTATTTTTCTTATTGTTCTTTAAAATTCCTCTTGTGGTTGTGAGTAAGTTAGTGAGGTTACAAAAAGATTTTTTGTGGGGTAGTGAGAGTGAAAAAAGGAAAATTTCATGGGTAAGTTGGGAAAAAAAATTGTTTACCTAGAGAGTGTGGTGGTTTGGGAATCAAAGATTTAAGTTTGTTTAATGAGACTTTGTTGGAAAAATAGAGATGGACCTTATTTCATCAAAAGGGTGCTTTGTGGGTGAGACTCCTAGAAGAGAGATATGGGGGATGGAAAGGTTTGGTTGGGGAAAGCGAAAGTAAGGGATAAAGGACTAAGACCGGTCAAATATTTGTTTAGAGACTAAAAACAAAAATTGAAAAAAAGTTTAGGGACTAAAAATATTGAAAGAAAAAAAGTTCAGGGACTAAAACCGGTCAAATATTTGTTTAGGGACTAAAAACAAAAATTGAGAAAAGTTGAGGGACTAAAAACATTGAAGAAAAAAAAGTTCAGAAACTAAAACCAGTCAAAATTTTGTTTAAGGACTAAAAATAAAAACTCGAAAAAGTTCAAGCACCAAAAATATAATTAACCCCAAAACAAATATAGAAGATTGTTTCAAATTTCTCTTCAACAAGATGAGGTGATTGGAAATATGGGGTGTTGGGTTAACAACATATGACGGTGGGAGTGAAGGGAATTATTTCAATGAGAAAGAGAACTTGCGGATAATTTCTTACTGTGTCAGAAGGGGGTAAAACCGAAGGGGGGGGGGGGGGGGGGGGGGGGATAGATGGGTGTGGAGGTACAACAACAATTGTGGGTAATACTGTGAGTTAGGGGTATAGGAATATATTGAGTTTGCAGATGGAAGTCAATAAAATTTTTTTTGTGAGGCTTGGAGGTTGAAGATACCACCTACAGTTTTGTGCTTTATTTGGAGACTGTGGCTGAACCGTATTCCTACAAAAGATAACTTAAAAAAAGAAATATTCAGATGGAGGATGGTTTGGGAATATGCCCTTTTTGCTCCGAGCAAGAGGAGAGTGCTTCACACTTGTTCTTTACATGCAATCTTTCTTCTCAGATTTGGTATAAGTGGTATTCGTGGATAAATCTTCAGACAGCATTGCCTCTGGATATTGAAGATAATTTCTGGCAACACATAATTATTGGGGGATCTAGACAGGGTGGTGTAGTGTGGAAAGTAATTTGGTGCGCCACAACTTGGAGTCTGTGGAACTATAGAAACGCATGTTTCAATGGGCAACAACTAGTTTGATAGAGATTTTTTTTTTTGACAGTGCATGTTTTCACTCGTGGTCTTGGTTGAAAACATGGGCACCGTTTTTTAATTACTCCAACAAGCAGTGGATGGCTAACACAAAAGCATGTGTCTTGGATTTAATGAAGATGTATGATTAATTCATGCCTGCTACGGATGGGGAGACATTTTATTGCGTAGCTCTGGTTTCAAGACTACGGTTTTTGCCAATTGGAGAGGTCAGAGGTTGGTGGAGGGCTGCATATTAGTGGTCAGTACTTCCTCGTTTCACATTATATGATATTTTAGAGAAAAAAATTTGTTCCAAAATAAATGTCATTTTATAAAATCAATACTGTATTAAATATCTTTTTCCAATACTATCCTTAATTAATATTTAATAAAAGTGGTGTACTATGAATAATTAATTAGAGAGATAAAAAATATATTAGAAAATTATCTAATATTTTTTAGAAAATTCAACAAATTAATTATATTTTTTAATACCTATACCAAAATCTTAAACGTTATGTAATCTGGATGGGAGGGAGTATATTACTATGTTTGCGTGGCACCAATGGCTGTTTACATTGTACATGGCTGTTACAATCTTGGTGACCAAGGGATTCGTGTAGCATTGGTTGTCATTAATTACATTAAGAATGCAAAGGTCAAACATGGCACAGAATACATGTTGGGGGCTTGCTCGACAATTATGAAGGTGCGGAGGTTTACCCTGGTTGGTGGAATTTGATTGTAATTTATTATTTCATCAAGTGGGCTAGTTGAGTGGGATGGTCCTGGTTGCATATTGGTTAATCAGTATTTATACTTATTTGCAGGTATAAATATTATTTAACCAATGCTCTTTTGGGAATCTGTTATATTTACTTTCTATGTATATGGGTTGTGTTACCCCTTGTACCAATTTATATATTATTTTCTTTGCCGATAAAAAAAAAAGTATAAAATCATTGTCTATATCAAAATTTTAGATAAATAAGCATGTTAAACTAAACATTAATAGGTTGGCCACCATTTTATAGTTTGGCGGAAAATTAGAAGTCTAATACATTTCGATGGCTAGAAAGAGGTCTAAAGACACACACACACACACACACACACATATATATATATATATATGCAAAGCTCATTATTTTGTATAAATTTTCTTATACAGAATATAAGTATTAAAAAAAGAGTTTGAAGAATGCACAAAAAATATATTATAATAAAAACAATTAATTACTGAAATAGTTCATGTATCAAAAGTACTATTAATATTTAAAATTAGACATAACTATTGATGTCATCAAAAACAAAACATTTAAGTGTAATATTAATATAAAATTAATTATAAAAATAATAATAGTGATAAAGAAAATAACTAAAAATTACTTTCAATTCAAGTAAACTACATTTCTCACCTCTATTTTTAATTAGAAAACAAAAATAAGAAAAAAGAATTTTTATCGAGTTAAATGAATGGGCCATGCATTGCACAGGTTCCATTTTAGTAGTGACATAGATTTTTAAGACTTTTTTAAATGATAAAAATATTTTCAAATTTAACTTATTTAAAGATATATCCTAAGTTAAATTTTCAAATGAGGATTATTTGCATAAATTTCAAAATGAGGCTAGAATGATATTCACTTAAAATTAGGTAGCATACCAAACAAAAAAAAAAAGAAAAGAAAAACATAAGTAGCTTGCAATAACTGGCATTTAGAATCACAATGGTATTCATTAAACAAATGTAACTTAATATTCTAAGTGTCCTTAACCTTTTTAATATTTAAATGAGATATTTGAAATTTAGTCTTTGAAAAAAAAGGGAAAAAATTACATACAACCATAGAAGGAAAAAAATTAAAAGGATAACCATAAAATTAAGAACAAAAAAGAAACTTCTTTTCTCACCTTTATACTTAATTAAAAAATAAAAAATATCATAAAGTTGAATGTATGGTCACGGTCCCATATTAGTAGTAAAATTGTTTTTTTCTAAAGACTTTTAAACAATAAATTTATTATAAATTTAACTTATTTTAGGTGAAAAAATTAATGTGTATTGTGAAATATTAAAAATATATCCAAAATCAATTTAAGCAATTTATATTTAAAATTAATTTAATTCAATCCAATGACTAATAAAGTCTCATGTTTTAATTTTAGTCATCTCTTCACTTAATATAAAAATTTTAATTTTATTAAAGATTTTGTTTACTATTATTTTTAAAAATAAAAGTCAAAGAGTAAAAAAAATTCATTAAAAACATTATATTAAATATTGTTACCATTACATCCTTATTATTATTTCAATAAAAGTTTTTAACAAAACAGGTTTATCAAATATAATAAATTATTAATGGAATTCTTGTAATGAAACATATATAAGGAAAATGCATTAAAGTAATTCTCTCATTTAAATACTCAACATTTTAAATTCCTTTTTTTATTGTCATATAAAAGTCAAGATTTGTATTCAATATTATGCAGTAAACATATTCAATTAATTAAAAATAAAATACCTTAAATTGATTAGAATTAATAAAGAAATTGCTAATAAGTTGATATAGTATAAAGTAAAAAAAATGGAAAATACTAAAAACGGTTAACTAATTTATTCTTTTCTAATAAAATGTTTTATTATTATTATTATTATTATTATTATTATTATTATTATTATTATTAATTCTTTAATTAATCTTCAAAGACCAAGTTAAATATTATTTGGTATATAATCATTTCAAACTATTATTTTTTTAATCTTTATCTCTTTTATCCCAATATATAATAAATATTTCAATAGTTTTTTATTTAAAAATCAATAATGAAAGTAATACTATAACAATTTAAATTATTAATAATAAATATAAAATACAATTGTGAACTCAAAATATTTTTTATATTAATTATAAGTTTGAATTATAATATATAATTTGTATATTCAAATATATTTATTAATTATAAACTTTATTTTTATAAGAAAATATTTATTATATGTAACCTATGAGCTAAAATACGAGTTATATTAATTTGATGACAATTATTTGTAGTAATGAGTTATCCACTTCGTTAATTTATTAATAATATCAATGTGTGTAGTCGATAAATATTTAATGTTTAAAACTTGAAACAATAAATATTTTAAATCTTTAACATATTAAATATGAGATTTGCTAATGAACTCATACCTCTTTTTTAGTATGAGTGCATTAGCAGCCAACACCATAATTATTAGACAGAAAAACCAACAATCTCTCTTACTTTAAATAATTTATTTCAGGGTTATTTAAGTAATTTAATGATTAATTTTTTTAAAAAAAATTATTCTCTCTCCTGACCCACTCCCACCCCCACTCAATCTCACAAACACTTCACTTACATTCTCAACGAAGGTCCATCTTCAATCATTATCTTTTCCCACCCAATAATGGCCAATTCCATGCCCACTCTTGGAATCACCTCTTGGAATCATCGAGAACAAAAACACCATGATGAACCTGATGTCCGTGGTTGCTCCTCGTGATTATCATGATTGTGAACATCTAGTGCCTTCTGTCTTCTAAGTACCATTTCTCATATAGTTCATGTTGCTGCAGTGGTGGTGAGTACTATTGCTCCTAGTTTTAGATGGTTCATTGCCATGAATTATAAGTGCGCAAATGTGAGGAATAAGAGCTGCAAGAGAAGTTTCCACGTAGAAGAGTACTGGACTACCAAGCTATGAGAAGTTGAAAAGAGAAAACCAACCGTCGATGAACGTGGGTGAAGTGTGACGTGAGATTGAAAGGGGGAGGAGAGAGAATAGAGTTTTTTATTTTTTTAATTTTAAAAAATAAAAAGTTAAATTACTGAAGTAACCCTGAAACAAATTACTTAAAGTAAGAGAGATGGTTGGTTTTTCTATCCAATAATTTTGGTGTTGGCTGCTAATGCACTCATACTAAAAAAGAGGTATGAGTTTATTAGCAAACCCTATTAAATATTTATTCACATTTAGGGATTTTTTTTGGAGTCAAACTATATTTAAAGAATCTTGCCAAAAAAGTGAGAGAAGTTCCTAGTCAAAATTCGAGCAGGTCATATATGGAGAAGGCAGTCAAAATCTTAAGATATTGTGGTCCCAATCAATATTGGAACAAAAACCTTTCTTTCCTTTTTCTTCCCTTTTCATTCTTGAAAGATAGATTTGGTAAATTCTCACGATTTGACCATCACACACGTCACCAAAAACACATCATCACACAAAAAATAGAATGAATGACATCGATCTACAAACACACACCGTCTGATAGAATGTTTAAAACACCTTGTGGCGTTAGATGCACATGAAAACACCCACCCCTCACCACTATTTAATCCCGCTTCCAAACTCAACCCTGCACACACTGCTTGTGATTTCCTAAGTACTATTTTTCTTTCTACACGCCATTACCTTTGTTTCGAGTTCCAACTTTTTCCTATGGAGTTCAAATATCTTGCTGGTCAAAACCAAAGGACACCATCTCCAGCGCTATGCCCTCTTTCTGCTATCTCTGGTCACTCGTTACAAGGTAATACTAACTTTTCTTCATTTTCCTTTCAAGAGATCCATCTGTTTTGATGTTTAAAAAAAAAACCTCTTATCTAACGAGTTCATTTTATTCACAACCCACTTTCCAGGGAGTGAGTTTGCTACAACTGATTATCCAGGCAACATTTCGGTGCCTAGGGTTTTCCCAACGTTGGTGCCAGTTAATTCCGGTGAAGCGTTCCAGCAAGCATTGGAGAAAGAGCAGATACAACGGGAGAAGGAAGAAATTAGGAGACAGATAATCGCTAGTGAGATGGCATTGTCACGACGACGGGAGCTAGAAGAGGAGGTCAGGAGGGAAATGGTGGCAGAGAGAGCATTGGGAATCCCGATGCAAAGACTGGAGGGGATCTCATTTCAACCACGAGTTTCAATGTCTTCAAATCCAAGAATGAGAATAAATAACCCAATTACTAACATCAAGCTATTTGGTGGGCCACAACCCCACTTACCTCGCCAAGTTGATATAGAACAATTTACACAGTTGCCTACTACCATTGCTAATAACAAGGATAAAGTGATCATACTGGTTAGTGTATAGTATTATTTTTAATTTACCTTTTTTTCTCACTTTATCTTCGTTTTCAATTTTTTTTCCTACTTCTTTAGTGGCTTTTGGATTGTGAACAAATTTTCTCTTTGGGTTTTTAATTAAAAAAAAGTCACCCTGTTTGAGAATGCCCCATGAATATTTTGTCATGTTTCGTGCTGTTTACAACTTCAATTCTGGGATTCGTGGATTCCCTGCTGTTGGAGTTTTCACACCTTCACATAGAGAGCAAATTGGAACTGTTTAATAAAGATGCAAGGGCTTGTGCTTTTATCTTATTAAATCAGACTTAAAACAAGTACTCTAGATTTGAGCCTTCCGATCTTCATCCAACACGGTCATCATTTATTGACTGCGAGTGAAAAAACTAACAACTGAGATTTCGATTCCTCCATTTTGGTTGTATAATGGCAGAATATTTATACATTCACCCAATTATAAACCAGTATGGTTATAAAGATCGGATGGTTCAAAATTCTTAAAATATAAGAAAAATTGTCAGTGATGCAAGTAATCTGAGTCCAAAGTCGATAATGGGTTCAAAACTGTCAGTGATGTTGAAAGTTGCAAAGAGAGAAAAAAATGTTCCAACAAAATAGGATAGTTCGAATTACAATGGACTAAATAACTAAAATGTGATACATAATAATCGCTTAGGAATTAGGAGTGGGGAGAGTAGTGTAATTTGAACATATCTCAAGGAAGCAAAGTGTAAAGACTTATTTGATTGTGTTTTAATTTTTTATTTCTAAAATTATTTAGTAGAATAATTTTGAGGAACTGTTTTTTCAGGATAAAATATGGAAAAGAAATTGTTTGGTAAGTAGAAAAATGTATTTGGTAAATTTATTATGAGGATATATTTTCTTGTTTCCGGGCGTTTACTTGCAATTTTATTTTCTATTTTCACTTTTTAATTATCAAACTGCCACCTTGTTTTTATTTTGTTTCCTGTTTTCAAATATTTGTGCAGGAAAAAGTGAAAACAAAAAAAAAAGGCAAACGTGAAAACAAAAACAACCCATAGTTGTTTCCCTATTTGAGTTATAAAACAATTAAGTTGGAAATAGTTTGAATTTTTTTTTCAAAAGAAACTACTCAAATAGATTTTTGTTTATATTATTTTGTTTATCCCATTGCAGGCCAAGCCAGATGCTGATCATTATAGAGCAAAACGCAAAGCAATGACACCTCTTTCAATTGATGACAATGAGAATTCTCATGTTAATTTGGAGAAGAAACCCAAGCATGAGTGGAGATGCACATTATGTCAGATTAATACCACAAGTGAGAAAGGCTTGAATGATCATCTTCTGGGAAAAAAACACAAGGCTAAAGAAGCCTACCAGAGAACTCAAAAAATAAGTAAGAGCACCAAAACATCATTATCATCACAAAAAAGTAAAAAAGTGTGTGAAATCTAATGAAGCTTTTGTTTCCATGAATCCAGGGCCAGATGAAAGCTAGACACTTCAACCCTTCATAATGTTGGGAAAATTCAAAATTCCAATTTCAAATATACAAGATGTTGTTTAGATTTAAAGATATTATCTTTATTTTAAGGATTTATTTCCTCTTTTTAAGATTAAGACGCAAGTTGTAGTAGAGGGAGTCATCACCTTATGTGAGAGGGGATCATGTAAAAGGAGGGTTTCTCAAGCTTGTCTAAAAAACTTGTAATGGATAGTTTCTCAAGTTTAGCTAGAAAACTTGTAATATGATTTGATAATGAATAAATATTGAGATGTTTCATGGACTCTAAGGTTATCTTCGAATAAAAGGTGGGAACATATTTTTGATAATTTTAATGCACATCCCCAAATTTCAAGGCACTACATAAAGAAGAAGAAAAAAATATTGTTTTGAGAGTAAAAGTACTTTTGATTTCTTCCAACTGACATCCAAACATAACTAAATGGTTTAGTTCCGTTTCCCTTTGCACATGTTCATTTGTAAAGTGTAGACATTAGGGTTTGTTTATTTTTCTGTTGAACTTCAACGCCATGGGAGTGATGAATTAACATTGAATGTCTATTTGAGGCCTAGAAATGAAAAACAAACATCGTAGGAAAGAAACACAAAAATTGAAGTGAGGTAAATGATTTCTTACTTGGCCCAATATTTTTATGCTTAAAAACTACTTCTAAATTAAAGTTAAAAATAAGAACTTAAAAAAAGTAAAATTTTTTGTCAACTTTCATTTACTTTAAAAGCTCCTATCAAAATAAAACTGTTTGATATTTTTTTCTAAAAAAAAAAAACTATAGTTTGTTTTTAAAACTAATTATTTTATTTAATGAAAAAGCGTGACTATAAAATAAAATATATTGTATAAATTAATTTAATTTAGGCTTAAATACCCTTTTAGTCCTTGTAATTTAGCATTTTTTATTTATTTTTCCTCGTTAAAATTTTTTTATTTGATTTTAGTCCTAGTTAATATAATAAGCCCCCGAAAAGCTGCCTATAAATTAGAGAAGAGAGCTTTATTTTAAGCTCTTTTTTAATATTTTCTTTATTATAAATTATCTCTTTTTATTTTTAAGAGCTTTTGTTGAAGTGTTTTGATTAACTTCACAAGGAGAAGAAAAACCGAAAAATAATAATAATTAGGCCCAACACTACTTTTTTTTTGTTTTTTGAAAATTGGGATATATATTTTATTTAAGAGTAGTGATAGATGAACACATGTTCATTATAAACACTCATGTTTCTCTCTATCTTTATCTTCTTGTCACATCAGAATACCTATCATACCTACACTTTTGTCTTTTCTATATCTTTATCTCTCTAGGTGCTAAATAGCATATGAGTGTCCGTTAATCAATTTTCTTTTTATTTAACTATCGGTAAAGGTCAAATATAATGCTGTACATCAGATAAAATAAAGCTGCTAATCTGATGGGGATAGTCGTCCATGTACATTTCCCCAAGAGAAAAAAGCTAATTTAGCTAACATATCAGCTGTCATAGTATATAATCTTTTCGTGGAAACTATAGAAAACGAACCAAGCTGTTGTGCCGGTCTGACATTCAACTACAATTCCATGGAAATAACTCTTTGCCTCCTTTGATCCTTTTGCCTACGTGTCATACAGCTGCTTACAATCAGTTTCAAAAATAAGTCTATCAAAACAAAATTGTGCAGCTACGTACTTTTATTGCCTACTTCAAAGCTAGTGCCTAAGCAATTTTCGACATGAAATATGAGGAAGTATGCTGTGCTGTAGAAGCCAAAACCTTACCTGCAGTACAGTCCGTGAAATTCACTACAAAACCTACGAAGTTTGTTTTAACAGATGCATCCACACTTGCTTTAATGAAGCCCGGTTCAGAGGCACCCTCCAAACTGTCTGCTGCATGTTTGCAGTTGTTGTAGGCCAACACTACCTTAATTGCAACATTTTCTCAAAAGTTCCTTTTCTTATCAATAGTAAAGATGAATCACGAGGGCTAAAAGTGAAAAATGCTAATCTTACGGATTATTTTCTTGCTAAATTAAGCTTGAACATGGATTAAGATTAACATGTGCTTGCTTTATAGGGTGCAAATAAGGGTGATTGACCATTGTGGGACAATTTAAAAAATAATATACCAAAATGGGGCTCTTTTCAGATAATCACTACAAGAAAAAAGGCTATTCGCAGCGACATTTGTCGTTGGCAAATCTAAAATGTCGTTACAAAAGCAACTTTCACCAGCAAAAAAATTGTCGCTGCAGGTCGTTGCCTAAACGACCGTTGAGAAAAGTTTTGCAACGACATTTAATGTCGCTGCCACTACTTATGTTTTAACAACGATAATTGTTGTTGTCATTTTCACACATTTGTTGTTGCCATAAGTAACTTATAGTAACCACTAAAGTCATTATCGTATTTTACATGTCTCAACGACTATTATCACTACTAAAAAACATAATTTCCCATCAACCAAAGTCGTTGCAACAAGATAACTTTTCTTAATAATTAATATCACTGTGATATGATACCTTTTCTAAACAACTAAAGCGGTTACAACTCAATGATAATGCTTTTATTAATAATTCATATAACAACTTTATTTTTTAATTATTAATGTCAAAATAGTGTAAAAATACACAAGAACAACTAATAATTAATAAAAAAAACAATAAATTGAAAGAGATATTAAAATTTACTAACAATCATGTTACATGGTATTAATTAATTATCAAAACATCATAATACATAGTCTATTACAAGATAGACGAATTGTTGGCTGAAATTTCCAGCATCATTTAATAAGCACCACAAACATAATTTATCCTAATTTTTACAACAATTTCACCTATTCTATAAACAGAAAATTTGGGTTTCCCCCATAATTTTGCCTCCACACATCTTTTTCTCCCCTGCCCGCATCTTGTGATTCCAAAATGAGTTTATGTGGCCTTGAGGAGTGATTGCTTCATGTTTCTTCTAGTTTGTATCCACGCCCACTATATGAAAAATGAACAAAGAATAATAAATTTGATGCAACATATATATTGCTAGGAGTTAAGTAAGTACCTCAATTGTGCTTCATGGGTAGTGGATGGAACCAGAGGTCAATATTCTTTTATGCCCATTAACAACAATGGCTTTGTGTGATCATAAGTCACTAAGGCTGTACAAATCCACAAATATAACAACAATATATAAAAATGATTTGATGTCTTCTAGTACTAAACTATTAGAGGTTTAAAAAATAAAGATCAATATAGGTGAGAACTAACAACTATAAAGGTTGGGTCCACTTGGTTATATTTATCACTTAACGCGCTTAATTTCAGCAGTGAGTGACTATCAAAGTTTAGCATGACTCTTAAGTTGTATTACAGGATAGTGGCATAAGTCTTTTCACAACCAAAATCCATTCTAGAAACTAATTAGAATTATAAGCTATTAACACTTGATGGCCATTCTAGCAACTAATCAGAATTATAAGATATTAACACTTGATGGCACACGTTGAGAATTCACATAGCAAGATATAACAATAAATAAGAAGTTAACATATAGATTCTAATGATCTAACGAGAAAATGACATAATTGATAGCTGATGACATGCTTTGTTAAGAACTTGAGTAGTTATACAATTATTTTTCTATCCAAGGTTTCCATTGCTATCCTCTAAATTAGTAATAAGGCTAAGAGATTCAAAACATATAGATGCATGCATAAGTTACAGTAGTCTCTGTAATTGAAATCGTATTTGTATATCTTATTTAACAAATTCCATAAGAACTAAAATGGCTCATTATTGTTAACAATTGCTAGCTTAATTACTTATACGCAAAGCTATGACATGGAACTATTATAGGACGTGAACTTTTTCTTACTTGTAGTGTTTTATTACGTATCTAAATTCTACAAAATTTATGTAGCTTTATATGACCTGCTATAAAAAGAAACTTGTAAGACTATACAGGTGGGGAACCCATCCACAAACATATCGAAATGCAAAGCCACCCCAAAAATAGAAAAACTGAGTAATCCCACCAAGTTCTCCTTACTACATCATATCGCAAGCACAAGAGACAGAATCGTTGAACCCAAGGAAAATGAAAAAACCAATCAAGAGGAAAGAAAGCTTACCTTGTCAACAAGAAAACAACTTTGAGAGACGAAAACACTTCAAATGCAAAGTGCTACAGTGGGTAAGGTCTAGAAGGCTCTTGATATTGAACCGGGCCTCCAAGTTTTGCCTCATTAGTAATAAATAAATAGCAGTATTAAATCCCATAAAGCTGCCAAAGGAATTACAGAACAATTAAAGGACACATTGATTAAAGAATAATTAAAACCCAAAAAGCCACCTTGTTAAACTGAAGTTCCTGGCTGAGGTCTATTATTCCGCAAAACAAGGCACGCATCTAAACTCATGACAAATGTCAAAGACCAAATGCCAAGTAGAAATATTTTTTAAAGCACACATGTAATGCCATTGGGGAAACAATTACATTAGGCTTTTTTTATTGTAGAAAACAATTTATATAATAAAAAGAATATGATAAGGGAGCGTACTCAGTACCTATTGGAATTGTCGACATTGGGGAAATCTGTAACTGATTGTTGTCCACTACCAGAATGCAACCGTAATTTGGTATTTTCGTGCATAATTTTCAGAACTGTACCATAAATAATCTACACCTGTACAAGAAAAGATCAAGCAATGATGAAAATTTATATATCCCTAACCCTGAAATGAAAAAGAAAAAAAGGAGAAGCCTTGACACTTTCAAAGGAGGCCGTGAAGGCAGAGGAAGTGGAAAAAGGAGCAATGTGAGAATCTGAGAGTGAGGTAAAGGAAGAGGGCAAGGCCAAAACGAAAATCAATGTGATGAACCAATACTTTTGCCAGATCGAAAATTTGGATACTCATCGATGTTTGTGAAGAAAAAGGAGGTTTACTCTGAGACAGGGTTAAACCAGAGTAAGGACTGTCGATTCTTTATTTTACAAATACACGCATAACACGTTCATTGTAACTGCCTAACCCCTTCTACACGAACTGAGAAAGAGAAGCGAAATACTCGTAAACTAGATAATAATAGAGTTTGAGTAGTCCCAAAATTGGGCGCCAGATAAATATTGAAATTTGGGCGCCAAACTATTCCACAAAGGCTCTTTTGAGTATTTGTTCTTTATAATATTTAAAATATAAATAAATAAATAAAGTTAATAATTTAATGTCAATAATTACTTATATTTTATATCATTTATATTTTCTTAGTTTTTTAATTTTATTTCTATTCTTAATTTATCCCCCCCTCTCTCTCCTTTTATATATATATAAATTAGAAAAATTATCTTGAACAAGAACATTTTTAATTATCATTTTTCAATAAGAATGTTTTTAGCTATTTTTCTTCGGTGATAGAATTTTTAGAAAATTTTGTTAACATTTTATCTCTTTCAATCTATCATTTTTAGTATATTTAATTCTAACTTAAATTTCAATATATTTTTTATAAGAAATTATCAATAATTAAAAATAAAAATGTATCACAATATAAATTATTTATTATAAATATAAAATATAATTATATGATAAAAATATTTATTTGTTACAAATTTTAATTATAATATAATTTGTAATTTTAAAATTATTTATTTATTATAAATTTTGGTTATATAAAAGAAACATTTACTTTGTGCAATGCATAGACTAAAATACAAGTATTATTTAAAAAAAATCTCTTACAATATATTTGAATGTTCTAAATACTAGTAAATATTTCATACATTATATAATATTTTTAAATATCTAATGATAAGTTAATCTTTAATTTTTTTACTTATCTCATATCTTATATATTAAGGAGGTCTAGCTCAGTTGGTTGTGCAAGATACATGAGTTGTTGCTCCCTAGTACCTGTGTTTGATACCTACGGATAAAAAAAATCCCTTGGTACTTGATATCATATACACTTTCTTTTTAGATTATTTATCTTTTAATAATTTAATCATATTAATTAAATTTTCAAATTGATTTAAACGAATTTTTTTATTATGCTTTTATTTTTCTTATTTCTTCAAAATTTTCAATTCTATTTGAAATATCAAATTAATTAATTTCAAAAATACTTAACTAATTTTTATTATTTTTTTTATCTCTTTTATCTTTTATATAACCAACAGTTTGTGTTCCTAGGATCCATTTGATTTGCTAAGAATTATGGTACTGGACAAGACAAATATTTTTGTTCCACGTTTAATTTGAAAAAGGATGATGGGACATCACAAATTAAACAGATGAGGACAGAACAAAAACTCAACTTTTTGTTACTCAGAAAACAATGGGACAACTTTTTGTCCAAGGTACAAAGTATTTAAAAGACACAAATACCCACCCCATTATCTGCATTTAAATTTGAATCACTGCATTTGAATTCCCATTATTTGCTAGCTACAACAACTTTATCAAGTCATGTATTTTGAATTTACATTATCTACTAGCTAGCTTACTTGTATATATTTTGTATTTTGGATTCACATAATATATAATAATAATAATAATACAAATTATATTAAGATAATTAATATTAAAAAAATATTTTATTAAATTTTATATTATTTGCTTGTGTTGTCCATTGTTCATCAAACAATGTACATGATAAAAAATTTGTCCTGTAACCTAAGTATTTGTCTTATGTTGTTCTCTTTGTTCTGTACCGTAGCGTGTATCAAACATTATACTCTCCTCTCATGAAATGGTGGTGTAGTTCACTCTCCTAACATGCATATGAATCTTCTACTTTTACTAAAATTTCTCATATCAATTTATGCAACTACGCACATTCACAATATTTCTATAACTATCTCTATTCACTTATTTATCTAATGCTATCTTTTTTTTATAATATTTCTTTTATTAGTTGTTTTAACTATATTATTTAATTCCGAAGATTTCTCTCTTTCATCAATAATTTCAAATCCTTAATTCAATTTACTTTGCAATTTTCAGAGTTAATATTTCCTTATTTTTTAAAAAAATAATTATAGCCTTCAATTTCTTAGAGATAGATTATCTCTTTTTTCAAATTTCTTTCAATGCGCCGTATAATCCTTTATTTTTTTCTTTTCAAATTTCTTTCTATTGACTATATAAATAATAAGGGTAGTGAAATTTTAAATAAGTCTGTGCATTGCACGGACTAAAACACTAGTAATATAGTATTTACAATATAACTCAAGTAAGTACAATGGTTTAGTGGTTTAGTTGATGTGTGAGAAAGAATGGGACTTGGTTCTAGTCCTATCTTTACCATTTTTGCAATATTGTAGGGGAACCAAAGTTGCAATTTAACCTAATTTAAATTTAATTTTCAAATTTTGACACACTTTATCAATAAAAGTGATGTGTCCTAATTTTAATAATTTTTCCATAATTATCTCCTCATTAAATTTCACTTATTCTCATTTTTATTTAAATTAAAACAACTATACAATGCTCCTTTATTTTTTAAATAAAAATTTTATTTAAAATTAAAAACACTTGTGTAGTTTATGAAAAAACTTGTTAATTTAATAGATTAAAGTAGATGGAATATTAATTTTCACATATATGTGGTAAGAAAACACTTGATTAAGTTGACTCTTGGTAATAGTGTATTTTAGTTTTTCCTACAATAAATAATATTATTGGGATATATTTTGAATTGGTTAATATTGTCCCAAAGAAATAAAAAAAGAAAAAATTAGCATTTCGCAGTGACATTAAATGTTGCTGGCATGACAAAGCACGTTTTCCTAGCGACATTAGACACGCTGGCATAGAAAAACACTTTTTCCCAACGACAACAGTTGCGTTGGCATAAAAAGGCAACTTTTCGCAGTGACTGTGAACGTTGTTGGCATTAAGTAGTACTTTTTCCAGCGACAACATTTGCGTTGAAATAGAAAAGTAACTTTTTGCAGCGACTGTGAATGTTGTTGGCATTAACTAGTACTTTTCCCAGCGACAATAAACACGCTGGCATAGAAAAGCACTTTTCGCGGCGACATTGACAGCGACAAGTTTTGTCGTTGGGATAAATTTATATTTGTTTTTTTAGTCCCTCAATTTCAAAAAATATTCTTTTTAGTCCTTCCTAACTGATTTTTGGTTTGATGCACAATTTGTGGCAGTTTAATTATAACAGTAAGAAGGATTAAAAAGAGCATTTTTCAAAATTGAGGGACTAAAAAGAGGAAATTTAAATTTAAAGGACTAAAAACAACATTGACCTAAATTTGAAGAAGCAAAAACATATTTAAGCCTTCATTTTGCCATGGCAATTAAATGTTGATGTTGTAGCAACTGAAACTTAGCAATTGTTGCAACTATATCCCTTATAAATGCACTTGCTATAGTGACTGTGAAGGTCAATATATTGAGTGATATTTAAGCTACTTACTTTTGAGATAAACATGTGAAAATCAGAATTGAAGCAAAGTGTGATAAACATAGGTAAGAAATGGCACTTACACTGTAAAACAGATATCTACAATTATATAGGTTAAAATATATTTTTAGTCCCCGTAAAATTAGCGAGTTTTGATTTTAGTCCTTATAATTTTTTTTTTGGTTTTCATCCCTCAAAAACTTAAAATTATGTTTTTGGTCTCTACAATTATGTGACACTCGTTAACGACATATGTGTTTAGCGGAAGGTCAAATGACCATCTTAGGTAACACTTGCTAGTGTCTATGGTACAATGTCAGCATGCAATATATACCTTGAAAAAAATTTCTAGTACCCTAAAATAAATGTTATTTATCTACCCTAAAATGAACTTTAGAGACCAAAAATAATGATTTCAGATTTTGGAAGGATTAAAACAAAAACAAAAAAAATTACCGGGACCAAAACCAAAATTCACTCATTTTATAGGGACTAAAATCAATAATTTTAAATTTTAGAGGGATGAAAAACAATCTTTTTATAGGGACCAAAATCAAAACATGCTCATTTTATAAGAACTAAAAACATATTTAAGCCAATTATATATAACAAAATTTTGCAATATCAATTAAATGCTCATTTTATAAGGACAAAAACATATTAAAGAATAACCATGTATAAAAAAAAAAGTAAACTACTTTTCTGACCTTTAGACTTAATTAAAAATAAAAATAAATAAAAAATATTATAAAGTTGAATGTATGGTCACAGGCTCCATATTAGTAATAAAATAATTTTTTAAGCTTTTTTTAAATGATAAATTTATTTTCAAATTTAACTTATTTAAAATTAAAAATTAATGTGTAATGTGAAAGATTAAAGATATATCCAAAATCAATTTAAGCAAGTTATATTTAAAATTAATTTAATCCAATCTAATGACTATTAAAGTCTCACTTTTTAATTTTACTCATCTCTTCACTTTATATAAATAATTCAATTTTATTAATGATTTTGTTTGCCATTATTTTCAAAAATAATAATAGTCAAAGAATAAAATTATTATTTTTCATTAAAAACATTATATTTAATATTTTACCAATACATCCTTAACATTATTTAAATAAATATTTTTTAACAAAAAAGTTTATCAAGTATAATAAATTATTAATGGTATTATTGTAATGAAACATATAAGGAAAATGCATTAAAGTAATGCCGTCATTTAATACTCAAGATTTTAAATTCCTTTTTTATTGTCATATATTTGTCAAGATTTTTTTGGCTACATATTTGTCAAGATTTATATTTATATTCAATATTAGGCAGTAAATACATTTAATTAATTAAAAATAAAATACCTATAATTGATTAGAAGTAATAAAGAAATTTCTAATAAATAGATATATAGAGTAAAAAGCAAAAAAATAATGGAAAATATTAAAACCTGTTAATTAATTCATGCCTTTCTAATAAAATAATAATAATAATAATAATAATATTATTATTATTATTATTATTATTATTATTATTATTTAATCTTCAGAGACAAAGTGAAATATTATTTGGTTACACACACAAGTATTCTTTTTCTTAGATAATCATTTCAATATTCAAACTATCATTTTTGCATCTTTATCTCTTTTATCCATATATATAATTTAATTTTTGTTAATCTTTAAAAAATAATTAAAGTAATACTATCATAATTTAAATTATTTATTTTAAATATTAAATACAATTTATGAATTCAAAATATTTTTTATATTAATTATAACTTAATTTTAATTATAATATAATTTATATTTTAAAAATATTTATTTATTATAAATTTCAGTTCTATAAAAATAAATATTTATCCTATGCAACCTATGAGCTAAAATACTAGTTATATTAGTTTGATGACAATTATTTGTAGTAATGAGTTATCTATTTTTTTTAATTTGTTAATAATATCAAATGCAAATAACATAAATATTCAATGCTTAAAAGTTGAAACAATAAATATTTCAAATCTTTAATATATTGAATATTTATTCATGTTTAAGGATGAGTTTTTGGAGTCAAACAATAAATATTTAACTTCCCAGTCAAAATCATATGCAAAAGGCAACCCTGGTATTGTGGTCCTAGTCAAATTTGGAACAAAATCCTTTCTCTTTTTTCTTCCCTTTTCAAGCTAAAAAGACAAATTTGGTAAATTTTGGTCAAGATTTGACCATTGCACAAGTCAACAAAAAAACATCATCACAAAAAAAAAAACATAATCAATGACATCTACAAACACACACCGTTTGATAGAATGTTGACAATACCTTGTCACATTAGATGCACATGCAAACACCTACCCCTCAAGCTTATTTATAATCACACTTCCACACTCAACATTGCACACTCACACACATTGTCTTTGATTTCATAGGCATTGTTTTTCTTTTTCCACACCATTCCCTTTGTTTTACATTCCAACTTTTTGTAATGGAGTTCAAATATCGTGTTGGCCAAAACCAAAGGACACCATCACCAATGTTGCGCCCTTTTTCCGCTGTCTCCGGTTACTCATTACAAGGTAATGCTCACTTTTCTTCATGTTCCTTTCAAGAGTCCCATTCATTTGTATTGATGTTTAAAAAAACAAAACATTTCTCCTATGAGTTCATTTCATTCACCATCCATTTTCTAGGTTATGAGTTTGCGCCTACTGATTTTCCTGGCAATGTTTCGGCGCCTAGAGTTTTCCCAACGCCGGTGCCAGTCAAAGCAAGCGAAGCGTTCCAACGAGAATTGGAGAAGGAGAAAATTAGGAGAGACATAATCACCAATGAGATGGCATTGACACGACGACAAGAGTTGGAGGAGGAAGTCAGGAGAGAAATGGCAGCGGAGAGAGTGTTAGGAATCCCGATGCAAAGACCGGATGGGATCTTGTTTCAACATCCGAGGTCTTTGAATCCAAGAGTGATGAATCCAAGAATGAGAATGAACAACCAATTTAATAACACCAACATAGGTTGTGGGCCACAACACCAGTCAGCCCCCCAAGTTGATATCAAACAGTCGCATACTACGAATACTAAGAAGGATAAAGTGATCATACTGGTCAGTGTATAATGTTATGTTTAATTTACCCTTATTTAATCTCTTTATCTTTGTCTTCAATTTTTTTTTTAATTTTTCCTGCTTCTTCTTTAGTGGCTTTTGGGTTGTGAAAAGGTTTTCTCTTTTAGTTTTTTTTTTATTAAAAATTGTCACCTTGTTTGAGAATGTCCCATGAATATTTTATCACATTTTGTGCCATTTACAACATCCATTTTGGGATCTGGATTCCCGACCGTCAGATTTTTCACACCTTCATAAGCAAATTAAATCATTTGATAAAGATCCAAGGGCTCACTCATGTTTTATCTTATTAAATCATATTTGAAACAAGTATTCCATATTTGAGCCTTCGATGTTCATTCAACGGTTATCATTTATTGACTGCGAGTGAAAAATCTAACCACTGAGATTTTGATTCCTACATTCTGGTTGTATAATGGTGGAACTCTATTCGATGCATTTATACATTCATGCAGTTATAAACCAGTATGGTTATCCAGTTCAAAATTCTTAAAATATAAGAAAAATGGTTAGTGATGCAAATAGTCCAAGTCCAAGTTGATAATGAGTTCAACAAAATTGCAAATGAATTTGCATTGAGAGAAAAATTGTTCCAACAAAATAGGTTAGTTCACATTACAATGGACTAAACAACCAAAATGTGACATAATAATCTCTTATGAGTTAGGAGTGGAGAGAGAAGTGTAATTTGAACATATCTCAAGGAAGCCAGGTGTAATATTTTATTTTTAAAATTGTTTTGATATTTGATTGTGTTTTGATATTTTATTTTTAAAATTGTTTTGTAAAATAATTTTGAAGAACTATTTTTCACAATAAAATGAGGTAAAAAATGTTTGGTAAGTATTAATTTGAAAAATATTTTGGATATGAGAAAGTAGAAAAATGTTTAATAAGATAAAAATATTTGGAGGATGTATTTTCTTGTTTCCTAGTTTGCATGTTTCCTTGTTTTCATAATTTAAAAAGCAAAAGTGGAAACAGAAACAACCTATAGTTGTTTCCCTATTTGAGTTATATAAAAATTAAATTGGAAATGGTTTTGAATTTTATTTTTCAAAAGAAACTACTCAAACAGATTTTTGTTTATCTCATTACAGGCTAAGCCAGATGCTAATCATTATGGTACAAAGCGCAAAGCAATGACACCTCTTGCAGTCGATGACAATGATAATTCTCCATTTAATTTGCAAAAGAAACCCAAGCAAGAGTGGAGATGCGCATTATGTCAGATTAATACCACCAGTGAGAAAGGCTTGAATGAGCATCTTGTGGGGAAAAAACACAAGGCTAAAGAAGCATTCAGAAAACTTAGAAAATAGGTAAGAACACCAAAACATCATTTTCATTACAGAAATAAAAAGTGTGTGAAATCTAATGAAGTTGTTGTT
Source organism: Pueraria montana var. lobata (assembly GCA_026413185.1). NCBI lineage: Eukaryota > Viridiplantae > Streptophyta > Magnoliopsida > Fabales > Fabaceae > Pueraria > Pueraria montana. The sequence goes on along the minus strand of CM048650.1, from coordinate 85,607,357 downwards.
TCTATGAATTCAGGGATGGATGCAAGACCAGGCGATAGCTAGAAACTCCAACCCTTCATAATGTTGGGCAATTTCAAATTTCCAATTTCACATCTATAGAATATTGTTTAAATTTAAAGATATTATTTTTATGTTAGGAATTTGTTTCTTCGTTTAAGATTAGGATGCAAGTTGTAGTAGAGAGAGTCATCACCCTAAGTGAGAGGTCATGTGAAAGGAGGGTTTCTCAAGCTTGTCAAGAAAACTTGTAATGGAGAGTTTCTCAAGTTTCGCCAGAAAACTTGGTAGAGTTTTCCCAAGTTTGTTCTGAAAACTTGTAATATGATTTAATAACGAATAAATATTGAGATGTTTTGTGGACTTTAAAGGTTATGTTTGGATAAAAGTTTGGAACCTGATTTTGGTAAATTTAATGCACATCCCCAAATTTCAAGACAATAATAAAAATGAAAAAATTTGTTGCTTTGGGAATAAAAGTAATTTTGACTTCTTCCAGGTGACATCCAAAATTCCAAACATAACTAAATGGTTCAATTCCATTTTTCTTTGCACGTGCTTATTTAGAAAGTGTAGACATTAAGGTATATGTTTATTATTATTATTTTGTTTAACGTCAATGCTATGTGAGTGATGAATTAACATTGAACATCTATTTGAGACCTGGAAATGAAAAACTAAACACACTTAATTGTAGGAAAGGAACGCAAAAATTGAAGTGAGGTAAATGATTTCTTGTTTGTCCCAACTTTTTTATACTTAAAAGATACTTCTAAATTAAAGTTAAAAATAAGAACTTAGATAAAGTAAAAATTGTTTGTCAATTTTCATTTTCTTTGCTCCATTGTGATGCCTCATCATGTCTTCTTCACATAAAAAAAAATCATTTACTTTAGCTTAAAAGCTCCTTTTAAATTAAATACTGTTTGATATTTTAAAATAAAAAACTTTAGCTTTCTTTAAAACTAGTTATTTATTTAATTAAAAAGTATATTATAAAATAAAATATATTGTATAAATTAATTTAATTTACATAAAATTATTTTAATAATGATAAAAATATTTAATTTACATAAAATTACTTTGATTAAAAAATATTCGTTTTATTAATAATTTGAAAGCAATAAAAATTTCAAAAATTACTTTGTGAATGAAATTGAAGATTCAAAATTAGTAAACGTAAAACATTTTTCCAAGGGATTGGTTATTTTTTCATGGCATTGAGCAAATTTGCAAGTGTAATAGCCATAGAAATATAAGGGAGTATTGGTTCATTAAAAAAATAAAAAATAAAAACTTAATAAGCCACTAAAAAGAAATAAAACCAACACGCCAACTTTCAAAAATTGTCCTAGTTAATAAACCCCCGGAAAAGCTGCCTATAAGTTAGAGAATAATCTCAACCTATTTCCATGCATTTTTGCTGGGCTAATAATTCCAATGGATTCTTCAACATTTCTTGCTCTAGTAAGTAGCTAATCTCAAGGTCTTGGAACCACCTAATGCAAACCTTCAGCCTCTTTATATAATCCATCATATTTTCACATTTTTCCTAAAAATACAAAATTTGATGTTAATACAAGGCAATGGTAATCAAGTAGTAATTCAAGTAGCACTATGTGCTTCATAAACAAGTATAAAGTAATCAATCTCAAACTTAAATAGCCAAAACAAGTAACCAAGAAATACATATGATACAAACTCAATGACTATTAAGCCAAAAAATTCAACTAACCATATAATTAAATCTGTCCTTCCTTTTGGCTCTCTCAATTAGCAAGGCCTCCACATCCTCCCTTGTGAACTCTTATTACCCATGGCACATCTGTAATAAATAGGATAATCAGCATAGCAGTAATGCATAAAAAGATCTCTATGCCAAAATTCAAGATTCTTACCTCAGAATAATTGTTTCCAGAAAACCCTCCCAAGGCAGTAGCTTGGAATTAAAGAATTAAAGAACCCTGAGAGTAGATTGGAGAAAGGTTTAAGCATAGTCAGATCCAGAAAGGTATTATAAGCTCAACATGAAGCATATTCAGAATAGTCAGATTGGCAGCAAGTCCTTCATCCTTCTTTCTTACAAGTTTCAAAAAAAGGGCAAACTCATCAATTTATTTAAATAAATAAATAAAAGATACCTGGAAAACTTAGAGCAAGACCAGTGCAACAAGAATTCACATTACCAGTGGAAGATCACTAAAAAGAAAAAGTGACCCATTTTATAGTTAAATTTTCATACCGTCGTCCTTTCCTCTAAGTCTTTTCAAGATGCAAACAACCAAACTATGAACTCCAGACAAAACTGCAAAAGTCTAATGACATAAAGAAAAAGAAATATATATTACTAACAAGCTAAATTAAAACAAAAAAATGACATATGAACCAAGTAGACAATAGACAATATAAAACAAGCAGGAAAAAAGGCAGAGGATATCATAGCAGCGTTCTGTGATATTACTCTGCTGTTTGCAATATGCTAATCTATACTTCACCTTGAACTATTGAGTACTGAAGGTTAAAGAATTTCATTAATAGATTATAGATATCATTCATGTTTGAGTCTTGGACAAAGAATTTTAGATAAAGCTGCAGTGACTGTCTCTCTCTATGTGTTTGTCTATTTTGCTTGCACTCTCTCCAAGTCTCTCTCTTTTGTGTCAATTGCTTAGCATCTGATGACAAATATATGTCACAATTTCATTTAACTCTCAATTGAAATTCAAATTGCTTACCCCATGGTCACACTCAAAAACAATTTAACCAAATACTAATTATAATTTTTTAGGACAAAATTTAAGTATAGTTCCTTAATTGCTGTTAATATTATTTTCCAGATAGAATTTAATGTTTTTTATATACAATAGCAATACCGAAAGTTAAAGAACATAAAAATTATTTAAAAAACTACATTTAACTTTATGTTTTATGCACTTTTGTTAACTAAGTTTAACTATTTCAGTATTAGAATCACTAGCTACCAAGTTTAATTTTTCTAATGGTGTGTCATCCAAATCGAACAGTGTAAGTATCAAATTCAAGTTCGATGTGTTACTACTTACTAGCCTACTTGCTGTTGAAAGAAAACAAGACTCAGCATTCTGAAAAAAAAAAAAAAAAAAAAGCAGCAAAATTGACTTAATTTGGAAACGAGTAGATTATACACACACATTGATAGAATTTTTTGTACAACTTCATTTCTACATGTTTGAGTCTTGGACAATAATGTCCCCTGGCTCAACTGAATAATTTTTTTTTTTTTTAAAATGGCAAGCTGCAGTCATGAAAGGGAAGCACATCCCAACTATGTTGGCACTTGCCACCCCACCATCCTCAGCAAGCCAGAATATATTAAGGTAAAGAAAAGATCAACAAAAAACATGGGGGGACTATGCCAATACCCATGGTATGAGAGTTAACAAAACCTATAGTTAGGAAGACCTAATCTATTGTGCATGTACTCAGCTATACAAAAAGAAGGGACAGAATCCCACCAGGTTAAAGAATTAACAGTAAGGCCATGGTTAACTAACTTATCAGCACAAGCGTTTCCTTCTCTAAAAATATGAGAGACCCTGAAATGCATTTTAGAAGTCAGATCAAGACAGTTAAGCCAACGGTTTTTGAGCTTCCAAGGAACAAGAGAAGGATTAGTGAAGGATTGGATCACCAAAATTGAGTCACATTCCAACCAAAAAAATAACCACCCTTTTTGCCAAGCTAATTCAATAGTCAAAATGGCTCCCCAAAGCTCTGCCCAAAAAGCAGATGAAGATCCAATAAAGTTGCAGAAACTACCTAAAGCTCTCCCCAGATGATCACGGAACAAACCACCACTAGCAGCCGGACCAGGGTCGCCCCGAGCAGTTCCATCTGAATTGCCTTTCACCCAACCCCGAAGAGGATACCAGGAAATTTGATGAATATTAGGGGCCTTCAGAGGATGACAAGTGATGGAAAAATTAAGTAGCTATATCTAAAAGAATGACACAATACACGTGTAAGGAGTGAATTAAAACAAAGTAAATTATGCAAGTCTTCAACAAGACTAACATGTCAATTGTCAAGTATATACAAAAAGACTAACTCAGTGTGAGGCAACTGAACCATAACGTTGCACTTGCACATAACACTTGCAGTAAGACATCAAAATCAAATCAACCACAAGCTCAAATTCACATTCACTAAAATCAAACCTTCAAAAGGCAAAACAAGGAAAATTTACCTGTTCTCTTCAGAGTGAGGGTGGATGGACAAAAACTTCCCTGGCACGATTAATGCAAAGCACTAACCATAGAGACACCTCAATCACTACCTGCAATTCCCAAAATCTAAGATTCACAAAGTTCCAATAACACACAAATCAAACTCCCCAAAATCAACACTCACATTCAATTTAATACCTATTTGCAAACTCCCCTAGCGGTCAGTGATTCTGACCTAACAGAATGAAAACTCCCCTAGCGGTGCGACACAACGAAGGTTAGGGTTCAGCGCAGAGAAGGAATGGCGAACGAACGAGAAGAAATAACGAGCAACGAGAAGAAGCTCATTCGATGAGGATTTGGGAATTGAGAGCGTCGTAGAGTGCGTTGGTGCGAAATGAAAGGATATGGGAATTGAGAACGTCGTAGAGTACGTTGGTGCGAAATGAAGGGGTCTGAGAATTGAGAGCGTGAGCGCGTGGATTTCGGAATCACTATTATATTTATTAGTTCCTGCGGAAAAAAGGAAAATCCGCAGAAAAATTACTTCTGCAGTTGCAGTTCATTAAAATATTAATAAATCTTACCTGCAAATGTATATCCATAAGAAAATTCGCAGGAAATTTCTACAGATTTTTATTCACAAAAATATTCGCAGAAAATTCTTGCGAAATTTTTTCCGCATAAAAATCCACAAAATCTCTTGCAAATATCTCTCGCATAAAAATTTGCAGGAAACTAGCACTTTTCTAGTAGTGGAAGAGAGTTTTTTTAAAGCTATTCTTTTATCTATTCTTTATAGTTTAAATAAGTTTTTGTCCTCAGCTATTTCATGTTTTGATTTTTAGTCCTTTTTAAATTTTTTTGTCCATTTTTAGTCTCTGTCGAATTTTAGATGACTAAGTTTAGTCCCTCTAATTTTTTTTTTCCTATTTTTAGTCTCTCGTTTATCTTTATTACTTAAAATTACTTCATGTGAGGTTGAATTTTTGCCTTTTTTTTTTTTTTAATTTTCAGGGACTACTTTGAGTAATAAAAATAAATGAGGGACTACAAATGAGCAAAAATTTTAAGAGGGACCAAAAATCAAATTCTGAAATAGTTGAGGGACCAAAAACTTATTTAACTCTTTCTTTATTATAAATAATCTCTTTGTATTTTTAAGAGCTTTTGTATAAAAAATGTTTAGCTTAACCTAGGAGAAGAAAAGTCAAAAAAAAAAAAAAAAGGCCAAACACTACCTTAATTGCAACATTTTCTCAAAAGTTCCTTTTTGTGTCAACAGTAAAGGTGAATCATGAGGGCTAAAAGTGAAAAATGCTACTCTTACGAATTATTTTCTTGCAAAGTTAAGCTTGAACATAGATTAAGGGTAACATGTGCTTGCTTTATGGGTGCAAATAGGGGTGATTGACTATTGTGGGACAATTTAAAAATAATATACTAAAATGAGGCTCTTTTCAAATAATTTACTGGCATGAGAAACTTTTGACTGTTGATTGGGTGAATTCACATGTCAGCATTTTCATTTTTTTTTGTTTTTTGAAAATTTGACTGTAAGTCCATGTAGTGTGCCACATTGAACTCGCTATTCAGACTTGTACAATCAAAACAACTAGTTTGACTAGCAAGTCACAGTCAATTTAAAAAAAAATGCACATGCATTCCCACTAGTAGCAATAGCAGGTTTTTTTTTTTTTAAAAAAAAAAAACCGTGATTTTCGTGCTATCACATGAATCGATTATTTCTTCCAAAACTTATTCGTATGTTTTTAATTTTTTTAATTATTATTTATATAAAAAAAAGCACATTGGTCCACGTTGTTGTTCGTGCGTTTCGTGCAGTATTATTTTCGTAATGTATAGCATTGTTGTATTATATATTATAAAAACCAAAGTTTAATTTAATTCAACTGTTGAAACACAAGTTAATATCATGTCATAATCAAGTAAGTAGAAACCAGTAGGGTCAGCCTAGTGGTGCCTAGTGTAGGAGGTTCTAGGTTCTAATCTCAGTATGACCATCGTAAAAAAAAAAAGTTAAGCAAATAATTTGTATATGTTTTCCTGTCTAGTTACTGTACTGAAGTGTAAATAACATATCGAAAACCAATATCAAATATATAAACCAAAATTTAAATTTGACTGAAAAATTATAATATTTCTTTTGATAGATTGATTGATTTTGCCATATAGTATATGATAGGTCTGTTAATTGAGCGCCCTAGTGTTAACCATGAAAATCCTTAAACTATTTTCGAAAGGATTTTTATCTATGAACTAGACTTTTCACGTTTAGATCCTATTAATAAATAAATTTTAATCGTGAGACATAGAATCCATAACTCGATTGTAAGTCCTTTTTCATCAAACAAGCAATTATAGTATTTTAACTTGAGAGAAATTCGTTAGATACTAGGCGAAAACAATACAATCAAGATTTTGATAATAATGGTAATATTCATAGTGATAACATACAATATTTTTTGTGTTTTTCGTTAATAATAAGAAATGGAGATCGGATAGAAGTACAATTTTGAGAAGAAATAGAGATTGGAAAGAGATAGAGTTTGGAGAAGAAAGGTAGAAGAGAGAATTGCAGAAAAGTAAATTAAACGAAAAACAATTTCATTAAAAGTGGGATGGATACATACACTGCGACCTTGGAACCGATAGCCATTTGTGTGTGCGGCGTGTGGTGTTGACAGGATTTGAGTGGTAGTGATTCAATCCGAAGAAAAATGACTATCAGAACCCTTATTTATAGATTTCTAACACTAATGGTCGAATTCTAGATTTTTGACACATGTACGGACAGTTACATAACTTCCTATGTCTAACATCAACACTTATCTCGTTTTCGTTTTCGTCATAACTTCTACAACTGCTCCTTTCGAATTTGAATTTCTTCAAACTATTTTCAAACACGTCAGCAGATCAACATAAGTAACCAACTTCTGTCGAAAAGACTTTTTCATAGTGATATTTAGTAGGATCTTCAACATTATCTTTTCGACAAGTTCTAATCTCTAATCGAAAAAAATATTTTCGACAAGATTAATGTAGTAGATGGCTCCCCAACTATTTTTCGACAAAGTTCCATCTGGAAGCCAGCATTTTTATCAAAACTAGGTGTATCGAAAATAACACTTTTTATACTTAGAAAATTTTACTTAATGGAGATAACAGATGCCCCCCCCCCCCCCCCCCAAAATGTTGTGTTCGAGAATCTGATTTTCGAGAGCATAATATTTTTGTCGTTTGAAATTCCATTAAGGATATATGCATCTTTCTCTTTATCCCAACGTCTTTGACCAGCATTAACTGCGTCGTCAATCACATCTCATTGTGTAGCGAGTTTTGCGCTACTCAAGGATTACCCATGATTGCATCGCGGGGATTTTATCATGGTTTCCACTAATCAAGATAATAAATCAGGATTTTAAAATTTAAAATACCCACGTTTTTCTCTCTCATTATCTGATAAAAGATATGTATATATATATATATATATATATATATATATATATATATATATATATATATATATATATAACCGTCATATATACTATCCTTGTTTTACCTTCTCTGTAAAATCCCCAAATTCCCAAATTACTTTCTTCCTCATAACCCTTTCTTCTTTTCTTACTCCACCATCTCATGGCATCCTCCAGGAAAGCTTCATCCTCAGACAAGCCACGAACTACCTCCACCACCGAAGGTGGTAGTCCGCCTTCCCCGATAGTGGTTGAGACTCGGAAAGAAGGTCTACAAGAGGTGGTTTTGATTCCTAGCTATGAAGATGAATGCAAGCGGGTTTGGGAAACTCAGGTATTACTCCCAGCTACTCTTCATAACACAACTATAGCTTTTGCAGGTCCTCATCGTCCAGACCTTTCCTTAGAGAAATTTAAGGACTGGTTCCCTACTTGTAAGGACGAGTTTCCCATTATTCATAAGGAAACTATTAGAATAGACCCTTTGAGAGATAAATCTGGGATTTTTAGAGCTTCTCCCCCAAAAGACCGAGATAGTTATTTCATGTGGCTAAAGCGAATGGAAGCAAAGAAGTCTGATTTATGGCGCAAGATAGGCATATATGAGCTGATTCAACTCAGTAAATACGATGTTGTTAGTTTGGATATGCCTATGTTGATGGCTTCTTTTTTATTTTGGAATAAAAGCCTACATGCATTCGAGCTTCCCTGTGGACCCGTTTCTCCTACTCTTCTTGATATTGTAGCAATAACGGGCTTGAAGCCTTTGGGAAATACCTATGCCCTGGGTTTATTTGAAGTTAAAATCGATAAAAATGAAATCGATATTGACTGGAGTATCAAAGCCTACAACGGTTTTATCAAAACCAACATGCGAGACAATGAAGAAATTTATGATGAAGAGCATATAGCCTTTTTGCTATACTGGATTTCTTCACACCTACTTTGCACCTGCTCTCTTCAAATTCCTAAGTACAGTTACAATTTGGCACAAGCCCTTCATTTTGGAGAGAATATTTGTTTAAGCAAATTTCTACTTGCTTCTCTCTTTAAAGTGATGGATGAAGCTGTAGAGAATATGGCTGCTCCTGATCGAATGAAGACTATAGTTGGTCTTCTTTGGTTAATGCAATTGTGGTTGAACGTTATCTTGGTCCACCACATTACTGTTGAAAGGCCAATTCCAAACATTCCCCTTGAACTCGAAGGAGCTCGCCTTACTTTTCTGACTCCTGGTAGGTAACGTAACACTTTCGAGTGTTATACGAAATTCATTAAGGCATTCCTTCAGTTTGAAGTTTTCGAATAGAATTTAGCCCCATTCTTAAATCATCATATTAAAGGACCTACTTGGCTAAAATTGAGATTCCCTTGTGATACTCCTGGATTACAATCGGAATTGATCGAGATTTGGAGTGCTTTTCTCACTTGGGATATCATTTTTACTGGCATCACGACTAAAGACATCAGATTTTACCCTTATCAACCTCAAATGTTTGCAAGACAATTTGGTCTATGTCAACTGCCAGTAGTCCCTATGTACAAATGAAAAACTTCTCCATCTCAAATTCAAGGTGACGAGAAACTTATCCCAAAAGTCATCGAAAAGGGAACTCCCATAATTAAAGCTCCAACTTCATCCTATTGCTTTCAAAACATCTTTTTTATGTTCAGAGGGATTCTACATTTGGTGGCAGCAATATTATTCTCAAAGACCAATTTTGATCACTGACTGCCTGGAAAAGCTAATGAAGTCTTTTACTTTTATGCAGGACAAAAGCAAGCGGAGCAAAGGTAAAGACGAACTCGCTTTGGAAGTGATCAAATTCAAAAATTTCTATCATATTTGCTATCACCCTAATAAACCTTTAACCACCTTCCAAGACATTGTTTTCGCTCTTAGAGACAAGATAGAAAACAATCAAAATAATGGTAGGGTTATTAATCCCAAAGGAGGTACTAATTTTGATAGATTTTGCCCAAAAAACCTTCCTATTTTATCCTAAAGCCCCTTTTGCCATAAGTAAGGACTTAAGAAATCCTCCTTGGGTTAGAGAGTTACTCCCTGTAGATGCCTGGTACAAACTTGATATAACTCCTAAAAACAAAAAAGCAACTTTTGTGAAAATATATGATGGAGATTTTCGAACTTACCCTTGCAACCTTGTTCCCAAACAATGGATAAAATGCGAATCGATAGCATTTGACGGTATGATCCTTCAAATTTAACTTAGAATGAATAGTTCATTCACATCTCTACTAAGTAATTTTCTTTTGAATTCCTTACCAACCAAGTTTCCGAATCAAGGGGATGCTGAAGATTGGGATAGTGATGGTGAAGATTCCCAAGACACTTCAAAGAAAATTTCTCGAAAAAGAAAAGCACCTCCCACCACTTCTGAGAAAAAGGTACATGTTTTCTTTTTCTGTTCTGCATACTTTATAATGCTTCAACTCGAATTCAATTCTTTTTGTCTTTTCAGAGAGTTTCAAAAAAGGTTGAGGCTGATGATGGAGATGATGGTAAAGTGAAACTTCCTCCAAGTCCTCCAAAAGGCAAACGAAAAGTTAAGGTAGATAACTTACACTCTTTGACTAATTTTCATCATGTGCATGTTAACATAATTATATAGATTGTCGAAAAAACCAATACCAAAGAAACCAAGGAAAGTTCTGACAAATCAAAAGAAGTTTCTGAGCATGAAGAAAATGAGGATTCTGGAGACTTACTTCCTATTAGTTCATCTTTCAAATCATCTCCTTCAGTGAAGTCAAAAAGAAAGGTAGCCATATATTTATCTTTTGAATCTATCAGTAATAGTTCTTATTATCTTATATATATATATATATATATATATATATATATATATATATATATATATATATATATATATATATTCTTTTAGGACACCATGTTTTACAAAGTCAAACATTAACTACAGGAACCAGTTAGAAAGGCTTACTTTACCCGTTCTAAATTTCAAGAATTGATTGATTCACATGTCTCAAGTCGAGAACTGAGAGATAAGTCTTGGATATATTCCTTACAGGATTCGAATGTGCTTGACCTAACCACCTCACTTGAACCTTTTGAACAAGAAAAAGATAAGGTAAGCCTTCAAAAAACAACTGACACATCTTGATCTAATCTTCTTTCGATCTATAATTTATGTTTGCTCCTTGATAGGATATGGGTACTGGAGAAATAGCAGCAGAAATAAGTTCGAATGTTGAGCAAACCATCTATAGGGAAATTGGTAATACGTAAATCTTTATTACTCTCTCATATAACTGCATAATTTCCATCAAATATCTAATTTTTCTTCTCAACAGCTTCTGACCCTGATATCCCTCACTCTACTATCCAAGCCAAGCAAGGAAATGAAAAGGATACTCAAAGCCAAAGTGAATCTTCCCCTTCCAAAATAGATTCAATACCTGAGCAGATTGGTGAAGCCACTTTTATGGAAGTGGACTCCGTTCAAGATTTATCCCATAATCCCATTGTTGAGGGAGAAAATCCAGTTGAAACCATTCCTTATGAGAAAGAAAAGTCACCTGAGATTGCTGCTGAGGTTTTCGAAAGAGAAATATCTCCGAAGAATTTTGCCCCTCAAAAAGTAAATGTCGATCCTGTTGATCAGGGAAAAACTACAGAGGAGGCTCGGGTGCAAACAGAAGAAACCTCTGTTGACAAAGAAATCAATGTCGAAAAGGAAAATATTCCTAATGTTTCGTTAGAACCAGAGAAAGACTCAACTTTTGAGAAGAGTGGAGAAAGTATTCCAGCAGCGACTAGCGGAAATATCGAAAAACCTAGAGAAAAAGAGGTTGAAGAGCACATAACAGTCCCAAGTTCAGTTTTAATCACCATGGACAAAACTACTATCCCCTCAATATCTCCCCAATCGAATCCTGATACTACTTTAATTCCAATAGAGGTTGACCCATTTTCTTTCTTGGAAGTTTGGTCTTATGATTCTGTTCGATCTCATACTTCGGAAGCAAGTTTCAACAAACCTTTATCTACTTTTGATAAAGCAGTCAATCATTTCAAGAAACTTGCCTATGAACATAGTTTAGAGGTCTCAATTTCGAAGCCAGAATACAAAAAAGATTTGCAAGCAGCAGTGGCTGAGATTTCGAAATTCGACAACCTGGTTTCAGAGGATTTAAGGGAAGAAATGGAATCATTCTTGGGCATATATAATAAGACAGAGACAAACTTGCTCAGGCTCGAGAAGGTCATGAAAAGGTAAAAGAATTAATCTCATTGTCGGAAGGACCTCTTTTACATTCAGAAGCTGCAGAAAAAGAATTAATGCAATAAGAAGAGAACCTCCTAATACAACTCACAAACTAAAGGAAGTTCGGTCAAGGATAGACATTCAAAGAATAAAGAGTCATTCTTTTCTTCTGCTACTCATATTGTTCAATTCTTGAAAGGTCAATTAGAGAAGAAAAGAAAACTCGAATAAGCTCAGATGGAATCAACAAGTGCTCTTTCGACTTGGTTCGAGGCTTTTGAAGAGGCGCAACTACCCTAAATATTCTTCAACTTAAACTTGTATCATTCATTTTTAGTCTTAGGGTTCGCTACTTGTGACTCTTCTGAACATTCTCTTTCCCTTATATTCTAAGTCTTTGGTATTTGAATTTCAGTTATACTTGGTCTGTAATATTTTAAATACTTCCCGTTGATTGAACCAATATAACAGTTTTTCAGAATTTCACGAATTGTGAAGGCGTTATTCGAAAATACCTTTTTGATCACATATGGTCCATCCCAATTAGGTGACCATTTTTCGTAAGCTTTAGATTTTTTATCCATGGGTAAAATAACTTTCCACACTAAATCTCCAATTCGAAAAGATTTATCCCGTACCCTTTTATTGTAATATTTTGATATTTTCTTTTTCTGAAGAATTATATTTTCTAAAGCTATAATCCGTTCCTCATCAAGTACATTCAGTTCATCAATCATCATATCGAAATAATCTTGAACTGGGATCTCATTTTGTCTTTGAATTCTAATCGAATTTAAGTTAATCTCAATGGGCAAAATGGCTTCATGTCCATAAACTAATTTGAAAGGCGTAACCCCAGTTGCTCATTTTGGAGAATTTCGATAAGCCCATAAAATTTGACTTAATGTCTCATTCCAAGTTTTTGGTTTTTGCCCAATATGCTTTTTAACCAAATTGATAAGAACTTTCTTTATAGCTTCTACTTGGCCATTTGCCTGGGCATAATATGGGGTTGAAGTTAACAATTTAATATTTCTCAAAATGGCATACTGAATCACTTTTCGTCCAGTAAATACAGAACCTTGATATGTAGTTATCGTCTCTTGGATACCAAATAAAAAAACAATATTTTCCTCAATAAAATTGATGACGTCATTTTGATTAACTTCTTTTAGAGGAATAGCCTCTACCCATTTCGTAAAATAATCCATAGCAACTAATATGTACTTATGCCTTTTCGAGGAAGGTGGATGGATTTGTCCAATTAAATCCATTGCCCATCCTCGAAAAGGCCAAGGCTTAATGATGGAATGTAATTCGCTTGCTGGTACTTGTTGTATAGGTCCATGTTTTTGGCAATCTTCACAGGATTTCGCATAATGTATACAATCCTTTAAGATAATTGGCCAGTAGTATCCTTGTCGGAATAACATCCATTTCATTTTTTCTCCAGCTTGGTGAGAACCACATATACCTTCATGAGTTTCAGCTAAAGCTATATAAGCTTCCGCTTCCCCTAAGCATTTTAACAAAACTCCATCAACGCCCTTTTTGTATAGATCATCCCCTAAAATCACATAATTCAAAGCTCTATATTTAATTTTTCGATCAACTTGTGAGCTTGGATTTTCGAGATAATCTACTAAAGGTTTCCTCCAATCATTTGGCATCAAGACATTTACATTAAATATTTCAAATTCATCGGGTAGTTTTTCTTTTATTGTTATAAAAGATTCAAAATCATGTTCATTTATTTTGTAACCAGAAGCAATTTGTGCTAAGTCATTTGTCCTTGTTCTCATTTCGAGGAACATATTCGAATTCGACACTATCAAATTTACTCAATAATCTTGTTGCCTTAGAGAAATATTTTATTAAATTGCTTTTGATGCACTTATATTCTCGAGTCAATTGTTTAATGACTAACTTCGAATCACCTCTTATTAAAACGTGCTTGGCACCAGAATCTATTAAAGCTTCTAAACCTGCTATGAGGGCCTCATATTCTACTTCATTATTTAAGCAAAGAGGTTTAATTTCGAACAAAATTCTAACAGGAACGTCTTTTGGAGATATCATAACAACACCTATTCCAGAACCATTAGAGTGTTTGGAACCATCGAAATATAATATCCAAGGCTTAATTTGTACATAACATTCTTTTATTTCTATCTGAGTATGATCAACAAGAAAATCTGCAACTATCTGACCTTTCATTGATTTAAGTGGAACAAAATTTAATGAGAATACAGTCAATGCAAGTGCTCATTTTCCAATTCTATTATGTAAGATAGATTTTGATAACATAAATTTGATCACATTATTTCGAGAAATAACTTGCACATCAAAGGGTTTTATATAATACTTAAGTTTGGTACAAGAGAAATACAGACACAAACACAATTTTTCAATAGGACTATATCGAATTTCAGTATCATTCAGAATTCGACTCAAATAATAAATTGCACATTCAATCCCATTGTCATCTTCTTGTGCCAGCATGCTTGCAATTGTCTAATCTGAAGCAGAAATATATAACTTAAGTTCTCTTCCTGCTACAGGAGGAACAAGAACTGGTGGGTTTGCAAGGTATTTCTTGATGTCATCAAAAGCATCTTGGTGTTCCTTTTTCTATCAAAAATCAACTTCATCTTTTAATCTGAGTAATGGAGAGAAAACCTTAGTTTTTCCTGATAAATTTGAGATAAATCTTCTAAGGAAATTTATCTTACCGAACACAGACTGAAGCTGCTTTTTATTCTTTGGAGGGGAAGTCTCCAGTATGGCTTTTGCCTTATTTTTATCAATCTCTATTCCCTTTTGATGGATAACGAAACCCAAGAATTCACCTACAGAAACACCGAAAGCACATTTCAAAGGATTCATTTTTAATCCATGTTTTCTCATTCTTTCGAATGATAATCTCAAATGCTCGAGGTGATTCTTTTTCGATTATGATTTTACAACAACATCATCAATATAAACTTGCATAAATTTTCCAATCAAATCATGGAAAATTAAATTCATGGCCCTTTGGTAAGTAGCTCCAGCATTTTTTAAACCAAAAGGCATGACTGTCCACTCATAGGTTCCTAAGGCCCCCGGGCATCGAAAAACAGTTTTCGAAATATCATTCTCAGAAATATAAATTTGATTGTATCCAGAATAACCATCTAACAAACTTAAAATTTCATTTCCTGCTGCTGAATCAACTAACACACCAGCAATAGGCATTGGGTATTCATCTTTAGGGGTTGCAAAATTTAAATCTCTAAAATCTATACACACACGCATTTTTCCATTTTTCTTAATTACAGGGACTATATTAGAGATCCATTCTACATACCTTGTAGTTCGAATAAATTTGGCCTTCAGTAACCTTTCAATTTCCTCTTTGATCTTTTCGATGACATTTGGAGCGAATCTTCTAGGAGTCTGCTTGACAGGTTTCTTACCTTCTTGAATGGGTAGTCTATGTTCCACTAGATCTCTGCTAAGTCCTGGTATTTCATCATAGTCCCAAGCAAAGCAATCTTTAAATTCCTGCAAAAGTGAAACAATATTTTCTCGAAGAGTATTATCCAGTAATTTGCTAATGTAAGTGGGTCTTCGATCACTTTCAGTTCCCAAATTAATCTCCTCTGAAGGATCTTGTGCTTCCATTTTTTTTTTAAATTTGGGGACATAGATTTCTCGAAACCTAATGGCGAATTGTCATATATACAATCTAATTTAAAATTCTCGCCAATTTCTGTAAATTTGTCTTGCTCGAAATTATCTTTTGCCATGGATGCATCTTCCTCTAAAATTTCGAGCAACGTGTGGAATTTTTCGTCATTCAGTTTCTTTTCTCCGGCCACAGTAGCCGTTTCCTTTTCTATGGCCACAGTAGCCATTTCTTTTTCTATGGCCGTAGTAGCCATTTCTTTGTTCTCGATTAATTTTTCTTTACTGGCCTCTCTGACCATCTCTTTTAAACTATCGGCCACGTAGGCTGAAATTCAAGCCCTGAAGCTCGAATATGAGTCTGAAGCACTCATGTGTCATAAGTGACCATTTCTTCGACGGCCTTATGAGTCAGTAAGAATCCTCTCTTAGAATCCCAACAGAAGAATTTATCAGCATCTTCTCCTGTTTTGTTATTCGCTTCATAGGAATCCTCTATCTTGAAAGGTGTAGTAATGGCAAGAGTCTTGTCATTTTCATCAGTGAAAGAAGCATATACTCCATATGTGCTTTAATCTACTTCCACTACTTCCAATTTTCCTTCCTCATTCTAGAAAAATAGTTTCTTATGAA
The DNA here is from genome assembly GCA_026413185.1 of Pueraria montana var. lobata. Classification (NCBI taxonomy): domain Eukaryota; kingdom Viridiplantae; phylum Streptophyta; class Magnoliopsida; order Fabales; family Fabaceae; genus Pueraria; species Pueraria montana. The sequence goes on along the minus strand of CM048650.1, from coordinate 85,591,112 downwards.
CAGTTAATGGCACAGCCTCCATACCGTGGATCCATTCACGGCCTAAAAGCATATTGAAGTTTGCGTGAGATGAGATAACCACAAAAATAGTAGGTCTCCTTCGACTGCCCACATAAATATCAAGGCAAATCATTCCGTCTGAACCTCACAATTTTCCTGAAAAATCTGAAACAACAATGTTGTAAGGGATAAGATCTTCAATCTTTTTACCAAACCTTTTCAACATTATTGTCGGCAGAAGGTTTATGGTAGCACTACCGTCTACAAGAATCTTGTTCACCATTTGATCCCCTACCATTGCAGTGAGGTTAAGCGGTTTCATGTGTGATCTCATCTTGTCAGAAGGAGGGTCAAAAATAGCAGCATTGTGCCTTGGAGTGATGCAGGAAACTTGGGTTACCCAAATGGCTTTTGGACTCAACGAGGGGTCTTCGAAACACTCCTCTCTAGCATAGTCTCCTGCTACTTGAAATGCTTCATATTGCTATGCATATTCTGCTGGGAGTATTGAAACTACTCCACAGATATCTTCTATCAAATCTTCAAATCCAGACTCGAAACAATCAGTCGCCACCTCATTTTCCTCGTCCAAATTGGATTGAAATTTATTTTCAAACCCCGGAGGTGGTCCTTCGATACTAATCCTATCGAAGACTGATTGTTTATTCTCATTCCTCCTTTGATTATCGAGAATGGCAGCCTTTCTCATTCGTTGGTGCCTTCTCCATCGAGTCTTTGACATGTTTCAATTGACCCATGGTGGATTTTGATGTTGGTAATAACTCCTTCTAGGACCCTCAGAAGTCCTTTCCTTTTGAGGCACAAAATTATTCGCCTCAAAAGTTTGCCATTTAGGTCCTATTCCTAGGTTACCTTGGCGAATCCATTTGTCAATAGGAACACCAGAACTTGGCACATAAGTAACTTTCTTATGAGAAATGTTGTATGGCCTCTGAATCTGGTTAACAGACATATTAACTTGCTGCTTTCCTTTCCTTTCTTTCTCATGGTTACGGTTTTGCTGGTAATTCTTTCGAACTTCTGAAGCTTCGAAAACCTTGGCTGCGGATCTGTCAAAGACTGCACTGCAGCGTGGGCATAGCATAACTTCTTTCCCAGTGTCTTTTTTCTTCATTAAGAAATCAAGCAAAGTATCTTCTTTTGGAGCAAATATATTCTCCTCTTCCTTTTCGAAATCTTCTAGAGCTTGATTAATCTCTTCTTCTGACAAGGGAGATTCGACTTTCGTCTCATCAACAGGTGCTCCTACCATGAGTACATGCATGGGTTCTGCATGTTTGCTTGAGTTTAGAAAGGATCAGTATCTACTTTCATAGCTTTCTCCTCGAACTTGAGCCTTCCTTCATCAATAGCCTTTTGTATCATATCCCTGAAACGTATACAATTGTTAGTCCAATGTCCATAGACATTGTGATACTTGCAATATCTTTTGCCTTTTCTTTGATTAAGTGAAGGCATATTATGATCATCACTTAGTGCAATTTGTTTATCTTTTAATAAAATATCAAAAATCTTATCCGCTTTAGAAATATCAAAACTATATTTCAAATTAGGGAATTTTGGCTTCTCTTCTAGTTTTAACATTTGACAAACATATGGAGGACCAGGCTTTAACTCTACTAGATTTACTTCCTTTCCCTCAACTGCTACATTTGTTTCCTGACAATCTGTTGGATTATCAGTTTCGATTGAAGAATACCCTTTCTTTTCTAATATTTTTGTTGAATTTCCTGATCCTTTCTTTTTCATATCTAATATGTTCAATTCTCCTAACTTTTTCTGCTAGTTGTGCCATGTCTCTCATTTGTTGGTTCACTAATTTCTTTTGGATTGAGAATTCTAGGCCTGCAGCAGTCATTCTAACCAATTCATGTTCTGGAATTTGAGTATAACACCTATACTTCATTTGTCGAAATCTATTTAGATAATCTTCGATTGACTCACTATTAAATCTTTTAATGGTGGTCAAATTGATGAGACTAACTCGAGTCTCACCTCTGAAGAAATGTTCATGAAAAACCCTTTCGAGTTGAGCCCAAGTATATATCGAATTTGGTGGCAGAGTGGTGAACCAAGTAAATGCACTTTTTCGTCAAAGAACTAGGAAAATATTTCATTTTCAAGAATTCATCTATGGCTAAATCACCGCATTCGACTTGGTAACGAGCCACGTGTTCGACAGTAGATTCTCCTAATTCTCTAGCAAACTTTGTAAATTTTGGAATTTTATAACCTCTAGGTATTTCAGTTTGCAAAACATAGTCAGGAAAAGCAGACACGAAATATGGTTGATTAGCATAACCTATTTCAAAACCATGCCTATTCAAGGCTTGCTCTACCAACAAATTGATATGCTGAGGGTTTTAAGGTATGTTTTGTCCTATTCCTGCATTCTGAAAATTTTGCCCCCTAAGTATTTGGTTTCGTTGTACATTAAGCAAGACTTCATCTGCATTTTGATTTCTATTCACTACAACAGGAGGTTGGACAATAGGTTGTTGGACAAGAGGGGGTTAAACAACAGGTTGTTGAACCCCTTCCAATGGTTGTACATTTTGATTACCATCGTTTGGCTGGCCCTCTCGATTATTCATCATAATTTGTGTTTCGTTTTGATTATTTAGTTGTTCTTGGGCCCCTAAATTTGTTGTTGTTCGATTTCTGGGAATAGCAAATGTATCCCCAATTCGATTCAAGATGTTATTCATTTGTTGATAACTTTCGTTTGTAGTTGTCAACAACGGATTAACAATTGTTGCAATATGATTTGTCAACATATTTACCATTTCTTGGTTACTATGATCAATTTGCTGACGAAAAACTACTAATGTTTCATTTGATACTCCTGTTGAAATCATGCTACTATCGCCTATTATTCTATCCTCAGTTAGAACTCCCATATTTCTCAACTGATCACTATTATAACCATGGCCATTGCCCCCAAGTTGCAAATTTCTATTTGTTCTTCGACTGTTCACAATTGAAGGGATAATGGGTTAACTTTGGGGTATTTCCATGCTTATTGGTTGGATATTAACATTAGGCATTCCCCATGGTCTCGAGGTTGAGAATGGGGGTGTATTTGTGCTTGTGACAATGTTGTGTACTTGAGGCAAAGTAGTTTCTACTGATGTGGTAGAAACTTGTGAAATTATCACATCTTCGCCTCCAGGAGTAATATTTTCGTTACTCGATTGACAACCAACCCCAACAATCTCATTTCCTACACCAGTAAATGGTATTGGTTGAGTCGTTGCACTCGAACTATTACTATTATTATTATTGTTATTATTACTATGGTCTCGTTGACTATTTCTAGAATTAGTCATTTTACCGTTTCTTAATAACATGCACTTTACTCTCAAGACTTGTTCTTAATATCGAAAATTATGGCAACAGTCCCACTGGGCGTGCCAATTCGTTAACCTTGAAAATCGTCAAACTATTTTCGAAAGGATTTTTATCTATGAACTAGATTTTTCACGTTTAGATCCTATTAACAAATAAATTTTTATCGTGAGATATAGAATCCATAACTTGATTGTAAGTCCTTTTCGTCGAACAAGCAATTATAGTATTTCAACTTGAGAGAAATTCGTTAGATACTAGGCGAAAACAATACAATCAGGATTTTGATAATAATGGTAATATTCATAGTGATAACATACAATATTTTTTGTGTTTTTCGTTAATAATAAGAAATGGAGATTGGATAGAAGTACAGTTTCGAGAAGAAATGGAGATTGGAAAGAGATAGAGTTTGGAGAAGAAAGGTAGAAGGAGAGAATTGCAGAAAAGTAAATTAAACGAAAAGCAATTTCATTAAAAGTGGGACGAATACATACACTGCGACCTTGGAACCAATAGTCATTTGTGTGTGCGGCGTGTGGTGTTGACAGGATTTGAGTGGTAGTGATTCAATCCGAAGAAAAATGGCTATCAAAACCCTTATTTATAGATTTCTAACACTAACGGTCAAATTCAAGATTTTCGACACGTGTACGGACAGTTACATAACTTCCTATGTCTAACAGCGACACTTATCTCATTTTAGTTTTCGTCATAACTGCTACAACTGCTCCTTTAGAATTTGAATTTCTTCAAGCTGTTTTCAAACATGTCAGCAGATCAACATAAGTAACCAACTTCTATCGAAAAGACTTTTTTGTAGTGATATTTAGTAGGATCTTCAACATTATCTTTTCGACAAGTTTTAATCTCTAATCGAAAAAAATATTTTTGACAAGATTAATGTAGTAGATGGCTCCCCAACTATTTTTCGACAAAGTTCCATCTGGAAGCCAGCATTTTTATCAAAACTAGGTGTATCGAAAATAACAGTTTTTATACTTAGAAAATTTTACTTAATGGAGATAACACCTGGTTAGTTAGTTAAGGGTCAATTAGTCTCTTACACTACAAGAATTATCGCTATTACAATCGGCTTTTAGCCCACTGTAAATCAAAATTACTGACGGCGATTATCGATGACTAGTTATCCCTCTGTAAAAACTTCGTCAATAAATTTTATTGACGACCTTGAAAAGCACTCCGTAATACAGGCTTAGCCCATTGTAACTCGAGGGTAATATAGTGGGTTCTATCGTCAGTAATTTGACCCTCGATAACACTAAAGGAAAAGCTATTGGTAATTTGAGTAAAAGTACATTCATGGAATAGTGTATAAATAATTCACTATTTGATAACCTTCTTAAGTTTTATCGCTATGATCACATGCTATAATTTGTATCTATATAAGTTGTTTTATAATTTTCCATCAATTGGTATCAGAGCCAACTTAGATACATTTTATAGTTGTTTGTTGTGTGAACCCTATGATATTTTAATTTCTTCATTATTATTCATGAAATTAAAATTAGTGGTTCCATTGATTTAATTATTTTAAATGTGATAAAACAATTTGTGCCCCTTTTCTCTTCGAATTTCTTTGTTAAAAAGCATTTATATTTTATGCATGAAATTCGAAATCGCTTGAGGGCTTTTGTTCCTTGTCATCACTGGAGTAACATATCAAAATTTGTATAATTTCGTGAACGAATTTAAGATAATTGAGAAATTTTATTTTCTCACATATCTTCAAAGCTCGAAACCCTTCAAATCAAATTACTCTCATTTGGATAATTCTTTTTCAAAATTGATTGAGGGCTTTTGTCAATCAAAGGATTTCGAGTAGAACCCATGCTATAGCTTGTCCTTTCGTTGAAAAATAAGAGAGTATTTGCGAAAAATCGATTCTGAAATTGTTTGCCAAATGCATCTCGCCCCGTCTGCGTTTTTCCTCTATTTCTCCTTCGTTTTTCAACGATTTTCAAATTTTCTTGAGGACTTTTATAGACCAGAGGATTTCAAGCAACATGAATCCTTAAAAATGTATTTTAGTTCAAAAACGAGAGAGTAATTGCAAAAAAAAGTGATTCTTGAAACTCTTGCCAAACGCGATTTACTCTTTTGCTTTCTTCCCCGATTTCATTTTCAATTTCAAACAATTTGGAAATTTTCTTGAGGGGTTTTCTTCCCTATGTTTGGACGAAAAAAAACCACCCCCTCGTGTCCAATTTCGTTCTTGCATCAGGGAGATCAAGCCGGGTCTCCGTCACGGGTCAAGATGATCCGTTTTCTGGTTGTTGGGCGAGTGGTACTGCAAAGCCCACTCACGGTGGGAGGCGCGTGGGAGCACGTGGGCCCACCTCCCATGCCCAATATTTTCCCATTTTGTTCCAGATATTATTTATTTAATATTGTGAGACTATTGGTAATTTTTCTGGAATTTTTTGGGCATCAGAAAATATTTATTTGATTAATTCAAGATTTAATTTGGTATTTTAGATATCGTACTCTCGGATTTTGGACTTCAATTTTTTTTGTGACAATTCCCTACTATTTTATTAATTTTTCAATATGGAGTACTCTCTCTAATATTGTGTCACTATTCAGGAATTAATTTGACGTCATTTTATAACTATGCATGATAAAATTATTATTCTCCCACTATATGCATAATTTTTCCTCTCTTAATTTACATTACTATAACTCGCCTATCGTGGGTATAGTGATGTGAATTTATATGTTTTGTTATACAATTATGCATGGTATAAATTACCAACTTTATGATAAGCATAATTTTCTCTTAATTTACATGATTGTAATCTCAACTATCGTGGGTGCATTTATGTGAATTTTGTGTTGGTCCTATCACATTAATAATAATTATATCCTATCGGTAAGTTGTTGTTAGTGTGATTTGTTATAGCACAATGTGCTTTTCTTTGCTTATGTTAATCAATTTCTTAGTACCCTATCGGTATTAGGATCTTGGTAATATAAGTTATAGTACATTGTATTGTTGCATTTTTTGCTTAGGGACTCTCTTTTGACTAAATTTTTCTTTCAAAATACACAATGTTTGGTGATGTTCAATTTTCCTCCCAAATTTTGTCAAAACTTTGAATAGGACAAATTATGAGGCATAAAACACTTTCAGGCACTCTCTATAATGATTAGTCTTAGTCACATTTTTTTTATTATTCCTTGTTATTACTTCGGTTGAATATTATCTTTTTTTAAAATTAAATAAACGTACGTAGTAAATTGTATATTACTTTATGTCATTTATCTATATCAAATAAATCTAAAATTTGCATAATTTAATATTTTAATATACATTATGTTTTTCACTACTACACTATTCAAATCTAAACCCATTTATCATTCTTAACTTGTGACAAATATGTACCAAGTATATATTTTCTCTAATCATGTGCCTTGGTCAAAGAAATTTTGGATTATAATTTTATTTGTTTTATGTTAATTAACATATAAAGTGAATTGTGAAATTGTGCACTATTTTAAATATTTTTATGCCAATCCAAAGTCTAGATTAAATTCTTTGTTGCTTTATTATCGTTAAAGTGTTCACTTGTGAAATTATTGAAAATATTTTGTTGAACACTCTTTAAGGCAATAACAAACTATATCATTCGTGTAATATGAATTATATTGATTTATATTTGGAGCTTTTTCTCTTGAGATGACATTATATACTCTTTAGTCATCAAAGCTCATTTGGTCTCATATAAAAACGTTGAGTCATATTGGTTTATATTTGGAGCTTTTCTCTTGAGATGACATTACATACGTACTATTTAAGTCATCAAAGCTCATTGGTCTTATACACAAAGATGAGTGATATTTTGAACCTTTTAACTTGATTATGATTGCATATATGGATAAATTTGTAAATAAATTATTCTTATCCTTTTGAGATTATAAATATGCAATTATATACGAAAGTGTCACTATTTCTCAAAATTTTCTAGAAGAACTCTTCAATAATTTCTTTTTTTATTGCTTGTTATAATACTCCATTTCGTAATCATATTCTAATTCTGATATTTAGTGGAAGTATTTTGTATCTTACTAGTTCTAGAGTTCTATTTTGAGATAAATATAAAATTGCTTTGTGTACTTTTGTAATCTTGACTCAATTAAGTAAAACCAACAACTCTATTATTGTACTCTCTTCAATATAGAGATCATGAAATTAATATCATGGTTCTTACGATGATAAAGTCGTGTTTATTACATGTTAAGTCAAAGTGTTGTTAAGTATATTTTGGTTTTCTTTGAATATGATTGTTGTTGAATATCATATTCTTTTTGGCATAATTTTTTGATAATTTGCTTAATTCTATTATATTGATGATAATTATACCCTATCGGTGTGTTATTATTGATATAATTTGTTAAGATACAATGCACCATTTGTCCTACACTTATATCAGATTTTTGTTTGAGTAGCCTATCAATATTGAAGTTTTTTATGATATAAGTTTTCTCTTGTGCATTATAGTATTATATTTCTTATTTATTGTGTTTTTTGATATTCTTGAGAGAGACCTCAACAAATAAGAAATCCTCTTTAATGAGGCATGTTTTGGTTGTATTTGTTTGGAACCATTTAACTCTCTGAGTATGTGACAATTTACACATTAAATATTTCCTTGTTGTTCCATACTAGCCCCATCGTTTAACCAATTAATTGGGCATTATTTTTTTTATGCAATCCAATATTCTAAATTTTTTTCATTTACCTATCGCAATGCAAATTTGTTTAATGAAATATTTTATAGAAATAGATTGCTATCATGTGGGTAGTGGACATACCCTATCGGTATGACATTACTTGATATGGTTCTAGTGTGATAATGATAATAGTTGAATTTTTCGTTTAGCTCTGATACCAATTGATGGAAAATTATAAAACAGCATATATAAATACAAATTATAGCATGTGATTATAGTGATAAAACTTAAGAAGGTTATCAAATACTAACCTGAATTCGCATTCATCTCCATGAGAATTGCTTGCCGGAAGAGACCCTTAAAATACTCTTAAGAGGATTTCTGCCCACTTTCTAGGAGATTGTTCAAGAGAATGTGAGTGTTACCAAGAGTGTAAAATTGCTTAATGGGATAGTAAATTTATAATCTCCTAGCAGTAGGTAGAGACATCTCAATGGACTATCTACTAAATGATTGACCCAACCCATCACAGGGTCAATCTTATCATAATCCCATCCAAAATATCCGTAATCTACATTTGATAATTATCATATCTTTAATTGTCGATTGATGATACTAAAGATAATATAATAATTATTAATTGATACTAATCCACAACAAATATTTTAACATAGTGTATAAACAATTACAGTGAACTAAGCCATTTGTATTACAGTGGATAAAACTCAATGTAATATAGAGGGTTTAGTTAATTATCTATTTTTATAAAAAAAAAATATTTACAAAATTATCAATACCTAGATATATTAATTAATTTCAAACACAAATAATTTAAAAATAGTACCTATTTATACATAAAATTAATCCATAATATAAAATATTTCATTTTCATAGCTTAAATCCTTCAAAACATAATATAATCAAGTGGGTTATTCAGTTGGTGAGTCAAGTGGCTCATGATGTATATAAATCGACAGAGTGGTTGAAAGGGGGGTCATTCATTGTGTGGGAATTAGTAAAGGAATTGGTAGGGACTTGAACCTCTTGAAAGTCCAAGAGTGTTCTTAATAAAATTCATTCCTTCATTTATTTGAACCAGTTTCTATCAGCATACAAGTAGTATTTATTGTAAATATAATTTCATGCATAACTCGGTGTGCATGCCATGCAACATATTATTTACTACTATCACTGCTAATCTTCTTAACTTATGGTTCATAGATGACCCTTTTCCTTGCAGCATTCAATTGCATCCTCAAACATTTCCTTCAAGCTATACTTAAACTCAAATCCAGCATCCATAAGTTTCTTCGAGGTTAAATGTGGAAGCTTGGCACCGTTAATTTTCTTCACCTCGCTAGAAGAAGAAAACAGATAAATAAATATTAGTTATGAATTTAATAAAGATTTTTCATGGAGAAGGACATTGAACTCACTCTAGTGTTGGTATTTGGAATTTTGGGTATTTGGCAGAAAGAAGCTCTACTATTTCTTCGACAGTTGCAATGAATGGTGAGCAATTATATCTCCCTTTTGGATTAGGATGCTCAAGCAGGAATATATGTGCTCGTGCCACATCATCAACATGCACCATATGGATACGAGAGGCACCAAATGGATTCTTCTCACCTGCACAATCCATTTGTTTTCATTAAGAATCTTTACAAGGAACTTTGAGGTATATATGGAAAAATCTGAATTTGTTGGTATTTATATGTGAAACCTACAATAGATAAAATCATTACAATGACAAGGCACAACATGTTTTACTTTCACCTTTTAAGTTGACTTTTAATAGCTAAAGTGCTATGTTGATGTTAGTTAACCATTGACTTTAACTGTGTGGTTACTTTCTATGTGTTTTGGTGGAAGGAGAGAAATGATCATATGATCTTGGATTATTGCATATTTATGTTATCAGTCAATTTCTTTGCAAAATACGTAGTCGAGTTTTATTTTTTTTTTTTATAAATTGAAAATTTCAACTATATATTACATGAAAATTGGTCGATATCATGGATATGTAATATTCTTAGACCATATAATAATTTCTTTTTGATGGGAGGACCACTGGACCAGCTAATTAGGATCAGATACAGAAAATAACACTGCCGTAATTGATCAACAATTAAAATTTCAACATATGACTATTCAAAACTGATCAACAAAGAATGGTCAGAAAGAGGGGTCCAACAAATCAAAAGCAACAGCACTTACCAAATAAAAAAGCCAGTGAGGTATAAACTGAGCCAGGGAGCTTAGGACAAATGAAGGGTCCAAGAACAAAAGAAGGTATTAGAGTCACAACATCCAACCCATGCTGTTCTCCAAATTGAAGAACAGCCTTCTCTGCCAATGTCTTAGAAATTGAATATGACCAAGAAAATGGCTTCGAAGCTCTAAGAAAATTTTCATCACTCCAATAACTCTCATCCATCACTTCCTCTTCTTTTTCCTGAAAATAAACAGCACCAGCACTCGAAGTGTAAACAACTCTCTTCACTGTCTTTGAATTAAGGCATGCTTTTAGAATGCCTAATGCCCCATCAATGGTTCTTTTGGTCACTATTTCCTCTGGTTCGTTCTCTTGTACATCAATTGGAGTAGCAGTGTGGAGCACCCCAATGCACCCTTCAATTGCTTCACTGAAACTCTCTGGGTTGCTGAGATCAGCATTGAAAATTTTTAGCTTTTTGGATGCACCTGGAAGATTTGTGAGGAAACTAACATCCCTCTTGCGCTCTGCCAAATACATAAAAACATTATTGCACAATTTTGGTTATATATCCATCATAACTAAACGAAGATCATAACATGATAACAACAAGGAATAACAACTAACAAATATCTTTAACCAGAGTCAATCTTGTTCTAGTTAAATAAGACCACTGTTAGTGCAGCTGTAAGAGTAGAGTTATTTAAAACTATAAGAGAAACACTTCTAAGAGAAGAAATTAAAAAGAAAAAATGAAATGAGTTTCTTCAATAAGCTAATTTGTAGAAATTCTGTTATATAGTTTCTCTAAAATATTATTTTTTAACTTATACATAAACTAATTTTAATTTATAAAAAAGTTCATTTCATTTTTTTTTTTATTTTTTTTTTCCTAAAAGTGTTTCTGGATAAACTTACAAAAACAGGTTTAAACTTATATTTTTTTTTATTTTTGGCATTTCCTTTTGGTGCATATATATAACTTGATATTTAACAACATTCGTATAGAGTTTATTTTTTTTTTTTCAGAAGATTTTAAAATAAAACGAGTTAATTACCTGGATCAGATCTTATAGTGGTATTAACAGTGTAACCATCCTCAAGGAGTCTCTTGATGATCCATGAACCCACAAACCCTGTGCCTCCAGTTACACAAACTCTTCCTTTTCCCTCTTCCATTTGGACACTCCCACTGGTTTCGTGGTCTTTTTGTTTTCCTCTACGTCTATATAGTGTTGTTGGTTCTGCTTGAATCTCCATGAGTGTATGTATATATATACCAAAAGAAGTATGTAATATGGTTGATTTTGTTACTTTACTATGGGCCATTCTTCCAAACAAGAATTTTCTCATTTTTGACTAAACGTCGTTATTTTAAATTAAACAATTGAGAGAAACAGTGGATTTAAAAACAAAAGAGACTTATAGGGGTTTGGTTTGTGTTGCTGTTGGCGGCTTCTAACTCACTGATGTACTTTTTGTCGTTGGTGGAGGTTTTTCTTTGCTATTTCTTTTGTACAAAAGAGATCATGTTTGGTTAAAATGAATGGCTTAAATATAATGTTCTCTTTAAATATTATGAATTTTTTATTTGCTCTTTTATTTTTGAAAAGTTATAATTTGATTCTTAATGTTTTTTCTTCTTGTATAACCCCATTTATTAGTTTTTTATTTGTTTTTTCATTAAGTTTGTATGCGTCTTTTAAAAATGAAGAGCAAATAAGAAACTCATGAGTCATGATTCTTAGAGGTCGTATGGCAGGACCAGGCTGGTTAATTAATTATTTCTTTTTTTATTTCTTGTTAAACAAAACCTCTTGGTTATTCTTGCCAGCTCGTGGATCCCCCACCTTTGGTGTGATTATTTTTTGAGCATTATTACTCCCTTTAATTGTGCCAATAACTTGCTCATTACTTTCCCTTTGTGCCACCAAATAATTGTGTTCTAGTGATTTTGGTTTCACGTTTTAGATATGATTTTTCATTTTTTGGATATGATTTTCAGAAACTAATAATTATAACTTTTTTTTTTGACAGGCTAATAATTATAACTTTAACATCACAAACTTGACAAATTTCCAAACACACTAAAAACGAATCAAACTGAGAAATATATTTAAACATAAAATCGTATAATTAAAAAAAATCATTAAATTCACTCTGACTTTTCCCTTTTGTTGTACTTTTCTTTGTTAGTTTCTCAACCACCAAACAAATTTCAAAAGAAATGTGCGAATGGTTGTGGGATTCAAAACCAACACTCCTAACAAATTAAAGAACTAATAAAAAGAAGTGGAAATTCACAGCAAAGAGCTTGATTTCAGTGAACCAACGTATCCACGGCAAGACAAGTTTTCTTTCCGGTCTACCTTTTTTTTTTGGCTTAATTGTAGATTTTACTATCTAACTTTTATTATTTTACAAATTTTACCATCCAAATTTTTTTTTTACAAATTTTATTACCCAACTTTCATATTTTGCGAATTTTACCATTCAAATTATTTTTTCGCAAATTTTACCATCCAACTTTTATCATTTTACGAATTTTATCACCTAAGTTTTCAATTTTTGCGCATTTTACTACCCTCATGTTTTACACACAAAAAAAAGTTTTGAATGTTTTAACTTTTTTTTGTAAAATATCATAGTGGTAAAATGTGCAAAAATTGAAAACTTAGGTGGTAAAATTTGCAAAAACAAAACTTGGGTAGTAAAATTCGCAAATTTTTGAAAGTTGCATTTTTTTTTTACCATGTTATTTTTGCAAAGTATATACTGACTGTATCGATGACTAATCTTCACCAGAAAACTTAGCTGACCACTTTTGTGAAGTCTCCTCTCCTAACCTCATTTTTTGCATTCATAAGGCTTAAACCAAAGATCATAAGAGATCCAAGTCTAATACCACTTGAATCAACGACATTTAGTCTTTCCAATCCACGTTTAATTACACAAATTAATTCCCAAATTAAAATGTCAATTTTTTTTTTACAAGTTTACGTAATCATTTTTAAGGAACTATTTTGTTTTAAAAAAATCAACGACCAAAATAATACTTTACCATATATTAACTGCATATGAGCCTCTTGTATTAGTTTTCTATATTGTGATTAAAAGTGTACATAACATTTAGTGGACAAAATCATTATGGCTGTTCCAATATAAGACTTTTACTCTGAACTTCATTGCCAAAAACTATTAACTGGTACAGAAACGGTAAGCAACAGTTTGCTGAGAGCGTTGATTTGGAATCTTGAGCAGTTTTATAATTCTTTGATCTGTCTGGTTGAAAAACTAAGAAATCAAAGGAGAGGGAAAGTCAGAATAAATTTGTTAATTATTTTTTCAATAAAATATGTTTTCAATCCATATACTTTAGGAAAAACTTAGTTTTAGTCCTCAAACTTTAAGTTGTTTTCATCCCTCTTCATGACGAAAGTTGTATGTGATGATAAATATTAGTTAAGAAAATAAAAGTAGATTTTTTTTATTGAAATGTTTTTTAATATACTTTTATCGTAATTTTCAATATATCTTTAACATAACTTCCAATAAAAACTTTCTGATTATTCAATTTTTTAATGAGAATATAAGTATCTTACACGAGATATAATTATATTTGAACCGGGTTAAATCATTATAGACGATAAAGTTTTTCTTTTGAGTATTTAACGTAACTACATACTTAGAACTTGAATTTAAGATAATTGTTGAGCTGAAATAATCTTGCATAAGTTGATTCAAGTGATTAACAGTATTTGATTATTAATTCAAGATATAATGCAACAAATAATTTGTAACGAACATAAAAACGTGAAGATTAACTGGTTTTGTATTCAGACAAACGAAAAGGATTATTTCCCTGATTGATTTATTAAGTAAACATCATGCATTAAATGGTGTACATGTCATGAGGCATGATTGCCAGGGATCTGAAATAGTACAAACTAACAATCATCTTGGACAATTTTATTTTGTCAACTTCTTGGCTAAAATCGATTAAAGGTAACCCTTTTCCTTGCAGCATTCAATTGCATCCGTAAGCATGTCCTCAACGCTATACTTGAACTCAAAACCAGCATCCACGATTTTCTGGGACCTTAAATGTGGTAATTTGGCACCTTTAATTTCCTTCAGCTCCCTAAAGAAGAAAACAAATTAAATATTAGTTATACAATAAGATCAAAATTAATGATATACTATATAAGGTTTTAAAAAATGATCTGTAAGTGTGACCGCAACTTTTAAGAATTTTGGGTCCCTGTGACCACAATTGCAGCCATTTTGTTTGCAATGTTAAAAATTGTGACAAAACCATAACTGGGACTGCAGTTTAAAACCTTGATGATGTATATTTAACAAAGCATTTTACAGGAAGGAGGAGAATTAATAGAACTCACTCTAGTGTTGGTATTTGATATTCTGGGTATTTGGCTGAAATAATTTCAGCAAACTCTTCAATAGGTACAATGAATGGTGAGCAATTATATCTCCCTTTTGGATTAGGATGCTCAAGAAGGAAGATATGTGCTCTGGCCACATCATCCACATGTACCATATGGTAACGAATGACACCAATGTCTTCCTTTTTGCCTGCACAACATCAATTTCATTTTACCAACAACTTACAAGGAACTTGAAGTATAAATTGATCAAGTATGTTCAATGTAGTCCACATAATGAGAAGACATGTAAATTGTAAACTGTTTTACTTCCTCCGTTGAAGCTGACTTTCAAGTGCAAAACTGCTATAATGATCAATCACTGATCTAATCTAATAAGCAAAATATTTCAACTCAACAGTAGCATTTTTTAAATTTATTTAAGACAAAACTTGGATATAATTTCTTAGGTATTTTTAATGACGTTCTTCAATTAGGATTGAAGTTACCTTTGATAATCTGACCTTTAATTTACGCATGCAGATTACTCAGGTCTAACTCCAATTCTGATTAAAGATAACCCTCAAAACACTTAAAGAATTGCATCTAAGTTTTACTCTTCCAAAGTACTGGTATCCTTGGGGGGGAAAAAGATAAGTACCAACAATCCTGTTATACAATCAATTTAGTCTAACATTATAAATGTCACTTAAATTCATAACTTCACAAAACTTTTATTTAGTTCCTGACACTATAATCTTTTTGTGCTATAATTTTCATTGAGATTAAGGATAAAAGTAAAAGGGGTTGAACTTTCTCAAAAGGTGTCATAGTTGACCATCAAATGATTCAAAACAAACTCAATTTGAGAACATGAAAAATAAACTGGAAGAAGAATGACATGTAGTCCACATGAAAAATGATTCAAAAGGTGTCATAGTTGACCATCAAGTGATTCAAAACAAAAGGTGTCATAGTTGACCATATGGTAACGAATGACACCAATGTCTTCCTTTTTGCCTGCACAACATCAATTTCATTTTACCAACAACTTACAAGGAACTTGAAGTATAAATTGATAAAGTACGTTCAATGTAGTCCACATAATGAGATGACATGTAAACCAGTTTTGTCTTAAATAAATTTCACTTTAATTCATAACTTCACAAAACTTTTATTTAGTTCCTGACACTATAGTCTTTTTGTACTATAATTTTCATTGAGATTAAGGATAAAAGTGAAAGATTGCAGTCTTAATAACTAAAAGGGGTTGAACTTTCTCAAAAGTGTCTTAGTTGACCATCAAATGATTCAAAACAAACTCAATTAGAGAACATGAAAAATAAACTGGAAGAAGAAACAGAGTAGAACAAGGTGCAGCCTTCATACCTAAGACCAAAACCAGTGCTCTTTCAACAGAGTCAGGAAGCTTGGGACAAACGAAACGTCCAACAACCAAAGGAGCTATAAGAGTCACAACTTCCAACCCATTCAGTTCTCCAAATTCAAGCACTGCCTTCTCCGACAACACCTTTGAAACTGCATATGACCAACTGAACGGCTTCACGCTCCTAAGCCAATCCACATCACTCCAAACGCTCTCATCCACCACATCTTTTTCTTCCGCGCCGCCGCTGAAGGACTGGGTGGAGCCACTGGAAGTGTAAACAACCCTCTTCACTGTCTTTGCTTTCAGGCCTGCTCTCAATATGCCTAGTGCTCCTTCAATGGCTCTCTTGGTCACCACTTCCTCTGGCTCGTTCAACGCAAAATCGATCGGCGTGGCGGTGTGGAAAATCCCAACACACCCCTCAACTGCTGGATCGTAACTTTCTGGGTCGCTCAGATCGGCGTTGAAAATTTGGAGCTTTTCGGATGCGCCGGATAGGTTTGTGAGGAAGCTAACATCTCTCTTGCGTCCTGTTAATGTCAAAACAGAACAATAATATATAACCTTGTCTAACATTAATTGCTATAGTTATAATTTATAAACATATGAATTTTTGCATCATCATTTAGCATGTTTGGAAACTCGTTCAAGACGGAGGAATCATGTCTGGGATGTGAAAACTATAACTATTAACTTTTGAAAATCACATCCCAAACTAGACATGCTAATCATCTGGTTCTCCAATCGCCACCGGAGCTTCACTTTCGTATAATAAATATTTGCATTAAAAGTCGATATAAATTATAAATTATTGAGGTGAAACTCTAATTCTAATAAAAAATGACACCAAAAACATTTAAAAATCTGTTTCTAATTTTTAGTATTGCTCTGTAATTAGAATTGAATTTTCATCTTGATAACTCACGTGATAAAGGTTTGCATTAAGATCATCATAGATTATTGAGGTATAATATAACTTCAATTCTGACATGAGAATAGCACCAAAAACACTTATGGAAGTGTACCTAAGTTTTTTTTCTGAATAATAATAAGGCTTACTTACCTGGGCTAGATCTAATAGTGGTATTAACAGCATATCCATTTTCAAGGAGGCTCTTGATGATCCATGAACCAAGGAATCCTGTGCCTCCAGTGACACAAATTCTGCCTTTTCCCTCAGCCATTTGAACACTCTTGCTGTGGCAGTGTTTACTTTTTTCTTTGTGAAGTCCTCAACTTCTAATACGTTTGCTCTGCTTGCTCTGTGTGTGTGTGTATAAATAACAACATGACAATGTTAGTTGGCTGCTATTGCTATCATCTGATGTCATGTTTTAGTGTTGCAATTGACTATTCTTTCAGTCAAACATCACAACGTTGAATGAATTTCATAGATGTTAATTCGTTTTTCTTCATTCAAAGAGAGAAGGTAGGTGGCTAGGTGCAATGAGAGTTGAGAAATAGAGTAACAAAGAAAAAGACTCTAGGACGTAAATCTTTCTACAATTTTGAACAGACACTAGTACATGTTAATAGCCTATTGATATGTCTCATTTCTTTCTATTTCTATTTTTTTTTTATGAAGTTGTAATTATCTGTTAGATAAAAAAGAATGATCAATTCTGTATCAATAGAAACTCATCATCTATTCAAATCATAACCTATGAACAGTAAAAATGATATATTAATTGAGACTAGAATTCATAAGAAAGAAAAACATATTATATTTATATTTATTTTCTCTTCTATTTTTTTTTCCTTTCTCGAAAGTGTCTATACTAGCTTGGAAAACATTTTTATGTAAAATAAAAAGAACAAATATGCCAGATATGACCAAGTCACATGCTGAGAATTATATACAACTACCGAAGATTAGCTGGTTGATGTAAATATTCAAACTAGAATAAAATATTTTATAATTTGTAGACAAATTTCACAATTCCATTGACTTGGAAACGTTAAGGATTTTTTTAAAAAAACTAGAGAGCATCATGTATATTGCCTAGTTTTTCTAAGAAAAAAAAGACAAAGGGGGAAAGAGAAAGTAAAAGAGATAATGAAGTGAAAAAAAAAAAAAAAAAGCGAGCCCTGCAGCACTATCCAACTAACACGTAGTAACAGCTGAACAATGTTTATAATACTACTATTGATCACAAGGCTAGTTTCTATCAAAACCTAGAAAAGGCTGCTTTTGCCCAATGAGAGAAAGAAATATTTCCTTCCAACCTCGATACTTATTGTTAACGAGGAAAGAAATAGAATAGCATACATGAAAATAGAAAAGAGAAAAATGGATAAAAGAGAAATAAATAAGAAATATCTTCAATTTTTAAGGTTATTTGATTTTAGAGAAATTAAAAGAAAAAAATATTGCGAGATTAACTTGGGACAAATTGGAGCATAACTCAACTGATTTTCAAAATACATTGGGTCAAATTTTCAAAAGGTTAAATAATTCATAAATAGTTCAACTCATTTACAGTCTTACTTTGAAATTTAATTATAAGACATCTAATAATAAAGTTGAGTATGAAGGATATATTATTTTATTTTACAATTTAACTATACATATTAATATATTATTATATTAAGTCGGTTTACCCTATCTTATCCCATATTTATTGGATCCTGATCAAATCGGGTTTAGATTCAAACAAAGTGACTCTAACAAATTTTTGAGTAAGATAAAAATAAAAATAAATTCATCTGTTGTACTCTCATCCCTAAACTCCAGTGTGTAACCTTTACATTTGACGAGTCATCTACATGGACTGTCTACTTCTGGAAAGGTGAGTGATCCACCAACTTTGTCATTCATTTATACAATAAAGTCAATCAGCAACCAGACTCATACAAAAATATCATACTCTAATGGTGATGGCTGAATGGCCCAATTTTTTTCCTACTAAATCCATCTTGTGGGAAGTATTGTAATGTGGCTGGAAGGAAATATTGTCCTAGGTCCAATGTTTTAAGAGCTGGATCGACCATCGAATCAGCCGAGGTACTAGGTTAATGGATCATTGGTCAGATCGGTGGGTCACTGATCGGACCGGTTTGACTCGGTATATATTAAAAAATTAAAAAAATATAATATAGCTAACATAATTTAATCATTCAACACTCTAAATTTAAAATTATTGTCATTATAAAGTACCTATTATTCCAAATAAGAAATAACAACTAATAATCATGACAATACAAGTACATAAATAAGTTTCATAACTTTTTTTTTTAAAAAAAAATTACACAACCCGATTTAACCAAAAACCTGCCAGGTCATCGATTTTTTCAAAAACCGGCCGGTTCAACCCGGGTCGTATCGGGTCAAATATATTTCCGATCCTTTTATCAAATCGAACTGGTTAAGCCACACCGGGTTCCAATTGAACCGGTCGGACCGGCCAGTCCAGTTCTATTCTTAAAACACTGCCTAGGCCTAGCTGTTGCCATTGGACAGAAGCAGCCTTTTCTAGTTTTTTTATAGAATGCAGCCTTGTGATTTTTTTTAAAAAATCCTTGAAGTCTTTATTTTTATTTTTGAAAGGAATCCTTGACGTTTCTAAGTGAATGGATTTGTGAAATTTGTCTACAAAATATAAAATATTTTATTCTAGTTTGAATATATACATCAACCGGCTAACCTTCGGTAGTTGTACAAGTTGGACTTTCTTTTTATTCTTTTATATAAATAAATACATAAATATAATTATAATAATAAACTGAGACAAGAACGCCAAAAAAATAAAAAGGTTAAGATGGCCAAGCAAACATCCACTGCGTCATGCAGTCATATTCTCAGCATGTGACTTGGTCATATCCGGCATATTCTATTCTTTTATTTTATAAAAAAATGTTTTCCATGCTAGTAGACACTTTTAAGAAAGAAAGAAAAAATAACTTTTTATTTTTTATGAATTTTAATCTCTGTTAAATATTGATTTTTATTGTTCATATGTTATGATTTAAATGGACCGCATCAATTCATTATGTATAGACGATAAGATTTTATAATACATACAGATAGTCACAACTTCATCATGTTATGATAAAAAAAAAATAGAAAGTGAAAGAAATGAAACGTATCAATAAACTATTAACATGTAGCTGTACCAAAAAAAAAAAACTATTAACATGTAGAGTGTCCAAAAATGATAACTCTTTAAGTGAGCTCGGTAGTTGATAGCAAAAGCTACCAATCAACATTGTTTGTTACATACACACACAGAGCAAGCAGAACAAACGTATTAGAAGTTGACTGCACAACACAAAGAAAAGTAAACACTGCCACAGGAAGAGTATTCAAATGGCAGAGGGAAAAGGTAGAGTTTGTGTCACTGGAGGCACTGGTTACCTTGGTTCATGGATCATCAAGAGACTCCTTGAAGATGGATATGCTGTTAATACCACTATTAGATCTGACCCTGGTAAATAAGCCTTATTATTATTAAGAAAAAACTCAGCTACACTTTCATAAGTATTATCTTATCAGAATTGAAGTTATATCTCAATAATTTACTATAATCATTAATGCAAACCTTTATTACACAAGTTATCAAGATGAAACTTCAATTCTGATCAGATAGCATATACTAAAAACATATAAAAAACCTACATCTAAATGTCATCCTTAATTTTAACATAAAACTTGAATGCAGATTTTTAACTATTTTTGTGTTGTTTTTCAATCAAAATTAGAGTTTCGCCTACTAACTTATAACTTATATTGACTTTTAATGCAAATTTTTATTATACGGGGTGAAACTCCATTTGCGATTAGAGAACAACAACACGATGATGATGATAATGATGATGCAAAAATTTGTATGTCTATGACTATAACAATTAATGTTAGACAAGGTTATAATTTTGTTCTATTTTGGCATTAACAGGACGCAAGAGAGATGTTAGCTTCCTCACAAACCTACCTGGTGCATCTGAAAAGCTACAAATTTTCAACGCTGATCTCAGCGACCCAGAAAGTTTTGGTCCAGCAGTTGAAGGGTGTGTTGGGATTTTCCACACAGCCACCCCAATTGATTTTGCAGTGAACGAGCCAGAGGAAGTGGTGACCAAAAGAGCCATTGATGGAGCACTAGGCATAATGAGAGCAGGCCTGAAAGCAAAGACTGTGAAGAGGGTTGTTTACACTTCTAGTGGCTCCACTGTTTCCTTCAGCAGCCTAGAAGAAAAAGATGTGGTGGATGAGAGTGTTTGGAGTGATGTGGATATGCTTAGGAGTGTGAAGCCTTTTGGTTGGTCATATGCAGTTTCAAAGGTGTTGACTGAGAAGGCAGTGCTTGAATTTGGACAACAGAATGGATTGGAAGTTACAACTCTTGTAGCTCCTTTTGTTGTTGGACGTTTCATTTGTCCCAAGCTTCCTGATTCTATTGAAAGAGCACTGCTTTTGGTGTTAGGTATGAAGGCTGCACCTTATTCTACTCTGTTTCTTCTTCCAGTTTATTTTTCATGTTCTCAAATTGAGTTTTATTTAAATCACTTGAATTGAAGGTCAACTATGATAGTTAGATGCAGTGTCTCAAGTGCTTTTGGCACTTTATTCTAATCAAAATTAAAATTTCACTTTAGTAACTTAAACATATCATTGAGATAAAATTCTAATTCTAATGGGAAAATAACAAAAAAAAATTAAAAATTAGATCTAAATGTTGATAGTTTTATCCTTTTAAGAAAGCTCCCATTTTAATTATTAACACTGTAATATCCTCTCTTTGTTTTTTAATCTGTAAATATTTCTGTAAGTGTTTATTGAGTCTTGAGACTTGTCCTGATCCTGGTAAGTTTCCGGGATCCAATTCACCTATACTTTTCACTAAAAAAAATCATTTTTATCCTTAATATTAATGAAAAATATAATAAAAAAGACTAGAGTGTCAGAAACTAAACAAAGGTTTTGTAAAGTTAAGAATTAAAGTGATTAATCTCATTATAGCAGTTTTGCACTTGAAAGTCAGCTTCAACGGAGGAAGTAAAACAGTTTACATGTCTTCTCATTATGTGGACTACATTGAACATACTTTATCAATATATACTTCAAGTTCCTTGTAAGTTAAGTTGTTGGTAAAATAAAATTGATGTTGTGCAGGCAAAAAGGAAGAAATTGGTGTCATTCGTTACCATATGGTACATGTGGATGATGTGGCTAGAGCACATATCTTCCTGTTTGAGCATCCTAATCCAAAAGGGAGATATAATTGCTCACCATTCGTTGTACCCATTGAAGAGATTGGTGAACTTCTTTCAGCCAAATACCCAGAATATCAAATACCAACAGTAGAGTGAGTTCTATTCTTCTCCTTCTTGTAAAATGCTTTGTTAAATATGCATCATCAAGGTTTTAAATTGTAGTCCCATTTACGGATTTGTCACAATTTTTAACATTGCAAACAAATTAGCGACAATTGTGGTCATAGAGACCGAAAAATCTTAACATTACGGTCACAATTATAGTTGTGGACCATTTTTCTAAACCTTGAATACTATCTCAGTTTGATCCCATTGCATAACTAATATTTAATTTGTTTTCTTCATTTAGCGAGCTGAAGGAAATTAAAGGTGTCAAGCAACCACATTTAAACTCCAAGAAACTTGTGGATGCTGGTTTTGAGTTCAAGTATAGCTTGGAGGACATGTTTACGGATGCAATTGAATGCTGCAAGGAAAAGGGTTATCTTTAATCGATTTTAGCCATGAAGTTGACAAAATAAAATTGTCGAAGATGGTTGTTAGTTTGAACTATTTCAGATCGATGGCAATCATGGCTCATGACATGTACATCTTGGAATGCATGATGTTACTCGTAATAAATGAATGGGGAAATAATCTTTTTCGTTTGTCTAAATACTAAATAAACCATTTAATATTTACGTTTTTACGTTCATTACAAAATTATTTGTCGTAGTATCTTAAATTAATAATCAAAAAGTCTTTATTGGAAGTTATATATGTTAAAGATACATTGAAAATTACTATAACTGTATTAATAACATTTTAATAAAAAAAAATCACTTTTTTATTTCTTAACTAATATTTTAGGGCATTGGTTAGTGTTTATGTTAAAAAAATTAAAATATTTATCATTTTATAAAACTAAAAATATTTTCTTATTATAATTAGTACAATTAATTATTATTTTAAGATAAGTGCATTAGGATAGATAATTCAAACTGAAAGAACTACCAATTATGTGCATATTTGGATAGAATTATCTTTGGAGAAAGAAATTTTTTTTTTTTTTTTTTTCAAAGATAAAAGTTCTTTTTAAAAATGAATTATTTCACCAAAATTGATGATTTCAATAAATTTCAGTCAATTATAAAGAAAGTATTGAAAATCATAAAGAAAGTATTAGAAACTGAATAAAAAAATATTAAAAAAAATGTCAGATATGTCACTAACATTTCGCTATTTATAAAATACCCAAAAATAGAAAAATTAATCAAACTTTGGCTCAAAATAACCCAAAATGGGGCCTAAATTAATTTTACAATAACACTCTAAGAGAGAGAATATAATATACATAAGTGTTACTCGCACTAGGAAATTTTCACAAAAATTTCCAAGGCTAACATCCAAGAATGTATAACACTGAAAATTACTAAATATTCATATATTAATAATTAAAATATTTTGTGGGTTAAAAAAAATCCCCTAATTACACGTTATATATATCAATATACTGGAGCAAAGTTTTGAGGAATGGTGAGAAATAATATAAGATGCATCAAGCTTTAAAGAATGATAAAACCAAGCTTAATAGAGTACAATATAGGCATGTGACATAATTAACTGCATCAACAAACAAAATATCCCTTATTTATCACTAACGTGCACAGCACCAATACAACTGGTGTTATTACTAATCACGTTAATTATTAACTTATTATAATTTTTTTCAGCATTGTGATTTAATTATCATTAATAGTAACATTACTATTATTACTAACATTTATGTTACTTTTATTACTGTAATCAATAGTGTTGTTCGGCAACCTTGAACATACCAGGCCATGCTAGCTTTAAGGTTTCTACATTCAATTAAATTAGAATTTTTCCATATCTGTTCCCACTCTTTTCTTTCTTATGCCAAATTCTCTTGTCTCTTCCAAGTACATGACATTGCGCTGCCCTTCATTCCATATAAGTATTTCATTTAATTAATTTTTCTTGCAAATTCCTCCAGATTCAGATTTGGCAACTGGATTGGCACCCGTTTTGGCATAGCTAGTGTAGATTAGTGGCAGAATGATCACCCAGTACGTCTTGGATCTCTTTCCTAACAAATGACAATAACATCAGGTCACCTACTACTCACCTCTTTCTACTTCTTTTCATTCTCCATTGTTTTGTTTTGTTTTGTTTTGTTCATGATGCAATAATTAAATTACATGAGTAACAAGGGTAATAATCTGAACGTAGGCCATGCTTTAAGGTTTCTACATTCAATTAAATTAATTTTTTTCCATAAGAATTTTTTAGGTAGTTCTGAACTACCAACTGTCTATCATCTAAACCAATGTCTAACATATATTTAAATTTTACACTTTATGAGAAAAAAATAATAACATTAAGTGTCACATTTTCTCATATTCTCATTTTTTTTTCTCTCTCTCACTATAAATTTATCATTCTCAATTCAAAGTTGGCCACACAATTATTTGTTCCTTTCTGGCAAATTCTCCTTGTCTTCATGCATATGTGATATTCCCCCTTCATTCTAAGAAGTATTTCATTTAATTCTCTTCATTTTTGTAATTTTATTTTTCAACTTCTCCTTGTTGTTGCTTGACATTTGGTTTTACCTTATATATAAGGGATACAGGAGACTCATCAGTGTGAGATCAACTTAGGCTACAATATTGAAAGATGGGGTGTTTTTGCTCCCGAGGTACGAAGAAGAAGAGAGATGATAACAAAGACAAGAGCACTAGAAGAAACCATGTTCAAACCAAAGGCAGTGACATGGTGATTTTGACAGGTGCTGGCTGTGCTGCTGCAGCAACTTCGGTTGGAAGTGGCGATTGTGGTGGCGATTACAGTGGCGATGGAGGAAGTCATCATGGTACCACAGGTCATCATGGAGGTGGCGGTTGCGGTGGTTGTGGTGGTGGTGGTGGAGGAGGATGTGGTGGTGGTGGCTGCTAAGGTTCCATCATCAACATTACTACATAGGGAAATAAATGGTGGGTATCCAACTAGAAAGAAAGAGAAAGAAAGGTAAGTATGATAAACAACAGTATAATACAATCGAAAAATTTATAGTTATTAATGAGATATTAAAATTATTAAGTGTTCAAATATCAATCCTTTATTTATTATATGGATACTGATTGTTTAGTTTGTATTTATTTCAGTTTAGTATTTACTGTTTGGTTTGGTTCGTTGGTTTAGTTTTTTTTTTTTTTTTGTGTGTTTTTGATTGATATATTTTTGGAATAATTAAAAATACCGTATTACTAGTATTATTTATTATCAGAATTTTATGAAGGAAATAATATGAATAATATATTTTCTCCCTTTCATTATTTTCTGACAATTTTAATTTTTAAAAACAATAAAATCAAGGCAAATCATTCACAAAAGCAGGATTAAGCAAACCAGTACTTAACCACCTAAAGTTTACGGTGATATTTATTTTATTCTCTGTCATTTTTTGTTCTCAAAGTTTACAGTGATCTATTACCAGCACTACTTGCATGTACATAACGTGAAAATGTAAAATGAGAAGAGAAAAAAAAACGTGAAAATGTTATAAACTTAATTTCTTTGTCTCTTCTTTTTTCCCCTTGTCATTCTTAGTTCCAGAAATTATCCAAAAGAATTATATTCAAAGTAAATTATTGAATAATGAAGCAAAACTGGTCTCAATATCCCTGTCTTCGCAAATGTAAATTACAATCAAAGGAACTATATGCTACACAGAATGAGTAGTATATTTGTATATGAAATCAAATCTCTGTGGCATCTCCATTGCCTTTTTTTAAATAGAGTACAAAGAATACTCCAATTATTGTTAAAGAAAAACACTTTCTTTTAGGTAAATGAAAAATCCTTTATATATGCAGTAATATATATTTAACCACACATTTATTAGTGATCCTTTATTATAAAAAAAAAAAAAAAAACACCTGCCTGTTTTATATTCATAAAATGTTAAAATTATTACTAATGACTAATGTGAAATATAATTAAAAATATTGATATGAGACATGATTTATATATAGATTTCTAAAATTTTGTCCATAATAATAATAAATAATAATTAATATAATTATTTAATTATAGGTTTGTTTTAATTTGATTTAAGTCAACTACTTAATAATATCATAACTAATAATTTGTAAAGTGATTTATGTTGATATTTGATTTGATATATTAATTAAAATACTTAATTAAATTAAAATTAAAAATAATTTATAAAAAAAATAAATGAATTTATTTTTTTGCCACATGCTATTAACTTCTTAGTAAAAATGTTATTTTGTATAATAAATAATAAATTGCGTTTAGAGAAAAATGACTAAATTAATATGATGGTAAACGCTTGGTTTAGGGTTCAAAACATGACATCTTCTTTTGGAACTAGCAATAAGACATTTGTAGCAGTAAAAAAAAGGCATTTGTAAAATTTCTCTTTTAAGTTTTTTTTTTTATTGTTGTCATTTTAATAGATGAAAACCTGTAGAAACTCGACAAATAAATAAACTTTCAATTCTATATATTAGACAAAATATATAAAAAATTCAAAAAATTGAAAAAGACAGATATTTAGCTTAGAGATAGAATAAAAAAATGGTAAAGTTGTCTTTCTAGATTTAATTATCTCTTTCTGTAAAAAAAAAAAAAAAAAAAAAAAAAGCTTTCATTATCTCTTTATAGAAACTGAATAAAAAGAATAAAAGAGGTATTTGCCATTTTTTTAATAATTGATACTGATTTTTAGTGGTATTTCTCTTTCAAAATACATTTTTTTTATCTACAAAGTTTTTATTTAAAAGATTTAAACCCAATTTCACTTAAATTAAGGACATGTTAGTATATGCAAGCTTAATCTGTACCTGTAATAGGTGCTCTAAATAAGTTTGGAATGATAAGTAAAAATAATATGGTGATGAAACTTGATGTATGAAGAGATTTGAAGATTTTGATTGTTTCCATTTTGAATTAATGTTAGACTTTTGAAAGAAAAGCTTTTGTGTCTAAAAGATTGTAAAAATGGAGGAATGAAAGAGTGGAATAAAGTGACAAATATATAAATGGACAAAATTTCTCACTAAAAATATGGACTATACAAAAATTTTGGTTAAAATTTTCATTTTTTTTGTGGGAATCTAATTTTCCTAATCTTCTTTATAGATATAAAAGCCCAACATATTACGAGAATCATATTTTCTTGGAAATATAATTTATATTTAGGAATAAATTATTTTCACCTTATACCAAATATAATAAGCTTCATTCCTAAGTGTAAAATTTTAAAAATATATTATCTTTTTTTTTCTGTCAAAAAAAAATATTATTTTTTAAAACAAATGATTCGTGTGAATTTTTAAAATATATTTTTATCTTTTAAAACAATGTCTCATAATGTTTGATTGGAGGGAGATGAAAGAAATGATTTTTATAAACATTTATAATTATAATTTATAATTTAGTTTGAAATTTTAAAGAAATAAAAAAGAAAAATAAAGGAAACTAAATATTAATTCCTTTTAAAATTTAAAAAAATGAAAAGGAGAAAAATTATATTAATTAAATTATCTTTCCCTTATTAGTTTTATTTATCTATTTTGAAAAATGTAATAATCAATTATATAAACACGCAATTTAATTTCACGCTTAACACTTCAAAATTAATTTATCAGGTTTAAGTCTTAATTTTATCAACGCCACATACATCATCATCATCATGCGTGATCGATAATTTCAACAACGTTTCAGGTTGATACGTCTATCCCCAAAAAATTTCCCAATTTTCCATCCAATTCTGCATAAACCCTAGATTCACGCAAGCAAAATACTACTCTTTTTCTTTGCCTCCGGAATTGGTGCACCGCCATATCCGGTCGCGTGTTTCCTCGTTCGAGGACATTGATGATTCTGCTTGTTCCGCCACTGGCAGCTGTTGTCGTGTTCCGCTTCTGGGATCATCACCAAGTGCGTAAAGGAACAATCTTTTGGTGCTAAATTGTGGTGGGGTTCCTCTGTTTTTTTTTTTTTTTTCACCTCTAATATGTATAGATCTGGAGGTGCCATGGCTTGGAACGTGTTTAAGTTCTGCACTGCCCTGAGAGGATTAGGCTCGATCATGATACTAATGGTTCTCGGGGTTGTGGGTGTTACCTATTACGCTGTTGTGTTGACTAATTATGGACCTGCCTTGTTTGCTGGAGGCCTTGATACTCTTATCTCCTTGGTGGTGTTGATCTTGTTTCATTGTTTGGTAAGCTTCAAATATGTTTTCTTGTGTAAAACAAAAAAAAAAAAGAATAAAATACTAATATTTTTTCTGATTTTTTGGTGGGGGTGGGGTTGTGAGTTATGTGTTTTTGGCATTTGGGTTTTGAATTTGACTGTGAAACTATGAACTTTTTTAGAACAAATTACAGGAAGAAGTGAGCTAATTTTTTAAATTTAGCTTGCCAGTTATGGATCATGGATTTATGTGGTGGGTTAGAGTATATTATTTTGGTGATGATTTTGGAAAGTTTGAATTTTCTTATTAAGTACGACAACAATAGTTTTATCCCACTAAGTGAGGTAGCTGACATGGATCACATGAGTACACTAATTTCGGTTAAAAATCAAATTCTCATGTATATTATTCTTTTTTGGTGAGTAATTGAATAAAAATGTTTTATTTTACCTCGACCGGGAGCCTATTCTCTTAAGCATTTCAAATTAATTAATGCAGTTTTACTGAAGAATAAATCTTTAGAATAATTAGATTTAGAGACCATTCAGGTATCATGTCTTTTTAGTATGTGGACTGAATGATAATGGTAATTTGATGTTTCATTTTGATTATGCAGTTGGTTATGTTATTATGGAGTTACTTTGCTGTTGTGTTTACGGATCCGGGGACTGTACCTCCTAACTGGAAGCCTGCTGTTGATGAGGAGAGAGGAGAGTTTGATCCATTGAATGGGGTAGAATTAAGTAATCTGCAGTCTGATCCTTCAAATCAACGGTTCAGATACTGTCGGAAGTGCAGTCAGCCCAAGCCACCTCGATGTCATCATTGTTCTGTTTGTGAGTTTTGGCACACCAAAGTTTTCATTTTATATTTGCTAAATTGAAATAAGTGAGGATAAGTTTGGCCTTTTCTGGTTTGATACCAGGTGGACGTTGTGTACTGAAGATGGACCACCATTGTGTCTGGGTAGTTAACTGTGTTGGGGCATTAAATTACAAGTATTTCCTCCTTTTCTTGGTATGGACACCTTAGCTCAAAAAGTTCTTATGTCAACTGATTAGTGATCAATCATGTGACTTGAATGGTTTTCATAACATCTTCCATGTCCCAATTTGCTTATCATACCTTAGCATGTGTGGAAATGGTTTGTTTTTTATTCATGTCTTCATTGGATCCATAATATTGAATGAGGGTATCTGCAGTCTTAATTTATTTTTTCCTTTTAACTACTTCAATAACAAAATGTTAACAACCTTTACCGCTGGCTCTCTTTGTTGTGATCAAAGAACCTTTTATTGGTAATAACTTGACCCCTTGATCTCTACAGTCTACGCTTCACATTAGTATAGAAAAGGCTGGTTTGAGGCCATTATTTACCCCCTGCAGATTCCTTAGGAGTTGCTAGAATATGTGTTTCATTTCATCACCACTATCACCTCTTTAACTTAAAATTTTTCAGCATCATCTTTTTATGAAGTGGTTGTTCCTTATCTTTTTGCCTTTCATATGCTTCATCTTTACAAACATTCAAATTTCTCATAACTTTGTCATCTTCAGCTTGTTTTGGAGGCGTTCATTCTTCATCCTCCTGCTTTTCAACTTCTTCATATACATACGAAGTCAGATATCTAGCAACTTAATTGTCATCATCTTGCTAGTTGGAGCCTTCTACTATTTGAAACTCAGATTTTCTTAGTGTGAATTTTAAATCATTTGATTGGAGCCTCCAAGTTTCTAAACTTGCAACTTGATTAAGAGCGTGTTTGGGTAAACAACTTAATTTAATGCTTATTGAATAGTTTCTTAGTGTTATGTTATATGATTAGTAAAAACACACATATAATTGACTTGTGATATTCTGTCCTGTTACCATAAGTGTATAACATGAAAGATTGTGAATTTGTTGCGTTATTTGTAGCTGCCATATCAGAATGCAGTAATTATATAATATTATTATGTTAAATCTTATTGCAGTTCTACACTTTCCTTGAGACCACTCTTGTGACTATATCATTACTGCCACATTTCAAAACATTCTTTACTGATGGAGAAATTCCTGGAACACCTGGCACTCTTGCCACAACTTTTCTTACTTTTGGTTAGGTCCTGAAACATGGTTTCTAATTTGAGTTGTGGGTTTCATATTTGACTTTTTATAACACTGTTGGATTAACTGCAGTTTTGAATCTGGCCTTTTCCTTGAGTGTCTTGGGATTTCTTGTCTTGCACGTGTCATTGGTAGCTTCTAATACAACCACTATTGAGGTAAAGTTTTGCACTCTTTTTCCTTTCCCTGTTTTACTTTAGAAATCTGTCTATCTTAACAAGGAAGAACTTAAGAACTCTGTTTTCATGCAACTTGCTTTTATTCGTTTCATTTGTGAAGTTTTTCCCTTACATTTTTTCTGTTTTTTACCCAAAGAAGCAGCTATGGTCCTAGTTGAATGACAGTATTTAATTGCATTGAAATTGTGAATCTTTGATAATGCATTCACTAGTCATTCTGAAAAAGAGTTAAATTCCTTTTGTGTGCATTGCACTGTGTTGTGAAAATATTACTGTATTTTATGTAATACTTTCTAATTTTTATCCTAATGGGAGGATAGCTTTTGTACTGTGGATACTGATGGAATTTTCTTCGTTCTTGTGAGAAGGCATATGAAAAGAAAACTACTCCAAAATGGCGTTATGACCTTGGTCATAGAAAAAATTTTGAACAGGTTTGTGCATGTTCTATTGGTATTTTTACACTCCTTTTTAGATGTTCTTTACAGTTGGTATTAAACCTGTGGCATTCAAATTCCTTAATAAATGATTTTAACACAACTTTCTAACATGTGTTTTAACTACTCAAGCACTAATTCTATCTCCTCAATGCAATTGAACAAAAATATACTGGAATGATCAATGTAAGACTCACTTTCACTTTGATCTGTTAGGAGAATATCATTGAGGGGCCCTTATGGCATTAGTTATGGAAACAAAAATAAAACATATTTAATGAAAAGGAAAGCATTCATTATATTGTAAACACAAAAATCATTTAATTCTTGCTTTTTAAGTGTATTAAATGATTCTTAATCATTACCCTTAGATAGCTCTTTAGCTGGACCCTAATTCTATCTTATTGCTGTTCAAGAATCACAATTTGTAAAACATCTATCAATTTCCAATACGATCCACTTGAGAAACTTAGTTTTGAATGTGTAGAGGAAATTTAACTCTACACTCAGCCAAAGCTTTCTTTATATAAAGGAAACCATCAAAAGTCAACAAAAACAACTAAGGTGCAGACTTAGCACTTCTACAGAAAACATCATAGGAAAAGAAGAAGAAGACTATTACAAGACAGTCAATATTAAAATACACCATTTTAACTTAACACTCCCCCTCAAGCTGGAGCATATAAATCATATGCTCCAAGCTTGGTACATATGAATTGAATCCGAGGTCCTCTCAAGGATTTAGTCAGAATATCTGCAAGTTGATTATTTGAGTTGACAAACTCAGTGCTAATCTCCTTGGACAGCAGCTTCTCCCTTACAAAATGGCAGTCAATCTGTATATGTTTAGTTCTCTCATGAAATACTGGATTAGAAGCAATGTGGAGGGCTGCTTGGTTATCACAATACAACTTCATTGGCTGAATTTCACAGAATTTTAGCTCTTGAAGGAGTTGTTTGATCCACACCAATTCACATGTGGCAGAGGCCATAGCCCTATATTCTGCTTCTGCACTAGACCGAGCAACATTGTTTTGTTTCTTGCTTTTCCAAGAGATAACATTTCCTCCAATGGACACACAAAATCCTGTAGTAGAACGTCTGTCTATAGGAGAACCTGCCCAATCAGCATCACAGTATCCAGAAATTTGAGTGTCTCCTTTATCCTCATATAACAATCCTTGACCTGGAGTTTTCTTGATATATCTGAGAATGCGAATCACTGCATTCCAGTGATCAACATGAGGAGCCTGCATGAACTGACTAACAACTCCCACTGCAAATGAAATATCAGGCCTGGTAATAGTGAGATAGATGAGTTTCCCAACTAGTCTTCTATACCTTTCTGGAT
This sequence comes from Pueraria montana var. lobata, assembly GCA_026413185.1. NCBI lineage: Eukaryota > Viridiplantae > Streptophyta > Magnoliopsida > Fabales > Fabaceae > Pueraria > Pueraria montana. The sequence goes on along the minus strand of CM048650.1, from coordinate 85,558,548 downwards.
TTGAATATGGCTCACCTTGGTCTGCCATTAACTTTTGATTTGGGTCCATAGGACTATCAATGGGTCTACAGTTAATCATACCTGTCTCTTCCAGAATATCCAAGGCATACTTTCTCTGTGAAATAACAATACCTTCCTTGGATTGAGCTACCTCTATACCAAGGAAGTATTTCAGGTGACCAAGATCCTTAGTCTGAAAGTGACTAAATAAATGTTGTTTCAGCTGAGAGATTCTAGCATCATCATTCCCAGTAATTACTATATCATCAACATAAACAACTAAGTAAACACATTTTCCAGGAGAAGTGTGACAATAAAAAACAGAGTGATCTGCCTCACTGCGTTTCATCCCAAAACTCTGCACAACATGGCTAAATTTTCCAAACCAAGCTCTTGGAGACTGTTTAAGCCCATAGAGAGAACGATGAAGTCGACAAACTAGACCAGACTCCCCCTGAGCAACAAATCCAGGAGGTTGCTCCATGTAAATCTCCTCCTCCAACTCTCCATGAAGAAAGGCATTTTTAATGTCTAACTGATGGAGAGGCCAATGACGGATAGCAACCATGGCAAGAAAGAGACGAATAGTGGTGATCTTAGCCACAGGAGAAAAAGTATCCCCATAATCAAGACCATATATCTGAGTGTAGCCTTTGGCTACCAAACGAGCCTTAAGACGGTCAATTTCACCATTAGGACCAACTTTGATAGCATATACCCACCGACAACCAACTGCTTTCTTCCCAGGAGGAAGGGAAACCAACTCCCATGTATCACTATGTTCAAGAGCCTGCATTTCAACAATCATAGCTTGTCGCCATCCAGGGTGAGCAAGTGCTTCATGAACATTCTTTGGAATAGTAATGGAAGACAAGGAGGAAACAAGGGAAAAGTATAAAGGAGATAAACGATGGTAACTCAAAAAATTATAATTAGGATTAGTGTTTCGAGTAGATCGAATACCTTTCCTAAGAGCAATAGGCCAACCTAATGTTGCATCAGGGAAAGGTGATGATGGAGAAGGATCCGTTGTAGAGGCGACTGAGGGAGAAGGACATGAATCCAGAGGACTTTCGTGCATCGTGGGACTAGCTCTTTGTGTCCTGCTCTGGTAGGTAGAAAGAGGAGATGAAGGAGATGGAGATAATTCAGCTTGACTGTTGATTTGAGAAAGGGGCTGAATTTCTCCTTGGTTAGATGTTACCTGAGTAGGAGAAACTACTGGGCTGAAAAGGGGAATAGGCAAAACTTGTTGTATAGAATTAGAATCTTGCTTAGAGGAGAAGAACAAGGTGTCTTCAAAGAAAGTAACATCAGCAGACATGTAGTATCTTTTAGAGGTTGGAGAGTAACATTTGTATCCCTTTTGAAGACGCGAATATCCAAGGAACACACATTTGATAGCTCGTGCTGAAAGCTTATCAAGACCTGGAGAGACATCATGAACAAAACATGTACAACCAAAGACCTTTGGGAAAACATGATACAAGGGTTCCTTGGGAAAAATAATCGAGTGAGGAATTTTATTTTCAAGGGATGAAGAGGGCGTCCTATTTATTAAAAAACAAGCAGTGAGAACTGCATCACCCCAATGGTGAACAGGAACATTTGCATTAAGCAGTAAGGTTCGTGCAGTCTCAACTAAATGTCTATTTTTTCTTTCAGCAATTCCATTTTGTTGTGGTGTGTGAGGACATGTGGACTGATGTAAGATGCCCTGTGAAGATAAAAATGAAGAAAGTTTTAAAGAGAAATATTCCTTGGCATTGTCACTTCTAAGAATTTTAATTATCTTCCCAAATTGATTTTTAATCTCATTAAAGAATGACATGAAAATAGACAAAAGTTCAGATCTATCTTTCATTAAATAAACCCAAGTACATCGAGAATATTCATCAATAAAAGTAACAAAATATCTGAATCCAAAAGATGTTACACGGCTTGGTCCCCAAATATCTGAATGAATGGTAGAGAAAACGGAGTTACATCTTTTTTCAGTTGCTTGGGAAAAGATGATCTAATATGTTTGCCTAATTGACATGATTCACAATCTAAAATATGTAATTTGTTGAGACTTGGGACCATTATCTTCAATTTTGCTAGACTAGGGTGACCGAGACAGTCATGCAAAAGCTTTGGAGATGAGGCTACAAAACAGGACACAGAAGGGCTGATTTCCAAATAGTAGAGGCCTCGTGATTCATGTCCTACGCCAATCAGACGGCCCGTACCACGTTCCTGTATGACAAAGGAATCAGCATCAAATGTTACTGAACAATTTAAGGAGCGAGTCAATTGACTCAGTGAGATCAAGTTATAAGGACAATTAGGAATATACAAAACAGAATTTAGATTTAAGGAGGAAGAAAGGGGAACTTGACCAACTCCTTTAGATGCAACTTTGGACCCATTGGCTAGTGTAACAAGGTGAGGAAATTTAGGTGGAGAAATATATGAGAACCAGGAGTTATTACCAGAAATATGATCAGAAGCACCTGAATCAACTATCCATGGACCTTGACTCTCCACAGATTGAGAGATGCAGGCCGTTGAAACACTTGGCACTGAGGAAGATTGGGCTTGACTGCTAGATTTTAACCTTAGGTATTCTTGATATTCTTCATCAGAAAACTTAGGTTCAACTTTCTCAGATGTGGAGACAGATGTGGAGACATTTGCTGCCTTGTCAGGAAAACCATGCAGAGAGTAACACTTATCTTGAGTATGACCCATTCTTTGACAGTATGAGCACTTGGGACGACCACCTCTACCACCACGTCCTCCTCTATTACCATGGCCCCCTCTACCACGAAATGCTGCCATGGCTGAAGTTTCAATTGCTTCGGTTGAATTCTCACCTTTCACCAAGGTAGGGACACGAAGGAGTCTAGTAACTAAGCTGTTCATTGAGGGGATTTGATCACCTGCTAGAATTTGGTCACGCACATGATCAAATTCTAAGTGTAGACTCCGCAAGATCAGGACCATAAATAGCTTATTAAGTTTCTTCTTCATTTCTTCAGAAGAATCACATACAATAAGCTTTCTTAATTCTTCAACTGCAGCTTTGGCTTTGGCTATGTGTGGGACCATATCATGGTTAGTCTGTTGAAGGGAGACAACTCTTTGGGTTGAGTCAAACAAACGTTGAATATCATTAGCAAAAACCTCCTGGGCATTCTTCCAGAAAGAGCAACAAGTCTTGAATGATCTGAGTGTCTCTAATAGCTAAGGATCTACGGACTGCCATAGTACAGCACACAGCTGGAAATCAATTTTCTGCCACTGAGCTATATTTTCATCTGGAACTTCATTGACTTTCTTCTCCAAATGATCATGGTATCCTTGACCAAGGAACCACAACTCAACTGAGGCAGACCAAGACGGGTAATTCTTCCAGTTGAGTTTTTCAGTTGAAATAGTGGGAGTTCCAGAAAAGAGAGGAGTAGAACTGAGAGTGGAGCCCGTAGAAGTCATCTTAAGAAAGACAAAGATAAGGAATCCTTCACAGAGACACAACTTTCACTGAAGGAGGTGGAGATGAAGACCTAAAATTGAAAACAAGGTAAAACTATGACCTGAGACTTGGAAAGGGCTCAGAAAGTGCCGACGAACACAACCCAGGAGGCGCGACGAAGATCCGGTCAGTGGAAGCCGGCGCGTGAGACTCACGCGCCTGAAGGAGCGCGAGACTGTGGCGGCGCGTGGCGTCGCTTCTGCTCACGAGACTTGTTGGGTTGGGTCGCGCTCAGAGAGGCGCTCCAAACCCTGAGTTCGCCGTGAAAAATGCCGCCGGTCAACGGCGGTCAACGGCGGCAGACGGTGGTCGGCGACGGCACACAACGGTGGGACAGCAGAACGGGATCGTTATGCTCTGATACCAACTTGAGAAACTTAGTTTTGAATGTGTAGAGGAAATTTAACTCTACACTCAGCCAAAGCTTTCTTTATATAAAGGAAACCATCAAAAGTCAACAAAAACAACTAAGGTGCAGACTTAGCACTTCTACAGAAAACATCATAGGAAAAGAAGAAGAAGACTATTACAAGACAGTCAATATTAAAATACACCATTTTAACTTAACAGATCCAAACATGAAACTTTCTTAAAAATTCAAATGTATTAAGCTGCAGAGGGTAGTTTATTTGACTGCTAATTTAGGCTCTAAGGAGTGAAATCCATTATGTTTGGTGTTGTTTATTTCATCGAAGTTGGAATATAATGGCATCTCCTTCTGGCATGAACTAGCTTTCGCATAATTGTTTTGCCACCCATTTCTCTCATTAAGTAGCTACACTTCCAACCAGTGCACCACTGATGTTGCAAACAAAATTAGTCAGATGGTATGCCAGACCACTTTTAGACCGTGATGCCATAAGATTAAAAATTTATGTATGACATGTAGATTTATTTGAATATTAATGCAAATATTCATTTATTTGTGTTTACGTTTGCAAAAGAATCTAGATATTATTATAATTTTCTCTGGAAAGTACGTAGGAAATTAACTTGATTCCAGAGTAGGCTGCCAATGAGCAATGGCTTAATAAGTAGGTTTGAATAGTGTTGGCAAAAAGACATGCTTACTCTGGAATAGGACAGTTTCCCCTTTCCCTGAATTATTATATAACCTAAAAAATAAATCTAGATGGATTTGGCTTCATACAGTCATATGGTTTGGACTTTAATCTCTGAGTTAATGACCTTAGCACCATTTTCTTAAATAAGAAACTGCAATGTGCATATACTTTAGCCAACTGCTATAAGTTCTGGAGATGGTTTAGTCCATGCACCATTAATTTGACCAAACTGCTACTGGCACTGGCAGAAGCAGTGGATAGAACATTACAAAACTGGCAAACATAGGTCTAGTTGATGGTTTAAGTAGATGAAGCTTCGAAATGATGAATGTGAACATCTGGTGCAATAGGAAATGTTGCATGAGGAACAGAAGTTGTCTATGTTTTCTGATTCTAATGCAAATATTAGAACACATCTGTTATTTAGTTTCATGTAGTTGTGTATGTTAGCACTACACCATCATGTTGTACTTTCTTGTTCCCATCTCTGCCAGTAGGAGTGTAGGATTGATAAATTGTCTGTGGGATAAAGAAAAGAGAGAGAGAGATTTGGAAGTGATCTAAGTTTAATTGTACCAAGCAAAACTATTGATTTCAGCCTCAGGTGTGTAGAATGGTAAAATATATGCATATTCATTTTATTGGTCTCATTGATATTTAGCATCTCAGTTGCTTCGTTGTGTGGGAAGCTAAGGAGTTTAGGAACACCAAGATGTGAAAATATAAATAATTTAATAAAAAAAATTGCAAGATTTGAAATTTCCAAGAGATTAACTTAAACTTCCATTGCAGCTATGCCTTGATATTTAAGAATTAAGGTGATCTCTTTTATAATTTTAGGAGATAAAGGAAATGATTTATCCGCATGACATGGAGTTCTATATTTTCTACTGAGCTAATAATATATTCATTTTAACTCTTTCATGCTTCTCATTACTTCTCTCATTACATCTCTCATTACATCATTATTGAACAAGTTTAGAATCTTGAAGTTTCTACGTTATGATTTATGTTGCTACTTGCTATGGTATCAGGTTTTTGGGATGGACAACAGATACTGGTTCATCCCTGCTTATTCAGAGGAAGATATACGGAGGATGCCCGTTCTTCAGGGCCTTGAGTATCCGTCAACACCAGACTTCAATGTCCAAGAGTTCTGAGAGCTAGCATTGCCACTTCAGGAGAAACTGCTTTTAGCTTTTGCAACAGAAAACACAAGAGCATCCAAAGCCTCTCGTTTTGGTCTCTTAGGAGAATCTGTAGCATTGAAGTATCTGAGATCCCGGCGGCAATTCGTTTGCATGGGCACTTGGTATGATTCATGTTATTTTTCTTTTCTGACTAGACGTGTGCTTGTGCCAAGTTCAAATGGTGAGCAATGAGGAGCATGGTTTAAAGGTTTGACTAGTTAATTAATGTGTTCAAATTCCTGATAATGTTATCTCACTCAGGATTAGGAACTATACATGGATTTTCTCCTTTTCAATTTTTTACCCTTCATTGGTCATACACTGAAGTTGCTTGGAATGATTGTTGATTGAAGTTTTACAATCAACTGTTCCTTGCATAGATGATGTTCAAATGTAATACGAATTATACGTTCCTGTAAATATATGCAATTCATATGCCAATGTGTCATTTACCCCACTGTGTAACCTTTCTTAAGATGCTTCTATCACTTTGTGTGCCAAAAAATGAGAACTAAAGAAAAATTATGAAGTTTCAGATATGTAAACAGTGGACTCACCAAAGCAAATATAATGAACAGTACCTCACATCTGGATTGAGATGTTCAATCAGAAATGTACCTGCTCCAACACATCTACATGCACCACATGTGCCTGAGGCTTTGGCCACCTATACCGAATTCCTAATCAAGAATGTTAATTTACATTATAGTGACAACAATAATGATCACTGCTGGTCCACTACTATCTATACTTGTTATTACCTCTGGTCCTAATTATAAGCAACAAATTGGATTTTCATTTGATCCTAAATATAAACAACAATCATCTTTTTGTAAAGTTACTAAGGATAAAATTTCTTTTATACTCTTACTTTTTTGTAAACTCTATTTTCTATGCATTCACATTAATAAAGCAAATGATACTTTTGAAATAAAATTTGAATTCATTATAAAATTAATTAAAAATAACTACTTTAACTACTCATATTGGTTTTAATGATTTATCCTATGTTGCTTATAATTAGGACCAGAAGCAATATTTGTTTGCTTCATAGGTTGGTATAATTGATTTTGAGCGGTTGAATGTGATTGTGATGTTTGTCTAAATTTGAATCATATGTGTATTCTTTATTATAAAGTGCTAGAATTGGTTTCTAACTTTAAAATAGATAAGAATTCAATGCATGAAATAGAAATATGCATGATGTGGGGCATTTGGCCTTTGCATGCCCCGTACGACTGTCAATATGTTGAAGGGGACCATTAAATTGCTTGTCAACCATTTAAATGGTAATGAAGAGAAGCAACTTGCATTCCGTAACACATGCCATGACAAAGTATCATCATGGTCAGAGCGCTTAGAACAAATGAAGGGTCCAAGAACAGAACTTGGAGTTACAATAAAAAGAATTTTAAAAAAAAAATTCCCCTTTCTTGTCAGTTAGCTTATAAGTTTCTAACTTTTCAACTAGTTTATCAGCTTCAGATAGTTTATAAGTTAATTTTACCAAATACAAAGTTCCCTTTCATGAGGACTCTCCCTCACTTGTTGCAATGTGATATTTTCCTTACCCATGTTGTTAAAATTCATGAAATTCTCATGTGATGGAGATAACAATACCATTGCAGCATCTTCATCAATCTTGACGTCTATGTTGTGCAAACCAATTACGATTGAGTTCAACCTAGGCAAATGATCTTTCAAGGATGATCTTTCCTTCATGCAAAGCCCAAACAACCTTCTCTTCAACATTAACTTGTAAATGGATTTTGTCATGTAAAAGCTCTTCAACTTAAACATAAGGCTGGTTATTGTTTCTTCTTCTGCCACTTCATATATAACTTCCTCAGACAAAGAAAGTGATATAAAAAAATGTTGCTTTTCCTCTCGTTATGCAAATTTATTGTTTGTAGCCTTCGCAAACTGATGTGATAGACGACACACAAAGCCCTTGCTACTTTAATAGAGCATACATCTTGATGCTCTCTAAAGATTATTCTTACCATTAAATTTCTCAGGACAAAATATATTTTTCATTTCTCAACTTTTGGTGGTTTTTTAAGTTCTTAAATAAAATTTTGACCAGTTTTAGTTTCTATACTTTTCTCTATTTACATTTTTAGTCCCTATCATTAAGTGTTACCATTAAGTGATGATGTGGTAGTCACGTGGCATATTAATCTAATGTGGCAGTCATGTGTCAAATTTCTAGGTAAATTATATTTTTAATCCCTCATCTTTTTATGAAATTCACTTTTAGTCCATTAAGAAATTTTTTTGACTGGTTTTAGTCTCTCAACAATTTTTTACTAGCCTTAGTCCCTCGATAATTTTTTTTGTTCCTTCAACTTTTGTTCGTCATTGGTTTTAGTCTTTCTTGTCAAGTATCATTGTTAGGTGATGATATAACAATCACGTGATAAAAGTATTGTTAGTTCAAGACATTTTCCAATGGTTATAAGGCACTATAATTTTCTAATAGCATAAAACTACCAGAAAAAAATGTTAGAAATTTTGAAGAAAAAAAAAACATTTGTTTAAGAAATGGGGTTGGGGATCAAGGTTCTAAAAGGTTCGAAGATTAAGGGTTTGGGAAGGTTTGTAAGTTGCATTTCTTACTTTTTTTTTTAGCATTCTTTTTTTTTTTTTAATTTTGCTCCCATGAACCATTTTCTAGCACTGTCAAAAAATTTGTAGTGCCTTAGAACTGGCAGAAAATGTCTTGAACCAACAATATTTTACCACGTGATTGTTACATCATACTAGTAGTCCACATGACAAGTCACGTGGTTGTCACATCATTGCTTAACAATGATACTTGATGATAAGGACTAAAAACAATGGCAAACAAAAGTTAATGGACTAAAATTGAATCTTGTAAAAAGATGAGAGATCAAAAATATAATTTACCTAGAAATTTTGACACATGGTTGCCACGTTAGATTAGTAAGTCACGTGGTTGTCATGCGATCACTTAACGACGGGGACTAAAAACGTAAATGGAGAAAAGTATAGGACTAAGATCGGTTAAAATTATGTTTAGGTACTCAAAACAAAAATCATTAAAAGTTGAGGGACAAAAACATATTTTGCCCAATTTCTTATGGTATGTTTGGTTTGTAAAAGAAAGTGAAAGGAGAGAAAGAAAAAGGAAAGAAAAAAAAAAGTAGAGAGTGAAATGATTTTGTAAGTTATATAGTAGGAAAGAAAATGAAAGGAAAAAAAAGTTAATTTTTTTTTTGTTTGGTTGTGTAAAAAGTAAAAGAAAAGAAAAATTATTTATATAAAAAGACTCAAATATTATTAATAAAAATAAATAAATATATAAAAATAAGAATAAACTAGTATTTTAGCCTTTGTATTGCTCATGATAAATGTTTATTTTATACAACTAAAATTTACAATAAATAAATACTTATATATATATATATATATATATATATATATATATATCATATAGGGTAAAATATATTTTTGGTCCCTCATTTTATCTAAATTTTTGTTTTTAGTCCCTCATAAATTTTTTATGTGTTTTTAGTCCTTAAAAAATTGTTTTATTTTGTTTTTAATCTCTGACATTAATTTTAACTATTAAGTGATGTCGTGACAGGCATAATTTGTGCTTGAAAAATTTCTGTATAAGTTTTTAGCGGTTTTTAACTACTGCAAATTTTCTGGCAAACTAAAACTGTCAGAAATGTTAAAAAAATAAAAAATAAATAAAACCTCAAACACCAGATTGTCTGAAATTACAAGAAATGTTACAAAAGTAAACATTTGACAAAAAATTTGTAGCGGTTAAAAGTTACTAAAAACTTATTTAGGAAATTTTCACACACGCAGTTTATGTCTGCCATGTTACCACTTAACAGTTGAAATTAATGTCATGGACTAAAAACAGAACAAAACAAATTATGAGGAACTAAAAATAGAAATCAAGATAAAATGAAGTACAAAAAACATGTTTTACCCTATCATATAATAGAAACAACTTTCCCTCTTGTTTTCGTCCATCCATTTTGGACGAATTGAAAATTTTGTGGGTCCCAATGCTTTTATAGCATTCATTCTCTCCTAAAATCAAAACAAATGATGAAATGAACAAAATTTGTTACCCCTTCTTTTTTTCCTCCCACAATTTCAAATAGAGCCTTAACCTTGTTATGTGACACCTTACTCGTTGGAAATGTTCTAGGTATGACTAGAGAAAGGACATTCTTTACAAAACTTCAACAATCTAATTTCTCTATTCTCAATCAAATGCACAAATATATCTTGGGGTCAGGCTAAAGTGAAGTTGAAATTGCTGAGGCACCGGTGAGAAATGGTTGTTTACTTGCTGCAGCAGGTTAGTCAATGTATTTTTTACCTGCTGTAGCGGGTAAACTCTGGGAGAAAAAAAATTATTTAAAAAATGAAATTATATAAAATTATTATAATAAAAATTAGAATAAAAATTTTCTCTTTTTTTTAAAAAGTGAGAACCACCGGTGGTGGTTGAACAAATTACCTATTATAATAGGTTAGTTAACCGGGAGAAAAAAAATCATTTTTTTATTAAATGAATTTATATAAAAAAATTTGAGCAAAATTATTTCTCTTATGCTCTCATCGGGAGAAAAAAAATATTTTTTTAATAATTTTTATATGATTTCATTTAATAAAAAATGATTTTTTCTCTCCTAATTAACTAATCTATTATAGTAGGTAATTTTTTCAAACACCACCGGTAGTTCTCACTTTTTAAAAAAAGAGAAAATTTTTATTCTAATTTTTATTATAATAATTTTATATAATTTTATTTTTTAAATATTTTTTTTTTATTTTTTTTCTCCCAGTATTTACTTGCTACAGCAGGTAAAAAATACATTGGCTAACCTGCTGCAGCAGGTAAACAATCATTTCTCACCGGTGCCTCAGCAATTTCAACTCCACTTTAGCCTGACCCTATATCTTGGTAGCTCTTGATATTAGTTATGATGGTAGAAGAAAAAGAAGAAGAAAGACAAAAAAACAATGTTTATAGAAGCATAAAGAAATGATCAGGACACCAAAAATTTAACGTGGATCACCCATGTGGGCTACATTTACAAGTGACAATAAAACATAATAAAGATATAGAGATTTTAAAATCAATAACAAAAGCACTTTCTCAATTCTGAAATTGAAGAAAATCTAAACCTTCATACTTCATCGAAACCCACAAATGAATTTCTCACACACAAAAATTGAGAATAAGAATGACTCACCCTCACAATGAAAAATTACTCTTTAATCTCCTTTACAAGTTTTGATATAATGGACTTTATATATTGGCTCAATATATAGATAATAGGGGCCTAAATGGAAGGCTAAAAGAAATAAAGGATTAATTTTTTTTTTTTTAGTTTTCAATAAAGGTATGTTAGTGATGAGGTTTGTCCACTCCTTAATTCGCACTCGTTAAAATTAATTTAACAAAAATATTAAAAAGACAAGGCATAGCACACCTAACTAGAGAATGTACTAATCTTTCCTTATGCAGTTCTTGTACAAGGTTTAGTATTTAGGTTTAAAAAATAATTCAAATTTATTCAAAGTAAAATTTGGCTTGATTCTCAATTTTAAGGATAGTTGTAAATTGGATTATATAGAATTTGAGAAGAAAAATAATCAAATCCAACCCTATCAAAATTCTTATTTTACCATCTAATGTGTGTTAAATTCATATCCAATATGAACCAATTTGATATAAAATGGTTTAGATTATATCAATTTTTCACCTTTTGGTTTAGTTACGGTGTTTGCCACAAAGATACAGATATGAGATAGAAATTGGGGGAAGAGAGAGAGTATGTTCTATGATGTTGTTACTTGTGTACATATGTTTAGAGTCTCGATATTTACATAGTTGTTTAGGAGCTTGAGTTGGCGGGAAAGTTAGTTATGCCATGTGTCATGCGTTGATTACGTTGGGTGCCTATACTTTGGGTTGTGCTTTATGTCGGGTTCTACCAGATTGATGTTCTTTATGTTGAGCCTGGCTTTAGTATCAACATTGGGATAACCACTGGAACAATTGCCCCCAAGTCTTTAAAAACTTAAGCGAATAAAAGTGAATATCTTTCCTGAAATAGTTGTCCTAAGTCAGTATTGCTTTAAGAAAGCAATGTTGGGTTAGGATGATAGAAGTGAATATCTTCCCCGAAATACTTATCATATCGTATTTTATATGTACCAAAAAAAATTGTATCATATTTTATCTTCTATTCATTCTTTATTAAAATTTATTCTTCAAAATTAAATACAAAATATTATATAGTAAAAAATCACAACTGATAGAATGAATTTCAAATTAATTCATGCTAATCAAGTTAAAATTAATATTAAAATAATTTTACTTACATAAATTTTAGTGTTACAATGACTTCATAAATAAAATTATAAAATCATACATATATGTTTTAAATTAGATTAGATAAATTGGTTTAAAAAAATAACTTATAAATTTAATGGAATCCAATGTATTAATTTTATAATTTATGTTAAATGAGATCGATTTATCAGCATTTTGTCCATTTCTACCCATGACGTACATATATCGAATATAAATATATAATAATTAGTTAATTACCATTTCCATAAACCTAGTGATAGTAATTTCTCCTCTTTAGTCTTTACTCACTGTAATTTTCCCCTGGCAAGTTTACCTAGCACCTACCATAGCCGGTACTATAACAACTTAGCCGACCACTAGATCCATCTCTTTAAATCGCACTCTCAAATCGTAGGGCTGGGAGACCGAGGCTCATGCTAGCGCACAAATGGAAGCACGTAGAGGAGCGGCAATTCCTGCTGAACAAAACTAACTCCCTCAGTCGGCGGTTGACAAAGATTAAAATACATCAAAAACCATTTTAAAAAAAATAAAAAATATTATCACTGGAGTCCAATACGCTCACGAATATCTCAAAAAGAAAAAAAAATAAAATTAAAAACTAAAAAGCGAGAAGTAGAGTGAGAGGGAAAGAAAGAAACACAGAGCGAGAGAGAGAAGTATATTATCTCCACATAGAGTGAGAGAGAAGCAAGAGGAAGAAAACAAAAAAACACAAAAAACCGATGAAGAGCGGTGGTGGTGGTATGGGCGCGGTTCCGTCGTACGGCGTCCCCGCGAAACGGCGGTGGAGAGGGCTCGTAATTGCGGTGCTCGGTCTCGTCATTCTCTCCATGCTCGTCCCTCTCGTCTTCTTGCTCGGTCTCCACAACGGTTTCCACTCCTCCGGTACGATCTCGCCGAGATCTCTCTCCTCTCTATAAATACCCTTCCATTCTCCCACATTCCCCCTCCGCAACAGATCCGCGTCAATTTCACCTCAGATTTCTCTCTTCTCGCACTGCGATTTGCTCTAGATCTATCGTTTTCTCACGCTGCACGAGAAACGGCGTCGTTGAATCTTCGCTCGTTTCGAATCGGCGAATCGAGTTTCCTTTTCGTCTGTTGTGTTAAGTTCGAGCTCGAAAAACGCTTTTGCTGTCAATGAAAGATCTGTGTGCTCGTTTTCTTTTTGATAGTGAAAATAATAATAATAATAATAATGAATAGGATAAAACTTAGGTACAGTTATTTAGGTGCTTTTGGGGTTGTTAATTGGAGATTCACCTCATTAATTTACGTAGTAAATATTTGCATTAAATGTCATCATGCGAAGTAAAACTCCAATTCTGATTAAAAACAGCACGAAAAGCATATAAGGAATTGCATCTAGATTTTGTCTTAATAATAGTAATAGTAAGAACGTGTTTACGAGGGAAAAGCTGAATGTAGATATAATTGGAACACGAAAACCACACAGGACGTATATGTTACAATCAATGGCTCGATTTTATTGATTCTTTTTTTAGAGTTGTAAGTGAAATTATGGATGTAGTAATTTCATTCAATTTTGAGTAACGTGAAGAATCTGCATTCCACTTATTTTTGCAAATAGTGATGTTCTGTTAATGATTGTATATCTGTATTGTAGTGGAATTTTAAAACTTATGTCTCATGCTTTGGATATATTTATGTCTATTTATTAGCAGATATTTATGTGTACTTATTAGCAGTGGTCATAAATGCACCATTGTTTGTACTTGAATATGCTCTGCTAATCAAAGATCTTGTGCCTTGACTTGATTTCTTTTGTTTTTTTTTTCTGACTCTTGGATTCCATTTATCATTGCGATTTTGCAGGATATATATATGAACAGAAGAATCCTCCTTCGGTAAGCTTTCAATTCAAATGTATCGGCGAATTGTTACAATTTTTCCAGCTTGGTGTGTTATCGATTTATTGATGTTGCTGTGTTTTTTTCTTTCCCCCCCTTCACCTCTGTTCTTTTCCAATTCAGAATGAGAAAAGTCTTGAAAGATATGATAGACATGATGTTGGCCATAATGAGTCTGAGGTATGGTGGTTTACACCCTCCCCATGCTATTTGTAGCTATGAAGCTGTCCACCTGTTCTAGCATTCTTAGGCGAAATATTGTTGGTCATAGTTGTGGTTAAGTTACAGTTGTCACCAATTGCAAAAAAAAAATAATTCTGGCGTAATTTGTCGTTTTCAAGAAGTCAAATGAAGGAATACTTTTCAATTTTTTTTATTGGTGTGCACAATTATTGATGGTATGTTCTCAAAACAAAGAAAAATGAGCAAGCAATTCATACATTTAATAGTCTATCAGTAATCAGTAATGAGGTCCAAAAGAAACGGATAACCGGTGCACGAACGTTATAGAACTTATAACACAAACATCCAAAAATATAAATCTTATCCCCCCAACCCTGAATTCATGTTGTCGTTTTTGTAAATTTCTTTTGCAGGGAGAACAATCAAGTCATGTGGAGGAACTGATCACAAAGTTTGAACCAACTCTTCCAAAGGTTCTCTGCATAATATTGTGGTGGTTAATTTTTGTACTTTTTTGATAAAATCTTGTATCTATAAATTGCTGATTCTCTCATATCTTTTATTTGATGGATGAAAACATATATGTTTATTCTTGCCTACTGTAATTGAAGAAAACTGAACAGTGCTTGGTTGGAGGGGAATGGAAGAGAGGGAAGGGGAAATAAGAGGGCGAAAATCCCTCCCCTCCGATTTTGCCTCCCTCCAATATTGGGGGGTTTGGAGGGAGGGGACAATGCTTAGAGTTTGTGAATTGTGCTGACCTAATTATCCTTTTTACGCTTAACGGTTTTATTTGTTTACTCTAAGGGTATAATAGTAAATTACTTTAGTTTCCATACCCTTCTCTTAATTAAAATCCCTCCTCTGCCCTCCTTTGAACCAAATAGACTGAGTCAATCACATTTCTGTAACTGTCATCATTATAAGGTTTTTGGTTCCATGTCAATCTTAATATTTCATTCATGTAAGTTGTTGAGGATTTTGGTTTTTGAGGATTTTGGTTTTTTCTTATAATTATAGTGAAATAAATTAATTAGAAAGAAAAATGGGGAAAGGTACAGATGAGGATAAGAATTTCCAAAAACAGAAAAAGAAAAATACATAAGAGAACAAGAGAATATAAAAGCAATGTATCAAAAGCTGCCCAATCTCTAAGTATTTTTGAAATGGCAGTTTAGAGCATCTACAATGCATGGTTGTTTATCTTAATTTTGTGGGCCTTACAATTCCACATAGATTTAAGCACTCTACACAAAAATTCACTCCAATGCTAAGGTTGTTAAGGTGAGTGTTTTACTTAATTTTGTGGGTCGTACAATGCTTGAAAAATATATTTTTATTGTATAAATTTGGTTATGCAACGGTGCTTGTATAAACCGCTACATGTCATATGCTCCAACAGGAAAAAAAATTAGGCAACGTTGCTTAGAGTTAAGCAACTCATGTAAGCACCCTCATTGGAGATGCTTTTATAAGAATATCATGTATGCTATATTATCCCATAGTTGAGAGGTATAAGATATTATCCCATACTATATGCACCAAAGGACTGCATAAACTGCATATTGCCACAAAATATATGCCTCTTCTATTTTGCTGAAGCCTTCGTACCTAACCATTAGAAATTGTTCCAAAGTAGGACACCCAATGCTAACCAAAATCGCCACCTTACAATGCAAGAACCGGTGCCCAAAAGTGAAGGTCTAATGATTTTAGTTTTTAAACATGCCATACAACAATTAAGTTGTAGTTATTTGCCACATTTATATTTAAAAGTTTGTATCTTGTTCAACTCCCACATTTTTCCTTTGGATGTATTTGCAGCTTTCAAGTTACTTTTCTTTTTATTTAATGAGACATGGATTGTATGTGTATTTTAGTTCTTTTATGTATTATATCTTTAGTGATTTATATAGTAACAACACTTCAGTTTACCTTATGCTGTTATCATTGCTCTGTCAAATGTTGGGTTTTAAGAATTCTCCCTTCCTTTCTAACAATTATATTCAAGGTAGTGAATTTAAGACTTTTGCATTATGATATTGTACCATTTTTGGAGTTTGGATTTCCATAACCAATGGCTGGAACCATGGACGTTAGCGCAGCTGCCTTTCTAATTATTTAATAATGAAAGATTAGCCTCTTAAACTGTGAAGTTCATCCTTTGAGCATGATCAAGTAATAGAGAATATGATAAAGTATTATTAGTTACATATTATTATCTCAGAGACTTAGACATAATGCATATGTTTTAATCTGGTTATATAATAGTATATAATATAGTATAAATGATAATATTAGTATTAGTAGTATGTATAACGGAGGATACTTTACTAATATGATTATGAGATTCAGTTATAGTGTAAGAGAATACTCTTCTCTTTGTATTTTCTTTTACTGTATCTGTTCTTGTCAGTTATAACTGTCACTGTCAGACAGTTACAACTGACTACTCCTATCTTAGCTGGTCCTGATAGTATATATAGGGTTGTAACTCAATGACTCTGACTTTTGTACTTATCTTAAAAGATCAATACAAGTTCGTTTTCTATTTTCTCTGTAAATGTAATATATAGGGATTTAAATTTTAAATTTTATTTGGTATCTTTATTGTCTGGATAAGGATTTAGTGTGTGAATTTTTGCTCTGATTCTACTCAACATATAAGAATTAAGCATTACCCAGATGGTGAGGCATTGCAATTTTTGATTTCCATAGAATTAGAATATTAACTATTTAGTGTTATTAATTCTTTTCTGAAGTCTCCTTCAATCTTCTAAACTCCTTGCTCCATATTAACATGACTCATTTATCTATGGATTAAATTCTTTTATATTATGGGGGTATAAATGTACTGATTTGTCTAAAATTGTAAGAAAGAAAAGAAAGATCAAGGAGGATAAGAATCCGTCATATAGATCTAGAATATTTTTGGCAATATCATTAATTATCAATAATTTCATGTCAGGATGTTCTCAAGAAATATGCTCGAGAAGGCAAGAATGATTCCATCAATAAGGCTGGCAATGATGATAAACAAAGAGGTGATCCTACTGACACCATCAATAAGGCTGGCAATGATGATAAACAAAGAGGTGGTCTACTGACTCAATATTATGTACTCTCATCCCATGACACCTTCTTGTATCTCATTTCCTTCATTTTTTATGCTTTTACTTTTAAATGATTTTCAGGTTCTAAGGCGCCACCTAATGGTGTTCTGCAATCACCACCAACTTCAAATGTACGCATATATTACTGTAATTGGTTGAAACTTCTGTTGAACACATTAATCAAGTAATTGCACTAAATAGTTCAATTCATAATATTGATGCAGGCCCCAATTTTTACTAATAATCTAAACAACACATATCTAGTATCTAGTATGACTATTACTATCCTAATCCAATAACATTCACAGCGTACTAAGAACTAACATTATATTGACAAAGTCGTGCTCTCTAACACTGCCCCTCAAGTAGTAAAACTGCAAGCAGAAAACATAGACTGGGTCTTGCAGCAGTTATGGGAAAAAGAATGCAAAAGGAAAAATCTGAGATGAGAAAGAGATAATAGTATACAAGACAGTTCAAGGTTTGGGGGGAACTGTGTTCTGCAAAAATGGAAGGGAGAACATGGTCATGATGGAAACTGGAATGTACTGCTCTTGCACCATGTTGAAACTCTGTCTTTCAATGATTATTGATTGCTCAGAATAGTTCAATTCATAACAGACTTAGACTTCCTATTTATACTAATAATATAGGTCAACTACTAATGTAGTACAGCTAATACAAGCTCAGCCCAATAACATTCACAGGCTCAGTGTTATAACATCAAGTTATATAACTTGGACACAGCATTATTCTCCAGCAAAGTTCTTTACAAGCTATTTTATATATTGACATTCATGTAACGACTTGAACTGATTAAATTCTGCAACAGAATCCTAGAAGTGGTCAAATTGAACAAGTCACCAGCCCTAAAACAAGCTCTACCAATGAAGGTGGAAAGTCATGTGAGCTCACATTTGGTAGTTATTGTTTATGGCAACAAGAACATAGACAAGAAATGAAAGATGCTCTGGTTAAGAAATTGAAAGACCAACTATTTGTTGCTAGAGCTTATTATCCTAGCATTGCAAAACTCCCAGCAAAGGATAAATTGTCTCGCCAACTGAAACAGAATATACAAGAGATGGAGCACATGCTTAGTGAATCTACCACAGATGCTGATCTTCAACCAGTGTAAGCTGATATTTTCATATTATATTTCCATTCACCCCAAGTTTTACTTGTCTGAGTTGCATTCTGTTTGAGCTGTTATTGGAATTTCATAGTTGCAATTGGGCAAAATCTCACCTTCAATCAAGTAGCCTTATAAAAAGTTATTGAATTTCAGTTTTTCTATCAGGTTGCAGATCAGGCTTTTGGTAGTTTCTTGAATCCAACTGATTTTCACATTTTCTGAGTCCTTAAGTAGTTCAATTGTCTACAACTTCTGTTCTACTTAAATACTCATTTTAGCACCATTTATGGTTCACTAGACAACTATTGGCCTAATACATTATTATTCTCCAAAGCATAGCCTTATCTTTCTTTCTTGTCTCAACTTTGTTCTATCATTGGGTTTAATATGTCCTTTCTTATGTTTTACCTCAAACCAAAAGCTATTGTTGTCATCCTCGCCTTTCAGGATTGTCATGAATCAACTCTCTTAAAAGCTTAAGGTTTTTGGTGTAAGCACTTGAATTGTTTTATTATCCCTTATGCAAAAGCCTTTGGGCTTGAAGCATGAACAATGTACTGGCTCATTTTTACCATGTGCTAAAATTCAACTTCTATTTAGAAGAATTGGGGGGCAGGAAGGATCAAACTTGTGACCACTTGGTGAAGGAGGTTCTAATATCATTTCATGAACCAACTCTCCAAATGCAAAGCTCTTAGGTGTAAGCATATGAATGGTTTTATTACGTCTCTTAGCAAGGACTGACTGACTACACCTGTTTCTTTTTTTTTCTCCTTTAAAATGCTATAAATTTGCAAGTAATTTTACATGGTAGTCAATATTATTTTACAGGGCTGAGAGTTATTCAAAGAAGATGGAAAATACATTAACCAGAGTAAAATCAATCCCTGTGGTTTGCGACAATGTGGACAAGAAATTGAGACAAATATTTGATTTGACCGAGGATGAAGCCAACTTCCACATGAAACAGAGTGCATTCTTGTATAAACTTAATGTTCAGACAATGCCAAAGAGTCATCACTGCCTGTCACTGAAACTAACTGTAGAATATTTCAAATCCCCACATTATGACGAAAAGGCTGACGAAGAAAAGTTTATTGATTCTTCATTGCACCATTATGTTATTTTCTCTAATAATGTGCTTGCAGCTTCAGTAGTTATCAACTCCACTGTATTTCATGCAAAAGTATGTTATGCTTCTAGTCATACTCTACTAATTTGATAGAGGTTGAGTTTTAGGGGCTATAATAATCATTTTACTTGTTGCTGTACAATGTTTCAGGAAAGTTCGAATCAGGTTTTTCATGTTTTGACTGATGGAGAAAATTATTATGCAATGAAGCTCTGGTTCTTGAGGAACCATTATAAGGAAGCTGCTGTTCAAGTGCTGAATGTTGAGCTGGACAGCCAAAAGGAAAATCCATTGCTTCTATCCTTGTCTGAGGAGTTCCGTGTTTCATTTCGTGGTTATGATAATCCATCCACGAACCAGATTAGAACGGAATACCTTTCAATTTTTTCTGATTCACACTATTTACTTCCTCATTTATTCAGCAATTTGAATAAAGTTGTGGTTCTGGATGATGATGTTGTTATCCAACAAGACTTATCTGCCTTGTGGAACATAGACTTGGGAGATAAAGTTAACGGTGCAGTGCAGTTCTGCTTGGTAAAGCTGGGTCAACTGAAAAGTTATCTGGGTGAGAAAGGTTTCAGTCACAATTCCTGTGCTTGGATGTCAGGGTTGAACATAATTGACCTGGTGAGGTGGAGAGAGCTTGGTCTTACTCAAACTTACAAAAAGTTGATAAAAGAGGTAAGTGACTAAGTTCACTACAATTGCAATACAATCTTTTCAGAAAACACTATTGTTGGAAATAACGGTATTGAGATAATCTTGATGAATATAGTTAGTATCAATAGGGGTGTCAAATTTTGGCCAAGCTCAATGGATTCAGCGATTCAACCAAATAAACCAATAAAATGAGTTGTTTGGGCTAACAAAATTTACTTATAAACTTATTTTGACCTGACCTATTGCAGCTGCCCTGATTTTGCTTAGACCAAGATCCAACATGCCTGGCCCACAAACTCAAAAATGCCAAAATCAACTATTAATCACTTGGGCATACCTAGTTTAGATTAGCCTCTAACTTAGGAGAGCTTTTTAATGGTTTATGACTTAAGGCAAGAAGTTAGATGAAGTTAATTTTAAAAAAATTGACGTGCACAAGTTGATTTTAACTTTTGCAAGAAGTTTAATGAAATTTGCTTCCTTAGTATGCTTTATTTTCTTTTCTACAATTGCTTATCATGAGGTTTATCCAAACTGACCCTAGAATTAATAAGTTTTTTTAATATATTTTAAGTTACAATTATTTTGAAATCTTTTAATACAAATTAATTAAATAAATCATTTGGAAATTGGAATTTTAAACTTTAATTAGGATAAAATAAGAAAATGCGAGCTAGGAGGCAGCCTGAATAATGCGGATCCTGCATAGGGCTGAACTTGGCTAATAGTTTATTAATCTGAAATTTTGTCCTAGATGGGTTGGGTTAGCCCAAATTGATCTAGTTAGAATTCAAAGTAGTATTGGAATTAGTTCAACTGTGGATAAGAATTGTTAGTCACTTATTATTCTTGTAAATTAATACATGTAAACATCATGTTTTTGAATACACCTCTGCTGAGTGGTATCCAACTCAAGCACTTCATTAATCACTTTCTGAAGCCTTTCTGAATTTATTCTTCAATACTATTAATTGGACTTGGATTATTATTTGGCCTCACTTTCACTGCAGGTTTCTTTTGTTTTTTTCTTTAACTGCTGGGAAATTTTGGGGGGAAGGTAGCAGAACAAGTCTTTTACATTTCGATGAATCATGTTCTGCTTGGTCTGTATAGCAAATATAAAATTACCTAAAGAATTCTGTTAATTTATATGCTGTATTGTCTTTAATGATTGTATAAATTGATATGAGTGGTTGTATATTTTGGGGCCTTTTACATTTTCTGATCTTTCTATTTCCCTGTGTAGTTTACCATGCAAGAAGGATCTATTCAGGGTACTGCATGGCGGGCAAGCTTGCTCACCTTTGAGAATGAAATATATCCACTCAATGAGTCGTGGGTTGTGTCTGGACTAGGTCATGATTATACAGTTGATACTCAGCTCATTAAGACAGCTCCGGTGCTACACTACAATGGGAAAATGAAACCCTGGCTTGATCTGGGAATTCCACAGTATAAAAGCTATTGGAAGAAGTTTCTGAACAAAGAGGATCAGCTCTTAAGTGATTGCAATGTAAATTCATAATAAGTTATAGTTCCTGTGTAAGCTTTGCATGTTTGGGAAATTGTAGGGTCGAGCTCTTAAACAAGAGGATGCCTGTGGCTTTGGGTGCTCAATTTTCTGATCTAGTTTTCGAAGGGGTTTTGTGGAAGAAGCAATGGTGGACCGGTGGTGATGAGCTTAACACACCAATTATAAAATTAATCAGTCAATAAGGAACCTGGAAACTACTTCCCTGCATTTCTGGCAAAAGGATCAAGAAGTCTGAGTAGCCTCACAGTTTTCAAGATAGCTAATTGGTGTTGAGGTTTTCCCCACTGTGCCGGTGGGCACTATGAAGATTTATACATGAGCAAGGCAGTGGTCCATGAAAAATAACTCAAATATAAAGACAGTTCAATTGTTTGTTTCAAGATTTTATTATGCTACATGATGTAAATTATTCGTAGCTGAGAAACAGGTAGAGCTATTCCTTCTAGTTCTTTCCATTCATAATTTGCCCAAAGTTTGTTCTTAGTTGATGACAAGAATGTTGTCCAACAGCTCTATAAATGAAAAAGTAACAATTTTGTCCTCTAGCGATTGTTTAACAGTAACTACTCTTCTTTGCAATTCATTATTGTTTACCGTATCAGTGAAACATGCTTTTCATAGGGAGTAGGAGCCAGGTCGGAGTGTGGTATTTTGATCTCTGGATGTACGCTGAGGCAATGGGATTGGGATTGTCCACAGTATTTTGCATAACTGTAGACAACCTCCGTAAAAATCGCTTGGTCATTCAACCAAAAAAAAAAAATATTTAAAGTGTAGGTGATTTCTACCGTACACAAGTGTATCAAGTGGTGTATCATGCAGAAGGAACTGTTCAATAAAAAAAACATGTGACTGTAGTTTTATTATTTTAAAATCTTTTTATTATATGTAAATTAAAAACTGTGAAATGACCTGCAACTCCCTAGTTAAACCCTTTTATTGTTTTGTAAGTCCTCCGCTCAACTTGATCTCGTCCGTTAGAATGTAAGTCCTCCGCTCAGCTTGATGGAAACATGCGGTTGCCGCCGCTGCAGTCTCAACGCAAGGCACGGCCATGACGAAGTTCTTCTCCGGTGCCAACTCAAATGCTTCTCCGACACTCGGCACTCAATTGTGATGCACTTACTCTCATCGATCTTCTTTTCATTTGCGCACCCCCACCTCTCCGATCTTAATCCCCACCAATCTTCTTTTCATTTGCACACCCCCAACCTTTCATCTTCAGCACAACCTCCCTCTCTCTCTTCTCTCCCAATCTCATCCAAATTCGACAGAACCCTAACCTCATCCAAATTGAGTTGGCGGAACCCAACCTCATCCTACTGAGTGCAGGTACACCCAACAGCCATGGACGATTTTCGGTGCCGCCGTGCCAATCTCCTAGCTTTTCCAATTATATTTATTCGTGAAAAACTAGGAAATCAAAAAACTTGTGCTATCTCCTGAGTCAAGGTTATGATGGTATATTGACCTTTTAAGTTTAATTTTAATATAATAATATTATTTAATTCTTAAAATAATATTTTAACTAATTATATGGACGTAAATATCCTTCCGTTAATCTATACCGTCCACTTAACTTTAATTTTTTTTATTTAATCTGACGGTTTCAAATAACTAAGTCTACAGTGAATTATACACAACAGTACGTTGTGCACGGTACACCACTTGACACACTTATGTACGGTAGAAATCGCCCAAAGGGGCAATTTAATATAAATGATTGAAAGGTGTGATTGAGAGTGCACTTGGTGCAGTTCGTCTTGAACTGTAGAAGATTAGAATACTAGGCTTCTTAACAGAGTGGTCTCTGGTAACTAACTGATGAGTGAAATCTTAGGGAAGAACACAAGACACGTTTGGCGGGTCGAATCAACTGCTATTTGGAAGTTTAACGTGGTTTGCAAACGGAAGAATTTTTGGATGGCACTGAAGGAATAAGGTTTGGCATGGATTCGAGTTTAGTGCATGCATTTGTATAAATTATTTTAGAATTATAACTTTTTTTACCAGTTTCTTGAAAATAAGGTGTTTATTAAAGAAATGCAGGATGCACCAATATTTTATAATTAATTGTTATCAGGCGCAAACTTCGAATGTAATTGAGACTGTTGTCTTTTACTTTGGCTTCACCCTCTTCGTAATTGGAAAAAAATAATAATAAATGAATTGAGCTGTATTATGGTCGAATATGTGGAACTGAATTCACATCACACTAGAAATTACTCGATGTATATTGTAGACACCATTTTTTTCATTTTTTTTTTTTTTTGAACCTCATAATTATTCATTTTCAATTGTAAGAGAAGAATTATTTGAAGAACCCAAATAGATTATATACACATCAAAGTTTAAATAATATTTACACAAATGTAATGGATTTCAATGTATAAATGTTATTTAATTTTAAAAATATTGCAATGTTTTCCAAAGCAATTAAAGTTCATCGCTTGTTAATTTCAGAATATGGTTTAGTAAATTTTATTGTATAAGCTATTATTTTGGGGAATGACATATTTTCCAAAGAAATGAAAGTACCATTTTACTTTAGAATGTGCAGCTTTTAATTTTCCTTTTCCTCACAAACAAAAGATTATGCTATAAATAAGAAAGAAAAGCGCATAGTGCTTACAAAAAAGACCGTTGAATGTTCCTAACAGAAGTAATGAATGTGGATTCCTCTACAGTGATTTGTCTTTTATAGATCTCTTTTAGCAGGACTTTTTGAGAAAAGAAAAAATGAAACTATCCAAATTTAGAACATGCTTTCCCTTTGTTCTATATCACGCGGTTGAGAAGCCATTCAAGTCACCGTTCCAAACCAAACTGAACAACCAACAATGGTCAGATCAATTTGAGGCAACAAAAAAATACACTACACAATACTAGGAAACTTCAGGTAATACTTGTAACCGACCCTAAACATTCAGTGAGAAAACCAGCAACTAATATCCAATTCACTCATTGAGGGTAACCATTAAAATCAGAATATAAAAGTAACATCCTTATAAGTTCTCTTAATAAAATACTATTAGAAAAACTCTCAAGTGCTCCCCGAGCAATAGAACTTTCTTGCTTTATGTCAATAGTGGGGTACCCCTTCAACCATTTGGTCATCACTGTTTCCTATTTTAACTATATCTTTTTTTATATGTTATTGCTGAAGTGGTGGTACACATTAGGCAAGAAAAATCACGTGCTTTGGGATCACCTAACAATCTCTCTCTAAATTAAGTAACAAAGAGGGGTGGTGGATGCTACATATGATTAGAATGAGATGATGATAATAACAAGGCCAACACAAAAGCCTAGTTGTGATGGGTAATGGCAGTGCCACTATGAAAGGGAGGTCTCCAAGCTGAAGCAGTGAGCAAGCAAAGGTCCTTCCAACCAAGTTTAAGAATGCCATTGTCCTCCACCAAGGTATAGCCCTCAGATGGGAACATACCAAGGAGTAGACTAGCTTGAGTGGCAGCATTACCAGCTAGAGATATACCTCTGAACCCACACTGTTGAAACTTTTCCCTCCAGTTGTGAAACTTTGGCTCTCCAGTCCTTGATGGCCCCCCAACAGCTAGCACATTTCGAATCTCCCTAGACAGCAGTTGCTGTTCAACCACATGCCTCTCCTCACTCTCCTCCCCATAGCTAGACCCAAGAGAGTCAAATAATGCTGAGTAGTAGTGTATGGCTTCCACAAACCTCCCCAAGAATGAACCAGTGCTGCTTAGGTCCTGCTCTACCACAGTCACCACTTTAGGTGCCAGCCTGCATAACACAAGTCCATGCAATAAATCAGCATTAGTGTAAAAGTATACACTCTTATCCGATCACAAACCAACCCTCATGTAAAATAAATTTATTAACTTTTATAATAAATACTTTAAAAGTGATATAAAAGAAGATTTGGGATTGGTTTTACACTAGCATGCCCCTTTAAACTCCAGAAATTATTTAGTGCCAATGTTAGTAAATAATAAATACACGAGACCCATCACCATGTCTTTCAAACCTTACTATATACATTCTACAGTTCTTTTTTGGTTTCTCCCCATTAATATATGTGCAGAGAGTGATTCAAAAACAAGACATAATCATTGTTCCCAATCTTCCTTAGAAAAGAAAAAGGCAGAGACATAAAGTGAGTACTAGAACCTATAAAGGTGAAAAAAGGTTTTTGGGGAATTCTTTCATGAAAAGTACTATAACTATTTCCCTATGTACTACTAACCCCCCACTCAGCTCATATCAGCTCCCTCTAGATCATGCAAGTTATAGAATGCATAATATAAAGCCATGCAGTGCATATAATTAAATGAATGAATGGACCTAACCCTTCTTCACCTACCTCTGCAAGAGCCACAAGGTGTTGGTGTCTGAGCCAGTGACATCATAGAGGGAATGTTGCAACCAGTGAACAGCCACAGCTTCGGTTTTGCTAACATTGAGCCTCTCAGGGTCAAGGTTCCCAACTTTCTCAGCCACGGGGAAGAACTCAAAGGGAAGGCCAAGTTTGTTTGCAAAATCAGACAAACGCTTCCCCGTGGCTTCAAGTGCTTCCATAGAGGTACCAAGCCCCGTGAGCCTCACATAAGGGGCCCCACCAGGTCTTGAAGCTAGAATGTGAAACAAACCAGGCCACTGCAACCCTTGCATTATATCCAGATCTATGATGTGCACCCTCTCTTCCCTTTCAAAAGCTTCTTGAATAGCTTGGTTTGCTGTGAAGTGTGAGAACTTCACAAATGGACTAATACCATTGAACACTTGAAAAGCTGAAGCCACCTTGTGGCTTTGATGAGTGTGTGGCAAAGTGGCATATATCCCTAAACATGAACTCACCAACCTTGCTGATATGGCCTCTGAGAAATAAGCTGCCACACGCTGTGCTGAAGTGCCAAAGGGTGTTGACAATTGAGAAATCTCCAGCAACATCTTGTTAGCATCTTCTAGATTCTCAGCTGAAACAGCTTCAGCACACTGAAGCAGCAAAGTGAGGAGATGCAAACCCTCCTCATCTTTCTTCTTCTGTTCCCGCAACTCCTCTTTCTTCTTTCTTGAAAGTGCCACCTCAGCGCTGCTGGTTGCTCCTAGATCTTCCTCTTGAGGCTGCTTCTCTTGTGTTGGTGAATAATGGGGTGGTGGTGGTGGTGGTGTTGGTGAAGGCAAAGTAACCAAAGAAACTGAAGGGTTGTTGTTGGTGCTGGTGTTGGTGTTGCTGTTGTTGTTATCATGGTGGTGGTGAGTCATTTGAGGCACACCCCAATTGGACAACATGTGCTGATTCACAACCACAGCACCACCTGAAGCATCTGTGAAGTGCAAATTAGGAACAATGCCATCCACACGGTTATTCATGAGTTTCACTGAGGATACAGAAGGAGGAAGAGGCACCCCTTCTGTTCCTCTTTTGTTTTGTGGGGTAGACTCAGTGAGAAGAAGACGCAACCTGTATTCAAGAACCATTGCGAGGTTGGGGTTGCAAGGGTATATAATCTCCCTCACGTTGCTGATTAGTTGAGGAATCGAAACACTATTGGAACTGTGAATGAGATCCTTCAGGATACCATCGATCCAACCACTTGTTGCGGCCGAAGTGTCGTCCATGGAAGGAGAAGAAGAAGAAGCAACCACGTCAACAATATTTCCACCACTGTTTCTTATGTTGTTGTTGTTGGTGGTGGTGGTGGTGTTGTTGGTGTTGTCTCGGTTTCTTTGGCTTTGAGATGGAAAAAGTGGTAACCCTGAGAATCCACACACTGCAGGCACAGGGTTCTGCTGGTCCTGGCTCTCAACGAGTCCTTGGAAATGATGATGGTGTTGGTGAGTGCTATAGTTTGGAGCAACACCAGAGGAATTGATGGTGGTGGAAGAAGGTAGCAACATAGTGGAGTAGTTGGTTGTGACCGTCACAGTGGGGTAATTTGGAATAGCAACGTTATCTCTTGATGAAATATTACCATTATTACTATTGTTACTACTATTATTATAATGATAGCTACTATTACTATTATTATTATTATTATTGCTAATGTTACTACATGTACCTGCGGCTAACGTTGGTGCTGTTGTTGTTGTTGCTGTGGTGGTGGACCCTTTTTCCAACATGTTCATGTTGGTGCTGCTTCGACGAGGAAACCTAGGATAATCACTTGTGGTGGAGGAAGAGTTGTGCGGTGGAGTGGCGTGAACGTTAACTTCCATCTCAGAAGCCATTCTTTTTCTCACCATTTTTCTCTCACAATGAAGCTGTGGCATGATGCCATGTAGGTTGTGGTGTTGTTCTTCGTTGTTGTTGCTCATGTTGCTAGAGTTAGAGGCACTAGTCAAAGGAGTACTAGTAGCACTTCCACTTCCATTGTTGTTAAGATTGCCATCTTCGGTAATGTTACCGCCACCACTGAACAAAGCACAAGCAGCCATATGGGGGATGAGAGAGATATAGGAAGAAGAGAATTAATGAAAAGTGATGATGATGATGATGGGTATGTAGGTACTACTACTACTTCAGATCATGGAAAGAAAGGGGGTGAAAAAATTGAGAGATTGTAGCGGTGTGTACTTGTGTGTTTTTGCTTTTTTTTGCTTGTCAAACAATAATTAAGGTAGAGGGGGGGTATGGTATGGTTTAAAAAACAAGTTCATGTGTGTGTGTTGGGTTTGAAATTGTGGGAAGAGGGGGGTATGGCATGGCCAAAGTTACAAGCAGATAACGTTGTCAAGATTGGGACAGTGGATATAGGATTCCCATGTAGTATTTTTCCCACTCTCTCCAACACGATTCTCTATGCCTTTTGCCTTTTGGATGGTTGCAAAAGGGAGGGATGACACTAGCCACGGCGGTTAGTGCCTCGTCTTTGTGTGCTTTGATTTTATTTATATGTTGCTAAGTATGTTAGTTTTATTTGAGATGAATGTGAATGTGAGTGAGGGTGGCATTAGGCATATGATATGTTAGTAACAGTATAATAGGTGGCTAGAGAAAGAAAGAAGAAAGAAGAAAGAAGGGAGAGAGAGAGAGAGAGGGAGGAACGGTGGTAGGTAGTGTTGTGTTGTTGCAGTTGTGATCGGAAATTAAAGCTAGATGAGGGCAGATATTTTTATCTACGGTTTCGTCGTCTTCCTAAGACAGACAACTCATTACAATGTATAAATACCCATTGCTAAACTAACCCCTTTTACTTTTCACCCAATGTTTCCAAAATTATTTACTAAATTCAATTACTCCTAAATTTTAAAATTTTAATTTGAATACACTATCAGTATAAAAGCTTTTTATAGTAAAATTATTAATTTTGAAATAATTAATTTAAAAATTATATTTAAATCATTTCTAATTAATTGATAATATAAAAAAATTATATGAATAATGCATTAAAATTTCACTCAAATTTTAGTAGGCCGATGTTATTTTTAAATTTTACTATCTTTGTTCTTTTATCAACATTAAATAAGTAATCGAAGGTATATTTTTTCATGTACCATACATGTTTTGTAGTATAAAACATGTATTTATCTCTTTTCTTCTAATTATAGAACAAGTCTGATTTCTTTGATGTCTAAGAGGAAAAATGAATACAATATTTAAACATAATTTTATCGTGTCAAAATTTAACATAAAGGAGTTTATTTTTCTTATTTAACCTCTGTATATAAATACAAAATTTACACACATGCTACATATGAGATCTTCTATTATTAATATTAATATAAAAAAAAATAAGAGTTTCGTTTTCATGTAAAATCAATGTAATTGATTTATTTTAAATATGATTTTTAAAGTAGTTATTGAAAAAGACAGTATTAATTTATAAAAATAGTGGGACGAGAGCATAGTTTTAAAATCCGGACCGATCCGGCCGGTCGGACCGGTGGTTAGACCGGGTCGAGTCGGTCATCGGACCTTTCGTTTTTTTTTTAAATTTTTAAATTTTTTTTTAAATTTTAAATTTTAAATTTTTTTTTAAATTTCTTGAAACGACGTTATTTGGATAAAAAATCAAAAGAAATAAAGGTTTTGTGGCTGTGACCGTTTGCCAAAACATTGCTTGTTGTGTCGTGTTTGTGAGTCTGTGAATTTTCTTCTTCAAACTTCAAAGTGCACACACATAAACCCTAATGCCATCATTTCAACCACATCGATCCATACCACATGATTCTATTTAATCCAACTTGAATGTTATTTTTAGTTAATTCTGTTTTATTATTTATGAGTAGTGATTCTTAGGTAATTGATACTGTGATTCTATCACTGTGAATTTTGTTTGAAGAAGTGATGGTACAGTTGATAGTGTGATTCTATTATTTTAAATTATGTTTAAACTTTAAAAAAGTTTAATAAGTAATTTATAATGTGATTTTATTACTGTGAATATCAATAGATTTGAACTTGAAAAATAAGCTTGTGGAATTATATTAATTTGTTATGTGTTTTTTTTTTTTACTTTTTTAAGACAGGTATAAAATTTTCAATTTTTTTAATACAGACCGGGTCATGCGGGTCAATTAGTGACCCACCGGTTCGACCACTGACCCAGTGACCCAGTGCCTTGACCGGGTCGGTCACCGGGTCGGTTTTTAAAACTATAGACGAGAGTGTAAAAGAATGCAATCTAATTAAATTAATAAATCAATCATTTTTATTAAGAAAATTAATAATTTGGTAAACATGCATATTTTTTTTGTTAAATAAAAAAAATGAAAATGTTGATAAAGTACTACTAGTAGAAATGATTATATATTGTATAAAAAGCAGGAATTGATAATCGAAAAACAATGACACATGACATTATTGTTATTGATGGTATATAATAATAAAAATAGAAAAGGGAGAAGGAAGAGGATAGGGAGGAAGTCTAGTGTCGCTATGAACGAGGAGCAGAGGAGGAGCTGTCAAACCTCAGTTCCCAAAAATCTGAATCGTAGCGTTTGACATTTTGCTTTCAACTGCGGCATCAGCAACCAGCTTTTTCCTCTTGACTTCATCTCCCATTTTTTATTTTTTTATTCTTTTTTTTTCGTGCCATTAACAAATTTTGTCAAACGGACACATTACCGAAAAGCTGGCAGCAAAATCAATGACCAAAAAGGAAGCTGAGGCACAGCGCCAATTGCTGCTCTAAGTAACTTTTTCAATTTTTCTTTTCTTTTAAACTAATTCATTCCCTCATTTCACACTTTTTTTTTTAAATTAATTACAGTTAATTTTACTTTTTTTAATATAGCCAAATTGTTTGTACAAAAGTACATGTTTATTGTTTGGGTTGGAAAAAATAAATAGTACTAGATTATTATGTTGTTTGCATTGGAAAAAAAATGATTTTTTTTAGTTTTTCTTAATTTTAGGAACTAAAATGATAATGATACTGAGATGCAAACTTAAGAACTAAATTAACTATTTATTCTAATATATAATTGATTTTTTTTTTTTTTATCTTGATAAAATGAAAAAAAAAAAAAAACTCTTATACTAGATAAGAAGTATGCAATACCGTTGATGATGCAAATTATGGTATGAATTCATCGTTATCCAACATTATTGGTTACATAACAAATTAAAAAAAATAAAAGTGAAAATAATAACTTAATCTTTTAAATTTAGGTTTCAATTTAATCTCCTAATAGTTTTATTTAGTTTATTTTTTAATTGTTCATTTTGTGTCATATTCGTCTAATCGTCTTTTTATTACAATAGTGTTAGATCTTATTATTAATTTGTTGGAATTTAGGTTTTCCCATTTCTGACCAAAATTGGATTTTCTTATTTATTTTTCATGCATAATAATGGTAGAGCGAAAAAATACCCCAATATTATTATCAGGTAAGGCATCAATGAATTGGATTTTCCTATGAACTTTTCTTTTGAAATATTTTTTTTATAGGGTAAACTACCCTTTTTAGTCCTAAAAGTGTAATTCACTGTCACTTAGACTGTCACTTAGGTACCTGAAAGTATGAAACTGTCAATTACGTCCTTGAAAGTACAATTTATCCGTCACTTTAGTCTTTCCGTTAAAAAACTTTCTTTAAAATTAACGTTTGTGCTTACGTTACACGCTATCTAGCTACGTGACAATAACATGTCACGTAGGTAGATAGCGTGTAACGTAAGCACAAACGTTAATTTTAAAGAAAGTTTTTTAACGAAATGGCTAAAGTGACGGATAAATTGTATTTTTATGGATGTAATTGACAGTTTCATACTTTCAATTACCTAAATGACGGTGGATTGCACTTTCTTGAACCAAAGTGACAGTTCACCCTTTTTTTTATAACATTCTTTTCAAAACATTAAAGTGCTTTTAGATGCCGTGATTCCTATCCTAACGAAAGAAAACAAACAAGAATTAAGCTGTTCCAACGAGTTGTTAAATATAAAGAATTTTTTCTTGCACATGAGTCGTAAGTAGGAGTACAATGTATTGAACAAAACATTCTGCACTATCAAATCAAAGATTTTCCTGCCATATCAAATATTAAACTCTCGACCTTTCCCTTTCTTTCCTTTTCATCTAAAACTCCTTCCAAACACATTAAACAAATTATAAACCGCTTTGTTTCACGGGACTCCCTATAAGGAAATATGCAACCAATGCTCCCTTTGGAAAACCTATATCATAACATGACATTTTAATCATTTTATATTACAACCCTTTTGGTTTATCTACCTTTAATAATGTGCTTTTGATAACAAACATATTTTTTTTTTCAGTACATAACAAATATAATTAATTAAACCTCACAAAATCATGGTAATCCCATATAAAAAAAGTTGAAATAACTTTATTGCTTTACATTCAATATGAAAAATTAATTAATTATTTCTCACCTTAAAAATTATGTTTGAAAATTTGTTGACAAGAGGTTCAAGAGAAGAAAAACCTTTGTTATTTTTATAATAAAAAAAACAAAACAAAATAACGTACATTTACAGAATATATTTACAGAAAAACCTTTGTTATTTTTATTGCTTTAGGTAAATTTTGACTGGTCTCCATCCAGCCATCAGACCGAGACTCAAAAATGGTTTTCAATTCCAACAACAATAATTCATTCAACTATGCTGTTACGAGCATGTTTCCTTGAAAGAACGAAGAAATTTTGATAAAGAAAAAAAAGAAAAAGAAAAAGAAAGAACGAAGAAATTGCACTCATAATGACACCAATGGCACTTAACAGAAGGGGTCTTCGGGACGGCTTAGGATTGATCATATTTATCTTCCAATTAGTCTCAAATTTTCTCTTGAATACAATTTTAAAATTGAACTCCATCTTAGATTTGAATAATGTTGAGAATATTTGGGTATAATTAAAATTGGGTCTTAATACTACAGGATTAATTTAGCCCGAAGTGTTGACTAACCAAATCATTGAAAAACGTGATTAAGAAAAATGAAAAGCGTCTTGGAATGTAGAACACTTCCACACAAAAAAATATATAAAAATTATATGTTACCTGACAATTTCCACTTTACTTATTTTTATAAGCGATATGATTATTAGTTGCATCAACACACACATATATATATATATATATATATATATATATATATATGTATATATATTAAAATGAATCAAATTGATGTGTTGTTACGAATAAAAAGCGTTTAATTCTTTAAATGAGCAAATTTTAATTTAATTCCGAAATTTATGTATATATAAAAAATAAAAATTCAATCAAAAAGTTCTCAATTTTGACTATTTTTCTTTGAAGAGAACTGTAAAATTTAAATCAAGAGGAAAAAAGGTAGACGTCTTTCACTAAAAACAAATTTTTAAGATTTAATTTTGTCCTTATTTTGATTCTCTCGAGCCAACAGTAAACTATGTCACTGTTTTGTGTGAGCGAAAAGGTAAACGTCTTCAAATGAGTAAATAAAAGGTAAATGACTTTTGAGTTGAATATATATATAGTACTACATCGTCCCTTAATTTATTTTATTTCTGGCCATTCTCGAATCGCGTGCCCTACTACTACTACTAGGCTACTAGCAATATACTATTTGTTTTTTTTCTTTTTAAGAAAGCAATATACTATTTGTTATTCTTTCTTTTTTTTTTGCTGGCAAAAAAATAATATCAAATCAAAGAATACTACTATTTGTTATTCTAATTCCGTTTCAAGAAGTTATATAATTTTTCAAAGATTATAAATATTTTGAGAAAATATTATTATAACTTTATAATTTATGCAAATGCAAATTTTTATTCACTTAACGTTTTACCTTTTTCAGAGTTTATATCTCCTTTTAAGTTTGTAACTTTATTTAAAATGAATAAACTAATATTATGTTATTGTTTAGTATTTTTTTTATATATTTGAAGAGCTTAATTTATATATATTACTAATTAAAAAATAATTTATATATATTATTTTGTAAAATGCTTTTAGTTTAATTGTACTTTTTATCTCTAAAGTTATACAAACTCACAAATTTTGCTCTCAGTGAGTTTTTTTACAATTTTTTTTGTCACCAATTAATTTACAAAAAGTCAAAAATTGTCTTTATTTTTTTTATCAATAGTCAAAAGTTGTCTTAATTGAAACAGTTTAAAAGAAAAATTACCACAAAATTATCTTAATTGTGACTATTTTTTTACGTTGGAACAAATTTTGTAATATTTTATAAATTAAAAAGTAAAATTCGCTAGAATGTATAATTTTAAAAAAGTGTAATTAAGTCATTATTTTTTTAACAAGTTATCGTATCATTCTAATAAATAAAATAATGTAATAACTTACTAGAATTAGAGTATGTTTTGAAAGACAGTAGCAACAAACGTCTCATTTTTCAAGTTTAGATTTAAATTTTATTTCCATTATCATGATTGTATATTAAAGAAATAGAATGATATGATAATATAAGTGTAAAAAAAAAGTTTTATAGTATAAATTAAATTCACCTTTTAACACAAAACAACTTTGTGTAATGTTTAAGATTTGGTTAAGAAGGTTAGCATAAAGTGAGCCACTACGGTAACGTTAGAATAATGTGTGTCTGACAATGTCAGTGATAGTAAGAGAAAGTTGTAGCACGTGAGAGACAGACACTCGAAAAAGGCCAGATTTCTGCTCAGAGTAATGTCACCATTGAATAAATGAAAAACAGTAGTATATCGTACACATTTTCCTTTTGGGCTACCCAAATAAAAATTACTGTATTTAATAATTTCTTAAAGTTTTTTTTTTTTTTAACCTTTTCGATATTTAACTCAAACTGTATTTGCGTTGAATTTGTAGCCCTTCTTTTCTATAAATATTTTTTCGTTAAACAATAATTGGCTTGAATTAATATTAAACACGATGGGTTTTTTAATTGGTTTGTTTGAAAGACAATAATAGTTTTGTATTTTTGAAAAAGCTTCTAAAAAATAATTATTTTTCAAAATTAATCATCTGTCAAGCATACAATTATATATATTAAATAATAAAAAACTAAAAACACGAGCTCCTATATATATAAATATCATGAGTAACATTATTTGTCACGTTTCTCTTTTTATAGTCCTTTCCACTTAATTTACCTTAAGATAATCACTTTTTTTATTGAACATATATCCATTCATATTAAAATAAGGAGCAAAATCATCATACCGGTATATAAAAAAACGATATACCATTAACTGAATAAAAAAATAAAAACTACGTCAATTCATATGTAACATTATTCATTAATATATAATTTAAAGTTCAATTGCGTCAAAAAATAATAATTTAAAGTTCAATTGTAAAAACGTTGTTATACGATACATTATTTCAAAGGTGGGCCAAGAGGAAATATTCACAAAATTTGTTTATATAACATCGTTCAATATCGCATAATCCAAACACCAAAAGTACATACATGATACAAAATCTAATTTCAAGATTATGTTCTAGTGAAAATGGCTCACATGCTTTCTCAAAAAAAAAAAAAAAAAATGGCTCACATGTCACAACATGGATTCTCGGATTATATGCAACTGATATATATATATATATATATATATATATATATATATATATATATATATATATATATAACAAATTTTACAATTTTCAGAAAAAAAGTCTTTTTTTTTATAATAATCACACTAAAATTAGAACATATGATCTCACACAAAGATAACTTAAAACATTTAATAAACTCTTCAAGATAATTTATAAAAATAACTTGGAACTCATATAATTATATAAAAAAAACTTATAGTTTATATAAAAAATAGTTTACCCTATTTCCTCTTCAATTGCAAAAACTATTTATATATAAGTACTTATATAATAAACACTTATGCATTAAGTACTTAATTATATTATTCACCGAAATCCCTAATACTTAAATCTACATAATGAAATATCACCATTTTGTTGTAAATTAGACATTTATGTCGTTTAATCGAAGGAAATATCTCTGAAATACTACCCAAAAAAATAAAAAAAGAGCGTCCACTAAAATAATGAAATATTATATCTCCCTTTAGGCAATTTTATAAATGAGTTGTCTCTCTTACAATCATCAAAAGACATTTATAATGACTGAAATTTTTGCATCAATCGCACTCCCAATCAAATCTCACGTATTTTAAAGGCCATTATGTAGTTGTAAAGCTAAGGAATGTCATTTAAATATTTGAAATAATATATTACATCAATCAAATTAGCAATATATATTTGAAACGATATAAATTACAAATAAAATAAGCACTATAACTATCTGTCATAAAAGATATTCTTAGTATTTATTTTATTTCCTCGTATATAATCATTTTGTATATGTCTTTTTTTTTTTTTAAGATATATGTCTTTTTTTTTTGTGACCATACATAACATTCTTATTTATGTTATTCTTACCCTTTTTTTTAATGTAGTCCCTTTAAATTCTAATATTACCTACCATAGAATATTTGTACAATAAAACTTTTCTTTTAGCTTAGTAAATACTTTATGTAACCATCCTGAGTGAGACTACGATGCGAAAGCAACCAAAAATTTACATATAGATTTAAGAGTTGTCACCAATTGCTTTATCTGTTAAAATTGGAATGGTGCACTTGGATGTTTTATGCAGTGTGGTCTAAGTTCTGAACTTTAAATTCGAAAGTTAATTACAGGTAAGGAAAGTATTAAGATCTTACACTGTCCATTTTAAGGATGTTTACCAATTAATTTATCGTCATGCCTTATATTATCTAATTTGGTTCTATAAATTGATTTTTTATTTTTATTTGTTGGTGTCCCATTTTGTCTCTATTTTACCAAAAATTGATGAATGACCATAATAGAGAATGATGGGGCAAAATGGCCTTCATCTTGTATGTGGAAGAAATTTAATCTTCACAATATATTATGGTGCACGTGCATTACAATTCATGAAAGAAAAAGATTATTTAGTACTAATAATTAAATATAATAATTTTTTGGAAGAAAGATTGAAAGAAAAATATTTAAGAATATTTCTAACAATAAAAACTTCAATTTGTCATAATTGTGAGAATATGTTAATTTTTATTCATTATTGCTGTTTTTTTTTACAGCAATTCATTATTGTTGTTAATCTTTAGGTAAAAATCATTATATATATATATATATATATATATATATATATATATATATATATATGAAGGATCTTTTTGAGGGATTAGGTCAAGTCAGTATACTTCAAAAAATCCAATCAAAATGACTTTAAGATATTTAGTAAGAGTTAAATAATTGATAGGTCAATCCATTTTCATCATAAAAACATTTTAAATTTTAATGTTTTACATAAAATATGACATTTTAATTTGTATATATATTACACAAATAAAGCAATAAAGTATTTGTGGACTTTGGTATTAAACTAAGCCGACAAACTTGATAAGATCTAATAATAATGACCTCAAGAATACTGGGTAGAATTTATTTGATTGATACTACAATTCTATCTATTTATCCGTTGTTAGCTGAGTTCTAAATGTTTAAGAATTTTTATTTTTGAGAATATAGGTGATGTATTGACAATGTAAAATAATTTTATACTGTTACTCAACATGTATGATGACTTTTATAATAATTACCTTAAAAGTTATATTAACGGTGATTTCTAATTGGTTGGCAGTGTAAAACTATTTTACATTGTTAATTCATAGTTATTAAATTCTTTATTTTTATGAAAAATGGGATATTTAAATGAATAAATTAAGAGTTTAATATTTATGTACTCACACTGTAAAATTATTTTTCAACCAATAATAAATCATGGTATATATGACTTATTAGTAATTTTTATAAAAATCAATAAATTTATTATACATGATTTCTGTTTAGAAGGCTAAAAAAATTTTACACTATCAATACATAGACATTTTTCTCATAAATTAAACCAATAAATTATAATAAAATAATTCATAAAATAGACTATGATTGGTCACTCCTTATAATCCTTCGAGATATCAGATTGAAATTTTTTTAGATATTTCTAT
The DNA here is from genome assembly GCA_026413185.1 of Pueraria montana var. lobata. Lineage (NCBI taxonomy): Eukaryota > Viridiplantae > Streptophyta > Magnoliopsida > Fabales > Fabaceae > Pueraria > Pueraria montana. The sequence continues at coordinate 85,520,327 of CM048650.1, read as the reverse complement.
CTTCTTTCAGATCTATTTTATGCTCTTAGCCTAAAAATGTACTTTATTTATGATTTATGATTCCTTTTATATTTAAAAAGATCCAGATTAATTTCCTTTTACTTGTACTATTATTTAATTAAATTTTTTAATATATTAATAAATAATACTTTGTGCCAATAATTATTCAGACAAATATAGGTATCCAACTAAAAAAAAAGAAAAAGAAAAAGCAAAATCATATAGGGTATGCTTGCAGCAAGTAAAAAATCCATTGCTGGATTCACTTGATAAGCCCCCGACCCATAGTCGACATTGCTGACCTTAAGACAAAACTGATTTTGACCCACATGCCCTTCCTCTGTTCCTCATAACTGATTTTGATGGACCATGCATGAACCATTTTATGACTGAGATTTTGTCATTTCATCTCATTGATAAAAGTAACTTTATATAATTTTCTCACATATATACATATATGTTTGTGAATAATATGTGTGTGAATAAATACTTATTATCTAATAGGCTAATTAAATTGAAAATTATTTTTCAATCATGTAACTTTGATCAAGCTTTCACAGTTTGATACGTGACTTAATAACAATTCAATATTCATTGTTCATTCCCCACACCTAAAAAGAGTCGCTTATATATCATGACAATGGGAAGAGTCCAACCATTAGATTATTGTGATTATTAAATGGTTAAAATTAAAAAATGAATTTAAAGTGCAAATTCCTATTTTGGGGTTCAACACCCGAGGGGACAGTGGTTCCATTTTTTCCCTTCTCCCTCGCTTCTCGCCGGTTATCTTGTTAAAAATGGTGGAGCCTCCTCTGCCTGTGGCATCGTGTAGTACAAAATAAGAGAGAAAGTTCCCGATAGATTGATGAGATACATGTTTTGTCTTTGCTTTTAAAGCTAACTTGCTTGCAGCATGTTTTTGGACTTAGCTAAGAGCCATTTTCACTTTTCTACTTACTCTTTCGTCTTTTTCCTATCAAATGCAAATAATTCTTTATCACTTCTTTCGTGAGTTTTTCTTTGCCCCTTCTTGTTTCTTGAATTTCTTTCATGTGCCTTGTTCTTTCAAGAGCATTCAATAAATGGAAAAAAAAAAAAGAGAGAGAGAGAGTTTAGTGTGTATACATTATTAGTTTTTACAGTATCAATCAATTAGAAATTATGTTCGTATGACTTTTAAGGTAGTTGTTATCAAAATCAATAAACTTGTTATATATAGTTGTTTGTGATTGAATAACCGTGTAAAAGAAAAAAAAAACTTTAATTGTTCGTGCATATACTATTTTCCCATGAAAAATTTTATTCACTAAAATTCCAATATTAAATTTTGTTTTGGACTGATTTCAAAACTATTAATGGCCTAATGAGTATACACACCGACCCAATAAAGGTCCAATACATCATGAACCTTAGACAAATTGAGGGTCAACTTGCCACCTAGAAGTTAGTTGCTCTAATTGTAGAACATCTTCGAATTTAGGTTCGAATTTAGGCCAAGACTACGGTGGACAAGTGAGTCATGTGGTCTATAATGAACCACTTTTATACACCCATGGATTTATCTGATCCACACAATAATTTGATGCACTGTCTGCACCAAATTATTTTTTCTTTCTCCCTTTTCCCTTTTCCCTCCCCACAAAAATCCATTGCTGCCATCGGCGGCCACCGTAGAAGGAGGTCGCGCTCGTCGATCTCAGCACTCTCCGGTGGATTCGAACTTTATAGGCGAGTTTCCGATGACTTGGAGTTACAGTGATTTCTTAACCGAACTTGTGGTAGAGAATCTGAATATTCATAACTCATCAACCAACCAAAAGATCCACAAGTCTACTTATTAATTAAGAAAATTAGTAAAGATTTGCTTCCAGAATCACAACACACACTTACTACAGTAAAGAAGTACACAATGTTGCCATTCTACATGATTACTTAAGTAGCTTCTAAGCGTGATTTATAATCCACAAAATTACTATGTTTAGATTTAAGATTTTGCACATCTTGCTGGTTCTTATTCTTGCGTTTTGCACATTTGTAGATGTCTTTGAAGCACAAAGTGTTAATAGCAATTATCTTTGAAATAAATGAACAAATAATCGAGGATTTTTCAGTCAACCGAAGCATAGAGAGCGGAAACGGTTAAATTGAGCGAGTATAGGGAAATGAAAATAAGAATCGAGGTTGAAGCGGAGAGACGAGAGAGAACCATAGCATTCGTATAAACGAGAATAAAATAAAATAAGGCAGAGAGAGAACTGTTGCCGGAATCTTGCCGGATAAGATAACCTCGTCGGCACCGTCAAGTTCCTCATCAGCAACATGTTCTCCCCAAATGTCGTGCTTCAGCGCCTTCCAGATTCGGAGCTCGTCGGGGAGGTTCCACAGCGTCACGAACCTTAGCGCCATGGTTATGGACAGCTCCGGCTTCCCCGCACTGGAGAAGATCGTGGTGGTGGGGTGTGGGATTTGGGGAAGAAGGGGTAGACGCTGCGTTGAGGAGAGGGAGGGGTGGAGTCTCCAAGACGCTGATTGTGTTGTCACTATGGTGGGTTTTCGGATGACAAAACAAACAACTGAAACACCGGCACCACCTCCGACGGCGGAGAACGGTGGTCGGCGGCGATGAACAGTATTCTACGGCGACAGAGAGAGTTGGGAGGAGATAATCTGGTGTGCGAAGTGCAAGGTGTAACCTATTAACATTGATTAATCTAATGGTTAAAATTTTTTATTCATAATGAACCACTTGTTAAGGTGGTCCACCCTAGCCTTTGCCTTGAATTTAACTCAACCCTTAATGTTAGTTTATGGGATGAGAATTGTCCTATATTTATATATATTATTTTTGTCATTGTTCACAAAATTTGGCAAGTGAATCAAATCGTGCAAGTATCGATGAATATTCAAATATCGTATCCACAGGAACTTGTGTAATATTAAATACATTTGACACATTTTGTTAATAAAGGTTTAATGACAAGTATAAAATTCAATTAAGAGTTAACACTAATTAAGCAAATGTAATTAAACTAATATTGAGAGTAAGAAATTAAATTAAATGTTTTTAGGCTTTTTATCGAATGTGTGGGATGCAGTAGAAATGGTGAAAATGTGATGTAACAGATGTTGCTAGGGTTGAATTTCATGAAAACACCAATCTCATGTAATCTCAACACAAAATCATGTACTCATCTCAACATGCCAAAATTCACATACAAATCCCAGTCCTTAATTCATTAGGTAGATTGAGATCAATTTGTATCATCAAATCCTTGATTCCTTTAAGAGCTTTAATGAGGAAAATTTTATTAAGCACAAGAATTAACAAGATAAGATCAACAAATCAAGATCAATTCCTAGATCTAGATATGTTGAATTCCTTATTTCATATCTAGAATCAAAATGTGTTTTTCAATCACAAATCAACTCACAAAGCATGTAAATGGATTATCAAACCATAAACAAAAATTAAGCACAGGAATAGAGAAGTAGTATATTAAAATGAGAACAAAGTTAAGATTTTATACGAAATCCATGAGCGGGTTTCACTAGACCTAACCCTAACAACTAAGAATCTAACTACACATAGTCTCTAAAATAAAGAAAAACCATGGAGATTCGATGAAGGAAGGTGGAGAGGCCATGAGAGTGCTCCCAAGGTCCTTTTCGCCCTTTTCCAGAGAGAATCGTTCTTGGATCGAATGTGGTGAAGTCCAAAAAAAAGTACACAAAGCACCTTTTATATGTGCTATATCATAAGTGGCATGCTAAGCTTATATGAAGGACTAGATGTAACAATTCTTATTTCTAATCGGGAAAAAATATGTTTTTAGTCCCTATACTTTGTAAAATTATTGATTTTAGTCCCTGTATTTTACCATTGAACATTTTGGTTCCTAAATTTTTAAAAATAAATATTTTTAGTCCCTCAGGATAGACAACATATGCAGGAAACAATGTTATTAGTGTTTGTCCTAAGAGACTAAAAACAATTATTTTTAAAAGTTTAGGAACCAAAATGTTCGATGGTGAAGTACAGAGACTAAAACTAAGAATTTTATAAAGTATATTTTTCCCTTCCTAATTTTATAATTTTTAATAATTTCTAACTAATGAAAGAGAACTTGTAAAAAAAAGAACTAATGATAGAGAAAATATGTTAAATAGTGTATTCATAACACTCCTCTAAAAAATTCCGTATTCCATAGCAAAGCTCTAAAGGAAGTGGCAATGCAATCTTAAAAAGTCTTGAAAGGCTTCTTAAGAATAAGCCCACGGGCTGTAGTTGGGCCAATATTTGGGCCTATAGTTTTCTGGTTATCCGTGTTGCTTTGTACCCCGAACAAAAAAACAAGAAAATCACAATATTAATAAAAAAAAAAGAAAAACCATGGGCTGTGTCTGTCTCCAACGTTGTCTGTCGGTTCGTTTCATATAAATAACCCAAACCCGGGTTCGGGCCCAGTTTTACCGAATCTTACACTTAAAATTCTCGCACCTAGGCCGAATATTTTTGCCTTTCGCACATTTTACAATTCGCAACGTATTTCATTCCATTCCATTCCATTTTGTGTGCGGTGCTACGAATGAGGAAGGAGAAGAAGCGGTGCTAGATAGATAAGAGATACATCGGAAGAGAGAGAAAGTGACAGGGAAAATGGGTAGTTACGAGGCGGTGACGGAGAAGCCGGCAACGGCGACGAAGTGGGTGGTGACGTGCATGGTGGGAGGGGTGATCGTGGGTGTGTCAATGCTGGGTGCATACTCGAGCCAGCTCGGAATGTTCTGGAAGAGCCGAAGACGCAACAAGAAACCGGTTCGTGTCTACATGGATGGTTGCTTTGACATGATGCATTATGGCCATTGCAATGCCCTTCGCCAAGCTCGTGCCCTTGGTGACCAGTTAATTGTTGGGGTTGTTAGTGATGCAGAGATCATTGCCAACAAGGGTCCTCCCGTTACCCCTCTTCACGAAAGGTTCCAACTTTGTGTTCATTTTTATAATTTAATTATTGGGGTGGTGATGAATATGATCTCTTAGGTAGCAATTTTGGCATTGTTTTCAATGCCCTTTATTTGTTTGTTTATTAAATTATGGGATCCGGCTTATCTAAAGTGAGGAGTTTACCTTAGAGGGTGGTAAAGTAAGTGATCTTAGTGGTTGATGAAACTGTTGATGTTACGTGCACATGTATAACAAATCATAGATGTGTTAAAATAATCAAGGTTTTAAATTGTGGCTGCGGTTTTGTCAGGTTTTCTTGTATTGCGGGAAATTGCAGACAAATGTGGCCGCGATTGCGGTTGCGTTGTGGTCACAAACACTTAATAAAACCTCGACTTTGCCGCCAAAATCACGGTCGCGAACCATTTTTTAAAACCTTGGTTAACATATTAACAGTTGATTTTCTTATAGACGCATGATATTACTTACTTTACTCTTACCCGCTTTAGAGGAGTTGAAGCTTTAATTTTGATGTGATATTTAATTGTTTGTTTTGATGTTGGGGGATTTGGTGTGTTGGTTTGGCTTTTGAGACGTTGATGTGTGTTAGGTTGATAATGGTGAATGCGGTGAAGTGGGTGGATGAGGTTATTCCTGAAGCTCCCTATGCGATAACCGAGGAGTTCATGAAGAAGCTTTTTGATGAGTACAAGATAGATTACATTATTCATGGGGATGATCCTTGTGTTCTTCCGGATGGAACTGATGCTTATGCTCATGCTAAGAAGGCTGGTCGATATAAGCAGATAAAGCGCACTGAAGGGGTTTCCAGCACTGATATTGTTGGTTAGATTTATATTGCTGTGCTTTCTTTCTTTTTTGTGGTGGAATTGGTCATGCTGTTTGACTCTGTTGTATAGAGTTTCCATAAAATTTATGGATACAAGTACTTTTGAATGCTCTCTTGTTGTCTATGGTCTTTTTCTCTTAAGGGTGTATCAAGGAGGTTGCCATTTTAGATAAATGCACGGAGTATTAACAGTAATATATATTTTATGTTCTATGCCTTATCGTGTTTTTTTCTGGTTTGGTGGAGGATATATTTTCATCCATCCCCATAGTTGTAATTTCCCTTTCTTCTCTCCAATAAATTTTCTCATTCTATATAAACAAACTATTAAATGGATCTTTAATTTAACATTTGTTCCTTGCATTTTGGTTATTTTTGAGGTGAAGCTTAATTTGGAATTTTGGTGAATGGGTGAATCTTTGTGTTTTCAAATTGGTAATTTTTTTTTGGTAATGTAACAAATTTCCTTCCCTTCAATTGACTAAATTTTTTAAAAGACCCTTCAAACCTTACCCTTTCTTTAGACTACTCTCCTTATTCCTTATTGTTCTATGGACTGTGGTTCTGTCCAGCTAAGTTTGATGATGAAACCTCTGGGCCATTTTCACTGCACTAGCAATGGTTGTTACCGATTGTTCCATTCTAGATGGCTCTTTGTGTGGTTTGTTTGATGTTTACTTTATGCAAGCATACATTTGGACTGTAGCCTGTGTTAATGTTTTCCCTTTGAGGTTATATTTCTTTCTGATAGGGTTGCCATCGTAGCCTTCATAGTACTTATAAAATATATAATTAATGTTATATAATCATTTCTTGCCCAGGTCGCATGCTTCTCTGCGTAAGAGAAAGGTCTATTACTGAAAAAAATAATAATCATTCTTCTTTACAAAGACAGTTCAGCAATGGCCATAGTCCAAAGTTTGAAGCTGGTGCATCTGCTGCAACTGCAAGTGGAACTCGTATATCTCATTTTCTGCCTACATCTCGTAGAATTGTTCAGTTCTCAAATGGGAGGGTACGTTCATGTAAAATCTTCATTCTGATTTCTAACTGCTCATAAGCTTGTTATCAACTTCCTTACCTCCCTCTATATTATTTCTGCATCCTTTAGTCTTTGTGATGCTTGAATCATGTATTTCACTTCACATCATGATGTTGGTCTATAGGAATAGTCTTTGAGCATTTATCATCGACAGATGCATTATTGTTTGCTTATTTCCTTCTCAACTGGATCACTTTTAAGGATTTAATTTGGCTTGTGTATTAAACTTGTTTATAGAGACTTGCGGTCTGGAAGAGCCAGCGATATTTTTTTACTAGAAATTCAACTTTTTTTTACTAGAAATTCAACTGACAGGGAAGCCTAGGCCTAGGAATTATAAAAAATTAAACCTTATTGCTAAATGGATTTGGCATTGTTCACTTCTCAATTTGCGGTTGTTTGGTGTATATGGTTGGAGAGAAATGCTAGAATTTCAATTGGTCAAGTGTTGCCTTTGGAGTTCATTTGGGATCAAGTTGATCACTTGGCTTCTTTGTGGTGTTCTGCTAATTTTTATTTGGGTGTGTGTGTGTGGGTGGGGGGTAGGGGGGTTGTCTTTGGTAGATCTTAAGAGAGATTGACAATGCTATGTTACATGTATCAGGTTCTTAGTATTTTTTTCTCCCATTTCTTTCTTGGTTTATATTTTGAGGATTTCTTATCCTCTTGTCTTTATATCTCTTTAATAAATTCTTTGTTTTTCAAAAAAAAAAAAACCTTCAACCATGTAGGTAAGGCTGATTATTGGGAATTAAGTTTGTGGCAAATGATAATAGGTGTTAATTGGCTATTGTTAATGGTTAGTAAAGTTTGTTTTGAAAAGATGACATGGAAGGGTCTTCAGTGGGGGCAACTTGGTATCCGGTTTGACATTCTCCTTTAGTTATCTATACTGTATGCCATCATGTTATGAAAAGTAAATTTGGGAAACAGCAGAATAGGTGACATACAATTACAAACCTAGTGATGCGGCAACATGCTCAAGCCTCCGGAAATTCATTTCTGAGGTACATGTCTCGTTTACACAACTGACTTCTGTTGAGCTAGGTAATGGCTCCTGAATCATATTTTAGGATGACATTTAGGTTATGTTTGGAGTGATAGAAATGGATGGAATGATGCTAGGTTCTATTGTTTGGATTGTTTAAAATACCCCTTTTTCTTCCCCTGATTTGGGGGGAGGGGAGGGAATGAGATGAAACCAGCCCTTTTCCTTTTCATTCCATGATAAAAAAATCCAAACAATGGAGTGATAACTTAGCGTTGGTTTGGAATAGCTGAAAGTGAGAAAAAGGGAATGAAATTTTTTTATAAGAGTCATTCTCCTGTTTGGTTATTTACAAGGAAAGAAAGCAACTCAAAAAAGTGTCCCACTTCTTTTACGATCTTCTCATTTTGGACGGAATAGTACAACTTGCTTTTGTGAGATAAAAGTACTAAACTACCCTTATTTCTATCATTTCTTTTTATATTTAGGGATATTTATGTAATTTTATATACATATTTTTTTCTTTCCTTCTACTTTCTATACAATCAAACAAGAGAAAGAAATTTTTTTTCTTCTTTCTTTCCTTTCATTTTCTCACTTACCAAACAATCTAAAAATCATCTCACTTTCCCTTCCTTTTCTTTCAGTTTCTTTCCTGAACCAAACAAAGCCTTAATTCTTTTTCATTTCACTCTATTCTGTTGCATCTCATTCAATTCCACTCTCCATTAGATATCCAAACATAGCCTTAGGTAGGGCACAACGAGTGGGTGATGACAGTCCTTGGACAAATGATGTAGCAAATCAGAGGCACATCATGGATGCAGCGAAGCAGAGGCATAAATACTTGAGTGAGCAACAGGTTGAGGTTTTAGTTTTACATAACATATCCAGCTTGAGTTCAGTGGGTTTATAAAAATAAACAAAATACACAACCCAAATTGATCAGCTATGCCATTCTTCTACCTAAAACGAACCCTAATTAGCTGAACTAACCCAGACTCCTTTTTTGTTAGATCCTGTCTGATTGTTCAGGTTCATGGGTTGATCCAAACCCATGATCACCCATAGAAGTCGTTAAAATAGCAACCTTCCTGAAAAATCAAAAAAAGAAAAGTGGATTGGTTTTTGAATCCTACACAAGTCACAACAAACAAGTCTTGCTTGTTGTTGGAGACATGGGTGACTTGTCTTGCCAGTCCTTCATATGAAAACTTGTGCTATTGATATGAACATGTTTGGTAATCTTAGATTGATTAGCAATGGACCCAAAAGTTTGGAGAGTACATCAAGGGCCTGTTTGGGTAAGCTTATTTCTAGGAGAAGAAAATAAGAAAAAAAATGAAATGAGCTTCTCCATAAGTTAAAATTAGCTTATGCATAAGCTAATTTGTAGAAGCTCTCTCATATAGCTTCTCTAATAGATAAGAGAGCTTCTACAAATTAGCCTGTGTATAAAGCTAATTTTAGCTTATGGAGAAGTTCATTTCATTTTATTCTTCTTATTTTCTTCTCTTAGAAGGGGTTCTGGATAAGCTTACCCAAATCGGCCCCAAGTTAAATTGCAAGCTTGTGGTTTTCTAATATTTTTTGGAGTGTGATTATGTGAAGAGATCAAGAAACTATATCAAGGAGATTGGGTTAGGTCTTTTGAGCTTGTTTTTGTTCTTTTTTCTTCATTTTGTTCAGTTCTCTATCTGATTTCCTCCCATGTGCTGAGAGATATAGCAGTAACCATAATAGCATATCTCTTTGTATAAGTTGCTGATTTGGTCTCCTGAATATTATATGGCCGTGATTGAATCTTTATGGTTTGTTTATTTCTCCACATTGCTTATAGAAATATATTTGTTATTTCTTGCTACTTAGAGATAGTGGAACATTTTTCTCCAAATAATTTTAATTAGAGCCATGCTTTGTGTAGGGTATATGTAGTAGTAATTTCTTCATGTCACTTGATAATTTACTCATGCTTGGTGTTCCAGGGTCCAGGACCTGATTCTCGCATTGTATATATAGATGGTGCTTTTGATCTCTTTCATGCTGGACATGTCGAGGTATATTTTACATACCTTATTACATAACTGTTGGTTTTGCTTGATCATTACCTAAAACAGCTTTTTATTCAAAAGCTCTCTCAGCTCAGTAACATCTTTGATTATAAGCTGTTTTTAATGCAAAGCAAGCTAATCCAAACAAGCACCTAGTCTGTCAAAATGTCTTAGTCTCACAAAATTGAGTGTAGGGACAGGAGGGTAGTGAGAGAGAAACATAAGATAACTAATATCCTTTTTTTTTTGGTGATGTTCTTATTCAATAATCTATTGCCAATTGCCTGTTATATCTGGCTATAGAAAATAAATGTTGGGTTATTAGATGGGGGTTATTTTGGGAGGGTGAGCCATGGTAAATTATACCAGGCTGTTGCAATAATTTACTAATATGCTGCTGCTACCATTTAGATTGTTTAAATGGATGTGTGGCTGGATATTGTTCCTTTTATTAACTGACCTTTCCTTTATGTTATATAGATCTTGAGGATTGCTAGGGATCTTGGAGATTTTCTTCTCGTTGGAATACACACTGATCAGACAGTCAGGTTGTCAACCTTTATATCTCTGCCTCCCACTGTATTTACTTTTTAAATTTTGTTTTTGTACTTTTATCAGTTTATCAATAGTGAATAGTGGCAACCCAAAAATACACCATGGAATTAAACCGGATGGCATTGTGGCAAATGTCAGATGCATGCTGGCCACACTAAAAGATCATAACATATACTTCAAGACAAATTACTAAAGTGACATAATTACACTATTTTTTAACATATCAAACTTATTAAAAGTAGCACATTCTCGAACTTAAATGCAATAAAAAGGTTAAAACAGAAAGACCAATAGAAAACATGATATAATATCATAATTATGGAAGCATGAGTTTTGTAAGCAAGCTGGAAAAGAACCTGGACAAAGTAGCATTTCAGTGACTGGGTGGTTAGGTTAATGGGTGGACAGGCAGGTTGCAGTTTTACTCATTGTGTTGCTATCCCACTATGATGCCATTGATGTGGTGGTGTTATGATGGGCCCTGTTAATTAGGCCTTGTTAGTTGAGGGTAGGCCTTATAATCTGTTAGAATAGGTAATTAGTTTGTCTGTTATAAATAGAGGCAGGAGATGATAGGGGAAGCTAGCTGGGGAGAATTAGTTTTGGGTGGGAGAGACCAGGCTCTCATAATCCTGGGAGTTCTTTCAGTCATTCTTGTAGATTTTGCTGCCCTTGCCCATTCTGCCATCATGCTGGTACATATTGGCAATTAGGGATTTGGTTAATAAAAATTCATTTCATTCTAGTTTCTGATCCAGTTTCTATCAGTTTGGCTGTCATGGTGCCACTCTTGCGAAGCCATATTGCCATGGCGTTAGCATGATGGTTTTTGTAAATCTGCCAGGCTATTCTCTGCCACGGAGGACTTTTATTTTGAAATTATAAAAAGGGGGTGGGACAGTTACATTTAGGTTTGTTCTTGGAAGTTGTGTGCATGATTTTATTGCAAACATTAAATGCTTCTATTGTACTCTACTGGAAGTCTCAGGTAAAAAATTAGTGGCTGCTTTTGTCACCTTTTGTGTATATGATGTAGTAATTGCTTATTTTCAAGCTTGTTCAGAATTCTAGGGTGGTTAAAATTCTAAGTAAAATGTTATGTTCTTGGCTTCTATATAATCATTTGGGCTAATGATTTTCTGAAATGGTTGTCTCTGAAATGCCACAGGATTGTGAGCATTTTGTTTTATCTAAGATTTGTTGTGTACTTTTATGTAACATCGTATTAAAGATTAATCTATCTTTCCTATTTATTTGTTGCATTTATATGGTGTATGGGTGAGGCTCCATAGCTATTGGGGTTGCATCATTGCCAAAAACTATGTTTTACAGTAGTAGTAACTCTGTTGCCTTCAATTGTAAACTATAAATTTGAATTAATATAATTTGTACATCTAATATTGTTTATGTTTATATTTCATACAGGGTGGTAATGTGTGGAAATTTTATACCGTGTTTTCTTTCTTTGTAGTGCAACTAGAGGATCACATAGTCCTATCATGAATCTTCATGAAAGAAGTCTAAGTGTTTTAGCATGTCGCTATGTGGATGAGGTTATAATTGGTGCACCATGGGAGATTTCCAAAGATATGGTTAGTCTCATTTTAGCTTATTTAATTTTGGCTTAAATATGTTTTTGGTATATGATGTCTCTCCTTTGAATTGGTCTTGTTTTAGGTGATTTTCATTGTATGATAAAAAGGGAACTTGAGCATTTCCTGTACCTTGAAAGTTTATCCTTTTTTAAATAAATGGTGTCTTGTGCCCTTAAATTTGTTTATAGGATAAGTTTTTGCTTATAGCTTCTCTCTGGATTCTGCTCATGACTGTTTCAAAAGAGTTGTGATTTTGAATACAGAGATTGGGCAGTGTTGGTATACTAAAATTTTTTTGCTTGGCTTTTTGTATTTGTTCTCTATTAGTTTTGTTCGTTACAATATTATCTTTGTAACCCTTTTTCATTTGTATATTTGAATATACTGCCTAAGTTTGCTTGCGTTCGTGGTATTCACAGATCTCTCATTTCTCTTTTCTCTTAAATAATTTTGTTTTCTATGCATTGGTCTAGATGTTTTTTTTAGTTATAAATGCAGCAACATCGCCAACCCCACTTAATGGGATAAGGTTTAGTTGTTGCTGTTAGAAAAGCAGTAAAAAATTAGTGACAATTTCTTGGTTCATTTGGAACATGTTCCATTCTAACATGTTTTGCTATTAATTAAGCACTTAATCATGTATTGTCGTGACACTTGGTTTAAATTCATTTGAGTGCAGCTCACTACATTTAACATCTCATTAGTTGTTCATGGAACCATTGCAGAAAATAATGATTTTCAGAAGGTAAATTGTCTACTTTTCTGCTACATTGTATAAGTTGCTTCTGCATCTCCAACTATCCTTCCTTATCAGTTATTGACATTGGTTTTCATATAGGAACAATGCAATCCATATGCTGTTCCAATTAGCATGGGCATCTTCAGAATTTTAGAAAGTCCTTTAGATATAACAACTACTACAATAATTAGAAGGATTGTTTCAAATCATGAGGCATACCAGGTACGTGCAGACCTTTGTCAAATTTTTTGTTTGGTTTGTAGTAATTGTTGGATTCTTTGGTTTATCATTTTTCAATTTGTAGTACTTGTTACTGTTAGATTGTTAGCATATTTAGCATTTTTGTTATCATGGTCTGTATTTATACTTTAAATAAGAGATTAGTGTGTGTAGCCAAGACAAATTTTCACGGTAATGTCTCTTGCCGAGTACACAAGGCGTGCATTTCTGTACTTGAGGAGTTGCTTCTTTTTTTATTTATTATTTTTAGATAAGTATGTAGCACGAGACTTGTTATCAAAATATGTCACGATTGTACTTTGTAAGTACCTGTCTTAAATATTAATTAGCATAAGGAGAATTATTGAAAAACATGGAGGTAGTGATATTTTAAAAAAAAATCCATTAATCACTATCTTAATTAGTCTTGTTAGCTAATGATTAACCACTTGATAACAAGATCAAACATGTGGTTGCTGGTGTGTCCTTTTCATGAAGCTCACTCCTCCCTTTCATTAATCCTCTTGTTTTGATATTAGTTGTTTAGAAATATAAATGATATTTTGCTTATTTTGGCTTTTGTGGCCTGTTTGGTAATTTGGTTTAGTAGTTTAGAAACCTTTTATTAAGACCTTCCTTGGCAAATGGCTTTGGCATTGAATGGTCTGTGGAGGTAATTGATAAGTTCTAAATATGGTGGCAAAGGTGGGTGATCTACCCCCTTAAAGCATAAGTATTTTTGTGCAGGGGTTTGGTTTGTACTTGGTATACCTATTTGAATCAATTCTTTTTTTGAGAGTTTATGAGTGGATTGAATTTCTCACTCCTATTGACATCATGTTTGGTTTCAAGAATTTTGAGGTAATTGTAGCACTATAGAAGACGAGCACTATAAAGTTGTTGGAGCAAGTAATATACACATTGAAGTCTGGCAGTGTGTTAGAAGGGAGTGAAGTATACCTTGGCCTACTAAGGAGTATGGCCGAAGGATGGGTTTGTTTGTGGAAATGTTTTTTGTTTTCACTAACAATTACAAAAATAAATATAATTTCAAAGAAGCAGAATTTTTGTAATTATGAGTGAAAACATAAAATTAAAATAGAAAACATTTTTGCCTACTAAGGTTTGTTTGGTTTGGAAAAACATTTTTTTTTGTTTTCAATTTCGGTTTTTTGGTATGAAGTATCTTGAATCCATTTAAAAAAAATGATATGGAGATTGGTGGGGATACCCATCAAAGTTGGAAATTCCCCAAAAGGTGATAGCTATGGTATCGAATGATATGAGCAGAAAAGAGCCTTGGTGCAGAAGAGATTAGCATTTTAATTTGGATTAGTGGACAGACGAAAATTTTATATGGTTGCACCTCAGAGCCGTGTGCATGAAGTATTAAAAACTCATAATTACGTGTCATATGAAAATTAGTTGAGACTATGATAGTTCTAGACCACGTAATAATTTCTCAAAGATTAGAGATACGTGTAAAGGGAATTTGTGGTTTTCATCCTACATATGTTGTGTGTTAGTTTGTTTCTTTGTTCTCGCCTCATTTTTTTTTGTTTTTCACTTATTTTGGCATGCAGAAACGAAATGAGAAGAAGGGGGAGAGTGAGAAAAGATACTACGAGGGCAAGAGTCACGTGTCTGGAGACTAATTCATGTCTGTCCTTGGGAGCACAGAGCTTTTACTCTTCGAAAAATGAGTTTTGGTTCAACTTGGTGCATAAAATTGGACATGGTGTTCCGCGCACGTCTACAAGTTTATCATTTGTCAAATTGATTTAACCAACAACTTACCTACAGTTGATCACAAGTATGATATGATAGCGTTCCCCAAAATAAATTCGTGGTTGACTAAATTATGTGTTAAATGAGGTATATACTTGAATAGACTCGCGAACCGAAATGTTCAACTTATGCTACCAGCCGAACACAACTCTTTTTTCTTCATTTTTTGTTTCTCTTTTGAATAACCTATATTGTAATATTGCTGTGTGAGAATTTGTTGAAGAATTATGTTGTCTGATTAAGTATTGATTTTTTTGTTTGATAAATTAGTGAAAATATATTCATTAAATGACTATTGAATAGTTTTTTTAAATTTGAATTTCTATTGGTTTGGTTTTGAATTACAGTGATAACATTTGAGGTTATGTTGAACCTAAAATAAATTGAACTTAATTGTTGAATTTTACCAGTAATTTCATACGTAACACTAGAGGATATGTTAAACCTATAATTCATATTTAGTTATTTTTTCATTAGGTGTATATTTAAATCTATTTGTATGATAAATTTAGTTAAATATGAAAAATTATTCAATACAATCATTAGTGAGATATACTTGACCTTTTTTTATTTTTCAAATGGTTTATCAGTTTACAAATATTTGCTACAATTGGACCAAATTATAGAGTTTTTTTAGCTAATTGATTTTTTTTTGTAGTCGAAACTGTTTTTTCTACTAATACAATTTTAGTAAACTCGCATCTGGGCATGTCTCTAAAATTAGTAAATGAAATAATTCTTCAAGAACCAGTTTGTTATATTATGATTTAAAAATTTACACTTTCTTGAAAAAACATAAATTAATTTTTACGCTTAAGGTGGTCGTTAAACAAGCTCATTCACTTCATTTATTATTATAGTATACACAGATGCTATCAACTACAAAGATGGAGCAACTTACGAGACTTCAAACTAGGAAACTTACAAAAACCTTAAAAGCTTGAAAACGACCCTCCATCTTTATTTTCTTAAAATACCAATTGGTTACTTCAAAAAGACAGGAGCGTGCAGACAATCTAACCTGGTATGAAATAGAAATGTTAACTAAGATTGTCTTATCTTAACCTCAGTTTACCTAATAATCTCGAATAAAATACTTGCGTGTTCGGGTCGTTTTACTCAAGTCTTGCACTGCTGATGTTGTGAGGAGCCAGTTATATTAGTTCTGATGCCACGATGATTACAAGTACACAGATTTCCACACAATAATTCCCACCCAGATGAACAGAAGACCAAACATTGATACAAAAATTATCCACCGGGGCTTCTTGTGTCACCATATTATCATATCATGTACAAAGCAACAAATACAAGGATGCACCCACATTTTAACAACAAACACTATTTTCTTGAGATTAAGCACACCAGACAGGGATTCATGGCATGAGACTATCATCTGACCCGTAATGTTGCTGGGCCACCTGGTGAGCAATTCGGGTTTGGAGACCGACAAGTAGCACCGGGACCAACGTTGTTCGAAAACTTGTGACGCATCCGGTAGTCAGAGATTTTGTTCATGGCAAAAGGCCCAGCACTCCCACTATTTGATCCAGATAATGAGACTTCACCTGGACCAACACTTGAACTTTGCAAGGGCTCCAATGTCTCAACTACATCACTCATTAGTGGCCTTGCTTTGGGATTTTGACTCAAACAGTAATAAGCCAGGCTACATGCTTTTTGTGCTGCCCTTACTGAGTATTGATTCTCCAATCTAGGATCGATTATTTGTAGGAGCTTTCTCTTGTCATTGAGCTTTGGTCTTGCCCAATCTACCAAGCTCTGTTCCTTTCCAGGTCTGGTCTTGTCAACAGATTTCCTTCCCGTTAAAAGCTCCAAAAGAACAACGCCAAAGCTATAGACGTCACTCCTAGCCGTCAGGTGGCCTGGCCATATTAACACATGCCGAGTTTAGATACGTGTCAATGCATGTTCAAACATGTAGAAGTATGCACCAGAGAGAATGCAAAACAATGGCAATAACTAATATGTATTATGTTATATAACAAGCTCAATGTGTACATGCAAGCAAAAATTAACCAGTTAAAATTGTTAATTATGCAACATTACAACGTAAAAATGCTTGTTTATTTAGAAAGATGCAGAAGAAAGGACATCGATAATAAGAAAATGATCTGAAAATTTGTTTTAAAGAATTCTGTAGTCATGTTAACAATAAAAATGCAAGATTGAAGGACTGGAAGCAATTGGGATTGACCTGCAATGAGATAAAAACAACTCCTTGATACCAGAAAAGAAATCATTCATATTAATCTTTGGTCTCTGTACTGTTACATAACATTGGAATTAAATGATAATTATTGAGCCAGATTTTCACTATAATTCAATAATCATCTGACATCTCATGGTCCTTCGAACTAAAATTGAGGCACAATGCCTGGCATATCTTCCTATTGGTGAAGCCAAGAAAGACATGTTATCTTGCAGATAAACTTATTGTATACAATACGATGACAAGGACAACATTGTACAGTGAAGTTATGTTATGTCCAGATCAAGGGAATCAACCATTAAATTGTGTCTGTTACCCCATCTTAATAGATCATCCTAGCTAACTTTACAAAACATGATGAGTACAATAAACTTTAATGGCAGTTCAAGCTTTCATGCAATTTATAATTTCCATTTCATTTTTTACAAATTGAGCATGTTTAAAAAACAAATGTCATACCAGTCATTACATATTCAGGGGCAGCATAACCATATGTACCCATGACCCGGGTGGATACATGGGTTTCATCACCTTGTGGTCCTGCTTTAGCTAGTCCAAAATCAGAAAGTTTGGCTGTATAGTCCTATAGAGTCATTTGGTAACACAATGAAAAAAAATAGTAACTCCATTATAACACAGCCATAAAATACAACACAGATTAATTAACTTTAAAATACCAGAAACTTACGGAGTCCAATAATATATTAGACGTTTTGAAGTCGCGATAGATTACAGGCCTTTCAGCATTGTGGAGAAAGGCAAGTCCTTTGGCTGCTCCAAGAGCAATCATCATTCTTGTAGCCCATGATAAAGGGACAGTTGCCTCTGGAAGCATCATAAAAGGCCATATCAACAAGTTGAAAAAACACTCCAAGAAAAAAAAATCCAACCTCAATAAAGGTCAGTATTAACATTTTTTGTGAATCACAACTAATAACGAGCAAAAAATCAGAACAATTTATTGCTCAAGATGATTTGTCTTTGGTTATGAAGTGAATCAATAGTTTTTTTTCTTTTTTACCAAAGACCTGATAAAGTTAGAAGAGATACTATTTCAAGTGCGAATATCTTCAACCACAGATTGAAAATATAACATTATCAAATTATCAAATATATTGAAGCAGATCAGTAACCACATATTTCCAGAATCTAAATCAACACTGATCAAATAGTGCATGTGTCTAACTTTAGACGTAATGCTATTATCTTGAACTGAGGAAACAACAGTAATCATCTTTACTCCAGAATAGGAAGAAATTAGGCAATTTTCAACAGTTAAATTTGAAACTTTAGAAGAATTGCCACGCGAATTAATTTGTAGCATGTTTAACCCACCCAGAACAAGTGCAACCAAACATCCACTTTTTTGGTAGAAATTCAAATGCATTATGAGAGTAATGTACTCACTCAATGGTGTGGATTCTAACTTATGAAAGAAGTTTGATTCATTTTACTTCTTTTATTTTCTTTTCTTAGAAGTCCTTGTTAAGAAGTTTATCCAAACAGAACCTAATTAGATTACTCATTTGTTGTGTATTAGTATTACTCTCAGAAGTCAAAATACCTAAGAATCTCTCTTCCCTCAGATCCAAATCCATTCCATTCCTAAACTAAGCAAGAACAATAGCAACCAAAATTTTCGTTTCAAAAGAGTAAAACTCGCCGTACTTCGGAACAAGTGATTTTCCAAACTCCCTCGAAACATGAACTCATACACAAGCAGCCTGTGATCATCTTCACAGCAGTACCCAATCAACTTCACCAGATTAGGATGCCTCAGCTGCCCTAGAAAATTCACCTCCGTCTGCACCACCAAAACCACAAAATTAAACAAACAAATAATTAATTAAAAAAAAATATATATATATATAAAGATGTGAAATGCAAAACGCACAAGCCACTCTCGATGTCCTTGTAAACCCTCTTTGTTTAGCACTTTGACAGCTACAGGGAGCGATTTGAGTCCGACTCTGACGTTCTCATCAATGTAGCCTTTGTAAACGGTGCCGAAGCCTCCCTCGCCGAGGATATAGTCGCCGCGGAAGCTCTTCGTTATGGTCTCCAACTCGTAGAGCGTGAACGCGATCACGTGCGTGTAGAGCAGCGTGTTGCTGCTACTGTTACCGCGCGGTGTCGAACACGACTCGCTCAGATCCGAAGCGCACTCGCTCAGATTGTGCCTGTGACCGTGACCGTGACCGTGCTTCTTCTCGCTACCCGCATTCTGGCTCCTCGCACTCGCGCCCAACGACGTCGCATGGTGAAGCTGCTGAACAACTGAAGCAACCAAACAAACAATGCAAGTGAGTGAGTGAGTTAATGAGCGAGTTTCCGAGTTAACACAGTGAAATTGAATTGATGAGAATGTTGATTGGTTAATTAAATTGCGAAATTGAGAGCCCTAGATCTGAGACCTTGAGCGTTGGAAACTACGGCAGATTCCTCTCTGGTTCCGCAATTGCCCATTCATTCAAGTGTGAGGGAGTGGTGGAGCGAGGAAACGACGTCGTCGGAGCAATTGTTGCGGTGGTGGTGGTGGTGGTGGTTGTGGAGTACTAGCACGAGATGATGTTGTTGTGTTGTTGGTGTCTCCGAGGACCAGATTTTCATGCTTCGCTTAATTCTCCCCCTTCCCTTCCCTTTGCTTTCTTTTTTCTCTACTCTCCCCGTAATTCTTTTGAGGTGACTCACTCGCTCCTTAATGGCGTAATTAATTTTTTTTTTTTTTTCAGCTTGCTTTTCATGGCACTTGAGTATTTCTTTATCACTTTACTTTTTAGAATAAATAATTGTAAGCGTCTTGATAAATATTATTGTATTTATTATTTAAGTCTACAATTAATGTTTACGCTCCTGATATATGCATTGTTTTATCTATATTATTATTATTATTATCTTAAGTACAGTAATAGAAACACACACTCTTCATTATTGACATTTTTTATTACTTAAATTCTTTTTAAATTACATAATTAAAAGAGATTTTGTTAAATAAAATGTGAAAGTTACAAAATTTTATAATTTTTAATAAATTTCAATAAATATTAGAAAGTGTGTTATTAAAAAATGTTTTCAAAGCATTTTTCTTGTTATTAATCTCCATGATTATGAGTGATAAAATTTTTCTTTTCAAATATTTAACGTAGTTATATATTCATCATTTCAACTCAAAATTACTTATTAAGTTTAAACAACTTCATGTTAATTCATCCATGTGTTTGTTAGTTGCATGGTTTACTCTCTATCACTTTGCCTTTTGTATTATAACAAAATATGTTTATGGATTAAAAATTTGTTTTGAGAATGTAATATTCTCACATTTGTTAAAGCTTTAAAAAATTATTTCTTGTTGAATTTTGAAAAATTAGTATTATCATATTTTATTTCATTTTTATTTTTATGACGAGGAGTAAGAAAATCATATTCCTATAAAAACGTGGCAATATCACATTTATAACTTTCATTTCTATTCTATTTTTTATTTTAATTATTTTAAAATTTAAAAATATTTTAAAAATATTAAAATTTAACCAAACATGTATTTGAATTTATTCAAGAATAATATTTCTGGTTATAATATTTTTAAAAACGCTATTATTGAAAATTTAAAAGTATACCTTAAAACAAATACTATCATATAATTTTTTTTTTAAATAATGTCTTAATTTGATATTATTACCGGTGGATGTGTGAATCAATTGATACAAAATTATTTTAGTTTAATTAATAGTTTTTGAGTTTGAGTCCTGATTATTAAAAATTATCAACTAAGATTAATAATGTCTTAATAAATATGATTATATTAATAATGTCTTAATAAATAAGATTATATTTAAATCTATAATTAATGTTTCCGATCATATTATATGCATTGTTGTGTCTGTATTATTGTTAATTAATAAATGGTTTACTTAACAAAATAGAGAATCTCGTATTAATAATGAATCGAAATTAAACTAATTTAAAAGATTTTTATATATTAAACATGTAACAAACTAAACTATTAATAAATACAAATACAGTGTATTAATTTTAACTAAGTATTAGTAGTAGGTATTGTATTGCTTTCAAGTTAACCGTTTTTATTTTTTAGTACTTAAGTCTTCGAAGTTTGGTGAATGTCTAAACGCACCCTTAGATTATATTAACTGTAGTATTCACGAGTTAGATGAGTACCTATACTTAGATCATTCAATTTATATTTAAAACAATTTAAATAAAAAGACTTTAATGATGATGCACTGACGGTGTAAAAAAGTTTTACACGGTCATCCAATCACAAATCAACGTTGGTATGACTTTTAAGATAATTTTGTAAAAGTCAACAAACTTACCATACATGGTGGGTTGTGATTGGATGACGGTGTAAAATTATTTTACACTGTCAGTGGATAGTCCTTTTTCTCAAATAAAAAACTTAAATATATTTTTAATCTCTCAAATTTTAACAAAAAAAAAAAATGTTCGATCCCTCAAATTTGAAAGAGATTTTTTTATTCTCCTAATTTAGAAATAGTACATTTTTAATCTCTAACGTGTGATAATTTTAGTCCTCGATAAAGATCAAAATGGTATATTTTCAAATTAGAAGAGTTACTTTTAAATTTAAAAGACAAAAAATAAACTTGACCCAAATTTAAGGAAAACAATATTTAAGAGATAGAAAAATTATTAAAAAAAAAACTTTTCAACACATGTTTATTCCTCCTAAATTTAAAGCATGCTATGAATATATAAAATAAAGTACCCTTTGCTACCATCATGAGAAGACTGCTGCATTTTTCTTCCATACAGCGCAATGCAATACTTACATAATTCAACTTTCAACTTTTTTTGATACCCTTGACCTATCAAAAAGGCATTATTGTTTACTCATTGTACTTAACCTTTCTTTTTCTTTTATTATAAGTTCTAGCACATTACGGGGACACGCTCCTCACGTTAACGGGGTAGGTGATAGAATAAAAATTGAAGGTGTGCAGAAAATTAAATCATACGGGGATGGAACACATTGGAGGCACATTTCTTTTAAGGGAGGTAAGGTTAGTAAATCACATATGTTGCAAAGGTCAAGATCTAGTCCTTACAATCAAAACTTGATGTAATGCATAGTTAAAAGAGAAAAAGGACTATGCACTGTGAAATAGTTTTACACTGTCATCCAATCACAACCCACTATGTATGATAAGTTTGTTGATTTTTTAAAAATTATCTTAAAAGTCATACCAACGGTGATTTGTGATTGGATGACCGTGTCAAACTGTTTTACGCTTTCAGTGCATCACCATTAAACTCTAGTTAAAATAGAATATCTTTTTTACGATATTAAAGGATAATATATTTTATTTTCATTTTATCGGTTAGTTGGAGTTTCTATGTTTTCTTGTATGATGTTATCCTTACTATGTCATATGATTATAAAAGTTTTATTAGTTTCTGTTACATTTTTACTGTATTTGTTACTTTCACCTTTCCAAAAAAATATATATATTACTGTTATTTTCAACAAAATAATGTAAGTTTTCAAGCTTTAGAAAATTGTACCTTGAAACTTACATCTCTTTTTTGACATCATAGCTATCAACACCATAAATAATAAAAACACTTCATCAGTCTTCAATGGCTTGAGTCAAGTTGGATAGAACCAACTTTTCCTTTTCCCTTTGGAAATCTCCCATTCTTCCAACAATTTGAGGTCACAGACTTGAAGGCTTCATCAATGTTGTAAAGGCCTATGACTCAAATAGTTTTTGTCCAATGGTGAAGACAAAATCTAGAGTTTGAAGATTGGATGACAAATGACCAGTTATTCCTCCACGCTGGTTGTTTAATTCTAGGACATTAGATGTTACATCACAATCACAACTAATACATTGTAAAAACTCTATAGACCATTGGAAACTTTTAGCTTTAATTACAATATCAAGGAATACTCTCCTTAAAGGCAAGTTTCCATGAACAAGGAAATGTGTCATAAAAAAGGAGGAATATCTCGGCAAAATGAAAATGTTGCTAATAATTTAAGTATACTAGGAAATCCCCTCCTAGTTCTTGATCTCACCACTTAAATTTTGACTAGCCTTGAAATTGAGTATAACCCTGTTGTTGTCTAGTTATATGAAAAAAATAAAATTTAACCTAGGTAAAATTGTAGGCTACTCTGTTAACATTTGAGAACAAGTTGAAACAATTTAATTACTTTGATGGCTTGAGCATTGGACAAACTTTTGTAAATTTGATTCCAAAAAGTGACTTTAAGGAGAATAACCGTGGTTGCAGGGGCGGACCCAGACTTTGATGTTAGGGAGGACCAATTTCATGTAACAAATATATACATAAATTTTTTTATGAAACATTTGAAATGTTAATTGCATTAATAATTTTTCAAAAATATTAATTGAAAATATATTTAAATAGAAGAAAATTCAAGATTACAAATGTTGATCATCGGTATCAATGTCATCAAGAACTTTAATTAATTTATAATAAATATTAGTATCTATGCACGTTAATCATAAATTTTAGGAAAATGTTTCATTAATTATGTTATAAAAAATGGATTTTGTTACTCAGTAGACAATAGTAGTAGAGAACCATTTAAAAAGAATATGTTTTCATAGTGTGTCATGACACTAGTTACGCACTAAAAGCAGATTTTAACAAGTTTCTTGTGCAACTCAATATCCAATCATTACAAAAAGAATAAAGGAAACTAAGAAAAAATAGTTGTTAGTCTATCTCAAATATCAAAATGCCAAACCCTTATATAATGTTTATAATTTAGCTTTTCCACATTCACAAAGGTTAATAAATTATATTTAATTTTCAAATCATTTATAACAAATCAATATAAAAGGAAGGCCAATAAATTTTTGTAAATGTAATTATTTATAATCTTTAAAATAACAAATTGGATGATAAATAAGTGCTATTAAAAAGAAATAAATCATATTCAAATATTTTATCTAAAAAGAGAAAGAATATAATTATTTCCGTAATATAAAGACTATAAAAGAGAAATAATTATCTATCTAAAAAATAAAGAATGTCATTATTTTTATAATAGAAATTATAAAAAGAAAATAAAATATTTTATCGAAAAATAAAAAAGAGATAAATAATATTTAAATATTATTATCTAATTCTAAAATAGAAATAGTTATTCTAATTAATAATTTTTCTTTTAATAAGTTATCCTAATACTAATTAATATATACATTAAAACTTTGAAAGCAAGAAAAAATTTGGCCCCCCTACACCCTAATGTACGTCCGCCCCTGTGTGGTTGATGACAAACACAGAGGTTCACAAGGTGGTCATTTCAAAGGTAGAACTGTAGAAGAGGAAGGTCAAAAAGCATGCCAATTTATCAAATATGTAGAGGAATAAGACACGTTTTCATTAATTGTTTGTATCATTTTTGATAGGAATTGTAGTGGACCTGAAAAACATTTTAATCAAAATCCATTAGTCTTTTTGCCACTCTTGGTGTTATAAAGGATACATCCTGGTATATTGACAATGGATTTAGCCACCATGTGACAAATGATGTGAACCAAATGCACGCTTACATAGATTTTTTTGTTTTTTGTGTGTTAAAGGCTACATTTTTTATTTCTTAGCGTTGCCTGTATTTGGTAAAATTGTTGCTGAAACAAGGGTAACCTCTCATATTACCATAGTTTGAAAACCATTGTCGAAAGAAAAGACAACAATTTGTTTGTTTTAGACAACGATTTTGACGCATTGTCATAGAGCAAAAAGCCAAAAATGTTCACATACATACGTGTGGGAGATCACGACTAGGACCTGGGCTTTGGCTTGAGGTAGCTGGTAAATTGGCCCATGGAGAAGCCTTTTGAAGTGGCTCCAATAGAAAGATTGTAAAAAAAAAAAAGTTTTAACAACGACAAATGATATAAAATGGTGACCGATGGCGAAAGGCTACTAGTTAGAAATGAAAACAACAAGAAGAAATGTCAGATGTATGTCAAGGAAAAAAACCGGAAAATGGAGAAGAAATAAGGAGAAAGACAACTAATTTTGAAGAAAAAGAAGCATGAAATAATAAAGAAAGCTTTGCACTTTAAAGAACTTGGTAATAAAATAATGGCAACACAGGTCATAGAGGATGGAATAACGCTAACATCATGTTGAAGTTATATGTTTTAGGTATTAAGGGAGACGAAAAAAAGAATAAAGAATTTAAATGATAAGCTACTAAGAAAACGTGAAACATGAAATGTGTGTGTAATGTACAAAATATTGAAAAATGAAATAAAAGATACTTCATAATTTGATCTCTACCAATAAAGGTGCCAAATGAAAATTTATTACAATTTAAAAACATTACTAGATAAATTCAAAGAGAATTTAAATTTCTACCTAGGATAGAAGTCACTTATCGTCATTTCATTGATTGAGAATGGAATGGAATTCTTGGCAGATTGACTAGAACTTGATTCATGTGCAACTATTTCTGGATTCATTTTACCATGCAAGATAAATATGGCTGGTTCTAGTGGAGATGGCAATTCAATTGAGTGATTACTAAGATATGAAACGATTGTCAACATTGAAGGTCTAGCATCCGGATTTTCTTGAACACATAATAAACCAATTTGAATGCACTTAATGACTTCAATTTTGGAATAGTCTTCTCTTAATTTTGGGTCCAATATGTTCAATGGCGTTTGGTCCATCCATTGTTTCCAAACCTATAACAATTTGTAAACTAATTTAGTCAAAACATTGCACTTTCTTAAATTTTTTTTGGTACATAATAATAAAATAATTAATTTCTCTGTCACGAATAACAATAATAATAAAATAAAAAATTGCAAGATTTCTTAAAAAATAAAATAAAATTGCAAGATACTTACAAAACTTAGAAGACCATCAACAATACCATATGATTCATAGGAACCTACATTCTTTTTTCCGGTAATAATCTCCAAAATCATAACCCCGAAACTGTAAACATCTGATTTCTCAGAAAATTGTCCAAGCATTGCATACTCTGGAGACATATATCCACTACAAAATTGGAAATAAAAAAAAAATTAAAATAGGCTTAAATATACCATGTAAAGGATGGGAAGAGTGGGGATGAGTATTCAAAACTTACTATGTTCCAATAATTCTATTTGTACTTCCTTCTTGCTGATCTATTTCAACAATTCTAGCAAGACCAAAATCTGAAATTTTTGGATTCATATTTTCATCTAATAATATGTTACTAGGTTTAAGATCACGATGTATAACTTTAAGTCGAGAATATTCATGCAAATAAAGAATTCCCCGAGCAATCCCTCCTATAATTTTGTAACGCTCAGACCAACTGAATACCTTTTGCAATTGAGTACCTACAAGAAAATTTTAGCAAGCGGGAAAATTAAGCTTTGCATATTTTGTAATCAATCACTTGATCTAGTTTAAGATCTAATATGCATTAAACATCATAAATACATAATGGATGAATGTTAAAGTTTTAAAATCTAAAGAGAGGTCAAAAGCATATATCTAACCAAATAAGAAGTAATCCAGACTCTTATTTGACACGTATTCATAAATAAGTATTTTTTCTTCCTCATCAAGGCAAAATCCAATGAATTCCACGAGATTTCTATGTTGAAGCTTTGCTATTAACAAAACCTCATTTCTGAACTCTTGTGCACCTTGCCTAGAAGTTCTTGAGAGTCTTTTTACCGCAATATGTCTTCCATCAATAAGAATGCCCTATAAATATAGAGAATTATTTATGTGGAAAACAAGACCGAATAATAAATAAAATTATCATATTTTCTCCAACCTTGTAAACTTCTCCAAATCCACCTTTGCCAATCTTGTTTTCATGTGAAAAGTTATTTGTTGCTGCTTTGATTATATCCAAATCAAATTGCAATTGCTCTACAGTAGTACTTTCATCTCCAACTAGACAAAAATGCTTCAATTATTAAACTATGCAAAATTCTCAATGCTCACCAGTTAAGGAAGTATGTATTAAAATTTCTTTTCTTACAATTTTCTTTGAGAATGGTTTTGCAATTCTTTGCTTTTGTACGTATGAAGTAGCAGGCAAAAGAGAAGAGTATCACCGAAATGATAATGGCAGAAACAACAATAGAGACAGTTGTTCGTGACGAACTTCTTATTTCTACAATAAAAATAACCATGTCATTGAAATAGGTAATGACGAGTTGATTGCAAGAAGTGAAATTAAAGTGGATCAGTTCTAATATTAGTTATGGACTCGTGGTAGTTCTTCTAGAATTCTAAGTTGCTTTTAGAGTAAAGAAAGTTATTACTTGGTATTATTTTAACATCACATTATATTTTAAAAGTATTGTTAGAGGGGAAAATATTAATGTCCCATATATATCATATGTTACAAAGTAATACTTTTGTTCTCCAAAATACGTAGGAATCTTTCATTATTTTGTAAACAAGTATATAGAGTGGGGATCCGATCCAGTTATGCTTAGAATGACTTTTAGAATAGCTTATAAAAAAATGATTTTTTTCTTCAAAAAAGAATGATTTTTAGAATGGTGTAATCTATTAAAATTGTATAATTTTATCATTTATATATAATTTTATATGAAATATATCATTTTTAATTTTTTTGTGCTCATATTTATTAAATTTTATATAGCTTAAACTAATCATATATATTTTGGGGTTGTTTAGCTTGCTCCAAGTAAAAATAGGATAAAAAAAATCTCTTCTCACTTGCTTAGTGTAATTCTTTCACATATTTTAAGTATTTTAAGATGATTGATTGCAGCCTTGCAGATATTATAATTGCACGAATCTGATGAAATTATTTAATCCCATTTTTAAGGTGAAGTAAATTACACAATCCCATATATTCTATAAAATTCATCAAATGAATTTCCCTGTTTATGTTTTTTTTTTTTAATATCAAATGGGCTTCACAGTTCACACACCGCTTATTTTTTATGCTTAAGAAAATAATGAAAAAACATGGTGTGGAAGAAATACGTTGATACCTGGACGTTGCGGGGTAGATTGCAATGGCAGTGGCGGGGCCACCGGATTGCACAAAAACGGAAACAGTTCAAACCGAACAACACAGCTCGGATACAAAACCCTTCCACCAACACTCCCCAAACGGCGCCAAGGAATCGCCGATCCAATCACATCACCCAAGCACGCCGTACAATCATTGCTCGAAAGATCCCGCGTGCACTGAGTCACAATATAAAGCGTTTGCTTACCGTTCAAGCTCAACGTGTCATGTCGGTACCTCACACCACTATTCCCTGTTTGGTTCCCCATGTCAGCCAACTTGTTCGACAAATCAGTGAAAGTAAATGAGTTATCCCTATCCTCGTTCGTCACGTTCAGCTTCTCGAACCTCGGATTTTTCTCCAATATAGAGAAAAAACTCCGATCCGAAAACCGAACCAAGCAGTAGTCGAACCAAATCACACCCTCCGTAGCAAAACGACACTCGGAGAGAACCCTATCCGACGCGTTTTGCACGCATTCTCCACAAGCACGAAGAGCCACGTCACCGCGACACATGAAGAGACCATACAGCGTTCCAACTTGCATTTGGAACTCGGTGCCGTTGGTAGCGTTAGAAGTCAGGCAAGAGAGAAGAGTCGCGAGGTTTGACTTAAATGAAACGTCGTCGTTTTCAAAAATCTCAAGGTTTGAGGAACAGTTGTGGGAAATGTATCCGGAATAATGTGGATCTGAAAGTGGATATTTATATTTCGTTTCGGGAATGAGATATTCTATTTGATTTAAATTTTTGAAATGGGACACTTCTCGATAGAAAGGGTATAGTTCAAACCTAACGTTGCAGCTAGGGTACAGAACTCTCCCTCCTTGATTACCCCCACAGCATGACGTAAGCATGCTTGTTGCGTTGGTGAGACACGTGGCACAATCTTGAGGCGAGAGGTCCATGGTGCACTGCGCCACACAGTAGAGCGTCTGAGTGTCGGACACGTTTGCCTGGTTCGCGGCGTACCTTGTTATGGTGTTCGCTGCTTCTTGTAGGGTTTGGTTCATGGTGTTGGATAAGAGGTTCGTGAAGGTGGTTTCGTAGTTGGAGATGTTGGCCCTGTTAAATTCGAAGAAGCTGGGTTCGGTGGTGACGGTGGTGAAGAATGAGGCGTTGGAGTAGCGAACCGTGCACTCGTCGTAGTAGATTACGGCTTGTTTGGAGAGGGAGCATTCTGGGTCCGAGGATAGTGTGCGGGTCGCGTTTTGGACGCATTGTTGGCAGAGGTTGTAGACCGCATCGCCTCTGCACATGAATAGGCCAAAGACTCTGTTTTTGACAGTGTCGTTGTGGAATGTCTTGTAGGTGGCGTTGGAAACCAAGGAAGAGAAGAGGGTCTTGAGGTTTGTTTGGTAAGTGGTGGTGGTGGTGGTTTCTTGGCAAGATTGGAACATGGGGGGAGAGACTTGTGCTTTGG
The DNA here is from genome assembly GCA_026413185.1 of Pueraria montana var. lobata. Taxonomy (NCBI): domain Eukaryota; kingdom Viridiplantae; phylum Streptophyta; class Magnoliopsida; order Fabales; family Fabaceae; genus Pueraria; species Pueraria montana. The sequence continues at coordinate 85,490,864 of CM048650.1, read as the reverse complement.
TGGTTGTGAAATTGAAGAAGCTAATGAAGATGAAGAGGAAGAGAAGGTGGAAGGAATTAGAAGCCATGGTCGTGTTAATGAGTTTATGTCTGTTATTTTTTAGTTGAAGGAACTTTTAGATGCATTCTGGTAATTAGTGACATGGTTGGCATGGATGATATAGGTGGAAGCAAGTGAATGAGGCAGGGGAGTCCAGCTAACACTCTTGTCATTTTCATTATCTTCTCAAAGATTAATTGCTTCGATGTAAGTCACTGTCTCACTTAGGAATGTTCTATTTTAATGAATGAGTTAGAAGTTATACTACTTTGATAAACTTGTGCAACGATTACGTTATGGTGATAAAATAGCAGTCATTAATTTCTCCTCTTCATTTTATGCTTTTCTCCTTCTCATCACGAAAGGTATGGATTTAAGCTAAAATGTACCTGAGTCAAAATTAATAAATAATCCCGATTGAGTCTTCCTAATACGAGACGATAGCTTGTTGAAAAAGAAAATCAATTTTAACAGTGTTTCCGACTTTCCTCAAATGTACAGATTCTCTGTTAGAGCATTTTCAGTCTCAAACTCATTCATGAGATGATAAACACTGCATTATCACGTCAGATTTGAAAATTTCAACAACAATATTTTTTTTACTCGAACTCACTAACAAACTCAAGTCCCACAACACCAAAAAAAAAAACCCCTCAAGTCCCACATATATTAATTATGAGGTAGACACGAGGGAAGTGGAGGCAAGCTCTCCGACGAGAATCAACGGTGGTCAATGACAGAAGACTTGCAACACTTGCAAGCAAAGGCAGATCTTCTCGGTGGCAGAAGGGGCCATGCCCCCCAAACTTTGTACAGTTATATATATAAAGTTATTTATCTTGCGTGTGGATTTTTCTTGTGGATTTTCCATGCAATTTTTTTTTTGAATTTTGTGATTTTTTTTGCAAACTTTTTCTTCAAATTTTGATATGATTTTGGTAAAATTATTATTATTGTTTCCTTAAATTTGTTGAAAAATTCATTATTATTATTATTTTTTGCGTATTCTCATATAAATTTTGTTTTGTATAAAATAACTTAACGTGTCTTGTAGATATTTTACCAAAATAATTTATAGATAAATTCTCTAATTTTTTTATTCAGTGGTTGATAAAGGTATAAAAGTCATAAAAAAAAACAAAAGTGTTAATAAAGTAGAAAGAAAAGATATTTTAATATCATATTAAACACTTAATTAAGAAAACAATTAATATTTGAATAATATCTCTAAATTTTTAAAATCATTCATAAAAAAATGATATTATTGAAATCATTATATTTAATTTATATATTATAATCTTAATTACTTTGACCTTTTTGAATTTTTTTGTCAAGCTCTGCCATTACTGCAAGAATTCCAATGCAAAAGTTAGCATGTGAGAGAGAAGTGAAGAATGAGTCGTTCTTTGCATACCTTTTGAGTGGAGTCCTTTATATAGATGCTTTTGGTGGATTCCTAAGGTGCATGATGTGTTGATCTTTATCTTGGTATTATCGAGTTAGGGCATAGGTGCCGAAGTTGATTGGTAAGTTTAGGGCCTTGTGCTAGTTTTGTGCTTAAGGCCGGGATGATCTCCCTAGTAGTTGCTCTTAAGTCGGCACCACATGAGGGAAACGATGTTGGCTTAAGAGGTTAAAGGTTGAGGTGACTTCGAACATTTGTTCCTAATTCAGCATTGCTTAAGGGAAGCAATGTCGACTTAAGAGCCTAGAGGTCGAGGTTACCTCCGTAACATTTGCCCCTAAGTTGGCATTGCTTAAGGGAAGCAATGCTAGCTTAAGAGCCTAGAGGTCAAGGTGAGCCAAAAAAGTTGCCCCCCAGTCATAATTTCTTACGGGCTAGGGGGTCTATGTGGTGTTGGATATGCGGATTGCCTTAGACTTGGATCCTCTGGAGTGAAAAAATCACTGCAGGAAGTACAATGATATATTTCACCACACACTTTCTACTATTAATTAAATAAAATATTAATAAAAAATGAAACACAAAAAACTATGGGGTATAAAATTTCACTGCACTCCTGCAGTGATTTTTTCACAACAAAGGATCTGGATTCGGATTGCCCCCAAGTCCGTGTTGTTTCAGTTGAAACATTGCCGACTTATGAGTGAGGCTTTGCACGGACACGTGTCGTTTCATTACTTCCCTTCTAGAAATTAGCCACAAATGTGCATGTTTCAATGTGGCAGTTAATGCCCACAATGATTTAAATTTTGAATTTATATATGGAAACATCACCAACAACCCCAAGGAGCACTGTAATGTTTATCACTCTAAGAAGTGATAAAACTAATGATTCAGCGAGCACAAGTTCTAAAATTAGAGATTTAGGGACTAAAAAATGATTCAACAGAAATATAGGGATTAAAAACACATTTTATCCTAAATAAATTATAGTTTCTCCATTATAGTGTTTTGACATTAATTCAACCATGGTTCATGTTCACATGCCACAACTCATTTAGTCAATTCCTAATTTTTTTTTGGAATCATTTTCCACAAAGAAAAGTCATCAATAGAAATTTATAAGATTTGACAGGAGAGAATACTCGCTGGGAAGAAAATGAAAAAGACAGAAGCACTCGACTAGCATATATGTTTGGAATGGACTGTATATAAGAGGTGTGTAAGCTTATATTTCTGCGTCAATTTCACTACGGACACAAAAGTTATTAGTATTTACGGTTTGACGTCAAGTGGAGATTCAGTTATTTATTTTGCCTTGGTTATTGGTTATTTATTTTTGACATTATAAATAGGGAAAAACCAAGGAAGGATGGCTTGTAAGGTCTTAAATGACTTATTGTTTACTTTTGTGTTAGGCACCAAGAAAGCTATGCTACACTACTCCTAAATTCTATCATTAAAAAGCTATAAAGAAATAAATATAAAACTGATATTCTTCATTTGACAATCCATTACACAATGCATATCCTATATTAAATAGGGGTTTACAAAGTATACCAACCATACAAGTGGTATCATCTAGTATTTTTAGAAAAATATAATAAAACTATATATTAAAAGGATATATCCAAGTTATCTAATGTTAAAAGCTACCTATTTGGTCTCTCTATGCCCATCCTATCATTTTGGTACCTTATAAATATATATACGATCTTTCTCTGCTGATAAAAAAAAAGGGTCAAGAGCAACGCATTCAATTGTACCTTCTGCGTAAATAAGAGATTTGACTGGAAAAAGCCAAAGAACGCATGTATCAAATGTGAGCAATCCACCATAACGATCCTGCTTCTAATTTGACATTGATAAAAGGGTCACATACTTAGAACCAAACATTCACTTCTTTGACTTGCTTGCACCACGAGTCCTCCCTTGATTCCCATGCCAAATTATATGTCAAGTATTTTGGAAAAATATCTAGAAATTTCATCTTCGTGATCTCACTTACCATTACAGGACCAAAAGAAATGTGGACAATTTCTGGGAAATAACGAGAGATGCATGAATGACCTCCTTCATTGACTTGCTTGCATCTATTCCTCATTACCGTGTTAAATATGTAGCTGATGGGAAATAATTTAGACATTTGACTTTACCCTTTACTCTTTCAAAATGATGAGTGGATACCTCCACATCTAGTCAGAGAAATAATTAAGAGGGACAAATATAAATAGAAAAGGTTTAAATATCTTTTTAGTCATTGTAATTTAGCGTTTTTTTGCTTTTCCTTCTTGTAATTTTTTGTTTGTTTTAGTCTTTACAAATTATGTTTGTTTTATTTTTTTGTCCTTAAAGTAATTTAAATAGCGCTTTGAACAGTGAAAAAAATGTTTTGAATAGTAAAAAAAAATGCTATCTAAACCGTTTTAAAGACGAAAAAAAACACAAACATAATTTATAATGATTAAAACCAAACAAAATTTTTTGCAAGGATGAAGAGCAAAAAAATGCTAAATTACAAGGAGAAATGTTTGTATTGGGATGTGCAAAATTGTACTGTCTATAATTTTTTTTGCGTTCTTCTATCATTTTCACACTAAATACTTTCTGCTTTTAATTCCTTAACCAGTTAGCAAGACCCAATTAAAAAAATCTAACTACGTATGATAAAAAGATTGATCAAACCATAAATACATAGTGATTTGGGACTATCTAATAATTTTTACTTTGTTCAATTCATGGTCAAAATATGAACATAGCTGCTGGAATAACAATGCAGGTTTGTGTCTGTTTGATTTGAGATTTTATTTTATTTTTTAACAATTATAAAAATGTTTATTTTTATCTACACAAATATTTATAAATAGAAAATAAATTAAAAGTATTGATTTTACAATTATTAATAGAATATTAAATAATAATATAAAATGATTTTTAAAAACAAATAAAAGCTCGCAATTTACGTATTTAATTAAGAGGAAAGATCCTCGAGAATGACACAATATTTTTTCCATTAATTGTAAGCATTGTTGAAATTTATTAGAAAAATCACCTATTTTTGTAGGTCCCATTTTTCATTTAATGATTATCTCTTATGATTCAGAAGTGAGACTCCAAAGTTAATGATTTCTAATAAATTTTCAGCCAATCATGTTAAAAAGAGAATGTCTGAATATCGCTAGCATTCCTCTTGAGTAAATAACTAATTTAGTATCTGGAATTATATCTTATTGTCATTTTAATTCCTAAAATTAAGAAAAACTCAAATAAGTTCTTGATATTTTTTAAAGTTTCATTTAAGTTCCTAAAATTAATAAATTTTCTTATTTTGGTCCCTGGAGACTTAATTGATAATATTAACATAAATTTAGGAATCAAAAATGAGAAAAAAGAGTTAATTTCATGGACTTAAATAAAATCCTAAAAAATTCAAAGAGTTATTTGAGTTTTACTTAGTTTGAGGGATTAAAAATGACAGTAAAATACAAATTTAGAAATTAAATTGATCATTGAATTAAGAAAAGTCATCTATGCATATGCATAGAAATATAAATTTATAAAATTTGTCGGGAGAGAATAGTCTCTCGGAATAAAATGAAAAAGTTATGAGCGCTTACATCATTGACTTGCTTCCACCACCAGTCCTTCTTTGATTGCCATGCCAATATGTTGAGTATTGTGGAAATTTCATCTTCGTGAGCCCAATTACCGTAGAGGGTGTGATTTGGTACGACGAGTGCATGGTTCGGTATTCCAACGTCGCTTTCTTCTCCACCGTGGACACGGTTCCCGTATGGAACATGTCGAACTCGGCCATTATCTCATCCAACCCAGATAGTTTCATGAGTTTGTTGTCCTACACCATGGGGCAAACTGCAGATGAAGCAGCCAACTCTAGTGACAGATACTCCACAAAGGAAAAAATGGTATCCAAAGATCATACTCTTTACTGTTTAGCTCAGTGCACGCAAGACCTATCACCCGAAAGCTGCATAACCTGTCTCAATGAAGCAATAGGGCATATTCCAAGCTGTTGTGGAGGAAAGCAGGGAGGAAGAGTTCTGTTTCCAAGTTGTACCATTAGGTATGAATTGTACCCTTTCTACCGCGTCACGGATCAGACACCACAAGGACTTGTTCCTCATGTTCCCGAGACAACGCCACCACTGTTACCACCACCATCATCAGGTTTTATTTATTTATTTTATTTATTTTTTTATATTTTAAGTAATTTTATATTTTAAGTATATGTGCATTTAACATTTATCTAAAATTTCACAAAGATGATTTTTTTTTCATGTAAAATATGGATCTTACTTTTCATACCTCACCCTATGTCTATTTATTGTTTTCATGTTGATGTATTGTTTTTTGGAAAAATATATTTGGATACCCCTTGGGGTGTAGACCCCTTAAGAGAGATAAGAAGAGAGAGGTGATGAGTGATTAATATGATTGATAACATGATATAACAAGAAGGGAGAAATATAGAGAAATGAAGGATGTCAATAGAATGTTGGTACTATTACGGTGTCTAAATATCATAACTCTTGTTTTTCATGTCGATGCGCACAAAAAGGAAAAGGACAATGAACATAAACCAAAACTTGAATGATAAGATATTTATATAGTTTTTGAAATAAATTAGACCAACTAGTTTAATCAACAATTAGTAAGTTATATATTGATCAAGGTTGTCGACAAAAAAAATTGACGTTTAGAAAACTGGTCAACGATTAAATCAGTAAAAACAACTTGTGGTTTTTCAATTCTAATCATTTTTTTTATTATTTTGATTTGAAAGTAATATAATTTTCTTTGGACTCTAATATGTAAGTTGTCTTCATAGTATGCGGACACAATCTAAAGAGATAATTACAGCCTTCTAAGAGATATTTGAATATTTTTCATAAATTGAAATTTTCATAAATGGAAAGTAATGAATTTAGATCTAAATAGATTAAATGGTGGTAGTAGGGTGTGAATGGTTATGGAGGGGACGATGCAACTTTACTTGGAGAAATGAGGTGGCGTCCTGATAGGGATGGATGTCGTGCTAAAGGGGCTTTTGTTGAGTAAACCCCATTTTCGTCCTAAAAGATATAGGAACTGACAATTTGGTCTTTGAAAGATTTTTAGAGGCAAAATAGTTCTTGAAAGTTTTTTTTCGTTAGGCACATTAGTCCTTCTGCCAGTCTCATTCAATTATATCACCAAATTAGTCCCAGATTGTACATAATTATAGACAATTTAGTCCCTAAAAGATTACACATTTAGCTAAAATAGTCCTTCAAAGTTATGTATCACTAGCACATTAGTCTCCGAAAGAACTAAAGTGTCCAATGGAGGAAACTTTCAAGGACTATTTTACCTCTAAAAATCTTTAAGGGATCAAATTGTCAGCATTTATATATTTCAGAAACAAAAATGGAGGTTTACTTGGCTTTTGTATTAACATATTGATTTTCGGCCTTATATACATGTCTACTTTGCTATTATAAGTGTTAACATATTTTGTTAGGCACTTTGCTAACATATGTGATATCATTTTGATTGGTGACTTTTGGATTTTAGTACTAGATTTTGGTGTATTTGGGTTGTGTAGCTTTTGTGCTATAGAACCATTCATTTGTATAATTTTTGTTGAGTCTTATTCTGGTACACCTTGTGCTTTAAATTAAGGTCATTTTTTGGTCAATAATATTTTTAGTTATAAAAAAAGTCATTTATGTTCTTGTTAACAATTAACCATGACCTAATGACATGTGTTATTTTTTCTAATGTAGGAAAAGATCGGTCACGAAATATTATCTTGATCATTACTCTTACCATTATTGTATTGGGGATACTTTTCACCTTTTGTTGTTATTTGATACGAAGAAAAGCAAGAAAGAATAATAAAATAATTCTTAGAGAAAACTATAAGTATGGTAAAAAAAGAGAGGAAATTTTATACTAACTTTTTAAGAAGAAAACTTAAAGAAGTTTACAAACTTAGTTTAACAATTGACATGTTTTTGTTTAGTTGGACATGAAAGTTCTTCTATAGAGTCATTGCAATTCAATTTGGCAATAATTGAAGCAGCAACAAACAACTTTTCACACGAGAACAAGATTGGCAAAGGTGGATTTGGAGAAGTTTATAAGGTAGAAAAATATTTTAAGTTTTATTTGTTATTTGTTCCTATTTTAAAGATAAATAACTATCTACTTTTTTATGGCATTCTTCTGGATGGAAGACCTATAGCTGTAAAGAGGCTTTCAAGAAATTCTAAACAAGGTGTGGAGGAGTTCAAAAATGAGGTCCTATTAATAGCCAAGCTTCAACATAGAAATCTAGTGGCCTTCATTGGATTTTGTCTTGATGAGCAAGAGAAAATACTTATCTATGAATATGTGACAAACAAGAGTCTGGACTTCTTATTTGGTTTGATGCTTTTGACCTCTTTTATTTTTTTTCAAGTTTAACATTCATGCATTGAGCATTTATGATATTTAATGTACTAAACCAATTCAAGTGATTGATTACAAAACTAACATTACTTAATTTTTTCACATAATGAATATTCCTTGTAGACACCAACCTAGAAAAGGTTTTGAGCTGGTCTGAGCGTCATGAAATCATAGGAGGGATTGCTTGTGGAATTTTATATTTACATGAACTCTCTCGACTTAAAGTTATACATCGTGATCTTAAACCTAGTAATGTACTATTAGACGAAAATATGAATCCAAAAATTTCAGATTTTGGTCTTGCTAGAATTGTTGAAATAGATCAACAGGAAGGAAATACAAACAGAATTATTGCAACATAGTAAGTTTTAAATACTCATTCTTAGACTTCTTCTCCTTTGCATGATATGTTTAAGCTTATTTGTCATTCCCCATAATTTTGCAGTGGCTATATGTCTCCAGAGTATGCTATGTTTGGACAATTTTCTAAGAAATCAGATGTTTATAGTTTTGGAGTTATGGTTCTTCAGATTGTTAGTGGAAAAAAGTTACGTTCCTATAATCCACAACGGGTTGCTGATGCTCTTCTAAAATTTGTGAGTACAATATTTTTGCAATTTCTTTTGTTTTATTATAAGCCATGCTCAATGTACAAAGAAATCATCAATCTAAAAGTATGAAAAGGTAATGATTTGGCCAAGCTTACAAATTGTTATAGGTTTGGAGTCATTGGAGGGATGGAACACCATTGAACACATTGGACCCAAAATTAAAAGAAAATTATTCTAATATTGAAGTGCTTAAATGCATTCAAATTGGTTTATTATGTGTTCAAGAAAACCCAGATGCTAGACCTACAATGACAACAATTGTTTCATATCTCAGTGGTCACTCAATTGAGCTACCATCTCCTCAAGAACCAACGTTTTTCTTGTACCAAAGAATGGATCCAATTGTTGCACATGAATCAAGTTCGAGGCAATTTGCTAACAATTCCATACCGTCCTCTATCAATGAAATGTCTATAAGTGAATTCTATCCTCGATAATTTTTTTTAATATAATACCTAGTCACATTTTAATGTATTATATATAAAATCTTATTCGACAAATTATGTCGTAGAGATCAAATTATGGAGAATGTTTTGGGTTTTCTCAAATTATGTAACCTTTTGGTTTTAGTTTAATTAAGTGGTTTCAACGTCGTGTCTTTATTGACTATGACTTCATGTATTAGACCATTTTATGGTGACCTATGACATGTCTTATGCTAAGGTTAAGTTCTCTTGTTTAAGTAATAAAATTCAACTTGCTTATCAAAGAAGAAAGTACAAATACAAAATTCCTATAAAAAAAATGAAGTATGTTTTGTTTAAATTTTCAATATCTTTTACATTAGAAATTATTTAATGACTCTTAAATCTTTTGACAAAGCAAAGAAAACTAGACTACAAAATAAGTATATACAACATTGTGATTTTCACATAGTATCTAGTAATTAATATATTCAAGGGTTAATTACATTTTGTCCCCTTACTATAATTATTTCTTGGCAAGAGGGTCTTGAGGTTGGTTTGGTAAGTGGTGCTAGCGACGATTTCTTGGCAAAATCAGAACATGAAGGGAGGGTCTTGTGCATTGGTGGTTGTGAAATTGAAGAAGGAAACGAGGATGAAGAGAAAGATGAGCTTGAAGGAGTTAGGAGAAGCCATGGTCAAGTTATTAGGTCTGTGTGTCTGTTATCCAAGATTTAGTTGTTGAGTTGAAATTTTTAGATGCATGGTTGAAGGATAGGTGGAAGCAAGTGAATAAGGTAGGGAGTGGAGCACTCTTATTTTTTTTTCATTACCTTCTCAAAGATTAACTACTTGTATGCATGTCACTATCTAACACTTGGCCCTTGGCGGTGTGAGGTACTCATGGCCATACGACTTTTGGATGTGGCCGCTATCTTAGAACTACCGATATGGGGCGACGAACTTCTTGCTTTACACTCATCCCTCACGGCTACTCCCAAGTCTTTGGGCATCAAGCTATTCCCAAGTCATTCCATTTTTCCATTAGTCGTTCCTCTAGCTATTAACTATATAGGGTATCTTGTCAGCCAAGTGAGATTACAACAATCGTAAAGGACATTACCTACAAGCTAGAAACCTTTGTCTTTCATCCTTTTGCTAATTGCCCGGCCAAACAAAGACCTTTCACGAATGGTGTGAAGTGATTACTACCTCCATTTTCACCCTATCTGCCACACATTATTTGAAAAATCTCATTGATGAGCATTCAGACGACTTTAAAGAACATTCGACCCTTAGTCCGGCGAAACCAAGCTCTAACAGCAGGGCTGCTAGTTTTGCCTCTTCTCAAGGTTAGACTTGTCTTTTAATTTCTCACTTTCCTTACAAGTATCCTTGTTGTATTACCATTACCCTTCACACGTGCCTTTTTATCAGCACACGGCTAGTCTTGCCAAATTAGCCCTAATGGTAAATGTGGAGAGCTTCCAAAAGAAAAAGATAAAGAGAAGAGAAAGGAGAAATCATGGGATCCCCCTTCAACCCGACTTGCGGTAGCCGCTAGTAGCCATACAAGTCCAACAGAAACTCCCGCCAAAGGGTCACATACTTAGAACCAAACATTCACTTCTTTGACTTGCTTGCACCACGAGTCCTCCCTTGATTCCCATGCCAAATTATATGTCAAGTATTTTGGAAAAATATCTAGAAATTTCATCTTCGTGATCTCACTTACCATTACAGGACCAAAAGAAATGTGGACAATTTCTGGGAAATAACGAGAGATGCATGAATGACCTCCTTCATTGACTTGCTTGCATCTGTTCCTCATTACCGTGTTAAATATGTAGCTGATGGGAAAGAATTTAGACATTTGACTTTACCCTTTACTCTTTCAAAATGATGAGTGGATACCTCCACATCTAGTCAGAGAAATAATTAAGAGGGACAAATATAAATATAAAAATATAATAAGTAATATGATATAATAAAAAGATAAAATTAAAAAAAAAAAATAGAGTAAAAGAGTATACACCAATCATTATTTTTTCCATTAGAGGCTGCAAATTAGAAAAAATAGTACTGATAAAAATTCATTAGAAGTGTCATATTTATATTTTATTAGACTAAAGGTAAAAATTTGAGAAAAATAAAACTTCTTTGACAATAACAGGCATGAAATGAAATTGTAATGCAATTTGGTCAGTTCATATCGTGGAATAAATTCGTACTTCCGGCATTTCTCTTTCCATTGCAACACACAACCAAATCTGGCAAACTATGAACATCAGAAATGGATTCAAAGCATTTGTGTTAAAAAGCAATTGCTTAATTGAATGTTATTTTATTATTTTGTTTGGTGTACATTTGCCAACTTGCCATTTTCAAGAGTTTGCCCATTAAAGGTCTCTAGAACTTTAATATTTGCTCCTTATTTTGTTCTAGGTTAAAAATATGATATCATTCATGTTCTTTAGTTTTTCCAAATGTAATTTACGATGCACATAAAAGTCTTAGTTTATGATATGTAATATTTATACAACAACTTACACGGCATTATTTTTTATGTTTATCTTTCCCTACCACATTATGTATTACATCTCAAAATTCTGTCTTTTCTCTCTCTTTATTGTAGAATTTGTTGAGCACGCAAATAACATTTTTTAGTTTATACATGTAAAAACCAATGAGACATGTAAAAATCAATAAGATCCGTGTGTCACACTGGTAACTTACTAGTAATAGTACTAAAAGAGATAAAATGTTTTTTTTTTCTTTTTTCTTTTTCTAAAAGCAAGGTGTCCTCATAGCCAAAAGTCATGAGACTAATCCTCCAGGCATAGAGATCTCCGAAATGAATTTTGAATCAGGAATCGAACCCCACACTTGCAACTAGTAGCATGTTACAATACCACTACACCACGTGTACTAATGATGGCATATGTGACACACACACACACACACACACACACACACACACACACACACACACATATATATATATATATATATATATATATATATATATATATATATTCACAGACACATTTATTTATTTTTATTTATATCAATTTATGCAGTTCAACTAGTGACTCACTGGTTCGACCAGTGATCCACTGATCCAGTACCCCCCACTAGGTCTATCACCAATCTGAGTTTTAAAACATTGGAACTATCTATGACTTTTACACAATATAAATTATTAGTTGTTTTTTGTTTAGAAATATTACGAAAAAAATTAGTTGTTGCTTGTTTAAAAAGATTATGCGGATTCTTTTGTACAATTCATATAAAATATATTTTGCAGTGTGTGTTTTTGTTTGTGTCAATGGACTTGGTGTGGAAGATATGAACCATTCTTTCTGCATAAATACATGAATTGTATGTTATTTCATTGCAAGATGAGTGTATTGAACGTGTGTCTAAACATACACGTAATGAATAAATAGTAGTTTCTCCATCGTAGTGTTTCTGACATTAATTCAACCATGACTCAATGTCTACCAACAAGTCGTTGATTTGAGTGGAACTGGATTTGGTTTCCTTGAGTAAAGTCTTGAGTTCGAGTTTTGTGGATGAAAAAAATGTGATTGGGAGAAAAGATCCTACTAAAGGTGGACAGCCAGATTTTTTGGCGGAGATCAGTTATCAGCAAAACTAGTGGATACTCCTCACCAATGTCATGGTGACCTAAAAGACCATGACTCATGTCCTCATGTCACAACTCATTTCGTCAATTTCTATTTTTTTGTTGTTTTTGAATCATTTTCAAAAACAAAAGTCATCAATAGAAATTTATAAGATTTTACGGGAAAGAATACTGGTTGGGAAGAAAATGAAAAAGACACAAGCACTTGACTTCTATCATGTTTGTAATGGTGTATTAAAACCTTATATATATTTCTGCGTCAATTTCACTACGGACACAAAAGTTATTAGTATGTTTGGTTTAACGTCACCCAACCCAAGTGTAGATTCACATCAAGAGCAACGCATTCAATTGTACCTTCTGCGTAAATAAGAGATATGACTGGAAAAAGCCAAAGAACGCATGTATCAAACGTGAGCAAATCCACTATAAAGAGCTACTTCTAATTTGACATTGATAAAAGGGTCACATACTTAGAACCAAACATGCTCTTCTATGACTTGCTTGCACTACGAGTCCTCCCTTGATTCCCATGCCAAATTATATGCCAAGTATTTTGGAAAAATATCTAGAAATTTCATCTTCGTGATCTCACTTACCATTACAGGACCAAAAGAAATGTGGACAATTTCTGGGAAATAACGAGAGGTGCATGAATGACCTGCTTCATTGACTTGCTTGCATCTATTCCTCATTGCCGTGTTAAATATGTAGCTGATGGGAAAGAATTTAGAAATTTGATTACTTTTCCCTTTTCTCTTTCAAAATGATGAGTGGATACCTCCGCATCTAGTCAGAGAAAAAAGTGGGACAAATATAAATATAATAAGTAATAGTATGATATATAATAAAAAGATAAAAATTAAAAATATTAATAAATTTTTAGAGTAAAAAAGTATACACCAATCATTACTTTTTTTTTTTTCCATTAGAGGCTGCAAATTAGTAAAAACAGTACTTATAAAAATTCATTAGAAGTCACATTTATATTTTATTAGTCAAAAGGTAAAAAATTGAGAAAAAACTAGTTTGACAAGAACAGGTATGAAATGAAATTGCAATGCAATTTGGTCAGTTCATACAGTGGTATAAATTCGTACCTCGGGCACTTCTCTTTCCATTGCAAAACACAACCAAATCTGGCAAACTATGAAGATAAAAAATCCATCCATCTCGAATATTAACATATTCAAGCTCATCTTCCTTTGTATCTTTGTTTGCTTCTTCCATTTCACAAAAGCACAAGAGGCCAATGATAAATTTCTTTCTCAAAGTTGCGGTGCAGAGAAAACCACTGCCAACAGCACCAAAACATCAATGACAGCGCTTTCCAGTCAGACCTCAGGACCCTCTTCTCCGATTTGTCTTCCAACGCCATCAGTGGCAACACATCCATCATACAAGCGGGAACAGTGGGAGGCCTCTACACGTGTCGTGGCGACCTTTCTCCTCGCCTTTGTGGAGAATGCGTCCGAAACGCAACGGAGAAAATAGCCTCCGAGTGTGGTTTGGCTGCGGAGGGTGTAGTTTGGTACAATCACTGCTGGCTTCGCTATTCCAATAATCGGTCCTTAACCATGGAAACAAGTCCCAGATATGTGGATTTGAATGCCACCGTCACCGATCTGGTGCTATCATCTGTTGCTAATAAACTAGATGCGATGGCGTACGACACAGGGGACATTGGTAGCAAATATCAAACTGGAACACTAAGACTGAATGATTTCCAAACGGTGTATATTCTTGTTCAATACACATTGGATCTATCTAGCCATGATTGCACTGCCTACCTAGAGAATATGATTGGATCAGCAATTCCATGGGATCGTTTGGGAAGCTTAGGTGGACAAGTTTTGTACCCTAGCTGTATTCTCCGCTTCGAATTGTTCCACCAACTAGTACCCCTCTTCCACCACCACTACCAGGTTTTCATATTTTATGTGCATATAACATTTCTCTAAAATTTCACTACCTTGATTCGACTGCATCATTTTTTTTAACAAACTAAAGATTGAGTAAAATTCAAAATTAAAAAATATAATTATTAAACATGACAAAGATTTATATGTTTTAAGGATTAATAAAATAAAATATATAATATTTTACTTATTAATAATAAACATTTTCTTTTATTATATAACAATAAATAAAAGAAACTGAAGAAAAAATTATAAAATTAAATTTGAATTAAGACATATTATTCCTCTACTTATTAATTTCATAAGTGTGTTCATATTTAAAATTTAAAAGTCAAATTCAAACTAAGATTTGAGTATGTTTGGTAAGGCACTTTAATAGCTTATAAGCTACTTTGATTAGTTTATATTTGATACACAAGCTTATTTTAGTAGCTTACATAATTTATTTTAATAAGCTAATTCAAATAGCTTATAAAAATAAGCTAGTGTATAAACTACTAGCTTTTTATGTTTTCTTAACTTTATTCTCACTAATTTATTTTATTTTATTTTTACCTTTTTTTTAATTAATTTTTTTGCCTATTTTATCACGGTCACATGCACACAACAATAAAATAAAAACTTGTTATTATGAAATTTGAAATTATACTTTTTTTTATTATTATTTTGTTTAATGTCAAACTATTTATTTTAATTAATTATTACATTGTTTATTTTTATTTTTAGTTAAAATATTTGGTCACTAAGCAAAAGTTGATAAAAATCAAAATTATATAGAAAAAATAATTTTTGTTTGAAAATAATATTATTAAAAAATATTTAAATATTAAAAAATGATTTTAAACTACATAAGTAAAGCCATCAAATCTTTACCATTCTTTTATAAAAAAAAGTTAAAAAATTATTGTCTTACTTTATACATACACACACATATATAGTGCTTTGAACAGTAAAAAAATTATTTCAAATAGTGAAAAAATGTCATCTAAACTACTTTAAGGAAAAAAAATTGTAAGGACTAAAATCAATTTTTTTTTTTTGCAAGAATAAAAAGCAAAAAAAAAAATCTAAATTGCAATAACTAAAAATGTATTTAAGCCTTGAATAAATTTCAATCAACATGTTAAAAAGAATGTGTTCCTGCAACATTCTCTTAGTTAACGTTACGTGCATATTCTTTTTCTTCATGGATTTTTCTAACAGTTTCAAACGAAAAATTTGATGCTTGACACTTATGTCCAAGCCAACAAATTACTCGGGAAACTAACTATTCTTTTCCTTTATTATTTCAATTAAAATAAAAGATTCTTTACTTAAATATTTTAAGTATTCATATATTTAAAGTATTAATTAGTATCAACTTTTTTTGTGATTATCAATATAATTACAAATCATTTTATTTTTTCCTTTATTTAATTTCACATTCTTAATTTATTTCTCAATTACATAATGATAATTGAGAAAAAAATTGACATTTGAGAAAGTTCTTACAGTGTTTTGTTAGCAAACACATATCGTTCCGTATATATATATATACATATAATAATAATAATAATAATAATAATAATAATAATAATAATAATAATAATAAAAGCAAACACATGTCGTACCTTGATAATTAATTAAGAATATTGAATACTTCATTTATTACTGTCAAATAATTCGAGCCCAATAATGGGCTGGAGTTTTGCCAATTAGTACAAGGTGAAGCAATTTTAAAGTGCCCGACTAACATATTGGTTTTTGACCTTCATATACACGACTACTTTGCTATCATAAGTATTAACATATTTAATTTCTAAGGTACTTTGCTATCGCATGTGATAACATTTTTATTGCTGGCTTTTGGATTTGTGTTAGATTTTGGTGTATTTGGGTTGTGTAGCTTGTGTGCTACAAGATCATTCATTTGTATAATTTTTTGGGGTCTTATTTTGGGCACACTTTGTGCTTTCAATCAAGGTAATTTTTTTCATCAATAATATTTCTCGTTTATAAGAGTTATAAGGTTGGTTTGGTGGTTGAAGGGAGAAGGGGGTAGGGAGAGGTCGTGGGTTCGAATCTCTCCTACTAACAAAAACTAACAAATTAATAACTAATATTTGCCGATTAAAAAAAAATCCAATTTATAAAAAAGAGTCAATTCTCTTGTTAACAATTCACTATGATCTAATGACATGCATTATTTTTTTAATGTAGGAAAAGGCCGGTCACGAAATATTATCTTGATCCTTACTCCTACCATTATTGTGTCGGGGATAATTGTCACCTTTTGTTGTTATTTGGTACGAAGAAAAGCAAGAAAGAATAATAAAACTATTCTTAGAGAAAATTGTAAGTATATGGTTAAAAAAAAGGAAATTTTATACTAACTGTTCAATTAGAAAACATAAGAAGTTTACAAACTTAGTTTAACAATTGAAGTATTTTGGTTTAGTTGGACAGGAAGGTTCCACAATAGAGTCATTGCAATTCAATTTGGCAATAATTGAAGCAGCAACAAACAACTTTTCACAAGAGAACAAGATTGGCAAAGGTGGATTTGAAGAAGTTTATAAGGTAGAAGAAAATGTTAAATTTTATTTCTTCTATGTTTCTATTTTTAACATAAATAACTATCTACTTTTGTAGGGCATTCTTATTGATGGAAGACCTATAGCTGTGAAGAGACTCTCAAGAAATTCTAAGCAGGGTGTGCAGGAGTTCAAAAATGAGGTTCTATTAATAGCCAAGCTTCAACATAGAAATTTAGTGGCATTTATAGGATTTTGTCTGGACGAGCAAGAGAAAATTCTTATCTATGAATACGTGCCAAACAAGAGTCTAGACTACTTCTTATTTGGTTTGATGCTTTTGACCTCTCTTTAATTTTTTAAAGTTTAATATTCATGCATTACGTATTTATGATATTTAATGTATTATATATAAACCAACTCAAGTGATTGATTACAAAACATGCATCACTTAATTTTCTCACATAATGAATATTTATCGTAGATACTAACCAAGAAAAGGTTTTAAGCTGGTCTGAGCGTCACAAAATGATAAAAGGGATAGCTCGAGGAATTCTATATTTACACAAACATTCTCGACTTAAAGTTATACACCGTGATCTTAAACCTAGCAATGTACTATTAGACGAAAATATGAATCCAAAAATTTCAGATTTTGGTCTTGCTAGAATTGTTGAAATAGATCAACAAGAAGAAAGTACAAGCAGAATTATTGGAACATAGTAAGTTTTAAATGCTTATTCCTAAACTTCTCATCCATTGCATGATATGTTTAAGCTTAATTGTCATTTATTCATAATTTTGCAGTGGCTATATGTCTCCAGAGTATGCTATGTTTGGACAATTTTCTGAGAAATCAGATGTTTATAGTTTTGGAGTTATGGTTCTTGAGATTGTTAGTGGAAAAAAGAATATAGGTTCATCTAATGCACATCGTGTTGCTGATGGTCTTCTAAAATTTGTGAGTACAATAACCTTTCAACATTTTTTGTTTTATTATTAGTCATGACCAATGTATAAAAATATCAATTTAAAAGTAAGAAGGTGTACTGATTTGGCCAAATTTATAACAAATTGTTATAGGTTTGGAGACATTGGAGAGATGAAACACCATTGAACACATTGGACCCAAAATTAAATGAAAATTATTCTAACAATGAAGTCATCAAATGCATTCAAATAGGTTTATTATGTGTTCAAGAAAATCCAGATGTTAGACCAACAATGGTGACAATTGTTTCATATCTCAGTGGTCACTCAATTGACCTGCCATCCCCTGAAGAACCAACGTTTTTCTTGTACAATACAACGGATCCAATTATTGCACATGATTCAAGTTTGAGGCAATCTACCAACAATTCCATACCATTCTCTGTCAATGAAATGTCTATTAGTGATTTCTATCCTTGATAATTTATTTTTGAATATCATTACCTAGTCACGTTTTGATGTATTATAAAATCTTATTTGGCAAATTATGCTATACAGGTCAAATTATGGAGTATGTTTTGGGTTTTCACAAATTATGTAAGGCTTTTGGTTTTAGTTTAAGGGGTTTCAACTTCGTGTCTTTACTGGTTATGGCTTCATAGTAGACTATTAATGTTGATCTATGACATGTCTTATGCTAGGTTTTCTCTTGTGTAAGTAATAAAATTCAATTTTCTTATCAAAGAAGAAAGTACAAATATAGAATACCTAAAAAATGAAGTATGTTTTGTTTCAATTTTCAATATCTTTTACATTAGAAATTTGTTAATGACTCTTAAATCAATTGACAAAGCAAAGAAAATTGGACTGCAAAATAAGTATACAACATTGTGATTCTCACATAGTATTTAGTAATGAATATATTCAAGCTAGGCTTAATTGCATTTTGTTCCCTTACTATATTTATTTCTTGAATATGGCCCTTCCATTTTATTTTTGGCAAATTTAGTTTCTAGTACTATATTTTAATTATGTTATTTTTGTTCATCCGTTAACTTGACATATAATATTAAATGAAAATGTTGACGTTACAATAAAATGTTGACATGGATGTGCAGTAGAGTGTCATGTTTGCATTTTCGTTAAATAGTAATAGCAACACAATTGATAATGGTGGTTATGTGTGAGATCAATGGTTGGTGCATTTCCATATATGTTCCTTGTCCTCACAAAACATGGTGATGATCTTCATTTTATGCACGGCGAGTGCCACAATCCTAGGATTCCACTCTTTGCTGTTTGACTATGGTTTAAGGTTTAAGAAAAGAATGTGCCATGAAGGCACGTATGGTGTCAGCTATGACACTTTGTCAAACATAACAAAATTGAATTAATGTTTAGAGTAATATGGAATTAGGATGAAATACAAATTCAAAGATTATTTTTTAATTTCATCAAATCCAGAGATTAATATAATTACAATCCCAAATTTAGTGACTAAATTGGAAGACTTATGACTTTTCACATATAGACTTAAACTCTTACAAATAATCTCTACATGCATGATCTATATGGATGTGCCACATATGTGTCATACAAGTACTTAACATGCCACATAAGATACTCTATTGAAGTTATGAGGGAAGACTTGACATAGAACTAATGTGAATGATAAATTATAAATTCAGAAACTATTTTTTTTGGTTTAAATATGTATGAGGTCCCTGATAAATGACCAATTTTTGTTTTGGATCCCTAATAAATTCATTTGTTGCGTTGAATCCCAGATATATTAAAACTTTTGTTCTGAGTCTCTGCTATCAATTAAGTGATGACGTGACACCTTGTGAACAAATCTTCCCAATAAATTTATATCAATTAAGTTGATCTCTGGCAACAAAAAGTTTCAAATCAAATTTGATCGTACATGTAAAAATATGACTAAACAATGACCTACCAAGAGAAAGTAATTATCGAGGATAAAATTCACTTATAGACATTTCATTGCTAGAGCTTGGTTTGGAATTGTTGGTAGATTGGCTTGAACTTGATTCAAATGCAACTATTTTTGGATCTAATCCACAGTGCAAGAATAATGCTGGTTCTTGTGGAGATGGCAATTCAATTGAGTGACTACCAAAATATGAAACAATTGTAACCATTGTAGGCCTAACATCTGGATTTTCTTGAACAGATAATAAACCAATCTGAATGCTCTTCATGAATTCGGATATAGAATAATTGTCTCTTAATTTTGGGTTTAATATGTTCAATGGCATTTGATCACTCCATTGTCTCCAAACCTGAAACAATTTTTGTAACAATTTGCTAACTTAGTCAAATAATTACACTTTCCAACTTTTAAATTAATTTCTTCATATAGTAAAAATGAACAATATATAATAAATTTCAAACACTCCAAGATTATTGCACTTACAAAACTTAGGAGACCATCAACAATACAACTTGATTCATTAGAACCTGCATTCTTTTTCCCAGTAATAATCTCTAAATCATAACTCCAAAACTGAAAACATTTGTTTTTTTGGAAAATTGTCCAAACATTGCATACTCTGGAGACATATCGCCACTATGGAATTGGAAATGAAAAAAAAAATCAATATTGCAAAGATACCATGTAAAGGATGACAAGGGTAGGAATAGGTATTTTAAACTTACTATGTCCCAATATTTCTATTTGTGCTTCCTTCATGTTGATCTATTTCGACAATTCTTGCTAGACCAAAATCTGAAATTTTTGGATTCATATTTTCATCTAATAGTATATGTTACTAGGTTTAAGATCATGATGTATAACTTTTAGTCGAGAATATTCATGTAAATAAGAATTCCTCGAGCAATCCCTCCTATAATTTTGTGTCGCTCAAGCCAACTTAAAACCTTTGTTGTTGAGTGTCTACACACACAAGAAATATTTAGTATAAGAAATAAATTAAGTGATGTATGATTTGTAAGTAATCACTTGGACTAGTTTATGACGTACCACATTAAAGAGAGGTAAGAAGCATCTAACCAAATAAGAAGTAATCCAAACTCTTGTTCGGCACGTATTCGTAGATAAGTATTTTTTCTTGCTCATCAAGGCAAAATCCTATAAATGCCACTAGATTTCTATGTTGAAGCTTGGCTATTAATAAAACCTCATTTTTGAACTCCTCTTTACCTTGCTTAGAAGTTTTTGAGAGTCTTTTTATTGCTATATGTCTTCCATCAATAAGAGTACCCTACAATATAGATAATTATTTATGTGGAAAATAAAAACTTATAAAAAATAAAATTTCTCATATTTTCTCTTACCTTATAAACTTCTCCAAATCCACCTTTGCCCGTCTTGTTTTCATGTGAAAAGTTGTTTGTTGCTGCTTCAATTATAGTTAAATCAAATTGCAATAGCTCTACAATGGCACTTTCATGTCCAACTAGACCAAAATACTTCAATTGTTAAACTATATTTGTAAACATAATAAAGTATGTATTAATTATTTTCATAATACTTACTATTTTCTTTGAGAATACTTTTATAACTCTTTCTTGCTTTCCTTCTTATCAAATAGCATCCAAGAGAGAAAAATACCACCAAAATAACAATGATGGGACAACAATGAAGATAATAATTTGTGATCGACCTTTGCTTTTCTCTAAAAAAAGAAAACTGCTCATTTAAGTTTTCCTTCAAAAAGATAGAGTACTATACTATGTTTCCTTAATTATAAATTTTATATATTATTTGTTACTAAATTATATAACAAATGTTATTGAGTCATAAACGTTGCAATATTTTATTTGGTTAAACATATAATTTAATTTCTATATGTATCGTGGATTCTCAATTTTGTCCCTATAAGTAAAAAATTATTAAATTGGTGTCTATACGTGCAAACATTATTGATTTGTCCCATACCATTACATATTGACCGTTAACTCCCTTAGACATTCTTAATTTGGTCCCTTTAGGTATAATGTATTCTTAATTTGGTTCTTACAATAGGGACCAAATTAAGAATGCCCTGCACCTATAGAGACCAAATTAAGAATGTGCTACATGTATAAAAATGAAATTAAAAATGTGTAAAGGATTAAGGTGGCAGGGACCAAACCAGTAACATCTTTACATCAATATATATAGGACGACCAATCTAATAAGTTTTTACATGTAAGGACTAAATTAAGAATTTGCGAGGAGCAAATTATATGTTTAACCTTCTTGTTTCTTACTCGTAGCGTGTAGCTTATTATTCATTAGCTGGACTATCTAACAATAGTATAAACAGCTACTTTACTCGTATGATTATTGAAAAAATTGTAGAGATGAAAAGTTCAACGCACGTATACTTAAAATATAAAAATAAAAACCTGTAGTAGGTGAAGGAGTGGGTTGTGGGGGTGTCAGAGTCAGATTGTAAAACCGGAACAACTCAAACCGGAGATTGCAGCTAGGATATACAACTCTTCCACCTACGTTTCCCAAACGAGACCATGGAATTGCAGATCCAATCACATGACTTAGGCAACCACTGCAACCATCGCTTGATAGATCCAACGTGCACTGACCAAGAACATACAGTGTTTGGTTATCATTCAATCTTAACGAATCTGTTCGGTATCTCTCAGCACTGCCCCCGTTCGTATTCGCCATCTCAGCTAATTTAGTGGATAATTCAAAAGCAACAGAGTATTGCACCGGATTGTTGTTGGTGATATTCAGTTCCCGAAACATTGGACTTGTTCCCATGCTGGAGAAGAAGTATCGATTGGAAAAACGAAGCCAGCAATGATTGTACCAGATTACAGCCTCCGTAGCAAAACCACACTCGGAGGCTATTCTCTCGGTTGCGTTTTGGACGCATTGTCCGCAAAGGTTTCGAGGAATATCACCGCAGCACGTGAAGAGGCCATACGCTGCTCCCACTTTCATCTGGAAATGGAATTCATTGCCGCTGGTGGCGTTGGAGGACAAATCAGAGAGGAGTGTTCTGAGGTTTGATTGGAAGGAACCGTCACCGGTGGTTATGTTATCATTGCTGGAGCAGTTGTGGGAAACAGCCATCTTCTGAATATTCTGTTTCAGGAACAAGTTCACTTGGTTCTGGACCGTTTGGTTTCAGTAGTGTCCTTACGGTAGCTCGGCAATAGAAAGGGTACAACTCATACGTGATATTACAGCTGGGAAATAGAACTGTCCCTCCTTGCTTTCCTTCACAGCAGTTTGGAAGGTTCCCTATTGCTTCACTGAGACAGGTTGTGCAGTTTTGGGGTGACAGGTCTTCTGTGCACTGAGCTAAACAGTAAAGGGTCTGAAATTCAGATACGTTTTCTTTCTTTGTGAAGTACCTGTTGCCAGAATTGGCTGCTTCTTCTGCAGTTTGGTTCATGGTGTTGGACAACAAACTCATGAAGCTTGCTGGGTTAACGTTGGAGGAGATATTGGCCATGTTCCACGTGTACACTTTGAGAACTGTGTCCACTGTGGAGAAGAAAGCGATGTTGGAATACCGAACCATGCACTCGTTGTACCAAATAAGACCCTGTTTGGACAAGGAACAATCTGAATCTGAGGATAGTTTGTTGGTTGCGTTTACCGCGCATTGTGTGCAGAGCTGAGAGGGTACATCACCCCTGCACATGAACAATCCATACACTGTGTCAGAGGTGTTTGTGCCGAGGACTGTGCTGTTGTAGAATGTGTTGTCGGTGGCATTGGAAGATAAGGAAGAGAGGAGGGTCGTGAGTTTGATTTCATAGGCGCTGTTTGCAGTGGTTTTGTTTGCACTGCAAAATTGGCCAAGAATACTGCCAGCGTTTTCCTGTGCTTTAGTAGTTGGGAAATTGAACAAGGTAACAAGGATACAAAGAAAGATGAGCTTGAAGGAATTGGAAGGCATGGTTCTGTTCATGTTCGACATGGATGGATTTTTTATGTTCATATATAGTTTGTCTAGATTTCTTTGTGTGATGGAAAAAATATGGAGTTGAAACTTTTAAAACTTTTTTTTTTCCCATGAACAGCATATTTAACATGGCAATGAAAAGAAAGAAATAGGTGCAAAGCATTAGCAAGTCAATGAAGCAGTTCAGTCAAACACTCGTCTCTCTCGTTATCTTCCCCGAGATTACTTCCCTAGAAATTTCTATTGATTATTATATTATGTGTTGAACATGTCTCAAAGAAAGTTAAGAAAATGTCAAAATGAGATATAAAAAATAAAAATGTTCAAAGTCATATATTTTTTGTCCGAAAAATTTTCATTTCACATTCAATAATTATACTCATACACTTATTGAATGAAAACATATTTGGTATTCAAGTCATTTCAGACTACATGTGCCTGTTGACACAAGTATCATGCTACTCACTTTTGCTCAGTTAATAATTAGCAAATAGAGAAAATATCTATTTACTTATAGATATCTCGTTAACCTATCCAAACCTAAGATGTAGCAAAGTTTACTTGCGAATATCTGTATTACAATTTTTTTTTTGACATCTCTACAAATCACAAAGAGAAGATTCACAATTTTTTTTCTCTTTTCCGTTAGGAAAGGAACCCTTAACAAAAAGGTGTTAATTATCGGAATGGATTTTTTCTAGTGGATTTTTTTTTTGACATGGTCAATTGTCATAATTTTACCGTTTATTTTTTTAAAACCTTAATTTTACAGTGGAAATATATTATATTGATAAAATTTATTAAAGGACTAAAATCCTATGCAGTGGCAAAGTTACTACAGCGAATATATTCCCATTAACTATTATATCATTCTAACATAGTTATCAAAATTTCAGATTAAATTGAATGTATTATTATAAACATACATTTATCTCTTCTTCCATCTAATTTCTATTCCACTTTCTTCCTATCTCTTCTTCTTATGTTTCTCATCTTACCACTCAAATCTATATATATAGATCCCATTTTAGAGTTGACTTTGAGTATTATCCAAATTGAATTCATGCTAGCCCTAATTTTCTCCTCCTATACATAGAACGTGTGTATCCGTATTTTTTAAACCTATAAAATTATCACCATTGAACTATACGTAATCCAGTCGACAAGATGGCTAACTGAAAAAATCAATTTTAATACACCGTACTCTTATCCGAGAAGTAAGCTCAATTAGTAAATGACATTCTTTATTTATGTTATATATAAAATAGTATAAGATATATAGTTTCATCATTTATTGGAATAAGATATGTTTTATAGGTAGACTTGTGTGGGTTGTCATACTGTGTATGTCGACGTTTTTAAAATTAAACTACTTAAAAAAATTAAGGAAACAAGGGAGCATAAACACACGGTTTTAATTTTATATATATATATATATATATATATATATATACACAAAGTATTAGCTAGGTCAAAATATAATTAACATAATAATAAGATACAAAGAAGTGCATTATCATCTTCTATTTTCTGGTTCTTTTCTAAGTTTGCATTGTAGCATTAGTACAAGTGCACTATTACCATTGATATATATATATATATATATATATATATATATATATATATATATATATATATATATATATATATATATATAATATGACTAAAACTATAGCCGATTGCTTGATTTCCACTTGATCACTCCTTAGTCCTTTCATATTCTACCAATAAGAATCATTTAAATATATATCTAACTATGGAGATATAAGATTGACTTAGTAGTTAATTGGGAAAAGGGATCTTAAGGGTGAAGGGAGAAGTAGGTGGAAGAGGTCGTAGGTTTAAATTCCTCCCACATTGATATTTATAACAAAACTAACAACTAACATTTACGTATTTACCGATAAAAAAGAAGATATATCTAACTATAGCTTAGATTACAACACAATTGTTCTTTTCACAAGCTAGCTGGGGCTTCAGCCGTACAACTATTGGGTTTAAATAAATTTTTAATTCCTAACTATAATTTTTTTTTAAATCTCTAATTTTAAAAGTTTAATTCTAAGCTTTTATAACTTTAAAATTTTTAGTAGTTAGTCCCTCCTATTTATATGTACACCTTTAGTCTTCATCTCTACATTAAGAATTAATTCTTAGTTTGAAATATAGAGATTCAATATATATTGAACTTTTTAAATATAAGAACTGAAATCAAAACTGTGTGAACCTAACTATTTCGTCTTCAGATTTTGTAATATATGTTAGTAAATATTTATTTATTTTTAATTTAAAATTTAAAGTTATTATTATATTTAATCAGTTTTGTTTTTTTAAAGATTAAAATAATAATACATTTGTCTCAGTTTTTTTTTTGTTGTTTCCGTAAAAGTGGAATCCTCCACTACCTATTTTCAAGGAAGCCATTTGACTCAATTTTTTCTTCTTCTAACGTTAGCTTTTGGCACACGTTAAGGATTTTTTTTCCTGTTATTTTATTTTCTTAACGTTAAGCCTTTTTGCGTTGCTACATTGCCTTAGTTATTTGGTTGGTTTTATATTTAATCAGTTTTGTTTTTTTAAAGATTAAAATAATAATACATTTGTTTTCAGTTTTTTTTTGTTGTTGTTTCCGTGAAAGTGGAATCCTCCAATACCTATTTTCAAGGAAGCCATTTGACTCAATTTTCTTTTTCTTCTAACGTTAGCTTTTGGCACACGTTAAGGATTTTTTTTCCTGTTATTTTATTTTCTTAACGTTAAGCCTTTTTACGTTGCTACATTGCCTTAGTTATTTGGTTGGTTTTTTAACGTTACTTCTGTTGCTGCACATAGCAAAAATTAGTTGTTGCTTTTGGGATAATTTCGTGGACAACACTCCTCTTTTCCTATAAATACTGTTGCTGCCTACTAATATTCACTTACTGGTAGACACAAATAACACAACATACTGAGCAGTAAAATTATGTGTTTTCATTGTTAAAAAGACTTTTCTCTTTTCCTTTAAATTCTTCAGCTATTAAAATATTTTTTTGGAGCGGTGTTCTTTGGTTCGGGGATCTTTCTCTGCACTAGATTGATCTATCGGATTGTCATATCTTGGGAGAGAAGCGCATCAAATTCTAGTGCCAATGCAGTGGAGGCATTTTTTCTCTAAGAATAGCGCACAACTTGCTTCAACCCAGGCTACCCTAAACTCATCTTCTGAATTTATTTTACTCTTTGTTTGCTTTATTATTTGTTATTCACTGCTTGTTTTTATTCGGAAAAAATAAAGTTGTCTCATAATTAAGTTTCTGCTTCTTTTGCTACTATTATTTACTAACAATATAATGAATCCATGATACATTTTGGATCCTAGTTCAAATAATTTACGCTGAATTACAGAATTTAAACTCCAATAGTTTTAATGGACGATATTCAGCGTGCTGTTGGGAACACTGGAGACCAGTCAATATATTGTGTCATCATTTAGTGAATGAAACAAAAAGAAGCTTTATAGTGGAGGGTGCAATAAATAAAATAACTTAATAAATTGATCTTTCTTCTCCTGGTTAAATAAATTATTTATTTAAATCAGAGTATAATATTATGGAAATTGGATTCAAAATATGATAACAATAAGTGGCAAATGATCGACGGTGTAATCATATTAATATATGGAAGCCCGTGTGAGTTTATTATGAGAGAAGGATATGGCTTGTGTTGGTTTACCTGATATCTCTCTGTTGGTATCCTTACTCCCTCTCTCTCTGGTCTCCTTTTGGTTCACGTTTTGGGATTTGACCTTGGTCTTCAAGAGTGTACACGCTGCAAGGCTCATAGTCTGCGTTGGGTCTCTCTAGAATTCTATTTTTTCATGTTTTGAATATAAGATATTAGTATTTTTCAGTATATACAACCACAAAGTGTCTAAGAATCATTTTCCCATGCAAAACATACGAGAACAGTGAAAGGGAACTATCTTCCCATGAACAAGTAAAAGACCCCCAACAACAACAATATTCTTGTTACATACTCCCGTGAGAATAAACCCCAAACAAAAGGAACAAAGCCAAGTCAAAACTGGTGCTCCAGTATTGGTGACAAGCGAACCATGCTTTGTGTACCTCCTCAACCCATGCTCCAGTAATGATCCCCTCATTAGTAGTTTTTGCTCCTTTCAACATCAATACCTCTGCCACCGCATATATGACTTCAAGTCAGTATAACGCATACTGCCTCTGCACCTGGTGATTTTGTAAAGGATCACAGGCATGCCTTGGGGTTTGGCATCCAACTAAAAAGAGAATAAGAAAATTCAATCATCGCCTTATTTCACTCCCAAAAACAGATTTTTTTTGTTTCTATTATCTCCACCTTTTTTCTTGTTGCTATAAACGTGAGTGAGTTTTGTGTCAACCAAATTGCCAATCAGTGATGCTATTTGTTACCAAAATGGAACACACAAATCACGAAAATTGAAATGAGCGGTGGTGATTTTTTTTAAGTAAACATTGATTAAAAATATTTAAAAATGTTAAAGCCACTTTTTGATTGAAATCACTAGTCGTGTGGTTTGACGAAAATTGCATTCATAACAAATAGTATTTTCCAATTGCTCATACCACTGCAAATTAACCACACAGCTGACCACCTCGATCGTTTTCAAGCGCTCACCAATATTTAACTGCCTTCTCCATTGAAGAAAATTCAACCTCCGCCCATGGGTCTTGCCCGAATAAGGTTTCCTTCCCCCCTCCCATCTTCTTACAATTTTTTTTTTCAATCAGCAAAGAAGAATATCATTAAGAAAAAAGTACCAGTGGTACCAAGAGTACAAGAAGTAACAGCCGA
This sequence comes from Pueraria montana var. lobata, assembly GCA_026413185.1. Classification (NCBI taxonomy): domain Eukaryota; kingdom Viridiplantae; phylum Streptophyta; class Magnoliopsida; order Fabales; family Fabaceae; genus Pueraria; species Pueraria montana. The sequence goes on along the minus strand of CM048650.1, from coordinate 85,462,199 downwards.
ATATTAGTTAAAAAGCCAAAAAGTGGTTATGATGTATTTAAAGCAATGGAGCTGAAAATACCAAATAACCAAACTGCTAATTAACTCCCAACCCCTCCCCCCCCCCCCAATACTGAACCAATCCACCAACCAAGACATTAACATCCTAACATTCTCGGCCTCCGTTTTAGTAATAAATACCCATATGACCACAATAAATACCCACCATCCCAACAAAATGTCACCCACAATTATCTAATGAGGGTTAGAATACAAACTTCCATAAAGAAGCATACATAGCCCCTAATAGACCCAAGAAAGACCACGTACCAGTATGCAAACAAAACATTCCAATATCACTAGATTGCATATGAGGGCAGCGTAATGCATCACCAGACTTAACTAGATAAACATGCTTGTATATTACTGGACCACTGCACATAGGAGAAAGAAAACCCCGGTTGTTTACTCTGCAACCACGACTACGACAAATACTTAATATCCTCTAGCATGCATCTCCAGTCAACATATTCCTGATTGAAAACACATTTGTTCCTCTTTTTCCACACACAGAAAACAACAGCACTCCAAATCACCTACCATACTCGGCTTTCAGATTTGTTCCTTCCAAAAAATATGTTTTGCTTGAAATGACCCTCTAATGTATTAGGCATGACTGTAGCAAAATCCAGCAAGAGCCAAGAGTAGCAGGTATGCAGTATGCTAGATCTTCCTCACATCAGTACATAAGAGGAATAAAGGTTGCACTGATTCAGGATGTTCTTGACACAGGGGGCACAGTAAATGACTTTGATTGACAATGATATTTCTCCTGCATAAGTTACGCCTTGTTGGCAGTCTATTCCACATTGATCTCCAGATAACAAATATAACCTTGGTCGGCACTTTGAGTCTCCACACATAAGAAAAAATATCATTTGTTACATCCCCAATCCCACCTTGAGTGTGCAAAGTATGAGCGGAATGTGATGTAAATACCCCAGAGGAGCATCCCTTCCAAACCCAAGAGTCCCGTGATGACTTATGAACATGCACATTATCCAAAAGACAGTGGAGTTGTTGAATAAGTTCATTTTCTCATTCAAATGTTGATCTTCTCCAGCTAAGATCCCAAATCCACCTATCCTCCCTCCAAAATCCCATCTTCTCTAAGACATCCTCCTTTTGCACTGATATTAGAAAAAATCTTGGGAAAATATTTGCCAAGCATTGTCCCTCAAACCACTCATCACTCCAAAATCTAATTTTATCTCCAACTCCAATTTTCCAAAATACCTCCTTATCAAACCACTTTTCACTATTATTACTACCACACACTTTTCAAATCCCTCCACCGCATAGATTCCAAAGGAAGATGTCCTTCCTTCAAGAGGCTATGCCACCCCCCATATTTTGATATTAACACATCACACCAAAAACCCTTTTGGGCATGGAAGATGTTCCACCTCCATTTACTCAATAAAGCTTCATTGAACAACCTAATATCTTTCACACCTAACCCCCCCAACTTTTTACTTCTACAAATATCCTCCCACTTGACCCAAACAACTTTATTATTTTCTTCATTTCCTCCCCACAGAAAACTCCTTTGGATCCTTTGAAGCATCACACAAACTTCCTTTGGCATCTTAAAAAAAGACAAGATAAATAGTGGTAAAGAAGTCAATACCGAGTTTATCAAGCACACCCTTCCCGCAAATGACATTTGTTTGTGTTTCCACAGAGCAAGTCTCTTTTTAAAATTGAGAACCACGGGTTTCCATGTCTTTACCCTTCTAGGGTTTGCCCCAATAGGTAATCCGAGATAAACAAATAGCACTTGAAGAATTTTGCAATTCAAAACATTTGCCAACCTTTCCACTACACCTCCATCCACACCAAGAGCCCCAAAACTACTCTTAAAGAAATTTACCTTTAAACTGTAAGCTAGTTCAAACATTCTTAAAATAGCTTTAATGGTAAGAACATTCCTCACATTGACCTCTCCAACAAAGATAGTATCGTCGGCATATTGTAGTATGGAAATTTCACACTCTTTGTTCCCAACCAAATACCCATCAAACAAGTTTTTGTTGGATGCTTGTCTCATAAGACCACTCAACCCCTCCGCCACAACCAAAAAAAAGGAAAGGAGCCAAAGGGTCCCCTTAACGCAACCCCTTTTGACATTTGAACTCTTATGTTGGACTACCATTTACCAAAACCGAAGACCATGAAGATTGGAGGCATCCCTTTATCCACCTAACCCAAGTTTCATGAAATCCCATTCTATTTAGCATATAGAAAAGGAAATTCCATGAAACCGAGTCATATGCTTTTTCAAAGTCTACCTTAAATAAGAGACAACTCCTTTTCCTCCTTTTTGCATCATCCACAACTTCATTTGCCACCATCACACTATGTAAAAGTTGTCTACCCACCCTCAAGAAAGGCACTTTGTCTATGATCAATAACCTCCCCCAACACCCTCCTCAATCTTTTAGCTAGTACCTTAGACAAGATTTTGTATAAGCACCCCACAAGAGAGATAGGCCTAAAGTCACCTAGATTTTGCGGATTGTCACACTTTGCAATCAAAGAAATGAAAGAAGAATTAGTTCCCCTAGGAAGAGTGAAAAAACTATGAAATTCCCTCATAAATCTAACAATATCCTCCTTCAACAATTCCCAAAATTCCTTTATAAAAAGGAAATTGAAACTGTCAGGGCCGGGGCACTTTGAACTTTCACAATCCCAAATTGCTTCCTTAATTTCTTCTTCCATGAAATCCGCAATAAGCATGCTATTATTATCAAAGTAGATTTGTTTGAAGTTAACTCCGTCAAGCTTGGGCCTTTGCCAATTGTCCTCCGAGAATCTTTTGTCAAAATATTTCTTCACTTCAACCTTCACCTTACTAAGATCTTCCTCCCAATTTCCATCCACATGTAGGCCTTTCACCATATTTTTCCTTCTGCGCCAATTGATAATAGAATGAAAAAGTTTGGAATTGCAATCCCCCTCTTTAATCCACCTAATCCTTGACTTTTGGCAAAGTAAGGATTCATTGAGCTTGGCCACCTTCCAAAGTTCTTCTTTAAGATGCAATCTCTTTTTAAAGTCCTCTTCACATAAAGGATGTTGCTCCTCAAGGATATCCAAGTCATTTAGATTGTTCTCTAGTTGTTGTAGGTTTTTCTTCAAAAAACCAAAATCTGTTGCATTACATTTCTTCAAGGCCACCTTCACAGAGAACATCTCCTTCCCATTTAGCTCCCATCCCCCTGTCGTACTTTCCTTCAAGCACCCTATATCACAAAGCATCTTGTTCTTGCGTCAACCTTCATCACCATTTTCCTAATAATGTTAGGTTGACTGCTCTAAGATTTCTAATTCCTAATCCCTTTGCTATCTTTCTTGACACACTTTTTCCCTCCCCACAAAAACTTTTGAGAAAGAGATTCAAAGTTAGAAATGATATCTTTGGTGACTAAAAGAAGGGGAAAAAAAGTAGATAAGCAGAGACAACAAGATTAACTTTATGAAAATAATTCTCCCTCCAGATGAAATATGCTTACTTTCCCAAGAGGTTAGGTGGCACCTCACACATCCACCACCACATGCCATGTACTCTTCCTTCTAGGATTAGATCCTATTGGAAGGCCAAAATATTTAAAAGGCATGCAACTCGCCAATCTTACGATTCGAACCTCCTGCTGCCTCCAACACCTAGGACTTTTGAACATTCACCTACCAAAAGATAGGTAGTTTCCTTTTAATGGTTTTTGGAGATGGGGATTTTGGCATCTTCAATACATGCATCAAATTGAATTGTAGTTGTCAGGGGTAAATATGATTAGGCTAGCAAATATATTGGGGTGCCAAATTCTTATTGAGTTTGTAAATCTCTGACATTTTAAGCTTATAGTGAGCATATAACTTGAGGTTCTTATCTATGTCACTTTGTAAATCTCTGTGTTTTGTATTTTTCATTTTTGCTCTTTTTAGTGTTACAAGCTAACTAGGAAAATTTAATAGGCACGAGATATAGAAAAGGTTAGATGCACTTACTCGGGCTTTTTTTTACCAAAATGGTGCAATTTAAAAAAAAAAACAAAATGGGTACTTTTTAAAATATTATGAAAATGGGTAAGTCGTGTTTTAAAACATGACTTCATATAAAAGAAGTCGTGTTTTAAAACACGACTTTAGTTTTACCATTTTTTTTCTAAAAAAATATAGAAGTCATGTTTTAAAAATCGACTTTTTAAAATTTTTTTTTTTTTTTTTTTTTCATTCCAGAGAAGTCATGTCTTGGTTGAAGACTTCCATAATTTTTTTTTTGAAAATTGTTGTTTACACCTCCTATTTTATTGATACACCCCCTTTTTTAATTCTTTTCCCATACAACATAAGAAACACAACTTAAAAATTTATCGGGAATAAAATATTACTCAAATAATTTCTAATTCTTGTGGAAAAAAATTTAAAAAGGGGGTGTATCTATAAAATAGGTGGTGTCAATAGCAATTTAAAAAAAATTATGGATATCATTACTCAAAACACCACTTCAGACCAAAAATAAAATAAAATTAATGAGAGTCCATTTTTGAAACACGATTTCTATTTTGTTTTTAAAATGTTAAAACTAAAGTCGTGTTTTAAAACACGACTTACCCATTTCCATAATATTTTTAAAAAGTATCCATTTTGGTAATTTTTTTTTAAAAAATTACCCCATTTTGGTAAAAAAAAAAAAAAAAGCCCATTTACTCGTGTTGTTTAACTTGATCCTGAAAGCAGGAAAGCTTAGAATAGCATTGCTTACTTGTATGTAGTTATTCCTATCTTATATTAAAAACCAAGCTTAGTTTCTTTTAATGTATAAACTATTTTTCTTTTGAACCCTTACACATTAATTATTTAAAACCACCTTTATTTTTTGTTTTTGATTCCATTCCTTTGTTGACCATACATGTTAGTTTCTGTTTGTGAAAAGTAGAACTTTACCCATTAAATCATATAAATAACTTATGTTTTTTTTTTTTGCATTAACAATATTGTCATTTGTGTTTGAATAAATATATACTTCCATTAATTATAATTTGAACTGATTTTAAATAGTTATGATAATTAAATCGTTTCTATTAATTTTTTTTTGAAAGGCAAAACTTTATAAAAAGAAATTTGGCACACAAGATGTGCACCAAATCATTTCTATTAATATTAATTTTAAAAAATAATGTAATCCATAATTAGTACTAAAATAAAATCTAATAGTTATATAAATTTTTGCAATGATGTAAATTGTTAAGAAATGGTAATTTATGGTGATAACATTTTATTATTAAGAAAAATGAAACAATAATTAATGTTACCGAGAAAAGATGCTGTGAAATTTGGCTAACAACATGTTGGTTAAATAAATGCAATGTAAAACTCAGTTTTAACCATTAGTGGTTAATTATTCATTATGAAATGGTTAAATACTTGTAGGAATTGGTTAATGGTCTTATTCTGATAAATTTGGCGCATGGTTAACTCAATGTAAATATTTGGTTAATCATGAATTGACTATCGTTAATCAAGTATTTTTCAAAGACAGGTCATTGAATTAATATTGTTAAATTTGCACGTCTTCAAGCATGATTTTTTTCATAAGTAAATGAGTACTTTTTAAACCATGTGCATCATGTGATTAATTAAGGTTTTGTCAAAAATTATTCATGACATTGTATTGTTAGAGTTTAAACACTCTCGAATCATCATTTATTATGAAATTAAATGTGTAATTTAAGAAGTAAAACTTAAAAAAAAAATTACTTGACATGAGATGTAAAGGTCAATTTTAGACTTGGCTCGTTAATTATTCATATTAAAATGGTTAACCACACATAGAAATTAGTTAACCTTTTCATATTTTGTGAGAATTGACAAATAGAGAACTAGAAATTAATGCTAATTTTGAACAATATAACCTATTCACAACTTAGGCTACCTAAGTTTACATTCACAAACATGATTAATTGAATGTTAATATGTTGTTAAAATCATCAAATGATGATATAAAGTTGTCCATATGATGTAATTATTTTGTAATTGAAAAAATTGTTGGATTTATATTAGTAAATTAATTAGCCTAATAACGCTAAGTACAATAAAAATTGTCATTGCATATTAATAAAATAATTTTTAAATAACTATTATCGATTTAAAAAAATTATTTTCTAAAACAAATAATCGTACACAATAGTTTTATATATGTTGTCTAAAGTTAATTGTAAAACTATTGCTAAAGTATCAAAACCGTTCTCTAATGTCAATGACAGCAGTTTTAATTGTGTATTCTTTGATAATCATACGCAACAATTTTTTACCATTGCCATAAGAAGCAACACAAAAAAATTGTTGTCTTTGTGTAGTACAAATCGTTGCGTATTATCATGGCAAAAGCTACAATTTTTTTTATTAGTGTTGCCAATTCTTAATAAAACATTGCCTAAATAATAGGCAACACGTTAGAACACCACAGTTTAAAAACCGTTGTCGAAAGAAAAGAGAATGTTTTTATTTTTTTTTAATTTTTTTTATAATAGACCACGGTTTTGAGATGTTGTCAAAAAGCAAAAATGTTGTAGTGACAATAAAGGAGACCTATGCTATTCATTAGGCACCTCCCATTATGGACCTAGTGGTTAGACTCACACTGTTTCCCACACTGACCAGTTTTAGGTGTCCAAAGCCCATTGTCACTAATTACATTATTAGTGGACTTAAGTATCATCAAATGGATCATCATATTAGCTCATTTTTTTGGCAAAACAAAATGTTACAATTAATTCTAGCTCACAAGAATTTATAGGAAAATTCTAACATTCTCTCACTTGGGCAAAATTAATTGTGTATCTTTAGTTTTAAAAACATTTTTGAAAACAACTCTTGTTGGACTATTTTGGGCAAAGCATATCTAGTCGTGCAAGTAGACAATGTAAGTAAAGTATCGTTCTCTCGAGAACTTTGACTCAATGGCTTGCAATTCCAATTTTTGCACTATTTAAACTATCCAAAACTTGTTTCATGTTGCAAAAATAAATTTCTAAAACTGAACTTAAAAAAAAAAAAAAAACACAACAACTTTGATAGATTTCTTAATAAGAACTTTTTCTTTCAAATTACTTAAAGACAATACTTTATAAAAATGTTAGAAATCATGAAGTCCTAAATCTTAATCTCAAGGCAACAAAAGTAAGTTCTATCCCAAAATTATATTTCAGTTATACTAGAGGCACTATTTCTTTGCATTTCCAATTCCTTGAAAAAGAAAATTCTCAATTTTATAACTTATTCCTTATCCCTATGAAAATAAATTATAAAATCTTGATTAACAGAGCAAGCCTATTTACAAGCTAAAACATTACAATCCATCCCTAGATCATAACATACTAGGTTCCCAATTTCATTTTCAAATTTAAATCATGATTTTCGAATCACAACAAATTCTAAAATCATCCCAATGGGTGATCCAGCGACAAAAAGCATTAAGAACTGAAAAGGGTACTATAACAAAAACTATAAAATAGGATAGCACTTTTATTCATATAAAGATCAATACATGAGATTGGATTTAGAGTACCACATAATTCCCAACAAGAGATGTTTAGCCACACATGGTCATGGCAAGCATCACTCTTGAATCCATTACAAACTTTCAAATAAAATGTAAAGAAATAGCCTAAGACCTTATTCTCTCTTGCTATGTGTTCGTTCTCTCTAGAAAATGATCACTCTCTCCCTTTCTCTCTTTTCTCATCTCATTTATATAGAGTTTTAAAAACTCAATCAGGGTGTGGGGCGCTGCTCTCCCCGGCGTGGGACACTCGTTCACTGATAAGGAATTCACCCTCTCGGGACACTGAACGCGGGGTGCTCAGTAGCTTTGTGCAGGGCGCTTGGCTTCTTGCTAGCACACCTCTAAAACTCTTGACTTTTCACCTTCTTGGGCCTTCTTAGGCTTATCTACAATCCTCTTGATGTGCTTTATGCCCAATCTCACATTATTGATAAAAACCTACAAAAATATAATAAAAAACTAAGAAAAATATATAAAAACAAACTTTATAAATTTATTACTCAACTTTCTAAGATTTATTTAAATAATCTAAAATTTAAAGTAAAAACAAACAAAAATAAAATAAAAATAGATAAATTAGTTAACTAAATTAAACACAATTTTACCACTAACAACTCTTGGGCTAATAATATACTATGGCCACAAAACATTTGATCCCAGGATACAACAGCTAATTAAGACTCCTTCCAACAAAAGCCATGTAACATTGAATCATGGCAGAAACTACATCCCTTATTGATGCAACACCTTCCATGGTTACAAATATTACCAACTTCGTCGACTAGTCATCATTGTGGAGTGTAGCAAGAAAATGACATGCCAATGTGATCAAATAGTCATACCGTCATTTTTTTCGTCGGTCCTTAATTTCTCTCAAGTGCTTGACAGCTAGAGAAAATATATGGTTTACCAAGAAACCATCATGCCTCAACTCCAAAATGGCATTGACTACGGGCATGCATAGTAATCTAATGACACCGAGCTTCAATATTATTATGCCTCGGCTCCAATCCTAGCGTCAACTACCGGCATAGTGGTCCCAATGCCACTGAGCTTCAATATTATTATGCCTCAGCTCCAATCTTGGTGTCGACCACCAACATAGTGGTCTCCATGACATCGAGCTTTAAGATTATTATGCTTAAGCTCTAACATGGTGTTGACCACCGACATAGTGGTCCCAATGACACCGAGCTTTAATATTCTTACATTCGATGTACATATATATACAAAGTATATAATAAAATTCAAATCAAATGAAAATATCATCAAGGGGCCCAAAATCTAAAGATTTGTCAACATAGGGAAAGATAACACATAACTCATACTCCCACTAACCAAGTATATTAAAAGACTAAAAGAACTCACAATACCCATATTATCTACATGTCTCTTAAAAAAATCATGGGCCTAAGTCCCTTGGTTAAGGGATCAACTAGCACGAAATTTGTGTCTATATGCTAAAAAAGGTTTAAATATGTTTTAGGTCCATAATAAATGACTGATTTTTGTTTTGGGTCCCTAATAAAAATTTTCATTGCATTGAATCCTTGATATATCAAAACTTTTGTTTTGAGTCCTTGTCGTTAGTTAAGTGATAACGTGACACCATCTCAACGGTTGATATATATTGGGAAGATCTGTTCGCAAGGTGCCACGTTATCACTTAATTGACAACAATGACTGAAAACAAAAGTTTTGATATATCAGGATCCAATGCAGCGAATTTTTTTTATTAAGGACCTGAAACAAAAATCGGTCATTTATTAGGGACCTAAAATATATTTAAGCCGTTAAAAAATTATAAAATATTTCATAAGATTTCTTACAGCCAAGTAGTTCAACTCCATGAGTTTAGAAACACTACAAGTTTTGTTGTTCTTTGTATAGAACACTGCAATACTATTATCATAGAAAATCCTCAGTAGCCTAGGAACATAGTCCACAATGTGGGGTCCTGTCACAAGACTCCTCAACCAAACGACATGAGCAGCAGCAACAAAGAAAGTAATGAACTCTGCTTGCATAGTAGAAGAGGTAACACGAGTTTGTTTCTTACTTTTCTAGGATATCGCACCCTCGATCATCATAAAAATATATCCAGAAGTCTATTTCCTATCATTGGGGCACCAACCAAGATCTAAATCTGTGTACCCCATCTAAGTTAATTGTCAACTCTCTTATATACAAGCATATACTCTTTGGTCCTCTACAAGTACCTCATCACTTTCTTAGCAGTTATCTAGCGATCATACCCTAGGGTTTGACTGGTATCTCCTAAGAATACCAATTATGAAAGTGATATCAAGTCTAGTGCATACCTGAGCATAGATAAGGCTGCCTCAAGCACTCCCAAAAGGTTCATCGTTCATTTTTGCTCACTCAATATCGTTCTTAGGACATTGATCCTTGTTGAATCTATCACTTTTAGAGACTAGAACATCTCTGAGTTTACAATTCTGCATATTGAATCCCTCTAGGACTTTATTAATGTAAGCCTTCTAAGACAACCCTAGTGTAGATGTAACCTATCCCTGCGAATCTCGATCTAAAGCCTCATCAAGATACTTCACATCAAAGGATCTAGTCAACATTTGGTTTGTCTCGTGCAACATGCCAATGTCATTAAAAAAAAAAAGCCTAGATTTTTGCATTCTCTTGAAGTTAGTTGCTTCACTGATGCACTTAAACTCAAAGCTGTTAGAGATATGAGATTTTAACTTACTTGAATATGAATTTATAATAAATTTTAGATAATGATTTTGTTATTGTTGCAGATTTGATCCTTTATGTTTTGTTTCCAGTTAGTTAATTTAAATTTCAAATAAATCTGATAGGAGATTAGATTGTTTAGGATTTTTAGATTGGTTGCACGCCTGTATATAGACTTTCTCATTTCATGAATTTCAATGACTATTTTTCTCCATTTTCAATCTCTCTATTTTCTTTTTCTCTGCAATTTCAACTATTTTCTCTATTTTCCTCCTTATGTGTTAACAGTAGGACTATTTTTAAAATTAAATAAGTACGTAATCTATGTATTTAAGAGAAAAGATCTTCGAGAATGACACAAAATTTTTTCCATTCACGGTAAGTGTTTAAGACTTTCGCGATCGTTCATGACGGCAACCTGGTTCTTGTATTTTGTAATTCTTGTGGAATCATTTCACCAAAGAAAAGTAAACCATAGAAAATTATAAAATTTGTCGGGAGAGAATACTCTCTGGGAAGAAAATGAAAAAGACATGGGCGCTTGACTTCATTGATTTGCTTGCACGGTTGCACCACCAGTCCTTGATTGCCATGTCAAATTATATGCCCAGTCTTATGTAAAAATATCTACAAAATTTCATCTTCATGAGCCCACCTCTGGCACCTACCATTACAGGATCCAAAGAAATGTGGACAATAAAGTAATGAGAGATAAATGAATGTTTGAGGCATTCATTGACTTGCGCAGTTGCATCTAACCCACGCTACGTATCCAAGTTAAATACGTCATGGAAAGAATTTTAGAAGTTTCACCCTATATTTCCCCTTGAATTGTATTTTTTTACGCCCCAACAGATTTGAACAGAAGAAATCCAACCATCCATGGTATATATGGTATTGGTAGTGTTGTGGAAGGTTAACAGAACCCTGGCTTCGAATTCCTTGAAGCTTATCTTCCTTTGTATCCTTGTTTGCTTCTTCAATTTCGCAACTACTAAAGCACTGGACGACACTAGTTTTATTTACCATTTTTGCAGTTCAAACAAAACCACTGCCAACAGCACCTATGAAACGAATCTCAGGAGCCTCTTCTCTTCCTTATCTTCCAACACGACAGCCAAGACATTCTACAACAACTACACAGTCGGGGACAGAAACTCCTCTGACACGGTGTATGGTCTGTTCTTGTGCAGGGGTGATGTACCTTCTCAGCTCTGCACACGGTGCGTGGCAAACGCAAACAACAGATTATCTTCAGACCCGAATTGTTCTCTGTCTGTAGAGGCTGTGATTTGGTACGAGTTTTGCATGGTTAGGTATTCCAACGTTGCTTTCTTCTCCACCGTGAACACAGATTCCCATTATGACTTTTGGAACCTGGCCAATATCTCCTCCAAGCCAGCAATCTTCATGAATTCATTGTCCATCGCCATGGGGCAAACTGCTGAAGAAGCAGCCAATTCTGGTGACAGGTACTCCGCAACCACAAAGAAAAAAACGGTATCTCAAAATCTAACTCTTTACTGTCTAGCTCAGTGCACGCAAGACCTGTCACCCGAAAGCTGCACAAGCTGTCTTACTAAAGCAATACGGTACCTCCCAGACTGCTGTGATGGAAAGATAGGAGGAAGAGTTATGTATCCCAGTTGTAACATTAGGTATGAATTATACCCTTTCTACCGCGTCGCTGATCAGTCACCACTCGTTCCTGAAACGAAATATCCACACAGAGATTCAGATATTTCCCACAACTGCTCAACCAACCAAAACATGAACGATACTGCTTTCCAATCAGACCTCAACAACCTCTTCTCTGACTTGTCTTCCAACGCCACTAGTGGAAATAGAAACTGGAAACAAGCGGGAACACTGCAAGGCTTCTTCACGTGTCGTATCGACCTTTCTCATACTCTTTGTGGACAATGCGTCCAAAACGCAACGGAGAAAATAGCCTCCGAGTGTCGTTTGGCTACGGAGGGTGTAATTTGGTACAATCACTGCTGGCTTCGCTATTCCAATCGGTCCTTCACCATGGAAACAAGTCCCAGCTATGTGGATTTGAATGTCACTGACACCGATCCCGTGCAATCCTCTGATGCTTTGACATTAATATCCAACAAGTTAGCTGAGATGGCGAATGATGACCAAACACGCTCAGTGTTCATTGGATCTATCAACCAATAGTTGCATTGGCTGCCTAAATGATGTGATTGGAAAGGCAATTCCATGGTCCAGTTTGGGAAGCGTAGGTGGACGAGTTTTGTATCCTAGCTGTATTCTCCGCTTTGAATTGTTCCAATTTTACGATCTGGCCACCACACCAACCAGTTTTCCTCTTCCTCCTTCTCCATCGTCGTCGTCGTCGTCATCACCACCACCACCACCAGGTTTTTATATTTTAAGTATACATACATTTATCATTTTTTCTAAAATTTTATAATTCATGGGTTTTTTTTTTTTTTTTTATCATGGCTTTTATATAAAATATCACCAGTTTTGTTGATAATTAATAATATCCGTTGCTAAGAAACTTGACTGACCTACTTTAATGGATCTTTTCTTTTTATCACATTTTTTTATCCACAAAACTTGACTTTAGAATCTATTTCTATTTTTCTTTTAACCAGCAAAAAATTGAGTAAAATTTAAAATAAAAATGGATAAGAAGTATATTATTATTATTATCTAACAAATTATTTTTAACATTTTTTATTATTAATTAAAATTTATTAAAAAATACAAAAAAATTAAGTGTCATTCGTTAAATAAGAAATGATACTATAAAATTTTGTAATTTTAAATGAATTTTACCCGATAATAAAAATATGTCCAAAAACACTATATTTCTGACATTTCCCTTAATTAAGGTGATATGTTTATTCTTTTCCTTTATGGATTTTTCTGTTAGTTTGAGCCAAGAATTTGATGCTTGAGATTCATGCCCCAAGCCCAACATATCACTCGGGAAACTAACTATTCTTTTCCTTTACTATTTCAATTTTAAGTAAAATCAAAGACTCTTTACTTAAATATTTTAAATATTCATATATTTAAAGTATTAATTAGTATCATTTTTTTTGTGATTATCAATATAATTACAAATCATTTTATTTTATTTTCCTTTATTTAGTTTTGCTTTCTTTATTTCTATTACCTGATGATAACAAAGAAAAAAGAAATTGACATTTGAGAAAGTTCTTACAGTGTTCGATCGATCAGTTAGCAACCACATGTTATGCCTTGATAGTTAAGAATGTTGAGTAATGTTAGTCACAAACTAATTTTATTCTTTTGTTTAGACCACAAGTGTTCTATGCATAAGACAATTCTATTTTATCTAAGTAGATTGATATATCCAACTCAAACATGATTATCTCATATAGAGGATACATGTGATCTAAAATAAAAAATGGTTGGTAACTAACGTTACTAACTAAATATAACAACTATCATCACTTTTCTCTCTCTCTCTCTCTCACACACACCCAATGTTCAGTTTTCAACAAATGTCTTGGGTGGGACATAGGTCTTATAATAAGTATTATCTATTTTTTACTATAAATTTGAATTTTCATTCTTATATGAATTTTTTTTATGAAATTGTTTTCCTTCTTGTTATATTACGTGATTTTCTCTGCGATAGTTATCTATTTTTATTTTTATTTGTATTTTAATTAATTTTTTAAATGTTATTACTTAAATTTAATTAATTTTAAATTTATTTATGAATTAATTAAATTATTAAATTGTTGCACTATATTAAATTAATTTTTTTAGATAAATTATATATTAAGATTATTATAATTTTAATCAATTTTGTTAAAAAATAATAAACTAAATCAATTTTAATTTTCATTCCGATACTTTTATTATTTATTTGTAATTTTAATTTTGTTGATAACCCATTACGTTTATTAGCAAGTAATGGGTTGGACATTTGGCAATTAGTAAAAGTGGAGCAACTTGAAAGGGCCAGGCTAAAATGACGATGGCCAACGTGGACCACTTGTCCATGTGGTTTATCGTAGACACCATCTTTAATAGTCTTTAGATTAATCTATAGTGCATTATTTTATTGTAAACTCTTCACATTGTAGCCCAAATTCCTTCTTCAATTCCTTGACACTGTTCTTTGTCATGTGCCGTCATCTGAGGTGATTTTTGGCCGCAGCGCCACTTTTTTTTCCCTCACTTTTTCTCCCAATGATCCTTACTCTCCCTCCTCTTTCCTAGAAAGTTCATCTTTGTCATCGCCTCATCATCGTCTCCCTCTTGGAATAGCACCCAAATTGTGTGGAACAACTAGATGACTCCAACATCAAGATAATTTTGCTTCGTTAGATTAGAACGAGGTTTGGCCTAGACACATTGACAAACATAAAACATCTTCATTGTTCATCATAGTTTTAGATCCAAACTGTAAGCAAATAAAGATGATTTAAACATAACATAAAACATCAGATCTGATTTGGTTTTGAAGTGGTGAATGAAATTTGTTTTGATATTTTGAAATTGGTGGAATTTGCTTGGAAGTTTTGATGATTGTGTGTATGAGATTCGAACGTGGACTTCAAAGTGGAAAGGGTAGTGGGGCAAGTAAAAGTGAAGGGCTCAGGCAGCGGAGTTGGTCGAAGGAGGAACGGGTAGGGCACATGAGATGCATGTGGGAGACACTGTCAGTGACAACAACAATGTGGGCGTCGCCGAGGAGGTCGATGTTGTCATGGTTAAAATTGGGGGATGTGTGGAGAGAAGAAGGTTGGACGAGGAAGATTGAATTTGGTTTTGGTGTTTTCTGCAATGGTGATTGCAGAGGTAGTGGACCTGCCGTGGCTGGTAATGTCGGCTGGTGGATGAGTTTTTGACACGCAGTGGTGATGGCAAAGGCAGTGGAGGCAATAGAGGAGAAGGAGTTTATGATTAGGGAGAGTAATTTGGTATGGAAGGTGCATAGTATAAGTGTGATGACTAGAAGAATCCTACGACAAATAAAGATCGGTGTACCATAGACCACCTATGAAGGTCTACATGGGCATTCCTTAAATAGAGTCATACTTTTCACATCTCATTCATTTTTTTGAATACACCACCCCTTCATTTTTCCCCCCCGTAAAATACTCTCTGCATACCCTTCTTCCTTTTCCCCCCTAAAGTATTCTCTCTCTGTGTCTCTTTACATCCATTTATTGTTTTATGTGCAGCTGTGTACAGAAGAAAAAAGGCTAATGAACATCCAAAACTCCATTGATAAGATGTTAATGCAGTTTTTGAAATTAAATTTGACTGATTGGTTGGATCGAAAATCGGTAAGTTATTTATCAATGGTTAAACCAGTGAAAACTTGTAGTTTTTCTCAATTTCAATCGATTTTTTCATTTTGATCCAAAACTATTACTACATTTGTCCCAATATATAAGATTCTTTTCACTTTATTATTTGTCCATTTTTATAAGATCTTCTAATTAACTGGTGCATCAATTATTTTTTTTCTATCATTCCCTTCATTAATTATAACTCCCAAGTGAGGAACAATTAAGTGGAGAGAGAAATGAAGGATAATTTTGAAAGAGCAATATAAATAATTGAATAATTTAATGTAATTAACTAAATTAACCAATTTTCTTAAATGGTGTAAATTAAATGAAAATGTCTTATATATAGGGATTGAGGTAGTATAATTTTCTCTAGACTCTAATATGTAGGTTGTATTAATAGTATGCAAACACAACCTAAGGGATAATGACAACCATCTAAGAGATATTTAATTTTTCATATAATGAAATTTTCATAAATGGAAATGACTCAATTTTTTCTAGGTAGGTCTTATTTTGGTCTCATCTAGTGCTTCAAATAAATATTTTTTTCATCATAATATTTCTACTTTATAAAAAAAGCCACAAATATGAATTCAACATGATCTAATGATACCTTTTTTTTTTTTTTTTAATGTAGGAAAAGATCAGTCACAAACCATTATCTTGATCTTTACTTCCAGCATTGCTGTATCGGGGACACTTTTCACCTTTTTCTATTACTTGATACAAAGAAAAACAAGAAAGAATAATACAATTATTCTCAGAGAAAATTGTAAGTATGGTAATTTATTTTTATAGTTTTTTCTTCAGTTCAAAAGTTTCATATCTTTTATTTATTCCGATATAATAAAATATAAAGTATTTATTATTAATAAAGAAAATATTTCCTATTTTAATTTATTATTCCCTAAAACATATAATCTTTGTCATGTTTAATAATAATAATTATTATTATTATTTCTAATTTTAAATTTTACTGAATAACCTTTGCTAGTTGTGTTAAAAACCAATGCATTGGAATCATCGTTGTGAATTTTAGAGAAATGAATAAAAAAATATATAAAACCTGGCGATGGAGGGGTACTAGTTGGTGGGGTGAGCGTGAGATCGTAAAACTTGAACAATTCAAACCTCAGATTGCAGCTAGGGTACAGAACTCGTCCACCTACGCTTCCCAAACGAGACCATGGAATTGCCATTCCAATCACATCATTTAGGCAGCCAATGCAACTATTGGTTGATAGATCCAATGAACACTGAGAAAGAATATATAGTGTTTGGTCATCATTCAATCTTAATGATTCTGTTCGATATCTGCCATTACTGTTTCCTGTCTTGGTCGCCATCTCAACTAACTGGTTGGATAACTGAAAAGCAACAGAGGATTGTATCGGACTGGCGCTGGTTGTATTCAGTTTCTGAAATATGGGATTTGTTCCCACGCTGGAGAAGAAGTATCGATCGGAATAGCGAAGCCAGCAATGATTGTACCATGTTACAGCCTCCGTAGAAGCCAGACGACACTCAGAGGCTACTTTGTCGGTGGTGAGGGATAGATGCAAGCAAGTCAAACATTCATTCATACATCTCTCATTATTTTCGAGAGATTGTCCACTTGGGTTCAGTAATGGTAAATGGTAAGTGGGAAGGACCACCAGTGCAAAGCAAGTTATAATGAAGTTCGAAATCGAGTGCTCATGTCTTTTTCATTTTTTTTTTATCAGCAAATATAAAAAGATATATAGTATATTGGTACAAGTGGTACCGAAGCTGTTTTACAAATATTGAATCTCAACATAATTTCACTTTTCTCACAGCAATTTGCTCCAGAAAAAAATGTAATGGTTACAAATTATTTATGGCAATCATGAACCATAAATATCCAATAACCACACACTTAATGTCAAATAAATATGTTCACCTACCCCATTATTTCTGTCATATATACTGACCCGCACAATCACATAAGACATCCCTCTCCAGAGCATTAAATCACACAATGATTCCCTCAACCACTATATCCTTTTTCATTTAATTTTCTTCGCGGAGACTATTCTCTCCGAGATCAAATCCTCTGAAGTAGCTGTACCAAAAATATTTGAATTCTGTATCAAAAATAATAAAATTGAATCCTTTTACCAATCCATTTTCATTTTTCCCTCCATAAAAAAAATAGTAAATTCGCAAAAGAGGATCCAACCCATCCTCCACCATACCTACAATTTTCTTACTTTTATCTCTCTCGCTAGGTGTGGAACAATATTTGGAGAGTCTAAAAATTAATTTTGTTATTTTATTGTCACATGTCTTTGGATCTTGTAATGGTATATAAATGGGTTCATGGAGATGAAATTTGTAGATTTTTCTCCCACAAAACTAGACATATAATTTCGCATGGCAATCAAGGATTGGTGTGCAAGCAAGTCTATGAAGTCAAGCACTCATGTCTTCTTCATTTTCTTCCCAGAGACTATTTTCTCTTCACAAATTTTATAAATTTGTATAGATGATTTTTCTTTGTTGAAGATAATACTTTTTAAAAAAATTCATCAAAATGAAGATAAAACTTTTATCTTCACAAAGTATAAAAAATAATACTTTTATAATTGTTAATAAAATAAAATAAAAAAATCCCACATCAAATAGACATAAACTTGCATTGTCCCATTCCATGAGCTATGTTCATATTACGACCAGGAAGAACTTCCACTACATTAAAGGTTTTTTCACTACTACAAAAAAGACTTTTTAGATCGGTTAAAAATGACTTTTTAGATCAATTGTACGACCGATGTATATGGGAGCGATATAGAAAGTCTAACTTTTTAGATCGGTTTTTAACTGATCTAAAAAGTTTGCTTTTAAGATTGGTTATATTGATGACCGATCTAAAAAGTCAATCTATTAGATCAATTCGTTTTGATAACTAATTTAAAAATATAACTTTTTAGATCAGTTCATTTAATAACCGATCTAAAAAGATAACTTTTAAGATCAATTCTCTACACTAACCGGTCTAAAAAGTTATATTTTTACATCGGTTCTCTGCATTAACTGATCTAAAAGGTTCACTTTTTAGATCGGTTATAGACATAACGGATATAATTTTTTTTTTATAAATAGAATATGTCCTATATATTTTCCTCCCTATAAACAGACACCACAAAGCCACATACCACAACACAAACAAACTTATCACAGCACAACTAATATATTTTCTTAATCTATAAAAGCAAATATAGTCATTCTAAACAAATTATAATAATCATTCTAAACAAAAAATGTACTACTCATTAGACCTTAAAATATATACACAACACAAACAAATTTATCACAACCTTATATGTCTTAACATATAAAAACAAGTACTCATTGGGTTCTAAACAAACATTCTAAACAAATTGTAACAAAAAAACAACATTCTAAACAAATAAGTTTACAAATTACTAATTTTAAGAAAAAAAGTTGCCCAACGTTGTTGAATGTTAGCAATATCCTCCTCGGGTATTGGACCCGCATTGTTGAAGATCTACAATTTCAAATAACATAGATAAAATATTAGCTCATGAACTAAAAACAAAACATAATTAATCTAACTTGTTGAGAATTGATTACATCTTTCCATTAATCAACAATATTTGCCATGACAATTGTGAGCATATGCCTCGTAACATAATATCCACACTTATGACCCCCAGATTGCGTTTCACACTACAAATGAATATCAAATTTGAATATAATTAGTAACTATTTAAGTAAGTATTATAAATTGTAATTGATAGTCGGTTTCTAAACTACTTACAAAGGGAAAAATCCATGTGGGCTTCCTTCTAGATCTTGACTGCAAACCCACCAACCTTTGATATCCGTCCATAGCTCTAACATAAGAAAATAATCATATGAATTGCATTATAGGTTTTAGAGTTATAAACACACTAGAAAGCAAATTTTTTAGAAATAAAAGCTTAATAATCAATTTTTTTTCATTTCTGAGTTGATCATCTTCTTGTGTAACGAACACAATAACACCACAACATTTTGCTTAGGACAAATAATCAACAATTGCCAGTGGCTCCTATATTAGAGAACAATTAGTGACCAATGACACATAATTTGATCAAATTTGTAAACTTGAGCTTACGAATGCAAGCAAGGTGCTAAGTAACATTGTTTGTTGCCTTCATGTAGCCTATTTTGCAAATAGCTCTGAACATCTTGTGTCTTATTCCTAACACTCTGAATGGATTATGGATCCATGAATCCATAAATATGTGCATTCTTCATCTCATTAGTACATAAGTGATGTATATACCTAAGATATTGAAATAAATGTTAATTATAATAAATTGATATTTAATTAGTTAACAAATTTACAAATTAATTGTACTTACATCAACCATAATTGTATAACCGAGATGTCAAGCATCTTTGTACCCATATATACTTCCAAGATATCCCTCTGATGGATATAAAATGGCATGGTAGAGGGCCTAGTTAGTACATTAGGATCTCAAGGCAGTTGTATTGGATCCTTAGTTTTTCTTGCTACCATCAATAAAAGTTCAAATGAATCAAGTTGAGGTTCCAACCTTTTGTGTGGAACATCTTTGCAACATCCCTCCATAACCTAAACAACAAGGGTAAAATAATATTAGTAAACTATTTCAAGTCATTGTAACCATAAAATGAGAAAGATATAAGTAAACAATTAATTACGGATACCTTAGTTGAAATAGACTTGACGAGTCTTCTTGGCCACTGAATGAAATGATTGGGGGCCTACCCCACTGTTTGAACCTCATCAGTAGGGAAAGGAACTTGAGCATCTGCATGTCTAACCTCTTCAACCACCACCCTTACATTATCATCCTCTATTTTGTTGTGGTGTATGATTGACCTAAGATTATACACTTTTCCAATTGCCACTAAAAAGGGAGGATCAACATCAACATATAGCTCACACTGATTATGGATATCAGTGTGACTATCCTCCCCAGATGGATCAACAGCAGAACAACTCCCCTTTGTACTCACACGAGGTACTACTGGCTCTACATTTGTATTTTGTTGGGAAAGACCTAGAGATGCTAGTTGCAATTGGAACTGCTGTGTGACTTGTTAAGTCACCTACTGAGTGACCTCCAAAGTGACCTCTTTAGTGACCTGCTCTCATAACTTTTGTGTAATGACCTCTAAATGTTCCATGTTGATACTTGCTGAGGTGGAAACATGATGGGTAGGTGGTCCAAAGTATTGCCTAATGCCCATACCTCGGCCAACACCATGAACACGACCAGGGTGCTCTGGTTTCCCAATGGCAGTAGTCAAGATATCTTGACGCCCATGTGAAACAAAGGATCCTTGCGTGCTCTATTCTACGAGAGAATCCTACAACATATAATTCACTAACATATTTAATTACAATCCTTGAGTGATATTAAGTACATGTAGAATTGAATATTTACTTACAATCCTGTCACAGATAAAGCGTGCTTCTTCATTAATATAATCTCCTGAACCCTAAATCAAAATCAAAATCAAAATCAACAAAACCAAACCCTAAAATAATAACAAACTAAACAACAAAAACCAAAATGAGAGATATGAAAGATCAACCTGGAGACATGCTTTGAACGGAGATAGAGCATGAGCAGAGCGAGAGGGAGTGTGTATGAGCAGACCTAGAGAGAGAATGTGTGAGCAGAGTGAGAGATAGAGAGAGACCGTGAGCAGAGCGAGACAGAAGAGGACCGTGAGCAAAGCAAGAGAGAAGAGGAGTATCTGGTTTTCACATTTGTGTTTCACAGCACTGACGGAAGAGAAGCGTCAATGAATGAAAGAAAAAAGTTGGGCTTTTGAAATTGGGAATTACTTTTTAGATCAGTTTTACTTATAATTGATCTAAAAGCAACCTTTTAAATCAATTTTAAAATGAACTAATTTAAAAAGATTACATTTTAGATCAGTTTAGCTTTCAACCAATTTAAAAAGTTGTTTTTAGATCGGTTATAGAAGAATCGATCTAAAAACATTTTTTATATTTACAAAAATGCCACTGCATTTTTTTAGATCAGTTTTCTTATTACTGATCTAAAAAGCTGTTATATATTGTATTTTTTGTAGTAGTGTTTCACAGTGAAATTTGTTGTTGGCTAATCTCAAATGTCGCTAGGAAAACAACATTTGCCAGCCAACAATTGTTGCTGCAAGAAAGGTTGTTGCAAAAAGTTTTGCAGCCATATTTGATGTCACTACCACTACTTATGCTTTAACCACCAAAGTTGTTTCCATATTTTACATGTCTTAATTTACATGTCTTAACCACTATTGTCGTTGTGAAAGACATTTCCTTCTCATCAACCAAAGTTGTTGCGATAAGATAATTTTTCTTAATAATTAATATTGCTACAATAAGATATCTTTTCTCAACGACTATAATGTTGTTGCAATAAAGTATTTTTTTTTCAACAAAATTGATTGTTGTTATATCTTTCTTAACAAAAGTTGTGGCAAAAAATTACTATTTCTTAACAACTTACATCATTGTAAAATTTTATATAAATATTAAATTTGGTTTTAATTACAATTATATATTATTTTTTAGAATTAGTACTAATAGAAATCATTTAGTTATCATAACTATTTTTTTTTTTGGAAAGCAATTATCATAACTATTTAAAACTAGATCAAATTAAAACAAGATGAAGGCTAGGGTAGACCACCACCATAGGTAGTCCGCCATGCATCACATTTATCAACCCTTAGATTAATCTAAGGTGCGATTTCTTATCATACATCCTCTACATCAAAATATCTCTATTTCCCATCTAATCTAGGGATGACAATGGGTAGGGTCTGGGTAGGGTCCTATAGTACCCGTCCCCATACCCGCGTTTTAAAAAAAGACCCGTACCCGGGCCCATACCCGCGTGGGTAGCAACTTTAATCCCCGTACCCGCTGGGTACCTATATACCCATACCTGCGCCTGCTACCCGCACTTTACTTATGTATGAAGTTAATAAATCAATAAAAAATAGGCTTAAATGTAATTTTGGTCCCCCTATTTTGCACAATCCGCAATTTTAGTCATCCTATTTTAAAATAGAGACATTTAGTCCCCCAATTTTGCAAAATCCGTAATTTTGGTCCTTTCATCACATTAAAAGCATTGACAATTAAGAGATTAACGTTGACCTTGACGTGACCCAAATATAGTGATGTGACACGAGATTATTTATTTATTTTTTAATTATTTTAAATACTGAGTAATCATTATTTGTTTATCTATGTCACTAAAGCACATGTCACATTGATTTTAATTGTTGGGGTAGTCGTGAGTCCTAAAATAGAAATCACAAGTCTTAATCATTTATTTTAAACTAGTTCTACATTGTTGAAGTACATGGCACGTCGTAGTCAAATAAATGATATTACCTTTTTTTAAAATATATTTTCATCAATTATTCTAATAAGTATTTAAAATAATTAAAAACTAAATAAATAATCTCGTGTCACGTCACTATATTTGGACCACGTTAAGGTTAACATTAATCTCTTAATAGGCAACACTTTCAATTTGATGGAAGGACCAAAATTACATATTTTACAAAATTTGGAGACTAAACGTCTCTATTTTAAAATAGGTGAACCAAAATTGCGGATTGTGCAAAATAGATGAACCAAAATTGCATTTAAGCTATAAAAATATTAATTAAAAATTATTACAAATAAATTGAAAATTCACGCTTAAATAATTCAAATTTAACATTAAAAGCATCCACACATAACATTAAAAATATAAAATATAAAATTATTGTAAGTTATAACATAAATCTTTTACTATTAGTGTTAGTTTATGGAAAATATAATTTTTTTTTTACAGAAAAGTATATATATAACATAATTATTTATTTAAGTTATTTTAATTATATATATATATGGTAGGTGCGGGGCGGGTACTATAGTACCCGTACCCGCACCCGCAAAAAATCGCGGGTAAATACCCGGCCCCGGCCCCAGCCCCAATAAGCGGGTATTTACCCGACCCGC
This sequence comes from Pueraria montana var. lobata, assembly GCA_026413185.1. Classification (NCBI taxonomy): domain Eukaryota; kingdom Viridiplantae; phylum Streptophyta; class Magnoliopsida; order Fabales; family Fabaceae; genus Pueraria; species Pueraria montana. The sequence continues at coordinate 85,438,513 of CM048650.1, read as the reverse complement.
TTGCGGATATTTTTGCGGGTACCCGTAAGGTCCGGGTACACTTTGCCATCCCTAATCTAATCCCCCACTTCATTCCCAACAACCCTCTGACCACCATTTGCCATCGCCAAAGGCGGTTTTCGGAGGCAACATTGCATTTTTGTTTTTGTTTTTTTCCTCGCCACCTCCACCATTAGCCCCTTACACTATAGTTGAAAAGAGAACGAACATCGAACCCTAGAAAAGGCAAATGGGTAAGGATCTAAGCAAGAATCAAGATTCTTCAATGAAGGAAGCTTTCTCTCTATTCAACATGGACGTTGATGACCGAATCGAATCGTCGGAGCTCAAGATCCTGATGTGGTCTTTACGGAGCAACCCCACCTAGGCCCAACTGAAGGCCATCGTCATTGAAGAGAACCTCACGACCCCTTCACAAGCCTCATCATGGCCAAACACATTAAATTAAACCCTTTGATCGCCAACCGTGTAACATATTCAAGGTCCTCGACAAGGATACTAAATCGCTTCATCTCTTCTTTAAGCTTTGTCACTTCCTCACCAACATCAGCAAAAAGATCCAGCTCTCCGAGATCAACAAGTGGATCCTGGAGGTCAATGTCGACTCGGACAGCATGACCCATTATGTCATCGACGATGTGAAAGGTCTAACATTGTCGTCATCTCTTAGTTAGTGGCCACTGTAGGAGGAAGTGCTTACCTATCTATGTGCTTCCTAGCAAACCTAAATTTTTTTTTTGTGATGGTCACCATACTAGAACGCTTTTGGGTTATCATAGCCTTTTTATTCATTTTCTTCAATTTTATTTGGTTATTATTTTTGTTCATTGAATGACAGTTAGCATAAAAACAATTAAAAGCATATAAGGTATGCACAAATTTACCTAGCATGTTGGAAGCGAAGGGAGTGATGCTGTTTGCATCAATCTTCCTTTTCTTTGATTAAGTTTTCCTCTTCTTCTTTTTTTTTTGTGAATTTTTCTTCATTTTGGGTTTTGATTATGCATCCTACTACCACCAAATTCTACATTTCAATTACTTCTTAATATTCATTGCAATTAAAATAGGCTTTTATTATTTAATTGCTTAATTAATTATAACATAAAATTGTGTTTGTGCTGTTGTGATGGAAAACAATGGTTGCAACTCTAAGCCATCATCAGCATCGATTAGAGATAAGGAAAGCTAAAGTTGAAGGCGAAGTAGAGAGAGGGAAGGAAGGCAGTTGAAGAATGAAGGAACGAGGAAGGAAGGTAGTTGAAAACGGAGGAAGGAGAAAAAAGAAAAAAATTGATACCGAAGGTACACCTTATCACTGTGTGGTTGAGATGAATCTTGTGGTGTATAAAAGTGGTCCACAATAGACCACTTATACAACTACTTCGCGCTAGCCTTTATCTTAAAACAAATAGAAGTATATAATTATTTAAACACAAATGACAATATTGTTAATGCAAATATATATATATATATATATATATATATATATATATATATATATATATATATATATATATATATAATCAACAAAATATAAACACAACATATATAAGGATGACTAAATATCTTAAAATATTATTTACAAGATTTAATGGGTAAAGTTCTCATTTTCACAAAAAGAATCAATAAATAACTAAAAATTACTATTGCTACATTAATTTTTCTTTTTAACTTTACTTTGAATATCCCCTCACATAGAAGTTGAATCACCACCAGTTGACATGCAATTTATCACAAACAAATTTTTAGTTTAACATGTTTTTTCTTATGCAGTATGTAGTGGGTGGGAGTGCGGATGTTCAACATAGGCCAACCAATTACAATTGAGACAAATAAATTGCAACTCATATTTTCCTTCTATCCAAAAATGAAAAATGTGATTTGCTTGAGGCGCTGTAGTTATACGAAATACAAGGTTTGAAACTCCGCACTCTAGCATTTAATACTAGCTTTGAAATAAAGCAAGTGAAATGCCCCCTAAATTAGGGTAAACAACAATTTAAAGTTAACATAGCATAGCATGTCTAGATCAAGAAATATATATGAATAGTAATTGGACATGGCAATCAACGAAGGACTGGTGGTACATGCAAGTTAATGAAGTGCATATTGGTTCTAATTATGTGACGCTTTTATCCGGGTCAAATTAAAAGTAGCTTGTTATAGTCGGTGTTTGCTTACACGTTTAATATGTGTGTGTGTGTTTTTTTTTCAGGAAAATTCTCGTGATTATGCCTACAATTGAATGAATTGGTGTTGACATGGATCTACGCTTTGTAATGTTAAACCAAACATGCTAATAGCCTTTGCATCCATAGTGAAACCAGTGACGGACTTAGAGGGGGCGGGCAGGGGCCCTACCCTCCCTCCCGTAGGCTTTTCATGTATATACATGTATATTTTTAAGTAAGTTAGTGTAAAATTATGTAAGATTAATTATCTAGGTTGTTATTATAATAATAATTAAGGTTAATTATGTAAAATTATGTAAAATCAGTTGTATTTGTTGTTATTATTGCAATGGTTAAGGTAATAACTAGTGTAAAATTACGTAAAACTATTTGTGTATTTGTTGTTATTATGATAACAGTTAAGGTTATTATCATTTAAAATAAAAATTAGTTTCAATTTTACGTGTAAAAATTAGTAAATATTTTTTAAAAATTACTATTTATTAAAAGTTAGACATTTAAACAATTATAAAGGAAGAAAAAAAATTCAACTCCCCCTTTAATAAGTTTCTAGATCCTTCCTAGTGAAACTAAAGTGGAAATATAAATTTATGCAAATATTATACGTCATTCCAAACACGCTAACAAGTGGCTCATGCCCTTTTCATTTTCTTCCCAGTAACTATTCTCTCCTGTCAAATTTTATAAATTTCTATGGATGACTTTTCTTGGTTGAAAATGATTCCAAAAAATTAGAAAATGCCATTATGAGTTGTGATTATTGACATGAGTAATGGCTGAAAGTCTAAAGCATTACAATGGGGAAATTGTCATTTATTTATTAGAAAGTATCCACAAAATTGTACGAAAGAATCCACAAAATTTTTAAACAAACAACAGCTAATTATTTTTCATAATCTTTCTAAACAAGAATAAGTAATTATTTATATTTGACAGAAATTATTGGTAGTTATATTTAAAAATTGACCAATCAAAACAGTTTATCTCGTGTGAATCACACGGATCCTTATTGGTTTTACATGTCTAACTGGTTTTTAGTTGTTTACTGTATAAACTAAATACTATTAAGTGCACCATAAATTACGTTAGGAAAAGCCAAATAAAAAAGTTAATGAATAACTATTTATTTAGTGCTTATTAAAATGATGTACAGGCCCCAACCAAAATATAGTATCATATTTTTAACGCAGAAAAAATAAGGAGCAAATATTAAATTTTCGGATACCTTAAATTGACAACTCTTGAAAATGGCAACTGTCACTACAAGAAATTCATTTAATACAAACAAACAAATTTAGAGACAATAAAATATTCAGTCACTACAGATACTGATTTAGAGACTATTTTAGAGACTAAAGAAATTCAATCTCTATATCAGTCTCTTTAGTCATTAAAATTTGAAATTTAATTATAGACCAATTTTCAGTTGCTATTATTTTTTAAAATAATTTATTTATTTACTGAGATACTTTTTTCAGTCTCTAATATAAAAATACATAGAGACTCAATTTGAGTCACTATCAACCCATTTTAGAGACTGGAATTTCAATCTCAACCTAAACTAGAAGTAGGGACTGGATTTTTTTGTTTTTAATTAAAAAATAAGCAAGACTAATTTTTCAGTTAATACTGATTTTTCAGTCACAATTAGTCTATTTTAGAGACTAAAAGCTGGTCTCAAATTGAAATATAATTACTAAATAAATTTCAAATATTATTAATAATATTATAGATATTTCTTAAATAAAATTTATAAAATTATTGTACAATATTTATATTGTTATTTTACTTTATTTTAAAAATTATTAGAATATTATTATTGATATAATATAATGAAATTAAAAATCATAATAAAACAATATATAATTATTTTAAACATTAAAATTAATAATAGAATAAATAAGTCATAAATTAATATTAATCATTTTTTTACTATATTATACTTTTTAGGCTTCATCAGTGTTTTTAGTTTTTTTCATTTGTGCATATAATAAAAATATTAAAAAATAATATAACAACATAAAATTTAAAATATTGATAAAATAATAAATATAATATAAATAACAATTTTTAGAAGTATTTTACAATATTTTAATAATATAATACAATAATGTAAAATTCAATTATATAAATTTATTTTTCAAAGAACATGGATGACTATTTTTTATTATAACTTTATGTATAACTAACAATATAATACAATAAAATTAATTTTAAATTTAAAATATTAATAAAATAAGTTAATAATATTTTAATATATTAATATAAACTTTTAGGTATTAAAATTAAAATTTAAAACTATAATTAAATAATAATTATAAAAATATTTTTGATCAATATAATTTTTACATTATAATTTTAAAAATAGAAAAACAATTTTTTTATGTTTTTAATTTATAAAAGAAAATAAGATGCATAATAAAATACATAATTTTTTAAAAGGAAATATTTTAAAAAATATTATTAATATAATATAATAATGAATACAAAATTTAAAATAATAATATTAATAATATAATAAATATTTTATATTTATTTGTTAAAAACAATCAGCTTTATCTTAAAAAAACATTTTATATTTTATAACATGTGCATGAAGCCTCTTCAAGCTTCATCATTTTTCACTTAAAAAAAGTATGGGTAATGCTTACTAACTACTTCATCTTAAAAAACTATCCTAATGAAAAAGGAAAGTTGAAAATCAACTTTCATCCCATCATATCTTAATCTTAATATATCTATATAAAAGTAATTAATTGTTGTTGACATAATTATTGCAACAATTGAATAAATAGAAAGTAAAAAAATTGAAGTAATTAAAGGAAATAAAATTATAATAACCTAGTAAATAGCATAGAAATTTAATTATTTGGATGTGGTCAGGATTTAAATTATTATTTGGTTATGGTTAGAATTTTAATTATTATGATTAGCAAAATACTCTTCACGCAACAATTGTTTCTTCTTGATTTTGGGTGAAAGATTTCTAAATGCCACCAATTATCATTAATGCAAACAATCCAGCGATGGGGTTGGCAAGGACAGTGTCCATGGACAACCATAACTCAAGGGGTAACACTGAGGACCTGTGATTAGTAATGTACAAGACATTGGCATGGTTGTAAGCACAAGGAGGCCATGGGTGTCGACGACTAAGGAGGCCAGAGGAACCACAGTCAATGACAGAGGAAAGCATGAGCTTGATTTGACTTTTCTATAATTGTTCCTTGATCTGTCTCTTTTTATTGTTTTGTGAAGCGGATGAAGGAGATTGCGAGAGGTTTGCTTTTGTTTAACCTTGACACTGGTACAAATTTGTTGAAGGAGAAGTTGAAGATGAAGCTGCGGCGCTGCGAGAAGTTGAAGGAGAAGATCGGAACACCAAACACCAGAGGTAGGGGCACATTGGGAAAGAGAGAAAAACAAAAGAGAAAGAAAAAGGAAAAATTCTCAACTCATTGATTTTAATAATGCATATATAATGGTTGAAAATACCTCTCCCTTTGTGGGAGACCTACCATCCTTTCCCACCTTAGAATTCATCATGATAGTGTTCACTCAGTGGAGAATCCTGTCATGTTATTTGGTTCCTTAGTCATTTTTTTTTTGTGGTCCTGGGTTAGAGACCACGGGTGTCCCCCAACCCACTGGGTCAGAGACTAACTGGGTCAGAGACTAATTTTGCTCGAGGTGCATTGCTGCCGCTGGCCCAAGGAAATTTTGCACACAATCCTGTTATTTGGTTCCTTAGTCATTTACCACAACAAAGAGCAAATCTAAAATCTACAGGTAAATTTCTTAGGATCATTTAAGTCACAGTTAATGAAATAATTATTATGATATTACATTTGTTTATTGCTCCCTCTGTCCAACAATGACTGGTGTTTAAGATTTTTACACATAGATTAAGAAAAACAAGTATTCCAAGAAAACAATATTTATTAGGGGCCAATTTTACTAAAATATCCTTATTCTTTTTCTTACTTTTAATAAATGCATTATTAAGTCTTTCAAGACAACATTATTTATTAGAGGGCAAAATTGGAATAGATGTTTAAATATCTCATTGAAAAATGAGAATATCAGTTAATTTGGAATTTTTTTCAAAGGCTAAAATTGCAGTAATTGTGGGATGGAGGGAATACTTTAGTTAAAACAATCGTTGAAATATTCACATCCACTCATTCACAGTAACCACTTACCCTTTCTTAAACTTAATACAAAGATTCCCTCTCATTCTTTTTTCCTCTAACACACAACAATAGACGGTTTCACTCAACTCATCACTCACCCTCAATTTTTCTCCTATTCTCTATCAGGTCATGTGGGGACTGGGGTGGGTTAGGTTGGGGTGAAGTGCAATCCTAGATCCAATAGGGTGGAGGTTAACCCTAGATTCTCAGTGAGGAAATTAGTGGGGGAAGACTGTGGCAGTGGAGGATGAGTTGATAGAATAAAACAAAAAGGAAATTCTTTCATCAGAAAAAAAAAATATTATCCAATTTCCCTTTTTAATCGATAATAAGTAAGGCTCCGCTACGTTCACATGAGGGGGAACGATTTATTTAGTGAGAAAATCCGTGTTCGATTCCCTTCGTGTGCAAAATTTCCTTGGGCTAGCGCCAACCATACATCGCGAGCGGGATTAGTTTCTAACCCAGTGGGTTGAAGGACACCCATGACCAAAAATCGGTAATAAGTACACAATCTAAGCCACTTAATTTTTTATTATTAAATCCAATGGTGAATTTAAGTGCCTCATCGGTGTAGCACCAGGTGAGGTACTTCATATTAAATAGATTCCAGAAAATAGAAGATGATAATGCACTTCTTCGTATCTTATTATTATGTTACATATATTTTGACCTACTTAATAATAATGATGATGATGATGAAACCATGTGTTTATGCTTCCTTGTTTCTTTAATTTTTTAAGTAGTTTAATTTAAACGTCGTCATACACCGTATGACAACCCACACAATTCTACATATTAGTTCAATAAAACATATCTTATTCCGATAAATGATGAAACTATATATCTTATACTATTGTATATATAACATACATAAAGAATGTCATTTACTAATTGAGCTTACTTCTTGGATAAGAATACAGTGTATTAAAATTGATTTTTTCAGTTAGCCATCTTATCAACCGGATTACATAGTTCAATGGTGATAATTTTATAGGTTTAACTTGCATATATTTCGGGAAGTGATGTATATTTTAGCTTAAAAAATACGGATACACACGTTGTGTATAGGAGGAGAAAAGTCGGGCTAGCATGAATTCAATTTGGATAATACTCAAAGTCAACTCCAAAATGGGATAGATTTGAGTGGTAATATATGAAAGATAGGAAAAAAAAAAAAAAGATACAAAGAAAGTAATAGATGTAATAGGTGATATAATTGGAAAGAAATAAAGATAAAAAGAAAATGGAATAGAAACTAAATGTATGTTTATAATAATACATTCAATCTAATCTGAGAATTTGATCACTATGTTAGAATGGGATGATAGTTAATGGGAATAGATTCGCTGTAGTAACTTTGCCACCGCATAGGATTTTAGTCCTTTATTAAATTTTATCAATATAATATATTTCTACTGTAAAATTAAGGTTTTAAAAAATAAAACATAAAATTATGACAGTCGACCATGTCAAAAAAAAAAATCCACTAGAAAAAATCCATTCCGATAATTAACACCTTTTTGTTAATGGTTCCTTTCCTAACCGAAAAAAGAAAAAAATTGTGAATCTTCTCTTTGTGATTTGTAGAGATGTCAAAAATAAAATTGTAATACAGCTACAGGTATTCGCAAATAAACTTTGCTACATATTAGATTTGGATAGGTTAACGAGATAGTAAAGTAAATAGATATTTTCTCTATCTGCTAATTATTAATTAACGGAGCAAAAGTGGGTAGCATGATACTTGTGCCAACAGGCACATGTAGTCTGAAAAGACTTGAATACCTAAAGCAATCAAGTGACCAAATATGTTTTCATTTATGCTAAATTATAATTTTGGTTTCCTATAATTTTTAATTCACGATTTTGGTCATTATTTTTTTTTCTTGCGATTTTGATCCCCTATGTTTAAAATATTTATAATTTTGATTCAATCCTCAATTTTGCATATATTTTTTTCCTTTTATTTTGGTTCAATTGAATCTTAAACCTAACATATTCACTTAAGAAATCATAAAAAATAATTTATTTCATTAAAATATAAAAAATAAAAGAAATAAATGTATGCAAAATTGAATATTGAACCATAATTATGAATTTTTTAAAACAATAGACCAAAATCATGAGAAAAAAAAGGGACCAAAATTATGAATCAAGAATTATATAAGAATCAAAATTACCCTTTCATTTAAGTGTATGAGTATAACTATTAAACGTGAAATGAACATTTCTCGGACAAAATATATGACTTTGAACATTTTTATTTTTTATATCTCATTTTGACATTTTCTTAACTTTCTTTGAGACAATTTCAACACATAATATAATAATCAATAGAAATTTATAAGAAGTTTCTAGGGAAGTAATCTCGGGGAAGATAACGAGAGAGACGAGTGTTTGACTGAACTGCTTCTTTGACTTGCTAATTCTTTGCACCTATTTCTTTCTTTTCATTGCCATGTTAAATATGTTGTTCATGGGAAAAAGAAGTTTTAAAAGTTTCAACTTCACCATATTTTTTCCAACACACAAAGAAATCTAGACAAACTATATATGAACATAAAAAATCCATCCATGTCGAACATGAACAGAACCATGCCTTCCAATTCCTTCAAGCTCATCTTTCTTTGTATCCTTGTTACCTTGTTCAATTTCCCAACTACTAAAGCACAGGAAAACGCTGGTATTCTTGGCCAATTTTGCAGTGCAAACAAAACCACTGCAAACAGCGCCTATGAAATCAAACTCACGACCCTCCTCTCTTCCTTATCTTCCAATGCCACCGACAACACATTCTACAACAGCACAGTCCTCGGCACAAACACCTCTGACACAGTGTATGGATTGTTCATGTGCAGGGGTGATGTACCCTCTCAGCTCTGCACACAATGCGCGGTAAACGCAACCAACAAACTATCCTCAGATTCAGATTGTTCCTTGTCCAAACAGGGTGTTATTTGGTACAACGAGTGCATGGTTCGGTATTCCAACGTCGCTTTCTTCTCCACGGTGGACACAGTTCTGGGACTGTACACGTGGAACATGGCCAATATCTCCTCCAACCCAGCAAGCTTCATGAGTCTGTTGTCGAACACCATGAACCAAACCGCAGAAGCAGCAGCCAATTCAGATAACAGGTACTTCACAAAGGAAGCAAACATATCTGAATTTCAGACCCTTTACTGTCTAGCTCAGTGCACACAAGACCTGTCACCCCAAAACTGCACAACCTGTCTCAGTGAAGCAATAGGGAACCTTCCAAACTGCTGTGAATGAAAGCAAGGAGGGAGAGTTCTATTTCCCAGCTGTAATATCAGGTATGAGTTGTACCCTTTCTATCGCCTCGCTACTGTAAGGACAATACAGCGTATGGCCTCTTCACGTGCCGCGGTGACATTCCTCGAAACCTTTGCGGACAATGTGTCCAAAACGCAACCGAGAGAATAGCCTCCGAGTGTCGTTTCGCTACGGAGGCTGTAATCTGGTACAATCATTGCTGCCTTCTCTACTCCAATAGATACTTCTTCTCCAACGTTGGAACAAGTCCAATGTTTCGGGAACTGAATATCACCAACAACAATCCGGTGCAATACTTTGTTGCTTTTGAATTATCCACTAAATAAGCTGAGATGGCGAATACGATCGGGGGCAGTGCTGAGAGATACCGAACAGATTCGTTAAGATTGAATGATAACCAAACACTGTATATTCTTGGTCAGTGCACGTTCGATCTATCAAGCGATGGTTGCAGTGGTTGCCTGAGTGATGTGATTGGATCGGCAATTCCACGGTCTCGTTTGGGAAGCGTAAGTGGAAGAGTTGTATATCCTAGCTGCAATCTCCGGTTTGAGTTGTTCCGGTTTTACAATCTGACTCTGACACCCCCGCATCTCACTCCTTCACCTACTACAGGTTTTTATATTTTAAGTATACGTCCGTTGAACTTTTCTCTAAAAAAATTTCAATAATGATAGGAGTAAAGTATCTGTTTATACTATTGTTAGATAGTTCAGCTAATGAGTAATAAGCTACACACTACTCATAAGAAACAAGAAGGTTAAACATATAATCTACTCCTTGCGGATTCTCAATTTAGTCCTTAATTACATGTAAAAACTTAATAGATTGGTCCTATATATATTAATGTAAAGATGTTAATGGTTTGGTCCCTGTCACCTTAATCCTTTACGCATTTTTAATTTCATTCTTATACATATAATACATTCTTAATTTCGACCCTATAGGTGTAGAGCATTCTTAATTTGGTCCTTATAAAAACCAAATTAAGAATGCACTATACCTAAAGGGGCCAAATTAAGAATGTCTAAGGGAGTTAACCGTCAATTTGTGATGGTATGGGACAAACCGATAATGTTTGCACATATAGAGACCAATTTAATAAATTTTTATGTATAGAGACAAAATTGAGAATCCACGATACATATAGAAACTAAATTATATGTTTAACCAAAGAAAATATTGCAACGTTTATGACTCAATAACATTTATTATATAATTTAGTAACAATTAATATATAAAATTTATAATTAAGGAAACATAGTATAGTACTCTATCTTTTTGAAGGAAAACTTAAATGAGTGGTTTTCTTTTTTTTTTTTAGAGAAAAGCGAAGGTCGATCACAAATTATTATCTTCATTGTTGTCCCCATCATTGTTATTTTGGTGGTATTTTTCTCTCTTGGCTGCTATTTGATAAGAAGGAAAGCAAGAAAGAGTTATAAAAGTATTCTCAGAGAAAATTGTAAGTATTATGAAAAATAATTAATACATACTTTATTATGTTTACAAATTTACTTTAACAATTGAAGTATTTTGGTCTAGTTGGACATGAAAGTGCCACTATAGAGCCATTGCAATTTGATTTGACTATAATTGAAGCAGCAACAAACAACTTTTCACATGAAAACAAGATTGGCAACGGTGGATTTGGAGAAGTTTATAAGGTAAGAGAAAATATGAGAAATTTTATTTTTTAATGTTTTTATTTTCCACATAAATAACTATCTGTATTGTAGGGTACTCTTATTGATGTAAGACATATAGCAGTAAAAAGACTATCAAAAACTTCTAAGCAAGGTGAAGAGGAGTTCAAAAATGAGGTTTTATTAATAGTCAGCTTCAACATAGAAATCTAGTGGCATTTAAAGGATTTTGCCTTGATGAGCAAGAAAAAATACTTATCTATGAATATGTGCCTAACAAGAGTTTGGATTACTTCTTATTTGGTTAGATTCTTCTCACCTCTCTTTAGTTTCTTAAACTTTACCATTCGTAAATTATTATTTTATGATGCTAAATTTAATGTGTTACGTCATAAACTAGTCCGAGTGATTAATTACAAACCATACATCACTTAATTTATTTCTTATACTAAATATTTCTTTTGTGTGTAGATACTCAACAACAAAAGGTTTTAAGTTGGCTTGAGCCACACAAAATTATAGGAGGGATTGCTCGAGGAATTCTTTATTTACATAAATACTCTCAACTAAAAGTTATACATCGTGATCTTAAACATAGTAACATACTATTAGATGAAAATATGAATCCAAAAATATCATATTTTGGTCTAGCAAGAATTGTCGAAATAGATCAACATGAAGGAAGCACAATATTGGCACATAGTAAGTTTAAAATACTTATTCCTACCCTTGTCATCCTTTACATGGTATCTTTGCACCATTAATTTTTTTTTCATTTCCAATTTCATAGTGGCTATATGTCTCCAGAGTATGCAATGTTTGAGTATGCAATGTTTGGACAATTTTTTGAAAAATCAGATGTTTTCAGTTTTGGACTTATGATTTTAGAGATTATTACCAGAAAAAAGAATGCAGGTTCTAATGAATCAAGTCGTATTGTTGATGGTCTCCTGAGTTTTGTAAGTGCAATAATCTTGGAGTGTTTGAAATTTATTATTGTTCATTTTTACTATATGAAGAAATTAATTTAAAAGTTGGAAAGTGTAATGATTTGACTAAGTTAGCAAATTGTTACAAAACTTGTTTCAGGTTTGGAGACAATGGAGTGATCAAATGCCATTGAACATATTAGACCCAAAATTAAGAGACAATTATTCTAAATCTGAAGTCGTGAAGTGCATTCAGATTGGTTTATTATGTGTTCAAGAAAATCCAGATGTTAGGCCTACAATGGTTACAATTGTTTCATATTATAGTAGTCACTCAATTGAATTGCCATATCCACAAGAACCAACATTTTTCTTACACAGCGGATTAGATCCAAAAATAGTTGCATTTGAATCAAGTTCAAGCCAATCTACCAACAATTCCAAACCAAGCTCTAGCAAAGAAATGTCTATAAGTGAATTTTATCCTCGATAATTACTTTCTCTTGGTAGGTCATTGTTTAGTCATAATTTTACACGTATGATCAAATTTAATTTGAAACTTTTGTTGACAGACATCAATTAATTGATATAAATTTATTGGGAAGATTTGTTCACAAGGTGCCACGTAATCACTTAATTAACAGCAGGGACTCAAAACAAAAGTTTTAATATATCAGGGATCCAATGCAACAAAAAATTTATTGGGGATCCAAAACAAAAATCGGTCATTTATCAAGGATCTCACAAATTTAAGCCTTTCTGAATTTATAATTTATCATTCACATTAGTTATATGTCAAGTCTTCCCTCATAACTTCAATAGAGTATCTTATGTGGCATGTTAAGTACTTGTATGACACATATGTGGCACATCCGTATAGATCATGCATGTAGAGATTATTTTTAAGAGTTTAAGTCTATATGTGAAAAGTCGTAAGTCTTCCAATTTAGTCACTAAATTTGGGATTGTAATTATATTAATCTCAGGATTTGATGAAATTAAAAAATAATCTTTGAATTTGTATTTCATCCTAATTAATTCCATATTACTCTAAACATTAATTCAATTTTGTTATGTTTGACAAAGTGTCATAGTTGACACCATACGTACCTTCCTGGCACATTCTTTTCTTAAACCTTAAACCATAGTCAAACCGTAAAGAGTGGAATCCTAGGGTTGTGGCACTCACCATGCATAAAATTGAAGATCATCACCATGTTTTGAGAGGACAAGGAACATATATGGAAATGCACCAACCATTGATCTCACGCATAATAACCATTATCGATTGTGTTGCTATTGCTATTTAACAAAAATGCTAACATGACACTCTATTGCACATCCATGTCAACATTCTATTGTCACATCAACATTTTCATTTAATATTATATGTCAAGTTAACGGATGAACAAAATTACATAATTAAAATATAGTACTAGAAACTAAATTTGCCAAAAAAAAATGGAAGGACCCTATTATAGAAATAAAGATAGTAAGGGGACAAAATGCAATTAACCCTAGCTTGAATATATTCATTACTAAATACTACATGAGAATCACAATGTTGTATTCTTATTTTGTAGTCCAATTTTCTTTGCTTTGTCAAATGATTTAAAAGTCATTAACAAATTTCTAATGTAAAAGATATTCAAAATTGAAACAAAACATACTTCATTTTTTAGGTATTCTATATTTGTACTTTCTTCTTTGATAAGAAAATTGAACTTTATAATTACTGTAACACCCCGAAAATTACAACCCAATAAGTATGAACGTGAGAGATTTAATTAGAAAATTTTCTTGTTGGAGAGAATTGTAACGTTGTGATTTTCCTAATTGTATGATTAAGTGATTGATTAATAATGAAAGAGCAAACTAAATTTAAATTATGTTGATTGATATAATAATTAACTTAAGTTCTATGTTTTGTTATGGGCCATAGTGTTATTGTGAAATTTTTGGAACTTTTACGTAAGTTCCGTAAGTTGTAGAAAAAGGAAAAAAAATAAAGAGAAAGGGGTGTCCTTAGAGGAAGGGTGGCTGCAAATAGCAAAGTTTCAAAATTATCTTATAAATTTATCGTGTATATCACGTTTCTTCCAACTTTCATTCTTCTTCCTCTTCCGTAAGCTTTCTTCTCTCCTCCTTCCATGGCCGTGGCACAAAAAGGGTTAAAAGAAGTCATTTTTTTGTTGGTTGCTTTAAGCTTTGTATGCAAGCCAAAGCATCATCTCTTCACCATTCCAATCGAGTTTCCTTTTCCTCTTCATCTTTTCCTCTCTGTCGCTGTGGCTGGAACTAAACCCCAAAGGTAAGGGAAGCTTATCTATTTTTAGTTTAAGTGTGGTTGAGAGTTAGGAGGCTCAACCACATACAGCATGCCTGCCCCTCTTGTTGTTTGTGTTGTGTTTGAGTATTTGTGATTCTCCTGACAGTGGCTGTGTGAGTGTGTATGGATTGATTATTTTTGTTTTTGACTCTCTAAATTACTTGGAAAGACTCCTAAAACAAAGGAGACCATGCCCAAATTTTATTAACATTGTTTCACAAGGTTTTCAATGTGAGATTCAGCCAAAAAAATAAAAGTGGCAATGGCTGTTGGTTCGTCCAGCTCTGGACAGCTCCCACAATTTTGTGATTTTTGGAAGATCTAACCGTTGGTTTTTCACGAAATTTATTTTAAATGAAAATATACACAAAAAGGAACAACTTTTATTTTGATACTATGGATAAATAACGTCGTTTTGAAGTTCATCCGTAGCTTTCAAAATGGTTGTTCTGTTTTCGAGTTTCCCCTGGAACATGTCTCTGTCTTTCTCAAATTCCCACTTGTGTGCTTAATGTTTCTTTTTCGTTTTTAAACCATTAAAAACTATACAAAACAAGCTTTGTAAACATATAAATTACAAAATTTTTCATGTCCAATTTCTAAATTAACTTTTTGAAAAGAAACAGGGCAAGGGTTTTTGAGCTCTATTTTGAGTCTGAAACTTAGGCTGTTAGAAACAAATTTACTGGGAACAATAAGGAAAGAATTTGGGGACAAGGGTTATCTTTTTAGAAAGATAAAGATGTTACCTTTCTACTGTAAAAATTTCAGCTCAAAACAAGTTTGGGAAGTGGGAGAAATTTACATTTCTTTGAGCTATGTTCAGTGAGCACTCAAAATTTAGAGCTGCTGACTTAGAAAATTTTTATATAATTTTCTAGATGTTGATTTTAGAAGTGGGATACCTTTCTATAAAATATATTTCAAGTGCTTCGATTTAATATAAAAAGGTTTAAATTCCGAGATCATTTGCTTATATCAGTGAAAGCTCATATTCAGTACTGTCAAAGAGAAATATTTGGGAGAAAAATCCTAAAATTTCAAAGAAGACAAAGGAGAAAGGGAGAAAAGGGATTCAAAGGTTTCTCCATCAAACTAAGGATTCTAGGTAAGGATCATGGCATTAAATTTCATTTTAGACCATTTGGAATGTAGAAAAACATGTTGTTAGGTTTAGATTCAAGATTTGATCAAGAACCATGAAAAGATGAAATTTATTTAGGGTTTTTATATAATTGATATTAGAAGCTTGAAATAATTGTTTGGAACCATGTTTGATTGATTGGATGATGTGTTGTGGTGGATTGAAATTGATTGGTTGGTTTGTTGTTGGATTGAAATTGCTTGATTTGGCTTGATTGTGTTGTGAATGATGTTGGAAATTGTTGAATGTTTATATTTTTGTAGGTGATTGTTTAAAATTACTTATTTAATTGTGATTATTAACATATTGCATATGCATGAGTCTTTTTGGGGGATTTATAAATATTCAATTGAAAAATGATTGATGTTGGCTAACCGGGACAACAGTAGCCATGAAAAAATGATTTGACAGATGAGAAATGATTTGACAGATGAGTAATGATTTGATAGATGAGAAATGTTAAATGATTTGACAGATGAGTAATGATTTGACATATGAGGAATGATTTGACATATGAGAATTGAATCTTTGGCGTGAGCAGAATAAGTTAGACAGGACTGTATAGTATGTGATTATATAGTCTGTGGGGTGAAGAATATTGGCAATTCCACATGTGGCTGGAAACTAGATTGAGTTGCAGTTGTGGTGGCCTTCCAGGTATCCTAATCTCCTAATTCTGTTTAGTTTATTCGCGTTTAGTAGGGGCTGGTAGCTGAATTACAGTGCGTAATGGTAGGCCAGTTTCTTACTAAACACTCAAAGGGGAAGTCTCCATGGAGCAGGGTCAAAATGATTTTGAGTCAAAACTTCATTTGCATAAATCATACTGCATTTGTTTATGTATGTGATTGATTAATTGTTATATGAAATGTACATGGTTGATATTGTTTCTAATTGTATGAGAAATTAAATGCCTGATCCGGTAAATTTTGTTCCTAGATTCTAGGGAAGTGTAAATGCAGGTGAATGAAGAATAGTGAAAAAAAAAGATGCAGATATCACCAGAGCTGTAGGATGGAAAATATTTGGGTAGACAATATTTGTATGACTTAGAATTATTTTGTAGCAGTGTTTATATAAATTTTAGTGATGTAAATTATATAACATATTTTGGATTGTAAGAGAACGTATCAGAACTTTAAAATAAATATATAATATAAATTATTTGAAATACTTATATTTTAATAGATTGTATAAGAAAATTTTATAAATTAGAACTTTTACGTATCATATAAATTATATATTTAAATAAAAAAATTTATTAGAGGGGGGTTACAATTACACAAGAGAAAACCTTAGCATAAGACATGTCATAGGTCAACCTTAAATAAAATTGGAGGAAAAGGATTTTGGGTATGAAGGAGGAAAATAAATAAATAAAATAATAAGAAAAGCTAATATTTTATTTAGAAGGGGTTATAAAACCTCTGCAAATCAAGTAAAATTTGGCCTTTTTTCAATTCAAATTGGGACGAGAAGACAATGCACCATGTTTGTATTCATTTGGGGAGGTTTTTATAACCTCAACAAAAAAACCTCCACTATTTAGCTTTTTTTTTTTTTTTTTTGTAGTGAATGGTCTACTATGAAGCCATAACCAGTAAAGACACGAAGTTGAAACCCCCTAAACTAAAACCAAAAGCCTTGCATTACTTGTGAAAACCCAAAACACACTCCATAATTTGACCTCTGTGGCATAATTTGCCAAATAGGATTTTATAATACATTAAACTGTGATCGGGTAATGATATTCAAAAATAAATTATCGTGGATAGAATTCACTTATAGACATTTCATTGATAGAGGATGGTATGGAATTGTTGGTAGATTGCCTCAACCTTGATTCGTGTGCAATAATTGGATCCATTCTATGGTACAAGAAAAATGTTTGTTCTTCAGGGGATGGCAGGTCAATTGAATGACCATTGAGATATGAAACAATTGTCACCATTGTAGGTCTAGCATCTGGATTTTCTTGAACACATAATAAACCAATTTGAATGCATTTGATGACTTCAATATTAGAATAATTTTCCTTTAATTTTGGGTCCAATGTGTTCAATGGTGTTTCATCCCTCCAATGTCTCCAAACCTATAACAATTTGTAAATTTGGCCAAATCAGTACACTTTCCTACTTTTCAATTGATATTGTTGTGCATTGAGCATGACTAATAATAAAAAAAATTGAAAGGTTATTGTACTCACAAATTCTAGAAGACCATCAGCAACACAATGTGGATTATATGCACCTACATTCTTTTTTCCACAAACAATCTCAAGAATCATAACTCCAAAACTATAAACATCTGATTTCTCTGAAAATTGTCCAAACATAGCATACTCTGGAGACATATAGCCGCTGCAAAAGTTATGGGGAAACGACAATTAAGCTTAAACATATAATGCAAAGGATGAGAAGTGTAGGAACGAGTATTTAAAACTTACTATGTTCCAATAATTCTGTTTGTACTTCCTTCTTGTTGATCTATTTCAACAATTCTAGCAAGACCAAAATCTGAAATTTTTGGATTCATATTTTCGTCTAATAATACATTACTAGGTTTAAGATCACGATGTATAACTTTAAGTCGAGAATGTTTGTGTAAATATAGAATTCCTCGAGCAATCTCTTCTATGATTTTGTGACGCTCAAACCAGCTCAAAACCTTTTCTTGGTTGGTACCTACGATATCATTATGTGAGAAAATTAAGTGATACATGTTTTGTAACCAATCACTTGAATTGGTTTATATATAATACATTAAATATCATAAATACATAACACATGAATATTAAACTTTAAAAAATTAAAGAGAGGTCGAAAGCATCAAACCAAATAAGAAGTAGTCTAGACTCTTGTTTGGCACATATTCATAGATAAGTATTTTCTCTTGGTCATCAAGACAAAATCCTATGAATGCCACTAGATTTCTATGTTGAAGCTTGGCTATTAATAGAACCTCATTTTTGAACTCTGCTACACCTTGCTTAGAATTTCTTGAGAGCCTCTTTACAGCTATAGGTCTTCCATCTATAAGAATGCCCTAAAAAAGTAGATAATTATTTATGTTAAAGATAGAAACATATAAGAAATAAATTTCAACATATTTTCTTCTACCTTATAAACTTCTCCAAATCCTCCTTTGCCAATCTTGTTCTCATGAGAAAAGTTGTTTGTTGCTGCTTCAATTATGTCCAAATTGAATTGCAATGACTCTATTGTGGAAATTTCATGTCCAACTAACCCAAAATAATTCAATTGTTAAACTAAGTTTGTAAGCTTCTTTAAGTTTTTTTTTTTTATTGCAAAGTTAGTATAATTTTTTTTTAACAATACTTACAATTTTCCCTAAGAATAGTTTTATTATTCTTTCTTGCTTTTCTTCGTACCAAATAATAGCAAAAGGTGAAAATTATCCCCAATACAATAACGGTGGGGATAAGGATCAAGATAATATTTTGTGACCGACCTTTTCCTACATTAAAAAAATAATGCATGTCATTAGGTCATAGTATATATTGTTAACAAGAGAAATGGCTTTTTTTTTTTTATAATAGAAATATTAATGATGGAAAAAAAAAGTACCTTGATTTAAAGCACAAAGTGTGCCCAAAATAAGACCCAAAAAAATTATACAAATGAATGATCCTGTAGCACACAAGCTACAAGCTACACAACCCAAATACACCAAAATCTAGCACTAAAATCCAAAAGCCAGCAATAAAAATGTTATCATATGCGATAGCAAAGTACCTTAGCAAATATGTTAATACTTATGATAGCAAAGTGGTCGTGTACATGATGGTCAAAAAATGATGCACTCGAATCAAGTTGTGAAATTTTAGAGAAATGTTATGTGCGCTTAAAATAAACCTGGTGGTGGTGGAAGAGGGATACTAGTTGGTGGTGTGGTCGTGGGCGTGAGATCATAAAACTGGAACAATTCAAAGCGGAGGATACAGCTAGGGTACAAAACTTGTCCACCTACGCTTCCCAAACGAGCCCATGGAATTGCTGATCCAATCATATCCTCTAGGCAGACAATGCAATCATGGCTAGATAGATCCAACGTGCATTGAGCAAGAATATACACCGTTTGGAAATCATTCAATCTTAATCTTCCAGTTTGATAGTTGTCACCACTGTCTCCTGTGTAGTACGCCATCAAATCTAATTTATTAGCAACAGAGGATAGCACCACATCGGTGACGCTGACATTCAAATTCACATAGCTGGGACTTGTTTCCATGGCAAAGGACCGGTTGGAATAGCGAAGCCAGCAGTGATTATACCAAATTACACCCTCCGTAGCCAAACCACACTCCGTGGCTACTTTCTCCGTTGCGTTTCGGACGCATTGTCCACAAAGGGTACGAGAAAGGTCGCCACGACACGTGTAGAGGCCTTGCAGTTTTCCGGCTTGTGTCATGGATGTGTTGCCACTGAAGGCATTGGAAGACAAGTTAGAGAAGAGGTCACTGAGGTCTGATTGGAATGCAGCGTCGTTCATGTATTGATTTGTTGAGCAGTTGTGAGAAATATAGCCAGGATCTTCTGAATATTCTGAATCTGTGTGTGGATATTTCGTTCCAGGAACGAGTGCTTCTGGTGCCTGATCAGCGACGCGGTAGAAAGGGTACAATTCATACCTAATGTTACAACTCAGAAACGCAACTCTTCCTCCCTGCTTTCCTTCACTTAACTGTAGAAGGTACCCTATTGAATGAGTAAGACAGGTTGCGCAGTTTTGGGGTGAGAGGTCTTGTGTGCACTGAGCCAGACAGTAAAGGGTCTGAATTTCAGATATGCTTTTCTCCTTTGTGGAGTACCTTTTACCCGAATTGGCTGCTGCTTCTGCAGTTTGGTTCATGGTGTTAGACAACAAACTCATGAAGCTTATTTTGTTGGAGGAGACATTGGCCACATTAAACGAGGACCATGAGGGGAATTTGTCAACGGTGGAGAAGAAAGACACGTTGGAATACCGAACCATGCACCCGTCATACCAAATCACACCCTCTTTGGACAGGGAACACTCTGGGTCTGAAGATAATCTCACGGTTGCGTTTACCACGCATTGTCTGCAGAGTTGAGAGGGTACATCACCTCTGCACATGAACAATCCATACACCGTGTCAGAGGAGTTTGTGCCAACGACTGCACCGTTGGAAGATAGGGAAGAGAGGAGGGTCCTCAGGTTCATCTGATAAGTGCTATTGGCAGTGGTTTTCTCTGCACCGCAACTTTGAGAAAGAAATTTATCATTGGCCTCTTGCGCTTTTGTGAAATGGAAGAAGCAAACAAAGATACAAAGGAAGATGAGCTTGAAGGAATTGGAAAGCATGGATCTGTTAATGTTCGAGATGGATGGGTTTTTGATGTTCATAGTTTGCCAGATTTGGTTGTGTATTGCAATGGAAAGAGAAATGCCCGTGGTACGAATTTATTCCACGATATGAACTGACCAAATTGCATTACAATTTCATTTCATGCCTCTTGTCAAACAAGTTTTCTTTTTCTCAATCTTTTACCCTGTCTTCTGTTTTGTTGAATATTACCCTTTTCGTCTAATAAAATATAAATACGTGACTTCTAATGAATTTTTATCAGTACTATTTTTACTAATTTGCGGCTTCTAATGGAAAAAAATAATGATTGGTAAATACTTTTTTACTCTAAAATTTTTATTAATATTTTTTAATTTTCTCTATTTATTGTATCATATTATTTATTATATTTATATCTGTCTCTCTTATTTCTATAACTAGATGTAGAGGTATCCACTCATCATTTTGAAAGAGGAAAGGGTAAAGTAAAACTTCTAAAATTCTTTCACTTCAGCTACATATTAAACACGGCAATGAGGAATAGATGCAAGCAATAAGTCAATGAAGCAGGTCATTCGTGTGAAGTCCGTGGACATAAAGCCACTTTTGTGGCATGCAAGTCAAAAGGGAACGATTGAAAAAAATTTACCTTTACATAGTTAGGTCTGCAAACTTGGTTGAAGGGTAGAAATTTTCTCATGACATTTAATGATACATTCCAATTTGTGCCTATAAATAGCAAGTCATTTTGTTCATCTTTGCATCTCACTACAATTGTAGTAATTCTATCTTAGAGAGTTAGCAACACTAGTGGTATGTGTTCTCTCCTTATAGTTAGAGAGAGGTTGTAATTTTTTTTCACTTAGTGAAAATATTTCTCTGGTCTTACCCGTGATTTTTCCTTATCCGTTGAGGGTTTTCCATGTTAAATTATTGTGTATCAATTCCTATTTTTCTCATCTCTTATTTTAGTTGTGAGTTATTATTTTGTTACTTTGGTACCCAACAATTCATGCATCTCTTGTTATTTCCTGATATTGTCCACATTTCCTTCGGTCCTGCAGTGGTAAGTGAGACCACAAAAAGGAAATTTCTAGATATTTTTCCAAAAAACTTGGCATATAATTTGGCATGGGAATCAAGGGAGAACTCGTGGTGCAAGCAAAATCAATGAAGAAGTGCATATAATTTGACCCTTTTATCAATGTCAAATTAGAAGCAGAATCGTTATAGTGGATGTTTTCTCACGTTTGATACGTTCGTTCTTTGGCTTTTTCCAGTCAAATCTCTTATTTACGCAGAAGCTAAGCTACAATTGAATTCATTGCTCTTGACTTGAATCTCCACTTGACGTAAAACCAAAAATACTAGTAACTTTTGTGTCCGTAGTGAAATTGATGCAGAAATATAAGCTTACACACCTTTTATATACAGTCCATATTCCGAACATATCTGCTATAGTCGAGTGCATGCGTCTTTTACATTTTCTTCCCAGCGAGTATTCTCTCCTGTCAAATCTTATAAATTTCTATTGATGACTTTTCTTTGTTGAAAATGAATCAAATGATTCCAAAAAAATTAGAAATTGACAAAATGAGTTGTGGCATGTGGACATGAACCATGGTTGAATTAATGTCAGAAACACAGCAATGGAGAAACTACAATTTATTTATTACGTGTATGTTTAGACACACACTTTCAACACTAGAAATTATTAGGTGGTCCTGAATTATCACCAGATCCATGATCCCAACTAATGTCTACATGACATATAATAAATGTTATTAATTGTTATCTAAATTAAAAACTTAAACTTAAATATGTGTCACATATAAATTGTTTGGGACTACAGACAAGTGATGGTCCAGGACCACCTAGTAATTTCTTGTTCAATACACTCATTTAGCAATGAAGTCACGTCCAATTCATGTATTTACTCAGAAACAATGGTTCATAGCTTCCTCACCAAGTCTGCATTGACACATAAACAAACACACATGACGGAATATATTTTATACGAAGTGTACAAAAGAATCCACATAATCTTTTTAAACAAGCAACAACAAATTATTTTTCGTAATCTTTCTATTTGACAAAAACCATAGATGGTTATATTTAAAAAATTGACCAATCAAAACGTTTTATCTCTTTTAGTACTATTACTAGTAAGGTACCATGTGTAAACGAATTTTATTGGGTTTTTACATGTCTCATTGGTTTTTACCTGTATAAACTAAAAAATGTTATTTGCATAACAAATTCTACAATTAAGAGAGAGAATTTTGAGATGAAATAAATAATGTGATAGAGAGTTAAAGTAAAAAATATAATGTATAAATTCACTACAAAAATAATTAACTTTAGTGACAAAACAATTTACATATAATTTTTAAAAAATCGTCAGTAAAACTTTAATGACGCTGGTATTAGTGACGACAAATCATTTTTTTATCACTAAATTTTGTCACTATTGCATTCATTTCTTGTAGTGATTGTTGTATAAGTTGTTGCATAAATATTTCATATCATAAACTAATATGTACTTTTGAGTGCATCACGAATTACATTAGGAAAAGCTAAGAAACATGAATGAATAATTTTTTTTATTTAATCGATAAAATTAACATGATGTACACACCCCCAAATTAAATATGGTATCATGTTTTTAACCAACCTAAAATAGCATAAGGATCAAATATTAAGTTTCTAGAGACCTGAAATGGGCAACTCTTGAAAATGGCAAGTTAGCAATTGTACACCAAACAAAATAATAAAATAACATTCAATTAAGCAATTCCTTAATTTTCAACACAAATGCTTTGAATCCATTTTGAAAATGCAAGTAAACTACTATCTAGCACAAATAATAGTAACTGTAATAGTGACTGTAATAATAGCACAAAGAATCAAATTATTTATAGGTTTGGAATCCTAAAAACCATTACAATTTACCAGGAGGCGATAAGGTGGTGGCCTTTGCTCAACAATTTGGAATCCTAAAAACCATTACAATTTACCAAGAGGTGATAAGGTGGTGGCCTTTGCTCAACAGTTTGGAATCGAATTAGTTTACTCAACTCATTATTATGCCCAAGCAAACAGACAGGTTGAGGCTACCAACAAGATTATCATACATTTATTCAACAAGACAATGTAAGATAAGCCAACAAAGTTAATGAGGCGTTGCCTGAAGTCTTTTCGGATTACAGGAATACAAAAAACAATGTATGACTACAACTCTATTTCAATTTACTTACAACCAAGATGTTTTACCATTAGAAATAAATGTTAAGTCTTTATGGGTTGCCAAGCAAAGCCTTTTGTTAGTTGATGAACGATCGTTGATAATAGAGTTGGTATCAGCTAACGAAAATTGACTAATGGCCTTAAAAAATATTTAATGCAACAAAGAGAAGGTAGCATGAACCTATAATAAACATGTATGTCAAAAGACTTTTGCCAAAGGGTATTTGGTATGGAAAATGGTTTTACCTATTGGCCATAAGGACTCTCAATTCGTCAAATGGTCGCCAACAAGGGAAGGCACTTCATTATCAACTAAGTGTTAACTGGCATGGCCTATCGACTGATTGACATGCAAGGTAGTGATCATAGTAGAAGCATAAATGCAAGATACTTAAAACGATATTATCCTAGCATATACGAAACATAAAAAGAAAGAAAGAAATTGTCCTAACGACTATAAGCTAGTCCTTCTAGCTACCCCGGGCACACAGGCCCAAAAGGTTTATTCTTATAAGCAAAGAAAGGAGGAGAAGATTAAGCCACTAGAGCTGAGCTATTAGTACTAGCAACCTCGGCTTCATCACCTGATGAAGAGATGGCTGAAGATATTGGCACGACTGCTACTCATTGCTATGCCTAAATAAGAATTTGTTGGAAACTGGTCTAATCAAGATCTACATCGATTATGCCTTTAACAATATTTTCAAAAGTCTTTATGACCATAGACTTCTATTGAGACAAAACAGCTATGTCATGTCTAGCTTCAAGGCCTACTAATACAACTCCACTATTTTGTCATGCTCACTCACCCTAAGAATAGTTGAAGATATGATAAGCTGAAAGTGGGTTATCTCTTGTTGAATCTTGGTTAGATCTACTTGAAGTTCTTCCAATTTGGCCTAGTTTCCTCCTAAAGGCACGAGTAGATTAGTTGCTAGGCTTTAATTGCATCAAATTAAGTGGCTACATTTGCTCTATTGGCCTCAAGCTTAGTCAAACGCTCTAGTTCCTTACCACCTTATTCTTTGCGCCTAGTGTTGACTTATGCTTGGCTTCCAAATCCCCCAAAAATAAAGCAATTTGACGATAGGCCAATCTCTCAGCCTCATAAAATAATTTAGGTATTAATAGCACTGAACAGCTTAAGGAGAGATAGTCGCAAGGTCTGAACATGCTTAGGATCCTTTAGAAAGGCAGCTGCCTACCTCTCTTGAACATACTTCTTATGCTTAAGGAGTTGTGAGTTGTCCTAATGAACATGGGGAACTAGTGAAAGGCAATTTGAAATGGCTAGAAAGAACTTCCTCGAGGATATGAGGCAGCCTCAAAATAGGAACAAACTCTAGTTGTTTGGTGAGATTTTCCACTGGATTTATATGGCTACTGGCGAGTGTCTTCTCAGAAGGACAAGGCTATCGTGAGTCAAGGGTTGAAGAGGGATTTCGTGATTTCTCCTTTCTCTTCTCTTTATCTTCTTTTTTTTTCCTTAATCTGTAGAAATGCACATTAGCCAATAGTCACATAATGAGCCACATGAATGTAAGAAAAAGGTGAGAGAACCTTATCCGAAGCCTCAAAGTTCTCCCTATGACCCTTGTTCGCTAATTTGGAGGTCAAAGTGGCCAATGTAGTTGATAAATAGGTAGTATGAGCAAGAGGCCAAAACGGTTGTTTAGTCGACTACGACACAAGTGGATATGGAAGGCTCTCCACATCTAGCACTACGACTGACTTGGCAGGACTAGCCTTATGACCTGATAAAAAGGCATGTGTTAAGGTTAATACAACAAGGATACTTGTAAGGAAAGTGAGAAATTAAGAGACGAGCCTAACCTTGAGAAGAGGAAGAGCTAGCAGCCCTGCGATTGGAGCTTGGTTTCATCGAACTAGGAGCTAAATGTTCTTCAAAGTCGATCAAATGTCATCAATAAGCTTCTTCAAATAGTATATGTCAAGCAGGGTGAAAATGGAGGTAATAATCACTTCCCACAATTCGCAAAAAGTCTTTGTTTTCTGGAGCAATTAGCGATAAGGTTGCGAGGGTTCAAGGAGCGAGAGGGAGAGGGAGTTCAAAAGGGAAATGGTATGGCTGCCTACCTCTCTTGAACATACTTCTTATGCTTAAGGAGTTGTGAGTTGTCCTAATGAACATGGGGAACTAGTGAAAGGCAATTTGAAATGGCTAGAAAGAACTTCCTCGAGGATATGAGGCAGCTTCAAAACAGGAACAAACTCTAGTTGTTTGGTGAGATTTTCCACTGGATTTATATGGCTTCTGGCGAGTGTCTTCTCAGAAGGACAAGGCTATCGTGAGTCAAGGGTTGAAGAGGGATTTCATGATTTCTCCTTTCTCTTCTCTTTATCTTTTTTTTTTCTTAATCTGTAGAAATGCACATTAGCCAATAGTCACATAATGAGCCACATGAATGTAAGAAAAAGGTGAGAGAACCTTATCCGAAGCCTCAAAGTTCTCCCTATGACCCTTGTTCGCTAATTTGGAGGTCAAAGTGGCCAATGTAGTTGATAAATAGGTAGTATGAGCAAGAGGCCAAAACGGTTGTTTAGTCGATTACGACACAAGTGGATATGGAAGGCTCTCCACATCTAGCACTACGACTGACTTGGCAGGACTAGCCTTATGACCTGATAAAAAGGCATGTGTTAAGGTTAATACAACAAGGATACTTGTAAGGAAAGTGAGAAATTAAGAGACGAGCCTAACCTTGAGAAGAGGAAGAGCTAGCAGCCCTGCGATTGGAGCTTGGTTTCATCGAACTAGGAGCTAAATGTTCTTCAAAGTCGATCAAATGTCATCAATAAGCTTCTTCAAATAGTATATGTCAAGCAGGGTGAAAATGGAGGTAATAATCACTTCCCACAATTCGCAAAAAGTCTTTGTTTTCTGGAGCAATTAGCGATAAGGTTGCGAGGGTTCAAGGAGCGAGAGGGAGAGGGAGTTCAAAAGGGAAATGGTATGGCTGCCTACCTCTCTTGAACATACTTCTTATGCTTAAGGAGTTGTGAGTTGTCCTAATGAACATGGGGAACTAGTGAAAGGCAATTTGAAATGGCTAGAAAGAACTTCCTCGAGGATATGAGGCAGCTTCAAAACAGGAACAAACTCTAGTTGTTTGGTGAGATTTTCCACTGGATTTATATGGCTTCTGGCGAGTGTCTTCTCAGAAGGACAAGGCTATCGTGAGTCAAGGGTTGAAGAGGGATTTCATGATTTCTCCTTTCTCTTCTCTTTATCTTTTTTTTTTCTTAATCTGTAGAAATGCACATTAGCCAATAGTCACATAATGAGCCACATGAATGTAAGAAAAAGGTGAGAGAACCTTATCCGAAGCCTCAAAGTTCTCCCTATGACCCTTGTTCGCTAATTTGGAGGTCAAAGTGGCCAATGTAGTTGATAAATAGGTAGTATGAGCAAGAGGCCAAAACGGTTGTTTAGTCGATTACGACACAAGTGGATATGGAAGGCTCTCCACATCTAGCACTACGACTGACTTGGCAGGACTAGCCTTATGACCTGATAAAAAGGCATGTGTTAAGGTTAATACAACAAGGATACTTGTAAGGAAAGTGAGAAATTAAGAGACGAGCCTAACCTTGAGAAGAGGAAGAGCTAGCAGCCCTGCGATTGGAGCTTGGTTTCATCGAACTAGGAGCTAAATGTTCTTCAAAGTCGATCAAATGTCATCAATAAGCTTCTTCAAATAGTATATGTCAAGCAGGGTGAAAATGGAGGTAATAATCACTTCCCACAATTCGCAAAAAGTCTTTGTTTTCCGGAGCAATTAGCGATAAGGTTGCGAGGGTTCAAGGAGCGAGAGGGAGAGGGAGTTCAAAAGGGAAATGGTATGGTTGTAGTTGTGGTGGCAGTGGTGGTGACAATGGAAAGGGATGTGGTGGCGGTGGTTTCACGATAGAGTTTCAAAGGTTCAAGGAGTGAGAGAGAGAGGGAGTTTGAAAGGGAATGAGGCAAAAGAGATATGGAGTTTGAATTTGTAAGAAAAGAAGCAATTCTACATCAGTTATTATTTGAACCAATGTAGAATATCAAATTTGACATCAATCAAAATAGAACCGATGTAGAATTGGCTATTCTACATCGGTTATTTTTAAACCAATGTAGTGTATTTACATTTAATTTAAAAAATGCCACTAGTTCATTATCGACACCAGTTCTTTATGAACCGATGTAGATTGATGACATATAAGGCCTTTCGTGTAGTACTGGTGATTGAGTTGATGCATAAGGATTTGCTCTAACCAAAGTAAAATTCTAAGTTTTATGTTATGATAAATCAATAGCTCATGTAGATTTATGGAGTTATTTCATACGATATTTGCATTAGCTCATAGGGATTTGATGAGAAAATGGTCCAATAATAAGGAATTTCATGTGATTTATCTTCTTGAGGTTTTTGTTCAAAATTGCATGATTTTTAGTTTTCTAATGGGCCCAATTCGTATTTGCAGTCCATATCGAAATAGCCCAAACCCATTATATATTTGAAGAAACTAAACTACTTGGCATTCTTTGACTCATTAAGGACCAGAAGTGATGAAGAGCTAGCTAAAAGATTCATCATTAACTATTGGATATTGAAGAATTCAATTTGATTCCCAAAGATTTCATGGCTACTTCTCTAGCTTTTTCTACTCTCCATCTGGTTTAATACTTTCGTGAGTTTCTAAACCCTTTTCGATTAGGTTAAAATGAAGCTTGATTGAATCTTTTGTAATTAACTTGTTTGAGTTCTTTTGTTATGATAATTTGGTTATTGAATTTTTACTAATGATCTTTCTATGATTAACACTAATTAAGAATTCACATGTAATCTGAATCCTGCAATTAAGAAATTGGGATTCAAACTGTTCTAGTTCAATAGCCATTTAATCCTTGAGCCTTGGGATAGAAATAGGTTGTATGCCTCTATGTGGATTTCCTTCTCTTAATGTTTATAACCAATCTTGCTTGCCTAAGGAATTAGGGTACACAATTAGGGATAAAGGGTTTAAACCCTTTAGATTACCTAAGGAATTGGGATTAAACTAATTTAAAGAGATTGGAGGTAAATTATATAACAAGAGAGAATTTAGAAGAAAAAAAAAAGAGAAAGAGATTGCCTTGAGAGAAATCAAGGGGGTTAACTGATACACTTGCTGCACTTTTAACAATGTGTGGATAACAAAGTAAGTGATCTAATAATACCATATTAGAATATGTATTTAGCATAATTTAATCTCAAACACTAAATCATAAAGTAAGGATAATCACCCATTTATATACACTATTCAGACAATATATATCTCTAATCAATGTGAGATTAAGATTTTTCCAAATAACAATCACATCAGTCGTATTTATCCAGAATTGGTCACAACATAAAAATAGCTTCGAAATCGAAAGTACAACCCCTTGTTGTGACGTTTTCTAACTTTCCTTTGAGACAACTTGAACGTATAATAATATAATAATAATATATAGAAATTTACAAGAATTTTCAAGGTAATCAATCTGAGGTAAGATAACGAGAGCTGAGAGAGACATGAGTGTTTGACTCTCCTCCATCATTGACTTTCTTGCAGCTATCCCTCACTGCCATGTTAAATATTTCGCTGATGGGAAAGAATTTTAGAAGCTTCAACTTCACCCAATGAACATCATGACTTCAATTTCCTTCAAGCTTATCTTCTTTTGTACCCTTGTTTGCTTCTTCAATTTCACAACCACTAAAGCACAGGAAGCCGAAGTTGCTTTTGTTTACCGAATTTGCAGTAAAAACAAAGCCACTGCCAACAGCACCTATGAAATGAACCTCAGGATCCTCCTCTCTTCCCTATCTTCTGAGGCCACCGCCAAGACATTCTACAACAGCACAGTCCTCGGCAGCAACTCCTCCGACACGGTGTATGGTCTGTTCATGTGCAGGGGCGATGTATCCTCTCCCCTATGCAGAAAGTGCTTGGTGAACGCAACCGAGAGAGTATCTTCAGACCCAACCTGTTCCCTGTCCATTTGGGGTGTGATTTGGTACGAGGAGTGCATGGTTCGTTATTCCAACGTCTCTTTCTTCTCCACCGTTGACATATCTCCCGGATGGTACGTATTTAACCTGGCCAATGTCTCCTCCAACCTAGCAACCTTCGTGAATTTGTTGTCCTACACCATGAACCAAACTGCACAAGCAGCAGCCATTTCTGCTAACAGGTTCTTCACAAAGCGGGTAATCTTACATCCATCTCAGACCATTTACTGTCTAGCTCAGTGCACACAAGACCTGTCACCCCAAAACTGCACAGCCTGTCTTTCTGTAGCAATTATATGGAACCTTCCAGACTGCTGTCCTGGAAAGATAGGAGGAAGACTTCTGTTACCCAGTTGTAACATTGGGTATGAATTGTACCCTTTCTACCGCGTCCCCAATGAGGCACCACAGGGACTCGTTCCTGAGACAAAATATCCACAAACTGATTCAGAGTATTCAGAAGATCCTGGCTATATTTCCCACAACTGCTCAAGCATCACCACTGACACCGCTTTCCATTCAGACCTCAGGACCCTCTTCTCTAACTTGTCTTCCAACTCCACCAGCGGCAACAGATACAAGTGGGAACACTGCAAGCCCTCTTCCCGTGTCGTGGCGACCTTTCTCCTCGCCTTTGTGAACAATGCATCCGAAACGCAACGGAGAGAATAGCCTTCGAGTGTCCTTGGGCTACGGAGGGTGTAATTTGGTACAACCACTACTGGCTTCGCTATTCCAATCGCTCCTTCACCGTGGAAACAAGTCCCAGCTTTGTGAATTTAAATCTCAGCGACAACGATGCAGTGCAATACTCCGTTGCTAAAAATTCATCCACTAAATTAGCTGCAATGGCGAATGAGACCAGGGACATTCGTGACAAATATCACACTGGAACATTTAGATTGAATAATGCCCAAACGGTATATATTCTTGTTCAGTGCACGTTGGATCTATCTAGCCATGATTGCAATGGCTGCCTCAATGATGTGATTGGATCAGCAATTCAATGGTCTCGTTTGGTATGCGTTGGTGGAAGAGTTTTGTGTAACACCCCTTATATTCATTTAATTAATAATCCTATTAGAAACTTATATTAATTTTGATAAAACTCTTTAATTAATTACTTATGAAAAACTGTGTAAATTTTTTGCGCGATAAACATTGATAATAAAAGGTGGAATTAATTTAAACATCAACAACAAGAACATAACATTAATCATAATCACCATAAGGTTTTAGTACATCAAATGATTACACTGAAATGGAAATACATCGGAAAAGAAAATACATCATAAGAAAGACGCCATTATACCCCGACTCAAAACCCCTAACAGAGCAGTATCGACACACTAGTCCCCTCCCTTGTTGTCGAGCTCGATAGGATGTCGCTCATCGCCCCCAGGTATGAGAGGTGACGGAGGCAAACATATATACTAGTTGTTGATCCCAGGATTGATAGTAGACTGCTCCCAGTCAAGTGCAGATAATAATCCTGCAGGAAAAGCGAGCTCAGGTGACACCATCGGTTCACCTAACGATGGTAGGTTACCTCCACTGCACTCGTCCTCGTCGAAAAGCCACTACCCTATCGGTCCAAATGTCGCTTCCAAGATCCATGTTGCTGGGTCCATCTTTGCAAAACAGAACATACAAAGAAACAGAAAAAGTATGGAGTGAGGTTGTATTCTTTCGATGTCGTTTCCGTGGAAAGAGTTGAGACGTTTTCTCACTCCAACACACAATCAATCAAGCACACATATTTTACGGGGGACCAATCATATACTACTAAGTTATATCTAATCCTCATTACTAACATCATCATCATCATCATCGTCGTCGTATGGATCCATACTCTTGGTTGATCAACCATCAAATCACAATTCATCCTTCGAGAAGCGATGGGGAGTAAGTATATCTATGATCCTCAATCCTTGGTACACTGACACCTATCCCGGCATGTCAGTTATCAATTTCCATATTTATCTTGTTACGCGTAATCCTCCAGGCAAAACCCCACAAGAGATATACCCTCCGCTCCATCACAGATAGCCCGACATTTATCGAGGTGTGCGAGCTGGCAATCGCTCATCCCGGCTCGTGGGTTGCAAGCCCACCCCTAGGATTCCACACACTCGCGCCATTCACCCCTTAGACCCACAAAAGGCCACGCCCTAAGCCATCTATAGTGTACCACACTGTAGCTTCCCGCACCACGTCCAAGCGTACCTTCCATCCAGCTTGGCTAATCCAAGCCCTTAAGGCTCTAAGGTACTTATCCTTGGAATATCTCCAAGAGGTATATTCATTACAAGGGTCATTCTCACCCTTCATATCATTATCATTATATCTCAATCATACATATCAATAAACATTCACAAGGGTCATTCTCACCCTCCGCATGATAATGATTTATAATTCAATCGTAAATGCCAATCACAAGGACATAGTGCAAGAAGCAATCATACGCGCTTAGTGGTACACCTTCCAATTTAATTATCCACTACTTAACTTAATTCTTAGTCAAGCATACTTGGACAAATATATCATAACCTTATCATCAAATATTTATTTAAGCCTTATACCACGATATTAAAGAACTTATTTAACATTTGAAATATAAATTCCCATAAGGCAAACACAATACGTGTTCTTTATAAAAGTGACAATGTCATCATAATTAAATTTCTTTTCTTATTATTTCTTCAAAATAAGACTATCCATAGGAAAACAAATACTTCCACATAAAATAATAACTTTTTCTCACGGAATATTTTTCATATATATATATATATATATATTCCTTAAAAATAAATCTATATGTAAGATAATTATTATTTTCACATAAAATGATAGCCTTCCCTTCA
The DNA here is from genome assembly GCA_026413185.1 of Pueraria montana var. lobata. Classification (NCBI taxonomy): domain Eukaryota; kingdom Viridiplantae; phylum Streptophyta; class Magnoliopsida; order Fabales; family Fabaceae; genus Pueraria; species Pueraria montana. The sequence goes on along the minus strand of CM048650.1, from coordinate 85,405,303 downwards.
TAGAATATTATCCATAATTATTTCTTTGCATAAGATTTTATGCATATCACATGAAATAGTACTTCACTATTTAACTTTATTAATTAAAAACTTATTATAATAACTCACGTAGCTTTTTCACATAAGATGATATATCTTTCACATAAAATATTATTCATAATAATTCTCTTGCATAAGATTTTATTTAAGTCTCATGAAATAACACTTATATTTGAACTTTAAATAAATCCATCCTCGTAACAATTTCTTTTGAAACTCCTTATATTACTTCACATAAAATAATAACCTTTTCACGTAAAATATTATAACTTTCTTTGTGTAAAATCCTATTCTAACACATGAAATATTGTTCATTATTTAACTTTAGTAGTTAAAAAGGATTTATACTTCTAACAATTATTTCAAAGTTTCGTTATAATTACATTTCACATAAAATAATATTCACTACTTTTCATAATTAATAATCTTTAAAGAAAATATTTATTTTCTCACAAAATTACTCTCGAATAACTTATTAATTCACAATCGATTAATCATGTAAAAGAAACAAAATATAATTTGTCCCTCATCCATGTAGGAACATGACTTTTGGGACTATTAGAGGACAAAATTTAACTTTTCATGTATAGCTTGAAGTATTAATTTCCAAAAATAATTTTGTAATAATAACTTATTTGACTACAAAACAGTAACATAATAATTTAAAATAATTTTAATGACACTTCTCATCCATTTAAACATCTAAGAAAATTGAATTACTCTTCACACCCCCTCCCCACCTTATTCACGTCACACACACCACACACATAGCCCATTTTTTTCTTCTTCATCTATTCACTCATGGTCACACCAAGGCCCATTTTTTTTATTTTATTGTCACTGTTAGCGTTGGAAGACAAGTAAGAGAAGAGGGTCCTGGGGTTTAATTTGAAAGCAGTATGTTGATATTTTGGTTGGTTGAGCATAGAGGTGGGCAAATGGGTCCGGGCCCGCGGACTAGCCCGTTAACCCGCAGCCCGTACGGTATACGGACTACGTTTTTTTGAGTCCGTTTAAAATGCGGGCTTTTTAGCCCGGCCCGTTTAACCCGCGGGCTAAACGGGTTTTAACTGCGGGTTAAACGGGTAGCCCGCGGACTTTTTTTTTTTTTTTTTAAATTTAGGATGCTGTTATTTAAATATTCAATGAACTATCTATTTGTATTATATTTGTGTACATTTAAAATTTGCACTTGACTTGTTTGGATCTAGACTTGACACACTTGACAAATTAACTACTTTTTATATGGTTGGTGATATAATATTTTGATTTAGTATTGATTGAGTAGTGCTTGAGTATTAATTGATTTGTGTATATTAAAACCTTTGATATTGATTTTGTGATAGGTACCGCTACATATGTATATAAATTTTTTTGGCCTTTTTTTTTAAAAAAGAAAGATTTAAAAAAATGGTTAAATTTTAGTTTAAAAAATTTATTTTTCAGTTTTTTAAAAAATATATATATATTTGCGGGCCGGCCCGTTTAGCCCGCGGGCTAAACGGGCCGGTTACGGGTTTGAAAAATCCGAGACCGTTTTAAATGCGGGCTAAACGGACGGACTAAACGGATAACGGGTTAAACGGGTTACGGGCTAAACGGGCGGGCCAACCCGTTTGCCCACCTCTAGTTGAGCAGTTGCGGGAATTATAGCCAGGATCTTTGGAATATTCTGAATCTGTTTGTGAATATTTTGTTTCAGGAACAAGTCCTACTACTTCTAGTGTTTCATCCGTATTGCAATGTTACAACAGGGATGTGTATTGTAATGGAAAGATAAATGCCCGGGGTACGAATTTGTATCCACATTTCTTTTGGTCCTGTAATATATATGGGGTGAGTGGGCTTACGAAGATGAAGTTTGTAAGATTAAGTATGTAGATATTTTTTTCCATAAAACTTGGCATGACAGCCATGGAAGGGTTGGTGGTGCAACCAACTGAAGCCAGTCAATGAAGTCGAGCTCTCATGCCTTCTTCATGTTCTGTCCAGAGACTATTCTCTCCCGTCAAATTTTATAAATTTCTATGGATGACTTTTCTTCATTAAAAGTGATTCCAAAAAATTAGAAAATAACAAAACTGGGTTGTGATTATCGTGGACATGAATTATGGCTAAAAAACACTACAATGGAGAAAATCTTATTTTGGTTTATGATTCTAAGCTTATTTTGGTTTTAAAAACCGTCTTACATTTTATTTTTAGTTTTAATTTTATTAATAATTATTAAAAAATTGAATTTATTTTCTATTAAGAAATATTTGTTAAGCTAAAATCAAAATATTATTTTATAATTTTTAATAAAATAAAAAATTCTCACATCAAACATGCATTGTTACTCCATGAATATTGCGACCATGAACTAAACAAGGGGAAGAACTTCAAAATGTTAGTTTTACAATTCTATGGTTTGAGTAAACTCCTAATTTGATCCTTAAATTTAGTAAGTGCTTGAATTAAACGAACAAAAAAAAAAAGTTTGTAAATCTATAATTCATCATAATTCACATTAATTCCTTGTCAAGTCTTCTCTGATGATTACTTTAATGGAGTATGCGTGTAGGGATTATATAAAGAGTTTAAGTGTATATGCGAAAAGTCATAAACCTTCTAATTTAGTCACTAAATTTGAAATTGCAGTCATATTAATCCCTGAATTTGACAAAATTATAAAATAATGTTTAAATTTGTATCTCTAAACATTAACTCAAGTTTGTTATGTTTAACAAAGTGTCATAGTTGACATCTTAAGTGCCTTCATGGCACATCCTTTTCTTAAAACTTAAACCTTAGTCAAATTGCAAAGAGTAGAATCCCAGGGTTGTGGCGCTCACAACGCATAAAATGGAGATCATCACTATGCTCTGCGAGGACAAGGGAACATAACCCTACAACATATGGCATTGCACCAACCATTGATCTCACACACCATAACCATTATCATTGTGTTGCTATTGCTGTTTAACAAAAATGCTAACACGACACTTGACTGTACATCCATGTCAACATTCTATTGCCACGTCAACATTTTCATTTAATATTACAGATGAAGTTAACAAATGAACCAAAATTACATAATTAAAATATAGTAGTGGGAAACAAATTTGTCAAAAAGAAAAAAAAAAAGAGGAACAAATTAAAGAAATAACGATGGTAAGGATACAAAAATATAATTAAGCCTTGAATATATTTTTTACTAGATACTATGCAAGAATCATGATGTTGTATACTTCATGGTAGATTGGTTTTGTCAAAAGGATCTACCCCTCCAAGATTTTCAGAGTTGCGTTCCAAATTATTGAACCTATGGAAACATTTGGGACAGTGGTCCATCATCCCACTGGGTAAGGGTTTCCTTCAATTGTCTTTTGCTTCCACTAAAGATTTACGAAAGGTACTCGCAGTGGGTTCCTGGAATTTAGAACCTGGTGCTTTACGTCTATTCTCCTGGACGTCTGATTTCAATCCATACACTGTGAAGCAAACCAACGCCCAATGTTGGATAAGAATTTATGGTCTTCCTCTTGAATATTGGAGACCTAAAATTCTTTTTTCTATTGCTAGGGGTTTTGGCATACCCTTGCTTTTGGATGACGCAACCAAGAATAGATCCTTTGGGCATTATGCCCGAGTGCTTGTAGATGTGGACTTGATGAATGATCTGAGGGATCAAATCCTGGTTGAGAGGGAGGGGTACGTTTTTTTTGTTGATGTGGTATATGAAAGACTCCCATCATTCTGTTCTTTGTGCAAAGTCATTGGACATTCTCTTGATTCCTGTAAAAGGCGTGCTCATGATCCAGACCAACACAAAGTGGGTCCTAAAGGAGATCCCAAAAAGAAACATACATATGTGCCCAAGGTTAAACATAAAGATCCTGTTATTCAAGATGATGCAGTGATACAACTAGGACCTAGCTTTGCCAAGAATACTGAGGGTAGAGAGATTTCTCCTCCGCATCATGAGAAGCATGGATTAGCAGCAAATAATGTCACAGATTTAATTACCTCTGAGACATATGTCGAGGGGCTTGTGAACAATGGAGTTGAGCAAGAGCAACCTCGTGTTGTGAGAAGGGATGATGATTCCTCCTCTTGCGATGAATCTTTGCATCCAGAGTCTCCAGCGCATGAAAACCATTCTGATTCAAATCCTCTCATTACAGATATACAGAAAATTATAGGTTTATGGGGTGATGCAATAGATGATGAGGATCTTTTGGACAATATCCATGACAAGGAGAGAAAAAAGGATGATTTGGTGGATGCATCAAATTCCAATAAGGAGGATGAAGGGTTTTCTGTAGTGATTTCTAAATCTCAGCAAAAAAAGCTTCGCAAAATTAAAAAGCAAGAAGAAAAGCTGTTTCTATCCCAAGAACTCGCTCGCGGACAGGTCCCCGCCTTTGTGCATGATGAAAGTCATATACTGGAATGCGAGAGGGGTGGCTAATCAATCCACCCTCTCTTTTCTCTCACTTTTATGCTCTAATAATAAGCCCGATTTGCTTTTCATAGCAGAACCTTGGGCCAGTATCTCCTCTATTTCTCCTTTATATTGGAAGAAACTTAGGCTCAAATTTTTTGCTGCTAATAATAGAGGCTCGTTCAAACCAAACCTTTGGGCTTTTTGTGAAGAATCTCTTAACCCAGTGGTTCTCTCTTCTTCATTCCAACATGTTTCTATTTCTGTTTATGCTGATGGGATAGATTTGTTTTTCTCATCCATCTATGCTTGCACTACTTATGTATTGAGACGTCAGCTATGGGTTGAATTGGCTAATTTGCAACAGAATAATGTTGGATCGTGGTGTTTCTTAGGAGATTTCAATGCTGTTATGTGCGCTCATGAAAAGAGAGGAGGTAGATTGCCTCTTCCTATTTCTTGCTCAGAATTTCGATACTGGGCTGATTCATGCCTTCTTACTGATTTGCCTTCTTCTGGTGTACCTTATACCTGGTCTAATGGTAGACAAGGAGCAAAACGTATAGATATGCACCTTGATAGATCATTCTGCAATGATGAAAGTCTATCAACTTGGAATACCATTTCTTGTGACACCCTTTCCCGGATGCATTCAGATCATACTCCATTATTATTGACTTTACAAAAAGGTTCAAAGCCAGGCCCTTCCCCTTTTAGGTTCCAAAAAATGTGGCTGGAACATTATGATTGCTGCAAAATTATTTTAAAGGTTTGGAACCAGCAGGTCCTTGGTTGCCCAATGTTCGTATTGGGTCGCAAGCTTCGTTTTCTTAAAGTAGCTTTCTATGATTGGAACAAAACTTGTTTTGGTAACATCCATGAGAAGGTTACCTCTTGTTATAGGGCTGTTGATGAGATTCAGCAAGATATTAGCCAATTTGGTTATTCAGCTGCACTTATAGATAAAGAGAGCAAAGCGCAGCTGGAGCTTGATCAAGATCTTTCTATGCAGGAGTCTTTTTGGAAGGAAAAGGTTCGTATTAAATGGCATTGTCAAGGGGACCGAAACACTGCCTACTTCCATAAGCTAGCGCGTGTTCGCCAAACTTCTAAGAGGGTTGCTATGCTTCGAAAAGGTGATATCTTGTTAAACAGATAAGAAGATTTGGAGCAGGAGGTCCTCCAATATTTTTCTAATATTTATGCAGGTGAAAATAATTGTACACCTAATGATCTGATTAGGCATACCATTCCTTCTCTAGTTTCTCTAGAAGATAACTGTTTTCTCACCAACATCCCCACTAGAGAAGAGGTCAAAGAGGCAGTGTTTAATATGCATGGAGAGGGAGCTCCAGGTCCTGATGGCTTTGGAGGACTATTTTTTCAACATTTTTGGGATCATGGAAAGGCTTTCTCCTCTCTTTTATGGGCCGTGTTCAAGTTGTTAAACCTATTGTTCAAAGTATGCTGTTATATAGCTTTCAAATTTAAGCTTGGCCAGTTGACACTCTGAAAAAGCTAGATATGTGGATTCGCAACTTTATCTGGACAGGGGATGTGGAAAAAACAAAATTGGTTACTGTTTCTTGGGAAAAGATGTGTTCTCCAATTGATAAGGGTGGACTTGGTATAAGATCTCTCAAATTAAACAATAGGGCGACCATCCTAAAGCTCAGCTGGACTCTTTTGATTTCGGATGAACCCTGGGCTTGTTTCTGTCGTAACAGGTATTTTAGAAATGATGTTCCCATTTCTAATTATATTCTGTCTTCGGTGTGGTATGGGATCAAGCCATATATCTCTATTATTTTTTAGAACTCTGCTTGGCAGTTAGGAGATGGCAAAAACATTTCTTTCTGGTCTGACCGTTGGCTTTCTAATCCAATATCAAACACTTTGAATATTCCACAGCATATTTGTGAAAATCTCCAAACCAAGGTGGGAGATGTTCTTCATAATAAATGTTGGTCTTTGCCTCAAGACTTCAAAGTGCAATTCCCTTAAATAGCTAAGGAAATTTTATCCATTCCTATTCCTCTGGAAGAAAAAAAAGACTGCAGAATTTGGTGCCTTTCGGATTCAGGAAATATGTCTTTTAAAGATGCAGTTCACTATTTTCAACCCAGACTTCAACCTGTGTCTTGGAGTAAATCAATTTTGTTCATGTATTCCTCCATCCAAGTCTTTTCTTTTCTAGTGGTGGATCCATAACCGTTTGCCAACTGATGACTGTCTCCAAAAAAGTGGTATGGTTTTTGCTTCTATTTGCTCACATTGTGGAAGTAATATGGAAAATGTGACTCACTTGTTTCTAGAATGCCCCTTTGCTGTTAATCTTTGGAATTGGCTTAGCTTGCTAACTAAACGAACTTTGGATTTGACCTCACCTTTGCTCTTGCTTTCCTCTGCTATTGCTGCTACGAGCTCTCAGGCTGGGGATGTTCATTGTTCCTTGGTTATCCATATTTCTTGGTTCATTTGGTGCAGTAGAAATCAAGCTCGGTTTCAATAAGGAGCATTATCTTTTTCTAGCATTACCAGCAAAATTATTGCTGCTGTTTCTATTTCAGGAAATTCCTCCAAGGGTTTATGTCTAATTCAATTGCTGAATTTGAATATTTAAAAGTTTGAAGGTTGAGGGGCATGTGGGACGTGCACCCAAGATAATTCAAGTGACTTGGCATCCGCCTCTCTTTCGCTGGATAAAATGCAATTCAGATGGTGCAGCTCTTGGATGTCCAGGTCCAACTGCTTGTGGGGGGATCTTTAGAAATTATGCAAGAGATTGTTTGGGTTGTTTTTCTAAATCTATGCCAATTTCCAATGCTTTTTTGGCAGAATTAGAAGCAGCTATGATTGTTGTTGAGACAGCTTATGATAAGGGATGGCATATGTTGTGACTCGAGTGTGACTCCATGGCTATTGTACAGGCTTTTAATTTGAAAATTTCAGTGCCTTGGAAAATCAAAAATCGCTGGAATAACTGTCTTATTCTCACTCGTCGAATGATGTTTCAGGTTTCTCACATCTATCGTGAAGGAAACCATTGTGCTGATAGGCTTGCTAATTATGGTTTACAAGCTGAAAATTATATTTGGTGGAACTCGATCCCTAGGTTCATTAGTTCTTGGTTTCTTAGGGATAAGATGGGATTGCCTAATTTTCGTTTTTGTTGATTTTGTACATGGGTCTTGGCCTTATGTCCCCCCATGATTGTTTGTTACTTTTTTTTTTTTTAATAATATTTGGGATTTGAGGGCAGATGAATGGTAGTTCTCATGGTGCCAACCTAGTTGGGATTATGGGTTTCTATTGTGATGCCTTGCAAATCTTCTGTTATAAAAAAAAATAAAATTAAGAGTCATTCATAGATTTCTAATGTAAAAAATATTAAAAATTGAAACAAAACATACTTCATTTTTATAGGTATTTTATATTTGCACTATGTTTTTTGAAAATAAAAAAAAAATTATTACTTAAACAAGAAAACTTAACCTTAGCATAAGACATGTCATAGGTTAGCATAAAGAGGTTTAATACATAAAGTCACAACTAGTAAATGCATGAAGTTAAAACCCCCTAAATTGAAACCAAAAGCCTCACACAATATGAGAAAACTCAAAACACAAAAAACATATTTTGACCTCTATGACATAATGAAGTCCCAAATAAGATTTTATAATACATTAAAATGTGTCTAGATAGTGATATTCAGAAATAAATTATCGAGGATAGAATTCACTTATAGGCATTTCGTTGATTGAGGATGGTATGGAATTGTTGGTAAATTGCCTCGAACTTGATTCATTTGCAATAGTTGGATTCATTCTGTGGTACAGGAAAAATGTTGGTTCTTCAGGAGATGGCAGCTCAATTGACTAACCACTGAGATATGAAACAATTGTCACCATTGTAGGTCTAGCATCTGGGTTTTCTTGAACACATAATAAACCAATTTGAATGCATTTAATGGCTTCAATGCTAGAATAGTTTTCTTTTAATTTTGGGTCCAATGTGTTCAATGGTGTTTCATCCCTCCAATGTTTCCAAACCTTTAACAATTTGTAAATTTAGCTAAATCACTACACTTTCCTACTTTTAAATTGATTTCGTTGTACATTGAGCATGATTAATAATAAGACAAAAATATTCAAAGGTTATTGCACTCACAAATTTTAGAAGACCATCAGCAACACAGTGTGGATTATATGAACCTATATTCTTTTTTCCACTAACAATCTCAAGAACCATAACTCCAAAACTGTAAACATCTTATTTCTCTAAAATTGTCCAAACATAGCATACTCTGGAGACATATAGCCGCTGCAAAATTAGTGGGAATGATAATTAGGCTTAATCTACAAAGGATGAGAAGTGTAGGAACAAAGTATTTAAAACTTACTATGTTCCAATAATTTTGTTTGTACTCCCTTCCTGTTGATCTATTTCAACAATTCTAGCAAGACCAGAATCTGAAATTTTTGGATTCATATTTTCATCTAATAGTACATTACTAGGTTTGAGATCATGGTGTATAACTTTAAGTTGGGAATGTTCATGTAAATATAAAATTCCTCGAGCAATCCCTCCTATGATTTTGTGACACTCCGGCCAGCTCAAAACCCTTTCTAGTTTAGTATCTACAAGAAATATTCATTATGTGAGAAAATTAAATGATGCACATTTCGTAATCAATCACTTGAATATTTTATTTTAAGATATAATAAATTAAATATCATAAATACATAATGCATAAATATTAAACTTTAAAGAATTAAAGAGAGGTCCAAAGCATCAAACCAAATAAGAAGTAGTCCAGACACTTGTTTGGCATATATTCATAAATAAGTATTTTCTCTTGCTCGTCAAGACAAAATCCTATGAATGCCACTAGATTTCTATGTTGAAGCTTGGCTATTAATAGAACCTCATTTTTGAACTCATCTACACCTTGCTTAGAATTTCTTAAGAGCCTCTTTACAGCTATAAGTCTTCCATCAATAGGAATGCCCTAAAAATGTAGATAAATTTTTATAGTAAAAAGAAAGACAACAAATAAAATTACATATATTTTCTTTTACCTTATAAACTTCTCCAAATCCACCTTTGCCAATCTTTTTCTCAAGTGAAAAGTTGTTAGTTGCCGCTTCAATTATTGCCAAATTGAATTGCAATGACTCTATTGTTGAACTTGCATGTCCAACTAAATGAAAATACAACAATAGTTAAGCTAAGTTTGTAAACTTCTTTTAAGTTTTCTAATTGAAAACTTAATATTAAAATTTCCTTTTTGATTACTATACTTATAATTTTCTCTGAGAATAATTTTATTTCTCTTTTTTGTTTTCTTCGTATCAAATAACAACAAATAGTGAAAAGTATGCCTAATACAAAAACGCTAGAGGTTAAGATCAAGATAGTAGTTTGTGATCGACCTTTCCCTACAAAAAATAAATAAACACATGCCATTAGGTCATGTTGAATTGATAACAAGAAGAGAAATTACTTGTTTTCTTTTTTACATACAAGAAATATTATTGATTAAAAAAATGATCTTGATTTGAAGCACAAGGTGTGCCCCAAAAACAAGACCTATGAAATTTGATACAGATTAATGATCTTGTAGCACAAAAGTTACATAACCCAAATGCATTGAAATCTAACACTAAGAAAAGCCACCAATAAAAATGTTATCACATATGATAGCAAATTACCCAATAAAATATGTTAGAGTAAATTACAGTCATACTCCTTGAACTTTTTTAAATTACACACAACACTATTTTTTTTTTTTGTATTCATACACTAATCCCCTTAATGTTTGAAAACGTTACACTGACATTTCCTTACATATTACACTAACCCTCTTAATGTTTGAAAATAATTACATTGACATCTTCTTATATATTACATTAACACCCTCTACAGGGAGGCTGTTGTAAACATTAAACAATGAAAGGTATTAATGTAATTTGCTCAATATGTTAACACTTATCATAGCACAATAGTCATGTATGAAGGCCAAACCAATATTTTAGAGGAATTATATTTTGTACCACCCATTTTTCTAAACAAATCACTCATTTTTTTTATACTCTATAAATATCCCTAATATTACAAAAAACCCTTTAGCGCTATGATGTGTGGTTACATTAAATGGGTTACTTGCATCATCTACCAAGATTTAGATATGGTATTAGAGCTCTTCAATGTGAAGAGTTCTGTTGCCAATCATGTAAATGACGAGCTTGAGATTATCGAAGATCTAGAGTCGATGCTTGATCTCGTGGATGAAGTGGTATCGCTTGCTGAAAATGATGAAGAAAAAGTTGTGTTTGAAGATCTAGCTTCCATGAAGGCAATGCAAGAAGCAGTAATGGAAAATCTTGCATTTGGCACCATCACCAATGGTAGAAAAAGGGTTGCAGCAGATGAAACCAAAGATGCAAAGGTGCAGAACAATAATGCTATTATTCAAACTTGTTCTTGTTTTCTGTTTTTTTTTATTCATATTCAAACCACATTATTCTTTGTGTTTTAATTTTTCTCCATTTCAAGCCACTCAATAACACCATCTCCAAAGATAGAGGAAATGAAATCTTGGGCACTTCTTGTTTTAGTTCCACAAAACCCTCAAATGCTTTGCAGACAAATAAACCTCTGTCTTTTAGATATGAGATTCATATTTATTTGCATTCCACTTCAATGGTTGCTTCGGTTTCAAATGTTACTATGTTGTTGGGAGACATTTATTTTGGATAGCAATCAAAAGGCATTTGCATAACAATGATAACATGAAAATGGAATTGTTTTACCACATGGTGTTTAGTGGATTGGTTGCGATTGTGACAGTTCTCAAGCTCAGCAAGAACAAGAATCAAATTAACACTTTTGGAGAGATCATGGTTTTATGGATGGCTATGGCTTTGCCATGATTGTGATGTTGGCTTTGAGTATAAGTGCATCAGCGAAGCAACTAAGTTCAACAGAATGCAAAAATCTTGTTTTCTGTACTGAAGTTTGACAGTAACAATTGAAGTTTAAACAATTAATGAAAAAGTTATGATAAACGACTATTTTAAATTGAGGTTGATTGGGATAAAAAAAACAATAGAAAGAAAAGAAAAAAAATATAGGGAAAGAAAATGATATATGTGATAAGTGATTTGAAGAATAAATAAAGAGAGAAAATAGAAAGAATGAAGTAAAAATGAGAAGAAAGAGAAAGTGTGTAAATATTTATAAGGGAAATGATTCTTTGACACCCTTTGGGTGTATACACTTTGAGAAAGATAGGAAGCTGAGAGGAGAGATAAGTAATTGATAAGATTGATGATATGATTTTTTTTCTTCTGAATGATTGATGATATGATATGATACGAAGAGAAAAATAAAAGTTATTGATGGAATATTTCTAATTTATGGGTGTCTTTGGACAAATTCTCCACAAAGGGTATGAGAAAGGTCGGCACGACACGTGAAGAAGCCTTGCAGTGTTCTTCCATTTTATCTTGATTTCTGTTTTTAGTTCCTCATAATTTTTTTCTCTGTTTTTAGTCCCTAAAAAATTGTTTCATTTTATTTTTAGTCCCTGACATTAATTTCAACTGTTAAGTTATGTCGTGGCGAATAGAATTTGTGCTTGAAAATTTTCTGTTTAAGTTTTTAGCAATTCTTAACTGCTGTAAATTTTCTAGCAGACTAAAACCGCCAAAAATGTTAAAAAAAAAAATCAAAACCTCGAACACCGGGTTTTATGAAATCACAAGAAATGTTACAAAAGTAAACATTTCTGACCGCCAAAAAATTTGTAGAGATTAAAAGTCACTAGAAACTTAATTAGGAAATTTTCACACACATTTTATGTCTGTCGTGTCATCACTTAACGGTTGGAATTAACGTCAAGGACTAAAAACATAACAAAACAATTTATGAGGGACTAAAAACATAATAGAACAATTTATGAGGGATTAAAAAAGAGAAAAAAAATTATGAGGGACTAAAAACAAAAATCAAGATAAAATGAGGGACCAAAAACATATTTTGCCCTATTCTTAATTATCAAGGTACAGCGTGTGTTGATTAACAGAACAATTTTTTTTAATTATTATTATTAGGCTAAATTAGTCTGTTGGTCCTTTATCTTTATTTTAGGTTACAATTTGGTGCTTTATTTTTTAAAAGTTGCAAAATGGTCCCTTATCTTTATTTTAAGTTGCAATTTGGTCCTTTATTTTGTAAAAGTTGCAATTTACCCATGAAGTAATGTATTTTTTAATTTTTTTTGGAATAAACATGCTATAAAAAATTACTTAAGGAACAATTTTGCAACTTTTAACGATTGTGAATAATTATAAAGTATCTGTCAATGATATTATGACTTTTTCTACAAATTTTAATATCAATAACAACTAATTTTGAATATCTCGTAATTAAGTATAATATTCTAAAAAGTAAAATGAAGTTTTAAATATCTTTAATATTAACTTTAAAAAGTAAATTGAAATAAGATTTGAAATTATTGATGAAAAAGAGAAATATTCGGAGTTAAAAAATAGTTAAAAAAACTGAGAAAGAAATATTTGAAAAAAAAAGATAGCACAAGATAAAAAAGTGAACGAAGGTAGTTACAGTGTGAGTAGTTACAGAAATTAATAAGAGAAATTTTAGAAAAGTTACAAACGAGAGAATATTCAAACGAGAGAGTGAGTGAATTTGAGGAGGAAGAATGGAGCAATCAGAGCACAGGTATGGGAATAGTATGTCTTAATTCGCATAATTTATTTTTATAAGTTTTTGTTCATTTTTTTATTCTTATATAATAAAATGAAAAAAAAACTATTATTAATAAAGAAAATATTTTCTATTTTATTTTATTTTATTATTCCTTATAGAACATATAATATTTGTTATGTTTAATAATAATAATAATAATAATAATTTTCTTATTCATTTATATTTCTAATTTTAAATTTTACTCAATTTTTTGCTAGCTGTGTAAAAAAAAAAATGCACTCGAAACACCGTTGTGAAATTTCAAATTTTAGAAAAATGTTAAAAGCACGTATACTTAAAATATAAAAACCTGATGGTGGTGGTGATTGTGGTGACAGAACTCTTCCAGCTACGCTTCCCGTCGGTCCAATCATATCACTTAGGCAGCCACCGCAACTATTGTTTGATAGATCCAATGTGCATTGAGCAAGAATATAGAGTGTTTGGTGATCATTCAATCTTAACGATCCTGTTTGGTATCTCTCAGCACTGTCCCCTGTTTGGTTTGCCATCTCAGCTAATTTAGTGGATAACGTAAAAGCAACAGAGGATTGCATGGGATCGGTGTCACTGAGATTCAAAATCACAGAGCTGGGACTTGTTTCCATGGTTAAGGACCGATTGGAATAGTGAAGCCAGCAGTGATTGTACCAAATTACACCCTCCGTTGCCAAAGGACACTGAGAGTCAGAGGCTATTTTCTCCGTTGCCCTTTGGACGCATTGTCAACAAAGGTGAGCAGAAAGGTCGTCACGACAGGTTAAGAGGCCTTGTACTGTTCCCACTATTATCTTGTATTGACTGCGACTGGTGGCGCTGGAAGACAAATCAGATAAGAGGGTGCTGAGGTCTGATTGGAAAGCACCATCATTAAAGTTTTCCTTGTTTGAGCATACGCTGGAGGAAATATAGCCAGGATCCTCTGAATATTCTGAATCTGTTTGTGGAGATGTTGTCTGACGAACGAGCCCTTCTGATGCCTGATCCGTACGGTAGAAAGGGTACAATTCATACCTAATGTTACAACTGGGATACAGAACCCTTCCTTCTTGCTTTCCATCACAACACCTTGGAATATCCGATATTGCTCCAACAAGACAAGCTGAGCAATCTTGTGTTGACAGGTCTTGTGTGCACTGAGCCAGACAGTAAAGGGTTTGATTTGGAGATAAGACTGCTTGTTGTGTGGAGTACTTGTGTTACTAGAATTGGCTGCTTTATCTGCAGCTTGCATTATTTATGGTGGTGCTCAACAAACTATTGAAGCTTTCTCGGTTGGAGGAGATATTGGCCGCATTCCATATGAACCATGTGGGAAGTGTGTCCACGGTGGAGAAGAAAGAGACGTTGGAATACCGAACCATGCACTCCTCGTACCAAATCACACCCCAAATGGACTGGGAACTGTTTGCAATTGGGTCTGAAGATAATGTCTCGGTTGCGTTTACCGCGCACTGTTTGCAGAGGGAATAGGATACATCACCTCTGCACATGAAAAGACCATACACCGTGTCAGAGGAGTTTGTGCCGAGGACTGTGTTGTTGTAGAATTTGATGGCGTGGCGTTGGAAGATAAGGAAGAGAGGAGGGTCCTCAGGTTCATCTCATAGGTGCTGTTGGCAGCAGTTTTGTCTCCACCGAAATTGCGTGCAAGAAAGTCCTGTGCTTTAGTAGTCTCGAAATTGAAGAAGCATGCAAAAGATAAACTTCAAGGAATTCGAAGCCATAGTTCTGTTCATGTTCCACAACACTACCAATACCACACCGTGGGCGTGGATGATGGATGGATTTTTGCAGTTCAAAAGTTTCTAGTGTTGTGGCGTAAAAGAAAACACAACTCAAGGGGAAATATAGGGTGAAACTTCTACAATTCTTTCCATCAGTGACGTATTTAACTCGTACACGTAGTGTGGGATAGATGCAATTAGGCAAGTCAATGAATGTGTCAAACATTCATGTATCTCTCATTACTTTATTGTCCACATTTCTTTGGATCCTGTAATGGTAGGTGCTAGGTGGGCTCATGAAGATGAAATTTTGTAGCTATTTTTCCATATGACTGGACATATAATTTGGCATGGCAATCAAGGACTGGTGGTGCAACCAAATCAATGAAGTCGAGCGCGCCCATGTCTTTTTCATTTTCTTCCCTGAGAGTATTCTCTCTCGACAAATTTTATAATTTTCTATGTTTTACTTTTCTTTGGTGAAATGATTCCACATGAATTACAAAATGCAAGAATGAGGTTGTGGTCATGAACGATCGCGAAAAGTCTGAAACACCTACAGTAAATGGAAAAAAATTTGTGTCATTCTCGAAGATCTTTTCTCTTAAATACGTAGATTACGTACTTATTTGATTTTAAAAATAGTCTTACATTATATTTATATATTCTATTCGTAATTATAAAAACAATACTTTTTAATTTATTTTCTATTTATAAATGTGTAGATAAAAATAAAAAATATTTTTATAATTGTTAATAATAATAATAAAAAAATTTCGATCACTTCAAACCAACATAAACTTACATTGTCCCATTCGATGTGTAGTATCTAACCTCATTTTGTGGGTTGTAAATATAAGCAAGGGCTATTAGGGCCTAATAGGGGTTGACTTCCGTGGCCCAAGACATAAAAGACACTTGTTAATAATAATAATTAAAAAAATCTCGATCACTTCAAACCAACATAAACTTGCATTGTACCATTCCATGTGTAGCATCAAACCTTATTTTGTGGGTTGTAAATATAAGCAAGGGCTATTAGGGCGTAATAGGGGGTTGACTTCCTTGGCCCAAGACATAAAAGACACCCATACTTGACTTAGAAAGGTTTAATATTTGGTCTAAGTTAATAATAAATCAACAAATCAAAAGTTTTCACAATATAATTATAAAAGAACATTGAAAAGTTGACTTTAGGCAAACTCGAGTATAGACAACCTAGATTTAAGTCCAACATGGTAGACTCGAGTCTTGGGAGGGCTAAACTCAAGTTTGGCCTGACAGACTCAAGTCCCACAAGTTTGGATGTCCAAAATTGAAGATTTGATGCAGAATTTCGAAATTGATCTTTCCCTAATTAAATCTATCTTTTGAATTATGAATTTGGAAAGATTTTTATGCCTAAAATCAAGTAGTTTCTTATAATATAAGATATGAACTATTTTTTATTAAAATCATATCACTAAGGATCAAGTTCTAATTTCTTTCAGAAATACAATTCACTATAAATAAGAAGCTTTGCCTAATGGCTAAAACACATCAATAGATTACAACACAAGAGAGAATCCAAGCCTAAACAGAAAAGTTAGAGAAGAGATAGGGTGCTTATATCTTGAATCATTGATGTCTACCTAGTTGAGAAAGAGAGAGTGCTAGAGCTAAATTGAGATATTATTCCCACTATAAAGAGTGATTGCTAGCATATTGTAAATCAATGATTTGAAGCCTTGAGAGTTATATTTGAGGGGAATGGGAGCGTCCATTTGAGGGGTTGTCACAGGTGGTAACATAATTAGCTTGTTGTTTGTTCGTCAGATTCACTAAGGTGTATGATCCTTAGAGGCTAGGTTAAGAGTTCAAGAGGGGTATCCATTTGAGGGGTTATATCAAGTTATGACATAATTAGCTTGTTTGCTTTAACTTGTCAACTTAGTGGAAATTCTCAAGTGTTGCTTAAGGATTATACGTGGTCAAGTTGACTGAACCAGTATAAAATATTGGTGCACTCTCTTCTAACCCCCTACCTTTTTAATTTGTTTAATTGCGCTTATTTGCATATTTTGTGGGATCAATGTTTGGGTAAAACAACTTTTCTCTATAATTGAAGCAATTAACTTCATTGGGATTAGAGGTTGAACGCAAAATGATTTTAAAATAACTTATTTGTATGTGGATAGTGCCAAATTACACATTTAAAATAATGGGAGAACCAAATTTGAGGAAAAAAAAAAATAAAGGACCAAATTTGAGAAACAATGACAATAGACCAAAAGTGCAATTAAGATTTGAATATATTCATTACTAAATACTACGTGAGAATCACAATGGTGTGTACATATTTTGTAGTAACAATTAATTTCTTTTTCTTTGTCAAATAATTTAAGAGTTGTTGACGAATTCTAATGTAAAAGACATTAAAAATTGAAACAAAACGTACTTTATTTTTTATAGTTATTTTATATTTGTACTTTCTTTTTTTAAAAGAAAAATGAATTTTATTATTTAAACAAGAAAACTTAAGCTTAGCCTAAGATATGTCATCAACGAGTCCTTTGTGGTGCCTCATCCGCGACTTCGCGGAAGAAAGGGTGCAATTCATACCTAATGTTACAGCTGGGAAACAAAACTCTTCCTCCTTCCTTTTCTTCACAGCAGTTTCGAACGTATCCTATTGCTTGACTAAGACAGATTGTGCACTTTTGTGGTGACAGGTCTTGTGTGCATTGAGCCAAACAGTAAAGGGTCTGAGATTCAGATACGTTTCCTTGCTTTGTGGAGTACCTGTTACCCGAAATGGCTGCTTCATGTGCAGTTTGATTCATGGTGTTGGACAACAAACTCATATTGAAGCTCGCTTGCAATTGGTTGGAGCAGATATCATCGGGCATGCTCCAATGTGCGGGAAGTGTGTCCACTGTGGAGAAAAAAGCGACGTTGGAATAATGGATTGTTAAATTAAGACAGCTATGAAAATGAAAACATAAAACAGAACCATAAAACCATAGAAGAAGAGTGGAAGCTGCATAACCATTATGTTCTGCTACCATACATTGATATTTTTGTGTGAATACATAAGAAAAGACAGCCACACACATACCCAAACAAGTTATCAGCAAAATGACATATGCCCACTGTCATTTGCTTTACAAGTTAACCCAAAATCAGACTCAACCCATGCCTATTGGTTTGAACATTACCAACTAAAAAGGCAACCATAATTACAGCAGTAAAACAATATTTGGAAAAGTTTTACAGCCTATTAATTTAACACTCCTCCTTAAAACTTTTCTTGAACACTCCAAGCCTGCTCCTCAGCTCATTAAACTTAGCACAAGGAAGTGCCTTAGTCAAAATGTTTGCAATTTGCTCTTCAGACTTGCAATGCATCAATTGGACATCTCCATTCTTCTCAGCTTCTCTTATAGCATGAAATTTGACATTGATGTGCTTGGTTCTCCCATGCTGAATTGGATTTTTAGCAATAGCAATGGCTGAATTGTTGTCACACCATAACACAATAGATTCTTCTTGCACATAATTCAAGTCAGACAATACCTTTTTAATCCAAATAGCTTGATTTGAAGCAGCTGCTGCAGCAATATATTCAGCTTCAGCTGAGGATTGAGCAACTACATCTTGCTTTTTGGAATTCCATGTGAACACTCCACTACCAAGTGAAAAAACATACCCAGTTGTGCTCTTTGAATCATCAATAAAACCAGCCCAATCACTATCAACATAACCTTCAAGTTTTCCATCTCCTTTGCAGTACCAAATGCCAAAATCAGTAGTACCTTTCAAATATCTCAGCACTCTTTTACCTACACCAAAGTGTGTTAAACTTGGTGAATGCATGAACCTTGAAAGCAAACTAGTAGAGAACATCAAATCTAGTCTAGTTGCAATCAAGTAAATAAGGCAGCCAACCAAACTTCTATACTGAGTTACATCAGCCTTTGCATCACCATCATTCTTGGAGAGCTTTTCATTTACAGCAAGTGGAGTTGAAACAAGATTATGGCTCTCCAATTTGAATTTTTTCAGCAAATCATTGGCATACTTTCTCTGTGAGAGAAAGATTCCATCATCAAGCTGATGCACTTTCATTCTCAAAAAATACCTCATCACTCCAAGATCTGTCATTTCAAAGACTTGCAGCATGCTCTTTTTAAATTTGTCAATTTCATCAACATCATCACCTGTAACAAGCAAATCATCTACATAAAGTGAAATAATAATTTTCTTCCCATTGCCACAATCTTTGACATAAAGAGTAGGTTCATTTTGGCTCCTCCTGAAATCATTTTGCAAAAAGTGAGTCAATTCTGCTGTACCAAGCTCTTGGAGCTTGTTTCAGCCCATACAAGGCTTTGTGAAGCCTATAAACTTCGTCTTCATAACCTGTAACAACAAAACCAGCAGGCTGCTCAACATAAACTTCTTCCTCCAATACTTTATTTAAGAAAGCTGATTTGACATCCAAGTGAAAGATTTTCCATCCATATTGAGCTGATAAAGCAACAATTAATCTAATTGTTTCATGCCTAGCAACAGGCGCAAATGCATCACCATAATCAACTCCAACCATTTGAGAATATCCCTTCACAACAAGTCTAGCTTTGTGCTTGTGAACAGAACCATCAGGATGTAACTTGGTTTTATAAACCCACTTCACACCAATCACATGCTTGTCCTTGGGCCTTGAAGTAAGTTCCAAAGTACCATTTTTGTTAATCATTGTCAGTTCCTCCTTCATTGCATCATTCCATTATGTTTTCATTAAAGCCTCTTCAAAACAAGAAGGCTCATTCATAACAAAGTTGCATTTTTCATAAATTTCAGCCAAGGACTTTTTTTTAGCACCGGGGAATCAGATTCAGCAATCAGAATTTCATCATTCTTTGTAGCTTGCTGCTGTTCAGACTACATGCTTCTTTGAACTTCATTATTTTCCCAATCCCAATATGCATTTTCATCAAACTGAATATCCCTGCTGATCATAATTTGTTTTGCCTTCAGATTGTACACTCTGTAACCTTTGGAGCTTGCAGCATAGCCTATGAAAATCCCCATTTCAGCTTTGTCATCCAATTAGGATCTTTTAGCTGATGCAACATGAATATAGCATATTGATCCAAAAGTCTTCAAGTGTTTCGCAGTGGGCTTCACTTCCATCCAAGCTTCAATTGGTGTTTTCTCCTGAACAGCTCTTGTGGGTAGCCTATTCAAGAGATACACTGCTGTATAAACAGCTTCAACCCAGAAACTTTTTGGTAGCTTCTTTTCTGCAATTAAGCATTTTGCCATCTCCATAACCATTCTATTTTTTCTCTCAGAAACTCCATTCTGTTCAGGGGTATAACCAACTATCAGTTGATGAATAATGCCCATATCTTCATAAAACATGTTGAATTCATTGGAGGTATACTCCTTCCCATTGTCTGATCTCAGCACTTTAATCTTGCAGCCACTTTGAGACTCCACCATGGCTCTAAACTTTTTAAAGACAATAAAAGTTTGAGCTTTGCTTGACAAAAAATACACCCATGTCATTCTTGTAAAATCATCAATAAACAAGATGAAATACTTGTTTTGGCTTAGAAAAGGTATGCTCATAGGACCACACAAATCAGTGTGAACAAGCTCTAATTTGCTTTTTGCCCTTGTAACATCTGCTGCAGAAAAAGATTTTCTGTGCATTTTTCCCAATTGACACGCATTACATAAATCATCAATATTGTCTACCACGGGCATGTCTCTCACCATATGATGACTTTGCAAAAATTTCAATGCTCCCATATTAAAGTGACCATATCTTTTGTGCCATAGTGCGGAATCATCATGTTTGGAAACAAGTGCAGATTGTTTCACTTGATTCAAACTGATTGGAAAGCTATTATCACACATTTCAACCTTAATAACTTCAGAATCGTTTGAATCCAAAATGATACAACCATTATTTTTAAAAGAGAGTGAATATCCCCTCTTCATTAACTAAGCAACACTTAGCAAATTTTGATCCAAGTCTGGAATCAACAAAACATCATGAATAAATTTAGAACCTTTGCTAGTGTGAACAGAAACAGTACCTCTTCCTTCAGCCTGAACAATTTCTCCATTTCCAAGCTTGACTTTGGTTCTAACAGCCTTGTCTAAATAGGTGAAGAGACTTGAGTCCCTTGCCATGTGGTTTGTGCACCCAATATCAACATACCATACATCCTTTGAACCTGAACTACATGCTTGGGTAGCCATAAACAAGTGTTCTCCAACTTCAGATTGCTCATAAGTGAAGTTGACTTGATGTGTAGGTTATGGGTGAGATTGATTTTGCTTGAATCTATAGTACCTCTCTCTGTGTCCCCACTTCTTGCAAATGTTACATTGAATTTGAGGCTTCCCCTTATACCAACAATCTTTTGACAAGTGATTTGTTCTTTTGCATGTTTCAAGGAGGAAAATTGTCCCTTGTTGCAGCTTCAGTTGAACTCCCATCCATCTTACTCTTCCCCTTTTGATCACTACACTACTACAAAAAATACCTTTAACATTGATTAAAAAAGGGCTTTAACATCGGTTTTGAACCGATGTTGAAGCGAACGATGTTGAAAGTATACACTTTCAACATCGGTTTTTCAAGCGATGTTGAAAACCACTTTTTACATTGGTCCTGGATTTAACCGATGTAAAAAGTGTGTCAAAAGTGTTGTTCTATCACGCATTCTACACCGGTTCTGGCTATAATCGATGTAGAAAGTGCCTATACGACATCGGTTTTGTGAAGAACCGATGTTATATAGGCACTTTCTACATCGGTTACAACCACAACCGATGTAGAAAGTCATTTCTAAAAAGAAAATGGCAGTTTTTATTAGTAGTGTACTCAAATTGGGATTAAAATAATACCAGAACCACTGATTTGTGATTCTAATATTTTTATTTTCATAAATATTGAAATCTTAAATATTAAAATGGATAGACAATCAAGTTGATTACGAAGGGGCTGTAACAAAGAGTGAAATAGTAAAAGATAGAGCTCACCCTCAAACTATGAATAAAGACAACATAATTTTAGTATGAAGACTCTACAAGACAGAACCAACAATTTTTTTTCCTCAAAGACAAAATGGTGCTGTTGACTGCACTTGATACAAGTAATCCAAATGATCAAAAGAAAAAAACCTTAAAGACTCTAACTGACCTTGATCAGGGTGCTGAATGAAGAGAAATAAAATATCTTTTAAATAGAAAAGACTGCAAAAGCATTTGTAATAAATAAAATATAAAAAGAAAATTCCTCTTAGGCATGTTATAGGAAAAAAAAAGTTGAAAGAAAAGAAAATGGTTGAGTAATGGTTTCATTAGCATTTGGTACTTATTAAAGAAGAAACAACACCGACTAGGAAAGAGGGATGAGTTTCGTGGTGACTAAGTCATAGGAAAACACACGTGCAAGTTGGGAAATGTCTATCATAATGTAATAAACAATCTAATGGCTAGGGTTTATTAATTCTCCCTACCCATTGGATAGCTTTTATTACATGAACTTTATGAAACCATTCAAATAAAAAGCTTACAATCCCAAATGTTCACACACATCACTGGACCAATTTGAGAGTAAAAATTTTAAATAAGCAATAGTTAAGAATATGGATCATCGTCAGTGTGGAAATGGCATAGAAAAATAAATAAATTCTAATCTAATTTGATAGAAAACTCACAATAAAGTGCCTATTTAAATAAATAATACATATATATGTATAAAATTTTATAATTAACATATTATTGCAACATCATTAATTAAAAATTAAAAAAAAGAAAAAGAGAGAAAATTGATAACCAAGTGCTAATAATACTTTTTTTTTAAAAAAAGTGCTAATAATAGTAATAAATATAATTAAAACAATGACGTTAATTACTAGAATAAATAATTCTAGTTAGAGTATAATTAAAATACTAGTTCTATATAAATATTCATAGAAATAAAAACCTATAATATTAATTACTAGATAATTTCATATTTTATTTTATTTTATTTAAAAAAACTGGAAAAAATTGAGTATGTTACATGTTGCGTTTGTAAAGTCTAAACTTCCTTGTGACGGTCCTTTTCTTCTAGTTATAGTTAAAATATAATAGCACCACTTTTCTATTTTCTAAAACAATCCTATTACCAAGATAATATATAATTTTCTTTTCCTTTTACTAGGCTTGACCATCATCCCTATTATACACACAAGTATTTGCAGGAGCCACACATGTGTAAGTAAATATAATAAATGATCAATCACAAGAGAACACTCAAAACAAAAAAGGCCACACATACAAACACTTGCTTGCAGACCAAAATGTATTTGATAAAGAAAAGGCAATAGAAGGAACCAACATTCAAGATTCTGGAGCAGAGACTGCTGCTGCTGCTGCCGGTTTGATTGATGTAGATAGGTGCCTACTTTCATCTTCCAGTCATATTTGATCCCACTTTTGCAGAATTCTCTGCCTCGCTTGTTCACTCTTCTGCTCATTTATGCAAACTTGAGAGAAAACAGAATGTTTAACTGCTGCTATAGTTAAATTGCAAATTTTCAACAAAAGATCCTTCTTAGCTTGTTAAAGAATATGAGTTCAATTTCTATACACTAAAAACGTTGCACTGTCAACTAATTAAAAATCAAGTTAGATATATCACTTTTAAAGTAATCATTATAAAAGTCAATAATTTTCAATTATACAGCACTAGATGACAGTGTAAAAGTATTTGCATTATCAATATATTCTAATTAAATTCAAAGAGTATATTAATTATTAAGCATGCGTAAGAATAACTATCTCGAGCTTCAATTCCCTCTAGGCATGGACCATAATAAATAAATAAATAACTACCCTTCTGATATGTGTGTGTTTAATGCAATCTCAATCATTTAAAATTGCTAATTCATATGAAATCATAGACAGTTCCAACTTTCAACTGTTACTTATCATAGATGAAGACTTGATGAACAATAAGGTGTGACTATGTACCCTGTAGTTCATTGCACTTTTCTAATGTCAGTTCCCTTAATCTACAACATGTCTGTGATCTGTAGCATCTTGGATAGTATACTTCCTTTGAAGTATGGAACCCTTCTGCTGCACAATGTGTGCTTGAAGTTTCACTAAGCTATCACCTCTTCTAACCTGTATCCATGAGTTCCACCCGTAGGTTAATCTTACCAAGCTGAGAACTAAAGCAGCAAAACTTAGAAGATAAATAAGTAACTAATCATGAACCAATAATATATTCCTTTATGGCGTGTATGTGTAGTAGAAAACTAGAAATAGAATAGAGATATGAGAAGCAACACTACTGATATATCTGTTTCTAATTATCACTTTTCCTTTTCCATTAATAATGCAGAAAAACCGGAAATCACAACTGCATATGTAACATGTAACATGTCAGTCCTTCAAATATTAGTGTATAATTGATTCAATCCAAAAAAAAAAAAAAAAGGATCAGAATTTCAAGGAAATGCCATCACTCTTTTGGTTTCTACATCTGATTCAAGCAAAGGCTCACACTTGACATATTTGAATTTGAAAAATTTAAAAATAATAATTCAAGTTCAATCTAAATATTATATCACTTAGCATGATCAATTGCAAGAAAGACTGCATTCACCATCCAATAAGCCCTGGACAAGTCAGATATCCATGTCCAAAGAAGAGTGATGCTCACTAGGAGAGATTGGTACACACTATCCAGAGAATCCAGAAGGCTAA
Organism: Pueraria montana var. lobata; assembly: GCA_026413185.1. Classification (NCBI taxonomy): domain Eukaryota; kingdom Viridiplantae; phylum Streptophyta; class Magnoliopsida; order Fabales; family Fabaceae; genus Pueraria; species Pueraria montana. The sequence goes on along the minus strand of CM048650.1, from coordinate 85,380,574 downwards.
CACACTCAAGTTTCCCTTTAATTGATAGTTAGCAACACTTACCACCCTGAACGCTACTCTTTTGCACCAACGGAATAGAACCAGTCCTAACAGCAGGGGTGGATTGCACAGTAGAGCTTTCAAGGTTTTCCTGGTGAACACAAATTACTCATCAACAAACCATAGCCAATAACAATATAAAAAAGCAAAGAAAGAATTTATAATTAAATTAAAAGCTTGGATTTAAATAACAAATTATGTCAATATGTCTTTTTCCCAATTGCTCTTCATCAGCTTCATTGGAAGCTGGAAGAGAAGCTAGCACTATAAAAGTAGGCAAAGGAAAGGAAACCAGAAGTTTCACATAAAGCAATGGATGGTTGATACATGTTAGTTCGAAATATTGTTTATGAAATACATTATTCTTTTTTTATATATAAGGCTGTCTAGATATCAGGACTCAGAAGAACAAATTAATATAGCAAAAACATCACTCTTCTATAAAACCTTTAAGCTATTAAGCCTTCCAACTGACAACCTCTGGCAAATTATATAGGAGACCTGCACAATGTAAATGTATGCATTTCACTTTCCAACACCCAAGTTAAGGTAAATCATATAAAACTGAACAATATAATTAATCTGCATAAAATCCCAGAGTCAGATAAAATTAGCCAAATCCATTATTGGAGACAAACTAAACACATGTGAAACTTAGATTAAGCAATACCTCAATTGGGTGGGATTCCACAAGTCCATCCAACCTAAGACCCGCAGTTGATTCATCAAGAAATTGAGACCATATTTTACACTCAGGAAACAAGCTATCAGTTGCTAAATAGCTCACCTGACCACGCCAAAAGAAGAGAAGAGGAAGAAAAATATCAACTAGGTATAAAGTTAAAAAAATTAAAGTAAAAGCAACAAAACCAACCAGAATCTCTGCAATGGCATCAATACGAGGATATATGAGCCACACAACATGAATTAGAATTAGAATGATAAAGAAACTCATACACACCTCCTTTCCAAGCTGTACCATATTATCCGCGAGCTTCTGATCTCTTTCGCCTGCAACCAAATTACAAACACGTTATATATAATCTAAAATTCAGAGTGTAAATGATGTCGCTTTGATTGGTACCTTGGCAACAGTAGTTTCGATGCGCTCGTGCTTCACCAACTGTGAGACCATGGTTCTAGGTAAATGGGAACCCACGATTCAGCATGTTCGCACACCAAATGAAACAAAAACATAAATCTGAAAGTATGAACTAACCTGAGCATGGACATCCAGTGATCGGTGGGTCGACCTAGTTTCCTGAACTTGGTCATCTTCACAGAAACCCATAAACCCTAACTAGGTAGTGCACAAAAGAGGGTTATGGACATTAGAGACAATGGCTTTGGTGATTCCGGCTTGGCCCTGCTTGTAGACGAGTTCTTGACTTTTTCGAGATTGGATTTGAAGAATGGGTCGAAGCCCGGAACCATGGTGTGGGTTGCGTGCGAGTGAGAAAGAAAAGGGTTTGGGGATCGACAGCTGTGTGGCCATCGACGACGGCGCGGGCGATTTCTGGCACTCATCTTGAGTCACTCGACTTGGAAGCAGCGGTGGCACTCCTTGTCGAGGTTTACTGATGGCGGATCTGAGGTCCACATCTTCAATTCCCGCCGTCAAGATCCACTAATGGCAAATCTAAGGTTCACTTCTTCAACACCCGCCATCAAGGTCCGCTGATGGTAGATATGAGATCTTTGAGAGGGTGGCAGGTGGTGGTGGTGGTAGGGATATTAGTGGGTGTGTGAGGTTTGCGGAGAGAGGACCTAGTGAAGAATAGGAAGAAGACGAGAATGCGAGAGTGAAAGGGAGAGAGGAATGAAAGTGAAAGTGTTGGAGCGACGATTCCGGACTTAGAAAACATATCAACAACTTCGGTCAAAAGGTATAACTGATGTTAATTTTGCTTAATAACATTGGTTATCATATAACCGATGTTAATGACGTCTATTTATTTACAAAAATGCCACCCGCGTGTTTATTAACATTGGTTTTCATATAACTGATGTTAATTTGACAATGTAAAATGCTATTTTTGTAGTAGTGCCACTTGTTTTTATAATTTTGCTTCTTTTGATTTTTCTGACCAAGTTGCTTCCCCTTATGTCTAGCTTGAAATGCACCTTCAGTTACATCTTTCATTCTCATAGAAATTCTCTACTCTTGAGCGTGCAATTTACTAACCATCTTAGAAATAGTTAGTTTATTTAGATCACATGATTCTTCAATAGCAGCAACTTTGGGTTCAAATTTTTCGGGTAGGCTGATTAGCATCTTTTCTACCACCTTGCTGTCTTGTACAACCTCACCATACAACCTCATTTGATTCACCAAATGGGACAACCTTGAAGTGTACTCCTTGACAGACTCATTTTCCTTCATCTTCAGCATCTTAAACTCTCTTTTGAGTGTCAATAGCTTGATGGACCGTACCCTTTCATCACCTGCATGCCTCTCATTCAGTTCATCCCATATTTGCTTGGCTGTTTCCAGATGCATAATACTGGTAAACACATCATCTACTAAAGCTGAATGAAGACATGAAACAACTTTCTCCCTCTTCAAAGTCTCTTCCTCATGTTGCCTAATTTGAGCCATCGTAGGACTAGTTCCCAATGTTGGAACTTGCTTGTCTTGATCTACATACTCCCATAACCCAAAAGATTTCAAACATGATCTAATTTTGACTACCCATATGTGAAAATTTTCCCCAGAAAATTGAGGAATAGAAAAGACAACATTGTTCCCTGAAGCCATTTTATCACTCACTCACTCACTCACAAGTGTTTAATCTCTCCTCTCAATTTTTTTAAGACCCACAGCCTATAAGAACAAAGCTCTAGATACCACTGTTAAATTAAGACAGCTATGAACTTCAAACATAAAACAGAACCATAAAACCATAGAAGAAGAAGAGTGGAAGGGGAGAGCAGAGCTACGTTTTTGCTGCATAACCATTATGTTCTGCTCCTATACATTGATATTTTTGTGTGAATACATAAGAAAAGACAGCCACACATATACCCAAACAAGTTATCAGCAACATGACATATGCCCACTGTCATTTGCTTTACAAGTTAACCCAAAATCAGACTCAACCCATGCCTATTGGTTTGAACATTACCAACTAAAAAGGCAACCATAATTACAGTAGTAAAATAGTATTTGGAAAAGTTTTACAGCCTATTAATTTAACACGAACCATGCACTCCTCATACCAAATCACACCGTTTTTGGACAAGGAACAATCTGGATGTGAGGATATTGTGTTTGCTGCGTTTACCACGCACTCTCTGCAGAGCTGAGAGGGCACATCGCCCCTACACATGAACAATCCATACACTGTGTCAGAGGTGTTTCTTCCCACGACTGTGGCGGTGTAGAAATGTGTTGGCGGCGGCATTGGAAGATAAGGAAGAGAGGAGGGTCCTGAAGCTCATTTCATAGGTGTTGTTGGCAGTAGCTTAGTTTCCAAATCCAGTGCAAAGTTGATCAAGAAAACCGGGGTGGATGTTTTGTGCTTTAGTGGTTGGGAAATTGAAGAAGCTAATAAGGATACAATTTATACAAAGGAAGATGAGCTTCAAGGAATTTGAAGGCATAATGGTTCTATTAATGTTCCAGATGGATGGATTTTTGAGTTTGCATGTCTGGATTTCCTTGTGTATTATAATGGAAGTTGAAGGCATGCTTCTGTTAAAATATAGGGTGAAGTTGAAACTTCTAATTTTTTTTAAAATTTTCTTTGCCATCAATAATGTATTTAAAATGGTAGTGAGGGATAGATAGGGGCAAGCAAGTCAATCAAAGTTGGCAAGTTAAACACTTGTGTCTCTCTCTTTGTCTTGCTCCATAATGATTCCCTGAAAATTCTTATAAATTTCAATAGATTATTAATTAATAATTATATTATGTGTGGAAGTTTTTCTTTGTGAGTTATTAATTATATTACGTGTTGGAGTAGTTTCAAAGAAAGTTAGAAAATGTCAAAACAAGTGGCTGTGGTTTGCAATGTTACGGGAAATTGACAACATTTATTTACAGTTGCAATGTGGACCGCAAAACCCTTGACTACCAACCACTGTTATAAGACTCGGCTTGGCCCGACGGGTTAACCGGGAACCGGACATAGGTCTGGATCAAGTCACAATTTGGATCGGTTATGTATCTAGCTTGGCTGTGACATCATTAACCCGGTCTCAAACCAGTAGACTCGGAGCCACCGAGTTATGCGGGTGGAAGCATGGCCCAAGACACACACGGCCCAAGGTTGGAATCTACTGCGCTTCCACTTAAAGTGGAAAATGAAATAGTTGGCTTTTATTAATAAAAAAGAGACAAAATGTGTCCCTTGAGGAAGGGAACACACATCCTCTTAAAGGCCAACAGTTCATTTAACCACTAAGCTAACACTTCAATTTGTTTTAATTATGCGAAATAATATATATGTATAGATATTGTAATTTTTTTGCTAATTATATTATAATTTATTAATTAATATAAGTGGACCTACAAAAAAAATGATGATTTCCAACAAATTTGTTACAAGAGAGTGTCGCTAGCATTCCTCTTAATATAATATAATAATTGATATTTTGCGAATAATATGGTTAGTGTAAATATAAAAACACTCACCCTGCTGGATCAAACCTATAACCTTGAAGCATTTAGGAGACATCTTACCACCAAACTACCACTATTATTTGTATAACAAATGCGGAAATTAATAATATATATATATATATATATATATATAGAGAGAGAGAGAGAGAGAGAGAGAGAGAGAGAGAGAGGGCTATACACTGACAGTGTAAAAAAGTTTTACACCGTCATCCAATCACAACCGACATGTATGGTAAGTTTGTTGACTTTTACAAAATTACCTTAAAAGTAATATCAACGTGATTTATGATTGGATGACTGTGTAAAATGGTTTTACATCGTCAGTGTATCACCATTAAACTCATATATATATATATATATATATATATATATATATATATATATATATATATATATATATATACACACATATATATTATATGTATAATATGTATAATTTTAATTATTTTATTAATTACATCGGATCATGCGGGTCAACAAGTAACTCACTAGGTTGATCCCTGATCCAGTGACTTAGTACCCACCCCTGACCGAGTCGATGACCGGTCTGAGTCTGATAACATTGCTACCAACATGATTGCGGTTGCAGACCGTTATGTAAAACCTTTTACATAAATTAGACTTAACTCCTTTCAAAATTTAATTTAAAAGAAGATTGTCTAAATTTTACAAAGAAATATTCTGATCATATTCTTAGGCAATGTAAAATGTCTTAATATAATGCTTCGAAAATAGTTTAATTTTTTTTAAAGAATAATATATTATTTTATTTTCTTTAATTTTATTTTTAAATTATTTTTTTGTATATAAATCTATAAATTACTTTAAATTCATTATATATACGTATTTAATATGTTTAAATATTTTTAAAATATACTTTTTATATTTTATGACAGTTTAAAAATATTTATACTACAACATATCGAATATATTCAACGGTAGATTAGTAGATACTATGTCTCACAATATTGTATTTTTATTTTCTAATCCAAATTTCTCTGCTTTCAAATGATTTAAGAGTCATTTACAAATTTATAATGTAAAAGATATTGAAATCTGAAACAAAACATATTTCATTTTTTTATAAGTATTTTATAGAGAAAAAAAGGTTATGCATTGACAGGATAAAATAGTTTTACACAGTCCTTCAATCACAACATACCATGTATGGTAAGTTTGTTGACTTTTACGAAATTATCTTAAAAGTCATACCAACTGTGATTTGTAATTAGATGACAGTATAAAACTATTTTACACTGTCAGTGTATCATTAAACTCTATTTTATACGTGCACTTTCTTTTTTGATAAGCAAAATGAATTTTATTACTTAAACAAGAGAACTTAACCTTAGCATAAGACATGCCATAGGTTAGCATAAAAAGATCGATATGATACTAGAAGCCATAACCAATAAAGGCACAAAGTTAAAACCCCCTAATTTGAAACCAAAAACTTTACAAAATTTGAGAAAACATAAAAACATACTTCATGATTTGACCTCTACAACATAATAAGTGCCTAATAATATTTTAAATACATTAAAACATGACTAAATAATGATATTCAAAGATAAATTATCGAGGATAGAATTTACTTATAGACATTTCACTTACAGATGATGGTATGGAATTATTGGTAGATTGTCTCGAACTTGATTCATGCGCAACAATTGGATCCATTCTATGGTACAAGAAAAATGTTGGTTCTTGTGGAGGTGACAACTCAATTGAGTGACCACTAAGATATGAGACAATTATCAACATTGTAGGTCTAACATCTGGATTTTCTTGAACACATAGTAAACCAATTTGAATGCATTTGATAACTTCAATGTTAGAGTAATTATCTTTCAATTTTGGATCCAATGTGTTCAATGGTGTTTCTTCCTTCCAATGTCTCCAAACCTGTAACAATTTGTAAGTTTGGCCAAATTATTATACTATCTTACTTTTAGATTGATTTCATTGTACATAAGCATGAGTAATATAAAACAAAAATATTACAAGATTATTGCACTCACAAAATTTAGAAGACCATCAGCAACACGATGAGGTTTGTATGAACCTATATTCTTTTTTCCACTAATAATCTCAAGAATCATAACTCCAAAGCTATAAACATCTAATTTCTCAGAAAATTGTCCAAACATAGCATATTCTAGAGACATATAGCCACTACAAAATAAGGGAAAATGACAAATAAGCTTAAATATATCATGCAAAGGATGATAAGTGTAGGAATAAGTATTCAAAACTTACTATGTTCCAATAATTCTGTTTGTACTTCCTTCATGTTGATCTATTTCAACAATTCTAGCAAGACCAAAATATGAAATTTTTGGATTCATAATTTCGTCTAATAGTACATTGCTAGGTTTTAAGATCACGATGTATAACTTTAAGTTGAGAATGTTCATGTAAATATAGAATTCCTCGAGCAATCCCTCCTATGATTTTGTGATGCTCAGGCCAGCTCAAAACCTTTTCTAGTTTAGTATCTACAACAAATATTCATTATGCAAGAAAATTAATTGATTCATGTTTTGTAATTAATCACTTGAATTGGTTTAAGGTATAATATATTAAATATAATAAAACATAATGCATGAATGCTAAACTTTAAAAGACTAAAGAAAGGTCAAAAGAATCAAACCAAATAAGAAGTAGTCCATAATGCTAAACTTTAAAAGACTAAAGAAAGGTCAAAAGAATCAAACCAAATAAGAAGTAGTCCATACTCTTGTTTGGAACATATTCATAGATAAGTATTTTTTCTTGCTCAGCAAGAAAAAATCCTATGAACGCCACTAGATTTCTATGTTGAAGCTTGGCTATTAATAGAACCTCATTTTTGAACGCTTCTACACCTTGCTTAGAATTTCTTGAGAGTCTCTTTACAGCTATAGGTCTTCCATCAATAAGAATGCCCTAAAAATATAAATAATTATTAATATTTATGTTAAAAATAGGAACATATAAGAAATAAAATTTAACATATCTTCTACCTTATAAACTTCTCTAAATCCACCTCTTCCAATCTTATTCTAGTGTGAAAAGTTATTTGTTGTTGCTTCAATTATTGCCAAATTGAATTGCAATGACTCTATATTGGAACTTTCCTGTCCAACTATATGAAAAATGCTTCAATCGTTACACTAAGTTTGTAAGCTTCTTTAAGTTTTCTAATTGAAAAGTTAGTATTAAAGTTCCCCCCCTTTTTTTTTTAATATATATATCATACTTACAGTTTTCTCTGAGAATAATTTTATTATTATTTCTTGCTTTTTTTAGTATCAGATAGAAACAAAAGGCAAAAAGTATCGCCGATACAATGATGGTGAGAGTAACGAATAAAATAATAGTTCCTAACCGACCGTTTCCAACATTAAAAAGAATAACGCATATCATTAGGTCATGGTGAACTGATCATAACAAGAAATCTAATTTTGTTTTTATAAACCAAAAGTATTATTGGTGAAAAAATGACTTTGATCAATTTGAAGCATAATGTGTGCCCAAAATTGGACCTAGAAAATTTGATACAAATGAATAATATGATTATAAAAAAAAAATACATGTATTAAAATTAAAATATAAAAACCTGGAGGTGGAGTAGTGGTGTGGTAGGCGTGAGATTGTAAAACTGGAACAATTCAAAGCGGAGAATACAGCTAGGATACAAAACTCGTCCACCTACGCTTCCCAAACGAGCCCATGGAATTGCTCCAATCACATCATCTAGGCACGCGCTGCATTCATTGTTAGATAGATCCAACGTGAATTGAGAAAGAATATACACCCTTTGGACATCATTCAACCTTAATGATTCGGTTCGATATTTGTCACTAGTGTCCCCTGTGTCGTTTGCCATCACAGCTAATTTAGTGGACATCAATGTCAAAGCATCAGAGGGTTGCACCAGATCGGTGTCGCTGACATTCAGATTCACACGGCTGGGAATTGTTTCCATGGTGAAGGACTGGTTCGAATAGCGAAGCCAGCAGTGATTGTACCAAATTGTAACGTCCGATCCGTAGCCAAAGGACACTCGGAGGCTATTTTCTCCGTTGCGTTTCGGACGCATTGTCCACAAAGGTAAGGAGAAAGGTCGCCACGACATGTGAAAAGGCCTCGCAGTGATCCCGCTTGTATCCTGTATTTATTGCCACTAGTGGCGTTGGAAGACAAGTCAGAGAAGAGGGTGTTGAGGTCTGATTGGAAAGCAGTATCGTTCATGTTTTGGTTTGTTGAGCAGTTGTGGAAAATATAGCCAGGATCTTCTGAATATTCTGAATCTGTGTGTGGATATTTCGTTTCAGGAATGAGTGCTTCAGGTGCCTCATCCGCCACGTTGCGGAAGAAAGGGTACACTTCATAGCTAATGTTACAACTGGGAAGCGCTGCTCTTCCTCCTTTCTTTCCGTTACTGGTCTGTGTAAGGTTCCTTATTGCTTGAGTAAGACAGGTTGTGCAGTTTTGGGGTGAGAGGTCTTGTGTGCACTGAGCCAGACAGTAAAGGGTCTGAATTTCAGATACGTTTGCTTGCTTTGTGGAGTACCTGTTAACCGAAATAGCTGCTTCATTTGCAGTTTGATTCATGGTGTTGGACAACAAACTCATGAAACTTGCTGGGTTGGAGGAGATATTGACCTTGTTCCACATGAACACCCAGGGAAATGTGTCAACGGTGGTGAAGAAAGAGACGTTGGAATACCGAACCATGCACTCCTCGTACCAAATCACTCCCCAAATGGACAGGGAACAGTTTGCAATTGGGTCTGAAGACAATCTATCGGTTGCGTTTACCACGCACTTTCTACAGAGGGGAGAGGATACATCACCCCTGCACATGAACAGACCACACACCGTGTCAGAGGAGTTTCTGCCCACGACTGTGTCGGTGTAGAATGTGTTGTCTGTGGCATTGGAAGACAAGAAAGACAAGGAGGACCCTCATGTTCATCTGATAGGTGCTGTTGTCACTGGTTTTGTCTCCACCACAGTCACATAATTCACAATATCTTCCATACGTGGTACATGATACCTGACTTTTCCAATTTCAAAGTATTGATACGTAGAGGTATACATAATTGGTATCCTTCAATACGCTATTTAAATTTATAGTAGGTACTATAATATAAATTAATATACTGCCAATAATTCTTTTATATATTACACAAAGTCAAATAAAAAATATCATGAATCAAAAATTAACTTTAAATTTTAAATTGGACAAAAAATCACGCAAGTCACTGAACTTCATATTTTAGAAATATTTATTTTTTATTTACTCATATTTTATAGATATGAAATTGAGTTCTAAACTTTTATATATTCCATGTATTGATTTCATTTTTTTTAAATTAAAATTTCGATTATGTTTTTCAAGAAAAGTGAGAAAAAAAAGTTAAAATGTGAATTCAAATTTCAAACGTGTGAGTTCAAAGCACAGTAAACTATCCAAATAAATGAAGAAGCTTTCGAAATAACAGTCTCGAAACTTGTAATCAACAATAATTTATTAAAAAAAACTTTCATCTTCCACCTTTTCCGTTTTCCCATATTCTGACTTCTGAGTTCTTCTTTTCTCCTTTATTTTCCCGGCCCATCTTTGTTGTGCAGAAGAAAAATACTCTTTTTTTTTGGTTTCCGCCATTATTTCTTTCTCACTTTGATTTGTTTCATTGGAGCATTCATTAATTGCAGCAGTTTTTCAACATGGGGGCAAAATTAGCAATGGTTCGTAAATTGGGAGGCAAATTCGTGAAAAAAATATTGGGAGACAAAATTCACGACATTGTGAAACTTTGGGACGAAAATTGTAATTAAGCCTAAAAGATATAGAAAATTGAAAATATTAGATGACAATGTAAAACTATTTTACATTGTCAGTATATCATTAAACTCGATTTTATACGTGTACTTTCTTTTTTGATAAGCAAAATGAAATTTATTACTTAAACAAGAGAACTTAACCTTAGCATAAGACATGCCATAGGTTAGCATAAAAAAGATCGATATGATACTAGAAGCAATAACCAATAAAGGCACAAAGTTGAAACCCCCTAATTTGAAACCAAAAACTTTACAAAATTTGAGAAAACACAAAACATACTTCATGATTTGACCGCTACAACATAATAAGTGCCTAATAATATTTTAAATACATTAAAACATGACTAAATAATGATATTCAAAGATAAATTATCGAGGATAGAATTTACTTATAGACATTTCATTTACAGATGATGGTATGGAATTATTGGTAGATTGTCTCGAACTTGGTTCATGCGCAACAATTGGATCCATTCTATGGTACAAGAAAAATGTTGGTTCTTGTGGAGGTGACAACTCAATTGACTAACCACTAAGATATGAGACAATTGTCAACATTGTAGGTCTAACATCTGGATTTTCTTGAACACATAGTAAACCAATTTGAATGCATTTGATGACTTCAATGTTAGAGTAATTATCTTTCAATTTTGGATCCAATGTGTTCAATGGTGTTTCTTCCTTCCAATGTCTCCAAACCTGTAACAATTTGTAAGTTTGGCCAAATTATTATACTTTCTTACTTTTAGATTGATTTCATTGTACATTAAGCATGAGTAATAATAAAACAAAAATATTGCAAGATTATTGCACTCACAAAATTTAGAAGACCATTAGAAACATGATTTGGTTTGTATGAACCTATATTCTTTTTTCCACTAACAATCTCGAGAATCATAACTTCAAAGCTATAAACATCTGATTTCTTAGAAAATTGTCCGAACATAGCATATTCTGGAGACATATATCCACTGCAAAATTAGGAGGAAATGATAAATAATCTTAATCATACCATGCAAAAGATTAGAAGTGTAGGAATGAATATTCAAACCTTACTATGTTCCAATAATTCTCTTTGTACTTCCTTCTTGTTGATCTATTTCAACAATTCTAGCAAGACCAAAATCTGAAATTTTTGGATTCATATTTTTGTCTAATAGTACATTGCTAGGTTTAAGATCACGATGTATAACTTTAAGTCGAGAATGTTCATGTAAATATAGAATGCCTCGAGCAATCCCTTCTATGATTTTGTGACGCTCAAACCAACTTAAAACCTTTTCTAGTTTAGTACCTACAACAAATATTCATTATATGAGAAAATTAAGTGATGCATGTTTTCTAATCAATCACTTGAATTGGTTTAAGATATAATAATTAAATATCATAGATAAGTATTGAGGTTGTTGTTCTCATCCAAAGAAATTAGATCTATAGTTGATAAAATTGAAAATAAAAAGATCTATAAATTGTGGGAAAAGAACAAATTAACCCAGATGTCACACTTAGGGCCTTGGGCATCAAGCATTTGGTTTGATTGCATTACACTTGGAGTCAGGAAGAGAGCGATTTGCTTCCATAAGACATAAGCTGGTCACTTATTTATATTATTATACTTGAGTTCATCAATTAACTAGGAGTATAGAACTTATCAAAACTTAGGAGCAGGTAGTCCTAGTCTTTAGGTTCAAATTCAATTGGACAATATTACTCCAAATAAGATATTCAACCATTAACATAATGGAACCCCAAACAAAAGTGAAACACCTGCTGAGTACAAACCTAAAACTCATACATTGACAGTTCGACACTTGACACGACTAGATATTTGACTTATAACCTTAACAGCAAAGTACTAAAATATCCCTATAGCTTAAAAAATTGTAAGAGTTAAAATTGACAGATACTGTACTGACAACTGCAAGTCTGCAACATTACAATGAGCCCCAGACAAATTGAAACCAATTAGTGAGATATTTTATAGTTGAAGCTAATATTTTAATGCTACAATGCTGACTTTACAATGTGTTCCCCAACATACCAACAGACACTTCCAAATATTCCTATTAGATAAACTACAACCATAGATTGCCTTGCATACAACCATAGGCAGCTTACACACAATAAAACAATTTTCTACTATTTTTGCACTTAAACAACAGATATTTTTTGTACACCACTCAAACACTCTTATGGAAGTTCAGTTTACATGTCATTCTTAGTTAGTTTAGTTCATTCATGTATATTTGGACACCACTGCCAATATTTCTATAGTTTTAGTCCATCTATTAACTTGACATTCAATATTTAATGAAAATGCTAACGTGACACTCTATTGCACATCCATGTCAACATTCTACTGTACATTAGCATTTATGTTCAATATTACATGTCAAGCTAATAGATAGACCAAAATTCAACACTTATAATAGTGCAGGAATCAAATTCGTAAAAAAAAAAAAGAGGACCAAATTTGAGAAATGATGATAGTATGAAAACCAAAAATGAAACCAAGCCTTGAATATATTCATTACTAGATACTACATGAGAATCTCAATGTTGATTACTTATTTTGTAGTCAAAATTTCTTTATTTTGTAAAATTATTTAAGAGTCATTCACACAATTCTAATGTAAAAGATATTGAAAATTTGAAACAAAGCATATTTCATTTTTTATAGGTATTTTAAATTTGTACTTTCTTTTTGGTAAGAAAAATGAATTTTATTACTTAAACAAGAGAACTTAACCTTAGCATAAGACATGCCATAGATTAGGATAAAAAGGTCTAATATATGAAGCCATAACCAATAAAGGCACAAAGTTGAAGCCCCCTAAACTGAAACATGCTTCATGATTGACCTCTACGACATAATTAAGCACCAAATAAGATTTTATAATACATTAAATATGACTAGATAATGATATACAAAGTCAAATTATCGAGGATAGAATTTACTTATAGACATTTCATTAATAGAGGATCGTATGGAATTGTTGGCATTTTGCCTAGAATTTAATTCATGTGCAACAACTGGATCCATTCTATGGCACAAGGAAAATGTTGGTTCTTGTGGAGAAGACAAATCAACTGAGTGACCATTGAGACATGAGACAATTGTCATCATTGTAGGTCTAGCATCTGGGTTTTCTTGAACACATAGTAAACCAATTTGAATGCATTTGATGACTTCACTATTAGAATAATTTTCTTTTAATTTTGGGTCTAATGTGTTCAATGGTGTTTCATCCCTCCAATGTGTCCAAACCTGTAACAATTGGTAAGCTTGGCCAAATCATTATAATTTCTTACTTTTAGATTGTTTTTATTGTACAATAAGCATGAGTAATAATAAAACAAAAAGTATTGCAAGATTATTGCACTTACAAAATTTAGAAGACTATTAACAACACGGTTTGGTTCATATGAACCTATGTTCTTTTTCCCACAAATAATCTCGAGAACCATAACTCCAAAACTGTAAACATCTGATTTCTCATAAAATTGTCCAAACATAGCATACTCTGGAGACATATAGCCACTGCAAAATTAGGGGGAAAATGACAAATAGTCTTCAACATATCGATCATGCTAAGGATGAGAAGTGTAGGAATGAGTATTCAAAACTTACTATGTTCCAATAATTCTCCCTGTACTTCCTTCTTGTTGATCTACTTCAACAATTCTAGCAAGACCAAAATCTGAATTTTTTGGATTCATATTTTCGTCTAATAGTACATTACTAGGTTTAAGATCACGATGTATAACTTTAAGTCGAGAATGTTCATGTAAATATAGAATTCCTCGAGCAATCCCTCCTATGATTTTGTGACGCTCAGACCAACTCAAAACCTTTTCTAGTTTAGTATCTACAAGAAGTATTTGTTATGTGAGAAAAGTAAGTGATGCATGTTTTGTAATCAATCATTGAATTGATTTAAGATATGATACATTAATATGAGAAATGCTAGCGACACTCTCTCTATGATTGGTTGAAATTTATTGGAAATCACCAATTTTGGTGGGTCTCGCTTATCATTTAATCTCTCTCTCTCTCTCTCTCCTAATTTACCAAAATTGGTGATTTCCAATAAATTTCAGCCAATCGTAGAGAGAATGTTAAAAAGAAAGTGTTAGAGAAAGTGTTGTTAGCATTCCTCATATATCATAAATACATAATACATGAATGTTAAAAATCAAAAAATAAAGAGAGGTCAAAAGCATCAAACCAAATAAGAAGTAGTCTAGACTCTTGTTTGGCACGTATTCATAGATAAGTATTTTCTCTTGCTCGTCAAGACAAAATCCTATGAACGCCACTAAATTTCTATGTTGAAGCTTGGCTATTAATAAAACTTCATTTTTGAATTCCTCTACACCTTGCTTAGAGTTACTTGAAAGCCTCTTTACAACTATAGATCTTCCATCAATAAGAATGCCCTAAAAATGTAGATAAATGTTTATGTTAAAAAATAGGAGCATATAAGAACAAAAATTTAACATATTTTCTTCTACCTTATAAACTTCTCCAAATCCACCTTTGCCAATCTTGTTCTCGTCTGAAAGGTTGTTTGTCGTTGCTTCAATTATTGCCAAACTGTATTGTAATGACTCTATAGTGGAACTTTCATGTCCAACTAAATGAAAATACTTCAATCGTTAAACTAAGTTTGTAAACTTCTTAAGTTTTCTAAATGAAAAGTTAGTATTAAGTTTTCCTTTTTTTTTTACCATACTTACAATTTTCTCTGAGAATAGTTTTATTACTTTTTCTTGCTTTTCTTCGTATCAAATAACAACAAATAGTGAAAAGTATCGCCAATCCAATAACGGTAGAGGAAACTATCAAGATAATAGTTTGTGACTGACCATTCCCTACATTAAAGAAGTAATAACACATGTCATTAGGTCATGGTGAATTGATAACAAGATGAGAAATGCCTCTTTTTTTTAAATGAACTATAAATTTAGGTTTAAATACATTTTTAGTCCTTGCAATTTAGTGTTTTTTTGCTTTTCGTCCTTGCAATTTTTTTTTGTTTTAGTCATTGCAAATTATGTTTGTTTTGTTTTTCGTCCTTAAAGTGGTTTAGATAACGCTTTTTTCACTATTCAAAGCGTTATCTAAACCACTTTAAGGACGAAAAATAAAACAAACATAATTTGCAAGGATTAAAACCCAAAAAAAAATTTACAAGAACGAAAAACAAAAAAACGCTAAATTGCAAGGACTAAAAAGGTATTTAAGCCATAAATTTATTGATGAGAAAAAAATGATCTTGATTTGAAGCACACGGTATGTCCAAAAAAAGACCTAGAAATTTTGATGCAAATGAATGATCTTCTAGGACAAAAGCTACACAACCCAAATTCACCAAAATCTAGCACTAACAAAAGCCACCAATAAAAATGTTATCACATGTAATAGCAAAATATCCAATAAAATATGTTAACACTTATGAAAGCAGAGTAGTCATGTACGAATGTCAAACCAATATTTTAGAGGAATTATTTTTTGTACCGCCTATTTTTTTTTTTTTCTAAAAATTCACTCATCCTTTTTTTATTCCAAAAACATCCTTAATGTTGTAAAACCCTTTAGCACACCATCCATCCCTCTAAGGACACCACCTCATTCCTCCAAGCAAAGTGATATTCTCCCCTCCATCAATGAGACATGCCCTACTACCACCATTAAATCTAAATTCATTAATTTCAATTTATGAAAATTTTAGTTTATGAAAAATCAAATGTCTCTTTAAATGGTTGTCATTGTCCCTTAGGTTGCGTCTGCATACTATTATGATAACATACATATTCGATCGAGTCAAGAGAAAAAAATATAATACTTTCATATAAAAAAAAAAAAAATTGATTGGAATTGAAAAACCACAATTTTTTCTACTGGTTTAACTGTTGGTCAGTTTTCTACACATCCAAAATTTTTTAGGACAACTTTGATCAATAACTTGCCAATTGTCAATTAAACTAGTCAGTCCAGTTTAATTTCCGAAACTATATGAACATCTTTGTTACAAGTTGTTAGTTTGTTGTGGTATTTGAGTTTCGTTAGTTGATTGAGATTAGTTAGCTTCTATCTCACTCTTATAAATCCATGTAATTCTCACTTGTATAATCATCTTTTCTTATTAATCAATTCAATGAGTTGTTTCTATGGAACTCCTCTTATGTTTTTTGAACTCTATGATGTATGGCCACATTTGGGGGATAACATGGTTTTACTAACTAGATTAGAGATCGATGACCTTTATGAGGCATGCAAAGGAGAGGAGGAATGGCTAGGAAACTTGTTCGAATCAATACAACCATGGAAAGCAACAGATATATCGGGGAACAGATTAGTGTGACTTAGGTGTGCTGGAAAGCAACAAATATATCGGAGAACAATTAAGGTGACTTTCCAACACTCCTATGCAATTAAAGATGAAGCAAAAGGATCACAGGGATGGATGGTATTACCCCCTTTCTATATTACTATATCATATTTTTAATATTTGCATTTAAAATACATTTTTTACTGATCAATATAATGACAGAGACGAGCACAATGTAGAATATTGGTCTTCCTTGGATAGCACCAAAGAAAACATTGAATTTGGAATATTTTGGCAATTTCACAGTTACCATTGCTAATGCAATGAGAGTAAGCATCTAGGATAATTTCATCTATTATTTTTAATGCTGATGCACAAGCAAAACACTGCTATCGCTTTTCAGATTGTAAAACAACCCTTCTGTTGAGGACTTTTGCTAGCAAGAAAGGAAATAGACCAATATTATGCTGGAAAAATTATAGAATGAGACCTCAAGTGTCAAGTTTTCTATTTTTTTATATATTTGATTTAATTTTTGCAGGAAAATATTTGACCACAAGGCTTGCATGTGAAGCTTCTACTAGAAAAAATATATATTTAAGTTAGTTAATTAGTCCTATATATCATTTACAACTGTAATTGTAGAAGCTAATTTGGTGTCCATTTCTATATTTTGATATTTTTTATTATTGACAAATGATTATGGTAGATAATTATTGCAGTTCCTTTTTACACTGCTCACTCTCAGAATTTTCCTACCTACACCAATACATGTGTCAAACATAGATTATGAGATTTCTAATTGTACCATATGATTCTGTAACTAGCAGCAACACCATGTAAATGGCTTCTATTCATTGTGAATATAAATCTATTTTTTAAGATGTACTGCATGGAATGTTGTCCGAGGTAATAATAATATAATAGTAAAATGAATAATATAGCCTGCTACTCCTATTAGTTCTTACTTTAGTGTATGGATGCCTATTACTTCAATAAGAGAAGCCAAATTTTATTTGGCTGTGCATGTGTTCAAGCTGTGGCAAGACAAGTGGAACTTCATGTTATTAAACTCATATTGGTTGGAAATATTTTGGTGTAATTTTGAAGTGTAAAAGCCTGCTCGGTTAGAAGAGTAGCTCAGTGTACGTGCAGATTGAAGACTGTTATATTTGGAAGTCAGCAAGCTTGGGAGATTGATGCAATAACAGGCCACGCTAAAACCTTCGAAATATGACAGTTATACCAGTTTCTAGACACTTGGCTATTTACTTTTTTTAGTGGGAAGCTAATTGATTTTTTTGTTTTGTTGAAACTTGAAAATCTCGACTATGGCAGTTGGCATTTGTATAGGGAGGTGATTTTCTTTTAGCATATTGGGGGCTTAGACCCAGCACACGGGTTGTTGTTTTTGGATCAGGTGATGGGCACATCTTTTACACTCATTAATACGATTTGTTTTGCCTTCCAAAACAAAAGAAATTTTACTTGACTATGGAAACTAGATCACATATTTAAGCTCAACAAAATCAGGGGCGGAACCAAGAATTAATGTTTCGGGGGTCCAAAATCCAATAAATATATAATTCTCAAAATTTATGCAAAATATTTATATGCTTTCCACAATGATCTACTAAACATTTATTTAAACACCCAAAATTACAAATGTAATCACCAATTTCACATGCCACACTGAGAACCTTTATGAAATCTATGTTAATCATATATATTTTTTTACGAAAATTTCTATTAATTATGTTTCAAAAATCTACTAAAGTCGATAAACTATTACTAAATTATCTTTTAGGACAATACTAGCCAATAACCATTGAAAAATAATTTGTGTTTAGCTAGTTGGAAAATAGAAGAAGAAAAATGTTGTGTCATGGCAAATAGGCAAATGCAACAATTATGAATGCAAATTATGAGAAACATTAATGCAACTCGATTTCTAATGTGGGTCTGGAACCATGCACTTAAAGTTGGAAACACATTCGAACCTCACAATTACAAGAAGTACAAGGATGAAATGAATAAAACAAAGAGAATATAGGAAAATTGGTGATAGGAAGATATAATATTTGTTGAAGAACATTTAAGTTGTCAATCTTGTCTATAATATTTGTAAATTTGATCCATTGACAAAGGTAAATAGATAACTTTTAATTCTCAAATTACAATTATTTATAACTTTTAAAATAATAATAATATATTATAAAAAAATAATATTCAAATATTTTACCTAAAAAAACAAAAAATACAATTATTTCTATAAGAACATAATATTTTGTTAAAAAAATAAAATATATACACGTAAATGATATTATTTAAATACTTAAATCCCTAAATAAAATTAATTACCTAATTAATATATATATATATATATATATATATATATATATAAATTAAATTAAAAAAAGTCACGGGGGGCCTTGGTAAAGCATAGGTCCGCCCCTGAACAAAATACATTCGGTTCAAGTTTAGAATGGTAGGTCTATTTTTCAATAGTTAAATAACATTTCTGAATTACATTGACTAACAATAGCAAGTAGTACTTATAGTATATGGTCGTCTGTATTATTATATATAGGGAGAAAACCTGATTGCATAAATAATATTGGACATTAAACTGGTGGCACTGCCGGTTCACAATTTGAACAAAAAAAAAAAAAGTAAAAAAAAAGTGAAAATTGAATGCAAAAAGTACAAAGTTGCCAAATAGAACTAAATAGACAAAAGATATATTTGATGACATCAAACTATTTTTGAGCCCACAAATTATAATTTTCAAGATGAAATGTTCTTATAAAACATGATTACGTTAATAACATCAAAATTACGTTAATAATATATTAAAGTGTATAAATAAATATTATTAGCTTAATGTTTATAAAATATGATTTATGTGAACCTTTATTAAATATAGTGTGAGCTTGAAAATCACCGCAACATTATAACATTTCTATGCAGATTGAAAAGCTATGCTAATTAAAATAAGGTAAACACCAAAGAAAACTAAAATAATTCCTATATTAAATTTTATAAAAATATATTTATGATCTTATTATTCTTTTCAGATTTAAATTTATTTATTTTAAAATAATAAAAAATATAATTTACCCAGACATAATTTGTTCCATCACACGGGATACATACACTAGTTATCAATAGTTCAATAAATATATCCACTTCTATCTCATTAATAGATTTAACAATAAATTAGAGGTATAAAAAAATTAGCAATTAATATATTTAAAAGCAATCACATGTTTCTTATAATTAGGACAAAAAATATATATTACTATTTATTTCTTATATAAAAGATGGAAGGTAGTATAATCTTTGTCATAATAATAATAATACATTTCTTATTTTTTAATATCTAATTTTAAATTTTACTCAATATTTTGCTAGTTGTGTAAAAAAAGATAAATCACTATAATCATCCTTGTAAAATTTTGGAAAGACGTTAAACGCTCCGATATACTTAAGGAAAATGTTGAACATACACTCCGAAAAGTGTATGTATGGGTGAAAGGAAGAAAAAGATAGTGAGAAAAGAATAACAGTGATATAATAAATAAAAAAATAGAAAGAAAAATAATATAAAAAAAAAAAACCTGGTGACGACGGAGGAGTGCTAGTTGTATCAGGAACGAGTCCTTTTGGTGGCTGATCCGTGATGAGGCCGTAGAAAGGGTACAATTCATACCAAATGTTACAACTGGGAAACCCAACTCTTGCTCCTTGCTTTGCATAACAGCAGTTTGGAAGCTCCGCTATTGCTTGCGCAAGACAGGTTGTGCAGTTTTGGGGTGAGATATCTTGTGTGCACTGAGCCAGACAGTAAAGGGTCTGAGAATGAGACAAGTTTGCTTCCTTTGTGGAGAACCTGTTACCCGAACTGGCTGCTGCTTCTGCAGTTTGGTTCATGGTGTTGGACATGAAATTCATGAAACTGCTTGTTGAGTTCGAGGTCACAACGTCGTCGTTAATCAGGTGATATTCGGGAGATGTGTCCATGGTGGAGAAGAAAGTGACGTTGGAATACCGAACCATGCATTCGGCGTACCACATCACACCCTCTATGGACAGGGAACACTGTGGGTCTGAAGATAGTTTTTCGGTTGCGTTCGCCACGCACTCGTTGCAGAGGCGAAGGGGTATATCACCTCTGCACATGAATAGCCCATACACCGTGTCAGAGGAGTTTGTGCTAGATTGAATAGCAAAATGTCATTATAAATGTCTTAGAAAGTTAGAAAATATCAAAATTAAGACCAAGACTATGGTGGACCACCTATAAAGATGGTTCAAAGTGAACCATCATTTTTAACCGTTAGATCAATCTGATTATATATGATAGGATGGATTCTAAGTTCAAAAGAGATAAAATTAAATAGTTAAAACATTATATTGGATGGAGTTAAATATTTATATTATAGTTTTTATTTTATTTGTTTAGAATAATAGGATGCTGACACATGGATAGTTATTATCCATGATCAATTAGAGTTATATAAGTGTATTCCTCTTTAGACATTATTATGAATGGAAAATATTTGAGCCGTTATTATTTCTTTATAGCTTTCTATATAGTCTTTAATGGTGCTATCTTAGGAGTAGAGGTAGTATAGAATCTGCACTCTAATAAATTATCATGGATCTTTTCACAATGGATCCTTCAATACCTCCCAGAAAATTTCTGACCCTTGTTTGTCGTCGTCAAAGGTGATTTTCGGCAGCAACTTTTTTTTTTTCCTCTTCTTTCCTCGCCATCTCCATCCTCCTCTCTGATGATCTTTCTGGCATTGAAGACCTCACCCTTATGTTTTTTTTTTATCCCCAACCTTTCTTTGAAATGGAAAATAAACGTGACTCATCACCCCTCCTCCCACCACCATTCCCATCAACCCTACCTCCCACCCCCTCTTCTCGCGCACCTCCCATTGTCGCCTCCCCTCCCTCTACATCCCCTCTTCCCCAAAAATCCTAGTCTCCAACAACAACGACGCTCCCATGACACCCTTTGATCCGAGCTCCATCGAGGTGGATGCCGTGACAGAGGTTGAGTTGAAGGAGAACAAGTTTCACAGCACACAACGAACAAAGCCTGTTGCATGCGCGGTGGGCCCCGCCACATGCTAGTTCAAGCAGATCGAGGCCCTCATCGTGGGAGGCATGAATGTGGTGTGAATCAACATGTGCCATGACACAAGTGAGTGGCACAAGGGAGTCATCGACTGCGTGCGGAGGCTCAACCACAAGAAGGGCTTTGCCGTCGCCATCATGATGGACATTAATGGCAGTGAGATTCACATGGAGTGGGGTCATCGAATGCTTCTATTTTTGTTTTCATTTCCATTTCAAAGGTAAAGAGAGGATAAAAAGGGTGGAGGTCATCGGTATCAAAAAGATCGCTAGAGAAAATGGTGGAGGTGGTGAGGAATGAAGAAATAAAAAAAAAGCCGTTGCCAAAAATCGTCTCCGGCAGTAGCGAAAGGCGGTCGAAAAATTTTATGGGAAAGGGTTGGAAGGATCCAATGTAGAAAGACCCATGATAACTAATTAATCTAATGATTAAAAATGACGGCCCACGGTAGACCACCTTAATAGGTGGACTAGATGGTCCATCGTAGCCATAATCCAAAATGAGATATGAAAAACAAAAATGTTCAAGTCATATATATATATATATGGTGTAGGCTACCATGGACCACCTTTTAGGTGGTTCACATTGCACCATTTTTTATGACCGTAGGATTCATCTAATCCTTACACTTATACAATACATCTACCACACAGGATCTCTCCCCCTATTATTGTTCCTCAAAAACTCTTCCATGGGAAGACCACCGTATCCTTCTACAACCACTCTTTCTAGTTAAGATCCTTCATAGTGAGCGGCCATTAAGCGCAATCACCGTGCCACTGCCATTATCGTCCGTATCAAGGTATCAATGCGCCACTCCTGCGTAGTGATTCTGTTCTTATTCATTCCCCTTTTCCCCAATGAATTGATGCATTGAAGGAGTGCATTGATAGGTTTATCAATCTAGGGAGAGCCAAAGATCTGTTAGAGTGATGGTGAAAGGGAGTCATATTCCACTGTACGGAAGGGGAGCTAAGTTGAACAGTGTGAATGGTAAGCCAGTAGAAGCGATGCCATTGACATTGAGCATGATGATGTGGTCGAGGGCTAATGTTTTGGACAAATTGGTGAAGCCAAAATTCTACAAGAAAATAGAGTGATAAAAGCCAAAGGGATAGTTTGGATCTAGTCGGGGCTTCAA
This sequence comes from Pueraria montana var. lobata, assembly GCA_026413185.1. NCBI lineage: Eukaryota > Viridiplantae > Streptophyta > Magnoliopsida > Fabales > Fabaceae > Pueraria > Pueraria montana. The sequence goes on along the minus strand of CM048650.1, from coordinate 85,357,448 downwards.
TTTGAACATCTATTGCTAATTATATTTTCCAAGCTCAAGATGCCTTTTTGTTTATAATATCACGTTAATGTTATTCTTGTAGTTGTGAGGATTCTTTTGGGATTATGTTTTTGAGATGCCTCTTTCAACTTGCAGCACCATAATGTTTTGACCAATATACTGACTGGACGATGTCGTTGATTAAGTTGTTGCTAGATTTTTGCATCAAAATAGTTTTTGGTTTTGGTGGTTGTCGGCGTTAGTTGCTAGGGAGAAGGAAATAGAGAATACTATTGTACAGAGGATACACCATAACACTATGAACATTAGATCAATCTAAAGACTACTATTAATGGTCCATAATGGACCACCTATCAAGGTGGTCCATTGAAGCAATGGCATATATATATATATATATATATATAGAGAGAGAGAGAGAGAGAGAGAGAGAGAGAGAGAGATCCACCTACTCCAAGAGTAAGTATAAGAGACTTACTATTCATCCTCATAATTTATTTTCTTGAAATCTAATGGTTAAGATTAGTTAGTTATTACAACCATTAGGTTTCAAGGAAATGAATGGTGAGGATGAAGAGTAAGTCTCTTATACTTACTCTTGGAGTAAGTGGATCCCTTCTCATATATATATATATATATATATATATATATTATATATATATATATATTTCATAAAATGTTAAATAATTATATTCACTCAGGCTTGTCAAAGCCTAACCAAGCCTAGCCTTTTTCTAACTATAGTTACTTGCCTCGCTTCATTAATAAGTGGGTAGAGAAAAAAATATTTACTTATACAAATACTTATTAAACTATCCAAATGTAATTCATAATAGATTTTACTTGTGAATATCCAGGGCCAGTCCCTAGATTTTATGGGCTCAAGGTGAAATAGTAAATAAGATCCTTTTATCCTTAAGTATTTACAAATATAAATACATATTTAATAAAAAAAATAGACATGTAGTTCCATTACAGATGATACATTTTATTATATTAAACAAATAATATAGTTTTAATAAATTTGAAAAAGATATATTACATTTTTTTATTTAATTTACTCTCATATTATCGTCTATCATTCAATTTACATCTCTAAAAAAATTACATACACAACTATATTCTTTTTAAATTTTTTCGGATCCCTTTTAGCCATGGGCCATATGTTAATATCTATATCTCAATTTACAAATCACAAAGAGAAGATTCACAATCAACGAGGGTTGGGTCTAGCGGACAAGGGTAGTTTCCTACAATGTGACAAACCAAGGTTCAAATTCTCATCGAAAAAAGTGCTTACATATTCTCCTTCAAAAGCAATCTTGTTCGAATCCCTGTTAGAACAAAATTGCTTTCGAAGGAAGATATATACCTAGAAAAAAGAAGAAAAAGATTCACAACTTTCTTTTTCTGCGGTTGAAAGAGTGAATTGCAAAATAAGTTTAACCTTTTAAATTATGTTTTTTCTACTCTTTTAAATAAATTTTCCTTTAAGGTTAGGAATAGAACCGTTAATAAAAAGCTGTTAATTATGGGTACATATTTCCTCTAGTGGAAAAAAAAACCTTAATTTAACAAGCTCAAATGTCATGATTTTACTATCTATTCTTTTAAACCTCAATTTTAAAAGATAAAATTTATTAAATAGATAAAATTTCATACAATTAAAAAGTTAGTATAGAGGATCTTGTACCTACACGAGATATTTAGGTAATATTCTCCTTAGCTATGTCTAATCCTCTTCATTCGTTTCCATTGTATTCCTCCAATCCTCTCAAAATGACCGATGAGAATAAGTACTTGTAAATACATTCGGATGCTTAAGTCAGTTGTATACCCTATATGGTAAAGAAGAGTAATAAGTGAGAATAAACAATGTCTTATCTTGAGAATCTAACCCTTTATATACACATATTTATGGGTCATTAGTTGAGTCCATGGACCTTACCTTCTAAATAAGAGTATGCCAATATGAGATTACGTAATATTGTTATGATGATTAGATTAAGATAATATAATCTTTCCTTCCAAGTTTCCTGGGGTCAGAGCGGAAGATATTCTTGGTCCAGGCACGATATAGGATTAGGACGAAAGGTTCTCGACCATGCAAGTACAAATCTATTCCAATTTCCCATTAACAATTGTCCCATCAAATTCTCGAATTAAATCCAATGAATAATTATAAATATACATTTACCTTCTCTTCTAATTTCATTTACATTTCATTTTTTTTTCGCATCTCCCTTTTTTTTCACTCGTCACATTTATCACTTTCTTTTTATTTATTTTGCCTATTTTTCCTTCTTATCACATCAATCCACCCAAACTGGGCTGGATATGTTGAGTATTATCCAAATTGAATTTATGTTAACCCCTACTTTTCTCCTCTTTTACAGAAAATGTGTGTATCAGTATCTTGTAAGCTAAAATACACATCACTTCCTTAAATATACGCAGGTCAAATCAATAAATTAAATAAGACGGCTTATTGGAAAAAAAAAATCAATTTTAATACTGTTTTCTATTCCGAGAAGTAAGCCAAATTAGTAAATGACATTCTTTATTTGTATTATATACACAATCATTGTATGTTTTTATTATCATGTTGTTATTAGTATGAAATATTCATTGACTTTATCGATGACTAATCTCCGTCGGAGAACTTGATTGACCATCTTTGGTTGGGTGTCCTCTCTCAATCATACTTTTTTTTCATCTATAAAGTTCGAATGAGATATTTCTTAAAGGGATTGATTCCAATACCATTAACAACTTGTCAATATATATATACACACACACACACACACACTAGTGAGAGGACTTAACATATATGAGAGTGAGATGAATAAATATTAATCACTAGATCTTATTTAAATAGTTAAGATTAAAACACACTAAGTCATGTGAGTTTTTTAAAAAGTCACATGACTTTTTTAAGTGATTACATAACATTAAATCTTGACCCTCCATGTATGGTTATATGGTTCAGATTTAACCATCTTACTCTCATATAATATGTCTTCCTCTCATAAGATAGATATATATATATATATATATATATATATATAGAGAGAGAGAGAGAGAGAGAGAGAGAGACACACACACACACACACAACTAAGTACCGTATAAGATATATAGTTTCATCATATATCAGAGTAAGTTACATATTATGGAACTAATAGGTAGACTTAGTTAGAGACCACAGTGTCCCTCAATCTACTAGGTCAGAGACTAATCCCGCTCGTGATGCGTGACTACAGTTAACCCAAGGAAATTTTGCACACGGGAGAATTGAATACGGGTTATTCCGCTAAGTAGATCGTTCCCCTACATGTAAACGTAATAGGACTTTACACCACTATGTCAACCTTATGGGTTAATAGACCTTATGGGTTAATAGATAGACTTCTGTGGGTTGTCATACGGTGTACACAACATTTAAATTAAACTACTTTAAAAAAAATTAAAGAAACAAGGGAGCATAAACATGTGGTTTTAGTAGTTTTTGATAGTCAACCCTGTGGGTTAATAGGCAGACTTCTGTGGGTTGTCATACGGTGTACACAACATTTAAATTAAACTACTTTAAAAAAATTAAAGAAACAAGGGAGCACAAACACGTGGTTTAGTAGTTTTTGATACAAAGTATTAACTTGGTCAAAATATATGTAACATAATATTTTTTATAAGCCAAGCAAATTTATCAATTTATTAATAATAACAATAAAAAACATAGCACCAGAAGTGCAATGAATGGATGAAAAGACAAAATACATCCTTCACATGTTCCATATCCCCTTTACACCAAAAAAATGTCCGAACAATCCACTAGCTATTAGGTACATTCAAATGTAACATAACAATATGATACAAAGAATTTATATATTATCATCTTCTATTTTCTGGTTCTTTTCTAAGGTGTAGGATTCACAGAAGTGCACTATTACCATTGATATACGATATGACTAAAATTATAGCTATTCGCTTGATTTCCACTTGATCCATGATCATTCCATGCATATTCTACCAATACGAATCATTTAAAGATATATCTAACTATAAATTATATTACAGCACATTTTTACTTTTCACAAGCTAGGGGCTTCAGCCAAATAAATATGGGGTTTAGATAGATTTTTAATTTATAACTATATTTTTTATTTTGGTTTTAATCTCTATATTTTAAAAGTTCAATTTTAAGATTTTATAATTTAAAATTATTAGGAATTAGTCCCTCCTATTATATGTACAATTTTAGTCTTGATCTCTACGTTAATTAAGAATGAATTCTCAGTTTTAAAATTACAGAGATTTAATATATTGAACTTTTAAAATATAACAACTAAAATCAAAACTGTGAACCTAACCATTTCTTCTTCAGATTTTGCAATACAATGAATCAGTGACGCATTATGGATCCTAGTTCAAATAATTTACGTTGAATTACAGAATTTAAACGCCAATAATTTTAAATTTTAATAGTCGATATTCAGCATTAATTCTGTTGGAATTGAAGACGAGTCAAAAATATTATCATCATAGTGAAAGAAACAAATAGAATAGCTTTATAGTGGTGAGGGTACAATAAATAAAACAACCTAATAAATTGATCCAGCTTCCTTCTCCTGGTTAAATAAATTATTTAAATCAGAGTATAATATTATATGGAAAATGGATTTAAACTATGATAGCAATATTTAGTTTTACAATAAATGGCGAATGACGACGGTGTAATCATATTAATATATGAAATCCCGTGTGTGTTTTTTTATGAGTGAAGGATATGGCTTGTGTTGGTTATCTGATATATATATATATATATATCTCTAGGTTATTTTCCTTCGCTGTCTCTTCGATCGACCTCCTTATGGAACACGTTTTGGGATGTTGACCTTGGTGCTCAAGAGTTTACACACTGCAGGGCTCTCATAGTCTGCGTTGGCTCTCTCTAGACTTCTATGTTTTCATCTTTTGAATATAAGATATTAGTATAACCAAACCAACAATAATAAAGAAATGATAAAATTTATCGAAACTTTAAAAGTAAAAATGGCTCAGACCAAGCTAGACTTTATACTGGGTAAGTTCCACTTCCATGTTCTATTAGTAATATGAAAACCAATCAAATATGTTATCATTATTTAGTGAAAGCTAGAAATAAAAGCTTTGTAGCGGTGAGGGTGCAGAAAAATAAAATAACTTAACAAATTGTTCTATCTTTTTCAACATGAAAAGAAATTGAAAATAATTAATTTGGGATTGTGAAAATATAGAATTTATTTTTAAGACAAATATATATATCACAATATGTGTGTGTGTGTATATATAATATTAAGAAATTATTTTTTCTCAAAAATAAAATATTCTATTATATAAATAAATTATGAAAGTAAAAAACAGAATTTTATTATTAAAATACAAAAAAATAACATGAAATTTCGTAAGAAGAAAAATCTCTCTAGCTGGAATTTCTACATGATTCCTGCATATGGCTTAGCCAAATTGGTTCATAGGGTTAAAGATAAATGCTGGATTGAGGATGTACGTCATGCAATCTTTAATTATATTATTGTTCTCTGAGCCTGATGTACAAATTTGCAATTTTCTTCTTGAATAATATGTACTGTTTTTTAATATAAAAAAAGAGTAAATTACACTCGTTCTTCTGTGTTTTGCATTTATTACGCCCGATACCCTCCCTATTTGGAGACCTATAGAAAATCCCCTGATTATCGAAAATTCATTGCACAGAGACCCCTTGACTCTGTAACGGAGTCTGTTACATTAATCCCAGGAGATCATGTGTTGTGCACATGCGTTTTAATGAAACTTTCGGTCTAAAATACCCTTGTCCTTTTCGTGGGCACACTTGATGGTGGTTAAACAACAAAATTTTGTTCCTTACTCCTTAGATTGAGCAAGTGAGTCAAAATGTCTTGAAACTCAGCCACACCTTGAATCACCTCGGCTGGAGTTTGACATAATCCGCCTGCATGTATCGGAAATCTGCATCTTCTACATTCCAGAAATTGCTTGCAAATAGGTATTTTATATTTTTACTTCCTTTTTGATAAGCAAAATGAATTTATTACTTAAACAAGGGAACTTTACCTTAACATAAGACATGCCATAGGTCAGTGTAAATAAGATTTATAATATTAAAACATGATTAGATAATGATACACAAAGTTAAATTATCGAGGATAGAAGTTGCTTATGGACATTTCATTGATAGAAGATGGTATGGAATTGCTGACATATTGCCTCAAACTTGATTCACGTGCAACAATTGGATCCATTCTACGGTACAAGAAAAATGTTGGTTCTTGTGGAGAAGGCAATTCAACAAAGTGATTACTGAGATATGAGACAATTGTCGCCATTGTAGGTCTAACATTTGGGTTATCTTGAACACATAATAAACCAATTTGAATGCATTTGATGACCTCAATGTTAGAATAATTTTCTGTTAATTTAGGGTCCAATGTGTTCAATGGTGTTTCATCCCTCCAATGTCTCCAAACCTATAACAATTTGTAAGCTTGGCCAAATCATTACACTTTCTTACTTTTAGATTGATTTCATTGTACATTAAGCATGAGTAATAATAAAATGAAAATTCAGCAAGATTATTACACTCACAGAATTTAGAAGACCATCATCAACACGGTGTTGTTCATAGGAACCTATGCTCTTTTTTCCACTAATAATCTCGAGAACCATAACTCCAAAACTGTAAACATCTGATTTCTCAGAAAAATGTCCAAACTTAGCATACTCTGGAGACATATAGCCACTGCAAAATTAAGGGGGGAAATGATAAATAAGCTTAAGCATATCATGCAAAGGATGAGAAGTGTAGGAATGGGTATTAAAAATTAACTTACTATGTTCCAATAATTCTATTTGTACTTCCTTCTTGTTGATCTATTTCAACAATTCTAGCAAGACCAAAATCTGAAATTTTTGGATTCATATTTTCATCTAATAGTACATTACTAGGTTTAAGATCACGATGTATAACTTTAAGTCGAGAATGTTCATGTAAATATACAATTCCTCGAGCAATCCCTCCTATGATTTTGTGACGCTCGGACCAGGTCAAAACCTTTTCTAGTTTAGTATCTACAGGAAATATTCATTATGTGAGTAAATTAAGTGATGCATGTTTTGTTATCAATCACTTGAATTGGTTTAAGATATACTACAATGAATATCATAAATACATAATGTATGAATGTTAAGCTTTAAAAAACTAAAGAGAGGTCTAAATGATCAAACCAAATAAGAAGTAATCCAGACTCTTGTTTGACATGTATTCATAGATAAGTATTTTCTCTTGCTCGTCAAGACAAAATCCTATAAATGCCACTAGATTTCTATGTTGAAGCTTGGCTATCAAAAGAACCTCATTTTTGAACTCCTCTACACCTTGCTTAGAATTTTTTGAGAGCCTCTTTACAGCTACAGGATTTCCATCAATAAGAATGCCCTAAAAATGTAGATAATTATTTGTTAAAAATAAGAATATATAATAAATAAAATTTAACATGCTTTTTCTACCTTATAAACTTCTCCAAATCCACCTTTGCCAATTTTGTTCTCGTGTGAAAAGTTGTTTGTCGCTGCTTCAATAATTGCCAAATTGAATTGCAATGACTCTATAGTGGAACTTTCATGTCCAACTAAATGAAAATACTTCAATCATTAAACCAAGTTTGTAACTTCTTTACATTTTCTAATTGAAAAATCAGAATTAAAATTTCCTTGTTTTTTTTCACCATACTTACAATTTTCCATGAGAATACTTTTATTATTCTTCCTGTCTTTTCTTCGTATCAAATAACAACAAAAGGTGAAAAGTATCCCAAATACAATAATGGTGAAGGTAACTATCAAGATAATAGTCCGCGATCGACCTTTCCCTACATTAAAAAATAATGACACGTATCATTAGGTCATGATGAATTCATAACATGAAGAGAAGTGACTTGTATTTTTTTTTTTTATAAACAAAATATTATTGATGAAAAAATAATGATCTTGATTTGAAGCACAAGGTGTTCCCGAAAAGAGACGTAAAAAAATTGATACAAATAAATGATCTTGTAGAACAAAGCTACACAACCCAAATATGCCAAAATCTATCACTAACAAAAGGTACCGATAATTTTTTTTTATCACATGATAGCAAAGTACCAAATAAAATATGTTAACATTGATGATAGCATAGTGGTTGCGTACGAAGGCCAAACATCAATATTGCAGAGGAATTATTTGTTGTATTGCTCATTTTTTTCTAAACAAACCACTCATCCTTCTATACTTAGTATAGTCGTTCAGGTTTTTTAAACTTAACTATACAAACAGTTTGGATCAGTTTTTATTAAAAAAAAGGTTCAATTATTTTTTTATTAGTTCAATTCAGTTCAGTATCAGATCAGTTCAATTGAGTTATTTTTTGTCACCCCTAATATTAATAGGTGGTAAATATATAATAATCACAATAACAACAAAGATCATATATAAAAAAAGAAAGAAAAATAATATAAAAAATAAATATATAATAATAACAATAATAATATAAAAAAAAAACCTGGTGACGGATGAGTACTGGTGGGTGCAGTGGGCGTGAGATTGTAAAACTGGAACAATTCAAAGCGGAGAATACAGCTAGGGTACAAAACTCTTCCACCTACGCTTCCCAAACGTGCCCAAGGAATTGTCGATACAATCATATCACTTAGGCACCCAGCGCAATCGTTGCTAGATAGATCCAACGTGCATTGAGCAAGAATATACACCGTTTGAAAATTATTCAATCTTAATGTCGCAGCTTGATATTTGTCACCAATGTCCCCTGTGTCTTGCACCATCGCGTTTAGTTTAGTGGACAATTTATTAACAACAGAGTATTGCACGGGATCGGTGTCGCTGACATTCAAATCCACATAGCTGGGACTTGTTCCCACGGCGAAGGACCGATTGGAATAGCGAAGCCAGCAATGGTTGAACCAAATTACACCCTCCGTGGCCAAACGACACTCGGAGGCTATCTTCTCCGTTGCGTTTCGGACGCATTGTCCGCAAAGGAAAGGAGAAAGGTCGCCGCGACACGTGTAGAGGCCTTGCAGTGTTCCCACTGGTATCTTGTATTTATTGCCACTGGTGGCGTTGGAAGACAAATCAGATAAGAGGGTCCTGAGGTTTGATTGGAAAATAGTATCAGTATCGTTCATGTATTGATTTGTTGTGCAGTTGTGGGAAATATAGCCAGGATCTTGTGAATATTCTGAATCTAGCCATATAACTAATGGGTTTAAATAAATTTTAATTTCTTTCTATATTTTTTTATTTTGGTTAATTTTAGGCTTAATTACTATTTTTGTCCCACTATTTTTTTAATTTGTTCAATTTTGTCCCACTATTATTAAAAGGTTCAATTTGGTCCCACTATTTTCAAAATCGGAACAATTAAGTCCTTTCCATTTAGTTGAACAATTCTGGAGGTTTTGATTTATAAAAAGAGGCGGTTTTTAACCACCGCTATATTATTTTTTTTAAAAATTAAAAATTATAGTAATTAAATAAAAAATTGTAATTTATCATTAAAATTTCTCCAATCCACTCTCCAGTTCCTCACTTCCTCTCCCCGGCTATGGTATCTCCCACCGCCCACTTTTCCTAAATCCTTGAATCCCCAAATTCCCCAATAATGGCCACACTTCACGAATCCCCCAACATCTCAACCCACCTAAACCCGTCCATGGAAAACGACAACACCACCCACCGAAACGGCACCGTCGAGCCCCATTTTCGAGCCCAAGATCCACGAAGAATTCTCCCACCACCAGCGGGGCGTCGCCAGGATCAACAACGGCCGCCAATCCAAACTCCGTGAACCGCAACCATCTTGATACCTTGGCATCAACCCACTCATCGTGACAGAAACCGATTGGCCGAGTTCTAGCGCTACTGGCAACGAGTTCGACACTAACAGAACCGTTACTGAAGCACTTTAAGTCTGGAATGGGAATGCCGTTACTAAAGGATGGTGTGAGAGAGGTTTTAGTTTACCAGATGTTTGATAAGGAAGAAGGAACGAGGAGGAGTTGGGAGGTTCTCTACCCTAATGGAACCGCCAAGTACCGCGTCGATTTCTTGTGTTCCTCTGTTACTTCTCGTGTTAATGTGGCGCTAATGATAATCTTCTTGCTTTTGGTTGTGTGAATTTGTTAATTCTAGTGAGGTTAATTATTTTGTTTTACTCTATGTTTTTTAGTTTAGGATTGGGGATTTGTTGATCATGTTAGGTTAATTTTGTGTTGAATGTAGAGTGATGATACCGAATGACTGATAGTGATTTTACAGCTACTCTGAAATTTGTTGGTGTTCATAGTTTGCAAGAAGATCAATATTGCATTGCAGATTGATGTGTAATCATTAAAAAAAAATTTGATAGTGGTGGCTATAAACCGCCGTAATGTGTATCTCAAAACCGCCACAATTTTTTTAAAATAACACCGTTAATTCAATTGAACGGAAAGGACTTAATTGTTCCAATTTTAAAAATAGTAGGACCAAATTGAACCTTGTAATAATAGTTGGACGAAATTGAATAAATTAAAAAAATAATGGGACTAAAATAGTAATTAAGCCTTAATTTTAATCTCTATATTTTAAAAGTTTAATTGTAAGCTTTTATAATTTTAAAATGATTAGGAATTAGTCCTTCCTATTATATGTAAAATTTTAGTATGTACCAAAAAAATATGTACAATTTTAGTCTTGATCTCTACATTAAGAATCAATTCATAGTTTGAAAATTATAGAGATTTAATATATTGAACTTTTAAAATATAACAACTGTGAACCTAACCATTTCTTCTTCATATTTTGCAGTTCAATGAATCAGTGACGCATTTTGGATCCTAGTTCAAATCATTTACGTTTAATTACATAATTTAAACTCCAATAATTTTAATGGACAATATTCAGCATTCTGTTGGGAACATTGAAGACCAGTCAAATATATTGTCATCATTTAGTGTTAGAAATAAATAGAATAGCTTTATAGTGGTGAGGGTGCAATAAATAAAATAACCTAATAAAATGATCCAGCTTCCTTCTCCTGGTTAAATAAAGTATTTAAACCAGAGTATAATATTAAATGGAAATTGAATTCAAACTATGATATTTAATTCTATAATAAACGGCAAATGACAGTATAATCACATTAATATGTGGAAGCCCGTGTGTGTTTTTTGTGTGAGTGAAGATATGGCTTGTGTTGGTTAACAGATATCTCTGTTATTTTCCTTCGCCGTCTCTTTGACCACCTTATGGGACACGTTTTGGGATGTTGACCTTGGTGCTCAAGAGCGTACATACTGCACGGCTCTCATAGTCTACGGTTGGGCTCTACACTTGTATATTTTCATGTTTTGAATATAAGATATTAGTATAACCGACAACAATTAATCAAAGAAATGATAAAATTTTATTGAAATTATAAAAGTAAAAATGGCTCAGACCAAGCTATAGTTTACTAGACAAGTTCCATGCTCTCTATTAGAAATATGAAAACAATCAATGCAAATATGTTGTCATCATTTAGTGAAAGAAATCGCTAAAAGTTTTGTAGTGGTGAGGGTGCCAAAAAATAAAATAACTTAACAAATTGATCTATCTTTCTCACCATGAAAAGAAAATGAAAATTAATTAATTTGACATTTAAAAATATAGAAAATATTTTTCAAAGACTTATATATATATATATATATATATATATATATATATATATATATATATATATATATATATATATATATATGATACTCTTAAAATCTTTGGAGCATGGATAGTACGAAATTTCAGTCATCCACATGGAGATCGTGAGTCATGTGGTGGCCTTTAACTTGATTCACAGGGTACGTGGATGATAGGATTCATGCGAAACATGGGGTCCTCTAAAATGTCTTGATGGCTAAATTATGGGAGGATTATTTCTGCCTTAGAAATTGCTTAGCAAAGACAGTTTTATCATCTTATTTGTGATTCCAGTATTGCTGTTACTTAATTTGATCCACAAAGGGTGTATCCCTTCACACCCTTATGCTCACAAGGTGGAACATATCAGAGGTCAGTTAACCTTATCCATGTTTACAGGGAAGCCAATAATAGTGTTGCAGATTGCCTAGCTAAAAAAGCGCATGATCACCCTTTTTGGTCTTCATCTCCTTGATCGTGCACATGGTTTTTGTTTTATGCATATTACGAAGGACTTTGATGTCCATTTCCTCTTCTCGTTCTATTAGCGTTGCTGTCTAGGGTCTGTGTGACTTAGGGGTGGCAAAATGGATGGATCAGATAAATTTTAATACGGATTAAAACGGATCGGATCAAAACAATCCATTAATCCATTTGGATCCATTAAAAATTGATTTAAAAAATCTGATCCAATCCAATCCATTTGATAAAAATCCATCCAATCCATCTATTAACAAAATTTTCATGGATGGATATTCAATCCATCCATAAAAATAATATGTTGTTTTTAAAAATAATTATTTTTAATTTAGAAATAATATATTTTTAAAAATTAAAAACATATTTTTAAAATAATAACAGCCTCGGCTGAGGTCGGTCGAAAACAGCTCTAACCGATGACGGATGAAAGCTGCTTCGACCAATGTTGGCCGAAAAACAAACCTAGTTGATGGCGGCCGAAAACCAAACCTAGCTTATGGCGGCCGAAAATAGCCTTGACCGACATCGGTCGAATTCATCGCTGACCAACGTCAATCAAAAAATAGTCTGGCTGATGTTGGTCGCAAATAGCCCCGATCGACGTCTGCCAAAAATAGCCCGGACTGATGACAATTGAAAACTTCCCTCGCCGAAAACACAAACCTAGTCGAGGTCAGCCGAAAATTGCCTTGGTCGATGTCGGCCGAAAAAACCCTAGTCGAGGTCGGCCAAAACCTGCCCTAGCCGACATCGGCTAAAAAATTCCCACCAACATCGGCCGATGTCAATCGAAAAAGAACCCTGGCTGAGGCCGGCTGAAAACTGCCTTAGCCAATGTTGGCCGAAAAAAAAAACCTGGTTGATGTCGGCCAAAAAACAATCTCGGCCGACGTCGATTGAAAAAAAAACCTAGCTAAGGTCAGCCGAAAAAATCACGGTCGAGGTCGGCCAAAAACTGCCCTGGTCAACGTCGGCAGAAAAAAAACCTAATTAAGGTCGGCAAAAAAACAATATCGGCCGAAAAAATGTTTGTCAAGGTCGGCCAAAAATTGCCCTGGCCGATAGCGGCCTAAACAAAAAGCCTAGCTGAGGTCGGCCGGAAAAAATCATGGCCGAGGTCAGCCGAAAACTGCCTTGCCCAACGTCGGCCGAAAAAAAAACTTGGTTGAGGTCGGCCAAAAAACAGTCTCGGTCGATGTCGACCAAAAAAACACTGGTCGAGGTTGGCAAAAAAAATCGGCTGAAAAAAAACCCTATTTGAGGTTGGCTGAAAAAAAGCCCCGGCCGATGTTAGCAAAAAAAAATCATGGTCGAGGTTGGCCGAGTAAAAACCCTGGCTGACGTCGACTGAAAACTACCCTGGCCGACGTCGGCCGAAAAAAACCTGGTTAAGGTTTGCTGAAAAACAGCCCTGATTGACGTTGGTCGAAAAAAAACTTGGCCGACATTGGTCGATAACTTTTCCCGTCGACGTCAGCCGAAAAATATATTTTTAAAATAATATTTAAAAATATTTTATAAATAAATTTTAAGATATAAATTTAAGAAAGATTTAAATATGAAAATATTTGTTGGATTGATTTTGATCTATTAGGTATTAATTAGAGGATCCGTTGGATTTTGAAAAATAGTTGTTGGATCATTGACCATCCATAAAATTAAATGGATGGATTAGATAGATTTACTAGTGGATGGATTGGATGAATGATGGATAAACGGATTGATTTGCCACTCCTATTGTGATTGTGTCCCTCCTTGTAACCAAAAAAGGTACGTAGAAGTGACCCTAAATAAAGAGTACAAACCATCCCTTGTTAGTACTAGTTTCCCATCTCCTAAGCTTGAGTCTATGTACGTGACCCAAGGAGACAAAACCCAAGGAGACAATCGTGTAATTTTAGGCTAAATTATTCTGTTTGTTCCTTATCTTTATTTTAGGTTGTAATTTGGTTATTTATTTTTTAAAAGTTACAAAATGACTCATTATCTTTATTTTAAGTTACAATTTGGTCCTTTATTTTTTAAAAGATACAAAATATTCCCTTAAATAATTTTTTTATAGCATGTTTACCATTGAAGTAATGTATTTTTTAATTTTTTTGGGATAAACATGCTATAAAAAAATAACTTAAGGGACCAATTTGCAACTTTTAAAAAATAAAGGATCAAATTGCAACTTAAAATAAAGATAAGAGACCATTTTACAACTTTTAAAAAATAAAGGATTAAATTACAACCTAAAATAAAGATAAGGGACCATATGAATATAATTTAGCCGTGATTTTAAGAAGGCATGTTGATGTTATTCATTGCAGGCCGATTTATAGTACTCCTTCCAGTTCCAAATCATTGATGTATAAGATTAGTGCATATGTATTAAGAAAAAATAATAAATTGAGAATATTAATTTAATACTCTTATTTAATAGTATAAGTGTAACACCCTGGCAAATCACACCAGAATGAGAGGGATCCAGAGGATATATAGGTGTGGGACTATACAGTTGAGGATGGCTTAAAGGAAATAATTGGTACTATCTATACCAACAAGATGCATCTACTTTTCGGTAGCTCATCACTTAAGAACTCTACAGTTAAGCGTGTTTGGCTTGGAGCAACGGACGTCTCAGAAAGGGCTACCCACGGAGGGTTCTGACCGGTGAGGGGTTCTGACCAACGAGGAGTTGAGTGAAGTGTCACCGTGTGAAGTGTTGTAGAGTGGAGCCGCTAAGACGCTGGATCTGAGGGTCGTTACAATAAGATGTAAATATGGTTTATTGTTTTGAAGTACTTTTTAAGTAGGTTGTAAATGTAATATTTTTTTGTAAAGATCAAATTTATAGTTATTTTAAATAAGGATATATGTAAAAAAAAATTAATAAAACTTGAAATTTGTAAAATATTAATAATGATTTTGAATTTAAAAAAAAAAACTAAGACATCAAATAGTTTTAAATGGGAAAGAGTATAATCCATAGGGTTTGGCGCAGTGGTGTAAAGCCCTGTTGCATTCACATGTGGGAAACAATCTATTTAGCAAGAAAACCAGTGTTCGATTCCCTTCACGCACCGTGAATGAGATTAGTCTCTAACTCAGTGAGTTGGGGGATCATGGTCTCCTGACCCACGACCAACAGGCACCGAATATTTGGAACACGAGCTAGCTAGTGATCCTTAGGCACAAGTTGAGTGAGTAATGTAGAGTTGCTTAATTTATTTTTGGTTGGTGGGTTCTATAATATCACATGAGATTTAAGAATTTTTAACAAGTTCTCAACAAGATTTAAGAATTTAAAATGAACCCTACAATTATCCCATCATTTTTAAGAACCGCTAAGAATTGTTGCTTATATAATTTTTTTTTAATACTTGGAACGGGTTCTTGGGAGTTCTTGCAGAAGAACCGTTCTTACACCCTGGCAGCCACGTCGATCCACTCCAATGGTAAGAACTGGTTACGATACAAGAACCAGGGACAAGAACATCAGTGGAGATGGTCTAAGCAATTGTTTTTGTATATTAAGAACTATCAAGTCAATTTGTTCTAACGGTGAAAATGCATGAGAACCGGTTTTTAATTTTTAACATAAGCAACACTCCTTCTTAGGCCATCTCCAATGCAGGTTCCTTAAGTGGGTTCTTAATGTGTGCTAGCTGTTTTAAATATTTGTGTTCAACCTAGTGCTGCGGTGTTCCCCAGAAGCTCAGCCAAGCCACCTTTTTATTCTACATGCACCTGAATTCAGCAATGGTGAAAAAAAATGTACTCTTGCTTTCACCACACTTTACTCCCTCTGTTCCAGTTTATATGACGTTTAACGTTTTGGCATAGGTATTAAGAAATGTAATTAATTTGTTGAATTTTCTAGAAAATATTAGGTAACTTCCTACTATACCCTTTATCTCTCTAATTAATTACTCATAGTACACTACTCCCACTAAGTATTGATTAAGGATAGTCCTGGAAAAAGATATTTAATGCAACATTGATTTTGTAAAACGACATCTATTTTGGAATAAATTTTTTTTCTCTAAAACGTTATATAATTTGGAACGGAGGGAGTAATTCTTCTTCTTTATTCTTCTTCTTTCCTTGGTTTAACCAAAGTTTGGTCCTTTTGCTTTTAATATTATTGGGTAGCTGAATTGGTATTCCTTTGGAATTGGATATCTCGATCGGTTACATTTAAGTGAGGCCAACTGAGGTGAAACATAGACAATGGTGTTGGTTGGTGAAAGAGTAATGATATATGGACACTCATATATCATTAACACTTATTTGACATTTTTTGTCTCTATCTCTTTCTTCCTATCAAATGAAGCAAGGTCTAGACAGTGTCGTTTGATGGTTGCTTAGATATTCTGTGGTCAATGCATGATGGATGGATGGACAAGAAGGGGCGCACCAAAGGAAGCTTATTTCATCATTCTCTGTGAATAGAGTTTCCACTTTCTTCAATAACTTATATTTTCATTGAAACCATATCTTCTGTGGGTACTGGGCACCTCATGGGGTTATAGCTCAAATGATATCGTTGCAGCAATTTACCATGTTTGAAGCAAATTGTTTCAAGAAGCTCACACTCTTGACCAAGGTTAGGCTTTCTTTTTTAGACTAGCTTTCTAGAATATATGCGATTTTCTGATCTAGATCAAATCTCGTGATATGACTTCATATTATATAATTTTGCTTTACTTATCTATAAATAAAAAGAAAAAATATTGCAATAAAAGGACTATAATTTTCTGATGATGTTGCATGCAGTGCTGATTTCATGATTCTTTTGCTGAACTATTAACACTACCACATGCTCTGCCTTGATCGTTTATGAATCTGCAAATCTAGCATTTTGTATTGTGTGATCTTACGCTTCCCACTCAATTAAATTGTAGTCCATTGCTAGTAGATAGCTGGATATAATAAAGAATGTATTTGGCTACCAACAAGGGAGAGCATTAAAATATGAGCTTTTTTATTAGGGTATGATGCATAAAATTTGATATATACTGATATATGTGATCTTCAAAATTATGTGATAGTAACATGTTAAATATGTCTTTTTAAAAATAAAAAAAAACATGTTAAATATGTGAAACTGATGTCTTAGCAGTAAAATGGAATAAAAGATAAGTTTAAATTTGTCTTACCTAAACTCAAGTTTGAGAAAACGTTAACATATCCAAATCAATATTATTTAATTAAGTGAAAGTACATATCAAATTTTAAACATCACAATGAAAAGTATTAAAGAGAAATAGTAATGGTCACTGATCCCTTATAAATAAGAATATTATTGAGATCAATAATGAATTCTTGATGTAACATCCGGATTTAATTACTTAAACGAGAAAACTTAAGCTTAGCATAAGACATGTCATAGCTTATCCAAAAAAAAAGAAGAAGCATAAGACATGTCATAGGTCAACATAAAAACATACAAAGGTCTAATACATAAGGCTACAACCAGCAAATACATAGAGTTGAAGTCCCCTAAATAAAAAACCAAAAGCTTTACACAATTTGAGAAAACCCACATCATAAAACAAACTTCATAATTTGACCTCTATGACATAATTAAGTGCCAAATAAGAGTTTTTAACACATTAAAATGTCACAAGATAATGGTATATAAAAATAAATTATCTAGGGTAGAATTTATTTATAGACATTTCATTGATAGAGGATGGTATGGAACTGTTGGCAGATTGACCTAAACTTGATTCATGTGCAATTGGATCCATTCTATTGTACAAGGAAAATGTTGGTTATTGTGGAGATGGTAATAACTCAATTGAGTGAATATTGAGATATGAGACAATTGACATCATTGTTGGTTGGTCTAGCATCTGGATTTTCTTGAACACATAATAAACCAATTTGAATGTATTTGATGACTTCAATTTTAGAATAATTTTCCTTTAATTTTGGGTCCAATGTGTTCAATGGTGTTTCATCCTTCCAATGTCTCTAAACATGTAACAATATGTAAGTTTGGCCAAATCATTAGACTTTCCTACTTTTAGATTGACTTAATTGTACATTAAGCATGGGTAATAATAAATGGAAGGCTTAAATAACTTTTAGGTCCCTGATAAATTTTCAAATTTTGTTTTGGGTCCTTGATGAATTTTTTCATTATTTTGAGTCCATGATATATTAAAA
This sequence comes from Pueraria montana var. lobata, assembly GCA_026413185.1. Taxonomy (NCBI): domain Eukaryota; kingdom Viridiplantae; phylum Streptophyta; class Magnoliopsida; order Fabales; family Fabaceae; genus Pueraria; species Pueraria montana. The sequence goes on along the minus strand of CM048650.1, from coordinate 85,339,039 downwards.
CTTTTGTTTTGAGTATCCCTACCGTCAGTTAAGTGATGATGTGGCACCATCCGAACAGATCTTCCCAATATATATCAACCATTGAGATGGTGCCATGTCATCACTTAACTGATGGTAAGGATCCAAAACAAAATTTTTAATATATCAAGGAGTCAAAACAACGAAAAATTTATCAGGGACTCAAAGCAAAATTTGGAAACTTATCAGGAACCTAAAAGTTATTTAAGCCTAAATGAAAAATATTGCAAGGTTATTGCACTCACAAATTTTAAAAGACCATAAGCAACACGATGTGTGGTTCATATGAACCTATATTCTTTTTCCTACTAATAATCTTGAGAACCATAACTCCAAAACTGTAAACATCTAATTTCTCAGAAAATTATCCAAACATAGCATACTCTGGAGACATGTAGCCACTGCAAAATTAAGGAAAAATGACAAAAAGCTTAAACATATCATGGAAATGATGAGAAGTTTAGGAATGAATATTCAAAACTTACTATGTTCCAATAATTCTGTTTGTACTTCCTTCTTGTTGATCTAGTTCAATAATTCTAGCAAGACCAAAATTTGGAATTTTTGGATTCATATTTTCATCTAATAGTACATTACTAGGTTTAAGATCACGATGCATAATTTTAAGTCGAGAATGTTGATGTAAATATAGAATTCCTCAAGCAATCCCTCCTATAATTTTGTGACTCTCGGACCAGGTCAAAACCTTTTCTAGTTTGGTATCTACAAGAAATATTCATTAATGTGAGTAAATTAAGTGATGCATGTTTTGTTATCAATCACTTGAATTGGTTTAAGACATAATACAATGAATATACATAATGTATGAATGTTAAGCTTTAAAAAACTAAAGAGAGGTCTAAAGAATCAAACCAAATAAGAAGTAATCCAGGCTCTTATTGAGCACGTATTCATAGATAAGTATTTTCTCTTGCTCGTCAAGACAAAATCCTATAAATGCCACTAGATTTCTATGTTGAAGCTTGACTATCAATAGAACCTCATTTTTGAACTCGTCTACACCTTGCTTAGAATTTCTTGAGAGCCTCTTTACTGCTATTGGTCTTCCATCAATAAAAATGCCCTAAAAATGTAGATAATTATTTACGTTAAAAATAGGAACATATAATAAATAAAATTTAACACGTTTTCTTCTACCTTATAAACTTCTCCAAATCCTCCATTGCCAATCTTGTTCTCATGTGAAAAGTTGTTTGTCGCTGTTTCAATTATGGACAAATTGAATTGCAATGACTCTATAGTGTCCAACTAAACGAAAATACTTTAATTATTAAACTAAATTTGTAAACTTCTTTAAGTTTTGTAATTGAAAAGTTATTATTAATTTTTTTTTACCATACTTACAGTTTTATCTGAGAATAATTTTATTATTCCTTCTTGCTTTTCTTCGTATCAAATAGCAGCAAAAGGTGAGAAGTATCCCCGAAATAATAATGATAAAAGTAAGGATCAAGATAATATTTCGTGATTGACCTTTTCCTACATTAAGAAAATAACACATGGTGAATTGATAACAAGAAAAGAAGTGTCTTGATTTTTTTTAGACAAACTAAAATAATATTGTTGATGAAAATAAATGACCTTGATTTGAGGAATAAGGTGTGCCCAAAAAAACACCCAGAAAATTTGATAGTTGATACAAATGAATGATCATGTAACATACAAAGCTACACGACCAAAACACCCATGGTACGAATTTGTTCCAAGATATACAGTTATGTACTTACGAAACTGCATTAAATTTCATGTCTGCTTTTGTCAAACTAGTTTTCTTTGTTCAATTTTTTTTTAAAACTTTTGTCAAATAAAATATAAACATATGGCTTCTTAATATATTTGTATCATGTTTGTATTTGTACTAATTAGCAGCCTCTCTAATGGGAAATATAATTACAATTTCATGTCTGCTTTTGTCAAACTAGTTTTCTTTGTTCAATTTTTTTTAAAACTTTTGTCAAATAAAATATAAACATATGGCTTCTTAATATATTTGTATCATGTTTGTATTTGTACTAATTAGCAGCCTCTCTAATGGGAAATATAATTACAATTTCATGTCTGCTTTTGTCAAACTAGTTTTCTTTGCTCAATTTTTTTTAAACTTTTGTCAAATAAAATATAAACATGTGGCTTCTAATTAATAAATTTGTATCAGTACTGTTTGTATTTGTACTAATTAGCAGCCTCTAATGGGAAATATAGTGTGAAGTTGAAACTTCTAAAGTTCTTTCCCATCAGCAACGCATTTAAGTTTAACACGGCAGTGAGGAATAGATTTAAGCAAGTCAATGATGTACGTGAGTCAAACATTCTTGTATCTCATTATTTTGCCAGAAATTGTTCACATCTCTTTGGGTCCTGTAATATGGGGTGAGTGGGCTCATGAAGATGAAATTGGTAGATATTTTTCCATAAAACAGACATAAGGTATGTTTGGGTAATCGTTTGCGTTTGCAAACAAAGGTTGGCAAAAGCATCCAGACCCTTCCTTTTGTGTTTAGTTTGTGGTGGGCCGTTGGATTCGTCTGCAAATTCGTGCGAAAGCAAATTGAACGAACAACTAAACATGCACATATACTTTGACGGGGCAATCAAGGAAGGACAGGTGGTGCGAGCAAGTCAATGAAGTCAACTGCTCATGTCTTTTCCATTTTCTTCTAGAGACTAACTATCTCTCCCAACAAATTTTATAAATTTCTATGGATGACTTTTCTTTGCTAAAATGATCCCAAAAGAATTAGAAAATGAAAATTGAGGCTGTGGACATGAATGATTACTGGAAATCTGACATACTTACAATTTGGAGAAAATTTTGTGTCATTCTCGGGGATCTTTCCTCTTAAATACGTAAATTACGAACTTATTTGATTTTAAAAATTGTCTTACATTTTTTATATTATATTAATAATTATAAAAACAATACTTTTTAATTTATTTTCTATTTATAAATATTTGTGTAGATAAAAATAAAAAAAATCTTTTAATAATAATAATAATAATAATAATAATAATAATAATAATAATAATAATAAAATAAAATAAAAATAAAAATAAAAATAAAAAACTCACATCAAACAGACATAAACTTGGATTGATCCTTTCCATGAGATATGTTCATATTGAGATCACGAACTGAACTAGGGGAAGAAGTTCACACTCCAACAATGTTAATTTTACAATTTTACCGTTTCGTAAACTCTCAACTTTTTTTTATCAAAAAAAATATATTATTATTAGAAAGATGATAAAGGGTACAAGGGTACCCAACCCTTAAAAAACCAACAAATAAAAGGCACCATCAGTTCTGTAAAAAATGCTAAATCCTCTAACCCATTCACCAGATCCTCACAGAGCATTAATAACTATATATTCTATGAACTATATTCAATGTTATTCGCGCCTACCCCATACCCCTCGAACCAAATGTATATTTTCATTCACCTGCATCCAGCTCACAACACTTAATACCATTTGCATCATACAAAAACACAACGCCAACCAAGCAAGCTCCACGTGATATCAAATCCACATCGCCACACTTTAGCACAATACACTTTTACTTTGAATTTGCAGTAACTTACGTGGTCATTCAATTTCACAAGTAGTGTTGTTATCATAGTATCTAAATTTAACGAAATGAAAAAATAAGTTCCGAATCTTTAATTTGTCATTCACATTATTCTCTTCGTTTAGTCTTCTCTATCAATTTTAACAAAGTAACTTACATGGTACATTAAGTATTTGCATGGCATATATGTGACACCAAACCTTTGTTGTAGGAAATGGTAAGTCAGACACTAAACCATATTAGTGACTTTCAACGACGTCTTTTGAACAACATTCCCATTAATTTGGTAATCGAGTGTCACAGCATTAGCTGCCTAATCATTGTGATAATCAGCCGCTTCTTCATACCCATCATAATCTTCAATAGAAACTAAGAAGGCTATATTTCTCAGCTAGATCTCCCTTGCTACTTCTCCGTAACGAATAGTTCAATCATGGAAGCTTTGGTTGTCGGGTCCCTCAAATTTGCACATTCCTAGGCAATAAACTTCTTTGCTTTGTCAAATGATTTAAGAGTCATTAAAATATTTCTAATTTAAAAGATATTGAAATTGAAACAAAACATACTTCATTTTTTATAGGTATTTTATATTTGTACTTTCTTTTTTTATAAGCAAACTGAATTTTATTAATTAAACCAAAGAACTTAACCTTAGCATAAAACGTGCTATAGGTCAACATAAAATGGTTTAATACATGAAACCACAACCAATAAAGATACAAAATTGAAATCCTCTAAAAAAAACTAAAAGCCTTACACAATTTGAAAAAACCCAAAACATTCTTCATAATTTGATATCTACGATATAATTAAGTGAGAAATAAGATTTTATATATAATACATTAAAACATGACCATATAATGATATTAAAAATTAAATTATCGAGGATAGAATTCACTTATAGACATTTCATTGATAGAGGATGGTATGGAACTATTAGCAGATTGCCTCGAACTTGATTCATGTGCAACGATAGGATCCATTCTATGATACAAGAAAAATGTCGGTTCTTGTGGAGATGGCAACTCAATTGAGTGACCACAGAGATACGAGACAATTGTCACCATTGTAGGTCTAGCATCTGGATTTTCTTGAACGCATAATAAACCAATATGAAGGCATTTGATGACTTCAATGTTAGAATAATTTTCTTTTAACTTTGGGTCCAATGTGTTCAATGGTGTTTCATCCCTCCAATGTCTCCAAACCTGTAACAATTTGTAATATTGGCCAAATCATTACACTTTCCTACTTTTAGATTGATTTCAATGTACATCAAGCATGAGTAATAATAAAATATTGCAAGATTACTGCACTCACAAAATTTAGAAGACTATCAGCAACACGGTTTGGTTCATATGAACATGTATTCTTTTTTCCGCTTATAATCTCAAGAACCATAACTCCAAAACTATAAACATCTGATTTCTCAGAAAATTGTCCAAACATAGCATACTCTGGAGACATATAGCCACTACAAAATAGAGGAAAATGACAAATAAGCTTAAATATATTATGCAAAGGATGAGAAGTGTAGGAATGAGTATTCAAAACTTACTATGTTCCAATAATTCTATTTGTTCTTCCTTCTTGTTGATCTATTTCAACAATTCTAACAAGACCAAAATCTGAAATTTTTGGATTTTTATTTTCGTCTAATAGTACATTACTAGGTTTAAGATCACGATGTATAACTTTAAGTCGAGAATGTTCATGCAAATATAGAATTCCTCGAGCAATCCCTCCTATGATTTTGTGACGCTCAGACCAGCTCAAAACCTTTTCTAATTTAGTATCTACAAGAAATATTCATTATGTGAGAATATTAACCGATGCATGTTTTATAACCAATCACTTGAATTGGTTTAGATATGATACATTAAATATCATAAATACATAATGCATGAATGCTAAACTTAAAAAAACTGAAGAGAAGTCAAAGGCATCAAACCAAATAAGAAGTAGTCCAGACTCTTGTTTGGCACATATTCATAGATAAGTATTTTCTCTTGCTTATCAAGACAAAATCCTATGAATGTCACTAGATTTCTATGTTGAAGTTTGGCTATTAATAGAGCCTCATTTTTGAACTCCTCAACACCTTGCTTAGAATTTCTTGAGAGTCTCTTGACAGCTATAGGTCTTCCATCAATAAGAATTCCCTAATTAAAAATATGTAAATAATTATTTATGCTAATAATAGGAACATATAAGAAATAAAATTTAACATATTTTCTTCTACCTTATAAACTTCTCCAAATCCACCTCTGCCAATCTTGTTCTTATGTGAAAAGTTGGTTGTTGCTGCTTCAATGATTGCCAAATTGAATTGCAATGACTCTATAGTGGAACTTTCATGTCCAACTGAATGAAAATACTTCAATTGTCAAACCAAGTTTGTAAAGTTCTTTTAGTTTTCTAATTGAATAGTTAGTATTAAAATTTCCTTTTTTTTTTTTTACCATACTTACAGTTTTCTCTGAGAATAGTTTTATTATTCTTTCTTACTTTTATTCGTACTAGATAACAACAAAAGGTGAAAAGGATCCCTGATACAATGATGATGGGTATAAGGATCAAGATAATAGTTCGTGACTGTCCATTTCCTACATTAAAAAAATAACAGATATCATTAGGTCATGGTAAATTGATAACAAGAAAAAAAGTGACTTTTTTTATCTAAAAATATTATTGATAAAAAAATGACATTGATTTGAAGTACAATATGTAGCCAAAATTAGACCTAGAAAAATTTATACAATAGAATGATCTTACAGAACAAAAGCTACACAAACCAAATTATACACCAAAATCTAGCACAATATGTCTTAATTCGCATAATTTATTTTTATAGTTTTCTTCAGTTTCAAAAGTTCCATATCATTTCTTTTTTCCGATATAATAAAATATTAAGTATTTATTATTAATAAAGAAAATATTTTCTATTTTAATTTATTATCCCCTAAAACATATAATCTTTGTCATGCATGTTTAATAATAATAATAATAATAATTTTCTTATCAATTTTTATTTCTAATTTTAAATTTTACTGAATCCTTTGCTAGTTGTGTTAAAAACCAATGCATTGGAATCATCGTTGTGAAATTTTAAAGAAATGAATAATAATAATAATAAAACCTGGCGGTGGAGGGGTACTAGTTGGTGTGGTGGACATGAGCGCGTAAAACTGGAACAATTCGAAGCGGAGATTACAGCTAGGATACAGAACTCGTCCACCTACGCTTCCCAAACTAGACCATGGAATTGCCATTCCAATCAAGTTATTTAGGCAGGCACCGCAATCATTGCTTGATAGATCCAATGAGCATTGACCAAGAACATACACTGTTTGGTTATCATTCAATCTTAAAGATCCTGTTCGGTATCTCTCAACACTGTCCCCTGTCTTGTTCGCCATCTCCGCTAACTTGTTGGATAATTGAAAAGCAACAGAGGATTGCACCGGATTGGTGTTGGTGATATTCAGTTCCCGAAACATGGGACTTGTTTCCACGCTGGAGAAGAAGTTTCGGTCGGAATAGCGAAACCAGCAGTGATTGTACCATATTATAGCCTCGGTAGTAACCAAACGACACTCGGAGGATATTCTGTCGGTTGCGTTTTGGACACATTGTCCGCAGAGGGGACGAGGAATGTCACCACGGCACGTGAAGAGGCCATACGCTGTTCCCTCCTGCGTCTGGAATCCATTGCGAGTGGTGGCGTTGGAAGACAAGTCAGAGAGGAGGGTCCTAAGGTTTGATTGGAAGGCACTGTCAGTGGTGATGTTATCGTTGCTGGAGCAGTTGTGAGAAAGATAGCCAGGATCTTCTGAATAATCTGAATCTGTTTGTGGATATTTTGTTTCGGGAACGAGTCCTTGTGGTGCCTCAATTTTGACGCGGTAGAAAGGGTACAATTCATACCTAATGTTACAACTAGGAAACAGAGCTTTCCCTCCCTGTTTACCGCCACATAACCTTGGAAGGTTCACTATTGCTTGAGTAAGACAGGTTTTGCAGTTTTGGGGTGAGAGGTCTTGTGTGCATTGAGCTAGACAGTAAATGGTCTGATTTTGAGACAAGGTTTCTTCCTTTGTGGAGTACCTGTTTCTAGAATTGGCTGCTTCTTCTGCGGTTTGGTTCATGGTGTTGGACAACAAACTCATGAAGCTTGCTTGGTTGGAGGAGATATTGGCCACGTTGCAGACGCACACTCCAGTGTGTGTTTCCACGGTGGAGAAGAAATCGGAGTTGGAATACCGAACCATGCACTCGTCGTACCAAATCATACCCTCTTTGGACAGGGAACACTGTGGGTCTTTAGACAGTGTGTCGGTTGCGTTTAACACGCACTGTGAGCAGAGCAGAGAGGGTACATCACCCCTGCACATGAAGAGACCATACACCGTGTCAGAGGAGTTGCTGCCGAGAACCGTGTTGTTGTAGAATGTGTTGGCGGAGGCGTTGGAAGATAAGGAAGAGAGGAGGATCCTCAGGTTCCTTGCATGGCAGCTGTTGGCAGTGGTTTTGTCTCCAAAGCATTTTTTGTCAAGAAAACTAACGTCGGCTTCCTGTGCTTTAGTAGTTGCGAAGAACTTGAAGAAGCCAACAAGGATACAGAGGAGGATAAGCTTGAAGGGATTCCAAGCCATGGTTTTGTTAGGGACACGCTTTGGTTCAAAGGAAGCCAGTGGAAGAGAGAGGATGAGAGAGATTTTAATAGAGTGAAGGAAAAAAAAAATTAAATAGATATCTTATTTGATAAAGAGAAGGGAATGATAGAAATTTTAATGCAGGGAAAACAAAATGATTTTTTGTTTGGTTTAAGGAGAGGAAAGATAAATGATTTTAAAATTTAATTTAATTTTATATTTTTATAATTTAAATTTTAAAACATCAAGAATGATATATTAGTTAATACACTTAAAATGTTTTAAATATCCTCTTTCCTCCCATAAAACAACACACAATTTGGCATGGCATTCGAGGACTGGGGGTGCAAGCAAGTCAATGTCCTTCAAGCTTATCTTTAATCACTACCGGTCTCGCCCCGTTGATATCCCTGTGAAGTGTGAACAAGGGGAAGAACTTCGCACTACAACAATGTTACTTTTACATTTTATCTTTAATTAGTAAACTCTCAAAACTTAGTCCCTCAATTTGATATTTTAATGTCTAAATTTAACGGAAAAAAAAAACATTTTTAAATATGGAATTTATCATTCATATGAGTCTCTTTCTTAAGTCTTCTCTGTTAATATTAACAGAATATTAAAAAAATATATTAACAGAATATTTTACGTGACATGTCTTTATAGTCTACGTGTATAGGAATTATTGTGAAGAGTTCAACAAGACTAAAAGTGAAAAGTCATAAACCCTCCGATTTAATTCCTATATTTGGTACTTACATCAAATTGCTAAAACATTTCAAAGGAAAGAGAAGAAGCGCAAGGTATGCCCGTCCACACTCCAAACCAAAACAGAAGCATCCCTACACAAATGGAAGATCCAAAGCGTAATAACACAAACACACCCTACATAAATTGATGTGTGCTATGTATACGTAGTCCCGGATTTACTACGACACCCAAAATATTGTCACGTTACATCAACAAAAGCATTATATGAATAGATCCACTTGTGTAAGCTAGCAAGTATGTCCCTGCGGCTCCTATTTCTACAAGTCTTCCCATACATGACAAACCAAACCACCGAGCTAATAAATGTCCAGCCCGAGAGATCACAATCAAAGAATGTGAACATGAAGGCAATATCTGCAATAAAAAATAAGTCTTTTCAGTGTGGAACTTACTAATTTAAGTTGTTAATGTACAAATTAAAGGTTGATATATGATACATTCATGGATTTATTATGTATTTGCATGTAATATCAGCCATTAATTTTTGTATCAATAGCTGAAACTACTTAATTTATCATCTAACGTGAGTCACTACATTTCTATTATTATAGCTGTTATTTAACAAAAAAATATTTTAATATAAACATTATTTTTTATCAGCATTTTAATATAAAATTCACAATATATATGCTACATTATATTTATAATATGTAACTTATATATTAATTTTTTTATACTAACAAAATTATTTGTCGTGTTAATACTGCACCAAATTATTAGCATAAATCTAAATGTTTATATTAATAATTTAATTTTATTAAATAAAGATTATATCAACAAAGATACAATATTAAACCGTTAATATATATATATATATATATATATATATATATATATATATATATATATATATATATATGATTCTTTTACCATGACTATTATCTTTTTTAAATTACAGATTTTATTTCAAATATTACACACTGCACAATAAAAATTATAAACTATTTCATCAAAATCATAAAATTTCAAGAGTAATTTTGGTATCTTTTACTAATATTATGTTTCTTGGCTTTAAAAGGTTTATAAACTCATAAAGGTTACAGATTTTTACTATTTATATTTATTATAGTTCAAAAATAGATAAATACTTATTATAAGATCTATGTCCAACCCAGAGATTTGATGAAAATTGAGCATGGGGTACGGTCAAGCAAAAGATCTATGTCAAGAGTGAGGACAATTACCAAAAGTTATTGGCACAAGTAGTTCAACACTTGGATCCCTTAACCAAGGTCTGGGATTCGATTTCCAGCTTTGTGGTATGAAGTCACAACTAGAGATACCACTTTATCCAAAAGTGGACCAATTCGGTGAGAGAATGAGTAGTTGTGTGTACCAAATAAAAATTAAGCTTCAAATATTTCTTGGTTAACACAAAAAACAAGAGTGAGGATAGTTGTTGTTCCTAGCAGATTTTGTAGAACCTCCGGTTGCGGTGGCTCCTCCAATAGTTCCTTCATGAACTGTGGTGGGGTGTACCTGCAAAGACAATCCGACGCTCAAGTTACATGCGCAGAGGTATGGAGTTGATATATATCACAAGGGTTTAGATTGCATACCTGATTCAGGGTGAATAACTCTTTATTAATAGGGTGTGTAAAGATAGATTCGATAGGTTTATTTTCCTATTGAATCTTATCAAATATAATAGAGATAAGTTTATTTGCTTATCCAATCTTTAGTATCATATCTTATCTTAATATGATATCTTTCTATTATAACTGCTTGACTTAAGTCTATCTTTGTTTACTCAGCCAGTCCCTTGACTCGATGCCAGACTGAGTCCGAGTAGTACACATGCCCCCAAGCTCTGAAGTAGGCTATAAAAGCTTATAAGATGTTTTTATATAGCCGAGCTTCATTATGCCCTGACAACTAATCATACTAGCCGAGTTGTAGGTACTTTGAGCTCATGGTTGATCTGAGGATGCTTAAGGTGTTTGGCCGAACTCAAGATGCTCTAAGTGTAGGGCCGAGCTGAAAATGCTCTAGGCTCAAGGCGTAAGGCTGAGCTAGAGTCTTGGGTGGTGAGGCCGAGCAGAAGATGCTCTAGGCTTAAGATGTAGATGAAGACTCTTAAAGTGCGAGGTCAAGTTGAGTATTAAATAATTGAAGCTAAGTTCATTGAGTTGAAGATACTCTAAGTGGAACTGGCCGAGTGTAAGGTACTGAAGGCCGAGTCGAAGTCACTCAAGGAAGAATTGGCCAATGGCATTGGAAATGCTCAAGGCAATTTAAGACACTCGAGGCTTTTTGAATGATTTCCAATTAATATGCCTTTTATTAATTCTACCAACTAGTCATAGTGTATTTTCGTTGTTGACCATTGGAGGTGATTTTGTCCATGTTTGGATTTGATAATTCAAATGTCAGTGTCCCACTTCCCTCTTTCGCGTATTGCAAGGTTGGGTGGTATTCGACTTTGGGTCCTTTGAACTATGTGTCATTTGGTAGGTCCCAATCATTAATCGGTCAGTACCTTCTTGAGGGGCCTTGCCAATACTAAGTAGTGCACATGCCCCCAAAGCTTCGAGTCATGACAAGAAAGCTGATACGAGAAGAAGTACCCTATCTTGGATTCCTTGAACCGAGTGTTGGTCATTTAATTTGTTTTGGGATGTTTAACGGTCAACCGGAATGACCTTAGGGTCAATCCAGGATGTCGAGTGAAGCTTGGACTCGGCTTGTCGTTAGATCAAGTTGGAATGCCTAGTCGTCATCTTAGTTGTTTTAGATCAGGTTGGATGAATGGTCAAACCGAAAGCTAGGTAGGTCTAGGTGGAATGCCGAATCGTCAACTTCGTCGTTTTTAGATCAAGTTGGATGAATAATCAAACCCAAATCCTAGTAGGTCTAGTCGGAATGCCGATAAGTTAAATCGAAATGTCGAGATGGGTCATCTCTCAGCTTGTCATTGGATCAAGCTAGAATGCCTAAGTGATCAACTCGAGGGGAAAACCAAGAGGTTAAACCAGAATGTTGTGTGGCTCTCATCTTTGGATCAAGTTGGAATGCTAAAAGGGTCAAACCAAAATGCTGAGAGGTCAAGCTGGAATGCCGAGTTAGGCCATTTCTCAACTTGTCTTCGGATCAAATTGGAACGCTTAAGCGGTCAACTCGAGGGAAATACCAAGAGGTTAAACTAAATGATGTGTGATTGTCAACTTGTCTTCAGATCCAATTGGAATGCTATGGGGTCAAACCGACATGCCGAGAGGTCAAATCAGAATGCTAAAGGATCAAATCGAAATGTTATGTGATTCTCAACTTGCCTTTGAATTAAGTTGGAACACTAGAGGGTCAAATCGAAATGTCGAGAGGTTAAATCGGAATGCCAAGTAGATCAAACCGGAATGCCAAATACAGGTCAAACCGAGAAGTCGAGGGGTCAAGTCGAAATGAGTTGGCTCACTCCTCTGCTTATCGTTGGATCAAGTTGGAACACCTAAGTGGTCAAACTGAAATACCGATAGGTCAAATTAGAATGCCAAGATCAATTCGAAATGTCGAAATGTCATATTGGAATGCCAAGAGGTCAAACCGGAACACTAAGAGGTCAAAACGGGATGTCGTGAAGTCAAACCGAAGTATCGAGAAGTCTAATCGGAATGCCGTGTGGACGTTATACTTGTCTTTTGTATCTCGTAAGGGTCTACTTGGTTAATATACTTAACTTGTTTTTGTATCCCATGAGGGTCTACTCAGTTAATATACTTAACTCATTTTTTGTATCCCGTGAGGGTTTAGTCAGTTAATGTACTTAACTCATTTTTGTATCATGTGAGGGTCTACTCGGTTAATGTACTTAACTTGTTTTTGTATCCCGTGAGGGTCTACTCGGTTAATGTACTTAACTCGTTTTTGTATCCCGTGAGGGTCTACTTGGTTAATGTACTTAACTCATTTTTGTATCCCATGAGGGTCTACTCGGTTAATGTACTTAACTCGTTTTTGTATCCCATGAGGGTCTACTCAGTTAATGTACTTAACTCGAGGGTTGACAAAGCACATCCTACATGTTAGGTAAATGATAAAAATTGGCTAGTGTCTTCGAGAAGTATTGACTTCAACCTTATAATCTTCATGACAAGGTTTTTGGAAAGCTTTTCGTATGCTACTTTTATGAAGCATAGCAATATCTTTGATTTAATTTTCTACATTGTATGTCTTGTCATCTTTCAGCAGAGATATGAAGGAGGATTGATCGCCCTCTTGGTTTGGATGCAAGTCGTCAGTCACAAGTCGGCTTGAAAAGGCGATGTGCTGATCTTGCTAAATTGATAGACCTTGTGCTTTTAATGGGTTTCATGTCGATGCTCCTTAGTGGCAGCATCATGGTCCTCAAGGGAAGCAAGGTATTAGCAGGTAACAAGATCTTGAAGCTAAGAGAAAGAAATTAATGTCGCTTGTGAGAACAAGCATGTGTTCAGGAGGGACGAAATCTCAAAAGGCAGAACGTGGTCCATGATCCAATGGTTTTAACCTCTCCTCTCTGATTCCTTACTAGCCGTGAGAAAGAATCCATAAATCTAAATCCTTCAAGTTCAAAGAAAGCTCTAGTGGGCGTAATGAGATTCAATAAAGAATCAAGAATCGTAAGCATGAACATGACGTGTTGCTCAATATAGTAGTTTCTCCAAAATATTTACTTTCAGGATCAAGGTTTGTCTTGTCCTCTGACCATTGTCACTGCCATCTTGAAAAAGTTATAAAGACATTGCGAAACTAATTTTATGTTCGCAATTGTTCTCCAGATATGTTGCAAATTGTCTGGGAAAATATATCATGACATCATGCCATACTATTATCATACAATCATGATCTATTCAGTCATGTCATATTATAAAGTGAAAAATATTTAATTTTGCATCAGGAATGCATTATAATATCTTGAAGTTGAACTTTGCAATCGAAATGCCACAGAATCGACCATTGTCATGGGAAAGTGTTTTTCAAATCATGCATGGGGGACTTCATGTCAATCAACATGGTTCATGCCATCATCATCATTATTTCGGTATACTATATAGAGCCATTCTCCAAATTTAATTTTCGAGTACATACTCGTCCTTGGAATCGTACCATTATCATAATGCAAAAGTTGAGCAGTAATTTAGAGAAGCAAATAGCATATTGTTGATCAATATAAAGTCGGCCAACATAACATGTGAATGCCACAAGAGAATTATTTTGATAATAAAGAACAAGCCTTTGGATTGGCAATCTTCATGATCATTCAAATGAATGCCCAAATACTCTTGTATAAGTATTAAGCATTATATAAAATCATCCTTGATAAAGAGTGTGTATCATAACACATCTAGCATGCCACGGAGAATTTTGGATGAGTAATGCCTATCATGTCATGGTAGGATGTTTTATGGCAATACATTAATCCCTATGGCACGAAAACTTTTAATCATAGCATGATATCTATGCTTACTGCACCAGGAAACTATACATAGCTATGTTAAGTTTATATAACAATGTATCATACTATCATAGCTGCAAAATATCTGTTAGATATTTTAAAAAGGATATTGGCAAGGTCATCTATTCCCGAAAGTTGTTATATAGGAATTAAAAAATTGCTGAACATATCTCATCAATGGTAAGATAACATAAGATCAGTTGATTGTTTAAAATTTGATTTGGACTCACTAAAAATTACGGCACCAAATATTCGATGAAAAGATTGCTCGCAATATTCGACCAGAAATAATTGCTCTAACAACAATTAGAGAGTATTCGTACCTCATCAATGGTTTAGGCTCTTGAAGCTTTCAACTAAATCCATTTTTTACTGCTTTAGTGATTGTCGCAACAATCGTGGCACCTGATGTTATCTCCTCGACCTTTACCTCCGCTCTTTCCACAGCCTTATATCGTCTTTCTAAGAGATTATGTCTGTGAATTGATAATAATCATGGTGCCCTTCTACTTTGCGATCATGATTCAAGACATTATTAGACTAATATCATATTGTAGACAGCACATTCACGTTGCATATCTAACATATTATACATACAGTATAATAATAACAATTGGATTTTGGTAATCTCAATATCACATAATTAACTTTAGTCTTGAGAATAATCCATGAAAAGAATATGGAAATTGGATAATTCAATTAAAATGGTACGCTATGCCCTTTCCGGAAATTAACTTAATGGCTAATGCCATGCCACATCTCCCCAATTCATGTTACATATTTGCTATACCATGACAATACTATTTGAAAAGTCAGATTCAATTACTGTGTAATTGATTTTGTTATGGGATAATATTTTCCAATCCTATACTAGGGATCAAATATTGATGGGCATAATTCATGATATTTGTAAAAATGCTAAGATGATTCATGATTCACAAAGATATTGATGAGTGTATATAATCCAATGCTAAGATTATTATAACACTGTATGGGAGATAAGAATTATACACTATTTCTTTCTCAAATTTCCTTCGTGATAAGAATATATAAGAATATATTATAACTGATTTCAGTTTAATATACAGTAAAGGTGAATTAACCAATATATTAATGGAAGTAGGAGAGATAGAACCGTGATGAAGGTGAGTAGCCTAAATGAGCCTCGTTTGGGCACAAATGTGTGAGCAAATGATTTGTAGGATGATTCTGAGAGCGTAGACTCTTGATTTGTGTGGCCAGGAAAAGTTTTACTGGGTCCCACGGTGGGCACCAAATGTTCCTAGCAGATTTTGTAGAACCTCCGGTTGCGGTGGCTCCTCCGATAGTTCCTTCGTGAATGGTGGTGGGGTGTACCTGCAAAGACACTCCGACGTTCAAGTTAGAGGCGCAGAGGTATGAAGTAGATATCACAAGGATTTAGATTGCTTGCCGCTCACCGTGGGTAACAGTATATTGAGTTTGTTGGTAACAGTACTCATCATTCTTAATTATGAAGGTACAACATGTGTTTGTGTTTGCTAACAGAACACTGTAAGAACTAAGAAGTAAGAACTTTCTCACATACCAAATTTTTTTTCTCAAGTATCATCAGTGATAGTACCAAATTACAGCCTCCGTAGCCAAGCGACACTCAGGCTATTTTCTGCGTTGCACTTCGGACGCATTGTCCTTGTCCACAAAGGGTATTAGAAAGGTCGACATGACACTTGAAGAGGCCTTGCAGTGTTCCCGCTTGTAACATGTATTTTGAATAAAAGTTTTCGTAAACATTTATAGGAGAAAAAAATAAGAATTTTTTTTTATAAATTAAAATTAAGTTAAAAATTAACTTTCGAAGAAACTAATGTGAGAAAAATTTTATAAATTAGTTTATGAAAAAATTAACATTAGTTTATAGAGAAATTTATTTCATTTTATTTTATTTTATTGTCACTGTTAGCGTTGGAAGACAAGCAAGAGGAGAGGGTCTTGAGGTTTGCTTTGAAAGCAGTATGTTGATATTTTGGTTGGTTGAGCAGTTGCGGGAAATATAGCCAGGATCTTCGGAATATTCCGAATCTGTTTGTGAATATTTTGTTTCAGGAACAAGTCCTTCTACTTGTAGTGTTTCATCCGTATTGCAATGTTACAACAGGGATATGTATTGTTAACTACAACAAAATGCGCCTGTAGCGGCAATATATATTGGCTTTAACGGCAATAAAAGTGGTCGCAGAAAGCTTTCCCAACAATTAGACAATGGTCGGTGCATCCAGGGTCGGTAAAGCATTTACTGGCAATATTCACGAGTGCTGGTAAAGGGGTCTTTAATTGCCGGAAAAGATACATGACTTTTACTGGAAATTTTAATGGCCAGTATTTTATAAACCCTGCGCAACTCAATTAGTAGCTATTACTATGGCCACTAAAAGTTATACGTTTTTGCTTTTAAAATTATTTATCTTTATATGCTCTTGCGAAATGTTTTGTTCTCTTAGTCTCCTCATAATGAGTGGAATTAGATATATCAATTCCCATGGTCTTGTAATAATATGCATGTTCTGCATTTGCCAACTAACTCTAGAACATCAACAAATTTCATTATTAAAATACATAACATAAAGACTACTTCCATTATATTACAAAAGTAGCCAAAGAGAAAGAAGCCAAATACCATCATGAGAAAAGTAATCTAACATAACAATATACAATGTAATAAAGCTAAAGAATATTGAACAGGTAAAACATAACCCCTGCCATGGTGCTTTCCTTGTTTGAGATTCACCCTGCAAAGAAAAGGAATATTAATAAGCATTTTACAACATGATTTTTGAGTAAAATTGAAAGAAGTAATCATGACAAACAAAATACCTGATTCCCTAGTGAGGGAAGACCTTGGTGAGCAATCCACTGAGAATCAACAACACCAATCTTCTCATGCACAGGCTATATCAGAAAAAGGATAATAGTTTAAGGCTCCATAGCATGTATAGACTGCATTTTTATTTTCCATTTTTAACTTTTCATTGGCATGTGTTTATCCTAAGGTCACACCAAATTAGATGACTTGAGAAAATGTGAGTACTCACCTCAACACATCTTCTAAGAACACAATCAAGACCCCACCCGTGGACCAAGTCATTCTGCAATGTCAAGTGGTACAATCATTTTTGCCAAGTGCTTAAAGAACAACTAGTCAAGGATGCATAAAAAAAGAAAACTAGTCAAGGGGCATCTTTTATAACAATTAGGATTTAGGACTTTAGAAACCAGTCAACCTGAATCATATGCCACACACAGTGCCATGCATTTCACAAGAACACTGGAGCCATAATTTCAACAAACCTACATTCATGCAACAGTGATAACACAATTAGATAATGTAATAATAATACATAAGCAGTTCCTTGCGCTGCACATGGAGGTAAATGAGGGTCAGTATGCCATCCTGGTTTCTCCTCTGTCACTCTAATAGAAATAAATGAAAATATGCACATTCTTCCAGAAAAATGTTGTATATTACTTAAATATATACATAGATGTTGCTTCTTAGTCCCCGATGTCTAAATGTTTGTCCTTTCCATTCATCTATTCTAGAGCCACTAAACATTTCATTGTTTTTCTATCAATTGTTTTTCCATTCATGATTGATGTCCCTCTCCCCTCTAGATTCATTCCCGAAATATATAATTATAACTATAATATAATGCATTCCAAAAAATATTATTAATCTTTGATGTTTATTTTGTGTTCCAAATTAAGCATTAGCTAGTACGGGTATGTTAGGTACTCACAAAAGTTGTCATATTAGCAGTGCTCTGTTTGGTGTCTTTTGCATCACGTCCACTCTGTCAAAAGCAAAAATAGTACCAAAACAATTAGTATAATGAACATAGGATAATCAATACTGTCAATTAAAGCATTACAAAAACTCTACAAACTTGCATCTAATGATTCGTCTATTGCTCTACAGTTCAATTTTGTACATAGCTTGCCATTACAATAGTACAATTTGAATGACATATTCCAAGAAATTTGGCTAAAC
Organism: Pueraria montana var. lobata; assembly: GCA_026413185.1. Classification (NCBI taxonomy): domain Eukaryota; kingdom Viridiplantae; phylum Streptophyta; class Magnoliopsida; order Fabales; family Fabaceae; genus Pueraria; species Pueraria montana. The sequence continues at coordinate 85,320,548 of CM048650.1, read as the reverse complement.
ACATTTATTCAATGCAAAATGATTCTGTGAATGTTAACAATAAATATACCTTAAGAGAACAATGTAAAGCTATACCTTGAATCAAATAGATACTTTAAGATTAATAGGTACCTCTGTGATTAACCATAACTGTGCAAAATGTTACAAGCAATAAATGGCATAGATTCAATGTCACCTATAGAGAGAGATAAGTATGCTATCGCATTATTGATTGAAGTAGATAATGCAGCTTCAACAGAGGTACCATCCCTGAGTAAAAAAATTATGAAGAACTAGATAAATTAAAAATGAACAATAATTTAATTACCTATGGTGAATGAACGGCCAACAATGGTGAAATCAGGATTATATGAGTCAGAAAGTTACAGGGTGTAAGTTTAAGAGTGAAAATATAATGAACTCAATCAAATCAGAATGGATTAAGAAATTAAGTTCATACCAATGGTGAAATCAGGATTGACAAATTTTAGTGCAAAACCAAGTGATATTGAACTTGATGATCCAATTAGACACAATGATGAAATCCACATCGATTCCTGCAAAATAAAAATTGAGAAATGAAGCACACAATGGCAGAGTCTTAAGGCATTGCAAAGAATTAGAGTCAAATTAAGCACAATAATTGAGCAAAATCAAAAGCAAAATCCATAGCCATAGCCAGGGTTTTAAATCTCGGTCGCGGTCGCGGTCGCGGTAAGGTTTTCACGGTTACCGAAATTGCGGATTCTGCGATACGGATTGCGGTCATCGCGGCGTGAATACTTCACAATTTTGCCCAAAATTATATTAAATGTTTTGTATCATTATATAATTTATAATAACCTATAATTAATATTTTTTTTCATCCCAATGAGATATCCAAAGTAAAAAACTAATTAAAGTATTAAAATGAAATTAAATTAGTACATACTAATATATTTAATAAATCCATACATGGCTTAGTGTCTCAACAACATAAATAAATTAATACATACTCATATAGTTAAATAAAATTCATAATAAATGGTTTGTTTGAAGTGCTTACCTCACTAGTCACCACATAGTATTGTTATTACTATCATTTAATTTATTATATTACATATTATGTTTTATTTAGTTTTTATTACTATTATTATTTAGTTATTATATCATATATTATGCTTTATTCAGATTATTATTATTATTATTATTGAGTTTATTATATTATATATAAATAGTTTTTATACTTTTTTTAATACTATTATATTTTTTTTATTATTACTCTTGATTAGCACACTAGGCTAAAGAGATGGCGCACCAGGGGGACGATTATATGTTATGTTACTGTATAGGTTCTGTTTTTAGTAAGGTAAAAAAGAGCAGTGCTAATTGGTACAAAAAAAGTCCACACGAACAAGTACGAAAGCCACATGTTTAAGTTTGATTGGATAAAGTAATAGATTAAAAAGTAAAGAAAGAAGTGAAACAGAAATCACAGTGGTAGTTATAATTCGTATGTGATTTTGTGCGTAGATTTTTCGTAACAATAAGCATTTTCCGGTAAAAAAAAAAAAAGTTATTGGACTCAAATTGAGGCCCAATGAAAACAGACAAGAGAAAAAATGTAACCCTAAAATCTGACCCAAAAGCTAACGCACTGTTAGTGCTGCGGCTGCCACTCTATGGAAGACAACGCAAATAGATGAGTGGCAGGTCAGCGGCAGCAAGGCGGAGGTTGCAGAGGCTGTCCGGCGTCGGCGAAGGTCTTCAACCCTTGTCCGACGACTTCGAAGGTCGCGGTGTCTTGTCCGACGACGGCGCAAACGAAGGAGCAGCTGCGAAGGCCGCAAATCGCTGTGATTTTCGGTGATTTGCCCCACGAATGGCGTCGCAATGGCCACGAGATCCAGGCGCTTCGCGGAGAGTCTCTTAGGAGCGGCAAAGGGCCGCTCCGCTCCGCTACCCCACGATTGGATTCCAAACATTTTCAGAAAGATTTTGGTACCGTGTCTTGTTGCGTTCAGGTAAAGTTCATCACAACTGAAACGGCGTTACGTCGCGTCCGATACTCGTGATTTTTGTTCTGTCTGCAATATCGGTGCGTAACGGTAACGTCGCGGTCCGATATCGAGATGTTGTGGACGATATTGCCGTTACGCACCGATTTTTAAAACCTTGGCCATAGCCATTGTTATTGCAATTCTTTATCTGTCATTTCGTTTCTCAATCTTCCCTTTCTGCTCCATTTTCTCTCTGAATAGAAACCCTAGAAATTCATCTTCCAGAATCCGCCAAGTTTCCTTAACGGAAACTATACTCTCTCATCAAACCCTCACTTATCCAAATCTGATACTCCAATCCCCACTCCAATTTCGCGCATCGACCTCAATTCCCCAATCCCTTCCTCCATTCTTCCATCTTCGACGTTCGAACGGCCAAATATAAGAATCACCAATTTTGCTAAGGTGGCTAGCGCATGGGTAAGAATCTCCGAAAAATCGCGAAGCTGTCGGCGTATCACACTTCGGCTCCGGCGACTGCGTGAGATGAGAGGGTTGCATGAGATCGAGAGGGCGAAGAGAGGAAAATAATTCTAGAAATCTTGTTGGAGAAGTTGAGTGAGTGTGGATGTTGCGTGAGAGAGAGAGGATTACCGTGGAGTCACTGAAAAATCGACGTCGGCGGCAGCGAACCAAAGGGAGGGTTCGAGAGAGAGAAAGAGAGAAATCATAAGAGTAGGGTTTCCTTTCTTTTGAGTTGTGGGCCTGTGGCATTGTAAAATTTAAAATATTAAAATTAAAATAGTCATCGCTACGATGTGTATAAGTTTTCGGCGGTTTATAAACACCGCTAGAAATTAATCGTCAGAAAGGAGGTGTTTTTTTTTAGTGACTGTGTACTGAGTTAGTGCCTCACTGGAGATAATAGCGCCTTATTGTTTTACCGGCCATAAATATTGTCATTTAAGATATTTTATTACCAGCTACTAATGTTTATTAGCCACAAAAACATTAGATTATATAATGATATCCTGGCAAATATTTTATTGCCGGTAAATATTAGTCGCTAAAAACAACTTTTGTAGTAGTGGTAATGGAAAGATAAATGCCCGGGGTACGAATTTGTATCCACATTTCTTTTGGTCCTGTAATATATATGGGGTGAGTGGGCTTACGAAGATGAAGTTTGTAGATATTTTTTTCCATAAAACTTGGCATGGCAGCCATGGAAGGGTTGGTGGTGCAACCAACTGAAGCCAGTCAATGAAGCCGAGCTCTCATATCTGCTTCATTTTCTATCCAGAGACTATTCTCTCCCGTCAAATTTTATAAATTTCTATGGATGACTTTTCTTCGTTAAAAGTGATTCCAAAAAATTAGAAAATAACAAAACTGAGTTGTGATTATTATGGACAAGAATTATGGCTATAAACACTACAATGGAGAAAATCTTTTGGTTTATGATTCTAAGCTTATTTTGGTTTTAAAAATCGTCTTACATTTTATTTTTAGTTTTAGTTTTATTAATAATTATTAAAAAAAACTTTTGAATTTATTTTCTATTTAGAAATACTATTTGTTAAGCTAAAATAAAAATTTTGTTTTATAATTGTTAATAAAATAAAAAATTCTCACATCAAACATGCATTGTTACTCCATTAATATTGCGACCATGAACTAAACAAGGGGAAGAACTTCAAAATGTTAGTTTTACAATTTTATGGTTTGAGTAAACTCCTAATTTGGTCCTTAAATTTAGTAAGTGCTTGAATTAAACAAACCAAAAAAAAAAAAAGTTTGTAAATCTATAATTCATCATTCACATTAATTCCTTGTCAAGTGTTCCCTGATAACTTTAATGGAGTATGCGCGTAGAGATTATATAAAGAGTTTAAGTCTATATGCAAAAAGTCGTAAACCTTCTAATTAATTTAGTCATTAAATTTGAAATTGTAGTCATATTAACCCCTGAATTTGACTAAATTATAAAATAATCTTTGAATTTGTATCTCTAAACATTAACTCAAGTTTGTTATGTTTAACAAAAGTGTCATAGTTGACATCTTAAGTACCTTCATGGCACATCCTTTTCTTAAGCCTCAAACCTTAGTCAAATTGCAAATTAAGAGTAGAATCCTAGGGTTGTGGCGCTTGCCATGCATAAAATGGAGATCATCACTATGCTCTCCAAGGACAAGGAACATAACCCTATAACATATGGCAATGAACCAACCATTGATCTCACACACAACAACCATTATCAATTGTGTTGCTATTTCTATTTAATGAAAATGCTAACATGACACTCGACTGCACATCCATGTCAACATTCTATTGCCACGTCAACATTTTCATTTAATATTACATGTCAAGTTAACAGATGAACTAAAATTACATAATTAAAATATAGTAGTGGGAACCAAATTTACCAAAAAAAAGTGAAAGGACAACATTCAAGAAATAATGATAGTAAAGGGACAAAATGCAATTAAACCTTCAATATATTCATTACTAAATACTACATGAGAATCACAATGTTAAATAATTATTTTGTAGTCCAATTTTCTTTGCTTTGTCAAATGATTTAAGAGTCATTAACAAATTTCTAATGTAACAGATATTGAAAATTGAAACAAAATCATACTTCATTTTTTTTAGGTATTTTATATTTGTACTTTCTTCTTGGATAAGCAAATTGAATTTTATTACTTAACAAAGAGAAAACATTAGCATAAGGCATGTCATAGGTCAACATTAAATGGTCTACTACATGAAACCATAACCAGTAAATACACAAAGTTGAAACCCCCTAAAATAAAATCAAAAGCCTTCTATAATCTAAGAAACCCAAAACATACTCCATAGTTTGACCTCTATGGCATAATTTGCCAAATAAAATTTTATAATACATTAAAACGTGACTAGGTAATATTCAAAAATAAATTAGCGAGGATAGAATTCACTTATAGACATCTCATTGATAGAGGATGGTATGGAATTGTTGGTAGATTGCCTCGAACTTGATTCATTTGCAACAATTGGATCCATTCTATGATACAAGAAAAATGTTGGTTCTGTAGGAGATGGCAACTCAATTGACTGACCACTGAGATATGAAGCAATTGTCACCATTGTAGGTCTAGCATCTGGATTTTCTTGAACACATAATAAACCAATTTGAATGCATTTAATGACTTCAATGTTAGAATAGTTTTCTTCTAATTTTGGATCCAATGTGTTCAATGGTGTTTCATCCGTCCAATGTCTCCAAACCTGTAACAATTTGTTTTAGCCAAATCACTACACTTTCCTACTTTTAAACTGATGATTTCATTGTACATTGAGCATGACTAATAATAAAACAAAAATATTCAAAGGTTATTGTACTCACAAATTTTAGAAGACCATCAACAACATGATGTGGATTATATGAACTTATATTCTTTTTTCCACTAACAATCTCAAGAACCATAACTCCAAAACTGTAAACATCTGATTTCTCAGAAAATTGTCCAAACATAGCGTACTCTGGAGACATATAGCCGCTGCAAAATTAAGGGTAAATGACAATTATGCTTAAACATATCATGCAAAGGATGAGAAGTGTAAGAACGAGTATTTAAAACTTACTATGTTCCAATAATTCTATTTGTACTTCCTTCTTGTTGATCTATTTCAACAATTCTAGCTAGACCAAAATCTGCAATTTTTGGATTCATATTTTCGTCTAATAGTACATTACTAGGTTTAAGATCACGGTGTATAACTTTAAATCGGGAAAGTTCATGTAAATATAGAATTCCTCGAGCAATCCCTCCTATGATTTTGTGACGTTCAGACCAACTCAAAACCTTTTCTAGGTTGGTATCTACAAAATATCCATTATGTGAGAAAATTAAGTGATGGATGTTTTGTCATCAATCACTTGAATTGGTTTATATATAATTAATACATTAAATATCGTAAATACATAATGCATGAATATTAAACTTTAAAAAATTAAAGATAGGTTAAAAGCATCAAACCAAATAAGAAGTAGTCCAAACTCTTGTTTGGCACATATCCATAGATAAGTATTTTCTCTTGCTCGTCAACACAAAATCCTATGAATATCACTAGATTTCTATGTTGAAGCTTGGCTATTAATAGAACCTCATTTTTGAACTCCTCTACACCTTGCTTAGAATTTCTTGAGAGCCTCTTCACAACTATAGGTGTTCCATCAATAAGAATGCCCTAAAAAAGTAGGTAGTTATTCATGTTAAAAATAGAAACATACAAGAAATAAAATTTAACATATTTTTTCTACCTTATAAACTTCTCCAAATCCACCTTGGCCAATCTTGTTCTCGTGTGAAAAGTTGTTTGTTGCTGCTTCAATTATTGCTAAACTAAATTGCAATGACTCTATTGTGGAACTTTCACGTTCAACTAAACCAAAATACTTCAATTGTTAAACTAAGTTTGTAAATTTCTTTAAGTTCTCGTATTAAAAAGTTAGTGTAAAATTTCCTTATTTTAACCATACTTACAGTTTTCTCTAAGAATAATTTTGTTATTTTTTCTTGCTTTTCTTCGTACCAAATAACAACAAATGGTGAAAAGTATTCCCGATACAGTAATGGTGAGGGTAAGGATCAAGATAATATTTCGTGATTGACCTTTTCCTACATTGAAAAATAACACAAGTCATTATAGTGAATTTTTAACAAGAAAAATGACTTTTTTATAAACTAGAAATATTATCGATGAAACAAAATTACCTTGATTTAAAGCACAAGGTGTGCACAAAATAAGACAAAAAAGTTATACAAATGAATGATCCTGTAGCACACAAGCTACACAACCCAAATACACCAAAATCTAGCACTAAAATCCAAAAGCCACCAATAAAAATGTTATCACATACTTTAGCAAAGTGCCTAAGAAAATATGTCAATACTTATGGCAGCAAAGTACGTAAGTAGTAGTTTATGAAGGCCAAAAGTCAATATGTTAAAGGAATTATTTTTGCGCTACACTCATTTTTTTTCTAAACACACGACTCTTCTTCTTTTGTTTTTTTTTTTTTTTTTAATTTCAAAATTACCTTTAATAGTACAAAAGCCCCTTTAGCACTCTGCACACCATCCTTTCCTATGAGGAGACTACCTCATTCTTCCAAGCAAAGTTGCATCCTCCCCTCCATTAATAACACATCCTACTAGCACCATTAAATCTATTTAAATCTAAATTCATTAATTTCCATTTATGAAAATTTCAATTTATAAAAAATCAAATATCTCTTAGAAGGCTGTCATTGTATCTTTAGATTATGTCTGCATACTATTTTTTTTTACAGCATGTCTGCATACTATTAATTAAGACAACCTACATATCAAGTCCAAACAAAATTATAATACTTTCAAAAGAAGAAATCGATTGGAATTGAAAAACTACAAGTTTTTTTTTTTTTTTACTGGTTTAACCGCTGACCAGTTTTCTACACGTCTAAATTTTTATTTTACAACCTTGATCAATAACTTACTAATTATTGATTAAACTAGTTAGTCTAATTTAATTTCAAAAACTATTTAAATATCTTATCATTGAAATTTTGGTTTATGTTGATTAGCCTTTTCCTTTCTATGCACATTAGCATGAAAAACAATAAGTAGACGTAGAAGGAGGTGTGAAAGGTAAGAGTAAGATCCAAATTAATTATTAGTTAGGCAATTTAACGTTGCTCCACCTTGTACAAATGGCCGAAACTTCAGCCCATTACCCGATGGGCTAAAATTTCCTGCATCTCCATAAATTACTACCAGCACTTCTCATTATATTTTGGAAAGCTTAATCTGAAATGTAAAATACATTTAAGGTTCAGCTTTCTGAAATGTAACAGGGTGCTAGTAACAATTAATGGAAGTGCATGAAGCAACAGCCTACCCGATGATGCAACCATCATACTGAACAATCCCAATATATGGTGTTGGCTTGAATAATTTGACAGTAATAATTGAAATACTTAATATTCTTAATTTTTTTTAAACTCAGGTAGGGGAGTTTACAATAAGTCATGCATATTATTTAACCAACTGAACTAGATTATTGGTAATTAATTATCAAGTTATGGAATATATTTGCTAACAGTACACTGTAAGAACTTTCTCAAATGTCATTTTTTTTCCTCAATTATCATCATGTAATTGTGAAATAAATTAAGAATGCAAAATTAAATATAGGAAAAAAAATAAAATGATTTGTAATTATATTGATCATCACAAAAAATGTTGATACTAATTAATCCTTTAAATATATGAATATTTAAAATACTTAAGTAAAGAGCCTTTGATTTTACTTGAAATAATAAAGGAAAAGAATAGTAATTAGTAGCTTCCTGAGTAATTTGTTGGCTTGGAGCATGAATGTCAAGCATCAAATATTTGGATCGAAACTGTCAGAAAAACCTATGAAGGAAAAGAAATCTTATGTGACGTTAATTAAGAGAAATGTTGTAGGAACACATTTTTTTTAATATATTTTATTATTGATTAAAATTTATTGAAAAATATGAAATTTTGTAATCTTGTTTCTTATTTAACCAATAATATAGAGAATGTGTTAGAAATCATGTGTTATTACTAATTGAAAGTACCTAAATTTTGAATTAAAATTAAAATTTTAAGGCAAACTCAAATTTAAGATTATTATAGTCTCACTAAATCTTAATTTGAATTTGACTTTTAAATTTTAACATACTTATGTAATTAATAAGTATAGGAATCATATGTCTTAATCCACATTTCTTTTTATAACTTTTTCTTCAGTTTCTTTTATCTATTGTTATATGATAAGATAAAATGTTTATTATTAATAACTAACATATTCTATATCCTGTTTTATTAGTTCCTCAATGTAGTATTTTGGTAATGTTTAATAACAATATTTTTCTTATTCATTTTTATTTTAAATTTTAAATTTTACTCATTTTTTTGCTAGTTATGTAAGAAAAAAAAAATGCATTCTGAATCATCAGTTGTAAGATTGTAGATAAATGTTAAATGCAGGAATACTTAAGATATAAAAACCTGGTGGTGGTGATGGTGGTGAAATCGGTAGTGGTGACCGTGATGGTGGTTGTGTAATGGTACTAGTTGGCGTCGTGGACGTGAGATCATAAAACTTGAACAATTCAAAGCGGAGAATACAACTAGGATACAAAACTTGTCCACCTACGCTTCCCAAATGAGCCCATGGAATTGCTGATACAATCATATCCTTTAGGCAGCCACTGCAATCGTAGCTAGATAGATCCAATGTGCATTGAGCTAGAATATACACAGTTTGGAAATCATTCAAAAATTATGGATTCTTTTAATTGGTTTTTACAAGGTTTATTTTGGGTTGTTTCCTCACATTCAGCAGTGAGGAGTGCTTTTGTAAAAGCTAGATCTTCCTAGCTGTAGCCTTAGATAGCTTTTCTTTGCTTTTTCTTTGTTTCACTTTTCTCTTCATGGGTTTTGGCTATATCCCCCCATGCTTTTGTTTCTTTTTCCTTTTTAATATATTTCTGGTATGCTACATGTAGCACATGTGCATGCCAGTTTTCGCTTAAAAAAAAAAAAAAAAATCATTCAAAATTAATGTTCCAGTTTGATAATTGTCATCACTGACCCCCGTCTCGCCGGCCATCGCAGATAATTTAGTGGATAATTTGTTAGCATCAGAGTTTTGCACGGGATTGGTGTCACTGATAATCAAATCCACGAAGCTGGGACTTGTTTCCATGGTGAAGGATCGATTGGAATAGCGAAGCCAGCAGTCATTGTACCAAATTATACCCTCCGTCGCCAAACGACACTCAGGGATAGAGGCTATTTTCTCCGTTGCATTTCCGACGCATTGTCCACAAAGGGTAGTGTGAGAAAGGTCGCCACGACAAGTGTAGAGGCCTCGCAATGTTCCCGCTTGTATCATGGATCTGTTGCCACTGGTGGCGCTGGAAGACAAATCAGAGAAGAGGGTCCTGAGGTCTGACTGGAAAGCACTATCGTTCATGTTTTGGATGCTTGAGCAGTTGTGGGAAATATAGCCAGAAGCGAATCCTCGTGGTGACTGATCCGTGACGCCATAGAAAGGGTACAATTCTTACCTAATGTTACAACTGGGAAACAGAACTTTTCCTCCTATCTTTCCATCACAGCAGTATGGGAGGTATTCCATTGCTTGGGTAAGACAGGTTGTGCAGTTTTGGGGTGAGAGGTCTTTTGTGCACTGAGCCAGACAGTAAAGGGTCTGAGAATGAGACAAGTTTGCTTCCTTTGTGGAGAACCTGTTACCAGAATTGGCTGCTGCTTCTGCAGTTTGGTTCATGGTGTTGGACAACAAACTCAGGAAGCTTGCTGGGTTGGAAGAGATATTGGCCATGTTCCACGTGAACAACACGGGAGATGTGTAGACGGTGGAGAAGAAAGAGACGTTGGAATACCGAACCATGCACTCATCGTACCAAATCAGACCCTGTATGGACACGGAACACTCTGGGTCTGAAGATAATCTCTGGGTTGCGTTCGTCACGCAGTGTTTGCAGAGATGAGAGGGTACATCGCCCCTGCACATGAACAGACCATACACCGTGTATGAGGAGTTTCTGGGGACGACTGTTTGGGTGTAGAATGTGTTGACGGAGGCGTTGGAAGATAGGGAAGAGAGGAGGGTCTTGCGGTTCATTTCAAAGGTGCCGTTCACAGGGGCTTTGTTTCCACTACAAAATTGATGAAGAAAAACAACATCGACGTCTTGTGCTTTAGTAGTTGCGAAATTGAAGAAGCAAACAAGGATATAAAAGAAGGTAAGCTTCAAGGAATTCGAAGCCATGGTTCTGTTAATGTTCCACAAACACTACCAATACCATATATACCGTGGATGGATGGATGGGTTTTTGATTGTTCAAATCTGTTGGGGCGTAAAAAAATACAAGTCAAGGGGAAATATAGGATGAAACTTCTAAAATTCTTTCCATCAGTGGCATATATATCTTCCTACTCCATTCTATTAAAAATCCTCCTACTATCTTTTAATGGTAAATATTAAATAAAAAATAAAAATATTTAATATCTTAGAAATATAAAATAGGTTTAAAACTTATTATAAAAAAGTAATAGAAGAATTTTTAGAAAGATGGAATTGAAGAATTTAGAATTATTCTTAACTCGGACACGTAGTGTGGGATAGATGCAATTAAGCAACTCAATGAATGCGTCAAACATTCATGTATCTCTGATTACTTTATTGTCCACATTTCTTTGGATCCTGTAATGGTAGGTGGCAGGTGGGCTCATGAAGATAAAATTTTGTAGATATTTTTCCATATGACTGGACATATAATTTGGCATGGCAATCAAGGACTGGCGGTGCAACCGTGCAAGCAAATCAATGAAGTCAAGCGCCCATGTCTTTTTCATTTTCTTCCCTGAGAGTATTCTCTCCCGACAAATTTTATAATTTTCTATGGTTTACTTTTCTTTGGTAAAATGATTCCACAAGAATTACAAAATACAAGAACGAGGTTGCGGTCATGAACGATGGCGAAAAGTCTTAAACACTTACCGTGAATGGAAAAAATTTTGTGTCATTCTCGAAGATCTTTTCTCTTAAATATATAGATTACGTACTTATTTAATTTTAAAAATAGTCCTACTGTTAACACATAAGGAGGAAAATAGAGAAAATAGTAGAACTTGCAGAGAAAAAGAAAATAGAGAGATTGAAAATGGAGAAAAATAGTCATTGAAGTTCATGAAATGAGAAAGTCTATGTACAGGCATGCAACCAACCTAAAAATCCTAAACAATCTAATTTTCTATCATATTTATTTGAAATTTAAATTAACTAACTAGAAACAAAACATAAAGGATAAAATCTGCAACAATAACAAAATCAATATCTAAAACTTATTCTAAATTCAAAATTCAAGTAAGATAAAATCTCATATCTCTAACGGCTTTGAGTTTAAGTGCATAAGTGAAGCAACTAACTTCAAGAGAATGCAAAAATCTTGGTTTTTGTTTTTTTTAATGACCTTGGCATGTTGCACAAGACAAAACAAATGTTGACTATATCCTTTGATGTGAAGTATCTTGATGAGGCTTTAGATCGAGATTTGCAGGGATAGGTTACATCTACACTAGGATTGTCTTAGAAGGCTTACATTAATAAAGTCCTAGAGGGATTCAATATGTGGAATTGTAAACTCAGAGATGTTCCAGTCGTTAAAAATGATAGATTCAATAAGGATCAATGTCCTAAGAACGATATTGAGTGAGCCAAAATGAACGATGGACCTTTTGGGAGTGCTTGAGGCAGCCTTATGTATGCTCAGGTATGCACTAGACTTGATATCACTTTCATAATTGGTATTCTTAGGAGATACCAGTCAAACCCTAGGATATGATCGCTAGATAACTGCTAAGAAAGTGATGAGGTACTTGTAGAGGACCAAGGAGTATATGCTTGTATATAAGAGAGTTGACAATTAACTTGGATGGGGTACACAGATTTAGATCTTGGTTGGTGCCCCAATGATAGGAAATAGACTTCTGGATATATCTTTATGATGGTCAGGGGTGCGATCTCTTGGAAAAGTAAGAAACAAACTCATGTTACCTCTTCTACTATGCAAGCAGAGTTCATTACTTTCTTTGTTACTGCTACTCATGTCGTTTGGTTGAGGAGACGGGACCCCACATTATGGACTATGTTCCTAGGCTACTGAGGATTTTCTATGATAATAGTATTGCAATGTTCTATACAAAGAACAATAAAACTTCTAGTGTTTCTAAACTCATGGAGTTGAACTATTTGGCTGTTAGAAATCTTATGAAATACTTCATAATTTTTTAGCGGCTTAAATATATTTTAGGTCCCTAATAAATGATCGATTTTTGTTCCAGGTACCTAATAAAAAATTTCATTGCATTGGATCCTGATATATCAAAACTTTTGTTTTGAGTCCTTTTCGTCAGTTAAGCAATGACGTGGCACCTTGTGAATAGATCTTCCCAATATATATCAACCGTTGAGATGGTATCACGTCATCACTTAATTGACGACAGGGACTCAAAACAAAAGTTTTGATATATCAAGGATTCAATGCAATGAAAAAAAATAATTAGGGACCTAAAACAAAAATCAGTCATTTATTAGAGACCTAAAACATATTTAATCCTTTTTTAGCATATAGACACAAATTTCATGCTAGTTGATCCCTTAACCAAGGGACTTAAGCCCATGATTTTTTTAAGAGACATGTAGATAATATGGGTATTGTGAGTTCTTTTAGTCTTTTAATATGCTTGGTTAGTGGGAGTATGAGTTATGTGTTGTCTTTCCCTATGTTGACAAATCTTTAGATTTTGGGCCCCTTGGTGATATTTTCATTTGATTTGAATTTTATTATATACTTTGTATATATATGTACATCGAATGTAAGAATATTAAAGTTTGGTGTCATTAGGACCACTATGTCGATGGTCAACACCATGTTAGAGCTTAAGCATAATAATCTTAAAGCTTGGTGTCATGGAGACCACTATGTTGGTGGTCGACGCCAAGATTGGAGCTGAGGCATAATATTATTGAAGCTCGGTGGCATTGGGACCACTACGCCAGCAGTTGATGCTACGATTGGAGCTGAGGCATAATAATATTGAAGCTCGGTGTCGTTAGATTACTATGCTCGTAGTCGATGCCATTTTGGAGCTGAGGCATGATGGTTTCTTGGTAAACCATGTATTTTCTCTGGCTATCAAGCACTTGAGAGAAATTAAGGACCGACAAAAAAAATGACGGTATGACTATTTAATCACATTGGCACGTCATTTTCTTGCTACACTCCACATTGATGACTAGTCAATAAAGTTGGTAATATTTGTAACCATGGAAGGTGTTGCATCAATAAGGGATGTAGTTTCTGCCATGATTTGGTGTTACATGGCTTTTATTGGAAGGAGTCTTAATTAGGTGTTGTATGTTGGGATCATATGTTTTGCGGCCACAATAATTATTAGCCCAAGAGTTGCTAGTGGTAAAATTGTGTTTATTTTAGTTAACTAATTTATCTATTTTTATTTTATTTTTGTTTGTTTTTACTTTAAATTTTAGATTATTTAAATAAATCTTAGAAAGTTGAGTAATAAATTTATAAAGTTTGTTTTTATATATTTTTTGTAGTTTTTTTATTATATTTTTGTAGGTTTTTATCAATAATGTGAGATTGGGCATCAAGCACATCAGGAGGAATGTAGATAAGCCTAAGAAGGTGAAAAGTCAAGAGTTTTAGAGGTGTGCTAGCAAGAAGCCAAGCGCCCTGCACAAAGCTACTAAGCACCCTGCGTTCAGTGTCCTGAGAGGGTGAATTCCTTATCAGTGAAGGAGTGTCCCACGTCGGGGAGAGCAGCGCCCCACACCCTGCTTGAGTTTTTAAAACTCTATATAAATGAGATGAGAAAAAGAGAGAAAGGGAGAGAGTGATCATTTTCTAAAGAGGACGAACAGAGAGCAAGAAAGAATAAGGTCTTAGGCTATTTCTTTACATTTTATTTGAAAGTTTGTAATGGATTCAAGAGTGATCCTTGCCATGACCATGTGTGGCTAAACATCTCTTGTTGGGAGTTATGAGGTACTCTAAATCCAATCTCATGTATTGATCTTTATATGAATAAAAATGCTATCCTGTTTTATATTTTTTGTTATAGTACCCTTTTAAGTTCTTAATGCTTTCTGTGGCTTGATCACCCATTGGGGTGATTTTAGAATTTGTTGTGAATGGAAAATCTTGATTTAAATTTGAAAATGAAATTGGAAACCTATTATGTTATGATCTAGGGATAGATTGTAATGTTTTAGCTTGTAAATAGGCTTGCTCGGTTAATCAATATTTTATAATTTATTTTCATAGGGATAAGGAATAATCTACTATAACTGAAATATAATTTTGGGATAGAACTTACTTTTGGTGCCTAGAGATTAAGATTTAGGACTTCATGATTTCTAACATTTTTATAAATTATTGTCTTTAAGTAATTGGAAAGAAAAAGTTCTTATTAAGAAATCTATCAAAATTGTTGTGTGTGTGTTTTTTTTTTTTAAGTTCAGTTTTAGAAATTTATTTTTGCAAACATGAAACAAGTTTTGGATAGTTTAAATAGTGCAAAAATTAGAATTGCTAGCCATTGAGTCAAAGTTCTCGAGGGAACGATACTTTACTTACATTGTCTACTTGCACGACTAGATATGCTTGCCTAAAATAGTCCAACAAGAGTTGTTTTCAAAAATGTTTTTAAAACTAAAGATACAGAATTAATTTTGCCCAAGTGAGAGAATGTTAGAATTTTTCTATAAATTCTTGTGAGCTACAATTAATTGTAATATTTTGTTTTGCCAAAAAAAAAGCTAATATGATGATCCATTTGATGATATTTAAGTCTACTAATAATGTAATTAATGACAATGGGCTTTGGACACCTAAAACTACAGTGTGAGTCTAACCACTAGACCTATAATGGGAGGTGCCTAATAAATAGCATAGGTCTCCTTTATTGTCACTACAACATTTTTGCTTTTTGACAATGCCTCAAAACCGTGGTCTATTATAAATAAATAAATAAATAAATAAATAAAACCATTTTCTTTTCTTTCGACAATGGTTTTTAAACTATGGTGTTGCCTATTATTTACGCAATGGTTTTATTAAGAATTGGCAATACTAATAAAAAAAATTTGTAGCTTTTGCCATGATAATACGCAACGATTTTGTACTACACAAAGACAACAATTTTTTTTGCGTCGCTTCTTATGGCAATGGTAAAAAATTGTTGTGTATGATTATCAAAGAATACACAATTAAAACTGTTGCCATTGACATTAGAGAACGGTTTTGATACTTTAGCAATAGTTACAATTAACTTTAGACAACATATATAAAACTATTGTGTATGATTATTTGTTTTAGAAAATAATTGTTTTAAATCGATAATAGTTATTTAACAATTATTTTATTAATATGCAATGACAATTTTTATTTTACTTAGCATTATTAGGCTAATTAATTTACAAATATAAATCCAACAATTTTTCAATTACAAAATAATTACATCATATGGACAACTTTATATCATCATTTGATGATTTTAACAACAGATTAACATTCAATTAATCATGTTTATGAATGTAAACTTATGAATGTAAAGTTCACAATTAGCATTAATTTCTAGTTCTCTATTTGTCAATTCTCACAAAATATGAAAAGGTTAACTAATTTCTATGTGTGGTTACCCATTTTAATATGAATAATTAACGAGCCAAATCTAAAATTGACCTTTACATCTCATGTCAAGTAATTTTTTTTATAAAAGTTTTACTTCTTAAATTACACATTTAATTTCATAATAAATTATTATTCAAGTGTTTAAACTCTAACAATACAATGTCATGAATAATTTTTGACGAAACCTTAATTAATCACACGATGCACATGGTTTAAAAAGTACTCATTTACTTACGAAAAAAATCATGCTTGAAGACGTGCAAATTTAACAATATTAATTCAATGACCTGTCTTTGAAAAATACTTGATTAACGATAGTCAATTCATGATTAACCAAATATTTACATTGAGTTAACCATGCACCAAATTTATCAGAATAAGACCATTAACCAATTCCTGCAAGTATTTAACCATTTCATAATGAATAATTAACCACTAATGGTTAAAACTAAGTTTTACATTGCACTTATTCAACCAACATGTTGTTAGCCAAATTTCACAGCATCTTTTCTTGGTAACATTAATTATTGTTTCATTTTTCTTAATAATAAGATGTTACCACCATAAATTACCATTTCTTAACAATTTACATCATTGCAAAAATTTATATAACTATTAGATTTTATTTTAATACTAATTATGGATTACATTATTTTTTAAAATTAATGTTAATAGAAATGATTTGGTGCACATCTTGTGTGCCAAATTTCTTTTTATAAAGTTTTGCCTTTCAAAAAAAAAATAATAGAAATGATTTAATTATCATAACTATTTAAAATTAGTTCAAATTATAATTAATGGAAGTATATATTTATTTAAACACAAATGATAATATTGTTAATGCAAAAAAAAAAAACTTAAATTATTTATATGATTTAATGGGTAAAGTTCTACTTTTCACAAACAGAAACTAACATGTATGGTCAACAAAGGAATGGAATAAAAAACAAAACAAAAAAAAAAAGGTGGTTTTAAATAATTAATGTGTAAGGGTTCAAAAGAAAAATAGTTACTAAAAGAAACTAAAAAAGTTGTTTATTGGTTTGTAATATAAGATAGGAATAACTCCATACAAGTAAGCAATGCTATTCCCGCTTTCAGGATCAAGTTAAACAACACGAGTAAATGGGCTTTTTTTTACTAAAATGGAGCAATTTTAAAAAAAAATTTTAACAAAATGAGTACTTTTTAAAAATATTAGAAAATGGGTAAGTAGAGTTTTAAAACACGACTTCTTATAAAAGAAGTCATATTTTAAAACACGACTTTAGTTTCAGCATTAAAAAAAAAAATAGAAGTTGTGTTTCAAAAATGGACTCTCGTTAATTGTTTTTTATTTTCAGTCTAAAGTCGTGTTTTGAGTAATGATTTCCATAATTTTTTTTGAAAATTGCTATTGACACCACCTATTTTATAGATACACCCCCTTTTTAAATTTTTTTCCGTGAGTTATAAATTATTTGAGTAATATTTTATTCCCGATAAATATTATATGAAGTCGTGTTTTAAAACACGACTTACCCATTTTCATAATATTTTTAAAAAGTACCCATTTTGGTTTTTTTTTTTTAAATTGCACCATTTTGGTAAAAAAAGCCCGAGTAAATGCATCTAACCTTTTCTATATCTCGTGCCTATTAAATTTTCCTAGTTAGCTTGTAACACTAAAAAGAGCAAAAATGAAAAATACAAAACACAGAGATTTACAAAGTGACAGAGATAAGAACCTCAAGTCATATGCTCACTATAAGATTAAAATGTCAGAGATTTACAAACTTAATAAGAATTTGGCACCCTAATATATTTGCTAGCCTAATCATATTTACCCCTGACAACTACATTTCAATTTGATGCATGTATTGAATATGCCAAAATCCCCATCTCCAAAAACCATTAAAAGGAAACTACCTATCTTTTGGTGGGTGAATGTTCAAAAGTCCTAGGTGTTGGAGGCAGCAGGAGGTTCGAATCGTAAGATTGGTGAGCTGCCTTTTAAATATTTTGGCCTTCCAATAGGTTCTAATCCTAGAAGGAAGAGTACATGGCATGTTGTGGTGGATGTGTGAGGCGCCACCTAACCTCTTGGGAAAGTATGCATATTTCATCTGGAGGGAGAATTATTTTCATAAAGTTAATCTTGTTGTCTTTGCTTATCTACTTTTTTTCCCCTTCTTTTAGTTGCCAAAAAATATCATTTCTAACTTTGAATCTCTTTTTCAAAAGTTTTTGTGGGGAGGGAAAAAAATGTGTCAGGAAAGATAGCAAGGGGACCAGGAATTAGAAATCTTAGAGCAGACAACCTAACATTATTAGGAAAATGGTGATGAAGGTTTAAGCAAAAACAAGATGCTTTGTGTTATCTATGACTCCAAATTCATGTTCAATCTGATGGTTGGTTAGTCTGATGCATGTTCAATATGATGGGTGCTCGGTCTGATGAGGATTGTCTGCTACAAACTAAGGACTGTCTGATGATCAAACAGTTGAGATAGTCTGTTTCATTAGTCTTGTACGCATCGTCTGATATATATATCAATGGTAATAGTGCACTTGTACTAATGCTACAGTGCAAACTTAGAAAAGAACCAGAAAATAGATGATAATGCACTTCTTTGTATCTTATTATTATGTTACTTATATTTTGACCTAGTTAATACTTTGTGTGTGTGTGTATAATTAATTAATTAAAACCGTGTGTTTATGCTCCCTTGTTTCTTTAATTTTTTAAGTAGTTTAATTTAAACGTCGTCATACACCGTATGATAACCCACACAAGTGTACCTTTTTTTTTTTAATACACAAGTCTACCTATTAGTTCAATAAAACATATCTAATTCCGATAAACGATGAAACTATATATCTTATACTATTGTCTATATAACATAAATAAAGAATGTCATTTACTAATTGAGCCTACTTCTCGGATAAGAATACAGTGTATTAAAATTGATTTTTTCAGTTAGCCATCTTGTCGACGGGATTACGTAGTTCAATGGTGATAATTTTATAGGTTTAAAAAATACGGATACACACGTTCAATGTATAGGAGGAGAAAAGTAAGGCTGGCATGAATTCATTTTGGATAATACTCAAAGTCAACTCTAAAATGGGATGTATATAGATTTGAGTGGTAAGATGAGAAAGATAAAGAAGAAAAAAGAAAAAAGATACAAAGAAAGTAATAAATGTAATGGGTGATATAATAATTGCTGGAAAGAAGAAAGAGAGAGATAGGAAGAAAGTGGAATAGAAATTAGATGGAAGAAGAGATAAATGTATGTTTATAATAATACATGCAATTTAATCTGAAAATTTGATAACTATGTTAGAATGGGATAATAGTTAATGGGAATAGATTCGCTGTAGTAACTTTGCCACTGCATAGGATTTTAGTCCTTTAATAAATTTTATCAATATAATATATTTCTACTGTAAAATTAAGGTTTTTAAAA
Source organism: Pueraria montana var. lobata (assembly GCA_026413185.1). Taxonomy (NCBI): domain Eukaryota; kingdom Viridiplantae; phylum Streptophyta; class Magnoliopsida; order Fabales; family Fabaceae; genus Pueraria; species Pueraria montana. Next base: position 85,300,830 of record CM048650.1, on the reverse strand, counting down.
ATAAACTGTAAAACTATGACAATTGACCATGTCAAAAAAAAGAAAAAATCCATTCCGATAATTAACACCTTTTTGTTAACGGTTCCTTTCCTAACCGAAAAGAGAAAAAAAAATTGTGAATCTCGATCTCTTTGTGATTTGTAGAGATGTCAAAAAAAAAAAATTGTAATATAGATATTCGCAAGTAAACTTTGGTACATCTTAGGTTGGATAGATATTTATAAGTAAAGTGAATAGATATTTTATCTATGAGAGTTTCTATGGTATCCTCAATAATTTTGGGATTTTGGTACTGTTGATTTTTTAACCAATCAAATTGTTATCAATTTTTTCTCATTAATTAATAAAAACTTTTGTTTTTTCATATTAGTCCTTGATTAATTAAAATATTATTTTTTAAAATTACATCTATTTTAATTTAAACATTAAATATAAGAAGGTGAATTCACTTTTCCTAATTTTCTTTACCTCTTTCACCGATAAATTAAGTCTGAACCCTAATCTTTTTTACCCTAATCTCCATGTGTTTGTTACTCATATGCATGTTATTCACTATCAGCAATACGTTACCTATGCACATTTCATTATTTGTGTGTGCGCGCTTCTCCACGGTTACTCATAATTTAATTTCAAAATTAAAAAAAAAAACTCATAATTTAATTTGGCACTTGCTTTTCAACAACTGGCATATGTACACCTAATTGATTTGAAGTTGAAATGTAAGGCAAGGCAACTACGTCATGTATATTAGGGTGAGAGGGTGAGAGAGCTCCAAGTCGTAATGCGGCAACAAACACATATAAAGATTAGGGTGAAAGAAATTAGGGTTTAGATTTGATTTATCAATGAAGGAGATGAAGGAAATTAGGGAAAGTGACTTCACCTTATCATGTTTAATGATTAATCAGATTTTTTAATTTAAAATAGTTGTAATTTTAAAAAATAATATTTTAATTAATTAAGGACTAATTTGAAAAAACAAATTTTTTTAGTAATTAATGAGAAAAAAAGTGATACGCAATTTGATTGGTTAAAAATTCAACGGTATCAAAACCCCAAAAACTATTGGGATACCGTAAAAATTCTCTTTCTCTATTTGCTAATTATTAACTGAGCAACAGGCACATGTACTCTGAAATGACATGCATACCAAATATGTTTTCATTCAATAAGTGTATGAGAGTATAATTATTAAACGTGAAAATGAAATAAACATTTTTTGGACAAAAATATATGACTTTGAACAATTTTATTTTTTATATCTCATGTTGACATTTTCTTAACTTTCCTTGAGACATTTTCAACACATAATATAATAATCAATAGAAATTTATAAGAAGTTTCTAGGGAAGTAATCTCGGGGAAGATAACGAGAGAGACATGAGTGTTTGACTGAACTGCTTCATTGACTTTGCTAATGCTTTGCACCTATTTCTTCCTTTTCATTGTCATGTTAAAATGTTGTTGATGGGAAAAAAGTTTTAGAAGTTTCAACTTCACCCTATATTCACAAAGAAATCTGGACAAACTATATATGAACATAAAAAATCCATCCATCTCGAGAATTAACAGAACCATGCCTTCTAATTCTTTCAAGCTCATCCTCCTTTGTATCCTTGTTACCTTCTTCAATTTCCCAACTACTAAAGCACAGGGAAACGCTGGTATTCTTGGCCAATTTTGCAGTGCAAACAAAACCACTGCCAACAGCGCCTATGAAATCAACCTCAGGACCCTCCTCTCTACCTTATCTTCCAACGCCACCAACAACACATTCTACAACAACGCAGTCCTCGGCACAAACACCTCTGACACTAGGGGTGCTCCAATTAATTAGTTATAAAACTAGTTAATTATAATTGTAACTAACTCGTTATAAAATATCTAGTTAGCTAAAATTAGTTATAAAAATATACCTGTTTTATTGATTAAATTAAAATGTAGTTATTTGATTTTATAACTGGTTAAAAATAGTTATAGTTATATTTAATAACTAGTTATAACTGGTTTTTTTTAAGAGGCTATTATTGTATAAGTACAAATCTTTCCATGTTCTGCAAACCCAGAAACTCAAGGTCAAAGCAACAGTTGTTCATACAAAAATGAGGAAAGAATATGGCCCTATATCACAGAAATAAAAAAAAATAAACTTATTCTACCGTGTCTAAGCATTTTATAGACAACAATTTAATAATTTAAGGCCTTCTTAGTACTCTGTGAAACCATAGCTCTGTTGGTAATTTATTTATTGGGTTGCTGGTTGATTCTCAACATTGTGAGAAATCAAGTAACATAGCACCCTTTCTTCCTCACCTATCTCTTTATCTGTAAGAACTTTGCTACTTCTTTTAATATGCTAGACACTGCTTTTTAATGAAATCATTTCTTTGAACAATATTGTCCAGCACCTTGATCCCCATGGTGATTTTTTAAATTGTTAATAATCCTTAAATAGAAAATCTAAATACTTGGATTTGTAGTTGTAATAGAAAATATAAATACTCTATATGAATGACCAAATTACAGAGGCAATATCATAAATTGTTAATAATCCTTAAATAGAAAATATAAATACTATATGAATGACCAAATTACAGAGGCAATTTAGATTTTGTTTAAATTATATAACTTTTATCTAATGGCTTAAGCAGTTAAATTATATTTGGATTAAATTTGATATATTTTGCTAATGAGTTTTGAGTATAAAAGTTTTAAAACAATGTAACTAATTTAGTTCATAAAAAAATTGGGTCAATAGAGAAAAATTGAGGTTTTAAATAGAAAAAAAAATATTATAAGACTAACTTTACTTAATTTTAAAATAAAACTTAATTAATTAAAAAAAATAAAAACCAAAATTACATGCATTTAAAATTAAAGAAACTAAAAATCCAAAAGTAAGATTGAATTAAAAAATCCAATTAATTGTGAAAATATTTTCTTATTTACATTTTTTTTATTTATAAATATTTATATAAAAAATAGTTAAATTTTTCATTATTTTTTATTTCTCATTTAATTTAAAAAAAACAAAATAAAACAAAATAACATCGAATTAAAAATAAAAATATTTCTCATGTTGATGAAGTCATTTCTCTCATTTCCTATTTTTAATTCTCCTATGTCAGATATTTAATAGAGTCATCATCTAGTCATCATTTGTTGTCAGTTAATTATTAATAAATAATAAAACATGCAATCAATATAAAAAAAATCAAAATTTGATTTCGAATTATTAATTTCCATATTTTTTCCTAAAGTAGTAGTTCTAAACATGCAATAACTGGTTATATAACTAGTTTAGGCTATATAACTGGTTTTAAATATAACTGGTTATATAACCGGTTATATATTCATAAATGGTTATATAACTAACTTTTAAAAATAATAATCAATTATGTCAAATCATAACTAGTTATATAAAACTAATTATAGTTATAGTTATAATAACTATTTACAATTTAGTTATTTAATAGTTATAGTTATTGGAATAACCAAACCTTGAGCACCCCAATCTGACACTGTATGGATTGTTCATGTGCAGGAGCGATGTACCCTTTCAACTCTGCACACAGTGCGTGGCAAACGCAACCAACAAACTATCCTCAGATTCAGATTGTTCCTTGTCCAAACAGGGTGTTATTTGGTACTCCAACATCGCTCTCTTCTCCACAGTGAACACAGTTCCCAAACTGTACACGTGGAACATGGCCAATATCTCCTCCAACGTTAACCCAGCAAGCTTCATGAGTTTGTTGTCCAACACCATGAACCAAACTGCAGAAGAAGCAGCCAATTCTGGCAACAGGTACTTCACAAAGAAAGAAAATGTGAAGCCGTAAGCCACTTTTGTGGCATAAGTCAAAAAGAAAGGCTTGGAGTAAAAAATTCTAACTCTACTATGGTAGGCATGCAAAATTGGTTGGATGGAGGAAAATATTGCAATGCATTAAATGCTTGAGCTCCCATCTTTGCCTATAAATAGCAAGCCATTTTGCTCATCTTACAATCCCACTACAATTGTAGTAATCTTAGAGAGAGAGGTAGCAACACTAGTAGTGTGTGTTCTCCTATTGTAAGAGAAAGTGTAATTGTTCTCTCCTTATAGTTAGAGAGAGGTTGTAATTTTCTTCCACTTAGTTAAAATATTTCTCTGGTCTTGCCCGTGGTTTTTCCCTTATTCGTTGACGGTTTTCCACGTTAAAATATTGAGTGTCAATTCTTATTTTTCTCATCTCTTATTTTAGTTGCGAGTTATTATTTTGTTACTCTGGTACCCAACAGTGGTATCAGAGCCAATAGGTTCTGATATTGTTCCGCTGCGATACACGCTGGTATGCTGGTATAGTGCTGGAGAAAATTCTTAGTATGCTTTGTGGTTGCAGTATAGTCTGATCTACCACATCAGAAAAGAATTATTCTTGTTACTGGATATAGAGTGAGGTAGTGTGAAAGTGCATGTCTAGGAAAGTTCTGGCTAAGGAAAGACTTGGTATTTAAGCGTGTCCGTTGGTGACCCACCTCTCTTTCCTGGGAACTTACCTGGTGTACTAGTTCACGGTCTACAGTCACTGTTCCAGTAGGCGGTACTATATACGGTGGAAGTTGTGTAAGTCAATTCTTTAGTGTGAAACCATGGCAGCAAAATACGAGATTGAGAAGTTCAACGGGAATAATTTCTCCCTATGGAAATTGAGGATAAAAGCAATTTTGATGAAGGACAATTGTCAAGATGCAATTGAAGGCAGACCTGCGGAGATCACTAATGAAAGGTGGAAAGAGATGGATGACAATGTTGTTGCCAATTTGCACTTAGCAATGGCGGATTCGGTTTTGTCCAGTGTTGCGGAGAAGAAGACCGCGAAGGAGATTTGGGATACTCTCCGCAAATTGTACGAGATCATGTCACTTCACACCAGAATATTCTTAAAGAGGAAACTCTACACTCTTAGAATGAGTGAGTCCACTTCAGTGACGGACCACATCAACAATTTGAACACTCTATTCGCACAACTTTCTGCGTCAGATTTCAATGTAGAAGAAAATGAGCGGGCAGAGCTTCTACTTCAAAGTTTACCAGATTCGTATGATCAACTCATCATCAACATAACAAACAATAATATTGTCGGCCGTCTAACCTTTGATGATGTTGCCGGAGCTATTCTTGAAGAAGAATCTAGGCGAAAGAATAAGGAAGATAGGCTGGAAAATTCCAAGCAAGCAGAAGCTTTAACGATGACGAGAGGCAGATCAACGGAACGTGGCTCTAGTGGGAGTCAAAATCATGGTAGATCAAAGTCTCGAAGAAGGAAGAACATCAAATGCTACAATTGTGGCATGAGAGGGCACTTGAAGAAAGATTGTTGGCACAAGAAGAATGGAGGAAAGAATTCTGAAGCATCAACCTCTCAAGGTTGCGTTGCAAGTACCTCAGATAATGGAGAAGTCTTGTATAGTGAAGCAGCAATTAGTTCTAAAGGCGGAAGACAACTTCATGATTGTTGGATATTGGATTCGGGTGCAACCTGGCACATGACTCCACGTCGAGATTGGTTTTGCACTTATAAACCTATCTCGGAAGGATCCGTGTTCATGGGAAATGATCATGCCTTGGAAATTGCTGGAGTCGGTACTGTCAAATTAAAAATGTACGATGGTACTGTTTGCACACTTCAAGGGGTACGCCATGTGAAGGGCTTGAAGAAGAACTTATTGTCCGTTGGACAATTGGATGATCTCGGGTGCAAGATCCATACTGAAGGTGGGATCTTAAAGGTAGTGAAAGGCAATCTTGTAGTAATGAAAGCTGAGAAGATCACAGCTAATCTATACATGCTTTTGGGAGATACGTTGCAAGAAGCAGATGCATCAGTTGCAACAGCAAGTCAAGAAGAAGCAACGATGATGTGGCATCGTAGACTTGGACATATGTCAGAACGAGGCCTGAAAGTCCTTGCGGAACGTAATCTCCTGCCTGGGCTCAAAACGGTCAATTTACCGTTTTGTGAGCATTGTGTGATAAGTAAGCAACATAGGTTGAAGTTTGATAAAGTAACTACTAGAAGCAAACACATACTAGACTTGGTCCATTCGGATGTGTGGGAATCACCAGAAGTATCCCTGGGAGGAGCAAAGTATTTTGTATCATTCATTGATGATTATTCCAGGAGATTGTGGGTGTACCCAATTAAGAAGAAGTCAGATGTGTTTCCAGTATTCAAGGAATTCAAAGCACAAGTGGAGCTTGAAACTGGAAAAAGAATTAAGTGCTTGAGGACAGACAATGGAGGAGAATATGTAGATGGTGACTTTTTAGCATTCTGCAAACAAGAGGGTATTTTAATACAATTCACAGTTCCACATACACCTCAGCAGAACGGTGTGGCAGAACGGATGAACAAAACTCTCCTAGATAGAACAAGAGCTATGCTGAGAACAATAGAAGTAGCCAAATCTTTCTGGGCAGAAGCAGTTAAAACCGCCTGTTTTGTGATAAATCGATCACCATCAACAGCGATTGGTTTAAAGACGCCGATGGAGATGTGGAAAGGCAAACCAGCTGATTATTCTTCCTTACATGTGTTTGGATGTCCTGTGTACGTGATGTACAACTCCCAAGAAAGAACAAAGTTGGATCCAAAATCCAGGAAATGTATATTCTTGGGTTATGCTGACAATGTTAAGGGGTATCGCTTGTGGGATCCCACTGCCCGCAAGGTTGTTGTTAGCAGAGATGTAGTTTTTGGAGAAAATGAATTGCAGAGTGAGCAGAAAAATGACAACACTACCAAAGACACTACTATAGTGCAGATAGAGAAGATGTCTGGAGAAGATGACTTTTCTGAAGCAGAACAGGAGCATGAAGAACAAGAGCCAAATGAGGTTAATGATGGAGGAGGTCTTCGACGATCAACAAGACAAAAATCTAAACCAAGTTGGCACTCACAGTTTGTCATGGCAAGCCATGATGCGTACTGTCTTCTAACTGAGGAAGGAGAACCATCAACCTTTTAAGAGGCCGTGAGTAGTTCGGATGCTTCTCAATGGATGGCAGCAATGCATGAAGAAATGGAAGCCTTGCATAGAAATAAGACATGGGAACTTGTTGAACTTCCAAAGGGTCGAAAAGCCATCGGAAACAAATGGGTATACAAGATCAAACGAGATGGCAATGATCAAGTGGAACGATATCGTGCAAGACTGGTGGTCAAAGGATATGCTCAGAAAGAAGGTGTTGATTTCAATGAAATATTCTCGCCAATTGTTCGATTGACAACAATTAGAGTTGTTCTGGCTATGTGTGCTGCATTTGATTTACATCTTGAGCAACTTGATGTAAAGACTGCTTTTCTCCATGGAGAACTTGAAGAAGAGATATATATGCTCCAACCGGAAGGCTTTAAAGAACAAGAAAAAGAAAACTTGGTTTGTAGGTTGACCAAATCTCTATACGGTCTAAAGCAGGCGCCAAGATGTTGGTACAAGAGATTTGATTCCTTCATTATTAGCCTTGGTTACAACAGACTGAGTTCAGACCATTGTACATACTACAATAGGTTTGATGATAATGATTTCATCATTTTGCTGTTGTATGTGGATGACATGTTGGTGGTAGGCCCCAACAAAGATCGAATCCAAGAATTGAAGGCAGAGTTGGCTAGGGAGTTTGATATGAAGGACTTGGGACCCGCAAACAAGATTTTAGGGACGCAAATTCACCGAGACAGAAAAGATAGGAAGCTTTGGCTTTCTCAAAAGAATTACTTACAGAAGGTCTTGCGGCGCTTCAACATGCAAGACTGTAAGCCAATTTCTACCCCATTTCCTATCAATTATAAGTTATCCTCAAGTATGAGTCCTAGCAATGAAGCAGAGAGGATAGAAATGTCTCGAGTACCGTATGCATCAGCGGTGGGAAGCCTTATGTACGCCATGATTTGTACAAGACCAGACATTGCACAAGCAGTGGGAGTGGTTAGTAGGTTCATGGCAGATCCTGGTAGAGAGCACTGGAATGCTGTTAAGAGGACCCTTAGATACATCAAAGGATCCTCGGATGTTGCATTATGTTTTGAAGGATCGGAATTTATTGTTAGGAGCTATGTTGATTCAGATTTTGCAGGTGATCTTGATAAAAGAAAGTCTACTACTGGGTATGTGTTTACACTTGCAGGAGGGGCAGTGAGCTGGTTATCCAAATTACAAACTGTTGTAGCTTTGTCTACTACAGAAGCTGAGTACATGGCAGCTACCCAGGCATGCAAGGAAGCTATTTGGATTCAAAGGCTATTGGAAGAAATTGGGCACAAGCAGCAGAAGACTACTGTGTATTGTGACAGTCAAAGTGCCTTGCACATTGCAAGGAATCCAGCCTTTCATTCTAGGACAAAGCACATAGGTGTTCAATATCACTTTGTCAGAGAAGTAGTAGAGGAAGGAAGTGTGGACATGCAGAAGATTCACACTAAAGATAACCTAGCAGATGTTTTGACGAAGCCAATCAATACAAACAAGTTTACATGGTGCCGATCCTCCTTTGGCCTATCGAAAACGTAAGCAGCAAGGAAATGGCAAGATAGAGAGATATTTGAAAACTCACAAAAGTAGCTTTAAGTGGGAGATTGTGAAGCCGTAAGCCACTTTTGTGGCATAAGTAAAAAAGAAAGGCTTGGAGTAAAAAATTCTAACTCTACTATGGTAGGCATGCAAAATTGGTTGGATGGAGGAAAATATTGCAATGCATTAAATGCTTGAGCTCCCATCTTTGCCTATAAATAGCAAGCCATTTTGCTCATCTTAGCATCCCACTACAATTGTAGTAATCTTAGAGAGAGAGGTAGCAACACTAGTAGTGTGTGTTCTCCTATTGTAAGAGAGAGTGTAATTGTTCTCTCCTTATAGTTAGAGAGAGGTTGTAATTTTCTTCCACTTAGTTAAAATATTTCTCTGGTCTTGCCCGTGGTTTTTCCCTTATTCGTTGAGGGTTTTCCACGTTAAAATATTGAGTGTCAATTCTTATTTTTCTCATCTCTTATTTTAGTTGCGAGTTATTATTTTGTTACTCTGGTACCCAACAGAAAACGTATCTGAATTTCAGACCCTTTACTGTTTAGCTCAGCGCACAGAAGACCTGTCACCCCAAAACTGCACAACCTGTCTCAGTGAAGCAATAGGGAACCTTCCAAACTGCTGTGAAGGAAAGCAAGGAGGGAGAGTTCTATTTCCCAGCTGTAATATCAGGTATGAGTTGTACCCTTTCTATCGCCTCGCTACTGTAAGGACACTACTGAAACCAAACGGTCCAGAACCAAGTGAACTTGTTCCTGAAACAAAATATTCAGAATATTCAGAAGATGGCTATGTTTCCCACAATTGCTCCAGCAATGATAACATAACCACCGGTGACGGTTCCTTCCAATCAAACCTCAGAACACTCCTCTCTGATTTGTCCTCCAACGCCACCAGCGGCAATGAATTCCATTTCCAGATGAAAGTGGGAGCAGCGTATGGCCTCTTCACGTGCTGCGGTGACATTCCTCGAAACCTTTGCGGACAATGCGTCCAAAACGCAACCAAGAGAATAGCCTCCGAGTGTGGTTTTGCTACGGAGGCTGTAATCTGATACAATCATTGCTGGCTTCGTTTTTCCAATCGATACTTCTTCTCCAGCGTGGGAACAAGTCCAATGTTTCGGGAACTGAATATCACCAACAACAATCCGGTGCAATACTCTGTTGCTTTTGAATTATCCACTAAATTAGCTGAGATGGCGAATACGATCGGGGGCAGTGCTGAGAGATACCGAACAGATTCGTTAAGATTGAATGATAACCAAACACTGTCTATTCTTGGTCAGTGCACGTTGGATCTATCAGGCGATGGTTGCAGTGGTTGCCTGAGTGATGTGATTGGATCGGCAATTCCATGGTCTCGTTTGGGAAGCGTAGGTGGAAGAGTTGTATATCCCAGCTGCAATCTCCAGTTTGAGTTGTTCCGGTTTACAATCTGACTCTGACACCCCCGCAACCCACTCCTTCACCTACTACAGGTTTTTATATTTTAAGTATACGCGCGTTGAACTTTTCTCTAAAAAAATTTCAATAATGATAGGAGTAAAGTATCTGTTAATACTATTGTTAGATAGTCCAGCTAATGAGTAATAAGCTACGTACACACTACTCATAAGAAACAAGAAGGTTAAACATACAATGTACTCCTTGCGGATTCTCAATTTAGTCCTTAATTAAATGTAAAAACTTATTAGATTGGTCCTATATATATTGATGTAAAGATGGTTGGTCCCGGTCACCTTAATCCTTTTTGCATTTTTAATTTCATTTTTATACATGTAGTACATTCTTAATTTTGCCCCTATAAGTGTAGAACATTCTTAATTTGGTCCTTATAAGAACCAAATTAAATGCACTATAAAGGGACCAAATTAAGAATGTCTAAGGGAGTTAACGGTCAATTTGTGATGGTATGAGACACACTGATAATGTTTGCACATATAGAGACCAATTTAATAAATTTACATATAGGGACAAAATTGAGAATCCACGATACATATAGAAACTAAATTATATGTTTAACCAAAGAAAATATTGCAACGTTTATGACTCAATAACATTTATTATATAATTTAGTAACAATTAATATATAAAATTTATAATTAAGGAAACATAGTATAGTACTCTATCTTTTTGAAGGAAAACTTAAATGAGTGGTTTTTTTTTTTTTTTTTTTTAGAGAAAAGTGAAGGTCGATCACAAATTATTATCTTCATTGTTGTCCCCATCATTGTTATTTTGGTGGTATTTTCTCTCTTGGCTTCTATTTGATAAGAAGGAAAGCAAGAAAGAGTTATAAAAGTATTCTCAGAGAAAATTGTAAGTATTATGAAAATAATTAATACATACTTTACTATGTTTACAAATTTAGTTTAACAATTGAAGTATTTTGGTCTAGTTGGACATGAAAGTGCCACTGTAGAGCCATTCCAATTTGATTTGACTATAATTGAAGCAGCAACAAACAACTTTTCACATGAAAACAAGATTGGCAAAGGTGGATTTGGAGAAGTTCACAAGGTAAGAGAAAATATGAGAAAATTTATTTTTTATAAGTTTTTATTTTCCACATAAATAATTATCTATATTGCAAGGTACTCTTATTGCTGGAAGACATATAGTAGTAAAAAGACTCTCAAAAACTTCTAAGCAAGGTGAAGAGGAGTTCAAAAATGAGGTTTTATTAATAGCCAAGCTTCAACATAGAAATCTAGTGGCATTTATAGGATTTTGCCTTGATGAGCAAGAAAAAATACTTATCTACGAATACGTGCCGAACAAGAGTTTGGATTACTTCTAATTTGGTTAGATGCTTTTTACCTCTCTTTAGTTTCTTAAACTTTACCATTCGTAAATTATTATTTATGATGCTAAATTTCATGTGGTACGTCATAAACTAGTCCAAGTGATTAATTACAAATCATACATCACTTAATTTATTTCTTATACTAAATATTTCATGAGTGTGTAGATACTCAACAACAAAAGGTTTTAAGTTGGCCTGAGCGACACAAAATTATAGGAGGGATTGCTCGAGGAATTCTTTATTTACATGAATATTCTCGACTAAAAGTTATACATCGTGATCTTAAATCTAGTAACATACTATTAGATGAAAATATGAAACCAAAAATTTCAGATTTTGGTCTAGCAAGAATTGTCGAAACAGATCAATATGAAGGAAGCACAAATAGAATTATTGGGACATAGTAAGTTTAAAACACCTATTATATTCCTACCCTTGTCATCCTTTACATGGTATCTTTGCAATATTGATATTTTTTATTTCCAATTTCGTAGTGGTTATATATCTTCAGAGTACGCAATGTTTGGACAATTTTTCTGAAAAATCATATGCTTTCAGTTTTGGAGTTATGATTTTAGAGATTATTACCGGAAAAAAGAATGCAGGTTCTAATGAATCAAGTCGTATTGTTGATGGTCTCCTGAGTGTTGCAATAATCTTGGAGTGTTTGAAATTTATTATTTCATTTTTACTATATGAAGAAATTAATTTAAAAATTGGAAAGTGTAAATTTGACTAAGTTAGCAAATTGTTACAAAATTGTTTCAGGTTTAGAGACAATGGAGTGATCAAATGCCATTGAACATACTAGACCCAAAATTAAGAGACAATTATTCTAAATCCGAAGTCATGAAGTGCATTCAGATTGGTTTATTATGTGTTCAAGAAAATCCAGATGTTAGGCCTACAATGGTTATAATTGTTTCATATTTTAGTAGTCACTCAGTTGAATTGTCATCTCCACAAGAACCATCATTTTTCTTGCACAGTGGATTAGATCCAAACATAGTTGCATTTGAATCAAGTTCAAGCCAATCTACCAACAATTCCAAACCAAGCTTGAGCAATTAAATGTCTATAAGTGAATTTTATCCTCAATAATTACTTTCTCTTGGTAGGTCATTGTTTAGTCATATGTTGACTCGTATGATCAAATTTGATTTGAAACTTTTGTTAGCAGAGATCAAATTAATTGATATAAATTTATTGGGAAGATTTGTTCACAAGGTGTCACATCATCACTTAATTGACAACAGAAACTGAAAACAAAAGTTTTAATATATCAAGGATCTAATGCAACAACAAAAAATTATTAAGAATCCAAAACAAAAATCGGTCATTTATCAGGGACCTCACACATATTTAAGCTAAAAAAAATAACATCTGAATTTATAATTTGTCATTCTAATTAGTTCTATGTCAATTCTTTCCTCGTAACTTCAATAGAGTATCTTATGTGGCATGTTAAGTACTTGTATGACACATATGTGGCACATCCATATAGATAATGCATGTAGAGATTATTTTTAACAGTTTAAGTCTATATGTGCCATCGTGGTACATTCTTTTCTTAAACCTTAAACCATAGTCAAACAACAAAGAGTGGAATCCTAGGGTTGTGGCACTCATCGTGCATAAAATGAAGATCATCACCATGTTTTGTGAGGACAAGGAACATATATGGAAATGCACAACCATTGATCTCACGCATAACAACCATTGCTATTGCTATTTAACGAAGCTAACATGACACTCTACTGTACATCCAAGTCAACATTCTATTGTCACGTCAACATTTTCATTTAATATTATATGTCAAGTTAACAGATGAACAAAAATTACATAATTAAAATATAGTGCTAGAAACTAAATTTGCCAAAAAAAAAATGGAAAGACCATATTCAAGAAAAAAAGATAGTAAGGGGACAAAATGCAATTAACCCTAGCTTGAATATATTCATTACTAAATACTACGTGAGAATCACAATGTTGTATACTTATTTTGTAGTCCAATTTTCTTTGCTTTCTCAATTGATTTAAGAGTCATTAACAAATTTTTAATGTAAAAGATATTGAAAATTGAAACAAAACATACTTCATTTTTTAGGTATTCTATATTTGTACTTTCTTCTTTGATAAGAAAATTGAATTTTATTACTTACACAAGAGAAAACCTTAGCATAAGACATGTCATAGGTCAACATTAAATGGTCTACTATGAAGCCATAACCAGTAAAGACGTGAAGTTGAAACCCCCTAAACTAAAACCAAAAGCCTTACATGATTTGTGAAAACCCAAAACATACTCCATATTTTGTCCTCTGTGGCATAATTTGCCAAATAAGATTTTATAATACATTAAACAGTGATCAGGTAATGATATTCAAAAATAAATTATCGAGGATAGAATTCACTTATAGACATTTCATTGATAGAGGATGGTATGGAATTGTTGGTAGATAGCCTCAACCTTGATTTGTGTGCAATAATTGGATCCTTTCTATGGTACAAGAAAAACGTTGGTTCTTCAGGGGATGGCAAGTCAATTGAATGACCACTAAGATATGAAACAATTGTCACCATTGTAGGTCTAGCATCTGGATTTTCTTGAACACATAATAAACCAATTTGAATGCATTTGATGACTTCAATATTAGAATAATTTTCCTTTAATTTTGGGTCCAATGTGTTCAATGGTGTTTCATCCCTCCATTGTCTCCAAACCTATAACAATTTGTAAATTTGGCATGACTAATAATAATAAAAAAATATTGAAAGGTTATTGTGCTCACAAATTTTAGAAGACCATCAGCAACACGATGTGGATTATGTGAACCAACATTCTTTTTTCCACTAACAATCTCAAGAACCATAACTCCAAAACTATAAACATCTGATTTCTCAGAAAATTGTCCAAACATGGCATACTCTGGAGACATATAGCCACTGCAAAATTTTGGGGAAATGACAATTAAGCTTAAAAATATCATGCAAAGGATAACAAGTGTAGGAATGAGTATTTAAAACTTACTATGTTCCAATAATTCTGTTTGTACTTCCTTCTTGTTGATCTATTTCAACAATTCTAGCAAGACCAAAATCTGAAATTTTTGGATTCATATTTTCATCTAATAGTACATTACTAGGTTTAAGATCACGATGTATAACTTTAAGTCGAGAATGTTTGTGTAAATATAGAATTCCTCGAGCAATCTCTTCTATGATTTTGTGACGCTCAGACCAGCTCAAAACCTTTTCTTGGTTGGTATCTACGATAAAAATATTAATTATGTGAGAAAATTAAGTGATACATGTTTTGTAACCAATCACTTGAATTGATTTATATATAATACATTAAATATCATAAATACATAACGCATGAATATTAAACTTTAAAAAATTAAAGAGAGGTCAAAAGCATCAAACCAAATAAGAAGTAGTCTAGACTCTTGTTTGGAACGTATTCATAGATAAGTATTTTCTCTTGGTCATCAAGACAAAATCCTATGAATGCCACTAGATTTCTATGTTGAAGCTTGGCTATTAATAGAACCTCATTTTTGAACTCTGCTACACCTTGCTTAGAATTTCTTGAGAGCCTCTTTACGGCTATAGGTCTTCCATCTATAAGAATGCCCTAAAAATGTAGATAATCATTTATGTTAAAAATAGAAACATATAAGAAATAAAATTTAACATATTTTCTTTTACCTTATAAACTTCTCCGAATCCACCTTTGCCAATCTTGTTCTCGTGAGAAAAGTTGTTTGTTGCTGCTTCAATTATGTCCAAATTGAATTGCAATGACTCTATTGTGGAAATTTCATGTCCAACTAAACCCAAATACTTCAACTGTTAAACTAAGTTTGTAAGCTTCTTTAAGTTTTTTTTTTTATTGAAAAGTTAGTAGAATTTTTTTTAACCATACTTACAATTTTCCCTAAGAATAGTTTTATTATTCTTTCTTGCTTTTCTTCGTACCAAATAACAGCAAAAGGTGAAAATTATCCCCAATACAATAATGGTGGGGGTAAGGATCAAGATAATAGTCTGTGACCGACCTTTTCCTACATTAAAAAAAATAATGCATGTCATTAGGTCATAGTAAATTGTTGACAAGAGAAATGACTTTTTTCTTTCATAAACTAGAAATATTGTTGATGAAAAAAAAAAATTACCTTGATTTAAAGCACAAAGTGTGCCCAAAATAAGACCCCAAAAAAAATTATACAAATGAATGATATGTAGCACACAAGCTACACAACCCAAATACACCAAAATCTAGCACTAAAATTCAAAAGCCAGCAATAAAAATGTTATCATATGCGATAGCAAAGTACCTTAGCAAATATGTTAATACTTATGATAGCAAAGTGGTGGTGTACATGAGAAGGTCAAAAAATGATGCACTCGAATGAAGGTTGTGAAAGTTTAGAGAAATGTTATATGCACTTAAAATATGAAAACCTGGTGGTACTGGTGGTACTGGTGGTGGTGGAAGAGGGGTACTAGTTGGTGGTGTGGTCGTGGGCGTGAGATCATAAAACTGGAACAATTCAAAGCGGAGAATACAGCTAGGGTACAAAACTTGTCCACCTACGCTTCCCAAACGAGCCCATGGAATTGCTGATCCAATCATATCCTCTAGGCAGACAGTGCAAGCATGGCTAGATAGATCCATTGTGCATTGAGCAAGAATATACACCGTTTGCAAATCAGTCAATCTTAATGTTCCAGTTTGATAGTTGTCACCAGTGCCGTACGCCATCACATCTAATTTAGTGGATAATTTATTAGCAACAGAGTGTTGCACCGGATCGGTGTCGCTGAGATTCAAATTCACAAATCTTGGACTTGTTTCCATGGCCAAGGACCGATTGGAATAGCGAAGCCAGCAGTGGTTGTACCAAATTACACCCTCCGTAGCCAAACCACACTCCGAGGCTATCTTCTGCGTTGCGTTTCGGACGCATTCTTCACAAAAGTATGGAGAAAGGTCGCCACGACACGCATAGAGGCCCTGCAGTGTTCCCATTGTTATCTTGAATCTACTGCCACTGTTGGCGTTGGAAGACAAGTTAGAGAAGAGGTTACTGAGGTCGGATTCGAAAGCAGTGTCGTTCATGTATTGGTTTGTTGAGCAGTTGTGGGAAATATAGCCAGGATCTTCTGAATATTCTGAATCCGTGTGTGGATATTTAGTTTCAGGAACGAGTGCTTCTGGTGTCTCATCAGCGACGCGGTAGAAAGGGTACAATTCATACCTAATGTTACAACTGGGAAACGCAACTCTTCCTCCTTGCTTTCCGTTACTGAGCTGTGTGAGGTTCCCTATTGCGTGAGTAAGACAGGTTGTGCAGTTTTGGGGTGAGAGGTCTTGTGTGCACTGAGCCAGACAGTATAGGGTCTGAATCTCAGAAATGTTTGTTTTCTTTGTGGAGTACCTGTTACTAGAATTGGCTGCTTCATGTGCAGTTAGGTTCATGGCGTAGGGCAACAAACTCGTGAAGCTTGTTGAGTTGGAGGAGATTTTCGCCACGTTAAACGAGGACCATGAGGGAGATGTGTCCACTGTGGAGAAGAAAGTGGCGTTGGAATACCGAACCATGCACTCGTCGTACCAAATCACACCCTCTTTGGACAGCGAACACTGTGGTGAAGATAATCTCTCGGTTGCGTTTACCACGCACTGTCTGCAGAGTTGAGAGGGTAAGAGTACATCACCCCTGCACATGAACAATCCATACACTGTGTCGGAGGAGTTTCTGCCGGCGACCGTGCCGTTGTAGAATGTGTTGATGGTGGCGTTGGAAGATAGGGAAGAGAGGAGGGTCCTCAGGTTCATCTGATAGGTGCTGTTGGCAGTGGTTTTCTCTGCACCGCAACTTTGAGAAAGAAATTGTGCTTTTGTGAGATTGAAGAAGCAAACAAAGATACAAAGGAAGATAAGCTTGAAGGAATTGGAAGGCATGGTTATGTTCGAGATGGATGGATTTTTGATGTTCATTGTTTGCCACATTTGGTTGTGTGTTGCAATGGAAAGAGAAATGCCCGTGGTACGAATTTATTCCACCATATGAACTCACCAAATTGCATTACAATTTCATTTCATGTCTCTTCTTGTCAAACAAGTTTTCTTTTTCTCAATTTTTTAACCTTAATTTTGACTAATAAAATATAAATATGTGACTTCTAATGAATTTTTATATTATACTAATTTGCAGCCTCTAATGGAAAAAGAGTAATAATTGGTGAAAATTTTTTTTCTCTAAAAATTTTATTAATATTTTTTATATAATTTTTCTCTTTTTATTATATCATATTATTTATTATATTTATATTTGTCTCTTTTATTATATGCGGAGGTATCCACTCATCATTTTGAAAGAGAAAAGGGTAAATTAAAACTTCTAAAATTCTTTCCCATCAGCTACATATTAAACACGGCAATGAGAAATGAATGCAAGCAAGTCAATGCATGAAGATTGTCCACATTTCTTTGGGTCCTGTAATGGTACGTGACATCACAAAGATGAAACTTCTAGATAATTTTTCCAAAAAACTTGGTATATAATTTGGCATAGGAATCAAGGGAGGACTCATGGTGCAAGCAAATCAATGAAGTGCGTGTTTGGTTAGTATGTGACCCTTTTATCAATGTCAAATTAGAAGCAGCATCGTTATAGTGGATGTCTGCTCACGTTTGATACAGGCGTTCTTTGGTCTTTTCCAGTCAAATCTCTTATTTACGCAGACGCTAAGCTACAATTGAATTCATTGCTCCTGACTTGAATCTCCACTTGACGTAATACTAATAACTTTTGTGTCCGTAGTGAAATTGACGCAGAAATATACGCTTACACACCTCTTATATACAGTCCGTATTCCGAACATATGTGCTAGTCGAGTGCAAGCGTCTTTTACATTTTCTTCCCAGGGAGTATTCTCTCCTGTCAAATCTTATAAATTTCTATTGATGACTTTCCTTTGTTGAAAATGATTCCAAAAAAAAATTAGGAATTGACGAAATGGGTTGTGGCATAATGGAGAAACTACAATCTATTTATTACGTGCATGTTTAGACACAGGTTCAATATCAAAAATTATTAGGTGGTCCTAGACCACCACTTGGTCCTTGATCAGACTAACCTCTATATTACATGTAATCAAGTATTATTAACGCGCGCATTTATTAAAATTTTCACTATCTTATTTATATAATCAATAGATAGAAATTTGAAAAAAAAAACAAAGAATTATATAACACATTGAATTTTTTTAAAAAAAAAGAAATAATTAGAAAAGAAATTAGAAGCTATAAAATTAAAAAAAGATAAGGAAAGATGTAACAATGTAACTTTAATTTTTTTTAATATTAACTTTGAAAATTAAAAAGTAAATTGAATTAAGGATTTAGAATTATTGACTAAAAAGAGAAATCTTCGGAATTAAAAAATAAAGTTAAAAAATCTGATAAAAAAATATTAAAAAAATATATATTAGAGAATATAAAACTTGAAAAAAAAAATTACATAGTACATCGAAAGAAATTTTGAAAAAGAGATAATTATAAAAATATTAGAAACTATAACTTTTTTAAAAGAAAAAAAAAGATGTAATGCTGTAACTTTAATTTTTAATATTAAATTTGAAAAATGAAAAGTAAATTGAATCAAGGATTTGAAATTATTGTTGAAAGAGAGAAATCTTTAGAATTAAAAAATAGAGTTAGAAAATTAGATAAAAGAAATATAAAAAAATCCAAAAGATCAAAGAGTATAAAATTTAAAATAAAAAAAAACTATATAGCACATTGAAAGAAATTTTAAAAAAGAGATAATTATAAAAGAAATTAGAAACTATAATTTTTTTAAAAGAAAAACAGATAAGGGAAGATGTAATGATGTAACTTTAATTTTTTAAATTAACTTTGAAAATTGAAAAGTAAATTGAATTAAGGATTTGAAATTATTTATGAAAGAGAGAAATCTTCAAAATTAAAAAGTAGAATTAAAAAACTGATAAAAAAAATATTTTAAAAAAATATAGCACCAGATAAAGAAGTAAATTGAGGTACTTATAGAAATATTGTGAATGTGGGGTAGTTACAAAATTTGATATGAGAAATTTTAGGAAAAATAGAATAACCAGATGCATGTTGGGAGAGTGAACTACCTCTATGAGAAAAGAGTATTCAAATAAGAGTGAATATGAGAGAAAGTAGGGAGAGTGAAGCAAAGAGAGGAGAGAATCTCTTAGTCATTTATATATATAAGGAGATTGTTTTATCTTAAATTAAAAAAAATTAAATATGTGTTACATAAAGATTAATTAGTGAGAACTATGAACAGGTGTGGTCTAGAAACTCCTAATAATTTCTTGTTCAATGCATGCATCTAGAAATGAAACCACGTCCAATTCATGTATTTACTCAAAAACAATGGTTCATAGTTTCCGCACCAAGTCTGCATTGACACATAAGCAAACACGCTACGAAGTGTATTTTATACGAATTGTATGAAAGAATCCAGGTAATCTTTTTAAACAAGTAACAACAAATTATTTTTCGTAATCTTTATAAACAAGATACAACTAATTATTTATATTTGACAAAAATCATAGATAGTTAAAAAAATTGACCAATCAAAACGTTTTATCTCTTTTAGTACTATTACTAGTAAGGTACACACGGATCTTATTGGTTTTTACCAATATAAACTAAAAAATGTTATTTGCACAAAAAATTCTACAAATAAGAGAGAGAAAAGAGGGAAATTTTTGAAATGCTATAAATAATGTGATAGTGAGCAATAAAGATAAAAAAAAATTATGTTGTATAAATTATTGTATAGGTTGTTGTATAAATATTACATATCATATAAATTACATTAGGAAAAGCTAAAGAACATGAATGAATAATTTTTGGTTTAAATATATTTTTGGTCCTCTAATAAATTATTGAATTTTGTTTTTGGTTCCTAATAAAAAAATTTCATTGTTGGTCCCTAATAAATTTAAAATTTTGTTTTTAGTACCTAAAGCGCAATCTAAATCACTTTATTTCACTATTTAAAGTGCTATTTAAACAAATTTAGGAACCAAAAACAAGGTTTTAAATTTATCAAGGACCAACAACAACAAAAAATTATTAGGAACCAAAAACAAAATTCGGTTATTTATTAAAGATCAAAAACACATTTAAACCTTAATTTTTTTATTTAATCTGTATAAATTAACATGATGTACCCCCCACAGTAAAATATGGTATCATATTTTTAACCCAAAACAAAATAAAGAGCAAATATTAAATTTCTAGATACCTTAAATGGGCAACTCTTGAAAATGGCAAGTTAGCAATTGTACACCAAACAAAATAATAAAATAACATTCAATTAAGTAATTACTTACAATTGCTTTGAATCCATTTTGAAACAAGCTAGCAAACTACCATCTAGCACAAATAATAGTAATTAACTATAATAGTGGTTGTAATAATAGACAAAGAATCAAATTATTTACAGGTTTGGAATCCTAAAGACCATTACAGTTGACCAGGAGATAAGGTGGTGGCCTTTGCTCAACAATTTAGAATCAAATTGGTTTACTCAACTCCTTATTATGCCCAAGCAAACAAGCAGGTCGAGACTACCAACAAGATTATTATAGATTTAATCAAGAAGATGGTGGAGGATAAGCCAAGAAAGCTACATGAGCACTACAAAAAATTTCGCTATTACCGACGGTCAAAATCCGTCAGTAATTGCAAAAATCCGTCGGTAATGCAATTTTACCGACAGACAAAAATCCGTCGGTAATAAGGTCGTAGCTAATTTACCAACAGATTTTACCGATAGATATTTCCCTGAAAAATTTCCGACTGAAATTTCTGTTGAAAATAATTATCAATAATTTTTTTGGGGAAAGTACTGACGGATATTTCCGTCGGTAAATATTTGTTATTTTTTTAATTGATTATATTATTTGTTTTATAATTTATTTTATAAAAATTATGTAAAAATAAAATAAAAAATATATAAATCATAAATCATGTATACAGGTCACAATTCAACCAAAATTAGCATAAAATAGATAAAATCATAGAAAAACTAAATTTTATTACAAAAATAAGTCACAAGAAATTCCTTTACAAGATGATGTCAAGATTCTCTACAATAAAGGTCTGTAAAATAGAAAATCTCCTCACATTCCACTCTAGTTGGCTAGCACCTAAAATTACATAATAAAATTGAGGAAAAAAAATAGACATTGTGAACTTTTTAAAGGTTTGTTGTCTCCTTTTCAACCTCTCTACTCATATCTTCTCAGCCGCCAAACAATATTACCCTTGAATCAACAAGTGTTGCAAACTGTCCCACACAAACTACCTGGAAAAATAAATTGAGAACATTCAAATATCTATTTTTTATGCATAATATTCTCTAAAATGCAAATAATACAATACACAGCAAATAAAAACCACTCATGGTGACCAACATAGTACACTTATGATGTTAACAACAGAAGCAAAAAATTGTGAACTAATTAAACAATCATATTATCAAAATTATTTAAGAACATTTTTTAAAAGAAATTTATTTTTTTGATGATTTTAAAAGAAAATTATTTAAGAACATAGTATGAAGTATATTAACAAAAAAATCTGAACATAATATCAAATTCAATAATAATATATTTATTTTCTATCTTTAGTGTAAGCAAAGAATGAACACTGTGACTCCTAGAAAAATGAAGATTATGAACTCTTGTGAGATAATAATAACCTAAAAGGATACAACAATAAAATAAAATGTAAAATTATTTAATTAAATAGTAAACCTTGTACAGTGGTGATGGTTTTGAGTTTTACCATTATTCTATGCAAATACCACTAAATCTAATATTAGTATACGAGAAAAAGTAGATAATAAAAACCATTAAATCTTATGTAAGTGAACACATAAGTTTAAGGAACTAAGTAACCAACTTTACCATATATATGTCACGTCAACAATAACCTGGACATTAAAAAAGGAATTAGATTAAATGCCATTACACTTCTTTATCTAGATTTAAAGAATAACATATTACCTCTAAATTTGTTACCCCGTTGCTACCCTTCTAACTCCAAGCACGCCTTTTCTTAACTTTGTCAACATGGCTTCATACAGCATGAAATATATGAACTATGTTGAAAGACAAATTTTGAGAGAAATGGTGTATTATGCTATACACGTGCTCTGTTATTTATTAATTGTTTACAATCAATTAGAGAGTAAATATTATAATACAAATATTAGTCTAATAAGTCTCCCGGGAATTAGAGATAAATTGAAGCCAACTGGAGATACAGATAATTATAATAATCACTTTTAGAATGTTGGATTTCACAGTTCCTACACTATTAGACCCTCAATATAAAGATCTTATGGAGCTAAGGTATCAAAATCAATTTAACATTGAGACTTTGAATAACAAAATATCATACAATCAACACTTTTAGGTGACATGCAGGTTGTCCACCTCCAATATATTAGAGAGACATAGCTGACCTTATCAACAGGTTAATCAACAGATAACACTGGTAAAACTGTGTTTGCTGTGACAATAAGTGGTTCCTTATGCAGAAGGAACTTATAATGAGTATGTGAATTGAATAACTTTTAACTTTAACTAATATAGACTCTAGAATTAATTTTAACTTTCCAATCAAAATTAGTCAAATGCTTTCTCAAATATCTTAATTAGTTTTTATAAATACTTAGCCTATTAATACCTAAATGGTTGATAACTGAGGCAATCTCACATAAAAAAAAAAATTAAAGATAATACTTCTAATACTAACAGGACAACTTTTAGTGCACCAAGTTTTATATAGATTTATAAAATGAACGGATGACACTTGGATATGGACAACTTTTAGTGTTCCAAGTTTTATATAATTTACTGCACCAACTCACAAAATCAAATGCCTACTTCTAATATCAACAAATTGATAAGAACAAATAGAAACCAAGATAAAAAAAAATTAACAGAGCTAGCTGAATACAAATAGAGAGGAGAAGGTGAGGGATGAGTCTGTGTAGTGTTCAGAAAAAAAAATGTGAGGGAGGAGAGTGGTGTTCTGTCTGTTGAGGAGAATGATGCTCAATTGTGTAATTATTGAATAAAGGTCACTCAACAAGGGAAATTGTAACAAAACTTTTAACAGTCTCATAATTGATAAACTATACAATTACCTAAATAATGACCAACAGAACATGAATTATCAGCCCAATGCTTGAATGTACAAGTTTCCTATTTAATTTCTAAACATATAGGAATAAAAAAAACAATGTCACGACTACAACTCTATTTTCGCTAACTTATAGCCAAGATGTCGTTTTACCATTACAAATAACTGTTAAGTATTTATGAGTAGCCAAGAAAAGCCTTTTGCCAGTAGATTATTATCAACGATCGCTGATAATAGAGCTGGAATCAGCCGATGAAGATCAACTAATGGCCTTAGAAAATATTTGATGCAACAAAGAGAAGTTGCATGAACCTATAATAAACATGTATGTCAAATTAAAGACTTTTGCCAAAGGGTATTTGGTATGAAAAAGGTTTTTACCTATTGGCCATAAGGACGAGTGGCCTATTTGCTGATTGACATGCAAGGTAGCGATCATAGTAGAAGTGTAAATGCAAGATACTTAAAATGATATTATCCTAGCATTTACAAAACATAAAAAGAAACAAAGAAATTGTCCTAACGGCTACAAGTCAGTAATTTTAGCTACCCCAGTCACACAAGCCCATAAGTTTATTCTTATAAGCAAAGAAAGGAGGAAAAGATTAACCATTGGAGCTGAGCTGCTAGTACCAGCAACCTCGGTTTCGTTGCCTAATGGAGATATGATTAAAGATATTAACACTGCTACTCGTTGCTAGCTTGAATGAGCATTTGTTGGAAACTAGTCCACTAAAGATCTGCAATGGCTAGGCCTTTAACACTGTTTTCAAAAGTCTTTATGAGCATAGACTTTTATTGAGACAAAACGGCTATGTCATGTCCAGCTTAGCCTACTGATACAACTCGATCCAGTCTTTTGTCATTCACCCTAAGAATAGTTGAAGATATGATAGACTGAAGGCCGGTTATCTCTTGTTGAATATTGGTTAGATCTGCCTGAAGTTCTACCAATTTGGCACTAA
This sequence comes from Pueraria montana var. lobata, assembly GCA_026413185.1. Lineage (NCBI taxonomy): Eukaryota > Viridiplantae > Streptophyta > Magnoliopsida > Fabales > Fabaceae > Pueraria > Pueraria montana. Next base: position 85,276,257 of record CM048650.1, on the reverse strand, counting down.
TTTCCTCCTGGAGGCACTGGTCGGTCAATTGCTAAGCTTCAATTGCATCAAACTAAGCGACTACATTTGCCTTATTGGCCTCAAGCTTAGTCAAGTGCTCCAGTTCCTTACCACTTTGTTCTTTGCGCTTAGTGTCAACCTCATACTTAGCTTCTAAATCTCCCAACAATAAAGCAATTTGACCATAGGCTAATCTCTCAGCCCCAAAATCAATTTAGATATTAACAGTGCTAAATAGCTTAATTAAGGAGAGATAGTCACCAACCTCTCTTAAACATACTTCTTATGTGTACTACTCGGACTCGGCCCGACACCGAGTCAGAACTGGCCGAGTAAATGAAGATAGACTCAGACCAAAGTAGTTTATAACGGAAAGTATATCTTACTAAAAGATAAGATACGCAAAGATTAAGATAAAAGATAATGATAGAAAATAAACCTATCTCTATCATAATCAACGAGATTTGATAAGATTTGATAGGAAAATAACCCTATCAAATCTATCTATTTACCTTCTATAAATACAAAGCAATTCACCCCTATCAAGGTACGAAATTCTAATCTCAATTGTGATACCTGTCTCCTACCTCTGCGCCTCTAACTTGAGCGTCGGAGTGTCTTTGTAGGTACACCCCCAGCAGTCACGGAGGAGATCCCGGTGGAGCCACCACATCGAAAGACTTACCAAAATTTGGTAAGAACATTTGGCGTCCACCGTGGGGCTCGGTAAAACTTTACCCAGCCGCACATCCAATATAATACGCCAAAGAGATGAACAAATCAATAAAGGAGGAATGAAGGCGGATATCCTAATATTTTCGCCTCAGAAAAATTCAGGAAAGAGCTATCTCCCTTGTTTGTTCAATTTCTTTTAACTATTGGCAAATAATTGCCGATCCTGAAATTATGAGTAAATTGACTATATGTCATATACTAATTAATATTACAAATCATGAATTTCATGGCCCGGACGGAGCACATGGTTTGTAGCAAGGGATTACTATTCGTCCTTTATGGTTAGCATTGACCATGACGACAACGGTGAGAATTTGATTCCGTTGAAGCTTCAAGAGCCTTTAAACCATTGATGAGGTACGTATACTCTAAAATATATAATATGAATATTTGATTGTGCCTTCGAAGCTTTCTCTGGAATTCCAGGCACACACAAACGCCAACCTTTTCTTTATGTGAAAAGCCATTCAAAGCCATTGAGCCTTTTCTTCAAGTAAGAAACTTTACTCGGACCCCGACAACTGTAAGATAGCAAGGTACGGCGACACACAAATGCCGGTCTTTGATGACGGCATTGTGCACTGGCCTGCTTGGCTAGTAACTCGACATGCACCCTGCATGACCAAACTCTGAAAAAGTCAAGGAGAAAATCGGGACAATGGTTAGAGGACAAGACCAACCTTGATCCTGAAAGTAAATATTTTGGAGAAACCATTATATTGTGGAACACATTATGTTCATGCTTATGATTCTTGATTCTTTAATTGAAATCTGGTTTGACCTTCGGCATTCCAGTTTGACCTCTAGGCATTCCGATTTGACCTATCGACATTCCGGTTTGACCTTCGGCATTCTGGTTTGAACTCTCGGCATTCTGGTTTGACCTTCGGCATTCTAGTTTGACCTCTCGGCATTCTAGTTTGACATTCGGCATTCTAGTTTGACCTCTTGGCATTCCGGTTTGACCTATCGGCATTCCGGTTTGACCTTCGGCATTCCAGTTTGACCTCTCGGCATTCTAGTTTGACCTTCGGCATTCTGGTCTGACCTATCGGCATTCGGTTTGACCTGTCGGCATTCCGGTTTGACCTTCGGCATTCTGGTCTGACCTATCGGCATCCAGTTTGGCCTCTCGGCAATCCAATTTGACCTATCGACATTCTAGTTTGACCTTCGGCATTCCAGTTTGACCTCTTGGCATTCCAATTTGACCTATCGGTATTCTGGTTTGACCTCTCGGCATTCTGGTCTGACCTATCAGCATCTAGTTTGGCCTCTCGGCAATCCAGTTTGACCTATCAGCATTCGGTTTGACCTCTCGGCATTCCGGTTTGACCTCTCGGCATTCCGATTTGACCTTCGACATTCTGGTATGACCTATCGACATTCGGTTTGACCTCTCGGCATTCCGGTTTGACCTCTCGGCATTCTGATTTGACCTTCGGCATTCCGGTTTGACATATCGGTATTCCGATTTGACCTCTCAGCATTCTAGTTTGACTTCTCGGCATTTCGGTTTGACCACTTAGGCATTCCAGCTTGATTCAATGACAAGCTGAGAAGTGAGCCAACTTGGTATTCCGAATTGACCCCTCGACATTTTGGTTTGACTATTTAGGCATTCCAATTTGATCCGAAGACAAGTTGAGAGCCACACAACGTTCCTGTCTGACCTCTTGGCTTTTCCCTTTGGTTGACCACTTAGGCGTTCCAGCTTGACCCAGCGACAAGCTGAGAAATGATCCAACTCGACATTTCAGTTTGACAATTCGACATTCTGACTAGACCAATTGGATACCCGGCAGAAAAAGCCACTCAACTCGAAGTGAGCAATATTCGGCATTCTGAAAGAAGAATGACTGAAAGATTTTGATAACTAGATCTTTAAGACTAAGTTACGAAAATAAGTTAACCGAGTAGACCCTCACGGGATACAAAAGATGAGTTAAGTACATTAACCGAGTAGACCCTCACGGGGATAAAAAAAGACGAGTTAAGTACATTAACCGAGTAGACCCTCACGGGATACAAAAGACGAGTTAAGTACGTTAACCGAGTAGACCCTCACGGATACAAAAGATGAGTTAAGTATATTAACCGAGTGGACCCTTATGGGATACAAAAGACAGGCCTGACCTCTCGACATTCTGGCTCGGCATTCCAGTCTGACTCTCAACATTCCAGACTGACCACTCGGCATTTTGGTCTAACCTCTTGGCATTCTGCTATGACCTCTCAGCATTTGAGTCCGACCTTCACTCGACAACCTAGACTGACCCTAAGGGCATTCCGGTTGACTGTTAAACATCCCAACACGAATTAAATGACCAACACTTGGTTCAAGGAACCCAAGGCAGGATACTTCTACTCATACCAGCCTTCTTGCCATGACTCGAAGCTTTGGGGGCATGGGCACTACTTAGGCTCGGCAAGGCCCCTCAAGAAGGTACTTGACCGATTAATGATTGGGACCTACCGAATGGCACATAGTTCAAGGGACCTAGAGTCAAGTACCAGCCAACCTTGCGATACGCAAAAGAAGGAAGTAGGTCACTGACATTTGAATTATCAAATCCAAACATGGACAAGATCACCTTCAATGGTGAACAATGAAAATACATTATGACTAGTTGGTAGAACAAAAGGCATATTAATTGGAAATCACTCAAAAGCCTCGAGCATCTTAAAATGCTTTGAGCATTTCCAATGCCATTAGTCAATTCTTCCTTGAGTGACTTCAACTCAGCCTTAAGTACCTTACACTCGGCCAATTCCACTTAGAGTATCTTCAACTCAACGAACTTAGCCTCAATTATCTAATACTCAAGTCAGCCTTGTACTTTATGAGTCTTCATCTGCATCTCGAAACTTTAGCATGTTCAGCTCAGCCTCGCCACCTGAGATTCTAGCTCAGCCTTTCGCCTTGAGCCTATAGAGCATTTTCAACTCAGCGTCACGCTTAGAGCATCTTGAGTTCGGCCAAACACCTTAAGCATCCTTAAATCAACCACGAGCTCAAAATACCGGCAACTCGACTAGCATGATCAGTTGTCAGGACATAATGAAGCTCGGCTATGTAAAAACATCTTATAAGCTCTTACAGCCTACTTCAGAGCTTGGGGGGCATATGTACTACTCGGACTCGGCCCGACACCGAGTCAGAACTGGCCGAGTAAATGAAGATAAACTCAGACCAAAGTAGTTTATAACGGAAAGTATATCTTACTAAAAGATAAGATACGCAAAGATTAAGATAAAAGATAATGATAGAAGATAAACCTATCTCTATCATAATCAACGAGATTTAATAAGATTTGATAGGAAAATAACCCTATCAAATCTATCTATTTACCTTCTATAAATACAAAGCAATTCACCCCTATCAAGGTACGAAATTCTAATCTCAATTGTGATACCTGTCTCCTACCTCTGCACCTCTAACTTGAGCGTCGGAGTGTCTTTGTAGGTACACCCCCAGCAGTCACGGAGGAGATCCCGGTGGAGCCACCACACCGAAAGACTTACCAAAATTTGGTAAGAACATTATGCTTAAGGAGTTGAGTTATCCTAATGGACATGGGGGACTAGTGAAAGGCGATTTGAAATAGCTAGAAAGGACTTCCTTAAGGATACGAGGCTCCTTCAAAACAGGCACAAACTCTAGTTCTTTGGTGAGAGTTTCCACTGGATTTATGTGGATACCAATGGGTGTCTTCTTGGAAGGACAAGGCAACCGCAAGTCAGGGGTTGAATAGGGATCCCGTGATTTCTCCTTTCTTTTCTCTTTATCTTTTTTTCTCAACTTGTAGAAATGCACATTAGCCAATAGTGACGTAATGAGCCATGTGAATGGATAAATAGTTATAGAATGTAAAGAAAAGGTGAGAGAAGCTTATCAGAAGTCTCGAAGCTTTCCCTGTGAAGGTTGTTAGCCAAAAGATGAAAGATGAAAGACAAAAGTTTCTAGCTTGTGGGCAATGTCCTTTACAACTGTTGTAATCTCACTTGGCTAACAAGATACGCTAATAGCTAGAAAACAACTAATGGAAAATGGAACGGCTAGGGAATAGCTTGAATTAAGTCGAACTGTCATTCAAAACATTGAGAAAAGTAGCCCTCAACGAATATCTTCTTGTTCCTAACCATAGGCTTAATCCTATAAAGAAAGGCCCTATAAATGAGAACAAAGCCCCAATTGTTATGGGGGCAGTCGAATCGCCTTCCTTAGCTTGCGTTTAGTTTGAAAAAATATTTTCTATTTTTATTCTCTAAAAATAATTTTTATTTTTAAAATTTTGGATTTAGAAAACATGTTTAATTTGATATCTTGTTTTTTGTTTTCTGAAAATGAAAATATTGAAAATATGTTTGATTTAACAATTTTTAATAAAATTTACAAATAAATTTCAAATAATGTATAAATTAATATAATGATTTTTTTAAACCAAAGTTTCTATTTTTTATTCAATAATTAAAATAATCAATTATTGGTTTGATAGAAAGGTCGCAAGAGCTGTGAGCGTTAGAATTTTTGGAAAGTTTTATAGGGGAGGAAACAGGGCCATAGAGAAGGAAGAATCATTTTCGTTCCCTTACGTTCCATTCCAATTAAAATTCAATGGAGTCACATAGCATAATCACAAGCTTTGGCAGAGAGAACCCCGTAGCAGCATCTTTCATACTCAACCCCGGTCCCCAATTCACGGTTTTTCAGGAACAATAACGAAAGAACTATGTGATTATAATTACGGAGAGTGTCACCGCATTTTCGATTTACCTTTCCATTCTTTTCTGAAAACGCTGAAAACGACATTTTTTTATTTTCAATTTTCATCTTCTTTCCGAAAATATTTCTACAGAAAACGTTTCCTAAAAATGAATCATACATATTTTCACCATCATTTTCCATTTTCTCTGAAAATGAAAATAGAAAATGGGTATACCAAGCAGGCCCTTAATTTTACAAATTATTTTTTCTAAATATTTTTTACAAAATTGAATTTAAATAAATATTATGATACTTTTCTTTCTTTCTTTCTGATTCTATCATGATGTGCATTGTGGCACTAAGAGATTCATATAGCAATAAAATTTTCTTATGTTATTACTTTAGATTAGATTTGTCAACAATACTAACTAAAAATTTAATATAGGGATAATTGTACTTTTAGTCCTGCATTATTGTCATTTCTTGAATTTGGTCCTTTCCAGTATTTTAATTTATTTTAATTATGTAATTTTGCTATATCCGTTAACTTAACACCCAATATTTAACTAATAATGCTAACATAACACTCTAATGCACATCCATGTTAGCAATCCACTATCACATCAACATTTCTATTAAATATCAAATGCCAAGTTAACATATGAACCAAAATTGCACAATTAAATTAGTGGGGGAACAAAATTCTTGGAAAAAAAAAGGAAGGACCATATTTGATAAATGATGATAATAAGGAAACCAAAAGTGCAATTAAGCCTTGAATATATTTGTTACTAGATACTATGTCAGAATCACAATGTTGTTACTCATTTTGTAGTCTAAATTTCTTTGCTTTGTCAAATGATTTAAAAGTCTTCACAAATTTCTAATATAAAAGATATTGAAAAGTGAAACAAAACATGCTTCATTTTTTATAAGTAATTTATATTTGTATTTTCTTATATGATAAGCAAAAATGAATTTTATAACTTAAACAAGAGAACTTGACTTTAGCATAAGACATGTCATATATCAACATAAAAAGATCTAATACATTACGTACAATTTATAAGCTTGGCCAAATCATTACGTACACTTTCCTACTTTTAGATAGATATCATTATACATCAAGCATGAATAATAATAATAAAATAAAAATATTGCAAGATTGTTGCACTCACAAAATTTAGAAGACCATCAGCAACATCTTTGAATTTGATGAAGTCATATTAATCCTGAATTTGATGAAATTATAAAATAATCTTTGAATTTGTATCTCTAAACATTAACTCAAGTTTGTTATATTTAACAAAGTGTCATAGTTGACATCTTAAGTGCCTTCATGGCACATCCTTTTCTTAAACGTCAAACCTTAGTCAAATTGCAAATTAAGAGTAGAATCCCAGGGCTGTGGCGCTCGCCATGCATAAAATGGAGATCATCACTATGCTTTGCAAGGACAAGGAACATAACCCTATAACATATGGCAATGCACCAACCATTGATCTCACACACAACAACCATTATCAATTGTGTTGCTATTTCTATTTAACAAAAATGCTAACATGACAACATCCATGTCAACATTCTATTGCCACGTCAACATTTTCATTTAGTATTACATGTCAAGTTAATAGATGAACCAAAATTACATAATTAAAATATAGTAGTGGGAACCAAATTTACCAAAAAAAAGTGAAAGGACAACATTCAAGAAATAACATAGTAAAGGGACAAAATGCAACTAAACCTTCAATATATTCATTACTAAATACTACATGAGAATCACAATGTTAAATACTTATTTTGTAGTCCAATTTTCTTTGCTTTGTCAAATGATTTAAGAGTCATTAACAAATTTCTAATGTAACAAATATTGAAAATTGAAACAAATCATACTTCATTTTTCTTTAGGTATTTTATATTTGTACTTTCTTCTTGGATAAGCAAATTGAATTTTATTACTTAAAAAAGAGAAAACATTAGCATAAGGCATGTCATAGGTCAACATTAAATGGTCTACTACATGAAACCATAACCAGTAAATACACGAAGTTGAAACCCCCTAAACTAAAATCAAAAGCCTTCTATAATCTAAGAAACCCAAAACATACTCCATAATTTGGTATCTATGGCATAATTTGTCAAATAAAATTTTATAATGCATTAAAATGTGACTAGGTAATATTCAAAAATAAATTATTGAGGATAGAATTCACTTATAGACATCTCATTGATAGAGGATGGTATGGAATTGTTGGTAGATTGCCTCGAACTTGATTCATTTGCAACAATTGGATCCATTCTGTGGTACAAGAAAAATGTTGGTTCTTTAGGAGATGGCAACTCAATTGAATGACCATTGAGATATGAAGCAATTGTCACCATTGAAGGTCTAGCATCTGGGTTTTCTTGAACACATAATAAACCAATTTGAATGCATTTAATGACTTCAATGTTAGAATAGTTTTCTTCTAATTTTGGATCCAATGTGTTCAATGGTGTTTCATCCCTCCAATGTCTCCAAACCTGTAACAATTTGTTTTAGCCAAATCACTACAATTTCCTACTTTTAAAATGATTTTGTTGTACATTGAGCATGACTAATAATAAAACAAAAATATTCAAAGGCTATTGTACTCACAAATTTTAGAAGACCATCAGCAACACAATGTGGATTATATGAACTTATATTCTTTTTTCCACTAACAATCTCAAGAACCATAACTCCAAAGCTGTAAACATCTAATCTATCAAAAAATTGTCCAAACATAGCATACTCTGGAGACATATAGCCACTGCAAAATTAAGGGTAAATGACAATTAAGCTTAAAGATATCATGCAAAGGATGAGAAGTGTAGGAACGAGTATTTAAAACTTACTACGTTCCAATAATTCTATTTGTATACTTCCTTCCCGTTGATCTATTTCAACAATTCTAGCTAGACCAAAATCTGAAATTTTTGGATTCATATTTTCGTCTAATAGTACATTACTAGGTTTAAGATCACGGTGTATAACTTTAAGTCGGGAAAGTAAATGTAAATATATAATTCCTCAAGCAATCCCTCCTATGATTTTGTGACGTTCAGACCAGCTCAAAACCTTTTCTAGGTTGGTATCTACAAGAAATATCCTTTATGTGAGAAAATTAAGTGATGCATGTTTTGTAATCAATCACTTCAATTAGTTTATATATAATTAATACATTAAATATTGTAATGACATAATGCATGAATATTAAACTTTAAAAAATGAAAGATAGGTCAAAAGCATCAAACCAAATAAGAAGTAGTCCAAACTCTTGTTTGGCACGTATTCATAGATAAGTATTTTCTCTTGTTTGTCAAGACAAAATCCTATGAATGCCACTAGATTTCTATGTTGAAGCTTGGCTCTTAATAGAACCTCATTTTTGAACTCCTCTACACCTTGCTTAGAATTTCTTGAGAGCCTTTTTACAGCTATAGGTGTTCCATCAATAAGAATGCCCTAAAAAAGTAGGTAGTTATTCATGTTGAAAATAGAAACATAGAAGAAATAAATTTTAACATATTTTCTTCTACCTTATAAACTTCTCCAAATCCACCTTTGCCAATCTTGTTCTCATGTGAAATGTAACATCCCCATAAATCATAATCATAATAATAATAATAATAGTTATGATGATGATAATAAAATAAGATAATGTTTAATTGTTTTATAATATTCTTATATTTAGCTTTTTGTGGTATTTTAATGCAATGTGTGCATTAGAATAATTTATAGAGTAAGGAACCATAAAATCAATATTATATATATATATATACCCAAACCCTTCCCTCCCACACAAAAAACACACACAAACACAACAACTTAGAGAGAGAAAGAAGAGAAGAGAGAAGGAGGAGAAAAGAGAAGAAGGAAGGAAGAGAAGAAGAAGAAGAAGGAAGCTAGGGAAACCACAACACCCACTCAACATCCTTAGTCCAAAGATCCTTGGTGAGTGTTTTCCCTTGTCCATCCCTACCCCTTTGATTGGTTATCTTCCCCTTTTCCCCTTTTGAACCCTAAGCTTGGAGATATTGGGATTTTGATGATTATGCATGTTTGAGGATGCTTTTGAGTAGATTAAACGGTTATATATGTAATAGAATTGTTTAGGGTTTGATTGGTGTATCTTGGAGTACTTGGAATCCATGGATGGCATTAGATCCAACAGATTCGCAACCCATGCGAAGTTGCAGATTTCGCGTTCTGGCTAAGCGAGCCAAAGGTCTAGCTAAGCAACACACTCATAGTTTGTACCCTGTAACATTTGCGGCTAAGCGAGAGGTTATTCTCGCTAAGCTAAGGTGAGGAACTAGAAAGTAGTGTAAGCATTGGCTAAGCTAGCGAAAGCCCTGGCTAAGCCATCTGACTTCCAGAGAGTTATTAAACGGGTTGGCTAAGCTAGCGAAAGCCCTGGCTAAGCCATCTGACTTCCAGAGAGTTATTAAACGGGTTGGCTAAGCTAGCGAAAGCCCTGGCTAAGCCATCTGACTTCCAGAGAGTTATTAAACGGGCTGGCTAAGCTAGCGAAAGCCCCGGCTAAGCCATCCGATCTTTAGAGAGATTCAAATAGGCTGTGGCTAAGCTAGTAGAACCTATGGCTAAGCTGTCCATTCTCTAGAGATTACTCAAATGGGATATGGCTAAGCTAGCAGTACCCCTAGCTAAGCCATCTAGGACCCTTGGAACTACTTTTCCATTCTTACTTTTTATGACATTCCATTGATGTTTATGCATTTTGACGTACTACTTGTGTGTACTTTATGTTTGTGTTTACATGTTAATAAAAGAAAATCCCCATGGGAATAAAGAGGTATTGATCATTTTGGACACCAATGGAAAACCAAAAGTTTTAATAGAAAAGACATGCAAAGATTAAAGGTACCCTCTTTGGATGATGGGCGGGGTTCCGTCACTTCCCATCCCCAAAGATGTGGTAAAGGCCCCTCGGACCGGAGGGGGATATAAATACGAGGTCATGGCATAAGATCAAGGGGGACACTCCTTGAATGTTTGAGCTCAATACTTGCCATAGGACGGAAAATACAAAGAAAAAAAAAGTAATGTTAAGTAAGCAATGGTTGATGCCTAAGTTTATGTTTATGATGTGTCCATGGGTCATATAAGTATCTTGTTGCATGTTTAGCACTCACTGAGACCTTGTCTCATTAGTTTAATTTCCATGTTCCAGATTGAGCAAGTTATGGAAAAACGAAGACACTTGGTCATGAAGATGTTTTGTTATGTATATTAATATCTTTTGGCTTATAAATTTTGAAATACTTGGTTATGTAAATATTCTTTTAGTATAATGTTCCATACATTGGGAAATGCCTTTGATTTTGTATATGATGAGGTTACTTGAGAATGATGTATGACTTTTAACATTGAAATTCTTGAGTAATGATATCATATATGTTACTTTTTTTATTATCCGCATTTGATGAATAAAATGTAAAGCTAGGGGTAATACCCCAGGGTGTTACATTTTGGTATCAGAGCAGTTCAATCCTTTGGACTGTGGATAATGTGTTAGTAGAGCTTGGTTGTCTTGTTTGTCTCGCCATGAATTCTACCTTATTTTAGTTACTGTATATTGAGCCTGATCAACTCAATATGTGGTGCAGAGTAGGTAGAGACAATGGTAGGGAGAGGAAGGCCACCTTTGCATACACGTACACCCGAACTAACCGCCATGGAGGCAATGGCTGCTGCCATGAGAGAACAAGCGGCAGCCACCATCCACCTTGTTAACCAAGTTTTGAGGGGAGCACCGGGAGGTTCCTCAAATGCTAATAACCAAGGGGGCGAAAACCAACATGTCGGATTCTCAGAATTTCGAAAGAACAACCCACCTACCTTCAAGGGGGAATATGACCCATCGGCTGCAGAATTTTGGCTCCAAGAAATGGAGAGTATATTTGAAGTGGTGCCATCCACCGAGGAACAGAAAGTAGTGTATGCCACATTCATGTTGAAGGACGAGGCAAAGAATTGGTGGAAGGGTGCTAAGGAAGGAATGGTGACCTTGGGGACTCCTCTTATTTGGGAGAACTTCAAGATCACATTCCTGGAGAAGTATTTCCCCAACAGTGTTAGGATTCAGAAGGAGTCTGAATTCTTACAACTTAAGCAAGGAAGTATGACAGTGGGCCAATATGTGGCCAAGTTTGAAGAGTTGGCTAAATACTCACGTTACCTTCGCACCCAACCTGATGAGGAGTGGAAGTCCATCAAATTTGAACAAGGCTTGAGGTCCGACATCCTTAGCCAAGTTGGGACCTTGGAGATTAGGAGTTATTCACTCCTAGTGAACAAGTGCCTCATTGTGGAGGCCAATTTGAATAAGCTAGAGACAGATCAACGTCAAACCCTCAAAAGGAAAGGAGAAGAAGGAAAATTCACTTCCAATGCAAAGTTTAAGAAAGAAGGCTTCAAGGGTAAGAAGGTGGCAACCTTTGGGACTCCCAAGGGGGAGGCATGCCCGAAGTGTGGAAAAGCTCACAAGGGAGTGTGCATGTTTGGCCAAAATGTGTGCTACAAGTGTCACCAACCGGGACACTTTTTTAAGGAATGTCCACTTTGGAAGAAGCAGGGAGTTCCTAACCAGACAACTCAACCTAAAGGAAGGGTCTTCACCTTGAGTGGGGAAAAAGCAAAAGGGGTTGACAACCTGATTAAAGGTATATGTTTTCTAAACCAAGAACCCTTAGTTGTCTTATATGACTCAGGGGCGACCCATTCTTTTATTGCTTATGAATGTGTACGTCGTTTGAAGTTGTCAGCTACACCTCTACCTGTTATATTAAATGTCTCCACCCCTGTCGAAGGCAATACTTCTGCCTCACATGTTTGTTTAGAGTGTCCTCTTAAAATACAAGATAAATGTTTTGTTGTGAATTTAATATGCTTACCTTTAATTGGTTTGGATATTATTTTGGGTATGGATTGGCTTTCTGCTAACCATGTTGTGTTAAATTGTTTTAATCACATTGTAGAGTTTCCTTCTAATGTTACCCCTATCTCAAAGTCTCATCCCTTGTTGTTCTCTAGTTCCACTCAAGTTTCCCAAAGCCTAGTGGAGGGTAGTCAAGTCTTTCTTTTGTTACTTTCCTCAAAGATGGAGGTTAAGCTAGAACTTGCAACTATTCCTATTGTCAAGGAATTTATGGATGTGTTTCCTGAAGAGGTTACCACCTTACCCCCAGAGAGAGAAGTAGAGTTCTCCATAGATTTGGTTCCCGGGGCGGGACCAATTTCTATAGCACCCTATAGGATGTCACCTCTAGAGCTTAGTGAACTTAAGAACCAAATAGAAGGGTTGATATCCCAACAGTTCATTAGACCTAGTGTCTCCCCTTGGGGTGCTCCTGTTCTTTTGGTAAAGAAGAAAGATGGGAGCATGAGGTTATGTGTAGACTACAGGCAACTCAACCGAGTGACTGTTAAGAACAAGTACCCTCTCCCTAGGATAGATGACCTTCTGGACCAACTTAGAGGGGCTTCGGTTTTCTCTAAGATTGATCTCAGGTCGGGGTACCACCAGATTAGGATTAAGCCTGAAGATATTCCTAAAACAGCCTTTAGAACTAGATATGGACACTATGAGTACTTGGTTATGCCATTCGGACTAACCAATGCTCCCGCGGTGTTCATGGACTACATGAATAGGATTTTTAGGCCCTTTTTAGACAAGTTTGTTGTTGTCTTTATAGATGACATTTTGGTGTATTCTTGTACCTTAGAAGAACATGAGGAACATCTTAGGATAGTTTTACAAGTCCTTAGGGAGAAGAGATTGTTTGCAAAACCTGAGAAATGTGAGTTTTGGTTGAGGGAAGTGAACTTCTTGGGGCACGTGATATCTCATGAAGGGGTAGCTGTAGATCCTAGTAAAATAGAAGCAGTATTAGAATGGGAGAGACCACAGACCGTAACTCAGATTAGGAGTTTCTTGGGTCTAGCAGGTTACTATAGAAGATTCATCAAGGGGTTTTCTCAACTAGCATTGCCTTTGACTAGGTTGACTAGGAAGGGACAACCCTTTGTGTGGGATGAAAGGTGTGAGAAAAGTTTTCAGAAACTGAAGGAGAGATTAACTTCTACTCCAGTGTTAGTTATACCTAATCCCTTAAGGAACTTTGAAGTGTATTGTGACGCTTCAAGTAAAGGAGTTGGTTGTGTGTTGATGCAGGAAAGGAAGGTGGTAGCCTATGCTTCTAGGCAATTGAAACCACATGAAGAGAATTACCCCACCCATGACCTTGAATTAGCAGCTGTGGTCTTTGCCCTTAAGATATGGAGACATCATTTATATGGTGTCAGGTTTGTGGTGTTTAGTGACCATAAAAGCCTAAAATACTTGTTTGACCAAAAGGAGCTCAATATGAGACAAAGAAGATGGATGGAGTTCTTAAAGGACTATGACTTCGAGTTGAAGTACCATCCGGGCAAAGCCAATGTAGTGGCGGATGCTTTAAGTAGGAAATCCTTGCACCTATCTTCTATGATGGTGCATGAGATGCAATTGTTAGAGGAGTTTAGGAACCTCAACCTAGAGATGACCTTGCATGACCATAGTTTGAGTTTGAATAGGATAGAAGTTTCCTGTGACTTGAGGGGACAAATTAGAGAGGTTCAAAAAGGAGATATGGAGTTGCAAGCTCAGAGGAACCACCTAGGATTCTCTGAAGCAGAAGATGGGACCATTCTCTTCCAAGGAAGGGTTTGCATCCCTAAGAAGGATAATCTAAAGAATCAGATTTTGAGAGAGGCCCATAAAAGTGGATTCTCGGTACATCCTGGAACCACCAAGATGTATCAGGATCTAAAGAAGATGTTTTGGTGGTCGGGCATGAAAAAGGACATAGCTGAGTTTGTGGCTAAGTGCCTTGTTTGCCAACAAGTCAAGATTGAACACCAAAAGCCATTTGGCTTGTTGCAACCCTTAAACATTCCAGAGTGGAAGTGGGAGAGTATTTCCATGGACTTTGTCATGGGTCTATCTCGAACCCAAACAGGGAGTGATGCCATATGGGTGATAGTGGATAGACTCACCAAGTCTGCTCACTTTTTACCCATTAGGGCCACTTTTCCATTGGAGAAGTTGGCCAAGTTATACATTCAGGAAATAGTGAGATTGCATGGGGTTCCAGTTAACATAGTTTCAGATAGGGACCCTAGATTCACATCTAGATTTTGGAAGGCATTACATAAGGCTTTAGGCACCAAGCTTAGTTTTAGCACAGCCTACCATCCCCAGACTGATGGACAGAGTGAGAGAACCATACAGACCTTGGAAGACATGCTTAGGGCCTGTGTTCTAGAAGAAAAGGGTAGTTGGGATAAGTACCTACCTTTAATAGAGTTTTCCTACAACAACAGTTTTCACTCTAGCATCGGTATGGCACCTTATGAGGCCCTGTATGGTAGGAAGTGTAGGACCCCTTTGTGTTGGTGTGAGGTAGGAGAGCGAAGCCTTTTCGGACCAGACATAGTTCAAGAAACCACCCAGAAAATTCAAATGATTAGGAAGAAGTTACAAGTGGCTCAAAGTAGGCAAAAGAGTTATGCCGACAAGAGAAGAAAACCTCTAGAGTTTGAGGAAGGTGACCATGTGTTTTTAAAAGTATCCCCTACCACTGGCATTGGGAGAGCCATTAAGACAAGAAAGTTGAATCCTCGTTACGTCGGTCCATTCCAAATTTTAGAAAGAATTGGGCCTGTGGCCTATAAGATCGCTTTACCCCCTTCTTTGTCCAATCTTCATGATGTTTTCCATGTGTCTCAACTCAGAAAATATGTTCAAGATCCCTCTCATGTCATAGAAACTGAGTCAGTTCAGTTGAGACCTAATCTCACCTTTAAATCAAAGCCTATTCGGGTTGTTGACCGGAGTGTGAAAACACTAAGGAACAAGACTATTCCTTTAGTTAAGGTTGTTTGGGAGGGACAGGTATCGGAGGGAACCACTTGGGAAAAGGAGGACGAGATGAGATTGTTACACCCTCACCTTTTTGAGTAAGGTATGCTTTAGTTACAATTTTCGAGGACGAAAATTTGTTGATGGAGGGGAGTAATGTAACATCCCCATAAATCATAATCATAATAATAATAATAATAGTTATGATGATGATAATAAAATAAGATAATGTTTAATTGTTTTATAATATTCTTATATTTAGCTTTTTGTGGTATTTTAATGCAATGTGTGCATTAGAATAATTTATAGAGTAAGGAACCATAAAATCAATATTATATATATATATATACCCAAACCCTTCCCTCCCACACAAAAAACACACACAAACACAACAACTTAGAGAGAGAAAGAAGAGAAGAGAGAAGGAGGAGAAAAGAGAAGAAGGAAGGAAGAGAAGAAGAAGAAGAAGGAAGCTAGGGAAACCACAACACCCACTCAACATCCTTAGTCCAAAGATCCTTGGTGAGTGTTTTCCCTTGTCCATCCCTACCCCTTTGATTGGTTATCTTCCCCTTTTCCCCTTTTGAACCCTAAGCTTGGAGATATTGGGATTTTGATGATTATGCATGTTTGAGGATGCTTTTGAGTAGATTAAACGGTTATATATGTAATAGAATTGTTTAGGGTTTGATTGGTGTATCTTGGAGTGCTTGGAATCCATGGATGGCATTAGATCCAATAGATTCGCAACCCATGCGAAGTTGCAGATTTCGCGTTCTGGCTAAGCGAGCCAAAGGTCTAGCTAAGCAACACACTCATAGTTTGTACCCTGTAACATTTGCGGCTAAGCGAGAGGTTATTCTCGCTAAGCTAAGGTGAGGAACTAGAAAGTAGTGTAAGCATTGGCTAAGCTAGCGAAAGCCCTGGCTAAGCCATCTGACTTCCAGAGAGTTATTAAACGGGTTGGCTAAGCTAGCGAAAGCCCTGGCTAAGCCATCTGACTTCCAGAGAGTTATTAAACGGGCTGGCTAAGCTAGCGAAAGCCCCGGCTAAGCCATCCGATCTTTAGAGAGATTCAAATAGGCTGTGGCTAAGCTAGTAGAACCTATGGCTAAGCTGTCCATTCTCTAGAGATTACTCAAATGGGATATGGCTAAGCTAGCAGTACCCCTAGCTAAGCCATCTAGGACCCTTGGAACTACTTTTCCATTCTTACTTTTTATGACATTCCATTGATGTTTATGCATTTTGACGTACTACTTGTGTGTACTTTATGTTTGTGTTTACATGTTAATAAAAGAAAATCCCCATGGGAATAAAGAGGTATTGATCATTTTGGACACCAATGGAAAACCAAAAGTTTTAATAGAAAAGACATGCAAAGATTAAAGGTACCCTCTTTGGATGATGGGCGGGGTTCCGTCACTTCCCATCCCCAAAGATGTGGTAAAGGCCCCTCGGACCGGAGGGGGATATAAATACGAGGTCATGGCATAAGATCAAGGGGGACGCTCCTTGAATGTTTGAGCTCAATACTTGCCATAGGACGGAAAATACAAAGAAAAAAAAAGTAATGTTAAGTAAGCAATGGTTGATGCCTAAGTTTATGTTTATGATGTGTCCATGGGTCATATAAGTATCTTGTTGCATGTTTAGCACTCACTGAGACCTTGTCTCATTAGTTTAATTTCCATGTTCCAGATTGAGCAAGTTATGGAAAAACGAAGACACTTGGTCATGAAGATGTTTTGTTATGTATATTAATATCTTTTGGCTTATAAATTTTGAAATACTTGGTTATGTAAATATTCTTTTAGTATAATGTTCCATACATTGGGAAATGCCTTTGATTTTGTATATGATGAGGTTACTTGAGAAT
Organism: Pueraria montana var. lobata; assembly: GCA_026413185.1. NCBI lineage: Eukaryota > Viridiplantae > Streptophyta > Magnoliopsida > Fabales > Fabaceae > Pueraria > Pueraria montana. The sequence goes on along the minus strand of CM048650.1, from coordinate 85,258,985 downwards.
GATGTATGACTTTTAACATTGAAATTCTTGAGTAATGATATCATATATGTTACTTTTTTTATTATCCGCATTTGATGAATAAAATGTAAAGCTAGGGGTAATACCCCAGGGTGTTACATGAAAAGTTGTTTGTTGCTGCTTCAATTATTGCTAAACTAAATTGCAATGACTCTATTGTGGAACTTTCACGTCCAACTAAACCGAAATACTTCAATTGTTAAACTAAGTTTGTAAACTTCTTTAAGTTTTCGTATTAAAAAGTTAGTGTAAAATTTCCTTATTTTAACCATACTTACAATTTTCTCTAAGAATAGTTTTGTTATTTTTTCTTGCTTTTCTTCGTACCAAATAACAACAAAAGGTGAAAAGTATCCTCGATACAGTAATGGTGAGGGTAAGGATCAAGATAATATTTCGTGATTGACCTTTTCCTACATTAAAAAAATAACACACGTAATTAGGACATAGTGAATTGTTAACAAGAAAAATATGACGTTTTTATAAACTAGAAATATTATTGATGAAACAAAATTACCTTGATTTAAAGCACAAGGTGTGCCCAAAATAAGACAAAAAAGTTATACAAATGAATGATCCTGTAGTACACAAGCTACACAACCCAAATACACCAAAATCCAGCACTAAAATCCAAAAGCCACCAATAAAAATGTTATCACATACTTTAGCAAAGTGCCTAAGAAAATATGTTAATACTTATGGCAGCAAAGTACGTAGTCGTTTATGAAGGCCAAAAGTCAATATGTTAAAGGAATTATTTTTGCGCTACACTCATTTTTTTTCTAAACACACCACTCATCTTTTTTTATTTATTTCAAAATTACCTTTAATAATATAAAAGACCCTTTAGCACACTGCACACCATCCTTTCCTATGAGGAGACTACCTCATTCTTCCAAGCAAAGTTGCATCCTCCCCTCCATTAATAACACATATCCTACTAGCACCATTAAATCTATTTAAATCTAAATTCATTAATTTCCATTTATGAAAATTTCAATTTATAAAAAATCAAATATCTCTTAGAAGGTTGTCATTGTCTCTTTAGATTATGTCTGCATACTATTAAGACAACCTACATATGAGAGTCCAAACAAAATTATAATACTTTCAAATGAAGAAATCGATTGGAATTGAAAAACTACAAGTTCTATTTTTTTAACTGGTTTAACCACTGACCAGTTTTCTACACGTCTAAATTTTTATTTTGCAACTTTGATCAATAACTTACTAATTATCGATTAAACTAGTTAGTCTAATTTAATTTCAAAAACTATTTAAATATATTATCATTGAAATTTTGGTTTATGTTGATTAGCCTTTTCCTTTCTATGCACATTAGCATGAAAAACAATTGAGGAGTGCTAGCAATACTCTCTCTAACACTCTCTTTTAGACACTTTTCCTGCGATTGATTGAAATTTATTAAAATCATCAATTTTGATAGATCACACAGCTAAATTAAGAAAGAGAATCCTTAAATGATATGTGGGACTTACTAAAATTAGTGATTTCCAATCAATTTCAACCAATCATGGGGAGAGTGTCTAAAAGAGAGTGTTAAAGAAAGTATCGCTATCATTTCTCAAAACAATAAGTAGACGTAGAAGGAGGTGTGAAAGGTAAGAGTAAGATCCAAATTAATTATTAGTTAGGCACTTTAACGTTGCCTCACCTTGTACAAATGGCCGAAACTTCAGCGCATTACCCGATGGGCTAAAATGTCCTGTATCTCCATAAATTACTACCAGCACTTCTTATTATATTTCCGAAAGCTTAATCTGAAATGTAAAAATACATTTAAGATTCAGCTTTCTGAAATGTAACAGGGTGCTGGCAACAATTTATGGAAGTGCATGAAGCAACAGTCTACCCAATGATGCCATCATACTGAACAAGCCCAATATATGGTGTTGGAAAAAGACAAAGCAAAAGTCGAACTCTCGTACTTTGGTTAAGATGAAAAAGATGAAGCTAGAAAGAAGTATTTGGCCAAGAGCGAAATAAGAAAAATTTGGTAGATTGTAAATAAGGGATGCAAAGACGACATCCCTCACCCTATTTACAGGGCCCAAGCCCACAACGGTCCAAAGGGTCCAAATGCTGCCAACTGTTAGATCAATCCATATCTAACTGTTCATAAAATCGTGACGCCTCGATCCCGTCACCTAAACGGCTTTTTTCAGTCATAATGACAGAATTTGAAACGACACAATGAGGCGCCTAAATTTGAATCAAAGCCTCTTCGTCACAACTGATTACTCGAGGCTGGGGGGCATGTATACCGGTGGGGTATTCAGCTATATGAATAGCTGAATACCTCCCACCACAAGCATCCGAATACACCTCACGAACAGGAAGGTGTTCTGCCTAAATCCAGCCGAGCACTCTGTCTCCTTATGCTCAACTAGTTATATCACCAAATACCATCACAGGAGTATTTGGCATCACTACGGCCGAATACTAAGGATAATATTCGGATAAGGTAGATCCTATTAAAAGGCCATTATCAAGGTAAACCGAAGATTAGGAGATAATTAAGCAACCTTAATTAGTATGGACCATATATTAACGAGTGGTCAGGGCCCATAAGGATCCAGACCCAATAAGATAAGTATAAAAGGGGGTGCACCCCCTTAAGGTAAAGGACTTTTGACCCTCATTTATTACTCATATTAAATGCTCTGAGTCGAAATCTGACTTGAGCGTTGGAGTGCCTTTTGCAGATACCCCCCACATCATTTGTATAGAAGGATTCGGAAATCTACAAAAGATCTTGAAGTAAAAACGTTAGTAGAAGATTACCTCGCTACCCACAAGCAAGAATAGGTTCAGTTATTTTTTTATCCTTAAGGTCCTTTTATCCTTAAGTATTTAAAAATATAAATATATATTTAATAAAAAAAATAGGCACGTAGTTTCATTACAAATGATACATCTTATTATATTATACAAATAATATAGTGTTAATAAATTTGAAAAAGATATATCACATTTTTTTATTTAATTTACTCTTATATTATCATCTATCATTCAATTTACATCTCTAAAAAAAATTACATACACAATTATATTCTTTTTAAATTTTTTTGGATCCCTTTTAGCCATGGGCCATATGTGCATATATGTATCTCAATTTAGAAATCACAAAGAGAAGATTCACAATCAACGAGGGTTGGGTCTAGCAGACAAGGGTAGTTTCCTATAATATGACAAACCAAGGTTCAAATCCTCATTGAAAAAAGTGCTTACATATTCTCCTTCAAAAGCAATCTTGTTCGAATTCTTGTTAGAGCAAAATTGCTTTCGAAGGAGGATATATACCTGGAAAAAAGAAGAAGAAAAAGATTCACAACTTTCTTTCTCTGCTGTTGAAAGAGTGAAGTGCAAAATAAGTTTAACCTTTTAACTTATGTTTTTTTTCTACCCTTTTAAATAAATTTTCCTTTAAGGTTAGGAATAGAATCGTTAACAAAAAGGTGTTAATTATGGGTACATATTTCCTCTAGTGGAAAAAAAAAACCTTAATTTAACATGCTCAGATGTCATGATTTTACTATTTATTCTTTTAAACCTCAATTTTAAAAGATAAAATTTATTAAATAGATAAAATTTCATACAATTAAAAAGTTAGTATAGAGGATCTTGTACCTACACGAGACACTTAGGTAATATTCTCCTTAGCTATGTCTAATCCTCTTCGTTCATTTCCATTGTATTCCTCCAATCCTCTCAAAATGACCGATGGGGATAGGTACCTGCAAAGACATTTTGACGCTTAAGTCAATAGTATACCCTATATGGTAAAGAAGAGTAATAAGTGAGAATGAACAATGTCTTATCTCGAGAATCTAACCCTTGATATACACATATTTATGGGTCTTTAATTGAGTCTATGGAACTTACCTTTTAAATAAGAGCATGTCAATATGAGATTACCTAATATTGTTATGATGATTAGATTAAGGGGGTGTATTCAATTAGGATTTTAACAGACTTTTTTTGCATAAAAAAATCCTGTGGATTTTAAAAGATTTTGTAGGAATGTAATGACTTTTAAGATTTTTTTAAAAGACTTTTATGATTAGGATTTTGTAGTTTGGATTTTAATGGATTTATAAAATATGAATTCATAGGATTTGAAAGGACTTTATGGATTTACAAGATTTTAAAGGATTTCATGAATTTTTAGAAAACATTCAAAATTACCAGAGTTGATGAAAAAGATAAAAAATAAATGATAAGATTTGGATAAAAAAATAAAATCAATACAAGTTTTTTCAATCTTTCTCTATCTCTTTCTCTTTTTTTAAAATTGAAAGCAATAGTCTGAATGTCAGTAGAAAGGTCTTCTAATACTTTGACTTGATTGTTGGTCATGATGAGCTAGAACTTCCTCCATGCTCAGATCTACTCACAGCTTAATTTTTTAGCGAAAACCTTCGAACCTAAGGGAATGGGGTGGTGGACTTGGTTAGATGATGTAGGCTGGTAGGGTACGTAGTGATTTGGCGGTATGAACAAATTACTGTTAGGATCATATGAAGAGCGTGTGTAGGATTAGAAGAAAGAGATGACCAATTACTCTAGCAATATTACCACCATCAGTGAGAAAAGTATGCGTGATGATGGAAAAAAGAAAAAAAGTCTGGAATGGAAGAGTAGAAAAATCCCAAGAGTTTACAAAAATCCTAAGAAGGGTGTATTCAATTAGAATTTTAACAGACTTTTTTTGCATAAAAAAATCCTGTGGATTTTAAAAGATTTTGTACGAATGTAATGACTTTTAAGATTTTTTTAAAAGACTTTTGATTAGGATTTTGTAGTTTGGATTTTAATGGATTTAAAAAATATGAATTCATAATATTTGAAAGGACTTTATGGATTTACAAGATTTTAAAGGATTCCATGAATTTTTGGAAAATATTCAAAATTACCAGAGTCGATGAAAAAGATAATAAATAAAAGATAAGATTTGGATAAAAAAATAAAATCAATACAAGTTTTTTCAATCTTTCTCTATCTCTTTCTCTTTTTTTAAAATTGAAAGCTATAGTTTTAATGTTAGTAGAAAAGTCTTTTAATACTTTGACTTGATTGTTGGTCATGATGAGCTAGAACTCCTTCCATGCTCAGATCTACTCATCTTATGGGATGGTGGACTTGGTTAGATGATGTAGGCTAGTAGAGTGGTTCGTAGTGAATTGGCGGTATGAACGCATCACTGTTAGGATCAAGAGCGTGTGTAGGATTAGAAGAAAGAGATGACCAATTACTCTAACAATATTACCACCATCAGAGAGAAAAGTATGAATGATGATGGAAAAAAAAAGTCTGGAATGGAAAAGTAGAAAAATCCCAAGGGTTTGGGCATGATTGTTTGATGTGTGTGGTATTTATACATATAACTAAAAAGTCACACATAATCCATCAAAATCCAATTTACAAAACAATCCATCGAAATCTATAGGATTTTGAATACCAAATGACTTTTTTTAAGTTGTAAAAAATCTTGATTGAATACCACCGGATTTTGTTGTCATGAAAAAAAAATCTTGAAAGTCTTGATTGAATACCATAAGACTTTTTTATCTTCTTTAAAAATCCTAATTGAATACCACAAGACTTTTTTTTATAAAAAAAAGTCTTTTAAAATCCTTCCAAATCTTAATTGAATGCACACCCTAAGATAATATAATCTTTTCTTCCAAGTTTCCTGGGTCAGACCGGGAGATATTCTTGGTCCAGGCACGATATAGGATTAGGCCGAAAGGTTCTCGATCATACAAGTACAAATCTATTCCAATTTCCCATTAACAATTGTCCCATCAAATTCTCGAATTAAATCCAATGAATAATTAATAAATATACATTTACCTTCTCTTCTAATTTCATTTACATTTCTTTTTTTTTTTTTTTTTTTGCATCTCCCTTTCTTATCACTTGTCACATTTATCACTTTTTTTTATATTTATTTTGCCTATTTTTTCTTCTTACCACATAAATCCACCCAAAATGGGCTGGATGTTGAGTATTATCCAAATTGAATTTATGTTAACCCCAACTTTTCTCCTCTTTTACACAAAATGTGTGTATCAGTATCTTTTAAGCTAAAATACACATCACTTCCTTGGAAAAAATTAAATAATATATATATATATATATATATATATATATATATATATATATATATATATATATATAGACACACACACACAAAAACTAAGTACCGTATAAGATATATATTTTCATCATATATCAGAGTAAGTTATATATTATGGAACTAATAGCTAGACTTCTTTTTGGTCTTGAGTTAGAGACCACGGTTTCCCTCAACCCGCTGGGTCGGATACTAATTCCGCTTGTGGTGTGTGTCTGCCGTTGACCCAAGGAAATTTTGCACACGGGAGAATCGAATACGGATCCTCCTGCTAAATAGATTGTTCCTCACATGTAAACGTAGTGGGATTTTACACCACTATATCAACCCTATGGGTTAATAGGTAGACTTCTTTGGGTTGTCATACGGTGTACACAACATTTAAATTAAACTACTTTAAAAAAATTAAAGAAACAAGGGAGCCTAAACACGTGGTTTTAGTAGTTTTTTATAGTCAACCCTATCGGTTAATAGGTAGACTTCTGTGGGTTGTCATACGGTGTACACAACATTTAAATTAAACTACTTTAAAAAAAATTAAAGAAACAAGGGAGCATAAACACTTGGTTTTAGTAGTTTTTGATACAAAGTATTAACTTGGTCAAAATATATGTAACATAATATTTTTTATAAGCCAAGCAAATTTATCAATTTTTTAATAATAACAATCCAAAACATAGCACCAGAAGTGCAATGAATTGATGAAAAGACAAAATACATCCTTCACATGTTCCATATCCCCTTTACACCAAAAAATGTCCGAACAATCCACTAGCTATGAGGTACATTCAAATGTAACATAACAATATGATACAAAGAATTTATATATTATCATCTATTTTCTGGTTCTTTTCTAAGTTGTAGGATTCACAGAAGTGCACTATTACCATTGATATACGATATGACTAAAATTATAGCTAATCGCTTGATTTCCACTTGATCCATGATCATTCCATGCATATTCTACCAATAAGAATCATTTAAAGATATATCTAACTATAAATTATATTACAGCACATTTGTACTTTTCACAAGCTAGGGGCTTCAGCCAAATAACTATGGGGTTTAAATAGATTTTTAATTTATAACTATATTTTTTTATTTTGGTTTTAATCTCTATATTTTAAAAGTTCAATTTTAAGATTTTATAATTTTGAAACTATTAGGAATTAGTCCCTCCTATTATATTTACAATTTTAATCTTGATCTCTACATTAATTAAGAATGAGTTCTTAGTTTTAAAATTATAGAGATTTAATATATTGAACTTTTAAAATATAACAACTAAAATCAAAACTGTGAACCTAACCATTTCTTCTTTAGATTTTGCAATACAATGAATCAGTGATGCATTATGGATCCTAGTTCAAATAATTTACGTTGAATTACAGAATTTAAACGCCAATAGTTTTAAATTTTAATGGTCGATATTCAGCATTAATTCTGTTGGAATTGAAGACGAGTCAAATATATTGTCATCATAGTGAAAGAAACAAATAGAATAGCTTTATAGTGGTGAGGGTGCAATAAATAAAACAACCTAATAAATTGATCCAGCTTCCTTCTCCTGGTTAAATAAATTATTTAAATCAGAGTATAATATTATATGGAAAATGGATTCAAACTATGATAGTAATATTTATTTTTACAATAAATGGCGAATGACGACGGTGTAATCATATTAATATATGGAAGCCCGTGTGTGTTTTTTTATGAGTGAAGGATATGGCTTGTGTTGGTTATCTGATATATATATCTCTAGGTTATTTTCATTCGCTGTCTCTAGACTTCTATGTACACACTGCAGGGCTCTCTCATAGTCTGCGTTGGCTCTCTCTAGACTTCTATGTTTTCATCTTTCAAATATAAGATTTTAGTATAACCAAACCAACAATAATAAAGAAATGATAAAATTTATCGAAACTTTAAAAGTAAAAATGGCTCAGACCAAGCTAGACTTTACTGGGTAAGTTCCACTTCCATGTTCTATTAGTAATATGAAAACCAATCAAATATGTTATCATTATTTTGTGAAAGCTAGAAATAAAAGCTTTGTAGCGGTGAGGGTGCAGAAAAATAAAATAACTTAACAAATTGTTCTATCTTTTTCAACATGAAAAGCAATTGAAAATAATTAATTTGAGATTGTGAAAATATAGAATTTTTTTTAAGACAAATACATATCATAATATGTGTGTGTGTGTGTGTATATATATAATATTAAGAAATTATTTTTTCTCAAAAATAAAATATTTTGTTATATAAATAAATTATGAAAGTAAAAAACAGAATTTTATTATTAAAATACAAAAAAATAACATGAAATTTCATAAGAAGAAAAATATCTCTAGCTAGAATTTCTACATGATTCCTGCATATGGCTTAGCCAAATTGGCTCATAGGGTTAAAGATAAATGCTGCATTGAGGATGTACGTCATACAATCTTTATATTATTGTTCTCTGAGTCTGATGTACAAAATTTGCAATTTTCTTCTTGAATAATATGTACTGTTTTTGAATATAAAAAAAGAGTAAATTACACTCGTTCCTCTGTATTTTGCATTTATTACGCCCGATACCCTCCCTATTTGGAGACCTATAGAAAATCCCCTAATTATCAAAAATTCATTGCACAGAGACCCCTTGACTCCGTAACGGAGTCTGTTAAGTTAACCCCAAGAGATCATGTGTTGTGCACATGCATTTTAATGAAACTTTCCGTCTAAAATGCCCTTGTCTTTTTCGTGGGCACACTTGATGGTGGTTAAACAACAAAATTTTGTTCCTTACTCCTTAGATTGAGCAAGTGAGTCAAAATGTCTTGAAACTCAGCCACACCTTGAATCACCTTGGCTGGAGTTTGACATAATCCCCCTGCATGTATCGGAAATCTGCATCTTCTACATTCCAGAAATTGCTTGCAAATAGGTATTTTATATTTTTACTTCCTTTTGGATATGCAAAATGAATTTATTACTTAAACAAGGGAACTTTACCTTAACATAAGACATGCCAAAGGTCAGTGTAAATAAGATTTAAAATATTAAAACATGATTAGATAATATTATACAAAGTTAAATTATCGAGGATAGAAGTTGCTTATGGACATTTCATTGATAGAAGATGGTATGGAATTGCTGGCAAATTGCCTCAAACTTGATTCACGTGCAACAATTGGATCCATTCTATGGTACAAGAAAAATGTTGGTTCTTGTGGAGAAGGCAATTCAACGAAGTGACGACTGAGATATGAGACAATTGTTGCCATTGTAGGTCTAACATTTGGGTTATCTTGAACACATAATAAACCAATTTGAATGCATTTGATGACTTCAATGTTAGAATAATTTTCTGTTAATTTAGGGTCCAATGTGTTCAATGGTGTTTCATCCCTCCAATGTCTCCAAACCTATAACAATTTGTAAGCTTGGCCAAATCATTACACTTTCTTACTTTTAGATTGATTTCATAATAAAATGAAAATTCAGCAAGATTATTACACTCACAGAATTTAGAAGACCATCATCAACACGGTGTTGTTCATAGGAACCTATGCTCTTTTTTCCACTAATAATCTCGAGAGCCATAACTCCAAAACTGTAAACATCTGATTTCTCAGAAAAATGTCCAAACTTAGCATACTTTGGAGACATATAGCCACTGCAAAATTAAGGGGGGAAATGATAAATAAGCTTAAGCATATCATGCAAAGGATGAGAAGTGTAGGAATGGGTATTAAAAATTAACTTACTATGTTCCAATAATTCTATTTGTACTTCCTTCTTGTTGATCTATTTCAACAATTCTAGCAAGACCAAAATCTGAAATTTTTGGATTCATATTTTCATCTAATAGTACATTACTAGGTTTAAGATTACGATGTATAACTTTAAGTCGAGAATGTTCATATAAATATAGAATTCCTCGAGCAATCCCTCCTATGATTTTGTGACGCTCGGACCGGGTCAAAACCTTTTCTAGTTTAGTGTCTACAAGAAATATTCATTATGTGAGTAAATTAAGTGATGCATGTTTTGTTATCAATCACTTGAATTGGTTTAAGATATACTACAATGAATATCATAAATACATAATGTATGAATGTTAAGCTTTAAAAAACTAAAGAGAAGTCTAAAGGCTCAAACCAAATAAGAAGTAATCCATACTCTTGTTTGGCACGTATTCATAGATAAGTATTTTCTCTTGCTTGTCAAGACAAAATCCTATAAATGCCACTAGATTTCTATGTTGAAGCTTGGCTATCAAAAGAACCTCATTTTTGAACTCCTCTACACCTTGCTTAGTTTGAGAGCCTCTTTACAGCTACAGGATTTCCATCAATAAGAATCCCTAAAAATGTAGATAATTATTTGTTAAAAATAAGAATATATAATAAATAAAATTTAACATGCTTTTTCTACCTTATAAACTTCTCCAAATCCACCTTTGCCAATTTTGTTCTCGTGTGAAAAGTTGTTTGTCGCTGCTTCAATAATTGCCAATTTGAATTGCAATGACTCTATAGTGGAACTTTCATGTCCAACTAAATGAAAATACTTCAATCGTTAAACCAAGTTTGTAACTTCTTTATGTTTTCTAATTGAAAAATTAGAATTAAAATATCCTTGTTTTTTTTCACCATACTTACAATTTTCTATGAGAATAATTTTATTATTCTTCCTTGTTTTTCTTCGTATCAAATAACAACAAAAGGTGAAAAGTATCCCAAATACAATAATTGTGAAGGTAACTATCAAGATAATAGTTCGCAATCGACCTTTCCCTACATTAAAAAATAATGACACGTATCATTAGGTCATGATGAATTCATAACAAGAAGAGAAGTAACTTGTATTTTTTTTTTATAAACAAAATATTATTGATGAAAAAAAACATGATCTTGATTTGAAGCACAAGGTGTTCCCGAAAAGAGACGTAAAAAATTTGATACAAATAAATGATCTTGTAGAACAAAGCTACACAACCCAAATATGCCAAAATCTATCACTAACAAAAGGCACCAATAATTTTTTTTATCACATATGATAGCAAAGTACCAAATAAAATATGTTAACACTGATGATAGCATAGTGGTTGCGTACGAAGGCCAAACATCAATATTGCAGAGGAATTATTTTTTGTATTGCTCATTTTTTTTAAACAAACCACTCATCCTTTTATACTTAGTAGAGTCGTTTAGGTTTTTTAAACTTAACTGTACAAAGATCAGTTTTTATTAAAAAAGGTTCAGTTATTTTTTTACTAGTTCAATTCAGTTCAGTTTCAGATAAGTTCAATTCAATTATTTTTTCATTAATAGGTGGTAAATATATAATAATAACAATAACAACAAAGATCATATAAAAAAAAGAAAGAAAAATAATATAAAAAATAAATATATAATAATAACAATAATAATATAAAAAAAACCTGGTGACGGATGAGTACTGGTGGGTGCAGTGGGCGTGAGATTGTAAAACTGGAACAATTCAAAGCGGAGAATACAGCTAGGGTACAAAACTCTTCCACCTACGCTTCCCAAACGTGCCCAAGGAATTGTCGATACAATCATATCACTTAGGCACCCAGCGCAATCGTTGCTAGATAGATCCAACGTGCATTGAGCAAGAATATACACCGTTTGAAAATTATTCAATCTTAATGTCGCAGCTTGATATTTGTCACCAATGTCCCCTGTGTCTTGCACCATCGCGTTTAGTTTAGTGGACAATTTATTAACAACAGAGTATTGCACGGGATCGGTGTCGCTGACATTCAAATCCACATTTTCCACGGCGAAGGACCGATTGGAATAGCGAAGCCAGCAGTGGTTGTACCAAATTACAGCCTCCGTAGCCAAACGACACTCGGAGGCTATCTTCTCCGTTGCGTTTCGGACGCATTGTCCACAAAGGTAAGGAGAAAGGTCGCCGCGACACGTGTAGAGACCTTGCAGTGTTCCCACTGGTATCTTGTATTTATTGCCACTGGTGGCGTTGGAAGACAAATCAGATAAGAGGGTCCCGAGGTTTGATTGGAAAACAGTATCAGTATCGTTCATGTATTGGTTTGTTGTGCAGTTGTTGGAAATATAGCCAGGATCTTGTGAATATTCTGAATCTGTATGTGGATATTTTGTTTCAGGAACGAGTCCTTGTGGTGCCTCATCGGTGACGAGGCAGTAGAAAGGGTACAATTCATACCAAATGTTGCAACTGGGAAACGCAACTCTTCCTCCTTGCTTTGCATAACAGCACCTTGGAAGGTGCCCTATTGCTTGAGTAAGACAGTTTGTGCAGTTTTGGGGTGAGAGGTCTTGTGTGCACTGAGCCAGACAGTAACGGGTCTGAGATTGAGACAAGGTTGCTTGCTTTGTGGAGAACCTGTTGGCAGAATTGGCTGCTTCATCTGCAGTTTGGTTCATGGTGCTGGACAACAAGCTCATGAAGCTTGTGGAGTTGGAGGAAACATTGGCCGTGTTGATCAAGGACCATCTGGGAGATGTGGCCACGGTGGAGAAGAAAGCGAGTTTGGAATACCGAACCATGCACTCGGCGTACCAAATCACACCCTCTATGGACAGGGAACAGTTTGGGTCTGAAGATAGTTTCTCGGTTGCGTTCGCCACGCACTCTTTGCAGAGGCGATGAATAGACCATACACCGTGTCAGAGGAGTTTGTGCTGCCGAGGACTATGTTGTTGTAGAATAAGTTGGCTGTCGCGTTGGAAGATAAGGAAGAGAGGAGGGTCTTGAGGTTCTTTTCATAGGTGCTGTTCAAAGTGGCTTTGTTTGCGCTGCAATTTTGGTTAACGAAATTAACCTTGTCGGGGTCCTGTGCTTTAGTAGTTGGGAAATTGAAGAAGCTAATAAGGATACAAAGGAAGATGAACATGAAGAAATTGGAAGGCATGGTTCTGTTAATGTTCCACAACACTACCAGACCGTGGAGGATGGATGGAGTTTTTCTGTTCATATATAGTTTGTCCAGATTTCCTTGTGTATTGTAATGGAAAATATACGGTGAAGTTGAAACTTATATAATTTTTTCCCCTATCAACAACATATTTTACATGGCAGTGAGGGATAGCGGATAGGTGCAACGTGCAAGCATCAGTGAGTCAAACACTCATGTCCCTCTCATTACCTTGCGAGATTGATTCCCCAGAATAATCTTATAATTATTTTATAGATTATAATATTGTGTGTTGAAAATGTCTAGAAGAAAGTTAGAAAATGTCAAAATTAGGATTGCTGATAGTTTGGTTCAGGAGACAAACTTGAATGGAACTGAAAAATGGTTTTGATGAGAGCCAAACTGAACCATGCATTCTCTTTTTATAGACAATTGTGATCGAGTCGGATAGAATTCTTATGAACAACAAAACTCTATATGTGATAAATGCTTTCCAAGTTTATTTTCTTTCACATGTTCTTTCTTACTTAGAATAAACTTCTTAGATTATGAAAAAGTTGTTGAGTAGTCTGTTCAGAAATTTTAGTATATATTTTATACAAAGTATTAGCTAGGTCAAAATATATGTAACATAATATTATGATACAAAGAAGTGCATTATAATCTTCTATTTTCTGGTTCTTTTTCTAGTTTACGTACATTGTAGGATTCATAGAAGTGCACAATTACCATTGATATACGATCTGAGTATCTGACTAAAATTATAGCTGATCGCCTGATTTCCACTTGAACCATTGATATACGATATGACTAAATGAGAATCATTTAAAGATATACCTAACTATAACTTTAGATTACATAAGCACATTTGTACTTTTCAGAAGAATCAAAACTGTGAACCTAACCATTTCTTCTTCATATTTTGCAATTCAATGAATCAGTGACACATTTTGGATCCTAGTTCAAATCATTTACGTTGAATTACATAATTTAAACTTCAATAATTTTAATGGACAATTCAGCATTCTGTTGGGAACATTGAAGAGACCAGTCAAATATATTGTCATCATTTAGTGAAAGAAATAAATAGAATAGCTTTATATAGTGGCGAGGGTGCAATAAATAAAATAACCTAATAAATTGATTCAGCTTCCTTCTCCTGGTTAAATAAATTATTTAAACCAGAGTATAATATTAAATGGAAATTGAATTCAAACTATGATATTTAATTCTATAATAAATGGCAAATGACGGAATAATCACATTAATATATGAAAGCCCGTGTGTTTTTTATGAGTGAAGATATGGCTTGTATTGGTTACCAGATAGGAAAGTGCTATAAATTATTAATTCTGTTTTAAATACTTACCCCCTGTGTATTCCGTCAAATATCCTGCTTTTTATTTTTTAAATTTAACATTGATCCAATCATCAATAAACACATAGTTTTCGTATGGTTTCGTACAGAGATAATTCGTACCATATAGCATTATTGTACTAGATATCTCTTTATTTTCCTTCGCTGTCTCTTTGACCTCCTTATGGGACACGTTTTGGGATGTTGACCTTGGTGCTCAAGAGCGTACACACTGCACGGCTCTTTTCCATGTTTTGAATATAAGATATTAGTATAACCAACAACACTTAATTAAAGAAATGATAAAAAAATTATTGAAATTATAAAAGTAAAAATAGCTCAGACCAAGCTAGAGTTTACTAGACAAGTTCCATGTTCTATATGTTAGTCAAAAAAAGGGGCCAACTGCCAACAACTTTTTTTGGTGCCTAATTGCAAAGTTGTGTGCTACAATTTATTTCTGTGCAGGAGCAATCCCTCTATAAATAGAGGCCTTCGGTAGAAGCATAGATACCTCACTACAATTGTAATTCCTTTTAGAGAGAGTTAGAAATACTAGTAGTGTGTATTCTCCTATTGTAAGAGAGAGTGTAATTATTCTCTCCTTATAGTTAGAGAGAGGTTGTAATTTTCTTCCACTTAGTAAAAATATTTCTCTGGTCTTGCTCATGATTTTTTCCTTATCCGTTGAGGGTTTTTCACATTAAAATATTGAGTGTCAATTCTTATTTTTCTCATCTCTTATTTTAGTTGCGAGTTATTATTTTGTTACTCTGGTACCCAACAGTGGTATCAAAGCCAATAGGTTCTGATATTGTTCCGCTGCGATACACGCTGGTACGCTGGTATAGTGCCGAAGAAAATTCTTAGTATGCTCTGTGATTGCGATATAGTCTGATCTACCACATTAGAAAAGAATTATTCTTGTTACTGGATATAGAGTGAGGTAGTGTGAAAGTGCATGTCTAGGAAAGTTGTGGCTAAGGAAAGACTTGGTATTTAAGCGTGTCCATTGGTGACCCACCTCTCTTTCCTGGGAACTTACCTAGTGCACTGGTTCACGGTCTACAGTCACTGTTCCAGTAGGCGATACTATATACGGTGGAAGTTGTGTAAGTCAGTTCTTTAGTGTGAAACCATGGTAGCAAAATACGAGATTGAGAAGTTCAACGGGAATAATTTCTCCCTATGAAAGTTAAGGATAAAAGCAATTTTGAGGAAGGACAATTTTCAAGATGCAATTGAAGGCAGACCTGCGGAGATCACTAATGAAAGGTGGAAAGAGATGGATGACAATGTTGTTGCCAATTTGCACTTAGCAATGGCGGATTCAGTTCTGTCTAGTGTTGCGGAGAAGAAGACCGAGAAGGAGATTTGGGATACTCTCCACAAATTGTACGAGATCAAGTCACTTCACACCAAAATATTCTTAAAGAGGAAACTCTACACTCTTAGAATGAGTGAGTCCACTTCAGTGACGGACCACATCAACAATCTGAATACTCTATTTGCTCAACTTTCTGCGTCAGATTTCAACGTAGAAGAAAATGAGCGGGCAGAGCTTCTACTTCAAAGTTTACCAGATTCGTATGATCAACTCATCATCAACATAACAAACAATAATATTTTCGGCTGTCTAACCTTTGACGATGTTGCCGGAGCTATTCTTGAAGAAGAATCTAGGCGAAAGAATAAGGAAGATAGGCTAGAAAATTCCAAGCAAGCAGAAGCTTTAACGATGACGAGAGGCAGATCAACGGAACGTGGCTCTAGTGGGAGTCAAAATCATGGTAGATCAAAGTCTCGAAGAAGGAAAAACATCAAATGCTACAATTATGGCATGAGAGGGCACTTAAAGAAAGATTGTTGGCACAAGAAGAATGGAGGAAAGAATTCTGAAGCATCAACCTCTCAAGGTTGCGTTGCAAGTACCTCAGATAATGGAGAAGTCTTGTATAGTGAAGCAGCAATTAGTTCTAAAGGCGGAAGACAACTTCATGATTGTTGGATATTGGATTCGGGTGCAACCTAGCACATGACTCCACGTCGAGATTGGTTTTGCACTTATAAACCTATCTCAGAAGGATCCGTGTTCATGGGAAATGATCATGCCTTGGAAATTGCTGGAGTCAGTACTGTCAAATTAAAAATGTACGATGGTACTGTTCGCACACTTCAAGGGGTACGCCATGTGAAGGGCTTGAAGATGAACTTATTGTCCGTTGGACAATTGGATGATCTCGGGTGCAAGATCCATACTGAAGGTGGGATCTTAAAGGTAGTGAAAGGCAATCTTGTAGTGATGAAAGCTGAGAAGATCACAGCTAATCTATACATGCTTTTGGGAGATACGTTGCAAGAAGCAGATGCATCAGTTGCAACAGCAAGTCAAGAAGAAGCAACGATGATGTGGCATCGTAGACTTGGACATATGTCAAAACGAGGCCTGAAAGTCCTTGCGGAACGTAATCTCCTGCCTGGGCTCAAAACGATCAATTTACCATTTTGTGAGCATTGTGTGATAAGTAAGCAACATAGGTTGAAGTTTGCTAAAGTAACTACTAGAAGCAAACACATACTAGACTTGGTACATTCGGATGTGTGGGAATCACCAAAAGTATCCTTGGGAGGAGCAAAGTATTTTGTATCATTCATTGATGATTATTCCAGGAGATTGTGGGTGTACCCAATTAAGAAGAAGTCATATGTGTTTCCAGTATTCAAGGAATTCAAAGCACAAGTGGAGCTTGAAACTGGAAAAAGAATTAAGTGCTTGAGGACAGACAATGGAGGAGAATATGTAGATGGTGACTTTTTACAATCCTGCAAACAAGAAGGTATTTTAAGACAATTCACAGTTCCACATACACCTCAGCAAAATGGTGTGGCAGAGCGGATGAACAGAACTCTCCTAGATAGAACAAGAGCTATGCTGAGAACAACTTAAGTAGCCAAATCTTTCTGGGCAGAAGCAGTTAAAATCGCCTGTTTTGTGATAAATCGATCACCATCAACAACGATTGGTTTAAAGATGCTGATGGAGATGTGGAAAGGCAAACCAGCTGATTATTCTTCCTTACATGTGTTTGGATGTCCTGTGTACGTGATGTACAACTCCCAAGAAAGAACAAAGTTGGATCCAAAATCCAGGAAATGTATATTCTTGGGTTATGCTGACAATGTTAAGGGGTATCGCTTGTGGGATCCCATTGCCCGCAAGGTTGTTGTTAGCAGAGATGTAGTTTTTGGAGAAAATGAATTGCAAAGTGAGCAAAAAAATGACAGCACTATCAAAGACACTACTATAGTGCAGATAGAGAAGATGTCTGGAGAAAATGACTTTTCTGAAGCAGAACAGGAGCACGAAGAACAAGAGCCAAATGAGGTCAGTGACAGAGGAGGTCTTCGACGATCAACAAGACAAAAATCTAAACCAAGTTGGCACTCACAGTTTGTCATGGCAAGCCATGATGCGTACTGTCTTCTAACTGAAGAAGGAGAACCATCAACCTTTCAAGAGGCTGTGAGTAGTTCGGATGCTTCTCAATGGATGGCAGCAATGCATGAAGAAATGGAAGCCTTGCATAGAAATAAGACGTGGGAACTTGTTGAACTTCCAAAGGGTCGAAAAGCCATCGGAAACAAATGGGTATACAAGATCAAATGAGATGGCAATGATCAAGTGGAACGATATTGTGCAAGACTTGTGGTCAAAGGATATGCTCAGAAAGAAGGTGTTGATTTCAATGAGATATTCTCACCAGTTGTTCGATTGACAACAATTAGAGTTGTTCTGGCTATGTGTGTTGCATTTGATTTACATCTTGAGCAACTTGATGTAAAGACTGCTTTTCTCCATGGAGAACTTGAAGAGGAGATATATATGCTCCAACCGGAAGGCTTTAAAGAACAAGGAAAAGAAAACTTGGTTTGTAGGTTGACCACATCTCTGTACAGTCTAAAGCAGACGCCAAGATGTTGGTACAAGAGATTTGATTCCTTCATTATTAGCCTTGGTTACAACAGACTGAGTTCAGACCATTGTACGTACTACAATAGGTTTGATGATAATGATTTCATCATTTTGCTGTTGTATGTGGATGACATGTTGGTGGTGGGCCCCAACAAAGATCGAATCCAAGAATTGAAGGCAGAGTTGGCTAGGGAGTTTGATATGAAGGACTTGGGACCAGCAAACAAGATTTTAGGGATGCAAATTCACCGAGACAGAAAAGATAGGAAACTTTGGCTTTCTCAAAAGAATTACTTACAGAAGGTCTTGCGGCGCTTCAACATGCAAGACTGTAAGCCAATTTCTACCCCATTTCCTATCAATTATAAGTTATCCTCAAGTATGAGTCCTAGCAATGAAGCAGAGAGGATGGAAATGTCTCAAGTACCGTATGCATCAGCGGTGGGAAGCCTTATGTATGCCATGATTTGTACAAAACCAGACATTGCTCAAGCAGTGGGAGCGATTAGTAGGTTCATGGCAGATCCTGGTAAATAGCACTGGAATGTTGTTAAGAGGACCCTTAGATACATCAAAGGATCCTCAGATGTTGCATTATGTTTTGAAGGATCGAAATTTATTGTCAGGGGCTATGTTGATTCAGATTTTGCAGGTGATCTTGATAAAAGAAAGTCTACTACTGGCTATGTGTTTACACTTGCAGGAGGGGCAGTGAGCTGGTTATCCAAATTACAGACCGTTGTAGCTTTGTCTACTATAGAAGCGGAGTACATGGCAGCTACCTAGGCATGCAAGGAAGCTATTTGGATTCAAAGGCTATTGGAGGAACTTGGGCACAAGCAGCAGAAGATTACTGTGTATTGTGACAGTCAAAGTGCCTTGCACATTGCAAGGAATCCAGCTTTTCATTCCAGGACAAAGCACATAGGTGTTCAATACCATTTTGTCAGAGAAGTAGTAGAGGAAGGAAGCGTGGACATGCAGAAGATTCACACCAAAGATAACCTAGCAGATGTTATGACGAAGCCAATCAATACAAACAAGTTTACGTGGTGTCGATCCTCTTGTGGCCTATCAGAAACGTAAGCAACATATGGAGTGGCAAAGACTAGTGTGAAGATATGATTGAATTCAATCATAATCTTCAAGTGGGAGATTGTTAGTAAAAAAAAGGGGCCAACTGCCAGCAACTTTTTTCGATGCCTAATTGCAAAGTTGTGTGCTACACTTTATTTTTGTGCAGGAGCAATCCCTCTATAAATAGAGGCCTTCAGTAGAAGCATAGAGACCTCACTACAATTGTATTCCTTTTAGAGAGAGTTAGAAATACTAGTAGTGTGTGTTCTTCTATTGTAAGAGAGAGTGTAATTGTTCTCTTCTTATAGTTAGAGAGAGGTTGTAATTTTCTTCCATTTAGTAAACATATTTCTCTGGTCTTACCCGTGGTTTTTCCCTTATCCGTTGAGGGTTTTCCACGTTAAAATATTGAGTGTCAATTCTTATTTTTCTCATCTCTTATTTTAGTTGCGAGTTATTATTTTGTTACTCTGGTATCCAACACTATATTAGAAATTTGAAAACAATCAATGCAATATCATTTAGTGAAAGAAATTGCCAAAAGTTTTGTACTGGTGAGGGTGCCAAAAAAATAAAATAACTTAACAAATGTGAATTTGGTTGTGTGGTACGTACATAACCAAAAGGACTCGGTAGCTAGTTAGCACACATAAATCAAGTTTAATTGATGACATGAATTAAGCAGAAAAAAAGTTTTGAAGGAGAGGGAGTTATAACTTATAACTAGCTACTTAATTAAATCTTGTTTGTTTTATAAGATTCCTGAACCATCAAAATTCGCATTTGATGGAAGGAAAAAGTTTTGCTTTGCTTTAAAGTGTTGTAAATTTCCCCGTTTATGCTTTTAAGATAGATCGTAGAAAGCTACTGATTGATTCAAGAAAAAGGCCATTTTGGTGTTTGATTCTTTTCTTTCTTTTTTTTTTTTTTTCTAGATAAAGAGGATCATATCATTTCATGTAAAATAAGTGACTGAATACAAGCAGGACTGAATTCAAAAACATGTTGATGAGCAAAAAATCTAAATGCTCTTGTTAAGCAATGAGCAACTTGATTAGTTTGTCTACTAATAAACTGAATACGACAGTTTTGGAAAAATGATGATTTTCCAGCACAGCTCCTGAGAATTTCACCAAATTCATTGTTCATGAATATCTTTGAGTTTATCCTGTCTGCTACTGGTTTGCAATCTGTTTCAAAAATGATGTTGTCAAGATGCATGGCTGATGTCCAACTTATTCCATTGTGAAGAGCTAGAGCCTCCGCTTCCTGTGGTGAAGGTATGCCGTGATTCCATGTAGAAAAGGCAGCAGTAAAATGACCATGTGAATCTCTGATACATGATGCTACACCAAAGGTACCAATCTCGGGAAAAATAGACGCATCTAAATTACAAATCTCTGATACGTGATTCTTTTCTTTCTAAAGGCCATTAATTTTATTATTTTCTCAACATGAAAAGATATGTAATTTTGTCTTTAAAATATTTTCTATATTTTCAAAATGTCAAATTAATTAATTTTCAATTTCTTTTCATGGTGAGAAAGATAGATCAATTTATAGAAATAATATTTTTCCAGCATAAGTACTTGTATAAATCCTTTGCCAGATCAACTATAACATCAACCAATCACAGTCTAATCCTAGTAAACGGATAGGCTAACTGCACCAAACATGTTTGGGCACAAATCAACAAAAAGGTAAATGTTTATAAAACATATTTCAAACCCCAAAAAGGTTCAAAAAAAAAAATTCTCATTAAGCAAATTCAGAATATCATAATGTGCGAGAGATGTTATCTCATCCTCACACCAAAAATCCTCAAGGGGTCCAAATGATTGCATGCTAGGATTAGTGTAACGCCCATTCTTGCACCTTCCTCATTCACAAGGGGGCAAATGGTTTCGTAGATCATGAATACCATACACCACAATTAGGGATCCACCATTTGATTTATCCATAATGAGACTATGACATATATCCACCAGCTCCAGAAGTTCCAAGAAAGTGATTACACGGCACAAAGCCTTCATGCTCACTATTATGGACTGAATATATGCTCAGCACCTTCAAGTTCGAGGTGTATTTAATCATGGCATCAGCATGATATTCTTTAAAGTTGCAAGTAAATTTCATCTCAGTGATGTTCTTGCAGTAATGACAATTGCAGAAAATTTGCAACGATCGGGGACCACGGAGGTATGGGTAATGAGCTCAAGAACTCCCCATGACTTCATTGCCATACCCGTACGTCTTGACTTCAACTTCTGATAAGTCACCTGTCTTTGGTAGAACTATAGTCAATTCAGATTTGGAATCGGGTCCTCTCCAGCAGCAACTGTATCCAATCCTCTCCAATCATATATTTAAACCCTTGGAATTAAAAGTTATACATATCCGTATCAGGACTACTTTCGTGTGTGTGTGGCATTTGTAAATGCTATTCATTTATATACTTTTAAATATATAACTTTTTATATTTTAATTTCTTTGTTATTTATTATTATTTTTTATATTCTTTGAATTAAAATGTAATTAATAATTTAATATAGAATATAATTTATTTTAAATTATACAAATAAATTAAAATTATAAAAAAATGGTGTTGCAGATTTCTCACTGATTTTTCCAAATCTGATAAAATCCAACGGGAATGGGCCGGGGTTGGATATTAAAATTTTGGTTAAATTGTACAGAGTTAACTCCTGATCCGCTTTTTGATTCCATATTTTTTATTTTACGATTTTAGTCCGTACGTTTTAGAAAATCCATAATTTTAGTTCAATACCAACAGAAGTTAACATATTGAGTGAACAGTAATATGTTAAAATTTTAGAGAGATTGAAAATGAGACGAAAATTTTTGGAAGAACCCATTTTAAATTTCACATATTTTAGAGGGACCAAAAACATATTTTACCCCATACGTAAATTTGTTGTTGAATATTTAATTATTTATTTATCAAAGTCTCATAATTTTTAAAGTATAGTGTGTATTATGACAATCTCAACCAAGTCCAACTAATTCAAGAGTAATTCACTTCTTAACCTCCTTCTTTTTCTCCATTCGAAATGTATTCTACAATATGATAGTTTACATATCTCCTTATATATATAAATGACTAAGAGATTCTCGCTTTTCCTTGCTTCACTCTCCTCACTCTCTCTCACATTCACTTTTATTTGAATACTCTTCTCTCGTGAAGTGGTGTAGTTCACTGTCCTAACATGCATCTGGTTCTTCTACTTTTCCTAAAATTTCTCTTATCAACTTTTGTAACTACCTCACATTCACAATATTTCTATAACTACCTTCATTCACTTATTTATCTGATACTATATTTTTTAATATTTTTTATTAGTTTTTTTAATTCTATTTTTTAGTTCCTAAGATTTCTCTCTTTCATCAATAATTTCAAATCATTAATTCAATTTACTTTTCAATTTTCAAAGTTAATTTAAAAAATTAAAGTTACATCATTACATCTTCCCTTATCTTTTTTTTCTTTAAAAAAATTATAGTTTCTAATTTCTTTTATAATGATCTCTTTTTCAAAATTTCTTTCGATGTGCTATATTTTCTTTTTATCAAATTTTATACTTTCTAATCTTTTGGATTTTTTTTAATATTTCTTTTATCAGATTTTCTAATTCTATTTTTTAATTCTGAAGATTTCTTTCTTTAGTCAATAATTCTAAATCCTTAATTCAATTTACTTTTCAATTTTCAAAGTTAATATTAAAAAAATTAAAGTTACATTGTTACATCTTTCCTTTTTTTTTTTTAACAAAATTCTAATTTATTTTATAATTATCTCTTTTTTTAAAATTTCTTTCAATATGCTATATAATTCTTTTGCTTTTTTTTTTCAAATTTCTTTCTATTAACTATATAAATAAGGTAGTAAAAATTTTAATAAACCCGTGCAATGCACGGGCTAAAACACTAGTTTTATGTTATTTTCATTGGTAATTGCAAATATTCAACCTTATATATGATATATGATTTTTTTTTATATGAAGACATATTTTAAACTCTTTTTTTAAAATTGTTGTGGTATTTTAACCTGAGGATATATCTATAACAATAGATAAAGAGGATACTGTTTCTGGTAACCACCTTTTTGGTCTCCACTTTTTGTTCACATTTTTATCCCTTGAGACCATACAAAAATTTAGTTTACACGTATTTTAGAAAGAGATATATGAGGGATACACGAGGGATAAGTGAGTGAAAATTTGGTTTTCATTATACAATTACATGATATGATAGGTTACTTATACGGTTATTCTACTTTTCCATTTTAAATTTACGTCTTAAAAAATTTGTAATTATACACTCTAAGTCTCCGCTCACAATATTGTAACCGCACACTCTCCGATATTTGTATTGTTTTATCTGGGTTTTTGTCTTTCTTTCCATCTCTCTCACTCTCAATTCCTTTTCTTCTGCCACATGGTGTCCTCCTTCTTCACTGTGTTCACTGTTTTCATAACATCCATAGTCTTTTTTACTTTTTATTTTTATTTTTTTTTTATTTCATAAAGGTTTTTATGCTGAATTCCGGAATGAAGATCCTATGTAAGTATTATTATAGCCATGTCATTTGGAAATCACTTCACTAAACCTAACATCTCACTAATTTTGCTATTCCTTTTCTTCTATTGCAGGTCACATCAAAGTGTTTAACATGATTAAATTTTATATGATTTTTTTTTTTACATGAAATCTGCAAACAAGAGGCTTATACTGTGACTTTTGTTCTACTATATTTCTATCTTCACATCTGTACTTGACTACTTGCCAACACAAGCACCAATCTCTTCTTTCTCACGCTATCTAAGGTTTGCCATTATGGTTATCTCATTTTTTTCTGAAGTTTCTAAAATCTCATTTTTTTTCTCTATCTGATTTTTCTTTTCCTTCTTTAACTTTCTCTTTTGCTATGTCTTTTAGGTTCATCATCCTCTAAATCTGTTTGGTCTTCTTACTCGGTACTAACCCAGGTCAGTTTTATCTTTTTCAATTATTTTTGGACTTTGTTTTTTTTTTTAGTTTTATTTCTCAATTATTTTTTTCCCTTTTTTTTTTTAAAAAAATCAGGGTGGAGATTGAGATTTTCAACAAGTGTTGTATGCACTAAAACTTTAAGCGCACTCTTGGGTCCAATTGAAACTTGATCTCTCCCATTTTTTTTTTTTTTTTGGTTTTATTGAGTTTGATTCTTCGTATATAACTTGCTGCATTTTAAGCATAATAATTTTTTAATATTGCACGATGGTGCAAAGAGGCATGGGGCTGTGTTGGCAAGTGTTTGATGCAATTAATTAGAGAGTTTGGGAATGAATGTCCTTGATTGAATTTTGGTAGTTTACGTATGTAAAAGGGATAGGGGAAATAAAGGAAAACGTCATTTTTTTCTCAATTCCCTTTTTACTGTAAAAAGTGAGTATACAATGAAAGTGTACAAAAATCAAGTCTTGGAGTAACATTTTTGTTCCTTTATTTTCTTTTGTATTCATTTTCATACATGCAATCCAGTATAGTAATAGCCCATTCTACTATTATCTGTTGGGGTAGAAAATAGGAACTGCAAAAGCAACTTCTGGAGCAGACATGACTTCTTTTCCCCACAAATGAAGCAAATGAGTTCTTGAATTAACTTTTTATTTTATTTTTTTGTCATTGTGCAGGTCCTAATCTATGCATGAACTATCATAAAATTACATTCTATCAGTTCTATTCTACTAAAAGCTGCTGCAAATCCTGAGAAGCTCAGTTCTTCAGTTAAGCTTTTTTTTTCTTTTTTTCTTTTTTTTTAATCTTGCTTTCTTAAATGTGAGACTCTTATATTTCTTCTATCAATTGCTTTCTCTTCTTTTCTTTTTTCTCAACATGGCTCAAGCTGCAGGCACAATGACTGAATGCAATGTAATCCATCTATTTTTTATTTTATTGTATTTTTCTTTTAAGGGGCATGTAATTGAATGAATAAGAACTTCTATTATATTCACAATAATGCAATTTAACTTAGTTTCTTACACGTGCATTTGATATTGTTTTTTGTTCCTTTGTCTTCATTTCTACCTTCTCCATACTTAAAAAAAAATGTTTCTTTATAATTGTTCTTGAAAGTAATTAAGATCATAAAAAGTTAAATTGTTAAACAATTTCATGTGTTCTTAAAGACATTTATTTTTTCACGTATTATTAAACAGAATTATTTAGTGAGATCATAAAAAGTTAAAATTATTTTAGTTAAATTTGATTTTAATCATTATTTTTAAATGCATAACCAAGATTCATTCCAATAACCATTTACAGTGAAGAAATAAAAAATTAATTCAATTAAAAGGCATTATAATCTTAATAACTTATTAAATAATTTAATACGTTATAGTGTAATAGAAATGCGGACACACAGGCGCGCCGCTAGTAAATAATAAAAAAAAAACACTAAAACTTGTGAATACAAAAATAAAATGAAAAGAAACGGTGCGGCTTTACTTATTATCGATTTACTAGTCGAGAGCTTCAAATTGATCACGTTATTTAGCAAAATGAGATATTGAAGGAAATTTAATGTACATATTTTTTTATGATGAAAAATTTAATTTAATGTACATAATTAGGGTATGAAAAATCTTATGAATGTAGTCATATAATTAGTACTCCCTCCGATCTTTTTTATAAGAAACAAATAACTAAATATCAAGACCAATAAAAATAGTTAAGGTAGTTAGTTATAATTAATAATGTCATAAATTTTAATTGTATTCCAAAAGTATCCCCTAAATTGATTGGTTTATGTAATAGTTACATTAATAACATTGCACCTTCACCAATAAGTGTAACTTGTATTATTAATAGACCAATAAATGCATGAGAAATGAATACGTATCTCATTAATGGATTTCACAAGATGAAGGGTAAAAAAGATAACTAGCAATTAATACATCTTAAAGTGGGTCTATGTTTCTTATAATTAGGACTAAAAAAGAACATCATTTTGTTTCTTATCAAAAGGACCGGAGGGAGTAGTACTTTTGTTTTAGTCGAAGTTGATCAATCATTTTAATTAAAATTAACTAACTCTTAATTACTTTATGAAAATTAATATAACTAACTTGAAGTTCTTTAATTTACAAGCAAACACGATAAGAATTGTAATTATCCTATCAAACTAAAACCAATGTTTCACAAAATTTATTTTCTCATTTAATTTCTTTATGAAAGTAGTAAATGGATATTTAATATTGTTAAATTTATGCAATTGATTCAAGATATTTCTTAAAACACTTTATATATCAAGAGTGTTGTGTGGGATTTAATGTTCGTCATTGCATAGACTTTTGAACTTAATTTAAATTTTACAAATATTTTTTTCTAAATATTTTGTTTTGAAAAATTAAATAAATTTGATTATATTTTTCTTTCTTTGTTTTTTGATTCTATCATGATGGGCATCGTGGACTAAGAAATTCATATGGCAATAGGAGTTTATTATGTTATGACTCTAGAATAGATTTGTTAACAACACTAATTAAAATTGAATGCACGATTAATTTCATTTTTAGTCCCTTTATTATAATCATTTCATGATTTTGGTTCCTTCACTATTTTAATTATGCAATTTAAGTTGGTTTTATATGTTACTACCTCTGATTCCTATTATGAGGTCCAATTAACTAATTCACCAGGATTAAGAAATTTAGTTAATTTAGTTGAGAGCATTAAATTTATCTTAAATTGATATTTTTTTTTCAAAAGTACCCTTGTGAACAAAACTAATAAACATTAATGGGTTATGTTTCTCTTATCACTATCACATTATTCTAAAACTAACTTTAATGAAGGGTATTTTTGTAAAAAAATAATTAATACAAGAGACGTTTTAAATTAGACTTTATAATAAGAACTTAAGGTAGTAACTTGGTATTAATATTTAACTTGGCATTCAATATTTAATAGAAATGCTAACATGATACTCTACTGCACATTCATGTAAGCACATCCATGTCTACAATCTACTATCATTTAGCAATTTCATTAAATATTAAATATCAAGTTAACAAATAAACCAAAATTACTCAATTAAAATAATGATGAGACCAGATTCATAAAAAAAAAAAAAGGAACAAATTAAAGAAATAACAATACTTAGGCGATAAAAATACAATTAAGCCTTGAATATATTGATTACTAGATACTATGTAAGAATCACAATGTTGTATACTTATTTTGTAGTCAAAATTTGTGATTCCTTTGTCAAATGATTTAAGAGTCATTCACAGATTTCTAATTTAAAAATTATTCAAAATTGAAACAAAACATACTTCATTTTTTTATAGGTATTTTATATTTGCAGTCTGTTTTTTGAAAATCAAATAATTTTATTACTTAAGCAAGAAAACTTAACCTTTTCATAAATGCATAAAGGTTTAATACATAAAGCCACAACTAGTAAATGCATGAAGTTAAAACCCCCTAAATTGAAACCAAAAAAGTCTTACACAATATGAGAAAACTCAAAACACAAAACATATATACTTCATAATTTGACCTCTATGATATAATTAAGTTCTAAATAAGATTTTATAATACATTAAAACGTGACTAGATAATGATATTCAAAAATAAATTATCGAGGATAGAATTCACTTATAGACATTTGATTGATTGATGATGGTATGGAATTGTTGGTAGATTGCCTCGAACTTGATTCATTTGGAACAATTGGATCCATTCTATGGTACAAGAAAAATGTTGGTTCTTTAGGAGATGGCAGCTCAATTGAGTAACCACTGAGATATGAAACAATTGTCACCATTGTAGGTCTAGTATCTGGGTTATCTTGAACACATAATAAACCAATTTGAATGCATTTAATGACTTCAATGTTAGAATAGTTTTCTTTTAATTTTGGGTCCAATGTGTTCAATGGTGTTTCATCCCTCCAATGTCTCCAAACCTGTAACAATTTTGTAAATTTAGCCTAATCACTACACTTTCCTACTTTTAAACTGATTTCGTTGTACATTGAGCATGACTAATAATAAAACAAAAATATTCAAAGGTTATTGTACTCACAAATTTTAGAAGACCATCAGCAATACGATGTGGATTATATGAACCTATATTCTTTTTTCCACTAACAATCTGAAGAACCATAACTCCAAAACTGTAAACATCTTATTTCTCAGAAAATTGTCCAAACATAGCAAACTCTGGAGACATATAACCGCTGCAAAATTAAGGGTATGACAATTAAGCTTAAACATATCATGCACAGGATGAGAAGTGTAGGAATGAGTATTTAAAACTTACTATGTTCCAATAATTCTATTTGTACTTCCTTCCTGTTGATCTATTTCAACAATTCTAGCTAGACCAAAATCTAAAATTTTTGGATTCATATTTTCATCTAATAATACATTACTAGGTTTAAGATCACGATGTATAACTTTAAGTCGGGAAAGTTCATGTAAATATAGAATTCCTCGAGCAATCCCTCCTATGATTTTGTGACGCTCAGACCATCTCAAAACCTTTTCTAGGTTGGTATCTACAAGAAATACCAATTATGTGAGAAAATTAAGTGATGTATGTTTTGTAATCAATCACTTTAATTGGTCTATATATAATTAATACATTAAATATCATAAATAAATAATGCATGAATATTAAACTTTAAAAAAATTTAAGATAGGTCAAAAGCATCAAACCAAATAAGTAGTCCAGACTCTTGTTTGGCACGTATTCATAGATAAGTATTTTCTCTTGCTCGTCAAGACAAAATCCTATGAATGCCACTAGATTTCTATGTTGAAGCTTGGCTATTAATAGAACCTCATTTTTGAACTCCTCTACACCTTGCTTAGAATTTCTTGAGAGTCTCTTTACAGCTATACGTGTTCCATCAATAAGAATGCCCTAAAAAAATAGGTAGTTATTCATGTTAAAAATATAAACATAGAAGAAATAAAATTTAACATATTTTCTTCTACCTTATAAACTTATCCAAATCCACCTTTGCCAATCTTGTTCTCGTGTGAAAAGTTGTTTGTTGCTGCTTCAATTATTGCTAAACTAAATTGCAATGACTCTATTGAGGAACTTTCACGTCCAACTAAACCAAAATACTTCAATTGTTAAACTAAGTTTGTAAAGTTCTTTAAGTTTTCGTATTAAAAAGTTAGTATATAAAATTTCCTTATTTTAATCATACTTACAGTTTTCTCTAAGAATAGTTTTGTTATTTTTTCTTGCTTTTCTTCGTACCAAATAATAACAAAAGGTGAAAAGTATCCCCGATACAGTAATGGTGAGGGTAAGGATCAAGACAATATTTCGTGACTGACCTTTTCCTACATTAAAAAAAATAACACATGTCATTAGGACATAGTGAATTGTTAACAAGAGATATGACTTTTTTTTATAAACTTGAAATATTATTGATGAAACAAAATTATCTTGATTTAAAGCACAAGATGTGCCCAAAATAAGACAACAAGGTTATACAAATGAATGATCCTGTAGCACACAAGCTTCACAACCCAAATACACCAAAATCTAGCACTAAAATCCAAAAGCCAATAAAAATGTTATAACATACTTTAGCAAAGTACCTAAGAAAATATGTTAATACTTATGGTAGCAAAGTACGTATAGTCGTTCATGAAGGCCCAAAGTAGTCAATATGTTAAAGGAATTATTTTTGCGCTACACTCATTTTTTTCTAAACATACCACTCATCCTTTTTTTTTTTATTTCAAAATTACCTTTAATAATACAAAAGCCCCTTTAGCACGCCATCCTTTCCTATGAGGAGACATTCTTCCAAGCAAAGTTGCATCCTCCCCTCCATTAATAACACATATCCTACTAGCACCATTAAATCTATTTAAATCTAAATTCATTAATTTTCATTTATGAAAATTTCAATTTATAACAAATCAAATATCTCTTAGAAGGTTATCATTGTCTCTTTAGATTATGTTTGCATACTATTAAGACAACTTACATATCAGAGTCTAAAGAAAATTATAATACTTTCAAATCAAAATGAAGAAATCGATTGGAATTGAAAAACTACATTTTTTTTTAGCTTAAATATGTTTTTAGTCTCTAAGATTTGAGTCATTCTTTTTTTAGTATCCAAATTTGAAATTCATTTTTTTAGTTTCTTAAATATGCAAAATGCTCTTTTTTAGTCATTCTCCACAGTGTAAGCCAAATTGAGAATAAAATATTTGCAATTTGTGACAACTTTTGACCACCAAAATTTGATTTTCTATTTTATATTTTAAAGTATGATTTCTTCTAGTGGTTAAAAACAGCTAGAATCAAGTCAATAAAAAAATTAAAAACCCATTAACCACTTTAAAAATTGCTTTAAATTTTTTTTATTAACTTGATTCTAGTTGTTTTTAATCGCCAAAAATCATACTTTAAAATAGAAAATAGAAAATCAAATTCTAGAAGTCAAAAGTTGCCACTAGTTATAAATTTCTTATTCTTCTTTTGCCTCACACTGTGAAGAATGACTAAAAAGAACATTCTGTAAATTCTAGAAACTAAAAAAAAAACTTCAAATCTGGAGGACAAAAAAAATAACCCAAATTTAAATGACTAAAAACATATTTAAGCCTTTTTTTTACTGGTTTAACCAGTTTTCTACACGTCTAAATTTTTATTTCACAACTTTGATAAATAACTTACTAATTATCGATTAAACTACTTAGTCTAGTTTAATTTCAAAAGCTATTTAAATATTTTATCATTTAAATTTTCGTTTATGTTGATTAGCCTTTTCCTTTCTATGCACATCAACATGAAAAACAATAGAGTAAGTTACATTATCTAAATTTGTCTTAATTACACTCGGTCTTCCTTTTTTTTTTTACATTATTTTTAGACCCTCTACAAACAGTGATAACTCTCCGTTCAAAATAATTTTTTTTAAAAAAAAATACTCTTTCTCTTCTGAAAAACCTACTTTGTCCTTTTCTTTTGCCCATCTCTCCCCTAACCCTTCCCTCTTAACCAGAAACCCTCATCCCCAAAATTGAACCACCCCACCACCTTGCCACCTTCCACCTCTGTTCCCCAGAGCACCCTCGACCCCAGACGCCACCGTCCTATCCCCTACGACGTTGTTCAACATCCCAAATTCTCAATCTCTACCCCATCGACCTCATGCTCGTATCTTCTCATGCAGCCACCGGCACCGCGCGCAGGATGGCGTCAATGTTCTCTTGCTCTCCCTCGGCGGCTCCTCTGTCACCTTCGTGAATGCTCCATCTTCGTCACATGCTCGGTGGGGAATTCCGAATCTCGCAGTGGTTCTCGCTACCAAAGACGTTGCTTCTCTCTTCGCTTCTCCTAACATGGCCAAGTGGTGGAACGAGATCTCCTCCCATCGCCATAAAAAAATTCATCAAGTCTCATCTTCGTTTCCCTTTTTTTAGTCTTCTCTACTTGCTTAAATTTCATCAAGTTCAGTTTTAGGGAAATTTGGATGGCTTAAATTGTTTGAATTATTTTTAATTTTGAATTTCGGAAGAAATTGCCATTTATTTATTTGTTTATTTTCCCTTTTCTTTTGTTTGTTCTCTGTAGTTTTTAGTATTTTGATACCTTGAGCCAAAGAAGGCTTTCTTTTGATTGGTTGAGTGAATTTCATTTGATGCTGCAGTTACTCAAAGAGATAATAAGGCACGAAAATGTTGTGAAACTTGTGAATGTTCACATCAATCATGAAAAAAAAAAATCCACAACCACCGATCATAGGCATAGCAATGAGGAAAAAAAAAAGGAACCACTTTGCCCGGAAATGGAGGTCTGGAAATAACTCTACGTGCAAACATGAATTTTTTTTTCCCAACAAACCACTGCAATGTTAAAGGATGGAGATAAGGGTATTTTTGGTTAAAAAAATTCATTAAAATGCATGTGCTGGTCACATGACCTTTGTAATTTACTCAAAACAATAAGTAGACGTAGAAGGAGGTGTGAAAGGTAAGAGTAAGATCCAAATTAATTTTTAGTTAAGCACTTTAACTTTGCTCCACCTTGTACAAATGGCCAAAACTCCAGCCCATTACCCGATGGGCTAAAATATAAATTACTATTAGCACTTCATTATATTTCGGAAAGCTCAAGTGCATGAAGCAACACTCTACCCCATGATGCAACCATCATACTGAACATGCCCAATATATGGTGTTGGCTTGAAGTACTTAATATTCTTAATTAATTATCAAGTTTTTTTTTTATCCATAAGAATCGAACTCAGGTACAGGAATTTACAATAATCCAAACACATTATTTAACCAACTGAACTATATCATTAGTAATTGATTATCAAGTTATGGCATATATTTGCTAACAGTACACTGTAAGAACTTTCTCAAATGTCATTTTTTTTTTCTCAATTATCATCATATAATTGTGAAATAAATTAAGAATTCAAAATTAAATAAAGGAAAAAATAAAATGATTTGTAATTATATTGATCATCACAATTTTTTTTTATACTAATTAATCCTTTAAATATATGAATATTTAAAATACTTAAGTAAAGAGCATTTGATTTTACTTGAAATAATAAAGGAAAAGAATAGTAATTAGCTTCCTAAGTAATTTGTTGGCTTAATGGAGCATGAATGTCAAGCATCAAATATTTGGATCGAAACTGTCCGAAAAGCCTATAAAGGAAAAGAATACTTATGTGAAGTTAATAAAGAGAAATGGTGTAGGAACACATTTTTTTAATATATCTTTTGTTATCTTCTTATATATATAAATGAATAAGTCTATATATGCTCTCAATGCTCGACTTTTCCCACTCTGCCTCATATTCACTCTCATTTGAATATTGTCTTCTCATGAAGTGATGTATTCACTCACTCTCCTAACATGCATATGGTTATTCTACTTTTCTTAAAAGTTCTTTTTATCAATTTCTGTAACTACTCACATTCACAATATTTTTATGACTATCTCCATTCACTTTCTGATGCTATATTTTTTTTTTAATATTTCTTTTATCAGTTTTTTTTAACTCCGATGATTTTTCTCTTTCATTAATAATTTTAAATCTTTAATTCAATTTACTTTTCAATTTTCAAAGTTAATATTAAAAAAATTAAAGTTACATCGTTACATCTTCCTTTTTTTTTTTAATTTTATAGTTTCTAATTTATTTTATGATTATCTCTTTTTTAAAATTTCTTTTCACTATACAATTCTTTTTTTTTCTTCCAAATTTTATAGTTTCTAACCTTTTGGGTTTTTTTTTAAATATTTCTTTTATAAGTTTTTCTAACTCTATTTTTTAATCTATAGCAACACAATCGATAATGGTTATTATGCGTGAGATCAATGGTTGGTGCATTTCCATATATGTTCCTTGTCCTCACAAAACATGGTGATGATCTTCAATTTTATGCATGGTGAGTGCCACAACCCTAGGATTCCACTCTTTACGGTTTGACTATGGTTTAAGGTTTAAGAAAAGAATGTGCCACGAAGGTACGTATGGTGTCAACTATGACATTTTGTCAAACATAACAAAATTGAATTAATGTTTAGAGTAATATGGAATTAATTAGGATGAAATACAAATTCAAAGATTATTTTTTAATTTCATCAAATCCTGAGATTAATATAATTACAATCCCAAATTTAGTGACTAAATTGGAAGACTTACGACTTTTCACATAGACTTAAACTCTTAAAA
This sequence comes from Pueraria montana var. lobata, assembly GCA_026413185.1. NCBI lineage: Eukaryota > Viridiplantae > Streptophyta > Magnoliopsida > Fabales > Fabaceae > Pueraria > Pueraria montana. The sequence continues at coordinate 85,224,741 of CM048650.1, read as the reverse complement.
ATAATCTCTACATGCATGATCTATACGGATGTGCCACATATGTGTCATACAAGTACTTAACATGCCACATAAGATACTCTATTGAAGTTATGAGGGAAGACTTGACATATAACTAATGTGAATGATAAATTATAAATTCAGAAAGGCTTAAATTTGTGTGAGATCCTTGATAAATGACCAATTTTTGTTTTGGATCCCCAATAAATTTTTTGTTGCATTGGATCTCTGATATATTAAAACTTTTGTTTTGAGTCCCTGCTGTTAATTAAGTGATTACGTGGCACCTTGTGAACAAATCTTCCCAATAAATTTATATCAATTAATTGATGTCTGTCAACAAAAGTTTCAAATCAAATTTGATCATACGTGTAAAATTATGACTGAACAATGACCTACCAAGAGAAAGTAATTATCGAGGATAAAATTCACTTATAGACATTTCATTGCTAGAGCTTGGTTTGGAATTGTTGGTAGATTGGCTTGAACTTGATTCAAATGCAACTATTTTTGGATCTAATCCGCTATGTAAGAAAAATGCTGGTTCTTGTGGATATGGCAATTCAATTGAGTGACTACTATAATATGAAACAATTGTAACCATTGTAGGCCTAACATCTGGATTTTCTTGAACACATAATAAACCAATCTGAATGCACTTCACAACTTCAGATTTAGAATAATTGTCTCTTAATTTTGGGTCTAATATGTTCAATGGCATTTGATCACTCCATTGTCTCCAAACCTGAAACAAGTTTTGTAACAATTTGCTAACTTAGTCAAATCATTACACTTTCCAACTTTTAAATTAATTTCTTCATATAGTAAAAATGAACAATAATAAATTTCAAACACTCCAAGATTATTGCACTTACAAAACTCAAGAGACCATCAACAATACGACTTGATTCATTAGAACCTGCATTCTTTTTTCTGGTAATAATCTCTAAAATCATAACTCCAAAACTGAAAACATCTGATTTTTCAAAAAATTGTCCAAACATTGCATACTCAAACATTGCATACTCTGGAGACATATAGCCACTATGAAATTGGAAATGAAAAAAAAATTAATGGTGCAAAGATCCCATGTAAAGGATGACAAGGGTAGGAATAAGTATTTTAAACTTATTATGTGCCAATAATTCTATTTGTGCTTCCTTCATGTTGATCTATTTCGACAATTCTTGCTAGACCAAAATATGATATTTTTGGATTCATATTTTCATCTAATAGTATGTTACTAGGTTTAAGATCACGATGTATAACTTTTAGTCGATAGTATTTATGTAAATAAAGAATTCCTCGAGCAATCCCTCCTATAATTTTGTGTGGCTCAGGTATCCAGGTACCAGCTCAAACCCTTGCCTTTTCCTACCAAGGATATCTTAAATAGGAATAATTTGAGACTTTGGTACCCAAATCTTTTTGGGTCCAGCAGCATTAGTGCCATTAGACATTTGCTTCTTCTTGTGTATGCATATAAACTTGGAGTGTCCAGATTTTCCACAAAAGTCACATTTGTCTGGGTCAGACTGAGTAGAAGTAGATGCATCTTTTTCTAAGCCTAAACCAGGTTTATCATGGGAATGTTGATGATATTTTAAAAGCATAGTGAGAGTGTTAGAACTCTCCAGAAACTTTCCAAAATCCTTAGTTAAACAGGCTACTTCTTCCCTTAGTTTTTCAACTATGGATGAATCGTCTGTTTGACTAGGGGTACTGGCTTAAAACCTTTTGTTGTTGAGTATCTACACACACAAGGAATATTTAGTATAAGAAATAAATTAAGTGATGTATGGTTTGTAATTAATCACTCGGACTAGTTTATGACGTAACACATTAAATTTAGCATCATAAAATAATAATTTACGAATGGTAAAGTTTAAGAAACTAAAGAGAGGTGAGAAGCATCTAACCAAATAAGAAGTAATCCAAACTCTTGTTAGGCACATATTCATAGATAAGTATTTTTTCTTGCTCATCAAGGCAAAATCCTTTAAATGCCACTAGATTTCTATGTTGAAGCTTGACTATTAATAAAACCTCATTTTTGAACTCCTCTTCACCTTGCTTAGAAGTTTTTGATAGTCTTTTTACTGCTATATGTCTTACATCAATAAGAGTACCCTACAATACAGATAGTTATTTATGTGGAAAATAAAAACATTAAAAAATAAAATTTCTCATATTTTCTCTTACCTTATAAACTTCTCCAAATCCACCGTTGCCAATCTTGTTTTCATGTGAAAAGTTGTTTGTTGCTGCTTCAATTATAGTCAAATCAAATTGCAATGGCTCTATAGTGGCACTTTCATGTCCAACTAGACCAAAATACTTCAATTGTTAAAGTAAATTTGTAAACATAATAAAGTATGTATTAATTATTTTTCATAATACTTACAATTTTCTCTGAGAATACTTTTATAACTCTTTCTTGCTTTCTTTCTTATCAAATAGCAGCCAAGAGAGAAAAATACCACCAAAATAACAATGATGGGGACAACAATGAAGATAATAATTTGTGATCGACCTTTGCTTTTCTCTAAAAAAAAAGAAAACCACTCATTTAAGTTTTCCTTCAAAAAGATAGAGTACTATACTATGTTTCCTTAATTATAAATTTTATATATTAATTGTTACTAAATTATATAATAAATGTTATTGAATAAACGTTGCAATATTTTCTTTGGTTAAACATATAATTTAGTTTCTATATGTATCGTGGATTCTCAATTTTGTCCCTATACATAAAAATTTATTAAATTGGTCTCTATATGTGCAAACATTATCGGTTTGTCCCATACCATCACAAATTGACGGTTAACTCCCTTAGACATTCTTAATTTGGCCCCTTTAGGTATAGTGCATTCTTAATTTGGTTTTTATAAGGACCAAATTAAGAATGCTCTACACCTATAGGGTCGAAATTAAGAATGTATTATATGTATAAGAATGAAATTAAAAATGCGTAAAGGATTAAGGTGACAGGGACCAAACCATTAACATCTTTACATTAATATATATAGGACCAATCTATTAAGTTTTTACATGTAATTAAGGACTAAATTGAGAATCCGCAAGGAGTAGATTATATGTTTAACCTTCTTGTTTCTTATGAGTAGTGTGTAGCTTATTACTCATTAGCTGAACTATCTAACAATAGTATAAACAGATACTTTACTCCTATCATTATTGAAATTTTTTTAGAGAAAAGTTCAACGCACGTATACTTAAAATATAAAAACCTGTAGTAGGTGAAGGAGTGAGATGCGGGGGTGTCAGAGTCAGATTGTAAAACCGGAACAACTCAAACCGGAGATTGCAGCTAGGATATACAACTCTTCCACTTACGCTTCCCAAACGAGACCATGGAATTGCCGATCCAATCACATCACTCAGGCAACCACTGCAACCATCGCTTGATAGATCGAACGTGCACTGACCAAGAATATACAGTGTTTGGTTATCATTCAATCTTAACGAATCTGTTCGGTATCTCTCAGCACTGCCCCCGATCGTATTCGCCATCTCAGCTTATTTAGTGGATAATTCAAAAGCAACAGAGTATTGCACCGGATTGTTGTTGGTGATATTCAGTTCCCAAAACATTGGACTTGTTCCAACGTTGGAGAAGAAGTATCTATTGGAGTAGAGAAGGCAGCAATGATTGTACCAGATTACAGCCTCCGTAGCGAAACGACACTCGGAGGCTATTCTCTCGGTTGCGTTTTGGACACATTGTCCGCAAAGGTTTCGAGGAATGTCACCGCGGCACGTGAAGAGGCCATACGCTGTATTGTCCTTACAGTAGCGAGGCGATAGAAAGGGTACAACTCATACCTGATATTACAGCTGGGAAATAGAACTCTCCCTCCTTGCTTTCATTCACTGAGACAGGTTGTGCAGTTTTGGGGTGACAGGTCTTGTGTGCACTGAGCTAGACAGTAAAGGGTCTGAAATTCAGATATGTTTGCTTCCTTTGTGAAGTACCTGTTATCTGAATTGGCTGCTGCTTCTGCGGTTTGGTTCATGGTGTTCGACAACAAACTCATGAAGCTTGCTGGGTTAACGTTGGAGGAGATATTGGCCATGTTCCACGTGTACAGTTCCAGAACTGTGTCAACCGTGGAGAAGAAAGCGACGTTGGAATACCGAACCATGCACTCGTTGTACCAAATAACACCCTGTTTGGACAAGGAACAATCTGAATCTGAGGATAGTTTGTTGGTTGCGTTTACCGCGCACTGTGTGCAGAGCTAAGAGGGTACATCACCCCTGCACATGAACAATCCATACACTGTGTCAGAGGTGTTTGTGCCGAGGACTGTGCTGTTGTAGAATGTGTTGTCGGTGGCATTGGAAGATAAGGAAGAGAGGAGGGTCGTGAGTTTGATCTCATAGGCGCTGTTTGCAGTGGTTTTGTTTGCACTGCAAAATTGGCCAAGAATACCAGCGTTTTCCTGTGCTTTAGTAGTTGGGAAATTGAACAAGGTAACAAGGATACAAAGAAAGATGAGCTTGAAGGAATTGGAAGGCATGGTTCTGTTCATGTTCGACATGGATGGATTTTTTATGTTCATATATAGTTTGTCTAGATTTCTTTGTGTGTTGGAAAAAATATGGTGAAGTTGAAACTTTTAAAACTTCTTTTTCCCATGAACAACATATTTAACATGGCAATGAAAAGGAAGAAATAGGTACAAAGAATTACCAAAGTCAATGAAGCAGTTCAGTCAAACACTCATGTCTCTCTCGTTATCTTCCCCGAGATTACTTCCCTAGAAACTTCTTCTAAATTTCTATTGATTACTATCTCTGTTCCTAAATATAAGACTCTTTTAACTAATTCATAATTTTTAAGAAAGTTAGTTAATTTAGTTAATAACAATAAATTTGTTAATAATTTGTATTATTTTTTCAAGATTATCCTTACAATTATTTTTTCAAAATTATCCTTACAATTTAGGGACGAAGATAGTATTATATTATGTGTTGAAATTGTCTCAAAGAAAGTTAAGAAAATGTCAAAATGAGATATAAAAGATAAAAATGTTCAAAGTCATATATTTTGTCTGAGAAATGTTCATTTCACGTTTAATAATTATACTCGTACACTTAAATGAAATGCTAAATTATAATTTTGGTCCCTGTATAATTCTTGATTCACAATTTTGGTCTCTCGCTTTTTTTTTTCTCACGATTTTGGTTTACTGTTTTAAAAAATTCACAATTATGGTTCAATCTTCAATTTTGCATACATTTATTTCTTTTATTTTTTATATTTTAATGAAATAAATTATTTTTTTATGATTTCTTAAGTGAATATGTTAGGTTTAAGATTCAATTGAACTAAAATAAAAGGCGAAAAAAACATATACAAAATTGAGGATTGAATCAAAATTATAAATATTTTAAACATAGGGAACCAAAATCGGAAGAAAAAAAATAAGGACTAAAATCGTGAATTAAAAATTATAGGGGATCAAAATTACAATTTAGCATAAATGAAAACATATTTGGTCACTTGATTGCTTTAGGTATTCAAGTCTTTTCAGACTACATGTGCCTGTTGGCACAAGTATCATGCTACCGACTTTTGCTCCGTTAATTAATAATTAGCAAATAGAGAAAATATCTATTTACTTTACTATCTCGTTAAGCTATCCAAATCTAATATGTAGCAAAGTTTACTTGCGAATACTTGTTGCTGTATTACAATTTTATTTTTGACATCTCTACAAATCACAAAGAGAAGATTCACAATTTTTTTTCTCTTTTCGGTTAGGAAAGGAACCATTAACAAAAAGGTGTTAATTATTGGAATGGATTTTTTCTAGTGGCTCCGCTGAGAGTTTCTCCGTGACTGGTGGGAGGTATACCTGCAAAGACATTACGACGCTCAAGTTAGAGGCGCAGAGGTAGGAGACAGGTATCACAATTGAGATTAAGAATTTCATACCTTGGGAGTTGGATCCTTACTGTATTTATAGGACTAGTATGGGAGGTTTGATAGGGTTTATTTCCTATCAAATCTCCTTAAATCTCATTATTAAGATAGAGATAATTCTGTCTTCTATCATTATCTTATGACCTGATCTTTCTCTATCTTATCTTATAGTAAAATATGTTTTCTATTATTATTCCCCGGGTCCGGGTGAGAGTCTCTACTCGGCCAGCTCAGCTACTCGGTGGAGTGCCGAGTCCGAGTAGTACACATGCCCCCAAGCTCTGAAGTAATGTAGGAGCTTAAGTATGGTTGCACCGACTTCGGATTTTACTTGGCCGAGACGAGTTTACTCATTCCATTTGGACGGGTCCGAGTTCGGTTCTCGAAGCGTCACGTCATTTGGTGATGGCGTCCTTTCAAACTTATTAAAGTCATAATGCTTCCAAAAGGGCGGCGACAATGATTGTTTTTGAATTTTAAAAAGATCTACGGATTCCCAAAGGTCTCAAGCCTTCCTAGCCGTTGATTGGTCTAGTGAGGGGTCTTGATCCAACAGTTCAGACCGTTTCGCCTTTTCGTATTCGAGACGCTTGGGGCTCTATAGAAAGGGCACTGTTGATGCCGGTGTTCACTTTCTTCTTCACGTTTTATTTTCCTGGCGAGATTTTCCTTCCTTCTGCCATTTTGTCCTCCTTCTTCTAGCTTTTTCTTTTTCCTTGTTCAGGTATGCCCTTCTCCACTCCACTTCTGTTCTTTGTTATTCTAGAATGTCTTCTTTTTCCGGGGACTCGGGGCGTTCCGGTGGAGGTCGTATGCTCGCGCCGGAGGTTCACCTCATCGGAGAGGGCACCGATGACGGTTCTCCTTTGCGCTGCTCTAATTCTGGTGGAATTAGTGATGGTGCGTCGGCGGCTCGGCGGAAAATGCCGTCGTCGCGGGTGTCGGGGTGGTTCGTCCATCCATCGACCCTGCACAGGTACCTTTACTTGTTCCTATTAGGAGGGTAGTGGTCCTAGACGATTCCGAGACTACTGAGGATCGTCCTCTTGAGACTCGGTGTGCTCGACCTCCTTTTCCTCCCACTCACCCCCAGCCTATAGAGTCTAGGGGTAACAAAAAGGTTTATCCTCCTGTTACTGCTCCCGATTATTCCTGGGTAGCTTGAGAAGTGGGTGCTTATACCTCTCGGTATCAGACCGAGGAGGCTTTGTGTAACATCCAAAAAAAAAAATCGTAATATAATTATTTAGTTATTATATGATAAAGATTTCTTAATCATATAATTATTTAGCAAATAAAAAGATTTAGATATTAAATAAGATTTGTGGAGATTATTTAATAATAACAATGATAATAAAAAGATTAGGGGCTGCGTAGTAATATTTAGTTAAAACCAAAATCTAAAATATTACAAGTTTTAGAATAAACAAATAGATATCTAGAATAAAAGATATAGCTTTTAAAGGAATAGAAAGATTAAGTAAAGAATTTAATCTTTTCGGCAAAAAGGAATTCGTTTGAATTCCTATAGTGATTAAGAAGGAATAAGAAGATTCATAGGATAAAATAAAATCTAGTATGAGATTAGATAGTTTAAAAATAAATAAATAAATAAAAGATAAAAGACAAAGAAAGATTGGTTAAACCAAATCTGTTGAAAATAATAAAATATATCATGGAATCAAATCTTAAATCATGTACAACACTTATATAAGGATAGGTAGACAGTTCCTTTTTCCTAGAACTAGAATCACATACTTACTAAATAGAAAATTAGTGGGCTGCTTAAGGATTGAGGAGAAGAAGGAAACGAAAGGAATCCCGTTGACACAGTCAATATAGAAGAGGAAACATAAAAAGGAGTGCAAATTACTTGCTTCAAGAGGTGAGTAAAACTTCTTTTTAAAACCCTCCATGGTACATTATTTGAAATATATGATTTTCAGGGTTCTTGATAAGAGGAATTTGAGGGTTTAGTAATTTTAGATGTTGTAGTCGATTTATATACGATCGTCCATGTGTACTGTTATAATATTGAAATTATTGGAATTGTTTTGTTCTCATAGAATACCGAGTATTGTGCTTTTTCTTATTTTCTGAGAAAGTTGCAAACTTTTCGTGACTGCATTTTAATACTCTGTACACAGATTGAATTGCATACGCTGGTTAGGAATTGTTTGACACGTTTGGCAATTGCAAGAAAGTTTAGCTTGCGGTGATAGATCATTGGCCAAGGGGAAAAATTGCTATCGACACCTTGGGAGTTAATTACGGAACCAATTTGCTTACGGGTTATGTGACTTGCGTGTTAATTGTTGTTGTTGTTGTTATTATTATTATTATTATTATTATTATTATTATATTGTCAGGGATGATATTATTATTATTATTATTATTATAATATTATGAGATACCTCCATCTGGGATGGGGAAGATGATAGTTGTAAGGGAGCGTTCTTAAAACTCGCAGCAGAATAAAAGAGTGTCCATAACACTTGCGGTGGAATAAAAGGATCTATTTTATGTTTAAAATATGCTAAAACAATAATAAATAGAGAAATTTAGAATTGCTTACCTGAATGTGCGTTCTTGAAGCAACAAAAACTTCTTCAATCGTGTGAAGACTCTACGTGTATCCACACCGAGACCAATCTCTGTTATCAACTCTTCGATGAGTGGAACTCTAAAAGAGTAAACCCTATTTCTTTCTACTTTTCTACTTTTCAGGTTTAGACGTACTAGACTTTTCTAGTTTGTGTATGACACACTTTGCTCGTAGGCAGATGCTTCTATTTATATTTTTAAAAAGATAAGGATTTGGGCTTTTTCAAAAGGAGATATTTGGTTTAAAATAATCCCATATCTCTTTATTTCAACAACCTTCCTTATTTAAGAAAAGATAATTTTCAAATAATCACATGATTAATTACGATAACTAATCATATGATTTAATCCTGATATGTAGCAATAGAATCTGATTCTTATCTTGTGGACAACTTCCACATTTAAGAAGAGGATACTCTTTATATTTATATTAATTATATTCTTGGTGCTAGCAAAGAATATAATAATATTCCACTAAATCATTTATTTGATTAAATTAAATTCTCTAATTTAATTATCAAATAAATTATTTTCTTATGCAAAGATTGGAACACTCGTTTGTGTGTGACCCCGTAGGTTCAATACTAAATCGGTAGTAAATTAATCATAATTACGTTACTAATCAAGGTAGGCGTCTAGCAACACTCCTTAACGTCCGGATAACATGAAGTAACATCATTTACATTCAAGAACCACTAGAAGAATAATGTAATATTTCCTTCCATCATTTACAACTCCATGTTAACTCTAGAATATGGTATTTCTGTCAAACTCTAATAAGTTAAAACATTATTTAGTGAATGACTTAAGAAACTCATTTCTTCTTTCATTCAATTGCCTTGGCCAAGGTCTTAATTATATTAATAATATCGTAGAGCTCAAACTCATTACCAAGAGTTGATGGATTTCTTCTTGATTAATCATTAATTCTACAAGTATTTAATCATATCCAATATCCATTCAACTAGTGCCCTAAGGCATTAGGTGTCTGGTATCAAAATATAATAAATAACTTGTTAATTACTATGATAATCTCAGGTCAAAGGAAACTATTATATTTCTTCTTGAGAATTTCCTATTGACAGCTTGAGGTAATGTTAACCATTAGGAAAATCTCAATTGAGCCAGTTCAATGATGACATCCACATGTGCATCATCTATATATGTAATTTAATAAATGAGATCTATTAATCTTTATCCAATAAAGACCATTACATATATATTGATCTATCCGGATTATTGATATCCTATTTACAATAATCCTACGATCAAGAACAATTTAGATTAAAATTATAAAGGACTTGTTTCTCATTATCATAATCTCTATTATGATAACAAGTCCATAATTTTAATCAAGGACCTTATCAAATAAACTATTTTATCTCTAATAATACTTCATTATTAGAACTGGAATTGGTTACATGATGGATTGAGTCTTGGGCATACATGCTTATCCCCAACAGAAGAGAGATACTTCCATCTGAGATGGGGAAGAGATTCAGATACCTCCATCTGAGATGGGGAAGGTAGTGGGACACTATTGCATGGATATGAGCTCATAGACCTTTACGAATCTGAGATGCACACCAGTTTTGGGAACCAAAGAGTCAAGTCTAGTGATTCTGGGAATTACTGAGTTGTGTCTGTGATATTTATTTGAATGCATTAAGGTGTTAATATTTTCTTTATTGAGAATGTTATGGGTATAAATTGTGGTTGTGGTAAATTGACTTTTATTGGAATCTATATATAATATTTATTTTAAATTCTTTGTGGGTACCATGGCTGAGTCTTTTTCCGGATTACCACGCCAGCTGGGAACAACACTATTTGTGAACTTTTTAGAACTTATTTTATTCACTGGGATTCTCATCTCATTAAAAGTGTTGAAACTAAGGAGACTTGAAGACCTAGTTTTATTTAGTTACATTTATTTTAGCTTGGTTAGTATCTTAGAATAAACATCGAATGTGGCTAATTTCGTAATACTTTTAGCGTTCGTTTCTTTTAGAAGCCCATATTTGATATTAATGTTTTTATTTATTTATTTATGTAATGACTAATTTATTTGATCCTTTTCTATGATATTTGAGGTATTTTAAACCATTGTGGATTTGAAAATTTTATATTTTACACTGTCTTTTATTATGGGTTGTTATGGTAACGAAGGGTGTTACACTTTGTCTTCCCTTCTTGAAACAATTCATTTATGTCATTCGGAAAGGCCGGGTATGGTCCATGTTGAGCCCTGTGGGCCTGATGATTAAGTCTTCATGTCTGATGTCTTGCACCAGTCTCATTTTACCTATGTGTATGAGGCTTTATCTTCGATTCTTGGCATCACGGTGTCGTTTGACCAATTCGAAGCTGACGTTCTTCGGGAATTGAATGTCGCTCCTACACAGTTGCATCCGAATTCCTGGGCTTTGCTATAGGCTTTCCGGGTGCTCTGCAGTAAATTTTTTATTACTCCTACTGCTCCCAAATTCTTATATCATTACAAAGTTAAAGAGAGTCAGAAGGGCGGTTAGGTCTCCCTGACCGGGATTCCTGGTCGGTCCATCCTTAGTCCATATACCTCCTCTTGGAAGAATTTCAAGAGTGGTTTTTTTGTGTTCGACCGGGTCCAGAAGGGGAGGTTGAGTTTTTTGATAGTCGTGGGAAGCCCAGGTTCCCTATTTATTGGACCCGTTCCCCAAACAAACGGTTGTCTTGGCAGGTCGTGGACATGTCTCCTGAAGATCAGGATGACATGGTTACGCTGTGCAAGTTACCGCGTTCCCTATCTTGTAAGACGGTTGTGGGGATTCCTACTTCTCAGACTCTGAGAGAGGATTGGGACGATGAGTATCTTCTTTTTATTCGGTCTTCTTTCTTTACTTTGTTTTTTTACTGATGTTTTCTTCTTCTGCAGCTGTGATGGGGAAGTTCGACTATAAAAATGCCAAGAAGCAGAGGCTAGAAAAGCCGAGGAGCAAGGATCTTGTCGCCGAGGCTATCCGAGTTGCTCCTTCCATTCCTTCTCCTCCTCCTCCTCCCCCTCCTCCTTCTCCGAAGAGGAATCAACGAGAGGCTGTTCTAGAGGGGGATGGCCCTTCCAAAAAGTCGAAGCTGAGTCCACCTGGTGCTGAAGCTGCGGGTTCTGCTATTGAGAAACATTTGGCCTTTCTTTCTATGAAAGATGGGCGGACTTCACTTTGGGGGAAGGACTTCAACCCTGGGGCTCTCATCTGTGCCGACAATCTCGGTCAAGCCAATCGGGATATGTTAAGGGATGCCGAGCCACTGCTTTCTATGGAGGTTGTCTGTCGCTTCCAGGCCCATTCATGGGCTATTGCCCAGTATTGGGCCGAGGAGTTCAATCGCGGCCACCGGGAGCTAGTCATGATGAAAGAGGCTGCCGCTAAAGCTGAGCAAGCCCTGGTGGAGACTACCCGGGATAACGAGACTCTTCTTCAGTCTGCTGAGGAGTCTCGAAGGTCCCAGGAGGGGGTGGAGGCTAAGTTAAAGGAAGTTGAGGGCCGGGAGGAAAATTTAAAGCTTTCCTTAGCTGCGTTCTGAGAACTCGACCCGGGAGCTGCAAGCTGAGGTGGAGCGGCTTACTCTCGAGCTTGCGCAGGCGAAGACTGAGGTCGCCAATTCTAAGGCTAAACTTAAAGCCGATTTGGGCGAGGCCCTGGATGAGATTGTTTTAACCCATGAGGCCAGGTTCAACAAGGCACTTCGCCAAGTTCGCTACTTCTTCAAGGATGTCGACACCTCTCTTTTTGATGTTGATAAAGATATCCATAAAGAGGGGCAATTGGTGGAAGAGTCTGCTCTTGAGGATGAGGATGCTCTCGGCGGCTCTACTCAGGAGGGGGAGGATGCTACCGGCAGCTTTACTCAGCCTGCTGCTTAGTCTTAGGAATTTTTCTTTTTATTGTAAGGCTCGTACCCGGCCTACCAAATAGGGTGTTTAATGAATTTTATTTTTCTCTTAAGTATCCCTTTTTTCTTTTCCTCTCGTTATTTGTTTGTGGTCCATTTTTGTATCCTTAAAAAGGTCTACTCGATTTTGTTTAGCTCGATTTTTGTATCCTTGTAAAGGTTCTACGCGGTTTTTTCTAACTCGCTTTTTGTATCCTTGTAAAGGTCTACGCGGTTAGTTAATTATATTGAAATTCGGTCATTCTCCTTTTGGGATGCCGAGTATCGCTCACTGAGTAGCGTTTAATGCCGGTATCCGATTGGTTTACTCGGTCAAATATACATGGATAATTTGAAGAAAAGAGTTTTATTAACAAAAGAAATTGGGTGTGCCTCATTAAAACCTCTTTGACAAAAAACCTCTTGGGAAAAAATGTCAAAGTAGGAAAAAGAGTACATTCACCACTTACAATTTTTCTAGTTGTAATAAAACTTTAGATGTGTCGCATTCCAAGTTCGTGGGATGGCTTTGCCGGATGGATGCTCTAATCGGTAGGCTCCATTTCCCAGCGACTCGGTTACTCTGAAGGGGCCTTCCCAATTGGCTGCCAGTTTGCCCTCTCCTGTAGCTTTCCTAGCTTCCCCGCACTTTCTCCAAACCAGATCTCCGGCTTCGAAGTGTCTTGGTTTGACCTTGGTGTTATACCTCTTCTCGGCTCTTCTTTTACAAGCCTCTATTCTGATTCGAACCTCGTTGAGGGTTTCTTCGGCCATGTCGAGTGTATGCCTTAGTAATTGATCATTGTTTTCCCAGACGAAATTTGCTCTTCGTAGGGAGGGTTCCCCGACTTCTACTGGTATCATGGCATCTGATCCGTATGAGAGTCTGAAAGGTGTTTCCCCCATTGTTGATTGCAGTGTGCAACAATATGTCCAAAGGATTGCGGGAAGCTCTTCGGCCCAGCTTCCTTCGGCGTTGCCTACTCGTTTCTTCAGTTCTCCGAGTATCACCTTATTTGCGGCCTCAGTTTGTCCATTGGTCTATGGATGTTCCACTGAGGTCACTCAGTGCCGAATTTCTAGGTTTTTGAAGAATTCCTCAAGGTTCTTTTCGGTGAACTATTTTCCGTTGTCGGATATTACCGAGTGAGGGATGCCGAATCGGCATATTATATTTTTCCATATGATTTTTTGCACATTGTGGGCGGTGATGGTGGCCAAGGGTTCGGATTCGATCCACTTCGTAAAGTAATCGATTTCGATGAGGAGGAACTTCACTTGTCCTTTAGCGAGTGGAAAAAGGCCTAATATGTCTACTCCCCACATGGCGAGGAGCCATAGTGTTGTGACGTTGTGCAACTCTTCCGCTGGTAGGTGGGTTATGTTGCCAAATTTTTGGCATTCTTCACATTTTTTCACGTATTCGGAATAGTTGCGGCGTATTATTGGCCAGTAGTATCTGGCTCGTAGGATTCGGGCTGCCATAGCCTTTCCTCCTGAGTGCATTCCACATATTCCTTTATGCATCTCGTTTACCACATACTCGGCTTGAATCTTCGTGATACATTTCAACAGTGGTGCAGTGAAGTCTCTCCTATAAAGGTCTTCTCCCTCTATAACGTAGTAACTGGCCCTTCTTCTGATTTTTCTAGCCTCTTCTCATTTTTCTGGGAGGGTTCCTTCCTTCAGAAAGTTCCATATCTTGGTCATCCATTCTCTGTCCGTCAGGTTGACACTAGAGACAACTTTGTCAATACTCGGAGCAGATATTATTTTCTGTTTAACAGTTCAGTGTTGGCCTTTCTTCTTTGTACTTGCCAACTTTGATAGCTAGTCGGCCCTTTCATTCTGTTCTCTTAAGATATGGTTGAGTTCGAAATCAACGAACTCGTTCTTCAACTGGGAGGCCAGGTGATAATATCTTGTCATCTGGGGGTCCTTTGTTTGATAGGATCCATTCATATGCCCGGTGACTAATTTTGAATCGCTCCAGCATCTAAGGTGTTTCGCCCTACCTCCTTAGCGAGTTTCCGTCCTGCTAGTAGGGCTTCGTACTCAGCTTGGTTGTTAGATGCGTCAAAGTCAAATTTGAGTGATTGTTCCAAGATAATCCCTTCAGGGCTCTCGATTATGACCCTTGCTTCGCTACCTTTCACATTTGAGGAACCGTCCACATAGAGCGTCCACCATGGGGAGGGTGCCTCTTCTACTGGTGCTAGTTCTGCAATCAAGTCGGCTAGGCACTGTGCTTTGATGGGTCCTCTTAGTTCGTACTTGATGTCGAACTCGGATAATTCGACTGACCATGCTATCATTCTTCCAGCTAGTTATGGCTTCCTCAATACTTATCATATTGGGTGGTCGATTCGTACTACTATCTGATGGCTTTGAAAGTATGGTTGTAGCCGTCGTACTGAAGTGACTAGGGCTAGTGCTAGTTTTTCTATCATCTGATACCTGGTTTCGACATCTTTCAACACTCGGCTTATGTAGTAGACTGGTTTTTGCGTCTGATTCTCTTCTTGAATGATGACTGAACTGATTGCGTCCCCCGAGACGACTATGTATAGCACTAAATCTTTGCCGGGTTCAGGTCGTGTTAGGATTGGTGGTGATGAGAGTAATGTTTTTATCTTTAGAAAGTTTGCTTCACACTCTTCATTCCATCCGAAAACCTGTTATTTCTTGAGCAGTTGAAAAAAGGGTTTGGCTACTTCTGCTGCCTTCGGCAAGAAATGGGACAGGGATGCCAGTCTTCCAGTGAGCCGTTGTACTTCCTTTATGTTACTCGGGCTTCTCATGCCTATGATAGCTGCACACTTCTCCGGATTGGCTTCTATGCCTCTGTGGGTGAGCATGAATCCCAAGAATTTTCCGCCATGTACTCCGAATACACATTTCTAGGGGTTTAGCCTCATGTTATGTTTTCTGATCTCGCCGAAAATTTCGGCCAAGTCTCCTAAATGTGAGTTTGGTTCTCTGCTTTTGACCACCATGTCATTGACATAGACTTCCAGGTTTTGGCCGAGTTGGTTTGCGAAAATCTTGTCCATCAGACACTGGTATGTTGCTCCTGCATTTTTTAGCCCGAATGGCATTACCGTGTAACAGTAATTGACCGTGTCGGTTATGGATGCCGTCTTTTCCTCATCCAGTGGGTACATGGGTATCTGGTTGTACCCGGAGTATGCGTCCAAAAAACTCAGGATCGGATAGCCGGATGCTCCATCTACCAGCTTGTCTATGCTTGGCAACGGGTATGAGTCTTTTGGACATGCTTTGTTAAGGTCTGTGTAGTCAGTACACATCCTCCATTTTTCGTTTGCCTTCTTTACCATCACTACATTTGCAAGCCATGTGGTGTATTGCACTTCTCTTATGAAGCCGGCGCTGAGTAGCTTTTCAATTTCTTCTTTGATCGTTTTTCCTCTTTCGGCCCCGAGCTTTCTTTTCTTTTGGGAGATTGGCTTGGCCTCTGGACAGATGGCAAGCTTGTGGCAATGGAAGCTCGGGTCGATTCCGGGCATGTCGGCGGCTGACCAGGTGAACAAGTCGGCGTTGTCTAACAGGACTCTGACAATTGCGTTCTCGGTTTCGCTTGCTAGCTGAGTCCCGAGTTTTGTGCATTGTGTTGGTTCTTTTCCTATTTGGAAGGGTTTTACCTCCTCTGCAAGTTCTGCTCTCGGCTCGGCCTCCTTGGGGTTGAGGTCAGCTTCCTCTATTGGTGTTGTGAGCGATACGCAGGCTACTTGTTTTATTGTTGGCTCTGGAACCTTTTTGCCGCTAGCTAAGTAAGTATGCCCCCTTTGTAAGTGTAGGATATTTTCTTTGTAGTGAAGTCTACCTTTTCTTTTCCATTCCAAAATACAATTGAAGAACTTCTTTCGAAAATTGAAGTAAGGAATTTAGGCAAATTGTCAAAAGTCATTTTACCCAAGCAAATGGGTATTGCACCAAAAAAAATGTTATAAGAAAGGTCTAGTATACGTAAATCTATCAGTTGGCATAACTGTTGTGGTATATGCCCTGTAAAGTGATTGCCTTTTAATATGAGAATGTTCAACCTTGAATTTTCAAGCTCCAATATCATCTCTTGAGTGCTATTGGTTATTTCATTGTAGCTAAGGTCTAGAATTACTCTGGAAGAGTTTCCATTGAACATCTTTTTGGACAAGCTACTTAATCGATTATTACTCAAATCGATGAATCTCATGGTAGAATTGGCAAAAAACGGTACAAAACCAGTGAAATCATTTTCTGAGACATCTAGATAGTCTAGAGATTGAAGTTCCACAAATGTTGTTGAAATAGATCCTTCAAGATAATTGTTGGACAATGAAAGTGCTATCAAGTTCGACAAATTTCCAACCACACTTGGTAGCTTTCCCACTAAATGATTGTTGCTTAAATCCATGGCCATCAATGATGTGGTAGAGAAACTATTTGGGATACTACCAGAAAGGTTATTGCCATCCAAATATAATTCCTCCAAATTCTTCAAAGTTGACAAAGTAGGAAACACAAGTCCATCTAGCTTATTGTTAGAAAGTTTCAAAAATTTAAGTAGAGACCTATCCCCAGATATGTTCTTAGGAATTTCTCCCGACAAATGATTTTCTGAGAGATCTAATGTTTCCAATAAGTTCATTTGGCTGAACTCATGAGGAATTGAACCTTGGATGTCATTTCTAGACATGTTAAAAAATTTCAAATTTGGAAAGATTGAACTGATATTGTTGCTAGGAATTTGACCAGTTATGTTATTGTCAGACACGTCAATCGTCCATATCTTGAGAAGAGGACGTGATGGAAGCTGAAAAGTACCAGTAAAAGAGCAATTTCTAACAAGAACTTCAGTCATTTGTGTGTTATTTTCCAACAACCAATTAGGAAACTCTCCTTCCAACCTACAACTAGTGTAATCTAGACTAGTCAATTTATTTTGGTAAAGAAGAAAATTGGGGAGCGGAAGAGAATTAATCTTAGTCGTTGAAGACAAACTAAGCACTTGTAATTGAAATTTTGGAATCCAAGCTTGCAAAGTAGGTTGTGAGTCCAATACAATTTGGTTGCCTTCACCATGGATGAACTTGAGCTTTGAATGATTTGCAAATGGTGTGAAAGAAATAGGAACTTCAAATTGGTTTTCTATAAAACCAAGATATTCAAGTGATGTAAGGCTTGGAAAGTTAGAATCGAAATTTCCAATGAAGTAATTATAAGAAAGTTCCAACTTTCGAAGAGATGTCATGTTAACGAAAGTTGGAGGAAGCAGTCCATCAAATTGGTTATAGCTTATATCTAACTCTTTCAGCTTCTTCAGCTTAAACCAATCTGAAAATAAAATGAAATTTTGAAAAAAACAATTACGTTTTATAGAGGACATAATGAAAAGGATATAAATATTTCAACAAATAAATTAAGAAAAACAATTGTGTAGAATAAAGATGTGATGAATAACATAAAAGGTAGTATGATAATACTATTACCCGCAGAAGGAAGTGTGCCATTCATTCCACAATAAGTAAGAGACAAAACTTTCAAAGAGGTCAATTCCCCAATGCCTTTGAGAAACTCATTTCCCAGATCATTTTGGTCCAATGCCAAGTGTTCAAGATTACTTAAATCACGAAAATCTGCACAACAAAAAACAATTGAAATGAACCTTATCATAACAATGAAACTAATTGAGCTAGTGTAAATTAAGCATTACTACCTCCGGGGGCTTTTTTACCGTTAGGGGGCAATTTTTTTTAAAAAATGACCGAAATGAGTATTTTTTGAAAATATTACGAAAGTACGAGTAAATCGTGTTTTTCTTTATATGAAGTTATGTTTTAAAACACGACTTTAGTTTTAACTATTTTTTTTTTAAGTTAAAACATTGAAGTCGTCATTTAGAATACGACTTTAGGAATTTTAATTTTTTTTATTTTAAATTAACAAAGTCGTGGTCATAAACATGACTTCCCTCTACATTACATATTAATCAAATATCACCTTGCCGCCCCCACTCTATCTTATGGCCAAGAAAATGCATTAAATAAAAAAGGGTAAAATATATTTTTGGTCCTATATTTTTAGAAAAATTTGGTTTTAGTCCCTGTACTTTCAAGGAACTAAAACCAAGTTTTTTCTGAAAGTACAGGGATCAAAAATATATTTTATCCAATAAAAAATTATGAAGCTAACATCCAAATTACCACCGACTTTAACTATTTTGGATGAGTTTGAGGGTTATGTTTTTTGCCCTCCATCCTCCTTATTTAGGTGCTTGTACATGTATCCTGGAACTCATCGTTTAATTAGTGTTTTTGTTGGCAGTTCATACATGGGACCCATAACGCAAATTTAAGCAAAATAAAATAAAAATGATAAGAAAACATCGGATTGACATTCTATGTTAGTTTTTGTCATAATACAAACAAAAGGCACAATAATTATAGGAAAATTTATTATTATTTATGCTAGTTTTATTATTTTTACTTCAAATTGTCAAGCTTTATTTGTATAAATGAACTAATTTAATATTTTAAACCTCCATTCGGAAATTTTGTACAAAATTGAGTCCCAACAAAGTGAACGATATGGTTATGTCCTAACCATATGATAATGTTGGTTTTTCATAATCGAAGAGAAGGCTAGCTGACGCAATTGCATGTGATGAGGACAACATTGTCGTTTATTAAAACACAACTTCTAATATTAGAAAAACAAAAAAAAAACTGAAACCAAAGTCAATGTTTTAAAATACTATTTCTCGTGTTTTAAAACCCAACTTACTCATACTCCGTAATATTTTTTTAAAAATATCCATTTTAATTTTTTTTTTTAAAATTGCCCCTGTCCATAAAAAAAGCCACCTCCAGGAATAACTGTCCCTATAAATTCGTTGTCACTCATAAAAGCACCCTAGATTGACAAAGCTCGTCGTAATGATTCCCTCAGTTTGCTTCCATTTATCACATTTTTTCGTATACACTGTTCTAATATATTTGAGATAAATAGAGAATAACCTAATTCTACGATTGATATTGATTTAATGTAATATAAAATACAAGACACTAATATTTACATAATTACATTAATGTATTACATATACAAATACTAGATTGTTCATTATAAAAAAACAAGGCAAAACATGAAATATAAAAATTACTTCCAAGATATCTCCTTATATATATTCTTTTACACTTTTAATATCAATTGAATTATTTAACTTAGCATTTTATCTTTATTTAATCTATCATTTTTAATATCTTTAGTTCTAACTTAAATTTCAATATTTTTTACATATTAATAACCTTCAAAAGTGATATTTACATATTAAATCTGACCAGTGCAATTCACGGGCAAAAATACTAGTTGTTTAATATTGATTGTAATTAATAATAATATAATTGATTGTAATTAAATGGTAATCAAAATTTTGTAAAAAGAAGCTTTCCTTAATATTAGGATCATGTTTATATTTCATAACCGATAAATAAATATTGCTATTAATTGATTTATACAATTGAGTTAGTATTATAATTATATTTCCACAAAAAAAAAAGTATTATAATTATATCAAATATCAATATCAATATGATTATATGATTACTTTATGTGATTAATTAATATAGTTATAAAAGCAGTGAGACTAGCAGTTGATAGTGAGACTAGAAGTTGACGATAGATTTTGCGTTGGGTCATAGAATACTTGCAGAGACAATTGTGATAATTTCGAGTGATGTTCATAATGGAGCTACGGTGGTGGTTTGATGGAGTTGCATCATTTTTTTTAATTTTATTTATTATTATTATTATTATTATTATTATTATTATTATTATTATGTTTTCTCTTTATTCATTCCTATTTCTCTTTTTTTCTTAGGCTTACCGTTTGGTCTTTGGTTGTAGGTGTTAACATGCATTAACCCTATTGCGGACCTCGGTTATAATTTGTCTTTTAAAATATTAAAAAAATGTCTCTCCCAAACATAAAATATTACAATATCATATCAAATTTAATATAAATGAATGTGATATATGACATTGCACTTATATGTAATCATTTAAATATGTGTTCTTAAATTTATATTGTTTCATTCATTCATTTAATTTTGTTTCCAATAATTTTATATGATGTTAAATTAACGAACTCCATAAAAAAAAATTTAATAGAACAATATGTGAGTTCTTTTAGTTAAAATTAATTTTCTTATTATTTTCATCTTATTTTTGTTATATAGTTTTATTTTTCTATATATAGAAAATGTTTTACTTCAAGAAAGTGGCATTGTGAAATTTAAATTTATAATTGTATTATAATTTTTTTTAAATGAGTTGTATTATAAAATAAACACATATAATTATCTTTTATTAATTTTATTAATGAATAAGTTTTTTAATGCATACATTTAAATTAGTTTTAGATGTTTTTTAATTAATATAACAAATTAATGACATTATCAACATATTTTATACCAACAAAAAATTCATTTCCTCTCCAATAAACCCAATAAACCCGTGCATCGCACGGGTGGTACTATATATATATATTCTAACATAATCCTTAAAAGCACTGACCTTTAATATCTAGCGATTCGTCAAATAGATTTCCTCTTAAATCAAGTGATTTAAGATATCCAAGCCCCCTTAGAGAGGAAAGAAATTTGTTGCTGAAACTGTTGAAACGCAACCGTAGGACTTGTAAATTGTGTGGCCATGTAAATCCATCATTCTCTGATAAAAAATTGAAAGCATCGATTATCAATGTACTCACATAGAGCCATATAAACTATTGAACAATGACCACTAACCTTGACGCCACAGGATACTCTCATTCAACTGGTTCTCAGATAAGTCAAGGGTCTCCAAAGAACTGAGTTTTGATATATCTAGCAATATATATACTGATTGTAGTTAGATATATTTTTCAACCAAAAACAAACAATGAGGATTTCTAATAGGGTAAAGTGTGGCGTACTAAAAATTGATCCTGGAGTCAATTCACAAAATCCCAAATTCAAAGACTTGAGGGATGAAAGTCCACTAAGAGCAGATGCAATATCACTGTCGTTGAAGTTGTTGTGGGACAAGTCAAGGACCTCAAGATTCCTTAATGATGAGCATAAACCTGCAAGGAATTGAGTATATAGTGTGTTACATTTAATGTATATTTACCATGAAGCTATCAATGAAATGGGAAAACTATTCTACCTTGAATATGAAGATCTGAGTCCAATTCATTATAGTCCAAATATAGTTCCTTCAAAGATGTGAATCCCCCGAGGGATGGCAGGATGTCATTAGTCAAATAGTTTTCACTTATGTCAAGGACCTCCAGATTACGCAACTTCGATGACAGAGTTTCAAAAACTTATATATAGGTATATATGCACATGTGTTGAAGAAGAAGCCAACAAATTGTGGAAAAGATAGTACCAAAAATTAGAAAAGGCTTACATCATCATCATAATAATCAGAAATATTATTATTGTCATATTTTTTTTAAAAAAAAAAAGAAGACAAATATAGCCAGCCTCACCGTGGAATGAAGATGTATTGAACCTGTTATATATTAAATATAGAGACTTAAGAGATGAAAGCCCATCCAAACAAGATAGAATGCTGGCAGCATTATCCAGATTATTATAACTCATGTCAAGGACCTCCAGATTTTCCAACCCTGCAAAGTATGTAAATTAAAGTTGAAATAATGATTATGACATATAATTACAGATTCATTTTTTACTAAGTAAACAATGACCAAGACATAATTTGTACGAGATTAACCTTCGTTTTCAGCACAACCAACTATCGTATTTGCTCTCAAGTAGAGACTCTTCAAATCTTTGAAGACAAGAAAATCGGAGTAATTTAGAGTCCTATATTGTTCCGGCAAATAATGCGACAGAAAAGAAAGATCGAGTTCGGCCACTCTCCCCGTGGTGTTGTTGCACTCAACTCGTTCCCACTGACAACAATCAGAGCCGTCTACCCAATGCATATGGTTGCGTAATAAGCGGGAATTTAGGCCCAAAAGAGCATCTCTCTCTTCCTTCCAACACCCTTCACAACACATCACTCCCAATAAAACAAAAATCAACAAACACACGCCTACAGTACTCTTCATTTTCCTCTTCATAATCATATTCTGTAACAGATCATGGATTTCGTCTCCTTTAAATAAGAAAACACCAACTAGTTTGTTTGTGCTCCTAAGCGTATTAACCGGGCTTAATTAATTTTCATCTCTTATTATTGCTTTTCTCAATACTATACAAAAAAGCAGCACCTTTCTCAATCAAGGAAATTGCGTGCAGCTAGCGTTCCCATTACGGTGACTTGGCTCATAATATCTTTTCTAAGCCCCAAATTGTACGCTTCATATCAGCTATCCAATATATTGTTCCATGTTTTTATTTGTTTGCATTCTAGCTAACTAGAATAAACTGGTCACTTGCAAGTTGCAATGTCGAATGGAACAGTAGACAAGAACAACTTATATTTTATTTAGTTGTTTTTAACGTATTTATATTAAAAAATTGTACTTAATATAGATGGAAGATAAATTACTCCAAGGGGCATTTGTTTATAGGATTATTTGTTTATTCCTAGGAATATGGTATTATGGAAAATTTATTCTCACATTTGTTATGAAGTAATAAAATAATTATTGTTGGATATATCACACATTTTTTAAAATATCCGGAAATAGAGAAATGCAAGCAACACTATCTGCAACTCTCTCTTTTTAACACTCTCCATGTGATTGACTGAAATTTATTGAAAATTATCAATTTTAGTAGGTCTCACTTCTAAATTAGGAAAGAATCATTAAATGATAATTAGACCTACCAAAATTAATGATTTTCAATCAATTTCAGCCAATCACGTGAAGAATGTTAAAAAAAGAGTGTCACTAACATTCCTCCCAAAAATAACATTATCATGTCATATTCTCAGAAAAAAAAAATATTTTCAGAATTAAAAAAGTTGTCCATGAAACAATCTGTTCCGAATATTTGAACTACAATCCCGAGCGAAATAATATACATGGAAAAAATTGTTAAATTCTTCTAGCTAGAAATGTAGTTAACTGAACTTGCCAAGTACCAAATAAGGTAGAAACGACGACTTGACTTGATATCAATCCAAAGACCATAACTTCCGCTAACCTCCAATAATATCCAAAGACGAATCCATAGACTGACCATTTCTAGATAAGCCTTTCTTCTATAACGGACAAACAAATCGTATTCTTACAACTCTTTTTTTTAACTATTTCTACAGTGAAGAAGAAATAAATTAAAATTATGTGAGATTAAACCTGCAATAAAATAATTGATGTGACGCAGGAGAAAAAATTGAAGAAAGTATGTGCAGAAATAATACGTACCTCTTTTTAAAATAGTTGTTGAGCTAGTCCAATTATCAAGACTAACCCATCATTGAATGTCAAGTTCATATGCATTTCATTTTCCCATCAAAGAAATTGCATGCAGTGGTCCCATTATTATTTGTTTGCAATCTAGCTAGCATGAACGTTAAGTTTACGTACGTAAATATCTTAGTATTCTTTTTATAGAGAATAAAAAAGTATTCATTTTATAAACTCATTCCTATATTATAAATTAGTATTCATTTTTCAGAGAAATTTTTTAATTTTTTTCTTTTTCGTTAAATTATTTTAGAAGCAATTATTATTTTTCATTAAGAGACATGATTTCTCTTACATTGAATATCAGAGTGTATTTTTTATTTATATCTTTTCATTTCTCTAAAATATTATTATTTGTATTTCATTAGTAATAAATTATATTTTAAATTTTGAATCTCAACACATCACATCATATAAATAAACATAAAAATTATATCTCATTATTTTAAATAATTTATTTTCAAAATTTTCTCTTCAATTCAAAAAGACTTATCCATTTAATATAACCTTATTCAATAAAATAGAACTTAATTACTTTAAAAAAAATAGTCAAGTGATTTTTCATTATTTAATAATGATGATATTTTTTACTTTTTTATTTGTATTTAAATTTAAAAACATATGTCACTAGTATTTATATTATATATATTAAAAGTTTAAATTATAAATTTTATAATAAAACTTACTAGTACTTTTTTGTCATTTCACTATATTGTGATAGAGGATCTCAGCGTAACAAAAACTTCTTTTACTTTTGCCAGAAAAGTTATTCTTAACATATATGGAAAATAAATTACTCCAACTGTCCACATTCTTACTAAAATTCGGAGGGAATTTACACGGGGAAATCGTTAGATTCTTCAAAAAAAAATATAGTTATATAATTGAACTTGACACTGTAATTAACTTCTGGGAACCATGAAGAAGATCCAATATGCAAGACTTGTGTGTGAACAGTCAAATATGCAGCCAATTGAAGTTGGATCAGTGAGTTCACTTTATCAAAGTGTGGAAACTCTTGACAAAGAGTGTCTGTGCACAGATAGGTGTAAAGAATTGCTAATGCGACCCAAGAACTCAATGCAAGCTTATCGCAAGAGCCTCAAGCTGAACATTTATGACACACAGCCCACAGAGTACTTCGTATGTAAGGACTTGATCAGTTGTCGATTCAAAAGCATGGACTTATTAAGCACCTTCAAAAATAAAAGATGCAGATGTGGGAACATGTTGACGAAACCGATTTCTCCTCATGTCCTTGATGGTTTTGTTAAGAACAATGCTTCTTTTATGATCACAGATGATCTAAAAGTTGTGCCAAATTCAATGAATACATTTTTTTATCTGTTCAAGAATTGGGGAATAGAAAATATGTCTTCAGTGAATGAAATGACTGTGACTATAACTAAGAATCAGGTTTCTTAATTTACAGTTTCCTTAACTTTAATATCATATTGTTTCACATTTCCTTGTTCAATTTAAGTGTTTTTGACCTTTATGGGCTAATTTGAAATTGTGATAAATTGATGATTGTAGATTCGATTTATCTTTTTTATAGGTAATGGATCTGCTGAAAAGTTATATGAGCACAACACCAACTTTAACGAATTTGTTCCTAGAAAACCCCTTTCTTCAGAGATTTAAAAAGATTGAATTTCCTCTGTTTGATATTAATGCAAATGCTAGTAGCAAAATCAACGTGACCATAATGCAGAGAAAATCAAACGGCAAGATACTGTTTGCTCAAGGAAAAGAAGATTTTGCAGACTTTATTTTCAGTTTCCTCACTTTTCCTTTAGGAGGAGTGGTACATTTGATTAAAGGCTGTTCTTCTATTGGTAGTGTGGATGGATTGTATAAGAGCATTGTTGATTTAGATGAAGATTATTGGACAGTAAAGGAAGTAAAGAATATGCTTTTTGAACCTGGACTTGCCCCACAACAGTTTACTTTAAGCAAGCAGCTACTCCCATTTTACGATGGCTCCAAATATTTTTGTTACACTGAGCACGCCAGTGGTAATTTTGGACTACACCTTACTTCTTGTTATTTAACTTCTACATTCATGAAAGTAAACAGTGGCCAGAGTACATGTACAGCTTTGGAATTTATTGATCTCATATCTGAGACAGGAAATTATAAAGGATATGTGAAAGGACCAACAATGTGTATGGCAACAGATGATTTGATTGTGACACCGATGTCGCCCATTTCTGTTGTATCTTTACTAACTAGTATGAGCATTCCTTTCAGTGACTTGGAAGAGAAAGAGGTTAGCATTGGCATTAAGGAGGTAAGAATAGTTCAAAAAGCATCTGACCTCTGTAATATATGATTTTTTGTTTGTTTGAAATTTATATTTATATTACATTTGCTTAATTTGCCATAAGATTACAATGTTATTAAGTTACAATGTTCTTGCAGGGAGTCAGCATACTACAAGCATCACTGACATCAAAATCGGCCCTAACAACTGGTCTTAGACATCTGTTAACTGAAGTTAAGGAGGAGAACTGAGTAATCAATAATATTTTGTTCGGTAATATTTAAGATGCATCTTGGGCAAAGTTCATATAATCAACATGATAGTTATTTGTAGTCCTTTCAGTTTGATTGTTTCTTTCACGGCATACTCTTATTTTAGTTTTTATTGATATTGTGAAATTTATTGACTTGCAGTTGCTTTGATAGTTAAAAATGTCTCATTGTTCTACAATGAATTTGCAGATTTGTTTCCTTAATTATATTTGTTATACTGAGCACTCATTTTACAAAACATACCTTACTGCTTGCTATCTAACTTTCTACACATAGGCAAGTTGATGATAGCTTGGGAAACTGTACTGCTTTGGAGTTTGTTGATCCCATATCTGAGACTAGGAAAGAATATACTAATTAAAGGACCGACAATGTACATGGCAACAGATGATTTGGTTGTGACACCGATGTTGTCCATTTCTGTTATATCGTTACTAGACAGTCTGAGCATTCCCGTTAATGACTTGGCAGAGACAGTGATTAGAACATTGGCGTGAAGGAGGTAAGAAGATTCGTAAAAGCATCAGATCTGTTTAGGCTTTTTATTTGCTTGAAAATTTGTATCAACTTATCTTCATTTTCCAGAAGAATATGGAGTTATTGTGAAGTTTACTGTGTTGGTGCAGGGTGTTCTCATAATACAAGCATCTTTGACCTCTACATCAGCCCTAACAATTGGTCTCAGCCACTTGTTGACCAAAGCTAAAGAGGAAAAGAACTGAGTAATATTGTTCTGTATGTTGGATACATCGAGGACAAGAGCTAGCTATATAATCAACACGATAGTTAGTAATTGTAGTCCTTTTACTTTGAAATGTCTCATTTTAGTTTTAATTGATTTTGTGAAATCTTATGACTTACCTTGATAATGAAACATGTCCTATTTGTCCTACAATGATTTTACAGATTAGTAAACATTTGGGTGTTCTATTTTTGTAGGAAAAAGCTTATCATACAATGTAGTTTACTATATCTAACTATCTATGATACAAATAGCTAAATGCATATATCTATCTATATACTTAGGAAAGAAAAGTTATTATTGAGGGTGTGTGAGAGTATTCTAACTTTCTAATGTAAATTAAAACATGAATATTCAACTTTTACATCATATAGAGTAAATTTTACATGTGTCGAGGTGAAAAATCACTACACTATTGTGTAAAGAAATAAATTTCTTTTTAATTATTCGAACACCGTACCAATTGATCATGGAATCACAACTTCCACGAAGAATTATAGAGACACATCTATTTCAAATCACTTGTTCCTTGTTAGTCTGTGTGATATTGTTTAAGTTATGCATGGTTGGATGGGACTTTATTACTAGGTAGGTCTTGAACTGCATTTTATGAAGTGTATTTTTATGTATTTGTGCTCTTTCAGGTGCTTGGATGAACTTTACTTGTGCTGCATTCTATAGTACTTTTATTCAATAAATAGTTTGATTATAAAAGAAATAAATAATTAGGAGTTATAAGGTTGGTTTGGAAGTGAAGGAAGAATGGAGGGAGGGATAGGTTGGGGGTTCGAATCCCCCGCTAACAAAAACTAACATATTAACAACTAATATTTGACTGATAAAAAAAAATAATAAGATACCAAGGAAAGGAGCTATATATCAAACATATGTACCAGTGGAGCACAAATGTGAACACATGAACGAATATCCAATAATAAAAAATGAACAAAAAATATGATACCAAATAACAAGCACAATCAATAAGAGCCAAAAGTACGTGGAGATCACCTCACATCCATATGTTCATTCTTGAAGGCTATATACATGATGGGTAATGGCCTCCTTAGCTGATCTTTAATCACTCTAAATTTTGTCCATGCTGTAATAATTAATTAATGAGAATGTGATGTTTAGATTCTCGATCATTAGCCAGCTGAGACATTGAGGAAGGAAATGACTCACATTACAGAATCGCTCAACTATTGCCATATACGCAATCAAATCAGGACAAATTATGAGACCATTCAAAGTCATCTCCCTCATCAACTTCTCGGTTATTTCAATGACCCCCTTCTTGCAACATAACCTTAATTATATGAGATATGACAATGCATGTATATATATTGGCAAAAGGGAAGAAACCAAGTGGTAGAACTTCCAATATTCAAATATCAAATGATCATGGAATCACAAAAGCTTCCAAGAAGAATTATAGAGACACATATTCCATAGGGTTGAAAATTGAAATCACATGTTCCTTGTTAATTTGTTAATAACTGATTTTTAAAAGTATAATATTCAATGGTTATAACGAAAATTTCAATTTATTCCTTTAATAAAAAATTATTAAATTGAGCCTTATCAATTAACAAATTAAGTCTGTCAAATTCTAATATTTATAAATTAATTAACCTTTTAATCCAAAAGATGTCTTCAATTGATAGGATTCTGGTGTTAACAATTATGATTTGAAGACTTAAAATATGTAAAAATCGAATGATGTGATCTGAAAATTAATTTTTTTGATGGAAATGTTTTCATGTTTAAATTTTTTTATTGATACGAAATGTATATTAATCTATTTTCAGAATAATTTTGAAACAATTAATTAAAATGTTTTCCATAGTATAACAAATATTAATACTTATATAAAATATCCTTGCTAAACAACCTATAATTGGAGTAAACATTATGACTTTGAGGATCTGAGCATATAATTGGTGACGCCGCATGTTTACATTGAAGAATTTCAAAAATAAAAAATAAAATGATAAGCTTTTTTTTTTTTTTTTTGACGAAAAATAAAATGATAAACTTGAACAACAATATTATGACTTAAATGTAGAAATTTATATTTCATATCATTATATTAAGAAACATATATGCATGAATTATTTATTGAATCACTCTTGAGAAAATAGGAAAACCGATATCCTCAGCATACAAGGTACATGTTACATATTTCTAAAAGTTGAAAACCTCAAATTGTCCTAGATAAAGTAGTAACAATTTGTGCTGACCAATTCTATATAGTAAAACCATGCTCGCCTCCAGTAAGGATTAATGTAGAGAGTTGCTGCAATTACCAACAATACTGATGTGTATGACACACCAAAACTTACACAGAAAACAAACATGTCAACTAAACTGTCATTGTCCCCATCAGTGTATGAGCTATTTGGTGAAATAGCATGTGGTTGTCCATATGGGTTGCAACTTTTTGGGAGTGGAGGTCCACAAAGAAGAGGATTGCCCTCGTAGCTGCTTTCATCAAAGGTAATAAATTGACCTTTCCTTTCTGGTGTTTCACCTGATAAGTTGTTGTGTGCCACACTAAATACAGCAAGAAAGGTTAACTCACTCAGTTGAGGAGGAATGTGGCCACTCAACTTGTTAAAAGAAAGATCCAAACTCTCTGTTTGTACCAGATTGGAGAATGTAGTCGGAATTTGCCCAGTCAACTCATTGTGGGACAAGTTCAATGCTCGAATCCTTGTCAAGTTTCCAAGCTCAGATGGAATACTCCCATTTAGTTTATTGTTGGATAAGTCAATTCCATACATATAAACAAGGATATCTCCTTTATAAGTGTAGGATCTTTCCTTTGTAGTGAAGTTCACTTTTTCTTTTGCGTTTGGAAATTGAATTCCCCCTTTATATATAGGAAAGATGCCATCAACACTTAATGGGTCAGTGTTCTCATCCTCAAAAGGCATTTTACCCAAGCAATTGGGTATTTCACCAGAAAAATTGTTATAAGAAAGGTCTAGTATAAATACTTTTAGCAGTTTGCATAATTGTTCTGGTATATGCCCTGTAAAGTGATTACCCTTCAATATGAGAATCTTCAATGTTGGTTTTTCAAGGTCTAATATCATATCTTGAATGTTACTAGTTATTTCATTGTAGCTAAGGTCTAGCACCAACAAAGAATTGTTGAACATCGATTTGGACAAGCCACTAAACCCATTATTGCTCATATGGATGGACCTCACAGAAGAATTGGCAAAAGATGGTACAAAACCAGTGAAATCATTTTCTGAGACATCTAGATACTCTAGAGATTTAAGTTCCACAAATCTTGTTGAAATAGATCCTTCAAGATAATTGTTGGACAATGAAAGCACTTTCAAGTTTGACAAATTTCCAACCAAACTTGATAGCTTTCCCACTAAATGATTATTGCTTATATCCAAGGTCAACAATGATGTGGCAGAAAACCTATTCATACTTCCAGAAAGACTATTGCCATCCAAATACAACTGCTCCAAGATGTTCACAGTTGACAAATTAGGAAACACGGGTCCATGTAGCTTATTGTTAGAAAGTTTCAAAAACCTGAGCTGGCTAGATATGTTCTTTGGTGTTTCTCCAGAAAAATTATTATCTGAGAGATCCAATGTATCCAATAAGTTCATTTGGCTGAATTCATGAGGAATTGAACCTTGGATGTCATTTCTAGACATGTTGAAAAATTGCAAATTTGGAAAGATTGAACTGATATTGTTGCTAAGCATCTGACCGGTTATGAGATTGTCAGACACATCAATCGTCTCTATCTTTAGAAGAGGATGTGATGGAAGCTTGAAAATACCAGTAAAAGAGCAATTTCTAACAAGAATTTCAGTCAATTGTGTATTATTTTCCAACAACCAGTTAGGAAACTCTCCTTCCAACTTACAACTGGTAAAATCCAGACTAGTTAAGTTATATTGGTAAAGAAGAAAATTGGGGAACGGAATAGAATTAGTCGTAGCCGTCCAAGACAAACTAAGCACTTGTAATTGAAATTTTGGAATCCAAGTTTGCAAACTAGGTTGTGAGTCCAAAATGAATTTGTTGCCTTCACCATAGATGAACTTGAGCTTTGAATGATTAGCAAATGGTGTGAAAGAAATAGGGACCTCAAATCGGTTTTCTGTAAAACCAAAATATTCAAGTGAATTAAGGCTTGCAAGGTTAGAGGCAAAATTTCCAATGAAGTGATTTTGAGATAGGTCCAACTTCCGAAGAGATGTCATGTTAACAAAAGATGAGGGAAGCGGTCCCTTAAATTCATTATCGATTAGATCTAACTCTTCTAGCTTCTTCAGCTTAAACCATTTTGAAAAATCAAAATTTTGACAAAAAAAAAATCATCTTATAAGGAACATAATGAAGATGATATAAATATTTCAAAAAATTAAGAAAAAATTGTATTGAATAACCTAAAAGGTAAATGAACAATTACCAGCAGCAGGAAGGGTGCCATTTATTCCACATTCCGAAAGAGACAAAACTTTCAAAGAGGTCAAATTTCCAATACTTTCGAAAAAAAATCATTTTCCAAGCTAGAACTGAGATCCAATATCAAGTGTTCTAGGTTACTTAAATCATGAAAATCTGCATAACATAGAAAATGATATGAAGCTTAATGTAACAAAAAGGAAGTTAATTTACCTAGAGAAATTAAGAAGTATTACTACCTTGAGCAACAATTGTTCCTTTAAATTCTTTTAATCTCATAGGAAGCTCCCTAATAGATGATAAAGCTCGCAACGACTTCCTTAGCTTGTTTCCATCTATCATGTTCCCATCTAAAGTAAGGACATCTAATCTGCGTAGACTTTTTGAGCCTGAAAGATGTAATGTGAATTAATTAAAAAAATGTAAATAAGTTTTAATTTCGTAGAATGTGAGAGAGCATGTACGTCTCAATTAAGAAGGAGACAAATATATCTTGTTACAAATGTAAATATACGAACTTCGGCTAAATAATGGGATTCAACAGCTTGCAAGTATCATGAATTTATCTAATATACATCATGTTCATCACTAAACAACTGATTAAAACATTTTAATTTCATTTTCATAAATACCTTGATGGACCACAAAATTATTGATATTATTAGAAGTTAGATCAAGAATCTTCAACCTAGTCAAAGTCGATAATCTTGCAAGAGGTAAATAGAGAACTAATCATTCAACTATCATTCGTGTAGAGTAATGCTTTTCTTCACTCATAAAATAGAAGTGTTACTTAGGAAAACGTGTTTTTGATAGATACCACAACACCTTTTTTTTTGACAGAATGGATACCACAACATAAAATATGGTTGGCATGTAATAAATAATGGGTTGGAAACATTAGGTCATAAAAATTTAGATAAAGGAGGAGGAAAATAGAGAATAAATTAGAGAATGAATTGAAATTAATATTAATTTTATTTTGATGTAATATAAAAATAAAGATTCGCATCTTCTCTTACGTAGGATATGATTCAGACCGAGAAATAATGATAATGAAGGATAATTTTTATTTTTTTTTAAGAAAGGCATAATGAGGGATAATTTTTTTATTTATAAAATTCATTAATTAGTTAAATGTTCTTTCTTGTTTTTTCTCTCTTTTTATTTTGATTAGTTATAAAACTTATTAATTAATTAGTTATATGTTTTTTTTTCTCTCTCTCTCTCATTTTTTCCTCACATGTCTTCTCTTTCAAATTCAATAACAACCCTGTTTGAGATACTATCAAACACTAAATGGAAACACCTCTTCCAATGGAGATTTGGACATCTCAGTTCGTCACATTGTGAAATACTAATATCTTTCACTAGACCCAACTCCCATTAGTTGTCTTTTCTCTCTTTAACAATACCATATCCTATTAGTCAATAGGAAAGGATCCAAATTCAAAAATTAAGATATTAGCGCCAATAGAAAAAATACATTTAAAGTCATTTTACATAGTTTATATGAGAACCGATGTAAAAAATTGTGGTGGAAGTTTTTTAAATAAGTGGAATGTTCTTACACCGAGTGTAATTTAACCAATTATTACATCAGTTAAAATTAAAATCAATGTAAGAAACACTTTTTACATTGGGTTCTTTTTAACCAATTTAAAAAATTTTCAGTCCTTAGATCCTTAATCCACTTTCAAGTTGTGCCCTTCACTATGAGTTGAAACCCTAAAGTGTGTGTGTGAGAGAGAGAGAGGGCGATGAGAAATGCCTTCTTCACTTTGCCTCTTCAACTCATCCCTAACCTTATCTCTTCTCCTCTAATGAAACTCCCATTGGTTCCCCAAAACCCCAACGAAATTGACAATAAAGGTATCTATCTTTTTCTTCTCATTACAACATTCAAACGGCGGCGTTGCCATTTCTCTTCAGAGTTGAAGACGCGAATCTATTTCAACCTCAAGGGCAACAAGCAAGTGCTTTCATCGAGGAAGCTTCACATGCGACTCATTGATGGTTGTGGATGGATGCTCTGCTGCCGCCACCACCACCACCTTTCCCTCCTCTACCTGATTCTGCCACCTCTCCCATCACCGCCTTCTTAACTTTCCATTCCTCACGCGTGCTTTTCTCAATGCCATGTGCCAGTTCATCGATAATAATAATTCCTTTTGCCCAAAACGGCATCGCTTCTAAGCCCTCGCCTCCCAAGTAGCTCAAGACTTTTGCTGCCAATAGTGAGTCTTCATTAATCATTGTTCCATTCACAATTTTCCCTCTTTTTGAAAAATAAAATTTAAAATGTTTCATTTGATAGATAAATAATACATTCTAGGGTGTGGAGTTGAAATTGTACAATGTTAGGGATGCCTAAGTCTAAAATTATTGTGCAGTTTAATGTTCGAGCGGAAGAGGCGATTGAATTTGGTGTTCCACATTCCGATTATGGATGTAGCAATTCCAGCAATGAAGGTATCCCCACAAGCTTTGACCCTTTGGGCTGGCTATGGGACGAAATCCTCGATCCGAGGCTTAGTCACACTTAAAGCTCATCGCTCCTCCCCAAGGATGTATTCTGCTATCAAACCCAGGTCCTCCCCCACAAACTCAGCGTGTATTGCCAACTGAGCTACACCCATTGGGTCAAAACTTTTTTCCTTTGAAACTTGGATGCATAATGTATGATAATAATAGATAATTGTGTTTTTTGTGTGGAAAAAGCTCAAGTGATTACACAACAAAATCGATATTTGATTATTGCAACAAATGGAACCTTGAATCAACAAAGAACTGAGGTAATTCTACACCGATTAAACATCAGTTATAAGTTTTTTTTTTTTTTCATGAAACATCGATTATAAGTTTAACTGATAGAAAAAGTGTTTTTTACATTGGTTCAATCTTTGATATAAAAAATTTCCTCATTCTCTACATGGTGGGATCAATATCAATCCTAAAACCAATGTAAAATCTCTATTTTAAGCTATGTTAAATGCCCCTATAGTTGTGTAACTTTCATAATCTTTTATTATTTTAATTATATTTTTAATCCATTTAGTTTAGATTGAATACAATGTTAGTTTCTGAAAATATTTTTTAGCTTAATTGAGTTATTCTATTTTTAAAATTGATTAAATTTGGTCTTATCACCAATTTTCTTTCTTTTTTTTTTTTCTTCAAAACCCTCGTATAGTCATGTTCTCATTTTATATCAAAATATTCACAAATTGAATCAATATAATTGTTTTAATTTTTTTTCCCAAAACTCTCAAATTTTCTCTAATTAAATTTTTAACCTCTAAACTTTTAAATTATTTCATATCCCAAATTAAATTCATCATAAACACACACAAATTTGGATAGAAAATAATTATTTGTGGGTTTAGATTTGGAGAAAATTGATGACATGAATAAAGTTGTTTAATGTTAAGAATAGAGAGATTTAATTAACTAAAAAGTTTACGAGAGATGAAGTTACACATAATTTAAACTAAAAAACCAAGAGTTTAATTAAAACTTATTGATTAAAAAAATAAAACTTATTTATATTAATATTAAACTTATAATCTTAATTAAATAAGGATTGTTGAAAAAGACAAGTCTGAAATAATGCGGGAGTTATGGAATAGCTGATTGGAGCATTGCTTGACTGAGAAATAAGAAACATCACCAAAACGATGCTCAATAGAAATTCCTCAGCAAACAATCATCTACAACAAGAACTAAAACCTCTCCCAACTCATTGAGAAAACATTTAGAAGCTTCAAACAACAAAATACGTAAAAGACCTCAAAATAAAATAATAAAAAAAATAAGGCTTAAATATGTTTTGGATCTCTCATAAATTAACGAATTTTGTTATGGGTCCTTAATAAATTTTTTCTTCACTATGAGTCCCTAATAAAATAAAAAATTTGTTTTGAGTCCTTGTTATTTTGTCTTAGCTCTTCTAATATATTTATTTTTTCATTTGAGTCCTTATAATATTTTGTTCATTCTGTATTAGTCCCTTTGAAAATTATTTGATAGAAACTAATAACAAATTATCTACATATTTTAGGGACTTAAACGAAAAAAATTGATATATTAGAAGGACTAAGACAAAATAACAAGAATTCAAATCAAATTTTTTGTTTTATTAGGAACTCAACACAAAGCAGAATTTTATTAGGGACTAAAAACAAAATTTGCTAATTTATAAGGGTCCTAAAACCTATTTAAGCCAAAAAATAAATTATATTTAAGATTATGCAAGACACAACTCAGTCCAACGACCACAAAAATGATGGACTTTCTACCACAATGGAATAGTTTACATTAAAATAACCAAAGTATACTTTTTAAATTTTTTTTACCATATTAAATAGTGTAAGTTGGATTTCTGAAAGTTGACCATGGAAGAAATTTTCTGGTGATTTTGTACCACTATTTTTTTTTTTTGGTGGCTGTTTATAATTGTTGGAAAAGAAAAAAAAAATGATAGTCGGAAATCATTGCCAATATGGACAATATCACACAAAAGAGTTCCAATTTTTTTTAATAACTTGACAAAGAAAAATGATGGGACAATTGATAAATAAGAGTAAATAATTTATACACCGATTGTGTAAAGAATTATTACAATGTTAACTAATAATAAATTGTTGCATATGGTAAGTTTGTTAACTTTTACAATATAGACAATATCATACAAAAGGTTCCAATTTTTTAAGGACTTGACAAAGAAACAATGATGGGACAATTAATAAATAAGAGTAAATAGTTTATACACCGATCGTGTAAAGAATTATTACAATGTCAATTAATAATAAATTATTGAGTATAGTAAATTTGTTCACTTTTATAATAATTATTGTAAAAGTTGTATCAATCATGATTTTTAATTGGTTAACTATGCTATTTTTGTTACACCGGTGATATTAAACTCAATGAATAAAAGTAAATAATCTATCTATTTCACACTATAAATAGTTATGTATAATAAGTTAATTAACTTTTACAATAATTATCTTAAAAGTAAAATCAATCATGATTTTCTGGTTTAAGATGAAAAGAGAATAAATAATTAAGATTGATATTAATTTAGTGTATATTTAATTAG
The DNA here is from genome assembly GCA_026413185.1 of Pueraria montana var. lobata. Classification (NCBI taxonomy): domain Eukaryota; kingdom Viridiplantae; phylum Streptophyta; class Magnoliopsida; order Fabales; family Fabaceae; genus Pueraria; species Pueraria montana. Next base: position 85,188,026 of record CM048650.1, on the reverse strand, counting down.
AATTGTTTTAAGAGAAATATTTGCTTTATTTTTTATTTTTTAAAATTAAAAAATATTATTTAAAGTAAATTAAATTTAACACGTAGAATATTGTGATATAGCATTAATCTCTATATAATTAAATAATTATTTCCAATAAATTGTTTAATACTATATTCTAAAATATTATAATATAATATTGCAAATTATTTTTACAATATCCTAAATATAATCCATAAAAATACTAACCACTTATATCTAGCGATCCTTCTAACTCTGATTACAGCTTAAATTAAGAGATTTGAGAGATTCTAACCCACTTAGAGATGAAAGAAACTTGTTACGTAATCCATTTCCCGACAGTGTGAGGACCTGTAAACCGGCTGGCCATGTAAATCCATCATTCTCTGATGAAAAATTGAAAGAAAGAAAAAATCCACTCATTAGTATTCTCATAAGAATGAAAAGCATGTTTTCTTGGAGCCACATTTACACTAATATAGTGAGTAAATTCTTATTAATTTTAGTCTCTAATACTATAGATATCTGTCATTTAGTCTTAACTGAATTTTTTTTATTTTAATTTCCTAATTTTATAAAAAAAAGTTATTTATTTTAATCCTTTTCATCTTATTCTCCATTATCTTTTTGCATAAAAAAGGATTGAAGTAAATAATGTTTTGCAAAATCAAGAATAATTAAAATAAAAAAATTTTGAAGTTAGAAACTAAACCAAATGTTTACTCGTAATATAACTTTGGGATGATGTCAACAAACCTAAACTCCAAGGGATACTCTCATTCAACTGGTTTCCAGCTATGTCGAGCATCTCCAAAGAACTCAATTTTGATATATCTAACAATATACATACCGATTGCAGTTAGATATATTTTTCAACCAAAAACAAATGATGAAAATTTCTAATATGGAAAGTGTGTCGTACTATAAATTGATCTAGGAGTCAATTGAGTATATCCTAAATTTAAAGACTTGAGGAATGAAAGTCCACTAAGAGAAGATGCAATACACTGTCGTTGAAGTTGTTGAAGGACAAGTCAAGAACCTCAAGATTCCTTAATGATGAGCATAAACCTACAAGGGATATATAGTGTGTTACATTTAAGGTATATTTACCCTTTATCATCTAATTCCTCCATTAAGAAACCACTGCTTAGCTTTACTAATGAAATGGAAAAATTTTCCCACCTTGAATATGAAGATCTGAGTCCCAATTCCTTCAAAGATGTGAATCCCCCGAGGAATGGAAGGATGTCATTAGTCAAATAGTTGCCACTTATGTCAAGGACCTCTAGATTAGGCAACTTTGATGGCAGAGTTTCAAAAACTTATATAGGTATATATGCACATGTGTTGTGGAAGAAGCCAACAAATTGTGGAAAAATAGTACCAAAAATTAGGAGAGGCTTAAATCATTATCAAAATAATCAGAAATATTATTATTGTCATTTTTTTAAAATAAAAAAGACAAATGTAGCTAGCCTCACCGTGGAATGACGATGTATTATTGAACCTGTTATCTGGATATGTTAAATATAGAGACTTAAGAGATGGAAACCCATCCAAACAAGATAGAATGCCAGCAGCATCCAAATAGTTGTTACTTATGTCAATGACTTCCAGAGTTTCCAGCAGCGCTGTAAAGTATGTAAATTAAAGTTAATATAATGATTATGCCATATAACAAGGTTCATTTTTTATGTCCAGAGGTGGGTTTTTAATGTAAGGCCTGGACTTTTTGCTGGTTGGGGGGGTGTATATGGTTATACTAAATTTTCTTTTTTTTTTTCTCTAGGACTTAGTTACGCAGAGAATGATATGTGCTTCTTTCTGTGTCTTGTAACTAAGCTTCCTTTTGTGTGTATTTGGGAGGGTATCCCTTGTACCCATTCTTAATACATCTTCTTTGGTTGACCAAAAAAAAAAATTCACTAAGTAGACAATGATATATCAAGACATAGAATTTGTGCGAGATTAACCTTCATTCCCTACACAACCAACTATCCCATTATCTCTCAAGACCAGACTCTTCAAATTTTTGAAAACAAAAAAATTCGAGTAATTAGTATATAGTTTTGGCGCCCAATCACTCCACCGGCCCAGCAAATTGAGTTCGCCCAATTATATCATACAAATTAAAATTATTTATACCTTTTCAATAACTTAAGACCATTAATAATTATAGAACAAATAACTTTAAATAATATATAAAAATAGTACAAAAAAATCTCATTTATGGATACTCTCGTTTTATATATATCAAAAAAAAAAATTGGTGGGAGCTTGACGAAGTTCCGCCAATCATCTCTTGTTATTGATTTTCTCAATACTATACAAAAAAGCAGCACCTTTTCCTCATCAAGGAAATTGCGATGCTCCAACTACCAACTTAGTGCTCCAACATCAAGGAAATTGCGTGCAACGTTCCCATTATGGTCATGACTTGCTTCATAATATCTTTTTTAAGCCACAAATTGTACACATTCGAACCTGTGAAGTGCAACGAGGTAGAAATAAATGAAGACGCGTCGACTTGAGGTCAACCCAAAGACTGTAATTAACTTCTGGAAACCATGACGAAGAAGATCCAATACGAATCTATGTTACCTTTGTTTGCTAATGAATAAAAAAATAGAAAATTTATATGTAATTTTTTGTGAAATGGAAAAAATTTCCCACCTTGAATATGAACATCTGAGCCTAATCCAGTTTCGGACAAATATAGTTCCTTCAAAGATATGAATCCCCAGGGATGACAGGATGTCATTTTACAATTTTTATACCTTTGTTTGCTATTGAATAAAAAAATAGAAAATTTATATGTAATTTTTGTGAAAAAATTGTAATAAAAATCAAGTTTTTTTTACAAAAGAAAATGTATATGAAAAATATATAAAATAATTATTTTTCTATGAATTTTTTAATAAATTTAAAAGAATAATAATTTTTTTTCCAAATTTATAACAAAATTTGTAGAAAAGTTTTGTAGAGAAAATTCGAAAGAAAATCTCAAAATTCATGGAAAATTTTGCATGAAAAGTCCAAAAAAAAAAATCACAGGTCAAGTCATATTCATAGCAATACGTACACGAATATAAAAGATATAGAAATAATGAATTTGAGAAATTAAAAAAATAGTTTATTATTATAAAAGACAATTAATCAATGAAATAGTTAACCTATAAATTTTTTTATTAAATCAATCATAATGACTAATGCTATAAAAAACAAGAACTTTCTTATTTATTAATACTCTCTTTTTATATATAAAAATACTACAAAAAAATCTTATTTATTAATACTCTCTTTTTATATATAAATATAAAAAAAATTTGGGGGGCCCATGCCCCCTCAAGCTTAACTAAGTTCCGCCAATCATGTCTTGTTATTGATTTTCTCAATACTATACAGAAAGGCAGCACCTTTCCTCATCAAGGAAATTGCGTGCAATGTTCCCATTATGGTCATGACTTGCTTCATACGTAATATTTTTACTAAGCCCCAAATTGTACGCTTCATATCAGCTATCCAATAGTTAATTGAACTATGGAATGAAGACGCGTCGACTTGACGTCAACCCAAAGACTGTAATTAACTTCCTGGGAACCGTGAAGAAGATCCAATACGAATCAATGTTAGACATATCCATTTACCGGAATAAAAAAAAAAAAAAAAAAGACATCCATTTACAGTTTAGACTTGCCTTTTTATTCATAGAGAAATTACATTCTTACAATTCTTTTTATATAATTATTTCTACCATGATTAGAAAAAGAAAATAAAAAAAAATAAAACTAAGGTCAGATAAAATATATAAAATAAGATAATTGATGCAATAAACAATAAAAAAGTATTATAAAAAAAGCATTATATATATATATATATATATATATATATATATATATATATATATATATATATATAATACTAGATTTGTTACCCATGCAAAGCACCGGTAAATTTTTTTTAATATTTTCTAATATTTTTAAAAAAATTCATAATTTATACACTATTGTATATTTATATAAAGTATTTGCATATATTTTTTATAGTTGATTTTTATGTTAATATTGATAACACATAGTATATATAAATATAATTTTTAATGTTAATATTAATAATACTATAGTAAAATGATAACAAAGGCATACTATTTATTTTTATTAATAATACGAAGTGCGTGTTTGGTTTCACGGTGTATCAGAGTTCAGGATTAATTATTCTGAGCTTAAGCAACTTTGAGTAATTTTTGTGTTGGATCCAAAATTTTGTACTGAGTTTTACTCCTAACTTGCTTCCATAATAATAACATCCAAACATAAATCATATCACTTCAAAATCAATTTTAACCAAAATCAATTTTGTAAAATCAATTTCTTTCAAAATAAATTTGTCAACACTCATCCAAACACGCATTAAGTATTTATTTGAAAATGTGGTATTTTTAATTTCTGGGTATGTAATTTATTTTTAAGAATATTCTTTTATTTAAAATGCAAAAGATTACTTTTTTATAAGATAAAATAGGTTATATACTTAAAGTATCATTTAATCATAAATCAATATGTATAGTAAGTTTGTTAACTTTTACAAAAACTATCTTAAAAATCATATCAACAATAATTTCGGATTAGTTGACAGTATAAAATTTTTATATTGACCATGCATAGCTATGAACACACTTATTATTTGAACAATTAAAAATATATAAAGATATTAAACTATTGTCATTTTTTACAAAAGTACTTATATAAGAATATGTAAATGTGTGCTATTATAAATTTATGTAAAATATCTGCATAATTTTTTTATTATTTTTATAATTTATTTTATGTTAATTTTAATAATTTATAGTATATAAAAAGATAATTTATTTTTATGTTCATAATGATAATAGATAGTATAATAAAATTATTAATTTTTTATAATAATTATCTTTATTATATTTTTACTATCATGAATTTTCATTATTTTTAATAATAAAAATATTTATGAATGGTGAAAATAAAGATAATTTACTTAAATTATGTTTACCATTTAGTCAAATAATCACATTATTATCATATATTATAATATAATAATTAGAATAACTACACTAGTATTATTATAACATTTTATTTCAGTGTATAGTATGGTAAACATGTTTATTATAATATAATAATTGGTATTAATATTTATTTATTTATTATCTATTTTATAATAAGTTATTTTGTCTATTTTATAAGAATTGGTATTAACATTAATGGATATTACATTACTTTATTATTATCATTTTATCAATATAAATATTATATACTATTAGAACTTTAAATCATATTCTTAAAAAAAAAGTTAACTTTTTAAAAACTAATGAAAACACACTCATAAGTCATAATTAATTGAACATGCAAAGTCTAATGAAAAACAAAGAAGGATGACTTGACGTCAACCCAATGGATGACTTGTTTTAGCTGATGGTGCTTCTACATCCTTTCCTAGAGGTTTTTAGCCCCTTATTATACGCCAAAAAGAAAAACCCAATGGATGACTTGACGTCAACCCAAAGGCCACAATCAAGATAGACATGCCCCATAAAAAAAAATGTAATAATATATCTTGCTTTCTGCCCACGATAGTAATGGCAACCATTGAATGTTACATGTGAAGTTCATATTCGTACATCTAGGGGCGGAGGAAGGAAATGACTTGGTGGAGTCACTTTTGATTTTTTTTTTTAAGTGTATTTAAGTTATTATAAACAAAATTAGCCCCTAAAATATATAAAAATTAATATTTTATCTATCTAAATTATGAGTTTAATTTTTATGCATTATTAATATAATGATTTTTATAGTGTAAATTAATTAGAAATTACTACTATGAAAACATATGACTTTTAAAATAGTTGTTACAAAAATCAATAATTTTACTATTATGATAGTTTATTATTCAATGATAAAATAAGAATCATTTGCATTGTTAGCATATTTAAATTAAATTCCTAATTTATTTCTTTTTTATATATTATTTTTGCACTTAATATAATTATGTATTTTTTATTCATAAAAATATTAGTTTTATATTAAATTTTTTGTATATGTTATGCATGCAGTTTTTTTTCTACTAAGTGACTTTTTTTATTCTTGGCATCCTTAAGCAGAAGTTCTGGCTCCAACCTTATGTACTTTGGATGTTGTAAAAGGTTTAAATATGTTTTAATTGGTCTCATAAATTTGAGTTACTTTAATCCAAAGGGGTGGTGCACTGGTGTAAGGTCTCGCTACTTTCACATATGGGGGAACGATCTATTTAGCGGGAGAACTCGTTTTCGATTCCCTCCTTGTGCAAAATTCCCTTGGGCCAGCGGTAGCCACGTACCACGAGCGGGATTAGTCTCTGACCTAGTGGGTTTGGGGACACCCGTGGTCTCTGACCTAGGACCAAAAAAAAATTTGAGTTACTTTTATTTTTGGTCTCTCAAATTTAAATTTAATCTTTTAATCCTTTAATTTTGAAAAATGTTATTTTAATTCATCTTAAAAAAAAACATCTCAATCACTCCAAAATCATCTGAGAATGTTTTTTTTATGGAAAGAGACTAAAAGGAACATTTTTTGAAATTGAGCAACTAAAAAAACAAATTTAAATTTGGAGACAAAAATATAAGTGATTTAAATTTAAGAGACCAAAAACATATTTAAGTCTTTGTAAAATTATAATAAAATAAAGTACAATATCATATTTGCACCCAATATGGAGTCCTAAGAAATAGAATCAAACATTTATTTTTTTTTTTAAAAAAAAAACGATTTATAGACAACATCTAAAAAAAAGATAAAATAGAGAAAGTGTGGATATAATAAATAATATTATATGACAATATGAAATAAAAAAAATAGAGTTTAATAATAATGTACTAAAAGTGTAAAGTTATTTTACACTATCAGTGCATCACCTATTGTTTCAAAATAATATTTCAATAAGGTAAATATGTACTACACCAATATTCATACATTATTACTTTCCTTTTCCTTTTTTAGCAAAATTCTCAAGAAAGAAGAGACTCAACCCCTGCTCTTGTTGTCCATGGCATATAAAATCATGATCAAATTAGTCTGAGACGTGTGTTAGACATACTATCCTCAAGGATTTATCTGCGTCAAGCACAAATCCCCTAGGATTTAACAGACTATTCCCCATAATTGATTGGGGTAGCAGAACTAACAAGTTTTTAGTGAGATTAACCCAGGAACTCACAAGGAGAAAAAGGAAAAGAAAGTTCTCTATAAAACCATATGAAACATAGGTATTTATGTTGAAAAGAATAGGGTTTCTAAAACCACCAAAGACCAAGTCAAAGATAAGGTGAGACCTAGTCTAACTGACCAAGTCAATAAGACCAAGTCAAACAAAATATTTGTTTTTAATAAACAATAAATTAATTTAAAAAAGATTTTCTATATTTAATTAAATAGACATGTTAACCTTTTGAAATATCAACAAAATATACAACAATCTCCCACATATTTCAAAAGGTTAAATATACATCATGGGTTCTATTTTCTTGGATGTAATGCATCGAACTAGTGTAGCAAGTTATTGAACCAAGTCTAGACTGATAAGACTTAACACACAGCGTAGTGGGTGTAGCAAGCTATTGAACCCAAAACACTTCACGTGTGTTAGCGGTCTATCAATCACATCACACCCCCACAATCCTTGTCGTTATCATTGTTTTGCGCTACTAGGCCATGCGCGCGCCTGGTATTCATGAGTGCTCTAAAGATCTTGCCAGGATCCCATTCAAGCGGCCCTACTTGACACTCATATAGGTGATTTCATCAAGTGTATGCTGCAAATCATACACCACCCATAAGGGATATGAAAATCATTAAAAACTTTATAAGCTATCAAGCTTTCTCACAACCATGTAAAGCTTAACTATAAAGTTGAACCTCTCATTAATGCAATGTCTAGCACTTTCTCACATCATAGGAATTGACTAAAAATGAATATTGATCAAAATCAATTTTAGTGCTAGCAGAACTAACAAATGACTTGTTTTTCCCATTGAACCTTCTTCATGGGATCTCCAATCACAAAGGTTGGGTTACCATCATTTGCTTGTTTTCAAGTGGCTTGATAAAGTCTCATTCCCCTCGATGTTTCATACAATAATCTCTTCCCTAGGGGTTTAAGTCTGAGGATTGGCCGAATCCATTATCGACTTCACATAAACAATAAATTTCTCTCTTAAGCAATTGCTTTATAACATTATTCTTCAATTTATATTCCAAAAGGAATATTTGATTAAGTGATTTTTTCAATCACTAAGCCTCTTAACCAACCATCTCAAGAGTAATAACTCTGATTCAATTATTATTTGTTTGGTTGATCTCTAAGTAACACACTACAACCAAGTTTAGTGACACAATCTCTGGTGGATTTTGTCTCATTTGGATCAAAGATCCATTTAACATCACTGTATTTTCATTATTCTAATACCATCATGTTCAATACCATAATTTATGGTACCTCTCCAGTATCTCATATTATGAAAAAATTATGTAATATGGAGAACTCACACTTGACACTACAGCCAAGTAAAATATTCCTAATATGGTTAACAGTTCACACAGTCCCTAGTATCTCATGTCACAAATAGTTATTTTCAAGAGTAAAAATTAGAGAACTCACATATCAAATATCCCATAGAAGTATTGTCTCATAATAAAATAAGAATTTACTCCATCGATAAATCAATAATAATATACAAATTATAATTACTTTTATCAATATTTTTTAATTAGTCTTCCTTTTGACTAAGATCTTGTAAGTCACACTTCTCCATTTATATATTTTTTTCATAACAGGAAATCACCGAATTAAAAAAAAGAGTCACCAAGACAATAACAATCACCATTCCGTTGAACTTTTTTCACCCCCTTGTACAACGGAATCGTGATTCCGTTGTATACTTTTCAACGGAATCGCGATTCCGTTGTACAAGGGTATTTTGAAAAATCAATAAAAAACCACCCATGTAGGTGATGAGAATAGAAAATTGTGGGGTGAGAATAGTAATTCCCCAATCCTTTCCGTCCCAGTGATCCAAAGACAAAGGGACGCCCAAACGGAAATTTAGGCCCAAAAGAGCTTCTCTCTCTTCCTTCCAACACCCTTCACACCACATCACTTCCAGTAAAACAAAAAACAACAAAAACACGCTCACTTTCTTCATTTTCATCTTCATATTTCCTAATAGAGTGAATTTGGCCATATAAATAAGAATGTAGTGTGGAAATTTGGCCATATTTCTTAATATTCAAATTTGGTGCAGTTTTACGCCATTCGCCATAGTTATTATTGCTTTTCTCAACACTTTCAAAAAGCAGCACCTTAATTAGTGGAGGTAGTGGAAATTGCATTTACATGCAGTGTTCCATTATGGTGATTGCATTATAATATCACTTCTAAGCCCCAAATTTCACGCTGTAATTCATATCAGTTGTGCAATATTATTCGCTATTATTATTTGTTTGCATTCTAGCATGAACCAGTCACTTCCAACGTCAAATAATGGAGGAACAGTGTTGGACAACGACACCTTCTTTTATATTTTAGGCAAATGCAGCATTGGTTAAAGCACTAAATGGAGAAATTTTTTTATTGAAAGGTGAAAAATTACGTTGTTTATAATTTTTTTTTGCATTTCTCCTATGAATTTCACAATAAATATTTTTTCCTTTTAATTCTTTAATTAGTGCCCTTATGGCACTACTTAGCAAGATCCTATATTTTATTATATTGTTCTTTAACATTTTCGTTAAAATTGTTTATAGGCATGGAAGATAAATTACACCAACATTTTTAATCCGGAGCGAATTTACACAGGAAATTTGTTAAATTCTTCCAGAAATATAATTAATTGTATTTGTAAAGTCCAATGTGGTAGCAACAAATGAAGACGACTTGACTTGACTTGGCGTCAACCCAAAGGAGTTCGTTTCGTTTCTAGACTTGCTTTCTTACTCAGGGAGTTCTTACAGCTTTATTTTTCATAACTATTTCTAGAATGAAGAGAAAAAAAAAAAAAACAAAGGTGAGCTAAAATAAGTAAACTAAGTAATTGATATGAATAGAAAAAAATTATAAATAGTATTATATGTATAAATACAGTATGTGCAGAAATAATATATAACTCTTGTCATCAACATCGTTTAAATATCAAGACTAACCCACCATATTGAATGTCAAGTTAACATATCCTAATATCTTGGTATTCATTTTATAAAACTCATTCCTATACTATAATTTAGTATTCATTTTTGAACGAGAAAATTTTCAAAACCTCTTTTAGACTGTTCTTTTTCATTAAGGTACATTATTTTTCTTACACTTTATATATATTTTATATAATTTAATTTTTATATATTTTTTATTTTCTGAAATATTATTATTTTTATTTAAATAATTTAAATTAATATTTAAACTTTAAATCTTAACATATCACATCATATTGATAAACATAGAAATTATGTGTCTTAATTAAATAATATTACTTTCTTAATTTTCTTCTCACTAAAAAAAAACCTTATCCATTTAGTTTAACCTTAATTTAATTTAATATACAATCCTAATTATTTCAAAATATTTTTTAGACAACTGATTTTTCATTATTTAATAATGATGATATTTTATATATATTTTATTTAAATTTTAAAGTATCTGTTAGTGTGTGGGTATATATATATATATGTGTGTGTGTGTGTGTGTGTGCTCTACAAAATTTAAATCATAATTTTTAACAAATTGATACTAGTATTTATTTTATTTTATTGCTGTCATTTCACTAGGTGGAGGACCTCAGCGTAACAAAAGCGTCTTTGACTTTAGCATCTGTCGTGATAAATGGTTCCAATACTCATCATACTTATCCTATTGATTTTCATTCTATTATAAAGTAAGTCCTCATTTTTGTTATTAAAATATATAAGCCAGCAGTGATAATGTTGATTTTTTGACGTAAATATATCAAAAAATAAAATAAAATACCCAATTAACTCATTCCATAAATTATTTATGTAATTAATCCAAATTACTGTGCATGTTGAAAAATCGATTGGCCCGTAACCGATTTTTCAATGCAAAATGCACTTAGTAAACTTTTAGATTTAGCAACCAAAGATTTTATTGTTCAATAAGAAAAAGAAAATTACACATATAGTTCAAAAAACAAACACAAACTGGGAATATTTAGTGGCCCTTGTACCCACCAGTTTCACACCTTGGAGCTTGCCTGTTTCGTCTTGGATTTTGACGTATTCGTGGATGTTGTTGTGGTTCAACTTGCACCTCATGAACAACAGGTTGATCGTCCTGCATTACCTCGTTTGGATTTTCATTTAAATTTGTTCCAGCTACTGGTTGGTAATTCATAAAATTGTCAACGACGGGTGTTGAAGATCTTCCAGCAACAACTTGGTGAAAGGATGCAAATGAAGGAATGGAAATACTTTGCATGTAAGCATAAGCTGATTCTGGCGTTCTAAGGTTAGTACCTATGAGGTTGGTCATGAAGTCATCTCTGCTAACTCCAAAAGTGTGAGGACTGTACCCAAGATGTTGTTGAGGTTGACTTTGTTGTTGTTGTAATGGAGTGAATTCAAATGAATGGGGAGGTGGTTCCAGGTCTTCATCCAGGAAGTTTTCATCAAGTGGTGGGCTTTGTGGGGGAGGTACACTGGCCTGGCCTAAGCATTGTTGTGTTGGCATTTGTGGAGTTGCACGAGATGTCTCGCCAACACAGGAGTTACTTGAAACCCGTGTTTGTTGCATATGTTGATGGAGTGAGAGGTAAATCTTTGAATTTGCACAATACCATTCCATGTATTCACGGGTTTGCTCTAGATGTCCTTGAATTGGTTGGCCAACTAGCACGTATTTTCGTCGTTCCCTCCAAATTGCAATCCACTGTGTGTGCTCCTCTCGCCAGTTTGTGTCATTATGTCCTCTTATGTCAGTTTGATGCAGTTTATCAAGATTCTGCGGTGGGTTTGGTATATCTTGCCATAGTCCAAATTGTAGTTTGACCCTATCGGTTTGATGCCAAATTACAACTGCAAATGAAGTTAAAACAACACTAGCACTCCACAATTGGGAATCCTTGTATGCATGTCTTGGCAAAAATGACTCAAACCCTCTATACGACATCCACAAGAAATGCAAAAAAAGGGTTAGTACTTTCAACCATAGTTTGCCACATGTTTAAAAAATTAATATAACAAGTTAATATAATTATTTAAGATAATCTTACCTAATCATTAATCATGTTATCGAATCTTAATCTATAGCCTATGACATCACCACAAGGGGTTCCAATAAAACGTAGCCCTCTCCCACTCCATCTGTTAAAAAAAATACGTTAGTGACAAAAAATTATCCAATGCTTTCGTTTGAATGATGAATAACACTCTTACTGTTAAAATATTTATTTACCTGATGGCAAGTGGATATGATGGTTGACGCTCGACCTTTGGTTGAATAAATGGCATGCGATACCATGCCCAAGATTGCAACAACAATGCACATCCACCCATTTTTTTTTATTTTGGATAAATTGCTCTGCACATTTCTCTGTACAGATGTGCTAAACAACCAGAACCCTAGTTGTAGTGTCCAGCACGTTCCAAATCTACCAACAAAGGTAGATACATAAGGTGAACTCTGTTACCTGACTTGTCGGGCATCAACATCCCACCAATCAAACCTAGAATGTATGCTCTGCAGTGGGCTTCTAATTGATGTTGTGTTGGTTCTTCTGGCAAAGACAACATGTTTTCTCTTAACCATTTAAGTTTTAGCGTTGAGCCGATAAGTGCATCCCCTTTTGGAGGAAGCATACCCAAATATTGTGAGCACATTTCTTCCCAGTCAAAGTAAGTTGGGCCGGTAACTGCTTTTCCATCGACTCGTAAAACTAGTTGGAGGGGAACATCTTCCAAAGTTATTGTGCATTCTCCAATTGGAAGATGAAATGTGTGTGACTCGGGTCTCCACCTCTCCACCAAAGCTATAACCAAAGTGTCATCGATGATGAAATGTCTAATTTTTGCGACTTCAGCAAATCCAGCCTGATACAACAATGATTCAATTCCGTCATCTGGGGTTGGCATCAAATGATAATACGATTGAATAATCGCATCATTTGTTATCTGCAAAATCAAAATTCACATTAAGATATCAGATATAATATTTTCACAATTGCGTTGAAGAATAACGTAAAAATACCTTAATGAAGCTTACTGCATTAGATACTTGACCAAATCTATGAAGATGTTGTTTCCAAAGCAAAGGAGCATTTTGGTGTTCGATGGTTGGTAAATGATAATTACGTAATTTTTATGTTAAATAGGAATATATGTTAACAAAATGGATTCCGTCTATGTATGTATTTGGGATCATTGCATGCGTTGTATATATAGTGAAAAAATATGGGAATAGTAACAACCTTTAAATAAAAATGATATTCACTATTCAATTTCTCTGTTGGTGGGATCATGACTGTCGATTTTGAAATCGAATGCGACAGGTCATTCAAAGATTCTGTAAAGCAAAAAAATTGGGGCTGACACATTAGCTGGCATCCACAACACTGGCATCGAGAGTTTTGTTTTTCATCTATGTGATATGCACCATTCATTCATCAATTAAGTGTATACAAATACTTTGGTCTTGCATTGTCATCTACATTCAGTCAGTTTGAAACATCACCTCAATTAGCAATACTTTGTAGTATAGACATGTATCATGTGAAAAAAGGAGTTGATTACGGCACCGAGAAATCTACCACAATCGTACTGGTTGGTAAATGTCCTCACAATCAATGTGCTTGGAGGTGCAAGGCTGCGTTCATAAAAGCAATCAAGCAATGGGAGATACGAATGCTTTGTGAACCACACACATGTACAAGTGCTATCATTTCCCAGGATCATAGAAGGCTCCGATATATGGTCATCAGTAAAATTATCCAACCAATAATTGAGAATGATCCATCCACATCAGTGCCTTCCTTGATAGCACATATAAAAGCAAGTGAAAGGTACATTACCACCTACAGGAAAGCCTGGATGGCAAGGCAAAAGGCTATTGAAGAAGTCTATGGCAACTAGGAACAATCATACTTTGATTTACCCATATTGCTGGTAGGTATGAAGGCATATGTCAATGGTTTTATCTTTGAAAAGGTAACAAAGCCAAAATACAACCAGCATGGTGAAGTAGTTGAGGGTGTCGTTCAATTCCATCGTCTGTTTTGGACATTCAAAGCATGTATCGATGGGTTTCAATACTGCAAACCCATTGTTCAAGTCGATGGAACTTGGTTATATGGAAAGTACAAGGGGACTCTCCTTTTGGCAATTGCACAAGATGGAAACAGCAAAATCATTCTGATAGCCTTTGCCATTGTTGAGGGCGAAACAACGGGAGCATGGTACTTCTTCTTGAAAAATTTAAGAAGACGTGTGACACCTCAAGAAGGTCTGTGCTTGATCTCAGACAGGCACGAAGCAATTAAAAGTGCTTACTTAAGAGCAGGTAGTGGGTGGACACCACAAAACTCTGTGCATGTGTTTTGTATTCAACACATTGCACAAAATTTTATGAGGCAATTCAAGAATGCAGACAGGAAAAAACAAATAATTAGCATGGGTAAGTACCACATTAATTTCTCTTACGAACACATTTATTACATTGTAAATTGATGACATTAATGAAATTCTATACTTATAATTCCTCAGCATATGCCATGACGGAGCCCAGATTCAACAACTACTACAACAATTTTAAGGCAGAGCCAGAAAGCGAAGAGCTGTTCATTGGCTTGAACAAATACCACGAGAAAAATGGACATTAGCATGGGATAGAGGCCAACGCTGGGGACACTTGACCACCAATCTTGCTGAGGCAATCAACTCAGTATTAAGAAAAATAAGAAACCTTCCGATATGTGCGTTGATCAAGGCAACTTACGAAAAGTGTAACAACTTATTCAACCAACGAGGAAGGGAGGTTGCAGCTCTTATTAGATCTGGCAAAAAATACACAGAAGTGCTAAACAAGGCCATTGAAGGCGCTAAAAGAAAGGCCAACTCTCACCACGTTCTTCAGTTCGACCGACACGATATGCGATTCTTAGTGGGGGAGCAAATTAACCCAAGAGAAGGTCGACCTGCTGGAAATTTCACAGATAGGCTAGATGAATGGTGGTGTGATTGCGGTAAATTCCAAAAAGTACACATGCCTTGTTCTCATGTCATTGCTACTTGTAAGCGTGCTCACCATGACTACAGGGCCTACATACATCCTGTGTACAAGTTGGAAAGCATCTCAAACGTGTACAATGGATTGTTTGGCGAATTGCGCAACGAAGCATATTGGCCACAATGTGACGATCCACGAATGTGCCCCGACCCGGAAAAGCTAAGAAACAAAAAAGGCTGTCCAAGATCATCTCGTATACGCACTGAAATGGATATGAGGGAACCTGGTCAGCCAAAAAGATATTCCATGTGTCGAACTCCAGGTCATTCAAAAAATAGATGTCCATTTGGGTTAGTTACGTAAATAATTTATGGGATGAGTTAGTTGGGCATTTTTTTTTGTATATTTACGTCAAAAAGTCTGATAATGTGGTCTCTAAAATATTTTTATAGGTAAAATAATTCTTGAAAGTTATTTCTATTCAATATATTAGTCCTTCCGTCAGTCTCATTCAATTATATTAACAAATTAGTCAAAAGCAGTACATAAATTATAAGCTATTTATTTCCCAGAAGAATTATACATTTAGCTAAATTAACCTAAAAAAATATTATAACTCTTTTCAAAAATAGTTATAGACATAGTCCAAATATCAAGACTAATAATTAACCTATCAATTAGTATTCATTTTAAATAAGAATATTTATAAAAAAAAATTATCGTTAAATCATTTTAAAAGTTATTAGCTTTATCATTAAAGACATGATTTCTCTTAAAATAAATATAATGTTTGTTATTTCTCTTAAATATTATTATTTATATTTAATTTCAATTAATTTTAAATTAAATTTTAAGTTTTAAATCTTAATGTTTATTTGCAAATGAGATAAAATTGAAGGAACTTGAAAACTGTTCCGGAATAGGATTTTCCTAGGGTTTAGGTCTGCTTATCCAGAGCATAAAAGTGTATTTTGCCCATAAAAGTGTATTTTGCCCTACTCGTGGGTTAAGCGTGGGTTATATAGTGTTTATGATTATGAGATCTGATTATATCTATATATCTATATTTTCAGAGATATGATATAATTAGGTAAGATATGATATATGGTATGGTTAGGTAAGATATGACATAATTAAGATATGATTAAGTGTGATTAGATATGACTAGGTTATAATAGATTTGGTCTACAATTAATGTTAGGTCGGTCGGATTCGAGTCGGCCCATTGGGCAAGGCCCAAAGGAGACCGAAGGGTACATAGCCCTCTAGTCTCGAGTGCGATAGCACGAAGAGACTAAAGCATGAAGTTCTTAACCATTGGGCCCGGCCTATTGAAGATTGGAGATACCACTACTTGATTTTAGTCTGACAGCTGGGCTCGGCCTAAAGGAGACCAGAGGGTACACAACCCCCTAGTCTCAAGTGCGATAGCACGAAGAGACTAAAGTATGAAGTTCTTAACCATTGGGCTCAGCCCATTGGAGATCGGAGACACCACTCCTCAAATCTAGTCTGATAGCACCTTTTTAGTTTCATGTTGTTTCGAACCGAAGTGGCCCAAGGTTTTTCCTTATGTCACTTGGTGTTGCTTCCTATTTCCAATAGTGCACGTTTGTATTAAATGGTCCGTTTGAACTTTTTCGTTTCCCAATGCCCTTGTCCACGTGTCAATCAACGTCTCGCGAGTTTTCTTCGCACGTGAAGAAACGTGACGGTCATAATGATTACGACCCTTCTTCTTCACACTCCCTTGTGCCTATAAATATAGGTTCTCAGGGAAGTCTTGTCACTTTCGAAACCTTTGTCACTTCCTTTCGAAAGCTTTGGGTTTTCCTGTGAGCTTTTTCCTTCTGTTGTGGTGTTGCGCGGTGGCAGCAGTTGATTTTAAGGCACATCCATTTTCTTTTTAGGAGGTCGAGTGTCTCCCTCTTGAAGGTACTCCTCTTCTCCCTTCCTTCTTTGTTTGTTGTCTTTGAGCGGTGTTTGTCAAGGAGGGATAGTTGTGGGAGGCGATGGCATATTCCGATTTGTACTTGTGGGTACATGTAGATGTGTTGACGCAGTTCTCCATCTACACTTAGTGGCCAGAAATAAATGAGTTGAGAAGTAAGCAGGCCTTTACAACAAATGGTATAGAGGCCAACGTAGTTGTGGAGGCGTGTTTGATCGGAGAACCCGTTTGTCTATCTCATCAAGGAAATGACAGCAAATTTTGTTTTTTCTATAAGACCCTTTTTACTAAGTTAGGGATTAGGTTTCCTTTGATGACTTTGCAAAAGGGGGTGTTATTTGCTTTAAATGCGAAGTCAAGTTAGTTGAATCCTAACAATTGGGCATTTATTAGGGGTTTTGAAATTCTATGTGGTGTGTTCAGTGTTATGCCGACAGTAGACAAATACTTTTATTTCTTCAAACTTAAATCTGTTAAGAAAATGGGTTGGCTCTCTCTTAATAGCATTCCAGGGAGTGGTTTATTAACATTATTTACCACTTCTTATAAGTCGTTCAAGAGGAGATATCTGAAGATTCGGGCCCCTCTACATAATGTCGATCTGTTGTCGGCTTTTCCCTTACATTGGACCCGGAATCCTCGACCTTATGGGGGTTTAGATGAGTCTGTTCTCTCGAAGTCCAACTTGAAAAAGGTTAAGATGATGGACCAGTTGAACACGATTTTTCAGACCATTGAAGTTATAGAATTGGCTTATTGTTTGGTGGATTTAAAATTATACATAGGTATATATTTTTGCTTTAATTGTTGCGTGTGTTGGTATGTAGTGTTAATTTGACTAGTGTTTGATTTTTTGTAGAGAACCGAATGGCGATGTCTAAGAAGGAAATGCAGCAATTATTGAAAGAGAAGAAAGACAAAGAGGCTGTGGCGATGAAAGGGAAGGGTTTTGTGGAGAGTTCCACTGTTGCTGAAGAGAAGGATTCTCTTGATGGAGACTTGCGTGCTAGGCGCAAGCGCGTACAAAAAAGTAGCGATATAGGTCAAGATGCTGACACTGCTGGTTAACCCTCCTTTACAAACTGCTCCGCCGGCTCGGTCGACGAATTCTTGGGATCAGGCGTTGAATGAATGCATGGGTGATAACTAGGATTCTTTTGATCAAGGAAGGGAGAGCCCTAGGTCTTTGTGGGACTTCAACTTTCCCCACTCCTCTTTTATTCATGAAAGGTTAATGCTTGAAGCCGATATTGAGAAGTTTTCTAAACTGAGATTGATAACCACTTGCAAGGGTTTGCAAACTAAGGCCACTGCTCTTGCTGGTGCTATTGAAGATCAGTCGCTAGAGACGATGAAGGTTAGGGCTGATAAATCTAAAAAGATTAATGGGTTGAACGTCGAGGTGGAGAGATTGAAGAAGGAGTTGGCCAAGGCATCCATTGAGAAGGAAAATGTTAAATGTTTAACGGTCGAGTTGGAAAAGGATTGAAAACTATTAGCGGACAAAGAGAAAGAATTTGTTGTTGAATTAGGAAACTTGAGAAAAGCTCGGGATGATGCTTTGGGAAAGGTTGATACTTTAATGCTCAGGTGGAGACTGGCAATGTGGAGATCGATCGCCTTACTTCCAAGCTTACTGCTGCGAAGACTGTCAACGCCGAGCAATTTGTGGCCAGTTTCCAAGCTGCTATTGAACAAGCTGCAGTTCTTTGCCCTAATATTGATTTGGGTTCTATGGATCCTTTCAAGGAAGTCAAAAATGGGGAGATTTTTTAGGCCTTTAATAAGGATTGAGCCTATTTACCTATGTTTTTTGTTCATGTTTTCCCTTTTTGTTATGTAATAATGACTATAAATCATTTTTTGTCTTCGACCAATATCCAAGTTTTTATATCTGAGTTATAAAACTGTGTCATTCGAAGTAATCTTTCATGTTGCAAGTGGACTTTGGCACTCGTTAAATTTCTTATTTATTTTTCTAAGTTAGAACACTCGTCTATATGTAGATCTCATTATTAGTAGTAAACATTCGTTCCATTGAATATCGTCTATCATTAGGTTGTATATTAATAGGCCATGTCGAGGTTACCGAGATGAACTTTGACTAAGGTCATAAGCCCTACCAAAGCTTCTTATACCCTTGGATTCTGACCTAGCATTTAGCTCGAGTCGGATCCAACTTGAATTATATAGGGATGAACTTTGCCTAAGGTTTTGGGCATTGCCAAAGCTTCTTATACCCTCTGATTCTGACCTAGCGTTTAGCCCGAGTCGGATCCAACTTGAATTATGTAGGGATGAACTGCCAAAGCTTCTTATACCCTCGGATTCTGACCTAGCATTTAGCTCGAGTCGGATCTAACTTCAATTATATAGGGATGAACTTTGACTAAGGTTTTGGGCCTTGCTAAAGCTTCTTATAACCTCGGATTCCGACCTAGAGTTTAGTACAAGTCGGATCCAACTTGAATTATATAGGGATGAACTTTGACTAAGGTTTTGGGCCCTATCAAAGCTTCTTATACCCTCGAATTCCGACCTAGTGTTTAGCCCAAGTTGGATCCAACTTGAATTATATAGGGATGAACTTTGACTAAGGTTTTGGGCCCTACCAAAGCGTCTTATACCCTCGGAAGAATGTAGGGACTAAATTGGTGATTAGGTCAGCAATATGCCACCTTCTCATTTTATTGATTTCGAATAAAATTTAAGCCTAAACTTTACTTGCTATAATAAGAATATGAAATGATAAAGTCCTAAGAATTTAAAAGCGATAATAAGCATAAACAAAAAATTTAACTGAAGTAATAGAACAAACTAGTTGCATTCCATGTGCGTCGGATTTTTCCTCCGTCTAGGGTCTCGAGTCGGTATGCGCCCTTTTCAACAGCCTCTAGTATTCAGTATGGGCCAACCCATTTGGGGGATAACTTATTCTGAACTTGATTCATCTACGCCTTTTTCAAAACTAGATCCCTTTTTTTTAATTCTCGTGGAAGGACCTTAGTGTTATACTTGCACTCGGGTCTGTGTTTGGCGGCTATCTCTCTGACATGAGAAATTTCTCAAATTTCATTTAACATATCAAGATTCGCTCGAAGACCGTCTTCTAATGCTTCCTTAGAATATGATTTGGTATGGATGGTTCGTTCATTTAGCTCGATTGATATCATGGCGTCCGATCCATATATTAGGAAGAAAGGTGTTTCTCGAGTTGTAGAGTGCGGCGTTGTGTGGTATGACCATAAGACTCGGCATAACTCCTCTATCCACAGTGTTTTGGCCACATCTAGCCTCCTTTTCAGAGCTGTCAATGTCACCTTGTTCGTTGCCTCGGCTTGTCCGTTTGTTTGCGGGTGTTCTACTGAGGCATAGATCAATTGAATGCCCAACTTTTTGCAAAAAATTTCACTTGACTGCTTGTAAATTGGGTGCCATTATCGACATCTATTGTCCGAGGTATTCCGAATCGGCATACGATTGATCTCCACATAAATTTTTTTATTTTTTCTACAGAGATGGTAGCCAAAGGTTCGGCCTCGATCCATTTGCTGAAGTAGTCAACTGCAACTACCAAATACTTCATTTTCCTTACCACCATCAGAAATGGGCCAAGTATGTCAATTCCTCATTTGTTGAATGGCCACGGTGATACTACGGAGTGCAACTGTTCTGCCGGGGCACTATGAACGTTAGCATGATGCTGGCATTTGTCACATTTGCGCAGAAAATCTATGTTGTCTGTTCATAGGGTTGACCAAGCCCTAAGAATCTTGCTTGTGAGAGATTGGCCATCGATATGACTTCCGCATATTCCTTCATGTATATGAGTCATCACATGCTCAGCCTGAGTAGGGCCAAACACCTCAGTAGGGGGTACTAAAACCTCGACGGTATAATTTATCAACGATGACGGTGTAGTGTGCCGCATCCTTGGTGAGTTTTTCTGCCTCTGATCGTTCGATCGGTATTTCCCCATCGAAAATAAATGCTATAATTGGCCCCATCCAAGACTGATGCTCGGCTTGCTAGAACATAATCTCTCTTTCTTCCCTTGTGATGCTCGGTGTTGATAAAGTTTCTTGAATGACTGATCTGTTGCACCCTGGCTTTTTAGTGCTTGCTAATTTTGATAGGATGTCAGCTCTGTTGTTCTACTCCCTCAGTACATACCTGATGCTGAAACCGTTGAATGCGGTCTAAAGGCTTCTCACTTTATCTAGGTACCGCACCAGTTGGGGGTCTTTGGCTTGAAAATTTTCGAGCACTTTTCCTATGACCAATGTCGAGTCGCACCAAACTATCATTGCTTTTACACTTGTTTCCTTAGCAAGATTCATACCAGCTATTAGGACTTCGTATTCGGCTTGATTATTGTTTGCCTTGAAGTTGAACTTGAGGGATTGTTCGATCAACACACCATCGGGTCCTTCCAGAATGACTCCTGCTCCGCTTCCTTTTATATTGGAGGATCCATCTATCGATAGGATCCATGTCGTCCATTCTTCTTTGTCTTGTTTTAGGGATGATAGCTCGACTACATTGTCTTTTAAAATTTAAATAAATTATGTTTATTATTTAAGAGTTATAAAACATAAGAGTAATGATTACAAATAAATAACTAATTTAGTTTAAGTTTCGGAAAACTTCTTAATACACCACATTTGACAATAAAAAATACTTAAAGAAATAATAAGTCCTAATTTTTTGTGTTAAAATAAAAAAATATAAGTCCCAAAGTTATTTACCATACAATGATTTGAAATAATTAATGACATCTGGTTAGCAAGTCAACTATTAGACATTGAAACTAATTAGAACTTCAAAATAGTAATTATTAATTAAATTAGTGAAATCTCAAAAAGTTTTCATCATTAAATATATAATTAATAAAAGACTTAACTTCTGGTATTAGTGTATTTTTAAGTGGCATACACTGTTATCTCATGCCTTTTTTTCCATTAACCAAAATTTTTATGATGAATTTTTTCCTTTCTTCATATGCATTTAAATTACATTTTTTAATTTCAAAATTATACTTTTAAAAAAATATATGTTACATTTTAATCTATTCAAATGTAGTAATAATAAAAAATACTATTATGTGTGAATTTTTTCCATCTTTAAGTTATTGTGACATAAACAGTATAATTTTAAATATCCTATTTTTATTTAAGATTTTGTAAGATAAAATGATTTTTTAAATACACTACTTATCACATATACAAATGCTAGTCAAAATTCATGTCCATTAAACTCCAATTTTCATAGTGGTTATAATATTTAAAAATATCTTTGGCCATGGATTTGTGACATTTAAACTAATCAGAATTTCAAAATACTTATTATTAAATTAGTGAAGTCCCAAAAAGTTTTTAGCACTAATTATATTTTTTATTTTTTGAATTCTCTATGTTGAATGCGGTTATAGACAACTACTATAAAAATAAAATGAGTAAATTAAATAGAAGAAAACTACAGTAATTATTTTAGTAAATTTAAAATTATATCTTATTATAAAATAATTATAATTACCTTAATTAAAACATATATATGTTGATAATAATTAATTTAATTATTTCAAATTAGAAGATATACTTGTTCTAATTACCTTAATTACTATATTTATGTAATTTTATGAATTAAAAAATAGATAAACAAATTTCTCTAAAAGTTTTTTGCTCAATTGCATTAGATTTCTCACTTAGACTTGTTTACTTTAAAAATATATAAAAAAATTTCTCTAAAAGTTTCCCGCTCAATTGCATAAGATTTCCCGCTTAGACTTGTTTACTTTTATTATAATAAATATAAATATATTTATATATTTTTTTGAATTAAAAATAGATAAAAAATTTCTCTAAAAATTTATGTGTTGATAATAGTTAATTTAATTATTCAGAATTTCAAATCAGAATACATAGACTTATCATAATTACCTTAGTCACTATATTTATATAAATTTATGAATTAAAAAGTAGATAAAAATTTTCTCTAAAAATTTCCCACTCAAATATATAAGAATTCTCTCCAAGACTTCTTTACTTTTATTAATATAAAGATTATAATAAGACAAGGATATAGTTTTATGAATTAAAAATAGATAAAAGATTTCTCTAAAAATTTATGTGTTGATAATAATTAATTTAATTATTCAGAATTTCAAATCATAATATATATACTTATTATAATTACCCTAGTTACTATATTTATATAAATTTATGAGTTAAAAAATGGATAAAAATTTTCTCTAAAAATTTCCTGCTCAAATGTAAAAGAATTTCCACCAAGACTTCTTTACTTTTATGAATGTAAAGATATAATTTTATGAATTAAATAGAAAATTTATATTGCAGTGATCAAATTGAAGTGAAGGTAGGTCACGTGAGTCAGCTTAGTGATTTTATGACAAGTATTGGATTAAATTAAAATGAAGGCTAAAATGTAATTTTGGTCCATCTATTTTTTATAATCCGTAATTTTAGTCTCTCTATTTCAAAATAGAGTAATTTTAGTCCTCCAATTTTAAAAAATAAGCAATTTTAGTCCCATTATCCAAATTAAGATGTTGGACTGTTAAAATTAACCTTGACTGTTAAATTAACTCAACTAGTTCAAGATTGTCTCCGTTGAGCTCTCCAAAACTGGAATCCGCTAGTTCCCTTCGGTTTTCTTAGCAACGCTAACTCAGCAACTGGACTAGGAGAGAAAATCGACGATTTTTCTTGCAACCAATTTTCTCAGCAATACTATCTTGAACTCCTCCAACAAATCTGGCATCTGATATATTTTTTTACTTTTTTTTTATCATCCAAAGAACACTTATTATTATAATCGGAAAGAAAAACCCACATCAACCAAAACCTCTTGGCTATGTTTTTGATCCTCCAATTAGAACGCCCCACAACATCACCCAAACCACTAACAGCAGACACTCAAGCAACTTACACTGCATTTTAATTTCCCCACCTAAATCTATCACGCTGCAGCAAATAAAAGCTATGAACTACAAGAATCAACGGGTCATATTAAGAGAACTCACGCCCCTTTGAGCACAATAACAAAAACAAAGTTCAATTGCTACAACTTAGAAGTATTTGACTAATTAATAAAAACAAATTTGCTTGTGAAATTGCTTTGAGACCAATTCTTTCCTTCAGTGAATCTGGCATCTCTAATATCAAAATATCGCACTTACAAAAATAAGTTGAAAGCCGAAATTAGATTTAATAAAATATGCAGAATTGATTATGGAAGAATCAACACAAAAATCATTTGGTATCGTAATTGAAATTCTTCTTCTCGTAGGTATGCGTTTGTTAAGGCCAAGGATGAAGATGTTTATGGAGGCTTGGAGAGAGGGAGGAGTTAAGCCAAGAAATAAGAGGAGTAATGTAATGGGAAGAGAGAAAAAGAGATTGAACTCAGGGAGACACAAAACGATGAAGAGAAGAGGAAGGTAGGTTGGGTGTGGAGCAATCACCGTTCCTGAGACGACGACAATGGCTTTGTCAGAGACTGGTTTGGAGGTGGCTGTAAGTGGGTTTGAGAAGAAAGTCAACGTCAATTCTTAACTGTCAACGTTTTAATTTAGACTATGGAACTAAAATTGATGATTTTTAAAAATTGAGGGACTAAATGTCTCAATTTTTAAATGGGGGACCAAAATTGCAGATTGCAAAGAATAGAGGGACTAAAATTGTATTTTAACCTAAAATGAACGGGTGAGATTTGGTGTAACTCTTCTAAAGTTACACTGGTATAATTTGATCCCTCATAAATTTGAGGAGGGATCAAATTACACTAGTGTAACTTTGAACAATTATTACACCATTCAATAACTTTCAATTGGATGATGTTTTCTTAAAACCCACAATTGGATTGAAAGTTCCTTTCACATAGATCATATATACAAAATTTCATATTAATCCGAAATTATTTGTTACCTGATTCATATAGATTAAAATCGACGTAGTATAAAGTTTTCAAAATATACTAAAATATGGATCATTTGATTACCTTCTTATTGTTCAATTTTGACAAAAATTGACACAAACAATCTTGGTAATATGTAGATACAATTCAACGGTTGGATCAATCAAATTTTCATTATGTATCAAGTTATTGAATGGTGTAATAGTTGTTCAAGTTACACAGGTGTAATTTGAACCCTCCTATATATATATATATATATATGGAAAATGATGAACGTATTGTTGGAAAACATTCACCTAGTGTCCACCTAGTCCTCGTTGGCATAATTAGCTCAATCAGCAAGGGCATAAAGGGAAAGGAAATTACATGGTGACGTAGAGAGAGGGAAACAAAAATATAGGCAAAAAAAACCTGTGAAAAGAAAAACAAGTTTAAGGCTTTCCTTTTATATTTTGTTTCTGAAATTGAAAACAAATCAACAAAATAATTGAAGGCAGGACACAAAGATTGAAGGTGATGTGAACAACGATCGAAGGAGAAATATAAAGGAGAAGAAGAGGTAGAAGGAAACTGATAATGAGAAGTAAATGTTATGCTTTTGAAATTATACCAAATAAATGGTAGTTGAGAAGTGCGTGAAACAAATAGGAGATACAAAGGAATAAAGACACAATCCCAAACATTGAAAACTTAACAAAGGTGAGATTATAGATGGAAACAAAGGTATTTTGCATTTTTTTTTAAGTTTTGATTTTTTTGATTTGTTTTCGTTTCTAGATTTGGTGGAATAGGTGAATAATAGATTTATTGTCTGTGCTTTATTTCTTTTCCTTTCATTGTCTAAGTTGTTAGTTTTGTATGAATGGGTTGATGTTTGAAAAAGGATAGTGTATGTGTGATTATCAACAAATAGTCTAGGAGCACAAAGTGACCTATTTGTATGAAAGGTGAAAGTGAGTTGAAGGGTACAAATTAAGTGATAACTTAGCTTTTTGTATAAGATGTCGTGTATAGAATATAAGATGTCTAGTGAAGGAGAGGTGGAGCATAGCAGATTCTCTATCAAAATTAATAAAAAAAGGTCAGTGATTGACCACAACTATACTCATAATTATCCACATGAAATTTTTGTCATAATTGTTCAAACTCTATAATTAGATGTTAGGAAAAAGTATATCAACATGGAGAAGTGATAAGAAGCCCATACATGTTAAGTTGAAGAAAATGATGAATATGTTTTTATAAAGACATTGGAAAACATTAGTGTTGACATTTAGTGTCTATCACATATTAATCAAAATAGGATAACGATTCACCACAATTTTAGTCATGGTTAACTACATAAAATTTCTATCAATGTTGTTTACACTCTTATATTAGATAAAAGGAACAAATTTAGTGTTACCTTGGTTGTTTGAAAAGGATAGTGTGTACAAACTATGAGATGTCTAATAAAAATGAGGAAATGAATGATAACATATTATCTGTTACAAATTAACAAAAAAGGGTAGTGGTTGTCCACAATTTTATTTATGATTAACCACAAAATTTATGTTAGTGATATTTAAACTAGATGATCTTATTGCATGATGTGTGTAAAAGATGCAGGTGAATTACATATTCAACTTCACTCAAGAGAGACACAAACATGAAATATCAAACATATAAACACATGACTTAAAGACTTTCTTAGGAAGCGGTTGAAAGTGTGATAACCCAAATATCTCGGATTACATATCATCAAGAAAAAGGCTCAGATGTGATGAAAACCAATTAATTTTGTTTAGCATAAATGATGTTCAAAGCCCTTGTACTAACGATAGAAATTATGTTGTTTAAATATTGAATAAACTACTTTGATAAAGGCGATGTTAAATATTTTCAATATTGATTGTATCTCTTTGGAAGGACTTGAATCTATATGAATGTTGTATATGCATTTATATTGGAGTAACTCAAGGTTTAATATGCACTTATGGCATTCAATAAGCTCAAGACACTGTTAACCACTTATGAGACAAAGTTAACCATATTTTCACATGTAGTTGACCACTTATGGCATTCAATAAGCTTAGACCACTGTTAACCATTTCTAATACATTATTAACCTTATATTTTCATGTAGTTAACCAATAGTACAAGTCAATCACTTAATGCTTCTATTAATCACTTATGATACAAAGTTAATCATATTTTCACATGTAGCTGACCACTTATGGTATTTAATAAGCTTAAGACATTGTTAATTGTAACATCCTCATTTTATTTTACTATTTGTACGTGTTTATATATGAATATTATGAACAATTATGTACTGTATTTTATAGAAACTTTCTGTATGTATTTTCTTAATGAAATTAATATAGTTCTACTCAGAAGAATTTTCTGAATCTTTGGATGTCTTTGTTTTTGCCTGAATTGCTTGTTGACTGGACAACTATGTTAGACAACTGTCTAGGATAAATTTTCCAGTGTAAGATTTTGGATTAAAATGTACTCTAATAAATAAATAATTTAATGTAGATTTAAAATATATACAGTTGAGAAATGAATTACTTGTTGACTGGACCGTTGTGTTAGACAGCTGTCCAGGATAAATTCTCAAGTGTGAAATTTTGGACTAATCTGTAACTTAATAAAAAGGTAATTGAATATAGATTAAAATTATATACAATTGAAGAATTAAAATGCTAATTTCGAATTGTTAGAATTTTCTGAAAGTTAGAACTCTGAGAATTTTTTACGATAAAATTCTAAGGCAGAAAATTAAGAGAAAATTTGTATGACATCTATGGAATTATCTAATGATTGTAATATACTTAGAATGATTATTAAAAATGTTTAACCAAGAAAAATTAAATTTAGAGTATTAACCAATCAAAGTGTGACAACTCAAATTTTCTAATGTCACTAAATTAAGCTAATTAGACTTGGATTAAGAGATAAGTAAGACACTATCCCAAGGTTTTTTAAAGTAAGGAATCCAATGGTGGTGTTAATTTCTTCAAATTCTAATTAGTTTGTAAGATAATTAGGAGCCCTAAAAATATTCTAGAATTTTCTACAACTTTCTCAAAATGTTGACTTTTGATCAATTAGTGAGCAAGTCACTCAAGCAAGCTTCTTTGGCTGTCCAAGTGGCTGGAGAGGCTTGCCTAACTGATCTCCTTTGGCCAATGGGGCTGCTGGACGTGTGGGAGGCTGCTGGACTTGAAGAGAAAATTCAATTTGGTGGATAAATTGTTTAATGAAGTATTAAAACTTAACACAAAAATAAAAGTCACCAAAGCTAGGTTTTCTAAAAACAGAACCGTGAGTGAGTGCAGCTGCAGCCTCCATTTTCTTTTCATCTTAGCTTCATCTTTTCTTCTCAAATTAAGAAAGTAAACCATCCAAACTTCATAAACCCTAAGCTATTTTCGGCTAAAAAGAAAGGAAATGGGAGAAAACCTCAAAAATTTCAAGAAGACCAGGGAGTGAGGGAAAAAGGGATTCAAGGGCTTTTCATCAAATTAAGAGTTCAAGGTAAGGATCTTGGCATTTAATTTCAAATTAGAACCCTTGGAATTAGGAGAAAACATGTTGTAGGATTAAAATCAATATGGGACCTAGAACTATGAAAAGTTGAAATTGATTTAGGGGTTTTGTGTATTTGATGCTAGTAATTGGAAATTATTGATTGGAATTATGTTTGATTGAATTCTTGGTGTGTTGTGATGGTTGGAACTTTGGTTTGTTTAGTTTTGATTGAAGTGTGATTTGGTTGATTTTGCTTGGAATTTGGCTTTGTTGCTTTGGAAAAGATGTTGGAAATTGCTTGTAGGCCATTCAGCCATGATGAATTTACAAGGGATACTATGTGGAAATTTTTGTAAAACCAAGGGCAAAATGGTCATTTCACATGTAGGGACACATTGGGAATTTTGGAAAAAGATTAAGGGAAATTTCGGAAATAATAGAAATGTGTAAGGGTAAAATGGTAATTCCACATATGCTAGAAAGTTTAAGGATAAGTTTGGAATTTTGAGAAAAGATCAAGGGCAAAATTGGAAATAATGGAAAATACTAGGGGTAATTTGGTAAATTTTACCTCTTAAGGATATAATTGAAATTTCTAAAAAGATTAAGGTTAATTTATAAATTTTACATAATGATGACCTAATAGGTATTTTAGTAAAATATTACTGTATACGGTTAATTGTTTAAATTTTTATATTTCTTGATCTAATTGTTAATGATTATTATTTAATTATGATTTTAGCATATTGCATGTGCATGAGTCTTTTTGGGGATTTTCAAAGATTTCAAGTGAAAAGTGAATTATACTGGCTAACCGGGATTTTGGTAGCCATGAATTTTAAAAGATCAGTAATATTGACTAATCAGGACAACGGTAGTCATGAGAAATGATTTGACAAATGAGAAGTGATCTTTTTGGGTGAGCATAATAAGTTAGACAGGGCTGTATAGTCTGTGATTATATAGTCTGTGGGGTGAAGGATATTGGCAATTCCACAGGTGGCTGTAATCTAGACAGAGATGCGGTCGTGGTGGCCTTCCTGGGTATCCTGATCTCCTAATTATGTTTAGTTTATTAGCGTTTAGTAGGGGCTGATAGCTGAATTACAGTACGTAATGGTAGGCCAATTTCTTACTAAACACTCAAAGGGGAAGTCTCCATGGAGCAGGGTCAAAAATGATTTTGAGTCAAAAAACTGCATTTGCATAAATCATACTGCATTTGCTTATGTATGTGATTGATTAATTATTATACGAAATGTACATGGTTGATATGGATTCTAACTGTATGAGAAATTAAATGCCTAATCCTGTAAAATTTTGTCCCTAGATTCTAGGGAAGTTTGATTTGCAGGTGTCTAAAGATATAGTTAAAAGATGAAGATGCGGAAATTCCAGAGCATATAGGATGGGACTATTTTGGGTAGACAATAATTGTATGACTTATAATTATTTTGTACTAGTGTTTCTGAAAATTTTAATGATGTAAATTACAGAACATATTTTGGATTGTAAGAGAAAGTATCAGAACTTTTAAATAAATATATAATATAAATTAAATAGTTAAATTATGTTTAAAAAGAAAGGGGGGTTACATTAATTACTTCTAATACACTTCTAACCATATATTTACATGTAGTTAACCAAGAGTACAAGTCAATCACGTCATGCTTCTATTAATCATTTATGATACAAAGTTAACCATATTTTCACATATAGTTGACAATTTGTGATATTCAATAAGCTCGAGACATTGTTAATCACTTCTGATACACTACTAATCATATATTTAGATATAGTTAACCAATAGTACAAGTTAATCACCCTATGCTTCTGTTAATCATGACACAAAGTTAATCATATTTAGGGATGACAAAGTGTACTTGGACCCTACGGGTACTAGTAAAAATATCTGCAAGTGGGTAGGTAAATACCTGCTTATTGGGATTGGGCCTAGGGCTGGGTATTTACATGCAATTTTTCGCAGGTGCAAGTACAAGTACTATAGTACCCGCCCTACCCCGCCCTGTACCTGCCATATATATATACATATATATATAATTAAAATAACTTAAATAAATAATTATGTTATATATATACTTTTCTGTACATAAATTTTTTTTCCATAAATTAACACTAACAGTAAAAGAGACTTTTGAATTATGGAGAAGTTAATTATGATGATGAGGTTAAATATCCTATCTATTTGTGTATTTTTTTAATTTATAATATATAAATATAAGGTAATTAGTTTCAATTTATTATTTTTTGGCAAGTATTGAAGAGTACCATCACCACATGATGTCCAAGTTTAATTAGAGTTTTTGTTAAGCGATTAGATTTAAGAATCGCTATGTTAGATGACTATCTTTATAATGTTGTTTAGTTATGACTTAAGTTTGGACGAATCAATGTTATGTTTGCTTGTTTTTAATATTATGTGTGGATGCTTTTAATGTTAAGTTTGAATTATTTAAGCGTGAATTTTCAATTTACTTATAGTAATTTTTTTAATTAATATTTTTTATTGATTTATTAACTTCATACATAAGTAAAGTGCGGGTATGGGTATATAGGTACCCAGTGGGTACGGGGATGAGGGATTAAAGTTGCTACCCTCATGAGTATGGGGCAGGGTATAGGCATTTTTTTAATGGGACTATGAGGACGAGTACTATAAGACCCTAACCAGACCCTAGCCATTCTCATCCCTAATCATATTTTCACATGTAGTTGACCACTTATGGTATTCAATAAGCTCGAGACACAGTTAATTACTTCTGATACACTACTAACCATATATTTACATATAGTTAACCGAGAGTACAAGTCCATCACCCCATGCTTTTATTAATCACTTATGATACAAAGTTAACCATATTTTCACATTTAGTGGACAATTTGTGGCAATCAATAAGCTTGGAACATTGTTAACCACTTCTTATACACTATTAACCATATATTTGCATGTAGTTAACCAAGGGTACAAGTCAATCACCTCATGCTTCTATTAATCACTTATGATACAAAGTTA
This sequence comes from Pueraria montana var. lobata, assembly GCA_026413185.1. Lineage (NCBI taxonomy): Eukaryota > Viridiplantae > Streptophyta > Magnoliopsida > Fabales > Fabaceae > Pueraria > Pueraria montana. Next base: position 85,156,347 of record CM048650.1, on the reverse strand, counting down.
ACCATATTTCCACATGTAGTTGACAATTTGTGGCAATCAATAATCTTGGAACACTGTTAATCACTTATGATACAAAGTTAACCATATTTCCACATGTAGTTGACAATTTGTGGCATTCAATAATCTTGGAACACTGTTAATCACTTTTGATACATTATTAACCATATATTTTCATGTAGTTAAGCAAGAGTACAAGTCAATTACCTTATACTTCTATTAACCACTTAAGATACAAAGTTAACAATATTATCACTTATAGTTAACCATTGTTGATACAACATTAACCATATTTTTATGCATAGTTAATCAAATGTATTAGTCAATAATCTCATTCTTATATTAAGCACTTATGATTAGAAGTGTCAAATGGGTCGGCCCGGCCTGGCCCATCGGGCCAAGTGATGAAAATGGGTTGGCTCGATCTAGGCCGTTTAGCCCGTTAGGCCGGGCCAAATTGGCCTATTTATTTTTTGTTTAAATTTATAGTAATTTTAAAAGAAAAAAATAAAAAATAAAAAAATAATGTTGGGCCAAGAATTTATAGGCCTGGCCTGGCCCGTTAGGCTAGGCCAAATTAGCTTGATTCTTTTTAGGCCAATTTTTTTCAACATAGCCCTGCCTGGCCTGAGGGCCATCGGGCCAGGCCAATTTTGACAGCTCTACTTATGATACATTCATTAACACTTAACCATGTGTGAAACACAACTAATCATAAATATATTTGTGATAACCACACAATATGGTCACTGATACCCATTGGTTGTTTTACTAGTAAAAACCTAATATATATTATTGATCAAATTAACCACTTGCGAGGAACATTTATACAATGATAATTTTTACACTACACAAACCTACTAAAGTCGACAAAGTTACAATATAGATATTAAATATTGATAAAAGTGTTAAGTGTATAGAATATCAATGCACTCGGCACTCACTTATAAGATTGCATCTGACATTTACATGTGCAACAATATGTCATCCAAAATGTGTTAGGTTCTAAGACCTTGGACGATGTCCAACCCCTCGTATTTCGGTTTTGATGATAACAACTAAAGGATAAATCTTGAAGTATCTAATGATCTAGTTTGAGTGTTATAGGATTTACGTCGTCCAATTCCGCAATGGTATTGTATCTCTCAAACCTGGACTTTATGCTTTTAATAAGAAAAGCGTCCAAAATGTATTTTGTAAGAACTCTACAGGCAGCGTCCAATGCTCCTGTGAGAGCAAGCGTCCAACGCTTGAATAACAGTCTCTGTAATTTCTATCTTAAAAATACGTTTTCAATGTTGACTCAATATAAGGCAACGATCACTCTCTCATATTTTAACATGCCATTCTATTTGATTTTTTCGAATAGTACTGAACAGGAATAGAAGAAGCTTCTCTCTGCAGAAAAAGTACAAGTAGGAGAGGCGCTACAAGTACGGCTGTCACTTCCATCTCCTCACCCTAAGTCAAAAAGTGACAACGGCCATATGCTACAGAAAGAATCGCTCTTGGAAAAGGAACAGATCCCTCAACGGACATCTTTCAACAAGCTTCCTATATATAGAAGAATGAGCTCAAATATCAGACTGACGGAAAATTGATAAAGAGCTGAATCTCTACCAAAACGACTGGACGATCTTAAGCAAAAAGAGCATTCATCTTAGCTTTGCTAAGCGAGACTGTATATTCATACTTACTGTAATATCCTCTCAGTGAGAGTTAAGTATTACTTACAATCTCAAACAATTCTGTTTGGAAAGCCAGGAGTGGCTTAGTGTTAAAGAATACTTGGGTGTTGTGTTCAATCTCAAGGGGAGATTAAGGGTGTGCCAGAAGTGGCCTAGAGAATACTTGTAGCCAGAAGTGGCAAGGTTAGAATACTTGAGAGTAATCAGATTTTGATTAGTAGAACCCTTCAAAAGTTTTTGAAGGAGAACTGGACGTAGCTCAGTTGAGTGAACCAGTATAAAACTAAGTATTCTACTCTTTCGCCTTCTAGCTTACTTGCATTTCTTTTAAAACTATCTCTTTAACATACTACGAAAGGGTTTCTATACACATTTTATCTAAGATTATCTATTACGTGTATTCTAACGAAAAGGAAGAAGAGTAGTTTCTTTGGACTGTTGTTTTTAATCTGCTGGACGATAGCTTGTTTTTCTGTTTTACTAAGTTCCTGTAAAACGTAAAGATACACTATCTTCACATTAGCTAAAGTTTTCCAAAGAAATTTTAAATACACTATTCAACTCCCCTTCTAGTGTATTTCTCTATATTTCAAAATGTTTGAACACAAAAGGCTATACCTAATGCTTGTACTAATCAAAATAAGTATTTCCCACATAAGTCATATGGTGCCCCCAATTTGTGGTTTGTATTATAAGTGATTGACAAAAAAAAATTACACAATAACATATGATTGTTGTGTTGTGTAGTAAAGACAACCCAAAAGTAACATAGCTTCTTACATCAAGATATATGTACACAAAAGGTGTTGAACTATTCCTCGAATGGTTTCTTTCAACATAGCAAAAAAATAGTCTTGTGTTGTGAGACAAGATCTTCGATAGATATTATAGCATTCAACAATTCCCCAAAGCCACTCCCAATAAGCTATGCAAAATTAAATTTGTGCAAAATATATTACCGAGTCATAAGAAAATATAATCATCCTGCATCATAGACAACAATTTATTAGTAAGAATTGCAACATGAATGCCTTGTACATATCACATTAAATGAACATAAATAATATATCATAGTAAATCTTTAAACTACATTTTGTGTGCCTCCCACCTTCAATATGATGAAAGTGTGTCACATTTGAGTTCATACTAAAATTAGAGATTAGATTATGAGAGACTTGTTCCTAAGACAAAAACATTATTTGGTAAGGATAAACACATGAAATCATATTACTAGAATAACAAGTATTTCTAAAATGTGCCTTACGGAACGTTGATACATAATTGTCCACCGCTGCAAGCAGTGATACAAAACTAGTTGAATGCAAATGAGACAGTTGTTGAGGCCAACAATTGTTTGATAACTCATCAACATTGTTGTAGGCATTTGAAACCGTCAACTGTTAAAAAAAAAAAGAAATAAATCATCAACATTGTTGTGTTTCATCTTACACATGTAATCAAAGTTTCACATTCACATTGATCTAATAGTTACAACAACTCACTTAACTAAACCTAAAAAATGAAGAAAACACACACTACTTCAACTTAGAGTCGAATTTTAATTTTGGTGTATACATAAACCAGTGGAAGATGTTGTACACATGCTCCACCACTAGATAACTCCAAAGTTGACTCCACTTGCAATATGTTGCCACTTATCTGACTTATGGGTGCCTCAATACAATCTTGCATAATATTGCATATAAAATGTCAGAATTAAAAAAATAGCTCATGACATCTCATTAACCTCAAATATCAATGAATTACCATGAAATTGTAACAACATTAACCTAACACATGAATTAGAACATACATTTGAGTAAACTCTTACTACTCAACCATATATCATTAAGAATACATCTTTTCTGCATTATTATGTTTCACATGATGCACATTATTTCTATGTTTAAGTAGAAAAAAGAATACAATTATAACAAGAAGAGAAAGAAGTGAATTTGTATAATGAATTATGATCAACTTACATGTATTTTGGCAGTTTGTGACTTTTGTTTCTTTAAGGACCTCTTTTTACTCACTGATTGGTCAACAATTGACATTTTCCTTTTTGTTGGAGGTTGACCCTTAAGAGGCACCCTTAATGGGCTACGAATATTCTCTACACAACCATTGGGGTTAGATTGTGCATTTTTATTTGATGTACCTTCTTGTTGTTTATTAACATGACACAGTTCATCATGTTGTTGACTTGCAACAACTGCCTTCACTCCATCTTCAGAAGCAAGCACAACTTGGGATAATGACTTTGTGGCATTCTTATTCTTAGCAGCAATCTCTGCAATCCTATAAAAATCCCTGCAAAGTTTATCATACCTATTTTAGGCTGCAACTATTTTATGTGGTAACTACACTTGATGTAAGTGTGTTTCCTTCATATCTTTTTGCTCCATCTAGGCACACACATAGTAGGAACATTTTTCACTCTTTCATGAGCAAGAACAAGTAATGAATGTCTACACATTATCCCTTTAAATTGAAATAACAAACAACTGCACTGGATATCAACATCATCACAATTAAACATCAACTTAAAAATGCCTTCCTTTTCACAACCATAGAAATTCATCTTTTCCATGACTTCATAGGTTTGTAACGAATCATTAGAAGATGCGCTACATACAAAACAATTCATTTTTGCTCAAAATTCAGCCTGAACTTCATTAAATTTAGCAAGAGTATATTCATCTTGGAATTGTTTCTCAATGGACGAGTTTGACCCACAAGGTATTTTGGTGTTAAAAGATAAAAACTCAACCGCATATTCCACTTCAGCCTTGTGATGAAGTGCATTGTCATATTGTTTTACAAATTGTTGTATAGTAGTTGTTGCATTTATATATCCATCAAAGAAAGCATTCATACTTTCACTTCTTTGTGTGGTTGACATACCAGCCCAAAAATGTTTCTTTAAGAAACATGGAACCCATCTTGACCGCTCTGCATATAGGCCACTCAACCAATCATTGTCTGCTAAGCCATATTTGTCAATGAAAACAGCCCATAATCTTTCAAATTCAGCCTCTATTAATGAATCATAAATGGAAATCTTTATATCCTCCTTGATATTTTTATATTGAGAATAACCTTTCAATTTTTCAGGAATTTTCTTCATTATATGACACAAGCACCACCTATAGCGAGTATTAGGGAACCCATATTGGATGGCATTTTGCATACCTTACATTGGTCAGTAACAATACCATCTGGGGCCTTTCCAGACATACAATGGAGCCATGATTGAAACAGCCAAGCAAAAGACTCGGTGTCTTCTGCAGATAACAATCCATAACCTAGTAGAATTGATTGGCCATGATGATTGACTCCCACAAATGGGACAAATGGCATGTCATATTTATACGTTAAGTACATGGTGTCAAATGACACAATATCCCCAAAGTACTCATAACTAGCCCTACTTCTTGCGTCTGTCCAAAAGACATTCTTCACATGAAAATCATCATCCAAGCCAATTTCATAGAAGAAGTTACTATTTTTTTGCTGCTGTTGTGCAAAATATTTGAGTATTGCTTGACCATCTCCATTCTTCCCAAGTGTTCACCGTTCCTCGCCTACGAAGTTTCGAATTAATGTCTCTTTTAATGAAAGGCAAATTTTCATAGCCTCCAGCATCATAAATAAGTGAATGAAAGCATTTGTTCACCCTTACACCTGCTTTATCATTTATCTGAATTGTTCTTTGCATATGCATGCTCAATTTTCAATTCCCATGAAATAACTTGGATTTCCCGGGGCTTAAGTCATGAGAATGCTCCTCAACAAGAGTATGTATGTATCACAAACCATCATTATGCAGCAAAGCAGTAAGCTTGTCGGGAAATTTGTTCTTTGTGGTTGGGTATGTCTTCACAACTTTAGGGATTGCTGAAACTTATCTTCCCTCCCTTGCACATGCCAATATCAAGTATTTTAGCTTCCCATCACTTTCTTTTTCAAAGTTTTGGACCATAATAGAAAACCCCTTTCTAAAAGCGTATTCACAATATGCATTTTTAACAGCATCTGATGATGGAAATGACATGCCAATCACAATCCCACTAGGCTTATCCTGCATCTGTGATGGGTCCATGATTGTAGATGAAGTGTCCCCACCAAATTTTCTCAGATCTTGAACAACAACATTGTTATAAGGGTTGTCCTGATTTGCCAAACCTTCAGGTTCCATCATGCATACAAGATAAAGGTGGAAATTTCTGTACATGCATAACTTAAGATAGTATAAAACAAATAACAAGGATATTTTCACTAATTTGAATATATCCAATGACATATTTTGTATAACTGCATATCACATTTTGAATAACAAATAAAAATGCATGTATATAAAAGAATTTTTATAAGGATTCATGTTAAGGGATAAAAAATAGCCTAACCATCTTATGCTATTCGATCTTGTACACTTAACCATTGTTAGAGGTGAAAAAGAGAACACATACACTCTCAAGAGAAATGACAGGAATGAATTAGAAATGTTATTAATCATAAACTTGTTGTGTTCACTGTGTTGCATACAACTTATAGTAGGCATTTATACACGAGTCAATATCAGATACAACCCATTAATCAATTACACAACATAGTTAACAACTCTAACTAACAGTATTAACCAACTGTTAGTAATACTATACTAACCATATACATAAGACAGTTAACTACTTGCACACACAAGATTAACCATTACTTCAAATTACTCTACAACAACAATAGTTTTTACTTGGGTTATGGAAGTCACAATTAAAGGAAATTACTTGATTACAATCTGGAAGCATACAATAAAAAAATGGCATATACCTAATTTGTACAAGTCAAAGCCTTTCATCCCCAAAACCTATACATGATATATGCCAATAATAAATATTTTTCCAAAGCTACACCCCAAAAGAAGCAAACACCAAATTACTAACCAATTTCAAATATTACCCTTTTAGATTTTGCTGCTGCATACACAGATTTTCCCACTGGTCACAAATGGCAAGACATGCATCTTCATTGTATGATGTCGACAAAGGGGGGAAAAACAATTATTGGAACTACCATGAGATGGAGGAAGAGGTTGGGTACATCTTCTACGGAGATGAAGAAATGCGGAAGAATGGGCGTTGTTGTTTTGTGAGAGAACAAGTGTAGGTCTTTTCACTCTTTTGTTGGAGAACTTTCATTTTAAATTATTTTTAAGTATTTGCCATGTGGTTAATTTTTTTTTTTTGCTGACTCAATAAAAACCTTCCATAAAGGACAGGTGGTCACTGGGTATAAATTGCTAGCGGTACGATAATCGGAACTCTATATATATAGGGGATGTTTCAAATAAGAACACTCCTTATAATGAAAAATGAGAACATTTATTAATAGCCCTTAGATCATAATTAAAAAACAATTAACCGCTTAGATTAAAACTCACTTAAGACCAGTCGCAGTGCTTTTCTTTATTTCTCTTCCTATTTAGATTCCTGTATACATCTTCTTCCTTACACCAACGCTTGCTAGAGCAATTTTTACTTGTACAATTCTGCTGCATAAACTCGATGCATTTATGTGATGCACCATGATCATGGGCTTCAAGGACTAGTCAAACAAAAAAGGCCTAATTTCACATTCTCGTTCTTTTTGAAAATTTTGAGAAATTAGGTTCAATTACATTGGGGAAAGTAACTTGCAGCTTCCCTAATCTTGAATTTTAAAATCATTTATATGTTAGGAATTCTCTTATGCATGCATACGGTGAAGGACATTGAAACTGCACACCAACCATTGTGAACATGAATATGAATAGGAAGCGGAAGAATTATGCAAGTGATATTAAACAGAGGCTTCCGTTTACACAAGAATTTAGCAAAATGGATTATAGGTTTTATTTACTAGAATTGTGCAGCCTTCCCGTGAACGGAAAGGAGAACCAAGAATGCATGTACGTGATCGATCGTGGAAAAAAAAAATTAACAGGGAAGAAAGCAAGGCACGTGACTAGTTTTAAGTGAGTTTTAATATGAGCGGTTGATTATTTTTTAATTATAATCTAAGTTCTATTAATAAATGTTCTCATTTGAAATATCCCATATATATATATATATATATATATATATATATATATATATATATATATATACGCCTTATTAATTAAATCTTATTTGGATAGTTAAATACAATTAATACATGATATGTAACTTCCATTTATAATTTATTAATTATTAATTAATTATTACTAAGCTAAATTACACTTTCAATCCTTTATCTTTTAAAAAAAATCAATTTAGTCATATATCTTTTAATAAGCTTAATTATTAATAAGCTAAATTATGAAACACTACATGGTTAAAAATTGACACTATATTAATTATGCATGCGAAAACACGTTCAGGCCAGTAAGTATTATTTTGTATGTGGTTTTTAACTACCATTATGTTAAAATTATTAACAACATCAATTCTAAATTGATAGAAGAATCAAATTGAACCAAATTTAAAAGATAAAGAACTAAATTGAATTTTTTAAAAGATAAAGGGACCAAATTGAATATAAACAATAAGAAAAAAGACTAAAAATGTAATTTAGCCTAATTAATATAAGACAAACATGAGAAACACAAAACTAAATTAGAAAAATCTTTCTAAAGCTAATGAACGAAAGAAAATGTGAATATTAGAGAGAAAAGTACTCTTCATTTCAAATTGATTGATGTTTCAGTATTAGAATAATTTTATATTGATTGATGTTTTCAGTTTTTAATGAAATGTTAAAATATCTATTTCAATTTTGTCATCTAATAAATACTGTTGTCTTGAAATACTTAATACTACCTCTTGTCCTAATTATAAGCAACCAATTGACTTTTTCTGTGGTCCTAATTATAAGCAACAAACACTAGTTTTTAAAGTTACTTAAGGTTAAATTTCTTTTATACTCTTACTTTATTGTTAACTCTATTCCCTATGCATTAATTTATTCCTATGACAACCACTTAAAGCAAAAAGTGTTTTTGGAATAAAAATTGAATTTATGGTAGAATTAATTAAAAAAATCTATATTAACTACTTTCTTGGTATTGATGATTTGTCTTATATTACTTATAATTAGGACCAGAAGTAGTATTTTTTTTTTATTTTTTTTTAATAAGACTAGGTGTGCAAAGCATCAAGTTAGCTCCCAAGATCCCAACTAGGTTGGCACCATAGAAACTAACAATCATATGCAGCAGACCCAAAATTTATTCATTAAAAGTAAAAGATAAACAAAGAGCATGGGGGGGCCAAACCAAACCCATGAAAAACAATCAACAAAACCTGTAAGCAGGTAAGCCTAGCTTATTTCGACCAAAATCCTTCCTAATAAAACTAGGAATAAAATCCCACCATATAAAGCCAACATTTGTGATACCATAATTTGCCAATTTATCAGCACACTCATTACCTTCCCTGTAAATATGAGTAGCAATAAAATGCATATTGCGAATTCGAACAAGACAATTGTCCCATTGAATACGCAGACGCCAAGGCACCAAATCAGGATTTTGAAGAGCAGCAAGAACCAAAGATGAGTCACTTTCCAGCCAAATGTCCTTCCAATTCCTTTCATGGGCAAGATCGATTGCCTTCCAGACTGCCATGAGTTCTGCAGAAAATGAAGAAGAGATCCCTAAGTGCATCGCAAAACCACCCAGAAAATTACAATTCTCATCTCTAAAAATTCTAGCGCATGCAGCAAGGCCTGGGGAGCCACGCGCAGCTCCATCTATATTCACTTTGATCCAACCTGCAGAAGGAGGTTTCCAAAGTACCTCTATAATACGTGGAGCCTTAGAAACATGACCAGTCATGGAAAAATATTTTAGAATGCAAAATTCCTGCATGTTGGAGCGCATTACACCTTGAGACATATTCCCCGAAAGAGAGACAGCCGCACGAATGTTATACTGCAGGGCACTCTGAGAAGATGTAGCATTTTCAAAACGAATCAAATTTCTGCTTTGCCATAAGAACCACACAACATTGATAATACCAGCCACAATTATATCCATGACCTGTGAACTGAACTTTTGTCTACAAATAGACAGCAAACTAGTGGCTGAAGATAAGTCCAGACTAACTTGAAAAACACTACTTAACCACTGCCAGATTCCAATAGCAAACGTGCAACTTAAAATTAAATGTTCAGCAGTTTCATAATTCATACCACAATGAGGACACATTGAGACCATAACCATTCCTTTTTTTCGCAAGGCATCATCAGTTGGAAGTTTTCCCAGGAGGAATCTCCAGTAAAGGAAGGAACGAGAAGGAGGGATAGATGCCCTCCAAATCCACTTAAACCAGGAAACTGAAGTTTGGTTCGACTCTAGAAATAAAAAAGCTTCCTTAAGAGAAAGTTCCCCTGAAGAGGCTGGAGCCCAAGTAGCTTTGTCTTCCGTAGGATCAAAAGGAATAACTGTTTGTTGAATTGCAGCACAAATAACCGGATAATGTGTTTCCAATAAGTGCGGGATGTTCCAAGATCCATTTAGTAGAAAATCACCAACTTTGGCACACAAAAGAGAGCTGACCGAAGCTGGAATGTTGGCTAATTCAACAATCGGACTTGTTAGCCACTTGTCCTTCCAGAATGAAATAGATTCCCCATTTCCAATTTGCCAAAATATATTGTCTTCAACAGTAGATAACCAGAGTCGAATACCAGGCCAAATTGAAGATTTTGTATAAGACTGAACAGGACTCCCATTTCGAAGATAACGCGCTCTAGAGAGTATAGCCCAAGATTCCTGAGATGTAACAAAGTGCCAACAAAGTTTGAGGATGGCAGCCTTGTTAACACTCTTTAGAGGACGAATGCCCAAGCCTCCAGAAGAAATCGGAGAACACATATTGCTCCAGGCCACCGTAACAAGCTTTTGCTTATTGATATCCCCTGTCCATATAAAATTCCTGATGCAGGAATCTAAATGTTTCAGAAGGGCCTGAGGCCAAGAATAAATGAAAAAGCTGTGCAGCAGCATGCCTTGTATTGTAGACTTAACCAGCTGAACACGTCCCATGTATGACAATAACAAACCTTTCCAAGACGCTAGTTTAGACTTTATTCTATCAGCTATGGGCTGCAAATGACATTTCTTGGGCTTACCTTGGAAGATAGGAACACCAAGGTAAATGGAGGGAATAGATCCTTCAGAAAAACCCAGAATTTGACAAATGCAAGCAGCTCTAGTGCGAGATAATCCTCCATGAAAAAAATGACATTTATGAGCACTAATTAGCTGACCCGAGGCCTCACCATATGCAGTTAAAAGTGCCATCAAATTATTCAGACTTCTCTTTTGACCCCTACAAAAGACCATAATGTCATCTGCGAAAAAGACATGACTAGGCACTGTTGCTCGTCTTGGACCATTCATCTGCAGCAGTAGACCCTTTCTAACTAGCAAAGTGATCCCCCTACTAAGGACTTCCTCAGCTAGGCAGAAAAGCAAAGGCGAAAGAGGATCACCTTGCCTCACTCCACGTTTACAAGCAAAAAAACCAGCTGGTTTACCATTCACAACAAATGACAATTTTGCTTAGTGAAGAATGATATTAATCCAATGGCGAAAGGTTTGATTAAAGCCAAAAGCCTCCAAAACACATAATAAGAAGTTCCAATCCAAAGTATCGAAAGCTTTACGAATGTCAATTTTCAGAGCCAAATTCCCACCAAATGCTCTATTATTAAGCAAATTTATAGCCTCCAAAGTAGTGGCTATACACTCTCGAATCTGCCTACCCTGCACAAAACCACATTGCTGGGAGCAATCTGTGCCAACCGGTCAGCTAAAACTTTGGAGATAATCTTAAATTGAAAATTAGCCAACGCTATTGGCCGAAAGTTATCAATGCTGTCAGCACCAGGAACCTTGGGAATAAGAATCACAAGGTTTGAATTCAGGTTGGGCAAGAGCCAACCCTGTGTAAAAAACTGATTCACAGAATTAAAGACATCCAAACCAACAATATCCCAATATTGCTGGAAAAAGCAAGCACCAAAGCCATCAGGACCAGGAGCTCCATCACCATTAGAATTAAAAACCGCAGACCGGACCTCATGAAAAGATGGGGCTTTTGTCAAAAACTCATTATCCACAGAATCTAACAAATTAGGAATCGTCTCCTGGATCAAATTATTATGCGTACAAACATTATCCGAGGCATATATATATTCGAGAAATAATCAACCACCACCTCTTCTAAATCATGCTGCTGAGATATAATCCGCTCATCATGTCTCAGATATGAAATCTGCTGAGTAGCTCGACGTACCTTAGTTAGCTTGTGGAAAAAGGCTGTGTTTCTGTCACCTTGGCAATGCCAATTAATCCTGGCTTTATCACGCCAAAAAGACTCTTGACGAAGAAGAGCCTGTTGTAGTTCAAGCTGAGCTCCAGCCTCCTCTTCATGCAGATCGTCAGAATATCCAGAAATCTGAACCTTCTTTTGAATCTCCTCCACCTTATCCATAGCATTACGGACCTTGAGATTAACATCACCAAAAACTACCTTATTCCAGCTTTTAAGCTCAGCCTTCAAAGCTTTAAGCTTTTGGCTTAACACATACATGGGACAGCCCACGAAAACTCCTTTCCAAACCTCCTCAACAAGCCGTTTACAATCAGGGTACGTGGTCCACATCTTTAAGAATCTGAAAGGTGAAGCAAACACTTTTTGACCATGTTGAAAGTGAAGAGAAAGAGGACAATGATCCGATCTAAATCTTGGCAGCAGAGAGCATGAAACACTGGTCCAAAATTCAAAGCTCTCAGCATTACATAATGCTCGATCAAGGCGCATATCAATATGATCCCTACCTTTCCTGCCATTAGTCCACGTATAATCAGCACCCATAGAAGGAATATGAATAAGACTACAGCTGTCAATCCAACCTCTGAACTCATCACAAGAAATCCGGGAAGGAAGACGTCCACCCCTCTTTTCATGAGAGCCCAATACAGCATTAAAATCACCTACATAACACCAAGGCCCAACCCAGTTCTGCTGTAGAGAAGCAAGTTCCGTCCATAACTGGCGCCGATGACAGTAACTAGTACTAGCATACACCGCTGATAAATATAGCTTAGTATTATCCAAATCAAGAGAAAATGAAATATGTTGATTAGAAGACATTAATAAAGAGGGAGATAAGTGTTCAGCACAAAGAACCCAAAGATTAGGTTCAAGATTCGCTCTATCATTAACAGCAAAAAGCTTGTAACGAAGTCTAGACCAAAAGCCTGAAAGCTTCTTAGCCTTAGTCCACGGTTTAGCCAGAAACAAAAAATCTGGTTTATGATCTCTACAAATCTGAGTTATATATGCCTGGGTAGCTTGATTGGCCACCCCTCTGGCATTCCAGAATATCACCTTCATCATGCAAAATTTTTTGGTCCAGCCCTTCCACGGGTTTTTGCACCATTTTGTTTTTTCAACTTTTTCTTCTTGGATCTTGTAACCACTGGTGTAAACTCTGCATCCTCAGAAAGAGTCTTTTCTACCACATCCTCTTCACCCTCATCATCACCCCACAAACGGGAGATGATTTGCAAATCTTTCTGCACTACAGGGTTCAAAGAATCCTGGACAATATCATTACCAGAACCTGTAACAGGAGAATCTTGAGCGCTTGTAACAACGTGCCCAATGTCTGCACCCAGAACAGGCGATTCCGGATGTAATGACTCATCACATGAGTCATCAGGCTGATCCAAAGAATTGTTCTGAGGACTATGCTCTGGGATAACAACATTCGCCACCAACATCTCAGCATTATTAGCCTGAACCACAACCGTTTCTGCCACTGCCTCTGCTTCGTGATTTGCATAACTAGGACCAGCTGCAATATCAGCATCATCTTGGACCACAACTTTCTTGTTTTTGGGGATATATTTAGCAACCACCTTCTTTTTCTCATCATCGCCCCCTTCTTTAGATCCCAAAGGCTTCCGTTTACATGCATCAAACGAATGACCAATTATTTTGCAAACATGACAAAATGCAGGAAGTCGTTCATAAACAATATCAACAAAAAAAGCATAACCTGATCGTTCCACCAAAATTTGATCACGAAGATGACTCGCCAGATCAACATCAACAAGTACCCTCGCAAAATGACCAAAGGAGAGATTAATTGTGGCATCATCTAAGGCAAGAGGAACCCCAACTCCCCGCGCAATAGAAAAAAGAATCTTAGGACGCCAATATTCTTGAGGGAGACCAAAGATCCGAATCCAGCATTGAGTATTGGTCTGCCTCACCTGATTTGGATTGAAATCAGGTGACCAAGAGAATAATCTTAACACACCTGGGTTTAGGTTCCAAGAACCTATTGCAAGAACACGCCTGAGGTCCTCAATAGAGGAAAAAGAAAATTCAAAAAAACCCTTTCCAATAGGAACCATACGCCATTGCGCAAGAGGTTGCCATTGTTTAGCCAATTTTGCACGTAAATCTGGATACTTCAAGGGTTGAGTGCCTTTCGGCAGAAGAAGACGCCCATGCAGATTCGTTTTACATCCTTCCAAGCCCGCTTGATATTCCTCTTCAGGAATTGTTACCGCTAGAGCATCCCCTTTCAAGCAAGGAATGGGTAGTTGACTAATAGGAATATCGCAGGCATTCTTCAAGGCTTGGGCAAAAGTCCTTTGTTTTGGAACCGAAACAGATTGTGGCTGTTGTCGCGAAACAGGAGGAGATGCATCAATATCTAGAAATCCCCAAGGGACAAACGCAGCAGTAGAAGAAGTCATGATCACATGCAACCCTAGGTGTTTACGTAGAAACCCTAGAGCAACCAAACCCTAGCAGAGAGAACCCTAGCAAGCCATGATCCACCCATAACCAATCACCTATTTTTTTTTATTAAAATTAGGAATGAAAATAAAAATATCATTCCCTCGGTTCCTAAACTATAGATGTTTAATGTTAGTGCACACATTAAGAAATGTTAATTGATATATTTATCAACTAAAATACCCTTATTTAATCATGTTGGAACCATCATTAGCCATTAATATTTGGATAGTGGAGAGTCTATAGACTATGTTAGTGGACATTCTCAATAATGGGTGGTTAGCTATTGACTTGGGTACTAGTGCCTAACTTGGATAACAATAAAAATTATATGCATTAATTAGTAATTATAAACAAGGGTATAGTTTGAAACAAAAAAGCTCCCTCTAGACTCATATATAAGCAAAAAAGTTATCTTATATATGGTGGACTTAAATATAAGCAAATCTAACTAATTTTGTCCTATTTAATGTTATCATTCCTAAAACACCCTTCATTTAATTGTAATTCTATTTTCAATTACCCTTTATCTATTCATGAGTGTAAGATAAATAAATAATTTACCAAAAATGGCACAATTTATATGAATTTAGAACACCGATAAAATTGATAAAAGTTTACTTACTTGTTGAAGACATGATCAAGAAGAGAATTGTCTGTGCGTAGAGAGACCTCTTGAAACCTAAGCCAAGCCTTCCTTTGCCTGATCACACGCTTCCAAATTCTAGAGTTCTCAATGGGGCAAATCCTAGTGAGCAGTTAAATGACATGATGGCAAAGGAGACCTAGCCTCGCTCTTTATTAACCCTGGGATCTCCCATTATGGGCCCAGTGATTCGGCCCACACTGTTTTCCATATTGATCAGAATTAGGTGTCCAAAGTCCGTAAAAATGAATAACATTATTAGTGGGCTTAAGTATAATCAAATGGATCATAATATTAACCCATTTTTGAAAAAACAAAATATTACAATTAATTGTAGCCCACATAGAATAGGAAAATTCTAACAATGATATCAAGTCCCAATGAAGGATATTTTAGAAATAATCTTATTTTTTACTTGAGATTAGTAAAATTAAATGATATCAACTAACTTTCTTAATTAGTGTGAAATTAGTTATTTTTGCTTATATATGAATCCAAAGGAAGTATAAATTTAGTCTTAAATTTGTAAAACATCAATAGTTTTAAATGAAACTAAGATGCTACTTCCTCTATTCCATTTTATTTGACAGTTTAGCAAAATAAAAAAATGTTTCAAATTACCTGTCATTTTACAAAATTAGTGAAACATTAAATATATTTTTTTCCATGGAATACCCTTTGTGGGAGTAGTTGTTAATGTGTAGTAAATGAGAAAAAAATCTAATTAACTAGAGAAATAAATGATGTATTAGAAATTTACATAATATATTTTATGAAATCAAAAATATTTATTACATTTTTTTAATATTTGTGCCAAAATCTTATAAAATGGAACGAAGGGAGTAAAACATCTCTGTCCCTATTTATAAAATGTTGACTAATTTATGTATATTAAGAAAATTGGTTAATTTAAGTATTAACATTTTTTTGACAGAAATTTAAGTATTAACATTAAATTTGTCTGTACTATAATATTTTTTTAAATTTGCCCTTTACATTAATGGGAGACTATTCATCTTCTTCTATCTGCATAGGAGAGAGAAAGAGACAATTTAGAGTAACATTCAATTATGGATTAAAGTAAATTAGAGTATTTTAGTCAAAAAAAATAATTAATGCACAATATAGTTGAAATGAAGTCTTATAAAAAGGAACAAGAAAATTTCAAAACTATGTCTTATAAATAGGAATGGAGGTATTATTGTAACACTGTGATTTTCTAATATATGATGAAGTGATTGAAAATAATAACAAGAGATAATTAAATTTAATTTCATGAGAAAATATAATTAATAAACATGTGTGATTTTTCTATGTAAGTTTTAGTGGAAAATTTCACTGAAATCGGGACTGTGTTGCACACTGGCAGTGTAAGAATACACTGTGAAAGTGAGAAAATAGTCAAAAAATTAAAAGGATTTAATTATAATTAGTCTCTAATAATTATAATTATGTTCCTATAAATTTTTTATATTATTCTGTTACACTTGATTAAAATAATAATATTTTAACGTGGTTACAGATAGTGTGATTTTGAGAACTTTTTGAGAGTTAGAAAATTTCTAAGACATTCTAAATTTTATTAGATGTCCAAAATTAAAATTAGTAAGTCATACATTTACTAATTTAATTAGCTTGATTTGCATTTTATTACCTTACCTGCTAATTATTCTACCTAAAGCTACAAGTACAACTACTTCCATTAACTTCTACGTACTTGGTGGCAAAAATTTTCAAAGCTAGCCTTCTTATTTCAAGCTTCAAGATTTGCAACGATCTGTTCTCTTTGCATGTCAGGCAGTCGACAGTAACTATGTAAATTCAAAAAGAAAATTTAATTTTTTTTTGACTTACCGTGTGAATGAAAGAAAAATTACTTCGTGAACCTTGATTATATTGATATCAAGGAAAGCTACGTACGTCTATAAATTAGCTTTTTCACTTCTTCGAAAAACAACGTGAACGAGCCCTCCAATTCTTGACATTCTGTTTCAATTTCAAAAGATTTCTATTTGCATCCCCTTTTTTTCTCTATCTAACGTCATTTTTTTTTCGATAATCCTCACCGTTGAGTAATTATACTTCTCCAAAAGTTCTCCTTCAAATTTTCTAAGTCCCAAGTTTTTATACTATGATCTGTTGTTGATTCATAGTGATGGTTTAATATTCGTGCTCCAGAAAACTAAAAGTTCCTTCACTCCTCCATCATTCAAAGCTCTTATTTTAGCATCTTTTTGAGGTAAGGAAAGTTTACAATTTTCATGTATTCTTTGATGTATGAATATGTTGTGATGTGTATTGATTATAAAAGTAATGTATTGATAATTTGTTTGTGATATAAGTTGACTGATTGGAACTATATGATAGCTGAAAACAAAGTGTTTGCTGTCTGGTACGTTGTTTTCTGAACATGTATTAGTATTTTTGTGATAACTTTGGTTGTGATGAATGAAATTGAATTTCGTTTGTTGGAGATGAACATAGACATCCGGGGCTACAATTTCGACACAGGAACTGCTCAAAAATATTGAAAATCGAAGGAGTTATGGCCCTCGAAAGTTGAACATCCAGTCAGAAAAACGTGACTGAACATAGTATCTTGTTTTGCAATTATGTATTTCTACAAAAATCGTATTCAAAAACGAGTTATATGGTTAGAAAATATACATCTCAAGATTTCTAACGATATATGATATGATTTCTAATTCATTATATTTCTATTTTAAAAGTTTCATTGAAACTGACCCATGTGCAGTGGAGAAAATCTGTTTTCGAGATTTTTATATGTTTTTGGAAAATTTTGGTTATCTTTATATAAGATGACTTAGGAATTATTATTTTCTTTCTTGAAAATATATTTCCAATTAGTTACAACATGAAATCAAGTTTTCTACAATATGTTTGAGATGAGTTGAAATTCTAAATATAAAAGTGGACTATTTTTTATTAAAGACAGTTTTGACTTTTACTCACTAAAATGATTATTGATGTTTTTGTAAATCTTTGATTTGCTTATGGTTTTATTCTTTTGAAAACATACTTATTGGTATTTTGATTTCAAAACCCAAGAGATTATATTGTTATTTTATCTTTTAATTTCCTTTCAAAATCTTTCTAAAGTTTTAAAGATGATTCCTATAATTTATATTATTACAAATGTTTTAAAGAGATTTTAGAAAAAACTCCAAAGTGTTATAGACAGTTTTAAAAGTTAAAAATTGTAAGGTTTTGATCAGTGTCTAGTTAATTTCGATGTTTTCTTTAACTTTGAACCACAGTGGTTGATGACTGTAGATATATGTTGTTGACCACAGTGGATGATGACTGTGGATATGTTGTTGTTGACCACAGTGGACGATGACTGTGGATATGTTGTTGTGGATATGTTGTTGTTGACCATAGTGGACGATGACTGTGGATATGTTGTTGTATTGGATTGTACGTGCATACATGCATGAGTTCACAGTGGATCGTGACTGTGGATACGAATTGACACGTAAGTTAAGGGTGGGAGTGTAGCCCTCAACCTAGTGTTGGAAAGATTGGTGGGGTCATGTACATTGGCCCGGGGGATAGAATGGACGGGCGATTCTACATTGAGACCAAGATTTCTGCAGATCTTGTGTTGTGGTGAGCCACTACCCACGTACGCCTATCCTGACAAAGCCACTAATTAATTTTCAAGACCAGTATCGGCGTTTCCCCCAATGGTTGAATTGGACTATCTTAAGGGATTTGACTGTGCTGGTTGCTCGACTAGTGAAAATCTCCATGGAGTCGTGTCTACATATAGTGCATAACTAGGACATATTATTTGAGGATATGTTGGTGATTGACCTATTGAAATGGATTTTTCTATATATTGTTATTATTTACCTTTGTAAATATGTTAGTATAAATCAAATGTTTTATTGGAAATGTATGTTCTGTAAGATTATCCTTGCGCTGTTTGTTTGTATGTGTTTGACTGTGATGATCGCGATTCTTCGCGGGAGCAAACGGCGAACTACCGGCGGATCAAGCTATACGCGGCTGAAGTCACAGGAGACCTATTTCATCTATTCCTTATATTTTCTTATATCGTCCTAGTTTCTAGCTAAGGGTAATATGTAGTTGTGACCAGCTAGTAGGAAATGGGCATTTTTGTACTGGTATATACGTATTCCGAACCTTTTGAGATATATCAGACTTTTGGTCTGTGGTTTGTATATGACCATATGGCTTGGTACTTATAGTTATGATATATATGTATTTATGTATGGATAATTTTCAGATGTAGTTATGTATGTGATGTATATTTATTAATGATGAATGTTATGAATGATTAGTGATCTTGTGCGAAAAATTTACACGTATTTTTATAAATAACTTATAATAAGTTTTTAATTACATCTTTTCGCAATATAGTAGTTAAGTTGTCTTGTGACGATAGCAGGTTGTTACAATTATAGTTTAAGAACGAAGGGAATACATTTTAATAAAATTGTCTCCTAATAATACTATTGTCTTGAAGTATTTTTTTTTAATATCTTTGGAAAATTTTTACAAATCAATAAAAATGGAATGGAAGGACTATAAAAAACCGAAGAGTAATTTTTTTTATTAGTATATTTTACAAAAAAACAAGAAGATAAACAAAAAAAAAAATGAAGAGTCAGCTTTTTCTTAATCTTATGCAAAAAAAATTGTCAGTCTCTTGGATAACGGTAAATTCATTGTTATTCGTTTCAAGTTTTAACTAATGAAGCAGCATGGCAACTAATATCCACCCTGTTCTCCGATGTATAGAAGGAAGCTGCAGACGCTCATAGAAACCCACAAAACCTTGAAAAGCCAAATTACTACACTTTTTACCAGTAATAAAGAAGAATGATTTTTTTATAACAAACTTTTATATTGTTTTTTCCAGAAAATAGGAAGAGAGAAAAGTATATAATACGTACTGTAAAAAGAAATTTTAATGTACAGAAAATTCCTATCACCCAGTCGAAACTTTCCTGTAGTATATACTTTTTTTTACTATAATAACAATGACACGCAAATTTATATTATCTTTTTAATTAATCTATTTAAAATAAAAACATCTAATTATTAACTGAAACAACATTATGCTAGCTGATTCATGTACTCAGTTATTTGTTAACATGCATTTTAAAAACTCTAGTTGATGACTAATTAAATATATTTTCTTATTTTGTTATTATTTAATATTTAATTATTTAAAAAGTAGAGAAAAAGGGTCATGCATTAACAGTATAAAATTATTTTACACTGTCATCCAATCACAATCCACAATTTATGGTAAGTTTGATTATCTTAAAAGTCATTTAAACGGTAATTTATGATTGGATGATATCAGTGCATTACCATTAAACTCTAAAAAGTAAACACTATATCATTTATGTATTTTATATGATGGATACTTTTTTTTTATAAAATACTTTAATTTTATTAACCTAGTAATTAGCATTGACCTTAGAATTCTTTTCTTTTAATTTTCTCAAGAACACCTTAAAGTAACTTTTTACTTTATCAATTTTATTTGGTCTGACGGTGCATTATCAAGATGAACTTTGAAAATAAATTGTTTTTACAATTTTTAGACTTATTTTTTGAAAGTATTTTTTCTAACTTCTGACAAAGATACCATGGCTAATTATTTTTTGTATTCTAGTATTTTTTTTAAAATGTTATTTAATTAGTAGTATCATACAAAGATTTTAACATATATTTAATTATTATTTTTCAATAATAAAAAGAAACGAAACGAGCAGCGTTGAAAAAGGTAAATAAATAAATAAAAGAAAGAAAGAAAGCATCCATTTCAAGAAGTTAACCCTTTTATAATTAAGGTGATTTAGACTTAGGTATTCTGCTATATATATTTTCTTATAGTGACTCGGTGTTCAGTGGGTTCTACAATGGCTGCAACAACAACTCCATCAGATGAACAGGTTTACAAAGCTTCCCTCAAAGTTTTGGTGGACAAAAAGAAAAACAAAGTTCTGTTTGCTGAGGCAAGGAAGGATTTCGTGGACGTTCTATTGAGTTTCTTAACATTGCCTTTAGGGACTATTGTTAGACTCGTGGCTAAGGAGTCAAATATTCCACTAGTGAAAGTTGGCAGCCTCAGCTCATTGTATGAAAGTGTGTCTCATCTTGAAGAAAAGTATCTATGGACACAAACGTGCAAAGAAATGCTACTGCGCCCAAGGAACTCTATGGAATCTTATTGCCAACAACTGAAGCTGAACATCGACGACACTGGCCCCACAGAGTATTTCCTCTGTGAGGACTTGGATTGTTGTAGAAAGGAAAGTGGGAACCTTTTAAGCATTTTCAGGAATCAAAGTTGCAATTGTGGAAAAGTAATGTACAGAGTTGTGTCCCCAGAAAATTTGACTCTAGAAAATGGCTTTGTTAAGGAAACTGCTACTTTTATAATTTGTGACGATATGACTGTGTTGCCTAATGTTCATGTAACAAGTGTGGATATTCTTCGGAAGCCTGGGATCAGAGACATGGATGCTATTGAGGAACAAACTGTACATATCAGCAAGAGGGAGGAGGTAAGCTTTTTGAGATGGAATGTTGATCTTCTCAAGTTGTCGTTGCTATCAAAGACCCCTTTGACAGATTTTATCTTTCAGAAGAAACCGTGTGTTGAAAATTTCAACCCAATATTCCAATCCCGGCTTGAGATATTAGGAGATGAAGAATCATCTGATGAAGTTAATTAGAAGGATGGTTGTGAGAGTACTGGTAAGAAAGTCAAATGAAAAGATTCTGTTTGCTGAAGCAGAAGAAGATTTTGCAAACTTGGTTTTCAGTTTTTTGACTTTACCTTTGGGTGGATTGTTGCACGTGCTGGAAGGATGTTCTTCATTGAGCTGCATAGATAAATTATACAAGAGCGTTTCTGAATTGAGTCCAGACAAATATTTAAGGTCACAGGGATTGAAAGAGGAACTAGCTAATCCTAAGTGTGCCCCGCAATTCAGCTTCGGTAACCAGATATTACCAATTGGCGAGGTATGCTTGCCAGTTTATTATTGCAATACTTACTATACCGGTAAGTGGCGTTTTGATCTTGCCACATCACCCAGGCTTTCTAATTCTAAAACTGAATAGAACAAGAGTGCTCGATTGGACATTGTTGATCCAAAGTCCTTTGCATCGAGCAATGGAGGATTTGCCAAAGGGCCATATATGTACATGGTGACAGATGACTTGGTTGTGACACCAATGTCATCCGTTTCTGGTGTTTTATATCTAAATAGATCAAAAACTTTCTTATAATACTGAGTCATTGATCACATACTATTCTATTAGTTGTATCTGATTACATAATCTCCTTACATATATATAAGTTCCTCCCCACTTTCTCTCACGTTCATTCTTATTTCAATACTCTCCTCTCATAAAGTGATATACTTCACTCTTCTAATACATCTTTGTTTACAACATTTCCTAAAATTTCTCTTATAAATTTTTGTAACTACTCACACTTAGTTCCTCTAATATTTCTGTAACTACCTTCGTTCACCACTTCTTTATCTGATGTTATTTTTTTTAATATTTCTTTTATTTAACTATGAAGATTTTTCTTTTTCATCAATAATTTCAAATTTCAATTTACTTTTTAAAGTTAATTTCTTAGGGATAGATTATCTCTTTTTTCAATTTTTTTTGTGTTATATAATTCTTTATTTTTTTTCTTCAAAATTTTGTTTATTGACTATATAAATAAGGTAGTAAAGATTTGAATAAGTCTGTACATTGCACGGACTAAAACTTACATTGCATTTGTTGATTTCATGGTGCAGGGATTGGCCATACTAAAAGCTTCCTTGACCTCAACATCTGCTTTAACAAACGGTCCCAAACAATTCATACAAATTAAGCATTAAGGAGGAGACTTATTGAATAATTATTTACATCTTGTTTAAGGTTATAGAATCATTGATGCTTCAGACTCTAGTTAATTATTTTAATGTGATAATCCAGTTTAGTTGATGAACACTATTTTATCATATTTTGTTGTGTTCTATGTAAAATATTCTGAATGCACCTGTGATTTCGTTTCCTCTGCTCATAATTTTATGTAGTTTTATATATCTAAGTAGGCGTGAATAACAATCACTCCTTGCAGTAATATTCTTTTTCTCAAATAACAAGTGGAAGTCTCTTAAAAATTGGAAATCATAAAATTAAAAGTTAAACTCCTCTTTGAAGTGGTTATATAAATTTTTAAAAACTGAATTAGTTTTCATCTATTATTAATTATTGAAATACTAGTAATCTTTTTTTTTTCCAGAGTTAATCCAAACATATACTTAAGTTTTTTTATTTTTGAATTTTTAGTTTTCAAACTTTAATAATACCAAACTTTAAACTTGAATTACAAAAATTAATTAATCTTTACTTTCTTTTATTAAAGTTTGAAAACTATAAATTCAAAAATAAAATAATCTTTACAATTTCTAGTGCTTGACTCGACTCAGTTACATCGCTAATAATTATGATAATAAGGTGTTAGCAATAATAATGGTGTGCTAATGACAATTGTGTTCATAATATGGTAGCAGTTGTAGCGATGATGGTGGTGATTGTTAGGATTAATAACGATGATAATGATAATAATTAGCATAAGCAACAATAGTTGTAACAATGATGACAACGACAACAATGTGCAAGGGTGGACCCAGACATGGATGCTGAGGGGGCAACACACTCAAGGCTAGAAAAATGATATAGCCTAAAAAACAATACTAAAAAATATAAAGATAAGAGGAGAAAAAAAAACATATACAAAGAATTGATTGAAGAAAGAAAATTTGTGTGTCCTAAACTTTAAAGTTTAAAATGTCAAACTCATACATATAGTGTTTGTAATTAAGCTTATTTCATTGACAAATGTTAATAAATAACTTTCAATTCTTAAATAATTTATAATCAAATCAATATACGAGGAAATTAATAAAATGATGTAAATGTAATCATTTATAAGCTTTAAAATATCAATATCAGATGACAAAAAGAAAATAAATAATATTCAAATATTTTTTTTTTTTACTAAAAAGTGAAAAGAACATAATTATCTCCAAAAAAAACTATAAAAAATAGAATATTTATCAAAAAAGTATAAATATTATTATCTTCGTAATAAAGACTATAATAGGAGAATGAAATATTTTATAAAAAATAAGAATAAAATAAAACTTAAATATCATTATTTAATATAAAATAAATAATTACCTTATATATAGAGAGAGAGTACGACTCCTGTGAGAACACTTTCTTATGTGAGAACATGAGAACAACTAATAACAACCATCAGATCAAGATTAAAAATAATAAATGGTTGAGATTAAAATATTTAAAATTCAAATTATATTTTAGGAAGTGATAATTAAGATCTTTTATAGATTTATTTTTTATTATATTATATATTAGATCATAATTTGAATTTTAAATATTTTGATCTCAACCATTTATTATTTTTAATTTTAATCTGATGGTTATTATTAGTTGTTCTCATGTTCTCACATAAGAAAGTCGTACTATATATATATATATATATATATATATATATATATATATATATATATTGGCCGGTGTATTATGACACGGCGTATATCTCTTACGAGTTTAATAGCGATGTATTGATAATGTAAAATAGTTTTACACTGTCATTCAATCACAAATCAAATTATCGTTGGTATATATATATATATTGGCCGGCGTATTATGACACGGCGTATATCTCTTACGAGTTTAATAGCGATGTATTGATAATGTAAAATAGTTTTACACTGTCATTCAATCACAAATCAAATTATCGTTGGTATGACTTTTAAGATAATTTTGTAAAAATTAATAAATTTATCATAAATGATAATTTGTGATTAGATAACAATGTAAAACTATTTTACAATGGAGAAAATCTTGTCTGCGCACACACCTAACACGTCACTTTTGCACACACCCAATCTTAACATGACACATATATTAAAAAACATTTAAAAAAAAAAACTCAATTAAATTGGCATCGGCATTTTGCTTTCGTTCTCTTCTGCTCCGTCTCCCTGGACCCTGCCTCCGGCCCTCCACCAACAAAACTAGCGTCAAATTGTGACACTGGCGGACATCAAAATAAAATAAAAATTAAAAAATCCAACAAAATCGGCTCAAGATTTACCAGTATATATGGGCAACTAGTGGGAAGCACCGACAACCACCGCCCACTGCATATCGCCGTCTTGAAGGCCAATATTTTGATGCTTTGCAACAGAATCCAAGTTAAGACCAATCATGGTCGAGGTTGTAACAGATCTGAGGCTTACTTTCTTTTATCCAACAAAATCTAATATGCATTTCTTACTTCCTGCTATGGAAATGCGGAAGCTTTAATTTTTTATTTTTTTTATTCAAATTTGGAGCTTGGAGTTATTTCTCAATATATTGATCTTGAAATTAATTGGAGATGCGAAGCATTAGAATTATGATATTTTTGTCACTTGAATAATAAATAAATATGTAGTTTTCTTATTTTTTGGAGGACGACATATGTTCTAAACTCTCAAGCATTCTCATGATTAGTTTGAAGCAGAAAACATAATGTCACCGGTGGGGATGTTTTTTGTTTTCTTATTTTTTTTGGGTGTTTTCTTTGCTTTGTGGGTATGATTGTGCCCGTGAACACATGTTAATAGCAGATTCCATGTCTGTGGGGAGCCTTGAGAGGGAGGAGATGTCAATGTTTTTCGCTGTGATGAAAAACGCCCATATATATATATATATATATATATATATTAGTGAACGTGTAGGGTGTCGAGGTTGATAGTGGTTTGGGATTTGGGGTTGTCACCATTGACAGCAGTGGGAGGATGTCCGCCGGTGTCACAATTTGGGATTCAAATCACCTGTCTCAATTCCTGTCCCCCATTCCTGTCCCACCAATAAAATTATGACACGCCAATTAAAAATTCCATCTCATGTTTTATTGGGTTTGACGGAACACCAACGACGTTTGTGTGAGTCATCCGTTTCTTTCTTCCCTCAAACACTTTAATGGTGTTATCTCTGAATCAGTGAAGGTCGTAGGTGGGGAACCTGAAATCCAGTCATAGCCCGATGTCGATCGCAATCAACGAGATGTCAAAGTGAAAATCGCTAGTGTTGGTGTCCTTCTATGACGCCGACCACCTCCTCACCTCGTCGCTCGCTGTCTGCACAAGGTGTATTCCCAAATGCGCAGCCTTGTGGCAAAATCTTTGAGGAGAAAATTTTGGACTCAATGTCCCTGTCGTTTGAGATGAAAGAAGATTTCGAAGGCGGCATGGGTTTCATCGCGGAGGGAAACGATGTCTTTTACTCGCCTAAGGACCTTGTGGCCATGGTGTTGGGTTACACAGCGATGCAGTGCCATCGTATTTGGGGCGGCGCAGTTTGCAGAAATTAATGATCTCTCTAGTTGATAAACGAGGATTTCAGTGCGACTTTGCGCTATGGGACTATTTAATTAAACACGCAAACGAACATTGAGGGGAGAAACAAAGAACGTGAACATAGAAGGAAGAAAGAAAGGCATTAGCAAACGAACGTCTAAGTGTTCCGTCAAACCCAAATAAACATGAGCTGGAATTTTTAATTGGCGTGTCATAATTTCATTAGTGAGACAGGATTTGGGACAGGTAAATGGGACAGGTGATTTGAGTCCCACAATTTGAAGCCAATTTTGTTGGTGGAGGCATGGTGAAGGAAGATGAAGCAGAAGAGAACAAAAGGAGAATGATGATTTGATTGAGTTTTTTAATTTTTAATAGTGTCATGTTAATATTGGATGTGTGCAAAAGTGAGTTGTTAGTTGTATGTGCACACAAGATTTTTTCAATGCATAATCCTTTTTCTCATCTCTTAGAGTTTATAGTCTCTTATTTATAATTTAAAGATATATATAAATCTTATCCTGATAATTGTTCTATCCAATCACCCACGAATTACTGGACAAGATCAAATATCGCAACTTATGCTTTGTTTGCTTCGGTAAATTTTGAGTATAGGCTAGGGTGAACAGTGAACTATCTACTGGGTGATTTATAGTGAATCACCTTAAGTGACCTATTATAATAAGTCATTTTGACATGTTCCTCTTTCTCTCCAAAATGTACAAGTCAATATCCCTCAAAATAGGAATTAAAAAAAATAAATGATTAAATATTATTTTTGATCTTTTATGTTTTAGTATTTTTTCATTTTAGTATATTAAATTTTAAAAGTCTCATTTTTATCCTTTATGTTTTCGAAAGTTTCATTTTAGTCATTTCTTTCATTTTTTTTAAAAACGTTAGTATTTCATTAACTTTTAAATTTTAAAATAATTAATTTAAAATAGTGGTGGTTAAAAACCACCACTCTCTTTATTTTATTTTAAATTTTGGTAAATTTTTTGAAAAATTACCCTGTAATGTAAAAAAGCTGTGATTCAAGGTATATGAACTAGAATGTAAAGATTGTGCAGGTATAAGAAAGAAATGAATGATACCTTGAGTTCTCCTCTTTTCACTTCTTCAATCACCTCTACCAGCCTTTCCTCAAACTCCCTGGTATATTTCGTACCAGCAACAAGGGTGTTGCTATTCTCACCCGAAAATTGCTATTCCCACCATTCACGTGGGTAGCTTTTTATTAATTTCCAAAAAAGTCCTTCCCATGGAAACACAATTCCGTTATACACTTGTACAACGGAATCGTGTTTCCGTTGTAATATATGGGGTGAAAAAAATTAATTCAACGGAATCATGATTCCGTTGTACATTTGTACAACGGAATCGTGTTTCCGTTGTAATATATGGGATAAAAAAAATTAATTCAACGGAATCGTGATTCCGTTGTACATTTGTACAACGGAATCGTGTTTCCATTGTAGTTAATGAGTGCAAAAAAAATTAAACAATGGAATCATGATTCCATTGTACAAATGTACAACGGAATCATGTTTCTATTGTAGTTAATGGGTGCAAAAAAAAATTAAACAACGGAATTCATGATTCTGTTGTACATTTGTACAACGGAATCGTGTTTCCGTTGTAGTTAATGGGTACAAAAAAAACTAAATAATGGAATCATGATTCCGTTGTACATTTGTACAACGGAATCATGTTTTCGTTGTAGTTAATGGGGGCGGAAAAAAATTAAACAACGGAATTACGATTTTTTTAACTGTATTTACTTAAACGGAAGTATGATTCCGTGGAGAAGATGGAATTTGATATTTCTGAAATTCAATTCTATTTTTTTTCAATCGAAAGGGGATCTACAAACAACTACACTACACAAGTACGGGATAAAGCTACCTTAGAGAAATCCTTCCAAAGCAAGGAAATACAAGGTGAAGGAGGATGTGGGTTGTGCGCAGTGCTGTTAGAACTTGACGGGTGTGGGTTGCATGCGGTGCTTCTAGATCTTGACGGGGGAGGGGTGGCACGACGCGGTGCTGCTTGGATCTAGGTGTTACGGTGCTAGGATAGTGCGGGGATAGCGCAGAATTGTGCGGACGTGGCCCGAAGTGGCGCGGGACTGCATGAGGATGGCGCAGGGTGGCAAGGCGCGTAGAGGCATGGGGCGGCATGGGACGGCACGGAACTGCGCTGCCGCAGCTTGAGGTGGCACGGGGTGGCACGGCGCCCAGCGACTTGGGGTGGCGCGGGGCGACGCAAGGCTGCTAAGATCTCATCGGTGGGGGGAGTTGCTTGGTATAGGTTAGGGGTAGTGGGGGAAGTCTGAGGGAAAGGGGTGTAGCGATTTAGTGAGTGGGCAAAAGAGAGATTTCACAAATGTGTGGGGTGAGAACAGCAAAACACAGGGTGAGAATAGCAACCCCCAAGACGTTTCATGTCAAGGGAAAACACCTAAACGATCATATCTATGACGCTGGCTATTTTGGGGGACCTTGTAATGTCCCCCGCCATGGGAAAGTAATTTTAGCCATAGGATATGTTCATTTTTTGAGATTGATGTGGGACTACCATACAGCTGCTTCCACTATATTTTTTTTATTTTAAAAAAAGGGGCCCTTCTTCTTCTGTTTAAGTTTTTTTTTTTTAAAAAAAAAAAAGCGATCCTTCTTGTTGCTTATTGATGTGGGACTACCATACAACTGCTTACACTAGATTTTCTTTTTTTTTTTTTAAAAAAAGGACCCTTCTTCTTCTGTTTAAGTTTCTTGTAGTTTTTAACTACTGCAAATTTTTTGACAAACTAAAACTGTCAGAAATGTTAAAAAATAAAATAAAAAATCAAAATCTCGAACACTAGATTTTCTGAAATCACAAAAAATGTTACAAAAGTAAACATTTCTGACCTCCAAAAAATTTGCAGCGGTTAAAAGTCACTAGAAACTTAATTAGGAAATTTTCACATACACAGTTTATGTCTGTCATGTCATCACTTAACAGTTGAAATTAATGTCAGGGACTAAAAACAGAACAGAACAATTTATGAGAGACTAAAAATAGAACAGAACAATTTATGAGGGACTAAAAACAGAAAAAAAAATTATAAGGGACTAAAAACAGAAATCAAGATAAAATGAGGGACAAAAAAATGGGAAGAGGGGCAGAAGCAAAGCAACAACGGAGAAGAAGGATAGCTTTTTTTAAAAAAAAAAAAAAACTTAAACAAAAGAAGAAGGATTCTTTTTTTTTTTTAAAAAAAAATCTAGTGTAAGCAGTTGTATGATAGTCCCACATTAATCTCAAAAAATAAACATATCCTATGACTAAAATTACTTTCCGGGACATTACAAGGTCCCCAAAAATATCCTATTATTTTATTATTTTATATTTTTTTAACTTATTAATTATTAATAATAATCATCCTTTTCGACACTATTCATCCTATCTCCCACTCGAATTCTCTCCTTCAACACGTTAAGCTTACAAATCTTCCTCTCCTTCAACATGTTATCTACTTATCTCTCTCTATTCTTACTAATTCTCATTCTTATACTATTATTTTTACTCAGTTTTCTATTTCTCTTCCTCAACTTCACTTTCCCATCCAAATGAGAACATCAAGCTGAATGTGGATTGAGGGGTAACTCAGAGACAATGCTTTCAACCATCTGTTCCAGTGGTGTGCGGTGATCGTTCTCTACCGTCGACCACCTTTTTATTATTGGGTCTAATTGCACAGGTCTTGACATTCATTTCTTCTTCTTTTTTCTTATTTCATCTATTTTCTGAGTTTTTCTTTCTCCCTTCTTCTGCTTTTCTCTGTTCGTGCGGCTTTTTCCTTCCCTTTTTGAAAATGAAATTGATGTTTCATTGCTTCTTCATCAAACCTACTTTGGGACGTGCCGTCTGTTGGGTTACAGTTCAAGTCGTTGCGGCTTTTTATGGTTTTTGTTTGTTTTGTAATTTTAGATTTATGAAGAGATCCCATGGGCGGAGACTGGAGCTGAAATCATTGTTGAGTCCACCAAGTTTTCACCGATAAGGACAAGGGCGCTGCATGTTCGAAGGTTTCTGTTTCTAACACTACCATTTATTAACTATTTTCATTGTCTTAACTTTTTTTATTCTGTTATTCTTTGCTATGCTTTATGATTCATGCGTTGTACCCTAATTGCTGCATATTATTTTAATTTCCATATATGTTGTAGCTTTGTTGTACTCACCCCATCTGCTTTCTTGCCTAATAAATCAATTAAGCTGTTTCGTTGTTTATTGATCAGTCATGTTTTACTGTTTTTGTAAGGTAGAAGTTGATTGCCCAACTGATCTCACAGCCATTTGGTTCTTCATGTTGGTATGACATAGATGCAAGTGGTATGAGATGTGCAACTGGGTTTGTCAGTGTAAAGGTTGGCCTTTTGGGTACTCTATTGCAGATATATAAATATCCTTTCCTACCCTTTAATCCATTGGACAACCATAATATAAACACCTAGGGTAACTGGCACTGAGTAAGCAAAGGGGCACTAGAGCAGGTAATTATGCAGTGCACTACACATAGTTGATATTTGTTGTTTCCCTGTACAATGTAGCTCAAATTGAATTTGTTAGCAGATTATCGAACTTTGCAACCTTCGAGAAGACATAAAGAAAAAGGATCATTCCATCATTGATAAATTTGTTGATTGTGGTCTTTGTTCCCTTGCTGTTACCAAACAAGTGAGTTGAACTTGTGATTGTTTATATGCCCACCCCCTCTTCAAATGATGGCTTTTGTGGCAAATTAGTTTGATGCAGGAAGTGCAAGAAAATGCAAGGAGAGTGCAGTGGCAATTTGTGGGTCTGTTGCCTTTATTTGACCCACCAAGGCATGACATTGTTAGGACCATAAGACATGTTATTATGACTGTTGTCTTCTAGGCACTGCTCTTACATCGAATTTCTTCGCTGTAAGATAAACATATTTTCTTTAAAATTGCAAAATTATTTCAGGCTTAACCTCTCTATACATGAAAATATTGTCAGGACATATTTGGCGTGGGAGATCTATCAAGAACAACCACCGTGAGCTCATAGCAGTTGTTTATCTTCAAGTAAGTATTGTAAGTCAGGCTCTCATCTTTGCTACACAGTCAAGGAGCTGGACTTATGTTGAATGTCTTGCCCTCTTGCTGTTGCTTTTATTATCGCACAACTGGTAATTGTAATGAAATGGGTTTGTTTTTCTAATTTTGTTACTCTTGCATAGAAGCAACACATTAATGACTGTTGATATGTTGTTTTATGTATTATTTCTTAGATTGCCATGGTCATAGTTGTGTATGTGAATTGAGGCTTTGCAAGGATTGGACGGGATTGGGCAAGTGTCATTTGGCTCTATAGCATCATTTAATTTCTACATACCATATATAAGTTCATCATCCAATATGGATTAATAGACAAGGCATGGAATAATATAATTGAGATCAAGGCAACATCTTAATCTCAATGCCAAATTTGTTGCTCATTCTAACTGTGTTTTTCCAGTGTTGTGATGCAGGTTGCTGTCACCTCAAAGAAGGATTATGGAAAAGGAGAGAGAAACACAAGGGGCTTCAGCTCAACACACTTTACATGGTCTGAATCCTCTTGAAATGGAGAAAATCTCGAATGAAGAAAACAACTATAGAGAATTGTTTGAACATGGAGAACATGCTAGGAAATGTGCTGAAGTTGCAAGGTAATGTCCATTCTCCATGATATCTTTATCTTTGTTTTTCCCCCTTAATTAAGCCGAATCCAATCCATAGTGAAGTCTATTTGGTTTGCAGGTTAAGGGAGCTTCACAGTTCACACACTAAAAGGCAATATCGAGTCTGTTGTGAAACCCAAGGGACTTGACATTGAGACATTTCAGCAATACTACACTGTTTGAGTGACATAAGTTCTACTGGAAAGATAGATTTAAAAGACAAGATAAAAGCAACACTTATTCTTTATAAATTTTGTCATCATTATTTTTTCATCCCATGAATCATGATGACAATGTACTGTGATCTTATGATTCCTTTTAGAATTTGTCTTCAATATTTTGTTATATATCCTTCTTCAATATTTTTCCTGGCAAGAGAGATAAGACTTTAGTTACTGCAAATAAATAAATACCAAATCTCAGTTTTCTTGACTAAGCTTCATGAAAATGTGGCTTCCTTAATTAATTACCCATTTAGTTTGCTGAACTTGACGTGAGATTTACTCAATCAATGAAGCAGAATTTAATTTATGCCCCCGGCCCCCAAATCTTATCAGATATTAAGTTGTAGAAATAATATGTTTTAAACTGGTCATTTCTTCATGCTTTATACATATTTCATACAGAAACATGTCCTAAAATTACTATTCAACATAAAGACATTTCATTTTCAATTTTAATTTATGGAAAAATACATTTATACATACCTGCTACCCTGAACTGGATGTTGTGTATATTTGATATGAAGAGAATCACAAGATGATTCAATGTGTTAGGATGACTTTTTTTAATTTAAGAATGAAAATATGGAGTCCATATTATGGGTGAACTTTTTGAAATGTGATAACATATTATACCCGTAACTTCATCTTTATATGGACCTATATGGGGTTAGCTTATCTGAAAGCACTTCTAGAAGAAGAAAATAAGAAGAAAAAAAAGAAATGAGCTTCTCCATAAGCTAAAATTAGCTTTTACATAAGCTAATTTGTAAAAAGTCTCACATCTTCTAGAGAAGCTGTATGAGAGAGCTTCTACAACTTAGCTTATAAAAAGTCTCACATCTTCTAATTTTAGCTTATGGAGAAGCTCATTTCATGTTGTTCTCTTATTTTATTCTCATAGAAGTGCTTCTGGATAAGCGTAACCAAACTGGCCCTATATATGTGACTTTATTTTTATTCTTATCAAGGTTTGGAGTTTTCGATAATTATATGTAATTAGTACTGTAATTTTGGCGTTAGGGAGTTGTGATTTAATTTAAAAAATTATTATAAAATTTAAGTGATGATCTTATTTTAAACAAAAGAGTTCAAATATTTTTTTTAAAGCAGTTCAAATATTGTTAAAATTTTCTAAATATTATAAAAACAGTATTGGCATTGTTATTACTAATATCGTTATTAATATTTTTATTGAAAATGAAAACGGTTGACAAATTTATTTGGTATGAGAATTTGTAGCAATTAATAGGTGTGATTCTTAATTGTTTTCTATATACAAGTACTTTTTAAAGATAAAATAGACAATCATTTAATAATTTATTTACATCATTTAATATATATTTTTTATCAGTACATCATTTAATATATGAAAAGATAATACTTTTTCTGTAACTTCTGATTTAACTGTAACGAAAATATTAAATTGTTAGTCTTTTATTATGTTAAGTTTAAAATATTAATTATTTTTTAGGATAGAAAATATTACTCTTACACATAAAAGTATCATCACTACGCATACTCAGAAGTCAGACCTCAGTTGGCCTTACAAGTGTTGAGTGTGGACAAAGTTTCTGGAGTTTTTGTCAAATGATTTCAGAAAGGTATTTAAGAGAGACTACTACACGAGAAAAAAAAATCGAAAGAGACAATACATTCTATAGATAGAAAGAAAAAAATAATATTTGCATATAATTGCATTAAATGATGAATATGTTACGAATTTACCACATATTTTATGTATCAACCATTAATTTACTTATTGATTTTATTTAACTTTGATTGAACTTATTTAAATTTTCAATGTATTCCTATTTTTATAGATTTTACAATTTTTAATTTATAGATGTAACTTCAAATATTTTAAGTTAATTTGAAAAAAATTAAAAATACAATATAATCTACTCAATAAAGTCTTATTGACTTAAATAGAAAATATTGTTGTTTAAATTTAAAATTAAGATAAATTAATATTGAATGTTTAAAATGTACAATTTTATTACGATTTAAAATATTAACTTTAAAATTTATTTTATTTTGTATTATATTATTTTTTACATTTTAAAATTAAAAAAAAAATGATAGACCCGGGATCGCCGGGTTAGGAAACTAGTAATTAACACACCATGTTAGATACAATATCACTGCAAACTTTCAATCTAAGTACTGTATCAAAGATTTGAGCTGACCTTGTTCCCTTGGAGTTTTAATGGAACAGTTTCATTCACTATGCCCTGAGCAACCCCTTCAGCAATTACTATCTTCCCTACTCTTGGATCGCCTAGAAGGCACGCGTTATTTTTCCTCCTATTGCATAATATTTGTTGGACCCTCTCAATTTCTTTACGCCTTCCTATTACTGGATCTAACTTGCCCTACATATACACAAGGGAATGTTCATCATTAACATAAAAAATTGCTTAGCAAACTCCCAAATATTGATTTTTCTAAGTATAATTATATAGTTACAGTTTATAGACAATAGGCACCTGTTCTGCCATTTGAGTTAAGTCAGTCCGGTACTTGAGAAGCGCTTTGGTCATAAAATTATTCTTCTCAAGCTTCTCCATTGCAAATTCGAGCTTCTGGGGCCTTCACAAACCAACTTTCGCACAACGATAGTGTACATTATTTATACCAAATATCCTCTGTACATCAACATTTGAACAAAACTACTCAACCCCTTATCTATGTTGTATATTTTGATTAGATATTTCAAATGATTATAATACTTCTTGTCAATTATTTTAGAAAAGATTAACATGAAAACATGGGAATTTCAAGTTACCATTTTTAACTTTGATTTTTTTTTTACCCTGACATTAGTGCGAGTATTCATCAATTTTATTAATTGTTGATGACTATTATTATTATTATTACTAGTGTGGTGATCCATTTGATGCACGAGCCTGTATTATGTTTTAAAATTTTGATAATTTATATTTATTACATATTATTTAAGAGATATAAACATAAAATTTAGCGGTCCTTGATATCTTTTCTATTGCTGTTCAGGACTTCAACCATTTAAGATTGGATGCAAAGGTCTTGGATGCAGACTCTGTAATGTGGTATAAAAAACACCTACAAAGAAGAAATAGAAACACATAAAAAAAAGTATAAATTAAAAAATAAAAATAAAAACACGAAGAAGAAGAAAAATGTGTGTAAGCAAGAACAATTTTGTACGTAATTTTTAGGTTCTCATCTATATTTATATTAAAATTTGATGAAAATGATTTTATTAAGAGTAACCAATAATTAAGAGATTATGCTCAATAATAATAATAATAATAATAATAATAATAAATTGAAATATAGGACATATTACGTTAGAATAAATAAAAAGAATAAATAGAAAGATATAACATATTATGTGACATTTTAATAGGTCAAAATAAATGTTGAATTTTAAATTCAAATACACAATAAATAAAAAGAATAAATAGAAAAATGTAACATATTATGTGACAGATTACATCTCAATCCTCTATTGTAGAAGATAATTTAACTATTTACTCTAAATTTAAGAAGTAAATTAAATTGAAGAAAATTACTGTTCAAAAATTGCACTCAATTATATAAGAGTTTCCCTCTTTTTTTTTTTTAGAAAGCGATATCTTTATAATGATAAAAGTATACGGCATGGGTAACAATGTAATTTTATGTTTCCTGCTTTTTTTAAGGCTATATAGGTAATTACATTATACATTTTAATGAATCAATTAATATAAATACAAATCTTTATAAAAATATTATTTATTTAGAAAATTTAATGATAATCAATATTTTGGCTCCATTTTAACATAACATGCATCAATATGAAGTTTAATTTCAGTCATCATTTAATATGAATCGTAATTATAATAAATTTTATTTTATTTATAATTATGATTCAAATAGGTAATTATTAAATATTTAAATATTACTAATTTACGTAAATGATAAACAAAAATAAAATACGGCTAATTAAAATATATTAAAATATTTATACAAATAATATAATTAGAATAAATGTCAAAATCCTAACAAATAATTTCATATTTTATTATGATTGACATTTTAATAAATTAATGAAATAAATAAATTAAAAAATTTGGACCTACATGACTGTCCTATAGGAAAAACATTTATTAAGATTTTTGAATTTAAATTGTCATATACTATAAAAGGAATAACATTTATTAAGATTTTTTAAATATAATTATCAATGACTGAAATGCTCATATAACTTAATCAAAGGAATCAACTTAATTGAGACATTTAAAGTTGATTTGGTAATTGGTAACATTAAAAATTTCAATTAATTATTAAATATTTTAAAATTCAATATTAAATACTATCGTGTAAAATTAATATAATATTAATTTAAAAATGAAAACAATTTTAATTTAATGACATAATTAATTTACTCAAATTTGGACCTAGCTGGCTGACCTAACAAGAAAAACATTTATTAAGATTTTTGAATTTAAATTGTCATATACTATCATAGGAATAACATTTATTAAGATTTTTGAAATATAATTAACAATTATTAAGATGGTAATTATATTAATCAATTTAAAATTAGGAATTTTTGTTTTAATTTGCTAAAAATTTAAATGTGATTGACATTTGTTGCTAAAAATTAAATGTATTTACGTGAATTTAATAATTGCACCGGTTTACATAATGTGAGGTATAATAGTGTGATATCTGAAGTTTGAAACATTTTCATGAATCAGTTAATATAAATACAAATATTTATATAAAATATTATTTATTTAGAAAATTTAATTATAATTAATTTTGGCTCCATTTTAATCACAGCATGCATCAATATGGAGCTTAATTTTAGTCATCATTTAATATGAATTATATTATAATAAATTTTAATATATTTATTATGATTCAAATTTATTTATAATTTAATTTGGTACTGAATTTTAATTATCAGTATTCTTAATTTTATGATTAAAATTATTTGAATCAAAATAATTAGTAAATGAATATTACCTTTTTTTAGTGTTAATATATTAATTTTAACATTAGTTATGAAATTATGTATACAATCAAGTACGATATAAAATAATCTTTATATATATAAAAGTAATAGTGTTGGGGTCTCAAAAAAGAAATAATTTCTTGCCCAAAATAGAGGCATTTTAGTATTTTTTGTTGGGATCTCAAAAGAAAATATTTTTCAGCTCAAAATAGCAGCGTATTTGTATATTTTTAATGTCAATTTGTCAATTACATTTTTACTAAATTCATGAGATGAACTTTTTTACTAAACATTTTTAATCAAAATTAATTTTTTTTACATAATTAATATATATTTAAGTACATAACAAAAATCAAATTAAATCAACATAATCACTATAATTTTCTCCATGCAAAATTAGTGTCTAAAATTAATTTTTAAGCAAATATTTATTCATTTTTTTATTTATTATCTTCATACTTAAATAAATTATTTATGATTTTCTTCTACCTGGATAAATTTTAAGTTACTTTTATACATTGATATGTACATGTCAATATTTTAAAATAAAAATTATATATAAAATATAGTAGATAGGGATGACTATATTTTTCTTATAAAATCAAGTAGGAATTTTCACTTAATTCACAGGGATGAATAATTTACCTGAAGTCACTTAAATTATTATGGTGAATTTATATTTTTTGCATTATAATATTTTTAATTATAATGAATTTTTTTATGGCAGTCTATTTCTTGGTTTAAATAAATTTTTGAATGTTTTATTTTACAAACATAGAAAATATAAAAAGATATAACAAATGAGGATGAATATTTTTCATTAAAGTATCAAGATAAATTTAGACTTAACTTAATATATAAAATATAACACAGGATGAACATTTTTTTTTATAAAAACAAGTAGAAAACTTTACACTAAGTTCATGGCGATATAATTTTTTACTAAAGATTTTTGTTCAATCAAAATTAAAATTTCTTTTACATAATTAATATATATTTAATTACATAACAAAAACCGAATTAAAATCAACATAATCGCTATTATTTTCTCTACGCAAAATTAGTGTAAAAAATTAATCTTTATGCAAATAGTTATTTATTATTTATTATATTCTCAATTAAATAAATTATTCATGATTTTCTTCTCGCCGGATAAATTTTAATTTTCTTTTATACTTTGATATGTATATGCCAAAATATTAAAACAAAAGTTATATATAAAAGAATGAAGAATTTATGTTTTTTTTTTTATAAAATCAAGTAAAAAATTTACACTTAATTCACGAGAATGAAGAATTTATGAGAAATCACATTAATATTTAAATTATTATGGTGAAATTATATTATTTTATTGTTGTCTTTTTCCTTATTTAAATAATTTATTGAATGTTTTACTTTATGAACATAGAAAGTATGAAAAAAATATAACAAACAGGGATGAATATTTTTCATAAAAGTATGAAGAAAATTTAGACTTAACTTATCATAAAAAATACATAAAATATAATACACGGGAATGAACTTTTTTTTATAAAAATAAATAGGAAAATTTAAACTAAATTCATGGGGTAAACTTTTTTACTAAAGATTTTTTTTAAATCAAAATTAAATTTTCTTTTACATATTTAATATATATTTAGTCACATATCAAAAATCAAATTAAATAAAACATAATTACTAATATTTTCTCCACGCAAAATTAGTATCTAAAATTAATCTTAAGCAAATGATTATTCATTTTTTATTTATTATCTTCTTACTGAATAAATTATTCATGTTTTTCTTCTACTTGGACAAATTTTAATTTCCTTTATACATTATTTGTATATGTCATATATTAAAATAAAAATTATATATAAAATATAACACATACGGATGAGTATTATCTTTTCTTATAAAAGCACGTAGAATTTTTCACTTAATTCACGGTGATGAATAAGTTACCTAAAGTTACCTTAATATTTAAATTATTAAGGTGAATTTTTTTATATTAATTTAAATTTTAATATATTTTTTATGGTTGTTTCTTTACTTATTTAAATAATTTTTTGAATGTTTTATTTTATGAACATAGAAAGTTTAACTTACCATATAAAATATAACACACAAGAATGAATCTTTTTTTTTTATATATAAAAATAAGTATAAAAATTACACTGAATTCACAGGGATAAACTTTTTTACTAAAGATTTTTTTCCAATGAAAGTTAGAATTTCATTTTCACAATTAATGTATATTTAATTACATAATAAAAATCAAATTAAATCAACATAATCAATATTATTTTCTCAACACAAAATTAGTGTCTAAAATTAATTTTTAAGCAAATAATTATTCATTTATTTATTATCTTCTCACTTAAATAAATTATTCATGATTTTGCTCTACTTGGACAAATTTTTATTTTCTTTTAGTCATTGATATGTATGTGCCAATATATTAAAATAAAAATTATATATAAAATATATCACATAGTGATTTTTTTTTATATATAAAAGCAAGTAGAAATTTTCACTTAATTTATGGGATGAACAATTTACCTGAAGCCACATTAATATCTAAATTATTATGGTGAAATTATATTTTTTTTGTTATAATAAGTTTAATTTGAATATATTTTTTTATGACTGCCTCTTCCCTGATTTAAATAATTTATTGAATATTTTATTTGACGAAGATGAAAAGTATGAAAAAATATAACAAATGAGAATGATTATTTTTTTTTATTAAAATATGAAGTAAAAATATAACAAATTACATTACATATAATACAAAATTTAAATAAAAGCTTTTAATCATACTGTTTATTCCGTACAACGCACGGGTCAAAAATCTAGTTTATTAAAAATCAAGATCCCAACATCATTACATCCTTATTCAAATCCTCTTGGATCTGATATGGGAAATCCTCTATCCAGACATTATCCTGCAAATCAAATGCCATCGTTCCCAATTTATGAGTAACATTATTTCCTGTTCTACCAATATGCTTTATGGAAAAAATAGAAAAACTATTATACTACCTTTTAATATAAAGACCAAGATAAAGATTATACTACCTTTTAAAATTAATCTAAATTCAAATACACAATTGTGAACTGTAGTTATTTTAGTTAATTTAAAATTATATCTTATTATAAAATAATCTTAATTACCTTAATTAAAACATATATATTGATAATAATTAATTTAATTATTTCAAATTAGAAGATATACTTGTTCTAATTGCCTAAATTATTATATATACACACACACACACACACACACACATATATATAGAATTTCAAATCAAAATATATATACTTATCATAATTACTTTAATTACTATATTTATATAGTTTTATGAATTAAAAATAGATAAAATTTTTCTCTAAAATTTATATGTGTTGATAATAATTAATTTAATTATTCAGAATTTCAGATTAGAATATATACTTCTCATAATTACCTTAATTACTATATTTATATAGTTTTATGAATTAAAAATAGATAAAAATTTCTCTAAAAATTTATGTGCTGATAATAATTAATTTAATTATTCAGAATTTCAAATCAAAATACATAGACTTATCATAATTGCCTTAGTCACTATATTTATACAAATTTATGAATTAAAAAATAAATAAAAATTTCTCTAAAAATTTTCCGCTCAAATGTAATTATTATTATAAATGTTATTATTATTATAAAAGAAAGGTTTGCAACATAGGCAAATGTCATATGACATCATTATATTTATTATTTTCCTATCTAAATTTTATCATTTTTCTTTTTTTAATTCATAAAAATATATTATTATATTTATTTATACTAACAAAGGCGTCTATAATAAGTTTATATTTTTATTAAATTAATTAATTAAATCATTAAATCTTAAATGAATCTTGATTTTATAATTATGGTAATTTTTTATTATTAGGATTTTATAATATCTTACTGTAATATTATTGTAACAAATAATGATCATTTTATTATTACCTGTAATACTAATTGATTACGTGTTAATAACTCAATAACAATCATTTTATTATTCTATAATATTACCTTAATTACATGTTTCCTTAAATTTTACATGTTTCCTATAACACATTCTATTATTCTATATATACACGTTTAGTTAAATATTATACAATAATATTACTTTAAATATTTTTAAACAAGTATCGTGGACCCATGTGATGCACGGAAATTCAATTTTAAGAAAATTAATAAATAGATATGTTTTATGTCATAATCCATTTATAATAATCAATAAAATAATAAATATCAAAGAATATAAATAAAAATATAATAAACTTTACTATCAATATGTATGAAAATAATTTGTAAAAGGAATAAAAGTAGTTAAATTGGTTAATTTTAATTAATAATGCCATAAATCTTCATTTTAGTCCAAAACTATCAATAGCATTAAATAGTTTAATTGGTGGTTATATTTCAAAACACAATTTTTTTCAACCAGTGAGAATATCTTGATTTGTAGCTCAATAAATGCATTCATTTGGATGAGAAATAAGTATATATCATTAATAGACCTCATAATTAATTAAGTGAGGCCGAAACCGTTGAGGGGATGAGATTGTGTTAAAGAAAAATTATATTGGCAAAAGGCAAAAACTAAGTCGTAGAACTCAGAATATAAAAACATCAAATGATCATGGAATCACAAAAGCTTCCAAGAAAAATTAAAGAGATCACACATCTATTCCATACGTTGAAATCACGTGTTTCTTGTTAGTTTATTAGTAACTAATTTTTAAAGTATAATTGTTCTTACCAAATTTTGGTATGTCTTCTAGTGTGGTGGCTCCGCCGGGATCTCCTCCGTGACCGGTGGGGGGTGTACCTGCGAAAACACTCCGACGCTCAAGTTAGAGGTGCAGAGGTAGGAGACAGGTATCACAATTGGGATTAGAATTTTTTGTACCTCGATTGGGATGGGTTGTTATGTTTTTATAGAGTGTAAAGAGATAGATTTGATAGGGTTATTTTCCTATCAAATCTCCTCAAATCTCGTGATGAAGATAGATATCTTCTATCCTTATCTTATGACCTGATCTTTCTCTATCTTATCATATAGTAAAAAATGTTCTTTCCGTTATTATTCTCCGAGTCCGAGTGAGAGTTTCTACTCGGCCAACTGGACTACTCGGTGGAGTGCCGAGTTCGAGTAGTACACATGCCCCCCAAGCTCTGAAGTAATGTAGGAGCTTAAGTATGGTTATACCAATTTCGGATTTTACTTGGCCGAGACGAGTTTATTCGTTCCTTTTGGATGGGTCCGAGTTTGGTTCTTGAAGCGTCACGTCTTTTGGTGATGATGTCGTTTCAGACTTATTGAAGTCGTAACGATTCCCAAGGGCGGCGACAGTGATTGTTTTTGAATTTTGAAACGGTCTAGGGATTCCTAAAGGTCTCAAGCCTTCCTAGCCGTTGATTGGCCTAGAGAGGGGTCTTGATCCAACGGTTCAGACCATTTCGCCTTTTCGAATTCGCGACGCTTAGGGCCCTATATAAAGGGTACTGTTGACACTGGTGTTCATTTTCACTTCTGTGTGTTTTATCCTCCTGCGAGATTTCTCTCCCTTCTGCCATTTTGTCCTCCTTCTTCTAGGTTTTTCTTTTCCCTTGTTCAGGTACGCCCTTCTCCTTTCCATTTCTCTTCTGTGATTCTATAATGTCTTTTTTTTTCAGGGGATTCTGGGCGTTCCGGCGGGGGTCGTATGCTTGCGCCGGAGGTTCACCTTATCGGAGAGGGTTCCAATGGTGGTTCTCCTTTGCACCGCTCTAGTTCTGGTGGAATTAGCGATGGTACGTCAACGACAAACGTTGCTGTCGCGGGTGTCGGGGTGGTTCGTCCATCCGTCGATCCTGCACAAGTACCTTTGGTTGTTCCTGCCAGGGGGGTGGTGGTTCTAGACGATTCCGAGGCCACTGAGGTTCGTCCTCTTGAGACTCGGCGTGGTCGACTTCCCTTTCCTCCCCCCCATCCCCAGCTTATAGAGCCTAGGGGTAACAAAAAGGTATATCCTCCTGTTACTACTTCCGGTTATTCTTGGGTAGCTGGGGAGGTGGGTTCGTATGCCTCTCGGTATCAGACCGAGGAGGCTTTGTCTGCCCTTCTTAAAACTATTGATTTGTGTCATTTGGAAGGGTCGGGTATGGTCCATGCCGAGCCCTGTGGGCCCGATGACCGAGTCTTTATGTCTGTTGTCCCGCACCAACCTCATTTTACTTTTGTGTATGAAGCTTTATTCTCAGTTCTTGGCATTACAGTGCTGTTTGATCAGTTTGAGGCTGACATTCTTCGGGCACTGAATGTCGCTCCAACACAGTTGCATCCGAACTCATGGGCTTCTCTACAGGCTTTCCGGGTGCTCTGCAGTAAATTCTTTATTACTCCTACCGCTCCTAAATTCTTGTATCACTATAAAGTTAAAGAGAGTCAGAAGGGCGGCTGGGTCTCCCTGACCGGGATTCCTGGTCGGTCAATCCTTAGTCCGTATACCTCTTCTTGGAAAAATTTCAAGAGTGGTTTCTTTCGTGTCCGATCGGGTCCGGAAGGGGAGGTCAAGTTTTTTG
Organism: Pueraria montana var. lobata; assembly: GCA_026413185.1. Classification (NCBI taxonomy): domain Eukaryota; kingdom Viridiplantae; phylum Streptophyta; class Magnoliopsida; order Fabales; family Fabaceae; genus Pueraria; species Pueraria montana. The sequence goes on along the minus strand of CM048650.1, from coordinate 85,112,196 downwards.
GTAGCCGTGGGAAGCCGAGGTTCCCTCTTTATTGGACCCGTTCCCCAAACAAACGGCTGTCTTGGCAGGTCGTGGACATGTCTCCTGAGGATCAGGATGACATGGTTACGCTGTGCAAGTTGCCGCGTTCTTTATCTTGTAAGACAGTTGTGGGAATTCCTACTTCTCGGACTCGGAGAGAGGATTGGGACGGTGAGTACCTTCTTTTTATTCGGTTTTTCTTCTTTTACTTTGTTTTTTTTCTGATGCTTGCTTCTTTTGCAGCTGTGATGGGAAAATTTGATTATAAGACGGCCAAGAAGCAAAGGCTAGAGAAGTTGAAGAGTAAGGAGCCCGCTACTGAGGCTGTTCGAGTTGCTCCACCCGTTCCTTCTCCTCCTCCTTCTCCGAAAAGAGATCAACGAGAGGTTGTTCAAGGGGGGATGGCCCCTCCAAGAAGTTGAAGCCGAGTCCGCCCGGTGCTCAAGTTGCGGGTTCTACTGTTGAGAGGCATCCGACTTTCCTTTCTATGAAAGATGGGCGGACCTCGCTTTGGGGGAAGGACTTCAACCCTGGGGTTCTCATTTTTGTCGACAATCTCGGTCAAGCCGATCGGGATATGTTGAGGGATGCTGGGTCGGTGCTCTCGATGGAGGTTGTTTGTCGCTTCCAAGCTCGTTCATGGGCCATTACTCAGTATTGGGCCGAGGAGTTCGACCGCGGCCACCCGGAGCTAGCTATGGTGAAAGAGGCTGCTGCTAAAGCCGAGCAGGCCCTGGTGGAGGCTACCCAGGCCAACGAGACTCTTCTCCAATCTGCTGAAGAATCTCGAAGGTCCCAGGAGGGGGTGGAGGCTAAGTTAAGGGAAGTTGAGAGTCATGAGGAGGATTTAAAGCTTTCCTTAGCTGCGTCCGAGAACTCAGCTCGGGAGTTGCAGGCTGAGGTGTATAGGCATGTTTTCGAGCTTGCTCAGGCGAATACTGAGGCTGCCGAGTCTGAGGCTAAGCTTAAAGCCGATCTGGGTGAGGCCTTGGATGAGATTGTTAAGACCCATGAGGCCGGGTTCAGCAAGGCACTTCGCCAAGTTCGTTATTTCTTCAAGGATGCCGACACTTCTCTTTTTGATGTTGATAAGGATATCAATAAAGAGGGGCAGTTGGTGGAGGAGTCTGCTCTTGATGGTGAGGATGCTCCCGGCTATTCTACTCAGGAGGGGGGAGATGCTCCAGGCGGTATTATTCAGCCTGCTACTTAGTCTTTTAATTTTTTCCTCTTCTTGTAAGGCTCGTACCCGGCCTATCGAATAGGGTGCTTAATGAAATTTATTTGTAAGGCTCGTACCCGGCCTACCGAATAGGGTGTTTAATGAATTTTCTTCGTTATTTATGTGGTCCTTTTTCGCGGTTTTTCGCTAACTCGCAAGAGGTTTGCGCGGTTAAGTGTAGCTCGCTTTTTGTATCCTTATAAAGGTCTACGCGGTTAAGTGTAACTTGCTTTTGTATCCTTATTGTAACTCGCTTTTGTATCCTTATAAAGGTCTACGCGATTAAACATAAATGGATAATTTTGAGGGGGTTTTATTAATAAGAGAAATTGGGTGTGCCTCATTAAAACCTCTTTGACAAAAAACCTCTTGGGAAAAAATGTCAAAGTAGAAAAAAGAGTACATCACCACTTACAATTTTCCTAACTGTAGTAAAACTTTAGGTGTGTCGCATTCCAAGTTCGGGGGATGGCCTTGTCGGATGGATGCTCCAATCAGTAAGCTCCATTTCCCAGTGACTCAATTACTCTGAAGGGGCCTTCCCAGTTGGTTGCCAATTTACCCTCTTTTGTAGCTTTTCTGGCTTCCCCGCACTTTCTCCAAACCAGATATGCAACTTCGAAGTTTCTTGGTTTGACCTTGGTGTTATACCTCTTCTCGGCTCTTCTTTTACAGGCCTCTATTCTGACTTGGACCTCGTTGAGGGTCTCTTCGGTCATGTCGAGTGCATGCCTTAGTGATTGATCATTGTTTTCCTGGACAAAATTTGTCCTTCGTAGGGAGGGTTCTCCGACTTCTACTGGTATCATGGCGTCTGATCCATATGAGAGTCTGAAAGGGGTTTCCCCCATTGTTGATTGTGGTGTGCAACGATATGCCCACAGGATTGCGGGAAGTTCTTCGGCCCAACTTCCTTTAGCGTTACCTACTCGCTTCTTCAGTTCTCCGAGTATCACTTTATTTGCGGCTTCAGTTTGTCCGTTGATCTGCGGATGTTCCACTGAGGTTACTCGGTGCCGAATCCCTAGGTTTTTGAAGAACTCTTCCAGGTTCTTTTCGGTGAACTGTCTGCCGTTGTCGGATATTACCGAGTGAGGGATGCTGAATCGGCATATGATATTTTTCCATATGGATTTTTGTACGTTGTGGGCGGTGATGGTTGCCAAGGGTTCGGCTTCGATCCACTTTGTGAAGTAGTCGATTTCGACGAGGAGGAACTTTACTTGTCCCTTAGCGAGTGGAAAAGGGCCTAGTATGTCTACTCCCCACATGACGAAGGGCGATGGTGCTGTGATATTGTGCAACTCTTCTGTTGGTAGGTGGGATATGTTGCCATATTTTTGGCATTCTTCGCATTTCTTGACGTATTCGACGCAGTCGCGGTGCATTGTTGGTCAGTAGTATCCGGCTCTTAGGGTTCCAGCAGCCATGGCTTTTCCTCCTGAGTGCATTTCGCATATTCCTCTATGCATCTCGTTTACCACGTACTCGGCTTAAATCCTTGTGACACATTTCAGCAGTGGTGCAGTGAAGCCTCTCCTATAAAGGTCTTCTCCCTCTATGACATAGTAACTGGCCTTTCTTCTGATTTTTCTAGCTTCTTCTCGGTTTTCTGGGAGGGTTCCTTTCTTCAGAAAGTTCCATATCTCGGTCATCCATTCTCTGTCAGTCGGGTTAATACTAGAGACAACTTTGTCAATACTCGGAGCGGATATTGTTTCCTGTATGACAGTTCGGTGTTGGCCTTTCTTCTTTGTACTTGCCAATTTTGATAGCAGGTCGGCCCTTTCATTCTGTTCTCTCAAAATGTGGTCGAGTTCGAAACTATCTCTTCAACTGGGAGGCCAGGTGGTAATATCTTGTCATCTGGGGGTCCTTTGTTTGATAGGATCCATTCATTTGCCCAGTGACTAATTTTGAATCGCTCTAACATCTAAGGTGTTTCGCCCCACTTCCTTAGCGAGTTTTAGTCATGCTAGTAGGGCTTCGTACTCGGCTTGGTTGTTGGACGTGTTGAAGTCAAATCCCTTCAGGGCTTTCAATTATGACTCCTGCTCCGCTGCCTTTTTCGTTCGAGGAGCCATCCACATAAAGAGTCCAACATGGAAAGGGTGCCTCCTCTACTGGTGCTAGCTCAGCAATAAAGTCGGCTAGGCACTGTGCTTTGATAGGTCCTCTTGGTTCATATTTGATGTCGAACTCGGATAATTCAACTGACCACGCTATCATTCTTCCGACTAGTTCTGGTTTCCTCAGTATTTACAGTATTGGGTGGTCTGTTCGTACCACTATTTGGTGGCTTTGAAAGTATGGTCGTAGCCGTCGTGCTGAGGTAACTAAGGCTAGTGCTAGCTTTTCTATCATTTGATATCTGGTTTCTGCGTCTTTCATCGGCTTATGTAGTAGACTGGCTTTTGCGTCTGATTTTCTTCTTGAATGATGACCGAACTGATTGCGTCTCCCGAGACGACTAGGTATAGTACTAAGTCCTTGCCGGGTTTAGGTCGCGTTAGAATTAGTGGTGATGAAAGTAGTGTTTTTATTTTTAGAAAGTTTGCTTCACATTCTTCATTCCATCCGAAGACCTGTTGTTTCTTGAGTAGTTGAAAAAAGGGTCTGGCTACTTTTGCTGCTTTTGGCAATAAACGGGACAGGGATGCCAGTCTTCCAGTTAGCCATTGTACTTCCTTTATGTTACTTGGACTTCTCATGCCTATGATAGCTGCACATTTCTTCGGATTGGCTTCTATGCCCCTATGGGTGAGCATGAATCCTAAGAATTTGCCGCCATGTACTCCAAATACACATTTCTCCGGGTTTAGCCTCATATTATGTTTTCTGATCTCGCCAAAAATTTCGGCCAAGTCTCTTGGATGTGATTTTGGTTCTCTGCTTTTAACCACCATGTCATCGACGTAGACTTCCAGGTTTCTGCCGAGTTGCTCTGTGAAAATCTTGTCCATCAGACGCTAGTATATTGCTCCTGCGTTCTTCAGTCCGAATGGCATTACCGTGTAACAGTAATTGGCCGTGTCAGTTATGAACGCCATTTTTTCTTCATCCGGTGGGTACATTGGTATCTGGTTGTACCCGGAATATGCATCCAAAAAACTTAGGATCGGATAGCCGGCTGCTCCATCTACTAACTTGTCTATGCTTGGCAACGGGTATGAGTCTTTTGGGCATGCTTTGTTAAGGTCTGTGTAGTCAGTACACATCCTCCATTTTCCGTTTGCCTTCTTCACCATCACCACGTTTGCGAGCCATGTGGTGTATTGTACTTCCCTTATGAAGCCGGCGCTGAGTAGCTTTTCAGTTTCCTCTTTGACCGCTTTTCCTCTTTCAGCCCTGAGTTTTCTCTTCTTTTGGGAGATTGGCTTGGCCTCTGGGTATATGGTAAGCTTGTGGCAATGGAAGCTCGGGTCGATTCCAGGCATGTCGACGGCTGACCATGTGAACAAGTCGGCGTTGTCTAATAGGACTCTGGTGATTGCTTTTTCGGTCTCGTTTGCTAGTTGAGTCCCGAGTTTTGTGCAATGCCATAGTTCTCTTCCTATTTGGAAGGATTTTACCTCTTCTGTAGGTTTCGCTCTCGGCTCAGCCTCCCTGGGGTCGAGATCGGCTTTCTCTATTGGTGTTACGAGTGAGGCGCATGCTACGTGTTTTATCGTCAGTTCTGGGACCTTTTTACCGCTGGCTATCTTTAGACTTTCTGAGTAGCACTCACGGGCTACCTCCTTATCAGCTTTGACTGTCACTATCTTCCCTTCTGAATTTGGGAATTTCATTGCCAGATGTGGAGTTGCGATTATTGCCCCTAGTTTGTTGAGTGTCGGCTTGGCTATAAGAATGTTGTATGAAGTGAGGGCGTTAACTAAGAGGTACCTGACCGTGATAGTCTTGGACCCCATCTCATCTCCAAAAGTGGTGAGGAGGTCAATATAGCCTCTGGTATCAACCTTTTCACCTGCAAAATCGACTAACTGCTCGGTGTATGGTTGTATCTTATTTTTGGGGATGTCTAGCTGTTGGAAAGTGGACCAATATAGGATATCCACCGAGCTGCCTTGGTCGACTAAAACTTTGCACACAAACCAGTTTGCGACTTTAACTTTGACCACCACCGGGTCATCATGATTGGGTTCTATGCCTTCAAAATCTGCGTCTGTGAAAGTTATAGGGGGCATTTTCCTGTGTATTATGGGGTTTGTTGAAGCCGAGTTGATTGATCGGAGGCTGCGCAGGTGTCTCTTCCTTGCCGAGCTCGAACTTCCTCCTCCAGCGAATCCTCCTGCTATTGTGTTGATAACGCCTCGGAGTCGAGCTTCGGGAGGTTTGGTCTGTTGCTCCTGGCAGGGCTCTTTTGTGCGTCTGGCTTTTCTATCGCGATCGTATTCCCTGTCCTGGGTTCGTTCTCGCACGGGCTTTCGACTATCATCTCGGACGAAGCATCGTAATTTGCCTTGTTGGATAAGTTTTTCAATCTTATCCTTCAGGGTGGTGCACTCCTCTGTAGTGTGTCCGTGTACTCTATGGTATCTGCAAAATTTGGACCTATCTGCTTTCTCTAGGGAGCGGTTTTGAGTAGGCAGGCTTATCAGCTCGGCGCTGCAGGCTTCTTCCAGAACTCGCGCTTTGCTATCTGTTAGAGGGGTATAATGGGTAAACCTTGCACGGGGTGGTCTGTTGCTTCTAGGTTTGCTACTCCACTCTCGGTTTACTCCTGGTTTCTCTCGTTCTTCCTATTTTTTATAGGATTCACCCCTGACCCGTTCCCTGAACTTGGTCATTTCTTCCATCTCAATGTATCCTGCTGCTCTAGCTCTGAGCTCGTCCATGTCATGTGGTGGTTTCCTGCAGAGGCTGTCCGAGAAAGGTCCGAATTTTAGCGCCATAAGCATGGCGGTCAGTGCTACCTGTGGATTCAAGTCTCGGATCTTGATGGAGATCTCGGCGAATCTTTCCATGAAATCCCTGAGAGACTCGTTGTCCTCTTGCCGGATGTTGGCCAGTGCTACTGCCGTCAGGTGGTGGGGTCAACTCGTAGCGTATTGAGCGCTGAAACAAGTGACTAATGTGGCAAAAGAGTCGATCGAGTGGGGGGGGAGTCATGTGTACCAGTTCAACGCTGCTCCCTTCAAGGTTGTTGGGAACACCCGGCACATGATGGCGTCGTCATTTGTGTACAGGTTCACCTGTGTGATGAATGCGTCGATGTGCTCATCGGGGTCGGTCAGCCCATCGTATCTGTCCATGGATAAGGGCTTCCACCCGGCCGGTAGTGGAGTCTCCATGATTCCATCTACAAACGGGTGTCGCCTAGTTGTCTCAGGTATTATACTACGTCTTGGGGGCGCTCGCGACCCTGAGGCGGGTCTGGACTCTAAATGGGTTGTTGCTTAGCCTGCCTCTCTCCAAGTGGTATCTTCCTGCTCTGTTCGGTCAGGATGTCTGTTGGCGGTTGCGTGGGATGCCGAGAGTCCGTTGATAGCGGCATGGGCTGCCGAAGGTCCTTTCCGGTCCTCTCACAGTTTTTGATACTGCTCTCGAAGGGTAGCGTTCTCCTTGCGGAGGTCTTCTATCTCCTTAGCGTTGTTCTGCTTCAGCATGTTGATTTCCCTTTGCAAGGCTTGGATCAACGGGTGATCCTCAAGCGTCTGACGTGGGAAGGGCGCCACGTTGTTGGGGTTACCTCCCTGGGTATCCCCTGGAGGTGGTACACCCAGGATTTGGGTTTCCACCCCCTGTGGTCGCTTTTCGTGGTTCGCTGTTTTACTCTGGGCTGTCGTCATTGGAATAATGTTGTCTCAATTGGTGTGGCTGGGAATAGTTTCACCGAGCCTCACGGTGGGCGCCAAATGTTCTTACCAAAATTTGGTATGTCTTCTGGTGTGGTGGCTCTGCCGGGATCTCCTCCGTGACCGGTGGGGGGTGTACCTGCGAAAACACTCCGACGCTCAAGTTAGAGGTGCAGAGGTAGGAGACAGGTATCACAATTGGGATTAGAATTTTTTGTACCTCGATTGGGATGGGTTGTTCTGTTTTTATAGAGTGTAAAGAGATAGATTTGATAGGGTTATTTTCCTATCAAATCTCCTCAAATCTCGTGATGAAGATAGAGATAATTCTATCTTCTATCCTTATCTTATGACCTGATCTTCCTCTATCTTATCATATAGTAAAAACTGTTCTTTCCGTTATTATTCTCCGAGTCCGAGTGAGAGTTTCTACTCGGCCAACTGGACTACTCAGTGGAGTGCCGAGTTCGAGTATTAAAGAGATCACACATCTATTCCATACGTTGAAATCAGGTGTTTCTTGTTAGTTTATTAGTAACTAATTTTTAAAGTATAATATTTCTTAGAAGTGTGAGTTTAGACTTAATTCAACTCTACTAAACAAACTTGTAATATGAGGTTTGCTCCCCCACTTATATATACTATTTTGGTCTCATCACTAGTCGATGTAGGATCTCCAACACACTAGGCTCTCATACCATCTTAAAATTGTGGGTTTCTGCCTAACTCAATCCTACAAAACCAGCTTGTAACGTGAGGGTTGTCATACACTTATATACACTATTTTGATGTGGGATATCCAACGATATTCAATGGTTATAATGGATTTTTCAATTTGTTCCTTTAACAAAAAAAATATATTAAATTGATCATTATCAATTAAGAAGGTCCGTCAAATTCTAATTCTAATATTTATAAAAATAACCTTTTAAACGAAAAGAGGTCTTAAATTGATATGGTGTTAACATATTAAAGTAATTTGAAGATTTCAAATATGAAAAATACGAGTGATGTGTTCTGAAATTATTTTTATTGATGTAAATGTTTTCATATTTAATTTTTTTATTCATACGAAATGTATATTTATCAATATTTTCAGAATAATTTTGAAACCATTAATTTGAATGTTGTCAATATATAACAAATATTAATACATATATAAAATCTCTCCTTGCAAAACAACCTATAATTGGAGTATATAATTGGAGACACACTGACACCGCATGTTTACAGTGAAGAATTTCAAAACTAAAAAATAAAATAATAATCCTTGAACAACAGCATTATGTCTTACTAAATGAGAAATTTAAATTCCATATATATCATTATGACTTATTTATTGAATCACTCTTGAGCAAATAGCAAAATCGATATCCTAGGCATACAAGGTAAATGTTACATAATTTCTAAAATTTGAAAACCTTCTCAAATAGTCAAATTGTCCTGGATAAAGTAGTAGCAATATTTGCTGACCAATTCTATATAGTAAAACCATGCTAGCCTCCAGTAAGGATTAATATAGAGAGTTGCTGCAATTACCAACAATGCTGATGTGTATGACACACCAAAACTTACACAAAAAACAAACATGCCAACTACACTACCATTGTCTCCAGAAGTGTATGAGTTACTTTCATCTGGTTGTCCATAAGGATAGCAACTTTTTGGCAATGGAGGTCCACAAAGAAAAGGATTGCCCTTGTAGCTGCTTTCATCAAAGGTAATAAATTGGCCTTTTCTTTCAGGTGTTTCACCTGATAAGTTGTTGTGCGCCACACTGAATACTTCAAGCGAAGTTAATGTACTCAATTGAGGAGGGATTTGGCCACTCAACTTATTAAAAGAAAGATCTAAACTCTCTGTTTGCACCAAATTGGATAATGTAGCTGGAATTTGCCCAATTAAATCATTGTGGGACATGTTTAATGCTCGGATACTACTCATGTATCCAAGCTTGAATGGAATATTCCCATTTGGTTTTTAGTTTATTTTTGGATAAGTCAATTCCAGCCAGATAAGCAAGGATATCCCCTTTATACGTGTAGGATATTTTCTTTGTAGTGAAGTTTGCTTTCTCGTGTACATTTGGTATTAGAACTCCTGAACCAGTATTCTTTATATCTGGAACAAATCCATTAATTGCAGTCTTTAAAGTCACGGTCCAAATTCCAAAAAGGCATTTCACCCAAGCAATTGGGTATTCTACCTGAAAAATTGTTACAAGAAAGGTCTAGCATAATTAAATCTTCCAATTGGCATAACTGCTTCGGTAAATGTCCTGTAAAGTGGTTACCTTTCACAATGAGTATGTTCAACGATGAATGATGATCAGCAAGGTCTTGTATCATATCTTGAATGCTATTCGTTATTTCATTATAGCTAAGGTTAGCATCACTATGGTAGAGAAATCATTGAACATTCTCCACCTAACCTATTGTTGCTCAAATGGATGTAACGCACAGAAGAACTGACAAAAGATGGTACAAAGCCCATCAAATTATTGTATGAGATATCTAGGTACACACTACAAGAATGCACTGAATTAGCATTGGCCACACAATGTCGGCCTGGGGGGCGACGCAAATAGAGTTGGCTAAACCGACTCTAGGCCGACAAAAAATTATTTTTTTTATTTTATTGTTTAATTTTTGGGACTTTCGTCGGCCTAAACCGACGCTAGAGATGAATATTATTTAAAAAAAAAATTATTTGAGGCGTGCGACCGTGTGGCCAATGCCGGAGAAATTAGAAAATAAATAAAATTACAATTTTATAGATTAAATTAGAGCTTAACTAAATCTCTCTCACCTCAGTGGCCCTTTGCAAGATCGAGCCCCCTACTTTTACTTCTCAAACTGTCGAACCCTATACCCCAAATGTGACTCAAATTCGAGCCCTCCACTGAACCCAACCACCACCGCATCAAAACCTCCAACACCGTCGCACCTCGTCCTCCACTGTGCAAACCCTAATGCATGTAGCTTGTCCTCCACTGCGCGAAGTGTTTGAAGAAGCTCACAGTTTAGATTTCAACGACCTACGAGGAGCCTCAAATTTGTTATCACACTCAGGTTTGTGCTTGTACATGATGGGATTCAAAGGCTTTGTGCTTGTACTTGAAGGGATTCGAAGGGTTCATTCTTGTACCTGAAGGATTCAAAGGCCTCACGCATGTCTTTGGCAATTTATTCCCTCTCAGTACTATTTCTCATCTTCAGTCTTTGTTTCATTTCTTCTGTTGGATTTCGATTGAACATGTGTGGAGTAGGTGATTTGTACCGACCTCGGTACAAATGGTGTGGGGAATGAAGGTGACGCTTGTGATTTCTATACGACTTCAAGTTTTTTAGAAAAAAAATAATTCTACACAATTATGAAATGGTGTCTTATATGGGGTTTATTTCTCATTGCTTCAACATTGTTACGGTTATTCTTTTTCAACTCACAAACATGCCAAAAATTTTATTGGAGATCAGGGCATAAGTTTCAATGTCTAGTTCAGAAGGCAAATTCAAATCAAGTAGTTATGGTCAATCAAGAAAGAACGGTGACCTTTCTCAAAAATTTTGGAGGTTACCTAATTACCTTACCCCCACCATTACCATTTCTCTACTTTTATTTATTAACTCATTTATTTATCCAAATTCTCCTTTTCTTACACTTATAGCACAAACTATCCTGGCCAGAACACTTTCACATTCAAAATTGGCCAAGTTTCTATGATCAAATTCAAAGGTGTGCCAATAATAATAGCTACCTGTTTGCATCTTGTGTTTTGTTAGCCTACAATGCAAATTCATATTTATAGACAACTAATAATTGTACTTGTACCTTTGGTGGTATTTGTCCCCTATTACATTTCTAGTTAACAAATCCACTTCCATTGTCATTTTGGAATTTGGATCTTAGTTTTTATGTGAAAATTTACTAATATTTACTTATGTTTCAGATTTGTTTTCGCATCAAGCTCTATGCCTCTGGGTTTGAGCATGAAGTCGAAGAATTTTCCGCCTTGGACTCCGAATACACATTTCTCTGGGTTTAGCCTCATATGGTGTTTTCTGATCTCACTAAATATTTTAGCTAAATCCCTTGGATGTGAGTTCGGGTCTCGACTTTTGACTATCATGTCATCTACGTAGACTTCTAGATTTCGTCCGAGTTGCTTTGCGAAAATCTTTTCCATCAAACGCTGGTACGTTGCTCCCACATTCTTTAATCCAAATGGCATTACCGTGTAGCAGTAGTTAGCCATGTCGGTTATGAACGTCATTTTCTCCTCATCCGGTGGGAACATGGGTATCTAATTGTAGCCAGAATATGCGTCTAAGAAACTTAGGATAGGATAGCCGGACACTCCGTCCACCAGTCTGTCGATACTTGGCAGTGGGTATGAGTCCTTGGGGCATGCCTTGTTAAGGTTTGTGTAGTCAGTACACATCCTCCACTTGCCGTTCCTCCACTTGCCGTTTGCTTTCTTTACCATCACGACATTCGCAAGCCATGTGGTGTAGTGTACTTCTCTTATGAAGCCGGCGCTGAGTAACTTTTTAGTTTCCTCTTTCACTGCTTTTCCTCTCTCGACTCCAAGCTTTCTTTTCTTCTGGGCGATTGGCTTGGCCTCTGGACAGATGACAAGCTTGTGACAATGGAAGCTTGGGTCGATTTCAGGCATGTTGGTAGCTGACCATGCGAATAGGTCGGCGTTTTCTAATAAGACTCGGGCAATTGCATTCTCGGTTTTGCTTGTTAGCTGAAAAACCAATCAGCTGTTTGGTGTACGGCTGTATCTTGCTCTTGGGGATGTCTAACTGTTGGAAAGTGGACCAGTATCAGATGTCCGTTGAGCTACCTTGGTCTACCAGGACCTTGCATACTAGGAAGTTGGCGACCTCAACCCTAACCACTACTGGGTCGTCGTGGTTGGGTTCTATATCTTCAAAGTCTGCATCAGTGAAAGTTATGGGAGGCATGCTTCTTGATGCTCTCAGTTTTAAGCCGAGTTGATTGATCGAATGCCACATAGGTGTTTCTTCTTTGCTGAACTCGAACTCCCTCCTCCGGTGAATCCTCCTGCTATCGTGTTGATAACACCTTGGAGTTAAGTCGCGGGAGGTTTAGTTGGTTGCTCTTTGTGGGTCTCTTCCGTTTGTCAGGATTTTCTGTTGCAATCTTCTTCCTTGTCTCCGATTCGTTCTAGCTCAGACTTTCGATTGTCGTCTCGGACAAAGTGTCGTAGTTTGCCTTCTTGGATAAGATTTTCAATCTTATCCTTCAAGGTGGTGCAGTCCTCGATGGTATCTGCAAAACTTGGACCTGTCCACTTTTTCTGGGGACCGGTTCTGAGTAGGCAAACTGATCAATTCGACATTGTAGGCTTCTTCTAAGACCCGAGTTCTACTTTCTATTAAGGGGGTGTAGTGAGTAAATCTTGCGTGAGGTGGCTTTTCGGCCCTGGTTCTGCCGTGAGAAGTCCGCTCTTAGCTCATTCCTGCTTTCTCGCGTTCCTCATGCTTCTTATAAGATTCACCTTTGACGCATTCTCGGAACTTCGTCATCTCTTCCATTTGAATATACCCTACTACTCTTGCTCTGAGCTCATCCATGTCATTGGGCGGCTTCTTGCAGAGACTGTCGGAGAAGGGTCCGAATTTCAGTGCCATCAGCATGGCAGTTAGTGCTACTTGAGGATTTAGGTCTCAGATTCTGACTGAGACTTCAGTAAATCTCTCCATGAAGTCCCCAAGGGACTCATTGTCCTTTTGCCGAATGTTGGCTAATGCCACTGCTGTCAAGTGGTGAGGCTGACTCGTAGCGTACTGGGCCCCGAAACAAGTGACCGGGGTGGCGAAAGAGTCAATCGAGTGGGGAGGGAGGCGCGTGTACCAATTCAATGCTCCCCCCTTCAAAGTGGTTGGGAAAACACTGCACATGATGGCATCGTCATTTGTGTATAGGTTCACTTGTGTGACGAATGCGTTAATGTGTTCGTTCGGGTCTGTTAGGCCGTCATAATGGTCCATAGATAGAGGTTTCGACCTGGCCGAAAGTGGTGTTTCCATTATGCCATCTATGAATGGGTGTCATCTTGTTGTCTTGAGCATTGCATTCTGTCTTAGGCCCGTGCGTGAAACTGACATAGGTTTGGATTCCATGTGGGTTGTAGTTCAGTCTACCTTGCTCCAGGTAGTGTCATCCTATTTTGTTCGGTCAGGTTACCCATTGGCAGTTGCATGGGCAGTCGAGTTTATGCTCCGATCCTCTTATAGTTTCTAGTATTAGTCTCGGAGAGTGGCATTCTCCCTACGAAGATCCTCTATTTCTTTTGTGCTATTTTGTTTCAGTGTGTTCACTTCCCTTTGCAGCGCTTGGATCAACAGGTGATTCTCAAGCGCCTGATGCGAGATGGGCATCACATTATTGGGGTTGCTCTTGTAGGCATTCGCCGTTGCTGGTGTTCCCTTAGTTAGGGTTTCCAGTCAATGTGGTTGCTTTTCGTGGTTCACTGTTTTGCCTTGGGTTGCTGCCATCGTCATCGTTTTACGTTGATTGGTGTGGCTGGGAAAAGTTTCACCGAGCCCCAGGGTGGGCGCCAAATGTTCTTACCAGATTTGGTAAGTATTCCGTTGTGGTGGTTTCGCTGGGTTCTCCTCCATGGATGGTGGGGGGTGTACCTGCAAAGACACTCTGACGCTCAAGTTAGAGGTGTAGAGGTTAGGGACATGTATCACAATTGGGATGGAGTTTTTCATACCTCAATCAAATGAAGGATTGTCGTATTTATAGGGCATAAAGAGATAGATTTGATAGGGTTATTTTCCTATCAAATCTCGTAATTCATGATAGAGATAGTCTTATCTTCAATCATTATCTTCTTATATCTTATCTCTCAATAAGATACACTTTCTGCTATAACTACCTAAGTTCGAGTAAGCTTATCTTACTCAGCCAGTTCAGTTACTCGATGGGATGCCGAGTCCGAGTAGTATATATATATATATATATATATATATATATATATATATATATATATATATATATATATATGAGAAAAGAAAAACAACATAAACAGAAGGTAAACTATCTAAACTCTATTGTATCCATTGCATCTTAAACAAAGAGAAGTGATAGCAGTAGGACAACAGTGAAAGAAAAAAAAACAAAGATTTTCTTGAGTTGAAGCTCCCAACTTTGCAAGCCAATTAGCACATTTGTTGGCTTCCCTATAAGTATGTCTGAACTATCAACTAATATAGATATAGATATATATTAGTACTATTAACTAATTTAAATCAGAATATATATTTGTATTGTTAGTTTGGATATTCAAATTATAAAATTCATATTGATTATAATTTCCTAATTAATTATGTATTAGAATAGATATTAGTTCTATCAATTTATTTAAATCTTAATATATTAGTTTGAATCTTCAAATCATAAAAATTATATTGATTTTTTTTAATTTCCTTAATTACTATATTTATGTAATTTATGAATTAAAAACTAAAATAAAATTTTGATAGCATTTAAGCGAAAAAAGAATAAATATGGTGATGTCATGTAACATTTGTCTACATGACAAAATCTTCTTTTATAATAGATAATAATAGAATAATAGAATAGAATAATAATAGATAATAGATAATACATAATAGATTTTGCACTAATGTCATGTCTTTTCTAAAATAATTAACAAATATTATAATATTTTGAAATATCTAATCAAAATATAGAACTTAGATATGGCGTTGAGTAGTTTTGTTCAAATGCTAATGTGCAGAGGATTTTTGGTATAAATAATGTACACTGTGGTTCTTTCCAATAGAATAGAATACTTTCAAAATTGAAGCAAGTTAACTAGAAAGGTAGAGTTACTGTGGTGTGAAAGTTGGTTTTCTGAAGGCCAGAGAAGCTCGAAATTTAGCAATGGCAAAGCTTGTGAAGAATAATTTTATGACCAGAGCGCTTCTCAGATACGGGACTGACTTGACACAAATGGCAAAACAGGTGACTATCGTCTATAAAATGTAACTGTATAATT
This sequence comes from Pueraria montana var. lobata, assembly GCA_026413185.1. Taxonomy (NCBI): domain Eukaryota; kingdom Viridiplantae; phylum Streptophyta; class Magnoliopsida; order Fabales; family Fabaceae; genus Pueraria; species Pueraria montana. The sequence goes on along the minus strand of CM048650.1, from coordinate 85,097,111 downwards.
ATAATTATACTTAGAGAAAGCAATATTTGGGAATTTGGTAGGCAATTTTTTATGTTAATGATGAACATTCCCTTGTCTTTATGTAGGGCAAGTTAGATTCAGTAATAGGAAGGCGTAAAAAAATTGAGAGGGTCCAACAAATATTATGCAACAGGAGGAAAAATAACCCGTGCCTTCTAGGCGATCCAGGTGTAGGGAAGACTGTAATTGCTGAAGGGCTTGCTCAGGGCATAGTGAATGAAACTGTTCCATTAAAACTTCAAGGGAACAAGGTCAGCTCAAATCTTTGATATATACTGTTAGATTGAAAGTTTGCGTTGATTATTTGTATCTAACATGGTGTGTTAATATGATCGTTTAGGTGTTTTCCCTTGACATGGGACGTCTTGTTGCTGGTATGCCATATAGAGGGGAGTTTGAGGAAAGGCTGTTAGGGGTGATTGAAGAACTGAAACAAAGTGATGGGGCAATAATTCTCTTCATTGATGAGCTTCACACTCTACTTGGAGCTGGTGCTTGTTCAAGCGGACCTCTTGATGCAGCTAATATATTGAAACCTGCTCTTGCAAGAGGAGAACTCAAGGTAGCATATGCATCCAATTACTTAATTTATTTTAGATTTAATTACTCGTTTGGTCCTTGTACCTGCATATTCTTTAGTTTTAATCCCTACACCTATAATTATTTTAGTTCCTAGACATACCCCATGAATCCATAGTCTCTGTTGTATAAACAAGGGTAAATCACCTTTTTGCTCCCTAAAAATGTTAAGGGTTGTCAAATAGGTCCTTGAAACTAATGAAATTCTAAATAAGTTACTGAAATTTTCAATTTTTTCATCTAAGTCTCTAAACTAAACCATTTACATTCATTTTAGTCTCTAAATTAATATTAATGTCTAAGTCCACGTTGCATGTAACTGTTAGACTAATGTGATTGACAAATTGTAATTTCAAGTATATATATTTTTTTAATTTTCCTAATTTAAAAAATTAATGTGACGTGCTTATCATAATCTAACCTGTGCAGTGCCTCGGAGCAACTACTCTTGACGAATAGCGAATGTACATAGAGAGTGATTTGGCACTGAAGAGGCGTTTCCAACTGGTGGATGTGCCTGAACCAACTGTGGACGAGGCCGTTGAAATACTGCAAGGGTTAAGTATGAAATATGAAGAGTTTCATGTTGTTCAGTATGAACGTGATGCATTAGTTGCTGCAGCTAGTTTGTCCAAGCAATATATAAGGTTATTTCTAACTTGGAATTGAATTGATTTAATTAGTAAGCAATGCATTAATTAATTACACCGTTTACTGTGATGTTTTGCCTAATGTGATACAGTGATGCCTTCCTTCCTGATAAGGCAATAGATATAATTGATGAAGCTGGTGCAAGAGTTCAGCTAACCCAAATGCAGAATTCACCTAAGAAAGGAACTGTCACAGCTTCAGACATACACCATATCATCTCTATGAGAACAGGAATACCTGTTGAGAAAGTTTCACAGGTGGGAAGCTGAGAGACTAATGAAATTGGAGGAAGCACTGCATAAGAGAATTGTGGGACAACATGAAGCTGTAGAAGCAATTAGTCATGCTATAAGAAGGGAACGTGCAGGGGTGAGGGACCCTGGAAAACCTGTTGCAGGTTTCTTATTTACTGGCCCAACTGGGGTTGGTAAGACTGAACTGGCCAAGGCTCTGGCTGCGGAATATTATGGCTCTAAGGAAGCTATGGTGAGGTTTGACATGAGTGAGTACACACAGAATCACACTTTTTCAAAGCTTATTGGAGCATCACCAGGCTATGTTGGTTACAAAAGTGGTGGCCAGCTCACCGAAGCTGTTCGTCGTCGCCCTCATTCGTTGCTTCTGTTTGATGAGATTGAAAAGGCTCATGAAGATGTTTTTGATGTGTTTCTTCAGATTTTGGATGAGGGTAGACTAACAAATTGCGAAGGCAAAGTTGTGGACTTCTAGAACACTGTCATTATAATGACTTCAAATATTGGGTTTGGTAATCAGGCCAACCTTAAAGTGGCAGAGGAGCTGTAGAAGAAATTTAGGCCTGAGTTTTTGAATAGGATTGATGAAGTGGTGGTGTTCAAAACACTTTCAGGGCCTGAGTTGAATAAGATAGTGGACATAATGCTTGCTGAGGTTTGTAAACGACTTGAGGGAAAGAAAATAGAGCTGAATATAACTGACAGATTCAAGGGAAAGTTGATTGAGGAAGGTAACAGTGCCAGCTATGGAGCAAGGCCTTTGAAGAGGGCAATAACTAGACTGCTTGAGGACACATTGGCGGAGAAAATACTTGAAAATGCTATTAAAGAGGGGAGCTCTGTAAACGTGGACCTGGACGATAATGGTGATGTGATAGTAAGGGTGTTCAAATCGAAATCGATCCAAAATAAAAATCGAAAACCGCTAAAAAATCAAAAAACAAACCAAACTAATATATTTTTTGATTTGTTTTGGATGATTTTTATACTCAAATCAATCGGTTTGGTTCAATTTGCGATTTATATCTTTGGAACCAAAACAAACCACATATGATTGTAAAGTTGTGTTTTTTTATTCTTAGTGGCTCTATAAGACACTCAAGTATGCATTTTAGTATTGTTATCCTTTTATAATTTTATTTTTTCAATAAACGAAAATTAAGTAATGAAATGTATAAGGAGCTAAGCAATTTCTTTCAAAATTGTAGTTTGTTATGAATAAGAAATATATTTTCATTCTGACATGCTCAAACACACTATGGTTTTCTCAACCTTTTTTGCTTAATTATGTGTTATGTGAAAGTAAACATTTTATGCATGAACTATTGTGCGGTTGACTCTTTTGATGAATAGTAGGTACTGAATAGTAGATACTGTTAATTAGATAGATTTTCTATAAGAGATTAATAATATAAATTATTAGCATGTATAATTTGTTCTTCTATTTCTTATCATTATGTAAATGTCAATTTCAAGTCTTGATTATGACTCAATTAGTTACTAGATTTTATATTGCGTCAATTTTTGTTAGTTAAATTAAAAAATATTTTTAAAATTTAAAATCATATTAGGATAATTTAAAATATTAAAACCATAAAACCGATCCAAACCAAATCACAAAAGATTGGTTTGGTTTGGATTTTATATTAAATTAAAATCGAACCAAAGCAAACCACATATAACTTTTATGTTTGGTTCGTGTGACTTTTTAACTAAAAATCAAACTAAACCGCATCGCAAATACCCCTATGTGATAATCTACTAGTCTTATTGTACTCTTTTTTTTTTTTGAAGTCTTATTGTACTCCTAGTAATGGTAGTTTTGCCCCTTTTTTTTTTTTAATTATTGTTTTGAGGGATATTGAGTTATGTTGTATATTTTGGTGATATTTCAAAAGGTTAGTTCTTTTATTTAATTAAATATAGAAAATCTTTTTGTAAATTAATTTACTATTTAACAAAAACATATTTTTTTTTTTGCCTATTCTTATTGACTTGGTCAGTTAGATTAGATCTCACCTTATCTTTGTTCATGAATTATTTTCATTAAGATTGCCAGTTTTGTTGCTCCCAAATTATTTTTTGGAAGACCCTGTTAAAATCCTGGGAAATTTGCATTTTACGCAGATAAATCCTTAAGAATAGTATGTCTAACACACATTTCAGGCTTAATTTGATAGTGACAATACATGTTCATAGATCGTGGTTCGTGATTGATCGTGATAATGGACAAGGACAAAGTTATACATTTTGTCATCTATTTTGGAAGTGTATTAAAAGGAATAGAAGCATTGCTTTGTATTAAAGTCAATGTTATCATATTCGGACCGGTCATCCACTCGGTCGAGGCACTGGGTCACTGAGTCACGGGTCGACCCAGTGAATCACTTATTGACCTGCATGACCCGACCTATATTAAAAATATTATAAATAATTTATAACCTACAAACTTTTATATTATAAATAATACATATACTACTATTATGTGTCCTTTTGAATGAAATTATTATTATTATTATTATTATTATTATACTATATTATGTTAATATAGATACATATATTATAATAAATATATTATATTAAATATATATTATTGCCTCTCCTTTCTTTTAATATATATTATAATTATAATAATAAATACATAGTATATCCGTAATCTATATAATATATATTTATATTTATATATACTATAATAAATATATATTATAATATTATATCATTGGGAATCAAGAACCTTTATTGAAAATTTGAAATTGGAGATGGGGTAGTGTGCCCGTGCATAGCAGCACCACATATGTCCTTTCATTTTTCAATTTTAAACTTCAAAACTCAAAAGTAAAGCAAAACTTAAAAATGACTAAGAATTATGTTTAACTTTGTTTCTTCTTCCCTCCCTTCGTTCACATCTTCGTTCTACACAATTCTCTAACGCCATCGTTATCTTCTTTCCCTCTTTGGAACTTCCGTTTTTCTTTTCTTCCTTGTCAGATTTTGAAACGCGTCGCAATTTCAGGGCCATAGAGGTGCACAATTGCACGATTTTCAGGAGCTGACACTGGCATCGCCGGTGACAGACGTTGCGCTAGTGAGGGAGGCTACCACGATGAGGTGGGGTGGTTTTGAGTGAGTGAGGGTTCAGTTTGTTTTGGCATTTTTTTAATATGCATGACCCAGCAGGGTCATTGTGACCCGTCGAGTCACTGGTTTAATCAACAAACTCGTTGAGTTCTATCGGTTCTCACCGAGTCAGATGCATGTCCGATCGAACTAGCTGCTTGGACCGGCTGGTGTCCGGTTCCCAGGTTAATGGATTGACCCGGCCGGTCCGAGCTGGGTCTGATAACATTAATTAAAGTAAAATGATACGTGTTTAATTATTGGCTGAGTTAAGGATGACAATAAAAAATCAAACATGTGGGTACCTGTACTACTCTACTTCGACTTTAATGGAAAAATTCGTTTTGACTGAGGACAAGATGGGTGTGAGATAGGTTTTCCATGGGTTTCTCTATACCCAAATTACATTGACTTTATTACTGACATTTATTGAATTAATTTTATTGAATTAATTAAATTGTATTTAATTTATAATGAATGAAACTGTTAGTAAAAAATTTTCCTTTTTGTTTACACCGTATTACTAGAAGAATGCAAAAGCTATTTTAAATTACTTTTATAGTATCAACAAACCATGAATACATTATGCATCATTATTATCAATACGATCATACATATTCGGAGTATCAAGTTTACACGACGTGAAAAAAATGTTCTTCTTTATTCAAAATAAAGAACTCCTTAAACAAATTATTAAACCTTCCCTTGCAATTTACAATGTGGATTCTATACAACAATATTAATGGTAATGCATGCTAGTCACCCATGAGGCACTGAAATAACTTGTAATAAAAGGTTATTTGCTGAAAGAATAAAAATATAAAAATTATATTAAGATTATTTTTTTTTTTTTGGAATGGTCTCTCTCCTTTCTCTCTACTCCCACCACTCCCATCCAATTCCATATAATCAAGACGTGTCTAGCACCGCCTCCAAGCCCTTTTTTTTTATCAGCAATAAAACATGTATTATAACGCACAAGCAGTGCTGGAAAGGTATTCCAAATACAATAACAGAGCACCAATATAGGATTCCATCATCCACCCATATTTGCCTCACAACCAGAAAAAAGCTAATACATGACAGTACACATACAATCCTTCCAAATGGTCCAGCAGCCCAAAAAAAACAAACCCACTGCAGGGACCATGCATACCAGTAGTATCCGAATCTTATCATATACAAAAAAGGTTGCATACCAGAAGATACAGAACTAAAGGCCAGCAGAAACAACCAAACCAGACTCTATAAAACTACTTGATCAAGACATATATACCTTAAGAGCATACAATTCATTCACACACCAAAAACTGAGCCTTATCCCAACCAAATCACCTTCCATACAGAGACCAGCACATTAGTTTAATATGCAAGCAGCTGGATTTGCAGCCCATTGATTAAAAGAGATTATAAAGTCCTTTTGATAGCTTTTCAACCACGACCAAGCATGAAAGAGGACTTTCTGCATAGTAATGTCCTTGTTCCACAGTTTCCCTTCAAACACACACATGTTCCTCTACTGCCATATAGTCCAAACTACTGCACACCAGATCACTTGCCACCAAGACTTGATATTCTTATGTGCCATACCCTGGGAGTGTTGCCAGAAATGCGCAGAGGCAGATTGGGGGAGCACAGTGAGCACACCTAGCCACTTATAGCAGATATTCCAAATCTGTTGTGCCTCAACACACGTGAACAGCAGGTGATGAGCAGATTCTTCCATATGAAGACATAGAGGGCAAAGGAAATTATCATCCAGATGAATATTTCTCTTTCTAAGATTATCCTTGGAGGGTAATCTATCCAGGAAGACCCTCCAAAGGAAAAAAGCAATCTTAGGGGGAATACAAATTTTCCATAAAGCAGTGAAAATGGGCTCTTCATGCTAACAATTCTGATACTGTGGAGAGCTGAGTAGGATGAGCTGACTGTATAAATCATTGTGTCACTTACTTTCCATACCCACCAACCATCACCTACCATTTGAAGAAAGTTCTCCACCATCCCTCTTTCCCATTCAAACCACTCTCTCCTCCATTTAAAATCCCACACCCATCTACCATCTACCCATTTTCCCATAAGACCTATAACATGTTGTTGTTGCTCCGAATTCAAAAATAGTCTAGGAAACCTATATGCCAAGCTTTCCCCATCCATCCATTTATCAAGCCAAAATCTAGTTTGTGAACCATCCCCAATTTTCCAACCAACCAAGTTATCAAACCAATTATCTTGAGCATTTCCACCACACACCCCTTTTAAATCCCTCCACCAAATAGAAGATTTTGGATTATCCCTCTCACACTCCAGGCCTTGCCAACCTCCATATTTTGACTTCAGCACAAGTCACCACAAGGAATCTTTATGGTGGAAAAGGTTCCATTTCCATTTGGCTAAAAGGGCCTCATTAAACAACAAAATATCCTTTATATCTAAACCTCCGTGCTCCTTTGGTCTACATATTTTCCTCCACCCCACCCAAGATATTTTCTCTCTTCCATCCTCACATCCCCACAAAAATCTTCTTTGAAATTTAGATAAAGACCAAGCAACCACTTTGGGAATTTTAAAGAAGGACATGATAAATAAAGGTAAGGAGGATAGTACCGAGTTAATCAAGCAAACTTTCCTGGCAAAAGACAAATGTTTGTTCTTCCACAAGGCTAACTTCTTATTAAATTTGTCAATGATGGGTTTCCACGTCTCCTTCCTTCTAGGGTCGGCGCCTATCGGGATTCCCAAATACACAAAAGGGAATGACAAGATTTTACAATTCAAGAAACTTGCAAATCTCTCCACATTTACCACTTCCCCCCCCCCCCCCCCCCCAATTGCACCAAATCTACTTTTGAAGAAGTTAACTTTTAAACCGGAAACAAGTTCATAGCATCTCAAGATACTCTTAATAGCCATCACATTGCTAAGAGATATATCACCCCAAAAAATGGTGTCATCCGCATATTGCAAAAGAGACACCTCAACAACATTTCTTCCAACTTTGAACCCGGAAAATAAATTCTTGGAAGTCGCTTGTCTCATTAACCCGCTCAACCCTTCTCCCACTATTGTGAAAAGCAAAGGTGCCAAAGGATCCCCTTGTCGAATGTCTTTTTGTAGCATGAATTCATTGGTTGGACTACCATTAACAAGGATTGACACCGAGGAAGATTTAAGGCAACCATCAATCCACTTTATCCAAACCTCATGAAAACCCATTCTCCTCAACATGTAGAATAAAAAATCCCAACACACCGAGTCATAGGCCTTCTCATAATCAACTTTAAAGATCATGCACTCCTTCTTCTTCCTCTTCGCTTCATCCACCACCTCATTTGCAATCAATACACTATGGAGTAGGTTCTGTCCTTCTAGGAAAGCGCTTTGTCTATGGTCAATGATTGCATGTAAAACCTTCTTTAGCCTCGAAGCTAGGATTTTAGCCACAATTTTATACATACACCCAATCAAAGAGATAGGCCTAAAGTCACCAAGCCCTGATTGAGGGTGTCGGGGAGAGCTGGACCTATGCCATCTTCCAATAGTCCACCTCCCCCACAGAGCATGACCGTCGCAAAAAGGTCCTTAGTGAACGCAGCCCCTCATTTTCAGTTTCTCCACTGCCTCTTACGGGCTCCGACACAACCCCTGACCCATCTTTGGCTCCTTCGCCGCCTCGGAGTAAGACCACTGCAAGAAGAACCTATGTGAACCCAACCCTTCATCTTCGGTTTCTTCACCACCATCGCCGACACAACGCCCTCATCTCCAACTCCTTTGCCGCCTTCTACAACAACGTTGACCAAGAGCAGTCTGGTTACCTTTGTCCCTTTCCACCTTCTAACTTCCCTTACTCATGTTGAGGTGTTTTTTTTTTTTTTTTTTGGGTTAGAGACTAATCCTGCTCGTAGTGTGTGGTTGTCGCTGACATAAGAAAATTTTGCACACAGAGAGAATTGAACACGAATTCTTCTGCTAAATAGATTGTTCCCCCACAAGTAAAACGCAATGAAATCTTACACCCTTGTGTCAACCCTATGGGTTTCTCATGTTGAGGTGTTTGGTTACCTTTTCAATATTAAAATTTTAATAAAAATTAATTATTATAATTAATTTACATGTAATGACGATTTTTAATAGTCATTATATTAAATTAATTATTTTAAAATTTAAAACATTAATCGTGTTAAGATTAAACTGATGAAATTACCAAAATGAAAATTTTCGAAAATATAAAAAATCAAATCAAAACTTTTAAGGCATAAAGGACCGATATAAAAAAACATGAAAACATAAAGGACAATAATAATAATTTAGCCTAATTTCATCCCAATAATCTACCGTGTGCGCTGTAATTCAACCTCCACAACCAGATATTACCAATTGGCACGGCGTGCTTTCTTGCGTATCGTTGTGAAACATACTATGACAACGGTAAGTGGTGTTTGGGTCTTAGTCCTTCACCTACATATCGTTGATTGTTTATCAAGGGTTCATCGAGTCATGGAGGGTTTGCCAAAGGACCATCAATGTTCATGGTGACAGATGACTTGGTTGTGACTCCAATGTCATCCATTTCTACTGTTTCTTATCTAAATAAATTAGAAGTCCCCCTCTTTGACTTGGAGAGAAAGGGTTAATAGCATTGGTGTGAACGAGGTAAGACACTTTATGAGACGGACTTTCTTATGCTAACTTGTAATGGTGTTAATATGCGAGGATTTAATAATTGCAAGTTTTTTTTTAAAAAAAAATTATAAGGACCTTTTTAAATTGCTTTTAACTATAAGGACTTATCCTAAAAAAAGAACTTAATTAAAAATTTTAAAAAATATAGGAATTTAACCTTTTAATAATAAGTTAAAAATATTTTAAAACTTAATTAAAAATCAATTCAACTTTATTTTAACTAAAGGATTATGCTAACAAGTGTCGACACTTGTTAAAGAATCAATAAATAGAAAGTTTTTAAATTGACATTGAATTGAAAATCTCAATAGAATAATGCAGTATTACAATTTTTTAATAAAAAAAATTTGGCTTAATTGCATTTTTTATCCCAAACTTTTAAATTTTTGGCGCATTTTATCCCCAACAAATTAATTTGGTGCATTTTACCACCAACTTTTTAAAAACATGCAAATTTTACCTTCTACTAACATAAGCATAAAAGGTAGGGGTAAAATTCACCAAAAAATAAAAAGTTAGGGGTAAAATTCATCAAAAAGTGAAAAAGTTAGGGGTAAAATTCGTCAAAAAGTAAAAAGTTGGAGATAAAAAACACAATTATTTTAGCATGCCACGTCAGCAAAATGGTGAAAGGTAAAATTTGCAAGTTTTTTAAAAAGTTGGGGGTAAAGTACTCCAAATTAATTTGTTGGGAGTAAAATACGTCAAAAAGTAAAAAGTTGGATATAAAAATTGCAATTTATCCAAAAAAAAACTTTCTACTATTTTTGGATAAGCAAAAGAAAAAACTTTCCACTTTTGATTTCTTAATCAATACATATAAATAAAATATATAACAAATTAATGAATAAGTAAAGTTGCAACTATAAAAAGCTTCATCTTGGTCTTGATAAACAAATTGAATAATTGTAAGTTAAAATACATAACGGAAATATATTTTCGTTATGTATTTTGTTTGCACCCCTTTTACATTATAGAAACACGTTTTTTTTATATATTTTAATCAATAAAATCACATTTCCATCAGGGGCATTTTCAGAAATTGCACAAACCAAACAAAGTATGTGGTGAGAAGAGCGTAAACTGAGGTGGGAATAGCAAAGCCCCAAACCAAATCATAATAGAATTCGATGGAAAAATAAAATAAAATAAAATAAACATGATTTTCCCATCTGGGCCTTGCTACACTGATTGGGTTGAAAGTTTCACGAAAAGAAAACATATTTGGGTCATTTTAAAAGAAAAAATTACCTAAATTAACTGTAACTTTTAGTTTTTATATACAAATTTTAAAACACAATTAAAAAAGAATGAGGGTAGCAATATTAGCGGCAATGCAATAAAAGGAATTAAGAAAACCTATGGTCCGTCTAGGAAAGAATTTGCGAAAGGGAAAAAAAATTAAAATTTGAATTGAAAAAGGAAAAGTCAAAAGAAAGAATTTTTTTTTTTTGGAAGTCAATCTTTGTCTTTAATTTTTTTCCTCTTTCTCTCAAACAAAATAAAAAAAAAACACGTTATTATCCACGTTTTATTTTTCTTCCTATTTTCTTTCATACCATCCAAACACAGCATTAGTGTACAGGAAATGCCTATCAACCAGTCAAAAAATTTTCAATGAACTCCCATAGTATATACTTTTTTCACTATAATAGCAATGCCACCCAAATTTATATATATAAATATTTTTCTAAATTAAAAAATTTGTTGGCAAATTCAAAATATTGACTGTAAAAAAATAGATACTAAAATACATGGAGGTAAAAAACAATTATTTAATTATTGTATTGAGATTTAAACGTATTTTTAATTATTTTTTTCTAAAAATAAAAAACAAACAAAAAGGGAAGTGTTAACTGTAGAAAAAGTAAGCACCCATTTCACGATGAAGTTAAGCCTTTAAAGATTTTGGCTTAGGTGTTCTGTGATTGCTTAGTGACTCAGTGTTCTGTGGAAACAACAGCAACTCCATCAGATGAGCAAGTTCACAAAGTTCTCGTTCTGGTGGACAAATGAGCAAGTTCACAAAGTTCCCCTGAAAGTTTTGGTGGACAAAGAGAAAAACAAAGTTCTGTTCGCTGAGGCATGGAAGGATTTTGTGGACGTTTTATTGAGTTTCTTAACTTTGCCTTTAGGAACTAATGCTCGATTAGTGGCTAAGTAGTCAAATATTCCACCAATTAAACGTGGCAGCCTCAGCTCATTGTGTGTCTCATCTTGAAGAAGAGCATCTACGGACACAGAGATGCAAAGAAAAGTTACCGCACCCAAGGAACTCTATGGAAGATTATTGCCAACAATTGAAGCTGAATATCGACGACACTGACCCCACAAAGTACTTCCTTTGTGAGAACATCCCTTTTAGTACAAGGGAATGTGGGAACCTCATGAGCATTTTCAGGGATCAAAGATGCAGTTGAGGAAAATTGATGAACAGAGAAGTGTCTTCAAAAGATTCGGTTCTAGAAAATGGCTTTGTTAATGAAATGACCACCTTTATAATTTGTTAATGAAACACAAAAAATTTTCAGGGACTCAGAACCAAAAATGAAAATTTTTTAGGAGCTTAAAAGTTATTTAAGTCATTTTTTTTCTCTATGTATATATTGAATATTATAATATCTATTATATATATATATGAGGAGGATCAAATCATTTCAAGAGTAATTTTAAATGAGTTACCCTGTTCTCTCTATTCATTTTTTTGAAATCTAATTGTTCTAATGAATAACTAATCTTAACTATTAAATTTCAAGAAAATTAATAGTGTGAATGAGAAGTAATTCTTTTAGAGTTATTCTTGAAGTAACTTGATCCCTTCCCTATATATATATATATATATATATATATATATATATATATATAATGCTACCTCAAAATTTAAATATAAGCAAAAAAAAATTATTTCACGTAAATTAAGAAAGTTTGTTAATAACATTTAATTGTATCAATCTCAATTAAAAAAATAAGTTATTTTTCTAAACTACACTTCATTGAAATTTGATATCAAGAATAAGAAGTCGTTGAATTTAATATCCCTATTAAATGAAGGGTATTTTTGAGATGATCTCATTAAATGAGGTAAAATTAGTTGAGATTTGTGTGTGTAGAGAGAGAGAGAAAAAGTTGGTCACATAATTAAATTATATTATTAATTAAAAAGTTAAAAATTAAATACTATTATTAAAATTAGTTTTAAAAAATTATTTGAATTATAATTTTAAGAACTTACTTTAAAATTACCTAAGTAGTGTACCTTTTAAAATTGGGTAAAATATGTTTTTGGTCTCCCATTTTTCCATGATTTTTGTTTTTAGTCCCTCATAAATTTTTTCTCTATTTTTAGTCCCTAAAAAATTGTTTCATTTTGTTTTTAGTCCCTGACATTAATTTTATCTGTTAAGTGATATCGTAGTGAGCAAAATTTACGCTTGAAAAATTTCTATCTAAGTTTCTAGCAGTTTTTAACTGCTGAAATTTTTTGACTGACGAAAATCGTAAAAAATGTTAAAAAAATAAAAAAAAAATTAAAACCTCGAACACCAAATTTTTTGAAATTACAAGAAAATATTACAAAAGTAAACATTTTTTACAGCCAAAAAATTTGTAGCTATTAAAAGTCACTAGAAACTTAATCAGGAAATTTTCAGACACACAGTTTATGTCTGCCATGTCATCACTTAACCGTTGAAATTAACATTAGGGACTAAAAACATAACAAAATAATTTATGAAAGACTAAAAACAAAACAGAACAATTTTTTAGGGACTAAAAACAAAGAAAAAATTTATGAGGGACTTAAAACAGAAATCATGAAAAAATGAGGGACCAAAAACATATTTTACCCTTTAAAATTTTTACTAAAATAATGTAAGTCAGACTTTACAAAGTTTACATTAGTTTTGTTGAAGAAATTTTCTGGTTGTTTCGCACCATTTTTTTTTCCTTTTTACATTAATAACCGCTAGAAAGTAAAGAAAAAAGCTAAAGCAAAGTCAACTCTCATAGTTTGACTTACACCATTGTAGTCAAAACAGCTAAAATTGATAGTCAGAAATAATTGCCAATACGGACAATATCACACAGAAGAGTTCTAAATTTTTGAATGACTTGACAAGGAAACAACGAGACAATTAACAAATATATAAGAATAAATAGTTAGTGCACTCAGTATAAAGAGTTTTAAAATGCTATCTAATAACAAATCATCTATATTGTAAGTTTGTTAACTTTTATAATAAATATTTTAAAACCATACCAATTATAATTTTCGATGAGTTAAGTAATTTTTTTTACATTGGTGATGCATAAATATAAAAAAAAAAAGTCAATGTATAAGAGTAAATTAATCTAGGTACTGTACTAACTGTGTAAATAGATCTTATGTTGTCATTCAATTACAAATTATCATATGTGATAAATTAGTTGAATTTTATAATAATTATCTTAAAAGTCATACCAATATATTATAATTTCTTATTTGGGATGAAAAGAGAATAAATTATTAACATTAATATAAATTTAGTGCATATTTAATTAGAATTATTTTAAGAGAAATAATTGCTTATTTTTCATTTTTTAAATTAAAAGTTTTTTATTTAAAATAAATTTAATTAAATAAGTAGAATAATGTGATATAAAATACAAGGCATTAATCTCTATACACTATAAATGTTAATACTATATACTAGACTCCTAATTAAATCATTACTTCTAATAAACAGTTTAATACTATATATATTCTAAAATATTAGGATATAAGATTGCAAAATATTTTTTTTAATATCCTAAACATAATCCATAAAAATACTAACCACGTATATGTGGCGATCCTTTTAATTGATTGTCGCTTAAGTCAAGAGATTTGAGACATTCTAACCCACTTATTGATGAAAGAAACTTGTTACTTAACCCGTTTCTTGACAGTCCAAGGACATGTAAACCGGTTGACCATGCAAATCCATCATTCTCTGATGAAGAATTGAAAAAAAGAAAAAGAAAAAAAAACACTCATCAGATTCTCATAATTAAGAATGAAAAGCATGTTATCTTGGAGCCATATTTATAATGAGTAACTCATTAACTTTAGTCTCTAATACTATAGATATCGGTCATTTAGTCCTAACTTTGAAATTTTTTATTTTAATTCCTAATTTTATAAAAAGTTATTTATTTTAATCTTTTTCATCTTATCCTCCATTATCATTATGCATAAAAAAAGGATTAAAGTAAATAATGTTTTGCAAAATCAAGACTTAATTAAAGTAAAAATTTTATGAAGTTAGAAACTAAAAACAAATGTTTACTCCTAATATAATTTTGGAATGATAACAAACAAACCTAGACGCCAGGGGATACTCTCATTCAACTGGTTCTCAGATATGTCAAGGATCTTCAAAGAACTCAATTTTGATATATCTAACGATATATATACCGATTGCAGTTAGATATGTTTTTCAACCAAAAACAAATGATGAAAATTTCTAATATGGAAAGTGTAGCGTACTAAAAATTGATCTTGAAGTCAATTGACTATTTTCTAAATTTAAAGACTTGAGGGATGAAAGTCCACTAATAGCTAGGGGTGCTCAAATTAATTAGTTATAAAATCAGTTAATCATAATTGGACATAATTAGTTATAAAATATCTAGTTAGCTAAAACTAGTTATAAAAATATAACTGTTTTATTGATTAAGTTAAAATTTGATTATTTGGTTTTTCTAACTGGTTTAAAATAGTTAAGTTATATTTATAACCGGTTATAACCAGTTATAATTGAAGTACTGCAAACACAAATTACTCCACATATATTCCATCATTCCCATGTACTGAAGCCAAAAGATAACTAACAGGTCTTTGTCTTTGGTATATCAGAATTCCACGATGCTGTTTTCTAAAGGCTGGATGGATAAGTAACATGCTTTTACCCTTTTTAACATTGACATAGACATTATCATACAAATAAATAAAATATCTAAATCTGTCTAAATTAATACATATCACCTTATTATCCAAACAAAAAGTCTTATTATTTTAACCAGAAAATGCAGTTTTTAAATCACTACCATAAAATTTAATTCCCAAATACGAATAAAAGAAAGACGGATTTTTTAAAAAGATAAATATATCAAAATAAAGAAACATGATTTTGAAAGCAAATTCAATTCATTTTTCAAATAGAGTCAAGATGTATTTATATTTTGATAAAAAGAAATTTTATTTAAAAATATTATTAATTTAATTTTTTCTAAAACTAGTTAAATAACCATTTATATAACCAGTTATTTATCCATAACTAATTATATTACTAGTTTTAGATATAACCGGTTATATAATCAGTTATATATTCATAACAAGTTATATAACTAGTTTTTAAAAACAATAACTAGTTATACTAAACCATAACTTGTTATGCAATACTAGTTATGTTTATGGTTATAATAATCATTTATAATTTAGTTATTTAATAGTTATAGTTGTGGTTATTTGAATAATCAAACTATGAGCACCCCTACTAATAGCTGGTGCAATATCACTGCCATTGAAATTGTTGGAGGACAGGTCAAGGACCTAAAGCTTCCTTATTGTTGAGCATAAACCTACAAGGAATATATAGTGTGTTACATTTCAGGTATATTTACCCTGAAAGCTATCAACTAATTCCTCCATTAAAACACCACTACTTAGCTTTATTAATGAAATGGAAAAATTATCCTACCTCGAATATGAAGATCTGAGTCCAAATCAATTCCAGCCAAATACAGTTCCTTCAAAGATGTGAATACACTGAGAGATGGCAGCATGTCATTAGTCAAATAGTTGTAACTTATGTCAAGGACCTCCAGATTACGCAACTTTGATGACAGAGTTTCAAAAGCTTATATAGGTATATAAGCACATGTGTTGTGGAAGAAGCCAACAAATTGTGGAAAAATAGTACCAAAAATTAGAAGAGGCTTACATCATCATCATAATAATCAGAAATATTATTATTGTCATTTTTTTAAAATAAAAAAGACAAATGTAGCTAGCCTCACCGTGGAATGAAGATGTATTGAACCTGTTATCATTTAAATACAGAGACTTAAGAGATGAAAGCTCATCCAAACAAGATAGAAGGCTGGCAGCATTATCCAGATCATTATGACTCATAACAAGGACCTCCAGATTTTCCAACCCTGCAAAGTATGTAAATTAAAGTTTAAATAATAAATTATATATGCCCTATAACATATTAAATTCATTTTCACTAAGTAGACAATGATATATCAAGACGTAGAATTTGTACGAAATTAACCTTCATTCACTGCACAACCGGATATGAAATTCATTGACAAGTCAAGGTTCTTCAAATCTTTTAAGACAAAAAAATCCGAGTAATTAAAAAATCCTAGCGACAACCAGCATTCCTGCAAATTTAGTTTGGTCACTCTCCCTGTGATTGTGTTGCACTCAACTCGTTCCAACTGACAACAATCAGAGCCGTCTACCCACCACCAATTGTTGCCTAAGCGGGAATTAAGGCCCATCTCTCTCTTCCTTCCAACACCCCTTCACAACACATCACTCCCAATAAAACAAAAATCAACAAGCACACGCCTACAGTACTCTTCATTTTCCTCTTCATAATCATATTCTGTAACAGATCATGGATTTTGTCTCCTTTTAAATAAGAATACACCAACTAGTTTCTGGTCCGGAGCATATTAGCCAAGTCGCACGTTCAAACGTGGTTGATGCGCTTAATTAGTTTCTGGTCCTGTAAAATTTCTTTTTTGGGTTTTAGTTTTTGTTATTTTTGTTTTAGTCATTTTAATATATCTATTTTTTCGTTTTAGTCCTTATAATATTTTGTTTATTTTGAATTAGTCCCTTTAAACAAATATTTGATATATAGGGACTAAAAGCAAATGATCTACATATTATGAGAACAAAACAAAATAGTAGATATATTGGAAGGACTAAAACAAAATAATAACCAAAACCAAAAAAGTAAAGAAATTTTACATGAACCAAAAGTCAAATAAAAATTTTTTAGGGAACAAAAACAAAATACAATTATATTTCATGGACTAAAAACATATGCAAGCTTTGCTTTAAAATTACCTAAGTAGTGTATACCTTTTAAAAATTTTACTAAAATAATGTAAGTCAGACATTAGAAAAATTACATTGGTTTTGTGGAAGAAATTTTTTGAGGTTTTGCTCCATTTTTTTTTTCAATTCATAACCGCTATAAAGTAAAGAAAAAATAGGGTAAAGCAAAGTCAACTCTCATAATAATTGATAACCGCTGGAATTATTTTCAGAGAAATAATTGCTTTTTTTATTTTTTAAAATTAAAAATTTATTTATTTTAAATAAATTAAATTAAACACGTAGAATAATGTGATATAAATACAAGGCATTAAGCTCTATACACTATAACAAATGTTAATACCATATACTATACTCCTAATTAAATCCTTGGCACTCCAGTTTAGCTATATATATATATATATATATATATATATATATATATATATATATATATATATATATATATATATAATATTAAGATATAAAATTGTAAAATATTTTTTTAATATCCAAAAAATAATCCATAAAAATACTGACCACTTATATGTAGCATCCTTCTAACTGATTGTGGCTTATATCAAGAGATTTGAGACATTCTAACCCATTTAGGGTCTATTTGGGTTAGCTTATCTAAAAACACTTCTAGAAGAAGAAAATAAGATGGAAAAAAAAAGAAAAAGAAATGGACTTCTCCATAAGCTAAAATTAGTTTATACATAAACTAATTTGTAAAATGTCTCACATCTTCTAAAAAGTTATATGAAAGAGTTTCTATAAGTTAGCTTCTACATAAGTTAATTTTAGCTTATAGAGAAAGTCATTTCTTACATGAAAGAAACTTGTTACTTGATCCATTTCCTGACAATTCAAAGATATGTAAACCAGTTAGCCATGTAAATCCATCATTCTCTGATTAAAAACTTGAAGAAAATATAATCCACTCACCAGATTCACATAATTAAGAATGAAAAGCATGTTTTCTTGAAGCCATATTTACACTAATGTAATGAGTAAATTCTCGTTAATTTTAGTCTCCGATACTATAGATATCGGTCATTTAGTCTCAACTTTGAATTTTATTTTATTTTTATTTTAATTCCTAATTTTTAAAAAAGTTATTTATTTTAATCCTTTTCATCTTATTCTCCAATATCATTTTGCATAAAAAAATCATTAAAGTAAATAATGTTTTGCAAAATCAAGAATGAAAGTAAAAAAATTTTGAAGATAGAAACTAAAACAAATGTTTACTCCTAATATAATTTTGGGATGGTGACAACAAACCTAGATGCCAAAGGGGATACTCCCATTCAACTTGTTCCAAGATAAGTCGAGGGTCTCCAAAGAACTGAGTTTTGATATATCTAACAATATATATAACTATTGCAGTTAGATATATTTTTCAACTAAAAACAAATGAAAATTTCGAATATGGAAAGTATGGCGTACTTAAAATTGATCTTGGAGTCAAATGTCAAGATTCTAAATATAAAGACTTGAGCGACAAAAGTTCACTAAGAACAGATGCAATATCTCTGTCATTGAAGTTGTTGTGGGATAAGTCAAGGACCTCATGATTACTTAATGATGAGCATAAACCTGAAAGGAATATAAAGTAGCGTGTTACATATTTACCCTGAAGCTATCATCAAATTCCTCCATTAAAAAATCACTGCTTAGCTTTATTAATGAAATGATAAAATTATCCTACCTTGAATATGAAGATCTGAGTCCAATTGATTATAAGCCAAATATAGTTTCTTTAAAGATGTGAATCCCCCAAGGGATGGCAGGATGTCATTAGTCAAATAGTTTTCACTTATGTCAAGGACCCCCAGATTTTGCAACTTTGATGACAAAGTTTCAAAAACTTATACAGGTATGTATGCACACGTGTTGCGGAAGAAGCCAACAAATTGTGGAAAAATAGTACCAAAAAGTAGAAGAGGCTTACATCATCATCATAATAATCAGAAATATTATTATTATTATCATATTTTTTTAAAATAAAAAAAGACAAATATAGCTAGCCTCACCATGGAATGAAGATGTATCGAACCTGTTATATGTTAAATATAGATACTTAGATGAAAGCCCATCCAAACAAGATAGAATGCTAGCAACATCCAAATAGTTGCCACTTATGTCAAGGACTTCCAGATTTTCCAGCAGCGCTGCAAAGTATGTAAATTAAAGTTAATATAATGATTATGCCATATAACAAGGTTCATTTTCACTAAGTAGACAATGATATATCAAGACATATAATTTGTACGAGATTAACCTTTATTCCCAACACAACCAGCTATCCTATTATCTGACAAGTCGAGGTTCTTCAAATCTTTGAAGACAACAAAATCCGAGTAATTAATATATAATTTGGTGCCTTCGGGTGGCCAATAGCATTCCTGAAAATTAGTTTGGCCACTCTCCCTGTGGTGGTGTTGCACTCCACTCCTTTCCACGGACAACAATCAGAGCCGTCTACCGTCCACAAATTGTTGCCTAAGCGGGAATATAGGCCCAAAAGAGCCTCTCTCTCTTCCTTCCAACACTCTTCACAGCACATTGCTTCCACTAAAACAAAAATCAACAAAAACACAGCTACAGTACTCTTCATTTTCCTCTTCATAGTATATTCTCTAGAGTAAATTACAGCAATACTCCCCGTGACGGATCCATGCCTTAACCAGGGGTGCCAATGTACCCCTCACTTTTAAAAAACTGCACATAAATATCTAAAATGTGAATTTTTGAATCCTTTGCCCTTAATTTTTCACTACTTTCATGATAATAATTATTTATTTTTATTTTTTTAAATAGATTGTCTCCCATGACTTAGGGTCCTAGATCCGCCACTGAATACTCCCTGAGATTTTGTATAATTACACATGTACCCCCTGCTTCTTTAACCATTACTTCCGCCTCTCCTATAAGGGTGTTAGTGTAAAGTTTGAGGGAGTGTCAGTGTAATGTTTACAACACAGCTATAGTACTCTTCATTTTCCTCTTCATAATCATATTCTCTAGAGCAAATTACAGCAATACTTCCTGAGATTTTGTGTAACTACACATGCACCCCATGCTTCTTTAACCATTACTTCTGCCTCCCATGTAGGGGGTGTTAGTGTAAGATTTGAGGAGATGTTAGTGTAATGTTTACAAACATATCAGGGGTGTTAGTGTAATATTTTCAAACTTAAAGGGAGTTAGTGTAAGAAAACAAAATAGAGTGGGGTTCTGTGTAATTACACGAAACCTCAATGGGTATTGTGTAATTTGCTCTATTATCTAACAGAATGGATTTGGTGTCCTTTAAATGAGAAAACACCAACTAGTTTGTTTGAGGTCCTGAGCATATTAGCCAAGTCGTACGTTCAAACGTGGTTTATGCGCTTAATTAATTTTCATCAGTTGCCAAGCTTGACAAAAAAAAAAAAAACGTTGGAGGGGCAAAATAATTATGATTATATCATATAAATTAAAATAGTTTTTATAATGTTATTTATTGTGGATGATTTTAAGTATTTAATCATATTATTTAAATATTAACTATTTTTTAATCAATTGTCTTTCATAGTACGAAAATATTTTTTCTACAATATAAATAACACTTCGAGGTTTTTTACGATTTTTATACCTTTATTTACTACTGAATGAAAATAATAGAAAATTTATATGCAATTTTTGTAAAAAAAATTGTAATAAAAATCAATTATTTTTTACCAAAGAAAATTTGTATAAAATATATAAAATAATTAATTTTTCTATGAATTTTTTAATAAATATAATGAAATAATCATATTTTTGCTAGATTTATAGAAAAAATTTGTAGAAAAATTTCGAAAGAAAATCTCAAAATTCATGGAAATTTTTTCATAAAAAGCCAAAAAAAAAAAAATTACAGGTCCAAGTCATATTATTTTTTTGTAGCAATACGTACAAGTATATAAAAGATATAGAAAAAATGAATTTGAGAAATACAAAAAATAGTTATTATTATAAAAAGACAATTAATCAATGAAATATTTAACCTATAAAAAGAGTTATTAAATCAATCAGAATGACTAATGCTGTAAAAAACAAGAACTTTTTTTTATATAAAAATAACTTATTTATAATATATAATAGTGTGTACTAAAATAACTTATTTATAATATATAATAGTGTGTACTAATATCAATCGTAACAAGAACAAATAACTTTTAAATAATATATAAAAATACTAAAAAAATCTTATTTATTAATACTCTCTTTTTATATATAAATATTAAAAAAAAAAATTGGAGGAGCACGCACCTTTCCTCATCAAGGAAATTGCGATGCTCAGCTGCCAACTTAATGCTCCAGCACCAGCATCAAGGAAATTGCGTGCAATGTTCCCCATTATGCTCATGACTTGCTTCATAATATTTTTTCTATGCCGCAAATTGTACGCTTCATATCAGCTATCCAATATATTGCTAGATCGGTGTTATTATCAGCTATCCAATTGTTAATTGAACTATTGAATAAAGACGCGTCAACCCAAAGACTGTAATTAACTTCTGAAAACCATGAAGAAGATCCAATATGAATCTATTTAAGTTAGTACATCCATTTAAACTTGCCTTTTTATTCACAGATAAATTACATTCTTACAACTCTTTTTATATAATTATTTCTACCATGATTAGAAAAAGAAAATGAAAATAAAATAAAATAAAGGTCAGATAAAATAAATAAAATAAGATAATTGATGCAATAAAAAAATAAAAAAGTATTATAAAAAAACATGTAATATAATAAAATATAATATAATACTTTTCTAAAAGAATTATGGACATAATCCAATGACCAACCATATTGATCAATGTCAAGTTCACATACGTGACTATCTTTGTATTTAATTTATAAAATTCATTGCTAACTATAAATTAATATTTATTTATTTTTTATTTTCCAGTTTTATTTCTTCTAAATTCATATTTTATATTTTAACACATGGAAGTAGTTGTAAAAAAATAAATTTTGACGATAAGTTGGATTGAAATTAAAGTTCAAGGAGACTATATGCGAAAAAGGCAAAGATTATTAGAATAAAATTAAAAATCACGGTGTCAATTTGAAAAAAAAAAATAAAGTTTAAGGATCAATTGAGATAAAATTAAAGTTTATAGTGATTATTTATAAAAAGGGATAAAATTTAAGAATCAATTTGATAGTCCAAAATATCAAGACTATTTAACCTATATCAATAAGTATTCATTTATAAATAGGAATATTTATATATATAAAAAAATCTCGTTAAACATTTTAGGAGTTATTATCTTTATCATTAGAAGACATGATTTCTTCTTCTTCAAAAACAAAAAGAAGACATGATTTCTCTTACATTAAATATATTATTTTTTATTTCTTTCAAATACTATTACTAGAAGGATAGGGGAATATTTATTACTAGGTAGGTCTTGAACAGTATTTTATGTATTTGTGCTCTTTCAGGGTGTTCGGATGAGCATTACGTTTGTATGCTTCATGATCTATAGCACTTTTATTTAATAAATAATTATAAAAAAATAATAATAAGATACAAGGAAAGGAGCTATCAATTACGTAGCATGGTGCACAAGTGTCAACGCAAGATGAACGAATATCTAATAATAAAAACTGGAAAATTAAAATACTAAATAACAAGCACATCCACTACGAACCAAAAGTATCCGAAATCAGAATGTACACGGAGATGAACAAATACCCTCACGTCTAAGTTCATTCTTGAACGCAAGATGGTTATAGTCACTCTAAATGTTCTCTATGCTTGTAATAATTGGAAACGTGAACTTTGCATTCTCGATCATTAGCCAACATGGAAGAAAGAAAGGACCCACATTACAAAATCTCTCAACCATTGTCATATACTTAACGTAATCAAAACAGGACACAAATATTTAAGATCATTCCAAACTCATCTCCTCCATCAACTTCTCAGTCATTTCAACAATATTGTCACCACTCTTTGCAGCATAACCTCAATTATAACCACATTATACATCACAGCATCTGCATGAAGTTGAAACCCTCCTCCATCTTCCTCAACACCCACAAAAGCCACATCAGCAAGCGGATCGAGCTTCTTTACACAGCTTGAGGACCTCGATCCCTAAACATTTTGACAATAACCAACACCCTAACATGATTTCAAGTCCCTTACACCCTTTGAGACCCAAAGTAGATGGCAACCTTCTCGCAACACCTTGAAATTTGGTGTTCGTGACTGAGATATGAGATTCCTAAGACAATGTGTGTATAGTCGTCCTTTGTTTCAGGTTTCAAGAGGCAACGACTTATGGCGAGACTATCTCAAGTGGATGAGTTGCGAATTCAGTGCTTGCGGTACTAAAGATGATAACATTTAGATTGGCTAAAGGAACGTAGAATTTCGAATGTTCACACATCAAATGATCATGGAATAACGAAAGCTTCCAAGAAGAATTATATACAGAGACACACACATATTCCATAGGGATCAAATCACGTGTTTCTTGTTAATTTGTTAATAACATATTTTTAAAGTATAACATTCGATAGTTATAACGAATTTTTCAATTTGTTCCTTCAATAAAAATATTATTAATTGGGCCTTATCAATTAAAAAAGTCTGTCAAATTCTAATGTTCATAAATTAATTAACCTTTTAATCAAAAAGAGGTCTTGAATTGATAGGTTTCTGGTGTTAACAATTTAAAATGATTTGAAGATTTTAAATATGTAATATTCGAATGATGTGGTATGAAAATTAAATTTATTGATGGAAATGTTATCATATTTAATTTTTTTATTGATAAGAAATATATATTTATCTATTTTCAAAATAATTTTGAAACAATTAATTTAAATGTTGCCTATATATATAACAAATATTAATACTTATATTAAATCTCCTTGCTAAGCAACCTATAATTGAAGTAAACATTACGATTTTGAGGATCTGAGCATATATAGTTGGTGACACAGCATGTTTACAGTGAAGAATTTCAAAAATCAAAAATCAAATAATAATGGCTTAATATTCAATTTGGTCCCTTAATTTTTTTTAAATATGTTCAATTAAGTCCTCTTGTTTTCAATTATGCAATTAGGTTCTTTTATTTTTAAAATGATGGTTTCAATTTACAATTAGTGGTGGTTTTTAACAGCTACTATCTTAATTAAAAATAAAATTTTATAAATACGTCTTCTTGCATACGTCTTCCACTCCGACCACTATGCCGGCCTCTCCCCCTCCTGGTCCCGCGGCGTCATCTTCTGCTCTGACACCACTGCCGCTCTCCTCCGCCGCATCCTCCGCGTCCCCGCCGGCCTCCTCGTCCCCCTCCCCCTGGGCGTCAGCATCTGTGAAAACCTCTCCTGCACCCGTATGAATGTCTGCTCCGGATCCATGGCACCCCTGCGAAAGTGAGGGAAAATCAAAGGGAACCACTGAAATTCATCATCATCTTCACGTTTCCCACGAGGAATTGGATTAGGATAAGTACCAATGTACAATCAATATCAAAATCAATCCCGTCTTTGAGTCGTGCTTCATCTCCACTCTACCCTCCTTTACTCTTTTTTTTTTTTTTTTTATATATATATAGTTTATTTTAGTTTACTTTTATATAACTAAAATTTATAATAATAAATATTTTTAATAACAAGATAGTTACGGTTAAAAATCACCATTAGTTATAAATTGAAATTGTGGGAAAACACAACCTAATGGCATCAGTCCCAATCTAATGGACCTAATTGAATTAATTTTGAAAATAAAAAAGATCTAATTGCATAGTCAAAAAACAAGAGGACCTAATTGAACTTATTTAAAAAATTAAGGAATCAAATTGGGTATTAAGCCAATAATAATCTTTCAACTATTATGACTTACTAAATGAGAAATTTTGATTTCATGTCATTATAAGCAACACATGCATGATTTTTTTATTGAATCACTCTTGAGCAAACAACAAAATCGACATCCTAGCCATCCAAGGTACATGTTACATATTTCTAAAATTTGAAAACCTTCTCAAATTGTCCTGGATAAAGTAGTAACAATTTGTGCTGATCAATTCTATATAGTAAA
This sequence comes from Pueraria montana var. lobata, assembly GCA_026413185.1. NCBI lineage: Eukaryota > Viridiplantae > Streptophyta > Magnoliopsida > Fabales > Fabaceae > Pueraria > Pueraria montana. The sequence goes on along the minus strand of CM048650.1, from coordinate 85,071,616 downwards.
ACCATGCTCGCCTCCAGTAGGGATTAATGTAGAGAGTTGCTGCAATTACCAACAATACTGATATGTATGACACACCGAAACTTATACAGAAAACAAACATGTCAACTAAAGTGCCATTGTCTCCATCAATGTATGAGCTATTTGGTGAAATAGCATGTGGTTGTCCATACGGATTACAACTTTTTGGGAGCGGAGGTCCACAAAGAAAAGAATTTCCCTCGTAGCTGGTTTCATCAAAGGTAATAAATTGGCCTTTCCTTTCAGGTGTTTCACCTGATAAGTTGTTGTGTGCAACACTGAATACTTCAAGAAAGGTTAACCTACTCAATTGAGGAGGAATTCCGCCACTCAACTTGTTAAAAGAAAGATCCAAACTCTCTGTTTGTGCCAGATTGGAGAATGTAGCTGGAATTTGCCCAGTCAACTCATTGTGGGACAAGTTCAATGCTCGAATTCTTGTCAAGTTTTCAAGCTCAGATGGAATACTCCCTTTTAGCTTATTGTTGGATAAGTCAATTCCATACATATAAGCAAGGATATCCCCTTTATAAGTGTCGGATCTTTTCTTTGTAGTGAAGTTCACTTTTTCTTTTGCGTTTGGAAATACCATTCCCCATCGACTATATCCATTTGCAGGAAGGGCGCCATCAATACTTAATTGCACACTGTTCTCGTCCTTAAAAGGCATTTTACCCAAGCAACTGGGTATTTCACCAGAAAAATTGTTATAAGAAAGGTCTAGTATAATTAATTCTATCAGTTGGCATAACTGTTCTGGTATATGCCCTGTAAAGTGATTACCTTTCAATATGAGTATGTTTAATGCTGATTTTTCAAGGTCCAATATCATATCTTGAATGTTATCGGTTATTTCATTGTAGCTAAGGTCTAGTATCACCAATGAAGAATTGTTGAACATCGATTTGGACAAGCCACTAAACCTATTATTGCTCATGTGGATGAATCTCACATAAGAATTGGCAAAAGATGGTACAAAGCCAGTGAATTCATTTTGTGAGATATCTAAATACGTTAGAGATTCAAGTTCCATAAATCTTGTTGAAATAGATCCTTCAAGATAATTGTTGGACAGTGAAAGCACTACCAAGTTCGACAAATTTCCAAGCACACTTGGTAGCTTTCCTACTAAATGATTATTGCTTATATCCAAGGCCAACAATGATGTGGCAGAAAACGAATTCATACCTCCAGAAAGACTATTGCCGTCCAAATACACCTCCTTCAAATTCTTCAAAGTTGATAAAGCAGGAAGCACGGGTCCATGTAGCTTATTGTTAGAAAGTTTCAAAAATTTGAGCTGAGACCTATTGCCAGATATGTTCTTTGGTATTTCTCCAGACAAATTATTATCTGAGAGGTCCAATGTATCCAATAAGTTCATTTGGCTAAATTCATGAGGAATTGAACCTTGGATGTCATTTCTAGACATGTTCAAAAATTGCAAATTTGGAAAGATTGAGCTGATATTGTTGCTGAGCATATGACCAGTTATGATATTGTCAGACACATCAATCCTGCTTATCCTGAGAAGAGAACGTGATGGTAGCAGAAAAGTACCAGTAAAAGAGCAATTTCTAACAAGAAATTTAGTCAAGTGAGTGTTATTTTCTAACAACCAGTTAGGAAACTCTCCTTCCAACTTACAACTGGTAAAATCCAAAATAGTTAAATTATATTGGTAAAGAAGAAATTTGGGGAATGGAATAGAATTAGTCTCAGTTGTCGAAGACAAACTAAGCACTTGTAACTGAAATTTTGGGATCCAAGTCTGCAAACTAGGTTGTGAGTCTAGAATAACTTTGTTTCCTTCACCATAGATAAACTTGAGGTTTGAATGATTGGCAAATGGTGTGAAAGAAATAGGGACCTCAAATTGGTTTTCTGTAAAATCAAAATATTCAAGTGAAGTAAGGCTTGCAAGGTTAGAAGCAAAATTTCCAGTGAAGTGATTATGAGATAGGTCCAACATTCGAAGAGATGTCATGTTTACGAAAGATGAGGGGAGTGTTGCCTCAAATTCATTATAGATTAGATTTAACTCTTCTAGCTTCTTCAGCTTAAACCAATCTGAAAAATGAAATTTTGACAAAAATTTCATCTTTTAGGGACATAATGTAAAGGATATAAAAATTTCAACAAACTAAGAAAAATTGTACATTGAATAATGTAGAAGGTAATTTAATAAGACAATTACCAGCAGCAGGAAGGGTTCCATTTATGTCACATTCCGAAAGAGACAAAACTTTCAAAGAGGTCAAATCTCCAATACTTTCGAAAAAACCATTTTCCAGGTTAGAACTGTGATCCAATATCAAGTGTTCTAGGTTACTTAAATCACGAAAATCTGCATAAAAGAGAAAATGATATGAAGCTTAATGTAACAAAAAAGGAAATTAATTTACCTAGAGAAATTAAGAAGTATTGCGTACTACCTCGAGCAACAATTTTTCCTTTAAAGTTATTGTTACTCATAGAAAGCACCCTAATAGATGATAAAGTTCGTAACGACTTCCTTAGCTTGTTTCCATCTATCATATTCTCATCTAAAGCAAGGACATCCAATTTGCTTGGACTTTGTGAGCCTAAAAGATGTAAGGTGGATTAACTAAAAAAATGTAAATAAAATAATTAGGCAGAATATGAAAGAGCAAATGCATCGTCTCACCTGGGAAAGAGAATAAGTATATTTTATAACAAATGTAAATATATGAACTTTGGCTAAATAATGACATTTAGCAGCTTGGAAATATCATTAAATTTAGGCTTAAATAGTTTTTTAGTTCTTGCAATTTAGTATTTTTTTTCTTTTTTTCCTTGTAATTTTTTTTTTGTTTTAGTCCTTGCAAATTATGTTTGTTTTATTTTTTATCCTTAAAACAGTTTAGATAACGCTTTGAACAGTGAAAAAAGCGGTTTAGATCATGAAAAAAGTGTTATTTAATAATTTCATATAAACCTTAAATTTATAAGGACTAAAACAAAACAAAACAAAACAAAAAAATAATTTGCAAGAACGAAAAGCAAAAATGCACTAAATTGCAAAGACTAAAAGGGTATTTAAACCTTAAATTTATCTTATATATGTCTTGTTCATCACTAAACAATTGATTAAAGGTTTTTGAGTTGATGTTCTTAAATATATACCTCGATGGACCACAAAATTGTTGATTTGATTAGAACTTAGATCGAGAATCTTCAAACTTGTCAAATTCGATAATCCTGCTAGAGATAAATATATAGCGATCAGATCACTATAGTATATTATAGTATAGGAGTAATGTTATATCTTTCCATAAACTTTCCAATATATGTTCTCAATATTTTATAAAGTATTAGATAAAATAGTTTAATTTTTATACACGATTAGTGTAAAAAAATTACAATAGGAATCATAATTGGTATGATTATTAAAGAAATTACTATAAAAGTCAATAAATTTATCAAATACAACAATGTGTGATTGTATGACAATATAAAAATCTTTTGTACTGTCTAGATATATAGACTAATTTTATTTAAATAAAAAAGAATAAATAGTCTATACACTAACAATATAAAGGATTTTCACATTATTATCCAATTACAAATTTACATCATGATAAGTTCATTAATTTTATAATAATTATATTAAAAGTAATTCAAATGATTATTTCTAATTAGTTGACAATATAAAGTTTTATACAGTAACAATGTCTAGAAATTTAACACATGATGCATTTAATTTCTTAGAAACATAAAAAATGTTCAATATTTATCCTACAAAGCAAATAAAATTATCAGTAAGAAAATATTATAAAACGATTTATAATTTTATTTTCATAGAGTAGTAATACTTTTCTTAAATCATAAAATTGAAGTATTACATAGAAAAATGTGATTTCGATTAACAGATACACATGATACAGATGGGTGGTACGTAATATTGGACTATTAACGCGATCGTCTTCACATCTCTTGGAGAAATTCAAATTTAAATTTAGTTTTTAGTTTGTTGAAATTTAAATTCAAGCTTAATTCATGTTATAGATAACATAGGACTTTGTTATTCCTTTGTACTTTGTATATATCTCTTGTACACTTACAATTAATTCTTTTGGTTTTAGTCTCCCATTTAAAAATTTATTCTTTTTAGTCTCTCAAATTTATAGAATATTATTTTATAGTCTCCCCCAAAGTGAATTTGAGAGAATAAAAAGAGCAATTTTTTAGTCCTCTAAAATTATGTTGAGGGACTAAAAAGAGTATTTTGTAAATTTGAAGGACTAAATAGAATAAATTTTTAATTTAAGGACTAAAATCAAAGGTGCCCTAAATTTAAGGAACTAAAAATATATTTAAGCATAATAAATAATGCGAGTGAAACATGAAATCATAAAAAATGTTTTTGGTAGTAAATCATAAAAAACAAGATAAAGGAGGAGGGAAATCGAAAAAAAAAATCAAAGAATAATTTAAAATTAATATTAAGAGTTTAATATGTTTTTTCTATTAAATAGCCTATTTTTCATTTTAATTTTTATAAAATTTTACAAAAACTTTTATTTTCCATATTTTTCTGTTAGAAATATCGTTCTTACTGTTAAATAAAACGAAATTGAAACACTTTTAATTCCTATAAATTCATAACTTTATAGTTTTAGATCCTAAAACTGTAGGGACTAAAAAACGGTTTTAAGGACTAAAATGATAAAATCATGATTTTATATAGACTAAAAGTGCTCACAAAATTTTTCACGTTAACAACCAAGTTAACACTGTTTTTGTAAGTACTAAAATTATATTAAACCTTAGTATTAATTTTATTTTGATGTGATATAAAAAAATTTGGATCCTCTCTTGATTTCTCTCTTTGACAACATCTTATCCCTTTTAGTCAATAGGATAAGATCCAAATTCCAAAAGTTAGATTTCAGCAAAAAAAAAAATTCCAAAAGTTAGATATTAAAATATATATAGCCCTTTTTCTCTTGAAATATAAAAGAGTTACATATTAACTTTTATAAACTCTAATCGGTTTAATTATTTTTAGTTTAAAACGAATATAATGTTGGTCTCCCAAAATATTTTTGGAACCAATTAAATTTATTTATTCTTAAAGTCAAATAGATTTGGTTTTATTGTTAATTTTCTTCTACTTTAAAATTAAAAATTATTATTTTAATTATATTCAAGATATTAACAAGTTGAATTAATTAAATTATTTTAAACTTCTACTCAACTCTCAATTTTTTTTTCTAAATTTTTCACTTTTTCACTTTTAAACTATTTATGTTCCAAATTTATCATATATCTACACAAATCTGTGTAGAAAATAATTATTTGAAGGATTTAAATAAAATAAAAATAATGAGCTTAATGTTAAAAATAGGAGTTAACTAATTAAAAAAATATTAAGAGACTAAAATTACATATAATTCAAATTAAAGGGACCAAAAGTTTAATGAACCTTATTTGTGCTAATGTTAAACCTCTAATTTTAATTACGAATGCTGGAGATATGAAACCTGGTTAGAGTATTGCGTGACAAAGAAATAACAAACATGCTCAATAGAAATTTACTAGCAAATAAATATATCTACAACGTACAAAAATTTAAATCTCTCCAAACTCATTAAGAAAACATTTATAAGCTTCAAACAAAAAATGAAAAATGAACATACATTTAAGACTATCCGAGACACAACCAAGTCCAATCACCATAAAAAAAAAAAAAATACACAGAAATCATAGACAATATGGGCAAGAATAAAGTATATCAAATGAAAGAGTTCCAAATTTTTTAAGAACTTGACAGGGAATAATGGGACAGTTCATAAATAATGTATTATCACTTTGATCGATAGGATGATCTGAGATGAAAGAGAATAAGTTAATAAGTAGTCTAAAATTGATATTAATTTAGTGAATATTTAGTTAAAATTGTTTTTTAGAGAAATAATTGCTAATTTTTTATTTTTTTCAAAAAGTTTAAAAAATATATTTTATTTAAAATACATTATATGCATGATATAATAAAGGATTGCAAAAATATTTCTTAATATCCCAAGACAATATATGTATGAAACAATACTGACCGCTTATATCTAGCGATCCGTCTAAATGATTGTTGCTTAAGTCAAGAGATTTGAGACATCGTAACCCGGTTAGAGATGAAAGAAATTTGTTACTGAATTGGTTTTCACTCAACCGAAGGACTTGTAAACCAGTTGGCCATGTAAATCCATCATTTCCTGATGAAAAATATTGAAAACATCCAGTTATCAGTACTTACTTAAGAATACAAAAAACATGCATGTTTCATGGAGCCATATTTACTCTAATAAAATGAGTAAATTCGTTCTAGTTCATAAAATTATAAATGCGGATAACCTTAGTTCTTAACTTTGCAAGATTTTCGTTTTAATCTCTATTTTTATATAAAAAAAATTATTCATTTTGGTCTTTTTTTTCACCTTATTTTCCTTTATCATTTTTCATAAAAAAGGATTAAATTAAATAATATTTTGCAAAGTCAAGGACTAAAGCAAGAATTATATAAAGTTAAAGACTAAGGTAATTAAGAAACTAATAAAACAAGAGTTTAGTCCTATATAATATAATTGTCGGATGATGACAACAAACCTAGACGCCAGATGATACTCTCATTCAACTGGTTCCCAGCTAAGTCAAGGATCTCCAAAGAACTCAGTTTTGATATATCTATCAATATATATAACTATTGCAGTTAGATATATTTTTCAACCAAAAGCAAATGATGAAGATTTTTAATTTGGAAAGTATGGCGTACTAAAAATTGATCTCGGAGTCAATTGACTATTTCCTAATTTCAAAGACTTGAGGGATGAAAGTCCGGTAAGAGCAGATGCAATATCACTTTCATTGAAGTTGTTCTCGGACAAATCAAGGACCTCAATATTCATCAATGTTGAGCATAAACCTGCAAGATATAATAGTGCGTTACAACTCCTTCAAGGTTATGAATATTCCTCCATTAAAAAGCACTGCTTAATTAGCTTAATTAATGAAGTGGAAAAGTTATCCTACCTTGAATATGAATATCCGAGTTCAATTGATTTCTAACCAAATACAGCTCCTTCAAAGATGTGAATCCCCCGAGGGATGGTAGGATGTCATTAGTCAAAGGGTTATACCTTACGTCAAGGATCTCCAGGTTAAGCAACTTTGATGACAGAGTTTCAAAAACTGAGGTATACGTATGTATTAGTGCATGGTTGTGGAAAAAGGCAAGAAATTTTGTTAAAATAGTACATACGAAATTAAAAAAAAAAAAAAAAACTTACATCATCATCATTGTCGTAATAGTAATCAGAAATATTATTATTGTCATTTAAAAAAAAAAAAAAAAAAAACTGTATCTAGCCTCACCGTGAAATGTAGATGCATTAAACCCGTTAAATGTCAAATATAGAGACTTCAGAGATGAAAGCCTATCCAAACATGATAAAATGCTGTCAGCATTAGCCAGACCATTATAACTCAAGTCAAGGACTTCCAGATTTTCCAAGCCTGCAAATAATGTAAATTAAAGTGGAAATAATGATTATTAATCCCTACAGCATATTCATTTTCACTAAGTAAATAATGATCAAGATCGACATAGAATTTAAGCGAGAATATAATAAATAACCTTCATTATTGTCTGCACAACCAACTATCATATTTAATGACAAGTTGAGACTCTTCAAATCTTTGAAATCAATAAAATCCGAGTAGTTTAGATACCAATTGTTATATTGATTGATCTCATTTGCATTAACATTACTAGACAGGTAATAAAGATTGAGTTTGGCCACTCTCCCTGTGGAGGAGTTGCACTCAACTCTTTCCCATTGACAACAATTTGTTCCGTCCCACTGCCAAGAGAAAGGGAACTGGAAACGGGAATTTAGGCCCAAAAGAGCATCTCTCTCTTCCTTCCAAAACCCTTCACAGCACAACACTTCCAATAAAACAAAAATCAACACAATCACTCCTATGCTCTTCATTTTCATCTTCATATTTTGTAATAGAATGAATATGGCCATTTAACTAAGAATGCACCAATTTATATCTAGGAGTCTAGGCGAATCGGCCAAGTCTTGGTCAAACTTGGTGGCTGGCGCAATTTTTTGCTATAGTTATTGCTTTTCTCAACAATTTCGAAGAGCACCACGTTAGTTCACATTTCTTTGTCATAGACTTCGTTCCTTTGTATGACATGCAGGGCTTGTATAATATCATTGCTAAGCCCCGAATTGCACGCTTCATAATCAGCTATACAATATTGTACGCTATTTTTTTTTTTCTTTTATTTCCGTTATAGCATGGAACTTAAAAGTTAAAAAAATTATGAAATTGAAATTCAATTTAAAGAATAAAACTTAATTTTTTTTTAAATATCAAACTTTCATTTAACTATATTATTTACTTAATATTAAATATTACAGTAACGTTCTTTTATTTCATGTAATAAAAAATAAAATAAAAAGTAGTTAATATTTCTAATTTTTAATATGTATATTTTAAAAAGTTAAGACCTCAAATTGGGGAGACAGTACTTTTAAAAAAAAAAAAAATAACATATTTTAAATTGAGTTGAAATTTGAAGTGAGAAATATGTGAATAAGTTTGTATAAGTTGTGAGAAAGCTCTTCTTACTATGAAAATAAGCTATACTTGTTAATTTCTTTTAAGAACATTTTGTGAAAAGTGTTTAACTCATCAAGTGTACCGTCATATTTGCACCGGATGTATGTTGGCAACAGTCTTAACGCATTTGAATCACACACACATACATATATACTTTATTTAATTTAAAATATATTATATTCTATATAATACAATAAAAAAAATATTCATAGAAACAAATTATGTGTCCATATAAACATCTAGAATGAAAATAAAAAATAAAACAGGAAAAAGTGCAGGGATAACAAAAATACTCATATCCGTATATACGCGTTGGTAAAATCTATCATGGATAGAAAAATAAAAAAACTAATTGAGTACCCACGAATAATTTAAATGAATTTTTTCTTTACCTGTGTGTAAATAGAGTGGGGACATATCATACTATTCGTACTCATGAATACTTGCTACCTGCTACCGTATATTTACTAAAATACTCTTTTATTAATATAGATATACATATAAAGTATTTATATTTACAATAAAGTAATTTTTGATAATTTGAATAATTTTATTTTTTAAAATTTGACAAATCTTATACATTTATATTATGAAAAAAAAAAAACATGACGTAAATTTGTGAAATTTTAAACTATTTTTTTAGAAAAAATGACAAAAATAATTAAAAAATAGTTAAATTGATTATTCTCTACTACTCTTTAATTTATAAATTCTTGCTGAAGATGCAAAGTCCAACGAAAAATAAAGAAGGATGACTTGACGTAAACCCAAAGACCCACAACCACCACCAATTGTATTATTGTATAATCTAAGATAGACGTACCAACTAGTTTGTGGCCCTAAGCATAAGTCGTTCGAACGTGGTTGACGTGCTTAATTAATTTTCATCTCTTATTATTATTATTGCTTTTCTCAATACTATATACTAAAAAGCAGCACCTTAATTTCCCCATCAAGGAAATTGCGTGCAGTGTTCCCTTTATTATTATTATTTTGACATATGCAGTGTTCCCTTTATGGTGACTTGCTTCATAATATCTTTAATTTCTAAGCCCCAAAATGCACGTTTCATATCAGCTATCCCACATACTGTTCACTATTATTGCATTTTAGCTAGCATGAACCGGTCGCTTGCAAGTTGCAATGTCGAATGGAACAGTGTTGGACAAGGACAACTTATATTTTATTAGGCTAAATATTATTTTTGATTCTTTATGTCTTAATATTTTTTTATTTTGATATATTAAGTTCTAAAAATCTCATTTTGATCTTTTATGTTTTGGAATGGTTTCGTTTTGGTCTTTTTTTCAATTTTTCGTATATAATATTAATGTTCTGTTAACTTTTAAATTTTAAAATAATTAATTTAATATAGAAGTTAACAGAACACTAACATTATTGACGGAAAATTGAAAAAATGACCAAAACGAAATCCTTCCAAAACATAAATGATCAAAATGAGACTTTTAAAACTTAATGTACCAAAACAAACAAACACTAAAACATAAAGGACCAAAAGTAACATTTAACCTATTTTATTAAGTTGTTTTTAACATATTTATTAAAAAAATGTGCTTAATATAGATGGAAGATAAATTACTCCAATATTCGTACTACAATCCCGAGCAAAATAATATACATAGAAAAAAAATGCTAAATTCTTTTAGAAATATAGTTAATTGAAAGTCATGTCCAAAATAAGGTAGAAACGATGACTTGACTTGATATTAATCCAAAGACCATAACTTGAAATATAGTTAACTATTTCTACAGTGAAGAAGAAATAAATTAAAATTATGTGAGATTAAACCCTGCAATAAAATAATTGATGTCACACAGGAGAAAAAATTGAAGAAAGTATGTGCAGAAGTAACACGTAAGTCTTTTTAAAATAGTTGTTGACCTAGTCCAATTATCAAGACTAACCCATCATTGAATGTCAAGTTCACATGCATTTCATTTTCTCAATACCAAAAAGCAGTACCTTATCCCATCAAAGAAATTGCATGCAGTGGTCCCATTATTATTTGTTTGCAATCTAGCTAGCATGAACGTTAAGTTTACGTACATAAATATCTTAGTATTCGTTTTATATAGAGAGAATAAAAAATTATTCATTTTATAAACTCGTTCCTATATTATAAATTGGTATTCATTTTTCAGAGAATTTTTTTAATTTTTTTCTTTTTCGTTAAATTATTTTAGAAGCAATTATTATCTTTCATTAAGAGACATGATTTCTCTTACATTGAATATCAGAGTGTATTTTTTATTTATATCTTTTCATTTCTCTAAAATATTATTATTTGTATTTCGTTAGTTATAAATTAAATTTTAAATTTTGAATCTCAACACATCACATCATATAAATAAACATCAAAATTATATCTCTTCATTTAAATAATTTATTTTCAAAATTTTCTCTTCAATTCAAAAAGACTTATCCATTTAATTTAACCTTATTCAATAAAATAGAACCTAATTACTTTAAAAAAAATAGTCAAGTGATTTTTCATTATTTAATAATGATGATATTTTTTACTTTTTTTATTTGTATTTAAATTTAAAAACATATGTCACTAGTATTTATATTATACTATATTTTGACCCGTGCATTTAAACAGAATTTGTGTAGAAATGAGTCTTAATTTTTGTATTGGAAAAAAAATTAAAAAATTATGACTACTATTAAATATCCAAACATTAATGTTGTTTCATTGTTTTTCCATAAAATAAATAAAAAATAAGTGAATGTATCAAAAAACATGGAATTATTTCATCTTATTCCATTATATAATTGATATAAAATATCCAGAAATGAAATACAAACTATGATACATGCAGTAAGTCTTTGGTAGCAATGATGTATTTGATATTCCTATATTAAAAAATAATATGAATTAGTGAGAAGAATTTGATATTTTAAAGCATGAAATAATTTAATATTTTAAAACTAAACAAATAAGAAACATATAATGTTTATCCAACATTACCTACGTCAAATTTTGAAACACCTCTCTGTAAATAACAATTGAAGTTGTGTTTATAGTATAATCATCGTTGTCAAGTATAAGTATTTTTAAATATTTATTAGTTGTAACTCTTGAAATTGCAACATAGAGTTGATCATGTGAAAAAATAGATCGTGAAAGATATACACTTACATGTTTAAGAGATTGACCTTGACTTTTATTTATAATCATTGTAAAAGAAACAACAAAAAGGAATTCTTGGATCATACGGTATCAATGATAATCTAGGAATAAAAACCTTTTTCCCAATTTTGCTACCAGAAATTACTTTTGCCTCCAACACATGATTACCTAATTGTGTAACTATTAGTCGAGTCCCATTACACAATCCTGAAGATTGATCTATATTTCTCAATAACATGATGAGAACACCAATCTTTAACTTCAAATAATGTATATTTACTATTAAAAAAAATGGTTGCATAAGCACAATAAAGGCAATATTATAATAATTAGTCAAACCAATAATACCAAAGTTATATCTTTTTGTGCTTGTGTAGATGAAACATTCATATCACTTCCTCCATCACAGACATTAACTTAATTAAAACAAATGCTAAATTATTTTTTGTTAATTATAAATTAATATAGTTAAAAAAAATTAGTTGATGAATGCAAAATACCTTTATATTATTATCAACTTCAATGGAGTCAACAACCTTTTCAATTGACTTAGCAACCTTAAATTCAAGTTCATCATCAGCATTACAATCCTTATCAAGAAAATAAAAAATAACAAAAATATAAAAAAATACCTTAATATCATTTTCAATCTTAAACTGCTCTATCATTTTTTTATCGTCGGCCATCTTCTTCATAGTATATTTTGTTCCAGTTATGTTCAATGTTTCCATTACTAATTTGTGTTTTGAATAACAAAACTTGGTTAAAAAGTTCTTCAAATTCAGTTGGATGATCAATAATTTCCCTGTCCTATTAAGATTCATGATATAATATGCAACTTAAAAAATTATGACCACATCAAATATTATTAAACTAAAGATTTGAATAGAGTTTACAGGCAAATACCTTATTCATTCTCTATATTATATCAGAAGCCGATTTTCCTAAGAACTCAGCAACAATACGATCGAACAACACAAAACATGTAGAGCCTGTGTCGTCAATTATCATCAAATTCAATCTGTACATGTAACCACACAGATGTAGAAGAAATAAATCCACAAAATGTAAAAAAAAAAAAAAAAACTCAATTTAAATGAATTTTAAAATAAAAAAAATTAAAGAACCATGGAATTGCAATAACATAATCGTCATAATTATGACAATAGAATTTAGCATCAGCAGCATGAACTGTCTTAAAACACTTATTACACCCTTGATAAGACCAACCTTAACTATTATCAATTTCAATTACAGTAGCAAGAACATATGCAATCCCAGGCTGGCATTAAATAAATATTAGTATAAATATTATATAAGCTAAATATTTAAAGGTGACCAGAACTGAATGTTAATTGTGTAGCTTCCACAACATCTGAGATAGTCATTTATTTAGCTTGAATAATATCATCGATTAGCCAATGAAACTGAAGTATTGCTAGTAATTTGGCTAATAACTTGGGTAAGAGATTAACCTTCATTAAGCAACATGTAATATAAATAAAATAATAAACCTTATTTAAAATAAATTCAAATATAAACACATTAATATTTGTAATTAATAAATACAAATGAACATTAATAAAAGATGTTATATACTTTTTTTTATAATCAACATCTTCTAAACCTGGATTTATCAACAATTTTGTTCCATTAAAGGCATTAGATATGCCACTTTTCCCTACAACAAATAAATATAAACTTAACATAAGATTTAACAACTTACATAAATAAATAATATGAATGAGTACAATTTTAATATCGGGATAAAGTAAAAACATAAAACAGTTCCATTAAACTTGTTTAATTTGCACAATTGAAGAATCACCATAGTTTGAGAACCCAAATCATGAGTGCTTAAAATAAGACTTTGGAATGTTATCTGCTTTGGTTTTCGTTATGTTGGTGATTCCCTAAAATTGTAGTTTATATTTATGGGTTGTTGTCCTCCACTTTTCATTCTTAGTGACCAATAGATTCTCTATGATATATAGAGAACTCTCATCCAATAATTTGGCAAACTTGCAAATTGAGAATGCTTTAAGGTAGCATAAATCCTTGCACACTAAAAAAAAGTCACTTGTAACTATAATGTAGCAATATATTGAATTCATGTATCAGACACGAGATTGTGACTATCAAAATATTGAAGTAATATTAGAAACTTAATTTTTTTTTAACTTTTCATCTATGGTTATCATCTCCATAGTATTTATTTGTAGAGGAATTTTGTAATTAGAAACTTCATAAAGTCTAATAATGCCGACTTTTAATTTCCAATAATCAACTATGCCTGGAATGATGTCTTTGATGAAACTAAACTTTCTCATCATGTTTAACAATTCAACAATTCATCAATTCAGAAAAATAAAGATGATATGATATGTGATAAAGTCTTGTGTTTGTGAATTGTTTTGCCTTTAAATAGATGTGATAATTATAAATAAGAGTTTATTATGTCAATAAATTAATAATTTTAGATAGAATAAAATAATTGCATCAATATTTATAAAAGATAACCCTTTAAATATAATCAATAAAAAGTAATTATTGAAGTAATATATATATATTCTTAATAGATACTATTTTGAAATTATTTTTTATAAAAAAATTAATTTCTCCATATATATTATTTAATTGCTTTTAAAAGAGTTATCTTTTATATATTGATTATATATAAATTTACTTTTTATTGGTTTAATTGTGACGTGTAAAATTGTGTACCACTTAAGGACAAGAATACCCTACGCAGTAGTAACAATGGACCTAAGTCCGGATATTGTACCCTAGAGGCTGGTTGTGGTTCACAAATAACGAATTTGTAGAAGACAAGAAAAGAGAAGTGTTTGAGTTGCAATTGTGTATATTAAAAAGTGCAAGTAAAATTAGAAAGGAGTTTTGACAGATTAAAGGACTTAGGGTCGTGATTTCAGACTGTTTCGCGTTCCCCCCAATTCCCTATTCCAGTTAAAGAATCATTTGTTTATGCAATTACCAATCATGCCTCTTAAAATAATAAACATAATTGGATTATGTTCTAAAAATGCTTTCCTTTCTAATCAATCCCTTTTTGTTCATTAGAGATTAATTTAGAAAAGAGGTTTAGCACAAAGAGGTTAATTAACAAATGTTAATCGGATCGGAAATTCCGGGTAAAGTTGATTCATGCAAATCCCTAGAATCCAATCGCTATGCAAGTCAATTAATTAATAGTTTGATCATAACAATTAATCATTTTAGGGTTCAGGGTGATCAATCCTGATTGAAAAGAAGAACAACGCAACAATTTAATTGATAAAACAAATGAGAACTTTTACTGAAAATAGAAGAATCAGGGTTCACAAATAGGTCCTACATCACAACCCTAGCTTAAGGATTTAGCTAGCCATGGGCATAGGGAAGCATAAAATCAAAACAGAGAACAAAATAGACATTAGAGGAAGAGAATCGTTACAAGAATCAATCCCCGTGATGAACTTCTATTCTTCCTATCCCGTAGTTCCCTCAGAAACTCCCAAAGTACTCTCAAGAAAGTGTAAAACTAAATGTCAAAAAGAAGGTGTCCCTAAAACATAAAAACCTAATCTATTTAAAGATGTCAACTGTCGCAAGGGTGTGCATGGGGCTGTGCATGGGATTGTGCATGGGGTTGTGCATAAGTTACAGGGCACTGCTAGATCAGCATGCCCTGAGCATAGGGTCGTGCATAAGTTATGGAGCGCAAGCTGTTTAGCATGCCCCGTGCTTAGGGTCGTGCTTACTTGTCAGGGGTGCTGTTTCCACATTTTCAAGCCCTTTTTCTTCTTTTCTCGAGTTCAAGCTCACTCTGCACCAAAATAACATATATCAATCAAAATCACCCAAAGGTAAGGCAATTTAAGGATCAAACGGTGCAAGAAACCCCATAAAAATAATGACCAAAATGGGGTTTATCAAATTGCTTTTTAAAAGACATGAGATTACATCAATTCTTTATAGGTTCTTTTATAAAGAAATTAAATAACCCCTATTTTATTTTGAAATTATTGTTCTTTTAACAAATAATTAAATAATATAGTTGAAATTATTATGTTTATTTTTTAATCTATTTTGAGAATATTTTATCCGTTAAATAATTAACATGGAATGCACATAATTTTCTTTTTCAATATATTAAAAAATAAAATAGTACAATATTTTATCTTTTTCATAACGTTTTATCTTTTAAATAATTAACATGGAATGTACATAATTTTCTTTGATTGTACAATATTATTTTCATAAGATAAGATTATGCAATATATTATTAAAAAATTAATTAAAACAAAAATTTATAATAATATATTATTTTCATAAGATAAGATTGTGCAATATATTATTAAAAAAATAATTGAAACAAAAATTATAATAATATGAGTTTAATGGAGATACACTGATAGTGTAAAATAGTTTTATACTGTCATCCAATCACAAAACCACTGTTTGTATGACTTTTAAAATGATTTTGTAAAAGTCAACAAACTTACCATATATTGTGGGTTATGATTAGATGATGGTGTAAACAAATATTTGATGATGGAATATATATCTATTTCAATTATAATTTTTATTTTCTTTTTTATTTATTTTTTTTAATCTATTTATGGAAATGACTGTTACTTTTATATATATTAAGATATATTAAAAGTTTAAATTATAAATTTTATAATAAAACTTACTAGTACTTTTTTTTCATTTCACTATATGGTGATAGAGGATCTTAGCGTAACAAAAACTTCTTTTACTTTTGCCAGAAAAAAGTTATTCTTAACATATATGGAAAATAAATTACTCCAACTGTCCACATTCTTACTAAAATCCGGTCGGGGAAATCGTTAGATTCTTCAAAAAATATAGTTATATATATAATTGAACTTGACACTGTAATTAACTTCTGGGAACCATGAAGAAGATCCAATATGCAAGACTTGTGTGTGAAGAGTCAAATATGCAGCCAATTGAAGTTGGATCAGTGAGTTCACTTTATCAAAGTGTGGAAACTCTTGAAAAAGAGTGTCTCTACACAGATAGGTGTAAAGAATTCAATGCAAGCTTATTGCAAGAGCCTCTAGCTGAACATTGATGACTCAGAGCCCACAGAGTACTTCGTATGTAACAACTTGATCAGTTGTCGATTCAAAAACTCGGTCTTATTAAAAGATGCAGATGTGGGAACATGTTGGCAAAACCGATTTCTCCTCATGTCTTTGATGGTTTGTTAAGAACAATGCTTCTTTTATGATCACAGACGATTTGAAAGTTGTGCCAAACTCATTGAATACATTTTTTTATCTGTTCAAGAATTGGGGAATAGAAAATATGTCTTCAGTGAATGAAATGACAGTGACTATAACTAAGAATCAGGTTTCTTAATTTACAGTTTCCCTAACTTTAATATCAATTGTTTCACATTTCCTTGTTCAATTTAAGTGGTTTTGACCTTTATGGACTAATTTGAAGTTGTGAGGAATTGATGATTGTAGATTCGATTTATCATTTTTACAGGTAATGGATCTGCTGAAAAGTTATTTGAGCTCAACACCAACTTTAACGAATTTGTTCCTAGAAAAACCCTTTCTTCATAGATTTAAAAAGATTGAATTTCCTCTGCTTGATATTAATGCAAATGGTAGTAGCAAAATCAACGTGACTATAATGCAAAGAAAATCAAACGGCAAGATATTGTTTGCTCAAGGAAAAGAAGATTTTGCAGACTTTCTTTTCAGTTTCTTCACTTTTCCTTTAGGAGGAGTGGTACATTTGATGAAAGGTTGTTCTTCTATGGGTAGCATGGATGGATTGTATAAGAGCATTGTTGATTTAGATGAAGATTATTGGACAGTAAAGGAAGTAAAGGATATGCTTTTTTAACCTGGACTTGCCCCACCACAGTTTACATTAAGCAACTAGCTACTCCCAATTTACGATGGCTCCAAACATTTTTGTTACATTGAGCACGCCAGTGGTAATTTTGGACTACACCTTACTTCTTGTTATTTAACTTCTACATTCATGAAAGTAAACAGTGGCCAGAGTACATGTACAGCTTTGGAATTTGTTGATCTCATATCTGAGACAGGAAATTATAAAGGATATGTGAAAGGACCAACAATGTGTATGGCAACAGATGATTTGATTGTGACACCGATGTCGCCCATTTCTGTTGTATCTTTACTAACTAGTATGAGCATTCCTTTTAGTGACTTGGAAGAGAAAGAGATTAGCATTGGCATTAAGGAGGTAAGAATAGTTCAAAAAGCATCTGGCCTCTGTAATATATGATTTTTTGTTTGTTTGAAATTTATATTTATATTACATTTGCTTAATTTGCCATAAGATTACAATGTTATAAAGTTACAATGTTCTTGCAGGGAGTCAGCATACTACAAGCATCATTGACATCAAAATCGGCCCTAACAACTGGTCTTAGGCATCTGTTAACTGAAGTTAAGGAGGAGAACTGAGTAATCAATAATATTTTGTTCGGTAATATTTAAGATGCATCTTGGGCAAAGTTCATATAATCAACATGATAGTTATTTGTAGTCCTTTCAGTTTGATTGTTTCTTTTACGGCATACTCTTATTTTAGTTTTTATTGATATTGTGAAATTTGTTGACTTGTAGTTGCTTTGATAGTTAAAAATGTCTCATTGTTCTACAATGAATTTGCAGATCTGTTTCCTTAATTATATTTGTTATACTGAGCACTCATTTTACAAAACATACCTTACTACTTGCTATCTAACTTTCTACACATAGGCAAGTTGATGATAGCTTGGGAAACTGTACTGCTTTGGAGTTTGTTGATCCCATATCTGAGACTAGTAAAGGATATACTAATTAAAGGACCGACAATGTACATGGCAACAGATGATTTGGTTGTGACACTGATTTGTCCATTTCTGTTATATCGTTACTAGACAGTCTGAGCATTCCCGTTAATGACTTGGCAGAGACAGTGATTAGAACATTGGCGTGAAGGAGGTAAGAAGATTCGTAAAAGCATCAGATCTGTTTAGGCTTTTTATTTGCTTGAAAATTTGTATTAACTTATCTTCATTTGCCAGAAAAAATATGGAGTTATTGTAAAGTTTACTGTGTTGGTGCAGGGTGTTCGCGTACTACAAGCATCTTTGACCTGTACATCAGCCCTAACAATTGGTCCCAGCCACTTGTTGACCAAAGCTAAGGAGGAAAAGAAATGAGTGATATTGTGCTGTATGTTGGATACATCGAGGGCAAGAGCTAGCTATATAATCAACACGATAGTTACTAGTTGTAGTCCTTTTACTTTGAAATGTCTCATTTTAGTTTTAATTGATTTTGTGAAATCTTATGACTTACCTTGTTAATGAAAAATGTCCTATTCGTCCTACAATGATTTTGCAGATTAGTAAACATTTGGGTATTCTATTTTTGTAGGAAAAAGCTTATCATACAATGTGGTTTACTATATCTAACTATCTATGATACAAATAGCTATATGCATATATCTATCTATATACTTAGGAAAGAAAAGTTATTATTGAGGGAGTGTGAGAGTATTCTAACTTTCTAATGTAAATCAAAACATGAATATTCAACTTTTACATCATATAAGAGTAAATTTTACATGTGCTGACGTGAAAAATCACTACAATATTGTGTAAAGAAATAAATTTCTTTTTAATTATTCGAACACCGTACCAATTGATCATGGAATCACAACTTCCACGAAGAATTATAGAGACACATCTATGTCAAATCACTTGTTCCTTGTTAGTCTGTGTGATATTGTTTAAGTTATGCATGGTTGGATGGGGCTTTATTACTAGGTAGGTCTTGAACTGCATTTTATGAAGTGTATTTTTATGTATTTGTGCTCTTTCAGGTGCTTGGATGAACTTTACTTGTGCTGCATTCTATAGTACTTTTATTCAATAAATAGTTTGATTATAAAAGAAATAAATAATTAGGAGTTATAAGGTTGGTTTGGTGGTGAAGGAAGAATGGAGGAAGGGATAGGTCGGGGGTTCGAATCCCCCGCTAACAAAAACTAACATATTAACAACTAATATTTGACTGATAAAAAAAATAATAAGATACCAAGGAAAGGAGCTATATATCAAACATATGTACCAGTGGAGCACAAGTGTGAACACATGAACGAATATCCAATAATAAAAAATGAACAAAAAATATGATACCAAATAACAAGCACAATCAATAAGAACCAAAAGTACGTGGAGATCACCTCACATCCATATGTTCATTCTTGAAGGCTATATACATGATGGGTAATGGCCTCCTTAGCTGATCTTTAATCACTCTAAATTTTGTCCATGCTTGTAATAATTAATTAATGAGAATGTGATGTTTACATTCTCGATCATTAGCCAGCTGAGACATTGAGGAAGGAAACAACTCACATTACAGAATCGCTCAACTATTGACATATACGCAATCAAATCTGGACAAATTATAAGACCATTCAAACTCATCTCCATCATCAACTTCTCGGTTATTTCAATGACCCCCTTCTTGCAACATAACTGTTCTTACCAGATTTTGGTAAGCCTTCTGGTGCGGTGGCTCCGTCGGGATCACCTCCGTGACTGGTGGGGGGTGTACCTGCAAGGACACTCCGACGCTCAAGTTAGAGGCGCAGAGGGAGAGACAGGTATCACAAGGTGGGATTAGAATTTCGTACCTCGATTGGGATGTATCGCTCTGTATTTATAGGGTGTAAAGAGATAGATTTGATAGGGTTATTTACCTATCAAATCTCCTCAAATCTCGTGATAAAGATAGAGATAATTCTATCTTCTATCTTTATCTTGTGGCCTGATCTTTCTATATCTTATGATATGCTAAGATATATTCTTTCCGTTATTACCATCCGAGTCCGAATGATAAGTTTTACTCGGTCTACTCGACTAGTCGGTGGAGTGCCGAGTCCGAGTAGTACACATGCCCCCCAAGCTCTGAAGTAATGTAGGAGCTTAAGTATACTAATTTCGGATTTATTTGGCCGAGACGCGTTCAGTTCTCTAAGCGTCGCGTCGTTTTGGTGAAGACGTCGTTTCGGACATATTGATGTCGTAACGGTTCCCAAGGGCGGCGCCAGTGATTGCTTTTTTGAAATTTGAAACGGCTTGGGGATTCCCAAAGGTCTCAAGCCTTCCTAGCCGTTGATTGGCCTAGTGAGGGGTCTTGATCAAACGGTTCTGACCGTTTCGCTCTTTCGTATTCGCGACGTTTGAGGTTCTATATAAAGGGGCACTGTTGACGTTGGTGCTCACTTTCATTTCTGTTTTGTCTTCCCGCAAGCTTTTTTCTCCCTTGCGCCATCTTGTTCTACCTTCTAGGTTTTTTCTTTGTCCTTTGTTCAGGTACGCCCTATCTCCTTCCCATTTCTTTTTCTGTCTCTATAATGTCTTCTTTTTCTGGGGATTCTGGGCGCTCCGGCGGGGGTCGTATGCTTACGCCGGAGGTTCGCCCCATCGGAGAGGGTTCCGATGGTGGTTCTTCTTCTCATCGCCGTGGTTCTGATAGGGTTAGCGATGGTGAGTCGGCGGCGAACGTTGCTGCCACGGGTGTCGGGGTGGTTCGTCCCTCCGTCGACCCTGTGCAAATACCCTTGGTTGTTCCGGTTAGGGGGGTAGTGGTGCTAGACGATTCCGAGGCGACTGAGGATCATCCTCTTGAGACTCGGCGTGCTCGCCTTCTACCTCCTCTTCCCCAGCCTGTTGATCCCAGGGGTAGAAAGGTCTATCCTCCTGTTGCTACTTCCGGCTATTCCTGGGTGGCTGGGGAGGTAGGTGCCTACGCTTCTCGGTATCAGACCGAGGAAGCTTTGGCTTCTTTTCTTGCAACCATCGACTTGTGTCATTCGGAACGCTTGGGTATGGTCTATGCCGAACCATGTGGGCCCGATGACCGAGTTTTTGTGTCGGCTGGTTCGCGCCTTCCACACTTCACTTTTGTTTATGACGCCTTGTTCTCGGTTCTCGGCATTACTGTGCCGTTTGACCAGTTTGAGGCCGATGTTCTTCGGGCGCTGAATGTTGCCCCCACGCAGTTGCATCCGAACTCCTGGGCTTCTCTCCAGGATTTCCGGGTGCTCTGCAGTAAATTCTTTATTACCCCTACTGCTCCTAAATTCTTGTATCACTATAAGGTAAAGGAGAGTCAGAAGGGGGGTTGGGTCTCCTTGACCGGGATTCCTGGTCGGTCCATTCTTAGTCCTTTCACCTCGTCTTGGAAAAATTTCAAGAGTGGTTTCTTTCGTGTCCGACCAGGTCCGGAAGGAGAGGTCGAATTTTTTGATGGCCGTGGGGAGCCGAGGTTCCCTCTCTATTGGACCCGCTCCCCGAACAAACGGCTATCTTGGCAAGTCGTGGACATGTCTCCTGAGGATCAGGATGACATGATCACGTTGTGTAAGTTGCCGCGTTCCTTATCCTGTAAAACACTTGTCGGAATTCCTTCTTCTCGGACACCGAGAGAGGATTGGGCTGGTGAGTACCTTTTATTTACTCGGTTTTTCTTCTTCTACTTTGCCTTTTACTGATGTTGACTTTTTTGCAGCCGTGATGGGAAAATTCGACTATAGGACGGCCAAAAAGCAGAGGTTGGAGAAATTGAAAGGCAAGGAAGCCTCTGCTGAGGCGGCTCGAGTTCCCCCTCCTCCTCCTCCTCCTTCTCCTCCTCCTCCTCCTTCTCCGAAGAGGGGTCAGGGAGAGATCGTTCAAGGAGTGGATGGTCCCTCGAAAAGGTCGAAGCCGAGTCCGCCTGGCGCTGGGGCTTCGGGATCTGCTGTTGAGAGGCATCCGGCTTTTCTTTCTATGAAAGAAGGTCGGACCTCGCTTTGGGGTAAAGATTTCAATCCCGGGGCCCTTATTTCTGCCGACAGTCTCGGTCAAGCTGATCGGGATATGTTAAGGGATGCTGGGCCACTGCTTTCCATGGAGGCTGTTTGCCGCTTCCAGGCTCAGTCGTGGGCTATTGCTCAGTATTGGGCTGAAGAGTTCGACCACGGCCACCGGGAATTAGCTATGGTGAAGGAGAATGCAGCAAAGGCCGAGCAGGCTCTCTTGGAGGCTACCCGGGCCAACGAGACTCTTCTCCAATCCGCTGAAGAATCTCGGCGGTCTCAAGAGGGAGTGGAGGTTAAGTTGAGGGAAGTTGAAAGTCGTGAAGAGGACTTGAAACTTTCCTTAGCTGCTTCTGAAGACTCGGCTCGGGAATTACGAGCTGAGGTGGATAGGCTCGTTTCCGAGCTTGCTCAGGCGAGGGCTGAGGCTGCCGAGTCTGAGGCTAAGTTGCAGACCGATCTGGGTGAGGCTTTGGATGAGATTGTGAAGACCCATGAGGCCGGGTTCAGCAAGGCGCTTCGCCAAGTTCGGTATTTCTTCAAGGATGCCGACACCTCTCTTTTTGACGTAGACAAGGATGTCAATAAGGAGGGGGAGTTGGTTGAGGAGGCGACGCTCGGTGAGGATGGCGCCGGGGACAACATCCAGGGGGAGGGAGATGTTCCTTTTTAGTTTTCTTTTTGTAAGGCTCGTACCCGGCCTATCGAATAGGGTACTTAATGAAATTTATATTCATGGTTAGCACCCGGCCTTTTGAGTAGGGTGTCAAATGGCTTCTTTATTGGTATGGTTTTTTGGTAACTCGTATTAAAGGTCTACGCGGTTTAATTTTAACTCGCTTTTTGTATCCTTTAGTCGGTTAGGTCTAACTCGTTTTTACGTATCCTTGTAAAGGTCTACGCGGTTTAGTTGTAACTCGTCTTCGTATCATTGTAAGGGTCTACGCGGTTAAATGTAACTCGCCTTTTGTATCCTTTACTAGTCTTTTTTAACTCGCTTTTTGTATCCTTATAAAGGTCTACGCGGTTAATTGTGACGCCTTCGTGTTTTTGTAAAGGTCTACGCGGTTTAATTGTAACTCGCTTTTTGTATCCTTTACTCGGTTATGATTAACTCGCATTTTGTATCCTTATAAAGGTCTATGCGGTTAATTGTGACGCCTTCGTGTTTTTGTAAAGGTCTACGCGGTTTAATTGTAACTCGCTTTTTGTATCCTTTACTCGGTTATGATTAACTCGCATTTTGTATCCTTGTGAAGGTCTACGCGGTTAAATCTAACTCTGAATGGATAATTTGAAAAGAGGAGTTTCATTAATGATAGAAATTGGGTGTGCCTCGTTAAAACCTCTTTGACAAAAAACCTCTTGGGAAAAAATGTCAAAGTATGAAAAAGAGTACATCACCACTTACAACTTTTCTAACTGTAGTAAAACTTCAGGTGTGTCGCGTTCCAAGTTCGGGGGATGGTTTTGCCGGATGGGTACTCTAGTCGGTAAGCTCCATTTCCCAGCGACTTGGTTATTCTGAAGGGGCCTTCCCAATTGGCTGCCAATTTACCCTCTCCTGTAGCTTTTCTGGCTTCCCCGCATTTTCTCCAAACCAGGTCTCCAGCTTCAAAGTTCCTTGGTTTGACCTTGGTGTTATATCTCCTCTCGGCTCTTCTTTTACAGGCCTCGATTCTGACTTGGACCTCGTTGAGCGTCTCTTCGGTCATGTCGAGTGCATGCCTGAGTGATTGGTTGTTGTTTTCCTGGATGAAATTTGTTCTTCGCAGGGAGGGCTCTCCGACTTCTACTGGTATCATAGCGTCTGAACCGTATGAGAGTCTGAAAGGGGTTTCCCCTGTCGTTGACTGTGGTGTGCAACGATATGCCCATAAGATCGCGGGAAGTTCTTCTGCCCAACTTCCTTTAGCGTCTCCTACTCGCTTCTTCAGTTCTCTGAGTATCACTTTATTTGCGGCTTCCGTTTGTCCGTTAGTTTGCGGATGTTCCACTGAGGTCACTCGGTGCCGAATCCCTAGGTTTTTGAAAAACTCTTCAAGGTTCTTTTCGGTGAACTGTCTACCGTTGTCAGAAATCACCGAGTGGGGGATGCCGAAACGGCATATGATATTTTTCCATATGAATTTTTGCACGTTGTGGGCGGTGATAGTTGCCAAGGGTTCGGCCTCGATCCACTTTGTGAAGTAGTCAATTCCGACGAGGAGGAACTTCACTTGTCCTTTAGCGAGTGGGAAATGGCCTAATATATCAACTCCCCATAGGGCGAAGGGCCAGGGGGCTATGATATTGTGCAATTCTTCTGCTGGTATATGGGATAAGTTGCCATACTTTTGGCATTCTTCGCATTTTTTGACGTACTCGGCGCAGTCGCGGCGCATCGTTGGCCAGTAATATCCGGCTCTTAGAGTTCGGGAGGCCATAGCTTTTCCGCCTGAGTGCATTCCACATATCCCTTTGTGCATCTCATTTACCACATATTCGGCCTGAGCCTTCGTGATACATTTCAGTAGTGGTGCTGTGAAGCCTCTTCTGTAAAGGTCTTCTCCTTCTATGACATAGTAGCTGGCCCTTCTTCTGATCTTTTTGGCTTCTTCCCGGCTCTCTGGGAGGGTTCCTTCCTTCAAGAAGTTCCATATCTCGGTCATCCATTCTCTGTCAGCCGAGTTGATGTTGGAAACAATTTTCTCGACGCTCGGCGTGGATATTGTTTCCTGTATGACAGTTCTGTGCTGGCCTTTATTCTTCGTACTTGCCAATTTTGACAGCAGGTCAGCTCTTTCATTTTGTTCTCTCGCAATGTGTTCGAGCTCGAAACTGGTGAATTCGTTCTTCAACTGGGAGGCCAAGTGGTAATATCTTGTCATCTGGGGGTCCTTCGTTTGATAGGATCCATTTATTTGCCCAGTAACTAGTTTTGAGTCGCTCCAGCATCTAAGGTGTTTCGCTCCTACTTCCTTGGCGAGTTTTAGCCCTGCTAGGAGGGCTTCATACTCGGCTTGGTTGTTGGATGCGCTAAAGTCGAATCTGAGTGACTGTTCCAGGATAATCCCTTCAGGGCTTTCAATTATGACTCCTGCTCCACTGCCTTTTTCATTCGAGGAGCCATCTACATAAAGGGTCCAGAATGGGAGGGGCGCTTCTGCCACCGGAGCTAGTTCAGCGATAAAGTCGGCTAGGCACTGTGCTTTAATAGGCCCTCTCGGTTCGTACTTGATGTCAAACTCGGATAGTTCTACCGACCATGCTATCATCCGTCCGGCTAACTCTGGTTTCCTTAGTATCTGTCGTATCGGGTGGTCTGTCTGTACCACTATTGGGTGGCTTTGAAAATATGGACGTAGCCGTCGTGCTGAGGTGACTAAGGCTAGAGCTAGCTTTTCTATCTTTTGATATCTGGTTTCGGCATCTTTCAATACTCGGCTTATGTAGTAGACTGGTTTTTGCGTCTGATTTTCCTCCTGGATGATGACCGAACTGATCGCGTCTCCCGAGACGGCTAAGTATAATATTAAGTCCTTGCCGGGTTCAGGTCTTGTTAGAATTGGTGGTGATGAAAGTAGTGTTTTTATCTTTAGGAAGTTTTCTTCACACTTTTCATCCCATCCGAAGCCTTGCTGTTTCTTGAGTAGTTGAAAAAGGGTCTGGCTATTTCTGCTGCTTTTGGCAGGAAACGGGATAGGGACGCCAGTCTTCCAGTTAGCCGTTGTACTTCTTTTATGTTACCCGGACTTCTCATGCCTATGATAGCTGCACATTTTTCCGGGTTGGCTTCTATGCCCCTGTGGGTGAGCATGAATCCTAAAAACTTTCCGCCATGCACCCCGAAAACGCATTTCTCAGGGTTTAGCCTCATATTATGTTTTCTGATCTCGTCAAAAATTTCGGTCAGGTCCCCTGGATGTGACTCTGGTTCTCTGCTTTTAACCACCATGTCGTCGACATAGACTTCCAGGTTTTTGCCGAGTTGTTTTGTAAAGATTTTGTCCATTAGACGCTGGTATGTTGCTCCTGCGTTCTTCAGTCCAAATGGCATTACCGTGTAGCAATAATTTGCCGTGTCGGTTATGAATGCCGTTTTTTCCTCATCCGATGGGTACATGGGTATCTGGTTGTACCCGAAGTATGCATCTAGAAAGCTCAGGATCGGGTAGCCGGCTGCTCCGTCTACTAGCTTGTCTATGCTTGGCAGCGGGTATGAGTCTTTTGGGCATGCTTTGTTAAGGTCCGTGTAGTCGGTACACATTCTCCATCTCCCATTCGCCTTTTTAACCATCACCACATTTGCGAGCCATGTTGTGTATTGAACTTCCCTGATGAAGCCGGCGCCGAGTAACTTTTCAGTTTCTTCTTTTACCGCTTTTCCTCTTTCGGCCCCGAGTTTCCTCTTCTTTTGGGAGATCGGTTTGGCTTCCGGGCAAATGGCAAGCTCGTGGCTATGGAAGCTTGGGTCTATACCGGGCATGTCGGCGGCTGACCATGCGAACAAGTCGGCGTTGTCTAACAGGACTTTGGCAATGGCTGCTTCGGTCTCGCTCTCTAGCTGAGTCCCGAGTTTCGTGCATTGTCCTGACTCTCTTCCTATTTGGAAAGATTTCACCTGTTCCTTGGGTTCTGCTCTCGGCTCGGTCTCCCTGGGATCTAGGTCGGTCTCCTCTGTTGGCGTTGTAAGAGAAGTGCATGCTACGTGTTTTATCGTCAGCTCTGGGGTCTTTTTGCCACTGGCTATCTTTAGGCTTTCTAGGTAGCACTCGCGGGCTGCCTCCTGATCAGCCTTGACTGTTACTATTTTTCCTTCCGAATTTGGGAACTTCATTGCCAGATGTGGAGTCGAAATTATTGCCCCTAATTTGTTGAGTGCAGGCCTGCCTATAAGAATATTGTATGAAGTGAGGGCGTTGACTAGGAGGTACCTGACCGTGATGGTCTTGGACCCCTTCTCATCTCCAAAAGTCGTGAGGAGGTCAATATAGCCTCTGGTATCAACCTTCTTGCCTGCGAATCCGACTAGCTGTTCGGTGTATGGTTGTACCTTATTTTCAGGGATGTCTAGCTGTTTGAAAGTGGACCAATACAGGATATCTACCGAGCTGCCTTGGTCGACTAGGACTTTGCACACCAACCAGTTTGCGACTTCAATCTTGACCACCATCGGGTCATCATGATTGGGCTCTATGCCTTCGAAGTCTGCATCTGTGAAGGTTATAGGTGGCATTTTCTT
This sequence comes from Pueraria montana var. lobata, assembly GCA_026413185.1. Lineage (NCBI taxonomy): Eukaryota > Viridiplantae > Streptophyta > Magnoliopsida > Fabales > Fabaceae > Pueraria > Pueraria montana. The sequence goes on along the minus strand of CM048650.1, from coordinate 85,043,692 downwards.
GTGTACTCTGGGGTTTGCCGAGGCCGAGTTGATGGACCGGAGACTACGCAGATGTCTCTTCCTTGCCGAACTCGAACAACCACCTCCAGCGAATCCTCCTGCTATTGTGTTGATAACACCTCGGAGTCGAGTTTCGGGAGGTTTGGTTTGGTGTTCCTGGCGGGGCTCTTCTGTGCGTCGGGTTTTTCTATCGCGATAGTCTTCCCTTTCCCGGGCTCGTTCTTGCACGGGTTTTCGGCCTTCGTCTCGGACGAATCGGCGTAACTTGCCTTGTTGGATAAGTTTTTCAATCTTATCCTTCAAGGTGGTGCACTCCTCTGTAGTGTGTCCATGTACCCTGTGGTATCTGCAAAATTTGGACCTATCTGCTTTCTCTGGAGAGCTATTTCGGGTAGGCAAGCTTATCAGCTCGGCGCTGCAGGCTTCTTCCAGGACTCGTGCTCTGCTATCCGTCAGGGGGGTATAGTGGGCAAATCTTGCCCGAGGCGGTCTGTCGCTTCTAGGTTTGCTACTCCGCTCTCGGCTTGTTCCTGGTTTCTCTCGTTCCTCTTGTTTTTTGTAGGATTCGCCTCTGACTCGTTCCCTGAACTTGGTCATTTCTTCCATCTGAATATATCCTGCTGCTCTAGCTCGGAGCTCGTCCATGTCGTGTGGCGGTTTCCTGCAGAGGCTGTCTGAAAAAGGTCCGGATTTTAGTGCCATAAGCATGGAGTTTAATGCCACTTGTGGATTCAAGTCCCGAATCTTGACAGAGATCCCGGCGAATCTTTCCATGAAGTCCCTGAGAGACTTGTTGTCTTCTTGCCGTATATTGGCCAGTGCTACTGACGTCAGGTGGTGGGGTCGACTCGTAGCGTATTGAGCGCCGAAACGATCGACTAACGTGGCGAAAGAGTCGATTGAGTGGGGGGGGAGTCGTGTGTACCAGTTCAATGCTGCTCCCTTCAGGGTTGTTGGGAACACTCGGCACATGATGGCATCGTCGTTTGTGTACAGGTTCACCTGTGTGACGAATGCGTCAATGTGCTCGTCGGGGTCGCTCAGTCCATCGTATCTGTCCATGGATAACGGCTTCCACCCGACCGGTAGCGGAGTCTCCATGATTCCGTCTACAAACGGGTGTCGCCTCGTTGTCTCGGGTATCGTACTCCGCCTTGGTGGTGCTCGTGATCCTGAGGCGGGTCTGGACTCCAATTGGGTCGTTGATCGGTTCGCCTCGCTCCAAGTGGTATCTTCCTGCTCTGTTCGGTCAGGGTGTCTATTGGCGGTGGTATGTGCCGCCGATAGTCCGTTGGTAGTGGCGTGGGCTGCCGAGAACCCATTGATAGCGGCGTGAGCTGCCGAAACTCCGTTTCGGTCCTCTCGCAGTTTCTGATATTGCTCTCGGAGGATAGCGTTCTCCCTGCGGAGATCTTCTATCTCCTTAGCGTTGCTCTATTTCAGCGTGTCAACTTCCCTTTGCAGGGCTTGGATCAGTGGATGATTCTCAAGCACCTGACGCGGGAAGGGCGCCACGTTGTTGGGGTTACCTCCCTGGGTATCCCTTGGGGGTGGTACGCCCAGGATTTGGGTTTCCCCCCCCTGTGGTCGCTTTTCATGGTTCGCTGCTTCTTTCTGGGTCGTCGTCATTAGGTTAATCTTGTTGTGGTTAGTGTGGCTGGGAATAATTTCACCGAAGCCCCACGGTGGGCGCCAAATGTTCTTACCAGATTTTGGTAAGCCTTCTGGTGCGGTGGCTCCGTCGGGATCACCTCCGTGACTGGTGGGGGGTGTACCTGCAAGGACACTCCGACGCTCAAGTTAGAGGCGCAGAGGGAGAGACAGGTATCACAAGGTGGGATTAGAATTTCGTACCTCGATTGGGATGTATCGCTCTGTATTTATAGGGTGTAAAGAGATAGATTTGATAGGGTTATTTACCTATCAAATCTCCTCAAATCTCGTGATAAAGATAGAGATAATTCTATCTTCTATCTTTATCTTGTGGCCTGATCTTTCTATATCTTATGATATGCTAAGATATATTCTTTCCGTTATTACCATCCGAGTCCGAATGATAAGTTTTACTCGGTCTACTCGACTAGTCGGTGGAGTGCCGAGTCCGAGTAGTACAATAACCTTAATTATATGAGATATGACAATGCATGTATATATATTGGCAAAAGGGAAGAAACCAAGTGGTAGAACTTCCAATATTCAAATATCAAATGATCATGGAATCACAAAAGCTTCCAAGAAGAATTATAGAGACACACATATTCCATAGGGTTGAAAATTGAAATCAGGTGTTCCTTGTTAATTTGTTAATAACTGATTTTTAAAAGTATAATATTCAATGGTTATAATGAATTTTTCAATTTATTCCTTTAATAAAAAAAAATTATTAAATTGAGCCTTATCAATTAAGAAATTAAGCCTGTCAAATTCTAATATTTATAAATTAATTAACCTTTTAATATAAATGAATTAACCTTTTAATCCAAAAGATGTCTTCAATTCATAGGATTCTGGAGTTAACAATTATGATTTGAAGACTTTAAATATGTAAAAATTGAATGATGTGATCTGAAAATTAATTTTTTTTATGGAAATGTTTTCATGTTTAAATTTTTTTATTGATACGAAATGTATATTTATCTATTTTCAGAATAATTTTGAAACAATTAATTAAAATGTTTTCCATAGTATAACAAATATTAATACTTATATAAAATCTCCTTGCTAAACAACCTATAATTGGAGTAAACATTATGACTTTGAGGATCTGAGCATATAATTGGTGACGCTTCATGTTTACAATGAAGAATTTCAAAAATAAAAAATAAAATGATAAGCTTTTTTTTTTACGAAAAATAAAATGATAAGCTTGAACAACAATATTATGACTTAAATGTAGAAATTTAGATTTCATATCATTATATTAAGAAACATATATGCATGAATTATTTATTGAATCATTCTTGAGAAAACAGGAAAATCGATATCCTCAGCATCCAAGGTACATGTTACATATTTCTAAAAGTTGAAAACCTCAAATTGTCCTGGATAAAGTAGTAATAATTTGGGCTGACCAATTCTATATAGTAAAACCATGCTCGCCTCCATTAAGGATTAATGTAGAGAGTTGCTGCAATTACCAACAATACTGATGTGTATGACACACCAAAACTTACACAGAAAACAAACATGTCGACTAAACTGTCATTGTCCCCATCAGTGTATGAGCTATTTGGTGAAATAGCATGTGGTTGTCCATATGGATTGCAACTTTTTTGGGAGTGGAGGTCAACAAAGAAGAGGATTGCCCTCGTAGCTGCTTTCATCAAAGGTAATAAATTGGCCTTTCCTTTCTGGTGTTTCACCTGATAAGTTGTTGTGTGCCACACTAAATATAGCAAGAAAGGTTAACTCACTTAGTTGAGGAGGAATGTGGACACTCAACTTGTTAAAAGAAAGATCCAAACTCTCTGTTTGTACCAGATTGGAGAATGTAGCCAGAATTTGCCTAGTCAACTCATTGTGGGACAAGTTCAATGCTCGAATCCTTGTCAAGTTTCCAAGCTCAGATGGAATACTCCCATTTAGTTTATTGTTGGATAAGTCAATTCCAAACATATAAACAAGGATATCTCCTTTATAAGTGTAGGATCTTTCCTTTGTAGTGAAGTTCACTTTTTCTTTTGCATTTGGAAATTGAATTCCCCCTTTATATATAGGAAAGATGCCATCAACACTTAATTGGTCAGTGTTCTCATCCTCAAAAGGCATTTTAACCAAGCAATTGGGTGTTACACCAGAAAAATTGTTATAAGAAAGGTCTAGTATAAATACTTTTAGCAGTTTGCATAATTGTTCTGGAATATGCCCTATAAAGTGATTACCCTTCTATGAGAATCTTCAATGTTGATTTTTCAAGGTCCAATATCATAACTTGAATGTTACCAATTATTTCATTGTAGCTAAGGTCTAGCACCAACGAAGAATTGTTGAACATCGATTTGGACAAGCCACTAAACCTATTATTGCTCATGTGGATGGATCTCACAGAAGAATTGGCAAAAGATGGTACAAAACTAGTGAAATCGTTTTCTGAGACATCTAGATACTCTAGAGATTTAAGTTCCACAAATCTTGTTGAAATAGATCCTTCAAGATAATTGCTGGACAATGAAAGCGCTTTCAAGTTTGACAAATTTCCAACCAAACTTGATAGCTTTCCCACTTATATCCAAGGTCAACAATGATGTGGCAAAAAACCTATTCATACTTCCAAAAAGACTATTGATATCCAAATACAACTGCTCCAAGATGTTCACAGTTGACAAAGTAGGAAACACGGGTCCATGTAGCTTATTGTTAGAAAGTTTCAAAACCTGAGCTGGCCAGATATGTTCTTTGGTATTTCTCCAGAAAAAATATTATCTGAGAGATCCATTGTATCCAATAAGTTCATTTGGCTGAATTCATGTGGAATTGAACCTTGGATGTCATTTCTAGACATGTTCAAAAATTGCAAATTTGGAAAGATTGAACTGATATTGTTGCTAAGCATCTGACCGGTTATGAGATTGTCAGACACATGAATCGTCTCTATCTTTAGAAGAGGATGTGATGGAAGCTTGAAAATACCAGTAAAAGAGCAATTTCTAACAAGAATTTCAGTCAATTGTGTGTTATTTTCCAACAACCAGTTAGGAAACTCCTTCCAACTTACAACTGGTAAAATCCAGATTAGTTAAGTTATATTGGTAAAGAAGAAAATTGGGGAACGGAATAGAATTAGTCGCAGCTGTCCAAGACAAACTGAGCACTTGTAATTGAAATTTCGGAATCCAAGTTTGCAAACTAAGCTGTGAGTCCAAAATGAATTTGTTGCCTTCATCATAGATGAACTTGAGGTTTGAATGATTAGGAAATGGTGTGAAAGAAATAGGGACCTCAAATCGGTTTTCTGTAAAACCAAAATATTCAAGTGAATTAAGGCTTGCAAGGTTAGAGGCAAAATTTCCAATGAAGTGATTTTGAGATAGGTCCAACTTCCGAAGAGACGTCATGTTAACAAAAGATGAGGGAAGCGGTCCCTCAAATTCATTATCGATTAGATCTAACTCTTCTAGCTTCTTCAGCTTAAACCATTCTGAAAAATGAAATTTTGACCAAAAAAGAAAATCGTCTTATAAGGAACATAATGAAGATGATACAAATATTTCAACAAATTAAGAAAAATTTGTATTGAATAACGTAAAAGGCAAATGAACAATTACCAGCAGCAGGAAGGGTGTCATTTATTCCACATCCCGAAAGAGACAAAACTTTCAAAGAGGTCAAATTTCCAATACTTTCAAAAAAATCATTTTCCAAGTTAGAACTGAGATCCAATATCAAGTGTTCTAGGTTACTTAAATCATGAAAATCTGCATAACATAGAAAATGATATGAAGCTTAATGTAACAAAAAGGAAGTTAATTTACCTAGAGAAATTAAGAAGTATTACTACCTTGAGCAACAATTGTTCCTTTAAATTCATTGAATCTCATATAAAGCTCCCTAATAGATGATAAACCTTGCAACGACTTCCTTAGCTTGTTTCCATCTATCATGTGCCCATCTAAAGTAAGGACATCTAATCTGCATAGACTTTTTGAGCTTGAAAGATGTAACGTGAATTAATTAAAAAAGTGTAAATAAGTTTTAATTTGGTAGAATGTGAGAGAGCATGTACGTCTCAATTAAGAAGGAGACAAATATATCTTGTTACAAATGTAAATATACGAACTTCGGCTAAATAATGGGATTCAACAGCTTGCAAGTATCATGAATTTATCTAATATACGTCATGTTCATCACTAAACAACTGATTAAAAATTTTAATTTCATTTTCATAAATACCTTAATGGACCACAAAATTATTGATATTATTAGAAGTTAGATCAAGAATCTTCAACCTAGTCAAAGTCGATAATCCTGCAAGAGGTAAATAGAGAACTAATCATTCAACTATCATTCGTGTAGAGTAATACTTTTCTTCACTCGTAAAATAGAAGTGTTACTTAGGAAAACGTGTTTTTGATAGATACCACAACATTTTTTTTTTTGACAGAATGGATACCACAACATAAAAAATGGTTGGCATGTAATAAATAATGCGTTGGAAACATTAGGTCATAAAAATTTAGATAAAGGAGGAGGAAAATAGAGAATAAATTAGAGAATGAATTGCAATTAATATTAATTTTATTTTGATGTAATATAAAAATAAAGATTCGCATATTCTCTTACATAGGATATGATTCAGACCGAGAAATAATGATAATGAAGGATAATTTTTTTTTTTTATGAAAGGCATAATGAGGGATAATTTTGATTATTTATAAAATTCATTAATTAGTTAAATGTTCTTTCTTGTTTTTTCTCTCTTTTTATTTTGATTAGTTATAAAACTTATTAATTAATTAGTTATATGTTTTTTTTCCTCTCTCTCTCATTTTTTCGTTACATGTCTTCTCTTTCAAATTCAATAACAACCTTATTTGAGATACTATCAAACACTAAATGGAAACACCTCTTCCAATGGAGATTTGGACATCTCAGTTCATCACATCGTGAAATACTAATATCTTTCACTAGACCCAACTCCCATTGGTTGTCTTTTCTCTCTTTAACAATACCATATCCTATTAGTCAATAGGAAAGGATCCAAATTCAAAAATTAAGATATTAGCGCTAGTCGAAAAAATACACTTAAAGTCATTTTACATAGTTTATATGAGAACCGATGTAAAAAATTGTGGTGGAAGTTTTTTAAATAAGTGGAATGTTCTTACACCGAGTGTAATTTAACCAATTATTACATCAGTTAAAATTAAAATCAATGTAAGAAACACTTTTTACATCAGGTTCTTTTTAACCAATTTAAAAAATTTCAGTCCTTAGATCCTTAATCCACTTTCAAGTTGTGCCCTTCACTATGAGTTGAAACCCTAAAGTGTGTGTGTGTGTGTGTGAGAGAGAGAGAGAGAGAGAGAGGGCAATGAGAAATGCCTTCTTGACTTTGCCTCTTCAACTCATCCCTAACCTTATCTCTTCTCCTTTAATGAAACTCCCATTGGTTCCCCAAAACCCCAATGAAATTGAGAATAAAGGTATCTATCTTTTTCTTCTTATGACAACATTCAAATGGCGGGTTGCAATTTCTCTTCAGAGTTGAAGACGCAAATCTATTTCAACTTCAAGGGCAACAAGCAAGTGCTTTCATTGAGGAAACTTCACATGCGACTCATTGATGGTTGTGGATGGATGCTCCGCTGCCGCCACCACCACCACCTTTCCCTCCTCTACCTGATTCTGCCACTCTCTCCCATCACCGCCTTCTTAACTTTCCATTCCTCACGTGTGCTTTTCTCAATGCCATGTGCCAGTTCATCGATAATAATAATTCCTTTTGCCCAAAACGGCATCGCTTCTAAGCCCTCGTCTCCCAAGTAGCTCAAGACTTTTGTTGCCAATAGTGAGTCTTCATTAATCATTGTTCCATTCACAATTTTCCCTCTTTTTGAAAAATAAAATTTAAAGTGTTTCATTTGATAGATAAATAATACATTCTAGGGTGTGGAGTTGAAATTGTACAATGTTAGGGATGCCTAAGTCTAAAATTATTGTGTAGTTTAATGTTCGAGTGGAAGAGGCGATTGAATTTGGTGTTCTGCATTCTGATTATGGATATAGCAATTCCAGCAATGAAGGTATCCCCACAAGCTTGGACCCTTTGGGCCGGCTATGGGGCTAAATCCTCGATCCTAGGCTTAGTCACACTTCAAGCTCATCGCCCCTCCCCAAGGATGTATTCTGCTATCAAACCTAGGTCCTCCCCCACAAACTCAGCGTGTATTACCAACTGAGCTACACCCATTGGGTTAAAACTTTTTTCCTTTCAAACTTGGATGCATAATGTATGATAGTAATAGATAATTGTGTTTTTTGTGGTAAAAGCTCAAGTGATTACACAACAAAATCGATATTTGATTATTGCAACAAATGGAACCTTGAATCAACAAAGAACTGAGGTAATTCTACACCGATTAAACTTACATCAGTTATAAGGTTTTTTTTTTTTTTTTGTGAAACATCGATTATAAGTTTAACCGATAGAAAAAGTGTTTTTTACATTGGTTCAATGTTTGATATAAAAAATTTCCTCATCCTCTACATGGTGGGATCAATATCAATCCTAATACCAATGTAAAATCTCCATTTTAAGCTATGTTAAATGCCCCTGTAGTAGTGTAACTTTCATAATCTTTTATTATTTTAATTATATTTTTAATCCATTTAGTTTAGATTGAATACAATCTTAGTTTCTGAAAATATTTTTTAGCTTAATTGAGTTATTCTATTTTTAAAATTGATTAAATTTGGTCTTATCACCAATTTTCTTTTCTTTTCTTTTTTTCTTCAAAACCCTTGTATAGTCATGTTCTCATTTTATATTCAAAATATTCACAAATTGAATCAATATAATTGTTTTAATTTTTTTTCCCAAAACTCTAAATTTTCTCTAATTTAATTTTTAACCTCTAAACTTTTAAATTATTCCATATCCCAAATTAAATTCATCATAAACACACACAAATTTCGATAGAAAATAATTATTTGTGGGTTTTAGATTTGGAGAAAATTGATGACATGAATAAAGTTGTTTAATGTTAATAATAGAGAGATTTAATTAACTAAAAAGTTTAAGACAGATGAAGTTACACATAATTTAAACTAAAAAACCAAGAGTTTAATTAAAACTTATTGATTAAAAAAATAAACCTTATTTATATTAATATTAAACTTATAATCTTAATTAAATAAGGATTGTTGAAAAAGACAAGTCTGAAATAATGCGGGAGTTATGGAATAGCTGATTGGAGCATTGCATGACTGAGAAATAAGAAACATCACCAAAACGATGCTCAATAGAAATTCCTCAGCAAACAATCATCTACAACAAGAACTAAAACCTCTCCCAACTCATTGAGAAAACATTTAGAAGCTTCAAACATAATACGTAAAAGACCTCAAAATAAAATAATAAAAAAAATAAGGCTTAAATATGTTTTGGATCCCTCATAAATTAGCGAATTTTGTTATGGGTCCTTAATAAAATTTTTCTTCACTATGAGTCCCTAATAAAATAAAAAAATTGTTTTGAGTCCCTGTTATTTTGTCTTAGTTGTTCTAATTTATTTATTTTTTCATTTGAGTCTTTATAATATTTTGTTCATTCTGTATTAGTCCTTTGAAAATTATTTGATAGACACTAATAACAAATTATCTATATATTTTAGGAACTTAAACGAAAAAATTGATATATTAGAAGGACTAAGACAAAATAACAAGAATTCAAATCAAATTTTTTGTTTTATTAGGGACTCAACACAAAGTAGAATTTTAATAGGGACTAAAAATAAAATTTACTAATTTATAAGGGTCCTAAAACATATTTAAGCCAAAAAATAAATTATATTTAAGATTATGCAAGACACAACTCAGTCCAACGACCACAAAAATGATGGACTTTCTACCACAATGGAGTAGTTTACATTAAAATAACCAAAGTATACTTTTTAAATTTTTTTACCAAATTAAATAGTGTAAGTTGGATTTCTGAAAGTTGACTATGGAAGAAATCTTCTGGTGATTTTGTACCACTATTTGTTTTTTGGTGGCTGTTTCTAATTGTTGGAAAAGAAAAAAATGATAGTCAGAAATCATTTGCCAATATGGACAATATCACACAAAAGAGTTCCAATTTTTTTTAATAACTTGACAAAGAAAAATGATGGGACAATTGATAAATAAGAGTAAATAATTTATACATCGATTGTGCAAAGAATTATTACAATGTTAACTAATAATAAATTGTTGCATATGATAAGCTTGTTAACTTTTACAATATAGACAATATCATACAAAAGGTTCCAAAATTTTAAGGACTTGACAAAGAAACAATGATGGGACAATTGATAAATAAGAGTAAATAGTTTATACACCGATCGTGTAAAGAATTATTACAATGTTAATTAATAATAAATTATTGAGTATAGTAAATTTGTTCACTTTTATAATAATTATTGTAAAAGTTGTATCAATCATGATTTTTAATTGGTTAACTATGCTATTTTTGTTACACCGGTGATATTAAACTCAATGACTAAGAGTAAATAATCTATCTATTTCACACTATAAATAGTTATGTATAATAAGTTAATTAACTTTTACCATAATTATCTTAAAAGTAAAATCAATCATGATTTTCTGGTTTAAGATGAAAAGAGAATAAATAATTAAGATTGATATTAATTTAGTGCATATTTAATTAGAATTATTTTAAGAGAAATATTTGCTTTATTTTTTATTTTTTTAAATTAAAAAATATTATTTAAAGTAAATTAAATTTAACACGTAAGAATATTGTGATATAGCATTAATCTCTATATAATTAAATAATTATTTCCAATAAATTGTTTAATACTATATTCTAAAATATTAGAATATAATATTGCAAATTATTTTTACAATATCCTAAATATAATCCATAAAAATACTAACCACTTATATCTAGCGATCCTTCTAACTGATTACAGCTTAAATCAAGAGATTTGAGAGATTCTAACCCACTTAGAGATGAAAGAAACTTGTTACGTAATCCGTTTCCCGAAAGTGTAAGGACCTGTAAACCTGCTGGCCATGTAAATCCATCATTCTCTGAAGAAAAATTGAAAGAAAGAAAAAATCCAATCATCAGTATTCTCATAAGAATGAAAAGCATGTTTTCTTGGAGCCACATTTACACTAATATAGTGAGTAAACTCTTATTAATTTTAGTCTCTAATACTATAGATATCTGTCATTTAGTCTTAACTGAATTTTTTTATTTTAATTCCTAATTTTATAAAAAAAAGTTATTTATTTTAATCCATTTCATCTTATTCTCCATTATCTTTTTGCATAAAAAAGGATTGAAGTAAATAATGTTTTGCAAAATCAAGAATAATTAAAACAAAATTTTTGAAGTTAGAAACTAAAACAAATGTTTACTCGTAATATAACTTTGGGATGATGACAACAAACCTAAACTCCAGGGGATAATCTCATTCAACTGGTTTCCAGCTATGTCGAGCATCTCCAAAGAACTCAATTTTGATATATCTAACAATATACATACCGATTGCAGTTAGATATATTTTTCAACCAAAAACAAATGATGAAAATTTCTAATATGGAAAGTGTGGCATACTATAAATTGATCTAGGAGTCAATTGAGTATATCCTAAATTTAAAGACTTGAGGAATGAAAGTCCACCAAGAGAAGATGCAATATCACTGTCGTTGAAGTTGTTGAAGGACAAGTCAAGAACCTCAAGATTCCTTAATGATGAGCATAAACCTACAAGGGATATATAGTGTGTTACATTTAAGGTATATTTACCCTTTATCATCTAATTCCTCCATTAAGAAACCACTGCTTAGCTTTACTAATGAAATGGAAAAATTTTCCCACCTTGAATATGAAGATCTGAGTCCAATTGATTGGACACCAAATACAATTCCTTCAAAGATGTGAATCCCCCGAGGAATGGAAGGATGTCATTAGTCAAATAGATGCCACTTATGTCAAGGACCTCTAGATTAGGCAACTTTGATGGCAGAGTTTCAAAAACTTATATAGGTATATATGCACATGTGTTGTGGAAGAAGTCAACAAATTGTGGAAAAATAGTACCAAAAATTAGGAGAGGCTTAAATCATTATCAAAATAATCAGAAATATTATTATTGTCATTTTTTTAAAATAAAAAAGACAAATGTAGCTAGCCTCACCGTGGAATGACGATGTATTATTGAACCTGTTATCTAGATATGTTAAATATAGAGACTTAAGAGATGGAAACCCATCTAAACAAGATAGAATGCCAGCAGCATCCAAATAGTTGTTACTTATGTCAATGACTTCCAGATTTTCCAGCAGCGCTGCAAAGTATGTAAATTAAAGTTAATATAATGATTATGCCATATAACAAGGTTCATTTTTTTTGTCCAGAGGTGGGTTTTTTATGTAAGGCCTGGACTTTTTGCTGGTTGGGGGGGTGTATATGGTTATACTAAATTTTTTTTTTTTTTTTTCTCTAGGACTTAGTTACGCAGAGAATGATATGTGTTTTTTGTCTGTCTTGTAACTAAGCTTCCTTTTGTGTGTATTTGGGAGGGTATCCCTTGTACCCATTCTTAATACATCTTCTATGGTTGAAAAAAAAAAAAAAAAAAAAGGTTCATTTTCACTTAGTAGACAATGATATATCAAGACATAGAATTTGTGCGAGATTAACCCTCATTCCCTACACAACCAACTATCCCATTATCTCTCAAGACCAGACTCTTCAAATTTTTGAAAACAAAAAAATTCGAGTAATTAGTATATAGTTTTGGCGCCCAATCACTCCACCGGCCCAGCAAATTGAGTTCGCCCAATTATATCATACAAATTAAAATTATTTATACCTTTTCAATAACTTAAGACCATTAATAATTATAGAACAAATAACTTTAAATAATATATAAAAATAGTACAAAAAAATCTCATTTATGGATACTCTCGTTTTATATATATATATAAAAAAAAATTGGTGGGAGCTTGACGAAGTTCCGCCAATCATCTCTTGTTATTGATTTTCTCAATACTATACAAAAAAGCAGCACCTTTTCCTCATCAAGGAAATTGCGATGCTCCAACTACCAACTTAGTGCTCCAACATCAAGGAAATTGCGTGCAACGTTCCCATTATGGTCATGACTGGCTTCATAATATCTTTTTTAAGCCACAAATTGTACACATTCGAACCTGTGAAGTGCAACGAGGTAGAAATAAATGAAGACGCGTCGACTTGAGGTCAACCCAAAGACTGTAATTAACTTCTGGAAACCATGGCGAAGAAGATCCAATACGAATCTATGTTACCTTTGTTTGCTAATGAATAAAAAAAATAGAAAATTTATATGTAATTTTTTGTGAAATGGAAAAAATTTCCCACCTTGAATATGAACATCTGAACCCAATCCAGATTCGGACAAATATAGTTCCTTCAAAGATATGAATCCCCAGGGATGACAGGATGTCATTTTACAATTTTTATACCTTTGTTTGCTATTGAATAAAAAAAATAGTAAATTTATATGTAATTTTTGTGAAAAAATTGTAATAAAAATCAAGTTTTTTTTACAAAAGAAAATTTATATGAAAAATATATAAAATAATTATTTTTTCTATGAATTTTTTTAATAAATTGAAAGGAATAATAATTTTTTTTTCCAAATTTATAACAAAATTTGTAGAAAAGTTTTGTAGAGAAAATTCGAAAGAAAATCTCAAAATTCATGGAAAATTTTGCATGAAGAGTCCAAAAAAAAATCACAGGTCAAGTCATATTACTTTTTCGTAGCAATACGTACAAGAATATAAAAGATATAGAAATAATGAATTTGAGAAATTAAAAAAATAGTTTATTATTATAAAAGACAATTAATCAATGAAATAGTTAACCTATAAAAATTGTTATTAAATCAATCATAATGGCTAATGCTATAAAAAAACAAGAACTTTCTTATTTATTAATACTCTCTTTTTATATATAAAAATACTACAAAAAAATCATATTTATTAATACTCTCTTTTTATATATAAATATAAAAAAATTTAGCTTAACTAAGTTCCGCCAATCATCTCTTGTTATTGATTTTCTCAATACTATACAGAAAAGCAGCACCTTTCCTCATCAAGGAAATTGCGTGCAATGTTCCCATTATGGTCATGACTTGCTTCATACGTAATATTTTTACTAAGCCCCAAATTGTATGCTTCATATTAGCTATCCAATAGTTAATTGAACTATGGAATGAAGACGCGTCGACTTGACGTCAACCCAAAGACTGTAATTAACTTCTGGGAACCGTGAAGAAGATCCAATACGAATCAATGTTGGACATATCCATTTACCAGAATAAAAAAAAAAAAAAGACGTATCCATTTACAGTTTAGACTTGCCTTTTTATTCATAGAGAAATTACATTCTTACAATTCTTTTTATATAATTATTTCTACCATGATTAGAAAAAGAAAATAAAAATAAATAAAACTAAGGTCAGATAAAATAAATAAAATAAGATAATTGATGCAATAAACAATAAAAAGTATTATAAAAAAAGCATAATATATATATATATATATATATATATATATATATATATATATAATATAATATAATACTAGATTTGTTACCCGTGCATAGCACTGGTAAAAAAAAAAATTATATTTTCTAATATTTTTAAAATTTTTCATAATTTATACACTATTGTATATTTATATAAAGTATTTGCATATTTTTTTTATAGTTGATTTTTATGTTAATATTGATAACACATATCAATATAATTTTTTAATGTTAATATTAATAATACTATTGTAAAATGATAACAAAGACATATTATTTATTTTTATTAATTTTTATTAATAATACGAAGTGCGTGTTTGGTTTCACGTTGGATAAGAGTTCAAAATTAATTCTAGATCCATAATTGATTCTGAGCTGAAGCAACTTTGAATAGTTTTTGAGTTGGATCCAAAATTTTATACTGAGTTTTACTCCTAACTTGCTTCCATAATAATAACATTCAAACATAATCACATCACTTCAAAATCAATTTTAACCAAAATCAATTTTGTAAAATCAATTTCTTTCAAAATAAATTTCCCAACACTCATGCAAACACGCATTAAGTATTTATTTGAAAATGTGGTATTTTTAATTTCTGGGTATGTAATTTATTTTTAAGAATATTCTTTTTTTTTAAAATGTAAAAGATTACTTTTTTATAAGATAAAATAGGTTATATACTTGAAGTATCATCTAATCATAAATCAATATGTATAGTAAGTTTGTTAACTTTTACAAAAACTATCTTAAAAATCATATTAACAATGATTTCGGATTAGTTGACAGTATAATAGTTTTATATTGACCGTGCATAGCCATGAACACACTTATTATTTGAAAAATTAAAAATATATAAAGATATTAAACTATTGTCATTTTTTACAAAAGTACTTATATAAGAATATGTAAATGTATGCTATTATAAATTTATGCAAAATTTCTGCATAATTTTTTATTATTTTTATAATTTATTTTATGTTAATTTTAATAATTTATAGTATATATAAAGATAATTTATTTTTATGTTCATAATGATAATAGATAGTATAACAAAATTATTAATTTTTATAATAATTATATTTATTATATTTTTACTATCATGAATTTTCATTATTTTTAATAACAAAAATATTTATGAACGGTGAAAATAAAGATAATTTACTTAAATTATTTTTACCATTTAGTCAAATAATCACATTATTGTCATATATTATAATATAATAATTAGAATAACTACATTAGTATTATTATAACATTTTATTTCAATGTATAGTATGGTAAACATGTTTATTATAATATAATAATTGGTATTAATATTTATTTATTATCTATTTTTTAATAAGTTATTTTGTCTATTTTATAAGAA
Source organism: Pueraria montana var. lobata (assembly GCA_026413185.1). Taxonomy (NCBI): domain Eukaryota; kingdom Viridiplantae; phylum Streptophyta; class Magnoliopsida; order Fabales; family Fabaceae; genus Pueraria; species Pueraria montana. Next base: position 85,028,072 of record CM048650.1, on the reverse strand, counting down.
TTGGTATTAACATTAATGGATATTACGTTACTTTATTATTATCATTTTATCAATATAAACATTATATACTATTAGAACCTTAAATCATATTCTTAAAAAAAAAAAAAAGAGGAAGATGACCTTTTTAAAAACTAATGAAAACCCACTCTAAGTCATAATTAATTGAGCAAGCAAAGTCTAATGAAAAACAAAGAACGATGACTTGATGTCAACCCAATGGATGACTTGTTTTAGCTGATGACTTATATATACGCCAAAAAGAAAAACCCAATGGATGACTTGACGTCAATCCAAAGGCCACAATCAAGATAGACATACCCCATAAAAAAAATGTCATAATATATCTTGCGTTCTGCCCACAATAGTAATGGCAACCATTGAATGTCACATGTGAAGTTCATATTTGTACATCTAGGGGCAGAGGAAGGAAATGTCTTGCGGAGTCACTTTTGATTTTTTTTTTAAGTGTATTTAAGTTATTATAAAAAAAAAAATTAGCCCCTAAAATATTAAAAAAATAATATTTTATCTATCTAAATTATTAGTTTAATTTTTATGCATTATTAATATAATGATTTTTACCTTGTAAATTAATTAGAAATTACTACTATGAAAACATATGACTTTTAAAATAGTTGTTACAAAAATCAATAATTTTACTATTATGATAGTTTATGATTGAATGATAAAATAAGAATCATTTGCATTGTTAGCATATTTAAATTAAATTCCTAATTTATTTCTTTTTTATATATTTTTTTGCACTTAATATAATCATCTATTTTTTTATTCATAAAAATATTAGTTTTATATTAAATTTTTTGTATATGTTATGCATGCAGTTTTTTTTTTTCTACTAAGTGATTTTTTTTATTCTTAGTATCCTTAAGCAGAAGTTCTGGATCCAACCTTATGTACTTTGGATGTTGTAAAAGGTTTAAATATGTTTAAATTGGTCTCATAAATTTGAGTTACTTTAACCCAAAGGGTTGGCGCAGTGGTATAAGGCCTCATTGTGTTCACATGTGGGGGAACGATCTATTTAGCAGGAGAACCCCATTTTCGATTTCCTCCATGTACAAAATTCCCTTGGGCCAGTGGCAGTCACGCACCACGAGCGGGATTAGTCTCTGACCCAATGGATTGGGGGACACCCGTGGTCTCTGACCCATAACTAAAAAAAATTGAGTTACTTTTATTTTTGGTCTCTCAAATTTAAATTTATTTTTTTAATCCTTTAATTTCGAAAAATGTTCATTTTAGTCCATCTTCAAAAAAAAAAATTAACATCTCAATCACGCAAAAATCATCTGAGAATTTTTTTTTTTATGGAAAGAGACTAAAAGGAACATTTTTTGAAATTGAGCAACTAAAAAAACAAATTTAAATTTGGAGACAAAAATAAAAGTGATTTAAATTTAAGAGACCAAAAACATATTTAAGTCTTTGTAAAATTATAATAAAATAAAGTATAATATCATATTTGCACCCAATGTGGAGTCTTAAAAAATAGAATCAAACATTTCTTTTTTTTTTTTTTAAAAAAGGATTTATAGACAACATCTAAAAAAAAGATAAAATAGAGAAAGTGTGGATATAATAAATAATATAATTTGACAATATGAAATAAAAAAAAATAGAGTTTAATGATAATGTACTAAAAGTGTAAAGTTATTTTACACTATCAGTGCATAACCTATTTTTTCAAAATAATATTTCAATAAGGTAAATATGTACTACACCAATATTCATACATTATTACTTTCCTTTCCTTTTTTTTAGCAAAATTCTTAAGCAAGAAGAGACTCGACCCCTGCTCTTATTGTCCATGGCGTATAAAATCACGATCAAATTAGTCTGAGACGTGTGTTAGACACACTGTCCTCAAGGATTTATCTGCGTCAAGCGCAAATCCCCCAGGATTTAACAGACTATTCCCAATAATTGATTGGGGTAGTAGAACTAACAAGTTTTTAGTGAGATTAACCCAAGAACTCACAAGGAGAAAAAGGAAAAGAAAGCACTCTATAAAACCATCTGAAAGATAGGTATTTATATTAAAAAGAATAGGGTTTCTAAAACCACCAAAGACCAAGTCAAAGATAAGGTGAGACCTAGTCTAACTGACCAAGTCAATATGACAAAGTCAAAGATAAAGTGAGACCTAATCTAACTGACCAAGTCAAACAAAATATGTTTTTAACAAACAATAAATTAATTTAAAAAAGATTTCTATATTTAATTAAATAGACATGTTAACCTTTTGAAATATCAACAAAATATACAACAATCCCCCACATATTTCGAAAGGTTAAAAATACATCTTGGGTTCTCTTTTTCTTGGATGTAATGCATCGAACCTAGTGTAACAAGCTATTGAACCAACCCTAGACTGATAAAGCTTAATACACAATGTAGTAGGTGCAGCAAGCTATTGAACCCAAAACATTTCACGTGCGTTAGCGGTCTATCAATCACAACACACCCGCACAATCCTTGTCATTATCACTGTTTTGCACTTCTAGGCCATGCGTATGCCCGGTATTCATAAGTGCTCTAGAGATCTTGCCAGGATCCCATACAAGCGGCCCCACTTGACACTCATATAGGTGATTTCATCAAGTGTACGCTGCAAATCATACACCACCCATAAGGGATATGAAAATCATTAAAAACTTTATAAGCTGTCAAGCTTTCTCACAACCACGTACGTAAAGCTTAACTATAAAGTTTAACCTCTCATTAATGCAACGTCTAGCACTTTCTCGCATCATAGGAATGGACTAAAAATGAATATTGATCAAAATCAATTTTAGTGCTAGTAGAACTAACAAATGACTTGTTTTTCCCATTGAACCTTCATGGGATCTCCAATCACAAAGGTTGGGTTACCATCATTTGCTTGTTTTCAAGTGGCTTGATAAAGTCCCATTCCCCTCGATGTTTCATACAATAATATCTTCCCTAGGGATTTAAGTCTGAGGATCGGTCAAGTCCATTATTGACTTCACATAAACAATAAATTTCTCTCTTAAGCAATTGCTTTATAACATTATTCTTCAATTTATATTCCAAAAGGAATATTTGCTTAAGTGATTTTTCAACCACTAAGCCTCTTAACCAATCATCTCAAGAGTAATAACTCTGATTCAATTATTATTTGTTTGGTTGATGTCTAAGAAACACACTACAACCAAGTGTAGTGACACAATCTCTGGTGGATTTTGCCTCATTTGGATCAAAAATCTATTTAACATTACTGTATTTTCATTATTCTAATACCACCATGTTCAATACCATAGTTTATGGTACCTCTCAAGTATCTCATATTATAAAAAAAAATTATGTAATATGGAGAACTCACACTTGACACTACAACCGAATAAAATATTCATAATATGGTTAACATTTCACATAGTCCTCAGTATCTCATGTGACAAATAGTTATTTTCAAGAGTAAAAATTAGATAACTCACATCTCAAATATCCCATAGAAGTATTCTCTCATAATAAAATAAGAATTTACTCTATCGACAAATCAATAAGAATATACAAATTATAATTACTTCTATCAATATTTTTTACTTAGTCTTCCTTTTGACTAAGATCCTATAAGTCACACTTCTCCATTTATATAATTTTTTTTTTCATAACAGGAAATCACCGAATTAAAAAAAAGTCACCAAGACAATAACAAGTAACAATCTAGTGGTGCAATTCCACTCCACTCATAACATATACTTGAACGAAAATGTAACAGAAATTAATATCAATTGAATGGCAAGTACAATCGAATAACTCAAAAATGTTCAAATATAATATAGCTTCAATGACAATAACTTGTGCTAGTAATCAATATTTATTATTCCAATTGAATATAAATTATTGCACTCCAAGCAATTCATGCTACAAAATCAATTACTCCCTCCATTCCTTTTTATCTTTCTTTTAAGGTTGTTACGTACAAATTAAGAAATGCAATAAATTTTCTTGATTCTAATAAAATAGTTGCGGTGTTTCTTATTTTACCCCTTTTTCTTTTCCATTCTACAATAAATACATATGTAAATTAATTAAAGATTAGAAGAGAAATAAGGATATAGTTGATAAAAGAGTAAGTAATGTGATCTTCAACTTTGTAAACAAAAAATAAATAGAAACAATTTTTTTTCAAAAATTTGACATTTAAACTGAACAAGGAGTAAAATAATTTCTATTATTGGATCAATTAAGAACGTGCCAATTAATTTCAAATGCAATCAACATCACCGAAATCAATAGTAGCTTCAAGTTCAATCCAAACACATATATATAACTTTTTAGTGCAAGCCACCTACTGTCAGTATCATAACATTGGGAATAAAAAAATTGAAAGAAAGACATACCTTCTTCTCACATTGACTAAGCACTACACCGTATTGGTACCATTTTGGTTTTAAGAAATTGAATCCCTCGTAGCCATTTCGTTAAACAGCACACTTGCACTTACCACATCTCCAAAATTGGAAAGGAGAGTTGCTCACGTAAATATTCAGATAAGGATTTTCCACTTCATGAAGCAAAATGTTGCCTCCTAAATCGCAGCATGATCACGAAGGTGATTGTAATGACACCAAAAACACAAAACACAAAATTGAGATTTGAGAACTTTCAACCACGATCATGTTGCCCCCTCTCGCCATTAAACGATCCACCTAGTAGACCCAACGAACCCCGCATCACCTTGCACCATGATCTGAAGCAAAGCGAATAAGTCACAGATAGCCACGGCTTGTGAAGCTTTGGCGTGTACGACGCAAAGAAGGTGGCATATGATGGACACCACATCACCTTCATAAGAACCCCAGTTCACTGATTATTAAATTTATTGCTCCATTATACTGGTCTGATTATTAATCGCACCCTCCTCTTCATAGCAGCGGGATTTCATCCTCACTTGACGCTGTGCGCGACTTTCCAAATTTTATTTTAAAATGAAACCCTAACCCCCACAATTCGGGGATAAAATCACATAAGACAACTAACATGGACAACATTAAATCCTTGAGATTGTTGTCCATGGCATATAAAATCATGATCAAATTAGTCCGAGACGTGTGTTAGACACACTGTTCTCAAGGATTTATCCGCATAAAGCGCAAATCCCCAGGATTTAACAGACTCTTCCCAATAATTGATTGGGGCAGCAGAACTAACAAGGAGAAAAAGGAGATTAACCCAGAAACTCACAAGGAGAAAAAGGAAAAAAAAAAAAACTCTCTATAAAACCATATGAAACATAGGTATTTATAATGAAAAAAATAGGGTTTTTAAAATCACTCAAGACTAAGTCAACCATAAGGTGAGACCTAGTCTAACTGACCAAGTTAAAAAAGATTTTCTATATTTAATTAAATAGACATGTTAACCTTTTGAAATATCAACAAAATATACAACAGCTCTGACATGCAAAGTTTTTTTTTTCCATGGTCGAAAGTAATAAAACTTCTTCTAACTAAATTTTTTCTATAATCAAACTCTTATCTGCATACTTTAAAAGCCTAATTATCTGCCAACTGTGTTGGACCTTGGTTCGACTTGGAGCATTTGGCTTCATGTAAAAGCTCATAATGCCCCACTCACTATTCGAGAGCAAAAATGTAGTGATGGCAGTATCTGATGCTCTGAACCTGGGAATTTGTACGTTTAAGGGAATCATCATTTTGGATCTGATGCTCTGATGGTGGGAATAATATGTTAAGGGGATCATTTTGGTACCTAAATTATGGTTAACCACACTTCGAAATTGGAAGCTATTGCCTTCCACATGAACTAAATCCATGGTAGTCAAAGCCCCGTCCCCAAAAATGTTGAGATCACCACCTCACCTGCTTGTGCTTTAATTTTTTCCATAGAAGTGGGCCCATAAGGATTAGAGGAACTTGCCACTTTCATCATAAATTGAAGTTCCCGCTTCAACACTTCCGCATGAATGATCTGCTTCTTCAGTTATTATTTGTTGGTCGTGGCTGATTGTTACTCGAAGAGGGTAGCAGCCTGTGTGGTTCCCAAATCAAGGAGGATCATAACCTCTTTTCTTTAGTTTTTTGGTTCTGCAGTGACTTGGAGGTCTGTCACTTATGAATTTTTTGATGTAATTAAAACACTGTACATCTTGTACAGAGCACTGATGTAATTACCTTCTCTTTATATTACACCAACTTGGATATGTTTCTGATAATTCTTCATTTCATAGGGACAATACAAGTCAACTTTGGTTTGTCCAGTTTGCAATAAAGTCTCTGTCACATTTGATCCTTTTATGTACCTTTCCCTGCCACTCCAGCCCACCACCAGTAGAACCATGACAGTGACAGTTTTTGCTTGCGACGGAGCTGCCCTTCCATCTGCTTGTACAGTAACTGTCCCTAAACCGGGACGATGCAGAGATCTCATACAGGCACTTAGCAATGCTTGCTCATTGAAAGACAATGAGAGGCTAGTGCTTGTGGAGGTGTGTACCATACTAGAATAGAAGTTAAATATATGTATTGGAATTATAGCATATGCTTATTCTAATTGAGTGTGTTATATTGATGTGCTACTCACAGATACGAAACCATTTGATCCATAGATATTTTGAAGATCCTCTTCAATTGTTGTCTACTATCAAAGATGATGACCGTCTTGCTCCATACAAGGTTCCAAAGATAGACAAGAACACAAAGTATCTCCAGTTGATACACCGCCGAAGAGAGCAGTATGTGATTTTTAAATTTTCATGATATGCTTACAGTAGTTATATTTACCAAAGAGTTGAATCTACTTTGTCATGTTAGTACATATAATGATGCTTACTCTTCTTTCTTGTTATGACTTTCTCTTCTTTTACTATTATGGGGATTTGGGAAAACAGTCTGTCATATAATGCAGTATTTTCTAATGTTTGTTTGATTTGAATTGTGTCTGTTTGGTCCAGATCTATTAAAATTTAAATGGCAATCACTTGGCCTTGGTATCATATGTCATCTGGGCCCTAAGTTAAAACATCAAGTTGGGCATAATTTTGTATGTTGTTTGCTAAACTGCTTTCTGAATCTCTGATATATTTTTGTAATTTTCTCTTAGGAGTAGTGACTCACACATCATATCAGGATGGAAACCATATGGAACAACTATTGTTTCATTGATTTCATGTGATGATACAGTCACAAGAGGTGATATACAAGTAATAGTTAATCGTATGCTCTCTCCTCTGCTAAGGAAAGGTATCAATGTAGAACAAGCTACCACTTCTGAAACAAGCATCCCAAAAGCAACATCTGATCAATGCAGTTTTAATTCTTCTGATGATGCATGTGCTGCCAACACGGTGTCAAATTCAGTAAATAAGGATACTACCAATTCAAAGGCACCACCAATGCCAACATTACCTCTTCTCTTGGTAGATGATAGCAATGCTTGCATTGATCTTTCAATGGGAGAGGAGAAAGTAGTTAAACTGTCGCCAATGTCACCAAAGGTTTTGGTGTATATTGATTGGTCTCAGAAGCTTCTGGAGAAGTATGATACTCATCCACTTGAGACTTTGCCTGAAGTTTTAAAATATGGACCTGTAACCAAGAAAGCTCGTACTGAACCTCTCTCCTTGTACACCTGCTTGGAAGCTTTTCTGCGTGAAGAACCTCTGGTGCCCGAAGATATGTGGTTAGTTCATCCTGCAGCTCACTCTATTCTCTCTTCATATCTTTGTTTCTCACGCTTAGCAAGCATTCAAATGGAATGTACATTATAATTGTGAGCTAGATCTGTTAATGACCTGTTTAAATAATGTTTCCTAAAAAGTTCACTATGTACAATATAATATAAGAATCTAACAGAAGAGAATGAAACTAGTGGTTGTGACTAGTAACATGCTTCTTGTTTGAAGAGTTAATTATAGTGAATTAAGAGTAATTGCAAATGTTGATGATCCACAGCATTGAATTTTCTAGCATGAGGTGTCATTGTCCATTACATGGTCACCTGTGGAGTAGTTAACGTAATTTATGTTAGATGAATTTAGATCTAGGTGCTTTTCATGAGCGATGGGTGGGTTAACCTTTAATATTTTCAAGTCTTTATGGCTTAGGTCTGAACTTTTGTGTTGTGTTTATGTATTTTATTCTGGAATTGGATTTTGAACTTCATGAAGTTCTTTTTGCAAATTCCATGTTACAATATTAAATCTTTTACATATAAAGAGAAGGTAATTACATATAATATATATATATATATATATATATATATATATATATATATATATATATATATATATTATAAAGAGCACTGATGTACATCTTGTACAGAGCACTGATGTAATTACATATAATATATATATTTTTTTTTTTATGTAATTAAAACACTGTACATCTTGTACAGAGCACTGATGTAATTACCTTCTCTTTATGGCCCCCCTGGCTTTTTTAAATTTTTTTAAACATATAATATATATATATATATATATATATATATATATATATTAATATTTGAGTAATTTTGGAGTCAACTAATAATATTTAGGTTTTTTTTTCTTTTTTTTTTATAAAATATTATATTCTCCTTTTATAATATTTATTGTGAAGATAATTATATCTTTTTATTTTAGATAAATATTTTATATTTCTTATTATATTTATTGTGAAGATAATTGTATTTTTTTCTCTTTTTAGATAAAATATTTGAATATCATTTAGTTTTTTAGAAGTATTTTTCTTTTATCATTTATTTTAAAGGCTATAAATAACTATATTTATAAGTCTTTATTAGTCATCCATTAATATTGATTATAAATAATTTGAAAATCAAAAGTCATTTATTCACATTTTTTTTTTTTTAAGCAAAACTGGCATGCTCATGCATAACATGAAGCAGACCAGGGATATATTAAAAAGAGAAGATACAAAAGCATGGGGGGATATAACCAAAACCCATGAAGATAAAAAAGAGAAAAAAAAAAAAAGACTAATTGAAACCAAAGCTAGGGAGAACAAGCTTTTCTCGAAAGAAATCCTCACGAGACTAGATAACTTTATGCAACTATACAGCTGCAAAGAAGGTAACTTCAGCCACAAAGGATTGCACACACAAGCACCAAACGATAGGAGCTCAGTAAGGGGAATCCATCAAGTATAGTCTTGTGGGCCTGCCCTTGAACTGGCTCCAATTTCCTTATGTTTAGAGACTTGCTTAGCTCCTCTTTTCATCCTTTTTTGGGATTTAGGGAGGACCTTGGTAAAATTAATACCCTTGTTGAGCTCATGCAAAGGTCTATCAGAAGGTATGTTTTCTTCTAACTCCACACCTTCAACATCTCCCAAAAACCTTGATAGAATGTGCATATCATGTTGAACCCGTGGATTCATTGAACCATTCGTGCCATAGGCATCTTGAGTAGGAGAGACATGATCCACTTCCAAAGTTGCTGGATGCTGACCCTGCTCAACAACATCCTTTCCACAAACAGTTGGTGTGCTCTCATGAGCTTCAATCCCATTGAGATATATTTCGAGGTGACACTCCTGAAAAGTTGTAGAAACCGCCTCGCTTAGCACCTGTTCAGAATCATCTGTATCAGAATATACAATATCTTTGTTTTGAACATTAGTAACTTCCTTATGAGAGGAATCAGTGACCAATGTACAAACATTTCCAGCATCATACACATCTGCAGTTGTTAAGACATTCTCTTCTTCAAGACTTTGAACATGACCCATGTTGTCCTGATCACACGCATTAAGGGGATTGGCCTCAACGCAAGCATTGTTGTTCCCAGATTCTACAATGGTGGGCTGTTGTCCTGGTTGGGTGGAATGTTGCTGTACATTCTCACAGGAAATGTGAGCAACATTCTCTTGGTACTTTGGTCGAACAGCTGTAGGGTGTGAAGATTCAGTTTGATATTTGGCTGCAACAGATTGAATATCCTTTCTAGAAGAGGTCCCAAAGTTAGGATCTTGAGAGCCTGCTTTTGAGGGTTGATTATCAATGTTGTTTCTTTGATGACTTTGGGAATTCTTCTTTTTGCATTGTTCTGAAGCATGTCCAACATTTTTGCAAAAAGAACAAAACAGGGGAAGCTTCTCATACTCAATGCCCACAAAAAAGGCATAAGATTCCCTCTCAACCATGATTTCAGAAGGTAGTCTCCCAGATAAATCAAGATCAACTAGAATTCTAGCAAAATGCCCCATAGTTCTGCATTTAGTAGCCACATCAAGAGCAATTGGGGTTCCCACTCCATTGGCAATTTCAAACAAAATCTTTGGTCTCCAATATTCTTGAGGAAGATCGAAGATTCTTATCCAACCTTGTGCATGAGTTTGTTTCATAATGTTGGGGTTGAAATCTGCACTCCATTGAGAGAGACGAAGCAAACCTGGATGAAGATTCCAGCATCCCACAGTCCAGACGCTTCGCAAGTCTTCTAAAGAAGAAAAATTGAATTCAAAATAACCTCTTCCTAGAGGAATAAGCTTCCAATTACCAATAGGTTTCCAGAGCTTTGAAAGCTTCTCCCGTAGTTCCAAGGAAGAGACGGGTTTGGATCCTTTGGCTAAAATCAGACGGCCGTGAAGGTTGTTCTTGCAACTATGTAACCCCTGTTGGTACTCATCTTCAGAGATTTTTATTGAGATTGCATCTCCCTTAACACAGGGTTTTGGGAGTTGGCTCAAGGGAATATCACAGGAGTTGGATAGAGCTTGTGCGAAGGATTTGGGGATAACAGAAGGTGGTTGTGATGTTTTGGTAGAGGCAGATGGATTTGTTTCTGGAGCAAGGAAGGACCAAGGGCACGCAGCGGCACCAGCCACCATGAAGACGCCCCCTCTGATATATTTTGAGTTATTTGTTTTGTCAATGAAATAATTAAGTTTAATTACTAACATTGTATAAGGGATTGGTAGTTTGAGATTTGAGACATATTAACAAATATTCTCTTTTTTCAATGACTTCATTCCGATCTTATCTTTATTTATTATTATTTTTTGTATTGATTGTGAGACTCTAACATATTCCTGGCCTCAAATACATAAATCCAAACAAGTTGTTGAATAAATCTTAGAAAAATAAATTGAACATCAAGTTGTACTAAAGATCTATCAAATATTGCTTTTAAGACTGTGACTATTGTTATGACACAACATTCTTCATATTCTTCTTTTAATTTCCAATAATATGAAAGCATATAATTGTTTGGTGAATAACATAAACCATTTCTTTTTAATTGAATTTTAGAACATAATTAATAGAAATTTTTCCTAAAAAATTGTTATTAATATAGACCTTCCTTTAGACTTGAATATAAGGGGGGAAAAATGGCCTTATATGGTGAACTTAAATATAAACAAATTTGACTAATTTCACTCAATTTAATGATATATTTCTTAAAATACTATTCATTTAACTGTAATTCTATATATTTTCAATGACTCTATTTTTATTCATGATATCAAATTTTAATAAAGAACATTTTAAGAATAACCTTATTTTTTTTAATGAAATTAGTAAAATTAAATGATATTAACTAACTTTTAAATTATGGTGAAATTAGTTAATTTTTCTTATATTTGAATCTAAAGGGAGTTTTAATTTTTATTATATATTGGCCATGAAATTTCTTTGTGATATATAAATCTGATGACTAACATTTATATTCTTGGGTCTAAAAAAATGCTTAATTTGTTTTTTGTTTAAATATATTTTTATTAATATTTTAATAAATTAAAATCGCTAATATAATTATATATTTTTAGGAACATTTGATGATTATATGAATCTTATTCTTTTTAGTTGGCTCCCCCTGAACCTCAGGCTTGGTTCTGTCCCTGATCAAAACTACTTTTTTTCCGTTGTAAAGGGTAAACTTGTTGATCCAGTGCTTCCTCTACTGTCCAAATTAAGCAACCAACTACTGCCAATTCAATGCGATGCCACCCCAATTAATTTTATTTGTTATACTGAGCACTCACATTACAAAACATACCTTTCTGCTTGCTATCTAACTTTCTACACATAGGCAAGTTGATGATAGCTTGGGAAACTGTACTGCTTTGGACTTTGTTGATCCCATATCTGAGACTAGTAAAGGATATACTAATTAATTAAAGGACCTACAATGTATATGGCAACAGATGATTTCGTTGTGACACCGATGTTGACCATTTGTGTTATATCGTTACTAGACAGTCTGAGCATTCCCGTTAATGACTTGGCAGAGACAGTGATTAGAGCATTGGCGTGAAGGAGGTAAGAAGAGTCGTAAAAGCATCAGATGTTTAGGTTTTTTATTTGCTTGAAAATTTGTATTAACTTATCTTCATTTGCCAGAAGAATATGGAGTTATTGTAAAGTTTACTGTGTTGGTGCAGGGTGTTCGCATACTACAAGCATCTTTGACCTCTACATCAGCCCTAACAATTGGTCTCAGCCACTTGTTGACCAAAGCTAAGGAGGAGAAGAACTGAGTGATATTGTTCTGTATGTTGGATGCATCGAGGGCAAGAGCTAGCTGTATAATCAACACGATAGTTACTAGTTGTAGTCCTTTTAATTTGAAATCTCTCATTTTAGTTTTAATTGATATTGTGAAATCTATTAACGCTTTAAAAACCGCTTAAATTTTTAAATTTTTTTTTATTGACTTGATTATGACAGTTTTTAACTATTAGAAATTATACTTTAAAATATAAAAATAAAAAATCAAATTCTGACGATAAAAAACTGTCACAAATTGCGAATTTTTTATTCCCCGTTCGGCTTATATTGTGGAGAGGAACTAAAAAGAGCATGCTGCGTATTTCAGGAACTAAAAAAATAACTTCAAATTTGGACTACTAAAAAAAATGACCCACATTTAAGGGACTAAAATCATATTTAATCCTTGTTTTGTCATTTCAGTAAGTTGGTGTGAAGGATCTCAGTAAAAATAGCTTCTTTGATTTTAGTATATATCTTCCGTGATAAATGCTTCCAATCACGTATCATACCGATCGTGTGTACTGTAATACAAGCATACTGGATGCTGTGGTTGGATCTCTGCAGGGACAATACACCACACCTTTCAATTAAGTCATTGGCATTCAGTGGTTCTCATTTCATTTGATGTTGTGGATCTGCATAGCACGGGGATATTTGTCTGTTTCTTTTGTTAACCATATACATTGGTGTATATCGTCTGTGTGATATATACTGTAATTGCTCCCTAGTTTAAATTTGTGCAGTATATTTTTATGTATTTGTGCTCTTTCAGGTGCTGGGATGAAATTAGCTTGTGCTTCATTCTATAGTACTTTTATTCAATAAATAGTTTGATTATATATAAAAGAAATTAACAATAAGATACCAAGGAAAGAAGCTATATATGTACCAGTGGAGTACAAGTTTGAACACAAGATGAATGAATATCCAATAATAAAAAATGAACAAAAAATATGATACCAAATAAAAAGCACATTCAATAAGAACCAAAAGTACGTGGAGATGACCTCACATCTATGTCCATTCTTGAAGGCTATATACATGGCTATTGGCCTCCTTAACTGATTTTAATCACTCTAAATTTTGTCCATGCTTGTAAAATTAATTAATGAGAATGTGATGTTTACATTCTCGATCATTAGCCAGCTGGGACATGGAGGAAGGAAACGACCCACATTACCGAATCCCTCAAATATAGTCATATGCGTAATCAAATCAGGACATAAAAAGTTTAGATATCTTGACCAGTAAAACTAAAGTTCAGAGACTAAAAATCGAATTTTGAAAAAAGTTTAGAAATTAAAAACTTAGTTAACCCAATTAAGATTTAAGACCATTCAAACTAATCTCCCTCGTCAACTTCTCGGTTATTTCAATGTACCTCTTCTTGCAACATAACCTTATATGACAGCATTATGCATCACAGTGTCTACACGAAGTTGAAACTCTCCTCCATTTTCCTCAACACCCACAAAGGCTACATCATCAAGCTGATCAAGCTACTTTACACAGCTTGAGATCCAACCCAAACGAATTTGAGGGTTCATGGATACACTGAAATTAAAAAAGGGTGCATTCTAGAATCCTCGATATATACGAACAAAAATCAACTCCTAAGAATAAAACTTGAAGTCAAACATGACATATATAAACCTCAGCTAACATGATTTCAACTCCCTAGCTTACACCCTTTGAGAACCGAAGTAGATGAAAACCTTCTTGCAACACCTTGAAACTTGGTGTTCGTGACTGAGATATGACATTCCTATGACAATGGTTGTTTCAGGTTTAAAGAGGCAACGATTTTGGGTGAGGCTATCTCAAGTGGATAAGATGTGAATTTAGTGCTTATGGTGTTAAAGATGGGACCATTTATATTGGTAAAATGGCAGAAACTAAGTGGTAGAACTTCCGAATATTCAAACATCAAATGATCATGGAATCAGAAAACCTTACAAGAAAAATTATAGAGATACACATACTTCACATAGGGTTAAAATCACGTGTTCCTTGTTAATTTGTTAATAACTGATTTTTAAAGTGTAATATTCAATGGTTATAACCGATTTTTCAATTTGGTCCATTAATAAAAAAATTATTAAATTGATCACTATCAATTAATAAGGTCTGTCAAATTCTAATTCTAATATTTATAAAAATAACCTTTTAAACGAAAAGAGATCTTGAATTGATATGGTGTTAACATATTAAAGTGATTTGAATATTTAAAATATGTAAAACACGAATGATGTGTTCTGAAAATTATTTTTATTCATACGAAATGTATATTTATCAATTTTAGAATAATTTTCAAATAATTAATTTAAATGTTGTTTATATATAATAAATATTAATACTTATATAAAATCTCCTTCCTAGACAACCTATAATTGGAATAAACATTATGCTTTTGAGGATCTCAACATATAATTGGTGACACCGGATGTTTACAGTGAAGAATTTAAAAAATAAACAATAAAATAATAATCCTTGAGTAACAATGTTATGACATACTAAATGAGAAATGTGATTTCATATATATCATTATATTAAGCAACACATGCATGAATTATTTATTGAAATCACTCTTAAGCAAATAGCAAAACCTTCTCGTACAAGGTACATGTTACATATTTCTAAATTTTGAAAACCTTCTCAAATTGTCCTCGATAAAGTAGTAACAGTTTGTGCTGACCAATTCCATATAGTAAAACCATGCTTGCCTCTAGTAAGGATTAATGTAGAAAGTTGCTGCAATTACAAACAATACCGATGTGTATGACACACCAAAACTTACACAGAAAACAAACATGTTAACTAAATTGTCATTGTCCCCATCAGTGAATGAGGTATTTGGTGAAATAGCATGTGGTTGTCCATATGGATAGCAACTTTTTGGGAGTGGAGGTCTACAAAGAAGAGGATTGCCCTCGTAACTGCTTTCATCAAAGCTAATAAATTGCCCTTTTCTTTTGGGTGTTTCACTTGATAAGTTGTTGTGTGCAACACTGAATACTTCAAGAGAGGTTAAATTATTCAGTTGAGGTGGAATTCGGCCACTCAACTTGTTAAAAGAAAGATCCAAAATCTCTGTTTGTACCAGATTGGAGAATGTAGCTGGAATTTGCCCAGTCAACTCATTGTGGGACAAGTTCAATGCATGAATTCTTGTCAAGCTTCCAAGCTCAGATGGGATATTCCCTTTCAATTTATTATGGGATAAGAAAATTCCAGACATATAAGCAAGGATGCTCCTTGTGTAAGTATCGGTTCTTTTCTTTGAAGTGAAATTTACTTTCTCTTCCACATTTGGTAATTGTGTGAAATTTCTCTGATAGTATATAGGATGCCAGTGAGACGATATATCCAAGAAACGCTTGGGATCCTTATTCTCAAAAGGCATTTTACCCAAGCAATTGGGTATTGCACCAGACAAGTTGTTTTGAGAAAGGTCTAGTATGCGTAAGTGTATCAATTAGCATAATTGTTTTGGTATATCCCCAATAAAGTGATTACCTTTCAAAAGGAGAATGTCCAACTGTGTGTAATTAAGTTCTTGTATCATATCGTGAACACTATTGGTTATTTCATTGTAGCTAAGGTCTAGCATCACTAAGGAAGATGTTCCATTGAACATTCTTTTGGATAATCCTCTTAAATGATTGTTGTTCAAATGGATAAATCTCAACTCCGGATTTACAAAAGATGGAACAAGACCAGTCAAATTATTCTGTGAGAGATCCAAATAAGTTAAATCTTCAAGTTTTGCCAATTCTAACGGAATTGATCCTTCAAAATGGTTATTGAACAAAAAAAAGTTGCTTCAATCCTAAAAAGTTTTTTATGAAGCTCGAAATCTTTCCCACCAGATGATTATTGCTTATATCCAATTGAACGATGGATGTGTTAAAAATGTTGTTTAGGAGTCTACCTGTAAAGTTATTATTGTTCAACAACAAAGACTCCAAATTAGTGGGGATTGTCAAAATAGGTCCCTCAAGCTTATTGTTTGAAAGTTTCAAGAAATTGAGTTTGTGCCCAACTCCAAATATGTCCTCTGGTATTCCTCGTGACAATTGATTATAAGAAAGATCCAAATCCAATAATTTCATTTGCCCTAGCTCTTGAGGAATTGAACCTTGGATGTGGTTTATAGACAAGTTTAGAGATTCCAAATTTGGATAAATTGAACTAATATTGTCGCTAGGGATCTGACCAATTATGTTATTTTCAGACACATCAATTGTCCTTATGTTAGGAAGGGGACATGATGGTAGCTTGAAAGTACCAGTGAAAGAGCAATTGCTAACAAGAAGTTCAGTCATTTTTGTGTTGTTTTCCAACAACCAGTGGGGAAACTCTCCTTCCAACCTACAACTAGTGAAATCTAGAATAGTCAAATTGTTTTGATAAAGAAGAAAATTGGGGAGTGGAAGAGAATCACTCTCAGTTGTCAAAGACAAACTAAGCACTTGTAATTGAAATTTTGGAATCCAAGTCTGCACACTTGGTGATGGGTCCAATATGACTATGTTGCCATCACCATAGATGAATTTGAGGTTTGAATGATTGGCAAATGGCGCGAAAGAAATAGGGACCTCAAATTGGTTTCCTATAAAACCAAAATATTCAAGTGATGTAAGGCTTGCAAGGTTAGAATCAAATTGTCCACTAAAGTGATTTTGAGAAAGTTCCAATATTCGAAGAGATGTCATGTTAACAAAAGATGAGGGAAGTGGTCCTCCGAATTTATTATTGCTTAGATCTAACACTTCCAGCTTCTTCAACTTAAACCAATCTGGAAAAAAAAAATGAAATTTTGTAAAAAAAAATCATCTTATAGAGGACATAACTAAAAATATATAGATAGATATTTCAACAAAAAAAAAATGTGCAGAATGAATTTGTGATGAATAACGTAAAAGGAAACCTAAAAAATAAAATGATAAATACAATTACCAGCAGGAGGAAGGGGGCCACTTTTTTTTTTTTTTTTTGGAAGGATGTCACTTTGCAAAACTGACAACTTTCAAAGAGGTTAATTCCCCAATACTTTTGTAAAACTCATGTTCCAGGTAGTTGTCGTCCAATGTCAGCTGTTATAGGTTACTTAAATTACGAAGATCTGCACAATAGAAAAATATGATATGTAATATAAATAGAAATTAATGAAATGATTTGGCTAGAGACCCAGAGTAAATAAATTAAAAAGTATTACTACCTCCAGCAATAATTGTTCCTATAATTTCATTGGAACTCATAGAAAGCACTCTGATAGATGAGAAGCTTGTAATGATTCCCTCAGTTTGCTTCCATTTATCTTATTGTTATCTAAAGCAAGGACATCCAATTTGCTTAGATTTTTTGAGCCTGAAACTTAAAAATGGAAATAAATTTTAATTTGGCACAATATGACAACTTAACATGATAAGGAGATAAGCATGTTTTGTTACAAATGTAAATAAAGGATTGAGCAAAAAAATCTTTGTTTTGCAACTAGATTAAGGCTGTAGCATGAAGACAACTGTTTAAAATGTTTTTATATCAATTGGTTAGATACCTTGATGGACAACAAAACTGTTGATTCGGTTATAACTTAGATCGAGAATCTCCAAACTGGTTAAAGCCAATAATCCTGATAGAGAAAAATAGAGAATGGATTATTATACTGTTATTCATAGCATAATACTTTTTTCACTTACACTATAGAAGTATAACATTGGAAAATTTTTCTCTGTTTCACCGTACCACAACATAAAAATGGTTGGCAGGTAACAAAGATGCGTCGAAAACTTGAAATCAAAGAAATTTAGAGAAAAATGGAGAATAAATTAGAGAATAATTTGAAATGAATATTAGGTCTTGCTAACGAGTGTCCTAAGACACAGTTAAAGAATTAAAAAAAGAAATATTTGATTGAAAATCATATGAAAGTATATTTAAAAATTATATGAGAGCACATTTGGCCGCATCTCAATAAAAAAGAATTTCCCTTTTACTTTCTTAACCAGTGTCAGTTGATAGAAATTAAAAACCTATTTATTTTGATTTTCAAAAACAGTTTTTATTTCTTAAAAAATAAAAATAAAAATAACTTGTTTGATAGTGATATGCAAACAGAGGACTGTGACCCAAAATGTTATTGATCAAAGTGGAATTAGACTCAGATTCTTTAAACAAGATATCGGATTCGTGTCTTGTAAATGAAAAAAAGGTGATTAAAAAGGAAGACTTCAACAAAGATGGTCAATCACTTTCCCACCATATTAGTCATTAGCAACCAATAACATTGTAACAAATAAAAAAAATAAAAACAAAAAAAGAAACATAGGACTGTGATACTCTTCGGCTCCCTTCTAAAACACACCCGCAAATAAGAAGGGTGCAACTTTGTCAAAGTCACATGGCCTCTGCCTTCTTGGTCAATGGTCACACTCACCTTTGCCATCTCTCCATGCTCCTACGCTCTCTCACACTCACACCGGAGCTTCTCTTTCTCTACCTCACGTTCTCTCTCTCTTCTGCGATTGAGCTCTCGGTGAAGTTAAAAGAAACTACAAATGAGAACAGAGCTTCTCACAAGTCACAACTGCTGGAACAAGATTATAGCTAAGGGATTCCATATGGACAAGGAAGAAAACAACAGAAAGAGAAAACATTTTTTATCTATTTTTGTTTTTTAGTTTTTAAAACACTTGTTTTAGAAACAACTTTCAAGATTTAATAGATTTTAAATAAGAAATTGATTAGTGAAAAGAGCAAAACTGTTCTAGAAAACCATTTTCAAAATAAAAAATAAAATAAAAAAACAGAAAGAGAAAGAAAAACAGGCTCTAAATTTTTTAGCAAGGAAGTGTATATAATGAGAACCAAAACCTCTTCAGACTTAACGACAAAGAACTTAGGAGACCCATCATTGATGCGAGTCACCTCTCAGTCCAACCACCACAAAAAATGATTATCAAAAGTCATTACCAACGTGATCAACCACAAGAATAGAGTACATCAAATTAACAATACTGACCACTTATATCTAGTGATCCTTCTAATTGATTTTGACTTAAATCAAGGGATTTGAGACGTCCAAGCCCACTTAGAGATGAAAGAAATTTGTTGCTGAAACTGTTTAAACTCAACCTTAGGACTTGTAACTTGGCTGGCCATGTAAAATAATCATTCTCTAATAGAAAATTGAAAGCATCCAGTTATCAGTACTCACTAAAGGATGTCATTAGTCAAATAGTTGTATCTTATGTCAAGGACCTCCAGATTACGCAACTTTGATGATAGAGTATCAAAAACTTATACATATAGGTATACACACATGTATTAGTGCAATGAATCTCATCATTACGTGATAAGTTGAGACTCTTCAAATCTTTGAAGACAAAAAAATCTGAGTAATTTAGATACCCATCCGACAACAACAGATAATCAAGATTGAGTTTGGCCACTCTCCCTGTAGAGGAGTTGCACTCAACTCTTACCCATTGACAACAATCGGTTCCGTCCCACTCATCCAAAGACAAAGGGAACCCTCAACGGGAATTTAGGCCCAAAAGAGCTTCTCTCTCTTCCTTCCAACACCCTTCACACCACATCACTTCCAGTAAAACAAAAATCAACAAAAACACGCTCACGTTCTTCATTTTCATCTTCATATTTCCTAATAGAGTGAATTTGGCCATAGAAATAAGAATGTAGTGTGGAAATTTGGCCATATTTCTTAATAGTCAAACTTGGTGCCGTTTTACGCCATTCGCCATAGTTATTATTGCTTTTCTCAACACTTTCAAAAAGCAGCACCTTAATTAGTGGAGGTAGTGGAAATTGCATTTGCATGCAGTGTTCCATTATGGTGATTGCAATATAATATCACTTTTAAGCCCCAAATTTCATGCTGTAATTCATATCAGTTGTGCAATATTATTCGCTATTATTATTTGTTTGCATTCTAGCATGAACCAGTCACTTCCAACGTCAAATAATGGAGGAACAGTGTTGGACAACGACACCTTCTATTATAATTTATTATATTGTTCTTAACATTTTCGTTAAAATAGTTTATAGGCATGGAAGATCAATTACACCAACATTTTTACCCAAATCCGGAGCGAATTTACACAGGAAAATTGTTAAATTCTTCTAGAAATATAATTAATTGTATTTGTAAAGTCCAATGTGGTAGAAACAAATGAAGACGACTTGACTTGACATGACGTCAACCCAAAGGACCCAAGGGCCATAACCAAGAAAATCCAAAGTGGAATCCATCTTAGACGTATTCATTTCTAGACTTGCTTTCTTACTCAATGAGTTCTTACAGCTTTTTTTTTTCATAACTATTTCTAGAATGAAGAGAAAAAAGAAAAGAAAAAGAAAGGTGAGATAAAATAAGTAAACTAAGTAATTGATATGAAATAGAAAAAAAATTATAAATAGTATTATATGTATAAATAGTATGTGCAGAAATAATATATAACTCTTGTCATCAACATAGTTTAAATATCAAGACTAATCCACTATATTGAATGTCAAGTTAACATATCCTAATATCTTGGTATAAAATTCATTCCTATACTATAATTTAGTTGTTATGAATAATTATAATAATGGTAGGTGTTCATTGGCTTTCTATCTTCTATATTCATTTCTCCTTAATAGTCTTAAATATTTGGTAACCTTTGAGTTGCATGTAACCTTTGAATTGTAACTTTTGAGCTGTATTTTGTACTTATAAATAGATAACTCCCTCTTGATGAGAATACACAAGAAAATCATTCAATTCTCTCTATTCTCCCTTGTTCTCTTTTCTCTGTATGCTCTACTCTCAAGTTTATTTTTCATAACACATTATCAGTACGATATTCTAATCTGCACAAGAAAGCCATATTTTTCCAATTCATATTTCAAGAACGAGTGTTTTGTTACATAGATTCAAGGTAATTCTACTCCTATTTCTTTTCTAATATTTTATTGCTAGTGGCATAAACGAGGTATGTTCTTGCATGCACGTTTTGATGATCATCCATCCAAGTTTGTGTTGACGTTTTTTTATATTTGAGAAAACATGCATTTTTAGTTTCATATATGAATCAGACTTTTGTTTATGTCAAGTATTAATTCTTATATTTTAGGTTTAAATATATTTTTAGTTCTTGTAATTTAACATTTTTCTACTTTTCGTCCTTGCAAAAAAAAAATGGTTTTAATCGTTGCAAATTATGTTTGTTTTATTTTTCATCCTTAAAGCTTGATAATCCAATATCATAACTTGAAACAAATGCCCCTAGGTTTTATGTGTGTCACCATGTTAGATCTACCCCCTGGCTTTTTGGGGCGATTCCACATATAATGGGTTGTTTTCTCTCCTAATATCTTTGGGCTGGTGGATAAAGTAGATAACCAAGTGGTTCACATCTCGAACTTCCAATCATTGCTAACCATGACAAACGGTCTACTAAGTCGATGCCCGAGGGAGGACATGTCAGTGCCCTTCCATTCGATTACCGATCTAGGAGGATACACAATGATCCAACCTCAAGTGCTATGGCGTGAAAAGCCTAAGATAGGCATACTCGACACCTTGGTCATTTATCTAGCTAGGAGGGTACAAGTATAATTAAGGAATCAATAATATACTTTTAAAAAATATGTTAAGGATGGATTGGAAGTCATTGTAGCATTAATTGTGTATTTTTATATATAAAAAATTCTTTTTAATATTCCTTAATTAGTAAGTACATTGATTAACATTTATCATATTATAATTTTTTTTAATATTTAACCATATTATGACTGATACATGTAAAGGAAGAACGTGAATAGAATAAAAAAAAGGGAAGAATCTGCACAACATAACCTAGCTACTACTGGGAAAAAAAAAGAGAAATAAATATTTTTTGGTAACAAAAGAGAAATGAATATGAAGAACATATGAGGAGACTAAAAGCCAAAGAAAACTCGGTTCGTTTTTCTTAAAGCATCTTCAGCCTAAAATGCTTTGTGGATTAAATAAAAATTAATTGCAATCCTGATAACTTTGCTAATCTGAGAATTCAATTTAAAGATAGTGGAACGTTTGTTAAAGTTAAAAAAAAAAAAAAAAAATCAACCGTCCGTTGTGTTCTTTCATTGATGAGACGACTTTTTATTATACCAAAGGATAATTAAGTCCCACTGATCAGCCAACGAGGCATGTGTACAAGAGTAACGTTTGATTTTGATTGTCTATTCCTAAAACTTGAATTGAATATTAGCATATTGCCGTTTGGCTTTTATTTGCATATTCAAACGTTGAAAGAATTTTTGACCGACGTACGTGTGTGGAAAAAAAATCACAATAAAAATGCATCAAAAATCGTAAAAATGTATTAATTAATACAAATAGTACTTTTTAACAAAAAAAAAATCATTTTTAGTCATTCTTAGCACTTGTTATTATTTGCCTTTTTTATTTAAAAATTATTTTTCTGTGAGAACAGTATTTATATATTTGTGCCTAGCGGAAGGAAACTAGCCATTAGCACGTCCAATTAGAAATTGTTTTACCATGGCTGCATCTGAAACCGATGAACAAATTTATGTGAGAGTTTTGGTTGACGAAAGGAAAAATAGAGTTGTGTGTGTCCAAGCAGGGAAAGACTTTGGATATCTTGCTAAGCTTCTTAACCTTGCCGTTGGGCACCATTGCGAGGCTTGTGGGTAAGGAATCAAACATGAAAAGTGTTAGTGTTGGAAGCCTAAGTTCACTGTGCAAAAGTGTGGGCGATTTTGAGGATAAACATTTTTGGACAGATACGTGTAAAGATATGTTGCTTCAGCCAAAGAACTTGATGGAAAACTATTGCCAAAACCTAAAGCTCAACATTGATGACACAGAGAAAACACGGTACTTGAATGTGATAATTGGGATTGTAGTCGTCAGAGTAGTGGTGGCTTGTTGAGCACATTTCAGGAATACAAGATGCAAATGCGGGAAACTCATGGATCGAGTGATACATTGTAGTAGTTCATCTGCAATTGCAAGTGAAGGGTTCGTTCTAGAGACGGCAACTTTCATTATTTCAGATGACCTAAAAGTTGTGCCTGATGGTTTTCAATTTTCATGTCTATCCATAAATGATGCATTTGGAGACTTCGATGCAATCAAAGTATTAGGTGTGAATGTCACTAGGGAAGAGGTACGTATAAAAATTCTATTCTCACGATAATTTTTTATTTTTGTATTATAATTAGGAGGAAAAAAGAGATAAGAAAAAATATGAATTGTAGAAAAATGTTATAGAAAATTGCTGTTAAAAAAGTATACTTAGGTACGTATGTATGTAACAATTTTAACCATTTTAAAAAGGTATAGAAAATTGCTTTTTCCTGTCAAATGATTTAACAATTTTAAAATGGTATAAAATACAAGTGATATGAAGTATGAACCAAATATTTGCTACAGTGATAAGGTTGGGGGAAATAGTAAAATGTGCAACATCGAGGAACAGTTGCAAACTTGAGTTAAAATAAAGCCATAGCGAATTAGTATTAGCAACCTATGTTTTGTTAGTTTCTGTTTAGTAGACTCTTTTTTATTAATTAAAATTTATGTAAGTGACTCTTCTTTTTTTATTAAAATTTAAGTTTTGTTAATTTGAGAATGATATCCGGCCACCAAATAAAAAATAAGATCCCCATCTTTAGCAGGGTTGATGTACCTAATGAGAATGTATTGAAGAGAGACCCTTAGGAACTAGTACTATATATAGCTAGCATTTAAACCATACCAAACTTTAAAATTTAGTTTCTCATAAAATGTACGCAATGGTTTTTTCAGATAGTGGACATACTCAAGTGCTCGTTACTCTCCGCAACACCGTTAACAGACACATTGTTGCATAGAAAAAAGCTTATTGACAAAGCACAACCGAGTAGCGTATCAAATTTTGGTATCAGTAATGTTCTTACCAGATTTTGGCCAGCCTTCTGGTGCAGTGGCTTTGCTGGAATCTCTTCCGTGACCGGTGGAGGGTGTACCTGCAAAGACACTCCGACGCTCAAGTTAGAGGCGCAGAGGTAGGAGACAGGTATCGTAATTGGGATTAAGAATTTCTATACCTTGGCGGGTTGGATCATTGTTGTATTTATAGGACTAAAATGGGAGATTAGATAGGGTTATTTTCCTATCAAATCTCCTCAAATCTCGTAATTAAGATAGAGATAATTCTATCTTCTATGATCTTATGATCAAATCTTTCTCTATCTTATCTTATAGTAAAATATGTTTTCCATTATTACTCCCCTGGTCCGAGTGAGAAGTCTCTACTCGGCCAGCTCAGCTACTCGGAGGAGTGTCGAGTCCGAGTAGTACACATGTCCCCAAGCTCTGAAGTAATGTAGGAGCTTAAGTAGTGGTTGCGCCAAACTCGGATTTTACTTAGCCGAGTCAAGTTTACTCGTTCCATTTAGACGGGTCCGAGTTCGGTTCTCGAAGTGTCACGTCGTTAGGTGATGGTGTCGTTTCAGACCAGTTAAAGTCGTAATGCTTCCTAAGGGCGGCGACAATGATTGTTTTTGAATTTTGAAAAGTTCTAGGGATTCCCAAAGGTCTCAAGCCCTCCTAGCTGTTGATTGGTTTGGTGAAGGGTCTTGATCCAACAGTTCGGTCCATTTCACCTTTTCGTATTTGAAACGCTTGGGGCCCTATATAAGGGGCACTGTTGATACCGGTGTTCACTTTCCTCTTCAAATTTCATTTTCCTGGCGACATTTTCCTTTTTTCTGCCATTTTGTCCTCCTTCTTCTAGCTTTTTCTTCTTCTTTTCCTCGTTTAGGTACGCCCTTCTCCTCTCCAATATTGTTCTCTGTTATCTGGAATGTCTTCTTTTTTTTGGGAATCAGGGCGTTCCGACAGAGGTCGCATGCTCGCACCGGAGGTTCACCTCATCGAAGAGGGCTCCGATGATGATTCTACCTTGCGTCGCTCTAACTCCGGTGGAGTTAATGATGGTGCGTCGGTGGCAAATGTCGCCGTCACAGATGTCGGGGTGGTTTGTCCATCCGTCAATCCTGCACAAGTGCCTTTAGCTATTCCTGTCAGGGGGTAGTAGTCCTAGATGGTTTCGAGGCTACTGAGGATCGTCCTCTTGAGACTCGGCGTGCTCGGCCTCCTCTCCCTCCTCCCATTCTCCCCCAACCCATAGAGTCTAGGGGTAACAGGAAGGTTTATCCTCCTGTTATTGCTCCTGGTTATTCATGGGTAGCCGGTGAGGTGGGTGCTTATGCCTCTCAGTATCAGATCGCGGAGGCTTTGTCTTCCCTTCTTGAAACGATTGATTTATGTCATCCAGAAAGGTCGGGTATGGTCCATGCTGAGCCCAGTGGGCCTAATGATCGAGTCTTCCTTTCTGCTGTTCTGCGCCAGTCTCATTTTACATATGTATATGAGGCTTTATTTTCGGTTCTCAGCATCACGGTGCCGTTTGACCAATTTGAAGCTAACGTTCTTTGGGAGTTGAACATCACTCCTACGTAGTTGCATCCAAATTCGTGGGCTTTGCTACAGGCTTTCCGGGTGCTCTGCAATAAATATTTTATTACTCCTACTACTCCCAAATTCTTATATCATTACAAAGTTAAGGAGAGTCAGAAGGGTGGTTGGGTCTCCCTGACAGGCATCTCTGATCAGTCTATCCTTAGTCCTTATACCTCCTCTTGGAAGAATTTCAATAGTGGTTTTTTCGGTGTTCGACCGGGTCCGGAAGGGGAGATCGAGTTTTTTGATAGTCGTGGGTGGCCAAGGTTCCCTCTTTATTGGACCCATTCCCCGAATGAGCGATTGTCTTGGCAGGTCGTGAACATGTCTCTTGAGGATCAGGATGACATGGTTACCCTGTGCAAGTTGCCGTGTTCATTATCTTGCAAGACAATTGTGGGGATTCCTACTTCTCGGACTCCGAGAGAGGATTGGGACTGTGAGACTTTTTAATCAGTCTTCTTTCTTTACTTTGTTTTTTACTGATGTTTGTTTCTTCTGCAGCTGTGATGGGGAAATTCGACTATAAAACAGCCAAGAAGCAGAGGCTTGAGAAACTGAGGAGCAAGGATCCTACCGTCGAGGTTGTCCGAGTTGCTCCTCCCATTCCTTCTCCTCCTCCCCCTCCTCCTTCTCCGAAGAGGAAACAACAAGAGGCTATTTTGGGGGGAATGGCCCTTCCAAGAAGTCGAAACCGAGTCCACCTGGTGCTCAAGCTGCAGGTTCTTCCGTTGAGAAGCATCCGGCCTTTCTTTCTTTGAAAGATGGGCGGACTTCACTTTGGGTGAAAGATTTCAACCCCCAGGCTCTCATCTGTGCCGACAATCTAGGTCAAGCCAATTGAGATATGTTGAGGGATGCTGGGCCGCTACTTTCTATGGAGGCTGTCTGTCGCTTCCAGGCCCGTTCATGGGCTATTGACCAATATTGGGCCGAAGAGTTCGACCGCGACCACTGGGAGCTAGTCATGGTGAAGGAGGCTGCTGCTAAAGTTGAGCAAGCCCTGGTCAAGACTACCCGGGCTAATAAGACTCTTCTTCAATCTGCTGAGGAGTCTTGAAGGTCCCAGGAGGGGGTGGAGGCTAAGTTAAAAGAGGTTGAGGGCCGAGAAGAAAATTTAAGGCTCTCCTTAGCGGCGTCCGAGAACTCGGCCCAAGAGCTGCAAACCGAGGTGGAGTGGCTCACTCTCGAACTTGCGCAGGCGAAGACGGAGGCTGCCAATTCTGAGGCTAAACTTAAAGCCGATTTGGGCGAGGCCCTGAACAAGATCATTTCAACCTATGAGGTTGGGTTCAAGAAGGTACTTCGCCAAGTTCATTACTTCTTCGAGGATGCCGACACCTCTCTTTTTGATGTTGATAAAGATATCAATAAAGAAGGGCAGTTGGTGGAGGAGTCTGCTCTTGAGGGTGAGGATGCTCCCGGCGACTGCGCTGCTTAGTCTTAGGAATTTTTGTCTTTTTTATTGTAAAAGCTCGTACCCGACCTACTGAATAGGGTGTTACCTTAATGAAATTTATTTTTCTCTTAAGTATCCCCCTTTTTCTTTTCCTCTTATTTGTTTGTGGTCCGTTTATGTATCCTTTTAAAAGGTCTACTCGGCTTTGTTAACTCGCTTTTTGTATCCTTATAAAGGTCTACGCGGTTTTTTACGTTAACTTGCTTTTTGTATCCTTATGAAGGTCTACACGGTTTTTCCTAACTCGCTTTTCGTATCCTCATTAAGGTCTACGCGATTAGTTAATTATATTGAAATTCGGTCATTCTCCTTTCGGGATGCCAAGTATCACTCACTAAGTGGCGTTTAAAGCCAGTATCCGATTGGTCTACTCAGTCAAATATAAATAGATAATTTGAAGAAAGGAGTTTTATTAACAAAAGAAATCAGGTGTGCCTCATTAAAACCTCTTTGACAAAAAAACCTCTTTGGGAAAAAAAATGTCAAAGTAGGAAAAAGAGTATATCACTTACAATTTTCTAGCTGTAATAAAACTTTAAATGTGTCGCATTCCAAGTTCGGGGGATGGCTTTGCCAGATGGATGCTCTAATCAGTAGGCTCCATTTCCCAGTGACTCGGTTACTTTGAAGGGGTCTTCCCAGTTGGCTGCCAGCTTGCCCTCTCCTGTAGCTTTTCTTGCTTCTCCACACTTTCTCCAAACTAGATCTTTGACTTTAAAGCTTCTTGGTTTAACGTTGCTGTTATACCTCTTCTCAGCTCTTCTTTTACAGGCCTCTGTTCTGATTTGGATTTCGTTAAGGGTCTCTTCGATGGTCTCTTCGGTCATGTCGAGTGCATGCCTTAGTGATTGATCATTGTTTTCCTGGATGAAATTTGCTCTTCGTAGGGAGGGTTCTCCGACTTCTACTGGTATCATGGCATCCGATCCATATGAGAGTCTAAAAGGTGTTTCCCTCGTTGTTGATTGTGGTGTGAAACGATATGCCCAAAGGATTGCGGGAAGCTCTTCGGCCTAACTTCCTTTGGCATTGCCTAGTCATTTGTTCAGTTCTCCAAGTATCACCTTATTCGCTGCTTCAGTTTGTCCGTTGGTCTGTGGATGTTCCACTGAAGTCACTCGGTGCCGAATCCCGAGATTTTTGAAGAACTCCTAAAGGTTCCTTTCGGTGAATTGTCTTCCGTTGTCGGATATTACGGAGTGGGGGATGCCGAATCCGCATATGATATTTTTCCATATGAATTTTTGCACATTATGGGCGGTGATGGTGGCTAAGGGTTCGGCTCCAATCCATTTCGTAAAGTAGTCGATTCCGATCAGGAGGAATTTGACTTGTCCCTTAGCAAGTGGAAAAGGGCCTAATATGTCTACTCCCCACATGGCGAAGGGCCATGGTGTTGTGACATTATGCAACTCTTCCTCTGGTAGGTGGGATATGTTGCCAAATATCTGGCATTCTTCACATTTTTTCACGTATCCGGCGCAGTCACGGCGCATTGTTGGCCAGTAGTATCCGGCTCGTAGAATTCGGGCAGCCATGGCCTTTCCTCCTGAGTGCATTCCACATATTCCTTTATGCATCTTGTTTACCACGTACTTGACTTGAATCTTCGTGACACATTGCAGTAGTGGTAAGCGAAGCCTCTCCTATAAAGGTCTTCTCCCTCTATGACGTAGTAACTGGCCCTTTTTTCTGATTTTTCTGGCCTCTTCTCGGTTTTCTAGGAGGGTTCCTTCTTTCAGAAAGTTCCATATCTCGGTCATCCACTCTCGGTCCGCCGGGTTGATACTAGAGACAACTTTGTCAATACTCGGCGCAAATATTGTTTCCTATATGACAATTCGGTGTTGGCCTTTCTTCTTTGTACTTGCCAATTTTGATAGCAGGTATGCCCTTTCGTTATGTTCTCTTAGAATATGGTTGAGTTCGAACTCAATGAACTCGTTCTTCAACTGGGAGGCCAGGTGGTAGTATCTTGTCATCTAGGGGTCCTTTGTTTGATAGGATCCATTCATTTGCCCAGTGACTAACTTTGAATCGCTCCAGCATCTAAGGTGTTTCGCCCCCACCTCCTTTGCGAGTTTCAGTCCTGCTAGCAGGGCTTCGTACTTGGCTTGGTTGTTAGATGCGTCGAAGTCAAATCTGAGTGACTGTTCCAAGATAATCCCTTCAGGGCTTTCGATTATGACTCCTGCTCCGCTACCTTTAATGTTCGAGGAACCGTCCACGTAGAGGGTCCACCATGGGAAGGGTGCCTCTTCTACTGGTGCTAGCTCTACAATAAAGTTGGCTAGGCATTGTGCTTTGATAGGTCCTCTCGGTTCATACTTGATGTCAAACTCGAATAATTCGACTGACCATGCTATCATTCTTCCGGCTAGTTCTAGCTTCCTTAGTACTTGTCGTATTGGGTGGTCTGTTCACGCCACTACTTGATGGCTTTGAAAGTATGGTCGTAGCCGTCATGCTGAAGTGACCAGGGCTAGTGCTAGCTTTTCTATCATCTGGTACCTGGTTTTCACATCTTTCAACACTAAGCTTATGTAGTAGACTGGCTTTTGGGTCTGATTTTCTTCTTGAATGATGATCGAACTGATTGCGTCTCCCGAGACGGCTAGGTATAGCACTAAGTCTTTGCCGGGTTCAAGTCGTGTTAGGATTGGTGGTGATGAGAGTAGGGTTTTTATCTTTAGAAAGTTTGCTTCACACTCTTCATTCCATCCAAAATCCAAACACCTGTTGCTTTTTGAGTAATTGGAAAAAGGGTTTGGCTACCTCTGCTGCTTTCGGCAAGAAACGGGACAGGGATGCCAGTCTTCCAGTTAGCCGTTGTACTTCCTTCATGTTACTCGGGCTTCTCATGCTTATGATAGCTGCACACTTCACCGGATTGGCTTTTATGCCTCTGTGGGTGAGCATGAATCCTAAAAATTTTACGCTATGTACTCCAAATACACATTTCTCAAGATTTAGCCTTATGTTATGTTTCTGATCTTGCCAAAAATTTCGACTAAGTCTCCTGAGTGTGAGTTTGGTTCTCTGCTTTTAACCACCATGCCGTTGACCTAGACTTCCAGGTTCCGGCAGAGTTGGTCAGCGAAAATCTTGTCCATCAGACACTGGTATGTTGCTCCCGTGTTTTTCAGCCCGAACGGCATTACCGTGTAACAGTAGTTGGTTGTGTCAGTTATGAACGCCGTCTTTTCTTCATCTGGTGGGAACATAGGTATCTGGTTGTACCCAGAGTACGCGTCCAAAAAGCTCAGGATCGGATAGCCGACTGCTCCATCTACTAGCTTGTCTATGCTTGGCAACGGGTATGAGTCTTTTGGACATGCTTTGTTAAGGTCTGTGTAGTCAGTACACATCCTCCATTTTCCGTTTGTTTTGTTTACCATCACCACATTTGCAAGCCATGTGGTGTATTGCACTTCTCTTATGAAGTCGGTGCTGAGTAGCTTTTCAGTTTCTTCTTTGACTGCTTTTCCTCTTTTGGCCCCGAGCTTTCTTTTCTTTTAGGAGATTGGCTTGGCCTCTAGACAAATGGCAAGCTTATGGCAATGGAAGCTTGGGTCGGTTCTGGGCATGTCGGCGGCTAACCATGCGAACAAGTCAGCGTTGTCTAACAGGACTCTGGCGATTGCGTTCTCGGTCTCGTTTGCTAACTAAGTCCCGAGTTTTGTGCATTACCTTGGTTCTCTTCCTATTTGGAAAGATTTTACCTCCTCTGTAGGCTCTGCTCTCCGCTCGGCCTCTCTGGGGTCGAGATCGGCTTTCTCTACTGGTTGTGTTGCGAGCGAGATGCGTGCTACATGCTTTACTGTTGGTTCTGGAATCTTTTTGCCGCTAGCTATCCTTAGACTTTCTAAGTAGCATTCGCGGGCTGTCTCCTAATCAGCTTTGACTATCACTATCTTCCCTTCTGAACCAGGGAATTTCATTGTCAGGTATGGAGTTGAGATCACTGCCCTTAGTTCGTTGAGTGCCGGCCTGCCTATGAGGATGTTGTATGAAGTAAGGGTGTTGACTAAGAGGTACCTGACTGTGATAGTCTTGGACCCCTTCTCCTCATCTCCGAAGGTAGTGAGGAGGTCAATGTAGCCTCTGGTATCGACCTTTTCGCCTGTAAAACTGACTAGCTGTTCAATGTACGGTTGTATCTTACTTTCTGGGATGTCTAGCTGTTGGAAGGTGGACCAGTATAAGATATCTATTGAGCTGCCTTGGTCGACTAAGACTTTACACACCAACCAATTTGCAACCTCAACCTTTACCACTACCGGGTCATCGTGGTTGGGTTCTACGCCTTCAAAATTTGCATTTGTGAAAGTTATAGGAGGCATTTTCCTGTGTATTCTAGGGCTTATTGAAGCCGCAGGTGTCTTTTCCTTGCCGAGCTCGAGCTTCCCCCTCCAGCGAATCCTCGTACTATTGTGTTGATAATGCCTCGGAGTCGAGTCTCGGGAGTTTTAGTCGGTTGCTCCTGGCGGGGCTCTTCTGTGCATCTGGTTTTTCTGTAGTGATCATCTTCCTGGTCTCGGGTTTGTTCTCGCTTAGCCTTTAGGCTGTTGTCTCAGACAAAGCATCTTAATTTGCCTTGTTGGATAAGTTTTTCAATCTTATCTTTCAGGGTGGTGCAATCTTCAGTGGCGTGTCCGTGCACTCGATGGTATCTGCAAAACTTAGATCTATCTACTTTTTCTGGGGAGTGGTTCTGAGTAGGCAAACTTATCAACTCGGCACTGCAGGCTTCTTCTAGAAGCTGTGCTCTGCTATCTGTTAGAGGGGTGTAATGAGTAAACCTTGCACGAGGCGGTCTGTCGGCTCTAGATCTGTTACTCCGCTCTCGGCTTGTTCCCGGTTTCTTGTGTTCCTCCTGCCTTTTAGAGGACTCGCCTCTGACTCGTTCTCGCTCAGCCTTAAGGCTATTGTCTCGGACGAAGCGTCTTAATTTGCCCTGTTGGATAAGTTTTTCAATCTTATCTTTAAGGGTGGTGAAATCTTCAGTGGCGTGTCCGTGCACTCGATGGTATCTGCAAAACTTGGATCTATCTGCTTTTTCTGGGGAGCGGTTCTGAGTAGGCAAACTTATCAACTCGGCACTGCAAGCTTCTTCTAGAAGTTGTGCTCTGCTATCTGTTAGAGGGGTGTAATGAGTAAACCTTGCGCGAGGCGGTCTGTCGGCTCTAGATCTGTTACTCCGTTCTCAGCTTGTTCCCGATTTCTTGTGTTCCTCCTGCCTTTTAGAGGACTCGCCTCTGACTCGTTCTCTGAACTTAGTCATTTCTTCCATCTGAATGTATCCTGCTGCTCTTGCTCTGAGCTCGTCCATGTCATGCGGTGGTTTCTTGCAGAGACTGTCCGAGAAGGGTCCAGATTTCAGCGCCATCAGCATGGCGGTCAATGCTACCTGGGATTAAGTATTGGATCTTGATGGGGATTTCTGCGAAACTCTCCATGAAGTCCCTAAGGGACTCGTTGTCCTCTTGCCGAATGTTGGCTAACGCCACTGCTGTCAAGTGGTGGGGTCGACTCGTGGCGTATTGAGCACCGAAACGAGCAACTAGTGTGGCGAATGAATCGATCAAGTGAAAGGGGGAGGCGCGTGTACCAGTTCAATGCTGCCCCCTTCAGAGTTGTTGGAAACACACAGCACGTGATGGCGTCGTCATTTGTGTACAGGTTCACTTGCGTGATGAACGTGTCGATGTGCTCGTCTGGGTCAGTTAGGCCGTCATAACGGTCCATGGACAAGGGCTTCCATCCTGTCAGTAGTGGAGTTTCCATGATACCATCTACGAACGGGTGTCGCCTCGTTGTCTCGGGTATTGCATTTCGTCTTGGGGCTGCCCGTGAGCTTGAGGCTGGTCTGGACTCTAAGTGGGTTGCTCTTCGGTCTGCCTCGCTCCAGGTGGTGTCTTCCTGCTCTGTTCGTTCAGGATGTCTGTTGGCAGTTGCGTGGGCAGCCAAGAGTCCATTCTGGTCCTCCTGCAGTTTCTGGTACTGCTGTCGGAGGGTGGCATTCTCCTTGCGGAGGTCCTCTATCTCCTTAGCGCTGTTCTGCTTTAGCGTGTTGACTT
Source organism: Pueraria montana var. lobata (assembly GCA_026413185.1). NCBI lineage: Eukaryota > Viridiplantae > Streptophyta > Magnoliopsida > Fabales > Fabaceae > Pueraria > Pueraria montana. Next base: position 84,994,513 of record CM048650.1, on the reverse strand, counting down.
CCCTTTGCAGGGCTTGGATCAGTGGGTCATTCTCAAGTGCCTGACGCGGGAACGGCGCCACGTTGTTGGGGTTACCTCCCTGGGTATCCCCTGGAGGCGGTGTGCCCTGGATTTGGGTTTTTGCCCCTTGTGGTCTCTTTTTGTGGTTCGCTGTTTTGCTCTGGGTTGTTGCCATTACAATTATGTCGTCTTTGAACGGTGTGGCTAGGAATAGTTTTACCGAGCCCCACGGTGGGTGCCAAATGTTCTTACCAGATTTTGGCAAGCCTTCTAGTGCGGTGGGTTCGCTGGAATCTCCTTCGTGACTGGTGGGGGTGTACCTGCAAAGACACTCCGACGCTCAAGTTAAAGGCGCAGGGGTAGGAGACAGGTATCGTAATTGGGTTAAGAATTTTTGTACCTTGGCGAGTTGGATCAATGCTGTATTTATAGGACTAAAATGAGAGATTAGATAGGGTTATTTTCCTATCAAATCTCCTCAAATCTCGTGATTAAGATTGAGATAATTTTATCTTCTATCATTATCTTATGATCTGATCTTTCTCTATCTTATCTTATAGTAAAATATGCTTTCTGTTATTACTGCCCTGGTCCGAGTGAGAAGTCTCTACTCGGCCAGCTCAGCTACTCGGTGGAGTGCGGAGTCCGAGTAGTACAAGACGCTAAGGGTGGAGGTTAGATGATGAAAGTAAGGGTAATAGTAAGAAAGTCCAACAAATCCATATTGAATGGAAAATCTTGCTTAGGCAGCATAGATAATTTATACAAGAGCGTGCTTGATTTGGATTGTTGCAGATATTTTAAGTCCCCCGATCTAAAGGACACGCTCGTTAAAACTCCTCTTGCACCCCAATTTAAACTTTGCAACAAGATGTTACCAATTGATGAAGTGCCTCCTTCTAATTACTCTTGCTATAGTAGATATAACCATAAAGGAAAGGTAACCAGCTATTTAACTGATATACAAGATTATAGAATAGTTCGTGAATGTTCTTGGCGAGAGGTATATGCTCCCTTGAGTTATTTGGAGCCACAGTCATCAAACGGAGAAGTATATAGCGAAAATGACGGAAGAGGATTCGTGAGGAGGCCATCACTGTATATGGTTACAGATGACTTGGTCGTCACACCAAGTTCATCAATCTCTGCCATTTCCTATGTTACCAAATTGGGTGTTCCTCCTTCTGATTTGGAGGAAAAGGTTATCAACATTGGCCAAAAAGAGGTAATGCCTAAAATTCACATGTGAAAACTAATTGGTAGCTTATAAATTTTGCCGCAACATACCTTCTAACATACTTCTTTTAATGCACATTTTTTTATTAGTTAAAATTTGTTAAAAAAAACTATAAAATCATGACTGAGATGGATTTAAAAAGAAAGTTCACGAGACTTATACAATTTTCTTATTTCTAATAAAAAAAATTAATTAATAATAAAAAGGTGTATTAGAAGAGATGTATTAGAGTGCGTATCACTAGCATTTCTCAATATCTTATATTTCAATTTCAAATCAACCAGTTTGCTCAGAGAAAACTGATTGGAAGGCAATAATTTAACGTTTCTTGTTTATGGTATATGTTACTTTTTTCTCTTTTTGGGGTATTGCAGGGTCTCAGCCTTCTAAAAGCTTCTTTGATCTCTTCATCAACACTGACAAATGGTCTCAGTCAGTTCCTTTAGTTCATTAATGTGGAGAACTTTTCAAACTAATACTAGAGATGTCCTTGTTCCAATATATGAGTTGTTGAGATCGATGATCAAACAATGCGAAAACATCGAGCTTTTAACTTGCTCTAGCTGATCTAGTGTTTTCTTTTCTTTTTGGTATTGAATTGCTAGCTGTTGCTTAATGTGCATGGCATACTTAACATATAATGTTTAGTTACTTGATGTGTACGTATGTGGATTGATTGGCTCGTTTGCCTCGGGCCAATGTTATATCTAGTCATATTGTGTTTTACTCACTTCTCCACTAGTTGAATATCTTTAATTACTCTTTTTTTAACATGAAATTTCTATTTTAATTGAAATCGTGGCAGGCATGTACAGATGTACTAATAACTCATGTATTTTACAACATTTTACAATTGCTCCTATATATTTATCACTTGGAAAATTCAGTAATTTGGTAAATCATTCAGCACTTAAGAATGTTGATTAATTTTGTTTCAAAAATAGTACGTATAAATGTTAATTCATGGTAAATTTTGCTTAAATTAGAACTATGGTTCAATGTAATACTTATGTTCAATTTATATTTGTGGATCTCACTTGGTTTTTGGAGCCAAGAGTTATGGGTTCTCATATTTTATAAACCCTACGGAGAGACTTGATTGACAATTGGGAAAAAAATTAGGAATACGATTACCACAATTAAAATTTGGTGGATCGAAATTGCGTAATCACGATATATCTAAGAAATAAAAAATAAAATTATTTTTTATAAGCAAAACTTTATTAAAAAAACAGATAATAAATCTAACACATTCACAGGTCTTGCATAGATAAATTAGATAAATATGTAAAGACAAGTTACATGATTAATACACCATAAGAAAAAATTAAGAGCATTCAACTTAATTTGTTCCTCTGGGCCTTGAACCATAACATCATTTATATTTGAGGATCTCACTTGGTTTTTGGAGCCAAGAGTTATGGGTTCTCATATTTTATAAACCCTACGGAGAGACTTGATTGACAATTGGGAAAAAAATTAGGAATATGATTACCACAATTAAAATTTGGTGGATCGAAATTGCGTAATCACGATATATCTAAGAAATAAAAAATAAAATTATTTTTTATAAGCAAAACTTTATTAAAAAAACAGATAATAAATCTAACACATTCACAGGTCTTGCATAGATAAATTAGATAAATATGTAAAGACAAGTTACATGATTAATACACCATAAGAAAAAATTAAGAGCATTCAACTTAATTTGTTCCTCTGGGCCTTGAACCATAACATCATTTTCCTTTTAAATAGAGAGCTAATCTATATATAATGGGCAAAAGATTCAGTAGGTAAAACCCATGAAAAATTAAGTCATGCATAAACTACATACTAAGTTCGATTTATCCAGCAGACAATATTATTTTAACATGGAAGGTTCTTTATATATTGTTAGTAATTGCTTTATAATGGCAGCATCTGCAACCGAGGAACAAATTTTTGTGAGTTTCGGAGACGAAAAGGAAAATAGAGTTGTGTATGTCCAAGAAGGGGAGGACTTTAAGGATATCCTGCTAAGCTTCTCAAGTCTTTAACCTTGCCTTGTTAATTTAATAGGTAAGCTACGTCTTTAGTTCCTGAAAGTATAATTTACTGTCACTTGGGTTCCTCAAAATATGAAACTGTCAATTAAGTACCTGAAAGTGCAATTTTTTTGTTACTTTAGTCCTGCCATTAAAAGATTTTCGTTAAAGTTAACGTTTGTGTCTACGTGACACACTATCTATCTACGTGGCAATTGACTATTCACACATGGATAATATGTCATGTACACAAATAGCGTGTTACATAGGTACAAACGTTAATTTTAAAGAAAGTTTTTTAATAGAAAGACTAAAGCGATAGACAAATTACACTTTGATAATTTCATACTTTCATAGATTTAAATGATAATGAATTACACTTTCGGGACCAAAGTGACGGTTCACCCCGTTTTAATTTGGGCACAATGGCCAGGCTTGTGGGTGAGGAATCAAACAGAAGAAGGTTAGCTTTGGAAGCCTAAGTTCATAGTATGAAAGTGTGGGCAATATTGAGAAAGCTCTTTTGGACAAACTCGTCAAATGAAGAAATACTGCTTTAGCCAAGGAATTGAACTCGATGGAAAGATATTGCCAAAATCTAATTAAGACAAAATTATGAAGAGAACAAATATGAAATAAAATACATGATGTAATAAAGAAAAATAAAAAATAATCTGTAGAAAAATGTTAAGAGAAAATTGATGTTAAAACAGTATTGCTCAATAGTTATAAATTTAATACGTACTTTTTTCTTAGAATGCTTTTATTCACGGTTTTTATTACACATTTCTTACACCTAATGTAATACGATCTATTTATCTTTTATTTCTTTCTTTCACCTGTCAAATGATTTAACATTTTGAAAATGTATAAAGTAAAAGTGATTTGAACCAAATATTATTTGCTTCAGTGATATGGTTAATTTGGATTGAATAGCAACTCATGCTTAGGCACTAGGCAGCATAGATAATTTATACAAGATCTAAAGGACAATCTCATTAAAACTCCTCTTGCACCCTAACTTACTCTTGCTACAGAAAATCTAACAATAATGAAAAGGTTTTTTTTTTTGTTTTATCGACAAATGTTAGTTTATTAGAAATGTCTGTGAAAGGAATTTGAACCTGGACCTCTCTCTCTTCCCTTCTCCCTTTACTCTTAGCCTCTCTTTCCAACTATAAAGCCAACCTTATATCTCAAAGATTACTTAACCTGTGCAAGTTATTTAACTGCTTTACAAGATTATAAAATTGTTAATTTGTGAACGTTCTTAGCCAAAATATATGCTCCCCTGAGCTATTTGGAGCCTCAATAATCAAATGGCAAAACATATAGCAAAACAAGCGGAAAAGGAATCGTGAGGAGGCCATCACTGTACATGGCGACAGATAAGTTCCCTAAACATATAGGGAAATAAATTCATTAAGTTAATAAATCCTTCAAAAGCATAACATTAAATTAAAATATAGTAATATTCTGAAACATAACACGAAGGATTCGGACGCTCACTAATGAACACTAAGAAAATCAAACCCTACTAATTATTTGAACTCAAACGGCGTCCAAGCTCAAAGGAGACAAAGGCATCAACAGCAGCATACTGCACCTGCTCAGGAGTGAGCCACAAATTGTCCCACCTACTCTTACTGATCTTCTTGGGCTTCTCAACCTCCAGGCCCAATACCCTTAAGCCCAACGTCTTGAGCCCAGCGGTCTTCAACGCAGGGTCACCAAACTTCTCACCAGCAAGGGAGCGAACCTCAAGGAAGTTCGCCACACGGAGAGAGCAGTCTTCTAGAAGCTTCTGCACGTCATCTTCTATCCCAACCCCCACAAAGGTGTTGTTTGCATCACCAAGGAAGGAAATGAGGGAATGAGAAATGAAGGGCGCGTGGAGTATTTGAAAGACGAGGCAGTGACGCCCCACGCACAGTTGGAGGGTGGCGACGGGGTTGTTACTGTCGTGGCGGAAGTTGGGCCGCCACTCGATGTCCAGGCCCACAATGAGGTTGCTTCGGCGTCGGTGTAGGCGGAGGATGTCGGAGAGCCAGGAGTCGACGAAGGAGGGGTTCGAGGGGTTGCGGTTGTAGTTTCCCATGTTCATCTGATTGTTTCCTCTGTTCAACGAATGTTTGTGGCCATTGTGTTTGGTGTTGAGTACTATATATATAGAGATGAGAAAGAGAGAGAGAGAGGAAGTGTGTGGCTTTTGGTTTTGCCATTTTCTACTGAAGTGAAGAAGAGTAAATACAGTAAGCATGATGGAGACAAACCTCTCTCCCAATAAAATGCCTCCTCCAATGATCAGTTATGATATGAAAGGTCTGCCCGCGCTCAATGTCTTTCTTTTCTTTTTAGTTAAGATTGTCTTTCTTATTTGTTTACTTATGAAAAAATATAGATAAACTCCCGCAATATTTTTTTTTTTCTTTTTACTTCAAGACATCCACAATATTATTAAACACCTAAACCTAATAAGAGAAAGATGTACCAAAAAAAAAGATGTATGTACCAAAAATCACCTAATAATAGAGAGAAAAAATAGAGTTAAATATAGGTATAACAGGTGATAGATGATATGATGTGATAGGAAGAGAAAGACAAAGAAAAATAAAAGGTGTTGGTGAAATATTTAAAATTATAGGGTGTTCATGTATCCATTGGTGGACCTATATACAATTCAGGGTGTGCAAATGCATCCCCTAACTTTGATCAAATTACATGTAAATGTCTTGAATTTTTGTGTTTTGCCCCCTATAGTTTATTATATATTTGAACCCACTATGTTCTAATTTCTCACTCTCTCCAATAATAGTAGTTGCAAGTAAGCTTCATTTCCTCCACTACTTTTTATTTATTTACTTTCACTTATAGTATATATATTAGTAGTTTTTTGTTTTTTTTGTTTTGTTTTTTTGCCTATATTTTAGTTTTTCATATACACATATTTTAAAAACAAATCTCAAAATTAAAAAGGACAGCATATGTTTCATTTGCAAATTTAAGAAACATTTTTGTTTTTTTAATACTATCGCTTTAGTTTCTTCTGAGTATTAAGCTTCTTCTATTGCATATTGTTTAGTGTCTTGCTTCCACATCTTTTATGATAAATTCATTGAAGAAACTTAACCAACCTTCAAAAGCCTAGAAGAGCTACAAGGAACCATAAAAACAACATTGTAACGTGAGAAATGACATCAATGATATGCAACACATAAACAACCAATTTTAGTTTTAAAATAGTCTAAACTAAATTTTATGGCCTGTCATGCTCAACATGCATGTATACTGTGTGTCATTTAGCCATCATGAGTTGACTTTAGGAGTGGAAGGAAATCTAGAAGAAGAGAGGCTTGCGGGGGTTTTAAATTGTAAATTGATGAAATTGCCCTTTGTGTATCTTGGCATACCAATTGGGGCAAATCCTGGGAGGGAGCAAATGTGGAAACCTATCATAGACAAATTCCAAAAGAAGTTGTCCCTATGGAAACATAGTTAACTTTCTTTTGCGGTAGGGTGTGTCTCATCAATTCAGTGCTCAATGCACTTCCTCTCTTTTTCTTTTCCTTTTTTAAAATCCCACAAATGGTTGTTAGCAAGTTGGTGACTTTGCAAAGGGATTTCTTATGGGGTAGTGGGGGAGAAAAAAGGAAAATTGCTTGGGTTAGTTGGAAAAAAATGTTTGCCTAAAGAAAGTGGAGGGTTGGGTATCAAATATTTGAGTATTTTTAATGAAGCACTTTTAGGGAAATGGAGGTGGTCCTTGTTTTATCATAAGGGGTCGCTATGGGAGAAGGTGCTATATGAGAAGTATGGGGGGTGGAGAGGTTTGGTGGAAGATAACGGTAAAAATAAAAAAGCATCATTGTGGTTGAGGGATTTAATTTTGGTGTGTGAAAGTGGGAGTAAAACAAAGTGGTGTGACAAAGAGATGGTGTGGGATATTGGAGATGGGAGAAAAGCTAGATTTTGGTTAGATTCTTGGTTGGATGAGGAGACTTTACAGAAAAAATACAGTAGGTTGTTCCTTATGTCTCAACAACAACACCAAGTAAAGTAGTTGGGAGTATGGGGAATTGGGAGAATGATGTGTGGAAATGGGATTTGAGATGGAGAAGGGATTTGTTTCAATGGGAGGGTGAGATGGTTGATGATTTTATTCGGAGGTTGGGTAGTGTAATCATTAAAAAGGAGGATGAGGATAGATGGAGGTGGAATCAGCATTCCTCGGGTGTGTTTCCAGTCAATTCAGGGTATAACACGCTTCTCAAGTTTCAAGGGGAGTATATGTTATATCCTTTCTGCAATTATCTGTGGAGCTTAAAGATTCCCCCAAAAGTAACTTGCTTTTATTTGGAGACTTTGGCTTGATAAAATCCCTTTTCGGGCTAATCTGAAAGCCAGAAATATAGATGTCCCAAGTGGAATATGGACGTGCCCATTTTGCTTATAGAATGAAGAAATTACTGCATATCTATTCTTTAACTGTGCCAGAATTATGCAGGTGTGGCAACAGTGGTACTCTTGGTTGCATCTCAATACAGTTTTGCCATTAAATACCAAGCAGCATTTCTGGCAACATAGTGTGTTGGGAGGTCTTAAGAATAGTGAAGAAGCCTGGAAAGTCATATGGTGTGCAAACATTTGGAGCATCTGGAATCACAGAAATATGTGCATCTTCAAAGGTTGGCAGTTTGATTGTGGGAAGATTTTAGACACTACAGTGTTTTTCGCATGGTCTTGGCTGAAGAGATAGGACCCAAGCTTTAGGTTCTCTAACAAACAGTGGTCTTCAAATATTATAGCTTGTCTTGCTGATCTTATGTTTGGCAGTAGCAGAGCTTCACAATTTTGATCTTTGATCTTATGGACCTTCGGTATTGACATTTGTGGGCCAGGGTTTTTTATCTAGTTGGATTCATAGTGGAGTTTCTGAACCATGGCTGAGATAGGAGGTTACAAATGTCACAAGGATATACATTAAACATACAAAATGGGTACATAGTATTGTCTGCAGAGGTGGGTATACGTGATTTTAAGAGGGGTTAGGTTTCCTTTTTGGTGGCTGTATGGTTACTGGATTTAGTGTTTTTTGGGGTTGATGGGAATTTTTCATGGTGGATGACCCCACCCTATAGCCTCCATTGGTTCTTGTCTGTTGGCAGAAACTTAAACTTTGATTTCTCTCACACAAGTAGAATGGCATTGTCGAGCTCTGTCTCCATTCCCAAGTTTCCACCTTTTCCTCCATACCTCACTTCCCTTCTTTGCTTCCACTCTCACTCTCAACCCCCATTAGTTGAGAATGTTGATGATGTTGTTTTCCGATTCAATCACATGCTCCGTATGCGTCCTACCACACAGGTTTATCATATATTTATGTTATCAAGTATGCATAAATATAAGTAACCATTGTTCTGGGGTGCATCGGTAGCAAGGCTATACAAAGTATAACTTTCTGTAATTATGAGTATATCTTATACCAGTTTATTATATATAAATATTTTTCTTTGCTAATAAAAAAAATGAAGTCCCTGCTTCTAATTACTCTTGTTACACTAAAGTTGACATAGATGCAAAGGTAATTAGGACCAGCTATTTAACTTTTCTACAAGACAATAGAACTGTTCATGGCTTTTCTTCGTAAGAGCCGGATGCGGTATATGCTCCCTTGAGTTATTGGAGCCACAATCATCAAACGGCGAAGCATATAGCAGAAATGGCGGAAGAGGATTCGTGAGGAGGCCATCACTGTACATGGTGGCAGATGACTTGGTCGTTACACCAAGTTCATCAATCTCTGCCATTTCCTATGTTACCAAATTGGGTGTTCCTCCTTCTGATTTGGAGGAAAGAGTTATCAACATTGGCCAGAAAAGAGGTAATGCCTAAAATTCACATGTGAAAACTAATTAGTAGCTAATAAATTCCCTAGCAACATACCTTTTAAGACACTTCTTTTAAGGCACTCATTTTCTTAGTTAAAATTTGTTGAAAAAAACTATAAAATCATGAGTGAGAGATTGATTAAAATAAAAAAGTGCATGAGATTTACACAATTTTGTTATTTTTAACAAATTTTAACCAATAATAAAAAGGCATATTAGAGGAGATGTATTAGAGTGTGTATCACTAGCATTTCTAAATATCTAATATTTCAATTTCAATTCAACCAGTTTGCTCAGAGAAAACTGATTGGAAGGTAATAATTTAACTTTTTTGTTTATGGTATATTTTTTTTTTACTTTTTTTCTCTTTTTGTGGTATTACAGGGTCTCAGCCTTCTTAAAACTTCTTTGATCTCTTCATCAACACTGACAAATGGTCTCAGTCAGTTCCTTTAATTCATTAATGTGGAGAACTTTTCAAACTAATACTAGAGATGTCCTTGTTTCAAATATGAGTCGTTAAGATCGATGATCAAACAATGCGAAAACATCGAGCTTTACATAAAAAAAGTATTTGATTCGGTTTATATGTCAAAAAAGAAAAGCCTGAAGTTCATTGCCTAAATTATTAATCGGATAACACCGTGAATTATATACTCGTACTGTGTAACTAATGGAACATTATGATCCGGTGCAAATGCATGTGTGTTTGATTCTTTTTTCTTTTTTTGAGAGAAATGCATGTGTGTTCGATTAATGATTGTTGACTTGAACTTTTTGGTTTTGCATTTTTCAAATTGGCATGTATATATGAAATTATTGACTTTTTAAGTGTCTGGGGTTGGTGGCGATCGAATGTTGTGATTGTAGATTTTGGCTTGCATCTTCGTTAGCAAGCTCAACCGTCATGTATCTTTTCTAAGAGATTGCTTTTTTGCCCATATTCTAAATTTTACAAAATTAGAATATAGAGTACTATTTAGTATATTAAAATTAATATACTAATTATTATATTTAATTTAAATTTAACATGCAAAATAAATTTAAATTAGGTTTGATTGCATTTAATAAAAAAAATTAGGTTAAACAAATTAAATTATTATTTTTAAAAAATTATATTAATTTTAATATGTTAATATTTTGTGTCTATTATTATCCTGCATATATCAAATGACCAAAATACTAAGAGAATTTGTGCATGACACGAGTGATAATGTCAATATTATTATAATTCAGATCAATATTAATATTTCCTTAATTTTTTATGAACTCATCACCCTTTTCACCAAAACTAACATGAGAGTTATTCAGTCACTTATCTTGTTTTATTCTTTCACTAAAAAAATTGCTAAATATTGTTATAATTGTATTGTCAATTTTCTGTAATAACCTTTTAATTTATACACTATACATACATTAAGCAAGTTAAGTGGCTTTGTGGATCTCATCTACAATCACTAAAAAAATTTTATGCATAGGACACATTTTCTTCATTTTAAATAGAGAGCTAATCTAAATATAATGGGGAAAAAATTTCATTAGGTAAAATTCATGAAAAATTAATTCCAACTTCCAAGTTCGATTTTATCCACCAGACAATTACTATTATTTTAACAACGTGGAAGGTCTTTATATATTAGTAATTGCTTTACAATGGCAGCATCTCCAACCGAGGAACAAATTAATGTGAGTTTTGGAGACGAAAAGGAAAATAGAGCTGTGTATATCCAAGGCCAAGCAGGGGATCGAGGACTTTGAGTTTGAGGATATCCTGCTAAGATTCTCAAGTCTTAACCTTCCCGTTAATTTGGGCACAATTGCTAGGCTTGTGGGTGATTAATCAAACATGAAGAAGGTTAGCGTTGGAAGCCCAAGTTCATAGTATGAAAGTGTGGGCAATATCGAGAAAGAGCTCTTTTGGACAAACTCGATCGTGGAATGAAATACTGTTTCAGCTAAGGAATTGAACTCGATAGATAATGCCAAAATCTAAATAAGAGAAAATTATTAAGGGAACAAATATGAAATAAAATACATGATGTAATAAAGAAAAATAAATAATGATATAATATGTGGAAAAATGTTAAGAGAAAAACTGATGTTAAAACAGTATTGCTCAATAGTTATAAATGTCTTACGTACTTTTCTTAGAATCCTTTTATTCACAGTTTTTATTACACATTTTTTTATAACAACTAATACAATACGATCAATTTATCTTTTCTTTCTTTCTTTCACCTGTCAAATGATTTAACATTTTGAAAATGTATAAAGTAAAAGTGATTTGCTTCAGTGGTATGGTTAATTTGGATTAATGAGTAGCAACTCATGCTTAGGCACTAGGCAGCATAGATAATTTATACAAGATCTAAAGGACAATCTCATTAAAAACTCCTCTTGCGCCCCAACTTAAACTCCGGGATAAGATCTAAAGGGGAGCACCCATGATGGAGAACCTCCTTCTAATTACTCCTGCTACAGTAAATCTAACAAGAATGGAAAGGTTACCTAACCGGCGTAAGCTATTCAACTGCTTTACAAGATTATAAAATTGTTAATATTTGTGAATGCTCTTAGCCACAATATATGCTCCCTTGAGCTATTTGGAGCCACAATAATCAAATGGCAAAACATGTAGAAAAACTAGCGGAAAAGGAATCGTGAGGAGGCCATCACTGTACATGGCGACAGATGAGTTCCCTAAACATATAGCAAAAGAACTACTGTAAATAAATAAATAAATCCTTCAAAAGCATAACATTAAATTATAAGATAGTAATATTCTGAAACATAACACGAAGGATTGGGACTCTCACTAACTAACACTAAGAAAATCAAACCATATTAATTATTTGAACTCAAACGGAGTCCAAGCTCAAAGGAGACAAAGGCATCAACAGCAGCATAATGCACCTGCTCAGGAGTGAGCCACAGATTGTCCCACTTACTCCTACTAATCTTCTTGGGCTTCTCAACCTCCAAGCCCAATACCCTTAGGCCCAACTTCTTGAGCCCAGCGGTCTTCAACGCAGGGTCACCAAACTTCTCCACAGCGAGGGAGCCAAGCTCAACGAAGTTTGCCACACGGAGTGAACAGTCTTCTAGAAGCTTCTGCACGTCATCTTCTATCCGAACCCCCACAAAGGTGTGCTTCGCGTCTTCGAGGAAGGAAACGAGAGAAGGAGGAATGAAGGGTGCGTGGAGTATTTGAAAGATGAGGCAGCGGTGCCCCACGCAGAGTTGGAGGGTGGCGACGGGGTTGTTCATGTCGCGGCGGAAGTTGGGCCGCCACTCGATGTCCAGGCCCACGATGAGGTTTCTTCGGCGTCGGTGTCTGCGGCAGATATCGGATAGCCAGGAGTCGACGAAGGAGGGGTTCGAGGTGAGAAGGGTGAGGATGGTGTGGGAGTTTAAAGTCACGTCGTAGAGGGTGTGGTCCGACATATTCAACTCTTGCATGGGGTTGCGGTTGTAGTTTCCCATGTTCATCTAATTGTTCTGTTCTACGAATGTTGTGTTGTGACCATTGTGTTTAGTGTTGAGTATATATATAGAAATAAGAGATAAGAGAGAGGGAGTGTATGGCTTTTGATTTTGCCATTTTCGACTGAAGTGAAGAGAAGAGTAAATACAGTACAGTAAGCATGATGATGACGAACCTCTCTCTCTTCCAATAAAATGTTTCCCTATTTCCCACGCTTCAATGTCTTTCTTCTTTTGTTTATTTTGTTTATTACATATAAATGTCTTGAATTTTTGTGTGTTACCCCCTCTAGTTTATTATATTTGAACCCACTATGCTCTAATTTCTCACTCTCCAATAATAGTAGCTACAAGTAAGCTTTGTTGCTTCTACTGGCACAAGATCCTAGATACTGCATGTATCACTAGTTTTAAGGTGCATTATAGGGTGGGAAAGTTTAACAAGTCTCCCACCATGGGAAACAAACCTGATCCGTAGGATTAGAATCTTTTTCAAGATGAGAATAACATTATCATAGACATACATGCACTGGATTAAAACCCACCAAAATATATATTTAATTTAGTATTGCTATTCGCACCACCAAAATTGCTATTCACATCCCCACGTATTTAATTTTATTACTGTAGCAATATATATATATATATATATATATATATATATATATATATATTTTTTTTTTTAATTTAATGGGTTATTTTTTTTATTTTAAAGCAGTGAAATTACGTCCAAACCCTTGGTAATTTACTGTAGCAAAAAATATATATTTAATTTAATGGGTTACTATTTTTATTTTAAAGCAGGAAAATTACGTCCAAGCCCTAGTAGTGTTCTGAATTATTTTTATTTCCAAAAATATCATTTCCACGGAATCGTGATTCCATGGCAAAATACACTACGGAATCATGATTCCGTTGTGTATTTTATCAACGAAAAGACTATTCCGTTTCGTATTTTGTCCACGGAATCATGATTCCATTTCATATTTTTTTTGCATCCCTAGATACACAATGGAATCTTGATTCTGTTGTACATTTTATACAATAGAATCATGATTACGTGGAAAGGGTATGTTTGGTAAAAAAAAAATTAAGCACATGTGCTTAATTAGCATTGCTATTCGCACCTCCAAAATTGCTATTCACATTCCCATGTGCTTAATTTGTTTTTACCAAACATACCATTTCCACGTAATCATGATTCTATTCTATAAAATGTACAACGGAATCAAGATTCCATTGTGTATCTAGGGATGCAAAAAAAAAAATTAAATGGAATCATGATTCCGTGGACAAAATACGAAACAAAATAGTCTTTTCGTTGATAAAATACACAACGGAATCATGATTCCGTAGTGTATTTTTCCATGGAATCACGATTCCGTGGAAAGGATATTTTTGGAAATAAAAATAATTCAGAGCACTATTAGGACTTGGACGTAATTTTGCTGCTTTAAAATAAAAATAGTAACCCATTAAATTAAATATATATTTTTTGCTACAGTAAATTACCAAGGATTTGGACGTAATTTCACTGCTTTAAAATAAAAAAAATAACCCATTAAATTAAAATATATATATATATATATATATATATATATATATATATATATATATATATATATATTGCTACAGTAATAAAATTAAATACGTGGGGATGTGAATAGCAATTTTGGTGGTGCGAATAGCAATACTAAATTAAATATATATTTTGGTGGGTTTTAATCCAGTGCATGTATGTCTATGATAATGTTATTCTCATCTTGAAAAAGATTCTAATCCTACGGATCAGGTTTGTTTCCCATGGTGGGAGACTTGTTAAACTTTCCCACCCTAGAATGCACCTCCCTAGTTTTAATCAAATCTAAACTTTAATCTCTTTCATCCTAATCTTAATATTTGACTAGTTTTAACCAAGTCCGAAGGAGATTAGGGTTTAAACATGGTTTATCGGTAAAAGAGATGAAGGAGGTTATGATTCATACTTGATTTACTGGTGAAGGAGATTGAGAAAATGACTTCATCATTTAATGTTTAATTAGATTTTTTAATTTAGAATAGTTGTTATTTTAAAAAATAATATTTTAATTAATCAAGGCCTAATTTAAAAATAACAACAACTTTTATTAATTAATGAAAAGAAAAATGATATGCAATTTGATTGGTTAAAAAAATAATAGTATTAAAATCTCCAAAATTATTGGGAGTATCATAGAAACTCTCATAACTTTTTTAAAGTAGTTTTGTAATTATTAACTAACTTTTAATCATTATCTTTTCATGTATGACTAAATTTATAATTCTCGCATTGTTAAAATGCCTATAAAAAAAATCAACAAAGAAACTTTAAAGTAATTTAATGATTTTCAAAGAATTAATTTTGAGTACTAAAAATGAATTTTTAAAATATATATATTATAAAGTTTGTGAGTCTTGTATTTAAAATTATTTTTTATAAAACTAATTAAAATTTTCACATATTTTTAAATTAATTCTACTAGTCAGGGTTATAAAACTATTCATAGCCATTTTATCTCCTATCAGGGTTGCAATGATTTTTGTGTATCTTTGTTACTTTTGATTGCTTTTTTTTTTCTGTTTATTTTTTATTTTTTTTCAGGCTTTCCGTCTGTTTTCCTTCTTTAATTTGTGTGTTTCATATGTTAAATGAAATTGTGATTTAGTAATTCTACGAAATGACGAGAAGTTCTCAAATGCAACAGACATATAATTATTGGTACTTCATGTAACATTCTACTATACAAATAGATTTTTAGAATGAAATTAATAATTTAGAAGTAAAAAATTTAATCTTTTTCAATGTGTTTTCAGATAGAATTTTTGTGGTTTAAAAGCTACATGCAATAATCAAAGTGAAAACGAAATGTCAGATTTTAATATTTTAATCTAAATGAAGAAAGAAAAGAAATTCATTTTAATTTGTTACACTCTTATGCACCCATGGGTTGATGAATATTTAAGTACGTAAAGCAAATTAATTGCCAAAGCAAGCATCATCTTTTCCTCTGTGCAAGACAAACTTATCCTCTAAGTTATTAAAGAAATTACCCTTGTTGTTAGTTAAAGTTGATGCAACTTCTAAAGTCACTTTAATCATTTTGTGCAAGTCATCGTGAACTCAGAAAAGAATTTTATGTTCTTCACTTCAGGGACGGATTTTGGAGGGGGGGGGGGGGCGATAATATATTAATTAGTAATTAATAATTAATAATATATATACTATTTCCAATAAAAAAATTAAATAATATATACTAATTAATAAATCTGATATATAATATATGTTATCACTAATTATATACTAATCTTTTTAATAATATATGGTACAACTAATTACAATCTAACTCAAAGAGATATATATACTAATTAATAGATCTGATAAAAATGACATGTCTATGACTTTCTATCAATTATTATTATTGAGACTAACTAGTTTTGTGTATTATTATAAGTCTCATTTATCTATTTATATATCTAATAATTATTATTAACATTATATTATAAACATAAACATATTTATATATATTATATTTAATTGTTATAAAATTTGATGATTTTTAGTTATTATTATATCTTATGAGTTTATTCTTCTTTTTTATTGTGAGATTATTGTTATTAATTCTGTTTGATTGTTATTGTGCTTGTGAAATCAAAAAGTCTTTTATAACTTGAAAAAAAAAATAGTACGAGTTATAAATACATGTGTATTTTCTTCTTGTATCATTTGAAATAAAAATTAATTTTAGTTTTACATGTAAAACTAATAAATAATTTTATAAAAGTCATTATTTATTAAATATTTATTTGTTAGAAGTTAGATATTTAAATAATTAAAGTACAAAAAATAATTTAGCCCCCTTTGATGATTTCCTAGATCCACCCCTGCTTCACTTCATTACAGCTAAAAAAATAAATAAATAAATAAAAGTGGTTTTCATGCATGATGGTGACTCCTCTCTTTGGCGTTTCTTGAAATATGAAAGAACACGATCAATCATGATCACTTTCCAAAAGCATTAGCTTTTAATAACACCACCTTATTCCAAAAGCAATTGAAAACATTTCTTTCTGATTATGTATTCGATATGTGTTGATTTTACTGAAATATATATTCTCTTAGATATGATCTCTCTACCACCATCCATCCTTTTGTACCATTCATCTTCATAGATTACATTCATTATAAGAAAAATGAATTAGAGTCAGACAGCTTCAATACCGACACTAATTAACGTCGGCTAACCGACACTATTTTATTTATTTATTTATTTTTAATTTTTTTAGTTAGTTGATGCTACTATTTTTTTTCTTAAAAAAAGAAGCATATGGGCTAGACTTCCGCTAAAATTATATATATATATATATATATATATATATATATATATATATATATATATATATATATATAGTGTGTCAATTAGGTCTACACTAATTTTTCATTTGAGCACAAAAACGAAATCTCCCTCCCACCTTTCTTTTCTCTAAACAGAATTATTTCCCTCTCTCCTTACTCTATTCCTCTATTTTTTTAATTAATAAAACAAAATAATAATAATAATAATTAAAAAAAATTCAATAAAATAAGTAAATAACTAATATCCTAATTGTTTAAGGGCATTGTGATGCTCCTGCCTCCTATTACTCTGCTGAAGGCAGCAGCAGAGGCACATAGCTGCCACCTGGTGGTGGCACAATTTGCTTTTACTAACTCATGATCTCAAGTGGAAAGGGTTAGAGATTATGATATTGATCTAATTCTTTTCTCCCTCTCTCAATGATTTTAGGTTTAGAAAAACATTTCTATTTATAACTAGTGTTTTTTAGCCCATACAATGCACAGGCTTATTTAAATTTTCATTATTCCTTATTTATATAGTCAATAGAAAAAAAAATTGAAAAGAAGAAAAAAGCAAAGAATTATACAACACATTGAAAAAAATTGAAAAAAGAGATAATCTATCTCTAAGAAATTAAAGACTATAATTTTTTTAAAAGAAAATATAAGGAAAGATTAACTTTGAAAATTGAAAAGTAAATTGAATTAAAGATTTGAAATTATTGATGAAAGAGAGAAAACTTCGGAATTAAAAAATAGAGTTACAAAAACTGACAAAAAAAATATTAAAAAAAAATAGCATCGGATAAATGAGTGAATGAAAGTAATTATAGAAATATTGTGAATGTGATTAGTTACAGAAATTGATAAGAGAAATTTTAGGAAAACTACACCAGTCTCTCTCACATTCACTCTTATTTGATTACTCTCCTCTCATGGAGTGGTGTAGTTCACTCTCATAACATGCGCATCTGGTTCTTTTACTTTTCCTAAAATTTCTCTTATCAATTTTTGTAACTACACTCACATTCACAATATTTCGATAACTACCTTCATTCACTTCTTCTTATCTAGTGCTATATTTTTTTAAATACTTTTTATTAGTTTTTTTAACTATTTTTTAATTTTGAAGATTTCTCTCTTTCATAAATAATTTCAAATCCTTAATTCAATTTACTTTTCAATTTTCAAAGTTAATTAAAAAAAATTAAAGTTACATCATTACATCTTCCCTTATCTTTTTTTCCTTTAAAAAAAATTATAATTTTTAATTTCTTTTATTATTATCTCTTTTTCAAAATATCTTTCGATGTGCTATATAATTTTTTTTTAATTTTATACTCTCTAATCTTTTGGGTTTTTTTTAATATTTCTTTTATCTAATTTTCTAACTCTATTTTTTAATTCCGAAGATTTCTCTCTTTCATCAATAATTCCAAATTCTTGATTCAATTTACTTTTCAATTTTCAAAATTAATATTAAAAAAATTAAATCTACTTATATATATAAATGACTAAGAGATTATCTCCTCTCCTTGCTTCACTCTTCCCACTCTCTCACATTCACTCTTATTTGAATAATCTCCTCTCATAGAGTGGTGTAGTTCACTCTCCTAACATGTATTTGGTTCTTTTACTTTTTCTAAAAATTCTCTTATCAATTTTTGTAACTACCCCTACATTCACAATAGTTCTATAACTACCTCCATTCACTTCTTTATCTGGAGCTATATTTTTTTAAAAAAAAAAATTATCAATTTTTTAACTCTATTTTTTATCTCCTTATATATATAAATGACTAAAAGATTCTCTCCTCTCCTTGCTTCACTATCCCCACTCTCTTTCACATTCACTCTTATTTGAATACTCTCCTCTCATGGAATGGTGTAATTCACTCTCTTAACATGCATTTGGTTCTTCTACTTTTCTTAAAATTTCTCTTATCAATAATTGTAACTACTCCCACATTCACAATATTTCTATAACTACATCCATTCACTTCTTCTTTATCTGGTGCTATATTTTTTTAAATATTTTTTTATCAGTTTTTTAACTCTATTTTTTAATTCCAAAGATTTCTCTCTTTCATAAACAATTTCAAATCCTTAATTCAATTTACTTTTCAATTTTCAAAGTTAATTTAAAAAATTAAAGTTACATCATTACATCTTCCCTTATATTTTTTTTTTCTTTAGAAAAATTATAGTTTCAAATTTCTTTTATAATTATTTCTTTTTCAAAATTTCTTTCGATGTGCTATATAATTTTTTTTTAATTTTATACTCTCTAATCTTTTGGATTTTTTAATATTTCTTTTATCTTATTTTCTAACTCTATTTTTTAATTCCGAAGATTTCTCTCTTTCATCAATAATTCCAAATCCTTGATTCAATTTACTTTTCAATTTTCAAAATTAATATTAAAAAATTAAAGTTACATTATTACATCTTTTTTTTCTTTTAAAAAAGTTATAGTTTCTAATTTCTTTTATAATTATCTCTTTTTCAAAATTTCTTTCGATGTACTATATAATTTTTTTTTCAAATTTTATACTCTCTATTCTATTGTTTTTTTTTTAATTTTTTTATCAGATTTTCTAACTCTGTTTTTTAATTCCAAAGATTTCTCTCTTTAGTCAATAATTCTAAATCCTTAATTCAATTTACTTTTCAATTTTCAAAGTTAATATTAAAAAAAAATTAAGTTACATTGTTACATCTTCCCTTATCTATTTTTTAAAATTTTATAGTTTCTAATTTCTTTCATAATTATCTCCTTTTTTAAACTTTTTCCAATGTGCTATATAATTCTTTGTTTTTATTTTTTCAAATTTCTTTCTTTTTTTTTACTGCAAATTTCTTTCTATTGACTATATAAATAAGGTAGGAAAAATTTTAATAAGAATTTATTTCTATTGATTATATAAATAAGGTAGTGAAAATTTTAATAAGCCATCTCCTCTCCTTGCTTCACTCTCCCCACTCTCTCTCACTTTTAGTCTTATTTGAATACTCTCATATCAAGAAGTGGTGTAGTCCACTCTCCTAACATGCATCTAGTTCTTCCATTTTTCCTAAAATTTCTCTTATCAATTTTTGTAACTACCCCACATTCACAATATTTCTATAACTACCTTCATTCACTTCTTTATCTAATGCTATATTTTTTTAAATATTTTTTATCAATTTTTTTAACTCTATTTTTTAATTTCGAAGATTTCTCTCTTTCATAAATAATTTAAAATTCTTAATTCAATTTACTTTTTAATTTTCAAAGTTAATTTAAAAAATTAAAGTTACATCATTACATCTTCCCTTATTTTTTTCTTTAAAAAAAATTATAGTTTCTAATTTCTTTTATAATTATCTCTTTTTCAAAATTTCTTTCGATGTGCTATATAATTCTTTTTTTTCTTTCAAATTTTATACTCTCTAATATTTTGCACTTTTTTTTAATATTTCTTTATCAGTTTTTTAACTCTATTTTTTAATTTTGAATATTTTTCTCTTTCATAAATAATTTCAAATCCTTAATTCAATTTACTTTTCAATTTTCAAAGTTAATTTAAAAAGTTAAAGGTACATCATTACATATTCCCTTATCTTTTTTTTCTTTTAAAAAATTATAGTTTCAAATTTCTTTTATAATTATCTCTTTTTCAAAATTTCTTTCGATGTGCTATATAATTTTTTTAAAATTTTTATACTATCTAATCTTTTGGGTTTTTTTTAATATTTTTTTTATCTAATTTTCTAAATCTATTTTTAATTCCGAAGATTCCTCTCTTTCATCAATAACTCCAAATCCTTGATTCAATTTTCAAAAAATTAAAGTTACCTCATTACATCTTCTTTTTTTTTCCTTTTAAAAGGATTATAGTTTCTAATTTCTTTTATAATTATCTATTTTTCAAAATTTCTTTCGATGTACCATATAATTTTTTTTTTCAAATTTTATACTCTCTAATCTATTGTTTTTTTTAATATTTTTTATTAGATTTTCTAACTCTACTTTTTAATTCCGAAGATTTCTCTCTTTAGTCAATAATTCTAAATCCTTAATTCAATTTACTTTTCAATTTTCAAAGTTAATATTAAAAAAATTAAAGTTACATTGTTACATCTTCCCTTATCTTTTTTTTAATATTAAAATTTGTAGAAAAAGTCATAATATCATTAACAGATACTTTATAATTATTCACAATTGTTAAAGATTTATTGATATTAAATATAATATATGTGTGTGTGTGTGTGTGTGTGTGTGTGTGTGTGTATTTGACAACTTTCCCCTTATCTTCTTCTTTCTTTATATTTTGAATAGCTTATCCATTTTTCCTTATTTTTTTAAACAATAATTTATAGTCTAATTTTTTAGGGATAGATTATCTTCTTTTTTTCAAATTTCTTTCGATGTGTTATATAATTCTTTGTTTGTTTTTTTTCTTCAAATTTCTTTCTATTAGCTATATAAATAAGATAACGAAAATTTGAATAAGTTTGTGCATTTGCATGGGCTAAAATACTAGTTTAAGACTAAATTCATAATGTTTTCCAACTATATCCTTGTTTATAATTATTAATGCATCAAAATTGTTTTGTTATCCAAGTTAGGCACCGATAGCTAACTATTCATCAATGAAAATGTTCACATTACATAATCTATATACTCTTCATTATGTAAATATTGATGTCTAATGGTGGTTTCAATAACATGATTAAATACAAGTATTTTAGTCTATGAATGTTCACAGTACATGGTCTCTAGACTCTTCATTATATAAATATTGATGACTAATGGTGATTCCAATAACATAATTAAATAGGGATAATTTAGTCTAAAAATATACTAATTAATAATTTTTTAGTCGGTGTTCACTAACCTTAAATATCTATAATTTTGAAACGGGAAGTAATATATTTATAAAAGAGTCTTGCTATCAGGGCACTGATTAAGGAATTAAAAGGAGAAAGTATTTGTTGTGAAAATTATAGGATAGCGCAAAAAAAAATCATGGACAACGCAATTTTCTGCCTCCTAATAAAAATATTTCTCCTTTTAATTCCTTAACCAGTGTCTTTATAAAAAGGGGTGGTAGTTAGAACAATCAAAGTAACAGTGGTTAATTAGCAAAAAGTAGTGATATTAACGAAGAGTGGTAGTGGTAACATCCACAATAATATATTAGTCTCGAAAAAGTGAATTTAATTTGTTTTTTAATCTCAAAATTTAAAATACTTTTTTAAAAATAACAAGTTAATATATATTTAAAAAAATTGGTCTAGGTCACATTTAAGGTTGAAATTTATGACTTTATAAATATTTTCCATCCTTCCCAATAAATACTTTTTTGATATTTAAAACTCAAAAACTAAAATGTATAACGACCTCAATTATGGCCTTTAAATAAAGTTGATATTAATTACTATACCAATGAAGGACATTTTTTCAAAACACAAACAAGCATTAGTTAACTATTTAATTTCTCTTCCGAACCACCAAGACAATAATTTCATTTCGTACTTCTAAAACGGTGGCACTGGTTCCTAATAATCTTAATTGACTGCGTCTGTGATAGCAGCAAATGAAATTATGAAAATGCTAGTTGGCAATAACGATAGCCCCGTTCAGTGCACCCACAGGCGTTGTATTCGACTTGATGACGAAACTCTTTTCATTATGCAAAGTAATTATATTTGATTATCATTACTCCTCCATAGAGAGAGGTATGATTTGGTGATTTGCCTAAGTAGCAGAAATTATTACTATAAATTTTTATACCTCAATTTTTCATAAATTACACGAGGATGTATCTACTAAGGATTAAGGAAGTCAATTTTATAAGAATGAGATTATAAATTTATTCAATATATGCAAAATTAAATATTTAAGATTAAAAGTTATATAGAGTTGCATAATTACTTAAAAAGTATGTAATGATTTTCCAAACTTTTATAATTTTAATATTTTAATTTTAATTAGTCTCAATGCAAGGTTAATGATTTATATTATTCCATTCATTCTTTACGTAAAAATAATTTTTCTATTGTGTGCGTGTGAGAGAAAGAGAGAGAGAGAGAGAGATGATGGAGTGATACAAACTAGTAGATTTTGTAAAGTGATACTTCTAATAAATTTTATTAATTTTTTGAATTATATATGTGATATTATCTTTTTTAATCATGTATAAAATTTTACATGATTTACACATTTTTTACGTATGTAATTAATAACTACTATTTATTTGTATTTATACGTTAAAATAAATGATGCAACGAAGTGTCAATTAAATTTTCAATTGTATGAATTTTTGTAGACTTAATATACTTTATGAGAAATTGAACCCAAAGGTTAAATATATAAAAATTACTTTCGATAAAAAGATATATTAGATTTATCAATTTATAAAGTTCGATACCTAATATACCCTTATGTATTTGTTTGATAAAAGGATTGGTGGCTTACGTCGTGGGAAGTCGTATATATTTGAAATTTGTCTGGTTATACCAAAAGTTAAATCGGAAAAATAATTAATAATTAATGAACAAATATAACATTACAATTAATATATTAAAAATTATTTATTTTATTCTTATTCCACAAGATTTTACTAGTGACTCTTGAGTAATCGTAAATTCATTGTTATATGGGTTTAAGTTTTTTACACGTGGTGAGTGGCAGTAATAGTTGCCACTCGAAAGTCGTCTAGAAACTACTAGAAGTATCTAGAACACATCAATTAACATTTTCTTTATCGGTACCATGTCAACATTATTAAATTAACATGAAAATTTTAATTTGAAAAGGGAAAAGATAATGATTTATGAGCAGATTTTGGTAAAGATATTACGAAACCGTTGAGTGACTTGGTGCATGTGCTGCAGTTGCTACAATGGCTGCAAATGCAACTCGATCTGAAAAGCAAGTTTACACACTTCCTCTTAAAGTTTTAGTAGACAAAGAAAAAAAAAAGTTGAGTTTGCTGAGGCAGTGAAGGATTTTGTAGATGTCCTATTGAGCTTCCTAACACTGCCTTTAGGAACTATTGCTAGACTCGTGGCTACGGAGTCAAATATGCAAGCAGTGAAAGTTGGAAGCCTGAGTTCATTATATGAAAGTGTCTCACATCTTGAAGAAAAGCATGTATGGACACCAACATGCAAAGAGATGCTGCTACAACCAAGGAAATCGATGGAAGCTTATTGTCAAAAGTTGAAGCTGAACATCGATGACACTGAACCTATGAAGTACTTCATTTGCGACAACTGGGGTTGTATCAGAAAGGAAAGTGGGAACCTTTTGAGTACTTTCAGGAATAAAAAATGCCACTGTGGAAAACCAATGAACAGAGAGGTTTTCCCAGAAAAGTGGTGGCTTTAGAAAATGGCTTTGTGAGGGAAACTGCTTCTTTCATAATTTGTGACGACCTTAGTGTGATACCTAATGCTATTGGAACAAGTGTGGATCTGCTTGAGGAGATTGGAATCGAAGACATGTAGTCTATTAAGGAAATAACTGTAGAAATCAGCAACAAGGAGGTATGTTTTTTCATCTTGTATATCATCTTTGCTATTGACAAAATTTTTCACTTATTCATTTGATCATCTTGGGTTTGTGTAGGTAGTGGATCTACTCAAGTGTTCATTGCTTTCAAAGATCCCCTTAACAGATTTCATCTTAACTAGGAAACAATTTCTTTATTTTAATACAAAAAATCAATGTCAGTTTGAGATTGGAGAGGTAGCATCTGATGAGACTAGGCAGATGGTTGTAAAAGTGTTGATAAGAAAATCAGATAGAAAGATTCTGTTTGCTGAAGCAAAAGAAGATTTTGCAGACTTTCTTTTTAGTTTTCTTACCTTGCCCCTGGGAGGAGTTCTGCACATGCTTGGAGGTTTCTCTTCTATGAGCTGCTTAGATAAATTATATAAGAGCATGACAGAATTGAGTCCAGACAGATATTTAAGGTCACGAGGACTCAAAAACAAACTTGTGAATCCTCCATGTGCGGCACAATTCACCATCAACAACCAGATACTACCAGTTGGTGAGGCCTGCTTACCCGTGTTTTATTGTAATTCTTATGAAAAAGATAAGAAACAAAACCAAGCTACTTCACCAAAGCCTATTCAACAAAATGGGGAAATGAATGCACCATTGGATATTGTTGATCCTATGTCCTCTAACGGAAAATCAAGTCCTGGAGGATTTCTGAAAGGACCAGCAATGTACATGGTGACGGATGACTTGGTTGTAGCTCCAATATCATCCATTTCTCCTGTTTCTTATCTAAATAGATCGCAAGTCCCCCTCTCTGACTTGGAGCAAAGGGTCATCAACATTGGTCTGAAGGAGGTAATGCAATTTCTTAGATATCTTTGAATTTTTGTTATTCTATATGTAGTGTACTATTGCTTGTATCAGATATCATAATTATTGATTGTACAATATTGCAGAGTCTAAGAATACTGAAGGCTTCATTGATCTCTACATCTGCTTTGACAAATGGTCTCAAGCAATTCATAATGCCTGTCAAGGTATTGAGCATATATATAGTATTTCTGTTCTCTTAGATTTTAGATAATTTAGTTGTTTAGATAATTTTTCTTTACCTTGGGAGAAAACAGACAAAACATGCTGAAAGTTGATGCATAGGCTTGGATAGTATTCTATATTGGTCATATACAATCCTCTCATGTTTTCTCTTTGCTGCTTTGATAGTTAGTAATCAGTTGTTTACGATGTCTTGAGGTTGGGTGATTATTGAACAAGTTTTCTAAAATCATTTTGCTAATGTGAGTTGATCACATTAATTATAAGTATACAATAAGGTTGCATTGTTGCATTACTTTCTATCATCATTAATTAGTTAATGCCTGATCTGACTCTAATAACTCAACATTTTTCAACGTTAATGCAGGAGGCTGTAATGGACATTGACCAGATCCTCTAGACCGTAGACAAAAACCAACATTTGGGAATGAAGGCAAGTCCACTTGAATAGATTGGGAACCTGATATCTCAAATATAAAAAATGATTAGGTGATAGAAAACTAGGGAAAATATTCTTATGGATGAACTCAGGTTGGATCATTTTATTCTTTTTGCATGATGTTGTCGCCTTACATTTCATTTGTAAAGTTATGACACATTAATATTTTAACAGGCATCGTGGGACAGTTCACATCTTATTTTAAATGTTTCTTTTGTGCTCATTCATCCAAAAGGAATGCACTGTTTAGGATGTAGAGAAACAGGTAAGGAAAATGGATAACTGTGGAGATAAAGGATACGTAAAAAGGATACGTAAAACTCATTGATACACCATCTTATGGATCTTTTTTGCATTAATTTAATTTGCATGTTGATAAAATTAAATCTTCTGGTGGCTGGTATTTGATTGCTGATCTAGTTGTGTACATTATGGAGAGAGAATGAAGGATATAGTAGAAAATTCATAAACATGAATTTCATACACAACAACAAAAACAATCGCCGCCTTATCTAACTAGCTGAGGTTTGTTTTTACATGGACTTCATATATAACGTCATTAGATTTAGTTTAAATCAAATGCTTAAGCATATTATTCACCGAGAGATTTATTTTAATAATTAATTTCTTCTGATAATTTCCTTCTTGGTGGATGAACTTTGATAATAGATGAACTTTCAACATCTATGCCCGTCTTGCCAATCTGCCGTCAGGGCTCAGACCACTACAGTAGAAGATAGAAATTAAAAAATAGCTACAATCAATGAAACCAACAGTAACACAAGTGCTCAACCAACTGAATTAGATCCTTGATTAGTGAGTACTTAATGTTAGCTAGAATGCTTTGCATTTTTGCAACTGCCAATGATTACTGATATAATTAATGCCAATGTCACGATCTCTATTTACCATCAGTACCAGTTTGTCAAATATGGAAAGTTCTAACAAAAGGAAATTGTCAAATAATAGTTAAATCCTTTGCACAATTTTGATCCAAGAAACACTAAGCATAATTTTTGGTATTTAGTCTCAATTACGAAACAGGACCCAAATTAGTCCAGTAACAGACCCACAATTACAAACATAACGATGCTTTTCTATGCTAATGAGGTTGATTTTTATGAATGCGAATCTTGATTACACAAAACTTAATGAATAGATCCCAATTCTAATATACTCCCATAAACTAATATTGAGCACCATGTCTAATTGAGACGTGATATTAGTTCAATAGTTCCAATCCCAAACGTTGGACGTAGTTACTGATGATATTTAAAATCAATTTTAATTATAAGAAGAAAGTTTAACGAAATTATATATCCATCAAGAGAGTCATTAATCAATTACTCCATTAAAACATTTAGTTCACACAGTTATGGGAAAAAAAATGACATAAAGTAGTACTTTTTTAAAACTCATAATAATAGTTTTCCCGTTGTACACCAAAATATAATAATAGCCTTCAAATAAAAAAAAATTAGAGAGCTAATTGTTAACACAAATGCTTATGCCAACCAATAACCAATGTTGGTTAAAAAAGTCTAAGCTAACCTAAGACCAGCATGGTTACATGAGAGTAATTTTCATCCTTCTAATTTGTCTACAAGCCTAGGGAAATTGGTTGAAGGCACGTCAGGGCTTGGTGTTGAGGTCGATGACCCATGAGAGCTAGTGGAAAGACAATGATTAGTAAAGTCCAATGCATTTCCCCACTATTGCATCTTTAGGAACCATCCAATGCATCTAAAAAAATACTAATGAGAAAGGATCATCTCATTTCCCCACTATTGCCTCTGCATTCAACCACTGACCACCCAACTGTCCGGTTCCCTTTCCTTGAAACGACTCTCAATGTGACCGTTTCACTATACAAAGTGGCACGAAAGTTCAAAGATAAAACTAAAAGCTAAAAGATAATATTTATAAATTACAGGCTATATATAACAAACTCAATCTTAATCTTAATTTGAAATGCAACAGCGTGCCCCTTAAGTATCTGATAAGCAACAAACAGATGCAATATTAATAACTCCCACTAGAAAATATGAAATATTATTGATAATTAACTGTGCAGGGATTCCTCCTTTTTATGAAGGGGAATTACATAAGGTGATTTCCTAAAATCGGGAAACTAAATCCTAAATTAGGGAAAGAAAATATAACAATAATGAATTACCTAAAATAAACTAAATTGAAAAAGGAACACAATAATTACTAGCTATACAGGGAATCAAAATAAATACAGAATCAAACTTATTTACAGAAATATTTCAGCGAATCTAATAGAGATTTTATTCTCTTTTGACACCTTGTTAACACTTCCAATTCTGTTACTTCATTACTTTTCAACATTTGAACCAAAAAAATTGTACTCTTTCGAAACTTGACTATTGCCTGCTACCATGGCTGCTGCTAAAGCTGAGGAGCAGATTACCTTGAAGCTTATGGTAATCAAAGATAGAAACAAAATTCTCTTTGCCGAGGCAAGGAAGGACTTTGTGGATGTTCTGTTTAGCTTCTTAACGTTGCCTTTAGGAACTATTGCAAGACTTGTGTGTAGTAAGGAGTCAAATATGCAGCCAAGTAAAGTTGGATCACTAAGCTCACTTTATCAAAGTGTAGAGGATCTTGACAAAGAGTGTTTAAGCATAGATACATACAAAGAAATGCTATTGCAACCCAAGAACTCAATGGAAGCTTATGGCAAGAGTGTGAAGCTAAACATTGACGACACAAAGCCCACAGAGTATTTTGTATGTAACAACGTGATCGAATGTCGATACAAAAGACCTGTCTTATTAAGCACTTTTAGAAATAAAAGATGCAGCTATGGAGACATGTTGGCAAAACTGATTTCGCCTCAAAGGTCTAATGTCTTTGATGGTTTTGTTAGAAAATGTAACGCCGGTTTCTTGATCATGGACGATCTGAAAGTTGTGCCAAACTCATTGGATGCTTTATTTTACCTGCTCAAGGATTGTGGAAAAAAAGACATGTCTTCAGTGAGTGAAATGACGATGTCTATAACTAAGGATCAGGTTTCTTTACACAATTCCTTGAATTTGCATATCACATTGCTTAGGATTTCATTTTTCAATGAGTGATTTGATATTGTGATGATTATAAATTTATTTATCCTTTTTTACAGGTATTGGATCTCCTGAAGAGTTGTTTGCACTCAAAGACAACTTTGACGGATTTTTTCATAGGAAAACGATTTTTTGAGACAACATTGAAAAGTATAAAATTTCCTCCGTGTGATTTTGACGCAAATGGTAGTAGCAAAATCGATGTGAAAATAATGCAGAGAAAATCAAAAGGCAAGTTACTGTTTGCTTAAGGAAAAGAAGATTTTGCAGACTTTCTATTTAGTTTGCTCACTATTCCTTTAGGAGGAGTGGTACATTTGATGGAAGGCTATTCTTCTATTGGCAGCATAGATGGATTGTATAAGAGTGTTATTGATTTAGATGAAGGTTATGGGACTACAAAGGAAGTAAAGGATAAGCTTGTTAATCCTGGGCTTGCTCCACAGTTCAAATTAAGCAACCTGCTATTGCCAATTTATTACGATATGCCCAAATATTTTTGTTACACTGAGCACAACAGGGTATATGGACACCTTACTGCTTGCTATTTAACTTCTACACATAGGCAAGTGACAGCAGCTTGGGAAATTGTACTGCTTTGGAGTTTGTTGATACCATATCTGATACAGGTAATAGTAAAGGATATGCTAAAGGACCCACAATGTTCATCGC
The DNA here is from genome assembly GCA_026413185.1 of Pueraria montana var. lobata. NCBI lineage: Eukaryota > Viridiplantae > Streptophyta > Magnoliopsida > Fabales > Fabaceae > Pueraria > Pueraria montana. Next base: position 84,964,777 of record CM048650.1, on the reverse strand, counting down.
AACAGATGATTTGGTTGTGACGCGAATGTCGTCCATTTGTGTAATGTCTTTACTACAAAGTATGAGCATTCTCGTTAGTGACTTGGAAGGGGAAGAAGTTAGCATTGGCATCGAGGAGGTAAGTAAGAAGAGTCAAAAAAGCATCTGATCTCTTTATGTTTTTATTTGCTTGAAATTTGTATTACCTTAGCTTGAATGGTTATTGTAATGTTTATTGTGTTGGTGCAGGGTGTCCGCATACTACAAGCGTCTTTGATCTCTACATCAGCCCTAACATTTGGTCTCAGTCACTTGTTGACCAAAGCTAAGAAGGAGAACTGAGTAATCATTAATATTTTTGTTTTTAGGATACATCGTGAGCAATAGAATCAGCACGATAGTTACTTGTAGTCCTTTTAATTTGTGTTTTTTCTTTTCCATTTACCACACATTGTGAAATCCAATGACTTGCCTTGATAATTATGAATGTTCTATTGTCCTACATTGATTTTGCAGATTTGTAAAGTGTTTACTAAACACTTCGATGTTTTATTTTTGTAGGAAAAACCATTGAAATTTTTTAACATTGAAATTTTTTTATGAATTGTTTTAATTGAAGGATTTTTTTTTTTTTATAATTGTTCAAGATTTAATTTTATGCCCTCATTTTGTCGAGAAAGAAAGCAAAGTTATGGTTAAATTTAGATCTGTCGATGGCTTACTCCAATCATGCCCACCTTTAAGTCACTTCCCCTTGTAGGCACCTGATATTACTCGATCCTTACATGTATTCTTCAACCTGATCTGTATCAACTTGCATGATACAAGTTCCACCTGATTAGACGAGGGTGATCATATTACTTTAACAGCTCCCCAATCCACCTATGATTTACCATCTACCATTGTGCACAGTCACAGGTTTGTCAGACATAGTTGTGGTTCCATAGACCATTCATACAATGTTTTGATTATGTCAATCCTAGAATTACTAAATATGAATTTAGGATTATGATTTGGTGCTTGCATTTGCTTATTGCAGAAGGTTTATGATAAATCAAGGATTATGATTTATTTAAGGGTTTCTATCTTCTACAATAGCTTCTTTAATACTATTGTATCAAGCTTAGTTAATTGAGCAATATGTGTGAGTAGTTGCTAAAACTCTTAAGTTCAATTTCAATGGATTAAAAAAAATAGTGTCTTTAATATATGTTTTATTTTTGCTTAAATATATTTTTAATCCATATAAAATTAGCTAGTTTTGATTTTAATTCTTGTAAAATTTCCTTTGGTTTTTATCTTTTAAAAACTTGAAATTTTGTTTTTGTCTCTACTATTATATGATACTCGTTAATTGCATATGTGTTTAGCGAAATGTCAAGTGATTATCTCACATAATACCTGCTAGTATTTGTGATACTAGAAATAAATGTTATTTATATCTACCTTAAAATGAACTTTAGGGATAAAAAATTTCACATTTTGGAGGGATTAAAACCAAAGAAAAATATTTTACAGTGACCAAAACCAAAATTTGCTCATTTTGTTGGGACTAAAAATAATAATTTTAAATTTTAGAGGAATGAAAAACGTAGAAAAAATTAGGGAAAATAGTCACTTTGGTCCCTAAAAGTGTGAGCCGTTGACACTTGAATGCCTAAAAGAACGGAAATTATGAAATAGTACTTGAAAGTGTAAAAAGTGCATCAATTTAGTCATGTTAAGTTAATTTGTTACCATTAACATCCTTACTTACATGGCAGTTGACAGTTGTCACGTGTCACCTGACAATTTAGTCAACTGGATTAAATGAAAATTGACTTACTATCATTTTAGTTATTGAACTTAATCACTTATTGTCATTTTGGCCCTTGAACTTAACCACTTATTGTCATTTTGGATTAAGCATCACTTTTAATTTGGGTCTTATAAATAGGACTAGAGGGAGAATTACTATGAAACTAATTTACGAGTGATTACATAATAGTAGTTAGCGGCTAAATCTAAGACAACGTTAACAAGATTCTACAAGGTTCCAAACCAGATATTCTACCCAAATGAAGCTATTAACTTATATGCTACAAATATATGTAGAAGTTAGAATAATTATTTAATTAATCTATTTTATGGATTAACAGAGTTAATGCGATCATTAGGAATAGGATCGATGATCAAAGTAAGAGGATCAAGCAGAGTGAAAAATGTAAACAATAAAAGTTGTTTTTATACTACTACCGCAAGTATATATAGACATGAAAGGATTTTGAATGTAGTGGTTACTAGAGTGCTGAAAAAGCTATTTGAAATTTTTAATTGAATAAAATGTAGCTTCTTAAAGAAGCTAGACAATGTTTATTAAGGAAAAAATTAAATAGTTTTTTTAGGTGTTTTTGTGTTATTTTCCTATTAGAATTGACATTTCAATTGAATAAATAGCGAACTTGGCATGCAGATCGTGGATGTGAAAGTCTAGATGGACTACAAATGTGGAAGAGAAAGGTGAAAAATATGAGGGATAAGGAACAGAAGTGAGGGATATGGTGATGACTATGCTAATAATTTACATGCAAATGAGACTTAATTAAAAATTCAAAAGTACTTTTAGAAACCAAAATAACAATAAGTAGTTAAGTTCATGGACCAAAATAACAGTAAGTTGTTAAATTCAGATACCAAATAAATGACAATATGTGGTTAAATTTAGGGACTAAATTGAAAAGTCAACTTTTAGATACGTGACAGCTGATTGAATTGTCACATGACAACCATTAGCTGTTACGTGTCATCCATGTGTGCATAAAACATGTCACGTAAGCAAGGATGTTAATAGTAACAAACTTAATGACAAAATTATATTGACGCACTTTTTAAACTTTTAGGGATTATTTCATAAATTTTGTTCTTTCAAGAACTTTAGTGTTACCATATCACACTTTTAGAGACCAAAGTTGCTATTTATCAAAAAAAAAATTATAGGGACAAAAATTAAAGTGCACTTATTTTATAGGACTAAAATTATATTTAATCCTAATTTTTTTTACCAACACTTGACAAATAGTTGTCTGGATAAAGATATGGATGTAGACACTATTTTGATCTTATCACTCTCCCAACAAACCTTGGTAGTTTGGAACATGAAGGAGCCTATTCTTTTTAATGGAAAAAAGTCTAATTCTTAAATGTAGTTTTGAACAAGACGCCTAATTTTTTTTTATGGGAAAAGACACCTAATTCCTAAATGGTTGAGTTTCGTGAAAATTAGAGAACTAAAATTCATTGAATTTTGAAGTATAGTAAATTTGTAATGGAAGAAGCATAAGGCATACACTACATTGATTACGGCATTTAGATAGTGCCTTTAGGAGGAAATGTTATCTCAAAGACACAAAACTTCTATTTAGGTAAGTGCTATCTTTTATCCATCTTTAATGACACTTATTTAAGTAAGTGTTATTTGATTATGTATGGATATATTTGTTTTTGATAAAAGTATATTAAATAATGCTTCTTACACAAAGCATTATCTAGTGACTCATTAAAAATTGAAAATGCACCACCAATTTTATTTTTTTTGGGAGAAATATACACCACCGATTTGATTCTTTAACTATTACCCTTTCTCTATCGTAAATAGTTTCCAAAAAATATAAGTAATTTTTCAAATATTGAATATCTATTTGTTTATTCCTTAAACTGATATATTTTACTAAAGTTCATGACTAATTAAAGAGTTTTTCAATAATTTCATAATTTCAACTGATATATTTTACTAGAGTTTTATTTTTTCGATACAAATTTTACTAGAGTTTTAGGTACTACTTTACCGTTCATAATTTCATATCATTTCTGATACTTTATGCATGATCAATAGAGTAATGCTTTAAGCATGAATTGAGGGTTTATTGTTAAAAACAACAATTCTATTTTCTTGCAAACTCTCGCTTGCATTGTCTTAGCTGTCTCGAATCCCTCTCCTCCCCTGCCACCGCTCAACTCCGCCAAATCCTTGTCCTCCCCTCACCCTCTGCTCCAACGCGAATGTGAGAAGATGGAGGGGTCCAAAACGGTGCGTTTCGATGGAGTCAAGAGTGACATTGTTGGTTCTCACCCTCCCCATTCTTGACTAAGTTTTTTTTTTTTTTTGGATTATCTTTTGTAATAGTATGCATTTTGCAGCTGAGCAGGAGTTTATTGAAGATGTAACTACTTCGTGAGTAATGTACCCTAAAAAAATTTGATTCTTTATCTAATTGGAATGAGAAATCTGAGTTAGTGGGTTTTCTATTTCAATCTCCTACCTCAGGCAAAGTTTCCATCTTCCCTTTTCCCTTTACCCTTTACCCCATTACACACGCCTATGAACAAATTTTCCCTTATGGCTGCATATACGGATGAACTAAATCCTTGATCATTTCTCATTTTCAAAATAGGAAACTTCTGCATACCGAGGACACTACAAAGTACAAACACAAGGAATTAGATTTTGGTTTACGTGTTCTTTGATTGCTTAGTGACTTGGTGTTCAGTGGTTGCTACCATGGATGCCTCAGCAACTTCGTTAGATGAGCAAGTTCACAAAGTTACGCTCAAAGTTTTGGACAAAGAGAAAAACAAAGTCCTGTTTGCTGAGGCAGGGAAGGATTTTGTGGATGTTCTATTGATTTTCTTAACATTGCCTTTAGGGACTATTGCTAGACTCGTGGCCAAGGAGTCAAATATTCCACCAGTTAAAGTTGGCAGCCTCAGCTCGTTGTATGAAAGTGTCGCATTTTGAACAAGAGTATCTAAGGACACAAACGTGCAAAGAAATGCTACTGCACCCAAGGAACCCTATGGAATCTCATTGCCAGCAGCTGAAACTGAACATCGATGACACTGACCCCACGAAGCACTTCCTTTGTGAGCAGTTGAATTGTAATACTAAGAAAAATGGGAGCCTTTTGAGCATTTTCAGGGATCAAAGATGCAGATGTGGAAAACTAATGAACAAAGTAGTGTCTCCAAAAAAATTGTCACTAGAAAATGGCTTTGTCATGGAAACTGCTACTTTTATAATTTGTGACGATCTTTCTGTGTTGCCTAATGTTCTTGGAACAAGTGTGGATCTGCTTCGGAAGCTTGGAATCAAAGGCATGAATGCTATTGGGGAAGGAACTGTAGTTATTAGCAAGAGGGTGGTTTGCATTCTCAGCTGGAATATCATTTTGTGGTTGATATTACTATTATTACTATATTACTATTATTACTACTATTTTTTTTCCCCAAATTTGCATAGGTTGTTGATCTTCTTGAGCTGTTGTTGCTATCAAAGACCCCTTTGACAGATTTTATCTTTGAGATGAAACCATGTGTTGATAATTTCAATTCAATAAACCAATCCTGGCTTGATATGGGAGAGGAATCCTCTGATGAAGGTAGAAAGATGGCTGTGAAAGTACTAGTAAGAAAATCAGATAGCAAGATTCTGTTTGCTGAAGCAGAGGAGGATTTTGCTGACTTGCTTTTCAGTTTTCTCACTCTACCTTTGGGTGGAGTGTTGCACATGCTTAAAGGGTGCTCTTCTTTGGGCTGCATAGATAAATTATACAAGAGCATTTCTGAATTGAGTCCACAGAGATATTTAAGGTCACAGGGACTCAAAGAGGAACTAGCTAATCCTAAGTGTGCCCCACAATTAGGCTTGGGTAACCAGATATTACCAATTGGCGAGGTATCATTGCCTTCTCATTATTGCCATGCTTACCGCTATGCTTCCGGACAGTGGTCTTTGGCTCTTACTACTTCAACCGATCTTGTTTTTTGTCATGATGAAAATGTTGCTGGATTAGAAATTGTTGATCCAAAGTCCTCTGCGGACGATTCATCGAGTCATGGAGGATTTGGATTTGCCAAAGGACCATCAATGTACATGGTGACAGATGACTTGGTTGTGACTCCAATGCCATCCGTTTCTGGTGTTTCATGTCTAAATCGATCAAAAGTCTCCCTCTTTGACTTGGAGGAAAGGGTCATTAGCATTGGTGTGAAGGAGGTAAGACACTCTGAGACAGACATTCTTATACTTTTTTTTTATTCATAAGAATTGAAGACAGTATCAAGGGGTTTATAACATTCATATACCTTACTCAACTAATTGAGCTAAACCCTTTTGGTACAGATTTTCTTATACTAATTCATTGCATCAGATTACATCACATTTGTTGATTTCATGGTGCAGGGATTGGACATACTGGAAGCTTCCTTGCTCTCAACATCTGCATTGACAAACGGTCTCAAAAAATTCACAAAAAAGCATTAAGGAGGAGATTTGACCAGCTATTTCCATAAAATACGTATTTACATATATTAGAGCCATAGCTATTCTAATGCCATACTTGAGTTTAGCTGATGGATACTATTTTATTAAATAGTTTGTGTTTCATGTAAGTAAAATATTCTAAATGCACCTGAGATTTTGTTTCCTTTGCAGATAATTTTCTGTGGTTCTGTCTAAGCAAGCTTGAATAGCAATTCCAGCTCCTTGTAGTAATTTATTCTTTTTCTCAAATAACAAATTGGAGTCTCTTAAATGACTTGCTTTGCATGATAAAAAGAAAATCATAAAACAAAAAAATTTCGGTTATAAATTTTTTAAAAACTAAATTAGTTTTCATCTATAATCGATTATTAAAATAGTCTTTTTTTTATCAAAGTTAATCAAAACATACAATTTTTTTTTTTTAATTTTTAGTTTTCAAATTTTAATATATTAAATTTCAAACTTAAATCATACAAATTATTTTTTACTTTCTCTTTCATAAGATGGAATAACAATGCTATATGCCTATATATCTTTATAAAAATTGGTGGCAATGAGAACGATTGTAGTAATGGTTATGGTAGTAAGGTACTCTTGCGGTCTTGAATATAAGTATTTTTCTTTTATATATGTGTGTCTGACATGATCAAGTGATACAAAGTGTTACACTTTGTAAACTGATACCTCTAATAATTTTTACCAAAAATAAATTTTAATTATGTAATATTATCTTGATTATCATATAAATTATTTTTTTTTGCATGATTTACAGATTTCTATAAATGTAATTGAATAATAGTTATTTATTTGTATTTATACGTTAAAATAAAATGGTGCAATGGAGTGTCAATTAATCTTTAAATTGTATAGATTTTTATAGACTTAATCTATGTACTTTAGGAAAAATTTGAACTATAACGGTAAGGTTGCTAAACTTTATTTTGGATAAAAATTTAGTTTTCTCCTATCTATCTATCTATCTATCTATCTATCTATATATATATATATATATATATATATAGATAAATATGTAAATGCACATATAAAAATACTAGCAAAAAAAATTTCTAAATTCTTTAACTGGAATTTTTGAACAACCAATTAATTATTAGTGTCCCTTGGATATCATAAATTCACTGTTACGGGTTAACTTATTTTTTTTTATGAAGCAGCCGTATTTATAATTGTTACTTAATAATTAATATTAATAATATTTTCTTCCCAAAAGTCATCTAGAAACAAATAGTTTAGACAAACACATCAAAAAAAGTAATTTATACAATCACATTAAAAAAAATTAGAAACGACTTATTTTATTTTTAAAAAAAAGTATCTTTTTTAAATAAATTTAAACAAACGGACCATGATACTTTATAAGTAGATTTTGACAAAGATATTATGTGATTGTTAAGTGACTTCTGCGTGTAATGGCTGCAAACGCAAGTTGGTCATACCAACAAGTTTACACGGTTCCCCTGAAAGTTTTGGTAGACAAAGAAAAAAATAAAATCGTGTTTGCTGAGGCAGGGAAGGATTTTGTGGACAAACTAGCTAATCCTCCATGTGCGCCACAATTTAACCTTAAATTTCATGGAGACGAATGACTTGGTAGTCACTCCAATATAATCCATTTCCTGTGTTTTATAGCTAAATAGATCAAAAGTGGCAATTTTCGACTTGGAGAAGAGGGTCATCAACATTAGTTATTCTGCGTGTACTATTGTTTGTATCAGATATTATACTTATTGATTGTATATATAATAATGCAGGGTCTATGTATACTGAAAGCTTCATTGATCTCCACATCTGCTTTGACAAATGGTCTTAAGCAATTCTCAATATCAAGGTATTGAGCATATATTTCATATTCTTAGATTTTAGAATCGCGAGTGCTAAATTTTACCTACCTACAAATATTTTAGCCCTCGCTGTTGTGTTTCATCAAAAAGATTGTGTGGTGTTCATCTTGTGTTTAATGAAAACTTTTATCAACCCATTTCTAAGTAATATTTTGTTTATAAATTAATCCTTCTTTTCCTTTTATTTATTCCTTTAAGAAGATAACATATATAGTTTAAAAATGTAATAATTAATTTATTATTTATTTATATTAAAATATTTTTTAACTTCTTAATATGACCTTCACTATTGTAAGTCTCTCAAAATAGTAAGAATCCTAATATTCTAACATGGTTAAAATTATATTGTTGATTGCATCGATCATCTACTTTGTTACCTTGTTTACAGTGATTGACTATTACACCAAGCGTGTTAACTTTGAGCACCTATATATCTTGAAGATATAATATAGCATGTTGAAGGGTTAAGGGAGGAAATATATGGAAAGTTTTAGATGTGGAGACAACTTTCGAACAACATGGCTTTTGATTAAGAAGTCAAATAAAGCATGTAGAATGCAGGTTTATAGCAAGAGGTGCATGGATATTAACTTAGGTGAAAATTGGAAACTATACCATAATACAAGTCGCACAGTATAAATATATCGGGTCCATCATACAAAAGAATAAGGAAATAAAGAGGTATCTAAAACATAGGATTTTTAACCAAAGGTGGATAATCTAAGTCAATTCTTAGTGTAGTACCGCTGGTATATATGTCTAGCCCAATCATACTAAAAACGTTGTAAGACTCCTAAAACTATAAGAATCCTTATATATATATATATATATATATATATATATATATATATATATCAAGGTTTTAAATATCGGTGCGTATCAGCGAAATCGTCAGCGACATCTCGGTACAGGAGGGCGACGATACCGTTTTGGACCGAGATTTCGTTGAGAGTGAAAATCACGTGTAACAGCCGCAACGAAACGCTGTTACGGCCGCAACAAACGTGATCGGAACCGCGACGACCGTGATAGAACCCTTAATCAGATTTTTTTTTACCCAGAATCAGAACACCTTTTTTGAACCCAATAATTTTGCAAGAAACCAAAGATTTGTAGAACAACGGCAACCATGGTCATGCTAGCAACTCTGTTCCGAACTTCCGATCTTCACTCAAGTAAATAGATTTTGGTGATGCTTGGTTTCATTCAATCTTCATAGTTTGTGGGATGTGGCCACCAATTAGAAGTTGATATGTGCCATTAAGAGAGAAAGAAAACAGAAAGGTGATTGCTTGAGAAAGAAAAATGAAATTGAGAGAAGGATGAGATGAGAGAAGAAGAAGAGTGAAGAAGATGATGTTGGGGTGAGGGGAAACGCGCGTGTGCAGTGGATAGAAGAGAACATTGGGAATTAAAAAAAGTTGAAAATTTGAATTTGAAATTTAATAATAAGTGGGAGTGGGTCTGCAGGGGTCGTGTGAGAAGTGGGAAAAATTGAGAATGGTGGGAGAAATTGAAAGTTAAAATTTCATATGTACAGTATGTCTTTTAATTATTTGTAATTAATTATTTAATTATTAAGTGTAAAGTATGTCTTTTAATGCTAATAAATACATTTTAATATTAATTAATGCTTTTTAATATAATTTTGTTATTAGTTAAAGTTATTTAGAACAAAAAAATTTTAAATTAGTTTAATCACATTGTTAGTTTTTATAATTTTTTAATGTTAAATTTTGATCCCTATATTTTGAAAATGCGATTTTAATTTTTTATTATTTAAATTAATTAATGTTAATAATGATTTAATGAAATTAATCATACATGTATAATTTATTATAGATAACTTTAAATTATATTATATATAGTTAATATAGCTAATAACTTATATAATTTATATTTATATTTGAATTATTTATGTTGTTGAGACACTTAAACATGTATGAATTTATTAAATATATTAGTAGTTACTAGTTTTGTCTTATTTTAATATATCTTTAATTAGATTTTTTTACTTTGGATATCTAATAATGATAAAAAAATATTTATTATAGGTTATTATTGATTATATAATGATATAAAACATTTTAATAGAAATTTGAGCATAATTGTGAGACATTCACACAACAACAACCGTAATCTGCATCGCAGTAACCGTAATTTCCGTAATCATGAAAACCTTAACGCGATCGCGACCATGATCGCAATTTAAAACCTTGATATATATATATATATATATATATATATATATATATATATATATATTGTAAAAGGATGGTTAAAATTATGGTTGTGGTTAAATCATCTGCTTTCTTAATTACATTGCTAATTGTTCTAAAATGCAATATTATTATTAGCCAGGGTTTGCTTGCCTGCAGAATATGTACATGTCTTGTGCGTTAATAAACTATATTGAAGTGATTTCTTTGCACTTCTTTTTTGTAATTCGTCAAATTATGATTTTATTTTACTTTTAATTATGGATTGAGTGTAGCTTCATTGATTACTGTTTCTAAATTTCAACAAGAAAAATCTGAACTTAATATGTTTGGAGGAAATAGCTAGCTGCTAACGTTTTGGCTGGCACTGTAGGCCACTGCATTTGCTGCATGTCACTAAATCCTAAACCCTAAACAATCATGGAAGGTTATCCTCTTAGTGCATGTTTGGTTGTCCGTTCAACTTGCTTCTGCATGAATTCTCAGACGAATTCAACGGTCCACCACAAACTGAATGCAAAAGAAAGGATCTGGATGTTTTTGGCAACCTCCGTTTGCGTTTGAAAACCGTTACCCAAACATATCCTTAGTATGTCAGTGACAGTGTCTTTACTAACTGTGACATGGAAACGAAGAAGAAAGTCTTCACATCATATACTCGAGAGTAATTTTTGCATGCACGGAGAAGAAAAATGATTCAGATTGAATCTTGTCGAGATCTATCAGTTTTAATGTCAAAATAATTACTTTTCAATAGAAATAATCACCAACCAGACTAAATTCTATATACCCTTTTAAAACGTTTCATCAAACCTAGCGTTTATTTAATTATAGTACCTAGCGTTTATTTAATTACCCCCGAAGATGTAAAAATTTCTAGTTGACAACTATGATTAAATACGTCTGTCAAAAAAAAAAGAAAACTATGATTAAATACGTATACACCGGAGAGGTTATGATTAAAGGAACGCTACAATAGCCAGTATTTTAGTCAAATTCATTACAAGTACGTATTAGAATTTTCTAGTTGAGAACTATGATTAAATATAATGAATAGACCGGAGAAGTTATGATTAAAAGAACAACTCTACAATAGCTAGTACTTTAGTCAAATTCATTACAAGTTTTAGTTATATTTATCTAGGTTAGTTTGTTAACATGATGATTCTAGAATGTTTCATTTGTATATATAATAAAAAGAAGACTAAATTGTAATTTTGGTCCATCTAATTTTTCAAATCCACGGTTTTGATCTCCTAGTTTTTAATTGTAACATTTGGTCTCTTTAGTTTTACAAATTGACGATTTTAGTTCTTTTGTTCAATTATTAACTAATAATTTGTGACTAGAAGAGTTATTAAATTAATTATAAATTAATTCAAAACCATTAATTATTAAAAAAACATTATAATTAAAGTTTATGTTGAGGAAGAGGGGTTGGGGAAGAGAGGTTGAGGAGAAGTGGTTAGGGTTAATAATCTTTGATTAAAGTTTTTTAATAATGAATGATTTTTAATTAATTTATAATTAATTTAATAACTCTACTAATCATAATTATTAACTAATAATCTAATAGATGAACCAAAATCGCCAATTTGTAAAACTAAGGGACCAAATATTGCAATTAAAAACTAGGAGAACCAAAATCGTGGATTTAGAAAACTAGGAGGGACCAAAATTATAATTTAGCCTTAAAAGAATGTTTAATTCAAATATCGCCAAGCAAGCAAGTTTTCATTGAAATTTTAGTTTAGATTATGCACAGGTTGATATATTTTGTTTATTTTTTAATAAATTTATACAAGTTATAGATATTTGAAAATGATTTTTAAAATATAAAAATATGATATAATTTGTAATATAAAATTAAGATTAACATATATACCTCAGAGTTTGAAATTAATTATGTGTGATACAGATATTCATATATTTTTGTGTAAGTTTGTCATTTCCATATTATATAAATATTAAAATTGATATATTTAAGAATAAAATATAGCATTATACTTAGGGATAGATTATTTTAATTAATTATACAATATTTATCTTTTTGAAGTATTCCTTTTGCAATATAAGATTAAATATAGAGGATTTTTAATTATAAAGTTCATCTATCACTAACCAAAAAAGATTTAGCAAAACATAATAAAAATAGTTAAGAGAGTAATTGACAATGATCGATGAAGGAAGCTCCATTGAATCTTCAAGATCCTCTCCTGAGGTTTGATTCTTCAATGGTGGTAAAGACTTTAGATTTTTTAAGAGAATAGAGGCTAAAGTGATGAGTTTGAACATCTCCCAATGCATCCCCACAATCAGCTTTGCAATTGGCTTAAATAGTAACCAAAAAAAGATCCATAATTGATCCAAAAACAATTGCAACACATCAAATATTTTATCGCCAACGTTGGGTGCTGGGATCAACATTGAAAATATTTATCCTAAAATATCTGGACAAATCGTGCATTTTGATGCACTTACAACATTTTCAACACTAAGACCAATGTTATCAAAATTGGTCCAGTAATCGACTCGGGTGAGATATTGAGTTGCTGAGTCACTAGTTGAACCAGTGAGTCATTAGTTGAGAAGAGTGCAATTTACTCTTCTTTTTAAATGTAAAAATTACAGTTGAGAAATTTAGTTTTCTACTAAGTTATGCAATTTTTTTTATTCAGTATGCAATTTATTAACCCAATTGAATTCATGAATTTTGATCAAAATTAGGCCACTTAATTAAGCATTAACGAGGCTTATTCAAATCTTTTTTTCGACAACATACTATCACTTAAATATTACATAAAAAAAATATTGTTGGTTCTTTTCACTTGTTACTTTATCTATCGTATTCGTTCGGAAGTAATATTAAACTTGTGTGTTATCGAATGTCCGTACCATTCAAAACTTTTTACCTTTTCTTTTCTTTTGCTTCTTTTTACTTTTATATTTTTATTTTTCTAAAAAAGAAGAACTACGCCAAAATAAAGTATTCAAATATATAAATTATTCAATAATAAAAATATATTAAAAAGTATATTGATAATTTTTCTCTCTAAATCATTTCTGTCTTAGTTGAAGGCAAGCCTTAACATAATACTTGTGATTGAAAAGTAATTATAAATTCAAATCTTAGAAATAGTCATTCTACTTATAGAAATAAAACTACGTACGTTTATCTCTTCTATACTATGTTTGGGGGGAATCTCATGCATTGAGTTACTCTATTTTCTTCTTTCTCGGTTGCTTTAGGAAAAGAAAAAGAAAAATGTAATGAGCACAATGATTCCTTAAGATTAAGTAGCAAGAATAATTAGTATAGTCAAGATCTCCGTGATCAACTATTCATAAAAGCAAAGGCCCTATAGGATATAAGCACTAGGATAAGCATGCCTTAAGATGTAAGCTACAGACAAAAAACTACTAGGTCAATTTTTTAATCAACTAGTACTATAGGTAAATATCATGATTGTTGGTTAAACCAATTGTTACTCTATCTGTTTTTTTTGGGCCCATGCTTCCTGCACCCCATATATTTCAACTTGCACCCCATATTAAATTTAAAATGGGTTAATTAAGCTTTTAGTACCTCAACTTTTTCAAATTCTAATTTTTAGTTCCTCAATTTTTTTAAACAAATTTTAGTCATCCATTAATTTTCCGTTAGCATTTTTAGTCCCTTAGTCCCTCTAAATTTTTTTGCCCATTTTTAGTCCCTCGTTTATTTTTATTGCTCAAAATATAAAATAAACGAGGGACTAAAAATGGGCAAAAAATTTTAGAGGGACTAAAAATGCTAACAAAAATTTAAGAGCAAATTATAATAACACCCCTTGAACTTTTATGAAATTACACATAACTCCACCCTTTTTTTATTTTCCTACATTAACCCCCCTTTAAGTTTGAAAACATTACACTAACACCCTCTTATATGTTTGAAAACATTACATTGATCGACACCCCCTCAAATCTTACACTAACACCATCTACAAATGAGGTGAATGTAATGGTTAAAAAAACAGGGGTGCTTGTGAAATTACGTGAAACCTTAGGGGATGTTGTTGTAATTTACTTAAAAATTAATGGAGACCTAAAAGTTGTCAAAAAAAAACTTGAATGACTAAATTTGGAATCTGAAAAAGTTGAGGGACTAAAAACTTAAGTAATCCTTTTAGAATTAACCAAAAACTCAAAAATACCCTCACTTAACCCTCTGTAAACCCTAATGCCTCCTTTCCTTTTCTCTTTGTGTGCCCATTTCTTCTTCCCAATGACATTTCCCTTTCTTCCTTTGTGCACCCCTATTATCACTGACGGCATTGAAGTTGAGAGTGCGACCACCCACCAAGGTCGATTCTTCCTCTACAAACGTTGCAACCACCTACCTTATCTCCTTCTTTGAAGAGGTAGCTTTTTTTTCTTCTCCCTATTCTAGTATTTCCATAAAACCCTTTCTGAATTGGATTTTATGTGATGCGGATTGATTAATCTGTAATACTATTAGGTATTTTGTATTTTTTGAATTAGACAATTAGAAGTATTTTTTTCTCTCGAGAGTAAGTGTTCCAAAATTGCACATATATTCGAGATTAGACAATCCGGAAATGATTTTTTTTTGTTCTCTAAATTTTTTTGTTCTAGAGTCTGTCCACTTAAGTATTAGATACATTTGGAAGTTGGATACATTTTTCTCTTACTTTTTTATTGTTTAACACATTAATGAGCTAGCTTTTTACTCTAGGAACCTGTAGGCATACAATCAGGTATATAGGTCTTACTTTGCCCTCTTCAATTTGACAGGCTCGATTTGTTGTTTTGCACATTAATTTGGAGATGGCACATATCGGAATGCAAGGAATCTAGGAGCAAAGGACCACGAACAACACTGAAACTACTTCATATTGGTTGTGTGAAAATGCTAAGTAAGGGGGAGTTAAGGATTATATATTTAGATGGCTCGGGGAGAGAGTTATGATCCTTACTCTTAATAGTTTTTGGCTCTGAGTGCATTATTTAATCTTTAATTAGTTTTGCATTTGGAAATGTTGTGTATTATGATTGTTGTATTTACAAGTATATGATTCTATTTTCTAAATTAGAAATTGTCCTTAGAGAACAATAAAGCCATAGGTTATAGCAACTAATTGGATTGTTCTAAATGAGGGTGGTTTTCATATATTTGCTTGATTAATGGTTTGTTTGATGTGAGATTGATGATTAAAAGCCTAAAGGATCATTTTAGGGTTATTCTTGGTGTTTTGGACTAGTTGGGAGGCTATTAATGGCTTTCTGCAAGAAAATCTCACAAAAATAACAATTTGTAGAATTGACATGCACACTAAGCACTCTTTTGCTTGCTTAGGAAGATGCAACACAGGCTAAGCACTTTGTGTGCTAAGTACGAAGACCTCCAAAGAGCAAATTTAAAGCCTTTGCACTAGCACTTTGCTTGCTAAGTACATGGGAAGAATAAGTCTAGAGGAACTTGTAGGTGTGCATTGTGTGTTGACATGCATCATGACATTGAGATGGTTTTTGTGGAGAGGAAGATAGTCATGAATCTAGATGGTGGAGGTCTACAAAAGGCTTAACTTAGACCTTAGGGCTAAACTGAGTTCTGGTGCAAAAATCCCATTGGCTCATGCTGATCTCATGAGTTAGGGCATACTTCGAAAGTTGGGTCACCCTAACTAGTCACCAGAGGATATCACTTTAGTGGAAAGGTGTTATTCCGAAGGCATCGATACTAATAATGCTTTGATGGTTAGCATCTGACCCTAAGTTACTTCTAGTGTTAGTTTGGTATCACATGCATATAGAGTAAAGAGGAAAAGATATTGAATTACATGGGCATTTGATGAAAATATAACTATTTATAAATATGCATGAAGGAATGTTATGTGTCGTGTGTTTGTCTACCTATCTCTATTGTTACACTGCAAGCATGTAGTGAGATGTATCTCACTTTCCTAAATTTGTGTGTTTCTTGGATGTTTTTTGTATGTAGGTGATGTCCAACAAAATCCTGATGAGGAGCCTTTGGCCTTAATAATGGTTTTAGTTGGGATGTGGCATGTTATGATAGATTTGACATTGGGGCTGAGATTTTTATGCCTTTAAAATTTTAGACTCATTTCTCTTGTTTTGATTATTTAAAGTTCTATGGATGGTTTTGTTAAAGAGTTGTATGGCCATTGAGGTCCAAAGCTTATTTATGTTTTATTAAATATTGTAAGGCCTTAGGAGCGCTTAACCTTTTTGTTTTGATGAAGTATTTATGAGTTTTAAGTTGATAAAGTGTGAATGTGATGTTTCTTTACTTACAAAAATGTTTTTAGAAAGCCACATTTTTCTTTTTCCACAATGTTTATTTATTAAAATGCAAATCGGGTCAAAGGGTGTCAAAATTACTAACAAGTATGTAGAAAAAAATTTGATTGATTAAATAAGTTGGACATGATGAATGGATTTCTAGCGAGGAGATGTGCAATAACTCTATTTTGTGACCTTGTTTTGGGGCAATTGTGTAGTTAATAAATTATCCAAAGTTGGAGAACTTATCTTTAGCTTATGCAGAACTTAACTTTAAATGCTCATGATGAAACATGAAAAAAATATCTAATAATTTCTTTCACAAAACTGCTTGCTTGAGAACCAATGGAACATTTTGCTTTTTAATTAGGACAAAATATGTTTTTAGTCCTTCAACTTTTCTCAATTTTTGTTTTTAGTCCCTAAACAAATATTTGACCGATCTTAGTCCCTGAACTTTTTTCCGTCAATGTTTTTAGTCCCTGCCATAAAAAAAGCCGTTAAATGATGACGTGACAGCCACATTTTGTGGCGATTAATTTTTTGGCAGTTTAAAATTGCCAGAATTGGTTGACTTAAGTGTTTAATAAGTATTTTACATTTTTGGGCAATTTTAAACCGCTATAAACTGCTTCACCATGGACATCTGCATGACCAACACCATGGAGTCTGCCTCCTCTTTGGCAGTTTAAAATTGCCAGAATTGGTTGACTTAAGTGTCTAATAGGTATTTTATATTTTTTGGCGATTTTAAACCGCCAGAAACTGCTTCACCAAGGACATCTGCATGTCCAACATCATGGAGTCTGCCACCTCTTCCGCGTGTCCTATCTTGCCATTAACAGAGCGGACACACTTGAAGTTGAAACCGTCCTCTAGAATGACATGAATGGTAGAGTACCAGTACCACTTGTCTACAACTTTGTTCGACCTTTGATAAATGACCTATTAAGTCAAGCAATTATAGCGATTTTAAATCGTCAGAAAAATAATCACTGCAAAATGTGACTGTCACGTCATCATTTAACGATTTTTTTTATGACAGGGACTAAAAACATTGACGGAAAAAAAGTTCAGGGACTAAGACCAGTCAAATATTTGTTTATAGACTAAAAATAAAATTTGAGAAAAGTTGAGGGACTAAAAATATATTTTGTCCTTTATTTATTGAGTGAAGTAGAAACCATCATGTGCTTGAAAAAGGTTCCACGAGGCTTAGCTTTGGGGGTGGGCTACGTCTTTTTTTTAATTATTATTATTCCAAATTATTATGACAAAAGGAATTTCCTTTGGTCATCTAGATTGACACTTGTTGTTATTATATTTTTGTTTTGGTCTTCAAGAGAGAGACGATTGTTGCTATTATTATATTTTTGTATGTATTGTACCATTTATTTCCTTCTGCATCAAAGAACGTGGGTGTTATTGGGTGGCTTTACTAGTTACTACAATGAAAAAGTTCGGACGACTTTTAACTTAAAAAGTGACTTTTAAGAAGAAAAAAATAAAAATTATCCAAACAACTTTAGCTTAAAAGTTACTTTTTTTGTTGACCCACATAGATACCCCAATTCAGTTGTTAAGAATTAGTTTTGTACGGATATATAAATATAACAAGAAAAGTAATATAAATATATTAAAGGTATGATTCAGTTTGATTTGCTTTAATTTTAACAATAAGAATATAAAATCAAACATAACTAAATTTTTTTTAAAAAAGTAAATAGTTTATCTACTAGTAATATTGTAAAGTTTTTTTACGTTGTCATGTAATAATAAACTATCATAAATTTATTGATTTTTATGATAGTTATCTTAAAAAGTTACACCAATAATGATTTTTAATTAGTTAATAGTGTAAGATTAAACACATAAGTGTGTGTGTGTATATATATATATATATATATATATATATATATATATATATTATGGTTTGTTTATTTTTTCCTATTTGATCAATTTTCAATTACTAATTTGAAGATTTAAACTCATGTAGTCCAATTTAAATTACTGTAAATTCATTGTTATTCGTTTCAGATTTTTAATTAATGAAGCCACATACCTTATTCACCCACCCGGGGCATGAGGTATGAGAAGGGGCATAGCCCTATTTTTATCAAGAGAGTCTCAAAAGAAACCTTGAACAAGCAAATGACTACCCCCATAACATGGTCTTCGAGGAGATTAGTGATTATGATTAATTATCTTGGGCTATGTAATAATTTGATAAATTATTGGATAATTTAGAATTACTATGTATTTATGGTCTCGATTAATTTTTAAGTGACATGTCTCAAAATTTTTAATTTATGAAAAATAAATAATAAAACTTGTTTACAAGTCATGCAGAAATTAGTGGAAATCATTATAAATTTATAATATTAGATTATTTAATAATTTCTTCTAAAAAGGAGCTTTTTTTTTTGTGACAAAAGAAGGAAATAAAAATATTTTTTTTATAACAAAGTCTTGTAAATATTTCTATATATGAAAAATAAGAAGAGAAGAGAAACATGTACATGATTAAATAGGTGATGTAAAAAAACGAGATACATATTGTTAAAAATGTTACAAAAATGTAGTATAAATAATATAGTTTAATGGTGATGTACTGACAATGTAAAATAGTTTTACATTGTCATCCAATCACAAATCAGTGTTTGCATGACTTTTAAGATAATTTTGTAAAACTTACCATAAATGGTGATTTGTGATTGGATGGCGGTGTAAAACTTTTTACACTATCACCCTTTTTCTCTAAATAATATAATGCTGATAGAAAAATTAATGTACAAGAAATGTCTACCAACCAGCCGAAATATTTTTCAATGAATAGCTCTAGTACATATACCTTTTTTACTATAATAATAATGACACCCAACTTTATATAATTATTTTTAGTTACTTTTTAAAATAAAAATAAGAAGCTAGCAAATTTAAACTATTGATCGTAAAAAATAAATATTGGAAAAGGACTGATTGCAGCATGCATGTTGGGATATATTTGATGGTTACACATTGTAATTGATAACAAGGTCTTGTTAAGAGGTTTGTTTTTTTTGTAAAGAGTACATGTATTCTCTATGAAAAATAATCTTTGAATCATGGAAGATCATTATAGATGGGAATTATTTAGCACACTTGCCTTTTTATAATTCAATTTTTTTTGTGTACTTTTTAATTTTTTTTTGGGTGTATTCATGACTTTAACTTGAAATCACTTACTAAGGTAAAACAATCTCATGTGGATTGATCCACACCCTCAATAGTTATTAAGTCATTTTAAAAACTCTAGTTTGTGACTATTAAATGTATTTCATTATATTTTTAATCATTTAAAAGGAAACGTGACAAAAAAAACTATTTAAAAGGAAAATATAAAATAACTTATATATTTTTTGACAATGAACATTATTTTAAAAAATTACATTTATTTGTTTTAACCTAAGAATAAGTATTGACCTTAATATTATTTTAAAAAAGTTATGAGGTTATTGAATTATTTAATGGTAGTTAATTATGTTTTACAAGTAGTCAATAATGTCATAATGTTATTGACTACTACACGTGATTAACTACATATTTATTGTTAACTTTATATTACAAGTGATTAATGATGTTATGAGATTATTTATTGTCTGGTAATTTATTATAGAGTTTAATGGTGATGCACAGATAGTATAAAACTATTTTATATAGTCATCAAATCACAAATCATCATTGGTATGACTTTTAAGATAAATTTTTAAAAGTCAACAAACTTACAATACATGATATGTTGTGATTGGATGACAGTTTACACTGTCAATGCATAACCCTTTTTCTCTTAATTATATATGCAAATATGATTAGCTTTGCTTCACAAGTGATTAAGAATAAATGAATGTAATTGTATCAATTATTGATAGGTGATTAATAATATCACGGGATTATTAAAATGTCTAATAGTGGTTAATTATGTACAAGTGGTTAATAGTATTATTATAAAGTCATTGGAATGTTTCCTAATAATTAACCACATGTAAAATAAAATTAATTGTATTTATATATATAATTAACTACATTTACAAAATGGACTCGGTGAATAGTTTCGAATGTACAAATATCAGTACTCCTCGTACTAATTCACAGTGCTGATAAAAAAGCATCCATTTCAAGAAGTGTAAGTTTGAGGGTTTGGCTAAAGTGGAGTTTGGAACAAGTGAGGCACCGGTGAGAAAGTGTCTCTTACCTGCTGCAGCAGGTTAGTTATTGGTTTTTAACCTGCTGTAGCAGGTTAGCCATAAGGAAAAAAAATATTTTTTATTTAAAAAATAAAATTATATAAAATTATTTTAATAAAAATTTTCTCTTTTTTTAAAAAAGTGGGAACCACCGGAAAAAAGTGGGAACTACCAGTGGTGTTTGAACAAATTACCTACTATAATAGGTTGGTAAATCGGGAGAAAAAAAATTATTTTTTTATTTCTCTTATGCTCCACCGGGAGAAAAAAAATAAAAAAATATTTTTTAATAATTTTTATATAATTTCATCTAATAAAAAAATGATTTTTTTCCCGGTTAACCAACATATTATAGTAGATAATTTGTTCAAATACCAACGATGATTCACACTTTTTTAAAAAAAAATTATTCTAATTTTTATTATAATAATTTTATATAGCGTAATTTGTTCAAGTACCACATATGGTTCCCACTTTTTAAAAAAAAAGAGAAATTTTTATTCTAATTATTATTATAATAATTTTATATAATTTCATTTTTTAAATAAAAAATATATTTTTTAATTTTTTTTCCTTATGGCTAACCTGCTACAGTAGGTTAAAAACCCATAACTAACCTGCTGCAGCAGGTAAGAGTCACTTTCTCACCGGTGCCTCACTTGTTTCAAACTCCACTTTAGCCAAACCCGTAAGTTTGTACCCTTTATATGTATTCCGTGGTTACTTAGTGACTTGGTATTCTGTGGTTGCTGCCATGGCTGTAACATCAGATGAGCAGGTTCACAAAGTTTCCTTAAAAGTTTTGGTGGACAGAGAAAAGGCAAGTTTTGTTTGCTGAGGCTGGGAAGGATTTTGTGGACTCTTTATTGAGTTTTTTAACATTGCCTTTAGGCACTATCGTACGACTCGTGGTCAAGGAGTCAAATTTTCCACCAATTAAACTTGGGAGCATGAGCTCATTGTACGATAGTGTGTCACATCTTGAAGAAAAGCATCTATGGACAAAGACGTGCAAAGAAATGCTACTGCACCCAAGGAGCTCCATGGAATCTTATTGCCAACAGCTGAAGCTGAACATTGATGACACTGACCCTACTAAGTATTTCCTTTGTGAAAGTTTGGATTGTAACAGAAAGGAAAGTGGGAGCCTTTTGAGCATTTTCAGGAATCAAAGATGCAGTTGTGGAAAACTAATGAACAGAATAGTGTCCCTAGAAAATTTGGCCTTAGAAAATGGCTTTGTTATGGAGACTGCTACTTTTATAATCTGTGTTGCCTAATGTTCTTGTCACAAGTGTAAATCTGCTCCGGAAGCTTGAAATCAAAGACATGGATGCTATTTAGGAACAAGCTGTAGATATCAGCAAGAGGGAGCTACACTGTGTCACCTGAAACACGAGGATGTCAGTGTAATTTACTCTATTATTTTTATTATTTTCTCATACTGATTATTCTTTGTTTTTTGTATAGGTTGTTGATCTTCTCAAGTTGTCTTTGCTATCAAAGACCCCTTTGACAGATTTTATCTTTGAGAAGAAACCATGCGTTGATAATTTCAACCCAGTAAACCAATCCTGGCTTGAGATATTAGGAGATGAAGAATCATCTGAAGGTAGAAGGATGGTTGTGACTTGTGAGAGTACTAGTAAGAAAATCAAATAAAAAGATTCTGTTTGCTGAAGCAGAGGAAGATTTTGCAGACTTGCTTTTTAGTTTTCTCACTATACCTTTGGGTGGAGTGTTGCACATGCTAGAAGGATGCTCTTCTTTGAGCAGCAAAGATAAATTATACAAGAGCATTTCTGAGTTGAGTCCAGAGAGATACTTAAGGTCACAGGGACTCAGAGGAACTAGTTAATCCTAAATGTGCCCCACAATTCAGCTTTGGTACACAGATATTACCAATTGAAGAGACATGCTTGCCTGTTTATTATTGCAATACTTACGTTGACAACAAAAAGTACCATTTGGCTCTTACTACTTCAGCCAGGCCAACTATTTTTATGTATGACAAGAACGCTAGATTGGAGATTTTGATCCAAAGTCCTCTACCAGGGATTCACGGAGTTGTGGAGGATTTGCCAAAGGACCATCAATGTTCATGGTGACGGATGACTTGGTTGTGACTCCAATGTCATCAATTTCTGGTGTTTCATATCTACATAGATAACAAGTACCCCTCTCTGACTTGAAGGAAAGGGTCATTAACATTGATGTGAAGGAGGTAAGACACCGTGATAGACACTGAGTCATTCTTTGCATACTATTCTGTTAGTTGTATCAGATTACATTACATTTTCTTTGTTTTTTATCCGTCAATGTTAGTTTGTTAAGTGTTAGTTTTTATTAGTGAAGAAAATTCGAACCCAGATCTCTCCCCCCTCCTTTAACCATCAAATGAACCTTATAACCTCATATTACATTACATTTGTTGATTTCATGGTGCAGGGATTGGGCATACTGAAAGCTTCCTTGACCTCAACATCTGCTTTGACAAACGGTCTTAAACAATTCACAAAGGTATTAAGTTGGAGACTTGACCAGTTATTTCTATCTTGTTAAGGTTATAGATTGGTGCTACAATATAAATATTTACATATATACATCTGAGCCTTAGCTTTTCTAATGTACTTGCTTGAAATCATTTAATTTGATGGACACTATTCTATCAAATTTTTTGTTGTGTTTCAAGTAAAATATTCTGAATGCATGCACCTGTGGTTTCGTTTCCTTTGCCGATACTTTTTCTGAGATTCTGCCTACGCAGGCGAGAATAGTAATCCCTCCCATTAGTAATATTCTTTTTATCAAATATCAAGTGGAATTCTCTTTAGTGACTTGCTTTGTATGACAAAGAAAATCATAAAACTAAAAATTGGAATACCTCTTTGAAGTGGTAATGTTATTTCGGTTTTAAAATTTTTAAAAACTAAATTAGTTTTCCTCTATTATGAATTAGTGAAATAGTCTTTTTTTTTTTCCTGAGTTAACCATACACTTAAGTTTCAATTTTCTTTTTGGAAATATTTAGTTAATTTTTTTGCCAAATTTTAAACTTCAATTCCATACTCTTTTAAACACACATTCTCTTATTGGTTGAAATTTTTTGAAAATCAAATAAATTATGAGTCTCATGTCTTATTTAATAACTCTCATGATTTTGTAATTGCTAATAAATTTCAACAAATAATAAAGTGTTTTAGGAAGAGTGTGATGCTAGCACTCATTTAATAGTGAGTGTCATCTGATTTGAAGGGTGATAGATTGATGACAATAGTAACAATGATAGTGACCATAACAACAATAATAAGTGATTGGAGCATAGTTGTAATGATAATAACATGGACGACAATAATAGTGATTGTGGTGGTGGTTAAAACCACAACAAAGAGTGGTGGTAGTTACACTGATAATAGTATACCCTTCTTAAGAATTTCTATTTAAAAATAAAAACTAAAATGTGTAATCACCCAAAATAATGGATAGGGATACTTCTTTGTCATCATATGAGCAGAAAAAAAAAAAACCAAAATAAGACCTTTAAATGAAGTTGATTTTGGCTGCTATACCAATTAACGGACAATCAACGACGAACAATTTTCAAAACACAAACAAGTAGTATTAATTAGCTAATTAATTTCTCTTCCGAACTAATTAGACGATAATTACATTTCCTACTTCTAATAATGGTGGGAGTGCAACCAAAAGTTCTCTTCCATGTATCTGACCTCAATAATCTACTGGTCATCCACTCATTGTTCGACTTCATTTTCCTTTAAAATTCACGCGCGATGTACAATATAAATTTAGCTAAATTATCTTTTTTTCCCTTTATTTATTTAATTATTTGGTTCAATTTTAACCCTTTCAAAAGTCCAATTTGATCAATTAATTATCAAAATCGATGCAATATTACTCTTTTTATCCAATTGAAATTGACGACATTAACCATGTATACCGCCAATGAAAAATCATCGCTAATTAGCGGCGGTTTAAAACCTTGACTATGTAAATTTTAATTTGTTAAATTTTAAAAATTATAAAAATATGAAATAAAAAATATTAAAAAATAAAATGGCTGTTAAAAAATTGTCACTGTTATAAAAAAATTACAAAATAATAAAAATTATAAAATAATAAAAATATTTTGAAAATAATTCAAAATTAATTGATACTATAATTAAAATATTAATTAAAAATATAGTATTATAATATAATCAAATAGTATTTACTATATTAAATAATATAATTTTCTATAAAACTATTAAACTGAATATTTATAATAGTATTTATATAATAATATTTATATGATAGTATTTTATACTATATTATAGTTATTATTTAAAAATAATTATATTTGTTTTTTAATTTTAAAATTTTTAATATAATAAATATAAAATAATATATAACATAATATTTAAATTTAAAGTTTAAAATATTAATATTAATAATTAAAAAATATAGTAAAAATATTAATAGTAAATATTTTACAATATTAATACTATATCAAAATTATATAATAATATAATTTTTTTTAATTTAATAGTTTTTAAAATTATATTATCTTATATTGCAATAATTATAATTTAATTTATATTATATTATAAATATTCATCTTAATATTATTTTAGAATATTATATTTTTAAATATAGTAAAATTATAAGTAATTATTATTCAATTTATTAATATTTAATAGTATAGAATAATATAATATAATATATTGAAAATTTTAATGGCGGTTTAAAACCATTGGAAATCGCGACGCTAGCCTAACGGTATCAGTTGAACGAAAAGGAAAATATTTTCATCGTTTTGAAAATTAAGAAATCAAATTGAATCTTTTTATAATAAAGGAATTTAATTGAACCAAATAAATAAATAGAGAGATAAAAAGATATATTACCCTATAAAATTAATTTTATACCTCGACTTAATTTATTTATATAAATGACTTGTTTTTAAGGTTAATTACCTGTCTTGAACCATGGGCTTTCAGGATAGCAAAGATGCACCCAGGCCCGTTGGGAAATAAAGAAACGGGAATACTAGAGTATGAACATTGACATTGTGCTGGCATCGGTGGGCACTAGATCCTATGCTTGCTTCACAGTACAAATTAAACAATAAACAACTAGCTACTACCAATTCATTGCAATGAGCACACATGTCACAAAACATACCTTACTGATTGCTATCTAACTTCTACACATAAGCAAGTTGGCAGCAGCGTAGGACTCTGAACTGCTTCGAAGTTTGTTGATTCGATATCTGATACAGGTAATAGTAAAGGATATGCTAAAGGACCGGCAATGTACATGGCATCAGATGATTTGGTTGTGAGTTGTGACACTGATGTCATCCATTTCAGTTATTTCTTTACCGAACAGTATGAGCATTGGCATCAAAGAGGTAAGGAAGAGTAAAAAATGTATCATGATCTCTTCTAAAGTTTTTGTTTTCACAATTTTACTTGAAATTTTATTACCTTAATTAGCTTGATTTGCTAGAAGGTAGTGGACTTGCTGTAAAGTTTGCTGTGTTGGTGCATCTTTGACCTCTACATCAGCCCTAACAAGTGGCCTCAGCCACTTGTTGACCCAAGTTAAGGAGGAGTACTGAGTAATATTGTTCTGCATTTAGGATACATCGTGTGCAAAAGCTATATAATCAGCACGAAAGTTAATAGTTGTAGTCATTTTAATTTGTTTTTTTCTACATTTTTCGCACACTAATATTGTGAAATCTTATGACTTGCCTTGATAATTACCTTGTTTTAATTTTGGGCAAAATATATTTTTAGTCCCTCAACTATTTTAGGATTTTGTTTTTAGTCCCTCAACTAAAAATTGACCGGTCTTGGTTCCCCAACTATTTTTCCGTTTGATTTTTGGTCTCTGTCGTCAAGTTTTTCTATTAAATGATGACATGACATTTAATTTGTGACGATTTTATTTTCTGGTGGTTAAAAACCGCCAAAAATTGCTTCTGAAACACAAAAAAAAATTTGAAAAGAAAGAATGCATAAACAAAAACTAAGAAACAGCTAACAAATGAGACTTGAACCACTTGCATGGGAGGATGATTGCAATCCAATTATATACCATAAGTAACTAGCAAAGCTCCTTCTAATATTGATGCTATTGAAAAAGATTTTGGCGGTTATTTAATTTTGTGTGGAATAATCTCTTTGAATTGTAAGGCTCGGGTATGTGTTTGATGTTTTGATAGGGGGGTGCGAAAGGGGGTGACTTTAACCACCACCCATGCTTTGTATTCTGTGTTCCCAATGCTACACATCTTGTGCTATATTGGTTCTGTTAATAAAATTAAATTTTGCTTATAAAGGGAAAAAAAATCTCCTTCTAATAACCCTGAACATATTGTGTGGTGTTTCTATCGGGTCTGAATGCGTAGGACTTAGGGGAAAACCAAGGTTCCCAAATTGGTTCGAGGATCATTAAGAGAACCACCTAAACAATTTTATCTTGAAAGGGTGAGGGTTGTGTTGTGGTGAGAATGGTTTTGATTTTGCATTTGGAGAGGGAATGTAAATTGATTGTGTTGTGGTAATCAATTTTGTCTCTTGGGGATTTCATGAAGAACTTGAGTTTGGTGCCCCACTTGAGCATTCCGTCGAGAATGGGTTGTGAAGTCTTTTTCTGAGTTTGTCATCGACATCACTCTTCTCACCGGAGCTTGCTGGAGATGTCACTACTGTTGTGTGGAGGAAAAAGAACCCTCTCACCTAGCGTCGCTACTGTTCCTAATTTGGTGAAGACGACGGCAGCAAGCAGCGACTCGATCTTCGAATCCTCTTAATTCCAAGATTCAGTTGTCAGTTTCCGATATCCAGAGGCTCAAATCATGACATATTGTTGGGGCTTTTCAGTTTTTATCATATAAGTTCCCATTTTTCGTGTTGTTTGTTTTTTTTTTTGTGATTGAGAAGGGTGAGGTCTTGCCAGGTGAAGACGACCATGGGAGCTCAAAAATGATAGAAGCAAGTTTGGTGTTTTGGAAGTAATTTCTTATGGTTTTTAGCTGCCAGAAAATAAAATTGCCACAAATCAAATGCTAGGTCATCATTTAAGAGAGAAATTTGACGGCAGGGACCAAAAATCAAATGGAAAATAGTTGGGGGACTAAGACCAATCAAATTTTAGTTGAGGGACTAAAAACAAAAAATCTCAAATAGTTGAGGGACTAAAAATATATTTTGTCCTTTAATTTTTGTCGTTATATTGCTAAGATAATAGTATTATCTCATTATTCAATTTGGAAGTTATAATAAAAAATGTTTTTTTGGGACAATCAATTAAAGTTGATAATTGATAACATTATATATAATAATATATAATTTTAAAATATATCAATTTCAATTAAGATTAAGAAAATTTATTTCACAAATATTGAAAGTATAATTTTGTTCCAAAATTTAAATTAATTTAAAAATATTAAATTCTTATAGATTTTAAAATTTTTAAAAGTATAATATCTAGTAATTTTTTGGTAAGCAGTAAAAACAAGTAATTTTTTGGTAACGTGTATAATATTCAGTATAATTATGTTCCAACATTATTTATATTTATATTGTTGTGCCCGCATTACCCAATTTAAAAGTTATAATAATTTTTTTCTGGACAATCAATTAAAATTAAATAATGAAAAAAGTCAAATAACTTTTTTGGTTTGAATTTTAAATTAGAATTTTAAATTAAGATGAATGTTTCCTTTTTTCTTTATTAGGGGAATAAAAGAGTGTTCTAGAATGCATTACACCAGAAGTTGACATTGACAAAAGTTTTCTCGAAAGTGAGTGAAAAATGTATAGTATATAATTGTTTGGGTTTGGATTTTAAATTAGAATTTTAAAATAAGATGAATGTTTCCTTTTTTTATTAGGAGAATAGAAGAATATGTTAGAAATTTAGAACTTTAATTTTTAATATAGGCAGAAGCATACCTCTTGTAGACATTGCTATCAAGCTCTTTTCCACATAATCTCTTACAACTAAACAAAGAAAGACAATAGAGAGTGATCTTCTAGCCTTTGCCTTTTCTGTATGTGTGGAGCATCACAGGCTATATTTATAGGCAAGACCAGGACCCCCTCATGAATTGCAAGAAACGTAAGTAAACGTAACTGTCCTTATATTAATTCCTCCATTAAGAATCAATAATACAAAAACATAACCGTTACTCCTTATTCAATTTTGAATATTAATTGAGCCTCATGAATTACAAGAAACGTAACTAAACGTAACTGTCCTTATATTGATTCCTCTATTAAGAATCAATAATACAAAAACATAACAGTTACTCCTTATTCAATTCTGAATAATGAAATTAATTGAGCCACCTTAATGTTATATTCCAACATTCTCCCACTTGGCTCAATTATTATTAATTATAATCTTTATTTTGACAATCAAAATATGGCCATAACTTGTCAACTTAAACTAGATATTATCACTAAAAATAACTACACATGAATCATGGCGATTATATTTAGATCAAACATTTCCTTCCATTACAATGTGTAATATTTTCTTAGTGAAATATAGGATCTTAACTTTATTAGTTCAATTAGAATTCTTTTATGACAAACTTTAATGTGCACAATGTCATAGAAAAAAGACATAAACTTTAATGCAAGTCCTTGAGTCTCATATGAACCATATGATCCTAAAATACTATATAGCTAGCAATCTTTTGTTGGATCATTGATTTTGCGTCTTTATACTCAATAGAGATTAGCTCTCCTTTAATGTCTACTTTATGTCAATATGCTTGCCTTGGCTTTCACCATTATTATTCTTCAAAAAGAATACTTGGTCTAAAATTTTTTATTGGTCTCCAATGAAATTGACAACTTTAAAACCTAAAACTTTATGTCTATGATATAATTTCATAGCATTCAATAATAGTGGTTTTTAAGGGTATCACATAAGCCCTTTATTTTCTCATATTCCACTTGCTAGGAAATTTCACTCCCACTTATTGAGAATTTTCACTCCCACTAACTTTTGGAGTGCAAGTATATATAGAGTAATAAAATATATACCATATACCATCAATGCTATGATAATTCTTAAATTAGTAAATTCAAACCTTTTGGAGCAAAACATGTATAGAATTTACAAACTTTATGATAATTCTTAAATTAGTAAATTCAATCCTAATATTTAATCTGTAACCTTTATTAACTATTATGCCTTTAAAATTCCTATCCAGTATTAACTCTTTATGTCTTTCAAACTAAATCCTATCACTTAACGTAACCTTTATTAACTCTTTATGTCTTTCAAACTAAATCCTATCACTTAACGTAAGTCAATAAGTCAATAAAAGATGTCCTTAATATATAAATCATGTTTACCAATGGTTATTTTGACTTCACCATTAAGATTTCTCTCGTAAGTCAATTTGTAATATTGCAATATGGTATTGTTGACACTTAGAGCAAAAATTCAGGAGGTGAAGTGCGTCAAATGTTATACCACTGTGTGGTTTAGTAGTTTTGAGCTAAATTACTATTGCGTTGATTTTTGTCATTTATGTCTTCGTTACATTGTCAATTGCTATTAATTGCTTTGCTACCTGTTACTTTTGTTACGTTAATTTCCATTATACGTTAATTGTTATTGATGAACCTAATATTAATAGTTAAGAATGAATATTGAAAGGTTCAATTGCTACGGTTATGCATATGTTATGAAATTGTTCATAACAAAGAAATTGTAGTTGCAATCATTACATTGTATGAAGTTTTATTGGCATTTAGAAATTGATAGCCATAATATTCTATGGGAAAGATGCGGTTTTTAGTTGAGAATTAATTTCTTAATTTTGGATTCACCATATTTCTCTTATGGGTATCAAGAACTGATATTGAAATCAAAGGAATCTATTTGCTAAAGAAGTTTTTTTTTTGTCTAGTGATCCTTATATAATTTTGATTAATTGTTGATTAGCCACAACATCTTTAATTAATTAAAATTATATATTAAGATTCTTTAGGATCACATGAGGAGCTAGACATAATAATGTGATTGATTATACTTATATATATTTTTTATCCTACGAGAATTTTTGTTATATTTGTATAATCAATTAGGATGAAATATCGAATTATATTTCTTAATCTAGCCATAGGAATTAAGAAAAGGAACATAATTTGATAGTTTTATCATAAGGTTAAGTGATGAATCTAATTGAGTAAGACTTTGGCCCATAGGCAAGTTTTATGTCGCTAGATTCATATATTAAGGACATTATTTACATTGGTAAACATGATATTTATTTTATAATATGAATTATTATATGGATTACATGTTTAGAAGTAGCCATAGCATCCTAGACAATGTTATAAAGAAATTATTACTTGGCCTCATAGGGAAGTAATAGTTAATAAATGTTACGGATTAAATATCATGATAGGACAGAATTTACAAACTTTATGATAATTCTTAAATTAGTAAATTCAATCCTATCATGATATTTAATCCGTAACATTTATTAACTATTACTTCCCTATGAGGCTAAGTAATAATTTCTTTATAACATTGTCTAGGATGCTATGGCTACTCCCAAACATGTAATCCATATAGTAATTCATATTATAAAATAAATATCATGTTTACCAATGTAAATCATGTCCTTAATATGTGAATCTAGCGACATAAAACTTGTCTATGGGCCAAAGTCTTACTCAATTAGATTCATCACTTAACCTTATGATAAAAACTATCAAATTATGTTCCTTTACTTAATTCCTATGAGTAGATTAAGAAATATAATTCGATATTTTATCCTAATTGATTATACAAATATAACAAAAATTCTTGTAGGATAAAAAATATATATAAGTATAATAAATCACATTATTATGTCTAGCTCCTCATGTAATCCTAAAGAATCTTAATATATAATTTTAATTAATTAAAGATGTTGTGGCTAATCAACAATTAATCAAAATTATATAAGGATCACTAGACAAAAAAAAAAAACTTCTTTAGCAAATAGATTCCTTTGATTTCAATATCAGTTCTTGATACCCATAAGAGAAATATGGTGAATCCAAAATTAAGAAATTAATTCTCAACTAAAAACCACATCTTTCCTATAGAATATTATGGCTATCAATTTCTAAATGCCAATAAAACTTCATACAATGTAATGATTGCAACTACAATTTTTTTGTTATGAACAATTTCATAACATATGCATAACCGTAGCAATTGAACCTTTCAATATTCATTCTTAACTATTAATATTAGGTTCAATAACAATTAATGTATAATGGAAATTAATGTAACAATAGTAACAAGTAGCACAAGCAATTAATAGCAATTGATAATGTAACGAAGACATAAATGACAAAACGTAACTAAACGTAACTGTTCTTATATTGATTCCTCCATTAAGAATCAATAATACAAAAACATAGTAGTTACTCCTTATTCAATTCTGAATAATGAAATTAATTGAGCCTCATGAATTACAAGAAACGTAACTAAACGTAACTATCCTTATATTGATTCCTCCATTAAGAGTCAATAATACAAAAACATAACAGTTACTCCTTATTCAATTCTAAATAATGAAATTAATTGAGCCACCTTAATGTTATATTCCAACAGAACATTCCAGAATACATTGTACCAGAAGTTGACATGTGACAAAAGAAGAGTGTTGCAAAAATGCATTACACCAGAAGTTGCCGTGTGTCAAAAGCTTCTCAAAAGATATATATAGATATTTTTTTTTATACATGAGAAAAGAAAAAACAACAGAAACAGAAGGTAAACTATCTAAACTCTATTGTATCCATTGCATCTTAAACAAAGAGAAGTGATATCGGTAGGACAATAGTGAAAAAAAAAATACAAAGATTTTCTTGAGTTGAAGCTCCCAACTTTGCAAGCCAATTAGCACATTTGTTGGCTTCCATATAAGTATGTCTGAAATATCAACTAATATAGATATAGATATATATTAGTACTATCAACTAATTTAAATCAGAATATACATTTGTATTGTTAGTTTGGATATTCAAATTATAAAAATCATATTGATTATAATTTCCTAATTAATTATGTATTAGATTAGATATTAGTTATATCAATTTATTTAAATCTTAATATATTAGTTTGAATCTTCAAATCATAAAAATATATTGATTTTTTTAATTTCCTTAATTACTATAATTATATAATTTATGAATTAAAAATTAAAATAAAATTTTGATAGTATTTAAGCAAAAAAAGAATAAATATGGTGATGTCATGTAGCATTTGTCCTCATGACAAAACCTTATTTTATAATAGATAATAGAATAGAATAATAGATAATAGATAATAGGTAGATTAATAGATAATATATAATAGATTCTACACCAATGTCATGTCTTTTCTAAAATAATTAACAAGTATTATAATATTTTGAAATATCTAATCAAAATATAGAACGTAGAGATTAATAATATAAGTTATTATCATGTATATTTTTTTGTTCTTCTATTTCTTATCATTATGTAAATGTCAATTTCAAGTCTTGATTATGCCTCAATTAGTGACTAGATTTTATATTGCGTCAATTTTTTTGTTAGTTAAATTAAAAATATTTTTAAAATTTAAAATCATATTAGGATAAAATATTAAAATCGCAAAATTGATCCAAACTAAACCACAAAAGATAGGATTGGTTTGGTTCGGATTTGATATTAAATTAAAATCGAACCAAACCGAAACACATATAACTTTTATGTTTGGTTTGGATGACTTTTTAATTAAAAGTTGAACCAAACCGCACCGCAAACACCCCTATATGATAATCTACTAGTCTTATTGTACTCCTAGTAATGGTAGTTTTGCCCATTTTTTTTAGTTTTTGTTTTGAGGGATATTGAGTTATGTTGTATATTTTGGTGATATTTCAAAAGGTTAATTCTTTTATTTAATTAAATATAGAAAATCTTTTTGTAAATTAATTTACTGTTTAATAAAGACAAATATTTTTTTACTTGGTCTCATTGACTTGGTTAGTTAGACTGGGTCTCACCTTATCTTTGGTAGTTTTGGAAACCCTATCTTTTCATTATAAATATCTATGTTATAGATGATTTTATACAGCTCTTTCACACATCTTTTCTCTCTACTTTTTCACTCTATGAGTTCCTGAACTATTCTCATTAAGCTTGCCAGTTCTGTGGCTCCCAAATTATTTTTTGGAAGAGCCTATTAAAATCCTGGTGGTTTTGCACTTTACACAGATAAATCTTTGAGGATAGTGTGTCTAACACATGTCTCATGCTTAATTTGTTCGTGACAATACATGTTCATAGATCGTGGTTTGTAAATAGTTAGTTCGTGTTTCGTGATTGATCGTGATAATGGACAACAAGGACAATAAGTTATATATTTTGTCATCTATTTTGGAAGTGTATTAAAAGGGATAGAAGCCAAATTTGCTTTGTATTAAAGTAAAAGGACATGGGTTTAATTATTCGCTACGTTAGGGATGACAATAAAAATCAAACATGTGGGTACTTGTATGACTCTACTTCGACTTTAATGGGAAAATTTGTTTTGACTGAGGACGGGATGGGGTGAGATAGTTTTTTTGTGGGTTTCTCTATACCCAAACTACATTGACTCTATTATTGACATTTATTGAATTAATTAAATTGTATTTACTTTATAATGAAAGAAACTGTTAGTAAAATTTGTCTTTTTGTTTACAAAGTATTACTAGCAGAATGCAAAAGCTATTTTAAATTACTTTTAGAGTATCAGCAAACCATGAATACATTATACATCATTGTTATCAATACGATTATACACATTTGAAGTATCAAGTTTACATGACGTGAAAAAAATGTTCTTCTTTATTCAAAACAAAGAAAT
Source organism: Pueraria montana var. lobata (assembly GCA_026413185.1). Taxonomy (NCBI): domain Eukaryota; kingdom Viridiplantae; phylum Streptophyta; class Magnoliopsida; order Fabales; family Fabaceae; genus Pueraria; species Pueraria montana. Next base: position 84,929,982 of record CM048650.1, on the reverse strand, counting down.
CCTTAAATCAAAGCAATTTATTATTATTATTATTATTATTATTATTATTATTATTATTGTTGTTGTTGTTGTTGTTGTTGTTGTTGTTGTTGTTGTTGTTGTTGTTGTTGTTGTTAATTTCATTGCTAAATTATCACTTTAGTCTTTCATATTTTCATGTTTTTTCTATTTTGGTCCTTTATGTTTTAAAAGTTCCATTTTGGTCCTTCTATTAGTTTAACCTTAAGATCGTTAATGTTTTAAATTTTAAAATAATTAATTTTAACATAGTGACGGTTAAAAACTGTCACTATGTGTAGATTAATTATTATAATTAATTTAAAGATAGTGGCGACTTTTAGTTGCCACATTTTTTTTTATTAAATTTTAAAAAATTTTAAACAAATTATTAAACCTTCCATTGCAATTTACAATGTGGATTCTGTACAACAATATTAATGGTAATGCTTGCCAGTCACCCATGAGGCACTGAAATAACCAGTAATAAAAGGTTATTAGCCGAAAGAATAAAAAAAAAAAATTATATTAAGATTATTAAAAATTTAATTTTTTCTAGAATGGTCTCTTTCTCTCCCACCACTCCCATCCAATTCCATTCAATCAAGATGCGTCCAACACCGCCTCCAAGCCCTGATTAAGGGTGCCGAGGAGAGCTGGACCTATGCCATCTTCCAATAGTCCACCTCCCCCGAAAAGCATGACCATCACAAGAAGGTCCTTAGTGGACACAACCCCTCGTTTTCAATTTCTCCTTTGCTGCCTTCGAGCTTCGACTCAACCCCTGACCCATCTTTGGCTCCTTTGCCGCCTCGAAGTAAAACCATTGCAAGAAGAACCTTCGCGAACCCAACCCTTCATCTTCGGTTTCTATGCCACCGCTACCAACTCAACCTCCTCATCTCCAGCTCCTTTGCTGCCTTTGGCGACAATGTTGACCAAGGGTAGTCTGGTTACCTTTGTCCCTTTCCACCTTCTAACTTCCCTTACTCGTGTTGAGGTGTTTTTTTTTTGTCCTAGGTCAGAGACCATAGGCATCTCCCAACCCACTAGGTTAGAGACTAATCTCACTCGCAATGTGTGGTTACCGTTGATCCAAGGAAATTTTGCACACACAGGAAATTAAACACGGGTTCTCCTATTAAATCGATCGTTCTCCCACATGTGAAACCTTACACCACCGTGTCAACCTTATGGGTTTCTCATGTTGAGGTGTTTGGTTACCTTTTCAATATTAAAATTTTAATAAAATTAATTATTGTAATTAATTTACACATAGTGGTGGTTTTTAGCTGCCACTATGTTAAATTAATTATTTTAAAATTTAAAACATTAACAATGTTAAGTTTAAACGGATGGAATGACCAAAATGAAACTTTTTGAAAATATAAAAGACATAAATAGAACTTTTAAAACATAAAGCACCAATATAAAAAAAACATGAAAACATAACGGACAACAATAATAATTTAGCCTAATCTCGTCCTAATAATCTACCGTGTGCACTGCAATTCAACCTCCATAACCAGATATTACCAATTGGCACGGCGTGCTTTCTTGCGTATCGTTGTGAAACCTAGTATGACAACGGTAAGTGGTGTTTGGGTCTTAGTCCTTCACCTGCATATCGTCGATTGTTTATCAAGGGTTCATCGAGTCATGGAGGATTTGCCAAAGGACCATCAATGTTCATGGTGACAGATGACTTGGTTGTGACTCCAATGTCATCCATTTCTACTATTTCTTATCTAAATAGATCAGAAGTCCCTCTCTTTGACTTGGAGGGAAAGGGTTAATAGCATTGGTGTGAAGGAGGTAAGACACTTTATGAGACATACTTTCTTATGCTAACTTGGTTGTAATGGTGTTTGTAACACCCTAGGGGATATTACCTTTGTCTCCTTATATTGCTAAATTATAAGAAGTTAGCATATAAGAATATCAGAGTTTACTATGCGGAAACTTAAACTTAAACTTATATTACATGAAATAAGTCTAGTACAAGGCTCTTGGCACTTATGTATCGTACAAGACATAAGTAGGATACATGAAACATAAACTAAATTCCCATACATTGGGAATTATACAAAACTATACTAATAACATCTTCCTCCTGGAAAGTAGCTCCGTGCTCCGAGCTCCTCTCACAAGGTGTCCACCTGCTAACCTGTAAAAAAACATGGATGTAACACCCCGAAAATTTCAACCCAATAAGTATGAACGTGAGAGATTTAATTAGAAAATTTTCTTGTTGGGGAGAATTGTAACGTTGTGATTTTCCTAATTGTAAATTAAGTGTTTGATTAATAATGAAAGAGCAAATTAAATTAAAATTATGTTGATTGATATAATAATTAACTTAGTTCTATGTTTTGTTATGTGCCATAGAGTTATTGTGAAATTTTTTGGACTTTTATGTGAGTTCCGTAAGTCGTAGAAAAAAAAAGAGGGGTGTCCTTAGAGGAAGGATTGGTGCAAATAGCAAAACTTCAAATTTATCTTAAATATTAACGTGTTGAAGCTTCTTTCTTCCCTCATTTTCTTCATTTTTCCTTGCACCCGAAGCTCTCTTCTCTCTTTTTTTCTCTGCTGGCCGAGAGCTACCAAGGGAGAAGGGAAGCCATTTTTGTTGCTTGGCTGGTTGCATACAAGGCTTGGTGGTCCACTCTTAATTACCAATTGCTCATATTCTCTTCCTCTCTCTCAGCTGAACCAAAAACCCAAGGTGAGGGGAACTCTTTGTGGATTCTATTTTTAGTCTAAGGGTGGTTGAGAGTTAGGGGGCTCAACTACCTACAGCATGCATGCCCCTCTTTGGCTATTGTGTGTGCTTTGTTTGAATGCTTGAACATGAAAAGTTGATGAAATGGGTTGGAAACCCTTTGGCAGCGGCTGTGTGAGTGCATGTCCTGGCCTTAGTGTTGTTTTTGTTCTTTTGAAACTGAGTGGGAAGGCCCCTGGAACAAGGGAATCCATGCCCAATTTTCGTAAAATTAATTGATGAAGGTTGCATGTTGAAAACAAACTCCAAAACAATGTAACAGTGGCTGTTAGGTTCGAGTGTCCCTGGACAGCTCCCACGATTTTATGATTTTTGGGAGATCTAACCGTTGGTTTTTCACGAAATTTGTTTTGAATGAAAATAGATACAAAAATAAACAACTTTTATTTTAATACCATGGAGAGAAAACCTCATCTTAAAGTTCATCTGTAGCTTTCAAAATGGCTGTTATGTTTTCATGTTTCCCTGGAACATGTCTCGGTTTTTCTCAAGTTTCCATTTGTGTGCTTAATGTTTCTTTTTCGTTTTTGAGCCATTAAAAACTAGACAAAAAATATTTTTAACCATATAAATTACAAAAATTATCATGTCTAATTTCTAAATTAACTTTTTAAAAAGAAACAGGGCAAGGGTTTTTGAGCTCTGTTTTGAGTCTGAAACTTAGGCTGTTAGAAATAAATTTACTGGGAACAATAGGGAAAGAATTTGGAGGCAAGGGTTACCTTTTTAGAAATACAAATATGTTATCTTTCCACTGTAAAAAATTCAGCTCAAAAACGAATTTGGGAATTGGGAGAAATTTACATTTCTTTGAGCTATGTTCAGTGAGCACTCAAAATTCAGGGCTGCTGACTTAGAAAATTTTTATAAAATTTATTAGATGTTGATTTTATAAGTGGGATACTTTTCTGTAAGATAGATTTCAAGAGCTTCGATTTGATAAAAAAAAATTTAAAACCCGAGGTCATTTGCTTGTATCAGTGAGAGCTCACATTCAATACTGTCAAAGAGAAATATGTCTTTTTAGTAAATTTTGTTACTATATGTGTGTTAATTTTGAATTGTGGCAATTATACTTGATAATTGTGATTTTGTAAGGTAGTGGATATGTAATATCCATGGACCTATTTTATTTTGGGTTTAAATCCTAGAGATGTGAATCTTGGGTACTTAATCTTTGAAAGTGTGGTTTTGTGATACAGTCCTTCGGACTGTAGGTTGAACTTTGTGATAAAGTTATCTGTCTGTGTGATATGATGTATTTAAACTTGAGAGATGATATTCTACCTCTAAAGGTGAATATTCATCAATATGCTATGTGTTGGCTAATTATCGGTGACTTGATTCATTATACAAATTAACTGTACTATGTATATTATGGACTGAGACCCGGGGGGTGTGAACCCTGGGCATTGTGGAAAAGTTGTGTGATTTTGATGTGTTTTGGATGTTGAATGTGGGGACGAGGATTTACAATCTTCGTGGGATCAAATGAACTCCATGCGGAGCACATTTGTGGAAAACGGTGATTTTGTGATAAAAATGACGAAAAGTAAGGAATTAATCCGTAAAAAGAGTGTGAACTTAGTAATTGATGGTTGGCATAAGTAATTTTGTGATCCTTGTTTTTGTTGGTGAGGATCGAATGAGAAGGGAAACCTTTCCGTTGGGGGTCAAGTGTGACTGGTGTAGTGGATAAATGCTACGCGTCGATTTAGAAGGATAATCTTACGTGACCAGAAGCCAAATGGGCAAGTGTTGAGAGGTCGTGTGGAGGCTTTATCTACGGTGAGCATTGTGCTTGTGAGATGACGGGCTCATAATGTTTAACCACTGTGATAGTGGGGGAGTTGGATCTCCGTGTTGTATGTCTGAGACATATGTTGATTGAGGACCGCCATCAAGTACCTTTGGTAGAAAAGCTCACACAGACCTGTAAAAGACGAATTTCAATAGGGAGAGTGGTTGAGGAGTCAGTCCTCGGAGTAATGGATGACCACAGTTGGTACCTGGGAGATGATCGTAAGGCAGGTTGTTCTTGGAGGGTAAGGCACTGAGTTGTGACGATAGATCACGTAGCTGACTCGGCCACCCTGACAAAAATACGAGACATCATCGGTTGGTAAGAGCCTGACATTGTACCATGGTGAAGGGTGTACTCCCAACAGTCATCCAACTCAAAAATGTGTAAGACCACTGAGTTCTGGAAGTTCCAGTGGCAGCTGGCCAGTGTGAAATAATTTACAAGAATAGTTGTGGAAACGAATAGGTTTCGGGTGCGACCGTTAGAGAACCACATCGTGGTGGCTAGTAGGATTGTGTATGTGACTGTGAAGTCGTTCTGTGTGTACAGCTTGATGAAGCAGAGAGTTCACCCTCTGTTTATTTTTCTTTTAGGAACCGGTGGCAGTACCTGTAGATGTCATAAAGACGTTATCTTCATCAGCTTCGTCACTTTTCGTTTGGAGGTTGGTCTAACATGCAGGGTTGGGTATTAGTGATGTCTGCTCTGAGTCCTAAGACCCTTTTCCCTTTTCATGTATCTTGGCATGAGTAGACATAGGTTTCAGATTGTTGGAAATGTATATATTACTATTACTTCGGAAAATATTTGGTTTATGAAATTCTCTATTTCATGTATATATGTAAGACCGAATTTAGGGTGTTACAATGGAAGCTAAAGGGATGAGACATAATGTCTCAGTGAGTGCTCTAAGGATTTTAGGCTGACTCTCTATTCTAGAGACCTCTTGCTTAACTCTCATGACTTCTCGTTTCTTTCCTTTATACTCGCACTCACAACTTTTACCTCATCACCTCTACGTTACTATGTCTTAGGGTCATACCTTGACCCTTGCTGAGGCACATAGAGTTGGCCTCCTATGCCAAATCTAGGGCCACTAGTGCACTAAGGCACCTAAACATCTTTCTTTTAATCTTGACCACTCACTAGGGCCTCACTTTTCTATAACATTGGATGGGAACATGTGTAACCTTTCTTTCCTCTAACTTACCCAACTTGGGCTTACATCACCTCTCTCTGTGAGGCATAAAATCTAGCATACCTCTCTGGGTAGCTTACATTAGCTTTCTAGGGTTTAACTGTAACCCTTTTCTACCTCTAAGGGTAGTATACAGCTACACACGTCCTCATCTAATGTATAGACTTATCTTACATCACTCACCTAGTAACTAGGCTTATGACTCCTCTCATGTTCTAACATAGAACATACATACATCAAGCACATCAACATATCATAGCTTGTTTCTACAACTGTGTGGTTGGTATTATTCTTTTATTTGAGTTATATCTTGAGTTCCGTCATTACTTTACTTGGCTGAGCTCTCGCCAACAAGAGGTGTCCCTCTTGATACAACCTTTAATTAACCCCACCGGTCCAAGTGGGTGAACCACCTTCCGTTGTTCGAACGCATGTTCCTCTATAACATTCTTCTCTTTCCGAAGAATGAGTTGTTCTTACCTACGAAGAACCCCTTCTCCCAGTGAAGAAGGTTGCTTTTCCCCATGGGTGTCTGGGTGACGGTCCCTTCGCTCACCCCTAGGGGGCCTCTTAGCCCTTTACTCTTACAACTCCTCATGAGTTGTATAACTTATTCCCTTAATGGGGATCATAACTTCCTTTGAAAACTCTTTCATAAAACCTTTTTCATAAAGAATCCTTTCTAAAACTCATCACTCCTTAGTGACATAGAGGATCCTTAGCCCTTTGCACACCGTTGTACGCTGAGCGTGCGGCTCTCGGACGTGACTAGTACCAGGGAAGGTTCCACCCTATGTCACTGAGGGGATATCTTTTACTAAAAACCTTTCATGAAACTATACACTTTGCTTAAAAGCCTTTTCTGAAACTTAGGGGATTATCGTTACATACAATTAATCCTAAGCATAAAGCATAACCACACAAATACCACTACCATTATCATAAACAATCAACATCACAATGCATCAAACAATCATACATAAACATGGATAAAAGCTTAGGAAGAACTATGTACCTATATCCCTTATATTCTTCCAAAGGTCCCCTTGAAAAGGGTTCCCAAACTGCTCTCTTATCATACCTACGCTTAAGCTAGAACCTGATCTCGCTTAAGCTAGACAGACAATCCTATTCCCTGTAGTCTCACGCTTAAGCGCCAGAGTGCCTCGCTTAAGCGCCAGAGCCACGCTTAAGTGCCAGGACTCTGTACTTAAGCCCCACAACCTCGCATAGGCGCCAGACCTCTGTGCTTAAGCGCCAGGGTCTCGCTTAAGTGCCAGATATATGTGCTTAAGCGCCACTTCCAGGTGACTCCTCGCTTAAGCGACGAACATAGCTCGCTTAAGCGAGAGTCTGCGACTCTGTAAAATTGCGAACCTTCTTGTTTCCGCTCCCATGGCCATCCATGGCCTCCCAACCTCTTCCAAACATGCGGGATCGAGTCTGAAACATATCTACATCAAAACCCAACCCTCAAACAAGCTTAAACACTCCCCAAACAACTCAACTCATCAAACCCATCAAAAACCTAACTAAGAGCTAATAAAGGGAGAAGAGGGGAAAGGGATTCAAAGCACAAACAACAGAACATAGAAGGGTGAAGGGGAAGCACTCACTCTGTGGGGGGTCCTGGATCTGAGCTCCGGGCACTGGGTCTCGGATCTCTGCTCCTCTCCTCTTCTCTTCCTTTTCTTCCTTCTTCTCCTCCTTCTCTCTAAATCTCTTCCTTTCTCTCACTTTCTCTCTCTAACTCTCCCTCTCCTCTTCTATTTAAACCGTGGGGTGTGTGTGTGGCTTAGTGAGCCTTGGTCCACCTTGGGTCTTGGCTCCCCATCAGGGTACTGTTATCTTATTTCTATTATAAGGTAATTATTATTAATAATGCTTAAGGGTATCCTTAAACCATTAAATATAAAAACTACTCCATAAAGATATCTCTTTATTATTATTTCTAAGGTCCGTAAATTTGGGATGTTACAGTGTTAATATGCGAGGATTTAATAATTGTAAGTGTTTTTTTAAAAAAATTATAAGGACCTTTTTAAATTGCTTTTAACTATAAGGACTTATCCTAAAAAAAGAACTTAATTAAAAATTTTAAAAAACTATAGGAATTTAACCTTTTAATAATAAGTTAAAAATATTTTAAAATTTAATTAAAAATCAATTCAACTTTATTTTAACTAAAGGATTATGCTAACAAGTGTCAGGACACTTGTTAAAGAATCAATAAATAGAAAGTTTTTAAATTGACATTGAATTGAAAATCTCAATAGAATAATGCACTATTACAATTTTTTAATAAAAAAAATTTCTACTATTTTTGGATAAACAAAAGAAAAAACTTTCCACTTTTGATTTCTTAATCAATACATATAAATAAAATATATAACAAATGAATGAATAAGAAGTAAAGTTGCAACAATAAAAAGCTTCATCTTGGTCTTGTTAAACAAAATGAATAATTGTAAGTTAAAATACATAACGGAAATATATTTTCTTTATGTATTTTGTTTGCACCCCTTTTACATTATAGAAACACATTTTTGTTATATATTTTAATCAATAAAATCTCATTTCCATCAGGGGCATTTTTAGAAATTGCACAAACCAAATATAGTATGTGGTGAGAAGAGCGTAAACTGAGGTGGGAATAGCAAAGGCCCAAACCAAATCATAATAGAATTCGATGGAAAAATAAAATAAAATAAACATAACATGATTTTCCCATCTGGGCCTTGCTACACTGATTGGGTTGAAAGTTTCACGAAAAGAAAACATATTTGGATCATATTAAGAGAAAAAATTACCTAAATTAACTGTAACTTTTAGTTTTTATATACAAACCTTAAAACACAATTAAAAAATAATGAAGGTAGCAATATTAGCGGCGATGCAATGCAATAAAAGGAATTAAGAAAACTTATGGTCCGTCTAGGAAAGAATTTGAGAAAGGGAAAAAAAATTAAAATTTGAATTGAAAAAAGAAATCAAAAGAAAGAATTTTTTTTTTTTTGGAAGTCAATCTTTGTCTTTCATTCTTTTCCTCTTTCTCTCAAACAAAATAAAAAGAAAACACGTTATTATCCATGTTTTATTTTTCTTCCTATTTTCCTTTATACCATCCAAACACACCATTAATGTACAGGAAATGCCTATCAGCCAGTCAAAATTTTTTCAATGAATTCCTATAGTATATACTTTTTTCACTATAATAGCAATGCCACCCAAACTTATACATATAAATATTTTCTAAAATAAAAAATATGTTGGCAAATTCAAAATATTGACTGTAAAAAAATAGATACTAAAATACATGGAGGTAAAAAATAATTATTTAATTATTGTATTGAGATTTAAACGTATTTTTAATTATTTTTTCTAAAAATAAAAAACAAACAAAAAGGGCAGTGTTGACTGTTGAAAAAAGTAAGCACCCATTTCACGATGAAGTTAAGCTTTTATAGATTTT